>OX421866.1:3575000-12742500 GCA_949127965.1 Pandemis corylana | reverse complement strand
ACCGGAAACGCTTCAAGGCCATGATAGCGGAAGTTGACATTAAAGTTACTTAATTCTCCTTTAGCAATGAAAACTTGCTAAAATCATGTAATAAATCCTGAAGTTTGATCTACTAAATTATTTCTATAGAACTAACAAATAACAATGAACAAATCTATAATGTATAAAAGAAAGTCGTGTTAGTTACGCTATTTATAACTCGAGAACGGCTGAACCGACTTGGCTGAGCATTGGTGGGGAGGTAGCTTAGAACCAGGAGACGGCTATAGGATACTTTTTACCCCGATTTTCCTGCGGGATTGGAAAATCTCGAAATGTTGTACCCATAAAGCATACATTTCGCATACCTACATATTATTCCTTGATTAGTACAAAGGCGCACTACAAAGGAATTTTTCAAATTTCCCACCGGATAAAAACACGAGGTTAATAATTACGACTATAATTAGTAGAATAATATTCCTAGAGGATCACGTAGGTGCTCTAAGAAGGGATTTTCTGAATTTCCCACGTGATAGGAAATAAAAACCTTATACTTGGAGACATTAGTGGATGTATGGGGTATGTCGTTACTCTGACTTTATCTGCGCGGACGAAGTCGCGGACAAAAGCTAGTTTAAAATAAAACAACACTGTAATTAGTGGATTTTAAGTATTTCAAAACAATCTATTGACTTGGATTCGGCTTTCCGCCAATCAGAGATGGCGGGAAACGTGGTGCGATTGTTTATTGT
This sequence comes from Pandemis corylana, assembly GCA_949127965.1. NCBI lineage: Eukaryota > Metazoa > Arthropoda > Insecta > Lepidoptera > Tortricidae > Pandemis > Pandemis corylana. The sequence goes on along the minus strand of OX421866.1, from coordinate 12,741,766 downwards.
TTTGCAGGGCGGCCGCCATTATTCTCTCTCCTAGATACCAAATCTTGTTTGCGTGTACTGTAGTGGCGTTTGTTTGATTTGGTGATGTCTGAGCCTCCGGATGACGGCTCTCCGCCGACAGCTACCACGGCTTTTTTCAATATAGGCCAATATAATAATAATTGTAAGGGCCAGTACAGACAGACTATATTCCAGCAGTTCGATTGCAGTCGGTACAACTGCACGCTAATGCAATCGAAGTGTATGGGCAGTCGGCAGTTGGCAGTTACGTTGCAGTCGGAATACAGTCCGTCTGTACTGGCCCTAATAAATTGAATACATACATATCACGTTTATATCCCTTTTTTTTTTTTTTTTTTTTTTATATGAATAGGAAGGCAAACGAGCAAGTGGGTCACCTGATGGTAAGTGATCACCACTGCCCATAGACACCCGCAACCCTGGAGGGATTGCAGATGCGTTGCCAACCTAGAGGACTAAGATGCAATGCCTCTTGTGCCCGTAATTTCCCCTTACGAGGAAGACAAGACTTAAAGGCCACGGTTAACATAATATGTAGGCATATAGGTGGAAAGGGGAATCATAATAGGTTGGTAGCCGCATCGCCTATAACATGATTCTTAAGATTTTCGCCCTATTCCCTCGATGGGCTTTTACCATGTGCGCGGGAAGAGAAGCAACTGGTACATTGTATGTTATTTCTCTGCTCCCAGACCAGTATGGAATAAATTTAATGTTAGCGGAACCCTCGGGGCAAGCCCGGTTCGCCCTCGGCCCGTTTTTTAAAGAATTTACGAGAATCCACGTCGCATGTCGCTGCGATCTTGACTTAATTGAAAAAGTTTTTGGGTCGAAAACTTTGAGTGCCGATCGTGGATTGTTTTTGTTTGTTCTGTGCCGTGATACTCGAGACGATTTGTTCCAATTTTTAACGCAATAAAAATGTGCTTATATCTTTTCTTGGCTATTCGTTCCCTGAGCGACGATCGATCCTTGGACATTTTAGATTGTTTCGTGAGAAATTGGTGGCCCAATATCCTGCCAGAGAGCGACTTTTGCCGATCATCATGGCTAGCACGAGAGTGCCAGTCTTTTTCTTCTTGATCATTCTAGCAAGATACGGGTAGTGTATCTCGTGTGCGACATAGCTTTCACGCGCTCTCTTACTAGCCGTGATGATAACAACATTAAAACTATTTATTCAATACCGGAGATAATTTCTATTTGAATATGTTGCAAATCGATCTTATAACAACGGACACGTGTTTCACTTTATCCAAAAAGTTTAGGTTTTCTTCGTCCGTATTTCCATTTCGTCCAGATTCGTGTTTTGTCCACATTACCACTCCGTCCACATTCCCATTCCATTTCGTAAAAAATCTAATAATTCACTTCGTGAAAATTGTAAAAAATAACTTAGTAAAACAAATGAAAACAGCTTTTGCACCTACACAACGGCGTCCCAAAATTATATTTTCCGAAGAATGATCGACTTCCTAATTAATTTGCCGCAAAATTTTTCAAGAGTCGCTTCAATTTTTAAAACGCGCGGCGTACCGTTGGCTCCAGCGAATGGATACATTTTATTCTGTAAACTAAAACGTATACATCTTTCGGAGACGTGTGTACGTGCAACGTCGTGCAAAATAGAATGCCGGAATAAATAACGTCCATATAAATACTGCAAACATTGCTTGTGACAGCAAATGTTTTTAACTAGAGGAAAAAGAAACTAGAGGAACTGTGTCCACAACTTTGTTACAGCAAAACTTATAAATCATAATTCTTTAAGTGAAGCAATTCGGTTTCCAATACAATACAATAATGTAATAAAACAGGTACATAAAGAAAAACAATTCAACATAATATAGCTTAAATCGAAACAAAGGTTTATTTTGCTAACAGGCTGCAAAGGGCTTTTTGACATGCCTTAACAATTTTAATACTAGCAGCGCTTTTGGAAAGACCGTCATTGCCAAGAAGAATGAAATGCACCGCAGGTACAAAGTCATTTATCTTATAAACATATCACATAATATTCTACGTCAATTGGCGGGCTTGGGCTATAGTTCCCACGCGGACCTAGTACGGATTAGGAACTTCACACACACCATTAAATTGCTTCACAAACTAAATATCTACTAATACATTTAAACGCCTTCAGAAAGCTGGAAATGGTTTTTAGGGCAAAGTTCCCACGATGTCTTAAAACCAAAGTGTTTAACCAATATGTTCTGCCTGTCCTCTCCTACGGAGCAGAAACATGGACGCTCACGAAGGCAAACATGCACCAAATTAAAGTCGCTCAAAGAGCCACGGAGAGAGCTATGTTGGGCATTTCACTTCTGACCACATCCTCAATTCCGAAATTCGGAAACGGACTAAAGTTGAGGATGTCGGAATTAGGATAACACAGCTGAAGTGGCCATTGGCGGGGCTCTTGGCATGACGGAACGACGACAGATGGTCGAAGGTGGTCACTGAGTGGTAGCTAAGGCTGGGTCGAAGGTCAGTGGGCAGACCATCAGCCCGTTGGTCAGATGACATCCTGTCATTCGGCTGGAAAACTGTGGTTGAGACTGGCACGGGACCGGGCAAAGTGGCGTGAAAATGAAGAGGCTTTTACTCAGTAGTGGGTGGATATGAGCTGATTAGATAGATAGACCTTTGAACGAGCAATTCTTGTATAAATGTATATACAAGAATTGCTTGTATTTTAAGAATTTGGAATTGAATTGTTAGCTCGGACACAGCTCCATCGATTTTCATGAAATTCAGTATGCAAGGGGTTTCGGGGGCGATGAATCGATCTAGCTAGGTTTCAATTTTAGAAAACGTACCAAAAAATACCGAGCAAAGTTCGGTCTTCCACGTGCTAAAAAGAATTAAAGAAATAGGTTTCCAAAATCAGGCCGCAAAAGACACTCTCACGTGCTTATTTTTTTAAACTACGACCGCTTTCAGTAAGAGCATCAATGCCAAGGATCCGCTTTTGCTATGAATACTTCGAAAACATCGATTCCCCTTATTCTATCGGGCTTTTTTATTAATATTGCCGTTCAAAACACGTAAAAGCGGTCCTATTTTAGGATAAAATACTGGAGAACGGACCAACAACTCGTGGAGGGCAACGCAAACATCCTAATGGAAATCTTTCGTCGATGTAGCTGACATAGCGCTTGGTTCGTGGCTGTATAATGCTGCGCTTACACTGGCTTAGCAGCTGACGCTTAGTACTTGTCACTTACACTTGTCATGTGCGTGTAAACATCTATTGTAAGAAAACTTACTATTTAACTTTGGCATTGGTATTACGTATGGTGGGGGTGCGAGTCAGGTTACCTCCGCGTGTGGTCAAGAGCTGCGGTTCGTTTTTGGATCTGTCCGAGGGGAAGAGCAGTGCTTGGTCCGGTGCACCCTGGGCATCGGTCGGTTACAGTACCTCGCTATAACGATTGCATTTCGGTCTTTGGAAAGAGACAATTGGCTTCACTTAAGTTAGAGCAAGACAACGCTCTACGAAGCCGGAATTGGCCGTGAAGACCGATATACAATCTTTATGGCCGGCCATTGTACCTTGCTACTCCGATACCACGCGTGGAAATAAATGCCTCCACAAAGTAAGTACTGACTCAGGCAATAGCTTAGCATTAGTAAAATTGTATATGCAGTATAAGTTATTACAAGCCGGTCCTGTTTACTAAGCAACTACCTAACACCAGCTAAAAATCTACTAATATTTTTCACTTGTCGAACGATGTAAACATGTCAAGTCAAGTTTACTTTTTGTACCTACCATTCTCTAACACCAATGTCTAGACGACCACTTGCCACCAGCCACTCTACAGATAAGTCCCTAATCACTTACACTAATGACAAATACTAAGCTTATGTAAACATAGCATTACATACCCCATGTTGACGGGATCGGGCTCTAGACACTTCAGCGGAACTGCGATTGAAAATGAGTTTGGTCGAGGCTAGCGTAGACCTGGTTTGTTTTTTAATTTTCGTAAGTTTTTAATTCATAGCTGGGTACATACTAAAATAAGGTTGAAAGCGTTAGTTTAGTCTCCAATGTCAAGCATAAAGCAATTTAAAAAATATTAATTTGATTACAAGGTTCGAAAGGTTTGGCCAATCGAAAATAACTTTTTTAGTATAAAACGTTTGGCTTCGGCCAATAACCGAGCTTCAGTTGTACAGTCAAGTGTAATAATATGTACCTAGCCAAAATTTCAAAAGTAAGTACCATACGCTCTTACACCGGCGTAATAAGGTCGTGGGACATATTTTTGAGACGTTCTTATCGATACTTATTTTTGCAATTGACCGTACACAGGGTCCGATTTTACAAAGCACATTTGTGAAAATACCACTCGGAAGTAGTGAAAAGTTGTGCTGAATTTGAAATACGAGTAGGTTAGATGATAATTACGGCTCTCATTAATCTTGTGAACTAGTCAAAAATATGATTAGAGCTATAGTTTTGTAGATATAAACAGATTTATACTACTTTCGAGGACTACTGATCATGGACCCATGCATCTCTTTCCTACTCTGCTGTTAGAAAGAAACAAAATCAATCGCAGTATCTGCAATCACCGCCGTTGATTGCGTCAACATTCACATTTTTTAATCATATTTGCTTTAAAACTCGCGATGTGAAAGGTCCGTAGGGTATCAATATATTACGATCGGCTCTCGGGCGCGCTCGGGCGTTCGGGCATGTTCGGGTGCCCTCGGAGTGATGAATTCGGTTACAGCAAACAGCTGACTAAAAGAGTGATGAAGCGAAATCACTTTTTTGAAAGGTTTTTAATAAAGCGGCTTTATAAGCTTTTGCTCGGAGTTCGTTATTATTGTGATCGAAATCAGGTCTCTGAGGTTTAGGTTGTTTTCCAACTTTGTGATTTTATAGCGTTTGATGTACCTAGTACTATCGTATATTACTTTTCTCAAAAATGCCCGTTAAATTCGTCATTGTTAACTACATATCAGAACATTAAGTTTATTGTTGCCGGTCGTCCAAAATTAAAAAAAAAACATTACCTACTGTAGCACTAAACTCTCCAGTAATGTTGCAAACAAATTCCATTACTGTCTAGTTATTAAATGCAAATCACCATAAAGAAAAGGCACAAGACTTAAAACACCAAATTAAAAAAAAAAGCTAGTACGACAACGTGTTTATCTGTGTCTGAAATAGCTTTAGATGTTCGGGGTAGAAAAATACTCTCTTCAAATGCCATTGATAGAAAAAGGCGGCAAAGCAAAAATAATTAATAATTTATGTCAATTACATTTTCATTTATTTTTGTTGTTGTTTTCTTTTCGATTTTTGAGAAAAGCACTATACTTGCCTCGGCCAGAATAGCATTTGCTGGCTTCGTATTATTAAACGGACTCGCAAGCTCGTCCGTTCAAACCAATACTCAGCCAGCAATTGCCTACTTTCTGGCCTAGACATTAATGTACACGGTGCATGAATAGGATAATGGATAGTTGAATCCAGTTTTTTTTTCTTTATTTATTTTTCTCCTTTCCTTGTTTTTGATCCTTACCCGGATAGCGACAAACGATTTCTTTGCAGAAGAAGTCACGGCAACAGTTGGTTTATAAATAAATGTTAGTAGGAACACGTAATAGCAGCAGCACTATTAGTAGTAGTAGTAGTAATTTTAGTAGTTGGTATTTGTATTATTTGTATTGAAACGTCGACGGATATCGAGTGCTGTTTACTTGGGACTTGGCAGAGGCGTTTAATGAAGCAAACGTTCTGTTCCGATGTCCGTTCGTGTGTGCATTAGACAGTTTGTGGATATTGTACTGACAAGCTCGGTTAGGATAAAACTCAAACAATATAATACTATAATAGGGAATATTCATGATTTTTTTCATGGATTTCATTAAAAGCTCATTTTCAAAAGATATTTTTCGAATAACTATAAAACAACCGAAATATAAGCTAAAAGATTTGACCTTATCGCTTTCTACAAAAACGGAATTTTAATTATGTCGTTTATATGGCTGTTATGACAAACGACGTTACATGTCATATCGGATCTCTCTTTCTAATCGCTGACTAATTAGTAGTTTAAAACTTATATTTTCCGTATTTCTTGACCGATATTACTTTTAATTTCACTTTTTAACATCTTTTTTACGATATTCTCATATTTTATTAATTAGAAATTAGAGTTATAATTAATTATTAGTATCTATTTATATCTCCATCTATTGTAAATGTGTGTTTCATGTACAATATATTACGTATTTCAGTACTTAGTGTATTAATATATATTCTGAATTACACCACCTGCTCAAATCTGTTCTGTTCTCCAGTCCATTATGGTTGCCTGGTAGAGATCGATCTGTAGCGATAAGGCCGCCTATTGTTACTTTGTAATATTCTGTATACCTTTTCTGTTTTGGTTGTTATATTATGTGGTGTTCAATAAAGAGTTATTGTATTGTATTGTATCTTAAGCCCCTGCAAGTTTATCATCGCTCCCCGTAATAAAAAGTACATCTTTAAGGTAGCTTCACAGTGTCTTAGCCAAGTTAGTTTTTTTAATCACACGACAGTACTAAGATCTTAAGCTATTCAGAACGCAAGCTACATTGCAATCAGAGCATGCTCATAGCTGAATAGCTGGGAGTGCAAACAGAGACAATTGGCGTGGCAATTTACACTCGCAGCGGCATCAATGTTACACCTAATTCTGTACGAGCATAGGAATTAGCTGGCTCAATTGCTGAGGCTGTATTTGCTCGGGCTGGCGCTTGTCATAATTTGTACATCGCTGAAGGCAGAACAGTGCGCCTTCGTTGCCTTTTGTGTGCGCGGTGGTAGGGCCTTGTGCAAGGTCCGTCCGGATCGCTACCACCATCTTACTCGCTAATCCTGCCGCTAAGTAGCAGTGATTGCACTGCCGTGTTCCGGTGTGGAGAGTAAGACAGCCGGGGAAATTACGGGCACAAGAGGCATTGCATCTTAGTCCTCTAGGTTGGCAACGCATCTGCAATCCCTCCGGGGTTGCGGGTGTCTATGGGCAGTGGTGATCACTTACCATCAGGTGACCCACTTGCTCGTTTGCCTTCCTAATCAAATAAAAAAAAAAAAGTAACCGAATTTCCAACAGTCATATATACATACTTTCAACATGAAACTACCGTGAGACTTAATTATAATTACACATAACGGGATAACTCACGTATTAAAAGTCGAGTGTTGCTCGACATGTTTCGGACTGTTTCGTAGTCCTTCCTCTCGGAGCGCTCGCCCCGGCGGCAGCGAAACGAACACTGCGCCAGCGCTCTGTTCGCGCGGCTGCTCGACGCAACTGACAGCGGCGCACAACTACCCTCGTTTTCATCGTCATTTTTATTATTGTCAAATGTAGGGCAGCACACAACACTGATCACCTCACTCCGTAAAGGTTCACTCGACTTTTTATACGTGAGTTATCCGGTTATGTGTAACTATATATACATACTTACAATTAAGCTGTAATTTGCAAATTGTAGTTGATCTCTCAGTTTCGTAGCATTAAGTTAAACAGAGCAAACTTTTGTGTAGTGTTTAAGCTATTGTAAACAAACAAGTCCCTCCAACTTCACAGAAATAATAATAATACAATACATACGTACATAAATCACGTCTTTATCCTTTACGGGGTAGACAGAGCCTAAGGTATCAAAACCTAAAGGCCACGTTTAGCGTGATCGTAAAATCAGCTACAATCATGCGCAGTTGGTAAAAGTCCATCGAAGGAATGGGCGAAAATATTAGGCTCTACGCCCACAATCATTCTAAACATAGCCTTTAGGTCTTGTTACCTATGCTCTGTCTACCCCGTGATAAAAACGTTATTTATCTATTGTATTTATATATGAACTAGCTGTTGCCCGCGACTTCGTCCGCGTGTGTTTTTGTGATACTTACGGCTTTTCTCGATATCAAAATTATTATTATTATGACTATTAACTTCGTCACATGAACCACTGAAAGTATGTACGAAACTATACTTTTAGAATTACGTCATGAAAATAATAATTTGCGACACGGAATCTTGAAAAAAAATTAAGTGCAAACTGGTTAATGACTCATCACATTTATTTATACTTTATTTTACAAATGGTTTTATTTATAGTTTCTTTATTCAAAAAAGCTAAGTACAGTTTTAATTACATCACTATTAATTTCGCCAAACTATGACGCTTATTGGCGAATACTGCGCTCACTTTAACGATATTTGTACCCTGATTAATTTAAAAAATTAAATCTATTCTAACCAAATAATACATAAATGTTTACCTGTTTTTACCTTACGACTAACAATTCATTTACTAATCCGTTTTAATTAATATTTTGCGACTCAATTTTTTCTAGCAGAAGCTTTTTTAATTTATTTTCTTGGTTTAAGTAGGTACGTAATTACAGATTATTAACACTTATTATCATTCTACAAATTAATTACCTACAGGGGCCTTGCCGTAGTTGCCATGATGTCTTAATGCGATTCAGTTTAGGTTCGCTCGCTGTCAGATTTATACTAAAAGCACCAACTTTTCACAATAAAATTCTGACATGTTCGTAGCGCAGGCGTAAACGCGCCCTTTGATTTTGCTTTTTATAGGCAAAGGTACCAAGAACATACAGCCAAGCGTTTCACGCCGCCCTCATATTAATATCAGGTTTTCAAATAAGAGTGCGTTCAAAAACCGAACACGTTGTTAATAATGGCGGGCGCAATAAATAAAAACAAAAGTAACGGTATTGCATATTGAACTTTAGGTGTTAGGTAAAGAACACAATTTAGGACGCCAATTTAGGTTGATTTAGGATCGACAAAAATCTCTTCGTTGAAAAAATGCCTGTACAGCATGTAATTATTATATTAATGTTTTTTCAAAATTGACACGCTTTTCCGGCTATTATGTCTTATGTACATTTGTATCTATCTATTTTCTTCGTAGTATTATTTTGTTTGTAACTATTACCAACTACTTATACCGAGGAAGCTGATTTTCTTGAGTTCCGCTATTTTGTGCGTAATCACCTCAAAAATCAAATTTCAAGAAAACTGAGAAATTATATTTACCTGTATTAAATTGGAAGTATTATTTAGCAATTTCAAAAGGTTACGCTTCATTGGTTTTTATTGTATAGGTGTATGAAGTTAATTAATTTTAAACACAAAACCCTCTTTTTTGCGCCTCTGGATGAGATTAAAAAAAAATGCTAAAACAGGTATTTCTTTATTTTTATTACTAAGTATTTATTCTGAGTTTCATGATTCTAGAACAATCTAATTTTCTTTTTTCATACAAACTTTAACCCCCCTTTTCACCCCCTTTTTCCAAAATTTTCCACAATTTCTGTAGCCTATATCCTATTCTGAATTTATTGGAATCGATTTGTGAACATTTCATTAATATCCGTTCAGTAGTTTTACGTGATGCTCAGTCAAACAAACAAACAAACAAACAAACAAACAAACAAACAAACAAACAAAAATTTTAAAAATGGTTTTAATATGTTCAGTTACCGATTTTAAGTCACCCTGGTCGGTTTTTTTTTTTAAATCTTCAATGTACAGATTTTTTGGTCTCAACGATTTTATTATATGTATAGATTATTATTCTTTACAACGACGAGACGTTCTGAAAATGGTCTGGTCAGGAGTACCCGATACCGATGAGCATGTATGAAGAGATCGATGAATTTGGATGAAGCAAAAGAGATTTATCAGGATCGTAGTAAGCGGAACAAAGTACTATCCTACCCCTGTGGACAAGAGGCGTAACGATATTTATCTAAGTATTTATTTAGATTCTCTTAGGTTTGGTTTCTACAATTTCTATATATATATTTTATTGAATCAAACGTTACTTTGCGGAGTTCCATTTCAATGAACAAAACCTCTTTATTTAGGTACCTACCTACTTTTTATAATCAAAATAAATATGTGTAATTCCGCTGAATGGAGTCCCTATTCTAAGAGTTCGAGGCAGGCTCATCACTTGAGGTATTATTCTGTTGTTACTGTCACTTTACACTTGAGAATAGGGTTGTCACTAGCCACGAGTTTAGTAAAAGTAGTTTATGCAACTGATACATAATGAGTGTCATTAAAACACGGGTGTGGCTATGTGAAAGGAGCCTTGTAGAGTTTCATAATAAGATCACACGAGTGTTATAAGGCCTATATATTATGTATGGTTGTTTTACACATTACAGCAGATTTTGACGTCAGACAACCTTTTTTATGTTTTGTATTGTCTATTAAAAAAAAGTGTTTTTTTGTTTGCCTTCGTGTGTCATGTGATTTCTAGGGCTTTGTAAAAATGTGTGATGTATTTAATTAAAATAATAACAGCATACAATATTTAAGTCCCCCACATCATAACTACCTATTCTGAAATGTATTCGGAAGTGAAAAATACTTTAATTTAGGCCAATAAAGAAGAGTAATGTCGGTCGTAACGTAGGTACAGTGTCTGAATGTATTACAGACAATGACGTCACGTGAGTAAATAAATTTGACACACAAGTTGACAACCCTAAGCGAGAGCGAGTTGAAATGAACGTATGCAACCTGTCTACGAGTTCATTACGTTCCCAAATGAATCTTCGTCACAAAACTCAGCCACCTTGGAACCATAACACACTAATTGTATGCCTTTTTTACGGGCTTTTTGTTGACTTGCAATGTATGTATGTAAACTAAATATGTTTGTCCGGATGGGATCTTGGGACTCAATTTTGAAGGACATATTTTCAAGCGATTCAACAGATTTTTTTTAGATTCGTTAGTAGTTTTAGTGTTTATTTATGAATTGTTTTTTTTTTATATGAATAGGAAGGCAAACGAACAAGTGGGTCACCTGATGGTAAGTGATCACCACTGCCCATAGACACCCGCAACCCCGGAGGGATTGCAGATGCGTTGCCAACCTAGAGGACTAAGATGAAATGCCTCTTGTGCCCGTAATTTCCCCGGCTGTCTTACTCTCCACACCGTTTATTGTATTTTGAGATGTACGCTCTATTGTAGCTTTCATTATATGGATATTTTAAACTCACTCTTTCTCGCTCTCCCTTAATGCTCCTCTCATTTACTCAAAGGTTAACTGGTAGAGATCCCTTATATAAGTTCGCCTTTGTGCATATATTTAAGGTCTTTTTTGTGACTTGTCTCTGTTTCTTTATATTTGTACAATAAAGCATTGACTTGCTTACTTACATACCTACTTAAGTCAGATGAGATACAATAATCTGGTAGTGGAGTTCTGATGATCCAGCCAGGATCGTCTCCGCAGGAGGGAACTCTTCAACGGTTGGTCCGATTGACTTGAAATTTAGTACACATTGTAGGACAGATGACAATGCAAGTACGGTCAGCAAAAAGCTTGTACTAAAAATAACTTTTTTAAAAACTTATTACGTTGATAAATTGTGTATGTTCTATATTTAATTTGGAACGTGTGTAAATATTTTTAAAGTTAAATTTAAATGTGGTTTCAGTTATCCTAGTTATATTGTCATAGTTCTATTTGTTTTACAAACGTAGGATTTATTTTGAGTTTATTTGATTATACTGTTTGATTTAGAGGAAGGTTTGTTAGCGTGGATAAATAAAGAGGAGAATACCTATTTGATCAATGAAAAGATAAAGTTAAACTAATGTTTAATTTTCAAATGTAGCGTTAATAATTGCGCGATATACGATAAATGCGTTGAAGAAAAATCATACTTAGTTAGATTTAATAAACAATTTTTTTTAACATACATACATACATAAATCACGTCTTTATCCCTTACGGGGTACACGGAGCCTAAGGTAACAAGACCTACAGACCATTTTTAGCATGGTTGTGGGGGTATAAGTGGAAAGGGGAATCAAAATAGTGATGGGTTGCTAGCCGCATCACCTATAACATGATTCCTATGATTTTCGCCCATTCCCTCAATGGGTTTTTACCATTTGCGCGGGAAGTGAAGCAACTGGTACATTATGTTATATGTGTTCTGTGTGTATGTGGATATAGCAAGCAAAAAAAGGGGTTTAGCAAATTAATTACTATATAAAACTAGCTGTTGCCCGCGACTCCGTCTGCGATGGATTCGCTCTTTGCTATAAACCTCACGGAGCCCGAGACCTTTCCAACGAATGCAAAACCGTGGAAATCGGTTCGTGCGTTCTGGAGTTATAGCGTCAGGAAGGAAAACCCGACTTATTTTTATATATTTGTGTATTTTTATAGTTTGTAATTGTGTCGTACAGACACATCATTCAAACAGATGATGCTTAGCGACAAAAATTCGCATAGTAACAAAAAGGTCACGTGACAGTTAGTAACAGGTAGAAAAATTCGGAGACTACCCACCTGCTATGGGTGGTGTAGGGGTATAGCACGCGTCACGGAATGACGAGGACCCGGGTTCGATTCCCGGCCATAGCTTTACTTTTCGGATTTTTCTATGTGTTCTAATTTTCACTGACATTTAGAAATTTAATTTCTAACGGTAAATCCGAAAAAGTAAAAACATAAAAATCAAGAAATAAAATTCTTGATTCATTGATAGTACCTATCATTTGAAAAACAGCGTCTTCTCTCGTCCCTGGTGAGCAGTAGATGTTCCATGGGAGTTTGTAATTGTGTCGTACAGACACATCATTCAAACAGATGATGCTTAGCGACAAAAATTCGCATAGTAACAAAAAGGTCACGTGACAGTTAGTAACAGGTAGAAAAATTCGGAGACTACCCACCTGCTATGGGTGGTGTAGGGGTATAGCGCGCGTCACGGAATGACGAGGACCCGGGTTCGATTCCCGGCCATAGCTTTACTTTTCGGATTTTTCTATGTGTTCTAATTTTCACTGACATTTAGAAATTTTATTTTTATATAGTAGATGAGACTTCAACCCAGTCAGTCGTAAACGATTATCTTGAAACAAAAGACTCACGAGCCAAGCGCAAAGTAAATCATAATCACGAAAAGTCTCGCTAAATCTCAGTCATTTGCATTCCACTTCAATCTCCAAAAACTAGAGCACTCCCATTAATCACATTCAGATTGGATCCATTTATACAAAGATTCAAATGAACCGGAACGTTCTGGATACAATCTGCTGCGGCGGGATATTCAATCCACGCTAAATTAAAAGGGTATCGAAACGAGATCGTTTAATTAAAGTTCTTGATTTAAACTCCGGCTGCGATCCAATTGATAGTCATTTGTTGAGCTTAAAGTTGGCAAGGAAAATACGATGACGGCGACGGTGTTATCCACACTTAGTAATAATAATAATAATAATAATATAGCCTTTTTATTCCGAATTCGCTACAATTTCATTTTTTGTTGTTGTTGGTGTTGTTGTTGTTTTATTATTAAATTCGGCGTGCCTCATGGCATAGGCCTCCTCCGTGTATTGGAGCACACTTAGTAATAAGAATATAGAATTTTGCGGGTGGTAGGGCCTTGTGCAAGGTCCGTCCGGATCACTACCACCATCTTACTCGCTAATCCTGCCACTAAGTAGCTTGCACTGCTGTGTTCCGGTGTGGAGAGTAAGACAGCCGGGGAAATTACGGGCACAAGAGGCATTTCATCTTAGTCCTCTAGGTTGGCAACGCATCTGCAATCCCTCCGGGGTTGCGGGTGTCTATGGGCAGTGGTGATCACTTACCATCAGGTGACCCACTTGCTCGTTTGCCTTCCTATTCATATAAAAAAAATAGGAGAATGCATGATTCTGATTGTTTTATGAAAGAAAGAATTGAAAATGAAAATGAAATTGGCCGCCAAGGGCTCTTTTACATGTCTTTTTGAAACTACCAGCGCATTCGGAAAGACCATCATTGCCAAGAAGAATGCGCCGCAAAAAATTCGGCAGAAAGTCATTTTTTTTTAATAAATTAGGTACAGTAAGAATACTTAAATTCTACTTAAATTAAATACATTTATAAAAGGGAGGTATAAGGTCCCCGAGCCTTAAATTATATTAATCTATAGTAGCGATGTATAGTCTCTACTAGTCAAAACAACAATAAAAATAATTTAAGTTCAGTGGAGGTGTAAAACGCCTCCACCGTCAAATAAATTAATTTGAGATGTCTCCAATGTCAAAGAGAAAAAAAAAACATTGTGGAACACCGCGCCGTGTATTCCTAGATGCAGCCAGTAGAAGATCGAAAGATGTCCACTTGCAAAACTTATCAGAATACGTCAGCAGGCAATCCATACCACAAAACATAAAGCAATTCACAAGATTCCTTCCTCCTTCCTTATTTACCGCCGCAAACAACAACAGGAACAGAAAACGACAAAAATGTTCCCAATATAAATATTTCACCCCCCTTTTAACTTCACTAGGGATGAACATTACAATATTTCTGTACCCGGGCGATTATTACGAACGGCGGGTTGTATTGGGGTACCGTAGTCGACGAAACCATTCCACTAATGCTTACTTTAAATTGCTTGAAGTGTGCTTTGAATCCTAATGAGAGGTTGTAAAATGCTCTGTTTTATGTCATGTGGCTATGTTTGAAATTGTGGAGATATCCTTAGCAGGAATGTTACGGATATGGCATTTTGGATCTAGGTACTCTTTGTCGCGGTATGCTCTTTGAGAATAAATCCGTAAGGGTAACGAAACGCGCGTCAATAGTTTGTTAGTTAAGTTTGTAGGATTTATGTATGTTTTGGGTACAATTTGTCGCGGTATACTCTGTGAGAATGAATCCGTAAAGGGTACGAAACGTGCGTCAATAATTTGTGTGGTAGGGCATAGTTAAGTTTATAGGATTTATGTGGCAGCGCAGCAGAGGGTGGGCCTGCATGTAAAAACATAGGTTACCTATATATTTCGCACAAGCTTGTCTTGCATGTGAGTAGCGGAGTAGCAAGGTAAAGGATGTTTGTTCTGGGAGTTACTATGTATTTAGAGATTAATTTTGTCCCATTAACAGAGGTAATTCAGTGCTAAGGTGTCGGGATCACAGCATGAGTTCCAGTTATGGAGGTTTCTCACTTCTCCAGGTCCTACTTAACCAAGTTGCACTGTATACGAGATTGGGCAAAATTCTTAGGAATCATGTTATAGGCGACGCGGCTAGTAACCCATCACTATTTTGATTCCTTATGGTTTTTCCACCTATACGCCTACAATAATGCTAAACGTGGCCTTTAGGTTTTGTTACCTCAGGCTCTGTCTGCCCTGTAAGGGATATAGACGTAATTTATGCATGTATGTATGTATGTATGTAATCTAAGTCAAAGTATGTACCTAACCCAACAATCTGCTGATAAATATTCCGGATCAATTTTAAAAGACCTTTTTTTATGTATAAAAGGGGGCAAACGAGCAGACGGGTCACCTGATGGAAAGCAATCACCGTCGCCCAGGGACACCTGCAAGACCTGGGGAATCACAAGTGCGTTGCCGGCCCTTTGAGGAACAGGAAGGCTGGCTTTTTAAAGATCCCTAAATTGTACCGCTCAGGGAATGTTGTAGCAGGAAGTTGTATATTTTCCATGCTGGTCTGGGACTGGGAGCAAAGGAAAAACATAGAATGTACCAGTTGCTTCTCTTCCCGCGCAGATGGTAAAAGCCCATCGAGGGATTGGGCGGAAATCTTAGGGATCATGTTATAGGCGATGCGGCTAGCAACCCATCAATGTTTTGATTCCCCTTTCCATCCATACGCCCACAATCTTGCTGAACGTGGTCTTTAGGTCATGTTTTAGGACCTTAGGCTCTGTCTACCCCGTAAGGGATAAAGACGTGATTTATGTATGTATGTTGTATATTTTGATATCACATAATAATGTTAATAACATTATGTATTTGATACAACATTATACATTTTAGACTTAATTTATTTCAACCTACACCTCTAATGATTTTGGGTAACACATTTATCAAAGCTTCATCTAACCATTTATCCATATGAATAACGGTAAATTTTGTTTTTTTTTTACAGCGGAAAAATGGCAAAAACTGTTCCCTGAAACAGCATGACCTTAATCGCGCACCAATCCTTTGTTTACCGAACTCTTTTTATCTATACATATAAAATTCAAAGTCCTGACTGACTGACTGACTGACTGACTGACTTAACTATATATCAACGCACAGCCCAAACCACTGGACTTAGAGACTTGAAATTTTGCACATAGATACCTTATACAATGTAGGCATCCACTAAGGAAGGATTTTTGGAAATTCCCACGGGATAAGGAAAAAACGGGAATTATATATTCGACTCCGAGTGACGCTATCTCAGTAACTATAATAACTAGACTCTTCAAATTTGTTACAAAAGTAGGTGATTACAAAACGAAGAAACTGATTTCAGGATTTTTGGAAATTCCCACGGGATAAGGAAAAAAACGGGATTTATATATTCAGTTAAACGAAATCCTATGAACTATAATTACTAGACTGTTCAAATTTGGCATAGAAGTAGGTGATTATAATAGTAAAATAATGTCTTAATGATTTTTGGAAATTCCCACGGGATAAGGGAAAAAACGGGATTTATATTTTCAGTTCTACGGGATCGATTTTTCGTTTTACTGGTCGTATAAAACTGAAATTTGGCCTTCAAGTTCCCTTGGGGAGTGTAAACAATAAAAAAAGGATTTCCCGAAATTCCCACGGGAACCGGAAAAACGGGTCTTTTCGTTTTACTGGTTGCAGAAAGCTGAAATTCGGCATGTAGGTTGCTTCTGGAGTGCAGAGGAGCATTAAGAGAGTACTTTCCCAAATTCCCACGGGAACGGGAAAAATATTTATTTACAAAGAAATACTGCGGTAGGCATAATATGGCTAGAAACTTGAAATTTGGCACACATATACCTTGAGTATCCTAGAGGTGCACTAAGAAGGTATTTTTCGAAATTCCCACGGGATAGGGAAAAAACGGGATTTTTTGTTTTATTGGTCGTAAAAATTGGGAAGAACCTTCCTTGATGAGTGTATGGGAGCACTAAGAAAGGGTTTCCAGAAATTCCCACGAGAACAGGAAAAACGGGGTTTTTCGTTTTACTGGTTATAGAAAGATGAAATTTAGCATTTAGCTTCCTTAGGGAGTGTAAGGAAGCATTAACAAAGGATTTCCTAACATTTTTACGGGAACGGGAAAAACCGGGATTTTACGTTTCCAGACGAAACAGCGGAAGAAAGAGACTTAACATTTATAACGTGTGTTTCTTTAAAGGCTTTAAGTGTACTCCGAAAGCACGCCCCAAAATTTTCACGGGAACGGGAAAAAACTTATTTTTTCGTTTTACATCTTAGCGCGTACGAAGTCGCGGGCAAAAGCTATTTGGGGTAGGTATATTTTAGGACAGCTCTTTAGGTTAGGTTAGGTTTGTTTTATAAAAATCCTGTAATATTTACAGTTTCAGAAAAATTAAGGCAGCGGGGCAATGCGGGGGCTTGCTTGCATGCTTGCTTGAGTCCTTGCTTTGCATGCTTGATTGCATACTTGCTTTCATGCATGCTTGCATGCATGCATCCTTACTTGCATGCATGCTTGCTTGAGTCCTTGCTTTGCATGCTTGATTGCATACTTGCTTTCATGCATGCTTGCTTGCATGCATGCATGCTTGCGTGCTTACTTGCATGCATGCTTGCTTGCATGCTTGCTTGCCTGCTTGCATGGGTTTGGGTGTTCGCTTGCTTGATTGCTAGCTTCTTTGAAATGCTCATGGTTCACGCGTGCGAAGCCGCGGGCAAAAGCTAGTGTTAAAATAATGCTTTTCAGGAAGAAAGGCGTGTTAACGTGTCGCCCTACATAGCTGCTGCACCCGTGTGCAAAGCCCTTAAGCTGTGTAATACTGGCAGTGCGTTGTTCTTTTTTTTTATTAGCTCTAAATATGAAATTTTTCGTAACGATGAAACGATGTAACTGTGTTAGTAAATGTATGATTGTGTGCAAAATATGCCGCTCTTTTTACCTACCTCAAAGAAAGGGGAAAGATTTATGTATATAGAAGCCTTTTTAAATAGGTAAAGTCACAATAAGTACAATTGTAATCATTATGGGTAAGTATTACTTACATAAAATTTGAACTGCGTAGTGGATCAAAAATGTAAATCTTCACTACATAGTATAAAATAAAGTCGCTTTTTCTGTCCTGTCCGTATGTATGCAAACTACACAACGGATTTTGATGCGGTTTTTTTAAATAGATAGAGTGATTCAAGAGGAAGGTTTATATGTATAATACATGCATAATATACCGTGCGAAGCCGGGGCGGGTCGCTAGTTATAATATAGAAATGAACCCCTATTTCCCTTGGTCACGGCATCGCGCGTGAACGGCTGGACCGATTTCGCTGATTCTTTTGTTTTTTGTGTTTGTTATTGTTAGGAGAACGTTCTTATGTAACAATATTTTGAAAAAACAAAGTGGGACCTGCGGGGGCGAAGCTGCGGGTAACAGCTAGTTTAAAATAAAAAAAACTCCTACGCAAAAGACTTAAAGTGTAAGAAACAAACCCTTTTAATTCAATTTTATGGCAAAGCAAAGCAAAAGCAAAGCTGATACTCTCCAAACTGCTGGTCCGTTTTTTACCAAACATCGTTAAAACTAGCGCTAGGAAACTGGCTTTCGAATCAAAAAACGACACCGAAATCGGTCCATCCCCTCGAGAGCGACGAGGCCACAGACAGACAACACAATTTCGCACAAACATCGTCGATAAACGTACAACCTTCTTTTAAAAAATACAGAATTTTTCAAAACTATTTAATTTTCTCACAAAATGCAACATAACATGATTGTTACAAAATTATTTATAGGTACCTAACCTACGTACATACATACATACATAAATCACGTCTTTATCCCTTACGGGGTAGACCTCTGTCCTTTTTTTTTTTTTTTTTTAACGTGTGGAAAATGCGCCTTATGCATCTCCGCGCTCGAGGCAGCATACGAACGGAGGTATGACGGGCTCTCCATCTCGCCGCTGCCTTCCCTATGGAAGGAGGGGAGAGGCCTACCGTCTAAAAACACACACGTTCCCTCCAGGCCTTGAACTGCGGGCGTTGCGGGCGCACACGGTGACCACCGCAACGTCCCGCTGACCGCCCCGGGATGGGGCAGGTGGCGACGGCACCGTTGAATGCGGGTTCCGGATGTAGACCTCTGTCCTAACCTAAGGTGACAAGACCTAAAGACCACGTTTAGCATGATTGTGAGCGTATGGATGGAAAGGGGAATCAAAACAGTGATGGGTTGCTAGCCATATCGCCTTTAACATGATTCCTAAGATTTTCGCCCAACCCCCCAAAGGGCTTTTATCATCTGCGCGGGAAGAGAAGCAATGGTACATTCTATGTTTTTTCTTTACTCCCAGACCAGCATGGAAGAACCGAGGAACCAAGGAACTTATATTCATCTAGGTTTCACCGAATATTGCATTACCTAAAACCTTAGTTTCTCATCACCCTGTACCACTTGCTATGCTTAGGTATACCCCATAGCTTCTAAGTTAGTAGGTACCTATATAGTCAAGGAATATTGCTAGTCATTCGCAATGCATTAAGGTCGAAAATTATATGTTATATTTTTCGTAATTTCTCCATCACTTGTAACTTTTAAGAAGTCGTTAGCGCCATCTGTCGAGTTTAACATTCTTAAGTATGGGTATTACAATTCCCGCCTGCCCCTGTTATGCGCGCATTACGGGGTTACCGCTCTCTTACGCCTTAAGATCGCATTTTCAATTATTTTCACGACACAAGCATAACTACTCTTTCGCGAAGCAAACATCTTTCGGCAATTTCCCTTGAACAACCATGTTTGCTGACAAACAGGACACAAACACCAGCGTAAGCGGGCCTCTTGTGCCTCCCCCTCCGCTTACCAAACAGAGCATCAAGGGGGAAATGAAGCGTACATTACGGGTCAAAATTTAATGGACGCGTAACACCCGGGTTTATGGCGGAATCTAATATTCCATTATAACGAAAACTGCTTTTCGTCAAGGACCATAATTTAGTGATACCTCCGGCTCTTATAATGACTAGGGGCTCGTGGCTCTGGGAGGCTGGCCATTATTTTACTTATAGGCTTACATTAAAGCACTGCAAATAGCTTTGTGCGGTGCGGAATAGATTTCCTGATGTAGCAAATGTTGTGTATGAACATTACAGTAATGTATGTACTTGACGTTTTCGAAGTAAGTTCTTGGGATGCTTTGAATGTTATATCCGTTTGTATGATTCATTGTCAAGCGTTAGTTAGTTACATACACACATACACAAGTCACGTCTTTATCCCTTACGGGGTAGACAGAGCCTAAGGTAACAGGTACCTGCAGGCCACATTTAGCAAGATTGTGGGCGTATAGGTGGAAAATGGAATCAAAATAGTGAAGTTGCTAGTCTCATCGCCTATAACATGATTCCTATTTTCGCCCATTCCCTCGATGAGCTTTATGGCCCTCGATGGGCGATGGGTTAGTTAGTTGACGTTTAAAAATAGTGGATTTCACAATGTTTAAACTTTCTTAGGAACGTTGGCTGAAATTAATAAATTTCTTCCTTGCTGGTCTGGGAGTAAAGAAAAAACTGTTGCTTCTCTTCCCGCGCAGATGGTAAAAGCTCATCGAGGGAATAGGCGACAGTTTTAGGAATCATTGTTATAGACGATGCGGCTAGCAACCCATCACTATTTTGATTTCCCTTTCCACCTATACGCCCTTAATCATGCTAAACGTGGCCTTAAGGTTTTGTTACCTTAGGCTCTGTCTACCCCGTAAGGGATAAAGACGTGACATATGTATGTAAATTAATAAATAAGCAACGAGCACAGACTTGTTGGGTATTAGTGTAGAGATAGTCAAACTGTTAGACATTCACATACTAAACCCGGCAATAAAGATTGCGCATCGGTGTTCTCGGCTACTTTCGGCTTTGTAGAACGTTGTCTTGCTCTAACTTACGTGACGCCTATTTGTCTCTTTCCAAAGACCGAAGTATTTTTATGCCCGGGTACTGTAAATATTGTAGTTTTTGTCGCTGTGCAGTTTTCACGTGTCAATATCGTATTGAACTTCAACGCTAATACATGAAATAAATTGAATAAAAGGGGTGCTAGTCGGGTTACCTCCGCGTGTGGTCAAGAGCTGCGGTTCGTTTTTGGATCCGTCCGAGGGGAAGAACAGTGCTTGGTCCGGTGCACCCTGGGCATCGGTTAATAATTTCCTGGCAGATTCTGAGGGATATCATTATCCGTCGGCTAAGAGCCCGACAGGGGGGGGGAGGGGTCTTTTGACCGTGTTCTACCGTACAACGTTGCCGACATTTTTGTCACAAGATTTTTGAATACTGTATTTATTACTTTGACATTGGCGAAATCATCGCATCGATCGATGGAGCCATATTAAAAAAAGAAGAAGAAGAAATTGAATAAAAGATTATTATGTAGCCAATCTGGCGTGCCATTGTGCAAAGTTCTTTTTCCCATCCATTTTAGTATTTTACAAGGCTTTCAAACTAGTTACAAAGCTTCAACCTCAGCTTCGCCCACCATCACCTTTGATGTCTGTCTCTGCTATACATACATTGATACATTGTTACACGTCTTTATCCCTAACGGCGTAGACAGGGCCGAAGGTAACAAGAGCTAAAGGCCACGTTTAGCATGACTGTAGGAACCTTAGGTAATCAAAATAGCATGATTCCTAAAATTTTCGCTCCTTCCCTCGATTGTCGTTTACGATCTGCACAAGAAGAGAAGAAGCTGATATATTCTTTGTTATATATTTGCTCCCAGACCAGCAAGGAAGATGCCATCTGCCTCTGCTATGCTCTTAATCTTTATGAGTTAAAATATTGAAAGTCATTCCGAGCGTAAAGAATTTATTGGATCTTTTTACTACTCGCTCACTACGTCAGTTCTGTGAAGTCTGATGGCAGGTATAAAACTAGCAACCTTATTGTCTAAAGCCCGGACACTCACTATTGCATTGACTATCTCTTTCTACCCAATTTTATTTATCGTTTGTCAGAAAGGAACAGTAAATCCGATCGAGCCTGTTCAAGTAATTTACCAGTACTCCACATGAGTAAGTGTATCACAGCGCGTCTCATAATATGGACTATCGTTTCTTTGCTCACCAGTTGGCGCCACTGTTGACTAAGGTCCAGAGGTATAGCTGTCAACGGCGACTTTATAAGATCGGCGCCGAAACAAAGTTTTAAATCTTGAATCTCACTAAGTTTATTAATTATAAATAACTATCACCATATCGACTAGCTATGCCCCCTAGCGTTCGGAAAAAAAAACGCTTTTAAAGCGTTGACATTCATCGCCAAAATAATCCATATTTGCGATAATTTCACAAAGTATATCACTTTTCAACAGTTAAATGAAACAAAATATAATTTATGACACGAAGCCTACCAAAACCAGTGAGAAGTGAATGTTATTGGACTTCACGCGACACTAGCGCCTCTAGTGGCAAATTCACACGCGATAGCCCCCATTGAATGTGTTCACCCTGAAGGGACGCGGGGGTCAATGACATTATGCGTAGATAATTTACCCTTCGCGTTACCTTTAATAATGTGGTATAAGGCGTTAGCTATAAAACGTGCCATGTCTGTGCGTATTATAGTAACGATGACTTGCGCTGTAGTTTTTCAATGTAGTATGTTTCGAAATCATGTTATAGGCAATGCGGCTAGCAACCCATCACTATTTTGAATTCCCTTTCCACTTATACGCACTTAATCATGCTAAACGTGACCTTAAGGTTTATTGCCTTGGGCTTTGCCTACCCCGTAAGGGATAAAGACGTGATTATATGTATGTATGTATGTATATTTCGAAATAATTAACCAAAAAGACGTTTTCAAAAAGTGTAGGTCAGGAGTACCCGAAACCGATGAACATGTAGGTATGAAGAGATTGATGAATGTGGATGTTTGAAAGAAAAGATTCTATGATCGACTGTACCTATGTATTTACATGTCTTTTTTCTAAACTACCAGCGCACTCGGAAATACCATCATTGCCAAGACAAATGCGCCGCAAGAAACTTGGCAGAAAGTCATTTTTTCGAAATAACCCAACCTCCTGAATTTTGCCGTAATATTTCCCAGACATTTAGTATTCGAAAACATACTTATACGAGCACTGTTTTGAAATTTCCAGACTTACAGCTCACATTGTATTACAAAACGGCGTACTTACCTGAAACAAAGAGCAGGACGTATTCACATTAATTTCGATGCAAAACTTAGTCGAAAACGCCTTTGTTCTTACTAATTATCACGGCAATAAGGCCGCCGTAATTGTATTTGTACATCATAATGATACCTAAGTCGGTTTTAACATTTATGACTTTGTTTGGAACACTAAAATATCTTATTGAATCAGGCGTTGCTTTGCGGAGGTCCATTTCAATTAACAAATAAAGTAGTGTATATTTAATAGGATACAAAATGGAATTCAAACAAATTAAATTATTAAATTAAAAACGAATTAAAAACCAAACTAAAACTAATCTGAAAATAAAATAATTAAAAAAGGAGGAGCCCCGTGGCATAGTTCCGCAGACGCTGGCAGCATTCCCCCTTTGGACAGCGATACTAATACGCTGTCCAAGGAAGCTGTCAGCTCTGCGGTCACCCATAGCGTCTATTAGCCTAGGCTAATAACCTAACCTAAAAATTTTATTGTCCGGTTGGAGTCTTTCGACTCAATTTTGCAGCAGATATCTTCATCCGATTGAGCTGCAATTTTGCATACTTGTGTACCTAAGTCGGATGCCAATACAATAATCTGGTAGTAGAATTCTGGTAGCCCGGCCAGGACCGACTCCGCAGGAGGGAACTCTTCAACGGGTGGATTGATTTAAAATTTTGTTCACATAAATGTAGGACGGATGATAATGCAACTACAGTCAACAAAAAGTACATACATACATACAAATATCACGTCTTTATCACCTATGGGGTAGACAGAACCTAAGGTAACAAGATCAAAAGGCCACGTTTATCATGATTGTGGGCGTATAGGTGGAAAGGGAAATCAAGTTAGTGATGAGTTGCCAGCCGCATCGCCTATAACATGATTCTTAAGATTTTCGCTCACTTGATTTTACCTCGATGGACGTTTAGCATCTGCGCGGGAAGAGAATCAACTGGTACATTCTATGTTTTTTCATTACTCCCAGACCAGCGTGGAAGAGGAAAAAATACGTTGAATTAAATCCCTTGTCACTCCGAAGCCTTAGAAGGCAACATATTCATCTTTGCTCTAAATGAGGGCTTATTTTTTACATCAAAAGAGAACCTTCCGAGTGATCTATCCGTTATAATTAGGTCATCCCGGTGTGAATGCGTTGAATTGAAATAGAAAAACCAGGGAAACCCGGCTCGGGAAACGCTAAGTCACGCATCGCAGCATTTTTATACACGAAAAGGTACAGAGAGAAATTTTTATCAGCCCCCATTCCCGTAGAGTTTTCACTTCCAACCGCTTGTTGATTCGCAGGATATTATTATTTAACTCTGTTTTAATTAAATAAATTGGGCATTGAGCCTTTTGGTAAGCGCGAAGGAATATAAATATTTTGTGGGTTATTTGAATTTTAAATTGGCCACTCGGTTGTTTTTGGGAGGCCGTATTGGCATTTTGGATGGTTTGAAATTTGGGATGCAGGCGAATTCCTTTGTAGATTTTTGGTGTGTTTTTTTCCATACATAAGTACTCAAATCCGCCCTGGTATGTGACTGTAGAATCCACTCCTATCCATTTTAACGCTTAAATAAATAAACGGTATTTTAATCAACCGTTGCATAATGAGGGTCCTTAAAACACAAGTGTGGTTTTTAAAGCCTAAGCGAGTTTTAAAATAAGGTCACACGAGTGTTTTAAGGTCTAATTATGTAACAGCTGCATACATACACAAAGTACTCTAAGATGGGTTCAAAAGCAGTAAGGAAATGACCAGCATTATTGCAACCAATTATACTAGGTTCTGTAAAGACTTTCTTATCTGTGGTAGTAGGTAAAATCTGTACTGTAATGTTATTACAGTATAGATTTTTTAATGGTGTAATAACGCTGGTCATTTCCTTCGGTTTCTGAACTAATTTTTGATTCTGAACTCATTCAATCAGGCACTAGGTTTTGTTGCCTTAGGTTCTGTCTACCCCGTAAGGGATAAAGACGTGATATATGTGTGCATGTAAAGAAACTTGGTGCAGTTCACACTAAAACGCATTCGACATGCGGCGCTACCAGTTCTGTTATCAATGTCAAAGTAAAAACCCACTTATTTTCGTCTAATCAAACTTAATTTAATCACTATCACTATCACTACATAGTATAAAACAAAGTCGCTTTCTCTGTCCCCATGTCCCTATGTACGCTTATATCTTCAAAACTACACAACGGATTTTGATGCGGTTTTTTTTAATAGATAGAGTGATTCAAGAGGAAGGTTTTTATGTATAATTCTACGCAGACGAAGTCGCGGGCAGAAGCTAGTTATCAAATAAACAATCTTGATCCCATTCGCTCAGTTCAGCCGACCGATCACCAATCGGTCGTCAAAGCACGTCTAGTCGAACGTGTACTGCCCGCATCAGGTCTATTGACTTCGATAATCAATTCGTTCGATCGCTTCGATTTGGCCATTTGACGCTGAAAGTCATCTTCAGTTACAAAAGGATTAACTGCTTTTAGCATGCAATGACGTGGCATAGCCACACAGATATACATAACTAGCGACCCGCCCCGGCTTCGCACGGGTGCAATCACTGTTTTTCTACTACATTATACAAATACACACACAAAATTGCTTTCATGCTAGTCTGGGAGAAAAGAAAAAATATAGAATGTACCAGTTGCTTCTCTTTCCGCGCAGATGGTAAAAGCCCATCGAGGGAATGGGCAAAAATGACAGGAATCATTTTATAGGCGATGCGGCTAGCAACCCATCACTATTTTGATTCCCCCTTTCCATCGAAATGCCCACAGTTATGGTAAGCGTGGCCTTTAGGTCTTGTTACCTTGGGCTCTGTCTGCCCCATTAGGGATAAAGGCGTGATTTATGTATGTATGTGTGTGCACACACAAAAATCACGTGTTTATCCCTCTAGCGTGATTGTGGGCGTAAAATAGGTGGATATGGGAATCAAAATAGTGAAAGGTTTCTAGCCGCATCGCCTACAACATGATTCCCAACATTTTCGCCCATTCCCTCGATGGGATTTTACCATCTGCGCGGGAAGAGAAGCTACTGGTCCAATCTATGTTTTTTATTTACTCCCTGACCAGCATGGAAGACATTATGCGTGTGTCACATAGTAAACCTTCCTCTTGAATCACTCTATGTATTAAAGAAAACCGCATCAAAATCCGTTGTGTAGTTTTAAAGACCTAAGCATATGTAGGGACAGACAGCGGAAAGCGACTGTTTTATACTATGTAGTAATAAATACATAAATAATGTCAGGGTAGACACAGGTTAAAGTAACAAGATCTAAAGGCCACGTTTAGCATAGGAACACGGGATGAAACATGAAGGTTTGAGGGATTTTATATCCTATCTTGTCTCATTTATCGATAATTATGTAAGACAAAGTCGGGTTTCCACAATTTATAATTAAAAAATGGCTACACTGATTTTTACGAACTTTAAATTTTTGGATATTTTACACTGAATAGCAGAGTAATAAAAAAATGTGTTTTGTCTTATTGGTACTTATTTATGTAACGCTATCTCTGGAAAGGTGGCAGAGGCCTACACATAATGTTTATGAATAAAGGGTAAAACTACCTGTCTAAATGATATAATACAGCATATTCACATTTCTAATTTAATACTTTATTTCTAATTTATTTAGGGTGGTAGGGCCTTGTGCAAGGTCCGTCCGGATCGCTACCACCATCTTACTCGCTAATCCTGCCGCTAAGTAGCAGTGCTTGCACTGCTGTGTTCCGGTGTGGAGAGTAAGACAGCCGGGGAAATTACGAGCACAAGAGGCATTTCATCTTAGTCCTCTAGGTTGGCAACGCACCTGCAATCCCTCCGGGGTTGCGGGTGTCTATGGGCAGCCGTGATCACTTACCATCAGGTGACCCACTTGCTCGTTTGCCTCCCTATTCATATAAAAAAAAATACACACACACACACATACACAAATCACGTCTTTATACGAACATTGAAAATGATAAATACCATGTGCAACAGACAAAATGGAGTTTAAACATCGAAACGGAATAAATTGGTATTTCCATCAAAAGCTCCAACTTCGTAAATGCTATGGGGATTAATTACTTATCCCCCATAAAGGGAATCATTCAAATACCAGGAGGCTAATTATCCAGCAATAATAGTAATGTTGCATTTGATTTGCTATTTCACTTGTTTAATAATCATTTATATATTCTGTAAGTAGCTGTTGCCTACAAATTTGTCTGCGGTAATTTGTAGTTTCGTTAGTTTGAGGCAATATATCTCTGCGAGATCGAATCAGAAATGAGGAGATCCGTAGAAGAACCAAGGTTACCGACATAGCCCAGCGGATTAGCAAGTTGAAATGGCGGTGGGCAGGGCACATAGCACGGAGGACGGATGACCGATGGGGTCGAAAGGTCCTCGAGTGGAGACCACGCACCGGCAAGCGCAGCGTGGGCCGTCCACCCACAAGGTGGACCGATGACCTCATTAGGATCGGAGGATCGCGCTGGATGCAAGCCGCTTCCAACCGGTCTTATTGGAGATCTAAAGGAGAGGCCTATGTCCAGCAGTGGACTTGTAATGGCTGAAATGATGATGATGATGATGAGGCAATATAGGTATTATTTACATACATGCACATACACAAATCACGTCTATTCCCCTTACTGAGTAGACAGAACTGAAGGAAACAAGAAGAGAAGAGGAAGTATAGGTTGTTGCTAGCATCGCCTATAAGATGATTCATTAGATTTTCGCCCATTCCCTCGATGGGCTTTTACCATCTGTGCGTGCGGTATTATTTAGTTGTAGGATTTTAAAAATCAGTTCAAAAGCCATTGTTGGCCGCAAAAAGTCCAA
Source organism: Pandemis corylana (assembly GCA_949127965.1). Lineage (NCBI taxonomy): Eukaryota > Metazoa > Arthropoda > Insecta > Lepidoptera > Tortricidae > Pandemis > Pandemis corylana. The sequence continues at coordinate 12,713,669 of OX421866.1, read as the reverse complement.
AAAATGCGAGAACTTTGAAATGGTTTCGGTTTTTATTCTACAAGCACTTTTTAAAATACCGGTAGGTATTACCACAAAATAATACGCCGCAAGAAAATTAACAAAAGTTTTCTTTAAAAAGAAACAATTACCTACTTGAACAGTCAACAAATTAAATAATCGCAAGATTAAAAAAAAATAGACTTAAGACCTGTCCAACTGTCTGAAACAAGAGATGGTATCAAGTTAAAATATTTAAACGCTTCCATCGTCAGTAGGTAAAATGGATTCCAATGTGAAAATGAATACCTAGGTACTACATAATTGTAAAACTACTTAATTTTTTTTTTTTAGTTACACATAAGTCGGGTTCTATCTATTTATTGCTTTGTTTACGTAAAAGTTTATGGATTATTGTAGTATATATTTTATCTGTGTATCGTTTCGTGAGTCATAGACAGTTCTGGCTGAAAATCAGTGATGCAGGTGTCTAACACCTCAGCGACCGTTTCACTTTTGCCAAGACACACACAACGCTGATGATCTATTTTTCATGTCAGTTTTTTTTCTTGTTTACATTTTATAAAACTGTGTATATTCTCATATATTTGTGTGTCTTGCAAAAAGGAATAAATTTCTTATTTCTTTCTTTCTATAATGACGATTGATTAAAAAACTAAAAAAAAACTTATCAACTTACTTGTGCCTAAAATTGACTTTCAAGTTTAACGTGAAGGGGACTTATTCATTGACAATCTTACTTAAAAACTGATGCGACTCAAAACCGGCGACGCGTGGAAAATCAAACCATCCCCAACAAACAGAAGAGTCCCTCGATTAACTAACATTCCCTCTTTGTCTCCGCTTTAATATCCTTAAGTGGACGTGGGCAATTTTACAAAAAGCCAAAAAAAAGGAAAATCCTTGGTAATTTGCGGGATCCACTCGGCGATAAATGAAATGAAATTTTTTAACGGGAACAAAAAGCGGCTGGAAATTACTGCCTCAGATGGCTCAGAGTAATCGTGACAATTTATCAATTGTTTCACTAAACTAGCGCCCGAGTTAGTGTAATTTAAAACAAAGTGCTGTTTTCCATTAGCATCTATTTTGCACTTGGTTTTATTAACTCATATTATAACCATTGTAGTACTTTGAACAGTTTGAGAAAGATAGCTTAGCAAAACAGAAATTATTTAATTTCGTCATGTATTTTTGACAAAATATCGAGACTACTGTATAGTTTTGTAATGCTGCAACAATACTGTAGACTGTAGAAACTAATAAATAAAACAATTTAAATTATAGTAAAAATTCAACACGCAGCACTGACAAGAGCAAAGACACGACTCTCTTTTGTTTTAGTTTTCTTTCAGCGCTGCGTGCAATTAACTTTATTTGTGGCCAGTGCCAAAATAGAGCAGTTTGATAAAAAAGGTTGCTGCTTAAATAGGTGCGTCGCCTACAAATACCATAATGACAGTTAACTCTAGAGCGGCCATTGGTCAGACCAAAATCCAATATGGCGGCCAGAGCTCTGTTAAAGCAATTCAAATGCGAAGTTTAACTTGTAGTTACGAGTTTTGGACACCCGACCGGCCATTTAACACCTTCTAAAGAATAAATTGACGTGCAGTAGGCCAGAAAATACATACATACATAAATCACGACTTTATGTTGGAATATAAACTTTAAGGTTTATGTATTGCTGCGAACAGTGTTGTTTAGCTTGCTTTAGAAACGCATCTTTAAGTTGTCATATCTGGCCACACGGTGGCGCTTTGTTCTCTTTCGTTAAAGCTATGTACGGCTAGGTTGTTATTTTTGGATTTAATAAAGATTAAATAGAATTCTTAATTTAATAGTAAACCAATACTTTATCACTTACGGGGTAGACAGAGCCTAACGTAACAAGACCTAACGGCCACGGTTAGCATGATTGTGGGCGTATAGGTGGAAAGGGGAATCAGAATAGTGATGGGTTGATACCCGCATCGCCTATAACATGATTCCTAAAATTTTCACCATTTACTCGATGGATTTTTATCATCTTCGCGGGAAAAAGCAACTAGTACATTCTGTGTTTTTTTTTACTCCCAGACCAGCAGAAATGAATAGATTCTCTTAGGTATAATTTAGTCTTCTTAGTATAGTCTTTTATGTGTACTAAGACTTCATTATTCAAGACAAATTTAAGCCATTTCTAGTATTCGGATTGACTTGAAATTTAATACACATATTTAAATAATGCAGGATGGACGAACATGCAAGCACGTCGCTGGCAAACAGGCGTACGGTCCGCCTCCTGGTAAGAGGGCGGCTTCCAAGCGTACGAACGCTAGCGAATCCACGGGACATTTAGGCGTGCTGCTTCGTTAAGAACCATGGCTTATTCTGTAATTTTTGAACGAGAATCTTTTTAAAAGCCTATATTATCCCAACAGCAACGTAAGGTAGCATTTGAAAAAAGGATAACACAGCCTGTAGGTATATAGCTAATAGCCCGGGCAATATTCCCTCGCTTGGTGTAGGTAACACCTCGGAGCACGCCTTCCTGTATAGCATCGCATTTGCCGATCTACCTTTTACGCGTCTACATCAAAACACTCTTACGATCAAATTATCTCGGCGTTACCAACAGGAAGCTCTCGTGGGATGTAATAAAACCTTTAATATTAATGGCGGTACGTCCTCTTTGGTTCTGCGCTCCTGGTACTACGTTAATCAAAAGAACGCAAAAAATCTCACTTTAAAACTTTTAAATAAATTGGATTTTCGCGCTTTTGTGATGCAAAACTGGGCTCAAACGCTGTACTAATAGTCACAAGGTTTCTTTTTGATTTTTTTTTACAGTAATTACTATGCCTAGGACCTGCCCTGACAAAGGTCGGATTTGCATTTAAATTTGAACCAGGTGCTGTTATTTGGAGGCCGCCGGACGTTATTCAGAATTAAGAGCGATATGGAACACCACGTACGGAGATTCCCATGCAGAAGTTATTGCATCCCGTACGTGCGGTGATGTAATGAGAAGTTCTTTTTAAACAACAAAGAAAGAAAACGAGCAAGTTCTAATGGTAAGTGGACATCACCCCCGTGACATTAACACTAGAGGATCGCAGATGCCTTACCAGCCTATAGGGCTAAGATGGAATACCGCATGTGCCGTTCATCGAATAAAATTATAATTGCAGCAATATTATGAACTTACGTTTATTTCATGTAGCTATGAAAAAACAGATACTTAAAATGTAAATAGGTACAAAGTTAAACTAACCATAAACTACCATTAAATTATAATAACTAAATAAACTTTAAAATAAATAACAAAAGAGAGGTGGGCCTCTTGGCAGGGTGCCCATCACGCAGGCAGCATTCCCGCGCTGAACTGCGATTGCGATTCTAAAAAAAATATAAATGTTTTTGAAAAAATATAAATTTTAAGCCTAACTTAGATAAATGTTATTTGTTCAAGTTTTTCAGTTGTCTGCACTTTTTGTGTGCAACGACATTCAATTTACATATTGTATTGTTACACCAAATTTCTAGCCACTGACTTAGTCTCTCTGTCTTAATTCGACTTTTAAGGTCCAGGGGTAACCATGAACTCTTAATGCGATTCAATTCTGATTCAGTTTCAGATCCATACTAAAAATGACAGCTAAAACCTGAACTGAGTCAGAATAGAATTGCATTAAGATAAGACGTCATGGTAAGGCCCGATGTGAGGTCTGGGAACCAGGTCATCGGTCCAACTTGTCGGGGCAAATATTTTCATAACTCCTATATATTGTATTCGGTCACAATTCGGCGACCTCAAAGTATAAATAGTAAGCGACCTCCGGCTTGCCAAGTTTTTACCCGAAGCATTTTATGACCGCATTAAATGTTTAGAAGTTTCCCGTAAACAGAGTCCTTCGGAGGACCCCCAAAGTCTATTGTTTTATGATATTTACCCAGCGTTTTGTATGAAGGGATGTTATGGTTTTATTTATTTTTAAACGTTTACTGTTTAGTTATGTTGAAAAAACGATAAAACGCTAAAGCAATCTGTGAAAACTACCCTCACTACATAGTATAAAACAAAGTAGCTTTCCGCTGTCTATCCCTAAGCATTTCTAAGCAATCTTTAAAACTACGCAACTACGATTACGACGCTACGATTTTAATGCGGCTTTTTTTATATATAGAGTGATTCAAGATAAAAGTTTATATGTATTTATAAGTAGTATTTAGAGAAACATTGATTGCACCCGTACGAAGCCGGGGCGGGTCGCTTTTCACTACATAGTATAAAACAAAGTCGCTTTCCGCTGTCTGTCCCTGTGGCTTAGATGTTTAAAACAACGTAACGGATTTTGATGCGGTTTTTTTTATCAGATAGAGTGATCCAAGAGAAAGGTTTACATGTAAATTTGCGGGCAGAAGCTAGTATATTAATAATTCAGTGCCGTTTGGTATCTGCATTTTTAGTTTCCAGACTAATAGCACCCAGGGCATTTCGAAACTAGAATAAAAAAAGCTGTTACTGAACCAGTGACCTATATCTTTGCCTTTATATGGTATAAAGTATTCTGAATTAATATAAGCACACAGTATTTATTTTTTTCGTTTTAAAAACCGCATTATGCAACAAACAGTAACTAAAAAGCAAAAATGTTTGTCAATGAGCCAAAATCCTTTTTTAGCAGCCCACGGTTGTCCTATGCAAATATAATAAAATCATTGATGTTAATTCTCTTAGTGACCACAGACGGTAAATATGATGAAAATATGCAAATTTGGGCAAAGTTGCTGGGTTGCTTATTTAAAATGAATTGCACGGGCGAGGTTATGCGAAATTGTAGGCGAATTAATAGATGGCAACATTGCCTACGCTTCGGGTTGCTGTGAATTCTTCACTTTTAATCCGTTTTGCAGACGTAAATATTGAAAGTGTGGTAAATTTTAATGCCTGCCCCGTTAAATCAAACTGGATAATCTCTGGGGTGGAATTAATTTGAATTTACAATTTAATGCTTAATGTGAACTTGTAACATTTAAATGTTAAAGGTTTTTCGATGTTCTTTTTGGAATTTGATAGTCATGCCATAACGATTTATGTATTTTTTTAACCAGAATATAAATGAAATGAAATCTCCATGATAAATGTACACTGATATTATAAGGATGGGAGATTTTATTGTTTGTTTGCATTGAATAGGCTCTGTAACTACATGAACGATTTCAAAAACACTTTCACAGATAGAATCTTATTTTATTACTGATGAACGTAGTAAAATATTTACATTAAATTTGTCACCGTGTTTTACCCGCTTAGTTCAAAAATTTACAGATGTCTTTAGTTTTTCTTCAATAACGAAGACGGACTCTGGAATATATTATGTACACACAGCAAAGCTATTCGGTAAGCAGGATAGATACGGCGCGAGCGTGCGTAGGTGCTTACCTGATTATATTGCCGTGTGTACGTTACCAAATCGTCAAAAACATCTATACACAATATGGCCGATGACACATATTTGACATGATGACTATATCGATATTTATGCACTAGACTGTACCTCGTACATTGAAAGAATCTGTATCGCGTGTCACTTTGGAACCTTTTCACTGCAAATGTCATACCGTCTTAGTCTCAGACGTACGTGATTCAGTTTATACGACCGTATGTACTTGTTTACAAAATATTGGGAGGTCCCTGGGCTCGGAAAGGGGAATGAAAATAGCAATGGGTTGCTAGCCGCGTCGCCTATAACATGATTTTTAAAATTATCGCCCATCCCCTCGATGGGCTTTTACCATCTGCGCGGGAAGAGGACCACCCTAAAGTTAAAATTTCTTTTCACAGATATTTCTTTGCACAGATAAGACACGCCGTCAAATTGAAAAGTCCGACTTTAGGGACATTTTCATTTGATTTCTTTCATGCTGTTCTGGGAGCAAAGAAAAAACATAGAATGTACCAGTTGCTTCTCTTCCCGCGCAGATGGTATAAGCCCATGTTATATAGGCGATGTGGCTAGCAACCCATCACTGTTTTGATTCCCTTTTCCATCCATACGCCCACAATCATGCTAAACGTCATCTTTAGTCTTGTCACATTAGGCTCTGTCTACCCCGTAAGGGATAAAGACGTGATTTATGTATGTATGTATGTATTCATTTGATAGGAAGTTGGATGAAAAGTGGTAGACCACTTATTTGGGCGACCGTACATTCTACATATTTTTTCTTTGCTCCCAGACCAGCATGAAAGCACGCCATAATCTGTACAGTCTATAAGCTCTTAAAATACAATTCGGATTGGTCTTGCTGTCTCTCTCACTCCTATAAGTTTGATGCTTGAATCAGCTAATGGTGCTTGAAACCTGAACGGCATTCTAAGGTTACACGGACTGTGAGGAGAAAACCTCTATAAAAAATCCAGCGGCACCTGCGGGGGAGGGCGGGAGTTCCCAATCCTGCATTGCACCAGGTGTCGCAGGGAGGTAGCCCCATCCCGGGGTGGGCCCGTAGGGCATCGCGGTTCACGAAAGTTCTCCCGTGGTGTCCTACGATAGTGCCAAATTAGGGAATCCGTGTGTTTTTTACTAGGTATGCCTGACGCCTCGGGAGAGCCCCAGATACCCCTGGTATTCCCGTACCGGGCCGGATGCATAAGGCGCATTTTCCACACCATAAAAAAAAAAAAAAAAAAGGTTACACGGACTGTTCATATATCGACACGCCCTAAGAAAAAGTGTGTATCTGCCTGATACTTAGTTATGCGACTATTGCATTTTCGTAGTCTACGGTATCGACTTTATCATTTATATTAAGAAAAACAAGAAAAAAGTGGTCCGAACATATTTTTTCCCAAACGTAGAACTAACTATCTCCATTCATTGCTAAAAAAACTCCAGAGCAAAACTTAATATTTGCCTCTTATTCAATATTACGCGGGAACCCATTGAGCGGGTGGAATAAAAATTATGTGTAAATACCAATTATACTTTTATTTTAAAAGTAAGTCACTATGAACAAGTGTGCATAACTGTATAAGTGAATAACTGTAATTATTAAGAAACTACCGTATTTAATATTATATAAAAAATCACGAATACATATTGTCACAATATTGTACTCCATGTCAAATTTCAATCCTCTGGTATATATAGTTACCACGCAATTGCGATTTTAAATTTATAGAAACTTTAAAACGCTCTCCTGTAAAATTTGGTTTTTGTAGATACACACTTTTTCTTAGGGTGTGTCGATATTGTGACAACAGTGACCTCTGAGGCTTATTACAGTTAAATTTCCGTCGTACAACATAAAGAAGACTTATTTCCCTAATACGTTGCTTCAGTGGCCGTAACGGGAACAGAATAACGTCAGACCGCGTATTTACGACATCAATGTACATGGTATAAGGGGTCAGTAAATCAAAACATGGAAGCGAGCCTTTTGTGCGTTTGAATTCAGCGGTTGGATGTTACAAGGCCAACAAAGGCTTGAACAACCTCATTTGTTTTTTAAAAAGCTATGTTTCCAAATTCAAAAAATTGCGTTGTTCTTTGACATTATGGCGTTTTGTTTTCTTATAAATGCGACAGTTAAAGCGACGGCACACTGCGGACGCTGTGCACGGATACGCTTTGAATGTCACTCACGTGGGTCCATTGGTCATATCGTGCGTAGCGTGTGCGTGCACTGTTGTGAAAACGACCGCTATGAGAACTATTTAAATAAAAATGAATCGTCGAAATGTACGTACGCGCTTAACTTCCAAACGTCTGCACCGAATTGAATAATTCTTTTTAAGTTGTGTTTATTAGATCAGAGGAGCAGGGAGTAGCTGGTCCAGATGTCGGTCGCTCGCCGTCAGATCCATATTAAAATGACAGCTAAAACTTGAACTGAGTTGGAATTGAATCGCAATAAGACGTCATGGTAAGGCCCATGGTCAAATTATTTTAAGTTTTACGTATGTTAAGGTTGCCAAAGCCCGCAGCAATCTATAAGCAAGCTACGAAGTGGCCAAGCTTGGCAAAACCTGTCTCGGCGCGCTGCCAAGCCAACGCGACATGTTTTATATCGCCGACAGGTGGCGGTGTACGCGTCGGTGAGGCACTTTGTAATGCGGGTGTTACGGCACCGAGTTTAAAAAATGAAGCCGTAAGTCCAAAGAGTTTTTTGGCGAGCGCATCACGTGAAAACTGCAAAACGGATGATTCAAACTTTACTAATCTGTTGAGAAAATCACCGGCCAGGTTATAGGCTACTTTTTATCCCGGAAGATTGCATAGTTCCCTTGGGATAGCGATAAACATGTCAATTGCTAATTGGCATTGTTCATTTTTTTAAGCTGTGCTTTTAACACCTATATTTGACAACATGGACTATTTCAAGCAACTAATTTGAATATTATGCTTTTACGTAGCTTAGTTAATTAATAATAAATATTTTTTCGATGTTTGATAATTCGTGAATTTAGACAGAATCCCAATCGCCTTCGTTCGGCTGGCTATAAAAAAAAACGGCTTTGTCTATGGTTTTGTTAGATTTGACAGTGACACGTGACAGTTGCCATAGTCAAACTTTTTTTTTCATTTTTGTGGCAAACATTCGATGCTGGATTCTGTCTAAAAACCCGGTCGTTCGGTCAAACAAAGGTTCAAAGTACTTTTACAAAAATATCTGGAATCATAAAGTATTTTTGAAATCGGACAAGATAAATCGGATAATTGATGGTTTTCCTCGAAATGGTTTTCGAATTGGAGCATACTAAAAAAAATGAACAATGCCAATTCTACGCGGACGAAGTCGTGGCCAGAAGCTAGAACACTAACCCCCTTATTCATAAACACTCTATAGGCTTCTGCTAACTTAGCAATCGTTTGTCCTTATCTGTGAAAGGTACATTTCTAAGTGACAGATAAGGACAAACGATTGCTAAGTTAGCAAGAACAGGTTGACAGACGATATATTGATTGAACTCGGAGACACTATTGATTCCAAATATGCCGTGCTGAAGCAAAAAAGCGGTCAAGTGACAAAATCAAGTTTTGAGTTAGAGCCGAAAAACTCGGATCTTTAAAAAAAATAATGCTGGTTGATATCTATAAATCTTTTGTAATGTTGTCATATACCAAAAGATAGATATTTTTTTCAGTTTCAATTATTAAAAAGTTGCTTCGGTTATATATTAATATTTGTACGCCTAAATTGTTCGTTTTACTTTCTAGTTGTGAAAAATAGTTCAAATTTTATTTTCAATACAGCGGTCATAGGCGCTTTAACTGGCTTTAAAATCATGTTTTTTTTTTAATAACGACGTGGAAATGGCCTTAATATAGGAAATTATCTACGACCGCATAACTAGAAAGCAGTTTTTGAAATACACCATTATTCATCACATCATCTATAAGTTTATCTTTGAAAAATATCCTACATTGTAGACTACGCCAGTATAAAAATCCTCTCTCTCGCGCTACTGCAGTAAGAGGCATTATTTCGCTGCAGTAAGATTGCAGCTACAGCGTACGTGCCGATGGCTTCCTTCTGATCCAATCCTTAAATCAATCCCCATAGACGGCTACATGGATCAAGCAAAAAGAAAATAATGTTTTAATATAAAATGGATTAGTCAAGTACGAAATTACAAGAATTAGTACAGCGCATTGGTCTTCTCGGCTCATTTCGGCTTCTTAGAGCGATGTCTCGCTCTAACTTACGCGACGCCAATTGTCTCTTTCCAAAGACCGAAGTGCAATCTTCATGGCCGGGTACTATATGTTACATTTTTGCATGCCTATGAGATAAAATACAGTGAGGTGAATTTTTTATACTTTGTGAACTGTTTTCTTGCAAATAAAATAATATTTCGTTTCATATTTATTTTCAAGACAACGACAGATTGAAAAATAACAGGAATGGATGTTAGGCCAATAAAGGCTTGTACAACCTCATTTGTTTTTAAAAGAAAATGTTTTCAAATTCAAAAATTTTCATAGTTCTTTGACGTTTTAACATTTTGTTTTCTTATTAAGGCGACGCCCCACGGCTGCGCACGCTGTGCACGGACGCGCTATGAACGTCACCCACGTGGGTCGATTGGTCATATCGTGCGTAGCGTGTGCGTGCACTGCTGTGGAAACGACCGCCTACATTTTGATACGGAGCGAATATGTACCCACGTACGTAGCGTAGTCGTGCGCTGCATTAGGCGTCGCCTTGAAGGTTTACTTAACAATTTTAAGTCTTCTATGTGCCCGGCACGTTTATTTTTTCATAATTTAAAACAAGTTTCTCAATTGATTTGTTGTAAGACTTGTAAGTATGCAACCTTTATGTAGTTCCGTGAAATAATATTGAATTATGAACCCATTTGTTTTAGTTACAATACATTTATAATATTATTAATTATGTAAACGACACACACGTGGATGAAGCGAAAGAAGTATGTCAGGATCGTAGCAGGTGGAACAAAGTTTCTGCCTACCCATGTGGGAAAGAGGCGGTATGTATGTGTGACTTACCAGATTTCCCAGCCTTAATACTAAGTCCAGTTAATTTTTCAATAACTGCCTGTTTTAGCTGTGTGGTGTAATCTCGTAAAAATAAATAATTACGGGCATTACAATCCCGCTAAAGAGCCTTGAAGGCCGTTACGGGTAAATGATAACATTTTTTAAATTTACGATGCTCTTTTTTTCGATTTTATTAAGGCTTCTGTGTTGAATTTAGGTTGCAAAATTAAATAGTATGCAAGCCAAATGGTAATGTGGGTGATATTTAACAGTTTTTATTATGAGTCATTTTAAGAGAAATTTGAGTGAACTAACTAAAAACAAAATCTGGACCATACCAAAATACCAAAATCTGGAAATGATCTCGGATAGGCTAGACTGTCCGTTCATGACCCACTGCCGTGCACTTTCTAACGGTCACGTGCAGTAGTGATTTGTGTATGTCTTTTATACTTAGAGTCATTCGGGGTAACAGCACGCGGTGGGTAAAAGTACGCGGTGGTCCGATCTCCGACAGGGGTGGGGGGGCCGAGGTCTGTGTTTGTAAAACAGAGTGGCGCTACTGTCGCCGTTTAGGAGCCACACGCCGCGCCGACGCAATCTTAGTACTGGTCGCGACACGTCGCCGAATATTTCTAGCACGCTTATTTCGTTTAATTTTTGTGCCACGGAAAAGTGTGCTGTAGTTAAATGGATAGCTCTGTGCCAGTAAGTATACTATATTTCTATTGTTCATTTAATGTAGTTTTTATGTAAGTTTATCATATTCGGAAAAAGTATTTAACGTGTGTGTTGTGACTGATTATTTGGTATATTTGCCGAATGGGGTAAGAGTACGAGATTAATAGTACGCACGCGTACTTACCCCCGTTGCGTACTTATACCCCAAATGAAATAAAAATATCAAAAAAAAATCAATCTTTCAGAATACACCAAAATGCCGAGAAATTACATAAGGAAGGCCCCTGAGCGGACCCTCATCTCAGATGACCAAATAATGAAGGCGAAAAACATCGGGTCAAGAGTACGCATTGGAAAAGTTATCAGTTAAGCCTATGTAGGGCTAAAACTAATTAATCTTGATGGAAAATTTTCTTAAATAGTGAAAATTTATTGAATATTCTACAGATTTAATATCATAACATGCCAATTGTACAATTCTTTATAGGTCTGGGAGGCCATCAAAAAAAAATGCGTGCTCTTGACCCGAATGACTGCGTACGTTTACCCCGCGTGCGTAACTTTACCCTAAGACTTGCGTAATTTTACCCACACATCGGGTCAAGATTACGCAATGGAAAAGTTTTCAGTTAAGCCTATGTAGGGCTAAAACTAATTAATCTTGATGGAAAATTTTCTTAAATAGTGAAAATTTATTCAATATTCTACAGATTTAATATCATAACATGCCAATTATATACTTCTTTATAGGTCTGGGAGGCCATCAAAAAAAAAGTGCGTGCTCTTGACCCGAATGACTCTACTAACATTAGCAATAAGCAATTATGTAATTAACAAATTGTGGGTCCCAGTTACCCGAATAAAGAAATTAATTAGTATTATTATTATTATTATACCTACACATACACAGACAGAGCCTAAGGTAACAAGTGATAAAGGCCACGTTTAGCATGGTTGTGGGCTTATAGGTGGAAAGGGGAATCAAAAATAGTGACGGGTTGCTAGCCGCATCGCCTTTAACGTGATTTCTAAAATTCTTACCCGTAACTAAAATACAAGCTGCTGAAGCGCCTTTTTTTGAAATGCGTCGTTTCTATTTTTTCTTGAATAAGGTAACCAAGCCACGTCCACTCAGTACACACGATTTATTCTTTTATTAATATTCCAACCCGCTCAAATGGAACACAGATACTGTCAATGCTATTAATATCAGATAAATGTTAAAAGAAAACGTAAAAAAAAAATTACGAACTGAGAATGTGGCCATGTTTTTTTAAAGCGTACCCATTTCTAGACTCAATTACGTCTGGACTTTCATATTTTGTACTTACATAGGTACTCGTCTTATGTGAAATACGAAATGTTTCGATTCAAGACTTTATAGGCTTGTCGTTATAATATTGAAAGAAAAACAAAACAAACCAACATAAATTTAGTCTTTACGGGGTAGACGTAGCCTAAGGTAACAAGATCTAAGTTACTTTTTTCTTTAAAATCTTAGAACTGCTGAGGTACACACGTAAATTCATAAAATATCTTAATGTTAGAAGAAATCTAACCTGTTTTATTAAACCGCCATGAAAACCATACTGAAGACGGAGAGAGACAGAAAATAAAAAGCAGAAAATCAAAGAAATAATGGCGATGGTTTATACATTGCTTAATTGGACGAGAAGAATTCGTAAGTCTAACATTACATTACATAGGTACATCATATCTTTGTTCCATACAGACATACAGAACATAGGGTAACAAGACCTAAAAAGTTACGTTTAGCATGATAGTGATGGGTAGCTAGCCGCATCGCCTCTAGCATGATTCCTAAGATTTTCGCCCATTCCCAGAAAGGGCTTTTACCGGCGCGGGAAGAGAAGCAACGGTACATTCTATGTTTTTTCTTTACTCCCAGACCAGCATGGAAGAATCTTCGAAGGTTTATTACTTCTTATTATATTCCCATGGTAGATGATTTGAGCAAAGCGTTTGATAACATAGAAGTGAGCGAAACCAAATTAGACTAACTCCAGTAGGCTTATGACCTCGCTCGCAATCGCCATCGTGTTCATTATAACAGTTAATGTATGCGCTGACAACTGGCATCGGAATCAGCTAGCTGTCACATTCATACAAGAACTGTCAAAATTAACACGATGGCGATTGCGAGCGAGTTAGGTAATAAGCTTACCAGAATTTAAATTGGCAACAACAATAAATTTTGTCTGACTGTTAAAAAATCCCACTGCTGCAGCAACTGGACCAAAGAAATCGTCTTTCTTCGAGCCACTATTAGATGTAAGTCCAAGATGAAGACCTTAATTAATGACAACAATCAAAGAGGCTCCAAAATAGAGACATCCTCAAAATTAGGGTTACCATTTAAAACGTTAAAATAGGAAAGCCCGCGATAAAATAACAAAGTGGATGAAGAGTAAAAAGCAACGTCGGTGGAGGAAAAATTGTAAGCGATAAAGGAGACAAAATGTGACGTCCACTTCACTGGGTCTTTGTTGGGAACGTTTCAGTTTTGCGCTATGACCATCACTCGCGCGGTCGCGTGGAAAAAAAGACAATTCCATAAAAGGGTGGGAGTAAAAGAAGTCGGTCGAGTATTTTATTGCACGCTTCGTCTAGTTTTAGATGATTCGTTTTTTCTGTAACTGATAAGCATAATTATAATTATTAATTAACTTCATTTTGCTGTGAAATTTAAATACTGTTCTAATTCACGCATTAGTTATGTTGGCTCTTGTTAAAATAAATAAAAGAACGAACTTAGCTCATTCACTAAAAGTAATGACATCGAATCAAGCAAATTAATCGTGCGTGCATCAAACATTATCGCACGTAAACATGTTTTTTTTTATTTAAGTTGAGAGATAATAATTAGCTATGTTTGCATCAAGCAGCGTTATCGCTAGGCGTCTTGATGGATAGTGATATTGGTCATACCCAGGACAGTCTCGCGTGGTAGTACGAGCTGGTCACCCTAGCCAGCCGGTCAGTCGTAAACTCGCGTCCTGTCGCCATTCCGCTGACTTTATAAAAGATGTAACGTCGCCTAACTCCGTGTTTTAACTTCATAACCCTTCCTAGTAGCACGGTAACGGCAACTCTCTCGTTAACTTTGCCCGCTAAGTTTGCCTGTTACTTTCCGACTAACTTTGCCTATTTGTTTTGTTTGTATATTCGCGCTTTTTTTGTTTCTTATCTAGCGATAGCGATGCAGTTATTGGTAATGTAATTTTTCATTTCTGTGGCTGGTGTAAAAACGCACGCATCATGGATTGATGAGGATCCGGGTTCGATTGCCGTCCATAGCTTATTTCTAAACGACACTGAAAATTAGAAGACATAGAGAAATCCGAAAAGTAAAGCTGTGGCCGGGAAACGAACCCGGATATTCGTCATTCCGTGACGCGTGCCATACCCCTACACCACCCATAGCAGATGGGTAAGCCTTCGAATTTTTCTATCTGTTACTAGCTGTCACGTGACCTTGTAATGAGTATTTAAAAAGTAAAAGTAAGACACAAATTAAGGAACAATATCTCGATTTTTATATGTTACAAAATGTAAAAATATGAAAGCAGTCGTGGAGTTAATTTAGTGTGAAATACATTAGTAATTAATATGCTTACACCATGATCCAGTAATTCTAAGTTCATCAGATCCGATCAATTACTTACCTGAAACAAAAACATTATTATTAATATTTTATGCGTAATTAATAAACATACGTTTGACCGCAGTAGCAAGTGGAACAAAGTAGTTTCTGCCTACCCCTGTGGGAAAGTGGCGTGACGGTATGTATGGATGTTGACGGTAGTCACGCTTATGGTAAGCGAAGCTTTAGTCACGATTATATTCACTTGTTATAAGCCTCTCTCTTCTTTTTTTAATATGGCCCCATCGATCGATGCGACGATTTCGCCAATGTCAAAGTAATAATACAGTATTAAAAATCTTGTGACAAAAATGTCGGCAACGTTGTACGGTAGGACACGGTCAAAAGACCCCCTGTCGGGCTCTTAGCCAACGGTTAATGACCCTCAGTATCTGCCAGGAAATCATTAATGTTGTTTGTGACACATACCCAGGGTGCACCGGACCATCGCTGATCTTCCCCTCGGACGAATTCGAAAACCACTCGCACCCCTATCGTTCTCATGGTGACCTCAACTTTTCTAGACATCTCTCTCTACCAAATAAATCGATAACCTAACATGTCCTAATGCGGGTTGCACACGTGTGAAACTCTTGTGTAGTTCACGCCTAACCGCAAGCGGTGGGGGCAACACTCATTACGCCTCGGCAACTAGTTGCAAGCGATAAATGATCCTTCTAATTACCGGAGTCGGGTTCACCAAATGCGAACAGGATTACGCTACGTCTATGGAATTTACAAAGTTTCTTCAAAAACCTTTAATTGTTGACACACACACACACACACACAAATCACGTCTTCGTCCCTTACGGGGTAGATAGAGCCTAAGGTAACAGGTACCTACAGGCCACATTTTAGCTAGATTTTGGGGGTATAGTTGGAAAATGGAATCAAAATAGTGATGGGTTGCTAGCCTCATCGCCTATAACATGATTCCTATTATAATCGCCCATTCCCTCGATGGGCTTTTACCATCTTCGCGGGACGAGAAGCAACTGATACATTGTATGTTTTTCCTTTGCTCCCAGACCAGCATGGAAGTAAAATATATCACGTTGGTTTTAGAAGATTCTTGATTCATTTGACTGTAGATATCTCCAAATCTACAGCTCAAATCAAAGTTTTGACTAGTTTACAGGATTAATGAGAGCTGTGATTGTCTTCTATGCTACTCGTATTGCAAATTCAGCACAATTTTTCCCCACTATCTAGTGGTATTATCACACAATGTGCTTTCAAAAATCGGGCCCCAGTTCTTTATTTAAATCTGGATAGAAAAGCAAAATAAAACCAGATACGGAATGTGGCCAATGACATAGCATTAAAAACACAACTAGGCAACAACCCCCAAGAAAATCTCTCTCAAATTCAGTGGGCCGGAGACGCGACAATGGGGGGGAGTTCTTTTTCTCCGTTCAACAGTAAATGGGGCAAATTAAGGACTTAAAACGTAAAATGAGGTCGCGATTTCTGTCAGTTGTCAGTGTTCCAGTGCAGGCGCTTTAGTAAGATTTGATTAACGCGTCAGAAGTTACGGGAACAATGAGGTTCAAGGAGAAACAAAAAACAAACATGAATAGACATGTTTAGCATGATTGTGCGATGGGTTCAAAGGTCAAAATAGGGTTGCTGGCCGCATTGCCTATAAAATGATTCCTAAGATTTTCTCCCATTTCCTCGATGGGCTTTTACCATCAGCGCGGGAAGAGAAGCAACTGGTGCATTCTACGTTTTTTCTTTGCTTTCAGACCAGCACGGAAGGCCAACACAAAACAGGTCATATTTTTTATAATGTTCGTACCCTCATAAGACGGTCTTAATTAAGTCAACTTGATGTTTTTTATTCAAAGAGACGTACGAGTGGGTTGGTTAATAAGACTACACGGTTAGATAGTTCGACTTTTACTGGAGTTGGTTTAATTTTTATAAAAAGACAAAAGTTATTTTACAATTACATAATTGCACTAAAATATGCATGATAAAATGTGTGTTGAGTCTCGACATTTTTACCTAATATGATTTTAAGTTGGGTTTTATTATTAGTTTGACACTAGGATCATTTTATTAGCGTCAAACTGTTCTATGATCGCTTAATTAACAGCCACGAAAATAACTTCACAAACAACACTACCTAAACAAAATGCACTACCGCACATTTTATTACAGAATTCCGTCACTTACCACTTATTATCTGCACAAACTGAACTTTAATTCAAAGGGTTAAAATCACGCGGAGCAGGCTGACTCAGCATTTTAGACACGAACTCCCTAGGGACGGAATTTGGAAGGGAATGTCACCCATTAACGTTGTATTGGAGTTATTTAATTTGCCGGTAGCCGATAACAGGGCTTGCCAGTCCCCGGGGAATGGCACTGATGTTAGTTGTTTCTCCGAGAATCCGTTAGTCAAGTTGGTTGTAATAACATCGTACAAGAACTATTTGCAAGCGCTATCGGAAATTCATTTTGATTTTACGTTATCTTTTATTAATACGCTGGTCTGGGAGTAAAAAAAAACAGAATATACCAGTTGCTTCTCGTCCCGCGCAGATGGTAAAAGCCCATCGAGGGAATGGACGAAAATCTTAGGAATCATTGTTATAACACGATTCCTAAAATTTTCGGGCATTCCCTCGATGGGCTTTTACCATCTGTGCGGGCAGAGAAGCAACTGGTACATTCTATTTTTTTTCGTTACTCCCAGACCAGCATGAAAGGAAAAATATACTTTCTAAAAGACCTTTATTTTCTGCTCTCTCTCTCTTCAGCCTATATACGTCTCACTGCTGGGCACGGGCCTCCTCTCAGAATGAGAGTGCGGATTGGGGAATTCACACATTCATTGAATTGCTTCGCAGATGTGTGCAGCTTCAATCACGATTTGTTTCTTCACCAAAAGGCTCATGGTAAATTTCAAATGTATATCGCACATAAATTCCGAAAAACTAGAGGTGCGAGCCCGGGCTCGAACCCACGATCCTCTGCTTGAGAGGCCGCAGGTCTTATTATTTTCTGCTAACATCTTGCAATTATTTTACCGTCTTAACCATTCCTAATGTGAGCCACGCAGGTTTCAGGATTGCCGCTATGACATTCAATACATACATACATACATACCGTCACGCCTCTTTCCCACAGGGGTAGGCAGAGACTACTTTATTCCACTTGCTACGATCCTGACATATTTCTTTCGCTTCATCCACAGTCATCAATCTCTTCATACATGCTCGTCGGTTTCGGGTACCCCTGACCTGACCTTTTTCCAAAACGTCTGACATTCAATCATGAAGCAAATGAGCTCGCTGTATGTAATTGTGAACAATCGTTTCTTTCATCCCTCCAGCTAAGAGACCTTTCAAACATAAATGGTGCCATCAAATTGTAAAAAAAATACATTTCTTTACTTCCCCCTACAAATATACATCAGCGTTGTATTCAATTTGAAAGCTCGCAAATAAACTTAAAATTTATTCTCGATACAAGGTATAAATTTCGCAAAGAACAAACCGTCTGCAATAACTCACTTCCATCCTTCCATTCCCCGCTTATACGTAAGTTAGTCATAAAATTTATGTTCCAACTTGAAACGCTCACAAAACCGAACGCCCATGCTCCTTATTTTGTACAAAAAAGTCTGGCAAGAAACGTACTGAATGAGAGTTTCGCGGAGACAAGAAACAAGTGTCTACATAATAACTAAATCGGGCAAGAAAGTTAGTCAACCTAACATTTTGTTACTTACGTCATAACACAATGGTAACCTGGTTAACAAGGCATCTTTTAACATTGATAATTATATACTCAAGAATAGTCAAGAAATAGACCGAAACTGTGACGGATGTCACATGGTTGCGTGACATTAGTTTAAACACGTTTGTACGTGTTTCTCTTGGGCAGATTGGTCACGTCAATCTGATTAGATTAAGAAGAAGATTGTTAAGTAGGATAGATACAGTTTAGTATATAAGCTGAATTTGCACATTAAAAATCAGATTTGAAATAGACTGCAAAAGTTGTTTCTATCTCCACCCCTACAATAATTACCAGCAATAACCCTGCTGGTAAAGTGGTGACCCCGCGAAGAACAAGTTCGTTAACGTGTTGATTGTCGCAAGATTGTCGAGATGTCGCCGCCGAAGACAGCAGCCACTTCTGGGGCAAGTTCCGATGGGTTGGAGGTTGCCTCTGCGACCGTGGTGTCCCGGATTCCGGAGTTTTGGAGGGATTTACCGGGACTATGGTTCACTCAGTTTGAAGCAATCGTGGCTCCGCAGAAGCAAGGTGATGACTACAAGTTTAATTTAGTAATATCAAAATTAGCGAAGGAAGAGATACAACATGTAAGCGATATTATTGCAAGTCCACTTGGTGAAAAGAAATATGAAGCAGTTAAGGAGAGGTTGATCAGTAGTTATGAGGAGTCAGAGCAGGTGAAGTTCCAGAAGCTTTTGTCAACAGAAGATTTCGGAGAGCGAAGACCATCGCATTTGTGGCGCAAGATGCGGAATATGGCCGGGAAGTCGGTAAATGATGAGACGGTTCGGCTCATGTGGATAAGGCATCTTCCGTCAGCTGTGAGTACGGCTCTGGCTGTGGTGGATAGAACGTCTATGGACGATTTGTGCAAGGTTGCAGACAGAGTATTTGAGAATATTAAAACATCGGAGGTGGCAATGGTAAACAGTCATAGCAAGGCGGATGACGTCACAAGTAGCTTAGTTAGCGTTGCGACCCAGCTCGCGCAAATGCAACTCGACATAAACGAGTTACGTAATAGGCGAGTGGGTTTCCGTCAAAACAGTCGTCAGCAGAATGGGCGGTTTGTGTCAAGATCAAGGTCAAGAGAGCGAGGGAATCGATTCTGCATTTATCATTCAAGGTTTCGCGAGAATGCACAAAGATGTTTGAAGCCATGTTCGTGGAGAAATTTTAACGGTGCTCAGCGTCAGGGAAACTAGAGTTAGCGCAGAATACGGCGGAACTCTGTGCTATTCATCCGTCTAACCGCCTTACAATTACCGACCGACAAAGTGGTATACGTTTTTTGGTTGACACGGGAGCAACTATATCGGTGTTAAGCAGGGGTGCTGCTAAGTTACCAATTGATGGGAAATATAAGTTATACGCGGCGAATGGAACAACGATCAACACATATGGCGAGAAGGATTTAATTTTGAATATTGGGCTTCGGAGACCATATACTTGGACTTTCGTTGTGGCAGATGTTAAGCAGGCCATCTTGGGAGCAGATTTTTTGGAGTATCATAAGATTTTAGTAGATGTGTACAGTCGCAAGTTGATAGACAGAGTTACAGAGCTTTCAACGCCTGCAATTATGGTCAAAGCAAGTCAACAGACAGTGCGGACGGTTGATGGGGACTTACAGCCCCGGGTCAGACAAATGTTGGAAAGATATGAATGAAAATGAAAATGAAAATGAAAATGAAAATTTATTTTTGCAAATTGGCCGCCAGGGGCTCTTTTACATGTCTTTTTGAAACTACCAGCACATTCGGAAAGACCATCATTGCCAAGAAGAATGCGCCGCAAGAAACTTGGCAGAAAGTCATTTTTTCAAAATAAAATACAGTAAGAATACTTAAGTTCTACTTAAATTAAATACATTTATAAAAGGGATGTATAAGGTCCCCGAGCCTTAAATTATATTAATCTATAAATAGTAGAGATGTATAAAGTCTCTACTAGTCAAAAATAAAAAACAAAGAAAAGAAAATAATAACAATAAGTTAAGTGGAGGTGTAAAACGCCTCTAACGTCAAATAAATTAATTGGAGATGTCTCCAATGTCGCAGGAAAAAAAAAAATATATAAAACAAAATTATGAAATATACATTTCATGTCAAGTAAGTAACCAATAAGCTTTTGGATTCCGAAGGCAAGCTTGCGTCTGCCGCCCCCAATGTTGGCTTCCACGCACTCATGTCCTGCTCTGAAAGCAGAGCGGTACCGAGGGCATGTCTCGCTTCCGTCCCCACAGGCACACTATGGGAACGTTTTGGGAACTTCGACGTCGTTAGCCTGCAACTAAATAGTAAAAGAGAAAAAAAAAAAAAAAAAAAAAAAAAAAAAAAAAAAAAAAAAATGAAACCGGAAATCCATAAGCTTAACAATATACCTACGCAATACCTAGTATGACATAGCAATATTTACGTCATTGTAAACAATAATAATTATGAAAAATAGAATAAATATTTAAATAAACAATTACAGTAGGTACAATATTTATATTGATAATACCTATCTTAATATTCATAATTAATAATAGCTATACAATTTTGAATCATAATAAAAATCATAATTAATCAAGATCAGCTAACCTAAACAGCAGACGGTAGCAACAGGGCCAGAGACCGCCGTATCTAGAGACACTACACGCATACACACATACACACACACCCACACACACACGTATATACACACTACAGGATCACTCACAAAAAACACTGGATTCTTATGGTAATTTTTCCAAAGATGGCCATGTCATGTCCTCATCACACATGTACTCATCGACTGTGTAATATGCTTTCTTTAACAGCGTGTTCTTTATGTATTTCTTGAATAACACATACTTGTGAATACTTGTAAATACTTGTCGACATAACTCGTCCGTCATCATTGAAGGGAGAATCGAAACATAAGGTGGAGCATCATATAATAACTACGGGTCCCCCGGTTTCGTCAAGGGCGAGGCCGTTGCCGCCCGACAAACATTACATCGCGAAGAAAGAATTTCAAGCAATGATGGATTTAGGCATCTGTCGTCCTTCAGATAGTCCTTGGGCGAGTCCTCTTCATATGGTCAGGAAGAAGAATGGGGAGTGGAGACCATGCGGGGATTATCGGATGTTGAATAAAGTTACCGTGCCTGATAAATATCCACTTCCGAGGCTGCTCGATTTTACGTACGTCACAGAAGGGAAAAAGATATTCAGCAAAATTGACATTCGGAAGGCGTATCATTGCATTCCGGTGGCGGATGTTGAGAAGACAGCAATCATTACTCCATTTGGACTGTTTGAGTTTCCCAGGATGCCTTTCGGGCTGCGCAATGCAGGTCAGACCTTTCAGAGGTTCATGGATTCTATCTTCAGGGATTTGGATTTCGTTTTCGTGTACGTGGATGACTGCCTTATAGCATCAGAAAGCGAAAGTGTGCATTACGAGCATCTGGAGATTGTTTTTTCACGATTGAGTCAGAATGGGATAACTGTCAATCTCGATAAAAGTGAGTTCTGTAGGGGCGAGCTTGATTTCTTAGGTTATCATATAACGAGCCAAGGAATACGCCCGACCGATGAGAAATTTAAGGCAATTGTGGATTATCCAAGACCAGAGACGGTGAAACAATTAAGAAGATTTTTGGGTATGGTGAATTTTTACAGAAATAATCTCCCTCAAGCGGCGCGGTATCAATCAGTTTTAAATCGATATTTCTGTAATTCTAAGAAGAATGACAACTCTCCAATAGTTTGGACGCCGGAGGCAGAAGAGGCTTTTTCGAGTTGTAAACAGGCAATGGCGGAAGCAGTTACTATTGGTCATCCGTCGAAGAGTGCCGGTCTAGCCCTGATGACTGACGCTAGCTCTGCGTGTGTGGGGGCAGTGCTGAATCAAAGAGTAGGTGGAAAATGGCAGCCTCTGGGTTACTTTTCGAAAGGTCTCAGTGAGGCTCAGAAGAAGTATTCAACCTTTGACAGGGAGTTGCTCGGTATTTTCATGGCGATAAGGCATTTTCAACGTCTCGTCGAGGGCAGGAAATTCGTGATATTCACGGATCATAAGCCAATCACGTTTGCATTCACCAAGAGGCCGTCGGTTACGGACACGTCGAGGCGTATTCGTCAGTTAGATTATATTTCGCAATACAGTACAGATATTCGGCACATCAATGGACGTGACAATGTTGTAGCGGACGCATTATCACGTACTATCGAAGAGATAGCGATGCCGTCGCCTATCAATTATGACGAGTTGGCAAGATGTCAAAGCAAGGATGCCGATTTAGAAAAGTTGAAGACAAATAGAAGGTTAAAATTTGAGAGCGTGAAGCTGCAAGGATCAAGATCAGAAATAATTTGTGACTCATCTACAGGAATAATGAGGCCTTATTTGACAGGGAAATTCAGGAAAATGGTTTTTGACTCACTTCATGGAATAAGTCATCCCGGGAAACGCACTACTAGGAAATTGATTGCGCAGAGGTTTCTTTGGCAAGGCATGAACAAGGATATCGTCGAGTGGTGTGAGGCCTGTGTAATGTGTCAGAAATCGAAGGTTTGGAAGCATACTAATTCGGAGATCGGTAAATTTATGCCAGCCCAACGTTTTGAGCATTTGCACATCGATATTGTTGGGCCACTTCCGGTGTCAGAGGGCAAGAGATATTTAATAACAATTATAGATCGCTGTACGTCATGGCCGGAGGCATTTCCTGTGGAAGAAATAACGGCCGAAAGGGTTGCACGTGTTGTGTATGAAGGATGGATCGTGAGGTTTGGTTGTCCGATGTGGATTACAACCGATCAAGGAAATCATCAGTTGCTGGAAAGTGTGGCAGTAAAACAATTGTCAAACTTAATGTTAGTGGTGAATTTTTATGGCTTTTATCACCAAAATACTGTAGATTAAACCAGCATATAATAAAATAATAACTCATGAAAATAGATCTTCGACGTACCAACGATAAGGAGATCCAGTTTGTTCGCCGTACATAACCAAGTTGCATAACCGGCACTGGTAAAACCAATGTTGGACGTTTAATTTGGATTAATTTAGATTTAGGTGCGGCGGGGGTGGCATTTGCTGCACCCCTATGCCGCGAACATGTTTATTTTAATTTGGAAATAGTCTTTATTTTATCTAAGAATGTCCTGGTTATGTAAAATAGTTATGTAGCGGATGATCCTACTCTACTTCTCGACAATGTAGAACAATGAAATGAAAATGAAAATGAAAATGAAAATGAAAATGAAAATGAATGAAAATGAAAATGAAAATTTATTTTTGCAAATTGGCCGCCAGGGGCTCTTTTACATGTCTTTTTGAAACTACCAGCACATTCGGAAAGACCATCATTGCCAAGAAGAATGCGCCGCAAGAAACTTGGCAGAAAGTCATTTTTTCAAAATAAAATACAGTAAGAATACTTAAGTTCTACTTAAATTAAATACATTTATAAAAGGGATGTATAAGGTCCCCGAGCCTTAAATTATATTAATCTATAAATAGTAGAGATGTATAAAGTCTCTACTAGTCAAAAATAAAAAACAAAGAAAAGAAAATAATAACAATAAGTTAAGTGGAGGTGTAAAACGCCTCTAACGTCAAATAAATTAATTGGAGATGTCTCCAATGTCGCAGGAAAAAAAATATATAAAACAAAATTATGAAATATACATTTCATGTCAAGTAAGTAACCAATAAGCTTTTGGATTCCGAAGGCAAGCTTGCGTCTGCCGCCCCCAATGTTGGCTTCCACGCACTCATGTCCTGCTCTGAAAGCAGAGCGGTACCGAGGGCATGTTTCGCTTCCGTCCCCACAGGCACACTATGGGAACGTTTTAGGAACTTCGACGTCGTTAGCCTGCAACTAAATAGTAAAAGAGAAAAAAAAAAAAAAAAAAAAAAAAAAAAAAAAATGAAACCGGAAATCCATAAGCTTAACAATATACCTACGCAATACCTAGTATGACATAGCAATATTTACGTCATTGTAAACAATAATAATTATGAAAAATAGAATAAATATTTAAATAAACAATTACAGTAGGTACAATATTTATATTGATAATACCTATCTTAATATTCATAATTAATAATAGCTATACAAT
The DNA here is from genome assembly GCA_949127965.1 of Pandemis corylana. Classification (NCBI taxonomy): domain Eukaryota; kingdom Metazoa; phylum Arthropoda; class Insecta; order Lepidoptera; family Tortricidae; genus Pandemis; species Pandemis corylana. Next base: position 12,688,980 of record OX421866.1, on the reverse strand, counting down.
TTTGAATCATAATAAAAATCTTAATTAATCAAGATCAAGCAGAACAGCAGACGGTAGCAACAGGGCCAGAGACCGCCGTATCTAGAGACACTACACGCATACACACATACACACACACCCACACACACACGTATATACACACTACAGGATCACTCACAAAAAAACACTGGATTCTTATGGTAATTTTTCCAAAGATGGCCATGTCATGTTCTATCGGGTATATACTGGAAAGTCGAATAATTGTTTGCTCTAAGAAACTGAATTTATACAGAAACCAAAATCATAAAAAATACAACATAACATAACCTCTTCTACAAAGTCTATGGAACATATTTGACCATACGAACGGCTCCCAGAATAATGAAAATGTAAGTATTTTATCAGGCTTCCGCGAAGGTCTCGAAATATAATGCACAGCCGTTGGAACATAAATGCGAGCTATTTAATGCCGCCGGCTCCTGGGGGAGCCTGTGTTCTTCGTGAACCCTGAACCCTGGCATTTTGGGGCCTGGCATAGACGATTTTTCACAATTATTGACGCGTTGTGAACGTGAAATATTCCGAGCATTAGGAGGGGACATTGTTCCCTAATACTTCTGGATGGGGAACACGTTAATTTAATGATGAATGAATGCCGTGAACAAAGGAACGGATGAATTTTTGACGCTGACGTATTTTTCATTTGGTTGATCTTTTTAATTCGCATTATCATTATACCAATGTACAGTCATCCATGCTGGTATTCCATGCTGGTCTGGGAGTAAAGAAAAAACATAGAATCTACCAGTTGCTTCTCTTTCCGCGCTGATGGTAAAAGCCCATCGAGGGAACAGGCGAAAGTCTTAGGAATCATGTTATAGGCGATGCGGCTAACAACCCATCACTGTTTTGATCCTTAAACGTGGTCTTTAGATGTTGTCGCCTTAGGCTCTGTCTACCCCGTAAAGGATAAAGACGTGATTTGTGTATGTATGTATGTATAATGAATAAACGTGTCCCTATGTATGTTAAATAGACATACGTTCTGATAATTACTTAGTAGGAGGTTCCATTAATAATTAAGTAATACTTAAGAGCGGACGCAGTACACAGCCAAGTAATGTGTCACTAATGCATTATACTGAGCAGCAATACTTGCAATGTTGTGTTCTGACATCTTATCTGTACATGTAATAAATCAGTAGAAAGTTCGAGTCTTTACATTAAATGAATAGAGATTTTAGGATTTTGGAGTAGCCCCTAGAGCATCTTCGCCCAAGCTGAAATGTAGACGCTTCGCTTCGCTCGGTCATTAACTTCCCTTTTCTTCGCAGGGGTATAAAACAAGGCAAATAACACATCATGGTAGTGTTATGACTGTTTGTCACATAGCGAGCTGGCTAATGGGACGAAGGCACGATATATTAGTTTTATACAGCCATCGCGACGTATTTACACGAGGGAAAAGGCCTTCACAAGGCTGTAGTTTCTGTTTTCCCTTTTTAGGTTTTCCTACTTCGTTGAGTTTTATGTAGGCGTTTGTTTAACCAATATATTTTACTTCCACATGCTGGTCTGACGGAAAGGGAAATCAGATAGTGATGGGTTGCTAGCCGCATCGCCTATAACATGATTCCTTAGACTTACCCTTCGCAGGCACTTCGAAGTCCACAAGACCGAATAAAAGAACAAGTTGCTGGTGAATAATCCTGGCTAAAAGGTTATGTCTGAAGACTATTATTATTATTATGAGCTTATCTATCTATCTATCTACAGCCATTGTCCGTCCACTGCTGGACGTAGGCCTCTTTCATATGGCGCCAACTTTCACGATCCTGGGCTTCCCTCATCCAGCCACTGCCAGCTGTCCTCCTAAGGTCATCCGTCCAACGCGTCGCAGGGCGTCCCACACTACGCTTTATCAAACGTGGTCTCCACTCTAGGATACGTTTGCTCCAACGGTTGCCAGTTCTACGGCAAACGTGACCAGCCCATTGCCATTTCAACGTACTAATCCTTCGGGCTATGTCGACGACTTTCGTCTTTTGTCTGATATGCTCGTTACGGACCCTATCTCTAAACGAGATATCGAGCATAGCCCTCTCCATAGCACGCTGGGCGACTCTGAACTTATGGAATAGTATTATGATCCTATTGTGTCTCATTGCTGACCAAAGGCCTCCCCCCAACGCTTGCACTGCTCTCGGCCTGCTGCGGTACGTGTCCAGTCCCATAAGGTGTCGAACTCGTCCCACCATCGCCGTTTAGGTCTGCCGCCGCTTAGAGTTATTGGGACTCCAATTAATGGTTGTCTTGGCCTATAACACATCCCTACCCTACCAACCCTACTATAACTGTAGGGAAACTGTTTACACACACTGTGTGTTTGTGTGTGTGTGTTTACACGGCTGACGCAACTAAAACAAGCTGGAGGCCAAAACTAACCTGTAATACAGTTTATAGTTTAATTTCTTATTTACACCTGTCCTGGTGTCGAGGTGAAGGGAACGGGATAATCTACATACATACGTATATCACGTCTGTATCCCTTACGAGGTAGACAGAGCCTGAGATAACAAAACCTGAAGGCCACTAGCATGATCGTAGGCGTATAGGTAGGTGGAAAAAGTAATCAAAATACGGGTTGCTAGCCGCATCGCCTATAACATGATTCCTAGGAATTTCGCCCATTCCCTCGATGGGCTTTTACCACCTGCGCGGGACGAGAAGCAACTGGTACATTCTATGTTTTTCCTTTGCTAGACGAAAATAGGAATCATGTTATAGGCTATGCGGCTAGCAACCCATCACTATTGTGATTCCCCTTGCCACCTATACGCCTACAATCATACTAAACGTGGCCTTTAGGTCGTTACCTTGGGCTCTGTCTACCCCGTAAGGGATATCTTTACCCCTTACGGGGTAGACAGAGTGATTTATGTATGTAAAATATTTTGGTAGGTAGAGTAGTTCCAACGGAACCATTCCCCAGGGGGAATGTTTGGCGCACAGAACGAATTACCCCCTTTCAGAATAGTTTAATTCTAGTAGTTTCTTGAGGAAAGCCTGACGTTCACGAAATACGTTTTACGCTGCATTAAGTTGGAGCAATTTACAAATCTTAATTTAATTATTTTCGAGAAACTCCGAAAGCTGAGTAATGCTCAGTAGGTGCCTTACCATGTCGTCTTAAAGCGATTCAATTCCGATTCAGTTCAGGTTTGCTCGCTGTCAGATCCATACTAAAAATGACAGCTAAAACCTGAACTGAGTCGGAATTGAATCGCACTAAGACGTCATGGTATAAGGACCCTGTTCAGTGTTAATATTTATCTAAGTTAATAAATGGTATGCATACATAAACAAATCAAGTCTTTATTTATCCCTTACGGGGTAGACAGAACCAAAGCTAACAAGACCTAAAGGCCATAATGTCGTTTAGCATGATTGTAGGAGTATAGGTGGAAAGGGGAATCAAAATAGTGATGGGTTGCTAGCATCGCCTATTTTCGCCCATAACCTCGATGGGCTTTTACCATTTGCGCGGGAAAAGAAGCAACTGGTATATTCTATGCTTTTTCTTTGCTCCCAGACCAGCGTGGAAGGAAGCAAAGTGAGTGATAACGGCTATATTGCTACGAGCATAGTCTCAGCTAAATCTTTTTTTTTTTTTTTTTTTTTTTATATGAATAGGAAAGCAAACGAGCAAGTGGGTCACCTGATGGTAAGTGATCACCACTGCCCATAGACACCCGCAACCCCAGAGGGATTGCATATGCGTTGCCAACCTAGAGGAACAAGATAAAATGCCTCTTGTGCCCGTAATTTCCCCGGCTGTCTTACTCTCCACACCGGAATACAGTAGTGCAAGCACTGCTACTTAGCGGCAGGATTAGCGAGTAAGATGGTGGTAGCGATCCGGACGGACCTTGGGCGAAATCTAAATTGATTCAGCGGTTTTAGCGTGAATAGGTAACAGATAGACAGACAGACAGACTTACTTCGGCGTTTATAATATTAGTAGGGTTTTTAATCTGTTTAAACCACACCTACCATACAGAAGCAACATCACTTTTAAATTTAAACATGAACCTCAATTTAAAAAGCAATAAGCACAGCGTAGAGCCCGTAGAACATCCTGTAAACAAGACAGCGGAACGCCTTCCTTATGAATTCCTTTTAGACGTCGCTAACTTGCACAAACAAAGTTATTACACCTACGTATACTGTGGTTAGCGCAATATTTAAAAAAATTGCTCGACCCCGTTTGCTTTACGCGGCTTTGCTCTCGGAGCGCACCCTTGCCGCTTTAACATAATACGAATTGTGAATGCAATCGGGGAGATGTCTCGCGTGTGTTGGTATGACAGGGTGCTTAATTTCATCCGTAATGCATGGGTGCGATGTAGCGAGAAAGCGTTCAACGCAATTTATTTTCAGGAGGGAAGGAAGGCTAGGCGACTTGTTGATTTTTGAGTTTTCATTTACGAGCTCACAAAATTGTTCATTTTTCTAAAGAAACATCCTTATATATACATACAATCATGCACAGATCACGTCTATATCCTTTACGGGGTAGACAGAGCCTGAGGTAACAAAATGTAAAGGCCACTTTTAGCATGATTGTAGGCGTGGGTTGCTAGCCGCATCGCCTATAACATGATTCCTAAGAATTTCGCCCATTCCCTCGATGGGATTTTACCATCTGCGCGGGACGAGAAGCAACTGATACATTCTATGTTTTTCCTTTGCTCCCAGACCAGCATGGAAGTAACATCCTTGTTCCATATTATTATAGTTTTACAAGACGGTTGCAAAACTTAAGGACATTTGTTTTATCTTGGTAGTTTCGGAGTAAGCAAGGTAAGTAAACGTTATGGACTTTGGCAAAGTAACGCCTTATTCTTTAAGTTAATCTGCATAAGAACCAATTCAATTTCTAAACGACACTGAAAAATAGAACACACAGAAAAATCCGAAAAGTAAAGCTATGGCCGGGAATCAAACCCAGATCCTCGTCATTCCGTGGAGCGTGCTATACCCCTACACCACCCATAGCAGGTGGGTAAGTGGGTAAGAATCAATTGGCTGTTCATAAAAAATGTTCCAGTGCCATGAATTTTAGTTTATTAATGATTATAGGTTATAGGTAGAAATTATAGGTAGCAAATGAAAACACACAATATTAGTTCTATACCTTCTCACTCGTTTCACGGTGCCTTCACCGGCGGTCTACTCTCCATGCCAGAACAGGATTAGCGAGTCACACAGCCACAACACTAATTATATTATATTATAGCCTTTTTTATTCCGAATTCGCTACAATTTCATTTTTGTTGTTGTTATTGTGTTGTTTTTTTTATTATTATTAAATTGTCGCGTAATTTGGCGTGCCTCATGGCATAGGCCTCCTCCGTGTATTGGAGGGTTTGGGCTATAGTTCCCACACGCGCCCAGTGCGGATTGGAAACTTAACACACACCATTTAATTTCTTCGCAGATGTGTGCAAGGTTTCCTCACGATGTTTTCCTTCACCGAAAAGCTCATGGCAAATTTCAGATGTAATTTTCGCACGTAAATTCCGAAAAACTCAGAGGTGCGCCGCCCGGGATTTGAACCCACGACGCTCCGCTTGAGAGGCCACAGGTCAAACCACTAGGCTACCACGGCTTTTTTACTAATACAAATTACAATACTAATTAGGTAACCAAATTAGGATAAAAGCTTGGCAATCTACCATAAATCAGTCCCAGCTTACTGAAGCGATTCAACGAAACGCTGCGATGACTTATAACAGGAAACATACCACTTATCTATACGTACACACGTATATCCCATATTTTTACGCATACAACTCCCTTTGTGCCCGTCCAACGTAGGCTGACCTCCCCAGAGCCGTATTAGGGAGCTTATTTACGTTTAAAGTTGTTTGGGATTGCCGGAGAGGGGAGGCCAAGTGCCGCCGGTTATATCTTGGACTACAACCAAGGATCAGGACCCCTGTGAAGTCTGTGTTAGTTTTTTTCACTCGAGCTTCGTTGAGTTTAAGCGAGGTTTTTCGAATAAATAATAACGGAATGAACTTTATTTTGGCTGGAGGTTGGAGGAGAGACTGTTATGTTTATTTCAGCTAAGACTTTACACATCAATAATTACTTTTCGTATTCTCCATTGCAAACAAAATTTCATCTAAATTCCCACACAATAAACTATTGTACGATAAAAGCATCACATCCATCAGAATGTTGAAGGATCATACTTGATGTCTCACGACATTTCATACCATTTTTACTGTTATATTTAAATTTTATATGAACTTGGGCCACTTGTTTGTTTAGAAAAGCGTTAAAATAAGTTAGAATGGACTATAGTTACCAACAGTCTAGAACATTTGTTTATTTATCGGGCGTTCCCATGCGATGTTCATATTGGTAGCGGAGTAGCAAGATAAACATTTTTGTTCGTTAACCTGGGAAAACCTATAGTCCAAGCCCTCTCGTTGTGAAAAGAGGCCTGTGCCCAGCTGTGAGACGTATATAGGCTGGAGATGAACCTGGGAAAAGTAAAAAAAACTGTTGTAGGTAAACTGAGTCCACTCGTCACGGCAAATAGTGACCGAAAAGTCATCAATATAAAGTGCGTGATTTACTTTCGGCAGTGTTGTCATTAATTTAAAAGACAACATATTGTAAATACTTTTTCACTTTATACTTTTCAACAGAATAAAGGTGCGTAATTATATAACATAGTATAGATTGTGTTGTATTGTGATAATTTGCTATGCAGCTTGCTATTAACAAAAGGCATCACAAAAAGAGCAAGCACATCGAAGTTAGGTATCGTTATGTTTGTAAAATGATAGACCGCTTCGACGTCCAGCTTCTGTACATCCGTACAGATAGATGGTAGCTCATGTTTTCACCAAACCACTTGGTAGTACGAAACATGAGCTATTTACCAGCCAACTAGGTGTGGCATAGCGACGGCCTGATGATGTCCACGTTATGGGGGAACGCTTCTTTTTTATGAGAACAGCTGTCACTGTCTCTTCTGAGGTGAATACGATTTTAATACACTATTTAAATATTACATTTAATATTTGTATAATCTTTTATGGCTGAACAGTTTTGGCTCAGAGAGATGTATTCTGGAATAGCACATAGGCTAATTTTTATTCGGAAAAATTGCGTAAATCCCGCAGAATAGTGACAAACGAATTCTCTGCAAATGAAGTCGCGGTCAACAGTTAGTATTAGATACAATTAGAAAAATACATTTACTAAAACAACAAACTTATTTACCGCTCAAGCTGCGACTGTCCTTCTCACGCCAAACTAATACACAGAATGGTAGAGTGAGATAGCAACTCGCCGAGCTAACAAAAAACCACCCAGCCCATCTCCCCTTAAGGGCTAGCGGGTTCTCCTTACGCTGGTTTTTGCCGGTTTCAGAGCAAGCTAGAGATGTATTGGATATCTCATCACAATTTGAGGTCAATGTGCGGTATTACTTGAATACGTTCCCGGGGAAAGTATTGGTTTTGTTTACTGCAAACCGAAGCTATGAAATAATCGTAAATATGACGATATTCCACGACGGTTTCATAAATTGAACTGCTTGCACTTGATATTGAAATGTTAATGGAAATCTGGCTTGCATTTGCATAAAACATGTATTTTGTTAAGTAAACTAGGTGTCTCGTCTCAGTTTCGTTCGAACGTAACGTTATGAAAACGTTATTTAAACAGGTTTTTATCGTTTTTTTCGCTTTGATGGTTGTATGGTACTTGTCATGCTTATCTTCTACACGTCACACAGCCACGGCCTAGCTTTTCAAAGTTCCTTTCTTTTGCTTACATTAGTAAATAATTAATTTGAATTTGAGAGGGATGGTAAACGAACTTCTAAAATTGAACTTAGAGTAGCCATCCAGGGGCCGATTTTTCACAGCATGTTTAGGGCTTATTTTACCACTCTCTGTTAAGTTAAGATATCATCATAGATAACTGACACATAACATAACTGGAACAGAGAGTGGTAAAACAGCCTCTTGTAGTCAAAATGATCGCTCTAAAGTGGTATTAATCTGTGTATTGCTACTAAACTATATTTTAAATGATTTTTTCGACTAGTTGACAAGATTTATTAGAAATGTAACTGCCTTTTAATCCAATCGTAAGTATTTCAAATTTAGATCAAATTAAGATCAGATTCATTTTTTTTTAATCGAACCTTTGGCAGTTTAAATCGGTTTTTGAAAACGTTAAATCTTTTCGTTCTTCTTATTTCGTTATCGTTCCAAACAAAACGTTGTGCAAAGAATATTCGAAACATAATAACGTTTTAAAGTAGTGTCTTCGTTTAACGCAGACAATTATGGTCTCCGGTCTAGTGACTAATTCATAAAAGAAAAACTGGTTTCTCGTGTAAATAAATATGCTCAAAACCCATTTGTAGCTCCAGCCAAAGCACCTAATACCACCTTAAGCTGTATAGCAAAATTAATTTGATACCCAAGCTCCATATCCAGCGCAAAATAAACATACCAAAGTATACCTTTTGTACATTTGAAAACGAGCTTTGAAAGTTAAACTATAACGTGTATTTTACTCTGACCGCGTAGAAACCTGGAGTTGGCAATATAGGGCTTCGAGCGCCAAATTATAAGCGGTGGCGGTGAAATATAATTAATACTATTAATTTATTTATACATACATACATACACACACATACACACACGTACACATATCACGTCTATAATCCCTTACGGGGTAGACAAAGCCTATGGTAACAAGAAGTGGTGGGTACATAGGTGGAAAGTGGAAAGGGGTGGAAGGGGTTTATTTACACAACATTGCATTATACCATGTATTTCATAAAATGAACCTGTTGCTCTTGGGCTTTAACCATCAGCGCGGGAAGAGAAGCAACTGGTAAATTCTATGTTTTTTCTTTACTCCCAGACCAGCATGGAAGAATATATACAATACAATACAATACAATAACTCTTTATTGAACACCACATATATTATAACAACCAAAACAGAAAAAAGGTATACAGAATATTACAAGGTAACAATAGGCGGCCTTATCGCTACAGAGCGATCTCTACCAGGCAAACATAATGGACTGAAGAACAGAACAGATCTGAGCAGGTGGTGCAATTTAGAATATAATATTAATATACTAAGTACTGAAATACGTAATATATTATACATGAAACACACATTTATAAATAGACACATACACACATACCATAAAAAATAAAACCAGCTACAAGATTCATGCACAAGATGACAGATAGTGCTCCTTCAACAAAGATTTATATATACATATATACTTCGCCTGCATAATAATCTGTTACATAATGTTACAAGAAAATTGTGTTGTGTTCAAATCTTGTGATAAACCTTGTGTGCTTCGAATTTTCCGTAAACTCCTGTCGCTGACACAACCACTTTTCCGTCTGTGATACACTATCGCGGTAACTCTTGACCTGCTTTATTTCATCAAAACAAAACAAGCTAAATGCTTGAATTACGTACTCATTAGTCATGTCAAGAATCACTTAAGTAACTTAATTGCTCAATTGTCAAGGATACAATCCCAAGCCTAATCATGTTGAAACCGCGCTGTAAGGAAATGGAAATAATTGTGCAATATAACTTATCGTATGTCTACCCCATTAGGACGTGATATATGTATACATACATACATACATACCGTCACGCCTCTTTCCCACAGGGTAGGCAGAGACTACTTTATTTCACTTGCTACGATCCTGACATATTTCTTTCGCTTCATCCACAGTCATCAATCTCTTCATACATGCTCGTCGGTTTCGGGTACTCCTGACTGACCTTTTCCAAAACGTCTCCTATTTGGTCTCGGAACTTCCGTCTAGGCCTTCCCCTCCCAACGCAACCATTCACATATATATATATGTATGTATGTTTATATATTATGTATGTATGTATGTTTTTCCATCTATACCTAGTCCAATCTTGCTAAACGTGGCCTGTAGGTCTCGTCGCCTTAGTGTATTGTGTATTTCTTCCATGCTGGTCTGGGAGCAAAGAAAAAACATAGAATATACCAGTTGATTCTCTACCCGCGCAGATGGTGAAAGCCCATCGAGGGAATGGGCGAAAATTATAGGAATCATGTTATAGGCGATGAGGCTAGCAACCCATCACTATTTTAAAAATTAACATTTTCGCCCACTCACCTGATGGGCTTTTACCATCTGCGCGGAAAGAGAAGCAACTGGTAAATTCTAAGTTTTTTCTTTACTCCCAGACTAACATGGATTTTTATAACAAAACCTAAATTAAATGTTACTGAGGTCTCGTCTGACTTATACCACGCGTAAACTGACACGATGCGGTTTTATAAAATATTAACACTATTTTGCTTGCAGACTTGAAATTAGGTAGATTGTCCACTCGACGAGCTAAAATTACGGCTTTTACCTGATGTGCTTGCGAATTAAACATCCATCGCATATTGCTATACAAAAAAATATGCCGTAGCGAAAATATTGTAGGTATGTTATTTAGTTCCGACATTTTGTTTATTGCCGCTGAAATTGGCTATTGTTTTGTTTACTTGTGCTGTAATGTTGTTATATTTTACTGCTGTCTGCTCATTGTAATCCGTCTTTCCTTCCCGTATAGTTAAATGTCATATTAGATTAATTTTTAGTCTTAGTTTTAGTTTTAGTAGCCCTTAAGGCCAAGGTTCTGGCAGAATATCAGCGTCTCGAAGCAATTCGGGACATAGTGCTGAGCCAGCTTCCCTTTATGTGTCCATTTTGCTTCATTTAGTAGGTACCGATGAAGTTTAATACTGTAATAATGTGACCAAATAAATATAATTTCTTTCTTTCTTTCATCTCATGTTCATCTTAGACACTAGTATTTTTTTTCAAAGGCATACTATTTTTGATATAAAAGTTTTCATCCGGTCACCAGACCGTCGGTTTTAAGCGGAATCTAAGACCATTAGCAAAGTATATAACGGCTTGTCATTCTTACAACGTAGTATCAAAACGCTTCTACCGTCAAAGCGTACGTTATGGATACAGAGCCATCTAGCGTGGCTCAAAGACACGCGTCCCGCATATAACAATGATAACAAGCCTCCGACGACATCAAAGCGATCTAGATAAACACGTATGGTAAATGTTTAATGTATCTCTTACATACACACTTTAGCCGATTTTGTTGGAAGTACTTTATGAAAATCTGTGTTCTTTTGGTACGTTTTAGGAGACCGAGGGCTGGAGTTAAGTTTAGTAAAGTAAAATACACATTCTAGACCTTTTTAAGGAAATATTAAAAAGGTGAATCGACGCCACAGAGCACCGAAGAGTGCAGCTTTCTTGAACAAAGAATAAGCATTTCAACGGGGGCTATCGCGTGTGAATTTGCCACTAGAGGCGCTAGTGTTCGCTTTTCACTGGTTTTGGCGGGATTCGTGACATAAATGATAATTTCTTTAATTTACTTGTTGAAAAGTGATCCCCTTCCTGAAATTATCGCAAATATGGATTATTTGACGATGAATGTGAACGCTAGCAACCCTTCACTATTTTGATTTCCCTTCCCAGCAATACGCTCTTAATCATGCTAAGCGTGGCCTTAAGGTTTTGTTACCTTAGGCTATGTCTATCCCGTAAGAGATAAAGTCGTGATATATGTACATACGTATGTGTGTGTAATACCAATAAAAGCGGGCTCTTAACAATTACTCATATTACTATATTAACCTGAAATTACCTGAATAATATCACATATAGCTCACGGTAATAACCTATTATTTGTTATAACTAGCTTTGCCTGCGACTCCATCTGCGTGGAATTAGTATTTTGGAAAACATTCGATTAGAACACAAATTATTAGCCTTAGTTAACAATTTGTTATTTACAATACTTAAGTCTAGGCACTCTTGCCTTACAAAAGAAAACGATATTTTGGTGATCGTTACACATAAACGGATAACTCACGTATAAAAAGTCGAGTGATGCTAGACATGTTTCAGACTATTTCGTATTTCAACCGGGATAGTGGATGGTCGGTGCCCCCGAGTTGGAAAACTGTTTTAAATATTGACCTAACGGTGAGTGTGAGGGAACATTTACGGAGTGACGTGATCAGTGTTGTGTGCTGCCCGACATTTGACAATAATAAAAATGACGATGAAAACGAGGGTAGTTGTGCGCCGCTGTCAGTTGCGTCGAACAGCCGCGCGAGCAGAGCGCTGGCGCGCAGTGTTCGTGTCGCTGCCGCCGGGGCGAGCGCTCTTGGAAAAAGGACTACGAAATAGTCCGAAACATGTCGAGCATCACTCGACTTTTTATACGTGAGCTATCCGTTTATGTGTAATGATGATTAAGTCTCACGGTAGTTTCATGTTGAAAGATATTTTGGTGATTGAAGGAGTAAAAACGATACTTAACTTAAAGGCGGTAAATGAATTCCACTGTCGACTAAAAGCACGGATTCGCTCCGCTTCTATGGAAGTATACCCTAATAAACTTAATAGCGCTAGAAGTTACTATCAATTTAACATTGACGTTACAACGGTCTGAGAATTTACTTTAGGTAATTAACAAATATGCCCTACAAAGGGTACGCCCGGGGCGCAGTTTTAACCTCATTCGGTATTCCTTAACGCGGGAATGAACGTCGTGTTAACACTAATATACGAGATATATAATATAATATATGAGATTAACAGGGGGCTACTCCGAAATTCAAGTCTCACTCACTCTCTTATTAATGGTTATTAGTGTAAGCAGAATTATATGAAATGTGTTTGAAATATCATTCGATAGACAATTAGTGACTGTTGCCAAGGCCGTGGTTTAGCTGTGCCTTGTGCAGTATTAGGTCTAACAATCATTTTCAGAGCCACAAACCTTGAGGAAGCCGGCTTCGACCAACGCTGTGTAGAGTCCGTGTGTAGAGTCTTTTAGCCACTGCCGCCGCTTAGTAAATACACACCCGCAAAGACTATCCGTGATTATATATACACTAATTACACTTTTACATCAAACACTAATTACTATTTACAATAGTTTAAACATGAAAGACCGACCGTGCACCGACAATTTAGAAACAGCCAAAAAGGTTGAAACCCTAAAAATTGATTATTATTCAAAATACTTGCACAAAATGAAATTAGAACATACCAGTTGCTTCTCTTCCTGCGCAGATGGTGAATGGGCGAAATCGCGAAATCGAGATAATGGGCGAAAATCATAGAAATTCCCTCGATGGGCTTTTACCATCTGCGCGGGATGAGAAGCAACCTGGTACATTCTGTTTTTCCATTGCTCCCAGACCAACATGACTGCGACACTTCAAAAAACAATTTCCAACACGTCACCTGAAAAAAACACGAAGGAACCTTTAAAAATGTAACTAACAAAGACACGCAGAAGATGAAGAGAAACATAAGGCATTTTGTTAATTCGCCTTTTACATCATGACGAATGAATAATTTCGCATAACTCCCGGCACGGACTTCCTTTGAGGTAGTTTAAATAAGAAATATTTTGCTTTCTTATCCTTATTTTTAATCGAAAAAGGTGTTTAGAGGAGATGAATCAAATATATTTTAATTGGAAACAATTCATTCAAAGCGCTTGGATAAATAAACAAATGGAACTCAAAAGGCGGAAGTCTAAACACGATTTAGGGACGCAATTCTCTTTTCGCAGAGACATTTCTCTGCGTGTTTTAAAGGATTTACTCTTTATTTTAATCTTGTATCATCGTACAACTCGGCGAAAGAATAGTTTCCATCACCCACCTCAATAGATAATGTTCATTTCACTGTCGTTTTCAATTATGAATTTACCACATTTTGCAAAGGTGATCTCTTCACAGCAGGCGAACGCGCGTTGTGGATTTTGTCATAAAAATAAAAAGAATGAATTTGTAATTTTTTTGTTAGCCCTTAATTGTCCCAATACTGAGCAAAAGCCTCTCCCATAAATTTCCAACTCGCTCTGTCCGCACTTATATCCGGCCAGTCGTTCGAACACGTCTAGTTTATCCCTCCATCTCCGCCTCTTAACAATATTGAGGCATATTTCTTCTTCTTCTTCTTTTTCTAATATGGCCCCATCAATCGATGTGATGATTTCGCCAATGTCAAAGTAATAATTATTACAGTATTCAAGAATCTTGTGACAAAAATGTCGGCAACGTTGTACGGTAGAACTCGGTCAAAAAACCCCATCTCCTGTCGGCTTCTTAGCCAATGGATAATGATATCCCCCAGAATCTGCTAGGAAATTATTAACCGATGCCCAGGGTGCACCGGACCAAGCACTGCTGTTCCCCTCGGACGGATAAAAAACCAACGCCGCTTTTGGCCACACGTGGAGGTAACCCGACTCGCACCCCTATAGGTACATATATGCCAATCACTTTGTAAACATAAAACAGTTTGACGTTTTGTCAATAGAATGGTACATTGCGCGTGGTTCTGAATTATAAAAATCACGTCTAACCCGTTTAAAAGAACAACTCGTTCTCAAAAAGCTTGTAACAACATCTCGAACAACACGAGCCTACACTCCAGGCCTGAGACGTAATACTCGTACTCCAAAAACATTATTACTAATATTTTTCCGCTAACGGTCAATAAAGGCAATAAATAGCCGGCAGCCGGCGTGGCCGAAGCCGAAAATCATGGCCGAGAACAGGCGAGGCCGACATAGTCGCCGAATAGCCCCGGATTTTTACGACGACGACATGTGGACGTGAGGTCGATTCGGCTAATACTTGTAACAAATGCCCGGGACATTTACTGTAAGTGCATTGCTGGAAATTTAAGGATTCTGCAACTTAGCGAACTGTCGAGATGAATTTTCGGAACGCCTGGACGACATGGGAGACCAGTGGGTGGCGTTTCAAATTGTGGTTGTAATTTTGAAGGCAAAAAAGGGAAATGAACATTGCCATCGTCTAGGACTTGCTTTCATCACTTTTAGGATATTATGGAAACGAAGAAACAGTTGCTATAAACATTGAATAAAACAAAGTTGACACCAAGTCAGCGTAAAATATAAATTGTCACTGCGAGATCTATTCGATATCGCTCACAGACGTATACGAATATTCGCAACCGTCAAATCACTCGTTAAACCCTGTTGTCATGTCACCAAGCCGTACGTTTTAAGCATTACTCACATTTCCACGAGATTGCCCGCGCATCCACTAAGAGCCAGAAGTAAATACATTCCAGAATTCCCCGTAAGAATTCTAACGATGACACGAACTTACCCTTTCAATGCGCGTTCTGTTTGAGATTTCTTTTAAACGCGGGCTCGTAAGGAGAGTTGTATCGTCACATTTCGATTTCCTCGACGGCACTATTTCCCACGTAGTGCAGGTCTTTAGTGAAGCTCAGTGAAAAGGGACATCTATTTTCGACAGCTGCACTTCGGAACTCTTAACTGGTTACAATTCGTAGTGTCACGTACCAAAATTTTACCAAGTTTGCACGTGCGACAATAGAAGTTACTGGGATGGTTATTTTTAGCTTTATGGTGTTTTATGTTATAGTCTGCTCTTTTATGTTTGTCTCGTTTGAAATTTTAATTACTAATGATCACAAAGCTGCTAAAGAATAGTTCTTTGTCTATAAACTTCATTTCCACTCATAAGAAATAAATGTAGACAGACGGGCGAGTAAGTCTGCGTACTTACGACTCGACTTCACTCGACTGTACTTTACTCTAAAAGTACGCGTACTCAGACTGACACACAGGCGAGTCTGATCATCTTGAATTTATTGCTACTTTTGCATCTGAAATTTTATTTTGACATAAACCTAATGAAGATTAAAAAAATTACTATCATTACGCAACATTTTTTTTTCTCTTCGACATTGGAGACATCTCCAATTAATTTATTTGACGGTGGAGGCGTTTTACACCTTCACTGAACTTAAATTATTCTTATTGTTGTTTTGACTAGTAGAGACTTGATACATCTCTACTATAGATTAATATAATTTAAGGCTCGGAGACCTTATACATCCCTTTTATAAATGTATTCAATTTAAGTCGAATTTAAGTATTCTTACTGTATTTTATTTTGGAAACACGACTTTCTGCCAAGTTTCTTGCGGCGCATTCTTCTTGGCAATAGTGGTCATTCCGAATGCGCTGGTAGTTTCAAAAATACCACGTAATAGAGCCCTTGGCAGCCAAATTGCAAAAACAAAATTTTCATTTTCATTTTTACTGGGCTATTTGATTAGCAAAATAGATTTTTTTCCTCTGAGCCCTGTCACAAACTTTCTCATTCTAAAAACACAATACGCAAGCTATGAAACCGACTATACCTATTTATAGGCTCCTCGTAACGCTCTTGCTAACTTGAAAACATCGGGCGGCGTCGTTGACTCAACTTTAATGTTTCAAAGTGGACTTTGAGACATTCTCTCTTAGAAGGGATAGGGAATTTCAATTTTAGGTCAGCGGGGCCAGAAGGGATTGCGTGGAAGCACTATTACTGCGGCCCTTGGCAAATATTGGGGACCCTCGCATGCGGGTGAAATATAGGATGACCAGCTTCAGGTTATCATTCCCTGGTACTTGCCGCGTTGAATGGCGATCAATGAAAGGATCGAGTTTAATGTGTGCGGATTGATTTCTGTAGTCCTGTTAGCGTTTATCTTGATAAACCTTTTTTATTATTGCTCTCAACTGTGTACTTTGTGCTAGCAAATGTTGTATAAACTGTAATGAAAGGCCAAATTTAATAACAATACTAATATAGCTCTTTTACTCCTTTCTTTTTGTAATTGTTTCGTACAGACACATCATTCAAACAGTCGACGCTTGGCGACAAAAAATCGCATAGTAACAAGGTCACGTGACAGTTAACCGAAGGCTTACTCACCTGCTATGTTAGGTGTAGGGGTGTGGCGCGTGTCACGGAATGACGAGGATCCGGGTTCGATTCCCGGCCATAGCTTTACTGTTCGGATTTTTCTGTGTTCTAATTTTCAATGTCGTTTCGATTCTTTTTATCCCTTCTATTTCGGATTCGCTACAATTTCAGTGCAAGTTGTCGTCACTTTTTGTGTTTTATAAAATATCGCATAATAAAGCGTGTCTATTGGAGTTCAGAAGTTCATCATAATAACAATGCCATTGAATGTATTAAGATAAAAGTACCACTCGTCGCTTAAAATAAAATGTCATAAAGGCATTACGCGGAAACAAAATAACAGTCAGCCCTCCTATAACAAAATACCGAACCTCAACAATATTAACTCCAATACAGCAAGCTCAACGAAAACTGATAATGAAGCAAATCCCTTCGTCGACACAGAACTAAAAGAGAATCACTGACACATACATTATTGCCGGAGGGAACCAAATAATCGAACTTCTACGCACGACTACAGTGTACATCCTGTTATAGTAATTCTTACGTCCTATAATAACTCCTAATGCAACCGAGTAAGGTTAAAAACCATCACGCAAACGGAGGCCGCAATAAAGTACCTTTACGAGTTTCCGGGAGACTTAGAATGTAGTAAAATAACTTAAATTGAAATAGCCTTATTTTTTTCTATTTTATGACGTATTTCACTATGACAAGTCGACCATAAAAATAATTTAGTGCCGTTCTAATCTATTATACGGCTTTTCGATTAGCGTTAGTCGGTACCAGTGGTGATAAAGTACCTATTAATGTCCTGAATGCTGATGTGAACGGTACAAGAGCGAAATGAGAGAGAAAAAACAACGCACAATAATCTAAACTAGGAAAAAAATCAGTGGTGTTGCCAGAGAGGTCCGGAAGAAAAGAAGAAGGTTATAACCAGGTTTTAAAATGTATTAAGCTACAATTGAGGTACTTTTATCATTGATAAAGAATAAAATAAAAAAAATGCACAAATCATTTCTCATGTAAAAACCGCTGCTTCGATCACATGCATACTAGACATAGGTACATATGTACTGATGACAACAACTTTCTGTAAAAATAAAAGAAACGCAAATTTAAAATGGAGTTATATTTACTGTCAAGTTATCCGTCATCTTAAATGGTCATCTAAAATTCCAAGTTTGCTGCTCGTTTGTTAACTTTTTATTAAAAAACATCACGTCTTGAACCAAATCGTTCCATAATGCTTTATCTAGGCTTTATGAGTACCATAATCATTTGAATGCAATTTGCTTTTTTTAAAAACAAATTTGTTTTTTTTTTATCTGTTGTCCCTGTCGATAGCATTTGCTCTGGGTTCTTACAGCAGACCACTTCTATCCTTCTATCAAAAAGGTTTGAAAACACTGAAAATTAGAACACATAAAAATCCGAAAGTAAAGCAATGGCTGGGCATTGAACCCGGATCCTCGTCATTCCGTGACGCGTGCTATATCCCTACACTACCCATAGCAGGTACACTTCGTATTTTTCTATCTGTTACTAACTGTCACTGTAGTAACCTTGTTGCTATGCGATTTTTTGTCGCCAAGCGTCGACTGGAATGATGTGTTTGTACGAGACAATTACTAATTTCCGTGGAGCATCTACTGCTCACCAGGGACGAGAGAAGGCTCTGTTTTTTCAAATGATAGGTGAATCAAGAGTTTTTAAACGACCCTGAAAATACCTAAATTAGAATCATAATAATATATCTAGTTGTATTCAAATTCAAACAAAAACTTCACTCCGGTGCGTGTATTATTACTTAAATAATAGTGCGCAACGAACGAACAATCAAATAATTACTAAACGTGAGGCAAATCACATTTTAATACCATGTAAAATATTGTAATCGTTATCATTTTTTGGTAGATCAAAAATCACATTCCCTTTTCTATGTCATTTTACCAGCTCTCTTGGACTACGACCACTACGATGTCTGTCTACATATTTTTGTTTATCCTTTTTTGTGGTTGCTATTCCAAGCAATTTACTGTAAAGCTCATCAGTATAACTAACTGCACGGATACGGACCTACCTTACATGGAAGAACCACCCTTTTATTACTACCTGGATCTCTACAATGACAGCAGAAATCTCAGTCGTGTAAGCGGAAACATTACTTATACATCAGACATTACAGCGTCTGGCAAAAGTGTGGCATATTACTTTGGATCTCGAACAAGGTCTGGTGTAAAATGGCTTGCTACATTTAAAAAAATGAGACCTGATAGTTTTCTACCAAAAATTTTCCTCCGAGCGTTCGGTGTAAAAGTGCAAGGTGGTGTGATTAAAAAAGGTGTGTACAAATTTAATAACTTAGATGTAGAAGCAATACATATGGCGACTTTAGCTTTTGTTCCGCTAAATGTGAGCGGAGAATACGTCGACAAGTTTATTGCAGTAACAAAGAATGAGACGATTTGTTGCTTGATTCTAAATAAACTGGCTGAGCCATTGAAGAAACGTGCAGGTTAATACTTAATAACAGAAACTGGAATGTTATTTGCAAAAAATGATGTTTTATACTAACCCTTGTACTCTATACTTATTGTTATATTTTAATTTCGGCGTCGGGCAGTGACGATCCCATCGCCCGCTAGAGACCCAGTGCAGTCAGTCAACCGAATAATGGCGGTCAATCCATTCAATAGCATTGGCTCCAGGAGTGGGCAGCAGCATCCACGTGATAATACTTCCACTTCCGCGGTCGATTGCTGCTACATGTGGATACCTCCTGCATAGCATCCGACAAAGTCCGTCTCGGCGAGGAAGGCAACCCATAGATATGCATCAGGGTATGGCAGACTCGGCCACTCGGCAGGACAAGTTGAATGGCCTAGGGCGAAAGTGGAAGGCATAAAGATGCTGTCGGCCAGACACATCATCTGACCCCTTCTTCCACTGAACCGAGGAGGGGGACGACGAGAGTGCGTCTGTGTGAGCACTAACGTTTACGCTCCCAAATACTATATCCTGCGCAGTAGACTGCTTTCGATCATCATCATCATCACTTTTTTTTTTGCTTTATTCACCAAAATGTGAGCATGATGCTAGAGTGAATGTTCAACGGACGGACGCAGAAACAGCTGAGCGGTTGTGATAGGAATAATTTTGTTTTTTTTTTTCGTTTGCTTTTGTCTTTTTGTGTGGCAATAAACTATTTCTTTCTTTTTTCTTTCTTTCTACGATTTTATTGACGCTGCTTAGGCCAAAAAATTATTTACAATGAAATGTTGTTGAGATAATAAGCTTTTAAATTATTGCAAAAAAAAACACAATCACAAATCACGTCTCCATCTCTTACGGGGTAGACAGACCCCAAGGTAACAAGACCCAAAGGCCACGCTTAGCATAGGTAGGGTGTATAGGTGGAAAGGCGAATAAAAATAGTGATGGCTGCTAGCCGCATCGCCTATAGCTCTAACATGGTTCTTGAGATTTTGGCCCATTCCCTCGATGGGCTTTTTCCATCTGCGTGGTAAGAGAAGCAACTGGTACATTCTATGTTTTTCTTTGAATTATTAAATCAATAGATATCTAGTAATTATGAAGTTTCTTTAGTTTCTTGCGGCGCATTCTTGGCAATGATGATCTTTCCGAATGCGCTGGTAGTTTCAAAAAAGACATGGACAAGTAATTTTGAATAAAATCAATTCATTCATTCTAAACGATCAAGATAGTCATGATACTCACAAAAAATTCAATCAAAAACATTAGGTAGTGATTTTTGCACGCATTATGATTTAAATAATAGTACGCATCAAATCAACAATCAAATAGTTATTAACCGTGTCACAAATCACATTTTAATATCACGTAAAATAATTAAGTCATCACAATTATCCCTTTTGACTGTTGCAATTTTCAATTCAGTATTAGTTTAACGGACGAGTATTTTACATTATGAGTGCTATGAGGTTTTTCTACGTATTATTGTTTATCCTTTTTTGTGGTTGCTATTGCAAGCAATACAGGATGAGACTTGTTAGCGTAACTAACTGTACGGACCCAGAGCTGCCGTACATGGAAGAGCCACCCTTCGATTACAACCTGAACCTTTACAATGACAGTAATAACATCAGCCGTCTGAGCGGAAACATTACTTTCAAAACAGATGTCACAGCTGCTGGCAAAAAAGTGGCATATTACTTTGGATCTCGAACAAATAACGGTGTGAAATGGCTTACCACATTTAACAAAATCAAACCGGACAGTTTTATTTCGAAAATTATCCTGCGAGCGCTAGGTGTAACAGTGAGACGCGATGTGATTAAAAAAGGTGTGTACAAATTTGTTGACTTGGATATAGATCCGATAGATTCGGCGTTGATGTTTCTTCCGCCTAGAACGCCCGGGCAATACGTCTCGAAGCTTAGCGCGGTAACTAAGAACGAGACATTTGTCTGTCTAATTATAAATAAGCTAGCAGAGCCATTGAAAAAATATCCAGTTTAATAAAACGAAATTTTTGTTTGTCATAAATTGTTTTGTAAACTGTACCTATTTTTTAGTTTATGTAAATGCTTAAAAGTGAATCTTCAAGCGTGTGAGAATGTGGTTCAAAAGATACAGCTCAGTGATAGATGGACGCGTTCACGGTTAACCTTTAGTGACAAGGCCCCAGTTTAGGTACATAATTCCACAAAAAAGCTGTAATTTAAAAATGAATCGCTGAATGTGTTGCTAAGCGCAAATCTCGAGAGCAGCTGAACCGATTTCGCTAATTCTTTTTTTAGAATATTCCTTGAAAGTACGAGGATGGTTCTTACAGAGAAAAATAAAAAAAAAATAATTAAAGAATCGTCTGATAGGCGGTACGAAGTTTTATATATACAGGTGTGTACAATTTTAATAACTTAGATATAGAAGCAATACATATGGCGACTTTAGCTTTTGTTCCATCATGTGAGCACGAACGTTTACGCTCCCAAATACTATATCCTGCGCAGTAGACTGCTTTCGATCATCATCATCATCACTTTTTTTTGCTATATTCACCAAAATGTGAGCATGATGCTAGAGTGAATGTTCAACGGACGGACGCAGAAACAGCTGAGCGGTTGTGATAGGAATAATTTTGTTTTTTTTTTTCGTTTGCCTTTGTCTTTTTGCGTGGCAAGAAACTATTTCTTTATTTTTTCTTTCTTTCTTTCTAAGATTTTACTGACGCTGCTTAAGCCAAAAAATAATTTACAATGAAATTCTGTTGAGATAATAAGTAAGGTTTTAAATAAGTTTTTAAATTATTACAAAAAACACAATCACAAATCACGTCTTCATCCCTTACGGGGTAGACAGACCCCAAGGTAACAAGATCCAAAGGCCACGCTTACCATAGGTAGGGTGTATAGGTGGAAAGGCGAATAAAAATAGTGATGAAACTCTAACATGATTCTTGAGATTTGGGCCCATTCCCTCGATGGGCTTTTACCATCTGCGCGGTAAGAGAAGCAACTGGTACATTCTATGTTTTTCTTCGAATTATTAAATCAATAGATATCTAGTAATTATGAAGTTTCTTTAGTTTCTTGCGGTGCATTCTTGGCAATGATGATCTTTCCGAATGCGCTGGTAGTTTCAAAAAAGATACGTAAAAGTAATTTTGAATAAAACCAATTCATTCATTCTAATGTAAATTACTAACAATTTATATGGATAATTATTGGACCGAAATAAAGATATATTATTATTTCTATTATTATTATTATTAAACGATCAAGATATTCATGATAGTCACAGAATATTCAATCAAAAACATTATTTTTGCACGCATTATGATTTAACTAATAGTACGCATCAAACCAACACTCAAATAGTTATTAATCGTGTCACAAATCACATTTTAATATCACGTAAAATAATTAAGTCATCACAATAATTTTATTTTAACAAGTCAAAGTTATTGTTGCAATTTTTAATTCAGTATCAGTTTAACGGACGGCTCTTTTACATTACGAGTGCTATGAGGTTTCTCTACGTATTTTTGTTTATCCTTTTTTGTGGTTGCTATTGCAAGCAATACAGGATGAGACTTGTTAGTATAACTAACTGTACGGACCCGGAGCTGCCGTACATGACAGAACCACCCTTTGATTATAACCTGGATGTTTACAATGACAGCAATAACATCAGCCGTCTGCGCGGCAACATTACTTTCAAAACCGATGTCACAGCTGCTGGCAAAAAAGTGGCATATTACTTTGGATCTCGGACAAATAACGGTGTGAAATGGCTTACCATATTTAACAAAATCAAACCGGACAGTTTTATTTCGAAAATTATCCTTCGAGCGCTAGGTGTAACAGTGAGACGCGATGTGATCAAAAAAGGTGTGTACAAAATTGTTGATATCGTCAGTGGAAAGGAAGAACTGCTAAAGCGCCAAAATGGCATTCGTGGGAAATGAATTTCAAAGTTTTTTTTTTAGAAAAAAAAATCATATCTATTTTAATATTAATCTTACGTAGTTCAATGTAAGAAAGAAAACGTTGCGGGTTTTTTTTTCTTAATTTACAGATCATTTGTAGGTACCTAGGTATTATAGAAAGGGAAATAAGTGTCGCTTTAGCAAAAGTATTCTGATTAGAAAGAAAATGTTGGTAAGGGAAAAATACTAATCTACATCAGATTGAACAATCCAATTCAACAAAATATGCTAATACATGGCCATGACATGTTTTGTAGTAAACAAAAAATGCTAAGTTACTTTAGAATGTGCTAGTATCATAAAGGAAAAACTGCTAACAAATGATCTTTTGCTACTTGCTTCATAGAGTAAAACTGCTAAGGAATCAAAAACGCTGCCTATGCTTAGAGGAAAATTTGCTTACACGTGCAAATCGAATTAAAAAAACAAAAAATAATACTAACAGTTAAGAATAATGATACTTTCTTACGTTCAAACTACTAACAAAGGGAAAAGAACATTAAGTCCTGGTTAAGAAAGAATGCTTATTTACCCTAATGACATAAATAAAGGTCGACAAATGACACTAACGTGGTATCTAAGACTATAAAATCAAGGCTCTTATACAGCTAGGTACCTCTGTTACTGCGTTAACGTTTTCAAATGAAAAAGTTTAAGTTTAGTGAGTCAGGGGATACTCATCTTAAGTGCCTGTCCGGTATGTAGAGTTTAGTATACGGGTATGCGACCCCGGCCTCCCCTAGCTACTACAGTTGCTTCATCAGTCTTCCATTGCTGTAGTATCCTTTCAAACCCTGTCCTACCTCAATTCTTCATCCCTCTCCACCTTTCTATCCTACCTCTTCCCTTTCCTTGCCCTCTCCGCCAATCTAAGGTCTGCCGTGCCGAGAGATGCGTAACTAGGGGAGTGCCTAGTCTTAAGCGCGCCAATTCGCCTTGGGGACCAGGCGATTCCCTGATAATGGCTTGCCTTATCCTGTTATGCGGGGCTCTGCCAGGACCGACCTTTATCCCTTGCTACTCGTGGGAACGACATGACACCATTTCATTTAGTTCAAAATGATGATCAGGATGGCGGCGACTTCGCGACTTAGATGAAGTATGTGAGATAGAAAAGGTGTGGACGGCATTTAAGGAAGGAGTTGTGAATGTTGCTACTGAGGTGTGTGGAGTGTGCAAAAGGGGAAAAGGGAGAAAGAAAAGGAACGTATGGATGGATGCTGAAGTACAACAGGTGGTTGGATTGGTTAGCGAAAAAGGCTAATCGAAGAATGCGAAAGGTGACGGATGAAGAGGTAAGTAAAGCGAAAGATGAGTACAAAAGAGTGAAAGGATTAATAAAAAAGACTTGTGACAGAAAGAGGAAAGAACGTAAATATAATTTTGATGCGAGGATTTCTGATGACTTCCGGACAAATATTAAGATGTCCTGGAAGTCAATAAAGACAGCCCGTGGCAAAAACACAGCCTCGGAGCTGAGTAAAATCAGAAGCCTGGATGAAAGTGTTAAAAAAGGAGAAGAGTGTATGTTGAAAAGATGGAAGGAGTATTTTGAAAGTTTGTTTGAAAGAGCAGAAGAATCAGTGTACGTACCGGCTCATGCCGGAGGGATGAGTGAAAGTAGTCAGGAAAATGAGATAGGTGTGGATGAAATTGTGAACGCCATGAAAAAAATGAAGTTAGGAAAGTCTGCGGGATATGATAGGGTGTCGAAATGCTGAGAGCCGGTGAAGGCGTGGTAGCTAGTCATTTGTGCCACCTTTTCAACTTGTGTTGGACGAACGGTCGGGTACCGGAGGATTGGTGCAAGGCCGTGATTGTGCCGCTGTATAAGAGAAAGGGGTCACAACTAGACTGCTAAAACTACCGCAGAATAAGCCTTCTCAGCGTCGTCGGCAAACTGTATGCAAAGGTACTGATTGAAAGAGTTATGAAAGAGACCGATGAGAAAATATGGGATGTACAAGCGGGTTTTAGAAAGGGAATAGGATGCACCAAGGATGGCCAAGGGCCAGAAAATATACTGCTTATTCGTTGACTTGGAGAAGGCTTATGACAGAGTGATGAGGAATAAGTTGTGGTCAGCATTATCCATGCATGGGGTGCACGGTAATCTGATACGAGCACTTAAATCTCTTCATGAGGATTCTAGTGCTTGTGTGAGGATAAACGGGGCGTACACTGAATGATTTAGCATTGAAAAAGGTGTTAGACAAGGATGTGTTGTGTCACCGTGGCTATTCAACCTATTCATGGGTACATGCCTGAGTGATTTGAACGGAAATGACTGTGGACTAAGAATGTGTGGGTTAACCATCAAATGCCTCCTATACGCCGACGACCAAGTGTCGTTGGCATCGTCGGAGGAGGAGTTGCAGACGATGGCTAACATTTTATGTGGTGCATTGGAAACGAAAGGGATGAATGTGAATGTAAGCAAGACGAAAGTTATGGTGTTTAAAAAAGACGATAGTATGACAGAATGCAGGTAAGAAAGTAGAACAAGATAAAGAGTTTGTATACCTAGGGTCCGCGTTTACGAAAGATGGGAAGTGTGAAAGTGATATTGAAAGAAGAGTGAATGCAGGAAACATGATGTATGGGGCGCTGCGCACCTTTGTGAGCAGTGAGAAGGTGTCGAAGAAGGCGCATCTGGCTGTCCACAGAGGGTGCTTGTTCCAACATTAATGTACGGCAGCGAAACTTGGGTATAACAAAAGAAGCATGAAAGTGGAATAAATGCAGTAGAAATTAGAGCATTAAGAAGTATGTGAGTTGTATCACTGAAAGATAGAATAATGAATAGTGTTATAAGGGAACGTGCGGGTGTGAAAGAGGATATAGTGACTAGGATAGAAAAAAGTATGCTTAGTTGGTTTGGTCACGTAGAGCGGATGGATGAAAGTAGACTAACTAAACAGATCTATAGGGGGAGTGTGAATGGTTACGTTGAGAGGGGAAGGCCTAGACGGACGTTCCGAGACCAAATAGGAGACGTTTTGGAAAAAGGTTAGGTTAGGAGTATCCGAAACCGACGAGCATGTACTATGAAGAGATTGATGAGTGTGGATGAAGCGAAAGAAGTATGTCACGATTGTAGCAAGTGGAACAAAGTAGTCTCTGCCTACCCCTGTGAGAAAGAGGCGTGACGGTATGTATGTATGTATGTTTGTAAGTTTAGTTAGTTTAACAAATTATCAGCCTTATGGATCAATTAAAACAATCTACAAAATAAAAAAAATACTTCCACATTAAACGAATTATGAATTGTAAGTAAAAACAGTCGTAGCTTTAATCTAAACCAAAATAACTGTTTAAACCCCTAAACGTTAACCAATTGGCTAAGTAAAGTTTTTGGAAGAGGTGCAAATTATATTTTTTTTCGATAGTCGACGTCTTAATAATCCAGGAACTGCAGCTCTTTTATTTTTATTCCCTATTATTAATGAGATATAATTTTTTAAATGCTCGATATGACATTTGTGAGATTTAACGGCCGAAAAGCTCTGTTGCCTAGAACTAGCTTGTAATAAAAAAAAACTACGTCAACTGTCACGTTTGACGTTGTCAAAAAATAATACCGCGGTTCTGTTTATTTGCGTTTGCGTGTAATCAGTGTTAGCAGTGTGTTTTTTAATGATATTTCAACGACCTCAGCACAACCCCTGGACTTTCGATATTGCCGCACTTCTCTTCGACCTTTGCACGATATTTGGACTACGATTTCAGCTACTTTCGACGACTTAGGCACTGCTTCTTGGACTTTTGGACTTCTACACGAGTATAATGGATTTGGTCGATCCCCAAAGCACTGCAGAGGAAATGAAGTATTACAGGGATGTACTCCAATGCTTTGTACCGTCGTGTAAGAAGTATAGACGGGATTTTCCAAATTCCGTGTATTTGAGCTTACCAAAGGCTTTACAAGCGACTTGGTGCCGAACTCTAGATATCAACTGTCCGAAACGGAACTTGTATGTCTGTGAGGAACATATCAATGTGAGTATATTGCAGTTAATGTCGCTGTAAGAAATTAAGAGTATTGAATGTAGTAAAATGCTTTTCTTATATTTACAGATTGAGGAAGATTGCTACAAAAGTAAATCTGGCAAGTTACGCCTAAAAAATACTGCAAACTTGATATTAACCAAAACATACAATGAGATTGTAAGTATCAGCTAGGTGTCTTATTTTATAATTTGTAATTTTTCTCCACTATATTAATTAACAAGTTTATATAAATGTTCAATGTGTTATTATGAACGTAAACACAGGATATTTATCCCTTGCCTATTGTACAGTTACCTACTAAAAATAAATCAATTTTTACACCTTAGTTCATTGCTACACCTATTGTTTTATTTGGTGAATCTTCTCCTGTCTTCTTAAGGCAAAAAATTAAGTGTTAAATGGATGCTCATATGTACTTAATTATGTGCTTATTTTTAGGAAATGTCGAATGATGAAAGCAGCCTAACGGAACAGCCACTGGAAAACACAAAAGATCTGGCTACTATGTCAAAGCAGTTACTGCAACATGGGACCAATCCATATTCAAAGGTAAAATTATGTACCTGTATAAAAAGAAAAATCAAGTGACCGATTGAGCGATAACAATTTTTCTATGGTAGGAACCATAAAACCCTACATAGTAAAAAGTTGTCAAAATTGTGAAAGTGTAAAACAATATAAAAGCTAGTTGTTATTATAAAGGGCTAGTTTGTAAAATTAATTTGATTCTTTTTTTCCAGTGTGATTCTTCAACTCAGACCCAAATCATATACTCAAACAAAGCCGTTATGGTGAAACCATCAGTAAAATGTGTAGCCTGTTCAGCTAATATAAATGTCTCACTTATTGCTGAAAAAATCATGCCAAGCAAGCCATCATCTTCAACTGCAAGTCGTTCATCAACACCAACATTATATGAACCCTCTAGCCCCTCATCGTCAAGCTCAACCAAGGAGACAGTAAAGGAAGGGAATGATATGTCAGGACGTACACATATCTTAAGAATTATTAAGGAAAACCCCAAAATGTATCTTGGTCTTCCTGAGTCATATTTTTGGTTGATAATTTTTTTAGCCAAACAATGCAAATTACGCCCCCTGCATGTCATTATCACCTTATTTAAATTAAAGCAAAATGACACAATACAAAGAATAAGTCATCACTTTCATTTAAGTCAAGTGACATTGCAAGAGCTGTTAAGAATTTGTATACCGCATCTGGCAACTTATTTACAAATGTTTATATACCTGCCAGAATCCATCATGATTAAAAAAACATTGCCCCCTGTTTTTAAAGTGAGGTTTGCTAACGTACAATGCATACTTGACTGTTTCGAGATCCAGATTGAAAAAGCCTCAAATCCTGTTATGCAATCAAGGACATGGTCACAGTATAAATCATGCAACACATTAAAATACTTGATTGCATGTTGCCCAAATGGCTTCATATGTTATATTTCGAAGGGTTATGGAGGAAGGATTTCTGACAAAGCTATTACTGAATGTAGTGGCTTTGTCGATATTCTTCCTCCGGGGGCTGTGGTTTTAGCCGATCGAGGCTTCAAAGGCATAGAAACTCTCCTATCGCAGAGACACGTGAAACTACTTCGGCCCCCAAGTGTTTCCTCACAGGAAACGCCAACCAAAAAGGAGGTGATCCAAACCAAAATTATTGCCAGCTTGAGGATACATGTGGAACGTGTGATAAGGAGATTGAGGGAATTTGCCTTTTTAAAGCCTCACTCGGTTATAAACCATAACCATGTCAGATATGTGGACGAAGCAGTTATTATAGCATGTGCTTTAGTCAATTTGCAAGGCGACATAATAAAAATACAATAATTTTTGCTTTGTTTTATTTTAAAATGTACAAATTAGTTATAAATATAGACTTTTTAACAAAAATCTTTTTGAAAGACCTATCCAACGAAACCTGATGTGGTATATAAGAAAAAAATCACCATACTGTACACACATACACAACACATAAATCACGTCTTTATCCCTTGCGGGGTAGACAGAGCCTAATACTGTACAGTTGAACAAACAGAATTGCATACCTCTGTGGAACATTTTTATCATAAATTACACAATGATTTCTTTGGACGTATGAGTAAGGTTTCGACTGTACCTCTTCTACATAAAGTCATATTTTAGCTGGGGTTCATGATAACACACATCAGAAGTCAGAATGGGGTCCTCATATTATGAAAATGAAACATCCTTCGGAACTTAGTCTATCTTAGTACAGATTTAGCCCATGGTAGTCAGACCTTTGTTATCCTTACTAATATTATAAATGCGAAAGTAACTCTGTCTGTCTGTCTGTTACCTTTTCACGCTTAAACCGCTGGGCCGATTTGGTTGAAATTTGGTATACAGATAGTTTGAGTCCCGGGAAAGAACATAGGATAGTTTTTATCCCGGAAAATTGCATAGTTCCCGCAGGATAGCACAGCCCAAACCACTGGAATTTTTCAAATTTAACGCGGAACAGATTCACCGGGTCAGCTAGTATAGTATAACGGCTAAAGGCATCCATAGAGAAACTCCTTTATACTATGACGAAGGTCTGGCTATCATGGGATTTTTCTCCAATATATTTAGGACAAAGCGTTAAGTAAAATTTTGGGATAAATCGCATTTTTCCAAAACTTTTCTGATCTTTCTAACAAATTGTTGGCATAAGCCACGTCAAACTTAACCCATTTTATTTCGATTTTTTTGTTGTGTTCGAAATCTGGGTCAGCAACACAAAAAGCACACTTTTTATATCCTGTGGCCAGCATTTGGAACTGGCATTGAGCCAAAAATTTTTCTTTTATTTTATTTTTATCTAGATAGTTTTTCACGGTTTTAGCAGTGCTAGGGCATTTTACTTCAACAATGAAGTCATTGGCTACACCATCAGGCGAAGCTCCACTAAAAAAATTAATTAAGTGAAATCCACATTCTTCAATGTGGACCCCCAATAGCCGTTCAACTTCTTTTATTATTGGTTTTTCTAATATTTTTCCTCTCTTCATTGCTTTGGTATCATAAATCTTGTAACCACCAAGAATTTGTTCCACAAGAGAGCCATCAGGTGTGTCACAATGACAAGCTTCATGTACTTTTGATGCTGTTATTCGGCCCTGTCTTATGCTATGCCATAACTTTGACTCTGCCTGCTTTTTAGTGCTTTTTGCTATTTGATTTTGCACAGATTGAGGCACAGATACGTTACTTTTAAAATATTCAAAACTGTGATTATTAGTTTTAGTTGCAAAATCAAGTATCATGTCAAATATACACCATTTTGTCAAACCATTATCATGATCTGGTAAAAATGACAAAATCAGAGAGTCCCCAATTTTTCTTTTCTTACATTCTTCATAAAATGCATTGAGTTTCTCCGGATCTCTTGGTCCTAGTTCTATTCCTCTTTTCTTGGATGGAAAAATATCCTTGGAGGATATTGGCTGTGTTCCCTCACTGGCTAATCGTGGTTTAGCCCAATAACATTCTATGGATGTAGATGATGGTTCTGTAGATTTTTTTTGTAACCAATATAACACCACCAATGTGTGTTTACATCCACCTGAAAGTAAAACAAATCAATGAAAATATTTATAATCCTCATTAACCATAAATATTTACTCTATAGTGTAAGTATTTACCAGCTGATGCAGGACAACCATCACATGTTGCATCAATTATATTACTATTCGCCTCTTCTAAATGAATAGTCACAAGATAATATTTCATCCTTATTTTGTGCTCCGGAACAACTTTGGCCCTGACAACGCATTCAGTGCTCCCTCTTTTAATTTCAACATAACCTACTGCATTATCAACATAACCGCCTCTGGATGACCTAAAATGCAATGGAAAACATTATAACACAAGATCTTTCATCATTATCATCTGCCTATTTATGTCCCACTGCCTGTGCCCGGCTTATTTATAACCAAATAAATGATTTTGATTTAATTTGATGCACAACAATACACTATGTATATACATGTTAAATATTTGTAATCATAATTAATTATTATATGCATCAGAATGTATGTGAAATTCGCCAGTACGTACATGAGTGTCTTCACACCTCTTATTTCAGCAACATTGTGCTTATCGTTTGTGTGGAAATATTCCATTAGTTCATGAACATATCCATGTGTGGCAAGTTTCTTGAATCCGCTCGTACAAATTCGCTCATTTTGTGATCAATAGCGAAGCCTCAGTATTATAAAAATCAGTCCAAAAGTCAAGGCGGGGGTCGTCGCAAAGCAGAAAAACGTTGTCCAAGAAGCAGTGCCTAAGTCGTCGAAAGTAGCTGAAATCGTAGTCCAAATATCGTGCAAAGGTCGAAGAGAAGTGCGGCAATATCGAAAGTCCAGGGGTTGTGCTGAGGTCGTTGAAATATCATTAAAAAACACACTGCTAACACTGATTACACGCAAACGCAAATAAACAGAACCGCGGTATTATTTTTTGACAACGTCAAACGTGACAGTTGACGTAGTTTTTTTTTATTACAAGCTAGTTCTAGGCAACAGAGCTTTTCGGCCGTTAAATCTCACAAATGTCATATCGAGCATTTAAAAAATTATATCTCATTAATAATAGGGAATAAAAATAAAAGAGCTGCAGTTCCTGGATTATTAAGACGTCGACTATCGAAAAAAAATATAATTTGCACCTCTTCCAAAAACTTTACTTAGCCAATTTTGACCAATTTTTGATAGCTATTTATGTTGTTAGCTAAACCCAAATTATATTTGTACGTTTAGTTAATATGGCATTGATGTTGTGTTGACTAACAAAATATTAAAAATTACGAGTACTTAGTTAAAATTAGTTAATGTTTCGAGGGTGGCAAAAGTTATTGTAACTTTTATGAATAGGTCTCATTTTAGTTTGTATCTTAAGTAGGTATACACGTATCTTTGGTATCAGTATTACAAAAGATACTATAAAGATGCCCATTAATAAACTAATTTAAGTTAGCTTGACACCTAAAACTAAAATTCTACATCTACATCATTAGCACTTTTTAAATTATAAGGAACTTAAAAGTAATATTTTTTATTACATGTTTTAATATCACTTTAACAGAAACCTGCTTTAAATAATTATCTTTTATCACAACAATTTGTATGAGATCCTTATATTATTATTTACTATATTTGCTGCGGCTAAACGAAGAAACTCGACTTCTCTCGACTGGATCTGAGGGCGCCGGAGTGTGCTTAAATCGCGCGAATGTTAAATGCATGTTCGTATTTAATACTTAAACAACCATAGTCTTTCAATATGCCATGGTATAAAATTGCTAAAGTTGATTAATTTATTAGTTGATTAGTTGAAATAATTTCTAATACAGATTATAACATAAAACTTCAAGATGTTATTTTAACTAAACTCTTAGAGTAATAAAACATTTAGTAAACGAGAAATTGCTTAAATGCATTCATAATAATATTTTGAATGACGTCGTTTTGCTAAAGCGCCAACCAGTTTCAAACAACAGTAGTCAAAAATTACTAACTGACCAGTGAAACATAAAAATCGATAAGCTTAAACTACTAAAGTAGCATTTCGACTTAAATCGACACCAAGGAAAATTGCTTAAGTAATGTTAATGTAAATAATGTGTTACTAAACCGACTTGTGCTCAAAAAAGGCCGAAAACATGTTGCTTTAGTAGACGTAAAAGCCGGATTTTTATCAAAATCCTCACATTTTCAGAATGCTGAAGCGCCAAAAAAGTGCTCTGATTGCTACGAAACCTACATAGATCGACGCAGAAAAAAAAATCCAATCGATCTGTATATAAAACTCATTTTGACCAAAATGGCGCTTTAGCATTTCTTCCTTTCCACCGACGATATGGATATAGATCCGATAGATTCGGCGTTGATGTTTCTTCCGCCTAGAACGCCCGGGGAATACGTCGCGAAGCTTAACGCGGTAACTAAGAACGAGACATTTGTCTGTCTAATTATAAATGAGCTAGCAGAGCCATTGAAAAAACATCCAGTTTAATAAAACGAAATTTTTGTTTGTAATAAATTGTTTTGTATTATGTACTTATTTTTTAGTTTATGTTAATGCTCGTTAAAAGTGAATGCTTAAGTGTGTGAGAATATGGTTCAAAAGATACAGCTCAGTGATAGATGGACGCATTCACGGTTTAGGTACATAATTCCACAAAAAATCTGTAGTTTAAAAATGAATCGCTGAATGGTGTTGCTATGCGCTAATCTCGAGAGCAGCTGAACCGATTTCGCCAATTCTTTTTTTAGAATATTCCTTGAAGTACGAGGATGGTTCAGAGAAAAATTAAAAAAAATAAATAATTAAAGAATCGACTGTTAGGCGGTACGAAGTTCACCGGGTCAGCTAGTAATAAATAAATATAAAGCAAATTTGGTAATATTTACATTACGATTCTAGTACTTTCTAAAAAGAAAGACGCAAAGTTGCGCATTTTTTTATGTCTCTGACGACTAGTGCTTTGCCAACCTTGCGAATTCAGTTAACTGTTTAAATAAAAGTGACTAAAATTTAGTCACTAAATAAATAACAAAATTAAGTACCTAGTGATATTCGCATCAAATGAAAAGAAACATGGTAATTGATTGTATTCACGGTTATTTTACAAATTTCATAATTGTCAAACATAACAAGGATAAAATGTATTATATTCTTCTTAACATTTTTCTGTCTGTGAGCAGCACTACATAAAACTCAGCCAGAATGAC
This sequence comes from Pandemis corylana, assembly GCA_949127965.1. NCBI lineage: Eukaryota > Metazoa > Arthropoda > Insecta > Lepidoptera > Tortricidae > Pandemis > Pandemis corylana. Next base: position 12,654,846 of record OX421866.1, on the reverse strand, counting down.
GATTGCTGAACACGTACCTATAATAGCAGGCCTCGCTTTCACTCGGCCTTGTAACACTACTCGACCAGCCATTGACATCCTACCGGTCTCTACAATAAACCATTGCAGTCACATCACTCGTATTTTGGTACTTTATAACAGTAGCCCGGAAACTTAACCAATCGCCGAGGAATTCGCCCGACGCGGCCATCCTGATCAAGTTCCAGTAATTAGTTGGAAGGTAAGACTTTTTGCTGCTTTAATTAAATACCTTTTAAGCAGTTACGGAAGCGTAATGAGTTTTGCTGTTGATGTTTTCGATTGGCACACGAGAAGATGGAGCTTGTGTCTGAACTATTACACAATGATTAAATTAAAAACAAATTAAAATAGTACATTACAATCTAGGCCAGGAAGTAGGCAATTGCTGGCTGAGTATTGGTTTGAACGGACGAGCTTGCGAGTCCGTTTAATAATACGAAGCCAGCAATGCTATTCTGGCCGAGGCAAGTATAGTGCTTTTCTCAAAAATCTAAAATATAACAACAACAAAAATAAATGAAAATAAAATAGTGAACATTGTTTTGCTTTGCCGCCTTTTTCTATCAATGGCATTTGAAGAGTGTATTTTTCTACCCAGAACACCTTAAGCTATTTCAGACACAGATAAACACGTTGTCATACTAGCTTTTTTTTTTTTAATTTGATGATTTAAGTCTTGTGCCTTTCTTTTATAATGGTGATTTGCATTTTTAAAAAGTTAATAACTAGACAGTAATGGAATTTGTATGCAGCATTACTGTCGAGTTTAGCGCGACAGTAATGTTTTTTTTTTTTTAATTTTGGACTGACCGGCAACAATTAACTTCCTGTTCTGATATGTAGTTAACAATGACGACTTTACCGGACATTTTTGAGAAAAAGCATTTCTAAACGTCACTGAAAATTAGAACACATAGAAAAATCCGACACGTTGACTGTTCGAATGATGTGTCTATACGACACAATTACAAACTCCCGTGGAACGTCTACTGCTCGCCAGGGACGAGAGAAAGCGCTGTTTCGCAAAAGATAAGTACCTACTATAGACTACAGGCCCACGTACAAAAAATGTTGGTCATATGAACCACCAGGTGACGGCATTAGTTTCATACTGTTTCAATACAGCTTCTAATCCATTATTCCGCAACGCCGTACAAAAATCATGCGACAAGAGGAAAAAATCGAGGGTTGCACTTTTGAATTCTCACCAGCACCCAGTTGGACAGCTTACAAGTGACGGCATAGTGCTGAATCTTATTATTTTATGCTCTTATATCGTCCTATACACGTCACCTAGTGGTTCATATGACCCACATTTTTTGTACGTGGGCCTGTAGTCTAGAAGAATGGGTCAGATGTAGTCTACTATAAAATGAATCAAGAAGTTTTACCGATACAAATTTAATTTCTAAACGACTCTGAAAATCAGAACACATAAAAAAATCCGAAAAGTAAAGCTATGGCCGGGAATCGAAACCGGATTCTCGTCATCCGTGACGCGTGCTATACCCCTGGAATCGGCTAGCGGCACACTTTTTCCAGACTTGTACAACTTAGGGATCTTCGTAAAACAAGCCTATTGTATTCCTAAAGGGCCGGCGACACACTTTTAATGGGCTCTCGTTTACCCCTTATGATAAAAAAAAATTGAGAGGAATCTAAACATCTCGGAGCTAAATATATACATCCTGAAAATAATTTTGCGCATGACTAGATTACGTATAGTGAATATTACGATTTAGAAAGTATTTTTTATTGAAATATCATGTTTTGTCGTGTTCGACTAACATCACTACATAATATAAAATAAAGTCGCTTTCTCTGTCCCTATGTCCCTAATGTCCCTATATTCCTATGTCCCTATGTATGCTTATTTCTTCAAAACTACACAACGGATTTTAATGCGGTTTTTTTAGTAGATAGAGTGATTCAAGAGGAAGGTTTTTATGTATAATTATACGCAGACAAAGTCGCGGGCAGAAGCTAGTTATATCATAATTGATAGTTGATGACATTATGATGACCGATGATGTAACTGAGATTAGTATTATGTATGGCTAAATGTTACCTCCATGCTGGTCTGAAAGTAAAGGAAAAACATAGAATGTACTAGTACATAGATGGTAAAAGCCCATAGAGGGAATGGGTGAAATTTTTAGGAATCATGTTATAGGCGATGCGGCTAGCAACCCATCACTATTTTGATCCCTTTTTTCCACCTCTACGCCTACAATCTTGCTAAACGTGGCCTGTACTTGTTACCTTAGGCTCTGTCTACCCCGTAAGGGATATAGACTTGGTTTGTGTGTATGTAATAATAATAAATGAGGTACTAGAATGGTACAAGGAATAATTATGACGCTACGTCATGGTATCGATATCATTATTGCACAATAAATGCGGCCCCGCCGTCAGAAGGTACCATCAAATTATACTATGTTATAATACATTTATGCGAATTATTTGTTGCCTATAAAACCGATATACGACGCAAACGAAGCGACCATTTTATTTGATTACGATGTATACCAACCAAATGTGATCATAAAGAATTAGTAATATCTGTTTTGATATCCACGTGTCTCCTTTTATTAAATTTAAGCACGTTTACTTCCTTTCCACGTTTTTTATTGATACTCCACGAGTTTTAAGTATTTTGCTCCCGTTACGTACTAAGATTCTGCGTACACATTTTTATTAATTCATTTATTTATTTCTTGACTTTCTCAGAGTCAAATGAAACTACTTATTTCAATTTCAAATGAAACCTGCAAGGCACCGCAATGTACTTATTTTAAAACTAACAACAAATTAGTATTCTGTATGTTTTCAGGGTTCTCTAGTTATATTGGCGACAAAAGTATCTATAAAAACTAAATGGATAGCTTCTCTTCGCTACTCTGCGATATAATGTCAAGTCATGTAAAATAGACACATTCGCGTTAAAAAAATCTCTATTCATTCAGTTAATGCGTTAGAAAATTAATAACCATAAAAAGCGACCGTTTTTCTTTCTTTAATACATATATACACACATACACTAATCAGTTACGATACGAGGTAGACAGAGCCTAAGGTAACAAGACCTAAAGGCCACGTTTAGCATGATTGTAAGGAATCAAAATAGTGATGGGTTGCTAGCCGCATCGCCTATGACATGATTCCTAAGAATTTCGCCCATTCCCTCGATGGGCTTTTACCATCTGCGCGGGACGAGAAGCAACTGGTACATTCTATGTTTTTCCTTTGCTTTCAGACCAGCCGATATTATTATTATTATGAGCCTATTGTGTCCCACTGCTGAGCAAAGGCCTCCCCCCGCTTCCACTGCTCTCGGTCTGCTGCGGTACGAGTTCAGTCCCTTAAGGTGTCCAACTCGTCCCGCCAACGCCGTCTACTACCGCTTTGAGTTAGTGGGACTCGAATTAGTGGTTGTCTTAGCGGGAACGGATCAGAATACATAAAGTTTAAAATGTATAATGGGTTAAAATGTATAATGGGTTAAAATGTATAATGGGTTAAAATGTATAATGGGTTAAAATGTATAATGGGTTAAAATGTATAATGGGTTAAAATACATAATGGTTCAAAATATATCGCAATTTTCTGTAAAACTATTAGCTAAATGAACTTTTTTGATATCCTAATCTATAGATTGGTTTAGGTTAGGTTAGGTTTGTTTTATAACAATCCTGTTAATTTGTAACTTTCTGAGAAAATCTCATTATATATTATAAACCATTATGTATTTTAACCCATTATACATTTTAAACTTTATGTATTTTAATACGTACAGTCAAGGGCAAAGATATATATGCAAGTAAAGTGAAAGAAAATAAGTAATCATATAAAGTTAAAAAGATATATACTCATTCAAATGGTAATAAATATGGAAACTACACTGGCAACATAAATATGTACCTAGCAAGTCCAAAAACTTGTATACAATCAAAATTCCATTATTAGTATCCTGCAAATAATGCAAAATATTATAGTCATACTTATGTCATTATATATAGATTCAGTAATTGCTACGAAAATATGTATACAAAATGTAATCTGCGAATATCAACTTTACGGCCTAGTCACACGAAACAAATTTGTAAAGTATGTTTTGACAATTCACGAAAACAGTACAGACTTGTCATTGCATATGTTTGTCGCATGTTTTGACCTGTCACCACGACGTTATCAATCGGCATGTTTAACAGATTTTACAGATTCAGATTTCGTTGATTTTGATTGAAGATGAAAACGCTAGGTACATTCAGGGACAAAAAATAAATATATACCCAAAGTATCGAAATATGTATACATAAACTCAAGAAGGCTTGTGTTATGGGTACTAGTTACGAGTAGATGATATACATACCTATATAAATAAATACATACTTAAATATATAGAACATAGAATGTATGTATGTGTGAATGTATGTATGTGTGGGACAGTTTCTGTTTGAACCCGCACATGCGCACTCGACCATTGAGGTCGGCAGTCCTCGGCCGGCGCTCGGAAGCGCTCGGCTTTGTCAATGAAAATAGTTTCCTCTAAAAAGTCTAGCTAACCAATAAAATAATAAGTAGCTATGTATAGTCGCCACATATGTATAGGAAAAACATAGAATGTACCAGTTGCTTCTCGTCCCGCGCAGATGGTAAAAGTCCATCGAGGGAATGGTCGACATTCTTTGGAATCATGTTATAGGCGATGCGGCTAGCAACCCATCACTATTATGTTTAATTTTTCCACCTATACGCCTACAATCATGCTAAACGTGGCCTTAAGGTTTTGTTTCCTCAGGCTCTGTCTACCCCGTAAGAGATAAAGACGTGATATATGTATGTATGTATGTATGTATGTAGAACATCCATGAACCAAGCACAAATATTCGAGTTGATCACACAAACATTACCCTGGCCGGGTTTCGAACCCGGGACCTTCGACTCAGAAAGCGGTTGCTTCACCACTGAGCCATCCGTGTCGTCAATATCAAATCATACAGTAATTGGCGATTTACGCTATTTTCTAATTGTTTTTTACTTAATAAAAGGCAAAGTATACTTAAAATAACTGTATAATAAAGAAAACCACTCCTTAAACTTAAGACAAAGTGATTAGAGAGTAATATTTTCTATAGTACGTTATTATTAACATGTTTAATATTTCTTACCGTGATGCCTAATTCGTCAGCAGAGCTATATCAAGCACGTATATACCTTCCTCGCATAAGGCAACAATCCTATGTTTTAAATGATCGCTTAAACGATACATTTTCTCCTTCAAAATTAATGAAAAGCCGCCAGATAAACCATAAGAAACGGTAAGTCAAATGGAATTAAAAAATCCAAAAGTGACACATGACACATGCACATGCATATGCACAAATCACGTCTTTATCCCTTACGGGGTAGACAGAATCTATGGTAACAGGTACCTACAACCTACAGGCCACATTTAGCAAGATTGTGGGCACATGACATGATTTAAAATAAATAGAGTAATTATCAGTTAAAGAGTTTGGAATAGCAGTTGTTGTATACGACTTGAAGCTTCAAGTGGTTGGCTGATTACATTAAGACTACAGAGTTGGATGTTACGCAAATACGTTCATAAGCTCCTGACAATAGAGTTGTGTTAATAGAATTTTGGATTGTTTACATATTTTTGGTTACCATATTAGATACATAATTAATGGTTAAATAGTGTATACATATTTTTGAACTTTACGGTGTTTCTAAGTTTATGGCCTAATACATGAGGACATATTATTGCAAATGTTGTATACATAGTTATCTCTCAAATCATGTATACTAATTTATGTACTTTTATATGTTGCCAAATTTATGACCATTTAGATGACCATGCTTTTTGACACTCTGTGGTGTATACATATCTTTGCCCTTGACTGTACCCTGTCTTAGCCCATAACTCATCCGGCTTTGCTATGCTGTCTTTGCTGCCTTTTTACCAACGTCTGGGACTTGAGTCAAAGAGCGTGGGTAAATAAATATAATAGAATTTACACTTCAAAATAAAAGTATTTATCCTGCCCTACTGTTGATGGTGCGTCAGTTGGAGATTTTTCTTATAAGTATAGAAAAACAGAAATGTGTAGCAGTATGCGAGGAGGGCTATTTGTCTCAATAAATCGGAGTGACAGTGCGGACAGTGCGTGACGAATCGGAAGAGACGTATGGACTACCAATATTTCCTGGGGGGTTACTCCGAAACTCTATTTACTAAGTTCGTATCGTACCGTCTCTCTCATTCTCAAGTTAATAACTATAAGTGCGAGCGAAATGACACGAAACAAACGTAGAAAATCGAATTCCGGGTACAAGGAAGAGACGGACTTGTGGCAGCGGGCTCTTTATAATTAAGGAAGTTGTTGTGTATGAGTTTAGTGGAACGCATAAAATCATCTCCAGCCTATATACGTGCCTTTGCTGGGCACAGATCTCCTCTCGGGATGAGAGAGCTTGAGTTAATAGTTCTCACAAACACCATTTATATTTTTTTACATGACATAAAAAAACAACCACAGATAAATAAACATTCATGATAAATTAACCAAACTAGAACTAAAAGTTAGTTCATTTATTCGCTACTAGATGTCGCTAGCTAATCAAAATTCAACCCTACACTTTTCAGTACGAATATAAGCTTAACTTGTTACAAAAACGAGTTCTGGGAAACTGAGTCAGCTAATATGGGTCACTGTAGGCTACCCGCCTACCCGGCTCGGAGGCAGCGAGGGTTTTATTTTCGACGACGTGTCACGCATTTTTCTTTTGTTTTAGAGTAGTCAGACGATATTATGATTATATAAAAAAGCGAGCTTGCTGAATTATAAGTTTTATAAGTTTTTTGGACAATGCCACAGATTAAATGACCTAAAATAATTACAGAGATAAATAAGATAAGTAACGTTTAATGATACTTTAAATACGTGGTATAGGAGCTCCGCGCATCGGTATAGCCAGGGAGCTCCGCGCATCGGAACTCCGTCGACAATCATTGTCAAATTGCAAACGAATCAAATTTCAAACAGTTCCATCTGGGCAATTTTATTGTTCACCATCAAGCGTCAGTGTCATCCATGATATACTATTCACTAACTAGACTATAGTATCTAAGATTAAAAGAATGTGAGCTACAAGTGCTACGAATATAACCGAACTGCTACGCGCTACGCCGTAGCACCTCTACGCCAAAACCAATCATCTCCCGAAAGATAATAATTACTAAACTTATCTTTACTGTGACAAAGTTTATCCCATCCCGTTCTCAGTGTATCATGAAGTATGGATTTCCGAAGTTGGCTGTGCCGGTTCTGTTAGACCGGAATCCAGCTGCGTGAAATTGTCGTGTCACAGAAGCAGTAGCAAATTAATGTTTGAATAATATAACATATTCAAAGTAGTGTTAAAAATAACCAGTTGTTTACGTTATCAATGTCACACGCACTGTCTTGCTATGCATCCGTTCGTTTTGATAATATCGATAAAAGCAGGTGGTGCACATAGACATTTAAAGAAATAAACACAAATACATTAAATAACCATGTACAGATACACAGCAATAAATATAGGTATATAAGACAAAATATAACACCTCTAAAACGCCTACATAATTTATAACTTGGAAATAAAAATAATATAAAAGATACCAGGATATAATGTATAGTAAAGTTCCCGTAGGATATCTATCACACTATTTGAATGCAAAGACGGGCACAATTGCGACTAACAGAACTACATAGGTAATTAAATAAGTTTCTTGGGACAAATTACACCAATTGACCCAGCCCCAAACTAAGCAAAGCTTGTACTATGGGTACCAGGCAATGGATAAACAGACTTATATAATGTAGATAAATACATACTTAAATACATACAACATCCATGACTCGGGCACAAACATTCGTATTCATCATACAACTGTCTGCCCCTACCGGTAATTAAATACATAAATCACGTCTTTATCCCTTACGGGGTAGACACAACCTGAGATATCAAGACCTACGTTTAGCATGATCGCCTAACTACATATTTATACTTAAGGTGTGACTGTATAAAGCAATTATTATTATTATTATTATTATTATTATTATAGCCTTTTTTTATTCCGAATTCGCTACAAATTTCATTTTCGTTGTTGTTATTGTGTTGTTTTATTATTATTATTATTATTATTAAATTGGCGCGTACTTCGGCGTGCCTCATGGCATAGGCCTCCTCCGTGTATTGGAGGGTTTGGGCTATTAGTTCCCACGCGCGCCCAGTGCGGATTAGGAACTTAACACACACCATTGAATTTCTTCGCAGATGTGTGGAAGGTTTCCTCACGATGTTTTCCTTCACCGAAAAGCTCATGGCAAATTTCAAATATAATTTTCGCACATAAATTCCGAAAAACTCAAGAGGTCGCCCGGGATTTGAACCCACGACGCTCATCTTGAGAGGCCACAGGTCAAACCACTAGGCTACCACGGCTTTTTTTTTTATAGCAATTTTAAAAGCCATAGCAATTCATATTCATGTGATTAAAACTAGTGGTTAATTTACGACTAAAGGCTTAGTTACACATTCGTTGACTATACAAAATTGTATTCAAACGAAGCTTTGATCTACTCGTAGGCGTGTCTTGCGTCGTAAGATTTTACGCCGCGGGATCTCAGACTGCCTCTGAATCTCCTTTGATTACGTCGCGCCGACTAAAACGCTCAAGTGGTATAAGACTTAAGTAAAGATAAGCCGATTTTATGATTCAATTCACTTTGATTGTATAACGTTAAAGTTCGTAATTTGGTTTTCCGAAGCGGACGATTAAATTGTGATGGTATTGCATTCAGAGTTGGGTCCATAAAGCATGGCAAAAGAACCGACCAAGCGCGAATCGGACTCGCGCTTTGAGGGTTTCGTACAAATCGGCGAGTAATCTGGGGGCACGGTAAATTAAAAATCGTTGTTAAAAGCGCCGCAAATACTCTTCTCTTTTAAATGACTATGAGTTTGCGGCGCTCGCAGTAGAGACAATGGGTCCCTGGTCGGCTGACATGAGGGCCTTCATGAGAGCCTTGTCGTCCCGGCTAATAGAGACCTCAGGAGACCCCAGAGCTGGCGCTTACCTCTCCCAGCGAATTTCTCTGGCTGTACAGAGAGGTAATGCCGCCAGTGTCTCGGGGTCTATGCCGCAGGAGGGCCTTTTAGATGGTGTTTTCTTTTTATAGTTAGGTATATTTATTTAGTTTTAAGTTTTGTGTATTAAGTTAACTTTTAGATTTTATCATAGTTTAATTTTTTTTGTTTTTCATGTATCAGTTTAATTTAGTGGTAATAAACAAATTTTCTTTCAAAAATCATTTGTTATAAATAAATAAATTGACTTGGCATTTGCATTAAACCATTAATTTAATATAATATGTATAAACACAATTTTTCTCACAAGTAATACAGATTATATTAAATTGATGGGTTAATGCGAATGCCAAGTCAATTTATTTATTTATAACATAAACGATTTTTAGTTTTGATATGGGCATTATATGTTGTTAGGTTAGCTAATTACGTAATAACTTAAGACAGGAGGTCTCTTTAGCAGGGACTGAATAAAGTAACCGACTTGGTATTACATGGATCTCACAACTTTTTACGGTAGAAGAACTGAATTGCGAGACTTGTTTTTGTTACAAGTTTTGTTTTTGATGGGATTATGATATCTAAATTAAACTTAATTTTCACTTGATGTAGTTAGTTATACATATTTTATTAAACAATTTTTTGGATTCCAAAACCCACCTACTTTGTAAAATGTTAACGTTAACTCACATTTAAGATATTTCTTCTGTCTTTACTCTGTTTGAACCGTAACTTAATCTTAGCACTAAGTATTATTTAAGTCTATACTAAGATAAGATATTTAAGATACTTACTACTAGGAAGAGCGGTGTCTCTCAACACTAGTAGAAACCTACTAACTTAAAGAGAGGCACCATCCTTTGTTACATACACTTATGTGATAACGATATAAATATTTTTCATTTTCATTTCTCAATATCCAGCGTTAGCAGAGTCCTAAGCAAAATGTAGGCAGCGTGAGATCATTTTATACTGGTTATACATTAGGCATAAAATATTCGGTGTTAGTATTTATTGTTGCAGTCTTCAACGCTGGTCTGGTGGTAAAGAAAAAATATTGAATGTACCAGTTGCTTCTCTTCCCGCGCGGATGGTAAAAGTCCATCGTGGGAATGGGCGAAATTCTTAGGAATCATATCATAAGCGATGCTTAGCAACCCGTCACTATTTTGATTCCCCTTTCCACCTATACGCCCACAATCATGCTAAACGTAGCCTTTAGGTCTTGTTTACTCAGTGTCTACCCCGTAAGAGATAAAGACATGAATACAACAATACAATACAAATACTCTTTATTGAGCACCACAAATCAGTACAAAACAATACAGAAACAAAGAACAAGGTAGACAATAGGCGGTCTTATCGCTTAATAGCGATTTCTACCAGACACCTAATAAAAGAAAGAAATAAGTCGGAGTAGGTGGGAGAAACGCAGGGATAATAAAAATAACAATACTACTAATATTACAAACGCGAAGGTTTGTAAGTATGGATGGATGGATGAATGTTTGTTACTCTTTCATGCCAGAACGGCTGGACAGATTTGGACGAAATTTTGAACATACATAGATTATAGTCTGGAATAACACATAGGCTACTTTTTATCCCGGAAAATTGCGTGATTCCTGCGGAATAGCGATAAACGAATTCTATGCAGACGAAGTTGCAAGCGACAGCTAGCACTAACATAAATAAAATAAAATAATGCATAAATAAACACATACATACACACATATAATACTTTGGATACTTTTTTTAAAATTAGAATGTAATAACGAAAAATAAATAAATAAATGTAAAATGTTTGCATGTAGGACGCAGCTAAAAAAGTCGCTTTAACATCCATTCTTAAAATTCTCTTATAAGACGAGGAAAACAATGTCTTCGGCGGTGGCTGCTAAATAAATACGGGGTGTTCATTTATTTACGCGTGTATATACGCTACTCGGTTAATATTTTATTAGAATCGTACTGCTTTTGTTCGCCTTAATACAATCACGTTGTTACCCTCAGAAGAGGCGTGTTTCGGAGAATGTACGCAGGAGTTTACAGATACCTAAATAATTTCAGATGCTTTAAAGCATGCTACGTATTTTAATGTGGTTTTTATCACTACATATAACATACACATACACACAAATCACGTCTTTATCCCTTATGGGCTAGACAGAGCCTAAAGTAACTATACCTACAGGCCACGTTTAGCAAGACTGTGGGCGTATAGATAGAAAATGGAATGAAAATAGTGATGGGTCGTTAGCCGCATCGCCTATGACGTGATTCCTAAGAATTACGCCCATTCCCTCGATGGGCTTTTACCATCTGCGCGGGACGAGAAGCAACTGGTACAACCTATGTTTTTCCTTTGCTCCCAGACCAGCATGGAAGTATAACATAACATCCTACTTAGATCCTACTAATATTATAAACGCTAAAGTTTGTAAGTATGGATGGATGGATGTTTGTTACTCTTTCACGTGAAAACTACTGAATGGATTTGAAAAAAAATTGGAACGGAGATAGCTGATACCCTAGATTAACACATAGGTTATTTTTTAACCCGGAAAATTGCATATTCCCCGCGGGAAAGCGATAAACTATTTTTTTTTTCAGACGAAGGCAGCTAGTATATACATAAAGTAGTAGACAGGTAAAAGGTAACAAGAGCTAAATTCCGTGTTAAGTTTTTTTTATACCACGTCGGTGGCAAACTAGCGTACGGTCCGCCTGATGGTAAGCGACTACCGTAGCCTATGGACAAGTCCAAGAAACTAGCATGCCTGTTGCCGACCCTTTAATTGTGGCCGTAAAGGTGGAGATGGGAGATAAAATATTTGTTGCTATTGCTAGCCGCATCGCCTATAAAATTATTTCTTACAATGCCGTTCCCTCGATGTGCTTCTATGTTTTCTCTTGGCTCCCAGACCAGCATGGAAGATTACTAAATATATTATTATAAAACAAAGTGAAATAAATAAATAAAGTAAATAAATATCCTGGGACAAATTACACCAATTGACCGAGCCCCAAACTAAGCAAAGCTTGTACTATGAGTACCTGGCAACGTATAAACGTACTTATATAATGTTGATAAATACACATGTTATGTGTAGGGAAGTGGACCGGAATGTAAACGTGTGTAGTGAAGTGATACCCGTAAAGTATGTCCCTAGTTTTAAGTTGTGTACGTTAAGTAACATTTTAGATTTAATATTATTTTAAGAAGCAAACCCGAAGGATTGTATTAGTATGGCGAGCGACTTGTTATCATATACCGCACGCAGCCGGGCGGCGACGCTGAGACAGCATTTCGAGAACAAGACCACAGGCAGGGATCGCCTGCAATGTACAATCCATCGCGGACTCGTATTCAATAAGCACCTTTGTATTCATTTTTCAATATTAAAATCAGTCTAAAAGTTAAAAGTTGTTTTTTCAAGATCGGTAACCCACCGAAAACATAAATCACACAACATCCATGACTCGGGCACAAACATTCGTACTCATCATACAACGGTCTGTCCCTACCGGGATTTGAACCCAGGAACTCTAGATTCATAGTCAGGGTCAATAACCACTAGGCTATCCGGGCGTCGTCCGCCGCCTCTGTCTATCTATCCGTGATGAACTCTAAACTGTTGTAGAGATGCTTGTGGTAGGCCTACGAAGGTGGAAGAAATAATCTGGCCTCTATTGTACCAACGCGACAACTGTCGGTGATAAGTGACAACTCTGTTTACACTACAATGCATCAGCTGCTTTTCTTCCCGCGCAGTTGGTATAAGAGAGGCAATAGGCAAAAATTTGAGGAATTATGTTATAGCCGATGCGGCTAACAACCCATCACTATTCTGATTCCCCTTTCCACCTTCACCCACAATCATGCCAAATGTGGCCTTTAGGTCTTGTTACCTTTGGTCTACTCGTAAGGGATATAGACGTGATTTGTGTGTGTGTGTGTGTGTGTGTACAAAATCTAAAAGACAAGATTTTGGTTTAATAGCACATACACAATCTAACAACACAGTATCACAACGATACAAAAGAGAAGCTAACAGGCAGCGATTCCTGCGGCATACATTTAATATGAAACCACTCCCTGGGCGCACCTGCGAAGGTTGCTTGTGACGTCACTGGCCCACGCAAAATGGCGCAGCCAACATGGCGGACGCAGTACGCCACTGCCTGTTTTACCACTGTTAAGTTCTAGTTATCTTAAGGCGGATGCTCGCGTTAGCTCATTGAAGAAGTCCCGTTAGATGGCGCTGTAATCAATGATGTGTGTTTTTTGTAGTTTTTAGAAAATTCTTAGAACACTTATAGATTATCAATTGATTTGCGCACACAGTTTAATACGGCCGATTTTTTGAGACTACACTCAGAAGGTAACAATGCACCAATTCGGAGAATAGCTGCACAAACGCTGGTGTCACTAACGGCCCTATACAGATACTAGTCTTACACACACATGCAAATAGGCGGCAACTGGCGGAAAAATATTGCAACACCTTGCTAAGCTGTTAGCGTAATTTTTCACGTTATATTTACGTTTTTATATCAACTTTACTTTTAACAGAAATTTTACAAATCTATACGTAGGTACAAAACTTAAATCGTATTATTTCAACCATTTATAACTTTGGAATGGCTGCACGGATTTTTATGATTTTTGATTTGTTAGCTTTCTCTCTTCCTCGAATAGCCAAATATCTTATCATAAATATGAAAAATGCACAAAAAAAAACTCTTTAATTTTTTGTATGCAGCGCCATCTCTGACAAAAACTGACTTTAAGGCGGAATATTTTTTGCCTGCTCGGCTATTTACAAATACAGAATAATATTATATATGAGTCTAGCAGATGCAAACATGTGAATCAATGCCACCTTCAACCCTTTTTGAATATTAGGGAGTATTTTTTTGTACTTTGTTAGATAGAGGGCTATCGTATTTGTACTCACTAGTTGGCGCCACTGTAGAGTAAGGTATATCATATCAGATTATTCAGGATTTCTTTTAATTTATCTTTAATAGCAAGCTATTTATTACCCACAGTGTTGCACAGTCCCGTTTATCCTCTAAATTAGCTGTCATTTTATTTGCCTTCTTAGTTTGGCTCCTACTTTTCATAGCTTTTCTTTTAACATTTTAATAAACCTGTCGTATGTCTGCGAAAATATTCGGAAACAATGTAAAGTAAAGCCGGAATATGCAACTTGTAGGTAGTACTAATTTTACGTTTATTTATAATACCTCAAGTTACAATAGCGCCTCTAGCGGCGAATTCATATGCCGTCATTGCTAGTATCTTGAAATGTCTTTGAGTATTTAGTATGTAGGAACCCGCGATTCATATCTGATATTCGCTCACACGTAGAGACATCATCATCACCATCGTCTGACATTTTATTAATACTCCTATGCATTGCATTACAAACGTTTCGTCTGGGGCATCTAAACAAGTAGCGCTGTACTATAGGTATTGTCGTTTCGCGTCATAGGCTTTCGTAAACAGGTAACTTGAGAATCAGCCTGCTTACAACAATGAGACGAAGTCATTCGTGCTAGCCATTCGGATCCTTTCCTTTCACCAAAATGCATTGGAGTATAGGATCACATAAAGGAAATTAAATAATAACGCATAGCGCGTAGGGACTACGTCTGACTGCTTTTTGGCTAGGGATTTCGATAGTCATCGGTCGTGGGCCACCTGCCTAGTTCACCTGGGTGGACCACGGGCACATTTTCTTGCCGATGTTCCACCTCAGAACACCTAGGTGAAACACGGGCAAATGACTATGGGTCATGGTCCAAAAAGTGCCCATGGTTCACCTAGGTGTACTGAAGTGGACCATTGGCAAGAAAAATTGCCCGTGGTCCACCCAGGTGAGCTAGACAGGTGGTTTTCGGTTAGATATTTGTTCCGGAGTTGCGACCTGCCTTTTTATGTTATGTCATCATAATTCATATCACTAATTCACGGTACATCGCGTAAAAGGAAAAATAATATTAGATAATTATGATGACTTTGCAATAGGTAGGTACGACAAATAAATAATGACAACTCCAAAACAAATTGAATCCATCTGAACTCACTTTTACTTACTGATACTTACTTCCACAAAAGTCGAACTTCATCCATCGATGGTTTTGAGTAGCGTTACCAACAGTGGGATAAAGCAGATTCTCACGGTGTCTAGTCCACACGCGAAAAATAATAATTGCAGCTCGACGCGAATTATATCAGCGCATGGACCAACTCTATATATGCACAACTAGTTGTGCCAATAGGAATTTCGGGCTTATAAAAATAAAAATTCTCATTAGAGATAGTAAAATTAGGTTAGGTTCATTAGGCATCTTCAAATTCCCGAAGGGCAAACTGAATAGAAATAGGAACCCTGCCGTCAATCTTACGGTGGAGTGAAATTCCTAATGGCACAACTAGTAGTCCATAATATAGAGTAGGCCCAGGAGAAAAGCGTCATACATTTAGGCACAAATCGTGTGCATAAAAATGACATAGAATTTAGCTAGCGTCGTGCAGCAATAGCGCCTGTACTATACGCGTGTCGACCAGTGAAACAGGGAACAGAGACGTGCTAAACTACGAAACTCTAGATATTTTTTTCGGTCTGTAACCATGATCCACCTGCAGTTTGGCCACCTGGTTTTTGACAGAGCTCCGCTCCTGGGCGGAGCTCCTTTTTCTGGGTATTGAAATTTCAGTGGTTTTCTGGGTGGACAAATTAGGTGGGCTACGGGTAGACTGCAAACAAACTGCACAGTCGATTTGCAGCTAGCTTGCAGTTCAAATGCTGACCGTCTAGTTTATTATAGGCGTTAGATAAGATCCCACAATAGCTAGGCCAATACGCCACGCAACACGTGGTATGCGCACATAAGGGTTGATTTATCAAAGCACTGATAGTTTAAAAAACTTCGATATTTTTTAAATAAAAGTTAATACTTTTTTAAATGAAAACTCTTTTATGATGTATGTAATCAATCATATTGGCAAAATTCAGGCCATTATTATCAGGGTATTTAAAAGGAAACATTGACATAACTACACACTTCAAAGTCAAGAACATAATATTGTAATGATTAGATGTTTTCTACAACAGGCGTCAGGCTCCAAATGAAAGAGATGAGACGATCACTGACAAGTTAGTACTCTTCTCGGTGATTGTCAACGTCAAGAGATGAGCTTCGCTAGAATCAAAAACACGTCAGGCCATATTGAATCTTATGACGTGTTTATTTATTTTTCACTTGACACGAGATTAAATCTTATACCATTTAAAATAAAGCTCAGTTTTCTAGTGTGTTCCATACTTTTGGATACTTTGGCTACTACTACTACGCTACCAGTGGCGGTTTGGATGTTACGGTACTAATGTTGGCTTGAATGTTACTAAGTATTTGGCGATGTGCGTGCTCCAGTATATTTGTGCACGATGGATGTCCCGAACAATTTGACCGCTTTGGTTGAGTCACTGTTAATGACCATTTTGGGTGTTTCCAAGTAAATGAAGGTCTTGACTTCTACTTACTATATAACGCTGACTGTACATACACACATAAAACACGTCTTTATTCCTTGTGTAGTATATACAGTGTAGTTATCACCTAAGAAAATAAGACGAAAAATACAAGCCTTTCCAAATACACGAGTATCTCGATACGAAACTCAAAATATTTATTAACTTATCAAAGGATGTCACGAAATTGTAGTTTGTAGATCACGCAACATACTCAATTCATAACTGAATTGCATGTAATGGAAATTTGCCACTTATTTATTGTTCACAAAAAATATTTTTTTACATGCATACAAGAACAATCATAACTTATTTTACTAGGTACTTAGAATTATATAGGCTGACTTTTTTATCACCGTCAAAAGAAACAACACGACGAATACTAGCATTATTTTTAAGTTTGGTGTTAAAATATTGCAAATGGTATCATTAAATGATACCTGTCATCATTATCATCCTCATCATATCAGGTGTGTGACGTCCACTGTTGGATATAGGCCTTCAGATACCGCCCATAGAACTCCAGTTGCCTCGGTTGGAAGTGGCTTGCATCCACCATGAACCCGCGACTTACAGTACCTATACGGTTGCATATGATACCTAGGTCAACCTAAAACTTGGACGGTGATATTAATATCATTCTGAATCATACAGTTTCCTTTTCCTTCTTTCTACCGATCATAGGTAATGGGAACATGAAAGACGGACTAAAAGTCTTCAAGTCTTCAGAACAGGGTTGACAAATCTCCGCTGTTGGACATCTGGAAATTCACGGTCTTGATAATTTCCCTAGTAACATAAAGTAATTAACCAATTAGAGTGGAAATAGGGGTTACAAAATTTTGCAACACCGCACTATGGATACATACATACATATCACGTCTTTATCCTTTACGGGGTAGATAGAGCCTAAGGTAACAAGACCTAAAGGCCACATTTAGCGTGATTTTGAGCGTATAGATGGAAGAGAGGAATCAAAATAGTGATGGATTGCTAGCCACATCGCCTATAACATGATTCCTAAGATTTTCGCCCATTTCCTCGATGGGCTTTTACCATCTGCGCGGGAAGAGAAGCAACTGGTACATTCTACGCTTTCTTTACTCCCAGACCAGCATGTAAGAACATACATATATTGATAGTTTGGATGAAACAAAAACAGACCATATCGATTAAATCGAGAATTTTACTTCCCAATACTGTAATTAAGACTTTCTTAGGTTTTTCTATGACAGTTTTTGGGTCTCCTGTGCATATATAGATATGTATACATACATACTCAGTAAAGCATAACGAGGTTTTTACCTCGTAACGTTATTACAAATTACATCAATAAAAATCAGTGTTTTTAGACCCAACCAATTTTTTTGTCATCACACCAGCAGTAAAGTTCTTGCTCTTCTTGCACAATAATAGCAAGTAAAATCTCGCGTCCAATGGATGTATGATTCACTTATTTCCTGTTAATGCACAAAAATTACCTTCCGAATCCAACGTGAATCTGAAAAATTAACGTACAGTCAGTACAACAAAAGGATAAATAGATATTTTTTAGGCTTGCTATATTTCACTAAGAATTAAACTCAATTCAAACGTTTTCTGGATACAAAAATACTTGTTTTGCACATGTATACTAGTTAAGATGATTAACATAGACCAATTGAATGCTATCTCACTCGCAAAATAAAAATAAAACAATTGAAATAAAAATCAGTTCACAACATAGGAAACCAACAAACATACATACTGACACTCACAAACATAAACAGACCACATAAACTTCCGAAAGTTAAATTCAAAGATTATACAAATTTATCCCCACTTTATAAACACTCAGAAAAACGTTACCAAAAAAAGTTACATGATGATAAACTGTTCGGCCCGAAAATTCTTGAAAAAAATCTTTAGAAATTAATTACTCGAAAACTACAAAAGTCGGCCAACATACATGGGGTGTATTCGGATAGCCCCGGATGTGAGGCATGTAAATTTTTTTTTAGACGTCAGTCTTTGGACCACCCTGTATATAATAACATTATATTTATTGTTGAAAACCGCATGAAAATCCGTCCAAAAGTTTTGAGTTTATCGTAAAAAACACACAGACAGACAAAACGACGCGGCAGATGACTTTATTATATAATCATACTATTAGCGACAGGCAGACGGACAAACAGAAAGACAAACGGACGGATGATTGGACGTACATATTAACAAGCAGACGGACGGACGGACGGACGGACGGATGGTCGGAAGCATAGACAAACAGACAAACCAACGGATGGACCGCCGGATTGATAGTTGGACAAACAGACAAACTGACAGACAGACATACATACATACATACATACCTACAGACAGGCAGGCAGACAGATAGACGTACGGATGGATGGACTGCCGGATGGATGATCGGACGCACAGACAAAAAGACAGACAGTCAGAAATATTTAAAGAATTTTTTTATTTATCACAAAAGAAGTTAAAAAACAGAAGTATCTAAACATAAAAAAGCTTAAAATATAAAAGCCACTGATAAATAAACTGTCGCAAAATGGCCCAGAAGACTGGACAGACGGAAAGATAGGCCGACAAACGGACGGACCTACAAAATATATGTGCTTCTAACAATGGTTCCTTTTTTCTATATGACGTAAGAAACCCTAAAAAAATCAGACAATACAGTCATGTGTGTTTATTTCACCTCTCTTATACCTTTCAATGTATGTACATACGTAGTTTTTAATTATCATTTTGACTTGCGTTCGCCGATTCGGACGTAAAATATACATTCATACACAAATCACGTCTATATCCCTTACGGGGTAGACAGAGCCCAAGATAACACCTTAAAGCCACCAAGAACAAGCATGATTGTGGGCGTGTAGGTCGAAAGCGGAATCAAAATAGTGATGGATTGCCCTATCGCGTATAACTTGACTCCTAATATTTTTGCATTTACCATCAACGCGGGAAGAGCAGCAACTGGTACATTCTGTTTTTTCTTTACTTCCAGACCAGCATGAAAGGGAGTAGAAGATAGCTACCTAATATGGGTAAAAAAGCTATCGTTAAACAGACGGACAGATAGACGGACGGATTTGAACAATGTGGCCATAAAATAAACCACGATACAGCGTGAACTTGGTAATAGATAAGCTCCTTTGTGTTCCGAACACCAAAACCTGGCCAAGTGCGAGTCGGGCTCTCGTACCAAGGGTTTCGTCCAAATTCGGCAAGTAAATATAAAATCCAGTGTTAGCAAAGCCCTGCCAACTAAGCAAATTGAAGGCTGTGTGAGGTCATTTTATATCGGTTACTTACATACTTAGACAGACAAAAATATTCTGTTTTTAGTATTTGATGTCAGAGCGGCAACAGAGAAACGTCATTTGTGAACTGTCGCCAGACAATCATGATAGCTGATAGCCATATCACGGTTCATAAGATACAGCTTGGTGACAGACAGACAGACGGACAGACAGACGGACAGTGGCTCCTAAATGAAAAAAATATAGCTACGTAATATGGGTAAAAAAGCTATAAAGTTAGGACAGACGGACAGATAGACAGATATAGACGGACGGATTTGAACAATGTGGCCATAAAATAAACCACGATACAGCGTGAACTTAGTAATACATAAGCTCCTCCATTGGTTACTTACATAGACAGATTGACAAAAATATTCTGTTTTAGTATCTGTATAGTGGCCACAGAAATACATCATCTGTGAAAATTTCCTTTATCACGGTTCACGAGATACAGCTTGGTGACACACAGACGGACAGACAAACATATACACATACAGACGGACAGTGGAATCTTAGTAATAGAGTCCCGTTTTCACCCTTTGGGTACGGAACCCTAAAAAAGCTGGTCAATAGCAAGTTCGATTCGAGCACTAAAGATTCCTCTAAGTTCTAAGAGTTATAATTAGATGTAAGCGTAATGTATGGTTAGTTGTTACTCTTTCTGTTGATGAGTTTCCAACTGCGGAAGCGACCCTGGCTGGGTCACCAGAATTTCACTTCAAGATTACTGTATTGTCATCAGACTTACGCCAGATTTCACGTCAATGTGATCAGTTAGAAATGGGTCAAAATTCACTTGCAAGATTTGATTACATGCAGACACCGGGACTGAGCACTTCAATTGCGTTTACAAAAATAATTTGTACCAATCACACAAACGTTGGAATGTTGTATCTTACAAAAATTTATTATGATTAATTGATAAGTACATACCTGTACGTGTACGTACAAATAAATGTCTACGCTGCGTCCAATATCGTAGCTTGTAACGTCTTTTACTTCCTTCCTTTGACTTCAATTGATTACGAATAAAATGAATAGATTATTTTTATTATAAGACACCATGTTCTGTCAACCATTAGTTTATGACAATTTATATCATTGTTTTTTTTATTACCTGTCTAACCAGCCAGGTTTTTGACTCGCATGTTTTTTTTTAATTGTTCTGCAATTGAGAAAACCTATTTACTCGGCCTATTTTGTATTTAGCACTTGTCGGATTTCACGAATCATTGCCGTGGTATATGGCCGTGATTTGATGCAGAGGGTTAGGGTTCGATTCTCGTGAGAAGCATTAGAGCAAAATTAACTGGAAGCCTTTTTTATTTTTAACTTGCTGTGGTCGAGTACTTTTTTTTAAATATATAAGGCAAAACGTGTTTTTAAGGCGGCAATATGACTGGGGGGCGCCACCATCTATGCCAAATTAATAAGCACGTGTGATCCTAATACTAGAGAACTTACTAGGCATGAAAGCTTTGCCAAGTTTAGGACTGGCAATGCCACCCGCTAAACCATTCAAATTGGCGATGCCTCACTGCTACAAGGTTATACAAAAAAAATACGAAACTATGTGTTAGTTTAAAAAAAAACTTGGCTAGAATAAGTTTACCATCACAAGTGTATATTTTATTTTCAACTAATTGATGGTATAGACTATAGACCATTTATCGTAAACAGTAAAATCTAACTAGGGTAAGCTTGTGGTTGTTTAAAAACCACTTAGGTAGTACTTTCTTTGGTTTGATTTGACAAGAAAAATATTGAATTTACCATAAAGTTTTCTACATCTCATCGAGATAGTATTACTAAGTAAGTAAGTTATTAAAACAATGTTTATAAAATTAAAAAAGAATCGTTCCCGGCCTCGAGATTTGAACTTGGTTACTAACTATTCAGTTCTTTAAGTCACGACCACTGAACCAGATTGGAGGTCACGTGACAGCTCGAAATAGCCGATTGGTTTTTACAACATGTTTTATTTGACACTAGCTACTCACACTATTGTAAAATGCATCGAAATTTACTGCATCATACTGCAATTTAGGTATGATAAATGCACTCTGTTTTGTAATTTGCGCAGACAATATATCCATAGCTAACTATCCTCAAAAAACCGCATTGAAATTAAGCCTGTGGACGAAATGCAGCTGCACGGAAGGTTTGTATGGAAGAGCAACCGCCTTAAGTGACAGTTATCTTTGGTGACGTCGCTGTTTGTTTTGTAATAATAAATAGAGACGGAATGATATATAACTGGGACTTAACATAGTGACACGAGCCCTTAGACTAAGATTAAAATTAATTTTGACTTAAAATTCGAAGGCTTATTCACCTGCTATGGGTGGTGTAGCGGTTTAGCGCGCATCACGGAATGATGAGGATCCACGTTCGATTCCCGGCCATAGCTTTACTTTTCGGTTTTTTATGTGTCGTTTAAAAATATATTAAATTATCCGGAAATGGCATACTACTTTGTGAATAACATAGCATTTAACTCTAAAGCGTACTGTGCATTATCTGTTTGCTGCGGCTCCACAAGAACAATTGTTTTGATCCAAATTAAATTATTAGGAACTGTTAGTGCCAAAAGGTTGCCGAGCCCTGCTGCTGCTGTAGTCGGAAGCTGTTCGGAATTGGGGATGTGGTCAAGAAGTGAGATGCCCAACATAGCTCGCTCCATGGCTCTGTGTGGCTGGAAAACTATGGATGAGACTGGCACGGGACCGGGCAAAGTGGTGTGAAAATGATGACGCCTTTACTCAGCAGTGGGTGGATGTGGGCTGATTAGATTGATATCTTATTCGATAGTTACATTTGTTTTTTCTTTATTTATATGACGTGTCAAAGACGTTACTTTATTTTGGACTAGCCTTCCGTCCGCAGCTTCGCCCGCGATAAATTAATTTTCCCGTAGGAATAGGTATTTCCCGCGGTAAAAAGTAGCCTATGTCACTCAGTGATAATGTAGCTTTCTAACGGCAAAAGAATTTTTGAAATCGGTCCAGTAGTTTCGGAGCCTATTCAATGCAAACAAACAAACAAACAAACAATCAAATTTTTCCTCTTTATAATATTAGTAGTATAGACGAAAAATTCTGCAAAAGATCCTGTGAACGTGTTTTTCTCTTTCGCTTGAATACTTTACAATAACTGGTATAATCATAAAAAAGGGAAAACGTGTCCGTTATCTAAACACGTTAACATAGCGCAATTTAACAAAAATACCGTCAAATATTGTAAGCGAAACGCCAAAAAATTCAACTCGGACCACGTCACTCTTATCTGCTGTCGTAACGTACGCCGTTTTGTGTACATTGCTGCTTTAATCAGCGGCCTTGTGACAGCGAGCCGTTTACAGCCGTCATGCATCACTGCTCTTGACGTTTTTATAGCAGTGCCCGATGCGCGGTAGCGGTAGTTCAAAAGTTGGCCATAATTTTTAGAGTTCACGTGATGGTTGCGATGCGTCATGTAGATAAATAGTTCTATTTGCGTTTGAAGCTCTACTTGAAGCTATGACAATATTTTCACATTTTGTAGTTTCTTATTTTTTCTTATTTGACATTTTTAATTGCTTTTAAAATAGGTTTCATTTAAATTATTATTATTTTCTCTTTTTATGTACTCATGACGGTCTTTTCGTGAATCTACATTAACATTTTCATTTAGATTTATTTTTGTTTGTTGTTATTTTGTTTTAATTTGATTTCAGTTATTATTATTTAATTGTATAATTATTTTTATCTTAAGTTAGGTTCTTACAATGTTCATAATATAAAAAGTAATAAAACAATATTAACACAAAATATAAAAACATTATAAAAACCAAACCTAGGGTGCCACCGGGAACTTTATTATTATTATTTTATTACATTTTTTTTTATGTGAATAGGAAGACAAACGAGCAAGTGGGTCACCTGATGGTAAGTGATCACCACTGCCCATAGACACCCGCAACCCCGGAGGGATTGCAGATACGTTGCCAACCTAGAGGACTAAGATGAAATGCCTCTTGTGCCTTGTGCGTTGTGTTGACGATCCTTTTGTGAATTACTTATGTTTGACATTAATTTTGATTGTACTTTTAAAAAGGTGATTAATAAATCTATCTATCTATCTATCTAAGTTTATCAGTAACATTATATGAGATATCATTATACCAGACAAGACTCTAGACTAAGCTAGAATAATATGCTGTTAGTACTGAAACTGTTGATCAAGCCATAAAAGATTAATCATCACTATCACTACATAGTATAAAACAAAGTCGCTTTCTCTGTCCCTAAATCCCTATGTATGCTTAAATCTTTCAAACTACGCAACGGATTTTGATGCGGTTTTTTAATAGATAGAGTGATTCAAGAGGATGGTTTATGCATAATATACCGTGCGAAGCCGGGGCGGGTCGCTAGTAATAAATAAATAAAAATTGGTAAAAGCCTTAGAAATCATGTTATAGGCGACGCAGCTAGCTACCCATCACTATTTTCCCTCTCCCACCTATACGCCTACAATTACGCTTTGTGCGAAACATGCTAAAAGTCTTGTTACCTTAAAAAATAATCTTAACTTTGCAAAAAAAATATTCAAAGACGTATCTACTGAACAGTCGCAACTTTGTTCATTTAACTAAGAAAAGTGAAGCGATTAATAAAGTTGGACACTAAATTCCTTTACGTAGTGCTGGCGGCCATTTTAAAAGCACTTAGCCGCACTCAATCAAATAAAGCATAAATATTATTAAAACCGACGTCTCCGGACGGCGTCGTTTTTTCATATAAATCAGGGATTTGCGGCACTTTGCGGCTTACCGCGGATTGCAGCGCATTTGAATTAATAAGGAAAACCGATTACGTGTCATGCTATTTTCAAAAGTTTAAAGTTAGTAAGTTAAGTGACCGACGGAGATCCGTTTTGTTAATAAAAAAGGCCAAGTGCGAGTCCAACTCACGCACTGAGGGTTCTGTACAAATCCTAAGTATTTCAGTAATATCAAATTATACGCTGTAACAGCCATATCAACATCCAGTGTAAGCAGAGCCGTAATTCTGAACAAAATGCACGCAGTGCGAGGTCGTTTTATATTGGTTATTGACATAAAAAAAAATTCATTAGTGATAATTAGCTTTGTAACAAATCTTAAGTTTCTAGGATTCCGTGCTTATTGCGTTGCTTCAGACACGGAACCTTGTAAAACGTGAAAAAATCAGCTAACTACTTAAAACCATCTCAACATGACTGCGCTATCAGAGCATCTAAAAAAACTTCGCAATGATAAATCGACGCCATTCCATGCCAACCAAGAAACATTAAGAAGAAAAACAATAGCCCCCGATCCACTCAGATGGATTAATCAGGGTAGTCACGATTATCAGTAACGATGGAAGAAGAAAATATAACTTTGCCAACGAACTAAGTTCAGAAGTTGTACGGACGCCGCTAAACGATACGAGCAACTGTTTTATACTTTTTTTTCGTATTTAGTCTCGGGCACTGAGCGCTATTTAGTTTGCTACACACGTCTGCGATGTTTCGGAGGGATACTTATTTTCATGTACTCAAGTAGCGTAGATAAATTAAAAGTTGGAGTGTACATCGACGACGTCACGGTGAACGACCATAACTTTTCAAATAGCGATTTTGGCTTCTTAGAACTCCTACTAAGCTTTTTTCAGGATAGGCCAGGGGCTTGATTTTAAAAGCATACCACTGTAAAGGTCAGATTATGAGTACCCAATACCGACGAGCATGTACGAGGAGATTGACAAATATGTGGACGAAGAGAAAGAGGTATGTCATGATAGCAAGTGGAACAAAGTAGTCTCTGCCTACCCCTACGGGAAAGTGGCATGACAGTATGTACCAATGTGAAGTACCGCTCGAAAGTGGTGAAAAACTGACCTAAATTTAAAATACAGAGAGTAAAAAAACTACTCCACTCATTAAGCCAGTAAAGTAGATCTTAATGCGATTAAATTCCGATTCTGTTTAGCTTCGCTCGCTGTACGATCCATACTAAAAATGACAGCTAAAAGCTAAACTGAGTTGGAATTGAATCGCATTAAGACGTCATGGTCATGGCTAGCACAAGAGCGAGCGAGAGCTAAGTCGCGCGTGAGATAGACTATCCCTCTCTTTCTAAAACAAACAATTAAAAATATCGGGAAGTGTATCTCGCGTGCGACACAGTTAGGTTAGTGTATTTCTATACAGTACAGCGTTAAAAACAGATTTTAACCGTATGGTTCAAATCATTTAACCACCTGCAACATGGGCCACATAAACACGACAGGAATTTAATGATGAATTTCATTCTAGGCCTACCAGTAATACATCGGTCTTTTCTGGCCGTATCGTGGAGCGAGCTAGACTTACCTGTAACAAGGGAATTAATATTATTAAACACATTAAAATTGCACAGTACAATCAGATTCTTATAAGACACAGTACGAGTAGGTAGCGCTTGTATTAGGAGCGCAGAATTACTCATACGCAAAAATTGATATCCAGTACATACAGTGCTTTTTTAAATATATTTTATTGAATCATGTAACTTTGGCTCGGGGACCTTATACATCCCTTTAATAAATGTATTTAATTTAAGTACACTTTAAGTATTCTTACTGTATTTTATTTTGAAAAAATGGTTTCTGCCAAGTTTCTTGCGGCGCATACTTCTTGGCAATGATGGTCTTTCCGAATGCGCTGGTAGTTTCAAAAATACATGTAAAAGAGCCCTTGGCGGCCAATTTGCAAAATAAAACTTTCATTTTCATTTTCATTTCGCAAAGGTCCTTTTCAAAGAGAAAAAACATTTATCATGTTACTCCGCTACTTAAAGTATTTTTTTTCTTGGTATGGCCATGTTTTATCCGGGCACCAGCAACACATTGATAATTTTTAGGTATCTAATTGTGATGACGATTCGATCTATGATTAAGAGTGTAAATATTTATCAAAGCACTATATTATCAAGCCAACATCTTGAGCGGTTATGCCACAAAAGCCGCAACTCTAAATGATCAAGCGGCAACATCGCGAACTGTTACGCGAACAGTTCTGAGAACGGCTCTAAATCGTAAAAGTGGGCACTAGAACACGTTCGGCGACTACAAAGGGTGAATCGGGTGTGAGCGGCGAAGTCGCCATTATTTCTGAGATGGAAGGACTTAGATAGTTTTCATAGGAGCTTATGAGGAAAAACTTTCTCCAGATTGCGTAAAGAAAAATTCAGTCCAAGTCTCATTTTGCTACAGCAGCTGAATACATCTAATTTTTAAAATGTAATTATGAGAAATTTCTTAATAAAATACGAACATATCATAAAAGAGAACGAAACGTGAAATCAAAAGTAATGTCTATAGTTTTGAACTACCAATTAGTCAGCGATTAGAAAGAGAGATCGATCTTTGATATCTTATTTAACAGTAATTTGAAAAATATTTGTCTTGCACGTGAGTAGCGGAGTAGCAAAATAATTTTTTTTGTTCAAACATTTTTTATTTAATATTTTCATAAATGAGCTTATAATGAAAGCCATAAAAAAAACATGAATATTCTCTATCGTTGACATGCCACCGACACTCAAACTAGAGTGAAATATCATCTTATACAGGGCTCATACGCTATTCTTTAAAATCTTATTTCAATCTGCAAATTTTATCCAAAGCTGCCCGCGCTGTGGTCACCGCAGTGATTCTCTATTACGGCCCGCTAAAGCCAAACGGGGCCAATTTTAGATTTCAATAACTCTCAAGCAGGCCAAGGACGTCTACTTTGTAATAACTTTATGCTGGCTTTTATACTTAGCTAACGAGATGCAATACTGTTTAGATTTATTTTATGACCAGCTTCTGCCCACGATGTCATCCACATAGAATTAGCAATTTCCATGCTTATCCCTCACCGCGGGAACTATGTAATTTTCCAGGACAAAAAGTAGCCTATAACCTGACCGAGAATTTTCTTGACAGATTAATTGCAAAGTTTGCATTAAAATTCGTTAAGCTATTTTCAGACAAACGGACAAAAATTCAAAAAACTGTTGGAACGTGTTCTGTTGTCGATTCTAAGTATCCCCAGCCAATTTTGTTTTTATATCTTCCGTGTACAGACTTTCGACCCTCTTCAGCTTTATTATTATGTATAGATTATCAGTGCAAATGGTCACGGTTCTAGAAGACTAGAATTCTTCAATAAACTGAAGCCTGTATGACCAGCTTCACAGAAAACAAATGATGTTACATAGATATTAATCTCGTCTTTATCCTTTTGGTACGGGGTAGACAAAACAGATTGCTCTGATTTGTGGTGTTCAATAAAGAGTCGGTATTTGTATCGTATTTATAAATCACGTCTTTATCCCTTACGGGGTACACTGAGGTAACAAGACCTAAAGGTCACGTTTAGCGTGCTTGTTGGCGTATAGGTAGAAAGAGGAATCAAAATACTGATGGATGCTAGCTCTATCGCCTATAACATGATTCCTAAGATTGTCGTCCATTTCCTCGACGGAATTTTACCTCCGTCATCATCATTCTCTTATAGCTATGGCTAACATCACAGATATCAGATATACCGTAGCTTACGCAAATCTTACGATTTTGTGTTCAAGCCAAGCGTGCCAACTTTTACCACCCTGTGCCGTTAAAGCCGAAATTTAGAGCCCTTCAAAGAAATTGGTAGTTTCAAAATGCATGGAACAAACCTTGTCGCTTAGTCTGGGTTTGGGCACGCCAAGTAGATGCATTTGCGCATCAAAGGTAGGTATATCCCTTGGGATGACAAGCGACATCTATGGCATTCATGTTATACCCACAAGCGTTTTCCAATCCCTTTCTTTTACTACGTGGTCTTCAGAATACCTAAACATGGCGTCATAAGCAACGTTTTATCGCGAAACCAAACAACAAGAAAGTCGTTATCCAAAATTCAAATAATCATCTGCTGCCCAACTCGTAGCGGGAAGCAGCTCGATAAAATACCTCATAAATATTCGGCCCATTTAAGCCAAAGTTAAAACATAATAAAGTGGAGGGACAGTGCCGTTTTTGTTCACCTCCCAATAAAAAGCACATAAAATAACCCAAAATGCCTTATACGAGTACATAATAAAATAAACAATGTGCTTAAACGTTGTTATGGCGGAATCGCGACGCCCTGCGATGGTTGCCGATTTCTGAACTAGCGAGTTTGAGTATGTCTAAAAGAAGACATTCGATTTTCAAAGTTCGTGTTGTTCCGTCCCTCTCATTCTCAAATTAATGACTATGAGGATGAGAGGAACGGCACCAAACGACCTTGGGAAATCGAATTTCATAATATGAGGCCAGTGTAGGTAATTTTTTCCACGTCTCGTGGCTCTTCACTCTTTCCTAGGATACCAATGAAATCGTTTGACTAGATTAGGTTAGGGATGGTAATTCTCCCCATTTTGAAATTACTTTAACCTTGGATTAGCAGTTAACTGAAGTTATAATAATTAAAACTACGCTGCTTTTAATAATGCATTTTATTGAATCTGGCGTTACTTTGCGGAGGTCCATTTCAATGAGTAGCGGAGTAGCAGGGTAAATATTTTTGTTCATTTTTAATACTCTGTTAATTCAATTACATTTAACGAATGACCGATTTTGTCTGAAATAAAATGACTTTATTACATTCACTTAATTATTTTGGTATGTAGCCTTAATAAGCCTGAGTATTCTTGTGCTATTTTTTGGGCCTACAGATTGTGATTTCCCAAATGCCCTGGCATTTATAAGAATAATACGGTTGGAAAAGCTACATACATTTACAGTACGGAGAGTATGGTCTAGCCAGTTGATTTAAGGCCTACCGTAAAATCCTTTTACATTAAATATCTTCGTGATACAAACTACTTAGAACCGCAGTTACATTCAACTGATCTCTGCACTACGTACAATGTTAATGTCTAAGTCAAGATACATAATAAGAGAACACTGCCGCAAGTTTTGGGAAAAACTGATATTAGACTAATTTCACAAAAAAATAATATAATGTCGATTCAAGTGTATCAGCATTTTTTGAACGTGGTTTTATTTACAGAATTATTATACTCCTCCTCCATCCTCTATCAGATCCTAAAAGGTCGCTTAAAATCTGAATCTGATGATCCTTCCGACCGATTTTGGCCATGGCGACCACTTCGACCCCTAGTTTAGTATGACGCTCATGCGCCCGATGACGGCTTATATGGCCGATCTTAGCGGTGAAACCCCGCGCACAATGAACATGTGAGCACACCGTTGACATAATGGTAGCGAATGGCAACCGGCTGGCGAGACTTCAATTCATCGCGTTTAGCGTCGAGGTCAACTAAACGCTGCTCCTCGATCTCGCGAACTTTGTCCTGCACCAACCTGTGCTACTCAGGATGATGTGCTGCCAAACCTTCCTAGTGAGAGAGCTCAATCAATCGACAGACATCAGAAAACTTCATACCATAAGCACCAAATAATCTTAGCAACCCTTCGACGATTGTATCCCACCACAATCCCGGGTAATCTTTTAAAGCATTTTTGCCACGCCCGTCTCAAGGCAACCCTTCTTGTATCAAGATAAATAAATAATTTGGATGCCAACGGAACGCGGGCGATTATACGCGCCGTAGAGCGATTGACGCGTGGAAATTATTACCATTTCGCTTTATTGTTTCATACCAGTTCCAAGTATGCTGTAATTTTTGAGATCAGTAGGAAAAAAAAGGTTAAATAGAATAGTGTAGTGCAGGAGCGCAGCGTTTGATGATTAAAACCAATATACTCGAAGAAAGTAATTTATTTAGAGCGATATGTTTACAAGAAATTACGATTGTACGATCTAGCCTATGATAGTAAGGTCCTTAACCAACCCGGAGTTCCAGGATCGATCTAGTACACTTACTTATAGTTGAAATTAGATAATTAAAGCAAATATTAAAGACTAACTTAAGTGTTCCGCGGCGAACAAACGTTAGCATGTTTGTACAGGAGACAGCGCCATCTAGCGGTAACTTTGTATGTTGGTAGCAAGTGTTGTCGTGCCGCGTTGTGTTTGTTACAATAGGAAATACCACACTGCGCTCAAAAACACACACAGCTGATGTCGAAAAGACTGGTAAGCTCAAATGGGACTCGGCGGTTTATACTCGTAGTGTGAGGTGAGGTCACAATAGTGAGAACTCTCTCCAGGCAGATGTTATGCCTAATCATACATTATTCTCAGCCTATTGTGTCCCACTGCTGAGCAAGGGCCTTCCCCCAACGCTTGCACTGCTCTCGGTCTGCTGCGGTACGTGTCCAGTCCCTTAAGAAGGTGTCCAACTCGTCCCGCCAACGCCGTCTGGGTCTGCCGCCACTTTGAGTTAGTGGAACTCCAATTAGTGGTTGTCTTGGCCCATAACTCATCGGCATACGGCAAACATGACCAGTCCAGTCCCATTTCAGCTTTGCCGCCTTTTTACCAACGTCTGTGACTTGAGTCATGGAGCGCAGATCAGTGTTCCGGATTCGATCCACTAGTTTTACACCTAGCATGCTGTGTTCCATGGCTCGCTGGCATACCCTGATCTTGGACTTAAGAGCCACTGTCAAAGACTAAGTTTGAGCACCGTAAGTGTGAATTGAAAGTACGTACATACTATGATGCACAAACTTAACTATCTCGTACGTGTCGTCTTAGAGTAGCAAGATAATACTAACACACTAACAAAGTATGACTACACCACTACAGCATGTTCACGAACTTTCTTTTACAAATACCGAGAGCCCACATACGTCCATCATGAAGGCACTAAGTTAATAATGTTCAATAAATCACCCCCAATTATTGGCTCATCACTAACGCACGCCAGTGTGAATTACCGTGTCAAGCAATATTAAACGCCACACGAACACTGCGGTGCAATTTAATAGTGTTTCCGATGGAATTTGTAAGCGTTGCAAAACCACGCGATTAATTTGGATACGGCCGTGTATTATACTTTGTCGTGTTTCATAAAACATTGTTATAACTATGCTCTGGCTCATGGGCATTAGACCTGAAGGTGGAAAGAAGTATCATCTATCTATCTCACTCTAATAGTAATCTTGCCCGTGATTTCGGTCGCGCAAAATGAAATGTAGCCTATGACAATCGCAATTAATGTGGATTTCTGTTCTTCCTTAGATGCCTCTCCGACTAACGTAGCGTTTAGCGTGATTCATATTATATATATGGCCTTAAGGTTTTGTTACCTTAGGCTCTATCTACTAGGGTTAAAGAGGTGATAAATGTATGTATGTATGTATAGTGAAAAAACGTGAAATTCTCTTTCTTACATACATACATACATACCTACATAAAGTCACGCCTCTTTCCCACAGGGGTAGGCAGAGACTACTTTATTCCACTTGCTACGATCCTGACATATTTCTTTCGCTTCATCCACAGTCATCAATCTCTTCATACATGCTCGTCGGTTTCGGGTACTCCTGACCTGACCTTTTTCCAAAACGTCTCCTATTTGGTCTCAGAACGTCTGTCTGGGCCTTCCCCTCCCAGCGTAACCATTCACACTCCCCATATAGATCTGTTTAGTTAGTCTACTTTCATCCATCCGCTCTACATGCCCAAACCAACTAAGCATACTTTTTTCTATCCTAGTCACTATATCCTCTTTCACACCAGCACGTTCCCTTATCACACTGTTCCTGATTCTATCTTTCAGTGATACACCATCCGTCTCTTTCTTTCATACCACAATAATGTAGCATGTTTTATTAAAATAAATTATTATGATTATGATACAATATCAAACTTTGCACCTTCAGGTCAGATATCATCATTAATTCATAACAGCCGCTTGGCTCACTATTACTCGATATGGCTGTTATCAAATTTCGTTGCGTAACGAGTATAAATTGATAGGGCGAATAACGAGACATAATCCACCCACTGCTGGATAAGGACCTCTCTTCTTCACGGTACTTTCCGTCCTGTACCAGTCTCATCCACAGCTTTCCAGACTGCCAGACGTCTTCTAACAAACGGGTCGGTAGTCTTCGGACCTTCGACCAGATCTTGGCATTCGGTCTTCGTCACACGTTATGCTGGTCTGGGAATAAAGACCATTTGTTTTTCTTCCCGCGCATATGGTAAAAGCCCATCCTGGGAATGGGCGAAAGTCATAGAAATCATGTTATACGCGATGCGCCTAGCAACCAAACACTATTTTGATTTCCCTTTCCAGCTATACGCTAATCATGCTAAACGTGGCCTTGAGGTTTTGTTACCTTAGGCTCTGTCTACCCCGTAAGGGATAAAGACTTGATATAGTATGTATGTATTTAATCTTGGTTATGTTTTTTTAATAAATGTAAAATATAAATGTATTACAAGATAAATTAATTGAACTAAAACTAAAATCCTTACTTAATATTATAAATGCGAAAGTAACTCTGTCTGTCTGTCTGTTACCTTTTCACGCTTAAACCGCTGGGCCGATTTAGTTGAAATTTGGTATACAGATAGTTTGAGTCCCGGGAAAGGACATAGGATAGTTTTTATCCCGGAAAATTGCATAGTTCTCGCGGGATAGCACAGCCCAAACCATTGGACTTAGAGACTTGAAATTTTGCACATAGATACCTTATACAATGTAGGCACCACTAAGGAAGGATTTTTGGAAATTCCCACGGGATAAGGAAAAAACGGGAATTATATATTCGATTCCGAGTGACGCTTTTGATTTTGAAAATTCTTTTGCCAATAGAAAGCCACAGTATTTGTGAGTATCATAGGCTATATTTATAATAATTCTGCGCGGACGAAGTCGCGGGCAACAGCTAGTAAATCTATAAACGTACTCCCCCGCGGCATTGAACCAAAGATTCTGGCAGCTCCCCGCTGTATTGCAATACTAATTCGCTGTGCGAAGCTGCCAGCTCTTTGGTCTCCGTTGCAGTCGATCATGGATTGGTTGATCGACCTTGCTTGTCAATTTCCATACATTGACTGATGTTCAAAATGAACCGCGTAAAAGGCCTAAATTTTGAATCAAAAATCTAAATGAAATCTTTATAGAGGTGTGCTATCGAACTCAGCCAACTATCTGCCGAAATATTTGGGTAAAAATCTGAGTCACCTTGCATAGTTTGGAATCTATATCTTCACTCACACACACACACACAAATCGCGTCTATATCCCATATGGTAGAGTGGGTAGACAAAGCCTAAGGTAACAAGACCTAGCATTATTGTAAGCGTATAGATGGAGAGGGAAATTAAAATAGTTATGGGATGCTGCTCGCATCGCCTATAACATGATTCCTACGATTTTTGCATGCATGGAAGTAAAGAGAAAACATAGAATTTACCCGTTGCTCCTCTTCCCGTGCTGTTGGTAAAAGCCCATCGAGGGAATCGGTGAAAGTCTTAGGAATCATGTAATGGGCGATGCGGCTAGCAACCCATCACTATTCTGATTCCATTTTCCACCTATACGCCCACAATCTTGCTAAATGTGGCCTGTAGGTACCTGTTACCTTAGGCTCTGTGTACCCCGTAAGGAATAAAGACGTGATTTGTGTATGTGTATGTATTCTCTTCCCGCGCAGATGGTAAAACCCCATTGAGAGAATGGGCGAAAGTCTTAGGAATCACGTTAACACTATTTCGATTTCCCTTTCCACCTATACGCTAATCATGCTAAACGTGGCCTTGAGGTTTTGTTACCTTAGGCTCTGTCTACCCGGGATAAGGACGTGACATATGCACGGAAACGTATTGTAACAAAGACGTTTCAAAACACATGGGCCGAGGATATTAATTATTTCTTACCGCAAGTTTTACGATTAATGAGAGCCCCATCTATCAATTAATACGCGTCAGGAGGTAGCCATTGTAATAGCGACCGTGTGAGGACCCTCGAATAATGGATCTAGAGAGGTCCTTGTCACTCAGCCGCCTGTAATTGCCAAGTGCTATTGGAGGTCTGATTGATGGGCGTGGAACATTATGTTTTAAATTTACCGTTAATATTAATTCGAAGTGACACAT
This sequence comes from Pandemis corylana, assembly GCA_949127965.1. Taxonomy (NCBI): domain Eukaryota; kingdom Metazoa; phylum Arthropoda; class Insecta; order Lepidoptera; family Tortricidae; genus Pandemis; species Pandemis corylana. The sequence goes on along the minus strand of OX421866.1, from coordinate 12,619,787 downwards.
CCACACTGATTTGGAATTGAGGCCTGTGTCTCGCTGTGGGACGAATACAGGCTGGAAATGATGGCAATTTATTTTATAAACTCTATATAATGCGTTCAGAAACCGCAAATCTACTCCATTAATTACGTGAGGCATTTTTAAGGGTTTTTTGACCCCCCCTCCCCTCTTGGTGAGATGTCGTAAGATTTTTCTCGACCCCCTCCCCCTTCCCCGATCTCACGTGAGATTTTTCAAAACTTGTACTTTGGGTATAAAAGTATTGGATTTATTAAAAAACAACGCACAATTTGTTTAATTACTTTTTTAAGACTAGCAAGGACTAGTATTTGCAGATATTGCTGTAATTTTAATTATTAATTCAACTTTAATTTAATTTAATTTTCACGCAGTTTTACACCATTCTCTGCTAAAAAAAATTACGTGATATTTGCCAAGACCCCCCTCTCCCCCAAGTGAGATTTAGTAACATTCGGCTCGACCCCCCCCCCCCCCCCCCCTGAATACCTCACGTAATTAATGGACGCCCTCCTACCCCGTAAGGGATAAAGTAAGTAAGTAAGTAAGTAAATGCTTTATTGTACAAATATAAAGAAGCAGAGACAAATCACAAAAAAAGAACTTAAATATATGCACAAGGGCGAACTAAAAAACGTGATTTGTGTGTTTATGTATGTAGAAACCGCAAATTACGAGCATGACCAGAACAAATTTCCCATACTGGTCTGGGAGCAAAGAAAAAACATAGAATGTACCAGTTACTTCTCTTTCCGTGCTGATGGTAAAAGCCCATCGAGCGATTGGGCGACTATCTTAGGGATCATGTTATATATTATAGGCGATGTGGCTAGCAACCCATCACTATTTTGATTCCACTTTCCACCTCTACGCCCTCAGTGGCTTGATGCTAAACGTGGCCTTTAGGTCTTGTTACCTCAGGCTCTGTCTACCCCGTATGGGATATAAACGTGATTTGTGTGTGTGTGTGTGTGTGTGTATTCTTATTATTATTATTTTAATGCTTTATTTGTTCAGGTTAAGTCAGGGTTAAGTCATACTTTGGTTTCTGTTGTCCTATCAAACGTTCGAAAGTTCGCCTATTTACATCTGTTTTTCTCATTACATACATACATACATACATAATATCACGTCTTTATCCCTTTCGGGGTAGACAGAGCCTAAGGTAACAAAACCTTGCCATGTTTAGCATGATTAAGGGTGTATAGCTGGAAAGGGAAATCAAAATAGTGATGGGTTGCTGGCCGCATCGCCTATAACATGATTCCTAAGACTTTCGCCCATTCCCTCGATGGGTTTTTAGCCTTTTACCATCTGCGCGGGAAGAAAAGCAACTGGTAAATTCTATGTTTTTTCTTTACTCCCAGACCATCATGGAAGAAACCAACCATTCATTCACCACATTCATTCATTACCTGTAAAAATAAACGTGTTTTATGTACAACAAAGAGTTATACATACATACGATCCTCATAATATACAATTCGATTTTCATTTACCGCCATTTGTACACACAATTAATTTGAGGTTGGATATTTCTCAGAGAAATAACAGTGTTCTTCCAGCACCCGAGCGATAGTGTTCTGTGCCACAATCAGTAAATAAATACACGCGTCAACTTTTCCAAAACTGTTAACAGCCGGGTGCGACGCCGCTCAAAAAAAAAACAATGACAGAAAAACAAAAGAGAGAAATTTCACAAATCGTTTATCACCGACCATCATTTATCAGAATGCTATAACTAGTGGGGCGTAAAGGAATACATTGCTTTGGACATTTTCGCCTGTTTTTGTTGGTTGCCGTTTTTTCGTGATGTCGTCCAACCATCCATACAGGTCCTGTAATTAGTACGACACATTTTAGGGGGAGACTGATGAGTCATTTACCACTTAAGACAGTAAAAGTATTACTAAAATTTTGTTTCCCAAGAGAGGTCGAAGCTTGAACGAAGTCGAATAGAAGAGGAAAATTTTAAATTGAAAACAGATGCTGGTCTGGGAGCAAAGAAAAAACATAGAATGTACCAGTTGCTTCTCTTCCCACGCAGATGGTAAAAGCCCATCGAGGGAATGGGCGAAATTCTTAGGAATCATGTCATAGGCGATGCGGCTAGCAACCCATCACTATTTTGATTCCTTTTTCCACCTATACACCTACAATCTGTACGCGGCAGTGCGGCGCGAAGCATTCGGGAGCGATGAACTGGAGGAGGACGAGCTTAGAGACATCGAATTAAAAGATGTCCTTATGTTCGGCAGGAAAACACGAAGATTTGAGGAGAGTTGCTGTGTGGGAGCGATGCTGGGACAGTAACCGGCGGCTCCTGCCAAGGGGAACTGGGCTGAATGATCGCCACAGCGGATCGACAGCCCGCCTGATCCAGCCAGGCGTCCCCACACATCATCATCATCATGTGTATGAAAACAGATGATAAAAGTTCATCGAACGAATCGGGCAAAATCTCACGAATCAGTTGCAGGCGATGCGGCTTCCCATCACTATTTTGATTCCCCTTTCCACCGATTCGTCCACAATCACGCCAAACGTGGCCTTTAAGTTTTTTTTTTAGTCTAGGCTTTTTTTTTACTTGGCCAGTCTTTTACAAACACGACAGTGGACAGATTCGCCACTTCCACAGAACGCACTTTCCCGTGTTAACAACATTACCTTTAAGGCCGTGGTCGCTTTCACCCGCCGCACGCGGCCGACAGCGGCCCGCCGCCCGCGGCGTCTGAATGGTGTGTTCGGGAATGCTCGGGAGTGGTCGTTTTCGCCCGCCGCGTGCGGCGTAACGCACGCGGCGGGCGAAAACGACCACTCCCGAGCATTCCCGAACACACCATTCAGACGCCGCGGGCGGCGGGCCGCTGTCGGCCGCGTGCGGCGGGTGAAAGCGACCACGGCCTAAAGCATCGTCTTAAAAAACCACGCAACGGCGCTCCGTTTAACTGAATTAGTAGACACAGCCAGGAGCTACCGGGGCCTAATAACACAGTAAGATTCTCGTATTACGGGAGAATTGTGCGCGCCAATACGACTGTAACAGATACACAGGGTATGCCAAATTAAACACCGAATCTAAAATAATATTAAATCAGGCGTTACTTTGCGGAGGTCCTCAATCACGTGGAAGTTCAATAAGACCTAATCTATGATAATATAATAATTGTTACTAACACAATGTTATGAACTGACGTTTGAAATAAAGTATTATAATTATTGGTGCAGGGGTTACGCGTTCACGGGCTCATGGGGACCCGATCTTTTGAAAAACACTCTGTGGCAACAGCACAGAGCAGCTGGTATTTTACGTGTAGGGTAATCTGAGATTAGCTCTGAATCCACCCGCAATTATAGATTTTGCATCTCGTGTGAAATAGGTATAATTTATATGTCTGTCACATGTCATGTCCCTTCACTCTTTAGTATATAAGTAAGCTCTTTATCATAATAAAATTCATTGCAAGCTGACGTGTTTCTATTTGCTACAGTACACCTCCTCAACACAGTCATACGGCCCAAGTCATTATGAAAGAGACCTTATCCTATCTTATCATGTAATACAAAGGTGAGACAGGCGCAACTATGGAGGCCTATCCCCTAATACACCCCCACCATTTTGGCATTTGCTTCCGCTGGACACGGGAACAACGTGAACTGTCTTAAAACAGGTTTCAGTCAGTTACCAATTTGTGTAATCCCGATTGATGGGACGCGTTATTTCCACTTTGAGCGCGCATTTATTCTTGCTGTTCGTTCGCCTGTCGTATCTGTGCGAACAGGGCTTTACGGTTGCCGTACGTCCGTTTACATTCGCTGTATAACCGCCAGGCAGTATAATTAGCTGGAACTAAGAGGGCACGGCTTTTGTTGAAAATACATTATATTATGTGACGCAGGATAAATGGAAGGGCGAAGTTCGGAATGTGAAATTGCTTTTCTTTTGCTGTTATCAATGGATAAAGATACAACGGAACAAAGGGCCGATGAACAAGATATTGCGTGTGACTTTGTCCGTGTAGAATTACATAATATTAATCACGTATTTACCTTACGGGTAGAGTTCTTCCATGCTGGTCTGGGAGCAAAGAAAAAACATAGAATGTACCAGTTGCTTTTCTTCCCGCGCAGATGGTAAACCCCCATCGAGGGAATGGTCAAAAATCATAGGAATCACGTCATAGGCGATGCGGCTAGCGACCCATCACTATTTTATAAGAATAAGAATAAGAATAAGAAAACTTTATTGACTGATATAGATATACAAACAGAATATTACATAATATGGGTACTTATTCCAACCAGCCAAATGGCCGCCACTCAGCTATGTGTCACGATAATATCCAGGATAATATCGTGACGCTGATTTTCAGTGACGCCAGTTACACAGTTACGGAGGTGGCTGTCACCAGGCACACATCCCAGTTCATACTGGTTTACGAAATCACCCGATACCCATACCTTATACAAGAATTATGATCCATTCATTCATTTTTTTCATTCCATTTTCTATCTATACGCCCATAATCTTGCTAAACGTGGCCTGTAGGTCTTGGCACCTTAGGCTCTGTCTACCCCGTAAGGGATAAACACGTGATTTTTGCATGTATAGCTAAAATAAGGCCAATGAAATGAGACAAAAAATGTAAGCAATCGAACTGTTACAGAGCCATATTGCGATGGCGAGCGATTATTATTTATCCTCATCTCTCTTACGCAATAACTGCGTCAGCTGGTCGAAGACAGCTGTCGCTGCGTGATTCGTGGTACAGGGTTCTTACCATGACGTCTTAATGCGATTCAATTCCGACTCAATCCAGGTCATTTTTAGTATGGATCTGACAGCGAGCGCACCTAAACTGAATTGGAATTGAACTGCATTAAGACCTCATAGTAATCCCCAGGATAGCGGTCAGTACCGCAGTTGTCAACGTTTAGTCCGCCATTTTGTGAACAAGTTCATTCGTGTATTACATTGACAACATTAATGATCCCACTAATATTATAAACAAGCTTCTGCCCGCGACTTCGTCTGCGTATAATTATACATAAAAACCTTCCCCATGAATCACTCTATCTATTAAAAAAAACCGCATCAAAATCCGTTGTGTAGTTTGAAGATATAAGCATACATAGGGACATAGGGACAGAGAAAGCGACTTTGTTTTGTACTATGTAGTGATGATGAAAAGTTTGTGACGATGTGAGTGACTATGTTTGTTCCTTCTTCACGCTAAAACGACTTAACGGATTTGGATAAAATTTTGGACGAAGATAGCTGGTACCCTAGTTTAAAACATAGGCTACTGTTTATCCCGGAAAATTGCACAGTTCTCGCGGAATAGCCGCGGACGAAGTCGCGGGCAGAAGCTAGTTATACAATAGATACTTTTGTAATAAATACGGCTGAGGCAGACTCTTTTTTTTTTTTTTTTTTTTTTTTTTATATGAATAGGAAGGCAAACGAGCAAGTGGGTCACCTGATGGTAAGTGATCACCACGGCCCATAGACACCCGCAACCCCGGAGGGATTGCAGATGCGTTGCCAACCTAGAGGACTAAGATGCAATGCCTCTTGTGCCCGTAATTTCCCCGGCTGTCTTACTCTCCACACCGGAACACAGCAGTGCAAGCACTGCTACTTAGCGGCAGGATTAGCGAGTAAGATGGTGGTAGCGATCCGGACGGACCTTGCACAAGGCCCTACCACCCGTAAAACCCGTCTTCCGTCGAATCATCTTTATCTAATACAGAAGACAACGATTACAATAGAGAGTTATTGAAATTTGTAAATAATTTAGTCTATACACGCACTCACACATACACATCACTTACGTAACTTACATAAGCATGCACACGCGCACATTATTTCGCAGCAATGGTGCCTATGCCTAATTTAATGTAATGATATTTAGTAGTATTTTATGTTTTGTTTATTGTACTTAGATATGTACGCTCTATTGTGGCTTTCACTATCTGGAATTTTAAACTCTCATTTTGTCGGTCCCTCGTTTAATGCTCCTCTCATCTACTCAAAGGTTAACTGGTAGAGATCCCTTATAGGGATAAGTTCGCCTTTGTGCATGTATTAATGTTATTTTTATTTTTTTGTAAATTGTATCTTTATATTTGTACAATAAAGCATTTACTTACTTACTTACTTACTTAATTTAATGAGTAGGTAACTACCTACTTCTTTACTCGTTTTGTACGCGTGCTGATATTTTTATTGTTCTCTGTACGACTTGTAGCATTTAACATTGTATCTGAATGGAAGGGTCCTGTAACACAGGGTATCCTAGCACAGGGCCCTCAGTTGTAACTAACCTCCTGTAAAATTTGTTTGGAATAAACACTTTTTTCATTTTCATTTCTTTTTATACATTTTATAATAATAAATCAGTAGAAAGTTCGTGTCTGTACATTAAATAAATTCATCAAACTAATCAAACAAAGAGTACTAACGATTAGGGAAGAGCAATAAAACGCAAAAAAGTAGATTTTATAATTTTTGATGTCCGTATGTAAGTATGTATGGATGTGTTCATTTACCTATGTCTGTGTTCGCTAATCTCCGAAACTGTTGGACCGATTGAAATGAAATTTTGCATGGTCGTACCTTATAACCCTGGTCAATATTTTAGATACTTTTGATCACGGAAAATTAAAGAGTTCCCGTGGGATAGCGATAAACATGTCAAAGGTCGCAGCTGCCTAATGTAAATCTAATTCTACGCGGACGAAGTCGCGGGCTGAAGCTAGTGAATAAAAATGTTTAGACTCTTGAACATGAGTTTACATTTTTTATCTTGCTACCTTGGCTTTCATGTGGTGTGATGATATTCGCAAGGCGGGCTGGGTTTACAGGAGAGCTGAAGATGGCGTGGTCAAAATGTCAACAGTTCTGACTTATCAATATCATGTTGTCCTATTCTATCCGAGTGGCCGACTTGAGACGGAAAACAAGAGCCCGAGGCTCTTTACTCCAACTTACCTTATAAAAGTTTGAGGACAACAAATAAACATGGCTGCCTTTATAGTACCTTTGTGCTAGCTTTGTTTGGAATAGCGAATTTGTTTTACAATAGCAGTAGTAGCTTGAAGATGGTAGCATTAGCTGTATTATATAATACAAAGTCACACAAATTGTGCCGGAATATATCAGCATTACATACATATATCACGTCTTTATCCCTTACGGGGTAGACAGAGCCTAAGGTAACAAAAGCTTAAGGCCACATTTAGCATGATTAAGGGCGTATAGATGGAAAGGGAAATCAAAATAGTGATTACCCGCATCGCCTATAACATGATTCCTAAGACTTTCGCCCATTCCTTCGAAAGGCTTTTTACTATCTGCGCGGGATGAAAAGCAACTGATCAATTATATGTTTTTCCTTTACTCCCAGACCAGCATTGAAGAATATACTGGAAAGACGTGATATGATGATGATGATGATGACATACTCTTAGATGTAGGTATTCACTTAGGTATTTAAGATACTTTCGACATATATTTCTTTTTATCTCGTTTCCAAACTTCATCAACCAGGCCTGGTCAGCGACATATTTCTCAGCCTTTCACAGTACATTTTATTTCCCCTACTTTTGCTTATTTTTATCTGTTAGAGTCGTTAAGTTGGCAGCTCCTCTCGCATAGATTACTGACACAATACCAACGAGAACTAACGGAACGCACCAAAAATATAGTGTAGAGATAAGATTTGTCATTTCTGTGTACGCTATTCTGTGACGTTAAAAGTGACCCGGTTTTTTATTGGCTTGTTTTTACTTAGAAATAGATCGGGTGGAGTTTGATTTCGAGTACAACTTAACTTTATTTAACAATGCGTTTAGTTTTGTGACTTCGTAAAAGTGGCTCAATGACATTGAAAATTGGAACAGAAAAATCGGAAAAGTAAAGCGGCCGGGAATCGAACCCGGATCCTCGTCATTTCGTGACGCGTGCTATACCCCTACACTACCCATAGCAGATGGGTAAGCCTTCAAATTTTTCTATCAATTACTAGCTGTCACGTGACCTTGTTATTATGCGAATTTTTCATTTGTTTGAATGATGTGTCTGTACGACACAATTACAAACTCCCGTGGAACATCGACTGCTCACCAGGAACGAGAGAATATTAAGCAATTTAACAGAAATGGCTCAATGCCTATAATAGAAACACAATTAACATAATTACACGAACGGATAACTCACTAATAGAAGTCGAGTGATGCTCGAGCTGGAAATGGTTTTTAGGGAAAAGTTCCCACAATGTCTTAAAACCAATGTGTTCTGCCTGTCCTCTCCTACGGAGCAGAAACATGGACGCTCACGAAGGCACACATGCACCAAATTAAAGTCGCACAAAGAGCCATGGAGCGAGCTATGTTGGGCATCTCACTTATTCACCACATCCCCAATTCCGAAATTCAGAAACGGATCAGAGTTCTGTTGTGGATGTCGGAACTAAGATAACACAGCTGAAGTGGCGAAAAACGGGGAGCTTGACAGATGGTCGAAGACGGTCACAAAGTGGTGGCCAAGACTGGGTCGAAGGTCAGTGGGTAGACCATCAGCCCGTTGCACGTTGGTCAGATGACATCTGTCATTCGGCTGGAAAACTGTGGATGAGACTGGCACGGGACCGGGCAAAGTGTTTGGAAATGAAGACGCCTTTACTCAGCAGTGGGTGGATGTGGGCTGATTAGATAGATAGATAGATGCTCGACGTGTTTCGGACTTGTTCGTAATCCTTCCCGGCAGCGAAACACGAAACGAAAGATATAAAGCATGTAATAAAAAAAAATTGCAACTCATTCCCCTTTCTAGCATCTGTACACTTTGTCAATCAACCACATTACCTCCCTAACTGCACAACGTGAACCAATCATCGTTACCAAGCAAATTTTTGTCCAATAACTTCCACCATCTCCACCCAGCCTCCAGACATATGCAAATGCCGACTCAACGAAAAAGGAACAGTAAACCCACACGCCTGCATATAGAGTTCAGTCGCAACCTCAGACTGAGCTATTGTAATAAGAGGATTGGAGATATAAAAATGTATGCGCACTTTGAAAAGTTCATTTATATTCAAATGGCGACCCTGAGACGCCCACTTGTACAATATCGCCGCGTTCCGGGTACCTAATTCCATATTTGTACAAAACATTTTTGGGGTACCGTACCCAAAGGGTAAAAAAAACCTCCTTTTTTGACGTCGGTTAAAATGGGACCGTATTACCAAGACTTCGCTGTCCGCCCGTCTGTCACCAGGCTGTATCTCAAGAACCGTGATAGATACATGCCATGACAAATTAAATTTTCGCACATGATTCTGTACTGTATTTTTATTTTTGTATACCATAATATTATATTATTGATTTATCTAAAACATACTTTATTTTCTGTATATACAATACAAAACAATACAGAAACAAAGTAGACAATTGGCGGTCTTATCGCTTAATAGCGATCTCTTCCAGACAACCAATAAGAGAAATAAGTTGGAGACAGTTTAAGTAGGTGGCGGAAACAAATAGACAGGATAAACGCAGCGATAATAAAAACAACAATACTAACATAAATATAATACATAAATAATCTTAATACAAAACCCTAAATCTAATCTTAATAATAATCTTAGATATAAAAATAATATCGTTACACTTGTGATTCCAGTAAATGAAATAATGATGACCCATCACTATTTTGATTCCCCTTTCCATCCTTACGCCCACAATCATGCTAAACGTGGCCTGTAGGTACCTATTACCTCAGGCTCTGTCTACCTCTTAAGGGATAAAGACGTGATTTGTATGTATGTATATGTAACTAATGATAGTAACTAAAATTTGCAATTAGCTTAGTGTGCGATATCTTTTAATGTGTCATAATTTAAAACCTTTGTTCACCACACTTAAGGCAAATAAACATTTCATTTCTGTTGCCGCTATAACAACAAATACGAAAAATCAAACTTTTTTTTTTTTGACTGTCTGTCTATGTAAGCAACCGACATCAAATGACCTCATGCTTACATTTTGCTTAAGAGCGCCCTGCTAACACTGGATTTTTAATAACTTGACAACTTTCTACGGAACCCTCGGTACGAGATTCTGACTCGCATTTGCCAGGTTTTTTTAGATTATGCTGAGGTATGTTTTGGAAGGTATTCTGGGTCGCAGTTCTGGCCTGCCTGATTCGTTTAATCAAGCGTAGGTCGGCGTGAACAAGTAATGTACCGATTGTACCTAATGCTAGTGTACGAAGTAAACGAGGCTCGTATATTACTCTGATTGCCGCAAATCTAGTTTCGTTTAGTTCTAATTCCGACCGCGCTAGACATGCTATTACATTGGTCGGAAGCCCTTGGTCAACTTATTGTTTGGTCTAAAATTTATTCAGCGGTAACAGAAAACGTTTACTTTATTAAAGATTGTTTGAGACCTTGTAAAAGTAAAATTGTTGTCGACGTCAATAAAAAGTTCGGAAAAACAATAACAGGCTGTTTACTCAAAGCCAAATGAAACATTTAAGATTAATTTTAACATACATACATATATCACGTCTTTATCCCTTACGGAGTGGACAGCCTAAGGTAATAAAAGCTTAAGGCCACGTTTAGCATGATTACGGGCGTATAGGTGGGTTGCTACACCGCTTATAACATAAAACCTAAGACTTTCGCCCATCCCCTCGATGGGCTTTTACCATGCGCGGGAAGAGAAGCAACTGGTAAATTCTATGTTTTCTTACTCCCAGACCAGCATAGAAGAAAATTTAATTTAATTTTAAGACAGTGCATAATATTAGAAAGGATTACGCTTGTGTTCGAAATGGCAGATTCAATTGTTTCTTCAAATGCCCCGCGGCAGGCGGCACGCGGCCTGCTTTCACTTTTGCCAGACGGATCAATACTGCGCCGCTTGCCTTCATTCATAGCTCGTGCACCGCAGTGTTGCCCACTTAAAAGGCCCAAGTCGCTAATATCAATGTCAAAAGTCGCTAGAATGTAGCTAAATGGGGCGCTACTACAGCCATTCGTATAGTTTGAAGTCACCATAGAAATGGTATGGTGTGTCGATGTTTTTGGTCAATTTAGATGTACCAGACAAGCTTTAAAAAATGGCTATAGTGTGCTGTCAAGTGTCAAGCTACTTTCACAACTTTAATCATATCCGAAGATAGTCGCACTGTTGGTTTTGGTTACCTACAGTTATCGTTTATGTAATTTGGTGGAACTCAATCATGCTCAATATTAATTTTATTTATTTATGTTGTAGCAGCACTGTGTTGCCAATGCTGAGTTGAGTCATTTTTCGTAACCAATTCGCTGTCAATATATACTCGTAAAGTGTTATTCTATGGAACTTACTATGTAAACAAACCGCCATATTGAAATTGTGTCTGAATGATGAATTTACTAGTGATGTTTGTTTACTTAAGCAACAACCAACTTAGCAAGTTCCAAAGAATGACACTAGATTGTATTGTATTGTGATTTTTGAAAAACAAATATTATTTATTCTAAACACGCCGTGTGGGGCGTCAATCCAAGGCAGCAATATTTTTGCCATACTACTTGCCTAATTAATTTACGTTTTTCTGCAATTAAACATTAATTATCATCATCAAAAATATTAGCCAAATCCACTGGCTGAAGGTATGAAAAAAATTTAAAAGCAAAGCGACTACTACTATAAAGTCATTGGTTAGTTTTGTGGCTACAAAAGTTTCCTTATTTAGCGACAAAGTCACTAAATTGGCAACACTGGCGCCGAGATGGGGCTTTGGCCTCTGATATTAATACATTACCCTTTTAACCGCTATAGGGCTGATTTTTAAGGCGCCGGAATTATAAAGGAAAGAGTGGAAATTCGTTGTAGTTTTTTGAAGAATGTCTTGGCTATTCATCAGGCTGGCTTGGCTCCTATATACTGTAACTACCACTTCCGGGTACATTCAATATAAAGTTATTTTTGACATAGGGGTACTCAGTCCAATAAAAAAATTAGTACCTGGATGACCGAGCTTAGTTCTGTGTAGTAAAATTCAAGGTTAACTTGGCTTAATAGTACAGATATTAATTATTGAACATAACAATTCAGTACAAGATTACAATGATAAAAAGACAAGATAACCAATAGGCAATCTTAACACAAAAAAGCAATTACACTAAAATAAAAAAACCCGATGTTTTTCAGTAAGACCCATTTAAAATTAAAAACAAAACACAACAACATTCACACACTGAATGCGATCCTACTTAGACTTTACCAACCTAGGCGTGTAATACACCATTATCCACTCGGTGGTTTTAAGGTAACAAAGCCACGGGGCAAACTAATAAACTTTTACAATATCCCTGTCACAGGTGAAAGGGGTGTTCCCAAAAATGCCAATCTTCCGCCCTACGTACAAATAATGGGGAGATAAAATGAAAGTTTCCAAATAGATAAGGTAACTTCGGTAATTAAGTCCCGGATTAGTTGAACATTGCATTACCTGTTCGACATGGGTTTGTGTGATGACGGTACTTACCTGAAACAGAAAGCGTTCATTAGAGAGAGTCAGCAAATTAAGGATGAAAAATTTAATGTATAGTCCGTTCTACTTTAACGCTGTAAACAAACAAGTCAAGTTCACTTTCAACATGAAACTACCGTGAGACTCACTCATAATTACACATAAACGGGCACATTTAACAGTAATAAAAATGACGATGAAAACGAGGGTAGTTGTGCGCCGCTGTCAGTTGCGTCGAGCAACCGCGCGAACAGAGCGCTGGCGCGCAGTGTTCGTTTCGCTGCCGCCGGGGCGAGCGCTCCAGGAAGAAGGACTACGAAATAGTCCGAAACATGTCGAGCATCACTCGACTTTTTATACGCGAGTTATCCGTTTATGTGTAAGTATAAGTCAAGTTCAAATGAAAATTGAGTATGATCATAGTATTGTTATAAAATGACGTAAGATATCAAGGATTTCAACATTCCAGTGTATGTGATGCAAATCGCATACGACACTGAAAATTCCGAATAATAAAGCTATGGCCGGGAATCGAGCCCAGATCCTCATCATAGCAGGTAACCTACAGTAGGTGCAGCAGCCTTCCCGTAGTCGATGAGACCGTGCTACGCAGGTGAAAAATGATACTTTTACTAGCCTACCCTTAAAAAGGATGGCGACGTCCCGCCAAGCCCCGCTGAAATCATCATCATATCAGCAATAGGACGTCCACTGTTGCACATAGGCCTCCCTCATAGACCTCCAGTTGCCTCGGTTGGAAGCGGCTTCCATCCACCATGACCCCGCGACACTAACCAGGTTATCCGTCCTCGTTGGTGGACGTCCTACGCTGCGCTTGCCGATCTGCGGTCTCCACTCGAGAACCTCTCTGCACCAACGAGCATCTGTTCTCCATGCTATATGGCCTGCCCACTGCCACTTCAACGAGCTAATTCACTTGGCTATGTCGGTGATACTTATTCTTCCAAAGTATTCCAGAATAGTTCAAAGATACCTTGTATCAGGAGGCCAGTGGCGTAACTATAGGGTGGCAGGGGTGGCAAAATGCCACGGTCCCCTAGTTCTACGGGGCCCTAAATTGGCTTGGTTTAGAGCACAGAAGGGACGCTGATGCACTTCTTTATATTGAGGAAGGAGCTCCATCTAGCGAATTTGCCGCGGGCCCCAGATGTTATAGTTACGCCACTGCTGGAGGCACGATAGTGCCACAGCCAAGTCAAGCAAAAGCGGCATTTGTATTACACAAGCCTGCGACCAGTGAACGCTCAAACCCCAGCTTAAGTCTCAGATACGTCCCAGAAAACGTTACAATTTCGCATGGAATAAAATAAAGCGGTGTCGTAAAAATCTAAATGAGTTCCCAGAGCCCCCTGTATAAATATGATTATAACAAACCATAACGTTTGTAGCAGGCTATACAGCGTGAGCCGAGATAGCTCTTTTGAGTCACGTACCGAAGATAATGACGTCACGAAATTTAGCCGAAGTTCCCCGAACACATGTGGATACTTACTCGTACTGTTCTATGTATTTATAGAGGTTTACTGAGACTTGGTCGAACGTGAAACACGTGAAGCTTTGTATAGGGCGATGCGGAAACTAAACGCGATTATGATAGATTAGTATTGGATGTTTTCAAGACGTCTAGTTTTGCTAGGACGCAAAATAGAAAATTGTTGATTCTCGTCTATACTTAATTTGTTAAAAGATGTCAAGACTCAGGAGGCTATGCAGATTTAAGTTTAAGCATGGCTGAAACTCGATTAAAAAATTTAAGAAAACAAATCCCCATTTTAAAACAGTTTCAGTTAACTTAACTCTCATTGTCATCTCTCCTACATAATATAATGTGTTTACCAAATTTCAAATCAATTTGACTACTAGAAGTGAGTCTAATTTGATCAGCAATATTTTACCCACACAAACAGTCAAACTTAACCTTGTAAAAGTAAAGTGAGAACCAAAAACAGACTGTCAATTTACTGACATAAAAAGAGCCCTCTACATCATCCTGTAGTTTAATAACAAGTATAATAACATACTATCTTCTGATAAACAACATTTATAGTTCGGCCTACTTTGCGAACCATAACTTGATCCTTAATCTGTCCACAAGGAAATAAACAACAATAAGCTCTGACCAAAATACCGACTTCCCATTATTATGAAAAAACAGCGAAATTTTACACCAAAATCTATACTTACTAATATTATAAAGAGGAAAAATTTAATTGTTTGTTTTTTTGTTTGCATTGAATAGGCTCCAAAACTACTGGACAGATTTCAAAAATTTTTTTGCCGTTAGAAAGCTACATTATCACTGAGTGACATAGGCTATTCTTTACCGCGGGAAAATACCTTTTCCTACGGGAAAATTAATTTACCGCGGGCGAAGCTGCGGACGGAAGGCTCTAGTACAGAATAAAGCTTTAATATTATGCAAAGGAAAAAAATACAAATAAAATAACGGTGTCAGTGTTCAAAACATTTTCATCATTCATCCCCATCATTTACCCATCACTATTTTGATTCCTCTTTCCAATACGCCCACAGCCATGCTAAACGTGGCCTTTACGTTTTGTTACCTTGGGTTCGGTCTACCCCGTGAGGGATAAAGACGTGGTTTATGTGTGTATGTGTGTGTGTGTGTAAAAATCATCGTAGGAGTATTCAGTCGAACTAGCGCAATCAGCTACTGAGTCTTTCTGGAATAATTTTGAAAGAAAATGTAGCGGTTTTCGGAGGACAGGAATGGATGGCGACAACTCCAGCGACAAGAGCGAAGTTTTTAAGTAGAGAGGGAAGAGTTATGATCTTAAAATCTATATTTATAAAAGAAAGTCGTGTTAGTTACACTATTTATAACTCGAGAACGGCTGAACCGATTTGTCTGAAAATTGGTGGGGAGGTAGCTTAGAACCAGGAGACGGACATAGGATACTTTTTATTCCGATTTTCCCACGGGATTGGAAAATTCCGAAATGTAGTACTAATAAAGCTACAGACATTAAATTTAGCATGCCTACACATTATTCCTTGATAAGTATAAAGATGCACTTACAAAGGAATTTTTCAAATTTCCCACGGTATAAAAACACAAGGTAAATAATTAAGACTATAATTAGTAGATAATATTCCTAGAGGATCTGTAGGTGTTCTAAGAAGGGATTTTCCGAATTTCCCACGGGATAGGCAATAAAAACCTTATACTTGGAGACATGAGTGGATGTATGCACTCTGACGTTATGTGCGCGGACGAAGTCGCGGGGAAAAGCTAGTTATGAATAAACATGGAGACAGTGACATAGGCTACTTTTTACCGCGGGAAAATACCTATTCCTACGGGAAAATTAATTTATCGCGGGCGAAGCTGCGGACGGAAGGCTAGTAACAAATAAAAAAATTCGAAGGCTTACCCACCTGCTGCTAAGGGTGGTGTGGGTGTATAGCACGCATCACGGAATGATGAGGATCCGGGTTCGATTCACGGCCATAGCTTTACTTTTCGGATTTTTCTATATGTTCTAATTTTCAGTGATATTTTAGATTTTTTTTTTCTCACTAATATTATAAAGGCGAAGATTTGTGAGTGTGTGTGAGTATGTTTGTTACTTCGTCACGCGCAAACGGCTAGATGAATTTGGATCAAATTAGGAACGGAGATAGCTGGTACCCTAGATTAAAAAATAGACTACTTTTTATCCCGAAAAATTGCATAGGTCCCGCAAGATAGCGACAAACTTGTAAGGTCGTAGTTGCCTGGAGTAGCAACGTTAATAATTATTGCAGGATCAGATCAGTTCTTATGTCTAATTCTACGCAGACGAGAGTCGCGGGCAGAAGCTAGTAAAATTGTAAAATCTAAGAACTTCCAGGGACATCGCCTGTCATAATTTCTGGTTACAGAACATTACCAACTCCAGTCATTCGTGCCAGCAGGGCGCTCACTCGTCTCACCTGCGAGTTGCGCGGCGCAACCACGTGCGGAGAAAGAGACAGCGTATCACCTCTCGCTCACACTAATGGCAGATAGCGTGGGTGCCACGCGTGGAGACAACGCGAACATAATGTGCCATGACAAAATGAATGCCACGTACTACCCCGTTATTTTGTTTCAACGAGATATCGACAACGTAAATAGACGTCTTGTTAGACGTTTCGTTTTCGATACGTATTGTGGGTGGCGGTTGATAACGAATTCGATCACAGAAAGTAGGTGACGCACTCTGCATATCGCGGAGTACCGTAATAAGATTTCCGTCCTTTTTCTATCGCGAGGGTGAATATTAAAGGGAAAAAAGCGCCGATAATACGCCACGTCACGTCTATGGTTTGAATTGTCGTTGACAGCGACACCGCTGTCAGTGTTCTTGCATTCAAAATGAAGCGAAACAAAATTAAATAAATATGCATTCCCTGGACTTGCCAACAATCGCTTTGGTCACTATAAATATGATTCAAATGTTATTGAGTCTACTCCTAATATTCCCTGTGATCGACATAGTGAATCTTTCGAAGGCGATTAAAGTGTACACAGTGGAATATCACCGGCAGTTCCGTATATTGGCTGTGATATACAATTCTTTCGTGATTTGGCATGGTATAATAGCGCCGATCAAGAAATTGAACAGTTTGGGAATACCAAAAGCCATAGCGGCGAGTCTGAGCTCTCGTGAAAAATTGACACGTGTTATCGAAGCGAGCAACGCAAGACGAAATTTTCAACTCGGATGTTTATCTTTGTTTCTCTCTCTTACTTCTCTCCGGCTATTCGATTACATAGAATTCTCGGCGAAACTACACGAGTTCTCAAAGTTAATGGCAAACTATAGCCTAGTCGATGTGCAATTGAAAGAGAAAATAGTCGAAACTGAGTTTGTAATAGAAGATTATTTCGAGGAGGATTCCGATGATAGTAAGATACTAGAGCATAATATGTCTAAATGGCGTTCTATAGCTAATCAGACTGAACACGAACATTTTAAAATAAGGAAGTTTTCGCAACCATTATATCTTGACAAAGAAACGGTCACGGATTGGACCTAAAACAAAAAGTCTCCAAAAATGATTAATATATTTGGGATACTTCTTAGAATTATGATGTTTACTGAGTTCCTAATTGCAACAGTTCTCTTGAAACCGATGATAGAACCCCACAGCATCCGAGAAACTTGGAACAAAATTTTGGATGCTGGTATTTCTCCAACGAAGGCGGTACCAGTTTTAATACAAAGTTTAACATTAGGCGTTTTTTTGGAGTTGTCTTGGGATAAGTTCTGGTACAATAGCTTATTGGCGGATGCTGGGGATGAAGCGTTAGTGAGAGAGTTCTATGTTTCGAAGATTTTAATGTGTGTGACAAATTTTTTGACCTCGCTTTTCCTTTTGGCGCTGATAACGAAAATGATGCAGTTTCTGGTGGTCCTGTCCAGGATGCTTGATTATGAGGCGATGTACCGCGACGCCATATTTAAATCTGCGAACCCGTCGGTCGTTACAGTGACCTCTAAAAATTTAAGCATTATTTCAAGAAAAGAACGTAGGAATAGCGATAAATTGAAATTGTGGTGAATCTGTTTGTTTTTGTTGTACTTTCGTAATTTTTTTTAATTGATATTAAATTTGTTCATGCAACAGATGACAAATATAAAATGAATTTTATTTTAACTTTAATGGTTTCCAAGCTGCAATATTTCGCTCTAAAAGCCGAGGTGGCTTGAGTGGTTTGAACTATGATATCTCAAGCAAAGGATCGTTGATTCGGATTGGTACTCATGTGCAAAACAACTTTTATATACTGTGGCCTTTTTGTTAAGGATAATATCGTGAAGAAACCTGCACACACCTGCGAAGCAGTTCAATAAATTATGTTAATTATCTAACAAAGAAATTTATGGTTTCAGAGTTTGTATGTGATGGACAAACGAGCATACTGGTTATCTGATGGATAGTAATTACCATCGTGTAAATCCAGACTGGAAATACAAGTCATAGTTTAGCAGTGGCAAAATCTATAAAAAAATAACATCTTATTTTAATACAATTTATTAAGTATATGCAAACTATTCTAAACTCGTGCTACCGAATAAAAAAAGTCCATCCATAAACCCTATTAAAATTCGCAAAGCAAACTATACGTCAATACAACGTCAATCTTTCAAAATGACATGATGGCCGAGGACTAAATTAAAGTTAATTTAAAATGAATAAATGAGCGACATATCACCAGAACAGAAAAATGGACGCCAGCTGCATCATACTAACGTGCCTGCTCTTCATCCAGATGACAGTGGTCCTTGTCATGCTGAACCCAATATATGACGTTCGCAAAATTTCACACTACATCAACAGAGCAGCAAGGAAATACAAAGGTCTCTTTCTCATCAGCTTCATGGTGTACTTCGCATCAGTCTTATACTTAGGCATGTACCTCCCGCTCCGAAGCATTTCAGAACTGATCTTCGGCGAGTTCTCAAGCGAATACGAGAAACTGTTACTCCTGAGCAAGGTAGAAAAGAACTACATAGTCGCTGGCTTCTCTCTGTTTCTGGTGGTGGTAATATACGGTATCAAATCGCTGATTTCTTACACTGCTTGCCTGGTCGAGCTGTCAGACCGACAGAATGACTCTTTGCCTGCTCCATCGCAATTTAAGTTTGGAAGAACGGGTTTAGCAGTGACTCCGGGTAACCATGTCTTACCAAGCATCCTCAAAGTGAAGAGGTCGATATCGTACGAGACTATATTGTTCACGAAGGAGCTTAGAGAGCAATTGAAGACTATGATCAGGAATGTGGAGTTCCCGAATAACAGATGCACGCTTTCGAGCATTTTGGAACACCAGGCAGCCAGGACTGATTGAGAAGAGATATTGATTTATGGAACTTCTACTTTGGTACATTTTTCAAACAATTTCATTAAATTATGCCACTTTACTAGCTTAATTGTTGTTTTGACTCGCCTTTAGTTTTTCGCCTGGAAATGGGAGATTCTTTAGCTGTCAAGTTTAGTGGTGCCGATTTTGGTAAACGATAGCAAAATTTGCATTTTTTTTTATAAAATGAGTGTTTCCCGTTCGTCCGATCGATTGACCGATCAATCGGTTCAACGGGATTTACTTTCCTTTTTGACCGACGCTCTCATTTTAATTAACATAAGGTTCAAAATGGCCGTACATGTTTTTTTTATGATTGGTGAAATGGGACAATGATTCCATACATTCGATGAGTATGACCATCGGGAAATATATATCCCGTTGGACCGATTCGTCGGTCAACCTATCGAACGAATGGGAAACACTCAAAAATATTTTGCGGGTGGTAGGGCCTTGTGCAAGGTCCGTCCGGATCGCTACCACCATCTTACTCGCTAATCCTGCCGCTAAGTAGCAGTGCTTGCACTGCTGTGTTCCGGTGTGGAGAGTAAGACAGCCGGGGAAATTACGGGCACAAGAGGCATTGCATCTTAGTCCTCTAGGTTGGCAACGCATCTGCAATCCCTCCGGGGTTGCGGGGGTCTATGGGCAGTGGTGATCACTTACCATCAGGTGACCCACTTGCTCGTTTGCCTTCCTATTCATATAAAAAAAAAAAAAAAAAAAAAAAAAAAATTGCTGACTAGCTGTTGCCCGCAACTTCGTCTGAATAGAATTCGTTTATCGCTATCCCGCAGGAATTACGCAATTTTCCGGGATAAAAAGTAGCCTATGTCTTATTCCAGACTATAATCTATCTATGTTCTAAATTTCATCCAGATCTGTTTAGTCGTTCTGGCGTGAAAGAGTAACAAACATCCATACTCACAAACTTTCACATTTATAATATTAGTAGGATGGTTTTTAAGGTTCAAAATAAACTTTTTGTTGTGCCCTTTGCGTACATTGGAACCCAAGAGGTTAAGATACTTATATCACAACACTTTGTCAGGAACGTCAACCACGAACATTGCAGCACGCGCTCACAAATTATACGCGACCCGCTAACAATAAAGGCGTAACTGTGCATTTACTCCCATAAAAATAACTGGAATTTCAAAAGATACTGGCAGCGTTTAATTTTTTTTTCGATTCACAAACGTGGCGAAGGAGACGGGCTATAAAAATAAAATTCGCGAATGGGGAACGGGGCGGAAGATCGCGAGGAATGCGAGCGTATCAGCCGAAATTCGCGCTGAAAATAAATATGCGAACGCTTTCACTGCTGTGTTGCGGGGATCGCATTTTCTGCGGCGTCTTTGTCAAAATATAACCTAAAACATTCACTGAGAGCGACGCTAAGCGAAAAATACAAACTCTCTTAAAATTATTACATACTAGCTTCTGCCCGCGACTTCGTCTGCGTAGAATTATACATAAAAACCTTCCTCTTGAATCACTTTATCTATTAAAAAAAACGCATCAAAATCCGTTGTGAGGTTTTGAAGATATAAGCATACATAAGGACATAGGGACAGAGAAAGCGACTTTGTTTTATACTATGTAGTGACATACAAACATAAATACATAAATCACGTCTTTATCCCTTACGGGGTTGACAGAGCCTAAGGTAACAAATCCTTAAGGCCACGTTAAGCGTGATTAAGGGCGTATAGCTAAAATTATTAGAGTATAATATATTTGACTGAATACCCCTACAAAGATTTTCCATTTAAATTTTTGGTTCAAAGTTTAGTCCCATTTGACTCAGTTCACTTTCTTCCGTGCTGGTCTGGGAGTAAGGAGAAAACATAGACCACCAGTGACTCCTCTTCCCGCGCAGATGGTAAAAGTCCATCGAGGGAATTGGCGAAAGTCTTAGGAATCATGTTATAGGCGATGCGGCTAGCAACCCATCACTATTTTGATTTCCCTTTCCACCTATACGCCCTTAATCATGCTAAACGTGGCCTTAAGGTTTTGTTACCTTTGGCTCTGTCTACCCCGTAAGGGATAAAGACGTGATACATGTATGTATGTATGTATGTATGTATTTTTAAATTTACGGTTTAATTACTCAATTAATGCCCGGGCCAGCAACGAAAGAGCAGAACTAGCGAGGGAGGTAGCGGGCACAGAATTTATCGGTCCTGAACCGGTACTCCCAATCTCGGGAGAAGTCACAAAAGGGACAATCGACAGACTAAAGGAGCAAGAAGCAAACGCAGAATGGAGCCAAGCCTCGGGGTGCAGACAGTCGAAGATTATGCTGAAAGGCATAAACCGCAGAAGGACTAGGTATCTCCTGAATCTAGGTAAGAGTAGCTTAAGAATATTAACTGGCATCATCACAGGCCATAATACTCTAAACAGTCATTTAATTATTATAGGTACGAGTATAACAAGCGATCCCTCCTGCCCGCACTGCGGGAAAGAGTAGACGAGCAAGCACGTCCTCACGGAGTGCGTCATGTACGCGGCAGCGCGGCGCGAAGCATTCGGGAGCGACGAACTGGAGGAGGACGAGCTTAGAGACATCCAACTAAAAGATGTCCTTATGTTCGGCAGGAAGACACGAAGATTCGGGGAGAGTTGCGGTGTGGGAGCGCTACTGGGACAGTAACCGGCGGCTCCAGCCAAGGGGAACTGGGCTGAATGATCGCCACAGAGGATCGACAGCCCGCCTGATCCAGCCAGGCGTCCCCACACATCATCATCATCATCATGTGTATGAAAACAGATGATAAAAGTTCATCGAGCGAATCGGGCAAAATCTCACGAATCATGTTGCAGGCGGCAATGCACGGGCCCTGCATCCCGTATAACATGATTCCTAAGATTTTCGCCCATTCCCTCGATCGGCTTTTACCATCTGCGCGGGAGGAGGAGCAGCCGATACATTCTATGTGGGGTTTCACAAAAATTACGTGCAAGCGCGGACCATGTATTATGCTTGTGCCGTTAAGGCGTAGCCGATCCTTGGCAGCGTTTCAAAATGGCCGGTCGGCGCCGCACCGGTCCCATTCAGCCGCTGTCTGAACCGAATGTACCGTTGTTCGAGCTGATTTACTGCTCTAACAGGAGCCAGGATCTGACCATGTCGTTGACGCGAAGGTGTTGCCAGAAATGAAATTAAATGATTTTTGCTCGTCATCACAGGCATTTGAAAAGATGATAGTAAAAAGTGTGTTTAGTCACGATTATTTTGAGCTATTAATTAGTTATTGATAGATTATATAGCAGCGTAAGTCAAAATGATTTAGTTTTAGGTTATTTTTTTTTCTTAATAACTCAGTATTCAAAATGGATCAGTTTTTTTTATAATAATGCCTTTATCTTAAAAACATACTTATATGTGAAAAATCTACTATTTATTACATTGCAATACGGGTGAAAAAGTCGTAACACAAAGGAATCAATTAACTTTTGTTTTAATAAGGGCCCCTAACTTTGTACATGTGTTTTGAAAACGACTCAATAATGAAATATTTTCTGTTTGAAATGTATATAGCATTTAATTTGGCGGCTATACGTAGGCAATAACTGAAATTTAAATCAAGTACTTGTACAGTATTAGACTAATAAATCTCGAGGCATAAGTTTGCTTATTTCAAATTAAATAGATGAAGCATAGATTTCCAAGAATATTTAATTTGGGAAAGAAAATATTTTTGTTGCCTTAATTTTCTGAGCAGTTCTCTTTTAAATTATTTCAGTTTTTAAAGTTTCTACGAGTACTTGCTTTCTTAATGTCTATCAGCAAACTTCGTTTTTCATATGACACGTCGGATTTAAAGAAATACGACGTTTGCCAGTTATAATTCTTAAATACTTACATACATACACAAATCATGTCTTTATCCCTTACGGGGTAGACAGAACTTGAGGTAAGAAGACCAGGCCACGTTCAGCCAGATCGTAGGCGTATAGGTGGAAAATGGAATCAAAATAGTGATGGGTTGCTAGCCGCATCGCCTATAACATGATGCCTGTGGTTTTCACCCATTCCCTAGATGGTAGGGAAGAGAAGCAACTGGTAAAATAGAAATTGATATAGAAATATATTCTTCTTACTTTGTCGGAGGCCGTAATATTTTCAAGAGACACAACCGGGTGACAGACAGACAGACAGACAGTGGTGTCTTAGTAATAAGGTTTTACCCTCTGGGTACGGAACCCTGAAAATGTACAAAAACGCTATCTAGTTAATCAAAGTCAATGAAACCGCTTTTAAGCTCTGAAACGCGCCAATTTTATACTTTACTTAGGTTGGGTGTAAAATTTTAAAGCATTCTGTCTCCGCTTCGATTTTCAACCTTATACGGCGGCAGTAAGAGCCAAGTTACGACGTCTTGATAAGAGACTGTGTTCATCTAACAAGGACAAACAGTGCCACTTAACTTGCCAACAATCATAAACTCGCCCGTCACAGGCGTCATACTAAAAACAGTACGCATACTTTTAAATTTTAAAAGGATAATTTAAAGGACAAAATTGAGAGGCAAATACACAAAAGATCCCCGTGGATCGAAATGTATTCGTAAGGACCTCTAGCTTTAAGATAATATTATGGTCATGAAGTTGATCGTGGAAACATTTTAAAGTGGAGATTTTATCCAACTGTTGCTCCATAATATTCATCATAAATGCATACGGTTTCCAACTCGAATACTAACTATAAAGTTTGTTAATGAACATTTAATCAAGACTTTTTGTCGAACTGACGCGAATAATTATGTCCGTTCAAATAATCGACAACACAATTTACATAAGTACTTATTTGAAAATTATGTAAATTTAATAAAGATAACCAATAAATTTTGAATTGATTAGCCATATTTATTAGGTATGTAGGCTGAAATTACCTTAAATGAGCCCTGAGCATTAACGGTAATTGCGGTTTACATTTCATAGAAAACATGTGCTTACAAAATTATCTTGTCTCCAACAAAAAACAAAAATGCAGCAACTATAGCGACAAACAAAATACAAGGTGTACGTGAGACAGGCCGCGAAACTGTTGAATCACTTTACCTTTATGTTATTAAAATCTGTTATTTTGTCTACCTACTAAACCAATTAAGCATCTCTCTACTTCGCGACCGGTGTGTGGTCGTCGTATCTATTATGTAATAGTTATATTACGTTAAAAGACTAGCTCTTGCCCGCGACTTCGTCTGCAAAGAATTCGTTTATTGCTATCCCGCAGGAACTACGCAATTTTCCAGGGTAAAAAGCTGCCTTTGTGTTATTCCAAGCTATAGTCAATCTTCGTGGCACATTTCAGCCAGATTTGTTCGGTCATTCTGACGAGAAAGAGTAACGAACATTCATACTGTATAGATATAGGTATTCACAAACTTTCGCATTTATAATATTAGTAGGATTAGTAAGATAATACGGGTGATTAGTCGGTTCATCTAGATATAAATAAATGACAGAATCATCATACTGTTTTAAATTGATCACTGTTGTTCCTCCTTGCTCCATTTCAAAATAAAGCACGCACAAAACGAAGTGCTCATAAAAACTGCATTGTGCCGCCAAATAAGGTTAAGGATTCATTTGACCGTCAAAAAACAATAAAAAATATATGTTTGATAATGACTATATTATTTTACACGAGAGCTTTTTACGCAGGGAAATAAGACATGGTGTGCAAGTCGAGTTACATCCTCGTGTGGTCAAGAGCTGCGGTTCATTTTTGGATCCGTCCGGGCGGAAAGCAGTGCTTGGTCCGGTGCACCCTGGGCATCGGCTAATGATTTCCTGGCAGTTTCTAAGGGATATAATTGACCGTTGGCTAAGAGCCCGACAGGGGAGGAGGGGATCTTTGACCATTACCTTACAACGTTGCCGACATTCTGTCTCAAGATTTTTGGGTTAAAATAAACCTTACGTGTATAATAAAAGATTCGAATTTCAAACAAATACAAATATGGCTCATACGTCATGCCAACATGAAAGATGTCACCTATTATAGTGTACTCGTTTGCATGCATAATTCACTGTAATTTAAACTGTTTGTTACCAAGTTAAGGTATATTTTCCACAAATGTTCTGATCTTTATGATCAGCCTGACTGCGTCCATACCTTTGACGATCAGTGACGTTCAGATTTTATTGAAAGCTCGCTGCTCTTATTTATGACGAATTGCGTGTTCTGATGTTCTGGTGTTAATATGTTATTAATGTTACGAATTTATTGAAATTTACGGCTGCTCCGAAATATTTGAAGACCTCGTCCCCTACGAAATATCTGATGGCGGCTGTACCCCCAGTTTGCTTTATACGGATAAATTATGGCAATTCAATGGCTCAATATTTTAGGTACCTAAATTGACTGTTCAACCAAGGGCATAAATATATGACGAATGGTGTCAAAAACATCTATACACCTTTATTCCATAAACAATAAGGCCGGTGGCACATATATTTGACATGATGTATCGATATTTATGCCGTCAAGGCTTAAATTCACTATCTTAAGTTTCGTAGTTGTAGGAATTACTACAGCAAATAGATTACATACATATATCACGTCTTTATCCCTTACGGGGTAGACAGAGCCTAAGGAAACAAAACCGTAAGGCCACGTTTAGCATGATTAAGAGCGTATAGATACAGCAAACATACATACATACTTACACGTATCACGTCTATGTCCCTTACGGGGTAGACAGAGCCTATGGTAACAAGACCTAAAGGCCACGGTTAGCATAGTTTTATTGTGAGCATATAGGTGGAAAGGGGAATCATAATAGTGATGGGTTGCTAGCCGCATCGCCTATAACATGATTCCACACATGATAGACAGAAAAACTCTGGATTATTTCGCATACCCATGGACCACAGCATCACGAATAGGAAATGCCTTCCACACTTCCTTGTCACAGCTTAGTTTACAAGGAAAAGAAAGTCCCAGAGAACAATAACCCCCCCCCCCCCCTCGTTTGATCTAAAACCCTGCAAGTTTCCTTCACAATTTAGGAGGAAATCGCATTTGTTATCCCACGCGTGCCGTTGGGATGTTGCGAGGTCGGATTCAGATGTTTTAAGAGCACAATCAATGGGGTATACCTATGTCCTCATATCCCTAGAGGTTCATAGAAGTCGCAGCGGCAAGATTGCTCTGCATTATTTCTCATTACAAAGTCTATTTGCATGTGTGCGTGAGCGATGACGTAGAGATCCGACTGTGGAAGACATAATGAGCCATATGATTTCGTTTAGATTATGGTTCTAAGAAACAATAGCTCTGAGTTGCACCAGCGATAAGTTTTTTGATAGTTTACTTAATAGGTACTTAAAGATGTAAAAATCGCATCAAATGGGCGATATTGATGAAAACGCCATCTAACGGGACTTTTAGTATGAGTTTACCGAAAGCATCCTGGGGTACCAAATTTTGAACTAATTCGATCGAGAAAATTGGTCTACGAGATAAGTCACTCACTATTTAGGATAGGTACCTAATGAGTTTACTAAAATCCTGTAGATAGATATTTATGAGATGCTTACAATTAAATAAATATATATTTTTATAAAGAGTCCATTGTGTTTGATTTTATTGTATTTTGGAGCAATTAAAATGCTGAAATGAATTCGAAAACGAAATTTTGGCTAATTGCGTGTGCAATTTTTGAACTAAAACGTCTGAAATGTCTGATATAGCTTGTAGAGAAATACTTCGTTCGGATACTTTGATACTGTTATGTATTTAGTATTGTATGTACAGAAAGCTGCGGAAAAAATCAGTAAAAATCCAAATAAGTTTTTATTGTAACTAGTCTCTTGTGGTGTCCGGATGGTTGTGCAAAGGCATCTCTTCTCAACCCCTACAACTCCCGGCCATGTCAGTCGTCCAAATCGTCCCGTCGTCTCCTTCTTGGTCTGCCTCGTCGTCATTGGCCATTCTCTGGCACTAAACAAGTGACTGAATGAGTTCAAATCTGTGTGTTCATGCGGCAGACAGTCCAGCCCAGTCGCATTTTAGCTTGTCAGTCTTCTTTCCTCCCTTTTTCTTTTTTTTATAAAAAACGTTGGTCTATTTTGCCAGTGTCAAAGTAAAAGACAGTTTTAAAGCGGTCAAACCCCCTGTCAGGTATTTAGCCAACGGTCAATGATATATGCTACGAAATCGTTAACCGATACCTAGGGTGCACCAGACCAAGCATTACCTCGGACGGATCCAAAAACGACCCGCAGCTCTTTCAGTAGCATTACCAATATGTTGATTTGTTTGGGCTAATTGAATAGTTATGGCGTCTTTTAAAAGTATCTCAATTTATTTACCTTGCAACATTTCAATAACATCGTAAATTATTCATGAAAATATTTCATCAAAAATTCAAAGACAAATTGTACAAATTGGATTTGTAAGAATAATATTTCTGCCCGATTTCGTATTCATTAAACTCGATGAAAAGTTTTGCGAGGATTACATTCGGTTTGAATTATCATGTTTTCTTAAAGGTGCAATTACACGTGGGTGTTATTGATCCATAAACTAAACATTCATGTACACAGACATTACATGCATAAATCACGTTTGTTACCTTAGGTTCTGTCTGTCTTAAGGGATAAAGACGTGATTTGTGTGTGTGTGTGTGTGTGTGTGTATATATCTTCTTCAGAATTGATAGTAAACTAACCCAACCTAACCTACTACATTTTAACGACTGTTCCAAAATGGCTGAAAAATGCATGATAAAATGTTTTGGAAAAAGGTCAGGTCAGGAGTACCCGAAACCGACGAGGATGTATGAAGAGATTGATGACTGTGGATGAAGCGAAAGAAATATGTCAGGATCGTAGCAAGTGGAATAAAGTAGTCTCTGCCTACCCCTGTAGGAAAGAGGCGTGACGGTATGTATGTATGTATGTAAAAACCACACCACAATCTTTCAGCTTGTTCTACGTACATAACCAAGTTATATTACCAGCACTGGTAAAACCAACGTTGGATGATTGATTTGGATTATTTCAGGATTAGGTGCGGCGGGATGGCCCTTGGGCCACCCCTAACCCGCGAACGTTCGTCTTACTTTAGAAATGGTCTTTATTTTACCTTAGAATGTCCTAGTAATGTAACTTGGTTATGTACGAAGAACAAGAAAAACTTTCTTCCAAAACACTTAAACTTCATAATCCACCGAAGACCGAATAAACGGTTAATGCATCTAATCCACCGCATCCGAAATCTCTATCCGTAATTGCCTGCGTCTTACGAAACTATCGGAGACTTTTTTCAGATTTATTTCATCCGGGTATATCCGGCTGCCTGCCCGGGTAAGGGGACAAACGGAAACCACAAAACCGGGATTAAGCACAATAGCGGGAATAACTAAGAATTAGTGTTGACATTGTTAAAATTAAAACCTACTACTTGCTTTTGTTAAAAATATGCATTTGTGGCGCTACATCAGATACCAAATTTCAAGTTGATCCAACCACTACAAGTGAGTCACATTTGACTTGTTTTTAGATTACTTGCTTGTACTTACATGTACTTGGAGTAGGTAATGCATGCTGACTTGTCTTTTTAATTTTAATTTTGCATCCATGATTGGGCTTAAATTATGTTTATTGTATTGTATTTAGAATTCTATTTCCATGATTATTTTAATCTCATTTGTCATATTATGAATGTAAATCACTTTGTTCCAAATAAGATTTTAATTTTGGCTACCACCTACTTATACTTTTTTTATGGATAGGTAGATGGATATTTAAAAAAAAAAATATTGTAATATTTTAATAGACATCTCGCAGTATGGACAATGTTATGTACTCCGTTATTGTCGTGTCGTGTAAAACTAACAAAAATAATTTAAAATAACCTAACCTAAAAATTTTACTTTTGATACAAGATTTTTTGCTGACTGTACTCGCATTGTCATCCGTCCTACATGTGTGAACCAAATTTCAAGTCAATCGGACCAACCGTTGAAGATTTCCCTCCTGCGGAGACGGTTCCGGCTAGACCACCAGAATTCTACTATCTGTATTGTCATCCGATTTACACAAGTATGCAAAATTTCAGCTCAATCAGATGAAGATATCTGCTTCAATACATACATACTTATATTGCAAGTTAATATAAAGCTTGTAAAATACTTGATTCCACTTTCCACCTCTTCGCCCTCAGTGTCTTGCTAAACGTGGCCCGTAGGTCTTGTTACCTTAGGCTCTGTCTACCCCGTAAGGGATAAAGACGTGATTTGTGTGTGTGTGTGTGTGTTGTAAAATACAAAAAGACGATCATAAAGCATGGTGATTATAATGAACACTTCGAAGAAAAGGGTCAAAAGGGGGAGGAGAAAACTGCACTTGCATTAGGCATCCTTTTTTTTTTAACGGAGTGAAAACTCTTACGAGTACCACCGGGTCCGGGGAGGGCCGGATGGTTATGTGGGACTCTCTCCCCCGGTCTCTTTCCGTACGGAAAGGGGCGGGGGGAGCATACCCACTATAAACACGCATTGGGCACCCTGGGCAACAACTTATTTACAACTGCTTATTGGCTTAGTTTATACCAGTAACCTCTTAATCCTCGGAGTGATCATTGACTGTATCGATGGAGAATCGAAAATATTTATGATAAATTAATTTATCTACGCACATAATCATTAGTGCTCTAGAATGCGTTCAGAGACCGTAGGTAATGACCATCATTATTACACCCTTAAAAAATCTATACTGTAATAATACTCATACTCATACTCATACTCATTTATTCGTAATAATTATAGTTATTACATGTCATTTTTATCATTATTTTATGTCATTTCATGTCAAGAACAACTCATGAAATTTAAAAAACAATTACAATTTAAAATTTAAATAAAACGGCAGCACCAATAAAATAATAAAACGATTTTTTTTTCAATCATAAAGCTGTAGGCTTTGACTGCCAGGAAAAGAGTTCGTCGAATACTACTACTACTACTACTACTACTACTACTATATACATACTTATATACCCTAATAAATAATAATGTGCACTAATGTGTGTAGATCATACCACTATGTACTTTAATGTTATTACAATACAGATTTTACAAGAATTTTACAAGAAAGTACTTACATCAATCACATCTTTATCCGTAAGCCGTGTAGACAGCACCTAGTATAATTGGTTGTAATAATGCTGATCATTTCCTTACTGCTTCTGAACCCATCTTAGAGTACTTATAACGACCGACGACCGGATAGCCTTGTAGTTAGTGACCCTGACTATGAAGCTAGAGGTCCTGGGTTCGAATCCCGGTAGCGGCAGACAGTTGTATGATGAATACGAATGTTTGTGCCCGAGTCATGGATGTTGTATGTATTTATCTACATTACATAAGTATGTTTATCCGTTGCCTGGTACCCATAGTACAAGCTTTGCTTAGTCCCAAGATATTTATTTATTTATTTATTTATGATATGTGTGTAGATAAAGCAATGTATGCAACTGTACATAATAAGGCTTAAACACTCTTTATGTGACGGTTGCATAAAATACTATTATCTCGTCCACAATACATAACCAAAAGGGTACAATTAATTTGAAATTATGACGGATGAACAAAACGCTGGGGCCTGAATGTTAAAGGTCCTTTATCTTTTACCCTTGTTACGTCTCTTTTTATCTAAACTTGTACTTATCCGCTGGATTCCTTTGATGTGTGCGTTGCGTTATTCGCAATTGTGTGTTTTACAAAAGAAACGTAAAATCCCTTTCTGTTCCGTAATTAAATGTATATAGATGTGTTCTCTCAGCCTCCAAATCGTGCTCTTTGCTATATTTAGAAGTGCCTTGGAAAATGACCTTTGTCGATTTTTTTCCTTTAATTTTCTTCACTACATAGTATAAAATAAAGTCGCTTTTTCTGTCCCCGTGTCCGTATGTATGTTTATATCTTCAAAACCAGTCAACGGATTTTGATGCAGATTTTTTTAATAGATAGAGTGATTCAAGAGGAAGGTTTTTATGTATAATACATGCATAATATACCGTGCGAAGCCGGGGCGGGTCGCTAGTCTTTCTATAAACTTTACACGGTATAAAAAGGTTGCTTCAAGCCTTCTACATGTGTGTACAATTAGATCTTTTAGTCCACAAAAGGAATATTAATGCGATTTCAGTCAGTAGATTGAGTTATCACTACATAGTATAAAACAAAGTCGCTGTCGCTGTCTGTCTGTCCCTATGTATGCTTAAATCTTTAAAACTACGCAACGGATTTTAAAGCGGCTTTTTTAATAGATAGACTGATTCAAGAGGAAAGTTTATATGTATAACTAGCTTGCCCGCAACTTCGTCTGCATAGAATTCGTTTATCGCTATCCCGCAGAAATTACGCAATCCGTTCTTAGAGGATGCCTACGTCATAGTAGCTTTATGCATGCAAAGTTTCAGCCCGATCGATTTAAAATTTACAAAGTTTCATACAAATTTTCATCCCCTATTTTATTCCTTTGGGGGTAGAATTGATCAAAATCCTTTCTTAGCGGATGCCTACGTCTCATCTACCTGCATGCCAAATTTCAGCCCGATCCGTCCAGTGGTTTGGGCTGTGCGTTGATAGATCACTATGTCAGTCAGTCAGTCAGTCACCTTTGAGTTATATAAATTTAGATTCTACGCAGACAAAGTCGCGGGCAGAAACTAGTTCAATATATACAGTTGCCATCAGATATATCGTAGCAGGCGAAGTCCTCAAATATTTCGGAGCAACATTAAATTTCAATAAATTCGTTGCACTGGGTAAGGTTAATAACATCAGAACACGCAATTCGTCATAAATATAAGAGCAGCGACTTTTCAACAAATTCGGGACGTTCAATGAGATAAAAATATCAAGAGGCACAGATCGACAAAGGTATCGACGCAGTCAGTCTGGTCATAATATCGGAAAATAGATTCTAATTTCAAACAAACCCAAATATGGCGCATACGTCCTGCCAAAGTGAAAGATGTCACTTATTATAGTGTACTCGTTTGCATGCATAACTCACTGTAATTTAAACTGTGTGTTACAAAGTTAAGGTATATTTTCCACAAATGTTCTGATTTATTTATGATCGGTGTAACTGCATCGATACCGGTGATGATCAGTGACGTCCCGATATTATTGAAAGCTCACTGCTCTTATATTTATGACGAATTACGTGTTTTGATATTATTAACCTTATTGAATGTTACGAATATATTGAAATTTAAGGCTGCTCCGAAATATTTGAGGAGCTCGCCCGCTACGATGTCTCTGATGGCGACTGTACATAAATCACGTCTTTATCCTTTTCGGGGTCGGCAGTGCTTAAAATAACAAGACCTAAAGGCCACGTTTAGTAAGATTGTGGGCGTATAGGTGGAAAGGGGAATCAAAATAGTGATGGGTTGATTACCGCATCGCCTATAACGTGATTCCTAAGATTTTCAATGGGCAAAGCTGGGGCGTATCGCTAGTAATTAACAAAATGCTTTCTCAAGACAAGTTTCGTACAAAAAAAATACCAAACTTGGCTCTTATCTTTAAAACGTAACACGAAATGTTTTGCTTATTTTAAAAGCCATTTAGATTAACTAAATGAATCAGAATTGAAAATCATGTTTTCTAAACCATTAGTTGTATTTGCATAGAATCTCGTTGATGCACCACAATATCGTTTCAGCAATGAATACGAATTGGGGAGACCAAAGATTAAAGTCGAAGTCAATGAACTTGGCTCTAATTTTGACATTCCGCGCAGTAAAGGTGAAAGCTGTTAGTGATTAAGTTAGCAAGTCTGCTATAGCTAGTAGCCTTTCAGTTGGTGTAACACAGCTATGCAATTTACTGATTACAATAAAGATTTAAATACATATAAATAAAAACGAACGGTTTTCTGTCATAATATACATACTTTCAGTAAGTCTTTTAATTCTTCCATGCTGCAGCTGGTTTGGGAGTAAAGGAAAAACATAGAATCTACCAGTTGCTTCTCATCCCGCGCAGTTGGTAAAAGCCCATCGAGAGAATAGGCATAGGAATCATGACTTTTATAGGCGATGCGGCTAGCAACCCATCACTATCTTGATTCCCCTTTCCATCTATATGCCCACAATCATGCTAAACGTGGCCTATAGGTCTTGTTACTTTAGGCTCTGTCTACCCCGTAAGGGATGAAGACATGATTTATGTGTGTATGGATTTCAGTAAGTCACTTGGCACCCGCGATACAGACCCAGAATCTAACAGATTTACCGCATAATATGTTGTATCTATGTAACAATTAATATTTTGTAGTTTATTGTGCTTGTGCACTTTAAATTCTATAGTGAAATAAAGTTTATCTTTATTCTTATTCTGAAACGTTTTCCCTCACGATTTAAAACTAAAGAGCATCCGACTAGTTCCGATAGCGGAATATCCTTTACAAGGGTTAGTTGATTCATTACGAAGGCGCTCCCCGCACTAATGTCCTTAAACATTTAGTACTATATATCGTGTGTTTAAATCGTGTTTCAGTTGAAAAAATAGTAGAGTATACTATTCCATAACTTTCAGAAACAAGAAATAAAAGACAAAGCAATATCATTTTAAAATTTGTACAGAATTCTCGCACTTGGCCACCTTTTTATACTCAATCTTAATTTATTGTTTTGGAGCGGACCATACGTTGTTTCACATTTGAACACTTCTAAATAGCACTCAACCCTCGCCCTAATTAAAAACAATTAACATAAATACAGCATTCGCATCGAGGCATTTTCCACGTGAACGCAAACTTAAAGTGTTTGAACCCGAAGAATAACAGGGCTGGGAAATCTGATAGGGATGGCTAAACGGGGACAGGGGTGAGACAGAAAGAGACGAGAGTAGTGGACCTAGCTAATGGTCCGGGCAAGGCTGTACTCGTAAATAAATGAGGGAATGTGTTTTCTTTTTTCTATTTTTTCTCAGTTTGAACGAGGGAGGCTGCGGATTGTTTTATGGCCAGTTATAACACTGGGTTAGGTATGCTGAGAGCACTACAGTTTTTTTTACCACCGATGGGAAACAGATATTTGTGTACGTGAAGAAATCTCTCAATCAAAGTAATACTATTACTGTAAAGCAATTATTTTCAAAAAAACAAAGTAATTTATACCGTACTAGCTTCTGCCCGCGACTTCGTCTGCGTAGAATTATACGTAAAAACCTTTCTCTTGAATCACTCTATCTATTAAAAAAAACCGTATCAAAATCCGTTGTGTAGTTTTGAAGATATAAGCATACAAAGGGACGTAGGGACATAGGGACATGGGGACAGAGAAAGCGACTTTGTTTTATACTATGTGGTGACTATCAGACAATTCAATGACTCCACCTGCTGTTTCAAGTCTATCGGACCAACCGTTGAAA
Organism: Pandemis corylana; assembly: GCA_949127965.1. NCBI lineage: Eukaryota > Metazoa > Arthropoda > Insecta > Lepidoptera > Tortricidae > Pandemis > Pandemis corylana. Next base: position 12,584,947 of record OX421866.1, on the reverse strand, counting down.
AGTTTCCTCCTGCGGAGACAGTCCTGGCTGGGTCACCGAAACTTCACTAACAGATTATTGTATTGTCATCTGACTTACGTAAGTATGAAAAATTTCAGCTCAATCGGTTGAAGATATCTGCTTCAAAATTGAGTCGCAAGATTCCAGCCGGACAAACATACTTATTGTATTTTGTAATGATATTTAGTAGTTTTTTATGTTTTGTTTATTGTACTTAGATATGTACGCTCTATTGTGGCTTTCACTATCTGGAATTTTAAACTCTCATTTTGTCGTTCCCTCGTTTAATGCTCCTCTCATCTACTCAAAGGTTAACTGGTAGAGATCCCTTATAGTGATAAGTTCGCCTTTGTGCATGTATTAATGTTATTTTTAATTTTTTGTAAATTATATCTGTTTCTTTATATTTGTACAATAAAGCATTTACTTACTTACTTACTTACTTACATACTTATATACATACATACAAACATTGTAAGTTAATAAATAGTTTGTAAGTAATAATTAAATGTAACTTCTTCATTACGTAAGCTTTAAAAGCACACGCGTAGCTGTGTTACACAACCCCCCTCAGTTTATTGTGGCTATTTCCTCCCCCCCATGTTTTGAAGGTGGTTCGCAAAAGGTGCAAGTGGCGTACCGACGAAGCGATTGAAACGACCTTAACAGGTTGAAGATTGGGTTAAAATTGCAACCGGTTAAAAACCGGTGTAGATTATGACGTATCTGTATTGGAGATTGGTGTTGTTGGTTAGTGGGGTTAGTGTTGTTGGCAGTTGTTAAATAGCGTTTTAAAATAGAATAACTTAACTTAAAAATTTCATATTAGATACAAGTTTTCTTGCTGACTGTACTTTTTGTTGAATGTCTTGCATTGTCATCCGTCTTACATAATTATGTGAACCAAATTTCAAGTCAATCGGACCAACCGTTGAAGAGTTCCCTCCTGCAGCGACGGTCCTGGGTGGACCACCAGAGTTTTACTACCAGATTATAGTATTGTCATCTGATTTACACATGTATGCAAAATTTCAGCTTAATCAGATGAAGAAGTTTGCTTCAAAATTGAGTTGCAAGATTCCACCCGGACAAACAGACTTACATACATATGTTGCACGTTAATATAAAGCTTGTAATAATAATAATAAAAATATAACGTGATCCGATTTCTTAATTCTAGCATTTCGTGTATCATGCAATGAATAATAGAAAACTTCATAAATATTTTAACGCAATCATCCACATAACGGAACCATCATCCATGTATGCATATAATCATAAACATTAAGTATGTTGAAGTGGAAACATAGACTGCTGTTACGAAACTAAACAAGTATCGCAAAAAAGGCATATTACCATGTTAGTTCTTCTTTTCGATACTAGATGGCGCTAGGAGTTACTACAAGATCATGAAACAGATATCCGAGTTTTGATCGCATCGCAACAGTAAACACAGTCACAGAGATCCATTGTCAGTTTTGTAAACAAAACTATTACTGACGGAGACGGTACCAAACACGAAACGAAATAAAAATGTGAATGTAAAAAAGTATTCTCGAAATAATTAATTGTTTGAAGACTTACATTATTTACATTGTGACTGCTAGCAAGGAATTTATCTTTAAGGAAAATGTTATAAACGTCCAAATCGTCAGAAAAACATCTGCTAAAAATGCGTGATTACGAAAACAATTTTACATAGTGATCTTGAAAATAAATTACTTTTACGTTTTGGAAAATACCTTTAGAGGTCACTAAAACTTAATTCACGAATATTAAGAAAACACAATTCAATTGGTCAGCACTAATTGTAGATGTTTTACGGGTCCATTATTCCCCGAAACTTTTTTGGTCACTAAATTTTTTTTTATGGGTTTAAAACAAAAATTTTCCATGCTGGTCTGGGAGTAAAGAAAAAAACATAGAATGTACCAGTTGCTTCTGTTACCGCTCAATGGTAAAAGCTCATCGAGGGAATGGGTGCAAATCTTAGGATTCGTATTATTGGCGATGCAGCTAGCAACCCATCATTATTTTGAAACCCCTTTCCACCTATACGCCCACAATCATGCTAAACGTGGCCTTTAGGTCTTGTTACCTTAGGCTCTATTTATCCCGTGAGGAATAAAGACGTGATTTATGTATTGTATGTATGTATGGATGAAACAAAACAAACATTAAATCCACTTTTTTTTATGTAACCAAGAACTATTGATTTCGTATACATTTATGTGTCTTCCAAGAGTTTGCAGACATCTCCAGATAACTTTCTAATCTGATTAAAGTTAATACAATAAATGCAAAAAGGTAGACCTAAGAATATTCATTTACATTTAGGTAGGTACGTAAAACAGTTTTTTTAACAATATTTTTTGTTGCGTTTTATGTTTTAAATACGCTTCATTTTAATCAAAAATTCAAAATTACCTTCATATATAAAGCGCAGCATCAAAATTAATCTATTCGCTCTCCCTAAGAAGCCATAAAAAGACAAAGTTTTCAAACTTTCAACATCTCCCTTCCTTCTTTTGGGGTTAATTAAATATGGCGGTAGGTTGACGATATTTGCTAAGTATCTGACAGCAGTTGCGTGGCTTGTTGACGAAACTACTCTCCACGGAATTTTATTATGATTCTTAAAATACTATGTTTACTCTCGCAATTACTACTCCATTTTGACATACATTCCAAGTTTTGTGGAAACTACTAGCGACACCTAGTATCAAAAATAAGAACTAAAACTGCCCAACGCTGTGATACAACAAAATAAACCAATAATGAAATTTGTTTTTAAGCGCTACACGTAAAGCATGCACGGGAAGTTAAAAAAATACAAAGATTATGTTGAACTTTCATATGCTAACCTGTTGTTTTAGAACATAGATAGCTGGTTCCCTAGATTGCCACATAGGCTACTTTTTATCCCGAAAAACTGCATAGTTCCCGCGGGATAGTGATAAACATGTCAAATGTCGTAGCTGCCTTTCGCCACATAAATAATTAATGCAGAATATAACTATCAACATCAGTTCTTAAACCTAATTCTACGCGAACGAAGTCGCAGGCAGAAGCTAGTATACGAATAAAGATTAGTTTACCTATACAAATTCGTGAATTTAAAGACAGATTGGCCAATTAACTCGCAGACCTTTCCAAAACACCGGGCTGTCCTCTCTTCAACTTCACAATGCAATGGCCACGTGAATTTCAGCCCAATTTTCTGCTCAATAGGCCACAATTTGGATCCTAAATCATTTGTCAACGGTGACGCCTTTGTTGCCGTCGCTTTGATCCAGCAACATTTGACGGATTCAAATCTCTGACAATATCAAAATATGTAAAGCTTTTGAGTTCTGCGTTAGATTAAACGTTTTTTATGTGAATTGAGAGAGAATTAATATAGAACTAGAATGTTATCAAATTTCTATGGCAATGTGAATTAAATTTCAGAAAAAAATCAGATGAGCTATCTAAAAAATATAGGATAAAAAGACTGACTAACTGACTGACAGACTCATCAAAGCCCAGTGCGAGGTAATTGATGAAACAAACAAATTTGGCTGACAAAAGTTTTTGTTAAGTAGCTAATGCATTTTCATCCAAATCACACGCTTATAACATTCACGCTATCCAAATACTAGTAGTTTTTAATTTTTGATTTACTAAATTGTACATAACTATGTACCAACTAACAAACATACATACCGTCACGCCTCTTTCCCACAGGGGTAGGCAGAGACTACTTTGTTCTACTTGCTACGATCCTGCCATACCTCTTTCGCTTCATCCACATTCATCAATCTCTTCATACATGCTCGTCGGTTTCGGGTACTCCTGACCTGACCCTTTTCCAAAACGTCTCCTATTTGGTCTCGAAACGTCTGTCTAGGCCTTCCTCTCCCAACGTAACCATTCACACTCCCCATATAAATCTGTTTAGTTAGTCTACTTTCATCCATCCGCTCTACGTGACCGAACCAACTAAGCATACTTTTTTCTATCCCAGTCACTAGATCCTCTTTCACACCAGCACGTTCCCTTATCACACCATTCCTTATTCTATATTTCAATGATACACCTTCCATACTTCTTAACGCTCTCATTTCTACTGCGTTTATTCTACTTTCATGCTTCTTAATTTCATGTCTCAATAAATAATTGTAAAACAATCTCAAATCTTATATTCTTCAAAAAAATATCAACGCCACGCCGTTCTCTACAAATTTCTTGTCTACCCTTAAAAATCTATGCGTAAAATTCTATCTTCCTCTCATAAAACATGGTAACCCAAGTTCTGAATTACGTAATGTATTTTAAGGTGTTTCAATTTAGGTGTTTGAAAACTTTTCCAGGTAGACCACATTTCGCAGAACACCCCTAAATTCTGCCCACGGACTCAATTTGCTGCGTGCTTTTTAAAATAAAGCAACAATTTACTTTTCCTCTTGATATTGTTCTTTGATGAAATATAAATAGGAGCTTTTGTTGGGAACAGCCGGATTCCCCGTGAAATAGAGTTGAAACTTGCTAATTAGTCCGCGTACGAGGTTTCTCCTTCGCGGAGTTAAGTTTTGTTTTTAGATTAGTTACAATTCCCAATGGAGTTTTTCTATGTATTATAATTTTCTCTCTTACAGTGGGAACCTGATACAACATGACGATTACGTAAACATTTTAATAGAAGAGAAAACAGAAAGAAGAAGAGTCAGAGGAAGGCCAAGGCGAGCGTATATGGATCAAGCAAATGAGAAGGTTAATTTAGTATTGTATGAGGAGCTCAAAGCAATGGCAGAAAAAAGAAATGAATAGCGATTACTCCACCGATGACAGTGGGCCTCATGAGAAAGTTCAAGATCCATCAATAAGACATGATAGATAGGAAGGAGAAACGTAGAAGAACTGTTACAGTACCCGGCCATAAAGCACTTTCGTCTTTGGAAAGAGACAATTGGCGCCACGTAAGTTAGAGCGAGATAACGCTCTACAAAGCCAAAATTAGCTGAAAAGACCAATGTATAATTACCGGCCCGTTACTGTACCCACATAGCTCAGAAAATAGCAGACTTAAATGGCAGTGGGCATTTCGCATTGTTTCACTTATTGGTTATCAATAGAATTACAAGACTAGACTTGAACGAACCTACGTTTTATGTCTTACTTAAACTACATTGACCGCTACACTAAAATTACCAAAAACTTATGAAGAAATTCAATACAAACACAAACACAACGCGGCACGACAACAGTTGCTACCAACTTACAAAGTTACCGCTAGATGGCGCTGTCTCCTGTACAAACATGCTAACGTTTGTTCGCCGCGGAACACTTAAGTTAATCTTTAAGATTTGCTTTAATTATCTAATTTCAACTATAAGTAAGTGTACTAGATCGATCCTGGAACTCCGGGTTGGTTAAGGACCTTACTATCATAGGCTAGATCGTAATTTCTTGTAAACATATGGCCGCCTTTACACCTGTAAGTTACTTGCGTAATATTTACATAATTTACTTACAGTTGCTTTTACACTTGCAATAAATACTTACGTAAATAATGCTTACGTAAGTTGTGTAAGTTTAAACTTGGAGAAATTATTACACGCCCATTTACATGCTTCCCAAATCAGTAATAAAAATGCCTTCTCACAGTCGTCACGTTCAAGCAGCTGCTGCATACATAATTTTATCAAATAGTCGAAAGCAAAAGAAAAGAAAATGCTGGATAAAACCATGGCTAGAAAGAAGAATATAGGGCTTTAAAATACCGCCAATGTGATACATAAATTTCATTAGTACCGCTTCCGCTCTTCTTTTTCTTTAATTTTGTCACTTCTTGGCTAAATTGTGCTTTCAAATTATGCAATTTTCTAATTATTTCCTCTGGAGTGGTGCTAAATATCTCATTAAGTTCAATATGTAACAAATTTGTTTTTACGCGGTTTTTGTACTCCTTATTTTTGTAGTCCCATAGTATAGGACGTGTCTCAAGAGCAGTAATGAAAGTTTCCACCTCGTCAGGTGACCAGCTTTTATTTTGTTTTTGTTTTGAACCGGACATTGTAGCGTAATTTCTCAACTTATCAATTTAGTTCGATAAGCTGTGAGTCGCTTCCGTAAACAAACTCGAACGTGTTTAGACCTGTAATTTTCCAACTTACGTAAGCTGTGAGAAATTACAATAAGTCACTTACAAAAACTATTTACACTTGAAAAATTATCGTAAGTCGCTTACGTAAGTGACTTCCGTAAGTAAAACTTACAGGTGTAAAGGCGGCCTATCGCTCTAATAAATTACTTTCTTCGAGTATATTGGTTTTAATCACCAAACGCTGCGCTCCTGCACTACAATACCTTATTGAATCAGGCGCTACTTTGCGGAGGTCCATTTCAACGAACAAAAAACGTTTACTTTGCCTCTCCGCTAGCACACGTGCCGATTCTAAAATACTGTTTACATGCATACAATTTAGCCATTCGAAGTCATACTTTGAATAAAGCGTTACAACATCCACGTATAATTTCACAATTTGACGTCCAGTCCAGATAATGGCTGACCTTTTAATGCACCTTGTGTTAAAATGCATAGCGTTCCATGAAAATCGTATCAAAAATGTGCCCCGTATCAATCCTCTGTCACACATGAAAGGGTAGCCAAACAAAGGCTGCAACCTGCATACGGGATTATTTTAAAACTGTATTGAACTTTGGATTATCGGAGATTTTTGAAAGGTACAAAATGTTGCAAATATGTTAATTGCAGTGGTGAAGGGTCACTGCAAGAGGTATTGTTAATGCTTTTCATTGAATTTTGGTTTAAGTTATGTACTTTACACTGTATAAGACAATGTGTGCAAATGATCTTTAGTGACCACAAATCTGTACAGAGTACAATTTAATGAAAAATGTTAAATAAATGATTTGAAGTGGGTTATAGCAGATGGGTAAACAAATACATACATAAATCACGTCTTTATCCCTTACAAGGTAGACAGAGCCTAAGGTAACAATACCTAAAAGCCACGTTTAGCATGATTGTGGGCTGGGGGATGAGGTGGAAAGGGGAGTCAAAATAGTGATGGGTTGCTAGCCGCATCGCCCATAAAAATCATGATTCCTTTTCAAAGAACACATTCAGAAGCCACTGCCCTTAATTACACGGGCGAATGATAGTCACAGTAGAGAAAGAAGTTTAAACATTACCCCCCTTATTCATAAACGCTCTATAGGCTTCTGCTAACTTAGTAATCGTTTGTCCTTATCTGTGAAAAGTAAATGTCAAAGTGACAGATAAGGACCAACGATTGCTAAGTGAGCAGAAGCCTATAGAGCAATGAATAAGGGGGAACGTGTTTTATGTGTTGAACTTTGTATTCACGTTCAAAAGATTAAAGATCTTAATTTTTTTTTACGGTTGCAAGAGACTATGGCCCTTAGTAAAACAGTGAGGTGAGAATAGATTGTGATAAGAGTTAAATTTGATGTTCATTTTGATGTGCACGAATACCCGAAAAACAAGACGAACATTCAACACGGTATAGATATGTTTTACGAGTAAATACTAACAAAATTACATTCTCTTTACAAACATTACAAATGATTAGAATCGCAATAATTTAACTTACAAGTCTTACGACACAAAATGCCTTCTTGTGTTTTGGGAATAAACTTCACATTCGCATGTTTACACATGGCAGGTGAATGTAATAATCTAATGATTGTATTTACTTTGCTTTCCGAGCCCCGTCACTTAATTCTGCTGTTAATAATAAACAATGGAGACAGTACTCTATGGCTTTTGACTGAATAAGGGCCGATGCTGGATACATACCTATCAAAATGCATAAAGTTTAAAATGCATAATGGGCCAAAACACAAAATGTGTACTGCGATAAAGAGATTTAATTTTCAGAAAATGACAACTTAAAAGGATTGTTATAAAATAAAACTTATCTAACCTAAACCAATATGTGTATTACGCAATCAAAGAAGTTCGTTTAGCATATTTAGTTTCATCATAAATTGCATTACATAATAATAATAATACGAAAGATATTATGAAATTTTGAACCATTATGCATTTTAAGTTCGCTATTAAAGCTAAGTTTAGGTTCGCTCGCTATCATATCCGTACTGAAAATGTCAGCTAAAACCTGAACTGGGTCGCAATTGATTCGCATTAAGACGCCATGGTAAGGCCCTGCTTCGAAACGGGATAAACTTTCTGACGAACCTTCAATATTTCTCAAACTCTAATAATAGCCAACTTTTCAATACACCAACTTAATAATTTAATTAAACTCGTATTACGAGCGGATAGCCAAAACATGTTATTGAAGAGTTTGGGAAAAGGCCGATTAATTTAAAACCCTTGTTACGATCGCTTAATAACATATATTTTGCTAAGTGATTTGTGTTAATACGTTGTTGGTGATGTGTTATAACATATACAATAAATAAAACGAATGGAATTTACGTGTTTAAAGAGTCGTGGCGTAACTGTTAAGGATTAACAACAAAAAAGTGTCCTGAAATAGTAGATTAATGCTGAGGCCTGGGAAGTAGCCAATTTCTGGATGACTTGTTTAAAAACACGAACCGCATGTGAGTGTTTTTTTTTAAATTATGAATCCATCAGTTGCTCTTTCAGCTGAGGCAGATATATAATGTTTTTCTAAACCATTAAGAGGAAATGAAAATAAACTTTGTACTAAACTTCCCCGCAACTTAAGTAGCTTTCAGGTTCTCGCCTTTTTTTATTTTTTTTTATGTCATCGGTCACCGTAAGCTATTTGAGACATTGATAAAAACGTTAGACTAGAACAAAACGCGCCCTCCGCGGCCATCGACTTGGCTGTATAACATTGTTATTCATTATTCCACAGTCTCTACGACTTTTAAAAAGTTAAAAACAAATGAAGAACAGTCCAGCAATCCGATTTATGGTCAGATAATCGTAACAAGGCCCCTCGTGCTATTTATAAATACAATGGCGACATTTACGACAATGTTTGAGAAAAAGATATTACGAACGTGTATACTAAAATCGTTTGTCTTTACAGCACAGCTAGCACAACAGCGCGCGAGCCGTGTCGCGCGTGATATAGAATGCATGTCTCTTTCTAGAACAAACAGTAAGAAAAAGACAGGTATTCTATCTCTCGCGTATGCTAGTAGCCGTGCTGATCATCATCGTCCACCTGTAGCAGTCCACTGGTGGACACAGGCAGTCTAAAGTTAGATTAGGTCAAGCTTATTTCATTATTATCCTGTCAATGAATTTCGATTTCAGCGTTAATTTTTTTTTATATGAGTAGGAAGGCAAACGAGCAAGTGGGTCGCCTGATGGTAAGCGATCACCACTGCCCATAGACACCCGCAACCCCGGAGGGATTGCAGATGCGTTGCCAACCAAGAGGACTAAGATGAAATGCCTCTTGTGCCCGTAATTTCCCCGGCTGTCTTACTCTCCACACCGGAACACAGCAGTGCAAGCACTGCTACTTAGCGGCAGGATTAGCGAGTAAGATGGTGGTAGCAATCCGGACGGACCTTGGACATTTTATTAGGCGAAACGATCGTTCGACGAAACAAAACAATATTACATAAAAAATCACCCAAATATTCGTGTAGTCACGGCAGAAGCTGTCACCATTAACATCAATGTATTAATCTGTAACTTTACGCTGCGAAGCTTAAGACTGAAAAGCTGGGCGCAAGTTTGATCCGGGAACTTATAAGCTCATTAGCTAGTGTTTCGTGGAAAGCTTGTGTACGCGCCCTGGAAAGTTATGAAGTTATTGGTGTTTTGTATAAAGTTCGAAAAAGCTGTAAATTTTTGAAGTGATCCGTTTATTCTGCCGTATTTATACGGCTTATCGAAAGTGTATTATTATGTAGTGTCAAAACTTAAACTCGTCAGATACCGTTGACATAGGATTATGAATGATAGAAAAAACATGGCCTCACAATGCAGGAGGAAATGTGAAAACCACTGGTTTCAATTTTAACGAAAATAACATGTTTTTTTTTAGTTTTGCGTGTGGAGAAATGCTCAAATTTATAAGATAAATATTTTTTTATAAAACTCTTATTGGTTCTAACATGGGCTTTGTCAACAAAATTAAATGTTTGGAAAAAATATAATAAGTTGAAGGTGAAATTTACGTAGCACTGCTACGACATCTCGTAGACGCGCTACGCCCAAATTTTATCACTACCAATGCCTACTCGGCGTATTTGTTATGACAAGAAAACATCAAGTACAAACATGAGATCTACTTCCATCCACATGAATAACAAATATACATTATCTCTTATGAGGAAATCATAGAATTAACGTCAATATCTGCATAGTTTTAAATATTGATGATGTTGATGATTGTAGAGAAGCCTTCAAATGTATAGTCGGGTTCGTCACTTTTGAACCTTAATGGAGTCGGATAGTGACGAACCTTTTCCAATCCCGAATATACAACGGAAAAATCGTGATAAAATAGAGTTACTGATTCCGGTACAAAAATAATAACAAAATCATCAACAAAATGCGTGTAGTAGGTTCGATTCGCATAAGTGAGGTACAGTCAGCGTCAAATAGTTCGTGACACCAAAAGTACCCAAATAGTTTGCAACACGTCACTGTTACTGTGGAAATAAGGTCGTGTTGCTAACTTTTTGGCCACATTGGGTGTCACGAACTATTTGACGCTGACTGTACGAGTATTTAATACATTCCATATATTTGTATATTTATGGTCTGCTATTTATTTTAATCTACTAAGATAGTGGTTTTCGTGCCAAAATTGAAATTGAACTTACTTTAAGACAGTGTCAATTCATAGAGTAGTGTTTTTAAATTTACAGCGCACTCCTGGAATTTAAGTGCATCGTTCGCTGTTTTATAGTCGTCTGGTCGGGGACCCGGGAGACGTTCGGAAATGCCGTCTGTAAAACATAGACGTCTTAGTCCAGCATACCGATAGTACGATTACTTCGAAATAAATATTGTTGAAAAATTGCAGAAATTAACATCTGGCATAAGTTACGGGAAATTTACCAATTAACCTTGTACCAAACTAAGCAAAGCTTAACTATGGATACTAAGGTAACGGCATAATGTACTTAAAGAGATAAATACATACTTAAGTATATTATAATATACTAGTTACGTAAACCATATTATATGTATGTATGTATGTATAACTCTTTATTGTACATAAAACACAAGAAAAAGACGAATACAGGATAACACGCATACTACAACGATATAATATACTAGCTACGTTTATCATGATTGTCGCCGCATCACCTATAAAAGTCATGATTCCTATGCCCATTCCCTCGATGGGCTTTTACCATCTGCGCGGGAAGAGAAGCAACTGCTACATTCTATGTTTTTTCTTTGCTCCCAGTCCTGCATGGAAGCGTGTAGTTATGACATGATTTTATTTCAATTATTTCATGTCAAAACAACTCATAAAACTTAAAAATCTTACAATTTACAATTTAAAATATTGCAACAATACAATAAAACAAATATCTTGCTATCAATAAGTAGTAGTATAAAAGGCGTGTTTCCAATTCTATCTAAATACAGTTTCTACTCTCCTAGCCCAAGTAAGATACAATCGCCTACGCAAACCCGTCGCAATTGTCGATTCAATGTAATTAGGAGAACACGTGTCCCCTGTGTCAGTCGGCGTCTGACATGATGCTAAATTGTATGGCAGATTGATGTTAATGAGAACGTTAATTAATAGAAAATTAGCTGTACAATGTAACGACTGATTCCACATTTTTATTGTAATTTTTTTGAAGGATAAAAACTTTACGGTCATGAACTCCTCGTATATCGTTTCGTTTTGATGATTTCACAATGCTATCCCACATGCCCCCGAAACACGGAGAAGAATAATTGTTATGAAGGAGTTTTTTCTAAATTTCTGCCAAGATTCTTGAGACGCATTCTTCTTGGCAACTAGTTTAGTTAGTAGTTTCAAAAAAGACATGCAAAAGAGCGCTTGGCGGCCTTTTTGCAAAATAATAGCTTTTGGTTTATTGATTTTACTTGTATATTAAATCCTGCTCAACAAATTATTTTTGAACGGGTGACGCATCACTACATAGTATAAAGCAAAGTTGCTTTCTCTATCCCTATATCCCTATGCATGCTTATATCTTCAAAACTACACAACGGATTAACGATTTTTTTTAATAGATAGAGTGATTCAAGAGGAAGGTTTTTATGTATAATCCTACGCAGACGAAGTCGCGGGCAGAAACTAGTATATAATAAACCCATCGTAATATAACCGCTAAAAAAGAAACGTCATACGATACCTCTTTAAACTTGAAGCTATACTAGATAGAAGCTATCTTAGAATTATGGTAGAATATTTCAGCAAATGGTTTGGTAGATTTTTGAATTAAAATTGAGTCACACTTTGGTGTACATCAAACATCAGCAAAAGTGTGGAAATGTCTGTTAAACACAATAAAAAAATCCTGCAAAACACTAACAAAGGTATTCAGTGAAACTGATCCAACCATTCCAGATTCATTTTGAGCCCCGGTGTTTATGTAGGCAGTTCAGTCTCGTCTCGCCTTACCAAATTTAATTGACGAAATAATCGTCAATGCTAACCTTGTATCGATTCGGTCGGATGCTTCCGCGGCTCCCGGTTCTCCCCAGCGCTGGCTCATTTCCTTGCTTCCTGATCGATTCGCGATCGGTAACGACTCATCCGGTGCTAATTCGCTCTCCGCACAATATATTTCGGTGTGTGATTGATCGTTGATTGTTTCTCGTCGTACTTATTGTATCGTTCTGCACGTTGGTGTCGGGATAGAATTGGGAAATAGCTGTGGTTATTGGCGAAGCTTTCAAAATTATTTGTTGAGATTCAACGAGACAATGGGGCGGTACGATGCTTAAATCAGTTGTTAATTTATGAATAATTTGAATTACTATTTTGAATTAGATATTATTTTCAACGGCAGTCGTTAGACGACCAAAGTCAATGATGAGAGCGATGAGAGACGTGTACAGTTAATGCCGTTTGAGAGGGTCAAGGAAATAATTTTACGTAAGGTTAACTCTTTATATTTTACTTCACCCGTTCCGTTTCTTCCGTTTCACTTTTGCGAAGACACACAACGCTGATGATCTATTTTTCGTGTCTCTATTTTTTTTTCTTGTTTATTTTCGATAAAATTGTGTATATTCTCTTATATTTGTGTGTCTGGCAAAAAATAATAAATGTCTTCTTTCTTTCTTACTTACTTTATCTGCGATCTGTAACCGTGGCTCGCAAGCCTGCCGTGAGCAAATCAGCACGTACACACTATTTTGGATTACTGTAACGTGATACGATTACTTACAAATGAGTACCTGACTTATTTGGTTGCGTGATACAGCGGAACTCACAGTTAAGTCACTCATAAACCAATACAGATTAGGTATCACAAAAACACTACAAATAATGAACGCTTTCCGTCAAGTTTGTCGCCATTAACGATGGCAGCAGAATGCTAGCAGTGCTTAAACGATGGCCACAAAACAAAACATGGGCGAGAATATTTAACACGCTTGGAATCACAATTGCAATGAGCATACGCGTCGTAATTTTATGCAATTGCAGCGCCCGTGCAATAGACGGCCACAGGTAAGTTAAATTAACGAGATCAGGCGCTCAAAAGTGTAGAGTACTGCGTTAAATTTCTCATTGACATCTGAAAACCGTATGACATTACAAGCGATATTACAGAATATTTATGACGACCGCTGACATCGACAATGGTGTATCCTAAATAAATTTATTAACGCCAAAATAAAATAAAATCTAAAGCAGTAAAATAAGTATCAAACTAAAATTAAAGGCTACCAGGATCTCATAACACACTACATCGATGGTCGGACCCTCGTCATGTAGCCATACTTTGTATACTGCAGCATGACAGTGCCTCGGAATATTACATCGCCGTTCAACGGATATTGAATATCTAAATTTGAAAATGTAGTGCTAGTAGACCACTTTAGTAGCGATGCGCTCCTGGTAACGATATTAAAATTTACAAACATAAATTCGGATAAATGTGGAAAATAAATACCTATTGAGTTTTGTAAAATAAATTTTCGTTTAAGGACAAGATGTAGTTTAAGATAGATAATTAAAAAAATATATATATATATATTTGGAGACTTTTTCTAGCTAATGTGATTACATATTTTCATAAAAAGGTAGCACAGTTTGTTATAATATAGTATTTCACGAAATCGTGTTGTGTGTAATCTAAAATTAAAAGCGTTACTTTCTCTCCTGTTTTATTCCCATTATTTCTTGCTAGTTTCTAATTACTTATAATTATTATACTTAATTCTTGCATAAGTTCAAAAGTCATATATACACTACATTGTGTCATTTTCATCATAATTATTAATACATAATGATTCGTTGCACTTTCGTAGCAGCCGGAACTTTACATTCAGTATTATTCCAAAGTGCAATAGTTACTGTTGGAAACTCCTTAAGTATCGAAGTTGAATCGTTTATTTAGTTCAATGTTCCGTATTTTACGATACAACAAGAGCTTATTTAAAAAACAATTTTCATTTTACAGCTATTCACAAACCCCGGAGCTAACATGGTCATTTTTTTAGCTATCTCACTCCTAATTTTATCGTTACAATGCATGCGCTGCTGTTTCCATGTCGAGAGTTAGATAGCTGATGAAATTAATGACAATTAATGGCACGTGAGGTCATATCAATACCTCTCTCTTTCCATCTGGCCCTCGTTTATACCGTATTTAAAATGAAACAAACAGCTGGGGCTTTACTATAACCTTAATGCGATTATCCGTATGGGCTGACAATTGGCATCGCAATCAGCTAGCTGTCACATTCATACAAGAACTGTCAAAATGAACACGATGGCGATTGCGAGCGAGTTAGGTAATAAGCCTACAGGTTTTAGCTGTCATTTTTAGCATGGATGACCTCAACTAAATCGGAATTGATTCGCATTAAGACGTCAAGGAGAGGCTCCAGGCCTGAAATTCTGTGTGAGATTTTGATTTAAAACCAAACACGTGCAAAAAAACACGTTTATTAAAGGTCAATCTCGAAGCGTCTTATCTTTACGGAACCAGGAATCGGGTCATAACATCGGGACGCTTAACCAAAACTTGTCGGGGATAGATGGGGAAAAAATACGTCACAACAGAGGGCGAGCGGGGGGGTTTAATAAATATTCAAATAAAGGCCCTCCCCCCTCCCAGGCTCTACGAATTCCCTAACTAGAAAATGTTTCATGAACAGTGAATTTTGAATGATACTAAATAAAATCTTTATGTTAACGAGCGAAAGTTCAATTTGGTACGAGTGTTTGTTTGTTTATGCCGTTTAATCTATACGCTTAGTGTGCGGTCGATTTTGAAATGAGTATTTTAATTGAACGCTTCTTAAGTATTAATTTGTTTTACATTGGGAAAGTGGGTGATGTTCGGTGTTGTTTTTATTAAATCCGACCAATGGTCTAGGTTTGTAGTGTCAATTTTTATCTTGCATCGTTGTTTATGAATTGTTTATAGATGGTAAGGAATTGAAACTTATTTTTTCCAAGAATCTCAAAATAACGATATGTATTTGCATCTTCTAAACAATGAGCGTTAGAGCAGGTTGAACCGACGTCTTTCTCTTCTTGCTTTTTTACACACTTTCTTGCTTCTATTACATACTTTCTTGTCTTTGATCTAAGATTTACACAGAAATGACTAGTATTCTTTATACATCTCTACTGTAAGCTAATATTATTTAGGGCTTGGGGACCTTACACATCCATTTTATAAATGTATTTAATTTAAGTAGAATTTATGTATTGTAGTAGCTTAATGTATTTTATTTTGAAATTACTTTCTGCCAAGTTTCTTGCGGCGCATTCTTATGGCAATGATGGTCTTTCCGAATGCGCTGGTATTAAAAAAAAAACGTGTAAAAAAGCCCCGGGTGGCCAATTTCCAAAAATACATTTGGAATTTGGAATTTTGAATAGCACATTGAAAACATTGGTTAAAGTCTTGGTTTATAATTATTGGCAACTAGCAACGTGCGTAGGTTTCAGTTGACATGCCGCCATATCCCATCCTCATCAGATCATGTCGTGAGACAACATGCCAAACATCTGCTCAAACATTTGCCCTATTATAACTTTGGTAGACATAACTTCCAAGGCCTGCTACGTTAGTCTTAATGAGTCCCATAAACGCCAGCCTTGTGATTATTTCTTTTACGGTTCATCCGAATTATCGCGGTCGTCAACTGTTCGGAGAATGGACAGACATTATAGGCTGGTAATAGTGTAGTGTCCGTCCGCCATAGACCAGCGTTCTTACACAAGTGAAAATTTATGCAAGGTGCGTTTCATTGCGGGGCTTTTGAGCTAGCACGTCACGAGTGATCGATCTAGCGCGGCAATGTATGTTTAGACACGTTGTCGCCAATTGTTCGTATTAAACACTGGGTTTCTTTTTCAGTCACGGAGTAATACTCATACAACGTACTTATGTAGGGCTTTGCCTGTAGCTTATCTCTGCACAATTTTTATGGGCGGTGAGGTATGTGTATCGACATCACGAATGACATTTTGATATAATTTTTGAACAAAATTGAAAACGTTTCGATAAATTCCTATGTTCCTACAAAACTTTCCAGTCTGTTACCTTTCGACTCTTAAACTGCTGAACCGATGTTGACAGGATAATTTGTTTCCGGAAAAAAGAACGCTAATAAAGTCCCCAGAAATAGCCAGTTAAATTTATTTTTAAATCTCCTGAAATGTCCATGGTTTTCCCGTAATTTAATTATAATGATACTGATATTTAAATATTTTATTGAATCAGGCGTTACTTTGCGGAGGTCCATTTCAATGAACAAAAAAATTACCTTGCTACTCCGCTACACAGCGGAGTAGCGGAGCGCGTTGAGTAGCGGAGTAGCAAGGTAATTTTTTTTCACTGATATTTACGAAAAAATAATTATACCTCCCGATACAAACTGGCGTCTCGCTGATACGTCACAATATGAAATTACGCGGAAGACACACTTCTAGGGCCCGATTTTTTAAAGCGCATCACTTTTGAATGTCATTCGAAAGTGGAAAAAAATGTGTAACATTTCGACTAGATCACTAAATTAGTTATAGCTGCAATTTTCTTCTTATTTACTCATATTTCATTCTACTTCATTTTTCACCACTTCCATGCTGGTCCGAGAGCAAAGAAAAAATATAGAATGCCCAGTTGCTTCTCTTCCCGTATCGTGTTATACTATAGGCAATGCGGCTAGCAACCCATAAATATTTCCCACATGCTTGTGGCCTTTAGGTCTTGTTGAAAATGAAAATGAAAATGAAAATTTATTTTTGCAAATTGGCCGCCAGGGGCTCTTTTACATGTCTTTTTGAAACTACCAGCACATTCGGAAAGACCATCATTGCCAAGAAGAATGCGCCGCAAGAAACTTGGCAGAAAGTAATTTTTTTTTCTTCTTTTTTTCTCTTTTTTTCTTCTCTCCTTCGGCTCCGTCAAACCTGGGATAGCGACGTAATCAATGTATGTAAAAAATCTAGGGTCTTACCATGACGTCTACTGCCATTTAATTCCGATTCAGTTTAGGTTTGCTCGCTGTCAGAGCCATACTAAAAATGACAGCTAAAACCTGAACTGAGTCGGAATTTAATCATTTGATAGGCGTCGTTGCCACTACGAAAAAGAGTCAGCGATTTTTAAAAGCTTAAGATCCTTGTCTGTGGCCCTTGTTGACAATACCTCCAGCTGGCTAAATAATGTGTAAGATACGGTTCCCAAAAACTCCTATTTGAGAGCTTGGCTTTATCTGGCCCTCCTGCAGAAGGACCAATTTTTACTCATTTGAATGCGAACCGTTGGAATTAAGGAATGGAACTGTATTTAAATTATAAATTGGACCATTTAGAACGTGCTGGTCTGGGAGTGAAGAAAAAACATAGAATTTACCAGTTGCTTCTCTTCCCGCGCAGATGGTAAAAGCCCATCGAGGGAATGGGCGAGTCTTAGGAACCGTGTTATAGGTAGGCGATGCGGCTAGCAACCCATCACTATTTTGATTTCCCTTTCCACCTATATGCCCTTAATCATGCTTTTAGGCCTTAAGGTTTTGTTACTTTAGGCTCTGTCTACCTCGTTAGGGATAAAGACGTGACATATGTATGTACGTACCATTTAGAACGTCGTTGGTGTTAAAGATTATTTACCGTTGTACCGATGATGAGTTAATGTGTTTCAAAATATGTGTGTGTGTATCATTTATGTGGTGATCAATAATCTAAACTTCTAATTTTATTTCGAAATTATTTCTAAGTATTCAGTCTTAATTTAAAACTATAGCAATAATTAGGATAAATGGAAGATTTAACGAGTCTAGTTATGAACAATTATTATGAACTTTAATATTTTATTTTCCATAAGTGGGCGGCGACAGACAGATTTGTCAGTCTTCTTTGAATAACGCTAAAAAAGAATTTAATGTATCAACTCAAATAATCAAAAGCAGTTACATAAAATACTCGTATTATCACTTTATTTCGCGCTCATTTCTGACCTTAAGAAAACTGTCAGTATCACATTTATCACGTTTTGAAACGCAAAAGAATAATCTTATTGCTGATTCAATACATCACAAGAAATCGTAAAGAAAGCTGTACACAAAGACGTCATTCATAGACACTCAAACAAATAGGTATTCAGAAGGTAAAATGTATGCTCTCTTAAAAGAAACATTCAATGAACTGGAAAGATATTCAAAAATAAAATATATTGAAGATGGAATACATCGTAGGCGAAGTTCCATTGACATTAAAAAGATTTTAGTACGTGGAAGGTCGAACGATTTTTGCTAGTTTAAGAGTGGATTATTTAATCCATTATTTGTTAATAATTGATATAAATATATATATATATATATTTGCTGCCTTGCACGTATGGTAGCGAAGTAGTGAGGTAAGTTTCTTGTGCATTAATAATATTTTATTTCATGATTTACAAAATCAGGCGTTATTTTGCGGAGGTCCATTTCGATGAACAAAAAGCATTTACATTGCTACTCCGCTACTAAGGAACACAGACAGAGAGAGTTTTGAGTAATGAAGTACCAAGTGAGCTCTTGGAATCCATTCAGGTTTCGGGTACCATAGAAACGGGTATCAAATATCAAACCCATGAGCGAGTGAAACAAGACAAACTCGAATAACTTTCTAAGAGCCCATGGACTATCAATTAATGTTCTTTTCTCTACTATGCTGGGAAATGTATGCCTCAGTGTAGCAAAATTAGTACACGAAGTTCCGCATTATAGACTATCGCAAACAAAATTAATTCATTAACTATACATTTACAGGCCGAAAAGTGAATGCGTGGAGTTTTACTTTTAAAAGAATGTGTTTTGTTTTGACTAAGATCATTCACAGCAAACAGCCAAATGCTCGTACAATCATTATGGAACCAACGTGTGTAAGTGTCTTAAAGATTTTTTTTATCTTAATATCACAATCTGTGGATAAAAAATATAATGTTCTCTGATTTTAGAATTCAATGTAATTTTGAATAGCTTTGTAACATTTAAATTTGCACATTTAGTTGATTTATTACCACTTTATAGTAATCAGAATTATACTTTCGAATGAAATGGCACTATTAAAAAGAAAAATGGAAAATTACGATTATTGTTGCGGGAGTAATTTGCGCCAATTTTGGTGAATTGAAAGTCAGTGGAATATGTTCAAATTTTATTTTACTTCCTCGCATTTTGGAGAAAATCACTACACATACCTCGGCGGAAATGGCGATTCGTGGATTCGTATTTACTAACGGACTCAGCTACGCCTCGTCCGTCAAACTATATGCTGTTTCCCAGCCTCTGCAGTAATGTACTATTGTTAATTTTCATTTCATTTTATAGACCACCGAACCAAAGACCATGTACATAAAACAATGTGTTCAACATACTCGTGTTAGGTATGTATATAGCTATGTAAGTTGCAGACCACTCTGCATAGTGCGCCTGCACGTTCCACGCACTTTTGTACCTCGAATTAGTTTTTAGCTTTTAGCTTTGAAATGCAAACGTGGCGGCTTGAAATTTCAACTGCATTTTTCAACATTTCTGTTGGAGGAAGCATAATTTAGATGTTTTTCTGTTTTAGCCCGTCCCGTATCTGTTAATTGTGAATTATTACCGTCTGTTAGTTACTACGGTGTGCATTTTGTGTATCTTACATTAGGTTGAATACGTCAAAATAATTACAGTAAAATAATGATATTATAAGGTGGAAATAGGGATGAAATTTTTCTTCGTCTATAGTGTGGAACGTCTTTGAAAAGCAAGAGGATTTGAAAGTTTGCTTTTCCTCCCAACGTGGCTTTTAAGTCTTGTTACCTTAAGTCGTGATTTATTTATGTGCGGAGGTGTGTGTGTCCTCCCTGTTCATGCAAAAAGCGTGCCAATTTGACTCTGATCACTCAGTTGTTCCCATATCCACGTACCTTCCTTCTGTTTACTATAACAAGATGGCTGCGCCAGGTCTTCACCGATATTGGTTTAAGCGATTCAGAAGCATGTTAATTTAGGTTTTTAATTACAAAATATGTTTCTAGCGCGATTGCGTTAAATGTTAATTATTATGAGAACGTTTTGTTGCCATTTTGTTCCACTAGTGACGTTGCTTGTAATTTAAACGTTTATGCAAACGCGTTTGACACGTTATTCGTCTCAAAAACTTACACAAGACGCTGATATCTATAGATACAGTCAAGGGTATAAATATATGTACAGTTAAGAAATTAAGTCCTGACTCAACGAGGAACCTCTTCACATAAAACGTCATAGTGACATCGCAATACTTAACAAGGTAAATCGTTACGACGTTTGCTATCAAAAGGTTTCATAGTGGTTTAGAGATTAAACTCCTAGACTGTACGTTACCTAACATTTATACCTTTAAGCCTACAATAAGCCCATGACACATATATCGATATTTATGCCCTAGATTGTACATTTTTTTAAGTTGACGAAAAAGCGGTGCTCCCTGAGAATGAAGCTGACATTTCCATCAAGTCAATCTAATTAGACTTCCCAACGAGTTTATCGAAAGTTGAGAAGTGATTGGATTGTCAAATGAAAAAAAATATTCTAATTTGGGGTTCCAAATACGAGAAAATCAAAAAATCAAAATTTTATTTTTGCAAATTGGCCGCCAAGGGCTCTTTTACGTGTATTTTTGAAACTACCAGCGCATTCGGAAAGACCAAACTTAGCAGGAAGGTAAGGACGTGGGGATGTATAGTGGATGACAAAATAATTATGACTACAGAATTCTATGAACCGGTAAGACATAAATATTCGAGGAAAAAAAACGGTACGTATACAGTGCTTTAGAATGGTTTTTGGAATATTTCATGGTGGCTAGATAAGTTTGACTTAACATTTCTGTAAATAAATTTCGTGATTTTTTCATTGCGGTCGTCAGAGTTGGGCGTAATCAATTACTTTTGGAATTAATTACACGATTACTGTATTGTAACTGTTTAACCGTGTAATGCAATTATTTATAAGCTTTGCAGGTGCAGTAGCCTTGCATTATACGAATAAATTAATGACCTGCTTCACCAGTCTCTGTTAAGTTCCAGTTATCTTACAGGGGTAGGCAGAGACTACTTTGTTCCACTTGCTACGATCCTGACATACTTCTTTCGCTTCAGCCACACTCATCAATCTCTTCATACATGCTCGTCGGTTTCGGGTACTCCTGACCTGACTTTTTTCCAAAACGTCTCCTAATTGGTCTCGGAACGTCCGTCTAGGCCTTCCCCATACAGACCTGTTTAGTTATTCTACTTTCATCCATCCGCTCTACGTGACACCATTAAGCATACTTTTTTCTATCCTAGTCACTATATCCTCTTTCACACCAGCACGTTCCCTTATCACACTGCTCCTTATTCTATCTTTCAGTGATACACCTTCCATATTTCTTAACGCTCTCATTTCTACTGCATTTATTCTACTTTCATGCTTCTTTTGCCATACCCTAGTTTCGCTGCCGTACATTAATGTAGGAATTAGCACCCCTCTGTTGACAGCCAGACGCGCCTTCTTCGACACCTTAGTTATCTTAAGTGTCAGTTATCTATGAAAGATATCTATGAAGAAAGAGATAATCATAGATAACTAGTGACACTTAATAAGTGGAACTTAAAAAGAGGTCAAACAGTCCCTAGACAAGTAAATTCAAAGGCACCCACCTGCTATGGGTGTTGTAGGGGTATAACACGCGTCACGGAATGACGAGGATCCGGGTTCGATTCCCGGCGATAGCTTTACTTTCTGTGTTCTAATTTTCAGTGTTGTTTAGAAATTCCTAAGACAAGTGGCAATGGCTCAACATTCCCGGGTACATCTATTGACTGCATGGAAATACATCAATAACTAGAACTAGTAAATGAACTATTATAGACTACAGGCCCACGTACAAAAAATGTGGGTCATATGAACCACCAGGTGACGTATATAGGACGATATAAGAGCATAAAATAATAAGATTCAGCACTATGCCGTCACTTGAAACTGATGCCGTACAGAATCAAATGACCAAATTTACCCTGGAAATGGTCAGAAAATCAAAAAAAATTACCGACTTTGTGGCGCACCATTTGTACGGCATCAGTTTCATACTGTTTCAATACAGCTTCTAATCCATTATTCCGCAACACCGTACAAAAATCATGCGACAAGGGGAAAAAATCGAGGGTTGCACTTTTGAATTCTCACCAGCACCCAGTTGGACAGCTTACAAGTGACGGCATAGTGTTGAATCTTATCATTTTATGCTCTTATATCGTCCTATATACGTCACCTGGTGGTTCATATGACCCACATTTTTTGTACGTGGGCCTGTAGTCTATTAGGCACATATCATGTTAACAGATTGCTATTCATGTGTTCTAAGAAGTCATCGAAGCTTGGTGCAAGTTTAAACTTGTTGAGTGGGTAAGCTTCGGTATTCACAAGTAAAGATTGGTTATATTAGCTCTGAACTCAGCTCTGTAATACGATACGGGATATTGCCCCAAAGTGATGGTATATATAGCTGGGTACACATCTACAAGCTATAACCGGAACCGTTACCCATTTCAATAAGCAAAAAGCCAAGTGTGAATGCGGTACGAGGTTACCGTGAGGACCGCTGCGTCCACACTAGGGTTTTTGGTTACTGTAGCGTGCAATGGATACGGTTATAGCTCGGAGATGGGAAAATAAGTAGTTTTTTCTCTACGTATATGTAATGTTTGTAATAAAGTTTTGTTTATTTACTGGTGATTTTGAACGTTTACTTTGGCTCTGGTTGAATCACGCTTAGAACGTAATAACTGAAAATTGATGGGTTTACGGAATCGATTATATAATTTTTTGTTAGTGATAGGAAAACAGATGTTTACTTCTGAAATTTAATAAAAAACTGATACAGTTAATGGGGATTGATTGTTAAATAAGCGATTACGTCGAAGATACTTTAAACGTACCACAAACCTACATCTTAAGACAAAATATCAGGTTTCACCGAATTGAATCTTCATTTTAAATTGTCGCATTTAAAATAGTATTTTGAAATGAAACACGCGGCTTTCAAAACACAGCAAAAGTTAACCATCAACTCAGCCCTAATTTTAGTTGAAAATGTGATCATAAAACGCAATAAACAGTTTTGAGGTTAGGTTTGGCTCTCCTTGCTACACTTAGGTACTAAGACGAAAACGTTTGCAAGTTACGTTTGCTACAGCCAAATTTTCAGCGCCGATAGACCGAGTGTACGGCACGCGTTGCTACAGCGTGGGTACTCGTCCCAGCAGCCCTAGCTCGCGCGGCCAGTGATCTTTAATATTTATATGTCAAAGCTGGGTTGTTTGGTAATTGGCAAGGAATTATTAATGTGGGGTACTCACAGTGTAGCGCAATGGCACATAGCCGAGAGCGCACGCGAGATGGCCCGCCGCTCGGCCGCCTCGCCGCGCTACCGCATGTCGCCGCGCGCGCCCGGCCGCGAGCCGCACCGCCAACAGACGAGTCGCCACGCACAGTCCGACTGCAGACAATCCACAATACCGCATCACATATACGACCAACACCACCCCATCCTTAACTATGGTAATGTGTGATCCCACGCTGTCGCATTGCAGAACCGTGGAAGTTTTGTTGCACGTCAGCCACTATACTCACATTAGCATGCCAGCGTCCGCCTCGGTTATCAACTAGTGTTAACGTAAACAATGCACACGGTCATGTTGTAGCCGGCTTGTTACATCGGGGTCGGGCGGCGCGCGGCCGGACGGGAGCCCCGGCCTCCGGGCAGCTGCCGTGCGTGCGCGGCGTCGCTAAGTGAGCCGATCAGACGCGCGGCGGAAGTTTCGCAGCCGACACGCGCGTCGTCGCCACTGCAACCCGTCACTGAGGCGGGGCGGCCCGGGCCACTGCCCCCCGCGCCCCGCGGCGCCGCGCGCGCGCGCCAAACATGTGCCCGGACCCACCAGCCTACACCAAAGGGTTGTCGGCAAAGGGAAATTGCTACTATCGCCTTTTTGCACTACAATTGGCCGGCTTTGAGCTCGCCGCTTACAAACGCTTGATATTTCAGTGCATTTGGTTGGTTCATGCGAGCTAGCGTATCGGCCGAGGCCGGCGGGGTTATGTAACGTGCGGTGCCATGGTTCTATAGACGCAGCGCCTGTCGGGAAGCTCCTAACGCAGCCCTTAAATTTGTAGTGGAGTGTTACGAAGGGCGGCGGAGAGAGCCGAGCACGGCCGAGCGGGCCCGAGCGCGGAGCGCGGTGGCGCCGCCCAGTCGATAAGATCGTCTCTGCCGGCTGAACAAAGACACTAACCTATGATAATTACATTTAATTAAGGATAACGGAACTATTTTGTTTAATAATCATGTTGCTGCAGCAGCGCGCAGATTTAGCCCGCCGTGCTGCAGTTGGTGTGTGTTTAAAGTTAGTACATTGCCTTTTGCACCTGGAACTTCGCAGGCACGCTTTAATTTGTTTAACAACAATCCGATACGCGCTGCTAGTCGATTTGCGCACATGCTCGTAACGGTTATTTAGATTTCGATTGTAACTGCTAATTGAAATTTATTTGAATACAACGGAACTAAATAAAAGTGTACCATGATATCTGGCTGAAATATAATTTAGAAGCAGAAAAAAACTTTCAACTTTTTTTGTTTACTTACTTTTACAGACTATTTTGATAAAGTCATTGATTGCCAATTACAATTATAAACAAGTACACATGCATGTATGTTTTCTAAAGAAAATATTCGTTCAATTTTTTTTATTTTAAATGTGACCTATTTCTGGCTTAGAAATTGACCTCAACAAAAAGACAGAAAGAGCCAAACTTATAACTGTAGATACATTTATTCCAAATCAGTTTAGCATTGATGTTAACAACCACATAAGCAACGCGGGCCTTAACCGCTACTTTACAATTTAGGAGAACTTTTAAGGTTCAATTTGGAAAAGCTAGAGTTGCATTAAGTTGGCAAGAGGCGGATAGATAACACGACATTCTAACAACAACGGATAGTGTTATGTCAAAGAGTAAAGTTTGGGAAAAGCAGAATGTTTCAGGGTTCTGTACCTACGCTAATGTGGCAACGGAACTCTATTACTAAAGATCTACAATATGAATGTTTGTCCATTCGTCAATCCATCTGTGTCGAAACTATAGGGGTTACAGAATTTGAGAATAAAACTTGAGGTCTTAGGTTCGATCCCCGGCCAGAACAGATTTTATGTACGAATGCTTAGTGTAAAGAAGGATGTTTATCCGTTTTCTACTAACAAGTTTTGCTTAGTTTAGGACCAGATCAATTGTTTTTAAACCAGAATAACAATTGAAATGTTCACAGATTGTATAATAAATACTTAAATGGTGTAATAAAAAGTTATAGCTTACAAGACACGTTTGTTTGTTTTGCTAGCGTAGAACAGACTGCGTGCGGTTTCGTCAGTTTAAAGTTGAAGCAGCTAATAGAGAGAGTGGAAAAAAATAGATTTACTAATACAAAATTGACTGAACCATTCTGTTATTTTAATTGTACCAATGAAAATCCTAGATCCCTATTTGCTTTGAAATTGTCTTACATACAAGGGAAAACTATCGCTTCACGTTAAAATGCTTTCAAATCATTTTATGTTTCCTTACGACTGTATTTTTGGCACGGCGTAGCTGTCCGTAGCAGGGCTACGCCATTGTAGCGGTGCTACAACATTTGATATACATATGTCGTGCAATTCTGAATTTTATTTTGAATTTTATCTTGAACGAGGCCCAAAATTATACATAAAGTTATGGATTTCATCTGTTTTAGTCTCTACTGATTGAGTAGATATTTTGCTAGGTAGACAGATAGACAAGGCAAAACTATAAACTTTATTGTATAAAGGATCCTTTTTGCGATTTCAACAACCGTTAACCGGGTGACTTTGATAATTTTGGAGTTACTTTGGTCGCATTAAAATGCTTTAAAATCAATACTGTCCATATCTGGTCCATGTTTAGCAGGTACGCAAAAGCGATCGATGAAGACATCGATTGGAAGCAAGTAAACGCAAATAAAAATTAGTGATTTCGTCATTATACCTACTTTTTAAAGTCAAGTAATGTATTATTGGGCCCTCGGCAGCATAACCGCGAACCGCTGTTCCAATATTAAATATTAAAATCTGTCCTACTAACACTAGTTCTTAAGTTTATGTAATAGCTAACAATCTATGGATATTAATCTGAAAATAAATATTTATTATTATTGTTCTTATTTTTAACTAAATCTCTTCCTAGGAGGAAATACTTCGCACGGACCTAAGCCAAGTGCTTTAATTTTATGCAAATTTATGACATGGACAAGAATTTTCTTACTATACGGCATGTGTTGAGGATGACAGCTTTTTGTAGGAGTGTTATATGCGGATGGAGGTATATCGAGAGCCCGGAGGCTTGCGTGGAGTGTTATTATTATTATTATTAAAGTGCCAGCCGTTCTAGAACCTAACGGCTTGGCTAAAGATGATGGCATGCGATCCGACGGTCTGACACTGGTTCCTTGGCGGATGGGTCGGCCCTTAGTTTGGGATGCAACGTGTGTTGATACTCTGGCTCAGACTCATCTTTCAAGGACCCAAAATGCTACAAGCTCTGTTGCGGCCCCAGCGGAGGACTTCAAACGCTGAAAGTATAGCTCGCTTGGAGGCAGTTATATATTTGAGGCGTTTGGAGTCGAAACTCTGGGGCCATGGGGGCCAAGCGCGCGCCGTGTGTACAAAGATATCTTGGCGTGCCTTATAGAGGCCTCCCGTGACCAGAGGGCTGGCCAATATTTCGCGCATTGCCATACAACGTGGTAATGTTGCCAGCCTTCTGGACACCAATTGGCGTCGATATGGAGATTTTTTTTTATCTTTAATTTAATAATAGTTTCAGCTTTTTTCAATTCTTCCATGCTGGTCTGGGAGCAAAGAAAAAACATAGAATGTACACACGGCAATATAATCAGGTAAGCACCTACGCACGCTCGCGCCGTATCTATCCTGCTTACCGAATAGCTTTGCTGTGTGTACCAGTTGCTTCTCTTCCCGCGCAGATGGTAAAAGTCCATCGAGGGATTGGGCGAAAATCTTAGGGATCATGTTATATAGGCGATGTGGCTAGCAACCCATCACTGTTTTGATTCCCCTTTCCATCCATACGCCCACAATCATGCTAAACGTGGTATTTAGGTCTTGTCACCTTAGGCTCTGTCTACCCCGCAAGGGATAAACACGTGATTTATGTATGTATGTATAGTTTCAGCTAGGTTTAGGTTATTTTTAAGTTTTGGCTGTTTTTGTACCTACTCTTAAATCACATTCTTAATTGAAGTCATACTATTTAAAATGTTTTTCGACACTGGCAATACGCTAGTGTTGCTGGCGTATATTTGTGGTGCCCTTGCCCGTCTCTCGTGTAAAAAAAAATGTACTTGTTAACTTCAAACCTTCAGCGCTACATTTTTATCCAGATGACCAAAAACCCTTTTACACTCAACCTTGTGGGATCAAAGTCGTTTGGAAGTATTTCCACCGACGCAGCAACTTTTGGCTTATTGCAACTATTTGTTAACGCGGGGGGACGATGTGCTTTGATAATTTGGGGCTTTCCGTGCTGAAGTTGGTGACAAATGTGGATGTGGAAGAAATTGGTGGTCATTTTTTACAGCACATTGGGTATGGGAGTCGTGTCTTAAATATTAATGCATGGGCGTTTGCGGAATTCGGAAAAACTAATTTTAGTGAATTTGTACAAGATTTTTATGACTTTACATTTGGCTGTGTTCCGGTGTGGAGAGTAAGACAGCCGGGGAAATTACGGGCACAAGAGGCATTTCATCTTAGTCCTCTAGGTTGGCAACGCATCTGCCATCCTTCCGGGGTTGCGGGTGTCTATGGGCAGTGGTGATCACTTGCCATCGGGTGACCCACTTGCTCGTTTGCCTTCCTATTAATATAAAAAAAAAAAAAAAAAAAAAAAAAAAAAAACTTTACATGCTTAAATTTCTAAACGACACTGACAATTAGAACACAGAAAATCCGAAAAGTAAAGCTATGGCCGGGAATCGAACTCGGATCCTCGTCATTCCGTGACGCGTGCTGTACCGCTACACCACCCATAGCAGGTGAGTAAGCCTTCGAATCAACACTAGCTAATAACAAATAGAAAAAAATCGAAGGCTTACTAAAATTGTTTCCAATGCAACTTGTGTTTATTAGTCAAACATATTATATGCCTAAATTAGCTGAAACAGTTTCCAAAGCAAGTTAATAAGTCTGAGTCAGTTAAGTAGGTACTTTTTTTCATCTCAGAGCGCCATTTTTAATTCCAACCCTTCATCGAAACTCATCATTTATAAATCACGATTCCTGAACTCCCGATCTTTACTTAATTGGGAATCAAATCTAAGAATACTAAGGATTTTTATTTATTAAGGACAAGAAAATTGCTTTTCGTACTCCGTCCCATTGTTTTTGTCGATTTAACTGATTTGTGTGAATTTTTGGGGTTATCAGTTCTTTCACATACCAAGCTAAATACGGTAGGGCTCCGAGGGTTGTAGCCAGGTCTACACTGAATTACTGAGGACACTCCTGGGTTTATGCGGAAAGTACGGGATCTTGGCGCTCTGAGCCAAGATCATTACATTTATAAATAAAATATAATCAAGCTTTTAACCGTATGTTACTTTAAACTCTTGAACTTTATACATTTTATAATACAGCAGTCATGCCTTCGGAGGCAGCTGTTCAGGTAATGCCCTAAAGAAAGACCTTGTTTCTTTCGGTTCAATTTAAATTCTAAAACCAAATTATAAATATTTGCATTACCTGCCAG
Source organism: Pandemis corylana (assembly GCA_949127965.1). Lineage (NCBI taxonomy): Eukaryota > Metazoa > Arthropoda > Insecta > Lepidoptera > Tortricidae > Pandemis > Pandemis corylana. The sequence continues at coordinate 12,555,435 of OX421866.1, read as the reverse complement.
CGAGTTGATTTGTATATACAAACTTTTGTATATACAAACTCAAGTTCCTACAATACTAACCACCTTATTCATAAACGCTCTGGTGACTTCTCTGCTGTTTTAGCCATCGTCTGTCCTGACCTGTCACTTTGACATTTACGTTTCACAGGACTTTACCCTCTATTTGAGAGGCCATAGATCAAACCACCAGGCTTTGCACCCTGCTGAGAGGGGTGCGAGTCGGGTTACCTCCACGTGTGGTCAAGAGCTGCGGTTCGTTTTTGGATCCGTCCAGGGGGAAGAGCAGTGCTTGGCTAATGATTTCCTGGCAGTTTCTGAGGGCTATCATTGACCGTTGGCTAAGAGCCCGACAGGGGTGTGAGGTCTTTGACCATTACCGCACGTTTCCGACATTTTGTCAGAAGATTTTTTTATTATATTTTCGTTACTTTGACATTGGCGAAGTTGTCGTCGCTATAACAACTTGATACGCCACAAATAAGAAGAAGAAGACACCCTGCTGAGGTATTCTGTGCACACTGGAGACGACCAGTTAAAAAGATCTCAATGCCCAATAATTGTAGTTAACAAGTTGCTTATTTCCTCGAATCTACTCGACGGGCTTTGCAGGATTAAGGCGTAGTTTACACTTGGGTGAGGCTTAGACGCGTGTACCTTGGGGCAACTTTTCGAGGACCTAATTAGGGATTTAACAGGGTTCAATAAACTTTACTTCTTTTTCTTCGCCGCTGGCTATTTGAAGACCGTGTTATGAATTGTCTGTTTTAAATAGACTTGTTAAATATTATATTACTTCCATGCTAGTCTGGGAGCAAAGAAAAAACATAGATTGTACCAGTTGCTTCTCTTCCCGCGCAGATGGTAAAATACCATAGAGGGAATGGACGAAAATCTTAGGAATCATGTTATAGGCGATGCGGCTAGCAACCCATCACTATTTAGATTCCACTTTCCACCTATACGCCCACAGTCTTGCTAAACGTAGCCTTTATTTCTTGTTACCTTAGGCTCTGTCTACCCCGTAAGAGATATAGACGTGATTTGTGTGTGTGTGTGTGTGTGTGTATTTACAAGATGTTCTTATTTTCTAGCCAGTAGATACAAATATAGGGCGTAGCAAAACTTAAGACTAAATTTAATAATAAGTAGCAATTCATAAACTACTAGTGACCCGCCCCGGCTTCGCACGGTATATTATGCATGTATTGTACATATAAACCTTCCTCTTGAATCACTCTATCTATTAAAAAAAACCGCATGAAAATCCGTTGTGTAGTTTTGAAGATATAAGCATACATCGGGACATGAGGACAGAAAAAGCGACTTTATTTTATACTATGTAGTGATTGATTGGTAATTTATTCCGGAGACATACCTATACGTCTGTTTATATATTTGGATCCTTATCATATTATAACGTACTCAAGATCTAACAAGTTCACTCACCATCCAAAATCAAATTAACGGCTCACAGTTCCATTTTTGACATTAACGAGATTCGCGAAATTGAGTAGCGACTTCCGAAAATGTGGCGGTGTTTATGATATTACCATAGACGTAATTATGGGATTAGCTCCTAACTTCCTTTGGGGGCTTAACTTAGCAGTTTCTGCAATCCTGGTACTTTTTTGGCTTTGACTTCAGCGGTTTTTGGTATTTTACGTCGTAAATACATATATTTAGGAATATTTAGAAAGAAGATTTTAATTTTGACTACCACCTACTATTATTTACTATTACTATTTTTGTGGAGGTAGGTGGATATCTATACTAATATTATAAAGAGAAAAAATTTGATTGTTTGTTTGTTTGCATTGAATAGGCTCCGAAACTACTGGACAGATTTCAAAAATTCTTTTGCCGTTAGAAAGCTACATTATCACTGAGTGACATAGGCTACTTTTTACCGCGGGAAAATTAATTTACCGCGGGCGAAGCTGCGGACGGAAGGCTAGTCTATAATATAAAAATGAATCACAAAATGTGTTGCTAAGCGCAAATCTCGAGAGCAGCTGAACCGATTTCGCTAATTCTTTTCCTAGAATATTCCTTGAAGTACGAGGATGGTTCTTAAGGAGAAAAAAATAAAAAATAAATAAAGAATCGGCTGTTAGGCGGTACGAAGTTCGCCGGGTCAGCTAGTTTTTAATAAAAATTAATTGTAATATTTTAATAGACATCTCGCAAAAAAAAGCCGCGGTAGCCTAGTGGTTTGACCTGTGGCCTCTCAAGTAGAGCGTCGTGGGTTGAAATCCCGGGCGCGCACCTCTGTGTTTTTCGGAATTTATGTGCGAAAATTACATTTGAAATTTGCCATGAGCTTTTCGGTGAAGGAAAACATCGTGAGGAACCCTTGCACACATCTGCGAAGAAATTCAATGGTGTGTGTTAAGTTCCCAATCCGCACTGGGCGCGCGTGGGAACTATAGCCCAAACCCTCCAATACACGGAGGAGGCCTATGCCATGAGGCACGCCGAATTACGCGATTTAATAATAATAAAAAAAAACAACACAATAAAAACAAAAAAAATGAAATTGTAGCGAATTCGGAATAAAAAAGGCTATAATACAAAATAAAAAATAGACATCTCGCAGTATGGACAATGATATTTTATGTACTCCGTTATTTACGCGTATATGAGACTAATGTACCAATTAATAGTTTTTATGGCTCGCACTGTTATATACATGATGTGGATGTACTGAAAAAAAAAAATAAAAAAAAAATAGAAAAATATGAGTTGAAATTTTAAGTACTTATTGAAAACACACGACTGTCCTGCCGTAACGTTGGTAATGTGGGAATAAAAACAGCCAAATTTAGAACCTTATCCTTATTTTGTATTGTGTTAACAATGCACCAATAGCAAACAGCTCTGAAAAAATATACGAAAATGAGTACATTTCTAATGTTAGAGTATTTTTAACCATATTTGAAAATTCATTTCTTCCATACTGGTCTGGGAGTAAAGAAAAACCAGAATTTACCAGTTGCTTCTCTTCCCGCGCAAATGGTAAAAGCACATCGAGGGAATGAGTCAAAGTCTTAGTAATCATGTTATAGGCGATGCCGCTAGCACCATCACCATTTTGATTTCCCTTTTCATCTATACGCCTTTAATCATGCTAAACGTGGCCTTAAGGTTTTGTTACCTCAGTCTACCCCGTAAAGAATAAAGACGTGATTTATGTACGTATGAGTGTTTGTGATAGACACTGTTTTTCACCATTAAAAAAACACCTTTCTTTTTAGATCGTAACATGCTCCCAATATCACAGCGTAACGATGCATAAGAAGGCGCACTCCAAACAAAAATACGCCCCATATTAATTTAAAAGCAAATCAGATTCATACCCCGGGAGGCTGAGCCGCATCTGGCCAGTTAAAAGTTGCCAGTATACTGGGATGAATACACCGCGAAACTTTGTTAATGTCAGTGGCCAAGTCATAGAAGACAGCGATTTTCATATAGCAACTACACCGTACAGGGCGCCTGTTTCCCCAATATGATAATCGGCGTGGATTCTCATCGAGTTTGTTATGTAAACAGAATTGTCACTTGTCACCGAGAATTGTCGCGTTGGTGAAATATGAGTGTTTAGATAGATAAATTAGTGTTATACGACTCAGTATCGAAGACAATTCAGTCAGTACACTACTGTAATCACTGCGTGGTGCTGGCGTTTCGATGATAACAAGACATAAAGGGCACGTTTAGCAAGATTGTGGGCGTATAGGTGGAAAGGGGAATCAAAATAGTGATGGGTTGCTAGCCGCATCGCCCATAACATGATACCTAAGATTTTCGCCCACTCCCTCGATGAGCTTGTACCATCTGCGCGGGAAGAGCAGCAATTGGTACATTCTTTGTTTCTTCTTTACTCCCAGACCAGCATGGAAGAAAGCAGCATGGTACGATGGAATGCTGCGTTTTGAAAATGCTGTATTCCAAAAATGCCAGATGTACCACATCATCTTGCTATTAATGTAAAACTAACGTAATGCGATCCAAATAACTGCAACAAACAAGACAAGTCATGGTTTTTCAATATATTCGTTGCTCGAAACAAGGCCAGACTAACTAGTAAATTATCTAGTTAGTTTTCAAGATTGACATAAATAAACAAACACATGAAAAAATTACATGTTTCGCATCTATAAATACCGTATACTAGGTACTAAGCAATTCCAAATAAAATAGCAATTAATTATTCCTAAACCTGTATAATAAAATATAACGTAATACTTAACAATACAATAGTTTATACTTACACATACATACACAAATCACGTCTTTACCCCTTACGTGGTAGACAGAGCCTAAGGTAACAGGTACCTACAGGCCACATTTAGCAAGATTGGAAAATGGAATCAAAATAGTGATGATTCCTATGTTTTAATAGTTGATATAAAGAACTTAAAACATTCATTGATATCAATATCGTTCGAGACACTTCATAACTATGTAAAAGCACCTATCAAATACTCAGTTTGTGAGTAATCTGTTTAGCAAGTTTAAACCATTATCATAAAGGCAGTTGTAACTCAGTTCAGTTAATAGTAAAAAAAACAAAATACAAAGACTTAGTACTTTTATTTACAAGGGCCTTAAACAATCATTTCATTCATTTCCTCACTTTATCAAAACACATTCAGTACAAGAGTCCATTCCAAGCGATCGCGATACCTACCAAATTCCACACTTTTATAGCTATTCACGAACGTTATGAGCTCCTATTTCAAAAAGCATTTAAATTTCCGCATTGACGTGGAATGCAAATGCTCCATAAATGCTTCCTTTTTACGGCGTTCTCTGTTTTTAAATGTAAGATGATAAAAACAATAATGAGGGTGTAATAAACTGCCGCTAGATTGAGCCACCGTGGTTGCTTTAATTACGGATTGGACGCTTTTATTTTATCTAAGCTATGCTGTGATTGTTTTACTTTATTTTTAGTTTTAGTTAGACTAGGTTTAGGTTAATTTTCTACATAGTATTTAGCTTATTTTTAAAATTTTAATGTACAGTTTTAATGCAATTTTTGTTTACTACAATAAAATTTTATGATGTAATTGTGTGGTATAATGTAGTAAGTAATGTATAGTGCATTAGTATCGCTGTCCAAAGGGTTCCCCCTTAGTCTCCCATCGTCCCAGCGTCTGTGGAACTATGCCACGGGGGCCCCTCCTTTTTTAATTATTTTATTTTAGGACTAGCCTTCCGTCCGCAGCTTCGCCAGCGATAAATTAATTTTTCCGTAGGAAAAGGAATTTTCCCGTAGAAAAAGGTATTTTCCCGCGGTAAAAAGTAGCCTTTGTCACTCAGTGATAATGCAGCTTTCTAACGGCAAAAGAATTTTTGAAATCGGTCCAGTAGTTTCGGAGCCTATTCAATTCAAACAAACAAACAAACAATCAAATCTTTCCTCTTTATAATATTAGTATAGGTTACTTTTAGTTTAGCTTTTAATTCGTTTTTAATTTAATTGCTAACTGGCTTGCCAGATACACTTGACGCCACGCAACTGCTCCGCTCAGCGCTTGATATTGGACCAAACCTTAAAAATACACAAGTCCCGGAGACTTTCTACTTTGTGCCCCAGCCTTCACTCGTTGTTAGTGCGGCAATATGAAAATATCATGTTTTTATACGCTTAGTTAGTTCAGGTTCGGTCCGGAACGCCGGTAGGACGGGACTTAGTTTTTGAGCGTAGTTTTTCAAGTTTTTCACCATTTTGTTAATTTTCGGGAAAGGTTTTTGAGTGTACTATCTTTTAGAAGTGGAATGGTTTTGACATTCTATAGTCATTCAGTCGAATACTCCGATGAATCATGAAACTGAAAGTTTTTGATTGACTTTAAAAAAGAATTTGTTTAGTTCTGTTTTTTAATATTCAAAGTTGGGTGCGAGTCGGGTTACCTCCGCGTGTGGTCAAGAGCTGCGGTTCGCTTTTGGATCCATCCGAGGGGAAGAGCAGTGCTTGGTCCGGTGCACCCTGGGCATCAGTTAATGATTGCCTGGCAGATTTTGAGGGATATCATTATCCGTTAGCTAAGAGCCCGACAGGGGTGGGGGTCTTTTGACCGTATTCTAACGTACGGGCCGACATTTTTGTCAGAAGATTATTGAATACCGTAATTATTACTTTGACATTGGCGAAATCATGTTATCGATCGATGGAGCCATATTAGAAAAAGAAGAAGAAGAATGTTCGAAGTCGAAAATAGTTATTTGTTATGCAAGGCTGCAAAGTGTTTGTTTGGCGCGAGTGCCTGAATTGAAACCCGAGCAAGCGAAGGATTCTATGATTGAACCACGAGCGAAGCGAGTGGTTCAAAAGAAGAATCCTGAGCGTCGCGAGGGTTTCAAGGCACGAGATACTAAACAACTTTGCTGCCGAGCGAAACACACAATTTTTCACCTCACTACAGCGAGAAAAATGGTGGATGAAAGAAAAACAGTCTAATAGTAAATCAGTTTTTTTTATTATTTTTCTTCTAAATAAGAAAGGTAAAAGGATCTAAGCCCATAAAGCCTAGTCTAATAATCTAATAAGTAAAACTATTTTTTTCTGATTGTTCTATCACATTAATTTCTTGTGTTATCCTGTTTTATTGTAAACCAAACAACAATTTTGGTCAACTTTTCGGTTTCCCGACGAGCAATCTCTAAAAACTTTTTAATTTTTTTCTAATCATAGATATATTTTTAAAAATAAAGTTAAAAAATCGCACCAACTAGACTGAATTAAAAAAAATGGGGCGCGTTCTGAATTTGCATCATAATATCCGTTTTTTCCTGCTTGGTTGCTATTTTTGTGGTTAACCAAAAATGGAAATAAATAATAAAAACCAATATCGTTTTATCTTTTAGCAACGAAAGTTACCAAATCTTGAAAATAACTTAGGAAGTAACGGATTTTAAAATAAATTAATAATGCATACCGGATCGCGTTTCTGAACGTGACATTATGTTTTTTTTTATCGGATGAAAAAGTTAGGGGTCTGATAACAAGTTCGACATTTGAAGTTCGAATTATTCCGTCCTTCTCATTCACCTAATTAAGTACTATTCGTATAAGCGAGACGACAACATACGAAGTTCAAAGTTCTAACTTCTGAGTATATGAGTAGGTGGGCAATGGTGGTCATCGTCACGTTCGAATTTCAAAAACCTTTTCCACGCAAGCGGGGAAAAAGCACTTTTCCACGCAGATTTTGAAGGAGAAAGACAGCCTTTTCGAGCAAGTGAGGTGAAAAATACTTTTACAATGCATTATGCTCGAAAAATAAAACAAATAAAAAGCACTATTAACCTTTTTTGAATTTTCATTTCACCGATGTAGCACAAGTGTCCTTTCTTTTGAGTGCTTAATATTCAAATATTATCTACTTTCACGTGAGTTTCAAATAACCTTAAACGTTATCTAACTATGCACTTTACCAAATCACCTTCCCCAAACTTCAATAAAATCTAACGTAAGAGTCGATGGTAAATAAAATCGTTATGACTGAATTTTCAGTTGGCAACGTTCTGGACCCGTGTTTGCAATTCTGTATTTTCGTTTGTCTGTTGCGAACGTGTCTGATAAAGCAAATATTTCAAGGCTTAGTTAGACCAGGTGAAATTCCTATGGATTAATATTACTGTTAATAGAGGAGTAATGGAGAGGGCTAGATGCAATCGTCTCAGAAATTATGACACCAGACGATATCTTCATTAAACAAAATTTTAGTAGTCGAACAATATTTTATGGGTAATTAATTTTCCTTCCATGCTAGTCTAGAAGCAAAGGAAAAACATAGAATGTACAAGTTGCTTCTCTTCCCGCGCAGATGGTAAAAGTCCATCGAGGGAATGAGCGAAAATCTTAGGAATCATGTGCCTATTGTTACCTTGCAATATTCTGTATACCTTTTTTCTGTTTTGGTTGTTATATGTGGTGTTCAATAAAGAGTTATTGTATTGTATTGTATTGTATAGGCGAGGCGGCTAGCAATCCATCACTATTTTAATTCCCCTTTCCACCTATACGCCCACAATCAGACTAAACGTGTCTTGCCTTTAGATTTTGTTACTTTAGGCTCTGTCTAACCCGTGAGGGATAGTGACGTGATTTATGTATGTAATTTTGTAGTTGAAAAAAAAATGATTTTATAATTTTGAATAAGGACTGAACTGAACCTTTCGCGTGAACTCAGCTCGCACTTCGCCGTTTTTTGTGATAATTGCTTCCACTTCTGAGTTCTGCTTAAATATCTAAAGTATCTTATTACCTTAGCAAATTATTTTCGAGCCGGCCACAATAGGAAAGTGAAATACAATATTGTGAATTTCTTGAAAGCAATCAAACTTGTTGCTTAAGAAATTTTGAAGAATTACACCCGAATATTTGAAATGTTATTTAAGCACCGGCAAAATTACCTCTGACTGGTTCAGGTAAAGAACAAAGAAAACTTTCAGATTGTGTTCATTAATTTCGAATAAGATAAAGTACTTCGAGCGCTCGAGCCACGCGTAATTTAGGCCGTGATACTAACTTTACTATTACGACTATGTTGTAATTTAACTGGTGTTAAGTAATATTAAGCTTAACTTTATATTAATAATGTAGTCACTAAATCTGGTTTAAAGCTTGACAGTTCCATATATTTTGATTGACACGTCTAAACCGAGTTTGAATAGATTTGGGCGTGGCTTTTACGTTCAAACTAGCAGTTGCCCGCAACTTCGTCTGCATAGTCGTTTATGGCTATTCCGCAAAAACTATGCAATTTTCCAGGATAAAATGTAGCTTATATGTTATTCCAGACTATAATCTATCTATGTTCCATATTTCATCTAGGTATGTCTAGCCGTTCTGGCGTGAAAGTAACAAACATCCATCCATCCATACTTACAAACTTTCGCGTTTATAATATTAGTAGTATTAAACTAATTTGGTAGCAGTAGCGTGGCGTCAAGTATATCAGAAGGCAAGCCAAAGGGAATTTAAAGAGCCTTTTCCTCTAATTATGCACAATAAAGTGCCCAACTGCCTTATAGGCAAGCCGGTGGGAAGTTCTATGGACGCCACGCCACTGCAACCTACCCAGGTACGTAACCTTAATCGCTACACCGCGAAATACGGTATTTAAATACAAATAGTTTATTTATCTAAACAAGTTTAACAATTCAATTGAACTATCCATCAGACTTCAAACTAGGCTGAGCTTGTGAAGTCTGTGAGTGCTTGTTAGCATTCAAATAAGTAACAATTCCAGAAAAAACGGGAAAAATCTAGTATGAACTGAGGTAGAGTAACAAGATAGCTGCGTTTGCGATGAATATTTTTATTCGATGGGGTTATAGTTACACCTTGACTTTAGAAAGTGAGGTAATGCAACGTGCAGCAACGCGCCACCAAAACTACCAGAGCAATACAAACATTTATAATACCCCGGATACGTGTTTCATCTCTCTCCAATGCATCCCACGGGTAGCAGCAATTGCTTACCTACATAAATCACGTCTTTATCCCTTACAGGGTAGACAGAGCCTAAGGTAACAAAACCATAAGGCCACGTTTAGTACGATTAAGGGCGTATAGCTGGAAAGGGAAATCAAAATAGTGATGGGTTGCTAATAGCATCGCCTATAAGATTCCTAAGACTTTCGCCCATTCCCGCGATGGGCTTTTACCGTCTGCGCGGGAAGAGAAGCAACTGGTAAATTCTATGTTTTTTTTACTGCCAGACCAGCATGGAAGAAAGCAATAGCTTAAGTTCACATAATCGTCTTGTTCGTCTCCTGTCAATCACTACATAGTATAAAACAAAATGTTAAAAAAACGTGTGTATGCTTATATCTTCAAAACTACACAACGGATTTTGATGCGGGTTTTTTTAATAGATAGAATGATTCAAGAGGAAGGTTTATATGTATAATACATGCATAATATACCGTGCGAAGCCGGGGCGGGTCGCTAGTAAATAATAATCCTTAACCAACAATCCATCCACGATCGAGAATAATCCATTTCTCACGTGGCAAGTTTTTACGCATTATCGCCAAGCGATCCGCTCGGAGCGTTTCCTGCCAACTTCGCATATATTTCCGCGCCATAACAACCTTTGTCTGAAATCATTTCAATAATAACCGAAGTTTAATGGCTACGCAGCCGGCTAGGGGCCGTAATAAAATTTAACGTGTAACGTAACTGCAGAATTCTGTGACTTACCTTAATTTATTGCTGGAAGTTTTTCACGCGATCCATTTGTTAATCTCGGCGTGCTTGAGACTTTGAAAAATACGGGCGGCGATATGTCTCGTCTGGTACGCGTGTGGCTTGGCAATAGCGTGAAGGTTTCGCGGCGAAGGGGTGTCAATGAAAAGCCAATTAAGTTGATAAGGCTCTGTTGTCTCTTCGACCAGCGCAAAAAGGTCGTGGAACATATTTTAAAGAAGTCACGACATTATGCTGGATCTTATATACACATAGCTGAGTGACGGCCATTTTGGCTGGTTAGAAAAAGTAGGTAAGTAAATGCTTTATTGTTGTTGCCCGCAACTTCGACTGCATAGAATTCGTTTATCGCTATCCCGCAGGAGTTACGCAATTTTCCGGGACAAAAAGTAGCCTATGTGTTATTCCAGACTATAATCTATCTATGTTCCAAATTTCATCCAGATCTGTCCAGCTGTTCTGGCGTGAAAGAGTAACAAACATCCAAACATACTCACAAACTTTCACATTTATAATATTAGTAGGATGTAAAAAAACAAAGGCTGTCGCGAACTCCTTAGTTTTGATAACTATCTTATATTTTTTCTAATCATTTTGTTTTTTGGAGTTTTATTGACATATGTTTTTAGTTGTTACGTAGCAGAGTAAAGCCACAATTCAGTTTTCATGGTGTTTTCATTTTCCTCTAATTATCATACAGTCCACAGATCGTACGCTTCAAAGGCGACTTATCCCTATAAGGGATCTCTACCAATTAACCTTTGAGTAAATGAGAGGAGCATTAAGCGAGAGACCGACAAAGAGTGAGTTTAAAATATCCACATAGTGAAAGCCACAATGGAACGTACATCTTAAAATACAACAAACAATTCATAAATAAACTACTAAATATCATTACACACATGCATACATACACACTACATACAATATGAGTACACACATACAATACTTAAGGAGATGGTGTGATCTATACGAGTAGGGCCTCAATCATATTAAAAGTGGCCTTCAAGTCTTGTTACCGTAGGCTCTCTCTACACTGTAAGGGATAAAGACGCGATCTAAGTATGTGTATATGTATTATTATACATTATAACTTAACTGAAACTCATTAATCTGTCTATGAATATGTATCGGCATTTAATGCTTGTTATCTAACTATTTAGCATATCATTTGAATGTGACGAATGGGCTCACATCGGGTGACTTTCAGAACTTTGAGTACATAAGTTTGTTTGTTGGCAATCCGTGTAGCTTTCGCTGATAAGGTACAGTGTTACGTCGTGCTTGCAACACTGATACGACACTTAAAGGGTCTATACTGAGTACGACTTTCTTTTAAGCAAAGTAACATTACTTTTTCTTTCTTCCCCGCTGGTCTGGGAGCAAAGATGCATACAATGCACCAGTTGCTTCTCTTCCCGCGCAGATGTTAAAAGCCCATCAAGAAAAAAAAGCGAGCCTTCCTATTCTTGAAAGGGCCGGCAACGCACTTGTGATTCCCCAGGTCTTGCAGGTGACCCTGGGCGATGGTGATTACTTTCCATCAGGTGACCCGTCTGCTCGTTTGCCCCCTCTTGTACATAAAAAAAAAACAAAAAAATGGGCAAAAATCTCAGGGATTATGTTATAGGCGATGCGGCTAGCAACCCCTCACTATTTTGATTCCCTTTCCACATTTACGCCCGCAATCATGCTAAACGTGGCCTTAAGTCTTGCTACCCTACCCTGTAAGGGATATACCTACGCATCTGTTATTTCATACTTACATGAAATAAAATTCTTCCTACTTACTATTGTAATAATTCTTTGATTTAATTGATTTAATTGAAATCATCTCATTTTATAAACATAATAATTAACTAGAATATAGTTTAACGTACTTAATTTAGTTTCACAAAGTTAACATAGAGTAAGAGATAGAGTGCGTGACATACATATGAAGCTAATATAAAGTCAGAGATAAGTAGAGACTATGGTAACCAGGCCGAAACTGAGGTCAGTTTAAATATAAATAAAGATAAATAAGCATGAATAATGTAATGTTTTAACGCGGACTTTGTTAGCTTGGTGAGATTTAAACTTCTAAGGAAATTCTGAGATGCCCCGCCTGACTTTTGCTGCATTAATTTTGTTGCAATGCACAGCAAGATGAAATAAGTTTTAAGAAAATTCACATTAATAAGTTTTCCGTTTTTCTATTAAAATACGCTCTTTTGGGCAATACCAGTGGTTGTTATTTAAATTCATACTGTCTACAAAAGCCTACTAATCGCATTTTTTCAATCAGGCGTTACTTTGCTGAGATACATTTCAATGAACAAAAAACGTTCGCCTGGCTTCTCCGCTACTTCATTCATTTTGTTCGTTGAAAAGGACTTCCGCAAAGTAACACTTCTTGATCCAATAAATTACCCATGTAAATGTCTTTCATGATTTTTTAACTATAGTTAAAAAAATACATTAAATCTTTACATTAAAAACTAAATACTATGTACAAAAATTAACCTAAACCTAGCCTACCTTAAACTACAAATAAAACACCCCTCCCAGGTCACTGTCACTGCGCATTGTGCCCAGAAGGCTGGCAGCATTGCCGCGTTGAATGAAAGGCTAATTCTTTGTCCAAAATAGCTGCCAGCCCACTGGTTGAAAATAATATTTATAAGCACAAAGTGTGCGGGATAAATGAAAGAAATAATTTTATTTCCAGACCAGGTTCATAACACACAATAATAAAGTAGTTACAAATCAAAATTAAATTAAAAATAAAGTCAATACCAAATTAAGTTAAAGTCCAAATCAAAATAAAAATCCAGTCACAATTAAATTTAAATTAAAAATCAACTGAACTAAAAATCAACTAAATTTAAATTACATTATAATTTAGAATCTCCAGAGATTAATTAATATTAAATCAAAAATTACAATTAAAAACATTAAGGAGACAAACTACACCTTCTGATTTTTTTAAAACTCTTATATACATATGTATGTATATCACGTCATTATCCCTTACGAGGTAGACAGAGCCTAAGGTAACAAAACCTTAAGGCCACGTTTATCATGATTAAGGGCGTATAGCTGGAAAGGGGAATCAAAATAGTGATGGGTTGCTAGCCGCATCGCCTATAACATGATTCCCAAGACTCGCCCATTCCCTCGATGGGCTTTTACCAGCGCGGGAACAGAAGCAACTCTATGCAGAAGTAAATTCTATGTTTTTTCATTATTCCCAGACCAGCATGGAAGAAACACACACACACTTATTACATGAAATAGAAACTGCTTATAACACGATCACAAAAGGATTATCAAATCAAAACCGAGCCTTATCTCTGTTTATGGCATTAAACCGAAAATGGGGTTCGTAGTGGCATCGCGTGGAGATATTCGGATGCAGGGACCGCGACACCAATTATTGGACCAGCCGGCTGCGAGCTCGGAACGTTTTTAAATTGAATCCTCTGGAATTGCGCCTGGCGATTTTCGAGATGCATCCATTACGAGCTGGGGTTGCGGATGAAATATTAAGACCTAGCTATGCTTTTAAATGCTTTTTAAATATCGTGTATCAGCTGCTTCGCTTCCCGCGCAGATGGCAAATCCTTCCATCGAGGGAACGGGCGAAAATCTTAGGATGCGTCTAGCAACCCATTTGAGTTCCCCTTTTTCACCTATACTCCTACAATCATGCTAAACGTGGCCTAAGTCTTGCTACTTCGACTCCGTCTACCCAAACCTGCATTGCACAGGTGCCGCGAGGAGGGAACCTCGTCCCGGGATGGGCGTGGGTCGCGGTGACACCGAGTGCTCCCGTAACGCCTCGCATACGACCGAATAGGGAATTCGTGTGGTTTTTAGTGGGTATGCTGTACGTCGCGGGAGAGCCCCACATACTCCCGTAAACCCGTACTGGGCGGATGCATGAGGCGCATTTTCCACACCATAAAAAAAGGCTCCGTCTACCCCGTAAAGGATATAGATGTGATTTATATATGTATTCTGGCGTTAGTTTTGTGTTCACAGGTGTAGGCGACGCACCAATTTAGGCAGCCACCTTTTTTTATCAACCTATTATAATTTTGGCACTGGCCACAAATAAAGTAAATTGCACGCAGCGCTAAAAGAAAACGAAAACAAAAGAAATAAGAAATAAGAAACGTTTATTGTAAAAAAGAGAGTCGTGCCTTTGCTCTTGTCAGCGCTGCGTGTTGAATTTTTACTATAATTTAAATTGTTTAATTTATTAGTTTCTACAGTCTACAACAGGGATAGAGCCGGATGGTTCTTGAGTGGTAACTACGTATCGGAAGACGCAGCTTAGACTCTCAAGATGGACTGATGACATAGTGGATGTCACGGAAGTATCTATGACGGCCGCGGAAGACCAGTATTTAGGCGCTCTTTGGGGGAGGCCTATGTTCATATTCAGGGGCCTTACCATGACGTCTTTATGCGATTCAATTCCGAATAAATTTAGATTCGCTCGCTGTCAGATCCACACTACAAATGACAGCTGACACCTGAACTGAGACGGAATTGCATCGCATTAAGAAGTCATGGTAAGGCCTCAGCAGTGAACGTCTTTTGGATGATGATAACAAGAAGTAAGGGTATTAGGACCTTGATCAAGCTCTGTTTGGGTTGCTACTACCATCTTGCCGCTGAGCTATTTGTCCGCAGAAGATACTACTAGCTCATGAAGTATTCTGTCGCAGCCCTCACGTCTGGCGGTGCATCTGCAAGTTTCTGGTTTCTTAGGTGACCATGGGTTGTGTTGCTCTGTTACTATCATGCATAGAGGACATTTTTCCATGCTGGTCTGGGAGTAAGAAACATAGAATGTACCAGTTGCTTCTCTTCCCACGCATGGTAAAAGCCCATCGAGGGAATGGGCGAAAATCTTAGGAATCATGTTATAGGTGATGGGAAATAGCCCAAGCCCTCTCATTCTGCCTAGTAGTGCAAAGTGTGCTGCAGTGGAAGGCTGGTGACGATGATGATGATAAATGATATAGATAAGCTACATGGCTGTGTTGCCGTGTGTTTCCATCCCAGTTTTTCACGTAACAAGGGCAGCAATTACGCAGCTAGTTCAGATCAAGCGCCGTGATTGCTGGATTCACGCGATCGGATCTGTTTTACACGCTTTATTAGTGGCGAGCAAATGGAAATACGTACATACATCCTACTTACGAGTAAATATCCTACTATCCTACTAATATTATAAATGTGAAAGTTTGTGAATATGTTTGGATGTTTGTTACTCTTTCACGCCAGAACGGCTGGAGAGATCTGGATGAAATTTGGAACATACATAGATTATCGTCTGGAATAATACATAGGCTACTTTTTATCCCGGAAAATTGCGTAATTCCCGCGGGATAGCGATTAACGAATTCTATGCAAACGAAGTTGCGGGCAACAGCTAGTACATACATAAATCACGTCTTTATCCCTTACGGGGTAGACAGAGCCTAAGGTAACAAGACCTAAAGACCACGTTTAGCATGATTGTGGGCGTATAAATAAATAAATAAATAAATATCTTGGGACAAACTACACCAATTGACCCAGCCCCAAACTAAGCAAATATGGATGGAAAGATGGAAGTATGGAAGGAAAGGGGACTCAAAACAGTGATGGGTTGCTAGCCACATCGCCTATATAACATGATCCCTAAGATTTTCGCCCAATCCCTCGATGGGCTGTTACCATCTGCCTATCACTACTATGATTCCCCTTTCCACCTATATCCTCACAATTGTGCTAACCGTGGCTTTTAGGTCTTGTTATCATAGGCTCTGACTACCTTGTAAGGGATATAGACGTGATATATGTATGTATGTACCTCAGACCGTAGCAACAGCAACTCGTAATATAAAGTCCGAGCGTGCAATTTATATCGCGGAGATTTCACTGCATTTAGGGGTTTATCTCTGTTTATAGCTCACTCGTGATTTAATACCCCATTATCTCCTTCTTAGCTCATAAGCAGAAGCACTGACTTACTTTAAGTGACTATCAATATAAAGTCAACTATATTCGTTGCAATTTATTCCACTGTAAAATTTTGTTACGGCTCCTTCAACAGTTGTAAAGTTGGCTGATCAAATCAATGTTGCTAACTGAGTTTTATGCTCTGTAAATGTAATGTGATGTGTTTTATTTTGTTGTTTATCACAACGCGGAGTCGGGGTATTGTTTTGTTATTCTACAAGTTACTGGGTATTATTTAATTCTCCACGTTGGTCTGGGAGCAAAGAAAAATCATACTGTAGGTACCCGTTTGCTTCTCCTTCCGCGCAGATGGTAATTGCAAATATATCTACATACACATATACAAGTCACATCTTTATCCCTAATGGGGAAGACACAGCCTAAGGTAATAGGTTACCTACAGGCCACATTTAGCAAGATTGTGGGCATATAGGTGGAAAATGTAATCAAAATAGTAATGGATTGCCGTATCACCTATAACATAATTCCTAAAATGTTTGCATTTACCATCAACGCGGGTAGTGAAGCAACTGCTACATTCTATGTTTTTTCTTTTTATTCACCTAAAATTACACGAACACATCAAAGAAAATCAATTCGATTGGGACAACGTTGTTAAATTCCAATGTAACATTCGGCAAGCAACAAGAACTCGGCAGCCACTCCGTTTAATTCCAAGACCGCTCAACACGTTTACAAAAACATTAGCCAGCAAAACTTAATGATACATCAACACGCTTGGAACTTCGGCCGCTTCGCGCAAATTTCAGCAACGGCTCAAATTACAGCAATCCAATGCCTACCTTTTGTAAATCAAATCATGTATTTCAATGTTTTATTGGGCTTCGTAAGAGGGCGATGTAATTCGAATACGTTTACCAAATTCATGATGGCGCCAGGGGGAGTTGAACGCTGTGCCGACTGATATACGGTCCGGATTGACACCCGTATTAGCTATAAGTAAGTTGAAGTGCTGTATTCTGTCAACGCGAACCTTACAAGCCCAGCATACGTTAATATTGTATGCATTGAAGATCTTCGGAGTGTTTTTCGGAGGCTCGTTTATTCGTAAACGTCTAAACGCTTGTAGTGTACTTGATTTGTAAGACAGTTTTTCCCCGAGAATTTGCGTGGGAGTTGCACCACGTTAACCATGACCGATACATACATGAAAATCACGTATTTATCCCTTACGGACTAGACAGAGCCTAAGGTAACAAAACCTAAAGGCCACGTTTAGCATGATTGTGGGCGTAAAGGTGGACAGGGGAATCAAAATAGTGATGGGTTGCTAGCCGCATCGCCTATAAAATGATTCCTAAGCCCAATTCCCTCGATGGGCTTTTGCCATCTGTGCTGGAAGATAATATACATACATCACATCTTTATCCCTTACAGGTTAGACAGAGCTCAAGGTAACAAAACCTTAAGGCATATGGAAGAGAATATATTTATTTTACTGAAAATCTATAAAATATTACGTCTAAATCGGTTGTGGTTTAAGTTAATTTATGACTAATATTAAATTAATTGTAACCGAAGTTTTTTGTCAAAATATAAACTTCAAAATCGTCAGCTATGAACAAAACTATTGTTAAATAACTTGATGCAGCTCACACCAGAATTAGTAGCAATAAAATTAAAGATCTGAAAGAGAGATTTCAAAATCAAGAGCAAGGCTTATAAAGCGCTTTGCACCTACTTCTCTAGTGCGATTTAGAAAGGAAAAAGCTTTGACACCGACGGACATACGAATGGACACACCATAAAGGCTTTATAGGATCTCGCTAGGCATCCTTTGGGAAAGAATCCAAAACAAAGTTTAACCGCAGTCAAATGCATGAGTGACAAGCATTAAATACTTAAAGCGTCCGATGTAAACGAGTACCGCAAAACGGGGTGAGACGGATACATACATATACATACATATATCACGTCTTTATCCCTTACGGGGTAGACAGGGCGCAAGGTAACAAAACCTTAAGGCCACGTTTAGAATGATTAAGAGCGTATAGGTGGAAAGGGGAATCAAACTAGTGATGGGTTGCTAGCCGCATCGCTCATAACATGATTCCTAAGACTTTCGATCATTCGTTCGATGGGCTTTTACCATCTGCGCGGGAAGAGAAGCAACTGGTAAATTCTGTTTTTTCTTTACTCCCAGACCAAAATGGAAGAATGAATAGAACTAATATTTTGGGTTTTTTTAACGTGCTACTTCAAATTTCTAGCTCAGCTTGCTCTAAAAGCAGTTCAATTATATTTTTAGATATATTAGGTGTCCTTTTTTCTGGTAATTTGCTATAGTTTTTGTTTTATTTGTTCCCATCCCTTCCGACCCCACTACGGGTTGAGCTGGGATTTGCCTATATTTTAGCGTTTATTGTTTAAAATATGAAACTAAACGACAGGTAACCATTATATTTAAATTCATACCGCCGGAACAATTTTTATCTATAAAAATCAAACGTGACACATATATAAATATTTTTATCGAAGTTTAAACTTCAATTTTGTCCTTATTCTTTCTGCTGCGGTATAAAACTCTATCGGTTTCCCGCGAGATTTTGAAATCTCTGATTTAGTAAGTATACTTTGTCTTTTTCCGGGTCATGATCTATCTATATACAAAATTTCAGCGCAATCCGTGCTACCTTTGCGTGATTGAACCACAAACAAACCAACGAACTTAAAAACGTTTTTTTGCTATTCGAATTTCTTTGGGAAGACGCGTTTTATTAAACATTCAAATATGGGGTTGAAAGACTGATGGTGCTTGACATCTGCATAGACCGTTCGCCATTGGGATAGGGTCGCAAATTGATTGACTAAACCTTTTCGCTGAAATAAAACGGAGAAAATGTAAATCGCGTTAGGAATTTAATGTCATCAGAATGTCGAGTGTGATTCGTACGATCTTTTTATGTGTATGTACAAATAAGACTGGAGATTTATTAAAGATTGCGTTAATAACGCCTGAGTGAGTGCAAAGGTACATAGGGGAAACAACCGATACAGTGGATATACATCAGGTCTTTATCCCTTACTGGGTAGAGAGCCTAAGGTAACAAGATCTAAACACCACGTTTAGGGTGATTGTGGACGTATAGGTGGAAAGGGGAATCAAAATAGTGATGGGTTGCTAGCCGCATAGCCTGTACCATGATTGCTAAGATTTCACCTATTCCCTCGATGGGTTTTTACTACGCGAGAAGAGTAACAACTGGTACATTCACTGTCGCAAACACTAGCGACCTTTTAATAATTTGTTTTTAAATTTAGAATTGTTTTTTTTTGTATTTTGCTATGCAAGATTTGACAGTAGAATTAAAAGTGATTTTAATTTTAAGCCAGAGACATTGTTTTCCTCACATTCTATGTTTTTTTACTCCCTGTTTGCTACTGGCTGGTTTGCGGCCGATTTTTCTTTTTCATAAGTGTCAATGTATATACCTCCAGTCAGTCTGCCTTGTGCCACCATTGTGTGAAATACTGTCGTATACTTATGCTTTTAAATAATTAAATATTAATACGTTTAGATGTTTCCATCATCCTCCATTTACTCTTAATACAGTCCATTACCAGTAGCTATCACTCCAAGACCACCATGGAATAAAGTAATAAATACATACATACATACATAAATCACGTCTTCATCCCTTAAGGGGTAGACAGAGCCTAAGGTAACAAGACCTAAAGACCACGTTTAGCACTATTGTGGGTGTATGGATGGAAAGGGGAATCAAAATTTATAGTGATGCCATCGCCTATAAGATGATTTAAAAGATTTTCGCCCATTCAATCGATGGCCTTTTACCATTTGCACGGGAAGAGAAGCAACTGGTACATTCTATGTTTTTTCTTTGCTCCCAGACCAGCATGGAACAAGTAATAATGGCTTTTATATTTTTTTAATTGTTCCTCACTCTTCAATGTTTTCTTCTATTTAATTCTATGTTTTTTCTTTGCTCCCAGACCAGCATGGAACAAGTAATAATGGCTTTTATATTTTTTTAATTGTTCCTCACTCTTCAAGGTAACACTAAGCGTTTCTTCAATTTGTGCAAAGACTTTTTGCTAATAAGATTCGCTTCCAGGGGTCGGTATAGAGAACAATTAATTATTTAAACAAAATTAACACTGCGCAGTGGGGCGCTCCGTGGACGCCGGAGCTTTCGAGAATTGAAGTGTCGTGTTTCTGGAGAAAATGCGGGACCTTCTGGGGCCGTCTGGATTGCTACCACCTACTTCGCTAATTCTGCCGCTGTTCTGGCGTGGAGAATAGGAAAGACGGTGAAATCCTTTATGATGACGATCACTAAAACGTAAAACGACTTTGTGGGATACCTAAAACATGCCTAAAACGTAAGAAGAAAAATGAGTCAGTTGTAAAAGGACTATAAAGCAAAAATAAAAAGGCTGAAAGAAAGAATAAGGAATCCTACTAATATTGTAAACGCGAAAGCTTGTAAGTATGGATGGATGGATGGATGGATGTTTGTTACTCTTTCACGTAAAAACTATTGAATGCATTTGGATAAAATTTGGAACTGACACCCTAGAGTAACACATAGGCTATTTTTATCCCGGAAAATGGCATAGTTCCCGCGGGATAGTGATAAACAATTTTCAAGAATTGAATTGAAAAATCTGAATTATTTTTTTTTCAGAAGAAGTCGCAGACAGCAGCTAGTAGTGTTAAAAGGGAACGTGTGCGTGTGAAAGAGGATATAGTGACTAGGATAGAAATAGTATGCTTAGTTGGTTTGGTCACGTAGAGCGGATGGTGAAAGTGGACTAACTAAACAGATCTATATGGGTAGTGTGAATGGTTGCGTTGGGAGGGGAAGGCCTAGACGGACGTTCCGAGATCAAATAGGCGTTTTGGAATAAGGTCAGGTCAGGAGTACCCGAAACCGACGAAGCATGTATGAAGAGATTGATTGGGGATGAAGCGAAAGAAGTATGTCAGGATCGTAGTAAGTGGAACAAAGTATTATCTGCCTACCCTTGCGGGAAAGAGGCGTGGCGGCATATATGTAAAAGGACTATAAAGGAAAACGTCTGAAATCAATGCAATATTACACCTTATGCACAACGATCCTGAAGTAACGTACCCGAAAATGAAAATGACTACGAAGCAAAATGTTTCAACATCTGCGCGGGAAGAGAAGATACTGGTATGTTCTATGTTT
The DNA here is from genome assembly GCA_949127965.1 of Pandemis corylana. Classification (NCBI taxonomy): domain Eukaryota; kingdom Metazoa; phylum Arthropoda; class Insecta; order Lepidoptera; family Tortricidae; genus Pandemis; species Pandemis corylana. The sequence continues at coordinate 12,534,012 of OX421866.1, read as the reverse complement.
TTTCTTTACTCCCAAACTAGAGTGGAAGGCAGTTTTGTATTTGACCCTTTAAACAGTAATGTAACTTAGGTACCAGTTTATGAACTTTAGGGCCATCAATGTCTAATAGAGTGGAAAGGTATAGACCGAGAGACCACTATAAGTAAACCTTACCTAATTTAGTACTTTCAAGTAACACACATAGGTACACATACACAAATTACGTCTTTATCCCTTACGGGGTAGACAGAGCCTAAGGTAACAGGTACCTATAGGCCACATTTAGCAAGATTGTGGGCGTATAGGTGGAAAATGGAATCAAAATAGTGATGGGTTGCTAGCCTCATCGCCTATTACATGATTCATATGATTGTCGCCCATTCCCTCGATGGGCTTTTACCATCTGCGCAGGTAGAGAAGCAATTGGTACATTCTATGTTTTTTCTTTGCTCCCAGACCAGCATGGAAGAAAAAATCCAAGAAATTTAAATAAATAATTAAAAAACCCCTCACGCAAAACATACTTATAACATAAAGTAAGACTCAATCATAATTATCATGCTTCTCTACCTGCGCAGATGGTAAATCCCATCGAGGGAATGGGCGAAATCTTAGGAATCATGTTATAGGCGATGCGGCTAGCAACCCATCACTATTTTTGATTCCCCTTTCCAGCCATACGCCCACAATTATGCTAAACGTGGCCTTTAGGTCTTGTTACCTTAGGCTCTATCTATCCCGTAAGGGATAAAGGCGTGATGTGTGTGTGTGTGTGTGTGTGTTGTATGGCTAAGATCCGCAAGGAAACTGACTTTTGAATGAAAAAAAACCGTATCTAGATCCGTCGTCGTCCGATCTTGCGTCGGAGGTTGAAACCCACTCGATAAAGAAATTAATAGTTGTACAACGGCTAGCCTCAACGCTCTCTCAGCCTATATCGAGCACGCCAGCTAATCACGTTCAGGCACTTACGAGTTGCGACATACTTCGCCGTAATAAACAAAGTTAAGACAAACTGGGACCTCAGAATGTTGAATTATGTTAGTCTCGGCGTACGCCTGCAGTGTTAATGAGTTTAAATGTACTCAAGGCGTTAAAGAATTAGCGGTTCAGGTTAGCGTGGAGGTTCAATAGGTCTATTAGAAAAATTCTTGATTCATTTGGTACTTATCATTTGAAAAACAGCGCCTCCTCTCGTCCCGGTGAGCAGTAGATGTTCGACGGGAGTTTGCAATTGTGTCGTGCAGACATCATTCAAACAGATGACGCTTAGCGACCAAAATTCGCATGGTAACAAAGGTCACGTGACAGCTGGTAACAGGTAGAAAAATTCAAAGACTACCCACCTGCTATGGGTGGTGTAGGGGTATAGCACGCGTCACGGAATGACGAGGATCCGGGTTCGATTCCCGGCCATAGCTTTACTTTTCGGATTTTTCTATGTGTTCTAATTTTCACTGACATTTATATATTTTTTTGATAGATCTTTCAAAGCTAAACCGATATTGTTTCATCATTCACTACTTTTTACTGAAGATGCTTCTCTTCCCGCGCAGACGGTAAAAGTCCATCAAGGGAATGGGCATAGGAATCATTTTATAGTCGATGCGGCTGGGTCTGCTAGATGGCCTTTAGGTCTTGTTACTTCAAGCTCTGTCTACCTAGTCTAGGGTTGAAGACGTGATTTATGTATGCATGTGTTTCTGGCAGATGTTTTAAAAACGTTACTTCGAAGCAAAGATTAGATTTTAGATTAGATTAGATTATTTATTCATTCAATAAAAATTACATCATAAATTGTACACTGTCAAGTTAGAAGAATTTAGATTGAAGTCGTCAAGAGTAAATTAAATCAAATTAAATACAAATCAATCGAATATTACAAAAATGATAAAATCAAAATACAATTAGTAGGTAGGGATCGTCACTGCTTTTAAACAATGATATAATAATAAAAAAAGGGTGAATTTTTAATAATAATGTCAAAATTAATCGAAAAAACAATGCAATTAAATAAATAAATCAAAATGTTATACCCAGAAACTAGTTTATCAATCAATCAATCAAATAATTAATTTGCTAACATAGGTAAATGTTGATGTTACATAAATCTTGTATCACTATGCTTGCCATAAGGCATACAAATATTAAGAGACTGCACATGCACGCAGCATAGCTATTTATTAATAATATTAGGTACACAGAATCAATTAAAACTATAATAATTAATATATCAGTCAGTCTCAAGGTTACCACATTCAAACAAACATTTTTTTCTACAGAGTAAAATGTATTTTTTAACAAATGCTGCCAGTAAAGTCTGGAATGATCTACCGCCACCATTTAGAATGCCTAGTATGTCGCTATTAAGGTTCAAGAAACTTGTTCGGAACTATCTGTTTGAGAAACAGAAAAACCCCCAATGAATAATAGTCACTCGCACTAACACACACACATACACACATTCTTATTTTTTTCCTTTCCAGATTTTTCTTTTTTTTTGTTTTGTATTCACGCAGGGGCTGCGATGTACCACACCAAGGGGCCTCTCTGTAAACCAGCGCTGAGCTCTCGAGCCCAGCACGCGCTGAGATTGGTTCCCTTTGCTAAACTTGTGTACTGTTACTTTTAAGTTTATAGCATGTCATTTTTTGTTTCAATATGTACCTTGTCATTAACAATAAAGATTTTTATTATTATTAAATTAAAAGGACTTTCAGTCGACGCCCAAATGTTTCATCAAATTACCATCAAATTCACTAACCCGCTCTAGTCTCATTACGAGTACCGTAACTACATACAAACACATACCCAAAGAACCCTCGATACCTCTCTTAGCCGAGGAACTGTAACTAAATTTCTTAATCTCCCCGAAACAGCCCGAGGCAAGTTGCCGAGCAATAGATATAATGGTCGGAAATGAGAGCCGGTCCAGCTATAGGCGAATAGACGCGATATATTTTGTAAAGAATCACTTTTAAGCATTTATTTATTTATTTATTTATTTATTTATTTATTCGGTACAATTACATATTGTAAACAACAACATAGCAAAACAGATCATACTACTTACTACTACTACTACTTATACTTACTTACTTTTACTTACTTTTTACTGGCGGTGACAAGACTACTTTATTCCTCATAATCATGTTTCAAGAGTCTAAATTGGAGACTATATAATATAAGCGATGGAAGAATTGGACTTCAGTGAATTATGGTCTCACTTGATGAGATTGTGAGACACCCTAAGGGGGCAAGCATACAATATCATTACAATGTGTTAATTACAGTGTTTTTTTTTCTACAAAATTGAGTATAAGTAAGTAAATGCTTTATTGTTCAAATGTAAAGAAACAGATACAATTCACAAAAAAATAAAAATAACATTAATATATGCACAAAGGCGAACTTATCCCTGTAAGGGATCTCTACCAGTTAACCTTTGAGTAGATGAGAGGAGCATTAAACGAGGGACCGACAAAGTGTGAGTTTAAAAGTGTTTATATTCTCTTATATTTGTGTCTTGCAAAAAGGAATAAATGTCTTATTTCTTTCTTTTTTCCTTTCTTTCTTACAATCAATCTAAAATAAACAGTATTCATTAAATTAATATAGGTGTATACCTACCATCGAGATGGAAATGAATAGGTACGAGGTTTTAGAGTTCCGTACCTCAAATAGAAAAGTATTCTTGTATTACTTTCTTGTCTATCTGATTGTTTATCTGCTTATGTCTATCAGCCTGTCTATCAAGGCCATTTTCCTCAGGAACGCGTGAGCACAACAATAAGAAAGTACGTCCTTTTGTTGGTAATGTTTTCACGTTGCAAAAGCCGTAGGCCAAACGAACGAATTTAAAAGTATGTGGTTTTCTACGGAACCATCAGCGTGCGAGTCGGGCTTCAACTTGGCCGGCTTTTTGACATTTCACCCGCATCCCAAGTACCAAACAAGGCGTTCGCGAGAACCATTTCTCGTCAGAGAAAAGGAGCAAGAAGCGATTTTTCTTCACCTCTTTTTTGCGCGGAAACGTGAAAAAGATGAATTAGTCGCCAAACTTCGCGTGAAAGATTATCTCAAAACTCCAAAGTTGTATCGTCGCATTAAAAAGTAAGTATTAATCTTGCGAGAAACATTTTTCGATGTGAAAGTTGACATCAATCTCGATGTTACTTCGGAGAGTGATTTATTCAATCTGTTTTTGGGCAGACTCCCGTCTTGGTGCACGTTAGCGTTTGTAAAATACGAACGAGGTATACATTTTGACAATTAGTTACACATTTGGCTGACAATAATCTATTTTCCTCATTATCATTATTATTATTCACTAGCTGTTGCCCGCAACTTCGTGTGCATGGAATTTGTTTATCGCTATCCCGCAGGAATTACGCAATTTTCCGAGATAAAAAGGAGGCTATGTGTTATTCTAGACTATAATCTATCTATGTCCACTTCGTGTCTTTAGTACCTTATCTTTTCTTTTTGCTTCTGATCAAATCCTTTCCTGTTATAATGGCCTTCTTATTTTTCATTGTTACATTCTTACATTTATTTTATCTTAAATATTATACAGTAATGTTATGTGTGTATGTATGTATTATTTTATTTTATTTATTTAGCTATGTATTATGTTTATGTTGGTATTGTTGTTTTTATTATCCCTGCGTTTATCCTGTCTATTTGTTTCCGCCACCTACTTAAACTGTCTCCAACTTATTTCTCTGTCGCATTGGTTGTCTGGTAGAGATCGCTATTAAGCGATAAGACCGCCTATTGTCTACTTTGTTCTTTGATTCTGTATTGTTTTGTTCTGATTTGTGGTGTTCAATAAAGAGTATTTGTATTGTATGTTTCAAATTTCATCCAGATCTGTCCTGTTGTTCTGGCGTGAAAGAGTAACAGACATCCATCCATCCATACTTACAAACTTTCGCGTTTATAGTATTAGTAGGATAAGAAAGCTGCAGTAACCAAATATTCCAGTTGAGGCTGGAGACTACAATCGTATAACATAAGAAATGGCTGTACAAAACCTTTTAGTGCCTGCAAATTTGAGCTGTTTTAAAAATAACCTTTCATAAAGAATTAAGGCTGTTTTATTCAAGTATATTTATGCTTTATGACGGCACTCGGCCACGATACGGGCGGACTTTAAGAGACATTTTTCCGGTCTCCTCACACAAAATGGCTGACGTCCTAGTTATATTTTTGACAGTGACTGCAAGTCGGAACTAAAATGTTCAGTAAGTTCGGCAAGAAAATAACGTAGGCAGTTATTGGAATTTGAAACGACTTTTTACCCGACTACGTCCGAAGGTTGGTGTTTTCCAAGTGTATGTACCTATATTTATGCTCTTGACTGTACTCGTTTTCTACATACATACATATATCACGTATTTATCCCTTACGGGGTAGACAGAGCCTAAGGTAACAAAACCTTAAGGCCATGTTTGGCATGATTAAGGGCGTAAAGGTGGAAAGGGTAGTCAAAATAGTGATGGGTTGCTAGCCGCATCGCCTATAACATGATTCCTAAAACTTGCGCCCATTCCTTCGATGGGCTTTTACCGTCTGCGCGGGAAGACAAGCAACTGGTAAATTCTATGTTTTTCTTTACTCCCAGACCAGCATGGAGGAATTATTTTCTATGCTGTTTAAATATGTTTTTTATTTGTGGTGTTTAATACTCCTATACGCCCAGTCATGTTAAACGTGGCATTCTGGTCTTGTTGGCTCTGTCTACTACGTAAGGGATAAAGACGTGATTTATGCGCATAATTAAATGCCTTCGTAATTTTGTCCTCACACACGTCACCTCACACGACATCCCAAATTCCATCAAGCTAAGTAAGCTACAAAGCAAAAATACAATACAGAATATATCTTTGCAAATACACAAACACATATATGTGTTCCGGATCAGTAATGAGTATATTGAGTTAGTGGCGGCAAAAGGCAGACGAGGCAATGTCATAAATCAAATGAGAGACCGAGCCACTCCGCTAGACGGTCCCAGGCGGACTTCGCTGGTTTTCTTTCCATGGATGATGTAATCGATGGAGATAGCTTCATTTGTACAGTAAGGCACGGCCTGCAAGTTCAATTGATCTAAGGGACAAAAAAGTTGGGTACTTATACAGTTTTGTTCAGGATTTTTCGCAATTTCTAACGATATTTGGGCGTTTTCCAAGAATTTTAATATTTTGAGTTTTTCTTTACAGAATCGTTTACGCTATCGATTCTCATACAAGAAAAAATGTTTCCCAGATTTTACTATTGTATTTTCCTGTTCGTCACGTTCCTTACATACCTATATGAAAAAAAGTGACGAACTGGAATGGAAATTTTGGGACACATTTTTTCTTGTAGAAGGATCGACAGGGTAAACGATTCTGAGAAGAAAAATCCATAATGGTTGAATTTTGGAAAAAAATAATCATGTGGATTTTTTTTGGAAAACGCTCATTTTTAATGGAAGTTTTCGGTCACAAAATACGTTTCCAACGCGTTTGCGTTAAAATGTCACTTACTATGAGGACATTTTGCTGCCGTTTCATTTTGCTAGTGGCACTGCTAGTTTACCCATAGTAATTAGTCTGTAGACGTGACCGCGTTCAAGATTTTTTTATGTGAAAATTTATACTAGAGGCTCAGTAAATTGTGGTGATTCGCAAAGCGGTTGTCACGTAGTGTATTAACGATATAGGACACGTATATTGGCTTAAACCGTGTACAATTTGATAAAACAGTTTATTAATTTCATACGTAAAATGTATGAATTCTACGCAAATTTTCTTCTGTTTGTGAAAGTATCAATTTGAATTAATAAAGCACGTGCACAGTTAAACCTTACATTTTGTTTTAGTTTTGCATTGTCCAGTGATTGTACGTATAATTTTTTTATGTTAGAGAACGTACTCTTTTTGAGTATAATGTAACTTGAAGGCTGGTCTGCGGATAAAATTTGTTTTTATTATACTGCGTTTTTTATGGTTCTTTAAATAATTCTTTTACTACTAAACAGAATAGAAAAAAGGTCAATATTAAATACGGGAGCTTCTTCTGTTTATTTTCAAATGAAACAAACGCTTTCACTCCTCTTTTCTTTTTATTAGGTGATTTGAATGCTCATTTGCTTTCTTTATCGCATTTTTTTGCAAATGAGAAGTAGTTATTGGGGTATAAAACAAAGTATTTTAAACTTAATGCGGATAAGAATAATGAGTTAAAGTTTATTAATAGAATCTAGCTTTTTTTAAGTAATCAAACCTAAAGACAAACTAAGCTCTTTTAAAGAAAATAAAAATAATTACTTGTGTTTTGGACCAATGGTACTCGCGTTCAGGGCCTTACAATGACGTTTTAATGCGACTCAATTCCGAACCAAAGTTCTTCTTGTTCTTTTTTTTTAATATGGCCCCATTGATCGATGCGATGATTTTGCCAATGTCAAAGTATCTCTGTCGGGCTCTTAGCCAACGAATAATGATATCCCTCAGAATCTGCCAGGAAATCATTAAACGATGCCCAGGGTGCACTGGAACAAGCACTGTTCTTCCCCTCGGACGGATCCAAAAACGAACCGCAGCTCTTGACCACACGCGGAGGTAATTCCACAGTGTCAGATCCACACACAAGTGTCAAAAATGACAGCTAAAGAATCGGAATTGAGTAGCGTTAAGACGTCATGGTAAAGACATACCTCCTTATTCATAAACGCTCTATATGCTTCTGCTAACTTAGCAATCGTTTGTCCTTATCTCTCACTTTGATATTTACCTTTCACAGATAAGGACAAAAGATTGCTAAGTTAGCAGAAACCTATAGAGCGTTTATGAATAAGGGGGCTGGGCTTTACAGAGAGCAGCTCCTTGTTTTCTTTACTCTGTTTTTTACGTTACAAACCACTACATATGTCTTTAGCTATTTTATGTTCACCAGGGAAAAGTTTTGAGGATTTCGTTAATGGAAGTCTAGGTGAAGTGATCGTACAATAATTTAAGAAATTGTATCAAGTTTCAAAAGTTGCATTCCTATTACTTACTCGTCGCAACCGACACGTGACGGATAAAAACGCGCTTAGTTTCGGTAAAATCTTTTATTACTAGATACCGGATAGCCTAGTTCAGGGCTGGCGAACCAATGGCACGCGTGCCACTGTTGGCACGCTTCAAAATAATTTGGGCACGCCAATAATAAAAAAGGTTTATTCTTGTCCATTAAATCACCAACTTAAGATTCTTTTATTATGAAATAGGGCGGAAAACAGGCAATGTGGTCATATGATGGTAAAATAACAACACACTCTTAAGACCACAGGGTATTTGATGACAGGTCACAGCCAAATATTACTTTATTTGTGAAAAAATGGCACGACCACCAAAAAAGGTTCGCCACCCCTGGCCCAGTTGGTTCGTGAACCTGACTATGAAGCTTGAGAACCCGGGTTCGAATCTCGGTGGGATGTACGTTTGCACTCGAATTTAGCATCAGAGGTCTTACCATCACGTCTTAATGCAATTCAGTCGCTCGCTGTCAGATCCATACTAAAAAAGTCAGGTAAAACCTGAACTGACTCGGAATTGAATCGCATTAAGACGCCATGGTAAGGCCTCAGCAGTGGACGTCTTTTGGATGACGACGATGACAAGAAATAAGGGTATTAGGACCCAGTGGCGTAACTATAGGGTGGCAGGAATGGCAAAATGCCCTATCCTACGGGGCCCGTGGCTTGGTTTAGAGCACAGAAGGGACGCTGATGCACTTCTTTACATTGAGGAAGGAGGCGTCTGACGAATTTGCCACGGACCCTAGACGTTATAGTTCCGCCACTGTTAGAACCTTGACCAAGGTCTGTTTGGGTTGCTACGTCTTGGCGCTGAGCTGGTTGGCCGTTGAAGGTACTAGCTCATGAAGTATTCTGTTGCAGCCCTCACGGCTAGCCTCAGGTTCACTTACTGGTTTGTCTTAATCGTCGTAAAAAAATAGTACTGAAGATTGTTTTAAGATCTAACGCGGTCGGCAATTAGTGGGTGTTCTATGCTAGCCGCTGCCGTCTCAAAAATAACTGCCTCCCTTCTCAAGCAAGCGGAATACATAATTAAAAACCACTTATCCTTGCGTCAACAGTTTCATCTCTCGTCTCGACAAAACCTACTCAAAGATTTTTATAATTTAACATCTTGGAGACGTTATTGTGGGTATATCTACAGTTTTCTCATAAATTCGTAGCGTCTGATTACAAAGTATTTTTGATATACATACATTACACATTGGTTATGGGGAGCTATATATTTGTCATTTGTGAAACGGTTTTTTTAAGATTCTGTACCTCAAAAGGAAAGAAACGTAATCTTATAAACTTTTTTGTCTATCTGTCTGTGTCAGCTCATGAAATTTCCCAAAATGGCTGGCTTTGGCTCCGCAAACTCCTAAAATTTCAGTACATTATTATTACCCCGTAGATGCGGTAAAAATTCGTGGTAGCCTAGTGGTTTGACCTGTGGCCACTCAAGCAGAGGGTCGTGAGTTCGAGCCCGGGCTCACACCTCTGACTATCCAAATTTAAAATTACAATTGAAATTTACCATGAGCTTTTGGTCAAGGAAGAGATCGTGGGGAAACCCGCACGCATCTGCGAAGCAATTCACTGGTGTGAGCGAAGTTCCCAATCCGCACTGGGAGATTTCTGACACAAGGCCTGTGCCCAGCAGTGGGATATATTATAAGCTAAATGATTCTTAAGTTAAGTCTGTATTTCCTTTATTTCTTATTTTTAATGGCAATAAACGTTATCTTATCTTATCTTATCTTAAATGCGTTAACGCTGAAACCCATTGGATTTGCTATTAACACTGCATAGGCACTCGGTAGGCAACTTCTTATAGACTACAAGCCCATGGAAAAAAAACATGTGAAATGAACCAGCGTGAATGAAGCTTAGAAGGCTGTTACAATATCATAAAATAACTCTGAGCGCTATGCCGTCATTTCTGAGCGGTACATTTATGGAATTTCTCAGGTGCAAGTGAGGAATTACGACTAATTATTAATTTACGGCGTTTTTATGGCTTATAGATGATTAAAAATAAACGAAAAACCTAGTGCCGCTTTAAAGTGGTGGTGCCGGAAGTTAGTGCAATTTTTTTTTTCAATGTATGAGAAAAAATCTGTACCGCTCAGAAATGACGTCATAGCGCTCAGAGTTATTTTATGATATAGTAACAGCCTTCTAAGCTTCATTCACGCTGGTTCATTTCACATGTTTTTTTTGTCCATGGGCTTGTAGTCTATTACCTACCAGTTTGCGCTACGCCCAATGGAACTTGGGCGATTTTTCTTGCAAGTCTAAACTAGACTTAGGGTACTTCATGTTGGACTGGTGAGATAGACGTAATATATCTCCCTCAGCGTTCGCACTCGCTCTAAAACCATGTGTACGTCTGCAACAGTTATCAAGGATCTTGATAAATGTGGCCGCTTTTTATATGCCATTCATACTTGGGATTCATAGCCAGAATACTATACATAATAATAAAGCTGAAGAGGGTCGAAAATCTGTACATGGAAGATATTTAAAAAAATTTGGCTGGGGATACTTAGAATCAATAACAGAACACGTTCCAATAGTTTTTAGAACTTTTGTCTCTTTGTCTGTATATTTGCGAGCGCATCATGTGAAAACGGCTGAACGGATTTTGATACAAACATTACTAATCTAATGAACAAAACAAAAGTAACGCCTGATTCAATAAAATAAAACATTACTAATCTGTTGAAAAAATCACCGGCAAGGTTATAGGGTACTTTTTATCCCGGAAAATTGCATAGTTCCCGCGCGATAGCGATAAGCATGACAATGCGCGGATGAAGTCGTGGGCAGAAGCTAGTACATAATATGTCTATTGTGTATATAAATGTATGCAGTACATGAGTGTGTATAAGAGGTATTTCAGAATCGTAGCAAGGGGAACAAAAGTAGTCTCTGCCTACGTCTATGGGAAAGAGGCGTGAAGGTATGTATTTGTAAGAGTGTGCGGAATGACAGAGAATGAGAAGAATGAGAGAGTGAATGGAAGAAAGGATTATGTCAAGAGGACGGACGACGGCCATGAGAGCGCTGATTTGTGTTTATTTTGATTTTATTTAATGTCTCTATTACATACAGTGCGACAAGAGTTCAATGAATCTTTTATTATGACCCGTCCTACATATATATGTATGTATCTATATTATAGGAATAAATCCGGTCTGGCGTGAGTCTGCGCGCGTACCGAGGGTTTTATGCATTAAAATATAGTAAGAATTAATTTTTGTGAACTATGAAGGCTTACATGACTGACGAAAAGATAAGTTTGATAGAAACTACAGAAGAGCTCTCCAAACCACTCTTAACAGATTGCACTTAAATATCAAACATTAAAACGTTAAGACAACAAAACTATCATTTTCATTTCAAAAGGAAAATCTATTTGTATAGTTTTCTATATCTACAGATGAAACAGCCCGTGCCTCAACGATTTGTCGTGCTTCTATAATAAATTTCGATTTATTGCAACTCTCAAAGGCGACGTCTGAAGCGACATTTTCAATCCGCAAACGGGGGAAGTTTTCAAATAGACGTGGCACGGGTGAGAATGCGGCTGAATATGATCTTAATCATACTCATGAGTACGGGTACTGTGGGCTATTGTGTGAAAGTCAGCCATCATGAATGTATAGTTACATTTCTAAATGTCTGTGAAAATCAGAACACATAGAAAAATCCGAAAAGTAAAGCTATGGCCGGGAATCGAACCCGGATCCTCGTCATTCCGTGACGCGTGCTATACCACTACACCACCCATAGCAGGTGGGTAGTCTCCGAATTTTTCTACCTGTTACCGACCGTCACGTGACCTTTGTTACTATGCGAATTTTTGTCGCTAAGCGTCATCTGTTTGAATGATGTGTCTGTACGACACAATTACAAACTCCCGTGGAACATCTACTGCTCACCAGGGACGAGAGAAGGCGCTGTTTTTCAAATGATAGGTACTATCAAATGAATCAAGAAATTTTTATTTCTTGATTTTTATGTTTTACTTTTTACGGTTTTACCGTTAGAAATTTAATTTCTAAATGTCTGTGAAAATCAGAACACATAGAAAAATCCGAAAAGTAAAGCTATGGCCGGGAATCGAACCCGGATCCTCGTCATTCCGTGACGCGTGCTATACCACTACACCACCCATAGCAGGTGGGTAGTCTCCGAATTTTTCTACCTGTTACCGACCGTCACGTGACCTTTGTTACTATGCGAATTTTTTGTCGCTAAGCGTCATCTGTTTGAATGATGTGTCTGTCGACACAATTACAAACTCCCGTGGAACATCTACTGCTCACCAGGGACGAGAGAAGGCGCTGTTTTTCAAATGATAGGTACTATCAAATGAATCAAGAAATTTTTATTTCTTGATTTTTATGTTTTACTTTTTACGGTTTTACCGTTAGAAATTTAATTTCTAAATGTCTGTGAAAATCAGAACACATAGAAAAATCCGAAAAGTAAAGCTATGGCCGGGAATCGAACCCGGATCCTCGTCATTCCGTGACGCGTGCTATACCACTACACCACCCATAGCAGGTGGGTAGTCTCCGAATTTTTCTACCTGTTACCGACCGTCACGTGACCTTTGTTACTATGCGATTTTTTTGTCGCTAAGCGTCATCTGTTTGAATGATGTGTCTGTACGACACAATTACAAACTCCCGTGGAACATCTACTGCTCACCAGGGACGAGAGAAGGCGCTGTTTTTCAAATGATAGGTACTATGAAATGAATCAAGAAATTTTTATTTCTTGATTTTTATGTTTTACTTTTTACGGTTTTACCGTTAGAAATTTAATTTCTAAATGTCTGTGAAAATCAGAACACATAGAAAAATCCGAAAAGTAAAGCTATGGCTGGGAATCGAACCCGGATCCTCGTCATTCCGTGACGCGTGCTATACCACTACACCACCCATAGCAGGTGGGTAGTCTCCGAATTTTTCTACCTGTTACCGACCGTCACGTGACCTTTGTTACTATGCGAATTTTTTGTCGCTAAGCGTCATCTGTTTGAATGATGTGTCTGTACGACACAATTACAAACTCCCGTGGAACATCTACTGCTCACCAGGGACGAGAGAACAGGGACGGCCATAGCTTTACTTTTCGGATTTTTCTATGTGTTCTGATTTTCACAGACATTTAGAAATTAAATTTCTAACGGTAAAACCGTAAAAAGTAAAACATAAAAATCAAGAAATAAAAATTTCTTGATTCATTTGATAGTACCTATCATTTGAAAAACAGCGCCTTCTCTCGTCCCTGGTGAGCAGTAGATGTTCCACGGGAGTTTGTAATTGTGTCGTACAGACACATCATTCAAACAGATGACGCTTAGCGACAAAAAATTCGCATAGTAACAAAGGTCACGTGACGGTCGGTAACAGGTAGAAAAATTCGGAGACTACCCACCTGCTATGGGTGGTGTAGTGGTATAGCACGCGTCACGGAATGACGAGGATCCGGGTTCGATTCCCGGCCATAGCTTTACTTTTCGGATTTTTCTATGTGTTCTGATTTTCACAGACATTTAGAAATTAAATTTCTAACGGTAAAACCGTAAAAAGTAAAACATAAAAATCAAGAAATAAAAATTTCTTGATTCATTTGATAGTATAGTTACATAATTATATGGAATGCTCGAAACTGTTCGTTTTGCTGACGAGAGCTCAATCTGATCAATAAGTCCAATAAAAGCTAAAATTTTGTAAAATATCACCAGATTTACTGAAAAAGATCCGTCTTCAAGGATAAGTTCGAAGGCCTTACCATGACGTCTTAATGCGATTCAATTCCCATTCAGTTCAGTATCGCTCGCTGTCGGAACAATTCAGCTAAATTCCAGCTAAAATCAGGGGCCTTACCATGACGTCTTAATGCCATTCAATGCCAACTCAGTTCAGATTTTAGCTGTCATTTTTAGTATGGATCTGACAGCGAGCTAACTTTATCTGAATCGGAATTGAATCGCATTAAGACCTCATGGTAAGGGCCCTTGGTTGTACAAATACTTAAATATAAAATTGTGTGCTATATTATGTGTTCTTCCATGCTGGTCTGGGAGTAAAGAAAAAACATAGAATTTACCAGTTGCTTCTCTTCCCGCGCAGATGGTACAAGCCCATCAAGGGAAGTGGCGAAAATCATAGGAAACATTTTATTGGCGATGCGGCTAGCAACCCATCACTATTTTGATTCCATTTTTTGCCATCTATGTATACGCCCATAATTTTGCTAAACGTGGCCTGTAGGTCTTGCCACCTTAGGCTCTGTCTACCCTGTAAGGGCTAAAGACGTGATTTGTGTATGTGTACCTATGTATGTGCTATAAAGAGTAAACATACATTACATAGTTACATCATTATCATCATCATCTCATCATGTAATCCCTGATCAGGATAAAAGGCTGTCAGCACATTTTTCCACTTGGGACATCTCCAGCTCTTGCCAGCTACCCAGGGATACATAATAAAGACGGATTATCGAAATTCCTTCGGGATAAGGAATTCTGCAAAGTGGTGGCACACTAGTGGAAGTAAGTACTAAACTAAAAATTTTCTTCACTGATTTTATTTATTTATTTTATTTTAAAATGACACTAGGTATCATAGGTCCATAGAAATCGATTCCCATCGGCTTGCCTATTTTAAGGCAGTTGGGCACTTTTATTGTGCGGAATTAGAGGAAAAGGCTGGTTAAATGCCCTTCGGCTTGCCTTCCTATCGCCGCCACGCCACTGCTACGCAATCTCTAGGAATGTCGCGAGCCGATAATATATTATACGGGTCTGTTTGTAGGTCCTTTTTATCATAATTTCAGACAATACACCGTTTCTGTCACAAAACACAATATTATTGGGTTCAGACTCCCGCATGTTTTATGTATGAAGGTTCGGTACGCACACGCGTCGGCGATGTGTGGTGGAACCATGTTTTTGCTGCTTCTAGGAAATGATTACGTATTTCATGAGCTTTTCTTTTGTTTTGTCCGGTTGGAATTTTGCGACTTGATTTTGATGCGATCTTCAACCGATTGAGCTGAAATTTTGCATATTTGTGTAAGTCGGATAACAGTTAACATTGTAACTATTCCGTTGCCGTTAAATGCTTTATTGTACAAATATAAGGAAACAGATGCAATTCATAAAAAAAATATGCACAAACCTTTGATTAGATGACAGGAGCATTAAACGAGGGACCGACAAAGTGTGAGTTAAAGTAATTGTAAATTATATATAATTATTTTAGACTTTATTGATAATTATGTCTCACTAGCTTCTGCCCGCGACTTCATTCGCGTGAAATTAGACATAAGGACTATGTTGCCAGTATATTCTGTAATATTTTATACATTGCGGCTCTAGCCAGCTATGACCCGTGACACGTTCATCGCTATCCCGCAAGAACTATGCAATTTTCCGGGATAAAAAGTAACCTATGTTTTAACTTGGGTACCGACTATCTCCGTTCCAAGTTTTATCCAAATCCGTCGTTTTAGCGTGAAGAAGGAACAAACATACTCACTCACACTACATCGTCACAAACTTTTGCATTTGTATAGTAGGATTAAAGACTGTCATTTATCGTTTTTCATTTATACCTGCTAGGAA
This sequence comes from Pandemis corylana, assembly GCA_949127965.1. NCBI lineage: Eukaryota > Metazoa > Arthropoda > Insecta > Lepidoptera > Tortricidae > Pandemis > Pandemis corylana. The sequence goes on along the minus strand of OX421866.1, from coordinate 12,518,329 downwards.
AAATCTTAACAGCGCGATTCAGGAATGTGTAGGGCACGGTACAGCGCCATCTATTGAGATATAAACAAACTAAATCTAAGCATATCACCGGAGCACTAAAATTAAGACGTACAGTCATCTTGGTCACCCTGCAAATACTTCCCGTCGCAGCTCACGGCCTCTCGCGGCGATTCCCGCGTTTAATGGGATCAACCGGCAAACTCCGACGACGCTCGAATTGCCGATATAGCCTACGACGATTTGGATTAGTATAGTTTCATTTCCTACTGCGTTAAGGGCATTAAGCTGAATGAGACTTTTAGTAAGACCTAGAGCATGATTCGTTCGGATCTCTACCCATCGTCTTGCTCGCTAATCTACATTTCATACATAATACATACACAAATCACGCCTTTATCCCTTACGGGGTAGACAGAGCCAATGGTAACAGGTACCTACAGGCCACAATTAGCAAGATTGAGAGCGTGTAAAATGGAAACAAAATAGTGATGGGTTGCTAGCCTCATCGCCTATGACATGATTCCTATAGGTAAGTTTCGCCCATTCCCTCGATGGTCTTTTACCATCTGCGCGGCTAGAGAAGCAACTGGTACATTCTATGTTTTTTCTTTGCTCCTAGACCAACCCTTCACTATTTTGATTTCATTTTTCACCTATACGCCCACAATCTTGCTAAATGTGGCCTGTAGGTATATGTTACCTTAGGCTCTATCTACCCCGTAAGGGATAAAGACGTGATTTGTGTGTGTGTGGGTGCGTGCGTGCGTGCGTGCGTGCGTGCGTGCGTGCGTGCGTGTGTGTGTGTGTGTGTGTGTGTAGGTATCTGGCAGCGAGCGAACCCAAACTGAATCGGAGGACTCGTGGAAAATCGGGAAAACAATGCAAGTTTCAAACCGGACCAAAGACGGCAATTTGATGACAACATTTCTCAAGTCACGGTACAATTGCATTGAATTTGTGATTTACTGGAACGAGCTCGGAACGGAGTCAGTTTTGCATGGCCGGCAATATAACACGTGGGCGGACAGTAATATTGGCTCAAGAATACTTGATTTGAATTCAAGAAACGACTATAAACTTATAGTAGTTGAGTGTCTTGTAACGTCTGGTGTTACTTCATTTGCAAATGAGAACTTATAAAGATGAAGAGTTAGTTGGAATTGGTATTGGTGTTAGAAATTTTGGTCTTTATTTTCCTTCGTAAATAAGGATAGTGGGTCATTTTGTTTTCAAAATGGTTTGAAAGAAAGAAATAAAGAAAAAAGTTTATTTATGACAATCACAAAACATCAAATAAAATATATAACAAAATAAATTATCACAAAAAATAAATTGTCACAAAATGGGTTTATACGAGTCGAACCGAAGGTGCGGACATACCTCTAGGGATGATTTCTATGACTATCCGTTTTGTACTACATAATCACATACACAAATCACGTATTTATCCCTTACGGGATAGACAGAGTCTAAGGTCATAAGACCTAAAACCCACGTTTAACAAGATTGTAGAGGTATAGGTGGAAAATGAAATCAAAATAGTGATGGGTTGCTAGCCGCATCGCCTATATCATGATTCCTATGATTTTCGCCCATTTCCTTGATGGGCTTTTACCATGTGCGGGAAGCGAAGCAACTGGTACATTCCATGTTTTTCTTTGCTTCCAGAAAGGAAAGACTTGTATTTTTGTATGTTTGTAACTCAAAAATAACTGGACCGATTTCACTTTCACCACTAGAAAGCTACAATATCTCTGAGTAAAGGCTAAATTTAATAATGCGTAAACAAAGTCGGGGGCTACAGCTATTTACCTACGTAACTTTATTGGATTAGTTTAAAAATAACCTCAATGTACAATTTTTTGTAAATAATAAGGTGTATTATGTTGTCAAGTAAACCTGAGGCAATATTTTGTTACTAATTTTGCTTATATTATATGTCCAGTTCCATTTTTTACGAAAAAATAGTTAAAAAATAATTAAAATGAGGCGTTTTGAGGTTAGATTTTTTTTTACCAAATAGGACAAATAGGAATGAACAGACTTTAATCGTATCATTGGTTAGAAAGGCACTTCGCCTTGTAACTTTACATCTTGTCTATCTTAATATCGACTTTACTTGTAAAACATTTTCTTACAGAATTCTATATCACTATCCACTACATAGTATAAAATAAAGTCGCTTTTTCTGTCCTCATGTCCCGATGTATGCTTATATCTTCAAAACTACACAACAGATTTTCATGCGGTTTTTTTTAATAGATAGAGTGATTTAAGAGGAAGGTTTATATGTATAATACATGCATAATATACCGTGCGAAGCCGGGACGGGTCGCTAGTTAGAATTAAATAAAAAGTATCGCGATGCCAGGTCCATAGCGAAAACCCGTTCGGCGTATTCCGGACTTGAACCAGATAATTCAGTTAGCGAGCGCTCGCTGGTTCGTCTAATAAGTATTTCCGTTGCAGGTGGGGGCCGCAACGGGAATGCACCGGCTCTCATGGAAAATGTTTTGACATTTTGTTATAATTATAGCTTACATCTACTCTCTTTCATGCTGGTGTGGGAGTAAAGAAAATAAATAGAATGTACGCTTCTCTTGACATCGAAGGAATGGGCGAAAATTTTAGGAATCATGTTGGGCGATGCGGCTAGCAACCCATCAGTATTTTGATTCCCCTTTCCACCTATGCGCCCACAATTATGGTAAACGTGGCATTTGGGTCGTGTTATCTTAGGCTCTGTCTACCTCGTAAGGGATAAAAGACGTGATTTATCTATGTACAAATGTATACATAGACCTAGTTATAAATCGGGAAGTATTTCGGTATAAATACCATTATATTATTTAAAAATACATCGCAAGTCACAATACATTGGGATAAGTTTGAAAATTGTACCTTCCGCTTATGAATTAATAGTAGTTATCTCCTCTGGAGTAGCGGCGAAACTAATCTCGTCACTGTCACTCATGTTTAATTCGAATTGGGGATTATTTATTTAACACCATCGATTTCGCTCAAATAACAAACAAAACTTTTAAATTTTCGTAGCACAAAAAATAACTAATGAGACGTCGTTATAAGACTGTTTCTGATTGGCCAATTACTTCAATTACTAACCAATCACGTAACAGAAGTAAAAGTTAGTGTGTTCAAATGGAAGCAAATTTGCCAGATATTTCCAACTTTACATTGGGTGCGTTCCACTAAGCGCTCACGACGCACAATCGAAGTAACTAAGTTCTAATTTTGAAATTATTATAGTCGTCTAGAGCGTTGTATAATAATCATTATAGTTGAGTCCGAAGTGCAATTTTGTCTATAAACACATAATTGACAGATTAAAATCAACGAGTAGAAAAATATTTAAGCATTACTTAAAGGAGTACGAGATAGGCGGGCATTTAAACGGGATTTGATATCACTGCAATCACCTAAAGTACCGAGATAGCGTGTGTGAAACGCAATCTGTGTTCTGCATGTATACCTCGTGTTTGTTTGTCTTTGATTCCGAAGTTGTCGAGTGTAGAGTCTTTTGTAGTAGTTTCAGTTCAGCTTAGTAGTTTTGGTAGTTTTATTACACATTCAGTAGCTTTTGACTGTCACCCATACTACTTCAGATAGAGGTAATTTTTGTGTCGGTGCGTGTGATTGACAGATTTTGTTTTATTGTATTTTTCAGATACTCTTTTGTGGTACCTACTGTGTACCATTGTGTACAAAGTTTTATTTGTTAAAAAACAATGTGTAATGTTAATTCTTAAGTTAAGTCTGTATTTCCTTTATTTCTTATTTTTAATGGCAATAAACGTTATCTTATCTTATCTTATCTTTATAATAGGAAGAATTCACAGTTCTTTTTACCCGCCTACAGCAAAGCCGAAATAGCTTATGATTTATACCGTGCCCTTTTAAAACTTGCCTACATGGACCTGCCACAATATATTAGGAAATTATCTTTACAAACAAAGAAACGGTCACCCATCCATAATCTATCCGATGTCAGCGTTGCTTAACCTTACGATCGCGCGCTAAACTTGGCTGCCACCACGCCATATCTTGCACGTAGACTGCGCTCAAAAACGCGGTAGTTATTCTCGAGCCAGAGACAATAAATCAGTATAACTCCCCGAGTGAGTCCTAAGCATGCACCCCGCAATGCGGCGTGGCTTAAATTGCATAACACAATGTGTCAGTGGTTGCACCGCGATATATTATCATCAAGAGAATGCAACTAAGTTCTGTGACATAGTGCTCAACTGGCGTGTCAAGCTGGTTCGTTATTGGTCAGACTGACCTGTGAAATGTGCCACAAAACGGCTTTCTTACGCCACTAATTACACACTGTGGCAGGTTTACCTACTTAAACCTACCGACTTAACTTATTGCATAGGGCCGATTTTTCAATCCTCAGATAAGCATTTAACTGACAGATACCCATAGAGTTATTCGTAGAATAGAGCTTATCTGACGATTGAAAAATCGGCCCTTAGTTATTTACGTGTTTGAGCTCTAATATATAAAATTTAGAGCGGTCAAGTTGGGGGCTGGTAGGTCATTTTTTGCTGGTTTACTACTTTTTGCACTGATACGGCGATACCACATCGGTAAATTATTTACGAGAGCTCTTACACAAAAGAAGTGAAGTCCATTTATAATTTATTTGTACAATTGATTATTTTAATAAATAATTTGAATTTGAATTTGAATTTGAATTTGAATTTAGATACTTGCAAGTTTCATTACACTGCGGGTTGCCGTGGTAAACCGAATTCAACCGATCTGTCAAACTTCGCAATGTAACTATAATGGCATACAATTCTTGCATGTGTCTAAATGGGCCAAAGGCAACAGCGTGCAAGAAAATTTGTGCCAGTTGCATTACATTGCAAGGTCATCGTGGTACTAAGGTGTTGCAGCAGTCTTTAAAGGTCGAGTGTCGGGTGCCGTCATATACATATTTATTTTTTACTTTTTATGTAATACAGCTTGCAGATTTTTTCTGGTTCGTTGTAAACTAGGGTACCTGTACGAGTACAAGCAAAAACCAAAAATGTATGTATTTTTGAAATGTACAAATAACGCCCTTTCTAATGACGCTATATATATCTAATTTATTTATTGACATATTACTTTATGCCTGCTAGAGGGCGCTACATTAGATTCAGTAACACGTCATATAGCCTATAATCAACGGACAATCAAGACACTTAACGATACCTCATTTGTCCAGTTCTGATTAGTAGTTTAGGAGCTATGAGGGAACATATGAACATACATAAATACATATAGCCTGTCAAAATCATGACCCCTCTGGTTTAGCCGCAGTCAGTGAAAAGTAAAAAGCAAAGCGACGCTCGCAGAACAGAACGACCGTGTGTCAGCCGGTGTAGTTTAAACAGAATTTTGGAATATTTCCCTCAACCCAGGGCTTTTTAATTCCGTTTCCCGTTCCATTTAACCGCAGATGGATAATTACTACGGAGTTTACTACGCTTATAAATTATCTGTGCTTACTTTCATTGAGTATTCGTTGCTGATGTTTGTGGGTCTCGTCAGTAAAGTTACAGTGAGAACATTGAATATTGTTCAATCTGAGTGTTTTCCAAAAAAATTACCGCTTGAACATTTTTTCCAGAATTTAAATATTTTAGCTTTTTCTTAATCAGAATCGTTTACCCGATTCTCATACAAGAAAAAGTGTGTACAGATTTAACTATGGGATTTATTTTACTGTTTGTCACGTTCTATACCTATATTAAAAAAAAGTTACGAACTGGAATGGAAATTTAGGGACACATTTTTTCTTGAATAAGGATCGATAGGGTAAACGATTCTGAGTTTAAAAAACCCAAAATAGTTTATTTCAGGAAAAAATATCGTGTGGACTTTTTTTTTGAAAAACGCTCATTACTATTGAAATCTCTTTTGCTTTAAAAGTCAGAATTGGTATTGTTCATTTTTTTTAGTATGCTCCAATTCGAAAACCATTTCGAGGAAAACCATCAATTACCCGATTTCATCATCATCATCATCATCATCAGCCTATGTTAGTCCACTGCTGGACATAGGCCTCCCCTAATGAGCGCCATAGCGCCCTGTCTTTAGCTTGACGCATCCAGCATCTGCCCGATTTATCTTTTCCGATTTCAAAAATACTTTATGATTGCAGATATTTTTGTAAAAGTACTTTGAACCTTTGTTTAACCGAACGACCGGGTTTTTAGACAGAATCCAGCATCGAATGTTTGCCACAAAAATGAAAAAAAAAGTTTGGCTATGGCAATCGTCACGTGTCACTGTCAAATCTAACAAAACCAATAGACAAAGCCGTTTTTTTTATAGCCAGCCGAACGAAGGCGATTGGGATTCTGTCTAAATTCACGAATTATCAAACAGCGAAAAAATTAACAAAGCTACGTAAAAGCATAATATTCAAATTAGTTGCTTGAAATAGTCCATTTTATCAAATAATGGTGTTAAAAGCACAGCTTAAAAAAATGAACAATGCCAATTTGTTGAGCGAATATTCCACCAACTACGACATTAACGAATACTTATCCCCTCGATGACCTTTTACCATCTGCGCGGGATGAAAAACAACTGGTACATTTTGCCTTAGCCTTCTCCTTCTCCAAACAAGTTAATTCTGCCAATACCCGCCTCTATAGCCTGTATAAACCCACCGCTATCCTACTAAATAAACGGCGTACTGGCCAGTAGTAAACGTAACTTCACCAAATTACGTCTAACGCGTGCGTTAACGTCAAGGCTAATTGAAAAAGGTTATGTGAACGTAACGCAAACTTGCCGCTCTACGTTAGGGTATTAACCGATGTAAACAAATCGTACGATTTGAGTTGGCCGTTGCAGCGGTAAAGTTGTCGTCTGTACGAAACGTACAGGTGTAACTGCTATAACAAGTCATTCAATAATGAACTATAGGATGTAGACTTAGGAATCAAATTGCATGTACGTGGGTAGTGGTAGTTATGTTTGGTCAGTCGTTGTGGTGTCGTGTGTTCTTGTAATATTGACACACTTTTCTTTTGAGGTTTAGGTCGAAGTTGCGGGCAAATCCTAGTTTAATATACATATTTTTTAATTACTTTACAATGCAATCAAGGCTGTAGATGGTTGGGTCAAGGGTCAGATACAAAAGGCGGTACTCCTAGACACGGCTCGGATAGTCAGGTTCCTCTCTCTATCGCCCTGATCACCGGTAGCTTAGGCCCCTACTCGCTGCCGGCGGCACCCTAGGTTAGGTTTTTGTAATGTTTTTATATTTTCAATTAATATTGTTTTATTACTTTTTATATCAATATTGTAAGAACCTAACTTAAGATAAAAATAAATATTCAGAATAAATAATAATACATTTCTTTGTTTGCGTAACTATAGGACCCACAATTTGTTAGTTACATAATTGCTTATTGCTAATGTTAGTAAATACACAAATCACTTCTGCACGTGACCGTTCGAAATTGCACGGCAGTGGGTCATGAACGGACAGTCTAGCTTATCCGAGATCATTTTTAGGATACTGTTGGTGCTGCCCCTCGCCCTTCGCACCAGATAGGCGCACCTTTTGCGTATACTTTTGCCTTTAAATAATTAAATATTATTACGTGTAGAAAGTGTTTCCATCATCCTCCGTTTACTCTTAATACAGTCCATTACCAGTAGCTATCGAAGGCTGTTTTGGTGCCAATGAAAAAGTACAAGATCAATATTGAAACTAAGTTAAGCATTCACAGAAACCGAAGTTTAAATTATTTACACAACGCTCGAATAAATTGAGTTGTGACCGCCCGTAGACCGGAATGCTTCCTTTTAAATCGTGTTCCTTCAAATTGGGCAATAGATACTCTTATTTCGGCTAGTAGCCGGAAACTGGTTGAGCGAAATTAAAAAAAAACTTTCTTATTTGTGGCGTATCAAGTCATTATAGCGACGACAACTTCGCCGATGTCAAAGTAATAAAAATATAATTCAAAAATCTTGTGGCAAAATGTCGGTAACGTTGTACGGTAATACGGTCATATTAAGACCCCCCCCCCCCCCCCCCTCCTCCGTGTCGGGCTCTTAGCCAACGGTCCATGATATCCCTCAGAAACTGCAAGGTAACAGGTTTTGTTACCTTAGGCTCTGTCTACCCCGTAAGGGATAAAGACGTGTTATATGTATGTGTTAAATACATAGCATGTTATAACCGAAACCAATCTATAAATTGCGTCACCAAAAAAGTTAATTTAGCTAATAGTTTCACCAAAAATCGCATTATATATTTTGAACCATTATGTCGTTTGACCTATTATATATTAAACTTTATATATTCTGAGCCGCACCCCACCAAAGCATCAACTCAACACCAACACAAACATCACACAGTCCCAATTACACTCCGAATTTCAGCAAACTCGATTCGATCCAGCTCCCTCGCAATTAAGCTGAAATATCCTTTGAAAGAAACTTAGAAGGTTCGAAAAGGTGTTGATCGATTCACAATGTATTTAAAGCTACTTGGCCCTTCAAGTGCCTCCGTCAGCGGGGCTACTGAAAAAGGGTTAATTTCTGGCCCTACAGTGCGTGGAAGCCTCCTTGAATATGAAATTAGGTTTGTTAGACATTGCGTCCTTCAGTGTAGTATGGGAATGTGCGATGAATACTAAAAACTAGACGCTCTATTAGAACTGTTGATTTCTTGTCTATGCGTCCAAGGTTTTCTAAAAATATTCCAGAATATTCCAGTATAACACTGTTGTGAACTTTTTCATCATAATTTTGACATTAAAAATTCTATTAATCTAAACACGATTAAATGGAATTACATCTTCCAGATGGCCTCCATCTCGTCGTTGGCATTCCTGCAATCGAATACGCAAACTTTGAGAAACTACCCCGTAGTGTCATTATGTGTCAGCGACTTGGAGCAGGCCATCTGGACAATGTTTAGATAAAATAGATTAAATATGGAATAAGATGTTTATTTTTATTACTTTCGATTTTCGAGGCAAACGAGGAGACGGGTCACCTGATGGAAAATGTTTACCGTCGCCCAGGGACACCTGCAAGACGTGGGAAATCACAGATGCGTTGCCGGCCCTTTCAGGAACAAGTAGGCTCGCTTTTTTTAATATGTTCCAATAATGCATACATTTTTGGCCTACCCCCTATATTGGTACACGATCTTATTCACTTGACATACACACTGACCGTAACGATATATATGACACTGACTGTAACTATTACTACACGTTATATGAGACCTAATACAATCCTTGTTTAGTTTTCCTTAACCGAGGCTTCTGTTCTGTTCTGAGTGGAGAACTATTCAGTGGGATGTATAATATAGGCCGAAACGAGGCCTAGATAGGTGGCTTGTATTAAGCACATCCATCATCCTTTGATGATTATTTAAAGAGATAAGATAAAGATAAAGATAATTTATTCATAAATGTTTTACAAATTTATAACTAAGAACAAAGTTTCCTTATAAATCTAAGTTAACAACTCATATGCCTGAACTAGGAAATCCTGTGTTTCAGGCTATAAGAGCTAAACAAAATGGCTATTAAATAATTAAACAATCACCAGGGAAAAATAAGTAAACATGACAAAAATATAAAGAAATAAATAAATTAAAACTATGATTAGGTATTATCATATAAAATCTTAAAAAATTAAATCCAATAAAAATAAAGGTTACAAAGATAATCTACTTCACAACTAATAATAAATTCTCTGTATCTTCGTATGACATAGTTTGAAGTGATTCCAGGAGAATTTTCTTGCATTTATTGTAATTGTGGGGATAAATGGACGAAATTGCATTTAACTTATTATAAAGGAATGGTCCTAGGAAAACAAAGAATTTGTGTGTAAAAGCAAATTTGGGTCTTATTTTCTGATAGCAAACTATGTCCTTTCGTCTTTTAGCTATTAGTTCGGTGGTATAGGGTAGGGCTGCGTGCTGTTTAAGTACTATACTAATTATAAATAACTGTCGAACTGTTAGTACATTACACGACTTATACAGCAGGTTAGTAGGAAAAAGGAAAGGGCGATAGGTAGACACCTTAAGAATAGCTCTCTGCGCTCTCTCGATGGCTAGTAAATGAGTTTTACCCGCACCACCCCATGTGGTTATGCAGTAAGTTATGATAGACTGACATAGCGAAAAATAAACTTGCCTAATTAATTTAGGGTCTGCAATATAACGTAACTTTTTAAACACGAATATCAACTTACGAATCCTACCACACAACTAACATTCCAACATTTAAATAGTAACTGATGTATTTGTTTAGTGACGTCATCTATGAACACTAAACTAGCTCGACAGTGGCCACGGATTGCAATAACTTCACTCATAGTACGCCATCTCCAGCATCAGACTAGGTCGTCCGCTCATCAAGTCAGAGAATAAGAATAAGAGAACTTTATTAGCTGATTCAGAAACACAAAAAGAACATCATACATGGATACTAACAAACTTCTATGCTGGTCTGGGAGTAAAGAAAAAACATAGAATGTACCAGTCGCTTCTCTTCCCGCGCAGCTGGTAAAAGTCCATCGAGGGAAAATCGAGTGAGCGAAAATCTTAGCAATCATGTTATTGGCGATGCGGCTGGCAACCCATCACTATTTTGATTCCACTTTCCACAGTAGATTAACTAATCAGATCTATATGGGGAGTGTGAATGGTTGCGTTGGGACGTTCCCAGACCAAATAGGAGTCGTTTTGGTAAAAGGTCAGGCCAGGAGTACCCGAAATCGACGAACATGTATGAAGAGATTGACGAATGTGGATGAAGCGAAAGAAGTATGTCAGGATCATAGCAAGTGGAACAATGTAGTCTCTGCCTACCCCTGTGGGAAAGAGACGTGACGGTATGTATGTATGTTAAACTGGTCAAAATATCCCCTAAGTTATCAAGTCACACCCAGTGCTTAACCGCATACACTACAGTAAGTTATTATAACAAACATACCAAAAGGGATATTCAAGTTACTGAAACCCAAGAACTCACTAGGAAAACAGAAACACTTATACTATTTTCTTTTAACCATACAGTTCCAAGTTGCCTGTTCGACGGGTTTCGCTTGAGGGATGACACACATCAATGGGCCCGAAGCTTGACCGGGCTTACGCACCCCATAACATTACTCACCGCTGCTTTGCAACCTCCTTAGAAGTCATGATGCCCTAGTACTGAGCTGACAAACGTTAACTTAAATTGATACAATCAGAAAGGGTTTTGGGTCCCGTACCATAAAAATAAAACGGAATCGTTATAAATTCTAAATACACTGAAAACTAACACAGAAAAATTTGAAAAGTAAAACTATGGCCGGGAATCGAACCCGGATCCATGCGAGTTTTTACCCCTACATCACCCATTGCAGGTTACCCTTATCTCAGGAACATGTTGAGGTATAAAATTGAAATTAACGCGGTTCAAGAGAAGCTTAAAAAATCAACCATCTTAGTTAATTTAATCAAAGGATACAGCAAGGATACAATCATTAGAAAAGGGGTTTCCATACAAAAAGCTGTGCCATAATAAATATGGGGTATTTCCAGTTATCCTAGAAACTTGAAATTTGCAATGAAGGTAGGTCTTGCAGCACCAAATTAAAAAAAATGTTTTTTCCTAGCTTAGAATTCGACGTCTGTTTAACAATTAATAGAGTCTAATTAGAAGGTTTGTCTTGATTATTATAACAAGTCGACACGTCTTTACCTACTGTCAACAAACCGTGAACATCGCGCCCCAACTTTAATCAAAATTAAATTCAATCCAACAACAAATTAATTTTCCAAGTAAACAAAAGGTGCGAATCGCTGAGCCCGCCATTTAACATAATCCCCTAACATGTCGATACAAGCCGTTCTTATTACGATATTCGTTCATGCATAAAACAGGGGCCCGAAAACTAATAAGAATTACTCGGTGCCCTGACGGCTTCCCTGATACTAGTAAACAATCCACCTACCCTCACATTAGAGCAAAATTTTCATCCAAAACCCAGCCTCAGCCCCACAGACTTAGGTTACTTTTGGATTATTGAGGCATCGTTATATACGAGGTTGCTACGTTCACCTGTCGATATTATGATAAATAGGCCACCCTCGTCAGTTCTAGGTGGCGGTGTAAATGAAAAACTTGACCAGTTGCAGAATTCGTTACGTTGTTTGCCTCGCCTGAAATAAACAGGAAATGGTGACACTTTGTTCTTATTTATTTATTTAATGCAATTCACATGTCATAGGTACAATAAAATGATGGCGATATGCACAGTAAAACGTATGAAACCATGTTGGGCGCGGCATTTTGGAGGAAGAGATAGGCCGAAGTTACATAACAGAAATGAATTGTATATACATTATGTGGAACTAGACTTACAATAATCGATTAATTGGACTTCAATGAAGATTGTCCAATATACAATAAGGTTACAAAAAGATAAAAATATACTATAAAATAAACCATTTCAAAAATGAGTGTCGATTATACAATATTATGTGACCGAAAACTTACACTAAGCATACTGATGTGGCTGTAGTCGGCATCATACATACATACATACACAAATCACGCCTTTATCCCTTACGGGGTAGACAGGGCCTAAGGTAACAGGTACCTACAGGCCACATTTAGCAGATTGTCGGCATCATTCTTACCTCTATTGTAGGCTCTTGATATAAAAGCGTTTGAAACGCGTTCGTGAGTGTTATGATTGTCCGATCATTTGATTGACAAAGGTTTGACAATGTTTAATATTCGCTGGACTTTTTGCATGGCTCATACTTTAGGTTAGGTTAGTTTCGTAAGTTCTAAGCTCAATAAGTTTACTGATTAGTGGTTCATAGTGCATGAGTGCAAACAGCGTTTTACACAAAGCCCTACAACAGCCCAGAACTACAAAAAAAAAACATTTTTTTCGCATTTCAAGACTTAGAGAGTGGACTAAAACGCAAGGGCCGCTTTGCTGCCTTGTACCTCTTGTTTTAACATGGCAACTTTACATGAAAAAATCCGTTTTCTACAGTAAAGCACCGTAATCTAAAATAATACTTTTTTAATAACGGTTTTACTATTTATTCATGCCTATACACATGTCCCACTACTGGGCACAGGCCTCCTCTCAGAATAACGCGGGACCTATGCGGACTGAGAACTTCACGCACACCATTGTATTGCTTCGCAGATGTGTGCTGGTTTCCTGATAATGTTTACCTTCACCAAAAAGCTCATGGTAGATTCCAAATGTAATATCGCAGCATAAATTCTGAAAAACTCAGAGCGAGCCCGGGCTCGAACCCACGACCCTTTGCTTGAGAGGCCACAGGTCGAACTACTAGGCTACCACGGCTTTTTACTGCTTATTACAATTATTTAATATTTTGTACCCTAGGGCGCGGCCCGGGTTATTTATTCGATGTGTCAGTGACAATTACTCCCTCGGTTTCACTTCATCACATCTTATCTCGTGATAAAGGCTTTTTTCGCTAAGCGCAGTACACACAGGCATCAGAATATTTTGTGGCACAATGTGAATTTGACAAATAATACACATACACACATAAAGAAGAGGTGTCGAAGAAGGCGCGTCTGGCTGTCCACAGAGGGGTGCTTGTTCCAACATTAATGTACGGCAGCGAAACTTGGGTATGGCAAAAGAAGCATGAAAGTAGAATAAATGCAGTAGAAATGAGAGCGTTAAGGAGTATGGAAGGTGTATGACTGAAAGATAGAATAAGGAACAGTGTGATAAGGGAACGTGCTGGTGTGAAGAAGATATAGTGACTAGGATAGAAAAAAGTATGCTTAGTTGGTTTGGGCACGTAGAGCGGATGGATGAAAGTAGACTAACTAAACAGATCTATATGGGAAGTGTGAATGGTTACGTTGGGAAGGGAAGGCCTAGACGGACGTTCCGAGACCAAATAGGAGACGTTTTGGAAAAAGGTCAGGTCAGGAGTACCCGAAACCGACGAGCATGTATGAAGAGATTGATGACTGTGGATGAAGCGAAAGAAATATGTCAGGATCGTAGCAAGTGGAACAAATTAGTCTCTGCCTACCCCTGTGGGAAAGAGGCGTGACGGTATGAATGTATGTATGTACATACATAAATCGCGTATTTACCCCTTACGGAGTGACAGCCTAAGGTAAAGACCTAAAAGCCACGCTTAGCATGATTGTGGGCGTATAGGTGGAAAGGGGAATCAACTTTTTCCAGTTTTCCTATTGGCAATATTTTTTGACAAATTAATAAAATGACCATTACTTCGAGTAGTCATTAAAAAAAATACCAAATGCTTATCTATGGCCAAATAATAATTTAAGAAAAACAGTTTGGAAAATCATGTTTCGTGGGAAAATTGGGTACGTATTAAAATTCATAAAGTTTAAAATGTATAATGGGTTAAAATACATAATAGTTTATAATATATAATGCGATTTTCTCAGAAAGTTACAAATTAACAGGATTGTTATAAAACAAACCTAACGTAACCTAAACCAATCTATAGATTACGATATCAAAAAAAGTTCATTTCGCTAATAGTTTTACAGAAAATTGCGTCATATATTTTGAACCATTATGTATTTTAATCCATTATACATTTTAAACTTTATGTATTCTGATCCGCTCCCGGAAAAAATTGCAGAAACGGCACCGGGGCAGTTGCGTTTTCACATTTTCATGCCCAGTTAACTGGTTTTCAAATAATATAACGTTATAATTATTATTTAGATCGGTATGTACGCAGCCTTGGAGTCAGATAAGCCAGCCCCTTGATATTCAAATTTAGACGCCACAATAAATACGAGATTTTAGAACGGCCTCTGGGGCGCAGAAATGAAAATTGGCGCATGTCAAATCGTAATTCTTAATTAAATTCCTTTTTCGACTGACTGGCGCGAGAATAACACGAAACTTCACTAACTTTACAAATAATACTTTCTTTTACGCATTCCGTGTACATTTCAAGTTTTTACCTGTTGCAGTTCAGAATATTACACAGCCTAGTGAAAGATGACGTACGAACAGACAGCAGAAACTTAGTAATAACGTCCTGTTGGATTTTTTTTTTGATACGAAAGCTAAATCATCTCTTTTTATTAAATAGAATAACATTAATGAATTTAATAATATCAATTTAGGTACTAGTTTAATGTACTTAATTAAATTCATGGCATGTATCTTCCATGCTGGTCTGGGAGCAAAGAAAAAACATAGAATGTATCAGGTGCTTCTCTTCCCGCGCAGATGGTAAAAGCCTATCGAGGGATTGGGCGAAAATCTAAGGGATCATGTTATATAGGAGATGTGGATAGCAACCCATCACTGTTTTGATTCCCTTTTCCATCCTTACGCTAAACGAGGTCTTTAGGCCTTGTTTCCTTAGGCTCTGTCTACCCCGTAAGGGATAAAAACGTGATTTATGTATATATGTATGTTTTGACATCATATTACTACAATCCTAGATTTAGGTATTAACTACTATATTGTGTGCCCTTACAGGGCGTCACGGACTGACTTAGAACAATGTTAACATCTTCATAATTATGTATGTACATGACTTGACAATTAATAAATAAATTAATTAATTAAAAATGTAAATAATTTGGGAACTTTGTTAAAAAATTTTGCAATATATATTATGTGGTTAACGTCAAAACAGTTAATCTCGTTACGTTATTTAGCCAGTTAATTCAACGGTTTACGTTTGCAACCGTTTCCAACAGCTAGAAATGGATACAAATGTATTTGCTGAAACATCATAATGAAGGTTATTTAAACGTTGAGTTTTACGGGACACGCATAAAATTATCTTTTTTTTTCTTATATTCCAGATGTCATCCGTTGTCTGTATAGTTAACGGTAACTTTGAATAAATACTCGTAGTCAACCGGTTTTCTACGTCTATAGAGACACACCATATTATAAGTAACAAGAAACTTATCAAACATTTTATAAACGCGCAAATCGGAACACTTGCCTCAAAAAACACACACTAGACCGACCGGTTAACTGAGTCCGCGCCCGCGCGGGTACAGGGTCGCAGGGTAGGACGACAAAGGGGACCGAGAGCGGTGCGGGCGGGTAGTGCGCCTGCCGCCCGCAACTCGGCCCCCTCTCGCCTACCCCGCGCCCCTGTGCCGCGCGGGCGAGGACTCATTTAAGCGGTCGGTCCATAAAAACCCCATTTTTTATTTTTATTTATTGAATACAAATTAATAATTACAGTTTAAAGGTTTATGACAGCGGGCAAAAACTCAGCAGAGTTTATCTGCCGCTGCTAGTTACTCACGTTAATTCCTTAAAACTAAACAGATGAGTTATTGTTGTGCTGCGTTACAGTTTAGGTAAAATGCTTTGACAATCCTCTTGCATCTATTGGGGTTGGTTCACTTCATTATGAGTTTCCGATGGTAACTCATTGAGAATACTTGGTAACATATACTGCCATGTGCGTTTGCCGTATACATTGGAACATTTTGGCATAATATATTTCGGCAAGTAATCTAATTGACGGAGACTGTGATCTAACAGATTTCTTCAAATTATGCAACTACTTTGTACAATATTTGTACAATAAAGCATTTACTTACTTACTTACTTACTTACTTACTTTGCAACTACTTATTACTTTGACATAGTATATTAATTAACAAGTCGCATAATAGTCTGACTCGGTTCACAAAATTAGGTTGGCCGATTCATCTCAATTGGATTGCCTTCTGTGCAATTAATATCATCTCCCGTGAGGCTCCTCTGTAATTGGGGGCATATCTGACGGAGCAGCTGTCCTCTGAATGGAGAATATGAATTTGGTTGCATACCTATAAATATAAACAACAACATAGACAAAATTACTTAATTGCTAGTTATGGGATGAAAAAGTTGTTCGGACAAAAAACACATACTACATAAATGCCCAATGTAAAAAGACCTAAACGCCACATTTAGCATGATTTTGGAAGTAGCGGTGGAAAAAGGAATCAAAATAGTGATGGGTTGCTAGCCGCATCGCCTATCTATGACATGATTCCTAAGGGCGCTTTTACCATCTACGTGGGAAAAGAAGCAACTGGTACATTGTATGTTCACACACAAAAAAAACAGTTTTAATAAATGTAACAAATAAATTCTACATTTTTAAAATGACTGAATCATAATGCATTTCGTCGTCATCAATCTCCATGGCTCTGTCGTTTAAAAAAAAAACAATAACTGAATCGATACAAAAAGAGAGAGAGAGAAACATTTATTTACACACATTCGATACACGTAGACGTAGGTATATAATAGGAAGAAGAACGGGGTAGATAAAGCCTAAGATAACAAAACCTCAAGGCCACGTTTAAATCAAAATACACCAGCATCACGGTTTGCTGGCCTCATCGGGTAACGTGATTCCTAAGATTTTCGCCCATTCCCTTGATGGTCTTTTACCATGTGCGCGAGTAGAGAGAACTGGTACATTTTAAGTTTTTTCTTTACTCCCAGACCAGCGAGGAACAAACTATAACATATAATTTAAGAATGAAAAGAAAGAAAGAAAGAAGACATTTATTCCTTTTTGTAAGACACACAAATATAAGATAATATACACAATTTTATAGAAAATAAACAAGTTGTATCGTACAGACACATCACTCAAACATATGACGCTTAGCGACAAAAATTCGCATAGTAACAAAAGGTCACGTGACAGTTAGTAACAGATAGAAAAATTCGGAGACTACCCACCTGCTATGGGTGGTGTAGGGGTATAGCACGCGTCACGGAATGACGAGGATCGATTCCCGGCCATAGCTTTACTTTTCGGATTTTTCTATGTGTTCTAATTGTCACTGACATTTAGAAATTTAAAATAAACAAGGTAAAACAAAAAAACATAGACATGAAAAATAGATCATCAGCGTTGTGTCTTCGCAAAAGTGAAACGGTCGCTGGCTCAGCATTACGCTGGGGTGTTAGACACCTGCAGCACTGATTTTCAGCCAGAACCAGATTTAATTATACCACGCTGTATTACGAATTAACCAGACTGATGGGCTGGATTAATGGTTTCCAGTGATCAAATTAGACACATATTAATTACGATTATTGTGAAATTACTATGCTTCCGAGTGAATGAATTTAATGTGACACTTAATGTGAACCGGGTTAGGAATTTGTGTGATGTCCACTCAACCAGGTAACGACGAATCTCAGTGATACAGTTTGACAACAAATATAATGCGCATCGGCAGTATTCGTTTGCGCAGAGAAGCGCAGACCAGTTTCCGATGGTAGCCGAACGTGTAAATAATCTATATTGAACTTTATTTGCAAGCGCAACTGGCAGAGTATTGCTTGCTTTGCATTCTTAGCTCTGTCCCGCTTACACGATTTTGCCATTGTTGGTACGAAATCGATCGACCAATAACAGCGCCAGAGTTTCCCGCGCTACTAAAATTGGTCTACTGCGCAGGTACATCGTGGAGCATTATTTTTGTTGTCAAACTGTACATATTTACTAGTTCTCTCAGATTTTTCCGGTATATTTCAGCAGGTACTAGCCACCTCCATTCTTCTATGCTGGTCTGGGAGTAAAGAAAAAACAAAGAATACCAATTGCTTTTCTTCCCGCGCAGATGGCAAAAGCCCATCTTCTTATTTGTGGCGTATCAAGTCGTTATAGCGACGACAACTTCGCCAATGTCAAAATAACAAAATATTATATGTTAAAAATCTTGTGACAAAATGTCGGGCTCTTAGCCAACGGTCAATAATATCCCTTATAAGCTGTCAGAAAATTATTAGCCGATGCCTAGGGTGCACCGGACCAAGCGCTGCTTTTTCCCCGTACGGATCCAAAAACGAACGGCAGCTCTTGACCACTCGCGGAGGTAAACCTCGCACTCTTAAACCCAACGAAGGTACGGGTGAAAATCTTAGGAATCATGTTATAGGCGATGCGGCTAGCCCACCACTATTTTGATTCCGTTTTCCATCTATACGCTCACAATCATGTTAAACGTGGCCTTTACGTCTTGTTACCTTAGGCTCTGTCTACTCCGTAAGACATAAAGTGTAATGTATGTAATGTATGTGGCTAGTTTACTAAGCACCCCTACAAAGGGTACTATCAAATGAATCAAGAAATTTTATTTCTTGATTTTTATGTTTTACTTTTGTTTTTTTTTTATGTTTTTCTTTTTCTATGTGTTCTAATTTTCACTGACATTTAGAGACCCCTACAAAGATTTTTCATTTAAATTTTCGATTCGAAATTTAGTCAATATACATTAGTTAAGGTTTGTAAGCTAATTTCTTGTGTCCATTTATATCCTAGTTTTTTTTCCACGCGTAATAGGTACAGGGGTCTGATTATTGAAATCTGACAACTGAAACTAACCATAATATCGAGTGATGTCACTCTATAATACGGTCAATTAATCATTGTGGCGTTGACCGACATCTCGTAGCGCTCTACGAACTCTACGTCGTAGCACTCGTAGCGTCCTTTCGTAACTACAATGTAACTTGGTTTTAAATGGTGACATACTTTAATGTTTTTGCATCGGGCGTAACCGCCTATTGGTAGGTTTTTATCGTTACAAATTGAAGTAAAACATATTTCGTTGAATTTCCTTTCAAATCCCGTCAAAATCTTAAATGCGATGACAATTATTTAAATTATTAAAGGCCTTTGTTTAACATTGGAAGTTTTCTGGCTGATAATTAATTACTATATTTAAATAGCTCACTAAACTTGTTACAATGTTGCTTCAAAATTAAGATAAAACTGCGTGAAAATATTCCAAAACAGGAAAAAAAAATCATAAAATTAATCTCTTCAAAAGTTTACAACAGCAATCTCCAAAATAAAACAAAGAATAACACTAACAATAACAGCCCTAGCCTTTCCCCCGACTAGCCGGCACAAAAACTTTATCCTTCAAATAAAACCTCTTTTCTTTGCAAACTTAAAAAAATCGAAGACTTAAAATTGGAACTGTTCTCAACCCGACCGTGGCGTCAATAACAAGCGAAACAAAAGAAGTCGACGATTCCAAATTTGAAAGATGCGAAAAGTTTTTCACTCGGGGCTCGCTTTTATGAACGCATTACAGTCAAACCTTTTCGGTCCGTTCTTGCGAGACATCTCAAGTTTTGCAGTTCCCGGATTACGATGATACTATAAAATATTTCCAAGTCATTTAGTTTTCTTAACACAAATAGAAAAAAAAAAAACAATTTATTTGACTAACTCATCAATGCCAAGAACCATAAACCCTTGATTCTAGAATATCATTCGTTTCCCTTCGTAATGGAGATTACAGACACAAACAAGTTTTTCAAATCTTTACCTACATTATAGAGAAGTAAGCTACCGCAAATGTACGATAGACCTGTTTTTGAAAAGCGAAGAAAATGAAAGTCGTTAAATCGTTTACAGAAAGATAACTCAAAAATGGAAGCTGCAGTTATCTCTTAAGAGGATAACGTGTGAGCGTTTCGTTCCGCTGCCGAGTAGTGGCAGAGATAAGCCTCGTACGCCGGCCCTGACTCGTCCCAGATACCGCGTCCCTTCGTAAATATAACAACTGGAATTAATTGCCCTAACAACGACGGTAGCGCCATCTATTATTGCGGCGCGAGGCGACAGCCATGAATGGAGCAACGCGCGTGCGTACTACACATCGATCCGGATACTGGCACGTAAATAATGTATTCGAACGCGAAAAATACGCGTGTCGTTCCGCCTGAACGGAACAATGCCTAAGCTTATATGCCACTGTTTTAAAAAAAAACTTATTCGGCTTTGACGCTGCCAGCATTTTTTTTAATGTTTTTCATTTATTTTAAATTGAAAGGCGATATCATGTAAGCAAACATCAATCAGATTCTAAGTTGTCGAATGGACAGGAAGCTCTAGTTTTTCATTGGTTCGAGCAACGGACGTTGACGCGTCGGCCGAGTCGGCGCAGTGCCGCCATTTTGCCGCTTCCCCGCTAGTAATGGCGCCACGATCGCCCCTGGCTCTCGGGTGTAACTGTCAAACAATATTCACAAAAACCCATAATTTTCCCATCAGAAATCAACTTTTAAAGTCACGAAAACACGCTTCGTTCATTCAGCGACATGGATGATTCGAAATTGGAACAAGGAACGGCGTTTTGTTAGCACTATCGATTGTTTTGCAACATAACCTTAATTTGTGCAGTGATGTTTTCGTTTAAGTCGCAGTTCGTTTTTATTTTATCGTTTATTTGCGGCCTGTGTTTTGCGAATCCCGACGCGAAGAGGCTGTATGACGATCTGCTAAGTAACTACAATAGACTGATACGACCTGTTGATAAGAACAATAATACTGTTTTGGTCAAGCTCGGTCTACGGCTGTCGCAGCTTATCGACTTGGTAAGTTTATATCCAGTATTTTAGAATACATACCTAAGCAAAATGTTTTCAGTACCTAATAATAATTGCATGTCAAGGACTTAACAAAATTTTACTGAGTACGTGTTGATTTTGCTCGATGAATTTGTGGATTAAATGCAAAGCAATACCTCCAGCTTCATAATATGAGTAAATTCTTATAAAGGCATAAAATACACCAATCATTGTCTCGTACATATCCTTAAACGTAAACTTAAAAAAAACTTAAGTCTTATTCCTAACGATGTAACTTAATTTTGAGTAGGTATTTATTTTTAAGAATTTGACGCGGGCGTAAGAGTGGGAGCCTCGAGAAGGCATTGAGGCTCTATGTGCCTCTCACTCTAACGTTTAACAAGCCAATCTGAATCTTAAAGTAATAACAAGTAAACATCTTTTTAACTTATGCCCCATAAAATGAGGGTTTACCCTGAAACTGTAATTTTTTAAGATATTTCTTGTGGTTATGGTTATCCTACAGGACTGTCGTTGAATTAGGCTAGTTTTATAACAACTCTGAACAAGCGTTATGGTAAGTTATCATTATGTAAGCAAAGAAAAAACATAGAATGTACCAATTGCTTCTCTACCCGCGAGATGGTAAAAGCCCATCGAGGGAACAGGCGAAAATCCTTGGAATCATGATATAGGCGACGAGGCTAGCAACCCATCACTATTTTGATTCTATTTTCCACCTATACGCCCACAATCTTGCTAAATGTGGCCTTAAGGTTTTGTTACCTTAGGCTCTGTCTATCCCGCAAGGGATAAAGACGTGATTTGTGTATGTGTATACATTTTATGGTTCATAAAATTATGACAAACGATGGGAAACCCCAAAAAAACATGATGCTTCATTCAGTATGACGCTGCAGCAAGTCGCAGCCCTGGTTTTTGGTATACTTGACCCTTTTAGGTAGTCTTTTCCACCTTGTTGTGGCTTGTTTATACTTCACGGGTTCTCTCCTCATTGACGAGGAATTACAAAGTTATTATTTGTACGTCTACCTGATACAACAGTCAACAGGTTTGATTTTTACAGGCCTGTATTTTTCACTGCTGGACAAATACCATTCCTCTTGGTTTCCACAACTCCTGGTTGCGCAATGTTCTTGGTCTGCATTATTATCTACTAGCTTCTGTCCGCGACTTCGTCTGCGTAGAATTATACATAAAAACCTTCCTCTTGAATCACTCTATCTATTATGAAAACCGCATCAAAATCCGTTGTGTACTTTTGAAGATATAAGCATACATAGGGACATAGGGACAGAGAAAGCGACTTTATTTTATACTATCTAGTGACTAGTGATAGTGACTAGTGATGACATTTTTCCCGCAACCACCAAGGGACTGAGTGAGCCACATCCAGCCCGTTCCCATGTTAGATCAAGCTATTTTATCCCAACATCTACAACACGTGTTTCGAGGTGCGTATGGTATATTTTGTCTATTTGAAGTGCGCTTCATAGTATATACTGATGTTAAACAGTAGTAGTTTTTATTCCTTAGAAATAAACGACATACTTCAAACTATTACGCAAACTTGGTGGAAGAAGCCAGCAACAAAGTATAACTATTTTCCTCTCATCCTGACTATAAAAATTCGCTTGAACTTTAGATGTAAAAAGTTTGATATTTTTAAGACGGAATCCTGGTTTTGCATTCAGAGGGTTTTTATGAATACACGTCATTTAAGTTTTTACATTTAAGATGTTGCTTTTTATATTTGTATTAAATTTTTACTTGTGCACTCGACCAAGTAAATGCTTCGACATTTTTATGACAGTTCTTTCGTAAGAAAAAGAAAAAACAAGATTGATTGTCATAATAACAAAAAAAAACATGTAAACACACATGCAGATAATGGATGGTGGAATAATTTACTTTAATGAGCATAAATCAAAATACAAAATTTATATCTCAGTGAAGATCCTAATAACATCATTTCATGCCTTTTTGCGTCCCTTTTAAAGCAACGAAGCTACAATGATGCTCCCGCACTTGTGTTCAAAAGTGTCGTGTGATGTTATGAAACATGATAACATCCACTATCACTTCCATAATTCATTACAACTTTCTATATTTTTGCATACAATTTGTGACAAAATGAAAAAAAAATTGCAAAGGTATACAATACTTTATAACCTGCTATGGGTGGTGTAGGGGTATAGCACGCGTCACGGAATGACGAGGATTCGGGTTCGATTCCCGGCCACAGCTTTACTTTTCGGATTTTTCTATGTTCTAATTTTCACTGACATTTAGAAATATACTTTATATTATACAACGCTTTATAACACCAGTGTGGAACACAACAACCCCTACAACCCCAATCAGCAAGCCATGTTTGTACAAAGGTGTTCTCAGCTAACAACCTCATGCAAATTCAACTTCCCTAAACTTCACCTATACAGAGTTCGATCGTATCATTTCTAAGCGATCCGTTTTTATCCTCCTATCGTAGATAAAGTGACATAATAACGGGTTTTGTCACCAAGACTCTCGGAGGGCCCTCGCAGCCTCCTACACTTAAATGAGCCACTGAAGCCCCCTTATAATATTTTAAAAGGGCTTACCTAAGGGTTTGACACAATTTCACCGATTTTCCAGTTAGATTTTGTTCTTAGATCGGAAATCTTTTGTAATGTCGTGTGAAGCTTGGATTTCTTATAATAGGTGCCGTTTAACGGGGGACTATAAAAAACACTGTCATTTTTACAATCAAATGAATCAAGTATTTAGGTGCTATCAATTGAAAAACAGCGCCTTTTCTCGTCCCTGGTAAGCAGTAGATGTTCCACGGGAGTTTGTAATTGTGTCGTACAGACACATCATTCAAACAGATGACGCTTGGCGACAAAAATTCGCATAGTAACAAAGTCACTTGACAGCCAGTAACAGATAGAAAAATTCGAAGGCTTACCCACCTGCCGTGGGTGGTGTAGGGGTGGCAAGCGCCACGGAATGACGAGGATCCGGGTTCGATTCCCGGCCATAGCTTTACTTTGCGGATTTTTCTGTGTTCTAATTTTCAGTGACGTTTAGCAATTTTTTACATTTTTACGTCGACAGTTTTGGCTATGAACGTCGCTTTATTCTGTTTTTTTTTAACCATAATAACATCTAGGCCAAAATAAGCCGTGGTTGTCTAGAGGTTTAACTTAAGGCCTCTTAAACCGAGGGCTCGGATCCCAGGCTGGCAATCTAAGGTTTTCGGAATTATTATCCGAAATTACATTCAAAACTTACCATGACCGTTTCGGTGAAGGAAGACATCTTGAGGATTGCACACACCTGCGAAGCAATGGGGACTATCGTTTCTTAGCTCACCAGTTGGCGCTACTCTTGACTAAAGTCCAGAGGTATAGCTGTCAAAGGCGACTTTATAAGATCGGCTCCGAAACAAAGTTTTAAATATTTGCCGCAATGTTGTGCATAACGAATTATGTTAGGAAAAAAACCGCTTTCAAAGCGTTCACATTCATCGCCAAATAATCGATATTTGCGATAACTTCACGAAGGAGATCACTTTTCAACAGGTAAATGAAAGAAATTATAATTTATGTCACGAAGCCCGCCAAAATCAGTGAAAAGTGAATGTTATTGGACCTCACGCGACACTAGCGCCTCTAGAGGCGAAACACTAGTGGCAAATTCACACGCGATAGCCCCATTCAATGGTGTGTGTAAAATTCCCAATGCGCACGAACTGAAGCCAAAGGATTCTCATTCTCCAGGAGGCCTGTGTCCAGTAGTAGGACATATTATTATGTAAGCTGAAGATGAAACTTCTAAGCATACAATTATTTGGCATTAGTTCTTTCTGTTATTTTAGGTATAGAAAAGTCAAACGCCATTCCGCGAACTGTTCGGGGAAGATATATTAACTTGATGTTGACTTTTCTGAGGCGCGTTGAGAAATGACGGTCTCAATCTTAACCGTAACCGAAAATCTTTATAGGAGTGTTCCAGCAAAGTAACTCATTAGCATGGAATAGACAGTCAATATTATCGGGATACTCGCCCGGGATGAGAAAGGGATTGAAAAATCTGTCATACCAATTATGTACTTACGTCAAAATACATTATGTAATGACAGAATTTTCAATCCCTTTCTCATCGCGGTTGACAGCACTCGTATGTATGGAAAATCAGTATTTTAGATAAACTGATCAAGTTTAAATTTGTGCTTTGTTTTATGTATACATTCACTGAAAATTGATCTTCGTTTACTTTTAAACTACAAAGCATGAACATACATACACATTCAAACCATTAACTGTCTCTTTCCTTCCTTGTTTATGGTACACGTAGAGAATAAAGAGATTTAACAAGAGCACAATCCGAAGCCTCCATTTCAACAAACACTATTTACAATTACAATAGCGCGTGTAAATTCCTACACAAGTGTTCGCTTATATTTCATTAATTAATAACAGAAATTAATTGCGTTCGAACTTCAAACACAGACCGACGTCACCGTCAACCAGGTTAATGATAAATTGGCACTGTTCCGCCGGATTGTTAAAATAGTTTCGATTAATTGGGGCTCATACGTCGCGCGTCAAGTAAGTTGGCTGTTTGACGTTTACTTGTTTGCGTTTATGGTGCCCTGGTAGCTTGATCAATTGATTGGTTGTCTCATGTTTTACGAAATGGATATTTATTTTATCCTGTGTGCTCGAGTTTATGTGCAGGGGATAAATAATGATTTTGGAGTTATTTATTGCATCTTTCATTTTCATGAGTCTTTAAAGCGGGCAAATGGATACAGTTTAGTAAATAATCAGACAGAAAACTGGCCTCACGCTTTTTAATATGTAAAAAATATATTAGCTGTTCTACAGTCTATATTTTGATTGTCTATTTATAAAATGAAAAGAAAACTAAATGAATACTGAATGGGCGACCGATTTAAAACCGAATGACATTCATTAATCTCACTAAACTCTCAACTAAATTATTGATAAGGTATCGCCTTTTTAAATCGAAATCTTTTTATCGTTTCTTTATTTACCACATAGACACAAACTCATGAGATCCCACGAATAATCAACAATGCATAATCAAACACGAATACCAATCTATTTAGTTGAAGCAAACTTAAGTTACAACACACCCGAGTAATCCCGGTCGGCGGACAAGTTGCGTCTTTTGATTAGTTTCAACTAAATTGGAACACACTCGAGCGGTATTGGCAGCCGCTTGCTGCATTATGCGCTCCTGGTACCGTGTAAGTCAGGCTCGTAAGTGCATTAGAGATTTGAATATGTAATTGGAGAATTAGATTGAATATAAAGTAAACGGTATCTAACAAGACGTGGACTTAACGACTTTTGGGAATAAATCATTTTAATGACGGCAGCTAAAATACTCCAAAAGAGCTTAGTGAAAGCATTTTTATAAGCGTTAAAACATTCATTCTGAAAATAGAATGTAATGGTCTCGTCTTCAATACAATGAAAATACTTGAAATTTTCAACATGAAATTATTTCAGTATTCATAATAATATCACTGTTCTTAGGGAATAAATCTGATCTGTCAATTATCATTCATGGGGAGGTTTATGTCCAACAGTGGACCACCTACGGCTGATATGAGAATGATGATGATCAATCTATCATTGGAATCTATGGAGTTGTGGAAGGCGAGGGGAGAAGCCTTAGCAGTGAGACTCCATAATACCTACGCTAATTTAAAAAAAAATGAGCATGACAAACACTGACCAATTGTAACACCACGCTCTTCAACCACAGGTTGTAATGGACGCTAGAAATTTCCATTACGCTCCACCGCCTCGGGTATTGTTTATTTTCAATTATTAGTTCATTACGGCTGAGAAAATGAAGCACCCTTGTTCATTATGAATAAAAAATACGCCGGGGCATGCATTACGAAGCTAAGATATAACATGCGAGAGGTTTTACACGACTTTCAGCGTAATGAGAAGAAAATGGTTCACGTTTATTGGTAAAGGCATATTGAATTTATGTATCGAGTGTTCGGAGAGATGTGTGAGTGTTGATAGTGTAGTTATAGCAGCCTTAATTAAACTCGTATAAAGTTTAAAATACGTTAGCATCTAGAGTGGTATTGGTGAGTAGTGTCTGTATGACAGAATTATTATTGTCAATGTATGAGGAAGCTGGGTGGGTGGATTTTGCTTTTAAAAATTACTAGCTTCTGCCCGCGACTTCGTCTGCGTAGAATTATACATATAAAGCTTTGAATCATCCTATCTATTAAAAAAGCGCATCAAAATCCGTTGCGTAGTTTTAAAGATCTGCATACATAGGGAAAGACACGAAAAGCGATTTTGTTTTTATACTAGCACGAACGTAGCTTTCTTTTGTGTGTGGTAGAAGTAGCTAGGTAACTGTTTTTTGTTCACTAAACTACAGTTCGTGAGGTCTTATGGCTTTGATACCCGAATCGGCCGAGTTAAGATAATAAGACAAACTAGCAACGGCATTCAAAGTGCCCACGGACTGTAACAGATTTGAAAATCGGACTAGTCAGAAGATACTGCTCATAATAATGAAAAAAATCGTTTTAATTACTTCTGTTTTTTTGCGTGTGGTAGGGCCTTGTGCATGGTCCGTCCGGATCGCTACCACTATCTTACTCGCTAATCCTGCCGCTAAGTAGCAGTGCTTGCACTGCTGTGTTCCGGTGTGGAGAGTAAGACAGCCGGGGAAATTACGGGCACAAGAGGCATTTCATCTTAGTCCTCTAGGTTGGCAACGCATCTGCAATCCCTTCAGGGTTGCGGGTGTCTATGGGCAGTGGTGATCACTTACCATCAGGTGACCCACTTGCTAGTTTGCCTTCCTATTCATATTAAAAAAAAAAAAAAAAAAAAAAGCACTAGCATTTTCCATGTCACTGTTTCCGTGACCAATAGATCTATCTGGCGGTTAAAATGCCAAGATTTCACTGAACTTCCTTAGAAGTTTCACGAAAATTTCGCGGAATTTTCTAAAAAACCCATCGTGGTCTTCTAAGCATGGAGAATACCCGTACAAAATGGCATGCCTCTAATACTCGTAGCTACTTACTGATTTATATTTCGGGATTTCAATTGCGTTAGTCCCGATAACGTTGGAAGACAGTGGTTTTTGTTTTATTCCAATGATCCAGCTATCTACTTACCAAATTTTATTACAAATTTTTCGAACCGTTTTAGCGTTAAAAACTAATAAGATAATAATTTATTTACAAACTTTTATACGATATCACGACAGTTTAAATAATACTAATCTTAGATTAATTTTATAATACTGTGTATTCGCACCAATCCCTGTTAAAGACTTCCATCTAACAAGTAAAGCTCTCGGCCCATTAAAATTAACTAAAACTTAGCCAGGATGCCTCGCGTGCCTTCGTCGGAGCGAGGTATGCCGGCTATGTCACAAAGAACGAGCTCTGTACTTCGGCCTAGATACAACACGGTGCAGAATTTTGTATGAAAATTATTGAGTCAAATTCACAGGCGAGGGTGGCACTGAGACTCCGAGCTGGTGGAACGATTACCGTGTTGGATAAATTATAATGAAATACACAATGTACCTATACACAGTGTCCTTAAATTAATCCAGAATATTTCAGATTGCAGAGAGAGAGAGAGAGAGAGAGGGAGAGAGAGAATAGAAAGAAAGAAAAATTTCATTTATGACAATCACAAAAGTAGTTAAAAAAACAAAAAAGATGTAAAATGCTACAGAGCATTTGCCGGCCTTACAGCCAGCGCTGGTCTTCTGTTGGGGCAATCAGGTGATGTAGAGACATAGAACGTACGACTAGACGAGGTGAGCGACTTCACTCTTATGTTGTCAGTATCCCGGTAACTCGCACGAAGCGCTTCGCTTCATTATTCATATTGCAGACTGCTAAAGAATGGAATACGCCTCCGTCATCTGTTTTTCTGGATAAATATAACTTAGGACTATTCAAATCCAGAGTGAATAGGCGGTTGTTGAAGTGAGCCACAATTTCGACCTCATCGGCACTTACCATCAGGTGAGATAGAGGTCGATCGCTGGTCACGTCTCCATCCCTTACGGGGTAGACAGAGCCAACAAGACCTAAAGTCCACGTTTAGCATGATTGTGGGCGTATAGGTGGAAAGGGGTATCAAAATTAAGATAGGTTGTTAGCCTCATCGCCTATAACATGATTCCTAAGATTTTTGCCCATTCCCTCGATGGGCTTTTACCAATTGGTACATTCTATGTTTTTTCTTTACTCTCAGACTAGCATGGAAGAAATATACAGAAAAAAAGAAACAGTAGATTTCGAAGAAAGAAAACAAACAGGCAACACAGTGTACACTAAACTGTATCTAAAATTTACATTGACGACATGCTGTTTTTTACTGAAACCCAAATTAGCTGTACATTACATAATCCACGCACTAACATTGATTTAGTCAAATAAAACCGTTTTTCCTTCGTTCATTTCGAACAGCACAAAATAACCAAAGCACCGCGTCCTTAATTTTTCTCGGCAGTTAACTGGAATTCCGCCTCATAACCGAGCAGTTAACGAGGCTAGTAGTAAAGGGCCCTTAATTGAAACGGAATAGACGTTTACAATCCACCTTGGGACTTAATTGCTATGCAGTTGCCACGCAAGCGTTTCCCGCTAGGTTTTACGCCGTGTTTATGTACCGTTACAGCGGCATAAATGCAAAACGCTTGTTTTGTACACAAGCGAGGGTGGTCAAGATTTTAGCGGCGCTTTGGATTGATGAAGAAGCGAGATAGAACAAGTTGGTGCTTAGAGCATGCATTGAAAGAAAGAAGACCATTTCTATTTGCAAGACACACAAATGTAAGAGAGTATACACAATTTTATAGAAAAGAAACAAGAAAAAAAACACACGAAAAATAGATCATCAGCGTTGTGTGTCTTTGCTAAAGTGAAACGGTCGCTGGCTCAGCATTACACTGCGAAGTTTGACAGGTCGTATGAATTCGGTTTACCCCGGCAACCCGCAATGTAATGAAACTTGCATGTGTCCGTGGCCTGTGACAGTCGGTGCAGAAGAGAAAGCCGAGTGCGAGTCGGATTCACACACACACACATTCCCCAAGTTTATATAAATTCCAGTGTTAGAGGACTGCTGTGTTCCTAAGCAAAATGTAGGCAGTGTGAGACCATTTTATATTGGTTATTTACATAGAGAGACATACTATTTTCTGTTTTTAGTATTTGCTGTTATTAGCGGCAACAGTACATTTCTACTGTCTAGCTATCACAGCTCATGAAATACAGCCTGGAGATAGACGGACAGACAGACAGACAGACGGATGGACAGCGAAGTCATAGTTATTAGGGTCCTGTTTTTACTATTTCGGTCTTTCTCTCTTATAGTGCCTCTCCAACTAGTGGAGGTTGGCAGTCAGCTCCGCATATTTCCTCCGATCCTTCGCGAGGCTGAAAAGTTCCACTCCCGGCGGTCCACTCCCGGATATTGCGCAACCACGACTTCTTCCTACGGCCGACGGCTCTTCTGCCTGCTACTTTGCCCATCATTATTAGTTGCAGGAGTTCGTATCAGGCGTGCATTAGTTGGCATTTCTTCCCAGCTCGGCGTAGTACTTCAACGTTAGTCACTCGATGTATCCAGCTAATGCCCAACATGCGTCTATAGGCCCAAATTTCAATGGCTTCTATACGTTTCTATACGGAACCCTAAAAAAGTGATTGCGTACTAAACACTTACTAAATCGAGATTTTAATTCAATTTTTTTTTGTTACAAAATGTGGACTCTCTGTAGTGACACCTTGAGAACAAGATGGCATTTCGTAGAAGTGGCATCGCTGGCATAATGACTTAAACGAGTGTCGAAGTTCACAAACATGTGACACACCGACTCGCTCGAGACGGACCCGTGTGTTCACGTACGTTGAGCGTAGTTTGCGGCGCGTCGCAGCCAATTTGGCTGCAGACTGTAAACAGACCACGTTTTAAAGAAATGACGGCAGTAAAATCGTAACAGCTCAGTGTCGACTGCTGTCGCAGCAGACAGACGACAAACAGTACTCTTACCATGATTCTTATAATATGTTTGTAATTAATGCAAATAAAAAAACACTTCTGTAAATATTAATGTAAAATGTGACCTCATCACTTTACTTTTCAACATTAATCTTATAAAGCTAGAGAAGGCGCACAAAAAAAGGTTAAAAGAAGCCACAACTACGAAAAAAATAGCGCAAAACACATACGTTGTTTACTAAAATACACAAACCCTCACAAAAATGTATGTACACAAATTCTACAAGGCAAGTTACAAATAAGACAAAAACAGAATCCCACAGACATTTTCAAAGTTTCAACATTTGCCTACTAGCTAGAGCTGACACTCAGCTACCCACCCATAAACCACCATGCAACATTAAGTACTGACTATGAAGCTTGAGGTCGCTGGTTCGATCTCCGGTCAGGGCAGATATTTGTATGAAAATGCGAATGTCTGTTCTCGAGTCTTGGATGTTTAACATGTATTTAAGTATGTATTCTATTAAGTATGTTTATCCGTGGTCGAGTACCCATAATACAAGCCTTGCTTAGTTTGGGACTTGGTTAATTGGTGTCAAATTGTCCCAAGATATTATAATTTAACTTTTACTATTTTTTTTTTTTTTTTTTTTTTATATGAATAGGAAGGCAAACGAGCAAGTGGGTCACCTGATGGTAAGTGATCACCACTGCCCATAGACACCCGCAACCCCGGAGGGATTGCAGATGCGTTGCCAACCTAGAGGACTAAGATGCAATGCCTCTTGTGCCCGTAATTTCCCCGGCGGTTTATCCTACGATACTATGCTACCCATCCTACTGCTATATCTATGTCCACTGCGCCAGGTGTTATAAAACGCGTTTATTCGAAAGCAAGCGTTAAGGTTCGTTCGTACATGACTCTGAGGGCGCCATTACGCCAAATCACTAGTCATTTAGCTTTTCTTTACTTTAAGCATCGCAGTTTTACACTTTACATTTTGTAAACTGGATGGTGTTAGTAAGAACGTCAAAGGAGTTTCTAGAGGCAAATGTTAACGCGCCTTATAAACTTTTATACACTGGCTTCAAATTAATCCAGATTAATCCAGTACAGGGGCCCGAATTTTGAAAGCACACGTGTGAAAATACCACTCGAAAATGGTGAAAAACTGTGCTGAATTTTAAATACGAGTAGCTCAGAAGATACGTACGGTTCTCATTGATCTTGTGAACTAGTCAAAACTTTGATTAGAGCTGGAGTTTTGAAGATATAAACAGATTTATACCATTTTCGAGTGGTACTTTCGAGTGATGCGCCTTCAAAAATCTGGCTGTGTTAGTTGAACTGGTTATATCCGTGTTATTGTTTTAAAAGTTTTTTTTTTTGGTTGACAAAATATCTCCGTGCCATACATTGGTCGATTTGAAGGGTGACTTAATCTTCATCATCACTACGTAGTATAAAACAAAGTCGCTTTTTCTGTCCCCAAGTCCGTTTGTATGCTTATATCTTCAAAACTACACAACGGATTTTGATGCGGGTTTTTTTAATAGATAGAGTGATTCAAGAAGAAGGTTTATATGTATAATACATACATGCATAATATACCGTGCGAAGCCGGGGCGGGTCGCTAGTTATGTATAAAAATGAATCCCTATTTCCCTCACGGTAACACGCGTGAACGGCTGGACCGATTTCGCTAATTATATTTTTCTTGTTTGTTATGGTCAGAAGGTTCTTATGTAACAATATTTTGAAGAAAAAAATGGCACGAGGACAAAACCGCGGGTAACAGCTAGTATTAAAAAAAACGATGAAAAACCTTGGTTGGAGTTCAATCAAGCTAACCTAAACACCTGCTGCAATATTCCGGATAAATTAAAACAAACAGAAGTCACGCCTATATCCCTTACGGGGTAGACAGAGCCTAAGGTGACAAGACCACGTTCACGAAGACTTAGCTTGATTGTGGGCGTACAGGTGGAAAGGGGAATCCAATAGTGATGGGTTGCTGGCCTCATCGCCTATAACATGATTCCTATGATTTTCGCCCATTCCCTTGTTGGGCTTGTACCGTCCGCCCGGGAAGAGACGCAAACTGGTACACTCTATGTTTTTTCTTTGCTCCCAGACCAGCATGGAAGAAATTAAGATATTTGTAACAATACAATAATTGTATTGTATTGTGTTGTATTGCTCAATACGGGCCCGAAAATGGGAGAGCTTCTCACTGCAGTCATGTAGCTCGTAACATGCAATACCGATGTTTGCATAACAAATCCCTCCATAGCGTCGCCTAAAGCTGCAGTCGCATTGCATTTACATGCGCATTTACTTGCTTCTTTCACTACAATTCTATTTTGTAACTCAAATGCTGCAGATTTATACGTCCAACGAACTGATCGATGAAACAAACGAATCTAGTGATCACATATCGCCTATCGTTTCTTAATGCTCCTATAACTTGGTCTGCATAGAATTATACATAAAAACCTTTCTCTTGAATCACTCTATCTAATAAAGAAAACCGCATCAAAATCCGTTGTGTAGTTTTGAAGATATAAGCATATAAAGGGACATAGGGACAGTAAGTAGTGGTAATGGAAGTAGTCTCATTTACTCAAAGGTTAACTGGTAGAGGGCCCTTATAGAGATAATTTCGTCTTTGTGCATATATTTAATGTCTTTTTTTGTGATTTGTCTCTATTTCTTTATATTTGTACATTTTGTACAATAAAGCATTTGCTTACTCAAAGTCTTCCATGTCGGTCTGGGAGTAAAGGAAAAACATAGAATGTACCATTTGCTTCTCTTCCCGCGCGGATGGTAAGAGCCCATCGAGGGAATGGACGAAAATGGGAATCTCATTATATGCGATGCCCTTTCCACCTATACGCCCACAATTATGCTAAACGTGGCCTTTACGTCTTGTTACCTTAGGCTCTGTCTACCCCGTCCCCTAAAAAAAATATTTATTCAATTCAAAATTAAACAAAGATCTTTAACTAGGTACATCTATGTCCACCTCTGGTACGAACCTTTTTACATAAAACGCCCGAAAACGAATCAAGTCGACACCTGCTGCTGTCTAATTCGAAAGCAATAGAAAGGGACAGAAAGTTTCCATCACGTTATTTTCTATCTGAAAGTTTTAGAGGCGTTGTGTGAACCCAGCGTTGGCGTGGCTGCAAGTACAGATCAGTGCCGCGGTAACTATCGATACGTACATACTTACGGGGTAGACAGAGCCTAAAGTAATAAGACCTAAAGGCCACGTTTAGCGTGATTGTAAGTCTAAAGTCAAAAAAAAACAAAAATTCAAAAATTATTTTTGCTCATTGGCCGCCAAGGGCTCTTTTACGTCTTTTTTGAAACTACCAGCGCATTCGGAAAGACCATCATTGCCAAGAAAAATGTGCCGCAAGAAACTTGGCAGAAAGTATTTTTTTTAATAAAATACATTAAGCTACTACAATACTTAAATTAAAATACATTTATAAAAGGGATGTATAAGGTCCCCGACCCTTGAATTATATTAGTCTTTAGTACAGATGTATAAAGTCTCTACTAGTCAAAGTAAAACAAAGTACTTAAGCAAAGAAAGAAAGAGAAAAAAAACAATAGATAATTAGAACAGCGATATTAGACAATGAAAGTAAACTAAGCTTCTACTTGCTTTGAAACTATCGAAAGAGTTTAAATAATAATACTTTGACAGATACTAGACTTATAGCTACGATAGCAGATATGACTGTTAATAAATTTTTTTGCTGCCATACCTGCACTATAATAATAATAAAGATAATTATTTTATTGCCACAACACAAAAAAAAACATGATACACAGTTATCCAAAAGATGCACACAATAATAATTTTGAAAATAAAAACAACAATATATGTACATAACGCAACTACACAAAACAATACACGACAGGGTGGCAATAGGCTCAGGCTCAGCCTGAGCTGCCAGTTTAGATTAAAAAAATAAAACTAGCAGCACTGGTTTTCAGCTTGCGCCCTTCCCACAGCGTGGCAGATTCATTCATTTAAAAAGTAAAAAGGCCGGGTAGGGCCAACAATAGGGCCAACAACTATATGGAGGCGAAAGTTTTAGTGCGCCAACATGCCGCTGGAAACATATTAGTAACGGTGTAGAAAATAATATCGATACGAAGCTAGTCACAGCACTACCGAGGAATTCCCTCGAGCCGTGGATTCGTGGGATTACTTGGAGTCATCGTATCGGAAACATCCCGAATCCTGTTTGCATTACGAGTTATCGCACTGCGTCAGGTAAGTGTATTACAATACATGGCTTTACATTGCATCTGTATGAGCAATACTGGGTCTATGTCAGAGTTGGGCAAAAATTATCTATTTACGAAAAGCCGGGAAGATAACTAAATCTTTTATTTTAAGTAACTAAATGATCCGTCATTTGTTATTTTGAATTTATCTAGATCAGTTTAATTTTTATCTAGATAAATTAGTTGGGATTTTAAATAAAAGATGAATGTCAGTGTGACGGTTTGACCCGACGTGACATTCAACGTACATTTATTATTATAAGCTTACTTCAATAACAAACGAAGTCGGTTATATTCATCTAGATAATTGATCTAAATAAAAAAGTTGCCAACGCACTATTTGTGGTTGAATTTATCTTCGAATAAATTTATTTGAAATAATTATCTAGATAAGAAGTTATCTAGATAACGCCCATCTCTGGTCTATGTTTTGTCCCATGTAATTGAAGTTCCGAATGCATAGTCTGTCATAATTTTCGTTAGTCATAGGGTTTGACAGGCAGTATTGCCAGGCCTCCTACGAGGTGGACCGAAGACATCGTAGGAATTGCGGGAAACCGGTGGATGCAGGTGGCGAGTTGTCGTTCACTGTGGCGTTCTATGACTTGATATTCAGTAACTTAAATTAGAACAATAGTATATTATTATGTGCTGGTGCCTCTTTTTGAGTATACGAGATTCTCGTGCTAAGAGAACACCGCTCCTCCAAGTATTGTATCATACGACTTAAATAGATGTAAGAATTTATTTTACAAGCTCTAAAAAACTCCAAGAAATCTATAAAGTTGAAAACAGCGTATACGTGGAAAGGCGAATCAAAATAGTGATGGTTTGCTAACTGCATCGCCTATAACATGATTCCTAAGATTTTCCCTCGATGGGTTTTTACCATCTGCGCGGGAAGAGAAGCAACTGGTACATTCTATGTTTTTTCTTTACTCCCAGACCAGCCGAATTATTAGTTCACAAAAATTCAAAAGTTTGGATGGAGATTTTCCAACGACGTAAAGCCTTCAGCGTACCTAAAGGCTCCACACACTTAATTTATCACCTTTCCAACCACGAAATTTCTTGAACATTTTAATATTATCCCATCTTCTCCATTTATTCTTAGTTTGTCGCAATTCTTCCAACCAGTAGGCTTATTACCTAACTCGCTCGCAATCGCCATCGTGTTCATTTCGACAGTTAAAGTAAGCAAGTATATGTTATCAAAATTCTAATAACTTACGAATCCATTTTCGAGTAGGAAATAAGGAAAAAACAATAGCGAATTTGTTTCAGTATGGTGTAAGTAATAAATTGCTTGTGTTGTAGAATTGGATAGCCAGTATTACCACTCTATTCGGTCATTTCCTATGTGGCCAGTGTATTGGACAAGGTTTGATGAAGGCTTGGCCGCTTCCCAACGATCGAACTGAACCCACTGCAATCGGCACCCAAGATGTCTGTCCAAACAATTTACGTCACTTGTGAAGAGTATAAAGGTCCGGCCACACCAGTACGTAAAGGCGTTGACGTTGCGTACGCAACAAAATGTATGAAGAAACGGTGAGCGAACGTGACGCATGCGACACGTCACTGCTTATACGCAGCGGTGTGGTCGCACCTTTACTCCTATAATAAAAAAAAAATATAATTAATTTTAATTTTTTTATTTATTTAATTTTAAGTGATGATGTAATTTTATATTGAATGATTAAATAAACATAAACATATAATTAATTTAGATTATTAGGAAAGTTAGGTTAGGATTGTATGAGCTGTTTTTCTGGTTACTTTATTTGTCACTAGAAGTTAGAGGTATTAAATTGTGAATCTTCAGACGGATTTGAAATGATAAATTAACAATGTACTTGTTTGTTTCAGAATTTGAAGGATCAAATTCTCACTACCAACGTGTGGCTGGAACATGTAAGTTTAGTTATAAATGGTAGTCGTATCTCAAGACTTAATTCTAAATTGCACCACCTGCTCAAATCTGTTTTTTTCTCCAGTCCATTATGGTTGCCTGGTAGAGATCGCTCTGTAGCGATAAGGGCGCCTTACCTTTTTTCTGCTTTGGTTGTTATATGTAGTATTCAATATAGAGTTACTGTATTGTATTGCATGCTTATACACAAAACACCGCTAGCACAGTCCCCGAAATAGTTGTTTCGCAACAAAACATTTCATTGTTCTTGCACGGCACTTGCAGTAAACATTTAGAGAGTTCCAGTCTTACATACATATATAATAATACATATAGCACCTAGGAGCGTCGAGTGCAAAGCGTTAAATATTGTTCCACGACATGCAAGCAAGCAATTTCAGCTTAAATTGGTTTCCAAGCGAATGTTAGAAAAGCAGAGCATAGAAATTGTAGGGTTCGAGCTAAATTCATGTAAAATATTTTGACACCGTGTTCCATTCAGACAATGGAAGCATTAAAAAAGCTTTTTAAGCTACGTGAAGTCGCAAATAAGCCTTTGTGCAGTGGCTTTGACGTTTTCGAGTGTTAGGAAATACTATATTGTAATCCGTAGTTCCTTCTTTGCATTGAGAATATCTCGTATTCTAAGCTACGAGATAATTGTCAATGAAAGAGGTTGGAAATGTCTCTATAAGAATTACTAAAGCAAGCATTTTTAAATGTTTAGTGTAGAGCATCTTGTATATCAGTCAATGTAAAGATTGATATCACAAATCTTCTGTTCGTGTGAAACAATAGATGCTGAAATACAACTATCCAGACGAGACCGAAAGACTTCTATTCCTTCTATCTCTCTCTAAAATACTAGAACACGTATAAGGAAGCGTTTGCTTTTGTGTTGCCGATTATACACTAGTGGTTGCCCGCGACTACGTCTGCGCAGAATAACTGTCCTGCGAGAACTATGCAATTTTCCGGGATAAAAACTATCCTATCGTATGTCCTTCCCCGGGACTCGTACTATCTGTATACCAAACTCAAAGTTCAGCGTTTTAAGCGTGAAAAGTTAACAGACAGACAGACACAAAAACAGATAGATAGACAAACAGACAGACAGACAGACAAAGCTACTTTCGTATTTATAATATCAGTAGGGATTTTATCTATGTACGTATAAAACAGTGCCTTTATTAGATCCCTGATAATCCATAGTCTGAACGTTAGCCCAGCGGTCTCAGAATTCGCAAGACCACGGACCTCACAGTTACAAGAGTTACAAGGCTAATGATTTGTAACGCCTGGTACTCTGCGAGCTGCAACCGTACTCGCAACTGTTGCACGCAACAGTAATCAAATGGGCAATTTTATTCTCAAATGTAACGCCACCCCCTCAATTTTTCGTTATGTACGAATCACGCTGTTTCCACTCAGAATCGCGAGCTCTTTCCATCCTCTGAGAGAAAAGATGTCACGAAATTTTCATACATTTTTACGTTCTTACTTTTCACTACGCCGAAAGTGTAAATAGTAACAAAATAGGAAAAAAGACTCCATGATGCTCTTAGCCGTGTCCAGCTACAGCGACTGGTTCCTAACCTGTTCTAACTGGTTCCTGGTTGATGCGCTTCAGGTGACTGACGCAGTCGATTTTTGCAGTGAATGCGTGGTCGCACTCACCACAAGTCTGAGTTTTGAGTCTTGTGGTGAGTTTGTCCAATTAAGATCACCCTTCCTAATGCGAACTGCTAGGGAATTGAATTCGCTCCCATCGTCTGTATCTCCGGACAGATACAACCTAGGGCTCTTCAAGGCTAGAGTGAATAGGCTATTACTGAACCAGGGAGTTACACCTTTGGCCTCATCTGCACCTTCCACCAAGTGAGATAGAGGTCAATCACTGGTCAGATCGTAATAAAAAAAAAAAGATTGAAAGAGCTCCTGATTATGAGTAGGAGCAACATAAGATGTTTGGGGATCTCAGTCTGCTGACAGCGGAACGCCACCGCCACACTTGGTTACTGTAGTATCCAGCTTAACGGCAGCATTTGTCCCCAGGAATGGGAGGATCATAAGTTCAAGTGGGATCCCCTGGAGTATGGTGGGCAGAAGGAGCTCTACGTACCCTCGGAACACATCTGGCTTCCCGACATCGTGCTGTACAACAAGTAAGTCAAAGAAGTTTTAGGTCAATGAAGACTTCCATGCTGGTCTGGAGATTAAACATAGAATGTACCAGTTGCTTTCTTCCCGAGCATATGGTAAAAGCCCATTGAGGGAATGGGTGAAATCTAAGGCATCATGTTATAAGTGATGCGGGTAGCAACTCATCACTATTTTGATTCCCCTTTCCACCGACAAGCCTACAATCGCGCTAAACGTGGCCTTTACGTTTACGCTAGCTCTGTCTATCCCATACGTGATTTATGTATGTAGGTTATTTTCCTAATATCCCTCAGTTATCATCGGACTTCCAAATGTTATCAAAAGGATTTAAATTTGGATGGTGTGTTGGAAATTGTAAATGGCCAATATGGTCATGCTCTGTTATACAAACTAAGTGAAGAGCAAACGGTATAACTGATTGAAGACCTTCAACACAAAGTTATAAAGAACACTTAAATTGTATTACTTTGGTTCGATCATACGACTGTCCATTTTCAAGGGTGCCAAAATGCTCGAAACATTTCCGCGCTGTAGCAGTCAAATTTTAAACGCGCAGTTTTCCCATTTCATAGTTCTTTATGTTTATAATTGTTATGTTGGCAATATTTTTTTTGTTGCAGTCAAACAATCGAATGTGTGAACTAGTTAAATTGTAACGGAACACAAATCATTTCCAACCTGCACCACTATTGAAACAAAGCTAGTGTTTACTGAACGAGATCTATCGACGCGCAATCTAAACACAAAACGATTCTCTATATTTATTGCCAGACTAATAAATTTAATTGTTTCATGGCAAATTGTTAACGTTGGCAACCCCCGTAATCCGATTTGGATCGCGGCCTGATCTATCCTCTATGGGTCGATCGTTAATATTGTATCTGTGGAGGCTTGGCTAACTGAATTACCGGCCTTTGGGCTATTTATATTTCGATAGAAAAATGCTGGTATATGTATATACTCGTATGTACAATACAAAATGATTGGAAAACATAATATACTAGCTTTTACCTGCGGCTTTGTTCGGAGATCTGGCGATTAAAATTTCGGGATCGTTATTTTTCGGGATTTTACCGAACTCTCGTGCCAGTTTACAAAAAAACATCATACTCACAGGAGTATCATACACTGGGCACAGGCCCAGTGTATGATTTACCAGCAGGCTGCGTAGGCTGGCAGATTTTGAGAGGCGGCAAATTTGGTCCAAAAAATATTTTTTGTCTAACAGAAATAGAAAGATTTTATAGCCCGTGTGTAAATAAGCCACAGCCCGTGCAAATTGGCGTTATAGCCCCAAGGAGCATTGGCAAAATGCTACTCGACCACCTTTAAGACCAAGAATCATAAAAAATTCGAGCCCATAGGGCTTAGTTGACTGACACCCCGTTTTTCATAAAAAAAAATCACATACATAAACAAACATCCTTCCGCCCTCAAACGTCATTATTAGCGTGTTTCAACTCCAACTTTAAATCGTAATAAAATTACCGAACCGCGGCGCAAAAAGGACAACATTACGAAACAAAGGCACAAATCGGCACATATTTTATGTCTCCAGCGCCATTATGGCGCAGTGCTCGGCCGTATGCGTAGGCTCGAGTTGACGCCACTCGGTGCTTACGGGACCGTGACTTTGGGACAGGGGACACGATTGTGCTCACTGTATTAAACGATTTCGTAGATTTATATTGCTTCCGAAACAAATTGTTTTGTTTTGCGGAGTAATTAATTGTAGTGCTTCTCTTTCCGCGCATGGTAAGAGCCCATCGA
Source organism: Pandemis corylana (assembly GCA_949127965.1). Taxonomy (NCBI): domain Eukaryota; kingdom Metazoa; phylum Arthropoda; class Insecta; order Lepidoptera; family Tortricidae; genus Pandemis; species Pandemis corylana. The sequence goes on along the minus strand of OX421866.1, from coordinate 12,476,712 downwards.
GGGAGCGGGCGAAAATCTTAGGAATCATGTTTAGGCGATGCGAATAGCACCCATCACTATTTTGATTTCTTTTTCCAGACGCTCACAATAATCCTAAACGTGGCCTTCAGTCTTCGTTACCTTAGGCTTTGTCTACCCCGTAAGTGACAAAGACGTGATTTATGTATGAATGTAAAAGTAGTTGCTTCTTCCGTCCACTCAAGCAGAGGGTCATGGATTTGAACTCTAGCTCACACCTCTGAGTTTTTCAGAATTTTTGTGCGAATTAAATACCTAATTAAGAATTTATTTTAGTTCCCAGTCGCTACATAGAACTGAGGTGTTCTATACCAGTTTGAAGTGTATAAGCTCACTTAACTTTTTAGTATCGTAGCATAAATGGGAGTTCTCCAAACTACGTAGTAGCTGAGACTTCTGGAGGAGAATGCCTTTATCAAAACTTAAATATCCTTTCCCTTCAGTGTTTCGCGATGACTACGTTAGTCGTTACCCTCAGCGAGGCGGTTGAAGTGTCCATAAATTATCCGGATATTTTGGTTCCCTCACATTCGTCCTCTAGTTTGTACTAGGGATGTCACAGAGTTTCGTTCAACTCCGAACGGTCGATACTAGCAATTATTATTATACTCTTGACTTCGATTCCGATGATTTTGAATTCTTGGCTCGAATTGATGATTTGGATTGTTAAGATTGGAACGCGCCAGAATTAATTAGTAACATGACGGCCGCCTTTCTCCGTCATTTATTTATTCTAAATTCTTGACAGACTCGTCGAAAAGTGAAACCAAATAATTTGCGGTGTTTTTTCATCTACCCCATCTCCTTCGCCTTCGACTCTTAAACCAACAAATTAGATTTTAAACTAGAGGCTTCGACTCCGATATCATCATCTGACTTCCCTAATTTGGAAATCACTAGCAGTGCTTTTTCTTCTACGCCATCTCCACCCTTATCTTTAACTCCGATATTACCATATTCAAAATCTCTTTCTCTGTTACATTCACCTCCGTAACATCCAGTCTCGGATTTCAAGCAATGTTTTTTCTACTCCACCTCTGTCTCTCACTCTGGCTCGAACTCCGATAAATCAGATTTAAAACCCCCGGCTCCGACTGGTATCCCCGGGTAACATCCCTAGTTTGTACTGAGTCATGTCAGGGCCCATGACACATGGAATTCCTTACGCATGGAACACTCCCGCATAAATCTTTGTACATAGTGAGCGTAAACAATTCATGCGCGGAAACGGGAAGAGTTAAACTGACCAGCAACATTGGTCATGGCTGAGAGTTTGATAAGTTGTATTGCGACAATGGTTTCAACGAGAAGTCAACACGTGGAATACGGATAATCCTTTTAGTCGTAAGGGTCACTTTTAATACCAAATAGGCATTGTGATAAGTTTCTTCTTGGGTGGTTTGTATAATGAAACTAAGAGGTGTACATACAATGAGAGTATATTTTTAATGTTCCATATTTTTGATTGTAGTGATATTATATTTCAAAAGGCATTCCACATTATTCCGCTAAGTTGATAACGCTGCAATCTCTCTTATAACGCAGCAGCTGCGGTGATCGCTTAGCGTGAAATTACCTCTATTGCTCGTTTTTGTTCCCGATGTAAAAAGTATGAATAATTTTAACTAAACAACAAAAAAGCGTTTTAGTTTCAAATTTGTCTCGCTGTAGCTATTCTTTATTGGTACCTTCTTGACTCTTAATCCTCATAAAAGTTGTAAATACGTACCTACCAATTTTCAAGTTAATCCCATCACTGGATACGAGTCAAAACACTCAAAATTCATTAACAAGATTTTAATGGACAACCTTACCTAAGAAAATTGCAAGTAAACACACGTTAACACTGCGTGTCTCTTCCCAGAATATACTCCAGGGAAAACTGACTCACTCCAACAGTCTAGCTTAGCAACCGCACTATTCGCGATGTCAACATATCAGCTAATTGATTGTGTAGCATCGACAAGAAACGGAATGATACATCAGGCCGTCAAAACAGGCGCGCCTGCCATTAATCATTGCGTAAGCGATCGACGCACGTGCGACTAATCTTACGCTGCGTCGGGCTGTAGGGGACAAGGGAAGACCTCCTGGCGAATTCTGGATTCCTGGTATTAAGCGCTGTATCGCGGGCTTAATGCGTCAAGTCTCTTCTGAAGTTGTCGCAAAATGAAGTCAAAAGAAACACCATAATTTCTAAAATCCAATATCCTAAAGATGCATGCACTTTTAATTGAACGATCTGATTTTCGAAAGAATGCAATCTTGTTTCTATGTATATGCAACGTTTCAGTGACGCCATTTGATGCTTTGTAGCGACACTAAGTGACGGCACCATTATTAGAGGACACGTCTGCAACAAGAGCTAATCTCTCCCTCTCCGGTTTCTTGTTTTTGTGATTACTTCTTCATTTGCCGAGAGCTGAATCTTCAATACTCTTCAATACCTGTGAGCTTACATCGAACTGTTGGCGCACCTGGCAGCTTTTTTCATATACTTTTGACTAAAATCGAAGGTGTAGTCGAGCTCATAGAGAAGGGGATATTTTGGAACCCATTTACAAATTGCCCCGTGTTCCTCCTATTATAGACGTAATATCTTTTTGAAAACGTTGCAGTTGTAAATTTCCATGAGTGTTTCAAACAACCAAGCTTGCGAACGAACTAAACTTACAGATGAAGTTAAGTAAGATTTGTCGACAACTGTTACTATGATCACTAGAAAGGTTAAATCATTTAGTTTCCATTGCAAGGAACTTTGACCGTGGGTAAACTTTCCCCATATATTTTAGGGCTACATGGAAAATTTCTTCGCTTGAGTTTTCAAACGATTACACTCGGTGATTGAGATGGTGATTTAAGATTTTTCTTAGATTATTTCAGTTTCATTGATACTAACTTTGGTATATTTGAGTCGTTATCATTCATTGTTTACTAACCCGTAACAACATCTGTATCAGTCTTGTATCTCTTACTATCCCTGACAAATTATACGTTTGCTTTCATTTAGATTACCTACCACCTTTCCCAGTCATCTTCTGTACAGGAAAGAGCGCATTACACATACATAAATACATACATACCGTCACGCCTCTTTCCCACAGGGGTAGGCAGAGACTACATTGTTCCACTTGCTACGATCGTGACATACTTCTTTCGCTTCATCCACACTCATCAGTCTCTTCATACATGCTCGTCGGTTTCGGGTACTCCTGACCTTTTTCCAAAACGTCTCCTATTTGGTCTCGGAACGTCCGTCTAGGCCTTCCCTAGGTGCATTACAGAGTGACAGAAAAAGAGAGACTTGAAATTTTAAAGTCTCGATTGCATCAAAACAATTATGTGAAGTTGAAATGACTTTAGTGAGCGATTTGATGTACAGTGCTTCTATTTTAGAGATATTAAGAAACAAGAAGTACCGTAACATCATGTGACCCTAATACTCGCGCACCTCTCGTCTCTTGCTTCACCCAACAGTCCGTATGTCCGACCTTTATGAGTGAGTTAGCTCTTGACGGGTTTATGGGAACTGTCATAAACGACGGACCATCGCTTGTTCCCTCGCGAAATGATTCATTTTTCATAAAATATTAACTCGATCCGTCTTTTCGGACCTTTAGCGTGTGAATTATGATAGATTCGTCTGTCGACCATTCGTCTAATTATCTCAAGCGCTTGACCTAATAAATATTGGATTACTTTAGCTCCTAATAAATCTTCTTGGAAGTAGTTGCCGCTTTCTTGTGTACCGTGTAGTAATGTGTCATCTTGTCAACCATTTTGTCGTGAAGTATTTCGATCGTATGACTAGTTATGACTTGGTTATGTACATAAATAGGAGTTTAGGTAAGCATTAACGATACGTCATGGACACAAAGGGGCAGACCGCAAAGTGGTTTGGCCCCTTGCCTGCACTTTGAACGGATCGTGCTTAATAATATACCTATGCTTATGATCATATGCTTAGGGATCATGTTATATAGGCGATGTGGCTAGCAACCCATCACTGTTTTGATTTTCCATCCATACGCCCACTATCATGCTAAACGTGGTCTTTAGGTCTTGTTTGGACGTGATTTATGTATGTATGTATGTGTATTCCGGAAAGTAACGCCTGATTCAATAAAACCTTTGTAGAGGAGTTCAGACAAACTATCCCAACCGCCTGCTGCAATATTCCGGAAAAAAATTAAGAGACCTCGTGTATCACACTAACAAACATGTCCTTCCCTTCAGTGCTGACGGTGAATATGTGGTGACCACGATGACGAAGGCAGTGCTCCATCACTCGGGGAAGGTTCTTTGGACGCCGCCGGCCATCTTTAAGTCTTCCTGCGAAATCGACGTTCGGTACTTTCCCTTCGACCAGCAAACGTGCTTCTTGAAGTTTGGGAGCTGGAGCTACGATGGTGATCAGGTGAGGAGAGTTTTATTTCTAAATCGTTATTGCTGCTACTTTGCTTACAATTTGGTTACATTACAGCAATGTAACCAGAAAAATTAGGCGTAATTTTCCAAGATCAGTAGAATCCTCGTACATGGCCATATTATTATGATGGTCTATCTGGCAGTGTACAAAGAAACAAACTGACAAACTTACGTACGTTCTAATTTATACTTTCAATATGATATTTTCACCACCAAATTTCAATACGATTCGATACGGCTAGCAACCCATCACTATTTTGATTCTCCTTTCCACCTATACGCTCACAATCATGCTAAACGTGGTCTTTAAGTCTTATTACCTTAGACTTTGTCTACCCCTTTGGAATAAAGATGTGATATATGTAAATTTCAATTCAATTTCGCTACTCGTTTTTTCACTGAAATTGGGTGGCCGCCAGAAAGATACAGCCATCTCTTTCAGATAACATCACCGGAACGGGGTAGTTGTCGCATTGAATATCGTTTAATACACTTTTTTTTACGAAACAGATCGATTTGAAGCACATCAACCAGAAGAAAGGTGACATGGTGGAAGTAGGCATCGACCTCCGGGAGTACTATCCCTCCGTGGAGTGGGACATCCTGGGAGTGCCTGCCGAGAGGCACGAACGTTACTACCCTTGCTGCCAAGAACCATACCCGGGTGAGTGATAATTTTCTTTACGAAAATTCCGATCGTACGTTATGTTGGTCAAAAGGATTGATAGAATCCGAAACATCACACTGCACAAAAACACGCATAGGTGACGTTGGGAAAAAAACTGCTCAGCACAAATTGGACTAGGCTCGACATGTTTGCCGCATGCACCCATAGAAGTGGGCTCACAGCCTCTTGGTGACGAAGAGGCCGGAGTTGAGGACCGGGAGTTGTGGAGGTCGAGGGGTGAGGCCTTTGCCCAGCAGTGGGACTAATAAAAGAAACATTATGAAACAATGTTGTGTGACAAATTAATGATAGGGGAGACCGAGGAGAGTTGAGACAGAGGTGAGTTGATACAAAGCCGATATCTCTGAACTATGACAGTTTATCGGGCTGGTAACTTCGCTAATTCGTTGCTCTTTCTACACTCCACAGTTTGGGTGAAGTTGTGACCTCGCTAACTGTCATAGGTGCAGAGAAAAAGGCTTTGTATCAACTCACCTCTGTCTCAACTCGCCTCAGTCTCCCCTACTTGAGATTATTTGTGTTTAGGAAAGCATCTTTGTCTTTGCTGATATTGTAGGGTCCTACGCCCTACATACGTAAGCTTGCTTATTCAGCGTCTGGCTCGTATCAGAGCGTCGCTGTCCACTCTCTTTAAATAAACAAACGCTGTACAGCACTTTCGATGTATTAAATAACTAGTTTACTTGGCTTTATCCTTTTTTATTTTTTGTTTATTGTAAACTATTTAATTAATTTATGTATTTCTTTAGTTACACATAAGTCGGGTTCTATCTATGTATTGCATTGTTTACGTAAAAGTTTATGGATTATGTAGTATATTTTATCCGTATATCGTTTCGTGAGTCATAGACGGTTCTGGCTGAAAATCAGTGCTGCAGGTGTCTAACACCTCAGCGTAATGCTGAGCCAGCGACCGTTTCACTTTTGCGAAGACACACAACGCTGATGATCTATCATGTCCATGTTTTTTTTGTTTTACCTTGTTTATTTTCTATAAAATTGTGTATATTATCTTATATTTGTGTGTCTTGCAAAAAGGAATAAATGTCTTCTTGTTTTTCTTTCTTTCTTTCTTTATCTCCATTTCAGAACACTTTATGTCATAAAAACTGAACGTGGAAAGTTCTTAGCGTATTACCAGAAATCGTCAAACGGTGCGCAAAAATCTGGGGAATTATCATACGGTCATTCTCCAGATTATTTCTCCATTTGCGCGAGCGTCCAATTCTGGAGAAGGACCGACAAACTTCGGCAACACAATTTCTCGGACCCGTGGCTTTGGCGCTTGCATGCCTAAATGCCTGGTAACCAGCGAGTATTCAGTGCACAAGTCAAAGGGAACCTGCGGTGAGCGCACACGCGGCATCCGCGCTGTGACCAAACATTTGGAACAGACTTGCGGCTTGTCAGTTATCGCGACTACCATTTTGGTTTGAAGTTGACTCTCTGTTTTATTTACCTCTGTAAAACAAACGTCTAAAGCATTGGTTATAATTAAAACACTGCTGCAAACAAACCATACATTATTTATCTCAAAGAAATTTTATTTCTCACTACAGCGTCGCATATTAATAACTAGATGGCACTACTAGTAAGTTAGTTTAATTTCAACATTAAATAGGGTCATAATATAAGAAGAAACATTGATATGCATTAGCCAGATAAAGACAAAACATATCTTCTTATTTGTGGCCTATCAAGTCGTTATAGCGACGACAACTTCGTCAATTTCAAGTAACAAAAATCTTGTGACAAAATGTCAGCAACGTTGTACGGTAATATAGTCAAAAGACCCCCCCCCCCCCCTGTCGGGCTCTTAGCCAACGGTCAATAATATCAATAATATCCCTCAGAAACTGCCAGGAAATCATTAACCAAACAAAACATATCACCATTAATTTACTATTTTATTGAATCAGGCGTTACTTTCCGGAGGTCCATTTCAAAGAACAAAAAACCTCACCTTGATACTTAGTACGACGTTGCTTTGCATGTGTAACAGTTTTGCTCATTAAACTTTGATAATGATCCCGTAGAGGGATCGAAACGCGTCGGTGTTGTGGTGTAAGGGATAATTAAGTTTGTGGGGGGATTTATTATGTGTTTGATTGCCAGTAGTGGTGGGAGGGATTGCATGAAAAACATATATATTTCATACGGGCTTGGTTATCTTGCACTTGATTTTTTGTTCATTAATTTACTAGTAATTATGTAGTCGTATTGAAGTAAGTCCAAAAACAAACTCCAAAACAATAGTTGCAAAGAATGCAATAATCACCTCAACTCAACTCAAATCTTACCGATTAACATAAATAGCTCGCAAATGCAATTTTAACGGCCCAGATCTGTTCTAGTGTTCGGTTTACTGGCAACGAAGGGTATAAAAACACTATCATTCCTTTCGGTTTAAATCAAGCGGTAATAAAACAACATAAAACCCGTGCACCAGCAAGCATTAGCAATATAACGGGTAGATTAAAACAGCTTAACCACTCATTTGTAAAAACGCTCACAAATGAAATTAACAATTCAAACAATATGTCTTTACTTCGTTATATTTTGATAGCTTTACAGCTTTGCTTGAACTTGTGCAAATCATATTAAAATCGCCTTGAAAAATTCAGTTATTATAATTTTTACCATTTTGAATGTACAAAAGATCGTGTAATTAGACCTATTTGAATGAGAAATTTCTTAATCAGATGTTTTTAAAATTAAAACATTACGCGTACAAACTTATAAATATCGTTATATAGTTTTGATAAAATGCTTTTCATTAGATACGTCTTCATAACTAATTTACGCACACGACTTTGCTCGAGGATTTAGAAAAATCCGACCTTAATTATTGTCTTCGTCGTAAAGTGAGCTTATAAAGGTCTTTAAATTAAATAAATCACTAAAGAACTACTCTAATTTACTCGTTTTGTATCTAATCCTACTAATGTTATAAACGCGAAAGTTTGTAAGTATGGATGGATGGATGTTTGTTACTCTTTCGCGCCAGAACGGCGATGAAAATAGATAGATTATAGTCTGGAATAACACATAGGCTACTTTCTATCCCGGAAAATTGCGTAATTCCTGCGGGATGGCGATAAACGAATTCTATGCAGACGAAGTTGCGGGCAACAGCTAGTTCAGTATAAATTTTCATCACTTCCAAATGTTAAATCTGGCCCGAGTAAGATTTTGGGATCAGCGTCGGCCAGTAAGTCAGACATCCTTTTATGTCTATATTTAAAGGCGAAGACAACGTTTTATTTCGCAGCAGTTTTTAAAAACAGTGCTCACTCTGCTACTAAATTTCACACCGCCACCTTGCGTTCGAGCCAACATAGTGCTTTAGCATAGATAAGCTTCGAGAACGCTTCGAGTAATTTACAGCCGAGGATAAGCGGGCTAAGGCCAGAAAAAGGGGATAGATGTATGTCGGTAGGAACAGGCTTGGTGGCTACAGAGGTGGAGAAAAGGGACTCGATTTCCATACAAATGAGGAAATGCAGATTGATTCCTAATTCAATCCGTTTCAAATTTACTTTTTAAGTTAACTCAGATAAAAAATATATAGATTTACCGCTCACTTGTGATTTTTTACGCTTTGGTTTTTTATTAGGAAAACGGATGACGAATAGTCAGCTAAGAATATATAAATCACTAACTCATACGGCTCCGAATCTAGCAATATACGCTTATGACAAAAATAAAACGAGAACGCATAGACATTCTCCATTCTCCAATCTCCAATTAGTTAATAAGATGATAACAATCAATTCCAAAGAGGTACCTCTATACGAAGTTATTATCCTACATTCAAATCACATTTATTGTAAGGTACTTTGCATTGTATTTTTATATTAAGGTCCCGTTTATCTGGTCAAAAAATCCAAAAATCAAAAATCAAAACTTTATTTTTGCAAATTGGCCACCAAGGGCTCTTTTACATGTATTTTTTGAAACTACCAGCGCAATCGGAAATACCATCATTGCCAAGAAGAATGCGCCGCATGAAATTTGGCCGAAAGTCATTTTTTCAAAATAAAATAATAGTAAGAATAGTTAAACTCTACTTAAATTAAATACATTTATAAAAGGGATGTATAAGGTCCCCCGAGCCTTAAATGATATTAGTCTATAGTAGAGATGTATAAATGTACTAGTCAATAACAGTTGATCTGGAGGCAACAACAATTAACAACGTCAGTCAGCAACAAAAAGAAACAAAAGCACAATCCCAACAACAGACTCACAACAATATTCAACAAAATCATTTAATTTTGATCAACAGCTCAACCCGACACCTATTAACGAAAACACATGGTACAGGTGGGGCCAAAGGGAAAACAAAAAAGTTGGAACACTCGAGAGAGCCGTTGGTTGCGGAATGAAGGTGCGTTGAATAAAAAGCGTCGTTAGGAACTCAAAATGTGTTAACAGAGACGTGAATTATGTTGTTTATTATATTACTTACGCGGTAACCGACGTGGAATTAATGAGTTCGTTGTCCAAAGCGAATGGGTGTTTGTTCGTGAGCAAGAATTGCGGCGTTTCGTCTCTTATTTGTTTGTCAGCATGAGCAAGTATGGCACTTTGAGCGTTCGAACGCGTATCTTTCTTGTAATTAAGCTAACTTTCGTTCCGCTGCCATTTCATTATGAGTGTGACTTTAAAACTGAACGTTTCCGGCGTCTCATCAGAATGTATTTGTCTTGGTTACTTTGTTTGGTGGATGCTCTGTCGGGGTAATTAAATTAATTGATATTTAAAAATCGGTTGCCAAATGATATCAGGCAATCGCACTGTTGCTACCCTGCGCAGTCGCTTGAAGGCTTATTGGCTTGATGGATCCTCTTAAATGAATGTGATGTGTTTTGTAACTTGTGTGTGTATGTATAATATATTTATATATTATGTAGTATATTTTATTTATTATGTATTAGTTTACCGTATTTATCTATTATGTGTAGTTTACATATCTTAAACTATTTAAAATTTAGACATTTACGATTATTTTAGGTTTCGATCGGTTCTTTTACTTTTTCTGTGTGTCTACTCTTGCTTAATATTTATGTCCTGTCAATCGTTCAAAGGTTAACTGGAAGAGATCCATTTTAGGGATAAGTTCGCTTTTGTGCATGTGTGTTGTCTCCTGTAGGTGTTCGTCCGTGTTTTATGTAGTTACAATAAAAAGTTATACATACATATACACATAAATTTCATACTTTTCAAATGACTGATATGATGATGACTTTTAAAATTTTGGAAGTCGATATAAAACAATGCTTAAGCATATTATAGAATTACGTTACGTACCTACGTTCTCAAGCAGGCCCGGAGTGGATTGGGAATTTCATACAAGCGTTAACAGCGTCAACGTGAAGATATTCTCACGAATTCCTTCACCGAAACGCTCAAGTTTTTGAAAAACGCAAAGGTGCGTACCAGGATTCAGTCCTATCACCTTCTGCTTGAGACGCCACCACCACAAAAATTAACTTTATAGTTTTCTCTCTGTAAGTATTTGTTTTCTATATTGCTGTTCTGTGGTGTTCAATAGAGTCGTTCAATTGTATTGTATTGTAGATCAGTGGCGTGCACAGAGTTTTGCAGAAAAAACGCTGCTTGTTTATTTTATTGTCTAGTTGGTAAATACGACGAAAGTTTGTCTGTATGAAGTGCACGCGACTGGTACGTATTCAACTATCGTACTCGTTCACATTTCAAATATCTATAACTAAGAACGAAGGGCTATCGCGTGAAACCACACCTGTAAAGCAGTAATCGACTAACTTCTCAACGAGCCCATAATAATAATACAACTGTTTTCCGTTGTACCATCGAAGGACAATTCTAATTTGGTGCGCTTAATTCCTTCCCAAAGTACACCAAGCCCGCCAAGTTGTCCACGATTCGGTTCGAACGTCTAACAGAGTAAGGTTCAAACGTATTTAGGGGTTGGTGGGGGGCTGTACGGGGTTTGGTAGTAATTACAAGCGGTTTAGTAAAGGCCCGGCTAGATTAGGTACGTTATATTGGATTCTAAGATTGTGGTGCGTGGAGGTACGATACAGACATTAATTACGTAAGACATGGACATGAAGTAGATTAATTAGTACAGCCTTAGTTTCGGGGAAGAGAGTATCGAGATTAACTTAATTTTGATAGACCTAGTAAACTTCTTACTTACTTTCTCACTTAGTTAAGAATAGTTTGTTTTACGATGCGAATACCTGGAAATTAGGAAAAGGATGTCGACTGTATTTGTATCTGCGATTGAAATACGGATGGGTAACAAAATAAAATCTAGATGTACAAAATGATATCGTAATATTTGAAATCGAATTATTAATTCTGCGTTCAAATTAATTCTACGCGCCTACTTCATTAATTTAAATGAACAAAAAAATATTTACCTTGCTACTCCGCTACTCACGTGCAAGATAAGCTTGCGTGCTTATCTTGCACGTGAGTAGCAGGGTAGCAAGGTAAATATTTTTTGTTCATTCAAATGGACCTCCGCAAAGTAACGCCTGATTCAATAAAATATTCATTATTATTTAGTTTCTTTTTTATAATTTCATTTTGATTATTTTTATTTTGTAATGTAACTATGATCGTAGTTGTTCGAATAGCATTATTTAAATAAAATAGACATTAAAATAAAAACTAAAGTTCACTACAGAGTACGTGACGGTATCGAAAATAATATTTGTAAATGTTCATCACCAAAACTTGCGTCAAAGGTCTCTACACCTTTCCCTCCAAATTCTTCCTGCTTCAAACGTTTCGTTTCGCCATTTATCTCCCGTTGAGATAAAACGTAATTCGCATTTAAGTATCAATTACGCGTATCGTCGGCATTAGGACGCGAGTCAAATTGCGCTCAGTTTGCGAGGCGAGTGCGGTCGAGGCGGCACAAGCCGACGCAATTTATTTGCAACGCTAGCGTGTGTGGCACCGAACTGAACCTTAAACTTTACGAACCGTCATCTTCCAGATCTGTCCACCCCACTATATTTTATTTGGTAAAAATGACTTTCTGCCAAGTTTCTTGCGGCGCATTCTTCTTGGCAATGATGGGCTTTCCGAATGCGCTGGTGGTTTCAAAAAGACATGTAAAAGAGCCCTTAGCGGCCAATTTGCAAAAATAAAAATTTTCATTTTCATTTTCATCTAAAGGCGTCACCACTTTGCTCCACTCGTGGATGGAGTGCACCGAATCTGGCTGATCATTGCGGCCATTCTCCAAATTTGTGCGCTCCTTTTAATATGCTGCACAGGTTGAGAATATTATCATATGGTGACGCGTTATTTAGACGGCGTGCAAAAATCAGAACAACCGAACAAAATATCTCGAACGCATTGAAGTGTTAGATACTGTAAGATTAGTTTGTTGCCGTTATGTGCCGCCAGTGGCGCTGCCAACTTTACCATAGCAACTGAGACGTTTATTATAACAAAGAGTGTATGTTGGGCTTTAGGCTGTTGTATATCTGCTTCTACGCTATTCTCAACAGAGGATTTATGACGCTGTCTGTGCCACTTGTCTTGTTGATCAATGCACCGCTCAGGAAGCGATTTTTGAAAACACTCCAATTGGAATACCATTTGAAGATGGTAAAAATCTCTGTGATAAATTTGAAACAAGAACAGCACAGAACGTATTACAACATTAAGGCCCTGGGGGATTACTATGACGTCTTAATGCGATTCAATTCCGATTAAGTTTAGATTTGCTCGCTCCATACTAAAAATAACTGCTGAAACCTGGTCTGAGTCGGAATTGAATTGCATTAAGACGTCCTGGTAAGGCCCCTGTTCCGTTTTATCTTGTAGTTGAAAATGTATTAGTGTTACTTCAAAACAGAACGAGTCACATTTCACTTAGAACGCCTGCGACTGACGGCAGCATTTGAAAGAGCAGACAAACACGTCACGCTACCTAAACAAGCACCGGCTAAAACAAACGCCTGCCATTTCCGACTTTGTCAATTAATCTTTTACTTGCCGGGTTAGCGCTCAGTAAAGAATTATAACGGTATAAAGAACAAAACTATTTAAAGGTTCGAAAGTCTGGGTTACCGCGTGCTAAAGCATTAACTAATGAATATAATTACTAGAAAGTTTATTGCTTCTTATCCGTTTGCTCACTATAAAAATGCAACGTCTTTTAAACATCGATGAAAATTGGGAATTCTTGTCGGTCGTAGTTGAGTGCGTGTAGAGTAGACATAAAGTTTAAAATGCGTAATAAGTTAAAATACATAGTGGTTCCAAATACATAAAGAAAATTTCTAAAAAAAAATAATTAATAAAAAACTGTAAACCAATCCAATCTGTAAATAACGCGATTCAAAAAGTTCGTTCAGTGAATAATTTCACCGAAAATTGCATTACACCTTTTGAACCTTTACCCATTATACATTTTTAACTTCATGTATTCTCACCCTTTACTTATAAACTTAACGTTTTATCGCGACGAACCTACCTTTAAATCTAAACGACACGACACATAAATAAAATTAAATTACACAGCTATAAATAAGACACTAAGACTCGTACATTGCGTTGCGGTGTGATAGCGTTCCTTAATAGCTGGCTCACACATGTGTACATAAACACGTATGTGTACGTAAATACGTGCAAGGGACAATTTGTCCCGCAAAGGCATGTCTTTAATCATGATCAAGCTAAAGTACGACTAGAATAATTTGTTAGTGAACTGTACGAATAAGAATGGTGTCTTAAGACGGAGCGTAAGGAAGGCTGAATGTAGGTTATACGCGGGGGTTTTTCGGAGAGCTTCAAGTCAATGTTGAAAGGTTTCCTGTGTCTACAGAAGTAATTTTAATAATTGCTTGTTACATGGTATATCGGAGGCATTTAACACCTTCACTGAACTTAACTTATTTGGTTTTTTTCATTCTTTTCATATACCAGTAGAAACTTTACACATCTCTACTATAGACTAATATAATTTTAGGTGCCTACTTAACTTGGGGACCTTATATCTCTTATAAATGTATTATAAGTTAAGTAGATTTTAAGTATTGTAGTAAATGTATTTTATTTTGAAAAAATTGACTTTCTGCCAAGTTTCTTGCAGCACATTCTTCTTGGCAATGATGGTATTTCCGAATGCGCTGGTAGTTTAAAAAAATACACATAAAAGAGCCCTTGGCGGCCTATTTGCAAAATAAAGTTTTAATTTTTTTAAATAGAATATTTAAATTTACCCGTGCACTTTTAAGTACAAAAGTTGCGATGTAACTTTGCCGATAAATTCTTATAAATATTATGAATGTTCAGAGGAGATGATAATATCTTATGTTATTAATTTCGATGCTATGATTTGTTTTTGTGAAATTAAATTTAGTTTTCTCAACTAAGTTTTAGCAATTATAAAATGAATTTATTTAAATTCACTTATGTCAATTAATAATCAACGAAAGGTACAATCCGCAGGAATCACGCATTTTAATAATACTCAGCTCAGCAATCATTAACTGTCTCTTCCATAAAAATTAACACGATTCTTTTGTTTCAGATATCTTCTTCAACATCACCCTGCGACGAAAGACCTTGTTCTACACGGTCAACTTGATTGTGCCGTGCGTCGGCATTTCATATCTCTCTGTCCTTGTCTTCTATTTGCCAGCAGACTCAGGAGAGAAGATAGCCTTGAGCATCTCCATCCTACTTTCACAGACCATGTTCTTTTTGCTGATATCCGAAATCATTCCGTCAACATCACTAGCCTTGCCTTTACTGGGAAAGTATTTGCTCTTTACCATGTTGCTAGTTGGGTTGTCAGTAGTGATAACCATTATAATATTGAACGTCCATTACCGAAAACCTAGTACGCATAAAATGGCGCCGTGGGTAAGAAAGTTTTTCATAACCAAACTGCCGAAGTTGTTGCTGATGAGGGTCCCTAAAGACTTGCTGAGGGATTTGGCTGCGCAGAAGATTGCTGGGAGAAGCATGAAGAAGAATAAGTTCAAGGACGCGCTGGCGGCGGCTGAGCAGACCAACTCGAACGCGTCGAGTCCGGATTCGTTGAGACACCATTTACCTGGCGGATGCAATGGCTTGCATTCAACTACTGCTACTAACAGGTATACACTGTTGCCATATTAGCATTTCTATTTAGAGGGGGGAATCTTTCACTCCCACGGAAATTTAACGCCTACGAATTTTACGATTCTTTGCGTGATTACTCTTTTATTGTCCAATCCAAGCCACAATACAAATCCTGTTAAAGTCATCATTACTCTGCGGAACACAAACTTCAATGACATCCCCACCTACAAATCATATCCTAACATCGCCACAATTTTATGCTATAATCTATTTGTGGAACTGTAATAAGACCAAGTATTACTACAGTGTTCCTCTGGACCTACTTTAAGAAATGCTCGTGTATTAAGACTGTGCAGTGAGGTTATCAACACTGATGTCAGAACAAACGTTTCAGAACCCATTTTTTTACATTAGGTTCAGTGGTCTCGTCGGTGCTCTTGGGAGCTTGGGCGCCGGCTACAACGGTCTACCGTCGGTAATGTCAGGCCTCGACGATTCCTTGAGCGACGTGGCGCCCCGCAAGAAGTACCCGTTTGAACTGGAGAAAGCGATCCACAACGTCATGTTTATCCAGCATCACATGCAAAGACAGGACGAGTTTAATGCCGTGAGTATTGTAATACCGTCAGGTAACCTATAGAGGGGTAATACTGATCATCCAATTCCGAAACACATTAGTGTTTTAGATATATTTTCCAGGGGATATAGACCGTGGTTACCTTTGACGAGCCCCCAGTATTTTATGTTCTTTTGTTTATGCTTAATAGGCATGAGTTTGATCACAATCACGTCTGACCGCAAGTGAAGATGTGATGATTCATAAAACTGGGTCAAAACACTGAGAGTCCTACCAAAAATGACTTAAAGTGAGATTCAGCGAGAGCGTAGTACCCGTTTGATATCGCTCGTTTAATATTATGGAATAGGATATTTGTTAAAGCGTATCTCTAAAGACTATCTGAAACCTGTTTTTTCTTCTGCAGGAGGATCAAGATTGGGGTTTCGTCGCCATGGTACTGGACCGTCTGTTCCTCTGGATCTTCACCATAGCCTCCATCGTTGGCACCTTTGCTATTCTATGCGAAGCCCCATCACTTTACGATGACACCAAACCTATTGATATGATACTATCTTCAGTGGCCCAGCAGCAGTTCCTTCCCGTAGACAGTGGTGATCCTTAAATCATTTGAGTCTTCTTTTGTTTCATATGCGACCTTTTTTGAGCAGAGCAACAAATCCACTTAAGACAGGACCTGTAATTAAGTTAAGGAAATAGTTCTTTTTGTGCATCACTAATCTTATCATCAGATTAGTGGCTATTCTAGACTTACTAGATTTCGTATTTTTTGTGATATATTTGTTTCATGGGTGCAGCTCAAAACAGTAAGTCGCATCAGAATCGAATCATTCAAATTATTGACAAATAATTCTAGTGTAATGTGCATGTTGTAGCGGTATTAGTGTATTATCAAGCCAAAGTTTTTGAGGCTGTGACTCGTTATTATGTAGTTGACAAGTTCAAGTCAATATAAGGTAAGCGCCCTGACTTTCTTCTCATAAGATGCTCCGTGTAATGTTAAATAGTTATTAAGAACTATGGTATACTTGATAATGTTGCCACATAAAAAAACTACGAATAGTGGTCGCTAATGTTGTTGAAATCGTTGTCAAGAACTGGATAATTGAGAACGAGCTCAAAGTTTAGATTGCTAGGTCTAGAAGTAGGATAATAATTATTAAAACAACTTAACTTTCTTCAATAAGAGTCAAAACTAGAGATCTATGTAGACGACATTGTCTTTTGGCGTTTTTAGTTTCTGTCGATCTTGATATCTGTCTAATAATGAATGTATCAGATGTTTGTAAGCCGTTTTAAAGCTAAGCATTTTTATTCCATAATATGGCTGTGTTAGATTTAATGTTTGTAGTGTCGCTTGTAATGTTACTGAATTTAGTAGGATAAGTATTTTCTATACCATTCTTTGTAAACTTTCGATCGACCGTTTCAATTATTAAACTTTCTAGAGCTGAATTTAAATGCCTATCCCTAACTTGTGTGACTGTGTTTGGGAGTTATCGTTGACTTTCTTAATTATCAACTAACAAAAAAAAAAAAAAAAAAAATATGTCAAAAACATTAATGACTGCCTGATAAAAAAAAACGAATTAAATAATAATTTAAAAAAGAAACATGAAATTAAGAAAAATGAAGCGGTATTTTTTAATTGTAATTTATTTTTGGTTTTAAATAAGAAATCAGTCAGCAAATAACGTATGTGGGATAACAATCAAGATTGTCGTCATACTTTTTTCACTCCCGTAAAACAATTGAAGTCTGCAGTGAATCTTTTGAAAATAAATATTTTTGCAGAACATACACTTGTAGTCATACAAGTAAGGGCCTATTTTAACCTGGCACTAAATTTCGAATTCCCTTGGTCTTAAAACCATTTATCCACAAACGGTACATATTGTTAGGATAAGTATTTGTAAGTGATCGTTTTGTAATAAATGGTTGTTTAACCGAATACCTAGTTATAACAGGTGTTTATGGCATAGCGGTTTAACGTTGTATTGACGCTCTAATAAAAAATAAAATATGGAAATTGTTTCATTGAACTAAAACACCAGAAAGCCTAGCTTAGACTTACCTTACCCGCAATACCCTTTTACACAATAACCAGCTCGGACTTCGTCTAAACAGAATTCATCTATCGCTGTCTCATGGGAAACGCAATTTTTCGGGATTAAAAGTAGCATATTTAATTCCTTAACGTTCAAAGTATCTTCTAGCCAAATTTCATCACGATCGGTAGGCTATACCTTCAAGAAGTAACAAATAGACGAACAGAGACACGGAGGTAGAATAACAATAACTTTCACGCTTAAAATATTAGGTATGGAGTATGAAATATGCTATTTCTATGTTCTTAAAAGGCCCTGCTCTAACTTTGTATTAGACTAATAAAGCGTCGTTGACCACTCATGAATGAAAAAATAAGGTCACAGAGCAGTTTCCGAGCCAGATTGATTACGTTATTATTGAGTTATTTTATGAGCTTGGATTCAAAAGCCAAAACTATTAGTGCCGCCAGCTTCGTCACACATTTTTATGAAATCCCTATAACGAAAGTATCAGTGGTTACTCGCTTCCCGTCTATTTGCATCAAAGGAAGAATTGAGGAAAATAATTCAGCAAATTGAAGACGTTAGTTGCCACCCGGCAACAAAATTAAAGAAATTAGATTTGCCGATATTATATTCTGAGGTAAAGGTCTTCAGTTGTCCAACACGGGGATTTTGGGGTTGATAATGTGTGTTTTTTTTTTTTTTTTTATGTGAATAGGAAGGCAAACGAGCAAGTGGGTCACCTGATGGTAAGTGATCACCACTGCCCATAGACACCCGCAACCCCGGGGGGATTGCAGATGCGTTGCCAACCTAGAGGACTAAGATGAAATGCCTCTTGTGCCCGTAATTTCCCCGGCTGTCTTACTCTCCACACCGGAACACAGCAGTGCAAGCACTGCTACTTAGCGGCAGGATTAGCGAGTAAGATGATGGTAGCGATCCGGACGGACCTTGCACAAGGCCCTACAACCCGCAAAATGTATGGAAGGATGTTACACAGATTGCAACTAATGTGACTGGCCAAAGATCGAAGTAAAAAGCCGGTCTCAGAGCAGACGAAGTAAAAGATAGAAGGCGCTAGATAGGAAGAGGTGCAAAATAGGGTACAAAAGGGGAGCCAAAAACTATTAATGGCGGTGGTGGTCGACCAAAGGGCATTATTTTCTAAATTCCGTTACCTAATGCATTTTGTGATATCCAATACCAAAACTGTTATTCGGTCTTGTTTAAAGCTACTTCCATGCTGGTTTGCCTTTTCCTGCGCAGATGCAAAAAGCCCATCAAAGGAAATGAGCGAAAATCTGAGGAATCATGTCAAAGACGATGTGGCCAGCAATACATCACTATTTTGATTCCCCTTTCCATCCATACGCCCACAATCATGCTATAAGTGGTCTTTAGGTCTTGTTACCGTATGCTCTGTCTACCCAGTAAGTGAGGACATAATTTATGTACCTATGTTTAAAGCTATTAGCCGAACTCCGATTAGAGATACTTAAATATTAAAACTGTTGATGCACCGCTCCTAAAACATCAAATGCTAAAACAACCACATCATCAAAGTAATGGGAACTCCCGCAGAATTATTCATTGCCACCGATCGCCGCTTAATTCGCGGTATTGACTTCAAAATTAGTTCGATCCAAATGAAAACTTGCCCAACTAACTTCGAGAAACGCTCCAGATACTCGGGGATCGGGAAAAAAAGTGTTCCAAGTTATACGACTGACTTACACAGTTTTGCGACCTGGATTGTTTCTGGGAATAAAGCACTCTTTAGTCCATTACGAAGGCCTAGAAGGGCTGAAGTTTGGGATCGTTTGCATAGTTATGGACCGAGAGCTGTCAGATATTTTAAAGGTGGTATTTATTTTAGACAGCGTAAAAACTCATACATAGCTTCCTGATAGCTACTGGTAATGGACTGTATAAAGAGTAAACGGAGGATGATGCAAACACCTTCTAAACGTAATAATATTCAATTGTTTAAAAGCAAAAGTATATGACAGTAATGTATGTATGTAAACTCTTTATTGTGCAAAATAAACAAGACAAATACAATTGACAAACACTGAGATACATGCACAAAGGCGGACTTATCCATTTAAGGGACCTCTTCCAGTCAACCTTTCCTGTCAGTAATTCACACAACGGTGGCACAAGGCAGACTGACAGAATGTAGGTGAAGGTAAGTGGTTTTGACGACCGGATAGCCTAGTGGTTAGCGATCCTGACTATGAAGCTAGAGGTCCTGGGTTCGAATCCCGGTAGCGGCAGACAGTAGTATGATTACGAATGTTTGTGCCCGAGTCATGGATATTGAAGTATGTATTTATTTTCATTTTTCATATAAATAATTCAATGTCAGTCCAAACTAAAATTAAAGATGCGACAGAGTGTCTGTCTGTCTGTTACATCTTCACGCTTAAACTGCTAAACTGATTTAGTTGGAATTTGGTGCAGAGATAGTTTTGTCCCGGAAAATCGCACAGTTCCCTCGGGATAGCTAGCTAGATAGCTTCGTTATTAATCACGTTTTGTTTCTAAAATTTTAATGACGTTAAATGTTCTTCCCGAACGCGACGTCCGGCTTTGATGAGACTTTCGAGTATGTTGCTTGAGGCGAAGATTTAATCTGCTCATGAGAAGACCATGAAAATCCGTTCAATAGTGTTTATTCTTCTTGGCAATGATGGTCTTTCCGAATGCGCTGGTAGTTTCAAAAAATAAATATAAAAGAGCCCTCGACGGCCAATTTGCAAAAATAAAATTTTGATTTTGATTTAAAGTCGGCGTGAAATTCAAAAACCGGACCCTCAAAGCGTTTTTCTCAAATATCTTCCTTTGCCGACCAGTGCAGTAGGACGCTAAAGTCTTGTTACCTTGGGCTTTGTCTACCCCCTAAGGGATAAAGGCGTCATTAATGTATGTACGTAGAGACACTACATAGGTTATTAAAAAAAACTTTTTTATTTAAGTCTATAGGTTAAATTAAATTCTTAGGAATCATGTCATAGGCGATGCGGTTAGCAACCCATCACTATTTTGATTCCCCTTTCCACCTATAAGCCTACAATCGTGCTAAACATGGGGTCTTGTTACCTCAGGCTCTGTTTACCCCATAAGGGGTATAGACGTGATTTGTGTATGTGTATGGCTATAGGTTAATAAATATAAATAAACAAACAATTTAGTACAATAAGCCGCGAAAGAAAATATGTATACTCGCCATAACAGTCAGTTCTCGCATTATTTCCTAATTATTAAAGCGCACGTCTCATAACCCCGTTCTCAACTTCTAAATCAATTCTTAAATGCACCCGCGGCATGCACTTGGGCGGGAAAACTCTTGATCCCGTTTTCGGATTCAGCACACGTACATAATATCAGCTGCTACATTAATGGAACAGTATTTGTCCGGATGAGGGGAGCGTTTTGCGTGATTTTTTATTTGAACGCGGATCATTTTTAACAAATGAAAGAGGGGGCTATATTTTCGCCTTTGTTTTTTCTTACATGCTGGTCTGAGAGTAAAGAAAGACATAGTATGTACCAGTTGCTTTTCTTCCCGCGCACATGGCAAAAGCCCATCGAGGGAATGGGCGAAAATCTTAGAAATCATCACAATTTTTGATTCCCCTTTCCACCTATACGCCCACAATCATGCTAAACGTGGCCTTTAGGTCTTGCTATCTTAGGCTCTGTCTATCCCGTAAGGGATATAGACGTGATTTGTGTATGTATGTAAGATTATGAGCGAACAGATGGAAAGTGGAATCCAAATAGTGATGGGTTGCTAGCCTCATCGCCTATAACATGATTCCTAGGACTTTCGCCCATTCTCTCGATAGGCTTTTACCATCTGCGAGGGAAGAGAAGCAACTGGTACATTCTATGTTTTTTCTTTGCTCCCAGACCAGCATGGAAGAACTCAGAGATTGAAATATGTATAATGACAATTGTTGGAAATATCGGGAAAAGTCAAGCTGTCTGCAATACAAATTTTAATTCTGCAGACAAAGTCGCGGGTAACACCTATAGACTACAAGCCCATAGAAAAAAAACATGTGAAATGAACCAGCGTGAATGAAGCTTAGAAGGCTGTTACTATATCATAAAATAACTCTGAGCGCTATGCCGTCATTTCTGAGCGGTACAGATTTTTTCTCATACAATGACAAAAAAATGCACTAACTTCCGGTACCACCACTTTAAAGCGGCACTAGGTTTTTCGACATTAATTTTTAATCATCTATAAGCTATAAAAACGCCGTAAATTTATAATTAGTCGTAATTTCTCACTTGTACCTGAGAAATTCCATAAGTACCGCTCAGAAATGACGGCATAGCGCTCAGAGTTATTTTATGATATAACCTTTAGCCTTCTAAGCTTCATTCACGCTGGCTTGTAGTCTACTAGTCATACATAAGTCGGTCTAGTCAGCCAAGTATAGTTCAAACACGTCAGTTAAGTAAAGCTCTAAAACAACGGAGGGTGCAAAACTTCCCAAACAAATTATGAAAAAATAATACCCATGAACAGGCTTTGATAAATGGATGTCAGGCTCACTCAAGCCCTGATCAAGTTCGAGGCACTACAGTGTATTTTGCACCCAATTTTGTTCCGCCACCGACGGCAACGACATGAATAAACCAATTACTGAGTTGGCTGCATAATCCGTCGTGGAATAAACTAGAATTGGGACAGATAAGACTGTGGCCACGTCACAAATGTATGGATACATACAATGTGGCATGAAATCAACCCGCAGCACTTCAGTAGCTGTGTTAGTTTGACTTGAATTGTCTCTGAGGATTTTTTAATCGTGGTTCACAAATGTTTTCAAACATAAATCACGTCTTCCCTTATTGGTAGACAGAGCCTAAGGTAACAAGACCGAAAGGCCACGTTTAGCATGATTTTGGGTGTATTAGTGGAAAGGGGAATGTAACATAATTTCTAGAATTTTCGCACATTGCCTCGATGGTCTTTTACCGTCTGCGCGGGAAGAGAAGCAACTGGTACATTCTATGTTTTTTCTTTGCTTCCAGACCAGCATGGAAGTTGTTTCAAAGACGTTAAAGTGGTGACTCCATTTTTAATCAAAAATTACGGCGAAAATCTAATACAAGAGAGTTTAATCAGACTCACCCAACAACTCGCTAAAATATTTCAGAATAATTCGTACCTTTTATTGCAAAATTTTTATTCATTCAATAAAAATTACATAAATGGAAATTGATACAAATTAAACTATTTAATTAAAAACGAATTAAAAACTAAATATACATATACATTGGTGATATTAAATATACATTTTGGTGGCAAATTTCAGAGGTCAATAAATTCAACGGAATAATAAATTTTATAAATTTCCGTAAAAATATTTAGCTTGTCAAATTGACAATTTTGCAAAATGAAAACTCCACCAACATTTTATTTTGCAATAGACTTTTTCTTACAAAACGATCTACAGGGTGTGGAAGAGTATACCGACAGATTTAACCAACGAATCTAGTGCATATTTGGACACAAAAATGTAAAATAAACATTACTGGATAAAGCCTAATTTCCGAGATCTGATATTAAATTGTTTTAGATATTCACGACTTGAAAAAATCACTAAGTTAATACGCCTTTATAATATGACGTAATCACACACACGCAATACAGGTATGGTTATTTAACAAACTTACATGGTTATGCCATAATTTTGAGTAGGTACGAATAACTTTTCATTAGTGGTGTGAGTCGGGTTACCTCCGCGTGTGGTCAAGAGTTTTTGGATCCTTCCGATGGGAAGAACAGAGCTTGGTCCGGTGCACCCTGGGCATCGGTTAATGATTTCCTGGCAGATTCTGAGGGATATCGGTATCCGTTGGCTAAGAGCCCGACAGGGGGGAGGGGTCTTTTGACCGTGTTCTACCGTACAACGTTGCCGACATTTTTGTGACAAGATTTTTGAATATTGTATTTATAACTTTGACATTGGCGAAATCATCGCATCGATCGATGGGGCCATACCTATTAAAAAAGAAGAACTTTTCATTAAAAGTTAAGTTTCAACATCAAAAAGTTCTTTGGACTTTTTAAACACTTTTTCTGTTTAAAAACGTACTGGCCTAAATCAGATTTAAAAACTTCAGTATAAATTGCTAAAAAATGATAAACGATTGTCACCTAAGTCAAGTTGAACAGCGCTACCGTTTCTACAGTTTCGTTTGAAGTGCCATTGTTAATTGTTTTTTTGGTACAGAAGTTAAGAAAGTGGATGCAGTTCTAGACCCATATCGATGTAACATTATTTACTCCTAATATCACCAGGAATCCATAGATAAAATCTGTCGGTATACCCTACCCATCCGGTATTTATAAATGAAGGTACTGAATACGAAATGTCTTTAGCCTGTAAGTTGTTAAATACTGGGGTGCGAGTCGGGTTACTCAACGTGTGGTCAAGAGCTGCGGTTCGTTTTTGGATCCGTCCGGGGGGAAGAGCAGTTCTTGGTCCGGAGCACCCTGGGCATCAACTAATGATTTCCTGGCAGTTTCTGAGGGATATCGTTGACCGTTGGCTAAGAGCCCAACTGGGGGGATGAGGGTCTTGGACTATTACAGTACAACTTTGCCGACATTTTGTCACAAGATTTTTTAATTATATTTTTGTTACTTTGACATTAGCGAAGTTGTCGTCGCTATAACGACTTGATACGCCACAAATAAGAAAAAGAAGTTGTTAATACATTGGCATCGGGTAGAAACTGATCGTCGTAGAAACTCCTAGCAGTGGATCTTCAAATGATGAAAATGATTAAACATTCTGGAAACACCAAAGCGTCAGAACGCTTGCTGATAAATAGAATACGAACAAAACGGAGAGCAATGGCGCCGTTAACTTATTTCCGAGGATCGGCCAATCACCCGCCGAGGGCGAGGAAACTATTGCAGACCATATACCCGCAGAGGTTTCATCAGAACATTAAAAAATAAAGTCATTAATGTGGAATGGAACGTAAGAGGGTGTGAAGGTGACGGACGATACCATGAGTGAGACGACGAATATTCGATTTGAGAATGACGTATGTAAGATCATTTAGGATTCAATTAAAATCAGTCTGCGGTACGATTTCGATATGTAAACATTGAATAAATGTAATTCGGAGGCTAAATTAAAATACAAAACTATTAAGAACAAAATAACAATAAAGAACATGACAAATAGGAAAGTTAATTGATTTTCAACATGAAACTACCGTGAGACTTAATCATCATTACACATAAACGGATAACTCACGTATAAAAAGTCGAGTGATGCTCGACATGTTTCGGACTATTTCGTAGTTCTTTTTCCAAGAGCGCTCGCCCCGGCGGCAGCGACCGCTACCCGTTTATGTGTAAAGTTAATTGATATTAAATACATAAATCACGTCTTTATCCCTTGCGGGGTAGACAGAGCCTAAAGTAACTAGATCTAAAAGCCACGTTTAGCATGATTGTGGACGTATACGTGTGAAGGGGAATCAAAATAGTGGAGTTGCTAGCCGCATAGCAAAATTTTCGCCCATTCCCTTGATGGGATTTTACCATCTGCGTGGGAAGAGAGTCAACTGGTACATTCTATGTTTTTTTTCAGAATAGCGTGGAAGCTGAAGCTTAAAAATTAAACTACCCCCCCCCCCCCCCCCCCCCCTTTGTGTCTGGCTCAAAGGTTCTTATATGCTGGCCACGTTGCCCCTTTAGACGGCAATGGCAAACTTTTGGACCAGCCACAACCCGAAGCGGGGATCGCACGGCAGTCATCCATTTACTTATGGACATAGATAAGTTTCAATTATGCTCAGCCGTATACTATGGATTTGTCTGAGGCGTACTTACTTTTTAGTAGCACTAAAAGCGCTGAAGAAGAATTATCTCTCAAAATCTAATCGGCACCGGATTCTTGCACCGTTGTGAGAACTGATGACGATGACAAAGAGCTCTGGTTTCAAGGTCTTGCCAGTTGAAATCAATTGAGATCTCGTGGGTTCTCTCGTGGTCGTCGGATAGCTCTCTCTGTTTTAAGAGACGCGTATAGGGTCTCCGCAATGGCTTGAGTAACTGAATTGAATCCACTGGATGCATAATTAAGCTATGTTCCGCCCAACAGCGTTAGGTACTTTATGGGCCCTAATGAACTCAGTATAAAGGAAAAACACGCATCACTAGTTCCCTTAGAACTCAAATGCTTGTTCGTCAGAATTTGGGAAGGAAGATGTCTGCTGCAGCCCGCGGCAAGGTGTTGGCCGAAATCCAAGATAACACGTACAGAAAAAAGATAACTTAGAGCCAAATACTTATAGAAAAGTGTCTTCACAAGCTGTCGTTGAACATACTATGTTCGTGATTCGAATGTAAGTCGATAACCTCGGGTATCTCCGTTTATAATCATTAAAGTACAATTTCGATCTCTGCCAGTTTTGTTGAAGCTTATACATCTGTTGCCCAGAGTGCACCAGCCTCGCTACTCACTCCCCTCCCCGCTTAAGGATGGCCAGAGAGTGAGCCGTAACGCTCGCACCCCGAATATTTTGTTTGAAACCGTGTTACCTCATAGAAAAGTGTTATTTAAGGAATTTCTATAATAATAAATTACAATAATGCTTATTATAAACGTGATAAATGTTTAAACCAAAGTTAGCATAAAATTTTTGCAATCATGTTTATAATGGAAAATTAGTAGTGCTGTCTGAAAAATCAACAAATGCGATGCAGTTGATTTGCGTAAAATACTAGTGTTAACCCAAAGCTGGCATTTACAAGTTTTTCATTACAATTTATTTACATTTCTTCTTTTCTTTTTTGTATTTGTCAAAGTGTCTACGGCGCTACTTCCATGCTAGTCTGGGAGCAAAGAAAAAACATAGAATGTACTGTCGCTTCTCTTCCCGCGCAAATGGTAAAAACACATTGAGGGAATGGGCGAAAATCATAGGAATCATGTTATAGGCGATGCGGCTAGCAACCCATCACTATTTTGATTCCACTTTCCACTTCTACGCCCTCAGTGTCTTGCTAAACGTGGCCTGTAGGTCTTGTTACCTTAGGCTCTGTCTTAGGTTAGGGATAAAGACGTGATTTGTGTATGTGTATGTATGTATGTCTTCGACGCTCCGCCTTAAGAATAGTCAGTAACGGAGAACCTCCGAGCGAAACGCCGCGTCCACACAAGGGTTTTCCTGTAATCTATACTATCTATAATTAGTATATAATATTATAAAGAGGAAAAATTTAATTGTTTGTTTGTTTGTATTGAATAGGCTCCGAAACTACTGGACGGATTTCAAAAATCCTTTTGCCGTTAGAAAGCTACATTATCACTGAGTGACATAGGCTACTTTTTACCGCGGGAAAATACCTTTTTCTACGGGAAAATTAATTTATCGCGGGCGAAGCTGCGGACGGAAGGCTAGTAATAATATTACAAAGAGGAAAAATTTGATTGTTTGTTTGTTTGTTTGCATTGAATAGGCTCCGAAACTACTGGACCGATTTCAAAAATTCTTTTGCCGTTAGAAAGCTACATTGTCACTGAGTAACATAGGCTACTTTTTATCGCGGTAAAATACCTTTTTCTACGGGAAAATAAATTTATCGCGGGCGAAGCTGCGGACGGTAGGCTAGTGTGCAATAATTACGGTAACAGCTCAGCTTACTTGGCTTTAAATGCCATACGCATTTCGCTAAAAATACCTTTTAACGTTCAGTATAGAAATAATATTTTAATACGCGCACTTACGACCAGCGTCAGCCTCCCCGTAAACGTCGATTCGTTTTTTACGGTTGCCCACGCTACTATCGGAGGTATATTGATACCGGTTTGTCAGTTAAACGTTGCGTTAGTGCTTTCTCTGCGACAGTATTATTTTTATTTCCTTCGTATTTACAACTTCTGGGAAGAGACTCCATACTAAGTATGCACGTTTGCTCACAAGAGGTGCTGTATGCGGATATTCATACATATAGATGTTAATTTTAATTTGTACCTAAATTAGGGGATCTTATACGTCTCTCCATCCAATGTAAATGTTTTTTTTTTTAATTTGTGAATTTTTTTTTGTTTGTTTGTGTCGTATGTTGCCCAATTAGCATAAATAATAAATTAGAAAGCCCATCGAGGTAATGGGCATAGGAATCATGCTATATCGACGGCCCCTACGTAAGTCATCGAAAGTCAAAATTTTCGTTTTTTTTTTATTAGCGTAATTGGTTTAATATTGGGTTTTTAATGTATACACGCTTTTTAAAAGTTAAAACAAATGAATTTTAACGGAAATTCAAAACGTAAATCATCGAAAATAACGTAATATTTCCGATGTATTATATCGAAACAATAGATTCGATTGTATACGCAGTGATTGGTGGGGAGTGATTTTACTATAGTAACAACGTAAATCATCGAAAGTACAAGATTCGATGTTATACTACGAACTGCTTCTTTTAATTTATATTGAAAGTGGTAGATTCGATTATTAACGTTGATATTTATTAAACGGAAAATATCGACACTAACACTTTCATTTTTTTTCGATGCCGACTTAGTTTAATCACTAATCGGAACTGGCTGTTTCGATGTTTCACGTTAGAATATTGCATGAGTTTCGATGCTTTAATGTTATAATTAATTCGTTTTTATGACAATAATTTACACTATTACTTCAGAATCACCATTATCAATTACGTGCACCTTTGGAGACTCGGAATGGGCAGCTTTAGAGGGAATAATATACGAAGAACTATCATCCGACTCTGCTTATCCACCGGTGACGAATTTACTTGAAAATACGTTTCTCAGGTCACCTAGTGATCAAGTCTTGTGTATTTTAGATAGCCTAGAAAACACATATTTGACTGTCTGTGTTTATTTTGCTTTAAACATAATATAACAATATTAACAAGTTGTGCCATATAAATTATTGTGATAATTGTACTGTGAATTGGGTATACTAAGGCTGATTCGAACCACTGAGTTAAGTTACACATAAACGGATAAGTCGAGTGATGCTCGACATGTTTCGGACTTTTTCCTAGTCCTTCTTCCTGCAGCGCTCCAGCTGCCTGAGCTGCATGTGGGGACGGAAAATCGACTTGATGCTATCTATACCTTGGTGCATTTTTATGGAGTGGTTTGAGGGTAATGCCTTAAAGAACGCTCCCGTGGCACCGAGGTATTGGTGGCGTTATGCGGATGACGTTTTCGCTGTTGTGTCTAGAGATGGTTTGTCGGAGTTCTCAGACTACCTTAACACGTTGCTTGATAAGGTTAAGTTCACGGTGGAGAGAGAAAATGAAGGAAAATTGCCTTTTTTTGGATGTGTTGATCATGCGGCAACCTTGTGGGAGACTCATGACTATGGTGTACCGCAAGCAGACTCATACTGATCGATACCTTAGGGCTGATTCACACCACCGTCCGTGTCATTTATTCTCTGTGCCTAGGACATTGATAGATCGAGCTTTGACATTTTGTGATCCGCAATATGTGAATCGTGAGCTAAGTCACGTAAAGTGTGTTCTGGTAAGCAATGGCTATAGCTGGAGGCAATCGTGTGGTGAATGCATCAGCCCGTTAGTGGCCGGCCGTAGTAGAGAGGGTACCGGTATACTTGCCGTTCATAAAAGGGGTTACAGAGAAGATCGGTAACTTGTTACGCCGTAGGTAGGTATAGCATTAAGTCGATTTTCCGTCCCTATATGCAGCTCAGGCAGCTGGTGCGTTCACCAAAGGATAAAGAGCCCCTTAATGTTCCTGGGGTGTACATTATTCCTTGTGGGAAAAGCTATATTAGAGAGACCGGGCGTAATATATCCACGAGATTGGCGGAGCACATACGCAGTATGAAGAAACAGGACGACAAGGGGTCTGCTTTCGCAGTGTCGCTGAACATTCGATGGAATCTGATTCGACGCATTATATCAGGTTTGATAAGTTGTCCGTACTGGCGAGAGAAAAGTTTTTCATTCCGCGGAAAGTACGTGAAGCCATTGAAATAAGTCGGTATCCCAATTTCAACCGGGATAGCGGATGGTCGCGGTGCCCCCGAGTTGGAAAACTGTTTTAAATATTGACCAAACGGTGAGTGTGAGCGAACCTTTACGGAGTGACGTGATCAGTGTTGTGTGCTGCTCTACATTTGACAGTAATAAAAATGACGATGAAAACGAGGGTAGTTGTGCGCCGCTGTCAATTGCGTCGAACAGCCGCGCGAGCAGAGCGCTGGCGCGCAGTGTTCGTTTCCCTGCCGCCGGGGCGAGCTCTCCAGGAAGAAGGACTACGAAATAGTCCGAAACAGTCATGTCGAGTATCACTCGACTTCATATACGTGAGTTATCCGTTTATGTGTAACTATGATTAAGTCTCATGGTAGTTTCACACTGAGTTAAAGGTAATTATAATAAGAATTTTTAATAAATATTATGTTATACGAATATATTTTTTTATATTCACAATACTTATACATCGAAAGTTCTAATTCTAATGATATTTAAACGAAGTAAATAATCGAACCTGGTAGTTCCATTTCTAAATGAATAGATTGATTCGGCGTAAAAAATGGCAACTGGCAGTTTCGTCAAATTATTAATAAAAACTTCCATTGTAAATAATCGAAACTAAAAGTTTCGATATCAAATTAAGTTCAAATGACGTCGTATACTATCGAAACTCAAATTCCCAGAAAACTAAGATATATTCTGTTGTACTAATGTAATGCTAATAAAGTGCCTACCTTATTATATTTAACTGATATGACAGACTTAATCGAATTCTTTTATTTTGAGAACTATGCAAATATCAAACTTTAAATCACTGTAGTGAAAAGTGCCTAAAACCTCTTTCGATCATTTACGTAGGGGCCGTCGATATAGGTGATGCGGCTAGTACCTAACCCACTATTTTGATTCCCCTTTCCACCTATACGCCCACAGTCATGCTAAACGTGGCCTTAAGGTCTTGTTATCCCTACTCTGTCTACCCGGTGATACATATGTGTGTGTAAATTTCTAAATGTCAGTGAAAATTACAACACATAGAAAAATCCGAAAAGTAAAGCTATGGCCGGGAATCGAACCCGGATCCTCGTCATTCCGTGACGCGTGCTATACCACTACACCACCCGTAGCAGGTGGGTAGTCTCCGAATTTTTCTACCTGTTACTAACTGTCACGTGACCTTTTTTTGACGAGGATCCGGGTTCGATTCCCGGCCATAGCTTTACTTTTCGGATTTTTCTGTGTGTTGTAATTTTCACTGACACTTAGAAATTTAATTTCTAACGGTAAAACCGAAAAAGTAAAACATAAAAATCATAGTACATATTTGTGTGTGTTTAAAATAATAAATCAAATAACACGTTAATCACGTCTCACGTCCCACAAAGATATCGAGTCCTTTTCTAATAACCCCGCTACAAGGCATGTTAATTAATTCTAGGAACTCCCAGAACATTCAACAAAAGCCTATTTGCGGCTGCAAGATTAATCCAGAAACTTGCTCATATTAGGCGGTGACAAGTCAGCAAGTGCCGGGTCAATTATACACGCCCAAATTGTTACTACAACTGATTTCAGTTGCCAACTGCCCTAACGACTTGCGGACTTGAGTGTTTACTGTGACGGCTTACTAATTTGCAAACTGAGTATTATTTTGTAGGGTTTGACAAAAATAATGGACAGGTTGCACACCGGGAGTGCTGGTAGAAGTGAAAACTAAAAGTGCACAACGTACTTCAAAAAGAAAAAGAAAAAAAGTTTTTCTAGAAGAGATTTGAACCGCGGTCACCGAAGCGAACGCACTGTTATTCCACACCTTATACCACTAGGCCAAACGCATCTTACGAGTAAGTGACGAAATCAACGATTGTATTATTACGCCTCTGCAGCAACACTCTGTCTTGCGTAAAAGTCTTACCTGACGCGAGTTTAGAATTTTTTACCCATCCCATAAAAGTGCACAACGCCGCTAAAGAAGTTTTCACTTCAAAAACGCTTCATTTTGCGTTAAGTTTTTGATGAGGTTCTGAAACTAAACGAACCAAGACGTACGCGAATTTTATTATTTTTGAAAAAGTCTACCCGTTTTAATGTTATTTTGTAAAATGATAAGTTCATTATCTAGGTACCTATAAGATGTAGATCTGATACGAAAATATCGGAGACATCACTCTTTTAAATCGCGCGTTTTATTGCAGATATCCAATCCTATCATTCAATACGAAATTACTACTGTTAACACGTAGCGTGTGTGTGTAGCACCCACACACGCACACCCGGCGTCTGCAACACGGCGCAGCAAGCGACCCTCCCCACATTCTCTTTCCTCTCAATGCAACGGACGCACGTCACTATATATATGTAATTTGTTTATCATTAAATGCATGTTAGATCAAAGGACTTGTACATTACTTCAAGACCCACGCCGTTCGTTATCATGTAAGACGCTCCGGTTGCTCCAACTACATTTTTTTTTACAGTAAACTGCAGCCATATTAAGTAAAGGATAAACCTAAAGCTTTTAGTAGCGTCTTTGTCACAAACAATTTCTGCAACTCCTTTAATATTACCACCCTAAAAAATCCTAAAAACGAATTACTAATTCCCATTTTTAATTATCTCAAAAACAAACGCAAAGCGACCACTCACCGCGTACCTTGATTAGAGAACAATTCACAGAATCACACTAAGCAAAGCTTTTCTAATATGAACTTTATACTGCGGACACAGGTTTCGATTCAGGTAAGCCTCAAATGGGCGGTTAAGACCTTCAGAACTCTCACTTTTTAACTTCAAACCTCGACTATCTCGAAAAAACGTGGTCCTATCTCGAACGCATCTCGAATTGTTTTCGCTCACAGCTTATCTTGCGGCTCACAATAGATTCGTTCTGCCTTTTTAATGATATTTCTTCTTACGTCAAGCAGATAAGTGCCTTTGTACCATTGCAGGTGATGATGACAGCCGTGATAGGTGTTTATTGCCGCTGTAAAAATAAACGGGACGTGGTGGGTGAAAAAACGTGGAGAAACTATAGGTAAGTAGTAAGAGTTTACCCGAACTGAACCTAGTCTAGTAATAAATACACGCACTTGTTTTTTTGTCATATCCTGTTGCAACCGTTTTAAATTTTATCCTAGCCGCATTTATAATCCACAAAATAGAGATCGAAATCGAAACAATCTTTTGAACATACTACTCTTGATCAGTGAAATCTTCTTTAAACTACACCTAAAATTCGTCGTAGATGATTAACTGAACTGGTTTATATGCCAAGTGAGAAACAGTGCTTTGGGTGGGAAAGACCTAGACGGACATTCCATGACCAAATTATTGACGTTTTAAAAAAGGTCTCTAAACCGACGAGCACATAAGAGATTAATTAATGTGAATGGAGCTAAAGAGGTACGTTTGGATCGTAGCACGTGGAACATAGCGATACCTCCGACGCAAAAGGTCGTAGCCCGTGTTTTATGCAAAATGAGATTTTTAAATCGTCATAAAGCCATTAATCCAAGCTATAACTTCCTAAAACTCAAGTTTAGATATTTTTGATAATTATGGAGTTTTGTGATTGCTAATAGTCGTATCATTTGAACTTTTCCACGCAAATCGTCGCATCACAACATTCGACGATTTGCGCCACTCCATTAGTGTTCATTACACCCCACGCAAATAGTCTTAACTTCTAAGTTACGACTTTATGCGTAAACAATAATAGTTAGGTACGACTTTTTGTTGCAGTTTTTTTACAATCATGGGTCGTAACTCGCACTTACGAGTATATGCGTTGCTTTAGTGAGATGGTATATCCTTTTATATATAGTCGTATTTATAACATACGACTTTATGCTATGGACGTGATCAATCGCAAAAGGTTGTAACTTTCTTATACGACGTTTTGAAAACGAGCACAAAGTCGTAACTTAACTTTAGGTTTTTTTGCCGTAAGTTTGAAATTATGATATTTATTTTAATAAACAGATTTGCTTCGTGTTAATTAACCCGCTGCGGACAGATATAACTACTGCTTTAAACTTTGGACATATTTCAACTTGAAAAAATACATGAAAAATTCTTATAATCGCTCTCCTGAAAAGTCGTCGATTTAGCGATACGACCTTATGCGTAGGAGGTGTCGATAGTATCTGCTTGTTAAGTTCGTCCGAACATAATCCGACAACCGTTCGATTTACGACGCCGTTCAGAATAGTGGAATCAGAGCCGTAAGGGGTCATAATCATGAGCATAGCGGACATGCGTGCCATGATGGCACATGCATGCTTGCTAATTTGCGCATGCTTCGTGCATGCAATTATCGTAACCATGCCACGCGTTTTTGGTGCATGCGTGGCGTAGTGGCTTTTTGTGCGTGATCCCGCATGCACTGTTTGCCAAGTTATGTCATCGATTTTAACTGTAGTGCTTTTGGGGATATTTCCACATTACTTTGCATAGATGTTCCTCTGGCTGTTGAATTGGAGGTTAGATTGAAAAGAGATAAAATGGTTCGTAAGATTCTCGCCCATTCCCTTGATGGACTTTTACCATCTGCGAGGGAAGAAAGGCAACAGGTACATTGCTCCCAGACCAGCGTGGAAGTAAGTCAGCAAGTTATTTTGGTTTTATTTCATTAAACTATTCTCGTTTTGGGATTTGCTGAAGTCGAGTTAAAAAGGT
Source organism: Pandemis corylana (assembly GCA_949127965.1). Taxonomy (NCBI): domain Eukaryota; kingdom Metazoa; phylum Arthropoda; class Insecta; order Lepidoptera; family Tortricidae; genus Pandemis; species Pandemis corylana. Next base: position 12,442,156 of record OX421866.1, on the reverse strand, counting down.
GTGTACTTTATAAAAATTCCTATTCATTTCGTATTAATACATCCCCTGTTATACCTTATTATTCATCAGATTAGATTGTAATTGTCCCATTGTTGAATAGCACGGCCCTGACTGTGTCATACATACCCGGAGGCAATTACTGCACTGGAATATTGTAAACACGAACGACAAAGTTCTAATCGACGTCAACAAATTTCCTCCTTCTAATATCCGAAACTTAACGTTCACCTCGAGCTCGGATGAGGGAATGGTTGGAGAGGGTACTATGAAAAATTTAAAGCTAACTATGATTTTAATTTGAAATAAAGGTAATTTAATTTTATTCAGTTTAAGGGTGAGGCCAGACGAGAGTACATTTTTGAGTTGTGAGCCTCAGAGTTGCTCAGCGAGCTGTGGACACAGCTATGCTTGGGGTTTCTCTACGGGATCGAATCGGAAATGGGGAGATACTCGTACGTAGAAGAACAAGGGCCTCCGATATAAGTTACTTCGTTGAAGTGGCAATGGGCAGGCCATGTAGCACAGAGAACCGGTCGTTGGGGCCGAAAGGTTCTCGATTGGAGACTGCGGATCAGCAAGCGCAGCGTAGGACGTCCACCAACGAGGACGGATGACCTGGTTAAAGTCGCGGGTTCACGGTGGATGCAAGCCGCTTCCAACCGAGGCAACTGGAGGTCTATGGGGGAGGCCTATGTCCAACAATGGACGTCCTACCGCTGATATGATGATGAAGAGCGCGTAATTTTTTGTGGGGTCCGATATTGATGGCCTCATGCTCCATGATGCCTGTTATTACAACAAAATATCAGGAATTCATCGAAGGTAATCGCAGTCAAGATGAACTGATGACCGGGTGAAGATCGCGGGAGTCCGCTGGGTGAGGGTCACGCAGCAGTCTTTTGGCTGAGATGATAATGATAAATTGTGATTTATATCCAGGAAACATTAAGATATTAAGCTGTTTAAAAACTCAAACGAACAGTGAGATTACATAAAAGACAAGAAATTTAGATTCTCATTTTTTTTAACTAAACATTTTACGCGTACAGTGCATGCATATGACCAAAGATAGATATACAGATTCAAAATTTATCTACACCAAACTCATTTAGAGTTTAAATTTAAACAAGAGTTTCCTAAAATAAGAGCCATTGTGATGAAGTCGAGAATAGTTACTAGTTATTCATGTTCAATGTATTTTTGTTTTTTGAATACTGTATTTATTACTTTGGCATTGGCGAAATCATCGCATCGATCGATGGGGCCATTTAAAAAAAAAGAACAAGAAGACCATTATCCAGTGTACTTATATCACCAAACCGTACGCAATTCGCCAAACATTTCACAACAACTAACCGAAAAACCGTAGAAAATTGGAAAAAAAAATACCTCTCATATTTCTTAAGTACACTCCCTTGCCCTAACATTTGGAAATGAACAGTCTAACGGCCAAAGTACTGAAAATATGGCAAAGCTATTTGAATACATTGAGCGTAAGTCTGACAAAGGAAGGGTCACGAATTCGATTTCCGCCCGGGACAAATACTCTGTATGCAATAAACAAGTGGGCGTCTAGTGCGGGCTGGGACTCCAACCTTTAATAGTTTTTCTTATATATTTTACTTGCAAGGTCATGTGGTTTTCTATAACATTATTGTCAAATAATCAATGAAAAAGAACAAACCAACCGCTTAAAATATATATTACACGGACCCAGAAATAATGCTAAATAAAATACTTTTTTAGGATTGCGATGAAGGTGTCTGTACCGGGGTTTTTGGAACTGAGAAACACTCATTTCTGGATTTTTCAAGTCGGTTCCTATAGCTTGTTTGGACATTTAATTCGCACGAACGTCTCAATTGTTTCTATCTATGTTTACTGACTTTTTTTACTTAATTAGGCTGAGACAAAATCAGTGTAATTTTTGAGCAGTAAATCGCAAAATTTTAGTTGCCATCGGTTTCATGATAGTCAAAAAAAATAAACAATATTAAGAACCCGACTGATGTGACTCCTAAAATTGCATTTGTCTGTTCACAGCGTATTTCATGCTGTACCGACAACAAAGCTACCAGGCGATCATATCCGCAAAGAGCCAACTTCGATAGCCCAATCAAAGTGTCATATCCACAGCCTCATCCATCCCGCGCTAAAGACTCCATAGCTTCGGGAAGCGCGCAATAGTTTACGTGTTATCGCACCGCATTGTGACACTAGTTTCAGTTTAGTTGGCTTTATTAGGCAGCGAACACTCCAGACTTTGTTTTGGAGACGAACGAGGAATTCATAGCAGTAGTTTGCGAGTATCAATAGAGTTTCTCAAGGAACTAGGGGCCACTGGTTCAAAGTGCGCTTAGGTTGCCAAGTTGCTGGCTGGTGGAAGTTTTCATCGTTTTTCTGTGCAGTGCAGCTTCGTATCCACGCGAAACAACTCACACGCCTAATAGAAGCAATCCGCTTTCATAGTGTTTTAAAAAGAACGCGGATTTGCTTAACTTCTGACATATACCTAAAGCAGCCCTTGTAGAGTACTCGTTTACCGCCGCATCTATTATATTTATATTCCTATGCCCATTCCTTCGATGAGATTTTACAATCTGCGCGGGATGAGAAGCGACTGGTACATTCTATGTTTTTTCTTTGCTCCCAGACCAGCGTGGAAGCATGCGCATGTGAAGGGTGGGTATAGGAATCATGACTTCTATAAGCGATGCGGTCAGCAATCCATCACTATTTTGATTCCCCTTTCCTCCTATACATACAATCGTGCTAAGCGTGGCCTTTAGGTCTTGTTACCTTAGGCTCTGTCTACCCCGTAAGGGATAAAGACGTGATTTGTGTGTGTGCCAAATTTAAACCGTTTTGATTTATTCGCGGTTTACATTAGACATATTGATGATTTCACGAATAATTTGACGGTTCTGCAGAGAAAATTAAGACCACAATGTGCTCATTTGGAATCCCATTAAAATCTACTTAATGAGATATACTTAATGGTAAAAACGAATAAAAACTATATCAAATAAAGATACGGCCGACCTGCAATCACTAATATACTTCTGATGTTTCTAGCTGTTTCTAAACAAGTGTACGTCTTTAACTTAACTACGCAGACAATTAGTCCAAATCGACACCTCCGACGCAAAAGGTCGTAACCCGTGTTTTATGCAAAATGAGATTTTTCAATCGTCATAAAGCCATTATCCCAAGCTATAACTTCCTAAAACTCAAGTTTAAATATTTTTGATAATTATGGAGTTTTGTGATTGCTAATAGTCGTATCATTTGAACTTTTCCACGCAAATCGTCGCATCACAACATTCGACGATTTGCGCCACTCCATTAGTGTTCATTACACCCCACGCAAATAGCCTTAACTTCTAAGTTACGACTTTATGCGTAAACAATAATAGTTAGGTACGACTTTTTGTTGCAGTTTTTTTACAATCATGGGTCGTAACTCGCACTTACGACTATATGCGTTGCTTTAGTGAGATGGTATATCCTTTTATATATGGTCGTATTTATAACATACGACTTTATGCAATGGACGTGATCAATCGCAAAAGGTTGTAACTTTCTTATACGACGTTTTGAAAACGAGCACTAAGTCGTAACTTCAGGTTTTTTGCCATAATTTTGAAATTATGATATTTATTTTAATAAACAGATTTGTTTCGTGTTAATTAAACCGCCGCGGACAGATTTAACTACTGCTTTAAACTTTGGACATATTTCAACTTGAAAAAATACATGAAAAAATCTTATAATCGCTCTCCTGAAAAGTCGTCGATTTAGCGATACGACCTTATGCATAGGAGGTGTCGTGTCGGTTACGATGCCAAACGAGATAATATTTTAATATACTCGAATTATGCACGATGCTGTCGCTTCGTAGATACAATGCAGCTCCGGTTTTACTCACAGAGCATTTAATATCGAGAGTTGGGTATAGCACGGCGTCACGGAATGACGAGGATCCGGGTTATTCCCGGCCATAGCTATGCTTTTCGGATTTTTCTGTTCTTTTGATTTGTTAGCTGGCCGTCCAATACGCATTTGGTCCAATACGCAGTTCGTCTATTATGCAGTTCGTCAGATGTCGTTAACGTAGTTCGTCCATATCGCTATTCGTCCATATCGCTATTCGTCCATATCGCTATTCGTCCATATCGCTATTCGTCCATATCGCTTTTCGTCCATATCGCTATTCGTCCATATATATACTATTCGCCACCACGAATTTACTAACAGATAGACAGACACACTTTCGCATTTATAATATTAGTATGGATTAAAACGGAACAAATATTGATAGGTATAAAAAATTATTGGTACTTATTTTATACACTTCTACATACTACAGAACTTAACATTTACCCTTCTATAAACAAAAACAGTAACAAAACCAACGATTTAATGAGAACTATAATGATTATAATGATTATGCAATTGTCTAAAATAATGAATTATTCATTCTCTGAAGAGTTTACAATGATCATAGTTTTCTCATATTACAGAGTGGAACGCGGGCAATGGCAACTCCAGTCATACGTGCTTTATGCTTCAATACGAATCAATGTAGCTTCGAACTGGCCCGAAAACTGTTGATAATTCCCATTTCCACAATGAAATCATCGGCGATTCGTTCCAGGATTATCTGGTACAGATGCAGAAAATTAAATTGTGTATTTTCGAAATTATAAAAATGGCCTCGTTACTTATCGACGCATCGCAAAACGAGAACGGGTTTATCAATTGTTCTAAGTGATCTCAATTGTTATTTGTTAGTTTCTTCTTTAAATTGTTATGATTTCAATTACTAACAGGGGTTCTAATGGCCTCCCAAACAAGGGTCCGTGGATGCGAAACCGGGCACGCAATTCTAAGTTTTTTGGAGTGCACGTGTGAAATGTCATTTGAGGTATATCATCAACTGCCCCAGCCCCATTAGGCTTGTACTAACAGAGAGAGACAACCAGAGATTTTCAAGATGAAACTACCGTGAGACTCGATCATGATTACACAAACTGCTCGTCATTTTTCGGACTAATTCGTAGCCCTTCCTTCTGGAGCGCTGGAAACGAACACAGGAGGCCGATTTTTGAAAGCACATATGTGAAAATACCACTTGAAAATGTTGAAATATTGTGCTGAATTTGAAATACGAGTAGCTTAGAAGATATGGCTCTCATTAATCATGTGAACTAGTCAAAAATTTGATTAGAGCTGTAGTTTTGAAGATATAATCAGATTTATACCACTTTCGATTGGTACTTTCGAGTGATGTGCTTTCAAAAATCGGGTCCCTGCTCGCCAGTGCTCTGCTCGCGCGGCTACTCGACTCTTACACGTGAGTTATCCGTCAGTGTAATTATGTTTTGGTGAAGAGATTATTTAAATTACCACATCACATCTCATCAAACAAAACTAACTCTGCTTACCCTAAATTAAGTCATTATAGCAAACGCTCATTAATTAGTTGCAGCTACCAGGGCGGCATACTCTCGAGGAGCCAACTTCGGCAATAGCTGCATTAACCATAAGATAGCTCTCAATTACCTACAAGTACTCGTATACTGTCAGGATCAATTGAGAATACGAGTATGTGTAATAATTGGATTTACTATACATCCCACTGCTGGGCAAAGGTCTCCCAGAATGTGAGGGCTTTGGGCTATAGTTATAGGTATAGTACAATTTAGGTACAATTTAGGGATCTTTATAAAGCGAGCCTTCCTGTTCCTCAAAGGGCCGGCAACGCACTTGTGATTCCCCAGGTCTTGCAGGTGTCCCTGGGCGACGGTGATTACTTTCCATCAGGTGACCCGTCTGCTCGTTTGCCCCCTTTAATATAAAAAAAAGTATAGTACGCGGGCCCTTCACTTACATCATTAAATTTAAAAGTGTTCTCATTTTAGTCAGTTTTGTGACATTCCATCGATTTGTATGAATCGTCACAAAACTGACGGAATAAAGTGTACGGAGAATTGGGGACAATGTTTTCTTCATAAAAATGATTGATTGAGCTGGTAATTTTTACTGAAAAAAACCGTTTTTTTTTTTTCATTTTTGAAATTGAAATTTATTTTGAAAACGCTCCTCGAGGTTGTGATTTCCAATTATTAAGCCTTAAACCAAAAATATTTAAAGATTTCTTTTGATGTAGGCTGGTTTTGGAAGTCCGAAATTGTATTTTTTTTCGGAAAAAAACGCTGGCCGTTGAGATTGTAAATCAAATGTATGAGCAACGCAGATAACCCTCAAACGAATTCTTTTTTTGAAAATTATGCGACTGAGAAAAAAAATATTTTTTATTTAAAAAAAAACAGATGTGTCAGGCAGGTGAGAGTAGAAAAAAGAAGGCGTGAGCAACACAGGTAATCCTCAATCGGATTCATTTGTTTTCCAAGACTGGAAGCGTCCGCGCTGTCGGCGGCAGGCTGTGATTAAGGTTGTACACGGCACTGGCGTCAGTCCAAATCGTTTGTCCGCAACTGTTAGCGTTTTTACTGTTCCATGGCTTTTAATTTGGGAATAGTCGGAAATTTGTGGCCGTTTGTAGGATTCCCGTTACCAAAAATCTCGAGCTCTGTTACTATCTTTACTGTCGCATCCACACATCACGGAGCCGTGTATTAAAAACCGCAGATGACACTTAAAAAAAAAATTCGAAAACTTTTTTTGCAAAAAAGGCCGTTAAGGGTTTTTTTTAAACTGCCAGCACATTCGAACAGACCATCATTGCCAAGAAGAATGCGCCGCAAGAAGCTTGGCAGAAAGTCATTTTTTTCAAAATAAAATAAATTTACAACAATACTTAAATTCTACTTAACTATAAAAAGTACCTTAAATTATATTAGTCTATATATAGTAGAGATGTATAAAGTCTCTACTGTTCAAAGTGAAACACAATATATGAAAAGAAAGTATAAGTGGAAAGGGGAATGAAAATAGTGATGGGCAGCCGCATCGCCTATAAAAGTCATGATTCCTATGCCCATTCCCTCGATGGGCTCTTACCATCTGCGCGGGAAGATAAGCAACTGGTACATTCTATGTTTTTTCTTTGCGTTTTATAAAGCCTGTAATAAATAGGCATCAACATTTTGTCATCGCAGCTGGAATCTTCAACGTATAGTAAATGTTTACGTAATCGAGTATTTTTCGCAGTGTCGAAGGTCTTAAGGGAAATAGGCTGTTATCCAAATCTAATGGAGGCCCTTTAGTGGAGCCGTTCTAATTTGGAATGCAAGTGGCGTAGGGTACCCTAGTAAACTGTGTTTAGGGCGATCTGTCCCCGATCATATTTGTCCCACAAGTATAAACAATCCTGGTTATCCCGGTCATTTGAGAGGTTTAAGTTGGAGCTATTTGTTTTTGTGGGGCGCGCAATTTTTCAATGCTGACGACGTCTGTGGTTAATGGTTTGCCTTTCATATTTTATATTATAATCTATGCATTGTATACAGTATCGCGATGCAGTGAGGAGCTGCCAGCATCTTTGGCTCAATGCCGCGGGGGAGTACGTTTTTAGATTTATTTTCAGTTTTAGTTTAATTAATTTATCTTGTAATCACTACACAGTATAAAACAAAGTCGCTTTCTCTGTCCCTATGTCCCTATGTATGCTTATATCTTCAAAACTACGCAACGGATTTTGATGCGGTTTTTTTTAATAGATAGAGTGATTCAAGAGGAAGGTTTTTGTGTATAATTCTACGCAGACGAAGTTGCGGGCAGAAGCTAGTAGGTAATGTACCTAAATATTAATAAACCTAATGGTTTATTACATAATTCGAGGTCATGGGCAGAAACTAGTATATGTATACGACAAGGGAGGTAAACAAGCAAGTGAGTCATCTAAGATGTAAGTGAGCGCCAACACTCATGGAAGTTATCGGACAGGATTAGACGCGTTGCTAGTACCTAAGTAAGTAAAGTAAAAGTAAAATTTATGTAAAGAAAATCGCCACAGCTAATAATTATTAGCCACCGTTTTTCTTAATTAGAATTTGCCGCGATTTGGGGTTGACTGACGTGCGTTTTTTGACAGTTGTCATTTTTGACAGGAGATGCAAGAGTGGTTATAAGCTACCGTCAGTGAAAGGCAAATTAATAATATTCTTGTAAAATAATATAAAGATCTGAAGTAAAGGCTTTAAATGTTGTTTCTTGTGTTTTCAGGTGAGTAAATTATCTTGTTTACATACGGGAACAATGTAATCGGTAGATATCATAAAATTTTGTACTGAAATAAACTTGTGTTTTCAGAGAAACGCAATTTCGTCTTTATTTCAATAATCCTGATGATTCGTGTTGGAAGAGGTTAACATCATTATAAAACAACATTTTCTGCAAATATTTCAAGAAACATGGAAAAGTTGAGATTTGATTTTGCTGTGAAACCGACAGCAGACGGAAAATCAAACATAATTTGCATAACCTCAATAGCTACAACAAATGGACAGATTTTTGAAATACCAAGTGAATATCAACCTTTGCAACTACATCAAACAATCATAAACACTACTAATTACGCCAAAGTCAAGAAATCGTTAACTAAAAGACATCAAACACGGAAAATATGGATAACCTTGAACAGTGACATATCAAAAACATATTTGGATGACGACCAAAACTTGCAGTTTAATGACTATTACCTGGAAGAAATATCAGAAAAAACAAATAATGAAGAATCTGCACCTAGCAGTAGCAGCTCTAATAAAATGTTAGAAAAACTGATAGAAAAATTGCTTGAAGAAAAACAGGAAAAATCTGTTACTCAAAATTTAGGGAAAATAGCAAAAGATTTCATAATAGAGAAATTTACCGGGAAAAACTCGAATGCATACCAGTGGATTAAAGACTTCAATAAAGAATGTGAACGTTTTGAAATTAATGAAGATAAAAAGAAAATTGAAATTTTGAAATTGTTTTTGGAAAGCTCTAGCGTGGACTGGTACAGCTGCATGTTAATGAAACTAACGGTGGAATCAGAGTGGAACAGTTGGGAAAAAAGTTTTTGCGAGACATTTTCAAATAAGGGATGGTCGCCGGCTAGATATGCTCTTGCCTTTAAGTATCAAGCAGGTTCCTTACTAGAATATGCCCTAAAAAAAGAACGACTTTTACTGGAGGTAAGGAAATCTATTGATACGGGAACACTAGTTGACCTCATTGCGTTTGGCTTACCAAACTTTGTAACAGACAAAATCAACAGAGAAACTTTACATGAAACTGAAGACCTCTATAACGAACTAGGAAAATTGGAACATCTTGTGAAGAAAAATACCTATGATAAAAGAAACTATACATATGCAGATACTAAAACAAAAAAAGTTGAAGAAAAAAGGCCATGCCAAATCTGTGCCAATGAGAAAAAAGGAAAACGATACCACCCAGAAGAGTTATGTTGGTTTAAAGGAAGAAATCCAAAAGCAGTTGTAAAAACTGTAAATAACTCGGAATTAGAAATCGAACTTAATGAGAAGAATCCAAAAAACTAGAAGTACCACCATTAATAAAAATTCAGTTACTATTAAATGACACTTTAAATGTTGCTGGAATTTATGACTCCGGCTCAAACGTGTCACTAATTAATGCAAAATTATTAAAAATACAACAGAAAGAAAAAACAGATAATATAGAAATAGTAAACTTAAGAACTATTAATGGTGAGAAGAAAACAAAAGGTATGGTAACACTAAAAATAAAAATCTACGATATTGAACAAATTATGGACATTTTCGTGGTAGATAATGAAAATTTCAACTACGATTTTCTTGTGGGCCTGGATTGCATCATCAATTTCAAATTAACGCAAAATGAACATTTAAATATTATACAAAGTAATCCGGCAGAAAAGAAAATAACGGCAAATGAAGAAGGCATGAAAATCAAGATCTACACTGCAAATGATATTTCAAACTCAACAAATGTCAATATTCCTGATGTACTAGGTGACAAAAATGAACAGAAACTTTTATCATCCTCAGAAGTTTTAAAACAGAACACAAAACAATTAAAGGAATGTGAAATAAATTTTAATGAGCATATAAATTCTAATGAATTTGATATAGCAGTGAACCATCTAGACTTAAATAAACAGTCAATAATTGACAACATGATAGAAAAATACAAACAAGTTTTTGCAAAAGATAAATATGATGTGGGCACCGTACGAGATTATGAAGCTCATATAGACTTGATGGTGGATAAATACTGTTATAAACGTCCATACAGATGTACAGCTGAAGATAGAAAAGAAATAGAAAGCCAAATATCAACACTATTAAAGAAGAATTTGATTGAGGAGTCTTACAGTCCATTCGCTGCTCCAGTGACCCTTGCGTATAAAAGAGAAGATGCCAAGAAAACAAGGTTATGTATAGATTTCAGGGAACTAAACAAAATTGTTGTTCCCCAATCACAACCATTTCCGTTAATAGAGGACTTAATGATAAAAACCGTAAACTGCAAGTACTTTTCTACTTTTGATATAAATTCAGCTTTTTGGTCAATTCCACTTAAAATTCAAGATAGATATAAAACAGCTTTTGTCACTCAAGAAGGACATTTCCAGTGGACATGCCTCCCGTTTGGATTAAAGACGGCTCCAGCCATTTTCCAGAGAATATTGAGCAACATCATAAGAAAATACAAACTGTCTACTTTTGCAGTAAATTTTATAGATGATATCTTGGTTTTTTCGAAGACTTTTGAAGAACATGTGCTACATTTGTCAGAACTACTGGAAGCAATACTTAAAGAGGGTTTCAGACTAAAGTTTTCGAAGTGTTCATTTGCGAATAATTCTGCTAAATATTTGGGCCACATAATAGAAAATAACTCTGTCAGACCACTTAAAGATTATTTAACAGCGGTTAGAGATTTTCCAGTTCCAGAAACAAGAAAGAATGTACGTCAATTCTTGGGAAAGATAAATTTTCACCATAAATTTTTACCACACAGTGCAATTATTCTGGACCCGTTACACAATTTATTGAGGAAAGACGTAAAATTCGTGTGGACTGAAAAATGTCAGGAATCATTTGACAAAATAAAAGAACTGCTATGTTCACAGCCAATTCTGAAAATCTTTGATCCTGAACAACCAATAAAAATTTACACAGATGCTAGTATTAAAGGAGTAGGAGCAGTGTTAAAACAAGAGGATGAAAATGAAGAAAGTAAGCCAGTTGCATATTTTTCAAAAAAATTAACAGAAACACAGAAAAAGAAAAAAGCGATATATTTAGAATGTCTGGCCATTAAAGAAGCTGTGAAATACTGGCAGCACTGGCTTATGGGGAAGAAATTTATGGTATACTCGGATCACAAACCTTTAGAAAACATGAACATAAAAGCTAGAACAGATGAAGAACTCGGGGATTTGACATATTATTTGTCCCAATATGATTTTATTATAAAATACAACCCAGGAAAATCAAATCAAGAAGCAGACTGTTTGAGCAGGAACCCAGTTTTGGAACCTTGTGAAAATTCTGATGACTTTTTAAAAGTGATAAATTTGATTAAGCTGGAAGATATCAAAAAGGACCAAAGAACAAATATAAACAATCAAGATAGAAAAACCAAACTAATACTGGAGAATGAAATTTACTATAAGGAAAAAAAAAGAAAGAAAAAGATCATATTGTCAGAAGAATTTAGTAGGACTCTTATAAAACATATACACGAGACCTACTGCCACATTGGAAGAACCCAGATGATAAATAAAATAACACCCTTTTATACAGCAAAGAATATAATTGCAAACATCAAGTTAATTTGCGATGACTGTGACATTTGTATTAAGAATAAGTCTAGAAGGAAACCAAAATATGGCTTGATGTCTCATTTGGGCCCAGCAACACGTCCATTCGAAATTGTATCTATTGACACCATTGGAGGCTTTGGAGGATCACGTTCAACCAAGAAATACTTACATCTTCTGGTTGATCACTTCACAAGATATGCTTATATTTTGACATCACGAAATCAAAGCTCAAACGATTTTATCAAACTGATAAACACCGTGACACAAAGCTACAGTATTGACATGATATTAACAGATCAATATCCTGGCATAAATTCCAAGGAATTTAAAGATTACTTAAAAGAAAAAAATATAAGAATAGTTTTCACTGCTGTTGATACACCCTTTTCGAATGGCCTTAATGAACGGCTGAACCAAACCTTAGTCAACAAGATAAGGTGTAAAATAAATGAAAGTGATAAGAAGACAGCTTGGACAACTATTGCACAAAAGTGTGTAGAAAAATACAACGAAACGGAACACACAATCACAAAGTTTGCTCCAAAATACCTCTTGGAAGGCGAAAATGTGAACATTTTGCCACCTGAATTAAAATCAGCCTGTACACAAAAAGATCTGAAAAGAGACAGAACACTGGCTATAAAAAATACAATAAAATCTCACAATTATAATAAAAAAATATTTGATCAAAAGAGACGAGAATACAAATTCGAAGAAGGAGACAGAGTGTATGTGGAAAATGGAAATCGGCTAAATAGAAAGAAAATGGATGAACTAAGGATTGGACCATACACAATACTTAGAAAAATTTCCAATTCTTTATATGAAGTAGACACAGGACACAGGAAAGAAGAATCAAACCTCTACCACATTACAAAACTAACTCCAGTGACGACTCGTGCATAAACAATTTAAAATTGTTTATTTGTAAGGGGGGGAGATGTAAAGAAAATCGCCACAGCTAATAATTATTAGCCACCGTTTTTCTTAATTAGAATTTGCCGCGATTTGGGGTTGACTGACGTGCGTTTTTTGACAGTTGTCATTTTTGACAGGAGATGCAAGAGTGGTTATAAGCTACCGTCAGTGAAAGGCAAATTAATAATATTCTTGTAAAATAATATAAAGATCTGAAGTAAAGGCTTTAAATGTTGTTTCTTGTGTTTTCAGGTGAGTAAATTATCTTGTTTACATACGGGAACAATGTAATCGGTAGATATCATAAAATTTTGTACTGAAATAAACTTGTGTTTTCAGAGAAACGCAATTTCGTCTTTATTTCAATAATCCTGATGATTCGTGTTGGAAGAGGTTAACATCATTATATTTATTTTCCAAAATAGAAACGAAATACAGTATTAGAAAATTCAATGACCCCACACTAGGCACAGCCTGTATCGTGGCAGCCAAGAAATATTAAAATAAAAAACTATTACCATCAATTATGAAGCGGTCAGAATAACAAAAAAGGTAAAAACAGAAAAAAAATAAAAAATTATAGCAATAGTTTTTTTTTTTTTATATATATGAATAGGAAGGCAAACGAGCAAGTGGGTCACCTGATGGTAAGTGATCACCACTGCCCATAGACACAGCAGTTTACAGATGGGAACCCAAATACTAACTAAAAATTAAAACATAGTAATAATATAAATAGTAGTAGTACTTAAATACTTTCATAGTACATTAGAACACAGAAGTAATTCCTTCCGCACGGTATTTGCGTGATGTAACACGGAATGCTGTGAACATCAAAGGGGACGAGAAAATTCGATGTCGATCAGATCAGGCCTCCATCCGACATTTAGCTGAGTGATGCAGCAGCCGAGCGGAAGCCATACCGTGTGCCGTACTATTTCGAGCTTTTTGTACATCATTTTACACGAGTAGCCTGTGGGCTAGATATACTCAAAAAGTTTACAATGCCCTCCGAGTGCAGTATAATAATGCTTTCAGAGTGCTGTTGGCGCTACCTCGCTACTGTAGTGCATCGGGGATGTTTGCGGATGCACAAGTGGACTGTTTTTACGCCACTATGCGTAAGAGATGTGCGTCCATGGTGCGCAGGGTGCGGGAGAGCTCCAACGGCATTCTGAGCATGATTGCCGGCCGACTTGACTGCTCGTATGTGAGCCGTTGCTGTGCTATATCGGGCGGTATGGTACAGGATTGGCTTAAAATTTAAATTTATAATTTGTTACTAACCTAGTCTTAGAATACTAACACTATTGAGTCATGGTTACTTGAATAAACGAATATTATTTTATTATTATTATTATATAAGCCGTGGTCTGGCAACCACTAGGTCTTAATCCACTGGTGTTGGGGCTTTAGTGGCTTCAGGGTCTTTTCAATGACCTTTTTTTAATTATAATTTTTAAAATGATTTTATTAAAATAGAAATATTAAATTTGGACAGAGTTACGTGAGTACTTTAATACAAGGGTAGTAATAGAGACGACAGAACGCCGCTCTGGCTTTAAATTCTACTTTTATACAAAGCAACAGCGCCTCGGTGGGCAAAAGTGAAACTAAATTAGTTCCGTAAACCGCCGCGAGAGGTCGCTAGTTGACGATGCGTCGACAACTGGAATATCTATTGCAGAGAGTTGGCCACAATTTAAAACAAATGCAGTATCATATTCATCCATGCTGGTCTGGGAGTAAAGAAAAAACATAGAATTTACCAGTTGCTTCTCTTCTCGCGCAGATGGTAAAAGCCCATCGAAGGAATGGGCGAGTCTTAGGAATCATGTTATAGGCGATGCGGCTAGCAACCCATCACTATTATGATTTCCCTTTCCACCTATACGTCCTTAATCATGCTACACGTGGCCTTAAGGTTTTGTTACCTTAGCCTCTGTCTACCCCGTAAGGGATAAAGACGTGATATTTGTACGTATGCAGTATCATAATTACACAAACGGACAAAGTCTAATAAAAATGACGATGAAAACGAGGGTAGTTGTGCGCCGCTGTCAGTTGCGTCGAGTAGCCGCGCGAGCAGAGCGTTGGCGCGCAGTGTTCGTTTCGCCGCTGGTGCAAGCGCTCCGGGAGGAAGGACTACGAACTAGTCCGAAACATGTCGAGCAACATTCGACTTTTAGACATGAGTTATAGGTACGTTTGTGTAATTATGACTGAGTTTGACGGTAGTTTCATGGTGAAAGTGCAGTGTCTTCTATCTTACCTTTGACATGAAACTATCTAATATTCGAACGTCGGGAAATAAACTGATCATTCACGTATCAAAGTAGGGAACTACTCGAGTGTTTTGCAGTTTTACCTCTGTGATGGAACCACCCTCGAAGTCGAAAAAAATGAATTGTGAAATTGTAGAGTTCCCAACCCAGGCTGTTTCTGCTTGGGAACTACAGCTCAAGCCCTCCTATTTCTGAAAGGAGACCTGTGTCCAGCAGTGATAAGTACTGCTTCATCTGCGCAGTGTTTTTTTTTCATTATTCCGCGGGGATTATGCAATATTTATTTAAACAAAATCATTGACAAGTTTCATCGTTTCACGACCGGATAGCCTAGTGGTTAGTGACCCTGACTATGAAACTAGACGTCCTGGGTTCGAATCCCGGTAGGGGCAGACAGTTGTACGACGAATACGAATGTTTGTGCCCGAGTCATGGATGTTGTATGTATTTATCTACATTATATAAGTATTTTTATCCGTTGCCTGGTACCCATAGCACAAACTTTGCTTAGTTTGGGGCCGGGTCAATTGGTGTAATTTGTCCCAAGATATTTATTTATTTATCTATTTGATAATGCTGAGCCAGCGACCGTTTCACTTTTGCGAAGACACACACAACGCTGTGCATCTATTTTTAATGTCTGTGTTTTTTTTATTGTTTTTTTTTGCTATAAAATTGTGTACATTCTCTTATATTATCTCTGTGTGTCTTGCAAAAAGGAATAAATGTCTTCTTTCTTTTTTCTTCATTTATTTATCAAATCATCAAACTGGTTTTACCGTGAAGTGGTAACATACAGAGACAGAAAGAGGCACTTCAGTCATGGAGTATGAAACAATTATTTCAGAAAAACCTTTTTCCCTCTAAACAAACAAGCTACCCTGAATTTTGTAAGTCGACAACTTCTTGTATAATTTCGCTCGTGTCAAGTTAGGTTAGTAAAGTTTTCGCATCCATGCTGATGGCTAGGTATCTCTTTATTCGGGAGGCGGCCATAATCTAAGCTTTATGGGGTGGTAATAAGGGTCCATGGGAAGTTTGGATGAGTCAGCGATCCTAGGAAAGTTTGCGTGTAAAAAACTTCTGATAGTGTGTGAAGATTGTATAGAGATAACTTGCATGGCAGTAACGGGACAGTTTCGCTGAGAGTTACATTTTTAGAAGATTTTTCCGAGTTGTAGAGGTGAATAATTCATTTGTTGGTAATGTATAACCAAAGAAAGAGGCGTGACGATATGTATTTATAACCATAGAGAAATTACTGATAGAGTGAAAATGTTTAATTTATATTGAAAACAAAATTCTTCGAATACCACTGAGTAGCTGACCTAAGGTCAACCAGAATATTATATCGATATCTCCATTGTTAATGTTTAGTTTGTGTGGACGTAGATAGTGACATACACATGGTGACCTAATGTAGGTATTTAAATTTAAATTTAAATGTAGGTATTTGATTTCAGTAGAATTTAAGTATTGTAGTAGCTTAACCGACGAGCATGTATGAAGAGATTGATGAGTGTGGATGAAGCGAAAGAAGTATGTCAGGATCGTAGCAAGTGGAACAAAGTGGTCTCTGCCTACCCCTGTGGGAAAGAGGCGTGACGGTATGTATGTATGTAGTAGCTTAATGTATTTTAATTTGAAAAAATGACTTTCTGTCAAGTTTCTTGCGGCGCGTTCTTCTTGGCAATGACGGTATTTCCGAATGCGCTGGTAATTTGGTAATTTTATAAAAGACATGTAAAAGAGCTCTTGGCGGCCAATTTGCAAAAATAATTTTTGAATTATAGATTTTTTTTTTAATTTTACGAACAATTTAATATGATAACGCAATTGGCTAACTATTTTTTGTTTTAAGTAGGTATTTCAAAACGTATTATATTTTACACTTATAAAACTAGTTTGCAGGCTAATAAAAATGAACAGAGTACCGTTTTATTAGAGTTATGACGTGAAATTATGTATCAAAAATTTTGATTGTTTTTTTTATTGATAAAGCCAATAAAACTGACTATAATATTCAAAGAGTCGATAATATCCTCCGTAAAATGAAACACGATGGTTATTCGTGAAATAACCAGACAAAATGAAACTTAATGTTATTCAAAACGAAACCCCGCGTTAGAAAAACAAGACCTAAACTCATTACAACTATGTGTACAAGCGGTTCGCGTAAATTATCGTGTTCGAAGCAAAACAAACCTCATTTAAAATGCCACTAATTACTTCCACGTCCCGTAAAACTGTTCTGAATAATTCATTAATTTGTTTTAGCTCATCAGGCCCCGCCATTCGAGGTTGCATTGTCTCCACTTTTAAATCAAATCCATCGCATTGAAATCTCCGAAGAAAATTAAAGAGGAAACGCATAAATTAAGTCTTCGTCAAACTTCGGGTCGCAGGCTCCATTCAAAGAGGTGCGCTCTTTTGAAGAATTGTTCTCGCTCAGCGTTAGAAATAACCTTAACAGCCGCCTTTGCCTTCACTGTGTTCAAATCCTTCTTAAAGAGCTCGGTAGACGGTTCCAATTCGCGCGCGTCGAGATTAAGAGGCTGCCGGGTAAAGTTGTGGAATTGTATGCTAATTCAAAGCTCCCATCGGAAAGATTTGGCACTGGCCGAATTGGATGGCAAATCATTGGAATATTTATTAGTCTGGGGAGTCGGTTTCGGTTGCTATTGTAGTATCGGCTCTTGTGAACATGACCCGAGCTTCGTTGTAGGTGTCGCCGATTGTGGACAGGCCAAAGTGCTTTTAATTGCTTTCGGAGTGACGCGGAAATACGAGCGAATAGCGGGTTGTTGACTTAATTAGACGTAACTTTGGAGTGTCTCCAACAATCAGGCTGAGATGTTGTAAAATTAACATGTATTGAGATGAGTTTGGTGTATAATGGCTGTCAGTGATGATACCTTGTGTGGCAAGTGCTCTCTCGATTGGTGTGTTCTCAAGTGTTTTTTGGAACAGTGTACACCGTTGTTTTATTAGAAAACATTTGTATTTGCTGTCTGTTGTTATTAGTAGGTAATGGTCAAATGGTACTGTGGAGCTGCCCTGATGAGGCACTTCAAACTGTACGGGAATCGGGATTTAAAGTTCCTAACTAAACTGTTGTTGCAGAAGGCCAAGTTACTCAAGTTAAAACACAAACTTATTAATTCTTGATTTTATTTCAACTTTAAATTATCATTACAAAATATAAAGATTTCCGCCTATGCGGCTTTCGGTTCGAGCTGCTCTGAGAGCCGTCCCAAGTTCCAAAAACAAAAACCTTTCAAAATATCGAACGGGTGTTCGATATTCGGAACTTGAACTATTTCAGAGAAGCCAGCACCCAAAACCTGCCAGCATAAACTAGCCGAACCTATTCCTACAGTATCTGTATGTAAAGTAAATCTGACCAAAATGGTCGAGAAGTGGCTGTTTTGTCTTGTCTACCTTGCCCTGCCTTGCCCTTGCAAATGTCTGCTCTCTTTCTTTACCTATCCATGGTCTCTTCTTTTATAAATACAGACTGTAACTACCATAGCTTGCGACACTCTACTAAACTAAGTAATTGAAAAATGTAAATTTTTTCGGGCAAGTAAAAAAAACATCTTTCATTTTTGTTAATCAGGTAGCGGAAAGAGTAACGAGTAAGTCTTAGTTTAGCATTTTATCCGCCACCTATTTACAGCGGCGTCCAACACCCGAAACTGATTAAGCAGGTCGCTAGGCGAATCTGCAATTCAATTGGTTCCAAGTTAAATTGCTTCTAGGTCGACTCTAGCACCGGAATATTTGCCAGATGTTATAAACTGCCCATAAACTAACTAATGGCAGATTTATTTATGCATAAATTTCTGTTTCTGTTCTCCGTATTGATTTAGTGGCTGCGGTGCGCTCTGTCAGTTGCAGTTGATCTTTTGTGTGTTTGAAATTGTTCGATACACATATATACACATACACAAATCACGTCTCCCTTACGGGGTAGACAGAGCCTAAAGTAGCACGGCATAGGCCACGATTAGCAAGATTTTGGGCATATAGATAGCAAAACATGGAATCAAAATAGGGATGAGTTGATAGCCGCATCGCCTATAATATTCGTGCATTTCCTCCATTGGCTATTTCCCCGCGCATACCTAATGTGTAACATGCATGTATGCACATACACAAATCACGTTTTTATCCCTTACGGGGTAGACAGAGCCTAAAGTAACAAGAACTACGGGCCACGTTTAGCAAGATTGTGGGGATGGAGGTGGAAAGAGGAATAAAAATAGTGGTATATAGCTATAGCCTTTAACATGATTCCTAAGATTTGCGCCCATTCCCTCGATGGGCACCATCTGCGCGGGAAGAGAAGCAACTGGTAGACACACACACAAATCACGTCTATATCCCTTACGGGGCAGACAGAGCCTGAGGTAACAAGACCTAAAGGCCACGTTTAGCATGATTGTAGGCGTATAGGTGGAAAGGGGAATCAAAATAGTGATGGGTTGCTAGCCGCATCGCCTATAACATGATTCTAAAGACTCGCCCATTCCCTCGATGGGCTTTTACCATCTGCGCGGGACGAGAAGCAACTGGTACATTCTATGTTTTTCCTTTGCTCCCAGACCAGTATGGAAGTAAGCAACTGGTACATTCTTTGTTTTTTCTTTGCTCCCTGCACGTCTAGCACGAGAGCGCAAAAGAGTCGCGTCGCGCGCGAGATAGATTACCCGTCTCTTTCTGGGATGAACAGTAAGAAAAAGACGGGCAACCTATCTCGCGCGCGACGCGACTCTTTAGCGCTCTCGTGCTAGACGTGCTGACGTATTTATGTAAAAGCTACAGGTATTTGAAGCTTTAAACTTAATACTTAGTGCTACTATGTTAACATCCGTAAGTCCGCTCGTAGTATTCAAGGTGGGAACTAAGTTAAATGATTATCTCGACGGGTCTTACTTACAAGTTACAAGTTACAAGTCCAAGTAAGCCCTCAATGGCTGCATGTAGCACCAACTGTAACTCACTTACGCAACACCAACTTGGGTTAGTGCTTTTGCTGCCTTTAAAAAGCATTGTATCCCTAATTCAGATATATATACCTTAAGATACCATTGAGGTGGCATTTATTTATTTATTTATTTATTTATTCATCAAATAATTTACACAGCATTACAGTAAAGACCAAAGCGCTGGAAAACTTAATTTTAATAAGTACTTACCATTAAATACATTCATCAAATAAGTAATTTTATAACATAAAAATAAAATTTAACCAAAAACGCTGACTTTATGACAAGCTCCCTAAAAATAAAATAATTCTAGACAGAAGTGCCACCCAACGATCAGCGAACACATCAGCATCCTGGATCTTGGACAGAAACACATTTAGTAACGCTATTGCCCTGGCCGTTGGACAGTTCTTGGCTCTACCTCAGAATTATGCGATTAATTGCTCTAACGCGATTCTTCCTATTCGTGACTCTACACAATATGGATTTCACACAACTGCAGTTTGCATGTGTAACAGTTGTGCTTATTAAACTTCGATAATGATCCCGTAAAGGGATCGAAGCGCGTCAGTGTTTGTGTGGTGTAAGGGATAATTAAGTTTGTGGGATTTATATGTGTTTTATGTGGCATTAGTAGAGGGAGGGATTGCATGAAAAACATATATATTTCACACAGGCTTTGTTGGCGACAGACAACCTTTTTTCTGTTCTTATGTTTTGAATTGTCTATCAAAAAAGTGTATTCTTTGTTTTGCTTGTGTGTCAAAGTGTTGTCCAAATGTCATGTAAAAATGTGTGATATTCTTAAGTAAATATTAATATGATTTTAACAGGCTTCGTTATCTTGCACGTGAGTAGCGAAGTAGCAAGGTAAATTTTTTTTGTTCATTGAAATGGACCTCCGCAAAGTAACGCCTGATTAATAAAATGTATTGTGTTGTTTGGTCTATGAGTACCAGCTTTTTGAACTACGGCTCGTTCCACAGCTGTGCACATATCGTCTCTCAGAAGAAGAGGGTTTTGGCTGTAGTTGTTACGCGGACGCGGACGCGGAGTACTAGAGGAGAACTGCAGAGAAACCCACGCCTTTTGTATTCGTAGTATGCACGTACATAAATAAATATGTAGCTAATTCATTTTACGGTGCAATCTTACATAACACTATACGGAGTTTTTAAAGACTGGCAACTTAAATTAAATCCATGAGCACTGTCTCCGTACAAATCTGTAGTTAAAACTATTCCCGCCGATGCTAACTTGGCTTCAAAATCGTCGCGAACTTCGTGTTTCTGAAATAAAACTTTCAAGATCATCGCACCACTCTAGGAACTAATGGAGAGCGCGACCAGCCTGACAAGACCTTCTCTCCCCCGCCCCGGTCCTCGAAATCACGAGTTACAAGCGACGATCCTAGGAGGATTACGAGTCTAGTCGAGCTGGTTCGTCTCCACTGTCTATTAACGTCAAGATGTCTACCAGCTAATTCGCGCTCGGACTGACAAATTTAATAACAAGTAATGAACTATACAGGGTGTCTATGGGCTCCTGGTAGTTTGCGCCTGTTTGCAGCAATCAACGCTGGTAATTCAGGTTTTGCTGGAAGAGATTCGGCTTGTCCCTTGTTTTTAAATGTTTGTTGACTACATTAGAAAGCACTTTTGGCAAGAGATTGTAAACGCGGACCTTCCTCTCAGTCAAAAAATATGTCCGACAATGACCTAGTCATGACAGACTAGTCATGGGAAATTTTAAGTTATTATTTATAATTTTGAAGAAATGCAACACTTTTTTGATGCTGCATTTATAGTTTTATACCTCGCTCGCTCCGAAATGTGGAAATTGTTATGACAAATACGCAACTGCGCTGCGACTGGGCATGACTATGACCAGTAGGCTTACTACCTAACTAGCTCGCAATCGCCATCGTGTTCATTTTGACAGTTCTTGTATGAATGTGACAGCTAACTGATTCCGATGCCAATTTGTCAGCCCATACATGAACTGTCAAAATGAACACGATGGCGATTGCGAGCGAGTTAGGTAATAAGCCTACAGAACTAAGGCATTGCTTTGAGACTTCCCGGTTTTTTTTTTGACATTGTATTCTTTCGGGTTCATTTGAGTTCCATAATTTTCATTGGTCATAGTAAATTATTGCTTAGTTCTAATATCTTTCATTAATATCACAACGTAAAATCGTGCCTTGTTCAGAAGTTGTGCAAATCTCATCATTACTTTATTTTCTGAAATAAAACGCTTTATGACCAACGAAAATATGTCAAACTATACATTGGGAACTTCAATTTAGGTGTAGACACGAAACGAATATTTTTACATTAATGTAATTATCACGTTAGCTACTTGTATCTTAGCCTGAACAGCCCACAGTTGCCTAGCAAATGCCTTTTTATCCCTTATTTGAAAAAAGTCAGATTAAAAAGATAAAGGTGCATGCATTTGCGTCCAGATCGACCCAAGAACAAACAGCTAATTTATTTCTCGCTGGATTTAATTTGACATGTCGGATTTTCCTATTTCATTTAACATCGCCAATCGCTGGCGGCGATGCGTAACAAGGGGAACGAACAAGGCACAGGCATATTCAAGAACAATCTTCATACTACGGTTACCACACAAATAAATACACAAAGTATTACACTCTCGCTCCATTCATACATTAGAGTAAAGGTATGTATCTATGTAAACTCTTACACATACATACATACATACTGTCACGCCTCTTTCCCACAGGTAAGCAGAGACTACTTTGTTCCACTTGCTACGATCCTGACATACTTCTTTCGCTTAATCCACATTAATTTCTTCATACATGCTCGTCGGTTTCGGGTACTCCTGACCTGACCTTTTTCCAAAACGTCTCCTATTTGGTCTCGGAACGTCCGTCTAGGCCTTCCCCTCCCAACGTAACCATTCACACTAGATCTGTTTAGTTAGTCTACTTTCATCCATCCGCTCTACGTGACCAAACCAACTAAGCATACTTTTTTCTATCCTAGTCACTCTATCCTCTTTCACACCCGCACTTTCATACCTTCCATACTTCTTAACTATTTATTGTTGCAAAATAAACATAAAACAAATACAATAGACAAAAACTGAGAAACCTGCAAAATCTCTTTTTCTTTCTGTTAGTAAGCAAACGTTTAACCATAAAACGGTTGAAACTACTGTGTGAGAATGAAATAAGATAGACAAGCTAAGAATTAGTGGTAAACGAATTCAACAGTTGGCCCTGTCTACCCCGTATAGGATAAAGACGCGATTTGTGTATGTATGTGGCGGGAAACAGATAGTTGGCTGTAGCATTGGCAAGTCTGTTGAATTTTTCCAATGAGATATTTGAAAGAAATATTAGAATTGGTATTCATGCTGAAATTGACAGCTAAAACCTGAACTGAGTCGGAATTGAATGGCATTAAAGAAAGAAAGAAGGAAAGAAAGAAGATATTTATTCCTTTTATTCCTTTTTTTTTTTTATTCATTAAGACGTCATGCTAAGGGCCCTGGTAGGGTTTTAGACACAAGTAGATGTATTTGCGTTATCTGTGGTATATCTGATGTCACCATGCCAAGTGTGTAGCGTCTTAGAAGTGTTTTTAAAACTAATTTGTATGGTAAGGTGGACTCCAGATCCAGGCCTTGAAATAAAGCTTTGATCGTACCTTAACATGATATTATATTTTACGTTGTCAGAGTAATTACTGACGGTAGATAGGAAGTTACTTAAGCACCCATCAGTGCGAATTTAGGCCACATTCACAAAGTTTTAATCGCAAACAACTAAGTCCCGATGTCTAAGAAGTTATTTTGGCAGTTCTCAAAATCCGAACAAATACCGACTTCGAAATCAGGCTAAAAATATGCTAGCGTAATTTTTTCATGGTGATATAGATGTTATGTTCTTTTAGGTGCAGCATAAAGTTAAAAGGGGCTGTTAGATACTCATACTCATACTCATACTCATTTATTCGTAATAATTATAGTTATTACATGTCAATTACAATTTAAAATTTAAATAAAACGGCAGCACCAATAAAATATATATATATATATATTAACCATTAAATTACACAGTGAGTCGCTCAACTGGTTCTTTTCGTTATGGCTGTGGAAGTTCCCGGCGCGCATTCCTATGGGGTCATTCTTTTTCACATGACTATTCTTTCGGTTGCCATTATCCTTGTTCCTGTTCTTGTATGTATTTCTATATTATTCACTAATAATTAAACAACGTTCCAAGACACGAGAAAATAAAATTATACTTTAGATACAACATGACCTACTGTTTTATTACTTTTTAATATCATGTCATCCTTTCACATCAGTCCATATGCGCTTAAAACAGCTCTCAATGCAACATACATACATACATACCGTCACGCCTCTTTCCCACAGGGGTAGGCAGAGACTACTTTGTTCCACTTGCTACGATCCTGACATACTTCTTTCGCTTCATCCACATTCATCAATCTCTTCATACATGCTCGTCGGTTTCGGGTACTCCTGACCTGACCTTTTTCCAAAACGTCTCCTGCAACGCTGAGAATTATTTTACCTGCACACTTTCCAGTGACCAATCAACTTTATCTTTGAGTATAAATAATCGCTATAGCCCAAGCCCTCTCTATTATAAGAGGCCTGTACCCAGCAGTGGGATAACTCATCGAAGGATAGTAATATAATCGATGATTCTACCGCGCTAAGCTTCAAGAAAGCCTACTAGGCTAATTATTAATATCGCAAGAGACCAAGATTTGGCAGCTTCCTCGCCCAACTTACGCCATCTTGAGTCTCCGTGGAATTGTTGCCAGCGTATTTGTGCAATGCCGCATAGATAGCCATTTGTTACCACATGGAATAAAATTTTCATAGAACAAAGACCTTCGAAAAGACATGCTGTTTTTGTAGTTGGAAAAATCTGTAGTTTAAAAGAAAGTAGCTCCACACAGATTGTAGAGACTGGGAACTCTAATAACGACATTCGGGTTTCGGGTAACATCTGCCGATTGAGGTACCAAGCCCATGAGAGGGAGTGGGACAGCATGACAATTCCGAATTTGGTAGGAGCTCGCAGACTGTGTGTAATATTATATACACTTAGATCTTTTACATTACACAACGGATTTCAAAGCGGTTTCCATCAATAGTAATTTAAATACACATCTGTTTGTATTAAATTAATTAATAAATTTCATCCAGGGGCCTTATCATGACATCTTAATGCGATTCAATTCCGAACCAAAGTTGGATCGATCGCTGTCAGATCCATACTAGAAGTGTCAAAAATGACAGCTAAAGAATCGGAATTAAGACGGGGTGCGAGTCTTACCTCCGCGTGTGGTCAAGAGCTGCGGTTCGTTTTTGGATCCATCCGGGGGGAAGAGCAGCGCTTGGTCCGGTGCACCCTGGGCATCGGTTAAGGATTTCCTGGAAGATTCTGAGGGATATCATTATTCTTTTGACCGTGTTCTACCGCACCGTACAACGTTGCCGACATTTTGTCACAAGATTTCTGAATATATCTTTAAGTAACTTCTGCCGGCGACTTTGTCTGCGTATTATACATATAAACCTTCCCTTCGAATCACTTACCTATTAAAAAAACCGCATCAAAATCCGTTGCGTAGTTTTAAAGATCTAAGCATACATAGGGACGGACGGAAGCGGAAAGCGACTTTGTTTTATACTATGTAGTGATAGGTACTTTGAAATTGGCGAAATCATCGCATCGATCGATGGGACCATGTTATCCTAAAACGCTAATAGCATTAAGACGTCATGGTAACCCCAGTTATTTGGATTGTAACTGCTGTGTACTATTTAGGCGGGTGGTAGGGCCTTGTGCAAGGTCCGTCCGGATCGCTACCACCATCTTACTTGCTAATCCTGCCGCTAAGTAGCAGTGCTTGCACTGCTGTGTTCCGGTGTGGAGAGTAAGAGAGCCGGGGAAATTACGGGCACAAGAGGCATTGCATCTTAGTCCTCTAGGTTGGCAACGCATCTGCAATCCCTCCGGGGTTGCGGGTGTCTATGGGCAGTGGTGATCACTTACCATCAGGTGACCCACTTGCTCGTTTGCCTTCCTATTCATATAAAAAAAAAAAAAAAGGTATGTACTTTGCACGACTCAAATTTCGTGTAAATACGCGACTTTCCTTAGTATACTGTAGTATACTGTGTATCCTCAAAGCACTCAGTATTATTACAAAACGTAACATATTTCTGCGCTAATCTCAAAAGAATTTTCCGCCCGCGAGATGTCGCGGACAGCGCCTCACGCATAAATTACTCAACGAAACATCTTATTAAATTTACGAGTACACTTGATTTTCTTAAAATTTTCCCTATAAAAAATTTTCCTTGTTGTAACACGTCGCAAGAGCAAAAAACAAATATTTAAGCAGCAAAAATCATTTCAAACCGACGTCAGTGAAATGGCTGTATGTTTATCGGAAAAAGAAACTTGAAATTCCCAACTAATCTAGTGTTTGTTCATAACTTTAAAACATTTTGGAATTTGTAATTGCGTCGTACAGACACATCATTCAAACAGTCGACGCTTGTTGACAAAAATTCGCAGTGACAAGGTCACGTGACAGCTAGTAAGAGATAGAAAAAATCGAAGGCTAACTCACCTGCTATGGGTGGTGTAGGGGTATAGCACGCGTCACGGAATGACGAGGATCCGGGTTCGGTTCCCGGCCATAGCTTTACTTTTCGGATTTTTCTATGTGTTCTAATTTCAGCGTCGTTTAGAAATTCAACTCGATTCAATTCAATTCAAAACAATTAAATTAAATTTCCAAATGATAGGCACTATTAAGTGAATCAAGAATTTTTACTTCTTGATTTTTTATGTTTACTTTTACATTTTTACCGTTAGAAATTAAATTTGTAAACGACGCTAAAAATTGGAACACATGGGAAAATCCGAAAAGTAGAGCTATTGAGTTGAATTAAATTGAAATGTTTTTTTTAAGATCTGTATGTTTTGATATACGTATAAAGGCAAGCGAGATGCCCTCAGTAATTCCATTTTGTTTGTTCGTGAAACAAGCCAATTGCACGAACGAGTGACAAATCAAAAAGTTTTCCGTTTAACTTGATGGGCTCTTGATATAAAGTTAGATTAAAATCCGAACTTTGTGTTGACTGTTACGCACGTATGTTTTACTCAAATTGAGGGGAAGATAAAATACTAATTTTTTTGTGAGTTATGGTAAAATAACGTCTTTATCTGTTACTTATATTTAGACCAAACCTCTGGCAACAATACCTAGTTTAGCCTTGTTTTAAAGGCCATGTTTAGCGTGATTGTAGGCGTGTAGGTGGAAACGGGAATCAAAATAGTGATGGGCTTGATGTCTAAGATTTTTGCCCGCCCCTTCGACGGGCTTTTACGACCTACGCAAGAAGAGAAGCGGCC
Source organism: Pandemis corylana (assembly GCA_949127965.1). NCBI lineage: Eukaryota > Metazoa > Arthropoda > Insecta > Lepidoptera > Tortricidae > Pandemis > Pandemis corylana. The sequence goes on along the minus strand of OX421866.1, from coordinate 12,414,730 downwards.
AGTGTATTCTATGTTTTTTTCTATGTTACCAGACTAGCATGGAAGAAGAAAGACTGCTAATTGTAATTGTACTTGCTTGTTGTAATTGTTGTACGGTACAGTTCATCTTATTTTACTATAACTCAACCTCAAACATTTAGTAGGTACTAGGTCTAATTAATAAATTTTCCTTAAGAAATCAATCTCAGCTCTGAAAGCCATCTAGTTAACAAGTTTCTCTTCAACTACGTGTTCCTTTACTTTGACGAAAGGCTTGCCTAGCTAATAAACCTATATTCATTTAATCACCTCCCAGGTACCAGGGCGTCATGTTCTCAAGGAGCTAACTCCAGTATATTGCCTGCATTATGGAGCCTTTACAAGCCAAGTTCCACACTTAACTGGGTCCACTCCGTTATTCATGGACGCGCAACAAGTGCTTTTCATAATTGAACACACCTGCCCCGTTTTGTCTCAACCTGACATTGTTATGTTTTCCTGGTACACGTTTTTTTAATATTCTTATGATTTTCATGCTCTTAAGGGATTTGGATAAAATTAAACTGCTGTAAACGCCCAGTATTTCTTTTACTTTATTTTTTATTATTTATGGCTTGCAACAAAATATTTCCGAATATTATTTACTGACTTATCAAATACAACTCTTTTGATGTTTTCACTGATCTTGTACTTAGTGAACATAATTTCTCAGCTAATGTGAACTTTACTTGACTGTCATCATATTTCAAATCTATACATATAATAAAGCTGAAGAGGGTCGAAAGTCTGTACATGGAAGATATTAAAAAAAAATGGCCGTACAGTACATACTCCTTGATAATTTTTGTCATAGTATTAAATACATAAATAAAAAATCAACTGCAAGGTATAATGGGATGGTCATACAGGTACATCGTAAGTAGCTAAATGTCATCATACAATAAGAGGCACTGGTCAAATAAAGGTACTAAGGAAATGTCACCCAAGACAGGTTTTAAGCGCCTTGAGTTTGCTACCATAACCACATTACAATAAAAACTATAATGTGATATTTAACGCTCATAATATATTCGTATCGTCAATCCACACACGTCGCATTATCAACTCAAGTTGAATAGCTTTAAAACATAAAATAACACGTCAAACTTATTTGTTCAAGTTTCCTCAATGAACTGAGAAACGGTAAACAAGACAGTTATTGGAAATTACAAGCAACGACCAGTTAACTTGGTTCAATATTCATTAAGCGTAAATTAACTTAAACATCAAATTTGCTAAACCGGCTTCTGCTATACCACAATATTAGTTCAACGTAGTGCACAATGGCGGGTAGCATGCTCGTGTTTGTGATCTCAGGTATTTTGTGCAGCTTGTGTTTTATAATTTCTTAAATGTTCTGAATTAAGTGTGAGTTGTTTCTTCCAGTTTTGACCGTGACACATGCCAGTGCTGGTGTTTATTCCAGTTTGAATGAAACGAGAGTTAAACGGGTAATAATATGCATGATTTTCATTTGAGTGTAATACGTTGATGCTATAGTTTTAGTTAATAGTGTGGAGAGAGGTCACAAATAATAATAATAAGAATAACTTTATTTCACCACAGAAGTTACAAAGTGCATAACATTTTACAAAGGAGATAGGTAGATGACATTTTAATGCGGTAAGTGAACCAGCGGCCTTCGCACAAGACTCTGGGTCAGCAAACAAAATAAAATAAAAAAGCGAAGAAATTGTTAGAAAGTGTGTGTGTGTGCGTGTTTGTGTGGCTACACTTTACTATTAGTAAGTGCCTGTAAAGAGATCTTCAGTAAATATTGAGAACTCTCTCCAGGCACATGTATTCCAAATACTAAATGTACCGTCAACTAATCTATCCTTTATTAGCATTTGATGATTTTTATTCGATTTTAATGTGCTCATTTAGTTTGAATTTTTTTATCTATTATATTGTTAGCATTAAAAACTAACATGGCTGTGCTGGAAAAATAATTTAGGGGTGAAGTTTTTAAATCAGTAAAAAAAACATTTAAACTGTATCCTATGTTAAGGCAATGGAATAATTAATAATAATTCGTTTTAAATACGTAATTGTCATGTCGTTATAGCATTATTATTATATTTATTAAATTCACAGCAAGACCAATGGAGTTGGGGACCCGCTGAACAAAGCCAACCCAATGTGAGTATTTCTACAAACCTATATTTTTAATTTGACTATAATTACCCTTCTCCCATCCTGGTCTAGGAGCAAATAAATACATAGAAGGTACCAGTTGCTTCTCTTCCCGCGCTGATGGTAAATGCCCATCGAGGGAAGTGGCGAAAATCATAGAAATCGTGTTATAGGCGATGCAGCTAGCGTCTCATCACTATTTTGATTTCATCTTTGCCATCTATACGCCCATAATCTTCCTTAACGTGACCTGTAGGTCTTGTCTTAGGCCCTGTCTACCCTGTAAGGGATAAAGACGTGATTTGTGTTAGTAACAAAAAATAATGCTAAAATTATTTTTATGCGTAGAAGCCCCTTAAATCGAGTAATAAGATTTAACGCCATTATTATTTTAGGAATACACTAAAAATAGTCCCTCGGCGCCACGAGATGAAGAAGCGGACGTTTGTCTCCCTTACACCCCAGTGATGCCTGATTTCTCCAAGCCAGGAAGAAGAATCAGTGAAAAAAGTGAGACAAAAAAAACAATTTGTACTTTTTTTCTAAAATATAGAACACTCTCCACATCATTTTCGTTTAAACGTTTAAAGGTTGTCATTATATACGTATTAATCTATTTTTGTTTTATGTTTAGAATGCCTTGAATACATTTGGCAAATGAAAACTGGAGAAGAGAAGGCTGAAAAAGAAAAAGCATGTGAGTACTATTCCAAAACTTACAAAATATTTTTGAATGAATTAAAATTATAAAATCGTCAGGCGTATTGTCTTTATTGCAAAAGTTTCTAGCGTGGATTCCTATTCACTTGTTTCCTATAAACGCTGCCATGCCAGGGTAGTCTAACTTATTAATTACTAGCGACCCGCCCTGGCTTCGCACGGTATATTATGCATGTATTATACATATAAACCTTCCTCTTGAATCATTCTATCTATTAAAAAAACCGCATCCAAATCCGTTGTGTGGTTTTGAAGATATAAGCATACATAGGGACACGGGGACAGAAAAAGCGACTTTATTTTATACTATGTATTGATTATTATTCTCTTATTATCCAGGTGTAGCGTACAATAGAAAAAAGGTCGGCTTAAACATCCATATTTTTGTCATCGGAGGTCATCTCGCTGCTTCGGCGGAATACCCGCACATGGTAAGAGAAAAAAGAAAATACTCAAACTGTGAGGAATGCCATAAAACCTTCACCCACCTCACTTCTGTCGATAGACTTATAGCACCACAAACATCTGTCTTTGTCTAACACCTCGGCCAAGCCTTCGCTGACCGCTGGGACAAATCACTTAGCGTCATTATGGGTTGCCTAAAATCAAGAATAATTATATCCACAAGCACATGCACATGCATCCACGGCACTCGACATCAATTCAAGTCACTAAGACAACTCTTCAAATCCAGCGACGGTGCGTCACTGCCATGCATGCATCAAATCCTGCCTCTTTATATTTACATCTGTAATGTTCTTCTTTTCCTCAATAAAGATTTATCTTTGGTAAGAGGTAAAATAGTAAAAACATACGTTCACGTTCACACGTGACTTTACTGACACTCTTGACTGATACTACTGTTCCTACTGGATTCGATTTTTACGTGCGCTACGATGTAGACGGCTGACCTGGTTAGTCGCTTGTTCACGATGCAAGCCGCTTCCAACCGAGGCAACTGGACATCTATGGGGGAGGCCTATGTAAATGTAAATGTTCAGTAGATAATCTTCGACAAATCTTTATTTGTCTACAAGTATACTCAAAGACCTTGAAAGCCTTCTTAATGTGAAAGGGCGCCTGTGCTTAGTGGATGCACGTATGTTGGGTATATGCGACAATACTCGAAGGTACAACAAAATAAAATAGTCCTATTCTTGGGTAAATTATTTGAATAATTTCTGTACCAGGGAGCTCTCGGCTGGAAGGCAGTTGAAGGCACCTGGATCTTCAAATGCGGAGGCGCCCTCATCAGCCCCAACTTTGTCCTGACTGCGGCCCACTGCACGAGGACAGGCAGGGACACCAGCGTTGCTGAACCCGAGCCCAGGATTGTGAGGCTCGGAGACAAGAATATTCTGGATATTGTAAGTAGGCCAGGATAGGAGATTACCTAGTTCCAGGGTGGAGCAGTTACCAGCAGCACAATCGGATAGAACACGGGGCTTGTAAACGTATAGATAGTACCAGCATCAGATGTTATCAGTATTGCTTTGTTCTATCCACGAAGTTGCCGGTAATGAAACTTTGAATTTGTTTCGAATCGAAAATGATGATCCACGGATTTTTTACTTAAGAAAAGTAATAAACACGAAAAAATAAATCCAAAGCAATCCACTGACCGGGGTAGGGTGTTCTTCGGTTTTACGTGCTTTGTAATAATTCTGCAGTCATATTTGGGACTAGCTGCTGCCCGCGACTTCATACGCGGAGAAACTATACTATTTTTCGATATAAAAACTGTCCTAAGTTCTTCGCAGGATCTCAAACTATCTTGGTATGAAATTTTATCTGTATCGGTTGAACAGGTTACGCTTGAAAGTGTTACAAATAACTCGCGTACATTTGACAATGCTTAAGGCTGCGGCTCCACTGAGGCGGAGACGAGCGGAGCGGAGAGGAGATGTGTGGGGATCGACCAATCATATTACAGATCGGAGACGAGATGTGGATTTCATGTAATATGAATGTAATATGCTTGGTCGATCCCCACACGTCTCCTCTCCGCTCCGCTCGTCTCCGCCTCAGTGAAGCCGCACCCTAACACAATCTTTCATCACTTCCAGCCCAACAAAGGTTTCCAGCCCCACGACGCCGCTATTACGAGGATCATCGTCCACCCTAACTACCACTCTCCGAGGAAGTACAACGACATAGCCCTTCTGCAGCTGGAGAAGAACGTGGAGTTCACCAAGTTCATCCAGCCTGCCTGCTTGTGGAACTCCGACACGGCGAGTATTGGGAAGGCGAGCATCACCGGCTGGGGAGTTGTGGAAACTGGTAATACTAATTAGACCATTTAGACGAGGCCAATAGCCGAGAAAATCCACTGAGCTTGTCGAATGGCATAGTACTTATAAAGGCAACCCACTACAGCACCTTCCATGCTGGTGTGGGAGCAAAGAAAAAACATACATACATACATAAATCACGTATTTGTCCCTTACGGGGTAGACAGGGCCCAAAGTAACAAGACCCAATGACCTCGTTTAACATGATTGTGGGCGTATGGATGGAAAGGGGAATGAAAATAGTGATGGGTTGCTTATTGCCTATAACACGATTCCTAAAATTTTGGTCCATTCCCTCGTTGGGATTTTACCATCTGCGCGGGAAGAGAAGCAACTGGTACATTCTATGTTTTTTCTTTGCTCCCAGACCAGCATGGAAGGTAGAAAAAACATAGAATGTAGTATTTGCTTTTCTTCCCGTGCAGATGGTAAAACCCTTGAGATGGTAAGAGCCTTTAATTCTTGCGTTTCTCCTGCCTATTTGTTTCCGCCACTTACTTAAACTGTCTCCAACTTATTTATTTTCTTATTGGTTGTCAGGTACCTACAGATCACTGTTAAGCTATAAGAACGCCTATTGTGTTCTTTGTTTCACAAATGTTTTTTTACTGAGATGTGGTGTTCAATAAAGAATATTTATATTGTATTGTAAATTTCTAACTCACATAACATGGTGCCTAAAAAATACCTCAATCGTCCGTTAAACTCATCTCACCAACAAAATCGACGAATCAAAAACATCTGACGATCGCTTCTTTACCTTCCTTACTTTAACTCCCAACTTCACCCAACCAGGTGGTCGGGAGACGTCGCCAGACCTCCGGGCAGCTGAGGTGGAAATCATAGATTCCCCCACATGCAATAAACTTCTGAGGCACTTCTGCAACCGAGCCTGGTGCGGAGTGCAGGCCGGACAAATCTGCGCGGGCCAACTCGCTGGAGGCGTGGACACTTGTCAAGTAAGTTTGACATGATTGGAACTTCCAAATGGCAGGATAGATTTAGCCATAGGAATAGTTTCCTACGACGATACCACAATACTGTGCTGCGGGTCAGGTTTATTTTTATCAGGTCACTGGACTCGTGTCGTCTATATTTTGTGTTAACGTCTGTGATATGGTCAACCTCTTCGTAGGTTTGGTTCTTCAGGAAGGAGTTGAAGAGAATAAAAATGATGTCTGTCGTTCAAAAGGTATCATTAAGTGCTCGCGTAGACGTACGTATCTAAATATCCTCGGCATGCGGTAGAAAATGGAACTAAATCGTTAAAAGTTTTGAGATCAGCGCCATCTATCTAGCTATATCATAACTAGGTAAGACGGGTAGGTCTTAAGGAAATCAAAGAACAAATCAATTAGAAAGTTAACTATTTAAGTATCCGATAGATGGTGCTGGTCGCAGCCTCCGTGACAGCGTGCCCATTAGTGGACACTCCATGAGCTATCTCATTGAAGAGATTGGAGGGATCTTCTCGTACCAATATTACAGTACAGGGATACTTTTACCACCACATTAAGGTTTAAAATGTCAATGTATTTACGGAGGTACATTGAATCTCATTACGCTCAGGATTCTATTATAAAATCCTTCGCTATATTCTGAATTCAATTTACCGCCCTCGCCGTAAATACATCATTTTGTTCCCTTGTAACACAAATAACTATATCACACCTCTCATTCAGGAAAGTAACTTTTCTCAAACATGCTCGGAAATGTATGCGTTAATGTCCCGATATGAGGACATGAAGTTTCTCGTTTATGGCTCCCTACATTACTTCTTGGCTTAGGCCACAAAAGTTAGTATGAAAATCCATTTTTGTCCGCTGTTCTAATTTTTTAAATTTCTATACTAAAATTAAATTGGCAAAGGAAAAAATTACATACAGCCAACCACCACCACAATCTGTACCTAAGCATAATTGCGACATAAAAAAAAATCTATGGTACTATATTTATGTGCGGTTAAACATGGTGCTCAAATAGCTGGATCAAATTAGTACATTTAAAAAATAAAAAAGGTGGCAAATCGAAAATCTTTTTTTCTGCTTATGCGTATTTCGTAGTGATTGTTATTATAATTTAACAGAAATAAAAATGACTTCTAGTGATGAAAGTGACGGGGAACTTATGAACTGTACTCCGCCTCATTTAAAAGAGGAGGCAAATTTAGCTATGCAAAATATGCTACCGGAAAAAAGTAAAGAGATTTACTTGATTGTCTAGTAGTTATTTTAATTTTAATATTTCCTCACATTGTTTGAGAAAAGCACTATACAAGCTTTGGCCGGAACAGGGATTGCAGGACTCGTTCTATCTGGCCTCGTCTTCGACTCGGCCACCTACCCCAAACTCGTCCAGCAATCCCTTACTTCACGGCCTCTGCAGTAATGTACTATTTGACGAGAGGGATCAAAGTGCAGCTTTAATATTCTGTCACTCGTAGTCCATGAAACAAAGTCTTCTTATTGATTCTATTGTAGGAATGTCACAACAATGATAAAGTAGTTACTCAGTCGCTTGTACCTAAAGTAAAGTAAATCTCACCAACGAGGAACAAATGAGCGAACAGAAACGTTCAATAAAATTAAACGTTCCAACAGAATCGAAAACAGATTAAAAGGTATTGAGTCTTTCTCCCCGTTCCGAGCATGCGAACGATTTTATTTCACTCGGAGCATTTTTATTTAACCTGGTTTCCATTAATGTGGAATGTTTGTGTTCAACAGAACCATACTGCTCTTGATTATTAATCAGACTGTTGCCCGCGTCTGACGAAGAATCCTATCGCTATCCCACGGGAACTTGGATTACCCAAATTTTAGTTTCCGTGTCAATATTTAGAGACCTTCGCAGTTTGTGGTCATTAATATCACTTGTTGATGCAAATATTGTACGAGTAAGAGCGGCGTCGCTGAACCGGGAGTTATTAGATTGTTATTCAAATGAACGGGTTGTGCTGGTGTATAATAAAAATAAGGTTTACCAGACTGCGGCGGCTTTTTGCATTTAAAGCCCTTCCATTAGAGTTAGGCGTCTAAAATAAGCAAAAAATGTTAAATGTTTTGCTGTTTGTTCATATTTTTATGGATAAGTGAAGCTAATTTGCGAGTGTTGCTATAGATCCTTCCGTATTTTTGTCAGCTTGTTTGTGAAGTGCTTTCCACTGGCGTTCGTCGCGCCACTGTGTATGTGTTGTTTTTTAATTTTATCTGGGTCCCACTGAGAAACAGCGTCGCGGCTTGCCGCAACATTGTGCTGAGTGGGGCCCCTTTTACCATATTGTACTTCTTCAATTATATATCTACGTGTATCGAATGTGTATAAATAAATGTTTCTCTCTCTCTCTCTCACTCTCTCTCTCTAAATTTGTGAAGCTAACCATCTTTAAAACTAGGTTTAGCAGTTCAGTGACTACCTGTCTAGGTTCTTGCAATTGACGGCCATGGCAGAAAATCTAGAAACCCTCCTTATTTTGATTCGCTTACATCATTTTTAACTTTTAGTAGTGAGGGGACGTGGGTAGTTACGGTAGACAGGGGACAGGAGACACGGGTTGATCAGTAGAATGCTTTATTACGACTGAAGCTTAACTATAACTAATACACACAGTTACACCCTTATTCATAAACGTTCTGTAGGCTTCTGCTCACTTTTAAAGGTAAATAGGTCAAAGTGATGACAGATAAAGAAACGATTGCTAAGTTAGCAGAAGCCTACAGAGCGTTTATGAATAAGGGGGTTATAATGCTAAGTATATCTTGACACACTGCAGTAGGTACCTAATTTTTTTGATGCGCTGTTACACCGTGAGAGCCTTGGGGGAGGCCTATGTCCAGCAGTGGACGTCTTTCGCTTGACATGATGATGATGATGTTACACCGGCAAGCCTAAGAAATCATGCGTCACACAATTTTTTTATGACTACACTGTGTGCGTTAAGTAGGTCGATCTTTACCTGTGTTGCAAAATCCGGATTGTCTCTGCTACTTGTTAAACCCAAATCCATTCGGAGACACCTCGTTTCCGCCCGTTTAAGACAACCATGCTTCCGCTTTGATGACGTCGCCTGGTTACCAAAGCGTTCCTATTTCGGTTATTCTTGAACATTTCAACCGCTTTCCTTCTTGTCTTGTTAGGTCGGCGTACAAAATATGAAGGCTCTTTAAAAGAAATTATTCGTTTTTTTTTTTTACTTGAATTGGCATTTTGTATATAAAATTTCTAATCAATCTAACCACTGAGTGCTTAAAAATTCTGGTTTTACAATCACTATTGCGCAATCGGCAGCACATCCACGGGAATGTTAAAGGATATAATGTTTATAACAATTTGACTATGATTATTTTTCTTTCATGCTGGTCTGAGAGTAAAGAAAAAACATAGCTTGTACCAGTTGCTTCTCTTCCCGCGCAGATGGGAACAGCCCATCGAGGGAATAGACATAAATCTTCGTACTCATTTTAGGGCGATGCGGCTAGGAACCCATCACTATTTTGCCCATGCAATCATGCTAAAAGTGGCCTTTAGGTCTTGTTACCTTCAGTTCTGTCTACCCCGTAAGGGATAAAGACGTGATTGTTGTTACGTATGTATGTAAATTCTATATGAACTTGGTGGGACTTGTTTGTTTACAAAAGCGTTAAAATTGTTTGGAATGGACTTATTTCACTATCACTATCACTACATACATATACATACATAGTATAAAATAAAGTCGCTTTCTCTGTCCCTTTGTCCCTATGTATTCATCCGTTCATCCCTTACAGGCATATAAGCAGTGCTTGTAAGCATACGTAAATGTGCCCGACACGCTTCTTACTAATACGGATTTTGTTGGCAATACGCCTACCCTCTGTCAAAATCCACTGCACGCCCCTGATGCATAATATACCGTGCGAAGCCGGGGCGGGTCGCTAGTAAATCATAAAACACCACTGATACATGTCCTCACTTTCAGGGGGACTCCGGCGGCCCGTTGCAGGTGAAGATCCCCCTGCCCCCTGGTGTGGGGTCAATGCACTACGCGGTGGGAGTGACGTCATTCGGCTTCGGATGCGCGCGCGCCGACGTGCCCGGCGTTTATACGCGCGTGTCGGCCTATATTGATTGGTTAGAAAGTATTGTTTGGGGTTGAATCTTGACTAATAATATTTAGTTTTTAAATATTTATAAGCATAAATAAAAATAAATTGTAAACTAAGATAAGGACCGGTTGCGGCTCCTTTGGAATTTTCTTACTAGCTCCTAGTATTTTATTTCTAAATAAAATTGACTCCATTAGACATAGTCCCAAACTAAATAAAGATTGCACTGTGTGTACTAGGCAACGTGTAACCACACTTACATACATAAATAATTAGGTACTTAAAGACTTATTAAGCATCTAATAAACTCTAGAGCAAACATTTGTATTTGCACACATATCTGCCTGGCGATCAAACCTTAGACCCCAAGTTTCATAGTCAGGTTATCTACCCACTGGGCTATGCAGTCGTCAGATAATCTTAGGTAATCAATTATCTTAAGTGAGTACTTAAATCGTTTTGTTTATTACTAGCTGTTGCCCGCGACTCCTTTCGCGCAGAATTCGCTTATCGCTATCCGATTATAGCGACAAAAAACTATGACCGTCTCTGGGACTGAAACTGTATACCAAATTTCAACGAATTATGTAAGTATGCTTAATGTAACTGCGGCAATATAAGTCAGTACGCCAATTTTACTTAATTAGATGCTAAGTTGTTGTGAACTAAGCTGCATAAGTTATTATAGTTTTTTAACTAACCCACGGGAACACTTTACTTTTCCGGGATTAAAAATATCTAAAATATTGACCAGAGATATAAAGTACCACCACCCAAAATTTCATTTAAATCGGTCCAACAGTTTTGGAGATTAGCGAACACAGACATAGGTAAATGAACACATCCATACAGGCAGACAAAAATTATAAAATCTACTTTTTTGTGTTTCATTACTCTTCCCTTATTTTTGATGAATTTATTTTATGTACAGACACGAACTTTCTACTGATTTATTATATCTATAGATATTTCCAAAGCCAACGTCACATTCAGGTGAAACAAAACGATTTTTCAATCTAAATCATCAATCATCGTTAGATCCATTCACAAAAATACTACGTAAAGGAAAAAACATAGTTAAATCACTACCGGGGATGCACCGTTTACTGAGATGACGGCATCGTGATGATGTTGACTATTGATGACGTCATGGCATCCACTTCTAGGACCACAAAGATTGTAACATAGAGCAAACAACCTAATAGAGTGGACACGTAGTACAATTCGAATGAAATAAAATTGCGCCAAGCTGAAATTGGCGATAACTGCACTTTTATTGCCCACCAAAGGTCAAAATGGTAAACAAAGTTGAAAAAGCTAATATCTTCGATATGAATAGTTAATGTTAAGTTGTTGTGCGGCATAGTGAATGAAACTAGATTAATTTTAATAAAAACTAAAAGTACATTTTTTTCTATTTTAATCATTTATTTATTTTTTGAATATTTTCATGTCTTACCTACTAACACCACTTGCTACTATTTTTTGTCTGTAACTAACCTCTACGGAATCTGTCCGAAATAAATGTTTTTATTATCATTAAATGGGTTTGTTCCATGTAGAAGATAAAGGAAAAGCAATCCCCAAAAAATTGTGTTAGTATGGTATATGTCGAAAAGGACAGATGTGTTGCCACAATTGGATAGCTCTAAATACCACTCTAATTGGTTATTTTCTCTATGGCTTGTTAAGATCATAAACCTTGTTTGATATGTATACACCGTACATAATTATCATTCATGTCGCTATGAGAAACCGATTGTTTTTCTAACGCGTACAGTCAGTACAACTTAAATTTAACTTATAGTCGCAGATTTAACCTCTTGCGGCCCAAAGGCCTTGCAAAAAGTCATCAATTTTGAAAAATAAAACTTGTCCAAAGGACCTAACCTTGTTATGAAAATTTTAACTAACGGGGCCTTCAATTCCGACTCAGTTTAGGTTTTAGCTGTAATTTTTAGTATGCATCTGACAGCGAGCGAACCTAAGCTGGTTCGGAATTGAATCGCGTTGAGACATCTCGGTAACCCCCCAGAACCCTGGTCGGCTACATGTCAAAGTGGCTCGTCATGATGACTATAGTATAATGTAATCTACGTCTCGCTGATGATCTATTTTTCATGTCTGTGTTTTTTTTTTGTTTTCTTGGTTATTTTCTATAAAATTGTGTATATTCTCTGTATCTTGCAAAAAGGTCTTCTTTCAGTTTTCTTTCTAATAATATCAAAAACCAATGCGTTAAAAATAAAAAATAAAAAACATTTTACTATTTTTTTTTTTAACTACAGATACTCATATACCCTCTGAAAAATGTAATTGTCTTTTTAGTACAAAACTCATGAAGCTGTGGCAGACGGACAGACTGTGTAAGTAGGATTAGTTGTACAAGTCGGGTTACCTCCACGTGTGGTCAACAGCGGTTCGTTATTGGATCCGTCCGTGGAAGAGCAGTGTTTGGTCCGGTGCATCCTGGGCATCGGCTAATGATTTCCTGGCAGCTTCTGAGGGATTGACGTCGGCTAAGAGCCCGACAGGGGTGGAGTCTTTGACCATACCGTACAACGTTGCCGACATTTTGTCACTAGATGTTTTAATTATATTCTTGTTACTTTGGCATTGGCGAAGTTGTCGTCGCTATAACGACTTGATACACCACAAATAAGAAAAAGAAGAAGAAGTAGGATTAAGCAATAGGGTTCAGTTGGGACCCATTGGGTACGAATGTTTAAAAAGGTTTTTGCCGTGTTCGTAATGACAGACAACATAATTACACATAAACGGATAACTCACGTATAAAAAGTCGAGTGATGCTCGACATGTTTCGGACTAAATTTCGTAGTCCTTCTTCCTGTAGCGCTCGCCCTGGCGGCAGCCAACCGTCCGAAACATGTCGAGCATCACTCGACTTTTTATACGTGAGTTATCCGTTTATGTGTAATTATGAGCGAGTCTCACGGTAGTTTCATGTTGAAAGTAGCAGACAACATTTATGATCTATCGGACCTTGAGAAGCAGGAAAAGCAAAGTCCGTGATAATAATGCTTTATGGTATAATATAAGGTTACATTTATATACTTATTTATGTTTATGAATGTACCAGTGTTATAGGCGATGCGGCTAGCAACCCATCACTATTTTGATTCCCCTTTTCACCTATACGGCCGCAATCATGCTAAGCGTGGCCTTTAGGTCTTGATACCTTGGGTTCTGTCTACCCTGTATTTATATACCTTTAAGGAGGCACCACATTGTTTTTGATATTTGTTTTGCTTCTTTGATTTTTGTTCTGTGATTTAACGAATTAAAATGTTTTTTTTGTGTTAATATCTTTGTTGGGGTCGTATTTGACATTTTAATATTTATTTATTTATTTAATGCAATTTAGATGTCACAAGTAGAACAAAATGATGGCAATATGCACATTAAAACATTATGAAACCCTGTTGGGCGCAATTTCATTTTAATTTTATGTTTTATTTCAATTTTTTTTAAGTTTTAACACTAAGCTTATATTTTTTTGTGATTTTTTACAATTAATATTAAAATTAAAGTTACTTTTTAAAACTATCATTGACTATCTGTTATATATTTCTAAAATAATAAGCAAGTATACAACTCATGAAAGTAAAAATTAGGTCATCTATATAAATATCTATACATATAATGTGAATCTGAATTTTTTTCTTCCCATCCTTTCGGAGTCACTACTGCCATAAATCTTTCCATGCCGACTGTACTTGCAAATCTAAATCCGGTTTCAAGTTAACCTGAGCAGTCAACTTTGAGCACAAATCGCGGTTAGACGTTGGACCTGTTAGTAATATTGTGTTTGTAAATAGTATACAATACAAAAAACGACAATGTTTACGTTCGCGTTCCTATTTTTTAGTTGTGGAGGTATTTATTTGTTTAAAAGTGTGAATATTTTAGGAACAAATTAAATGTAAGACAAGTGCAAGCTAAAATTAAAGTTTTTTTTTTTACTTAAGCGTGCTATGGCCATGGATAGTAATATTATTTAGTTAAGGAGCCTGCTGATTCACTGAGCATGTACTCTCATGCATGTGTATGTACCCAAGGTCTCTTTTATATGACTTTTTTTTTAACTACCAGCGCATTCGGAAAGACCATTGCCAAGAAGAATGCGCCGCAATAAACTTGGCAGAAAGTCATTTTTTCAAAATAAAATACATTAAGCTGCTACAATACTTCAATTAAATACACTTATAAAAGGGATGTATAGAGTCCTCGAGCCTTAAATTATATTAGTCTTTAGTAGAGATGTATAAAGTCTCTACTAGTCAAGATAACCGAGCATTCCAATAAGTAGACTTTTTAAATCGGCCCAGTAGCTTTTGAGTTTATTCGTTACAAACGAAAATACATTTGTTTACTCTTTATACTATTATCATAGATGTCTATAAAAATAATTCATATAAATGCACGACTGCAGGACCAGTGTCTTTTTGTAAAGTTCTAAAGATTCTGAATACGCTCAGCCATCAAAGTCTCCCAGAATAAAAGCTAATAAATCGAGGAAAACAATATCGCTATGAATGTTAGTGTTTATAATTATAAATGGTATGTTGACAGTGCTTCGTATACACACAGAGAGCTATACATTGCCGAAGAACGTCAGTTGGTTGACAAGGAATAAAAGAGTAAGTAATACTTACACACACACACACACACACAAATCACATCTATATCCCTTACGGGGTAGACAGAGCCTGAGATAACAAGACCTAAAGGCCACGTTTAGCATGATTGTAGGCGTATAGGTGGAAAGGGGAATCAAAATAGTGATGGATTGCTAGCCGCATCGCCTATAACATGATTCCTAAAACTTTCGCTCATTCCCTCGATGGGCTTTTATCATCTGCGCGGGTAGAGAAGCAACTGGTACATTCTATGTTTCCTTTACTCTCAGACCAGCATGGAAGTAATAATAATAATAATAATATAGCCTTTTTATTCCGAATTCGCTACAATTTCATTTTTTTTTTGTTGTTGTTGTTGTTTTATTATTAAATTGTCGCGTAATTCGGCGTGCCTCATGGCATAGGCCTCGTCCGTGTATTGGAGGGTTTGGGCTATAGTTCCCACGCGCGCCCAGTGCGGATTGGGAACTTAACACACACCATTGAATTTCTTCGCAGATGTGTGCAAGGTTTCCTCACGATGTTTACCTTCACCGAAAAGCTCATGGCAAATTTCAAATGTAATTATCGCACATAAATTCCGAAAAACTCAGAAGTGCGCGCCCGGGATTTGAACCCACGACGCTCTGCTTGAGAAGCCACAGGTCAAACCACTAGGCTACCACGGCTAGCATGGAAGTAATACTTAAGTACCTATTAAATATTTGTTTAATCAGCAGCTGGTGTAGTCGACCAAGAAAGTAATTTTCTCAAAACTGCCGTAAATGTCATCATTGTATTCTAAGATGCCGTAGTCTCAGACTAAACAAAGACGGAGTTCTTCAGACTGCAAAGCGAGGCCGTTTCAAACTACGCCTCGCCTTGTACATCGTAACATGTTGGGCAGCTATGCAAAAAGGCTCTAACAATATGTGTCTTGTAAAACCACAAAATAACTCACAAGAACATGCCAACTGTATAGGTAAAAACTTCAGGAAATTACCTGTTGCATGTAGTAGTGTACAGAACTGTTTTTTTTTTATATGAATAGGAAGGCAAACGAGCAAGTGGGTCACCTGATGGTAAGTGATCACCACTGCCCATAGACACCCGCAACCCCGGAGGGATTGCAGATGCGTTGCCAACCTAGAGGACTAAGATGAAATGCCTCTATAATCTATGACTAATAATATAATAATAATATAATCTATATATCTGCTAAGTAGCAGTGCTTGCACTGCTGTGTTCCGGTGTGGAGAGTAAGTAAGCCGGGGAAATTACGGGCACAAGAGGCATTGCATCTTAGTCCTCTAGGTTGGCAACGCATCTGCAATCCCTCCGGGGTTCCGGGTGTCTATGGGCAGTGGTGATCACTTACCATCAGGTGACCCACTTGCTCGTTTTCCTTCCTATTCATATAAAAAAAAAAAAAAAATGACTGATATGGGGCTTAAGTCATTTTTCTAATTTGGAACGTCAATTTGTCTATTCGCACACATTACTCACACATACAACACATCATTTACTTAAGTTTTTTTAACTATAACGTGTGAACACATCAGCTGGTTGCTAATTACGTCAAGGTGAGGTTACGTAAGGTTCGCAAGTTCATTTAACGGGAAACGTTGCGGTTAATTGTTTAGTCTGTGATTTTTTTGTCGATGGCACTTAATACCTAACCTAAAAAAAAACAGTTTTGATACAAGCTTTTTTTATTGACCGTCCTTGCATTGTCATCCGTCCTACATATGTGTACCAAATTTCAAGTCAAGACCTTAGGCTTATTGTCTAACTCGGTCGCAATCGCCATCGTGTTCATTTGACAGTTCATGTATGGGTTGACAATCGGCATCGGAATCAGCTAGCTGTCACATTCATACAAGAACTGTCAAAATGAACACGATGGCGATTGCGAGCGAGTTAGACAATAAGCCTAGTGATCGGGCCATTAGAATTCTACTACCAGACTATTGTATTATATTAGGCAGAGACGTGGACACTCACAGGAGGACTAGTCCATAAGTTCAAAGTCGCCCAGCGTGCTATGGAGAGGGCTATGCTCGGTATCTCGTTGAGAGATAGGGTCCGCAACGAGCATATCAGATAAAAGACGAAAGTTGTCGACATAGCCCGAAGGATTAGTACGTTGAAATGGCAATGGGCTGGTCACGTTTGCCGTAGAACTGACAACCGTTGGAACAAAAGTATCCTAGAGTGGAGACCACGTTTGGGAAAGCGTAGCGTGGGACGCCCTGCGACGCGTTGGACGGATGACCTTAGGAGGACAACTGGCAGTGGCTGGATGAGGGAAGCCCAGGATCACGAAATTTGGCGCAATATGAAGGAGGCCTACGTCCAGCAGTGGACGGACAATGGCTGTAGATAGATAGATAGACTATTGTATTGTCATCCGACTCCCACAAGTATGCAAAATTTCAGCCCAATCCGTAGTATGTTTGTCGGGGTGGAATCTTGCGACTCAATTTTGAAGCAGATGTCTTCAACCGATTGAACTGAAATCTTGCATACTTGAGTAAGTCGGATGACTATACAATAATCTGGTAGTGGAATTCTGTTAACCCAGGCAGGATCGCCTCCGTCGCCGCAGCAGACTCTTCAACGGTTTATCCGATTGACCTGAAAGTTACACATTTATGTAGGACGGATGACAGCAAGTGCAGTCAGCAATAAAAGCTTGTGTTTTCGAAATTTTCGACAGAAACTTATGCTTGATGATATTTATATTTTTCAGCAAGTTGCAGAGGACAGATGGTCGTGGGGGTACGCAGACGTCACGGAACCTTCGGTACGTTTTACAATCATAGTTAAGGTGTCAGTTGCACTAAATTACTTTAACAATAACGTCTACCATAACCATGGTGATGTTGGTGATCTTGAGTGGGGGCCTAACTGGGTCAGGTGGGGTGTCGATCCTTTTGCCGATCATTCAGCTCAGTTCCCCTTGGTTGGAGCCTCCGGTTACTGTCCCAGCAGCGCTCCCTCAACTCTCCTCAAATACTTGTCTGGTTGGCATACTTCCATGCTGGTCTGCATACTTCACAAGATTAAAGGCGAGGGCATGGGCGAAAATCTTAGGAATCATATTACAGGCGATGCGGCTATCAACCCATCACTATTTTGATTCCTGTGAAACAGTTGGCATCAGTTGATGCTCTACTGCCACTCCTTTAAAAATTGACCCCCGACTTCCTCACCTCACCCCCTTCCTTACCTCACCCCCTTCCTCAACTCACCCACTTCCTCACCTACCAAACGTCATTTTTAGACACTTGGACTTGAAGTACTGTAGGAGCGGCTAACCAAAGGTTGTGTCATTGTTCGCAGCATAAGGAACCATACATAAGTTCAAGCGCACCGCCGCCAAGCTATCCAGATGCCAGTGCGTGTGACGCATACAATCCACCTGTTCCTGACTTCAGGGATCCTGGTAAAAGAATTAGTGAAGCAAGTGAGTATCACAGCCGTAGGTAACCCTTATGGTGGCACTCTACTAGGCGTTGCGTGTTCGCGTTGCGCTATTGGTATCTTCGTAACTATATAGTGCATCCCCTTCACTCACGCAAATATTTGGATAAAGGCCAAGTGGAGTGCCACCCTTAAAAATAATTTGCTTTTTAGGCAATGTGATCAAAATGGATAAGAATCTCGTTTAGTGTAGAAAACTACCCACTTGTTTACGAGCAATATACATGTTTTTTTTTCGGCCAATCTTAAATACAGAGTAAACCTCTTACTCTTCTTCTTTGGCGTTACACTCCTGCTAGAATGGTCGTAGCCGTCACCCCGATTTTGTTGCTTCTTTATACGCTCTTAGATGCGTCGCCTACCCCATCTTGCAGCAAAGTGGCCAGTGCTAAAAATACTACGATACTTCTCACAGCTAGGTAATACTTGTTTCCAAGATAAACTACTGGCATTTCAGAACAGAGAACTTGTGAGAATCTCAATAACTCGGACCCCATTCATTTAAATTTCACCTCTCGCCCAACTTCGGGCGCGGGGCGCACCTGTTGCTAGAATTTAACTTTTAATATCGTACCAGGCTATTTCACAGATTCATTTGCGAAGACCAGATTTTCTTGAGATTTCTCTATCTTAAAGGACGCTAGCTTTTACCTACTTCGTCTCGCACCGTTTGGCTGTTCCGAAATTTTATTGAAATCGTTATCATACGCTTCGCGCAAAACCTCTTCGTTTCGATTTCGTTCATGAAACCGTTATTCTTAAACCGGTTTTTAGGGAAACATTTTCATAAAGCTCTTGTCAAGTAACAGGTTAACCTGTTTAGAACAGTAAGGTACCGACGCACTACAAGCAAAGTCTGTTTTCTTACATTCTGCATTTGTACGGCAGGCCGTGACGTCGCATTAGTTTGGAGCACAACTGAATTAAACCGGTATTAACCGCTATTTTTTAAACCGTTTCCAAGCCTTGTTATTATCAAGAATAGCTTAGGATTTTCATTTACGCTGCATAAAAACACTCGTGAAAATTATATGGACTCTAGATTTAGCGATTGAGATTACAGAAAGTTATGTGCGTAAATTGTGATCCCGTAGACATAATAATATGAAGATTTCAATAGAATAACAGTAGCTGGAAAAACACAAATTACTAACCATAAATGCAAATAAAAGTAACAGGGATGTACTCGTATCTATTGATCAAGCCCGCATGTCAAACAAAAAGTTACAGACCAAAAGCTTTTTGTTCTTTTTCATGTGTCTGCACATGTTTAATGTGCAGGAAAATACTCCATATTAAATTTTCATACTTCCCCATCATAAGAGGAAATCTGCGGAGTTGGAAGAAACAGAATAAAAGATATATGTATTATTTGAAATGGGTAAAATAGTCATAGAATAAATAACGGGTATTAAAAGTAAGTCACTGACGCAAAATTATTATTATGACCTTCGAATTTAGAATTTCACCCTCCTCACCTCAAAACACCCAAAAGAATGAAAGCACAGAGTGTTGCCAACCTACAGAGTTAAGAAACAATACCTATTCTGCCAGTATTTCTACAGTAATGAATATTAAGCTTCATTTAAATAGTTTCCACCAAAGGATCCTTAGAAGCCATTTGCAGAAGCGACGCGCGTTGCCATTTCTCGCAATACAATTTTATTTACAATTTCTCGTTTCAGAATGCGAGGAATACATTTGGCACATGAGAATTCGGGACGAGAAACAAAAGAAAGCGAAGGAATGTGAGTACGTCACATTTTCTTACGAATGTTCTTGTTCGGTCAAAGACACGTTTATCTGTTTCACTTGCGGAGACTTTGGGGAAGGATAACTTATCTAAAAGGTTTAATTTGTGATTGCGACGTTATAATTTTAGTAAGCGCGAAGAAAATAATGTAACTTAATCATTACGCACATATTTTACTACATAACTTTATTGTACTGCACTACCTCTTTTTACAGTCTATATTTTTCTACAAGAAAACCACAGAACATTTTCGGTAAATAAGGTGAACGAACTAAATAAATTCTAAAGGTAACATAAATTTCACGTCGTAATCATTGGGTTATTTTATTTCAACCAAATACCTACGCGTCCCGAATTGCCGAACCTAGCTTCGATTCTAAACTCTAGCTATGAATTTTGTTATTTTTATGTTATTAAACTTAAATTATCTATTGCAGGTTATGATTATTACGAAAAGAACCGTTATCCAGATAATCCTCCACCGTTAGGAGCTGTAGGAGGGCACAGTACGTTGATAGGAGAATACCCTCACATGGTAAATTCAAAATTTATTTTTGCAAGTCGTCGCCAAGGGCTCTTTTACATGTCTTTTTTTAAACTACCAGCGCATTTGGAAAGACCATCGTTGCCAAGAAGAATGCGCCGCAAGAAACTTGGCAGAAAGTCATTTTTTTTAATAAAATACAAGCTACTACAATACTTAAATTAAATACATTTATAAAAGGGATGTGTAAAGTCC
Source organism: Pandemis corylana (assembly GCA_949127965.1). Classification (NCBI taxonomy): domain Eukaryota; kingdom Metazoa; phylum Arthropoda; class Insecta; order Lepidoptera; family Tortricidae; genus Pandemis; species Pandemis corylana. The sequence continues at coordinate 12,393,863 of OX421866.1, read as the reverse complement.
CCGAGCCGTAAATTATATTTTAGTCTATAACGTATGTATGTAAATACAACAACAATGCAACATGGTCCATAATATTATGAATACCACGGACTTCCCTACAGAAACTGCCATAGAAAAACACGTTAGACTACACACAGTAAAATAAGTGTATTTTCAACGGGATACTGTGCCATTGAGCTGCTTTTGAATGAGTCGATTCAAATATGCGGCATCTGCGAGTTGTAACATATAAATGGGGTGGAATAGTAAGGGGTTTGAAAAGATAGCGAATGGGACACATACGCCGCAGCCGAGGCGACATATCTTTTTTATAGTAAACACACTTCTTTGGCTCTGCGCTAACTGTCTACAATCAGCGAAGTTCGGGCGAATTCATTATCTATAGTTCTATGAACTTCAGCAAACTATCTTGTTAAAATATTTTAATGCAACAGTGTTTGCACTGCCGTGCTCCGGCGTGGAGAGTAAGACAGCCCGTGAAATTACTGATACAAGAGATATTCTATCCTAGCCCTCTAGGCTGGCAATGCATTGCATTCCTCTAGTGCTGCGGGTGTCCACGGGTGGTGGTGCTCGCTCACCATCAGGTGACCCACTTGCTCGTTTGCTTTCCTTATCCTTATTATAATTAAAATCCTTGACAGAAAATATTCGTGTTAAACATCATACTCGTAATTACGAATATCAACCGGAGTCCGAACTCAGAAGCTTTCCAGATTATAGATAATAGATTTAGGCTATCTAGTCTATTCGCTTGACTGCTGGTATGAAAGCAACCAATTCGAACAGGAATAATGTCTCAGCATAGGCCTTTATGTCTGTTACAGACGAATTGTGGCGTATAGCCTGGGAGACAACGTTTTCTGTCACAAACTCTACCAGAGGCCCGACAAGAGAAGTTTGCGGTGTTTTTTACTCAGCTATCTTGATGTCGCTTCTCTTGTCAGCAAATGTCTTAAACCAGGCTTTATCGCAAAGTTTGCGACCCTTCACTCCTCGTGGGCGCCAATCTGATCGATTATTCGCGAGTCTTTACCGTTTACGGTCGTCAATTTTAGAACTGGTCATCTCCCGTGTGGTGTAGTCCGTCAAACGAAGCATAATGACCAGCAATCAGCAACATTATTCTCAATATTTCAGGGTGCAGTGGGTTGGAAAGCAGCTGGTGATGGATCGTGGATCTTCAAATGCGGCAGTTCCCTCGTCAGCGCCAAGTTCCTCTTGACCGCTGGCCACTGCTCCAGAACCTCGCCCCGTGATGAGTCCGTCGCTGATGTGGTGCCGAAGATCGTGAGGCTGGGAGACAAGAACATTGCTGATGTGGTTAGAAGATTCTCTTCAACAGTATAATATATCTTACATTATTTAAAATTTAGACATTTAGGATTATTTTAGGTTTCGATCGGTTCTTTTACTTTTTCTGTGTGTCTACTCTTGCTTAATACTCATGTCCTGTCAATCGTTCAAAGGTTAACTGGAAGAGATCCCTTTTAGGGATAAGTTCGCCTTTGTACATGTGTGTTGTCCTGTATTCATCTTTTTCTTGTGTTTTATGTACAATAAAGAGTTATACATACATACATAATCTAAAATCTTACTCCCGCCCGAACATGCCCGTTTTTTAGGAGAAGTAGGAGAGAAAAATTTGGTCTAGTCAAGTTCAGTTCTCACTCGAGTAGTTTTTAACAACTTTTACAGTTCAGTCACCGAGATATACTTATATTTTTGCCATTGTATGTGACTCTGTCTGTCCAAGGCTCACAGATGCTTTAATATAACGGTGATAATTTGGCTTGGGTAATCACGCTGAAAATAATAGGTCAAAAAAGTTCTAAAAATAAGAATGACTGGTGAAGAAGGGACGCTTGTTTTTTTCGTCTACTCATTTTTTCTTGTGATACAAGTGATACGGAGTATAAAAATGGTTTATTTGATGACATATCAAAATGGTCAGGTCAGGAGTACCCGAAACCGACGAGCATGTGTGAAGATATTGATGAATGTGGATAAAGCTAAAGAGGTATGACAGGATCGTAGCAACTGGAAAAGAGTTGTCTCTGCCTACCCCTATGGGAAAGACGCGTAAGAATGTATGTATATCAAAATGTTTCTTACGTTTTCAGTACTACAATCAGCAATTTCCAGATGACAAGATAATTTCCAGAATCATAGTACACCCTCAATACGCTCCTCCGAAGAAATACAACGACATAGCTATCATAGAACTAGCTGATGAAGTATTCGAGTTCACCAAACTTGTACAACCGGCTTGCTTGTGGACCAAATTTGACACGACCAGTCTTGGCACAGAAGCCACTTTAACTGGTTGGGGCGTTATAGATACAAGTAAGAAAACTATGATTGTCCCTTTATTTTATCCGTATACTTATAAGTCACGTTTGACGAAGAGGGCTAGAGTTTCATCGTTGCTTAAAAGAGTGTTAGCGGAAAAAACGTCCGTGAGGTGTTGTCACTTGAATCATTAAACCCGTTAACATCAAAAAGTTGTCTTCAGCTTTTACATCGTTTACCAGCTTGCGTCCACCTGTGGCTTTGATTCCATTGCAAAACTCTCTGTGATGAGAAAATTTCGTTAATTCATCCTTGTTCCTTGTCAGCATTTCGTAAAAACATACCTAATGCCTAATTTAGACTTCTTGCAAGTCGAATTACATTGTGGTGCTGGGTCGACGACGTCTACCTCGTTCGCATCATGACAATTTAATGCTTCGCAAATCTCATCTAGACTTAATGAAATTAACCGTCAATCATTTAAATCTGTTTTTTCTTTATTTGTTTTAGCCAATCTGCAGACTTCACCAGAACTGCAAGCAGCTGAAGTGGATATAATAGATTCCAAAGTATGCGACAACTTACTACGACCCTTCTGCAGCAGGCTCTGGTGTGGCATGCAGGACGGGCAGATCTGCGCTGGCAAATTAGCTGGTGGCGTGGATGCTTGCCAGGTACGATGGAAAGAGAAAAGTAACGAATGAATACAAAATATAAAGAAACACACGCCGTCAAATCCTCTACGAAATGGGGTGATGCACTGTAGGTATCCCGTTCTGGCGTCCACAGTGTAGATGCAGTTCAAACGCAAACCACAATCTGTAAGCACCGTCCTGGCAACAGCGTGTTCGAATCTGTGGGATACATACCGTGCTTTATCTGTGATAACCTGATTCAATTTATCTATCGAAAGGTGACGGTTCTAGTATGATACGGTCTAGAAGACTAAATTTTTTGTGTATTACTTTTCAGGACAACACCCCCAATTATTTTTTCTACTCTTTAATTTATTTCTTTCTCATACGATCAACTTCCTTTTCAGGGTGACTCCGGTGGTCCTCTTCAAGTCAAGATGCCTCTCGACATTCAAGATCAAGGATCAATGCACTACGTGATCGGCGTGACGTCATTCGGCATCGGGTGCGCCCGCGCCAACAAACCAGGCATATACACCAGAGTCTCCACCTACATTGATTGGATCGAAAGTGTCGTGTGGCCATTCAGTCAACCCTTTCGGTATTATTAAAATAGAAACTGAATTTTGTTTTTTTTTTCAAACGATTAGGAGAATCAATATATCGGGTTACAATAAATTTTTCCTATGTTACTTTGGTCTTGACAAATGTCATTGCCTTTAAACTCGTGCAAAAAGAAAAAAATCAATAAATTTGGGTGGTAGGACCTTATTCAGGCTCCGTCCGGATCTCTAGCACCATTCTTCTTCTCTTTTAATACGGCCCCATTGATCGATGCGATGATTTCACCAATGTCAAAGTAATAAATACAGTATTCAAAAATCTTGTGACAAAAATGTCGGCAACGTACGTTGTACGGTAAAACACGGTCAAAGACACCCCCCCCCCCCTCCCGTCGGGCTCTTAGCCAACGGATAACGATATCCCTCAGAATCTGACAGGAAATCACTAACCGATGCCCAGGGTGCACCAGACCAAGCACTGCTCTTCTCTTACAAACGAACCGCAACTCTTGACCATACGCGGAGGTAACCCGACTCGCACCCCCCTTGCACCATTGCGCTGTCGTGTTTGAGAATGCAGAGTATGACAGCTGAGAAAATTACCAGCACATGAAAAAGTAGTCTTCTAGGATGGAAATGCATCCACAATCCTCTGGCATTGCGCATGTGGATGTCCATTAGCAGTGGTAATTGCTCTCCATCAGGTAACCCATCGCTCGTTTGCCTTCATTATTATATTATTTCACATCTCATCTTATTATATTATTCAGAACTATCTGTATCTATATCTGGCCACTCGATCAGTTCCGCTTCCAGGTCATCACGTCATCTTCACCTGGGCTTGCCTTGCCGCCGCTAGCCGTCGGGTGGTTGTGATGGTACGGCTGTGATCGTCTGTATATATTTATGGTCTATTATACCCCATGGACTTCCATGGTAGTGGTACCCAACACGTCGCCGAGAGTGTTCATCTATCTGGATGCATTCGGCAAACAACAGCCTTAATTGTCATGTGAAAAAAAACATGGATGCCAAAGGCACACAACCAAACACTAATAAGCAAAATTGTCGTATCGTAGTAACTTTAATACTTCACTGAATAGTCCTAACAACTAAAACTCCTTTTATCCCCAGTAAACAAATGGCAGCTCAACAACGTTGTACAAAGGTCCTGGACAAATTGTTTGGCTTACAAGGATGCAAACTAGCTTTATTACTCGCCGTTTTGCTCCGGCATCTGTTAGGATAACATAAAAGGTAGGAGGTGAAGCCGCGACAATCGGTCAAGAGGAGGCACGCCGGGGCGATATTTCTGCAAAGATTTGCGACGGTACTGAAGAATCTAAGACACGTGCGTTGAATTAAAAGGTTCAATCTTCTGAAAACATTGTATAAATATATGTATTATTCTTCCATGCTGGTCTAGGACGAAAGAAAAAACATAGAATCTACCAGTGGCTTCTCTTCTCATCGACGAAATGGGCGAAAATCTTAGGAATCATGTTATAGGCGATGCGGCTAACAATCCATCACTATTCTGATTCCCCTTTCCACCTATACGCCCACAATCATGCTATACGTGGAATTTAGGCCTTGTTGCCTTGGGATCTATCTACCCCGTAAGGGATGGAGACGAGAAAAATATATATTTAATCGTTGAAGCCAAACATTTAGACCGCTTACAGTTTTTGCTTCAATCTTTGTTTCAATGAATTTTTGAGCGGTGTCCCGACGTGGAGAGTATCTTAACCCCTTTAGGCTGGCAATGCATCTCCAATGGGTGCAAATGGGTGGTGGTGCTCGCTTACCACTAAGTGACTTACTCGTTTGCCTTAAGTCATATATATTTTTTAGATTATTTATAGATTTTGGTCAAAGTGAGGATCAAACTCCCAATAACATGAAGTTTTGACTGCATCCTATTCTGCTTGATTCTATCTAGCTATACTACGTGCCTTTTCTCTCTTTCTTACACGCAACCACATCTCGTCAAAATCTAATGAAAAGTTAATAAACTTAGCCTCACTTAGAGTAGATAGGTAAGAGATAGGCTTTTTGATCTACATATAAATATATGATGTACAGGTAACTGGTCAAACTGCTTGATTCAAGTGAAAATCTTGCTTGACCATCTCGGAACTTCTAGGTGCGTCATATTAGGATTGGAAGTTTTTGCCTATATCTGTGAATACCAAAATAGAAGCGAAGAAAAAGAAGCAGATTTTTTTACATAAAAGAGTTTTATTAAGTGTCGATTGTCACGTATTGAAATTAGACGATATACGGTTGCAGTTGCGGCGGACAAAAGAAATTCGTAGACAAGTCCAAAATTCAGCAATTAGGATTGATAGATTGTACCTGTGCCTTCATTGCTTGCATTTTATTGTTAGTGATTCATCATCATCATCGCCAGCTTATAAACGTCCCACTGCTGATCACAGGCCTCCTATCATAACAAGAGGGCTCAATAAAATTACCCGTCTCAATTTTTAACTTGCGCAACATTCACGTAACGAAAACAATAAATAGCATCTACCAGGGCGCCAGAAGTGAGGCTGTAGTATTCCGTAAGCCGCGTCACGTCAGTCGCTCCGTCTCCGGTGACGCAGTCGCAGACGGATAGTCCCCACTGAAGGCAGATTAGGGCAAATCCCGACCGTGCCATGATCCGGTTAAATGGAATCCACGGAAATCGCTCCACTTTGAAACGCTCGAGCGATTGACTGCTTTTTTTAGGAATAGTGAGCGAGTTCGTATACGTTTTGTTTGTTGGATTGAATATAAGTGGCAATTTATTTAGAACTCAAAAGCTGCGCTTTGTAATGAAATGTATTGAGAGATTTATTTCATACTAGCTGTTGCCCGCATAGATTTCGTTTATCGCTATCCCACAGGAATTACGCAATTTTCCGGGATAAATAGTAGCCTATGTGTTATTCCAGATTATAATATATCTATGTTCCAAATTTCGTCCAGATCTGGCCAGCCGTTCTGGCGTGAAAGAGTAACAAACATCCAAACATACTCACAAACTTTCACATTTATAATATTAGTAGGATTACAAAAAATGACTTGCGTCGGCTCCTGCGCGTTTATTCTAAGTCACTATACTAACAAAGGTCACGTGACATCTAGTAACAGGTAGAAAAATTCGAAGACTAGGTACCCACCTGCTATGGGTAGTGTAGGGGTATAGCACGCGTCACGGAATGACGAGGATCCGGGTTCGATTCCCGGCCATAGCTTTACTTTTCGGATTTTTCTATGTGTTCTAATTTTCACTGACATTTAGAAATTTCACTACACTATTAATAGAGCAGACGTGATCGTCCCATTCGATTAATGAGTCGGTAAGAGTTGCCTCAATTACTTTGTATATGTCAAAATCGTCAGTCATATTTAACGTTATTGTTAAAGTAATTTGGTGCAACTCATACTAAGAGCAAGTCCCAGAATACTCGACAAGAGATGGCACTAAGGCACCTTGAAACTGTATTTACGTTTTCACAGTTATATGGAACAAATGCGAATGCCACGGCATCCCACCATCAGTCAACCCGAATATTAAGCGACGCGTTATTAATGGGTGTACCCTCTCATTTGACTCTACCTGGCCATGAATAATTTTCTACCCGTTGCCTTTTGGACAGCTTGAAAAAAGCGCAGGGTAACCTATTTACCCGAAAATGTGCTACAATGGGGTACGCATTTGACTTGTTCCGAATAATCAGAACTTTTACAGTATAAAAATGGATAACTTTTACCACAAACATTTATAACTTTTATCGACACACATTTTAGTGCTCTAAAATGCGTTTAGAAACTGTAGGAAATGACCAGCATTATTACACCCTTAAAAAATCTATGTTGTAATAACATTACAGTACAAAAATCTGTACTTTATATGTTATTTATTACAGTACAGATTTTACCATAACCTTACAAAGATCTATACTGTAATAACATTAAAGTACAGATTTTACCTACTGCGACAGACAAGAAAGTACTTACATAAATCACGTTTTTATCCCTTACGGGGTAGACAGAACCTAGTATAATTGGTTGTAATAATGCTAGTCATTTCCCTACTGCTTCTGAACTCATCTTAGAGTACTTATGATATGTGTGTAGATAAAGTAATGTATGTAACAGTACAAAATTAGGCCATAAAACACTCGGGTGATCTTCAAAACCACACTCGTGTTTTAAGGACCCTCATTATGTAACGGTTGCATAAAACACTAGTAGTTGTTAAACTCGATTTAGTAACAATTTTCAAAAATATACTACATGCAATAAGCAGGCTTTAAGGCTATTTCTTCTGTAACTCAAAGTAAACAAAATAAGTTACATGTTTTTAACTTAGTTTAGTACACCAGAGCTCCACGTAAATAGGTAGGTTTACTTTTAAGTACAGACAAAGTGAATTCCTGCTAAAATGAAAACAAACAATAAAACTATCCTTCGCAGAGGATAACTGAGAATGCTTTCCAACCCCCGTCACACCGCAGCGAACTAGTGTTTAGTTACATCCCTCTACAAACGTAATATGTTGTAAAATTAGGCTAAGTTAAATTAAAGTCACAAGCGCGCGCTAGATGGCGCTGCGATCGGTTCTGCATCGCGCCGGCAAGATTTTTCCGCGAACGTATAATAGCTGCCTAATATTTTGTCATCATAACTTTTTGGACACAGATCAATAAATACATTACGAGTACTGTAGTATCGCTACGCCTAGTTTTGTTATTTATATTTCTCGGAGATCATTGTGCGGTGTGTACAATCCCTCCCTTTTATAAATGTATTTAAACAGAATTTAAATATTGTTATAAATTTAATTATTTTGATACTACTTTCTGCCAAGTTTCTTGCAGCGCATTCTTCTTGGCAATGATGGTCTTTCCGAGTGCGCTGCTAATTTCAAAGAAAGCTACGTAAAAGAGTTATTGTTTTTTTTTTATTTTGAATTTTGAGTTCAATTTTATTTAAACCTTCGAGAATTAAAAATTGCGTCTATTAAAAATCCGCATCAAAATCCGTATGCGTATTTTTAAAGATCTAAGTTTACATAGGGACAGACAGAGCGGAAAGCGACCATGTTTTATACTATGTAGAGATTATAAAAAAAAACATTGTTGGTGAACGCATAGTCTATTCCCAGCTGGTATAGCTGTAAGCCGATTGGGCAAATGATACTGTTATCGCCCAATGACAATGATAATAAAGTGAGCCGTGCCAAATTACGCCTAAACCACGAATTAGCTAAAACGGACCGCTATCCACCGATGTCTCATACATTATTACAAAGCTTCCATAGAAGTTACAGTTACCCGTCTGTGATAACTTACTATGCTATTATAGTATAGTCTGCCTCTGCTGCCCTGGTACATCACACTCAAAAAAGTTAGGTATTTGTAAAGACTATTCTGTACAAATGTCAATCAGGCAGGCTCAAGCCGTGAAAGTTTATAAATTAACTATTTTTCGTCGTCAGCTATTATACCCCATAATCCGAAAATGGAGGTAGGATAGTTTTATGGCGGATCATTTTCTTCTACATACTAGAGCCGCTAAACGAGCACCCAGTTCACCTGACCAACACAATCGATGGACATCTAGAGTAACATTGGAACAGCCTGTTGACGAGATGCCTTACCAAAAGCATTAAGTACACTCGTCTTTTAAAGGCACCCAGAGTTTACTCCCATGCTGGTCTGGGAGCAAAGAAAAAACATAGACTGTACCAGTTGCTTCTCTTCCCGCGCAGATGGTAAAAGCCCATCGAGGGAATAGGCGGAAATCATAAGAATCATGTTATAGGCGATGCGGCTAACAACCCATCACTATTTTGATTCCATTCTTTGCCATCTATACGCCCACAATCTTGCTAAACGTGGCCTGTAGGTCTTGCCACCGTAAACCCTGTCCACCCAAGTATAGAGTTTAAACTATTAAAAGCATAAACGAATGCGTACGCTAGAGTGTATATTTCAATAATAATCGTCATTATCAGCCTGTAGCTGTCTACTTCTGGACATAGGCCTCTAAAATGCGCCATGCCTTCTGTCATCAGGCGCATATCGCAGCTCGAGCTGTGTTGTAAATACGTATATTTCGATGCACAATTTTCACGTCTGTTACAACTCGGTGTGATGAGAGGCCAGCCTTACAGTAATCTCCCATTTGAGGCAGCGATTTGTCTAGCAGATGGATAGCCAGCTTCGGACTGAGCCGCTCGCTTTGAGATCGCTTATTGCAATTCTTTCACTTACATTGTAGTATTATTTGAGGACAAGCAATAAGGACTAGCTTCGATTTACTTGAAGATTAGGAAACAAAATAACTATAAACTGACTAGATACAATAAAATATCCTTCGCATATACATACACAAATCACCATCCCTTACGGGATAGACAGAGCCTAAGGTAACAAGACCTACAGGCTTCGTTTAGCAAGATTGTGAGCGTATAGGTGGAAAATGGAATCAAAATAGTGATGGGTTGCTAGCCGCATCGGCTGTAACATGGTTCCTAAGAATTTCACCCATTCCCTCGATGGGCTTTTACCATCTGTGCGGGAAGAGAAGCAACTGATACATTCTATGTTTTTACTTTGTTCCTGGCCTAGACCAACATGGAAGTATGCGTTTAGTTTCTAAGCGACACTGAAAATTAGAACACATAGAAAAATCCGAAAAGTAAAGCTATGGCCGGGAATCGAACCCGGATACTCGTCATTCCGTTACGCGTGCTATACCCCTACACCACCCATAATAGCAGGTGGGTAAGCCTTCGAATTTTTCTATCTGTTACTAGCTGTCACTATGCTAATTTTTGTCGCTAAGCGTCATCTGTTTGAAACATGTGTCTATACGACACAATTATACGCATAATTATATTATCGTTTGCTTACTATCCTAAAAAAGTGAATGAAAATTTAATTAAGCGTGAACAAGCGCATAGTTCAAGTTTCACGCCGAAAACCTCTGTATTTAAACGATGCAATGAAAAAAAGCACAAAACGTCCTAAACATGTTAATATTATGCAGATTCGTACGGCAACACGGTCCGGTTACGTAGAGTATTGCCGAAATTTATGCATCATAAAAAAAGAATAATAAATGAGGTACGCCCTGGGAGTTATGTCATAGGGTGTGTTGGCGACGAGCTGCCGCGTAGTTCTGCTGCCCTGGTACGTCGCACTCACAAAAATATGGTAAATAAGGGGCGTTCTTGTTTCTTATCTGCTATCAAAATGACCAAAACAAGTGTTCTTAAATAATGGAACGATACCTCGTATAAACATTACCATCGACTACGAATCGTAAAGTTGGTTCGGAGAAGTAAACTTTCAAAGTTTTCCTCGTGATGTCGTTAACATTCAGTATGAAGGAAACCTAACCTAACTTACGTGATAGATATGTACCAATTGTAGCGTGTATTCGATAGATATGTCATGGAAGACACAGATGTCGTCCACGTACAAATGTATTATTAATTATCCTAATAAATTTAACGGTAGCAACCTTACTCTCGTTATAACATTCAGCGTATTACACTTAGACATTGTGATATGAATGATCATCACTAAAAAATATTATACATACATACATACCATCAAGTTCATCACTATTATTTAAACAAAATTTTGGCAAATTGACTACAGGTTTTATTTTATTTTATGAACAATTCAATAAAGATAAAATTTGAAAAGCGCTTCACCGATTAGAACTGTTAAAAATGTTCTATCCACACTGTTAATAAAATCCACTGAGCATGCGCGTCTTTTTATCATTTGACATACTTGGCATACATAAAGATACACGAAAATCAAACGTAATTAAAACATCCTTTACCTGGCTGAGGGCTGGTTTTTCTGGAGTTACAGCTGGATATGTTCAAAACCTCCAGTTTGGAGCAAGTCTGTGCGACCTGTTTCATGACGTTATTCGTTATGTAGATGTTCCTACTGAGGTTCAGAATCTTCAGCTCTGTTAGTTTCGACATTGACTCGCAGAAGTCCAACCCCACTTGAGGAGTTAAGCAGATGTCTACAGAGGTATATTCGCTGAGGGAAAGCTCTTCTAGTTTCGGGAGCTTGCTTAGTATAAGGGGTATTATTTTCCACATAGTGACTGGACACACGTCGAGTTTTAGTGTGCGGAGGTTCGGTAAGGTGTCTATGGCAGCGCTGAGAACCGTTCCCTGCAAGCTGTAGCAGTTGTAGAAGGACAGCGAATGCAGTTTGGGCGGATTGCTGCCAGTCAGGAATAGACCGGTAACATGGGTATTGTTTGCTACTGTGACGCTCTCTATGCTCGCTTCGCTCTTCACTATTCGTACCAAATTCGAGTCTGACAGCTGAAATAAAACATTTACGTGCATAAACACATAATTTCAATAATATTATGATGTTATTTACAGTTTATAACTCGGTTGAATATAATACCTTGTTGCAAGATACGAAGGACAGTGCTCGTAAATTTTTGCATCCATAAATGAGTGGATTCCAATTTTTGGTGTACATTCCGACAACCTGTAAACATACAGTTCAAATTAGTTAATCCAGCTTTAGAATCTTAGAAGAAACCTACTAATGTTAAAATTGTGAAAGTTTGTGTGGGTCTATTGTATGGATGTTGAAATTAAGACACAGTTGTTTTAAAATCTGGATCACCACATCATATTCGGTAGGTAGTAGCCGTGGGATAGCACTAAACGAAGTTGCAGAGGGGCTACTCTGAAATTTTATTTTTGATGTTCTCTCTTTCTATTTCTCTCGCTCTGAAATTAATGACTATTAGTGTAAGCGCAAAATCGAATTTCAGAGTATAAGGCCAGGAAATAGGTACTAGATCCTATACAAATTTTACTAATACTACAAAAATGTGAAAGTTTGTGAGTATGGCTGGTTTGTTAATCTGTCACTTCAGAATGGCTGAACAGATTTGGTTGAAATTTGGCACATGGGTAGACTAATAACACAGCCTACTTTTTATCCCGGGATAGCGATAAACGAATTCTTTGCAAACGAAGTCGCGGGCAACAGCTAGTATTATAATTGCGAAAGTATATTAGTATGGATGGATGTTCGTTGCTCGTTCACGCCAGAACGGCTGAACAGATCTGGTTCAAATAATACATAGACTACTACAATTTTATTTTTTATTTTTCTATTTTTACCTTTGTTATTCTGACCGCTTTATAATTGATGGTAACCATTTTTTTTTATATATTTCTTGGCTGTCACGATACAGGCCGTGCCTAGCGTGGAGTCATCGAAGTTCCTAATATTGTATTTTGCTTCTATTTTGAAAAATAAATTTTACTTTACTCAACTTTCTACCCTGGAATATCGTTCCCGCGGGATAACGACAAACAAATTGTTGGGATACAGCTCGTAAATAAGCAAATAAAGATTCGGACCTTGAGCTCCTCGAGGTTGGGGCAGAACTTGCCGACGGTGTGCGCCGTGCGGTCGTTGAGCGCCGACCAGTGGTGGTCGATGTGCAGGCGCGCCAGCGCGGGGCCCAGGCGCTGCAGCACGCGCCGCAGCACCGCCGTCGTCAGCGTCACCGTGCCGTGCTGCCACCACGACGTCGAGAACTTGCGGATGCCTGCCGCCATCGCACCCAAACATTAACCCCACTCCTCTAGTTCCTTATGCGATTAATGGAGTGTGAAATGACGAAGGATAATAGAGAGAGGTACCTTGCTGATGTGAGCCTGTTTAATGGAGCAGTTAACACGACATTAAGTTTTCCGGCATCAGAAAATGCGGTATGAATATACAGGTTTGTGAAATACTCCTTTGCTGCCAGAGAATCTGGTAGTGGGCAGGGGAGTGTTTGATGAATCTGACCCAAGATACATCCGATGAGGCTGGCATAGTCACATAAGTGCACTTAAGCCTCGTAAAAATATTAGATTTAAAAAAAAAAAAAAAAACTAAGCCAATTTGGCGCTCGTTTTTTCCGTGGCGTACGGAGCCCGTCGATTTTTATAGTGTGACGGCGAAGAGATTAAAACCGACTCACATTGAATTCTGATAAATCCGATCCTATTTTTTTTTTACTCCAATCGTAATCTTGTTTCAATTCAGAGTCAAATCATAATAAACCAGAGTTGGATTTTGGAAGAGACTCGATCGTGATTTTCATACTTTCCATTACATTTGTTGACGTTCTGAGTGGACATTTACCTGTAACGGTACCATAATAATATTGTTTCCAAACTTACTGTCCAGATGTTCTTGGATCATGCTCTGCCAGCCTCGGCTGACGCGCTCCGACCTGATCAGGTCTATAATAGGAACGTAGCTCAATATGTGTGCTAGACAATCCCTGTTTAGTATGTCGAGAATTGTGTAGGTCTTCTCCTTTCCATCATCTTCTTCGGACACCTAAAACGATTGAATAACGCTTCATATACTTGAATAGGCACCAAGCCCTAAGAGTCAATGTTAAGCTTTATAATACTTTGAAGACATAGTAAGCATAATTATGATATGCTTGTGCTTTATATTATTAGGATTTGCGCAGGTTATTACTATATCTACATCTGTTGATGAAATCCGAATTACAAAACATTGCATAGTTTAAAAAATAAAAGAAAGTATAATAAAATGTAAAAATGAAAGTATAATAATATTAAGAGTAACATAAAAACCTCGAAAAGTATTCTAAACTTAAAACAGCTTGTCTAAATTAAGGAAATAAACATCACACTTTATTATGACAAGGAATAACTGAATGTTCTTTACTCTGATTAAAAAACGCCATCCAAAAACGAATACTACAAAAGTACTAAAAAATATGAACCCAACTAAGGCTTTGCCTATGGGGCAATTCAGGACTTGTGGGTTCAAAATGACCGGAGCTGACTACATTAGATATAATAATAAATAATACATTTATGACTGCACGGCTAGCACAAGTGCGCGCGAGATACACTACTCGTCTTTTTCATGCTGTCCGTTCTAGAACACGCAGCTCTCGCGCTCATGGGCTTGCTAGCCGTGCTGGGACAATATTAAACCTGTAGGCACATCCCCAGTCCTAATCACTTTACAAATAACAAATCCTGTAAGGGCAACATTTACTAAAAATATTAAGTATTTGTTAAGTAAAAGTAAACAGGTAGGATTTACTTACTAAAACTTTAAATTTATGTTATATTGCTATTACAATGGAAATCAAAAATTAAATAGTATTCTATCACATTCCTTTCAGACTTTCTTTAATAATGTACATAAATATTTTTACATTGAGTTGTATTGTAGGTAAACAATATTGACTAAAGGGTTGTCACTAAAGACAATTAGGTTATGAAAATCTCCATCACCATCAGTTAAACATCAATAACAACTTTTTTAGAAGTGGATATTAACAAAAATTCTGACATTATTTAAAATAAAAAACAGTGCAGTTAAAGTTAAAAAGAACCAACCGTTATCCCATTCACTAAATATATTTATGATTTTCTATCATCTAAATACACAAGAAAAATTAAATAAAAACAATCACAGATAAAAACTTCTAACACGAGTAAAGGATAACCTGATTTTATAGGTAAAGAATAAGCGTACACTGAGATAAATCAAACAAAAACACTTCTAATATAGAGTTTCATGATTCGAGTCAGTGGCGGCCTATACCCGTTTATGGATGGAGCCAACTACTTCGCTCGACACAACACAGCATGAATATTGCCGAATACCAACTGAAATGAACCTATGAAAATTTAATTGTCAGCAACTAAGTTGTTATTTAAAATCTAGAGGCCTTTTTGTCCGACGCGCGCACACTGGCTAACTCATTCACCATTTCTTTCTGGAAAATGGTAAAAGACGGTGGTAGAATGAGATGGTAAAGGCGATAACCGGCGTCCGCGCGTTACACAATGCCTAGTTTTAGACATTTATTAGAGTCGAGATCAGATCTTCATCAGAACAGACAAAGTGCTCAGAAATCAAATGCATCCTTACGCCTTCGACAAGAGAGACCTGTCTGTATTATTAAGCAGTTTGGCTGCTTCTAAATTTGTAACCTCAGCACAACAGCATTTAGTACCGGACATAAAGCATATATCTTTTTTCTAGGTAATACAAGTGTGCGAAAGCGACTGTTGCTGTCGGCGATAACTGCTAGTGTGCTAGGCCCAACGATGGCGGCAGTAAAGGTCAATAGTCATGCAGCGTCGTGATTGGTCGGTCGGAGGCTGGGTGGGCCGCCATTGGCTCGGCGGCCGCGCTGCGTGGCGCGCTCACAGCAGCAGCAGGTCCTGTGCGTGCAGTCCGTAGGCCAACATTGCGTCGTTGTATTCGATATCGTCGTCCATGTACAAATCCTCGTCTGCACAAATGAAAGCTGCACTTAGGGCCGACTTTTGAACAGGCTAACAACTAACCCAAGTTACATGTGAATTGGAATTGTTAAAATTTTGGCTAATTATTTATCAATTATTACACCAATTTTCAATTTTAAGTATTTCTGTGGCATTATACTGAATCTCTTTACATACTTTTCACATAATTTTAACAGACTTCAAAAAAGGATATTCTACATTCAACTGTACGTATTTTCTTTTTTTAGAGTAGAATTCTATGGAATAGACCAGTAGTGGCCAAATTCATTAAATCCCAGACCTACTGTTTATTCCAAAGTCCATCGAGGGAATAGGGCGAAAATCTTAGGAATCATACTATAGGCGATGCGGCTAGCAACCCATCACTATTATGATTCCCCTTTCCACCTGTATGCCCACAATTATGCTAACAGTGGCCTTTAGGTCTTGTTACCATAGACTCTGTCTACCCCGTAAGGGATATAGACGTGATATGTGTATGTGTACTGTTTAGACTCTACTGTGAGGTGTACCATACTGTAGTATGGTAACAGTAACTAGTGGATAAACAGAATTCTTGTCTGCCTTGTGACACTACACTAAACTTGTCAGACTGACCTGAGCCGAGGAAGTCGTCGAACTCCTCATGGTCGTAGGGATCGTCCAGTGAGTCGTCGGAGCTGTCCTCAAAGATGCGGTCCACAAAGTCCGGACGCAGGTGGGGGTTGCTGTGATCTTCGTCAACGTTTAGAAGAAGCAGCTTGTGCGATGGCAAATCCTGAGTTAGTAAAAAAGTAATTAATATAAATGAGACCGCATGGAATGATTCGGTCCTAAAGGGTATAGTTTGTGTAATGGTTAAATTGGTTAATTATTAATAATAACAATTAAAGTATTGTATTGATTATTTTTAGTAGTTAAGAACAGTATGTAATGAATGTGGATCAGCTGTTATGCTTCAGTTAAATAACAGTTACATAGACTTACTGGTCACAAACTGGTTAACCAATTCCACTTTGTCAAAAAACCCAAGTCAGGGCATTTTTGATGTGCTACATTAATTTAAATACAGGTCCATAGCCTCTGTAGGATTGAGCATAAAGCCCAGTTTAGATTCGCAAGAAAACCCAAGCGGCACTGGGTCGACGACTTCTAAACAGTTCTCATCAGAGCATGGGATTGGGGCTGAAACTTGCAGGATATTTTTGCTAGATAAAGAGCTAGACCGCACTACGGCTAAACCGCGTGACTTTGTTTGCGTGGGGGCTTTAAAACCGTAGTTCGGCCTGAGCCAAACTTTGGTTAAGATAATTGAGTATGCTAACGTCAGCGGTGCAGGCCGCGGTGCCGCCCATGCGCAGCACGAGCGGCCGCGGCTCGCGCGCCAGCGCCGCCGCCGCCGCCGCCGCCAGCGCCTCCGACACCGAGTCGCAGCCGCACACGTCCAGCTCCTGCGCCCACACACCCACACAAGCGTTATGCTCAACTCAAACTCAATTGCTAGCTAAGTTTCCTTCTCTTCCAAAAAAAAAATGGTTTTTTATTTTATAGCGCCACAAATGCATTATTTGAGACATAAACAGGTACTTTTTTTTTTAAATGACAGTTTAGATGATACGCAATAGGCGTATTTTTCGCTTAATTATTTTCAATTTACATTACTGTTTTATGACGTCACCTTTAGCAGCGGGCAACTGTCGAGCACTGCCTGGAAGGGCGCGGCGGTGAGGCTGGCGTTGCCGCGCGCGGTGAGCACCTGCAGGCGCGCGCAGCGGGCCGCGGCCGCCACGCCCGCGTCGCTCAGCAGCGCCAGGTACGAGATGTCCAGCCGCCGCAGCTGCGTGCACGCGCGGCACACCGTCAGCACGCCCTCGTCGCTCACGCCTGCACATTCGACTGCCTGTAGCTACTTGGATTCGCGAAGGTCTGGCACTGGCATCCCCAACACCGGGGCTTAGAGTGAGGCCCCACTGGGGTGCGTTGGGTCGCGTCGTGGCAACGGATCAACGCATTGTATACATCTTTAGAGCATCTTCTGCCTTTAATGCTCAGGAGATGCTTCGAAGATTAGAAAATGTTCCAACACAAAAAAAGAACATTGCGACGATCCATCGGAATAGTGTGGTGTCGACAGTAGTTTTACACAAAGGGTTTTACTAATTTAACTAGATTATGACTTCGCTTAACATAAGCTATCTGTATTATTGTTTATAGCCCGTGGAACGGACCAAAACGGAGTAGACCGAAAAACAAGATGGTGAGCACTCCACCGTTCCTCTCCTTTCAAAACTAGTCTATGATTGGTTTTGGAAAAATAAATGACCTCAAGTGTGCATTCATGTGATCTGAATTCAGACTAAATTTTGATAAATTACATTATCAATATTTACAACTAGTGTGCCTGTTTGTGATTACTTGATTAGGAAGGTAATTATGACTGGAATAAGTGTTAAAGTAACCAAAGCCCCTGATAAAATTTTCATTACAACATTTAGCAAGGCATACATTAAACTTGCATAGCATATGCAGATAAACATATAACTGAATTAAATAATGAGTGATGAATGTAGTAATGAGTATAGAATGACCAAGCGTATTATGTATAATGTGTACCGCGGGAACAAGTTATGCAACAAATTTTAAACAAAAGATTCTAGCGCCTATTAAGACTAAAAAAAGTTACATTAACATTGCTCGATAATTTGGTTATTATGATTATTATTATTACTATTATTTAAAATATAATTTAACTATAAAATTTTGCATGCCAATGTATGGTGAATTGTCCACATTGATTTTTGCCTAACAGCTTTGTACCATGATTCGAGCAAATAAAAACTTTGACTTTGACTTTGACTTTAAAGCCTAATTTTCGAGATATTACGTTGTTTCAGTAATTCGCAAGTTGATAAATCTCAAGGTTAACACTTCTGTATAATGAGACGTAATCACACACATGCAATACGGCTCTAATAAAAAACTTACCTACCATCCTACTTCCTACTAATATTATAAATGCGAAAGTTTGTGAGTATGTTTGGATGTTTGTTACTCTTTCACGCCAGAACGGCTGGACAGATCTGCATGAAATTTGGAACTTAGATAGATTATAGTCTGGAATAACACATAGGCTACTTTTTATCCCGGAAAATTGCGTAATTCCTGCGAGATAGCGATAAACGAATTATATGCAGACGAAGTTGCGAGCAACAGCTAGTTTGCCATAATTTTGAATACTCGAATAGCTTTTTATTAATAGTAAGTTTCAACACCAAAAAGTTCTTTGGACTTTTTAACCACTTTTTCTTGTTGAAAATGTACTGGCGGTAAATCAGATTTAAAATGTCACTAGAAATTACTAAATAATGATAAACGATTGTCACCTAAGTCAAGTTGGATAGCGCTACCCGTTTCTAAGGTTTCGTTCACACAAGAAAGTAAAAAAAAAAACAAAGTAGTTGTGATTTTTTGTTACAGAAATAAAGAAAGTTAAGGTTTTAGTTTTGGACCCATTTTGATTTAACACTATTTATTCGTTATACCACCAGGAATCCTGTTAAAATATTTCGCATAACTCGTTCCCTACATATACAACAATGCTTCCATTCTGTAAATTACAATAGTATTTTGATGAGATGGTAGCCAATTTGAAATGCAAACTAAACTAATACATATTAATTTCTCGATATAAAAAATTGCATTGATGAAATTAATGAAAAAATACAT
Source organism: Pandemis corylana (assembly GCA_949127965.1). Taxonomy (NCBI): domain Eukaryota; kingdom Metazoa; phylum Arthropoda; class Insecta; order Lepidoptera; family Tortricidae; genus Pandemis; species Pandemis corylana. The sequence continues at coordinate 12,374,301 of OX421866.1, read as the reverse complement.
ATTTGGTAACCAGTTAGATACTGTCACAGGGTATTTGTGTACAGAAATGTATAAAAATTAAATATGCATTATGAATGTTTTACTATGAGTGTTTCGTGTAACTATTTCGATCAAACAAGGGTCAGGTGGTTAATATGTACCTTCTATCCAATCACGCTGCATCCACCAACAATACACTTCCGGGTGATTGTGGTTTGTCCAAAGGCAAGCGCCAGGAAAAGACTCAATATTTTACCAACATACACCATATTATTTTAATAAGTTAGAGAATAATAATAGAAGGAGAAAGACAACATCCCACACACTTTTGAAAAACTAAGAAAAAATATATTTGAAGAGTATTTTCCAAAGCAATAAAATAATGTGTAAGGAAATAAGTTTTCATAGTGCTAAATGGGTTTAGTTGAAAGCAACTAAGAATGATAAATTGATCACGATACATGAAGCAATGATTTAGAAATAGTTTTTAACTAAACAATACTTGAAATAGTCATTCAATTAATGATAAATAGAGAAATGATAAAGTTCCAAAGTCTGGCCAGCAAGAAGTGGTAAATTGACCATGTATCAAAATATAAGATAGTTTTTTTAATACACTCCCACATATTCTTGCTATAGACCGACCGCTAATGAGTCCTCGCCCCTGCGGTGTAGCCGCGGGTGGGACGAGCGCGGGGTGGGAGCTGTGCGGGGGCAGGCGCGCTCCCCCCGCACCGAGCTCCCCGCCGTCCCACCCCGCGCCCCGCAGCCGCGCCCGCGAGGACTCATTTAAGCGGTCGGTCTATACATTCAAACATTTTGCGTAAAAAACGTGCCCTATACGAAGAAACTGGCACTCTTATTTAATTTCTACTCTTTTATGCGGAAGTTTCCCACAGGGGTAGGCAGAGACTACTTTGTTCCACTTGCTACGATCCTGACATACTTCTTTCGCTTCATCCACATTCATCAATCTCTTCATGCTCGTCGGTTTCGGGTACTCCTGACCTGACCTTTGTCCAAAACGTCTCCTATTTGGTCTCGGAACGTCCGTCTAGGCCTTCCCCTCCCAACGTAACCATTCAAACTCCCCATATAGATCTGTTTAGTTAGTCTACCTTCATCCATCCGCTCTACGTGAGCAAACCAACTAAGCATACTATTTTCTATCCTAGTCACTATATCCTCTTTCACACCAGCACGTTCCCTTATCACACTATTCCTTATTCTATCTTTCAGTGATACACCTTCCATACTTCTTAACGCTCTCATTTCTACTGCATTTATTCTACTTTCATGCTTCTTTTGCCATACCCAAGTTTCGCTATCGGACGTTAATATTGAAATTAGAAAATGTTGCTAAAGTCGGTCGATACAGAAACTCACGCATTGCGACAGCGATGCGTATGTTGCATTACATTGCATACAAAACTAGCTCAAACTAGCAAAATTGTACGACAAAGAACCGAGCTATTTCGGTATATTGAAATTTTATGGAGCCGAAACTTAGTATTTTTAGCCACCGTCAGTATGAAAACGGCTCTACGTTTTTTGTATCACGAAAACTTTACTGTCCTTGTTTATGAAGCCCAACTTCCTCAAGGGCGAATAATTGTATGGAGACTCTGAATTGTTTATTACCCCCTGGTACTTGGGGACCTGTGGACGATGGTACTATCTCCGTTAAGTATGAAAGAGATGCCATTGTTGTTCATAGAACACACATGATAATTAATGTTTTTGTAGGTATTCATCTGTTTATGGTACATTTGTTAAGGATTAAGCCGATATTGAATTACGTTATTAGGTATTTGTTAGTTACTGGACATCTGAAAAAAATATGAATAAGTTTTTGTTAAAAAAAAATATATTTCGAATAACAGTTTTTTTTGCTGGCTGTACTTTAATTAACAACTTACGTCATGTGTACCAAATTTCAAGTCAATCGGACAAGCCGTTGAAGAGATCCATCCTGCGGAGACGGTCTTAGCTGGGTCACCAGAACTCCACTACCAGATTATTGTATTTTCATCTGATTTACACAAGTATGCAAAATTTCAGCTCAGTCGGTTGAAGATATCTGCTTCAAAATTGAGTCGCAAGATTCCACCCGGACATACATGGCAAGTTAAAGGAAAAAAAACAATAGTACATTATGATACAAGTGTGCTATGTTGGTAATTACACACGAGGCGTATTGTACGCGCGAGCGACAGCGAGCGCGGGTAAGAGAGCCGAGATGTGTAATTACCAAAGCACACGCGTCGCATACGACGTTTTTCAACACATTTGCGAGGAAAAATAAATAAAATTTAGTTAATAAAAGGACTTTAAAAACTTTAGTTTACCTTTGTTACCAGACATTGCTTACCTGGAGCTGCTTTAGAACTTTACTTTATCATTTGGTAATTAACACCTTGGATTTCTTACTGATATAACTGTCCGAACATTGTCCGAACATATTTTAGTATTTCCAGCGACGGACACTACATTTCTTTATTACTTGAACTCGTAATTTTTAAAGTAATAAAATAACAAAGTCTGAATCAACAATATCAGTGAAAAATGGCGGCAGATATTATTTCTCCGCGCCAATCCGCGCGCAGCACTCGCGCATGCGCGCTGTGCACTTAGCACGCGCGTGACGAAGACACTGACACAGACTCCAAAACAGCCTAATATTAAAATTATAATAAAAAATAATTAATCAATGCCTGAGATTGCAAATTATGTTCAGTTTTAGATAAAAATGAATAATTTGTCGAAATGAAATGTTTATTTATCATCTTTTCCCTAAAATAGTTTAATTCACGAAAATGTTCCTTGTTCCTATAGATAACTGAACTTTTTGCTGAGATTAAAAAATATATATATTACCGCACTCGTGCGGTAATATATTACAGCACTTGTGCGTAATATGCTCAATTATGAGCTTAAATGCAGTGCAATAAGACTCACTTTACGAGCTAGTGTGTTGAAAATATATTTACAAGATCTAAAAGTTAACTAAATATACAATACTTAAAACTAAATAAATATACCTAACTATAAAAAGAAAACACCATCTCAAAGGCCCTCCTGCGGCATAGACCCCAATACACTGGCGGCATTACCTCTCTGTACAGCCAGAGAAATTCGCTGGGAGAAGTAAGTTAAATAAAAACTTGTAAAATTGACCTAGTCTTCAGCCTAACTTAAGTCATTCTTTTTTTTTAGTTTTATAACTGTTCACTGTTATAATAATATGTTGTGTACGTGTGAATAATTAATAACCGTAAAATGTAGTTAACATAAGATCATAACCAAGGTAGCCATTTTGCCATTTTAACTTCACCGTCGTGATTAATTTCCATTTTCCAAACTCGCCCGAACCTTGTCACGCGGGTAATAAATTAAAGGAAACGTAATATTTTTCAGAAACTTCTTATTCTGTTTGTTCATAAATTAATCAAAGTTGCAAAGTTCCTAGTTCATGGCTTTATTATACCGTTATTGCCTAGCGGATGTTAGGTCCTGCTCTAACTTCGGTATCATTAGTCTGTCTCAGACTGCGCTACAAGATTGCTTTGTCAGGTAGAGAACTCCACCTTTCCCAAGAAATTAAATAGAAAAGTTATGACAGTGTAGTATTTGTGTGTGCATCTTAATTTTGAAGGTATAAAACCTCTTGACAATTTTTTACTCATACATATTTTATTGAATCAGGCGTTACTTTGCGGAGGTCCGTTTCAAAGAAAAAAAATTACCTTGCTACTCCGCTACTCACGAGCAAGATAATCAAGCCTGTGTGGAATATATATATGTTTGTCATGCAATCCCTCCCTCCACTATTGTCACATAAAACACTTATAAATCCCACAAAGTTAATAATACCTTACACACCACACAAACACTGACGCGTTTCGAGATCATTATTAAAGTTTAATGAGCACAACTGTTACACATGCAAACCAATGTCGTAAGGAGTAGCAAGGTAAATATTTTTTGTTCATTGTTTACTCATTCATATTATTATACTCATATGTTTCTTTTATTCTAGTCAGTTTCTGTACCTAAATAATCAAGACAGCGAGTATGCAGATTAAGTAAAATCCTAAAAGGACTTAAACGTTAAAGCACGTAGAGAATTTAGGAATTCTAACTGTAATTATTAGAATCAAACTTTATTGGCGCTAAGGTCGTAAGGGAGAGTACTTGGGAATTCTATTCAGGAACTTGAAATAAATAGAGCTGAGAAAGAATATGGAATTATTCTCTAAAGAAATCAGAATGGCACTAAATTCTCGGCATTAATTAAAAATTCAACAAAGTTCCTTTGTCCTCCAACAATTTAATCAAGACATCAAATAATAAGCGTCAATTCTTTAACATCGGAGCCTAAATCTGTTCGACATTAGACTCTGTTCTTGAATCCAAGAGTCCAAAATATCTTGGGTGCGATGAGGTTCTTTTACGTCGCACCTAGAGTCATAAAGAAAGTGTAACGATGTCCGTAAACGAGTCGACTTCGATTAAGTGTAAGTAATAAATGACCTCAATTGCGATCGGCGAATTTAAGTAAGTTGTTTAACACGGCGGAACAGTTAATAAAAGTTTATGGCGCAAATTAGGAGGTAGGTTTTTCTAAAACCTTTCGTTAGTTATGTCTGGAACTAAACGACTCGGAACTCGAGCCGGTTTTCGGAGATTTGGAGGTACATACACAAATCACGTCTTTATCCCTTACGGGGTAGACAGAGCCTAAGGCAGGGGTTCCCAAACTTATTCACTACGCGCCCCCTTTCCAAAAAGAAAAAAATCTTCACCCCCTTAGCCCAGCCCGTAGGCCGTAGGGCGGACAGGTAATTTGTTAATAAGATCCTAGATCGTGGCCCATAACCCCCTTTTACAGGTCTCTGCGCCCCCCTTTGGTGGCGCGCCCCCCACTTTAAAAATCACTGGCCTAAGGTAACAGATACCTACAGGCCACATTTAGCAAGACTGTGGGCGTATAGGTGAAAAATTAAATCAAAATAGTAATGGGTTGCTAGGCTCATCGCCTATCACATGATTCCTATGATTTTCGCCCATTCCCTCGATGGGCTTTTACCATCTGCGCGGGTAGAGAAGCAACTGGTTTCTATGTTTTTATTTGGAGGTAGATGTTGTTAAAGGGGACTTTAGAAGTGGAGTATGTTTAATTGCTAAGCTCAATGGCAAAAAGCTTGATTACGATAAAATTGATGAATTAGAAGCTGCCCACAGTTGTTAGTCACGTTTCCTTTTTTCAATGTTTAAACTGTAATAAATTAGTATCTTTATAAAGTACGCATTTCTAAAAAAAACCATACTTGAATATTACACTGTTTTCGATCAAACAAAGGATTCGGAAAAATCACGTAAACATTAAAAACAATCAATAAAAATTGTTATTGGAGATTGAACCGACCTATCCAAATCAAAAACACATAACACACAAACAAATATTAAATAGATATACAGGTTGTCCCAAAAAACGTATATTAAAATTAACCGGCATTGTGTACCGTACCGAACAACTTCCTGGAAAATGGATTAAATAAGTTCACATTTCCGTAATATTACCTACTAAGAACAGGGAGAACATTTTTAATTAAGTGTCTCGCAACCGCGCACTGAAAGTACTCGTATCGAGGTACAGTCGCCCTGGTCGTAAATCAAATATTAATTTCAGTTGCAGAAAGCAACTATGTAAGGCGAGGTCGCATGGCCCAATTTGAGAGAGAAAAGGTAAACTTTAAAAATAGTAATTTTCATAGTTATAAATTTACTTGAATTTTATTCGAGCTTCCCAAGCCTTTCACCAAATCTCAAATGACAAAATTATAAAACAATAATGCCCTGGTACCAATAGTACAAGATTTGCTTGATTTGGGACTAGGTCAATTGGTGTGAATTGTCCCATGATATTTATTTATTTCCAAACAGACCGCTAAGCAACTCTAATACAAAACATGTCAATCTTTTTCTTGTGCTTTATGTACAATAAAGAGTTATACATACATACATATATACATACATTAGTTTCAATATGTGGCCAAAATTATAAGCTATGCTAGAAGCAGAAACTTTAATTAAACACAAGTGTTAAAACTATAGGAGACGCCATCTTATCCGGGAAATAAACGGTAAACCGATTTTTTACTTTTTTTATAGTTTACACATACTTGAATACCTTATCCAGAGTGCCCTCCTTTCCAATCGTTTTGAGGTCAGTATTGTCGGCGCCGATATCGTTCCCGCCTCTGCCTTGGTCGCAATTCCAAATACAAATAAAATGTCAACCCACGCCTTTGTGCTGCTACAATAAAACGCCTTGCTGTTATTGGCGGGAACGCTGTGTTTTGACGTTGACAGCCAATCAATGGTTAGAATGCTCGAATACAATCTAAAAGAAATATGTTGTTAGCCTGTCAGAGATGACATGAAAAAATACACCCTTTTTAGAAGGTGGGCCGAGGGTTGCGACTTAAACAAAAGTGAGCTACTTTTACTTTTTTTTTGTAACTTTGAAGAAGTTTATTTCCTGTCTTACGCGGCATGGAGCACCCTGTACGGCGCACAGCAATTTTGAACTATGAATGACTGAATGCTATCATAACGTTCCTTTTTTCGCCAACTTAATTATATTATGTATTTATGTATGTATAACTCTTTATTGTACATAAAACACAAGAAAAAGATGAATACAGGATAACACACATTAACACATTATTATTAAACGGTATAAAGATCATTTCCCCGAGTGTATAAAATCTTTAGACGGTACTAAATTTAAAAATAAATATTTTTACTTTGTATGTGCTTTTATAATTTAAATGAATACTTTTGTACGAATTATTAAAATATAGATTGAAATAATTTATACTTCCATGCTGGTTTGGGAGCAAAGAAAAAACATAGAATGTACCAGTTGCTTCTCTTCCCACGCAGATGTTAAAAATCCATCGAGGGAATGAGCGAAAATCATATAAGAATCATGTTGGGCGATGCGGCTAGCAACCCATCGCTATTTTGATTCCCCTTTCCGTCTATACGCTCACAATCATGCTAAACGTGGCCTTTAGGTCTTGTTCTTTCTACCCCGTAAGGGATAAAGACGTGATTTGTGTATGTGTATATATGTATGTAATAACTAGGTAGTTACCTAAATATTGTACGTCCGAAATGGACAACTGTTGAAACTTATAATCATGTCATCACAATTGTACACGGTTTTATACAATAAACGTTTCTTATTTCTTATTTAATACGTGCAAATAATAAGCAGACATATCAGCAACCAGCCTCTCCTCAATTCCTCTTACATTGAGAGTTTTGGAACTTTACGTAATACATGAAATCGATTTGCATATGTATGCTGGTTTCCCGACAGTGATGTCCTTCAGTGGAAAGCTCTTGGTGAATTTAGTTTTGGATTCGAAGTGTAACGTACCTTCTTCACAAACACTGGATGTATTGCAGTATGGTGCACGATTTGTCATGTATTTTTCATCATCGCGTGGTTCTTGTTTAGGAAAAAGCTATAGATATAAGTGCATGATTTAAGTTAATATTTATTTTTTGTGACTACGTTTTTATTTGAGCTTTTTACATTTTTTTTTAATTGCATCTATTTGCATTTGTGAGTAAAGAGGTATTACGTATGTTTAGGATGCATCTTTATTCCCAAATTATCTATCGCAAAACTACCGCACGGTTCAAAAATTGTTAAGCACCAATAGCATTAATTCAAATAGCATATTGTAGTTCCTTTTGGCAGCAAACAAATAATTTGAGCTCGTAACTTTCCCGTTACGATTTTGTAAGTTGGGCGAAGCCATGAATTTACATCAGCCGACATACGCGAAGAACACTTTTCAAAGTTATGAATTATGATATATTTCGCAAAGCATAAGCAGATAGTTTCACATAAACATAACATGAAACCCCTACTGCCTGTGACTTCGTCCACGTAGAATTAATAAGTAAGTAAATGCTTTATTGTACACATAAAGAAACTAACACAAATCACAAAAATGGGATCTCTACCTGGTAACCTTTAAGTAGATGAGAGGAGCAGAATACGTAATCCGGGGTATATGATATTTTTATTCAAAATTTTATCGAAATTCCTCTCCCCCTAAAAGCGTGAAGTAGCAAATAAACTAATCACAAATTCACAAAAATGCGATGCAATGATGGTCCAATTATTTAGACCTTATTCAGGAGTTTGAGATATTTCATTATGGACCGACGTACATAAAAATGTATATCCGCGGATACGGATACGGATACGGATCTTTATTTTTTTATTCGATTGGTGTCGGCGCCTGCGACCTTAAAGCGATAGTTGACGAAAAATTCTTTCAGTTGTGTAGTATTGGTATGGTAACTTACTGCGATAAATGTTTGCAATATAAAGGTGCCAAATATTTGATTTTAAGAACTAAAAATACTCTGAATGGAATTTTATAGTTATTTTAATTCTACCTAATCACCTATAAAAGATCCGCGTGAAAAGTAACGGACACGGATACGGATACGGATATCCAGAACATCACTAGTACATACGAGAAAGACGATTTGGACGACAGTGAATGGTTAAGTAATCGTCTTACATGGACGCAAATGGACGTGATTTAGGCAACCTAGGGTGCTGTAAAGCAATACTCGGACTCGGTATTCTGCGGCATTCATGACAAGTGAAGTCGCTAGGATCCGAACTGATTAAATACTCGTTTTGTACGAATTTAAAATACTACTGGGGCTCGATATTTGAAAGCACATATGTGAAAATACCTCTTGAAAGTGGTGAAAAATTGTGCTGAATTTGAAATACGCGTCGCTTAGAAGATACTTACGGCTCTCATTATTCTTGGCAACTAGCCAAAAATTTGATTAGAGCTGTAGTTTAGAAGATATAAACCGATTTATACCACTTTCGAGTGTTGTGCTTTCAAAAATCAAGTTTTTAACAGTCAAGTTAGAGCCTCCTATTAAGCAATTAATTTATTTACTTTAGGAGACACCGCTCCTCCATAATAAGAAACTGCATGAAGCCTCACTTACATGCCATAAGCAAACATCGTTGAGCGTTACAACCGAACACTATTATGAAAAGTCTTTGCCACCTGATGAGTTGCCTTGATTAATGAGAACAGAGATCATTTGACTTGGTAGCCAACCCGTCCGCAGGTTAACAACTATTCGTATTCGCGCCGTTTACGAGCTGCCGTCGCCGTATTCATGAGACCCCTACTTAGTTAATTATCCGGTTCAGGAAAGAATTTATTGGCACTTGGCTTTAGCTGGATGGTTCAAAGTTGGTTCTTTGAGATATTTTTTCATTTTTTTGGCCGCAGCTTTGGAATTCGTTTACTTCAATTCTCCGATTATATTCCATTATTTTTACGAGATACATAATAATATATACCTACATCAGTACGTCATCCTGTTGAACGTTTAGAACCGTACAAGAGCAAACTTAACTATACAGAAGCACAATTTGACATTGATATTGTAATTGTTAGGATAACTGAACTTATTAAAATTCAAAAATTCAAAAAAAATTGGCGTAATGTATACATTATTAATGTCAAATTTGTTGAACTGATCTAAATATAACAAAAGAGTTACGAATGGATTGGGCATTTTGAGAATGGAACAATTACAAAATTTTCTATGAAAACAAAATTGGTAGCATAACACTAATTTTCCTGCAGACCAATTGACTGACAGCGACTAGTCGACCAAATGCTTTGTGACAATGAATCGATGTGGACCTTTTCTCATATCACGACATTGTAATTGTAATCGCGAACAAGGATAACCATGACAATTACTGTAAAATCGCTATACGGTGGGTCACGATACAAAACGTTTCGACCGTGTCCCAGCAATACAGATACATAACAAGGATACAGCTGTAGCCGAACTGAGAAACACCGGATGTTTCGCTGACCCGGCCCTGTGTCTGCACCTGTTTCGTATCAAAACACAATCAGGCCCCAATCTTCATTACAAAATAAACTAGAGCGGCCAAGATCTGACAAATTAGCAAACAATATCCATGTTGTTCCCAGGCTTATTAAAGTTAAGCGGGGGTTAAAATTTAATCCGAGTTGCCACGGATACCGTGGGAGGGCGCTAATGTATGCAAAATCACGTCTGCACTGTACGCATGGGATAAGGACTGAGCTGGTCACACCGACGCGAGCTTCAGAAGTGCCTAAAGTTTTACAGCTGTTGCCCGCAACTTCATCTGCATAGAATTTGCGCTATCCCGCAGGAATTACGCAATTTTCCGGGATAAAAAGTAGCCTTTGTGTTATTCTAGTCTATAATATATCTATGTTTCAAATTTCATCCAGATCTGTCCGGCCGTTCTGGCGTCAAAGAGTACCAAACATCCATCCCTGCATCCATACTTACAAACTTTCGCGTTTATAATATTAAGTAGGATGACAAATGAAGAGGGGACCAGAAGATTTCAGATGCGTTGCAAAAGGCTAAGACGAAATTTCTCATGTGTCAATAATTTCAACGGTTGTCTGACTACCACGTCGGGACACAGCTGTTTGGCGGCACAAGCATAGCCAACTGTCAGTTTGTCTTTTTGATATTCGTAACTCTAGAACAGTTTCTTGACTAATTTTCATCTTAGAACGATAAATCTTGTACCGTTTTAACAGCTTAGATTAATTAAATGTATAAACAAGCAAATACTTATATCGGCATTCGTTTCCGATCTCACTGCAACTATAATAACCCAAAGCATCTATGTTAAACGGTGGCCTTAAGGTTTTGTTACCTTAGGCTCTGTCTACCTCGTAAGGGATAAAGACATGATATATGTATGTAGGTATGGGTATATGTTATTGTAGAACGGTGTGATAAGGAGCCATACTCGTGGCTCTAAGTGAACGAGGCAATAATACCTTTAAAATACACCATAATTACTAAGATATAACCTATCTATATTAAGTCTTACGTTACGGAGCATAACTCACATAGGTTTTTTGATGAATTAAGAGTAATGGAAACGGGAATCATCTTTAAACATATCTACTTCTTTATAGTCGTTACTGGCCTTTCGTGAGACCTAAGATAAGACATACACGAAAATGTAAATCTAGACAAAGTCTCTCTGTTTGCCGCTTCTTTACGGTAAAACCTCTGGACTAATATCGCTCAAATTAGAAAACTAGTTTATGCTTTAGATAATAAAACAGGCAACTTGTAGACCAGATAATTGTTAAGTTCATGCGGGATAGCGATGAACAAATTCCACTAAGACAAAGTCACAGGTACGTAACAGCTAGCAACAATAATAAATCTGTGTGAGAACCGAATTGTTTTTTTTATCATTAGTTTGTTTAAAACAGTGAAAAGTTGATTGTAAAAGTTATAAAGGTGGTTCAACACGCAATTCTAACTTGGGGCGCTTACTGACAGGAAACAAAGAAATCTTTCATTATAACAAGCAACTCAAACAGATAAAGTTATGGCTGTTATTGATGTTATCACAAACATTCTAACTTGTAACTCGGTGTTGTGGCGACAGCTTAAGGTTATGACAGCCTGGTCACTGGAATCTGCATCAAACAAATTTGTTACATTTTCTTGGAGGCTCATAAAACGTGTACTCAGTTGTTTTACTACGTTAAAACATGTTAAAAATAGAAAAGGCCACTTTTAAGTTGCTTGGTTTTTAACGGAGTTCACAAACGAGGAGGTTCTTAATTCGTCGGAATCTTTATGCTTGCTGAAATTCTATTTTATCGCTTTTAGGAAATTCTTTCCGTCTTGGTGCCTAGTTAATTTTGTTTTCACACCTCTCATTCAGAAAAGTATATTTTGCTCCCTGACGAGAAGGATGAAAGTGTAAGTTTTCTGCTCAAGACTTTATTAAGTATTTTTAACAAATGTAATCATACGAAGTTGATAATTGTAAAACCACGCCGTTTTCTATGCTGGTTGCTCTTTAATTATATGTAGATTTTTTTTTCAAGTTTCTTAATGCTCGGTGTGAAAAGTTGTATGAGCCACTCGGGAGCAAAATTATTTTCATCTTGGGCGTTGACACTTGAATCGCTACGCTCAGGATTCTATCGCCCTTTGTTACATTCTGGATTCAATGTACCGCCCTCGCCGTAAATACGTCACTTTACTCCCTTGTGACACCAATAAGTGTTTACCTTTGTGGTTTTCCGTAAATTCAGTTGCAGTCAGCAAATTGTATGGCCAAGTTCTTCTACCATACAGTCACTAGCAAACAGTCCAACCAGAACTCAATTGTCTTCACTCAGTCTCTAAGCAATATTTGAATTTCTCACGCCTGTATCTTGAACTCTAGTAGCAACACCGACTTACTGGCACCTAGCAGCGCTGTACCACTTGGCTCTATGAGTCTGAACCCTCAGAGAGCTGACGTCATCAAACACTTACTGCCGGTTCCGGGGCAACAGGTGCCCGGGGGAGCGGAGCAGATAGCTCCACTATATAACATATAAATTAAGTGTGATGTATCGATACGATTAATTTTAACATCGGTGTTAGGACAAAGCAAAACTTCTCAGAAGTGGGATACTTTGAAGAATGAAAGCTGGATGCAATAACGTCAAAGCGTAAGTCATCATCCAAATTATGAGGTAACGTGGGTAGATAACACTCGAGTTTTTTTTTTAAATATTAACTTCTATAGAAACGAAGATTACAACTATTGTGTTCTTTTCTCGGCCAACTACCATGTAATTTAATTTTAAGGTGAATATCGAAATTTCTCTGAATACTAATTCAGACAGACAGGGCTGCTATATCCACAAAGGTGAATTTTGCGAAAACAAGGGAGCTCTGGAAATTCGGAAAACGGAATTCAAAGTACTGTAGAGCTGCCTTGATGAGGCACTTAGATCTGTATGGTAATCGTGTTAAAAGTGTTCCTATTCAAACTGATGTAGCGTAAGGCCCAAGCTACTAAGAGTTAAAATGCAATCTTTAATATAACTTTGGTTTTTATTCAACTTGCAACGTGTTTTACAAGGAATAACAAAATTAGCCCTATAAGTTTCCCGGTCCAAGCTGATCTGAGCGCCGTCCGAAGTTCCAAACAAAATATTTTAAAATATCGAACGAGTGTTCGATATACGGAACTTGAACTAAGTCTCAATGCAGCCAGCAACAGAAACCTGCCAGTATGAAACTAGCAGAACCTATTCCTACAGTACTCTACTTAGACTTAGCTATCCACTTGTCCACAGATCCTGAAACAAATATTGTATGCGGCACTCGATGGCCCTTCTGTTTTAGTTTAAAAATTCTAATGGAAATTTATCCACAAAACGAAATGATAAAAAACGCCCTCACAAAGATCCTTGGTTCACAGCAGACCCATAACGCATCATTAACAAATCCGCCACACGCGAGCAGACCGACGCGCGTCACGTCGCCTCGTAGCTCACGTAAGACCAAATGGAAGAACGCGGTCCTCCCTACGTGTCGCCCAGTTTATTGCCAGCTTTATTTTTAACAAAATAAGCGTATCATTTTGTACGCTTTTTATTGAGAAGCGAAGTCATTTTGGAAGGTCACCGACCCCAAGGGACGTATTTGCGGGGTTTATTACATAAGTTGGAAGGTTGTTTGTCGTGATATTTCCCAGTTTCATAGAATTTTCCGGGAGCTTTTTAATCTCCTTTGTTGTTTGACACGCATTGTGTGTTGTGCATACAAGTCAGATAGCATCTCGGTAGTAATTTGAATCCAAGATCTGAAGGTTTTGTCCTTTTTAATACGGTGCAAGTGGCGTGAAATCTGTTCCTAGGTATATCTCTGCAGGCGCTCGCTCATTGTGTAGTTCGTAGTCGGCACTTGCAGCTTTGACAAAACCTTCCTACATAATACAGAGAAATCACAACAAAAACGGCAAAACGCATAAATGTTATAAGTTCTACCAAAATGGGAAAATACATACATACATAAATCACGTCTTTATCCCTTACAGGGTAGACAGAACCTAAGGTAACAAGACCTAAAGACCACGTTTAGCATGATTGTGGGCGTATGGATGGAAAACACTTAAAAATTACTGCAGACCAAATGTGAGATAAGAAATAAGAAACATATTAATAGCCTATATTTGGGTCCCACTACTGGCCAAAGGCCTCCCCTCTCGACCTCCACATCTCGGTATATCAGGCCACTTGATTAGTTCCGCGTCCAAGTCATCTCGCCATCTCCGCCTCGGCCTACCTTGTCGCCGGTAGCCGTTGGGTGGTATCCACCATGTGGCTGAGTGTGCCCATGTTTCCGGATGCATTTGGCAGAGATGCCCAGCCCAATCCCATTCAAGCTAAGGCCGTGGTCGCTTTCACCCGCCGCACGCGGCCGACAGCGGCCCGCCGCCCGCGGCGTCTGAATGGTGTGTTCGGGAATGCTCGGGAGTGGTCGTTTTCGCCCGCCGCGTGCGGCGTAACGCACGCGGCGGGCGAAAACGACCACTCCCGAACACACCATTCAGACGCCGCGGGCGGCGGGCCGCTGTCGGCCGCGTGCGGCGGGTGAAAGCGACCACGGCCTTAGTTTATTCACCCGTCAAGCGTCCAAGCGACTACAGTAGTCCCTAACTTTTTCGGGCGGGAGGCTTAAAGAGAGAGCGAGAAGCATATATAGCGAGTTGTCACTGGCTCTTCCAAGGGAGGAAGACCTGGCCAGTGGCGTGAATGCATATTGCAGTCCCTAGGACATTTCCCGCCCGAAAAAGTTAGGGACTACTGTAGTCGCTTGGACGATTGACGGGTTAACTGTGTACGATTGTAATAACTTGATAGAAATGGTTGACTCATGACTTGGCCACAAACATTCGTCTAGTTCTAGCTCGTTCCATTCAAGTGCCTGCCGCTACCGAGATTATAATACAGTACTTCAAGCTTCATAGTCCAAGTCACCACTTAGACGGTCGTCAATATAGTAAGATAACTAACCATTTTCCTTGTCTTATCACACCATAAGTTCTAATAATCTCACGCACTCAACTCCCTCTGGCATAAACAGCCTCTTCCCCACTCGTCACACGTCTCACCTTGTTTAGGTATAATCCATCTCGATTTTTTTCTTATTATATGATTTATGTTTGCAGCCTAACAATAACTTTACGTCGGGATACGGCCAATGAAAATATTACAAAGAATACATCAAAGGAAATATGGAAAAGTAAATCTGATGTAATTTGCTAACTACTTATGACTTGTTGACTTATTTGACGATGACTGGTAACTTGTAAACAGTAGATTTCCGTGTTAAATAATTGGGTTTGAGACGCGTCAGCGTTTTCTTGTGGTGTTGGCCGTGTCGGAAATAGTTGGTTTTGTGTGATATATGAATGACTTATGTAGATGCAAAGGAGAGGAATCATGTAAACTAGATTCATGTGATTAACTTTTTTTTTAAATCAAGCACAATAATTCAATGGTTCATCCCATTAATATTATAAATGTTTGTTGCTTTTTAACGCCTGAACGACCGATTAGATGTGGGTGAAATTTTACACAGAGATAGATAGATGAAATAGGCTACTTTTGTCCCTTAAAATTGCATGGATAGCGATAAATGAGTTCTTTATAGATGAAGTCGCGGGCAACAAGTTAAAAATAATGCATGAAAAAGTTACATGTCCTTGCGTTAACAGTATTTCCCCGCATTTCAACCTTAACTGTAACACGCACGTAAACGTTTAATCTGCCTGTAGTAAATCACAAACGGCAATATTGCACCTTTTGGCACGCGTCGGTTAAGGCGCGTTATTACATTCCTACACGATTGCTTTTACGGGTAATGTAACAAGTTACGATATTAGAAAACAGCTAATTTTAAATTGTCGTAATTATATCGTTGTTATTTAGGTTCATTTTTTTTGCGAAAAAAACCGCGACGTTTGACCAAAAGAGCCGTCTAATACATCTCAGGGCTTGAATGTGTGAGATCAAACAGGCTACCTTGATTGTATTATAGAGGAAAATGTTGTAAGCATTTCATAAAATATGCCTTACATAAAATATGTGTTTTGCAAAGATGCACGTAAAAACGAATCAGCTAAAAGAACATTTTAATATCTTTATCTTTGCTTCCACGCTGGTCTGGAAGTAAAGAAAAAAGATAGAATGTACCAGTTGCTTCTCTTCCCGCGCAGATGGTAAAAGCCCATCTAGGGAATGGAATTTAAATCCATTCAAAAATAAGTTAAAATTATTACTACTTGACAAATGTTATTATTCAATTAATGTGTTTCTAAAGTAATAATTAAATGATTAAATGTTTTATATTGTTTAAATCTAGGTACTTAATTTAAGTAAAATAAGTACTAACTATTTGCACGCCCTATAAGGCAAGACATGGACGATCCTATATTTATTGTAACACCTTTTCTGTATACCTATGTTTAACAAATAAATAAATTGTATTGTATTGTATTGGGCATAGGAATCATGACTATTACAGGCGATGCGGCTAGCAACCCATTACTGTTTTGATTCTAATTTCCACACGCCCGTAATCATGCTAAACGTGGCCTTTAGGTCTTGTTACCTTAGGCTCTGTCTAGCCCGTAAGGGATAAAACGTAATTTCTGTGTGTGTGTGTCTTTGAATATAAACAGAAGATTTAAATCACAAGTTTACCTATACAAATACGAGTACAAACAACAAATCAACATCGTCTTAAATGAAGTCGTGACACTAATCCTTGCACCGTTCATTTTCCTGTGAGCCCCAAAAAACGGCGTCACCATACAAGTCACTACAAAACGTCCGCTGAATTAAATAACATTTCCAAGGAAATAACAAAAGTCGCTTTACATAAACACTTCTGAAAAGGTGAGGAAACAAAGAGGCGGGCCATTTGTGGGGGAATCATTACGGGGACGCTTCCGCCATTTTTGGTGGAAATGACTACCGGACGGACGCCATCACTTAGCTAGCTAGAAATTTGAGAAAAAATGAGGCCTGTTTTTGGAGGCAACTTTTCCTTGAGCTACTGAATGCTATGTTTTGTTTTTACTGTACATACACACACACAAATATCGTCTATATCCCTTACGGGGTACTCTATGGTAACAAGACCTAAAGGCCACGTTTACCATGATTGTAGGTAGAAAAGGAATCAAAGCAGTGATGGGTTGCTAGCCGCATCGCCCATAACATGATTCCTAACAATTTCGCCCATTCTCTCGATGGGCTTTTACCATCTGCGCGAGACGAGAAGCTGGTACATTCTATGTTTTTCCTTTGCGCCCAGACCAGCATGGAAGTACTGTGGTGTATGTAAATTACCAAACGGCCTACAATATTATAAAATACTAGCAGTTGCCCGCAACTTCGTCTGCGTAGAATTCGTTTATCGCTATCTCGCGGGAATCAGGCAATTTTCCGGGATAAAAAGTAGCCTATGTGTTATTCCAGACTATAATCTATCTATGTTCCAAATTTCATCCAGATCGGCCCAGTACTTTTTGAGCCTATTCATTACAAACATACAAACATACAAAAATAGGTACAAATCTTTCCTCTTTATAATATTAGTATAGACTAGCTGTTGCCCGCGGCTTCGCTCCCGTTTTTTTTTCTTCTAAATTTCAATATTTTCTCACCGTTTAAACCTTCCTTGGGCTTCCACGAATATTTCAAGATTAAAATTAGACAAATCGGTTCAGCCGTTCTCGATTTTTAGCCAGACTAACGAACAGCAATTCATTTTTATTTATATAGATAGGCATAGGTATTAGTTTTAATCCGTGACTTGTATCGCATAAACCATATTAAATATTAGACGGAAATAATATAGACATTTAGGATTTTACTAAATCCCCATGGGAGTTGTCTTCATTTACCTCAACGTTTAAAAATAGTCGTGTAGAAAAACCGGGAAATTTCATCCAAATCGTTTGGGCTGTTTTAACACAAAAAAGTAACAGACATACAAACAGACCGACATACGCTCACACTTTCGCATTGAAATCTTAGTAGGCTTGTATTCGGTAAGAATAGAACAAAGCCTTTTTGACTGCCTTTTATTAATGCGAAGACACTGATAAGGCGTAGATAAGAAGGAATATAGCTTCTATGAAAAACAAAATTCAGATAAGTACTTACCTCGGAGTACATGATCATTTTTTCCAGAATTAAACTATTTTGGTTTTTTTTACTCAGAATCGTTTACCCTATCGATACAAGCAAAAATGAGTCCCAAAATTTTCATTCCAGTTCGTCACTTTTTTCATATAGGTACGTATGGAACGTGACGAACAGGAAAAATAAAATCCATAGTAAAATCTGGGACACATGTTTTCTTATATGAGAATCCCAAAATATTTAAAATCTTAAAAAAAATTACTTGAGGACTTTTTTTTTGGAAAACGCTCACCTACATTTCATTAGTTACTGGAAGGGAATCGTTGTATTTGTCTTAACAGGTGTACGAATATTTACTTCCCAATAAATTCGCGTCGGATAATTCTTACTCCCGGCCAAAGTTGTTACCCTAGTACATGCAAATACTAAAATATGAAGGCAGTTGACAGAACACGGGCGTAATCCCTGTTTGCCCAGCTAATGCCGGCCGGCGGCTCGGCAAACATAGCAGACAATCGATTTGACGGATAAATACGATAAGAGCTCTGCTTATGTCATGCTCGCCTAGTAGCCCGCTTGGAGGTGTCAATGCAATATTGAACCTCTGAAATAATCTATCTAATTTGTCTTGGCCACGGCATTCATTTTTTATTGTGTTTGCTATTGGCAGGAAAAGGTTCTTATGTAACAACGTTTTGAAAAAAAACTGGTACGGGGCAAAGCCGCATAACAAACAGAAAAAAATAAAACCGCATTCAAAAAAATAACCGCTAAAAAGAAGTGGTGGTTAAAGTGATAGTCCATGGCTTATCCCCGAAGATCTTCATCAGATCTTGAGACGTTGTATGGCATTAACCTTCCCTGAGAAATGTTCTAGTCAATGGTCAAACCTGGTCCGAATAGCATCAGTAATGTTTGATGAAATCGCTGAAAATATAAACATAGGTCAAAGAAAGCAAGCGAAGATAAGTGTGGACTTCTTTAAGAAGACTGTATCAGCTTGTTTGGGTAAAAAAATCCTTCTAATGAAGCGAAGAAGAGCAAATAGCAGAATTGACCTGATTACCTGTGAATAAAACAGTCCAGCTCTAGCGACGTATTACTATGTGCGCAAGAAACGAGAATATATTTACTTACACATCATGTACGAAGATCGTTGTCTAGTGCCGTAAACCATACAATGTAATAGAGAGGTCACTTAACTACTTAGACCGCGTTTCTTAACGCTAATTCACAGACTACAGTCCGCCCAACCTTCAGCACTGTGACTCAGCTAATTGTAGGCAGTTGTAGGCGCTGAAACAAATAAGTACGCCCACTATTACAAACTATATTACGCTATGCTAGTACCTTACACCTAACACCCTGTATATCTTTTCTATGACTCTAACAAGCGTGCTTAAAAGCCATGCATTGTGCTTGCACGCGAAAGTTGCCGCATAAAATAGGGGACCCGCTGGTTTTAACGTGCGTCCTTAGTGCAGTCTTAATTGGCTGAGACTCCCATTTACGGTGTCTTGCTTGTACTCGAAATAGAACATTATGCCACGAACATTAAGGTAAGACTGTTAAAATTATCTACTTAATCATTGAGATCATTTTATTAAGGCACTTCACTAGTCTGGAAATTATCTGGCAATGCGAGGTCTGAACTGAACTGATGCATTTTCTCGTTCGCCGCCATCTTTTTCATAAAAAAAAGAATTCGTAACGTACCTACCTAACCTTCAAAAAACGCTATCTCATCGATAAAAAGTGAATTTTACGCACGTCCTGCGTTCAGCATGGCACAAAAACTGACGGCAGGTACTAGGCTCGCATAAACCATTATGTACATCACGTCCAAGCCCGCGATGGCCCGCCGAAAGGTTTGAAAAGGGACGTGGCGACCAAATTAACTCTACGCTTAAACGACGTGTGAATACTGCTACGCGGCATTTCACTGGGCTGTTTTAAAACAATAATAATGTTGTAACAACGTACTAAGTCAACATAAATCATGGTGACTAAATGCGTTAAAAGAATGGAAAGCGAGTGGCGAGAATGTTGAAACAATATGACATGCAAAATGTTACGAAGTATGTAGAGAGAGCTACGTTACATGAGTTTATGAGCTTCCTGAAGCTGTAAGCAACCTTAATAAGAGTGTTTTAAATGACTCAGTTAATAATAATTTCATTTCATTCTTGTAGCATAAGAGATGCCGCTGATGTTATCTGTCAGCCTTTATCATAAGCTTTTAGAGGTATTTTTTTAGTTTTATATGTAGAGGTTTTTTTAAATTAAATGACTCTCTCTAGTAAGACGGAACTTTCATGTAGTTTGTTATTATGCAATTATACTTATTAGTCGTCGTTGGTTTAATACGATTTGAACTGATCGAGTGTTGCCATACATACTTCCGCATATTTGTCAACTTGTTTGTATAGTCTTTTCCACCGGCGTTCGTGTCGCCACAGTGTATGTGTATTTTATATGTTTAGTTTTTTGTTTTAATTTTATCTGGGTCCTACTGAAAAACAGCGTTGCGGCTTGCCGCAACATTATGCTGAGTGGGGCCCATTTTACACCATATCGGTACTATTGCTAAGTATTTTGTATTTCTTCCTATTATATATCAACGTGTATCGAATGTGTGTAAATAAATGTTTCTCTCTCTCTCTCTCTCTCTCTCATAATTTAATACTGTACCTATATATAGCTTAGCGTGATTTCCACCACGTTACTTCACTAGCACTACATAGTATAAAACAAAGTCGCTTTCCGCTGGCTGTCCATATATATCCTTAGATCTTTAAAACTACGCAACGGTTATCGTTAAAGTTAACGTTAAAGTAGTGGTGCAACTCACGTTTAAACTAGGTATTTTATGTACCAGGACACCATAACTCGCCAAGAATAAGGGAAGCAATAATTATGATCTACGCGGACACATGTATTCGAGTCCGAAGAAATCCAGCAAGGCAAAGAGCTGTCAGGCGCAGTTTTAATCTGGTCCTTCCACGCCATTAGGAACAAATCGGGAAGAGTGTGGTTTAACTCGACCAGCCAAGTAGACCCCTTTAAATGTACGGGGACCCTGTCTTTGGTCTTACGGTGAGAAAGATCACGGGGGCGAGGTAGGTCTAACATAAACGGTGCTGGTATAGGCTCTTCCACACGTAATAAGTCTTAGATGGTATCTCGATGATTCATGATCATTTCGCTTATCGTGCCATCGTTCATAAATTTCTTGAATTTCCTGAACTAAAGCCTAGAAACTATTTAACCGTCAGTTTGCGCTCGTGTTCACTTTTTAATCTGGGAGTATTAAAGGATTTTTTTTCTTAAAACACACACTATCTGATTACAAATAAAATGACAAGTAAATTTGAACTGATCTTCAGGAAAAAATATTGTACGAACTTCAACACACTCAAAAGGTGACTGGAAGAAATCCTTTAAATTGGGCGAAAATCTTGAGAATCATGTCCTCGCCGTGCTGGGCATTTTTCTAAAATGAAATTCATTCGCCCTTTTTCACGAATTGTACAACTTTGTGACTAAAGCCGTGGTAGCCTAGTGGTTTGACCTGTGGCCTCTCTAGCAGAGGGTCGTGGGTTCGAATCCATGGCACCTCCGAAATTTCGGAATTGATGTGCAATATACATTTTAAATTTACCATGCGCTTTTCGGTGAAGGACAATACACAATACGCAAATCACGTCTTTACCCCTTACGGGGTAGACAGAGCCTAAGGTGACAAGACCTACAGGCCACGCTTAGCAAAATTGTGGGGCTAGATATACTTAGATAGAAAATGGAATCAAAATAGTAATGGGTTGCTAGCCGCATTGCCTATACAATACATGATTCGTACGATTTTCGCCCATTATTTCAATGCTGCTCTGGGAGCAAAGAAAAAACAGAATTTACCAGTGTTGCTTCTCTTCCCGGGCAGATGGAGAAAGCCCATCGACGGAATGGGCGAAAATCATAGGAAGGAAATACACCGGGAGGAAACCTACACACATCTGCAAAGCAATTCAATGGTGTGCGTGAAGTTCCCGATCCGCACGGGCTCGCGTGGGAACTATTGGCAGAGTGCAAAGCGGGTGGAGGGGGTAGCCTAAACGATTACAGCGCTCGCTACGGCTAAAATTGTCATTTTTGTCGCTGACTTGAGCTGTCAAATTTAATCCATATTGCAGTAAACATTTTCTAATCGTTTTTGAGATAAAAATATGGTCCTGGTAAGATGTTTGTGTTGTTGTGAATTGTAATAACACCAAGAAGAATAGCGACTGTAAATTTTACCAACTTCCAAGACCATGGTGGAAACGAGACCAAAGAAATAAGTGGATATTTGCCGTAAGAAAAAAAACGTAAGTTACCTAACCTCTAAAATTTCACTGAAAACAACAATTTTAATATTATTGGCAATAATGTTACTGACTACCATTGTCCAAAATTGTGTAATATAGTAAAATAACACAAGATTTCATTAATATTTTTCACAATATTTACTTACTTCTTGTTTGACAGCGGTGACATTATGGACAATGTCCATAATGGCCGCCTGTCACGTGGCGCTGTCGTCGCGCTCGGTCCCAGCAATGGGTCATACAGGCTGAAGATGATGACACAACTTCGATGGCAGTTCTGCTCAGAGTCACGAGAACTGTTGATTCAGTTCGCGGAGGCTTAAAATGAAGCCCCGTATTCATGGTAAACATCTGTTTAGCAACAAAGTTGAATCAATGTTTACGCTTGTCGGGCGAGAGCTTGTCAACATGACGCTATCACCTCTACAACACGCAGTGTTGCCAGCAACATGTTGACAGCAACTCCGCAACACGTTGATTCAACTTTGTTGCTAAACAAATGTTTACCATGAATAAGGGGCTTGATTCTCAAATATTTCCAACGCCGTGTTCTAATTTTAGGGCAGCGCTTTTCTGCTCTTTCATTGTAGTCGGTGGATCGAGGTTTGACAAATTGACATGTCGACAGATTTGTGCGACCGACAGATATTCCGTCTCGCTGTATTATCGGAGATTAACTGACGCCTGTGCGTCTGTACAGTAAGGTTCGTTTCGCCACTCAGTCTTTCGTCTCTATTTATTACTACGAAATAGACAGAGACATCATCATAGATAACTCACACTTAATATAATTGGAACTTAACAAAGAGTGGCAAAACAGGCTCTATAAGTCGCAAAAGGTCAAATCTTCGAACGTATACAGAAGATATTGCTAGCAATTCAATGGTACGTACTTACATAAATCACGTCTTTATCCTTTATGGGGTAGACAGAGCCTAGGGTAAGAAGACCTAAAGGCGACGTTTAGCAAAATTGTGGGCAGGTAGAAATCAAAGTAGTGATGGGTTGCTGGCCGCATCGCCTATAACATCATTCCTACGATTTGCCCCATTCCTTTGATGGGCTTTTACCATCTGCGCGGGAAGAGAAGCAACTGGTACATTCTGTTTTTCTTTGCTCTCAGACCAGCTTGGAAGCTAAATTCAATGATTTATTTTGATGTAGTTTTTTTAATAGATAGAGTGATTCATGAGGAAGGTTTATATTACTTTATATGTATAATTCTAAGCAGACGAAGTCGCGGGCAGAAGCTAGTAGCAAATAAATAAGAAAGAGAAATACCAGAAATACCGTGTACCAAAAACTTAGCAGAAGATTACCAAGCTCAAATACGGTCACAGACAAAATACATAACATTCCTTCTACATCGAAAAATCCCACTTCCCAACCGAATCGTAGCACGTGGCAAAAAAAGGGCACACCGAGATCATTTTACAAAACACCTGCGTCTTTTATAACTCCGGCCGGCAATAAAGGAAAAAGTTGTGCCAATTATGGTAATTGATAATGTCCATAAAAGGATATAGTAAAAGGGGGGGGAGCCGTAATGCGGCGCGCGTGACTGCCCCCCTTCCTGCCTAATTATTATATCTATGATTTATCTGGAGCTCGAAGCTTCAGATTTCTTTGGCTCCGACTTGAGTTTCTGTGTAGTTTATTAGACTATTTTCTTCGCTAATCATGTCAACAAGCAGTGACTGCGTGTGTAGATTATCTATATTATCTAAATTATCAACACACGCAGTCACTGTTGCTTGCTCTATAGTAAAAGAGCCGTTTAAATTATTGGCGTAATAAATACATACACTAATCGCGTTTGTGTCCCTTTCAGGGTAGACAGAGGCGAAGGTACCTACAGGCCACGTTTAGCAAGATTGTGGGCGTATAAGTGGAAAATTGAATCAAATTAGTGATAGCCGCCTCGGCTCTAACATGACATTTTTAAGATTTTTGCCGGCTGATTCGATAGGCTTTTACCATTTGACAAAATCACGCGTCTCCTGCACTTTCTATTGTTCGATACAGCGCCACCTAGATCTGACTTGTTGAACTAGATGGCATGTCATTCGAAGCAAATCATTAATAAGAACTTAGTTCCAAATTGCGATACGCGTGGGGCACTAGTATCGCAGTTTTAGAAATAAGGAATGGTTTTAAAATCTAGGCTTATTAACTACCTCGCTCGCAATCGCCATAGTATTCATTTTGACAGTTCTTGTATGAATGTGACGGCTAGCTGATTCCGATACCAATTCTCAGCCCATACATGAACTGTTAAAATGAACACGATGGCGATTGCGAGCGAGTTAGGTAACAAGCCTACGAGCTGTTGGATCGCAATCGGTTTCGGAAATACAAGTTATTAATATTTAAACTCTCTCTCATTTTGGGCACCCTAATTTACATCTATTAGATGTAACGTTAAACGCGTAAACTTTCATGCTGGTCTGGGAGTAAAGAAAAAACATAGAATGTACCAGTTGCTTCTCTTCCCGCGCATATGGTAAAAGCCCATCGAGGGAATGGGCTCAGGAATCATGTTATAGGCGATGCGGCTAGCAACCCTTCACTATTTTGATTCCATTTTCCTATACGCTCACAATCTTGCTAATCGTGGCCTTTAGTTCTTGTTACCTTAGGCTCTGTCTACACTGTAAGGGATAAAGACGTGATTTAAATGTATGTATGATGTAACGTTTTCAGTGAAAAGGTTCCGCAGTGGTTCTAAATTCGGTAAGTTATAGCACACATACAAGTCAGCTGCAAAGCTAGAAGCAATGTTCGTCGGTATCACATGAAACACGGAACCCTGAGCTCAAAACAACGGCGTTGCTTAGGGAATACGAGTGGCACCGTGTCGGTGCGGGAATTTAAAATAATGCTCATGGCGAAAATTCACTACAAAAGCAACAGGATTTTTCGCGTTTCACTTCCCTGAATGCCATAAGAGACTAGCGAGCAGCGGGTAGCGGATTTAGTTTTATTCCAACTAATGTAACTAACAATGGTTTTGTTTTATTTTATGATCGTCGATGGCCACTAAATACGAGTATGTGCATTGTATTTTATAAGTACCCTTTCTACTTATACGCCCACAATTATGCTAAACGTGGCCTATAGGTATTGTTACCTTAGGCTCTGTGTACCCCGTAAGGGATATAGATGTGCTATGTAGTATGTATGTATAAGGTAAGGTATGGTACAGGGTTTTATTGCCTGATATATTAATATTTTGTATACCAAATTGCAAGTCAAGCCGACTGAAGTGTGTCTGACTTGCAACATACACGGAAACTAAAAGCTTGTAAAAATGTGTTTGACACTCTTGTTTCGAGAACAAGTATTTACCGACAGATTTTGGTGTTTTTTCTTTAGGAACTGGTTTTTCAGGGTCCATTTTATTTGTAGTACAAAAGTTACTTATATATTTTTTATAATCTCCAGGTTCAGAAGTCAAAGCCAAACCATTTTCTTCTGAATTGTTTTCGACAAAACAACCATAAGTTAAAATTACAATGTGAAATACAAGTTCGACGCGACATTAGCTTACTTTGCGATGTTTTACATCACCGAAAAACTCGTGCTTCCAACGTAATTCCGCGCACAAATTCCAAAAAAAACACAAAGTTGAGGGCGGTTTCAAACGCACGATCCTGGCTCGAGAGGCTAGTCCAACCACTAGACTGGAGATCCTTTTGGTATTTAACGTAAGCCTACCTAGACTGGAACAGTTACCTAGATAAAATCTAATAGCCTAAAAGCGCAAGTCACTCGCGCCCTCTCCCCCCTTGCCCCACCCCCCGCGTGTTTGGTCGACAAGCGAAATTAACAGCAACGGGACAAGGGTCGACGCATGTCACTGGTCACGTGCCCCCCGATATTGCTCTCGCTATTTACCTACCTACTAGTTTGCTTTAGCTGAATACCTTTTTGTTTTGAGAACAATGCTTTCATGCACATGTTTTCCTGGTAGCGACGTTTTGATGGCAGAGTTTTTTTAGGATTTACCTACCTGTTTCGTGGTTTTGAGAAAAATACAGATGTACGTACCCCTTTATTCATAAACGCTCTGTAGGCCTTTGCTAAATTAGCAATCGTTTGTCCTTATCTGTCACTTATTTATAGTTTAAGTTAGGCTAGGTTTAGGTTAATTTTGTACATAGTATTTAGTTAATTTTTTAATTTTTAATGACTTACTGTACTTTTTATTTACAACAATAAATCTGTCACTTTGACATTTAGCTTTCACAGCTAAGGAAAAACGATTGCTAAGTTAGCAAGAAGCCTGTAGAGCGTTTATTAATAAGAGTGGATAGGTTTTCGTTCGGAAGTTACACTGAGCGTGGGCCTTACCATGACGTCTTAATGTGATTCAATTCCGATTCAGTTTAGGTTCGCTCGCTGTCAGATCCATACTAAAAATGATAGCCAAAACCTGAACTGAGTCTGGAGATCTCAAAACCATTTCGAGAAACAAGCTTTCGGTACAGTTTCGGTATATCAGATTTTAAAAAAAGCGTTACATTATTAAGATATTCGTTGAAATGTATTGACCTTCGAATGACCTTTCTGTGACGTCATCAAATGTATGATGGATAAAGATTCCTTTGCCTTATTTTAAAAAAACCTACAGTTTAGACGTCAATAAGGCCCCGTGAGTCGCACCAAGCTAATCTAACAATGACGTTATATAATTTTCAACATACTTGCTCGTAAAGTGAGTCTTATTGCACTGCATTTAAGCTCATAATTGAGCTTATTACGCACAAGTGCTGTAATATATTACCGCACGAGTGCGGTAATATATATATTTTTTAATCTCAGCAAAAAGTTCAGTTATCTATAGGAACAAGGAATATTTTCGTGAATATTAAACTATTTTAGGGAAAAGATGATAAATAAACATTTAATTTCGACTAATTATTCATTTTTATCTAAAACTGAACATAATTTGCAATCTCAGGCATTGATTAATTATTTTTTATTATAATTTTAATATTAGGCTGTTTAGGAGTCTGTGTCAGTGTCTTCGTCACGCGCGTGCTAAGTGCACAGCGCGCATGCGCGAGTGCTGCGCGCGGATTGGCGCGGAGAAATAATATCTGCCGCCATTTTTCACTGATATTGTTGATTCAGACTTTGTTATTTTATTACTTTAAAAATTACGAGTTCAAGTAATAAAGAAATGTAGTGTCCGTCGCTGGAAATACTAAAATATGTTCGGACAATGTTCGGACAGTTATATCAGTAAGAAATCCAAGGTGTTAATTACCAAATGATAAAGTAAAGTTCTAAAGCAGCTCCAGGTAAGCAATGTCTGGTAACAAAGGTAAACTAAAGTTCTTAAAGTCCTTTTATTAACTAAATTTTATTTATTTTTCCTCGCAAATGTGTTGAAAAACGTCGTATGCGACGCGTGTGCTTTGGTAATTACACGTCTCGGCTCTCTTACCCGCGCTCGCTGTCGCTCGCGCGTACAATACGCCTCGTGTGTAATTACCAACATAGCACACTTGTATCATAATGTACTATAACAATTTTTGACTATAAAATATTATGTCAAAATTTCCGGTTATCGCTAAAGTTATTCTTAAAGTAAATTAATGCAACTCTCGCTTAATATTACTTTTCGTAATAATAAACGAATAAACACATCAATCTTTTAATACTATAATTTAATGACTATTTGTGAGTAGTCGTAGATCCTGAGTCTTTGCTTCACCTTTAGGCTTATTGTCTACCTCGCTCGCAATCGCCATCGTGTTCATTTTGACAGTTCTTGTATGAATGTGACAGCTAGCTCATCCCGATGTCAATTGTCAGCCCATACATGAACTGTCAAAATCAACACGATGGCGATTGCTAGCGAGTTAGACAATAAGCCTACTTATATTAAAATTGCATACCAAATTACACACTCTCAGTAGTAAGGCACAGCGCTGTGTGAACATCAACGCAAAAATTTCGGAATTCTAGGTTCATGAGGCTTTGTTGGCGTTGAGAATTCACCCAGTCCAGTTAATGAATAAGGAGTTTTCTTTTTACATACTAAACCCCGCATAAACCGCCTGGGGATAACTTTAAAGAAATTACAGCACCCAAATTTATTCGGCAAACTCACCTTAATCACCTGGTTCATGTTAAACAGAAATTAAAGCAATAAGATTCTGACCAGGCCGAAGTATTCGGAAACGATTACCGCCGGTACTTTATGAAGCCCGAATCTAAGGGGAACTTCTTAAAATTATCGTGGAACTTCCACCGAAACTTTGCGAAATGAATTAAGTAGAAGTTCAAAAATATACGAGGCCTCGGAGCCGTGGGACTGTCCCCGGCCATTTATTCATTTATTTACAAACGCGGGCAAGTGTCGGCTTGTCGCAATCTTGTAATCATGAAAGATAGAATAAGTTCTGTTAACGCTTCGGTTTGGGTTATAGACGTAGCTAATTGTGTTTTAAGATTACTGCACCTGCGGGACCGAGGGCTCGGCGTTTGCTTTGGAATAACATTAAATTAAAAATTAAAAGCCCCCTAGGCACAACAAGGGAACTTCGAATGAAAAAATCTTATCGAAATCGGTCCATCTGTATGAAAGCTACGATGGCACAGACAGGCATACACACGCATACAGATAGCGACGTCAACCTTATCCCTTTATTTCGCAAGTCGGACCTAGTGTACCCAATTTAGACTACAGGCCCACGTACAAATAATGTGGGTTATATGAACCACCAGGTGACGTATATAAGACGATATATAAGAGCATAAAATAATAAGATTCAGCACTATGCCGTCACTTGTAAGCTGTCCAGCTGGGTGCTGGTGAGAATTCAAAAGTGCAGGTAGAGTGAGTACATTTTGGTCATATGATTTTGTACGGCATTTTTACCATCGATAGATCCATGAAAAATAATAAGAAAGCGCGCAGTGCCGTAAAAAAATGGTGCGCCACAAAGTCGGTATTCTTTTTTGATTTTCTGACAATTTCCAGGGTAAATTTGGTCATTTGATTCTGTACGGCATCAGTTTCATACTGTTTCAATACAGCTTCTTATCCATTATTCCGCAACGCCGTACAAAAATTGTGCGACAAGGGGACAAAATCGAGGGTTGCAACCGCTTCCTTTCCGTGGTGGTACGTCACCTGGTGGTTCATATTATGACCCACATTTTTTGTACGTGGGCCTGTAGTCTAATTCAAGCCTAATTAGATTCTTGTTAAACTAAGAAAAAGAACTGAAAAACTAGCTTCATTCATATTTCAAAATAAGCTCTTAGAGGAGCTGCGGTCCTGGTACTTTATGTAAAAAACTACACTTACGGTCACGTGACCCTGACGCGAGTTTGACATTTTTTACCCATCCCAAAAGTTCATAACGCCGCTAAAGAAGTTTTCAGTTCAAAACAAAATACAAAAAGATGATCTTAAAGTATATTGATTATAATTAGACGTCAAAACTCATAAGTCAAATACCGAACTAGTCTTGTAGAGTAGGGTAACAATACGGTTGATAATATTTGCTATTTAAGGTAATTAATATCATCAAAGTTCAATTCCTGGCTTCTAGAGCTTCTCGCCTTAAAATGCTGCGTTAGAAACAATAATATCAGTAGGCTTATAATCTAACTTGCTCGCAATCGCCATCGTGTTCATTTTGACAGTTCATGTATGGGCTGACAATTGGCATCGGAATCAGCTAGCTGTCGCACTTTTCACGACTTTGGAGTCATCCTGCATTTCATTCGACGATTTTTACAATCACAAAAAAAACACCAAACGCCCTAATGAAATGAACTACATATATCTGCACCAAGAGCTCTCACCAACTCTATCAACGATAAAGAATACACCTAATTATTCGCAACTAACAGCGCCATTGGTCACAAACCCGGCGGCGCCGCGTCGACCAATCACGTGGCTGGATTATCGCGCGGCGTCAAGTGCGGTCATAACTCACATTTTTTCTCGACGCTCGTTAATTTCTGGTAGCCTGGTAGCACAATGGGCTATTCAAGTCTCTTGGAGTAACATAATTATATAATTACAAGCCAGGGGTGGAATAGGGATAACGGGGTTGACTGCTAATTTACTGATTTAGCTGATTAACTTTATCACGGCCAAGCGCTGATAGTGAAAATAACAAAAAGAGAAATAAGCAGTGATAAAAAAGCAAATGGCGTGTGCTGCGGGTACTTAAGTAAATCACATCAGAAATTAACCAAGAGGTGATTGCTGAGAGTCATTGGCCTATTTTAGTTCGATTCCATAACACTTGACCGACAAACATTGTTATGTGTGCGGTAAAAAATATAATTCAAAAATCTTGTGACAAAGTGTCGGTTGTACGGTGATACGGTCAAAGACCCCCCTTCCACCCGGTCGGGCTCTTAGCCAACGGTCAATGATATCCCTCAGAAACTGCCAGGAAATCATTAGCCGATGCCCAGGGTGTACCGGACCAAGCACTGCTCTTCCCCCCGGACGAATCCAAAAACGATCCCCAGCTCTTGACCACACGCGGAGGTAACCCGAGTCGCACCCCTCGACAAACATTTAACAAAATGTTGGGCTTTCAAAAATCGGGCTCCAGATCAGTTATGTGTAGAAACAGTCGCCGTAAGGTACCCAGATCTGTTTAGGTGTTCAGATATTTTTGAGCACCTACACAGATCCTATGAATCTGATGGTGACTACAATTCGTACATACAAACTATTAATTTCACACACAGCGACAATGTTGCCATTTATGATGTACTTATAGTCCATCACATCGTAAATCGACCATCCGAAAGTTGTGGCCACATTATCATAACGACGTTAACCACGACATCTATTTTATCGTCGGTTTCATGGCAATATTTTCTTTTAGCCAGTTCTTAGATTGTTTGCAAATAAAAAACTAAAACAACTGTTAGCGCTAGACGGAGCTACTGAAATCGTATTCATAGCGCTTTGCGAAATTCCAGGCTTAAACTCTAAGGTCTATTGTATGTTTCAAATTCTCTTTTGGACCTATCGAGGTTGAAGAATGTTGGTTCATTCAGAACACTGTTCTGATTACCATATCTTACGTAAAATAACATTCCTTTTTTAGGTTGTTTATTGGCGTGTTCGATTGCAACGCAATCTTTCCATTTATTTTTTTTCTTACTGTCTTCTTCACTCTCAACGTCAAAAGAACTGTCAAACGTAGTCAATGACGACATTTCTCACCGACTTTGTGATCCATTTAAACTTGATTGATTGCCAAGCAAAAGCCACAAATCTCCAATTAATCCCTTCCCACATTTCTCCCCCAAACGCTTCCCAAAAAAATACGTATCAAATTCCAAATTTTAATTACCCTGACTTTTCCGCGACTTATTTTTCTTTTAATTCATTTCTTATCTGGCATCATTCATCACATCTGAGAAGTCTTGCCAGCCATTTTTCACCGGCGCCTCTGATTGGACAGAGCCGTCAGGTGATGTCACAATTTCCGGGGAACTCGTTAATTTGCAACTTGAAACGGGATTGAACTCTGACCCTCTCGGCGCTGTGACAGAAAGTAACTTAATCTGATATCAGTATGTTTCGAAAAGTGAAAAATGGTAGACGAAAGGTTATGGGCCCGTCAATTTATGATCCGGTACGATTACTCAGAATATTTTCATGTTTATCCTTTGATGGTACGAGGACTATTTTTGGTGTTTAGATTTTGTTGTTTTTTATAATAATTTACACTTACAGAGATTAAATTTCTTAACGACTGAAAATTGGAACACACAAAAATCCGCAAAGTAAAGCTATGGCCGGGAATCGAATCGGGATCCTCATCATTCCGTGATGCGTGCTAAACCGCTACACCACCCATAGCATAGCATAGGCATACCTGCTTTTATATGCGAAATTTAATTTCTAACCGTATAAATAAATGTAAAAAATCAAGAAATAAAATTCTTGATTCATTTGATACTTATAGAGATGCTTTTTTGTTGACTTTTGATAACTTTTGTCCACCGCAGAAAAGGAGAGAAAAAGAAAATTGACATGGTATATTCAACGCATCAAAAAAGATGTTTCTATGTCTAGCCACTAGCTACAGATTACAAAACGGTCAATTTTCTGCCCTAGCTCTATTCTTGTATTATTTTTATCCCCCTCACTCCTGAACACCTGTTAATTTCACGTTAGTTTAATATTGTTGTCTTTATTGACACTTTGAAATTTCCCTAACCAGACAGACACATACAGAACATGGATTAGCTACAACAGGTTTACGTCTTAGTAGAAATTTAATCTACTGAGAAATTCTTTCATTACGAAATGTTTTACACTGTCTGGAACTTAATCTGGATTATTTCATCAGATGGTTGGGAATTTAGGTTCAGTGAACACAGACTTAAAAGATTTTTGAACCAAATAGTACTAGTAGTAGTGTGTAGTGGTAATAGTAGTAGTAGTAGTGTGTAGTAGTAAGAGTAATATGTTGTAGTAATTGTACAAATAGTAGTGTGTAGTAGTAATAGTTAGTAGTCTGTAATTAATTTGATCCAAACACCTGCTGAAATTTAGATCACTACATAGTATAAAATAAAGTCGCTTTTTCTGTCCTCATGTTCCGATGTATGCTTATATCTTCAAAACTACACAACGGATTTTCATGCGGTTTTTTTTAATAGATAGAGTGATTCAAGAGGAAGGTTTATATGTATAATACATGCATAATATACCGTGCGAAGCCGGGGCGGGTCGCTAGTTAATTATAAAACATTTTCTAAGCATAAGAACAAGACATTTATAATTATATTTCCTCTCTAGAGCAACGGAAAGCACCCGCATCAAAGGTTCCTAGGTAGCAACATTTATTGTTGTGACACACGGCGTCGGTTCGTCACCCACCCTTTTAAAAGCAGTACGTCCATCAAAAGGAAATAGCTATAATCGAATAACCCTACGTCTATCGCGCGAAATAATCTTGTTTCTTTTCAGATAGGCCCTTTGTACGAAACCTTTACTCCGCTAAGTGCATTTTATACCATTCGACCCTTTGAGAAGCGACAACCAGTGTCACTGAGCCCTGGACGTGTGTCCCGCTCTGCGGTTGTGTAGATAATATTGTCCGCAGCGCGGGCCAGGATACTCTGGCCGTGTTGTATACAATCGGCCAGGAGAATTGCTTCAAATTCGATTATTTGCCTCTATTATTCGACTACTCCAAACTTGGAGTCGGGCTTTAAAAGCATTTTGGGACTGGCCGTGATTATGTTCAGACAAGTTATATATTCACTCGCCGGAGTTGCAAGTGGGCGAAATATCGCGCGATATTAAAATATGCTCCCTGAATAATTTTAACTATTATTTGATTTCCATAAAGTGAGGGAATGAGCGAAAATCTTAGGAATCGTGTTATAGACGATGCGGCGACCCATCACTATTTTGATTGCCCTTCCCACTTCCACCTATGCGCCCACAATCATGCTATGCGTGGCCTTTGGGTCTTGACACCCTAGGTTCTTTCTACCCTGTAAGGGATAAAGACGTGGATTATGTATATATGTAGTGAATATTCTAACGTATGTACTAATATTGAGTACTATTATGACATTAAGCGGATTGCACTTATTGAATGAAGCGACCAGGGGCCTTCGATTTCGATTTTAGAAGTTCGTATCATACCTTTCCTCTCTCTCACTCTCAAATTAATGACTATTAGTGCGAACGGAATGGCACGAAACGAACATGGTGAAAACGTAAGCAGCAACTTTGAATGCACAATGTATAGTGATTGCAACGCGTTTAATTTTAAACGCTACCAACTTTCCTTCGCGCTCTGGAATCTTGTATTCGAGTCATTCAGTTACAAGAGACCTGTAGCTACCTAAATAGTTAAACGTTGCCTAGAAAACTAGGGTTGTCAACGATTGAAGAAACAATACGCTCCTCTTTAGACCGACCGAGCGCGAAGAGCTGTCTTTCTTCTTCCAATGGTTCATCTTGAAGGTTGGCTATCAATTTCTTGTATCAGCAGACAACCGGAGCAGCCGATCAACGAAGAGAATGTCAACCCACTTCTGGATGTTCCACAGCCTCGATTTCTTCCTTCACCTAGCGCATCTCTTCATTTTTCCCAGTCTTTAAAAGTATGGTTTTATTTCAACAACTTTCTTCAGCTTCTTATGGCTACTTCTCAAGTACACAACAGTGTCTTGAAGGCGTTTGTGTTAAAGTATCCAAACAAATACTACCCTAACAGCTTACGGTTACACACCGCTGCAGCGCTACTAATTTATTTGTCCATGGAGAAATAAACGTTGACGCAAATGCCTTAAGATACTTTTTTAAAACCTTTTTTTTTTACTATATGTATAACGAGAGAGACATGTGTGCAAAATTAATATTACGCGTTGATAGCCCGTGGCAACCCTCCCTGGAAGATGTCCCAGCTAACTAGGCAGCCCCAGACCACAACTTACACAAAAGACTGAAGTTTTGACTCAAGTTTACTCTCAAATCCAAGTTAAGGATCTCACCGTCGGGTGCAGCGGGCTCTGTAGTTTTGCGTTTCGTTCGCTGTTATTAATGTTTGATAAGCACTAATGCTCGCTAACAGCTTCATCAATATCTGCGCTCGTTAAGATGCCTAGTGTTCCTAATCTCCTGGTACTTGGGATGACGAACAGCGAGTTCATGCAAAAGCAAATTTGCCCGCGGCATCGCCCACTTTTGAGAATTTCCGTGGGAATTTTGGAAATACCACCCTTGTATTCCTTGTCTACGAGTACAACGTACAATAACAATGGCTTTCTATGCGAAATTTCAGATTTCTAAAACTGTTTTGGGCTCATCGTTGATTAATTTCAAATAGTAGTAATGTAACGAATATTCAAATAATTTAAAAAAAGATGTGTGTCGGGCTCAAACTGAATACAAAGTAAAGACAGAACTTTGCGTACAACAAGGTTAGGCCGAGTAAAACTACGCCTCTCCTTGTATACGAGTTTGCTTGCATATGTTGCGTTGCATTTTTGTCGACATATTAAATTCCCATTGTTTTTTACCTGAATGAACTCAACGACCTGAATAAACTTTTCTCGAATAACTCAACATATGCAAAACTAAAGTTTCTATCCGACATTAAGTAGTTTCACTAATTATTCCGTGGGTCAGTAGTACTGTGCGCCGTGCTACCGCACTTTTAAAACCAAATTTGGTGTCGCCAGCCATTCTCGCTCTCACCTCCGGAGCCAACAGGGTTCGCCGTAGACTGATACGTCAAGGAGGACATGATGAACCATTCTATGAACGAAAATATCCAACACAGATTTCAAAACGTTTTCAAACTATTCTAAAAACTATTAAACTAATCCAGTGGTCTATGTACCCGGATCAACAAAATACGAGCCAATCCTTGATCACGAGCTGCGCCAAGGTACATCCCATTAACAAGTTAAATCCGAAAGTTTAACTTTGAAGAGAAACCTCTCTCTCTAACTAGCTTAGTGGGAAAGAGTTGCACCGAGCGATGGTAGAGAAAAAGGCAAAGTTAGTTTCTATCTAGAGAATGAACAGCAAATTTAGTTAGACAAGCAGGTAGAATATATTTTTAACGCTCTTCATTATGATCGTCACTTAAAGTAGTACTAAATACAGCTCTATGATAAAATTCTACATTGACGATATCACTATTTATACCCATGTGTTGAATTGAAATGTCAGGTAATTTGTGTTTACAAACGAAATGGGAACTGAAGCACCCAAAGGGTGCCAACCTATTAGTATGAGCTGTCTCTCCATTTTCCACACTTCCACGCTGGTCTGGGAGCAAAGAAAAAACATAGAATGTACCAGTTGCTTCTGTTCCCGCGCAAATGGTAAAAACCCATCGAGGGAATGGGCGAAAATCATAGGAATCATGTTATAGGCGATGCGGCTAGCGACCCATCACTATTTTGATTCCACTTTCCACCTCTACGCCCTCAGTGTCTTGCTAAACGTGGTCTGTAGGTCTTGCTACCTTAGGCTCTGTCTACCCCGTAAGGGATAAAGACGTGATTTGTGTATGTGTATGTGTGTGTGTGTCTCTCCATCCGTTTGTCATAGCTATATCTTGAAATTTTGAAAGAACGCGTATTACTTTCAATGATATAAGTTAACAATACATCTTAAAATTAAGTTACTTTAAATTTCCAAATATCACTGAAAATTAGGACACAGAAAAATCCGAAAAGTAAAGCTATGGCCGGGAATTGAACCTACACCCACCATAGCAGGTGGGTAGTCTTCGAATTTTTCTACCTGTTACCAGCTGTCACGTGACCTTGTTACTATGCGAATTTTTGTCGCTAAGTTACTTTATTTGCGTATCACTGACATAAGTGGAGGAAAAGAGAGGCTTTTTTGTCCAGCAGTGGGCTATAAAAACCTCTGAATTATATATTATATTTATGCCCTTGACTGGATGTACATACCGTCAAGCCTCTTACCCATAGGAGTAGGCAGAGACTTCGTTCCACTTGCTTCTTCACGTCTTACTATCCTGACCATACCTTTTTCGCTTCATCCGCATTCATCAATCTCTTCATACATGCTCATCAGTTTAATGTACTCTTCACCTGACCTATTGACAAAACGTCCCCAATTTGGGCACGGAACGTCCGTCTAGGCCTTCCCCTTCCAACGCACCCCATGTATACATATTCGGTTGTAGCAGATAGTAAAAGCCGTGGTAGCCCAGTGGTTTGCCTGTGGCCTCTCAAGCAGAGGGTCGCGGGTTCGAATCCTGGGTTCGCACTTCTGAGTTTTTCGGAATTTCTGTGCGAAATTACATTTGAAATATGCCACGAGCTTTTCGGTGAAGGAAAACATCGTGAGGAAACCTGCACACATCTTGGAAGCAATTCAAGGGTGTGTGTTAAGTTCCCTAACCGCACTGGGCCCGCGTGGGAACTATAGCCCAAACCCTCCAATAAATGGAGGAGGCCTATGCCATGAGGCACGCCGAATTACGCGATAATTTATATAAAAAAAAGACTACACAATCTACTGAAATTGTAGCGAGACGGAATAAAAGGGGCTATATGTATGTCTGTCATCTTGTGCATGAATCTTGTAGCTGGCTTTTTTAGGTATGTGTGTACGAGTATGTGTCTATTTATATCTCCATTTATTGTAAATGTGTGTTTCATGTATGATATATTATGTATTTCAGTACTTAGTATATTAATATATACCTATTCTAAATTGCACCACCTGCTCAGATCTGTTCTGTTCTCCAATCCATTATGGTTGCCTGGAAGAGATCGCTCTGTAGCGATAACGTCACCTATTGTTACCTTGTAATATTCTGTATACCTTGTTACTGTTTTGGTTGTTATATGTGGTGTTCAATAAAGAGTTATTGTATTGCATTGTATTGTATTGTAGATAGTGGTATAACAATAGGTAAAAAACGCGATAGTTTGAAACTGTTTCAATGTTGAAAACAACTTTTATCGTCATCCAATTCGCATAAACACATTCCCCACAACGCAACACTGAACAACACTTTAAATATTTACCTTCCGTTCATAATAAATGCCGAAATGGAAAACGAAATATACAAACAAGATTAACGATCAATCCGTACCGCGTGCAATCGCACTTGCAACCAGAATATTGTTCATTAAAAAACTTACCAAGTGCTAGTTGGTCGCGCGCACTGAGGATTTCGTACAAAGGGGTTTGTACAATACATACATACACACATACCGTCACGCCTCTTTCCCACAGGGGTAGGCAGAGACTACTTTATTCCACTTGCTACGATCCTGACATATTTCTTTCGCTTCATCCACAGTCATCAATCTTTTCATACATGCTCTACGGTTTCGGGTACTCCTGACCTGACCTTTTTCCAAAACGTCTCCTATTTGGTCTTGAAACGTCCGTCTAGGCCTTCCCCTCCCAACGAAACCATTCACACTCCCCATATAGATCTGTTTAGTTAGTCTACTTTCATCCATCCGCTCTACATGCCCAAACCAACTAAGCATACTTTTTTCTATCCTAGTCACTATATCCTCTTTCACACCAGCACGTTCCCTTATCACACTGGGTACAAGAGTTGTCATTTTTACATACATACATACATAAATCACGTCTTTATCCCTTACGGGGTAGACAGGGCCTAAGGTAACAGGTACCTACAGGCCACATTTAGCAAGGTTGTGGGCGTATAGGTGGAAAATGGAATCAAAATAGTGATGGGTTGCTAGCCTCATCGCCTATTACACGATTCCTATGATTTTCGCCTGTTCCCTCGATGGGCTTTTACCATCTGCGCGGGTAGAGAAGCAATTGGTACATTCTATATTTTTTCTTTGCTCCCAGACCAGCATGGAAGAAACTACTTTATATAATTGACAAATACTGAGATACATGCACAAAGGCGTACTTATCCCTTTTAGGGTCTTCCAGTCAACTTTCGAGTGGATGAGAGGACTCCCTTGCAAAAAATGGCACCCATGGTTTTTGTATTTTATGTCCATAAAAACTTACTTTCTAAGCTTTAATGCCTAAAAATCTGCATTTTGCAAGGGGGTGTATATTAGGGACGGACGAGTTTAAAAATTACAAATACTGAGCCACAATACATAACTTTGCCGGACGACAAAGTGATACAAGGGTTCTGTTTTTGCCAAATGAGGTACGGTACCCTAAATGTTAAATTTTACGTGTCCCATACAACTGCAGTTAGCGCGTATATAAAACTTTGCGCTCCCCCGCTTTGTCGGTAGTTGGTAATGTTCCCGTTTCAAACAATACAGAACAAAAGATCGGTGCGGCAACAAAATAACTTTTTGGAGGCTATTAGGATAAATCGTGGATGTTGAATTTTGTTTGGTGTTTGTCCTCATTGGAAACTGTATAAATCACTACATAGTATAAAACAAAGTCGCTTTCTCTGTCCCTGTGTCCCTATGTATGCGTATATCTTCAAAACTACACAACGGATTTTGATGCGGTTTTTTTTAATAGATAGAGTGATTCAAGAGAAAGGTTTTTATGTATAATTCTACGCAAATGAAGTCGCGGGCAGAAGCTAGTAATAAATAAATAATAAATAAACATCTTGGTCCAGATTACACCAATTGACCCTGTCCAAAACTAAGCAAAGCTATGGGTACCAGGCAACGGATACACATACTTATATTATGTAGATAAATACATACTTAAATACATACAACATCCATGACTCGGGCACAAACATTGGTATTCATCAAACAACTGTCTGCCCCTACCGGGATCCGAACCCAGGACCTCTAGCTTCACAGTCAGGGTCACTAACCACTAGGCTATCCGGTCGGTATAACAGCTACTGACTGCATAAAGCCATCTAGTTAAAGGTGCATTAGGAAGTAAAGAAGCTCCGATGTCTTTGGCTTCTAAATAGGTAAGTGTTGCCAGATTATGTCATTGTTA
Organism: Pandemis corylana; assembly: GCA_949127965.1. Lineage (NCBI taxonomy): Eukaryota > Metazoa > Arthropoda > Insecta > Lepidoptera > Tortricidae > Pandemis > Pandemis corylana. Next base: position 12,334,390 of record OX421866.1, on the reverse strand, counting down.
CCCGTTTAGCGAATATCCACATAGTTACATACATACATAAATCACGTGTTTTTCCCTTACGGGGTAGACAGAGCCTAAGGTAACAAGACCCAAAGGCCACGTTTCGCCCCAAGACCCAAAGATCACGTCTACTTCATCCCGCCACATCTGCGGGGCCCCCAACTGGCTTGGTTTAGAGCACGGAAGGGACGCTGATGCACTTCTTTATATTGAGTAAGGAGTTCCATCTAACGAATTTGCCACGGGCCCCAGACATTATAGTTACGCCACTGTGTCGTAGATTAAATAAAAGTAATATTAGACGCAATTCTCATATATTGCTCACTCAGAAATCCTTCCTGAGTGTCAAATTACCGTTGTATAAACAGACACTCCGATACGGTAACGTAATTTTCCCAATTCTTCCACATTCGAACAGTGCTCGCTTCAACATCCATTCTCATTGAACCTTTACTTACAGAATGCGATAAATTTTGCACAAGTGGTGTTACATCACGCGGCTATTGAGATATGGATCCGAAACCGATCCATCTAATGCAGCAATGAAACGCAATTCACGCGTACTATCACACCATGAAGATAATGTTTTATCTGTTCGTGTATTTATCAAACACTTGAGACCTGAAAGCAAAATCGCTGCAGCGTATTTTGATGTACAGTGGAGTAGAAAGATAAGTTACCATTTTTGCACCTTGCTACAATGCAATAAGGTTCACATATTTGTACATGACTGTGCAGCGCCGGTTGGCAGGCCAAAAGTATTTTGAGAAGCGATTCCATTACTAGCCGATATTTTGTCTATCTGTCACAGTCTATGTCGATGCTAGGTTAGGATATCACGACAAAATATGGCGCTAAAGAAAATTCAGCATTTGTTGCTTACCACCTAACCTGACTTAATAAAAATAAAATAAAATGAAAATAATTTATTTCAGGACCACAATCTATATAAATAAAAATGAATTGCTGTTCGTTAGTCTCGCTAAAACTCGAGAACGGCTGAACCGATTTGTCTAATTTTAGTCTTGAAATATTCGTGGAAGCCCAGGAAAGGTTTAAGCGGTTAGAAAATGTTGAAATTTAGAAGAAAAAAAAACAGGAGCGAAGCCGCGGGCAACAGCTAGTTATAGAAATGAATAGGTTAGAAAGTTACATATTAAAATCTACGTTAGTACAATTACAAACCGAAAATTTGGATTTTTTTGGATATATATAATAATACCTAAGTAGCGAACCCAATAATGACCACCTAAAGTTCTTATTTTAGGCCTCTGACGCAAAAACAGAAGGAGTGTTATAAGTCAGACGTAATTTTTATAACGTGAATTTTATCGTGCCCATTTATTTCAGACTTGTTTCCTGCAAATGGGGCATAAGTACGAGTACATAAGCTAGTAATGATAATGATGATAAATCGTTCCTACCTAAAGTCTCATAGGTTTCATACTGAAATTAGTCGCCTAGTCAAAAAATGTATACTTGTCGAGTGAGCTCCTAGGGTTCCTACGATCTGTTAATGCGTGCCAAGTTTTAATCAGCGTAGGGACAGAGTTATGCAGCCATGTAGCTCTGTCCCTTACGCTGAATAGATCTTGGCACGCATTTCGCGATTGTGGCAACCCTCTAGCACGTTAACAAATCGCGTTTCTTAAAACGCTCCCGCCAATAGCCAGTATGATAAAGCCTTTTAGCAACGTCTCCCAATTTTTCATTTAAAACCTTTTACGCGGCCATGCGGGCCTGGTACCCGGACCGGTCCCCAGAGAATTATTTCTCAATCGCAAGCCAACATGAATATCTAAAACCAGTGGGGCTCATCAAAAATGGATCGCGTATTTTTCGGCTGCCGCCTCATACGATGTATCGATTTAACGACTGCTTTTTCTGACTGCGGCAGCGAGTGAAAAATACTGCGTAGCGCTTTGCCATGCCGTGACGGTTTTTATTTCGCTTTGGACTTTTTATGTGCGCGCTCCATGAAAGTTCACTAGCACAGAAGAGAAGTATAAATGCAACATGCGAAATTTTACTCAACTAAGTGCGTATTTTAGGTTGACCGCTACAATAATTAAACGAATCAGGGGGTTAACGCAATAGCTTAATGCGAGCCAAATTCTATCAGCGTAAGGGACACAGTTATGCAGCCATATAGATCTGTCCCTTACGCTGAATAGAACTTAGCACAGATTGTGGTAACCCCTCCCCCCCCCCTGATATGTGTTACGTGGACGATTGGTATGCTATGACATTCTATTTTTTCTATTGTTTTTTACCTGCTCTATGGAGGAGGAGGATAACGATCCAGAGTGTTACCTGTGAAAGAGCAATCACCGCTATCCATAGGACAATCAAAACATAGGTGGGTGGCCAGCCGTTTATGAAAAGGGTAGGCTGTTTTTTTAATCCAGTTCCAAGATTCCAGTTTAACCGCTGTTGAAACAAACTGTGCAGAACTTTCATTTATTTACTAGATATCAGTAATTCACTACTTTTGTCTCTTGGTCTTTTTCTAAGTCGCTAGTCTTGGCAAAGTGGTCTTGGTCATCTTTGTGGATAAAGCTGTGTTACGACTTTCTTTTTTCTGATTTTTCTATCGCTGTTTATATCTCAGCAACAAATTGCACCTGATCACGCTTTTCAACCTTCGAAATAACTCAAGCCACAAAGTATTCATTCTTGCTCTCACTCTTCAGAAAACACGTCCTACCATTTTGAAGGTTATCAACCCCAGGACGGTAACCTCTACAACAGACGTTATAGTCCGTGCGTCAACTAAATCCAGTTTAAAAATATAGTAACGTCTAAATGTTATTTCGGCACAATGCGGTTATAGCCCAAAGCAGCGAGTATTCTCTCGACAATATCACCCCTCCGACCGGAGGCGTGCGGCGTGTATGAAAACAAACGTTTGCTACGTGCGAAGCTTACGTGGGAGCTAGGAAAGAACGGCGATGCGACGTAACTCCTAGGCGGTTCTGTTGCCTTAGTCCTGGTACTTTGGATGTTGAAGACTTACGGCTATCATAGACACTAAAATCGTGATACAGTGTGTAAATTTCATACGGATATACGGATAATACAAAATCATGTGAGAATGATATTTTGTTAGTAAATTTTATTATTGACTAGCTTCTGCCCGCGACTTTGTCTGCTTTGAATTATACGTATAAACCTTCCTCTTGAATCACTCTATCTGTTAAAAAAACTGCATCCAAATCCGTTGCGTAGTTTTAAAGATATAAGCATACATAGGGACGGACAGACAGCGGAAAGCGACTTTGTTTTATACTAATGTAGTGAAGCGTATTTTTTTTAATTTGTCGTAGGAGCAATGTAACACGTACAATTTCATTTGACATCACTATACATCACTATATAGCATAAAACAAAATCGCTTTCCGCTGTCTGTCTGTCCCTATGTATGCTTAATTTTTAAAACTACGCAACGGATTTTGATGCGGTTTTTTTGATAGATAGTGATTCAAGAAGAAGGCTTATATGTATAATACATGCATAATATAGTAGAGAACCACTGATTGCACCCGTGCGGAGCCGGGGCGGGTCGCTAGTAAGATTATAAGATAATATTTGCATGCCACTGTATTTGAACACTGCTAGACCACTATTTGCCATGTCTGAAGCAAATAACTATTTTTCAAACATTGTCGTAAATGTCGTCATTGTACTCTAAGTGCAAGCGCGATTTTCTGACCATAAATCGGATTGGTGGACTGTTTTTCATTTGTTTTTAACTTTTTTAAAGTCAAAGACACTATAGAATAATGAACAACAATGTCATACAGCCAAGTCGATGGCCGAGGAATGCGCATTTTGTTCGAGTCTAACGTTTTTATCAATGTCTCAAATAGCTTACGGTGACTGTTGACATAAAAAAAACTTTAAAAAAAGGCGGGATTGTGAAAACCACCTAAGTTGCTCGGAAATTTAGTGCGAATTTTACTTTCATTTCCTCTCAATGTTTGAGAAAACCATTATATCTGCCTCAGCTGGAAGAGCAATTGCAGGATTCGTAACTTTAAAAAACACTCACCTGCGGTTCGTTTTTTTAAACAAGTTACTCATGCATCAATTGTCTTCCCAGGCCTCGCCATGAATCTACTATTTTAGGTAAGCAAATTTTTTAAATACCTCATCCAAGTTTCTCGGCGCACTCCGTAAGAAAGACTAGCTGGTACAGTTGATCTCGCACGCAAGAGTTTGTTTAGACGGGCTATTGCATCCGTGAACCCATTTACTGATGCTTTAGTATTCCGCTAAGGGCCTGTTCCTCGCTACAAATGCTCGAGCCGAGACGAGACCACTGTTTTTCATGCTTCTTTGTTAACTTTTAAGAGCAACGGGAAGCATTTGTTCTACTTAAATAACGAATTTGTTTGTTATATTGGTGCACTTCAGAGGTCTTCGGAAATGAAGGTTTTCCAAATTTTCTGCGCGACTCTTTGGAATGCAAGGTGTCATGATCTGTGTAATAATTATAGCTCAGTAATTTGTGCATCTCGACACAATTGCAAAATTTACATTAAATCACGCCTTTATCCCGTACTGGGTAGACAGAGCCTAAGGTAACAAGACCTTAAGGCCACGTTTAGCATCACTATGGGCGTGTAAGTGGAAAGTGAAATCAAAATAGTGATCGGTTTCTAGCCGCATCGCCTATAGCATGATTCCTAAGATTTTCGCCCGTTCCCTCTATGGGCTTTCACCATCTGCGCGGAAAGAGAAGCTACACGTAGATTCCATGTTTTTTCTTTGCTCCCAGACCAGCATGGCAGTGACGCGAAACCCAAACTGATTCAAAAACACAGATACCCCGCTCCGTTACGATTGAGACTATTCGATTGGAGACGCCGCCCTGAACAACCTTTTCGTGTTTGACGTGTTTCTAAAACCTTGACGCTTGATCGGCGTTTGACACAGTAGAGCATTTGCGTTAGAGTATCTGGTAACTGAAGGAAACTGGAACCATGTCAGTGTAAATTCAGCGGCAAAATTATATACCCCAACAGCGACGCCATCACCGGTTCAGATAAGTTCGTGGCACCGTCATCACCATCCTATATACAGTTTGACAACAAAAATAATGCTCCACGATGTACCTGCGCAGTAGACCAATTTTAGTAGCGCGGGAAATTACGATACACCAATGATAAAATAGAATTCTACGCGCGCTAAACTCTGGCGCTGTTATTGGTCGATCGATTTCGTACCAACATGGCGGCCGGGCCGTGCGCCAATGCCGCCATTGATTATTTACACGTTCGGCTACCATCGGAAACTGGTCTGCGCTTCTCTGCGCAAACGAATACTGCCGATGCGCATTATATTTGTTGTCAAACTGTACCTAGCTTATATACGTCCTACTCTCAAAATGAGGGTTAGGGCTATAGTTCCCACGCGGGCCATAGTGTTGATTGGGAACTTCACAATGTTTTCCTTCGCCGAAAAACTCATGTTAAATTTCAAATGTAACATCGCATTATAAATTCCTAAAAACTCAGAGGTGCGAGCACCGTATGGCTCTCTCAAGGCGAAGTCGTAAGAAAATCGAACATTAGTAACCCCGCCGCTCACGAATGCCGTTTTAAAACTTCTAAAGGCTTGTGAAAACGTCTTAAAAGGTCGGCCAACTAATTAGTTATAAAAATTGCAACAGAATCTCGATTCCAATTCAAAGTGGAATGAAAACCGCTAATTACTTTCGTGCTTTGAAACCGCCAGGGGAAGGGCTAATTCATTTGGCTTTAATTAGAAAAAAGTTTTTCCAGCGACGGAAGTTCTGGACTTCGGAGTCATTGTTTCAGGGCATTGTGGGTGCTATCAATAGGTCGGTAACTGTAATTGATTTTTTATCGATCTAATGAGTACCGATATCTATTATACACACAAAAGAACCTCTATTCTATTTCCCTTGGTCACGCCATAATTTGTAATGACTGCACCAAATGAGATAGGTACGTAATTCTTTCTTTGTTGTGTTAGGAATAGTAGATTAATGTCGAGGCCTGGAAAGTAGCCAATTGGTGGATGAGTAACTTGTTTAAAAACACGAACCGCAGGTGAGTGTTTTTTAATGTTGCAAATCCAGCAATTGCTCTTCCAGCTGAGGCCGATATAAAATTTTTCTCAAACATTGAGAGGAAATGAAAATAAATTTTGCAGTAAACTTCCTCGCAACTTAGGTGGTTTTCACGTTCCCGCCTTTTTTCTTAAGTTTTTTTAATGTAATCTGTCACTGTAAGCTATTTGACACATTGATAAAAACGTTAGACTCGAACAAAACACGCACTCCTCGGCCATCGACTTGGCTGTATGACATTGTTGTTCATTATTCCATAGTCTCTTTGACTCTAAAAAAAGTTTAAAACATATGAAAAACAAGGCCCTTCCTGTTCTGTTACTTAGAAAACAATGACGACATTTACGACAATGTTTGAGAAAAAGGTTTTTATGAAACAATATTACAACAAGCAACAGCTAGTTATAAATAATAAAGTAGTTTATTCAATCAGACGTTACTTTGTAATGTCTACCTCGAGAATAGAAGAAGACACTACCTTGCCAATCCGCGGCGTCAAAAAAATGATTATAAACAAGTTAGCATAGCGCTCTCTTTTGCACTTCTGTATCCAAATGAAAGAGAAAAAAATCCCCGAATCGATTACTAAGCTTTTTATCATTTGTTCATCTTTAACATTTGCTTTTGCCAGATACAGACAAAAAAACTTGCTGTAACATGTGCGACCGATTTTTTATTAAAAATACATAAAAGCTATTTACAGAAACTCCCACTGGTCTGGGAGCAAAGAAAAAACATGTACCAGTTGCTTCTCTTCCCGCGCAGACGGTAAAAGCGCCTCGAGGAAATGGGCGAAGATCTAAGGAACCATGTTAAAGGAAATAGGCGATGCGGCTAGCCCATCTCTATTTTGATTCCTCTTTCCACCTATACGCCCTCAATCATGCTAAACGTGGCCTTTGGGTCTTGTTACACAAGGCTCTGTCTACCCGGTAAGGTATAAGGAAGTTATTTATGTATGTATATTACAGAAATCGGAGTTGAAACCGTCGCACTGTTTGAATTTGCATGCGACTGCGCCGCACCTGTAAATAGATTAGTTAGTTATGTGCAGTTAGCTTTATTCAAACAAACTATGGATGGAGTAGGAGCGCCACACTGTGAGTCGTAACTCGGACATTTTAGATTTTAAAAAGTAAACAAAAAACATTACCTTTCTGCTCCTTTACTAATGTTTCTGTTGATTGAAACGGACAAAAGTAACGCTTGATTTAAATTAAAAAATTGCATTTTTTTTCAGTGTCCAGTGTTATATTTTATGAGACAATTTTTCTCATAACAATGTGTTTATTTGCATGTTTGTTTTGTCGTTACGCTTTAACGCCTCAACTGAACTTGATGAAAATTGACACGGAAAATGACATAGTACTTTTTATTCGTTTTTGTAAATGAATTCTTGGGGATTTATTTTTATTATATGTATATAATTTTAATTAAATGAGATTGCAGGCAGCATCTGATAACTATGTACCTATCTTAAAATATCAATATAAAAAATAGCATCATGTTATTTTCAACTGGCTCAAAAATTGCAAGCTGCTAACCACGAGATAAAACTATATTATAATATTTTGGTACCGTTAATCGTATATTTCTGAAGATGACATGTAATTAATAACATCAAATAATCCAGTGAGCCACAGATTTACCATGTAATATACCCTGTATAAGTTGGCGATATTAACTATTAATGATACAAAACTTCCTGATATTCCGAAACATCGGCTTTGTGGTCACCCTATCCGTTGATTTGCATTACAGTCGCTCGTTCTGCTGCAAACTGTTCCGGAAATTTACAAAATTTATGGACACAGCACGCACTTTTGTCTAAACTTTATGGGTTTCGAAACAATTGCCGTGCGCCTGGCGCGTCCTATTAATAGTTATGTGGAGGCACTACGTGCGAAATAGACGAATTTATGAATTAAAGCGAGAAAGAAAATTTAACAACTTCAAATTTATTATCCAGAGTGGCGTCGCGCGAGGTAGTCTACCCGTCTCTTTTCAGTTCCTTTCTCTCGCACTAAGTACCTACTATGCTAACTTTTATTTCAGCCGTTGTCTGAAGTATTATAACACAGAATTATCTCACATTGATATTCTTGCTCATAGAAACTGTCTTAATTTTAAGAACCCGTGTTATTTGTCACTTAAATGCTTAGAAATTGCACGCACTTCATGTCAATTTTCCATTTTTGAGTATAACCTCAACGCCATTCTGAAGACCATAGCGGGCAGGTACGACTCTGCTATCGCTCGTCATCTAATGATGATACATGTAGACAGGGGTAAATAGAAGTAGTGTAACCGGGTGAGGTAATTTGTCATTTTATCATTATTCTTATTTTTATTAGTTTAGTTATATATTGTTTTCATTAAATTATATTGGTTGTTAATCTTATTATTATTAATCTATCTCGTATATTTATAGCCAATGTGATTGCCCGTACTGTAATATGACATACTAACATAAACTTACTTAATATTCGATTTTAACTAACAAAATATGGACCAAACGCTGTTGGCTGAAATAAACGATTTTTATTTATTTATTTATTTATTATAAGCTCATTTATTTTCTTTGTTTAAGCATAATTATTAATTGGGTATTGTACCTGTTTCTGATTCAAGTGCAATGCCATCTACCGCATCTACCGTTCCAGTTTACCGATGTTCACGTTATTATTGTTATGGCACTCCAGGTCTACACCTTATTATGTATCAATACTATGTTCAACTATGTGACTGTTTGTTGACTAAATAAATTAAAAAAAAAAATTAAAAAGCTCATAACTATAAATAAATGCGTAAGTTTGTTCGTGTGTGTGTGTTTTTGCCCATCTTTCCGGGTGCATTCGGCAGACATGCCCGGCCCAATTCCATTGAAGCTTCTACCTCTTCTTTCTTTTTAGGTTGTAGGCTCTTTCATACTTGTCTGGGAGTAAAGAAAAACATAGAATGTACCAGTTGCTTCTCTTCCCACGCAGATGGTAAAAGTCCATCGAGGGAATGGGCGAAAATCATAGGAACCATGTTATAGCCGATGCTAGCAACCCATCACTATTTTGATTCCTTTTTTGCCATCTACACACCCATAATTTTGCTAAACGTGGCGTGTAGGTCTTGCCATCTTAGGCTGTGTCTACCCCGTAAGGGATAAAGACCTGATTTGTGTGAAGTTCAATTCTGTTTTTTCTTTGCTCCCAGACCAGCATGAAAGCGGTTATTATACGATTGAACTTCACTTTAGGTAAGTACGTTTAATCCAATCATTATACTTACATACATACATATAACACGTCTTTATCCCTTACGGGGTAGACAGAGCCTAAGGTAACAAAACCTTCAGGCCACGTTTAGCATGATTAAGAGCGTACAGGTGGAAAGGGAAATCAAAATAGTAAACTTACTTTCGCCCATTCCCATCACTATAAATGTGATAATACATAGATACCTATAGGTATGTATATTTGTTCTCTTTTTAATATCACCTCCAATGTACCACCATATTAGTGGGAACCTAAAAGAAAGATAAAGAAACTCCTAAGAGGTTACCGGCATACATTACAGGATCTTATTCAAATACGGTAAAAGCTCCACGCGATCTGTTTGCTAATACTTCAGACCCATTACGATCAACAAGAAAGATATTCTTTTGTTATTATACGATTTTTCGCTTCGCCAACAAACCGTTTACAGCGATTTTGCATACATAGCAACATTGGTAACTTCAGAGACCCGTTTCTCGAAGTTACAAGTTACATTACAACTGTAAGCAAGCGATATTACATTTGGAATTTACCAGCTTTTCGGTGAAGGAAAACATCGTGAGGAAACCTGCTCACATCTGCGAAGCATTCAATGGTGTGTGTGAAGTTCCCAATCCGCACTGGGCCCGCGTGGGAACTATAGCCCAAGCCCTCTCGTTCTGAGAGGACTGTGCCCAGCAGTGGGACGTATATAGGCTGGAGATGAAGCTATCAAATACTTACATAAATCACGTCCTTATCCCTTACGGGGTAGATAGAGTCTAAGGTAACAAGACATAAAAGCCTTAGCGTCGTTGTGGGCGTATGGGTCGGCTAGCCCCATCGCCTTCGCCTATACAAGATTCCTAAGATTTTCGCCCATTCCCTCGGGCTTTCACCATCTGCGCGGGAAGATCAACCAAGTGAAGGATTTGACCAATGTCGCTTGTTTCCACTTCAATTTCTAAACGACACTGAAACTAGAACACGTGAAAATCCGAAAAGTAAAGCTGTGGCCGGGAATCGAACCCGGATCCTCGTCATTCCGTGTTTTTTTTTTTTTTTTTTTTTATATGAATAGGAAGGCAAACGAGCAAGTGGGTCACCTGATGGTAAGTGATCACCACTGCCCATAGACACCCGCAACCCCGGAGGGATTGCAGATGCGTTGCCAACCTAGAGGACTAAGATGAAATGCCTCTTGTGCCCGTAATTTCCCCGGCTGTCTTACTCTCCACACCGGAACACAGCAGCAGTGATGCGTGCAGGCAATAAGCCTTCGAATGTTTCTATCTATACCAGCTGTTGTAAAACACTATTAAAATTGTAACTTGTCGCTTCGAGAAACAAGGCATGGGACATATCTACACAGCAAGGGGGCTACTAGCAAAGGAGTTATGCTGAAAGTCGATTTCCGACGTTCGTGTCACACCTTGCTTCTCACTCTGAAATTAATGACTGTTAGTATGAGCGGAACGATACCAAACAAACTTCGAAAATCGAATTTCACAGCACGTAGCCAGTGTCTTTAAGAGTTATCCTCAAACCCGTTCGATACTTATTTCATGACCGAAAACTTACACCGAGTATAAACTTATTACTACTAAATGCGAAAGTTTGTAAGATGGATGGATGTGACGGTGTGAGTGTGTATGTTTGTTCGTTCTTCACACTGAAACGACTGAACGGATTTGGATAAAATTTGGAACGGAGATAGTTGGTACCCTAGATTAACACAAAGGCTACTTTTTATCCCGGAAAATTACATAATTCCCGCGGGATAGCTTTAAACATGTCAAAGGTCGTAGCTGTCTAGAGACTCCACGTTAATTATTATTGGAGAATACCATCATCAAGTCCTTCTTAAGTCTAATTCTACGCGGACAAAGTCGCGGGCAGAAGCTATAGTGGCCGATAAATGGAAAATTATTCCGTGTAAAAATGGCGTTCATTGTGAAAGGGTACCCCAGTCACTTCATATTCGACTGAAACTAACCAGGTAACTGATAGAAACATTCGTCTTCATATCACAATATCGAAACATAACACACCGAACCTTTCTGGGCCGCACTTGTACAAACGTTGTGAAAGATAACAAGGTGAAATTAAATTTTGTTTCGCTACAATTTTCCTGGAAAACTAATTATGGGAATGTTCCAGGGTGCGGGAAATTTGCCGTTACCTACGCTAGTTTCGACTTGAAATATGGGCAGTTTTTACCGTAAACCTCTCGTAGAATAAACCATCGTAGAATAACCTCTTTAAGACGCAGTTTGTAAGAAAGGAATGGGGACTATCGTTTCTTTGCTCACCAGTTGGCGCCACTGTTGACTAAAGGCGACTTTATAAGATCAGCGCCGAAACAAAGTTTTAAGTCTTGAATCTCATTAAGTATATTAATTACTAGCTTCTGCCCGCGACTTCGTCTGCGTAGAATTATACATAAAAACCTTCCTCTTGAATCACTCTACCTACCAAAAACAACCGCATCAAATTCCATTGTGTAGTTTTGAAGATATAAGCATACAAAGGGACATAGGGACAAGGACAGAGAAAGCGACTTTGTTTTATACTATGTAGTGATAGTGATAACTAACTATCTTTAATTTTAACTTTGATGCCGCTTTTTATGCGCCTCTTTTTCTGAATCCCGCTTTCAAAGCGTTCAGAATCATCGCCAAACAATCCATATTTGCGATAATTTCACGAAGGAGATCACTTTTCAACAGGTAAATGAAAAAAAAAATGTCACGAAGCCCGCCAAAACCAGTGAAAAGTGTTCACTTTCACACTAGCGCCTCTGAGTGGCAAATTCACACGCGATGCCTCTGAGTGGCAAATTCACAGCCCCCATTACAGGTACGCCCGTTTCGGAGTCACCCGTGGTACATTGTCAAGGTGTCCCCGAATGGATCACCAAACGAAATTATTGACACATCCTCTTATCTTACGTCACATTAACAGTTTATGTCAATCAATATCTGGCAAGGTCGGGAAGTAACTGCACCTGCTAAAAAAACAGATTTTGTGAAAACTATTATGCTAATCACCTCTTTTCTAGGGTAGAGGCCTAGTAGAAGCTTTCCAGAAATGATATTTCACGTCGAATTAGCGAGCCATCGAAACTAGAATATAAATTCGAATAAATTATCCAGTACGTAGAACGAACCTTGAAAATTGGGCGAATTCAAAAACTTTCCGGCAACCCACCTCCGCCCAAATCGGTAAACTAGCTCGCAACACCCAACTCCAACCACAACAAAAAGGTCCAAAATTTCTAACCACTTACAAATACGGTCCAATAATTCCCCAAAGTTACTTAAAGCAAGTCAGCGCCCCACTGTTGCCGGTCGAACTCTTGAAATTCTTAACAGCAGCCATTTTGGGAGCCTAATTACAAAACTGTCATGGCGGCGACACAGGACCGCATTCCACCGCACGTTCCAAGATTTAAACCGCGTTCCTGACTACCCTGTGCCTTAACTTTACAAACGTACTGAAACCTAGTGCTTGCGCTGTTTAATAAAATAACAATTAAGCAAGCCGTTCTTTGTTCTGAACAATGCAAGTCTGAGAATGTGGTGCGTTTGCGACGGATTGCTGGAGTCCGCTGCATAAAACATCTCGGCGAATTCTACGGTGAGTTTAACTGAAAATAGTGCGATATTATCTACATGCACTGGAACTTGGTCTTTGCTGCTCGGCTATGTGCTCGTATTTTGTATTACTACGCAAAATTAACAATAGAAGGATGTTATACTATTACTTCCATGCTGGTCTGGGAGCAAAGAATAAACATAGAATGTACCAGTTGCTTCTCTTCCCGCGCAAATGGCAAAAACCCATCGAGGCAATGAGCGAAAATCATAGGAATCAATGTTATAGGCGATGCGGCTAGCAACCCATCACTATTTTGATTCCACTTTCCACCTCTACGCCCTCAGTGTCTTGCTAAACGTGGCCTGTAGGTCTTGTTACCTTAGGCTCTGTCTGCCCCGTGGGGGATAAAGACGTGATTTGTGTATGTATGTATGAATGTAGGATATTGACTCTACCTTTATACTAATTTCACAAAGCTATAAGGCGTCACTTTCGATATGAAGTGTGAAGGACAAATAACACTATGTAAGCCGAAACACGGTGCAGATTGAGGTTCAAACAGTAACCAAAGAGACAGTTACTGTTAAATACATAAATAAGTACAAGATAATGTGATGTGTGTTAATCTAAACCAAAGTAACAAACGCTTAATATTATTACTAACCAGCTTCTGCCCGCGACTTCGTCTGCGTAGAATCATACATAAAAATCTTCCTCTTGAATCACTTTATCTATTAAAAAAAACCGCATCAAAATTCGTTGTGTAGTTTTGAAGATATAAGCATACAAAGGGACATAGGGACATTGGGATATAGGGACATGGGGACAGAGAAAGCGACTTTGTTTTATACTATGTAGTGATATTAAGGCATACCTATTCTCAAGTAATTTATTGGCTTAAAGTAAAAGTACAGATCTGTCATAAGAGCAGTATCCATAAGATTGAGAGGCTCGAGGAGGCACATTAAAGACCTTGGCTGCGAAGACGGAGCTGGGATTCTGTAATGAATAAGCTGGGCAACTACGGGGAACGTTGAAGAGTACATGCTATATTATAACATTAACACTTTGGTGCGGTCACCGCCCTTCTTCATCGCCATGTTATTCGGGTGCATCTTGCATGTCTTCAGAGGAGAGAAGATTAAGTTCTCACAGTGGTCCGCTCAACTGGTTCCTTTCGCTATGGCTGTGGGAGTTCCTGACGCGCATCTCCTACGGGATATTTCTTTTTCACATATAAATATAAAATTGTTATAAACAAAAGCTTAAAATTGATAAATAGGTACCGTAAACTTGACTTTGATTTACTATCTACTTTAAAAAGTAGTTATAATGACGAAATCATAATTTTTATTTGTGTTTACAGCTTCCAATCGTTGTCTTCATCGATCGCCTTTGCGTCTACACGCCAAACATTCACCGCATATGGACAATATCGATTTTATCGCATTTTTAAAACGATTTAAGTAGCCCCAAAACTATCAAAGTCACCCCGGTTAGCGGTAACTTAAATACATATTGTATAAACATCTTAGGGTGGCACACTTGGGGTTGCGTGTTCGCGTTGCGCTATTGGCATCTTCGTCGCATACGCTAGAAACAATATAGTGCATCCCCTTCACTCATGTAAATATTTGGATAAATGTGTAGTGGAGTGCTACCCCTAGACTCAAGATCAAACATTTGAAAAGAAAAAGAGGAATTTTAAAATATACCTATACCTATTTACAGTGTTTCATATGCCTGAAGTCTAGTACCTATTTGAAAAATGCAGAATACCGAGAGACATTAAAAAATTTAAGCAGTGTAATATATCCTCGTAAATCCTCGCAACTTCCTCGGTGTACTTACTGAAGTACAAATTAATAGCAAGATTAAATGCCAAATCTACTGTATGCAGTACAAATTGTTAAATGATAAAATAACTTTAAATGCATTCATACGTTCATATATCACGTCTTTATCCCTTACGGGGTAGACAGAATTTAAGGTAACAAAACCTTAAGGCCACGTTTAGCATATCAAAATAGTGATGGGTTGCTAGCCGCATCGCCTATAACACGATTCCTAAGACTTTCCCCCATTCCCTCGATGGGCTTTTACCATCTGCGCGGGAAGAGAAGCAACTGGTAAATTCTGTTTTTTCTTTACTCCCAGACCAGCATGGAAGAATTTTAAATATGATGATATTAAATCTAAAATCAACGAACTGGGACTCGGTGGCTCGGTCTTAAGTGTTACGCGATTTATAAAAAGAGACTTGCGAGGAATAATACCAACCGTAAAAAAAAGAACTTGCTTAATAAAACACAAGTATATACAAAAAAGGAATATCTGACGAACCCCAAACTAGGCTGGGCCTGTATCTTGGGATCCTGGAGTGCATTATGCGAAACAAATAGGTAAAAGAAAATTGAACATGCATTTAACAGAACAAAAAATATTACAGAAACACTCAAAAAGGACAAGCGGACGGGGCATTTACCGTACGAGCATAATGTATGTGTCCGCGTGAGCGTGTGTGTGTGTGTGTGTGTGTGTGTGTGTGTGTGTGTGTGTGTGTGTGTGTGTGTGTGTGAGTGTTAGTGTGTGTGTGTGTGTGTGCGTGCGTGTGTGTGTGTGTGTGTGCGTGCGTGTGTGTGTGTGTGTGTGTGCGTGCGTGCGTGCGTGTGTGTGCGTGCGCGCGCGCGCGCGTGTGTGTGTGTGTGTGTGTGTGAATCTACTAGAACGGAAATCAGCTGGAAAGAAGGGCCTCCGTGTTATGATATGTCAAGTGCCGCAAATAGCAAATTTTGAGCCGCTGAGTACTATTATAGTCATCATACATCCAATATTTCAATACCAATACCACACACAGTAGCGAAGTTCGAACGCAATTCAATTTTTTACTGAATTTTAAAAAATGACGGCACGCAGTGCTCCGCCTCGATGGCTAACTAATTGGAGAACGACCATTAAGGACTCGCAGTTATAACTCGAACTTCACTGGGTATTATTGATGTGTTCAAACATAATTGGCCACGGTTTGATATCATGACTTCAGTAGTATTGGTTATTTTGGCGACAGATTTCGGTAAACAGCTGTACAAGAAGGTTAAAAAACGGACACGCACACAAATATAAAAGCCACTAAAAGCAATTGTTTGTATTTCATAGTGTTTCCATAAAGATTTTAGAACTACACTTTATTTATACAAAAATAAATACACTTTATTTATACAAAATTTCACAATTTTATTATCAGTTTTAGGCAAGTGCAATTTCTTGTTTAACTTCGCGGGCGTATTTCTTTGAGAGCAAGTATACTCAATCTTTTTACCCGACTACGACAAAGCCAAAAGAGTTTTGTGATTTTGACAGGCTATGTATTTGCTATAGGTCACAAACACGTTCCGAACAAAGTATGGCGGGCCGCAAGCAAAAATCATTTACTCGTATATAGGTATAAATAAATAACACAAAAAATTTGTAACTCCTGGTTAACCAAACACAATGACCATGGCCCATCAAGCAGAAGGTCGTGAGATGAAATCCAGGCTGGCAATCCCGAGTTATTCGGTGTAGGAAATATTTGATGAAACCTGCACATCTGCAAGGCCATACATTGGTGTGTGTGAAGTTCCCAATACGCACTGGGCCCACGTGGAACTATAGCCGAAGCCGTGGCCGCAACAGTGGGACGTATAGACGTCTATAGAGACGAGATGATAATGTTTACTTTAACTCTACATATGACCCAACTGCAGAATATATTTTACTAGCTGTTGCCCGCAACTTCGTCTGTATAGAATTCGTTTATCGCTATCCCGCAGGAATTTCACAATTTTCCGGGATAAAAAGTAGCCTATGTGTTATTCCAGACTATAATCTATGTATGTTCCAAATTTCATCCAGTTCTGTCCAGCCGTTCTGGCGTGAAAGAGTAACAAACATCCAAACATCCATACTCACAAACTTTTACATTTATTATATTAGTAGGATTCGCGAGAAAAACCGTTAAAATTCGTTTTATTTTCAATGTGTTTAATATTAAACGTAATATCAACATAAATGCAGTCGGCCTTTAACGAGTCAACTGTGGGGGAAACATTTCCAATAGCGCGCGATGCATTACTGGGATTGAACTGCAATTAGGGTTGCCAGCCGTGAATAAACTCATCTACACCTTAATTTTAATTTCTGTTAGCCTTTTTTCTCTGTTAATACTTTTTTTCAGCATTACAAAATAGGTAAGGCTGTTGGACAATGACAGCCAACAGTTTGTTGAAAAACGCTTTTATAAATGCGTAGCATAGCTCTTACATATTATTATCGTATTTAATTGACGTTTTTATTGAACAATGTTTGTGTAAATTAAAAATTAGGAAAAATATAAGTTGTTTCGAATTTAATATAGTTTTAATTACTTCGTCTCGGCTTATACAAACCCAACATATTAACAATAGTAGGTAAGTAATTTAAGTATATAAGTTCCATAAATTTCGATACTACCTAATAGATCTGTCATCTTGTGCATGAATCTTGTAGCTGGCTTTTTAGGTACGTGTGTATGTGTCTATTTATATCTCCATTTATTATAAATGTATGTTTTATGTATAATGGTTTATGTATTTTCACTACTTAGGATATTAATATAGATTCTAAATTTTTCTTCTCCAGTCCATTATGGTTGCCTGGTAGAGATCGCTCTATAGCGATAAGGCCGCCTATTGTTACCTTGTAATATGCTGTATATCTTTTTTCTGTTTTTGTTGTTATTATGTAGTGTTCAATAAAGAGTTATTGTATTGTATTGTACTACTAAGCAGAACTTAACTCTAAATTCATAATCTAGCTTACCTCCCCAATAATCGTGAATCGCCTTGTGAAATCACATAAACTTACAGGTATATTACAGGGTATTTAAATTATTTATCCTCCAAACTCGGCAGCCCTGTCCTCAATTGCATCCTTCCGACTACTTTTTATGATTTGATGAAAATGGCTACGTGCTTTGAGGATCGGGAATTTGGAAACGATAACTTTATTGTTTTTACCAAATTTATTATACAAAGCAATTTGTTTCATTCGTAAAATATCTGTTATTTTATCTGCAATAAAACGATTACTTTTATCCCTTTGAATTCATGTTTCACGGTTTTTTAGCTATCAACAAACAGGGATCCAATCATTTTGATAAGCAACATTTGGTACTGCATAATTTCATAATTTTTTCTCCTTTTTTTTAATTATTTAATTTTAAGATTAGTTTCAGTTAAGTTTTTAATTTTATCATAGTTTACATACATACATATACATACATACCGTCACGCCTCTTTCCCACAGGGGTAGGCAGAGACTACTTTATTCCACTTGCTACGATCCTGACATATTTCTTTCGCTTCATCCACAGTCATCAATCTCTTCATACATGCTCGTCGGTTTCGGGTACTCCTGACCTGACCGTTTTTCCAAAACGTCTCCTATTTGGTCTCGGAACGTCCGTCTAGGCCTTCCCCTCCCAACGTAACCATTCACACTACCCATATAGATCTGTTTAGTTAGTCTACTTTCATCCATCCGCTCTACATGCCCAAACCAACTAAGCATACTTTTTTCTATCCTAGTAATTAATAATTAATAAGTAAATCATAGTTAATTTGTTTTTAATTCTCCTTTTGCATTTTTTTCATTAATAAAGCAGTGTTCTCGTTTCACAATGTTAATTTACAAACCTTTTCTATTTATCTGCTAATTCGTAACCTTCTTCATTCCTTGGGGGAGCTCCATATTTATACTCCCCGTTGCCTCGAACAGGGAGAGGCGTTTTCCACATATTAAAAACTTATAGCCTCTACCCGTGACTTCATCCGCGTAGAATTAGCAATTGCCATGTTTATCGCTATGCAATGTTCCGGGATAAAAAATAGCCTATAACCTTGCCGGGGATTTTCTTAACAAATTAGTTAAGTTTGCATCAAAATCCGTACAACTGTCTTCATGCTAAACACTATTGGAACGTGTTCTGTGTGATTCTAAGTATCCTCACCCAATACAATACAAATACTCTTTATTGAAAACTACAAATCAGTAGAAAAAAATACAGAAACAAAGAACAAAACCACCAATCCAACCAAGCCACTCCAAAACCAACAAAAAACCAAATCCAAAATAAACCAAAACCAAGCCAATAAATCAATAAACAAAGTTTTTTTTAAATATGTGCCTTTTACAGACTTTCGAACCTCATCAGCTAGCATATGTCATAGGTTAAATTCGGTTAATTTTTAAATTTCTTTAAGAAGTCACTGTACTTATAGGTATAATGAAAGGTTCCAAATGATTAGTTTGTGAAATGATTGTCAATAGGTTGAAGAATAACATCACCAGGTAAATTATATTATACATTATAGAATGCAAGTGTTTGTGTCTTGTTTGCCTTTAGCATAATATATAATGATACGAAAACTTGAGCCAATGAAAATCACAAGTTTTTTTTTTTTTTTTTTTTTTTTTTTTTTATATGAATAGGAAGGAAAACGAGCAAGTGGGTCACCTGATGGTAAGTGATCACCACGGCCCATGGACACCCGCAACCCCGGAGGGATTGCAGATGCGTTGCCAACCTAGAGGACTAAGATGCAATGCCTCTTGTACTTGCAGTTTCCCTTCTCGGGCAATGCGATGTCACCAAGACATTTAACACGACAAGGTAATCTTCGTCTATAGCAGGGGATCCCAACCAGTGGGGCGCGCCCCCCATGGGAGGCGTAGGGTAGTACTACAAGGGGGGCGCGACGAGCGGCTTAGGTATTTATTAAAATTAATAAATCGGTTAATACAGTGAACACTGTTCTCACTAATCATTAATAGTATGTTGTATTTCAGTTATTTGATCGTTTGTTTTATTATGAGTTGGGACAAGGGGGGCGTAGTACTTTAGCGTACACTAAAGGGAGGCGCATAGGGTACTAGGTTGGGAACCCATGGTCTATAGGTACATCTATACATAATAGGTAGCACATGGGAAAGCAGCAAGCGATCACAGCTTCCATTTCCAAACACCAAATATAATTACACCAATGGCTCTTCTCTTACCCGGTTTTGTAAAAACTCGCCTTTTTTCTTTTTAACGAGCTAACGGCTGAAGTCTTCATTTAGTTGTGCCAGCATAGTTTGTGACTACGGCACTGAGAGACTACTGCTATCCCTCTCACTCCACTATGTTTTTCTTATCTAGGTAGGTACGGATGGTTCAGTTATTTTTGTGGTTTTAATGGAATCTGTTTTTAATTGATGCAGAACAATGATTTACGTACCTATATTATGTACCTTTCAAAACAGTCTTCCATGCTAGCCTGGGAGCAAAGAAAAAACATAGAATATACCAGTTGCCTCTCTACCCGCGCAGATGGTAAAAGTCCATCGAGGGAATGGGCGAAAATCATAGGAATCATGTTATAGGCGATGCGGCCAGCAACCCATCACTATTTTGATTCCATTTTCCACCTATACGCCCACAATCTTGCTAAATGTGACCTGTAGGTACCTGTTACCTTAGGCTCTGTCTACACCGTAATGGATAAAGACTTGATTTGTGTGTGTGCAAAACAGCAATGAAAATAAGAAAGAAAGAGAGAAAGAAAGAAAAAAGGAAGACATTTATTCCTTTTTGCAAGACTCTCAAATATAAGAGAATATACACAATTTTATAGAAAAAAACAAGAAAAAAAAACAAAGACATGAAAAATAAATCATCAGCGTTGTGTGTTGTGTAAGACTGAAATATCTTGTCATTAAAATGATTAAGAAGTAACTGTCAGCCCCAATTACATTATATTTAATCACGGTTTTGTTTCGGATCTATCAAAGATCCATAGTCATTAAACAAAAATCATATCGGACGGTTATCCGATATACAAATTAATATAATGTGAGGAATACGGTGTTTTGGATTAATTATGACTAAGTCTCAATATAGCTATCTATTTCAAATACTATGTTGTACTATGTTCCGCGAATTGATTGTTTATTGTTATTGATACTTTGGGCGAAAATCTTAGCAATCAAGCAACCTATCACTATTTTGATTCCCCTTTCGCCCACAATCATGCTAAGCGTGGCCTTTGGGTCTTGTTAGCCTGGGCTTTGTCTGTCGTAAGGGAAAAAGACGTGATTTATTGTATGTATGAATGTTCCGCGTTGTGAAATTGATTTTGAAAAGGTTCCACGTTCAGTTGCCCCGGCTGGACATAGTTGAAAAAGGGTTCGTCATTGCCTACGGAATCACACGGCACGGTAAATAGGGTAAAGTACACAACAACCGACCATTACCGGAGTCAATAGCGCTCGCGAGCAATAAGCGGCGGCCATCCGGGCCCGAGTTATGTTTGTGCACCCTACGAGGCGCGTACACTGCTGGCTGGTTTATGTAACCCTGGTAAGAGACCTACGTTGTGTTCATTTGTTTTTTCACATTCGATAAGGAATGAATGGCCCGAGGGGTTTTGTTTGATTGCGAGTCGAGTTGCGTTGCGTCTGGGAGTAAAGAAAAAACATAGAGTACCAGTTGCTTTTCTTCCTGCGCAGACGGTAAAAGCCCATCGAGGGAATGGGCATAAGAATCATGTTATAGGCGATGCTAGCAACCCATCAATATTTTGATTCCCCTTTCCATTTGTACGCCCCACAGTGAGCTATAAGACGGCTTATTATAGGTTTTGTTACCACGGCAGTTTGTATATAAATACCTTTTCTAACGACTCTATACTTTGATTGCGTTCACTTAGAACTGACTGGTTTAAGTAGCGGGTTCACGGTGGATGCAAGCCGCTTCCAACCGAGGCAACTGGAGGGCTATGGGAGGCATATGTCCAACAGTGGACGTGCTCGGCTGATAGGATGATGTGAAGTGACAAAGACCTAAGTATTTTATGCTAATTTTAGCTTGATACCTACCTAGTCAAAGCAAGCGCAGCTGAGGAATGGAATTCCCTGCCAGTGTCTGTGATCCCAGATTAAAAACAAGGGTGAATAGGCATTTACTAGGCAATCGTACTCCACCCTAGATCACATCTACGCTTATGTAACATCAGCCGTAATTTTGATCAAACGCATATCTAGAAAAAACAGCGCTTCTCAGAAAAGGGGTCTTGACATACGGACGGCCCGACGGTCCTTTGAATTACAGAACTCCAAAAAACAATGAACAAAAATATTTACCTTGCTACTCCGCTACTACGTGCAAGATAACCAAGCCTAGATAATGGACCTCCGAAGTAACGCCTGATTCAATGAAATACTCTGAAAAATGGTTATTTCTGCTAACAAAAACATTAAGAATTGTAGACATGCGTGTGCAGCGTACCTCTATGCTTCTGATTCACCTCACGCCCGACGCCTTATCCCGAGTAATCTTGACCGCTCGAGCCGCCAGCGATGATGGAGCCCCTGGTAACGCATCAGTGCGCTCTTACCTTTGTTGTTATTATTCCCTTATAGGATCTATCGAGTGTGACAATGACAAGACACTGTAGGTTATCATAATCCGTCAACGGCCAAACCCTGCTAGCTGGAGGTGACAACGAGAATAGCTGGCGAAACCAAATTTAGTTTTAAAGGTGCCGTTATAAGCCGGTTAGATCACTCTCAAACGGTAGGTGAACTCTCAAAACGGTTCATCATCATCGTCATCAGTCACTGCTGAACAATAGGCCTATCCCAAAGAACGGTCTCCCGCGACCTTTACCAGGATATCAGTCCTTGTGAGGGGCCTACCTACGCTGCGTCTTCCTATAAATAAATAATAAATAAAAAAAAAATGTTTTTATTTCAGATTAAAAATCCATAATTATGTTATGTTAGTATCAGTGCTTACAAAACTAGTGTTAGTCAACATTAATAAATAACTAAGCGGGCTAGTCACTGACCCAGAGTGCAGTCAAGTATAGGTGGCCATAATTGCGTGCACCCTGGTCCAGTGCAAGAAGAGCCGGCTCTGTCAAGTCTGTCAGCTATAACGGCTAGGAGGCTGTTGCGGCTGGCGCGCACCCGGGCCAGCGCGGCCGCGCAGCGCGCGCGCAGGATAGCGGGCAGCCCGGCCACGCGCGCGTGCGCGAACATAGCCGAGGCGCTGCACCAGCGCGGCAGCCGCAACAGCGCCCTGAACGCGTTATTGAATTGGACCCGTAAGGCGCTGAGCGACCGTTGCGTGTGACTAGTCCATAGGCCAGCGGTATATAGCGACGTACAAAAAGCATTAAATAATGTAATTTTAACCGGGATTGTGCAACGTCTAAACCTATGGGCAATCATATTGGCTCTGGTCGCCAGCGCCCTACGTTCCCGCTCCATGTCCTGATCATCACTCAGGTTGTCTGTGATCATGTGCCCCAGGTATTTGAAAACCTTAACTCTTTTCAATGGGACTCCCTTTAGTAAAAGAGGTGGAATATTTAAAAGACTCTTGGAACCAGATTTGAACAGGAGAACTATACGTGATCGCCACTCGAGAACCTTCCGGCTCCATCGCCCGTCGATCCTGCGAACCACGTGACCTGCCCACTGCCAGTAAAGGCCAAAAATTGCTACACTCAAGTGGATCACGCGTAAGTGAACACAAGTATTCTTCCACTCCGTTAGCGTCCAAAGGCCGAGGTCAACTCAAGAGGATGGCCTTTGGCATGCTAAAATCCCTTTGCTGACCTGCCCAATTGGCAGCTGGCTTTCTCCGTTAATATTTTAAGCCATCAGTGGTTAACAGCGGCAGTGCATTTGAAAACAAAAGTTTTCTGTTAACTGAAGTGTAGATTTTTTATATAAAGAGTATCTAAGCCAAGAAAAAGAGCAAGGAGTCACCTCACCTGATGATAAGTCTGATATTCCCTGTGACACCAAAGGATTGCAGATACTTTGACAGCCAGGACGGCTAAGATGGACTGCCGCATGTGCTACTAATTTCTCGGGTTGCCGTTCTTCTGGCTGGTTGCCGAGAGCATTAAATCAACCGAAGAAGCTAGTGACAAGCCTATACTTTTTACTGAAGTTATTTAAACGGAGAAATGCATTAGTAGGCTGTCTTACTCCTCGTCGAAAGTGATAAACTTTTAATGGGTATGCTTAGGAATTAGTACAAAAATAGGCACTATCATCCATCCAGGTTTGTAAACAAGCAAAATATAAGTGTAGCTTTGTACTTTATTATCATTATTAAGATAAATGATTATGTTAAAGAACCCCACAAATGCAATTCCCAACTTGGCCGACCCGAGCTACGAAAAAACTGAGATAAAACTCAATTTTATTCACGACAAGACGCCCGCTGATTTGCGACGGCCCCGAAACATGTTGTCCCCATAAAAACATTATAAACTGCTGAAAAATTATATTGCTACAGGGCCGGCGACTGGCAATAAATATGGAAATGGGCGTTTTCATTTTCATACAGATCGGTCAAGCGGCAACTTTCGTTTTAAGGGATGCCCACACCGCCACAAGGCGCTGGGATCCTGGTAGCATCAAAGGGATTTTATATTACGTTACGCAATATCACGACTATATTCCCAGGTGGGGTGGTCAAAGGATGAGACGATATGTTTATGCATATTTTATATTGCGAGACGTACCAGATTTTGAATACATTAATTGGTAAACCACGCACTGTTTATAGGTCAGTTTCAGTCACCGACACTACCAACGGACCATCAGCTCATATGCTAGGAAAAAGCTACACAAGATTCAGAGTTTTTCTGTAGTCTATGCTGTGTTCCGGCGTGGAGAACGAAACAGCTGGTGAAATTACTGGCACTTGGGGTATTTAGTCCTTAGTCCTTGGCAATGCATATACAATGGGGACTATCGTTTCTTTGCTCACCAGTTGGCGCCACTGTTGACTAAGGTCCAGAGGTATAGCTGTCAAAAGCGACTTTATAAGATCGGCGCCGAAACAAAGCGTTCACTCTTGAATCTCATTAAGTTTATTAATTTTAAATAATTATCATCATGTCGAGTAGCTATGCCGCAAAGTTGTGCAGTTCCGTTTTGTTCGGGAAGAAAAACCGCTTTCAATGCGTTCACATTCATCATATTTGCGATAATGTCACGAAGGAGATCACTTTTCAACAGGTAAATGAAAGAAATTATAATTTATGGCACGAAGCCTGCCAAAACCAGTGAAAAGTGAATGTTATTGGACCTCACGCGACACTAGCGCCTCTAGTGGCAAATTCACACGCGATAGCCCCCATTCTCTAGTACTAGCAATCCAGGTGGTGCTCACTTGCCATCAGCTGACATTTCTCGTTTACCTTCCTTGCCGTATAAAAAGCCAAACTTAGTTACGGAAACGTAGCGGCACGAATAAAACCAGTAAACAAGCCATACAGGCTACAAAACCGATGCCCACACAGCCGCCTCCCTAAATGTTTAAGTTTCGTAAGCCATTTCGTATTTTATGTTTGCACCACATTATTTATGAAACACTCACGTGCCCGTCTGCAACTTGTGTTGCCGACCCCGAATGACCAGAGGCCTTAACGGAAACTTAGATTTGTGGGTTCGCTATACATTTATTATTTAGGCATAATCGCGCATGACCCGGCCGCGCCGTTTGTCCGCAAATGATAGTTGGTGCGTACACAGGTTATTAAGTCACTTTTTTAGGGTTCCGTGCTCGAGGACTTTAATTAAGCATAAATGGAACGCTGTCATAATGGAGTAACGCCATGACAACAAATAATGCGGTCTTGACGAAGGTTTTCTTCCATACTGGTCTGGGAGTAAAGAAAAAACATAGAATGTACCAGTCGCTTCTCTACCCGCGCAGATGGTAAAAGCCCATCGAGGGAATGGGCGATTATAATAGGAATCATATTATGAGTGATGAGGCTAGCAACCCATCTCTATTTTGATTCGATTTTCCACCTATACGCCCACAATCTTCCTAAATGTGGCCTGTAGGTACCTGTTACCTTAGGCTCTGTCTACCCCGTAAGGGATAAGGACGGGTACCCTGGAGCACATTTTTTCGAATGCGTTAGACATACGTATTCCTTATACGAGGCTTTGCCAAAAGATATTCCGCGTCCCATCAACTTTTCGTCACTTATGTTCACTAGATCCTCCCGTTCTAAAACTTCTGATCGAATATAACTTCTTTCGATATCAAATTATGAACAATATGAAGCATGCTCGGTATACTAATATTTATTTAAATTTCCCTTCTCTATGTACTTCAACTTTGTCAGCATGCTTACCCTCACCTTTTCCACTTATAGCGGCTACAGACTCACGCGAGAAGTCTCGCCGAGAAATTACGCGAGAATCGAGAAGGCGTCTATACTCATGCGACCTTCTCATAGAAACCCCGAGAAACCCTTTGAAACGGGCAAAAAAACCGACACCGATCGGAGAACAGGCGAGCGCGAGAACGGGACGGCGAGAAAGCGATCACATTCACGCTTCTCGGGTGTTCTCGGGGGTTCTCGGCGTGAGTTTGGAGGCGCTATTACACTCAGAATGAAAAAAAAAACTTAGCTAACGTCCGGTGCTGTCTGTACCCTACCGTCCATAACATGTGTTATTTGTTTTAGGTTTCCTGTCAGCTCCTCCCCCAAAATCAAAATTACATAAAACCGAACAATCTCCTCACGTGTGTAATGTCACTACGTCAACATTGGCGAATTACATACATACATACATACATACATATATCACGTCTTTATCCCTTACGGGGTAGACAGAGCCTAAGGTAAGAAAACCTTAAGGCCACGTTTAGCACGATTAAGGGCGTATAGCTGGAAAGGGAAATCAAAATAGTGATGGGTTGCTAGCCGCATCGCCTATAACATGATTCCTAAGACTTTCGCCCATTCCCTCGATGGGCTTTTACCATCTGCGCGGGAAGAGAAGCAACTGGTAAATTCTATGTTTTTGCTGCACTCCCAGACCAGCATGGAAGATTTTGTGGTTGAGATTGGCGAAATACGCCTTGCTAAAATAAAGGCCGATTGCCGATGGTACCCGAAACGGTAATCTGGGTACCATTCTAAGCATTCACGGACTGAATTAAATTTAATATTAAGTTTGCACGGAACCCTCGGCGCCAGTTTGACACGCGCCTGGCCGGTTTTTTAACAAGGGCCCCCATTAATGTGTACCTTTTATGAATAAATTATTGTTAATATGCTTAAGGGGCCGTCCATTCACGTGAAGCTCCGAAAGGGGGGGAGGGGTTCGGCAAAAATCACGAAGTATCACAAGAGGGGGTTGCAGTAAGATATCACGTGTATTTATTTATTCGTCAAACGCACGATTTACCGAAAAGCGGCGTGCAATGTGACCTTGATAATTAGATTATTACAGCACAACAGTTGCTACCAACTTACCAAGTAACCACTAGATGGCGCTGTCTCCTGTACAAACATGGTAACGTTTGTTCGGCGCGCACTTAGTTTTAAAATTTGGAATATACTGCTTCTTACTGGTAAGTGTACTAAACTGATACTGGAACTCCGAAATGGCTAAGTACCTTCCTTACTATCATAGGCTAGATCGTAATTTCATGTAAATATTTCGCGTTAATAAATTAGTTTCTTTGGCTATCCTGAGTATCATCAAACGCCACGCTCCTGCACTAGAAGTGTTGATAAAAACTAATTAAACAACGATCCTCAGGTCCATTATCATCAGACGTACGAACACCATACGAGCCTCTCATCGGCGTCTGTTCTCCTAATCGCCGGATGAAGTGCCGTCTCCTCGG
The DNA here is from genome assembly GCA_949127965.1 of Pandemis corylana. Taxonomy (NCBI): domain Eukaryota; kingdom Metazoa; phylum Arthropoda; class Insecta; order Lepidoptera; family Tortricidae; genus Pandemis; species Pandemis corylana. The sequence goes on along the minus strand of OX421866.1, from coordinate 12,306,705 downwards.
GGGGGTATAATTTCATCAGCACGCACGGGACGGTGATATCTCCGGGCGTGACCGGAATCCGGCACGGCGCGGCCGCACCGCCGTAATTAGGAATCCATGGGATGTAGCGATGGGGAATATACACTATACAGGTGCATTAGAATTATATAGGGACACATATCACGTCTATATCCCTTACAGGGTAGACAGAGCCTATGGTAACAAGATTTAAAGGCCACGGTCAGCATAATTGTGGGTACATAGGTGGGAAGAGGAATCATAATAGTGATGGGTTGCTAGCTGCATCGCCTATAACATGATTCCTAAGATTTTCGCCCAATTCCCCCGATGGGCTTTGACCATCTGCGCGGGCAGAGAAGCAACTGGTACAGTCTATATTATTTCTTTGCTCCCAGACCGGCATGGAAGTGGCTGATCCTACTAATAAACTACTTATAAATGCGAAAGTTTATGAATGAGTGTTTGTTTGTTCCTTCTTGACGCTGGAACCACTGGATGGATTTGGATCTAATGTTGAACGGATTTAGCTGGTTCCCTAGATTAAAACATAAGCTACTTTTTATCCCGGAAAATTGCATATTTCCCGGTCTGTAATAATGAGCTGCAACTTTTTGAACTGAAGTGACGTGGATACCCGACATCTTGATTGAGTGTTCGAGAGTTGTCGCAGCTACCAAGCAAGGCATGAATTTAACCTTTTTGTCGCCATTGATTTGATATGAAGTCATTTCGTGCAGTGTAAAATACACCTTAATTTGACAAGGTTAAAGTCGACACTTGCGAGTGTTACTTGAGCTGCTTAGCGGCAAAAAGGTTAAAAAAGTAAAATATACAGAACCATGCTATTATTCAAACTTGTGAGTCATTCAAGCTGGCATTATTATAAATACGAATATCTATTCTGTCTGGGTGTTATGTCCTCCTGCTTAAACCGCTGAACCGATTTTATTGGAATTTGATATAGAGATAATTTTAGTCCCGAGGAAGGACAGGGATGGACAAGGAGTTTTTATCCCGGAAAATCGCATAGTTCCCGCGGGATAGCGATAATCGAATTGCGGTAACAGCGTCGCGTGCAACTGCATGTAAAAAAAACTATAACTATGATTTGTCAAATGGAGAAAATTACTTTCTGCCATGTTTCTTGCGGCGCATTCTTCTTGGCAATTACGGTCTTTCCGAATGCGCTGGTAGTTTAAAAAAGACATGTAAAAAGAGCCCTTGGCGGCCAATTTGCAAAAATAAATTTAGAATTTTTTGAAGTTTTTGAATTTGTAATCGTTAATTTTGTACAGGACCCGTGGCCCTGGAGCTTGGTTCACAACCGTTACGTTTTTCCCTTTTATCTCCGTCATATTTCATCAGGCAGGAGTCAGCGCAAAAAGTGTAATATGCCCGTGAAATATAGCGCTAGGATCTGTTTGATTGATTGTAAAATGTGACGGATGTTTATTGGTTTCGCTGTGTGGAAGGCGCGTGAACGTTTGCTGTGAGACGAAATTTCAGACGCTCGCATTAGGCGTATGTAGTTTCGTGAAAAAGTAACATAGGGAAGTCAGAGCCTGAGGTAACAAGACCTACGCCACGTTTTCTGATTATGTGCGTATAAGGTGGAAAGCGTTGCCAGCCTAGACAGTTAAGATAGAACACCTCATGTGCCTACAATTTTAGTTTCAGTTTCAGTTTATTTATTCACAAATCAATTTTCACTGTGTACGAATTTTACAAAATACCGATACTTAATTTAAAAATAAGTAAACAATAATAATTAGAATGTCAAATACCTATAAAGGAAAAAAAATAACAAATAATACAAATAACACAGATTTACAAAATAATGACTTATGAATCTAATAATAATTAATTTAGTAGTCATATTTTAATTTTAAATTCAATAATTGTTATGCCATTTCGGCTGTCTTACTTTCCTCGCAGAAGCACACCAGCGCCAACACTACTGCTCGGCGGCAGGATCTCCGAGTATGATGATGGTAGCCGGACGGACCTTGCGCAAAATCGTAGCTCCCACAAAATAGGATAGTACAGAGCAATAGTATTTAGAAAGACCTTCGGAAACGTCTTGCGGCCTCACTCACTCTTATGGGTTTCATATTTGGGTCGTCCGCTGGTACCCGGAACCCAAATGTTGTTCTAGGAGCTCACAGATTGTACATACCCCATAAGTATCTGATAAAAAAGCCGTAGTAGCCTAGTGGTAGGGTCGTGGGTTCGAGGCCGAGCTCGCACCTCTGAGTTTTTCGGAATTTATGCGCGATACTACATTTGAAATTTACCATCAGCTTTTCGGTGAAGGAAAACATTGTGAGGAAACCTGCACACATCTGCGAAGCTATTAAATGGTGTGAGTGAAGTTCCTGAAGTTCCCAATCCCCCCTGAGCCCGCGTGGGAACTATAGGCCAAGCCCTCTCGTTCTGAGAGGAGGCCTGTGCCCAAGAGACTGATGTATATAAGCTGGAGATGAGATGATGATGAAGTACCTATCTGATAAATCAGGGGTGGCCAACTTGATTAGAGCCAAGATCTCCTGTTTACTAACGAAACCCTTTGCGATCTACCAATTACATACTTCATGAAACCTTAAATCAGCAGTTGGTGATTACGATGCGCAGTCTAGTCTACGTATTTATATTTTTTGCCTTGCCACGATCGACTGGACTAACAGTCGCGATCGACCGGTGGATCGCGATCGACCTGTTGGCCACCCCTGTGATAAATGAAGAAAGAGCCACGGGTTTGAGAAATATTTCTCGGTCGTTTTATTACAAAGTAAAATACTTATCCTGGTTAAGTAAATGGTTCCATTTCTACTGAAAAAAGTGACCGGAATCAGCCCGGGATATTCCGAGCGAAGTTTCGAACATTCCGAAGCAATGAAAAGGAATAGTAATTCCTTTTTACAATTATTTCTGGAGGGAAGCCAAGTTCTGTATGGAAAATGCTTGAGATATATAATGTAGGAGATATTTTAATGCTACTTTGTAATACCGATATTACCGTGGCTATGTAGCTGGGCACGGGTGGACTGCAACAATAAATGAATATCATAACTAAATCATACATACACACATACCTATATTACGTCTTTATCCCTTACGGGGTACCTTGCGGGATAAACAGAGCCCAAGGTAGCAAAACCTTAAGGCCACGCTTAGCATGATTAAGGGCGTATAGCTGGAAAGGGAAGTCAAAATAGTGATGGGTTGCTAACCGCATCGCCTATAACATGATTCCTAAGACTCGCCCATTCCCTCGATGGGCTTTTACCATCTGCGCGGGAAGAGAAGCAACTGGTTTCTATGTTTTTTCTTCACTCCCAGGCCAGCGTGGAAGTTAGATTTGTTGTTATACAAGTAGGGGCAACAGAAATAAATGGTCTGAGAAAATCTAGCTATCACGGGTACTGAGATACAGTCTGATAGACAGACCGACAGACGGACAGACGGACAGATAGATGGACAGCGAATTCTTAGTAATAGGGTCCCGTTTCCACTCTTTGGTTAAAGAACCCTTCAAAAGGCGTGGTAGCTTAGTGGTTTGTCTGTGGCTTCTTAAGTGGAGGATCGTGGGTTCAAGTCCCGGGCTAGCACCTCTACACTTGGGCAGAGACTTAAGTCTGTATCTATTCATGTAACTATTACCATTGAATCAAACAGACACACACAGAAATATCGTCTTTATCCCTTACGGGGTAGACAAAGCCTATGGTAACAAGACCTAAAGGCCACGTTTAGCTCGATTGTGGGCGTATAGGTGGAAAGGAGAATAAACATAGTGATGAGTTGCTAGCCGCATCGCCTATGAAAGTGATGATTCCTATCCTCGATGGGCTTTTACCATCTGCGCGGGAAGAGAAGCAACTAGTACATTCTATGTTTTTTCTTTACTCCCAGACCAGCATGGAAAAGATCATACCAAACCATTAAATCATCTGAAGATTTCGATTCCCCTTTCCACCTATACGCCCACAAACATTCTAAGCATGACTTTTAGATCTTGTTACTTTAGGATGCGTCTACCCCGTAAGGGATTAAGATGTGACTTACTTGACGTGTATGTCTAGCCTGTAGAGCTGAGTTTTTAAGAAAGATTTTAACTAATTTTGCTGACATTGAAGTCAGAACGTCAGTAGGTACTTGAGCCTTAGCTAGTACCTAAAAATAGGAGTTATTTTAACATTTACCAACCGGTCAGTATTTTATTTAATTCGAAACGGAACGCATCGCATCGCCATCAAGTACCAGCCCAAAGTAGTAGCGTGAATAGCCCGCATGCACTGCAATTACTGGCTGCCTTCGCTGCACTCTGGCCAAGGATATGCGGGATCGCACTGGAAGAGTCCACGCGTAGATTTTCCTGACCTTTTTAACCACGGACATATATACATACATACATACATACCGTCACGCCTCTAGGCAGAGACTACATTGCTTCACTTGCTACGATCCTGACATACTTCTTTCGCTTCATCCACATTCATCAATCTCTTCATACATGCTCGTCGGTTTCGGGTACTCCTGACCTGACCTTTTTCCAAAACATCTATTTAGTCTCGGAACGTCCGTCTAGACCTTCACTTTCCAACGCAACCATTCTCACTCCCCATATAGAGCTGTTTAGTTAGTCTACTTTCATCCATCCGCTCTACGTGACCAAACCAACTAAGCATACTATTTTCTATCCTAGTCACTATATCCTCTTTCACACCAGCACGTTCCCTTATCAGTATGAAACTGCCGTACAGAATGAAATGACCAAATTTACCCTGGAAATTGTTAGAAAATCAAAAAAAATACTGACTTTGTGGCGCACCATTTGTACGGCATCAGTTTCATACTGTTTCAATACAGCTTCTAATCCATTATTCCGCAACGCCGTACAAAAATCATGCGACAAGGGGAAAAAATCGAGGGTTGCACTTTTGAATTCTCCCAGCACTCGGTTGGACAGCTTACAAGTGACAGCATAGTGCTGAATCTTATTATTTTATGCTCTTATATCGTCCTATATACGTCACCTGGTGGTTCATATGACCCACATTTTTTGGTCATGGGCCTGTAGTCTATTAGATTCCTCAGTTAGAATCTGATTCTTCCAGCTAATTTGATACTAGCTCTATATCCATGCACCCCTAGTACCCGTCGCCGCGACACGGTAGATTGTTTCCACAAATCCGAGCCAAATGTGATTTCACAGCGAAATTACGGATATGCTGGTGTCCTGGTTGCGAAATGCCTAAAATTTACCAGAATAAGGGTTTTTCGAAAAAGAAAACAAAAGTCGCAGAAATTTAAGAAAATTTATTTTCTAAAAAATCACACCACTGCGGTGTATCTGACCGCACGACTCGAGGGAAAGTTAAGGTAGGTAATGTTTATTTATATGGGAAAAACGACACGGATTTAACTGTAAATATTAAATACATATATGTACCTCCAATTAGTTTGCTTTTTATGTTTAGCAAAAGATTTTGATACACTTTTACCCCCTTATTCATAAACGCTCTGTAGGCTTCTGCTAACTTAGCAATCGTTTGCCCTTAGCTGTCACATTGACATTTACCTTTCACAGATAAGGACAAACGATTGCTACGACTACGAGTACGTTAGCAGAAGCCTATAAAGCGTTTATGAATAAGGGGGTTAAACTGCATTAATGGCCACATGCTGAAAAAGAAATTTTCGATATTACATACATACGTAAATCACGTCTTTATCCCTTACGGGGTAAACAGAGCCTAAGGTAACAAGACTTGAAGGCCACGTTTAGCATGATTGTAGGCGTATAGTTGGAAATCGTTGCTAGCCGCCACGCCTATAGCACGATTCTTAAGATTTTCGTCCATTTTCTCGATGGGCTTTTACCATTTGCACGGGAAGAGAAGCAACTGGTACATTCTATGTTTTTTCTTTGCTTTGATTTCGATATGTGACATACTTGTAGTCCGCCCATTTATTTTGATACTACTAAATCGAGTTTTACCATAAACTTAGGTACTCGTAACAGGATTATTATACAAAACAAACAACGAAAACTACACCATCAAAAAACTATGATCAAAAATGTATTCCCAAGCATCTCAGTTCTTAATTATTAAACAAGGAGCTCGGGGAATCAGATAATTCGCGTCTGCTGACTTGCATAAACGTACTAAGGAAACTCAGGAAATGCCCCGTCAACGAATAAACAAACAGAGATAATGCTGAACTAACTACAGAACAATTAATATAAGACTTAGCATAATTTATGTGTAAGTTAATTTTAATGTAAGCAAATTTTCATTAATCTTACGTTCAAGTTGTGGGAACAAATAGGCTTATGGCTGGCTGCTACCAGGATAGCAGAGATTTGGACGGGTGGGGATTGAGCATTAGATATTCAAAAACTAACCCCTTTTAATTCATAAAGCTTATGCTGACTTGTTTCGAAATGGCTTCCAACAATTATGCAGAAAAGAATCTTTCTGCCAATATCGATTAAAACGTTAGTAATTTTTAGATGAATCAGCTACCTGTTCTTACCCAAGGTGTATCGGCTTAAACGCTACTTTCTCTCCTTAGAGGGAAACTAACGCTCGAGTATACAAGGAGATGGCTGTGTCTTCTTCTTCTTCTCTCCTTAATGGCGGCCGTAAGGCTTGGGCCAATGTCAGTGCGGTAAAAATATAATTCAAAAATCTTGTGACAAAATGTCGGCAACGTTGTACGGTAATGGTCAAAGACCCCCTCCCCCCCTGTCGGGCTCTTAGCCAACGGACAATGATATCCCTCGGAGACCGCCAGGAAATCATTAACCGGTGCCCAGGGTGCACCGGAACCAGCACTGCACTTCCCCTCGGACGGATCCAAAAACGAACCGCAGCTCTTGATCACACGCGGAGGTAACCCGACTCGCACCCCCCCTGGCTGTGTCTGTAAAAGACGAAATGTCAAAATGACAGATAACAGCAAACGAACGTCAAAGTTAACATCAACAAGCGTGATAAGGTAGGGTCTAGTCACTTTATCATCATGATTCCAGCCTATATGCGTCCCACTACTGGGCACAGGTCAATTAGAGGGCGTCCCCCGTCCAGATCGTGTTAACTTGTGTTGTTTTTTGGTTTATACGGGCGGTGCTTACAGTTCCCAGACCTTGAATGCGAGACGCGAATTAAACGTGGTACAAAAGTTCATGCGCGAACTTACCCCTTCCGCGTGCTATCTCAAGAAGTTAGCCATAAGCCTGTACTTACCAACAACCCACAGGCTCGGGTTTCTTTCTTGTTACATAAAGAAAAACTAAATAGAAATCCTTAAACCCCAAAGGAAAAGTTGCCAGTACATCTAAGCTGGTCATTACAATAGAGCAAGCCATTCCGCTGATAAGTAAATAAAACTCAAGGAGCGTCTTGAGACTCATTATTATTTTTTAACGTCGGGAACGAGAGAAAGCCAAAATAGTAACGACTTCTTCGAAATAGTCAGCAGTAGATGTAATGTTGGTAGACCAAAGAATTTTCTTTTCCTCCTAAGATTTATTGTCATTTACACGGCTTCAGACCCAAAAAGATAGTTTTTTTATATATATTTTTATACATACTTCTTTATCTCTTACGGGATGAACAAGAGCCTGGGGTAACAAGACCTAAAGGCCATGTTTTGCGTCATTGTGGGCATGTACGTGAAAAGGAGGATCAACACAGTGATGGCCTGTTAGCATGATTCTTATGATTTCGTTCATTTTCTCGAGGGGTTTTTACCATCTGCGCGGGAAGAGAAGCTGCTGGTACATTCTAAGTTGTATCTTAAACTTTTATGGCGGTCTCAGCAACAGTAACCTATGAGTTTTAAGACCATGCATGAAATTATAAACAGGTACTTATTGTGTAGTAAATAAAATAAAGCGTAGTTAGACAAAACAAGTTTGTTTTTGTTATTTATTATTACATTTGTTTGGGTATTCATTATTACATCACTAACTCTTTCACTATTAAATTGCAAGGAAATATTTTGTAGTGTCAGTCATCTAAATGCAGATATTAAAATAAAATTAAGCCGTTTTAATGACCATCTCTGGTACCGCTCGTTATTTTTTCTTGTTTCTACTTCAGCCCAGTCGACTCAGACATCCTTTTTTTAGATGTACAAAAAACATTACTGCAAAATTAAAATGTTTATTCCAGAAAAGGTTACTAATTAGCTCTCGGAGTAGTAACTTGTACCTGAAAGTTTTTGAAAAGAGCAAAAGAGTATGATAAACATAGACTGATAGTCTCGAAGACTAGGTACACAACTTTACTGGTGACGGTAGTCAGTAGGTGTGTACAGTATCTGAAAAATATGACAGGGTAAGTGTTAGTCTGTGTGTTGTTTTGATTAGATTAGATTAGATTATTTATTCATTCAATAATAATTACATCATCAGCAATAGAAATTAAATAATACAAATCAATTGAATATTACAAAAATGACAAAATCAAAAACAATAATAATAAAACAATTAGGTAAGTACAATTAAATTAAATTAATTCTCCGCTAGGGATCGTCACTGCTTATAGCATTGAAAAATAAAATAGGTACAAAAGTCTCTTTTAACTCTTACAAAATTGTTTTTAAGTCCACGTGACCAAACAACATCTTTTGACAGCGAATAATTAAACAGCGATAACTTCCGGTTTCAAAACCTAGATAGAGGGTACATGCCGTCGAGATAGATTATGAAAACTGAAAAGAAGCTTCACATCACAAGTACCTATAATACAAGTTGAAAAAAGAAAAAGAAAGAAATCATTAAATAGGGAAAAATTGTCACGAAATGGTCCCAACTCACCATTATGCAGACCTTACAGCCTGCGCTGGTCTGCCGTTGGGACCATCGGATATGATAAAACATTACTAAAGAGAATAAAAGATAATAGAAGCTTAAATGAACAGATGCGTACTACTTCACCATAGTCATTTGTTACTCGAAAGAGGTACAAAAATCCCGTCATGCCTGCGCCAGGCAGATATGGAGAAGCTTATCAAATAACCGCGGGCTAACTAGTAAACTAATATTACCCCGGTTCATTAACTGATTCTTGAGAAAGTCCTGGTTATCCGGAACAGTCTGCAAGAAACAAAACTAATGGCGTCGGCAACATGAGAACTCAGGGACAGCCGGCGCGTGGGACAAGATACCGCGAGAACTGTAAAATTAGGGTTGTCGCATACATAAGCGCTCGGCACCAGATCGGCACCGCCACAACTCGAGCCGTCTAGTATGCTTTGTAAGAAATTCCATACTGTGACACACACATATCGGCATCGGAACAGCATCGCCTCGTCTCGGCACAAGCTAGTAATCCGCAAGCGGCGCGCAGGCCATTCGCAGTCATCGAGTTTACGTCGGGCAGCCGTCGCGCTTGCGTCCCGCCGCCGGAACGGGGACGGCACGCAGAGCGCCATCCACCGACCACCAGCTCTAGCTGCCGCCTCGGTTTAAGCGCGCTGTCACCTAGCCGCAGCCGCGCGTACACCTCAGAGGTGCTGAGCCGTTTCCGTTACGCGCTTGCGTATGGTTGAATCCTGGTTGACAGCGAGCCGATGAGGTGAGGGGACGCCGATCCGTGACAAGCGGTGACATGTGCTTCATCCTTGAGACAACAAACAACACAACAGCAGTGATGGAAAAGGTACCACAAGGGTGCAAGGTCCATCTGAATCACTACCGCCATCTTACTTCTCCTGCCGTTCCTCGGCAGTAATAATAATCACTCCACAACCCGGTACTTAATCCTGCCTATAGCATCCAAACCTTTGTCGCTTCTTACCTGGTAATAGTTTGGCAACCGTGTCTTGGGCAGTTCGGATCACTTCCCATTCCATCCCCAGCGTATCCATCTCCTGCCCCAAGAAACGACATCAGGTCAATAAACACTAATAGCTATACCGACAGGAAATAAAAAGTGTAGCATTTTTCCCAGGCTATCGATTTAAAACAAACGTGGAACCCTTTCGCCGCTCGCTCGTCGCTCCCGCCGCGCGGTAATTTATGGCTCGACGCTGCCACGGTGACGCAGCAATTAGCTGGCTTAACGAAGGCTTGAAATAAATATCATTTCGTGATTAATGTCTCTAGCGCGATAATAATATGCTGATAATAATTACAGCGGGGTTTGCTCGATGGCGAGTAAAGAGAATGGCCGCTGAGGAGAATGAACTACTCTCGGGTATTAAGTGTAGCGCTAGTAGCTCCATCAGATACATCGGAACTGTTCTGTGCTCAAAAACATCTGATCTGACAGTAACTGTACGTATAGTCAACCGGGAGAGAGTGTATTTAGATATTTTTGAGCACTGTTCTGATCTACTTAGGTATCTGATAGTGACAGTACCAACTACTTGTTTCTAAAACAGCTACGTATTACAAGTTGGGTTTGGAACGCGTGTGTGCGTAGTCATTTCAATTTAAATTGAATCATTCATTACCTAACCCTTGGTACGTAAATTTATTTTTTAGAGGTTTCATGAAATCGTGAAATTGTTCAAAACACTTGAAACAAGATTTAAATGCTCCAAATTTCAATTATTCACTTTAGCAAAGGGAGACCGCAGAATTTATTTATTTATTCGCTACAATAACGTAGTTATTATAAATAATATAGGAACTATAAAAATCATGTAGAGAATTACCCCTTATTCATAAACGCTCTATAGGCTTCTGCTAACTCAGCAATCGTTTGTCCTTATCTGTGAAAGGTAAATGTCAAAGTGACAGATAAGGACAAACAATTGCTAAGTTAGCAGAACCCTACAGAGCGTTTATGAATAAGGGGGTTAAAATATAATATGAGAGTCTACAATACAAATTACAAAAAAATTTGAGAGTAATTAAAAAAGGCAACGGAATACCGAAGTTTATTTTATATCAACGATAAATAAGTATTGTATATGCTGATATATTCAAGTCAAGATCGCCATGCGATATCTTTAGCAGCGTTACAACGTCAACAATCTTACGCCGATGACACAGAAAAGTGTATGACGATAGTAATAATCTCTCGCATAATAAAAGAAAACAATGGCACACGCTACATGATAACCTGCCAACATAAATGCGCCGAACCTGGAGGAACGTGGGCTAAGCTATTCCCAAAGCCTTTTATAACGTCGTTAACAAGTTTGCTATCCAAGCGCATGCACTGGGTACACAGAGTTCACCCAAATTGCTCCCACTTCCTACTTTTAAATTCTATTCCACATCATTCCTTGAATATCTGGGGCATGGCCTACGACGTCGCCTAGTCTTCCACAGCTTAAAGTTAACGGCTGCATAACTAAGAATCCAGAAGTTTTCGCAACTCTGACTCAGTTGACGGAGGTTAATCCTTTTAAGCCATGATAAGGAACGGTAAATTTGTACGCTGTATCAAGTTTGTGGCGTTAGGGGAAGGAACGATTTTGAAACTAGACTTAGAGATTTAGCATTCATTATAACCATACATAATTATATTGTGAAAAACCATAGACTTATGTTGCTTGCTTCCATCTATCGAGGAAAATTGGTATACCGTTGTGCGTTTAAGTGTTCGTTCCCTAACTCCAGAGTTATAAGAAAGAAGATTCTTCGCTCATGTAGGCGAGAACAGTCTTCTCAAACTGGGCATAAACTCCAAAATTCAATTTTCTTAGTTCGTTACGTGCATCCCTAAATCATTTCTTCAGGTCCACATTAATAAGGAACCACTACACTATCACTGTAAATATTTTTCGATCATTTTTTATACATTGCTGGGTCGCGCACTCCAAGCCGTACCTACTTTCCGGGTCGTACATTATTCGCGCCCTAACATGCGAATTCAAAATGCTTTATGTCCGCTATAGATAAATGCGATGCCAGCCCTTGAAATAGGCGTACTTTAAGGCAGCTGCTAATCCAGACTGCGCCTTGGCTTTCTCCCAGCTTCTGATAAGGTTAGTTAAGTCTCGGCATAAACTCGCCGAACGCTAGCCAGTGATACGAGAACGAGTTTCTGATTGCCCCGCGGCGGAATATAAACGCACATTTGAACACTTTTTCAACGGGCAGGCCATTAGTAACCCGCACGTAGGTATTTGATGTAGGTATTTATGGTAGTTCAGAATCGCGAAAGGACATGGGTCGTAGTTTTATTGCTATGCGCGATGTGACAAATTTGCGAAGCATATTCGTGCATTTGAATGGTCGTAGTTGTGATGAATTGTAAGTTGCGACTTAACGCGTGGATGTACATATTTACATACGCAATTTTGCTTAATGTAACAATTAATTATAATACACTCCAAATCCAGACGTAGTATGTATGTATGTAAACTCTTTATTGTGCAAAATAAACAAGACAAATACAATTGACAAACACTGAGATACATGCACAAAGGCGGACTTATCCCTTTAAGGGATCTCTTCCAGTCAACCTTTGAGTGGATGAAAGGAGTATTATATTAGGGATGGACGAGTGAGTTTAAAAATTGCAAACACTGAGAGCCACAATACATAACTTTACCGAATATAATACATAAACTCCTAAAACCTACCAGTCAATAAACTACTTTATACTATCTATAATATATATCAATAAAATATACTACATAAAATAAATAAATAAAGACAGTAGTAGTAGTAGTAGTAGACAGTAGTAGGTAGTAGTGTTGGCAGGCTTCCTACTAGGTGGACCGGCGGCATCGTGAAAGTTGCAGACAGTTGTCGTTCATTGTGGTGTGCTAAGGGGGAGGCCTTTGTTCAACATTATGCCTTCAGGCTGATGCTGATGATGATGATGATTCCAAACCTATTTGATCTAAATTCCCACACAATCACTCATTGTGTGTAATTAGTATCACGTCCACCAGAATGTTGAAAAATCGTATTTGATAACGCTCTACATTTTGTAACTATTTAATTTTTATAACGAACTTGGGGGGACTTGTTTGTTTACAAAAGTGTTATTTGAGATTGGAATGGACTACCCGACACTTTGAGCGACAAAAGTAATTTGAACTAGCTTCTGCCCGCGACTTCGTCCGCTTAGAATTAGGAATATTGACATGTTTATCGGTATGCCGCGGGAACTATGCAACTTTCCGGGTTTCAACAGATTATTAAAGTTTGCATCAAAAATATATTCCTTGTAAAGACTTACGACCCTCTTCAGCTTTATTATACGTAGGTAATTAGGTATATAGATATAGATAACTTTACATTCAGAGACGCCAACCAACGTCGGTAGCTTCCTTAATTGATATGATACCAACAAATACCAGTGACCACCAGAGAGTTCCTTAGCTAACCCTATCAATTACGGAATATGAATAATTATTATCAAAACTCGACAATAATCTGTCCCTTACCTGAACGTGATAACGAAAGGGACGACTGTCCAATAGGCTTTAACGTTGCAATCCCGTGGGACTAGGGCACCAGCAGTTTGAAGGAGTTTGTTTTCAATTAATTTATGAAATCAAGGCATAAAGGAGCGACCACACCGCTACGTCTACGTATACACAGTGACATGTTGTATGCGTCACGTTCTCTCACCGTTTCTTCATACATTTTGTTGCCTAAACGCACCGTCAACGTCTTACGCACTGGTGCTTTGCTACATCTACCTGCACAAGTTACCTACTCAATAGACGACACTACGAGTCATCTGAGACAAATCACGTCTTTATCCCCTACAGGGTAGACAGCATAACGTAACAAGACCAACAGGCCACGTTTAGCGAGATTGCGGGCGTACAGATGGAAAATGGAATCAAAATAGTCATAGGTTGCTAGCCGCATCGCCTATAACATGATTCCTATGCTTCTCGTCCATTCCCTCGATGGGCTTTTACCGTCTAAAACTTTGTCTTGAGTCGCATAAAACTTGTAAGAAAATTCTATTGGTTATTTGAAGATTCTGTACCTAAGTATTTATGACAGTTCTTCCTCTCCTGGCGTTAGACCATTTTACTCATGCTGTTCAGGTTGATGTGGACAAAATTTGTAGATAATATGGATTGTGTTATGTTCAATCAGTTTTTTTCCTTTAGATTTCTTATGAGGCTCACTGTGAGGTGTAATAGCTGAATAAAAACCGTAGCAGCTCTAAGATGTAACCGGATGGCTCCTCAGATAGTGGGTTCGAGCCTCGGCTCACACCTCTGATTTTCTTCCGTAAAGGAGGTAACATTATTCACACTAGTTACTAACTCTACAGCCTATACCCGGAAGTGGGATATAAATATAGGTATTTTTCTTAAGTGTATAGACGTTTGTATACACGTTCCATGCTGGGCTGAGATCAAAGAAAAAACATAGAATGTGCCAGTTGCTTCTCTTCCCGCGCTGATGGTAAAAGCCCATCGAGGGAATGGGCGAAAATCATCGGAATCATGTTATAGGCGATGCGGCTAGCAACCAGTGGCGTAACTATAGGGTGACAGGGGTGGCAAAATGCCCCGGACCCCTAGCTCTACGGGGCCCCGAACTGGCTTGGTTTAGAGCACAGAAGGGACGCTGATGCACTTCTTTATATTGAGGAAGGAGCCCCATCTGACGAATTTGCCACGGGCCCCAGACGTTATAGTTACGCCACTGCTAGCAACCCCTCACTATTTTCATTCCACTTTCCACGAATACGCCCACAGTGTCTTGCTAAATGGGATCTGTAGGTCTTGTTACCTTAGGGTCTGTCTACCAAGGAATAAAGACGTGATATGTGTATGAATGTATGTGTATAAGAATCGAAGGTTACTGAACCCGAGAGCCTTTATATTCGACCCAAACATCCCAGACTGGATATACATTGTTAAAACAAAAGCAAGTGAGCCCGCATCCATCTTTAATACGAACCAAGCGATTTTAACTTCGGCAAAACCTTTCCGAATCGATTTTGGTAAAGTTCACGAGCTATCTCCTGGCTCTCGGCCAGCCGTAGGTACTCCTGCCTTTAAAATGCATCCCCATTTAGGGTTACTATACGTCAGAATTTATCCAGACACGTCAGGATTTTAAAGCTCCTGAAAATGCCACTCGAAAGTGATGAAAAATTGTGCTGCATTAGAAATACGAGTATATCAGAAGAAAGTTACAGCTCTAATGACTATATTCATATATTGATATATATTCCGTTTTCGCCGTAACTCTCACATTCTTTCTCTTTTGTACAGTATTCTTTTTAATCCTACAACTCCCCGTTATCTCCAAGAGCGTTTTAAATTCCTGACTTCTCTCCGGTCTGCGCAAAATCTCCTCCTTGCTGTTCCTGCTTCTTCCTCTAAGTTCTATCATGACTCCTTTACTATGACCTCTATCCGTCTGTGGAATTCCCTTCCTGTAGATCTACGACGAGCTAAAACTCTACCTATTTTTAAAAACCTACTCAGATCTCACTATTTATCACTAATTTAATCCACTCCCTGTCTTTAGTACCTTATCTTTTCTTTTTGCTTCTGATTAAATCCTTTTCTGTTGTATGGCCTTCTTATTTTTCATTGCTTCTCACATTTATTTTATCTTAAGTTTTATGTTATGTGTATATGTATGAATTATTTTATTTTATTTATTTAGCTATGTATTATATTTATGTTGGTACTGTTGTTTTTATTATCCCTGCGTTTATCCTGTCTATTTGTTTCCGCCACCTACTTAAACTGTCTCCAACTTATTTAGCTTTTTGGTTGTCTGGAAGAGATCGCTATTAAGCGATAAGACCGCCTATTGTCTACATTGTTCTTTGTTTCTGTATTGTTTTGTACTGATTTGTGGTGTTCAATAAAGAGTATTTGTATTGTATTGTATTGTATTCATTCTAACTAGTCGAAAATGTACATAAATATGAAGCGGATTCGATAACTATTTAACAGAAAAGGAGCAGGAAAGTGGGAGAAGAGTAAAAATTAAAAGCAGCGCCTGACATTGCAATTATAATGAGACAGACACACAGACAGTGAAGTCACTGTCTGTGTGGCTTCTTAAGTAAGAAGCACGTATAAAACAAAGCCACTTCCAACTAATAGAATAATAGACAATATCAGAAATCTAAAATAACTATTTACAACGCCTACAGAATGTATGTATAACTCTTTATTGTAAAACACAAGAAAAAGATGAAAGACAACACAAATGCACAAAGGCGAACTTATCCCTAAAAGGGATCAACAAATTATTTTTTAAAATTTCTGCTTCTGTTTTTTACCAATAGACATTAATTCTAATTTACAAGTTTATCAATCCAAATTAGTCAGTAGGGAGATCAGGAGTCAAGAGCTATAAAAGATAGGGGAATCTGTTCTTAGGAATCATGGTATCGATTTAAGGTTTAAAAAAAATTGTATTATTTTTTAAATCGTACATAACCGGGAATCGAACCAGGCCAAATTAATAACATTTGCTTTAATGAAAAAAAAAGAGGATTTCTTTTATTCATTATTTGAGATTCTACAAATGGGTTTCTTGTGACCGAATAGTAAGACCATCAACAATAACAACGAAAATTAGAACACATAAAAAAAATCGAAAAGTAGATACAGCTTACTTTTCGGATTTTTGTTCTAATTTTTTTTTTTTTTTAATATGAATAGGAAGGCAAACGAGCAAGTGGGTCACCTGATGGTAAGTGATCACCACTGCCCATAGACACCCGCAACCCCGGAGGGATTGCAGATGCGTTGCCGACCTAGAGGACTAAGATGAAATGCCTCTTGTGCCCGTAATTTCCCCGGCTGTCTTACTCTCCACACCGGAACACAGCAGTGCAAGCACTGCTACTTAGCGGCAGGATTAGCGAGTAAGATGGTGGTAGCGATCCGGACGGACCTTGCACAAGGCCCTACCACCCGCGAAATAATTTTCAGTGTCGGTTAGAAATTTTCTAAAATCGTTGCCATGGTTCCTAAGAACAGATCCCTGTCTCTTAGTTTTTGACTTCTCCCTACTGCCCCATTTGGATGGATCAGCCTGTACAACTTTTTTATTTGGTTTTAGGTATTAGTGCTAAAATATTTAACTGTTGACGATAAAATTTCAACAGTTTTATCGGTCGAGCTTATGGTCGGGCGTTTTTCAATTTATCATCTGGTAACTCTATCCCCATTAGGCATCGGCCCCCCCGAGAAATCTCCAAGCGGGGCCGAGGGCATAAACTAGGCTGGTTTATATTTCTGTGTCGGTATTAGCTAATGGAGTCCGAACAGTAATTTTGTTTACAGCGCATGCTGCCTTGTTTTTCTTAAATTTGAGTGCTAGGGTCTGGTGTTTGAAATATTGATAACCCAGGTTTGTGTACATGTCTTGTTAAAGCAGTGACGCAGTAAAATCTAGTTTGACAATGTGGCGCTATAAGTGTTTTTCACATACTAGATTAGGTACCTACGCTTTTTAAACGTTACCTCCGCGTATGGTCAAGAGCCTGCAGTTCATTTTTGGATTCGTCCGAGAGGAAGAGCAGTGCTTGGTCCGGTGCACCCTGGGCATCGGTTAATGATTCCCTGGCAGACTCTGAGAGATCGTTATCCGTTGGCTAAGAGCCCGGCAGGGGGGGTGGAGTCGTTTGACCGTGTTCTACCGTACAACGTTGCCGACATTTTTGTCACAAGAGTTTTGAATAGGTACTATATTTATTACTTTGACATTGGCGAAATCATCGCATCGATTGATGGGGCCGTATTAAAAACTCGAGAACAAAACATTAATATTTTTCATACAAATATCTGCCCCGACCGGGAATCGATACTGGGACGTCAAGCTTCATAGTCAGGCTCTGTAACCACTAGGCCATCCGGTCGTCAATGGGGGCTATTGCTTGTGAATTTGCCACTAGAGGCGCTAGTATCGCGTGTCCAATAAAATTCACTTTTCACTGGTTTTTGGCAGGCTTCGTGACATAAATTATTATTTCGAAAATTCTAAATGCCGAAAAGTGATCCTCTTCGTAAGATAATCGCAAATATGGATTATTTGGCGATGAACGCTTTGAAAGCGCATTTTTTCCGAACAAAACTGAACTGCACAACATTGCGGCATGGCTACTCGATAAGATGATAGTTATTTAAAATTAATAAACCTAATGAGATTCAAGATTTAAAACTATGTTTCGGCGCCGATCTTATAAAGACGCCTTTGACAGCTATACCTCAGGACCTTAGTCGACAGTGGCGCCAACTGGTGAGCGAAGAAACAATAGTCCCCATTGTTGTATGTTGATTTTATTCAGCAGTATATTATATGGTAGGTATTAGTAGTTAAGTTGTAGTGTATTATGGTCTAACTGTAACTTTAAGCTAAAGTAAAAAAAGGAAACTAAAACACGACATTGTATCAGTAATATGGTAATAGGGTTCCTTTCTTTTGAGTTCGAAATTCGAAAAATAACAAACTGATAAAATTTAAGTCGGATGGTGCGATTTAGTCCAGTCAATAAAGATTAACTTGCATGACGATCATGACAATAATTCAAACGGGACTATGCCTGTCGACAAGTGACATAGGAAGCGTCTAGAGACGTACTCCGAGTACTCGTTATTCCCAGAGAACTGTATTGGTCTCTCTCGTTGTGACAGGCAAGAGAGACAAGGACGAGTTGCCCGAAAGCAATATGCGGCGCTAGGCAGGTGCATAGATAATAGCAGAAGCGTGGTGAGCTTCGTGGAGAGCATATATTGTGATATAGGGGCAGTGGCTAACTATAGTGTGGCAGGAGTGGCAAAATGCCACGGGCCCCTAGCTCTACGGGGCCCCGAACTGGCTTGGTTTAGAGCACAGAAGGGACGCTGATGCACTTCTTTACGTTGAGGAAGGGGCCCCATCTGACGAATTTGCCACGGGCCCCAGACATTAAAGTTACGCCACTGCGTATGGGTTATACCTAGTAGAATTATGATCCTCGCGAGGGTATAAACCAGCAGCAAACACCAAACAGCCTATCGTCCGCCCACTTTTGTGCCGTAAAGTCAGTGTCGTTGCGACCGGTGGGCAAATAATATCGTAACACTATTTTGAAGCTAAAACCCTTCGTGTAACTGATGCCGACTGTACAGAGTGTACCGGTACCGTCTAGACTATTTCTTCTACTCCGTTATTGACATAGTTATTTTTAAAACTACGAGTACAGTATTTACGACAATAAAGAGCAAATACTAAATGAGAGCGTAACAATCTTCGTAATCGTCACGAAGTGATAAAACATACCAACAAATTCTTATGTATATTTCGCTTCTTTCGTCAGCTTTCTAGTTTTTATTGTAGTTGCTCTAATTTGGCCAGATAGGAGATCGAGATTGAGGTCAAGTCGCAGCGTCGTTTTGAATCCGAAGCCAGTGGTGAATTAACAGAGTATTACCCATGGCACTACTACGTGGCACTACAGACCGAAATAAATCTCATAAATGGGAGGTAGGCTTAGGTTATGTTAGATCTTCAGCAGGCCCGAAGGGCCAAAAATACCCAAAAGTAGGAGCTCCGTGAAAGCGGAGCTCCGTCCACTATGTTAAACTTGATTTTGAAGTAGAAATCTTTGGACAGTAGCGCCACTCAGTAGTGCCACGGGAAATAAAGGGAATTAACCTATTCCACGCCAACGACTTGTACATATTATTAAATTACTTCAATGCAAAAGCAACCTTCGTTCAATTGATTTTAGGCATCGCAATAAAAAAGCCTGGCGTGTGGGTCACCCAGGTCTCTTGTATTTGACGTGGTGGCGAAAAGGTAGGTAAGCTAGTAAAAAAACACAGTTCCGCATTGAGAAACAAATTTTATTTCGTCTATTATAATAATGCGATGAGGCTAACTAGAATGGTCGCGTCCGCAGTTATATAAACTAAGCAAAACTAACTAGGGAGTCATCGGTTTAGGTACGAAGTTGACCACAATTATATTCCGAGATAACTATTTCTACTATATTTTAGGATTGATTTTGTCATAAGCTAGTGGAATCGTCCCCGATTTAAAACATAATACATGCAATTTTAAAATGTGATTCTATAATTTACATTTTTAATAATAATGACTATTTGTTTTTAATATTAAAAATTATCGAAAAAGGAGTTAAGAAATGGGTATTTTCTATTCAAAAATCATAGAAAGACCGAAAAACGTTTACATTCTAAGAGAACTTTTGAAAAATTCGGAACGTTCGATATTAAGAACGCAGAGTTGTATAGGAAGCAGTTTCAATTTGTCACGTTTGTTTACACCTTAACGCTTAGTTGCCTATCTAAGGTACAATAGATGGGGAAATGGAAGTAATACGTACTATATAACAGTCAGCGTCGGGTAAGCCATACAAAAGCTGCTCAAAAAGAACCGAACATTATTAATAAAAAAGTGGTTTACCTTGCATGAGTAACAAACTCGCTTTGCTTTCCGTAGTTATGTTCAAATATTTTTGAGCATCTTTATATTTCGGTAAACTACAATTTGCCTTACTGATTGTGTCTTATATTTTCGGAATCACAAGTCACAAATAGTCTTTTTCCATATGATCGCCATAATAAGATATTACAAATACCCTTCATACATTTAGCTATGAGAATAGATATTGATAAAAGAAAGCTCAAAAAAATGTATTGCTTTTTTTGGATAATCGCTACTGCATAATACAATCATCGTCGTATACGCAATCACAAACACATTAGAAGGCTTTAGCGTGCTTTGATATTTGACTTTTACA
The DNA here is from genome assembly GCA_949127965.1 of Pandemis corylana. Classification (NCBI taxonomy): domain Eukaryota; kingdom Metazoa; phylum Arthropoda; class Insecta; order Lepidoptera; family Tortricidae; genus Pandemis; species Pandemis corylana. The sequence continues at coordinate 12,286,033 of OX421866.1, read as the reverse complement.
TCACAAAAATAACTGGCGCTGACTGTACAGCCGAGGGCAATTGGATACAACCTTCACGTCAATTTCACCTTTGTGGCATAAATGTGTGTAGATGTTTTTGACGTCTTGGTAACGTAGATATACAGGGTGTTTGGTAGCTAGGTGCAAAGCTTTAAGGGGGTGATTGTCGAGGTATTTTTGAACGGTTTCAGCCATATATGTCTTAGCCGAAAATTGTTTTTTTTTATTGGATCAATCACCCCTAAAGCTTTGCACCTAACTACCAAACACTGTATTTATGCCCGTGACTGTACAAACATACATATGAACATAATTATTTCGCTATCACAGCTAAATGTTTAAGGGGACACACGTCTGGTCGTGCTAGCATGCCCATTTATTTGGATGTTCATAATTTCTTCGAGACTGGTCTAGCAGTTTCCATAACCACATGAATGAAGCATGCTAGCACGGCAATAATAAGCTTAGATTACATTCGAGCGTTAAAAAAATATGCGTTTTATATGTACATTCCGAAAAGCTACATACATATACAGTTATTTTACAGTTCCAGCGTAAGCCGCAATATTCCCTTTTTATCATAATTCCCAAAGTCAGTCGGAAGTTATGGACAGATCCATAGATATAGAATATGTAACGGTAGTTTGTATATCTTTGGCTTTGTCAGACAGGGCGGTGTGGAACTTTTTTGCAAGTGTTGGTTCCATGAAGAACAGAGTACATTATACAAAAGAGTTAACAGTTTTAGATTCTGCAAACAGCCACTCAAATCAAATTAAAATTGTCCGTTTTAAAGATATTTTACTGAAGTTCTAGATCAGGAGTTACAACTATTTTGCAATGGCACAGCTAATAAACTTATTCCGAAATAATCAGAGTTGAAACGGTCAACACCTCAACTGAGCAGCTTCGCTTTAAAACATCGCCGCATGCAAAGGTGCCTTCACTAAATTTAATAATTAAAAAAAAACCTCCATTCTCACAAGATTAAAAGCTGTTAAAATTTACTAATTTCAACATCAAATACAATGTAAAATGCATAATTTAATGATGATATATTTTAATTATTTATTTTTCCTTTAAAGATTACAGTTCAGTGTGTATAATTAGTCATGTGCATTATTTCTAAAACTAGCTAGTATTCTGTACACCATTTGAAAAAAAGCGACAAAAAATAACTATTTCAATTATTTCATCGTTTAATAAACTGAACTTCTTACTCGCTCCGAAAAAAAAACATCATAGTAAAATTACACGGACGGGAGAATTATTGTCAAGTCTAAGTAAAAAAAAAACTTTGTTAACCGGACTAAGTACGCCGTTTCCCACCTATACCACAAAGGTGTGTGATCGTAGTTTTCAGTATATCTTGCGTTACTTCAATTCAAATAAAACAAACTAGTGAGTAGAAATTACGAAAATTGCTTTATATACATTTTTCATATTATTATCATATAACTTATCATACTAATGTTTTCAACAAATGTCAACTAAACATTGAAAATAGATCCTTCCAAACGGCAAATACAGAATACCATATCTCCTATATTTAAAGCTATTATTATAGGAAATTGTAAGTATATCACAATCATATACATTTATTAATTATTTTAATACGGCATATTCGTTACCTGTTATACAACAAATTTACAAAGAAAACTAAAGCGAATGCTAAAATATTACAAAAAAAATATGTACGACCAATAACTGATACGTCGTCACAGGTTTTATCCACAGATAAAAAACCTTTTATTAAAAATAATGCTTTGATAACAAACTAAGTAAAACAAAATGTACAAAGTACTAACAAAAATTGTTATGACATAATATGCGTTCAGAGAAAATGTCGATGCATCATACTAAATACGAAGCTAACTCGTCAAAATAAACTCTTCTAATTTCATATACGCCTGGTACATTATTTGTTTCGAGCTGCCCTAAAATAGTGGCCAGGCCATTTTCCCCATACAACTTATTGCTTAGAAATTGTGCTAAAGCCGAAAATATGTATAATATCATATTACGAGTAATTTATAAGTTTTAATTTAGAAAACAATGTTAAATTACGGTTGTATGGGAAACAATCAGGACTGGGAGCTCATATATGATGCACGTATTGAATATTTTATTCATATAGGTATATATTCTCTGATTTGTTGAAGAGTCTCTTTGTCGGTAGCTTGGAGAAGGCGGTCAAATGTTTCCGCGCCGACTTGAGCCTTCAGCGTCTCCAACTGAAAATGACAGTGACAGGTAAATCAAATGTCAGTAAACTTCTCAAATCCTGACTGATATTCGAAAAGATGAACATTTGTTTAGCTATTATTTTCACCGATGCAATTATGCGTTATACATTTTTAACTTGCAACAAGGCGACACCGGGCGGCAAGCCGATTCGTACCATAGGCCGCTTATATTGTTTAGGGTTAAACAATCGTTAAGCTTGAGTTAGGGATGTCAGTTTCACACATTCTGACATTACTTAACGCTAGATGGCGCTAATAGGCCCATATACAGGATATCCCGTCAGTACTACGAGAAACGGCAGCGCTGCTCGTGCGGCGTGTCGCAAGTATAGTGTGCGTGTACCTGGTGGTGCGTGGCGGCGCGCAGGTCGAGCGCATGCGCGGGGTGCGTGGCGGCGGCGGCGCGGCGGCGCTGCTCGTGCGGCGTGTCGCCCCCCGCCCCCCCCCCCCCCCCGTATAGTGTGCGTGTACCTGGTGGTGCGTGGCGGCGCGCAGGTCGAGCGCATGCGCGGGGTGCGTGGCGGCGGCGGCGCGGCGGCGCTGCTCGTGCGGCGTGTCGCCCCCCGCCCCCCCCCCCCCCCCCGTATAGTGTGCGTGTACCTGGTGGTGCGTGGCGGCGCGCAGGTCGAGCGCATGCGCGGGGTGCGTGGCGGCGGCGGCGCGGCGGCGCTGCTCGTGCGGCGTGTCGCCCCCCGCCCCCCCCCCCCCCCCGTATAGTGTGCGTGTACCTGGTGGTGCGTGGCGGCGCGCAGGTCGAGCGCATGCGCGGGGTGCGTGGCGGCGGCGGCGCGGCGGCGCTGCTCGTGCGGCGTGTCGCCCCCCGCCCCCCCCCCCCCCCCGTATAGTGTGCGTGTACCTGGTGGTGCGTGGCGGCGCGCAGGTCGAGCGCATGCGCGGGGTGCGTGGCGGCGGCGGCGCGGCGGCGCTGCTCGTGCGGCGTGTCGCCCCCCGCCCCCCCCCCCCCCCCCGTATAGTGTGCGTGTACCTGGTGGTGCGTGGCGGCGCGCAGGTCGAGCGCATGCGCGGGGTGCGTGGCGGCGGCGGCGCGGCGGCGCTGCTCGTGCGGCGTGTCGCCCCCCGCCCCCCCCCCCCCCCCGTATAGTGTGCGTGTACCTGGTGGTGCGTGGCGGCGCGCAGGTCGAGCGCATGCGCGGGGTGCGTGGCGGCGGCGGCGCGGCGGCGCTGCTCGTGCGGCGTGTCGCCCCCCGCCCCCCCCCCCCCCCCCGTATAGTGTGCGTGTACCTGGTGGTGCGTGGCGGCGCGCAGGTCGAGCGCATGCGCGGGGTGCGTGGCGGCGGCGGCGCGGCGGCGCTGCTCGTGCGGCGTGTCGCCCCCCGCCCCCCCCCCCCCCCCGTATAGTGTGCGTGTACCTGGTGGTGCGTGGCGGCGCGCAGGTCGAGCGCATGCGCGGGGTGCGTGGCGGCGGCGGCGCGGCGGCGCTGCTCGTGCGGCGTGTCGCCCCCCGCCCCCCCCCCCCCCCCGTATAGTGTGCGTGTACCTGGTGGTGCGTGGCGGCGCGCAGGTCGAGCGCATGCGCGGGGTGCGTGGCGGCGGCGGCGCGGCGGCGCTGCTCGTGCGGCGTGTCGCCCCCCGCGCCCCCCACGCGCCACCGCGCTGCCCCCCCGCGCCCCTCTAGCGGCGAAGGAGGCCGCGACCCGCCCAGCGACACCAGGCTGCTGCAAAACGAACACACATCGTTTATAACGCACGTTGCTGAAATCTCTAGAACCATACGAACTGCACGACTTTATTCCGTGCGTCGACTTAGTGATTGGAAAAAAATTGCCCCCCCCCCCCGACTCCCCAAACCTACTTATGTTCTAGGGCTTGGAGTGTGGGTCGGTGGATGGACGTGGATCGCTAGGATAAGCAGTGCATACAAATTGTGGCTACCCTGGCGACCCCTCCCCCTGCTCGCCCCTGCTTATGACGACTGTGACTTACTCCTTGTGGTCGCCGTTGTCGTCGGTCTTCATGACGTCGTTGAGCACCTCTGCCAGGTTGAGCAGCAGCGCGGGGAAGCGCGCCAGCACGGCGGGGTGCGCCGACGTCAGCAGCGCCGCCAGGCCCAGCCCTACAAACACGTCAAACAATCACGTCTTTATCCCTTACAGGGTAGACAGAGACTGAGGCTACAAGACCACGACACGACAACCATTCAAAAATAACTAGCCTTTGCGCCGCCATTTACTTGATATGAAGTAAGTTGCTGTGTAAAATGCACCTTCGTTTGACAAGATAAAGTTGAAAGTTGCGAGTGATACAAAAGATCTTATTTTGAAACTCGCCAAAACTCGTTTCAAAAAACAACACTCGTGTTTTAAGGACCCTCATTATGTAACGGCAGCATTAAATACTACAAAGTTGATAATAACACAATAAGGAAGCTAAAAAACGCGGAAAGTACGTGAAGCCATTGAAATAAGCCGGTATCCCAATTTCAACCGGGATATTGGATGGTCGGTGCCCCCGAGTTGGAAAACTGTTTTAAATATTGACCAAACGGTGAGTGTGAGGGAACATTTACGGAGTGACGTGATCAGTGTTGTGTGCTGCCCGACATTTGACAATAATAAAAATGACGATGAAAACGAGGGTAGTTGTGCGCCGCTGTCAGTTGCGTCGAACAGCCGCGGGAGCAGAGCGCTGGCGCGCAGTGTTCGTGTCGCTGCCGCCGGGGCGAGCGCTCTTGGAAAAAGGACTATGAAATAGTCCGAAACATGTCGAGCACCACTCGACTTTTTATACGTGAGTTATCCGTTTATGTGTAATAATGATTAAGTCTCACGGTAGTTTCATGTTGAAAATAAGGAAGCTAATTTAGCGCTCTAACAACGTGTTACTTTGTTTTAGGTAAATCTAAAGTGAGCAAAGCACTACGCCTTCTTACATGCAATTTACAGTATGTACCTAGTTGACATTGACCAATTTTTCGAACGTTTTTAGTGAACTCACCAGCAACTTTCCACCTCTCCACCTGCGTGACCATATTCATCTTCTCGGTCCACACATGCAGCACCTTGTTGAGGACCTTGGCGGGATCGTGCTCGTACTCCGGCATGGTCCCGGCCGCCTCCTGGACCAGCTTGTAGAACAGGTCCGTGGACAGCAATATGACCCGCGACAGGAGGCACAGCTCCAGCGATAGAACCATCGGGAGATCGTCCAGGTCGAGCCAGCTGAGAGAAATTTCTTATATTTATGACGGATTGCGTGTTCTGATGTTATTAACCTTATCGTGTAACGAATTTACTGAAATTTAATGTTGCTCCGAAATATTTGAGGACCTCGCCCGCTACGATATATCTGATGGCGACTGTATCTTAAATTATACATCTATATTTATAAAAGAAGTAGTGACCCGCCCCGGCTTCGCACGGTATATTATGCATGTATTACACATATAAACCTTCCTCTTGAATCACACTATCTATTAAAAAAAACCGCATCAAAATCCGTTGCGTAGTTTTAAAGATTTAAGCATACATAGGGATATAGGGACATAGGGACATAGGGACAGAGAACGCGACTTTATTTTATACTATGTGGTGATGATAGTGATAGTGAAGTCGTGTTAGTTACACTATTTATAACTCGAGAACGGCTGAACCGATTTGGCTGAAAATTGGTGAGGAGGTAGCTTAAAACTAGGAGACGGACATAGGATACTTTTTGTCCCGATTTTCCCGCGGGATTGGAAAATCCCGAAATGTACCAATAAAGCTACAGACATTAAATTTGGAATGCCTACCTATTGTTCGTTGATTAGTATAAAGGTGCAATTTTTCAAATTTCCCGCGGGATAAAAACACGAGGCAATTAATTAAGACTATAATTAGTATATAATATTCCTAGAGGATCACGTAGGTGCTCTAAGGGATTTTCCGAATTTCCCACGGGATAGGAAAAAATACCTTATACTTGGAGACATGAGTGGATGTACAGGGTATGTCGTCACTCTGACGTTATCAGCGCGGACGAAGTCGCGGGCAAAAGCTAGTATATTATAAGTCTATAGTAGAGATGAATACTCACTGTATAACCCTCAGCAGGATCGGCCATATGACCTGGACCCCGAGGAACGTGTTCCTCTCAGGGAACGAGGCACTGATGCACACTTCAGCCATCTTCAGCACAGTGAGTATGCCCTCAGTCCGCATGTCCGACAGCATGTCCTCTAAAACCGCCATGCATTTGCCGCCCGCTCCTAGGAGGAACTCTTCGGGGCATAGAAGCGTGTAGGCCTGCATTATGTACACGATAATGCGGAGGTGCTCCGACGATTGCTCTATAATAAAATAAAACTTTGATATCAAATGGTGTTAATGAACTAAGGTAAGGCAACATTTTATGTACGCTTACGTTTTTTACACATACATACATACATATATCACGTCTTTATCCCTTACGGGGTAGACAGAGCCTAAGGTAACAAAACCTTAAGACCACGTTTAGCATGATTGTGGGCGTATAGGTGGAAAGGGGAATCAAAATAGTGATGGGTTGCTAGCCACATCGCCTATTAGACGATTCCTAAGATTTTCGCCCATTCCCTCGATGGGCTTTTACCATCTGCGCGGGGAGAGAAGCAACTGGTACATTCTATGTTTTTTTAGAATGCAAGATTTATTGCCCTTTAATAAGTGTGTCGTGTACTCCTTAGTTTTGATACTTTTTTTTATATTTTTTCTAATCTTTTGTTTTTGAAGCTAGTTTATACATATCAGTAAAGAAGCAGTTCAGTTTCCTGGTGTTTTTACTTGCCATCGATTATCCTTCATTTTCGCTACATTATCATAGTCTTCATATCGTACGCTTCAAAGTGTAAGGGTCAAACAGACAGGAAAAGACTGCTGAGTAAAACAGCAGTATTTATATTGGATTGGTTTCATTTGTAACACAAACACTAGTTAGACTAAGGTATTGTTCCACCAGTCTCGTTAAGTTATCTTACATGTCTGAAGTCTATTGTACAGTTAGCGTCAAATAGTTCGTGACTACCAAAGTGGCCAAAAAAGTTAGCAACACGACCTTATTTCAACTGTAACAATGACGTTGCGATCTATTTGGCTACTTTGGGTGTCACGAACTATTTGATGCTGACTGTACATAATCGTCCGTTTGTTTCGAAGTAATAAATAGATACGGCAACGCCACCAAAGATATCTGTGACACTTAAGATATCAGGAACTTAAAAGGATATCACGAGTAGTGAAACGGGCCTTACAGTTTGACAACAAAAATAATGCTCCACGATGTACCTGCGCAGTAGACCAATTTTAGTAGCGCGGGAAACTCTGGCGCTGTTATTGGTCGATCGATTTCGTACCAACAATGGCAAAATCGTGTAAGCGGGACAGAGCTAAGAATGCAAAGCAAGCAATACTCTGCCAGTTGCGCTTGCAAATAAAGTTCAATATAGATTATTTACACGTTCGGCTACCATCGGAAACTGGTCTGCGCTTCTCTGCGCAAACGAATACTGCCGATGCGCATTATATTTGTTGTCAAACTGTAACTTCGTAACTGCTCGCGTACTTCCTGAAGTACAAATTAATAGCAAGAATAAATTCCGAATGTACTATTATGAAGTACAAAGGACTCACCGAGTATGGGGCACAAGTTGTCTGCTAGTTGCAACGTGGCAGCGTCTGCGGTATGAGAGGTCTCTAGTATGGCCAGCCATAAGTCCAGCGCGTCTTCTAGCAGATAGACATGCGCTGGCTCAGACAGGCGCGTCGATTCGTTGACCACGCCCAAGATCCAAGGACGCACATTCGGTGCGCACTCGCCGAGTGCCTAAACAAAGCAAACAAACTTGATTTGAATCGAGTATTTCTCGCCTCCGACTGCAGCTCATCAGGAACACCACAAAGTATCAGGATCTCATGACTAGAGTGATGCATTAAGCAGGACGACCGTAGCCAGTGCGACCACACAAAGAACCGTAAAGTTAGTGCAGTCACATAATCTCATAACCAGTCGGTATGATTGGTGACTGCCCGTGCCTCAAAGGACATATTTTTTGCTTAGCGTAGCAGTATGAAATACCAGGATCTCATAACCGCTACGATACCTAAAGCAGGTTGACGACGGCATTCAGCGCGACCACGTTGGCTAGGGAATTATTTAACTTCTAGGGAATTCGCTCCCATCGTCTGTATTTCCGGACAGATACAACTTAGGGCTCTTCAAGGCTAGAGTGAATAGGCTATTACTGAACCAGTGAGTTACACTTTTGGCCTCATCTGCACCTTCCACCAAGTGAGATAGAGGTCAATCACTGGTCAGTTGTTAACTTAGATTTATAAGGAAACTTTGTTCTTAGTTATAAATTTGTAAAACATTTATGAATAAATTATCTTTATCTTTATCTATCTTTATCTTTAGTTCGTAGTAAAAATAAAAACTATGAAATCACTAAAGACCATTTTCACAAAATCAGTGAGAAAACCAGCCTTCTTGTTATTTATTTTATGTAGAAACTAATAAGGGTGCAGTGCAGCTGGCCCGGCCGCGTAGACCGCCTTACTGCGTAGCGTGGAGAGCTACAAGGTACCAGTATCCCATAACTCTAAGGTACCTTGAGCAGATTGACAACCGCCGCCAGCGCGGCCGCGCGCAGCATGTCGTGCTTCGCCGCGTGGTGCCACAGCTGCGGCAGGTACGCGAACAGGGCGTCGGCGCCGCCGCCGCGCGCCACGGAGCACCCGCAGCGCTCCATCACGTACGAGACCACGTGGAGGACGTGCATTTTCGTATCACACTCTTCTGACTCCACCTGTAATGAAGAAATCGGTAAGCTGCCAGAATATTCTTAAGCTCGGGAAGGTTTAAAGCTTGACAGTTTTGTTAAATAAAGATTTACCATCTGGCCTTGCACTCCGAAATTCAATTTTCGAAGTTCGTTTTGGGAGAGTGAGGGATGGTATGATATTATGATACTAACTTCGAAAATCGAATTTCGGAATAACCCCTCCCCCCCCCCCCCCCCCCCCCATTCCCCAAAGAAACGAATTCGAGGTAATCAATCAATTCATTGCGTACCAGGAGCTCATAAAGCGCAGCGAGTACATGAGGCGCGAAGGGCGCGAACTGTTCCACATCGAAGTTGAAGTCATCTATGGTGCTGCGCAGCGCTTCAGCGGCCGACAGTTTGACGGCCGCGTCCTCTTGCGGCCGCGCGAGTGGCTCCAACAGCGCCGCGTACATCGCTGGCCGAAGGGACTGGGAGGCGCGGACGCCACACCATTGGCCTGCAATGGATGTCAAAATTCATGACTGACGAAAATTTCTTACGGGAAATATGTTCATTCATGAATGTTATAATTCAACAACTTTAAAAAAATCACAGGTTTAGATGGATGTTTTTTAATCATTCCTCGCGAAGTCGCTGGCAACAAACAGCGACTACTAATAGCGTTTGCGAGCAAAAACTTATCAGATATTAACTCGAAGATAATAAATGGCTTACCTATTAGCTGACATACTCTTCTTCTTATTATTCTGTAATTGTCATCTTTTATTTTAAGTTCCTGGCTCAGCACGTTCGTAAACCATTCGTCAAAATCCACCTGAAAAAAATATGACAATGAATGATCGAATGATTGTTTTACTAAGCGGAAACGGTGAAATCACTGTCACATGAAGTAAGCTATCTTATGTATCTTTTGGCGGTGCTCGCTTACCATAAATGAAGTGACCCACCCAATTACTCGTTTTCCATCCTATTTTCTTAATAAAAAAACTCCACTCGAACACATTTCAATAATCAAACGAAACCGTCACAACATAAGGTACCAGGACATCAGAACCATCAAGGAGCACTCGGTACTCACATCGTCGTAAAGGTCAAAGGCGGCGAGTGCGACCGCGTTGTAAATGGCGTCCTTCTTCAGTATGGCGTCGAGATCCCCGGGCTGGGCAGGCGAGTGCTGCAGCGAAGCTAGAAGACGCACCAGCTCGGGAGCGAGCGTGCCACTGAACACATGGAACAGCTCCATGAATACGGCTTCTGTGCATGGCTGGGAAAAAAGTAATAGATTGATCAACCAGGGAGGAAAAGCATCTTCACACGAGATATTTTGGCACCAATTTGTGGTGCCAATAGTTTGAGTGTAATATTGGATTTTTGTTATTACAATATTCAGCGATTTGATGCATTTCTTTTCGTCATTATCCTCTTAGCAAAAACTGTTTCTTTTTTAGATAATTCTTCACGATTACTACAACTTTTCAAATGTCTGGGTACCAGGGTACCATAGTTACGCGACAGCACACTCACCCGAAGGCTATACTTCCAGGACTCGCCGGCCTCGTCGGTGGCGAAGCTCTCTGGCTCGGCGTCCCACAGGGCCAGGTCGTCAGCGCTGAGCAGGAAGTACCGCGTGACCAGGTGCCGGCACATGTGGCACACTGTGCTAGAGTCCAGCACCTCCATCTTGATTTGGTGCGCTTGCAGTGACACTGGAAAGGAGTTTGGTGATAAATTACATGGGTATCTTTGAATTTGTCGAAATATTTCAGCATGTTGTTGGATTAGTTCGCCTGAGCACCCCTAGGTATTAGGTACAATGTTAATATTAAAAAATTTGATTCAAAATTTAATCCCAGCTTTGACGCTTCACTTTATACATCGATGATTGTATGGGAACATTTGTCAATATGATTCAAACGTCCTAAAAAACATTTACAGAGCGATGAGATGAGCCATGAGCCAATGAGACCCTGTGTAGTGTTATCCTTATCACTAATATAAAACATCGCATCGCTTTCCACTGTCTGTCTGTCCCTTTATATCTTTATGCCGGCTGTACACACTCGCCGAGACACCCCGAAACTGACCGAGAACGAGTGTGTACATGATGCTCTCGCCTTGTCTCGCCCGCTCATGTCTCGCCTCGGTACGTCTCGGCTGCGTGTCGGTTTTTTGCGGCCGAGTCAAAGGGTCTCGTCCGCTCTCGCGAGGAAAACGAGACTGAACATGTACATACTCGTCGCAACAGGAACCAAAAAAAAACTTGATAAGGGAATAATTACTGGGTTCTTTTGCGGGGCATAGTAATCATCCACCACCTTCGTTTTCGCCATGGTTTAGATTTTTTTTTTTTATGATATATGTGTAAATAATTGTAGTAACTAACAGCACAAAGGCAAACGGCCGCAGCAGTTTCTAGGTCCATCGTGGTCGATATCCGCTGTTTAAATGACGCCCCGAGTGTGTACACGGTGCCCTCTCGTCGAGAGCTTCTCGCCCGAGACTCTCGCAAAGAGCCTCTCGGCGAGTGTGTACAGCCGGCATTAAAACTACACATCAGATTTTGATGCGGTTTTTTCAACAGATAGAGTGATTCAAGAGGAAGGTTAGATGTATAATTCTACGCAGACAGTCGCGGGCAGAAGCTAGTAATATTACAAATGTGAAAGTGAAATAATCTGTGTTTCTGCCCATCTGTTTGTTACCTCTTCACGGTAAAACTTCTTAACCAATTCTGACACAACACTTTAGAAACCAAGAAATAAACTAGGCTATTTTTTATCCCGGAAATGTGCATAGCTCCCGCAGGATAGCACTAAACGAAACCTTCTCAATAATTGAAACCAACTTACATGCTTCCTTCTCCGGATCAGTGGTGCGCCCCTTAGGCGGCTTGAAGTCTAAGCACTGCAGTATACCCTTCACAATGTTTAAACACTGAATAGTGAATCTTTCGTATATGAGGCTCATTCCCTGCTCGGTGAAGCAGTAGTAAATGGCGAACTCGAGGGAGGGCCTGATCAGAGGCACGTAGGAGAACGGATGCACCCCTAAGACACCCAGAGCCACTTTGGTAAGATGTATTATGAATTTCTCACAAAGTTCCAGTGGGTATATGCCCCGACCTTTCAACAGTTTTCCTGAAAAAATGTGTTTAAATAAATAAACAAAAATAGAGATGTACCCCCTTATTCATACTATAGGCTTTACCTTTCACAGATAAGGGCACACAACTGCTAAATTAGCAGTAAGGGGGTTATTCTATATTTTACAAAAACAAGAACTCAATTACAAAATGTAACAAACTATTAAAAAGGTTAACAAATCATCATTTTATTATGCCTATGCCACACAAACTTAAGTCTTGGCAAACAGACGCTGTTTTTCAGCATTAGTCAGATGCAGAAAACCAAAATTAAACTTACTGCACTCCAAACTTGTCTTAGCCCGATCAAAGACAACATTAAGAAAAGCAATGGCATCTTGACTGTCATGTGCCTTCTTGAATCCAAACACGGTCAGTTTCCTGAGTATCCTCAGACAGAGGAGGGCCTTCTCCAAATGCTCGGTGATCAAGTCCGTGGCTGCACCTTCTTGGATGTGACGCAGGAACAGCTCCGTGTTTTCATGCCAGAGATTCAAGATGAATGAGTAGACGGTGTTTGTGAGGTCCTGTGAATAAGATTAATTTGAACTCTCTTTATGATGAAAACGTTTGTTCAAAGCTACTTTATTAATATTAACATATATAATAATAATAAAAACCAAGCAAATTTTCGCTTCGATGCCAAACTCAACACAAAGCACATATAAATCACGTCTTTATCACTTACGGGGTAGACAGAGCCTGAGGTAACAAGACCTAAAGACCACGTTAGCATTATTGTGGGTGTATGGATGGAAAGGGGAATCAAAATAGTGATAGGTTGCTAGCCGCATCGCCTATAACATGATTCCTAAGATTTTCGCCCATTCCCTTGATGAGCTTTTACCATCTGCGTGGGAAGAGGAGCAACTGGTACATTGTATGTTTTTTCTTTGCTCTCAGACCAGCATAATATCCATACCAAATTATAAGTAAATTCTACCTCTGGAAGTAGGTCAAATTAAAAAAGCAAGATTTGACCTGAACATATAATATAAACAAAAACAAACATTGCAAGTTGATAAAAGTCAGTGTAACATTAGTTTAGTTCCTCATCATATACTTAGCAATTAGTTAATTACCTGGAAGGTTCTCCGATCGCCAGACAACCGTTTAGAGGCCAAAGCCTTAACAATATGGTGGAATATCAGCAGGGACCGGTGCTGCACCAGCGGCTGTGGCGCTTTCAGGGCTCCGAGCAGCTCCGGCACCAGGCTCGGCCAGTTCGCCGGACAATCAAACCTTGACAAATCAAACACAATTTTATGCAACCAATACTCTTAATAACTCTCTAGATTTAGAAAGTCTCTTAAAATATATCCGGAATATTCCAACAGAAGGTCAGGTTACTTTGAGTGGCCGGGGGGCGTCGTCGGCTCGAATCTTCATAAACCTAGGCCACGGCGCCTTCCTAAACCTAGCAAGCAGGCAACGCCGTAGTGTTTTTAGTGGGTATGCTCCCCCCACCCCTTTTCGCACTGAAAGAGATCGGGGAGAGAGCCCCACATAACCGTCGTGCCTCCCCGAGCCCGGGGGTACTCCTAAATGAGTTTTCACTACCTAGTTAGTTTGACTGAACGCACTAGTGTTTTTCAGGATTTTTTTTAATTCTGATTATCAAATGTTTTCACCTCCTGCTGAAGTATTTCAGAACAATTTTAAGTATTAAGAGACCTGGCGGACTAGTAGTGGTAGATGCCTTAAATTCCACACTGTAAATTAAAAAAAAATTGTATGTTCAACTTTTTAACTAACCTGGCAATTTTGGAGATAAGTACAGCCTGCTGTGTTGCTATTTGTGCAACGGGCTCACTCAGTATACTTGTCGTGAGCAGACCTTGCCTTAACTTCTGTTTCTCCTCCTCCGTTATAGCATTAGGCGCATTCTGTCTCCAGTAGCGGTCTACTCCGTTTTTGAAGCACATTACCGCTAGCCATCGGACATTGATGTTTATGGAATGGTTTGAGAGGACATCCTAGTAATAATTAACAAATATGGCATTTAGTATTTTTAAGACGAAAAAAGAAAAACATATGTGACATGATTACAAAACATGTATCAAGGTCATGTTATTACCAAGAGCACAGAATAAAAGCCTGGTTCTATCTCCCATTCCTGTAATTTCTTCTCAGCTGGTTTGAGCACCTCTGCATCTTGGCTTGTGGCACGGTTCAGTGTGTCCAACACTAATGCATAGATATTCGGATCCATGGTTACAGGCTACAATAAAAAGAATATTACACTTAAAAAGAAGAATAGACAAATTGCACAGCCAACAGCATTTAAGAGGCCCATATACATAAAGTATCATCCGATGTTACAATCTACACACATGAGATCATGAGACTGGCATAATCACACAGATGCACTTAAGCCTCATAAAAAATTAAGAATAGAAATAAACTGTGGGGTCTGTGTGATCAGAAACTATTCTTATTTTCAATCAGTCTGAAGAACAGATGTAACTGATGATTTATACCATATTCTGGTGGAATGTGACCAGTATAAGCAGGCTAGAGAGAAGTTCCTGGAGAACATAAACATGCATAATGGTGAAGTAAATGTTTCGCTGGTTTGCCCTTTGTCAGACAAGCTCTTAGCATACATAAATTTGTGCACCATTCCTTTATAACCAGAGTATCTGCCTCTGGGGGAGGGGATGCTGCATGAATTTTGATGTCCGATCTTCTTGAGTTCACCCATGAGGCTGACATAGTCACCCCTGTGTGCCTTTTTAAAATACGAGATATAAAAAAAGCAATTGATCACACTGCATATGGTGTCACATTCGAAAACCAAACATTATTCAGTTTTCTCATGTACCCTGAGCAGGGGCGTGCAGTGGATTTTGACAGAGGGTAGGCATATTGCCAACAAAATCCATATTGGTACGAAGCGTGTCGGGCACATTTACATATGCTTACAAGCACTGCTTTTATGCCTGTAAGGGATGAACGCGTCTGACCCTGAGTACATGGGTCCTTTTAGAGTGTTCAATGTTGATTGCATAATCTAGTCCTACTTTTTGTATTCGTTGTTATTGTTAGCTATTAAAAGTAAATAAATAATAAAATCACACACTCATTGTTATTATTTTAGTGTACGGAAATTATTCATTGCTTTTCATAAAATGCAAGAAGAATGAAGCACATTTTGAGATTTATGCTTTACACATTTAATGAAAATCAATTAATTAACTTACATGGCAAACAAAGGCAATAAAGAAGTTTATGGTTGTGTTGTGAGGGATGGTGGGCAGGAATTATCAATTATTTGTGGTATTTTAGTCAAACATTAGGAATGTGGGGATTCCTGAAAGTAAAAAAGGAATGTAATATGCATTTCATTACAAAACACTGTTTTAACATTTTTGCTGTACACATTATAAGCTACAAGCAAGAATACAGCCTCAATAAAACCTTGGTCAGTTTAAGTCTAAGAACCTATGATGTGACATGAATGATATTTGATGAATTACTAGCCACAAACAAATTTAAATAGATAAGTACATCAAGGTTTACCTATGACTGTTGGTATTATGTCATCAAAACATCATTCATCAAGTGCTGTTTAACTTTAGATGTAATGGTTGATATGTGTACGAAATCTTTCCTAAGCATTCAGAGAACTATCAATCCACACTTGGAAAAACATTGAAAATCAATGATGCCAAAACCACTTATTGATTATTTATAATCAGAAGTCAACATAATGTTACATCCACGACACAAGTCAGTAATTAACACATCAACACCGCTACCACAAAAACGCAAAACGAAATATCTAAGATTAAAGCGATCAAACGCGTAATATGGAAAAGTAGGAATTCTGCGTCAGTAGTGTTTGCGACAAAAAAAGAGCCGAATCGCCGGTTAGGATTCCGCAATTTCTATCCTTGTTTAAATATTCAACATTAACCAACATATTATAGTAAGCTAAAAAGCATACTACAGCTAATAACAAACTTACTTTTCACCGCAAAAACGTAGAGGACATAACATAACCTAGCTCTGCTTACGTTTGTTACACATCACGCCCACAGCCTGCCATGAATGTTTTATGCTCAAAAATTAATGTATGTGTGAACTAAGGAACCCAAATAGAGAAAATCAGAATACAAATCATCGTAAACACTACACAAGCTCCCAAATATTCGCGTTAAGGAAAGGAAAACCCGAACGAAATGCCCATCCGCTATTAGTTGTCAATGTCAAATAATAAATCTTTTTTTTTTACTTATTTGAGAAGTCTGAGGTGAGGCACCTGTGGTAAACTGCCACTGTTAACCGGTTTTGTTATAAATAACAAAATATCAAGTGTGCTTGCATTAGTGATTCGCTTTAATTTATTATATTTAATTAATCTAAAGATATCTTAAATAAAATAAAAATAAAAATATCAAAATATTTAAAAGTCTTTGTCATCAAGGTTTTATTTTAATTTCCTTTAATTATGCGCTTGATGCTGCGATGTGATGTTTGTACAGTCGAAAACGAAATTCTTACAATAAGTATTTATTACCTTCTAAAATAATTGATCTGTTTTTGTAATGTCACGTGTAATTTATTAAGTAATAATAAATGAATCGGATATTTTATCGTTATCAAATCTTTGTCAACGAAGCTAGATATCAATTTCGCCAGATATTTAATCACATGATAATTGACATATTTAAATTATTTGTGTTATGATGGACGTGTCAAATATTATATTTGGTAAATTTAAACTAAAATTAAAGGAATAAATCGAAATGCCTTGGGACACGTGCAATATAATTTTGAATAGTGGTTCGACGGGTTGTTTTTACGCGGGCGACATCGTTACTGGCACTGTAATAGTAAAATTTCAGCAGAAACAGAAAATCGAACGTAAACATTATATCGTTACTAAAAATAAATAGGTACTACTAAAGCTCGAACCGTTCTACAAGCTTTGGAAAAACTTTTTTTTCAGATTTTGAACTAGATGTAACTGGCGTGAGTAAAGCCTCATGGACTAGACCAATGCCAACAATCCCATACATCAAAGTGTATTCGGAGTCAAGAATCGTTCTTAGCGTTCATACTGATATTTTTCCAGAATTACAAGGTAAGAAATTAACCCAAATAGGAACTGTATATAAAATCGCCTCGTGTAGGGGTATACATTTTAATTCGTATCTTTAATTTTTTTCAGGGAAAACCGTCTCACCCGGCATATATACACACCCATTTTACTTTTCGTTGCCTCTGGATTCTCCCTCAACATTCAAAAGTTCTATTGCAAAAGTGTTCTATTTCATAAAAGTGCGATGCAAAGCAGCATACAAATTCAAAAAAAAGACATCAATCTCGTTTAATGTTTCCAGAAATTTGGACCTAAACCATTTGGAAGTATTTCGGGTAAGTATGCCTTTTATTTTAAACACACTATAAAGAAGGAAAAGGCACCTACTTTAATTAGTAGCTCTGAATGTGTTTGTTTGATCATTGAAAATTGGAATCCGATTTGGAAACTCGGTATTTTTTATTGAAGCATAATTTGTGAGTAATTTTGTACACATTTTATCAAAACCAGTGCAGCATTTATAATACATTGCATCTACACTTTGATATGGGTAATTTTTATTAAAAAGTCATAGGTCTCTGTTTCTTTACTGATACAAAATGTATCAGATGCATTTATTGCAACTTTTTGCAGATGCCGACTTTTACAGAAATGCATAAGATTTTTTGGAACTCTGGCAAACTTTCAATGCAAATACAATCACACACTGGGTTCGCACCAAGTCAAACGATATCTTTTGAAGCGATTATTTTTAATGAAAATAAAGTTAAAATATCTAAACTTCACATCTCATTAGTACAAGTAAGTATTTGAACATGATTTTCACAAATTAAGTTTACCAGATGTGTGACAGCACTTACTGTCTATATTTTTTTCTTAAATTTCCCTTCTCTTGAGAAATAAAGAAGTCGTGTTACTTCGGTAGGTACTTACATACATGATACTAAATTTTTAACTTGCTTTGCAGCATATAGAATACAATGTTTCTTCGGGATACCTACAAAAAGAAAAAAAAGTGCAGACTGCATCATACGCAAAATTTAAAAATATAGCGAAGGAAATATGTAATTTAGATATGAAAATACCACAAACACCACCGTCATGTAATTATCCCATGATTAAAATCGAGTATAAATTATTGGTAAGGCCGATATTTTTTGTTGTTTAACCATTTCTGTTAATAATAGTTCTGATGATTCAGTCGAATTAACTACACACTACACTAGCTGTTATTTATTAAAGTCACGCAATTCGAACAACTTAGATTTACTTACACAAAATTTGGGATGAGTGTGTAGTTCAGTTATTCTGTACCTTAGGAAACACCTTTAAAATCGATTCATAAAACATAATCATACAGATTTTTATGCTCATCATCATACAATTGGGGCACTACTTAGAAATAAAATAAATAGAATTGTTGGTGTACTACTCATCATTTGGATATTTACTATTTTGAAATTATTAATATTATTGGATTTTAGGTGGAGCTGATGTTTTCGTATCACTATACACTGTTCAAAAATATGCCAGTTACTGTTTCAACAGTGCCAGTGATGCATGGAAAATTAATAAATTAATAAAAATTTGAGAACGGCATTACTTATTTTTTATTTCTACAAATAGTTTATGATGATGACAGTACTTGAAAAAGTGCACTTTGAAATAAGGTAACTACGTATTATATTAAAATTGATATACGATCTTTTTAGGTCTTGTTATTTTAGGGGCAGGTCAGGTGTAAAGTTATAAAATGAGAAAAAAATAATTCTATTCATTTTGGATTATGCTGATTTGATGGTGCTATCTCGCGATTTTAAACACCGGATAAAGTACATATTTTTAGTACGTAAATTACAATAATTCCATCATATTATAATGCAAACAATAACAGGTCAATGTGTGTTTTTAGTTCCGTATGTTTTTTAGTTTTTTAGTGAATGGCACTATTTTGAAACGGATGTTTGCGCTTTTATTTTTACTGGCAGCTTAACGTATTATCTTGGCTGGTAACATTAAAGTGCAATACTGCTGCCACCTATTGACAAGGAATGAAAACTAGCTTTTATTTAAGTACTTTGAATATTTTAAACCATAATTCAGTCAGTAAATTGATATCAAATACAAGAAATATTTTTTTTTGAATTAAACAATAGCACTATGATAGTAACTTGTAAGCATATTTTCATGTTTTATATCTACTCTGTATAGCTTCTCAGTTGACTACTTCCCTTTTCCATGACTTTTTTAAGAAAGCGGATATGGTTGGTCCGCCATAATCGTGTGGGTCTGTGCTTGTGTGGTTGGGGTGTATTGCCGGTGCCAACCATTATTTTTAATTAGTAGTAAGTTATGCGTATGAATCCAGACATGGACGATGATGAGAAGGGGTAAGTTGTATTCGATTATTTTATAGTTAAGTTTAGGATATTCTGGAGTATGCAAACAATAATAGGTCAAACTGCATGTTGGCTTGGTTCGTAAGTCGCATTTCACTTATAGCCAGCGAGGCTTGTAGGGTAGCGTTCATTCGCTTGTGTTTTCTACATGCCTTATTTTGAACTGCGGATTATGCTCTAAAGTATGATTCCTGTCTAGACGTGGATAAAGTTCACGTTTGGTCAATTGGCCTTCTACCGGCTCGCGGCCACCGACCCCAAGCCTCGCCGTGTGACTTGCGTGTATGCGATCATGGCAGCTATTACTTTCCCATAGCGTTTTGTATAAATTTTCGATTTTGCGACCATCTTTCAGCGAAGAGATTGCTCGCGGATGTTTATATAATAGATCCCGTTCTAAATCTTTACCGGTTTGGGAACGTCGTAATTTATGAAATTAACCTTTATGTAGACATTCGCAGCTTTCTCTAATCGCTTATTTCGCGTCAGGGCATTTAGAGCGTCGTATTTTGCGAGGAATCAGTACGATCACTGAACGTTTGTTAACGAGGTTATTAGAGCTCGAGCGCGGTCGCTCAAAGTGCCGCGTTGCTCGCTCCCGATACTAGCGGAGCGGGCGGCCAAAACGTGCTGATTCATTTACATATGGTTACCTACGAAATATGTTCGAAAACTTCCTCCGCCGCGTTGCTATTGCTACCACGTCCACGAGTGTTTACCTCCAACGACAAAATTACCGTACATCATTTACCGTTTTCGCGAAAGTCAATTGATTTTTCGCAAAGAAACGTGGACTCTAGTAATAAAACTCGATTGCTCCATAATTAAAGAGATTCTTAATTACGTTTTTGTAATCATGTGCATTCTGACACTAAAGTGAATGTTACTTTCACTTAGTCTGAGTGCTATTGGGCTTGGTGAGCACTAGAATTTGAATGTTATATAGTCACCTTGCAGTTACATTATATTACAATTTACAAGTTAATGTTGTCTCCTGATATTGACAGTTCCAATACTGATAAGATATCAACCATAAGCAAATTTATATCAAATGTTTGAATGTCTTCATTCAGACAAAATTTTATATACCTAGAACAACAAGTATTGCTTCAAATACGTGTAGTGAGTCATTTTTGCTTCCAATCATTATTATTAGGTATTTATTTTGTACTGATTAATTACTCAATATTTAGCTAACTTTGCATTGCTGTAAACTATTTACTGAGTCTTATCATGGTTTAAACCAACTCCAAATAAATTTTAAACATCTGATTACATTTATGGTCAGCCAATTAGGTCAGATAATTGATAACTAGACACATTTAAACACCTAATATCAGTGATAAATGGCATTTTACTGTAACCGGCATGACATTTTGTACAGATTGAGTATAAATATTCAATAATATTGTTAGAAGTCACTTTAATTTTTTTTGTTAGGTTATGTGTTTAATTTTTACATTTTAGAACTTTGAAGTTTCCACCTTTGATTGTGCATTCAAAACTATTTACGCGAAATGCCATGTGGTAAAAAATACCATGCAATGTAAACCATTTAAGAAACCAACTTGATAAAACCAGAATAGTTACTTTAATAGGAGCAATAAATTTGGTATGTTCCTAAAATAGATGACTCCCCTTGCATTTATCAGTCTCTGAACTTCACCATGTGGTAGTCAATGTGGTATTAGTAATCATGTGAACTTAACTTGAAATACCTAATTGAAACACTCCCCTTGTCATGAAAAGTGTCACATGCAATCTATTTACACAAGAGATTGGTACAGTCCAAGTGCAATAACAGAGTAACTAACCACATGTTATTATATTATAATGTTGTTGACAGTTTTTTTTAACTCGTGGAACTGTGTTGCCCTTTTTTGCACTCTCCACTACCTGTAATGTAAATTGAAACTAGACATTTTTTTAAAGCATTGTCCCTCTTTTTGTTAACTTTCTACCTGCGCTGTAAACAAACTTTTGCCCTTAACAGCTTGCTGAGCCACACTAATAAAGGCCTCAAACTGTAAAAACTGTAGGGATATGATACTAGAATCCTAACTGTTATGTTTAGTGGTGCACTGTCTAAAATTAAATGGACATCCTCATTGACATCCTATAGGCTTAAAACACTGACCCATTCAAAATATAAAACTATCTTTTGCTAAATTTTAAACCCTTTAAAAATAATAGAACATTTATTTTACACACAATAGATTATAATCTGTTTTTACATTTTAATGACTAATGTATGACATGAATTTTTTAGTGTCTTTGTCTTAAAATTTTAATGAAATTTAATGTTAAAAGTTGACATTTTAAGATTTTATGCTGAAAGACTAATTTGTAGTTCATACTATTTTTGTATGATTATGTTTTGAACATATTCTTGAATAGAAATATCCTTTTTGAAATGTTGTACTCCTAAACCACGTGCATAATGTGCCATTTAGATTATGTTAAATAAAATGAACCTTCATGACTCCAGCAAATAAATTCAAATTATATTCCAACTTGGACAAATAACAAAGATTATAATATCCTTTTTCATTATTCATGTCTCCGGAAACACTATTAGCCCTGTTTATATTACAGGAAAGATCAACACCCATCTTATTTCCCTTGCTTCTTTTGCATTTTTTATTTAAATTGGTCAACTGTATTTTTTTACACAAATTCATATGTATTAGGACTGGAACTTTAAATAAGTAATTTGTGAAATATAACACTTTAAAAGTAGATTTTTTGTTAATGTCCACCACCTTCCCACAACAGTATTTACAAAGAAAACTATCTCGACTAAATCGGCTTCACAAATTAGTTACAGAGTAATAAACTTACATAACCCAAGGTTTTATACACAGACTTATTAATCCCTCGTAAATGCTAGGTACAGAACGTGGTGGCCTTCTATGCTGGTCTGGGAGTTTCTCTTCCCGCGCAGATGGTACAAGTCTATCGAGGGAATAGGCAAAAATTTTAGATTCATGTTATAGGCGTGGCAGCCCATATTTTTTTTTTTAATTCTCTTTCCTCACGCTCATAAATAAATGCTAAACGTGACGTTTAGGTCTTGTTACCCCGTAGGGTATAAAGACGTAATTTATGTATGTATATGTTGGTACAGAAAACTGTTCGTGGGTGGCCTATCATGGGAGACATCGCAGGAGAACCTGCAGCGCTACTTCTCCCGCTACGGCGATGTGATCGACTGCGTGGTGATGAAGAACAGCGAGTCCGGCCGCTCCCGCGGCTTCGGCTTCGTGACCTTCGCGGAGCCCTCGCTGGTGAACGTGGTTCTGCAGAATGGGCCGCATCAGCTCGATGGCAGGTAAGAAATCGCTTGAAAGTTCTCAAATGATTTTTTGTTAGGTATAAGAAAGGGAAGCTGAGGAGGGAATCTAGCTTGAGGGGCGCTTGTTTTATAGTTTCAGTGACAAATACCGTACTAACTTATGGTAGCATTTTACATAAGTTGACAGATTGCGAGTAAGGGTTTAAGCAAAAGTAGGTACTTTCACGTGTAATCGCAATCGTGACTTATAAGATCTTACGGAAGTAACTTACAGATAGATGTATAGGTATAATAGAATCGTAAAATTAACATCTTTAAGTGCTATTTCAATGTCAACAAAAAAAATACCTACAGTTAACTAAAATTGAAATATTTAAATCGATTGAAATTTATCTTTGATGAGGATATCTGTATCTTGCAGTGCTATCACTTTGTGGTATAGGGACAGGGACTGGACGTTACTGTTCAGGTGATACAGTTGCGAAGTAAAAACCAGATGCTAGGTATATAGCTATTGAGTATTACGCGTAAGAGCGAGAAACAACATCTATTTTAGGTCGGCTATGAATCATGCCGTAAGAGTAAGACAATGTTTGATATTGAAAATATTAAAACGACTTTGTGTCTTATTTACTCAGGTTGGCCCATACAGCTTAATTTTGCAGTCTTCATTCATATTAAATGTTTTATTTTACATCATAAACCGTTAGTGTTACGTTGATCAAAAAACTTAGTCAAATTATGAAAATGTAAATCAATAAGTACCTATACCATATTTATTATTCTTTCATCTAAAATAGATTCCAGTGTCAACCCGATTTCCATGTGACCCAATTCAAAAAGAAGTCTCACTAAAATAAACTATGAGCACCCCTGACTTACCAAATTAAACATCGCATGTTCATATCCCAAAGTATCAATGTTAACCGTCTTGCATCTCTCTGTACAGACAGTTATCTTGCTGAGAAAATTCCAAACGTGTGAGTAGGATGGGAATTCTAAGGCACTTGTGTGCTAATGCGGACAGAAAACAAAGATTTAAATAACTTTTGTGTCAATGTCACCATTGCTAGTTAATCAAACGAATATTTTTAGGACGACTTTTTGAGTCCACTTTTTATAACAATTTTAGTGTGTATCTCGAATGTACTTTTGTAGTTGTCGTAAGCTTTACAGTGTCTTCAGCCATTAATGGTTGAATGTACCCATTAAATTCTTTTTATGGTTTGACTATCAATTATAGTACCTACTTGTTTTGAGAGGGTATGGTTTAACAGATGTCGCTTCAAGAGATAGGGATGTTTTTATTCGAGACCGTAATAGCCTCATTTTGATTAAATAGCTTTTCTGAGACTTCATGACCTTCATAAGTTTGCGAAGCCGCGTGGTGAAAGGTGAAAGTCAATCTTGTGACTTGCACATTTTTTTTCTCAAATTAACGTCGTTCAGTCTGTTCTGTGGCCTTTTATTGCGATTACTAAGCACAATGTCTAAGGAATCTAAAGTTCAATCACTAGGTCCCAAATTCTCAATTCCAACCCAACTCCCACCATAATGAAAATCGCTGACATATTTTTTTATGAAATAAGCAGAGGACATACCTATTTATGAAATGGTTGGTTGTGATACCTATGTGGTACCTATTCGTGATATCGAATGTACTGTTTATTTCACCGTCGTCCTTCAATGTCCACTTCTGAAAATGACCATTTCTTCAACGACTTGGGAGAATACCTTTCTAGGCGTTCTTGTATTCCTATCTAGAATCTTGTCTCGCATCAGTGTGTTTGTTTTTATCCGTTCTTTGCCCTTATCTTTCCGGTGATAATCGCGTGGCGTAAAATTTATTAACGCTTTGTTATGCCCCCACGATTGATGCGGAAACATTAACTACCTATGGTGTTTTTGTTGCATAAGGCGTAAGGAATTTTTGACTGAATAACTGCAAGATTTATCGATCGCTACCTACAAGTTTCCAGCCGCGATACCTATTTGTAATCGCGGGAATTTTTAATCAAATTGAAATAGCTCTTTGCGTTTATTGAAACAACGCAATTATGATAGTAAATACGTAATTATCGTCAAGCGGTTGTCTGAGGTCATAGGAATTTATTATCAGTGCCGGAATTTTATAAACTTCTTTCCACTGGTTTATACTTGAACAATTTGAAGTTTCTCTTCATTTAATAAATCATTACGGTAAATTACGAGTTATGGACTTCTTTCCAGGTGTTCGAAATGTTAGTCGTACAGTAGCGTAACCGTATCGAATTTTGTTGTTTGCGTTCAATGAAACGTTTAGTTGATTTCTCGATGATTGAAGATTCTAAAGTTAGAATCATATTCAAGTAAGAGCTGATGATAAAGTACCTAGTTTTTGTTGTTGAGCGTCCATAGGTCAACGTCGAAGCAGATCAGGCGCAACCGATCAGGTTTGTATGGAAAAACTCCGGCGATCTGATCCGGAACAGAGAACGCACCCTTATGAATAAACCATACCTGGAATGCCAGAATCCGTTGGATGACATTCGATCGATCCTGACATGTAAACGCTTCGCATAATAATAGATTCGATAAATAGTGCATTGGGTGAACAGAACTGCAATTTTCTCTCCAGTAACTATTTGTCTTTATCTCTCTCGTGTTAAACCGGGGTGCACATTTAGTTTATTTTTTAAATCTACGACGGACGATACTCCCCACAGAACCATCGACCCGAAACCGTGCAATCCTCGCACGCTGCAGAAGCCAAAGCGCGGCGGGGGCTACCCGAAGGTCTTCCTTGGCGGTCTGCCTTCCAACATCACCGAGACCGATTTGCGCGTGTTCTTCGGACGCTACGGGAAGGTCATGGAGGTCGTCATCATGTATGACCAGGAGAAGAAGAAGTCTAGAGGTGAGTGAACGGTCACTAAAGAAAATCCTAATTGTCATAAGTAAGCTACATACACGTCTGACGTCGCGTCAAAACTGTATACATTACATTTGAGAAAGAGACAACGTAAGCCATCATAACACGTGGCATAAAAAAAACACTTACATTTATGCAAACGATATCGTTAAGACTCGTCACGACAAGACAAAGACACGTCTGACGATTTGGCGATCTTGCATTTCTTACTTTATCGACAGCTGCTTTTAAGAGTGATAGTGTGCTGCACGCGCATCCAAGGCAACAAATTAGTAAAACTTAATTAGTTGTTTTTAATCCAAGTTATTGGATTTACTTACCTCTGCTGGATGCAGCTTCTCACAAGTGTAAAGAAATCCCACGCGAAGCCGACGCGTGCATAATTCCTTTTCTCACTATGTTTTTCACTAGACGCACCAAACACGGCAAAGTCGTTAAGCTGACCATGGAAATAACTGTTTTGCAGCTTGTAAAATTTGGGAATTATTTGCACTCGTTCTATCTAGCTAGACCAACTAGTAACATGATACTGATGTGAACTGGGGTTCAAGCGAGTGTTTCGACACTAATTTGCTACTAAAGACCCCATTAGCAAATCTATTTTAATAGGTAATTAGTAAATCGTAGCAATTAATCGTAACGTGTTTGGTTCCATGATAAATAAAAAAATACATTAAGTTATTACTTTTACACGAGGCTCTGATCGCGTGGCCCAGTTTGAGACTTATTTTACATGCATAAATCGGACTCCGTGGGGATTCGGGATGAAAACTATTAAAGTACATACTATCTCGTCCAAATCCGTCTAGCTGTTTTAGCATTTACAACAAATAAGAATTATCCATAAACAGTCTACAGTCTGTGATTTTAAATGAAACAATTATCTCTGTCAATGAACACACGTGCAGTCTTCGACACTTTTTTTTTGTTCTCCCCAATTCCACATCCAGGCAGTGCCTTCGGCTACAGTCGCCATTGGTACGTTCAGATGTTTGTGGGACAGCAAGAAGCAGATTAGCATATACCTTTTGTTCCATTGAACCTAAGTGTCTACAAGATTTGCGACAGTTCCAAATTAGGAGTAAATTAAACGCAGATATTTATAAATTATTGTTTAGTCAGAATAATATAAGGGTGTTTTATTTGTTCTTAGGCTTTGGATTCTTGTCCTTTGAGGAAGAGATCTCCGTTGAGAGGGTGACTCAGGAGCACTTCATCAACCTCAACGGGAAGCAGGTAAATACATTTCATTTCTTTATTTCTTATTCATATTAATAAATGTGTAATTAGTACTTACTTAACGCGAGTACGTCAATATCTCGACCGTTTTTCCACGTTTTAAAAGCTGGTTGGTATTTCTCTGTTCTCTCTAAACTTTTGCTATTAGCAACTGGTCTTACTTTCATGCAAAGCTTGAAGTTTCAAATGAGTATGACCATCGCGTAATATGTTAGTTTTGTGTAGAGTTTATGTACCTACGAGTTCTTTACACGGGCACTAATAAAAACAGTAGTTTTGCAACGCAATAATGTATTTTATACTTTGAGAATAAAAATATAATTTCTTGTAATTTTCCATTGTAAAATTTAAAGTGATAACAGAATAATCATGACGTGAAGATTGCAGTAATCTGCAAATTTGTTTTCTAGTATTCAAACATCTTTTAATTACACGTGAGTTTTGTCTTAATAGTTTTGTTCTTACGGTCTGCCATTTGTTAGATTATTTCACATATTTCATTGGAAATTAAAGAAATCGGATTGATGGAAAAACCTCTCCTAGGATGCTCCGTACTAAATCGAGCAAATGAGTAGTTAAATTTGTAATGTTATTTTCTTACTTTTATCCATACATTTTTGTTGTATGTTTACTTAATTAACATTTTGTTTGTTACTTTGGCTTTTCCCAGATTAAGTATTATATGTATTGTACTTGTCACGTTTCGTCGTTTGCTATTACACTCATTATTAATATAATTATTATTGTGATCAGGTTTTTACTTATTTTGCAACATGCGCATAACTATTACTACTACTAATTTTGCTTTTAATAGCTTGCTCGTCACGTCTAGCGAACATGTCTATTAACAGTTCTATTAATGATTTTAATTGTTCCGAATCAAGTTATGGAATTAGATTGTGCTAGATGGATTTAAAACCTACTTAACTTTGATTTCACGTTTGCTATTTATATATATAATTGTGGCTACTCTTGCATTAATTGATATATTGATTTGATTAAGGAATACGATAAAATAATACAATATTGTTTATCAGGAATGAATGTTGTTACCATAATTATCGATATATTACTTTATAACTTTTTTCCTGCCTCTGTTGTTCAATGTTTTTAAAGGGCAGTTTCATTGGAACTGTTTATTATACTTAGTATTTGCAAGCTGAATAAATTAAGGGCATTTATACTTTAACAATTAAAAATATAATGGGCCAAATTAAACCTAGTTCTCGATTCCAAGGTTAGGTTGGCGCACCGTTGCCGCTCAGTAAACAGATTAACGCAAGCCGGCGTACTCCAAGCATAAATAAAATACAGAACACGCTTTCTTAGTTCATTGATTCCGGACTGAGTTAAAAGTTTTTAGCAGACATGGGGACACAGTTGGTACGCGACGGTAGTTATCACACTGTACTTGTTGCTAAGGGGTAAACCACATCGTTTTACGTTTTTCAATGTCCTTTCCTCAATATCTTAGAAGTATCGTTACGTCCCATTCAGTGGCGTGACTTAACGTTTGGGCCCGTGGGAAATTCATCAGATGGGTTCGTATAAAGAAGCACGTCGTCACCCCTCCTGTGCTTCTAGGCCCGGCTAGTTCGGGGTTCCGTAGAGTTTAGATCTGCGTTAATCGGTCCGTCCCGCTGCTGTCACGCTGCTGGCCACGCTCTATATTTGGCAACGTTTTATGTAAGGTGGAGATCAAGCGCGCCGAGCCGCGCGACGGGTCCGGCAAGCTGGGCTCGGGCGGCGGCATGGGAGGCGGCATGGGCGGCGCGCCGGGCGACGCGCCGCAAGCCGGCCAGTGGGGGCCGCCCGCCGCCGCGCCCATCAACATGATCCAGGGCCACAACGGCCAGATGGGCGGCCCGCCCATCAACATGCCCATGGCCGGCCCTAACATCATGCAGGGGTGAGTACGCTACACTGTCTCTCTGAATTAATCTGGAGTACTTGAGCGGGTGGTCGGCTTGGTTAGACTGCTCGCCCTTGTTAATGTTTTTTTTAGATATTTTTTTATTGTGATTGACTAAGTTGCTTGATTAATATTGCTCGATGTAAAGTGTACGGCGTCAAAGGGGTTGAACCAAAAATACCTCGACCACTAACTGAAAATATTCCAGAGCAATTCTATAACACACCTTGTGTAAGTTACAACTTCTTTAACATGTTCAGAGTCCCTGTACTTACATGATAGCCTTTTAACTCCGTGTACTTTTGAGGACAAGTCGAATATTTCTTTTTTTGTAAAAAAACAATGTCACTGAATAAAAAAATGGATGATGGCGAGGTATATCTCCATTGTTAAATACTGTTAGGCATGGGGCCTAATGTTAGACTACCTTAGGCTTTTTTTAACAAGACTAGAACACATATTTATTTTATTAATATAATTGTAGATGACAATCTCACATTGTGTGAAGTCCACATCCAGGCAGTGCCTCAGGTTTATTTTGCTGCTGGTACGTTCAGATGTTTGTGGGACACTAATGCAAATTAGCATATACTTTGTGTACCTTTGTACTCGAAAGTCTACAAGATTTGCTACAAGGAACATTTACGAATAATTAAAACTACGCATATTGTTTTTGGTCGAGGTTATATATAACTCATAACTATCATGTGTAATAATATTCTTTTTTGTGCCTATTTTCCGGTGAAGTTGAATTTTGTGTATTCAATAATATTTTCGTCTCACATTTTAACTTCAGTTTAGTGTCGCGTATTAAAGTACTGAAAGATGGAAGCGTTTTCTTGAAAAGTGAGAGCAATAATAATATGTTGAAATCGTAAGATTCGCACCTCCGTTTCATGGGACACACATAGATAGTCATTGAGGTAATTTTTACGGAGCTCTGTCATCCTCACCGTCGCGGTTAGCGGCGGCGACAGTTCAACCGACCGCTCGGGTAGTCGCGTCTCGATATCGGCGCGTCTCTCCGGCGCAAAGACGAGGGAGCACCCGAGCCGGATGAAAACTTTTCCCGTGACAATTCCAGGTACCAGGGCTGGGGCACGTCGCCGGGACAGACGTCGTACGCGGGCTACGGCGCGGCCGGCGCGGGCGCGGGGCCCGCCTCGTACCAGGGCTGGGGCGCGCCCCCCGCCCCGCAGGCGCCGCCGCACGCGCCCGCCTGGCCCGCCTCCAACAACTACACGCAGCACACGCAGCCGCCCGCGCAGGGCTACGGCAGCTACGGTAACTACCCGAACTACCCGCAAGAACACGCACGCACGCTCTTGGTGGCGAATTAGCGAGGTGTTTGGTTTTAATATCCACTGAGGAACGATTGTAGATACGGATTCGGAAACAAAATCTGCACGTTTCTGAAACGGAAGATGTTGTGGTTACCATAGTAGAATTTGTACCACGTGGGAACGAGCGAAAGATAGGTGGTTTCTTAGGTCGTCCATATTGTTACTTCGATACTTTTGTAGGACGTTTACGTGGTGCCAAGAAACAGTGTAACCGGAACATCTGTTCTTGGTGAATCCGTCCGTAGGTTAAGGCGTGTAGAGACGTGTGTAGAATTTAGCTTACGGCGTGTAATATTTAAGCTAGCAGCCATCTTACTTAAGGCCTCGAAAATTGAAGCAGACCGCGCCGCACTCTGATCTTATTATAAAATGCAAAAATTGAGAATGGTTCCCAACAATTGAGACTTGTGTTATTACTTTTCCAAATTAACAAAAATAATGCTGTTTTAGTTCACGTTGCACGGAACAGACCACGCTCCCCGAATAGGGCTACTAATGCTATGTTAACGACAAGAATAACAACTAATGTGACTCAAAATTACAACATAAACAGACAATTGATCTTGTTAATTTTTGTTTAATACATGGAAAAACATCTATTTTGGGTTTTATCAAACCTGTGTGTGAATAATGGGGCAATTACAAGCTGTGTTAGTTGGCACGGTGCCATGTCAAACGGCGTTTGACAGCCGAGCGCCGCGGAAGGGCCGGCAGGTCGGATTGGTGGGGATTGAGTTTCGTTTCTTTATATATTTAAACTTCTAAATTAATTACCAACCAAGCGTACAACTTTTAGGAGTCGATCTCTTATAGCAATTTTTTTACCAGTGTTATTTTAGGAATGTTCGAAGCAGCGATATATCCATAGAATATACTTATGAAAAATATAGTGTCTTTATATCATGTGTCCCTAATTTGACTAAAAAGAGACCCATACATATCACTAACATAACCAATCACGTTTCGTCTTTAGTTTACAAAAATAGCGTCATTTCAATTTTCAATGTTTACTACATTAAAATCATAACATGCGTTTAATATTAGCAGTCATTGTTTCATTGGTTTTGCGTCCTTTTTTCTGGTAAGTAGTTTCATTTAGTAATGGTGGGGTGAAGTTTTTGCACTTAGTAATAAAATGTATAGGCCTTTACTCTGTCTACATCAGCGTGTAGTATAGGCTTGAAGGAATTGCGGAATTTATGTTGTCAGGATAGAAAACTGCGTTAAGATAATGGGCTAAGATAAAGGGAAGGGGTTTGAGGTTGTACCAGCGTTCCATAGCTGCACCGCGCGCCCGCTAGTCAATGGTCTAATTTGCGTCGCGACTGTACATGAAGGCATTTACATAAAGTTTGGTTACTCGGAAACGTATTGGATGGAGCGTAAAATAGTTGCGCCATTCTACTTTTAATTCACAGTCAATGAAGAACAATCAATGTTACTATGTTCACTGCGCATAACCCGTAGTTAGTGGATCATTAACATTGTCATTAATCCTAGTCCACATCCAGGCAGTGCCCCCGGTCACAATCGCCGTCGGCACGTTCACATGTTTGTGGTACAGCGACGCAAGTCAGCATATACTTTCTGTTCCATTGAACTTAAAAGTCTACAAGATTTGCGACAAGAGGCGTAACCGCCAAGCAAAGCGCCGCTCGCCAACCTAGATCAGCCTCGCGTAGTGATGGCTAAGGCTATGGTCGGACTAACGGAAGGTGTTTGTACAGCCAACTACAGCTCGGCACCGGCGGGCGCGTCGGCTGGCGCTACTTGGAACAACAACTGGAACATGCCGCAAAACTCTAACTCGACGGGATCCGGTGAGTGCCGGCCGGCTCCTTAGGCGTAGTAGGCTCGCGTACACTCCACCCTCTGATAATCCCTAGATTCTACAATCGGATAACACCCCCGCGGGGACGCTGCTCTCGAATCGTCAATAGCCATTACGCAAGGTATTACGTGTCTATTCAGTAGCGCAAAATCTAGGGATTATTAGATCGATGTCCGTCATCAAACCTCTCCTACGGTCCGTTAGGCTGTCAGGCCAAGAGGGACGCGTTTACACGGAGGGTGGTCCGGGAAGCGGCTATGTTACGATGAGTACATCCCTCTCGGATGGTTTTGCGAACGGACCGGAGATAAAGAGATTTAGAACGAGGCGCGGCTCCAATCGGTAGTTCACGGCAGACGCTAACGGAATATACTCGCTTATCCACACGGTTCCACATTGAAAAGAGTCGACAGTCATGTCAAAGGACATTTAGGCGTGCTTTAGTGTATTTTCATGTGCTTAGGAACGTATTTAAGGACTTTAGGGCTCAAGTTCGTGAGATAAACGCAATCGCTAGCATATTATACCTCTAAAGGATTAATCTTCGCATAAGTCTGATGAGCTTGAGCTTTGTTCGTGTTATGTTAATGTAATGTTCTGACTACAACACTTCCTTTACGCTAACTTAGAATATGTATACTACAGTACAGGAACTAAGTGTTGTAGTCTGGGCCATTACTTACTGATGAAAATCTTTAAGCTAATCACTGTCAAAACCAAAAAGCATTGTCAATTGTAGAATTCGTTCTGAATTTGACTTTTTGCTATTAAGTTTAAGCCTGTTTAGCTGATAGAAATAAATGCTGACACCGGAAATCTATGCATTTGTATCGAATCGGCAAACCCAATTCCTTAACAAATTTCGGGACATAAAAATCAAACATTAGCTGCCCGTGTTGTTAGAATGCTGTAAGGCGTGTATTGAATGGTGATCTTGAGTAGTACACTGCCACGCAGTGATGAAGTTACTATCACTCAAATTTTGACCACTGCACCGAATAAAAGCTTCATGCGGTTGTTTCACCCAGTAAAAACGCGGCTAGTGGCTCCATAGTTGACCGTGAAGGTGTGGGGCCTAATTCAATCAACTAATTGCCATTTGGTCATTAAGTATGTATAACTCGAGTAGTCTAGGTGGTCTTAAGTGTTTCAACGACCACAGTGCATGCTCCTACAGACCCACCGCTTAAATGAGTCCTCGCGGGGTAGGACGGCCGCGGGGAGCTCTGTCGGTGCGCGCCTGCCGCCCGCACAGAGCATCCACCCCGCGCGTCTGCACCGCAAGGGCGAGGTCTCATTTATCCGGTCGGTTTATAGACGTAGCTCCAATGTACCATACGGCGACTACTAGGTTTTCAATATAGAATGGGTTTAATGTTCAAAATGACGCCCCCACACTGTTTGAAGTGTCAAAAAATCTCATGTCTCTGAGAACAAAATGGCCTCTCGCACGTGACGTTCAATGTATCGAACAGTGTGGAAGGTGGCACTTCAAAAAGTCCAAGATCGGACACGACATGGTAAATTCCTAGCGTACTAATATCTTACGCCGCGGGCAGCTAGCGTTTTTTATGTATCTGTATGTCGTTAGGTTAAAAGAATTGGTGTATATTTATCGTGTGGGTTGATTCAGGTTCGTACGTGCCGCTGTCCGAGGGCGGCGAGATGTACGGGCGCGGCGCGGGCGGCGGGGGCGGCGGCGGCGCGCCCGCGCTGACCGGCGCGCTGTCGTCGGCCGCGCTGTCCAAGTCCTCGTCGGCGGACTACTCCTCGTACCAGCAGTACCCGCCCGCCTACCAGCAGGACCAGGTACCCGCTCACCACCTACACCGCTTACACGACACATACAACGTCTTTACTCAGAGCTGAGCTACCGTCTTCTGTGTATAGAGTAGTGGGTTGCCCTGCTACAAAAATAGCTTAATTTTTTAAGGCAACTGACATGAGCGATCTGATGGTGGCTCTTTATTATCAATTAAACTTGTAAGTGGCGAATACGCTATCTTTTTTTGGGGTCAGAACAGTCGTTTGAATGAATACGTGCTATCGGTGACCTTTTCAATGCAGATGCATCTATGTCTATGTTTAACGCGTAAGCGCGTACCTATGCGAAATTGATTTACTGCGTAATTTCAAAAATACGCAATTGATTAAGAGTTTCATACGAGATGACGACGCTTCACGTTATAATGATGAAGTATTGCGTCATAATTAAATCATGTAATACTTACAATACCTGCAATATTTAGTCTAAGCTTATCTTGAGCTTTTGTAGTAAAAACAGCTTTTATTAAAGACACCGGTTTAAGAACTTTGCTACAAAACAAATAATAAAAATGTATAATTTCTAAATAACATATTCATGATTGCAATTTTAAGCTTGCGAATGTTTTTATAACTTAATTGCGATCATGCTAGATACAATGCTGTGATGATAAATATCAATTAAATGTGATATTCCTTATCTAGCATACTAATGGCTAAAACTGACTATAAAAGTACATAAATTAATTTTATGGTTGGTTTAGAACTAAGTGAATTATAATAGTTTTTTATAATATTGGCTTTTGCCGTCGTCGGCTCCCACCGCTTTGATTTGTCTCGTAAAATTGATGTTTATATATTTTAAATACGAGACATATTCAAACGCAGCATACCTTGTGAGAATTTTGCCACCTAGCATGAAACTTTAGCCTGACCTAACGCAAGCAACTCTTGACACGTCTTATGGGTCGTGTGTCATTCTGATATCACGGCTTGTGCGAGGTCAGTGCTATTATTAACGAGTGATAGCGTCACCCGGTGTTGGTTTTCGATACTGTAATGTTCATCCAACAAAAGAATGGACATTGCAATTGTTAGAATTTTCGTTACCTAACGCATTTCTCTTTTCACCTGATTTTACAGAAGAGACATGTTATCTGTTTTGCCCTCAAAGTGTAATGCTTCCTTTAAATGTTCTGCTGAAATGCACAAAATCTCATTTCAACTTTTACCCACTCCCGTTGGTTGAAATGAGACTGGGAATGGTTCATTTTTTTACTTTTTGTATATTAGAAATTCAAAAATGTGTTATCTTAAACAAATTTTGAAGTTCTGATTTAGATTTTTTTGAACACTAAGAATTTGTTTTAAACTGTACTTGGGTAATTTATAAATTTACGTTATGCTGGAATTTTTTCTTGATACAAAAATTAAAATCACCATATTGGTTAAATTATTGTTTCTCTACGAGTTGGATATCCAAGACAGAGTTTCAACGTAACATAAGGTGGCAATGGTGATAATGCATCTTTACGAAAGTACAGCCAAGTTGGAACAGCTTTACTCGTTACAATATTATTTGCTGAATACCTCGGGGCTTGCATCCTTTCCCATAGTATCCATTCGTTCCCTCGCTTACTCATTGATTTATCCTGCATCTACCTCATTTATTTGGCGTGATTTTTGGTATGTATGAAGTGCATGAATGAAGAGTTATCTTGTCATCATCTTTTTCTACCCATCATGAGTCGAATGTGAATGGCATTATGTAAGAAGCGTCTGAAAGTATTGCTTTTAAATAGCTGCCGTTTGGTTGTACTTCCGTCAAGCATAGTTTTCTACTTTGAATGAACGGTGTGCTGTGAAAGGTTAAGATGGTGAGCGAGTGAAATTCAGCGAACAAAGAGTCGGCGCAGGCAGAATGCAGCATGAGTTGTAGAGCCAATAGTTTGCCTCCTTGCATCCGTGTGCCGTGTTCAGAGTGCGAGTTCCGCGGCGGAGTCGACGACGCCACTTCTCTGCATGTTTTCAGTGGCGAGTTAACGTGCGATGTCTTTTTGATTTTCCGAGCTATGCTGCGGCCTGTAGCCACAGCGCGGCCCGTCTGGAGGCACTCTGTCGACTCGAACAGTCGCACCGCTATCCGTAGTGATAAACCAACAAGACTAGTGTTGTATCAAGTATCAAGTTTCGCTGAAGGTCTCTCATCACCGCGCCCTCCCCGTCCTTTCCCGCGGTATCACGCTTGCGTCATGTCACGCTCCCTAACTGCTAAGGCTCGGCTGGACAGTGGCGACTGGGACTTTATGTCGTGTAATTCTTCTTTTCCAGTTGGTCGATCAGGGCCCACAAGAGTGGCTTCTCCAGAAAGACAATTAGAGATAAGGGCGGGTCTCGGATGAGGGAAAGTCGCGAAACTAAAGGGATTTCTCACTGTGGACGGTTCGGTTCTTGCGACCATATCGCGCGCTCATCAAAAAGGCATCGCATCGCACTATGTATAATGTTACCCCTAGTTCCATTCGTTATCGTAATGCATTTATATAGCCGTGCGAGATGGATCAAGCTCTTTGTTTCATCTCAACACTTGTAAATTGGCATTTAAAGTACAAATTAGTAAAATTTTGAATTTTCTCATATTGTTACAGGTTCATTAACAGTTAATTGTAATCGATAATGATAATTTTAAGAGCTGTACTTTAAGTGTTCAGAGATGAAATTCGACTATTCCTTTTTTATGTAACGTTAACTTACGAAATTATGTTTAAATATAATCATCATGGGGCATCACAGAATGCGGCCTCATTGATATTTTTGAATAAAGTTTGAGTACGATAGTCTCGATGGCCTCATTTCGATCCTCCATGACGGCTAACATTGGTGGGCTCGCTAGGGCTCGTCGTACGGCGGCGGCGCGTCGCGCGGCTACGGCGGCGCCGACTACCACGCGTCCGCGCCGCAGGGCCAGCCGCCAGGTGTGCACTCGCATCCGCACCACGCGCCCAAACACTTCAACGCCAACGACTTTAACAAGGAGTGGCCCGCCGCGTAGGCGCCGGCGCACCCGCACACACCCCACGACGCTACAGACACACATTGACACTTACTCTATCCCGAGAGCTCGCGCAGACACCATAGCTGTGTCGAATTTACTCGAACACGTTTCGATACAAGCTCTTAAAACCACAAACGGTAACCGCAATGACCAAGTATGCCTGATAACACGACATTGTAGGTGTAATTTAATGAGTTAGAAGTTTAACGATTCGATAGTTAATTTTATATACAATTTTCGAGTCGCGCACTAGTAACATTTTCGAACGTCAATTTTTTTGGAAAACTCGCGACTTGACTTATAAAATAATGTAAAGAGCGAACTATCAATAAATTTAAAAGAGTAAGTTTACCAATGCAACGTAATCGATATCAAAATAATTCTTGTTGACTGTTAGATGCAATGCATTCGATCTTATAGAGCCCTTTACGGCGATTTAATTATTGTTAGTCACCAACGACTGCATTAACACAAACCCACACGCGTAAGTAAGGACGTTAATTTTAATATTAAAATCTAAAATAGTTAAAACAAAATAATCAGGCTATTAGGTGTTTAAAATTAAGCTTGTCTACTAATTTGATAGTGGTTACGCCGCACGACGTTGCAAGGCGAGGACGGCCGCACGCGCATCCTTCGTCTCGCTTCGCCCCGATGATTTCGCGACCCCTCGTGTACATTCTGTGTACACAGTTTTTTATCACTTTGCTTTTATTATTCTTTTGGATGCGGGATTTTCGTGAAGGTTTACCTTCGCACTTTTTCGGTCGTTTATTTTTTAGTAGTTTGTAAAATGATTTCTTTTAATATTTGTCATAATGATGATTCGGTAGGATCTCAGTATCGGTATCGGTATCGGTGCAGCGGCCGGCGCAGGCGCGCTCGCGGACGCACGTTTGACAGACGCTCAAAAACAAGGCCAATTTAGGGAAATGACCTAAAACAACTTAACTTAAGCTAATACTATGTATAAATATGGTATATATATATCGGTATGTATGTTTAATATTAGAATTTTGGTTATTTACCACCCACTAGACTTAGGCAAAGGTAGGGATGTAATGAAATAATTATGTGTTAATATTTAACAAAACATAGTATGACTGAACGTGATTTTAATATTTAATTTTCCCGATTTTTTGTAAAGGGATCAATTCTGTATAAATATTCGTAATTTTAATTCGTTTTCTAGTACGCATTTTAGTTTTTTAACGCACTTAAGTTGATAATACTGATTTTATACTTTAATGAATTAAATTTACCTGCCAAATTGTTAAAATGAGCAAAAAAGTAAAGGATAAATATGACGTATTTGTTAAGTATCGAAGCTCAAGCACTTTAGGATAGAGGCTCGGCCCGCGCCCCTCGCCGCCCGCGCTGTACATATATATACTTACTTGTGTGTAAAGCATAATTTTAATCAAGTCTCTCGTCACATAGTTTTAAAGTTTTAATTTATGTGATTGCCAAATATTTTTAAAACTATATAGAGGCCCGTCGCGCGGTCGCACAGCTCCTTACAAACGTGAGTTATAATTTAAAATAACATTGTTAGATTAAATTTAATGTTAGTCCTTTACTGTATTATATCGCTCAATCATTTGACCGATCGACTGATTAAAATTTTAGTGGTAAGCTAAGTAATAACGTGGAGCGACGCGACCGTGGGCCGCTGCCATCTTGTCCCGCGCAGGCTGAAGACACGACGCGACCAACCACTCGTTGTCAATATCGAACGCATAATTTGATCGTTTAGAATAGGGTTATGTAAGATCGCTCCGTAAGTAAATTATAATTTATCTATGAGAAGTATTGTGAGCTGTATAAACAAATTATAAGTAATGCGGGTAGCGGCGAGGGGTGCGGAGTCCCAAATTAACGGTAAAACATAGAGAAGCCTTACATTGTGATGTTCATAGGTAACGCGCATATTGGTACATTCTTATAGCTCTATACTATATAGTACATACTCGACTGACACTCGATCAGTATGTAGCCGATCGACACTCGTACCTTAATAACAATAATGAAATAATGTTAACTTATCGACGTCGGTGCCTAAACTGCCCACTAGGTTACGTATATAGTCCGCTTCGTATCGTTTCGTTTGCTCTACTTTGTTCCTATGTTAGTTAGATTAATTTGTGTTCCCTCATTCCGGCGTTCCGCGTTCCGGTCGTACCCTCACGTCGCTTTTATTCGCATTTGTCCGCGCGCGCTCGACTCCGACGCACCACTCCGTAGGTTAATGTACATCCACCGATATGATACGATTAAAATGTTCACATCTGTTTAATATTAGGAAACGATGCCTTACAAAAAGTTAAGTGATTATAGAGATGTTTTATATTGTGTTGATTTCAGTGATAACGATTAGCACTAAGGCGTTAGACGGGCTCGGGCCCACACTCACAAACCTTCGGAACAATTTAAGAACTTAGTTTGTAATGAACCGTCGTGGCAATCTTCTAATTAACATAAAGAATATAATTTATTTAAAGTAAAGGAATAATATGTACTAGAAATTTTAGATTTACTCAACATTAAACTTAGTGCAAATTATTGTGGAAATCAATTGAGACTATTTATATGGGTTTTTAATTATTATTATATAGGAGATGAGCATAAAATATTGGATGAATTTATTAATTAAAAATAGTTAGCGAAATACAAAATACGGTAAGACTCGTTAAGAGGCTCGTCTGTCAAAAGTGCCGTCTGCTCCCGCGCCGCAGTGCACGCACTGCTCTTATTCAATAATTATTATCTAATCATATTTTAATCATGGCTTAACTGTAGTACTGTTGTGTAGTTAACCTTTCGACTTGTTTGTATTACTTTATATAATAGTGTACGCGGTTTTTATATGTGTATGTTTATTCTGTAGTATAATATAAAGGAAACATTGTGTAAAAGTGTATTTTGGTATTTGATATCTCGCACTCGTTCGGCGACTGCGGACGTTCATTATACTATATTTATGATCGTAATTGACTAATTATACAAGAGACCCTAGTGTTAACTTTAGGTTAGCGACGACTTGAGTTCACCTTCTACTCTATCTACTATTTAGTTCGTTTGCATTTAATGTGTCGACCGCCACGAGTCGACTTTACTGTAGTCTTTTCGAAACTTATTTTAAAACAATGCAGGTATTATTAATATACAACCTCATATTTATACTAGAATTTAAATATAACTGTAATTATGAGACACATTTTATCGTAAAATAATATGCACGGGCTTTACAGTTAATTGTAACATTAATTATTATAAAAAACTTAGGGCAAGTTGTTATTTATTTCTGTTTTAATTAAAAAAAAATGGATGTTGATTATTTTTAAACTATGATTTCTTAATAGTGGATTAAAGTACATAATTCTCGATTGATTAGAATACAAAATTATTAGGTGAAGTTATCGACTGATGTACAATATTTAAAGTAATGTTTACTTACGGCAGTATATAAGTTGCTGACGCGGCTCTCTCGGCGCGCCGTATGACTGTATTCCTTTCCTAAAGTGTATATTGCAAGCGGCACCGCGACCGAGCCACAACTAAGCATGTTACGATTGTAAGACTATTATCTAGATTTGTTATAATCTTATGATGTGTAAACTATAGCTAGCCCTACGCGTGCATAGCGATACCTAGGCCCGGCGC
The DNA here is from genome assembly GCA_949127965.1 of Pandemis corylana. Taxonomy (NCBI): domain Eukaryota; kingdom Metazoa; phylum Arthropoda; class Insecta; order Lepidoptera; family Tortricidae; genus Pandemis; species Pandemis corylana. The sequence goes on along the minus strand of OX421866.1, from coordinate 12,245,426 downwards.
CTCCGGCCGGCGGCTATAAGCTACTTTGTGTTCGTTATATAAAAAGAAAAATTATGATAGTCTTTACAATGATGAGCGTCCTTATTATTTCATTTTACATTACCTAATGATAATTAGTTAATTACGGTTCTAATTATTAATTTAACGGAAACTCTTAAAATATTAAGACGAAAAGCTTGTAAGCGAATAAGTATTTGATGTAATGATTACAAGTGCTATCACAGAATATAACACTGATCGTTTGAAGTAGAAATTATGCATTATTCATATTAGGTATTTTGGGTATACTAGTGTTAGATTTAACTGGTAATTAAGTAGTTTGTAATTGTAATGAAAAAAAAACAGTTTTGTCGTAGTTTCCTATTATTAAGCTTCTTCTATCTTAATGAATTAAATAATACTACTGGTTGATTAATTAAAATATTAATATTATCTACCACTGCAAATATTTGAGATATCTTATGATGAAATATATATCTACTTTAAGGACATTATAAAACGTAGATAATTAAAAGAAATCAAAAAATTCAAAATAATACTGGCATTTTTAATGTTTGCCTCCCCACCCCTTAGAATAAACACCTCCAGGACTGCTGCTGGTTATCATAATTTTTGTTATTGTATTTGGGCATAAAGTACTTGGAACCGCGATCCCATAATAGTCTTACACTACTAAAATAATTAACAACGGAGTGCCAACAACGTAAATATTGTCATTTGTCGATTCACATACAAATTCCTTCACGCGCAGAAAAACACTGTTTTCCTCAATATGTATTCGGTGTATTTGCTTCATATTCTTCCATAAATCTATTTATTTTATTTAGATACACTTTATGAACATAATATTTCATATTCATACTTTTCATAGCAGTAAAACAGGTTTACTACACCACCAGTGAGGAGTAATGTAGCTTTCCAGCACTTTCATGGAGTCTTCCGGCTATTATAGGCATATCGCATTTCGTGTTATGGCGGAGATATTGTCTTTATTACGCACTCTATTTCGTTAAATGTTGTGACCGCTCATATTCAAGAGACTGCCAAGTCTAAATATAGCATATTTAAATAAATCAGGTACTTGATTTAGGGTTAATTAAACAATTTTTTTTCGACGATCATTGAGGAAGTATCTTAGTTTAGAGAATAGCACGCACGTGCTGATTCCGAAATACCTTTGTATGTATTATTGCTGACTATAAATTGGAATACCTACCTACTGTACGTGAGAGGCATTACGTGTAGTTCTCCGGGCAGTATGAAGGCTTCTGAATTCTCCCTCATCTATTCACGAGCCTCGAAAACTTCCCTCTCGTTTTTGGCACGTTAGAGACTTGTAATTGCACCGTAGACGTTAGCGCTAACACACTAACCGGTTGTTGTATAACAGAGGGTGATGGTGTGGGCTCCAATGGCAGTCCCAAGTTCATGAGTGTCCCGCAAATGAACGACGCCGTCGGCACGCCGCCGCAGGTTATATGCAGTTTCATATCTTGTAGGTATCAGTAGATATTCCATGGTTTTAGGTATTAAAATGTCGAACCAAATCACGTGACATTGACAAGACGCTAGTTCGCAAGACTTGATTTGGTTTGTTTCATTTTCATTTAATACCTAAAACGAATGGGATTGTTGATATTATTAAAAAACTCATTTTTTAAAATGTTAGGAATATTAGGAAACAAAATGCAGCTATAATCTAAGCGCAGCAGCTCTGGTTACCTAAGTTGATATATTTTTCCACTGTCTCAAGATTTTCGGAGACTGACTGAAAATTTATCGGCATTAAAAACCATTATAACATGTTAGAAGTTCACCAGTTACAGCTCCCTTTCTATAAAGTACATTAAAAGAGCAAAGTAGACCGCAAAAGCATTAGTAATCTATTTATTTTCTCAGGTGCCAATGATATACTGTGGTGCCATAGTCTCGCCCCAACCGTCGTTTTGTAACGTGTCTGACATATCGGCATCCGCCTCAGGTTACCCTATTCCCATATCGGTTCACGAACTCTCTAGGAAGTAGATTAGATCCATGTAGTCTGGTTATGGGCCATAGTAAGTCATTTGGTAGCTATGTTGTTTGTACTCATAATGTTAGTCTCTATGGAAAACTGGAACTAAGACTAAAAGGCTCGTGGTTGAAAGGTGCGTGGTGCGGGTAAGTTTTTCATTATTATTTTCCGCTATAGTTACCTAAGTTCAAAAGCTTATCTCGATTGCTGTCAGTATCGACCTGCAGACACCGTGTTAACATTGTATTTCGTCTAGGTGACGATTACGAGTATACTGGGGGCTCGGGCGATGGCTACCAACGGTCTTCGAAGCGCAGTTACCACGGATCTAGCTCGGGTGGGGCTGCCTCTGCATCGTCTTACCATCCCTATCGGCGTTAACGAGTGACCGCACGCGCGTCATGCGACCCTGGTCGCAACAAGCGCCTACCTACAATTTGACAACTGCTTTTATACTAATTATAACAATTTTGTAAAGTAAGGATCTTCAAATAGAATCAGTTATTTATAATAATGTATTAGTTTTCGAAACAATAGTTTTGGACATTATGTTGTGCATTATTGAAAGTAGCAAGATACTACGAGATGAGCCACTTCGTATGAAGTCTGCCATTCTTATTGAATAAATTGACCTACCTCATTATTCTAATAAACTTATATCCTTTTTGGTGTGCCTAGTTGACGTGCTGTGTTGAGGTTTATGGACATATGGAGCAAGTGATGCTCAGCACGAACTGACATGAGTAAAAGGGCGCTATAAAATTTTCTTTTTGATAAGCAGTTGTCAATTTGCAATCTTGTAAAATATTAATGTACCTTCTTTTCTATAAAAGCAATCATTGAGTTTGTAAATGTTGTTTAGTGGACAAGAGCATATAAGAAGTTGATCAGTATTCACAATTTTCCTCTCGATTGACGATATCTGGCTGCTACCATGATGTAAATTTAAGCTATATTTATTTTTGACCGCTTTTTAACACGAGGAGCTATAATTGTGTTATGTAAGTAACTTATTCCCATCCTATTCTTATTAACATGAACTTCGGCTGACACATTCTTATATGCTTATGTCCTGTACATTTTAAGTTCGTAGAATAGTTTCTTTTGGATATATTTGTGTAGAGTGGACGTCTCGATCTAGTGGATATAGATACTGAATCTGGTTAGATTGGAGTTTTTCAGCATCTGAAGATCTTTCCTCGTAAGTAGGTAACTAAATAAAACGCTTAACTTTTCAAAACAGTGATTAAGGTAATTCCAAGTAGGAGTCTCCGTGTCGAACCTTAACATAACACAGGCTAAGGATGTCGCCAGAAAAGTTAGCGTATCTGTACTTTTTATATCAATATTGATATAGGTTACAGGTGGTTATAGATGTGGTAACCATATCCCATGGTTTATAAATTATTTGTGACTGTTGCATCTGTCTGAGATTTTTACAAAAGTTTTTCGTAATGCTCTAGGGTAAGTCAAATACATTCTTAGAATCATGTCTAAACAAACTGGTCGAGCTGTAGAGCTGCATTTACTTATTGTAAAATTTGACCGGCGTATGATACATAAAATATCATCAATAGTATATCTCGATGTTGATTGTGAGGCACCATTCCGAACCGGAGCAAAGCTTCTCAGTGTGCTGTGGTAACCTGTCTTGTGATAAAGCTTCGGTTCTATCGACATGTGTATTTCTTTTATTAACAATAAAAGTACCAAGTAATTTTAAGTTTTATTTGAAGTCACTGACAATAAGACTGTCTCTCCGGACCGCCTCCCCGAGCGCTCTATTGGCAAGCCGCGCCGCGCTATGCTGGCACTAGATTGGGTATATAACGAAACTATATTTTTTTATAATAAACATTTTATTTTTGAATGATTTTGAATTACATTTTATACAACGCGATTAGATAGGCCTTGTTAAATATATTTAAATAATGTACGATTAAAATTTTAAAACATCGGTAAGCATGTAAGAAATGTAATTAAAATTAATGTTTATATTTATAACACTGTAATATAAAATAGATTTTAATGTACATTATTTTAAAGTTCATAATTAATCGAATAAAGTTCGGACCCAGGCGAAAGGCATAGATATTGCCGAAACTTTATAAATATAGAAATCATTCTAGATATACCTACTTTAATATTAGGCACTAAAATTAAGAGGTTTTAATAATTAGCACACAGGATTTATTTTAGTTAGCAGTTCATTTACCTGGACCGTAGTTACTTTAGCCATCTACACATTATCGTTATTTCCTTTATATCTAAGTACCTAATCTACATTGGCTAGACTTTTATATTAACAACATGTTCTTGCAATAGATTAGTGTTTAATATACGGAAAATTCTTATGTATTTAATAATCGTCTAAATAAATTATGTAAAGAGAATTCCCGCATTGTTTGTTTACAATAAGCTTAATCTAGGGTACTTTGAATTATGATAAATTGATAATGGACACTCAAATCGAATTTGACATTGATTTTAATACTAAGTTACCTACATATATTTATTGACACACAAATTGCGCGCTACTTCCTTAATTATAAAAGCGATTTTGGATGTGCGAAATATTACACAAAATGTGAGAATTAATTATTTAAAGGAAGGTGCGGGTTCTTTATAATTTAATACCTAAATATCAATAACTAGGTACTTAACTGTTAACGCCTGCAACACCCTCATTCGAGGACTTACTAGTCCCCGCACAGGTCGTTATCCTAAACATAAGAAACCTAAACTACTCACGCCCTTTTCCTCCTAATATAGGTACTTAGCCTTTGTAATTTTGCTTTAGTTACGCCAGTCTGAGAGCGGTCCCTGTCGCAATCGTTAGGTAGGTATCGCAGGGTCTATGACCTATATCGAGGTGGTCCAATCACAACCAGCATTCGTGTTTGAGAAGGGATCAAGGAATTGACTGTCCCAGACTCCTTTAGAATTGGGCTCTACGATGGTTATCGTCCTACAGATCTGGAAATATCGCTACTGTTGGCACTAGCGGCGGAATTCAATTAGAATTAAAGTACTACAAATTTAACGATGTGAATCTGATATATAATAGTACCGTGAGACGGACATAATTATTCAAATAGGACACTATACACTTTGATAACGAACCCCGCCTTATCTCGCTGCAAATACTAATTTAGTGATCCGTGTATCATAATAATAATTAAGAATAAGGTTTAATAAATAATATCAGTTGGGATTTACTACATTGAGCATGATTTTATCAACATGTTACTTTTATTTATAGCTATCGGTTGTGGTTTCAATAATAAAACCCTTTCAGAGCCACCATACCCCTGGCACTACCCCTAGAGGTAGGGTGGCACTGAACCATGAAATGAACTGAAATTTTTGACTAGAAGATTACAACGCGTAGATTTATTAAAGTATAGTGAGTATGCTTAATTAAAGGTTATATGAAATTCAACTAGTACTTACCTAGTGTTGGTTAACACACGAATTATTAAAACCTTTCAGTGCATTTTATAAAAACAGAAAAACTTGTTTTGTTTTTTATTAGGTAGGTAGGTATAGAGTTACATCCGAACGGCGGGGTGTCACATAAATATCCCTTCAGACGCACCACACATACCACTGGTGGTATAATCTATAATAGTGAATGATAACTCAAAAGACCGATACATACGTCGGCAAACTTCTCGAGGAATAACCTTGAATTATTATGCGAAATTATCAGTATTAAGTGGTAGTAAAGCAGGATGGCGCTAGCTGACCCACTCCACGCCGCCCAATGCTCAAGAAGTTTGCCACCACGTTTATACGTTCCATTTGATAGAGGCGATGGGTCCGACGACAGTGACGCAAGCGGTGGCGGGCCGAGCGCCGGCGGCGTGTCAGGGCGGGCTGCGGCGGCGCGCGCAGTTGAAGCACGCGCACGGCGCCGGCGCCACCTCGTCCGGCAGGTGCGCCTGCGCCGCGCGGTAACACAGCTCGCGGTAGCGCGCGCAACCTGCCAAACAGATGTTGCTGCTGCAGACTAGTGTTAAGTGCTAGTGACCTGCTATGGGTGGTGTAGGGGTATAGCACGCGTCACGGAATGATGAGAATCCGGGTTCAATTCCCGGCCATAGCTTTATTTTTCTGTGTTCTAATTTTCACTGACATTTAGAAATTTAGTGTTAAGTATGCAGAGGAAAGGAGGCAGAGACAGTGTGCTCTTACACTCGTGTGTGCCTCATGATGTTTTCCGAAAAACCCGTAGGTTGACTTGACTAAGTACAGTCAGCGTGATATAGAATGAAACATCCAAGGTGACCAAAAAGTTCGACACCATACTATTTCTACGAAGTACCGAACTATTTGACCGACTTGGATGATTCAAACTATGTGACGCTGACTGTACCTATAGATAGGTAGAGTAGGAAGACTCGTAGAGCTGAGAGGCCAAAGGTCAAACTGTTAGTCTACTAAAGCTTCTTCCGTCCGGGTAGTCTTTATCAATTGTTATTCGAATAAGCAAGAGGTCATAATAATATTGTCGGGCAAAAAGTCCTTTAGGCTTATTACCTAACTAGCTGTTGCCCGCGACTTCGTCCGCGTGTGTTTTTGTGATACTTACGGCTTTTCTCGATATCAAAATTATTATTATTATGACTATTAACTTCGTCACATGAACCACTGAAAGTATGTACGAAACTATACTTTTAGAATTACGTCATGAAAATAATAATTTGCGACACGGAATCTTGAAAAAAAATCAAGTGCAAACTGGTTAATGACTCATCACATTTATTTATACTTTATTTTACAAATAGTTTTATTTATAGTTTTGTTTATAGTTTGTTTATTCAAAAAAGCTAAGTACAGTTTTAATTACATCACTATTAATTTCGCCAAACTATGACGCTTATTGGCGAATACTGCGCTCACTTTAACGATATTTGTACCCTGATTAATTTAAAAAATTAAATCTATTCTAACCAAATAATACATAAATGTTTACCTGTTTTTACCTTACAACTAACAATTCATTTACTAATCCGTTTTAATTAATATTTTGCGACTCAATTTTTTCTAGCAGAAGCTTTTTTAATTTATTTTCTTGGTTTAAGTAGGTACGTAATTACAGATTATTAACACTTATTATCATTCTACAAATTAATTACCTACAGGGGCCTTGCCATAGTTGCCATGATGTCTTAATGCGATTCAGTTTAGGTTCGCTCGCTGTCAGATTTATACTAAAAGCACCAACTTTTCACAATAAAATTCTGACATGTTCGTAGCGCAGGCGTAAACGCGCCCTTTGATTTTGCTTTTTATAGGCAAAGGTACCAAGAACATACAGCCAAGCGTTTCACGCCGCCCTCATATTATTAATATCAGGTTTTCAAATAAGAGTGCGTTCAAAAACCGAACACGTTGTTAATAATGGCGCAATAAATAAAAACAAAAGTAACGGTATTGCATATTGAACTTTAGGTGTTAGGTAAAGAACACAATTTAGGACGCCAATTTAGGTTGATTTAGGATCGACAAAAATATCTTCGTTGAAAAAATGCCTGTACAGCATGTAATTATTATATTAATGTTTTTTCAAAATTGACACGCTTTTCCGGCTATTATGTCTTATGTACATTTGTATCTATCTATTTTCTTCGTAGTATTATTTTGTTTGTAACTATTACCAACTACTTATACCGAGGAAGCTGATTTTCTTGAGTTCCGCTATTTTGTGCGTAATCACCTCAAAAATAAAATTTCAAGAAAACTGAGAAATTATATTTACCTGTATTAAATTGGAAGTATTATTTAGCAATTTCAAAAGGTTACGCTTCATTGGTTTTTATTGCATAGGTGTATGAAGTTAATTAATTTTAAACACAAAACCCTCTTTTTTGCGCCTCTGGATGAGATTAAAAAAAATGCTAAAACAGGTATTTCTTTATTTTTATTACTAAGTATTTATTCTGAGTTTCATGATTCTAGAACAATCTAATTTTCTTTTTTCATACAAACTTTAACCCCCCTTTTCACCCCCTTTTTCCAAAATTTTCCACAATTTCTGTAGCCTATATCCTATTCTGAATTTATTGGAATCGATTTGTGAACATTTCATTAATATCCGTTCAGTAGTTTTTACGTGATGCTCAGTCAAACAAACAAACAAACAAACAAAAATTTTAAAAATGGTTTTAATATGTTCAGTTACCGATTTTAAATCACCCTGGTCGGTTTTTTTTTTTAAATCTTCAATGTACAGATTTTTTGGTCTCAACGATTTTATTATATGTATAGATTCGCTCGCAATCGCCATTGTGTTCATTTTGACACTTCATGTATGAATGTGACAGCTAGCTGATTCCGATGCCAATTGTCAGCCCATACATGAACTGTCAAAATGAACACGATGTCTATTGCGAGCGAGTCTATACATATAATAAAATCGTTGAGACCAAAAAATCTGTACATTGAAGATTTAAAAAAAAAAACCGACCAGGGTGACGTAAAATCGGTAACTGAACATATTAAAACCATTTTTAAAATTTTTGTTTGTTTGTTTGTTTGACTGAGCATCACGTAAAAACTACTGAACGGATATTAATGAAATGTTCACAAATCGATTCCAATTAATTCAGAATAGGATATAGGCTACAGAAATTTTGGAAAATTTTGGAAAAAGGGGGTGAAAAGGGGGGTTAAAGTTTGTATGAAAAAAGAAAATTAGATTGTTCTAGAATCATGAAACTCAGAATAAATGCTTAGTAATAAAAATAAAGAAATACCTGTTTTAGCATTTTTTAAAAATCTCATCCAGAGATGCAAAAAAGAGGGTTTTGTGTTTAAAATTAATTAACTTCATACACCTATACAATAAAAGCCAATGAAGTGTAACCTTTTAAAGTTACTACATACCTAATACTTCCAATTTAATACAGGTAAATATAATTTCTCAGTTTTCTTGAAATTTGATTTTTGAGGTGATTACGCACAAAATAGCGGAACTCAAGAAAATCAGCTTTCCTCGGTATAAGTAGTTGGTAATAGTTACAAACATAATAATACTACGAAGAAAATAGATAGATACAAATGTACATAAGACATATAGCCGGAAAAGCGTGTCAATTGTGAAAAAACATTAATATAATAATTACATGCTGTACAGGCATTTTTTCAACGAAGAGATTTTTGTCAAACCTAAATTAACCTAAATTGGCGTCCTAAATTGTGTTCCCTAACACCTAAAGTTCAATATGCAATACCGTTACTTTTGTTTTTATTTATTGTGCAATTATTCACAACGCGTTCGGTTTTTGAACGCACTCTTATTTGATAGCCTGATATTAATATGAGGGCGGCGTGAAACGCTTGGCTGTATGTTCTTGGTACCTTTGCCTATAAAAAGCAAAATCAAAGGGCGCGTTTTCGCCTGCGCTACGAACATGTCAGAATTTTATTGTGAAAAGTTGGTGCTTTTAGTATGAATCTGACAGCGAGCGAACCTAAACTGAATCGCATTAAGACATCATGGCAACTATATGGCAAGGCCCCTGTAGGTAATTAATTTGTAGAATGATAATAAGTGTTAATAATCTGTAATTACGTACCTACTTAAACCAAGAAAATAAATTAAAAAAGCTTCTGCTAGAAAAAATTGAGTCGCAAAATATTAATTAAAACGGATTAGTAAATGAATTTTTAGTCGTAAGGTAAAAACAGGTAAACATTTATGTATTATTTGGTAAGAATAGATTTAATTTTTTAAATTAATCAGGGTACAAATATCGTTAAAGTGAGCGCAGTATTCGCCAATAAGCGTCATAGTTTGGCGAAATTAATAGTGATGTACCTAATTAAAACTGTACTTAGCTTTTTTGAATAAAGAAACTATAAACAAAACTATAAATAAAACTATTTGTAAAATAAAGTATAAATAAATGTGACGAGTCATTAACCAGTTTGCACTTGATTTTTTTTCAAGATTCCGTGTCGCAAATTATTATTTTCATGACGTAATTCTAAAAGTATAGTTTCGTACATACTTTCAGTGGTTCATGTGACGAAGTTAATAGTCATAATAATAATAATTTTGATATCGAGAAAAGCCGTAAGTATCACAAAAACACACGCGGACGAAGTCGCGGGCAACAGCTAGTTAGGTAATAAGCCTACTGGTCCACTACGATTACTTGGTATTTTTGCTGGTACTGGTTGAGATCTGAGTGGATTGATCTTCATACCTGTGGGAGGCAGCGCGAGCCTGGTGTCCGCAGCGAACCCTCGCTGCGCCAGGCGGTCCAGAAGCACTGTGGCCGACCATCACCGCTCACCGTCGCCCTCTACGCCTGCGGTCCGACTGACGCGTAAGCCAAACATAATTAGGTCTGTGGGTACATGTAGGTAGGTACTCTGCACGATTATTAACATGGTAACGTTTAAGTTTGTCTTTTTGGATTCTTTACAGTTACAATTTTACAAGTTAGTTAAAAATCGATTTGCTTTTAGATAGAGGACTAAGGGTACCTCTACATACCTTCACTCGCTGCGGGCGAGTGTCCGCCGGATTTGTCCTCGTTCCGTGGTGTGGTGGAGCCGTCCGAGTGCTCCTGCATGATTAAATAGCAATATTACCACAAAGCGCAAAGCACCCGCAGATAGGCACATAGGCCGTTAATTTATACATTTTATAATAATTATAATTTTAATCAATATTAGGATCTAAGTTACGTTCGCATATTCACTGCTCGAAACGCAAATATGCGTTTTCGTGACTTCGCCCAGTGTGGTGTCTCGGGTATGATAAGGGGCGGAGAATAGGTACCTACGTCAAACGATAGGTAGCAATATAGCTAATATCTATGCCAAATTTAATTAACACTTGAAACACTTTCGAAAGAGATGGTAGTAACGAATGTATACAGTGGCGTAACCATATAGGGTGGCAAGTCTGGCAAAATGCCCCGGGCCACAAAGCTCTACGGGGCCCCGAACTGGACGATGATGCACTTCTTTATATTGTGGTAGGACCCCCATCATGAATTTGCCACGGGCCCCAGACGTGGTAAATGTAGTTTGTATACAGATACAATTTGCTCCACATGGACCCTGGAAGGGCACAGCAAATTAAAATTAAACATAAAGATAAAAACAGAAAATTTAAATGAATAATTTCAATCAAATCAAAACTGTATATAGGTCAAAATTAAAATTAGGGTTAGAATAACAGTAAAAAAATAAATAAAAATAATTCCAATTACAAGATTCAAAATTTAATTTATGGTTACGCCATTGAACGAATGCTTTGACTGTCTAGTTATATTTACGATGGACAAAGGTGTCAGTTAGGTATCTTCATTTGCCGGACTCGAAGGGCGAAATACCCAGAAAAAGAGCTTCATCGATAACCTGGTGGTCAAACTAGGTGGACCACGACCCATAGCCGCATCATGTTCAGCGGGGTAAAATAAGAAAGGCCTAAAGCATTTTGCTCGCTCCTAAACGTGTTAGGACGCCAAAGGCCGCGAGTCACTCAAGGCCCTAAGCAGGGACCTACTTACTTTAATCATATTTCGACTAATGCAGCGGAGATGAAAGCAAGGTTTTTTAATGTAAAAGGTTGAAGCTTGAAGCTTTTGATATTAGGAGGAATTACGAGCGAGAACACTCGAGGACTTTAATTGTTAAGCCACGTGGAACGCTGGCTGTTGGACATTGCCAATCCTTTGCAACGTGTTAATTTAAAACAGTAGTAGTGGGTGGTAGGGCCTTGTGCAAGGTCCGTCCGGATCGCTACCACCATCTTACTCGCTAATCCTGCCGCTAAGTAGCAGTGCTTGCACTGCTGTGTTCCGGTGCGGAGAGTAAGACAGCCGGGGAAATTACGGGCACAAGAGGCATTTCATCTTAGTCCTCTAGGTTGGCAACGCATCTGCAATCCCTCCGGGGTTGCGGGTGTCTATGGGCAGTGGTGATCACTTACCATCAGGTGACCCACTTACTCGTTTGCCTTCCTATTCATATAAAAAAAAAGCATTATACGTATGATTGCCTATTACTTCTGTATAAACATCAAAAGAATAGTACCTGCTCGGAGGGTGGTGAAATAAATAATGTCTCAGATCGCAAGAGCTTGTCGCACGAGCCAAAGGGGAGAACTTTTTGGTCACCTTGGACGTTTCATACTATATGACGCTTGACTGTAGTACCCGGCCGTAAAGACAGCACATCGGTCTTCTCAGCTAATTTCTTTCTTTCTTTCTTTCTTTCTTTCTTTAAATTCTTTCCAAAGACCGAAGCAATCTTTATGGCCGGGTAAGTATACCTACTCTACACAATTTTACATCTTCCCCTGGCCAGGAAGTTCTACCTATCTATCGTTGCTCGACTTACGGTCCGGGGCAACATAAAGTATCAAGTGACTTTATGGACATCTCGGGCATCCCCTTATATATATTTAATTACATAAAAATATTGATACGTGGCTATCCCCACGCACAACACATGTAACCTATTATAAACACCCGAATTCCTCTAATCATACTCACGAATTTGCGGTAGTTTCCCTCGAAAATTGGAGTTAACGTAGCAAACCCGATTAAACTAGCGGAGGACCGATCGGTCGGAAACTTGTCGGCTTCGGCGGCAGAGCAAATTGAATAATTTGCCGTCGGATGACCGCTTCCGGCCTCTCGGGAATAAGTCCCGGCATCACCTATTACCAGATAGCTACTACATCACAGTAGCTAAGTACGTATAGTTAGCTATATACAAATTATGTAGGTAGTCTAAAAACAACGCACCCAATTTACAGTCACAGCACATCATATGTTGCTGGTTCTCTACCTTTTTTAAGTAGCTAAGATAGTGGCTGCGTACCACAAACAAACTCAATTATGGAATCATTACATGTCTCCTTACGTCTGTCTGTCTGGTCGCGGTAATCTTAAAAACTAGTGAACGGAATTTCATGCGGTTTTCACCCAATAGGTAGAGTAGGTATTCGTGAGGAAGGTCCAGGCGTATAATTTATTAAGGGTTTATTTTATTGTAAATTGGTTGAAATATCACGCTAATTGTGACAGCGACATGTTTAGTATCAATATAATATCTAGGTACATTGCACCCGTGCGAGTCGCTGGTTACCTAGGTACAATTTATGTATTTCAACATGAAACTACCGTGAGACTTAATCATCATTACACATAAACGGATAACTCACGTATAAAAAGTCGAGTGATGCTCGACATGTTTCGGACTATTTCGTAGTCCTTTTTCCAAGAGCTTTCGCCCCGGCGGCAGCGACAGGAACACTGCGCGCCAGCGCTCTGCTCCCGCGGCTGTTCGACGCAACTGACAGCGGCGCACAACTACCCTCGTTTTCATCGTCATTTTTATTATTGTCAAATTTCGGGCAGCACACAACACTGATCACTTCACTCCGTAAAGGTTAGGTGTAAAGGTGTCGCTGCCGCCGGGGCGAGCGCTCTTGGAAAAAGGACTACGAAATAGTCCGAAACATGTCGAGCATCACTCGACTTTTTATACGTGAGATCCGTTTATGTGTAATGATGAATTTATGTATTACCTATCGAGCTAGAGATTGGCATGACCCTAAAGAATTCCTCTAAGGCATAACAAATAAGGTGAAATTATAAATGCTTTTTGAACGCCAGACATTTCACTCTGAGAGCTTTTTTTGTCGGATTCGTAACGTGCCGAGTTTTCCTTATTAGCGCAAATGTTCCTACGAAGGCACTTAATCCTACACAAGAAACTCTAACGTTAAATGTAATTGTACCGTAATGTCCTTTCAGTATATTTATTATTAAGTACTTGTAGGGCTTGCCCTTAGCAGTATGCTTAATGTAAATTTTCGGTCACAAAATACGTCTCGACCGCGTCGAACTCTCATTTCGTTCTGCTAGTCGCGCTGTTAATTTTCCCACAATATAATTGAGACCGCGAACGCGTGCGACTCGTTTTTCATGGCAAGACTTACCTACACTATCGCTACCGTTATGACTTAACTAGGGTCTCAGATTTTACTCCCACGGACGAGCTTATTCGTTCTCATGACCCCCGCGAAAAACCAATTTTATCTTCAAGGAGGTTACACACTCACGAGGTAATTACCCCCGGCACTGGTGGCTGGGTTCCTGACCTGGGTTTATTAGATAAGAATTCTCTTGCGGTTTGTAGCCTCTACGCAAGCGCTAATAGGCAATTCCTTGGTCTCTCCTTTACTAACCTGATGGTGGTCGAGGTTGGCGGTAGCAGTGAGTAATCCAAGGATAGCGGAAAAGGAGCCCCGGGCGGCGCGACGGAAACCCTCCGGCGGCACCTCCGCGGCTCCCCCCGCCACGCTGACTGGGGACTGGGACCACTGCAACAAAATGATGCTCTGTGTACGGTCGTTGGTAGTTTCAAAAAAAGACATGTAAAAGAGCCCTTGGCGGCCTATTTGCAAAATAAACTTTTGAATTTTGAATTTTGGTAGACTGCAATTTCAAACCAATAACAAGGTTTTTGGGTCGCGCTGGTCGAGATTTAAGCAGGAGTCCGATTTTCGATCAACTCGAAAGTGCTACGAAACTACAACACAATTAAATTTCCGAATTTGACTAGATTAAACTACATACGTAAAAAAAACATAAATATTTATTATTTTTATTATTTTTTATTAACTTTGGCACACAAAACAAATTGTAAACATGTGATACAGTAGTGTAAATAATTAAGACTAAGCATCATTTACAATTCAAAACTATGTGTACACATCATGAAAAGAGCGATATAGTTAAGATCTAAAGAAAAGTATAAATATAGGATAAAATAAATAAACACGAATACACCAATAAAGTTACACAAGCCACCATTATAATATGACTAGGTAACTCAACTGAGAACATTTTTTAACTTACTCGAAAGCTTATTGAGTTTTGAGTTAAATATGTCTAGATCCTCATGGACACATGCCAAGTCGTTGTATTCCCTACACATTCTAACTATGGGATTATAATAAGAATTTCACATAAGTGCTTTCAAAAATCTTGTTTTAGCGGCAACAGAAAATACATCATCAGATCTGTGATAACTTCAACTGTCTAGCTATCACGGCTGGTGACGGACAGGTGGAATCTTAGTAGGGTTCCATTTTTACCTTTTGGTTACGGAACCATAAAAACGAGTAGCTTTAAAAAAAATATACTGAAAACTAAGTTACTTCAGCACTTAATTAAGTATTTCAAAAACATAGCTTGAGAGGTACTATAGGTACTATACTGATATTAAACTAATAATAAAAGCTTTCGAACTTAACTCAGAAGCTTGTTTATTTATGCAAAGGCTTTTTGGAAAACATCTTGCCGCGAGCGCATAACTTTCAACAAAAGAACTCGCCCCATCATTTTAATATCGAAATTAATTACGATGTTATTACTTAAAGACAGGCCTAGATTTAATTTGAGAGAGTGAAAAAGTCTATACTTACCTACTTGTGTTTGGAGGTCTAATCCTGAAAGTTATTTACTTTTAATTTGTTTTGTTCACTTCAGTCGAAGCAAGGTACTTCTTATTATACTTTGATGGGTGCTATAATGGCTCTAAAATAAGAAGCTAATGTTAGTTTAAATGCAGAAGTTTTATGACTTTCTGCCTTAATTATAGTTTTTGGAACTTACAAATTGGATTCCAAGAAGTTTGCCCTCACATCATATCCGATATATTGAGTTTAACTTATTTTTAAAGCAATTGCATTGCGTGTATAGTTAGACTAAAGTGCCATCTGCACTACATCTTTTAATTACAATGGAACATCCACACACACACACACACACACACACACACACACGCACACTATCACGTCTTTATCCCTTACGGGGTAGACAAAACCTCCTCAATTGTGGATGTATAGGTGGAAAGGGGAATCAAAATAGTGATGGTAGCTAGCCGCATCGCCTATAACATGATTCCTATGCCCACAATATATCTGATTACAATGGATGATGGAGAGAATTAGCTGCGAAGTGCATCACTAAGTGCCGTGCAGAGATCTCTAGCGGGCTTCAAAGCAAAGTAATATTGTCACTTAGGAGAGCTTAGGTACTTATGTTCTAATTAATAATTAGGTACGGAGAATTCTCTATGAAGACAATTTTACCTGTCTCAAAAAGCATGTGATTTTAGAAGAAAAATTTAGATTCGATCTAGTCATCTGTTTTGTATCTAAATCACTACATAGTATAAAACAAAGTCGCTTTCCGCTGTTTGTCCCTATGTAAGTCAGCGTCATATAATTTGAAGCATCCAAGTCGGTCAAATAATACGGTACTCCATAGATACAGTACAGTATGATGGCGTGCTGAACTTTTTGGTCACTCTGGATGTTTCATACTATATGAGCTGTAAGCTTAGATCTTTAAAACTACGCAACGGATTTTGATGCGGTTTTTGTAATTCTACGCAGACTTAGTCGCGGGCAGAAACTAGTAAAATTTGCTGGATAAGTACTGGTTATCTATTACTTGGCTTGGCGCTAAGTACGTTACTCTACTGTATTACGATTTGGATCTTTTATGGAATTTCGAATCAATCCTGCATCATCATACTGGCAAAGATATATCCGATATTCACAGCTATAAAGACTCGCCCCTCATCTCCAACACCTTGCCGCCACATTGCCACGTTGTGCAGTCCATGAGCTCTTAGATTGTGTTGCTATCTCACTCGCTCTTCTGGGATTGGTACTTGAATCAGCCCAGTGAGGGAGACAGCAAGACAAATCCAAATGGCATTCTAAGAGCTCACAGACTACATGTACTCCATCGTCTACCCGCAATCAGATCAGCTCAGTACCGGCTCCGTCTTCTGTTATTTATGAAACCTTATTTACTTGAGCGTCCATAAAGGCCTTTTTGAAGTTCTTCCGCTAAAGCAAACAAGTGGTCGCTGACCTTTATCGCCAATAGTTGCGAGGCTTGTCTCGGTCGGCGTGATGTTAAATAGATTACGTCTACGTGATCCAGGGGGGAATAACACGCCGAGAGTCAACCCGGCCGAGCGTGTAAATCGTGGGTAGGCGTCGTTCAATTCGTCTTTTTACGCGACCGTGTAGGAAAAGCAGTAAAGTACCGCGAATCTTGTTTGTAAATTGTTTATTCGGTATTTAGACAACCTCTTTAGGAGGAGTGTGCAATTGTGCTTGTTTTCTCAAGATCCTTTTAGCAAAATTTGTATTTAAATGGCGAATTATTTGGGAGCCTCAGTGTGTATGTTTATCGTTCTTGAGACGCGAGTACAAATTAAGCTACAGTACCCGGCCATAAAGATTGCACAACGGTCTTCTCGACTAATTCCGGCTTCTAACTTTCTAACTTAAGTGACGCCAATTGTTTCTTTCTAAAGACCGAAGTGTAATCTTTATGGCTGGGCACTGTACCTACTATGAGTTTAAAAATCCAAAAGGAGCACTTTACCATAAGCGTGGTTACACGTCCTAAACAAAGCAATAACTCATAGTCGAAAAGTGATATAAAAATTCGAGAGAAGCATTTTCTTCCGGGCAGAAATAAATTTCACTGAGCACACACATTTTCTTCCGAATTTTGTTTGCAATTGACCTGCGATGTTTATTTTATTATGCAAAAGATTATTTTACCAGGAGAGCAGGCGGCGTGCGGAGTTTTCAATAATTCAGCAGCTGCGAGCCGGCCGGGCCAAGGATTCATTTTCACCAGCCTCGCTTGCATTAAACTTTTAGCGAACGTACGTTACGTTTGTTTTCCTAGTACTTCTAAAGCTTACAGCTGTTACTGAAAACCTAGTAAGCCATGGTCAACATGACCTGCAGGCTTATTACGTAACTCGCTCGCGATCGTATTCGTCGTCGAAGACGATTGTGATTCCGATTCCGACCGCCTTGAAACATTGGTATTACGTAAAAAATGATTCCGATTAGCCTCGCAATCGAAACGCGAAAAACTAAACAAATTGAATGGACCGATAAGTTTTGTTTTTGCAAACATTTTTTAGTGACGAATGGTTTTTATTAAATTAATTGACCCTAATTCTAGCGTTTTCATTCAGTTAAATAACTAAATTAGACACTTGATTTTGGTTAATTGAAATATTAAGACCCAAATAACAAAAAATATCATTTATAACCTAAAATACAAAATGCAGTGTGAACGAAACTAAACGCAAACTTAATTAAAAAAAAAAGACATCTTGACAATGTCTTCCCAACACAAATCCAACAATCAACGAACTAAGTAAGTTTGGTTTACATTTTTTACTCTGTTTAATTGCTTTACTGTGCGTTTTATAGTTAAATTGATAGAATACAATAATGAATTAACCCTGGAGTGATTACAGCAGTTCCGTAAGCATTATACTCACGAAAATAGATTAGTATAGAACACATCGTGTCAGAAATGTTCGAAATAAGCGTTTGTTTTTTAAACTCATATACGATTGGTGATTCTTTCTTTTAGTGTATAAACATCCAGTGCATTTGATATACAATGTGTGGTGCTTCCAGTGGTTTATTAAAGCACCCAGTGCATCGGTATGAGAAGTACGGAACAGTTTCCAAGCTTGTTTGCCGTACCATAAAATCATTTTATCTCACGAATTATAATTAGTCCCATACTTATTATTATACAACAAAAACAGCGGTAGACAATTTGATAGCAACACCCTTTCCCCTCAAACCTACGAACGAACTACGAATATCGAATTTCGGTGTATAAGAATTTTTAACATTTTAGGAGCCGTCGCCGGACATGGCCAGCAGCTCTGTGGCGGCCCGACGCGTGGCGCCTCACCCCGACTATGACTAGCTGCATGCCATATCTACAGGTAATACAACTTAGCACAACATTCAATAGTTGACTTTGCTGGGTTTAAGCATTTAAAATTAATGCGAAAACATCCAATTCGTACATACATACATAAATCACCTTTATCACTTACAGGAAAGACAAATCCTAATGTAACAAGACCATACACATAATATAACGCGTAAGGGATAAATAGGTGATTTATACATACATACATACATACACAAATCACGTCTTTATCCCTAACGGGGTGATTTATGTATGTAATTATTATGTATGAAACGGATGGTTTTGGGTTTACTTCAAAATGTTTAAAAAAATACGCCTCAGAAGTAGAACTTTTAAATTTCCAGCCATTAAATTTCTAAGTTACCTGTAAAATGTTATAAATGTAATATTTCAGGTACATACTTCTGAGGATGATCATACCATTTATTTGTTTCAGCCCGAGATGAATAAAAATAAAACTTTATGTTAGTGTCTTATGTTATAATTTTATGTATTATTTATTTTCAGAGTGCAGAATTACAGCGTCGGCTCACCAGCTGTTTGAGCGGCAGCGCTTGGCAGCAGCAGGCGCTGGCCAGCCGCCCCATTGATCTTATATCAGCAGTCTAAACGATTGCTGCTTATGACATTCTTATTCTCCTCATTTGAAATGGAGTCTGTTACCTCTACATGCTTATACTGCCGAACCGATTTTTAAGACCGATTGGTAAGAACATAAAGTATGCACATGACAAAATCTGGCCATGAGTTGGATTCTAAAGGTGAAAGAATTTTTCAAATCGGTCCAGTAGTTTCGGAGCCTATTCAATGCAAACAAACAAACAATCAAATCTTTGCTATTTATAATATTATGTAGTATAGATTTATTCAAGTTTAAAATCAATCCTACCAATACTATAAATGCGAATGTTGTGACAAATGTGAGGATGTCAGTCAGCGAGTGAGTGTGTATGTTTTTTCTTTCTTCACGCTGAAACGACTGATAATATAATATTAATATAGCGATAAACATGTCGATTGCTAATTCTATGTGGAGGAAGTTGCAGGCAGAAACTGGTAATAAATAACTAAAAAATGATCTACGTTTTTTTGTTAACTACCTTTTTTAAAACCATTATTCATATTCCTGGAGCAATACAATCCATTATTGCTGGAGTAATGCAGATTTTGTTATAAGAACTTGTTTTTATTACCTAATTAAAAATAATGTAATAAAGCCTCAATAAAGTTAATTTATAAGTATTATTTGTGTTTTTTTTTATTTATTTATTGAAAACAAATTCATAATATACAATTTAAAGGTTTATGTCAGCGGGCAAAAACTCGGCAGTTTATCTGCTGCTGCTAGTTACTCCCATTTAATCCTTAAACTAAACAGATGAGTTATTGTTGTGCTGCGTTACAGTTTAGGTAAAATGCTTTGACAATTCTCTTGCATCTATTGGGGTTGGCACACACTTCATTATGAGTTTCCGATGGTAACTCGTTGAGAATACTTGGTAACATATACTGCCATGTGCGTTTGCCGTATACATTGGAACATTTAGGTAGAATATATTTCGGCAAGTAATCTAATTGACGGAGATTTTGTGATCTAACATTATTCAAATTATGCAACTTATCTATTTCGTAATTAAGTACTTCATTTTTAATGAGGTTGTGAACATACTTACTACGTTACTATATTCAAAGAGCCTCGCCTCAAACCCGCGCATCTTTTTCTTGGCAGAACTGGGTATTCCTAATTGCCTTTAGTGGGCTTACCTGCGATCTATAAATTTTATCTACATGGGTTTTGAATGTTCTGCCATGACTACCCAGACTATAACTCGATAACTGATTGCGCAAGTGACATGTGGGTACAGAACTCTCAATATACTGTACGGCAGTTTAAATTTAAGTAGGGAAATTTTGGATAACACGGATCTTAGTTTATTACAAACATGATTTATATGGGGTCCCCAGTTGAAGTTATTATCTATAACTAAACCAAGGTACGTATGCTCCGATACCACCTCCAGTCTGCCACAGTTACAATTACAACCAATACCTGTATCATTATTATTATGTAGGCATTGGTGATTATGAGCTACAATGGTAGGGTTGATCATCGGTTTTAAGTGAGTGGAGTGTATATGCATTAGTTAACTCGCTCGCAACGTCTAGTAAAATCTATTTTTTCGATTCAATTCTTTTCACAATTAATATCAAACTGTTTAACCTTCTTTTCTCTTTAACAATTAAACCTCCGAGTTATACGGAATTTTTGACAGTTGATTCCGAGCGAGATTGGTATCAAAATGAAAACAATCGGTGAAAAAACTCGGTTGGTTTGACATTGCATTCGAAAGCGGTTGGAATAATTGGGAGCCATATTTTTCAAACCAATTGAACGAATGATTTGCCACAAATTCGTTCCACGTACCTAAAATGACAGCTTGCAATCGGCTTGAACCCCAAGGCAAGCCGTCAAACCAAAGCGAGGACGAAATTGTCCTCGTCTTGATAGAATGGAGTTAACTTGAGTTGGATTTTTTTGATAGTTTTAAGTTATCAATATAATAATTGACTTACAAAGGCACCTTGCTAATTGCTAGGTAAAATTGAGTATTTTGTTGTGATGTTTTCCTCTGAATGTCGATCAAAAAAATAAAAATAGCAAGAAGTAAAGTAAGACAAGCCCGCCTTCGTACCCATATGTATCTTAGTACATTAAACAAAAATAATCATCAAAGGGGAGTTGTATTCGAAAAGGAATAATATAAAAATAAATTTCGTATTTGTAATGTTTTATTCTTTTTAATTTAAAAAATAGCTATAAATTTCCTAATAGGTAATTCTTAACAATACGAGTACCTACTAATATGACACTAATCATCATATCCAGCCAATATACCTACGCCTCACTGCAGGGCATGGCCTCCTCTCAGAATGAGAGGGTTAGTGCTGTAGTTCCCACGCGAGCCCGGCCAGTGAGGATTAGGAACTTCATACAGAACATTGAATTGTCTCGCAGGTGTACCTGTTTGAACCCACGAACCGCTGCTTGAGAGTTATTAATCTATCTATGAAATCAGTCCACATCCAGGGTTAGTTACTACCTATACCTTACTTATACCTTACTTAGGTTGAGAATGTTAAGATTTAATTGACAAGATTTTGGTTATTAAGAAAGGTTTAATTGTTAAAGAGAAAAGAAAGTTGAACAGTGAATCGGAAAAATAGATTTTAATAGGCGTTGCGAGCGAGTTAGTAGATTGGGCGATCGGCGCAGGCGTAGTCTCAGCAAATGCGGGCGGCACGCGGCGTCGCCGCCGGCCACGCTCCGGCGGGGCGTAGCTTGCAGCGGTGTGCTGTTCACACCCACTGCTGGGTAAAGGCCTCTTTATTTACACGCCACTTTGCCCGGTCCTGTGCCAGTCTCATCCACAGCTCTCCAGCAGACTGCTAAATGTTATCTGACTAACGGGTGACCGCCTTCGAACATCTCTCGTTGTTCCGTCTTGCCAAGTGCTCCGCCCATCTCCACTTCAACTGTGCGTTTCTATTTCCCACATCCACAACTCTATTTCGCTTCCGAATTTCGGAATTGTGGATGTGGTCGAGAAGTGAGATCCCTAACACGGCTCGCTCCATGGCTCTTTGTGCAACTTTTATTTGGCGCATGTTTGCCTTCATTGCCACATTGGTCGAATACTTTGGTTTTAAGGTATTGTTGGAACTTTGCCTTACATTTTTAAGTTTTTGAAGGTGACCCATCTGAGCGATTCGTCTAGCGATCTCCTTGGTTTGGCTGTCCCAGCAAGATAAACGATACCCCAAAAATACGTAGTCATGTACTAATAATTCCACAAATAATTCTAATAAATCAACTTTATTGAGGGTTTATTACATTATTATGAATAATAAAAACAAGCACTTACAACAAAATCTGTATTGCTGGAATAATGGATTTATAAAAGGTGATTAACAAAAAACCTGGATAATTTTTTAGTTATTTATTACTTCTTTCTGCCTGCAACTTCATCCGCATAGAATTAGCAATTGACATGTTTATCGCTATATTGATATTATATTATCAGTCGTTTCAGTGTGAAGAAGGAACAAACATACACACTTACTCACTCACTGAGATCCTCACATTGTCACAAACATTCGCATTTATAATATTGGTAGGGTTGATATTTTATATGGGGGGCATTTTTCTGTCAAAAAGGCAAATTATCAAAGTTAAAACACCTCCAAAGTCCCTCAATCTGAAGTCAATTAGTGAAAAAACAATGTAATAAAGTATAAAGTGGAACGTCCAAATTAAAAAATATATGTACTTTTAACAGAAAAGCCTAGTAAAGACTGTCAAAAACGCTGTTCAAGGTAATTTAGGCACAGTAAAATATATAAAGCTGAAACTCACAAACGCCCTAACATTTCATTATGATTGTATTTTTAGTACCTATGTAGTTTGATAACCATTGATTATTTGAAAAAGTACACACAGAAAAAGTATACACAGATCACGTCTTTATCCCTTACGGGGTAGACAGAGCCTAAGGTAACAGGTACCTACACGCCACATTTAGCAAGATTGTGGGCGTATAGGTGGAAAATGGAATCAAAATAGTGATCGGTTGCTAGCCTCATCGCCTAAAACATGATTCCTATGATTTTCGCCCATTCCCTCGATGGGCCTTTACCATCTGCGCGGGTAGACAAGCAACTGGTACATTCTATGTTTTTTCCTTGCTCCCAGACCAGCATGGAAATTAAAAAAGTGTTACATGAAAATTAGCATTCATTGCAACGATACACCAATCATTTATGGCCAGATTTTGTCATGTATATGTGGGGCGGCTCCCGGCCGCCGGCGTCGAGCTCGCGGACAGCGCCTGCGTCCGCTAAGCGCTGCCGCTCAAAACAGCTGGTGAGTGTAGACTGTGTAACTCTGCGCTCTGGAAATAATACATAAAATTTATAACATCGGACACTTTATTCCTCAAAATAAAAATAAAGTTTTTTTTAGTTCCATATTCATCTCTGACTGAAACAAATAAATGGTGCACAGTATGGTCATACTCAGAAGTAGATAGGTACCTGAAATATTACAATTATGACATACTTTTACAAAGTACATTGGAAATTTAAAGACAGTTGGTTATTGCCATAAAGTATTAAAGTGTTCTACTTCTGAGGCGGATTGTATCTACTAATAAGTGCTGTCAAACATTGAGGAGACAAATATAAAAAAGTTTTTAGCATACTTTTTGAGCATTTTGAAGTAAACACAAAAACATCTGTTTCATACATAGTAATTACATACATAAATCACCTATTTATTATACCTTACGGGTTATATTATGTATCATGTATATGGTCTTGTTACCTTAAGATTTGTCTTCCCTGTAAGAGATAAAGGTGATTTATGTATGTATGTATTTTATTAATATTAGGTACTTAATCCAAGGTATGACTGTAATTTTTTAATTTTTGAGAGGTAGATTTAAAAAACAAGCAATGTCACAAAGGATTAAAGCTCTGTGGTGATAGCTGTAGCTAGCTTTAATATTTGTTTTAGACTGGATGTGGCTGGTATTTCACCGAACACTGTCTACCTTACCGCACAAGATCAAAAGTCGTCTGGCTGTGTCTTATCCAACCTCGACATTGGCGGAATCATTGCACCGTTCGATGGGGCCATTATTATCCCAAAAATTGAATTGAATTGAATTGAATAGGTAATTATACATAAATGAATAAATAAGTTGTATAAATCAAGTATAATAAGTTAAATTATGTTGCAGTGCCCACTACTGGGTTTCATTTGGGGTATTTATTTGCTTGTAAGATCCAATGTACACATGAAAGCGACGAACAAATGACTTATGTACAAATTCGATGTTTTCGCTTTCACTTTAAAATGCTTAAACCCAGCAAAGTCAACTATTCAAAAACTTATTTTTATAAATAACATTTGGTGCCAGTCTCTGTAGTTGTATTAACCTGTGCAGCATGCAGCACGTTTCCGCTGCGGCCACTACGGCGTCGGGATGAAGCGCGGTGGCCGCCACAAAGCTGCTGGCCATGTCCAGCGACGGCTCCTACAATGTTAATAATTCTTATACACCAAAATTCGATATTCGTAGTTCGTTCGTAGGCTTGTGGGGAAAGGCTGTTGCTATCGAATTGTCTACCGCTGTTTTCGTTGTATAATAATAAGTATGGGACATATTATATTGCGTGAGGGAAAATGATTTTAAGGTACAGCAAACAAGTTTGGAAACTTTTCGGAACTTCTCGTACCAGATGCACTGAGTGCTTTAATATGCCACTGGAAGCACCACACATCGTATATCAAATGCACTGGATGTTTATACACAAAAAGAAAGCATCACCAATAGTATCTGACTTTAAAAAACAAAACGTTTATTTCGAACAAACATTTCCGACACGATGTGTTCTATATTAATATATTTTCGTGGGAACAATGCTTACGGAACTGTAATCACTCCAGGGTAAATTCATTATTGTATTCTATCAATTTAGCTATAATACCTTGATTAAAACACACAGTAAAGCAATTAAACAGAGTTAAAAATGTAAACCGAACTTACTTAGTTTGTTGATTATTAGGAAGACACCTACCTACTATCTCTCTAATCTGTGGAAGACACCGACATGACAAGATGTTTTTTTTAATAAAGTTTGCGTTTAGTTTCGTTCACACTGTATTTTGTGTTTTTAGTTATAAATGATATTTTTTATTATTTGGATATTAATATTTCAATTAACCAAAATCACGTATCTAATTTAGTTATTTAAGTGAATAAAAACGCTAGAATTAGGGTCAATTAATTTAATAAAAACCATTCGTCACTAAAAAATGTTTGCAAAAGCAAAACTTATCGGTCCATTCACTTTGTTTCGTTTTTGAAAGGGATTGCGAGGGCAATTGGAATCATTTTTTTATATAATACCAATGTTTCAAGGCGGTCGGAGTCGGAATCATAATCACAATCAACTTCGACGACGAATGCAATCGCAATATGATTGGCTGGATTATGACGATTAGTGTCGTATAGTATTGTTAAGAATTACTGATTAGGAAATTAATAGTTATTTTTAAAATTAAAAAGAATAAAAAATTACAAATGCGAAGTTTATTTTCATTTTATTCCTATTCGAATACAACTCCCCCTTCATGATTATTTTTGTTTATGTACTTGTATCTAAGTTAACACTATTGAATGTACCTAAAAAAAATTAAAATATACAAACACAATAGTCAAAAATTAAAATACATATACAAAGGCAGGCTTATCTTACTTTACTTCTTGCCATTTTTATCGTTTTGATCGACATTCAAAGGAAAACATCACAACAAAATATTAAATTTTACCTAGCAATTGGGAACGGATGATTATTTTAAAAGTGCTTGATGATTTTTCTATTGACAGAAATAGCCATCCTTAGCTACAGAAAAAAGTTACAGATTCCATCGAACGATATATTTTATAAAAATAAAAACGTTTTACTCAGTCATTCGGCGGCCCCTATATACGGCTGATAAGCAGTACGTCCATAACATAAAAAAAAAATGCTGCTTGAATCTGTGACATACCTAAGTAGCTAAAAAAAGCAACGGCTAAGTGGCGCCGTCTGTGAATTGTTGGTGTTACTAAACCATACACGGGGAATTTCATTAAACATTAACATTAATTTCTCATACAACATTCAATAGTGTTGTTGATTCTGAGTAGAAATAAGCCCAATAATTTCCAAAATCTGGGAAAAAAAATATATATAGTCTGATAGCTACTGGTGGTGGACTGTATAAACGTGAATGGAGGATGATGGAAACACTTAGAAATGTAACAGTATTTAATTACTTTAGCAAAAACACAACACGTACATAAGGTGGTACAAGGCAGACTGACAGGAAGAAATATATTGACATGTATCTGTAGCTGCAAGCTACACATATATTATCGTCTTGCAAGAAACAAGAAGAAAGCGACGTCTGCAAGAAACGGTGACAAGCCTTGTCTCACGTAAACACTCGCCGCTCTCAGAAGTGCATGCGATGTTTACGCCGTGACGTCTGCGTGTGGAATGGACGCAACTTAGGCGCTGCGCGTTTTTATATGCGAGCGAGAGACCGCCGCGCTGTGAGCACACAACGACAGCGTTTGGATGTGTATACGGGACATCACGCGATGGTTTCGCCGCCTCTGATTGGCGCGTCTACATTCGCGGGTAAACCCGCTAGTTGTACATTGTTAAGTTTGTATATTTAGAACCTCCCTGTAAATAAAGAGTATTCCATTATTACGATCTCGAGCTCATTTCTCTTCGCACCTTCTACAACCTAAGATCTCCTAAATATCAAAAGGGTAAAAATAGGCCACAAACGAGCCAGTAGCCAACAAGTCATTTTTATTGAAATTCCCCATGTATGGTTGAGTAACACTAACAATTCACAGACGGCGCCACTTAGCCGTTGCTTTTTTTAGCTACTTATGTCATTGTGTACCACAGATTCAAGCAGCCTTTTTTTTTATTTTGACGTACTGCTTATCAGGCAGGACTTTTTGGCAAATCATTCGTTCAATTGCTTTGAAAAATGGCTCGCAATCGCTTTCGAAAGCGATGCCAAGCCGATCGAGTTACGTGGAAAGATTGTTTTCATTTTGAAACCAATCTCGGAATCAACTGTCAAAAATGAAGACGATGCTGATTGCGAGCGAGTTGCGTAATAAGCCTGCTGATTGTAACTACATTTGACTTTCGTATTCCAAGTTTTCATTTTGGTACCTAAACGTAATAAGTTTTTCATTTTTTTGAGACAGTTTCGCATCAGTGCAGTGGTCAATTCAGTTGTTTTGTGAGCTGTTTTGGTGGCACACTTCCACGCGGCCGATGTTTATAATAATATCTTGAGTACGAATAAAAGGTCGAAGATTTAAATGGGTCCGATAAACTGTTCTGAACCGTGGTTAAATGGTGTCCGGATTGTATTGATGGATTTGGTTTGTTAATTATGGCAGCAATAGGTAAGAATAGAAAAGGTAATTTAATCTAGACTGTCTTTTTAATAAAATACATTTTTTATCTGTAACTGAAACATACAAGACCTTTATAAAGGATTCGATAGCTTTTAGGCTTTTAGGAGCAGAAAAGTAAACCAAAGCAGCTGATGTGACACATATATTAAGAAGACAGACAGACTTTTTAAAAAACGTAT
Organism: Pandemis corylana; assembly: GCA_949127965.1. Taxonomy (NCBI): domain Eukaryota; kingdom Metazoa; phylum Arthropoda; class Insecta; order Lepidoptera; family Tortricidae; genus Pandemis; species Pandemis corylana. Next base: position 12,217,351 of record OX421866.1, on the reverse strand, counting down.
TAAAAAAGCAACTTCAAATAAAGGAATAAAAGACAATAAGAGAAATATAAAAGACCTATTTACATCGCCAACAACCTTAACAAAACAAATCACGACGTTTCAGGGATTTAAAATTGTAATTTGTAGTTAATTAAAATTAAATTAATTTTTAAAAACTTTTTTCAATAACAAAATGTCTAGATTGTTTACCTACCCTTTTTTAAATGTCAAAAAAAACGAAGTAGGTATAGCTGGGTTTCAAAAAGAGAAGTTTCGAAAAACCAATCCAACGAATTCGCTCCGGTCCTCTCATCTCAATAGTTTTCGACTCGACACAAGCAATTGCATTGCTAAACTTGCTAAGTGCTTGCCGTAACTTCTCGTAGTTTAATGGACAGATTTTGTGAAGTGCAAAGTAAGGCAAGGTTGTTCATGCTATAAATAAGCCTGTTGAAGAGAGCTCTACGGGAGATGAAGCTACTCGAGCCTCGCTTTGCGCACGAGGGCTACAAGTGTGTGTTCCCCGCTTCTTTAGAACACTAGCGTCAGTCGGCGACTTTGTTTGTGGAAGTGACTAGAGGCTCAGCGGCCTTTTGAAAACAACAACTCGAAAATACCATTTGCAAACGCTAAAAAGCTGTGCCGAATTTGAAATACTAAGAGGAGAGAAGAAATTTAAGTCTTTAATCAATCATGTGTCAATGTATCTCCAGTGCGCATGAGCATGACACCTCAAGTTGTTTTAAAGGCCCATTTAGACACATGCAAGAATAGCATGCAAGTTTCGTTACATTGCGGGTTGCCGGGGTAAACCGAATTCAACCGATCTGTCAAACTGCAATGTAACTATAATGGCATAAAATTCTTGCATATGGGCCTTGCTCCACATGGTTTTTTTAATAAGTAGGTATTTCTTATTCCTAATTCTGCCCGCGACTTCGTGTGCGTAGAATTATACATAAAAACCTTCCTCTTGAATCACTCTATCTATTAAAAAAAACCGCATCAAAATCCGTTGTGTAGTTTTGAAGATATAAGCATACATAGGGACATAGGGACATGGAGACAGAGAAAGCGACTTTGTTTTATACTATGTAGTGATTTATCCATAACGGGAAAACCTTGTGAAATAGGCCCTGGCTTGACCAAAACCCACGCTTCTTCTATTAAGAATACTGATATATTCCTCCGTTTTTGCCCCGGGCGTGATTGAGCACCGAAACAAAGTTAATAAATAACAGTTTTACAGAAATAGATGTACGTAAATAATTTCTTCATTGTAAGTGACTGGACACTGAAGGCGACTGAAATGTTAGTAAACTTATTTCATCCATTTCATTATAACTTTCTACACAACACTCTTACTGAAAATCTCAAACACTCCAACTGGTTGATAACTGGTTTAATTTTTAATCCACACATATATAACATACAAACCTAAAATCACGCCTTCATCCATTACGTACGACGTTAACAAGACCTAAACGCCACGTTTAGCATGATTGTGGGCGTATAGGCACGGAATAAATAATAGTACTGCGTATAGGTGGTAAGGCGAATCAATGTGATGGATTGCTAGCCACATCGCCTATAACATGATTCCTAAGCTTTCGCCCATTCCCTCAATGGGCTTTTACCATCTGCGCGAGAAGAGAAGCATTCCATGCAAGCAAGGTACATTCCATGTTTTTCTTTGCTCCCAGACCAGCATGGAAGGCATTATAATCCGTATTATGCGTAATATTGTCAAAGGTATTGTGTGTTAAGTGCTGCATTTGTAACTACACTTGGCGCAATAGATTAGATTAGATTATTTATTCATTCAATATAAAATTACATCATAAATTGTACAATGTCAAGTTACGAGAACTTATATTGAAATCGTCAAAAATTACACGTATAAAATAAAAAATATAAACTGAAAAATTAATTGAATGTCACAAAATTTTGGAATTGTATAAAATAATAAAGAAGCAATAAATCATTACATTTACATAGGTAAAAATAGGTAAATAGGTATAGGTTTAAAAGAAGGAAATTCATAAAAATACCTGGATAATACAAATGTGTTCAATTTTGCTCTTGATTCTGAACAAAATGGTGTCAGGTTTTCATTGGGTGGGGTAACTTTGTATAGGTCTAATGGTACTTTCCACAAATTCGAGTGTGTGTAAGTTTATTTGTTTCACCAGGGACCCATAATCACCGGACGTGTCCTCGCCACGGGTGTGAAGCGACACGATATCCCAGTAATGGCTGCCAGCCTCTTGGGGACGCGAGCCGTGAAATTTTAATTTACGTACATCTTTTATGTACTGCATATTACATGCGAGTATTATGTACATACTTACTAGCAAGAGCACGATGTGCATGACCGGGAATGAAATTTAAATTTTAATCTTCATTTTCCTTCTTTGACACTTCTTTGTATTGAAGTTGTCTTTGAAAATAGACTGTAGCTTAAAAGCCACGCATTTGACATTAAATCTAAGGATGGTACAGATTTGTTATGCAAGGCTGCAAAGTTTTTGTTTGGCGCGAGTGCCAGTATTGAATTGAAACCCGAGTAAGCGAAGGAGTCTATGATTTGACTCGTTTCGCTCGTAGTTCAAAAGAAGAATCCTGAGCGTCGCGAGGGTTTCAAAGCACGAGACACTAAACAACTTGGCTGCCCAGCTCCTGCCAAGCGAGATACACAATTTTTCACCACACTACAGCGAGAAAAAAGATGGATGGAAGAAAAACAGTTGAATTAGTAGTAAATTAGTTTTTTATTTAGCAACGAACGTTAGCATATTTTCAAAATAATTTAGAAATTAACGAATTTTAAAATAAATTAATAATGGATAATGGATCACGTTTCTGAACGTAACATTACGCACTAACTTACTACTTTCAACCTTACCTATACCGCAAGGGACTTCGACATATTCTGTTGTGCTCTGAACGAATTAGCAAGTCTAGATTGTACAAAACTTGTTATCCTAATTAGTTAGGTTATACCAATACTGTATTTTTGTTACTACTTCATCGTATCGGGCATTGCCTGTAATGATAATTGTGTTGTATGAAATATATTTTTTTTTTTTTATCGAATGAAAAAGTTCTACATTTGAAGTTCATATTATTCCATCCATCTCACTCACCTAATGAATGTAAGCGGGACGGCAACATTCGAAGTTCAAATTTCTAATTTCTGAGTATATGAGTGAGTAGGTGGACAACGGTGGTCATCGTTACGTTGGAATTTCAAAAACCTTTTCTACTAAAGGGAGGGTAAAGAACACTTTCCCACGCAGATTTTGAAGGAGAAAGACAGCCTTTTCGAGCAAGTGAGGTGAAAAGGATTTTCTTGATGCACTATACTAATTGGATTATTGCCGCTGAAACGTTGTAACGGATTATCAAACTACTACTACTCCGGCGAGATCAATTATTAATACAGCTTGACTTTTGAAGCGGCTGTAGGTAGATAATTCCCAATTCCCCATACAATTTCGTGGTTTCCTGTTAGAAATTTAAGGAAATAACAACTGTAACTCGGGTCAAGCAAAATGAAAAGACAAATTCGTTGCTTTCAATCACAAACACAAAAAAGCCTTCGTAGCCTAATGTCAAATGACCTATGATGTCTCGAGCATGGTCTTGGTTTCGACCCGGGCACATCTGACTTTTTCGGAATAATGTGCGAAATAACATTTAGAAATTTTCAGTGAAGACAAACACCGGGAACCTGCATACACCTGCGACGCATATTCAATGATGCGTGTTAAGTTCCTAATTCAAGCCCTCTTATTCTTAGAGTAGGTTTGTGCCCAGCAGTGAGACGTGTAAAGACTGGAGACGATGATGATGATGTAATTACAGCCCTCTAAAGCACGATAGCAAGCACTATAGGCATGTAAAGATAGGGATCCTACATGTTATGTTTCCCTGGTACGCAAGATTATTACAGCGCATGGTCGGGGCTCTCTCTGGAGGAAACATCTCATCGTGTGAAATTTATTAGTCATGTAATGAACCTGCATGGAGAGGAATAATGAAACCGCAATTCAAGCGCCGAGGTGTAATTTTGCCGAGATATTAATGATTTTTTGCAGGAGATAAAACCAAAGGGAAAATGTATGAATAGTATTCTATTTTCTTCCGAAAGCATCCTCACAAGTGCACGAGATTGGTTCAATTCATCGTCAGTTATTTACGTCATTTACGTTGTGAATATATTTAAGTATTCTTACTGTATTTTGTTTATTTTATTTTATTTTGAATAAATGACTTTCTGCGAAGTTTCTTGCGGCGCATTCTTCTTGACAATAATAGTCTTTCCGAATGCGCTGGTAGTTTAAAAAAAAGACGTGTAAAAGAGCCCTTGGCGGCAAATTTGCAATTTTTTTTTTAATTAAAGATTTGTTGATACATTAACCGCCGGCAACTGATCTGCGTTGCTGCGATTTCGTGACTGCGATCCAGTGCCACCATTTACAATCATACGAACGCACATGTGCGTTTTCAGCATCTGAAGAAGTGCCTTGTAAGCGTGTTACAGATGGCAGAGAACGCGTTAAGGTTCATAACAACTAGCACCACTCCGTGACTTAATAGCAGAATTCGTAATTTTAAAATTAACTGGACGTTTCGGCCGCGACGCTGCGGCCGTGGTAGCTAAGGTCTTCAACCACAGTTCTATTGGCCCTTCGTCCATTTGATAATGAAGTCCTAGTTCCGAAACGCCGGGATTCTTGGTAAATTAACAAATTATTCCACCAGCATATTATTAGTGTTATTACCATGAACAGGCTTTCCCGCGTGGGTGCACGCAATGACGTCACGCCGTCTGACCTCTTTAAGGATCGCGATGCGCTTTTTCGCAATGCCTGCATGTGGGGATATAGCTCAGTGGTAGAGCATTCGACTGCAGATCGAATGGTCCCCGGTTCAAACCCGGGTGTCCCCTCGGTGTTACGTCAGCGTTTTGTGCTTTTGCTATTTTTAGGTAACAAGAAATTATGATTGGCACGAAGTGTAATAAATTTCTGATTCCAAAAATATACAGCTCCGAATCGCTCCACGTCTTGTCGACATACTTTATGACGTGCAAAGGATTTCCAACCTTCGGCCTATGTACACAATGATATTATAATTATGTTACTAACGTAACTCTATGTAGATACATATCAAATTAATCCATACTTACGCAATCTATTGTAGGTAGGGAAAATCGTAACTGATGGTGTGTCTCTAAGGTACATGAAAAATATTTCAGGAAAACTGTTTTCGGAGTAGCGTGGCGTCGCAGCAGACGCTGCCGTATACATACCTAAGTATGTCAAGTTTGGATGATCTGGGCACAAAGACCTCACATTCCTAAGGGAGCACGAAGTCTTGCAGCAGGCAGTTTAGGAGACCTCATCGATAGATGTTTCGCTACGAATTATGTAGGTAAAGAAAGTAAGGAAAAGTAAAGCAGTCCACTCAGCTGGGTAGCTGAGTGGACTGCTTTACTTTCCTTTGCACATTCGCCTCTTTCAGCTACAGTAGTGTCAGGCTCGGGTAACCTAACGACTAAGGTAAAACCCAGAACAATATTTTTTAGAATTATTGGCTGTTTGTCTGTGCGTTTGTACGTGCTAGTCTCAAAGAGAGAACGAGATGGATTTCGTTGGCAACATGCCGCCCGTGTAGGTACAACACCTTAACCGCGATTTCAACGCGTTCAATACTTCTCAACTTCCAGGAACAATTTCAGCGCTAAACCTCTAAATAATAAACTAACTATGTAACGTTGTAGTATCATTATCGTGCGGTACCTGCCGAGCCTCGGTACGTTCGCCCTAGGGCGCGCGGTACTAAAGACAAAGAAATAATTAAATTTAATATCTAAACGAAAAAAAAACTGTTATACAATATTATAAGCTAAGTAGCTTAGCTATGGCTCACAATCATAAATAAGAAGTCCAGGCTGAGATCAAGACGAAATAAAATGCAGCTTGTGAAATTAAATTCGTTGAATCATGGCCGACGAGACTACAGGAAAAAAATATCAGCATTATACGAATCGCAATCTGTCCACCGACTTGAGCCTACTAGACTACAAGCCAATGGAAAAAACAACATGTGAAATGAACCAGCGTGAATGAAGCTTAGAAGGCTGGTTATACTATATCATAAAATAACTCTGAGCGCTATGCCGTCATTTCTGAGCGGTATTTATGGAATTTCTCAGGTACAAGTGAGGAATTACGACTAGTTATTAATTTACGGCGTTTTTATAGCTTATAGATGATTAAAAATAAATGTCGAAAAACCTAGTGTTGCTTTAAAGTGGTGGTGCTGGAAGTTAGTGCATTTTTTTTTTCAATGCATGAGAAAAAATCTGTACCGCTCAGAAATGACGGCATACCGCTCAGAGTTATTTTATGATATAGTAACAGCCTTCTAAGCTTCATTCACGCTGGTTCATTTCACATGTTGTTTTTTGTTCATGGGCTTGTAGTCTATAATGCGAGATGAATATATTCACACAGCGGCAATATTATTCCTTGTATTATTATATAATGACAACGCTACCAGAAATATTACGTAGATTCAATTAAATCTAAAGTATAGTCCCCTAATCCTGTTTCGGCCGAACGCTGCTAAAGTATGAAAATAATGGCGCGATTTAGGTAGCTAAAGGAAATCTAGAGAAAATCTGCGGTTGGCTACTAAATTATGCAATTGCGCAGGTTTATTACGAAGCCCTCTAACAGCGGACTGATCTCTGAAATTATTTATTCAAACCCTTGAATACTTGATAGTTATAGCGACTTCAAAGATCTTCAGTTGTCGGATTACATTTTGCAAAGCTACTTACCAACATAAACATTAAACATAGAATTTGCCAGTTGCTTCTCTTCCCCCGCAGATGGTAAAAGCCCGTATGTGGTATACGCCCTTAATCATGCTAAACGTGGCCTTAAAGTCTTGTTACCTTAGGCTCTGTCTACTCCGTAAAGAATAAAGACGTGATATATGAATGTATGTAAAGCTACTTAACATTACCGGCTGCTTACTCGTTCTTTTTTAAAAACAAAGTACAATGAGGGAAGGCATTTTTTACAGAAGAGGAATGCAAACGTAAACGAACAAGTTGGACATACAGCACCATCATTACACGTACCAATAGCCACAACATCGAAGGGACTGAAGACTGAAGATGCAAAGCTCATGTTAGTACCTAATTGTCCCTATTTTCCCACCCTCCATGCCGGATGTAAGCATTGTAAGAAGGGATAATAACGTGTCATATTTGGACAAGAGCACAAAGAGTATTACCCCTGACAGTCCATAAAAAGGACATGACCTACGGCGGTTACACTTTTATAATAACGATTTAGACATTTGCGTCTGGTCAAAAATACAACTGGAGAGGAGACTGGTGGAAAAGGCCATTCTGTGCCACGTAATTTATTCGAAGTTATAGCCGCAGGCAGGGCCGGATCTACCATATGGCTTTTTGGGCTTCAGCCCAGGGCCCCGTGAATTCAAGGCTAAGCTAAGCCAAATCAAAGTCAAAAATAGTCGATAATGCGAAAAAATACATAATTTTATGAAATTAAACAGATCGTAACGTTTGCAGCATCAAATATTTTATTGATGCTGCAATTTTTTTTCTTATACTACTTTGAGTAATTTGGTGGGCCCCTAAGTAGCATTAGCCCAGGGCCCCCTAAACTCACGGTTTGGCCCTGGCCGCAGGGAGATTTTCGCCCGTTCCTTGGATAGCTTTTTAACTGCGCGGCATTAGAAGCAACTCCTACATAGTATGCTTTTTTGATCCCCAAACCAGCATGTAAGGGATATGTCCTGTCATATTTGTTTATCCATTACTGAAGAACACAGTAATCGCTTCACAAAAACGTTGCCAAACTTCGGTGCGTTATCTAATAACTTTCGGCAGGCAACCTCCAGGTGGAATTAAGAACTCCCGAAGGCCTGGATAAAGAGAAATGTAAATATTGTTCGTACTGAGCGGTACAGCCGGGGGACGACGATTAAGGCTGCCGCTAGTGAGGAGCGGAAGCGGAATGCGATAGAGCGGATTTACACCAGTGCGTTGCTAAGGGGGTAGGGGAGAGGCTACTGCCCCTCCTAGAGGATCTGAAAAATTTAGGTAGTCTTTATTTTTACCCGACTGCGCCAGAAGGAGGAACAAAATTATTAGAAGTGAGGGGTGTAGCGGGTCGTTTTTTGTTCCATAGTTTTCATAATCGTTAGTCATAATTTTTTTGGTCATAACACATGAAATCGTGCATTTTTGGAAAAGTCATCAGAATGTAGTAGGTTAGGTTAGGTTACTTTGCTGTCAATTCTAGAAAAAATATTTACTGTTTCACAAATAAAACTTTTTATGAGTAACGAAAATTGTGGCTAACCTTACATTCGGAACTTCAATTTTATGGAACAAAATATAGACCCAGTTGGTAGATATTGGTGCGGTCGGGTTTTCGTTTTTTTTTTGTCAATGCCTTTATACTTTTGACCCACCGATAGACGCTATACCATACTTGATCATCATCTGGTGACGCTCTTAGATCTACAAATATGACTAAATAATTACATTCCGAGGTTGGTAAAAGTACCAGGAACTTGTCGCACGAGCCACAGGCGAGGGCGATAAACATGCGACCTGAGGCTTTCTTTATCACCGCCCGAGGTGTACACAATTTTACGTCTTCCCCTGGCCAGGAAGTGGAAATTTCCGCTCGCGTAGCCCGGGGATACGTAATCATAATATAATGTACAAATATAGGGATTCTAAGCACGGGGCTCCAAGGACATAAAGGGCCTCCAGCTCCCACCGCAACACCTAGTGCACTAACTTTTATGCACTAGGTCTTGCGGTGGGAGCAGGAGGCCCTTTCTCACTGTTTTGCTTTCATATTTTGTGATAAATTAGTATGGATGTCGATCGGCTAAACTTTGCAAATATGTAAATATCTCCCAAAACATATGCGGGGCGGTATTCGATCACGTTGGAGCGTAGAGCAAAACCAACCGGAGACGCCTGACGTCAAATAAGTTATAGTAAAAAGTGAAATACTGAGTTTAATACGATTTACTTTGTTGTGTATGTACATTTTTCTGACTTTTTTTATACGACAAGGAAGGCAAACGAGTACTACGACGCTAGTATATAATTCAATAAAATATCTGATTTAAGAACCTCTTCTTTTTTAAACCTTTGACTACTTTCACCTCCGTTTCGCTAGATGCTCTAACATTACAGCAGACTGAGTTATTTCCGTTCAGTTTCCAGACTGGCACTGCAATGAAATAGTTCGTTGTGGAATTGACATAGTAATGTTTTAGACTTTGTACGGTCATTCATTATCAACCTATCCCATTATCCTTCATTATTAGATCTAGTTACGGAAGATTGCCTCGAGAAAAGAAGATGGTTGTTTGACATTGATTGCATATCACTGAAGTCAACATTACCTATTCTGTGACAATCTCACGCACACATTGGTAAATGCTCAGACATCCTCGTGGTCATCATTACTAGGTTTTAGTGAATTTACTGTACCTACTTACTTAGTTACCGTAAAACGGGGTGAGTAGGGACAAAAGTGAAGTTTCAAACCTCGATAAAAAATATTTCCATAAGTGGCAAGTTGATTTTTATAGACAAAAAAATGTACCGGTGGTATGTATTTTACTTTAATAATAATATTCTGTCGTTTAGTTTCATAGTTTGAACAATAAACACTAAAATATAAGCAAATCCCAGCTCACCCCGTGGTGGGGTCAGAAGGGTAGGATACATAAAAAAAAGACGATAACAAACTACCAGAAAAAAGGAGATATAATGTGTCTAAAAGTATAACTAACCTACTTTTAGAGCAAGCTGAGTCGGAAATTTTAAGTAGCAATGGAAAATACAAAATTTTAGTTCTATCCCTTCTCTATCATCACCCCGTTTTACGGTACTAAGTATCTTCTTCTTCGGATCTTGTGGTGCATTCTTCTTGGTAATGAGTGACCAGTGATATGATTCGGTGCAGCATAGAAAAATAAAGGAATTTCTTCAAATATTTTCTAGGGAGATAATCAGTTAAGGATTACCTTAACTAACATATTAAATGTTATTACCTAACTCTAATTAGCTATTCCATAGCTATGGCATCTGTATAGACGCTGCACCGCAATTGCTGAAAAATTTACGATCATTGGCAATGACGGTCTTTCTGAAAGCTCGCAGTACAGAGTAAAGCCCCGTATTCATGGTAAACATCTGTTTAGCAACAAAGTTGAATCAATGTTTAAGTCCCGTATTCATGGTAAACATTTGTTTAACAACAAAGTTGAATCAATGTTTACGCTTGTCGGGCGAGAGCTTGTCAACATGACGCTATCACCTCTACAACACGCAGTTTTGCCAGCAACATGTTGACAGCAACTCCGCAACACGCTGATTCAACTTTGTTGCTAAACAAATGTTTACCATGAATACGAGGCTTAAAGCTTCGTTTTGTTAATATGGCCAGCTTCGGTTCATGTTGTCCTAGTACCTGGTCGGTGAGAGTGGGGTCTGCGCCGTGCGCCAGCAGCAGCTCCACGATGTCTGTCGCGTCCGCTGCGCACGCGGCGTGTAGCGCCGATGAACCCACCTGCGACAAAATATCTTCTTAAGCCAGTACTGCCCTCATAAGGCAATAGGCGGTATCTCAAAAAAAGTCACTTTTGAGTTTTTTACACCATCGTGTAGCTTACAAAATTCTGCATCAGATGAATTTAGTGAATTGGCCGTATCTTATCTACAACGTGACAAAAAAACCCTAAGAATATTTTTCATATCTCAATTTTCACAAGATTTACTAAGCCATTAGGTGACAACTTAATATTTCTAAGAGAAATAGCGGTATGTACTTATTATGAAGGCATTTAGAGGTATATATCCCTACTTACGGCCAAACCGCTTAGTATTTCTGCACAAAATAGACATGTGATACTCAAGATGTTTAGTTGCCCGCCATCAGATCGTAGTGAATGATACTATAGTATATTCAGCAAATCTACAGAAAGTCATTATTTGGCCTCGCATAGATATGTTTAAAACGGCTATTTTTACGCAAAGAATTGTCGTTTATAACGAAACCTTTGCTCCCACGGGAAAAAATCAACGAAACTGCAATATCTTTCCTGTTCTATGGCACGAGTATTATATGCGTGCGAATATACTGTACTCCCTCAACTGCGAGCTGTAACACGTTATGTAGGTAACCAAAAACACTAGCGTAGACGTGACACGCAAGTCTGTTGACGCCACACTAACATAACATACAATTACACACATATGCACAGATGTCACCCACAAGCATAGAATAGTCAGCTCAGTGTTTAAATTTACCATGATTTTAAATATCCAAGAAAAGTTTTATGAAGAGAGAGCAAACAACTATTTAGCGGCATTAATTTTCGGGTACAAGCTGAGCATAAAATTGAAGAGGCTACTTACGTTATTCTGTAAATGTACGTCGGCGCCGAACGCGAGCAAATGCTCCACAATGCCGCGGCAGCCCTGCGCGCAGGCCATTTGCAGCGCCGAAACCTCGTTCTAGAACAATCGAGAAACTTCCAAGTGCGGGAAAAACGTTTAATTTTCCAAAGGCTAGGTTAGTTAATTTGGAACAATTGTTTTAATTGGAGCTCTGTTAGGCGGTGAAGCTTCGTTATGTAACATGGAGCAAAATACTTGAAATACGGAAACCCGTAATTTTTCCTTGTTCCAGCAAATTTTTTGTTTGTTACCATCAACCTTGAGATTATTTCATGCGTTATATTTTTTTGCGTAATTTAATATTCTGTTTAGAAACAATACAGGATTTTCTGTTACGCTACTTCTATGGACGTAGGTATTAAAATCAGTTTAAATTTTAAATGAGACGTGGGTTGCTACAAATTAGAAACGGCGCACATTGTTTAGTGGAGTAAGATAATTAAATAATCAGAGTGAAAAACTGGGCAAACATGCACAATAAATATTCTTCTAATATTTTCTCAGATTGTGATACAAATTGCGTATTTTTTACGTTTCAAGCAATCGCGGGGAACACTAATTACAAAACAGTAAAATTTAAGGCACCGTAAAAACGTCACCTTTAAACTGGTTTCTAGCTTATTTATGTACATCCTACTGCTGGGACCGGTTCCCTCTTAAAACAAGCCCTCTCTACTTACTATAAAAAGTACTCTTAGTTCCCACGCATTTCAAAACAGCTTGGTAACTTCACACACACTTACAAATGAACCGACTCATAGATGGAGGATATCGTCGGAATTGTCGTGGTCAATTTAGTAGGTACGCAATTAATTTCACACAATATTTTCGGAAAACTCAGGCGTGAAATCGGACTCTATGCTTGAGAGACCAGAGGTTAAATCATAGTCTACAACGGCTCGGTTATTCTCCAGATTTAGTGTATGGCAGTGCACTAATCTCGAGAATGACAGGACTTCGATACCCTGAAGAAAATCGTAACATTTTACGATTCCGGTTTGTTGCCAGAACGAATTCGTCGTTGTTATATTTTGCGTCATCTCAAGTGTGGCGTAAACGTAAATTAATCTCGCTTAGTCATATTAATTACAGCTGAATAACTTCCGTAACAATACGATATGTCGTATAATATAACCCGAGGTTGTTATGGTTTTTCAGTACACTTCACATGATTAGGGTAGGAGATGGCACAACAAATTCAAAGGCATGTCAGACACAAAAATTATACGGGTATGGTCCGGAGCCCTCAAGGGTCGGGAATACATGGAAAACACAAAGGAGAAATATTCTTGTTAAAAATACGAGTATTTAGGTTCGAATTATGAATTAATTCGGCTTTATTTCAGCTTATAAAAACGAAGAAACGTTTCGAAGCTCAGCGGTAATCTTTCCAAAGTGAAAAGTTTAGGATTTTTTATGCATTCTACATTCTAATTTACATAAAAGAGAAGACGGATAGAGATTCATTTACGGCCATTCCGGTCGGGATTTAAGACCTCATAAAACTGAAGACCGCTCGTTGACGACCAAATTTGGTTCAGTGGACGGCCAGACATAATAATGTCGATATTTAGGGTAAGGTCTGAGTGGACGTGCGACGTGAATGTTAAACAAATGAAACTCATACTGGTGTCAGTATCCACGCTGCCGGTGCTCGCCTCGCTGCACGTCCCGCCGAACGCTCCGTCCACTAAGGCCTAGCATTTAACCAACGTAGCCCTGGTAAGACGTCAAACCAGACCGGGCTGCCAAAAGAAATGACAAATGTGACCTAGGTATCATAAACTCACATTGTCTGTAGCATCCACGTTGCAGCCAGTGTCCAGCAGTGCTCTTACGAGTTCCGTGTGTCTGTGCACGGCTGCGAGGTGCAGTGGCGTTCGTCCAGAGTGATCCCTAAATTCCCGGTCAGCACCTCGAGAAACCAGGAGAACAGATGTCGAGGAATGGCCGCCTTCGCAGGCTACGTGAAGCGCCGTGCGACCCACCTGCAGACGAAGAAGAGTGAAGTTTTCATTTAAAACGTAGGGGGTATAAACTACATCTACGAGTAGCGTCTTTCACTATCGACTATCACTTTTTCATGCTATTTATCCGTTAGAAACGACCTTTGACCTAAATAACAATAGGTATAGGTACCTATCACAAAAACTAGCTTAAATTGTGATACTTTTGACTTTTCCTCGTTAAATGAGATAAAAATTCGTTATTTTTCTGAAACGGTTGTTAACGATGGCAATCCTCCAAGCGTCTAACCATAATGACGTAGCGTCCCGAATGGCAAACCAAAAGGCTCGCTCTTTCACGGAGATGTCACTTTTTGCTACGCCGAATAACAAATTAGCTTTACCCATCGCTATCGCATCGCATGTTATTCCTGAATATATAAGACCTAGGAAAATTACGCTATGGGATATAATTATACCTTGCGTTTCGTTAAAAAATGAGCCTTGCTGTCAGACCTGAAAATGAGACAGTAAAGGAGAACAACAGAACCCGGCTGCCCTACTTTTTTGCATTCCTAAAGCGGCTCTTGAGCCCTGTTCAGTCGGAGCGGGCCTCGGAGCGCGGGCCGAAAGCTTAATGGCCGTGATTACTTCTCCGTATTTATGTGCTTCTAGTACCTATTAACAACACTTGGCCGCTGTTTACGGCTGGGAAATGCAAAATAGTGTTTGGGAATGAATATCGAGGCATAAGTTCTAAACTGGACGTTCAATTCCAAAAGTTTCAGGGGCCATACTAACGCACACTAAGAAACAATTTTTATTCTGATTCTGAGAGGACTTCGTTCTTGAGGATCCTTCGAGGATTCCGTACGTAGGCAGACTATAATGAAAAGCCAATATCTAAAATACAGAATTGAGGAACAAATGGATTTCTACAAACACTAATGAGCTTCAGCGTTCCAATTAACTTCCCCTAAAACCGTAGCTTCGTTGCTTTCAGTAAATAACAGTTGTTTGAATTAAACTCTGTATTGAAATCGCCTCCACATAACCACGTGAAAGATTCACAGACACTCGTACGGTAATCAATCATTTCAATGTCCACGCGAGTGGATAACCCACCCACAATGCCATTACAGGGTTGCTAGCCTCTGAAATACCAGATAAAACAGAATTGCTTCTTAGGCCAGACATAACTTACAACTTGGACGTAATGGATATTTCCAACAGTGCTATAGTAGTTACTGGCCGTATAGTAGCGGATGATAATCGTTCCAGCAACGACAGTGATATGTAAACAAACACAAGTAAGAGAGCCTTTTGCCTCTATTTGTCAAATGAAATTTTGATTTTGATTTAATATTTCGTAAATGGAAGTGGAAATGAACGGGTGTCTTGAGCGAGTTGTTTGGAAGATTTTATATTTTATACTCTGGCGTAAAGGGGTCACCACATCGTGCTTCAGAATTCTTATCACCGATTGGGAAAGCGACCGCCAGGCTTAAATGATGGTAACATGGTGGGTACCATCCAACGGCTACCGGCGGCAAGGCAGGCTAAGGCGGAGATGGCCTATACGGGTTGACTGAACGGCCGGATTTACGAACAGCTCTAAATAGGGAGATGTGGCTGTCGAGAGGGGAGGCCTTTACCCAGGAGACAAGACAAAGTACCTAGTTTATGTGACTGTATTGTAATGGCTAATTATGTACAGGTGCATACATAACTTTATCTATATTCATATCATACGTTTTCTACAATAAACATTTTCACATCAAAATTCGAAGATAATTTTCAATTCAATTCAAATTTAGGAAAAAGAAGGTAGGTAATATTATTTTCTGTTCTTCGAAAGTTCGAAACAGATGAAACGACTTTTGTTTTTAAGCTATTCAAAGATTTGAAAGTAATTAAAGTATCGATATTGATACTCTAAAGTAAACATTATACAACCACAGATACAGGTTTCTTAATGTAGGCCATTTGCTAATCGTTCCTGAACATATTTTAGGGAAGTTATGATATGGATACTATTCTGGCATAACTTGGTTTACAATGCCGACAAGATGAGCTAAAAATTAAAACATATTTGCTAAAGTCAACTGGCAACCCGGCGTAGCAGGCGGAGCAGGAATGTATGATGGACACCTACGACTAGAATAGTCATATATAATCTAGATTTATATTAGTCCCCCGAGTGGGCCCCGAGTCACCGACAACCCCAACTTCCCTCGCTCCTCCGTTACGCGTTTATATCTATTACGTTATTTATACTGTACCTAGCAATAGATAGAACAAAAAACACATTTACAAATTATATACATACATACATAAATCACGTCTTTATTCCTTACGGGGTAGACAGAGCCCAAGGTAACAAGACCTAAAGGCCACGTTTAGCATGATTGGAGAAGTATAGGTGGAAAGGGGAATCAAAATAGTGATGGGTTGCCAGCCGCATCGCCTATAACGTGATTCTTAAGAATTTCGCCCATTCCCTCGATGGGATTTTACCATCTGCGCGGGACAAAAAGCAACTGGTACATTCTACGTTTTTCCTTTGCTCCCAGACCAATGGAAGTTGTATTATTTTGAGTAATGACAGCTACAGGCTTATACTACACTTGGTCAATATCAGTACAGATTTTACTATCAAATGAACCAAGGAATTTTTATTTCTTGATTTTTATGTTTTTTTACTTTTTCGGTTTTACCGTTAGAAATTAAATTTCTAAATGTCAGTGAAAATTATAACACATAGAAAAATCCGAAAAGTAAAGCTATGGCCGGGAATCGAACCCGGGTCCTCGTCATTCCGTGACGCGTGCTATACCCCTACACCACCCATAGCAGGTTACCTGCTATGGGTGGTGTAAGGGTAAAAATTTCTTGGTTCATTTGATAGTACCTATCATTTGAAAAACAGCGTCTTCTCTCGTCCTTGGTGAGCAGTAGATGTTCCATGGGAGTTTGTAATTGTGTCGTACAGACACATCATTCAAACAGATGATGCTTAGCGACAAAAATTCGCATAGTAACAATAAGGTCACGTGACAGTTAGTAACAGGTAGAAAAATTCGGAGACTACCCACCTGCTATGGGTGGTGTAGGGGTATAGCACGCGTCACGGAATGACGAGGACCCGGGTTCGATTCCCGGCCATAGCTTTACTTTTTACCTGCTATGGGTGGTGTAGGGGTATAGCACGCGTCACGGAATGACGAGGACCCGGGTTCGATTCCCGGCCATAGCTTTACTTTTCGGATTTTTCTATGTGTTATAATTTTCACTGACATTTAGAAATTTAGTACAGATTTTGACGTAACTTTATGAGAACCGAGCGTAATAACTTTTGAAAGAGCTTTTTCTGTTTTCCGTTTTTATTTCTGTCTAACGTAACCGCTCGAATGGCAACATCACAGATTGACTAGTTTAGGCAAACGATACTCGGTGTTGCGGACTGGCAACCAACTGAAAAGGAAAGTAATGTCCGTGGCCCGTGTCTAAAGAAAAATTTGGTTTTGTATAATTAATCTTTAAGCCGCGCTGTTCATTTTACATTTTGTGGCGACCGTGACAAAAAAGACAAGACAGATCGACATCTTCAAACAGCATTTTATCGACATTATACACATCATGTACATCTTCATCTACAATATTAAAAAAACTAAACTGTGACGTTGTCATGACACAAAAAATAGATCGAATTATGTCATCCATAAATATACAGCGCTACGTTTGTCTCGATCCCAGTAATAAATTGATCAATTTCGTTTCCAATTAAAATTCTAAATGAATGGTACAAGTTATCTGGAATTCAGCTTTGTTTGCGGAGTACGATCAACATTTGGACAATAATGAACGACATATCATTACGAGTTTGAAACTGTTTTTTTTTTCTATGAGAGCTGGTGCAGTCGGGAAATCAAAATTAATATTGGATCCAACCGGAGCTTTCAGATAAATAAATTAACTTCTGTTTTATCAGAAGGATTATTTAGTACTTCCTACTTCCAACAGTGCCAGGGAGGTACCAGGGTAGAAGCAACGCGAATAGATTCAATTCATTACGTGCTTTCCGCCTAGTGACGTTCCTTTATTAAATACTGTCTTCAACGCGGACGCGAGAATAATGCTGTTTCGTATCTTCCTTTGATTTTTCCTTTTGCATAGATAGTAAGAACTCCCTTGCTCTGATATCGTTACATAGATCCCAAATAGTAATTCAAAATTGAAAAATAACAAAAGAAAGTTAAAGTTGAGATTCAAAGACCTCTATACAATGATATCCAACTGGACGTAGTTTTCTAATTTATTTCTTTTTTAATATAGCATCTTAGTACGTAGTCGTCTCTATACTCGTATGTATAGTGACAATTTCTCTGGGATAACCATACTCACAAGATTAAAGGGGATACCGAGTCCTTAACAAAAACATTTTACAATTTCTTGAGCAACTTCTTGCGTTTGCGTTTAAACTAGATGCAATATTTGCGGCACAAGTCCACTGCGCATGTTACAAGCAAAGATCTCGCCAGCATGTTTTCGCGGGGCGGTTCAGATTAGCCAGAAATTCTCGCTACTTCTCGACTGAAACTTGTAGTTCACTTCCACACAAGATCTTGCCGGCGAGATCTTCCTTAGTTTTTTATTACGCATAATTGTTGTCCTTTTATAGTTAGTCTAAACTCTGCTTAAGAAGTAAAATCGACTGACGTCATCATAAAAAAAAGCCCCATAAAAAAAATAAGCAAAATAAGCATCATAAAAGCGTTTCGCTGTGTCACAAACTCGCAATCGAACCTCAGCGAGTAAAGAGCATTTCAATTTACTAATTAGTCCAATGAATAAATAAGTATATGTCGCTTCGCGCTGTCTGCCTGTCCCTATGTAAGCTTAGATCTTTAAAACTACGCAACGGATTTTGATTTAAAAGATAGTGATTCAAGAGGAAGGCTTATATGCATAATACATGCATAATATAGTAGAGCAACATTAATTGTACCCGTGCAAAGCCGGGGCGGGTCGCTAGTTAAGTAATAAAGTCGGCATTCAAATATTCAAACAGTTGATTAACATAATTGGTACGATCTCGCTTATTCGCGAGACAGCGACAGCTTGACAGTATGAGAGCTTCGCTCTGTGATGTTGTGATTTTTTAAACGAACCTCATCCTGAAGGGATCACTGACATTCAAAGCTTAAAGGATAGTTTCTAATAAACGTACATCGTATAGCCGATCGCGTTCGGCAGGGTGTTGAATTTCCTACAAACGGCTCGCATTGCAAAAGACGAAAGGAGTCGAGCGCGCGTCGCGTTGCAGCATTCGATCGGCTGCGATTGCGGCTTGCGATTGTTGTTATTCATGAACGCTCTGTAGGCAGAAGCCTACACAACACACGATTGCTGTTAGGAGAACCTAACAGCAATCGTTTGTCCTTATCTGTCACTTTGGCATTTACCTTTCACAGAGAACAACAAACGATTTCTAAGTTAGCAGAAGCCTATAGAGCGTTTATGAATAAGGGGGTTAGACTTTAAACGCTGTGTCTGTTAATTCCTTGGTCTCTTGACGTAGTTTGCGCATTGATGACAACAAGACACACGGAGTGAAAAGGTCAAGTTATGATTGTTTCCCCAGTACAGTGATCACTGACGAGGTTCGTTTAGAGAATTACATTGGCATGTTTTCAATTGAGAGCCAAATTGTTGGTGATTTCTGATTTTGTATAGTGATGAAATAGTCTGTACCCTTTCGTAAAATAAATGGATTTCAATATGGTAGCTATGACAGTGAAAATTAATGAACTTTACGATTTAATTTGAATTTCAGCTCATTTGACCGAGTAATTCTGGTGATCGTTGACAATCCCTTAATAGGATTTGAGGTGGTTCCGGTTTTTGTCGGTGGCGTGAATCATTAAGCGTTTTGTATTGGAGTGGTGTCATGGAGGGCTCATGAATATTAACGAAGTTTACGAGAGGCGTCTGTCACGTCATACTAATTCGATTTTAAATGTTAAAAGGTGTTTCCGCCGAGGAAGCTACGATTGAGATAATGCCAAGTTATTGAGACTTCTGAACAGTGATGGGCTCCTAGTCTTCTTGTTGGTTGTATATTGTCCCTGGTATTATTTTAATAATGCTTGCTACTTGTTACTTTCTTACCCCATGTGAATGTCGATAAAAACCTTTAAAGTGAGCACATATTTAAATAGGTATGTTAAAGATAAATACGATATGAGTAAAATATGTCATTTTTGGACAGCGTGGTTGGTCTTATTCCCGCTTTTGATACGGTGAAATCATGTAACCATATTAAGTTATCGCCTTTGCTCTTGAGAAAGAACTGGTTCAAACAGAAATGTAATAAGAGTCATGACACCTTGTGGCATTTTTGTATGAACTTGTGTTAACATAATTATTTCCTATAGTGTATATCTGCCCCTAAATATGTAAATAAATAAAAACATTACCTAATGATGTAAATTAGAACCAGACAGAAGTTAATTCGTCATCTGTCGCTTTGGCAGCGAACCTTCCTTACCTTTGCTTAGTTAGATTTTAAGTTAGTTTTTAATCAGGTTGGAGACTGACAACCAGCATGCCTGCTGAGTCTCCTCTCCTGTTTACATAATACTTGTATGCGCCTAATGCTTTAATGATGTTTTTTTTGCGTATTGGTAAATATGAATTTTATTTTATTTTATTTGTTACTGATGTCTGTCAAATTTCAAGTCTCCACGTCCACATGGCTGTGCGCGTCTGTCACCTAGTAAGTCAACCAATCACGGACGCACGGTACAATTGGGGTTTTTCATCATTAGTCATCATAACATAATGTATTTACGTAGTACATAATAACCTAATACCTACATAATATTGTCACTCAATCCTAGTGAAGACACTGTTGTCTAATTAATTATGAAAGTTTTGATCCATTAGTGTTAGTTGCCCTTTGAAATTGAAATTTACGCTCCATCATCATATAAGCCATAGGACGTCTACGGTTGGACATAGAACTCCCCCATAGACCTCCAGTTGCCTCGGTTGGAAGCGGCTTGCATCCACCGTGAACCCGCGACTTTAACCAGGTCATCCGTCCACCTCATTGATGGATGACCCATGCTAATTACGCTTAGCAAGTGACAACTTTTAACCAAAAACCAATACGGAAAAAAATTTGAACCTGTTTGTATTGTATTTCTTAGATATATACTTATTTATAGGAGATTGGTGACTGTAGCCAATATACCAGTTTCATAATATATGTATGTATATCTGTAGATATGGGCACCTATTAGAGAGTGGTGAGGAAGTGGTGCTCGCACTGCGAAAACTAATGCCATGCCTTAACCGTCCGACCCGTTCGGTAGCATCCCTTTATTAGATACGTGAGGGGTTTTTGCGGGAGGGTGGTTGAACCTAATTTTTGTAGTGAAAACTTCTTCAGCGGCGTTGACCACTTTTTGGGATGGGTAAAAAATGTTAAACTCGCGTCAGATTCTGAACGTCAGGTAAGACGGAGGGAGTGTTGCAGGGGTCGTAATAATACGTACGTTGATTTCCTCACCCACTCATAAGCAAGTTTGGCCTAGTGGTTTAAGGTGTGTAATATTCTCGTGTGGAAAAAGTTTTTCTTTTCATTTTCTTTTGCGTTGTGCAGTTTTAGTTTTCACTTCTGCCGGCACTCCCGGAGTGCAACCCGTCCGTTTTATTCCACTGGAAAGTTCCTCGAATAAATTAGTTGCCGCCATTCATGTAAGTATACACATTTTTAATAATCTCACTTGAGATTGAGCAGGGAGAGAGGGGCCGAATCTCACATCTCTCTAAGAGTAAAAAGTGACGATGTAAGTGACGGTGAAAATCGTAGCCCTCCTTTTGCTTTCGGCCGCTGTTGTGTAAAACATTGAGTCATAAAGTTCGGTGCATATAAATTCTATTTGTATATTTAATTAATAGATGGATGTTTTTAATGTCACAAAATGAAACGAAGACCTCTCATGGGGTTTTAAACATTTTTTTGTTTACCGAATTTATGTACGTGGCTGCCAGCATTTATAAGCGAGTAATCGACGACAAACAATGGAGGCGGGCGCGGCGCTCCCGTTAGGAATACTTAGGTACTTCAGGTACCTGTAATCTAAATTTATGGACGCTTTATTGGTTATTCGCGGCATCCAATTTAGACATACATACATACATAGGTATATATATCACGTCTTTATCCCTTACGGGGTAACAAAACCTTAAGGCCACGTTTAGCATGATTGTGGACGTATAGGTAGAAAGGGGAATCAAAATAGTGATGGGTTGCTAGCATCGCCTATTCAATTTATATATTATTATGATTTTGAGAAGCGGCTTTTTTCGGGCTGTTTAGAGTTTTAATGACCCCCGTGGATGAATAAAAAAGCTATAGTAAAGTATATTTCGAGCCTCTAGCTGCAGTATTTTAGGATGTTTGTTGTCACGGTGCTAACTGCTGTTTTGTTGGAATAGATGGTCCAGTTACAAGTAAGACTGTACCTATAAAGTATAGGTTAAGGTGGGCTAAACTAACTAAATTGATATAAATCGTCTTACTTGGTAATATTCTGGGAAGGCACGTTTCGTGATCAAGTATCATTAAGCTCAAGGAATTGATCAATTAATTAATTGGGTTATAAGAGGATATTAGCTTTGTTCAACAGTCAAGCTACTACCAGGATCACAGCAACACAAGAGGCTTGCCTTATTGACGGCGTCGATATCGGCTCCGCTGTCGAGCAGCAGCTCCACCGTGGTGGAGTGGCCCGCGCGCGCCGCCAGCGCCAGCGGCGCGTCGCCGGCCGTGTCCTCAACCTGCACCCGAGCGCCCAGGGATATCGCATAAGCTGCGACGTCTGCTGCTCCCCTGGTGCACGCGCATTGAAGCACGTCGTTGTTTTTCTGGAAAATAATATATTTTTAGGGTTCCGTACCCAAATGGTAAAATCTTCGATCAACAATACAACTAGATTCACGGTCCCATACAAAATCAAAGCGAAAAAGTGGCCCTGTTACTTATGCTTATAGCTATATCTGTTTTACCTTCTTTATTAACGTAAAATAAACCTTAAGTCTAAGCAACAAAGATCCAAATAATTATAATTGTATATAATACTTACGACGT
Organism: Pandemis corylana; assembly: GCA_949127965.1. Lineage (NCBI taxonomy): Eukaryota > Metazoa > Arthropoda > Insecta > Lepidoptera > Tortricidae > Pandemis > Pandemis corylana. The sequence continues at coordinate 12,194,724 of OX421866.1, read as the reverse complement.
TTCGTCACAAGCGAGCGAAAGCGTTCGATAAACAAAAGAACTACCTTCGTTTCAAAAAGATGTCATTCTATTTGAGGAACGGGGTAATAATGGAGTCGCAATTAAGTATATACTCGGATTTTTTTTATTTGACAGATATTTACAAATACAAATATTAACATGAATTTTAATAATTAAGCCTATCTACGTTCCACTGCTGAGCACAGGCTTCCTTTAACAACGAGAGGGATTGGGTCATAGTTCCCACGCAGACCCAGCCAGGCAACATCCGTAGTAGCCTAGTTGTTCAACCTACCGCCTCTCAAGCAGAAAGTCGTCGAGGGAATGGGTGATTATAATAGGAATCATGTTATAGGCGATGAGGCTAGCAACCCATCACTATTTTGATTCGATTTTCCACCTAGACGCCCACAATCTTGCTAAATGTGGCCTGTAGGTACCTGTTACCTTAGGCTCTGTGTACCCCGTAAGGGATAAAGACGTGATTTGTGTGTGTGTGTTATAAATATTGTACGGCTTGAACTTTTCTTGAAGCTTTACGTCTTCTTTAATAAGTGATAGCTCCTCTGTCCCATCTCACTATACTTCATCTTATATTATTTTAAACATTTCTATGTAACTATACCTGCAATTTGGGAATCGCCTTTTTCTGTAATCTACGCTGGCTATTTCCAGTTATGTCGAATTTGTCAAAATGAATCGAACATTATAGCAGAATTTTTGTAAGGCATGTAAAGTTCTTCTTCTCTTTCTCTCGCGATAATAGTTATCCATTCCGCACAGCAAAAAAGATCACTAGGAAATCTACAAAAAATGCAATTTATATATTATTTTAAAACGAGAACTACTCCATGAATTTCTTGTTCTAAAACATCCGATTATTGTCAAGATGGTGGGCCAAACAATAAATTATTGATTTTAAAATGTAAACTGCCAATTTTTACTTACTTTATGAAATACTGACTTGTATTTACTTAAAGAAAGATATTCCTTCCGAAACCTTAGTGTTTCGGTGGCTGTTTTTGCAATTTTTGAACGCACATTGTGGCATTTTGACACGTCCTCACGCTGGCCGAGGTTGGCGCATACTGTCAGAAATAAGGCCACAAATTTATTTTGTGGCCTTATTTCTCGGAGCCGTTTTCAGAGCTATCACCGTGAATCTAGTTGTATTGTTGATCGAAGGGTAAAATCGAGAACCTAAACAAAGACTCTATTGTCTGTCTGTCTTGTATCTCATGAACCGCGATGTTTTCACAGATGATGAATTTTGTATCCATTACAACAACATGTACTAAAACAGAATATTTTGTCTGTCTTATCTAAAACGTTTGGGCAAGTGCAATCTTACCCATCAGATCAGTTGACGCCTATTTTATAAAAATGGGATTAGGTACAGATGCCTTGCTAACCTTGCATTACAACGATATCTTTTCGTAATGTACAGGCCCCAAGTACAGGATTGTCCCGATTTTTCGATGCATTTGGATGCATAAGATCACGAGTAGACTAAAGACATTACGTATGTATGTATGTATGTATGTAAACTCTTTATTGTGCAAAATAAACAAGACAAATACAATTGACAAACACTGAGATACATGCACAAAGGCGGAATTATCCCTTTAAGGGATCTCTTTCAGTCAAACGTTTTGAGATGTACGCTCTATTGTGGATTTCACTATATGGATGTTTTAAACTCACTCTTTGTCGGTCTCTCGCTTCATGCTCCTCTCATTCACTCAAAGGTTAACTGGTTAGAGATCCCGCATAGGGATAAGTTCGCCTTTGTGCATATATTTGATGTCTTTTTTGTGATTTGTTTCTGTTTCTTTATATTTGTACAATAAAGTATTTACTTTATTCGTAATAGAGACACAATAATGGTTTTATTATTAAGGTAACAATTTGTGTTGATGTTGCTCGAATGTTATGTCATAACTGTTTGAGGTGGAGTTAACTTACGTTTACGATATCTAACCAAGGCCATGCCTCGGGCAAATGTTTTGCCTGTGTGTTTGTTAGTTACTAAGTTAGCTGGGAGTTCGGCCTTGGTTACTATTAAGGATAAAATACTTAAGCGACTGAAACAATATCTCGTAAACTAAGCAAAGCTTGTGCTATGAGTACCTTATAGGCAATCGATCAATATACATTACAATACATATCAAGACAAAACAGCCAAGACTCAAGAACAATCATTCGTATTCATACATAATATCTGCCCCGACCGCGGTTCGAACCCTGGACCTCAAGCTTCTTTAAACGCTATGCTACTCGGTCGTCAGATACGAGATTTTTCTTTAAAAATATTTAACCTTTTAACCGCCAAGCCGCTCTAGTGTCGCCCGCAACTTTCAACTTTATCTTGTCAAATGAAGGTGCATTTTACACTGCAAATACTGATTTCATGTCAAGTCAGTGGTGGCGAAAAGGTTAAACACAAAATGGAAATAGCTTTGCATCGCATTTGCTTAAAATACGTCGCAAAGCTGAGCAAGCTTAACTTTCTATATTTAACTTACATTGATATTCAGAGATGCTGATAGAAACTGTTCTTTTTCCTCCCTCGGGGGATATTGTCGAGTTTCCGCGTCAGAAAGTTCGGCCTGAAGGCACCGATAAAATATAAGCATACTAAGTAGTTTAAATGTAGGTACGGTCAAGTGCAAAAATAAGTATGGATACGAACTTCTCAAAAATATATCCCACGACCTTATTATACCGGTGTACAGTCTGACAACAAAAATAATGCTCCACGATGTACCTGCGCAGTAGACCAATTTTAGTAGCGCGGGAAATTACGATAGACCAATGATAAAATAGAATTCTACGCGCGCTAAACTCTGGCGCTGTTATTGGTCGATCGATTTCGTACCAACATGGCGGCCGGGCCGTGCGCCAATGCCGCCATTGATTATTTACACGTTCGGCTACCATCGGAAACTGGTCTGCGCTTCTCTGCGCAAACGAATACTGCCGATGCGCATTATATTTGTTGTCAAATTGTACGTGCGATGATACTTATTTTTGAAACTTTGACTAGATACATATTATTACACTTGACTGTACTACACATAACTTAATATGAATATCCTTAGGGTCTTTATCTACTATCTACTATATTAAAATAAAACAATTAAAAAAAAACTTGAGAGGTGTCAAGGGACACCCGAATTTAACGAAGTTCCTTTCGATTAATTAGTGAAGGAATTGTATTTTTTTTAAAGTTATAATAATATTTTTTTATGTTTTGTACCATTGTATTTTGTAATTTCTTTCTCTCACGATATTCTCTACGTCTTTGTGCATTTATCTTTTTCCTTGATGTTATAGTTTGTACCTCAGTAGTCGATGCTTTAGTTGATTCGCTATTGAAATAAAACTTTAGGTCTTATTTTTTTCCGTCTAGGCCCCTTTCGTTGATAATTGACTCGCTACTTGTCCTGCTCGCACTTGCAGCGGCGTGGTAATGCCTTGATAATGGCCGTGGTAATTGACTAATCCATTTTATCCATTTGCTATGAATAACTTCCGGTACAACTAGTGCAAAAAGTGTTGGTAACAACTTTTAGTCTTAATTTTTTCCGTCTAGCCCCCTTTCGCAACGCGCGATAAGGAACTTCGTTCCAAAAGCAGAGGCCCCCGTGGCATAGTACCGCAGACGCTGGCAGCGTTTCCCCTTTATACAGCGATACTAATAATATTACGTTGTCCAACGAAACTGTTAGCTCCGCGGGCACCAGTGCGTCTCCTCAATATATCTTTGAAGACGCTTATAGCGCTAGGGCCCCACAAACCAAGCGTCTCAACACAGAAAAGAATAAAGCGAAAATAGGTGAAAGTAGAATTTAATTTTCTTCCATGCTGGTCTGGGGGCAAAGAAAATACATAGGGCTCTTCAAGGCTAGACTGAATAGGCTATTACTGAACCAGTGAGTTACACCTTTGGCCTCATCTGCACCTTCCACCAAGTGAGATAGAGGTCAATCACTGGTCAGTTCGTAGTAAAAAAAAATGTACCAGTTGCTTCTCTACCCGCGCAGATGGTAAAAGCCCATCGAGAGAATGGGCGAAAATCATAGGAATCATGTTATAGGCGGTGCGACTAGCACCCATCACGATTTTGATTCTATTTTCCACCTATACGCACACAATCTTGATAAACGTGGCCTGTAGGTCTTGTTACAGTTTGACAACAAAAATAATGCTCCACGATGTACCTGCGCAGTATACCAATTTTAGTAGCGCGGGAAACTCTGGCGCTGTTATTGGTCGATCGATTTCGTATCAACAATGGCAAAATCGTGTAAGCGGGACAGAGCTACTAAGAATACAAAGCAAGCAATACTCTGCCAGTTGCGCTTGCAAATAAAGTTCAATATAGATTATTTACACGTTCGGCTACCATCGGAAACTGGTCTGCGCTTCTCTGCGCAAACGAATACTGCCGATGCGCATTATATTTGTTGTCAAACTGTACATTATGGTCTGTCTACCCCGTAAGGGATAACGACATGATTTGTGTGTGTATGTATGTGACATAATAATATAAAAGTAACAAATATATCCAGCACAACAACAAAACCGTTCGACATTCTCGCTGAAATAGACCCGTTCTCAAAGTCTAATCTACGCAGTTTACTGAACTCTGAAGCGAATCTTTACGGACGGCTTCACGCTATCAAAAGCTTATCGGTTAGGTGTGAAACAGGGCTATGTGCTTCCCTTTCGTGTGGTTTGGGATTAGAGATGCCATCCTTCCGGGGTTGCCTTGTGTTTGTACTAATTTAAAACGCGGACTTCCGCGTTTCGAGATAAAATGAAACATACCGAACACCGAAACATGACATGAAACTACCGTGAGAGTCAATTATAATTATACAAACGGATAGCTCACTTATAAAAGACGAGTGATGCCCGACATGTTTCGGACTAGTTCGTAGTCCTTTCTCTTGGAAATCAGTTTGTGTAATTATAAAGTAAAGTAAAGAAAGGCCTTTAGAGCTCGTTACTTTGAGCTCTGTCTACCCCGAAAGGGAGAAAGATGTATGAATTATTTTATCAAAATCGTGATACCTCGACGGCTTCTACTCGAAGCAAATTTTATTTCATGCTACTTAATTGAAGACTGCGATGGTATTCTTTTGGATTCCCATGGAATTTTGAAAACACCCATTGGTTTTTGATACAATTTCGTAATTTTGAACCGCTTAACCATTACATTAGCTAGTACCTAAACATTTGTAATATGTTGGCTGCCTGTATTTAAAATACTCAGATGCGCACAATTCACTATTTTTTAACTAAATAGATTTATGTACCTATAACTATTAAGAAAATTAAATGGTTTGCTGTTTTGAAATGAAACATGACAAGGCTTTCACTTCTTCATCTTTCATTTAGGATTTTTTATAAAGCTTAGGTAGTACCGTTTTTAATCCTAGCAAAATAATTTCACAGAATTATCTGTAACGGACTTAAATCACCCTTTTGTAATACGCGTAATACAAAAGGGCATGTAAGTATATTTGAAGAGGCATACATGTCCAAAAACTAACTGCGCTGTTAGCATATTTGTGGATTTTTCCCTTACTCAGTTTTGATGGAAGCTCAGCCTTACTCCCCCCACACTCCTACATTGTGAAAACTCTATGCATATGTTTATATCATGAAAATATGTATAAGCAAATACCTAAACCATCAACCCTTCCCGTATTTCACTACTGCGGTGATTCTCCTAATTTGTTTTACTACTTTGATAACTCTCCAGGTTTTCGCTACTTCGGTCATTCTCCAAATTTCCACTACTTCAGTCATTTTCCAAATTTATACATTTGATTAACACGTCGCTAAAATAATTATAAAGAGTACACTAATTTGTTTTTTTTTTTGCTAGCGATTGACTCCAATCTCACGTGACGGAAAGCGCAGTTCAAAGGAGTAACTTGTTGGTTCAATAACCGACTTAAGTTAAATTTACCTTCATAAGTTTATCTTCATGGTATGCCTTTATTATAGGTACATTAAATATGTCACTGCATCGCTTTATTCTCCGTCTAAGTAGCAGCCGCATTTCGTAGTCACTTTGATGTAAACTGATATTCATGAACAAATATCCGCCGGCAAGCGCCGCCTTCTGTATACTTTGGCTGTAGTTTTAGCTTCAAAGAGAACTGATAACAAAGGTTATTTCTTTTTATGAAATATAGAATCGACTCAGAATCACATACGTAAAGAAATATTGCATGTGCTAACCTAGGTGGGACTAGTTTTCCCACCGGATTGATAATAACACTAATCTAATCTACACATAAACACACAAATCACGTCTTTATCCCTTACGGGGTAGACAGAGCCTAAGGTAACAGGTATCTACAGGCCACATTTAACAAGATTGTGGGATTGTGGGTGTGGGCGTGCGATTGTGTGGAAAATGGAATCAAAATAGTGATGGCTTGCTAGTTGGTTGTTGCTGATCTAATCTAAATGTTTGTAAACTAATGTTAACCTAAATCTACCAAAGAGAGACAAAAAACGACTCTTCTTAGAACAAGTTTGTAACTTGTTATGAATTAAGCTGGTTTTACAAGCTCTTATTTAACTTGCAATGTATGTAAGTATGTGGAGTCAGCGTCATATAGTTTGAAGCATCCAAATCGGCCAAATAGTTTGGTAGCAACATATAAATAGTATGGTGTGTCGAACTTTTTGGTCACCCTGGATGTTTCATGCTAGCTATATGACGCTGACTGTATGTCTGTCCGGGTGAAATCTTGCTACCCAATTTTGAAGCGATCCAACCGATTGAGCCGACTTTGCTTTCTTCTGTAAGTCAGATGACAATACAAAAATCTAGTTATGAAATTCTGGTGGCGCGGTCAGGACCGTCTCCGCAGGCGGGAACTCTTCAACGGTTGGTCCGATTGACACGTATATGTAGGACGGATAACAACGAAACTGCAGTCAGCAAAAAAAGCTTGTATTCAAAATGAAATTGACAGGAACTTGGAAAGCAATGAAATGAAATATTTAATTAAATGTACAGACGTAGAAACATTCCCAAGGATAACTAAACAATAAAAATAGTAACATTAAAGGAAGAAAGAAGTGGGAACTCTAGCCCAAGCCCTCTCGTTCTGAGGGTAGGCCAGTGCCCAGTAGTGGGACGTATGTAGGCTGGAGATGATGATGATGACGAACATTAAAAGAGGTTACCTACCTTATTAGTAGCAGCTAAGCACGCTCCAGCGGCCACAAGCGTCTTAACCGCATCCAGGTGACCGTGCCACGCTGCCATCAGCAGAGGCCGCATGCCGAACTGTGGAACAAACACAGCCTGAATTTTATGTACTCCTGGTGTAATCTAAGAATCCTAAGATAACTGAAGCTTTGAGTTAAGCAAGTAAGTGACTCATTTTACGTTATAACGGTTCTAAGTATAACAAAACACTTAATTACAGCTGTCATTTTATATCAACCCGTATATATTTAGCACATTTTTTCATGATTTTCCAGTGGTATTTTCAGATTACTCGAACACAGCAAATCTAACGATAAACAAGTAACGTCTCAATCAATTTCCGGGTACAATACAGAATGCTTCTGCAAAACGAATCTGCTATTACGCATTCAAAAAAAAATGTGACGATAAATAAAATTACCTTGTCGGCGGCTTCAATATCGCATTTCGCTTCGATGAGTAAATTGACAATCTCGACGTTGCCCCTGCTGGCCGCCCAGTGTATTGGCGCGCGGCCGTACTGTCTCAAACCAAAATACAGGGAAATTATGCTAAACATGTCCATTATGAAAGTTGAATTGGAATGAATGGAAATGAAATCTTTTTGCTTCCTTCCGCATTACGTATAGATGAAGTGATTGCGTTTGTTCAATGCGAGAGCGTTCTACAGCCGTAGCTGCCGCCCCTGTCCATATACCTAGTCTTTTTATTAGCTACTATTCAGTCATGCAGCTCCTCGCCAAAGAGTAGAAAATACCTAATTTAATTTTTATATGTACGGTCAAGTGCAAAAATAAGTATCGATATGAACTTCTCAAAAATATGTCCCACGACCTTATTACGGCGGTGTAATTTGCGTATGGTACTTATTTTTGAAACTTTGACTACATAGATACATATTATTACACTTGACCATACACACACTAGTGCGTTACAAAGAGAAACATTATTTGTACAATAGGTCAGATGAAATTGTGGTCGAACCTTTCTACCCCTAAACTAGGTGTAAAACCTGTTTCTTAGGGGCTTGAGTTCGTCCGATATTCTGTATCAAAACAACATGGAATAGTACAATGTAACAGCAGAGCAGACTGATTCTAATTACACAAGTAAAGTACAAATTAAGGAGACGAATGAAAAGTCTAAAGATAAAAATAACGATGAGACAAACAAATGAATTATATGCTAGAGTTGTAAATTGATTTAAGTTGGCTTATTTTTCAACACACTGAAAAGCGTAAGTGGTGGAGCATGGTGTACAATATGATGGCTGGTTTAAGTCATGGCTACTGGTACCAACAAACTTCTTGACTAAATGACCTTGAATTTGCAGGAACAGATTTGACGTCTGAGTGTCTTTCATTGGTGGATTGCTTTTTGGACTCATATCTATTTAACTATTGTTTGGTCGAATTCTCGTTTGGTCTAAAACGTTCCAGCTGAAACTGAAAATATTTTGGAATATACTTATACAATTTAGATTGGGTTGGCTCTGACTTTTTCTGAAAATTCGATGATTTCAGTATAAATTTTGTTTAGACGGAATGATCATTCGACCATCTGTCTTTACCAAACTAGATGTCGCCCGCTGCTCAAGAACTTTGCCGGCACTTCACAATTGTTTCGACCAAGCTGTTATTCGCAACTTCGCCTGCCTCTTGTGGAAACTTTACACTTTATTGGGATAAAAAGTGCAAATGCCACAGCGATAATGATAACGTAGCATTCTACTTATGAAACACTTTTTTAAATAGAATTAGTAGTTCCGAAGATTCTCTTACATCCAAACTCACAGCATTACCTCTTTAACTATAATATTAGTATAAACAGGTTTAGACTACAGGCCCATGACCAAAAAATGTGGGTCATATGAACCACCAGATGACATATATAGGACGATATAAGAGCATAAAATAATAAGATTCAGCACTATGCCGTCACTTGTAAGCTGTCCAACTGAGTGCTGGTGAGAATTCAAAAGTGTAACCCTCGATTTTTTCCCCTTGTCGCATGATTTTTGTACGGCGTTGCGGAATAATGGATTAAAAGCTGTATTGAAACAGTATGAAACTGATGCCGTACAGAATGAAATGACCAAATTTACCCTGGAAATTGTCAGAAAATAAAAAAAAATTACCGACTTTGTGGCACACCATCTGTACGGCATCAGTTTCATACTGTTTCAATATAGCTTCTAATCCATTATTCTGCAACGCCGTACAAAAATCATGCGACAAGGGGAAAAAATCGAGGGTTGCACTTTTGAATTCTCACCAGCACTCAGTTGGACAGCTTATAAGTGACGGCATATTGCTGAATCTTATTATTTTATGCTCTTATATCGTCCTATATACGTCACCTGGTGGTTCATATGACCCACATTTTTTGGTCATGGGCCTGTAGTCTAGTTAGTATCTAGTCGTTGTTCTTTCTTTGCTCACGTTATTCCTGCAGTTGACATCTGTGGGTCGTTGCAGCGCCTCCCTCACGGCCGCTGGCTCGTTCTTGATCACCGCTTCATGGAGCAGCAAGTCGTTCTGTTGCACACGCGACCGCCCTTCCACTGCCATCTGTATCATGATGCCCTGGTCATTGTACATATATACATACATACCAGTAGCGTGGCGTAAAGTATATCAGAAGGCAAGCCAAAGGGAATTCAAATAGCCATTTTCCTTAATTCAGCACAATAAAGTGCCCAACTGCCTTAAAATAGAGTTCTACGCCACTGTTACATATAGGTTGACTGGGAGATATTCCTGAAAGGGATAAGTCAGTCTTGTGAATGTATCTAAGTGTTTATCAATTGTATTTGTTTTATGTTTATTTTGCAAACACAGTTTACAGTTAACATAGATACATAAATCACGAAGCATGATGGACGTACAGGTGGAAAGGGGAAAAAAAACATTTATTCAGTTGAGCCTTTGATTGTAATCTTCAACTAATGTAAAAATCAGTTAATCTTTTTTGTGCATATAGATTAGACGTGATATTAGATATTATCGTGTGGTCTATATCACGAAACTAGCTGTTGCTCGCAACTTCGTCTGCATAGAATTCGTTTATCACTATCCCGCAGAAATTACGCAATCCGTTCTTAGAGGATGCCTACGTCATAGTAGCTTTATGCATGCAAAGTCTCAGCCCATTCGGTTTAAAATTGACAAAGTTTCATACAAACTTTCATCCCCTAATTTATCACCTTGGGGGTAGAATTGATCAAAATCCTTTCTTAGCGGATGCCTACGTCATAACATCTACCTGCATGCCAAATTTCAGCACGATCCGTCCAGTGGTTTGGGCTGTGCGTTGATAGATCACTATGTCAGTCAGTCAGTCAGTCAGTCACTTTTGAGTTATATATATTTAAGATAGAAGATAGATTTAGAAGATATTGATGCGTCTCGCAGCGAATCCGGTTGTTTTGACGATCCTATATTGTCATAACAGTATCACGATTATATTGATCATCTAAATCCATGCCATTTTGATACGAGTATGCCATATTTTTTAGTACGTTCTTACTTCGTTTGAAGTTAGAAGATATTCCCGAGGACACTCTTTTTGATTTATTTAACAGGTTCAACGTACATCCTAGTTTAAATAACAGACAATCTATCAATGTGACGGATAGATTGATGGCTCCCGCTCTCCGTTTCTTTTATTTTACCAATAGGGTAATGGTGCGAATAACTCCGACTTTGTTATTTGAACTTTTTCCAAGTGTTACATTGAATCATCAATATTATCAGATCATCATCACAGAGCAAAAGTTACACGTTGTGAAATGTTTAGCTTTGGTCTCTGGTCACTGGAGCGGCGCCGACGACAGCTACAGACGTAGTAAAGGTGCATTGGGGTAAATTCGAAATTAGGAATTTCGAAAATCATGGATATCATCTAAACGGGGAACAATTCCATGATCTGGCAACGCTTACCTAGAAGCCAAAGACATTGGAGGAAAGAAGGAAATTGTTCCCCGTTTAGTGGATATCCACGAGTTTCGAGATTCCCCCGATTTCGAATTTACCCCAATGCACTATAATCAATATTGAAATTCTTCAATGCTAATGTTAATGTTACATAGTGACCGACCGAGCTTTGCTCGGACATAGCAATATGCCTAATATTTACGTTTTATACTTATTTTATTTATTTATCCCTTACAGAGTAGACAGAGGCTAATGTAACAAGACCTAAAGGCCACGTTTAGCATCATTGTGGGCGTATACGTGGAAAGGGGAATCAAAATAGTGATGGGTTTGCCAGCTGCGTCGCCTATACTCGTAACATAAGTAAATTTTCACCAAAAATTGTGATCACTCTCCAACAACAATGTGTATGTACTCTCTGTCTAATTCAAGGCGGAAACGCTACGCGCTAATTATATATTAATTCCATCAAATTCGGAGAATGACCATTTGGTCGTTTTATCTATATACTAATATTATAAAGAGGAAAAATTTGATTGTTTGTTTGTTTGTTTGCATTAAATAGGCTCCGAAACTACTGGACAGATTTCAAAAATTCTTTTGCCGTTAGAAAGCTACCTTATCACAGAGTGACATAGGCTACTCTTTACCGCGGGAAAATACCTTTTCCTACGGGAAAATTAATTTACTGCGGGCGAAGCTGTGGACGAAAGGCTAGTAATACAATAAGTAGTTAAAAGGTAATTAATTACAAATACCTCGGAAGTACAAATATTCCTTATACAACAAAACATAACGTTCTGTAAGCGTCATTACTTATTCAATATTTTCGTGAAGCTAATACGCAGTATTATACTATCTTAACGTGGAGCTCTCAATCCTATCTCAAAGGATGTTTGTTTGGCAATGTAGGTATTGGGGCGGAGAAAGGTTTGCATTCCGCTCAGGCTACATTACGGTTTTTCTCAATGCTGATATCGGATTACGCTTCTGAAGCAGCCATTTGGGGCAGATGAGATGTACCTGCGACTTTGTGTGTGTGGTGTGTTAGGTGTGCTAGATTCCTTATTATACACTGTTTCTTTAAATTAATGCAGAATATTTTGCCAGATCGTTGGCTTATTTTAACTAAATAGGTAATCCTACTAATATTATAAACGCGAAAGTTTGTAAGTATGGATAGATGGATGTTTGTTATTCTTTCACGCCAGAACGGCCGGACAGATCTGGATGAAATTTGGAACATAGACAGATTATAGTCTGGAATAACACGTAGGCTACTTTTTATTCCGGAAAATTGCGTAATTCCTGCGGGATAGCGATAAATGAATTCCATGCAGACGAAGTTTCGGGCAACAGCTAGTAAGTAAATGTTTTTTAAAATTATTAGATTGTGGTTGACAAAATGCTGCCATACATCAGTTGGTATTAAAAACTTAAAAGTTTCTAAACGACACTGAAAATTAGAACACAAAAAAATCCGAAAAGTAAAGCTATGGCCGGGAATCGAACCCGGATCCTCGTCATTCCGTGACGCGTGCTATACCCCTACACCACCCATAGCAGGTGGGTAAGCCTTCGATTTTTTCTATCTAAGCCGTTACTAGCTGTCGCGTGACCTTGTTACTATGCGAAGTTTTGTCGCCAAGCGACATCTGTTTGAATGATGTGTCTGTACGACACAATTACAAACTCCCGTGGAACATCTACTGCTCACCAGGGATGAGAGAAGGCGCTGTTTTTCAAATGATAGGTACTATCAAATGAATCGAGACTTTAAAAGTTGTCGGCATCAAAGGGGTAACTTGATTAAGAATCCTAAATTAAGATAAAAACTTTTTCAGGAGCGTTCAATTAAACTAAGAATAAGAATAAGAAAACTTTATTGGTTGATACAGAAACACAAACAGAACATTACACATGGATACTTATTCCAACCAGCCAAATGGCCGCCACTCAGCTATGTGTCACGATAAGATCTAGGATAATATCGTGACGCTGATTTTCAGTGACGCCAGTTACGGAGTTACGGAAACTAACCGAACCATCTACTGATATATTCCATGTCAATTCTAAGACACTCAAGTAGTAGAAGTATCCACTCTTTCGTAGTTACTGCAAAGAAAACTGGATATTTTAGTTGAGGAACCTACTGTGCGGATAGGATAGATCCGATCCGCAAGCAATGTGCGGATGAGATTGTATCAATGAAACAAAAAACATTCAAGTGAGTAGCGGAGTAGCAAGGTAGGTAAATATTTTTTGTTCATTGAAATGGGGCAAAGTAACGCCTGATTCAATAAAATAATAAAATAAGAGTTTGTATCAATTTCAGTTATTTTCATATTTTCGCCACTTATAGTAACTGACCTATACGCCCACAATCATGCTAAACGTGGCCTTTAGGTCTTGTTACCTTCGGCTCTGTCTACCCCATAAGGGATATAGACATGATTTGTGTATGTATGTATGGTGACTTTATTAAGGACCTTGTAAGTTTTGATTCCATGTTAGTTTGCACCTTTTTATTGACTGTATCTTTTCATTACGTTCACTTCATCATCATCATCATCATCATCAGCCTATGTTAGTCCACTGCTGGACATATAGGCCTCCCCTAATGAGCTTGACGTATCCAGCATCTGCCTGCAGCCTTTCGCCGATCGTCATCCCACCTGGCCGGAGGGTGTCCTACACTACGTGTGCCGAGTCGCGGTCTCCACTCAAGAACACGTTTACCCCAGCGGTTGTCGGTTCTTCGCGAGATATGGCCGGCCCACTGCCACTTCAGCTTGCTAATTCTTTGAGCTATGTCGGTAACTTTGGTTCTCTGTCGGATGTATTCGTTCACTTAGTAGATTTATTTTCTCACAACTTGAAAGATTACAGATATGAGATTTTATATTAATCACAGCTTGATACATCAACGTGTTTCTAAGATAAATAGTCTTGACAGACGGACAGACAGACACGCGGATAACAAAGTGATCCTATAAGATTTCGTTTGACCTTTTGAGTCACGGAACCTTAAAAATGTAACATAATGCGTGGGTCGCAGATTACGGACGGTAACATGACAGCTGTCTCATCCCAAGCCACTTCGGATAATAAAACCTTGTTTATGAACTATTAATGCTGGTATTAAGCTTTGGAAATCTGGAGAGCTGACGCCGGAGCCATTAATGGAAAAGTACGATAAGAAGTTAATTAAAGCCAGATTCGCTGAGAAAATTGTTTACAAACACGATAGAAATGAAATCTACGTATTACTGTATTTAAAGATTCATGCTTTACTTCCCAGAAGTTTATCTTAATTTCAATCTAATAGTATATAGTTGTTAAATGTTAAATACAACGAGAACTTATGAACGCCCAGCATCTTTGGACCTAGAAAGCTGAAATTGTGCATAGAGGTTCCAAAGGAAACAAAGTCATCACGTGTGTAGTAACTGCACAATAGCCTCTCGATGATCAAAAAACATTTACCTTGCTACTCCGCTACTTACGTGCAAGATAGCAAAGCATGTTCGAAATATATTTGTTTTAAATGCAATCCCTCTTTCGTCTCCTGCTACATAAAATAAGAATTCTTAGGGGGATGAGTACGAGTATTTTTTACTTGTTATTAAAGAGTTTCTTTGTTCGTTCTTCGAGTTTCACAAATAATGAGTGATTAGGTATTTCCTTAAGTGGGTATTCGTGACGATTCTTGGTATTGTAACATACTTTAAAATAATATTATCGAGAAATGATGTCTACTGAACGAAATAAACTTGTCGATGTCTTGGTCAATGTTGACCCAAATTATCCGTCTATCTCGAATTCGAATATTATACAATAACAGCCCGTTACTAAGGTATTTATTATGATAGGTTTTCCTCGAACTACCTCCACTAACTAACACAGAAAGATGTTCTAAATAATAAACATTTTTTTATGGCTCACTCGCTTGAGATAATATTTGTTGACACGTCGACGCAAAAAAACAGACGATGCGAAACAATTGGGGCCGTATTTACAAAATCAGGTATTCGTTACTGTATAACAATAACTTTGTTTAACTTTGCTCGTTGTTCATCACAATTTAATATGATACAGGGTTATAATTGTAATATAACTGAGCAAAGAACCGTCAACGCTGGGATAGCGTAAAAACCAGCAGCGGCCGCAGTAAACGGACGCGTTTTAAGTTGCAACATCAAGTTATTTTTACAATAAGTTTAACCATAACCAACGATTTCGACATTTCAAGGATTTCTGTCAAACTTACGCCAAAATGTCGGATGGTTAAAGTTATTATTAAAGTACGTGGCGGAACTCACACTTAGTGTAACTTTACTTTTTTATTACGATTTTTTTTTTTTTAGACGACCGGATAGCCTAGTGGGACCCTGACTATGAAGCTAAAGGTCCCGGGTTCAAATCCCGGTAGGGGCAGACAGTTGTATGATGAATACGAATGTTTGTGCCCGAGTCATGGATGTTGTATGTGTTTAAGTATGTATTTATCTACATTATATAAGTATGTTTATCCGTTGCCTGGTACCCATAGTACAAGCTTTGCTTAGTTTGGGGCTGGGTCAATTGGTGTAATTTGTCCCAAGATATTTATTTATTTATTGCAACAAACGTCTCGAGCGCGTTAATTAAAGATTCGTTTGTGGTAGTTAGGTACGTGCAGCTAGAGTAGCGCTTACGTAAAGGTTACAGTGCGTCTAGTTTCTTATTGTATCTCGACAATCTTCCTTTTTCATATTACTGCCGTCTAGTCATATGAAAAACGAAGATAACCGAACTACGCGAACGTGACCCAGGGTGTGTGTTAAAAACTTCGATCAACAATACAACTAGATTCACGGTCCCATACAAAATCAAAGCGAAAAAGTGGCCCTGTTACTTATGCTTATAGCTATATCTGTTTTACCTTCTTTATTAACGTAAAATAAACCTTAAGTCTAAGCAACAAAGATCCAAATAATTATAATTGTATATAATACTTACGACGTTTCGTCACAAGCGAGCGAAAGCGTTCGATAAACAAAAGAACTACCTTCGTTTCAAAAAGATGTCATTCTATTTGAGGAACGGGGTAATAATGGAGTCGCAATTAAGTATATACTCGGATTTTTTTTATTTGACAGATATTTACAAATACAAATATTAACATGAATTTTAATAATTAAGCCTATCTACGTTCCACTGCTGAGCACAGGCTTCCTTTAACAACGAGAGGGATTGGGTCATAGTTCCCACGCAGACCCAGCCAGGCAACATCCGTAGTAGCCTAGTTGTTCAACCTACCGCCTCTCAAGCAGAAAGTCGTCGAGGGAATGGGTGATTATAATAGGAATCATGTTATAGGCGATGAGGCTAGCAACCCATCACTATTTTGATTCGATTTTCCACCTAGACGCCCACAATCTTGCTAAATGTGGCCTGTAGGTACCTGTTACCTTAGGCTCTGTGTACCCCGTAAGGGATAAAGACGTGATTTGTGTGTGTGTGTTATAAATATTGTACGGCTTGAACTTTTCTTGAAGCTTTACGTCTTCTTTAATAAGTGATAGCTCCTCTGTCCCATCTCACTATACTTCATCTTATATTATTTTAAACATTTCTATGTAACTATACCTGCAATTTGGGAATCGCCTTTTTCTGTAATCTACGCTGGCTATTTCCAGTTATGTCGAATTTGTCAAAATGAATCGAACATTATAGCAGAATTTTTGTAAGGCATGTAAAGTTCTTCTTCTCTTTCTCTCGCGATAATAGTTATCCATTCCGCACAGCAAAAAAGATCACTAGGAAATCTACAAAAAATGCAATTTATATATTATTTTAAAACGAGAACTACTCCATGAATTTCTTGTTCTAAAACATCCGATTATTGTCAAGATGGTGGGCCAAACAATAAATTATTGATTTTAAAATGTAAACTGCCAATTTTTACTTACTTTATGAAATACTGACTTGTATTTACTTAAAGAAAGATATTCCTTCCGAAACCTTAGTGTTTCGGTGGCTGTTTTTGCAATTTTTGAACGCACATTGTGGCATTTTGACACGTCCTCACGCTGGCCGAGGTTGGCGCATACTGTCAGAAATAAGGCCACAAATTTATTTTGTGGCCTTATTTCTCGGAGCCGTTTTCAGAGCTATCACCGTGAATCTAGTTGTATTGTTGATCGAAGGTTAAAAACTCAAAACGGCTCCGTGGTTAAAAAAGCCTTGAAGACTTATAGCTAGCCTTAGCTCTCTTGGACGTACAAGGATATCATAAAAGCAATAGATTGACGAACTCTTGTTCTAGCTGGAGCATTAGCAGCTCTAATTTCAAGTTGAATAGAACTAGCGCCACGCCTCTCACTGCGACTCTAATGGCTCTAAGAGGCTTGAAAGGCGATATCTCCTCTCTATTATTACATTCCTGGTACGCCATTTGCGAGGCACATTATTACACTATTTAATACGATAAGAAAAGGGGTGAAATAGCGGTGACATGACATGAGTAATAAATCTAATAAAAATATCCGAGCTCTTTTTTTAGGATTCCTTAGTCACGCGCAGCTCAGTGTATTGGGTTCCGTAGTAGCCCGTTTATAAGTTGGTCGACGATTAGGTGCTTGGTAACTTATAATCTACTCGTATTCCTTTCTTCATTTTCATTTTACGACTGCCCCGTAGAAATCGCTGTGAAGCGATAAGGCCGCCCATTGTTTTTTTTTTTTTTTTTTATGTGAATAGGAAGGCAAACGAGCAAGTGGGTCACCTGATGGTAAGTGATCACCACTGCCCATAGACACCCGCAACCCCGGGGGGATTGCAGATGCGTTGCCAACCTAGAGGATTAAGATGAAATGCCTCTTGTGCCCGTAATTTCCCCGGCTGACTTACTCTCCACACCGGAACACAGCAGTGCAAGCTCTGCTACTTAGCGGCAGGATTACCTTGTAAGTTTCTCTATACATCTGTTTTCTGTATTGTTGATAATATATGGTGTTCAATAAAGAAGCATTGTTTTGTATTATTCTTTTTTACCTTTCGATCTCTGTTGCTAAACAACACGTTTTTATGTCATTGACGGGTTTGCGATTCCCGATTGAGGCTGGAGAATTTTCAAAATTCCGTGAAGGTAGTCTAATTGAATGGCCATGCTGGAAATTTTAAATCTGGCTTAAACCTTGATAGTTTCATACATTTTGACACTACTAAATTACTTAGTCGCGGTAGGGTACTACTCGTAAACGAGACGACAACCAGAGCAGATTGCTTATTTAGACTGATGTTATTTGAAGGTCTCAATTGGTACAGCAGATTTAATATTATAACCGTTATTATCTTAATTAAGTTTGTATTGTTTGTTGCGGTGAATGCAATTTCAATTAGAAATGCCAGCTGAAACGTAAATGTAATGTCAGCTTTGTAAGACCGAAACAATGTGCTCTCGTTACAATTCATGTTTAAGGAAACATAACTTTTAGAGAAATAAATGTACCTACCTCCCTATTCAACGACGTATATCATAGCATTTTGCGAATACATAATATTTATTTATGCTGTACAATGAAAGGTATTACATTAAACTAGCTTCTGCCCGCGACTTCTTTTGCGTAGAATTATACATAAAAACCTTCCTCTTGAATCACTCTATCTATTTGTAGTGTTTAGATATAATTAAAACACGGAGTACACTTAACCGTTTAATCTTTATTTACAGACTGACACTTGCAGGTAGTTCATAGACTTAGAACTGCCCTCTATTTGTATACCTACACAATACTATTAAAAAAAAACCGCATCAAAATCTGTTGTGTAGTTTTGAAGATATAAGCATACATAGGGACATAGGGACAGAGAAAGCTACTTTGTTTTATACTATGTAGTGAAGAGCGTGGTTTTATGAAACAAACTAAAGAGAGCTTCGTAATAAAATAACAAGTGTTTATTTTAGATTTGCCTTCATCCGACAAATTCACCTTTATCAGACAAAGACAAACCATTACTTTTTAACAACAAATGTAAGGAACAAATGAAAGGTTACTTGGCTAAGTAAAACATGCATACGCGAGGTTTCTTTATAACTCCCAGTTAACATCTAACCCAGGGTTAAGATGTATCAAATGTAAGGAACTGTCCCTAACTCAAGTTTCGCTATTGAATTTTTGCCCGTGAACCGCAAAAGCGGCCCTAAATATTCGCTCAAATAAACATCCCATCGGTATTAAATTTATCGTCCTTTGAGTTCCGGTCGTCGGTGCCCGCACCAATGACCTTTGCATACTAAACACTTGTTATTCTATATATGTATATCTATTTTTGTACACATGGTGTGATATTTAGCGAGGCTAGCATAACCTTTGAGGTTGACGGCCGTGGTCTCACTTCGGAACATAATACCATCAAAAAACGTCATACGTAAAAAGATGCAACTCTCACAACGCAGTTCTTCTATATAAAGTTTTGAACCAAGACCCGATTTTTGAAAGCACATCACTCGAAAGTAGTATAAATCAGCTTATATCTCCAAAACTACAGCTCTAATCAAAGTTTTGACTAGTTCAAAAAATTAATGAGAGTCTTCTATGTTACTCATATTTCAAACTCAGCACAATTTTTCACCACTTTCAAGTGGTATTTTGACACATGTGCTTTCAAAAATCGGGCCCCAAGTCTGTCATTTTAGTCAGTAACGGCGGGTATAGAAAATAACAGTTCCCGTGGGTTAGAGATAAACGAATTCTACTTAGACGGAATCGCCAGCATTGGCTAGTGTTGTATACATATTTCTCAATTCAGTGAAAACTTTATGTGTCGGGTGAATACAGCGTACAGCTCCAGACCAAATCATTGTCACTCGCTGTCAGCCATCTGACACGCTCGAATGAGTTCCCGAAGCGTATCCGTCGTTCTTATACGTCAGCCTTCATCCACAGCTCCATCAGGTATGATTGATTGGGGTCAAACGTGGATGTCCCTAAACATAAAACGTCCGAGCGACCGTCGATCAAGAAAATACCTATTACTACCAGAGATGGGCAAATATAGAATACTAGTCTGTTGCCTGCGACTTCGTCTGCGAAGAATAAATTTATCGCGCGCCCGCGGGGACTCAAAAATTATCTTAGAGGAAAACTATCCTGTTATTTATTATAGACTTCTAATACGACGTATGCAAAATTTCATCGCCAGGCGAAGGCATCGTAAACGAAGAATACTCACTTTCGCATTTATAATATTAGTAAGGATAAGTGGTATTGATCAGTACTAGTACTGTATTGTAAGTTTTCGATAGCAAAATACGTCTCGATCACGTTAAACTGTCAAATACTATGAGAACTGTTTGTTGCCGTTTCACTCCGCTAGTGGCGCTGCAAATTTTTCCATAGTAATTGAGACGTTTACGTGAACGCGTTCGAGACGTTTTTATATGCGAAAACGTACACTAGAGGCTCTGATTAGGATGAGGGATCGCGGTGGATGCGGAGGGCGCAAGAGCGGTCTGAGTGGAGCGCCTTGGGGGAGGCATAGGCAGCAGTGGACGTCCTTCTGCTGATATGACAATAAGTAGTAATAGCAAAACAAGAGAAAGAGCGATATAACACGCATGTGTTAGGGGGAGATGGATACACGAGGCCAGTTTTCCTACACGCTGTAGCCGGCGCCCTAGCGACACCCTCAAATGAAAGGCAAAAGTTTATGGTTCTTTGACAAATGTCTATATCTCTGTCAAATTTTTCGGTCTCGCCTCAGTACTCTCGGTTATTCACCGCGCTGATTTTACCTTCCAATAGATTCTGCGTAATATATCTATGATTTCTACCCACGCCACGGCATAAGTTGTAATTTACATAAACGCGGGAACGGGTCAAATTTTACAGTCAGGGTCAAAAATATGGAAATAAGAAGTAAAAAATGAGAAACGCCTATGACCTTACGACAAAGAACTTGTAACTAAGTAAGCAAGCAAATGTTTTATTGTACAAAAAGAAACAGATACAATTCACAAAAAAATAAAAATAACATTAATATATTCACAAAGGCGAACTTATCCCTATAGATGAATAATAACTTGTAATGCCTAAAACTAGTTTCCTGAACTAAAATGCGTTGCACACGTTAATCACAGTCTTTTGTGTAAAATAGTTTATGGTCTGGGGGCACGGAGGTGCCTCCGCCAAGTGAGCAATTGGTTTTTGTAAATAAAAAATATAACTGCTTGTGACGAAACGGGGTCTCGTTCCGATCAAAATTCACAAATAAAATATTAATACTCTCATATGGAATAATATTCCAGATTTATTTATTAATTAATGTGAAATTAAATAGTATTAATTTCTAACAATGTTCCATGAAATTAGGGACACTTAGATTAATGAAATAATCACATCAGGTACAAGTACCACTACATATTCGGTGCAATATTTGTCAATATTTGTCAACTTATTTGCCAAAGAATGTCAGCCATCAACAAGTAGTCATCCCACAGAAGAGGTAAGGTCAGAGGAATATCTCTAGTGTTGCCACTCTCAAAATCAGTAAAGCGGCTTTCACACATCTGAACTCTAGTAAAATGTGCCTAGACTTTCAGACACCATAGACAAAATAGTCTCAAGGATTCAAATATTTTGGTAAATACGATAGATTATAAGAACACTGAATCTCATGAAGGAATATTATTTATGAGACACCTTGGTCAACCTATGGGGAATGCTGACGGTTTTAGATAATACAACGCAAATGATTTGATGTGTATTTCTCATAGAGAATTAGGAGCACCTTATGTCTAGATAAATATAATTCACCTTAACTCATTCTTTTATGGACAAAAGGGCTTCAAGCAGCATTGATTCATTGGCAAAAAGTATGCATTATCGTTAAGCAAAATACCACACCTATAAAACAGGTTGCCACAAGTAATAGGTCCACAAGACGTCACATCAAGTGCGGGTCTCACACATACACAAAATACTAAAAATTATAGTATTTAATTACAAACAAAGTTGGAAACGATCAACTTTTTCGTTAAGCTAATTTATGAAAGCCAAATAGCTATTATGACTAATCTTTAACAACTACCTATAAATAAGGAAGGATTAAATTGTTAACACATAACCATATAAGAAAAATATACCAACATAAAGAACCAAAATGCACAAAAGGATATTTGCTTTCTAGAAATAACCTGCTGTTCGGTATTCGTTATCTGTGACGGTCTATGGTTTAGCAATTGTGGAAAATCATAGCACAGGGAAAATGGATCTTATATTCATAACGTCTGGGTAGCGAATCGGGAACGATCACCGAAAGCACCAAAAACACTGTTGTCGCCGAAAGCACCGAAATCGCCGATATCACCAAAAACACCAAAAACACTGTCGTCGTCGAAAGCACCGAGATCGCCGATATCACCAAAAACACTAAAAACACTGTTGTCGCCGAAAGCACCGAGATCGCCGATATCACCAAAAGCACTAAAAGCACCGTTGTCGCCGAAAGCACCAAAAACGCCGAAATCACCGAAAAAGGGTATAAATACGGGCGTAGATTTTAGGAAAAGGGCTTTTTCTCTTCTGTCGGTTCGTAAGCGCGGTTCTTCCAAGCACAAATTAGATTTTAGCAAATACGCGAGATCGGGTCGCGGCTGTTTTACGTTTTACATTAATTTATTGAATTGATCATTTAATTGTTTTGATATCATCAGTTTGTGACATAGTGTTCTGTGGTCGTGAATACCAGTGCATATTCCCAACCTTATCCTTGGCGGCTCGGGGCTACTCTCCGGCGTCATTCCTCACTTTATCATTCTTTAGAGCCTATACTGGATTTGCGATTATAGAATACTAATTAGCTTGATTAATTACTTTGTGTGCTTGAAGTAGGGATTATACGAAACACGGTTTTCGGGTTTCAAGTCTGGCTACCTAACGGTGATAACAAGGGCTTGAAATTTCAACACACTGTTTACAGTGTGAGCTGAAGCGTTGAGGTTCGACTCAGCACCTGACTCCCAGCGAAATATCTGGGTAGGGTAACTTACCTCCTAGCGTGTACCCAGGCTTTCGTGTTCTGCTGTGTCGGAACATGGGAACTGGTCTCGCTGGTCTCTTATCTAACTATTTATATATTCACACTACTATATCTCTAGTTAGGACGTCGTCTGCATCCTAGGCTTCGGCCGTAGACGATGTCAATACACATGGCGTAGGACTTTATACACTCGGAGATGCCACTCCTATCCCTTCTTTAGAATAGTGTAGAAGTTTCCATTGCACTCTCGGAAACTGCATAATACATCACACGTTTAATTGTAAATGTGAGGTTTTTCCTCCAGGTTTCAATACACAGCTGACTAGAATAGGAATATTAATTTAGGCACGAATAGGGAGGTTTTACTTATTTTAGGTTAGGTTTTTATCTCAACATCTGTTTTACCTTGTAACAACAAGGGAAAATTATGTGTTTTAATTAATTATATTAAATAAACATTTACTATTAGAAAGATAGAATGTGACAGTTCAATCTTCCTTAAGAATCCTCCGCCTTTAAGTTATCAGTAGGATGAAGCGATGAAGCTTTGTTTTCATGACCTACATATTTAAGATTGTTATTATTTAGTCGATATGCTA
Source organism: Pandemis corylana (assembly GCA_949127965.1). Classification (NCBI taxonomy): domain Eukaryota; kingdom Metazoa; phylum Arthropoda; class Insecta; order Lepidoptera; family Tortricidae; genus Pandemis; species Pandemis corylana. The sequence goes on along the minus strand of OX421866.1, from coordinate 12,170,920 downwards.
ATTTCCATAGCTTTCTGGGTGTTATAAATTTATATTTGATGAAAAATTTCTTAGATTCCCCTTTGTTTTGAACCAATAAGTAATTGATTGAAATACTTTCAGATATGACTAAGATCAATGAATCTGACTTATCTTTCTGACTGAAAAACATATGTCAAAAGGAATAGGAAACACCCAACCTTTAAAGTAGTTTTCCTTCTGTACCAAAATGATTGGACAGCATAGTATAGGCATAAATTAGAGTTAAATTTATCCTCTTTCCCCATTGTGGTACAATAACATGACATACTGACTGAAGATAAGTAAAATCACAAGTCTTGTGTCGGAGTTCCTTAGGGTCTCTGGACGAGGAACACGGTTACTGGCAACGATCAGTTGAGAACAATCTCAAGAGCGAAGGTGGGGCTCTGACTTTAACACAAAAGACAATTACTCATTTTACCTATATAAATACTTGTTATAATTCCAGACTAAGCATTTGAAATTACCAGAGTATTAGTTCTCCATTACTTAACTACTCCAAAATATAAATAGAGACTCCTAGTTACTAGTATTTAACTATAATTTGTCAATGCCCGTTGGTGTTCGGTAACAGTAATTTGCAGAACTGAGTTCTGTGTGAGCGGAAAGGTTCAGATAGATATAGGGCAATTTAGTGTTAATGTTTAGGGTATAGTTTACTTCTTAGGATTTGCATCTCTTGCCTCCACTAAACGAGTTTGAGTTACTACCGCAATGTAGGGAATAGACGATCACGTTGGCCATACTTCATACTGTCCTATTCAATCCGAATAGCTTCTTATAGTATTAATTAATTAAGACTAGGAATTGCATAGTTTGAGTAGGTAATTAGTTGTAGATAGTAGTCTAGCTTGGTGTCTTGGTGCTGCTTGTAGTATAGCCTAGTCTAGTTATAAGGGTAATTTAAGCCCTAGTTTTAAATTAAATATAAGGCCTTAGATATAAGATTAGTATAAGACTAGATATAAGTTTAAAAAATAAATACTAGGTAGGGATGTTACAAGCTTCAAAAAAACTTTGTGCTGTTTTGAATTATTTTTGTACAGAAGAGTCAATTACCTGGAATCCAATTGGTTTAATTTTCATATTACGAATTACTTTTTTTTCAATTAGGTACGTTGCTACGCAGAGTAACCCCTGATTCAACAGATACTCAAGTACTCAAATACATGCACAAACCGTGAAAGCTAGTACAGGTGCGGGGCGTAAATCAGAGTGATTTATCTTGGCGAATAAATCTCGGCTCGACGGGACAACGAACTTGAGGGACCGTGGACTTGAGAACAAACTTTACGGTATCATGTCACTTAGGGCTAGCGCGTAAATTATAAATACTGACAGGGGAATGAGAAGATCGATTCATGCTCTAAATATGGTTATGACATCGAAGCTATCTAAATATGGTTATGAGGTTATATTCGCTAATCCTGCCGCTAAGTAGCAGTGCTTGCACTGCTGTGTTCCGGTGTGGAGAGTAAGACAGCCGGGGAAATTACGGGCACAAGACGCATTTCATCTTAGTCCTCTAGGTTGGCAACGCATCTGCAATCCCCCCGGGGTTGCGGGTGTCTATGGGCAGTGGTGATCACTTACCATTAGGTGACCCACTTGCTCGTTTGCCTTCCTATTCACATAAAAAAAAAAGCCCATTCAAGAAGCGGTAGAAAATCTTAGAAGTCATGTTATAGGCGATGTGGTTAGCAAGCAACCTATCACCATTTTGATTCCCCTTTCCAGTTATACGCCCACAATCACGCCAAAAGATTTTGCAATGTTATATTTTAAAGAAGCTATGTTAGCCTCATAGGCATTTAAAAGTTACTCTAGGATCTGTTTACCTCGTAGAGAAGCCTGGTGACAGACGGACGGACAGCGCAGTCTTAGTAAAAAGGGTTCCGTTTTTACCCTTTGGGTACTGAACCCTAAAAACATACCTGCGACGGTGAAACTAATGTGCGTAAATTTAATAAACGCCTTCCCAAAAGTACCAACAATATAGCGATTGGGGTGTCTACTTCGACCACACAAAGGCTCGCCTCGGCTTCTGGCGGCCTCCTGGCAGTATTCGGAAATAGAATCGTATTAATATACCGCAGAAGTAGGCGGGATCATAATTTACTGCCCCAAGTCAGAATAAATTGTGGTTCTTCACGCATGAGAACAAAACACTGCCCTTGTATCTGGCTAGGGATACGTATTTAGTTTAGGCTCTCATAAGATATTCTTGTGAGAATCGATCAATTAGTCTCAAAAGTGTAAGTTACAATTAAGCCCAAGGCGTTTCTTTCATGCATGCCCATAAGCCATGCTAACTGTTAAATTACACGATAAAATATTAAAATAATTTGCTGTTGCCCGCGACTCCGTCTGCGGAGAGTTCGTTTGTCGCTATCCCGCAGAAACTATGCAATTTTCCGGGATAAAAAGTAGCCTAACCTGGTCGGAGCTTTCTTGACAGATTTGTAAAGTTTGCATCTAAATCCGTTCAGCCGTTGTTACGAGATGCGCTCGCAAATATACAGACAGGCAGGCAAGAATTCTAAAAACTGTTTGAACGTGTTTGGTTATCGATTCTAAGTATTCCCAGACATTTTTTTTAATGTCTTCTTAACTGTGTTCTTTTAAATGACTTTCGACACTCTTCACTATTATGTATAGATGCACTTAAACAACAGTAGTATATGTCAACCGCGAAATGCTGCAACCATATCCCACGACCAAGAACTAACTGAAAATGTTATATAAAATCAAAAGAGCTAATTCAATTGCGATTGCTTTCAGTTCAGGACCAGGTTTGTAAATTAGTTTTGTTCTCACCTGACTTAATTCCTAAATTGGTTATTCGAAGTTCGGATTGTGTTGTTCCGTTTACACTAATATGCATTAATAAGCGTGCGAGAAGGACGACAAACACGTACTTCGAATTTTAGAGTAGCCTCCCTGGGCCGGGTAATGGTTGACGCACACTTATCCGCTCCGCGCCGGCACGGCACCCGCTCAGTATTCTTTGTATGAAACTCCATACTGCAACGCACACCTTATCGGCTTCGGAACGGTAACGCCTCGCCTCGGCATAAGATAGCAGTGCGTGGGCAACTCGCCGTCACCGCGCTTACGTCGAGTCGCCGCCGCGGTGACGGCGCGCGGACGTCGGATGGTTCCCCCGGGGCCGGCCCGCGAACGCCCCGCCGCTTGCGTCTCTGACATCGCCTACCGTCAACGTCGACCGCTAACCGCCAACCAGTCGCCGTAAGCGCGCTGTAGCCGCGCGGATGCCTCGAAGGCACCGAGCCGCTTCCGTTACGAGCTTGCGTATGGTTGACGCCTGGTTGACGGCGAGCCGCTGAGGTGAGGCGGCGCCGATCTGGTGCTGAGCGATGTGTGCGATAACCTTAAAAGTTATTATAATCCTTTAGTTTTGTTCCTAAATTAAGCAGCCCTATTCAAATTCATAACACGACTTCACGCTTACCAGGAGACTATGAAACTGTGACGGTAATTTATATCAATTGTTCGAAACAATGGGCAGGAACAATAAACTCTGAAACAAAAGTATCATCTGCGAACTGAAAATTTCGAAATTGTCTCTCGTCTGGCAGGCGGATTAGAGATTCAAGGGGAATGTGTGCCGAATGTTACCTAAAGTACGATAAAAAAAGCCATGGTAGCCTAGTTAATGGTTTTCCGAGTTTGCCTGAATTTATTTACCTATGTGCGAAATTTGAATTGACCACGAGTTTTTCGATTCTTAGAACTTATCCATTACTTCCCATCGGGTGACTGATTTGCATGATCTCTGATTTTCTATTTCAGTTCATCAAAGACATCTTTTACGTACGAATATGCCATGAAGGTTTTTTGATGACGTTAGTTCTTGCAATGTTAACCCGCCCTTTCTAATTCTATCCGTTTCGATTTCCTTTCGCTCTCCGTCTGTTATTGCTAAATTAGTGACAGTTCGCTTAATCGTTTCTCTGTAGCATCCTTTCGGCAATATTTTAATTAACACGTCCAGAATTTCGATTAGGGGTCTATTCCGAGACACGCTGAGTAATCGAGTGTCGGCCGCTGCGACGTTTGACGGGGGTCGATCACAAAGGCTTGCTACACTTCGACAAGTTTTTGTATACTGTCCGTTGGGTTTAGGTTTTGATTATGCGGTAGAAAATTTATCGGGAAAATCATTATCATACTCATGTCCATTCTATATATGTATACGTCACACTGCTGGGCATAGGCCTGCTCGCAGAGTAAGAGGGCTTGGGACGTAGCATAGAATAAATAAGAACATAGCAGAACGGAATCTCCCGCTCCAGCCGGACTCAAGGTCACGATATTAGAGTACTTGTTAATCGGGTACTTCAGTCGGGCTGTCACGGCCGGCGTCGCCGCACGTGGGTTTGGCTGTTTGCGCTTCGTACCTACCTTCGTATTGGAATCAAATAACAATGGCGTAAAACTACTACTAGTTTTACGTGAGCCTGTATGTATTTTATTTTATATTTGTTGTAAGTAATACTTACTTAAATCACCTTAAATGGCTTCATTCGGTATGACACTTATAATAACTACTTACTTAGTTAAAAGTACCTAATGATTTATAAATCTCATATTTTGTAAAACTAGAATAAAATAATGATTTCAAAGTAAATAAAAACTGTTATTTTGCGATATTATCTTTAGACGTAAGTAATATTTAACAGTCAGCAACCCTAGCAACGCGCCTGGACGACAGAGGGGTGTAACGATGTGAAGGGGGAAGTAGGTATATAAATGGCGGCGTTTTGGACGCGGTCAAAAGAGATTCCGTTCTACTCTGTTATTATTTATTCTATAGATGTAGTTCCCACTTGGACCCAGCATGCATTGGGAAGGCTCACAACCACATTTGAACTGCTTCGTAGGTGTAGTTTCTTATCAATGTTTTTTGTCACCGGAAAGCTCATGGTAAGTTTGAAATGTGATTTTGCGCATAAATTCTATGTGTCCCTGGCAATTTCACATTTACTTTTGTCAGCCATGAACAAAACATCTTATTTATTTAATCGTTTAATTATCTAAAGCTTGGTCTGAAATGTTCCGTGAAGAATATGATATTCCAAAAGTCGGTATTACACTGCCTAACAGAAATAATTAATTTCTTTGAGTGCTTTAGCGACCCTGAAGATATAATTCATAATGTTGCCATTTTCGGTAAACTAGCAAATTTCCCTTATTGTTTACGATTCTAAGCACCTTAATTTTTTAAAAGCTTTTACTTAACTTGACCTGTGTGTTTTTGTTTTGGTGAAACAAAAGCAAGTCAATTTTGACCCACTTCCAGTAGAATGGATGACAGTGCCAAAACTGTCAGCAAAAAGGCTGGTATTAAAAATGAATTTTTTAACAAAAACTAATTTGTACAAGGCACTATCTTTCCATATCTAAATCTTTACGTACAGTGGAAGGAATAAATAACATCATGTTCTGTAACGTACCTACATTTATTTATGCCCTTACTATCCATTTACATGTGAAGTATTTGCGTGCCCCATGTCAGATTTTATTAGGTAACATAATAATATGTAATATAAACTTCGATGCTGGTCTGGGAGCAAAGAAAAATATGGAATGTACCAGTTGCTTCTCTTCCCGCGTTGATGGTAAAAACCCATCGAGGGAAGGGGTGAAAATGTTAGGAATCATGTTATAGGCGTTGTGGCTAGCAACCCATCACTATTGTGATTCCCCTTTACATCCATACACCCACAATAATGTTAAACGTGGCCTTTAGATATTGTTACCTTAGTCTCTGTTTATCCCGTAAAGGGATGAAGACGGGATTTAATTATGTGTGTAGATAAAGGATCAGTAATGGTTACTCAAATGTATAGGAGAGGTACTTGATTATAAGGACTAAGTTCTTGCTGTGTACCTACTCGTATTTTAATGTAGCTCGGTGCAACAAAGCTTTGATCATTAATGTAAGTAAGTAAGTAAGTAAGTAAATGCTTTATTGTACAAATATAAAGAAACAGATACAATTCACAAAATTAATAATATATACATTTTTAATGTCCCGTAACATGGCGTACAGCGCCGCGTGCCTCCGGTCTATATCAGATTATTCAAGTCATGAAAAACTCCAATCAGGGTAACTTTTTACGAGTTCAGAATTAAACGAAGCTGCTATAAAAGTCAAAATTAAATTTTCAACATCTCATTTACCGTTACTTAAAGTTTCATAACTTTATTAGTACAGCGGCGTGTTTCGCGGCGAAACTTACCTAGCTCGGATAAAAGCTAGAGTATTTATCTTGTAACATTCTTGGAAGCTACAATAACAAACGATTTATTAAACTTTCCCGGTATTAAGATAACAGACTGAATCAATATCGAGACATATTATAGAATAACTTCAAGGCACACTCGAGAACTTTAATTCTTGAGCCGCTGTGGAACGCCGTCGTATTAACATTGCCGATTCTTTATAACGCTTTCATAAACATCAAAAAGCAATTTTATACCGCTAAAGAATTTATTTTAATTTTATGCCACGAAAACTCAAAAATCTTTAATATTGGTACCCATCTCTGGGTAAGGTAGGTACAGTTCGATAAATATCTTGACCCGAAATTTTGTCCGTTTCATTCAACCGTTATTCCTAATGTCAATATTATTCTAACAATTTCTTGGGTAAACTCTTCACGTTTTATGATTTACTTACGGTACGTACTTTTTATCAGGGACTGTACCAATAATACGGCTATTTTTGGAATCTATTTATCTACATTAATAGCTATATAGTATATCTCGAGCCTATTACGTCCCACCGCTAGGCAGAGGCCTCCTCTCAGAATGAGAGGGCTCGGGCTATAGTTCCCACGCGGGCCTCGTGCGGTTTGGGAACTTAACACAGGTCATTGAATTCCTTCGCATATGTGTGTAGGTTTCCTCACGATGTTTTCCTTCACCGAAAAGCTCGTGGTGAATTTCAAATGTAATATCACACTTAAATTCTGAAAACTCAGAGGTGCGATCCCGGGATTCGAACCTGCTTGAGAGGCCACAGGTCAAACCTAAAACAAAATTAATGACGGCATTTAATCCTACTAAAATTATAAATGCGAAAGCTTGTGTGAATGTGAGTGTATATGTTTGTTTGTGTGTTTGTTTGTTTCCGCTGAAACGCCTGGACGGATTTGGACACATAGATACGTATGGCATGGCGCACTGTTCGATTTGACAGCATCATGTAAGTACCTACCAAGAACTGCCAAAATTACCGATGAACAAAAAATATTTACCTTGCTACTCCGCTACTCACGTGCAATATAACCAAGCCTGTGTGAAATATATATGTTTTTCATGCAACCCTCCCTCCACTACTGCCAATGAAACACACATAAATCCCACAAACTTAATTATCTCTTACAGCTTACAGCACACGAACACTGACGCGTTTCGATTCCTCTACGGGATCATTATCAAAGTTTAATGAGCACAACTGTTACACATGCAAACCAACGTCTTACTTTTATGTGTGTTTTATTGGCAGTAGTGGAGGGAGGGATTGCATGAAAAACATATATATTTCACACAGGCTTGGTTATCTTGCACGTGAGTAGCGGAGTAGCAAGTTAAATATTTTTTGTTCGTTAAAATGAACCTCCGCAAAGCAACGCCTAATTCAATAAAATTACCGATAGCTGTCAATTATCGATATTTGAGAATTATTGAAACTCGGGACGATGTCAATACCGGTTTCTAAAATACCGGTATAATTTTGGATATCGATACCAGTCTCCGTTTTTTACAGCGTTCAAAGATCATTTCGTGAAAATTGGATTGACACTTCAGTCCACTTTTTTCATCAGAGTAATGTTGCCATAGCACGTCATATTTTTTCTAGAATCTAGATTTCGTGTCATGGTCACAAAACAAACACCTTTTCTAGATAATAGGCGTAAAGAGATAGATACTTTTGTCTGTGAAACCTAAACGGTAGGTAAAGTGCCTGGTGATGTTGATTACAAAAACCGTATGTAAATCGGTTCAACCGTTCTCGAGATAAATGGGAACATTTGTTTGCGGACAAACACACAAACAACCTATCGCCCTAAACACAACCTTCTCCGTTCCGTCGTGGGTAATAAAATAATTACGAAAAATGTGTGAGAAGGTAATTAATTTCCCACAGTCGTGCAAGCATATTAACCAACAGAGCGATGGATGATGATACGGATTGTCCGATTCATCAGACATCACCTTGATCACTAGTTTTATGCGAGTTTTTCCTTTGCCCCTGTTAATTCCTCTGTGCTCCTAATCTCCTAAAATAATAGTTTTGTTTTGAGCCATCAGTCGAATGCATGGACCTAAAAGGGTTCAAAGAGGCGGACTAAGGTGCAAAAAATACATTAGAAATACCAGGGTAGCAGCACAATGAAGGCGTACGACAAACAATGCCTGTTGCCCCCGGGTCAAGCCGGCAAGAACTTTGGCCCGTGACTCGCTTTGCTTGTTCCGAACCTACATAATCTTCAAACAATAATGTTTAAGCCATTGTTAGCGAATCTAAGCCTAGTTAGTCCAAGTTTCAATGGAAATACATTTGTTTCGGTTGTGTTGTTAAAAATTAGGTATAACATTTTCAACGAGAACAACAACCTTTATTTCGCAGAGATTATAACATACTACGAGGAGTATACAAGGTGGTTTGTTTGAGAAACATTACAACGCAAACTCATTTCAAAGAACTCTTAGACGTTATTATTTTTAAGACAATACCTACTAAGGAAAACGTTGATAAAGATAAAAAACAAAACAAAAATAATCTCAGTAGTCTTATTCCTGTTTAAAAATTCTGGAACATTTTACTTTTTCAATGTAATTAAATTATACCAAGTACCTACGGTCTAATTGTCATTGTTACATAATAAAACACCAGGAGATCAGATGTCGCTTGGAAGTAATTTTCTTAATTAGGGAAAAAGGCAATCGTCTCTGATTCGGAGAACACGACACGTGAGCACGTGGGTATATACGTGCGCGTGTGTGCATGTGTGTGAACACACACGCACAGGCCCTATACTTCCTTTGTTTACAACATAGGTATGTATAGGTATATGTACAGTGTGTTCCATTTAACTGCGACAGTACTGCAAGGATTATTAAAACAAATGAGATACAGGAAAATGGTTGAGTCTGGCGACACAGGTGACCTAATTTTTGCGTTGATTGGAACAATATTGATATTGTAAATTGATATTGGTCATGCAGATAGAACATTGGGAATGTGTTAAAATTAATTATGAAATGCCGTGGTTTATTAAAATATATGGCGTAAATAATAATAGGATCGTACTTATCAATAAAATGATGAATGACTGCGTATATTTGTACAAACATTATTTTTAAGATTTAGGTGATGCCTGAAATAAAACTTTATTATTATTGAAGAAAAACACTTTCATGATCTCCTCTTGTAATTCCATTCTTCAGAATTTTCAAGAATGTGTGTTAGGGTTCCGCAGCCAAAATGGCAAAAACTCTTACTGTTTTTTGTCATATACATTTTACTCGAAAACTGTAACTATGTAAATAAAATTTTATTTATCCTTTTTATTTTTTTAACAAAATTTCAAGGCGCTTTAAGCTCTGAAAGCTATAGAAATTATACAGCTGTGTTAGAGGTGAAAACCTACGAGTAGCTGCCATGATTTTCGTGCAAAGATGTGGTAACCATTTTCACATCATTTAGGCTACAGGGGCCCGATTTTTGATAGCACATGTGTGAAAATACCACTCGAAAATGGTGAAAAATTGTGCTGAATTTTAAATATTTATAAGTAGCTTAGAAGATCGACGGCTCTCATTAATCTTGTGAACTAGTCAAAAATTGGATTAGACTTGTAGTTTTGATGATATAAACGGATTTATACCACTTTCGAGTGATGTACTTAAAAAAATCGGGCCCCAGAGCCCTTATTTATTCACGATCCACCACTCAAGCGGTCGGTATTCTTAATTAGTGACAACTAGGTTAATATGACTTGCATTCTTAAGTACAATAATTATCATTTTCATTACGTTAAATATCTTGGGCACTATACACTGTTGCGGGTTTTCATGCGGCTAGCGCCGTTGAAAACTTTGAATTTTCCAGGAGCCAATGTTGCTACCACGTAATTCTGTTTTCTTGGGCTTGAGTTATATTCATATCTTTCTATAAACCAAAAAACATTCTACATTTTCATAATTTACTCACAAACAAATAGGTTAGAAAGTAATTGACAAGTATCTCCCAAGACGACGTGCAAATATAAATATTTTACTTAAATAATTATTAAATTTAAGTGAAGACCTCCCGCATTTTTTAGGAAAATTCTGTCCTCATTCTACCGAAATGTTTTCAACTTTTAACCTCGTGCCGGGCTATGACATCCATTCGGGGACATTATCGTTCATACTTAATTAAATACTTAAATTTGGCTTTTAAAAATTACTTGAACGAAATTGAATTTGTTATGCGTAATTATTTGATGAAATTTACTACATGGAGAGGTGCTAAATAAAAAGTATCTGTACTCAAATTTTATAGGTACAGGAAAAAAATGTGTGAAACGTCGTTTTGTCCACTAATATTCTGATACTTTTGCCACTTTTGCTTTTTTTAACCGACGTAAAAATACGGTGGAGGTTCTCAATTCGAATTAGGCTCGGTCGCAGTCAGAAGAGTTTAAAATGCTTTTTAGTAATGTCGATATAAGAAGGTATAATTTTGGGGAGACGTATCCCCCCACGATCGCGCTGAATGAAACCTGCGGCGTAATCTCAAATCCTCGAGCAGTACATCCAATTGTAAAAACACTCGTAAAATAATTTGGCACTGACAGCCTGCCTGCTGCAAACGGGCTGCCGAGGAATAATGGAATCAAATGGGGTCGGATACATGCACGCCTATTTACCTCGACGTTTAGCGAAGATTAGACTTGGTTATTTGCGCGTTTTGTAATCCACTGAAAACTGTAGGTTGGCGCCTGGTTTCTCCACGAATTCAGTCGCAATAGCATAGCCATTTGTGTGCGACTCCATCTGCGGGGTGCGAGTCGGGTTACCTCCGCGTGTGGTCAAGAGCTGCGGTTCGTTTTCGGATCCGTCCGGGGAAAAAGCAGTGCTTGGTCCGGTGCGCCCTGGGCATCGGCTCAAGATTTCCTGGCAGTTTCAGAGGGATATCATTGACCGTTAGCTAAGAGCCCGACAGGACAGCCCGAGAGGGGGTCTTTTGACCTTTTTGAATTATGTTTTTATTGCTTGATATTGGCGAAGTTATCATAGCTATAACGACTTGATACGCTACAAATAAGAAGAAGAAGAAGACTTCATCTGCGAATAATTCGCTTATCGCTACCCCGTGGGAACTATGCGATTTTCCGGGATAAAACCGATCTTATGTCCTTCCCCGGGACTGAAACTATATCTATATCAAATTCCAACGAAGTCAGTTTAGCGGTATGAGCGTGAAGAGGTAACAGACAGGCATACTTTCGCGTTTATAATATTAGTATGGATTCTGGGAAACTAAACGTAGCTACGCACTGGGGATCTACATCAGCAAGTCTGCAATTGAGAAACAAAATGGGAGGTGTGTTTATTTAGAAAAATTGCAGCTTTTTGTTCTATATGGCGCTTTTTATCAATGGTAATTTGAGATGGGCAGGTCACCCAATCCTCCCCCCCCCCCCCCCTTGGACCGCGCGTGGTGAGTGCGTGCTCAGAAGCAATATTGTGTTGTCTGATGGAACACATATTCGATTATGCGTCAATTACTCCGATAGCATCAGCGGAATTTGATTACTTCCTTTTGTTATTGGTGATACTTTTATTATTTCAACGTATTTCCTCAGTGGGCGTACGCAACATTGCGCATTTATTGAATCAATTTTAATAAAACACGAACGGTGTTATAGTTATCCTATCCTACAATCTATAATCCTACTAATGTTATAAACGCAAAAGTGGTGTGTCTCTATGGGAGAGTGTGGTAATTCAGAACGGCTATAAAAAATCTCGGTCTTTCCTAATGCTCTAGTAGTTTCAAAAAATCATGTAAAAGAGCCCTTGGCGGCCAATTTGCAAAAATAAATTTTCATTTTCATTTTCACTGTAATCATATAACCGGACAGATATTCTGCCTTGCTGGTCTGGGAGTAAAGAAAAAACATAGAATGTACCAGCTTCTCTTCCCGCGCAGATGGTAAATGCCCTTCGAGGGAATGAGCGAAGGTTTTAGGAATAATGTTATAGGCGATGCAAGGTAGCAACCCATCACTATTTTGATTTCCCTTTCCACCTATACGCCCAGTCATGCTAAGCGTGGTCTTGAGGTTTTGTTACCTTAGGCTCTGTCTACCCCGTAAGGGATAAAGATGTGATGAGTGTATGTGTTGTGTATGTATATATATCAGACACCCGGTCCAAAGGACGACCAACAAAAAGTCACGTTCTTCATAATCATAACCACAACTTGATCCGAGAAGGTAAAACAGTTGAAGTTACAAAAAAGTTCGTTCTCATTTCAAACCGACGACAGAATTTTATCGTCTCTCCTCAATTTTGTCACTGGCAGCATAGGTTATTCATTTAACTTCAATTTCCCCATCTAAATTTCTACCTTACAGTTCTTAATGCAAAGTTGTATTTCGTGTGGAATGTCCTTAAAGACTGGAGGCTGAAATTTATAACAGTTGCCCGAGTTTTAATCAAGGGATCCGCCTGCAAGTAATAAAGGAATATTCCTTTTTTATACAAATTGAAAATGTTAAGGCCGGGTGAAGTTAATTGGCAGCTTTGATCGGGTCAATAATTAACACGTGTCAGTATTACATACATACATACATAAATCACGTCTTTATTCCTTACGGGGTAAACAGAGCCTAAGGTAACAGTATTTAATAGTAGAATGAATTCATACACGATGTACGTTAAGTATTACAAACTTAAGGGGTAGATGGGTTGGCAGATCACTTACCAAACAGAGAAAAATTACTGCAGCAAAAATGTCAAAAAAAAACACCAAATGTCAAAACTTGCAAATTGAAAACCAAAATATCGCGAATGGTAATACTTATTTTAAAATATTTTTTTCTATATTTGGTAGGTAAATTGCCCACTAACGCCTTTCTTGTATATATATGACTAGCTTCTGCCCGCGACTTCGTCTGAGTAGAATTATACATATAAACTTTCCTCTTGACTCCATCTATTAAAAAAACAGCATCAAAATCCGTTGCGTATAGTTTTAAAGATCTAAGCATATATAGGGACAGACAGACAGCGGAAAGCGACTTTGTATTACACTATGTAGTGATGTAATGCAACTAAATTGAACTGAATTTGCTCTACCGCGAAATGGTTCACTAACATTTGACCGACAAACTTTTGACAAATGCATCGTTTGACATACATACATACATACACATACACAAATCACGTCTTTATCCCTTACGGGGTAGACAGAGCCTTAGGTAACAGGTACCTACAGGCCACATTTAGCAAGATTGTGGGCGTATAGGTGGAAAGTGAAATCTAAATAGTGATGGGTTGCTAGCCTCATCGCCTATAACACGATTCCTAAGATTTTCGCCCATTCCCTCGATGGGATTTTACCATCTGCGCGGGAAGAGAAGCAACTGATACATTCTATGTTTTTTCTTTACTCCCAGACCAGCATGGAAGAAGTTTAGAGTTAGGTTAAGTTTTTATAAAAGTCAATAAAACAAGCCTCCACATAAAAAAGTTTTTAGATTTTAAAAAAGTTTACGGTTTAAAGGGTTGCCAAAAAAAGTGTTGAATTAGTTGTCAAACGATATATTTGTCAAACGTTTGACGGTCAAATAATCCCGCTAAATAATGAGACCACAGCTGTGCTCGAGTTGAACATTTCTATTCATGCTTATCGTGACAAAACCCACAACCAGAACCACCACCACAATAACCAATACAATAACCAATACTCCGGGCACGTGTTTCACTTTCATCCGACGAATCCTTAGCGGCTGATCTTCCCTGAAATCCTTAAATTACTATATCGTCGCTGCCAAATTAAATTCCCAAAATAAACATAACCTTATTACACATAAACGGATAACTCACGTATAAAAAACACATCACGCCACATTTGACAGTAATAAAAATGACGATGAAAACGAGGGTAGTTGTGCGCCGCTGTCAGTTGCGTCGAGCAGCCGCGCGAACAGAGCGCTGGCGCGCAGTGTTCGTTTCGCTGCCGCCGGGGCGAGCGCTCCAGGAAGAAGGACTACGAAATAGTCCGAAACATGTCGAGCATCACTCGACTTTTTATACGTGAGTTATCCGTTTATGTGTAATAATGATTAAGTCTCACGGTAGTTTCATGTTGAAAATAAACATAACCTCGTTGTAATCGACCTCAAAATTAAGAAGGATAGTTCACTTTGTGTAGGTATTATCCACAGAATTCGCTTTTCTTGAGTGTATTTGGAATTGATTACAGAATTACTTAACCAAATAATAATCAGCCGAATCATTTAAAGCTGCAGGATTAAGTTGAAAATAATTATTTTACTTTACGGACGGTCGTCGCAGGCGCACTACCCGCCCGCACCTCTCTCGGTCCCCTTTGTCGTCCTACCCCGCGCCTCTGTTCCCGCGCGGGCGAGGACTCAGTTAACTTAACCGGTCGGTCTATAGTGGTTGGAGAACCTGACTATGAAGCTTGAGGTCTACTAGATGAGATCAAATTGGTGTCAAGAGCCCCAAGATATTTATATTTATAACTAGCCGTTGCCCGCAACTTCGTCTGCATATAATTCGTTTATCGCTATCAGCTGTCTCATCCCGATCGCTTTAAAATTGACAAAGTTTCATACAAACTTTCATCCCCTATTTTATGCCCTTGGGGGTAGAATTGATCAAAATCCTTTCTTAGCGGATGCCTACGTCATAACATCTACCCGCATGCCAAATTACAGCCCGATCCGTCCAGTGGTTTGAGCTGTGCGTTGATAGATCACTATGTCAGTCACCTTTGAGTTATATAATATTTAGATAAAGTAAAACTTAGTAAACTAACATTCGAATCGAATGAAGGTCCATCGTCTGTGGTACCTTTTTTTTTACATGACAGCCGGAACCCAAAATTGTATGATTGTTTTCAAGGTATGAACCTATGTATGTATGTAAATTAGCTTAATCCACTGACTGGATGAAAGTCCCGTGTACGGGATTAAGACTAGACAGATTTAGAGATCAATTGGTTCTAAATCACGTCTTTAGTCTTAGCGTCTATGTACTACTAACTATGTATAAGTAAGTATATATATATTATATATAATCTGTATACAATACTTTTGTTACACAAGTTGTTTATCTTGAAACTAAACACAAAAGTATTAAAGCTTTGAAAACTTGAAGCATGTGACATGTCTGCAGTCTTTTCTCTTTGAACACTCGTATATTAAATGATTTAACGCAAAAGTTTGCCGCCGTCCGCGCACCCTCTCGGGACGAATGCCAGTTATCGGTTCCCGGCGAGTGCGGGCTGTAAGCACAGGCCGTTCCGCCCCCACATTTCCAAATACAAATAATACATACATACATATATCACGTCTTTATCCCTTACGGGGTAGACACAGCCTAAGATAACAAAACCTTAAGGCCACGTTTAGCATGATTAAGGGCGTATAGGAAAGGGAAATCAAAATAGTAATGGGTTGCTAGCCGGATCGCCTATAACTTGATTCCTAAGACTTTTGCCTATTCCCTCGATGGCCTTTTACCATCTGCGCGGGAAGAGAAGCAACTGGTACATTCTCCCAGACCAGACCAGACCAGAGGTTAGGTTTACTTTATAATTTTCATGAAAAGCTTAAGCTTTTTTATGATTAGCTAAGGTAATCTTTGGTAAAGTGATGGTGTAGCGTGTACAATACAATACAATACAATACAATACAAATACTCTTTATTGAACACCACAAATCAGTAGGTACAAAACAATACAGAATCAAAGAACAAAGTAGACAATACTACACTATTTAAGGATGATAGTTGTTAGAAATGATAGTGATACTGATTTATACTGATAAAAGGGGTTGATTAGGGATGATAAAGCAAACGACCATATTGAATGATGAATGTGAACGAACCGATTTTAATGCTGATCATTTCGATTATTTTCGATACTAACGTAAACTGCAAGCGTATGCAAACGGTTGCGCAATGTAAACTATGTGCTACTATTAATATATACATACAAAAATGTACGCTTGTCCATACAGATGGTTTGGTCGAAACTGAACAATTTTTTTTTGTGCGATGGGAAAATGCTTTACGCATACGACCGCGCCGTGGGGACGGCGCGGAAGTTTTGTGGGACTCTCCCCGGAATGGAAGGAGGCATACCCACTAAAAACCCACCGGTATTCCCTCGCTGTCATTGGGGGGCGCCGCGGGAGCATGAGGGTGTCGCCGCGTGTGTCCATCGGCTGCCCCAGCTTATGTGCCAGGGCTCCTGCGCCAAGAGGGGGGGGGGGGAGCACTTGGTACCCCCTAGACTCGTGGGCCTCTAATTGCTAGCAGGGGATCCCCACCCTCCGCCAGCAGGCACCACTAGGGGGAGACGGCGGTCGAAACTGAACCCAACCTAACTCACTACATAGTCCATGTTCAATACTTTCCGAAATATTAACAGTTGCAGCAGAAATTTTAGACCAAACGTTACGACAGCCAAATACCTCGCGAGACAGCCACTAAACGCTGAATATCTGAGCCGATTTACAGCTATGAATCATCATCATCATCATCATCTCCAGCCTATATCACGACCCACTGCTGGGCACAGGCCTCTCAGAATGAGAGAGCTTGGGCCATAGTTCCCACCCGGGCCTAGTGCGGGTTGAATTGCTCCACAGGCGTGTAGGTCTCCTCACTATGTTTTCCGTCACCGAAAAGCTCATGGTAAATTTGAGAGGTACCCGGGATTCGAATACACGACCCTCGTGTTGGCCATAGGTCAAACTACTACTTTTTTACAACTATGCATACGTGAAAAATTGAAAACCTATTTCCATGGACTGGAAGTCCATTCGTTATTCAGTTGTTTTTGCTAGTAAGCCCAGCGGACAGACGCCTCCGGGAAATCGAGGTTTTTGTTGCAAAAACGGAGCTCGATGGTTGTTTTTACGTGCACACGATAGCGGTTCCGTTGTTCCATTTACGCTTCCATTCCTGGAAGTAGCGCGTGTTTGCGATACAAACAACTCTAGGCTACCGTTACAGGTAAGTAAGTAAGTAAATGCTTTATTGTACAAATAAATAAAATATATAGAAACAGACAAATCACAAAAAAGACGTTCAATATATGCTCAAAGGCGAACTTATCTATATAAAGGATCTCTACCAGTTAACATACACATACATACATACACAAATCACGTCTTTATCCCTTACGGGGTAGACAGAGCCTTAGGTAACAGATACCTACAGGCCACATTTAGCAAGATTGTGGGCGTATAGGTGAAAAATGAAATCAAAATAGTGATGGGTTGCTAGCCTCATCGCCTATAACATGATTCCTATGATTATCGCCCATTCCCTCGATGACCTTGGCTACCAGTTAACATTTGAGTAAATGAGAGGAGAATTAAGAGAGGGGCCGACAAAGACTTGTAACACTTAACTTTTCTTTAACTCTACTGATGCGTTTTATAAGAATCATTAGAATCGCGACCCACCTTATATAGTTTTATGATTTTTCGGTATAGACTTCTTCTTCAAAGCGCTGGTATAAAATTAAACCTGTTCCAAAACTACCCTCAACATTTTTTTGAGGTAAAGAAAAACTGGCAACTAAAAAAACAGGTTAAAGCTCCCGTAGATAACCGTTTGCTGCTTAGAGGTCACGTCCAAGGTAAAACAAAACATTTTACGTGATAATACTACCTGATCGCGTCACTGGTAAAATCGAGATTCAATAAAACATATTTGCGCTGCGAAATAACCATTTCAGCTTCGGCTTATTGCAGAAGTTTCGTGACAAACGTATTTGCCTTCTTTTTTCCATTAAAACCCGATTAAACGGGAATGTTCATAGATACCGACATTATACAGCCTGACGCGTAAGAAGAAACATATTTTTGAAGTCAGTTGAAAAACTGCTTAAAACTTTCAACGATAGTAGTCTAGTGGTTTGACCTATGGTCTTTCAAGCAGACACGTGTGAAGGAATTCAATGGAGTGTGTGCGAAGTCCCCTATCCGCTTTGGGTACGCGTGGGATCTATAGCCGCCTTCTCATTCAGAGAGGAGCCCTGTGCCCAGCAGTGGGATGTAGGCTGGAGATGAAATGTAGCGGAAGGCCTTGACACATTTGTATTGTATGAAACAGCGCAGCGAATTTTATAATGATGTAAGTTTTCCTTAATTAACCTTTATTCTACAGTATTAAATAAAAGCGTCAAACTTTCCAGAGTAAAGGTCCCAAATCTTTGTAAAGGCTTCAGCGTAATGTTTCTCCCGACTCATTCTCCCCTGGTACAAAAGACCGGGCCCATGCAGCGACGCGTCGTTATTTAACGATGTTTGCGGCAAAACTGATTAATTTGCCCCATTTTCCCGTGAATGGGCATTTTATTAGTGTCATTATGGCTGTTGGGATTTATGACTCCTTTACGCGCTGGCCTCCTGGTGGTTTTGCCGCAATTTCCTGGACTACATCAAGTCGGCCGGCTAAACACGATCCAAGGGCTGCGTGGACAACGATAAGTCGACTTAACGTTCCATAGGAATTTTCAAATTAAAGATAGGTACGTTTACATAATGTTCTTTTTTCAAACTGTCAATTATTTCGACTTATTGGGTTTGACCATTCACATTGTAGTTCGATGGCATGTTTCGCTACTCTCTGTCTGTTTCGTAGTAATAAATAGAGACGGAATTGTATTTCTGACACTTAAGATAACTGGAACTTAACAGAGAATGATGAAACAGGCCCTGAGTGTATGTGTTGTTTTGATTATGACAATTACAACAACAGCTGCACGGCTTTGGATGAAATTTTGCAGATAGTAACGTTGACCAGAGACTGGCATAGCATTCTTATTACAGAACATTTCATTGATCCTGGTGAATAGCGATAACCTAATTCTACGCAGACAAATTCACAGTCAGTCACAGGAAATATGTGGTTCTGTGTGTTATAAAGATGATTTCTACCATGGTGTCCTCTCAAGCAGACGGTCGTGGATTCGAGTTCGGCCCGTACTTCTAAATTTTTCGGAATTTTCCAACCACGCTGGGCCTGCGTGGAGACTATAGCCCTACCCTTCTTCTTCTGAACGCAAGCCTGTACCCAGAAGCGGGACGTAGGCTAGAGATAAGATTGCCTGTAATGTATCATTGGTTAGAATGCCTATTACAAGAATGTGCTCCGGTGCATTAGTACCAAGACTTACCCCCTTATTCATAAACGCTCTATACGCTTCTGCTAACTTAGCAATCCTTTGTCCTTATCTGTCACTTTGACGATTACCTTTCGCAGATAAGGACAAACGATTGCTAAGTTAGCAGAAGCCTACGCAGCGTTTATGAATAAGGGGGTTAAAATCGAAGATAATATTTTATTGTATATTAGGAACCCGTGGATAAATTAGAAGGTCGCCAGACTTGACTTGTCGCCTTTAAATAAACTTACTACAAAGGGGTACGTATTAAAATACATAAAGTTTAAAATGTATAATGGGTTAAAATACATAATGGTTTATAATATAAAATGCGATTTTCTCAGAAAGTTACAAATTAACAGGATTGTTATAAAACAAACCTAACCTAACCTAAACCAATCTATAGATTGCGACATCAAAAAAGTTCATTTAGCTAATAGTTTTACAGAAAATTGCGTTATATATTTTGAACCATTTTTTTTTTTTTTTTTATTTGAATAGGAAGGCAAACGAGCAAGTGGGTCACCTGATGGTAAGTGATCACCACTGCCCATAGACACCCGCAACCCCGGAGGGATTGCAGATGCGTTGCCAACCTAGAGGACTAAGATGAAATGCCTCTTGTGCCCGTAATTTCCCCGGCTGTCTTACTCTCCACACCGGAACACAGCAGTGCAAGCACTGCTACTTATCGGCAGGATTAGCGAGTAAGATGTATTCACCATTATGTATTTTAACCCATTATATATTTTAAACTTTATGTATTCTGAGCCGCTCCCCTACAAAGCAGTAGTTTTGCATAAGTATATAAATAGTATTGTAGAAAATTGCAGACATCATCTAAACTGCTCTAACTTGTCTAGTAACTCGTAACACTGACACACACACGTTGTGAACCCCGGGCATGTCGCCGACTGTGTCGTATGATCCGGTTAAGCTTGGCCAACCGGTTTAACTCGTTAACTGAGGATTAACTTAACATAAACAAATGAAGGCTTATGTAAAGGAAGCTTTGTCGCACGACATTATACAATATGTATTTATTTGTCTTGCAGTAAACAAAATAAGGTATACGATGTTTTTTTGTTTTAGATTTTAACACGACTGCTCGAGATGGGTCACTGTGCATACAACTTCGTGAGGAATGTGTGGGACCCGTTATTTTTGCTTGTCAGAGCATTTAGGCACAAATTACTAGGTACTATAAAATGAATCAAGAATTTTTACTTCTTCATTTTTTGTTAGTTTTACAAATTAAATGAAATTTCGACACTGAAAATTAGAAGATACAGAAAAATGCGAAAAGTAAAGTCCCAGCCATAGCTTTACTTTCCGATTTTTTCTATACATACATACACAAATCACGTCTATATCCCTTACGGGGTAGACATAGCCTGAAGTGAGGTAACAAGATCTAAAGGCTACGTTTAGCATGATTTTAGGCGCATAGGTGGAAAGGGGAATAGAAATAGTGATGGGTTGATAGCCGCATCGCCTATAACATGATTCCTAAATATTTCGCCCATTACCTCGATGGGCTTTTATCATCTGCGGTACATTCTATGTTTTTCCTTTGCTCCCAGACCAGCGAGGAATTATTTTTTTCTATGTCAGTGTCGTGTAGAAAACTAATTACTAGGCATTTATTTCTCTAAATAGCGCACTGACAAGCTTAAAGGAATCTTCCAGCCAACCTACGAACGATTGGCAGGACAACAAAAACCAGAGTATAGAGAGTAGACATACTGAAAAGCTAAGACAATACAATACAATACAATACAAATACTCTTTATTGAACACCACAAATCAGTACAAAACAATACAGAAACAAAGAACAAAGTAGACAATAGGCGGTCTTATCGCTTAATAGCGATCTCTTCCAGAGTCTTCTTCTTTTTAAGACCAAAGACCTAACAAGAATACAGTTTGTTTTATACTATTAAAAAATTAGACGTCAAAGCTACAGACAAGCAAACAAGCAGACAAGTGTTTTTATGATATTTAGTAGTTTATTTATGAATTGTTTGTTGTATTTTGAGATATACGCTCTATTGTGGCTTTCACTATATGGATATTTCAAACACACTCTTTGTCGGTCTCTCGCTTAATGCTCCTCTCATTTACTCAAAGGTTAACTGGTAGAGATCCCTTATAGGGATAAGTTCGCCTTTGTGCATATATTTAAGGTCTTTTTGTGATTTATCTCTGCTTCTTTATGTCTAAATATATATAACTCAAAGGTGACTGACTGACTGACATAGTGATCTATCAACGCACAGCCCAAACCACTGGACGGATCAGGCTGAAATTTGGCATGCAGGTAGATGTTATGACGTAGGCATCCGCTAAGAAAGGATTTTGATGAATTCTACCCCCAAGGGGGCAAAATAGGGGATGAAAGTTTGCATGAAATTTGTCAATTTTAAACCGATCGGGCTGAGGCTTTGCATGCATAAAGCTACTATGACGTAGGCATCCTCTAAGAACGAATTGCGTAATTTCTTCGGGATAGCGATAAAAGAATTTTATGCAGACGAAGTTGCGGGCAACAGCTAGTTTGTACAATAAAGCATTTACTTACAAGCTTAAAAAAGGAAGCCAAAGGAAAGTTGGCCAGTATTCACTTACGACAGTATCCAGTACGAAAATAGCGAAAGTTGGATAAAGTTGGTACGAATGCTTAGCGATTTTGGGATTCTTCATCTCCAGCCTACATATGTCCCACTGCTGGGCACAAGCCTCCTCTCACAATGAGAGGGCTTGGGCTATAGTTCCCACGCGGGCCCGGTGCGGATTGGGAACTTCACACACACCATTCACACACATCTCAGTCTGTGGCGGTGTTCAGGGGTGGGCTGAGGAAGTTGTAGCTAAGCACTGGCACCTGAGGCGGTGCCTTTCATATTGTATTTCGGTTCGAGTATTTATTTATTTCATTTGATATTCGATAGTGTTTATGTAAGTTTATTGGATAAATTTTATTCCGTTATTTATATATTATTTTATTATTTTTATTTTATCAAGTTCGCCTTTGTACTATTATCTGTGTATTTCTGTATTTTTTAATTTTAATGTGCAGTAAAGAGTTTACATACATACATACATACCATTGAATGCTTCGCAAATGTGTGCAGGTAAAGCGCTGCGGGTGTCTATGGACAGTGGTGATCATTTAACATCAGGTGACCCACTAGTTCGTTTGTCTGGCCTCTCTAACATAAAAAAAAGGTTTCCTCACGATGTTTTCCTTCACCGAAAAGCTTAAGGTAAATACCGGAAAACTCAGACGGGCGCGGGATTTGAACCCACGACCCTGCTTGAGAGGCTACAAGTCGAACCACTAGGCTACCACGGCTTTGAGGATTTTGGTATTATTTCTCGCTAATTGCGAGCGCTCCCTAAGTTACAGGATCTCGAGTTGAACTCGTAACTGTACCACTTTGCAAGTCCACCTACTTACCGCTTCCGCCTCAACTCGTAACTCTCAACTTTTAATTGAGTGATTTGAGAAGTACTAGACGTAATCCGGATTCGTAACGAAATCGTATGGAGCATTTACTTAGATGTTTTGTCAATTTTATGTATTTAATTATGTTATGATTATCGATCGCTCTAAAGTTAAGTCTTGTAAATTTTCCGTACGAGTACGGTTTTTCTCTACTCCTTACTATATGTAATGTTTCAAAAAGTAATTGTATGTAAGTAGGTAGGTAAGTCAATGATTTATTGTACAAATATAAAGAAACAGAGACAAATTACAAAAAAGATCTTAAATATATGCACAAAGGCGAACTTATCCCTATAAGGGATCTCTACCAGTGCAGTATGTATTGCGGGAATTTATTTCTCGGGATTAAGCTAACAGGAATAACCTAGACTTTTGTTAGTGTAATATTTTTTAGAATAAATTTCGAATTTCCAGACATTATCCTTGATATAGGTGAACGAAGTTTAACTATTTTTATATCGTTCGTTTCGCTGCCGCCGGGGCGACCGCTCCAAGAGGAAGGATTAAGAACTAGGCCGAAACATATCGAGCATCACTCGATTTTTATAAGTGAGTTATCCGTTTGTATAATTATTTTTATGTTATTGTAGTATGTTAACAAGCGTGGCCTTTGGGTCTTGTTACTCTAGGCTCTGTCTACCCCGTCATTGATAATAACGTGATTTTATGTGAATTTGTGTGTTAACAATAAGAGTCATTATTCATATTCTTATTACTGTATTATTATTTATTTTCACGCTGCCAAGGAACAATAAATACAAACTTTATAAATATTAATGGGTTGAACAACGCTGTGTTACTTTTTTATCTCCAGAAAATGCATAGTTCCCCCGGGACAGCGACGAGTGATTTTTACACAGAACGCGGACGCGGCAAATGTTAGTAATATAATAGAAATTAAGAATTTGTTTTGGAAATTTTTGCTACATTAAGCTGATTAATTTTAACGCTGCTATCATAAGGTTACCTGTAAGATGTATTTTCATAGCGATAAGATCGACCGTATTTCCCTTTGAAATGCCAGGAAATGTATAATTTCTCTTTTCGCGTGAAATTTAATTAAGCACGTTTAATTAACTAAACTCACCTCAAAATTCTAAAGCACTGTTAATAAATCTTCAAGGTTTCCTATTGAACTCAATCACTCAACAACAGTGTATTTCAGTCTCACTCAATCTAACTTTTGAGTGCGAATCGTAAATTTCGTTGTCGCTCGTAGCACATCCAGGGTTGCTACGGGAGAGGCGTCCGTGCTACGCCGTAGCCCGTAGACGACTGGATACCTGTAGCGTGCCGCGTAGCAGCCAAAATAATTCAGGATTATTCTATACATATAAAATTCAAAGTCCTGACTGACTGACTGACTGACTTAACTATATATCAACGCACAGCCCAAACCACTGGACTTAGAGACTTGAAATTTTGCACATAGATACCTTATACAATGTAGGCATCCACTAAGGAAGGATTTTTGGAAATTCCCACGGGATAAGGAAAAAACGGGAATTATATATTCGACTCCGAGTGACGCTATCTCAGTAACTATAATAACTAGACTCTTCAAATTTGATACAAAAGTAGGTGATTACAAAACGAAGAAACTAATTTCAGGATTTTTGGAAATTCCCACGGGATAAGGAAAAAAACGGGATTTATATATTCAGTTTAACGAAATCCTGTGAACTATAATTACTAGACTCTTCAAATTTGGCATAGAAGTAGGTGATTATAATAGTAAAATAATGTTTAAATGATTTTTGTAAATTCCCACGGGATAAGGAAAAAAAACGGGATTTATATATTCAGTTCTACGGGATCGATTTTTCGTTTTACTGGTCGTATAAAACTGAAATTTGGCCTTCAAGTTCCCTTGGGGAGTGTAGGGGAGCACTAAAAAAAGGATTTCCCGAAATTCCCACGGGAACGGGAAAAACGGGACTTTTCGTTTTACTGGTTGCAGAAAGCTGAAATTCGGCATGTAGGTTGCTTCGGGAGTGCAGAGGAGCATTAAGAGAGTACTTTCCAAAATTCCCACCGGAACGGGAAAAATATTTGTTTACAAAGAAATACTGCGGTGGGCATAATATGGCTAGAAACTTGAAATTTGGCACACATATACCTTGAGTATCCTAGAGGTGCACTAAGAAGGTATTTTTCGAAATTCACACGGGATAGGGAAAAAACGGGATTTTTTGTTTTACTGGTCGTAGAAAGCTGAAATTTGGTAAGAGCCTTCCTTGATGAGTGTATGTGAGCACTAAGAAAGGATTTCCAGAAATTCCCACGGGAACGGGAAAAACAGGACTTTTCATTTTACTGGTTGCAGAAAGCTGAAATTCGGCATGTAGGTTGCTTCGGGAGTGTAGAGGAGCATTAAGAGAGTACTTTCCAAAATTCCCACGGGAACGGGAAAAATATCTGTTTACAAAGAAATACTGCAGTAGGCATAATATGGCTAGAAACTTGAAATTTGGCACACATACCTTGAGTATCCTAGAGGTGCACTAATAAGGTATTTTTCGAAATTCCCACGGGATAGGGAAAAAACGGGATTTTTTGTTTTACTGGTCGTAGAAAGCTGAAATTTGGTAAGAGCCTTCCTTGATGAGTGTATGGGAGCACTGAGAAAGGATTTCCAGAAATTCCCACGAGAACAGGAAAAACGGGATTTTTCGTTTTACTGGTCGTAGAAAGATGAAATTTAGCATTTAGCTTCCTTAGGAAATGTAAGGTAGCATTAACAAAGGATTTCCTAACATTTTTACGGGAACGGGAAAAACCGGGATTTTACGTTTTACCTACTTGACATAAAAAGTTGAAATTTGTCACGTAGGTTTATTCGGGAGAGTAGGGGAACACTAAAACGGGAAAAAACGGGATTTTACGTTTCCAGACGAAACAGCGGAAGAAAGAGACTTAACATTTATAACGTGTGTTTCTTTAAAGGCTTTAAGTGTACTCCGAAAGCACTCCCCAAAATTTTCACGGGAACGGGAAAAAACTTATTTTTTCGTTTTACATCTTAGCGCATACGAAGTCGCGGGCAAAAGCTATTTGGGGTAGGTATATTTTAGGACAGCCCTTTAGGTTAGGTTAGGTTTGTTTTATAAAAATCCTGCAATATTTACAGTTTCAGAAAAATTAAGGCAGCGGGGCAATGCGAGGGCTTGCTTGCATGCTTGCTTGAGTCCTTGCTTTGCATGCTTGATTGCATACTTGCTTTCAAGCATGCTTGCATGGTTGCTTGCATGCATGCATGCTTGCGTGCTTACTTGCATGCATGCTTGCTTGCACGCTTGCTTGCCTGCTTGCATGCCTGTTTGCATGCCTGCTTGCATGCCTGCTTGCATATTTACATGCTTGCAGGTTTGGGTGCTCGCTTGCTTGATTGCTAGCTTCTTTGAAATGCTCATGGTTAACGCGTGCGAAGCCGCGGGCAAAAGCTAGTACAGAATATTATATTAGATGCAGACTGGAAAATCTAGTTTTAGAGTTTTAAAATCAGAACTTTCCTGGAAAGGATGCCACTGTTTTCAGCTAAGTTAAGTGATTGCTTGCTTATTATATTTTCCCGTTAACAAAATGTAATTAATATTGGTAATATTAGAGTCACTAGGAATAGTTAAAAATACAATGCGCTATAAAATTCAATCGTACAAGAGACAAAAATAAATATTTACGGATTTTTATACAATAGTAAAATATATGAGTATGCAAAATGTATAGGTTTTTCTTAGTAAAAGTAGCGTCTATTCATGAGTCGTGTGATCTCACGATCACCTATATCGAATGAAATGATATTGTTCCCTGATGAAAACCCACTTTTAACATTTCAATATGTAAAAAAAAAAGATAGCGAACGGTAGTATTAACATGTTCAATGAACCGGCGTCACCCTATCTTAATAGTGTCAGTATGCTTAGTGTAAGTTTTCGGTCTCAAAATACGTCTCGAACGCGATTGCATTTAAATGTCAAATACTACGAGTATAAGAATAATTTGTTGCCGTTTCGATCCGCAAGTGGCGCTGCCAATTGTTCCATAGTAATTAAGACGTTTACGTGAACGCGTTCGAGACGTTTTTAAAAAACGTACACTAGAGGCTCTGATTAGTGAAACTGTACTGTATGTACTAGTTCACGTCACAGTATAAACCCCGCAGGCTGACAGACTGGTTCCCTCCATTTGACTTTGACAATTTACACGAATTGATCTAGCCCCAAACTAAGCAAAGCTTGTACAGTCAAGGGCAAAGATATGTATACACCACAGAGTATCAAAAAGCATGGTCATCTAAATGGTCATAAATTTGGAAACATATAAAAGTACATAAATTAGTATACATGATTTGAGAGATAACTATGTATACAACATTTGCAATAATATGTCCTCATGAATTAGTCCATAAACTTAGAAACACCGTAAAGTTCAAAAATATGTATACACTATTTAACCATTAATTATGTATATAATATGATAACCACAAATATGTAAACAATCCAAAATTCTATTAACAAAACTCTATTGTCAGGAGCTTATGAACGTATTTGCGTAACATCGAACTCTGTAATCTTAATGTAATCAGCCAACCACTTTAAGCTTCAAGTCGTATACAACAACTGCTATTCCAAACTCTTTAACTGATAATTACTCTATTTATTTTAAACTAGCTTCTGCCCGCGACTTTGTCTGCGTAGAATTTTACATAAAAACCTTCCTCTTGAATCACTCTATCTATAAAAAAAACCGCATCAAAATCCGTTGTGTAGTTTTGAAGATATAAGCATACATAGGGACATAGGGACATAGGGACAGAGAAAGCGACTTTGTTTTATACTATGTAGTGATCATGACATGTACCCACAATCTTGCTAAATGTGGCCTGTAGGTTGTAGGTACCTGTTACCATAAACTCTGTCTACCCCGTAACGGACCATAAAGACGTGATTTGTGCATGTGCATGTCTCATGTGTCACTTTTGGATTTTTTAATTCCATTTGACTTACCGTTTCGTTTCTTCAGCATTCCCTGAGCGTTACAATTTAGGGATCTTTAAAAAACGAGCCTTCCTGTTCCTCAAAGGACCGGCAACGCACTTGTGATTCCCCAGGTCTTGCAGGTGTCCCTGGGCGAAGGTGATTGCTTTCCATCAGGTGACCCGTATGCTCGTTTGCCCCCTCTTATATATAAAAAAAAACCCATAACAGAAGCCTTCATGAGTTTATGTATACATATTTCGATACTTTGGGTATATATTTATTTTTGTCCCTGAATGTACCTAGCGTTGGCATCTTCAATCAAAATCAACGAAATCTGAATCTGTAAAATCTGTTAAACATGCCGATTGATAACGTCGTGGTGACAGGTCAAAACATGCGACAAACATATGCAATGACAAGTCTGTACTGTTTTCGTGAATTGTCAAAACATACTTTACAAATTTGTTTCGTGTGACTAGGCCGTAAAGTTGATATTCGCAGATTACATTTTGTATACATATTTTCGTGGCAATTACTGAATCTATATTTATTGACATAAGTATGACTATAATATTTTGCATTATTTGCAGGATACTAATAATGGAGTTTTGATTGTATACAAGTTTTTGGACTTGCTAGGTACATATTTATGTTGCCAGTGTAGTTTGCATATTTATTACCATTTGAATGAGTATATATCTTTTTAACTTTATATGATTACTTATTTTCTTTCACTTTACTTGCATATATATCTTTGCCCTTGACTGTACTATGGGTTCTAGCCTACAACGGAATGAATCTACTTAATTTTTTTTTTTAAATACTTTTATTACAATTGACTGACAGACGTTTTTAGAATATCGGTTTTCAACAAATGTATCTGGAAACTAATTTAGCTTAATATTGTTTAGATCGAAACTTACTTGTCCGATACTTACTTTGGTCAAAACTTATTTGGCATAGGCACGTAACTTACTGGTAATTTAACACGAACACTGGATTAAGTTAAGTTTGAAATAGTTCTTTCATGCTGGTCTGGGAGGAAAGAAAAACCAAAGAATGTACCAGTTGCTTCTCTTCCCGCGCAGATGGTAAAAGCCCATCGAGGGAATGGGCGGAAATCAAAGCGTACACGCTCTTAATCATATTTACCATCTTAAAATCTTAGGGATCATGTTATAGGCGACAACTAGCTAGCAACCTATCACTGTTTTGATTCCCCTTTCCATCCACACGCCGACAATCATGCTAAATGTGGTCTTTAGGTCTTGTACAGTCCAGTGCAAAAATAAGTATCGATGCGAACTTCTCAATAATAAGTCCCACGTCCTTATTCCGCCGGTGTAAGAGCTAATGGAACTTATTTTTGAAACTTTGACTAGATATTTATTATTACACTTGACTGTACCTTAGGCTCGGTCTACCCCGTAAGGGATAAAGAAGTGATTTATGTAGGTGTATGTATATATGTTGAAATACGGTACCGACAGAACGGACATAATCGGATAAAAAATTACCTAGACCAATGAAAAATGCAAGAAAAGCCTCGGACAAAAAATATTCAAACCAATAAAATACGAATCTTAATTATAGTGATATACCGTAACAGTTTGTGCGAAAATTCAATTGTTGTAACATTAATTATGCCACATGGGATCACAAAAAAAACCTAAACAAGGCGAACGGTGACCCGTAAACAGACTCCCGTGCCACCCGTCCATAGTGAAACGCTGCATTGGG
This sequence comes from Pandemis corylana, assembly GCA_949127965.1. Lineage (NCBI taxonomy): Eukaryota > Metazoa > Arthropoda > Insecta > Lepidoptera > Tortricidae > Pandemis > Pandemis corylana. Next base: position 12,141,213 of record OX421866.1, on the reverse strand, counting down.
TCTACTTCGGGATCGGTTGCGGATTACTTACTGGCTTTATGGTGTGGTTGTGCTTCGATAATCCCGGAGTAAACAGTGAGTGGTTAAACCGAATCAGTGGCCTTGGGCGATCGGCGATACAAAGCGGATTACCCGGACTGATCCATTAACGATTCCGACCCGGCCGGGGTCCGGCAGTCGTCCGGATACGTGACGTAACAGTCTTCACTCTCTTATCCTATCTTTTATTACAATTTTATTAACTACACTACTATTTTGCTTGCACTGCTGTGTTCCGGTGTGGAGAGTAAGACAGCCGGGGAAATTACGGGCACAAGAGGCATTGCATCTTAGTCCTCTAGGTTGGCAACGCATCTGCAATCCCTCCGGGGTTGCGGGTGTCTATGGGCCGTGGTGATCACTTACCATCAGGTGACCCACTTGCTCGTTTGCCTTCCTATTCATATAAAAAAAAAAAAAAAAAAAAAAAAAACTAGCAACGTATGTATGTGTATAGACATCGGACCTGAACCATTTGTGGGACTCTCACAGGGCACCATAAAAACGGCGATAAAAGACCAAACCAAAGCCAAACACCAGCAAGAGTGGAGAGCATTGGTAGGCCTAAAGCACTCAAAGCGTTTCATAGGAAATGTCAACTCAAGCTGGTCCAAAAAACTTTGGACACTCAGCAGAAGACAACTCCAATATATAATGGGGGCGTTCACAGGTCACTTCGGAACTAAATACCTATTAGCAAAGATGGGACTACAGGACAATAACGACAATGATTGTAGAACATGTGGCGAAGAGGTTGAAACAATGGAACACATTATGTGCGAATGTGATGCCCTCGCCAGACTAAGAATGAAACTCTTCGGCATCGGATACCCTGAACCAGGAGATTTCAAGGCACTACCACTACGCCCAATCACCCAATTCATGAATGAGGTGGTAAAAGCGATGGAATAGTGCGAAGGACGGGTAATTACACAAAAGATCCACGAACGACCCCTAGACTAAGATAAGATAAGATAAGATGTGTATAGACAGCATCATATAGTATGAAACATCCAAGGTGACCAAAAATTAGCTTATGAATAAAACCATCTTTATTAACAGATCGTAAGTCATTTAAGTTAATTATAAATTATACAACAATAAGCTTTGTTCTCAAAATTTTACCAGATGCTCAACAAATCTATTATTTCTTAAAGCCTTCTGAAGACGGCCCAGTAAATTTCCAAAACTAACTGAACAATGGCAGCCAGTTATTAAAGCATAATCATTAATTTATCTTGTTTTATCAAAACAATCGTTCGAATGAGAGCACGGGTTCGTATTACTTAGAATATGATGGTTATTATAAGAAGTTATCATAAGAAGATCTTCCATGCTGGTCTGGGAGTAAAGAAAAAACATAGAGTTTACCAGTTGCTTCTCTTCCCGCGCTGATGGTAAAAACCCATCGAGGGAATGGACGAAAATAGGTATCATGTTATAGGCGATGCTGCTAGCAACCTATCACTTTTTTATTTTCCCATAGCTCACTATATGCCCACAATCAATCTAAACGTGGCTTTTAGGTCTTGTTACCTTAGGCTCTGTCTACCCCGTAAGGCATAAAGACGTGATTTATTTATGTACGCACGTTTAAGTACGTTTTTTTGGGAGCGGATCAGAATACATAAAGTTTAAAATGTATAATGGGTTAAAATACATAATGGTTCAAAATATATAACGCAATTTTCTGTAAAACTATTAGCGAAATGAACTTTTTTGATATCGTAATCTATAGATTGGTTTAGATTAGGTTAGGCTTATTTTATAACAATCCTGTTAATTTGTAACTTTCTGAGAAAATCGCATTATATATTATAAACCATTATGTATTTTAACCCATTATACATTTTAAACTTTATGTATTTTAATACGTACCCGTTTTTTTCTGTGTTCCGTTTATTATAGGACCGGATAGCCTAGTGGTTAGTGACCCTGACTATGAAGCTAGAGGTCCCGGGTTCGAATCCCGCTAGGGGCAGACAATTGTATGATGAATACGAATGTTTGTGCCCGAGTCATGGATATGTATGTATTTAATTATGTATTTATCTTCATTATATAAGTATGTTTATCCGTTGCCTGGTACCCATAGTACAAGATTGCTTAGTTTGGGGCTGGGTCAATTGGTGTAATTTGTCCCAAGATATTTATTTTTATGTTTTATTTATTATATCTGTATATGAATCTTTGATGGGCTTGAGTCATAAGTATTTACATATAAACCATAGGGCGATGTTGAAAGTTCAGCATTGTCTCATATTGTATTTACAACTGTAAAGGTGAAAGATTAAATTCGGAGAATTCTACTAATATTTATTTCTTTCAACTAGTAAAGTGCGTATTTTTCGACTCCTACATATTTAACTTATTAACCTCAGGATTTGATCTGAAATAACTAGTCACAAAGAACGAAGTAAGCGTAATTGTTGTTGGCATAACAAACTGATAAAGCATCATTGTAGATGAAATAAAATAGTTAATTGAGCAAATTGGAGAAATTGGGGATTGAAGACAAAATAATATTTTGTCTTCAATCCCCAATTTCTCCAATTTGCAAAATAAACAAATGCGAGTTTATATAATTTATATAAACTCGCATTCGTTTATTTTTCTTGATTGTCTAAAGAAAAAACATACCAAATTGTTATTTAAAGGGATTTGTGTTTTTTTCAAGTTACGTCTTGGTCTGGGAGTAAAGAAAAAACATAGAATGTACCAGTTGCTTCTCTTCCCACGCAGATGGTAAATGTCCATCGAGGGATTGGACGAAACCCAGGAGCCACGTTACAGGCGATGCGGCTAGCAACCCAATTTTGATTCCATTTTCCACCTCACAATCTTGTTAAACGTGGCCTGTAAGGTCTTGTTACCTGCTCTGTCTACTCCGTAAGGGATAAAGACGTGATTTGTGTATATGTATGTGTGCATGTATGTAAAATATACTGTCCAATGCAGACAACGCGATTGTCTGGGCAACGGCTTATTCTAGAGATATTTTCGTAAGTAGATATCTTATAAGGTACAATAACCCCGTTCCAATATACTTAAATGTATTTCTAGGGACCAGTAGCGGATTTCATTAAGGACTGGCATTTGCCTGCGGCTTCGCTCACCTGAATAATGAGCATTTTATCCCGTGGGAAAATCGAGATAAAAAGTAGCCTATTTCAGTCAGCTATCTACATACCAAATTTTATCTAAATCCGTCTAGCTGTTTTAGCGTGAAGGAGTAAGAAACACAAACTTTCACATTTATATTATTAGTGGGGTAAGAACTTTAAATAACAATTTAAATTTAATACAAATTAGACATTTATCAACTGAAGGCTCGACTTCGTCCCATTCGGCATCGAAGACCTCGGTCCGTGGGCTACTGACGGATATTTTTGTCACAAGGCAATTTTAAACCTTCTAGGCAAATGTACCATCTTAGGACTCATCTTTGCCTTCCATTAAGCGAGGTTGAGGTCAAACGTAAGCCTATTTTATGTAAAAAAAAACCAGCCAGCTTCACTTTGCCGCTTGCCCGTTTTTACTATTTACAGTAGGTATACCTAAGTAAGTATGTAGTACATACGTACATACAAAATCAAGTCTTTATCTCTCACGGGGTAGAAACAGCTCAAGGTAAGATCTAAAGACTGTTTAGCATGATTGTGGGCGTATAGATGGAAAGGGGAATCAAAATAGTGATGGGTTGCGGGCCACATCGCCTATTAACATGATTCCTAAGATTTTCGCTCATTCCCTCGATGGGCTTTTACCATCTGCGCTGGAAGAGAAGCAACTGTTTTTTCATTGCTTCCAGACCAGGATGGAAGTATATGTAGTACTAGCTGTTGCCCGCAACTTCGTCTGCATAGAATTCGTTTATCGCTATCCCGCAGGAATTACGCAATTTTCCGGGATAAAAAGTAGCCTATGTGTTATTCCAGACTACATTCTATCTATGATCCAAAATTCATCCAGATCTGTCCAGCCGTTCTGGCGTGAAAGAGTAACAAACATCTAAACATACTCACAAACTTTCACATTTATAATATTAGTAGGATAGTAGTATGTAGGTAGGTATACTAATGTATAATAAAGTCTGGCTGGCACACCCATGCACATACACACACACGGACACACACGCACACACACCATCGCTTATCAATATGCCTACATAATAAATCTATCAAGTGTGATTGTGGTAAAGCGCATGCCAATTTTGCGTAAAAAAACAAAGGCTAAAAATATTCCCAAGCCTCGGGTCAATCTCCTAAAATGCAAGCACTGTGCAAAAAACTTGACGAATGAAAAGCAAACTCGGCTTCGATTTACTTTAAACCTACCTAATATGAATAATCATTAAGTCCAAATTAGTAACACTCCGTTTTGAACGATCTCATGTTTTTGCGGTTTGATCATGAACATTCACAACAAACTCAACAAAAACTGCTACTGAGTTCAAACTAAATCTAAATCTGTTGTCTTATTAGACAACAAGTAGGGTCCAATGAACTTTTCGTAATTTATTTTTGTTTGGTCCTAGGAGAAGGAGAAAGAAGCGTGTTAGAGTAACTAATACATACATATATACAAAAATCAAGTCTTTATCCCTTACGGGGTTGCTTCCATGCTGGTCTGGGAGCAAAGATAAAACATAGAATGCACCAGTTGCTTCTCTGCCCGCGCAGATGGTAAAAACCCATCGAGGGATTGGGCGAAAGTCTTGGGAATCATGTTATAGGCGATGCGGCCAAAAACCCATCACTATTTTGATTCCATTTTCCACCTATACACCCTCAATCTTGCTAAATGTGGCCTGTAGGTACCTGTTACCTTAAGCTCTGTCTATCCCGTAAGGAATAAACCCGTGATATGTATGTAAGTATTCGTGAAAGTGATGATGATGATGAAAGTGATGATTCTGTATAGGTTGTTGAATTTCTAGAATCTGTCTTTGCTTATGACTCGTAAATGGTAGGTACCTGGTAAATCAGAATAGCAAATAATACATATATAAGGTTGCGATTGAAATTATACATTCATGAGTATCTATATTCGTTCATCTTACCAGTTCCCCTTTCATGTTTGTCTTGCCCTTCAGCCTCTGGAGGGCCAGGTAATTCACTTTATATGATTTTTAATTAATTTATTGTTGAACTAACTTCTACACTTTCATAAATCATGATTAAAAGACAATTTAATACCTAGTATCAAAAAAAATCCGCAATAAGGTCTGTGTTACCAGACAGCGTTTTTTTTTTTAATTTGCCGCCTTTTTTGAATGCCACGATTGTCTAGACAGATTTTAAATACCTATTTATTGTTCATTGATGAGGGAAGTAACGCCTGAATCAATAAATTAAGCGGAGTGCGAGTCGGGTTAGCTCCGCTCCGCGTGTGGTCAAGAGCTGCGGTTCGTTTTTGGATCCGTCCGAGGGGAAGAGCCACTGGGCTTGGTCCGGTGCACCCTGGGCATCGGTTAATGATTTCCTGGCAGATTCTGAGGGATATCATTATTCGTTGGCTGAGAGCCCGACAGGGGGGCGGGTTTTTTGACCGTGGGGCCATAAAAAGAAATAAGCAACAATGTTGGGCACTGCTGCTCTCGCAGAATGTAAATGTGAATAATAGTGTAATTATTTGATAAATATACCTAATTAGCGTTGAATTTTTTTTCCATTTCAGTGAGTTCCGAAGGTTTTAAAGTAGCGAGTAAATGAGTTCGTGATAATTAAGGAATATTCTCAATTCACTACGAATGTTAGCGTGACTCTGCGCAAGTTAACGAGTTGGGTAATTGTTTAAAAGCTGATGAACTTCAACGTGAAGCGAACTGTAAATTTTCTGAGCTTAGTTGTTTAGGTCCGGGATATTTGTTTCCCTTGAAAGGACGAATAAACCGGTGGGTACAGGGGGCCGATTTTTGAAAGCACATCACTCTAAAGTACCACTCGAAAGTGGCATAAATCAGCTTATATCTCCAAAACTACAGCTCTAATCAAAATTTTGACTAATTTACAAGATTAATGAGAGCTGTGATTGTCTTCTATGCTATTCGTATTTCAAATTCAGCACAATTTTTCACCACTTATGCATGTGCTTTAAAAAATCAGGCTCCGCAGAAGTCAGCTAAACGGTGAACCTAGTGTATGAAGGGGTGGGAGTATGGTATGGTGTTGGTAGGCTAATAATAATATGCTAATTTTATTAGCTGTGCCAACCATAGTACAGTCAGCATACTATTTCTATGGTGTACCGAACTATTTGACCGACTTGGATGCTTCTAACTATTTGACGCTGATTGTACAGTTGGCGTTCGACAGTCTTCTATCAATAGTCTTTCGATAGACATCGATATTTTCGGCAAAAAAAAAATTGATAGTTCTTTATCGATAAAATCGATAGCACCGTTTGTATCGATATTTCTTCCCTTTTTGACCCATAATTTTCGTTTGTCATAGTAATTGTTAAGTAGTCCTCTTTTTTTTGGCCATAACAATGAAATCGTGCAATTTTTAGAAATTTTGGACAAACCATCAGAATGTAGTCGGTTAGGTTAGTTTACTATCAATTCTGAAAAAAATATTTACTGTTTCAGAAATAAAACGCTTTATGACTAACGAAAACTATGACAAACCGTACATTTGGAACTTCAATTTTACGGGAAAAAATAATGACCCATAGAATTGATCTCAATAAGAGATCGATACTATCGATCGGCCTGTCATTAGCAAAGCATTCGATACTTCAAAAGGTTTCCTAACATTCAAATAGCAACTACGCTATGCCACTTCCAGTCTGCGTAACTCTGTGATCGTTGTTATCTTGTTTTGCATACCGGCGCGGACGCATGAATCAAACCCGTGCAGTTGGTGTATAGCATACCCACAAAACTGTCGAAACATTTTACGAAATTACCCTCTTTTTATGTTCTTAGTACTTATATACGCACATTACAATAATATAAGTGAGGGTGCGAGCCGCGTTACCTGCACGTGTGGTCAAGAGCTACGGTTCGTTTTTGGATCCATCAGGGAGGAAGAGCAGTGCTTGGTCCGGTGCACCCTGGGCATCGGCTAATGATTTCCTGGCGGTTTCGGCTAAGAGCCCGAAATGGTCTTTGACCGTGTTACCGTACCACGTTGCCGACATTTTGTCACAAGACGATTGAATTATATTTTTGTACTTTGACAATGGCGAAGTTGTCGTCGCTACACAACTTGTTACGCTACCAATAAGAAGAAGAAGATGAATAATATAAGTGAATTGTGAGATTCTGAATGAGAATAAATAATCTCTAAACCTATAGTGAAACTTTCAATTTTGCGGCCAATGTAAACCTCAGTCATAGTGTTTAAATCAGTTGGGGTGTCGAGGTTTTCAATAACTGGTTGGAACACGTTGTCCTCGTATGTATATCTATATCCAGATACCTTAATTTTACGCACTCAGCGTGGCTCGGTCGACCGCTACTCGTACTTCAAGCGATACCTCGTGTGACCGTGAAATACCCACGTGGATAACATTTGTTACTTGCCTTGATATCGTAAGGCCGATGCTATATATCCATTTATGTAGGAATTAATAACTAAGGAATAAGTATATTTTTTCGAAAATTGGGAAACTGCAAGCTGACTGATTGACTTATCAATGCCCTGTCTAAATCCTACGTCCTATTCCTTCCTGACCAGGAAAGCCGAAATTTCCTTCCTGACCAGGAAAGCCGAAATTTTGCACAGGGATCTCCGGTGCATCCGGTATATTATATGCAAGGTAATGTACATAATATTTAAGTAACCAAACGTTATACCTCCTTTTATCAAGTAATCTTTTTTATATTTTCAAACGGTGGCCTCACGCCTCACGCAGCGCAAGCACTGCTGCTTGACGGTAAGAGTAGCTAGTAAGATGCTGGTAGCGACCCTGCACGAGGATCTACCACCCTCACTGACCCACTGACGCAGTGAACCCGTTTAAATTTTAATAAATATGTCTGATAGGTACAATGTATGAATCTGAATCGTGAACCACTGTGGAACCTTTTCACTCAAAATGTCATAATGACTTACCATACACCTGCCAAAGAAATTATTGCCAAATTACATTAATTACATGGGAATGCGAGTCGGGTTACCTCCACGTGTGGTCAAGAGCTGCGGTTCGTTTTTGGACCGTCCGGGGGAAAGAGCAGCGCAAGTCCCGTGCACCCTGGCTCGGCTAATGATATCCTGGCAGTTTCTGAGGGATATCATTGACCGTTGGCTAAGAGCCCGACGGGGCGGGAGGGGGTGTCTTGGATCGTGTTGCCGTACAACGTTGCCGACATGTTGTCACAAGAATTTTGAATTATATTTTTGTTATATTGACATTGGCGAAGTTGTCGTCGCTATAACGACTTGATACGCCACAAATAAGAAGAAGAATTAGATTGTAGACGAGAAAAGGTTCGATTCGTAGTTTTATTTACATATATCAAAGCAACGCATTGCGCAATCTAAGGTCAAAAGGTTCGATACTTTCGATGAATCGTTGCCAAACAACTTAATTGTTACGAAATAAGTTGCGCAACTATACAATAGCGGTAAACAAATACTGTTGCTAAGGTGTTTATGTTATTGCTTCACCTCGGCCGGTGCATTTTGAACCCTTTGATTTTACTCATATCAACGTACAACTCGAAATGCAAAACCAGCACGGCTAGTTAACACGAGAGGGCGCGAGATAGTCTTTTTCTTACTGTTCGCACTGAGACGAGTAGTCTGATAATTCATGGCACAGAAGTCTTTGTTGTGACTGAAAAGTTCAACGGATTTCTCTCGTGGTATAAGACATTTTAACACGTGGTTTTCAGTCTCTTGTTAAGTATATCAGCGCCGAACTAATCTAACGTAGTTTAAAAAAAATCTAAGCGACACAGAAAAATCCGAAAACTAAAGCTTAGGCCAGGAATCGATCCCGGATCCTCGTCATTCCGTGACGCGTGCTATACCCCTAGCCCTACACTACCCAAGCAGGTAAGCCTTCGAATTTTTCTATCTGTTACTAGCTGTCACGTGACCTTGTTACTATGCGATTTTTTGGCGCCAAGCGTCACCTGTTTGAATGATGAGTCTGTACGACACAATTACAAACTCCTGTGGAACATCTACTGCTCACCAGGGACGTGAGAAGGCGCTGTTTTTCAAACACATCTAACGCAAGTTAACGTTGTACCGTGTATAATTATAGCGCGTATGGGATGAAATCAGTTAAATGGTTATGTTTTTTTGATAAAATATTAATTTTTTTTCAATCTGACACTGACAAAAAAAGAATTTGATTTCCAAATAAATTAAAAATCGTCCTGTTGGTCGGGGTGCAAATCGGGTTATCTCCGCATGTGATCAAGAGCTGCGGTTCGTTATTGAACCCGGTCGGAGGGAAAGAGCAGTGCTTGGTCCTGGCAGGCTCTGAGGGATATCATTGACCGTTGGCTAAGAGCCCGACAACAAGGAGGGGGGGGGGGGGGTATTTTGACCGTGTAACTTACAATGGCCCACACGTTTTAATACCTACTGTCTTTTACTTTGACACTGGCAAAGTTGTCCAATGGACAAAGCCAATATTTTCTTATGAAGAAAGAAAAATCGACCCGTCATTAGGTCCTGGACGAGATACCTTTAAGGGATGAGGTCGCCTTTGTTTGTACATACTTTAGTATTATCACCTATTACTTTTCTGTGTTTTATGTACTTACCCTAGTTATGTATATATGTACATGTGTGCATACCTGCATATATAGAAAATACGTGGCGCAGATTAAAAACAATATGTTTAAAATATTTTATTGACGTTATCGAAACTTACTGATTTAATGAGGTAGGCATATGTATAAAGGCCTCTTTCACCACTCTCTGTTCAGTTCCAGATATCTTAAGTGTCAGTTATCGATGATTCCGTCTCTATTTATTACTGCGAAACAGACAGAGACATCATATATATATATTTTTTATATGAATAGGAAGGCAAACGAGCAAGTGGGTCACCTGATGGTAAGTGATCACCACTGCCCATAGACACCCGCAACCCCGGAGGGATTGCAGATGCGTTGCCAACCTAGAGGACTAAGATGAAATGCCTCTTGTGCCCGTAATTTCCCCGGCTGTCTTACTCTCCACAGCGGAACACAGCAGTGCAAGCACTGCTACTTAGCGGCGGGATTAGCGAGTAAGATGGTGGTAGCGATCCGGACGGACCTTGCACAAGGCCCTGCCACCCGCTATATATATATATATATATATATATATATAACTGACACTTAAGATAACCGGAGCTTAACAGAGAGTGCTGAAACGGGCCTTAAATCTTCAATATCACAATTCGCTTGCCATCTTTGACCCGATCACCGATACATTAATAAATCCATTTAATTCTAATGAGAGATCACTCCACACGGCACAGCCTGCACTATACTGGGGTGTGAATCTCTAAACGAATATCATCCACGAAGTGACGATTTGGGACCCCATCATAACTTGACCCCTACGCTAGCAGGCATTACAGCGTCAGTTGCCTTGGCGTTAGGTCAACACATTGACAACACAACCGTGTATGCCTATAAGCGAAGGCTACAGCTCAATTTAGTACAAATTATCCAAATATACAGTGGTTCATTTTCAAAATGTACCTACAACGGTCAAAAAGCACGTCAATAAAACATGTTATAATGAAAAAAAAGAAAGACTAAATAAATTAAATTCCACAAAACCCCAAGAGCCGGATTGTATGATGGTCAAGGAAGATCCCAAAATACTCAATGGGTTCGAATATTCCTTCATCAAATTGTACGAAATGTTTGCAAGGACGAAAGTCAAAACGGTGGCATCTTGTACATTTTGGCCCTAAAATATTCTGTCCTGAAAACTTCCAGATTACAAAATTTAGACCATAGTGAATGCTGCCTTGGAAACATTTTGATAAAAATAACATATTTTGCCCCTTTAATATTTAAGCCCACATTTTGTACTTTTTCACAATGTTACATATATTTTTTTTCCATTCTGGCATTTTTACCAAAGCTTGAGCGAGGTAAAGGATCAAGATAATTGTTTCGCAATTACTCTACGGACGATTATCGTTGAGAGAATCACAGCTGTACCAACAGTTCACTCTTTTATCACATATCCAAACTCCTTCATCTCCTTGTCGAAGCTCTCATCGCGGTACTGTTTGATCTTGTTCAGCCAGTAGCCAAAGGTGTTGTGGTAAGTGGTGCAGGTGCCCCCGTACCTCGCGGGAAGGCAGGAGGGCTCGATGTGCTTCTGCAACGACTTGTGGTCGTACCCGTGGAAGTACGTCCGCTTCCGCATTGATGGGGTCATGTAGCGTTGGAACATGAAGAGGAAGGTGTGGATTATCCAACTGTAGTTGACGAAATGTATCGACCTCGCTCTAGTGGGCACTGCTAACTGAAAAAGGTGGTATTTTTTAGTCATCCGTAAACGTAAGACTTGCTTGTCGGTGTAGTCCATGGTTCACGAATAGACCTAATGAAACGACTTTCCTAGGTCCCTACCAATCAGACAACTTCATTGGCCCGTCAGAAGTGACACTTACATTAAAAACCATTCCTTTTTAAGTTACACGAGCGTAACTTAACTTAATCGGTTCAGTAGATTCTTAGCAAATTGGCTATGTCAGATGGGACAGAAAGACCCGCGAACCCAAAACACGTGAGAGACAACTGATAGAAAAAAAAACGTTACGCTATTTCAGATTCATTGTGAACCGTTTGAGCCGATCCTCTGCTCTTTGGACACCAGGGTATGATAATTATTTTCGATTTACTTACACCTGTTAAGCATATAATTTGATAGACGACGGTAGGAGTGAGGGCGGCGACGTGCCGCACATTCAGGTTCTCCAGATCTATGATCAAGATGCCACCAAGGACCTGAAGCTTCGGTTGCCGCAGCCCGATCTCGCTCATGGCCAATCCTGCTTGCACCAGGACTTCGATAGGAAACTCATTCGGCTCCCAAAAGCCTGAAAATTGGCAACACGTCAGGACAGTGAACATAAACCTATATCCTAAAGTAGCCCTTGTTTGTGAGGATCAGCATATTTTGGTCATCTTTGGTCGACTGGAATGCTGATCAACCATGACGATGTTAGAGCAGGTAATGCCCTAACAGTAGCAGATTTGTTGAGCACAATGTTAGGAAAACCAGTATCCGTATACTCTTATCTAAAAATGTGTCGATTTAGTGTTACTAGTAATGGTGGGACAGTATGAAAGCATGAGATCTGTCAGTAGGTACCAGAAAACCATGAACGCAAGTAGGTTACGCACCGAATCTCGTAATGGTGAGTCGTCCGCATGAGGGATGATCGTACATGGAACCGTCATAGGCGTTGGCCACCCGCACAAGCCCGAACAGGTCAACACCGGTGTACAACTCTGGGTACTGCTCCAAGAAGCGGCAGTAGCGGACCAGCTGATGAAATAATTACTTAGTTATATGCCATGGAACACTTATACACATTTAAAGGCCTATATCAGTTTGATCAACATGTTTCGGATCAGTTATTTTGCATAGATTTGCGCTTACGACGTAGCGCTCTTCAAGCTCGGGTATTTAAACAACTTTCAAAGACATTGACCCAATTAGTTTAAACAATTATATGATTTGACATAATTTTCCGCCATAAACATAGTGATGGATATGCAGATTTCGCGTGATTTAGCCGCACGATATCTTATTTGATAATTTTTATTCAGTAACTATTACTTATACTTACTTAAATATAAGGATCAAATACCAATTTATACATGTTAAATCGTTATTTCATATGAAGATACGCCCACGTCTGTTAAGTTTATTGATGCGGATGCCGCATCTTCAAACAAGATACAGATTTTCCGTAGGCACCTATAATAAAATGTGACTCACTACTCGTAAATGAACATTGTTCCTTTTTGTATTTCATTCAAAAGGAGGCCTAGGTCCAGCGTTCTTCTGTTAGCCGTGCAACCGGACCTTTAAAACCAAATTTGGTTTCGCCAGCTATTTTCGTTCTCACCTCCGGAGCTAGCAGGATTCGCCGTTGACGCGGATACGTCAAGGACATGAAGGTGGTAATGATGATTGAAAGAGACGTCAGTGACGCAATCTACTACTAGTTTGTATATATCTATTTATGTACTGACCAGTTTGTAGGCCCGGTTTATGTTGTGCCGGCGCGCGCGCAGGAACCGCAGCAGAAACGCGTCGTCCGTCCGCCGGGGACGGCACTCGCCGCGCTCTGGTAACGACCATTAACTGTACTCTTTACTATCATACATAAACACCACATTAAGAGTATGAATTAATTTTAAAATGCTTTAGGCCCTCATTAGTGAAATGTTTTCTTCATGCTTGCGTGAACTGTGCGCGGGATGAGCTAACTCAAATCATCAAGTTCTTAAAAACAAAATACGTGGACCTATGAAAAATTTACTTGAAAATTAAAACTCTCCTTGTATTTTTTCGTAGAACAATAAATAAGGCGGTGTAAAATCGAATGTCTATAGACGTACTCTTTGTCGATGAAGGCTGACCTGAGTTCCACTCTGTAGTAGCAAGGAGATTTGTGCGCTTTTTCCGACTGGACACTGTGATGCTAAGAAAGAAGATTGCTTGATTTTTAATTTACCGATGGATGTAACGTCAATGGTCGATGAATAAAAACAAGGTGTTTTATGTTACAATTACAGCTCCCATAAACCGTTGTTCTGGGCTTTGCAATTAAGATTGTACCGACGGTAGTCTCACCGTAGATCAGAGCCCTGAGTTCAGCAATCGACGCGCTCCTGGTGTCCTGGTCCTCGTCCACCAGCTCGCGTGCCAGTTCCAAAAGCTCGGGACTCTCCTCCGTATTTAGCTCAGCTTCGTAGGCGATTTCTATTGACCACTGGTCATCCATGTTTGCCTGGTAGCGGAGCGCTCTTTCTTACTATTTAAGGACAAATCAAGCCACAATGAACAAATGAACCTCACGTAAAAGATATACGTCTGTGTTACACATACGAGTACGCTGTGCTCTCGTGCAAAATCCAACCCTCATCCACTTTCAAATAAATCCACATATCACACAAACCCAAGGTAGCGTTGCCAATTTTAAATTCGTTGTTAAACTTTATATTTTGAGACGTGTATGTCTTGCGTGATACAAACAAACACGTGTATGAAACAGCACTAATGGCGATTTAGCTTTTCTCAGTGTTAGCAAAATCGCAGAGATGAGACTAGCTAGATTAATATTGCGCACCCAAAAACCAAACGCGAGTTCGTCTGCTATACATATAAACCTTCCTCTTGAATCACTGTATCTTTCCGTTACGTAATTTTAAAGATCTAAGCTTACACAAGCACAGACAATCAAAAGAAAATCATTAAATCATTACCATTAAGGACTTATTATCTTAGTTTTGCATACTAAAGCGTCGTTGTTTATTTGTGCTTCGTTTTTGTATAATATAAAAAAAAACTGGTTGCCGACTATAAAATTTGACGAATTAAAATTATAATTATACCGGTTCTTACGACTAGTCGACAGGTAATTTGACCCACCACTTATTTACATACAAAATATTGCCTGTTTAATTTATAGTACATAAGTCCCTATAGAATTTATCATTTCACTGCTACCCTTAATTCTGTTACACCTCAATTAAGTTACAACAAAAAAAAAACAATGGAACATCCTATCAAATTATTCTTCTATATCGTTGGCACTAACTGCGTGATACATTAAAAAACAATAACAACACTCACTTTAAACTTAACAGCCTAATTAGGCGATCTAAATTAATCTATAGCAGGTCACTTAACGGTTGTTGCGTAGCTTTTATATCAGCGTCTCAAAGCACACATGAACCGGAGCCGCCCGCCGCGAGACTAGGCCTATGTTTCTGTGAACATGTTATTATATCACAGTCCAAATTGGTAATTCAAAAACACGTCGCTCAATGTGTGTTAGAGGCGCTGCAGACGGCGACTACGCGCGCCAGTCGCACGTTGTGGTCGCACGTCACAACGTTACGGTGATGAATTTAGTAGGAAAATTATATTGAATAAGGAACCTACTTCTGAAATAAGGAGCCTCTGGTTCCTAATGAAAGATTTGAGATCATTCAACGCATACAAGTACAATTAATGTGTGGTATTAGTACAATTTAACAGAAAATGGAACAAATAACGAATTATATGCAGAGCCGTGGACTGGCAGGAGTCGTCAGACACATGGCAGCTAGCGCCACGTCAGACCATCTACCAGCCAGCCACCTTTGAAAGAGGTTGCTTCCCGACAGTTGATTAATTATGTACATAGATGTTTTTATCGCAAAAGAAAATATTCTCAAAAAACAGCTATTAGACGCGGGCGAGCGCAATGAAACGAGACGGCAAAGTTGAAATTCGGAAAGAGCATATCGAAATCTATAAAATTGCCCGTTTTCAAAACCATGCAATGATTCGCCTATCTGTCAAATTTATTATGAAGTACAAACTCGTACCTCATCAGTACGTACGTACGTATCAGTGTGCTAGTTACGATAAAGAAGCCTTCTTACCGTTCATTAACTATTGTTAAAAATACGGGCAAATAAGAGTCAGACTCACGCAAAAGAATAAGTAGGTAATTATAATTTGTTACTTTTACAATGCGTAAAAACAACTTTGTTTTCAATAGAAAGCATGCGGTATTTCTAAACTCAAGCTTAAAAAGCGTTTATGACTATGGGGTAACCCCTTACCCCCAACTAAAACGCTTAATATTCGTCCCCAACTGTCAATCCCTCTGTTCCAATATGGATGGTCTGAGCAACATATCAATCTCATCTCAATATCAATCTCTTTGACTGCACCTTCACCTTGACCACGACACGACCATAAATGGACCTACCGTAAGAGCAGCAAAAAGCGCCGTGTGCGGGGCTTATAACGGCTGCCTGCCGCGATTTAAAAACTGATCAAAAGTTCTCGTCGTTCCCAAAGGGGCACGAAAACGCACATAGCTACAACAACGAACCCTCGCTCTTTCTTCCAGATATTTAAAACAGTTGACAACGGATGAAATGGGAACTATTTCCATTCAAAACGATTGCCATTTTATGGAAAAAAGTGCCAGTTAGTAGAAAAGGGCCCCCTTTTTAAATGGGCGTATGGGACCTCGTTTGACTTAACACTTAAAAAAAGGAATTATAAATAAATACTAGGTATATTAAAAACCAAAACAACTTTTATTTAATTGCACGATAAAAAAATACACATTTAAAAATATATTCCAGCTCCGTTTATCTTTTTTAAGATTACCTACTTTATTTTTGATACCTAATTACTATTATGTTAGTTAATTTAGTTTCTTTTAATTATTTTATTATGAATGCCTAGCGCCTACGTACTACAAATAGCAAACTTTTGCCTTTAGCTGATTTAAAATTTCCTGTTAAACCCAGGTATTACAAATCCGAGCGCGAGCTCTTAGAAATCGGGAACTGAGGAAGCGGGGAGGGGGGGGGGGGTGCCGCGCCCGCACGTCGCTTCATACCCCGCACTCGCCCAGACGCGAGGGTACGCTTGAAGATATTGTATCAACTTTTTCACAAGCGATGTAACTGTAGGTACGGCTAGCACAAGAGGGTGCGAGGGAGCGCTTTCCTCACGGAACAAAGCGTGTGCGGGAGCTGTGTCGCGCGCCAGATGGACTACCTACCCGTTTTATTATAATATGTCATTAAGATTCTTGAAGCTGGCGCTCTGACTGTATTTATCAAGTCTAAAAGGCCCAATGGGCCAAAATAAACACCGAACACACCAAAGAGTATCAAATATAATAGAGGACGTATTTCTAATGAGCAATATGCAAATACTTAATAACAATAATAACGAGGAAACTTACATGCCACCCACAACAGGCGGTCAGATCGATTTGAGCTGTCTTTCCGGACAGGGTCATAATTTAACATTCAGAACAATTATATATGCCTAATTATTTATAATTATATCTTTTATATCTTTTATTACTACATCATGTTTTAAATCCGCTGCTGACACTAATAGACTACAAGCCCATGGACAAAAAAAACACGATGGAAGGCTGTTACTATATCATGAAATAACTCTGAGCGCTATGCCGTCTTTTCTGAGCGGTACATTTATGGAATTTCTCAGGTACAAGTGAGGAATTACGACTAATTATTAATTTACGGCGTTTTTATAGCTTATAGGTGATTAAAAATAAATGTCGAAAGACCTAGTGCCGCTTAAAAGTGGTGGTGCCGGAAGTTAGGGCAATTTTTTTTTCAATGTATGGGAAAAAATCTGTACCGCTCAGAAAATACGGCATAGCGCTCAGAGTTATTTAATGATATAGTAACATCCTTCTAAGCGTGTTTCACGCTGGTTCATTTCACATGTTGTTTTTGTCCATGGGCTTGTAGTCTATAAGAAGTTGTAATAAATAAAGCAAATGCAAAAACACGACGGTGATCATTATCTACGGTAAACAAAACAAAGTTCAATCCAAAAATAAAGTTTTTCTTCACATTTGCAGGAAATTTCGGGTGTCTAATTTTCCGCAGATGGCCTAAAACTTTTCGATGTTGGCAGTTTAAAAAATATTTTGATCAATTAATTAGGCACTGATACATTAGTACCTATATCATATCACGTTGATACTGGAGAAAGAACAGCAGCGCCACCGTCTATGTGGATGTGTTACACTATATACAAAATTAGTTTCGTTTCTTGCCACCAAGCGCTTTTTATTTTCTCGAGTAACAGCACTATGACTAGTACAAATATAACAAATATACTTCACAATTTCTCACTAACTTACATGAGATCAAAACTACTTTAAAAACTTTTATCACTCTTTTATAATGTAGCCAAACTCTTTCATTTCTTTGTCGAATGCCTCGTCTCTGTATTTCCTGATCTTGGTGAGCCAGTTTGCTATGGTCACGTGGTTCCTACAGGTGCCTCCGTATCTGACCGGGAGACACTCAGGGTCGATGTGCTGCTGCAGAGACTTGAGGTCGTGGCCGTGGAAGTGGATCCGCTTCCAGGTCTTCGGGTCGATGAAGCGCTTGAAGAGATAGGAGAAGGTGCCGAGGAACCAGTTGTTGTTGACGATGTGAGCGGATTTGAGACGGCACGGATGCGCCAGCTGAAAAGTAAATGATTTGTCAAAACCAAGACCAAAAAGAAGCCAAAAACCAAAAAGAAGGAATGGACCATTTAGACGAGGCTGATACCCGAGATAATCCACTGAATCAATCGAATATTTTATATGTGGAATGGAACGTAAGAGGGTGTGAAGGTGACGGACGATATTATGAGACGATGAATATTCGATTTGAAGAATGAGTTGACGTACGTAAGATATCTAGGATTTAATTATAATCAGTCTGCGGTGCGATTTCGATATGTAAAGAATATGAAATAAATATTTTCCGGTGACTAAGTTAGTTTCTTTATTAATTTAGTCCCACATATATCTATTCTCTATTGTACTTTAGTATCGTACATGTAGCTTTGAGGAACGGACCACCGGCATTACACGGACTCAGGTGTCACATATATCGTGGGTTGACGTTGACAATGACCAACGTCAAGACACCTGATTCTGAATAATGCCTACAAGCGGAAGGGTCATGTTATGATTGTCTGCCGAGAGCAGCGACGAGTGCACAGAGTTTTGTTTGAGCATCACACCTCATCACACATATTTCACAATTTTTACGTTTCCTTGAACTTAAACTAAAACAAAAGAACTTCGTCATGCGATGCGGTTCAAAGCGGCACAAGTACACTTCCCATGGCCCATGAGGTCATTGCCTGTCATATTGTCCTGTCAGAAGTGATTTATGGTAAAATCAAATCTTGCCTGTCATTCTTAATATATATTTTAGGCACGTTGACAGAGCGGTGTGTACCTCAAGCACATTTGCTAAGGATCTACTGTTTACTATCGAGCTAATTGACCAGTGGCGTAACTATAACGTCTGGGGCCCGTGGCAAATTCGTCAGATGGGGCTCCTTCCTTAATATTAAGAAGTGCATCAGCATCCCTTCTGTGCTCCAAACCAAGCCAGTTGGGAGCCCCGTAGAGCTAGGGGCCCCTGGTATTTTGCCACCCCTGCCACCCTATAGTTACGCCACTGAAATTGTCTCCAGACTCATGGTGGAACCATTTTGCAGTAAATTTCATAGCGACGTTACATTGCAAGCAAGGAAAATCACTCACTCGTTTACTACGAGAACGTTATGCGGTAGGTCAGGATCAGGAATCAATTTGTTCGATAGTACTTAACCTGGTAAATTGACTTTTAGTTTGAAAATAGGGATCGACTTGCTACTCCGGCTTAGAAACGGACTAGAATAGAAATAGACAACAGGTTGGAGTTGGAAAAGAAAACCGTGATTGCTATCTTCAACACCCATTTCTTTGTTTTTACCTCAACACTATTTTACCTTCTTAATCCAAACGGCAAGACCTGTTACATACAAATATAACTTTAATACTTTACAAACTTTCGGTGTTTAAGTACGTATGTATTACATTTTTATAATTTCTACAGGCAAAGAAAGACGCTGACTGGGCTGCGATGACCGCGGCGTTGGTGTTATGCCAGAGCTACTGTGGGCAATATCTCGCCTATTGTCGACTGGGTCATTCATGTTCTCATGTTGGTACATGTTGGGTCCACATCGGCCAGCCCAATAGACGCGCGAGGGATACGTTAGTTAGAGTGAAATGGAATTACGTGGTGCTCACTCTAACATATTACGCGATTCGTGGGGCGATTTAGGAACAATGATAGAGCGGTAATATTTATGATAGCAGCCCTATTGGCGACTGGTTGGATGAAATACTTCTCCTTTTTGTGTAATTCTAAAAGTAAAAAAACAACCCCGATCCTACTGACAGACAGAGCAACTGTTTGTCGATTGCACTGTCAGTTGGAAATATCAACATTTTAAGAAATTATTCCAGGTTGTATTGTCGACTGTGAAGAGGCAGTAGGTAGGTATCCAATTTTTTCTTTTTTATATAAATCGACTCTAGGTACTATCAAATGAATAAAAAAAAAATTACTTCTTGATTTTTTATGTTTACTTTGACGGTTTTACCGTTCGAAATTAAATTTTTAAACAACACTGAAAATTAGAACACACAGAAAAACCCGAAAAGTAAAGCTATGGCCGGGGATCGAACCCGGATCCTCGTCATTCCGTGACGCGTGCTATACTCCTACACTACCCACAGCAGGTAATCTGCTATGTGTGTTCCTGTATCTTCTAATTTTCAGTGAATTATATATACAAACCTTCCTATTGATTCACACTAACTATTAAGAAAATCGCATCGAAATCCGTTGCGTAGTTTTAATTTAAAGATCTAAGCATACATGTGGACAGATAGCGGAAAGCGACTTTGTTTTATACTATGTAGTCATGAAAAAGTTTCCCGTAAAATCTTGTTTTTGTACCTAGATAAAAGTTATTGCCTATCTTACAAGATAAGCATCTTTAATAATCAACAGCCCCAGTTCCCGATCAATAGCAACTTACCCCCATCATGGACACGATCTGGTAGGCGATGGTGGGGGTGAGCGTGGCGGCGTGCTTCAGCGTCACCCCCTCCAGGTCCACGATGCAGGTGCCTCCGAGGATCTGCATCTTCGGCGAGCGCATCCCGACCTCCATGATGGCCAAGCCGAGCTTCACCAGATCTTCCACGGGATATTCGTTCGGGTCCCATGAACCTAAAATTTCATAGTTGTCATCTACATTATATTAAACATATTGAATATTGATTACGTCTTTGTCCGTACCTACGGGGTGAGCGGAGCCTAGGGTAGCTAACCAGACCTAAAGGCCATGTTTTACTAGTGTGGGCGTATCGTATAGGTGGAAAGGGGAGTCAAAATAGTGATGGGTTAGTCGTATGTCCTATAACATAATTCCTAAGATTCTCGCCCTGGGTATTTACGATCTGCGCAGGAAGAGATTAGAGAAGCACCTGGCACATTCTATGTTTTTTTCTTAGATCCTATAGACCAGCATGGAAATCGTAGTTCGGTAGTTATCATCTCATAACAAATAAAATGTAAGGACATCTCTGAGAACAACAAAGTGAGGCTGGGTAAAACTATCGCCCGCGCGGTACAGGGGCGCGGGGTAGGACGACAAAGGGAACCGAGAGAGGTGCGGGCGGGTAGTGCGCCTGCCGCCCGCACCTCTCTCGGCCCCCTATGTCGTCTAACCCCGCACCCCTGCTTCGCGCGGGCGAGGACTCATTTGAGCGGTCGGTCTATAGTGTGCGTAACTCCACCAGCTTGCTTAACGGATGGTTGCTCGTGTGTAGGTATCTGTTGTGACAAGGCGTAGTTTGCCGTTCCAAGAACTCTGTCTTTACTTTTTATTTGGTCTAATGTTGTCATATAACGAGCGCTGGCTATAGTCGGAAATAACTCTAAAATCATTCCAATTGTAATGTCCATGGCTTGAGGACTGGTACATGGCACATACACGGTTTTTTTAAAGTAACTAAACAACTATATCAACAATGAAGCACGGATACCTAATTCTGTTGACACATTGACACTTTTCATTATATTTTTAGTGATTAAGTCACAGCACGTCTCAAAAATAACTTTATCACACTTTCTTAGTTAACAGCTTGTCCGTGCATTTGACTACTAGACATTAATTTTGTTTGAGTAATTGCTTCTAACAGTCAACAGCACAACGACAATTTATTAACTACCAATTATGTATCATAAAATTCATAAACGTATTCGTACAAGCTTCACCTAACTCTCTCGAATTAAACACATTTTTATTTGTCGAGTTTTTTATTTTCCCTTTATCGCTGTTTGTTTACTCTCAGCAATTCAATCCCGTTGCATTGTTGAAGCAATATAAACAGCGCTTAACGAAATGCGCCCGAAATTCCAAACGGAAGCAATTCGTAATTGGGACAACCACAGAACATAACAATATATATTAAAAGGAATAGAAACGTCTTCTTGAACCTTTTACATTTCCTTCCTGAATCGATGTAGCTACTTTTTGGTTCTCTTGCTATTATGCTTGAGGAAGCGAGTGCTTATCCAATTTTTAACAGTTTTTTATAGTAACAGCAAATGCAGATACCCACTTTAGTATGATAGTCTAGTCTGGGGCAATGATATTTTGATGACAAACGTGTATTTGATTAGACGAGTCCAGGTACGTCTTCAGACTAACATGAAATATGTAATGATTTGACATTTCTGTTAAACCTTTGCACTTGCGATTGTGTCATTTGTTTGTCGTTAAAACGATGAGTAACCTATGTAAATTATAAACATGTAGTTTTCGGTAAAAGTGTTAGGTACATTTTTTTTGGTGGTCATTACATATTGTTCATTTATTTCGTAGAATACAAAAATACTTCATTTGTTTACTTTCACAGACCAGGAAGTCACGAAACGCAGGAGCTTACCGAATCTGAATATGGAGAGGCGGCCTATGTCGGGTCGGTCGAATAGGGTGCCTTCGTAAGCGTTGCCGACCTTCGTCAGGTCCCACAGGTCCACATCTTTGTACAGCTCGGGGTACTGCTCCAGGAACGTGCAATAACGAATAAGCTGGAATTATAAAAGATAACACATTTAACTAGTGAGTAAAATGAGCTGTACCTTATATGTTACTTATCAATTCGGCATAGATGCGACAAGATTCCCCAGTCTGAGGAGATCTATGCTAAGCGCTAGTAGGTACTGTGGAGCTGCCTTGATGAGGCACTGACTCCACGACGGGATGATGTAGCTCAGATGGCTCCCAAATCTATTTAATCAAACTTTGAATATAGGTTCAGTATTTAATTTAGCTTTTTAGATTATTTAAAACAATACATCTGCTTCCAAGGAAGCCCTAAGCAACTCTCTCGTAACTCTTGTTTCGAATTCTAGTTTATTTTTAATTTTTTAAATTTAAGATTCTAATTCGATAAAGAGTAAAGAAGGAGTCTTTACAGTACCTACTGATTTTAATAGTGGATGGTAAGACGATCAGAGCATGAACATCACTACATAATATAAAACAAAGTCGCTTTCCGCTGTCTGTCTGCCCCTATGTATGCTCAGATCTTTAAAACTTAGCAACGGATTTTGATGCGATTTTTTTTAATAGATATAGTGATTCAAGAGGAAGGTTTATATGTACAATTCTAAGCAGACGAAGTCGCGGGCAGAAGCTAGCGAATCATAAAACATGATTCCTAAGATTTTTACCCATTCTCTCGATGGAGTTTTATGATCTGCGCGGGAAGAGAAGCAGCTGATCCATTCTATGTTTTTTCTTTGCTCCCAGACCAGCGCGGAAGCAAAACAATATTCACTTATCAAGTTACTGAGACTTAAAAACTGTATAAATTCAGGCGTTACTTTGTGGTGGTGGTTGTTTTAATTGTCGTTTTGGTAACTTTTTGCGGATTATTGTTTTGTGTTGTTGTTTTTTCCAGAACACTGACTGCACTAACAGGAAAGATTCAACGGGAGCGTGGCTATTTTGCATGAATTGAACTACATCGCGGAGAAGCAAAGTAAATTTGTCCATTTATTAAAGTGAAACGTTTTTTCCACCGCCTCAATTTTTTTCGTCCATCTATCCCATGTCGCATTACAGCCGGCCGCGGAGTGGGGATAAAGTGACAGGCGCTCGACAGAGCACCCAAGGGCAATATGGCGGCGCGCAAAGCTCGCATCAGAAACAAAATTTTCAGTTAAATGCCTAAAAAGATTCACTTGCTTCGTGGTTTCATAAAACCACACAATGTTTTATTTTTTTGAAGAGTTAACCAACCTGTCGGTGCGCTCGCGGCACCACGAACCGGCGCGCGCGCAGAAACCGCAGCAGGAACGCGTCGTCCATGCGCCGCGGACTGCACTCGCCGCGTTCTGAAACACCCACACGGAAACTTTTTATTGGATCTCTTTACTAGCCGCCCAGCTTTTACTCAGTAATTATGTATGTATGTAAACTCTTTATTGTGCAAAATAAACAAGAGAAATACAATGGACAAACACTGTGATACATGCACAAAGCTACTATATGCTCATATTATGCTTAAATTACTTTATCAGAAACTAACACAAATAGGTCAACTATTTTTTGCTTAACCCCGTGAAGCCCCACGGCCTATTTTTAGAAATGTGAAATGCAGTCCTTCCGGCGGTATCATTGGTGACTATCGTTTCTTTGCTCACCAGTTAGCGCCACTATTGACTAAGGTCCAGAGGTATAGCTGTCAAAGGCGACTTTATAAGATCGGCGCCGAAACAAAGTTTTAAATCTTGAATCTCACTAAGTTCATTAATTAAAAATAACTATCATCATATCGAGTAGCCATGCCATAGTGCAGTACCGTTTTGTTCGGGAAAAAAATCCGCTTTCAAAGCGAATGCTCATCCATTTGCGATAATTTCACGAAGGAGATCACTTTTCAACAGGTAAATGAAAGAAATACAATATAAACCCTTTGTACCTACTTTTTCACAATGCTATTTTTTTTTTGGATTCTGGCATTTGTACCAAAATTACCCGTTACTCTAGCGGGGTAAAGGATCAAGATAAAATTGTCTTCCTATCACTGTACGGACGATTATCGTTGAGAGAGCCACAGCTGTACCAACAGTTCACTCTTTTATCACATCCAAACTCGCGTCATTAGCGTTCATTGACATCATTTGGGGTTCGAAAAGTGTTGATAGGTATATGCACCCAGTATACATATATACACGTCTTCGCCGTTAGAAACATTTATATTATTATTGCAAGCTTTTTATAAACTTCAGTATGTTTGTCCGGGTGGAGTCTTGCGACTTAAATTTGAAGCAGATATCTTCAACCGATTGAGCTGAAATTTTGCATACTTGTTGAAGTCGGATGACAATACAATAATTTGCTAGTAAAATTCTGGTGGTCCACCCAGAATCGTTTCCGCAGGAGGGAACTCTTCAACGGATGGTCCGATCGACTTGAAATTTGGTACACTTATGTAGGACGGATGGTAATGAAAGTATAGTCAACAAAAAGTACAGTCAGCAAGGAAAGCTTGTACCAAAAATGTAATTTTTGGGTTAGGTTATTGACTCTTGAGTGAACAATGTTTTGGCTAACAAAAGCGTGGCTCACTCGAAAGTTACTCGGTGGACAGACAGCTATTAAGCTTTCTGCTCGCTAGACCGTATAATAATAGGACCGTTCCGACATAATATGAAATAAGTGCATAAATAATAGTTGCTGTTGCTACCGACCACTAGACTGGCACGAAGGCATCAGAACCAGTCTGACAAAGCATGGGACCTGTAGCATTAGTGTAAATTTTTAACACAAATAACCTAACCTAAAAATTTCATTTTAGATACATGCTTTTTTGCTGACTGTACTTTTTGTTGACTGTACTTGCATTATCCGTTCTACATATCATGTGAACCAAATTTCATGTCAATCGTACCAACCAACCGTTGAAGAGTTCCTTCCTGCGGAACGGTCCTGGCTGGTCTTCCAGAATTTGACTACCAGATTATTGTATTGTCATCTGACTAACACAAGTATACAAAACATCAGCTCAATCGGATGAAGATATCTGCTTCAAAATTGAGTCATAGGATTCCACCCGAACAAACATACTTACATACATACATACATTGCAAGTTAAAAGCTTGTAATAATAATAATAAAATTGTTTCTAACGAGGAAGACGTGCATACAACGTGTTACAAAATACCCCGTAAAAAATATCCTTATGTCCCTATGTCCCTATGTCTCTATGTCCCTATGTATGCTTATATCTTCAAAACTACACAACGGATTTTGATGCGGTTTTTTTTAATAGATAGAGTGATTCAAGAGGAAGGTTTCTATGTATAATTCTACGCAGACGAAGTCGCGGGCAGAAGCTAGTAATTAATAATTAATGCCAAAAATATTGTCAACCCTAGTAAGCTGTCATGTCAGGGAACCAGATTATTTAACAGAAAGGCCTACGTACCTATTTTACCTAATAATTGTCTACTTTAATAGTTTTTCTATTTTTCATTCATAAATATTTGCTACCTCAATAAACGGATGTCATCATACTCAAGTACTGGCTTCAAAAAATGACAAGTTGGAAAAAAAATGTTGTCAATTTCAAATCTTCTAATCGATACTGTTTCATACTGGGTGCATAATGTGCATATACCCATCAACACTTTTCAAACCCGAAATGATGTCAATGAACTCCAGTAAGGCGTGTTTAGATTGTCTAGAACGTGTTCGCGTTAACGCCTCAATCCTTTTTTACAAGCTTTATATTAACTTGCAACGTATATATATGTATGTATGTTTGTCCGGGTGGAATCTTGCGACTCAATTTTGAAGCAGATCTTCATCCGATTGAGCTGAAATTTTGCATACTTGTGTAAGTCAGATGACAATACTAGTAGAATTCTGGTGATCCATCCAGGACCGTTTCCTCATTAGGGAACTCTTCAACGGTTGGTCCGATTGACTTGAAATTTGGTTCACATGTGTAGGACGAATGACAATGCAAGTACAGTCGACAGAAAGTACAATCAACAAAAAAGCTTGTATCTAAAAAGAAATTTTTAGGTTAGGTTATTTCTTTACTAGCTCGTAATAGTATCCCACAGCTGGACAAAGGCCTCTCCCCTAGACCTCCAATCGCCCTGTCCGCACATATGTTAGGCCAGTCGCTCAATTACGATTACTATGGAAAAAAATGGAGCGCTAGAGCCACGTAACAGCAACAAACAGTTCCCAAAAATTTGACACTTCAACGCGATCACATTAAAAACGTTTTTTGCGACAAAAAATTTGCACTAAGCATTCAGGAGTCAGAAAGACCCTACCTTCGGTGCGTCATCCGTTTAGGACGAGTTATGTTGTGCAAATGTGTGTGTATGTGAACCCATGAGCGAGACAGCCAATTGTTGCGCCCGCGCCGGTACGGCCACGGTCAGGGTATGGTACCATGCCGTGGGCGACGACCTTTAGCCGCGGGCAAAGAGTATACAACTAAAGACTCGTAATACGGGCTATTCACCTAAGGAACACGTTCGTTTATCACCGTACTAACGCAGATTTCGCACATTTGTATTTTCTTTATCTCGTACACGGAACCAAGCCATTAGATGTTAAAAATTTGACTAGGTATACATTTACTTACTTCTTCGTTTTTATAAAAAACTAGCCTTCCGTCCGCAGCTTCGCCCGCGGTAAATCAATTTTCCCGTAGGAAAAGGCATTTTCCCGCGATAAAAAGTAGCCTATGTCACTCAGTGATAATGTAGCTTTCTAACGGCAAAAGAATTTTTGAAATCTGTCCAGTAGTTTCGGAGCCTATTCAATGCAAACAAACAATCAAATTTTTCCTCTTTATAATATTAGTAAAGATAGTATAGATATGTGAGTTTAGTCTAGGTAGAGCTACGCAACGACTAGCTATACTTGCATTAACTATCCATAGCCCAACTCTACTCTCCTTGACCTTCAGCCGGCCAATAGAGCAGTAAGCTGGCTTTTTTTTAAATAAATGGTACAACATTTCCACTCTATTAGTAATTTCCTCTATGGCCGCGTCAGTATCGTTGGCTGAAGGTTTTTATGTACTTAAACCCGTCAGTGTTATAGCTACACGGCCAGGCACTAGGTATTTGCGTAACACTCATAAGTTCCGTGTAACGCTGATACTCTCAAGCTGTCGAACTTTATGCAAACCTAGTTACATAATATAATATGCAATACTCGTCTCGGACTTGAATAACCCGTGCAGTTTGCGACTAAGCTTGATGACTGCAATGCGCTGATTACGTATTTACCAATTACAAATTGGTTTCAACGGTTTCTGATGTTTCGGAAAACAGTTATTTCTGGAAAAAATGTTGATGAAAATGTTGCTTTATACGTCTCTAGTATAGACTAATATAATTTAAGGCTCGGGGATCTTATACAGCCCTTTTATAAATGTATTTCATTTAAGTAGAATTTAAGTATTCTTACTGTATTTTATTTTGAAAAATGACTTTCTGCCAAGTTTCTTGTGGCGCATTCTTTTTGGTAATGATGATCTTTCCGAATGCGCTGATAGTTTCAAAAAAGACATGTAAAACAGCCCTTGGCGGCCAATTTGAAAAAATAGAAATAAAAATAACAAAATGAGGGGTTTTCTTATTAGAAATCGAAATCACTAATTTCTGGATTTTTCCTTGAAATAACTTCCCATGACGGTTCTTTTTTTCCCTGTAAGGAACAAACCCTAAAAATGGAAAAGCCTGCAGGTGTAAAGACACCGTGTTTTATGAGATTTTTAAGTTACCAGTTACCAGTGGAGTACTCACCGTATATCATTTCCCTGAGCTCCTGGATGGCTGTGGCTCTGGTGGCCGGGTGTTCGCCGCACAGCTCCGCGGCCAGAGCCATCAGCTCCGGGTGTTCGGACGTGTCCACCTCCGCCTCGTAAGCAATCTCCAGGAACTGCTCGAACATCCTGCCGCCCTGGTACTCGAGGGACTGGAAAAACATAAAACTTTAGTAAAAAGATCATTTTGTTCCTTGCAAAATCAAAATTTTACATTTTACAGGTACACAACGAACATTTCATGTACATATAGGAACTAGGCTTGGCTGTACATATCTATAAGTACCCAAAGCATAATTATTATAAACTAGCGACCCGCCCCGGCTTCGCACGGTATATTATGCATGTATTATACATAAATAAACCTTCCTCTTGAATCACTCTATCTATTAAAAAAACCCGCATCAAAATCCGTTGTGTAGTTTTGAAGATATAAGCATACAAACGGACTTGGGGACAGAAAAAGCGACTTTGTTTTATACTATGTAGTGATATTAGGAACAAAAACTTCAGTGGACAACTTTGTGCGTTGTCTCCGTTGTCTCTCAGTCAGTCAGAAACGTTAAGGTGCAATACCTAAAGTTAGACACGACGAATACATTATTGAACGGACGGTTGAAGGGAAGCGGAAGAGAGGAAGGCCAAGAAGAACATTTATGGACCAGGTGAAAGAAGCAGAAGTCGTATCGTATCAGGAAGTCAAAGAACAGGCCCTGGAAAGGACCACAAGGAAATTGCTCCACCGATGAGAGCCTAGCTCTTAAGTTTAAGAAGAGAAGACCTAAAATTAGTCACTAAATAAAATAAACACACCATTTCGTAATATTTTTCTTGTTTGACATGACCTAAATCAAATGTATTTTTAAAAAACTTACGCCATCAACAGAGCCGTGGCTGTAAGCCATTCAGCCTCTAGCACCGGCACATACGAAGTTTACGATGTTATGTGTCACGTCAAAATAGGTTACATATAGAGGATTCAATCTCGGGATCCTGGGATCCCGGTTCTATTTTAGTCCCGAAATTTTCGGGATTAAATTTAATAAATTCCGGGATTTTCGGGATTAATACAATCCATACCAATATTATAAACGCGAAAGTGTATATGTCTGGTTGTCTGTTACTCATCACACTTAAACTTCCATCGAGCCTGAAAGTGCTTCTTCAGTGGTTGTATATAAGGGTCACCTGATGGTAAGTGATCACCACGGCCCATAGACACCCGCAACCCTGGAGGGATTGCAGATGCGTTGCCAACCTAGAGGACTAAGATGCAATGCCTCTTGTGCCCGTAATTTCCCCGGCTGTCTTACTCTCCACACCGGAACACAGCAGTGCAAGCACTGCTACTTAGCGGCAGGATTAGCGAGTAAGATGGTGGTAGCGATCCGGACGGACCTTGCACAAGGCCCTACCACCCGCAAATTGAGAAGCATGTTTGGATATGAAAGTTTGAGCGTTGTTATTTTGTACGATTTTATTTTCGCAATTTAATTACTTAAGTAATTCATGAAATGTCCGGTAAATTAAATAAAAAAATATTAATTTAAACATTGAGCTCTGTAGTTTGTTAAATACGGGTTAAATTAACCCCAATAAAAGAGGTTTATAAAAATTGAATTCTCAGTTTGATAGATTTTTTTAATATATCACTAGTTTGTTTATAATTTTGTTCAACCGGTTTTTTAAAGACCTAAAATTTGAATAAATCACAAAAGATACACAAAACAATGTTTACCGACTTCTTGTCGCCACTTTTCATTAGCGATACAATCCCGGGACTGTCCCGGGATCCCGGGATTAATTGTAGAGAACCCCTAAATCCCGGGATTAGAAAAAGGGCCGGGATTGAATCCTCTAGTTACCAGTGGCGTGGCCGCGTCAAGCATATCAGAAGGCAAGCCGAAGGGAATTTAACTAGCCTTTTCCTCTAATTCTGTTCAATAAAAGTGCCCTGCTGCCTTAAGATAGGCAAGCCGGTGGGAATCGAGTTCTATGGACGCCACGCCACTGCTAGTTAGATAGGTACATTTAAAAAAACATGGGCTAAGAGATCCTGCCGACGGTCTTTCATATATCTTAACCGGGTGAAAACTATGTAGATATTTCTCCGAGTCTTGACTTAAGTGATTGACATGCATGAGACGGTCAATATTATCGTGATACTGGTGTGTCAATATGATTGCATGCATGGATTTCAATACAACCGCATTAGCTGCGATACGCATCAATATTTCGTGATATATGTGGATCACACAATAATATCGCTGTAATATCATTAATAATTGATATATAAAACTTAAAACTAAATAAACATACCTAACTATAAAAAGAAAACACCATCTAAAAGGCCCTCCTGCGGCAAAGACCCCAACACACTGGCGGCATTACCTCTCTGTACAGCCAGATAAATTTGCTGGGAGAGGTAAGCGCCAGCTCTGGGGTCTACTGAGGTCTCTATCAGCCGGGACGACAAGGCTCTCGTGAAGGCCCTCATGTCAGCCGACCAGAGACCCATTGATATATTAAGACGTTGCGAAATATAATGTTAGAATGAAGATTTAGTTAACAACTTGAAACAAGTTACATATAAAACGTTTTTCCTTATCCAAGGTGACCTTGCTTTAGAACCGGTCCTTGTTTGTCTCTTGAAGGTAGTTAGCACTTTTCATATACTAATTTGCAGATTCTGTGAATTGTGTAGTCACTATACAAATATAGAATACAGCTTATAAATATATTAGTACATTTATTATAACAGCTGTAACGAGTTCAATGAATATTCAATAAGACTATGTTCATATTTTTTAGTAGCTGTTCCTCGCAACTTCGCTGATGTCCCGCGGGAACTTTGTACTCGGGATTATTGCTAATTACCAAGATCGAGCGAAAAAAACCCGCCCTGCATGAACCGTGGAAATAATTTTAAAAAAAGGAGCAAAATACCAAAATCTGTATTAAATACACCTAAAAAACTCTATAACAGCAAAATTGAGAATCACTTCCTTTTTTGAAGGCGGTTTAAACCACCATTTTCTAATAGGGTCTAAATTTTTCCCGTTATTTTTTTATTAAGTATTATTTTGTAAATTAAATACCCTGAAAAATCCACATCATACTTTGATCCGAAACATACAGTGTGACGGACGGACAAAGCTTTTTTTAATATGCGAAATCTCTTTTGGCACGTAGGTAACTCACTATTATCATTTTTACATTTCGTAATCATTTTTCTCTGTAGTAAAATGCATCTGTACCGGCATTGCATCCGTGGCCTTCTGCCCTGAGGCAATCATCTCGCATGACTCCGCGCTTTGTCTCGTTGCTAACTAAGCGAAATAATTAATATGACTAGGCCTTTTAACTTCCCGTGAGAAATCTTTCAGCATTGTATTTGTTATTGTTCATATTGTTATACATCCCAGAAAGTAGACGTTTTATAGTACATTACTGTCTAGGCCAGGAAGTAGGCAATTGCTGGCTGAGTATTGGTTTGAACGGACGAGCTTGCGAGTCCATTTAATAATACGAAGCCAGCAATGCTATTCTGGCCGAGGCAAGTATAGTGCTTTTCTCAAAAATCGAAAATAAACAAGGACAAAAATTAATGAAAACAAAATAGTGAAAATTGTTTTGCTTTGCCGCCTTTTTTCTATCTATGGCATTTGAAGAGAGTATTTTTCTACCCAGTACACCTAAAGCTATTTCAGACACAGATAAACACGCTGTCGTATTAGCTTTTTTTTTTAATTTGGTGTTTTAAGTCTTGTGCCTGTATTTTATAATGGTGATTTGCATTTTTAAAAAGTTAATAACTAGACAGTAATGGAATTTGTATGCAACATTACTGGAGAGTTTAGCGCGACAGTAATGTTTTTTTTTTAATTTTGGACTGACCGGCAACAATTAACTTCCTGTTCTGATATGTAGTTAATAATGACGACTTTACCGGACATTTTTGAGAAAAATTCTTTTCACATTTAGTTTGTGTTTGTAAATTATGTTAGTCGTTAAGCAGAACTTACTTATGTGTAATGTGTATTGTACCTATGTAACTTTCATGCTGGTCTGGGAGCAAAGGAAAAACATAGAATGTACTAGTTGCTTCTCGTCCCGCGCAGATGGTAAAAGCCCATCGAGGGAATGGGCGAAATTCTTAGGAATCACGTTATAGGCGATGCGACTAGCAACTCATCACTATTTTGATTCCTTATTCTACCTCTGACTAATCCGTAATGGATATAGATGTGATTTGTGTATGTATGTGTATGTATTGTAGCTATGTATTTTTTGTTGTGAAAAAATTACTGTTTTTCTAAGTTTCTTGCGGCGCATTCTTCTTAGAGTTGGTATTTCCGAAAGCACTGGTAGTAAGTAAGTAAATGCTTTATATACATAAAAAAACCCGAAGACAATTCTCAAAAAACAAGTAATTTGCACGAAAGCAAACTTCCCTATAAGAAGGGTAGGGGTAAGGTGACTAGTGAAGCGGATAAAAATGAGTGGACTGTATAATTAAGGATGTATTCGAATTAAAAGCAGTTCCTCAGCTCAAGACTTGTACTACCGAACAGCAAAATACTAACAACTGACAAAAAGTCATATCAAAATCAAATTCAAATTATAAAAACATAAAAGTCATAAAAAAGCAAAGAGTTCGCAACAACTAGTGTGCCTAAACGAAGAAAACGAAATGTTAGTTTTGCAATATTCTAGCTCTGAGGTATGTTGACGCTGTTTGTGTTGACCTTTTGGTTTGTATTTGTTTTTTTTTTATTCCAAGGCCGAAATTGCTGGTTAAATTTGCATTAGAACCGTCACCAATCCTGCTCAAGGCCATGCGATTTCAATAACTGTACGTACTTTAAAATAAGCTAACAAAGCTAAGCTAGCTCGTCTCAGGAAAAAATAATTGCAACACTTACTTAAACGAACAAGTATTGAACAAGTACTGACAAAGTGAGAAATTTCAAAAAATATACGAAATCATTGCCGTTTCAATCCAAATTGGGAAATCAATATCTACAGAAAACACCTGAATATGCAGAAGTTTCAACATTCAAATTATTTGTTCTATTTCAAATATTAAATTTCTTACTTACCTACTTAATAATATTTCGTGAAGCGCAACCACTGGAATCCAGAGAACTATGAAGAAGAAAACTATCGCAACTGTATATGTTGGTCTGTTAGACCGGTTAGACTAATTTTGGACTAGACTTTACATAATCAACCCGTTATCAAAACTAAGTTTAACGAACTTTAGCCAAACGAGCAACTATCAAAAATGGCGTAAAATCGTTTCAACCTACTTCTGTTGGCCGAGCAAGAGCCTTTCTCCAAACCAATTATTGAAATTACTAGCTAAAATGTATT
Source organism: Pandemis corylana (assembly GCA_949127965.1). NCBI lineage: Eukaryota > Metazoa > Arthropoda > Insecta > Lepidoptera > Tortricidae > Pandemis > Pandemis corylana. The sequence continues at coordinate 12,107,367 of OX421866.1, read as the reverse complement.
TTATTACCACCACCTTAAAGTACACGAGATGTGAAGGGCAGCATACCACATTATTCAAGGCGATTGCCGAATATGAATCCATTCTTTCGTAAATTGAAGGTTTCGGGCCGCTAATAGCACAAGCCACATGTGTCAATTGCTTTGTGTGTAAGTTATTTGAAACAAGTTCATTCCATATGGTTTGAGGGGGCGTCAATATTTATAATTATTGGGTGAAGTTACATTGCATCCTTTCACCGCTTGACTAAGTTTATGTTCTTCTCTATTACGTTTATCCAAGTAACAGTACTTCGTACAACTGTCATGTTCTCGGCATTCTCCTATCTATTTTTAACCGACGAAAAAAACGGAGGAGGTTCTCAATTCCCATTTATTTTAGGAAATTTTCTCTTTCCGTTAGAAAATAGAACACGGGAAGTGCCTCATTGTAGCTTTTCGAAATTAATAAGCAAAACTTCTCTACCTAGGAGTAAATGAAATGTACTAAAATCAATTTTTCCCCGCTTCGTTAACTTTTTAAAACTTTAAACAATTGCCTGTAAAATAGAGAGGACGGTAGAATAATTCCATACAGCCAGGCCAACCGCTCGGTTTTCACCGTAGTGCGTGTGTATTTTATTTTAATTTTCTGTTTATAATGTCTATGTTATCAAAAAGTTTTTAGAAGGCGGTAAATATTTAAACTTCTTACTTATTTTTTGTAAACTTATGTATTTCGTGCAATTTCTATTATTTTTTTTTATTTCCTCGTATAGTTTGAAAAAAGCACTATACATTCCTCGACGGAAACATGAATTGCCTGACTCGTCTCTTCACGAGCCTCGCGTTCGGCTTGCAAACCACCTTATCAGGCAATTCCCAACTTTCCAGACTTCGGCAGTAATATACTATTACGTGTCCCGGGCTTAGAATTGGCCTCTATTCGGGAATGGCAGGCGAGCGATAATACCTAGCATTAGCAGAGCCTAAGCGATGGCCGAGGTTAATCTAAACCTTTACCCGTATTTAAATCTATGTTGAAGGAGCACTATCTGTCATCTTGTGCATGAATCTTGTAGCTGGCTTTTTTAGGTATGTGTGTATGTGTCTATTTATATCTCCATTTATTATAAATGTGTGTTTCATGTATAATATATTATGTATTTTCAGTACTTAGTATATACATATTCTAAATTGCACCACCTGCTCAGATCTGTTCTGTTCTCCAGTCCATTATGGTAGCCTGGTAGAGATCGCTCTGTAGCGGTAAGACCGCCTATGTTACCTTGTAGTATTCTGTATACCTTTTTTCTGTTTTGGTTGTTATATGTGGTGTTCAATAAAGAGTTATTGTATTGTATTGTTAATTTGCTATTCAGCATCGCCAAAATTGACAACTCGCCGAGTTTAAGCGATGAGAACGCGATGAGTTCCCAATAACTACGTCATTTGTACGTTTTGATTGAGGATTTGTCAACAGCGGTCAGTGTTACAGAAATAAGAGGAATTCTGATCTCTCCAGAACCCAAAACACCACAAAGCCCAGGGGAAACCGTCACACGATTTTCCCAAGAAGTCGTCATAAAGGTCCACAACGGTGACCGCGTCCACTGTAAAGAGTGTAGCGTTAGCGATTTAGAAATTATTACCTATACTTGTGGATGGTACTTTAAGTGCGGATTGGGAACTTCACACACACCATCGAATCATGGTAAATTTCAAATGTTATCGCACATTAATTCTGAAAAACTCAAAGTTGCGAGTCCACGACCCTCTGCTTGAGAAGCCAGAGATAAAACCAGTAGGCTACCACGGCTTTTGACCCAACTATACTCTATCTACAATAACTCTAAAGAACTCTCATGAACAATTAATAGTAAATATTAAAAACAAATGAAAAAATGCGAATGTTTTAATTCCTAGACTAAGCTTAGGTATTTAACAAAAAAAAGTCAATTAGTTGGGCTGTGGTGGCAGAGTAATGCAAAAAGTTTGCAAAAACTAGCCTTTGCATTAGTATGAGTAGTCGACAAATTTAATGATCAGTGCGCGTGTGTGTGTGTGTGTGTGTGTATACGTGTACAAATGTTGTGTAGAGCGTAAATTCGCCTTGTGTTGCGGCATGTACTTCACACTAACGCAAAATAAAACTAATAAGTCGGGTTACTTGAAACAGCTGAGGAAAAGTAGTTTGACGAGGAACTCGCTATTTTTTTTTGTCACGTGCGTCAATGTCAAGTCGTTCATATTTTCGTCGAAATGTCAAAACCCATCAAGTTTGATCCGCTTAAATATTTGCAAACATTTTTTAGACTGTACGATTATGACGATTGCTCCGACTAGTTTCGGTCTTTTCAGAAGACCTTCTTCAGGATGAGTTAATCAGAATAAGTCTGCAAAGTCCTAGGAGTCGCACGCTTACCTCAAACAAAATGAACACGACATACGCAAATACTTTTTTGATAGGCGTCCGGAAACCCAATATTTTTCCATAATGATTGTACTCTCAATGGAATAAGAAAGAAAGTGCCAAGTCACGTAACAGCACCAATAAGGTTTTTAAGTCAAGTGATGGAACTACCACACTCCCGGGAGAGCAACTGGCAGCCTTACTTAAATGCTTGTAGTAAGCTAAGACCACGTGACGATAGCAGAATCTGTCATAACAGGGCAAATACGGCTTTGTATAGAAGAAGTATTCTTGGCATGGCATCTGTCATTTTCAATAAGTTACCCAAAGGCTTGAGGGATGACAGTGTTAATTTATTTAAGAAAAAAATTATGCAATTACTAGTCGAGAAATGTTTCTATTCAATAGATGATTTTATTAATGAGCAATAAATAAAAATAATGATTTCAATGGCAATATTGATAAAATGTTTAATAATTTGAATTGAGTAATGTAATGAAATTTTATTTTTATTTATATAATTGAATTTAGTTTAATTTTAGATAAATATTAACTTATTAACATTTTGCAGTACTGTGTGTGCTTAACAAAATATTGTACGCCGAAAGGCACAACGTGAAGGACTATTTTTTTTTTCTCTGCAACATCTCTATGTTTATATACTACTCACGTTGACAAATAAAATATCTTTATCTTTATCTTTATCTTTACAAAGCTTTAAAAAACTGAAGTACACCCACCACTCTAAATCAAAATTAACTTGAAAAATATTTAGTCGGAAAAAACCCTAGCGTTAATTACCTTGACTAGACGAAGCGTCCTCAATATGAAGAATGACCGACATTCGCATTGTTCCTTTTAAAAACTTTCTTTTCAAACAAAATCACTAACCTACTGCTAATGTGAGGGAAATTTAGATTTTGGTATAATATTATGATATCAGCTATGAGAGAGTATAAAATAAAAAAGAACCATTGAAATCGGTGTGCACAGGAGATCGATCACTGAAAGCACATCACACGATAGTACTATTAAGAAAGTGGTGAAAAATTATGCTAAAAAAAGTATAATAGGAGAAAATTACAGCTTTAGAATTTAATCTTGTGATTAAATCAAAAAATTGAGAAAAATGCTTTCAATAATTACTGGAATATTCGAAAATAAGTAATGACTAGTCTAGTCGTTTCCTTTTCGCTTATTTTAGTGCGGCGTGCGAATAAGCCGCGAGTGTGGCGGACCCACCAACCATTAGCTGCGCCTGAGACGAATTTGGGACAACTTTTGTATACCAGAACAGTTAAGTACAAGTTATTGCTCTCTTGTCTCTACTGTCCGCATAGAATAAGTAAGAAATAGAGTAGCAAAAATAGCTTATGATTACAAAAAACAAAGGACGGTTTAGTCCCACTTCTATCAGGTAGGTTGGTATTTTTGGGTTCAGATATCGTATAGAAAGTATTATAAAAATGCTGGCTCTAGTATCTTTATCCAGGGTGCGGATCAGAATATATAAAGTTTAGAATATATAATAGGTTAAAATACGTAATGGTTCTAAATATATAATGGTATTTTTTGATAGCTTAACATATACATTGGTTTAGGTTAGGTTAGATTTAGTTTACAATATCTTGAACCATTACGTATTTTAACCCATTATACATTTTAACCTTTATTTATTTTAATAGGTACCCCTTTATCCAACACTTTTATACAGGTACTGCTGCTGTAGAACATTGCAGCAGGCGGTTGGGTTCCTTTGATGGGACCCTCCTGTTTGATTTGTCATCGTAATTTTGGATCCTAAATTGATGCCGAAAACATTAAACATCGACCAATGTATGGAAAATATGGATATATGGATTAGGCCTAATTATGTCCAGTTCCATACATTACTTTGTCTACACACATTATATCATAAGTACTCTAAGATGAGTTTAGAAGGAGTAGGGAAATAACCAGCGTTATTACAACCAATTATACTAGGTTCTCTCTACCCCGTAAGGGATAAAGACGTGATTTATGTATGTATGTGTGTACTGTGAGTACTTTCTTGCCTGTGGTAGTAGGTAAAATCTTTACTTTGATTTTATTACAGTATTGATTTTTGAAATGTTTTGGTAAAATCTGTACTGTACCTTAATAACAGATACAGCAAGTACAGATTTTGTACTGTAATGTTATTACAGTACAGGATTGTATTAAAATCCAACATTTGCAGGTGCAAGTCTTGCAACAATAAAAAAACTAAATTTACAAAAATTTTGCCCATTTTGACAGTGTGAAAATATGTAGAAGTGTGATTAGAGTATTACAGTACAGATTTTTTAAGGGTGGTCATTTCCTACGGCTTCTGAACGCATTTTAGAGCACTAATGATGTGTGCGTAGATAATCATTTTTAAACCATAATTTCAAAATCCTAGACTTTTCAATGGATGTTAAGACAAACTAGCCCAACCATCTGGTAAAATATTCCGGATAAATTCTATGAAACCTTGTAGACATGAGGCGATGCTTTAAATACAGACCACTGTTTGCTGCGATGCTTAATTTAATTTACGTTGTTACTGACGTGTTTTTCGCGAAACCTAAGCAGAATGACATTACTAACATTGAGCTCCAAGGTTTTTAAAAAAAGTACTTCGTATGCTCAAGGATGTCGCGACCGACAACATATATTTAACTTTTGACTTTGATTTTTGGGGTTCGTATGTCTAAATCTTGTCTGTTTACCTGTCCGTAAGCGAACCATAAAAATATCTGTTTATAGTATCTTTTGTTATAGCGGTAACAGAAATACATCATCTGAGAAAATCTTAACTACTAAACATGCAGATACTGCCTGGTGACAGACGAACAGACAGACAGACAGATGAATAGCGAAGTCTTAATAATAGGGTCCCGTTTTTACCCTTTGGGTAAGGAACGCTAAAAATTAACCTTGAACTGCAATATAATACAAAATGATTTTAAATCTATTAGTCAAATTATAACACCCTGTAGGTAAGAGCCTCGTTAGTTTGCTTTCTCTGTCTACTTGTCAAGGGAGGATGAAAAGAAAATTGTCGTTTGCCTCGTGAGTAGCGTTCAATAGATTTGCTAAAATTTTTTTTTTTTTTTTATATGAATAGGAAGGCAAACGAGCAAGTGGGTCACCTGATGGTAAGTGATCGCCACTGCCCATAGACACCCGCAACCCCGGAGGGATTGCAGATGCGTTGCCAACCTAGAGGACTAAGATGAAATGCCTCTCGTGCCCGTAATTTTCCCGGCTGTCTTACTCTCCACACCGGAACACAGCAGTGCAAGCACTGCTACTTAGCGGCAGGATTAGCGAGTAAGATGGTGGTAGCGATCCGGACGGACCTTGCACAAGGCCCTACCACCCGCATTATATTTTGATTCAGGGATTCGCCAGTAAAAATGAAGTTTATATTTTTCAAAAAATGTTACTTAGTGTCCAGTTTCTCGAAAGAAGTATGATTAACGTATCTAAAAAAAAAAATAACACAGTTAAGTAAGCCTTTGTAAGTTATAGTCAAGCAAAACTTTAAGTTATATATACTACAGAGCCCCACACTGTGCATGACCCGACACGCACTTGGCCGGTTGGCACGTAAGGTTTTCCCGTCTTCAGTTCAGCGATGTCATGGCCGTCATCGTTTCATTGTGATGGAGCTCAAGAATGATCCACGAAAAAAATGAGTAATCACAGACCAATCACATTATTTAAAAAGTTATATATCATCGAATTGACGACCGGATAGCCTAGTGGTTAGTGACCCTGACTATGAAGCTAGAGGTCCCGGGTTCGAATCCCGGTAGGGGCAGACAGTTGTATGATGAATACGAATGTTTGTGCCCGAGTCATGGATGTTGTATGTAAATAAAAAATAAAATAAAATATGTATTTAAGTATGTATTTATCTACACTATAATAAGTATGTTTATCCGTTGCCTGGTACCGATAGCACAAGATTTGCTTGGTTTGGGGCTGGGTCAATTGGTGTAATTTGTCCCAAGATATTTATTATTTATTTTATTTATTTTAATTATTCCGTGTATTTCAATCATGTCTTTATCCCTTACGGGGTAGACAGAGCCTAAGGTAGCAAGACCTAAAGGCCTCGTTTAGCATGATTGTGGGCGTATCAAAAAGGGGAATCAAAATAGTGATGGGTTGTTAGCCGCTCGCATCTCCTGTAACGCTCCTATAATGCTGAGCCAGCAAACGTTTCACTTTTGCGAAGACACACACAACGCTCATGATCTATTTTTCTTGTCTTGATTATTTTCTATAAAATTGTGTAGGTATATTCTCTTTTATTTGTGTGTCTTGCAAAAAGGAATAAATGTCTTCTTTCTTTCTATAGATTAGATTAGATTAGATTTTTTCAATTTGTAAAGTACATTATATATATACATATATATTTTTTTATTACCCACAAATTATTATAGTTCTTTATTTCCGATAGATGACGTTATTTGTAGTTTTGCTACTGATCAATAGATGTAAATTTTTTTAATTCAAATCAATACTTTATTTGGTAAATGTTTACAAAAGTATTGAAAAAATAATTTATTCATTTATTTAAAAAAATATTAATTTTTATGTATGTTTAAGAAAATCACAAAAAGATACAACAGAGTTCAAATTTTAAAATAATAATAATATCCGACTAAAATTACAATAATAAATAATAGTAATAACAATTCTGTTGTAAATTTTCCCAAAAAAAAAGCAAACATGGTCCAAAGTAAAGAATAAATAGAAAACGCAAGTGTCAAATTCAATTCGTTTCGCAATTTTATTTTACTTTACTTAAATTAATACATCGTACCATACGAAATACTTACACAACTGTTGAAACGTTTCAAACCGTAAATGTCAATTGTACTCGGTTTTAAACAATAAACATTACTTTAAAAAACTTCTTTTAAGCCTCACTTAGTTGCTACAAAAAACAATCTTTAAGTAGGTAGTTAAAAGTAACTTTTTTTTTATGTTGGAGAGGCCGGACAAACGAACTTTTTTTCTGTGTGTTCTGAATTTGTGTAAATACATTCTCTCAAACCAAACGCTGTTGGATTCGTTAAACTGCAATGTTCAGCAGCAACGTATGCAACGGTTTTACTTTATATAGGAAGGATACAATAATTTTACTCGTACACCACTAACGTATATGGTGTAGCTAAGCTATGCTGTTAAATGCCATTCGAAAATGAAAATAATTTGTGAACATATTATGAAATGCGAGTAGGTACTTGGACTAGGTACTAGAAAAGTCGCGCGCTTATTGGTTTTGTTGCTTTAAAATTTAAAGTTTAAATCATTAAAAAGCTGTGTTAGTTCAGTGCTTTGATTTAACCCGGACTTAAACCTCTGGGCTCCTCAGTCTACATATTTTCTGGCTAAATTAATTATTTTACAGGCGCAGATCAATTAATTTTCATGTAGTCGAAATTTTTAGTACAGCGATAATACAGAATTTTAATTGGCGTGATTTCAAAATTTTTCTTTTCGCACATATAGGATCCAATATTAGAAACTTTGAGGCTCCCTGGACTCAGTTTTAATTTCGCCTCAAGAATTATCGACTGAATCGATTTTGTATACCTGTATTTTAATCATCACAAAAATTACAGTCAAATTACCTTAATAGAAACCCCAGATGACAACTCAAACAGTCGTAAATAACTAAACACATGCACAATTTAACACACTTATTATTTTAAAAACAAATGCACTACTAGGTTATCATAAATCCGCGTCACTGCATTGTCCACTGTACGACTGGCTGCACGACCCGCCTTCACTATAGTCCGCCCGCAAATAAAATAAAACACATTTTTAATCGAGCCTCCGGACACCGCGGTCTCTTCTGACTGCGTGTATTTCGTTTCGTCATAAAAACTGAGTCCGAGGCGATGGGCCATGCCATGCGCCACGGTAGATAATTTACCGTTGACTGTTATTCGAAATTCGATGTTTTGGACGGTTACACTGAGGCAAAACGGATGTAATTGCTGGCAGTGACCGCGGCCATTATTAACTGTAGGTATATCTCATGCTGATAGGCGATTAAACCTAACGTCCGTGTCCTCAAAGTACATGTAAATTAAATTGTGAGAATAACAGCTAACTTTCTAGTCATTGTCTATCTCAAACTAGTTACGTATCTAAGCTGCCTACTGATACATTCATGTTACTTGGATTATAGACAGTCACAGTACACAGTAGTGCCGTCCGTAAATTCCATCTCTTCCTTCCTAGGAACCAACAAAGACTCGATCTCGACTCGATCCCGAAACTAAAATCAGTGCAGATGCACTCTTGTTACTCGTTAGTTACATGAATTCGATATATTCGAATCGTATTGCATTCCTACCTAGTTGATTTCAGGCTTTGAACCTCATTTAGAAAACAAGATGAAAATTGAATGTCTAAACATAAATAAATAGACATGTCTTGATTCGAGCCAGAGCTTAGGCAGATCTCTTATGATTATTACAGAACATTTGCTAATCAAGTGTGAATTATATTGCCATTGACGTATGTTTTCTGGCTTCTGCTGGGCTATATCTACTTGTACAGTGCTTCTTGGTAATTGATAATCCCTACTAATATTATAACTCTGAACTCTGTCTGTCTGTCTGTTACTTTTTCACGCTTAAACCGATTTTAATGAAATTTTGGGACAGAGATAGCTTCAGTCCCGTGGAAGGACATAGTATAGTTTTTATCCCGGAAAATCGCGTAGTTCCCGCGGGATAGCGAAAAGCGATTTTTTATCGATATCATTAAGTGCCTCCAAAGAAGGAGGTGATAATGAAGTAATTAAGTATGTATATTTATGTTTTCCGGTTTGGTTATACGCTCTCAGCAGTCTCATTTTTTTTTCAGTACTTATAGTTAGTCTTTCACTCATAATTATTGAATGAAGGTCAAAGTTTCAGTAAAAGGCGTTGATAGGGCCCTCATTATCCGGTTGAAATATCACCGATTTGTATTAATATGGCGGATTATTATCAACTAATCGAATTATTAAAATTAACAAGTTGGATTCATACCATCATTAAAGAGAGGCAAAAGCATGCTAATATTGTGTGGCTTAATTTTATTTTGTTCCCAAGTCAAGTAGAGCGAGCGTCTTACCCGAGGCCGGCACCTTGACCGGTGCTCGAGGATCGCGCGCTAACCTGTTTTGGGCTATGATCTCCCAGTACGAGATATTATTGATACTTATCTATTTTGAAACATAACACCTAAGGAGTTGGCCCATAGGAGAGAGGAGTGAAAGAGATACAAAGGTATAGACTTTATAAAGTCTTCAAATTTAATGAATGCTTAATTAATAATATAATCACATTAAAATTTTAAGTCGTAAGTCGTAAGACTTGTCCCGCCCCCCGTTTCATTAATTTAACGCATCTTCGTTTGCGTTAAACATGGCCGATATATGTTTGGAATGACAGCTTTAACGGAATAAAATGTCCTATTTATCCGGCACACGGCCCATGCGAAATTTCGCCCAACGATCGATGAAGATAGAAGAGAGTACGTCGCCATCAAAGGTAACAACTCTGTCCAGGTGTTCAAAAATATCTGAACACGCAAGAATCATATTCAGATGTTTATGAACGCCTAAACAGCTCCGATGTATAACGGTGACTGTACAATACATAACGTTACTGACATATTAATAGTAGGTAGAATGTTGATTGCCTTCTCGGTGTAGGTACTTGTAACTATGTATTCACTCGAAGAGACAGCTACATTAATTGAAGTTCAATGAAAATTTTAACTTATTTTGTACCCCCACTGCTTGGCCTCCCTTAAAATGCCAAATAACTCGGTCTTCGGCTGGCCGCATCCAGACTCTGCTAGCTACTGTTGGGTAATAAGTATTAATAACTAAGAACGCATAATAGAAACAGGGTGGTTTAAGCACAGCACATTTATTATCTCCTTTTTATGATTCGAACACAATTGTACAAGTAAAATACATATTTCTCACAACTAATATTTTATCTAAAAGTCACATACTTAAATGTTATTACAATCAGTAGCAATAGGTCAATCATAATTCACATTCAGTTATAATCACAGTTGTACACCAGATCAACCAAAGTCGCATTACCTAAATAACGTACATTATTTCGGAAAGACATGTAACTAACAAATTTAATCAGAAATTTACCTTACTCGTTAAAATTCCTGTAAGTAATCAAATATACAACAGTACAAATTATTAGCACAAGAGACAGCAAAGTAGTAATCAAGACGAAATTATACTTAACTTTTCAGCTCGACGGTCACCACAAAACTGCCTTTCTTCCTCCTCCGTCGCCTCCAGTTTTCCTCCTACCGCAATAATTAAATCCTAACGGTGCTACTCAATCTATATCTTTATTTGTTTAAACTATCACTATTAGTATGTATTCTAATCAGATTAATCTTCTTATATTATTAAATTACATAAACAATACATATTGGTGGATGTATGAAACCTAAACATCTATAAGTGCCATTAATTGATTTCAGATTGACGTCATACGTCACTACCTGTTGTCCTTCAAACCGTCTACCAACCCATCATTATAATAATTTCAATATTTTAAACTTACGTGAACCGTTTTTGCCAAAACCCATGACACCTGAATCTACCTTCATCATTAATCTCTACACTACCTTTTGCAAATCGTCACTCCATCTAGCTGGAAGGCGTCCTATACTTAACTTACAGATTCGCGGTCTCCACTCAATAATTGGTTTAAACCAGTCGTTAACGGTTCATCGACAGAAATGGCTTGTTTGTTACAGTTTCGGTCCGCTTGTGGCGCTGCCAATTTTTTCATAATAATTGAGAAGTTAAGCCATGGTAGCCTAGTGGTTTGACCTTTGGCCTCCCAAGCAAAGGGCCGTGGGTTCGAATCCCGGGCTCGCCGTCTGAGTTTCTTGGAATTTATGTGCACAATTACATTTGAAATTTACCATGATCTCTTCGGTGAAGGAAAACATCATGAGGAAACTTGCACACATCTGCGAAGCAATTCAATGGTGTGTGTGAAGTTTACAACCCGCACTGGGTACGCGAGAAAACTATAGCCCAAGCCCTCTCGTTCTAAGAGGAGACCTGTGCCCAGCAGTGGGATGTGTAAAGGCTGGAGATGAGATGATGATTATTATTATAATTGAGACTTGTTTTGTGTGAAAACTTGCAATAGAGGCTCAGCCCACTGCTTGCTAATGCTGCACGCTACGTCGATGACTTCATTCTTTGTCAGATATCCTCGTCGCTAACTTTATTCTTAAGGCGGTTGCTCTTCCATACAAACCTTCCGTGCAGCTGCATTTCGTCCACAGGCTTAATTTCAATGCGGTTTTTTGAGGATAGTTAGCTATGGATATATTGTCTGCGCAAATTACAAAACAGAGAGCATTTATCATACCTAAATTGCAGTATGATGCAGTAAATTTCGATGCATTTTACAATAGTGTGAGTAGCTAGTGTCAAATAAAACATGTTGTAAAAACCAATCGGCTATTTCGAGCTGTCACGTGACCTCCAATCTGGCTCAGTGGTCGTGACTTAAAGGACTGAATAGTTAGTGACCAAGTTCAAATCTCGAGGCCGTGAGCGATTCTTTTTTAATTTTATAAACATTGTTTTTAATAACTTACTTACTTAGTAATACTATCTCGATGAGATGTAGAAAACTTTATGGTAAATTCAATATTTTTCTTGTCAAATCAAACCAAAGAAAGTACTACCTAAGTGGTTTTTAAACAACCTCAAGCTTACCCTAATTAGATTTTACTGTTTACGATAAATGGTCTATACCATCAATTAGTTGAAAATAAAATATACTTGTGATGGTAAACTTATTCTAGCCAAGATTTTTTTTTAAACTAACACATAGTTTCGTATTTTTTTTGTATAACCTTGTAGCAGTGAGGCATCGCCAATTTGAATGGTTTAGCGGGTGGCATTGCCAGTCCTAAACTTGGCAAAGCTTTCATGCCTAGTAAGTTCTCTAGTATTAGGATCACACGTGCTTATTAATTTGTCATAGATGGTGGCGCCCCCCAGTCATATTGCCACCTTAAAAACACGTTTTGCCTTATATATTTAAAAAAAAGTACTCGACCACAGAAAGTTAAAAATAAAAAAGGCTTCCAGTTAATTTTGCACTACTGCTTCTCACGAGAATCGAACCCTAACCCTTTGCATCAAATCATAAACCACGGCAATGATTCGTGAAATCCGACAAGTACTAAATACAAAATAGGCCGAGTAAATAGGTTTTCTCAATTGCAGAACAATTAAAAAAAAACACGCGAGTCAAAAACCTGGCTGGTTAGACAGGTAATAAAAAAAACAATGATATGAATTGTCATAAAGTAATGGTTGACAGAACATGGTGTCTTAAAATAAAAATAATCTATTCATTTTATTCGTAATTAATTGAAGTCAAAGGAAGGAAGTAAAAGACGTTACAAGCTACGATATTGGACGCAGCGTAGATATTTATTTGTACGTACACGTGCAGGTATGTACTTATCAATTAATCATAATAAATTTTTGTAAGATACAACATTCCAACGTTTGTATGATTGGTACAAATTATTTTTGTAAACGCAATTGAAGTGCTCAGTCCCGGTGTCTGCATGTAATCAAATCTTGCAAGTGAATTTTGACCCATTTCTAATTGATCAGATTGACGTGAAATCTGGCATAAGTCTGATGACAATACAGTAATCTTGAAGTGAAATTCTGGTGACCCAGCCAGGGTCGCTTCCGCAGTTGGACACTCATCAACAGAAAGAGTAACAACTAACCATACATTACGCTTACATCTAATTATAACTCTTAGAACTTAGAGGAATCTTTAGTGCTCGAATCGAACTTGCTATTGACCAGCTTTTTTAGGGTGCCGTGCCCAAAGGGTGAAAACGGGACTCTATTACTAAGATTCCACTGTCCGTCTGTATGTGTATATGTTTGTCTGTCCGTCTGTCTGTCACCAAGCTGTATCTCGTGAACCGTGATAATGGAAATTTTCACAGATGATGTATTTCTGTGGCCGCTATACAGATACTAAAACAGAATATTTTTGTCAATCTGTCTATGTAAGTAACCAATGGAGGAGCTTATGTATTACTAAGTTCACGCTGTATCGTGCTTTATTTTATGGCCACATTGTTCAAATCCGTCCGTCTATATCTGTCTATCTGTCCGTCTGTCCTAACTTTATAGCTTTTTTACCCATATTACGTAGCTATATTTTTTTCATTTAGGAGCCACTGTCCGTCTGTCTGTCTGTCACCAACCTGTATCTTATGAACCGTGATATGGCTATCAGCTATCATGATTGTTTGGCGACAGTTCACAAATGACGTTTCTCTGTTGCCGCTCTAACATCAAATACTAAAAACAGAATATTTTTGTCTGTCTAAGTATGTAAGTAACCGATATAAAATGACCTCACACAGCCTACAATTTGCTTAGTTGGCAGGGCTTTGCTAACACTGGATTTTATATTTACTTGCCGAATTTGGACGAAACCCTTGGTACACGAGTCCGACTCGCACTTGGCCAGGTTTTGGTGTTCGGAACACAAAGGAGCTTATCTATTACCAAGTTCACGCTGTATCGTGGTTTATCTTATGGCCGCATTGTTCAAATCCGTCCGTCTATCTGTCCGTCTGTCTAACTATAGCTTTTTTACCCATATTAGGTAGCTATCTTCTACTCCCTTTCATGCTGGTCTGGAAGTAAAGAAAAAACATAGAATGTACCAGTTGCTTCTCTTCCCGCGTTGATGGTAAATGCAAAAATATTAGGAATCAAGTTATACGCGATAGGGCAATCCATCACTATTTTGATTCCGCTTTCCACCTATACGCCCACAATCATGCTTGTTCTTGGTGGCTTTAAGGTGTTATCTTAGGCTCTGTCTACCCCGTAAGGGATATAGACGTGATTTGTGTATGAATGTATATTTTACGTCCGAATCGGCGAACGCAAGTCAAAATGATAATTAAAAACTACGTATGTACATTGAAAGGTATAAGAGAGGTGAAATAAACACACATGACTGTATTGTCTGATTTTTTTAGGGTTTCTTACGTCATGTACAAATAAGGAACCATTGTTAGAAGCACATATACCTATATTTTGCAGGTCCGTCCGTTTGTCGGCCTATCTTTCTGTTTGTCCAGTCTTCTGGGCCATTTTGTGACAATTTATTTATCAGTGGCTTTTATATTTTTAGCTTTTTTTGTTTAGATACTTCTGTTTTTTTAACTTCTTTTGTGATAAATAAAAAATTTCTTTAAATATTTCTGTCTGTCTTTTTGTCTGTGCGTCCGGTCATCCATCCGGCAGTCCATCCATCCGTACTTCTATCTGTCTGCCTGCCTGTCTGTATGTATGTATGTCTGTCTGTCTGTCAGTTTGTCTGTTTGTCCAACTATCAATCCGGTGGTCCATCCGCTGGTTTGTCTGTCTGTTTGTCTATGCTTCCGACCATCCGTCCGTCCGTCTGTCCGTCCGTCCGTCCGTCTGCTTGTTAATCTGTACGTCCAATCATCCGTCTGTTTGTCTTTCTGTTTGTCCGTCTGCCTGTCGCTAATAGTATGATTATAAAATAAAGTCATCTGCCGCGTCGTTTTGTCTGCCTGTGTGTTTATTTACAATAAACTCAAAACTTTTGGACGGATTTTCATGCGGTTTTCAACAATAAATATAATGTTATTATATACAAAGTGGTCCAAAGACTGAAGTCTAAAAAAAAAAATTACATGCCTCACATCCGAATATACCCCATGTATGTTGGCTGATTTTTGTAGTTTTCGAGTAATTAATTATTAAAGATTTTTTCAAGAATTTTCGGGCCGAGCAGTTTATCATCATGTAACTTTTTTTGGTTACGTTTTTCTGAGTGTTTATAAAGTGGGGATAAATTTGTATAATCTTTGAATTTAACTTGCGGAAGTTTATGTGGTCTGTTTATGTTTGTGAGTGTCAGTATGTATGTTTGTTGGTTTCCTATGTTGTGAACTGATTTTTATTTCAATTGTTTTATTTTTATTATGCGCGCGAGATAGCATTCAATTGGTCTATGTTAATTATCTTAACTAGTATAAATGTTCAAAACAAGTATTTTTGTATCCAGAAAACGTTTGAATTGATTTTATTTCTT
This sequence comes from Pandemis corylana, assembly GCA_949127965.1. NCBI lineage: Eukaryota > Metazoa > Arthropoda > Insecta > Lepidoptera > Tortricidae > Pandemis > Pandemis corylana. The sequence goes on along the minus strand of OX421866.1, from coordinate 12,091,770 downwards.
AGTGAAATATCATGTCATAGTAAGCAAGCCTAAAAAATATCTATTTATCCTTTTGTTGTACTGAATGTACGTTAATTTTTCAGATTCACATTGGATTCGGAAGGTAATTTTTGTGCATTAACAGGAAATAAGTGAATCATACATCCATTGGACGCGAGATTTTACTTGCTATTATTGTGCAAGAAGAGCAAGAACTTTACTGCTGGTGTGATGACAAAAAAATTTGTTGGGTCTAAAAACACTGATTTTTATTGATGTAATTTGTAATAACGTTACGACGTAAAAACCTCGTTATGCTTTACTGAGTATGTATGTATACATATCTATATATGCACAGGAGACCCAAAAACTGTCATAGAAAAACCTAAGAAAGTCTTAATTACAGTATTGGGAAGTAAAATTCTCGATTTAATCGATATGGTCTGTTTTTGTTTCATCCAAACTATCAATATATGTTCTTACATGCTGGTCTGGGAGTAAAGAAAGCTTAGAATGTACCAGTTGCTTCTCTTTCCGCGCAGATGGTAAAAGCCCATCGAGGAAATGGGCGAAAATCTTAGGAATCATGTTATAGGCGATGTGGCTAGCAATCCATCACTATTTTGATTCCTCTATTCCATCTTATACGCTCAAAATCACGCTAAATGTGGCCTTTAGGTCTTGTTACCTTAGGCTCTGTCTACCCCGTAAAGGATAAAGACGTGATATGTATGTATGTATGTATCCATAGTGCGGTGTTGCAAAATTTTGTAACCCCTATTACCACTCTAATTGTTTAATTACTTTATGTTACTAGGGAAATTATCAAGACCGTGAATTTCCAGATGTCCAACAGCGGAGATTTGTCAACCCTGTTCTGAAGACTTGAAGACTTTTAGCCCGTCTTTCATGTTCCCATTACCTATAATCGGTAGAAAAAAGGAAAAGGAAACTGTATGATACAGAATACAAGTTTTAGGTTGACCTAGGTATCATATGCAACTGTATAGGTACCGTAAGTCGCGGGTTCATGGTGGATGCAAGCCACTTCCAACCGAGGCAACTGGAGTTCTATGGGCGGTATCTGAAGGCCTATATCCAACAGTGGACGTCACACACCTGATATGATGAGGATGATAATGATGACAGGTATCATTTAATGATACCATTTGCAATATTTTAACACCAAACTTAAAAATAATGCTTGTATTCGTCGTGTTGTTTCTTTTGACAGTGATAAAAAAAGTCAGCCTATATAATTCTATGTAGTAAAATAAGTTATGATTGTTCTTGTATGCATGTAAAAAAAATTTTTTTGTGAACAATAAATAAGTGGCAAATTTCCATTACATGCAATTCAGCTATGTAATATTTTATGAATTGAGTATGTTGCGTGATCTACAAACTACAATTTCGTGACATCCTTCGATAAGTTAATAAATATTTTGAGTTTCGTATCGAGATACTCGTGTATTTGGAAAGGCTTGTATTTTTCGTCTTATTTTCTTAGGTGATAACTACACTGTATATGCTGCACAAGGAATAAAAATTATGTGTGTATGTACAGTATGCACTTAGTAACATTCAAGCCAACATTAGTACCGTAACATCCAAACCGCCACTGGTAGCGTAGCAGTAGTAGCCAAAGTATCCAAAAGTATGGAACACACTAGAAAACTGAGCTTTATTTTAAATGTTATAAGATTTAATCTCGTGTCAAGTGAAAAATAAATAAACACGTCATAAGATTCAATATGGCCTGACGTGTTTTTGATTCTAGCGAAGCTCATCACTTGACGTTGACAATCACCGAGAAGAGTACTAACTTGTCAGTGATCGTCTCATCTCTTTCATTTGGAGCCTGACGCCTGGTATAGAAAACATTAATTACAATATATGTTCTTGACTTTGAAGTGTGTAGTTATGTCAATGTCTCCTTTTAAATACCCTGATAATAATGGCCTGAATTTTGCCAATATGATTGATTACATACATCATAAAAGAGTTTTCATTTAAAAAAGTATTAAGTTTTATTTAAAAAATATCGAGGTTTTTTTAAACTATCAGTGTTTTGATAAATCCTTATGTGCGCATACCACGTGTTGCGTGGCGTATTGGCCTAGCTATTGTGGGATCTTATCTAACGCCTATAATAAACTAGACGGTCAGCATTTGAACTGCAAGCTAGCTGCAAATCGACTGTGCAGTTTGTTTGCAGTCTACCCGTAGCCCACCTAATTTGTCCACCCAGAAAACCACTGAGGTTTCAATACCCAGAAAAAGGAGCTCCGCCCAGGAGCGGAGCTCTGTCAAAAACCAGGTGGCCAAACTGCAGGTGGATCATGGTTACAGACCGAAAAAAATATCTAGAGAGTTTCGTAGTTTAGCACGTCTCTGTTCCCTGTTTCACTGGTCGACACGCGTATAGTACAGGCGCTATTGCTGCACGACGCTAGTTAAATTCTATGTCATTTTTATGCACACGATTTGTGCCTAAATGTATGACGCTTTTCTCCTGGGCCTACTCTATATTATGGACTACTAGTTGTGCCATTAGGAATTTCACTCCACCGTAAGATTGACGGCGGGGTTCCTATTTCTATTCGGTTTGCCCTTCGGGCATTTGAAGATGCCTAACGAACCTAACCTAATTTTACTATCTCTAATGAGAATTTTTATTTTTATAAGCCCGAAATTCCTATTGGCACAACCAGTTGTGCATATAGAGTTGGTCCATGCCTGATATAATTCGCGTCGAGCTGCAATTTTTATTTTTCGCGTGTGGACTAGACACCGTGAGAATCTGCTTTATCCCACTGTTGGTAACGCTACCCAAAACCATCGATGGATGAAGTTCGACTTTTGTGGAAGTAAGTATCAGTAAGTAAAAGTGAGTTCAGATGAATTCAATTTGTTTTGGAGTTGTCATTATTTATTTGTCGTACCTACCTATTGCAAAGTCATCATAATTATCTAATATTATTTTTCCTTTTATGCGATGTACCATGAATTAGTGATATGAATTATGATGACATAACATAAAAAGGCAGGTCGCAACTCCGGAACAAATATCTAACCGTAAACCACCTGTCTAACTCACCTGGGTGGACCACGGGCAATTTTTCTTGCCAATGGTCCACTTCAGTACACCTAGGTGAACCATGGGCACTTTTTGGACCATGACCCATAGTCATTTGCCCGTGGTTCACCTAGGTGTTCTGAGGTGGAACATCGGCAAGAAAATGTGCCGGTGGTCCACCCAGGTGAACTAGGCAGGTGGCCCACGACCGATGACTACCGAAATCCCTAGCCAAGAAGCAGTTAGACGTAGTCCCTACGCGCTATGCGTTATTATTTAATTTCCTTTATGTGATCCTATACTCCAATGCATTTTGGTGAAAGGAAAGGATCCGAATGGCTAGCACGAATGACTTCGTCTCATTGTTGTAAGCAGGCTGATTCTCAAGTTACCTGTTTACGAAAGCCTATGACGCGAAACGACAATACCTATAGTACAGCGCTAGTTGTTTAGATGCCCCAGACGAAACGTTTGTAATGCAATGCATAGGAGTATTAATAAAATGTCAGACGATGGTGATGATGATGTCTCTACGTGTGAGCGAATATCAGATATGAATCGCGGGTTCCTACATACTAAATACTCAGACATTTCAAGATACTAGCAATGACGGCATATGAATTCGCCGCTAGAGGCGCTATTGTAACTTGAGGTATTATAAATAAACGTAAAATTAGTACTACTTACAAGTTGCATATTCCGGCTTCACTTTACATTGTTTCCGAATATTTTCGCAGACATACGACAGGTTTATTAAAATGTTAAAAGAAAAGCTATGAAAAGTAGGAGCCAAACTAAGAAGGCAAATAAAATGGCAGCTAATTTAGAGGATAAACGGGACTGTGCAACACTGTGGGTAATAAATAGCTTGCTATTAAAGATGAATTAAAAGAAATCCTGAATAATCTGATATGATATACTTTACTCTACAGTGGCGCCAACTAGTGAGTACAAATACGATAGCCCTCTATCTAACAAAGTACAAAAAAATACTCCCTAATATTCAAAAAGGGTTGAAGGTGGCATTGATTCACATGTTTGCATCTGCTAGACTCATATATAATATTATTATGTATTTGTAACTAGCCGATCTGGCAAAAAATATTCCGCCTTAAAGTCAGTTTTTGTCAGAGATGGCGCTGCATACGAAAAATTAATTTTTTTTTTGTGCATTTTTCATATTTATGATAAGATATTTAGCTATTCGAGGAAGAGAGAAAGCTAACAAATCAAAAATCATAAAAATCCGTGCAGCTATTCCAAAGTTATAAATGGTTGAAATAATACGACTCAAGTTTTGTACGTATAGATTTGTAAAATTTCTGGTAAAAGTAAAGTTGATATAAAAACGTAAATATAACGTGAAAAATTACGCTAACAGCTTAGCAAGGTGTTGCAATATTTTTCCGCCACTTGCCGCCTCCTATTTGCATGTGTGTGTAAGACTAGTATCTGTATAGGGCCGTTAGTGACACCAGCGTTTGTGCAGCTATTCTCCGAATTGGTGCATTGTTACCTTCTGAGTGTAGTCTCAAAAAATCGGCCATATTAAACTGTGTGCGCAAATCAATTGATAATCTATAAGTGTTCTAAGAATCTTCTAAAAACTACAAAAAACACACATCATTGATTACAGCGCCATCTAACGGGACTTCTTCAATGAGCTAACGCGAGCATCCGCCTTAAGAGAAATTAAAATAAAACAAGCATGTTAGGTAGTTCAAAAAACTTAGTTTCACTCTCTACTCACAATTTTTATTCTCAAACGCGTGATGCAACCTCAACGCTTGCTTCTGTACTTTCACTCGCCACCGCACTAAATTATACAGGTACCAACATAAATTATGGTAAGTATTTCTAAATTATTTGAGGTATGTTTTTGGACGTCATTACAGTACATTCTTTTATTAGTCTTTTATAGTGCTTCTGCTGCGCTACTTCGGAATCCTCTAATCGAACGCTAACCAATAGATGCAGCGCGGTAGCCTTGTGGCTCGAACTGAGCCTTCTTCGGAATTTATGTATGAAATAACGTTACAAATTTACCATGAGCTTTTCGGTGAAGGCCTGCGAAGCAATTCAATGGAGTGAGTGAAGCACTGGGCCTGCGTGAGAGCTATAGCCCAAGCTCTCTCATTCTGAGAGGAGCCCTGTGCCCTGTAGTGGGACGTATACAGGCTGGAGATGATACCTATTAACTAACAAGCCCTGTTAAATAAAAGCGTGTAACATGATGTTGAGATTCATTAAATGTTCTTCTTATTGCTGTGCCCGTCTATGGAATATTTCTTTTCTCTCATTCTCTCTCTCTATCATTTTCCAAATGACTAAACGGTAAATAAAATATTATCTCAAGGTTTACTACAAAGAACAGCGATAGTATTTAAAGCAACGGCGCTACATAGACGTATGCACTGCACTCAATCACTTCAAATTAAAGAGCGCGGTCAAGGCGTTCTAGTCCTTGCAGGTTATGTAAGTATTATTAATGTCGGTATTTAATCGCATAGGACCTCGCAGGACACTGCTCAGGCTTATTTCTACAAGGCTTTTGTAACGATACGCCTTTTATAAAAAAACTTGACATAATAGCTCTCCTCCGTATCAGTTTCAAGTTTCAAAAAGTCACCCCTACTTCGCTTCACTCTCCTACCTCACCAAACGTCATTTTTTGACATCTTAACTTTAAACTTGTACCCCCTTATTCATAAACGCTCTGTAGGCTTCTGCTAACTTAGCAATCGTTTGTCCTTATCTGTCACTTTGACATTTACCTTTCACAGATAAGGACAAACGATTGCTATTTTAGCAGAGTCCTATAGAGCGTTTATGAATAAGGGGGTATAGTGTTAGGAGCGGGGTAATCATAAATAGCATAGTTACGGTATGCTATGCTACAATGAATAGCCATACAAACCTCCTTTTGGCAAGAGTAACGGAGCTTCTTATGACGATACTCGCAAGGGATGTCGAACAACCACAAAATAATAAAATGCAAATATCTACGCTATCAATGTTAATTTATTCAATAGCCCTTCGTGGAACCAGTTTAAGAGCAATTACGTATGTGAATTTAAGTAATAAATACACTTTCTCTACATTAAAATGCACCTAAACGGTTGTTATTGTAACAAACCCAAAACCATAAAATAAGATAATGCTTACGCAAACCCGTTGTTACGTAACAGAATATTACATCATTGGAGCATGGTTCATTTCATTACGCCAGTTGTATGGAACATTATAATAAGACAAACCAGTGTTTAATGAAGGTCCCAACGCCTGTGAAGATTGGCCTCGTACTTTGGCTGCAGCCTGTAGCTCTGTAGCTTGTTGCTATTTCTTAAATAACAGGCGTCAGTGAGGTTTGACGAATTGCTACTAAATTGCTAAGAACTTTAGCACAGGCGTTTTTAACGCATTTATTTGACCAATGCCGCGGGCTGCGTGGTCCAAACCAAATAAGTCAACATAACTTACAGTTGAAAATGAACACTAAGTAAACATTACATACGATAAATCACGTTTTTATCCCTTACGGCGTAGACAGAGCCTAAAGTAACAATACCTAAAGGCCACGTTTAGCATGATTGTGGGCGTTTAGATGGAAAGAGGAATGACAATAGTGATGGGTTGCTAGCCGCATCACCTATAAAAGTCATGATTCCTATGCCCATTCCCTCGATGGGCTTTTACCATCTGTGCGGGAAGAGAAGCAACTGGTACATTCTATGTTTTTTCTTTGCTCCCAGACCAGCGTGGAAGCACTTAACACTGACCTACCGAATTAGGAAATTAAAATTTTCGTTTTGAAGTAGAAAATAAGGTTATTGTTATTATTGTTGTAAGATTATTGTTGACTCGGACATATGAACATAATTAATGGAAAACACCGAAATACCAGCGCTGTGACCGGTAACGCATTCCATGAATAGAGTCATCGATTATTATAGAGTTATCTCTATAAGATAAACTGCCATACCACCATCCAACATCCAGCACTTAAATCCAGTGATTTGTATTAATAATTTTGTATTAGACACTTCAACGCAAGCTTAAACTAAGAATTTGATTATATTCCATTGTATGTTTTGCGTTACAAAAAAGGCTTCGAACACGTTTGCGTTAAAAGTTCGAATTCTATTAGAACAGAGCCTCTGGTTTAAAAGAATTTTACTCTAAAAGTACGCGCGCTGAGACTGACACAGGTGAGTAAAGTCGTCGAGCCGTAAATACGCGAACTTACTCGCCCGTCTGTCTGGGAATTAAGTTTTTAACACAAAATCTCTCGAACGCGTCCGCAACGTTTCAATTATTATTATGAGCAAATTAACAGCGCCGCTAGCGGAAAGAAACGGCAACAAGCTGTTCTCATAGCAAATGCGATCGAGACGTATTTCGTATCATAAACTTACAGTAGATTCTCTGGTTTGTAGGTAGCCGAAAACTGACTTCAGAAAATCGGTTGCTGAGGTATGATCGCATGGTTTTATAGGCACTGGCGAACTTAAACTTTACTAAGTATTACTTTCTACCCAGTAGGTCTCGTACCCACCTTTTTTTCTTTTTATTTAACGTACGGTAAGAGCGGCTCTCTCCCCGGATCTCTTTCCCTGCAGAAAGGGGAGTCGGGAGCATACCTACTAAAAACACTTCGGCGTTGCCCCTTTGCCGGGTTTAGGAAGGTGTCGTGGGATCCCGAAGACTCGAGCCGACGTCCCGAAGACTTGAGCCGACGTCCCGAAGATTCGAGCCGATGGTCTCGTACCTACCTAGGAGTGCTATAAAAATGAATGTTTTATGAACTTGCGTTCATTACACATTCTTGGTAGATATTGTTTGTTTTTGTACCAATGCGCCTGCTCAGCGAAACCTATAAGTTTATAAATAAACGAGGTTTGGATTTGGCGGGAAGTCCCGGTGGTCTAATTGGGAGGATGCTTGGCGCACATAGCCAAGAAGAGTTGATTCAAATTCCGTCCTGCACTAGAAAAACTTTCGTTTCATAAGCTTCTCGGAAAAATTCCGCGGTATAGCGGTCTATAATCAAATAAATAAAACAACAGATGATCGTAAGCTCGTAAGGCAAGCTCCAATGAGCTTTATTGATCGGAGCTTTCACCTCGTGTGCCACTAACCGCGACCGCCAATGACAGTGACAAGACGCTTGGTCGGACCGTCATAATGGTAATATGAACTGCCCCAACCTTCCAACACGGTTAACTGACCGCCTACTCCAATGCTACACGTATTGTGTTCGTTACTCTCAATACGACCTATTCTTGAGTTAAGACCCATTTAGAAACATGCAAGAATTTTATTGGAAAAGAAAAAAAATCATAATAAAAACTATTATTAATTAAAGATAAAAAAAAACTCCCAAATCGCCGCCAAAGGGGAGGGTGCCCAGAAGGCTGGCAGCGTTGCCACGTTGTATGGCAATGCTTATTCGGTGAGCGAAATATTGACCAGCCCTCTGGTCACGGGAGGCCTCTATAAGGCGCGCCGAGATATCTTTGTACACACGGCGCGCGCTTGGCCCCCATGGCCCCAAAGTTTCGACTCCAAGCGCCTCAAATATATGTATAACTCAAGAATTGTACCTATGCCATTATAGTTTCATTGTGAAGGTTGACAGATCGGTTGAATTCGGTTTACCCCGGCAACCCGCAACGACACTTGCATGCTATTCTTGCATATGTGTCTAAATGGGTGTTTATAAAAGGTCCTTTCAGAATTTTTCCAGAATATTGTAGCAGGTGGTTGGCTTTTTTTTACGGAGAGGAAATCTTTATGGATGCCCTAGGCACGGGGATGCCTAAGGTTTTCATACCAAAACTAAAAACTTTCCGGCGTTGCCTATATCCGGTGTGACGGGAACTATGCAATTTTCCGGGATAAAAAATAGCCTATGTGTTAATCTAGGGTATCAGCTATCTCCGTTCCAAATTTTATCCAAACCCGTCCAGTCGTTCCAGCGTGAAAGAGTAACAAACACCCATCCATCCATCCATACATACATACTTACAAACTTTCGCGTTTACAATATTAGTAGGATAGGATTGCTATGAGATTAGTTTGTTGCCATTACGTGGTGCCTCTAATGGGGCTGACATTGTACCCCACAGTAACTAAGGCGTTTAAACCGCGTTCGTGACGTCTTATGTTGAAAAGTAACACTATAGAGACTCGGACAATGTCAGACCAAACGTATAGTAAGTATAAGCCTTATACACCAAAATACGATTTTCGATGTCCTTTTCGTGGTTCCGCTCACACTAATACTCATTAATTCGGGAGTGAGAGAGACGGTATCATACGAAATAAAATAGGATTTCGGAGTAGCCTCCTAACGCGTGAAGAGCACGAGTAATGGCTATGATTAGCGCCGCAACTGCGCTGCGCCGGCGCCGCCTTCCGACCACTTCCGCTACGGTTTCGCAGTTAATCTGTCAATCGAGTTTACAGTCATGTTTGTTTGTGGTTTAAGGTTTAACTGCGACACTGAATTGTGATGGATTAGAAAATACTTTTCATTTATTTGTTTATTTATCAGCCGTTGGCCGCGACTCCTGCGCACAATTCGCTTATCGCTATCCCGCGAGAACTATGATATTTTCCGGGATAATAATGATCCTATGTCCTTCCCCGGGATTCAAACTATCTGTATACCAAATTCCAGATAAAGCGGTTCACGGTTTTTTAACCATGAAAAGGTAACAGAGAGACAGACGGACAGAGATACTTTCGCATTTATAATATTTAGCAGGTATAATTAGAAACCTTGCCACAATTATGAGCAGAAGTTAAATGAGGGCGCATCTACGCCTCCCTTGGGCCCGCACAACAAAGGGGGAAGTGACAGGTGCGTTGCCAGGCTTTTAAAAAGAATTAGATGATTTTACCCCTATTTATTATATTATATTACATCTATTTTAATTTAATTGGTATTCTACTGCAGAAGTTTCAGGACTTTACAAGGCTTTGTCTTTTTCTTTTCGGTTAAGTACTCAAATATTTTTGTAGGAATTTTATTTTTAACCTTTTTTTGGTTTTCATTGTTTTCTTAAACTACCTAGGTAGGTACCAATGAGGTCATTGGCATTGCTTTATTTCTGCAGTTTGTATGTTTTGGTTCGTCTAAAGATTATTAAAACTAATAGGTATTTATAAATTCATTTCAAATGTTCAGGTTTCATTTTAAAATACATTTTTACTTGGAGAGAATTTTCGTGTATTTGGAAAGAAAAGCGATTACCCAAAACAAGCCGAGAGTGCGCCTAGTATTCCTGAATAGAGTTTATTAAAATAAACAACACTGAATTAATCCCCTGGTTACAGATTTTGTTGGTTTGTCACCCTTTTTTTTATTTTTCCATAATAACAAAATCCTAAAGATACACGCGATGGATTTCCCCAGCAAAGACTAAAGGCCCATTTAGACACATGCAAGAATTGGGAAAGGATGATTATTTTTAAAAGTGCTTGGTGATATTTCTATTGATAGGAATAACGATCCTTAGCTACTTTTAAATGGACGTAGGTACGCTTATCATCCGACATGGTGCCGCCGAGAGACTGAGTAAAATGTTTTTATTTTTATAAACTATGGCTCGGCGGAAAAATCTGTAACTTTTTTCTATAACTAAGGATGGTTATTCCTATCAATAGAAAAATCACCAAGCACTTTTAATATAATCATCCATTCCCAATTGTATGCCATTATAGTTACATTGTGAAGTTTGACAGATCGGTTGAATTCGGTTTACCCCGGCAACCTGCAATGTAACGAAACTTGCTTGCAAGTCTTGCATGTGTCTAAATGGGTCTTAACAGATATACGAGTACCGTGACAATTGACAACACCCGTCAACATTCTGTTTTCGTGGGATTTATAAGATAGATGGATGGTGCGAGCGATAACAGCTAGCGATTTGCTTAAGCACGTGAAATCAAGCCACTATTTCGCCAGTGAAAGTCGATACAAACCGCTGACACGAAATGTTTATTCAATATTTCCGCACTCTATTTACTATGAAATATATGTCCCTTTCCACCTATACGCCCACAATCATGCTAAACGTGGCCTTTAGGTCTTGTTACCTTAGGCTCTGTCTACGCCGTAAGAAATATAGACGTGTCTTTACTAGCTATGTTACCTGTAATTTCATAGTTTTCTGTCAAATACACGTCAAAATCGTCGGTTATGGTTAAAGTTACTCACATAATACAATACAAAACAAAATATTCTTTATTGAACATCAAAAATCAGTACAGCGAATTTACACACTTACTTTATTCTTGGTAAACGCCATCGCTTATGGCTACCACCGTACAGCAGTCACTGACCGGTGCTCGCAGTAGTATACTCTACATTTTGGCGCTCACTCTCAACCCGCGCACGCGCATCAGAGCCTCCGATACCGTTATAATTAATAGTCATTAAAAAAGTTGTGATTGTGAACGAAACTTTGGTGTGTTGAAACTGTGCTACCAGGATAGCAGATTTGAAAGGCGATTATGGTCGGCAGGCCTCTCGACCGTGAGTTTGTGTGCCGTGTTTGTGTCTTTTGAGGCCCAGTTCGTGTTTGAGCAGGCAAAGTGAGTTTACTTGTTATGATATTTTATGTTCCTGTCGCTATCAGATAATGTCGGAGCTGTCCCGGTGCTCAAAAACATCGAAAGATGAAGAAGATTAGAATATTGGCAATAAGGTTAAATTCCGATATTTTTGAGCATCTAGGGCCTATGTTTTTGACCTAGGTAGACGACAGTTCCCATCTATTTGATGTCGGTGTCGCTGGTAAAAACATTCAGTAAAGCTTAAAAAATATTAAAAAATACTTCACGCACAGAAATGTCGATCGATACATTAATAATTAGTCAATTGGAATCACTACATAGTATAAAACAAAGTCGCTTTCCGCTGTCTGTGCTTATGTCTGCTTAGATCTTTAAAACTACGCAACGAATTTTAATGCGGTTTTTTTATAGATAGAGTGATTCAAAAGGAAGGTTTAAATGTATAATTCTACGCAGACGAAATCGCGGACAGAAGCTGGTCAATAATAAATGCACTCAAAGTGTCGCGAACTCCTTAGTTTTGATACTTTTTTATATCTTTTCTAATCATTTTGTTTTTGAAGTTTTATTGACATGTTTTTAGTTGTTACGCAGCAGAGTAAAGCCACAGTTCAGTTTTCATGGTGTTTTCATTTTCCTCTAATTAACTAACATAGTCCACAGATCGTACACTTCACAAAGTAAGGTACTTATTCCATGTAAACTAATCCACGATACAGTAAACATACATTTATGTAAAAAGCTAGCCGTTTAACTTTTGCGGAAACACATATACACCGATGATCTATTTTCATGTCTGTGCTCTGTTTCATTTTTCTAAAATTGTGTGTATGCTATCTGTGTCTTTCAAAAGAGAATAAATGTCTTCTTTCTTTCTTCTTTTTCTTTCTTAATGTGCCGAGCTCTTTTTAATTAAAAAAATCGTCTAGGTAGGAAATAGGTACGTAAAAAATCTGCGTCTATTTTTAATCACATTTAAAATATGAACGTTAAAAAGAAAAAAAGAAAGAAAGAAAGAAGACATTTATTCCTTTTTGCAAGACAAACAAATATAAGAGAATATACACAATTTAAAATAGAAAATAATCAAGACATATAAAAATAGATCATCAGCGTTGTGTGTGTCTTCGCAAAAGTGAAACGGTCGCTGGCTCAGCATTACGCTGAGGTGTTAGACACCTGCAGCACTGATTAAAAAAAGGTATTATAAAATCGTAACGGATTACACTCGCGGATTTAAACACGAAACCTGCTCAGCTCGTTGCGCCAAATACCTACACAATATACTGTAAGTATTATGAGTAGGTACTCAACTCTGCAACGCCGTACCTTCGTGCAAATAACGGTACTGTTTGTTAAATTAAACTAACAAAGACTGACTTAGGACTTAAGCCTAGTTACACTATGCGAGAACTACCGAGTAGACATGTTACACTGCCGTGGCCGATCGATCATTTCGACACACCCTAAGAAAAAGTGTGTATCTACAAAAACCAAATTTTACAGGAGAGCGTTTTAAAGTTTCTATAAATTTAAAATCGCAATTGCGTGGTAACTATATATACCAGAGGATTGAAATTTGGCATGGAGTACAATATTGTGACAATATGTATTCGTGATTTTTTATATATTATTAAACACGGTAGTTTCTTAATAATTACAGTTATTCACTTATACATACATGATAATATTTCGTCAACTCTGACGTGCAAGTAGCTGATGCATACCTTGTTCTACGTATATTTAACTTTGACGAAACAGTATCTGCCAGATATACATGTATATGTTGTTCCAAATTTTACACTAGATTAATCAAGTGACAGATATTGTACAGCCTTTCTCAAGATAAAGACTGGTAGTGGTTGATACACATATATCTTTATTGACTGCCTTATGTATATGGCAGATGCACACTTGTTCATAGTGACTTACTTTTAAAATAAAAGTATGATTGGTATTTATACATACTTTTTATTCCACCCGCTCAATGGGTTCCCGCGTAATATTGAATAAGAGGCAAATATTAAGTTTTGCTATGGAGTTTTTTTAGCAATTAATGTAGATAGTTAGTTCTACGTTTGGGAAAAAATATGTTCGGACCACTTTTTTCTTGTTTTTATTAATGTAAACGATAAAGTCGATACCGTAGACTACGAAAATGCAATAGTCGCATAACTAAGTATCAGGCAGATACACACTTTTTCTTAGGGCGTGTCGATTTGTGAACCCATGGCTTCTCGACCGCGCAATGTAACGTAAACTATGTATCCCATCCAAACCATAAGTTTGAAATGATAGCCAAGTCAATATGCATTGTTATTGACTTCGCCGACAAAAGAATTGATGTTAATACCTCTGTATTAATATATTAAATATCTTACAATCTTGCTAAATGTGGCCTGTAGGTACCTGATACCTTAGGCTCTGTCACCCGTAAGGGATAAAGCCATGATTTGTGTGTGTGTGTGTGTGTGTTTATATACAATGACTTGCCTATGCCAATGATTTAACAAAATAAATTTAACAATGCATCAAAATATCACTATTAGCGCCTATATACTACTAGCGCCATCTAGCGGTGGATAGCAAACCTAATCAAAACCTTCAGATATTATGCGCTTCTTATCTAATACAAAATTAATTTTCAGTTTTCAAAGTTTCATAAGTGGACATACACCTCATAGGCTACCTTGATGCCAAATATCGAGTTTCTAAGTCACAAAATCGCCGGTGTTTGAACGTTAATATTATCAGTATCTGTTTGAGCTACATTTATAAAATTTCTCATTTTAGGCAAGCTTAAAGGGTCTGTATAAATGTGCTAAATTCCATGTATGTATGGTTCGTGTAAACACACGGCAACGTCGCCAGTTCCTTTTACTTTGAACTTGGCTGACCCGCTCCCGCGTGTCTAGATAATTTGAGGTCTTCGACAGTTTACAGGTGTAGGTACCTATTTATAAAATTTATAAATCTTTATTTTCCGTATGCCATCACTTGGCGACAGTAAACGAGGCAATAACAATAATATGTTGCACAGAAGTAAAAATACATAATGTCAACGTACTTTATTAAGCATATTATAAGTCTAGAATTCTTGCCATTCGTGACTACTCACATTGACACTGACTGTTAACATTCTGTTGTACTTACTATAAAAATAATGAATAGGTAATTCTTATTGTGTTTAATTTAGTTCCTTTTTTCATTTATTTTTTGCGAATCGCAGTTTCGCGGGATGAGGTACCTAATGTAATTCATATTTAGAGGTATATTTTAAAGTTAGCTTCTACAATGTGGCGATGTGGCTAGCAACCCATCCATACGCCCACAATCATACTAAACGTGGTCCTTAGGTCTTGTTACCTTGGGCTCTGTCTAGCGCGGTTGACACCTAGTGCTCCCGTAACGCTCACAGCACATGGCCAGGAGGGAACGTGTGTGTTTTTAGACGGTAGGCCAACCTCCCCTCCTTCCATAGGGAAGGCAGCGGCGAGCTGGAGAGCCCGTCATACTCCCGTATTTGGCTGCCCCGAGCGCGGGAATGCATAAGGCGCATTTTCCACACGTTAAAAAAAAAAAAGGCCCTGTCTAGCCCGTAAGGGATAAAGACGTAATTTATGTATGTCGTAATGTTTCTCTCTCTCTCTCTCTCTCTCTCTCTCTCTCTCTCTCTCATGTATGTTATGTATGTATGTATGTTCTACAAATAATTTCACGATCAACATACTAAATCTGCTCTATTGTGGCTTTCACTATATGGATATTTTAAACTCACTCTTTGTCGGTCTCTCGCTTAATTCTCCTCCCATTTACTCAAAGGTTAACTGGTAGAGATCCCTTATAGGGATAAGTTCGCCTTTGTGCATATATTTAAGTTATTTGTTGTGATTTGCCTCTGCTTCTTTATATTTGTACAATAAAGCATTTACTTACTTACTTACTATGTCAGTAATAAACGAGAATAAAGTGGTTATATGCGTTCAGGGATTCAAAAGGAAATGAAGAAATATAAGCTATGATGCAGATACTTTAATCTCTACTAATACATACATACATACATGCCGTAGCGCCTCTTTCCTACAAGGGTAGACAGAGACTACTTTGTTCCATTTGCCACGATCCTGACATACTTCTTTCGCTTCGACATTCATCAATCTCCTCGTACATGCTCGTCGTTTTCGGGTAATCCTGACCTGACCTTTTTCCAAAACGTCTCCTATTTGGTCTCGGAACGTCCGTCTAGGCCTTCCCCACCCAACGCAACCATTAACACTCCCCATATAGATCTGTTTAGTTAGTCCACTCTCATCCATCCGCTCTACGTGACCAAACCAAAGCATACTTTTCTATCCTAGTCACTATATCCTCTTTCACACCAGTGAACCACCTTCCCTTATCACTCTACTAATACGCATAAACATATACGGTTTTCACTTGTACCATAACAACCTTCCATGCTCATATTGTGTTCTTCCATTGCTTCTCTTCTCGCGCAGATGGTTAAAGTCCATCGAGGGAACGAGCAAAAGTATTAGGAATCATGTTATAGGCGATGTGGCTAGCAACCCGTCACTATTTTGATTTCCCTTTCCAGCTATACGTCCTTAACCTTAAGGTTTTGTTACCTTGGGCTCTGTCTACCCCGTTAGGGATATGGATGTGATATGTGTATGTGCATGTGTGTGTGTACCATAACAATCAGTCGTTTCTTACATCGTAAATGCTCAAGCGAAAGATTTCTCCGCGGGAAAAGCGAGGTAATGTTTACTAGTCGGTAGGAACGTAATGTACATACTCGTAGGTGCCACTTTTAGTAGGCAACGTGATCAAACTCTCTCGACATTGCTCTCGTTGAATAAGTAACGATCGAAACAGTAAGAACATTTTTAAGTACGTACTACGTAATTATTTTGCCAAAAAAATGTACACATGATATTTTTTTCCAAATTTTACTATTTTGGGTTTTTCTAACTCAGAATCGTTTACTCTATCGAGCCTAATGTGTCCTAAAATTTCCATTCCAGTTCAGTTTATAAAAATTCATACCTACCTAACTAAAATCTGGGACACATTTTTTCTTGCATGAAAATCGATAGGGTAAACGATTCTAAGTAAGAAAAACCCACATAATATTTAAATTCTAGACAGAGCCTAAGGTAACAAGACCTACAGGCCACGTTTAGCAAGGCTGTGGGCGTATAGGTGGAAAGCGAATTCAAAATAGTTTGATCATGATTTTCTATGATTTTAGGGCTGTATTTTCTTTGCTCCCAGACCAGCATGGAAGTTCTATATCTAGGTAGGTACATGCTATTTAATTACTGATAATAAACTCCTAAAGCTGTTATTTATTTCTAAATCAATAAACAAAGAGTTAGATTTAAAAAAAATACAACTAAAGTTTTAAATTGCTCATAAATATAATTATTATGCTTTGACGCTTTGAGCGGCATTTCTTAGTGTAACCAATTCATATTTATTAGTCACCGTGAGGCCCGATTTTTGACTAAATATATGTGACAATACCCCTCGAATGTGATGAAAAATTGCGCCGAATTTTACTTAAATACCTACGAGTTGATTAGACGATAAATTCAGCTCTAATTTATCTGGTCAGCTAGTCGAAAATAAATTAGAGCCGTAGTTTCGTAGCAATACACAGACTTTTCCACTTTGGGGTGGTTCTTTCTAGTGATATGCTTTAAAAATCTAGCCCCAAGTTTTGATCGCAAAATCATTTGTGCCGTCAGCCTCGCCAAGGCAGTAGCCCGCTTGCAGTCCCGCTTTCTCTGTACCTAATATTTCAATTTCAATTGAAGGTCGTACTGTTATATTGTCAAGTACAGTCGAGGGCTTAAGTATTGATACAGCCTTCATCATCACTACGTAGTATAAAATAATCTATACTAATATTATAAAGAGGAAAAAATTGATTGTTTGTTTGTTTGAATTGAATAGGCTCCGAAACTACTGGACGGATTTCAAAAATTCTTTTGCCGTTAGAAAGCTACATTATATATCACTGAGTGACATAGGCTACTTTTTACCGCGGGAAAATACCTTCTCCTACGGGAAAATTAATTTATCGCGGGCGAAGCTGCGGACGGAAGGCTAGTATAAAATAAAGACGCTTTCTCTGTCCTTATGTCCCTATGTCCCTATGTATGCTTATATCTTCAAAACTACACAGCGGATTTTGATGCGGTTTTTTTTAATAGATAGAGTGATTCAAGAGGAAGGTTTTTATGTATAATTCTACGCAGACGAAGTCGCCTGCGGAAGCTAGTATTAAATATACCTACGTTTCACCGACCTTATTGTTTGTATAGATCTTCTTCTTTTTTTAACATGGCCCATGGATCGATGCGATGATTTCGCCAATGTCAAAGTAATAAATACAGTATTCAAAAATCTTGTGACAAAAATGTCGGCAACGTTGTACGGTAGAACACGGTCAAAAGACCTCTCCCCTGTCGGGCTCTTAGCCAACGGATAACGATATCCCTCAGAATCTGCCAGGTAATCATTAACCGATGCCCAGAGAGCTCCGGACCAAGCACTGCTCTTCCCCTCGGACGGATCCAAAAACGAACCGCAGCTCTTGACCACACGCGGAGGTAACCCGACCCGCGACTCTGTTCACTTTGAACATTTATCAGCGTATGGAAGCATTTGTAAACGTGCGCCTCAAGGTCACAAAATACAGCTGTCTCGGCGCCCAATATCATTTTTTTGCTTTCGGTGTCGAGACTCTAGGTCCTTGGGGTAAGTCCTGTCACGGTCGCCATATGAAAAAGCAAATTCTCAACGAGATTTTTTATTATAAACAACCGTCGCCAAGCAACTTAAGCCGCTCACACATTCGCGACAGGTGCGCTGAAGCTTCACAGAGAGCTCAGTAAAAGATTGAGAGGGCAACAGGCGACCCTCGCGCCGGCAGCCATCTCGCGCAAAGAATCGCAATCGCACGTCAGCGCGGGAATGCTGCCTGCGTGATGGGTACCCTGCTAAGAGCCCCACCTCTCTTTTACAATTAATTTTAAAGTTTATTTAGTTATTTTAATTTAATATAGTTTTAGTTTTGAATTTAAATTTTAAGTATCTGTCTTTTCATACTTACATGAAATAAAATTTCTTCACGGTTTATTTGTCAACTGTGATTCAAAAATCTTAAAAAGCATTTACATTTGCTCTTCCAAAAGAACAATGACACAACTGCATTTTTGCGATTTTACAAGAGCGATTTAATGGTTACAAACCGAAATTTTAAATTCCAATGACAATTTTTTTGCACTAGTGTCATTAGTACTGTTGGACTAGCGAATATTTAGTCAAATTATTCGTATGTGTGTGATCCGTTTACATTGTTTGCTCTGTAGTCTGATGAAGAAATATACCGAATTAAACGATTAAAAAAGGTTGAATACGATGAACATAACGAGGCGATGTTGTTTTGTTTATTTACTAACGGACCACCTCGTTGGCCGTCATCAGCCAACGCTCGTGTCATATGATTTATGCCCCTAAACCGGCTGGTACGGACCATGACGTCTTAATGAGTTTCAATTCCGACTCAGTTCAGGTTTTAGCTATAATATTTAGCATGCTGACAGTTCCACCTACGCCCACAATTTATGCTAAACGTCTTGTTACCAGAGGCTCTGTCTACCCTGTAAGAGATATAGACGTGATGTGTGTGTAAACCTAGAATGTACCAGTTGCTTCTCTTCACGCGCAGATAGTAAAGGCCCATCGATTTTTAGGAATCATGTTATAGGCGATGCGGTTAGCAACCCATCACTATTTTAATTTCCCTTTCGCGCTTTCCCTAAGCGTGGTCTTCAGGTTTTGTTACCTTAGGCTCTGTCTACCCCGTAAGGGCTAAAGACCTGATATTTGAGTATGTGTGTGTGTGTGTGTTTGTTGTGTGTAAGGTTACCATTAATACTGAGACCTTGGTTGCTAATAGGTACATAATACAAGTATATAGGTATTATAGGTGTGGCGGTTACGTCTATTGTGTAAAAATGACAGTTCGTGGATATGTCAACTATGGCTTAGATTTTATTTAAAAACGTTTTTATGACTATTTCTAAGTATTTAGGTACCTACGTATTCCGCGCTATACCTACGAGTAAGCTTAGTTCGTTAGCATTTTTTTTGTTCTCAATATAAGGCGTTGAGCTCATGAAAATAATTATTCATTGTTTCAAAAAAGTTACCTATGTAAACTTTTTGTTGCAGAAATAGAATGGCGGATAGCGTCAGACTGTGAAAAGTAATAATGAACAAAAATATATAGGTAATATATACCCTATGCCTTTGACATACAGATAGGCTGGCTAACGGTCAATACAAAACATGAACGTATAAAAGTGTTATTTTTAAAGTTTCGCCTACGGAACTGCAAATAAATGGTTTTCCGTTTTGACGTTTACATAATTAACGATTATCGTTACATGGTCTTTGCTTATTTAATTTGTAATTTAGTAGATATTAAAACAAATAAAATTAAACTTTACTTAAAAGAAAAAACTAAAAATGTACCAGTTGCTTCTCTTCCCGCACAGATGGTAAAAGCCCATCGAGGGAATGGGCGGAAATCAAAGCGTACACGCTCTTAATCGTATTTACCATCTCTTTCAACCACCATTTTGTACCGTTTGAGATAATGAAATTGTGAATGCGATTACGATAGTTATCAATATGGCCTTGAGTAAGATTCCTTCGCTAATACATAGATTCCGACAATAAATAGCAGAAAACGGATGAAAAGGAACTGAACATTGTCATAGCGTAAACTAACACACACATACAGTTTGACAACAAATATAATGCGCATCGGCAGTATTCGTTTGCGCAGAGAAGCGCAGACCAGTTTCCGATGGTAGCCGAACCTGTAAATAATCTATATTGAACTTTATTTGCAAGCGCAACTGGCAGAGTATTGCTTGCTTTGCATTCTTAGCTCTGTCCCGCTTACACGATTTTGCCATTGTTGGTACGAAATCGATCGACCAATAACAGCGCCAGAGTTTCCCGCGCTACTAAAATTGGTATACTGCGCAGGTACATCGTGGAGCATTATTTTTGTTGTCAAACTGTACATACATACACAAATCACGTCTTTATCCCTTACAGGGTAGACAGAGCCTAAGGTGACAAGACCTAAAGACGACGTTTAGCATGACCATTAGTAGCGGTGGTTTTTCTCGTTACCCTTGCGTCTACTGTTACTACTACTATTATTTATTCTGCGTCCTTGCGCTCCTCGAGATATCCTAATCGATCAGCTCGAATGACATTAACGTGAATAGCTAACGAGTTTGACACAAATTTAATATGTTTATCAAAGTTTTGAACAAACCCAGCCAAGCGTGAGCGCCACACATTGTTTTACCCACAAACATTCAATCGGCTTCGTTTGAGAAACACATCCTTTGGCAACCCTTTATTTTCTGCTAACATGCATAACATTTCCATGCTGGTCTGGGAGCAAAGAAAAAACATAGAATGTACCAATTGCTTCTCTACCCGCGCAGATGGTAAAAGCCCAACGAGGGAATGGGCGAAAATCATAGGAATCATGTTATAGGCGATGAGGCTAGTAACCCATCACTATTTTGATTCCATTTTCCACCAATACGTCCACAATCTTGCTAAATGTGGCCTGTAGGTACCTGTTACCTTAGGCTCTGTCTACCCCGTTAGGGATAAAGACGTGATTGGTGCATGTATGTATGTATGCATAACATGTTAACTTTTTTAAAGTTATAACCTAATTACCTGCTATGGGTGGTGTAGGGGTATAGCACGCGTCACGGATTGACGAGGATCCGGGTTCGATTCCCGGCCATAGCTCTACTTTTCGGATTTTTCTGTGTTCTAATTTTCAGTATCGTTAAGAAATTTAGTTATTAAGTACCTAAAACAAATCTGATCTCACTTAATGTGACCCACGGTTTTTTTAAGTTAACAGTTCTTCTTCTCCTTTTTTAATACGGCCCCATCGATCGATGGGATGATTTCGCCAATGTCAATGTAATAAATACAGTATTCAAAAATCTTGTGACAAAAATGTCGGCAACGTTGTACGGTAGAACACGGTCAAAAGACCCCCCCCCCCCCCTGTCGGGCTCTTAGCCAACGGATAATGATACCCCTTAGAATCTGCCAGGAAATCATTAACCGATGCCCAGGGTGCACCGGACCAAGCCCTCGGACGGGCCCAAAAACGAACCGCAGCTCTTGACCACACGCGGAGGTAGCCCGACTTGCACTCCAAGTTAACAGTTATCCAGATAATAAAGTTGGCAAATGAATAGTTTGTCAAACGATACATTTGTCGAACGTTTGTTCAAATGTTCGGACACCGCGTATGTGTGGGTGGTCTTGACGCGTCGAACGGATACTTTTATTAAGTACGCTCGACCGTGGTGTGTTCAAGAAGGCATGTTTGCATTGCTAGGTTTCATCACATCCCGTTTGGCGGACACCTCCATAACCATAAGTAATGATTGCATTGACTGTCAAGATTTATCTCAAAAGTGTAATATTTGCCAGAACTTGACCTATTTGTATACAAACACGAACCTTAAGAGCGATAAACACGTTTCTGTCAAAAGTATTCATAATTCATAAATTATTGATTAATTATTTATATTTTAATTTAGCCCAAATTATTGTTTAATATTCAGACTTGATTGATTCATTGATTCAGTATTTTCATACATATAAATAAACATAATCGTGCTAAACGTGGCCGTGGCGTCTTGTTACCTTAGGCCAGGGGTGGCGAACCTATTTCGGTGGTCGTGCCATTTTTTCACAAATAATGTAATATTTGGCTCTACCTATTATTAGACCTTGATGTCTTAATAGTTGTGTTGTTATATTACCATCATATGACCATATTGCCATTATTGGCGTGCCCGAATTATTTTGAAGCGTGCCATTGATTCGCCATCCCTGCCTTAGGCTCAGTCAAAGTGCCCGTAAGGGATAAAGGCTGGATATGTATGTAAATAAGTGAAAATTTAATTTCTTTACTAAATTCCCTTCCCACTGTATGTCAAATAAAAACGAACATAATAAATAAAGTGATCCGCAAACAAAACAAAAAAAGTAGATTAACCAAGAAAGTCAAGGTCAAACATCTAAGTCATTAGAATCGCCAAGAGCAAAAACTAATGATGTTTGAAAATACGATGAGAAATAAGTAGAGATCGGATATTCGAGCACTGGAACGGATAAAAATTACACTTTTGAATAGATAATTCAATTTGTTTTTTTTTATCAGAATCTTATGTCTTCTTCTTCTTTTTTAAAATCATAATCATTTAATAAAATCTCCTTTTTATTGCTGCTAAAATGTAGTTTTTCATTTATTTGCTACACGTTTGTTCTACTTGTTTTTCTGGGAGTAAAGAAAAACATAGAATGTATCAGTAGCTTCTCTTTCCGCGCAGATTGTAAAAGGCCATCGAGGGAATGGGCGAAAATCTTAGGAATCTTGTACCTAAAGGTGATGCGGCTTACAACCCATCAATATTTTGATTCCCCTTTCCACCTAATACGCCCACCGCGCTCACCGTGGCCTTTAGGTCTTGTTACCTTAGGCTCAGTATACCCCGTAAGGGATAAAGACGTGATGTTGATGTATGTATGTAGTAAGTGAGTGAGTGAGTGTGTATTTTTGTTCCTTCTTCACGCTGAAACGACTGAACGGATTTGGAACGTAGTTAGCTGGTAACCTAGATTATAACATAAGGTACTTTATATTCCCGTGGGATAGCGATACACATTTCAATTGCTAATTCCACGCGGACGAAGTCACGGAAGCTACCTAGTTTTACATATTTCTATAAGTGTCCGAATATCCGATCTCGGAAGCCAGTGTTTGTGGTCTCCAGTACAGCGGCCTCAATGTTGAATGCAAGTAATCATCATTATTGCTCGCCATTGCGTGGCTCGGACAGTACTCTTGCGCAACCCTGATTGATAGAGTAAAGGCTCGCTTTAACCAAAGCAATCAGCGTTGCCGCGGATCGTACCTTTTGGTACGATTTACGTGTCGTACCCTTCACGTACCCTGCTCCACATCGTACTATTGCGTACATTTTTACCGATTGAATCCTAAAAACCAAAATGTTGGCTGTATAGGCTAGTATAGTCCCTTTGCCTTTGTGTACGAACGTTTGTGTTTTTTTATTAAAAATAGAGATGGGTTGCTATAACATGATTCAGTCGTAGAAAAAGTTTTGTATACAACATTGAATAAGCAGTCAAAAAGAGCTCGTGACGTATTTCTTACGATGTTCGCTACGCTCATATCGTAACCCACACCACTCGCCTTTTTTGACTGTTGCATAAAATACTATATTTATTTTGTGTGTGTGTGTGTGTGTGTGTTACCAAGAAATATATCAGGAGCCTGAACTTCTTGAGCAAGCAAATAATACCTACGAGAGAAGGGTGACCCCTGCCCTGACTGTAATATAATGACTTTATCCAAGCGCAACAGTCTAGTGTTCTAGGCCTTAACCATACTTCTGCCCGCGACTTCGACCGCATAGAATTAGCAATTGACATGTTTATCGTTATTCCGCGGAAGATATGCAATTTTCCGGGAAAAAAGTAGCCTATAACCTGGCCGGGGATTTCCTTGACAGTTTAGTAAAGTTTTCATTAAAATCAGTTCTGCAGTTTAATTTTAAAAACTGTTGGAACGTGTTCTGTTATTAATTCTAAGTATCTCCAGCAAACTCTTTTTCGAATATCTTCCACGCACAGACTTTCGAAACTCTTCAGCTTCATTTTATATAGGTATAGATAAAACTTTTTTCTTTATTTTTTAGCAATTAAGTATTTACAAATTAATACAGAATTTACATTTAACAAGCAGCGTCTCCGTCGTCTCGTAAAAACCAGTAATATTGAAGGTCAAGGTGCAATATTCACTGAAATCTATGCATTTTCGGGCAAAACGTGAGTTGTCACATTCATTGTCATACGCGGAGTGCAAAACAAGGAAGGAAAAAGAACTGTTTAGTTTGGATGCAATTTGCTAGATATTTATTGTTTAGGAGTGTTTGGGGTCGTTTTTCCAACTTTTGCAAACCCCCAGCCTTGCTCGGTCACACACGGGTAGTACTTAAATTAACTTGATACCAGTAGGCTTATTACCTAACTCGCTCGCAATCGCCATCGTGTTCATTTTGACAGTTCTTGTATGAATGTGACAGCTAGCTGATTCCGATGCCAATTGTCAGCCCATACATGAACTGTCAAAATAAACACGATGGCGAATGCGAGCGAGTTAGGTAATAAGCCTACTGATTACGCCCTTACGCCTATCATTTTCAGTTCATTTCATTTTCATTGCGTTCTCAACTATAAACCGACCGCTTAAATGAGTCCTCGGCCTCGCCCCTGCACCGCCGTCCTTTTTATTAGGCAAAATCGTAAACAAAAACAACCGACAAATTGTAAAACACAAAAATCATGTCGTCACATTTCTTCGCACTTTAATGTAATGTTTGTCCAAGTGATAATGTGCTGTGCGTTTCACACGAAATTTCAAGTGCTATTTCAATCAAGTTTCTCTCTATTTGGTTTGGCATGCGAGTTTAAAAAGCCCGGCCTAATGCTAATATTGTTAAGTACAACCACTTTATTATTGTAAATGTTTTTTGGCGATATATCCGAACGTGTAAGACCTGCCAATGCTTCTTTGAAGCTACGCGTTTTGGTTCTACGAGTACTACCTACAAATAATTGTTTTCATAACACGCGCTACTTTAAAATTGTCTGGCCACTATTGCGGAAGTATACACATGTTTACATACAATATTAAGTAGGTAGGTAGATAAGGTACTGTTCAATAGCGGGTGAAGGGCCAGTCTGCATTTATAGGTAAAACTAGTTCGGACAGTGTGTTCAACCAACGGTTTCTTCACTATCACTACATAGTATAAAATAAAGTCGCTTTTTCTGTCCTCATGTCCCGATGTATGCTTATATCTTCAAAACTACACAACGGATTTTCATGCGGTTTTTTTTTATAGATAGAGTGATTCAAGAGGAAGGTTTATATGTATAATACATGCATAATATACCGTGCGAAGCCGGAGCGGGTCGCTAGTTGTAAATAATTTGTCATTTTTAGTTACTCTAAAAACCCATAGATGTCGCTGTTATATGGCCATAGCAATCCTGAATGGCGCTATTAAGATTTTTCTGTGACCGTATAAATAGGCTGTTTGTTACAACGATGCGTACGGGGTTCGTATACAGTTTTGCTACTCGTACTCGTTTGTAAGTAATTGTTTGCAATTGACTTTGAAAACACTTCTCTCGAAAAATTGTGCTAAACTTGAATACAGAGAGAGTATGAAAATTACAGCTGTTATCTTGTTAAATAATCGAAAAGTTATTATTGACGTGATAACGGCTTACAATCGATGAACGCCGGCTGCATTCACGAAAAAGCATGACTCATTGCGTTACGTTCCGCGTGACGTCAGAGTGTGCAAGCGAGTGCGCGGAACAAGCGATAGAGAAGCACGATCTTCTCGCCTGACGTCAGAGCTCAGTTCGAATATGTTCCTTATCATTATCACTTAAAGCTATCGTTCGTAAACCGACTTTTTTTTAAACTGTAGTTTTGCAACAATGCAGACTTTTTCAACGTGAAACGACCGCGAGACTCAATCATAATTGTGAAATTATTTCCTCTTGGAGCGCTCGGAAGGACTGCGAATTAGTCCTAAACATGTCGAGCATCACTCGACTTTTATACGTGAGTTATCCGTTTTGTGTAATTTAATACAGACTTTCGTACTTTCAAATGGAATTTGGGAAACCGGTGCAAAAACAGCCAGTCCAAAGCAGCCTATTTAGCCTTGAAAAGTAACAGCTATAAAATTAAAATTGTCCAATAATGATGACAAAGTCGCCGCTTGCTGGCAATGGTTGCGTTCACGGCTCCGTGATCAACTCTTGCGCAGTGCCTACCTACTTACTATGGCAAAACTGAATGTCAGGGAAATGAAGCGAGCACTAAAATGATTTACGATGTTTTAAATCATGATTAAGAAGAACGCCGTTGAAGATTATTTAAGTGCTTGTCATAATTAGCTCTCTATTAGGCTAGCAACACATCTGCAATGATCCAAGGCAACGGTGATTGCCATCTGGCCCCTATTTCATAAAACTCGATAATTGCCGGTGACAAGTGACAATTCTATGTACATTACAACCTCGACGGGAATCCACGCCGGTTAGCTTCATATTGAATACGCATTGCATTTCTAATTGTCACCTACTTGCTTGTTTGCATTCACTGTAAAATAAATAAATAAATCTTGAGCTTGAAATACACGGTTCTTTAATGACTCTTCTCAGATTGCCCGATTATAATGCCCCAAACAAAATTGTAACATAGGTTACCATTTGACAAACGTATATGTATTTATTTTTGTACCAGGATCGCATAATGCCGTTCCGCTTCGAGGAGATCGCCTACCAGGCGGAGCTGAACCGGCACGAGAGCCCCGAGTTTGACGAGGAGGCTTACAGGCTGTGCGGGGAGATCCCGGAGACCAGAGTCAGCAAGATACAGGAGCTTCGGGACATGATATACGGTACACATTTACGCATAAGTCTCTGTAGGTACTAGGACTACTAGGTACTTTCTGTCAAATATATTTTAAAACCACTGCGTATAATTAATAAAGATACATAGTGGACCAAGAAAGTGTTAATTACCATTTTTATGACAGTTTCAATTTTAGAAAAAAATAAAAAGGCCGGTTGCCACATTGACTTGTGGGTGAAAATAGTATTTGATGCTTTAAAAGCCGTTCAAATGACATTAAATTTTAGGGTAGTAAAACAAATTTCTCGGTTGACTACATATACATAAGCCCTATGATCTTATAGGCTCTGAAGTTTTAAACAGAAAAAGGTACGTTACAGTTTTAACTGCTAGCAAGTCAGTATAATATTTGAAAAATCCCGAGTACAAAAAGATTTCGCTGAGATCCTTTAGGAAAAACAAGCAAGATTTCATGACAAAAAGTCCTGAATGAAACTGCACTTGTGTTCTAAGACAAATTAACGCTATTCATAATTGAAATAGCAGCCTCCGCTATTTATGGCACGGCACGGCTACTGAACGGCGTGCACTTTCTATTCTCACACAGTCATTTGCTTAATTAATTATTCTGTCAACTTTAGTGTGCCTCTCGTCTCTTTCCTCAGAAACGTTAACGTAAACTTGGTATTGAGCTTCAACCGCGCGGACTTAAATATAGTATACTAGCTTCTGCCCGCGACTTCGTCTGCGTAGAATTATACATAAAAACCTTCCTCTTGAATAACTCTATCTATTAAAAAAAACGCATCAAAATCCGTTGTGTAATTTTGAAGATATAAGCATATATCCCTATGTATGTCCCTACATAGGGACAGAGAAAGCGACTTTATTTTATACTATGTAGTGAAAGTGATATTATCGTGTGTCTACTCTACTAGCATTTTATGGTGCAAGTTTTTTTTTTAAATCAGCCTGTAGCTTTTGGAAGGAGAGAGAGGAATATTAATATTAGTATACATATATATAGAATGCATTAGTGTAAAAAAATCATACAACAAATTTAAAAATGGCAACAAATTCGTTGTATTATTTGTGTAAAATTTTACTTCTTATTTCATTCGCTTTCTACTATCTATCATCATACTCTTGTTAGTTTACACAAAGGCGTGTTACGAGGGCAAGGGCCTAATGTTTTGTGGAAACGGTCGAGTTTCACGGTTTTTTGCCGCGTGTTGTAATCGAGTAGATTAGCCGAAGTAGATAACGATATTTCAAATGACGTATTTTAGAAGGTTAGAGAGGCAAGGGCATAGAACTTGAGCGATTAAAAACGAGATAACCGGCCAATTAAGAAACTGGACCTGTTTTTGCGAGACATAGTCGCGGAAAACAGTTAGTTGGATTAGTATTTTAACCGACTACTGACGCGAAGGCAAGTAATATGTTTAACCGCCTTTTTAAATATTATCTTTGTGGCGCTGTAGAAACCAAACGCGTGAAATGATTTGAGAGCCCTGAGAGATTTCTGAGACCTTTACATCAATCTGTTTGTTTTTATCTTGAAAGTTTCGCTAAAGACATGAAGAGTATTGAAAATTCGACATGACTACCAAACCACTAAGTCAAAGTAGCAAAAACTAAAACCAACATGGTTTTGCTATGTCCGATCTATCTGTCTGCCTATCCGGGCAGAACTAGAGTCTCTTAAAACTGGTAACATTGTACACAATGCTTTTTTTGTTCTCGCCTCAATCCAAATATTAAGAGCTACGAGCTACGAGTATGTCGCCTCTCTCTCGAGCACGGGTGGGTGGGGTGCATTGAGAATTCGAGATTAGCTCTAAAGTTACGACGCTTGCCAACTGTTGGTACCAGGACATAATAGTCTACAGAAGTTTGGCATATTATTCAGTTGCACTGCACGTCAACGAAGCATTATCACATCCATGATGATGAATTTTATTGATGATGATACTAAAATTGGGTTTAGAGTCTAGGGCCGTCCTGATGGAAAAAGTTAAGTCTCGACTCGATTTATTGTACCAAAAACGTTTGAAACTGTCAATACAAAGCTTAGCGCGCCTAAATTGAGATTGAATTTTTCTTTTTTTTCTGCTCTGTGGCATAATAACGAAGGCGTGAATTTCTTGCAACAAAAACAATATGAAATTTATTCAAGCAGTAACAAATAAATAAACAATATCAATTTATTAAATAAATGTTACGTATGAAAGATTTTATTTTGTACCAGGCACCCATGAGTTCAATGAAGTAACACTACCTTATCAATGTTCGCAGAGCGCGGGGAATGTCAACCGCCACAGATGGACGACGCCTTTTTGTTGCGGTTCCTTCGCGCCAGGCGCTCTGTACCGGCGCGCGCGCACCGACTGGTTAGAATTTATGTTTTCCTAATAATAATAAATTATGACGCTTCGTAATATTTTTTCCACAAAATGAAATGAAATTTATTCTTGGTAACAGCCAGTAACAGGCATTACAACATTTTATTCTGCGAGTGGCAAATCAAAAAATTCACCGTAATCATAAATAACACAAACACCAACACAAACAGCGTCATGGGTATTATATGTTTTGCTTGGCTCTAAGGGAGTACAAATTTCTCTCGTTTCAGCTACGGCTTACAAAGCCGCGCTGTTGGCTACATAATGTGTTACGTTATGATGGGCCATTCAGATGAAGGCAATAGCCGAGACAATCCACTGAGCCAATACAATATATTGGCATCGTCTAACTAAACTAAATAAAGACAAAATACAAGCCAAATCAAACCAGTCCAATATAAATTTGATTTCAAAATTGGCTTAATTTCTAGGCTCAGTCGATTGTCTAGGGCACTACTAGCCTTGTTTAAATGTACTGAATACTCTTGAATTAATGATGTGCCGGATATCCCGATATTATGTATTTCGACAGAACATGAAACTAATCGGCCATCTATAGTAGCACCCTGGCACAATTATGCTACATTTTAAAATATGGATCATGTTGGCCACACACCACCTAGGACATGATTTGAAAATAACTAGAAAATTGTATAGACAAATTGTGTGAAGACGACGGATGAGGAAGGATCACAAGCAGGCTTAGTGAAGATTACGTTCCATTCCAGATGGTCCACTACTGCCAGTTTCGGGAGAAGAATCCACACCTATGGCGCGGCGTGGACTGGTACGGTATGCGGCGGCTTGGCAGCCTGTTTGAGGGCGTGCTCTATGACCGCCCAGACGTAGGACGGCTCATAATCTGCAGGCTCGGTGAGCTCCCAGCAACTTTGAACTCCTGGTACACCCATGATCATGGACTTAAATCATCCATTGCAGATTTTGCTAACGACAATCCTGCAGTGCCTAATCATTCAATTATGAAAAGTTATCGGCTTCTTAACATCCACAAATATTCACATTCGGAGACTGTAATCCGTACCTACCAAACAATCTTGGGAAGAATTGGTCGTTCTATTGAAATTTTGCTATCGTCCTTGTATAAATATTTTTGATAGAGAAGATCCTAATATATTTTTGGAAGGTATGAAATAAAAGAGCAATATCGCCAGTCTAAGCAAATGATATGGCAAATATTAAAGGCGTTTCACTATATGCTATTTACAAGATCAAACTGGCAGTGTTTTGCAACATCGATATTGGCGTATTCATCATCACATACCTAAATTATCTCAAAAATTAAAATGAGTCTTAATCTGTTCGCAGGCCAATGGAACCCAGAGACGACACCCGTGGAAGACCTGATCCGTGGCAGTCTACTGCTGCTGGAGATCGGCATCATGCAGCCCAAGTTACAGGTGCTACTGGAGACACCATCATAGAATACGTCTCGAACGTGTTTCATTTATTGACGAATGCCTACGAGACGTTTTTTGTGTTAAAATCCTATACTAGAGGCGCTGATTTCTTTCTTAGTGTAAGGCCTGAGTGGACGTTCGAAAAAGAGCTTTCGGCTTATTTTCTGGGATGTATAAGGCCCCAAGTTAGGTACCTAACATTTAAATCTAAATGTAACATACATACATACATACACAAGTCAAGTTTAATTGACTCCGAGTAGCGACAAAGAGCTCTGTGCATCGTCGATCCAGGACACCAGTATGAGTTTCATTTGTTTAACATGCCCGCTGCACAATCAAAGCCTTACCGTGGCCTTACACCCTTACTCACTGTCGCTGGCAACGCATTATATGTATGTAATTTTCACTATCATTTCAACAGACCGGATCCGATTAAGTCTCAAGCCTGAGAGTCATCAGCCGTTGACATTGTGTTTTCAGGTGCTTGGTGGAGTGGCGCTCTTGGATTGTGAGGGTCTCAATATGAAGCACATACGGTACCTGACTCCCGCTGTGGCCATACAGGCCATGAACGTTCTAGGGGTGAGGGTTGAGATTTTGATAGCAGGATGTTTATGATTACTTAGTAATCATCTTTCTATGATGCCTTTGAGTGTTTCGTTTGATACAATTCCGCATTAGCTAGCTGTACTATGCTTTGCGATTTCATAGTCAGAATTTTAAAGTAGTTGGATCGGTACTCCGTTGAAATGAATGCCTTCCTCAAGAATCAAGCTATGAGGGTTTCAGATGCATTGTTACACAATTTACACTAAATAAATAGTAACATGTATAAATAAGTAAATCCTAATAGTCATTAAATATACTTACTCGCTGGGTTGGCAATTTACTAAAAGAATTGAATAATTTATGTTATAATACATCAGATAACCGTAACATTGAGTGTTCCGTGTTTTGAAATTATGTCATGGATAGCCTTTTAATTTATTTCTCTTTACATGCAAACTTGACAACATTTGGAGAGAAAAAT
Organism: Pandemis corylana; assembly: GCA_949127965.1. Lineage (NCBI taxonomy): Eukaryota > Metazoa > Arthropoda > Insecta > Lepidoptera > Tortricidae > Pandemis > Pandemis corylana. Next base: position 12,059,672 of record OX421866.1, on the reverse strand, counting down.
GGTTTGTTTGAATATTAGATAATTACTTATTAATATTATAGTTTATTCGTCAGTAGTAACACTATTATGCTACTACTACTGCCTATCTCATGCATGTGCATTAATCCATGGCGGCGCTCGTTTGATCACTTAAAACTTGTTAGCCTCGCAGCCCAGTAATGCTACATGCACGACGTTCTGGGTACCTCCCATTAGTTCTATGGAACTGTGACGTCATAGAACTGTTAACATTTTTCTTTCCCAGCAGTTCCATGGTAGAACTATTGAACCAAAAAACGTGCTATTTGTTCTATAGAACTAAAAGCACCTCAAGTTTCCCATCAGTCCTATGGAACTGTGACGTCATAGAACTGTTAACATTTTTTTTTTCCCAACAGTTCCATGGTAGAACTACTGAGACAAAAAATTTGCTATTTGTTCTATAGAACTAGAAGCACCTCAAGTTTCCCATCAGTCCTATGGAACTGTGACGTCATAGAACTGTTAACATTTTTTTTTTCCCAACAGTTCCATGGTAGAACTACTGGGACAAAAAATGTGCTATTTGTTCTATAGAACTAGAAGCACCTCTAGTTTCCCATCAGTCCCATAGAACTATGACGTCATAGAATTGTTGCGATATTTTTTTTCCCAGCAGTACCATAGTAGAACTGTTGAAACCAAAAATATTTTTTTAGTTCCATAGAATAGTTGCTCTTGACGTAAATTACAATTTAAAATAAAAACTGTAAGATCAATAAATATTTTGTATTTAATTGTTCTCTAATCACTTTAAATTGAGTTCTAAAGAGATCATTTGAGTTTACAGTTTTTATTTTAAATTGTAATTTAGGTCAAGAGCAACTATTCTATGGAACTAAAAAAATATTTTTGGTTTCAACCATAGAGCAAAAACAAAGAGGAGGTGTGGTAATAAGATTTCCCTATGAAACAACGCGTGACATTTTGCGGGGTGAGGGGTTGTGGAACTCCGCCCACTTTTCAATTTTCCATCCGTCGGTTAGTAGCATAACCACTCGCCTACCTAGTTCAGCTATCTCACACTAGATGTCAATTAGTGTAAAAGTAATGGGACGTACTCAGAACTTTGAATTTCAAAAAGTTTGTGTAATAAATGAATAAAATAAGGGTAACCATTTTTACTGATTTAGATGTATATTGTACTTATGTAAAATAATAGACAAATTATTATAACGAACATAATTTTATTTACAAAATTCAATTACCTGCGAAAATAAAGGCATATTATTCAAATTAGTTGCTTGAAATAGTCCATTTTATCAAATAAAGGTGTTTAAAGCACAGCTTAAAAAAAATTAACAATACCAATTATGTTAATATGGATAAAATGTTTATTTAATATTCTAAGTTCTTTCAATTCATGAACAGTCACGGAGAATAATATGTATACAACTCAGAACTTTGTTACTTCAAAATATTTGCTATTAAAATGTATTGTTATTTCATTACTGACCATAGCCGTGCGTTATTCGGTAAAATTATTTGATTCTAATTACGGCTCTGGATATTTTTGACGTTGAAAATAGTTGTTCTAATTGACGATAGATGGCGGCCTGTTCACAATATATTTATAAAACTACTAAAGTACTGTTTTGGCGACTAAAAAGTATTTAGGACTAAATGTATACTTTAGTTTTCAGTATACACGTATGATTATTACAATATACTAATGCGGAACTTTACGTACTTATATTTTTAATTCACAAAAGTTACGCCATCTAGTGTCGAGAAGTATAATTTATACTTGAAAGCCGAAAATTTTCTAGAACTATTTTAATAATTACGTATAAAATTACTTACAAATGAAATGTGATACCATTCATAGCATCAGAACGTCTGTCTGAATAACTTTGACACGATAAAACACAACACTTTCATCCTTTTCTTCTTAAAACCGCGAAAACACACCGATAATGCGAGTCTCGATACATGTGCACCTGACGAACGCTGACAACATACTGACTAAGCCCCGCCCACAATGATGACGTCAGGACCTAGTTGAAAATCACAGTGCACAGTTGCTTAGGCCAGCTCCTCTTTGTTTTTGCTCTGTGGTTTCAACAGTTCTACTATGGTACTGCTGGGAAAAAAAATATCGCAACAATTCTATGACGTCATAGTTCTATGGGACTGATGGGAAACTAGAGGTGCTTCTAGTTCTATAGAACAAATAGCACATTTTTTGTCCCAGTAGTTCTACCATGGAACTGTTGGGAAAAAAAAAATGTTAACAGTTCTATGACGTCACAGTTCCATAGGACTGATGGGAAACTTGAGGTGCTTCTAGTTCTATAGAACAAATAGCAAATCTTTTGTCTCAGTAGTTCTACCATGGAACTGTTGGGAAAAAAAAAAAGTTAACAGTTCTATGACGTCACAGTTCCATAGGACTGATGGGAAACTTGAGGTGCTTTTAGTTCTATAGAACAAATAGCACGTTTTTTGGTTCAATAGTTCTACCATGGAACTGCTGGGAAAGAAAAATGTTAACAGTTCTATGACGTCACAGTTCCATAGAACTAATGGGAGGTACCCGACGTTCTCACATTGAATCCCGTAATTCGTTTGTTACTACCCCCAACTTCTGTTCCCCTAGTACGCTTTCCCGTTGCATCAGCGCGGCGTGCACGTCGTCAACTGCTCGCGCGTGTTCGAGTCGCTGTTCTATGTCTTCAAACGTCTGGCACCCGCGGAGGGGCTATGGCGAAAGGTCTACTTTCATGGCGGCGATATGACCTCCTTGCACAGGTGAGGCTTTTTAAACAACAAAGAAAACTAACAATGGGCGCTATCGCGTGTGAATTACCACTAGAGGCGCTAGTGTCGCGTGAGGTCCAATAACATTCACTTTTCACTGGTTTTGGCGGGCTTCTTGACCTAAATTATAATTTCTTTCATTTACCTATTGAAAAGTGATCTGCTTCGTTAAATTATTGCGAATAAAATTATTTGGCGATGAATGTAAACGCTTTATAAGCGGTTTTTTTCGAACAAAACAGAAGTGCACAACATTGCGGCATAGCTACTTGATATGATGGATAGTTATTTATAATTAAAAAACTTAATGAGATTCAAGATTTATAACTTTGTTTCGGCGCCGATCTTATAAAGTCGCCTTTAGTCAACAGTGGCGCCAACTTGCGAGCAAATAAATGATAGTCCCCTTTGGCACACTGTTAGAAAGAAAGAAAGAAACCCACTATATCAAGTTCAATTTCTGTTGCCCAGGTACATAGACCCGGAGTGCCTGCCGACCCGATACGGAGGCAAGCGGCAGGAGACCTCCGTATGCACCTGGTTCACCAAGATCAAGCAATACAAGAATAAGAGCTTCGACGACGACATCAGCAAGCTGGGGTACTCGTGCGACTATTAGATACGAGTAGGCTATAAATGTCAATACCACCTAGAACGCTAGTTTAACAAGACAATACTGTTTGTAACAACTATAGCATCTTTATCAATCACACTGACTTAGACCCTGCTGTACCACTCTCTGCTAAGTACATCATATCTTGTGTCAGATGGACGACGTTAAAGGTTGACACTTGAGATCAGGAACTTAACAATAGTGGTGGAACAGGCTGTCTGATGCAAAGGGACCTTCGTATAGCCATACCCCCTTACTCATAAAACACACTGCAGGCTTCTGCTAACTTAGCAATCGTTTGTCCTTATCTGTCACTTTGACTTTTACCTTTCACAGATAAGGAGTAATGATTGCTAAGTTAGCAGAAGCCTATGCGGTTATAAATAAGGGGGTTAACGTCTACACTGTATCCGGAATACCTCAGCGGTGGCTGGGTTAGTGTTTTACCTTACATCAGTCGATGTTCAGAGTGTACGGCGTCAAAGCGGTGACTTAATTTTGAATCCAAAATGACAATCTTTATGTCGCCCTGGGCCATAAGTAGAAATTTACCAGCCGCTGCGCGAGCGGAAATTTCCACTTCCTAGCCAAGAGAAGACGTAAAATTGCGTACACACCTCGGGCGGTGATAAAGAAAGCCTCAGGTCGCATGTATATCGCCCTCGCCTTTGGCTCGTGCGACAAGTTCCTGCGATCTGCGACGTACTTTATTTCACCACCCTCGGTGCGTAAAGTACTATTACAATAATGTTCTATCAAACTAACCGAACCACTGAAATAACAGGAATAATTTTGAGACATTTTGTATGTTGCTAACGAAACTAGCGCCAAGCTCCGTGTCTCCATACAATATCGTATCTCCCACCGATATCATTACATTCACATACGAGTAAGTACTTCCCCCACTATAACTGTTGCTTTCATCATATGCGTTAAATTTTGCCTTTGTGCTAGCACGTAAGGTTTTTATTTTTTTGACCGTTTCTCAACAGCTTTAAACAGTAATTTCGTCGCAAGGGTTAACATCTAATTAATTTCACACATACTTATTCTGTGACATTACTAACATCCCCTTCTCACCCGAGAGTCAAAATACTAAATTTTAAAAGACTACTTATAACATTGTACAAAGCCATATCAAATTATTATTTCATATTTATGCTTGAGATCGCTACATATCCATTCCTAATCCCAAAACTATATCGTAGCGTACGAACCCTCTATGTATATGTGTGATCCATTTATTTATTTCTGTTTTTCCTATATTTATTCAATAAATGAGAATAAATGAAACATAATTTGTATCTAGAGGAAATAAGAATTAATGTTAAGTAGTATTTTGTTTTTCTGCTTTGACATGACAGTTGACACTCGACTGTCACTTATAACCCCGGAGGTAGGACGGCTGGTAACGAGAGTGTCACATACAGTAATTTCCTATTATTTAATCCGTGCTAGCTAGCATGCTAGACCTCCTTAAGGGCCTGTCCTGTACAGTTTCGTGGTAAGATTGCACCAATCAGCGTTCAAAGATGTTTAGCAAGAACCAATCAGAAGAGCTTGAATATCAAGTTATTAGTCTTAAAAGATTAAAGACAAAGAGCCCAACAAAGTATTGTAAGTAGGAGACACTAAGATTTGGGAAGAAAGAGACAACAATAAACGGGTAGGGTCATTGTATACTAAATATTAAATTTAAGCTTAGGTTACGGTTATCTTAGTACTTGGTCTAATTAGGTATTGCTCAAGAATATGGGTTGTTCTGAAATATCACTTAACTAAATATTTTTATATGGATTCAAATAAAATGATGATGCAGCAACTGCGTGATATTAATTAGTTAGGAATAAGTGGTAAATTATGTAAATTAAAATAAAAACATAAGGTTATTTGTGTGAACCCTGACTTTTATTTTATGTACCTACTTCCGTGCGTTAACCGACAATCTTACCACTTTTTCCACTCCAAAGTGATATATATTAATCTGTGCATTGCTACAACACTAACTATAGTTCAAATTAAATTGTAAACTAGTTGACTAGATTAAAGAGAACTTTTTTTTATTTCATCGTCATCATAATCAGCCTGAAGACGTCCACTGTTGAACACAGGTCTCCCCCTTAGCACACCATAATGAACGACAACTCGCCACCTGCATCCACCGGTTTCCCGTAACTATCACGATGTCATGGGTCCACCTGTAGGCTTATTACCTAACTTGCTCGCAATCACCATCGTGTTCATTTTGACAGTTCTTGTATGAATGTGACAGCTAGCTGATTCCGATGCCAATTGTCAGCCCATACATGAACTGTCAAAATGAACACGATGGCGATTGCGAGCGAGTTAGGTAATAAGCCTACTGTTCCGTTTGAGGTTTCTCCCCCAACGGTTGTCTGTTCTACGGCGATGTGGCTACCCATTGACCAATGCCTTTTTATCTACTCTTATTTAAAATTCAGCACACCATTTCACCACTCTCGAGTGGCATTTCACATAGGTATGTGGCTACGTGCTTTCAGCCCCTGACCTGAGTCCACACGTATCACGGACCATTTTAAATGGTGACATTTCTTTATTTGTGTTGGTGAATGTACATGCCCATTTAGTTTATTTACTTATATGGACATGCAACGCCATCTGTTGGCAACTATAGGAAATAATAAGGCTAAATTATATAGAATCAGAATTGCTTACCTTCTTTCCTATACCTAAAAAAATGAACCCTAGCGAAACATTGCTAAAATAATACGTCTTCTTTTTTTGCTTCTTATCAAATCCAAAATTTCTGTTGCATTTTACTTTATTACATTCTAATGTAGGTATAATATTGTATAAGTATCTTAAGTGTTATACAATAATGTTATGTGTGTATGTTTGTATTATTTTATTTTATTTACTTAGCTAAGTATGTATTATATTTGTGTTAGTATTGTTGTTTTTACTATCCCTGCGTTTCTCCTGTCTATTTGTTTCCGCCACCTACTTAAACTGTCTCCAACTTATTTCTTCTTTGATTGGTTGTCTGGTAGAGATCGCTATTAAGCGATAAGACCTTGTTATTTGTTTCTGTATTGTTTTGTACTGACTTGTGGTGTTCAATAAAGAGTATTTGTATTGTATTGTATAATACCGCATTTTCAAAAGCCTGTACAAAAGGGTCCATATACGAGAAAAGGCTGTCGAAAGAATGCGCCTGCACAGTGTGCACAGTACGTCAAGCAGCCGCAACAAAATTCACTACAAAGAAAATATTAAAAATATTTAATGAATCAGACTTAATATGAGTGGCCATCGGTGCTGGGTCATCGCGTGTGAGGAATACTGATAACCCTTATCCATACTGTTTGTCTGTTGACAGTGTGTTCAGTGCGGCCATCCGTAGCGAGCTATGCGCTCCTGATACAATTAAATATAATAATATGTTTAAATTATATGTGGTTTCCGCGGATTTGTGTTTATTGAAACTACCTCAGGGGTTTGTATTTCCTTTTAACTTAATAAGTCTTTGTAGAATTCCTTTATCATCGGTCCATTTTTTATCATTTTTTTTTTCTTATTTTATTTTGGTTTCACTGCATGAAAAATTCATTTGAATTATTGGATTTATTTGCACTTTATACTTATTTTGAAGGAATGTTCCGTGTTTTTCCTTTGTTTTACGAACAATAAAATCCTTAGTCAGCACTTAGTCACTGCCCTGCAAGTAATAAAGACAGAACTATGTACCTACATAGTTAGTATATATATAAGTTAATTAGTAATTCGAGAACATAATATTATTAGCTGTTTGTCAACTTCTTATGGTGCAGCAGCGAACAAGTAAGTTTTGGAGACAAAGTAAAGAGCTTTACGCCACAAAATAAAAAGTACTACTACATTTTTGTCAGAAGCTATTCTAATAATTCAGTCATTGTGCGAACCATTTTTTTCGTGTTTATTTATTGGAATACTATTATTTTACCAGAAATAGGTATTTTCTTACATATTTCGAATTTGCGTTATTAGAAATAACAAAACAGTAGATTAACTAATAGCTTAACATTTCTTTGAATCGTAATCAAATGGCTATTAATACATAATTGACGATAATGGATTGCAAAACTAAACATTATCAGAACTTATATTAGGCGTTTAATTTTGATATGACATATCCAATAGAGTCCGCGTGTTGCGTTGATAACAACTCAAATTTATCATTATCACTGACCCCGTATTTTAATCTGATTTATTCCAACTAGTTGTGATTTAGTTTCAGTTGAATAATGCCGTTTATTGACATTGCATTTCAAGCGGACACCAGCAGATACGAGGATGCCGATTTCGAAGAGTACTCGAGGCGGAACTGTGGCGAGAATCCGGACACCAGGGATACAGCCATAGAGGAGCTTAAACGTTTACTAGAATGTGGGTTTGCTAGTCAGTAGAAATAGTGTAGTGACTAGTTCGATATACCAAGAGCACATGTTCGCGAGGAGATGCGTTTGCTCTATAAGTTTTCGGATTGCAGATAAGGGAGAGTGCCGGTCGCGTCGTACTGACGACGCCTACCTGTTGCGGTTTCTGAGATGTCGCGGATTTATTCCCGCTTTGGCTCATAGATTGGTAAGCTAGAGATGTAAGCAACTAATCTTTTGCTAGGTACTCATTAATTAATTATGTACTCATAATATTAGCTACTCAATTGAGTAAAAAAATCCAAAAATAAAAACAATAGTGCGCTGCTCTAGTTTTATGATTGTATTAAGAAGTGGACGAACAAGAAAATTAACGAACCGAGAAATGAATAAACAAGGAAATGCACCAAACTAGAAGTGGAGGATACAAGAACAAGAAGTGGACGAACAAGGGAATGTATGAACCAAGATGCGGGCGAACAAGTATTAATGTACGAACCAAGAAGTGGACGAAAATGGATATGGGCAAACTAGGAAATCGGACAGGGTCTGTCGGGGAAATAGCTTAAATCAATTAAGTTAAGGGTATGATTCTCTAAACGAAATCCGTCTCGTCCGTGAAGTGATCACTGGGATCTGGATACAAATGATACAATCATAAAGTCTGTCGACGTCAAGACACCTGACTCCGTATATTGCCTACGAGCGAAAAGGTCAAGTTATGATTGTCTCCCGAACGCGATCGTTCCATGGACAAGGTTAGAACTAAACTAGAGAATCACGCAGCAGCGCACGCGCATCCCAACTTAATATGGCAACACACACATAAAACGCTCTGCCCTGATTTCCCTTCGGCCAGTCACGATTTGTTACGTCCCGATGAAACGTGGACAGAAATGGAATTAGCTTTTAAAAAGCCTGTCAAAAGAAAACTGCTCGTTCAACCCACCAAATAATGGATATTCAACGTTACAAGCTTTTATCGGGTTAATTTTTTTGCATGAAGACATGAGCAAAATAAGCATGTGTCACACAGAGGCAGCTCTGGCACGTGTTGTTCAATATTTGAAAACAGCGCCATCTTTATTTCTAAGTTTGATGTGAACTAGCTGTCTGTTTTATGATTTTCTGTCAGACCGTGGACAGACCACGTCGCTAGATGGCATAATCAAGAGGTCCGGTCGACATGTCTGTAATTTTTGGCATTGCTCAGGTATATATTACAATATAGATATAGATATAAATAAATAAATAAATAAATAAATAAATAAATAAATAAATAAATATCATCTAGCGATATTTTGTATATCAGAAAATCCTCATTGCGATATTGTATAAACACCACTAATCAACTATGAAATCGCTATAAAAATATATTATCTTCTTAATTTTGTTCTAGATGGTACGCTACGAAGATTTCCGTTCGAAGAATTCTCATTTGTACAACTGCAAAGCCTTTGGCCTACAGCGGGTGAAGGGGGTTTATTCTTGCACACTTCCTGACAACCCTGACAACGGCCGCATCACTATTATGAAGCTTGGTAACATTACAAACTTAACATTAACATGTCAGCACGGCGCCACTGTCAACGCGCTACCCGCTCATTTCCGTGCTTAAATGTAGTTCCATTTTTAGCCACTAGTATGAACAAGTTTGTAATATGCGTGGATTCCAAAATGCGATTTAAAAGAGCGTCTTCTACGGAAATAATTGCCTTTAACTGCATACTTTAACCACAATAATTATTATTGATTGCTTCTGTTGTTACCTTATTTATTTCAAGGCAAGTGGGACATGGACTCGACACCGGCGGAGGACCTAATTCGGTGCGCGCTACTCTTGGAAGAGATATGTGTGATGCAACCCAGGCTGCAGATACTTGGCGTCACAATCGTGATAGACCTCGAGGGGTTGAGTTTGAGGCATGTTAGACACTTGAACTTGAAAATGGCCAGTCAATTCGTTAGTCTATTGGGGGTAAGTCGAGATAAAAGTTTTACAAAAAAAAAGAGGTAGAGGTAAGTAGATTTAGGTACTTAATCCTACTAATCACTACATAAGTATTTATAAAACATAGTCGCTTTCCGCTGTCTGTCTGTCCCTAATCCCTATGTACGATTAGATTTTTAAAACTACCTATGCAACGGATTGAACGAGATAGATTGATTCAAGAGGAAGGTTGGCAGACGAAGTCGCGGGCAGAAGCTAGTAATATTATAAAATGCGAAAGTTTATGAGTGAGGATGTGTGTGTGTGTGTGTGTGTGTGTGTGTGTATGAATTATGTTGTTATTCACCTGCAATACGATTTTTGCGAATAAACACAAACACGGTTGGATATCTGTCTGTTTCAAAATGTCAATTTTTTTCTACTCCTGCAAAATTATATTCGCACAGACTGTCAAAGCGGAGCGTTTCCAAACCAAACCAAAAATTCAATTTTCGACTGGTTTTTGCTATTTGCCGCTGAATAGAAAATTTTCAATTCAGTTCTGCACACAGAGCGGAAAAGAGTTTAAAAAAAGCGTATTTTTTAATTAAAAGATTGTCCACACACGCTATACTGAGCACCCGTACAGAGTAACACGTGCTCAGTGTTTTTGAAAATCGGACCCTTGCAAACTTTTCCTCTACTCGTTTTGCAAAATCAGGCCTTATACTCCGAAATTCGATTTTCGAACTTCGTGTCATACCATCCCTTTCACTCTCAAATTAATGACTATTAGTGTGAGCGGAACGGAACGAAACGAACTTCGAAAATCGAATTTCGGAGTAGCCCATCAGTTTTTACTAACATCACATTTTCTAAAGAAGAGTTTAAAATCAGGTATTGCCGCTCTTCAAGAATAAATACTGTGCGTTGTAAAAGTAATATTTTTGGGTGTGTCGATTGAAATTGAATTAAGTTTTTAAATTTTGTACCGATTTTGTAAAATCCAATTCTGCAAACCACGCGTTAACATACTCTTTAAGAACCCCCTTTTATCCACTTCTCGCGCGTCGAGAGATTCGGTTTTGTGTCGATATTGCACCGAAAACTAAGGCAACTAAACCCAATGTACTAGGCAAGCATAATGTTTAAGATGCAACTTTTCGTAATAGTCAATTTCGTTTTGTGTCAGTATTGCCCGAAGAAACAAGACGGTTAAATCCAACGTACTAGGTATTCATAACATAAAAGAGGTTACTGTTTGTTTACGATTTGGTTTGCTTTGGTTTTGCGGGTTAGTATCATTTCGTCGTCTTCTGTTCAAGCTACTTTTTTAAATTTATTCATTGGCATGTATCATTTACGCAATGTGCCAATGAACACAGACCTTTAAAATAATCGATTGTAATTTCGTCGTAATCGGTTAAAAACGAACATAATAATATCGTGTTTTTACTATAACAACGTTATATGAAAATTGATGAATTTTAAATTATACAACGAAAACGATGTTTTTTTTAATAGCAGATTGTTGTGATAGGGAAAGGTTAAATGTTAAAAAAGACTAACAGTTGTTTTATTATATTTACAGCATTTTATTTGAATTTTAAGTTGGTGTGAAAAATTGTATGTGTCACTCAGGAGCAAAATTATTTTCGTCTTGGGCGTTACCACTTGAATCATAGGTTACTTCGTAGAGTATTATTTAACTCTCCTTGCTCTTTTATATCACCCTACAGGATCAGAATACAATGATTTCTAACACTAGGCAAACTGCCAATTTTAGACCATTTGCAATTTAGACCATGTACAAATTTAGGCCATTTGCAATTTAGACCATGTGCGAATTTAGACCATTTGCAATTTAGACTATCTGCAAATTTAGACCACTGCCAAGTTAGACGACATGAGAATTACATGTTTAGACGAAATGCTTTTTAGACTAGTTGCTACATAGACCATTTGCATCTTAGACGAAATGATACTAACCCGCAAACTACACGACACGACATATATCATGCAATATGGCGGACCACAGAAAATTGTATACCTTAGGTGCTTTTTTATTTAATTTCACGCCGAGGATTCTAAGTGATTGGCCAAAAAACGCCCCTAATGCCAATGTGATAGTGGCTGAATCCGTACGTTATTTTTTTTCTCCTAGTAACACAGAAAAACTTACGATATTCGTTCACCAATCATCGCGAAACCGTTATGGCCACGGGTGTGTCCATAGGGCGCTGTGGTTTTAAAACCGTTATGGACACACCCGTGGCCATAGGACGCTCGACGGGTTAAGTTGCAACACCAAAGTTACCAGGCGTTCATAACTTTGCAGGCGTCGTTCCCGCTCTTCCTTCAAGGCTTGCACATACTCAACGCCAACTGGTTGTTCAACTCGATATTGCCGATGTTCAAGCAATTTGTTCCCAAGGCAGGGTGGGAGAGGATTCATTTTCATGGATCCAGTTTGGAATCGCTTCACAGACACATTCGCCCCCAGTTTTTACCGCCCGAATATGGGGGACATTGTGAGTATGTAGTTACATGTGAAGAGTGGCTCTCAAAGATTCAAATGTACAAAGACGAATTTATGGTAAAGGATTTGAAAGATTTAGGTTATCAAATAGATTAAAATAGGAATGCATTGATTTAGACTTGTCAAAAAAAAATTTTTTTTTTTTGCAAATCAATAAGACTGAATGTGCCAATTTTTGATATTTTTACCAATGTGTTATTATGCAATAAAATCATTTTCAAAACTTTATTAATTACAAAAATTATTTGTGACTCGTCGTTTTTGTCCCAAGCCTATTTCCTTTCTCCAAAACAAAAAAAAAACAAGTTTAAGGTATTCGTTTTTTAATTTCATAGTAGGCAAGACTAGATGAATAATTAACTAATGGCTTTTTACACAAAACAGGTTCATTGATTAAAATATCACACATAGGTTTTATGGATGTTACATTCACAGCACGACGACATCAATATTATCAAGTGAAGCCAACATTACGTGTAGAGCTGCGGTTCTATTCTAATCTAAGGCGTCGAGACTATGAGAATTACTTAGGCACAAAGCGTTTACTGTTTTGACGTGATAACAACATCTTATAAATCGATGAACGCCGGCTGCACTCACGAAAAAGCATGACTCATTGCGTTACGTTCCGCGTGACGTCAGTGTGCAAGCGAGAGCGCGGAACAAGCGATAGAGAGGCACGATCTTCTCGCGTGACGTCAGAGCTAGCAGTTCGAATATTATTATGTTTCTTTATGACGTTATCACGTAAAACTATCGTTCGTAAACCGACTTTGCAGACAATCGGTTTTTGATTGTGGTTTTGGTCGTTAGAATCCTTCATTAATCCTTTATTCCAAGTTATTATTTTCTCACAATAATAAAGATAAACCATTAATATAATGACTCGTGTCAAGAGAGTGCCACTATCCTATTTGTACGTCAAAAGTTCAGTAAGCCAGAAGCCAGTATAAGAAATTAGTTCCAATTAAATTCCGCAACATGGCGCATGATCATAATTAGTGGTTTACCTTTACAAAGAAAACTACTGTAACTGAACTGGTGATTGAAAAATCTAGTGTGTTTCGCACATTTACAGTCCATAAGGACCCCCGTTCACTTTCCTGTGATGTATCCGAAGCAGTTCTTTTTCCACCGCAGCAAGCAGAGTTGGGTCAACTTGATCAAGAGCTTCTGCCGTGCTCTGATCCTCCGGTAGCGCATCCAAGATACTGTCGTCAGAAATATTAGTATTTTCTAAACTGTCTTCTGTATTTTCTTTAGATAAATGCTCCATATGTGCAGGCGTCTCACTCGTTCCGTGTAACTTTAACGTAATAGGTCCGACTTCCCCACTGTTTCCTTGGTTTGTCTGAAAAATACAGTAGATATAAAAGAACCTTTGTAAAAAATTAGACTTAACATGATCTCCAGTTTATAGCAGTAGCTGGGTCCAGTGCAGATTGGGACCATTCAATTAAAGACGATGCAAATGTTAAATGTAAAGTCCAGTCCAAATGTAAATGGCAAAGCATCTGCTATAATAATTATGTAAGTTTCCCCTTCAGTTGACTTGGAGCTACAAAACTCCTGTGAAGGCTGAACATCGCCTAGGAACTCTAGGAGATTAAGGCTGACGAACAACTTTTATATATACATATTTGATCGAGTTGTCGGGGCTCCAATTGAACCAATGTGACAACTGGAACTTGCGTCTGACAGTGATTAACGATAGAAGATGATGATCTAAGGATCTATTCAATCATCTATCAATAAATACAATGCATATCAATGAAGATCAAGAAAGAGGTCGTCAAACAAACCAATACAATTGGTAGGGCACTATAGAACTGGAAACGCGGGTTCAAATCCCGTTCGGCACTCGAAAAACTTTTTCGTTTATTATAAAATTTAGGGCGTTCAGTTCAACTTTTAAAGTCTTCGTTACTTATACTTTGACACGAGCCACTAGACAGAAATATTCTTCCGGATTTGCGTGACCTCCGACGAAATGGATTGTAGTTTCTTAAAGAACACACAGCGAACTCTGCTTCACACAAAATCTGCCTGAAGTCCAGCCATAGGACAAGACGCCTGCTAGATAGGAATTTAGAATGTTGAGTTTGTGGGTAGGGCACACTATACTAGGTACTAACATTGTCTAGGAAAACAGCGGTCCAAATCCCCTTAGGATTCTCTCCCCACGTGGCGACTGACATCAAAGGCCAGTTCGAAAATCCAGCGTCAGAGGTGTCTTCGGGCCGAGCGCTCAGCAATTGCACCTTAGTTCCTAAATCAGACAATCGGTTTGTATTTTTTTTGGACATGAACTGGTAACCCAATTCTTTGACGGCGAAGTAAGTATAGTTTGGGGAGGAATTGTAAAAATACGGCATTAGTTTCAGTTTTGACCTCTGACTAACCGCATCAGATATTGTGACAATCAAAGAGAGGCGGCCGACAGTAAAAAAAAACAAAGTACGAGGCCGACGAGAAGCCATCTTGGCTATTCCGTCTCTCAAACGAAACAGTTGAGCCAATGTACTAGGAGTACATAAAGTGGTTAGTACTTACCACGCGGCGAAACCAAGTAAACTTCCAGCGCGCCGCGTCTGCTGTAGTGGATGTTTATTATCAATTCCACGTGTTCGACGTAGTTTACTACGCAGTTACTCGTAGCAAATTGAATTTTGACGGGTTGTTCCCGAGAAAATTTTTGGGTATTTTTTTCAAAACTGCAATAAATTGGAAAGATCTCTGACTACTTGACAACTCTAACAACAATAACCACGATGAGTGAGTTAGTCAATTTCAATGCCGGTGCAATGTGTAGGTACCGTCAGCCAAATTATGTGGTCTACTACCCTAAGGTTAAATTCCGTTGCCGTCAACTTGAAAGTTCGATGAAAAGTGGTAAACTACTATTTGTGCGACCGTACGTTAAAGATGGGTTTCGTCAATCAAATTAAAATTTAATCATTTTTTTTCCACTTTCCACGCGCACACACACACCGCAATTATGCAACCGTTACAATGAGGGTCCTTAAAACACGAGTGTTTTATTTTATATTACAACCAAACCAATTATACCTACTAGGTTCTGTCTGTCTACCCCGTAAGGGATAAATACGTGATTTTTGTAAGTACTTTCTTGTCTGTGGTAGTAAGTAAAATTTTGTACCTACTTTAATGGTATGATTATGACAGTATAGATTTTTGTAAGGTTATCATGCAATCCCTCCGGGGTTGCGGGTGTCTATGGGCAGTGGTGATCACTTACCATCAGGTGACCCACTTGCTCGTTTGCCTTCCCATTCATAAAAAAAAAAAAAAAAACTGAAGTACTGTAATAACAACAGTACAGATTTTTTTTAAGGGTGTAATTGGCCATTTCCTACGGTTTCTGAACGCATTTTAGAATACTAACTAGCTGTTGCCCGGGGCTTCGCCCCGGTGCAATTTTTTTTTCAAAATTTTATTTTATACAAATGTCCGAACAGGAACAAACAACTAAAAAATAATTATCCAATCGGTGCAGTCGGTTAGAAGTTATGCGCGTACATACATTTCGGCGATTCATTTTTATTTATATAGAAGATTTAATGTGACTAACTTCATTCCAAATATTTAAAAGTGAAGTAATCAGGTTGTCGGATAAACGGATTCCTAGAAATCGAGACATTTGTCAATTGCACTTTTTTTTCTCATCCGTGACTAAGATACCTAGCTGCAGTTGCCAAAACTCATGCCATTTCCATTTCGTTTTCGATCCATGTCCCCAAGTGCATGTTATTATTAGAACCTCCTGTATTTGTATATCTAACTTTGAAGCATTAAATACTTATTTGAAATAAACAAACATGGCAAATCAATTTTGACATAATAGAGCCCAATAAAAAAGAAATTAAAAGTCGACGCAAGTCCATTCACTGTAAACAAAGAAATCGTAAAATATTTTTTGTATTTTGTATAATTATCTTAATACGTAAGTGTTGCGGATAAAATCTGGCCGACTCAAAACAGATATTTTCTCATAGTTCTAGAGCCCACGACCAAAACCATGTCTCATAGCAATACGGCAAAAACCCTATAAAATCGTTAGATTGTATGATTCTGAACCCGACTAGGTGTGTAGTAACGGTCGAAAGTGTAGCAACAGCGTGGGAGGCCATTTCTGCTGTGTCAAAAAAAAAAGGCAGTCGGTATTATAGCAATACGTCTGATAGTGAAAATGTACATAGATTTTATAATTGTATTACGAAAAAGTTTGTTTTCAGACATTTTGCGCGTAGCATATAGCCTGAGCGCATTTTTGAAAATGTCAACAAATTTAGCCGACCTGTATCATAGCAATACGGATATATTTTTTTTAAACTTTTCGTATTGCTGCCAGGATTACCAAAAACCTGTTTTCAGACACTTTAAGTGTAGCATATACTCCCAAAAACGAAAATAACGTTTCGGAGTCGCCTGGCCGACGCCTCTGTTAAATGTTTTTTTTAATTTACAGCCTTCATAGATATTCAAGAATCGGGTAAATTCTTTGTTAATTATCATCTAATAAATTCAGGGTCGCAACGTATTCATTGGTTTGTAACAGAGAATTCAAGATGCCTCAATACGATTTTTATCGAGTATCGAAAAAGTTGTCTGATAGAGAAGGTGCTACACTTAATTTGTCTGATATAAATTTTTTGCACATGTGGACAACTTATTTTATCATGTCCAACAATTTTCAGACATATTGCTATGATACCGATCGGTAAAATTTGTTAACATTTTCAAAACGGTCTCAAAATTTAATGCGTTCACATTTCCGTCTGAAAATTGTTTTGTTCGCATCAAATAACCAAAATTTACTAATAAAAAAGATTTTCAGACGTATTGCTATGAGACATTTTTTTTGTCTCATTTTTAATTTTTTTAAGTGATTTTACGGGTTTGCGCTACACCACTAACGTCTGAAAAATATGTTTCCGGTATCTCAGAACTATCATTCAACTACAGTCTGCAAATCAGACATATTGCTATGATGCAGTTCGGTAAAATTCTTTGACAATTTTGAAAATTCGGTCAGATCAAACGCTACGCGGAAAATGTCTGATATTGGTATTTTCGAGTTCAGGATAATCGTATCTATCGATTTGATGCGGTTTTGGCCGTATTGCTATGAGACAAAAATTTTGGTCGTGGGCTCTCGTACTATCATGCTGAACAACTTACAACATGTTTCAGTCCAATACATGTTACTTTTATTGTGTCATCTCACGTCAAAACTCATGACACGGGTCACATTGTACTGGCTGGTCGGGTAGCGCACAGTAATTCATTTTTTAGTGGTTTTTCGTAAAGAAATCTAAAAACTAAGAGCAGTTTGCAACTCTCCAGCATGAGACGAATCTAGTGACATATAATTTATCAAAATCGGACCATAACTTTACTGTAGATCTGATGGCTTGTACAAAAATCGGCCTCGCGTATTATATATATAGATGATATGTGTTGCGAAATATCGTCTTTGACGTTTGTCGTGCACCAATCATAGGCCAGGGTCGATACCTTTGAAAATGATAAAAAGTAAAATAAAATTATAGTAGGATGAAACCCATTAGAAAAGGTAGAGAATATTACAAAAATTAAAGGAAAAATAAATTACGGTCGATCTGAGGGCGGGAAGGGGGGGGGGGGTGAGTTTTTAAGGGTGAAAAACGGTTTATCTCGATTTCCGGCGAAACTACAAGTCTTATGAAAAAAAGTTAAATGGCAAAGTTGTAGGTAATAAAAAGATCTACAACTTTTGCTTTTACACTTTTTTCACATAACCTCAAAATTTATGTTAAAAATTCAAATAACCAAGTTTTTGGTTTTTTATTTTTATCTTTTGCAAAAATAATAATTTTTTCACGAAACTTGGTGAAAACTTACCTTTTAATGTCCCAAACTTACAGTAATTTTTTTGATTTAAAAGATTCATTTTTTCACCTTATTTTGACTTAATATCGAAAAAGCACCCTAATTTTCAATCGAAAATTCTCACGTCTAAATATCTGTTTTTTTTTAAAAGTCGGTGGCCTTTTTGTTCGTTGAAATCTCTACTTTCCGATGGTATAAAAAAATATATACATTACAATGGTAATTTTTGTCAGAAAATGCAAATAAAGGAAAAAATCATTATGTTCAATTTTGAGCTATTTATTTAAAATTTACACCTTAATTACTCGTTAAACGTAAGATTACATGTTACATTGATAAACAAAAAAATTACGAATCCATAAAACATAAAGATTGGAAAAAACATGCGAAAATAATTGTTCTAAATATTAAAAAAATAGGATTTAAAGGAGATTTCATCTAAAAATGTGACTGTTGCAATATTTTTCAGTAATAAAGTTGATTTTTTAAATTCTAGTTACATTTATGTCAGAAAATCTCATCTTACTAATATTATAAATGTGAAAGTTTGTTACTCTTTCACGCCAGAACGGCTGGACAGATCGGGATGAAATTTGGAACATATATAGATTATAGTCTGGAATAACACATAGGCCACTTTTTATCCCGGAAAATTGCGCAATTCCCGTGGGATAGCGATAAACGAATTCTATGCAGACGAAGTTGCGCGCAACAGCTAGTAATATATAAATATACAAGTAAATCGTACTATTGAATTTCGATACTTTATACTGATTACGTTATTCATAATAATTTTCTTAAATACAATAAAAATAGGATTTGAATCCTATTTTAAAATATTTAGAACAACTATTTTCGCATGTTTTTTGCAATCTTTATGTTTTATGGATTCGTATTTTTTTGTTTATCAATGTAACATGTAATCTTACGTTTAACGAGTAATTAAGGTGTAAATTTTAAGTAAATAGCTCAAAATTGAACATAATGTTTTTTTCCTTTATTTGCATTTTCTGACAAAAATTACCATTGTAATGTATATATTTTTTTATACCATCAGAAAGTAGAGATTTCAACGAACAAAAAGGCCACCGACTTTTTAAAAAAAACAGATATTTTGACGTGAGAATTTTCGATTGAAAATTAGGGTGCTTTTTCGATATTAAGTCAAAATAAGGTGAAAAAATGAATCTTTTAAATCAAAAAAAATACTGTATGTTCGGGACATAAAAAGGTAAGTTTTCACCAAGTTTCGTGAAAAAAATATTATTTTTGCAAAAGATAAAAATAAAAAACCAAAAACTTGGTTATTTGAATTTTTCACATAAATTTTGAGGTTATGTGAAAAAAGTGTAAAAGCAAAAGTTGTAGATCTTTTTATTACCTACAACTTTGCCATTTAACTTTTTTTCATAAGACTTGTAGTTTCGCCGGAAATCGAGATAAACCGTTTTTCACCCTTAAAAACTCACCCCCCCCCCCCCTTCCCGCCCTCAGATCGACCGTAATTTATTTTTCCTTTAATTTTTGTAATATTCTCTACCTTTTCTAATGGGTTTCATCCTACTATAATTTTATATTGTCTCAAAAATTATCGACCCTGGCCTATCAAGCCAAGCGTAATTTTGACAATGACAATCGCAATCATTTCGACTTCGTTCGTAGCATTTTCAGTAACAATACTAGGAAGACATACTCACTGTAGAGATGGGACATGGCAGATATGTTTCTCAGGAACCGTTACCCAGTTAAGAGCTCTTTTCACTAGGGCTTCAGCGTCAAGCAGGCCAAAGCCAAATCGAACATCGAAACGCAGTCCAACACTGAAAGTAAAACATAACAAATAAATTCTAAATAGAATTAAAATTACAGTGCAGAATCATTTATTGAATCAGGCGTCACTATCCACTTTAAATTAACAGAAAACATATCTTATTTTTTTATGTT
Organism: Pandemis corylana; assembly: GCA_949127965.1. Taxonomy (NCBI): domain Eukaryota; kingdom Metazoa; phylum Arthropoda; class Insecta; order Lepidoptera; family Tortricidae; genus Pandemis; species Pandemis corylana. The sequence goes on along the minus strand of OX421866.1, from coordinate 12,039,579 downwards.
TACACCTATTACTTACTCATTGACCTGCCATCCAGGGTTACCAGCCAAGGGAATGAACTCTGAAGTCCACACAATCAAATGTTGAACATCCCGCCAGGTCAAATTTGAGCTGAAACCAGAGTAGGAGGAAAATTAAAATAAATAAAATGACGTACACTGTTCGACCATTATTCGGAGGACAAATCGTTATTCTTGGCTCTGAGGATGAACTGAACTCGTATTGAGTGTTAAACGCGTCGTATGTCTGTGTCAGTCTCAACTCAATTAAAATAAAACATAAATAAAACCAGCTTGGTTTGTACGAAGCGAGATAGATTATTATCCGTCACAAACAAAACTCGTTTCCGTGTGGAGCGGTCTTGAAGGATATGGAAGAGAAACGGACCGTACCGTTGGAAGTACTAGGCTAACAGAACAACAGAAGACATTAAAAGCTCTACGCACTTGGCTTCCAAAGCGAGAGCTATGATTCCAGCCGCTAGGGGCGCTGCGGCCGACGTTCCTGTGTGGCCGAGGGTGCATGAATCGTTGGTGTCTGTTGTGGCCTAGAAAACGAATGACACAACAATGAATGAAGTCTTTCTTATAAACTTTCGCCGAATTATATCGTATTTATTTACTCATTCTTTAGATTAGAACTTCCTTTTCTTTGCATCTTTTGAGTTAGCAAAAGTAAAAAATATGGCGTCACCAGTAAGAGAGGTTATAAAATTAGAAAAGAAAGTCGGACTGAAACAATCTCGGGAGACAATGAATGATTGATGATTGATTAGATAGATAGATGACAATGCAATCAATGCCTGATTCACCTGTTTGCTTTTTGAATAACAGCTGAGATGCCTTTAAAAGTCTTTCAAATTATCATAATACCTACTATCTTTTGATCCTCACGAGCTCCCGATGAATATGCAACGGCTAACGTGGACGAACACATCTCGCCATACCAGGGAAATAGGCCCTGTTGCGAGGCGCTGCCGATCGACACCGTGAAGATGCTGGACGAGTAGCTGACGGAACAAAACGAGAATGTACCAGGGCCGCATAATTATGAGAAGTTATTTCTAAACAGTTGAGAGGACGGACGATGGAACTTACCCGTCACAGTTGCAGTTGTCGTTATGGCTGCCTCCATTTCCATTCGCCCATACGTAAATAGTACCTTTGCCCCCTCTACCCTGTAAAAACGTGTTACGAGTGATTACAAATACATAGGTAATATCATCACTACATAGTATAAAACAAAGTCGCTTTTTCTGTCCTCATGTCCGTATGTATGCTTATATCTTCAAAACTACACAACGGATTTTGATGCGGTTTTTTTTAATAGATAGAGTGATTCAAGAGGAAGGTTTATATGTATAATACATGCATAATATACCGTGCGAAGCCGGGGCGGGTCGCTAGTAAAGTAAATATAGACAGAGTTCATCTCATGGCAGAATTAGTTCAAAATTCTGCCGACTGCTTGCGTCGCTAGCGTTTTACTAGTAGCGACCTCTGGACATAAGCAAGCTAGTCGACAATGTAGGGTTTTAATTTATCTGGTACTTAATATGTGATCTGTGTCCGGAAACACAACATTTGATTCCCTGAGATGGCTATCGAAGCAGAGGCAGGGCAGGCCTAAGAGGAGATGGTGGGACGGCTTGGATGATATCGAAAAGGGTGGCAGGAGCATGCTCTTGCCAAGGAGGAGTGGCAGAAAGAAGGGGATGCCTTTGCCCAGCAGTGGGACACTATAATAGGCTAATTAAAAAAAACATTCGGAAATGTTCGCATACCTTTGAATTTACCTCTCATCTACCTCTCATCGAGATGAAATTACATTATTTCAGTATTGTCAGTAGTGATGTGCCTTGCCCGATGTTCGTATCGAATATTGGAAGTAGGAAAAAATCGTAATTAGTTAGTGGAGTTTTGTTTTTTTTTTCTTAATACGTACTCATATTCACTAACAATAAAGAGCATGAATAAATTGAATGAGGCCGCCACTTTGAAACTGTCACATTTTCGACTTAATCACTAAACTAAGTCATTTATTTGCACAAACTAGGCCTAAAATGTTCAAACGTAAAAACTGTATTTACGATTTTTTTTGCATTTTTAAACCGGTAGGTATTTCTAACCTTCTAACCATCAGTTAAAATTTAGTTTATAATTTATTATAAAATTATTGGCTGTTTGTTTTCTTTTGTATTTCTTTTTTTATATAGGTAAGGTAGGTATGGTGTGTAATGTAACTAAAGGTTCCTCTCTCTCTCTCTCTCATCAAATCAGCGCCATCTATTTGCAACTAACGTAAACCTTACGTAGGCTAACCTTGGCAACGCCGCGCTCCAGCGCCTGCGAGGCGAGACGCCCCGGTCCTTCCACGGTGCGCCCGTCGTCATTAGGGCCCCATGAAGCGCTGTAGATGTCAACTTTCTCCCACGCGTAACCTGGTTGTTTGTAAACAAGCCGTTCAAATAAACTCTAGGAGTAAGAGTAACCTACACTCTTCAGAACTTTGTTATCTTTAATACGAGTAAGTATTCATCCAGGGGCCTGATTTTTGAAAGTGCTTGGCTAAAAATTGTACTGAATTTGAAATAAGAGTAAAGTAGGAGAAAATTACAGCTCTAATTAAGTAATCTTGTCAACTAGGCATAGTAAAGAATATTATTTGAGCTAGGTATCTACGGTTTTAGCAATATGTTACACTAATATTAATTCTAGGTTCTTGATAAGATTGTATTTTTGCCGTTATCTAATTGTTGACGAGGAGTTATTTCAGTACCAATTTACTAAAAAATCAAACTCAAACCCCGTCCTATTCTTGTGTTATCTAAATTTTAGCATCCACTTGTTTCTTATGCGTCCCTGATCCAAGTTACCGAACGATGAGTCGGCGTCGGCAATCGAAAATACGTGAAGAAAATACCAGAAAACGTCTAGAAGTGCAAATTCTTACATAAATTCTACGTGAGTATTTCATGAGCTCCCGATATTTTAATATTTCGTGTCTACCTGAGACACACCGTCGATTATATCTCCCGATATTTTCGATATTTCGAGTCTACCTGATCTCCCGATATTATAATATTTTAGTCTACCAGTGACATTGCGTCGATTACCTGAGGGCCAGATATTTTGATACTTAAAGTCTACCCTGAGACACTGCGTCGATTACGTGTGTACCGATAATTAGATATTTTGAGTCTACATGCGACACTGCGTTGATTCCCCCGTCTGAGCTCCCGATATTTTGATATTTGGAGTCTACCTGAGACAAGCCATCGATTACCCGAGCTCCCGATATTCTTACATTTTGAATTACATGTCGGCAATTTCGGATTTATCAATGAATCGAGAATTTTACTTCCCGATTTTTGTATTTATTTTTACGGTTTTCCAGTTAGAAATTAAATGTCTAAACAATACTGATAACTAGAACAACTTGGAAAAATCCGAAAATAAAGTTTTATCGTTTATAGCTTTATGGTTTTAGTACTAAATGTGTAATTGATATGACTATATTCACAAAATATTCAATTATTGAGAATTCTCCTTGAACCGTACGCAAAACCTTACGACATTTTTGTAGCACGGCGGTGCCGTTAGTTACGTCACATTTCATGAATATCACTAGGGTATCATATGTACACAGGGATTACACCATGAAGGAGACAGACAGTGACCCCATTATACGATCCTTAATAAAATAATATACCCCATGTAAACATCCAAAACTTTGAAATAATTACTTAAAAAGAAAAGTTATTAAATTAATGAATTGCTAATGAATAAAAAACATCTTTTGTATTGTATTCTTAATTTAAATAAAATTCAGGAACTAATTTTGATAAGTCTAGCCGCGCACAGCAACTAATTTTTAGTTTTCGCACAACCCGGTCCTATCGTGAACGACATTTTGAGTTGAACATGAACCGAATCTACCAGGCGACCATAACAGCGAGACGGTACCTATTCCTTCGCCTTCGATGCGGTCAGTGATTCGCCCGTCGAGCATCCGGACTCCGCCCACCTTGGCTCCCCACGCCACGCCCACCCCGCATTTCACATTGTTCGCAGTCATGGCTATCTAGGAATAATAAAACACAAAATAATGGTTAAAATAATTATAATAACGATATTAAGATATCCTGGACATGAATTAGGGTAGGTACTAATGGTCTGTAAATTAACAACTCACTTCTCCTGCACACCTGGTACCGTGTGAATTTCGGCTAAGGTCTTCGAGCCTTGGCGTCGGGTCTGGATCGCCGTCATTGCAATCCCAGCTGATCTCCGGATCCTATAAAATAACAGAAAGTGCATTTACTAACTGGTACGGTATATGTATAAGCGGCGGTAAATGGCCACATACATTAACTTAATTACTTTGATGTACCTACCTAATGATGATGGGATAGGAGAGTAGAGCCCTTTCGCTTGTATGGTACATACATACATACATATATTATGTATCTCGTCTTTATCCCTTATGGGGTAGACAGGGCCTTAGGTAACAAAACCTTAAAGCTACGTTTAGCACGATTAAGAGCGTATAGGTGGAAAGGGAAATCAAAATAGTGATGGGTTGCTTTGCTAGCCGCATCGCCTATAACATGATTCCTAGGACTTTCGCCCAATGACATTCGCTATATGGTACATATTACATGATAATTACCTACCTTACCGTAAAACCATTAAAGTACTAATCTAATTAAAAAAAGAAGTAGAAATAACTAAACTAACTTGAAAACGACTCAATAAACAATAAAAAATACAGTGTTACAAAACTACGCGTAAAGCCGAAATGGGGTCCTATAACGAGTTCATTTACAATATTTAAGAATCGCAGTATAATTTACTCCAAAAAATAATAATCATTACTTATTCATTGTGCAAAGTTGCAAACCCTATTTCTGGTTTTCTTTCTTTAATGCATTTTTCTCAAATACCCAATCATTCAATTCAAGTAATTAAAAAAAACATATTTTCAAAAGAAAAAATGCGTATCCGGTTTTCCATCCCTACTATAATAATATATTAGGTGGGTATATAAAACGCGAAAGTAACTCTCTCTGTTCGTCTGTTACCTTTTCACGCTTTTAAGCTTGGTTTAAAAAAACCAATGGACCGATTTAGTTGAAATTTGGTATAGTTTGTTTCATTTAAAATGACGAAAAGTACTTAAACCCAACATCTATTGTTTAATTGTTATCTTCAAGTGGGGTTGTAAAACAATTATGCAGGTGTATCGGTAGGTACCTGTTTGTTCACGGTATACTTTGCGACTACCTGCAAAATGGTTTTACAACCCCACTTGAAGATAACAATAAACAATAGATATTGGTTTTAAGTACTTTTCGTCATTTTAAATGAAACAATACATACACACAGTTTTAGTCCTAGGGAAGGACATAAATAGTTTTTATCCCGGAAAATTGCATTGTTCCCGCGGGATAGCGATGAGCGAACTCAGTGCAGACTGAGTCGCGGGCAACAGCTATTTTGTATATAAATTCGTAATTAATACTTAAAAAATAAAAAGGTTCACTTATTTTATTTATTCATTATTAAGTGTACCTAACTTGGCGCTGGTTATTTTTTTTTATTTATAAAAGGAAAAGATTTGGCATGCATCCCTCTCTCCTACGAAGAATTGCCACCGTGCGGGAGTAATACCTACAGAGCCGCCTTACAACTCATAGCGCCCTGGTAACTGCGCGGCTCGGGCGACGCGTCGTCGCTTCACCGTGCGATGCGCAACCGCTTGTTGCCCTTGAGCAAAATCGGAAGAACAATTTCATATTTTGTTTGGGTTTTCGGACAAAACAAGAATGCGTCCGTCGCTACAACTCAAAATGGAAGAAGTTTCCGTTCCGGGGCCGTAGTCCCCCACCCATTACTATGATTACTAGGTGGTGGTAACCAACCAATAACCAAGGTTTCGCATTAGCAGATAGCTAATAATGCAAACCGCGAAGGCGAATCCCTCCAAGAAGTAGTAGTTAAACAAGGCTGCTGCTGGTGGTGAATGAGGTCATCTCAATCGAATAAGCCCGCACCGAAGTCGCCAAACCCATGGATGGATGAAATAAAAGTAAAACTCCCCACCCCAGTCAACGAACTAACAACAGCGCAGCACTTAACTAACTGCCTTTTTGCTTACAATTTTCACCATACACCTCTCAGTTACTAGGGGAGCATAATCTTCACCGGTCAATCTCCGTATCGAGGCAAATGTGCGTCATGATCATGACTCACACCAGTGGCGTAGCGTGCCTTGGAGGGCCCTGTATCAAAATTAGTTGAAGGACCGAAATGGAGGGTAAAGATTTCTCACAGACAGACACAAAGGAAATAAAAATTACACGTTAGGGGCCTCTGTAGCCCCGGGGCCCCGTGTCATTGACACGGCTGATACGGCGGTAGCTGCGTCCCTGTCTCACACCAAAGACAAGAATGTGGCGGTTATAGGGCTAACTTTCAACACATTGACAGCTTTGAAGCTATTAAGATCAGGGACAAACAGATAAATCGGGATGGATGTCATGGATGTCGCAGGACGGCATTGACGCCATAACTGGTCGACCCGGCCCGGTGAACCTCATTGCGGCAGCAGCTGTACTTTACTAGTACTAAGGCGACATAGCTTACATAATAGTTGCAATTTATTGCATTAATTGTCTTTTCGCGAGTCGCTGCCAAACGACGCCGCACGCAACCCACGCCGCAATTCACAACATTTCAATTTTTTTACCTTGTGTTTTCTTATGCTCAATAAATAGTACTTTGAAAACTAGGAGACCCATATTTTTTCTTTTCGCGAAATTTGTATTCTAAGTTAGTCAAAAAAAATATTGAAATCTCGAAAATTTCAAAAACGCTTGTAAGGTTGAATCTACACATTACCTTTGCCTGGGTCATAAAAAAATAATATAAGATTGATGTCTACATTGTCTACTGGTTGTCACAACGGGTTGTCATTTTGAATTTTTGATTGACGTTTGGTGATTTGATATTGGTTTTTATTGGATTTTAATTATTCGCATTTTCTGGACTGAATTGGAAATAATTGACAACAAAATAAGCCAGATAATAAAACAAATTGAATGTTTGCATCCACCCTGACTTGCAGCACGAGCACAGTCTTCACATTTCACATCCTATCACGTCATAGTTTCTTCTGCTTCGTTAATGCTTGCGACAACAGAGTAAATTTTAGTACGAACTCGGTGCTCAGGAGTTACTCTGCCCTTGATAAAACACACAGCATTCTCTCGTTTACTTCCCCATAGCCTACAGAAGTTTCAACGTAAGCATCCCCTGATAACAACAAAACCTTAGCTCCCCGGATTTCGGCAACGTTAAACGAGTCGTTTTCACGCATGTATTGCAACAACATCATTATAATCCACCTTGGGAAGGTTTCGGCTGTCTGCCATGGCATAACCGTCCGAAACTTTCATCAAATCAATTTAATAAATATAACAATGCTTTTTCAAAACAAAACGAACAAAACATCGATCGGCAAACAACACTGATATTTGACATTGACACCTTTTTGACATTGACATTTTTATTCATAAAGAATTAGGAAGGCAAAGGTATACTACGACGATGCCTCACTTCGGATTTTTTGAAGATTTTTGTGAATATTACGTTAAATAAGTAATAAAAAAAATCAAAAAAATATGGAATGGAATACTTAAACACAAAGCTCGAAATGGTTGTCGGTACTTTAGTAATTATTTAAAATTGAAATGTTGTGAATCGGGTAGCACGCGCCCGATGAACCCACATCGGGGCACAGACAGCACTTCCCTGATACTAGGATACCATGGCTGTGGCAAAGTATAGACGCAAATCACAAGCGCGATGCATGTCTCACACTCAGTAAGACAGATCAGTCATCAGTCAGTGACCCCGCCTCTCAGATTCGTTTTGTCCATTCCTGAAAATCCTCTCGTACCTACGTTTGCTATAATCTTCCATCCACTTTATCATCAGATTCCGCCGGCAACCCACCAGCAGTCCTAATGGTACCTACTATTGTTGGTGACCACTTAACATCAGGTGAACCGCATGCCAGATTGTCAGTTATAAAAAAAAGATTGTGATATTCCAGTGACCTCTTTTTTTATTAAAAAAAAAAACAATTAATTTCTATCACAACACAATAACATACTACATACTTATAGGTTGAGTTATAAGGAAATAATAGTACGATTTTAAAACTAAATAGGTATTACAAATATTACAATCGTTTCGTTTTCAACCGACGACCGACCGTTTTCAAGGCGATTGCGAGCGCGTTAGACAAATATACCGAATCGCTTTGCGGCTCTTTCAAACCAACCATGGTACCAGATCAACATAAATGTTCAAGTAGTTGTTTCGCTTGCACATAGCGCTTATCGGAAGACGCGCACGCCGCAACGCGCCCGCACCGTCAACGACTCCCTTGTACCAGGAGAACATAGTGTAGTGTGGTTGTGCTTAACACCGTCAGTACGATACGACGGCACGCACACCGTACCCGTATGGCCGGTGTACCCATTTCCCTTTGCAGAAACTAACAGCCAGGGACTGTTGTCATAGCGATATTTTAGCGATATTTGGATACATACCCGTGTAAAGTATTACAATATTTGGTATCGATTTATCGTTATTGGTAGCGATGTAAAAACCACACAATGTATAACCCAGTACCATAATATCGATATTTTTAACTTAACTTACATAGATAATAAATAATACTAAAATACCAATCGATCGCAAGTATATATTTGACTGTTGATTTGATTTTTAATTAGATATTTATTGAACAAAACACATTTATCTTGATACTTAAGGTCATAAATAAGTAGCAGAGCTACCACGGCTAAAGAAAGTTAAAATGGTTTTTGTTACTTAAAATGGACGCCTGATTCAATAAAATAGGTATTTATTTCAATATTTTAAAGTAGATACTCGTAATTCAGTTTCAGCGGACGAAATGACCCTAAACAGCATTTTGATCCGACCTGTATAATGATTATGCAATAAAAGCACACCAAATCGACTCCAGTCGAAGAAATTAAATTATTTTTTTATTCAATATTTATTGAATAAAACAATGTTAAAAAAACTTGCTAACCTCAACATTGAAACAAAATAATGTCGGACAATAAATAAACACTGAAAACACTATTACATTTTATCGGATAAACCAAGATAAAACTTATAAGATAGGTACGTAAATGACAAATACAAAAACGTACTTTCAACGTTCGAGCAAGACTCGAAGACTGCAAGCGCGAGCGCTTAGTGTGTCATACAGGTATCTTATCTGTGGTTTGATTTAAAAAAATAAAGACAACACACAAGACTGTCATGGTTGCATCAAGTATCATATCTTGTTTTATTTATTTAGTTAGACCCATACTAAACATGGTGTCAGGTGAAAATCAATAATAAAAGTAAGGAAAGTAAATCCTACGGTGGACAGAGAGAGGGGATATTTATCTATGTGAAAACCTGAGTGGAAATTTTTACAAAAGAAACGTGTTGAAAATGGACGACGCCAAAAAAGATTTAGAAATAGAAAGTGTGGAAAGATTGGGAAGTGTTAAAGTAATCGGAGGCATCAAACCTCCATCGGGGTTCAAAATAGAGGATGCCAGCTCTTGGAAGAAATACAAACAGATGTTTGATATATATTTGAAAGCCACGGGTCTGGCAAATGAACAGGACGAGCGTAAAATTGCCATTTTTCTGAGCTGCGCGGGAGAAGAAATTCTCGACATTTACAATGGGCTGAAAGAAGTTACTTCGTGGAATGAGCTGACACAACAGTTAGATAAGTACTTTGGCACACAAACAAACACTGTGGCCAATAGCTACAAGTTTTTTAATTTGAGACAGGAACAAGAAGAAAATATTGAACACTTCACAACAAGATTGAGATGTGCCGCCAAATTGTGTGTCTTCAAAGAAGAGGATCGACTGATAAGAGACATGCTTATCATTGGGGTAAATGACTCAAATATCAAAGAACGACTTCTGAGGGAAAAGGATTTAGACTTAGTCGAAGCCATTAATATATGCAGAGCAGCTGAACACAGTAAGAAACAGTTGAAAGAAATGGAGGATAAATCAAAATTGGAGGTGCATTTACTGAAAGAAGATAATAATAACAAAGATATGACAAGGAAAAGATTCAGCAGAAAAATGTTTGATTGTAACAAATGTGGTAAACAACATGAAGCTAGAAATTGTCCTGCATATGGAAGAAGATGTGCGGTGTGCAACAGGTACAATCATTATGCTGTGATGTGCAGACTCAATGTGACAAGAGAAGATAAGTTTCAAGCTCAGAAGCCCATGAGTAAGAAGGTGGACAATGTGACGGAGTATAGACGAGGCAGTGATTGTAGTTCTGAAGAATTTGTTGTGGACTCCGTAAGTAGTTTTGACAAGTCACAATGGTATGAAACAATATGTGTTGATGGAGTTAATATCAAATTTAAATTAGACACGGGGGCAGATTGCAATACCTTGCCATTGAAGTTGTTTAATAGAATTAAAAAAGATAATGTTGACCTTAGTGGGTCTACTGTGTTAGTAGTTTATAATGGACAAGAGATTAAAACAGTAGGAAGCATTGACTTAAAATGTGTTATTAAAGGAATAGAAGAATATGTTCGGTTTTGTATAGTAGATATGCCAATACAGCCCATATTAGGATTGCCAGTGTGTCAAGTTTAACCTAATAAAAAGAATTGATAGTATAGTTAGTGAAGAAAAAATTAAATTTCTACAAAGAAATAAAGATGTATTTTCCGGGTTGGGCAATGGAGCTGCCAAAGCTGAGCGGGAAAATGAATTTTTGTGGACTGTATGGCGCGGGTTCTAGTTTATAAGAAAAATGGCGGATAATATTTTACGTTTTGCGGGAGGGCTTCAAGACGCGAGATTGTCATACGAGTAATCACGAAAAAGGAAATGGGGAATGCACAGTACCTCTATAATCCTTGATGAGAAGGCGTATGGGTTTTATGATGGGAAAACTCGGCTTGGTTTCCGCGAAATCCTCGGGTGTGGCACGTGCTGCTGGATCCGGAGGCCTAAGTCGCTCCAGGCGCAATTATGGCGACTCCGAATTCACCCACTACACAATCACTTTAAGTACACAAATACACAATCGCGAGAGCTCTCGATTTAATAGAGTTTATGGGTTTTTAACGAGCTGAAGCGGAGCGACGCCTGCGGCGATGGCGTGCGCAGCGGGAGCCGTATCGAACTGGGGCGGTGGGCCATCTTCTTCCTTCCGATTTGTCGATAGCGGAGATAGCTATCTCTGTCGCGCGTATACGCTGAGGTTGTGCGGGAATGGGATAGGTAGCGGAAGTGGCTCGCATGACAATCTTATAATTTAAAGGAAATACGGTAGTGTTTTTGACTAAATACTAATAACTAGCGAGTCGCGCGCGGAACATTAACTCTGGCGGCGCCCAATAGATGGCGTTACATGGAAAAATAATAAAGTTTGCATATTGGCGTTAACAATTCCCCCCGCCTTAAAGGGTCACCTTTAAGAAAAAATAAGCGATACTAAAACAAACAAAGAGATAAGAAAATAAAGATATTTACAGTGGGGTGAAGTGTCTACTTTAATATCTAATCATTGAGTTGATATAGGACACAGACGGACTACCGGGTGAATGGTACAACCATCGGCATCGAGAATCGGGAATAGATACCCATCTTGAATGCATCCGCGAAAGGCCTCATTACAAGCGGAGCATGGGGCGGACGCGGAGTCTAACTTTCTTCCGAGACAGAAGTATCGCTTACGTGTGGCATCAATAGCTTCTCGAAAGAATGGCAAGTCAACGGATTCGGATTCATTGCTGCACTGAACGAAACAGCAGAGCGGAGTTCCATGTTGGGGTACAGGTGATGTGGGGACCGACCCCATTATGACGTAGCCTAACACGGTTTGTATCGCGGGAGGCGCGGAAGAGTTGCTACTAACTAAGCCTGATAGCAGTAGCTGCGGAAAAAGCGAGGCGCCGATCAGCACGTCTACGCGGCCGGGAACGTGGAAGGACTCATCCGCTAAAGGTAAGCCTTCCAGATGCGGTAGTGCGGAAGTGTCAACACATGCGGTAGGTAAATTGTCAGTAATATTATCGACAATAAGCGAAGAAACGTTATATTGAACGTCTAAATTAAAACGAGACGAGAACTTGAAATTGACGGAACCCTTAACAGGCTTTTCCGTCCCACCAATACCCATGACCTTGGAGTATGTATTGTTTAGATCGAGTTTACTTAAACCTAAACGCTTACAGCAATCCGCGGTAATGAAATGGCTTTGCGAAGCACTGTCCAAAAGACAACGCACAAAATGTTGTTTATTGTAACGATCGCGAACAATAACCACAGCTGTAGCTAGTAGAACCGTAAACGGTGACATACATTGCTTGCTCTGAGCGGGCGAGTTCCTATCGGAGTAAGCTGTCGGCGCAGCAATGGACGTGAAACATAGCGGAGCGCTCGCATCGTCGTAATCGATGTGCGTATCGCGCGTCGGGGCGGCGAGGTGCGCGGGCGGCGGGAGCGGCGCGATGGCGGCGGCTGCGGCGGCGCGCGTGCACCGCGGCTGCGGCGGCGGCGAGTTCAAAGGCGCGAAACTATCGGCGGCGGCTATCACCAGGTTCGCGACAGGTGCGGGCGGGTTCGAATTCGAATTACGCGGTTCAAAGTGTAAAAGTGAGTGATGCTTTAGGGAGCAAATTTTACAGGCGACATTTGACTGGCAACCTGCAGTTTTGTGCCTGATACTCAAACAGTTAACACAAGCGTTAAGTGTTTTTACACATTCATAGCGGCTACTAGGATTCATATTGGCAAACGCGGGACATTTGTATAGGTGTTCGTGTAAAATATTGTTACACAAACACTTATGCGTGTCAGAAACAGCGACATACGAATGAGGCTGAGGAATTTTGATCGGTTTATCAGAAGTCCGTGGTTCGAACTTTCTCGCGGCGGTACTACTAGAATTCGAGCTTGAACTCGAATCAGTGTTCTGCGTAACTCGTAATTGACCTTTTACAAATTTCACCAAACTATCTAATTGCGGGATTTGAATATTTCGCGAGTCCATCTCGAACAATCTTACTGTTTCAGAGTCGAGTTTTTTAAGAGCGATGTGGAGTAAAATGAAATCTGCTAAATTATCTATTTTGAGATTTTTTAAAGCATTTACTGCTGAGACAAATTTGTCTGAGAACGTTTCAAAGTTATGAATAGAGGCGGATGTCGAAGGGCGATAGTCAAATATTTGATTTAAATAGGTTGAGGCTAGCATGCGCTTGTCCTCATACTTTTGAACGAGCGAGCGAATTATGAGATCGTAGTTCTCTTCACACGGCGTAGTGCCGGCGAACGCGGACTGGGCCTTCGCTGACAACTTGCCCATCAAATAATATAGTTTTTCTGACTTAGTAAGCGAGTCATTATCATGGACAGTCGCCTTAAAACTGGCATAAAAACACGGCCAAGTGCGAATATCGCCGTCGAATGACATTAATTCGATCGGCGGTAACCTAGTTTGTTGCCTAGGCATATTGTTAGCGGACGATTTACTTGAACTTTCAGAAGACGTCATTTTTGTATGTTGGAATTTAATGCGGCAAAATAAGTCCTCAAATGAGGTATACGCTTGATCGTCTAACTTTACATCAGGATTCAACTTTAAATTGAGCGCGATGTATTTATCATTTGCATCATGAAAATCACTGCGTAAATTATCCAAGTTTATACACGAACACAAAAAAGATTCCTTGTCATGTTCGTCAACTTTAGCGCGGTTTGAACATTCGTAAATACTTTGTATTCTAGCATATACGGAGTTGCGACGAGACAAAGCTATTTGCAATTGTATTTGGTCTTCTGAGAGTTCAGTTATCAGTTTAGGAGGCATATTGAATTTTCAATAATGGTTAAAATTATAATTGAACCTGACTTGTAGGCCGTATGAAATAAGCGAGACCTAGCGAAGCGAGCGAGCGGATTGTGAGCGAGCGGTTTGCGGGCGAACGTATACCTATCGGCACTTAGGTTCTTTCTTAACGCGGGAAGTGGGAATAAAGCGAGCGGGTGGAAAATATGTAAACAGAAGAATGCAAGTAGGCACGTAATGACTTTAAATAATGCGGTTTTCGGCATATGCATATACCTATTAATAATTATAATGCGGGATTAGAACACGAAGCTTTTGTTAAGCTAAATATAGTGTCGAAAAGTTAGGCACTTATTTGTCCTTGAGCGACGCGGGCGCGGGTTGTGTGTGCATACCTATCGGCGTTGCATATAAGTGGAAAAGAAGCGAGAAGAACTAAATGTCCTTGAAAATGCGGGCGCGAGTCCTGTGTACATACCTATCAGCGTTGTACACAAGAAAAAGCGAATAGGGACGCAATGTCCTTGAAGAATGCGGGTGCGGGTTATGTACTTACCTATCGGCGTTGTACACAAGAAAAGCGAATAGGGACGCAATGTCCTTGAAGAATGCGGGTGCGGGTTATGTGTACTTACCTATCGGCGTTGTACACAAGAAAAGCGAATAGGGACGCAATGTCCTTGAAGAATGCGGGTGCGGGTTATGTACTTACCTATCGGCGTTGTACACAAGAAAAGCGAATAGGGACGCAATGTCCTTGAAGAATGCGGGTGCGGGTTATGTGTACTTACCTATCGGCGTTGTACACAAGAAAAGCGAATAGGGACGCAATGTCCTTGAAGAATGCGGGTGCGGGTTATGTGTACTTACCTATCGGCTTTGTACACAAGAAAAAGCGAATAGGGACGAAATGTCCTTGAAGAATGCGGGCGCGGGTTAAGTGTAAATACCTATCGGCGTTTTACACAAGAACGAAAGCGGATAGGTAGGACTCAATGTCCTTGAAGAATGCGGGTGCGGGTTAAGTGTAAATACCTATCGGCGTTTTACACAAGAACGAAAGCGGATAGGTAGGACTCAATGTCCTTGAAAGATGCGGGTTTGGCGAATACCTGTAATTTATCGGTATATATACGCCGAAAGCGGAGTAGGAACACAATGTCCTTGAAAGATGCGGGTTTGATAGGTAAATCGGAACGTAATGCCCTATTACCAACTCAACAATAACAAATAAATAGACGCGGAAAAGTAATATTTTTTAAATTAAATGCGGTGTGCAATGGCAGACACACTTTGTTAAAGGCGGGGTGACTAGGTAAATGTTAGAGACGCGAAGCGCGTTAATAAACAATAATTACCTATCAAATAAATGGATTGCTTTAAAAGCATCCGTTTCGAATGGACCAAAATAATGGAGCTGCCAAAGCTGAGCGGGAAAATGAATTTTTGTGGACTGTATGGCGCGGGTTCTAGTTTATAAGAAAAATGGCGGATAATATTTTACGTTTTGCGGGAGGGCTTCAAGACGCGAGATTGTCATACGAGTAATCACGAAAAAGGAAATGGGGAATGCACAGTACCTCTATAATCCTTGATGAGAAGGCGTATGGGTTTTATGATGGGAAAACTCGGCTTGGTTTCCGCGAAATCCTCGGGTGTGGCACGTGCTGCTGGATCCGGAGGCCTAAGTCGCTCCAGGCGCAATTATGGCGACTCCGAATTCACCCACTACACAATCACTTTAAGTACACAAATACACAATCGCGAGAGCTCTCGATTTAATAGAGTTTATGGGTTTTTCACGAGCTGAAGCGGAGCGACGCCTGCGGCGATGGCGTGCGCAGCGGGAGCCGTATCGAACTGGGGCGGTGGGCCATCTTCTTCCTTCCGATTTGTCGATAGCGGAGATAGCTATCTCTGTCGCGCGTATACGCTGAGGTTGTGCGGGAATGGGATAGGTAGCGGAAGTGGCTCGCATGACAATCTTATAATTTAAAGGAAATACGGTAGTGTTTTTGACTAAATACTAATAACTAGCGAGTCGCGCGCGGAACATTAACTCTGGCGGCGCCCAATAGATGGCGTTACATGGAAAAATAATAAAGTTTGCATATTGGCGTTAACAGGCAATATTGGCACATATACTATAAAGTTGAAAGAAAACTCACAGCCAGTTATAAAACCGATTAGACGAGTGCCACAAACAATTAAAGAAAAGCTCAAAGAAACTTTGTGTAATTATGAAAGTAGGGGTATTATTGAAAAAGTTGAAGGACCAACTATGTGTTGTAATAATCTTGTAATCATAGAAAAACCAGACAAAACTCTAAGGCTGTGTTTAGACCCCAAAGAATTAAATAACGCAATTTTAAGGGAAAATTTTCAGATTCCTTCTCCTGAAGAAATATATAATTCGCTTTCAGGTAAAAGCGTCTTCACAGTACTAGACCTGAAGGATGGGTTTTTTCAAGTGAGCTTGGACGACCAACAAAAGCTCTGTACATTTGGAACCCCATTTGGCAGATACTCCTTTAAAAGAATGCCATTTGGAATTTCATCAGCTCCTGAGGTAATGCAAAGAATAAACACAGCTATATTTAGTGATATACTTGGAGTAAATGTATATTTTGATGACTTAATCATTGCTGGTGATAGTGAATCAGATCATGATCAAATTTTAAACAAAGTAATAGACAGAGCAAGAAAATTTAATGTAAAATTTAATCAAAACAAACTTCAGTATAAGAGTGATTTTGTTAAGTATGTGGGATTATTAGTATCAAAGGCAGGCATAAAGCCTGATCCAGAGCATGTTAAAGCCATTGTAGATTTGGAAGAGCCAAGAAATATTAAGGAATTGCAGAAGTTTCTAGGAATGTGCAATTATTTAAGTAAATTTATACCACAATATACAAAAACTACTGCAGCACTTAGAGACTTACTAAGGAAAGATGTAATATGGGACTGGGGTAGCGCACAGGCACAAGCATTCTTAGAACTGAAAAAAAAAATTAGTACTGCCCCTACTCTAGCCATTTTAGAAAATGATGGAGTGTTAACATTACAAAGTGATAGTTCTAAAAGTGGCATGGGGGCTTGTTTGCTGCAAAAAGGGAAGCCAATATCTTTTTACTCTCGGTGTTACACTGAATGTCAGCAGCGGTGGGCTCCCATAGAGAAAGAACTCTTTGCTATTTGTTTAGCCATGGAAAAATACCATCAGTTTGTATATGGTCGTAGAATTATAGTAGAAACTGACCATAAGCCTTTAGTGGCTATAATGAATAAAGACATTAATAAAATTTCCGCTAGGTTACAGAGAATGGTTTTGAAACTTTTAAAGTATGACTTTGAAATTAAATATATTCCCGGATCTCACATGTATGTGGCAGACTATTTATCTAGGCATTTTAATACAGAAAATGGGCAAGTAGAACCATCATTAAAAGAGTTGGTTCATTGTTTGGACTCAGAGGTAGTTTATGGACTTGACAATGACTTACAAATATCAGAAACTAAGTTGCAAGAGTTACAAACTGAAACACAAAAGGATGGTAATCTACAACAAATAATTATGTGGTATAACTCAGAATGGCCAAAAAATGACAGAAGTATATATGGTAGGGAATTAAAAAAGTTGTATAAACTCAAAAATGAGCTTGCAGTTAAAGATGGCATTGTATATTTTGGTAATAGAGTACTTGTACCTAGGCAATTAAGAAAAGAAATGGTTAATATACTACATACAGGTCATGCAGGCGTGGTAAAATGTAAAAAACGTGCAAGGAAAGTGTTGTACTGGCCGGGAATGTCAAAAGATATAGAGGGACATGTTCTAAAATGTAAAGCTTGTGAAAAATATAGAGTTTCTAACTGTAAGCAGCCTCTAATATCTCATGAGATTCCTGAGTTGCCATTCAATAAAATAGGAATGGATATAGCTCATTTTGCAGGTGATGAATACTTAGTTGTTGTAGATTATTTTTCTAAGTGGATTGAAGTGGAACTGTTACAAAACAAATCAACCTATAACATTATATGTAAATTGAGAAAAATTTTCAGTACACATGGATTTCCCAGATATATAGTTAGTGACAATATGCCATTTGGAAGTTTTGAATTTAGACAGTTTGCTGTTCAGAATGATATAGAGCTAATAAAATCAAGTCCTCATTATGCTCAATCTAATGGGTTATCAGAAAAGGCAGTTGGTATTGTGAAAAACTTGTTAAAAAAATGCAAAGAGAGTGGCACTGATTTTGATATGGCATTGTTACACTATAGAACTAGTCCTGTGGCAAATTTGGATTACTGTCCATCTGAAATGTTAATGAGTAGAATGTTGAGAACAAACTTGCCCAGTACTAAAGAAATACTTAAACCTAAAATATGTGTAGAAGTAAATAAACAAATGTCAATTAACAATGAAAAATCTAGAACTAACTATAATAAAAATTCGAAACAAAAACGGTCATTTCAAAAGGGGGAAGAGGTGGTGATACAGAATATACCTGATAAATGTTGGTACCCTGGAAAAGTAATTGATAAAGCTAGTGGACCTAGGTCATTCATTGTTAAAAATGAGAAAGGTAACTTGATAAGAAGAAATGAAAAACATGAATGTTTACGCCACAATTGATCCCAAGAAATAAAACTACAGCTTTAACTGAACTGATATAATGATGCTAAATTATATAGTCACAGTACGTGTAGGAAGGATAAATAAAGATGACCGTCTTCTGCCATGCCTATGAATTAAGAAAAATCTCAACCGCGCGATGCAGGATGGGGACTGAACTTGAGAGTGACATCTATCGTAAAACATCCGAACTAAAAATACATACACTAGCACTATCTGTTGAGAGATTTCAAGAAACTTAAAGTAATAACAAACTGATATAATTTATAAATGACAGCGGTATGAAGTCCGGGTGCGAAGAAATTTGGTTGATTATCAGTCTAAGATACAGTCCACAAAGAGTCGAAGCAACTAAAATCGCAGAGAACAAAATACAGATTTAAGAGTTAAGCTGATGTTGTTTCATAGAGCAAGAATTAAGGAACTATTATAATTATTTTCATCTTGGATGGTGGTGGTTATAAGTATGATATATGTTTCAATGATATCCTCATTCATTGGCAAAGTGTGATTTATGGTGGCATGGTCCACAATGTATACAAGATTTTGATCATTCTCATTCAAGTGCTAAATATAATTTACCAGAGTAAAAAAATGTGCCTAAGGTTTGAAATACATGCATTAATATAAACACTACTTACAATTGTATGTTAAAGTTTTCTAATATAAGTTTGATATCTTGTTTTTCTTATTTGTTTTGATAATCTACAGTATGTTGTTTTAATTGATCTCCAATAATGTATTTTGTTTTAAATGGGCAGTTGTCTTATGTCATTCATTTAAGTTCATGTGCTCTAGGCTAAGTATGGTTATATTTTTAGTTTGGGCCCCAATATGTTCAAGACTAGAACAGTAGATTTTATTTATGGTTTATTGTCTACGGTTTATGTTTCGTTTTGACATGCGGATTCGGGTTGTCTATGTAAATGTCAATTAATAATTAATAAATGTGTTCTATAAAGCACAATATTTTATTTAATGTATCCGCGCACATTTTAATCCTATAGCATTAAAGGCCACGGCCATACACGCGGCTGCGTCGGATACATTAAGTTACACAAACTTAATGTATCCGACGCAGCCGCGTGTATGGCCGTGGCCTTTAATGCTATAGGATTAAAATGTGCGCGGATACATTAAATAAAATATTGTGCTTTATAGAACACATTTATTAATTATTAATTGACATTTACATAGACAAACAGAATAATCATGTCAAAACAGAAACATAAACCGTAGACAATAAACCATAAATAAAATCTACTGTTCTAGTCTTGAACATATTGGGGCCCAAACTAAACATATAACCATACTTAGCCTAGAGCACATGAACTTAAATGAATGACATAAGACAACTGCCCATTTAAAACAAAATACATTATTGGAGATCAATTAAAACAACATACTGTAGATTATCAAAACAAATAAGAAAAACAAGATATCAAACTTATATTAGAAAACTTTAACATACAATTGTAAGTAGTGTTTATATTAATGCATGTATTTCAAACCTTAGGCACATTTTTTTACTCTGGTAAATTATATTTAGCACTTGAATGAGAATGATCAAAATCTTGTATACATTGTGGACCATGCCACCATAAATCACACTTTGCCAATGAATGAGGATATCATTGAAACATATATCATACTTATAACCACCACCATCGAAAACCGCGCGAACAGGTGTTATTTTACTGTTGGGATTTATCACAGGGTGATGAGGCAAAAAATAGACGTTGCCCGACTTCAAATCATAGTTAGCGATATCAAAATATTTTGCATGTCCTTGTTCAATATAATCATGTATAAACCTTTTATATTTTTGGTACAACTCATTATCCTTTAAAAATCTCTTTTCTAAATTGAAAAACCGTTGCAACGCACGATCAAACGAGTCGCCTAACTTTAATTCTTCCAACTCAATTTTTAATGGCAAACCCACAGTAAATCTATTATTTTCCAACTTAACAGTATCCTGAAAAACTTGTTCAGCTAAATGCTGCTCAGAGACACCCTCCTTTATCAGATCAGGAACCTTTTCACATTCCCAAAATTTGGACATAGCATTATCAATGCAAGTATTACCTTCAATAACACAATGCTTACATGTTGTTATTTTGCTAGCAGAGACTGGCAGCGTCCCAGCAACGATATACCCGAAGGATGTATTTACCAAAAATGGCCCACGGGGCGTTAGGGGCAACGAATCTCGCTGCAACACCTGGAAAAATATGTCACATCCCAATAAAATAGAAATTTCATCCGTGTTATTGAAATCATTGTCTGCCAATTTAATACAAGACGGAATATTTAACAAAGATCTGTCAAACGCCTGCTGTGGCAACGGGCATGTAATGTTTTTTGTCACGCAACAAGAAAATTTAATTTTAAAATCATTGACAGAAGACCTGATAAGAATGTCTGCCTTTTTTAAGACACTATTGGTGCCATCACCTACTCCCAATACTAACTCATCAGCTTTATATATTTTACAGTCCACTTTATCGAGCAGTTTTTCTGAAATAAAAGATACCTGACTTCCAGAATCTAGCAAAGCCCTAACATAGGTATAAGTACCATCATTATTTAATAGCTTAACACTAGCTGTTGGCAACAGAACACCCGGAGAAAGTAATGCACCTGACATGTTAGCAGTATAGTTAGAGGAAGATATACTCCTATTTTCATTATTTACATTAGAGCATACATCCATATTTACATTTTGATCCGAAGGATCAGTTGTAGCAACATTAGTTACCACACTCTTAGCTTGCATATTATTATGCAAAAGAGTATTATGAGATCCGCGACAAGTGGCACAACTAAAATTCATCAGACATTTACCCTGATGCGCATTTAAGCATAATTTACACAGATTATTTTTATTTACAAAATTTATCTTTTCATCTGTGGAGATCATTTTAAATTGAATGCACTGATATAATTTATGAGGTTTTTGGCAATATTTACATGAAATCCGAGAAACCACATGGGAATGAGATTGAGCCCTGACTGGCCTTTCCTCGGCAGTGGTTTCTAAAACTACAGCTTTTTTTTCAAGATAATCCAGAAATGCCTTTAATGTCGGCATCTTTTTCATATCCTGTTCCATGTGGAATCCCCTGTATGTATATACATCAACCTTTTTAAATAATATGTTTAGCAATAGTGCATCCCATCCATCAACATCTTGTCCCAAATTTTTTAACGCTGCAAGATGCATATTTACATTGCAAATAATTTGCCGCATCCCTTGTGCCGTACACTTAGAATAGGTAGGCAACTCAAGGATACTGCTGATATGATAGTTAATTATTTTTGGAATATTGTTATACCTCTTGTCTAGAAGCTCTAGTGCCATTTCGTAGTTTTCATCAACAAGCATTAGATTCTTAATGATGTTTAAGGCCTCCCCTGTAAGCAATGACCGCAAATAATAGAGCTTGGAACAAAGGCTCAGATTGTTGTCGGAATCTATGACGGATCGGAACATATTGATAAACGGATAGTAATCGACTATATCCACGCCGTTAAATGGCTTTATATTGATAGGAGGCAACTTTTTAAACTCACCAGAATGAGACGAACCTGCTACAGCCATCGATGCTGACGTAGAAGGGTCACCAGACACTACCTTCAATCGCAGATTAATTTGACTTAAACAGTCGTCACAACTATCCTCTACGGACCCATAGTCCTCGTCATCTGCAGGGTTGATTGCTAAAATGCCTTTATTATATTTTATATACTCCGCGAAGGAAGTTTCGAGCCGAGCTCGTTTTTCGCGAAGAATCTCTGGCGAAGCAGAAATAAATCGCTCTGATGAACAAAACTTAACGATACGGGTAATAGCCCCTTTTGTATAACCCCTACTGGCTACTAAATCCTTTACTTCCATTTTAATTATATAATACAATGCTACAATAACAACTATAATACAAACTAAACTTATATAGAAGAAAATTGTTTTCAAATTTGAAATTATGTCAATAAGTCACTTTGACTGACGGTTCTTCAACGACCATTCCCCTCTAGAAATTCCGTTCGAAAACAGTCACACCTGTCAAATCTCGACGAAATCAATTTCTTCTTACGATTTCTTCGGAAGATAATATCTAGGAAAATACATGTGAAGAATGTCACTTAGTAGTCAGCTAGGAATTCGACCATCTCTTTCTAAATTATACAATCTGCGTATATAGCCGCACTGTTCTTGCCGAAATATCGATCGGCGAATATCACGGCGAAACCAGGGAAAATTCAAAATTTCAATGGCGATGAAATTTTCACAATAGGAATATATATAAAAAATATGCCTCTTCAACTGACTTTTCACGTGTTGAACACTTTATTTAAACACTTTGGCTTCTTGCCGTTTTATACGAACTATCTTCACGATAAGCACTGGATTACAATTTAAAATTTAACTATAGGTAAATTTTAATTTTAAAACGAAGGACCAAACTTAATGTATCCGACGCAGCCGCGTGTATGGCCGTGGCCTTTAATGCTATAGGATTAAAATGTGCGCGGATACATTAAATAAAATATTGTGCTTTATAGAACACATTTATTAATTATTAATTGACATTTACATAGACAAACAGAATAATCATGTCAAAACAGAAACATAAACCGTAGACAATAAACCATAAATAAAATCTACTGTTCTAGTCTTGAACATATTCGTCCAAGTAAAAATAAGTTTAATGTTAGAAAACCAATTATGTTGGATACACCGGTAGTAACACAATCAATTGGTAGAACAGCAGAAACTGATTCAACCGGAACAAGAGATGACTTGGTTGTAATCTGTCAGGATAGTCAGGTGCTTGAATCCAATGGTAGTACGGGGTCAAACCAACTGATTGTGACACCTACAGTAACAAGGACTGGTCGTTTGATTAAAAAACCAGCCTATTTAAATGATTTTGATTTAAGCTAGGATCAATGATAATTTAAATTAAAAGTTAAGCGGGGGATGTGTCATACAGGTATCTTATCTGTGGTTTGATTTAAAAAAATAAAGACAACACACAAGACTGTCATGGTTGCATCAAGTATCATATCTTGTTTTATTTATTTAGTTAGACCCATACTAAACACTTAGGCAATGCCGCCTTACGTGGACGAACCGCTTTGCGGCTCTTTCGACACAGCCGTGATACCAGAGCAACATAAAATTCAAGTAGTTAGTGCATAGCGATTGCGGCAGACGCGCACGCCGCAACGCGCCCGCACCGTCAACAACTCCCTTATACTAGGAGAACATATCATATCACTCACATAGTTAGCTCGCAGATCGGTGTGGTTGTGCTCCACGCCGTCATCTAGTACGGAGACGCGCACGCCGCGGCCTGTAAACCCCATCGCATAAACTGGGAGCACGTTGAGATCGAGACGCGGCAACTCGCGAACATTTCGTGTGTCTTGCTGTAATGGGTAAAGTAATTCACAATCAAAGACTTACTACCGAAATTTCAATAAAAAACGCACATGACTAAAATTTGGCTTACCAAATACCACTCTTCGCTCCAAAGTTCATCATTAAACAACGGACTGTCGATCTCCCTTTTGCTTCGGGTATCTTCCGATGTGTTGGATGGGTCTATCCTTTTCACTCGCTGGAGTGACGCATCGGGGTCCGGAGTGGGATACCGTTTCACTCGCGATTTTGCAAACAGCTGCTCAGCCCATCTTATCTGGAACACGTTTTTTTCTAATTACGTAAAGGAAAAAATATGTACCTACTACGTATTTATTAAACAAGGTAGGTGGGAAGTTATAGTCTTTCCAATCATTTATTTTCTCGATGACAGCTCCCGTAGAATGTAACTGCGCTTTTTACGCAAAAATTAACTTTTAAATGCGAGGTATAAAAAATATGACGACTGCCTAATTTTGTTCCTTGATCCCATATAATATGCATCTACGACAAATTGAGTCCAGGTCCAGATATGCAGTAATATCTTTTTAAAGTACGATAAACAATAAACGTTTTAATAAAGTTACATTCTATGGGAATGCAAATAGTGATGTTATGATTGAAATATCGATATTGTATTGGTATTGTAAATATTGAACTAGATGTGTTCCTGCGACTTTGTACACGTTGTAATTTTTTACCGGGATAAAAAATAGCCTATGTTACTCAGGAATAATGAAGCATTTTAATGGTGAAATATTTTTTGTTTGTCCAGTAGTTTTTAGTTTATTCATTACAAACATACTGTCATTCGGCCATTTTGCACGCTTAGTAATAAATTAGCATTCAAGTCGGTTGTTTTATTGGCTCCATAGCTGAATACTTCTCAACTACTCGTATATATAATATAAAATTGGATCGATATCGTATCTACTGATCACTTATTAGGTCACAACACTATAACTATCAAACTACATCTGTCATCGAGAAAATAAATGATTGGAAAGACTATAACATAATGAAAGTTACTCTAGAGACGATACCATAAGGAGCATTCTGAACTCAGTGCGGGTAATTCAGTCAGTGAATGCAATCTTTGAACACCACGTGTATCCCTGTTCCAGAGTACCAGGACAGCAGAAAAGAAGAGCAGATCGACTCACCCTCCTGTCTTTGATAAGGGCCCGTGTGTGGTCACTGTACGTCCGTCGCTGCTTGCTGTGCTCATATTTCAGGAAAGTGTACGTATTCGGGAAGCCGAGCACCTGAAATTAAGTTTACACAAGTAAAATACTACAACCGCCACTAATTGCTAGCGATAAGGTTTTTCAGAAGGGTTGGCAGGGCTGGGTGCACTATGGTGTAATTAATTGCAAAGCATGGCCTGGCTCGTTAAGCTTTTAAAAACTTGGAATTTTGGACTGTCCTTCCATTCACCACTGACCTACGAGTACTTGTGAAAGAGAGCATTCTAAAACAGTCAACTTGGTTTTCTTACTGAGTATAACATACTTAGTAGATCGATGTTATGTTTGTTAGGATGTAAGGTTTACATGCTGCACGTCGATATTCGAAATACTTAGACAATAACTCAGCTACAGCCGCCGTAAGTATGTCAAAGTTCTCAATATAAAACTTAAAGCGCCTACAGCTAAACAAAACGAACATTGTTGAATCAACCCGCCAAAAACTGCGGCCTGTTTAGTCGAGTAGGCGCTATGCAGTATGCATACGTCTAGCTTTACTTGCATTGTGTGCAATATTGATTTGGCGTTCTCACCCCTTGCCAAATGTTGCACTGGCCCCTCTGACACTTCTCTATGCTCATTTTACCCTGGTATTTGACGTCTAAGACAATGGGATGTAGGCGGCGCCCTACGACATCAAATTTGGGCGGGGGTGGCTTCAGCGTCAGCGACAACCTGTTTTGAACTTTTACTTTCCTTGAATGTAAAGAAGTACTAAATGTAAATGAAGGAAAATTTAGACAACAGTACTAAGGGGCGAGGCGAGGAATATATAAAATAATAATATGATTAATTTGATCAAACCACCTGTTGACATGACATGATCCATGTGCAATATAATTATGTTGAGGTAACACAGTCATCAGCTTCTTGATACAAGGCAGGAACTAGAAATGAATGAGTACCTAATATAGATTCTAATATTCTTCAACTTTTAGTGTGTGTGTGTGTGTGTGTGTGTGTGTGTGTGTAGGTGATTTTAACCCCCATCGCAAAAGGGGGGGGGGGGGGGGGGGTGCTATAAATTTGACATCGATTGATTGTTGATGTGTACACGCGCACACAGTAAGTGGAACTTTCCGTTCGCACAGCAAAATTACATAATATAAAAACATGCATATCACAAATATAAGTATTTCTGTTGAGATCGTCAAAATTAATTATAGCAAGAACATAACAAAAACAATGAAACAATGAACAATGAATGAACAATGAAATAAAAAGACAATGTCAAAAATAATGTGTAGAAAAATATGTCAATTTTATAATTCTAAAAACATCAAATAATATCTTTTTCACCTCACTTGCTCGAAAAGGCTGTCTTTCTCCTTCAAAATCTGCGTGGAAAAGTGCTTTTTCCCCGCTTGCGTGGAAAAGGTTTTTGAAATTCGAACGTGACGATGACCACCATTGCCCACCTACTCATATACTCAGAAATTAGAACTTTGAACTTCGTATGTTGTCGTCTCGCGTATACGAATAGTACTTAATTAGGTGAACGAAAAGGACGGAATAATACGAACTTCAAATGTCGAACTTGTTATCAGCTTACTTTTTCATCCGATAAAAAAAAAACATAATGTCACGTTCAGAAACGCGATCCGGTATCCATTATTAATTTATTTTAAAATCCGTTACTTCCTAAGTTATTTTCAAGATATGCTAACTTTCGTTGCTACAAGAAAAAACGATATTGGTTTTTATTAATTATTTTAATCTGTGGTTAACGACAAAAATAGCAACCAAGCAGGAAAAAACAGATATTACTATGATGCAAATTCAGAACGCGCCCCATTTTTTTTTAAATCAGTCTAGTTAGTGCGATTTTTTAACTTTCTTTTTAAAAATATATCTATGATTAGAAAAAAAAAAGTTTTCAGAGATTGCTCGTCGGGAAACCGAAAAGTTACGAAAAGAACAGTATAATACACAAGAAATTAATGTGATAGAACAATCAGAAAAAGTAGTTTTACTTATTAGATTATTAGACTAGGCTGTATGGGCGTAGATCCTTTTACTTTTCTCATTTAGAAGAAAAGGAATAAAAATACTGATTAACTATTAGGCTGTTTTTTTTTCATCCACCATTTTTCTCGCTGTAGTGAGGTGAAAAATTGTGTGTTTCGCTCAGCAGCAAAGTTGTTTAGTATCTCGTGCCTTGAAACCCTCGCAACGCTCAGGATTCTTCTTTTGAACCACTCGCTTCGCTCGTGGTTCAATCATAGAATCCTTCGCTTGCTCGGGTTTCAATTCAGGCACTCGCGCCAAACAAACACTTTGCAGCCTAGCATAACAAATAACTATTAGTTAAATATTAAACAATTTCAAAAAAATCTGTTACCGAATAAAGAGGGTTGGTTATCCAACAAATGTCTCTTCTCCTAGGTCTCTAAGTTTGACAGGCAGACGCTCGTTTTTTCCTGAAAGCGCTATGTGGCGTGGACTGCTCTAAGGCGTCAATTGCTTGCCTTTGACGTTCACGCGTTTAAATGTATGTATGTATTTCTTAACAAATGTCAGTATGTGCGTCATGATGTGGTGCCTTTGAAACAGGCCTCTGCACGAAAGCATTGGTGGAACACCAACCAAGCGTCCTTACGGCACGTTTTTGTAATATCATCACGCAGTTTGCGTCTGTGAAGTTTCCCCATATGAGTGTGCCGTACGACATAAGCGAGTGGAAATGCGCAAAGTAAACCTGTTTTAAAGCATCGCCGGAAATGAGAGGTTTAAGTTTCTTCAGCGCAAAGACGGCACCACTCAATCTATCACAGAGATTGCCCACGGGCACTTCCAATTTAGGTGAGCGTCCAACATGAAACCCAGGAACCGACACTCCATTGTCACCGGCATTGGGCTGCTCATGATACACGGAAGCAATGTGACGCTACGACCCGAGAAAACCATAACACTGGACTTAGAAAGGTTCAACATTATAACCCATTCGTCTTGAACCATCATTCATGCATCTGATCACATGCCTCATGAATCTTCGTTGCAAGTAGTTCATACGACCGCTCGCTGACAATGTAGACATCAGCAAATAAATTTTATATCTTATTTTGCTTGTTACTTTTATTTTCTAGAGCCAGCTACATTTCGCAGCAGCATAGAGCATGGGAACGTTGACCCCGTCACGTCACGAAATGGCCGCCGTCATGACATGTGATGTCCCGAACGAAAGCGAGTACTAAGGCGGCATAACTTAGCAGTAATGTAGGTTAGGATTTATGATATTAAAATACTATGATATTTACATACGCCTATTTAAATAATTCTCAAAGCTCACATTTTTTAAAAAATTGAAACCTGCAATCTGAATGATTAGTATTATGTATGTATGTATAACTCTTTGTTGTACGTAAAATAAAACACAATCAATGTAGATGTAATACACTACGCGAGCAGAAATTTTCACTTGCTGGCCCCCTGGCCGTAAGAAGAAAACTTTGTGTGTGTACACACCTCGGGCGATATAAAGAAAGCCTCAGGTCGCATGTTTATCGCCCTCGCCTTTGGCTCGTGCGACAAGTTCCTGCAATCTGAGACATTCTTTATTTCACCGCCCTCATGGTGTAACATACTATTACGCCCGTATTGGCTTTCACTTTTTACGAAATACGCGACGATAAATTTTATTATAAGTAGGTAGGTAAAGTATTTAAAGAAGCAATGTGTGCTGTCTTGTCGAAGCCAAAAAAAAAAGTAGCTCTATAAGGTTCTACAGCTTGTCAAAGCGTCAGATCAAGAGCAAACACCGGGAGCGCTGTGCTGTGTGGGTGGCTGGTGGGGTGGCTGGGCTGGCTCAGTATCGTAAAGGTGTCTGCACTAGATGCACGTCACGCATTGTGTGACACATGTCACGTATTTGGAGTCATGTGAGTTTTTGCAGTCACATATGTACCAGGCGAGCAGAACGGGAGAGGAGTGGATGCGCACATGTGTGTGGTTGTGTGCGTGTGGTATTGGGGTAGGTCGTTTGGGAAGGGGTGCTATGTCGGAAACCTCCCCGAGAGCTCTAGCGTTACAGTTCCCTTCTATCAGGGGCTTTGGCCCCATGGGGGGGGAAGGGTAACGCTTAGGCCGGTGCACCCTGGGCAACAACGGCTGATTAAACCCCTCGTGGATTAGTTAGCTGGTGGCAAATATCCGACCTGGGGGGGTGGGGGGGTAGGGCGGGGCGAAGTATTATATTTATGTATATATATTTGGGCGAGGGCCGGGGCGAAAGCCCCTTGTTATCAAGGGAGGGAATAAGTTTAGGAGGGAAAAGGCGGGCGGTAGCTGCCGGGGAGCTGCTCTGCATCTGCGGCCGAGTAAAGTAACATTGAAAGGTAGCGCAGCTCTGCACCAAACCTGGAGGCGCCAAACGCCTCGTACGGGGAGGGACGGGGGCGAGTCCAACCTTGTACCTGCTGTTCGCCCCGGGCGGGGAACGGAAGGGCGAGCCTCATGCTGGCGGCGGGCGAAAGCCTGCCGTCGAAGCGGTGCGTTCCGCAAGGGACGCGATCGCGGAGCGGAGTGACCTCGGTCATTTTCGGTCGGCACGTAACCTGGTCCGTAGGGCCGGGACCGTGGGCCGCCTGGTCTTTTTCAAGATAAGGGGGCCGCGAGGAGAAAACCTCTATAAAAATCCGGAGGAGCGACGTGACCTCGGTCACGGTCGGACGCCACGTAAACCTGGTCCGTAGGGCCGGGACCGTGGGCCGCCTCGTCTTTTTCAAGATAGGGGGGCCGCGAGGAGTAAACCTCTATAAAAATCACCAGGGCGGCGTGATCTCGGTCACGTCGGCCGGCACGTAACCCCGGCCCGCAGGCGCTGGGAACGTGGGCCGCTGAGGGGGCTACGAGGAGTCAACCTCTTTAAAAAAACAGACGGTCACCGGCGGGGGAGGGCGGGGAATCCGGAACCTGCATTCAACGGTGCCGTCGCCACCTGCCCCATCCCGGGGCGGCCAGTGGACGTTGCGGTGGTCACGGTGTTCGCCCGCAACGCCCGCAGTTCAAGGCCTGGAGGGAACGTGTGTGTTTTTAGACGGTAGGCCTCTCCCCTTCTTCCATAGGGAAGGCAGCGGCGAGATGGAGAGCCCGTCATACCTCCGTTCGTATGCTGCCCCGAGCGCGGAGATGCATAAGGCGCATTTTCCACACGTTAAAAAAAAAAAAAAAAAAAAAAAAAAAAGGTCGTTTGGGAAGGGTTGGCGGAAGCTTGCAGATGTCTCATGCATTCAGCAGATGTGAGACAGATGTATTGGAAATAATAGGAATTAGAGGAAGATGGTTGCCAGTTGTATCGTTATTATTTTGATTTCTGGCCCCTTTTTCACTAACT
This sequence comes from Pandemis corylana, assembly GCA_949127965.1. Lineage (NCBI taxonomy): Eukaryota > Metazoa > Arthropoda > Insecta > Lepidoptera > Tortricidae > Pandemis > Pandemis corylana. The sequence continues at coordinate 12,008,991 of OX421866.1, read as the reverse complement.
GGACTTTGTTAGTGACAAGTGACGATTCTGCTTACATTACAAACTCGACCAGAATCTACGCCGGTTGGCTTCATATTGACTATGCCTTGCATGTCGAATTGTCACATATCGCCGACATTTGTCAAATTGGTGAATATTACCGATAAAGTAGGCCAGTAAGTGACGTCATTCATGATGTGATAGGAAACTGACATGAACACATTTTTTGCGTTTATACGCAAAGAGCCAGAAACACAAAAGGCCAGAAACGCAAAATGCCTAGAACGCAAAATTACAAAAACGCTGACAAAATGACAGAAGTCCATGCAGAAAAGCAATATGTCAGAAATGTTTGTTTAGTTTTCTTTGCCTGTATTCATCGGCTATTACACGTGGTTCCACTGTTATAAAAATAACGAATTACAATAAGATCGACGAAATTTCTATTCGGTTTGCTCTTAGAGCATTTGAACATACCTAACGAACCTAACCTAATTTTATTATTTGTAGTGAGTGAGTTTATTGCTATACAATATAATATATTGATTTTCCGGCCTTCTGCGTTTCCGGCTTTTTGTCTTACTGGCATTTTGCGTTCCGTTTTTTCCTATGACTATCGCTGTCATCTTTTGGGTTTAAGAGTCCTTTCTGCTCCCTCCCGTCGCCCAATAATAAGACGTCAACAAAATAATTAGGTATAAGTATTAACCCAACCCACCCACTCATTAACAGTACAATGTTCAGTGTTACTTAATTTCTTCTACAAACTTTGGTAGTTCGTTTGTTTTGTAACAGATGGCGCTGTTACGTAGACTAACATGCTATCGTTTGTACGATTCAGTTTTTATAATAGCTTTAGGCAACACTGTTTAGACTACTCTGGTTTCCCTTCAAAACGTATAAATCTTTCGCCTTTTACTAAAGATTTCCGTGGAGGGGGACACTCAAATGAGTCTTACTCAATTTTTTGACACCTTGCGCAAGCAGGGTAATATAAATATTAAATGCATACGGTATCAGGATTAATATCAACTTTTATTGCGGCTGAATGCGCCAAGAACGCGAAGCTAAATATAAAAATTGAAACGTGGACAATATCAACTTGAAGTAAATGTGTACCTGGTAACAACGGTCGCGTTTGGGTATTTCTGATAATGTTCTTAGCATTCTTATTTTTTTAATGTGCAATAAGAACTTTTACAAGAAACCAATCCATACGACACGCGTTTAAGGGCTAAGATAAGAGGTCCAAGTTTTGCTGATGAAGAAAGAAGGATGGTATGATAGGAACTTCGAAAATCGAATTTCAGAGCCTCCCAGGCCTTATACTGGAGTTAAAAATTCGAACTTGGTTCACTTATTTGTCACTACTCACGCACCTCAGTGTGTTACCCGTGGTCCCACTGTTATAAAAATTCTCACCAGATATAATGAAATTAGGTTTGGTTCGTTAGGTATTCAAATGCCCGAAGCTCGAAAGCTTATGGTGGAGTGTAATTCGTCATTTCTTATGACAGTGGGACATAACAGTGGGACCACGGGTAACAGCCGCGCACCTCACGCGTCACCTACTTGACCGATCGTAGTAAAAATTACATACATACATAGATCACGTCTTTATCCCATACGGAGTAGACAGAGCACACAAGACAAGACCTAAAGGCCACGTTTAGCATAGATAGAGCGTATAGGTGGAAACGCAAATCAAAATAATGATGGGTGGGTTGCTAGCCGCATCGCCTATAACATGATTCTTAAGATTTTGACCCATTCCGCGATGGGCTTTTACCATCTGCGCGGGAAGGTAGTAATTGGTAAATTCTATGTTTTTTCTTTGCTCCCAGACCATCATGGAAGTAAAAATCGTAAAAATTGCTATGGAGATAGATTGATCCTTGAAAACTGTGTAGTTCCCACGGGCGACAGCAAGTAAATAATAATAATAACTACTAGCCTTTGACAAATTTGTTTTCATGGAAGATTCACACGTTTACCGTACCTTATCGATAGCACGTTTGTGTGCGTGTCTATGTAGGAAATTTATTTGCGAGCTTGTAATTTTGCGTTTTCTTTTTTTAATATGGCCCCATCGATCGATGAGATGATTTCACCAATGTCAAAGTAATAAATACAGTGTTAATTGCAATAGGGTTGATTTTGCGATCTGGAGTTTTTTAATTAAACAAATACGTGTTGCTTGTGCTGAGATTTATTGTGGACTAACTTGTGTTTTCTATCAATAAGTAATACAGAGATCATGCATGTGTGCGTAGGCACACATATAAACTTTAGCAAAGCGGCTTTAACATACCGCCCACCAAAAGGATATTAATTATCCTTTTACAAATATTGTACCTAACCAAAGTATCATGCAACATAAACTAGAACATCATAACATTCATTCAATAATTATGTGAAAGAATTCTTAACCAGATTTGCATTACACATCAAAATTGGAAAGAAATCTACGATTTACATAGTTAATAATTAATTAAATTCATACACAAGACAAATTTTAATTAAGTTTATAATTAAGATACCAGAAAGTTGATCTCAATTTATTAATATTTGAAATGAAACCGTCATTCGAACTATTCTGCCTTGTCATTAATGGGAAAATAACAAAGCTTGCTAACAGAACGTTTTACGACATGCTCTCCGGTTTTCACGCTGTACACTCTGGTTAAGCCGTCTGAGCCAGGGTGTTTTTCCATTATACGACCCATCAACCATTTTCCTGGTGGTAAGTTTTCGTTTTTAATCAGGACTATTTGACCAATATCCAACTCAGGCTCTTTCTTTGTCCATTTTGTTCTTTGTTGAAGTAGGGATAGGTATTCTTGTTGCCATTTGTGCCAGAAGTCATTTAACAATTTCTGCAAGTGCTGCCAACGTGACAAATTACTCATTTTAGCATTTGAAAAGGTAGGTGATGGTACGGTTATTGGCGTTTCACCTATCAGAAAATGTCCTGGCGTTAGATGCTCGGTATTTTCATCCTCATCGATGGGGTTATAAGGCCGTGAGTTTAAGCATGCCTCTATTTGGCAAAGTAGAGTGGTCATTTCTTCGAAGGTCAGATGTGAATTTAGGACTCGTTTCAGGTGAAATTTCATCGACTTGACTCCGCTTTCCCATAATCCGCCAAAGTTTGGGCTATATACGGGTACGTAATGCCACTGAGTGCCATCTTGAGCTAGCTTGGCTGCTATTTCTACTTCAAAGTCGAGTTTAGCTTCGTTAAATGCTTCGGCCAAAGCCTTGCTGGCTCCAATGAAGTTTCTTCCTTGGTCACTCCATAAATTTGCACACCTTCCTCGACGAGAGACGAATCGCCTAAAGGCTCCAATGAAAGCTTCGGAGGTCAAATCTCCAACCAATTCCAAATGTATGGCCTTTGTGACCATACATACGAAAATGGCTATGTATGATTTTGTCGTTCGGACTCCTCTGCCCTTTGACATTAGTGTCTGGTATGGCCCGGCAAAGTCCACTCCACTGTTCAAGAATGGGCGTGCTGGTGTGACTCGCTGCTTAGGCAGATCACCCATTAATTGCTTCTTCACAGTGGCGTTTTGTCGTGCACATATTAAACATTTGCGAATGTATAATCTGACGCTTCTCTTCATCTTCAGAATCCAGTATTTAGTCCTCAGAAAACACATCATCAACTGCTGTCCTCCATGAAGTGTCTTTTGATGTGCGTCAGCTACGAGCAAGATGGTAAGTCGATTTTTACTGTCCAGAATTATAGGGTTTTTACTGTCTTCACTTAGATTTGCATGTTTAAGTCGACCGCCCACCCTGAGTATAGTTTCGTCATCAAGGTAGGGATTCAATGACTTCAATTTGCTATCGTGTTTTACTGGTTTGTTTCTCTGTAGTCTGTGAATTTCTTCGTTAAATATCTGTCCTTGAACTAACTTTATGCAAATCTTCAGTGCACTGTCCAGTTCTTTTGTTGTAAATATAGTCTTAGTTGTGGTGTTCTTGTAATTTAAAAATCGTTTACAGTAAGAAATTGACCTTAGAAGTTGCGTTAGATCGTCGAAGTCCTCAAAATGATTAATAATTGTAACGTTATCATCCTCTTGTGTTACCTTTAGGTTGGATTGAATGGTGTGTTTCATTTCTAGATTTGTAGTTACAGCTGGTTGGTGAAATGGAATTTCGTGAGTTCTGAGCCATTCTGGGCCCTTCCACCATAATTCATGCGATATAAGATCTGGCAATGGCGTGCCTCGTGAAGCAACGTCGGCTGGATTAGATGGTGATCTTACATGATACCACTTAGCTCCAGTATCATCCAAAATGGTCACTACCCGATTTCTGACGAAAGTTTGCCAACGATTTGGGTCTCCCTTTAACCATGACAGCACAATTGTGGAGTCAGTCCATGAGTAGACTTGGCCTTCTGGAATTCTCATTGCGTTTCTGATCTGTTTCAGCAATTTCGCCAGCAGTGCAGCTCCACACAGCTCTAGACGAGGTAATGACAACGGTTTAACAGGAGCCACACGAGCTTTAGCAGCTAGGATACTCGTTTTAATTTGTCCCTCCTCCGTTTCCACTCTTAAGTATGCCACGGCTGCGTAAGCGTTTGTAGATGCGTCACAAAATCCATGTATTGTCGTCTTATCTAGTCTTAGTTTAGTTGTATGTAACCATCTAGGTATATTTATTTTATTCAGGTGTATAAGATTGTCTCGTATGTTTAACCATTTTTCTTTGATTTCAGGTTCCACTTCTTCATCCCAGCTGGATCTTTGTAACCAAAGCTTCTGGATCAGCATTTTGGCTTGAATTATGCTTGGAGCCAACCATCCCAAAGGGTCAAACAATTTCTGAGTTTCAGCCAGTATAGTTCGTTTTGTGATGTGTTCTGGTGCATGAGGCAGCTGGAGTCTATACTGGAAGTCGTCTTCTCCCATGTTCCAAGAGATGCCCAGTGCCCTGACAGTACCATCTAGTTCAATGGCCATGTTCACGTTACTGTTTCTTTCATCGCTTGTAAATTGTTTTAAAAAGTCGGTGCTATTAGAAGACCATTTTTGTAGATCGAATCCTCCCTTTTTAAGAATGTCAGAAATGGTTTTGGCAACGTCTACTGCTTCTTCAACATTGTCTTGGCCCGACATGAGGTCATCCACGTAGAAGTCTTCCTTGATCGTCTTGGTGGCTACGGGATGATTTTTGCCTTCATCTTCAGCAACAGTTTGCAAAGTTTTTACGGCTAAGTAGGGTGCCGACGCGGTGCCAAACGTAACACGAAGTAGACGGTACTCTTGAATAGGGTCTTTTGTGTTGTTACGCCAAAGTACGCGCTGTAGATTCGAGTCTTGTTTGGTAACCAAAACTTGTCGATACATTTTCTGTATATCGGCCACAAAGCAGATTTTCTTCATGCGCCATCTCATGATTATGTTCCTCATGTCATCTTGAAGCTGTGGACCCACCAGTAACTCATCATTTAATGAAACATGGTTTGTGCCTTTCGACGAAGCATCAAAGACTACTCTTACTTTAGTCGTATCTTTGTCGTTTCTAATCACGGCATGATGTGGTAGATATACCGATGGATTACCTTTTTCACTCTCGGGAACTTCTTCCATATGCCCTGCGGTCAAATATTCATCTATAACCTTCGTGTACTCTGCCTTAAACTCTTTGTCTTTCTCGAATTTTCGTTCCAATTGCTTGAATCTTCTCAGTGCTATGTCCTTTGTTTCTCCGTCTGTTGATTTAATGTTCTCTGTTTTTGTCGGTAATTTAACTATGTATCTTCCTGCCATTGTTCTGGTCGTCGTGTTTGCATAAATTGTTTCGCAAAGTTTCTCTTCAGCTGTGAGTTCTGGTTTCTCTGCAGAATCCAGTTCCCACATGTTTTTTACCAAAAGATCCAGGTTGAGATTGTGATGCATAACAATAATATCTTCTGAAGAATTGCTCATGACGTTTCCGAATAGAATCCATCCAAGGCTTGTATTTTGTGCACAGGGAGAGCCTGGAGGACCCTTGATTATGTTATTCTTCAGAATGTGTGCATAAACGTCGACGCCTAGAAGCATGTCTACTCGACCTGGTTGATGGTAGCTTGGGTCTGCCAGGTCAAGGCTACTGAGGTGCTGCCAAGCGTAAGGTTTTGTTGTAATAGTTCTCGATGGAAGTTCAGTAGTCAACCGCGTTGCTAACACATATGCCTCTATTTTTAGGCTGAAGTCAGTGTCATATCTTGAAAGAAGCTCACATTGTACCACGCTGTTGATAGTGGTTCTTGTTGACCCCACTCCAGTGACTGAACCCCTTGTAGGTTTTTTCTTAAGTTGCATCAACTGCACGGCCCTTTCTGTTATGAAACTCGCCTGCGAACCTTGGTCGATCAAAGCCCGCAGTGTGATCACCTGTCCCATATCGTCTCTCACACGAACAAGCGCTGTAGCCAATAAAGCGGTTGATTTTTTGGTCGTGAAGTGAGTCGCAATTGCAATATTTTCTTCTTCGTCTTGTTCTTCTTCGTATTGTTGTTCTTCATGTTGTTCTTCTTCTTCGGCGTTTTCTTCCAATTGACTTAGATGTGTGTTCTGGTTCTCATTCTTGGTGTGATGTAACAAGGAGTGATGACGTTTATGACAGACTTGGCAGGATGTTGGTAAGCGGCACTTAAACACAGAGTGACCACTCAGTAGACAATTGTAACATAAGTTGTTAGCTTTTACGTAGTCAACTCTGTCCTTTACATCCATACTTGCAAAACTCTTGCAGTGACTCAGTGTATGATTTTCCTTACATTTCATACATGTTTTATTCGGAGCTGGTGCTGTCGCGTGGAAGCTGTTCTGACCGCGTGAAATGGCGGGCGAAGTTGTATAGTGACTTTTCTGGGTAGGTTGTCTTGCACTTGACGTGGCGGCTGGAGTTGTGTTATGTATGAATTCCAAAGTACGAAACTTGGTTTCAAGAAAAGCCTTTAACTCTGACCACTTGGGTAGATTGTCAGGTGAGCTCTTGAAAGAACATTCTTCCCAGTCTTTGTGCGTCTCTGTGTCAAGTTTCAGCACAATTAAGTGTACTATTATTGGATCCCAGGAGTCGACGGACACTGCAAGATTGGTAAGACTGTTTAAACACTCTGTAGTTGTGTCTAACAGTGACTTAATTTGACTGGCAGTTTGCGCGTAGTTCTTCTTTTGTGAAACTAATCTTTTCAGAATAGCGTTGACAATTATTCTTTTATTTCCGTAACGATTCTTCAAGGTTTTCCACGCTTCTTCATAGTTCTTGTCCGTTACTGGTATATTTTTCAATAAAGATAGTGCTTCACCACTGACACTGTTTTTTAAATAATGTAGCTTCATAACATCGGTTAATGATTTATGGTTGTGAATGAGTGACTGAAATAGGTCCTGGAACGTAGGCCAGTCTTCATAGTTGCCGCTGAATACAGGTGGTTGAATGCGCGGTAGTTTCACTTTGTCTTCAAATGCTGCTGTTGTTGTTGTTGTTTGTGTTACACTACAGTTTCCACCCGTTAACATGTCTTTCAAATCTCCGCTCATGCACAAGTATAAGTCTTCATAAATAAAGTATTCTTCATTAACTAAATAAGGTATATCCATGCGTTTTTCTTTCGGTGTGCACTTTAGCAGATCTTGATGAGCATTATGAAATGTATTCCAATGTTGTTGTAAGCTTTGTAAACGTGACTCGATGTAACCTTTAGTTAATCTTCCTTTTGGGCATTTTCGTAGATTTATTTGCGTTTTTTGTAACAAATTTGCAGTGTCTTGTAACACATTTACTAACTGTTCCGTAGTCGCAGGCATTTTGTGGCACTAATGTTCAAAACAACACTTTATTTTAATGTCAATGTTCAGGCGTTATGTTAATTAAATTGTTACACTATAATTCTTCCCACAATTATAACAATTTAACTTGTTGACGGGTTGCACTGAGTTGATCGCAAAATGTTCACTATGAAAAAACAGTTCGCCGGGCTTCTTATCGCTCAGGAATGCGGCTGTCTTTTGTTCTCGGACCTCGGCGAGCTTGAGGCTTCTTCGATGCAATCCGGTTTGATATGGACCATATGTTAATTGCAATAGGGTTGATTTTGCGATCTGGAGTTTTTTAATTAAACAAATACGTGTTGCTTGTGCTGAGATTTATTGTGGACTAACTTGTGTTTTCTATCAATAAGTAATACAGAGATCATGCATGTGTGCGTAGGCACACATATAAACTTTAGCAAAGCGGCTTTAACATACAGTATTCAAAAATCTTGTGACAAAAATGTCGGCAACGTTGTACGGTAGAACACGGTCAAAAGACCCCTCTCCCCCTGTAGGGCTCTTAGCCAACGGATAATGATATCCCTCAGTATCTGCCAAGAAATCATTAACCGATGACCAGCGTGCACCGGACCAAGCACTGCTCTTCCCCTCGGACGTATCTAAAAAACGAACCGCAGCTCTTGACCACACGCAGAGGTAACACGACTCGCACCCCCACTTATAACTTCTTCTTCTTCTTCTTTTCTAATATGGCCCCATCGAATCATGCGATGATTTCGCCAATGTCAAGGTAATAAATACAGTATTCAAAAATCTTGTGACAAAAATGTCGGCAACGTTGTACGGTAGAACATGGTCATAAGACCCCCCCCCCCCTTGTCGGGCTCTTAGCCAACGAATAATGATATCCCTCGGAGACCGCCAGGAAATCATTAACCGGTGCCCAGGGTGCACCGGAACAAACTTATAACTTATTTGCGACATGGGTACAACAAAATAGCATGTGACATTGACATTTGATGTGTTTCTTTTTTATAAGATTTTATGGCCTGGATGCTAGGTAAGTGTTCTCAAAATATATTGACTTGAATATTTCATTCATCAAAAAGAAGTAGCCAATCCAGTGTTTGTTAAGAGGTTCTAGACGATTTTCAAAGAGGTCTTAATCAGTGAATTAATTACCCCGTTTACAGGATGTTCTTATACATAGCAAAGATGTTCCTCCTAATTTTCTCCAATGTCCAAAAATATCACAAAACCTTTCATGTTATATGCTAAAACTAGCTTCTGCCCGCGACTTCGTCTGCGTATTATGCATACAAACCTTCCTCTCGAATCACTATCTATTAAAAAAACCGCATCAAAATCCGTTGCGTAGTTTTAAAGATCTAAGCATACATAGGGACAGACACAGCGGATAGCGACTTTGTTTTATACCTTGTAGTGATTTATGCTAAAATGTGCAGGAGCACCAAGAGGAGCCGAGTACTACGAATATCATACATAAATCACGTCTTTATCCCTTACGGGTAGACAGAGCCTAAGATACAAGACCGAGAAGATAAGAATTTTGCGCATTCCCTCGATGGACTTTTGCCATCTGCGCGGGAAGAGAAGCTACTGGTACATACTATCTTTTTTCTTTGCTCCCAGAAGTCCCAGAGCAGCGTGGAAGATAGACGGACGAATATCAGCTGTAAAAATATCGGCACCTAATTTATTAGCATCTTAATACTAAGGTAGTTAACCTTCCGAGCAAACTAGGAATGGGGCGTTGCAAAAACTAACTGTTTTTTAGGGACCGTTTCTGGTTCTGCGACGAAAATACCGTTTTGCGTCTCGACTCAAATAATCGTTGCACTAACTAGTCTTCGAATTGTTTAATGTCAATTTGTCGGAACTTTACTTAACGACTTAGTATTTAATTTAATATGAGCTAGCCACCTGTTTTATTTCGACTAACTAAGCATGATAGAAAAAAATGATGCATGTTAAAATTAGTCATCTGCCCTGACAGTGAATAATCAACACCGATAACTACAGTTCGAGTACTTCCCTAAACAAAACAGGATATTTTTAGCACTCGCTGTTTCACAAGAACAGATACCTACAACGATACAACTCTCAAAATCGTGATATCTCTTTCCAACGCATGGCTCCGCCGTCTATTTTCAGTTACAGCTGCGCATCGGCGCGCCGCTGAAACCGCTGAAAAATAACTACTGCTCATCTCTGAACTCCTAGTAGAGGCGACGCCAAAACTACTGTTAGCGCCGCCCTGAAAAATTTAATTTCGTTGGTTGCCTTACTGCCTGAAATTCAAGGGGCAATTACACTAAGTCGATCAGTAAGATGGATCTAGTGAATGAAACCAAAAAATATAATAATATGTAGAATAATACAAATAACCAGAATCCATTTTTTGTGAAAATAGAAAATACATCATTGAGCGCTTCCAATCAAGCGGAGCCTCGAAAGCGGAGCGGAGATGTGCATAATCGCCGAGCACATTCAAGCGGATTCTGCATGGCTCCCCGGCTCAAGGTTTTATGGAAGTTCACCGTAATAATAATAGTTTGAAAAAAAAAACAAACAACAATGGAATAATAGACAAAGCACTTACCTATAGTAAAAACTTGAAGCGTCTTTCTAGTCTATTTACATGTTAAGCGCTAAATCGAGATGTCATTCTCAGAGTTATTAGAATAGAAACTGATTTTATTTTAACCCACTAGGTATCTTTATCCGCATAGTTTGCATTATTCGAGTTGATTAGTTAGTAACTACTAACTACTTGATCCACGGACCTTCATACATTGATTTGAACGACTCTACCTAGTTGACCAATAGATTTTTGTCAAAGACAACAAATCAGTTTCGTTTTGCATGTTGCCACGCGACTTTTTTTTGTGTCATCGTGCGAGCAAATTACGTGCAAGTAGCAGCGTCTGGTCCAAAAGCCAACGGATTTTACGTGATAATCGAATGCCACAAAGTACTGCTACTGGCATCGAATATCTTACCTTGCATGGTGTAAACTGGCCTTTAAGAGTGCTATGCTATTGGAAACATTTTTCACGCAACTGTCGCCCACGCGTCGCTTCGCGTGGGGTCGCGTCAAGTCCGCTTTAACGCCTAACTGGATTTACTTCTCTGCCAATTAACTTGATTTTATCTATTTAACTGGAGATTTTCTTGTTGCTGCACTTAGTAAATTATTCGGTCTTGCTTAGCTGAGTGATTGTTAGCGGCCAGAAAAGTAACGTTTTAAAGATATGAGGACATCTGACCAATTCTTCGTATTGGAATGGATACACCATGCTGCTTGTTTACATGTCATGCATGTAAATTAAAATATTTATGATGGCTTATTTACTACTATTTAGAACCGAGGCTATTTAGAAGATCTAAGAAAGTATGAAAAACTTGGGAAAACTTCCGTTTGTATTAGAATTTTTCGCTCTGCTCCAAACCGCATCTCTCTGACAGCAGTTCTTAAATCACCGAAAACTGTAGCAAATCTACAAAAATAAACCAGGAAAACATGGAATGCAAGCTGCAATGATTCACGCGCGTTCAGCAGGTTTTCCGACAACCTCACAAAGGCGTATTGAAATGAGACGTGCGGAGCAAAGTAAAACAAATGATTTCGACTAATTCCCTGTCGTTTGTCACCATTATAGCACTACGTCACTAGAGTAGACTGGATAATGCGTGAGTCAAGTCTTACTTGGTTATTCATAAGATTTGATGATTTCGAAAATGCCTAGTGAAATATCTAGCCCCGACTCAGTAATAGGAAAACCATCATCTACATAAAGGACATGGTTAGTTCCAATTTTGATTTTTAAAGTTTTCGCATACTACCTACCTACACAATGTAGACACGTTCAGTTTAACCGGTTTTGATGGGGCTTCCCAATTCTACACTATCAGTTTATTTTAATAGATTGTTATTATTTTAGCCACTGTCGCAATCACAAACAAACAATCGATAATCCTCTTAACTAGATCAAGTAACATAGTTGATATGAATAACTAGGCTAGGCTTCGTCTTGCTGAAATATTACACTTAAGCTGGAGTTATGTAGGAACATTTTTATTTACAAAGAGTCGGCCTCTGGACACGTGTCGAAGTAGATGCCTCGCTACTAGGTAGCCATGAAGCGGAGTAGTTTTAGGCCAATAGTTTGTGTTAGAAGTACATAGACGCGTACGAGGCTCACATGAAACGGGAGGAGGTATGATAGTAAATACAAAGACAGGGAAAGTGGAACTTCGCGGTCGTTCGATCGAACCGATTGAATCTGATTTCTATGAATGGGTGTAGTAAATATGAACGTATGGAGCGTACAATACACCTAATATTATTATGTAACTAACAACAGCGTCATCCAACCTTTACTAAGCAAATATCAAAAACGTTAATTTAGTCATGGGCAAGGTTAGGATCATATATCATTCAAACGTTCTTATTGTTGCTGATCTTGTTTTACGTAGGTTAAGAATGTGGCCGGTACGATCATAACACGACGGACCTAATCACTTCACCAACCGAAATATGTCATTTCACAAACTCCTCATTTGGTAAACTTTAACCAACTGTTGGTTCGTATCGCAATCTTTGAAAATCCATAAAGCCTATCGCGTGGTTTACGTTAGGTTAGGTTAGTTAGTTGTACAAGTGTGGCATCCCACTGCGTCCCCATCACTCCGGACTGAGGCAACACCGGAGAGTTTTTAGTTTGGGCATATACCCCTTATGGTTCCACATACCCCTAGGCATCGCTGCGTGCCTCATCCATAAAGATTTCCTCTCCGTTCAAAAAAAAAGTTAGTTTTACAAGTTTTATAACTTTGATAATTTAAAATTTAGCAAATCACTACATAGTATAAAATAAAGTCGCTTTTTCTGTCCTCATGTCCCGATGTATGCTTATATCTTCAAAACTACACAACGGATTTTCATGCGGTTTTTTTTAATAGATAGAGTGATTCAAGAGGAAGGTTTATATGTATAATACATGCATAATATACCGTGCGAAGCCGGGGCGGGTCGCTAGTACTGAATAAAGGTTAGGCGAATGATGAGTCTGTATTTTTTTTATGATCTACCTACTAAAACCAATATAGTCACAACCGAGAATAACGGGTCGCTTTTCATAGAACTTCGAATGAAAAACTAGCTTCTGCCCGCTACTTCGTCTGCGTAGAATTATACATAAAAACCTTCCTCTTGAATCACTATCTATTAAAAAAAACCGCATCAAAATCCGTTGTGTAGTTTTGAAGATATCAGCATACATAGGGACATAGGGACAGAGAAAGCGACTTTGTTTTATACTATGTAGTGATGACCCGTTATTTGCTCGTTAGTGTATAATTACGTTTTAAGGTTTTAGATAAGTCCAAAATGACATGACTGTGTGAAACGCACGTTCAACGACTGACTAAGTTTTCGTAGTAACACGGTTCATCAGCTGCTATCGAATAGGTACGTCGAAACTGTCGGAAAGAGTACGGAACACAGTGTTACCCAACGCAATGACAAAACGGCCATGTTCAACATTTTTGAGCACCTACACATTTCCAATGTCTTAAATGGCAACATTATTAAAAAAAACTGTACTTTAGACCAGTGTTTTTCAAATTTTTTCAGGATACGCCCCCTAGCATCAAAAAAAAATTTCACGACCCCTCCCTCCTTCTTTTTTTCATGTAAATATTTTATTTATGTGACAAATATTCAATCAACACGACAAATTTATGCATTTGCATAGTTAGCAACGTTGTTTTTTAATGAGATAGTTTTCGCGACCTCTCGCGACCCCCGTGTAGAGGCTTTGCGACCCCTCAGGGAAAAACACTGCTTTAGACTATACCTACTTAAATCACGTCTTTATCCCTTACGAAGTAGACAGAGCTTTAACAAGACCTAAAGGTCACGTTTACCAAAATGTGGGCGTATAGATGGAAAGGGGTATCAAAATAGTGATGGGTTGCTAACCGCATCGCCTATAACATAGGTAATTCCTAAGATTTTCGCCCATTCTCTTCGCAAGGCTTTGCTCGATGGGTTAGACTATACTTGAAACCCATGACACGTCACCCACACGCTTCACAGGGATATTTTCACAAGAGTACATGATTAAGTTATTGGCAATAGGTTCATAAAATTAATTAAGCTCCAAATAAGTCGGGGCTCTTATCAGCGAGATAAGCCGCAATATGGCGGTATCAGAGCTGTGATGGCACTCCAGATAGCGACCGGCGTCATCGCTTTGATTTTTCATATGTAAATAACTTTGTGGTATTGAGGACCCAAAAAAATAAAGCTTCATTTAATTGCGGGTAGGTTCACAAGCGATTAGCTTCTCGGCATACAATAAGTAATTTGTTTAAGATTTTGGTGGAAATAAAGTGGGTACAAGCTTTCTCTATTCAGATTTTTTTCCAAATTAGTCGAGACTAAGGCTAATCAATACCAACCCACATTTGTCAATTGTATCATTTTACCAACCCACATTTGTCAATTGAATCATTTTACCAACCCACATTTGTCAATTGTAGTATTTTACCAACCCACATTTGTCAATAGTATCATTTTACCAACCCGAATTTGACATAATTTGTGAAGCCTTTATTTTCTGCTAATATACACTTAAAGCAAAATAAATACCCACCTAATCGCATAGCTCACCTAAGTTTTGTAACATTTATTATTAGTTATTGTTGGAAGTGTCAGGAAACGTCTAGCTGAGATACAAATTCAAATTCCGAGTAGACCAAATCGCTAGCAACAGCTAGAAATAGTAATAGACAAAAAAAACATCATCATCTCCAGCCTTTATACGTCCCACTGCTGGGCACAGGCCTCCTCTCAGAATGAGAGGGCTTGGGCTATAGTTCCCACGCGGGCCCGGTGCGGATTGGGAACTTCACACACACCATTCAATTGGTTCGTAAATGTGTGCGCAGGTTACCTCAGGATGTTTTTCCTTCACCGAAAAGCTCATGGTAAATTTCAATTGTAATTACGCACATAAATTTCGAAAATCTCAGAGGTCAAAAAGAAAACATACATAAGATTAAAATATCTTTCATATTTCCAAACAAATTCTCCGAAACCCGAAAACGTCGGCCAATTTCGGTTGTTTTTACAGACAACAAGCAATATTCCGGCAAATTACATTTTGAAGCCTTCTGTGGACGGGGATTATTTAGTTTAAATTTTTAATTATGTTCCGAACCCGCTGGCTTATCGAGGCGGCGAGATCTGTCACTAGGGGAATCTGTAGGTAAAACATCTACTTAGATTTTTAAATACTAATCATCATCATCATCATCTTCAGCCTGTATACCGTAGGGTACGGAACTGATATCCGACTTCGGTCCCGTGGGCTCTCGAAGGAAGTGAAGGCCAACGAAAAGCGTAGAAGACTACCGAACTTAGTACCTACTTATAAAGAATTTGTGAACTCACCTCTGAGATTTCTCTGGTCTTGCTTTAACTCTATTTTATTGTCATTGTAGTCTGTGCAGACTCGCAATTGCGCTACAACGCGGGAATGCTGCCTGCGTGATGGGGACCTGGCCTCTATTCGGCGCTGACACGCCCAAGCTATGACCAACCATTTGCAGTGCCTAACGTTTAATTTGCTATTCGGGGTCGCCCAAATGTCAGTTTGCCGAACACAATCCGAAGAGAAAGCAATGCGTTTTTAGTAAGCTATTCGGGGCGCCTCGTCATTTTTGTTGGGGATTTTCAACAGCTGTCAAAGTGTGTCAGAAAAAAGAGGAGTTCTGACCGCATATCCTATCAAATCTATAACGAGTTATCTAATAATTATCTATTCAGTGCGATCACATCAAATTGATCAAAATTTAAGCCATAATTAAGAAAAACTAAAACCCCCGAATCCCCAAGTAATCCGAGCCTTTGCAACATAATCGCAGATCGCACAACGCATGGTCAGGCTAGCTGTCAATTTTGGAATTCAATGTGTCAAATCGCCCACTGTATGCCTCACTGATGCGAAAGCAAAGGTGGATGAAAAAGGTTCCAATTTTACGTGCGGCTTACTCACGGCAAACATCATTTTTTTATTAATTCGATCGAAAGCTATCCCAAATTATTAAGCGTAAAAAAATATCGATTTTGAATCGAGGAAATATATCTGGAAAACTCAGATTGTTGTGTAATTCGGTAAATAAAAACGGTCTGTGCAAGGTGAGGTGAATCCGCGATCTCAGGGCAATTAATTTGTTTTCAATAATTCTATCGAAACCTATCCCCAATTAAAAAGCATAAAAAAATAGCGATTTTGAATCGAGACCATGAATGTGGAAAATTAAAATTGCTACGTAATTTGTGAAATAAAAACATGATGAGGTCATTGAACTACTATTCATGAGGTGTTAAGATCGGTCACCATTTTTAAGTTTTTTTATCAGTTCGTCCCTCAAAGCAAAGGAAAAAACACGTCTCCTATTTGGTCTCGAAACGTCCGTCTAGGCCTTCCCCTCCCAACTTTACCATTCACACTCCCCACATATGTACATAGATCATATTGTTTTGATAGGATTTATTAAAGTACATACAAAAAAAAACACTGCATTCCGATTTAATAAAGGATATATGTTAATTTTCCAAAAGTTTAGCTTATAATTAATAAAATTCTCATCAACTCAACATATTGAAGGTCTGATTTATAGAATTAATAGTCATCATTTCCATAAAGGATAATAAATCAAATAGTTATTGAAAGGAGAGTTCAGTAGAGTAGAAACTGTGTCGGTATTATAGATCTTTAATTAGCACCATTTTTAGTGCATAGTTTTTCAGCAACATGATTCTTCATGAAGGATTATTTTGTTAGCTGGTGGCGTAAGGGTGGGAATAGGGGAAGGATGGAGTCCCACGCAGGGCCATTGTGGCCCCAGTACCGTCTGTAATACTGATACATTTCTAAGTAAGAATAGCCCAGTTAGGTGGCAAATTCATTAGCTATTTTTAGTGTTTTCAAATGTTAGTTTAATGTAATAGGAGGTAACAGGAAATAACTCTCAAAGAACTTTTATTAGCTATAGTAATGATTGATAATTCGCATACTTAATGTATAATGGAGAGCATGCCAAAATATTAATTTTATTTTGAAACAAGATAGTTGCATAAAGGCCGCAGGCAGACAACATAGGGAAAGCGGTGACAGTACAGATCTTGAGAACTTCACGGGTATATACAACTTTAAACTTCAAAACGTGTGATAGTAAACAGGCAAAATGGTTAATCAGATGATTCGAGTTTTAGAAAGTCAAACTATGCATTCAAGCGCAAATAAGTAAAGTATTTTCATGAATATCAAAACAAGAGATAAAGGGCAAACTATATCAAAAATCGGTTTAGCTTTTTGGAATGGCATTCTCTAAGCATGAACAAGCAGACATAGAAAATGTTAATAAAAGTCTGTCAGCAGTCATTTTGTCTTGGCAAGATGTTTTAATTCAAATATTTTAAAAAAAACTAGAAAAGAAAGGCATTTAAGTGTAACATAATTGTTTGATATCATTAATTTATCATAATAAAGTTATAAAGAATAATAACACAGACAAGATAAGTAGACAGATTCAGTAGGAGTTTAATGTAATAGGAGGTAACAGGAAATAACTCACAAATAAGTTTTATTAGTTATAGTAATGATTGTTAATTACATTAGTTCGCATACTAGCATGCCAAAATATTAATTTTATTTTGAAATAAGATAGTTGCATAAAGGCCGCAGGCAGACAACATTGGGAAAGCGGTGACAGTACAGATCTTGAGAACTTCATGTGTATATGGTCGTAACTTTTCGCCACTCCGTCTGTGCATTTAGCATCCAGGCATGTTTCAATGATTGAATTTAAAACCCGACAATACTGTTCGAACTTCCAGACAGTTGGAGTATCTGTAAACAAAATAAATGTTCATTTTGTTTATATACAACAGACAGACGATGTACAGAAAACAAATTCAGGTTATAGTGAGATTATTACATGAAGGAAATTACAGCCTAGATAATTGTTCATGAAAATTCTTAGAGTGAATAGGCTAGCAACACATTGGTTTTACAAATTTATACAGAGGAAAGTATTGTTTGTTTGTTTACATTGAATAGACTCCGAAACTGGACCTGGTATTGATCCAGTACTGGACCAATTTGAATAATTCTTTCACCATTAGAATCCTACATTATCCCTGTTAAAACATAGGCTATATTTGATTCCACACAGACAAAGTCGTAGGCAGAAGCTAGTTATACATATTTAACTACCATTGAAGTCTGACAAGATAATCAATGAAATAGTAACAAACAACAATGAATAGAAATGATTTAAGTGATTATATATATATTGCAAGTGGGATGTATTGAAATACTAGTGTTAACATGCAACATTGTCAGCATACAAATTGGTTGTCATTCTTATATATGAGTATGTAAGTTCCTGGCATAAAAGTTTAGTCTATTTTAATTTAAACCTGCATGGTATTATAAGTGCTAAATTTCAACTTGGACAGAGTCATAAATATAATGAACAATCAGCGACTAGTAGTTCTTTAACTTATGTACATACCATCACACCTAAATTTCCGTAGGGGTAAACAGAAACTACTTTTGTACATGTCTGACATACTTTACCATGTTACAGAAAATATATTATATGACTATCAATAATAAAAATAAATTATTGGTTAAGGTAACTTACTTTAGGTGTTCAGTAGATTGGTCTACAGGTTTCATTTAAGTTCGGCTGTCAACCTAAGATCCGTAGTATTTTAACATAATGTGACACGGTTCAAGATGTGTGAAGGACAGTTGCATCCTTGTTATTCATGTAATAATTCACTTTGGCACATTTAGTACCTTGATTGCAATCTGGAAATAGAAACGTACAATTATTGATTGATAAGTCACAGGGACACCAGTAGTTAAATTTAGTCCTTTTCGAAACGAAATTAAGTTCCTTACCAAAAAGTATGTTTAGAAAATAAATAATAAAATAGATGAATAGCCGGTACTAACCTGTAATACAACAAAGGATAGTTGTTGATTTAGTTCATGATGCCGACAATGATTCATAAAACATTTTGATTGAATATGAGATATATAATAGCATATTAATGTATACATTCTCATATTGGCTTTGTTCGAACGAAATATTTATCAATCAATAACGTACCTATACCATAATGCACGGAATGTCATAGACAGAAGATGACAGACAGATACGCTAAGATTAGAAACTTTTTTTAAATTATGACAGCTAGTCAGTTAGAAAAGCAAAGGGGTTTGTGCCCATACAGTAAAGTCGTAGGATAATTAAATGAATTTTATAATCATCAAAGGCGGTAGAAACATTTTATGACATGTTTTAGCGTTGTCTTAAATAAAATAGCGTTGACAAGTAGAGTGATCGTGCGTGACAGTTCAAACGGTTGATTGGCTAAGTAAAGTTTTTGGAAGAGGTGCAAATTATATTTTTTTTCGACAGTCGACGTCTTAATAATCGAGGAACTGCAACTCTTTTATTTTTATTTCCTATCATTAATTAGAAATAATTTTTTAAATGCTCGATATGACATTTGTGAGATTTAACGGCCGATAAGCTCTGTTGCCTAGAACTAGCTTGTAATAAAAAAAAACTACGTCAACTGTCACGTTTGACATTGTCAAAAAATAATACCGCGGACACCGCGGTTCTGTTTATTTGCATTTGCGTGTAATCAGTGTTAGCAGTGTGTTTTTAATAATATTTCAACGACCTCAGCACAACCTCCTGCCTTTCGATATTGCCGCACTTCTCTTCGACCTTTGCACGATATTTGGACTACGATTTCAGCTACTATCGACGACTTAGGCACTTCTTCTTGGACAACGTTTTTCTGCTTTACGGCGACCCCCGCCTTGACTGTTGGACTGATTTTTTTAATACTGAGGCTTCGCTATTGATCACAAAATGAGCGAATTTGTACGAGCGGATTCAAGAAACTTGCCACACATGGATATGTTCATGATATTGGAATATTTCTACACAAACGATAAGCACAATGTTGCTGAAATAAGAGGTGTGAAGACACTCATGTACGTACTGACGAATTTCACAAACATTCTGATGCATATAATAATCATGATTACAAATATTTAACACATACATACATAGTGTATTGTTGTACATCAAATTAAATCAAAATCATTTAAATTTGGTTACAAATAAGCCTGTGCCCAGCAGTGGGACATAAATAGGCAGATGATGATGATGAAAGATCTTGTGTTATAATGTTTTCCATTGCATTTTAGGTCATCAAGAGGTGGTTATGTTGATAACGCAGTAGGTTATGTGGAAATTAAAAGAGGGAACACTGAATGCTTTGTCAGGGCCAAAGTTGTTCCGGAGCACAAAATAAGGATGAAATATTATCTTGTGACTATTCATTTAGAAGAGGCGAATAGTAATATAATTGATGCAACATGTGATGTTTGTCCTGCATCAGCTGGTAAATACTTACACTATAGAGTAAATATTTATGGTTATTGAAGATTATATTTTCATTGATTTGTTTTACTTTCAGGTGGATGTAAACACACATTGGTGGTGTTATATTGGTTACAAAAAAAATCTACAGAACCATAGCTAGTGAGGGAACACAGCCAATATCCTCCAAGGATATTTTTCCACCCAAGAAAAGAGGAATAGAACTAGGACCAAGAGATCCGGAGAAACTCAATGCATTTTATGAAGAATGTAAAAAAAGAAAAATTGGGGACTTCGATTTTGTCATTTTTACCGGATCATGATAATGGTTTAACAAAATGGTGTACATTTGACATGATACTTGATTTTACAACTAAAACTAATAATCACAGTTTTGAAAATTTTAAAAGCAATGTGTCTGTGACCCAATTTGTGATGGTGATTTTTTTCATAATCTATCACATCAGGTATCGTTGGATAGGTCTTTCAGAAATATTTTTGTTAACAAGTGTATATTTATAAAAATAAGGACTAATTTGTACATTTTAAAATAAAACAAACAAAAATTATTGTATTTTTATTATGTCACCTTGCAAATTGACTAAAGCACATTATAACTGCTTTGTCCACATATCAACCAAAAATATGTTTTAGGAAGACCAAGATACATTTTGAAGTTTCCTTAATAATTCTTAAGATATGTGTACGTCCTGACATATTATTCCCTTCCTTTTGTCTCCTTTGTTGAGCTTGACGATGAGGGGCTCTGGGTTCATATCACGTCGGTGTTGATGAACGACTTGCAGTTGAAGATGACAGGTTGCTTGGCATGATTTTTTCAGTAATATTAGCTGAACAGGCTACACATTTTACTGATGGTTTCACCAAAATCATATATTCAAACAAAGCCATTGTTTGAATATATGATTTGGGTCCGAGTCGAAAAATCACACTAGAAAAAAAGAATCAAATTAATTTTACAAACCAGTCCTTTATAATAACTACTAGCTATTATATTGTTTTACACTAACAATTTTGTCAAAATTTTTACTATTTTGGGTTTTTGGTTCCTACCATAGAAAAATTGTTATCACTCAATCTGTCACTTAATTTTTCTTTTTATACAGGTACATAATTTTACCTCTGAATCTGGCACGGTCCCAGGGTAGGGGTATGTTGCAGTAACTGCTTTGAGCCAGATCTTTTGTGTTAGGCTGCTTTCATCATTCAACATTTCCTAAAAATAAGCACATAACGAAGTACATATCAGCGTCCAATTTACACTTAATTTTTTGCCTTAAGAAGACGGGAGAGGATTCACCAAAGAAAACAATAGGCGTAGCAATGAACTAAGGTGAATAAATTGTTCACATCTTTTTGTAGTTAACTGTACAATAATGGCAAGGGATAAATATCCTGTGTTTACATTCATAATAACACATTGAACATTTAAATAACCTTGTTAATTAATATAATGAAGAAAAATTACAAATCATAAAATAAGACACCTAGCTGACACTTACAATCTCATGGTATGCTTTGGTTAATATCAAGTTTGCAGTATTTTTTAGGTGTAATTAGCCAGATTTACTTTGGTAGCAATCTTCCTCAATCTGTAAATATAATAAAAGCATTTTACTAGATTCAATAATCTTAATTTCTTACAACAACATTAACTGCAATATACTCACATTGATATGTTCCTCACAGACATACGACTATATGAGTTCCGTTTCGGACAGTTCATTTCTAGAGCTTGGCACCAAGTCGCTTGTAATGCCTTTGTTAAGCTCAAATATTTGGAAAATCCCGTCTATACTTCTTATATGACGGTACAAAGCATTGGAGTACATCCCTGTAATACTTAATTTCCTCTGCAGTGCTTTGGGGATCGTCCAAATCCATTACACTCGTGTGGAAGTACAAAAGTCCAAGAAGCAGTGCCTAAGTCGTGGAAAGTAGCTGAAATCGTAGTCCAAAATATCGTGCAAAGGTCGAAGAGAAGTGCGGCAATATCGAAAGGCCGGAGGTTGTGCTGAGGTCGTTGAAATATTATTAAAAACACACTGCTAACACTGATTACACGCAAACGCAAATAAACAGAACCGCGGTATTATTTTTTGACAATGTCAAACAGTTGACGTAGTTTTTTTTTTATTACAAGCTAGTTCTAGCCAACAGAGCTTATCGGCCGTTAAATCTCACAAATGTCATATCGAGCATTTAAAAAATTATTTCTAATTAATGATAGGGAATAAAAATAAAAGAGCTGCAGTTCCTCGATTATTAAGACGTCGACTGTCGAAAAAAAATATAATTTGCACCTCGTCCAAAAACTTTACTTAGCCAATTTTAGGGGCATTACATTTTATTCGGCTGGCAATTTCAGCGCAACGTTTGCCGAACAGAGGCTTTGTGTTTCGACGCATGAATGCCAATGTGATGCCAATCCTATGCCGTACCTATGACGAAGTGCGCCGTTACAGCGCCGAATAGAGGCCCTACCTAATTTACTTTAATTTTAATTTTTAACCTAAGTTTTATTTTATTAAGCTATTTTTAAGGTAGCCTTAGTTTATATTTTAATTAATACTTTTGTAATCATTTACAAAACAAAATTTGATTATAAATTTATTAAATCATTAATTTGTTTCCCCTCATAATAACCCCACTAGGCTTGCTTGGTGACTAGACTTGGAGACTAGATTCTGCCGATTTAATTTTGGACATTAATAATTCATTAAATGAATAACATTATCTTTGGTCGGGAGGTAATATAATTCAGTCGCCGTCTTCAGCTTATATAGGTCTCACTCCCACTGCTTCTAGGAAGAGGCCTCCTCTTAGAATAGGAGGGGTTGTGTAATTTTTATGCGGGCCAGAACACCATTCAACATTCAACTGCTTACAATCAACCTAATAAATTTCATAAAGCATTCAGTCTAGAATTAATCTAATTTACATACATACATACACATACATATATCACGTCTTTATCCCTTACCATAGACAGAGCCTAAGGTAAAGAAACCTTAAGGCCACGTTTAGCATGATTAAGGGCGTATAGGTGGAAAGTGAAATCTAATTTAGATGGTACTTTTGATCGTTCAAATTCAAAATAGTCATGTACTATGTCTATTTTCCGTACAGTAAATCCTTACGAGGATATGCCATAGATTATAATTAAAAAACATTGCTATGACCTCCTATAACCCCACAACCTGGTCAGCACTACTAGGACATTATGAACTCACCGGTCCTCCATAAACGTATCCCAGTTCCAGGGCAATCAGCTGTGCCACCTCTTCATCCCCTTCCACTTGCACCGTCCATTCATTCATGAAGTGTTCCGCGTGCTCCAGACCATTGTGCACTTCGTGATAGTCATGCCTTCCTGGTAGGAAGGAGTCACGGTCCCAAGGGTTATTGTACCACGAGAACACTTCAGTAACTAAAGACAGTAAGAATATTCGGCAAAGAAACATAATGTAAATAAACAACAGTATTCAAGTATTAAGTTATTTTCAAGTTCTAGCGGCTACGGTCAGATAAATACTGACGCCACGCTCTACAGAGAAAAACTGATTTTCCGACCGGCGCTTTGCCCGCCTCTGCCGTTGTGGGGCGTGTTCTGTGTTAGATATCCTTGTTGTTATTTTTCGAATGACGTGCAGAACTCTTTTTTTTACCTAATCGGATTTACCTAAGTAACTAAACATGTATTGTGTTTCAATTCACAAAAGAATAAGATACCTTATTCACTTGTCTGTGGTTATTAAATATCAAACATTATGTTGACATAAAGTTCTATACGTGTAAGGTTTAATACATTTTTCACTTCTCATGCTCGTAAAGTTTTTGTTTTATTTTGTGTGATTTTAGTAGTTTTATTTCTTAACTAGCTTCTGCCCGCGACTTCGTCTGCGTAGAATTATACATAAAAACCTGCCTCTTGAATCACTATCTATTTCAAAAAACCGCATCAAAATCCGTTGTGTAGTTTTGAAGATATAAGCATACATAGGAACATAGGAACATAGGGACATAAGGACAGAGAAAGCGACTTTGTTTTATACTATGTAGTGATGATAATCATAAGTAATAAATTTTCTACATAAAAAAATAATAAACTAGATAATAATACTATGATTAAGTTATAGTTACAAAAATAGGAATCCATTAAAAATAACTGAGTATCATGTATTTCAATCTCAGTTAAGTGTCACGTGTTGACTGGCGGGAAGTTCTTATCTTTTTTTTCTTTGTAACTTTTTATGTTGCAATTTAAAATAGTTTTAAGTATATACCTACAATTTAATTAGACTTGAAATTTTAATAAAATGCAATTTTACTACCACGCTGTTGTTTAATTTCCTCGCAATGAGAGTGAATAACAAGAGTGCATAATTTTGCCCTTAACTCAGCTGCCTCAAATCGATCGGATACAATGGCGCGTATTATCCCCTGGTTGCACAATCTACTATTTATTTGAAAAAAATCTGCTGTCATCTGGCATACGATAGCACTTGAATATGAAAGCTTATTTTCGATTTAATACTGTCAGGTTACATTTTAACTAAACCAAGCCACGCGTAATTTTAGTATAGTACCTATCGCCCTCTGTCACAATGTTCATGTCCACATGACAATGTCCGATAATGTTGTATTAAAAATATTAAAACAAATACGTAACTTTATTGGCAAGCAAAGCAAGACAACACAGCCACAGCAGAACACAAAGTTTGTTGTTTTTAGTTCCACGCTGTGAAACTAGATGTCGTTACAGCTAACGTTGCGATTGCGATTTACTTTTTAAAACTGTTTTTAATTTAATCAACAGTGGCCATGGCATTACTCACTTTGTAGTGTTATTAACTGTAAACTTGCATACGTCGGAAATAAATAAATAAATAAAATTTGAGTTGGACTTCCTCTAATTTGATAAATCTGTTCTACACGCTACACGGTTGTGCCTACACGCCTTGAATATGGAAGAGTATCCAAATACGGGAAGAGATGAATACGGTCAACTAATAGAACTATTTATTATAGTTTAGGGACATTCTTTTAACTCTGAGGGTAAAGATAAGAAAGTGACTGATACCGGTATACCATTTAATTTATGAATGGATAAAAAGAGAGGAGAAAGCACTGCCCTCTAGGAACACTAACTGCGAGACTTTTCACAAAAAAAAACAGACCTCTTCTAATCTCACCCTCTCCGCTAAAGATTAGTATTTATGACATCTTGTGAGGATGGGCACCGATATCAATAGCTAACGCCATCTATCGGGAGATTTGGGAACTAGTTTGTTTGGTCTTTCACGGATCTGTGAGCTGCAAGCAATAAATAAAAATAATTTATATTTTAATTACACACGGGTAACTCACGTATAAAAGTCGAGTGATGCTCGACATGTTTCGGAGTAGTTCGTAGTTCCTCCTCATGGAGCGCTCGCCCCATGTGGAATTATGATTTGAGTCTCACGGTAGTTTCATGTTGAAAATATATTTTTTTTTATAAAATTTCACTGATCAAAGAGAGACTAAAAATCGGAAGTGCCTAAAATACCAAGGCATCATGTATAAGAGAGAGTCTATTTTGGGCCAGTTTAAAAAAACGCCTGTTTCGAGTGTGTCAGTGGATCATCGCGCGGCCGTGAGATCTAACGTCAATAAACAATACCGCTAGGGGCACCGCTTATGTGGTCGGCACGGGACAGACTAGGTTTTAAATACAACAATTAAGAATTAAGTATTAGGAAATGGTCATCAGGTAAGTGATTATCACTGCTCACAGACTATCGCAATACGAGGAGGCATAGAGATTGTAGTTGCGTGCCCAACTTAAATAAACGCATGTGGGTTATGACTTATGATAGAACGCGCCTGTATTTTTCCAACATAACGTTCCGAAAGTGGTGAAAAAATGTGCTGAATTTGAAATATGGATACGGTTGCGGTCGGCCAAATAGATTACTCTCTATAAATTTACATCCAATGTCCTATCAAATAAATAAGTATGTCTCTAAAGTCGAACTTCCAAGTTGACAGCCGCGTCTTATCGACTTTGTATTTTATGACGTGTAACGGATTTTCATATTACGATGGCAGACCACATATTTGGCTGACGCTACCTAACCTAAGCGCTTACTTAGTGTAGAAGAACTTACAACTCTAATTAGGTACTCGAAAAATTATTTTAAATTGTTTTTTTGTAGCATTCTTAGGTACGGATGTCGTGCAAAATTCTTTCCCATCGAGAACACAGGATTGCTTCCTAATGATGCCGACCTGTAGGCTTTATTACCTAACTCGCTCGCAAGATCGCCATCGTGTTCATTTAGACAGATCCTGTATGAATGTGACAGCTAGCTGATTCCGATGCCAATTGTCAGCCCATACATGAACTGTCAAAATGAACACACTGGCGATTGCGAGCGAGTTAGGTAATAAGCCTATTGTTTATGGGTCTGACTGATACAAATACGATCTGAAATAATACGATGGGAAAAGATTTTGCATGACCTCTGTACTTACATTTTTACCGCTTTAACAGCAGTGAGACGTGAACAAGTACGCTGGAAATGATGATGTTTAATTTTATACCAAGTGCAATTGTTATGACCATTTTTAACGACTTAAAACTTTATTTACGTAAAAATTACATAAATGGAATTAATACAAATTAAACTATTAAATTAAAAACGAATTAAAAAATAAACTAAAACTAATCTTAAAATAAATAATTAAAAAAGGAGGGGCCCCGTAGCATAGTTCCACAGACGCTGGCAGCATTCCCCCTTTGGACAGCGATACTAATACGCTGTCCAAGGAAGCTGCCAGCTCTGCGGTCACCCGTAGCGTCTATTAGCCTCTTCGAAATATCTTTGAAGAGGCTAATAGCGCTAGGACCCCACGGACCAAGGGTCTCAACACCGAAAGGGACAAAGTTGTATTCGGTGCTGAGACCCCTATATTTATTTATCTACGACTTAAAAGACTGTGAAAGTATCATTCGACGGTGTCAATTTGCATTTGAAAAAAAAAAACTACTATACTACTAGTGCTATCCGAGAAGAAGTCAAACCGTGGTCACCCCCGCGCGTCCCCCAAATACCCTACACTGCAAACTGTGTAGTCGGCTATTCTCGGCCTCCGCCTATCGCAGCGCCGCCCAAACTTTGCGCGGCAGGACTAGTTGGGCGGATAGACTACATACAATACAATACAATACAAATATTCTTTATTGAACACCATAAATCAGTAAAATGACATTACGGAAATAAAAAGACAAAGTAGACAATAGGCGATCCTTAACACTTAAAAGCGATCTCTACCGGACAACCAATAAGGACATCATGCATGAGATCCAATTATTTCAGTTCAGTAGCTTTGAAAATGCACCGTTTCGTTAAAATGGGGGATAGTTGAAACTTTTCTTGTTTTAAAATTAATCCAGAATACTTACCGCAAATGGTTGAGTTAATTTAAAAATGAACACAATTGCAGAATTTAATAAAATTTGGTTGACAAATGTTTCCATACATTATTGATCGATGTTCACTTAAACCAAAGTCTACGGGTGCCTTAATTTTATATCGAAAATTACAATGAAATATCTTAATAGGAGTGTTTCAAATAGTATTTTATGCAACCGTTACGTAATGAGTGTTTTAAGGCCTAATTATGTTGGTACATTTGCATACAACTTTATCTACACACATATCATACCTATAAGTACTCTAAGATGGATTCAGAAGCAGTAGGGAAATAACCAGCACTATTACAATCAATTATATTAGGTCCTGTCTACCCCGCAAGGGATAAAGAACTGATTTATGTAAGTACTTTCTTATCCGTGGTAGTAGGTAAAATCTGTACTGTAATAACATTGAAGTACAGATTTTTAAACTTAATGTGACTACAGTATAGATTTTTGTAAGGGCGTAATAATGCTGGTCATTTCCTACAGTTTCTGAACGCATTTTATAGCACTAAATGATATGTGCATAGATAAACACACTTACCTAACCATCTGCAAAAATATTCTAGAATGAGAACTGTCTAAATGAAAGTTCACTTCCCCATATAAACGTTTCAGTCAACTTAAAACAAAAACATAACGTAACATAAAGATGTGGCATCATTCTTCGTCCTCAAACAAAAAGGCCAGCCGTATTAACTCTAAGATTTATCGTATTAGCAAATCAATTGAGTGTACTAACAGAATGTGAATGACTGATGACTGACCGGATTGTTCGATGAATGAACGCTTTAGACTGGGGTTTATTGCGCGCGCACGCCTGCTTCGAACGTTAGAGCAAATGTTGACCGTTCTTTGTTTTGAAAAGAATAATTATTAGATAAACGTTATGAAGTGTAGTAAAAACGATTGCATCATGTTTGATGATTTGGACAGTCATATGGATTTTCTTTGGCGAGCATATTAATACTTAGTGTGTCGCCATGATGGTAATAAAATTATGATAGGTAATTATTGACAGATGCGTGCGGCGTCTATCATCCAAAAATATGCGCCGTCGTTCCCAACTGTTGTTATGTACTTTCCTACAACTGATGAGTACTTTTACAACTATTGTTATAGCCTCACAATAGTACATTTATAGTATAGTTTTTTGTGAAAAGGTTCCACATTGGCGCACGCTGCACTTTAACAGTTGCCTTTTCCAGCCATAGACAACACATGATTTAGTATTGCCTGTATTTTTTTATGAATAAGAGGCAAATTAGTATATACAAACAAGCTTCATTATGATCGATCCATTACAGATAATACTTAACTTTTAGCCCTTTCAAACTTTCTACAGCAGTCAACAGTTTTTTTTTTCATATATATAACTAGCGACCCGCCCCAGCTTCGCACGGTATTACCTATGCATGTATTCATATAAACCTTCCTCTTGAATCACTCTATCTACTAAAAAACGCATCAAAATCCGTTGCGTAGTTTTAAAGATCTAAGCATACATAGGGACAGACAGACAGACAGCGGAAAGCGACTTAGTTTTATAAGTACTACGTAGTGATGAAGCTTAATTACGACTAGACACGCATGACGCAACGCACATCTGACCAATTGCCGCCCGCTTAGCACCCCGCGAAGTTTGAACAGTTTGAACATCAGTGCACGAGCGCATCGGCACGCAACAGTCGCGATGCGCGCGCCGCTCCGTTCCGCGGCATGCCTCATGCTCCTCCTCTGTCATACCGGCCTGGTACATTGTCACCAGGAAGGGTACTACGCCGAAGACGGATACCAAGACGATGCTATTGATGTGTGAGTGATTCCTGTGATCCCAGTGCTTATGTTTTCAAATGTTTTAGAGTTAACACAGTGAATTTTGATATATTAGCAAATCAAGAAGAAAAGAGAGCACAAGAAATACATACATTCGAACATAGAACCTCCTCTATTTTTTAAAGTCGGTAAAGTCGGTTAGTGCATAAACGGAACACACTCCTAAAAATACCATACCATACCATACCGTCACGCCTCTTTCCCACAGGGGTAGGCAGAGACTACTTTATTCCACTCCTAAAAATTATTAGTGAATTTTCTATTCTAACGTTGTATCAAATTAAAAGCTGAAAGTAACCTACAAAAATTAATAGCCAAGTTCTTTGCCAACGATATTATACTTGTTCATTGCATTGGCTCTTTTCCTGTAAGTAATCCTACCGATGATGAAAGTGGATTAAAATTCATTAGCAAGATTAAGCAAGCAAATGGGAAATTTATAAAAATATTTTATTGATTTTATCGCAAATATTTTCTACTAAAAATCTGATCATTGGTAGTTTTACCTATTGCTGGCGGTTCCTTATTATTCCATGACCACCTCTAGCACCAAATATCAAGAAACAAAGGCTTAAAGGTCCAGTTACCAAGCCATATTCTCCAAAAAAAAAATCAAGAATAAATAGAGAAAACAGTTGTGCAGACGGTACTTTTTGTTGACTGTATTTGCATTGTCCTACAATCTACACACATGACATGTTAAACTTCTAGCTGATACCTTTGGAAGTGAGTAAAATACAACCTGCAACATGTATCTAACTGAAGATTCAACATAACATCACTAGAAGTGACATGAAAAATTCTAAAACTAAACCAATGTCAAATGAACCGAGCTCGCTTGTAATAATTACGCAGCTCGATGTACTTTCCAGTGCGTTAATATTAAAGTAGCAGTCATTTTCATCAGGTACTCACATCATTCACTTGTTTTAACAGAAAAAACCACAGTCGTGCTTAAAATTGTGAGTGCAAGGGTTCAACGACTGCCAGCAAATAAGTACAATGCACCATGGGCCCGTTGCAACATACATCGCGACCGATATAAATAGTGCGAAGTCCCTTTGCAGCTGGTTCTCGGAAACTATACGGGATGAGAGATGGATATTAGATTGCATCTCGCTTTGTGAAATGTATCGTGCTTATTATTAGTTGGCTTTGTAAATGAACTCTCGTATTTGTAACTGAAACTACATGTTACGGAGCTGCCATATCCAAGATTCCTATAAATTTAATGCTGGAAACGCATCAGTCTTAGTTTCACCAAGTTATTATGACAATTAACTAACCACAACCGGCGATTTGACGTATATTTTAATGTAAATCGTCAGTTATAGTTAGAGTTATTGTTAAAGTAACTTTGCAACTCAAAGTGTTCTAAAATGCGTTGTCACATTATGCGTTCTCGACAGTGAAATGAGTTATATAAAAATTTCATTTTTTTCCCCTTTTTTTTTGCTGACTGTACTTGCTTTGTCACCAAATTTCAAGTCTATCAGACCAACCGTTGAAGAGTTCCCTGCGGAGACGATCCTGGCTAGGTCACCAAAACTCCACTATCAGATTATTGTACATTATCATCCGACTTACATAAGCATGCAAAATTTCATGCATGCAAATAAAAGCTTGTAAAAACGCAAATCCCTATTTAGATATTCATATATCTTCACCGTTTTCTAATATTTTCGGTCTCTCTATCTCAAACGTCAGGATTTGTAGTTCCGTAGCAAACAGAAGCGAGGACTGCGAAGGATTACAAGCAATAACATTGCGGCATTAATTTTGGGTCATTGTTGTAAAATGATTGTACAATTATAAAAGCTGCGAGCACTGCCTTAATCGATGACATCACCGCCGATAAGACGGCCCTTTGTTGGTACAGCGACACATTTACAGCTGACACCTCTTGTTTATGAAGGCCTAGTTGTCTCTGGTGGAGGTTGGTCACAAATCTTGATAACAACAATAACAATGTCAGAAATTAGCGAAAAATACTTGTTTTAAAATATCTACCTGCAAAAGTTTTTTTTTTTTTTTTTAATTGTGATACGTTGTACCATGTGCATTTTTATCGTCAAATTCGAATCGATTCTTATTACCAATCGATCTTTATGAGTAGTCCCAGAATGAGATGAGAAACAAATGTGGAAAATCAGCGCGCATAACCCATTTTTATACAGAATTGCGCATAGTGTAAGCACAACTGTATCGTTATCTATCATTTATTAACGCTCAGGAAATATGAAAACTACTTCTAGTAACTTCAAAAAAAACAAGTTTGACGACTCCCAAGCCGTTAAAAGTAGGTACAACAACTTTTATTTCTCTTCTGTCCCTAGCGGGAATGGTAAAATTGGTGAATGCGATTGTGATCCCAAGTAGAATAAGGCCTCAGACCACGTCATACGTCTGTAACCCTGGTCCCCGTTTCAGCGAGGACCTGACAGCCGTCTGCCCTACGGACCGGCTGCTACGCGCCCGCGACACCTGCCACGTAGACGGGATCGACATCGAGTGCATCAGGCTGCGCTGCTGCGACTCCCACCTGCACATCGCTGGCCGGTAAGCTTTGAGCACCTAGACTGCGAATCTAGCGGTCCATAGTCGTCAACTATATCTGCTACGCGCATGAGTAGCTAGCGCTACCAACTCTTTTCCTTTGGACTTCGGTCCCTCGGCGTAAAATCTGCCTAGAGATAGATGTGTCTATTGTGGCGTCTCCCCACAACTGCTGAATACTTACGACACACGCTAGCGCTGGTGACTTCACCCATGTGCTGTTCGCGTTATCAAAGTTTTTAAAGCGGATGCTTACTTACAACTTCCAACTCTTTCTTCGGACTTCAGTCCCCAGGCCAGGCATATCAAATTTTAGGTAGATAGGACAATGAAAGATGAATCCTGTATACGGTGGTAGGTATACCATCGTTGTAAGAAATATATATTATGATGTTCCACAGCAATTGTCCATAAGATTCGGTACTTAGCAGATAAAACGGTGGAATTAGTTTTTATGACACATCGACTGCTTCGTATGCAGTCAGTGCAGCGTGCATTGCGATGCAAATCCTAACGGCCTACTGGTCTTTGTTTGCATCCGTCTAAGGAAACTGCATACCTACCAAATAATTTAATGTTAACTCAGGCTAAAGCCTAGTTCGGACTAGGCTAGTAGCGAGTAATCTAGTATTGAGAACGTTTTTTGGGCAGCAGCGAATAGTTTACCTACTACATTAACTTGCTACTAGACTAAAAGGTACCTTAAGAATGATGTGAATATTTTTTTTTAATGTTTTTTATTAAGTATATAAGTGAGGCCTGTGCCGAGCATTGAGAGGGAGGGAGACATGCTGGATATTAAGTATGATGTGACTCTGTCTGGGTAATTGAGATTTTAATTCTTACTGGTTCGTTGTTTTTGTCGTACCTATCACGTGTGCTTTCAATTACACTTCAATGAGTTTTTACATCTCGTCTCGTCTTATCAAAACTTGGACTTTGTATCCTGAATCTAGTATATTGGACTTTACGGGACTAACATCTGTTTTCCAGCTGCGTCCCCAAGTCGGTGGAGCCCTGCGACCTCGGTCTGTGCGAGCAGGCGTGCGCTGTGCGCAGTACGCGCGTCTGGTGCTCCTGCCATGCCGGCTACCAGTTCCATGAGGACCAGTACCGGCGCAAGACACAGCCTTACTGCTTGGGTTAGTATGCTGCACTGGTAACACCGTGTAACATTTGTATGTTAGGTACTCAGTCTGGTTAAAAAAAATTTGGTTCTAAATCAAACAAAGAACAATGGAAACAGATGAGCCCATAATAGGCCGATAACAGATAAACCCCTGTTGTAAAACCCGATGGCAGCAGAACTGTTCGCGCAACGCAACTAAAGAAATATTTGTTGTGTTTGGGTCCTCAGATGATTTAACGAATTCCATATTCTTTTGCAACATCGAATTCTAAATGCGACCTAACTTAAAAGAAACATTTTTGATACCTACAACCTTTTTTGCTGACTATACTTGCATTGTCTTCCGTCCTACATATGGGAACCAAATTTCATAGCAATCGAACCAACCGTTGAAGAGTTCTCCCCTACGGAGACGTTCCTGGCTGGACCACCAGGATTTTACTACCAGATTATTGTATTATCATCTGACTTACACAAGTATGCAAATTTTTAGCTCAATCGGATGAAGATCTTCAAAATTGAGTCGCCAGATTCCACCCCCACAAACATACTTACAAAACTTCATACCTATATGCATACCTACATACGTTACAAGTTAATAAAAAGCTCGAAATATCGTATCGAAATTTAGATGGTGATTAAGTTCCGAAGTTCCTTATTTCCAGACGTGGACGAATGTGCGACCGCCAATGGTGGCTGTTCTCATCGCTGCGTGAACGACCCGGGAGGGTTCCACTGCGAGTGCCCGCCGACGCACACCTTAGACAGCGATGGCCGCACCTGTGCGCGCCCCATCGTCATGCCGCGACCGGTACCAGGAGATCATAGTTTACAGTAGTATATTTATATCCAACATCTGCTGCCACCGCGAGTGCCAGACGAACCACAGCCTGACCGCCATTGTCATGTCGCAACACTCGCAACCGTCTGCAAGCATAGCAGCACGGTACCTTTGGTTTCAATGCGAGTGTCTTGCCTTGCGGTAGTTTTTGTCTTTCCGCGCCGGTCCAACGTACCTAATGCCTCCACCTACTGCATCCCAGGATATCATAGCCCACATTGCAGTCTATGAAGCATGATGTAAGTTGTAAGAAGTTCTACATCAGTAAATGCCCTGCAATCCGTAACAGCCCTTTTCTAATGAAGTACCTATCAAATTTTGCAAGAACATTAAACCGGACTACCTGGTCACCATGACTTTTCTCTCCTTAAAAAGCACTGCACCCAAGGACAAGATGCTATACAAGCGCTAACGCTACCGCCGCGATCGAAATTCTGCGTAGTGAACTTCCCAGGAGTGGGATAATATAATTTCGCTTGCGTCGTCTAGCGTTAACGCCGTAGGCATCTTCTCTACGATCACTGTGTTACCAGGGCATAATAATTTGCAGGAACCTCTGCCGCTGGTCCGAGCGTCGTCCCGCTGCTACGCCCCCTGCGACACCGTGTCCTGGCTCTCGCGCAAAGTCAAGCAGCTCAGCGACCAGCTGCATACTACGCAATCCGCATTGAAGAAGTTGATGGATAATCCCGCTTTGAAAGGAGAAGGTAAAACCTCTTATGCTTTTATGATTGCCTTGCGTTAGACTGGGGCTCGACTTTTGTAGATATAATCAGCTATGAAGAAACCTTTCTGGAATGGTGAAAATTATGCTAACTTAAATATCTCTGAGTCTACTCTATAGTAGAATTACCTACAGCGTTAATATATTGTAGCCATGTACAGATTTTCGCCATTTTAAGTACCTAAGTATTTTCACAGTGCACTTCTCCGCTTCAATAATAAATAGGATTTTTACCAAATGTAATATACCAACGTAATACATAACAGGTACAATCAAGGGCATAAATATGTGCGTTACCAAGACGTCAAAAAATCTATACACCTTTATGCCAGTAACAGTAAGGTCGGTGACACGTATATTTGACATGATAGCTGTATCGATGTTTATGCCTTACATACCACAAACTTATCTGACGGTAACTGCGTCGGTCGCTGTTTTTGAATTACCGCGACGGTACAATTTGTGCAATGGCACATGGTAGTGAGAGAAAATGGATCGCGTGTGGAACCATTTCACTGCAAATGTCATAATAACTTACCATGCACCTGCCGTAGAAATTATTGCAAAATTGTTTGGGGAAAAGGTTCCACAGAGGTAGATTCAGTTATTTCGACCGTCAGCTACTTTCAGTTTTGACCGCCATGACAGATACTAAAATAAGACACACTGTCACTATTTTATTTGTAGTCGAGGAACAACAAGGGCCTTTTTCACCACTCTCTGTTAAGTTCCAGTTACCTTATGTGTCAGTTATCTATGATTCCGTCTCTATATTACATACTACGAAACAGACAGTGGCGTAACTATAACGTCTGGGGCCCGTGGCGAATTCGTCAGATGGGGCTCCTTCCACAATATAAAGAAGTGCATCAGCGTCCCTTCTGTGCTCTAAACCAAGCCAGTTCGGGGCCCCGTAGAGCTAGGGGCCCCTGGCATTTTGCCACCCCTGCCACCCTATAGTTACGCCACTGGAAACAGACAAAGACGACACTTAAGATAACTGGAACTTAACAAAGTGTGGTGAAACAGGCACTAAATCTATTTTATTAACGTGCCTCATGGTTTAGGATAGTTTGCGGCGCTAACGCCATCTATGTTGGTTATCATAAATTTGTTTAGATGGCGACCGGTTTGCTGACGGAACCTACTCCTACAGAGTCTTGGACGCCACCGCGCCGCTAGAGGGCGGTTACTGTCGCTGCGAGAGAGGACCAAGGGTACGTTTTCGAGATGTTTTCCATTTGTACAAAGAAGCTGAGGTATTAACATGTAGTAACATGCGCCTAGTCTACTACTAAGCTCAAAATTACAAATTCGTACCATCCCACTCACTCTACTATTTAAACACTTAGTGTGAGCAGGACGGCACGATACGAAATTCTAATTTCTAATATAGAAGTATCGCACCTTACTTCTCCGTAGAAAAATTGTGAAATGAACAGTTAGAAAGCCAGTATTGTAAACCATAGGGTCCCCCTGGAGCGACGGGTATGGAGGGCCCCAAAGGCGACGCGGGGCCTCGGGGACCCCGCGGCGCTCGGGGGCCCAAGGGCTCCATGGACCTAATGCTGCTGCTTCTGGCGGATATCAGGCATGACATTAACAACTTGGAAGCAAAAGTGTACAAGGATGGGGAACAGTAAGTACCTTATTAGTTATTGGAACTGAGATGCAATTGAATTTTATTTAATTAAAATCCGCGTCTTCGTCTGTGCAGGCTTAAACATAGCCTATGAAACTCACAAATAATACATATATCACGTCTTTATCCCTTACGGGATAGACAGAGCCTAAGGTAACAAAACCTTAAGACCACGTTTAGCATGATTGTGGGCGTATAGGAGGAAAGGGGAATAATGGGGCATTTTATTGTTAAAAGAACTTTACCTCTGATACATAAAAAATTTCGGAATTAAATATGTATGTAAAAGTAATAATCCTGATTAACTACTAACTTAGTACTCATCCAATGCTCAACTCAAATCCTTTTGACCGAGAAGCTGAAGGTTTTTCTATGTTTCTAAGGATTTTCTCTTAACCACGAGAGCGAAGCCTACTAGGGTAGTTAAGCGTCAGAGTATATTATTACTATTATTAGTAATTATTTGCATTCAACTAGAAAAGTTAAAATTAGTAAAACGTTAAGAGTTCATGTTACAACACGTTTCCACAGTCCTGAACGCTTCAATCTCCAAAAAGCATGGCGTCGGCAGCGCAAGCAAGAGAAGTTGGACAAGGAGAGCAGAACTGACCAGGAGTTGGAAGCCTACACCGCGCCGCCCGTAGTGGCAACGCAGGGACCCGTTGAAATATCACCGCATGGTAACACTCCACTTATGAAACCCTAATATTCCCGTATCATCAGCCAGCAAACGTCCACTGTTGAAAAAAACTTCCCCGAGTATTTGTGTCACTGCCGCCAAAGCACACGCTCCGGGTATCGACTTCGGTACGTGAGTCAAGTTTTAGTGGGTCATCCTCGTTAGAACGCCACAATCAAGGATAACTTGCCATCTGCATCCACCGGTTTCCCGCAAACCTCGCGTTGTCATTGGTCCACTTAGTAGAAGTCCTGTCAAAGGCTGCGTTTTCCGGTTTGTGGTCGACCACTTGAGTGTCGACACTCAAGAACTATACTCTAAGTTTCGTCACTAACATTCAGACTGACTGAGTGACAGACTCATCCAAGCTCAGACTAAGGGACCCAGAATAGTATTTTTTGCGGCCGTTACATAATGAGGGTCCTTAAAAAACGAGTGATGTTTTTGAAACGAGCCTAGGCGAGTTTCAAAATAAGATCACACGACTGTTTTAAAGCCTAATTATGTACAGTTGCATACATTACTTTATCTACACACATATCATATAAGTACTCTAAGTTGGGTTCAGTAGGTGTAGGGTGGGTGAGCAGTAGGGAAATGACCAGCATTATTACAACCAATTATACTAGGTTTTGTCTACCCCATAAGGGATAAACTATCTTGTCTTTGGCAGTAGGTAAAATCTACTATTTTTTTAAGGTGTAATAGCTGGTCATTTCCTAAGATTTCTGAACGCATTTTAGAGCACTAATGATATGAGCGTAGATAAAGTCGATTTTTAGATAGAGATTCTGGACACGTTTTTCACTCTCAGGTCTCAATGGCGAAATAACCCACGATTCGGAGTCAACAACGGACTGGACCCTGGTCAAAGAGACGGAACCGTCGGACCTATCCATGCAGTTCTCCGACATGGACGAGAAGCTTCTGGAGTTCCACCTGTTAGCCAACTCCACGCACCCAGGAGACGAGGACGAGGACTTGGACGCCGATTATGACTACAGCTTTTACTAGGAGTAAATGGATGAGAGGATGTTATCTTTTTTTATTGATTCTTACTCCCGTTAGAAAACTTTCCTACGCGTCTGTCTATCTTAACCTCCGGTCGCAGGTTGGGTCTTACTAGATAACGATATAATAATTTCAGAAGTTGTTCGCTCTAAAACGTTTGATGCAATAACAATCAGCTCGGTATAAAAATATATAACTAGACCTGAACAAATAAAATAGCTACAAAAGCTTTGTTGTCATCAGCAGTAATTTCGGACAGACGTGCTCAAACTCTAATAGCTATAAGATAGATATTCATTCGGTGGTTTTGAAACCCTTTTTTACTGATATTATTGCGGATGACTGCGCTGTAGTTTATAACTTAGCTGTGGCTGTGGCCTGGATTTTCTTCAATCAGTTTTTGGATTTTCATATTTGGCCGCCTATGAATAATCTTTACTTATACTATCGGTTTTAAAAAATCCTGCAAAAGGTATTTGTGAATAATAAATAAAATACCAAAAGCAGTATAATATTAATATAGATTTATGAATAAACATGAATACAATTTGCAATATAAAGTTACCCCTAACACTGGCGTTTAGCTTAGCTAGCCACGGACGGTTGGTACTGCGCCGCGAGTCGTTTGAACTCGTTGGATTTCGCGTTGTAGTCCTTCGTGAACGGATGCTCAGGGTGGCTGTCCAGCAGCTGCGCTATGTAGCGCGTCGCCACCTGAAAATCATAATGCCCTGGTATGTAAACTTAGCAAAGTTGTCTCCCAAAAATCCAACAACGAAGGAATCAACAAAATCTTGATATTTTTTAACTGACTTCAAAGATGTTTACAAATTAGCCTGTTTTTTTATTAATATTGAATATGAAATGGTACCTTTACCGGCTGTAAAGTGATTTAGATATTCTTATTTAGATGCCACAAAGTTGGCCACAAAAATCGATTGAAAAACTTTTATTTTAACGAAATATGAGGCAAATTGTGTGGAGTTTGCTAAATTACAATCGCATCCAGCATTTTCTTTCTGTCAAGTTACAGTGGTAACTCTCAAAAGAAGAGTGGGTCTGTGATGACATATGTGCTATTTCGGTTGGTGCTGAGTTTTAGTTAGCGTGTAAGACGATATACACCGCCGACTCAGCGACATAGTACCAGGGGATGATAGCCACCAAGTAATTACCTCAGGCGGCTTGGGTGTGTGCCGCGCGGCGACGGCGAGCCCCAGCAGCAGGTCAGGCTGCTGCGGCGCGCGCGCCACGGCCTCGCTCAGCATCTGCTCGGCCTCCTCCCACATGCCTGTGCATTAACAACAAAAAAATTCATTGAAATGGACCTTCGCAAAGTGACGCCTGATTTAATAAAATGCCTAATTGAGTAAAAGGTGGATGCTAATCGCAAATCACTGCACATACCTATAAAACAGTATTGTAACAGTCTGGCAACACAGCCAGAATCTGAAGCTAGAGGACTTGAAATTGAACAGACATGACAATATCATAGCAATGCCCTCCCTTGGGATTGGGAAGGGATTTTTCGAAGTTTTCTATAAATTAAGGACCTCAGGCATTAGCTTATTTCTTATTCGTACACGGGGATAAAGTTTTAGTATGTTCACACAAAGCTGCTTCATCAATTAAAAATTCAAAATTCAAAATTTATTTTTGCAAATTGACCGCCAAGAGCTCTTTTACATGTCATTTTTTAAACTACCAGCGCATTCGGAAAGACCATCATTGCCAAGAAGAATGCGCCGCAAGAAACTTGGCAGAAAAACATTTTTTCAAAATAAATGCAAACATTATGCTACTACAATAATTAAATTCTACTTAAATTAAATACATTTATAAAAGGGATGTATAAGGTCGAGCCTTAAATTACATTAGTCTATAGTAGAGATGTATAAAGTCGCACTAGTCATGTACAGTACCTGGCCATAAAGATTGCACTTCTGTCTTTGGAAAGAGACCATTGGCGTCACGCAAGTTAGAGCGAGACAAATCTTTACGAAACGCACTGGCATCGCGTAAAGCGCTGCGGGTGTCTATGGACAGTGGTGATCATTTAACATCAGGTGACCCACTAGTTCGTTTGTCTGGCCTCTCTAACATAAAAAAAAAACTGAAATTAGCCAGGAAGACCAATGTGCAATCTTTATGGCCAGGTACGGTAGTAGTACATACCTCTGGAGGCGGCGGCGGCAGCACCGACGGCGGCCGGGCCGGCTCCGAGCGCGCCGAGGCGCTCCGCTAGCTCCATTATGCTGTAGTGCGCGTCCTGCACTCCAGGTCCACCCTGCACATAGTTATTGATTGATGTTTCTGAATGGCAGTTCTGGGGCCTTACCATGACGTCGTAATGCGATTCAGTTCCGATTCAGTTTAGGTACGCTCACTGTCAGATCTATACTAAAAATTACAGCTAAAACCTGAACAGTCGGAATTAAATAGCGTTGAGATGTCATGGTAAGGCCCCTGGTATCTGGTTGAAGTGGTCAAGGTGCAATAAATCTAAGACACTAAGACAATACAGCAAATCAGCCAAGTATCTCTTGATTATCTTCAGTATTTTTACATTTCTTAAAAGAAATGTTGCAACTAGCAATTACAAACTTAGTTTAGCTTTGATAGTATAATCATACAACAAACCTGTGAAAGATTGAGCCAAGCCTGTGCCAGCTGTGTGAGGGTGCTGTCATCCTCAATCTCCTGCAGCGAGGCCAGCTGCTTCCGGGCTAGGTCGGGCCGGTTCATGGCCAGTAAGCACTGCAGTGTGAAAGACCGCAGCTCCAGGGACTCGGCTCCATGCAGAATCCTGCCATTACAAATTTATAGTAGTTCTTAGTTTTCCATTTCTTTGTACAATAAAAATGCTAGAATGTTAATGCTAGAAGTTGCGTTGAAATTTCACATGCTTTGCCTATCCCTTTAGGGAATGGTCATGAGAATTGTGTATGTAAGAATGTATATGTATAAAAAGGTGTGTGATCAAAAGTATTAACTTGCAGTACACCTGCATACCTAACACCAGTTTTATTTATTTGAATGCTTTAGAAGTATAAGCAAACCATTACAAATTATTTTTTAATGCCACATAAAAACAAACATTGTAATTTATGGTAGCATGACTTACTTGAGGGCAGCCTCATAGTTCTCTTCGTGGTAGTAAATAGTTGCAGCTACAATCAGAAACACCTCATTCACCAGCTCTGTTCCTTTTTGTACCTGAAAATTACACACACCTTTTTGTAAATATAAAATAAGCCACAATATGTGTTTATTGCATCAGAATTTTAACAATCATAATTCTTCTTCTTCTTCTTTTATTTGTGGCGTATCAAGTCGTTATAGTGACGACAACTTCGCCAATGTCAATGTAATTTTTTTTTATTAAAAAATCTTGTGACAAAATGTCGGCAACGTTGTACGGTAATGGTCAAAGACCCCCCTCCCCCCCTGTCGGGCTCTTAGCCAACGGTCAATGATATCCCTCAGAAACTGCCAGGAAATCATTAGCCGTTGCCCAGGGCGCACCGGACCAAGCACTGCTCTTCCCCCCGGACGGATCCAAAAACGAACCGCAGCTCTTAATCACACGTGGAGGTAACCCGACTCGCACCCCAACAATCATAATTTAGTAATTATTAATATAGGCAAGGCAAAAAACTTTGCTTTAAAGACTATAGGTACTTACTCTGGCATCAATATCAGCAACAACAGCCAGCTTGTTGGCTCCGGGAGACAAGTAATCCACCAAACTCTTCAATGGCTGCAGCATGGGATCAGCAGACTTTAACTCTTGCATCACAATCCTGTAGTTTCCTTGCGAGATGTAGGAGCGGTACAAGAAAGTGTCTCGCTGCAGAGCTACTAGGGGGGAAGAAGGCTGGAAGAGGCGTCAAAACAAATAACATTGAATCAAAATAACCTTAGTTTTACCAAGTAAAATAAGTAGAAGACTTCATATAATTATGGTGAAATAAAGTAATGATATCGGGACTGTACTAATTATCTACGTTTGAAACGGTACACTGCGATAATAACAACGGAAATACGGAAAACATACGTGGGATACAATGTATCTTGAGTATCAAAATAGGCTTTAAAATATCGTCTTAAGCACTTAAGATAATTGTATAACTCATACTTACAGAAACATTTTGTGCCTCGTTGATGGCTTGTTGGTAATTTCCAACGTAAAAAGCATTTTTAACATCAAATAATTCATCGACGTCTTGCTGCTGACGTGCCATTTTGACAGCGATTGAATTGATCTCGTGTTGCCATCCGCAAATCTTAAAAGAGTTTGTATCGTTCGAGTAAAAAGGAACAAATTACTTTACACCGTGACAATTTTTAAACAAGTTGATTTATTTTTCTTCATGAATAACAGAGCCTGAAGGCGCAAAAAATATATTTTTTACTTTATCATATTTTTTTTTACGCTGATCACACTAAGATGACGTTAGTAAGGCGTTTTACAGTTTTTTACGTAAGCGTGTCCCATGTATGCAATACATGCTTGAAAATCACACAGATGAACTCGCAGCCAGGAAAACGCCTAATTTTA
This sequence comes from Pandemis corylana, assembly GCA_949127965.1. NCBI lineage: Eukaryota > Metazoa > Arthropoda > Insecta > Lepidoptera > Tortricidae > Pandemis > Pandemis corylana. The sequence goes on along the minus strand of OX421866.1, from coordinate 11,966,244 downwards.
TCTGAAATCTTCGGGTTTTTACTCAGGGGATTTTTACAATTCAATGTTTTCCCCCTTAATGCGTTTTTTTTTCTATATCTGTATTGATACTGATTTATTTAACAAGTATGAAAAATATAAATGAAAAATATATCTACCTAGCTACCTAATATTAAGATCACGTGTCTTGGGTTCACAGATTAAATTAGATACATTTTTGTTTGTTGTAAGTTGCCTGAACTTGACCATTTATTATTATTTGCTGTCAAACATTTTACCACTTTCCCGCCTTTTCTTAAGTTTCAAACTTTTTAATTTAAGGTAGTAGGTAAGGAAGGACAAACAAAGACGACTGAGTCATAAATTTTTAAAGTAGAGGATATTTATTTTATAAACTAGGCCTAATAGTTGACTAATTGATTTTTTCTTTATCAATTTAAATGAAGGTGTCGTAATACCGAGCTGAATATAATACAATACCATCTAAACCATTCGCGTAATTTGGTCTTTTGAAACTAGCTTGACTATTGAGTTGACTATTTCGAGTCAAACATTGACTATACAACGAGAAATTACCAATTCGTCAGATTTCATTGCAGGCTTGCAATGCGTAATACTATAAAAGTAGGTACCTACCTACTTGAAGTACGTTGGCAGCAAAGAGGTATGTGCCTGCCGAATACATACTGCATTGCGACGCCGCAGCTCCATTGCTGTTACTTTTATGCGTAAGATTCTAATATTGCTTCCCACATTTTAGTTAGGTACTTGCTTGGAAAATAGTAGTTGCGGCATCTTGTATGGGCAGACAGACGGCCATATGACAGTAGAAAATATTGAAGCGCTTATATTCGATTTATACATAAAACTTGTTCTCTGATATTCACTCTAATCAAAATCACCTAGTTCCTAACTACTTATGAGGTTTGGAGAGGGCCTACACAGCGGAGACGACTAGATACAACGAATAGTATAGGTCTCCTATCGACTTTCGTTCATCTTAATACCTACTTATTTTGATTAATTTAGTAAATTTTATAAAAATTAAAATAATTCCTTTTTCGTACGAAAACACGACACTCAAGCGGGTTTACGTACTTAGTGAAATAAATGGCCAGTGACATGCAAGATACAGGGTGCTGCGACCTTTGTACATGACCACCTCTGACTGACCATCCCTGACCCCTGATAAGATGATACTTGATATTGTTTTCATGGAGCCGTCCCATTATTTTATTAGCATGAGTTTACTTTAACTTATAATTATTGCAATATTTTTGAAACTTTCTAGACAAATAGCTTTTTCTTAGACGATGAAATAAGTATTACCAAAGTGCTACTAGATTCTTACACAAATCCCGTCTACGTCCCTTTAGAATAAAGACACAATATCGTATCGTGTTTATTTATTTAAGGTTCACCAAAAATTAATAACAGTAATACATTGAAACACTTGCATATTGCATATTCATGTAAACATCGCTAGCAAAATAAAAGTGAAGCTTAGAAATTTAATTTACTAACAAATTAAATTTCTTAAGACCAACTAACTCAACTAAACAAAACTCTGGCTAGGTAAGTGACTTAACTTAGTAGACTACAGTGGCGTGGCGTCCATAGAACTCGATTCCTACCGGCTTGCCTATTTTAAAGCAGTTTGGCAGTTTGGCACTTTTGTTGTGCAGAATTAGAAGAATTAAAGGCTAGTTAAATTCCCTTCGGCTAGCCTTCTGATATACTTGACGCTACGCCACTGGCAGACCATCTCAAATATAGTACGGAGCCTGTAGTATATATAGTGGGTTGACTCAAGAAAAGGTTTCTAACGCGATCGCGTATAACGAGGTTATTGCTAGCAAATAGGCAGCGCCACAAACGACACGTAACGGAAACAAACTAAAATGAAATCCCATGTATTTAACACTTCTACGCAAACTCATTCGAAACAGATTTTTTATGTAGTTTATCTTTTCGTTCACAAAATATCTATCGGACGCGTTTGCGTCGAAATCTATGATATTAAGTTAGGTACGTAGCGTAATCTGCAATCTGTTCTTTTCTTCGTTCCGTTCTTAAGATTGTCTTATCTAATAATTGTCTCTATGTACCTACCTGTTTTCTGTATTGCTAATTATGTGGTGTTTGTGTTTATACGAAAGGGTTCGTGTGGTCAAATATTGTGTCAAAAAATTCGGCTCAGATTTTGACTATTCTGAAGGTATTTTCACGAATGTGATATCCAAACTTGGACCCCAGTTTCCAAAAGCACCTTCAATCCTGAATCATACATATTAAATATTTACACTCAACTTCGCTCCCATTTCAATGCAAGTCTGCAACCGTCAAAATTATAATACAAAGTGCAACCGTCAAAAAAAGTAAATGCATTGTCGGTGCAACTGCACAGGCAGCTGCCGTGAGGGGTCGCTGCGAAATCTTAAAGGAACCGGTGGGAACCTTTTCGCGAACGTATTGTTATTATTTACTTATAAGCCGTGTGTATACATGTAGTTAATAATACCCTACGACTCACTTATATGTAGTCCATGTGCTGCACGAAATTGGCGTCGATAAAATTTGAAATTACATAAGTATATAATATTTTCGAAAGCTTACCTTTCGAAATTGGTAAAAAAAAATTCGACGAATTGACAAGTTTAATAAAATTTGGGCTGTAATTTTCTTGTAGGTACTCAGAACAAGTTATGACCATTATTGTTAGTTGTACTATCGGGTGAAGTACTTCTTTTAGAAATCAGGTCCTTGCCTAACATGCTATAACCAGAAATGCTATGCTCTTCTCGAATTACAGATAGAATTATAATGCTTACAACTCCACATTATTTATCACACAACTTTGTACGATTAAGAGACATTGCCAACTATTTGACTATAAGTTAATAGCAATAAAACATGACCTTTCCGGTTTTTCTCTTTCTTTCAAAATTGGTTTTTTTTTCTGATCTGGAGTACTACATGAATTTATTTACTGCAAGGGAATCCTACTGTACGCTTTCCAAAGTAATTTAATAATATATATTTCCAATCAACCTGTAGATGGCGCAACTTTAAGTTCATAATTAGTAATAAATAGAATAGAATAGAATAGAATCGTTTATTGCAAGTCACATTACAGTATAAAGGTGGAAATCATAATCATAAAGTAGTACAGATGTGACACCCTGCAAGGGAATAGCAACATAAATATTTTAAATCTGGAGCTTCATGTTATACAAATTGAATTAAGCATACTACAAAAAATACTGAATTATATATTTAATAATATTACTGTACCTACTCGTATTTACACTAAGATCCAATAAGACTACTAAACTCTTAACCGATTAAAAATCGTACAGGCCCAGTTCCAAATTTACATATTACTCGTATATAGCTCTCTCGAGCCTTCGCAAAGCCCCAAAGCTTCGTCACCACCATAGTTGCTAACTTACTCCACAAATTGGCTTGCCAACAACTTGCCGGGAAAATTGCAAATATCCGCAAATACCTATTCATGGTCCCGGAATTAGTGCAAAGTTCGTTGACCTCGCCCAGCTGCGGTGAGGGTCCCCCTTCGGTACCCTTAAGGGTATTTAGCCGCACCGAATTTTCCCAATAAAAGTGCCCCTTATATTTCGTTTTGAGCGTTACGGTACGTTTTCATGTTGGGAATGTTTATGTTCGACGTTTATGCTTATTCTGAGATGTAATAACGAAACACTGTGAGTGTTACAAAAGCGTAGGTTATAAGTTAACAGCAATGGGTTACATTTAGCTGCTCAGTGGTGTAAAACCAGGCTGCCTTGATGTTAGGTTAGGAACTGAACCCTTCCTTTTGTCTAATTTGTTGTATTCAAATTGATCACAATTAGCTTCCATTTGTAAATTTGTAAGTAGGTACCTAATGGAAATTCAAATCGTAAGTATACCTTTAAATGTCTCTATTTTGTTACGTAATTTCAGTAGGTAATTCCGTACTTAGTATCTTTATGTATCTTGAAAATGTAGAATAACAATTTTATAAAATTTCAATCCGTATACGACTTCGAAGCTAATTGGAAAATATCCGTTAGCGCCGGTTAAAGACAAGTCCTACGAGTATATTTTAATTACTTAGGGTTGCTTTAGAATATTTGACCTTCAATGTATTGTCGATTTATTTAAAGTTTGAAGTATGAAGAGTTAGGTACCTACCTACTATAAAACAGACTGAATCTTGAACTTGACTTGTTATTCTAACTTTTTAAGGTCATCTATGTAGTTCGCAGCGTGCATTGCATACGATTATACCATATAAATAAGTATTTTTTTTATAATTCTACGAAAAAAAGAAAATAAAGTCACCGACTGCGCAACCGTGGCGCAGCCCAACCAAATCCGTCTTCCGTTCCAACCCAAACTTAGCTTTGTCTGGATAGCATGAAACGGAAGTTATTTACGAACAAAATCGATTTGCTCGCGATCAAACCAACATAGTCTTAAATCTTGCATCCGAGCGGAACTCGTAAGACATGCAAAAGGTTCGTGTAAAAAAAAGTAGTCCATGACACAATGGGGTCGGAGCATCTGCCATCCGACGTTTTGTGCGCAGATGGTCCTGAGACGAAAAAAGTCTTTACCTGCCATCCTGTACTTGGCGGTACTCGCTCATTGTTACTTGCGTGATCTCGAGTGTGGCGGCGATGATTCCAGATGATGAGGGATATTCTCGTGGGATCGTTGCCTTTGAAGTTTCAACACAGAGCACATTTAGCAGCTTGATTTTAGATTATAACTATGCCACATCGTATTCGTGACAATACAATACAATAACTCTTTATTGAACACCACATATAACAACCAAAACAGAAAAAGGTAAACAGAATATTACAAGGTAACAATAGGCAGCCTTATCGCTACAGAGCGATCTCTACCAAGCAACCATAATGGGCTGGAGAACAGAACAGATCTGAGCAGGTGGTGTAATTTAGAATATATATTAATATGCTAAGTACTGAAAATACATAACATATTATACATGAAACACACATTTATAATAAATGGAGATATAAATAGACACCTACACATGTAGGTACCTAAAAAAAAGCCAGCTACAAGATTCATGCACAAGATGATAGACGTCGTGACCTGGAGGACTTAACTTTTTTTTGAAAATTTCCTCTAATTTAACACGCTTACAGTGTGACACCTACCTACAGATATTTGCTGTAAAATATTGAAATGTATAAATTAAGAGAACATTATGCTACTCAAAAATATCTAGGGTCTCGTCGTAACTATCGTAATTTACATTCGTTTTTTCGCCTGCTCCAGAAAAAAGCATTACTTAGTTAAACTAAAATACTCCGGATAATGCTGGTCTGGGAGCAAAGGAAAAACATAGAATGTACCAGTTGCTTCTCTACCCGCGCAGATGGTAAAAGTCCATCGAGGGAATGGGCCAAAATAGGAATCATGTTATAGGCGATGAGGCTAGCAACCCATCACTATTTTGATTCCATTTTCTACCTATGCGCCCACAATCTTGCTAAATGTGGCCTGCAGGTACCTGTTACCTTAGGCTCTGTCTACCCCGTAAGGGATAAAGACGTGATTTGTGTATGTGTATGTATGTATGTAATGCTTCGGATTCTCTTTGCAATGATTCTTGATTTGATTGGTTTTGGATTATCACAGATTTCTAAACAACACTGAAAATTAGGACACAGAAAAATCCGAAAAGTAAAGCTATGGCCGGGAATCGAACGCGGATCTTCATCATTCCGTGATGCGTGCTATACCTCTAACACCACACATAGCAGGTAAAAAATGAGGAAGTAAAATTCTTGATTCATTTGATAGTACCTATCATTTTAGGTTACGGTCGGTTCTTTAACTTTTTTCTGTGTATACTCTTGCTTAATACCTTACCTTTCAGGGATAAGGGGTTGTCTTGTATTCATCATTTTCATGTATTTTATGTACAACATACATACTTACATACCTACTATACTTATCTTCTAACTCTATAAGCATAAGTTCAGTAAACAACCTTAAACAAAGTAAGTATTTATTTCGCTTTTTAATGCATAAGATAAATACAATTCAAAGACGAAATGAATCAAAAACGTATTCACATGTTCCTTACAATTTCTTCGATCCCCCGTCATTCCCACAGCTTGGGCGCCCTACACACCTATACAATTCGAAGATCAACATAGAACTAGTTCAAATTGCATTCTCCAAACTGCCTTGTCTCACAAAAGGACGACAGCTCGGCACCCATTCATGCTTAGCGTGAAGATAGGCAGTTTATTATGTTTTTGACATGCAGTGCATGTTATTGTGAAACTGGAACTATTTCGGCCCTTTTATATTTCTGTGACGTAGGGTACAAATTAAAAGACGAACATTTTAGTCTGTTACATTGTGCGAGGAAACGAAAGCGAGAAAATAGTGCGAGTTGAATACATAGCGGGACCTCTAAAAATAAGTTTGTCTAATTTAATACATACATACATACATAAATCACGCCTTTTTCCCTTACGGGGTAGACAGAGCCTAGGGTAACAAGGGTAACAAGCATGATTGTGAGCGTATAGGTGGAAAGGGGAATCAAAATAGTGATGGGTTGCTAGCCGCATCGCCTATAACATGATTCCTAAGATTTTCGCTCATTCCCTCGATGGGCTTTTACCTGCGCGGGAAGAAAGGCAACTGGTACATTCAATGTCTTTTCTTTACTTCCAGACCAGCATGGAAGACGAAATTTAATTCCATTAGAAATTTCTTCGTTAGAAATTAATACATTTAAAACTAAAACTAAATGAACAAAAAATATTTACCTTGCTACTCCGCTACTTGTATAAAGGAAAATCCAAACCGGAAGTTATTAGATTATTTGAATAGACTAAGATTGATCCATGTATCTAGATTTAATGACTTACTGAATATGAAAGATGTTACTTGGCCAAATAATTGAACGAATGAATTTTAAGTTATCTATCCAACCTCGTAATGGAATGAACGATGCAAACAAATCTCTCTTGTCAAAACAGGGTAAAAGTGCTCAAGCGCGAAGCTAGTTTCACATGCTTCGTATGTACCTATCCGACAATCACAATACGTTATGTAACTAATTACTAAATTAAACATACATACTTATATGATTTTGGCGCCATTTGCATTGCGATCGTCAAGACTCAACCAACAAGCAAGCATGACGCGACGACACCAACCAAGCGAACAGGAATCGTCAGAAGTTTGCCGAATTCCGGCGACTTTGACCTCCGGATGTGATGGTCGGGTCGTGCCATCGCGGCTTTAACTCCGATACACACGATACGACTAAGTACCTACTTGTGAGTTTATAGGTGACGTAAGACATTTTCGTCACCACACTTTCTTTATAACAACGAAGGAAAACGTGCAAGTGGGTCATCGATAAGAGAGCACCCATGGACACCCGCAATACTAGAGGATTGTATTTGCGTTGCCAGCCGAGAGGGCTAAGATTTCTACCTCATGTGCCAGGATTTCACCGGTTGAAAGAAAATAGTAGGGTATAAATATTACATTTTGGTTTCTCAATATCCTATCTAAGGCAGATTTTTTAGGTCGATGAAATACTTACCTAGGGGAGACCGAGGAGAGTTGAGACAGAGGTGAGTTTATACAAAGCCGATTTCTCTGAACTGTGATAGTTTATCGGGCTGGTAACTTCGCTAATTCGTTGCTCTTTCTACACTCCACAGTTTGTGTGAAGTTGTGGCCTCGCTAACTGTCATAGGTGCAGAGAAAAAGGCTTTGTATCAACTCACCTCTGTCTCAACTTGCCTCGGTCTCCCCTACTTGAGCTTGAAATATTTTACGGGACCGGGAAATAGTTAAACATTAATTTCAGTTCACAGATAATACAGTCTATTTATTTTCAGTTAAAACTGTTTTTTTCGGCTCAAAGCTGTTTTTTAGGTGCAACTAACATCAGAGTATCTTATCTCGTATTAAACTGACAGATTGCATGTTTTTGTCATCAATTTGATAATTCGTTGTGATGAACAAATTGAGAATAACCGATCCACATTATTGAGGCAACAATTTACAAAGAACTGTCTGCGACACACATGAAATTGGTTTGGGAAGGTCTTAGTGACTGACTAAGCTAGACCTTCGAGCTAAAACCGATGTGTGGTTGCAAAACTTACAAAAAATATTCGACTAAGTGTAATTTATTAGGAAATTCAAATGCCGATCTATGACTCATTAGATTAATGGCATAGGTTTCTATATATCTAAATGATTAAGCATGTTAGTTTTATAACTACAAATTGTGGAAATCGCTTTGAAGGTGGATTTTTGACGTTAAACCATTTTTTTATGCTGAAAGAAAACATGCTTAGTGTTGGCTTTTGATCGCAAAATACGCTTCTAACGCGTTGCGTTAAAATGTCAAATTACGTCAAATACTATGAGAACAATTTGATGAGTTCCAAACGTCTTCGAGATTTTTTTTGTGGTAAAAACTTACAATAGCTAGAGGCTCATTAATTAATAAAACTTATTTTACTCAAAGTAAGTAGATAATGAATAACAATCAAGTCGAATGTACAATCTTTGCTATACAACTTCAAAATCAAGTCTGATTAATAGAATTATCTGCTGAAATACTTTGCGGAGGTCCGCATTCGTAAACTGAAACCAATTAAGTATCTTGCTACTCCGCGATCGCACATGTAAAGACAGCAACGTCTTAGCCTTACACTAGTCCACTGCTGGACACAGGCCTCTAAAACTACACGCCATTGTACACGATCCTCGGCTACTCTCATCCAGCTCTTGCCAGCCACCTTGCGAAGATCTTCAGCCAGCTCCGCCTTGTCTCAGGTTGTACTGCGCTTGCCGATCCGCGGTCTCCACTCGAGAACTCGTTTGCCCCACCGTCTGTCGGTTCTTCGGCAAATGAGTCTACGTCTTAGCGACACACGTGTATTTTCATCCAAAAATCTACCCAGGTGGGTAGGTACCAGTGGTACCAATAACAGTTGGTTTTGTCACTATTGATTTACGAGGAAGCGCGGGTATGTTTTTGCGAATAGCTGGATAATTGGTTTTAGTTCAAGGTTGAATGTTACAAAGCCGAGACAGCAAAGCGCCAAAGCACTCAAAGCGCCGACAGCTCTCAGCTGAGCTTTGCAAAGTTCGTATCAAAGAGTTTCCCGCGTAACAGGCAGGTGCTGGAAATGATAAGGACGTTTTGACCGAGTGTGCTGTAGGAGTAGGACGATGTGATGCGTATTTTTCGCACAGCGTCGAGCTTCTAGTGTTGTTTCATACAGTCAGCGTCAAATAGTTCGTGACACCCAAAGTAGCCAAATAGTTCGCATCACGTCACTGTTACAGTTGAAATAAGGTCGTGTTGCTAACTTTTTGGCCACTTTGGGTGTCACGAACTATTTGATGCTGACTGTACATAAAATAACACTTTAGCAAAACATAAACACTTAACAAGTCTATGAATACCTTTTTATTCTTGTTTCTTTATTTGTGTGCCTTGCAAAAAGTAATAAATATCTCCTATTTATCTTTCTTTCTTTCTTTGATTCTAGACATTTTAGACTTTTTTTAATGGCTTTCACCCTTGCTGTATTTTAGCAAGGTGACATCTAAGACTTCACGACAAAAAGTAGGTACCTAATCGAATTTGAACATTTTTCAAACTAAAATGATCTTGCGTAGGGTGTAGCTATACAATCGTGCTAAACGTGGCCTTTAGGTATTGTTACCTCAGGCTCTGTCTACCCTGTAAGTAAGGGATATAGACGTGATTTATGTATGTATGTATGATTACTACTACACTATTTCCGATGGCGCAAATTCAACAACCTTATAATTTTAAATAATTTCATTTCACTATGAAAATAACTTAAATGTTATTATGACAAGGATCTATCTATGGTGACTTGGGAAGGTGGAAATGAAATCGATTGACTGCATTTGCAACGCGACAAGGTACAGTCGACCAAGGAATTTCATTACCAACCTAAGTTTAAATGTCATTTGTACAGCCTATCAAATAATGTTCTCAGTAAACTATTGTAGGTACAGTCAGCGTCGAATAGTTCGTGACACCCAAAGTGGCCAAAAAGTTAGCAACATGACCTTATTTCAACTGTAACAATGACGTGTTGCGAACTATTTGGCTACTTTAGGTGTCACGAACTATTCGACGCTGACTGTACGTATAAACGATTCCGAAAGGACTCTGCAAAAATCGGTCGATTTAAGTATCAAACCTATTTAAGAGTAAGTGAGATAGGAAGACCAACCCGACTAGCATTTTAAGAGCTCAGGGACTGCAATTTCATTGTCATCCTTAACCTTGGTTTAACGGTAAATTTTGTTAAGTCTAGAGCGTGCAAGCGGTCCTTAAAGGTGTTAAGAAATGATAAGCCTTTTGTTAGAAACATTTTGTTTAGTCCTTTTCGAAGTATAATATAAGATAGTGTTGTGTTATCACCCGTCACAACTAACACCTTTGCTTGCCCATGCGCAGGTAGACTAGAGAGACCCTAGTGTAAATTTTTGACAAAAACCGACACGAACGCGTTGGTGTAAAGTAGTGTAAACGTCTCAATAGTCAGTCCCGGGTCTAAGGGGGGCAAACCGGAGCACTTGCCCCGGGCGGCAGTTTTATGGAGGCGCCAAATCCTTGAGACAAGAATTCGAAAAAAAAGTTTTTCTCAAACACTGAAGGGAGGGGGCGCCACCATCAAGGTTTTGCCCCGGTTCGAAAAAATCGTAGATCCGGGGTTGTCAATAGTATGGGAATTTTGCCAACGCCACTAGCGGTACGTTGCGGCAACAAATGTACATCTCAATGTGTGTATACGCGTTATAATGCATTTGAACCCTTTGTTGCAACGAAAATTTAGCTAAGCCCGGACTCCGAATAAAATCACTTGCCGACCCCAGGGGAGGGGGGGGGGGGGGTTACCATGACGTCTCAATGCGATTCAATTCCGACTCTCGTGTTAAGCTTTTTGAGAGTATCTCGCACTTGGCTGTCATTTGACAGCTATGACATAATCGCGACGCGACAAGCTATCTCGCTACCGTGCTACCGGTTCGCGACATAGTATTTATCTTGCGCTTCTATGTCGCTCTCGCGCAAGTCGCGCCTTGTCATGCTAGCCGTGCTAGGTTTTAGCTAAAAGTAGCCTATGTGTTAATCTAGAGTACCAGCTATCTGCGTTCCAAATTTTATCCAAATCCATCCAGTCGTTACAGCGTGAAGAAGGCACAAACATAAACACTCACATCGTCACATCCATCCTCACAAACTTTCGCATTTTTTATAATATTAGTTGGATTCCAGAGATTCAGCTAACGTGTCATTTTTTATCTAAAACTGTTCAACTTTTTAGAGTGAAAGAGTTACCTAACAACAAACGTATAAATAGACACTTCAATTTTTATTATTTTAACCAAACGGTTCCTCATTGCGTACACGTTTTATTATTTACCTACCTCGTCTGTCCGAGTCCATGGACGTGGCTGCATGTCCGAAACGTGGAGGTAAATAATAAAAACCTGTACGCGATTAGGTTTTAAAATAAGTGTAAATCAGTTCACACTCGCCTAAATTTCAAACTTTTAATATTTTGATTTCCCCTTTCCATCTGGCCCACAATCATGCTAAATGTGGCCCTTATGTCTTGTTACTTAGGCTCTGACTACACCGTAAGGGATAAAGACGTGATTTATGTATGTACTAGCTACTGACCGCGACGTCGTCTGCATATAATTATACATATAAACCTTCCTCTTGAATCACTCCATTTATTAAAAAACCGCATCACAATCCGTTGCGTAGTTTTAAAGATCTAAGCATACATAAGGACAGACAGCAGAAAGTGAATTTGTTTTATACTATGTACAGGTGTATAATATTAGTTGGAAAAACTTTGTGTTGCAATATACATACATACATAAATCACGTCTTTATCCCTTACGGGGTAGACAGAGCCTAAGGTGACAAGACCTAAAGACCACGTTTAGCATGATTGTGGGCGTATGGATGGAAAGGGGAATCAAAAAAGTGATGGGTTGCTAGCCACATCGCCTATATAACATGATCCTTAAGATTTTAGCCCAATCCCTCGATGGGCTTTTACCATCTGCGCGGGAAGAGAAGCAACTGGTACATTCTATGTTTTTTCTTTGCTCCCAGACCAGCATGGAAAAGTTGCAATATAAAATATTTAAAAATATTATATATTATATTTAGTCATTGAACAAGTGACTATAATCATAATCACGCGTCGATCTTCGTTTGTTTTCCTAATGGTTATCGCCATTCGCGGAACTGCGCGCGCGCCGGCATCTGAACCCGCTTCCGCCGACGCTGACCGTACGCCCAAGTTATTACTAAGTTAACTATTTATTTACATGATATGCTTATCAATCAAGTATGCGTATGATTAATCGATCTTACTTACCTACTTAAACTTACTTACGTTCTGAATTTCTGTGGTAGGTACCTATACACACTTAAAGAAATTTTAATTTATATTTAACACATCTATAAAAGTTTAACTTATTTGTTGGTCAACTACCTAAACAGCTGTTATTAAAGCTTAATAAATTGATAAGCAAAGTTCTACATTCAGTTAAGAAAAACAAATAGGTAAGGTACCTACCTATAATAAAAATATCTGTATAGATTACGGAAAAAAAATCACGTCAAACATTTTCTATTCTGTTATCTAACTAACTATGTATGTTTTAGAGATTGCACGTAAGGTAAGTGATGGTACTTATGTTAAGTACAAGTTATAATAAGGTGTGCGAGTGTAGTGAGTCGTGTTGTTGCGGCGCTAATCACCTGGCTGGCGCGGCGGCGGCAGGGCGGGCGGAAGCTGCGGGCCGCCGCCCTCGGCGCGGGCCCCCCGCGCGGCGCCTGCGCCTTGCGCGCGCCGGCCGGCGACTCAGTTCATCGCCGAACGCCGGCCCGCACGCACGCGCGTCTCCCATGCACCGCCGCGGCTAAACGATCGAACCCTAACTCACAAGTGAAGAGAGGGCGACCTCTCACTAACCAGCAAGATAGCTTCTCAAGTGGAAATGCCGTCGAGTATCTTCGGCGAGCTCGGTGGCGGGCTCGTGGAGGACCAGCGCGCGTTCCAGCTCGCGCTGGAGCTGAGCCTCCTGAACCTCGGCGAGAGCCTGCCCACGGCCAACCCGCTGGCCAGCCCGCTCGGCTTCGCGCCGCCGCCCGACGACCGCGCCAAGAAGTCCCAGAACATGACGGAGTGCGTCCCCGTGCCCTCGTCGGAGCACGTCGCCGAGATCGTCGGCCGCCAAGGTACCGTGAACAGCTGTTGACCGACGCCGGCCGGGCGCACCCTTACGTAAGGGCGCACGTGCGTCCCAGCGTCTAGGTTATATTCGATCCATCCCTCGCTGATGAAATTTTCGCACGCACATGATAATTTCTACTTTGTAGGTAGCGTGTTTTTGTTTACCTACCACCCGCGAGCGTGGTCCCGGCCGGCTCGCGCCCGCCTGTTAAATGTATCGATTCGATGTTAAAAGTGGCTCACTGCCTAGATTTGTGTCTGCAATCGTCTAGGTACCTCTTAGTTCATTTTTGTCGTAGTCTTACAAATATTAAGTCTAGAGGTTATGAAACGCTTTGAAAGCTCGCATGCTCGCAAACTGACTGCGTTTTAGAAGTTACTTTTTAAATATCGTACTGTTTCACGGCATGTTTATTTTTTATTGGTCGGCAGGTGCATACCTCGATGCTTTGCGTATCTTACCTTCTAATTTTTCTAGTAAACTGAGTGGCAAAAAACGCCGATTTAATTAAAGACTACCCTTGGGCAAAAAAACGGGGTCGGATGAGGGATGTTGGTTTTTTCTGGTGTGTAAAACACCGACAAAGGCGAGGGTCGGGTTCTCGAGAATTCTGGGGGATGCGAAGATCGCATCTCGACCGGCCCACTGCCTGCACCGGCGTGAATGCGCGGGCGGCGATCGCTGGATCTCATGATTTGTTAGGATAGGTTCGCGTCGGAACGCGTAGGTAGGAGTTTACTGCGGGTCAGTGTTGAATCTCATAATTAACGGATGCTTTGGACGCTACTCGAATTGACGTCACTTCACTTCAAGTACACAATGACTTTGATTTTACTTTACGAGCTTTTAAAATGACTTTCAACTGTCAAGTTTAACGTGTTCGCTAATTATTTTTTGAGGACTATCTTGCATAACTATAACTAACGTTACAATTTAAAAGCTACTTCCCTAGTAACTTAAATTTGATAGGAAATAACTAGGGTTCGTGTGGATGAAGTTTTGGACCGTAGCGTAGTATTCGTATTATAAAATCGGACGAATCTGACCAAATTGTTTACTACCTACATTTGAAATTAGTTTCTAAGGGCCAAGGTTTCTTGTCTGCAAATGTTTCAGAGTTCTGAACTTTGGTCAAAGTTGCGAACCTAGCTTCCCCTGGCTACATAACGGGGTGTTAGTGTAATTAAACGAAGGGTATGTTTAGGCCCCCCGTTTACCTAATTACCTTCCTATTACGCGTGTTTATGTCATATTTTCGTGTAGTCAATTTAAACTTAGATTACTTATTACGTACATAGTAAGGTTGCGAAAAAAGATACTTTAACCAATACATACATACATAAATCACGTCTTTATCCCTTACGGGGTAGACAGAGCCTAAGATGTCAAGACCCAAAGGCCACCTTTAGCAATATTGTTAGAAATTCTAACGCCTAACGCTTGTGTTGTTATTGGTTTCGACTGTAATGCTGTAATTTTTTATTGACTAAATAAATAAATTAATTAATTAATAGGTACGAGCTTTTTTTATCGTGGCCGTGGGCACCTCATTATTGAATTGTCGCCAATTCTCTTTACGGGTATGTAAGGGTACCTACCTACATATAAAATTTTAAGTCAATCCAGCAATTGGAAGTGGTTTAGTATTCACTAGCTAAATATAAAGTAAACAAACCTATACTCCATTGGGTATAGGTATTTGATGTACCTATACGAAGTTACGCAGTACAAATAGGATATAATAGGTAGCAGGGCTCGGGGTCGGTTTCTGCGTACAAAAATACCGGTATTATTGCGTTCTATTTCGTTCTTTTGTCAATCATAAAAAAATTAATGGGACCATTTCATAAAACGAATTACGAAGTTGTTACTTATACATGACTAGCTTCTGCTAGCGACTTCGTCTGCGTATAATTACACAAATAAGCCTTCCTCTTGAATCACTATCTATTAAAAAAACCGCGTCATAATCCGTTGCGTAGTTTTAAAGATACATATAAGCATACATAGGGACAGACAAACAGACAGCGGAAAGCGAATTTGTTTTATATATTAGGCAATATCGGGTGTTTTTAAAAATACCCCTGGTAGGTAGGCAAAGTTTTGTATAATTGTAACATTTTTGAAACAAGAGCTTGTAACATTTCGCGTTTGCCGATTTATCTATCTCGTCTTGTTGACCGGAATTTAACGTACAAAGCTAATTATTACTACCCACATAATAGAAATGTTTTGCCTTAGATTCTAACTCGGACCTAAATAGGTATACTATGTAGCCTAAACTAAATGATTGACTGGTAGTCATCATTGTCATCAACGATTGGCGTAGGTCAAGTTGTTAGGATAGGTATTCTTTTAACATATTTTTGGGACGTTAGGTATAAACACATCGAACAAACCCATCGAGGGAATGGGCGAAAATCATAGGAATCATGTTATAGGCGATGTGGCTAGCAACCCATCACTATTTTGATTACACTTTCTACCTCTACGCCCTCAGTGTCTTGCTAAACGTGGCCTGTAGGTCTTGTTACCTTAGGCCCTGTCTACCCCGTAAGGGATAAAGACGTGATTTGTGTATGTGTGTGTATGTATAAACACATCGTAAATGTTTATTTGTTTGATGCTCTTCCAGTGGTCGGATTAGATTCAAATAAGGTGCAGCCGAGGGCATAAATATCGATTCAGCCATCATGTAAAATGTGTGCCTTCGGCCTTATTGTTTAAAGCATAAAGGTGTATAGATATTTTTGATGTCTTGGTAACGTACATATCTTACTGCCCTTGGCTGTACATACACTTATATAGCCCCGATGACATTGACAATCCTTACTAATATTATAAATGCGAAAGTAACTCTGTCTGTCTGTTACCTTTTCACGCTTAAACCGCTGGGCCGATTTAGTTGAAATTTGGTATACAGATAGTTTGAGTCCCGGGAAAGGACATAGGATAGTTTTTATCCCGGAAAATTGCATAGTTCCCGCGGGATAGCACAGCCCAAACCACTGGACTTAGAGACTTGAAATTTTGCACATAGATACCTTATACAATGTAGGCATCCACTAAGGAAGGATTTTTGGAAATTCCCACGGGATAAGGAAAAAACGGGAATTATATATTCGATTCCGAGTGACGCTTTTGATTTTGAAAATTCTTTTGCCAATAGAAAGCCACAGTATTTGTGAGTATCATAGGCTATATTTATAATAACTCTGCGCGGACGAAGTCGCGGGCAACAGCTAGTGCAATAATAAAGTGCCGCCAGCTTATACAAACGCATGTTTTTTCACGAAAAAAAAATTACTGATTAAGTATAGGTAGTCTAATTATACAATCAAATTAGCCGTTTCTAAATAATTAAAATCAATTAGCGAACTGGCAGGGAACTTTTTCATTGGACAAGTTCGCCATTGTACCTATATCGGTTTTGTCTTCTAACTTTTTACATTTACTTTTGACTTTCCAATCTGTTAATACAACATTTTTTTTTTGCTATAAGTAGAATCAAACAACTTCGTTACAAAAAGCTTTCATCCAAATCGGTTCCCATGCCAGCAACACATACACACAGCACGCACACATACATGCATTTCCAGACAGACTCGTAAAATGAGAGCAAAAAGGCTGTCAAGCGCGAGCCGTACTTGCGAAGTTGGGTTCTCATCGTCTATTTGTGCCGTCGCGGTGCATAATATAGAATAGGTATGCTTGGTACAAGTAGGTAAACAACTAATTATACGATACATTTTCTCCGTAGCAGTCACTGTCTGTCAACAACAACAAACAGTTGACGATTACCAATTTTAACGTGTAGGAAAGTTTTCATAGGGGGGCGTCCATTAATTACGTGAGGTATTCAGGGGGTCGAGCCGAATCTTACTAAATCTCACTTGGGGGAGAGGGGGGGTCTTGGCAAATATCACGTAATTTTTTTTTAGCAGAAAATGGTGTAAAACTGCGTGAAAATTAAGTTAAATTAAAGTTGAATTAATAATTAAAATGACAGCAATATTTGCAAATACTAGTCCTTGCTAGTCTTAAAAAAGTAATTAAACAAATTGTGTTGTTTTTTAATAAATCCAATACTTTTATACCCAAAGTACAAGTTTTGAAAAATCTCACGTGAGATCGGGGTAGGGGGGAGGGGGTCTAGAAAAATCTTACATCTCACCAAGAGGGGAGGGGGGTCAAAAATCCGTAAAAATGCCTCACGTATGTAATTAATGGACGCCCCCTAGGCACTGATTCGATCTAGTCGGTTTAGTCTGTAAATCCTATGCAAAATAAGAGTCTAAAACTGCATTAATGAGGTCACAGTGAGATACCAAAATGCATATTATGTTACACAGCACTAGGTGTTCATTATATGTCTAACAGGATGCAATAATTTTACCAAATAACATTTAAAATATGCATCATATCATAATCTCACATTTGCTAATAGTGGTAGCCACGTATTTTCGACTACCTACTTACATATATCTATATCTATACTAATATTAGAAAAAGGAAAGATTTAATTGTTTGTTTGCATTGAGTAGGCACCGGAACTATAGACCGATTTGAAAAATTCTTTCACCGTTGGATTGCCATCCTACATTACCTATCTCGGATGAACATAGGCTATGTTTAATTCGGCGCGGACGGAGTCGCGGGCAACAGCTAGTATATTATATCTTATCCCATAGTAGGAACCTTCTGTACCCGCCTGTAGCGATATAGCTTAGGTTAGAATCCTAAGAGAAAAGCTAGGAATAGATGTAAACGAGAATCTAAGCTTTTTTGTACACTTTTAAGGCTGCGGCTCCACTGAGGCGGAGACGAGCGGAGCGGAGAGGAGACGTGTGGGGATCGACCAATCATATTACAGATCGGAGACGAGATGTGGATTTCATGTAATATGATTGGTCGATCCCCACACGTCTCCTCTCCGCTCCGCTCGTCTCCGCCTCAGTGGAGCCGCACCCTAAATCGACTATTTACGCGTGATTTATACATGTAAACTGAAACTTGAAAACGTACCCAGTTAAGTTTAGCCTATCGATTTTGAGATGCGAGGTTCTTTAAAAGCTCGACGGTACAACGTAGATCGTAATTTAGGGCTCTGAAGTTAAGTTTCCCAATTTTATTCCACTTAAGCGGCGAAATCGCTTGCCCATAAAAAAAGTTTTAAATTATTGCGTAATTCCAACGATTTAACATATACAGAAACGCCAGTATCATTCGACGCACCTAGCACTTGTTAAGGTTCTCTCGTTTGTACAAATACAAACAGTTGCTTCGCGCTGCTCCCTTCATCCCGGAGCCCTAAATATACAGCGGCCACTTGCCACCATGTCATACTAACGTCGACGTTACACCCAACCGATATTTACGAAGACTCAAACGCTCCTTTAATGTGACAGGGTATCAACGCTGTCCGCGCTTAGGCCGTTATATTTAGGACGCGTGTGTTTTGTTTTTGTTTGTCTCCCCGCGATATTAAATCAACATCACATTTTGCAAAAGAAAGACTCGACGGCAACATTATGTACGTACGTTTTTCAGCTTATGTTCAAGCAACAAAGCGTTTATCCTTTTTCACGCTCAATGAGCTCTTATCTATTGGGCCTATTATCTTCATGTCTTTACAAAAATCTCAGGTAGCTTTCTCAGTCGAACCTTCCGAGAACGTCTCAGTGAGACTTGAGGTGGTTTTTTTGCACTCTGTACCTACAATGGGCAGAAACTCAATACTCTGCTGTTCATCGTAGGAAGGGCTTTTACACGATTTCTACCTGTAGGTACACGCTCGCTGCAATGAGCTTTAAGTTTTTGTCCTGTACCTTGGAGTTATAAAAAGCTCAGCACAATGCGCGTGTGCTAGGTATTATATTAAAGCTCCGTTCATTCATTTTATACAAATAAAACTTCAGGCCGCTCCTCAAGTTCATAAAAAGTTTTTGAGTAAAACAAAATAAACACTGATGAATTTGTAAACCCGCAAGTCCGTATGGCCAGAATCAGTAATTCCTGTCAATTCGTATTACGACCTTTTAACAGCGCAGTTTAATATGACATGAATATCAAGCGAGACCACATCGTCTGCTTGCTGCCAACGAACAATCGCCCTCACGACCTTGTGTTAAGGATCGAAGACTTATTCAAATTGGGTACAACAGCGTACATCTGTTTAAAAGACAAGGCAATATAAAGTTGTTTTAAAATTCTCGCGTTTACGCGTTCGCCCGCTTCGTCACGTCCGGTCGCGGTGGCAATCTATAATTTCGATTGGCGATTGTCGACACCGATCTGAGCGACCTCCTGTCGGCTTCTGTGATCCTGGTGATTTGTAGCACCAAGCGCATGTGTCAATTCAATGTAAACGTTACATTCTGGTTTATCCTGTTAACAATGATTTGCATGCCGAGACAAGTGTAGTTTTGCATTAAGCCTATTGTCTACGCCGCTTACGTGTTCCATATTGAACAGCCAAAGCTTATGGTAGAACAGTGCTGAGCTAACTCTATTTGTTATTGGATCTCCTGTACAGTACGCACAATTTCATCGACAACATTATCCACTTTGGTAAGTCTTCCTATGTTGTTCGTATTAGTTGGAAGGCTAGCGAGGCGAGGTGTGCGAGTAATCCATCCCTGTCGCGAGCGAGTGACGACCGGACCGGTTCCACATCAATGACTGCTCTGCTACCCCTCCCCGCTAGAGCCTCATCTTTTGAGACGAGGCCTTTTTATACACAATAACTCTCGATTTTGAAGTTACCCAGCCGTTTCGTAGACTAGTTAGTAACGTTCACTTGTACTTTTTCTAGTAATCGAGTTCTATCCGACTGCCAGAGATTTGAGTGTTTATAAAGTTTTAGACCTTGGAGGTTACCATGACGTCTTAATGCGATTCAATTCCGTTTCAGTTAGGTTCGCTCGCTGTCAGGTCCATACTAAAAAAATTACAGCTAAAATCTGAACTGAGTCGGAATTGAATCGCATTAAGACGTCATGGTAATTCCCATTATTTATGATCGTCTCAAGTGAATATGTACAAGTTGTATGATGAAGTAGCTAGCTTACTAAGGGGCATAATCGATTAAAATATCGATGATAAACGAAAGAGAAAACAAATCTGGTAAGGTACGCGTTCGAGCGTAATGTATTAAGATCCCAGCACCAGCTAGGCGGTACAGAATCGGCAAGATTCGCAATGTAGCTCGGTATGCGTTCCGGTCGACGCCACCGCACTCAGGGTCAAGGCTTCGGCTCCTGCACACTGCTGCGCGTCTGGTACGCGACGCTGCCCGTCTTGCTCTTTCCTCGCACTCACCGGAAGGGTAAAAGCGAAACTGATACTTACTAGCTCCTTTTCCCACGACGGCTCTGGCCAACTCCGCGCCGTACGCGTCCTAGCCTAGCCGTTGACCCCACACCGCGGTCACATAAAATCATAATAACATCGTCAGTGAATTAGAAGGCCATAAATGTCAGCTTACACTATTGGAACGGTCGCTAAATTGGTTGTTAAGTGGTAAACTGCTTTTACTTAACAAGATTACACAAATCTCCCTATCCGTTGACAATTTTTGAATGAAACTACTCGGCAGTAAAAAATAAACGAGCATGTGTCCCGGCGCTGTTGAGACGTCCCGAAATTCCAGAGCCCCATTTTTTGTATAACTTGACAGATGCATTCTGGGACGCCACTAACCGCATCTTGCATCCTTATCGCTCGCTCGAGAAGGAGATCTACGATCGTATTTACTACGACGAATTCGAGGGTTATTTTAAGGTGCATTTCGCCGTCCTTGTCCCTCGCGGTGGCGCCACGGCCTCGGGGAGAGAGGGCAGTACCTCGCCGTGTTTGTATTGTACGTCGAAGCTGTATCGAGCAGCATTCTTAACTGCTACTTTTTGTTTCTGGACTTGAACTAGTCGTAAGGTGCAGCGAGCTAGCATCGTGCCCGGCGTGCGTTGCGAAAGAAGCCGTGACGTCACGCCGCGGCACCCCCACGTCTGCGAAACTTAGGGACCCTAATGAATGACTTCCTAATTGCCGCAGCAGTACAAATAAACCCGTAATCCGGCGCGACAGTCCGCCCCGCTGTTTAATTGTAAACCTTGAGCCCTTTTGCTCCTGAGTTGGAAATCGAGTGTCGGGCGTCGCGACGCATACTGCTTCTCGCTACAGACGCCGAGCGGCCGAGCAATGATCGAGGGCTCGTATGAAATGGAGTCTTATTATTGGAGTTGGTAGAGTAGTTTCTGTTCGGTCGGGCGCAGATTTGAGTATGTTTAGAGTCGGTAGGAGGCGAGGAGCCGGGAGCGCAAGTCGATGTGCTCCCGCAGTAATGTTGACAATAATCCATCTCGGCTGTCAGGGCGCCGCGAATCAGCTCGGTCCCACTTCGATTGCCGCCAGAGCTGGTGCGAGCGCGAGCGAAGGCTGACCGGGTCTCATTACCGGGGAACTATCGCAATTCTGCGCGAGCAATTTATTTGTCGCGGACTACATTACTGAACAAAAAAGCATTACTGTAAAGGTTTAATGACAGGATATGATGTCGCTGCCGCCGAAGTCCGTAGGACGCAGATGTGCGAAATGTCTTATGAAAAACGGTTCCGTCGAAGCTGGCAACAGCACATGTGCCGCGAGGATACGCATGATTACACGCACGGGTATTATCTAAAATGATTAGCTGTGACATTGTTGTTGAGTTGTAAGGCGCGAATGGGTTCTTAATTCGTCGTACGGTTATCGTCGGTTGGTACATCTGTCCGGTAACCGTCTTGGCGGCCACCTGCCGCCCCCCGCGCGCCGCGCCCCGCCCCGCCGCGGGTCCCAACCGTTTTGACTCTTCAAGAATGTACCTCCTGTTATGCATCTGTTATGGAAAAAGCCAACGTATCTATAAAAATGTCAGCTTTAACGGATTATTGTGAATACTTCTATTAATAATCGTTCTTAATTGGTTTATATTAGGAACTATTTTTTTAATAAACACAATCGGGTGTAATGTGGCCTAATGTAGTGATCGGTTTACTGAGGAAATGTCACAGTCAAAATAAAAAGGCTGACTAACGTGTACTTCATACCTATTTAATGGCAAACGTTTAAATTCAATGTATATATGAATGTATCTGATATTTACAAGTACAGTATAATAAGGATCACTTTTGAGCAAATATAATGCTCCAATAATCCATACAAAGTCCACTTGCAGTTTAAAACGAAATTTGAGTAACTTACAACATTCTTCACGGGCTAAACCGTAAAGTTTATTTAAAAAGGATCTCACAGCATAATTACTCCACTTTATCAAAATAGTTATTCCATTCACTAAAACGTTTACTATTTTTTTCACCTTTAGCGGTTCGGCGTCCCTCAATACGTCCGGCAGGACGTTATTCGTAGATTATCGCTCATTGCCTCTCTTTCATTCCAACACAGTTAAACAAGGTCCACGAATGTGAATCGCCAGAGTCGACGGCAGCTGGTAAGTTCGGTGCGTGAGAACTGCTGCCATATACCTACAACTACATTAACGAATACTTAGCCATTTGAATTGTTCCCTTATCTATTACGGTTATTTCGTTGAACAAAAAACAAACTAGATAAGAATATAATTTATCCTCTTACGTAACGTGCTGTGTGAATGGCTGCTTACTTATTCAACACTAATTATAATTACTCTACTTATTTTATAATGCGCGTATTTTGTAGCAATCGTGATTCGATTTGTTGCCGGCGCCGGCGCGGGGGTTATCGCCTATCACAATAAGCGGAAACGTATAACATACCTATATTAAACAATTACATATATCCCGAATCGGCATCACAAAGGAAAACTTC
The DNA here is from genome assembly GCA_949127965.1 of Pandemis corylana. Lineage (NCBI taxonomy): Eukaryota > Metazoa > Arthropoda > Insecta > Lepidoptera > Tortricidae > Pandemis > Pandemis corylana. Next base: position 11,943,084 of record OX421866.1, on the reverse strand, counting down.
AAGGGCTTGAGCCTTGGAGCGTGCAAAATCATCCAAAATTAAAAATCTTATCTCTTTGTTAAATATCCATTATTGTGAAATACTTTAACACTTGTAACAAAAGGCGGACAGCATAACTGTACCCGGGATTGACCGGTGCAGGGCCTTGGTACCTGCGCCGCTACCTGCTCTAATCAGCTCCTAATGGCGGCAAATTAAAATGCTACAAACGAGATTTATGGTTCGTACTTTATTAAAACTGCATTTCGGGATGTCGGTCGCTCACCCTGCGCCCGCAGCCGCGCACTGCACGCGACAGCCTGAATGTCAGGGTTTAGTGTTTCTGCGTAGTGGGTGGCTCGGGTAAGCCGATATTTGCCCTGTGAAAATCTGTTCAATAGCCGGTATCGCATGTCGAGTCGAGCCTTTTAGATTTTCGTCGCATGCTGGTACATTATTTCGCGTCGTTAATTATTGTGTACGAGTTTTTATGTGCCGCTCTCATACGCCACCTGTCGACTGGTGTAATTAAAGATCGCGTTCTCTCAATAAAGAAGGTCCAGCATTGTCGGTACAGGTTCACCTTCGCGGCTTGTGTATTTATAGTTCTCGATACTGTTCTTCGTTGCAGTTACTGGATTGTAGTTCTTCATTTGAAATTGCCGATGCTTTTGTTGGTGGTGCGTTGCGGTTCGCGTGAGCGGCGGGCTCAGCTCGGAGCTCGGTTCCGCTAGCCCGCAGCTGGCGGAAAGGCGCCATCTGCCGAGCGGCGCCCCGGAAGCGCAATTTGTTCTGTTTTTGAATTTCGAACTTCGATTCCCGGTACTGCATGCAAAGGAGCAACCGACTTTTGCTGACAGTTGCGTTTGCGGTTAACGATCATGTCCGTCACACGCCGTCGCGTCAAACGTTACTTTTATTATAATAATTTTGTAAAACCATACAAACACGCCAGTTTTTAAGCACGTGAACAAATCGAGCGTTTTTTTTATAGGAAACAGGCGCGTTCTTATAATCACGTACACACGTGTTGTTCCATACCTACCAGCAGATGTGTGGTACGGGTTAACAGTTTCTTTATTACTGAAAGGAATCGTTATTGTAAATTAATTACACAAGATATACTGCGAGCTGTTTACCTTTAATCTCTGATATTAATTTACTGTAAAGGTCAACGCTGTAAGCGATCTCTTATTGTTTAAAAATAAGAAAGCGTATTACAATTTAAATTACCAGGGCTACATGAAGTCGTAGCATATTCGGATTTCGAAACAGTCTCGTTAATAGCTGTCGCGACATCTACCGTATCGGGGGAGCACCTGCGAAGTTGAAAGTTTTTTTCATCAACTCTCAAATGCGGCTTAAGCTCAGTGATCGCGATGAGATGCGACTGGTTGATAACCTCTGTTTTATGCGTCCTCGGTGGCTCTCAATTTTAACTCCAACTCCAACGGCTGTCTGCTACATTATCTTGAACGATCAACAAATCCGTAACCGTCGCATTTTCATAATGAAATGCGCAAATATTGAACATCTCATTTCTGCAGACGCATTCTGTTGAAACTGAACTTTTTTCTTTCAGAGAAAAACGAGCAGTCTGACATTTCAATAATATAACTTTAATTTCGGTCAGTCGTGTGCTGTAATAAGAATAAGCAATTGACACCTGAAGCACGAAGTTCGCCTTTATTTCGCTCGTCATTAAGGCAATAAGCAAAGGCAGCGCGCACGCACGCCGCGCGCCGACCTGTAATTTCGACGGCTGCAAATAATTGAAAAAATGTCTCCGCTGATTGCACGATTTACTGCATTCCGCTGCGTTGACAACAATGGCCTGCGTCTTTCATAGCAGTTTGAGGCTTTATATTCAGAGATACAGATGGTCCGGAGTAGCTAGCTGTACAGTCGAATTGGAATACGAGGACATCAAAAGGCTCGCCGTTTGACGATAAGCCGCTTGAGTCGGCGCGGGCCTGCGGCTGACAAGATTTCCTTCAGACTACCGGTTCGCGTCTCCCCACGGTTAATCCTTAATCGCTCATATTCCGATGCAGGCTGGCGTCGACCGCGAATATGAATTCAGCATTTTCGAGAATCGAGTGCTCGTCGAGATAATGACCGTATTAAATAAACTATAAAAACGATTACGCCTGGCGATGGGTTCGGAAAGCGCACAGAATTGTGTAGTACGAAAGCGAGAGCGGCGGGGCGGCATTCCTCAGTAATAGTCCTTAGAGCCTCGCAGCGAAGCCCCCGCGACACTCGCTTGTCTCGCACAAAGATCGCTTTTTTTAACCGACTTCATGGATCGAATGAATCGAGACGCTCGCTAAGCTTCGAGACGTTTACATATCTTAGAATTCGATCTCAACCTCAAGCATTATAAGTTTGAATAGTTTCAGACTAAAACGAAAACCTCCACGAGCAAGGTCAGAATACTCGGAATATTCAATGCCCTGAAATAATTGTTCATCATTGCGTCTTTATTCTAATTTAGCCTCATTTATAGCTCGAAAGGAGATTTATCTTAATTCGGATCGTCCATAACTGCGGGCGCTGAATTTCTAACGCGGCCGGGAGCTGGTCTTATACTCCGAAATCAGGAATTAGATTCTTTTCGTGCCGTCTCATTCACACTAAGTGTTTAATAGGAGAGCGAGAGTGACAGTATAATACGAATTTCGAATATCGAACTTGGTATTAGACCCCCTGTTGGCCATAGGTATAATTGGCGAGGTGGTCAGGCTTCTTGGAAGTGGCCGCGTGCCTTTATTCCAACATTCGACCGATCTCGTTCTTGCGCGATACGCTCCGACCCTCCCGCCGGCGCATTGTTTTAAACTCGGCAAGGATACTGTTGAAAGCGAGTGAAAGCGTAATATCTATTGTCAATATTGACATCATCGTTTTTGGTAGACATTACAGCGTATTCGAGTTCGTGGTAGCGGTGGGTCCACTTCAAAACCGATGTCCACAACAACCCCAAACGTAATTGGTCAGCGACAGCTGTCAGTTTTATGTGTTTTGTTTTTATTTGGATTAGCGTGTCGACACAGAAACATACTCCCGGTAATTAGGAGAGCGGCGGGCCCTCGCCTCGCGCCGCCAACTCAAACAGAAAATGAACACTGCGCTGCCACTTACCATCACAAAAAGACGTTTCGCATCCATTTGCATATCTAAAAGCATTTAATCACAGGAAAATACATAAATAAAGAGCAGCATGAGAAGCGTTACGGATCTGGTAATTAAGAACAAATATCAAATGTATAATTTTAAATTGCGAGGTAATAAATAACGTAGCTGATATTGTGGCATGTCGCGCGGCCGCGAGCGCCTTCGTCGCCGACATTGGACCAGATCACGGATTCGCCTAATTCTTTATTCGAATATTGGTCGGTATTCGGACCAGCGTAGAAAGACCTTCTTGTAGCTTTGTAAGGTCGAGTTATCGAAGTGTTGCTAAGGCATGTAGGAGGTCAGCGCTAGGCGGTACCTACCCATGATCACCGTTTGATGTAGCCGGCGACAGCAGAGCATAACCAAATTCATTTAGATGTTTATCACTTTTTAAGACGAAAAACTAATAATGTCGATGGCAGTTGAAATATGGATGTGCCGCCGGCCGTTAGAGGCCGATCGGCTGCTCTGTCTTCATTCTTCAGAAGCTCGAATTAATTGCTTTTGACAATGACAAATTTATTTCTAATAGAATTAAAGTTGGCACAGTTAGAATGCTTCCCTAGCTTATTTACTTTTAGCTACACCCTGGTCTTGTTTCCTTAGGCTCTGTTACCCCGTAAGGGATAAAGATGTGATTTATGTACGTACACGTAGCGTACAAGTAGCTGTGTGGTTCAATTCAATTCTGAATTCACTGACATTCGAACGTAGCAGTCAGTGAACACTCGTATCGGGAGCGTAGATTTTTCGGACAGTTCTCGCGACCTCCCAGCACAGATCAAAGGCGCCGCCGGACGACAGATATTTTGATACTTAATTCGTATTATCTTAATACATCTAATGCTAATGTATGCATGGATGACTTATTCCGTGGCGGTGACCTGTTATACTGACAAAGTGACTCGTGAACGTGAATGACTTTGCAGCGGTCGCAGCGCGGTGGTCTCGCTGCCCGCCGAACCCGGAAAGCGAAATGTCACATTATGATTACCGACATTTTACTGTGCGAAAATTATTCAATCACAGCTGTAATTAGTTCCTAGCAACGTAGGGACAATTTATTTTTGCCATGGATATAAAAAGTTGGGATTTCGAATTATTACTCGTCCTAAAGGTTAACCGAGTAGGTCCCTGCGACGTTTTAAGTTGCTTTACAGTAATATAGCTAATAATTAAAGTACCACCGCGCCAAAACTGTGCTAACAATTGTAATCGATAAAAAACTTTTTTATAAAATAAAAATAAAACAGCTTTGTAAACGCCGTGACCGTTTCTGTATCGCGACGACGAGCATGGCCGAAAAATATTAAGCAAATAAATAAATTAATCGTGTATTCGGAGTGAGGGTCACGTGGCCGGCGATTAGTCTGAGTGTTTGTTTGTCGTTTTGTCGCGCCGGTGGGTCACTCCCCGAACGTTGCCCTCCGTTACAAAACAAGGTAATGCCTTCGTCATCGACACTTTGCGACCTCCGACAAAACGCATTTTCGGACCGGGCCCCGACCTATTAACATAAGTAGTCAATTAGTTTGAATAAGTCTATTGCATTTTAAATTTTATTGCGATATTCGATTTGTCCGTACATAACAGATGATTAAAATTATTACACTGGTAGCTGTGGAATTAATGGTCCGTTTATGCTATTCGCAATAAAAAGCTCGTGTTGCATGCGAATAGGAACTAGATTAGTGTTTACGAGCGGGATTACGTACGGCTTATTGAGCGCGCACACGGGCTTTGTGACGGCGACGCGACGGGGACGACGCGACCCGGCGACCCGGCGACCTCGCGACGTCGCTAGCAACACATAAAGCGCCCATTGAAGTCTGCTCCAACCTTGAACTAGTTAAACGGGGCGGGAATAAATCCCCAGACAGACATGGCAGCTCCGGCAAAAAACTGCGCCGTTGCCGGCCGCTTAGAGCAGACGTATGATTATCTTATTATAATATTTTGCTCATATCGGCCATAACTGTTGTTATTTGAGACGTTTTTTCCCGCGCGTCGCGTCAGCGCTGCTGCGCGCGCGCCGCTGCAGCCCATAACGACCGCAACTCGTAAACGCCGTTGAGGAATACACAAAAAACTTTGATATTCATCTAAATTTTCCGTTACCGTAACTTAGATGGGTTTTATTTTTATTCAACCGAGACACTATAAAATATAACGATAAGATGAAGCCATCCCTTTTTTGTGACACCAATTTGCCAATCAATAAATAAATAACTAAATAAGGCTCCTATTGAGCTAACATGGCCGGTATAGGTATCGCATTAACTCTGTTCACTGTGAATGTATAAATAAGTAGTTATTTGTACAGTATAATGACGGGTTCGGTGATTGCTTCTCCATCGTATTGTAATTATGGATCATAAACAAAGAGCTACATGTTTTTAGTGCGGAAAAAAACTGCCAAAAGCTAATCTGTTCACAGCAATTAACCTATCATGCGTTATTTAGTGTTGGAGGTCGTTGCTAATAGATAGGTGGCGAGCGAGTTGCATTCCGCCCGGGGCTTGTAAATCAAAGTCTAGTTCAGTGGTTACCAACCGCCGCCGGCTCGCTCTGGAGTCTTCTGTACTCAAGTTACTTATTACACTTTCAAATTCAAACTGCGGCTCAAAATCTTGCACCTGTTGAAAATGGGCTATGACTATGAACTAATTAATTGCATACCCTGGGATAGTTCGTGGTTCGGTCGGAGCAGTTCCCATCGCGTAAGCTCTCCCTACTCTTAGCGGTAAATGCCAGTAACCGTTTATTTAAAAAATCGAATAAAAGAATCGAATCCATTCATTTTTTTCTTCGAACAAAGGCTTCTTTTACGGCCAGGATCAAGTCGTGTTTTGACATCTTTTGATGCTTTTACGACGAATGCAATTTTGGGTGCAGTGTAAGATCATTTGCCGATATTACAGACACGGTCGAGCTGCACAAAAGAGATTGTAAGCTTAATAAGTGCTTCGTGATGCGTGAACCTCGGCCAAGACTTACACAAAAACTGTTCGAAGAATTTGGGAAAGCGTTAACACAATAACAGATCATTCTTATGTAAGAGGACACCAGCACAGCATAGGCAAAAAGATCCTTAGGATGTATAAGTGGTTGGAGAAAGAATAGACGAACCAGTTCCGCTCCCACACATGGCCGGCTTCCCTGCGTTGTGGTAGCCTGATAGATCGCTTCATTTGATACCTTCTCTGGATGACCAATCGTGTGATCATGTGTCCCTGGTTACGTTCTTGCACAGTGATTAGCTTCCTGTTCACCTTTACAAAATCAGAATGGGTGATATCTGGAGGAAAGTGACTCGTTTCGATTTGTTTTGAAAAAACTTTGATGAAATCATCCAAATATTCGCGACGATCGGAAACATTAGCTTGTGGTGACAGAATACTGGCTCGTATACAGAATTTTGTTTGTGTCTTTTCTATGAACATGGCAAAAGTGAATTATCCATCCACAGCCATTTCTACGTAAAGTAACTTTTTTCATTAAAACCAACTCCATCGTTATTATTCAGTAGTTTCATTGTTTTATGATGAATGCCGCCATCAAATTTTTGCCAAACTTTAATCTAACTAGCTGAGCGACTGAACTTAAACTATGTTATAAACGAGACAGACTGGTAACCTCTTCCCATTTCGAAGTCGGTTAATAATTAACCCAAATGGAAGCCACGAAGCTTGTAGGGCAGCCAATGAGCGATAAGTAGGTAGATATAGTTACGCGTCCGCGCACACCAATATCTGCGCATTACGCGCATCCGGCGAGCTTTCGTCCGGCGCGGGCGTCTTTGTCCGCCGGATGCCTTGCGGTCACACGCAATTTCATAACCTCTGCACTGCCCCTGCGCTCATAATGTCCTGTGAAGGTGTGTGCAACAATGAAAACCAAGTGGCATTTTTAATTTAAGGCTGTCTCTAAAACAAGTGACAATACTGTGAACTTATTTGTCTTGTAACTTCAAAGTAACTCGTGATTTAGAATAATCATGGATTAAAAATTAACCTAATCTAACAGCCACTGTGGAATGACTGCAAAATTGTACACTTATGTTAGCACCGTAAGATTTCAAGTGGAGCAAATAAGATTTTGAATTACGTGAAACAAATATAAAATAAGTACGAGTAGGTATGAGGTACACTTACAAAGTAACATTTCGTTTCGTGTTTCGAGAGAAATTGTTTGAATAACAAAACAAACATTGGAAACAAAATGAAGCTTAAACGCCAATGAAAGAATTTGAAACCAAGTTGATTAATTAGCTCACAATGTGAATAAGTAGGGACCAGGCGAGCATAGCCTGCTAGACGGTCGACCGAATGAAAACAATGATCGAGTTAGCGAGGTCGCAGCACCCAGGACCGAATACATTGCATCAATCATCCCGCATTTGATGTTTTAATAACAGAAAATCGCAAATTTGATTCTTATTTAGTTCTTCATCGCCCGGCGTATCAGCTTTAGCATACGTATGCTATACTTCATCATCTTATACTCAAACTAATTTGATTCTAAGAATTGTAATAAGGACGACTTCTTAATAAGTTTATTTAAACTGTCTATTAAATTTAATAGGTGGGTTTATTACTGTTCTGAACGGTCTGTTTTTTGTGTTGCCTTTAATTGGTGACCTTACTGCGATGGGGTTAATATGCCCGTCTGCCTGTTCCCCGACCTACCTCGATGTTCGATTGCGTGAGAACTGACCTTCTATCTTATTTATGCATTCATAAATAACCTTATCAGACGCTCCTTTAACAGCAATACAAGTAACTATTTCAAGATCTGTCAACACATTATCAATACTTGAAAAACTAAGAATAATATTATTGCATAAGAGTATTTCCTTGTTACTGCAGGCTCACGCTAATTTATTTATACGGGTCACAAACCATCTTGTATTGTGAAATAATTAAACTAATTGTGTTAGTTCATTGGAGAAACTTTTGGACCATCCAATTTAGTGCGCTCGTGATTTCATTCCTTTGCATCAAGCTGCGCGCTTGCGCTTAAATGACGCATTAATCTGGACCAATTGGACGCTGCTGGCACACATTCCGAGGACGAGGCAGGAAAGAAAGAAAAGCGTTTATCGAGCGCGGACAATATTACCAAGGAATACGTATGTGATGTGCGGAAATTAACAGGGAAGTACAAACAGGCCTGAGATAGGGACAAGGAGGTAGAAAGATATGACCAGCTCAGAACTGTGCAGCGACTGAGCCACATCTGGCCCCAAACAAACATGCTGATGCATAACAATCAATATCAAGGGATTCTTTCATTTCACTCCGAGTCGTTGACTTATTACTCGGTCTCGGACAGTTCAATATGTCACTCCGATAACAATGTTGTTGTATGCCTCTTTGTCACCATAAATTAATAACACGACGATTGCTCTCGTTAAATCGATTATCGATCAATAGAGCTCTTAATTTGAATCGCGTTTTCGTTTCATCGAGTTGTTTAACCGGCGAACCCGGAGTTCGATCGTCGAGCAAAACAAACGAGTCTGGAAACTGGATATCCGACCCTACCGCCCTTCGTTTGTTATGTCGCCCCTCGTTCCTTCGCTAGGTTTTGTAACGGTACAGCGTCACTTTCGGGGCCCGGTGCTGTCATTTCGACAACTAATAACCCTCGTTTGGGTTCATAATTTATAAGGCTGTTCGGGCGACCGCTTTTTACCTTCCGTCGCCGCTGTCTGGGAATCCGCAACAAAGCCCGAGCGAGATTCCGTTTTGCATTCCGCGAGTATTCGTGTGCGACCGGGGCCGCGCGTTTAATTCCAAACGCGAATTTGCACTGAATCGATCTTTCAAAAAATTGGCCTGCGCTTCTTGTCGTTTGTGGCGAAGTTTCTCACGTTAATCTCGCGTCTAGAAAACTAATCAGTCTTCTCTGAGCCGGTTCAAATTAGTTTTTCGTGGAGGCTAATGCGAATGATGTGTCTCTTCGTCACACCTCAGCCGGGGCGCGGGGCCGGCGCGGCGCGAGGGTGTGACCCACTTCTGGGCCCATAAAGCGCCCATCACATTTCGACTCGGCCGTTTCGGGTTAACGCAGCCGATACTCGAGGTAACTCTTGGTTTTTTAGCAACACGGGCCCGTTGCATTCCCGCGTTTACGATCATTTCGGCTGACCGACGCCTGACTGAGAGCTCGTAAAAGATCAGATTTTATTTCTTATTGTTCGCCTTTCGCGAAATCTAATTGAAGTCTGCAGGGCCGGCGCGACCGCCGCAGCCTTTACGCGTTTTTAATTTTACTGCAGTGCCAGGGGTACGCTGACTTATGTCCCTGTGCAGTAATCACGACCGGCGAGAATTTGTTCATTACTTTTTATCACACATTACGCCTTTAAACGGTTTCGTGAGAATTGATATCGGTTGGTGCGCAGCGCAGACCGCCTCGAGTTCAAGGTCCCCCTCTGTCTTCGTTTCGTTTTATATCGTTATTTCTCCATTCAATTCGTGTTTTAAAAATCAACATGATAATTACCTCGGATACGGTACGAATGAATTGTCTGTAGGAATGCTGGTTGTCCTCAAGTCTATTTATTTTCATTAAGCTCTCGAGTCTAGACTCGTTTTGGAGGCCGGGCCGCCCCCACTGTTCACCTGCCAGCCGGCAACGCTACTACTCGACATCCATTTATCGGCTTATTAAAACTCAATAATTAGCACAAATTGAGTACAGTTTTCTTTCTTGTTTTTAACTTAAATTTACCCTTAATGCGACAACTGACAAAGTTGACATATGAATTAGTACGAGTATTTTTCCGTGTGCCTGTAATAATGTTTATATATTTTTAAGATTAATGACATATGATATCGAATAGGCGTCGTACTTATTGGTAATAGGTTACCTGCGGAGTGTGATAAATTATCATAGGGTTGTACTAAGCAATATCATTGCGGTAACGCACATATTATTATTTGCTGTCCATGTCGCTGTAGCAAGGTAGAGTGTGGTGAGGCTCCCGTGGCCTGTGCGCGATGTACAGCGCGTGAGCGGCAAGTCGCGCGGCGGCCGCGGGGTCCACAATGTTTAGCTGTTGCGCTGACCCCGGCTATTACTAGTGACTCATTTAGTATTCGCCTCCAGTCGTAGTGCGTCACGCGCCTATCGGAAACGCTAACGGCTGAGACGCGTATTTAAATATACCCCGACCAGCTTCACGTGACCCTTCATTCCACGTTGAACCCTACCAAGCAAGGGCGAGCCGGGAACAATGAACGCGCGGAGTAGGTCACGCTGAATTGGCAGCACAATAATGGCTATTACTCGGTACTTGTGACAGGCCTTTGAACGCGCGAAAGAATTTAATAAAAGTCCAATTTCGAATTCGTATTTTGGGCCGCGATATCGAAGCAGAGATGTATGGGGAGGATGCGCACGCGCAGGCAGACACCCGAGCTGCGGCTGCGCGCAAACATTCGTGTTTGCATTGCGACGCATATCTCGGTCGTTGTTTACAGAAATTCTTTCATTTTCCCGAGACAAAGATCGTGCGTGAGTAAATTCGAGTCGGCAGAACGGACTGCGTGTTTTTTTAGTCAATTGTTCGAAATGACGTACGGCCGTGGTCGCCTGGTTGTGGGCAAAGCGATTTCGCTGGAGGTGATCAAATGAAAACACTACACGAGACACGTTGAAAGCTTTGTGTTTCGATTGCCGTCGGATGGTATTGTTTTATTCCGCCCCACGTAGCCTGTAGTGTAGTAAAGTAAGTAGGTTGTAGTGACGTGGGCTAATCACCACACAGAGCCCGACTCCGGGTATTTTCTCAATACCTGCACGTAGGTAGTTCAAAAGTTTTCAATTTACGACATCAGTAATTACGATCAATATAATAAATGTGCAACATTTATTTCTTATTTTATTGCCTGTAAATAAACAGATCGCGTTCATTTGGGTATCTTAATTTGATTTTAAAAACTTGTCCTTGCGGATTGCTTTAAGTATGCTCCTATATTAACCTATAAGTACCTCTCTTATTTTAAACACTGTTTTAATTATCGTTTCTCTTTTTGCAGGTAATTATCAGAACATTGAGGAATGATTTCGTCCTACAAAAACTTGTAAGTTGTTCAAATATTATTGGAAAAAGCGAACGAGATTGGAATTCGTCTGGTTCCTCGGAAAGAATTCCTATTCAATCCTAATTTCGTCATCGGCGGAGTTTAGAATATTAATCAAAGGACCGGTATCTGCTTAACAAAGGCATTGAAGTTTCATTATTCAAATTTTAACTTTAGACGAAAAAATATGTATGTCGGACCTAATGTTTCAATGATGCCCGATTTTTAAACACATCACTCGAAAGTACCATAAAATATAAAGGTGGCAAAAAGTTGTGTAGCGCTACTAAAGACCAGCACAAATTAAATTCAGTACAAATTTTCATCACTTTGAACTTTATTTAACATATGTACATGACATTTAAAACTTTAAAAGATTTCTAAAGTATGACCCTAAAAAATTAAGGTAAATCATCCACAATCTGTATAACTATTTCAAATTCAATTCTATAAAAAACACTATGGTATTTTTCCAAGAAAACTTTTCAGAGAGTTATGACTGAAAAGTTTTCTAACTCCGCTAAACTTAGCTAAGAAACATTTAAATTCTTCATGCTCTTCCTAAATCCTAAACCGTTGAAGCGACAGTGCATAAATATATCTCAGACAGTTGCATTGCATTAACAGTAGTCCATCAGTCTTCGCAATTATGCGAAATACATTCTATATACATTGACGACATGCCTGTTTACACCGAAGGTCTCTGTAAACCTTCTCCAGCGTCGCAATTAATGTGTTCATCACCGGAGCCCAGAACATCTGCCGTCCACTTATTTTATTAAGCTTAAACACGAATCGAAACATGCTAAAGTATTTTTAAACGCACAGAGGACATGTTAATAACTAGTTCCATAAAGCTACGCCTGTGGCCGTATCATTTTTAATTGTTAACTTATGAGCGGATCTGAATTTTGCTTTTCGCACACGTAAACGAGACAACAAAAAATGATTTAATTAAGCATATTCCATAAGATTTTATGACACTATAAATTATACTTCATTTTTAATAAGTATCATAACCTAAGATATTTATGTATATTCTGAAAAGTGAACAGAGTTAAAATTTTATTATAATGTTACGATTACGAAACAGTGACATGTAAATCTACGCCAATAAGTTATCACAAAAGAATTGTTCCATTATCCCACTCACTGTCAATCATAGAACGGAGGCTCTAACTCGTGCGATCACGATTGGGCCCGCACTGACCTAGGCCACGGAGCGTCGAACACTTTCTTCTAAACTCAAAATGTAACCGTAACTATGATGGCGGCCGTTTCCGGCGCCCGTGACGTCACGCGCCTCGCCGCGGTCGCCGCCCTGCTACGTCGCACTTGCACTCGGCCTGCGCTCGCGCCGCGCCGTTCACGACCGCCGACAACGCATTCCCTTTCATTTAATAACTATTTTTTCCACAAAACCGACCACTAAAGCTAACCCTGTTTAACATGCTAAATCAATGCTAATTCCGCTAATCGAAATGTGCGTGCCGCGCAACCTCCTTAATATATTCGGCCGGATACAAAAATTATATGTATCGAATGCCACTTATAATACGAAATAAGAGCAAAATCCTCGGTAATTTTTCACACGAGTCGCAATAGTTGCCCTAAGCGCGGCCGGGGTGAGCGAACTCGCAACCTGTAATTTCGGACCGCAAAACGAGCAAAACGCATCGAGATTTTTGATTAAAAACCTTTGTCGGTTCTACTAATATTTATATTTTCGCGATGCGCCCGACATCTAATTGGCCGGTCGTATATTTGATGTAGGCGCGCGCGTCGCGACCACACCGGCGCTTCATTAGTTTTCCTGGTAGAGAAATCATAAACTACTCGGTTTTTTACGGTCGATCGTATATGTCAAACGGTGACCCGCGCCGGCCGTGCGAATCCGCCGACAAACAAACCTATTTACAGCCAATCATGTCCCTCGCAATCCATAATTTACACACTTTCGTCATTCTTATAGTTTAACGAAAACGACTCGTTTCGCCTTCGATAAGGTGCTAAAAATAGTGGCTAAATTATAAATTATTGCAGGTGGTAGGTTGTAGGTAGGCGAGGCGCGAGTAACTAGTTTGCACTGGCCGCTGCGGGGTCTCGGCCCAAGGTCTGGGATATTGAACCTGGCCGGAGCAACAGCACCGCAAGGTCCGCCGCGAAAGGGACGGATGCACTATCACTCATTGTTATGGGGGAAATGTCGCGGCCACACGCGACGCGCTCGGACCTTCTTCGTCTAATCCGTCAGCCGGAGCCAGATATAGAGTAGTCGTCCCGGAGCGAGCAGCCACTTCCTCGCCGCGTGCGACAGGGACGAGCGATGCGCGGCGGACGCGGCTGACGCATCACGCCGTCTGCGCACTTTCTTGTCTTTTTGTCATCTCCCCGCGCTTTCGGTTTCGTTGTTTGTGTCGAAACAAACAGTTTCGACGAATGTCGTTTATGCCAATATTAATCAGCGGTGGCGCAATTAAATCTGCCGGTCGGACCGGTCGCGAGCTGCTATTTGTATGTTCCCACGCGGTTGATGTCATTTTAATTATGAGCGGCGGCCTTGGCGGCGGGGATGCGTGGGGCTGCCGGGTCCAGTGACCCACTGCCGCGACCGGCTTCCCGCGCCGCGAGTGGTTTCGCCTCGTCAGCGTTCCGCGCCGCCGCCGCTCCCGCTCAATGACTATCCTTAACTGATAAATCTCCAGCGACGAGCAGGAAGCATGAAGGAATCACAAATCGAAGGTAAACGTGTTAAGCGTTCATTGGCATTAAGAAGAATTAATAACGTTCGGTTTTGGAATGTTTGCCGCCGCGTCATCTCGCCCTCCCGCCGAGATCGCTTGAACTCTTTATCGGTCGGATACCGCAACACACAAACATTATAGCTTAGGATTTGAAAAAGTTTGTTCTGTTGGATCATAAGCTTCGGAAATTCATCGATTTGGAGAGTTTAATTGCTCGTAAACATCAGCTGGGTATTGCGCCAGACTGTCGCACTGTAAAAGACGCAATCTCCTGCTCTAGTTTTGAGCATTCCTATCAGCACATTGAAATCCCGAATTAACAGTTGTTGCGCAAGAGCGTGCACAAGGCGCTTTGTGCCGGGCTCGGCACCACGTGTCGGCCGACACACGGCTCCTAATATGAGCTAGTTCAAGTTCTCACGACGTCACGGCGCGAGTGCGTTCACACCCGTAAACACGGCCAGCGCGGCCGCGTGTCGGGCGCTGCTTATTTATACTTGGCAAACACTTCAGATAAGCCGTGAACGGCGCGCCTGTACTTCCCACATCTGCCTCGACCTTGGCTCCCTACTGCTTGTTGTGTAACTTCCTTATCAGTCACGCTCCCCTGGTACCGCGCCACTCACCGGCGAATCTCACCAGGTTTTCCGGTCTCGATAAAGCCCAGCTTTTATCAGACAGATGTGGAAAGGGCCCAGGACCCAGTTCGAGCCGCGTTGCGATGCCGCCTCCATAAATTCGATCATTAACGACTTTCATCGTAAACTGACGCTCTAATACGCAGCGCTCCACCACGTGGGATCGTCTCGTTAACATAATTACAGAGTTTTCGGCACTCCCGTCGACCGGTTTCGTTGTTTCGACTCTTTTGTGCTTTTTTATCGCCCTACTCTAAATCACTGTTGGTGTTTGTGCGAAACCGAAAGTGTGTCGGCGAGCAGTGCTTGTCGCGGCGTGTTGCCGGCGGCGGCAGAGGATCCCCGGTCCTGTCGCGACCCCGCAGAGACCAAAACTGGTTGTCACTAAGCATTCGGCGGCTGAGGCGCGGCCGATCGTTTTGTTGACACTCGGGTTATGAACGATGTGGGTTAGTTAGGAGGTCTGCGCCGGCGGTCCTTCCGTGACTTTATTATTCCGATTATAAATTAAACTGGTCGTTAATCGTCCCTTTAATCCGTCTGGGCGTTGACTCCGCTAGCGGCGGAGACGACACACGACTCACAAAAGTTGTTAAATCTAATGAATGTGCATGCGTTGTTTGTACGCGCGAGAGCTACAATGGCCGAGTCACCGGCGCGGAATGTGGCCGCATCTCGGACCCGATACAGCTTACATTAAATACATTAAAACCTTCTCTCGATTGCACGACATCTAGGTATATTTGTTAAACGCCATAGATATCGACGTGCGATAATGCCTCACAAGTTTTTTGTACGTTATTGTTAGCCTCGAAATGATACACCGCTTGAATATTTAGCTATATCCGCTGACTTCACCGCTTATAAAAAAAAAGGCGAATAATTAGTCAATAAAAATTCCACCGATTATATAGTTGTTACACGGGTGTTACGTAATTGGAGTAAATGACCTAAGAGTTGATGGTCTCTCCGAAGGTCTTGGGGACCTAGCAGGGAAGCTCGGGCAGCCGCTCCGGCGCGACGCCGTCAACAACGCGGCTGCAACGCAATTACCCTGCCACATGGCGCACATCGAACAACTCGAAACAAAAGCTATCAGCATATACCCATTAAGGATAATGAAGGATGATAATTGGAAATTAACCTAATAATACTTCAGTCGCGTCTTCGCGCTTTCCAAATTCGGTAAGGGGTGTGTGAATTGAAGTGGTGAGCGTTACAAGGCGGGGTGTGTTCGGGCGGGCGCTGGCGCGCGGGACCCGGTCGCGCGATGGACGTCGCCCTTGACCGGCGTCGCGGCGCGCCGGCCCGAGTAAACAAATTGAATGAATCGCGTACGCGCGTGTATCGTGTATGTGCCATTCACGTGTGTGCGCCGTTAAGGCACAATAATTCAAGTGCTCGTATGTTGGATGCGCGACGTACGCGCGGCCCGGCTCGCGAGCGCGCCCGCTTATTTGATAGAACTTCCTCACTGTTCATGTCGTTGAGTGTCACTTCCTGTACTAACTTGTAACTTAACATATTTATTGTAGCAAACTTTGAAAAGCTCGACTCTTTCTTAACTATTCCCAATCTGCATATTTTCTAAATATTTCGATCTTATGAGATAGCGATGTCACAACGAGTAATACAGTTTTCAATTAAAAGAAACCGAAAGTGCAGTTCTAGTTTTAGAACTTTAGAACTAGTTTAAAATATTTTTCACCGAATCCCGGTTGTTGCACATCGTGATGTGATTTGAAAATTAAAAATGAAAAATGTGAGTGAAATAAAAACAACTTGTGAAACTTAAGTTTGTTGGTGATCGTGTCGGACAGTGTCGCGCGCGGCGGAAGCGCGCGTCACGGCTCGCGGCGCGGCGCCCCTGCTCGCGGCGCGCGCGCAAGACGCCGACATCGATCCCGGCGTTCCATCTCATTTGCAGCCATCTCCTGTTTACTCGTACCTGCTAATTGAGACGCCTGTGCGAGGAAGAATGCTGCCTGCAAACCGACTAAGCACGCAGGGAAAAATGATATGATATGTATGAGTAATTTTTTAATGGATGAGGATACCTGCATTCCAGTTAAGGCAAGAGACAAACGAAGTACGAATTGCCTATGGTTTTTTGTTTCTATAAAGTAACTAGTGAAAAGTATATATGTATGTACCCAACTCTTGTCTTGCTTGCTTACAAAGAGACAATTAAAATAGTAAGTAGGCAGTAAGGGCAGAGATATTGTCACGCGACCAGGCGCGCATAATTGCGGAAGACATAGCGCGGTGCATCGCGGAGCGGAGGCGAGCGAGCGAGCACGCGGCTCCAGCGGGTCGACGCTCGCGCGACCGATCGCCGCCGAAGGTCAAGGCTGCCCGCCAGCGATTGAGATCCTACTCCGAACGCGCTCTAGCACCGCCGCAACGAAAGAAAAAGTGACAGCCCAAACCTGAATAGAATGCGAGGACGTATAAAAATGAAAGCAGTGTTCTACCTTATGCGCGCCTAGTATCATGCCCCAAATAACCTAGCAATTTTTCAAGAGTTCCAAAAAAAGGCAAGCATCAAAATTATTCCAAACACGGTTCGTAAAGCGCGGTTTTTGTGCCAATAAACTGGACGTTTTTAATCGATTGTTAGTCATTGTAATGACTTGCTCGTTCATTCTTATTAGCGTTGGAGTGGACTGCGTGCGAACAGATCTCGATGGGCGCAGATATCCTGCGCGTTAGGTCACCGCGGCGGTCAGCGACCCCTGATTTGTGTTTCAATCAGCATAGATCAATTAACCTATTTATTGCAGGCCGGTGCAGCTCGCGAATCTGATACTCGAACAATGCGCTCTCAAATGGGTCGTGAAACGACGACGTGGGCCGAAAGCTGAGCCTAATGGTTGGAAGCGACGGAGTGGAAAGAGATCGCATTTGAGAAAAAAACTAATTTGTGCGAAGCTCGCGGCGGCGCGCGACCGGTCCGGCCGCTTATTTACTATATACTTGTTAGTGCTTCGCTTTGTCTCGAAACTGTATCGCATTATGCCGCCGCACCCTAATTAAAATGTTCCGAATTGGATCTCTCGCGGTTATGTTTACGATCTGTATCATTTTTGTTTAATGGGTTACTTCGCCCATAGCCGGCCCGCTGCTAATTATGTCCGATCATCAGAGTCTAACTCGCTCGAGTGCCTTTTCTGGTTATTTTCCATTACTTAAGAGCGACCGTTTAGTTTTAAATAAATTCAAAATGAATTAGTTCCGTCGGCCGAGTGCTAGGTTCACATTATATTTTTTCAAGTGTTGACGCCCAATCATATAATTACACCCATTTATAAGTTAACTCGAGAAACGTGTATGCTTCGGACAAAGGTCGTAAAATTAGATCCGTGCGTGTGTGTGCCGCGATCGGTCCGGCGGAGGCAGACTAATTTGTTCACAGTTTAACGCAATTCACCACGCGGTGCCAGCCGGCGGCGCACGGAATGTCCACTATTGCCGGGCCTCGTTAAACATCCTTCGAAGCCTAAACTCCGCACGCGAGTCCCCGTAAACAACAACATCTCGTCAATCTTAGAATTCCATTCGCATTCGCGCCTATCCGCTGGAGCCGGACCCCAAACCCCGGCGGAACGTCACGGCTCGTTTCCGTAACATTTTCCAAGGACCTTTCGTGTCCTATTCATAGTCTCGTCTCGGATGCACCTAGCTCGTCTAAATGTCACTCGGTGAGCCGCCGCCGCATATACCCGCTCCGAAATAGATCGTTCGCGTTCATCAACCTCTTACATTCGTCACCGGCCGCGCGTCGCCGCTGACCTTTTCCACTGCGGCGCGCGCCCGCGGCCGCCGCGCGTCCGCCGCTCGCGCCGCGCCGTACACGCGCGACAACGCGCGCCCGTCGTCTGCCCCACTTCATAGACCTGAAACGTTTCAGAGGTCTCCCTCACAGACGCTAATTCGTTGAGGTTACCAATGTGACGAGCCGCTTTGCAACTCAGGTAATTTGCTGCTGTCAAATTAAATACGAAATTAATTGTGTGTTCGTTTCAAATGAAACCCCTGACCGCAACGATACGAGTGCAATTTTCGAACCGTCATAATGACGGTGCAGCAAAAAATGTTGACGCCTTCGAGTGATAAAAAATAAATATCGATTATGCATTTAATCTCAAGCGAATCGGTTACGGTCTTACGGTTATCGAATTCGTAAAAGTTGTGTGAAGGCGCGGTGACGGGGTCCCGTGACGAAGGCGCCGCGCCCGCGTCGCGCTGTTTGTAAACATCTCCCGCAAAATTTACACTTTTCCCGTGGCGTGGCTCCAAACAGCTGTTTTTTATTACACAATCCGAGTTTTATTACGCCCACACCATCTATCTGGCGTGCCGGAAGGCGGTCATCGGGCGCGGGCGCGAGTGTCGCCCGCAATTTACGCTTCGGCACTCGTGTTCTTTGGTCGGGGCGCATGTTTTCTGTCCGGCGCTGCCGCGGCGCCCAGCGGCGGAGCGGCGGTTGCGCGAGCACCTCGTTATTTCAAGCGGCGTGACGGACGCCAACTTTAGATTAGACGCTGGGCTCATCTGCATTCAGAGGCGTTATTTGTGGAGCTTAATAACGTTATACTCCATTCAGGACCTGGCGCATTAGCGATGCGGCGCGCAGCGTCCACAGGCACCGTTTCCGAAATAATGTAATCGAATAATCGGACTCTCGATTTGGTGTCGCGGCTGCCGGTTTTGACAGGGTACTTGATGAGGTTTTTTATTAAAATCGAGATTGTTTATGCGGTTGTGCGGGCTGACGTATGGCCGATGGCGGTGATAATGAAGACGTTAAGCTCGGGTTTCGCGGCACGTCTCGCGGAGGCTCCCTCGGCGGCCATTGGCTCCACAGGGCGCCAGTTCTCCATGCGATATGAAACCGTCGGTATTTGAGAAGAGAAGAGCGAATAGACTACTTGAGCATTCAAAAGTACATCGGAGTATAAATTAATTTGTCTGCTGTAATATTTCTTGATGCACAATTTTGGTATATTGGTAGAAACTAAAAATAAAAAATTTACTTTTAAAACACATTCATTCTAAAAAGCAATTTCGATATTTCACTTTTAATTCGCCATGAAGCTTGCATTTTCATACATAAGTAAACACGAAGAGACACAGAACTTTATTAACGATAGTTGCCTGCAGTATTGTCGAAATTCGTTTGTTTTATGTCCCCTGCAGGCAGGATCAGTATTGTTTGCCTTGTTACTCGGAGTAACTTTATCCTGCTTCTTGACCTTTAGCCGTTTTTCAACATTATGCAAAAACACAAAGGCCCTTATAATATCATATATTGCCGTAATAAATCTGAGCGCTCGATCATGCGACGACTGCGGTCATATTTTACTTGTTTTCCGTGAGTGAAATACACAACTTGATTTCAATTTTTTGTTTAAATGAATTTATTGCTGATACAAGTTTATAAGCCCCTCGTTCTAGGTAGGCGCACTGGGTTATTGTACGACAGAGTTACTCACGATGCTGATTTCATTTCAAACCTTAAGTCAGAATACTGTTTGTCCAATATTGACTTGTGTAGCTATACAGCGCCGCATTGACTTTAAATACAGAGGTTTCTGTAACACAATATTAGATATCTTCGCTTTTACTTAGCCTAAAACTTTCGCACGAAACTACAAGTTACAACTATTATTCCTCTCATGTCGCGCCTACCAATTCCTATACTAATATTTCAAATATGAAAGTTTTGATATTGGATGCTTGTTTGCATGGCACTCAATCACGCAAAAAACGGCTCAACGGACAAAGTGGCGGGGCCAAAGCTGGCCAACAATAAATGCACCTTTTAAACGCATCGTTTAAGCGATTCTCCTAATATATGCAGTGCATGACAATTGCAAGTAACGGCACATGACGCGTCTCCGCGGGGGCGGACACATTTAAATATTCGCCTGTAAATCCGTCAGCGCTTTCTTTCCGGCCAGGGCAAGGCTGGCAACATGCTGGCAACACAAATAAATACATTTTTAATTATTTGCGTTCCTAAAAACACAAGTTTCAAAGTTAGAACAGTTATTCAACATCAACTCTGTCTGATTACAGTACCTACATACGTTACTAAGACTTAAGATTCTTCCTTAGCAGCATCGACTAATCGCATAGATGGAACCCACGACATTGTCCTCCTCTCAACTGCCTCCGCTTAATTTACCATATTTTTAGAGCGATCTTCAACTAAGCGTGTATCTAAAACGAAATGATCTTTCTCTTTAGTTACTACTAAATCGCCTAACAAAACATGATAATACATAATACAGCCAGCAGCTATGTACGGCTAAAACATTGTTATTGTAAGGTGTAAGCAAGCTTATCTCCAAAACGATCGCACGTAGGTACATCTCAACAAGTTACGCGGCTCGTAAATAAGAGGGAGTTGCTTGAGAAAACATAAACATAAACATATGCGAATATATGTAAAAACCTGTCTGAGAGTCCGTCTGGTGCAAATGGAACAATATCGTCAAAAATGCAGTGGTGTGAGTAATGTATGCGCATGTGTAAGTGAATTAACGAACGCGGGTGAACGTATTTACGTGCATTAATTGATATACGAGTATGCAGTTGAAAAGTTGAGATATTTGTTTCAATGCTGTCAGTTTTTGTTGGACAGCTACAGCGATACAGTGCGGCATATTAGGTGTAAAAAGGAGTAGAATCCGAAACACCAGACTGCGCTTAAAACACGCCGTTGACGTCGGGAAAAAGACGGCTAAACTAAAATGGGACTGAGTTCGATGTCTGTCGCATGCTCCCACAGAGGTGGGCTCTCTCAGCAACTTGGTGGGCGCCGGACAATGGCTAGCGATGAACCAGAAAACATGGCAAAATGATTTGGAGGCGTACATGCGAGATGCTTTAGATGCAGACGTAAAAATGTCTAACGACAACGCGACGACGATGACACGAATGAGGATGAGTTCATACGAGATTGATTTCCGATTTAAATAGTAATTCACAAAATCTATACTTCTGACGATCTTGTAGTATCGACTTGTATATCTTACAATTTTGCACAAAAAAGCCATAACTATATTTATTCCACTTTATATAACTACGCAGAATTCTAAGACAACATATGACTAGGTAGAGCAGCCTTGGAGCAAGCTTAAGTTCCCCATTTGTAGGGGTAAGTTGGTACGAAGCTTGTTTTTATGACTTCACGTTCCTCTAATGTTACATTTGATGCTCCATTACTGGTTCAATATGTAGCATTACAAGTTTGTAACCGCACGTCGTCGATAAGTGTCAGTAGTTTCAAATATTTCATTACGCCACACTTTGTTCTGCCTCGGTCTAATCAGGGTCTAATCATTACATAGTAAAACAAAGTCACTTCTCGCCCTCTGTATGAATGCACCTATGTTTAGATCTTTTAAAGTTTTAAAGTAAGCAACGTATTTTAATGCGGTTCCCATCAATAGATAGAGTGATTCAAATAGGAGATTGATTCGTATAGTATGGTTAGTAAAGTGAAGAAATAGGTATGAAGAAGAGTTCCAAATACTAGTGGAGAAAAGGGTGATACGTTCATCAGTTAAAGCTTTGCAGTTGCCCTTGCGAAGGCCTTTTGGGCACATTGCCCCGAATTAGCCTCTCATTTTGGATCCTAGCTTTCGTAAACAACTAAAACAAAAACAACAAAGGATAAATTAACTTTGTAGGTGCAGACTCGGAAATTTGGAATGTTTTGTATATTTTTTGCTGATCGGTTTAGCTCCGAGTCATAACAAGTCCACGGAGATATCGCCGGAGTAATATAATAGATGTCGAACTTTGCAATGTAATTTAAACCATTCACAGAGCGTTCCGTGTAGATGCCCCACCAACGTAGACAAGTTAGGCCTTCTCCGAATTTACAAACTCGAAGTTCGTTTCGTGCCGTACCTCTCACACTAATAGTTACTCATAGGAAAGTGAAAGGGACGGCACCATACGAACAAAAATGTCGAATTTCTGAGTAGCCTTTGAGTACACCACATATCGAAGTGATTGAGCTCTTTTAACCATTTTCCCGTATTTCTCGTAAAGTAGCAAAATTGGTTCAAACTTAACCATTCATTGGTTGATTGAACTAATGTTGCTTGTTAACTTGAAGCTTCGAGAAACGGGCCACAGTTCATCATCATCATCATCATCAGCCTATATTAGTCCACTGCTGGACATAGGCCTCCCCTAATGAGCGCCATAGCGCCCTGCCACAGTTGTTTTTCGTGAAATCTGGAACACCGATAGATGCACTTGGACACCGATACACATCCTGGTTTTCTGTCTGACGCTGTATGAAATGGGCATTGGTTAAATAAGGTTTAGTTGAAGTTACTTTAACAATAACCATAACTGACGATGTTGACGTATATTTTACAGAAAAACTCCCAGCCGATGTTTTCTTGAGGTTCTATAGAACGGCGTTCTTTAAAAAAGTGTTAACATTTTGAAAGGGTGGGCAACACGCATGCTAGTTCCTTGGAATTTTTAGCGACCATAGGCTATGCTAGCCGCATACCATCAGGCGGACCGTACGCTTGTTTTCCACCGACTTGGTATAAAAAAAGGAAAGAAAACCTATGAAATATACGTCAATATGCTATTGTTAAAGAAACTTGATGCAACTCGCACTAATTTCCATTTTCCATTTACACAAGTTAGAAGTCACTATTTATGGTACTCGGAAACACCTACTATTCTATTAAACCGCACAGTCCACCACCAAGACTGCAGAATAATCAGACGTTTAATTTGGCGTATCTAACGTTCACTCGATCTCAACGTACGTAATGTCTTGCGCAGGTCAAAGCCGAATAGCGTCAAGGCCACGATCGTATCGCGAGATTCGCACACTATACCTTACGCTCTGTGACGTCATCCACCTCAAAGGGATGCCCTGGTAATACAGAATATGTGCTCTAGTTTAGAAAAAAAAAAATTGGGTTGGGTCTTTTCGACGAAAATGTATCTTGATAGCGCTAATGTCAATTACGTTTGACATTAGCGCTGTTTCGGTTCGGTTGATTTTTCTACGTCGTCCCGGATGTGGCAGATGTGAAATGGTCTATTTTGTGATAATTATAATATCAGGGGACTGTATTATGCTGTACACTGTTAGCAAAACTTAGGATGGTGTGTGAGGAGGATTTAAGCTCCGACAGATGTCAAATTATTCGTAATTTTTTTAGACGAATGATCATAACTTAACTACCGTGACGAGAGCTGTCTAAGACTTGAGTTTTGAAATTAGGAGTTTGTTTGCGCCCGTAGCCCTCCACACGCAACCCTTTGCGTGTTACCGCCCTCTCTAGCCTCTTATGCGAAATTGTTTCGATACCTATACAACAGAAATCACCCAAGCGACGGAATCAGCAGATTTATATTTACTAACTAAATATAAATAGCGACAGGCCGGGTCCATTTATTATGACTACTTTGCCCGAATGCTACTTAGCATTAAATTGTAATCCTATTGAAGCAGAATAATTAGCCTTTTCTTTTTAAGTTCTTCTTATAAATACAATTTTATATCTCAATTTTATTAAACATTCTTGTCAGATAAGACAGAGTGAAAATAAAAATAGAATTGTTCTGTGCTCGGTGATCCCTGAAATAGAGTCGTTTTTGGGACATTGACGTTTACCGCTTGCGTCTGATGCAGCCCTGGTATCAAGTCAGGTACGAAGCTAAATTATTTAAGAACTTTTATTAATTAACTCGTCTGTCTGGAATAATAAACATGCAACTGAACTTTTTGACGGCGCGTGGCAGTTCAAGTTCACAAATCGGAGTTCAAACATTTCAATAAAACTTGAACTCACGCGTCGGTAACCAGTTCAAAATACACTTGAGGCATCAAACTTTTCTCATAAATTGTCGTACTTATATGATTCAATCACCAAAAACTAAATTACTTTAGCGTGATTCTGCACAAAAACTTAACGTTTATGTTTAACATTGCGTCGTGAATAAATACAATGTCATTGGATTAAACTCGTTATGTAATGTCCAAGTTAGCTCACGTTCTGACTTCTCGCGAATGTTTGTAGCTAGCCGGAAGCAGGCATAGGTATTCGGCAATGAAGCAGGTCGTAGCCACTGGGTTATCAGCATCTAAACACGACTCGTCGGTCATGGTGGCCTGGTACGCAAAACATTCCGCGCTCGCTTAAATACCTAGCAACTTTGATATTTCGCCGGCAGACCAATAAAAAGTGCGATACATAAACAACCGTCTTACATTTCTGTATGATGGGATAATACGCTTTTTGGTATGTCCAAATGTTGCAGTTCGGGTCACTATCCGATAAGCATTATCGCTCGTATGTAGATCTAAAGTGCAACGGTTTTCTCAGCAGTTTCGAAGACCTCTGTGATAAAGCTGTATTATAAAATCTGTCAATCTTTTGCTATAAAATATATCGAAACATTTCTCATGTATTGGCAGCTAGGCGAATAAATCGGAAAAACTTGAGACGGTTTTAGTCTGTAGCTTAGCAACCTTATAAAATAATTAGGTACGCAATCGATATAAAGTAGATATATGTAGGGAAATACTATTGTATGTTCGTTTCATCAATTATTATTATTATTATGAAGTATATTGTGTTTCGCTGTATTAAATATGTTTCACATAACCCTCGATAAACCATCCAAGACAAATTGTAAAGATAAAGATAGACGTTATTCAATGAGTATGACATTTAATTCGTCCATACGCGTGACGGATGCCAAAATGTTCCTTTCAGACTAAATTGCATCACGGCAACAACTAAAGCAACGTTTTACTTACCACACGGCCACTCTCCCAGATTTATTTACTATTGAATCTATGTTTAGCTAGAATTAACAAAAACCGAATTGATTTGAGCAGTTTCTTTATTGCATCTATGTATGCCATCCCGGCCATCCACGAACTATACAGGTCTACTAACTATCTCAAAATTAAGCAATGACAATTCCATTTTAACAGGAATTTGTCTTTTTAACATAGAAAAAACAGCTTTAACGTCACACGGTAATTTGGCACCGGTACCAGTGTAAACGAACTTTGCTGTTTACTGTCTTTGTACTAGGAAAACATGACCGGGCAAGTAGTAGATGGCCGCCTGGGTGCAATAGTTTAGCAAGTATCAGGCGTTTATAAGTTGTAGGGAGCATACTAACTGGCTAAGAGTTCAGTGATTAGAAGCGTTTACCGTGAGAGTTGGCGGCGGGCCAAGCGGGCCACGCCGGTGCGTTCACCCAGCGGCCCGCGCGATACAATTGTTTTTATTTCGGTGCAGGGATATCCCAAATATTTCACCATCAATCAACACTTCACGTACGCTGCTGCATAAAAATACACGCGCGTGGGCCGAGATTTACGCAAGAAAAACGCAACTTGCTAATTCGCAAATCGTAGCCGTATCGCGCCCGGTCTAACCGAACAACCAGTTTGGCCGTTTATTTAACGACAATGGTGATATAAAGATGTTTATCTTCGGAACGATCGCGGGGTACGAATACCATGTACGTCGCACTTGTCAAATAATGTGTCGGTTCGATGCACTCTAATATTCGACGCGTAGAATGTTCCAGATCGTCCAGACAGACACTGTTGTATTACTGAACCGGGATGACAAAGGGATTGAAAAATCTGTCATCACATATACCTACGACAAAATATATACGGGTTTAGTATTATAAGGTGCTGTTCTGCTGTGGCAGTTGACACTATCAGAATGCAAATAAGCAACCATTTAGTTGGCCACAACTTCGCAGGCTGCGAGTCTGCTGCTCGACTACGAGGTTTTAAACGTCACCCATCCATCATAAAGCCTGATCACTTAGTAGCGAAGCGTAGTTGAGTCAAAATACATCTTAAGCTCTCCAGACAAGGTTACATTTAGAACGTCATTAAACAAATCATAGTACATACTTAGGAGTTCCCACATTAATAATTCATAACCGCTTACGCCCAATAAAATTCGTGTTAAATCATTCGCGAAACCTGTAATGATCTATTGGTCTATTTTATGACGTAACGAAAACAAAGACGCGGAGACTGACGAATTAATTCGGCGTTTGATGATTAATGACATGTTTCAGTCGTGGGTCGACTTACCTCTAAGATTTTAAGGAAAGAAAGGCGGAGGTCTTTGCGAATTCTGTGTACATTCTTCATGAAAAATTTTTCTTATTATGTATGTCACTTATTAGTTTGTTACTACTTTAATTTAAAACATGCATAAATTCAAGTTTTCTCCCAAATAAACCTAATGAGTTCTGACACTACTGACGTCATTCACTGGAATTTAATTAGAGGTTAAGGCATTTATTTCAGCGCCATCTTTAGCCAGGTAAAGCTGTATTAATAAGGCTAGATTAAAACGCATTTTAATGAAAATTCTCTAAACGTAGCATCAACTAGCTTTTATTTGTGTACTTAATCGATGAGGTCGTGACGTCACGACGACACGTGGTGTCCATTCACATTTCGGCGCTCAAGGCTGCGCGGGCGCCGTTACGTTTGAATATAGAATGAATTCACACATCTCCGGTTACTATCCGCTGGTGCATTAACATAAACCCACGACACTGAAAAATTATCCGTAGAATGTTCTTTTCACTCTCAATTTTCTTTACGATACATTTTCCGTCTATACGCCCACAATCATGCTAAACGTGGCCTTAGATCTTGTCACCTTCGGCTCTGTCTACCCCGTAAGGGATAAACACGTGATTTGCGTGTGTATGTATGTATGTATTTATACCGAGAAAGAGTTTAGTAAATTTAAGGAACGGAAAATAAAACCGTCTAAAAATTGCCTTGCAAAACAAAAAGCTATCGCGAACAATTACTTTTGAAGATCGATGATGACGAGTTCACGAAAAATTAGATGCCTCTATCGGTTAATATGTCTGTAGACTAAGTTATCCGGAAGCAATTTCTATTCAAGGATAAGTTCGCCTTTGTTTTTTATGCAGCCTACAAACGTTCCACTGCTGAGCACAGACCTCACTATGAACTCTATCTTAAGTATTATGTGTAGGTATGTGTTATTTAGCTATGTATTATATTTGTGTTAGTATTGTTGTTTTTATTATCGCTGCGTTTCTCCTGTCTATTTATTTCCGTCACCTACTTAAACTGTCCCCGACTTATTTCTTTCTTTTATTCGTTGTCTGGTAGAGATCGCTATTAAGCGATAACACGGCCTATTGTCTACCTTGTTCAATGTTTCTGTATTGTTTTGTACTGATTTGTGAAGGTCAATAAAGAGTATTTGTATTGTATTGTTGTATTGTATGAGAGGCTTGGGCATGCAAGCTGATTGACTCACACACATACTACGTAGCCACTTGGTTTTCGCACTCGTATTCTGTCACGGTGTTGAGTGTAATGACATACGAACTCAAGGCTAGTGCCTCGACTTTACCACTTCCTTTTACCTGGTATTAGTTTTTTTAATTATTTTTTTGGAACTATCACGTTTGAAAGAAGCAAAATTTAACGTGTGCAAGTAATGCCTTTCTCGTTAAAGGTCTCTGGGACTTCAGTCAATACTCAAAAAACACATAGTTGTAGTACATACTTGAACAATTGTATTAAACTATTCATGACTTACCTTGAGAGTTTAAGTCTAGCAAAAATATAACTAACTAGCCTTCCGTCCGCAGCTTCGCCCGCGATAAATTAATTTTCCCGTAGGAATAGGTATTTTCCCGCGGTAAAAAGTAGCCAATGCCACTCAGTGATAATGTAGTTTTCTAACAGCAAAAGAATTTTTAAAATCGGTCCAGTAGTTTCGGAGCCTATTCAATGCAAACAAACAAACAATCAAAATTTTCCTCTTTATAATATTAGTATAGATAACCTGTCAATTAACTTAGTATGTTGTTAAGTTCTCTTGTTTTTTTTTCTACAGCAGTACGAAATATTACATCGCGTTATGAAACTATTGGTAATTGAAAAACGGACCCTGTGCGTATTAACAAAAAAGTTGAAATTTTATTCGAACATTACGGAAATGTCAAAGATACTATACTCGTCTTTTTCACGCATTAGTTATCCTTGCTGGAAAGAGATGGCGACAGTTGAGCTCATGCGTGGTGACATTTCTCATGTTAAGACCTGCGAGAAAAAAATCTTAAGTTTAATTACATTGCCAGGCCTTGACGCGAGCGGGCCAGAAGTAGTCGAGCCAGCGGCGCAATGTAATGCGAACTATAGAATTTGTCTTGCAAGTCTAAATCGGGCTTAACAGATATAGGATCCCGCCAGTGAGCTTGATCAGATGTGACAGCTGTCAGGCCCCTCGCGACCTCGCCCGTACCTACCTCGACGCTTATACACTTTTTTATGATTGATCAATAACATCTTAATCTGGTTGATGCTGATAACTTTGGTAGCAAAAACTAGCCACTTAATTTAACTTTGTGTTTAATACTTTAGATAGGTCATTGTATGTTTTAAGTATCCATGCTAATAGTTTGTAGGAGGTATCTGGAACTCCTGAACTAATCCGTGGTATACTTTACTGTTTTAATCTAAATATTCTTCATTCTGCTCCTATTGCCTTGTTGCCTTTGCCTGGTAGAGATCGCTTTAAAGCGAGAGGCCTATTGGTTACCTTGTATTTTTTTTTCTATTTATACCTGTTTTCTGTATTGTTGGTTATGTGGAATTCAATGGTCTTTAAAGATACTTGACATAATTATGTAGACTTTTACAAAGTTCCCTAAGGACAGTTCGTGAAAGATATAGACATGTTTCTAATGATGTTTTTTCTGTTTTCAGGTAAATATTCGTCTGGGCACGGATTCTACAAGTATCATTGAATAAGTATATCCCATCAACATCATCCCATTTTCCTGTCGCTCCAAGCAAATCACCTTGAGTGCTGTTTTGAAATCCGTGTTAAATACTCTTAACATCTTGCTAATGTGCTCATATGCTTGTGACATGAGTGACATCGCCCATTTTATATGTATGTACACATACACACTCACGAACATTGACCATTGACCATTCTTTTGGCACCAGTCGGTAAAGATGCTTTCGACCCTAACGCGCTGTCGACCGTGAAACTCGTTTCCAGGTACTAGGCTCCCATAAAATCGCAGGTAGTTGGACTCCGGAAGTCTATTCGAACCGAACATGCCGATGTCCAGAGCAACCTATTAGATAACGGCATACAAAAGCTAGTTCTAATTTCCTAAGTTAGTCTCGTGCATATTCTCAGAACAATAACTAAAGCATAGAACCCGGACTAAAATAAAAACTAATTATTATAGTGCGTTGCTTCTTATTCCAGTGTACTGAAACGATAAGTTAAAAAGAGAACAAACTTGTCAGTTTGTTCTTATTTTTCTGTTTCGTACCAGTCCAAACGTCAAACTTGGTTCCTTTACGTCACTTGGTTCCGATATATGATGCCGATTTCAAGAGTCAGATTTCTTAGCCCAATGACTTGTGTTGAGTGTCAACTTAACTTGTCTGTATGTGCTTATTGTGCTTCGGATGCGTGAATGACGGACAACTTTTGGAGAATTTTTTATTTATTATTGTTAAAAATTGATTAAATAACTAGTATTGGTAAAGCCAATTACTTAGTGAAACTAGAAAATGTCTTGTGCAGTGCCAGGATGTAAATCTAATGCGTCCAGAAAACAAAATGATAATGCGTTTATAAGTTATCATCGTTAAGTGATTTTAATCAGCTTCAGGGTCGCATTAAACTATATTGAGAGTGTGTTCTATAAAATAACACCATTATTGAATCCTGTTTGTCAAAGATATCCCTATTTACATATTATTTTAAAGAAAATATGAAAACAGTATAGGTTATCTTAGTGATGTGCCTGTGATATCGACTAAACTGTCAATCGATATTAAATGTAAATATAGAGATATAATTAAATATGTTTAATTCTTTCAGTTTTCCGACTCCATTATTGTTCCATATTGTTCCCTTTCTTTGGCCATAATTTTACTATTTCACTTTTTTTTGACTTGGCAAGTTTTTACTAATCTATAGGTATGCATAAATGTTCCTTTTATAGGGTTCCGTATCCAAAAGGTAAAAACGGGACTCTATTACTAAGACTTCGCTGTCCGTCTATCAACAGGTTGTTCATGAGCCATGATAGCTCGACAGTTGAAAGTTTCACAGTCGCACCTCTATTGCAACAACGACGTAAATGCAAATTTTGTGTTTTTTGAGAAAATGCATTTGAACATTTTATTTCACTGTAATCACCGTTTCCTATCATTAAGTCGTTTATTGAAAATTTTGCATTTACGTCGTTGTTGCAATAGAGGTGCGAGATGATGTATTTCTGTTGCCGCTATAGCAAAAAATACTATGAATAAAACACATATGAATATTTTGCGATATTTGTTCGATATCAACAGCGGCAACAGGTAGACGCTTGAAATATTCAGTTTCATATTCACTTTAAAAATAGATAATTAAATCAAAATAAAATTAATATTTATCGGGTCCCATACAACAAACGTGATTTTTTGCCGTTGTTTTGTTACCAACCAATTCAAATACGAACGGACAAAAATGTGTTTTTGTTGTACGGTGAAACGGAATTCTCGGTGCGCGAGTCCGACTCGCACTTGGCCGATTTTCATAATAGATTTTTTCATTATAATGATATCCGTTTAATATGTATTAATATCCACGACCGTCCCGATACCCATAAAAAATATCGATTGAAGACTAATCAATGACGGTTTGTTCCCTACACTAGCGAAATATATACATGTATAATTTAAAGCGCTTTGTATAGGTTACCCTGGTACGGAACAGACAGACGACTGTCTCGTGAATAGCATCTTTGTCTCTTTTTAACTTATTGTTTTAGTGCACTGGAATAAGAAGCAACGCACTATAATAATTAGTTTTTATTTTAGTCCGGGTTCTATGCTTTAGTTATTGTTCTGAGTGCATATTGCTACAAAACAAGCGGCACCAAAATAACTACGTAGGTACGCGTACCATTTCCCTTTCGTCAGATAGATGTCTATCTCCGGCCAACAGAGCGGGACGGCGCTCCTCCGTCTCGCTCCTACTTGCGGGAATCCCTAGACACCACGTGACAACGTCTACTAACAAAAAGTATCATCTCTTCACCCCACACAAATGAAATTAATGTTTATCGCTCTTGAAACAAGGTCGCAATTGTCGTGTTACATGTAACGCGGTTAAAGTGAACTTTGAATTTAAAACGAACTATTTATTCTTCGCCGCCGCGAGACTTATGACCTTATATTTGAAGGAGCTGGATACATAATGCTCTGTCCTTATTTGTTTGAGTTTTGAAACAGTTTCAACAATTCGATATTTAAAAATTCCTAAACAGAAATACTGAATGCATACTGCGTGGAAGTAGTAGTCTTGATCCTTACCTTATTTTATGGAGCGAAGTGCAATCGTTTTTAGGTCGACAAACCCTTGTTGGCCCATGATAAATTGGCTGAAACAAATACCGGCCGTTGAACGTAGCTGACTTCGGTTCGATCAACCCCGCGCCCCGCCCGCGCCCCGCCGCATCCCCCGTGCCCTACGCTAAGACGCATCATCAATCATTTTACGCGCAACTCCAGGTTGCAGCGTACGCTATCCTCAAGTTTATAGTCATTGTTATTAGGGTTGTTTTTGGTGTAAGAGGCACACGTGACTTAAGCCTGTGCAGAGCGGAGGCGGCCCGCGTGGCGGCCTACCTCTCGCTACCTCTGCGCCCCCGGTGTTATGTAAGCCGAGTGCAATGGCCGCTCAACGCCGAGGAGGCGATTTTCCCTCCGCACAAAATTTTCTTGGGCAACCTTAATTCTTGGCGTTTTGCGGTAAATATGCTGATGATTCACGTTTCGTTACTTTTATGTCAACTGCATAATGTTGATGAAAATTTGCTTAATTTTGATTGTCTTTGTCGTTCTTGCATAAATATTGCATTTCATTATGATTTGCGGTTCTATGTAGAGCTTAAATCGGATTTCCGCCTCAATCTATCCTATCTACATAAAATAACCGGATTCCAAATGGTCAGTTGATGCCAAATGCAGCAGACTAATGTTGCCGCAGTCCAAGTGTTGGGTTCTTAAAATGTTGAAACAGAACGTTAGCTGAAGTGCTAAGCCAGCACGCCACTGCATATTTCAGCGCAATCAGTGCGTTAGACTAATTAGCGCTCGGCGAGCGCGCGGCTGAATGTGGGTTAAATTCGCGCCAGGGATTGCCAATGCACCGGTCGCGGACCGCTGCCGGGGTCATTGCCCGGTATCGATCGCGGGGGTGCGACACGGCACGCGCCCCTGCGGCGCCGCCCCGCCCGCGCCCCGCGCCCCGCGCTGCCTGCAGACACGCGGTGCGGCTGCCGCCTTGGGAAACTCTTTGCGTTACCGCATGCGACATTTCGGTAAACTTTAAGATACGCTAATGAAATTTTCTCATTTCCTTATCGGCGTTCTAAAGTCCTGGTCAATAAAACCGATACACAACAGTTCGCTGTCGACTAACTAATAAAAACTTTAGCGCTTTCGAGATTGAGTATTTTAATTAAATTCGCTTACAAAAAGGAAGCCTCGCAGGAGGCATGCGCGAGACATCGAAAAGTTCACCGCGGTTCAGTGCGTCGTGGACGTCGATCCAGCGGAGATGCGTCAGAGCTGGCGCCGAGCCAAATCACTATGACGAAACGTTTCCTCTATGTCCCAGAGCCGTACTTACTATTAATCATCCGACGAGCAGAACGGCCCAAAAAATCTGTATAACATTATCTCCGAAGACGAAAAACACATTCAGATCCCTTCAGAGCGTCGAGAAAGCAGCAAAGATGAAAACTCATTCCCGGGCTTCCATTATAGGCAGGAAGCGGGGCTATAGCATTGTATAGGGAAACAGCTGTAGTGTAGGGTGCGCGGGAAAGCTGGCCGAGTCGCGGGGGCGAGGCTGGCCACCCCCGCCGCGTGTTGTTGTAGTGACATCTTCTGATTTATATGTTTGCCTGGTGACTCGGCGAAGTCTGCGTATTGATATTTTCTTAATCCTCCTTCTTCACGCAATGGAAATAAGTCGGGCCTATAAAGTTTTATTCTCGAATAAGGGCGTGTATAGATAATATTTGTGTCCATCGTAAACCCGAGCAGCGGTCGTAAACCCGTCGCGGTTCAGTTTTGAGATCAGTCGAATATATTTGAAACGTATACTTTTTTAGTATTACTGATTTTAATGTAAACAATCAATAACATATTTTCTTTATAAACAAAGCAATCGAATGGATAAATACCGTTTTAAAACTGCTTAATAAAATCGTTTTTGTCACTTGTTATTTAAATTAGATCAGTCCTAGCTATTCTGTGTAGATTGAGTATCCAGGAAACGCCCAAATAAAATGTCATGAAGCATATTATATCCATTAATCAAAGTATCAGGACAACGCGTGCGAGCGAGACGGCGGTGTCTCGTTCATTATTCAAGATGACTCGCTGTTTGCCCGGCGTGCATGTTTCATGATGTAGATATAGATATAGGCTATACTTGACCTACATACTATCTACGAATCGGACTGAAAATGCCTTCATTAGCTGAGCCGGATTTGTGTGTTAGACGCGTAAGACGCCTTCGTTTTATATGTTGAGTGGTGAGCGTATTAGATATATACATAGTTGGAAGGCTAATAAAGAGGTCTGTCAAGAGGACATACTTTTTGAAATTAATATTGTACCGTATAAAGGCAGAGGCTATGTATATTTCTAAGGCGCTGGCTTTCGTCATCTCTTACTACTCTCATCTTATACTGTTTGACAGAAGGTGATGGTGAATGTGATTGTGATTTCAAATTCGTTAGTCCGTATAGCCTCTGGAGGGACCTGGGTCCCGATTCTCGGTGTCAACGAGATCTATCGTGATTTCGAAATTACATAGAACTACATAGGCTCTGTCTACCCCGTAAGGGATAAAGACGTGATTTGTGTATGTATGTATGTATGTATAGAACTACATTACGTTTTTCATACAATTTCATAGTTTATTTTAACCTCTAATTATGTGTGAATACATACATACATACACAAATCACGTCTTTAACCCTTCCCTTATGTGTGAATCGTTATGTTCATTTGGTTACCGTGTAGCGAAGTATGTATTTAAAAAAAACACTTGAACACATTATAGATATTATTTCGCTCTCGTCAAGAGTATATTACGTAGATAAATTATTTTTAATAATTTTTGACAGCCACAAAATTGTTACCATTATAAAAAAAATGATGTATAGGAATCCTGCAACATGGCCACACCTCGCATAATAATGATCAGGCTGTATGCTTTTAAGTTGCTTGTTGCGAACAATACTAGTAGAACTGAACTGAAAACTGGAACATTTTGATTTTAGAATTGCCCAATAATGTTATGTCGTTGTAACTTACCTTTATAACAAATAAATATCCTTTGCTCGTCCCGTGACTAATCCATTTAAAAGTATTTTTTTGTTATAACCAAAGTGTGTCGAAGTCAAAGTGTTTCATGTTAAATTTCATGCTACCATACTTGCAAATACAGTATTAGATTTCCAGAACCAAGTGGCGCTAAATAGCATATCTAGTCTCACTTCTTTTCCCCCGAGAACGGCACAAAGTAATGAAATACGTAAACCACTAAACATCACATTTTTATCTCACGAATCAGTCCATATTCGTATCTCCTGCGTTATGCTGCCTCCCTGGTCCTCTCTGCGTTATTGGCACCGCTGTTTACCGCAATAATAATATTGTTCTTGCCAAGAAGCTCTCACACTTCTTCCAAAGGTTGACCAAACAGGCAATAATGAAAGGATATTCTGTACTTCAGCAAGTATCAAGTAGTTTGAGTCCGATTTATTTTGACAACGGCGATTCGAATGCTGTATAAAGAACAAGCTGAAGCAGATATTGACCTTTTGGCATTAAACAACATTAACATTAGACACAGACTCGTCTAATTTTTCAAAGTGCTCAAAGTCTCAACAACTAAATGTAATGTAGAAACTTATACATAAAATAAGTAAAATATTGTAAAACGGTCGGCTATCTTGTTATTGAATGAACTACTTCGCATTCTAGAGGTTTAAGGGGCTACCCTACGCCGATGACCTCGAGCGTTTCTGCTCCACAACCCCCCGCACCCTTGCTTATGTACACGTTGACAAGCTACGACATCCTACTGTCACAAGAAACATATTTGAATTATATAGGCAAGGAGCTGGCAGCCCAAATACAACGTAAATACTTTTATGTTCCGGGACAAAATTCCGTCCGATTTGCAATTAAACATTTTAAATTTTTATTAGGTTTAAAATTAGTGCGAACCACTCATAAAATGGGAGGGAAATTGAAAATCCGTATTTTTGCGAAAACTTTTTATTTAATCGGTCCCCTTAGATTTGGTACATACATACACACACATAAATCACGTCTTTGTCCCTTACGGCCCGTAAGAGGTAGACAGAGCCTAAGGTAACAAAACCTTAAGGCCACGTTTAACATGATTAAGGGCGTATAGGTGGAAAGGACAAGTATGTTTTTTTGATAGATTTGGTACAATACTTCTAATAAAATTCTTCGAATAATTCCCATCTTTTTACATACGTAATATATTTAAATAGTCTGTCCAAGATTTTTTAGCCAACCCATTTTTATTATATTTTTCAACACACTTGCTCGTAAATTGAGTCTTATTGCACCGCATTTAAGCTCATAATTCAGCTTATTACGCACAAGTGTTATTGTAATATATAATAGTTTTTTTTTTTAATCTCAGCAAAAAGTTCAGTTATGTATTGGAACAAGGAATATTTTCGTGAATATTAAACTATGTATTTTAGGTAAAAGACGATAAAATAATCATTTAATTTCGACAAATTTTTCATTTTTATCTAAAAGTGACCATAATTTGCATATTTCAAGCATTGATTAATTATTTTATTTTTTTATTAGGCTGTTTAGCAGCCTGTTGTCAGTGTCTTCGTCACGCGCGTGCTAAGTGCACAGCGCGCATGCGCGAGTGCTGCGTGCGGGTTGACGCGGAGAAATAATATCTGCCGCCATTTTTCACTGATATTGTTGATTCAGACATTGTTATTTTATTACTTTAAAAATTACGAGTTCAACCTATCTATTTCAAGTCTACCTATTTTTAAAAACCAACTCAAACCTCACTATTTATCACTAATTTAATCCACTCCCTGTCTTTAGTACCTCATATATTCTCTTTGCTTCTGATGAAGTCCTTTTCTGTTGTATGGCCTTCTTATTTTTCATTGCTTCTCACATTTATTTTATCCTAAGTATTATATTATGTGTATATGTATGTATTATTTTATTTTATTTATTTAGCTATGTATTATATTTTTGTTGATATTGTTGTTTTTATTATCCCTGCGTTTATCCTGTCTATTTGTTTCCGCCACCTACTTAAACTGTCTCCAACTTATTTCTTGTATTGGTTGTCTGGAAGAGATCGCTATTAAGCAATAAGACCGCCTATTGTCTACTTTGTTCTTTGTTTCTGTATTGTTTTGTACTGATTTATGGTGTTCAATAAAGAGTATTTGTATTGTATTGTATTGTATTGTAATAAAGAAATGTAGTGTCCGTCGCTAGAAATACTAAAATATGTTCGGACAATGTTCGGACAGTTATATCAGTAAGAAATCCAAGGTGTTAATTACCAAATGATAAAGTAAAGTTCTAAAGCAGCTCTGCTCCAGGTAAGCAATTTCTGGTAACAAAGGTAAACTAAAGTTCTTAAAGTCCTTTTATTAACTAAATTTTATTTATTTTTCCTCGCAAATGTGTTGAAAAACGTCGTATGCGACGCGTGTGCTTTGGTAAAATTACACATCTCGACTCTATTAGCCGCGCTCGCTAGCGCTCGCGCGTACAATACGCCTCGTGTGTAATTACCAACATAGCACACTTGTATCATAATGTACTATTCTAATATACTGAATTTATTATAAAATGTGTTTCATTCTATTATCAGCTCGGTGCAGATCGACGTTATATTCGGATCTTAGACTATAAAGAAAGTGTCTAAATAAAAATAACAGTTGTCAAATCGGACGGACCAACGTTTGCGCAAGCGTAGTGGGTTGCAGCGGAGCGACACGGGTTCCCCGTCTGAAAGCCAAACGGCGACTGCCGCCCGTCGCCCGCACAGACTACCGCGAGCAAGGATTCGTGCGTAGCACTAAATTATGCCTTTTTATTAAAAACTACAAAGTTAATTAAAATTTCAGTAGTACAAACTGTAGTGTTCGCTATTGTCTACTAATATAAAAAGTAGTGTGTATTCAAGTCGTGTAATAATGGAATTATAGCGGAGTTTAACTGGCGAAAAGGGGTTTGGGATTATTCTTTTTTCTCTTAAGTTATTATTATTTTTTACACCCCAATGAATCAAATTGAAGAATACATACCATTCTACAATATATATTAGTTTCATAGTTCTGCTACCATATTTAAGCATACTTCATCTGGCTTGAAAACAGCGTAAATTTACCCGGTAGCCCCTTAATAAATAGCAGCACTGAATTTATTCTGCCCCGGCCTGCTAACCGCGTCCGTTGTTTGCATTTACACTTTAGCAACGTGCTTTCCGTTTATGCTGCCCTAGTATTCATATTACTTCTGTATTAAAATAATTAACTTAATATCAAATATAGATAGATATTCTGTTAGTTAGTTACAACAGAGCATCGTTTTATTTAATGAATTAATTTGATATAATTGAGCAATTTGTAATGTCATAACTGAAATTGCATTGTTATTAAATTTACACTCAGTGGCAGTGGCACAGAATTTGGTCCAGCCTCCATACAAAAATTACCCATATTGCATTAGTGAATCATCCGTAATAGATATTTTAGTCCATGATAAGAAAACTGTGTATTTAAAACATAGAGAAATTGCAACAAATATAGAACTACCATCGTAGCTTTCATAAAAGGGGCGCAGTGACCCGGTTCGCTACGGCGTAGGCACTGCGTAGCCGCGGAGTTCGTAGCGCTCACTGCAGTCCAATCCAATGCACTAGATTTCAAGCCTGCTTTTAGAGCAGTTGTTTAGCTTTTAGTTATCATTTTGCTTCTGTTAAGCTCAGGATTTGAGGAACGTATAACATGTTGCAATAGGCAAAATGTTTCAAAAACTTGAGGCAGGATAGGAAGTACGAGTGTTTCATGGCATATTTTTAATTTAAGCTAAATAAGAAAGAACTTTTAAAAAAGTACCAAAAATTAAACGAAACTGACTTGTATTCAAAATAGACCTTACCATCCTTGACGTTTGATGTCGTCAAAATATCATTGACTAGCTGTTGCCCGCAACTTCGTCTGCATAGAATTCGTTTATCGCTATCCCGCAGGAATTACGAAATTTTCCGGGATAAAAAGTAGCCTATGTGTTATTCCAGACTATAATCTATCTATGTTCCAAATTGCATACAGATCTGTCCAGCCGTTCTGGCGTGAAAGAGTAACAAACATCCAAACATCCATACTCACAAACTTTCACATTTATAATATTAGTAGGATAGTAGGATTATATCAGATGTACCTTAAAACAACTCCTGACTTTACTGTCTCTACAGCCTCCACAAAAACCGTTTTAAAATACTTAAACTCTTTTCACAAAGGTGCTTAACAAAAAAGTCGCGCTAATAAGTCAAGCCCAAGCATTGTGGAGGTGCTGCCAAGTTGTTTAAGATGTTAATTCGTATAATATAGCATGCTGCTGGCGGCTCGCCAGCTCTTATCGCGCGCTGCGACCCTAGTACCTTGCGAACGCAAATCCCCGCTCGGCGCTACAAGGTTCTATGTCACTTAGTAATGTTATTTGCACTGTTTATTTGTGTGTCGGTTAAAATCAAATCTTGCAAGTCTTGACCCGCTTCTAGTGGTCAGATGACTTGAAATTTCGTATCATGATGGAGATGACCATGGCCGGTACAGTCAACGCCGAAGCTTAATTTATACGAACTCATTTTGACTGACTTCAAAAAGAGGTTCTTCACGTAAATGTAATTTTAAATTAATTGATTAAAACAATGCAAAAAGGCAACGGCAAAAAAAACTCAGCTCTCGCCAAACGCGGCCAATTCAATTTTATGAATGCCCTCCAAGCGATCAAACTGATGTTTTCCGAACCTCACTATTAATCATCCCTTATAACGGCATTGTGCGATCCCCCCCTCATTTCTCAAACCCCCCCCCCCCCCCCCATTTACATCCAGCTTACCACTTAGAACCTAAAATAAATTATCACCTAGTTGTTTGTCCCGCTTAAATCTCGACCTTGTGAGGACGGGAGAGCTACCAAGTTGGAATGGCTCTGATTCGGGGTTAACGCGCGAGGTGAATGACCTGCGATCCGGTGAACTACCCCCATTAGGATATCGTTCGTTTCCGGCGACGGATTGCCACGTGGGCTTAACCGGTTTAAAAAATGGAGGGTCCTCAAAACTGTGCCTTTCGAGAAGGGTTGTTGAGTACGCACTAATTTTAAACGCACTCTTTGTCGGTCCTAATTTTAATGCTGTCATCTTCTCAAAGGTTAACTGGTAGATATCCCTTATAGGTATAAATTCGCAACGCCACAAACAAACATACGCATGTAAAAAACAATGGTAAAAATATCTCGCAAACAAAAATCAGACTTGTTCCATGCTGGTCTGGGAGCAAAGGAAAAACATAGAATGTACACCAGTTGCTTCTCTTCCCGCTCAGATGATAAAAATCCATCGAGGGAATGGACAAAAAAAGGAATCATGTTATAGGCGATGCGGCTAGCAACCCATCACTATTTTGATTCCCTTCTCCGCCTATACGCCCACAATCATGCTAAACGTGGCCTTTAGGTCTCGTTACCTTAGGCTCTGTCTACCCCGTAAGGGATAAAGACGTGAGTTATGCATGTATGTATATATGTAAAAATCAAACGAAGGTCTATTCTGATTCCGACTTATTTAATATCGATACGTTTGTAATAGAACCAATAACTAATGCGCATACTAACGAATCCACTTGTATGTACATTAATATACATGTACATATTGTACATCTAATTATAATCAATCAAGATCTATAAACTGACATATAACCCTAAAACAAGTAACATCATTTCCCCAATTGGATATATACCTTATATCTTGTGTCACAGGTTTGAAACCCGGTTGAAATACGGCGGAACATACGCCGTTTTGTTATAAGCTGATTTAGTGCTACGAGCGTAGAAGGTCTACGCCGCGCGTAGCTCTCGCTACATACAAGGCAATATTTGAAACAAGGGATTGATATATTATTTATATTGAGACCTGAAAGCCTACATAAATTATTGTGCGCTGGCCACCGTTGAACATAGTAACAGTGTGCATCACATACAACGCGACACAATACAATACAATACAGATACTCTTTATTGAACACCACAAATCAGTACAAAATTATACAGAAACAAAGAACAAGGTAGACAATAGGCGGTCTTATGGATTAATAGCGATTTCTACCAGACAACATAAGTAAAATAATAAATATCTTGGAACAAGTTTCGCCAATTGACCCAGCCCCAAACTAAGCAAAGCTTGTGCTATGGGTACCAGGCAACGGATAAACATACTTATATAATGTAGATAAGTACATACTTAAATACATACAACATCCATGACTCGGGCACGAACATTCGTATTCATCATACAACTGTCTGCCCCTACCGGGATTCGAACCCAGGACCTCTAGCTTCATAGTCAGGGTCACTAACCACTAGGCTACCCGGTCGTCTAAAGTAACAATTGCTATGTATGAACTACATTGAACGACTCCTGCTATTGCTTATTTTAGCTTAGACAACAATTGATAGAGCATTACCATTGCATAGTTGATTATTGGTCAAATGAACTATTTGGTTGCTTGTCAGTCTTGTCACAGTAGGTAGTAATAATTTCCCTATTATTGCCACAACACGATATCACTTTGACATGTTCTGTGAAAACGTTCCATAATGGG
The DNA here is from genome assembly GCA_949127965.1 of Pandemis corylana. Taxonomy (NCBI): domain Eukaryota; kingdom Metazoa; phylum Arthropoda; class Insecta; order Lepidoptera; family Tortricidae; genus Pandemis; species Pandemis corylana. Next base: position 11,901,390 of record OX421866.1, on the reverse strand, counting down.
TCACAGGCACAACCACTATTAACTCGGTTCAACAGTATCAAGTTATTTATTGCGATCCAAAGTTTACTCAAATCGACATTGACCCACGAAGATTTCACTTAAATTAAGTATGTGCTAAAAAAAACTGCCACCTTTTTGTTCACTGTACATACATACGTAATTGGCATTGTTCATTTTTTTTAGTATGCTCCAATTCGAAAACCATTTCGAGGAAAACCATCAATTATCCGATTTATCTTGTCCGATTTCAAAAATACTTTATGATTGCAGATATTTTTGTAAAAGTACTTTGAACCTTTGTTTGACCGAACGACCGGGTTTTTAGACAGAATCCAGCATCGGATGTTTGCCACAAAAATGAAAAAAAAAGTTTGGCTACGGCAACTGTCACGTGTCACTGTCAAATCTACAAAACCATAGACAAAGCCGTTTTTTTTATAGCCAGCCGAACGAAGGCGATTGGGATTCTGTCTAAATTCACGAATTATCCAACAGCGAAAAAATATTTATTATTAATTAACAAAGCTACTTAGAAGCATAATATTCAAATTAGTTGCTTGAAATAGTCCATTTTATCAAATAAAGGTGTTAAAAGCACAGCTTAAAAAAAATGAACAATGCCAATTAACTCACTCTGTAATTTATAGCTGTTGGATCTCCGAAAATAAATAAATAAATAAATCACGTCTTTATCACAGAGCCTCAGAGGTGGACAGAGCCTCAGGTAACAAGACCTAAAGGCCACGTTTAGCATGATTGTGGGCGTATAGGTGGAAAGAGGGGAATCAAAACTGTGTACTGTGTATACGTGCGTGCATTGTCACCCATCCTACATGCATACTTGCATACGTATACCAGATCTATAGTCAATCCATCCACTAGAAGTGTTTTTTCTTTTATACGACAAGGAAGACACCCGCATCTTCGATGCTGGTAAGTAAAGAAAAAACATAGAATTTACCAGTTGCTTCTCTTCCCGCGCAGATGATAAAAGCCCAACGAGGGAATGGGCGAAAGTTTTAGGAATCATGTTATAGACGATGCGGCTAGCAACCCAACACTATTTTGATTTCCCTTTCCACCTATACGACCTTAATCATGCCAAACGTGGCCTTAAGCTTTTGTTACCTTAGGCTCTGTCTACCCCGTAAGGGATAAAGACGTGATATATGTATGTGTGTAAGGCATCCGCAACTAAAGGATTGCAGAGATGAAATTTGACAATAAATCGCAAGCAAATAAACCTTGTGAAACAAAAGTATTTGAAGTATAGGGTGTCCTCAACACAGTACCATGAAATAAAAGCTCCACATCAGACATGCTAAGTACAGGGTGTCCCCAAAAATGGCGTGGAACCTTGAACCCGGGCCCGGCGTCCCCGCGTCTGGCGTCGCGCGCGCAGCCTTCGACTGGAGGTTTCAAGGCAGCCTTCCGTAACAAACTGACCGTGATTTTTATGGAGTACTGTCCTTCACAGTCGATGAGATGTCCTATTTTGTACCAGAATCAGTGGCGCTGTAACACCGATACGTTTATTTTAGTTACTGCCCGCGACGTTTGCGTAGAGTTGTTATAAACCTTCTTGAATCACTCGTGTCTATTAAAAAAACCGCATCAAAATCCGTTGCGAAGTTTTAAAGATGTAAGCATGCATAGGGACAGAACAGCGGAAAGCTACTTTGTTTTATACTATGTAGTGATGCTCTCAGTATTAACCTTTTGACCGCCAATGTCGGCTGTGGCCGACAGAGGTTATAAGTGTAAAAATGACTTTCATGCAAAGGCATAAGAATGAAAATAGCTTTACTATGTAGCTAAGCTTGGCGTTCAAAAGGTAAAGGCGGGTTTTAGACTATACTGGGGAGCAAAGAAATCTGGTCACATTTCATACAACTTTCTTCGTAAAGTACCGGTTTCTTTGCTCCCGAGTATATTTGTGTTATACCTACATACAAAAATCACGTCTGTATCCCTTACGCGCAGACAGAGCCTAGGTAACAAGACCTAAAGGCCTGTTTAGCGTGATTGTAGGCGTGTAGGTGGAAAGGCAAATCAAAATAGTGATAGGTAACATGATTCCTATACCCATTCCCTCGATGTGTTTTTACCATCTGCGCTGGAACAGAAGGAACTGGTACATTGTATGTTTTTTCTTTTCCCAGACCAGCACGGAAGCACGACACGGTGTTATACAGCGTGTCTTAAAATAATTCCGGAGAATTTTAGCTGGTTGGCTTTGTTGCTTCTTCATTGTAATTTTGACTCTGTAGGTATGTTGGAAGTTTCTTCTTTCAGTATTTGTAAATGCTAACCAAGTCAGTTCAGACTTACACCAAAAATCGAAGAATTACATTATAACAACGGGTCGCCGACTTCTCACCCGTTCTCACCCTTCTCACCAGTTTTTACTCCCAAGGCATCAGGAATGCGTGATTTAAGTTTGTCAACTGCTTGTTATCCAAATAAAAATTTACATACCACCTAAAGATTCGAACACCCTTTATGCGGTAAGTTGAAAGGCGGTTGGCAACAAGTTATAACAAGAATTAAGCTTTATAATAACTCGTAGCCAGTTTATTCGGCATTGAATACCTTTGAAGTCTGACCCTGACATACAGCAGTACCTCTGATACCAGTACTCGAATAGGTTTCGTAACTTGCGATAAAATCAGCCTCAATAGTCGAGTACGCCTAAATCTGGAAGCACTCTTTTCATTCGCGCTCGTCAAATGTATAAAATGTGCCAACGAATAAGTTAGTTAGTTGTTCTTAGTTTTTTTTACAATGATGTAGTGTCATCGAAAACTTACGAGTCTTCTTCAGTTCTTAGATTAATTTGTATTTTGTATACACAATTTTTATGGAAAGAGTACGTCTGCGCTGAGAGGGGAACCGGTGGGAGAGGGGGGGGGGGCGGCTGAGCTCGCTCGTAATTGCTTTTTACGAGCAGCACGTGTCCTCGATAGTAGTAAAACTACTCGTCTGGCGCGAGCACCGACCAACATGGTACTTGTGAGGCATAAACAGAAAATAAAGTAACTACAATTACATTTGTTTCAAACTTGAATTACAATACTCTCACTCTGACTACGAGCTCGTGTTTATGTAAATACATTCGCGGGTCAAGTGTATGTAGCCGCATCTGCGAACCAAAATGCTGTACGTGCCCCGTTGCCACGCTTTTGCCGCATTGGGGGCGCGAAAGAGACGAGGGAAGCCAAACGCCGCGCGTGGGAGCGGGACGCACGCGACAGGTGCCGCTTTCTTGCTTAATTCGCTTCAGTGCGTTAAGACGGAGCTTCGTATGGGGCTGGGATGCGGACGAGACGCGCGGCCGCGCCGCCGGCGCCGCGCCGAGTGCCGCGTATTGACGGAACCAGACTTACGGCGAGCCTCATGCCATTTTAACATGTAGTAGTAGGGAGGAGGGTCCGTGTAGTACAGAGATACACTGCGCATCACTCGTATTAACAACTACGTTATCGTATCTGCTGTACACGTACAATATAAACAGTCCCACACCGTTGAAAATCGGTCAGTGATTAACGAGCGCTTATCATTGTTCCAGGTTGCAAGATCAAGGCGCTGCGGGCGAAGACCAACACGTACATAAAGACACCGGTGCGCGGCGAGGAGCCCGTGTTCGTGGTGACAGGCCGCAAGGAGGACGTGGCGCGCGCCAAGCGCGAGATCCTGTCCGCCGCCGAGCACTTCTCGCAGATCCGCGCGTCGCGCAAGTGCGGCGCGGCGCCGCCGCCGCCGGCCGGCGCGCCGGGGCACGTCACGGCGCAGGTGCGCGTGCCGTACCGCGTGGTGGGGCTCGTCGTGGGCCCCAAGGGCGCCACCATCAAGCGCATCCAGCACACGACGCACACGTACATCGTGACGCCGTCCCGCGAGCGCGAGCCCGTGTTCGAGGTGACGGGGCTGCCCGAGAGCGTGGAGGCGGCGCGCAAGGAGATCGAGGCGCACATCGCGCTGCGCACGGGCGCGGCGGGCGGCGCGGCGGCGGCGCCGGCCGACGGCGAGCCGCTGGCGCAGCTGTACCGCGCGGGGCTGGCGTCGCTCATGCGGCCCGACCAGGAGCCGGCCTTCTCGTCCGCCGGCTCGTGCTCGTCGGGCGGCTCGTCTGCGCGACTGGGCGACCTGCTGGGTATCTGGTCGTCGACGGAGCGCGACGAGGGTCTGGGCGAGTCGCCGTCGTTCGAGTCTCCGGGCGGCGGCGCGGCCGGCGTGTGGGCGTGGGGCGCGCGGCCGTCGCCCGCGGCGTCGCCGGCGCGCGCGTGCGCCGTGTGCGGCGAGCGCGGCGTGGCGGCGGCGCTGGTGCCGTGCGGACACAACCTGTTCTGCCTGGAGTGCGCGCAGCGGCTGGCGGCGGGCGGCGCGCCGTGCCCGGCGTGCTCGGCGCCGGCGCACCAGGCCATCCGCATCCTGTCGTAAGGCGGCGGCGCCGGGCGCGGGGACCGGGCCGCGACACCCGCCCGACACCGGTGGATCTTATCGAGTCGCACGTTTTTGTAATAGGGATCGATCTTTTTTACTTAAAAATCGTTATAAAAATATTAAAAAAATAAAAATCGCGTAATCGAAATCCTGGTGCCAAAAGTCGGCGCCTCGCCGGCACGGCCCGTCCGCCGCGCCGCACTACCTATCGTAAGTCGGCAGAGTTATTCACGATATATTTTCTTATTATGAACGTTTTTTATTAAGGCGGCAGCGTACGCGCTGGCAGCCGCAGAGAGAGTCGAAGTACGTTACGATAGAATTTCGAAAAAAACATAAAATTTAAAAAAAGTTGTATAATTATTATTATTGATAGCGTAAATGAGAAATCGAAAATTTATAAAGCTTACCTAACGTAATAGCGTAAAGTATTAAGATATAATAATATATTAGGCGAGGGACGGGCGGCGCGGGGAGCGGGCGCGCGGCGCGGGGGCGCGGCCATGTTGTTGTAGGTAGAGCCGCGGGCGCCGCGCCGCCGCCGCGCGCCGCGCGCAGCATGGGGGCAGTTGGCCGCCATGCTGACGCACCGCATAGGCAAAGTTGGACGCGATGCTGTCGCACCGCATAGGCAAAGTTGGATGCGATGCAGAGGCACCGCGTAGGTAATGTTGGCGCGTTGCAGAGGCACCGCATAGGTAATGTTGGCGCGTTGCAGAGGCATCGCATAGGTAATGTTGGCGTGATGCAGAGGCACCGCATAGGTAATGGCGCGATGCTGAGGCAGCGCATAGGTAATGTTGCGGGCGATGTTCGCCCCGCATAGGTAATGCCGCGTTGGCGCCGCTCTCCCCGCTCCCCCGCGCGCCATGCTCACACTATTTTTGACTATACGATTATTCGCTTAAATGATATTATACAATACGTACTACACACTATGATTATGATAATATTAATATAATGTTTGTTTTAAGTGTGTTTTAATGTTTAGATTTTTATTGTAATGTTTTTATGAATGATTTTTATCAGTATGATTATTATTATTGATTATTATTTTATGTGTTGACGATGTTTTTTTGTGATTATGCGCCCGCGCCGCGGGCCGAGGCTGCATGTTCGTTTAGTGTTACAATATATATATATCGAGTAATAAAATTATAGTAATAAAATGATAAAGAAATAATACGACTCATTCATTATTAACTATTGTAGTCTGTAGCACGAACATTGACTAACCATTACCTATTGATACTTATTAAGTATTATTATTACATTATTGAATAAATTTAAAGAATGCATAATTATATTTCATAGGAATCATTATTCTGTATAATCTAGTTAAATATAATATAACGATAATAAATATGTTTGTATATGTAATGCGACGACGTTGTTGTTCAGTTCCGGCGGCGGGGTTTATGGATGGATATTTTTTTATTTTTTTACCGTTATAAGTTTTTGACTTACTCATGTAAAGATACGCGAGATTTAAAATACTGCCTATTAGATTATATTTTAAAAATAATGTTGCGTAAACCCCGCCCCCGCCGTGTGTAGATCCAGTGATTTCGATAATTTTATTTTCATAATAAAATGGGTAGAACGCTTTAGGTTCAAATAACGTTGTGAAAATTTGTGAAATTTTGTAGACTACATATCTTATTATAAATCTAAATATAAACTATAACTTTCCACTTGAATCTTTCATTTCCCTCCTGCCCGCGCTGCATCACCGCCCGCCGGGCAGAACTTTCCAGTTCTAGTTCTAGAAAAAGAAACTACTTCGAGAACTTTCCTTGACCGCTCGAGTCAGATTTAGCATTTAGCTACAGTTTGTTTTGTAGTTTGTGTTGTTTGTTTTATACGTCCTGAAATTATAATTATAATGCTAATTCTAACTCTGCCAAAGATCTTACCGCACAAGGATTGAAAGCGCAGTTTCACTGTGATGCAAACTACGAGCATGCAAATGTCTCAATAATGGTTAAAACTGTACCAATACCCTAAAACTAGTCGATGGACATGTTTCCAAATACTCTATCAATTCGGTAGAATCAAACCTGACTTGTCTTAATGGTCTAACTGCTTCACTCAGAGACGACCGAGTTCGATTGTAGCAATAAGTCTTAGACACTACGGATGAGTCGAGAATCCCAGTTGATAGTTTAGTTAAGGTTTATGACAATTGTGACAACTTTGCCTACCAAAGGTATCTTTGCCAGATAGGAACAATTCATACACTAAAATGGAGCCAACATTGAGTGGATATTATGACTGATTATTTATTATTTAGTAGCCAGTAAAATTAATATAAATACAATGAGGGCTTATTTTTCAATCCTCGGATATGAGCTTATCTGACAGACCAGATCCGCATAGAGTTATTCAATAAATAGGGCCTATCTGACGGATAATCAGCCCTAAGGAAACCGTAATAATAATTCATTCAACATATAACAGCGAGCAAGAAACAATATGCGAGTAACAATACTTAAGTATACTATACTGCCGAGCAAAAATAACGATACTTTTCATACAAAGTTCTATGAAAAGCGAACCGTTATTTTTGCTCGTGAGTATATTTACAACAGTAACAATACTTACAACAATTCAGTCCAAAACTTGTAGCTTTGCAATGGAAATAATTTAATGCTGCTCACCGAAACATTTTCACTTTCGCTCAATTTAACTCACTATAGGAGCAGTGAAAACGGGTCAAGTTTCTCACAGACCGGCTCGTAAAATAACGGACCACGGGCCTGTATTGCAGTGGACGATACCAGCCCATCTCTTGGCGAGAGCAAGAAACTCTTGCTTGTCATTCTTAACTAGTTGTTGGGCAAAGTTGCGTTTGCCCACTGCTCAAGCTCACATATTGCAACGCGGCGATTAAGCTTAACAGAAGCAAATAAAACCTAAAGGCCACGTTTAGCATGATTGTGGGCGTATAGGTGGAAAGGGAATCAAAATAGTGATAGGTTGCTAGCCGCTTCGCCTATAACATGATTCCTAAGATTTTCGCCCATTCCCTCGATGGACTTTTACTGCACGGGAAGAGAAGCAACTGGTACATTCTACTTTCAACATGAAACTACCGTGAGACTTAATCATAATTACATATAAACGGATAACTCGCGTATAAAAGTCGAGTGATGCTCGACGTGTTTTGTGTGTTCGTTTCGCTGCCGCCGGGCGAGCGCTCCTAGAGGAAGGACTACGAATTAGTTCGAAACATGTCGAGCATCACTCGACTTTTATACGTGAGTTATCCGTTTATATGTAATAAAATTATGGTACATTCTATGTTTTTTCTTTGCTCCTAGGCCAATAGTCTTCAAACTAATCCAACCATCATCTGAAATACTCCAGAATAGTTCTGAGACCTTGTACCTACTGGGGCCTTACCATGACGTCTTAATGCGATTCAATTCCGATTCAGGTTGGGTTCGCTCGCTGTCAGATCCATACTAAAAATGACAGCTAAAGCCTGAGTCGGAATTGAATCGTATTAATGTTATTTTTATTTTTTTGTGAATTGTATCTGTTTTCAATATGAGAGAGAGAGAGAGAAACATTTATTTACACACATTCGATACACGTAGATATAATAGGAAGAAATACAATATACTTAATTGATTTAATCGTTTAATTGAACTACATTATACATACATTTAATAAATATTTATATCGAATTACAAAAAAAATTAAACTATGATAAAATCTAAAAGTTAACTAAATATACAAAACTTAAAACTAAATAAATATACCTAACTATAAAAAGAAAACACCATCTAAAAGGCCCTCCTGCGGCATAGACCCCAACACACTGGCGGCATTACCTCTCTGTACAGCCAGAGAAATTCGCTGGGAGAGGTAAGCGCCAGCTCTGGGGTCTCCTGAGGTCTCTATTAGCCGGGACGACAAGGCTCTCATGAGGGCCCTCATGTCAGCCGACCAGGGACCCATTGTCTCTACTGCGAGCGCCGCAAACTCATAATCCTTTAAAAGAGAATATATACTTAGGAATAGTACCGATGTGGTGTAAAATGGGCCCCACTCAGCATAATGTTGCGGCAAGCCGCAACGCTGTTTTTCAGTGGGACCCAGATAAAATTAAAAAACTAAACATATAAAATACACATACACTGTGGCGACACGAACGCCAGTGGAATATATAGTATATTGGTACAATAAAGCATTTACTTACTTACGTCATGGTAAGCCCCTGGTCCGCGTATTGTGTTGTGATCCTTTTATTCCCCCGAGTGTACTCGCTACGCAACGCAGACGGGTTATACAAAAGAATTAATAATAATAATGATAATATAGCCTTTTTTTATTCCGAACTCGCTACAATTTCAATAAGTATGTTGTTGTTGTTGTTTATTATTAAATTGTCGCGTAATTCGGCGTGCCTCATGGCATAGGCCTCCTCCAGTATTGGAGGGTTTGGGCTATAGTTCCCACGCGCACCCAAGTGCGGATTGGGAACTTAACACACACCATTGAATTTCTTCGCAGATGTGTGCAAGGTTTCCTCACGATGTTTTCCTTCACCGAAAAGGTCATGGCAAATTTCAAATGTAAATTTCGCACATAAATTCCGAAAGACTCAGAGGTGCGCGGCCGGGATTTGAACCCACGACGCTCTGCTTGAGAGGCTACAGGTCAAACCACTAGGCAACCACGGCTTTTTACAAAAGGCTACAAAATAATTAGCCTGATGTTATTTCCTGTGCACATGACAAAAGTTACAAAACAAAATCGTCCGTGGCGACTGTACGGTAAGGGAAATGTATTCACATACCACCGTAGAACCCTGTCGCAATTAACAGGCTGCCGTCACTCATACTCTACGGTGTCGCATGAATACATTTTCCTTGATGTACTACGAAACAAAAGTTCTATACGTCCACTAGATAGACAACTTTGGTTTTCAATCCCATTTTTCTGGACACGGGCTCGATTTTTGGAAGCTCGTGTGAAATTACCACTCGAAAGTGCTTTTTTTTTAATATGAATAGGATGGCAAACGAGCAAGTGGGCCACCTGATGGTAAGTGATCACCACGGCCCATAGACACCCGCAACCCCGGAGGGATTGCAGATGCGTTGCCAACCTAGAGGACTAAGATGCAATGCCTCTTGTGCCCGTAATTTCCCCGGCTGTCTTACTCTCCACACTGGAACACAGCAGTGCAAGCACTGCTACTTAGCGGCAGGATTAACGAGTAAGATGGTGGTAGCGATCCGGACGGACCTTGCGCAAGGCCCTACCACCCGCAACTAATTAATCTGCTCTAATTAATCTAGTCAATTAGTTTGTCATTTTATTTAATACACAGATTTAGGTATACCAGTTTCAAGCAGTTCTTTCGAGTGATGTTCTCTCGAAAATCGGGCCCTTAGAACCATTGCACCAACGACGGCCGTCAGCAATTACCAACGCATCACTAGGAACCAGAGTAAGTAAGTAAGTAAATGCTTTATTGTACAAATATAAAGAAACAGATAGGTACAATTCACAAAAAAAAACATTAATATATGCACAAAGGCGAACTTATCCCTATAAGGGATCTCTACCAGTTAACCTTTGAGTAGATGAGAGGAGCATTAAACGAGGGACTCCGAGGGAGGCTACAGACTAGTGTTAAGTGCTAGTGACCTGCTATGGGTGGTTTAGGGGAATAGCGCGCGTCACGGAATGACGAGGTTTCGGGTTCGATTCCCGGCCATAGCTTTACTTTTCAGATTTTTCTGTGTTCTAATTTTCACTGACATTTAGAAATTTAGGCAATAAACCTACAGGTGATGTGAACGGGTTTTAAGCCGTTGACTCACTGTCTCAATGTAACACGACGTTTAGCATTTTTTGCTCGTCTGAACTGGTCTTTAGAGATGTATTAGGCGTGCATCTTACAAGCGTAGTACCGTAGAATGATCTAATGGTATTCAAACAGTGCTACGAAACGCGTAGCAGCGCTACGAGCGGAAAATCTAACACTGTGATCAATGGCTAAACCAAGTTACTTTCTACTATCGATAACGCTAGGAGAATAGAATACAACAATACAAGTTAGCAGAACGGTTAGCTAATGGTCATTATAACAACCTTGTATTTTACTGGCCTGTTAGTATTACGAGTATGTAGGTACGTTGGTGCGACACAAATCTTGCAATAGACAGATTAACTTGAAATTCAGTATAGTTAATGTAGCATAGAGTCAACATATGAATGCCAAATTTCAAGTCAATCTGACAACTAGATGTGGGTCAAAGTTTGCTTGCGTGATTCACACACGCGTAGATACACAATTACCCATATTAACACGGCAAGTCAAATAAACCTTGTAAAAAATACACATTGAGAAAGTTTACAAAGCAGGCAATACGGCCGATATCTGCCAGATAGTCTGACAACAATAAAAACGGTTTAACGATTACTTTAACCATAACTGACGATTTTGACGTATACTTTACTTCCATGCTGGTCTGGGAGCAAAGAAAAAACATAGGATGTACCAGTTGCTTCTCTTCCCGCGCAGATGGTAAAAGCCCATCGAGGGAATGGGCGAAAATCATAGGAATCATGTTATAGGCGATGCGGCTATCAATCCATCACTATTTTGATTCCATTTTCCACCTCTACGCTCACAGTCTTGCTAAACGTGGCCTGTGGGTCTTGTTACCTTAGGCTCTGTCGACCCCGTAAGGGATAGACGTGATTTGTGTGTGTGTATGTATGTATGTATTTGACAGAAAACTTATGACAAGCACTAAATAATCTATGTACAGGTGCCGGGTATACTCAACTATTTCTTAGCAAATTACGAACTCTAAATAATTTACAAAAATATAAGTGATAAGTGTAATGAACAAAAATAATTACCGTGCTGCTCTGCGATTGCGAAGGCGGGGTTTGCATGTAGTTGTAGCAAGCTTGTACCCGAAACCGACGAGCATGTATGAAAAGATTGATGAATGTGGATGAAGCGAAAGAGGAATGCTAGGATTGTAGTAAGTGGAACAAAGTAGTCTCTGCCTACCTCTGTGGGAAAGAGGTGTGACGTTATGTATGTAAGTAATTAGCTGGTATTCTATTTGTTTGAATATTCTTTTTATAATTTTGGGGTGTGTTTTAATGTGAAGGTGTTAAAAAAGGAAGGCGAGTTATCCACTCTGTTTTTCTACATGACACATTTTTTCGTGTCTTCAATTTATTTTAACAAACAAAAGCCACTTCGATAAAACCCGAACGCCTCCGACCCACCCGCATAACTGGACCGCCACCTGCGCTGCGCGGGCGACGAATAGATCACATCCTGCGCAGAAAAACGTGTGATCACCCCGACGGAACTGACAGATGCACCAAAGTACCTATTAAAAATACCACGCAAGTACAAAAACAAAACGTAATCAAAACCGCTCTTGTGTATATAGAACTTAAGCTATAATATTAAAATTTTAGTGGAATAGTTGGCTTGGTAAAGTTGTATCTCAAAATGGTATCAAATTACATTGTATCCAGGATGGAGCTGAAGTGTTCAGTAAACAGGACGACAGTGTCTCGTAACTAGATTATTTAATTACGATCTTATTGCGGCAGTAAAGCGAAGTGTAATATTACGTCGTAAAAGATGGTGTTTGTCCTTGTGTTAGAGGAAGTGCGCAGGGACAGCCTAATTGCGGTACACTAATTAAAGTAAAAAATCTGTTGTGTTAAATGCAAGTTTTCTTTCTGACTGTACTATTGGTCTTTTTGACTGTAAGGATTGGGAACTTCACAAAGCTTAAATTTTGCTCATAAATTCGGAGAAACTCGGAAATGTGAGTCCGGGGTTCGAACCCTTATACTCCGTTTGAGAGACCACAAGTCAAACCACAAATTAAAAGCCCTAAGAGTGAAAGAAGAACACATGTGTTCTCTTTTGAAAGACACACAAATACACAAATAAACACACAACTTTACAGGAATAAAACAGAAAAACAACGACATGTAAATATATCATCCATGTAATGAGTGTGTTTCGCTAAAGGGAAGCGGTCGCCTGGCTCAGCATTGTATACGTTAGATTTTAAACTACGCAGTTGTTTATTTTTAAAGTTGCTGAGTAAGTAGCGAGACGGCCAACTGCGACTCTTTTACGTCAATGCTCATTATAAGTAGGAATGGTAACGCAAAGAGTGACGGAACGGGTTGGTGATGGCTCCTCGCGCCCTGCACTACGCGCGCTAAACTTGGGTGAGACAGTGTAAGCCTGGCAATTTCACCAATTCGACAATTGTCGGTGACAAGTGACAATTCGAATTGCAATGCGTGGTCAATATTGGGCGTGATATGTATGTAGGTACCTGAATCGGCCGATGATACCCGAAACCAAATGTCGTTCTAAGAAGTCACGGACTGTACCTACTTCATCAACAGGGTATCACAAAACGAGCCCCTTTGCGTAGTAACTAATTTTCTAAAACTATAAAAATGATAAGACTAAGCAGAATAAGTATTTGACAAATATGACTTGTAATTTTTAAGACAAAAGCGCCGAAGTAACATTTACCGGAGGGAACGTTTACATCTGACAAAATATAAATTTCATTCAATGTACTTAATCGTAAAAATTAATTCTACACAAAAGAAAATTGTGACAAATGTTTCAGCTGTTAACTTATATTTCTCTTCGAATATTCACACAAATTTTTCAAAAACTTTCAGTAAATACAAATCGTATTATTTATTTTATTCTTCCAATGCATTTTTTTAAACTCAGCTCTCCATTTCTCTCTGTGCAAACTAAGCCTTCAATTGAATCTGATAAATTATTACTACTATCTCAAGTATTCGCCGATTAGCTTTCGGGCCTCTTGTAATCATCTAAACGCATTGATTTGATTTTTATGATTGCGTTATTTGAAAAATGTATAAACTATTTTACGAAGCAACCGCCGCAAATCTACTAAAGACCCGTTCGGCTATTCCGGCAACTCGCACCCTAACCGGTCGAACGCTTTGCATAATTAACTTTCATAAGTACCCTAGTTAGGGTGCGCTGGCCAGTTTTCGACAGGGGCGCTTGCCGTTGAACTGTCGAACAGTGGGACAGCGGGTCACAGCACAGGTGGTTGGCGGTTCCCACGGCGGGACCCAACCGACAAACGTCAAAGGATTTAACCGTTAGTCGTGGGTCTTTACTGGGTCACTGAAAAGTTTGAGGTGAAACTGGTATTTTGTGGTGTGGGACTATTGATGCGTTAAAAGTAAAGAGAAGTATAAAACCATTAGATACCGCTGGAAATGGGTTTGACCAAGGTGGAATTAAAAAAACTGGGGTAACCATTCGCTGACTTAATAATGAGAGTGAGAGAGAAACATTTACTTACACACATTCGATACACGTATCTATACATATAATAAGCCAGTAGAAAGTTCGTGTCTGTACATTAAATAAATTCTTCAAAAATAAAGTATATGAGCATATATATTTCAGTCCCAGGCACGGACATAGGATATAGTTTTTATCCCAGAAAAGAGCATAGTTCCCGCTGGATAGCGATCAGCGAATTCTGCGCGGACGGAGTCGTGGGCTACAGCTAGTAGATTTATAAAAGATATGGTGTAAATGAAGCAATAATGTTCCAATTCGGAATTTCCTGGTTCTGTTCTGAGTTGGTCATCTTCTCAGTACGTAATGTATATATAATGTAATGTCAACCTATATAATGTATATATGTAACAGCAAAGCATTCACATTCTCGTGTTAGTTTTTATATCAAAGAGACATTATTAAAAGAAGTTTTGGCCACAGCTCTTTGAAGATCATATTTATTTACTCAATTAAATCAACAGCATAAAGCAGTAAGAACGACAGGAGTTGCTTCTGGCTTACTAACTTGCTACCATTACTCGAGGGGGGCGTCGTATGCCGCACATCTGGGTACATATTACCGTATCACAATCTTTAAAGTGGTTGAAAACGCATGTCAAAATGAAGCTGGTCACACCGACTCCTGTACTAAGTGCTGTGTGATTTTATCTTATACTCTTAAACCTTTAGGTTTTATTTATCTTCTATCTTTTAGGTTCATGAGTAAAATTTGTACCAGAAATAATACTTGTGTTATTTTATTTCTTGAATACTTCTGTATTTACAACAATGTTCGTACGCGTTTATTCATTTTTCCGCGCTTTGCCCTCCTTTTTATGTCTTTGACTAATGTAAGAACATGGGTCTTTACATAGTATAAAACAAAGTCACTTCCGGCCGTCTGTATGTATGTTACTTTATCTTTTACAAGCTTTATATTAACGGGCAATATATGTATGTATGATGAATCTTGCAACTCAAATTTTGAAGCATAATATCAAAATACATTTGGCTGAAATTTTGCATACTTGTGTAAGTCAAATAACAATATAATAATCTGGTAGTAAAATTCTGGTAGCTCAGCCAGGACCTTCTACAGGAGGGAACTCTTCAACGCTTGGTCCGATTGCCTTGGAATTTAGTTCACATATGCAGGACGGACGACAATGCAAGTACAGTCAACGAAATGTACAGTCAGCATAACAGCTTGTGTCTAAAATGAGATTTTTAGGTTGGTTTACATAATAGATAGAGTGATTGAAGAGAAGAGTTTGTACGTACATAAGATAACCCGAGTGAAGCTGGGGTATATATAATACTCTTTCAAGTAAAAACGGCTGAATGAATTAAAATGAAATTTGGGGTATTTATTTTGTCCCATAAGTTGATGTTCCGAATGTACGCTTTGTCATAATTTTCGTTATTCATAAATCGTTTTATTTCTGAAACAGATTTTTTTTAGAATTGATAGCAAACAAACCTTACCTAACCTAACACATTCTGATGACTTTCCAAAATATCTAAAAAATTCACGATTTTATGTATTATGACCAACGATTATTATGACCCGTGAAATTTGGCACGTAGGTACAGTCAAGGGCTTAAATATATCACGTCAAAAACTTATGCCCTCAACTGCACTGGCTGGATCTAAAACATGTTCGGATTTTCCCACGAGATCGGGATCGACGCGTGTAAAATCCCGAAATGTCTATCTGACATGTGTATAGACAAATGAAATTGTACACGGGTCTTCATGCTATGTAAATGAAAACCACAACGGTATTTATGGAAAAAGCCATGGATTTTTTTTAAATCCAACTTGAACTTCACGCGAGCGAAGCCACGGGTTAAAGCTAGTGAGAAACGTACAGACATACATTCATAAATCATTATATATCCCTTATGGTGTAGACAGAGCTTTTTTTTTAACGTGTGGAAAATGCACCTTATGCATTCCCGCGCTCGGGGCAGCAACGGGAGTATGACGGGCTCTTCAGCTAAAGCTCGCCGCTGCCTTCCCTGTGGAAGGAGGGGAGAGGCCTACCGTCTAAAAACCGACACGTTCCCTCCTGGCCATGGACTGTGAGCGTTACGGGAGCACTAGGTGTCACATTGCTAGCCGTATCGCCTATAACAGGGGTGGTCAACTTGATCAGACGCAAGATCTCATGTTTACTAACGAAACCCTGTGCGATCTACCAATTACATACTCTATGAAACCTTAAATCAGCAGTTGGTGATTACGTTGCGCAGTCTGGTCTACGTATTAATATATTTTTGCCTTGCCACGATCGACTGGGCTAACAGTCGCGATCGACCGGTCGATCGCGATCGACTTGTTGGCCACCCCTGGCCTATAACATTCTCTGGATGGGCTTTTACTATCTGCGCGGGTAGAGAAGCAACTGGTACATTCTATGTTTTTTCTTTACTCCCAGACCAGCATGGAAGAAAGCCAGTGGAATACGACACTCAAATCGCATGAGCACATTTTTAATTATTCCATTTAACAAAAGAGCCCTGGAAACGTTTCTTAACCATGAACTTTGTCAGAAATAGAACTGTATTGTAAAATCATACAGAGTTATTAGGTATTACGCCGTTGACATGAGCCAGTACATAATAGCCCCGACACGTGTAGCTGAGGCGCGTCCTTCGGGAGCCACGTGCGTCGCCTGGCAACAGTGTCTCGACACTGCAGGGAACTTGCGTCGCAGCTAGTACCTGCAAATAGAATATTCGAATATTCCACCCATGTTTACTATTCGAATATACATAATCAACAGCCTGTGTACGTCCCACTGATGGGCATAAGGCCCCTCTCAGAATGAGGGCTTGGGCCATAGTTCCCTCGCGAGTTCATTGAGTATTGGGAACTTTCACACACATCGAAATAACTGCTTGCAACTCGACAATAACTCTCTCAAATCTTGTTTCATACTTTTTCAGCGATTTTTGTCGTAGTTTGGTTTCAGTTTTCTACTTTTTTTATTGTTTTTTTAAGTATTTAAATATTCTCAGGGTTTATTAATAATAGATTTTATTGTTTAATTTTTTTTGGTTTTAATTTTCTACTTCTTTTTTAAGTATTTAAAATATTCTAAGGGTTTATTAATATACTTTTCTTTTCTTCCTTGCTGGTCTGGGAGCAAAAGAAAAACATAGAATGTACCAGTTGCTTCTCGTCCCGCGCAGATGGTAAAAGCCCATCGAGGGAATGGGCGAAAATCTTAGGAATCATGTTATAGACCATGCAGCTAGCAACCCATCACTATTTTGATTCCCCTTTTTTCCACCTATACGCCTCCAATCGTGCTAGAAGTGGCCTTTGGGTCTTGTTACCTCGGGCTCTGTCTACCCCGTAAGGGATATAGACGTGATTTGTGTAAGTGTATGTATTTGTGTAAGTGTATGTATTAATAATAAATTTTATTGTTTACTTTTTTGGTTTTAATTTTCTACTTTTTGTACTGTTTTTTTTAAGTATTTAAATATTCTAGGGGGTTTATTAATAATAGATTTTATTCTTTAAATAAGAAGTATGCAAGCTCCCTACTTCCGTGGTCTCACTAGGGCTTATTTGATAGCAGGAGAAAGAACATGTTGTTCTCTTTGTATTTTAAACGGCTATGTTATGTTGTATAAATAGTTGCAGAACAAGTGAAATCCTAACTCCAAGGTGTCTTCTAGTTCATGCCTAAGGACGTATTTGACGAGTAGATCTATGTTTGATATTATGTTTAAATACAAACTTCGGTTCAGTATTAAAGAAGTAACAGTTTTACGAAATTAGTTTAATACGCATACTTACCACCGGCAATGTTACTTTGTACTTTTTGAAAGAACCACTGTTTTTTATCATGTCGTACTTTGATTCAATTGATGTTAAAACATGCATGTTGTTAATGGACTTGATGCTAGAAAAATATTCTGAGTTTATTTTAAATTTATAAGCAAGATAAATAAATATAGGGGTCTCAGCACCGAATACAACTTTGTCCCTTTCGGTGTTGAGACCCTTGGTCCGTGGGGTCCTAGCGCTATTAGCCTCTTCAAAGAGATTTCGAAGAGGCTAATAGATGCTACGTGTGACCGCAGAGCTGGCAGCTTCCTTGGACAGCGTGTTAGTATCGCTGTCCAAAGGGGGATGCTGCCAGCGTCTGCGGAACTATGTCCTCCTCCTTTTTTAATCATTAACCGACTTCAAAAAAAGGAGGAGGTTCTCAATTCGTCTGTATTTTTTTTTTTTAAGATTAGCTTTAGTTTAGTTTTTAATTTAATCATAGTTTAATTTGTTTTTAATTCCACTTTGGTATTTTACAAAATAAAGGAGAAAAATTCAAATTTTACAAGTAAATTATTCTCTATATTAATCTAGATTTACGTGCATGTTCCTCTTTAAGCTATAACTTTAGTGTTAGCGTGAAGTGAACATTTTAATATTGAATTCAACTTGCAGTGCAAGGGCAGCTTCAGCGAGATCATGTTACCAATCACGTCACTGCATTCATCCCAGAGTCTAGAAACTTGCATATGACATTTTGCACACGTGTGCGCTCTGATGCAGGCTATATACCAATAGGTTAACAATTCTTACCATATTTGATGCGCCGCTTCTGATGGAAAGCTATTTTTAGAAAATCGTAGAAAATTTATTCATTTTTTTTCTATGGATTTTCTGTCTCACAAGCCGAACACTGGTTTTAATTTAGTAAGTCTGGTTTTAGAAGGTTAGACCCGTCTCTTCTCGTGGGTGCCGAAAAGGCAACTAAACTTAGAAAGAAAGAAAGATTTTTTTTATTAGGGACCTGATGTGAGGGTGGGTAGAAAAGCATTCTCTATTAACGACAAACTCTGAACTCCAGCACTGTGCTGTACAAAGCAAAGGGATAGCACTACACTGCTTATTAAAAAAAGTGGTTATCAAAATTCATTAGCTTTTTTTCACACACATACCTAAGACACATTTTTCACACATAAAACAAAGGATTCTAAATGATAATCATTTAGATTCTGAATGATAATCATTCAGAATCCTTTGTTTTATCGTATATGAAATGAATTTGTATGGAGCGTGCTTTATGCGTGACATTGATTCAGCAAAAATACAGTTTTTTAAAAGTACAGATTAGATGGAAAGTGAGCAAGTGGGTCACCTGATGGTAAGTGAGCATCACCGTCCATAGACACCTGCGACACTAAAGGACTGCAAATGCGTTATCAGTCTAGTGGGTCCAGATGGAATACCTCATGTGTTAGTATCACGCCGGAACGCAACAGCTTCAGCTTGTATGTAAGATGGTGGTAGAGATCCGGACGGACCTAACACGGGTGTAGGACCCGCAAAAATTGTACCAGGCGAGCATAAGCCCGCAAGCAGTGTCAGCAGCCTCCGGCCTGCGGTCGCGGCCCAGCCACTTCCGCTCCTCTCGTTTCAACCTTTTTTTCATCCTTTTTTTGTTCCCATACATTTTTTGAGCCCTCGATTTAATATTGTTCCTCTGATCTCGATTACTTTAATGCGTAATTTTGTACAAAAACGTGGGAGCGGATATCGGAAGGAAGTTTTTGGTTTTAAATTATTTTTGGGGATAAGGTACAAGCGGGGATCGGAAGGGTATCATTAATAATGTAGTGTAAAGGTTTGGTGAGGGTTCGTGAGTAAATATCGGTTTACTATTAATAGGGCGGCGCGGGAAACCCCACTGCACTGACTCATAGTTTTTCCCCAATTGTTCTCTATTTCCGTTTTGTTCAATAGTTTATTTACAATTCTGTTTATTGATTGTTAGAGACTTCTACTTTGTGTAGGGATCAATGTAAGCGTACACAGACCAATTAAATTAATCAAATAAATATACTCCGCACCCTTTTCTCGGGTTAAAGAAACTTTATTGATCTCAAAAGGTATATACATTTCAATTCAAGACATCCTATTTTACATGTAGTTGTAATTCAAGAGAAAACATGCCTTAAGATGTGTCAGTGAGAGTTTTTGATATGTTTCCGTTTCATTTTAGTTTGATTTTGCTCGTAATTTATTAAAAGTTCTACAAGTACTACACAAAAAACAAGTGAGTTTTACTATGCCACGGACTTTGTATTTAATAGACAGCTTCTATGTGATTATGTATGTATCTCTAAATACATCTGTCTTTCACACCAGAACGACTGAACAGATCTGGATATAATTTGGGACAGATATAGATTATAGTCTGGAATAAAACACACCTTTTATCCCGGAGATTGTTTAGTTCTGGACGTTAGCGATAAACGAATTCTTCGCAGACGAAGTCGCGGGCAACAGCTAGTCTCATGTCTACACGGCTACTACAAATAGGCCGTACTGTCGAAAGCCCAGTTGAGATTTCTGAGAATAATCCTGAAGTTTACATTGCGTGACGCGGACGCGTTAAGTCGTTGACCCAATGCCGCAATGTATAAACTTGGAGGATTCTCGCGAGTCTTAACGCGTTCCCGGTCCACCATCTCTATCTACCGTCATCGAACGGCATTTGACAGAAAGAGATAGCTATGGCCTTAGTGCATGGCTATCTTGAGCAAAGACTCCGCACCTCCATATTTTCAGCGTACTCTGAACTTTGGCCCGACTGAACTTTAGCGGGGTCAGAGTTCACTCAAACTAGGTGAGCGGCGGGCGCGACGGAACGGCCTATGCGCCCCCCGTCTCTCCTCCGCCCCGGTCGGTGTAGTGCGCGGCGCTTACGACCTTTAGGACCACGGGTGTATGTAGAACGTCAGCCTCGGGGATAATTTGTGTATCGCGTGCTGAGATTTAAGGGTGATATCGATAGTGGTGGTATAGAGGACGGCTGGATACGGCCCGAGCGTGGATTATAAAAATTAGCTTTGACGTAGGCTTATTACCTAACTCGCTCGCAAGCGCCATCGTGTTCATTTTGACAGTTCTTGTATGAATGTGACAGCTAGCTGATTCCGATGCAAATTGTCAGTGCATACATGAACTGTCAAAATGAACACGTTGGCGATTGCCTAATAAGCCTACAGGTCACCAATCCATCGGTATGGCTGAATACCAATGTAAATGTTTTTCAGAATTTTTTAATTGAAATTGAACAATTTATCCGTTGGATGTTCAAAATAAATACACCTAAGGCGGTCGAAGGAGTGATTTAATCCTAAATTACAATGAAAAACCTTTACAGGAATCCAACTAGCCCAGTCACTTGCTGAAGAATTCCAAAGTTTACAAGATACTCGTACTGCCGGGAACAACTTAAAGGCATAAATTAATCTGAGTTTCAGTAAATAAAATCGTCAAGTAACAATATTACAACACAACAGCTCATCAAGCAAAACCTACCCTGATCCTACACAGAACTCCATCGATTTCGTTGTAAATAACAACGAAGGAATTACTATAATAATCCTAATACTATAGAATTAAATTAAGAAGGAATTCCAAGGGCCATAAATTCCTAGCGACGTAGGGAGGGATTAATCTCGTCCCGCGACGCCCTAGGCCTCCAAAATCGCGTATTGCAGACCTTCGCCTTTAACCTAAACACATTACTGTACTAACATATATTCCTTTTGAAACTTGGCCGCACAGAACATTTTGGGATCGGCGGGTATTTTTTTTTAAATATAGTCTATTCCAATCTTACGCTTTTGTAAACAAAACAAGTCCTCCCAAGTTCTTGCAATTTTTTTTATACAATAATCATAGTATAATTAATATTAAATGTCGTGAGATATATTGTTTTATCCACGCGCATATCATTAGAGCTCTAAAATACGTTCAGATAGCGTAGGAAATGGCCAGCATTATTACACCATTAAAAAATTCTATACTGTAACACAGTACAAAAATCTCTACTTTAATGCCACCACAGACAAGAAAGTACTTACATAACTCACGTCTTTATCCCTTACGGGGTAGACCGGACCTAGTATAATTGGTTGTAATAATGCTGGTTATTTCCCTACTGCTACTGAACCCATCTTAGAGTACTTATGATATACATATGTGTAGATAAAGTAGTGTATGCAATACATAAGGCCTTAAAACAAGCGTGTGATCTTGACTCGCCAAGGCTCGTTACAAAAAACCACACTCATATTTTAAGGACCCTCATTATGTAATGGTTGCATAAAATACAATGATGATGATGAGCCCTCTCAACATTCCGGTGGATGAGATGCTAATTGCATATAATGACTTATTGCGTGGGAATTTAGATGAAATTGATTTGTTTGAGGCGTCAATGGATTGGATAGCTTTCGGTAAAGGACAACATCGCGAGGAAACCTATTAATAACTGCGAAGCAATTCGACGGTGTGTGAAGTTCCCAATCCGCGCTGGGCCTTCTGTTTCAATTTACAGTCGGGCTTCACTTTGCAGAGGTAGCTCGTACTTCGCAGACCGCTGCGTCTGTGCAACACATGTGTCTATGCAAAACTCCAACTTTCAGCAGCTTTGATAACTGCATTTTTTAGTTTTTAAACTAGTGTCCGACCGAAACGGATTTTTCAGCCGAAACCGAAACCGAACTTTCGGCCTTGCCCTCTGTTTCGGCCGAGACCGAAACTTATTAAAACATTTAAAATTACGATTATTTATTGAAATTTACTGTTTTTTTAACATTTATTAACACATATTATACTTACCAAAGCACTCAATTGCAAAATATAACCTCAACTCACGATTAAATGAACGGTGGCGAACTGAGCCGGGGCCCCGCCGGCGAGCAAGCACGAGTTAGCTGCGAAGTATACCGAACGACGCACGAAAATTCACGAACACTCGAGTTTCGGCGGGGTCGAAAGTTTTGGCTATATTTTGGCCGAAACCGAAACTAAGGCCGAAACTAGATTTTTTGGCCGAAACTGAAACCGAAACCGAAATTTCGGTCGGTCACTATTTTTAATACGCATTTTTGTTTCATTTCCAGTAAGGCTTAACTCCTCGGTTCATACACTAACCAAACCCAGCCGGCGCTGGCACGCCAGGAAAATAAAGACGCTCTCTAATTTATGCGGCTAAATGAAAGATTATGCAGGAATTGATTCGCCGCGCCGCATTCACAAGGTACAGAATTGATACAAGTGTATATTTTGTTCACAGACTCTGGTTTCCATGATTTCGGTGAAATCACTACATAGTATAAAACACAGTCGCGTCCCACTGTCTGTCCGTTCGTCCCTATGTGTGCTTAGATTTTTAAAAATATGCAACGGATTTTGATGCGTTTTTTTAAATAGATAGAGTGAATAAAGAGGAAGGTTTATTTGTATAATTCTACGCAGACGAAGTCTAGTAGGTAGACTTAGTAGTACCCTGTTGGTTTTTATTTATCTTGGCGATATTATGTAGGGGGGTTAGTATCATTTCGTCTAAGATGCAAATGGTCTATGTAGCAACTAGTCTAAAAAGTCTAAAGTGCAATTTGTTATTTATTAGTAATAGACCTAGGTAACTTTATAAATTATTAAGTTACATACATACATACATTCATAAATCACGTCTTTATCCCTTACAGGGTAGATAAAGCGTAAGACTTTGACACGTTCGGCATGATTGTGGACGTATAGATGGAAAAGAGAATCAAAATTGTGATGGTTTGCTGGCCGCATCGCCTATAACATGATTTCTAAGATTTTCGCCAATCAGCTCGATGGGCGTCTGCGCGGGAAGAGAAGCAACTGGTACATTCTATGTTTTTTCTTTACTCCCAGACCAGCGTGGAAGAATTATTAAAGTTACCTAGGCTTATTGAAGTTCGGCTTCAACAAAATGCTTAATCTTTTCTTTAACCATTATCGTTACTGGCACTACTTTTCCTAACCATTTCCCTACTACTTACCTTATTAATATTTTTTGGATTTCGCTTCTAAGTTTCTACGCTTTTGGCATTGATCGTGGCGTAGTTAAGGCAACTTCGTTTGTTCAGAATTCCCGCGGGAACTATGCGATTTTTCAAAGTAAAAACTATCCTATGTCCTTTCCCGGGACTGACACAATTCTACCATACTCCAATTAAATCGTTTCAGCAGCTTAAGCTTGATGAGGTAACAGGCAGACGGATACACTCTCGCATTTATAACGTTAGTAAGGCCGCCTTTACACCTGTAAATTTTAGGTAGGTACTTACGTAAGCGACTTACGATAAATTTCCAAGTGTAAGCACTCGTTGTAAGTGGCTTATTGTGATGTCTTACTACTTTCGTAAATTGGAAAATTACAAGTCTAAACGCGTTCAAGTTTGTTTACGGACGCGACTCACAGCTTATCGAACTAAATGAGTCGAACTTACACCAAAACAATGTCCTCTGGAGACCTCAGGAGACCCCAGAGCTGGCGCTTACCTCTCCCAGCGAATTTCTCTGGCTGTACAGAGAGGTAATGCCGCCAGTGTGTTGGGGTCTATGCCGCAGGAGGGCCTTTTAGATGGTGTTTTCTTTTTGTAGTTAGGTATATTTATTTAGTTTCAAGTTGTGTATATTTAGTTAACTTTTAGATTAATCATGATGTTTTGTATTATGTTGTAATTTTAGATTAGTTGGTTTAAATAAATGTATGATATTTAATTTAAGTAGAATTTAAGTATTCTTACTGTATTTTATTTTGAAAAAATGACTTTCTGCCATGTCCTCTAAACAAAAACGAAAATAACTGTCGAAACTGTGTATTTTTTTAACAGTTGGTGCAACTTGTTCCAAAAGAAATTCAAACCTTGTAGCATTCATTCTCATAAAATTGAAAAATCGGTCTCGGTCTTCCATTCTCAAATCGGTCTCGGCTTCCATTTTCAACTCCTTCAAAATTTCATACTCACCTCGTGCCATTTTTTTCTAGCCAAGGGTTTACCCAGCATTTTCTTTCAGCATTATTTTTCTTTCGCCTCTTATTGGATAAAATTGTATATGCAGCAGCCGCTTGAACGTGGCGACTATGAGAAGGCATTTTTATTACTGATTTAGTAAGCATATGTAAATGGCCATGTAATACAAGTAAACTCACAAAATTTACTGTAAATTTGTTTTAACTGTAAGTAAGTAAGTTACATAAATATTACGAGAGTATATCACAGGTGTAAAGGTGGCCTAAGGATTTAACTTTATAGCCAAAACATGTTAAAGTTACACACAAAAAAATATATAACATTATGTAATTTCAACTTTGCACAATAATCTCCAATATATTTTTCTAGTTACACAATGGACTTACACTTGGTTTTATTAGCACAATGCCTTTACCTTTGACGCGGGGTGGTAATGCGTGGCCCGTGACGTCACAGCTTTGTGCATGTCTCGGGTATCCGCTTACTTGTTCTCACTTAACGAGTATAATGGCCAGCTCATAAAGGATTTGTTTTGTGCTTTCAGAGCGCGGAGCTTTCCATTAGGGATTACTGAAGAATACTGTAATATTTTACTTGAAATGAAGAGAAAGGCGAAAGTAAGGTCTTTGATCGATGTCATTGATTGATAGGAGAATGGTTCCTTACTGCGTAAATACGCTTTTATTGATAAATTTTTAGCGTTCCGTAACTCGTTTGTCTGACTGCATGTACGTCTGTCAGAGCCGTTTACACCGTAAGTATCGGAACGATGGACTTGAAATTTCGTACACATATCTACCTGTTTAAGTTAAGAGGGGAAAATAAAAAAAAATAAAAAAATACAGTTTTTGCAAACTATAACGTGTGACATATGAAAGAGCTTGAAAGAATCTCACAAAATACAGTTTTTTATAATTCTATGGTAAATATTTTTGAAGTTATTTAAAATAGGCTAAAATTGACCATCCTCTCTCCATCTCCGATTGTTTTTCTACTAAGTAGTCACGTGCGGGTGCGAATATTGTATCCAACTTTTGAAAGGACATCTCTCGACAATAATATTCGATAAGGGTCTGAGAAGTACTCACCCGCAAAAAAAGATTTAGGTCTCTTAAATTATAACAAAGCCAAATACCATCCGCAAAAAATTACAAAAACTGGTTATATCTGGTTTCAGGGGGCAACTGCCGAGCGACGCCGAGCGCGGCCGACCGCCCCCGACAGACGGCATGTCTTACTCGCCACTACTCTCAGCTGTACTGACGTCAGCAACTGCCCGCGTGTACATTGTCGCACGACACGATGAAATACAACACATTCCTGCAAACAATAGTGTTTTTCCCTTTATTCGTGAACCCTTTACTTCTCAGGCATAGATTATAGAGCTTCAGATCCGTTTGTCGTTATCTCTATCGTTATGACATTTGCCTTTGCTAGGCATAGACAAGATATTCTGTAACTTTTTATTGAATTGAAATTGAAACTTTTTATTTCAGACCTTACTCCATGGTTAGTAACAATTTTAATCTTACAAACAATGGTTAGTGAAACAAAAATAAAAGTACGACGATCGATCGACGATTTACGATGATCGTGTTCTCCGTCTCGTATTAAAAACACATTTGTGTTTTTTCTACGTTTGCGTCTCCTGAAATACTAGACTTAACTTACTTACTTAGCAAGATCTTAACAAGATCTAGGACTATCCTGTCTTACAGATACTGAGGATACCTGTTGGAACCAAAAAATGTTAACTACCGCGCGCATTTATTGACAAGGATTTTATTTTCTGTAGCATTTGTTGTTTTTAAACGTCTTCTAAAGATATTAGTGTGCATCTTACAAGTGTAATATTTCCGACTTAAAAACTACCTACTACAAATAAAACAAGTCGGTACCTACTCAAATTGGACGCGTTCCTTACCTTTGTTTCTTTAAATCTAGGGTGAATGTTTATTAACTATAAGCAAACATTTTCGCTTACAATCAGGAGTGATTATATATGGTCATATATAAGCCTTAATATCATCGATCATTTATATTCAAGATATATCATCAGCCGTTCGAAATTGTGTCGGAAAAACGATTCTCGGAGTAGCTTTGTGAGCTGTATTCAGAAGATATTTATAAATATTACAATTGCAGTTATACAAAATTAAATGATCGAAGACGAAGATGCTTTAAAAAATTACAAAAAAATGCAATATCGCCATAATCAATGGAAACGTTACGCTGCGACCTCTGGGCAGTGTGTCGACCCCGGGGCGAGTCGCGGCCGCGCCGCCCGCCCAGCATCAGCACTGCCGCAAACACCAGAACATTAGGTCACCTGCGGCCTTACCATGACGTCTTAATGCGATCCAATTCCGACTCAGTTCAGGTTTTAGCTGTCACTTTTAGTATGGCTCTGACAGTGAGTGAACCTAAACTGAATCGGAATTGAGCCCCAGCCCCGCTAGCACAAGAGCGCACGAAAGTCGCGTCATGCGCGAGTTGGACTACCCGTCTCTTTCTTGTTGGTACAGTAAGAAAAGGACGGGCAATCTATCTCGCGCGCGACGCGACTCTTGTGCGCTCTCGTGCTAGACGTGCTGGTCGTCATGAGCCGTGTGAGCTGTCACCGTTACTGGAACGTGCCACAGTTATGGTTACAGCTAGCAGTCATGTTATAGGCGATGAGGCTAGCAACCCATCACTATTTTGATTCCATTTTCCACCAATACGACCACAATCTTGCTAAACGTGGCCTGTAGGTACCTGTTACCTTAGGCTCTGTCTACCCCGTTAGGGATAAAGACGTGATTTGTGTATGTATGTATGTATGTAGCAGTCGAGTACCCTTTAGACACTCGCCACCAAAAGTATTAACCGACTTCCAATATAAATAAAATTACATTATGATTGAAGACATTTTGGGACCATTTCACTTCGGCTGGCTTCCTTTTCGTATTTTTTTTTTGCTTTTTTTAATCGGTCCACGGCTGTGTTAAAGTTATCGATGAAGACACGATAACATTTTTTGGTATCCGACCATTTGACCGACAAACGTTTGACAAATGTATCGTTTGACAAACATTTCATTTGACAACCCTTTCATATCAGATAAACCGTAAACTTATTTAAAAAACGAAAAACCTTTAGGCTTGGCTCACGTTACGTCAGGTTAGGTTTGTTTTATAAGTTTTCCAAAACGTCAATATTTTTGTAGAAAACAAAAGGTTGTCAAATGAAGTGTATGTCAAACGATGCATTTGATTTGACAAATGTTGTTTAGTAAATGATGGTAAACCTAAATTAATTATTAAAAACACAGCCACTCAAGCACTCTAATAAAAAGCTAATAGAAACGGTAAGTCATAGAACACCGCCAAGGAGGAAAGGAACTGTCAATTAAAGGTTTAAGTGCAGCGGCGAGTGAATTAAGGGCGGCCGTTGTGATCCCCAAGTGGCTGTCTAGTTATCCGACTTAGCCTGGCTTGGGAACTGGATAATGCGTTATTTTAAACCAGTTAATAGGTATTTTATTGAATCAGGCGTTACTTTGCGGAGGTCCATTTCAATGAACAAAAGTTTACCTTGCTACTCCGCTACTCACGTGCAAGATAACCAAGCCTGTGTGAAATATATATGTTTTTCATGCAACTCTCCCTCCACTATTGCCAATAAAACACACATAAATCCCACAAACTTAATTATCCCTTACACCACACAAACACTGACGCGTTTTGATCTCTCTACGGGATCATTATCAAAGTTTAATGAGCACAACTGGTACACATGCAAACCAAAAAAAAAAAAATTGCGTGGAAAACGTATAATATATTTCACACAGGCTTGATTATCTTGCACGTGAGTAGCGGAGTAGTAGCCACACGCGGAGGTAACCCGACTTGCACACCATGACGTCTTAATGCGATTCAATTTGTTCAATTATTACAATTATTATGAAGAAAAAATAGTCTGTCCATGATTTTTTAGCCAACTGATTTTTATTATATTTTCTAATATAGGTATATTAGAAAATATAATAAAATTTATTATAAAATATGTTTCATTCTATTATCAGCTCGGTGAAGGTCGACTTAGGTTCGGATCTTAGACTATAACCAGTAGGATAACTAAGCCTAGCAATAAAAAAATACATTAAGGAGTGATGACGTCACAGGTCGTGGGGTCGTTAAGTCGTCACCGCCGGCTAGACGGGCGGCGCCGCGGCGCGACACTAGCACATTACTGCACGAGAAAATGCTTACAGTCGATCCAGAATCGCTATTTGATTACATGAAATTAAAACGCGTAGGTCAATGCTTTTGTGATGCTGGCTTTTTGTTGCATTGAGAAAATTACTTCGCTAATGGGGACTATCGTTTCTTTGCCCACCAGTTGGCGCCACTGTTGACTAAGGTCCAGAGGTATAGCTGTCAAAGGCGAATATAAGATCGGCGCCGAAGTTTTAAATCTTGAATCTCATTAAGTTTATTAATTATAAATAACTATCATCATATCGACTATACTGCGATGTAGTGCAGTTCCGTTTTGTTCGGAAAAAATAAATCCGCTTTCAAAGCGTTCACATTAATCGCCAAATAATCAATATTTGCGATAATTTCCCGAAGGAGTTCACTTTTCAACTGGTAAATGAAAGAAATTGTAATTTATCTCACGAAGCCTGCCAAAACCAGTGAAAAGTGAATGTTATTGGACCTCACGCGACACTAGCGCCTCTAGTGGCAAATTCACACGCGATAGCCCCCATTGCATTTTCAGTTATCAGTTCAGGCGAGAAAAAGTCCGTTTAAATAAATAAATATCTTGAGACAAATTACACCAATTGACCCAGCCCCAAACTAAGTAAAGCTTATACGATGGATACCAGGCAACGGATAAACATACTTATATAATGTAGATAAATACATACTTAAATACATACAACATCCATGACTCGGGCACAAACATTCGTATTCATCATACAACTGTCTGGCCCTACTGGAATTCGAACCCGGGACCTCTAGCTGCATAGTCAGGGTGACTAACCGCTGGGCTATCCGTTCGTCCACCACATCATTTTATAATACAACCTTACTCTATTTATTTTACGTTTGCCGTTAATTATCATGCTTTGTCGTATAAGATGCACTAATTCCCGCCCTTTGTCTGGATTATCAGTCTGTAACTCAATTTTATTCGGTTTGTACTCAGACTTATGGTTATAGAAGTCCATTATGACATTCTATTACTTTTTTGCTTCGTCCTTTTTAAGAGGCTTTATACGAAAGGGATGCATAGAGCTTTTAACACATTCGCTGCTAACTCAAACCCGAGAATTCCGGCGCCGTAAAAGCAATTGTTTGATATAAGTTTATCTGTTGATTTTGCATGCTCTGTGGCTTCTGATAGATCGTGTGGTACTCTATGCTCTGCTCAGACTAGATGTCATACACACACGTATCATAACACATTAAACAAATTATGAATAATTAACAGTGTTGTGTTTTATATAAATTACCTACACTATATATCATACAGCAATAAGCTTGTAACATATAAGTACATATAATCATCAATCATATAAAAAATCAGTAAGTACATAAATCTTATCGGCTGAGAAGAACTTTTAGTAATTAACTTAACGTTTTCTCACGAATCAGCTTAGATAAATAAACCTAGTGTTAATAGTTTGTATATTAATAAAAATATTATTCCCTTAAAAAAAATTACCAAATCAATATTTTTTTGAATACAAGTAAATAACACTAGAATGCACCAGTTGCTTGTCTTCCCGCGCAGACGGGAAAAGCCCATCGAGGAAACGGTCAAAAATCTTAGGGATCATGTTATAGGCGACGCGTCTTGCAACCCATCACTATTTTGATTCCCCTTTCCACCTATACACCCACAGTCATGCTAAACGTGGCTTTTAGGTTTTGTTACTTTAGGCTCTGTCTACCCCGTAAGGGTTATAGACATGATTTGTGTGTATATGCGCGTCTTGACGAGTCGCGAAATGGACGAAATCCGGAATGACAAACAGCGAAATGGACGAACTGCGTATTGATGAATCGCGAAATGGGCGTATCATATTATGGACGAACTGCGCAGTTAGCAAACGGCAAAATGCAATTTAGACGAACTGCGTATTGGAGAAACGGCTAACAAATCATAAATAACACTAGTAGGTGCTTGTAGTAAATGAACTTGTCACAGCAGTCACGCTACCGTGGCGGAACCATCTGTGGTGAGCCAGCAACTCGATATGAATCACGCGGGATTTTCCGCTGAAGAATTAAGTACAGGGAAAGTCAACGGAAAATAACAAATGTAGTAGGTAAGTTAGGTAACGTCGTAGGTGAAGTGAAGAGTAGTAAAGTCACGTGCCTACCCTTTTTGATTAGCCTCCTATTACAAACCTGCTATGGGTGGTGTAGGGGTATAGCACGCGTCACGGAATGACGAGGATCCGTGTTCGATTCCCGGCCATAGCTTTACTTTTCGGATTTTTCTGTGTGTTCTAATTTTCAATGTCGTTCAGATTT
This sequence comes from Pandemis corylana, assembly GCA_949127965.1. NCBI lineage: Eukaryota > Metazoa > Arthropoda > Insecta > Lepidoptera > Tortricidae > Pandemis > Pandemis corylana. Next base: position 11,870,223 of record OX421866.1, on the reverse strand, counting down.
TTTTTCCTATTACAAAGTTAAAAAGTGCAATTGGTATATTGTAAAGACAAATGAAATTTTATTTTCGGTTATACATTCTAATGCACATTTTGTATAAGCTCTCTCGTTCAGAGAGGAGGCCTGTGCACATTGGGAAGAATATAGGCTGGATATGATAATAATGATCTTAAGTATTATACAATAATGATATGTATTGTGTGTAGGTATTATTTTATTTTATTTATTTAGCTATGTATATTTATGTTAGTATTGTTATTTTTATTATCCCAGCGTTTCTCCTGTCTATTAGTTTCCGCCACCTACTTAAACTGTCTCCGACTTATTATGTACTTTCTTTTATTGGTTGTCTGGTAGAGATCACTATTAAGCGATAAGACCGCCTATTGTCTACTTTGTTCTTTGTTTCTGTACTGTTTTGTACTGATTTGTGGTGTTCAATAAAGAGTATTTGTATTGTATTGTTTGTTTTGTAAATACTAGCATGCTTGTACTTTGCATGAAATATGAATAAATTGTCTTTTGTTTTTGCAGTTTAATTTAAAAAGGCAGCAACCCCGCGGCGTGTTATCTTTGTATGTTAAATACAGATTTGGAGTGAAGGGAGCCAGCACGAGTGGCCACGGCTAACTTTATCGCTATGTTCATCTCTTTTTAACTAAGTCGGTAGGAAAGAGACGCCGTAGGAAGGAGGATGGACTTCACCAGGAGTGCTAGGAAATGTAAATAGCGCCATCTAGAATTCTGTGCATAGAACTTGAATTAGAATTCATGTCAAAAATTCTTCATTTTTTCACTGTTTTCAAGTATTTACCTAACATTTTCTATTTTTCGAACCTCGTTCGGATTTCAACGAACACTTTAAACCGTCCAATGGGGACTATCGTTTCTTTGCTCACCAGTTGGCGCCACTGTTGACTAAGGTCCAGAGGTATAGCTGTCAAAGACGACTTTATAAGATCGGCGCCGAAACAAAGTTTTAAATCTTGAATCTTATTATAATATGTTTATTAATTATAAATAACTATCATCATATCGAGTAACTATGCCGCAATGTTATGCAGTTCCGTTTTCTTCGGTAAAAGAAATCCGTTTACAAAGCGTTCACATTCATCGCCAAATAATCCATATTTGCGATAATTTCACGAAGGAGATCACTTTTCAACAGGTATATGAAAGAAATTATAATTTATATCACGAAGCTCGCCAAAACCAGTGAAAAGTGAATGTTATTGGAACTCACGCGACACTAGCGCCTCTAGTGGCAAATTCACACGCGATAGCCTCTATTGATCCAGTCCATCTTGAGTTGTGCTTAGCAAAGCAAGACATTTTGCCATATATTAAAAAGTGTTGCTGCTTATCCCTAGGTAGCCAGGCAGGTCTTCTTTCCTTTTGATTTTGGGTACTGTAGTGGATTCTTCAATGATTATTATTTTTGATTAACTTTGATTAACATTTAATTATTTTAAAAATATTACAATAAAAACAATGTATCTCAAGGCAAGGTACAATCCGTCAAGAAAGTCATGAAAAGAATGACGAAGGAACTAATATTTTTTCTTGGACTGGCAACACTAGCTTACCGTCTGACTGAGTACTTCGGTTGTCATTTCGTAGCTTTGTAGCTTTTCTTTCAAGATTTATTGCGTTATTTCGAGCATTTTGTGTCGTGTGACCATTTAAAGATTGAAAATGAATCGCAAGGTTTATAAAAGCGGTGCAAGGCAAATCGTTTTTAAAGTTTTTCAGGAGTGTATGGCCGAATATCAAGCGGGGAAGTTGCTTTCCAATTTGGACGATGTTTATGGGCGAACAGCCAAGATAACCGGTACGTAAATGTATTTTAGTGTTAAACATACAGTAGGAACTACAATACATTAATTTTTAAGTAAGATTTATCAGTTTTTTACCATTGTTTACCATTGCGTTGAGGTTATGAAATTGACGTACGAATTGTGCTTTGCAGTCAACAGCTTTGATACTTTTGTTGCTTACTGCCTCATTTTTTAAGTTTTGTAACTAATTATAGAAAATAAATGGTCGGAGTCGAGCGCGATTCAAATACCTCTCTCTTTTCCGATATTTCGGCACAGGTTGCACTGGCCGCGCCGTTCTATAATGTATTAAAACGCGAGAACTTGAAAGTGTTTTTATAACTGTGTTTTGAGAAGTGAATACGATATTTATTATTTCACATGCCTTTTTTGTTTTTAGGTATTTCTGAAAGTACCATTCGGCGAATAGTAAATGAAGGAATGGAGAATGACGGGAAATTTAACACGCCGGGAAAACATCGACTAGGCCGTCCTAAGAAGCAGTTGGATGATTTCGATCTGTGTGCTATTCGACAAAAAGTGCATTTTTTTTACACAGTTCAGAAGGAAGTGCCTACACTGAGGAAACTGTTAGCAGTATTGAAGGAAGATCTGAGCTTCGATGGCAGCCATGAACATTTGAGGCAAATTTTGCTAGCAATAGGCTTTAAGTATCAAAAATGCCAAACAAATAGACTTGCTCTAATAGAGAAGCCTGCTATTGCTGCAAAGCGTGAGTTTTATTTAAAGCACATCCGTGCAAATAGAGAGTTACCCGAAGAGTTGAAAAAAAACATCATATACTTAGATGAGAGCTATATACATGAGTCCTATAAAGTCACAAAATGTTGGCAGGCCATTGATACTCCGGGCGTGCGCCTAGACGTTTCCAAAGGGAAACGATGGATAATTGTGCATGCCGGCAGTGAAAAAGGCTTTGTACCAAATGCTCTGTTGATTTTTACCGGAAAAAATAAACAAGAAGATTACCATTCTGAGATGAATGCCCAAAATTTTACCAAATGGGTAACTGAAAAGTTATTGCCCAATATAACTGAGCCGTCAATAATTGTGATGGATAATGCACCATACCACTCTATTATTACAAACAAGGTATTGCAATATGTAATATTTCTTTATTATTCATTTGTTTTACATTATTGTTTTGTAATGTAATAATTAATTTACTTCCCAGGCTCCTACATCAGCATCCAGAGTTGGGGATATAAAATTGTGGCTCCTGGAAAACAACATACCGTTTGATGAAACACTACGCAAACCATCCCTGTTGATGCTGGTTAAACAGCACAAACCAGAACCAATTTACTACATAGATGAACTATTGGGAGAACATGGTCACACTGTTTTAAGACTGCCACCTTACCATTGCGACTTAAACCCCATCGAGTTGATATGGGCAATGGTAAAAAGGAGAATCGCAATGAAAAATGTTTCAAGCCAAAATGTCGCAAAGTTGGCTGAAGAAGCATTTCAGTCAGTGACTGCACAAGAATGGAAAAATTGTGTAGACCATGTCATCAAAATTGAAGACGAATATTTTGCCCGCGGAGCAACTCTATATGATGACATAGATACACTAGTCATCCCAATAGGCGATGATAGTTCCAGTGACTCAGAAGTATCGGAAATCGAGCAAAGCAGAGTTGCTTCTACTTCAGGCTCTATTTCAGGTGTTGAGTACCTAGACCTTGAATCTTTAGACTCGGATTAGAAATAAATAACTAAAACACAAATTTGTTATTTTGTTTTATTTTATTTAATATATATTTAATATGTGGTGACCGTCATATATACATACAATTATTGCTGTTTTTGGAGTCGGTGCCAGTCAAGGTAGCTAAACTTAAACGTGTAACAACTTATGGTCCATCGACTCCAAAAATAACAATAATTGTACATATTGTCCTAATAGACTGATTGTTTGTAAAGATATAAGATTAAGTAGAAGAAAATGATAGGTAAGTATACTGAAGAAACTAGATTCCGAAGTAATTTTTAACTTCTTAGTGTTTCTTGGAGTTGGTTTTATTTTTTTTACTAAAAATTTAAAGAGATAATTTTGTTGTATTTCTCATGTTACATTTCTGCAATGTGGACGGCAAATTATTTCGTTACACGTTACTTTTAACACTGTACCAACACATTAAGCTTTAACGTCCGCACTTAGAGACACCAATTTTAAATAGACCATTAGTGAAAGATTTCCTTATCTATAATGTTTTCAATAACGTGTTAATGGATCTGTCAGTGCAGTTACAATCTCTGAGTAGTAGTAAATTAGCTAAGAATGGATGCTGTAGTAGGGATCCACAATAGCCAGGCATCCGTCTAAGTAAATGCACGACTAATGAATGAACAAGTATTTTTTTTTTAAATCTTTGAATGGATACAAATAAACTTTCAAGATTTTGTTTTGGCACACTGTTATGAAGCGAATTTAATATTTAAATAAATCTTGTGCCCTGTCCGAGACAAACTTTAATTTTACTTCCGAATAAAATATCAAAACTTTTCAGGTCGATGTATAAAGGGTTGCCGTATTAACGATAGAGGCGCCCTCCTTTTTTGTCATGACTTTTTTGACGGATTATATGTCGACGAATAACGACTGATGATTTTCCCCTCGCGCCGCTCCCCTCATCCCGCAGTGGTCCGAGTTAGCAAGAGCTGCCACTAGGTGGCGTTAGGCGTTAACAAAAAGAAAGAACTCATTTATTCCTTTTTGCATACATACATACATATATCACGTCTTTATCCCTTATGGGGTAGACAGAGCCTAAGATAATAAAACCTTAAGGCCACGTTTAGCATCATTGTGGGCGTATAGGTGGAAAGGGGAATCAAAATAGTGATGGGTTGCTAGCCGCATCGGCTATATCATGATTCCTATTTTCGCCCATTCCCTCGATGGGCTTTTACCATCTGCGCGGGAAGAGAAGCAACTTTTTTTTTTTTTTTTTCTCATATATTATCTACGATCAGTCGTTCTGACTATAAGCAGATGTGTTGGTTGGTAGTTCAAGGCGTGGGGAGCGCGTCTCCATTGACACTCGCTCCTTAATAAGTCAGCTTTTCCGCCGGCAGTGCATAGCAGTTAGCTTTAGTTAGGGCATGCTACTATGTTCCAAGATATCTCGTCGTTTGAGTCGTTTTATATATTCGGGTATTGTAAGTTTTACCGCCAGCTGATTTGGGTGGTTATTTAGGCGGTCTTTGTATCGCTTGACATGATGGTCAATCTCTTCTTTCACAGTGCTCATCTGTAGGTATTGATGCACCTCTGTATTCTTGATGAACCAAGGCGCATTTGATAAGTGTTTCAGTATACAGTTTTGAAGACGTTGTATGATGTTTATGTTTGAGGTGCACGCTGAGCCCCAGAGTTGAAGCCCGTATGTCCAGATAGGTTTTATCGTTGCCTTGTAAATCAATAGCTTATTGTCGATTGATAGCTTAGAGTTTCTGTTGAGCAACCAGTATAGTCCTTTGTATCTAAGGTTAGCTTCATTTCTTTTTGACTGTATGTGTTTCTTCCATGTAAGTCTGCGGTCCAGGTGCATTCCAAGATACTTTACGTCATTGCTGTGAGGGAGTTCATTATTTCCGAGTTTAACAGGTGGGCAGTTTCCTTTTCGTAGCGCAAAGGTTACATGGGTTGACTTAGTAGCACTGGCTTTTATGCGCCACTTCTTTTGCCATTCGTTAATTTGGTTTAACCCTTCCTGCAGTTTTGCCGTGGCTTCTTCTGGGTTTATGCTACTTGCCAGAATGGCAGTATCATCAGCGAAAGTTGCGGTTATTACACCGTGAACCTCTGGTAGGTCTGATGTGAAGAGCACATAAAGTATGGGGCCCAGAACAGATCCTTGCGGGACTCCCGCTTTTATATCAAAAAACTTGGATGTACAGTCGCCTTCCTTAACTTGAAAAATCCTTTCACACAAGTAGGATTCTAGTAATGTGTAAAATGTGTGAGGAACAAGTGTTTTTATTTTATATAATAAGCCTTTGTGCCACACCCTATCAAATGCCTGCTGCACGTCAAGGAAGGCAGAGGAACAATATTCTTTATTCTCAAGGGATTTTCTTATGGTGTTGCAAACTCTGTGAACTTGTTCGGTTGTCGCGTGGTGTGCTCTAAATCCGAATTGATGCTCAGGTATGATGCTACTCTTTGCCAAGACTGGCAGCAGTCTATCTAGTAGTATCTTTTCAAAGAGCTTTGAGTGCAGTGGCAGCAGACTTATTGGTCTGTGTGATGCTACATCATGAATTGACTTTCCAGGCTTGTGCAACATTAATATTTGGGACACTTTCCATAGTTTTGGGTAGTATCCCGTTCTTAAGATACTGTTGAAGATCATGGTTAGAAACACTATTGCTCTTTTTGGTAACTCCTTGAGGATTTCTTTCGTAATTAGATCGAAACCTGGTGCCTTCTTGTCCTTAAGAAGCCTTATATGTCTACATACTTCTCTGGGACTTGTTGGTTTTATGGGTAAGTCCATTTGAAATGGCTGTTCTAGTACTAGATCTATGGTTCTTTCGAAATCTGTGGAATCGGATTTATTTGGTGTGAATACTTGGCATAGATGCTTAGCAAATACATCTGCCTTTTCTTGATTGGTTCTAGCCCAAGCATTACTTTCAAGTCTAAGAGGTGGTTTCACATTTTGAGGTCGGTTAAAGTTAGCAGCAACCTTCCATAGAGAGTAGTTTGTGAGTGATGTAGCTGTTAGTGACGTCAAATGAGCTTGCAGTGTTTCATTCTCAGCTTCTCTAATCATGGTTTTTAGCTCGCTTGAGATTTTGTTAAAGGCCGTTTTATCTTGTCGATGACGGCTGGTATGCCATACTCGGCGCAATCTTCTTTTCTCCTGAATTTTCTGTTTGATTTCGAGTGGTATCCATTTATTCTTGGCTTTCGTAAAATTTTGTTCTGGTGTACATTCCCAACAAGCGACCTGTATGATATTGGTGATGTTTTTTACAGCGTTTTCTATATCTTCCGAACTCTTGAGCGAAACTCGTAGCTCCAGTCTTTCATCCAGTAACTCGCGGAATAAGTTCCAGTCCGTGTGTTTATTGTACAATTTCAGATGAGTTTCACTGTTTAAAACTGTGGTGCTAACCGTTAGTATAACAGGTACATGATTGGATGAACCATCTAGGCATGTTTCAGCTTCTAGGTACATGCCTCCCAGTCCTTTGATAAGGAAGAAGTCTATCAGGTCTGGTAACTTATTGGTGTCAGTCGGCCAGTGCGTAGGTTCTTTTGGTGCAACTGGAATCACGTGGTTCGTATCAATACTCCTTTTCAGTTCTCTGCCTCTTGTAGTACTTAGCCTGGACCCCCAGAAAACATGTTTGGAATTCCAATCACCACCTGCTATAAAGCGATGTCCCAGGGTGTCAAAGTACTCAGTAAATAGTTCCTCTGTAATTTTGTGCTTTGGAGGGCAGTATACTGAAGATAGATTTACGTTGCCATTTTTAGTATAGATGCATACTGTTGTCGCCTGTATGTGGTCTGTCCGGTAGCAGGGAAGTTCATAATGCTTGATGGAAGTTTTTATTATGATAGCTGTGCCACCATGAGCTGTTCCATCTGGGTGGTTTGTGTGGTAGATGTTAAAGTCTTTGATCCGAATCAGATTTCTAGAAGTTAAGTGGGACTCTGAGATAAGAAGTACATCCAAATTATGTAAATGCAGCAGTGTTTCAGCTTCTTGTATGTTTGGCGAAAGGCCATTAATGTTCCAGGTTGCAATTTTTAATAAAGTCATTTTGACAATCGCTCGATTAGTGTAATTAAGACTCCCATCAGAGAGCTTAATTGTTGTAGCAGTGTGTCCATTTTTTGTGATTGTTGTATCATAAAATCTCTGAAGACTTGTGTTGGCTCAATGTTGTTTTCACATTGGTTATTGTTTTTTAGTACACTCGCATATGTTCGTCTTTCTCCCGGATTTCTGGGTGCCTGGTTGTTGATGGCATCGGAGTGCGCTTGTGGTATTTCATTTTGCGTAGTTGTGGCCAAAGACTGCTCGTTGTTGTTCAGTGTCCCTTGTTGTTGGTTGTTTGATCTAATGTTCGGCCTAGTTCCCATACGTTTTCTAGACAATATCTCTCTGTATACCTCGCACCCCTTGTAGCTTGCAGGATGGCTGCCAAGACAAAGAGCACACTTTGCTGGGCTGTTTCGGTCATTTTTTGGGCACTCAGACGTTTTATGAGGTTCTGCACATTTTACACAGCGGTATGGTCTTAGACAATTATTTTTCGTGTGTCCATATTGTTGACATCTTGTGCATTGTACTATTGTTTTACTTTTCCTCGGGTCCTCTATTTTTACCGCAGTGTTGTAAATATATTTAATGTTTTTGACTTCTTTATTGTTTACATCTGGAACTATATTAACAAAAAATGTGTTGCTTGGTCTTTTTTCAGGGCCTATCCGAGCGTTGATTATCTCTCCTTTCACCATGTTTCCAGTTTTTGCTATTTCTTCTATGATGGCACTATGGGGCGTGGTGTAGTGTAGATTTTTGATGACAATCCGATAACATTTATCTTGCTTGTTGGTAAAAGTATGTCCAATGATATTCTTTTCACGGGCCAGGGTTATGAGTTTTTTATAGGAATCGATGGTTGTGCAGTTGATTCTCATTTCGTTTTTGTTTAGTATTTTTAATATATAGTGACTGTTATCCAGAGTAGACTCAATAGTTTCTCTTAGCTTATTAACATCTTCGATCCCATACAATATAAGCGGGGGTGGTTTGTAGTCTTTTTTAGGTTGTTTACTATCACATGGGGTATCTAGAGGCAAACCTGTGAATCTGTTGCCTGATGATGCATTTTGTTGTTGTGGCGGTGAGACTGAGACACGCCTACGTTTGAGAGTGGGTGCTCTTTGCCATTCTGGCTGTTGCATTGAAGTGTTTTCATTTGTAACATTTTCTGTTGTGCGAGTTGCTTCTTTTGAAAACATACTTTTGTGAAATACCTGTTGAACTAGGTTTTTGTTTCTTGGAGTTTCATTATTATCCCCATTTTTCGGGGATTTGTTCGGGGTTTTGTTTTCCATGTGGTGGCAACACTTAATTATGTGTCAAACATGATAGGTTTGACAACCGTTTGACTTGTACAAAAAATGTTACAAATTGAGGGTATCTGTACACAGGGATGTAGATATGCTGATTTATATTCGTAAAATATCACATCATGCACTATTTTTTCCACAAAGATAACAATGTATGTGGTTCACTTGAACTTGGAGTACACATGTAATATAACTTTATAACTGATCACACACTTTAGCTGGAGTTCTCTTTAAAAGTTCAGAGCACAGTTGTTTACGCACGCAAGAGAAGCAACTGATACATTCTATGTTTTTCCTTTACTCCCAGACCAGCATGGAAGACAGACATCAAAAATAACGGTCGCTGGCTCAGCATCACGTTGAGGTGTTAGACACCTGCAGCACCGATGTTCAGCCAGAACCGTCTGAATTAAATAATACTGTATAATTGCGCTCAAATTCTCGGAAGTCGTTCATAGTTAACAGTCTCCTGAATCGACGTGGAACATGAAAGGATTGTTACTCTCCTCCGCATTCACTCGTGCTTGTTGGTGTCCTGATCTTAAGTGATCACTCCCACTCATAGACACCTACAGTACCATTAGGTAAATAATCATTTTTCAACTCAATATATAAGAAAACTCTGTTTGGTCTAATGTGGCGTATGTAGGCGTTATTCTTGTCACATAAGGTCCTTACTTAAATTTACAAAACACCTTTTAATTCTAAGCTGCGTTGATAAAACGGTCGCTTCATGGTTACACTTGAAAAGGGGTTAACCGAAAGCTCAAACGTTAATCGAGTATTTAATTTGTTTTGCCGTTCTTAGAATTGCCCTAATTAGAACGTATGACAGTTAGAACATATAACCTAGGCATCAAGCAATGCTTTGCCGCATCAGTTACGCCCTTATGACTCGCCCTGATCCCCCAACTGGTCACCACCATTACACATACATGTCATGAGTTTCGAAGCTTCGCTTTATGAAACATTTTAATACCTGACCTGGACCCTGCCTGGATACACTTAGGTCTATTTTTTACCGTTCATGAAATTTCGCAACCTTAAAAGCAAATATTACCTGTCTCAAAAAAGCATTAAAGAGTAAATTTCTCATTTAAAGTAGGTTTAAGGTTTGTGTAGAACCTTGATTTTGGCAATACCTTAATAGTTACAGCACTTCGGCGAATTTACCTGTTTAAATTATCCCTATTATTTTGTAAGAATCTATTTTTCTTCCACTGGGTTTTCTTGTAGAACATTTTTTATTGATGTATGAAGTTCGCTTTGTCATCAGAGAAATTGTAATCCGGCCACTGGAAATGGATCACAATGTAGTTGCAAGACTTGAAGCAAACAATGATAAACGTACGAAATCAAATTACTTAAACAACAACATGCAATGACCTACAACAACCAAAGCAACGCTTGTCTATGAACAAAATAACACCGGATTCCAAGAATTATTGAACATCATAATATCTGGACTTGATGTTTTCCTATAAAAAGTCACCGTCCATATTGTGACAGTATCAATACTTTTATCATTTCATAGCATAATTTAGACTTATATTTATGCATCTCGTTACAAAAGTAACATTTCATTCAAAGTTCCGTTCACGCCCTGGTTCGTATCGACGACTGAACACTTGACGCATTGTCGCTTCTGGCTCCCCGGCTCGTCGTTTGTCTCAAAGCACTCGAGTTACGCAAATGCGTACAACTCATCCAAGTTGTACTCATTTCCAATTAAAAAACAAGTCTTCAGAACTGATGAAATGGCGGATACTCCCATTGAGTCGTCTTGGATTGGACGAGCCCTCTCGCGGAGGGCCCCTGACCGCCTGAAAACGCTCCCGAATATCCCAATATTCCTCCAGTCATCAAAACCCTGTCAATAGCCCTCCCCTCCCAGCTAATTAGCTATCCAAATACAAACCCAACATCAGGCATAATAAGGATCACAATCCCCCGCCCCGCAGCTTCCCAAAAAAGATTCCCCCTCTGTTTACTCTACACCGTAATTCTCGAGAATCACGTACTTCCCATTTATTTATTTATCCAGAAAATGGGAAATACCGCTGCCAATAATTATAATATTAAAATTAAGGATCAACAGCAAAATAATGATCAAAATGAATATATACTTAACTTTAATTCCGTTTATGTCGTTTACCTATTTATAGCTGCTTCCCTCGTGATGACTTAATGCTAACCCTCGGAAATGCCTTTTTAACTTTCTTCACATTTCTTTAAGAGGCTTTCAAAGATTCAAATGTTGCCTTTTACCCTTTACGCCACTAGGAAACCACGGGCCTTATATATTTTATTCGCTCTCTTCAGCGCTGGGTACAATGACTCCATGTGTATTTGAATAGCCGCAGACGGCCGCACGGACACGGCCGGCTAATATAGCTCCAATTATGTATCGGCTAGGTTCCCGAGTGGTTCCTATGTACGCGGTATCAGTCATTGTTGCTTGCGTCCGCGCCCAGGACGATGATAACAAAACAAACAATAGTCCCGGCGCTGCCGAACGCACTCACAATAACAACTGCACACAGATAACCGATTCACGAGTTTCCCGACGTGAACGTTTGAAAATGGAACACCAGTTTGACACACAGGCGAAGCGAACCCACACCAACAAAAAGCCCGGGGAAATTTCTCCCATACCACTAGAGCGACCAGCGGAGCGTGAGCTACCGGTCCTCGCGGCTCGAGTGGCGCGCGCGGCGTCCGGGAGTGGCGCAAGACGAGTTCATAGCTCCAGCTGAACTGGGGGGTGGCGGATAGAGAGGGCGATAGGCGTAGCACGCACACAGAAGCGGGTAGGTAGGTTTCCCGGGCCCGGGCGTAGTACTAGAGACACATTGATCCAGAGGCGGCGGCGGAGCGTCTGGCAACATCGATTGTGCAGTTTCCTGCAACCGCCGGTTGCCTGGCAACGCCCGCCGCCTGCACCCTGCACCTCGGCCCGGGCGAAGACTCCGTTTTATTAGAATTTTATTTGCCTTACGTAATTAGTTTGTGAAACAGAAAAAGTTACGTTATGAAAGGTTACAGAGTTACGACAAATGCGGGCTGTATGGCGGCGAGTTGATTAATACTTCGCTGGTGAAAGAGGAGTTTGCAGTGATTCAGCTTTTCGGAACTTTTGAAGCTCGTTTTTAGTACGCAAGCTTTTGACGTTGTTACACAACAGGAAAAGCGGATCGGATTAATCTAATTACGACACATAAGAGTAGTTCCCGGGTGTGTCGCAAGCTTGACTTCGAAAGACGGCGCGTAGGTCTTTGCAGCCACCCTTGACGACTTAATCCTCACAGCAGGTGCGGGGTTGCTAGCCTTCAGCTAAATCCCTCAAAAGCCGCGTTTGAAAACTGAGACGCCATTGATAACCCTCCACTTTAATTGGCCCAAGAGGGGTTGTTGTGATCGAAGCTCCAGTTCTAATTCACTTAAAGACATTTAATGAAGGCTGTGGACCCGCTTTGATTTTGACTTTATTATTTACTTCTGGTAAAATCTAATTTTATGTGGAAGTTTGAACTTCCCGTTTTAAGATTAATATTAAAATTTGGAACTATGCCCGCATATAACGTGTATACCTAACTAGGCACATAATGAGAGGGGTTGGCGTTAGCTATAGTTCCCACGTTACATTCGTTTCGTTTGTCCTTAAAGATAGTGTTCCACTATACCGCGTTTACGAAGTGGTGTATGTATAGGTACTATCAAATGAATCAAGAATTTTTTTATTTCTTGATTTTTATGTTTTACTTTTTCGGTTTTACCGTTAGAAATTAAATTTCTATCGGTTTTTACTTTTCGGATTTTTCTATGTGTTCTAATTTTCATTGACATTTAGAAATTTTGGTGAATGTATGTATGTAAACTCTTTATTGTGCAAAATAAACAAGACAAATACAATTGACAAACACTGAGACACATGCACAAAGGCGCACTTATCCCTTTAAGGGATCTCTTCCAGTCAACCTTTGAGTGGACGAAAGGAGTTATTATATTAGGGATGGACGAGTGAGTTTAAAAATTGCAAACACTGAGAGCCACAATACATAACTTTACCGAATATAATACATAAACTCCTAAAACCTACCAGTCAAGAAACTACTTTATACTATCTATACTATATATCAATAAAATATACTACATAAAATGAATAAATAAAGAGCACAATAAACAAAGGAATATTTCCATTAATTTAAGAACTGCTGCTCATGTGTGTGGTGCTTCTCATGTCATCCCTTTTTATACGCCATAATCTCGTAATGCTTGATAGATTCAATTATTTGAAGCCGGAAAACCTATCCTAATTCCCCTCAAACCCTCTCATAGTCATTGTCAATTCAGAATATAGCCAGCAAATATCAGCTCTTTAAAATCACACATCGCTGCTCTGCATACTAAAGGTACCAACCGTGTAGCCTGGTCTTTTGTTCTGAAGTTAGAAATTCTTTATTCATATCGCTCCGTCCCGCTCGCACTTCTAGCTTTAGAAAAAATGATGAGAGGGACAGTATGTGGCGAACTTCGAATTTCGAACTTGATAGTCGACCCCATGTACGTACTGGTGCGAGCTATAGCCGACAATCCAATAACGCCAGACTAGACTACAGACATGGAAGCTGGATGCAATTCCCCCGGCCGTTGTCGGCCGTCGCATCACAAAGGAAACGTTACACTTGTATACCACGTTGTAGTGGCGAGAGTGTAAAGAGGCTCTAGCTATGCTTGTTTAAGTAGTAAATAGCAAAGGCAAAGGGAACTGAGCCCATGCAGCCAAGTTTGATATATAATTTATTTACGTGATTTTATTAATAAGTCAAGTCTCAACCAGAGTTGGCTGAGTCTGACGTTGCCATGTCTTGCCAGTAGCTCATGCCTTCACTTCTGTTCTGTTTTTTTTAAACTATAAACAACAAAATTAGTTCATTTAGGTGTCACAATTTTGTATATATTAGTACCTATAGTCGATCGTCAATAATGGAATGTACACACGTGTGGAACTTCTAAAGGGACCATCGAATTCTATACTTAAGTAGTATCTATTTTACTTTGTTTGCATTTTCCTCCGCTGTAAATTACATTCTCATCACCATCATCATCATCTCCAGCCTATACACGTCCCACTGCTGGGCACAGGCCTCCTCTCAGAATATGAGATGCCATTTACTATTTACATTTACATTTCATTCTATCTTATAGAATTCTTAGATCTACAAAGCGCCGGTGCAGTCGAGCAGAGTTCTTATTTCCGTCCCATAACGGCTGGAAATATTTCATTTCACTCGGTGTTAATCATTTCAGAGCCTTCATTTCTCACTAGGCACTGTCTTTTAACGATAATTAATGTCAAATTAATGGAAGATCGCTGACTATCACTCTGCAGGTGAGAAAATGTTGTTTTTGAAAAAACAACAAAATGTTGCCTGATTTGAGCCTTAGAATTAACTTCAAAAAATATCCAAATATAGGGGTAGGGATAGGGGTCAAAGATTTCAATGGCCAATTTTTTTTTCCATTAACGAGAATTAAAATAAATAGGTGGTTTACTACTTATTACTATTATTTATACTTATTACTTATTAGTAGTATCAAAATGTATGGAGCTCTCAAACTAGTTCTTATGGCTGCAAATGTCCTATCTGTTTTGATAAATCCACATAAAATTCGTTGAAGCGATACCAACGGTACCAATGGTACTAGGAAAGCATGAATGCAGAAGCATACGATTTGTAATCAGCGCACTTTTAACAGTTTTCATTAGGCACTGCTTGTGCCGGGCCTGTCCGCTGCCAGACACAAAAGAACTGTAAAAACCGCCGCAGGCTGCGTAATGCTTTGCTCCACCGTGCCCAGCCTTACTTTAAACCATGTAATCGTAAGTACATAATTTATTTCTTTAGTTATTGATTAAAATTAAAAACCTTCAAAATAGTTCGCTGTGCCCCCGGCCTAATACTACTTGCGAGCCTACTTAATTATTTAACTTATTGCCAGACACGCATAAAACACGTTTTTATCCCTTACGGGGTACGCAGGGCCTAGGGTTACTAGACCGAAAAGCCACGTTTAGCTGGATCGTGCACTGCAACACTGTTTTCGGTAATTATGTACTAATATTAACAATGGAGGCTGCAGACCTTTTGTATCCATGGAGACAGAAGTCCTTAAACCATGTCATATAGATCCGTCCCTGCTTTTGACAGTTGGACCCTATTGGACCTTTGGAGACAAATTTCAGATGCAATGTTCCTGAAACAGTATATTACCAATTCACTAGCTCACGCCCGTGGTTTCGTTCCCACCACAAAATCTCGTGAGAATTTCGAAGACCATGTTTGAAAGAACCTCTACGCAAAATTTTACGTCTTAAGTAAATAAAGATCAAGAGTTTTGGCTAGGCGTTCATGACACAATCATATCATAGGACAATAGTGGAAAATAATCAATTGGTTTTTCTTAACTTTTTTCCAATTTTAGTATTTATAATTAATTAATTTATATCTTGTGGCTAAGAATTATCTGTATCGTTGTATGTACTCGTGGTTACAACTAATGAGATACTTATGTATAAGCAGGTAGGTACTTAACTACGTATCTGCTAATAACCCTTTATCCATTGAACAAGGGCTATAATAACTGTCGTACAGCCAACGCGATAACTAGACTAAAGATTAGGATAACACCTTAAGCCGTTAAACAGCATTTAAAACACAATTGGTGTTAAACAGTCTGCATAGGAGCTTTTCATTCGTTTGCATGGCTTCTTCGTGAAGTGACAAATTATTACACGATGCTTAGACGTGAAAATCGATTTATTAATAGATTTATTATGTGTGAATGATTAGAATGCTGCAAGATTAAGGTATTGTGCTCTGAAACCATAGAGAGCAGTATATAAAAAACAACCATAATGACACTAACTATAGCCACCCTCGCTTGATGAGCTCGGGTGGCTAAACATCTTGTCGAGCAATCTACTATTTCGTGGTCGTTTTTCGTTTATTTGAAGCCATTTAATGGTTCTATTTTTTGCCTATGGAACCCTAAAAGAACCTAAGTGCACGTAGGTACGGCTAATTTTCACCATCCGCTATTGATACAACATATATATGCGTCCCAGACGGCTGGATATAGCTCGGTGAATAATTCACGTCCGCGCCGCACGTTGCACCAAAATGCACACGTAGCTGCATAAAAGCGGCGTAGACAGCTACACAGCTATACAGGAGCGGATATACAGCTCACACCACATTTTTGGATTCCAGTTTTGTTTTTGTTGTTTAGTCATGCTTAGGTAAATGTTAACATTTTTTATTACGCGATTCATATACCGCTGACAACTACTTAGATTGCAAACATGCGAGGGCCACATTTTTGGCGACCGAGTATATTTAGAACCATTTCTGGTCGTGTTTATTTTACCATTATGAACTTTCTCCTACAAAAGCAATATTTGTGATGTTAAGAAGAAGCTGACTTAAGATCATTCTGGGCTAATGTTATTCGCATATGTACATACATTTATACCGTAGTCACATACTCTCCTGGTCGTAGATAGCTGAAATCTGAAAGAAAATGTTATGAAACATTTAATTTTAATACCTACTCACAAGCTATTTTTGCATGACTGTACTTTTTGTTGAGTATACTTGAATTTTCATCTAATCTATATCTAAATTCAACCATTGGAATATTGCATGTTCATTAAAATACCTGTACGTACTAATCCTACTTAATACTTAACTACCTATATACCTACCTACACTACTACTTCTGTGTTTAATAATTTGAAAGTCTTGATATTCAAGAAGGGTTCCAGAGTTTTTTTATAAAAAATGCCGTTTTACGCGAGAACAAAATCAGCAGTCGCGACAGATCGAAACTGCACCAGACGCCTGCGGCCATAGCAAATATAGCGAACAAGCCTCGAACAAACACTCCGTGCTTCTGCTCTCCTGGTCGGGAGTTACCAGCTTAGACTGTCCTATGAATTTATCTTGTTGACACTAAGGAAAGTAGCAATTAAGTTTTTGTATAAGTTATCTGAGCTGTTTTGGGCTATACTTAACGTACTTATCCACTGTCTTACTCTGTAATCGTGCCGCTTACTAGCAGAGCTTGCACTGTTATGTTGCGGTGTGGAGAGTAAGACAGTCGGGGAAATTACGGGTAGAAAAGGTATTCCTTCTAAGCCTTCTAAGTCGCCAACATATTGGCAATCCCTTCTGGTGTTGCGGTTTTCTATGGGCGGCGGTGATTACTTATATTGACTGTTTATAATTTATAATTTTCATTTTAATGGATCACTTACAATTAATCAGATCAAATCATTGTAACCTAAAACCAGCCTGCAGATTTAGTAATCGGTATTATATTGTGTCATTTCGTCTGTTTAGCTTTCACGTGGTCTAAAATACGAAAGAAATAGTTGTCTAACCTCGCAATCGATCGAGATTGCCCCCATACGTGGCTCCACTCGACACGCTTACACAAAAACTTATACCTCAGCAACTAGCCCGTTGCCTTTGTTTCTTCGGGAAGTCCAATAATTTGGCGGCAGGCATGCATGCATGCACCAGTCAATCGATACCGTGCGTATCTACTGCTACGCTAACCATACATGGCTGGTTTCCTTGGAATTAGTGTCAAACGCTTCGTAGAAAGCCAGAATTGGATAGCGAGTTTAACTTTTTACGCGTGAAATGTGAAGTTGCGCGATGAAAGTGTCTCGACGCCTCCTTGCAGTGGCGATGGCGTGCCAGACCTACCCCACAGTAAAATGCGTTATCCCTCTCCCCTGGTGCATTGTAATAATAAAAGAAATGTCAAAGTGCATTGAAAAGGTGAAGGAACAAATTACTCGCCCGCTGGCCGTCGGCGGCGGTGGGTGCTTTGATGTTCTTGGATCACGAGCGCGAACAACTGGATTGATTATGACCTGAATATTTCATAATTTTGTTTTTTTTTTGTCTTCAACATTGGAGATATATTCAGTTAATTTATTTGACGGTGGAGGCGTTTTACACCTCCACTAAACTTAAATTATTTTTATTGATTTTTTTTCTTCTCATAGGTACTTTGTTTTACTTTGACTAGTAGAGACTATACATCTTTACTATTGACTAATATAATTTAAGGCTCGGGGACTTTATAAATGTATTTAATTTAAGTAGAATTTAAGTATTGTAGTAGCTTAATGTATTTTATCTTTAGAAAATGACATTCTGCCAAGTTTCTTGCTTATGATAGTCTTTCCAAATGCGCTGGTAGTTTAAAAAAAGACACGTAAAAGAGCCCCTGGCGGCCAATTTGCAAAAAAAAAAAAATTGATATTTAATTTTTGAATTTTGACAAACTGTTGATGCATGTTTAAAACTCACACAAAGAGGGATGGCTGTAGGGTTTAAACCCCTTATCATAAACGCTCTATAGGTTTCTGCTAACTTAGCAATCGTTTATCCTTATCTGTGAAAGGTAAATGTCAAAGTGACAAATAAGGATAGGATTGCTAAGTTAGAAGCCTACAGAGCGTTTATGAATAAAGGTTAAGTGTTTGTCCATCCATTTTTTATACATACAAAACTTGATAGGAGAAAAAATATTTATTATGTTCGAGACATTTATTTATGAATTTGCTGCTCATTCAGGCTTTCAATTATATTATTATTCTATTATTGAATCAACTTCACTATCACTACATAGTATAAAACAAAGTCGCTTTCTCTGTCCCTATGTCTCTATGTCCCTATGTATGCTTATATCTTCAAAACTACGCAACGGATTTTGATGCGGTTTTTTTTAATAGATAGAGTGATTCAAGAGAAAGGTTTATATGTATAATACATGCATAATATACCGTGCGAAGCCGGGGCGGGTCGCTAGTTAACAATAAATCGAGATTAAACTTTTTTTCAACAAGACGACTTAAGAAGACTTAACGGCTTACCTCATTAATTATGTATATTCTGTCACTCTAAAATTAACTTCGCCAGACACAGACACAGCTAGTGCAGTTTTGTAACTTTTCGTGAATTAGGGGATAAACAGGATTAGAACACAGTATCACCCAATCGCAATAGAATAGCAAAGGCCACCAATCCGAATATGCAAAGCCTCTCAACACAATTAGCGTCAGCCGGGTTTGTCTGGGTGTGCCGACGAGACATGTTGATTATATTTAGTTCCTTTAGCATACCGTTCTGTCTGGCACCACCCTTATGTACTGGGGGATTTTATATTCTACACCAACATCGGGAATCAAATGAAATATCCCTTTCGGTTTGGGGATGTGAATCCCTGTTAGAGTAATTATCTAATGTGGGCATTAGAGGATTGCTTTTTGTTTACTGCGCGGCATGATGCTGGCGGCTGCTTACACTTTTTTAGCTTGTTTACGACCTTAACGAACGTATTTCTTTTCGACGCATTTTATAGTTTCAGTTAAGTGAAATGAAAATTGGTAATGTGATTGAACTTAGTAATACAAAAATTCGCCCTGCTGTTTACAATTTTGCGGGAACTTTCAATTGGGTTAAGCAAATGCTGCCTGTGGAAACGTTTTTGGCAAACATCGGCAATCACACAGGACACAGCCATATGTTAGAGTAAACGTCCTGTGTGTTTGCCGATATTTGCCATGCGTGTGGAGCCGGCATTAAGGCGACGCTACCCACGTGGGTACATATTCGCTCTGTATCAAAATGTAGGCGGTCATTTCCACAGCAGCGCACGCACACGCTACGCACGAAATGACCAATGGACCCACGTGGGTGACATTCATAGCGTGTCCGTACACAGCGTGCGGAGCAGTAGGGTGTCGCGTTTAGACGTTGGATCCGCCACCGCCGCATGTTGAGAATCAAATCAAACGTAAGTAAAAATTATTTGCAACACTAAGGGCCTGTTTATACTTCTTGAGTGGTCTAACTGCGCTAAACACGACAATCTTAATTTTATTCCTTTCCCACGCCACTATTTAACGTAGGTGTATCAACAGGGAAACATTGTAGCCATCGCCGGTCGTCTGTCTATCTATACACCACGCTCAAAGGATTTTAATACAGTTTACTAACTGCATCTGGCATTTTCAGGTAGATCCTAGCCCCCCTGCAATGGCGGCGAATCCGTCGGCTGCCATGGTTACCGCCGCCACGCCTATAGCCTGGTGCCTAGCGAGCCGGGTACTAGGCAACCATAGACGAGAGATTAATAAAATTGCACCTACGTGCACTCTGCTGCCTCTTGCTTTATGATATTACCCTGGTATTTTTAGTCTACGTCCAACAGTGCATGCATGGCTGTCGTTTTAAATAATAATAGACGAACATTAAAATCGATGTGTGATAAATACCTTTAGTCTGTTGTGACAGGTTCTCACTACATTTTTTGTACATCTAAGTAAGTGTAACTTTTATCTTTGCGCGTATATATTATGTAATTATCTACACCTGCCACGAGCACTTAGGCTAGAATATAGATAATGAATAACACTTACAATTTTTTTACCAAACTCCAGGACACATGCTGTGTAAACTTATCAAATACTTTTTTAGATTAATTACATTATTCATTTATTCAATCAGTACAATTTGTCAAAGTCTATTGAGTAATAAATGAGGTATCACGCTTTACACACTAGATTTGGATGTTATTCTGCCATTAATGTATAAAGAACTCGACGGTTTTACTGGAAACGAAAAACAAATCATAATAAAAATCAGTCAAAACTTAAAAATAACTTAAACCTAGCTAAAACTATTATTAAATTAAACCATAACTGTACAAATAACAATATTCCAGGAACTTTAAATTGTAACTTGCTGTTTTTTTTAACTGTTTTCAATAAAAAGACATGTCAAGATTGTTTACCTTTTTTAACCGACTTCATTCTAATGCTGAAAAAATAAACGGTGTATAGGAGCGGCAGTCTAGTTTGGCCGAACTGCCTTCATCCATGAAATCCATGAAAAAAAAATACTTACCTACTCTTAATTAACTATAAATAAAACCAAGTAAATCACAAAGAATAATAAGTGTATTCTTTTGTACATCGTTTTTCATGAATAAAAGCTGGAGCTGATCTTTTCCGGGGCGGTAATTTTTTTTGTGCCTGAGGCGCCAAATCCTAAGATACGCCTCTTCATCAAGTTCTATGAAACGGAATCAAATTAAAAATTAAAAAGAACAGGAGTGAGGTTTAAATCAAACTGTACTAAACAATTATAAACAGAGCAATTCGAATTTAAAATGATGGATCATGACATTTAGTCATCTTTTTTAAATCATTACCGACCCACCCCGGCGTCGCACGGGTGCAATGTATGTAACTAACAAAGCGCTGCCAGATTTCCTAAGAAAGTTACCTAATACGCAGTATGCAAGTCGCGTTACTCATGTCTAAAACGCGTGGTCCGTTTAGTAGGACCATGTGGTCCAAGAAAACGACAGTTTCTATAGTCCGATTGGTTCAATCGAACCAACAGAAATCAAAAGTTCACGTGGTCCAATCGGTGGGACCACGTGGTCTGAGAAATTTATAGATTTAATAGTCCGATTAGTTAATCGAACCACCCGGAAAAATAGTTCATGTGGTCCGATCGGTAGGACAAAGGCAGTAGGACCACGTGGCCAGAGGGAGAATTATCGTCGTATTCTAACCAATTTAGAAATAAACCTTGACAAATAGCAAACCAGTCCAAGAGTTTTGAAATTTATCGCGATCAGACGGACAGACGGCGAAGGTATTTGTTTTACAATATGTAGTGATAATGTAGGATCCCACAATCCCCACAGTCATGCTAAGCGTGGCTTTTGGGTCTTGTTACTGGCTTGGCTTCTTGGCTCTGTCTACCCCGTAAGGGATAAAGACGTGATTCATGTGTGTATGATAATGGACATCTACGGCTAATTATGCCAATTCAACCAATTAATTAAGTAAGGCAGCCGGGAAATTACAGGCACATGATGATCTTAGCCCTCCAGGCTGGCAACGCATCTGCAATCCTGCAATCTTCCAGGGTGTCCATGGGAGGTGGTGCTCATTTAACAATAGGGGCCTTACCATGACGTCTTCATTCAAAATTTATTTTTGCAAATTGGCCGCCAAGGGCTCTTTTACATGTCTTTTTTTAAACTACCACCGCATTCGGAAAGACCATCATTGCCAAGAAGAATGCTCCGTAAGAAACTTGGCAGAAAGTTATTTTTTCAAAATAAAATACATTAAGCTACTACAATACTTTAATTCTACTTAAATTAAATACGTTTATTTATAAAAGGGATGGGTAAGGTCCCCGAGCCTTAGATTATATTAGTCTATAGTAGAGATGTATAAAGTCTCTACTAGGCAAAGTAAAACAAAGTAAGCTTCTTCGAGAAACAGAAAAAAAATTAAGTTCAGTTTAGGTGTAAAACGCCTCCACCGTCAAATAAATTAATTGAAGATATCTCCAATGTCGAAGAGAAAAAAAAATCAAAATTATGAAATATACATTTCATGTCAAGTAAGTAACCGATAACCTTCTGGAACATGCGATTCAATTCCGATTCAGTTTAGGTTCGCTCGCTGTTTAAATTGAATCGGCATTAAGACGTCACGGAAGGCCCCAGGTGACTCATTTGCCCTTTTGCCTTCATCGTCATCTGAAAATAAATTGATTATATCCATCCATGCATGCAATGCCCACGTGTATTCTATATTGCGCAGTATCTGAATTTGCCTCGTGGAGTAAATGCGCTCCTGTTCTTTCGCCTGGGCGGTCGCCATGACAACCGTGCCTAGCCAGGCTAGGCACACCTACACGCCACTGGATACTTTCTCAAGCTCGTATCTCACTTTGATATACTACGGAAATATCAACCTTGTATAATAGGTGGAAGGGTTGGTTTTACAAAAGGCGAGAGTACAAGAAACGAGGTAAAGTAAACAGTCGATATTCGTAATTAAAGAAATACTCGCAGCAGGAGCCATCTTGGAAATTATAGAATAGAAGTATATAAGGTTTATAGCTATTTTTGCTATTTTTAGGTACAAGCCTTGATCAAGAAAATAACTGCGTATCTGTTTCTTTAGGTACCCGATCATTTGACCGACAAATGTATCTTTTGACAAACATTTAATTTGACCACCCTTTAATATCTGATAAACCGTTAACTTTTTAAAAATCAAAAAATCTTTAGGCGTGGCTCTTATAGGTTAGGTTAGGTTTGTTTTAATAAAGTTTTCCAAAAAGTCAATATTTTAGTAGAAAATAAAAGTGTCGATTAAATGCAAAATGATGCATTTGTCAATATTTTTTTGGTCAAGCATTAGCGAACCATTTCTTCAATGTCTCTCGGCATCATCGGCCTTCCCAATATTTTCAATTGTACTTGAATCCCAGTAGTAAATACAGTGGCAGTCGTAAATATTTGTGGTCATGGTCTTCTATGCGGTTTTTAGCAACCTTTGTAACTGATCTCAACCCGTGGACAACAATCGAACATATGTACTATGTAGAAATGAAAATTCTTGATTCATTTGATAGTACCTATCGTTTGAAAAACAGCGCCTTCTCACGTCCCTGGCAGTAGATGTTTCACAGGAGTTTGTAATTGTGTCGTACAGACACATCATTCAAACAGATGACGCTTAGCGACAACAATTCGCATAGTAACAAGGTCACGTGACAGCTAGTAACAGGTAGAAAAATTCGAAGACTACCCACCCGCTGTGGGTGGTGTAGAGGTATGCACGCGTCACGGAATGACGAGGATCCCCGACTGACGAATGACGATTCCCGGTCATAGCTTTACTTTTCGGATTTTTCTATATGTTCTAATTTTCAGTGACGTTTAGAAATTTAATCGAACATACACACACTCACACACACACAAATCACGTCTTTTCCCTTACGGGGTAGACAGAGCCTAAGGTAACAGGTACCTACAGGCCACATTTAGCAAGATTGTGGGTAAATGGAATCAACATAGTGATGGGTTACTAGCCTCATTCAAAAGTCCGTTTAGTTAATCGAACCACCCGGAAAAATAGTTCATGTGGTCCGATCGGTAGGACAAAGGCAGTAGGACCACGTGGTCAGGCGACAACATATATTTAGAGTAATTATACTAACTCTGTATTGAAAGTGGTTATGGTTCGTCTATAAAAGATTGCTTGTCTCTGAAATGAAATATATTTTTCTCAAAAATGTCCGGTAAAGTCGTCATTGTTAACTACATATCAGAACAGGAAGTTAATTGTTGCCGGTCAGTCCAAAATTAAAAAAAAAAAAAAAATTACTGTCGCGCTAAACTCGACAGTAATGTTGCATACAAATTCCATTACTGTCTAGTTATTAATTTTTTAAAAATGCAAATCACCATTATAAAAGAAAGGCACAAGACTTAAATCATCAAATTAAAAAAAAAAAAGCTAGTATGACAACGTGTTTATCTGTGTCTGAAATAGCTTAAGGTGTTCTGGGTAGAAAAATACACTCTTCAAATGCCATTGATAGAAAAAGGCGGCAAAGCAAAACAATTTTCACTATTTTATTTTCATTTATTTTTGTTGTTGTTATATTTTAGATTTTTGAGAAAAGCACTATACTTGCCTCGGCCAGAATAGCATTGCTGGCTTCGTATTATTAAACGGACTCGCAAGCTCGTCCGTTCAAACCAATACTCAGCCAGCAATTGCCTACTTCCTGGCCTAGACAGTAATGTACTATTAAACTGCTCAGACAAAACTCAGACGGGCAAAGCAGACGGAGACTGAGTGTGGTAGGTACGTCGGTGGCGTGATAAATAATAGACAGACGACAAAGACTTAAAGATACACTTAAAACGCCCCTCTTACTTAGAGAGAGCGCTTAAAACGTATAAACAGATAACTAACTGTGTACAGACTATAACGTTGCTTCGCGGGCAGGGTACCAATCTCTGAAAGCACATGTCTCTAAAGTATTATTGTAATGTGGTGAAATTTTTTGCTGAATTGGAAATAGAAGAAAATTATAGCTTCAGTTCGTCCTAGTGTATTACCTACAGCTTTAATTTAGCGTTGCACAGTCCCCAGGGCCCTTATTTCAGAAAGCACGTTCGACAGTGGGAAATCATGTATATTGCAAAACTACAGCTTAAATTATTTTATATACATACTAGCGACCCGCCCCGGCTTCGCACGGTATATTATGCATGCATTATACATATAAACCTTTCTCTTGAATCATTCTATCTATTAAAAAAAACCGCATCCAAATCCGTTGCGTGGTTTTGAAGATATAAGCATACATAGGGACACAGGGACAGAAAAAGCGACTTTGTTTTATACTATGTAGTGATGATGATGATACATAAATCACGTCTTTATCCCTTACGGGGTAGACTGTGCCTAAGGTAACAAGATAAAGGGCACGTTTAGCATGATTGTGGGCGTATAGGTGGTAAGGGGAATCAAAACAGTGATGGGTTCCTAGCCGCATCGCCTATACCTTGATTGCTAAGATTTTCGCCCATTCCCTCGATGGGTTTTTACCATCTGTGTGGGACGAGAAGCAACTGGTACATTGTATGTTTTTTCTTCATTCCCAGTCCAGCATGGAAGAGAACTTAACTTTTAATATATTTGACTAAATTAAATTAGACGCCTGATTCAATAAATTATTTAACTTAGACCTGTAATTATCCTGTAAAATACTCGTTCTTCAAAATCAGCACAACTTTTGATCACTTTCGAGTGGTATGTTCACACTTCACCATAATCTTTAAAAAATTGGGCCCTTTATCGTAAATTGAGGAACTGTCGACACCAGAAGAATGTTGATTACAGCATTTCTGGTTTATTTAATTACGTAAATGCTAACGATGACACAACAATAACTGCGCCGTGACTGAAAGATCGCTAAACGAATTTGCAAGGCAGGCTTCGGCTAGCTATAAATTAAATACGACAGAGATTGCGTGTCTTTGAGCTGAGAATAAACTATGTAGGTACTTAACTGACTTGGCTACTATTAATTGTAACTGTTTAATTTAAATCTTCTCTAATATATAAAATTTCCATGTCACAATGTTAGTTACCGTACTCCTCCGAAACGGCTTTACCGATTCTTACCAAATTTTATATGCGTATTCAGTGGGTCTGAGAATCGGCTACTATCTATTTTTCATATTGAAATTTAGAAGAAAAAAAAACTGGAGCGAAGCCGCGGGCAACAGCTAGTAGTAAATAAAAACGCGAATGAGCGAATAGGCGAAAATATTATGAAACAAGTAACAGGCGATGCGGCTAGCACCCCGTTACTATTTTGATTCCCCTATCCATCTTTATGCCCACAATCACGCTGTTTAAGGTCTGGTATGGCAAATTAATTATATTAAATAAAAACACACCTCAGTTGCACAAGCCGCTGGACGGAAGACATACCTACATACATACACAAATCACGTCTATATCCCTTACGGGGTAGACAGAGCCTGAGGTAACAAAACCTAAAGGCCACGTTTAGCATAATTGTAGGCGTATAGGTGGAAAAGGGAATCAAAATAGTGATGGGTTGCTAGCCACATCGCCTGTAACAGGATTCCTAAGAATTTAGCCCATTCCCTTGATAGGCTTTTACCATCTGCGCGGGACGAGAAGCAACTGGTACATTCTATGTTTGTCCTTTGCTCCCAGACCAGTATGGAAGTGGACGGAAGAGACTTTATTTTAAAAGTGTCACAGATACAACAATATCTTTCTTACAGCTAATGTCAAGCTCAATGCTATTTGTAGATAAAGCAACAGGTAAACCAACATAAGTAAATACAGTATTAAACACAGGCTAAACGAAACGTTTAGGTCTTGTTACCCTAGGCTTTGTCTACCCCGTAAAGGATAAATACATGATTAATATGGAAGTATGCAAGTGAAGAAATCATGAAGCCATCGTCTAACACTAAACTTAGTTGTACAATTTAGTTATCTTAAAGACACATTTAGTACAATCGTCGCAATTACCATTACTTTATATTTAATTCATTATCTTTTAATAAGGTATGCTATATAATAAGTAGGTATTAAGTATCTTTAACCTCGACTATTCACTGCTCTCTAATGAAACTGTTGTAATGCGTCGCCTTTGTCTCCAATAACCAGCAAATATCTATCGAAGATAAAGCCATGGAAGCTCCAAGGAACATCAACCTTTGATTCCCCAGCATAAAGTTTAGAACTGCATGCGATGAACTACGTGCGATGTTTAGCACGTCGCTGCAGCGCATCCGGCCGACCTGTCAAAACTGCCGCCCGGGCTTCGGACGTTTCCGGCAGCCATCGGCTCGGCTCGACACCCCGCGTCTACCAGTTTCCCAGGACCTCTGGAATTCCTCCCCACACCCCCCTATAGGTAACCGCAAGTGAGCGCAGCGTAAAGAGGGGCAGGTCGATTGAGTTTGGTCCTGTGTGGATACGATTCGGTTTATATGTGTGTCGTACTAGTGAACTTTGATAATGAACCCGGTGCGATTGCCCGGGCTCGCCCCATCCCCAGTCCCGGGATGCAACGACCTGCAGCCAATGCAGCTTCCTACTTGCATCTCTTTAGTACTTGGGAAATTATGCGGTAGCGAGCGCGGAAGCGACGGAAAATTTGTTGGCAGGATTTTTTGTACACGAAAGGTAACCGGATGTATGACTGTGTATAACAAAGGAATGAATACATACATACACAAATCACGTCTTTATCCCTTACGTGGTAGACAGAGCCAAGACCTAAAGGACACGTAAAATTAAAACAAATAAACATTCTTTATACCAGAATTACTTCCATGCATCAATATAAAGAGCTATGGGTAACCACTGCTGTCATCAGTCCATGGTTGTCAGTCAGTTCAAGGCACTGTTCTTAGGGTTGCTTGGAACAGACCGATCTGTAGCGATAAGACCGCCTATTCTATTGCTTACCTAGTATTGTTCTCTATGTAACTGTTTCTGTATTGTTTATTACGTTTATAAAGAGTATTGTATTGTAGACTACCAGTTACGTAATGAATAACTAGACATGATTGTTAGCACAGTACCTATCTTGGACTAACGGCCTTTCTTCACAACTGTCCAAAAAAAATGTATAACGCTATCGATGTTGATGATGTCTGAAACCGATTTTCCACTCACTCTCGATCCCAAAAAAGTCATCGTATTCATTTTCATTAAAAATACGATAACAGTCACAGACATTATCGGATCGGTAAGTACCTACATGTCGGCGACGGCTGCCAAATTTTCAATTAACGCTCCGTCCGGACTCCCCTAAACCTTTGCCGCCGCATACCTACGATGTAGATGCACCGATAAAACTGCAGCCATACCTGACCTACCCCTCTAGTCGGCGGCGTGGGCTATAGCCAGACCTACAGCTAGACCTAGGCAGCTATAGCGGCCAGACTGGTACATCACTAAATTATACACAACTAGGTTTATTGTGGGGGAGGCTGGGACGCGGAAACTGCAGACTTGATGAAATATTGTCGGCAATCATTATTTTTATGAGATTTTATTTCACCTGACAATGTTTTTGTGTAAGTTCTTACCATCACCTCATTGGATCTAGCTTTGTCTTTAAATAGAAGAGAAAATAAGTTTTGTTACTCCTGATTCTTATGCAATCTGAGACGTTCTAAGAGAACACGAATTTGGAATAATAGCGCTTTAATTACCTCGTCATTTGTAGGGCGTTTTTTAAGACAGACAATATTCTTATTATTTTTTAATTTTAAAAATAGAAACATAAAAAAGTAAATACATATAAAAGGTTGGTTGGTCGGCCGGCAATATAATCTTTTAGCTGTGTACATAACATAAGTAAACATTCATACATTTTACGGAAGACATTATTTTGCTGTCTACATCGGGGTACGGAGACGTGGAAGTCACAAGAAGAGGCATTTGCCTAGCAGTGGGACACAAATAATAATTCAATAAGTGATAATGTTTGGACACTAATTTTAATTGTTTCAGATGATGGAATGGCGTACGCTGCATCGATCGATCTTACCAGATTTATTTTACTTGGAATGTATACATGGTTTTGTAGTACCTTAGTTCTTCTTCTTCTCTCCTTAATGGCGGCCGTAAGGCTTGGGCCAATGTCAGTTTAGCTTGGCAAGTGTGCGGTAAAAAATATAATTCAAAATTCTTGTGACAAAATGTCGGCAACGTTGTACGGTAGTGAATGGTCAAAGACTCCCCTCCCCCTGTCGGGCTCTTAGCCAACGGTCAATGATATCCCTCAGAAACTGCCAGGAAATCATTAGCCGATGCCCAGGGTGCACCGGACCAAGCACTGCTTTCCCCCCCGGACGGATCCAAAAACGAACCGCAGCTCTTGACCACACGTGGAGGTAACCCGACTCGCACCCCTACCTTAGTTTATGTAGGTCTAATTTCATCCATATCCAGTTGACATGACAAACTAGACGACATTGTCAATTCAGCGTCTAAATCAGCCCAAGCAAGAAAT
The DNA here is from genome assembly GCA_949127965.1 of Pandemis corylana. Classification (NCBI taxonomy): domain Eukaryota; kingdom Metazoa; phylum Arthropoda; class Insecta; order Lepidoptera; family Tortricidae; genus Pandemis; species Pandemis corylana. The sequence continues at coordinate 11,840,791 of OX421866.1, read as the reverse complement.
TACCGACACTAAGTAGTTGTACAAATCTTTAACGAGTCTAACATGACGTGCATTGTAGTCTCGTCCTTGATTTAGTGTCTCAGGTCCGCAGGCTGGGTGGCCGTGCAGTCTAGACGTGGGGTTCGTTGCATTTCTGTCTGGCCCCATCGCCCCTCAGCCCCATGCGTGTGCGCTGTTTAACCCAGCCCATTCATCTCAATCAATTTAAATCTTCCCGCTCTTCGATTAGAGGCCATAATTGAGCGTCGTGTTGGGATCAACTTATATGTAGATCTGATATGATTTAGTATTTTTGGACGAGGGGTTTGTAATTGAAAAGTCGCTTTTATGTGCGCTCCGATTGAATGTTGTGTCTGGATTTAGGCATGGCTTGTTTTTAGCTAATTTTGATGGTAGGCTGCATTTTCATATCCGTCTGCCTGTTACCTCATCAAGCTTAAGCTGCTGAAACGATTTAATTGGAGTATGGTAGAATTGTGTCAGTCCCTGGGAAGGACATAGGATAGTTTTTATCCTAGAAAATCGCATAGTTTCCGCGGGAATTCTGAGCAAACGAAGTTGCCTTAACTACGCCACGATCACTGCCAAAAGCGTAGAAACTTAGAAGCGAAATCCAAAAAATATTAATAAGGTAAGTAGTAGGGAAATGGTTAGGAAAAGTAGTGCCAGTAACGATAATGGTTAAAGAAAAGATTAAGCATTTTGTTGAAGCCGAACTTCAATAAGCCTAGGTAACTTAAAAATTCTTCCACGCTGGTCTGGGAGTAAAGAAAAAGCATAGAATATACCAGTTGCTTCTCTACCCGCACAGATGGTAAAGCCATCGAGGGAATGGGCGAAAATCATAGGAATCATGTTATAGGCGATGAGGCTAGCAACCCATCACTATTTTGATTTCATTTTTCACCTATACGCCCACAATCTTGCTAAATGTGGCCTGTAGGTATCTGTTACCTAAGGCTCTGTCTATCCCGCAAGGGATAAAGACGTGATTTGTGTATGTATGCTGTATTTTCAAAGCCGATGATCACACAAAATAGCGAGTTAAGTACGACTCACAAGTTGAGATTAAAATACTGTTGGGAGCGACTTTTTTCACATACTCATCAGCCTCATAATTTCGTTACCGAGCGTTTTCTAAAATAAAGTCCGTGTAAATTTCTTGCAGAATTTAAATAATTTGGGTTTTTGTTACTCAGCATCGTTTACCCTATCAATTCTCATGCAAGAAAAAATGTGTCCCAACTTTTACTATGGTTTTTTTCCTGTTCGTCACATTTCATACATATCTTTTTAAAAAAATGTGACGAACTGGAATGGAAATTTTGGACACATTTTTTCTTGTATATGGATCGATAGGGTAAACGATTCTGAGTAAAAAAAACTAAGTAAGAATAACCCAATAGTTAATATATAATATTATGCGCTCTGAAAAAAATGTACATGTGGACTTATGTATGTACATATGTATGTGTGTAAACTCTTTATTGTGCAAAATAAACAAGACAAATACAATTGACAAACACTGAGATACATGCACAAAGGCGGACTTATCCCTGTAAGGGATCTCTTCCAGTCAACTGTCTACCCCGTAAGGGATAGAGACGTGATTTGTGTGTGTGTGTGTGTGTGTGTTCCAGTCAACCTTTGAGTGAATGAAAGGAGTATTTTTTGAGAGGAGGACTTTTTTGGAAAACCTCCCTACACATGGACCTGTGAAATTTGCTAGAATTTTGAAAATGTCACCCGGAAGGTGTATCTAGGTTAGTTAATCGATCATTCTAAAAATATATTTGTACCGTTTCAAATATAAAAGACTTGTAAGAATGATAATTACGAGTAATGAGTAAGAATAAGAATTTTAAGTGAGTCAATACACACCCTTGAGATAATCTACATGTAGCTAAACTAAAATAAAGTAGCTAACGATAAAAACAACATTGCCACATTATATGACATTTTGAGTCTTCGGTAAAACTTTTGTCTAGACATAAGTTTCGATTTAGATTCTCGCCTCTGTTATGTGCCCGTTTCTAAAAAGAGTGACAGAGATAGAGATACGCAGAGTGCAGAGAGATATACACTGAAGCATTTTAAAGTTGGTAACTATCTTTAAGTACTAGCAGTTTACCGGCCGCTACGCGAGCGAACATTTCCACTTCCTGGCCAGGAGATGACGTAAAATTGTGTACACACATCGGGCGGTGATAAAAAAAAAGTCTCAGGTCACATATGTTTATCGTCCTCGCCTTTGGCTCGTGCGACAAGTTCCTACGATCTGAGACATTCTTTATTTCACCATCACCACCCTCGGAGGTGCTATTTACTAAAAATATTTTTCTAAATGTCAGTGAAAATTAGAACAGAAAAATCCGAAAAGTAAAGCTATGGCCGGGAATCGAACCCGGATCCTCGTCATTCCGTGACGCGTGCTATACCCCTACACCACTAGTAGCAGGTGGGTAGTCTTCGATTTTTTCTACCTGTTACTGGATGTCACGTGACCTTTGTTACTATGCGAATTTTTGTCGCTAAGCGTCATCTGTTTGAATGATGTGTCTGTACGACACAATTACAAACTCCCGTGGAACATCTACTGCTCACCAGGGACGAGAAAGCGCTGTTTTTCAAATGATAGCTACTATCAAATGAATCAAGAATTTTTATTTCTTGTTTTTTTTTTATTGATATTTTCTTTTTTAAGATTTCAAAAAAAAATTACCAAGTACACTAGTTAAAATTAAAATCCACGTAACATAAACCACGGCGTTTCCGCGCCAAATCGTTACTAGGGCACCATAATTACACAGCGATTGGCCCCGACGTGTCGCGCCAACGCCCCGCATTCAATTTCCCGTACGTGTATTAATGGGAAACATTTATAATCCGTACGGGAACTAAAAGAATTGAAAATCGGTTTCTCTGCCTATTTATTCGTAGCACGCGCTACGAGCCGCGTAGCGCTACGTCACGTAGGCCGGCCGGCTACGGGCTGTTTCAACTACCGCTGGAAGTGTTGGTGCATGCAATAATGGTTTTGTTTATATTTTATCGATTAAATATTACATTGCATAACAAGGGCTTAAAACGCGCTATTTCACTCGAAACCAGCGAAGTTGGATAGATAAGTCGAGGGTAAAATGGGTTTTATAAACAACTTTGATTTTCACTACGATTGCGCACAAATTAAATAGCAGCGTGGTACACAAATGTCCATTTCATTAAAATTAAATTATATAATTAAAACAAATATCAAATGGAAACACAAATAAATGAACTTTCCGTTCTACACGTGTCACGTGACACTTAATTGGGACCAAATATATTGAAACTATACAATGCTCAATTGTTTTATATCACAAACTTATATTTGTCATGTATATATCTCTATCATAACTTGTTTTGTTTAGTCACATGGATTATAAAACAAAATAAAGAAAGAAAATAAAATAAAAATATTTCTATAAAGTTCTAGTATTTGTGACCGTTCGCGCCCGATTGTCAAGCTCTTAAAAGATTTTACTTTATTTATTTATTTATTCATCATACAATTTACCCAGCATTACAGTATAGACCAAAGCACTGGAAAACTGAATTTTAATAAGTAAAGGCTTCTTTTTTAATATGGCCCCATCGATCGATGCGATGATTTCGCCAATGTGAAAGCAATAAATTCAGTATTCAAAAATCTTCACGGTCAATAGACCCCTCCCCCCCCTGTCGGGCTCTTAGCCAACGGCTAACGATATCCCTCAGAATCTGCCAGGAAATCATTAACCGATGCCCAGGGTGCACTGGACTAAGCACTGCTCTTCCCCTCGGACGGATCCAAAAACGAACCGCAGCTCTTGACCACACGCGGAGGTAACCCGACTCGCACCACTAATTTTATGACAAGCTCACTAAAAATAAATTCTAGACAGAAGTGTCACCAACGATAAGCGAACACATCAGCATGTACTATAGCGTTAAAAGTAGTCTAAAGGAGCGAACACACCGCTGCGTATACGCAGTGACGTGTCGCATGCGTCACGTTCTCTCGTCGTTTCTTCGTACATTTTGTTGCGTAAACGCACCGTCGACGTCTTCCGCACTGGTGTGCCCGGACCTTTATGCCGCCTACATCCAGTACATATGTGTACGAGCTTTATGAGCATGAGTGAAAATTAAATTCGTTTGATATTGTGCGGTATTTGTTTGATACTAGTATTGATTGCGGCGAGTGCTATGAATTATCAATTGGACACGTTTGATTCCGATGGATTTTCGGTGTGGAGGGTTAAAAACTTATTGTTTATTGTTTGAGGTTTGAATTTAGTTTGAACACTTTCACTTTTGTTAAATTACTGTTAATTATTCACATACATACATAAATCACGTCTTTTATCCCTTGGGTAGACAGAGTCAAAGGTAACAAGACTTAAATGCCACGTTTAGCATGATTGTGGGCGTATAGGTGGAAAGGGGAATCAAAATAGTGATGGGTTGCCAGCCGCATCGCCCTATAACATGTTTTCTAAGATTTTCGCCGATTAGTCGATGGGCTTTTACCACCTACGCGGAAAGAGAAGCAACTGGTACATTCTATGTTTTTTCTTTATTCCCAGTTCATATCAGTATCTCTGTAATCTTTGTACACATCATTTTATGATAATTGTCTAACATCATCACTGGCATCATGCCACTGAAAAAGTACCTCCAACAATTTTCATACAAAGCTGATAAAGCACCTATTTTAATCAAAACGCGCTCTTATATCTCTCACAATAAAGTTCTTCGCATTATATTAACGTTTGCCTCATGCTTGCTTCTGACATATTACGCCGCATTCCGTTTCAGTATCGCAGGAACCGAGAATATTACGCATTTAATGGCTGAATGTATACGCTATAGTCCGTCGAGCATGTCACCAATAGATGGGGAATGTTAATTAATTTAAAAAAAAACTCGTTAGCAGAGTTGGGCGTAATCAATTCCTTTAGGATCTTAATCGTGATTCTTCAGTAATCGATTACTTGGATAATCAAAATTACTGTAATACTGTACTATGATTACATTTTGTAATCCATTCCTTTGGAATCAGTATTGTAAACCACAACTGTAATCTTCATTCCTCGGTAATCAATTACTTAATCTGAATTACTTAACGCCAGTTCCACACTAGATTACTTCATTGGCAAACCTTATTTTATAATTTTGTTAATGTCACGCAAATAAAATTGTTTTTGATTTACATCATTACATGCCATTCTAGCATTTCACTTTCACATTAAATTTTGGTGTTGAATCCGTTGATAAGTAAACAACGTAGTATCTCTTAGTAGTCTGTGGTAAACAAGTCAACAATTCCTGTAATTTTGAATCGACGTCGATTCCTAATTACTAGTATTTGTAATATTTGTATAGATGATTAAGTTAAGTACGTAAGTCGTCCATAGAACTCGAATCCCATGGGCTTGTCTATTTTAAGGCAATTAGGCACATTTATTGCAAAGAATTAGAGGAAAAGGCTAGTTAAATGCCCTTCGGCTTGCCTTCCGACTTGACGCCACGCCACTCGTAAGTAGCATACCATACCTAAGTATAATTTATTATTCGCTAATCCTGCCGCTAAGTAGCAGTGCTTGCACTGCTGTGTTCCGGTGTGGAGAGTAAGACAGCCGGGGAAATTACGGGCACAAGAGGCATTGCATCTTAGTCCTCTAGGTTGGCAACGCATCTGCAATCCCTCCGGGGTTGCGGGTGTCTATGGGCAGTGGTGATCACTTACCATCAGGTGACCCACTTGCTCGTTTTCCTTCCTATTCATATAAAAAAAAAAAAAAAATTAGGAGTGGACGATATACATCGATGTATTAAAAACACTCGATGTATAGTAACGGTGCATCGAATCAAACCGATGTATTGTTAATTTTTCAACATCGACTATACATCGATGTTTTTTTACTTGATGCATCGATTATTTATTCGAAAATTAATTTGAATTTTAACAGTGCTTTCATACTAAAAACAACTGTCAAACAGGACTTCTTACGGCGGCCGTACTATATCTAAACTAGTTTTTTCAAAGAAATCGGGTGAGTCAAGTCAAAGACACTCGGATCAGCTTTGTACAATATACACTGCATATTTGGGCAATCGTGTATCTTTGAACACATTACTCTCCTCTTTTGCGCAGTCGTGTAAAAACAATCGATGTTTGGATAACATCGATGTATTTTTTATATATCGATATTACATCGATACCACTATCCGATGCATTAAATCGAAAAAAACATCGATGGTATATAATTACCATCACAAGTTTCTGCATCTTTAGTATCTAGTCCCTTTAGCATACATACCTCCTAATGCCACCTTAAGCTAATGTCATATTAGTCAATGGATACCAGCCACCACACCGAAGCTGACACGGAGGCGGCGGCGGTTGCTGAGGAACGCGTACATTGCGTTTTTGACACCGGTGGGTGGTGAAAACATGTCCTTATGACCCTGCGGTCAACTTGTGCGATTTTGACGCAGGGAAGCGCAGTATGGCTCATGACTTAAGTGGATGAATGTTTTCTCGATTATCGACAAAAATACTTACAGGTTTTCTTAAAAACAATTATATAAATCGATAACGATAAGCTCGGATAAGATTGTCATCCTGTCCACATAATTACTAGTATCTGTCCCAAACTGAATACTTCACACTCTATGGACATTGCGAGATATTTAAATAAAAGTCTGTAAAAAAATAAACCAATACCTACCTTATAAAAAATATAAAATATTATAAAATGTGTTGTACAAACAAAAGTTCGTACGCCGCTCGCCGGAAGCTTTCCCGGTCCACGGCACAGCCTCCCGGCCCGGCAAAGTACCAGGGCGGCAGGAACACGAAGCGGTCGCACTGCAGGCAGCGGCGCATTGCAGGCGGGTGAACGGCCGCGCATCGATCGAAAACGCCCCCTCCCCCCGCCCCGCCCGGGTTACATAACCACGCCGTGATTTCTTCCGGGTTCCCGAAAAATGCGGGAACGTTAGAACACGTGGCTCGCACATTTATAAATTATAAAATGTGTATTGTGGGTAGTTAAAGACGGGCTTACTCCTGTAAGGATACTCATTACGGGATATTTTATACATCAAAAAATGCAAACGAGTCACTACTGCCCAGGACACCCGCAACACCAAGGCATTACAGATACTTTACCTGCCTCTACGACTAAGATAACATAACTCATGTTTCAGTAATTTCACCAGCTGTCCTACTCTCCACGCCGGAACGCAGCAGTGCAAGAATTTAAACCTCTGCTATACCTTAAGACATAAGTAAGGTGAAAACAGCGGACTCTTGCGTCAGTGCATCAAATGCGACCAACTATTGTTGTGAGGAACAAAGTAGCAACAAAAGTTTTGCCTCGACGCTTTAGACCTCAGTCGTATCATTTCTATGCAAGAGTGCGCGGACGCAGATCTAATAAGGCAACTTAATATACTTACCGTCACTATCCAATATAAATACCTAAGCATAAATAATAATTACCTGTAATTTCAACGTGAAACTACCCTGAGACTCAATCATGAGAACCACGGAAGGACTACCAATTAGTCGGAAAAATCTCGAACATTACTCGACTTTTATACGCGAGTTCTCCGTTTGTGTAACTATACCTTTATTTTTTAATGTTGATCGAATCAAAGAATACAGTAGGCTTGTCCGTTTAATGTCCAATGTAATAGCTCTGTGAATATTCTTAATTGCATAGATACTCATTCCTATGTTAATGTACAATGATCGTTCTTATAGCGTTTCAAAGGGAATTACAAATAACCGGGCATTATTACATCTCGGGACTTTTTGCCTATTTTAGAATTCAATGCATATTCGGCAGGCACGGGTGCCCCAACATTTATTATTAAGAGCTTATCGCTGTCTCTTTTTAACCACTACTGGAAGAGATTTTAAGAGTTTGCCGATCTGTCTCACTGTTTAGGGTGCGGCTCCACTGAGGCGGAGACGAGCGGAGCGGAGAGGAGACGTGTGGGGATCGACCAATCATATTACATTCATATTACATGAAATCCACATCTCGTCTCCGATCTGTAATATGATTGGTCGATCCCCACACGTCTCCTCTCCGCTCCGCTCGTCTCCGCCTCAGTGGAGCCGCAGCCTTACAATGTCACTCGGATATCGGTAAAGTTCTGTCATATAGAAAATGTTTTTAATTTCAAATATTACACAGAGCTGTGCATACGCTTTTGTAGGTAAAAAAAATCTTGAAATTTAGGCAGCTCTATTTTTTTAATAGTTAAAAACGTGATCTGCGAAAAAATTATGATCAGTCTCGAACATAAAGCGCATGTAAAACCATGCGTAAACTAGACACTAAAGTCGCTACTTAATTGTAATTAATATTTTTAAAACTAAATAGTACAGTTAAGCAAATATCAAGGAACAAAAATAATACTCGTACCAATAGAATTGGGGTCCGACTTTTGAAAGCATATCACTAGAAAGTATCATTTCAAAACAACTAGAACTCGAGCTAAATTTGAAATACGAGTAAGGGAGAAGAAACTTACAGAAATCGCCAAATTATCTTGTCAACTAGTCGGAAATTTCATTTGAGCAGTAGTGTTCTAGCACAACACAGGTTTTTATCACTTTTGATTTGCACTTTCGAGTGAAAAAGCGGGGTCCTGAGGCCCGATTTTTGAAAGCACATGTTTGAAAATACCACTCGAAAGTGAATCAGAACAAAAGACAATCACAGCTCTCATTAATCTTGTGAACAAGTCAAAACTTTGATTAAAGCTGCAGTTTCGGAGATATAAGCTGATTTATACCACTTTCGAGTGGTACTTTCGAGTGATGTGCTTTCAAAAATCGGGCCCCTGTTCTCAAATTAATGACGACGCGCATACAAACATTGGATCCTAAAGATAGCCGAGTGGGTACTTTGCGAATCCGAGTTGGTGACTGACACTGGCTTCAGAGGAAAATATTTGTCGACTTCGTTGGCCACTAGCGTATGTGTAACATAAAGATATATTTTTGTCATTTATCATGGGCAAACTCGGGAAGTCCTTTCGTTGGGGTCACGGAGGGACTCGCCATATTTCATTCCCGAGCCTTAAGGTGCGCACTATGTTCACTGAAAGTCATATTTATGGAGATAATCATTTCAAAACCGCGAACAAATGAAGGGGATTTCTACTAATATCATCTGGTTTCTCAATGCGAACTGCTAAGGAATAGAATTCGCTCCCACTGTCTGGATTTTCGGTTGGACACAACTTAGGCATTTTCATGTCTAGCGTGAATACTTAATAGGCTGTAAGCCGATGGACTCATCTGCATTATTAATCAAGAGAGATGTTAATCGCTGGTAGTAAATTATAAAAAAAAGAAGACTTTTACAGACTTCAATCGTTTTTATGGCCATCTTACGATTAAAGATCTTAGACAGTGAGAAATTCGATTTATATAAAATTATTTGCTTTGGTTTTGAGGTTTTTTACGAGTACAAGACGATCCGTCGATTGAGGGAAAATTTGTTTTTATGAAAAAGGGCTAGAGAAAAAAGCTAATGTGTTAACTGATTGGTGAGTAATTATTGTAATTATTGTAGTAATTGTTCAGCCCACCTCTGCAAAGTCAATTCACATTGATCCAAATGTTTTGGCGCGCTGCCCCGTGCCTCCGCTAAGCGCAAAGAGACCATTAGGTTTATCACAGGTCAACGAACCCAGCGCGATAAGTACGTGGGATTGAAATACGGGGAACGAATATAATTCTAAGATATATTGGGAAAATGAAAAAAGTAATGTTAGTTAATGATAATGTAAGTGCCGTACCTACAAGATGGGACGCCTTAGACAATAATTTAAAATTGTAAAAAACGTAAATAATTTTGATGTGAATGTTTTTTTTTAAATATGACACGTGATTTTATGAACAGTACAATAAATGTACATTGAGCAAAACATAGTTAATTTATTAATATTCTACTCCAAATTGTAGTTTGAACAGCCATTAGTCGAATTAAGATATAACATAGGTTAGGTAGGACAAACTGTGTATGGAATTGTCAAATGCTTGGATGTATGAAACAGGCTGCTGTCGGGTGGCTGTCGCACTCTCTCTTGTGTAGCACTGATTTGAATGAAACGTGCTTAGAATGATGCTGGATATCGATGTATTGTGTTCACGATGCTTTTACAACTAAAAATAAGTTTAAGACCTTTTTAAAATGATTTTGTTAAAGACGAAAAATCGCTGAAAATTGTACTGAAACACTGTTTTATAATTAGGTAAGTACGTTTAATCATGTATAGTGACTAAATAACCAGCATAAGTATCAGAATAAGCCATTTTGAATGCATTATTATTCTTTGAAATTTTTAGTATTTACAATATACATTCTATATTTAAAACTAGCCCCTAAAATAACCAGCTCGCATCATCACCGCAATGACCTAATAAAAACATACAAAATTAAAACACAAGGAAGCTACGGCGCGTAGCTGCTACGGCGTAGCGGGGTTACGCCGTAGCCCGGGCGCGGTCGCCGACCCCTGGCCGTGAACGGGGGTGCGGCCCCCACCCCCCTGCCCCCGCCCGGGCAGACACGTGCGCAGCCCCGGACGCATACAGGGGGCTGGGAAACAAGGGACGGGAAATTGTTACACATAAACATGGGTTTTTGAATTGTAAGCTGAGTTGAGTGTTGGGATTTGGATGTTGAGTTTTGAAAGCGTTTTATGAATTGTGTAAAATGCTATAAAAGTTAAGATATAATAAGTAGTGTGCCCTTAAGACTATGTAAAGATTTTAAGTTAATCGTGCATATGTTTATTTTGCGTTAACAATTTACTTGCATATTTAATTATACATTTTTAATTTTTAGTTTAATCAGGAAAATGTAAATCCAATTTTCAGGTCTGCGACAAGAATCATTGAAAATATGTTTATTTACATTAACTAATATAACTAGCGACATAGGAAGTCCCTTAATTTCCTAGTTTGTAATAACAAAGCTTTCAAAGAAACATCACAATTAATTCTAACACAAGACGAGCTAGAAACGATACCAAACAGCTACACAAATGACATCAAACGTTAACAAGCACAGCACCCTGTAGCTCGAGGCACACAGCTACACTCGCCCAGTTCCCTGCAAACTAAAGCCTTCTGTGTTAACCACACCTCCCGTATCCACACACGGCGGCACCCACACTCAGCCAATCTTAAGCTAGTGTGCGTCTACGCCGTGTACAGAGTCGTACGCGCGCAGCTGTGTGCGGGGAAAAACTGTGTTAATGTGAGACGGGGTGGTGTATCCGTGTCACGCACACAGTCGTGGGGGTGCATCGACTCCGCTTCCGCTTCCGCCGGGGACAATGGCCTCACGCGGCAGATCTGAAACTCTTAGCACTGGCTGTTAGTATTAGATTTGGGAAACGATTTCACCATAGAAATAACCACATGGGGAATGGTGGGGAAAAAGTACTTTGAATTTTTACAAGCAGGTTACATAATTTTAATTAATATCCAGCGCTAACCGACTTTCGCAATTTATTCTGTTGTGCTATAACCATGATAAAATATTATTATGGACAGTGGTAATACATAATATTTAACACAGTTGAGTTTTATTTTCTTGAATCCAATTATGTTATGGAAATGTGATATAATTTTCCGGTTTTACGGATAATTCAGTCTTGTAATTAAAGTAGGTGCAAATACTGTATCGTTAAAGATTATTCTCGTGTTGTTACGTGACACATTGAAGGTGGGGTCCGTAAATATGACGCAGAGTTGAGGGGCGCGGCAGCCAAATTGGCTGGGCCTATATTATGACGTCACATCCGTATCAGATTTTTTAGAGGGTATACGTGTTCAAGAAATTATCATAATATCGTAAGAGAGGAATCAATGTCTGAAATAGAAAAAAAACTATTTAAACCTATCATGGCTAGAACCTGCATAAAACCAATATAAATATTTCAATAAAATATAAAACATGCAACACATGAAATGCAAAGAGAATTACATAGAAAGGGGGAGGCAGAGACAATTTTTTTCCTACATTTTTTTATTTTTTTCTGTTACTGCCATGTGTCAAAAAAATATATAGATTTTCATTGCCTATACACCAATGTTGCCACAGTCATTTTACAAGGGGGAGAGTTCAAGCGTTCAGCGACTTACGCAATATTGCAGCTCGGCTAACACAAGTGCCCACAGCCAATAAATTGGTCTCTTTCTCCCCGCACTGGCTAGAGAGAGACGCATAAACGAGAAACGGCTAGTCTTAATAGCCGCATCGAACCACAGACAATTGGAGTTTACGCAACGATAATGACAGGAGTTTGGGAAAGTTTGGACGGCGACCATATTTGTTTGGATTGTCTTTAAACAAACGGGCGGTTTGTTGTGGTTTCTTTATGGATATCGCTATTTGTTGCAAATGCGTTGTAAATGCTTATTCTTTGTTTCTTTTGCATTTTGTACGGCAAATTAGAAAAAGAATAATTTAATTGATTTGATTTTACCTGTCACCTGATAGCAGTGGGTACCACCACCAATGGAGACCCGTAACATCAAAGGATTGCATATGCGTTGCTAGCCTAGGGGGCAAAAAATGGAATACCTCATGTGCCGATACTTAATTTCATACATATATATACATATATGACGTCTTTATCCGTTACGGGGTAGACAGAGCCTAAAGTAACAAAACCTTAAGGCCACGTTTAGCATGATTAAGGGCGTATAGGTGGAAAGGGTAATCAAAGTAGTGATAGGTTGCTAGCCGCATCGCCTATAACATTCCCCACTTTCGCCCATTCCCTCGATGGGCTTTTACCATATGCGCGGGAAGAGAAGGACTGGTAAATTCAATGTTTTTTCTTTACTCCCAGACCAGCATGGAGGAAATCACCGGTAATTAAATTAAATTTAACTAATCATGCAGTTTATCATGAGGGCATAACATTTAGTTGGTTTTGAAAGATGGTTTAAAAATTAAAGTAAAATACCTACTTTCTGCAGAAAAAAACAATAGGTAAGTATTTGTTAGTAACGTAATACATAATATATATTTTAAATTTGCAGTAAAACAGATCTCTTAGTTTTATTTACTGTATGGTAACCATCACATCCATCCAGAGAAGACAAACCAGCATTCCGGCAACCCGATGGTGGGTAAGTGATCACAGATCACCACCGCCTACAGTCGCCATCATATATATTTCATCTATAAAATCGAGACAATCTCAAACGCGGCACGTTCTAAAACTTTAACGCCACACCCTTTCGGGGCAAATTGCGAACTAATGAGTGTAATACATGCGTACCTACGTCATACATATAGCTATGTGTGTACGTAAACCGCCTGTTTTGTGGCCTATTTATGGTCAGATGAGATCCCTCTAGATATAATACACTAACTTTATTTATAAAGTTCTTTGGGTTAAGTCTGGTTCTGTAAGGCCTGGGAAACACAAAATGTCAATGTGACAAATGTTTATATATTTGTTTAGGTAGTTAACTATAAGTAAAGAATCTTGACATGTCTTTTTATTGAAATACTAGCTGTTGCCCGCGGCTTCGCTCTCGTTATTTTTTTCTTTTAAATTTCAATATGAAAAATAGATACCTAGTAGCCGATTCTCAGACCTACTGAATACGCATATAAAATTTGGTAAGAATCGGTAAAGCCGTTTCGGAGGAGTACGGGAACGAACATTGTGACACGAGAATTTTATAATATAAGATACACTTTAAAAATCGAAACCTTTACACTTTACAAATTAGTTAAGAAACTACATTGTTATTTCATAATTAATCTACGCTCTATTGTGGCTTTCACTATGTGGATATTTTAAACTCACTCTTTGCCGGTCTCTCGCTTAATGCTTCTCTCACTTACTCAAAGGTTAACTGGTAGAGATCCCTTATAGGGATAAGTTCGCCTTTGTGCATTTATTTAAAGTCTTTTTTTGTGATTTGTCTCTGCTTCTTTATATTTGTACAATAAAGCATTTACTTACTTACTTACTTAATTAATAAGAGATTCAAGATTCAAAACTTTGTTTCGGCGCCGATCTTATAAAGTCGCCTTTGACAGCTATACCTCTGGACCTTAGTCAACAGTGGCGCCAACTGGTGAGCAAAGAAACGATAGTCCCCATTGATCGGCTTGTTATTTGTGTCTGTCAGTGTTAAAGTACTCCGACGTTCTACAATAATTCTACAATAGCTTGTTTGTTAAACTTATACTAAAGTCCTAAATATCTTTGTGTGTTGGGCGCCCATTTCCCTTCTGGCAGAACTCATTCTTGTGCTTTATATCTACTGAACTATACTATACAGTCTATTAAGCTAATAAAAGGCCCCATAGTTCTCCCCTCCGACGAAGAGGTATTAAATATTTAATTTCCCGCTTTTCACAGTAGACGGCGACACGGCCCGCAAATTGATCTGTCCGTCTGTCTATACGTAACTCCGCCAGACGGGGAGAATGTTTTGATTTATTTTAAACGGGGAGGGCTTTCAATAAGAGCTTAGGTACCAGGGTATCACAGGTTGCAGACAGATGGTTTACTCTAGCTGTGTTGGTAGACCGTTGCCAAAGTGTTAGAGTTTTACGTTTTTTAAAGTTTTTTTGGGTTTAAATTCTTTAGTCTTCGTTTCGCGTCATTTATGAAAGAAAGAAAGAAAGAAGAATGTGAAAGTGTTCATATGAGCCGCTAATTTCTACACGCTTGCTTTCCATCCACGTAGTGTTCAAATTATATTAACTTCATCATCTCAATTCCAGCTTATACAAGTCCCACTGCTGGCCTAGACCTCTTTTCAGAAAAAGACGGCATGTACTGTAATTTCTACGAGGGTTGAATTGCTTCTCAAGCGTTAGGTTTCTTGACGATGTTTTCCTTCACCAATCAGCTCATTTTTTGCACATAAATTCCGAAAAACTCTGGAGTTGCAGGCCTGAGTTGGAGCCACATATGAATCTCTGCTATTCACGCTAAACTTATGTCAAACTTTAATAAATGTTACTTTCCTACAATAGAGATATAAACTTTGTTTATTTGTCTGTATGTTTAAACTCTGGAACGACTGAACCGATTCCAAAAATTATTTCACTAGTGACAAGCTACACAATTCCTCATTAACATAGGCTCAGACGCAGTTGGGAACAGGCTAGTTATTAGCACCCGTCAACCAGACATTATATCCAATCACCACAAAAGCCGAGCCTTCGGATCCATCGATCGACCAATCACGTAAATAGACGAAGCCATGACTCACCGTTACAGCGGTGCATCAGCAGGGCTGTGTGTGTGTGAGTGCGGCAGACGACGAGCTAATATTTGACTTGGAGCGACGGTACTATACTATAGTATATAGTATACTCTACTTGGAGGTAGGATTGGATAAGTAGTTCTGAAAATATTACACAATTGGTTATTATTAGAAGTGCTTCAATGAGGGATGCATTAATGAATTTGATTCTATTTTCATTGTTTTTCTTCCATGCTGGTCTGGGAGTAACGAAAAAACATAGAATGTACCAGTTGCTTCTCTTCCCGCGCATATGGTAAAAGCCCATCGAGGGAATGGGGGAAAAATCTTAATAATCATGTTCCAGGCGATGCGGCTGGCAACCCATCACTATTTTGATTCTCCTTTCCACCTTTACGCCCACAATCATGCTAAACGTGGCCTTTAGGCCTTGTTACTTTAGGCTCTGTCTATTCCGTAAGAAATAAAGACTTGATTTATGTATGTGTGTATTTTTAGAAGCGAATGAGCAAGTGGGTTATCTGATTGAGCTCCACCACCGTAGACATCTCCAACGACAAGAGGACTGCGAATGCGTTGCCAGCTTGAACATGTTGTGAAGTGCTGGTTCTATCAGCTCTATTATTTTAATCTTTTAACAAACACAATTTTTACTATGAGATTTTTTTATTACGTAAGCTGTGTTGTGTTAATACTTTTTGTAATTATTTACAAAATGAGATTTACCTACAATAAGCCGCATTTTTATTTGTTTGACGCAATGTGTTGCAATGCCTTGTGTTGTCTAAACTTACTTATACATACATACATACATATCACGTCTTTATCGCTTGCGGGGTAGACAGAGCCTAAGGTAACAAAACCTTAAGGCCACGTTTAGCATGATTGGATATAGCAAGCATATAATATAACGTATTATAGTATACTATTTAATACAGCTAAAACAAGTTCTCTCAGATTTGCCACTGTGCCGCGCGGGCGAACTCATTTAAGCGGTCGTCTATAACTGTGCTGCTTGGATTCTCTCTCTCTCTCTCTCTCTCTCTCTCTCTCTCTCTCTTTCTCTTATGTTACATACATACATACATACACAAATCACGTCTTTACCTATACCTTACGGGGTAGACAGAACCTAAGGTAACAGGACCTAAAGGTCACGTTTAGCAAGACACTGAGGGCGTAAAGGTGGAAAGTGGAATCAAAATAGTGATGGGTTGCTAGCCGCATCGCCTATAACATGATTCCTATGATTTTCGCCCATTCCCTCAATGGGTTTTACCATTTGCGCGGGAAGAGAAGCAACTGGTACATTCTATGTTTTTCTTCGCTCCCAGACCAGCATGGAAGTTCTCTTATGTTAAGTGTTTGATACTGTTACCGGTCTGACGCGTCACGTCAGACTAAAGTGTAGCTTCCTTAGCTATAAGCTTCAAGTTTCAAACCAGACTAAAAGCCTTTGCAATTTATAATATCTCAAAGGGCTGACAACTGAACGTTTGCTTTGTAAAGTTCCTTGTGCCGCGTTCGCTGGAGATCAATACTCTTATGCACACCTGCTGCCCTGGTACTTGCAACGATATCTTTATACAGAGACCATACTTGACGCTTGCTTAATTTTAATTAATTATGTATTATTACGTTGTATCGGTATTTAACAGACTTAAAAAAGTTTTTTTACACAAATCACGTCTTTACCCCTCATGGGGTAGACAGAACCTAAGGTAACAGGTACCTACAGGCCACATTTAGCAAGATTGTGGGCGTATAGGCGGGAAATGGAATCAAAATAGTGATGGGTTGCTAGTCTCATCGCCTATAACATGATTCCTATAATTTTCGCCCATTCCCCCGATGGGCTTTTACCATCTGCGCGGGTAGAGAAGCAGTAACAGTTGGTAGGTACTTAACATAAAAATTACAAGTCAATACCACTGAGCGTGTGTGGATGAACTTTCACTTAAACAAACAGGCACACATTGCCATTTAAACAAAAGCTTGTCCGACTCGTGGTCTGATTTGCAAAATTATCTTTCAACTTTTTATTCATTATATCAAAATCGGTTCAGCAATTATTAACATTAATCGAAAAAGTTTCTGTTTTGAGAAAATAGCCATATAAGTCATGGTTTAGAAGGTATGCGTAAAGACGTGACGCAATAGACAAGCCACTGCGGGATTGGTCGATTCGGTGTGTCTGTTTTTGCTCCGCATTAATGGAAGCCCGACCTAACTTCCTATTTCGACTTAGGTACTTTAATGTCATATTTCCGTAAGCTATCTGCAACGAATAAAAGTGGAGAATCTGCAAGACGAGAATGTAAGAGAAAAGTACCAGGATATGTTAAAGGATCGACTTTGCGACTTAGACGAAGTATGTGAGATAGAAAAGGTGTGGACGGCATTTAAGGAAGGAGTTGTGAATGTTGCTACTGCGGTGTGTGGGGTGTGCAAAAGGGGAAAAGGGAGAAAGAAAAGGAACGTATGGATGGATGGTGAAGTACAACAGGTGGTACGAGAAAAGAAGAAGGCATGGTTGGATTGGTTAGCGAAAAAAGCTAATCGAAGAATGCAAAAGGTGACGGATGAAGATGTATGTAAAGCGAAAGATGAATACAAAAGAGTGAAAGGATTAGTAAAACAGACTTGTGACAGAAAGAGGGAAGAACGTAAAGATAATTTTGATAGGAGACTTTCTGATGACTTCCGGACAAATATTAAAATGTTCTGGAAGTCTATAAAGACAGCCCGGGGCAAAAACACTGCCTCGGAGTTGAGTAAAATCAGAAGCCTTGATGGAAGTGTTATAAAAGGAGAAGAATGTGTGTTAAAAAGATGGAACGAATATTTTGAAAGATTGTTTGAAAGAGCAGAAGAATCAGTGCACGTACCGGCTCATGCCGGAGAGATGAATGAAAGTAGTCAGGAAAATGAGATAGGCATGGATGAAATTGTGAACGCCATGAAAAGAATGAAGTTAGGAAAGGCTGCGGGATATGATAGAGTGTCGGTCGAAATGCTGAGAGCCGGTGAAGGCGTGGTAGCCAGTCAGTTGTGCCACCTTTTCAACTTGTGTTGGACGAACGGTCGAGTACCGGAGGATTGGTGCAAGGCCGTGATTGTGCCGCTGTACAAAGGAAAGGGGTCACAACTGGACTGCAAAAACTACCGCGGAATAAGCCTTCTCAGCGTCGTCGGCAAACTGTATGCAAAGGTACTGATTGAAAGAGTTATGAAAGAGACCGATGAGAAAATATGGGATGTACAAGCGGGTTTTAGAAAGGGAATGGGATGCACGGATCAAGTCTTCTCCTTGCGGTGTATAACCGAAAAGTATATGGCCAAGGGCCAGAAAATATACTGTTTATTCGTGGACTTGGAGAAGGCTTATGACAGAGTGATGAGGAATGAGTTGTGGTCAGCATTATCCATGCATGGGGTGAACAGTAATCTGATACGAGCACTAAAATCTCTCTATGAGGATTCTAGTGCTTGTGTGAGGATAAACGGGGCGTACACTGAATGGTTTAGCATTGAGAAAGGTGTTAGACAAGGATGTGTTGCGTCACCGTGGCTGTTCAACCTATTCATGGATACATGCCTGAGTGATTTGAAAGGGACTGACTGTGGACTAAGAATGAGTGGGTTAACCATCAAATGCCTCCTATACGCCGACGACCAAGTGTTGTTGGCATCGTCGGAGGAGGAGTTGCAGATGATGACTAACATTTTATGTGGTGCATTGGAAAAGAAAGGGATGAATGTTAATGTAAGCAAGACGAAAGTAATGGTGTTTGAAAAAGACGATAGTATGACTGAATGTGAGATTGTGATTGCGGGTAAGAAAGTCGAACAGGTAAAAGAGTTTGTATATCTGGGTTCGGCGTTTACGAAAGATGGGAAGTGTGAAAGTGATATTGAAAGAAGAGTGAATGCAGGAAACATGGTAAATGGGGCGCTGCGCGCCTTTGTGAGCAGTGAGAAGGTGTCGAAGAAGGCGCGTCTGGCTGTTCACAGAGGGGTGCTTGTTCCAACATTAATGTACGGTAGCGAGACTTGGGTATGGCAAAAGAAGCATGAAAGTAGAATAAATGCAGTAGAAATGAGAGCGTTAAGAAGTATGGAAGGTGTATCACTGAAAGATAGAATAAGGAACAGTCTGATAAGGGAACGTGCTGGTGTGAAAGAGGATATAGTGACTAGGATAGAAAAAAGTATGCTTAGTTGGTTTGGGCATGTAGAGCGGATGGATGAAAGTAGACTAACTAAACAGATCTATATGGGGAGTACGAATGGTTGCGTTGGGAGGGGAAGGCCTAGACGTACGTTCCGAGACCAAATAGGAGACGTTTTGGAAAAAGGTCAGGTCAGAAGTACCCGAAACCGACGAGCATGTATGAAGAGATTGATGACTGTGGATGAAGCGAAAGAAATATGTCAGGATCGTAGCAAGTGGAATAAAGTAGTGCCTGCCTACTCTGGGAAAGAGGCGTGACGGTATGTATGTATGTATGTATGTATATCTGCAACGTACAAATAACGTCAAATGATGAAAACGTGTCACAAAAAGAGCAGCTACAGTAAAGTACAATCAGCAGAAAAAGTACAGTTCAAAATGTCACGTCTCTGTTGCGAGAGAGTAAAGGCGTATGTAGACACTATGAGAGCTTTTTAGCCAAAGCTACCCTGCCTAAAAGAAGAATACATTGTCTTGAGGCTAAGTACAGTTATGCCTTCACTTTCAGGCAGATTCGTGGTTTTATACGCACAGTGAGACAAAATAACCGCTCCTAGCTATTACTACCCTACATTTCCAGAACTTACTTTGTTATTGTACTACCTTACCTTACTTCATAGGTACCTACATGTTAGATAATTCTAAACCATACTTATAATTATCTAATCAGAATCTGGTCCCCACGGATACACTTCGACCCATTCGTGGATCTTTTGTGTAATCACACGCATCACGGAATGATGAGGATCCATCCGGGTTATATTCCCGGCCATAGCTATACTTTTCGGATTTTTTTTAGTTTCAGTATCGTTTAGAAATATAATTTCTAACGGGTAAACCGTAAAATTAATTACAAAAATCGAGTTGAATGAGCTTAAGTTAAAGTCTTACCTACAGAAGAGCTTTAATAATCTCGGAAAGTAAGTAAACAAAAAATTGGGTTGAACCTTCGTTGCTACACCACGATAATGCTTTTTTTTACATGACATTAAATATACAACCCTTGCAAGTTGGACTGCTTGATCAATAAAGTTAGCTTCGGCTGTTTACAAATGCGTTTTAAGTTCTGTTACTACATTCTATGTTTTTCGGCCATTGAAAAGTTCACCTCATACCTTTCAATGTAAGGTTAGATTGCGACAGAGAGAAAGGACATAGAACCTTTGGATAATGAGGTTGGGTTGGGTGTGGTAATAACTCGGCACGCACGTATAGCGGCTACCCCGTGATTGATCGGGACAATGCTTTGTGTTTATGTTAACTTGGTAGTAGTACTGTAGTTTTTGGAATGAATTGTATATTTATTTAATCTAAAATACATAAAATATTTAATTCACAATTCGAACAAGTGTACTCAATTTGTGCACGACTGTGTACATACAACCTTGTTTATGTCTATGTTTTTTGTTCTTTTTTTTTGATTAGCTCCGTCTGTGCTGTTAATAATGTCAAGTTGTAAAATAAACGTAATAATAACAAAAATAATTAAAAAACAAAAACAAAAAGGCGATCTTAAACTATGTTGATAATAATATACATGTCGCAGGCGGATTGTAATAATCCACCGTATTACATTACGGCTAGCCGTTTTGTCGTTCAACGATTAGCCGGATTGTACGTTCTCCAAAAAAGCGGCCTAGTTTAGCCGCATCGTAAAATCGTAATGTCCGCTGAGTTTGGGCCTTCGGCCCTAACGCAATTCTAACCTAACCTAATCTATCCACTACAAAATCCATCTTTCATCTTCTAAAAACATAAAAACATACATTTTAGTGATTTTTTTTCATATGACAAGGTATGCAAACGAGCCTACATGGTAAGCAAGCACCACAGCGAGCGACATAGACCAACGTCGAGACACCTGACTAACGTATTAAAAGAAGCCTACGTGTTATTCCATTAAAATAAAGATATAAATAATTTATAATAATAAATAGATACCTAAATATTGTACGTCCGAAATGGATAAACTGTTGAAACTTATAAAAATCATGTTATCACAATTGTACACGGTTTTATACAATAAACATTTCTTATTTCAGATTAAAACCTGATGTGCCAAAGATGATCCAGATCTGTCCAGTCGTTCTGGCGTGACAGAGACAAACATACATCCTTAGTATGATTAGTAGGATAGTTCAGATATACCTACTCTACCTATACTGCCACCTCAATGTGGTAGTTCATATAGTACATAATTATTGAAGGACGTCTGCATTTTGCATGAGTTATATATGGATATTCCGGCCGAGTGAGTGAACTAGAACCAGTTCGAGGCCGCGGAATCGATGGCCGAGCAACGCCGGGGACAACGACTCGTCAAGGTGAGTCCGGCTGTCAC
Source organism: Pandemis corylana (assembly GCA_949127965.1). Lineage (NCBI taxonomy): Eukaryota > Metazoa > Arthropoda > Insecta > Lepidoptera > Tortricidae > Pandemis > Pandemis corylana. Next base: position 11,818,909 of record OX421866.1, on the reverse strand, counting down.
GATGCTACTTTTGCGATGCACATAATTTATGCAGTCGCACACTATTCCGGTGATCGGCTTTGTACGAGTGGTGCGGTAACTTACCTGTGGCGTGCAGGGGGCGTTCAAGTATTACGTAACGCAATTTGGGGGGGAGGGGGGGGTATCGTAAAACGTTACGATGCGTTAGAGGCGGGGGGGGGGGGGGGGGGGGGTCTTTCTTACAACACGTTACGTAACGTTTTCTTTTTTTAAAATAAAAAAATATGGAATTAAAACTGCCAAGTTAACAAACTACGAATGTATTGCGGGTTAAAAATCTCTTGTGTTATTTAATATAGTTACCGCCAAGGTGATTAAAACTATAAGAAGGATATTATAGCGACTTTCTTGTACTTTACGCAACATAAATTTTGACACTTTTGGGTAAAAATGGTCACTTGAGTGTTACGTAACGTTTAGAGGAGAGGGGGGGGGGGGGGGGTACAGAAAAACGTTACGGCGCGTTACAAGGGGGGGGAGGGAGGGTCAAAAATCTTCAATAATTGCGTTACGTAATACTTGAACGCTCCCACATCCATAGAACTCGATTCCTGCCTAAATCAGGCCAGCATGATCTTCTCTTAACCTTTTCGACGCCAACGACACATATATCAGCACCGCAGGTTCAATGCCAACGACCTATATATACGTCCATTACTTCAGTGCAGGAGCAATCTTTGTCCAATTGAGTTTAGGTTCAACTTAAGGCATCACAATAAAGTCTGGTGTATGGGGCCGTCTCTTGTATTTGACGTGGCGAAAAGGTTAATACATTTATTGGCAATAACCATAAATTAAATAGAATTAAAATCCCACGCAGAAACTGCTGAACCGATTTTTACCAATCATGGCTATGAACCGCCGCAAGGGAACTGGCTTTCGAAAAAGCCGCATCGAAATCGGTCCATCCGCTTGAGAGCTACGATGCAACAGACACACACACAGATATCGACATCAAACTTATAGAACCCCTCTTTTTTGCGTCGGGGGTTAAAAAGTACCTAGCCACACTAGCTCCGGCTTGCCTAACCCTATAACTGTCGACACGCCACTGATTCCTACCTATTTTTGATGGTCTTTATCATGTTCTGTTTATAAATATTCTTTCCATAGCTGGGCACATACCTCCTCCAAGGATAAGAAGTACGCTGTAGGGGTGCGAGGCGGGTTACCTCCGCGTGTTATCGCTGCGGTTCGTTTTTGAATCTGTCCGGGGGAAAAGCAGTGCTTGGTCCGGTGCACCCTGGGCATCGGCTAATGATTTCCTAAGCAGTTTCTGAGGGATATCATTGTCCGTTGGCTAAGAGCCCGACGGAGGGGAGTGGGGTTTTGACCTTGTTACCGTAGGTAGGTACGTTGCCGATATTTTGTCACAAGATTTTTGAATAGGTATATATATTTATATTACTTTTACATTAGTGACATACGCCACAATTACTTCTAATAAGAAGCACGCTGTAGCTCTCACGTAAACCAATTTACCCACACAGGTGAATTGCTTCAAACCCGTAACTACTACCTATTTCAGTGTTACTAGGTATTGCTGTAGCACCCAATCAATCAAGCTAAGTAACCGTATCTACAGCTGTACTCGGACTTTGCTTGAATGCGTACTACGTATTCTGAATGACCAATAACATTTGTTTCTTCATTGATGTGATAACTATAACTGCAACTGTCTATACACAGTTTACTTAATACTAGGAATAAGAACAAATCTACACTTAGCTGTGGGTGGACTATGGTTGAAGAAGAGAGATACAAAAATTAGCAATCCACCTGTTTTCCTGTTGATTTGTGACGCCAAACCTCACAATCGGTGAACCTATCTTAAACCAATATTAGCCAACCAACACTAAAATTTACTTACCTACCTACATATCATATTAAATGTATTTATCACTATTTTTATTATTATTTAGGCACCTATTCAAGTTCACCGTCAATATGTTAATGATAAATTGATAACAACAAAGAAAATAAACACAGCAAACATCTTTTGTCAATTCCCAGACAGTGTGGGACGTGGCTTATAAATTCTTAGACGCCTTGTCTAGGACCTCAGTAGAAGGGCGATATAAATAGCTACAATTGATATTGTGAACTTCAATATTTTCTACATATTTCTCAGCCTAGTTTGCCTTGGTTGGTTAGGTACCTAATGCAGTGGGGGCGTGAAAGTCCTCGACCCCATTAAGGACCCTCCCGACCCCATGTACCAGGGCACTATGACACGCAAGTAATACAATTAAACACCTCAGTGTTAGCGGAAGCGACACATAATGTACGGAGATGCCCTATGGGTACGACGGACAAGGGTGTGTGTGGAAACTATCAAAAGTATGAAGAATAATAAATCAATGTTACCTTTTGGGTAGAGAGCAATATACAGGCACGCGGTATGCATACCTACTCTAGTAAAATTATGACGCTTTTTGGTTCGCAGTAGCCAGATGAGAATATCACCATAACCTCTTCTCACTCTTGATTTCTACAATACCTACGCTACCGCTTTGGATTTGTCGACTCGACTGTCAAACATGTCAGCGGAACGGACGTCACATTGCATTGTTGCACCCAATCCCTACTAATATTATAAATTCGAAAGAAACTTTGTCTGTCTGTTTGTCTATCGGTCTGTCTGTCTGTCTGTTACGCTTTCACTCCTAAACCACGGAACCGATTTTAATGAAATTTGGTGCAGAGACAGTTCCAGTCCCGGGGAAGGGTTGCCGCGGGATGGCGATAAGCAAATTCTGCGCAGACGAAGTCGCGGCCAACCGCTAGTAGTGCTATAAACTTATCTGACTCCGTGTTGCAAGCATATCAATGTCTACTTAGGGGTTATACTATGTTCACCAACACCGCCGCTTTCAACTAGTCAGATATTTATCAAAACAAAAACTCTGCCAGCAGCTACTGCCTGAGCAAGCTCTACATTTAGACATCTCGTTTCAAAATCAATAATACAGCGTCGGATGTTAAGATTAGACTTGGTTCCACAATACGCTGTAGATGCATATATAAAACTCACACAAAGAATATGAACTCTCCAAGCTTATGATTTTAAGCTTCATAATTAAAAATTAACAACATAGGTTACCTGCTCAAGCTAATACGTTGCCTTTCGGAAACAATATTTTAATGTGATTTTTGATGACGCGGATGATAACAAAATTAATCCAGGGCCGATCCTAAAACAATAAGGTCACCAATAATGAGCTCGCAAAGGTCGTTCACCCCGCACGGGTGCTATAACCCCCGGCAGATACAGCAAAGCTTCAAAATAAAATCGAAAATCTATCAACAAACGTAAAACGTAATTGGGTCGATAACAACAGTATCTATGCTCTATGCTACTCGAGCTCTAATTTCAACTTTTTCAATGGTGCCTTTCTAGAAGGTTCAATGCGACCGCTAGCGTAGTTCTGGCAGCCTGGTAGCGAGGGTGCGTTATGGGGGCGCCTGACCTAGTTTCCCCGAGGGTGCTTCTCTGCCGGTCTGCACCATCGATCCACGGGGCTCCCCTATTCCTAGCATCACGTAATCACCAATGATTTATAAACGAACGTGTTTTAGAAAGAAATGAAACGACATTTTATGCAGGATTATGTTTGGCGGTTTTGAATTAAATTAAATGGTTTTGTTAAGCAGCGTAAAATTACGCAGTAAATTGCGCTTTTTTTATTCACAAATCTCCTTTTCGGGAGCAACATCGTTCGTTCTCGTTAGCGAGGAAGTAAATAAACGAATTACTGAAATAGGATCTCTGGAATTTGGGAAACGAAGGTACTTTTGTCAGTAGGAGAAATCAATATATTCTGTCTTTTCACGGAAGACTACATAATACAGATTGTACCTATGATAAATTACCTACTAAGTATGTAAAATTAAACATTCATATTTTTGTATTTGTATCGTTCGACTCCAGTGTATGTACAGTCGAGGGCACAAATATATCGATACAGCTATCATGTCTAATATTATATCGCATAACTAATATTATAAATGCGAATGTAAGTTTGTTTGTTACGGTTTCACGCGAAAACTATAAAACCGATCATCATGAAATTTTGTACACATGTTCTTGGAGGTATTAGAAGTAACATAGGATACTTTTTACTAATTAGGTACTTTTTAAAAAATATGTTTTATGTCGTCACTGACGTTATCTGCGCGGACGAAGTCGCGGGCAAAAGCTAGTATCGCACAAAGGTGTATAGATGTTTTTGACATCTTGGTAACATACATATATTTTTGATTTTTTTGATTTTTGATTTATGCCCTTGATTAGGTATCTTACTTCCAACTGTTGTGCGTGCCCTATGCTGAAACTCATCTTTTAACGCTGGACACTGCTGCCTACGGTGCATGGCTGGTATACATACATACATACACACACAAATCACGTCTTTATCCCTTACGGGGTAGACAGAGCCTAAGGTAACAGGTACTTACAGATCACGTTTAGCAAGATTGTGGGCGTATAGGTGGAAAATGGAATCAAAATAGTGATGGGTTGCTAGCCTCATCGCCTATAATATGATTCCTATTATTTCCGCCCATTCCCTCGATCTGCGCGGGTAGAGAAGCAACTGGTACATTCTATGTTTTTCTTTGCTCCCAGACCAGCATGCAACTGGTGTACATAGGCATAAAACTGAAAATACCTACATATAAATAATACTAAAACTACGAAAAATAATATAAGACCTACCTGTAACGCCACCTGCCGGCATTTATTGTAACTGCTTATTTTTAAATAAAGCTAATAGTGGAGGAAAGAGGGTATGCGTGTAAGTGAGCTTGACAGATGTCATTGTACTATCGCAACGAAAACACACACGCCCCTTTCGCTCAAATTTCTTAAGGTTAAATCTCTACCTATTCTAATTCCCCTCATCCACCCGCTACATCATCTATCGCGAACAACTGGCGGGAGAACCCTAGCCGCGCACTTCAAATTCAAGTTCAAATTCACGCACCTACTAGCCCTATTTCGAGCGCGTCCCCCACTCGCAATTACAAACATTGTGCGTCATTATAGCTAATTGCCTTGGACGGGTTTGACAGGTGGCAAGGACTCTGCAGCCTTGAACCTCAGGCTTCCGTTGCAAAGGGACGCCAATAGTCAAGTTTTTTTGTGACAGGTCTAGGAACGGCGGTTACCAACGACTAACTAATTTTGTAGCAATTTAGTCAAGTATTCCATATTTACGACGCTACATTTATTTTATTTTGCGACTTGTGTTGCGATGCAATATAAATAAAATCGTTGGTAGGCAAAAAGTTATTTATTTACAACTTTAGAGACAGTGGCTTAACTATAGGGTGGCAGGACTGGCTAAATGCCACGGGCCCCGAAATGGTTGGGCCTAGAGCACACAAGGGACGATGATGCACTTCTTTATATTGAGGAAGGTCCCCAATCTGATGAATTTGCCACGGCCCCTAGACGTTTTAGTACTTTTAGTTACGCCACTGTTTAGAGGTGTCTTTAACTTTCAATACGATTTTTTTTCTATTTCGGGATACATACAAGACAAACAATTAATAGCCTATAAATAAAAAAGGACGTTTCTATAACATCCTTTATAGACAAGATTAAAAAACAATAAAACGCTAAGCAATAGAAAAGGTTTTTATAGATAGCCACGTGTTGCAGGCACCCGGCCTCAACCTTTTAATCTTAGACAGCTGCCTTATCCTTGCTGTCCTTATTATCCTAGTAAGACGCCGGTAACAAAGGCTCAAGGTATGCGGGCGTCAGCTGCCCCACAGCTTGCGCCATAAAAAATAGGCCAATAACTTCGATGCGAAAAAAACTCAAAGAAATGTTAAAAGATGGCAGGTGTGGGCCCAGCTGCCGCGCACCTTGGCGTAATGACCGCGTTACTCGCCGCGGTCAAACAGCGCTTTTGTTTCGTTTTGCGCTGCGAGCGTTAGCCTCGCCCTCGCCTCACACACTTGCGGATCCTTTGTTATCAGTGAAAGTCTCGAGGACGTTCGCAAGCCTTTAAATTAGCTGTTCCCTATGCAACTTGAGATTCTTTTTTATTGGATAGTTTTTTTTACTTATTTCATTGAACATTCAATATTGATTGGCTGTAGCCGGCACGGTAATTGCCAACTTAATGGCATACTTAGTTACTACATGATAAAAAATGTTTTGCGGATAATCGCACTCTTAGACATCAAAATCAGTTGCCGCTGAATCCTATATCATACTTACCTACTATTATTGAAACAATCAAGACTGCATCGTAGTAGTTATTCATTTTTTTCTCACCATCTTTCCTATTCAGAAATTAGCTAATCTGGACTACATCCGGACGTGTTTTTGTATTTTTGCGCAGTTTGGTCAGCAGAATTCCCAGTAAATACTTACGTCGAAGTGTGAAGTGTGTCGGGCGCGCACAGTCAGCAGTTATTATTTAACTGCGCGCGTCGCACGTGTCCGAGCATCTGCCTCCCAATTACCGGCGCCTACCTGCTCGCGCGCTCTGATCCCCTGGTACCCCGCGTCCGGTCTCATCCTCATTTACCTATCTTTAGCCACATTACGCTGCCCAAACTGTGCCGCAGGTTCGGCGATCTTTTTAAGCTACATTCCTCGGCGGCTTAAATTACGTACACCATAGACAAATTTTAATTTTAATCAAGGGAGAAAACAAACAACGATTTCGCAACACAGTAGTCGTTTATTATGAGTATGTTATTTTCAAACCCATCAAAGTAAATGTTAACATTTTCAGTTTTCGTAACAGGGATATCTCTAGTACACATTTGAGGTTTTGGCTGAAGTTTATAAAGGCCTGTGAGTCAAAACGGCAGGTTAATTATCTGTTTATTAGCAAAACGCACACATTAAGCGATACTACCGCATGTTGTCTACATTGTTTTTTTTTTTGTAAACTCACTATATTAATTTGTAATGTATTGTACTAATCATCTGACATTTGGCCCAACGGATCTTTATAAAAGTAAGCCGATTTCATTCATCTAAATAGATATATTTCCCAAAAACATAACTGAAGACTTATTTTTGTAAGTAGAAAATAATTACGGAATGTGCATTACCAAATGTCCCTTTATTTATGGCACTATAAAAAAAAAAGAAATTCGAAGATCGTCCACCAGATTTTGATTTTTGTTTGTTTTTAGGAAACAGACGCGCGGGGAAATAGGATTAAGCACCATAGGAGACCTTTCTTCAAAAATCGATAATCGTTAATCGCGAAATAACGAAAGTACTTTTTAAGATCCCTGCATAGAAAAGAGGATACTAAAATTTCATCTATTTGGATAAATATACACCGATTATGGCATTGGAATTTTAAATATAAGTATTTTAATAGTGTATTGCACACCGATTGACATCATACAATCATAATTGATGTCGTAGAAATAAAAAAAAGTTAAGTTAATTGACTTAATAAGAGATCACAATAATTGAGGAATACGTGGTTGTGGCCCGCAGTAGCGTTTTAGCCGGTGCATTCTGGGCAACAACAGTTATTCAATTTATTTCTACCACTCAATCAATGGTTACCATTTACCGCGCACAATCATGCTAAACGTGGCATTTAGGTCTTGTTACCTTAGGCTCTGTCTACCCCGTAAGGTATATAGACGTGATGTGTGTATATTTGTATTATATGTATTCAATGGGTTTTTATTTCAGACCAAGTTCATATTCGTTAAACTAATTTTAAGTTCGAGAAAATATATCACAAGTTACGCTTATTGCAAAACGCCTCTACCGAGATATGGTCATTAGTCATATGCGACTGAAGTAATAATTTCCAAGAATTCTTAAATATGTAGTAGCGTGTTAAGTAGCTTGGGCGGAATAATAGTAAGACCTACTTAAGGTGAGCTGAGTAAAGATGCACTTCTTCATGGAATTATGGAAGTCGATGTTTAACCTCGGAAGCGCGGAAGAATTTAATTGCCAGCTTTTATAATTTGATAGCACCTGCCCTAAACTGTGATTGAAGAAAATAACGTGCAACGTGTTGCCATACAAAATGTTCCTTGGAGCAAAATATGTGACTGTGCAGAACACGCATTTTAGAATGATAAAAAAAAAGAGAGGCGCAGGGGAATGGTATCGGCCATCTCGCTCCCGCGTCTCTCTCTTCCACGCATGTTACTAGACAAACGAAATTCAAACGCGCATCAGTTTGTGCAGTATCAGTAACTTAAAGAAAGATTCTAACGCAAGACAAATCGAACGAAGGTTTTATGGACAATGCATAATAAATGTTAAAACATGAAGTAGGTAGCGAAAAAAATACAGAATGATAGGAACCGGTTTCTAAATGTTCTGAATTAAGTGATCAAACAAATAAAATATGAACGAATAGTTATCAGTTCGCACTGCATAGAATAGGCCAATAAAAACCCACTGCGGTTGTATCAACGATTCTATTCAAACTGAAACTAAACTACTACAATTGAATTCATAAAAAAATAACTAGCAGCTTCCGGTTGCAACATTTTGAATTATAAATATTTTTGGGAATCAACATTATCGTTACGCGAAGTCTTTCTCATTTATACGCATCTCTAGCACAACGAAATAACAGGGCTACCCGACGTCACATTCGCGACTGGCGTGTCTAAATATGCATATTGTTTTCTGGAAATTTATCTACAGATCAATAAAAACCATATCAAAATCAGACCCTAGCAAGCGCCTAGCACGAGTGTCCGATTCTAACAGCGACGCATTCCATCCCCGCAGTTCGTGTGGCGACCTATCCTGCGGAGAGGCGCCTCGACAGCGAGCGCGTTTAGTAGCCAGGAGGAAGGGTTCATGTCCTACGACATACAGTTTTACAGATAGACCATGACAGAAATTGAACTTAAGTAGATTGACAGGACCGCTCTCCGCAGAAGCGCTCCCACACGCATCACTCATTAATTAATATACGCAACAAAGGCTTAAAATTACGATTCATATTTACAAAATTTACACGAAAAATAACGCATTAAACATTTTTTATAGCAGAAAAACTATACACGAAGACAATTTTGCTGCAGACTTGCACTCTGTTACAAACCGCGATACAAACTAAAACGCGAAACTTTTAAAAAGTTTGCTTTTTACATTTTGTTACATTTCTAGGTTTTTAAATAATAACTATGAATTATAATAATTATAAATGACCTTTTTATATCGGTAGTTCGCACACTTCCTGCTACGAATTCTTACCATTAGGTATACCGGGAGACAAAAAAAGTGCATAAATTTTCATTTTCACACATAAAGACCGATAACGCAGTTCCGCTGTCTCCGAGTGTATAAGAATGCATAACAGGAACTACCATTTATTGTGTTTTACAGTGACCAAACAATGGTTGCATTCAATCATAAACATTCCTAGTTATTTTAAGTCTATCGTTCATTCATCAATTGTGCCGTCCCCAGATAAAAGAGCCTCACGGCGTCAGGCGGTTACGCCATATTTATTCATTTATTAAATATGAAGTGTAAAGACAAACGCAAACCGCCTTAATATCTCCTGGAAACGTAACATTTCAATAATATTAATTTTCTACATTTCTTTCCTTTATTAGTCTAAAGTACCAACTGGATGAACCGATTTTGACGAAAGCAGCCATCAGGCCGCACGCGCGTATTTGTACTCAGCATATCCACACTATATGGCGGCGGACACTGACCGGTTTCAACACAATCGGTTCAACACTTATCACTCGGTTAACATCAACCGAAATAGACTCAATACGTATTTACGTAAGATTTCTGTTTTTATTCTACATCATAGTCAACCGCGTTTTTTAAAATATAATGAAATAAATACACCTTGAAAAGTTATACTTTTACTTTGCAAAACTACGCGGACGCAAACGCGATTGACACGCTATACAAAACAAACACTTTACAAATACGACGCAACGTTTCCGTTCCCGCGACTGTGACCACACAAACACTCCATCCATCTTGATCATCACTACACGTTGGCGCTGCCGCCCGCCGTCAGTCCAGAGGGAAGAACGCGAAGAATGCCTCTAGCCGTAAAGTCAGCAGAGACAGACCACAATCGGACATCACGTCAAACGTCAAAAAATACACTCACGGTCTAGCACTTACATCGACATGAAAAGGACGCAACTATACATAACATTGACAAAACGTATTTCTCTGTTGCATTCACGCGTTCTTTCAGCTGGACTGCACTGATTCTTACGCGTTGTCACCGTCAGTCAACAACAGCTAGGACTAGCACAGTCAGATTTTCGTAAAACAGTGTTGACATACAAATTGTAATATCCAGGTCAGTTTAGGGTCACAGACCACGGTGACTTTTTACGCGCCGATCCACCACATTATCTTTTTGAGGGTAGAATTGCCTTCGGATCGCGATCACATCGCTGCAAAAAATCACCGAGGGCTGTAGCCCACAATGCGGATTCTGTACTAGTTCACATACCTTATCCTAGCATTAATTAAATATCTCTATGGACGACGCGATAGCGGCAAAAAAGATGCGATTCGTCTTCCTCTCGCTCTCATTTATCCCTCAGATATTTTGCGGTTCTCTATACGCTCTACAAGTTCGACACGCAGGCGAGCATAAGTCACTCCGGTCGAGTCGGAATACCGATCTACTGTTTAGATACCGACTCTCAATTCGGTTACCGTCGTACATCTATACAACGGATCGGCGTTCCGACACAACCGATGCCATCTTCGAGCCACCATTAAAATCATACCATCGAAGTCCACGGTCGGCATCACAGAAGGGACGAGACGCCCACGAGTCGCGAACTAAGTTCCAGCCCACGCGTAAATCGGGCAGCGGAATAGGACGCTCGCATCTCGGCGTCAACCCTCGCGGGCGTCTCGTCCGCGGTGACAGCGTCCGCAACGCGTAAGATCCGGCGCGGCGCGCCCACAGCCCGGGGTCCCGGCGCGCTAGTCGAAGTCAATGTCCATGTTGTACTCCTGGCGGTCCGAGGAGTTGAGCGAGGACGTGTCGGAGGAGTCCGTGGGCCAGCGCGCGTCCGCCGCCGGGCCGCGCCGCCGCGCCAGGCGCCGCAGCCGCACGTGCCCCACCGACCCACCTGCACCAGGACCAGCTCACACCCGGCGCAGCCGCCGGCGCTACTGCACGCCCCGAGGGGAGGGATGCTAAGCCCGTGCACACTCGGGGCTTACACTAGCACTATCTCTCTTACGAGCCTTATACGTACGATACGCACCAAATGAGCTCGCGTAAGGACGCGAAGCGTCTCGGCCGCCGTAGCCATGTGCCGTAAGTTAAAATTGTGTGTAACAGAACCCTATATATTAGGTACTCTGCGAACATAAGCAGTATGGCGTGGATGGTCGCGAGTAGCGACGCATCCGGTCTCGGTTCATAGACATATGTACTTCAGTTTTCGTAACGCAAATGATACGGCGATCGAGACGAGTAAACGTTGTCAAATGTCAAAAGAAGATGCAAACTTATTTGGTGTGTATTGTAATTTTCTTTCACTCGCTCATCACCCAGCGTTAAAACTTAAACCGCATTTTCATTGTGAAATAATGTTTAGCTACACCGCTTCCACATAAATATTTACAGAAACTGTACTTGTGATTGCAATAGTTTTTACTGTTTCTAAAACAAATCTATCTTGTGTCTGAGTGAACCAGGCTTGAATATTGACGCTGGCTGGCGATACTTCAAAATTCTGTCCCCAATCTTACGTATAAGGCTTGCACATTTAAGTAATAGGATTCCAGTCGCGTAGGCGTATAGAGTTTACGCTAATAGGCATCTTGTCGAGGGCCTTTATTCATTCGCGTGGCGCCCCTCTATACTAATTTCATGAATTATTATAAACGATAAACGTAGACAAACATACATCATACGTCAGTGTGCGTAGCACGAACCTGTCTCCAGCGTCGGTTCACACACTAAGTCTTTTAAAAATCAAGCAGCTCTGCTAAGAAAATTCAAACTGCAATTCCTGTAGAACGGCGCATTTTTGTGAATGGACTGATCACATTGGCACGGTAAAGGTGGTTAACTAGTACACCATAGGTACACCATGACTTCTACTTGTAATACTAATTATTAAATTAATTAGATACTTCAAATATACCCATTGTTTTTTTTTTTTCACTGAGCCATCTTCGCCGCTTGGATGTTTATCTGATGATAGAGTTGGTGATAATGCATACTAGACAACCAACCCATAAAATTGCTATTACGCTCGCGTTTTACTCATTTTTTCAGTCGTTAATAGAAATCAAATTTTAGACAACCGTAGCCCTACGAAAACCCGAAAATATTTGCGTTATTCAAAAGAGCGGGAAGAGATAAGTTCCCAAAATTGTTTTAGCGGTACTAGGGTGCTATGAGCCGGCAGTAGTAATGGTACTAACTGGGCGTGGCGGAGGGCGGGCGCGGCGGCTGCGGCGCGCCGTCCTCGGAGGTGCTCTCGGAGGGCGCCTCCTCGCTCAGCAGCGAGCGCCGGCAGATGGGGCACGTCGCGTGAAGCTGCAGCCACGGCTCGATGCACGTCGAGTGGAATATGTGGTCGCACTGCAGCCGTGACACCGTCTCGCCTGGAAACAAACATCCCGATTGGCTGTTTAGAAATTAATGCTGCAAGAAGATAATAAAACTTCAAAAAAATCTCTAGCACAACAGACTACTACTTTGTTTTCCTTATTTGCAATGATTTATTTATTTCTGAAGTAAGTTACGATGCTGTCTCGGACGAGTATTGTTGTGACAGTAAGTACCAGAGTTACATAAGTGTTCAGCATCTTACTTATCTTGAAGTTCTCCTAACAGATGGAGAAAAAACATGGTCTGTGCCCACAGCACTACCAAGCTCTCATAAATATGAAGACCGATCAAGCTATCCCCAGCAAAGAAAGCGCTTAAAACTCGGGACACAGCGGTCCACAGCGCAACAGTACCAGGCTGTCATAAATGTACAGCATCTCACCTATCTGGAAGTTCTCCCAGCAGACGGAGCAGGAGGTGTTAGCGGCGGCCTGCTCGGGCGTGAGCGCCTCGCTGGGGATGGCGGCGATCTGTTCGCGGGGCAACGGCGGCGGGCCCGCATTCTCTAGTTGCCCTAGTAGCTGTGTCACCACTGCGTCGAGACCTGGAAGTTCAAGCGTTTGATATCAGGATAGAACCAATGAGTGATGGATCCGTGACCTTTTCCTGACAAGTTTTTTTTATCCGATGCGAGTACCTTTAATTAAAGCTGAACGAGATCAAGTCCGGAGACATACAAACATACACTTTTCGCCGCCACATCAAATACAAGAGACGTCACCCAAACGCCAGACTGCTTGTTTGCAATGTCTAAGATGTACCTAAGGGGGCGTTCAAGTATTACGTAAGCGCTTGAGGGGGGCGGGGGGAGGGGGGAGTCTTTGCTTTGCTTATTATTGATGACATGGGGGTTGGGGGGGGGGGGGGGGGGGGGGGTCGATATGGTGATTACGTCAGCAGCTTCGATTCGAACTGCTCTCACGAATCAATAATAAACAGAATCCATTAAAAGAAAAATGCATATAGGTACCTATGATTACGTAAGCATGGAAGGGGGGTTAAGAGGTTTGCTTACTTTTGCTGACAAGGGGTGGGGGGGTTAATTGTAAAAAATCTGCTTTCGTAATACTTGAATGGCCCCTAACCCAATTGAACGAAGTTTGCTTTTGCATTGAAGTAATGGACGTATATTGTCACTACTTTAAAAAAAACTCGCATCTGATTTTTTCCATTTTTTCATTTATTTACGCATTAAACTAATAAAAATACACCTCGTATGCTGCACAAACTCCAACGTCGATAAATCGACATTATAGTAAGTAATCGTTAGTTCAAAAATATCGTATCTACACAAATTATCGTCACTACTTTGAAAAACTTCGTATCTGATTTATTTTTCATAAAGTATGGGTACTTATTTGGTCATCATCATAATATATTTAAGAGCTTTCCATTTTTTACCATTTCCAGCTTATTCTACATTCCGCTCTTTCCTTTACTTCTTTATATAATTAAACGTATACAACGTTTAATGATCTTGAAGAGGTGACCAGCGCAACTTCAATCTGCTTGGTGACAGTTGGTGAGTAAAAAACTATAGTAGTGTAAGCTGTGTTTGGTACGGATACCTTCCCCGCCGAACACGTAGTCCCCGGGCGCGCCGACCAGCACGAAGGGCGCGCCGGCCGTGACGGCGCCGCCGCCCAGCCCCGCCGCGCCGCCCAGCGAGTACACCAGCGACTCCAGCAGCGTCTCCGCGCGCCCCGTGCCCCTAAGCACACCACGACACGTTATAACTGATGCCTTCATCACACGTACCGAGTACAGTACGGCCGAGTGCTCGGTTCGTGCGTACTTTGTACAGTTTGACAACAAAAATAATGCTCCACGATGTACCTGCGCAGTATATCAATTTTAGTAGCGCGGGAAACTCTGGCGCTGTTATTGGTCGATCGATTTCGTACCAACAATGGCAAAATCGTGTAAGCGGGACAGAGCTAAGAATGCAAAGCAAGCAATACTCTGCCCGTTGCGCTTGCAAATAAAGTTCAATATAGATTATTTACACGTTCGGCTACCATCGGAAACTGGTCTGCGCTTCTCTGCGCAAACGAATACTGCCGATGCGCATTATATTTGTCGTGAAACTGTAACTAGTAGGTACTCGACTAGCCCGGCTAGCACGGGAACGCACGAAAGTCACGTCGCGCGCGAGAAAATGTACCCATCTCTTTCTAGAACGAACAGCAAGAAAAAGACGGGCAATCTATCTCGCGCGCGACGCGACTCTTATGCGCTTTCGTGCTAGACGTGCTGGTACTCGGCCCAGCAAAATGACGAGCGAATTTGTTTTGTTTACTAGCCCGAACGCCCACTCATCAACTTTAGTCTTTCGACGGAGTACAAATTTGCTGTTTCGCCACTGTACTTGGTACGTGTGATCAAGGCATAACTATAAGATGCGGCTGAATTATGCGGCCGACAATGCGTGGCAGAATAAAATCAAAATCACCGTTTGTATAAATTTGGGCGATACTTTCCAGAGGTCCATGATAATACTAAATGACTAACTTAACTTCGCTACAGCGCGAAATATATACGAGATTAGCAGAGTAAAGTCAGCCATTTAGTTAATCAAAGTTTATTTTGCATACCTTCAACCTACAGGCCTCAAGGGCTGTTTTAAACCATGTACTCTCTTTATTCTTTGCACGTTATAAACTGTCTATGTGGCCACTTTCATCAAAATCCTTTCAGTTTGTGTGAAAGAGTAATAAAAATCTTCTCAAACTTTTGCGTTTAAAATCGATATGAGTATGAAGTATTATGATTGACTTACCGGGGTCTGCCGCCCGACATGAGGAAAGCCAGGTCGCTCAGCATGGGGTGGCTGTTGCTCTGGAAAATGATCACATTATCATTACTTTTGCGTCAACTTAAATCTTGTACCGTGAACTGTCTTACGTTATGTCCCAACATGGATAAGGGTGTACCGGAACATACTTTCTAACAGGGTAGGAGTAGGACAAATATCTAGTTAAGTATACGGCTCTTTCTTTACGCAACTCAGGGGCCTTGGGGTTTTCGTAAACTAACAGTCTCGTAAGGTCTTGTTCAGTTGTTTCGGAGCTCCTAAGCATAAGATATTGACTGTAATAACAATTCATTCTAGAATTTTTATCAGCTATAACAATTGAGGTCCCTGACGCCACCCTAACAAATAGCTGGAAAAGTAATAAACGACAAAAAAACTAATATCATTAGTTGTCGATGGTCAGGCAGGGAAGATTATTTCGCAAAAAACGTAGCCAAATTTGAAATGAAGGCCACAAACATTATCAGTAGATTAGTGACGTAGGGCATGATGCGAAATGACCATTATTATCAAGGTCACATTTGTTTGCGCAGCGTGGAACCTGTGAAGAGGCATGTTGTTTCTTAAACTACTTTTTTCTACTAATTAACAATTGTCACAGTGAGGTAAATTACTTGAGTAGCAGAGATTATGTTGAGTTTGAATACTTATGTATCTGCACAAGGCAATCAACGAATTTTTAGATTGTGAGATTGCCAATTAATCATGGAGAAAGCAGAACTTTCGGCGCGTTTCCCTTAGCATTATAGCACTAACGCAGGCCACATACACCCGTTTTTATGATAAAAAAAACAGTATTCGAAATTCCATACATAGACCACACACACGGGTTTTTCTCCACGCCACACGCCGCATAAATGTATGGGTAATAGGCAAAGTGGCACAAAACACACACATTACGAATGCTTGTGCCCGAGTCATGGATGTTGTATGTATTTATCTACATTATATAAGTATGTTTATCCGTTGTCTGGTGCCCATAGTACAAGCTTTGCTTAGTTTAGGGCTGGGTCAGTTGGTGTAATTTGTTCCAAGATATTTATTTATTTATTTATTTACGATATCTCAAGCAATTGCATTCCTGGTTCCACGCTATATGCACATAGACATTTAAAATAGAGGAAGTTAGGAAGACTGTTGTATAATTAAATAAATCTAATTAGTGTACCTATACTTGTCTACAAATATTTTTGTTTTATTTTCAAAAATGTCGTTTTGATAGTACTTTTTAAATAAAACATAGGTCTCCTGTCTTACAAGTAAAATTTATACAGATGAGGGTATTCAGTCAGCTTCTTAACAATCATCATTTATAAAATTTTTGGAGCAACATACATGCATCAGGTCTTTATCCCCCTTGGGGATTTTTGCAGCAACCTTATTGGTAATTACCAGTAACAGGTAAAACAGACGATATTTTATTTAGTATACCCATCAGAGTACAATAATGTAGAAAATAATCTCCTGCGTAAGTCAGTGGTAAGGGCAGACAGATGTGATAATAAGCAACATGCAATTACCTTTCTACTTATTCAACTAAAAATTCAACAGACTAAACAAAATCAGTTATTTAAATCAGATGACTAAATTTTATTAATGTATTCTGCATCGTCACCAATTTACGTTAATATATTATGACTAATGTTAAACATGAATTCCTGGACCATGACAAGATACCCCAGGGCACCGTGGAAAGTTCTCAAGGATACCATGACACAATCCCATATTTCTAATTACTAACTGTGCCCCAACCTGTTTAAGTATCATACTGTCAAATGCAAACCTTAAATAACAAATAAATTTCATTTTGAAATGACAGTACTATATATAAAATGGCAATCAGGAAAAAGATAAGCAATCAGTGTTAGGCATTTCTCACACTTACTGATAACAGAAAGCATGTGCCTACTACGTAGATACCCATCATAAGTAGGTATTTGTTTACATTCCTGCAGTGTTTGTAACTTATAAATGTCAAAAGAGGCTACTTCAATGCTGTTTCTAGAAGAACTAAAGACTAATGTAGTAACATTAAAGGGTACATAAAGCATAAAGGAAAGACATTGTGACCAGAAATATCTAAAAGTGATGTCTAAATGTCTGTACTTTTTAATACAATTAAATTAAATCAAATTACATACATACATAATGTATGTATGTATGTAATTTGATTTAATTTAATACATACATATATCACATATTTATCCCTTACGGGGTAGAGAGAGCCTAAGGTAACAAAACTTAAGGCCACATTTAGCATGATTTAGGGCATATTGGAGGAAAGGGAAATCAAAATAGTGATGGGTTGCTAGCCGCATCGCCTATAACATGATTCCTAAGACTTTCGCCCATTCCCTCGATGGGCTTTTACCATCTGCACGGGAAGAGAAGCAACTGGTAAATTCGATGTTTTTTCTTTACTCCCAGACCAGCATGGAAGAATTAAATTAAATTAAAACACCTTTTTAAATCTGAACTACAAAGTAAACTTAAGACTGTAATCAATAAGCAGACGAAGGATTAAAAATGATTGTGATTGATAGTCAGCACCAGTTAAACATCAAATAATGTGGTCAAATATATGTGTACAATATGTGACACCTTGGAAATGTCCACTACTGTCACCAGCTGTATTTTCCAATTAGAATCAAAAATGGATGAGATGAATGACTATTGATTACTGCCCACTGATCTTGTACCTTTTATGCACAAAATAAGTACTGTAAGCTACAAAAACTTTTTATTTCATCATGGGGCTACCTTGCTCAGAATTACCTTCAAGACTCTGTGAAAGTCCTGCAAGGGAAATAATCAGTAATAACTGTCATACTTGGGCCAAATCATCTGAATCATCTAAATTGCTCATGTCTGCATCACTGAAGTCGTCTCCGGAGAGAGCTGAGCTCTCTGCTTCACTCTCCAGCTGCTCAATGAATCCACTTGCGCAATATGGACATCTATAATCCTGAAATAATGTAATTTGTTTGTTTTAGTTTCGAGAATATTTTACAAAAACAACCTACCAATCATGAATAATTTAAATAATAAGAAAAAAAAAAATGTCGTATACAGACCGATCTACATTTCTTATTAGACGAACATAGTAAGATATAATGGCTAGTTCAATGTTTTCCATAACCAACCTAGAATATTTAGATTACCATCCATGTCCATAAATAGTTTCTATAATAATTGACATTTCTACATGATGTAATTTTAAATATTATGTTGAGATTTAAACGAAATTAAAGTATTTAAGAGTTTTAGGGTACTAGCGGCCTGGCTACCGCACCAGATGCAGTGACATGAACTTGAAGGGACACTGATATTAGTCACACAATTCCTTTAACTTTACCGACAAAATAACAATAGGAAATGAACTTATTTCGACCTTGACCGGTAGTGCCAGGAGCCCCGGATGCGGCAGTATGTATTTAGACCGCGTTACAATGGTAAAAATAACTTTGCTATTGATTTTTACCTGCAAAACATCCTCAAATTCGACGTTACACCTGTGGCAAAAGAAGCGAGCGGAGGGTCTCCGCTCCACTAGAGCATCAGCCATTTCCTAGTTTTGTTCACAGCTTTACTAGCAGTTAATAAACGATTTTATTGTATAAAACGAAGACTGTTCTTTCAAATAATGAACAAAAATTTATCAATCGCCATTTTTTTGAGACATGCACAATCCAACTTTTTTTTGAATGAATGGTTAAGTAGGGATGTGGTTGAGACCATTTGCAAAAGAATAACTAAAATACATACACCACTATTCCATTCATCATTCCCTATGGTTTCGCTTTGCCTTTACTTGTTAAGGTGGGTTTTAGACGCTCTGACGGAATACTGCTACCCAACTATCCAAATTTTTACAATTTATTATTTATTACCATCATTTACATTTTGTGACTAAAACTGAAGTTGGAATATTTTATACAATATTATGAAACTAATAAGAATATTTAATTTTCATTCAGCTACAGTTACAGCTTTAGGTTACAGCCGTTCTTATCACGTTTCTTCATAAATTAAATGAACAACTCACTCGTTCACAAATATTAAATTGATAATGGCAACATTACAGTTATCTGTCGCTGTCGCTGTCGTTTCGTTGCATATTGGGGCATGGGAATGGGAATTTTGGGAAATATTTATTTATTCTGGCTTATGGCGGATTTTCCTTTTACGGAATTGTTATTATCGTAGAATATTATGTGCAGCTTATTGTATTACCCAGTGATAAGGACCAGAGAGTCAAGTGTCAAGTTCTAAGTGATACACAGAAATGTTTGTGAGGAATGATTGTTATCAAATCTGTGTGAATTCCACACAAATCATGTGAAATATTGTTATTGATATTTTAAAGTCTAGGGCGATATGCATTGTAGTTGTGTGTGTTTCGAATGATTATAATATAGTAAATTAAAATGAATGAAAAAAATCTAGCTGGGAATTTCAAGAGTTACATCAATGTATCTCCAAAGGTAACACAACATATTTTGTGCTAGCTGAATCTAACAAAATGCTTATCCAATGCGCACCAGTATAACATACCTGCGTCTATTCAGAGCAACAGAATTTCTTATTTGAAAATAAATAACATTTTTTTTAAGCCTATTCAAACATATCTAATTAGAATGTAGTAATTATCTCTGAAGTAGTAGTAATAGTAAAAAACTGTTCCTACAAATTGTGATTGGAGGGGAGTTCTTTAAAATTGTTTTAGAAGTGATTTCATAACCATTGATTATTTTTTTAGAATAACGGAGAGAAAAATGGATCAGTTCAGGAAGTGAAGCCTAAACTTTTAAATGGTAAGTGTTATAATTCCAGAAATCCACTTGATTAATTTAATTTATACTTTGCTTCCAATATAAAAATGATTTGTTTAAAAAACTGTATGGTGGGAATTGTCTGAAAATAAGTATTTGATAAATTGCCAACTTTATTCATTTAGTAAATTTTTATCTATCAGAATCGTACTTTACATTTTAAATGCTATTCCCAGTGAGTACTTTTTTTCTAAACTATATATAGTACTAAAACTAAAACAGTTAGAAAATACAGGAAACTAAAGCTAAGGCTAGGAATGAGCATATAAAATAATAGACAACAAGTTGATCCCCTCATCTTTTTTCTTGACTATGGCCAACCAAAGTCAGGGTTATGCAGTGTTGCCGTTTGGTTCCGTTTCTTCCGTTTTGCGGAACTTTTGACACCCCCGTGGAACTTTGTATTTTGGTACAATTTTCGGAACTTTTAAGGTCCCGGCATAAAGATACGTGGTAAAAAACTTTACATACACACTAAAAAATACAGACTAATTTTCCTGTTATTAACACAAATATTATTCCTAATTCCTATGATGAGGTAAAAAAAAAAGCTCGTTCCCCAAGATTTAAATGAAACTGGAACTTTTCTACTAAAATTGGAACTTTTTAGGGATCGCAATCTATTTTCTAGGGAAGTGGCCTGGCAACACTGGGGTTATGCCCCATCATAACTTACAACTTTCAATTACAGTATGTTGAAATTAAAGAGAAACAGTGATTCTCAAAGCTTTATGTTAGCTGGTTTCTGTTTTAGTGAATCAGTCAGATCACTTGACAATTCATGGTATACATAAAGTAAGTACCATTGGCAAAAAAGTTATCTGAAGTATCTGAACTAATTTGAAACCAAAATAAATGTTATTGATATTTCAACAAATACATGCCTATGTACTATTTTCCTATGATGTAATTGACAACATTAGAACAAATTGATTGCCCCCAGTATATACTATATATTTTTTTAAGTGATTTGTTGAATGCATTTTATGTATGCCTGACCTCTTATACTGTTTGGAGAATAACAATGTAGTAATTATCCACTTTAAACTCTGACATCATTTAGTTTGTCTTGTCCTGCCTCCTGTCTAGACAGGTCTCCATCTCATAATGGTCATTCGATACCTGTATCTCATTTGATGAATCATTCAAATACTTTGTCCTGTCTAGCACCTACTACTACTAAGTAGGTTGTTTATAAATTGTGGCATCACATTAGGTAATGAACCAAAAGCATTTGAAGGTCAATATTTTGTGTAAATTTATACAACATATAAGAATAAATATCCCAGTAAAAGGAAAACCATTTTCTTATCAAGGACTGATTCAGTATGCTTACCCAGCTAGACCCTTTATCATTTTCAGTGTTTGATTGCGCTAAAACCATAAGAGACAACGCTTTAGTGTGTAGATTGATAGTACATACATACATACACAAATCACGTCTATATCCCTTCTGGGGTAGATGGAGCCTAAGGTAACAAGACCTAAAGGCCACATTTAGCATGATTGTAGATGTATAGGTGGAAAGGAGAATCAAAATAGGGATGGGTTGCTAGCAGCATTGCCTATAACATGATTCCTTAGAAATTCGCCAATTCCCTCAGTGAGCATTTACCATCTGCACAAGATGAGAAATAACTGGTACATTTTATGTTTTTTCTTTAGTAAATTGGAAGTTATTTGGTTGTGAAGAATTCGTTTATCGCTATCTCGCGGGAACTACCCAATTTTTCGGGATAAAAAGTAGGCTTGTGTTATTCCAGACTAACACTTTTCATGTATTGCGAATGGTTTTCTTAAAACTTCGAAAAACTGAGTTTATGTACACTAGGGAGGTGGGAGAGTTGGACCATTTTGACTTCCCCCTATAATGAACTTATCCCCGTAGATAAAAGGTCTTCATATATATTGCGAAATTCCCCACATTGCAATCTAATATAACTGAGTAAAGTGTAAACTTCAGTTTATCTTCTTTTTAATTTTTAGATGTAACTTAGCCTCTAAACAAATTAGTATTAGTCTCTGCTAAACATAAAAAATGTCCAGTGAATCTTAAATCCTTTCATTTTCGAAAAAACTTTTTTGTAATCATTTCAAAATACTCAGTGCAAATGATTGTTTATTTTATAACGTTCTTCTTGTATTTTAAACTACTATGATACTAGAAGGGAAATAATCATGATCATCCTTTTGTTAAAACGCTGTTTCTTTTCTTAGAATATTTGACTTGTCCAATGCTTGAAAAGGAACCTTGCCTTAGGAGTTGAATTTTGAAAAATCCGTCATATAATGGTTTTTATTATTTAGCCCAGGTATTATTCTCCTTTTGTTAAATACCGACCAGCAACCCACTGCAGTTTATAAGAGATGCAGACAGACGGACGAAACGAAAAGCCCGATAGACAGAACGGTGTACGTTTATTAACGGCAATTTTTTATGTTGCGGATCCATAAAAATCATCGCCTGACGGAACCAAGCCTGTTGATGTACACACGTCATTTTATGATTATTTCATTCATACGTAAGTTGGGTCAGCCTTGCTGACACTACAAGGTTTCAAGCCAAAGATTAGTTCAACGAAAATTTAACCTTCTCTTGCTCTATACAATGTTCTATTTCAATAAGCGATGAATCGAAACGGATCCTTTAATTCGTGAGCCAACGGTTTGGTAATGCATAACGATAGTGCGCTCGTTTCGTATGCGTTGCGTGTGCTTAACTGTACCGCTTCTCCATTTATGGTTTCCTGGTACTTCAGTTCAGGAAGGAAGGGAAGTGGCGTCCCAGTAGTCACTAGTCTCAGTTGGCCGTCACTGGGTGTTATGGGTGTTTTAAGACGAGGTAGGTTTTTTTTACCGTCCGTCTATGTACTATGCTATATTTTAAGGTTTATGTTATGGCTTTCATTTGCACACTTATCATAATTTTGATAGCGAGAGTGAAATTTACATATTAAAAGGTTATCAGTTGTTACGCGACGCGTTGTACCAAAGTGTAAGTGATAGGATGACTCTAGCTAGAGAGTTCGGAACTTCGAGACATCATAGGATTCATAGGAGTGATCCTCGTTTGCACTATATAAAAGCGAACTTTTTATCAAGTATGTACCGTTTTAGACGTAACATTTGTATTTTATATTTTACTATCACAGGAATTTTATTATAGGTACCATGACGAGCAAAAATAACGGGTCTTTACCGATGGCATTCACGTGAAACTAATGTTTCTTATAGCAGCTTAATTCATAGGTACTAAAAATTTCTTAGCTTTGTTTGCTCTGGGTTGTGTTTTTGTTTCGGCGCGTGAGTCAGTGCAGTTTCACGGCCGCGCTTGCGCAATACGAAGACTGATAAAAGAAGTTAACGGTTCAGCGCGCCGGCGCCCCTGGTGGCTCGGCGAAGGTTAGTCTAGTAGTTCTTTGGACCTACTCGTTTAGGTGAAAAAATTGAGAAAGAAAGTTTGTCACGCTCCTGAGAGATGTAGTCAAACAAGAGCAATTTAAACGATTCTTCGCTAAGTTTTATGTGTAGAATCCGGCCTGTTTTCATTAATAATGTCAATTGATAGCTATTGTACGCTACTAAAAGTTGGCGGCCACGCCCACAATAGGTTTTGGTGACTATGTGAAACAGTTACGGTACCTTACATATTATTGTTCAGCATTTCATCTCAAATGTTGTCTGCTCCAATACAAAAAAGTCGATAACAGTAAAAGTTAAATAAATTATATTTTTGCACTTTACTCATAATAATCTTTTTTATTATTTTACGACGTGCTTGCGCCAGGATTAACTATACATATGTACATATATGTATAACTCCGAGTTAACTATCCTGGGGTTAGGAACAGTCATCCCTAACCCATATTTAACGATTGCATTATTTAAACCATGGAAGCGGGCCTTGAATAGCAGTGTGTAGATTAGTTTTCTTTAAAAAATGTTACACATCGACACGCTTTTTCACGAATCCAAAACCACTAATTACGCGTGCGTCATCTAAACAGGTCGTTCGGTTTATTTCTTAGCGTAGGTATCCCATTTGGGGGTTTACCTCCCGGGAATACCTAAAATTACATCTCATATGTTTTTCTTGTGCGTCATTTTCTCACCGCTCGCGTATATTTGCACAAGACAAAAGCTTACACTTAAACAAATAAACGTCTTTGTTGGAGTTGTTACAACAATGCGTTTCGCATGTATACACGGTCCTTTCTCGGCTCCACGTTGATTGTGGCAAATATATTTTCGCATGTAAATAGAAAGCGATAGTGTATTTCAATTTAAGTCGAGTCACATGTTAATTGCTGTACGCCTAGTTAATTAACAACATCAATCTCTCATTCCTTTCCGCGGTCAGAAGTTGAAATAGGTAACAAAATCGTCAACATAGAGCAGGCGATTGTTCTTAAACAAGATTACTACCGATTCGTTCGATTTGACTCGATCGTTATTACTGGATCCATAGAATCAATAATCAATACCTACCTAAATTGTTATCTTTTAAGACGGTTAGGTATTTGATGATGCTTTGAATTATTTAAAAACATGTCTATCCGCGTAAAGCGTTCAATATTGTCGAATCGAAAACACGTGTCCTGAGCGTTATCGTGAGTTTATCAGCCTTTGGATTTTTTTACGCAAATAGCTACATAATTATTGTGGCTATAAGTAGTTGTGCTGTGATAGTAATTAGTTGTTTTTGTACTTTAGGTCATTACTCCATTGTTTCATCAGGTTATCGTCACAGGATTTAAATCTCTCCCGAATTTTGATCTACAATCAGGGCAGCTAATGGAATATGAGAAGCGCTTAAAATTGGTTTGAGTCCACATAGTTCCGATATAAACTGGAGCAACCAAAGGAGAGTGTCTATCCCAACATAAATACAGGATAAATAATAGTCCCAATTATTGGCCAGAACCCATAGGTACCTACGCTATTTTGTCGTACACCTGTCAGAGTAGGGCTGCTGCGGAAAGCATTGGGACTTGTGACGAATGATCTTAATTTCGTACTCATTAGACATACTTTGTGAATGAGCATGTCACTTGTTAATGAATCCGTTACCTTAACCTTAATTGGTCCTTCGAGCCGCTTCGCTGGTTTTCTGCAGACCTTAATAGAGAGAGAGGGAGAGCTTATTAAGACCTATTATAGACTACAGGCCCACGTACAAAAAATGTGGGTCATATGAACCACCAGGTGACGTATATAGGACGATATAAGAGCATAAAATAATAAGATTCAGCACTATGCCGTCACTTGTAAGCTGTCCAACTGGGTGCTGGTGAGAATTCAAAAGTGCAACCCTCGATTTTTTCCCCTTGTCGCATGATTTTTGTACGGCGTTGCGGAATAATGGATTAGAAGCTGTATTGAAACAGTATGAAACTGATGCCGTACAGAATGAAATGACCAAATTTACCCTGGAAATGGTCAGAAAATCAAAAAAAAAATACGGACTTTGTGGCGCACCATTTGTACGGCATCAGTTTCATACTGTTTCAATACAGCTTCTAATCCATTATTCCGCAACGCCGTACAAAAATCATGCGACAAGGGGAAAAAATCGAAGGTTGCACTTTTGAATTCTCACCAGCACCCAGTTGGACAGCTTACAAGTGACGGCATAGTGCTGAATCTTATTATTTTATGCTCTTATATCGTCCTATATACGTCACCTGGTGGTTCATATGACCCACATTTTTTGTACGTGGGCCTGTAGTCTATTAGGTTAACTCATTGTTGGATGTGACATTTAAGCCACTTGTATTGTAAAAAAAATAGATATACGTAAAACATAAATCATGGGAAGAGAGCAGCCCTGAACAGGGACTTATACCAGCAGCAGTGAAATAAAAAATAGTTAGGCTTCTAAAAATGTATTAACTATTGCTTTATCGGATAGTTACGATGATATTGACAGTCCTGCTGAATGATCATCCCATTCCATTCCACTTGTATCTTATCTAATCTTGAACCATTTGTACGTATGGCTTCTGTGTACGTGTTTATTTATTTTGTCTGGTACATAAATTCAGTTTTTCACTCATATATATATATTATATTACCATTTACAACACATCTTTATTCCCAGGTATTTCTCTCTAAAAAATTACTGTTCTACAACTAATGAATTACTTACGCACCTACTCTTATTTATTTTACACGTCATAGTCATAGAGACGATGATTCAAAATATTATATCGTCAAAATTTTAACGGTTCGGGTCATCTATGTACAAATTTACTGCCTGATTCTGGAAATAATGGATTAACGATTTACTATGGTCACGTTAAATATTAAACTCATCTTTCCAAGCGAAATGAACAGTTTGTAATATGGTCCGGTTTAAAGTTTGTTAAACTAACCTGCAAGTTCAAATATCTTGCCAAATAACAGCTTAAGAATCGGACATCGGATGAATTTAAGCCGAACAATCTCAGACCAATTTAGAAAACCGTGCATTGCATATCCCGGACGTTTATACTAGGGATAGAAATATCCTACTATCCTACTTCCTACTAATATTATAAATGTGAAAGTTTGTGAGAATGTTTGGATGTTTGTTACTCTTTCACGCCAGAACGGCTGGACAGATCTGGATGAAATTTGAAACATAGATTGTAGTCTGGAATAACACATAGGCTACTTTTTATCCCGGAAAATAGCGTAATTCCCGCGGGATAGCGATAAATGAATTGTATGCAGACGAATTTGCGGGCAACAGCTAGTAGGGAATAAAGGAAATGCATAGGGATATAGACGTGATTTGTGTATGTATGTATGTATGTATGTATGTATAGAAATCCGGCAGTCAGACCGTGAAATGTAGAAACATCATGTAATCCTGCCTAATATTATAAAAGTCCGATCATAATTAAATTAAATTAGAAGATATAGTGACTAGGATAGAAAAAGGATGCTTAGATGGTTTAGTCACGAAGAGAGGATGGATGATAGAAGATTAACTAAACAGTTGGAATGGGAAGGCCTAGACGGACCTTCCGTGATCAAATTGGCGACGTTTTGACAAAAGGTCAAGTCTAAAGTACCCTAAACCGACGAGCATGTATGAAGACATTGATGAATGTGGATGAAGCGATAAGATGTCAGGATAAAAGCGCTGCGGGTGTCTATGGACAGTGGTGATCATTTACCATCAGGTGACCCACTAGTTCGTTTGTCTGGCCTCTCTAACATAAAAAAAAAATCGTAGCAAGTGGAACAAAGTAGTCTCTGCCTACCCCTATGGGAAAAATAAGATGCATGACGCGAATAAAATAGGCTACTTTTATCCAACTGACTTCCAAGCTGATCTGGGTAGTAATGAAAAAACGTATATAGAAAGTACCAGTTGCTTCTCGTCTCGCGCAGGTGGTAAAAGCCCATCGAGGTAATGGGCGAAAATCTTAGGAATCATGTTACAGGTGATGCGGCTAGCAACACATCACTGTTTAGATTATTCTTTCTACTTATACGCCCACAATCATGCTAAACATGGCATTTAGGTCTTGTAACCTAGGTTCTGTCTTCCCCGTAAGGGATAAAGACATGATTTGTATGTAAATATGTACTTTTTATCCAGAAACTGCAACACGGGATAGCGATATATAAATTGTTCGCAGACAGCGCGGCCAACCGTGGAATATATATGTTTTGTTCGTTTGTCTGCAGGCGAGCAGGTGGCTGGCGCGGCGCACAGCGTGGTGCTGCTGACGCCACTCAGCGACCGCGACCACGGCCGGTTCGGCTCGCTCTTCGTTACCAACTACAAGCTGTCCTTCGTGCCTCTGGAGCGGTCGCAGGATGACGTGAGTTACGCTGGGCTGAACATTAAGGCGAAAGGAATATGTTACGTTAACACCTCTTGATTATAAGTTGAGGAAGATCCGACTAGCGGGCGGCTCGAAGAACGCTAGTGCGGGAAGAGCTGTTAACGTGAATGATCTCACCCTTGAAAATGATCTTCGTTAAAATGTTTACTTTGTAGTTTTTAGGGTTCCGTACGCAAAAGGTAAGAACCTTAAAAACTACCTAAGCCTATTACTAAAACTTCGCTGTCCGTCCGTCCGTCTGTCACCAGGCTATATTGCATGAGCCGTGATAGATAGACAGTTACAATTTTCGCAGATGATGTATTTCTGCTGCCTGCTATAACAACAAATACTAAAAACAGAATAAAATTTATATTCAAGGGGGGATCCCAAACAATAGACATGATTTTTTTGCCGTTGTTATATGCGCTTGCACTCCGAGTAACAATGTCGCTAGTTGCGAACTAACGCTGCATATTGTCTCCCGCGGACGTCTACATAAGGTGATACATAATGTACACACAATCTTCCGCGTCCGACGCGACGTCCACTAAAGACATACCTACAAACATCCTAATCTCTGCTAGAGGTGAGTCTGAAAACTCGTGTCAAACAGCGCATGTTTTAAATATAGCTCGTCATGAGAGATGCGAAGTTTGCGTTACAGACGCATTATCAGCTGTCACACGAAGGTCAGCATTGGTCAAATAAAGATCAAAAATTAATAGTTCAGGGACTAACAGACATGTTCTAATTATTCAGGATGTTGTATTATAATGCCTACATCTTCCATTTGTGTCGGTAAACACACATGAATCATAACAAATAAATTTAGGCTATACAACGAGCTATTTATTAGTTGAGGAAAACTCAAATTCTCACTTCATTAATAGCCTTTTCCTGATTGAGCAAGCCCGCGAGGTAGCCATTTTAGGTTCATCAGCGTTATCATACTTCTTGCAGCTGCCTCACCGAGGCGGCTCGCTCCCAATCAAGACCTGGCTTAAGGTGTCGTTCGGGATATATTTTATACATAAATCACGTCTTTATCCCTTACGGAGTAGACAGAGCCCTAGGTAAGAAGACCTAAAGGCCACGTTTAGCATGATTGTGTGTATAATATGCATGTGTGTATAATAATTTTCAATTGATACCAGACTCATTTAGTTTGCTGATTACTTTCTAACGTCCGGTAATCTGTTTTTTGTGTAACGCTACCAGTTTTTCGCTGCAGATGACGTCTCGTCCGATTTTGACCGTGGCTGTGACGAAACAGGATTCGTTCTACCACTAACTTCGATTTAACTTGTAAAGCACTTAACTGTATGCTGAATATATTCTTTTGTCGGTACAAAATGCTCGTTTCACGGGGATTTTTAAACCCCTACAAAGGAAAAAGGGTGTTTACATGTTAGTATAGTCTGTTTTTGTATATTAAGACGGTTACGACACTGTAAAATGGAAATGGCTTTAATGAGTTTTTGTCTTGTATTTTGGCATTTCTTAGTTATACTGATGATTTGTGATTGTTTGGTTTACCAGTTGCTGCGATCATTTCACTGATAACTGTATGAACGATTCAACTTATTCCTTGACCCATTCAGGCATTTCATCACGTTTAAAAACGAATTGCATACCGAACAATCATTTTGGCATTGTATTTCCTTATTTTTTAATCATGATTCCCTTTTTTTTGTACTAGGAGTGTAGCCAACGCAACATCCTCCTCGGGCCGTACGACGCGGCGCTCACCAGCGTTGGCGCGGTGTGGCTCACGGACGGCGGGCCAGCGCGGCGGCGGCGGCTCATGCCCAAGGGAGACGTGCCCGGGAAGGTCAAGGGGCTGCAGGTCATCTGCAAGGTAGCTATGCGCTCCTGGTACTATTTACTGCAAAATAGCATGACTTTATCTAAAAAAAAAAACAGCAACGTATATTGGTAGCTCTCAGGTATAGACACGGTCTTACTCGAAGTATTGAATGCTCATTCCGCTCATCATGTTTTTTTAACTCTGTCTATAGAAAAAGAGAGGCATTCATTTAGTTAAGATATAAAAATACACATAACGCTTCCTACTGCATGACGATAGTGTAACCACACCCATAATAGTCATGGACTTACTCGAAACCATATAATTAATTAATTTTATGAAGGCCATTGCTGTTCCATTCCCTAGAATTTTCATTGTATCATTAAGATTTTGACACTAGGACGGTTAACTAAAGCATACCAAAAGTTAAACAAAGAAAACTCCCGATTTTTCTGAAGTCTTGTTACTTACCAGAGTCGGTGATCGAATTTGAGATAAAATGTAAGTGAAAATTAGACAATAATATTACAATTATAAATAAATGCCAATAAAAAAACCAATTTAAAGTCGGTGATCGAATTCGAGGCCAAAAATGTAAACTGAAACGGTTTTTTATTGCCATTTAATTGTATAATAGAGACAAACTTTTGTGCTATTTAAATACGTATAATTTATTTAAATTATGTAAAATTTCAACACAAATAAAATTGACATCAAACCTAAAATTATCCTGAGCTTAATGTATACATATATAAAAAAAATATAAACTACAATTACAAAATTACAATGTATTACTAAAAGACGTGCCCTTAGGCATGGTGCCGAAGATGCTGGCAGCATTTCCTCTCGAATTCCTATGCTATTTATTTGTCCAAGGAAGCTGCCAGCTTTTCGGTCCCCTGTGATATCGATTAACCTTTTTGTTAGTTACTTAAAAAGTCCTAGAGCGCTAGGACCCCACGGACCGAGGGTCTCGACACCGAATCGATGGGTAGGCGTGAAGCCAGTAACCGGCCTCGTGGGTTCCTCTCGAATCGAAGCTGCGATTTAAGAGATTATTTAATTGTAACGTTATTGTCTGAATTTAGGTTACATTTAGGCTGGTCTGGGAATAAAAACATAGAATTTACCAGTTGCTTCTCTTCCCGCGCAGATGGTAAAAGCCCATCGAGGAAATAGGCGAAAGTCTTAAGAATCATGTTATAGGCGATGCGGCTAGCAACCCATCACTATTTTGATTTCCCGTTCCACCTATACGCTTTTTACGGTTTTGTTACCTTAGGCTCTGTCTACCCCGTAAGGGATAAAGACGTGATATATGTATGTATGTATGTATTCGATCACCGACTTTAACTAAAGCTAAACTAAAATTAAACAAACCCAACTACTATTTTTCAGTCTTGTTACTAAAGTGTGCACTAAAACTAATATTTCATAGAGAGTTACAATACATAAAGATCAAATGGTTCAGTAACCCGATATGGCGTTTTTATCTAATCAGCTTAACTGAGTGCGCTGTATGGTTTCACTGTCACTATCCAGGCCCTATACTGCGAAATTCGATTTTCGAAGTTGGTTTCTTGTCGTTTCGCTCACACCAATATTCATTAACCTGAGAGTGAAAGGGGCGGTATGATACGAACTTTGAAAATCGAATTTCGGAGTAGCCCCCCAGTTCGTTTGTCATCGCGGACAACTGTTACGCGGTTCGTGTACTCCTATTTACTGACGGCTTTTACACTCTTGTCAACAAAACGAAATGATAACCGAACTATTGGTATTGTATGCTACACAAATCCTCGGCGGTTGTAAGCTTTGTCCCTGAATGTTGGATGGAATAGTAAAGCGTTGTTTAAATTTGCAAAAAATATGTAGCAAGGTATCATTATGTACTTTTCGGCACCGTGTCGACGACTTATAGCCTGGCATCTTTCTTTGTTAGGGGGCGTCCATTAATTACGTGTGGTATTTAGGGGGGGGGGGGGGGGGGGGGTCGAGCCGAATCTTACTAAATCTCACCTGGGGGAGAGGGGGTCTTGGCAAATATCACATAATTTTTTTTTAGCAGAACATGGTGTAAAACTGCGTGAAAATTTAGTTAAATTAAAGTTGAATGAAAATAAAAAACGTATCTTGAATAAAAATATAACAAAATCTGACACAATTATATTTGTCATATTTGTCCGAAATTGTGTTATGTTTTTTAATAAATCCAATAGGAACTTTTATACCTAAAGAACAAGTTTTGAAAAATCTCACGTGATATTGGGGTAGGGGGGAGGGGGGAGGGGGTCGAGAAAAATCTTACGACATCTCACCAAGAGGGGAGGGGGGGTCAAAAAATCCTTAAAAATGCCTCACGTAATTAATAGACGCCCGTTTGCATGTGTAACAGTTGTGTTCATTAAACTTTGATAATGATCCCGTAGAGGTATCGAAACGCGTCAGTGTTTGTGTGGTGTAAGGGATGATTAAGTTTGTGGGATTTATATGTGTTTTATTAGCAGCAGTGGAGGGAGGGATTGCATAAAAAACATATATATTTCACACAGGCTTGGTTATCTTGCACGTGAGTAGCGGAGTAGCAAGGTAAATTTTTTGTTCGTTGAAATGGACCTCCGCAAAGTAACGCCTGATTCAATAAAATATTTAAAGTACTTTCTCACAAACCTAACACTTCCCACTTCGCCTTTCAGAACATGAAAGTCCTCACATTCAGTTTCGTAAACTCCCCCATCGGGCACGGCCGCAAGGTCGCCATGGCGCTGATCCATCACGCCTTCCCGAAACGCCACGACCTACTCTTCGCCTTCGAGTACAAGGAGCAGTACTACCCCACCCTGCCCTCGGACTTGAACATGTTCATTCGCCCGGGGGATTGGAAGAGGGAGCTGGAGCGGTGCGAGTGCCCCCATTGGAGGATAACCTGTATCAATGGGACTTCGGACGCGTTCATGCTGACGGCGGGGGAGACGCTGATAGTGCCGAGCTCGGTGCTGGATTATAACCTGATGGAGTCCGCGCGGCACTTCCGGTCGGGCCGCGTGCCCGTGTGGGTGTGGGGCCGCGCCGCCGGCGCCGCGCTGCTGCGCTGCGGCGAGCTGCTGCCCACGGAGCACTCCGCCACGGCCGAGAGCGTGTTGCTGGAACAGGTACGTCTCACACCCCCATACATTTGACAGCCCAATAGCGACGTTTCAACCGGTTTGATGGTATTCAGCTGGGAGCTGTAATGGTTGATGATAAAACCAGCATTTTTGGAACTGCGTTCAAATAAAATCCCATCCCATCCAATCCCATCGTCTGTATTTCCGGATAGATACAACCTAGGGCTCTTCAAGGCTAGAGTGAATAGGCTATTACTGAACCAGTGAGTTACACCTTTGGCTTCTGGACCTTCCACCAAGTGAGATAGAGGTCAATCACTGGTCAGTTCGTAGAAAAAAAAAATAGGTTTATTAATGGGATGTGTTGCGTGGCACTAGTAGATACAGAGATGATTAGGTTAATCTTAATGTAACGGTTTTGTGTCGAGGCTTAACACATCCTCATTTTCTACTGTATTGCTTAGCCTTTGATTTGGAAACTGGTATTCATTATTTATCCATCGTATTGAATGTTTTAACGATGACTCAGTCAAAACTAGTTTCGGAATCAATGTCACGACATGCCTTGCATTGATTATGAAAATTGTAAATAAACTTGACTAGTTTAGTAAACCAACACGAGATTATATTATTTTATTTAATGCGAAATAGGCATGCCTTTGTTTAAAATCACGCCTGTTGGTAAGAGTTGATGTGATCTAATAGGATGGGAACGCTTGCCTAGTAAATGTCTATTCAAACTTGATTTGAAGACTGCCAGATTGTAGCGTTCAGGGAACACCGTTGCTGGCAGGGAATTCCACTCCTTAGCTGTCTGTTATGTGAATATCTTAAGTAGCTTAGGCTACCCGTCTGACATACGAGTATGCGAGGAATCGGAACAGTGTGCGAGGATAAACCGCACCAATAAGAAAGCAGCTGAGCGAGGCTAGAAAAATAAAGCGATCCTATTGGTCTATTTTTTCCCCACTAATCTCTGGTGGACCTTGGGTTACATTGTTACTTTACCCTTATGCCTTCCACCCGTTTCCAGGTGCGTCGCTCCCACCCCAAGCTGACGCCGCCGCACGTGATCCACCTGTGCGGCAACAGCTTCGCGGCGCCGGCCGCGGGCGCCGCCGCCAACGTGCTGCCCTCGCTCGGCGCGCTGCAGGCCTCCTACAACAAGCTCGTGGAGCTGTGCACGCCCACCAGCCTCGGCGGGTTCTGGGTGAGTCCGTAGAGTTTATGCGCTCCTGGTACTTTCGAGTTTGTGTCTGCGGTCAATCGCTGTGCCAATATTACTCGCAGAGCTTGCTGAGAGCGGGCACCATGCCTAACGTAATGAGCTTCAACCGCCGACTGGACCTGGCGTGTCTTTTAGCTTCTAGAGTTTATAAGCACCTGGTACTTTCAGGTTCACATTTTATTTATAAAAAACTGTGTCAGACTGCCAAACGAGAGCCATAACTTTTCTTGTAAGGCTTTTTAGCTTTTTATGAATAATACATACATACATACATACATACATACCGTCACGCCTCTTTCCCACAGGGGTAGGCAGAGACTACTTTATTCCACTTGCTACGATCCTGACATATTTCTTTCGCTTCATCCACAGTCATCAATCTCTTCATACATGCTCGTCGGTTTCGGGTACTCCTGACCTGACCTTTTTCCAAAACGTCTCCTATTTGGTCTCGGAACGTCCGTCTAGGCCTTCCCCTCCCAACGTAACGTTTTATGAATAAGGTGGTAAGTTATATCGCTGCTTTGGCAGCTGTTGGGTAAACTGGTTGGATTTAACACTCCCATGGCGAAGCTTATTAGGTATTGGCTCAACACGAGAGCCACGTCCACTGCACGACCTGCACGACCACTGCATTCGTTTTGCCAGCTTTGAATGAATCTCCTTAATGTTCCTGTAGACAACCTTTCGAACCCTAACCCCAGTCAGCAAAGTCTTTCAATACAGTTTTTCGCATGCTAAAGTTCCATTTGTCCCCAGGTCCAAGACTCGCAGTACTACTCGCTGATGGATTCGAGCCGTTGGCTGCGGCACGTGTCGCGATGCATCGCCTTCGCGGACGACGCCGCGCGGCACCTCGTCGACAACGTCACCGTAGTCTTACAAGAAGGTCAGTGAACTCTTTGAAATGCTAGTGCTAATCATTTTAGGTACCAGGGGAACAGTAAAATCAACGGTGAAAAGCAACGATTGTAACATACCGCGACCTTCATGATCGAATATTTGCTATGTATTGTATCTTTTTTTTAGGTGACGGTGTAGATTACTGTGCGGTGGTGTCTTGCCTGACGCAGCTCCTCGTCGACCCTTACTTCCGAACAATCTCGGGCTTCCAGTCTCTCATCCAAAAGGAGTGGCTCGCGTTAGGACACCCCTTCTGCGATCGGTGAGCTCTTTTTGTTTCATGCTGTCTTGGTACCTCATTTTTTATTTGTAAGGCCAGCAACCTAACAAAAATCCAATTGCTGGGCACAGACCGACTCTCGGGCCTCTCGAACTCCAAATAAGGAATGTTTACTTAAAATAGTACATTACATTCCGAGGGTAGTGAAATAAAGAATGTCTCAGATCGCAGGAACTTGTTGCACGAGCCAAGGCGAAGGCGATAAACATGAGGCTTTCTTTATCACCACCCGAGGTGTGTACACAATTTTACGTCTTACCCTGGCCAGGAAATGGAAATATCCGCTCGCGTAAAGGACGGTAAATTACTACTTACGATTCGGGGCGATGTATAATAAAACTAGCTTCTG
Source organism: Pandemis corylana (assembly GCA_949127965.1). NCBI lineage: Eukaryota > Metazoa > Arthropoda > Insecta > Lepidoptera > Tortricidae > Pandemis > Pandemis corylana. The sequence goes on along the minus strand of OX421866.1, from coordinate 11,783,151 downwards.
CCCGCGACTTCGTCTGCGTAGAATTATACATAAAAACCTTCATCTTCAATCACTCTATCTATTAAAAAAACCGCACCAAAATCCGTTGTGTAGTTTTGAAGATATAAGCATACATAGGGACATAGGGACAGAGAAAGCGACCTTATTTTATACTATGTAGTGATAGTGATAATACTATGATACCACCAACGTTACAATTACAACCATACCAATAATCTAACAAAACCCCACTTAGATCTTGGCTTCAGCACACCTTGGCCTATCACGTTGGAGGACAATGGCGGCAAGCAATAGATCTCGACCATCGCGTACATCGGGCATTTCATTCCCACAGATTCGGCCTCCCTCGCCCCGGCAACCCGAAGGACATGGACAGGACTACAAAAGACTCGACCCTCGCGCAGACCGCGCCCGTGTTCCTGCTGCTGCTGGACTGCGTGTGGCAGCTGCTGCAGCAGTTCCCCGAGCGGTTCCAGTTCTCGGAGACGTACCTCACCACGCTGTGCGACACGGCGCACAACCACCTGTTCGACACGTTCCTGTTCAACTGCCCGAGGGACAGGGAGCTGGCTGTGGCTAAGGTAATCTTTAGGCGGCATAATATAGGTGGGATGGAAATAGGCTGTTGTTTTTTTTTTTATTTTGTTAACGGTTTTCCGTGTTGTTCGTCACTTTCTTAGTGGCTAGTGTAAGAGAGAAAAGGAGATAAAAAGGTATAAAATAGTGGTGGTAGGTTCTCAATGATTTATTTGTATATTGCATTGAACTCTGCCAAGGAAAAGCAAATAAATGTAAAAGATACATATTAATCGTGGTTTACGGAGGTAGATAGATCCTAGGGTAACGTCCGCATACAGGTAGAAAGTAAGTTAGTAAATAAGTCTTTTTCTATTTGCAGAACTTCGTCCAAAGACCAGTGTGGGATTGGGGCGAGCAATTTTCGGAAAAAGACAAGGCTTTGTTTTATAATCCTTTCTACATGTCGGATAAACCAGCGTTGACGCCTAAACAGAGGATATGTAAGTCACTTTGTCGCAGTCACATTTTATTTAGAACTAGCTTATGCCCGCGACTTCGCGTAGATAAATCCCGTTTTTTTCCTTATCCCGTGGGAATTTCCAAAAATCCTGAAATAAGTTTCTTAGTTTTGTAATCACCTACTTTTGTATCAAATTTGAAGAGTCTAGTTATTATAGTTACTGAGCTAGCGTCACTCGGAATCGAATATATAATTCCCGTTTTTTCCTTATCCCGTGGGAATTTCCAAAAATCCTTTCTTAGCGGATGCCTACGTCATAACATCTACCTGAATGCCAAATTTCAGCCCGATCCGTCCCGTGGTTTGGGCTGTGCGTTGATAGATCACTATGTCAGTCACCTTTGAGTTTTTTATATATAGATGGACCTTGCATTATGTTAAATATTGCATAGACCTTTAACTAATATATATTTTATATATTACAGCACACACTTCAATGCCAAGCAAGCAATCCATGGAGCTGCCTCGTCTAGAACCATGCACGTCTGTAGCGGGCATGGAGCTGTGGTCGCAGTGCTACGAACGGTGGCTATTGCCATTAGACGCCCCACATGCCGGGCCCGTCCAGTATCACGTCTATAACTACTTCGTGTTACGAGAGGTGAGCTCCGTCGCTGTCATGATATCCTGGTACATTCAGCAATCGCATGGCGATTGTGCGCGGTTTGGTCCAACTTGCCGATAACCATCTCAATTTTTTTAATCCACAGATACAACGGCTAAACGACAAGCTATCCTCCCTTTCCATTCTGAGCAACCGGCAATCCAATGGAGACTTGGACGTAGAAACAGCGCGGCCGGCCGCTGTGTCCCGTTTCTTCCCCTTCAGCGTGAGTCGCGGCGAGCCCCGCTCCTCGCTAGACTGTATGCAGGTCAGCCTTATAGACGCCTCGTTACTTCTGGACTCCCAGTCGCTGCTAAACGCTCCCGACTAGTGTTTCATTAAGTTTAGGGTGAATTGCTGCCAGAGAGGTTTAATTGACATTGACGTCTTTCTTTACTTACAGATCGCTAGTGTCTTCAATAACAATTAAAAATTGATAGATTATAAAGACAAAGCTAATGCCAATTAAATTTCTAAGAGTGCAGCTGACTCTGAGACGTCAAATATTGTATAATTGTGATGAAAAGGAAATTGAAAGTATGGATATCATAGTTTGACGTCTCTGAGGGTGTCATTAAGTGTATAATTAGTTAAAATGGCTACTGATGTCATTCATGTCCAGTTATACTGAAATAGTATTGGTAGGTATACATACTACTATATGGACTAGGAAATGAATGCAATTACTAGCTATAATTTGTTGCGCCGCGAGACTTTGTTACTGTATCTGCGACGGTGCCGTCAGTAGCCACTTTACATATCAACCGACTACTTCATACGTTAGGGTTGTGTTCAGAACGTCATAGATTTAACTTTTTTAGTGATCGATACTGTGTGGTATGATTATGATAACATTAATGTGAACGCCAAAATTCGACAACTTTCATGGTTCTGTGAAGTAACTTGAAGCTTCTACCATACCTGAACTGTTTCTAAATTTTAACTAGGAACTTGTCAAACATGGATTTAGAAACACGAAATTCTTCATTGCATAACAATAATGCTTTTATTAGAACAAGTTGTTTATGAACAATTTTAGTATTTTATTAAGCCATTTTGTTGAAGATTATTACAAGTAGGTTGTTAGAAATAAATATAAATATACATATTTGTATTATTTAATTTAAGGATGACGTACATATAAGAAGTGAATGTAAATAGTCTTAAATAGTATAGATTAGATAGCTTAAATCAATAATGCGAGGGCGAGTTATTTTGGTAAGATTTCTTAAGCAAGGAATTGAATATTGTGAAATTATATAAATATTCCATGGAACAAAACAGTGATATTTTTATAAATGTGAAATGGTAACTTGTGGTGAGACCATTACTTTAAAAAACAAAATTATGGATAAAAAAATTAAAAGTGACTTGCTAAATATTTTTAATATTGCCCGACAGCTTCGAAACGGCTGCTTCTGAATTTAACTCATTCCAGTTTCCTTAAAAAAGATAAATAATGCAAAGGAGTACAAGTTCCAAATGACTCCTAACGTTTATAAAGAATATCTGTTACCATTTTAATTTATTTATATATTTTAATGTAAAAACCAAAATAATCGTAATTTTAACAATATGTTGTACAAAAGGCGGCTACCATTTTGTTTTTTAATTGCTAAGTATGATTTCCCATAGTAAAGTAAACAAGTTCATTTTTTTACGACACTGAGTAGTCTTTTTTTTCTACAAATCATTTTAAACAATAGTCTTCTATCTAAATCTAACAAGAAAAACTGACGCTTAAACTGTTTGCAGCATTAAAACGAAAAACACTGATAGACTACTTAATATAGGTAAACATGCTTCAATCGAACATTTTACTTTGCGATTTCAACTCTTATGTTATTCGTGTCACAGTTCGTAGGTGTTGTAGGATTAAGGCTGCTGCCCAATAATCCAACACATCAGACATAGCATGGCACTTTAGTTTTAATTCTAATTTATAATTCTAGCAACAATTGGACTGATAAGGACTTCCCAACAGTGCAGTTAGATCGCGTAAACGACGGACATGCACTCGGTAGAATATAACATCACACGTAATTAGGTCAGCCCTTAGTTTAAGCGATCGCTGTATTACATCTAACTTGGCTAAAAGTACAGAACATACATTTTTAACAATAATTTTAGTAACGATGTACAGTCAAGGGCAAAGATATATATGCAAGTAAAGTGAAAGAAAATAAGTAATCATATAAAGTTAAAAAGATATATACTCATTCAAATGGTAATAAATATGCAAACTACACTGGCAACATAAATATGTACCTAGCAAGTCCGAAAACTTGTATACAATCAAAACTCCATTATTAGTATCCTGCAAATAATGCAAAATATTATAGTCATACTTATGTCAATAAATATAGATTCAGTAATTGCTACGAAAATATGTATACAAAATGTAATCTGCGAATATCAACTTTACGGCCTAGTCACACGAAACAAATTTGTAAAGTATGTTTTGACAATTCACGAAAACAGTACAGACTTGTCATTGCATATGTTTGTCGCATGTTTTGACCTGTCACCACGACGTTATCAATCGGCATGTTTAACAGATTTTACAGATTCAGATTTCGTTGATTTTGATTGAAGATGCCAACGCTATAGTCCGGTCAAATTAGACCAAAAAATAAGAGTAAAGTTACCTAAATTCCCACCAAGCTGAAAATCGGTAAGATTGTTTGAAATATCATTAAAAACAAAATTTGAAACTTCCCCATCTTTAAAAAGTATACCCAAAGTATCGAAATATGTATACATAAACTCAAGAAGGCTTCTGTTATGGGTTTTTTTTTATATAAGAGGGGGAAAACGAGCATACGGGTCACCTGATGTTCGTCACCACATGTTCGTCAGAGCACTCCCCATGATAAATACGGCACAGGGCTGCTACATCCCTCCGCACAGCCAGAGAGTCGAGCCGACCTGAAAGTGCCTGGTTATCGACAAATCGAGCAGCTCTGCGTTGGATGCGGTCAAATGGAAGGTTTTGGTACTTGGGTGCCCCAGCCCAGAGATGAGAACAGTACTCCATATGCGGCCTAACCTGCGCCTTATAGAGTTGAAGGCGATGGGCTGGCGAGAAGTACTGTCCCGCTCTATTGAGCACCCCCAATTTTTTAGAAGCTAATTTGGCTTTGCCTTCCAAATGACCACGGAACTGAACATCACTCGAAATGTCGACACGGGGTCCTGATAGACAACTTAGCATCAAGGGGGGTACCTTCGAAACAAGGCGAAACAACCTCAAGGTACCTACCAGTTACGAGTAGATGACGATATACATACTTATATATATATAAATACATACTTAAATATATAGAACATCCATGACCCAAGCACAACTATTCGAGTTGATCACACAAACATTGCCCTGGCCGGGTTTCGAACCCGGGACCTTCGACTCTGAAGGCGGTTGCTTCACCACTGAGCCATCCGTGTCGTCAATATCAAATCATACAGTAATTGGCGATCTACGCTATTTTCTAATTTTTTTTATTTAATAAAAGGCAAAGTATACTTAAAATAACTGTATAATAAAGAAAACAACTCCTTAAACTTAAGACAAAGTGCATAGAGAGTAATATTTTCTATAGTACGTTATTATTAACATGTTTAATATTTCTTACCGTGATGCCTAATTCGTCAGCAGAGCTATATCAGGCACGGATATACCTTCCTCGCATAAGGCAACAATCCTATATTTTAAATGATCGCTTATACGATACATTTTCTCCTTCAAAATTAATGAAAAGCCGCCAGAAAAACCATAAGAAACGGTAAGTCAAATGGAATTAAAAAATCCAAAAGTGACACATGACACATGCACATGCACAAATCACGTCTTTATCCCTTACGGGGTAGACAGAGTTTATGGTAACAGGTACCTACAACCTACAGGCCACATTTAGCAAGATTGTGGGCACATGTCATGATCACTACATAGTATAAAACAAAGTCGCTTTCTCTGTCCCTATGTCCCTATGTCCCTAAGTATGCTTATATCTTCAAAACTACACAACGGATTTTGATGCGGTTTTTTTTTATAGATAGAGTTATTCAAGAGGAAGGTTTTTATGTATAATTCTACGCAGACAAAGTCGCGGGCAGAAGCTAGTTTAAAATAAATAGAGTAATTATCAGTTAAAGAGTTTGGAATAGCAGTTGTTGTACTACTTGAAGCTTAAAGTGGTTGGCTGATTACATTAAGATTACAGAGTTCGATGTTACGCAAATACGTTCATAAGATCCTGACAATAGAGTTGTGTTAATAGAATTTTGGATTGTTTACATATTTGTGGTTGTCATATTATATACATAATTAATGGTTAAATAGTGTATACATATTTTTGACCTTTACGGTGTTTCTAAGTTTATGGCCTAATACATGAGGACATATTATTGCAAATGTTGTATACATAGTTATCTCTCAAATCATGTATACTAATTTATGTACTTTTATGTGTTGCCAAATTTATGACCATTTAGATGACCATGCTTTTTGATACTCTGTGGTGTATACATATCTTTGCCCTTGACTGTACAAATACAACCCATTTTGGTGTGGAATGCATGGTCAAACAAGTACAGTGAATGTGTTAGTAACTGCAGTGCTTCGCCAAGTTAGAAAACATGGACTTATAACGAAACTTGTTGACTTGTTATCTGAGTGTATAATTGTATATTTTGTAGCGTAGTAAGTTGAACGTAAAATATTGATGTAATTAATAATTCTATCGTCTGTTATTGAATAAAAACAATATGAAGTGAGCTCGGTACGCTTGCACGACGCCATTAGAACGGTGCCATTTAGACGGTGGACCCTACTGGCTACTGCCTACTGCCTACTGCCTCCTGCCGATACGGAGCTGTCCCAGTGCTATTGTAAACGACGGCCGGATTATGTTGTCGAGTGTACCTGACACGCCAATCGAAACAAATTAAAAAATATTGTCGAATATTCGTTGTTTTTTCTTCAACACTCCCTTAAATTGATTTGATCCTCACTGTACAAGAAAAAAACCTTCACTACCCGTGGCACTACCGCCCAAAGATTTATATTTCAAATAATTTATGAGTTTAACAAAGTCGACGAAGCTCCGCGCGGAGCTCCTGTTTCTGGGTATTTTTGGCCCTTCGACCCTGCTGGAGACCCAACATAACCTAAACCTACCTCCCATATTATATGATATTTGGGTCAGTAGTGCCACGTATTAGTGCTGCTGAAAAAACGACAGTAATTCACATTCGCAGATTAAAAACATATGCAGAACCTTCTCGATTAAAGGTACTGCAAGATCATGCATGTATATATACCAATGGGGACGTTTCTTTGCTCACCAGTTGGTGCCACTGTTAACTAAGGTCGAGAGGTATATAGCTATAAGATCGGCGCCGAGACAAAGTTTTAAATCTTGAATCTCAATAAGTTTATTAAACAAACAAACCTCTGAGGCTGCTTTTGAGGCCGCTTATTTTTGCGACTCTTTCTTAATTCCGCTTTCAAAGCGTTCACATTAATCGCCAAATAATCCATATTTGCGATAATTTCACGAAGGAAATCACTTTTTAACAGGTGAAGACAAATGAAAAGTGAGTGTTATTGGACCTCACGCGACACTAGCGCCTCTAGTGGCAAAAAAATAATATTCTTTTTTTAATTAAGTTACTTCATCTGTATTTCAAACACAATCCCTGTATTGTTTTTTTGAATAAAATAAATACTGTCTAAAAAAAAATTCACACGCGATAGCCCCGATTACAATGTTACCTCGCAAATATCCGAAACACATCTGAACCCTTATACAACACATCTGACATTACACACATACAAAAAAATAAAACAGAATTAAGAATTACGTCATTTTTAGACAGTTATTAAAAGCCGCTGGTCGTACCTACAGTCAGCCAAACGAAACCCTACCCGACCCTAGGGGGTAGGACGACCGCGTGGACCTCTCTCGGTGCGGGCGCCCGCACCTCTCTACCCCCGCGGGGGACCCACTCCGTCGTCGGACTCACTTAAGCAGTCGGTCTAGCTCAGGCCATTGTAGAACCTTTTCACAATCAACGTCGGAGTACTTTGTTTGATACTGACAGACACAACAAACCGATCAATTATTGCGATAAGGTTATACCGGTTCCACTTGGTTGACCATACATTGACATGGCCGGGCTGTTGACGTCGCCATTATTTTCTAGCGTAGTACTCGCCGGTTCTACTCCTTGCCCTCGCCGGGCTTGGATCTCTGGCGCTGCTTGTCAAGCTGTGTCCGCAGCACGCGCAGCCGGTTGGCCAGCAGCGTGCGCTGCCAGCTCCAGCCGGACCAGCGCTGGACACAGAGCGGACTTGTTTAGACAGGTCGCGAGCAGAGAACAAACGCTTTTTGTATGTGACAAGGGAAGAAAACGAGTTGGTCACCTGATGGTATGTGATCTCCACCAATAGAAAATTGCAGATGCGTTGCCGGGCTAACACAGAATACCTCATGCGCCAGTAATTTCACCGGATGTCTTACTCTCCTCGGAACGCAAGCTGCTTCTTGGCGGCGGGTGGTAGCGATCCGGACGGACCTTGCGCAAGGTTTTACCACGGAAACTTCGCTTTTAAAAAGCTTGTAACTGGAGGTAGGTAGATATTAACTTGGTTATATAAGAGTATTATTTTAGTTCAGCTTGAGAACTAGAAAGTATTTGAAGTTATAGTAAAAGGAAATTCCGCCTGAACAATATAATAGAATAGGTAATAATAATAACATTTTTAAAAAATGTTAAAAGGGAAATAAAAATGCTGAAGGTAAGGTAAATAAAATTCAATGGTAACGGACAGCATGTTTTATTCATGCGATATTAAATAAGTTTACAACCAACAAATGTATCTCATTCAAATTAACTCTAACATCCTCTAAAATCTAATTGAAGCACTCTATTTAATTCCATCAAGCTAGTACATGCCTCAGGCACACTCAATAAATAGTCACAGAGCAAAGTCACCATTATGATCTCTCATGATCACACATTACGAAAGATCTGGGGTGCGATTTTCGGAATGAAACTCGTCAGTCATAACTCATAACAACACAATTTCAATTTCGCTACAATATCGGCTTAAGTCAAACGTATAAAATATACCAACACCGACCTAAAAGGCATATACATAACACATTTTACTTGCTCCGATATCGTATAAAATTTTGTGAAAACGCTCAGCGCGAATTAAGAAGCTTCGTTAGTTAAAAATCATCCAACACTAGAAATACTCGCATTATTCAATAACGCAGAGCCCGACGTCAGTTAGCGAGTGCCTATAGTTAGAAACCACCCATAAATAACATCATGCACTTTTAAGGACCTTGCACACTTTGTCACAAAAAATATGTTCCACAGGAGTTTGTAATTGTGTCGTACAGACAAATCATTCAACAGATGACGCTTGGCGACAAAAATTCGCATAGTAACAAGGTCACGTGACAGCTAGTAACAGATAGAAAAATTCGAAGGCTTACCCACTTGCTATGGGTGGTGTAGGGGTATAGCACGCATCATTGCACACTAATTTATCCCTTTATTTAGTGGTAGCCGTATATTACTATAAACTAGATTACTTTTAAATCAAAAAAATTCGTTGTTACCCCTGTCCGGGAATCGAACCCGGATCCTCATCATTCCGTGATGCGTGCTATACCGCTACGCCACCCATAGCTGCTATGGGTGGTGTAGCAGTAGGTGCTAGCACGCATCACAAAATGATGAGGATTCGGGTTCGATTCCCGGCCATAGCTTTACTGATTTTTCTATGTGTTCTAATTTTCAGTATAGTTTAAAAAAAAATGGTAATTTTTCACATGCCGCCATTCGCAAACCATATCAATGACGTTCCTCAATTTATGGATGACCCCTCCATCTCATTAAATAACACTTTCACTTCTAAAATCATATTTGTATTGGATTAAATTAAAATACATAATTACAGCCAAAAACAAACAAACAACTTCTAACACCGTTGAGGCATGTACAAAAAACGCACTAAAATCACAAAATTCCATTCTAAATGCTCTAGATATGTCCTATTTTAAAAAGAGAAGCGGCTTTTTAATGAGTTATATCCATCAAAGTTCTAATTAAGACTTGAAATGTCATCAAACTACCACTCATCAAAGCCACTGCTCGAATATCCTACGCGAGCTTGCACCAAGCTCAACTGTGTTGCAGTTTAAATGCCAATCATTTATAACAACCACGTAAAGCACATTTCATTGACAGTTTGGTCTAATTTCATGACTTAATGCAATTTTCAGTGAAACAGCAGTAACATAGAAATTGTTAAGATTCTCAGTATTGGAATGGATGATCGAGCAATTTTCATCTATACATATACTTCGTTTTTTTCACATTAGAACGAAGGTAAACAATCTTAACATGTCTTTTTATTGAAATACAATTTTTAAATATCGATCACTGGAACATATAAAACCATAACAAAACAGATCACTATATTCAAAGGGTTTTAAACTGTTATTTGCTTGTTATTGCTTTTTATTAAAGTATTTTTCAACAATAATACATGTAGAGTTAACCTTTTTTCTAATATGAAAAAAAACGAAGTATACATAGCGCTTAATGTAGCATCGAAAGCCGTCCATACTCCCCTTGGTAGCCACAGCTACCAGAAGCAATTTAGAGGTGAACAAAGTTGGTAGCTACAGTTACCAGAAGCAAGTGAGTGGTTAAGCAATCTGACGACTATGATCGAATACATCATAACTATCTGACACTTAAGATTTCCGGCCTTTAAAATTTACATTTTGGATTTTTCTATGTTCTAATTTTCAAGGTCGTTTAGAAATTTAATTTCTAACGAGTAAAACCGTAAAAGCAAACAAAAAATCAAAAAGTAAAATTCTTGATTCATTTGATAGTTACAAATATTAGCCTGTGCATTAGTTTTAAAGTGACGCTTTAATCATTCTTACCTCTGCAACATAGATCTGGCAACCCAATAGAGCCTGTGTATTAGTTTAATGCGACTTTTAAATTACAATTGTATTCGTTGTTACTCTGTAACATACGTTTGCCAAGAAATATTAGCCTGCGCATTAGTTTAGTGCGACTTTTAAAATGCAGTTTTAATCATTGTTACCTCTGCAACACTGATCTGGCAACACCAGAGAGCCTGTGTATTAGTTTAATGTGACTTTTAAATTACAATTGTATTCGTTGTTACTCTGTAACATATGTACGTTTGCCAAGAAATATTAGCCTGCGCATTAGTTTAGCCCGACTTTTAAAATGCAGTTTTAATCATTGTTACCTCTGTAACATAGATCTGGCAACACCAGAGAGCCTATGTATTAGTTTAATGTGACTTTTAAATTACAATTGTATTCGTTGTTACTCTGTAACATACGTTTGCCAAGAAATATTAGCCTGCGCATTAGTTTAGCCCGACTTTTAAAATGCAGTTTTAATCATTGTGGCCTCTGTAACACTGATCTGGCAACACCAGAGAGCCTGTGTATTAGTTTAATGTGACTTTTAAATTACAATTGTATTCGTTGTTACTCTGTAACATACGTTTTCCAAGAAATATTAGCCTGCGCATTAGTTTAGCCCGACTTTTAAAATGCAGTTTAATCATTGTTACCTCTGTAACATAGATCTGGCAACACCAGAGAGCCTGTGTATTAGTTTAATGTGACTTTTAAATTACAATTGTATTCGTTGTTACTCTGTAACATACGTTTGCCAAGAAATATTAGCCTGCGCATTAGTTTAGCCCGACTTTTAAAATGCAGTTTTAATCATTGTTGCCTCTGTAACACTGATCTGGCAACACCAGAGAGCCTGTGTATTAGTTTAATGTGACTTTTAAATTACAATTGTATTCGTTGTTACTCTGTAACATACGTTTGCCAAGAAATATTAGCCTGCGCATTAGTTTAGCCCGACTTTTAAAATGCAGTTTTAATCATTGTTGCCTCTGTAACATAGATCTGGCAACACCAGAGAGCCTGTGTATTAGTTTAATGTGACTTTTAAATTACAATTGTATTCGTTGTTACTCTGTAACATACGTTTGCCAAGAAATATTAGCCTATGCATTAGTTTAGCCCGACTTTTAAAATGCAGTTTTAATCATTGTTGCCTCTGTAACATAGATCTGGCAACACCATAGAGCCTGTGTATTAGTTTAATATGACTTTTAAATTAAAATTGTATTCGTTGTTACTCTGTAACATAGGTTTGCCAACAAATATTAGCCTGTGCATTCGTTTAGTGTGACTTAAAATGCAGTTTTATTCATTGTTACCTCTGTAACATAGATCTGGCAACACCATAGAGCCTGTGTATTAGTTTAATGTGACTTTTAATTTTTTTACAATTATATTCGTTGTTACTCTGTAACATAGGTTTGATAAAAAGTATTTTTTTCTCTTTATTTGCTGTGTATTAGTTTTGAGTGACTAAGTTGTGTAAAATCGCTTTGTTATTCCTGTAACCTAAATTTGTCAAATATAGTCGCCGCAAGTAGACACACCGATAAATATAAATAGCTGAGTTTCTCAAAATTAATATTGGAACAATTAGTACTTTTCGTTTCGTCAGATAAGAGGTTTTCGAACATCGTCGTCGTTCACTTTCCAAACGCTCCGAATATGAACTTTACTTGATTCTTAAGTGATACATACAGACTCATTATCCCACTGAGAGACGCCCATTAGAACCATAGTGAACCCTAAATACTATGTTTTTTTTTAATTAAAGTTTCTAATTTCGTCTCTAATATACGAATTCGGAGCTAGAAAAATACCATACATATCTAAAAACAACGCTACTGCTTGCGGTAGAAATATGCTGAGCGTTCCTTTTCAGTTGGTAATTATTATAATATTGTTCCTAGAAACCACTAATAGAATCTACGAATAATAATAAGTCAAGAAGCGTAATTCCCTAACAGTTGGCGCTTCGATTGTCATTCCACTTACGCACACAAAGTAACTGCAATGCAAACGTAACACTCACTCTGATAGACAATGCTTGCACGCAATTAGTCCGCGCGTTGGTCGGTTCCGCCCACATTTGATAAGGAAAGGGTGCGTGGATCGCATTTTGCAGTACCTATTTCACTAAAATAAATAAGATTGTTTACGAGTTTATTTTTTTATGGAATGTTTTAAATACAACAATGAAACTAAATAATCTTTTAAAGTACGTAAGTACGTAAGTAAGTAAGTACGTAAGTACGTAAGTGAACCCAAAAATAATCAAAAAATCACGAAAAATACATCTATAGTAACTTCCATTCCAATGAAAACCAGTAAAGTTGCACACATTAATGTTCAAAGTCTTAATACCCACAAGATTTCCCAAGTAGAAATATGGCTGTCTTCTGTCGATGGCAAAGATGTAGATGTGCTCATGGTTACTGAACATCACAGAAAAAAGTCAGAGCTGAACTTAATTAAAATCTCAGGATTTGTTCTGGCTAGCTATTATTGTAGGCCTAGTAAAAAAAGTAGTGGTGGTTCTTGTATTTTTGTAAAAGAAAACCTGTTATTTCAGGAGTTGCCACATGTAAAGAATGCCTCTATTCAAAATATATTTGAGATCTGTGGAATAAAACTAAATGATATGCATCTAGTGTGCGTTTATCGACCAAACACAATGAAAAATGATAACTTTCTGGATCATTTGGAAACACTTCTAGAAACGTTCAGGAACTCTCCAAAATTGATAATTTGTGGTGATTTTAATATAAATTTATTAATTAATAGCAACGAAGCCAAAGAATTTGTCTATTTATTAAATTTATTTAATCTTAAGACCCATATAAACGAACCAACACGAGTTACAAGTCATTGCAGTACTTGTATTGATAATATCATAAGTAATATGGAGCTAAAAGATGTCACTGTGATAGATCTTGCTATTTCCGATCACACTATGCAATTTGCTAGCCTACCTGTACCATTGCAAAGGCGCAACAAACATTGTTTTTATAAATGGGTAAGAATTATAAGCGACCATAACCTAGATAAACTAAGATCATGCTTAGAGCAGTTATCATGGCAATTTGTGTATAAAGCAAAAGACGCCGACGTTGGATTTAATTTATTTCATGATATTTTTATGTTTCATTTTAACAAGTGTATACCTATGACTAAGATTAAAATAAAAAATTGTACAGGGAAAAACAGGAAATGGCTTACAAAAGGCATTAGAAAATCAAGTGTAGTTAAACGTAAACTATTTATTCAAACAAAATTTTGTAAAGATGATAAATTATTGGTTTACTATAAATCATACAATGCCTTACTTAAAAGAGTTATAGCAGTCTCAAAGAGAAGGGTAAATGAAAGTAGGATAACTAACTCTAAAAATAAAGTCAAAGCCACTTGGCTGCTCATTAATGAAAACATGAAGACTCCTAAACATGGATTGAACTTTAACGCAGATTACATAGGACTCTCAGATGGGGGGACCACGGCAAATTCAAATAGTGAAGCTGCTAATATCTTCAATAACTACTTCAGATCTGTGGTGAAAGACTGTAATAAAAATCCTTCTACAAAACCAAGGGCAGTCCTGCCACCCTTTGAATCTGGCACCATGTTTGTTAAGCCAGTAGGTGAAACTGAACTACTTAATGTTATATTGAGCCTTAAAAACAAGAAATCCAGTGGATTTGACGGAGTTCCATCCAGAGTTGTAAAATGTGTCGCTCATGAAATATTGCAACCACTTTTGTTCCTTATCAATCTTTCCTTATCTGATGGAACATTTCCGTCAAGATTGAAGATAGCGAACATTAAGCCTTTACACAAGCAGGGAAGTAAGTTGCAGGCTGGTAATCACAGGCCAATAGCTCTTCTTACGATATTTTCTAAGATTTATGAGAAGGTAATGGCTAATCGCCTATATACATACTTGGTTTCTCGTAGAATCGTGGCATCAGAGCAGTTTGGTTTTCAGAGAGGAGTCTCAACAACAGATGCTTTGTTTGATATGACCGATTTTGTCTCGGAAGCCTTAAATCAACAAAACAACGTGATAGCAATCCTATTAGACTTATCTAAGGCATTTGATTGTGTCAATCATGACATTATGTTAGACGTTCTAAATCGATATGGTATCCGTGGAGTGAGTAATAAATGGTTTGAATCATATCTTAAGCACCGTGAACAGTCTGTTATAATCTCAACTTTTGATCATAAGTCTAACTCTGTGGTGGATTATAAATCGAATAGTGCGTGTTTGGAATATGGGGTCCCTCAGGGGAGCATACTCGGCCCCATCTTGTTCCTTCTCTATGTAAATTTTCTACCAAGACTAGTACCGCATAAGCTAATCATGTTCGCTGACGACATCACTATTCTATTCAGGTTTAAGCGTAATGACATTGAAAATCTTAGTAACTTAATTAAAAACACCCTGTCGACAGTAATAAACTGGCTTCATGGCATGAACCTATGTACAAATATTAGCAAAACAAAGCTTGTTCATTTTAGAAATCCTAGGACTGATAGTGTTATGATAGATGTTACTTTAAATAGTGATACTATTGAAATTGTAGATGATACTAAGTTCCTTGGCGTGATTATTGATAGCAAACAAACATGGAAGAAACATTTGGACTACGTTGCCAGCAAGCTTAGTAGTTTCGCTTTTGCTTTAAGAGCTTTGGCAAGGTCATCAACAAGGACCGCTGCAGTTCAAGCGTACTATGCATTTGTCCAGTCCCACATACTGTACGGTTTGCCCATATGGGGTGGATGCACGGACATGGATCGACTGTTCAAGCTGCAAAAAAGATGCGTGCGTATTTTGGATGGTATTAAGTCAAATCGCGTGTCTTGTAGAAATTCTTTTAAAAAATTAGGAATACTAACTTTGACTTCGTTATATATAATGGAACTTTGTAAACTTGTAAAGCGATATCCTCAGAAATTTCCTCCAAAAGACTTTAGAAGCGATAGGTTAAAAAACATATTTTCTCTGGATGTTTATGTGCCTGTTGCCGGAACGGCTGGGTTCAGGAGATGTACTAAGGTTGTTGCAGCTAAAGCTTATAATGCCTTACCAAACAAAATAAAGTGCTTGACATATTCAAAATTTGTGGTTGCTTTGAAAAAGCACCTGATTGAATTATGTCCTTATAATCTAGACGAATTTTATAATGTTAGTTAATTATTGTATACTTACTTAGTGTGAAATGACTACTGATTAAATATGACTATAAATTAAATTCCTGGTGTAAAGTGAACAAATGACATTATTTAATGATACTATTATGATTTATATATTGAGGTTCTTGTATGTTGGCAATAATTATTATATCTGAAATGGATTATTTTATGTAATGTTAATGTTTGTTTTGTTTGGAACTAATATGTATTTGGCTACACCCTATGGGTAAAATTGTATTTTTTCAATTTGATGCTAATAAATAAATAAATAAATAAATAAATAAATAAAGTATTTTTATACTATTTAATGCTATACTATAATTTTTTTATATTAGGTGATGTGGTGGGTGGCCGGACACAAAAACAGAAGAAAAAACGGAAAAAATATAAAATTGTAATGGCATATCGTATAGACGTAATTTTTAGACCATAAAAAAAATACAATGATAAATTCAATGAAAACTTTCCACGGAGCGACTGCACGGCTCGAGCGTCCCGGCCGTACTAATTCGTCGCGCGGTTCATATTTTAAGCCCCACCCCCTGCGGTTCACTTCGCGTGGAGTGTTTTTTCGGGCTTAGTTACGCTTCTAGACTTATTATTATTCGTAGAATAGAATGCTATCTAACAAAAAGCACAAATGAAACGCAACGGTCAGATTTTAGAGTTTCAATACGGCAACAATTTCGTACGAAACATTTTAGATAATTTTTCATCCGTTTTGTAATCTTTATTCTGGCAGTTCCTTTATCTTTTATCAGTTTGCCATACCGAGTGCGGGAGTTAGAGGGAGCGAGGGCAACTGGCAGTGTTTAGCTAGAGGCAGGCTCCGGCGGAGCGCTCGCTAGCGCCACCATTGTCGTCAGTTGTCGTCTTCGTCATTCTCAAACATCTCGTTGTAGTCTTGGGCATGTTCGTAATCTTTCAGATCCTGAACAAAAGAAAAGCCAATAATTTAAATGCTATTTAAACATTTTTTTATAGTCGTGTGGTCTGACATAATAAGGCAATGACAATTTAGTAAGCAGATTTTGGCTTTGAGTGTTAGAGATGAGAATGAATAAGAATACAACATTTGATTAATACAGTGTTATACGTAAAGCAAAGGATAAAACTGGTCACTGAAAAAAAAACTTTAGTGTAGGTGCACTTCCATAGAAGCGGAGAGGAAGCGCAGAATATACCGATGGCAAATCACTTTGTTATAAAGCGAGCCTTATAGAGTGTTGTTTTCGAAGTTACTTTGAGAGCCATTTTCTGCGCAGTCACGCATAGACAACCGATAAGAAACGGTGTCTCAAAATATTTAAAAATAATGGCATTCTAGGCATTTCTCTATCTATATAATAACTAGTATTTCCGCACTCCACCTTAACATGGAAGCCCACCCTAAACAAACAAAAAAAGGGATGATACACATTAAACGCATGCATAAACAACTATGGATTCTATGTTTTAATCACAAGAACATATTCAAGCCACAACAGAAAATAATAAAATAATAGATACACAGAGTATGCTTTACATTTGTCTACTTCATCTTACCAGCTGCAATAATCAAGATAAACTGGCTAGGTAATATTAGGCTTACGTCACTTCAAAGTGCCCTACTCAAAGCACTGCTTGTAGTGCCCTCATATTGAATTATGAGATGCCGATATGATATGCATATAATTAAAAGTCAACAGAGTCAAGTTTGCACCTCGCGTCTTAACAAGAACAGTTCAAAACTTTAAAATTTAATAAATAGGAGACAAAAATTCGTAAGACGCGTATCGGCGACAAAGATAATAAACCATACAGACGCGACAGGGCCATCGCGGGGAGGTGAGCTGCGAAGCAGTCGGGACGCCACATTCCAGGGAGGCCTTAGCTCGGCCAAGTTTTAAGATGCCGATATGCATATTATTATATTAATTGCCAGCGCACTGAGGCAAGGCTTTAAGGGCGCTTTAAACTGTCATGCCAAACAGAATAGTTGTTTGTACTCACTTGAAACATTCCGTTGGCGACCGCGTAGCCGGTCATCGCGATGGCCGCGAACACGGCCGCCAGTATCTTGTTGCGCGTCTGGTTGGGGAAGTTGGCGGCCTCGCGCTCCGACTGAGTGCCCGTCGTGTTCTTCTTAGCATTTTGTCTGTTATATTCTGAGGATAAAATAATTTAGCTCACATAACATGTTCAGAGTGAATTTGAACGCGCTGGGTGGTCCACAAAAAACCGTTGGCTTATCTTTAAACTTAATGTCAAATAAACATCTAAATTGGTAATCTTGGTAATATAACTTGGATGAATGCAAGAAATACCAGTTAATTTAATACGTAGGACGGCACTAAATGACGCATATTAAATTATTTTAAGTACCACAACCTAATGTAACAGTCGTTCGAATTTTGCGAACTACCCATAATTAGCTAAAAATAACGACATATTTTTAAACTGAATGTGCAATTAAGGGCTGAAAAGGTTGGCCACCTTTAAGCTTAGTTAATTATATCACAAATATATCACAGCACAGCACCAGTCAAACCGTTTTTATTAAAATTGCCTAAATTTAGTTTGAATAACACAAGCGGATAGATCGTAATGGAAGCTACCCCCGGATTAGAAATAGTGTCAGTTGAGAAGGTACCAGCTAGAAATTGAATACATACACACACATAAATACACAAATCACGTCTTTATCCCTTACGGGGTAGACAGAGCCTAAGGTGGCAAGACCTAGGCCACGATGAGCAAGATTATGGGCATAAAGATGGCAAAAAATGGAATCAAAATAGTGATGGGTTGCTAGCCGCATCGCCTATAACATGATTCCTATGATTTTCGCCCATTCCCTCGATGGGCTTTTACCATTTGCGCGGGAAGAGAAGCAACTGGTACATTCTATGTTTTTTCTTTGCTCCCAGACCAGCATGGAAGTACAAATTGAACAAGGTATTAATTTATACTTTCATTAACAACACCAAATAATTACTTAAAACTGTTCAGAATAATAACAAGTCAGATATAACGGAACATACCAGTGATGCGAAAATACTACGAGTACGCGGCGATTTCTCTGGCTACGCTGATTCTCTTTGCAGTTCAGAACGTTTAATTTTAAAATACTGCTTCAAACTTGAGCACAGTACAGGTACATATATCGTGAAAACTCTGATCATTTACAATTTGAATATGTATAAACGTGTGATCTGCGCGACTGCTCAATCAAGAAGGACGCATCCTGCTTTTAACTGTCTACTTAAATCTATAATCGAAAATTTGACGACCTACCCGAAAGTAAATGAAAAAAAAGTGGTGTTATTGCCTGCTGTACCAAGATGCCGGCTCCATATCATATGATAGAACAAGACAGGAATATACTTTGCTTTCTCTAATATACAACTGTGTACTGTGTAGATTGGTTGTGGCTGGTATTTTACCAAAAACAGAAAACTTTACCCTTCATACCCGACATAGGCTACGGCGCGCAACGTGCGCAATGCCCTGCGAGCAATTACAGACACAGTCCCGGGATTCTCAACAAAAACGCGACACACTTCGCTTTTCGCCTGGTCACTTGTAATTGACTAATGAAAGAGTTGAATACAACAAGGCGTCTGGGAGATATAAAGATGTAATGTGGGTTTATTTCCATCAAAACACGTTGTTTTCGTTGTAATAAATAAATAACTGAACTGACCATCACTACATAGTATAAAACAAAGTCGCCTTCTCTGTCCCTGTGTCCCTATGTATGCTTATATCTTCAAAACTACACAACGGATTTTGATGCGGTTTTTTTTAATAGATAGTGGTTCAAGAGGAAGGTTTTTATGTATAATTCTACGCTGACGAAGTCGCGGGCAGAAGCTAGTTTAATTAATAAAAACGACAAGTAAAATTTTTAAAAAATCTGATTATTTTGATTTTCTTATAAACATCATGATTTTTAGTAACCCGGCAAAAGAGGGTACATTTAAAATGACAGTCCAGTTCAATAATAAGGTTTTTCAACTGTCACCAATTTTGTCTGTCCAACAACGCTTCTTATTCAACAGCTTTATAAATCAATTATAGTTCAAATAAATGAAAGTATTTAATTTAGGGTAAAAATACTTTGTACCTGTACAAGTGACAAAAGTTTCATATGGTAATATTCTATTTGAGTCATTTCGCGGGTGGTAGGGCCTTGTGCAAGGTCCGTCCGGATCGCTACCACCATCTTACTCGCTAATCCTGCCGCTAAGTAGCAGTGCTTGCACTGCTGTGTTCCGGTGTGGAGAGTAAGACATCCGGGGAAATTACGGGCACAAGAGGCATTTCATCTTAGTCCTCTAGGTTGGCAACACATCTGCAATCCCTCCGGGGTTACGGGTGTCTATGGGCAGTGGTGATCACTTACCATCAGGTGACCCACTTGCTCGTTTGCCTTCCTATTCATATAAAAAAAAAATAAAAAAAAAATACATACCATCAGTCACATGCCTGAAGTTCTTCTGATTAATCCTGGCAACAAACCTTGTAAGGTTAGCAATGCCTTTGACATGGTTGGCCAGAGTTGCATTGGGAAACGGAGCTTTGACTAGAGGGGCAAGGTATGCAAACACAGTCGCATCAAACGAAGAGGGCCGGTTCCCGAAAAAGTATTCACTTTCTCCAAGCCTGTCCGACAGGGTTTTAAGGCACTTTTCTGCTTCACTGTATATCTAAAAAGGCATTAAAATGATTGTTTATATAGACCATGCTATTTAGCTGCGTTGCTTCTCAAAAAAAGCTAGATAACTTACTGTTTTTTCAATTTCTCTCAGATCAGTGTGCTCTCCATATAGGGCATCAATCATTTCTTTAGCAGCTGTCTGGTAGCTTGATGGGTAGTAGAAGTTAAATGGAATTCTTAGAGCTTTAGCATAAGTAGGTCTCGTCAAATCTGCATAGTTCTTCTCATCCACCCACCAGGCGTACTGATAGGCCGGCAGCAGCTTCTCGCTCAGGTACTGAGTGAATGCACTGACTTCTGCAGCTTGCTTGGTGTTTAGGTGGACATCTGTACTGTAATGCTGATGAAATATTTGGCAATTAAAATTAAAGGCATTTTTAGGCATAACTAAATCTTCTATTCTAACACCCAAAAATTAAGGGTGATAAAATAAAAACTTACCAATGTTTTCAAATGTTCAATAACTTCTTCAAAGTTAGTAAGGACGGTGCGCCCATCGCGCATGACTGGCAGCCTACCTTTTGGTGTGAAAAATGGGTTATTCGATTCCCGAACTCGTACTGGCACCCCGATAAACTTCATATATGTCTGGAATCACAGAAAATACGTAATTAAGCACTTGCCGGCCCTCTCATTACTGAATAACACGCTAGGTTATAAATGGAATACTACTCACTAAAACTTTAAGGCATTCTGAATCAACAGAGGCAAGACCCCACTCTCCTCGCCATATATCCAACTCTATGCTTGTCATTATTATTTGTAAAGAATCATTAATTAATAATTCAATCAAAAATTATTTTTTGTGATTTTTGCTAACATTTAAGTTTTTTTTTTTTGTGCGGTGTTCCGTTCCATATCATATCATAAAGAACATAGACTCAAGAGTTGATACTTGACATGACGTTTAAACCAAAGACAATTTAGAACCAAAAATATTCCACTCGTTCCACTCACACTTTTTCTATGACTCGACTATCCCAGCCCCCAGCTGCGGTCGAGTTTGACTTTGTCAATTTTGACATTAATGACATTCGCTCGTTCGTTGTTGTGTTGACAGTACGCTATTTTTAATCGTGTTCTCGGATTTTCGTTGTGAATTTAGCAAATTGCAATAAATTGTGAAACCATTTGTACCTTAACAACTTAGGAAGTTGCTTGTCGAAGAATCAGATCAAAATTGAGTTGAGTTGCGCTTCGTTCGTTACTTATCGCTAAACGTATCGTTCAAAAATGTCTATACAATGGACTTTCATCGCCGGTTATCTTTACTTCGAGATTGCTGTGGTAGCGATAATGATGCTGCCTATCGCTAGCCCTCGCTGGTGGCAGCGGTTCTTCAGGTCGCGGCTCTTCGCTTTGTTTCGGGAGCATGCAGCTATTTACTTTTACTTTTTACTCGGTGTATTGTGCCTGTTTCTGATGGACGCCGTTAGGGAAATGCGGAAATACTCCCACTCGACCGACAGCGGCCACGTCCACCTCTCCAGTGAAATGAAAGGGAATGTGAAACTATTCAGGGCACAGAGAAACTTTTATATCACTGGTTTCGCAATTTTCCTAGCATTCGTTATCAGAAGGCTTGTCACTATGCTCTTAATACAAGCTGAGCTGTTAGAGAAGTCTGAGAAGATTATTAAGGAAGCAGAAACCGCCAAGGATCTTGCTAAGACCACTGTCCTTGCGCACACCATGCAGTCAGCTGGTGATGCTCAGCATGATATTACAAATTTAGAGAATTTGTTGCTAGCAGAAAAAAATAAAGTAAATGAATTACATGAAGAAGTTGCGTCTCTGAAAGAACAGCTCAATAAAATAACTTGTGCATCTGAACAAAAAGATGAATAAGTCTGATTAGAATATTTGACGTGGTCTGTGCTGTGATCGTGGAAGTAAGATATTGAATGTTGTTAACCAATATGTATGGAAAGACATGAATATATCCTAGTCATGGCGGTCTACTTTAAATATCAAGCTGAATAAGAAGTATAGTATTTATTAAGATAGACATTAAGAATGTTTAGCAGCAAACTTAACTAATTTTTAATGAGCATTACTCTTCTAAAATTAGAATAAGACTTTTTGTGTGCCAGTTGTTATTTGTTATAAATTAAATTGTATATTAGATTTATTTTAGTTTTAGTTCAATTAATTTATCTTGTAATACATTTTTGTAAGGTTATATATATATCCATTATTATTAAAATTGTATATTAGTTATTGTAATAAGTATTAACATATTTTTGCTCTCTTGGCCAAATTCCAAAGATTAACCAACTGTTGTAATAAAAAGCTTGAGATTTTTATAGCTGTTTTTCTCAGAAAATTACACAACAAGTGTTGTGCATTGCATCATCCATTTGTATGTATTTATATAAGTACTTGTTACTTTTAAATTTGGTGTAGGTATATATATGTATATGTTACGGTGTAGTTACTCAATCTAAAAAATACTCATAGCTCCAACTTAGAAAACAATCTAAAAATGGCAGCTGTAATAAAACCCAGCCAAGTGCAAGTTGGACTCAACGCAAATTCAGTAACTGATTCAAAATCCAATGTTAACAAATTTATGGTTCAATGTGTACAAAGGTACTTTGTGTCTGCTTCTAGGCAAAATAAAGGCACTGGTTACTAAATAGAAGAAAAAAATATAGATTCTTGAATTTATTTCACTAGTTGCGCTATAAGAGCTACCTTCATAACAAATTTTATATTTATAGGACAACTGGTACCCCATAGGTTTTGATTCCTTTTGCTTATGTATGGTAAACACGACATAAACGGCTATATCTTCTGATTGCGTAGACTTAGCTCAGAGGATTGATTTTTTCAAAGCTCCAAGAGACCGCCCCTGAACATTTGGTACCTATTCATTTCAAGTTTATACTTTTACGAGTTCTTAATAAAAGGGTCTAGACGGATAGACAGACAGACTGAAAACGAAATGATCTTTGCCTTTACCTTATCTTTACGTTCCTTTTTTCCGTAAGAGGTACAGAAACGGAACCTTAAAAACAAGCAAAAATAATGACGGACATGACATCTTCAAAAAGCCTATGGTATAAAATACAAGTTAAACTAATTTTGGTTCTCAACTGTAATAGGTAGACGCTAAATTTACTACAAAGAGAGTATCTACGTTGCCGAATACGTATGTCATAAAATAATACTGTTTCGTCGTTATGGAATTATTATTATTTATTATATTAGCTTTTCTCATTGCATTAAGTTTGGATTATAAATAACCACAAGTTAAACAGGCTTTTAGGATAGAACTTTTAGGATAAGGCTAACAATAAATTAAATAATGCCTTATGGATGTAGATTCTTTTATTTTTCATAAATAGAGATTTAAAAAATCAATTTGACATTGACATTACAATTTTGACATTTGACGGGTTAGTGAAGTGTGATCGGTTGCTAGATACTTTAGTAACAAAAAGGGGTGAAAAACTGCGAAAATCGTTAGAAAATACGGCTTCGGTAGACTTTCTCTTGGTAGCAAATATTCTAATTGTAGACATAGGATGTCTCCTGACGATTTGTAGGCCATTGATAGCTTTAACGAATTTGTAAATAGTGATTTCCTTATTGTTTACGAAGCAGTTTGCTGCGCGTTGACCCGGAGACGTAGACAGCGGCGGGCTGCCCCGTTACACCTTATTTATGAATGTGGGAATCTTCAATAGAGTCAACCACAAGGTAAGTTCCGTTACCTGTACAGCAATAATAAAATAAATAGCTTCCAATTGAGCGTGTAACAAACCTAGTGGAAGAAATCGTGCGTTTGGGATTTACTCGTTAGAAACTTGCAAAATTAATATGACTGATCAAGTAAAGCCGAAAGAGTATCAATAAAAAATCGTAGCAGCTTTAAGAGTTTGCTAACTTTAAGTATTTAAAAAAATACTTTAGCTGTTTTGAAAGTGGATGTGAGTTGTGATAAGCAATCCATGGAAGAAGTGTTTGCTTGGCATCCAACTACTCTTTAATTTTGGAGTGACTAAATAAAACTACCCATAATATTTACGGGAAAAACCTGGTTCCATTCACACAATTGTGAGTATTAAATTGTTAATTACAATGGACTATTTGTAGTTTTATGAGCCCTTAATTGGTGTCTATTTTAATCCATGCTCATGGACAATGCTACAACTGTTTAATGACATTATTAAAGGTTAGCTTGAAAACAACATTGCATGTTACCTATAATTTAATTCTGACAGAAACATCAATGCTTGATCATTTTGAACAGTAATCCATAACAATACGAAGATTACTAATGTTTGAATTTTTTATGATGATAGTGTATTAATTGACTCATTATTTTTTAAACTAATGAGAGCTGCAATAACTGATAATTCTGATAGGGCTGGGGTAATCTATTTTGTAAGAGTTTGGTAAAAAGCTTCTTATTTCCTCCATAACTTATTCATTGAAGAAAAAGAAAATTGAGAATATTTCAAGAAAAACACAACTCAAGTTCCATAAAGTACTGCGCCGCATCCATCATAGCTAATAGAACATGTGTGAGAACAAACCACCAATAGGAAAGCAGAGCTGAGTTACAATAAGAAAATTATCAATCCTATATTTTTGGTTGCATGCTGCTTTGCTTCCTTGTATATCTTAGGTACCCGCTTTGTAAAGTAGTGTATGTTGTCAGAGCGCGGATTCAGGCGGTATGTACGCCGAGTGGAGCTCGCTGCCGTTGGAGGGCGGCGGGCGCGGCGTACTGGGCGCGGTGGGCGGCGGCGCCGGCGCCGGCCGCGACGTCGTGCTGGCCGTCGTGCGCCAGCTGGCCAGCCACGAGCCCAGCCCGCTCACCACCGATGCTGAGGTACCGCACGTTTTTTGATATCCTGGTAGCACACATTCACTTAATCTGTATCATACATAGGGCTGTGGTAAATTCGCGAGATTCGGTCAAGTCTAGAGGTAATTTTTAAAGCTAAGCCAAAAATCCTACGCATGTTCCGCAAGCTTTGAGGCAAGCTCGCGAGCCACGTTTGCACTACAAAGGTTTTGGTTACTGTACATGCAGTTACGGTTACAGCTAGTAGGTGGTTACTATACAGCGCACCCTTCGTGGAAGAAAGACGTAAGTCCTGTTAAGCCTTAATAGGACTTACGTCTTTCTTCCACGAAGGGTGCGACAGGTTTTAGACATTTCTCAGCAGTGTCAATGAGTAATAATGTGACAGTCACGAAATGAATGACGACGAGGTTAGCTAAAAATTTTACAACTATGTCACATTCACACACAATTATTATATTTAATTTATTATATTACATTTAATTTTTCTTTCTTTTTAAATTTTTAAATTTATCTCAATTTATTTATTTTTAATCAGTGGCGTAACTATAACGTCTGGGGCCCGCGGCTAATTCGTCAGATGGGGCTCCTTCCTCAATATAAAGAAGTGCATCAGTGTCCCTTCTGTGCTCTAAACCAAGCCAGTTCGGGGCCCCGTAGAGCTAGGGGCCCCTGGCATTTTGCCACCCCTGCCACCCTATAGTTACGCCACTGTTTTTAATAGTTCTAATATGGACGTAAGTCTGGCAATAAAAACAGTTTCGGTCTATTTTGGAAAATCTTCCTCAAGGGGAGTCGGTAAGTCGAACAGTATTGTCGAAAAACTAAAGTCAACATTTTTCGATTCTCTAGGGGGCAGTAGTCCCCCTCTGCCCCTTGGCGATGCTCTTAGAAATGGTGTATCGGTGGCAGGTGGAGTGGGTGCTGGAAGTGATCCGCTTCGGGCTGTCGCTGCCGCTGTCGGAGCACGAGGCGCTGCGCGACTGCGTGCGCGTGTGCTGCGCGTGGCTGTCCCCGCTGCTGCCGCCCGCGGCGCCCGCGCAGCCGCCGCCGCCCGCCGTGCCGCCGCCCGTGCACGCGCAGCCGCACCGATACGCCAGGAAGATACTCAAGCATCTGCACAATCTGTTCGTGCCGAGGCCCAATGAGAGTGAGTGATTGACGCTTTTTGGTTTCTACGAAATATCTCAGAATTGTTTTGGAATGTACAAAGATTTTTTAATTCAAAATTTATTCCCCCCTAGATGCGGTTCATTTTGAACAATGTGTGTGCCGCGGTCTGTCTAGATGTTTGAATTACACCAATGGTTATAATTTATTATTACTATGAAGTGAATATAAATAGTATGTCTAACAGGATGATGAATGGGGGATGTTTATTTGACCTTTTACTTGATTTCCGCTGTTACGAGTAGTTAGCTATTAGACGTCTTGTCTATGGCTATGAGCTCTCAATTCTATTTTTTGTTTGTCATTATGAGAAACATTGTTTATTCTGTTAATTTCTGTCGAATAAGATTGCGCTAACATTGAATTCTTCCAACCTAAGGAACTGAATGGCCTTTTGATTTAACATATTCCTATTTTAAAAATCAATCAAAAATTATTTCTCAGCACCACAAACAAGCTACTTTAACTTGTATCATAAATCTTATCTTATGCAATAAAACTTGTAAATACTTTGTGCATATTAACATATTTTTAGAACTTTGCAGTTTTAAGGCAATAATTAACCCTTTCAACGCCATTAATTTTTTTCCTGAAACAAATGAGCAACAGTTTCTTTTAGCTACTATTGACGTTGAGAAGGTTAACCTAATCCAGGTTTGTTGGTTTTCTTTTTAACAAGGCACATAACTTTTGTTTCAAGCACTCGCATTCATATATCAGATGGAGCTGGGTGAGTGACCGCTTTTACACGCACGCTTACTTAACAACATGCATGTCACTGGCATTTTACACGCACGCACCGATTTAAAAAAAAGGCTGTGGGCAGGTCCTCCGTGGCGGGAAAATTTAAAGTGAAAGATTTTAGTATGCAAGAACCATGAAGCTCACGTTGTAGTGGTAACAAAAATGTAGGAGCTTCGTCCATGGGTGAGCTCTTGTCTGGGATGGTGATGAGTATTTTTCACAGCTCAGTGATGTCAAGTAATTTTAGTCTATGTATGCTATAGTATAATGTATATGTTTTATTATTGATGTTCAGTGGCCTTGCATAGTTCACCAAGTGAATAGAATAGTAGAGATACCTATTGTATTAGTAGTTATTATTGAGGTGTAGAAAGAACTGCATTATAGTGTGCAACCTCTTATTTGTGATAAAAGTAGCAACGAATATTAGCTCGTGTAGATTCTGCAATAACGGGTCCCTCGGTGTATACACTTTGCAATGTCAATGACTAATACTGCACGAACAATTGCAATCGGTTCAGTGGTGTTCCTAACTTTTGCTTTGTCTCGAATCCGCGATCATCGTATATCTCGTCTGTTGGTATGGTATCATTCGCTTCACCGGTTCGTCATGCGCTTGGATCGCTTGCTACACTGGGCAACATTGCAGGCGGCGACCTGATCAGCAAGCAGGCGGTGCTGTGCCACCGGGTGCTGCGGCTGGCGCGCACGGTGGCGGGCTCGGCCCAGCTGGGCGCGGGCGAGTGGCGCGCGCTGCTGCTGCTGCTGCTGGCCGCGGCGCGCGCGCTGCTGTCCCCGCCCGCGCCGCACCACCCCGCCGCGGACCAGCTGTGCCGCCGCGTGCTGGCCGTGCTGCTGGAAGTGTGGCTGCTGGCTTGCCACAGGTAGCCTCACTGTGTATGTGCTCGGCCAGCTGGGCGCGGGCGAGTGGCGCGCGCTGCTGCTGCTGCTGCTGGCCGCGGCGCGCGCGCTGCTGTCCCCGCCCGCGCCGCACCACCCCGCCGCGGACCAGCTGTGCCGCCGCGTGCTGGCCGTGCTGCTGGAAGTGTGGCTGCTGGCTTGCCACAGGTAGCCTCACTGTGTATGTGCTCGGCCAGCTGGGCGCGGGCGAGTGGCGCGCGCTGCTGCTGCTGCTGCTGGCCGCGGCGCGCGCGCTGCTGTCCCCGCCCGCGCCGCACCACCCCGCCGCGGACCAGCTGTGCCGCCGCGTGCTGGCCGTGCTGCTGGAAGTGTGGCTGCTGGCTTGCCACAGGTAGCCTCACTGTGTATGTGCTCGGCCAGCTGGGCGCGGGCGAGTGGCGCGCGCTGCTGCTGCTGCTGCTGGCCGCGGCGCGCGCGCTGCTGTCCCCGCCCGCGCCGCACCACCCCGCCGCGGACCAGCTGTGCCGCCGCGTGCTGGCCGTGCTGCTGGAAGTGTGGCTGCTGGCTTGCCACAGGTAGCCTCACTGTGTATGTGCTCGGCCAGCTGGGCGCGGGCGAGTGGCGCGCGCTGCTGCTGCTGCTGCTGGCCGCGGCGCGCGCGCTGCTGTCCCCGCCCGCGCCGCACCACCCCGCCGCGGACCAGCTGTGCCGCCGCGTGCTGGCCGTGCTGCTGGAAGTGTGGCTGCTGGCTTGCCACAGGTAGCCTCACTGTGTATGTGCTCGGCCAGCTGGGCGCGGGCGAGTGGCGCGCGCTGCTGCTGCTGCTGCTGGCCGCGGCGCGCGCGCTGCTGTCCCCGCCCGCGCCGCACCACCCCGCCGCGGACCAGCTGTGCCGCCGCGTGCTGGCCGTGCTGCTGGAAGTGTGGCTGCTGGCTTGCCACAGGTAGCCTCACTGTGTATGTGCTCGGCCAGCTGGGCGCGGGCGAGTGGCGCGCGCTGCTGCTGCTGCTGCTGGCCGCGGCGCGCGCGCTGCTGTCCCCGCCCGCGCCGCACCACCCCGCCGCGGACCAGCTGTGCCGCCGCGTGCTGGCCGTGCTGCTGGAAGTGTGGCTGCTGGCTTGTCACAGGTAGCCTCACTGTGTATGTGCTCCTGGTAATTTGTCATTTAACGCAGGCGAATAATTAAAGCTGGTCAGTGGTTTGACCCGACCTCTCGAATAGAATCGAGTTCGTGCGTTCGAACCTGGACTCGCACAACAGATTTCCTGGAATTAAAATTTGAAATTAAAATTTGATCTCAAAATCTCGTGTTTATGTGCTCTTGGTATCTTTCGGTAAAAACACGGATGGTTTGTTAAATTTTCAACCTTTGACTACTGCAAAGTGAAATCTGACAATTCAATCCGTGGTGAATTCATTCTCGATATACTTTCCAGATGTTTCCCTTCCCCGCCGCTGTGGCGTACATTGCGCGAGCAGTGCATCCGCTGGCGGCACCGCGCGCCGCTCACCGAGCAGTGGACGCGTGTGTCGCTCTGCCTCACCGCGCGTCTGCTGACACACATGTATGGACCGCAATTCCCCGCTATGCCTATAAGTAAGTTGTTGTTAGTGTCCGAGTTAAACTCTTTACTAAATACGAAGTGATACAATGAAAGGAAACTAAATTCTTTGTTAGCAGTCCTGCTCTATGAACGGTAGAAACAATCTAAAGCACTGATAACCTTTGACATTGCTTCAATCTGCAACAATTACTTCAATCAAAAATTATTTCTGTCATAAGTATCCTGCTGACAACTTCAGCGTGAGTAGGACCAAATTTCTTTACCGACGATTTTGACATAATGTTTCATAGATTTTCAATCAAACATCGTTGATTATGGTCAAAGTTACATGGTGCAACTAACACTGTTTATTTTTTGTCCTTCAGGCGAGGAAGACGCCAACTTAGTTCCTCCGGACATGTCCGCTGAAGCGGTGATGCAGTCCTGGTACCGCATCCTGCACACGATCGGGAACCCGGTGGACTTGTGTCGCCCGCACGTCATCAGCCAGACTCCGGATTTTCTGCAGGTAATAAAGCTTAATGTGTACGCCTCAGTATAATGTTGCCCTGGTACGTTAGCTACCGTCTGCTAAGATCGCGAGTCGTAAGATTACTTTAATGTTTTGGTATATAGCAGGGTAGAACAATCTTTTATGCGTGAGAACATTCCCAAAATAATTTGCCAAAAACACTAGCCCAAAATAACTAGCCATCTCTTTCTAGAACGAACAGTAAGAAAAAGACGGGCAATCTATCTCGCGCGATGCAACAATCTGCAGTCAATCTTTGAGTGGATGAGAGGATTATTATATTAGAAACGGACAACGACACAGTCGTATGTGTAATTGTGTCGTACAGACACATCATTCAAACGTGACGCTTAGCGACAAAAATTGGCATAGTAACAAGGTCACGTGATAGATAGTAACAGATAGAAAAATTCGAAGGCTTACCCAACCTGCTATCGGTGGTGTAGGGTTATAGCACGCGTCACGGAATGACGAGGATCCGGGTTCGTTCCGATTTTTCCACGTGTTCTAATTTTCAGTGTCGTTTAAGCCTCGTATTCATGGTAAACATCTGTTTAGCAACAAAGTTGAATCAATGTTTACCCTTGTCGCGCGAGAGCTTGCCAACATGACGCTTTCAACTCTGCAACACGCAGTGTTGCCAGCAACATGTTGACAGCAACTCCGCAACACGTTGATTCAACTTTGTTGCTAAACAGATGTTTACCATGAATACGAGGATTTAGAAATGTAATCGTGTGTGTTTTAGTACTCGATAACGGCGGAAGAGGGCGGGCGCGACCCGTCCGCGCACCCGTGCCTAGCGGCGCTGCCGGCCATCTTCCACAACGCCATGCGCGGGCTCGCCGCGCACGTCGACGCCTTCCTCGGTACGTACTGCCAGTGCCCAGTGGGCAGCCCGGCAACGGGAAGGCCGCGCTGCCTACCCGCCCACTGCACGTGTTGACCACTGCTGCTTAGGGGTAGGGGCCAGAGGGATCAACCAATGGATTGGTACCGGCCGTCCGATTACGATACTCATAGTAATTTTTCATAAAAACGAATGTTTATTTGCTACGCCTCGCGTTGACTCAACCGTTGCTATCGATATCTATTGTAATATAATGTTTGCCCGACGCTAGTGGCATCTTGCTTGACCTTAGATCGGCTGGTCACAATTGTCGCAATGGTATGGCTTTTATATATGGCATTTCTATTCCATTTGTTGATTCCTCTGTCGTTGGGATTCCAGCGGCTACCCTTGATATAGGGCTGTTTTAAATTGTTTTAACTAAATCAAATTGTTTCATCCGTATTTTATTGTTTGAGTTAGTCTCGGGTTTCTTGATCAGCTGATAATACACAGAATGTCTTAATGTCTACTTAAATAGTCTGTATAGTACAGCCGTCATTGCTTGACGGCTGCGTCAAATCGAAACAGCTACATCTGTGTCGGCATGCTTACAAAACTTATTAATTAAATAAACTTCAAAGCTTTATTGAGCTCGAGTGAAATAATAAAATCCGACAGTACACTTCCTTTTCACTTGGACATGCTTAAATAAAGGCAGTCTATCAAACTCGAATCACAAAATTGTATATATTTTATCATGCTAAAGGAAGTCTACAATTCTTGGGAATGCAATGGATTGTCTTTTTCACTATTGGCTGATATAGTGATATATTGGAAGCTACTTTTCACGGTCGAGTGGAACTTCAGCTTATTATGCAGTTTATGCATGAGTCACAAACAATTTGAAGTAGAGAATAGAGCCAATAGAGGGATGCTTAAAATAGCAACAGAGGGGAATCAGTTTGTTCTTAACTTAACGTAACTTACATTGGTAACAACGAGTTTGAAGTAAAGTTGAGTTCTTCAATATCTATGCAGCCTACTATTCAAAATTATCCACCTTACTTTCAGACCTTATTTTCAGTTATATCAGCGTGTTAAGATATTTTTGAATAGTTCGCTGCATAGATAGTGGAGAACTCACTGTTAAAAATAAAGGTATATTTTGCTATGTTATGGTGGTCGCTACATTTTAATTGGTTAGTGACAAGGTCAATAGACATTTGTTACTTTTTATCATCTCTCTATTGTCTAGTCTAAACTGTAGAGTTATATCAGCGGGCGTCCTGCATCGTACACCATGGGCTAAAAATGATTTTGAGTTTTTTTTAAGGAATGGGTTGGCTGTTCTAACGCTGTTAGCACATTAATTGTTCTGTAAATTATGGGGGCACCTAATATTAGAACTCTTGTTTTCTTTGCAGTTTATCTCTTTGACAATATTTTCAAATTCTAAGGGTGCTTCTTGACTTTTCAATTTGATGAAAAATTGTTTCACGGTAAAACGCTTGCCTTTGTTCCAAATCAAATTTTAAAGCCAAGAAGCTTAGTTCTCTTGCAACTTCTGATAGCCTGGGTGTAATTTTTCTCTACAACCATTTTCTAATTTCCTCTAAACACACGAGAACCTTCGTAATCTACGCGAGCTCCGTGTAGTCGGTGTCACCCTAGTACATGTTCGTTGCACGTGGAGGGTACGGTACAGCTAGCATTGGGCTCCAGGGCGCGGGTCGGAGCGGTGGTGGGAGGCGGGCGTCAGCGGGGTGGGGCCGGCGGAAGAGGGGGACACGCCCCCCGCGCACCGCCGCCTCGCCAAGTCCTTCAGCGTCGCCGGCAAGGCGCGCGACAAAAACGAGAAAGGTATACGCCCGGAGGAAACACCCCACGGAGACTCGATGGAAATACACGACACGCGGTAGTGTGTCCACTTCCTGAGCCGGTGTAAACCGGTTTTGTTTGTGTTTACTCATTTAACGTACATTTGTCTCTGTCGGAGTGTTTACTCTGTGCTACACTACAGCTAGCACCGCTACTTAAATTACGCAAAGTATGTAAATACACACATTATTTTTATTTGTTTTGATTTGCTGTGTGATATTTTAAATTCTATTTTGAGTGTACTGTGGTGTGTTTTGATTGGGTTGAATGCACATTTTGGAAGCACTTTTATTTAGTACTCTTTTCTCTTTTCAGCAAATTCTTAAATGCACTAATTAGATGTTTGATTAAATTGTTTTTTATCATTTTGTCTTCAACGAAATGATGAATGTGTACTTTTCCGACTTAGTTGGCGCCAGCACTAAGCGCGTGACAATGTGCTAATAGTTATGTACTCCTGGTAGAACTAATCGTGTTGCGTAGGCACGCCGCGCTCGTCGCTGATCGGACTGACGGGCGGCGGCGGCAGCCGGCCGGCCAGCGTCGCGCCGACCACGCCGCCTAACTCCATCACCTCTCAAGGTATGGGAGCCTAGTATCTTCAACAATAAACAAAGTTAAAAGGTTTTTTTTTCCCGAGAGACTAGCTGTTGCTCGCGCGCAGAATTCGCGTATCGCTATCCCGCGGGAACTATGCTGTTTTCCGGGGTACCTACTGACTACATATCTTGTACTTCCCAGGGACTGACACTATCTGTATATGAAATTTCAGCGGCTTAAGCGTGGAATGGTAACGGACAGACAGACAGTTATTTTCTCATTTAAATATAATAAAGTTGATAGTCATGTCTGTTGCACTATTTCTTATAAGTTGTTGGTGTAGTATCTTGTCAAAGTTTTGAAATATTTTCTTCCTACTTTGCAGTGTGTGACTCTGAGAAGCCGCCTCTGACTCCGCTGCGTCCCAAAGTGAACTCCATCTTCCATTTGTTCGGCGAGTGGCTCTTCGAAGCCGCGCTCATCGGCACCGTGCCGTCCTACAACAACCAACGTGAGTCGACTAAAAATATAAGTATTATAGGGTAGACAGAGCCGAAAGTAACAAGACCTACAGTCCAAGTAAACAGCTGGAGATATCTCAACAAGAAATAGACGGAATCCAGAAAGGCTGGTTCATGTCTGCATTCCTAGGACCGCATTATACGTATAGGAAACATTGCGCTGCTATGTGTCTAAAATTTTTTAACAAGCTACCAAATTACATACAGGGGGTAGCTCCTGAAAATATATTTAAAAAAAGGTTAATGCAGATACTGATAGAAAGAAACTACATACTATAGTGTAATTGATTTCCTATTGCAAGATAACTTTGTATGACATAAGCAACCCATAAAATTAATAAATTTGCATGCTAGTATAATAAAATTGTACAAATAGCAGAATAAGGAACCTATTGTCTCTGTGCCACCCAATGACATTGTTATATCTACTTATTCTTTGCAAATAAATATATTCTATTCTGTTCAATTCTATTCTATTCCACATTTAGCATGGCTGTGGGCGCATAGGTGGAAAGGGGAATCAAAATAGTGATGGGTGGCTACTCGCATCGGCTATATCATATCTAAGAGTGACGTTTTGACCGTGTCTCCACCTGCCATATTATATAGTTTACTTTTAGCGCGCGCTGAGGGTACTCCGCCGCCGCCGTCGCTGTCCGACGCGACGAGCAAGCTGAACATGGCGGCGTACCAGCCAGGTAACCTATGAAATGTATATGTTTAAATCGTCGGTTATGGTTAATGCTATTGTTATAGTGACTTGATGCAACTCACACTTGGAGTCCTACAACGTCGCAGTATCATAGACGGCGGCGTTTACAGAGTTGAAAATAATAATTAAAAAAGTAAATAAAAATGAATATGTAGCCAAATACAGAAGTAATCACTTATTGCCAAATTTGATAGGACTCTATAGGATAGGACCTACTAGAGTAGGTAGTAGAAGTGTAACATATAGGGATGTAGGACATAGACAATGGCAGTGGAAAAATTTTGGTACTACATTTAGGGCCTGTTTCATCACTATCTATAAAGTTCCTGTTATTTTAAGTGTCAGTTATCTATGATTCCTTCTCTATTTCTTACTACAAAACAAACAGAGACAACATCATAGTTAGATAACTGACACTTAAGATATCAATAACTTTACAGAGAGTGGTGAGACAGGCCTTTACTGATCTAATTTGTTCCTCGATTTGTGAAATAACAGTCGTCAGTAGGGTATTTTATGTGGTATGGTGATGTCTGATGTGTGTGTGTGTGTGTGTGTGTGTGTGTGCGTGTGCGTGTACGTGTGCATGCAGGGCTCGAGAGATCTCTCTAGAACGAACAGTAAGGGAAAGACGGGTAGTCTATTTCTCGCGCGACAAAGCTCTCATGCGTTCTCGTGTTGGACGTGATGGTGCACTGCAACGTGGTATATGTGTGTGTAGGGCGCGCAGAGGCCCTGGGCGCGCTGTGCCGCGTGCTGTGCGCGACGCAGGGCCGCGAGCAGGTGTCGGCGCAGTACCTGGCGCGCTGCTACGCCGCCATACACCGCGGGCTGCGCGACGCGGCCACCGCGCCCGCCGTCGTGCTCAACGCACCCGACATATTCAGGTCAGCTATTCTTCATCCGTCTCTTTTCCTCATTTCCGGTGGCAATTAACCTTGAGATAGTTAACGTCAACATTCAAAGACTTCGGCAAGCGACCCGACTGTGGTCGCGTTGGCATGTGTTTTGCCGACGTCTGCCACAGGGTAAAATCATGTTAGAGAGAGTAACCTAAATTCGTATTGTCTGTGTCTGGAGAATGGCCGCAATAGAGAAATCTCTCTCCTGGCAGATGGTCTGGGTACCAAAGTCCGCTCTGCTCAATTCTGATGACGACAATAACCGGTTTGTTCCAGTTATGACGTGTTAGAAAATGTTAAACAATATTTAGAACTTTTATAAGAGATGTTTTAGACTTACACCTCCCTGCAAAAAAAACGGGTACCCGTGGTTTTTGTATTTTATGTGCATAAAAGCTTATTTTCTAAGCTTTAATGCCTAAAAATATGAAAAACCATAGGTGCCCGATTTTTTTGCAAGGGGGTGGATTATTAGAATATTTTAGCAGGCGGTTCAGTTACTTTGATGACACTCCTGTTAAGATTTTAGTGCGTAATTTTTAATTCAAAATAAATATCGGTAAGTGTTCGCGACTGTACAGTCAAGGGCATACATATAGTACGTTACTAAGATCTTTACGTCACAAACAATAAGGTCGGCGACACATATTTGACATGATGGCTATATCGATATGAGTGTGGCATGTGGCGCTCGTGCAGACTGGACCTGGCCGGCGTGCTGGTGCTGGTGCCGGCGTTCCTGGCAGCCCTGGAGCGCGTGCTGGCGGAGCGCGGGCGCGAGCGCGAGCCCGAGGGCGCCGGCGCCGACAAGCTGGAGCTGCGCAAGGCCGCCATCTCCGCGCTGCTCTCGCTCGTCGCCTTCCCCTACCACTACCGGGACCTGCCCGTGCCCGAGTTCCCCGGCTGCAACGAGTAGTAAGACTTCGCTACATTCTTAATAAAAATAATTCGCTCTTTGTCAGTCCCTCGTTTAATGCTCCTCTCATCTACTCGAAGGTTAACTGGTAGAGATAAATCCCTTATAGAGACAATTTCGCCTTTGTGCATATACAATTTAATTATGTTTTTGTGAATTGTAAGTAAGTAAATGCTTTATTGTACAAATATAAAGAAACAGATACAAATCGCAAAAAAATACATTAAATATATGCACAAAGGCGAAATTATCCCTATAAGGGATCTCTACCAGTTAACCTTTGAGTAATTGAGAGGAGCATTTAACGAGGGACCGACAAAGAGTGAGTTTAAAATATCCATAATATAGTGAAAGCCACAATAGAATTGTCTCTGTTTCTTTATATTTGTACAATAACGCATTTACTTACTTACTTTTAGACTGTGTTAGCCGGATTCCATCCCTTACCAATTTTTGAAAAATCCGTGCTTTACGCTACGAAAGAGGGAACGGCGTTACCCGTATTTGGATCTAAACTAGACTGATCTTTCTTACTGCAGTATACATTTTGTTTTTATGTTTCATCAGTTGAAGATATTGCGTAACTGAGGGCCTGTTTCAGAACTCTCGGTTAAGTTCCTAATACCTTAAGTGTCAGATATTTTGTAGGAATAAATAGAGTCGTCACGGATATCTGACACATAAGGTATCGGGAACTTAACAAAAAGTGTTGAAACGGGTCCTGAGGTGCGTTTTTAAGCCAGCGAGCCGCCGCTAGAGTACATCCGATGATATTTCCATCGATGTAATTAGAGACAAAATTACTTGTCACAAAGAAAAATGTTATCGTGATCTCACTTTTCCAGCGCGGGCATGACTATCGGGGAATACGCTCGAGGCAAGATATCCCTCATCTGTGTGACTGCGGTACAAGTCGAGACTTCTGATGCCCTGGCTGTGCCTCTCCTCAGCGCCTTGTATCTATGCGTCAGGCATAACGCCTTCGCGGCGCCCGGCGGGAGGGCCCACAGCGCGCCGCCCGGCTCTACCATGTCCCACAGTACGGATTATAAAGGTAAGCCCTTTGAGTTCATGCGGTCCTGGTACTTGCTGACCTTGGTGTTGAGGTTTTACCAGTTTGGAGATGTTTCGCTGTTAGCAGGATTAATATGGTCGCTCTCAGACACGTCGATAATATTAAATTTTTCGTTTTGCTGTTTTTGTAATTGTTAAACTCACAAAGATTGAAATATAATGAAGATTGATAGAGCGGGTGATTCAGTAGAATAGTTAATCTGTCTTTGGACTCCTTAAATATTTTTTCAGCTGTTTGTTAACCCTCGCCGTCACCGAGCCGTCACTGATTTCGGGCTGAGTTCAAGCGGACGAACCAAATTACACGAATTTTCTTTTGTTGGATAAAGGGTAAAAAGGGTAAATGTTTTCATCACCGTCATCTCGTTCTCGATAACGGCTCGATGACCGCGGAGAAGCGACCTTACAACTAAATAAAAAAAGGTTCTTTCTTCAGTCAAGTTTTTTATTAGCGCATTTTAAAACTTACAATCTCAGTACAATCACCTTTTACGTTGCTCCTAAGACAAGTCATGCATTTATTCCACATAGTGCTACACTCCATTATGTATATGTAATTTCAGATATACACCATAAATATGTAAATAAAATTCAAATCGGAATAAACACTGCAATTTTCACCAACATTTTGAATATCGCAATAAATCCTTTGAACAAATTATACTTTTTATATGTTTCCATCTACGTAAATTGTTAATTGACTTTAGTCTTATACAGGCCGACAATAATGACACTCCCACACTGTGTTTGAAGTGTCAATAAGTCATGCACGTGTCCTTGTCACTTTGAGAACACACGTGAGTTTTTGACACTTCAAACACTTAATGCGGGAGCGCAATAAATAATAGAAATTAAACGAAGGCGTCATTGTTATATTTTGACGTAAATTAAATATTTTGCAACAATTTTTCATGACACTTTAGTCTCTCTTTTATCCGTCTTATTCCTTCTTGTCGGTGTGTAAAGTAAAGTGAAAGCGCGACTGCCTTTTGATTTTCAAACTTAGCCATCATTCGCGGTTTTCTCGCGCTGTTTTAATCATCACAAAACTACCTGGCTGGAAACAAAAGCATACTCCTTATAGTCATGTTGTGTTGGTACCACTGTGTCATGTCCGCTAGCGCGCTCGGACGGCGGCGGCGCGGAGCCGGCGCTCGACGACCTAGTCGCCGACCTAGACCCGACATCGCCGCTTTTTGGTAATCACATTATTATTTGCATGTTCATAGTTTTTTGTCTCACGCCACACTTGGAACGGTATCCCACTGCAACGCATATTACGCACATTGATAGGTCACGTTACGTCAGTTACGGTTTTGTAACTGCACATTTTTGACAGAATTTCGAGGAAAAGATCTACCAATGGCAGCACTGAGCTAGCTTAATCTTTCACTGGTTTTTTTTTCAACCACATCTCTGGTGGATTTGTAGCTTAAAGCGAAGAGTCAGGAATATTCTAAATATGTAATAAAAAAATGTGGGTTGCCGGCCTAAGTGTGTTGAGATTGAGACCTATTGTCATCGGTATTTAATAGCAATCACAGAACTAGCATTAAAATAGTAAAAATCCTTCAAAAGGCCTTCATATTTATTAAACTCCTTACAGTTAAATACCGATTACTCTGAGCGCCGTGTAAGAAAATAACACTAACTTTTCGTGTACGGTCAAGTGCAAAAATAACTATCGATAGGAACTTCTCAAAAATATGTCCCACGACCTTATTACGCCGGTGTAAGAGCGTATGGTACTTATTTTTGAAACTTTGTCTAGATACATATTATTACACTTGACTGTACCTAATAAAATTATTCTCTTACATTGCGTTCTTTTTGTTTTATGTTGTTACCATAATAGCTTGCTTTTTATCTCACAGGTTTCAATTCGCATTCATTTTTTTAATGTCAAAAAAACAATATCTAACTAATTCAATGTATTCGACTCCGCGGCAGAGAGACCCGTAACTTGTATTCTTTATTTTTTTTGATTGCGTAAGTGTTAGATTCGTAAAAGTTATTGTATTTGTTAAATGTTGAATTAATTTATTTCTGCAAAGATCGTAATTTAAATAAACGTGTGTGATCTATGTTATAATGGTATGTGAGTGATATTAAAGTTGTAAGTTAGAAACAATCTCGATAGAAGATTCTTACGTTTCCAGAAGACAGATATTACGTATTTCAAAAACACGGTTGTTCTCGGGATATCAATGCAAAGGTTCTGGAAAGTACCACATGAAAATTACTCCACCGACAAAAGCCTAGCTCTTAAGTTTAAGAGAAAGATTGTTCTCTATACATCTGTAGAAAATTGCCTCATTCGATAATTTTTAAACGGACCAACAGCTCTAATCTCACTTATAAAGATGATATTCCGAATTGTCTCATTCAAATTGGTTCATTCTGAATTACACTCGTACGCAAACGAAGTTTAGAAACAGAGGCCTAATTTTAAAAGAACGTCACTCGGAGGTTCCTATTACAAAGTGGTATAAATGTTTATGGCTGCAAAACTACATCTCTATTAATTTATTGCAGCTGTAATTTTCAAATGGTACTTTCGTATGATGTGCTTTAAAAAATCGGCTCCCTGCTATTTAAAATAAGCGTAGGTCCATGAAAGAAGTGTGTGTTGTACTAGGCGCGGCATTGGTGGTCCGCGCCACGTACCTGGTGTGCCATCGGCTCATCTCGTCGTGGAAGGGCGACCTCCAGGTCTCCCTGGCCGCTTTGGAACTGCTCTCTGGCCTTGCGAAGCTGCACTCAGCTAAGCCAGGTCAGTACAAACTTATCTACAATAGCTGCTTGTACGGTCTAGGGTAAAATTATTTTGGTACTCTTAGTTAACACTGGGTTAGGCGTTAACTCAGAGTTACATAGCCACCTAAGTATAAATTAGCCGTGTGCATTTCTTTCTTACTCATATAGTTGGATAGAGATAGACTGAGCGACAATCCTAGTACGCTTCTACGGCCCCTCTCGCTTCACTCGTTCATAGTGAAATGACAAATAGTTCATTTCGAACAGCTTACCTACTTTAAATTCTTACTGGTAGTTTTAATTTCCCACCTGTCGATGGGTTTGTCTTTTTTTATGTCTAACGTGTTGATGAGAGACGCAAGAATAAGATGCATCAAGTCGTGGTTATTCATACTGAGTATGTAGTCAGAAATAATGTTTTAAATATTGGCTGTGTAATACTTTTATCACGATAGCTAACTTTTTCTGTTCTTGATTTTTCGCATTAAATAACCTCGCTTCTTTTGTATTTCCATGCAATCTAGATTTTGTAATCGGTAAGTTCGCAAGCATACGTACATACACATATCACGTCTATATCCCATACCTAAGACTTAAAGGCTACGGTTAGCTTAATTGTGGGCATGTAGGTGGAAAGGAGAATCATAATAGTGTTGGGTTGCTAGCCGCATCACCTATAACATGATTCCTAAGAATGTCGCCCTATTAACTTGATGGGATTTTATCGGGTTAGGTTTGTAAGGACTAGATTGCATAACGACTCAATAAGCAAAACGTCTTAGTTGCCTAAGGTCTTGGTAAGCACAATGTCTTTTTTGCAGAATGCCCTAGTGAGTAGAATGTCTTAGTTGTTCGATCGACAACTATAGCATAACGCCCGAAGTTGCAAAATGACTAATAGAGTTTACGTCCAAGTTATTAATAAGTCTTGATTGTAAAACGACGCATAAGGAAAAGTGTCTGGATAGCATATGGTCTTGGTAGCAAAACGTCATGATTGCATACCGGCATAAAGTTTCTTTATCAAAGAGTTCCTTCACAAACTACGTTTGAGTTTTTCTTGTCATTCAACCATCTAGTCGTTATGCCATTTAGACGTTATTAATGTTTGACGATATGCCTACCTAGTCGTTTTGCTATTACAACATTTTGATATTAGGGCGTTATACAAACAAGACGTAATAGAACTAAGTCCAATCTTAAACCCGGGCATTCTACTATTAAGACGTTTGTACAATTAGACATTTAGCTACCAAGACCTTATGTAACTAAGACGTTTTGCTTATAGAGTCGTTATTTAATCTAGTCCTTACGAACCTAACCCATTTTATCATCTGCGCGGGAAGAGAAGCAACTGGTACATTCTATGTTATTTCTTTGCTCCCAGACCAGTATGGAAGTAAACAGGCAAGCATCTTTAGAAATAAAATAAGCTTGCCTTTTCATGTGGCTCTCACTCACTCCATGATACTTTGTGCAGAGGCTATAGAGCGCAAGCGCGCCGTCCGCTGGATCTGCGACTACATCAGCATCCAGTGCAGCCGGCCGCCGCAGGCGCACTCGCGGGACTTGCACTCGTGCGTGGTCGCTGCCTACTCGTGCCTCGCGTCGTGGCTCTGCCCGGCCCTGCTGGCCGACCCCGACTGCCTGGCGGCGCTCATGGAGGTCGTTGAACTGGGAATATCCGGGACTAAGAGTCAAGGTAAGGAGGCTCTGAAGAGTTATGAGTGCCTGGTACTTCGGCCTGCAGAACGGGCTATTTCTAGAGTGAATTGTGTGTGAGAGAGGTAACTATTGTATTTGTTTCAGGCAAACCTGGCGAGCCTCCAAAGATGAAAGACGAGAAGGAATTGAAGCCCGTGTCTATGAGAGTGCGAGACGCGGCCGAATCTCTTCTGATGCTGATTTTAGAACAGGTACACTTTAATGGAATGGGGCGTTTTTATAGCGTGTACAAATACTTGCGGGTAGAAAATCTCAGTCGTTAATTTGCAGGTGGGCCCAGAGAATGGCGGCGCGGGTTGGTGCCGCTTAGACGAGCGCTGGCTAGCGGCCCTGGGCCACGGCCGGCTGCGGCACTATGTGGCTGATGGGAACATTCTACTGTCGCTGTTAGAAGAGCCTCTTGCTAACAGTCAGGAGCCGCAGCCAACGCTTATCGGTGAGACTCCTTGCAGGTCGTGTGCTTGGTATATTTTAGATTTTAGACAGGATAGCTGATGTCTGTAGCGCAAGAAAGAGTTAAAAGCTCCGATGTACTCTTTGCCAGTCGTGTGGCGCTCTGGTGTATTTTTAGGGCATAATTCTACTGCCGGCGCTGGAAGAGTCGTTTGCGCTTATAGGTGAGACTAAGTGGACATCTCTGGTAAATGTTAGACATAGCATAACGGATCTGAACGCCGACGGCATCATTCTCTGGTATCGTTTTTGTGCATTCGAGCCAATACCTAGATCGCTCATCGGTTAACCTCTTCATTTGGCGTGTCGTCCTGGTATGTTTACCGAAATGTCTGCTGACGCTGCTCGAGGAGTGCAGCCAAAAAAAAAAGCTTTTTTCGATCTGTGTAAAGTTTTGGTTGTATGCAGTGATAATCCGTTGCGGTTGGGGCCGGTTCGCGTGGTCGATGAGCAACCGCGGCGCGCCGCGCTCGGGCGCCCGCGGCGGCGGCGCGGCGTGCGCGCGCCCCGTGGACATGCTGGAGCCCCCCCCGCGCCCGCCGCCCGCCTGCCGCCCGCTGCCGCCCGCGCCGCCGCCCTGCGCTGTGTGAGTGCCACAAGCTCTATCATATCCTGGTAGCCGGTAGTGATAGCAACCGCGGCGCGCCGCGCTCGGGCGCCCGCGGCGGCGGCGCGGCGTGCGCGCGCCCCGTGGACATGCTGGAGCCCCCCCCGCGCCCGCCGCCCGCCTGCCGCCCGCTGCCGCCCGCGCCGCCGCCCTGCGCTGTGTGAGTGCCACAAGCTCTATCATATCCTGGTAGCCGGTAGTGATAGCAACCGCGGCGCGCCGCGCTCGGGCGCCCGCGGCGGCGGCGCGGCGTGCGCGCGCCCCGTGGACATGCTGGAGCCCCCCCCGCGCCCGCCGCCCGCCTGCCGCCCGCTGCCGCCCGCGCCGCCGCCCTGCGCTGTGTGAGTGCCACAAGCTCTATCATATCCTGGTAGCCGGTAGTGATAGCAACCGCGGCGCGCCGCGCTCGGGCGCCCGCGGCGGCGGCGCGGCGTGCGCGCGCCCCGTGGACATGCTGGAGCCCCCCCCGCGCCCGCCGCCCGCCTGCCGCCCGCTGCCGCCCGCGCCGCCGCCCTGCGCTGTGTGAGTGCCACAAGCTCTATCATATCCTGGTAGCCGGTAGTGATAGCAACCGCGGCGCGCCGCGCTCGGGCGCCCGCGGCGGCGGCGCGGCGTGCGCGCGCCCCGTGGACATGCTGGAGCCCCCCCCCGCGCCCGCCGCCCGCCTGCCGCCCGCTGCCGCCCGCGCCGCCGCCCTGCGCTGTGTGAGTGCCACAAGCTCTATCATATCCTGGTAGCCGGTAGTGATAACGACCACTTTCTCTCTAGCTTTGATCGAAGTCATCCCATGGTTGATTGCTCTGTGAACGTCCTATACAAACCTGCTTCAATAACTCGCTACCGCCTTGCGCCATCATAACATTCAGTAGTCTATCACTTCATCATTCTGCATCAGTCATTGTATATGCCCATGTGCAGGAACCGCTCCTCCCTCTTCACCACAACAACACCGGTTAACGTACGGAAGTAGTTACTTCACCAGTGCTTACTTGTTTCAGCTTTATGATATCCTGGTATCGTATTACCAGTCTAAACGGTTTTTTTC
Source organism: Pandemis corylana (assembly GCA_949127965.1). Classification (NCBI taxonomy): domain Eukaryota; kingdom Metazoa; phylum Arthropoda; class Insecta; order Lepidoptera; family Tortricidae; genus Pandemis; species Pandemis corylana. The sequence continues at coordinate 11,738,985 of OX421866.1, read as the reverse complement.
CGCATTAAAACCGTGTTATGATTAATTTGAGGTGCTTTCTTTGCCAGTGACAGCGCGTTCCCGAGCTTGGAAGCTGTACTACGTCAATTAAATGACCCGGAAGCGCCGGCGCTGTTCAAGCTGTTGGAACAACAGGCCGCTTTGGAGAAACGCGTCCAAGAGAACGAGAACAATGCGGTAACTATTGCTGTGAATTTAAACTGTTGGTGCTGCTTTTATTTAGTTGATTGTAAATCAAGTTTTGGTCTTTTTAGCGAATCGAGTAGTTTATTATTTACTGTATTCCGTTCGTGTTCAGGCGCCTGAGGAATGCGTTCCGCCGGAACCGGTGACGGAGTTTCAGACAGCGCGGTTGTTTTTGTCTCACTTCGGCTATCTCAACATCGGCGGCGATCGAAAGGTATCCTTTGAGCTAGATGAGTATTTTCCACGCCAATATACTAATTTTTAAACTCTAGTATATGTCGGTTCATAAAAATCTAACGCAAAGATTGCGCGTTTTATGCACTATGCAAGGTCCATTCAGATCGCTACCAAATGTCACATGGGCAGGATTAGCCCAACGCACACGTTTGCCTTCTATGTTGTATAAAAACAACATCGCCAGCTATGGTTTGCAGGGCAGCGCGCCGCGCCTGGTGGAGCTGGACGCGGCGGCGCCGGGCTTCGCGTCGGCGCTGCGGCGCGTGGACGCGTGCGGCGCGCGCGCCGTGCTCACGGCCCATGTGTTCCTGGTGCGCGCCGGCCTCAGCAGCGCGCGCGACATCCTGGCCAACGCGCGCCGCCCGCCGCCGCCCGCCTTCGCGCGCATGCTACGCGGGTATATACAGCGTTCTGTAACACGGACGACTCAGCTCGTGAAAGTTAACTACCCTCCAAAACACGCTACGCGGTATATGCTATCTGGATCTCCCATCTCCCCCCCCCCCCCTCTCACTCTCTGTCTTCAAGCATTTAACAAAAAAAATGTCGTAACGGCCATAACAGTAGATTGTACACCGAGGGGATAAAGCATGCGTGATTTTAGTTAATTCCTGAGCGTAGCGGGGGTATTAAGATTGAGTCCAGAGAGGAGCGAACCATTTAAGCGCGCCCAAGACATCAACAATCTTATGTCCGAGAAGTATACTCTACTTTGGTCTCCTTTTGCGAAACAATAAAAACCAAGGTTACTAGAAAAATAATTTAATTAAAACAACAGTAAAACAAAATTAAAAGTAAAAATTTATGTTTGAGACATTAGCCCAGACAGCCTAAATAAGTTTTCTTTATTGGCGTGTTCTACTAGGCCTTCCTTGTCTGGTCCCATATTGGGCGCCACTGCAGGTAACGTGACCTGACTGCTTCGATTCTTCTATTTAGATTACTAAACTCGACCCATATTCATCATCATAACTTAAAGTTAAAAAATTACATTATCAACGGTGAGGTTTGCGAATTTTAATCCAAAGTTCTAGACGTCAAACCTTCCAGTACCAGAATCTCATTACTCATAAGCGTGGTCCTTGTCTGTCAGGCTCGGCAAGCCAGTGCGCGTGCGCGGGCACCCGGGCTGGACGGGCCACGTGGCCACGAGCTACGACGCGCAGCCCGAGTACGCGCCCGCCCCCGCGCCGCCCCCCGCCGCGCCCGCCACGCCCGCCATCTACGACGGAAGGGAACAGGTGCCTACTGATTTATACTCTCCTGGTACATCGCACCTTATTCTTAACCGTCACTTTAGTAGAGGAGACTAATTTTATGAGCTGATGTTTTGGCCCCATACAGATCAAGAATGCAATGGAATTTGCCCAAGTGCTTCTTTCTTTCTTCTTGACTTATGTTAGTGATGATTAATTAAAAATCACGTTTTTACAGGTACTTTATTGGTCGGACTCGAGTAACGAAATTGCTTTCGTGGTGCCCTCCGGCTACGAAATCGAAGAGGATGACAAACAAAGCGATAGCGTTAAGAACGATACTGATGGAAGCTGCTTGTCTACCAGGTTTGCATAACTCCTTAATCGATGTTTATTTCTGCGAATAATTTCATATTTAACTTTGACGCGTCTGCTGTAACAGGAGTTCAGAAAAGGCAGCGGGTTCATGCTGGGACGTGTCTAGCAACAGTTCGGGCGCGCCGTCGTATGAACGCAGCATCAGCGAGTCTGAAAAGGGCGAACGTGGTCGCTCCAGCCTCAATGAGAAAGTGCGTGCGCTGTCTCTCGACCTGGACAAGCAACCAGGCGCGCAAGCGCTCACAGGTACTGTAGCCTACGATTGTGCCGTATCATTATTTGTCTAGCTAAAATCTTTTATTCTTTTCATGGTGTTTTTAATATATTTTTATATGTTTACAGGCAGTGGAAGACGCAATCGTGATTTCACGACTAAAATTCTCATATTCTGGTTGGAAGATTTTGAAGATCACCTGAATCTGCCGATAGGTAAGCTACCAAAGCATCCAGTGTTTAGTTCGATGGGAACAGGCGACCTTGGGAGATCTCGGAGATCTTTGGGGTAGGCCTATGTCCAGCAGTGGCCGTCTTGCGGCTAACATGATGATGATGATGATGAGGCGACTTTGAAAGATGTGACCTTGTGACTTTTATTCCCTATTCTCCTTTTTTCTTTCCTAATACGGTTTTCATGTAAAAAATTGGGGTAATTTCTTACACTGCCTTTTTTTGACGCTTGCCAACGAGTAACGTTTTACTGTCAAAGAAATGACTTTGTCGAGTCACTGGGATGAAAACATCGTGTTATGAGTTTTGTCACAGAGGTGACACTTCGTCTAGCCACAGAATCCCTGTGACTAGACGAACAGTCAGCTGCGGCTAGAGTCGAACGACCACAAATTGTCACTCTTCGTTCTCTTGTGAGAAGCAGCCACAGAGATGGCCTCGGAAACCACAAAGATGGTCGTGTTGTGAGATCATGATTAGGGGAAACTTGTTTCGGAATATTTCAGTAGGTGGTCGGTGCAGATTAAATAGTTGATTAAATAGCCTCCGTAAATGTTTTTCAGGATTTCAGAATCATAGTTGACAAACGTTTGCATAAATTAATCGACGTTCAAAGCGAACCACGTCGAGGGCGGGGCTAAATTTTAAATCAAAAATTTTGAGCGACCGTGTATAATCGAATTGTAGATGATCTCCTCCGGTACTGCGAGAACGGTCTGCCATGGCGGCGGCACGAGGTAGCGGCGTACAGCGTGGGCGCATGCGCGTCGGGGCTGGTGCGCGTGGCGTGCGCGCGCGCAGCCGGCGCGCTGTGCGGCGGCGCGCAGCTGGCGCCCGCGCTGCTGCCCGCCTGCCTGCGCCGCGCCGCGCTGCACAAGCACCACGCCACCAGGCACACCACCGACCTGTGAGTACACCCGACGTGGCGCGCGCTGTGCGGCGGCGCGCAGCTGGCGCCCGCGCTGCTGCCCGCCTGCCTGCGCCGCGCCGCGCTGCACAAGCACCACGCCACCAGGCACACCACCGACCTGTGAGTACACCCGACGTGGCGCGCGCTGTGCGGCGGCGCGCAGCTGGCGCCCGCGCTGCTGCCCGCCTGCCTGCGCCGCGCCGCGCTGCACAAGCACCACGCCACCAGGCACACCACCGACCTGTGAGTACACCCGACGTGGCGCGCGCTGTGCGGCGGCGCGCAGCTGGCGCCCGCGCTGCTGCCCGCCTGCCTGCGCCGCGCCGCGCTGCACAAGCACCACGCCACCAGGCACACCACCGACCTGTGAGTACACCCGACGTGGCGCGCGCTGTGCGGCGGCGCGCAGCTGGCGCCCGCGCTGCTGCCCGCCTGCCTGCGCCGCGCCGCGCTGCACAAGCACCACGCCACCAGGCACACCACCGACCTGTGAGTACACCCGACGTGGCGCGCGCTGTGCGGCGGCGCGCAGCTGGCGCCCGCGCTGCTGCCCGCCTGCCTGCGCCGCGCCGCGCTGCACAAGCACCACGCCACCAGGCACACCACCGACCTGTGAGTACACCCGACGTGGCGCGCGCTGTGCGGCGGCGCGCAGCTGGCGCCCGCGCTGCTGCCCGCCTGCCTGCGCCGCGCCGCGCTGCACAAGCACCACGCCACCAGGCACACCACCGACCTGTGAGTACACCCGACGTGGCGCGCGCTGTGCGGCGGCGCGCAGCTGGCGCCCGCGCTGCTGCCCGCCTGCCTGCGCCGCGCCGCGCTGCACAAGCACCACGCCACCAGGCACACCACCGACCTGTGAGTACACCCGACGTGGCGCGCGCTGTGCGGCGGCGCGCAGCTGGCGCCCGCGCTGCTGCCCGCCTGCCTGCGCCGCGCCGCGCTGCACAAGCACCACGCCACCAGGCACACCACCGACCTGTGAGTACACCCGACGTGGCGCGCGCTGTGCGGCGGCGCGCAGCTGGCGCCCGCGCTGCTGCCCGCCTGCCTGCGCCGCGCCGCGCTGCACAAGCACCACGCCACCAGGCACACCACCGACCTGTGAGTACACCCGACGTGGCGCGCGCTGTGCGGCGGCGCGCAGCTGGCGCCCGCGCTGCTGCCCGCCTGCCTGCGCCGCGCCGCGCTGCACAAGCACCACGCCACCAGGCACACCACCGACCTGTGAGTACACCCGACGTGGCGCGCGCTGTGCGGCGGCGCGCAGCTGGCGCCCGCGCTGCTGCCCGCCTGCCTGCGCCGCGCCGCGCTGCACAAGCACCACGCCACCAGGCACACCACCGACCTGTGAGTACACCCGACGTGGCGCGCGCTGTGCGGCGGCGCGCAGCTGGCGCCCGCGCTGCTGCCCGCCTGCCTGCGCCGCGCCGCGCTGCACAAGCACCACGCCACCAGGCACACCACCGACCTGTGAGTACACCCGACGTGGCGCGCGCTGTGCGGCGGCGCGCAGCTGGCGCCCGCGCTGCTGCCCGCCTGCCTGCGCCGCGCCGCGCTGCACAAGCACCACGCCACCAGGCACACCACCGACCTGTGAGTACACCCGACGTGGCGCGCGCTGTGCGGCGGCGCGCAGCTGGCGCCCGCGCTGCTGCCCGCCTGCCTGCGCCGCGCCGCGCTGCACAAGCACCACGCCACCAGGCACACCACCGACCTGTGAGTACACCCGACGTGGCGCGCGCTGTGCGGCGGCGCGCAGCTGGCGCCCGCGCTGCTGCCCGCCTGCCTGCGCCGCGCCGCGCTGCACAAGCACCACGCCACCAGGCACACCACCGACCTGTGAGTACACCCGACGTGGCGCGCGCTGTGCGGCGGCGCGCAGCTGGCGCCCGCGCTGCTGCCCGCCTGCCTGCGCCGCGCCGCGCTGCACAAGCACCACGCCACCAGGCACACCACCGACCTGTGAGTACACCCGACGTGGCGCGCGCTGTGCGGCGGCGCGCAGCTGGCGCCCGCGCTGCTGCCCGCCTGCCTGCGCCGCGCCGCGCTGCACAAGCACCACGCCACCAGGCACACCACCGACCTGTGAGTACACCCGACGTGGCGCGCGCTGTGCGGCGGCGCGCAGCTGGCGCCCGCGCTGCTGCCCGCCTGCCTGCGCCGCGCCGCGCTGCACAAGCACCACGCCACCAGGCACACCACCGACCTGTGAGTACACCCGACGTGGCGCGCGCTGTGCGGCGGCGCGCAGCTGGCGCCCGCGCTGCTGCCCGCCTGCCTGCGCCGCGCCGCGCTGCACAAGCACCACGCCACCAGGCACACCACCGACCTGTGAGTACACCCGACGTGGCGCGCGCTGTGCGGCGGCGCGCAGCTGGCGCCCGCGCTGCTGCCCGCCTGCCTGCGCCGCGCCGCGCTGCACAAGCACCACGCCACCAGGCACACCACCGACCTGTGAGTACACCCGACGTGGCGCGCGCTGTGCGGCGGCGCGCAGCTGGCGCCCGCGCTGCTGCCCGCCTGCCTGCGCCGCGCCGCGCTGCACAAGCACCACGCCACCAGGCACACCACCGACCTGTGAGTACACCCGACGTGGCGCGCGCTGTGCGGCGGCGCGCAGCTGGCGCCCGCGCTGCTGCCCGCCTGCCTGCGCCGCGCCGCGCTGCACAAGCACCACGCCACCAGGCACACCACCGACCTGTGAGTACACCCGACGTGGCGCGCGCTGTGCGGCGGCGCGCAGCTGGCGCCCGCGCTGCTGCCCGCCTGCCTGCGCCGCGCCGCGCTGCACAAGCACCACGCCACCAGGCACACCACCGACCTGTGAGTACACCCGACGTGGCGCGCGCTGTGCGGCGGCGCGCAGCTGGCGCCCGCGCTGCTGCCCGCCTGCCTGCGCCGCGCCGCGCTGCACAAGCACCACGCCACCAGGCACACCACCGACCTGTGAGTACACCCGACGTGGCGCGCGCTGTGCGGCGGCGCGCAGCTGGCGCCCGCGCTGCTGCCCGCCTGCCTGCGCCGCGCCGCGCTGCACAAGCACCACGCCACCAGGCACACCACCGACCTGTGAGTACACCCGACGTGGCGCGCGCTGTGCGGCGGCGCGCAGCTGGCGCCCGCGCTGCTGCCCGCCTGCCTGCGCCGCGCCGCGCTGCACAAGCACCACGCCACCAGGCACACCACCGACCTGTGAGTACACCCGACGTGGCGCGCGCTGTGCGGCGGCGCGCAGCTGGCGCCCGCGCTGCTGCCCGCCTGCCTGCGCCGCGCCGCGCTGCACAAGCACCACGCCACCAGGCACACCACCGACCTGTGAGTACACCCGACGTGGCGCGCGCTGTGCGGCGGCGCGCAGCTGGCGCCCGCGCTGCTGCCCGCCTGCCTGCGCCGCGCCGCGCTGCACAAGCACCACGCCACCAGGCACACCACCGACCTGTGAGTACACCCGACGTGGCGCGCGCTGTGCGGCGGCGCGCAGCTGGCGCCCGCGCTGCTGCCCGCCTGCCTGCGCCGCGCCGCGCTGCACAAGCACCACGCCACCAGGCACACCACCGACCTGTGAGTACACCCGACGTGGCGCGCGCTGTGCGGCGGCGCGCAGCTGGCGCCCGCGCTGCTGCCCGCCTGCCTGCGCCGCGCCGCGCTGCACAAGCACCACGCCACCAGGCACACCACCGACCTGTGAGTACACCCGACGTGGCGCGCGCTGTGCGGCGGCGCGCAGCTGGCGCCCGCGCTGCTGCCCGCCTGCCTGCGCCGCGCCGCGCTGCACAAGCACCACGCCACCAGGCACACCACCGACCTGTGAGTACACCCGACGTGGCGCGCGCTGTGCGGCGGCGCGCAGCTGGCGCCCGCGCTGCTGCCCGCCTGCCTGCGCCGCGCCGCGCTGCACAAGCACCACGCCACCAGGCACACCACCGACCTGTGAGTACACCCGACGTGGCGCGCGCTGTGCGGCGGCGCGCAGCTGGCGCCCGCGCTGCTGCCCGCCTGCCTGCGCCGCGCCGCGCTGCACAAGCACCACGCCACCAGGCACACCACCGACCTGTGAGTACACCCGACGTGGCGCGCGCTGTGCGGCGGCGCGCAGCTGGCGCCCGCGCTGCTGCCCGCCTGCCTGCGCCGCGCCGCGCTGCACAAGCACCACGCCACCAGGCACACCACCGACCTGTGAGTACACCCGACGTGGCGCGCGCTGTGCGGCGGCGCGCAGCTGGCGCCCGCGCTGCTGCCCGCCTGCCTGCGCCGCGCCGCGCTGCACAAGCACCACGCCACCAGGCACACCACCGACCTGTGAGTACACCCGACGTGGCGCGCGCTGTGCGGCGGCGCGCAGCTGGCGCCCGCGCTGCTGCCCGCCTGCCTGCGCCGCGCCGCGCTGCACAAGCACCACGCCACCAGGCACACCACCGACCTGTGAGTACACCCGACGTGGCGCGCGCTGTGCGGCGGCGCGCAGCTGGCGCCCGCGCTGCTGCCCGCCTGCCTGCGCCGCGCCGCGCTGCACAAGCACCACGCCACCAGGCACACCACCGACCTGTGAGTACACCCGACGTGGCGCGCGCTGTGCGGCGGCGCGCAGCTGGCGCCCGCGCTGCTGCCCGCCTGCCTGCGCCGCGCCGCGCTGCACAAGCACCACGCCACCAGGCACACCACCGACCTGTGAGTACACCCGACGTGGCGCGCGCTGTGCGGCGGCGCGCAGCTGGCGCCCGCGCTGCTGCCCGCCTGCCTGCGCCGCGCCGCGCTGCACAAGCACCACGCCACCAGGCACACCACCGACCTGTGAGTACACCCGACGTGGCGCGCGCTGTGCGGCGGCGCGCAGCTGGCGCCCGCGCTGCTGCCCGCCTGCCTGCGCCGCGCCGCGCTGCACAAGCACCACGCCACCAGGCACACCACCGACCTGTGAGTACACCCGACGTGGCGCGCGCTGTGCGGCGGCGCGCAGCTGCAATCACTCACTAATTATCTAATTAGAGTTACATTAATCAATTAGGACGTTCAATTACGAATCGCTTGATGTCATTTTAAAATTACGTCATCATTGAACCCATATTAATTACACATTATTCGTGAGCCGTCAATTTGCTAATAATCGTTAGTAGGAAACATTAACTAATTGCATAATTATAGTCATTATGTAATGGGCAAAAGGTAATTACTCACTAATCACCTAATTAGAGTAACAATAATTAATTTGGTCGTTCAATTACGAATCGCTTAATGTCATTATAAAATTACGTCATCATTTAATCCATATTAATTACACTTAATTATCCGTGAGCCGTCAATTTGCTAATGATCGTTAGTAGGAAACATTAACTAATTGCATGATTATAGTCATTATGTAATGGGCAAAAGGTAATTACTCACTAATCACCTAATTAGAGTAACAATAATTAATTTTGTCGTTTAATTACGAATCGCTTAATGTCATTATAAAATTACGTCATCATTGAATCCATATTAATTACACTTAATTATCCGTGAGCCGTCAATTTGCTAATGATCGTTAGTAGGAAACATTAACTAATTGCATGATTATAGTCATTATGTAATGGGCAAAAGGTAATTACTCACTAATCACCTAATTAGAGTAACAATAATTAATTTGGTAGTTCAATTACGAATCGCTTAATGTCATTATAAAATTACGTCATCATTTAATCCATATTAATTACACTTAATTATCCGTGAGCCGTCAATTTGCTAATGATCGTTAGTAGGAAACATTAACTAATTGCATGATTAAATCATTATGTAATGGGCAAAAGGTAATTACTCACTAATCACCTAATTAGAGTAACAATAATTAATTTTGTCGTTTAGTTACGAATCGCTTAATGTCATTATAAAATTACGTCATCAATGAATCCATATTAATTACACTTAATTATCCGTGAGCCGTCAATTTGCTAATGATCGTTAGTAGGAAACATTAACTAATTGCATGATTATAGTCATTATGTAATGGACAAAAAGTAATTATTCACTAATCACCTAATTAGAGTAACAATAATTAAGTTGGTCGTTTAATTACGAATCGCTTAATGTCATTATAAAATTACGTCATCATTGAATCCATATTAATGACACTTAATTATCCGTGAGCCGTCAATTTGCTAATGATCGTTAGTAGGAAACATTAACTAATTGCATGATTATAGTCATTATGTAATGGGCAAAAGGTAATTACTCACTAATTATCTAATTAGAGTAACAATAATTAATTTGGACGTTCAATTACGAATAGCTTAATAACATTATAAAATTACGTCATCACTAAATCCATATTAATGACACTTAATTATCCGTGAGCCGTCAATTTGCTAATGATCGTTAGTAGGAAACATTAACTAATTGCATGATTATAGTCATTATGTAATGGGCAAAAGGTAATTCGGCTTTCGTTGTCCGACACCGATATCGGATCGGATAATATGAAGACGCTCTCAGCGAAGTCGAATAGTAAGCCGTATCCATCGCATAGATATTTCCAAGGCCGAATAGTAGCCCTGTAAGCAGCCCGCATTAACGCGGTACCTTGTGCTTGTTTAAGGTACCAGCCGCCGCACGTGCGCCGCCGCCAGCTCATACAGGAGCTGGCGCAGCAGTACCGCCGAGACCTCAGCGAGCCCGAGCTGCTAGAGTCGCTGTTCCGACACCCTTAAGCCGACCACGCTAGAACGATATGCAGCTGAAGATCTAGCCACACCTAAGTACCAAACGGAAGAACTAAGACAACAAACGTGCTACAGATCGGGCGCTTAAATGAGTTCTCGCCCGCGCGGCTCAGGGGCGCGGGGGACGACGACAGAGGGTGCGTTCCACTAAGCGTTCACAACGATCACGCTCACGACCGCAGTTTTTCCCGTTCCACTTGCTTGTGAGCGTTACTGTCGTAAACTCAAGTGGAATGGATTATTGAGCGTTTTGAGCGTGGAGGTAAATAATACAAATGGCGAGTTAGTAAAAAGAAAGCAAAAGATTTAAGAGGTTAGGTTATAACCTGTAAGCCTTGAAAATAAACTTAATTAATTATTGTTTAAATCGATTTATATTGAAAAAAATGAATAATTTTTTTTTTTATTTAATATTAGTGGTGTGTTTAATTAATTTACGTTCAAATGTAATTAAAATGTCTTTTACGGCGGCACTTGGATACGGTCGCCATTTTTGATACTTTCGAGTTTTGAAAATACCGCTAATTTTCTCAACGATCACTGCGACCCACCTTTTTAAATGGGTCGTCGTGAGCTTCGCGTGAGCGTAAGTCATGACGTCATATCATAAGTGACGTTTTCGCCGCGACCACAACGACCGCGGTCGTCATGTGGAACGACTAATGGAGTATTTTGATCGTTGTGGGCGCTTAGTGGAACGCACCCAGAGAGGACCTCTCAGGTGAGGACTTATTTAAGCGGTCGGTCTGTAATTTAAACTTGGGCCCAATTTACATAATGCAAATAACTTCGTTCAACTAGCGTTTACATTGCGCGGCCGATGAGCTACCGCTTTACAAGTGACCAAACAAACGCCGCAGTGTAATTCTAGTTGTTCGAAATTAAGCTGGGCTTCACCTCCTCGGGCGCTATAGATGCCTAGTTGTATTCGGGAGGAATTCCGTTATTCTTAAAGCTGTTTTTTTATGAAGTGAAATGGCAAACTAGTAATTAGGTCGCCTCGTTATGAGTGAGCACTATCAGAACATCATCACCTGTGGTATCTATAACCACAACACCAGATAATTTTATTTGCTATGCTTATAGCGGGCTAAGATAAAAAATAGAATACTTTCTGTGCCAGTAAGAAAATTTTATGGCCGATATGTTTTAAAGCTGTCTTAGGTTCTGTAATTTGACACTAGCTAAAGCTATTTTTATGACCTAGAATGTGGGAGTGGAGCTTAAAGCTCCTTTGAGTTGATGCAGCTCTCGATGCAATTAAAACTGTACTTAAACTAATTAGGCGCACAAAACGTTATACCTACACACACGGCACTCCTAACAAGAGATAAAAGTATTATTATTATTACTCCTTGACCTCATTATGAGGAAGCTATATTATTTACTCCGACTGTCTCTCTCTGCATCTCTCTCTTTATAGTAGGTAATAATAATGTTACGTTAAAACTATTTACATTTTCGCGATGCAAAAGCAAGCTGGATAGTGTGCTGTTACGTCTCGATATTATGGAAATATGCTAAACGGAGCAATTCCTCAGTAAGCTACCTATATTATGTGGAAACTTTAACTTCAACTTCTAATTTATTCAAAACTAGCTTCTGCCCGCGACTTCGTCTGCGTAGAATCATACATAAAAACCTTCCTCTTGAATCACTATATCTATTAAGAAAAACCCCATCAAAATCCGTTGTATAGTTTTGAAGATATAAGCATACAAAAGGACATAGGGACATAGGGACAAGGGGACAGAGAAAGCGACTTTGTTTTATACTATGTAGTGATGCTTTCCTCGTATTTATGTGGTCAATATTGTCATAACTCCTCAATATTTTTAATGTTATTTAAATATTAATTTATATTTTGAATGCTATTTACATATTCAATTATTGTAAGACTGAAGTGTAATCGCGCTTGTAACATTCCGTAACAACGTTGCGTTATTTAATGAAAATATGATTTGCATAATGTTCTCTATTTATTGTGAGATATATCGTTACATAATAATAAATATAACTTATTTGAATAAATTGTCGTTTTATTTGTAACTGATAATTAGGTCTAGTTTAATGACACTGTTTTGCACCGTTGAACAGGGATCAATCGCATTTTCGCGTTGATTTTACGATAATTCAATTATACGGAACTAGGTACTTATTTTCTGATCGATTAGGTATTGTACCCTTAAATTGACTTTGTACTTCCGAGATTTAGTGACAAACTATAAAAATGAAACAAAGAGTAGTTAAATCATTTATCTCATTGTAATATATATTTTTTGACATAAGATACTACGAGTTCTTTGCATAAATGTAATTTATTGATTGAGCTCCGAAGTAATTCTACTTTCTAGGGCAATCATTAAACCAGTCTAACCTACCATAGAGACTTAATCAACCTTTTTAGAGTAATTGAAGACGTTTTACATTAACTAGACCTGGCTGGTTTCCGATACGACACATTTCGAATTTCAAAAGTTGACGTAAATTCCAATCAAACATGCAGTCTTGAAAATTTTACAATTAAAACGGTTTAGCATCCGTGTTTTGTAGACATATACTTATTTTACATATCTTAAACTTAAGCTTGTTTCAGTTTGGGAGTTTTATTTAAATCTATGTGGTGTGATGTTGATCAGTCGAGTGTCGGACGATAGCGGGGGTGAGGAGCGCGCCGGGGAGGGGGACGACATCGCGCAGGACTGTCAGACCGCCAGCGAGCTGTTCGAGCTGATGGCTAAGGACCATGACTTCGAAGCTACAGGTAAGGCTACGCCCCTAGAATCCAATCATTTCATACGTACTTAGGTACTCGTATGGTTCAAAGTCAAGTGTAATGTCAAAAGAACTCCTCCTAAATATATTTTTTTCGCAGAAGAGGATCCCCTTACGACCAGGGATCTGGTGCTTCTGTACAAAAACATAGACCTCGGCAAACAACTGATGTCCAACGTAAACGAGCTCAAACTGAAGGCCCCCAACCAGTACGTGGAAACTGTTATATACCGGGATGAACCAGGGTCGGAGTCCGAGCTCAGCGAAACCTACAGCAGCGAGGACTTGCAAAACATAGTGATGGTGAACAAAGAAAGAATTGATCTCCTAACCAATAAGAAATCGCACACGCTGTGCCAAAAACTCGGAGACTTGGAAATACAAACGTCCAACTTTGCTATTGATTTTGAACGACAGTTCTTATTCAAAGATCCGCACTTAAAAGAACAACTAAAGGGTCTGAAACTAATGTCCAGCTCGAACCAACTCAACAGCCCGATGCTGCCTGGCTCGCTATTGGACTATATCTGTTGCAAGCGCTTGGAAGACAACTACAACTTTTACATGGATAATATCATCAAGTATGTAAAGAACACCATCGAGCAGCTCAAACGTATTAGCAACGGGGACTACTTAACCGACAAGGCTAAAAAGAAGTGGAAGGAGGTTGAAAATGAGAAGGATGGTCGCGACAATGCTTCCAAAGTCTTGACTGCGTCCACCAGTATCCCCTTACATGTTGAACGCAAGCTCACCGGCCTGTCGACGACATGGGACGACATAGTCCACTCTGAAGTAGACTTGAGGTCGCTCGCGAAAATATTAGAGAAGAAGATCGTACTTGAAGTCCCGAAGTTGGTTTGTGGCTCATACAAGCTGTTCACCAACCGTTTCGCTGACAACTTGATCATCAGCTGCCAGCACACTGAACAGAAGGTCACGGTCACTGAAAAGAAGGCAGAGTCACGTGTTGACGTGGTGTTTCAACTCCAGCGCTCTGAGACCGGTCAGGTCGTTAGCAACATCGATTCCATCATGATTCTGCAGTCAAAGGAACCTGAAGAAGGTAAGTAACTTAGTTGTATGCGCTGTATTTCTCGTATTTTTTAACTATGGATTTAAATATGAATTTTGCAGATTGCGTAGCAACACTTTCTTTGACGTATGACGAAGTAGAAGATAAACCGGAAAAAGAATCACCAAGAATTATTGAGCTGCTGGAAACAGAGAGGAATAGTGATTGCAATCCGATTTGCTCTGAAAATGAGTATGAAGATGAACTGCGCGAGGATTGGCGGGAGGCCGACGAATATGGGGTAATCGACGGCAGCTCTACGAACGATTATCCGACCAGCGAGAACGAACACGTCGTGCCGCTGGCCGTGTCGTTCGTCGAGACTCCGCGGGTCGCGGTGTCGCTCTGTAGCCAACAAGCCTGCAGCCAGGGCTCAGGAGATGTACCGGCCGAAGACATACAGTTAACGATGCAGGCGCTTAACAGACGCACCTCTCTACCTGACAAAACTAGCGATTGCACTTTCCATGTCAAAAAGAAAAGGTCCCCCACCCGTGTTAGAATTAAATCCCCATACGAAAATAAATCTCACCTGATGGAAGAGAAGAAGAGGAAGAAACTGCTAGAAGTGAGAGAACGGCGGGAACGGAGGAAAATAGCAATGAACGAAAACAAAATCAGTAAGCACAAAAACTGTAAAAGCGCTATAACACCTCAGGCTTCCAGCTCTGTCACGAAGTTGTCCATTACTAACAAATCTTTCTACAATTCTATTTATGGACAGAGCTTTAACTCTGAGACTGGTAACCCGACGCCTCTGGTGGTAATAAATAAAGCAAAGGGACGCAAAGGACAGAAGAATGAGGACACGATTCCGGAAATTGTCCTAGAACAGCCGGAAGGAGAGAGCGAGCGGGACGACCCACTGGATAAAGACGGCAGGAAGTATATCAACAGGAGCTATTACTTGGATGACCCCATCACCGAAATGTCTTTACAAATGGGAGATGAAAAAACTTCGGCGTCTACTTCCGCTGTGTCTAATGATTCCGCGACAAACTTGTCACAGTGCATAAATCCCAAATTTGCTGATAGTGCAAAGGAAATGACGCCGAAATCGCCGGAAAGACTAAGGTAATTCCTCTTCCTAGTTTACAAAATACATTGCTCTACCTGGTTTATTAAAATATTATTGTTTATTTTATAGGTTGGAACAGACTCTTCGCCAAACACAAGTACCGGATAAAGTGCCCACTAATACTCCAAAAGATCCTCTGAGCACGCGGCACAATGAATCCGGTGATACAGTCGCATCTACCATCGAGTGCCGCCGCAGCATCGAGAAAATATACATGCTAATGAAGAAGCTCGGGAAGATTGATCCACAGGAGAGGAAGAAGGGCACGCCGAGTGTCATGGACCTGACGAGCTCCGGCTGCGGCCTTGCTAGCTCCGAGCTGCAGACCACGCAGAGCGACAGCGGCACCAGCCTCAAACATCGCCCCATATCCATCCCTAGTAGTTTCAGCTTCGAGAAACCAATCGCCGAAGTTTCGCCGGCGCAACTTGACTCCATAAACGACAGACCGGTAGAGCCCAAGGTCATCATCAGCACCAAAGAAAAGCCGGAGGCCGATAAATCGAAGAAGGAACATAAAAGAGTCTCGCTAAGCCCCCGCATCAGAACGATCCCCGACAATCCCTTGAAAGCTATTTCGCAGCTGTTGCACGAGTTCGACAATGTCCAAAAGAACAGACAGAAAACGGTGGCGGAGTCCAAGTCGTGCAATCGCGCCGTGGCCACGGAGCCGAAGCCGTGGCGGCAGGACCAGTACAGGAGACGGGCGCGGGCCGACCAGCCGGCCAGGGAGGAGCCGCCGCCCAACAGAGTCGCCACTCCCAAGCCTAGGCCGCGGGTCGGGGTCGCACCTGACGCGAATAAGACGCAGGTGAGTATACCAATTTTTAAGAAAATTTCGTAATTAAAAATACACTAGGGATGATACTTAACTAGATAGACAAAGACAAAGCGCGTCAAAGTTCGAGAGTCGGGGCTAGTCATGTCACAAATATAAATAAACATGATACCAAGACGTGACTTCATGCGATATTTAAACTCTGTATTTTGATTATGCGAAGAAAGAAAAACACTAGTTCCTTATTTTTTGATCCACAAAAAAAATAGTAATGTTCCCTGATATGAAATCCGTGGTGAATATACCGAGTAGATATTTATTTCGAGTCGGTTCGATCAGGTGTTGGTAGATAAGAAGAAGATCAGCGACCTGATCGAGGAGGTGAAGGAGGCGCGCGGGGAGGCGGTGCGCGGGCCGGGGCGCCTCAGCGCGCGCCTCGACATGCTCGCGCAGCCCAAGCGGGCCTACGTGCAGGCGCGCGGCGACGAGCGCCCGGCACGCCCGCAGGTAACATGCTCGCGCAGCCCAAGCGGGCCTACGTACAGGCGCGCGGCGACGAGCGCCCGGCACGCCCGCAGGTAACATGCTCGCGCAGCCCAAGCGGGCCTACGTGCAGGCGCGCGGCGACGAGCGCCCGGCACGCCCGCAGGTAACATGCTCGCGCAGCCCAAGCGGGCCTACGTACAGGCGCGCGGCGACGAGCGCCCGGCGCGCCCGCAGGTAACATGCTCGCGCAGCCCAAGCGGGCCTACGTACAGGCGCGCGGCGACGAGCGCCCGGCGCGCCCGCAGGTAACATGCTCGCGCAGCCCAAGCGGGCCTACGTACAGGCGCGCGGCGACGAGCGCCCGGCGCGCCCGCAGGTAACATGCTCGCGCAGCCCAAGCGGGCCTACGTACAGGCGCGCGGCGACGAGCGCCCGGCGCGCCCGCAGGTAACATGCTCGCGCAGCCCAAGCGGGCCTACGTGCAGGCGCGCGGCGACGAGCGCCCGGCGCGCCCGCAGGTAACATGCTCGCGCAGCCCAAGCGGGCCTACGTGCAGGCGCGCGGCGACGAGCGCCCGCCGGCGCGCCCGCAGGTAACATGCTCGCGCAGCCCAAGCGGGCCTACGTGCAGGCGCGCGGCGACGAGCGCCCGGCGCGCCCGCAGGTAACATGCTCGCGCAGCCCAAGCGGGCCTAATACGTGCAGGCGCGCGGCGACGAGCGCCCGGCGCGCCCGCAGGTAACATGCTCGCGCAGCCCAAGCGGGCCTACGTGCAGGCGCGCGGCGATGAGCGCCCGGCGCGCCCGCAGGTAACGAGGACCCGGTGCCAAAACTACAGGCAAGGATTACACGGTCAATATTATTGTGATATCGGTATGTCAATATGGGATCATGGATTTCAATCAACCGGGTTCGCAGCGATACGGATCAATATTTCGTGATATGGATCGCAATAAGCGTAAATCACACGATAATATTGATTGTGTAATCTATGCCATAGGGTGGCTGAACTGGCAAAATGCCTTGCGCCTCTAACTCTACGGAGCTACCATCAAGTAACACGCTTGCTTGATTGATATACTGCAACAAGAATTTCGCTATCAATCGATATTAATACGAAAGATACTGTCTGTTTTCTACCTCTTCAAGGAAAAAACTTTGAAACGGTTGTAATGAAAATTGTCAACTACTCGTACTACTACTCTGTGGTTACTATTTATTTCTCCTTCCACGTCAATCTAGGACCAAAGAAAAACATAGAATGCGTAGTTGCTTCTCTTCCCGTGCAAATATTAGAAATCATCACTATTTTGATTCCCCTTTCCTCCTTTAAGCCCACAATAGTGCTAAACGTGGCCTGTCAACCCCGTAAGGATAAAGACGTGATTTATGTATGTATACTATTTATTCGGAAAAGTTATATAGCTCTCAGGGGATAGCGATGTGGGATACAGAAGTATAGAAGGTTTTAGTGCCATTGCGTTGACAGGTGGATCGCCAGGTGCGGGTAGCGGCAGCCGCGCGTCCGCGGGCGCGGCGCCCGCCCGAGCCGGCGTCGCCGCCGCCCTCCAAGCCGCCCCCGCCCTTAGGTGTGTAAAGGTGAATTGGCCTTCTATCATTCAACTGTAATATATGCCACTCGCTGGCACAACAATAGCGTCAAGCTAAAACCAATGTAGGATGAGTAATTCGGATTAATTTTAGGTTAAGGTGCGGCGGGCGTGG
Source organism: Pandemis corylana (assembly GCA_949127965.1). NCBI lineage: Eukaryota > Metazoa > Arthropoda > Insecta > Lepidoptera > Tortricidae > Pandemis > Pandemis corylana. The sequence goes on along the minus strand of OX421866.1, from coordinate 11,721,020 downwards.
CCCTGGCCACTCTTAGCCGCGAACGAGCTTGTTTTAAATTAGAAATAGTCTTTATTTTACCTTAGAATGTAAAATACTGGGAACAAGCGGACTTTTCGTGTAGCATACTTTGAATAATGTGTAATGTGGGTTGCAAAGTGCAGAGCGAGCCGCGAGGCGGCGCTCGGCGGGCGGCGGCAGCCCCGAGCCGGGCCGCGCCGAGCCCCGCGCCGCCGCGCCCGCGCAGATGCTGTAAGCCCCGCTCTACACGCACACACACACACCACCACACACACCCTACCTCTCCCTCCACGTGTTAATTGATATTAATGGATATCACGGAATGGTCGCTCTTTCAGAGTCTACTCATCGCAAATATTTATTCGTTATCTGCAATAATGTTTTGTGTAAAACCTTTACACGAACGATTAAAACTGTCTTTACTTGTGTAAGGTTCCACTTTGTGCAAAGAGCATAACATGCAACAATTATATCTACCTTAATAAATACCTACGCTCTCATCCCATGCGTTTCTTTACAATTCAAAACTGAAGCTAAAGATATAACCCGTAGCTATTCATTACATCTTAAAACTACATTAAATGAAAGTAGAGTCAGTATTCTTTATTTTTCGCACTAAAAGGTTTTTGGGTATCGCCATGTTTGCAGAAAGAAGAAAATGGTGGCGGTGGAATCTTACGTACAGAGCCATTACGGCCCCAGCGCGGGCACCGCCAGCGTCGGGCACCTCTCGCGCGCGCCGCTGCTGCCTAGCGACGTTGAGCTGTGTAAGCACTCACTCACTCATGTTCCTGAACGTTTCGAAAGTATTCTCACATCTTTCAGTGTTTCTGTTCGTATAAAGTTTAAAACGTAAGCTGTAGAAATGATCATCGGCGATCTATCGTTTTATCTTTTGATAGTTGAAGTTAGTTATCTGGCTCGCGACATTTTAACATTTTGGTTTGTTATAGTTGAGGCAGAGTGCTCTGTTTGTCCACAGCATCGATGACGGCATCGACGGAGCCCGAGGAGTCGGGCGCCATCGGCAGCAAGCTGCACCGCATCGTGCAGTGCGTGCTGGCGCGCCGGCGCGCCGCCAGGCCGAGCGTGGACTCCATGGCGCAAAACGTCTCGCACCCCGACCCGCCCTCCACAGAGTCAGACACCTCGGACGACATATTCTCTGACAAGCAGATCGTCACGGCCGTCGAAGCGGTCTCGGACAAGACTTCCGGCGGAAAGACGCTCGACCCGAAAGAGGACGCCCGCGCTCTCCAGCCCTACGGCTCGATCAACGAACTCGAGATGCTAGAGAACGCGCTCTACCGCAAGCTGTCGGTCGGCGCCTTCTCCAAGCGGCTGCGCATCAAGAACCTCACGCTCACCCCCAGGCACTCGCTGCAGGGCATCGTGCTGCTCCAGTCCGGCGACACCACCTCCCTGGTCCTCAATTCGAAGTTATCGCAGAGTTTCAAGATACACACGTCGAAATCGAGCGACGCGGGTTTACCGGCTCCACCCCTGTCGACGACACATTTGGACTTTAGGTTTTCCCGACTGCCCATGCAGATAGCGACCGTCGGTTATGCTTTTCCCAGTTACGGTCGGCAGCCCGTATTCGAGAGAAATTCTGAGGCGATTGATACCGATGTTGATGCGAAAGCGCTGCAAAATGTTAGTAGCATAGGTCACTCCCGGACCCCGAGCGCCGGCAGCGAGAGCTACATGACCGAAAATAAGACTTGCCAGTGTTTTAAAGGCATCCCAGAAACGGCCAGCCTCGAGTGCGCGGTGCAGGCCGACGATACTGACTTTCCTCGCCCCGCGCTACTCCTCGCAGACTCCGTTCAAAGCCCAAATAATGAGTTCATAAATACGGTTTCTGAAAATAACGTTGAAACAAATACGACCGACCAGAACGAACCGACCGAAGTTGCAACAGTCACTGCAAAACAATCCTCTATACGCTCCGTTGTTTCAAAAGAAACTAAAGAAACTATCGAAAAGTGCGATAAAGAAATACCCAGTGAAACCTCCGAGAAGAAGACAGAAATCATAGATTACACCACGTCTCTCGATATGCTGGTGGGACTGCTGAATGAGATACAGAAAATCACGACTTGCACAAGCGACACATCGAACGGTCACGGTTCCGGTTGTCGCGAGAACATTCCAGAAAACATTATCTCTCTCGAGTCCGGCTCCAGTTTGATCTCGCTATACGTTTCCGACACCGAAGCACGTAAAGACAAACCTGAGATACCCGTCCCGGAAACGAAGACTGTAAGCGCAGCAGCCGTGGCCCCGGAGTGTACCAGCAGGGAGGTGTCGGCGCAGATCCCGGACGCCCGGGACCGGCAGCACGTGAGCGTGTTCACGGACGCGCCGTCCAGGCTGCACTTCTTCCCCGACTTCGGCCACACTGATTCATTCCAGGGCTCCGTACTGAGCGGCCCGTCCTCTAGTCGTTCCATGTTCGCTTTTAGAGAAAGTCCTCCTCGTCTCCATTCCCAACTGTCTATTGAATCCAGCAGTAAAGCACTGCAGGTAATCGGGACAGACTCACCGGTCTCGGTCAAGTCGCTGGTACTGTTTCACAACAAAAATAGCGCTGTTGCAAACATGAAAGAACAGCCTCTTATTTGCAAAAAAATTGTTAGAAATGCAGAGTCGAGAAAAGAAAAAACTGACGCAGGTGATGCTGTGATGAAAAGTGTGGTTCTGTTTGAGAATCGGCCGCAAAGGAAACTAATCGTGAACAAATGTTGTCTAAACGCCACGGAGTTGGATCCTATGATTAAAATGAAGCGAGACATTTTGGTGACGGTGTACTCGTTGCTGGTGCTGACAGTGTTCGCGGCGCTGTCCTTCCCCGAGATGCTGCACCAGAGATTGTGAACTGTGCTGTATACTGTGCAATGTGAACAAATTATAAATTACGCCATTGCTGTTGTTCTGTTGTTGTTAAAAATTGTTGTTGGAATTTATTTATTTATTTATTAATATTAAAGTACAAGTTTTTTTATAAAATCTTGTTTTTAAATTATCTATTTATGGCTCGTTAGTCCACATATCCTTCTCTAGAACATCACGCTTCTGGTCTCCTTACCTCCGATAGAAAGACATGACAGACTGATAGGTAGCGTCAGCGACTTAAAATAACATAGGTATATATACCGCTGTTTAAAGGAAGTCTCGGACCAATGAAATTATGTATAGCCCGACATAAAAGTCAAGAAATGGAACTAACTTTATTTTTTCCTTGCAACACACTACTAGCTGTCAGTGCCGGTACAAGAAATGTCAAAGTTGAGGGTTGAAACTCATTTCGTTATTATTTTTGCATCTTAATAGTGTTTTTTCATCGAATAGTGTGTGAAAATGAGCAAAACGCTTCGTAGTGGTGCTAGAGAGGTAATTTATAGCGTATATAGATGTTGTCTCGCAGAAAGCGAAGCAAAAACTATCTTGACCTCACTTGACGATGTTTACCGAAGAACGTCCGATATGACAGGGTGGTAACGGTTTATTTTTAGTATTTTGAGTAGAATTAGATGTTTTTGAAATAGTCTATGTAGTTACAAATATAAAATTTTCAGTAATTCAGTGTTGTTTCTGGTGGTTAAATTTGAAAAAGTTGAGGTTATAATTTTGTTTACAAAATACGTAGGGTGCACTTGACGTTTGTGAGATGTGTTGATACTTGCTATGTGATACAATGTATTACGGAAATATTTCGATTAATTTGTAATTGTATACACTTAGATAGCTACATATTGACTTTTAAAATATTTTATGGTGTTTTATGTGATATTCAGGTAAATCGGCCAGTTCAGTGAGGAGAATTGTTAAAGAAGGGGTGCAGAATAATGCTGTTTTTTATACGCTGATGATGAATAAAATAAGTTATTTGACAAAAATGTCGTTTTATTTGTTAAAAATGTATGCTATTTTGTTTGCAAGTTAAGTTTGTCCCACTTCTAGTGATCAGATTGACTTGAAATTTGGTGGGTATAGGATTTATTAAAACATAACACTCATATCCCTTAAAGAGGGGCTTTATCCAAGTGAGCGTAGTCACGGGCAAAACAAAAGCTAGTACATTAAGTAAAGTATCAATATTTTTTCGTCGTACTATATGGTGTTGCTACAGGTGCGACAGTGGCGCCCCTATTAATTTCTTGACTTTTATGTCGGGCTATATAGGCATGTATTTATTAGACGATCAATTTATCGAGTGATGAACGCATATTGCTATCCATATCACGAAATAAATATTGAGGAGTATCGCAGCGAATCCGGAGAGTATTACCTACACTACTACGTGGCACTACGGACCAAAACAAATATCATAAATGGGAGGTAGGTTTAGGTTATGTTATATCTTTAACAGGCCCGAAGGGCCAAAAGTGTCTTTGGACAGTAGTGCCACGGGAAATAAAGGGAATCCGGAAGTCACATATTGAAAATAAAACTACTTTTAAGTAAATCAGATTTGGTTGTATAAGTTTAGTCCCCATTGTCTATTCCACTTGAAAAAAAATGTGACAGTAAAAACTAGTGTTACCAAGGAATTAGCCAGTACCGTGTCGCCATCTATTATTTGTGTTTGTGAACAAAAAAAAATACGCAGTTATACTAACTATACAGAAAAAAAAGTATTATGCAGTCAACAGAAAAAGAAACTAATGAATTAATGAACTAATGAAAATGTTACTGACTATTCGAAGTTTACTAGAAGTAAATGAACATAGTGTGTCATAAGTAAGTGATCGCATTTATTACGATCCTTGAAAACTAAGTGATATGCCACTCAAACAGTTAAAGTCATTGTAAAGTGTTTCAAATCAAAGTGGTTATCTATAAAATACGGTCTTGGGACACCTTGGGCAAGCCAGATGTTCGGTTTATATCGGTGATATTCGTGAGACAAACATGCGAAGCGACTATGATACCTCTCATGTCCGCCAAAGTTTGAAATAAGGTCTTATTACATCAGCTTGATTTTTGGTTATATTTTAAATAAACCCTTTTCTTATCGAGTTTTCATTCAGACATTTCCGATAATTCTAAATGTTGTATTTCTTTTGTTATTTACTTGACAGATTCGTAATTATGATATCGTGTATTATTATTTAATTTTGAGACATTGATTTGTCACTTCATTTCTGTCTCAGTGTTGTTATTTATGATCACTTTCTTTTGACTAATTAAAACTTCATTTAAAACTGACACTTTGGTATGACTTGTTATATCTGGCACGTCAAGCTGGATGTTTTCAAACTTTCATTTTGATCACTTACTTGGGGTGCGAGTCGGGTTACCTCCGCGTGTGATCAAGAGCTGCGGTTCGTTTTTGGATCCGTCCGAGGGGAAGTGCAGTGCTTGTTCCGGTGCACCCTGGGCACCGGTTAATGATTTCCTGGCGGTCTCCGAGGGATATCATTATCCGTTGGCTAAGAGCCCGACGGGGGGGGGGGGGGGGGGGGTCTTATGACCATGTTCTACCGTACAACGTTGCCGACATTTTTGTCACAAGATTTTTGAATACTGTATTTATTACCTTGACATTGGCGAAATCATCGCATGGTTCGATGGGGCCATATTAGAAAAGAAGAAGAAGATCACTTACTTTTTAAGCTGACTGTGAACCTTATTTCTTGGTGCTTCGGTTTTTAATTCCATGAAAATTTTAGCATTGAAGAAAAAAAATCTGTATCCATTTGTATTTTAGCTCAGTGATGAATCTTCGAAAATTTCAAAGCCCGGTTACACTTCCACCCTTTCCTATAACCTACAACTACAACCCAACCCCAAGACTCACTACTAAATAATATTCGTCACAACTAATAGATGGCGTAGCTTAATACTACAGCTGTCACGTTCAAGTAATTTTTTCTACCCCACCCCTGGTTTGTTTATGTTTTGATTTGCAGTTGGTGCCCGTGCCCGGTATACATTGGAAAAATAAATAAACTTCATAAACATGGCTATGCCTCTAAATCGAAGGAATATAAAGGTATGCGTCAAACAACACGACACCGCGCATTACCATGTTGAGCGACCACAAGATAATCATCATAATCAATTGAGGTATTTGGGGTTAAATTTAACCTATCAAACTTATTTCAGAGAGAAAATTTGCCTGAAGAATTCGGCGCTGAAAATATAGATAACACAGCGCCTCCAAAGAAGATTCTCAACGACATTGAACAGAACAACCACAAAGCGTCTACGTTTCTCAATAACACCAGACGACCGAGATATAACACACGGAATTATCAACAATACTTGCACTGTGAACTCCCAGGCCATCCACTTTCAGCTTTCCCTGACGAGTGGGACGGAGACTTAAGTACGGATTACTTCGAGCCTTTTCCTTACAAATGCGTGAAGCCACGGATGATAACACGTCTGAACAACAAGCTCAGACTTGATCCGGTGACCGAACTACTTAAGATAAAGCATGAATGGTTTAAAAAATATGTTTACATGAAATCTTCATGTGGTAAGTGATTGACTTGACTAAAGTATAGATTACTTTATTTATCACTTATTTGACTTAACCTTTCGAATACAGCCCGGGATGGGGGCAGAGATAGAAAACTATTTTTTTGTATTTTTTCTTAACCACTGTAATTGAGATTATCTACGACAAAAAACTGAAATGCATGTTTTTTTGTATTCTGACTTATAAAAGCTTAAAATTATGTAGAAAAAGATTTTAAACAGATATTAGTAGGTACTATCAAATGAACCAAGAAATTATTTCTTGATTTTTATGTTTTACTTTTTCGGTTTTACCGTTAGAAATTAAATTTCTAAATGTCAGAAAAGAAATCAGAAATCAGAATTGATCAGATTGTCAGAATGTAAGAAATAATTTCTTGGTTCATTTGATAGTACCTATCATTTGAAAAACAGCGTCTTCTCTCGTCCTTGGTGAGCAGTAGATGTTCCATGGGAGTTTGTAATTGTGTCGTACAGACACATCATTCAAACAGATGATGCTTAGCGACAAAAATTCGCATAGTAACAATAAGGTCACGTGACAGTTAGTAACAGGTAGAAAAATTCGGAGACTACCCACCTGCTATGGGTGGTGTAGGGGTATAGCACGCGTCACGGAATGACGAGGACCCGGGTTCGATTCCCGGCCATAGCTTTACTTTTCGGATTTTTCTATGTGTTATAATTTTCACTGACATTTGGAAAGATATTAGTAGGTAAAAAAAGCCGTGGTAGCCTAGTGGTTTGACTTGTGGCCTCTCAAGCAGAGCGTCGTGGGTTCAAATCCCGGGCGCGCACCTCTGAGTTTTTCGGAATTTATGTGCGAAAATTACATTTGAAATTTGCCATGAGCTTTTCGGTGAAGGAAAACATCGTGAGGAAACCTTGCACACATCTACGAAGAAATTCAATGGTGTGTGTTAAGTTCCCAATCCGCACTGGGCGCGCGTGGGAACTATAGCCCAAACCCTCCAATACACGGAGGAGGCCTATGCCATGAGGCACGCCGAATTACGCGACAATTTGATAATAAAAACAACAAATAAAAAAATAAAAAAATGAAATTGTAGCGAATTCGGAATAAAAAGGCTATTATTATTATATTAGTAGGTAAATCAAATGAAATTAGGAACCTTACCTTTATTAACTTACACTATTCTTTCTAAACCACGCAAAATAGGGGCAGTTCTTAGTCGCCAAGTTGGGGATATTAGCCCGTTATAACATAACACAATGAACTGTTTCCCTATATTCAATATTACAAACACAATGTAATGTATTATTATATTATTCCAGCGAAATACAAAGTTAATCTGTTAGAAAAATTAACAGAAATTGATGATGAAATAGTATCCTGTCCGAAGCACTTTGTGGACATGGCGGGGCACCTGGAGGCTGACCCAGACCCATACTTCAACGACACAAGCAACTGGTACTATGCTGGCAATGGCAACATGCAGCTTGTTTATTTTAACTATATGGAATACATGTTATGCAGTGAATTCAACATTTGTTGTAAGTTTCTTACTTTAGTGTAATGTGAATGCTGTGGCGATGAGGTGCTAGCCATCACTATTTTGATTTCATTTTCCACTCAGATTTCACTTCCTCAATCCAATCTTGCTAAATGTGGCCTGTAGGTACCTGTTACCTTAAGCTCTGTCTACCCCGTAAGGGATAAAGAGGTGATTGCTGTCTAGCTCACTTGGTCATTTAATCCATTCTTACTTTGAAATAACAAAAATTCTACTTTTTAGATTTGTTTGAGTTTAACAAGGATGAGCTGGCGTTTAGTGACATGGCAGCAAGCTTTGACTGCGGAGAAAACAACAATATCTACGAAAGTATTTGTTCCTCGCAAGATATCATAGCTTTGAGAACAAAGCTCAAAGTGTTTGTGTTAAAAATTGTAACATCAGATGATGGTATAAGGATAGAACAACTCAAAGTATCGGAATCAGAATTACCTCTCACAAGCATATCCTTTGATGAATATCATAAGAACATTTTGTATGTGACAGACATAAACAATGACCTGAAGATAGTGAACATAGATAGAATGACTGCTAGAACTATCAAGCTGAAGAATAAAATCAAGACTTTAGTAAATAATTGGAGCACTGTGATTGGTAGTGAGCGTCCGTATTTCACCCATGTGGCTGGAAACTCAATACATTTGTATGACAAACGAACTAACCAAGTCATACAGACATGGAAGAGTATCATTCAAGTAACGGATGACGCTCTTTGTAATCAAATCACTGCAGCTAGATACTCTCCTGGCAGCCCGTACCTATACTTTGGTACTAACCACCATCTTTTCTTGATAGACCTAAGGTATGAAACCAACACAAAACTGAATCTCGTCCAGAGATGGACGCACGGCATGCAGTGTTACCCAACTTACATGTCGATCTGTAACTTTGAATTCAATAAAGAATTGCTGTGCTTATCTAGTCAATGGTGTGAAGACACGTGTGTTGTGCCTAATTACATTCAGAGTCTGACGGAATCCGGATTCAGCGGTGTGACTCTGCCTTATCGGCCGCCGAGTATTTTGCATACAATGAATGAGGCCCGCGTTCAAACGCTTTGCCATGACGTATACAATACACTAGAAAATAGATTAGTGACCGCTTTGACCGGCACTCTGCTGGTAGAGCAAGGGGAGAAGTACATCATACTGTCGCAGAACGGCCTCGGCGATATATCGTCTCATGTGCTATACCCCGAACACATGGACATGTTCGTCGAAGATGATAGCGTTCAAGCGTTGCATGATTGGAGTCAAGATAATGAGACTGAAAAGAAAGACTTTGAAGTATCTTTTGTTAGGGACATGAGTAAAGTATGGAAAGGGCTAAAGAAGATACCGGATGGCGCAATTAATGAACAATTTACTGCAGAAACAACGTTTAGCGAACAAGAAATACACGACTTGTTCAAAAATGGAGAGTTAGACGAGGGACTGCTCGACGTGTGGATGGACAAAGATGACACCAATGTTGAAGATCTATCTCTAGGTTTATCGCTTGATATCACTAAGGAATAAAACAAAAAAATCAAACAATGTTTTATTAATAAACAACTATATTTCCTATCTAAATAAAATGACTTGTATTAATACAGACTCTCACTCAACCAAACAACGTTCGTACAAACTTTTATACATTAAAAAGTAATTCATAAACATAACAAATGTTACTGAAACGCAATCGTAAACTGGGCTGGGGCGAGTAACTATGTTAAATTTGAGGATAACGAAGCAGAGTTCACGATTGCGTTTGGACAATAATCAAAACAACTTTTTGGATGGTTGAACTAGGTACACTGAAATGCTCAATTTCCATGCCAATTATTTGTAGTATTTAGCCAACGTGCTCTTGGGTAGAGGGTGTGTTCAAACTTAAATATTGTCAAATTCAAAGTTCCACGACTCAATCCCGTGCTTTCGTCGTGGAGGTTTCGAAAACTGCAAGAATAAAGCGTGAGGTAAGAAGAATGAAATTAATGCCTATTTACTTTTACATACCTGAAGTTGCCTAAATAGGTGGGAAATTTAATGGGCTCAGGCCCAAGGTTTGTTGTATTACAACTTTTAGTTTTTAACAGACTTCAAAAAAGGAGGTTTCCTTTGAAGTTCCTTAATTCATTATTATAACGTACAAGGCCACAATTATAATTACATCAGTGGGAATATTTAGTACTGAGATTAACTAAAAATGTGAGATTAACATTTGATACAAAATAATTATTCCATTAGTATAACTTCATACATGTAACCCTACCTTAGAGGCATGACACGTGCAAGAATTAAGTACTACTTTAGTACATCTTGTACAAAATTAAATGGGTTAAAAAACGTGATTTGCAAGATTTTACATTGACACCGAACCGACATTAAAGAAATGCATTTTTTTAAAACTGCAGCAATGTTTCAATTCTATGAAATACCCCAAATAAGTGTAGGTAGGTATTGAAAATAACAAGTTTTTATCCGGTTCGCCATTGCAATTAAAAATGCCTAAGATGTAAATAATTTGATTAAATTCCCTAGTGCGTTTATTTACAATACACAGCCATTCTACTTTCCAATATTTATAATACATAAGTTATTCTGATTGGAATAATACTGAATTCTGAGCAGCATTGTTAGTCAAATTATTATTAGTGTCCAAGTAAATAGTCAATAGCTTAAAGATAAATAGTTGCACTGGCGTATGTACTATTTATAGATTAAATCAAATGTCTCATACAGTGGTGCCCAACTGGTATTTGATCCGACCGAACGTTTTTTCGGCGAGAGAGCAGGACGCGACGACGCAGCCTCTCGCTCGAATGCCTACCTACGCATATTTGCGTACTTACTAACGACTCATACCATACAGCGTAATTTAGTTATTGTTTATTTATTTTATTTTACCCAATTTAATTTTTGCAGTTTGCAGTGCTTATCCGCTTTTGTTCGCGGGCGCCTAGGTAACAGGCCGCGGGCTACCAGGTCCCCGCTAGCTACCGGTTGGGCACCACTGGTCCAATAGATATAATTAAATTATTTCCAAAATGTCCCGGCCTTACTCCAGCTTGAATTTAGACTAACGGGCGTACAGTCAATGCGGGGAACTGAATCTGAAGGCAACATGGGATGAAAGTACATTCGTGGACTTTAATTGTTGTGCATGCAGGGAATACTGTCATAGTAGTTTATAAACACGGTGTTGGCAATGTTCTACGACAGCGTTCCACAATGGCTCAATAATTAATAATTCTATTATAAAATAAATTTTGAAAAAGGAAAAGACGTTTTTGTTCCTAAAGTTTTTTTTTGGAATTGACGGTATATTCTTTGCCAGTCAAAAGTGTTTTATCGCATATTATATCTAAACCACAGAACCGATTTATTTAGAATTTGGTATAGAGATTAAAGATAGTTTCAGTCCTGGAGAAGGGAAAAGGATAGTTTTTATTCCGCGGTAGAGCGATAAGCAAATACTGCGCACACTCAGGGCCACCACCTAGTATTTTGCATAGCAATATCTGGTTAAGACGCGGTATCTTGTCTTAGAATGGTCTTTCCGACAGTAGGTAGATAAGACAGACATTACGGTTAAGGTGGGTCAATTTGTAGTTTTGCTTTAGTCTGGCCATAACAAGCCCAGTTCAGAAACGAACGAAGATAAAGATTGGAAGACGATTTTGTCCTGTGGACGTTTTACCAATACATCAGATTCTACGGTAATTTTAAAATGCATTGTCAAATTTTATATTTTAAATTCCTTACCCAATATTTAGGGAAAAGCGTTGCGGAATACCGGGGTTGTTGTCAGTCTATGTTTACATATAGATAATTTGGTAGAGTGGGAATAGACTGGACATTCGCTCGTTTGGTCTAAACCCACTTACACTGACCTTTGTCCTAATTCCAACGTCTGCAGTCAGCGAGTGTGTTCGTGCGATGGTGTACAAACGCCATAGAGCAAACAACCTAATAGAGTGGAAACGTCATACACTTCATCCAACTAATATTATAGACGCGAAAGTTTGTAAGTATGGATGGATGGATGTTTGTTACTCTTTCACGCCAGAACGGCTGGACAGATCTGGATGAAATTTGGAACATAGATAGATTATAGTCTTGAATAACACATAGGCTACTCTTTATCCCGGAAAATTGCGTAATTCCTGCGGGATAGCGATAAACGAATTCAGACGAAGTTGCGGGCAACAGCTAGTATGAAATAAAATTACGCCAAGCCGTAATTGCCGATTACGGCACTCTGATTGTCCAGCCGAAAGTCAAAAGGGTTAATAAAGTTGAGCAAGCAGCTATTATGATCAATATGGATAGTTAATGTTTAGTCGTGCGGCATAGTGAATCAAACTCGATTAATTTTGACACAAACCAAAAAGTAAATTATATACTCAAAATCCTAACTGCCTAAATAGGTTTTTTTCCATATAGAAGATAAAGAAAAAACGATCGCGAAAATTTTGCGTTAGTATCGTTTATGTCGAAAAAGACAGACGTGTTGCCACAACTGAATGGCCCTTACTACCACTCTAATTGGTTATTTCTTCTATGACAAACGCTTCCCACCGCTTGCAAGCACCGGCGTTGCAACGTCAACGTCGCATGTCTAGTCTTCCGCGGCGCATACCGTGCCTTGTCTGTGACATGCTGGGGTAGACTATAATATTCCCTGCATGGATCCAAACGGTGATCCTACACTTCGTTCTTTCCGCATTAGAAAAAATGTAAACAATCTCGACCTGTCCATTTATAGAGAAATCCTTTTCATAAAATAAACAACAGCAAGTTACAATTTAAACAGCTGGGCTACGTTCAGTAACTAAAGTGTCAGTGTGATTATCGTCGGGTGAAAATCGTCCGATCATGAACACACTTACTGAACGACTTGGGACGTTCTTCTGTCAAAAGTGTCAATTGAAGTATGATTTCGTATTCGTAATAATAAGTTTATATCCCCAGCGTTCGAATTATAAATTTTGCCTCTTATTAACTGTCAAAGTGACGTCTGGGCTTTTTTTACCCATCTATTTTATGGGGTGACCGGTGCGATCGCCCGACGACGCCCGACGATGTTACTGAACGACTTGGTGTGATCGTCCGATGATCGCACTGACTTACTGAACGGGCCAGTGCGTCGTCGGGCGTCGTCGGGTGATCAAACTGAACGCACCCCTGGGATACAGAATTTTTCCCGAATATTTCAGCACAATCATGCTAAACGTGCTCTAGGTCTTGTTACCTTAGGCTCTGTCTACCCCTTAATGTATAAAGATATGTGATTTATGTATGTATGTATATTTTAGCAGGTGATTGGCTTAGTTGGCATAGCTTAGCGTGTTTATTCAAAATACAGCAACTGTCAAAAACATTATGAAACTAAAGGTACTGTATAGCGATTTGTTATGTTACGTTTTTGTATGTGCCAGTTACTGTTACCGATTTGAAACGTGTTTTCCAATAAAAAGGTGCAACAAGATTGCTTACATTTTTTCTAAAGTGAAAAAAAAACGACACAACACGGTACGGTAAACGTAGGATACCGGTATAAGGGACACCATTGGAGAGCAAGGCCTCTGGTACCGGATGGGTTGGTAACGGGATAGTTGGTGCTCTAACGTCTGGTGAAGGTCCGCAGCCAGGAGCCGGTGAGCGGCGGCGCGGGGGGCGCCTTGTCCTGCTCGGCGAGGGTCTCCATCAGCCGGCGCTGGTTCTCGCGGAACGCGGCGATCGGGTCATCGAACTGGCTGTAGTATGTCAGCACCTCGCGCACGTCCGATATGTTCGACATGGCTATGGCTGCAAATGGACAAATAAGATAAGATAAGATAAAGATAAAAGATGATTTATTGCCACTAACAACAATTACAAAAAAAAACAGTTATATACAACTTAAACCTTATTTTTACTATATAAAATATAATATTCATTCATAAAACATAAAACAAATGTGGCAAAGGGGATGTAGGTACTCAGCATTTGCTGCGGGTTAGAGCTCTCACAGGAGCCTCCAACTGACACAGCGCTGATTTTCAGTACACCCCCATAATACATCCCCGTTGCAAAATTGTAGGGTTATACAAAGTTGAAAACAATAGGGGAACAAAAATGACATGTCACCAGTGTTTTTTTTATTAGTTTTAAAAGCCAATCTTTGGGGCCGTCCATTAATTACGTGTGGCTCCAAAAGGGGGGGGAGGTGTTTCGGCAATAATCACGAAATATCACAAGAGGGGCGGGGAGGTGTAGTAAGATGCATTTGTATATTTATTTATCACGTGTACAGGCACACTTTCTGTCTAGACATTTATATCATGTTCCTTAATTTTCCAGAATAAAATGAGATTATAAAAATACCTGTATTTAAAGATAATCTAAAAATTTTAAAATTCTTTGGAGGTACTAAAAATACACGTGGTTTTGGATAGGGAAGGGGGGGGGAGGGGTTAAAAGTGCTAAAAAAACATCACACATGATTAATGGACGGCCCCTTTATTGTAGACCACATATCAGTTTGGTTAAGAAAAAAACGGCCACGGGTTACGTATAAGTGAATGTAAAATCCATTGTTAGTAGAGCCCTGCTCTTAAACCAAATGTAGGCAGTCCGTGATCATTTTTATATTGGTTATTTACATGACAGACCGACAAAAATATATGAGATAATAGAGACGGTAATGTACGGTAATAGTACGTTACATTCCGAGGGTGGTGAAATAAAGAATGTCGCAGTTCGCAGGAACTTGTGGCACGAGCCACAGGCGAGGGCGATAAACATGCGACCCGAGGCTTTCTTTATCACCGCCCGAGGTGTGTACACAATTTTACTTCTTCCCCTACTATAAGAGGAAATTTCCGCTCGCGTAGCGGGCAGTAAATAGCTACTTACGGCCCTGACGACGTAACGCCTTTTCTAAGGATTGTGTCTTTTGATTGAAATTTTCTTGGTTTCAGAACAGTGCGCAGTTATCTTATAGAACTTAGTGATACGGCTAGCAATTCATCACTATTTTGATTCCCCTTACCACCTATACGCCCACAATCATGCTAAACGTGGCCTGGTCACGTTATCTTAGGCTCTGGACTACCCCATAGGCAGTGGTGTAGCTAGGTAACCAGGGGCCCTGGTTCAAAAAAAAATGGGGCCCCACTACTATCTAAATTGGTTAGGTTTACCAAGTAAAAATATTAAATATTACTTCTGGTAAGAATTCGAGGGCCCCTGAGCTTGAGGGCCCCGGGGCACTGCACCGCCTAGCCCTTTGGTAGCTACGCCGCTGTCCGTAGGGGATAAATACGTGATTTATTACGTATTAGCCTGCCAACTTTACTATGTTGGTCAGTTGGCATGTCTTGTTTAGTTTACTCACTCTGCAGCAGGTTGGCGAGGTCGAGCAGCGCGGTGTCGTCGTCAGCGCCCTTCCACTTCTGCAGCACGAGCGAGTTCTGAGGATGGTATTTGGTCGCCATCTTGTTCCAATCCACTACTATCACCTGCAAGTCAGTGTATATTTTTTACTGATTTATATTTCACTACAGACAAAATAAATCTGCAAAATATACATACATATATCACGTCTTTATCCCTTAAGGGGTAGACAGAGCCTAAGGTAATAAAACCTTAAGGCCACGTTTAGCATGATTAAGGGCGTATAGGTGTAAAGGGAAATCAAAATAGTGATGGGTTGCTAGCCGCATCGCCTATAACATGACTCTTAAGACTCGCCCATTCCATTCATTCATTCCATTTCATTTAATTCATTCATTCGTTTATTGTTTTTTTTAAATGAAGGTAGTGCAATTTCCCAAACTTGAATATGGCTAAGGGCAACACCAAAAAAGCCCAAGTCCAAAAGAAAAAAAAAAAAAAAAAAAAATGAAGGTAGTGACAGATAGTCAGAACGGTCATAAAGCCAGAAAGCAAATATTACTGACAGTTCTTTTTAATGGATGACACTGCCAAGACACTCACAACTAACTGTGGATGTGGAATGGAAATTAAAGAAGAACAAATTGCCGGCCATTTGTATGAAATCCCATTGAAAACCTCTAGTTTAATCACACCTGAAACGTGCCACTTCGCAGGCTAATTAAGGAACATAACATCAATTTTATTACATGTTTGAGAAAAGTTTTTTATCTATCTTCCTATCACTCACCTTAGACAAGTCCCGGTTCAGTCCGTCTAGGTTCTTGACGTGCACCCCGTCTATGAAGTGCGTGGAGTCCCGGAACAGCCGGTATGTGATGAACTTGTTCTCAGGGTCCAGCTTGTCAATGACCGGCCAGATCATGAAGGCATTCTCTGACGTGAATATGATCACCTCGAAGTCTGCGCTGGCTACGGTTTGGAGGAACTGATCTACGCCTGGACGCTTTTTAAACCTGGAGCAATATTTTTTGTGAACATATTACATTATTATTATAGGAACTCTTTGTCAAAATATACAAGACCTAGATTCGACCATTGCTGGGAGTATACTTTTCAAGTGTGGAATCTATATTTTAAAAAGGACATCAACATCTTGGAGAAGGTTCAGCAAAGGGCAACAAAGCTGGTTGGTTGTTTGAAAGATAAGTCCTATGAAGAACGTTTTTCAGAGCTGAATCTATACATGTTTTTCATGCAATTATATAAACACTTTAATTAATGTATAAAAATTTAATTAAAAAAAACAATTGCCAAACATTGAAGTACATCTACAAAGGCGAACTTATCCGTTTAAATAAAGCATGATTCCATTATGCAAGACAGATTAGTGATCATCAAACCACTGATTATGATCTGCAGCGTGTGGCGTGTGGTGTTGCAGTGTGGCGTGTGGCATGTGGCATGTCGTGTTGTCGTGTGGCGTGCGGCGTGTGGTGTCGCCATGTGGCGTGTAATACTTGCCTCCAGCCGGTTTGGTAGGACCAGTCAGGGTGCACCAGCACGTCGGTGAACTCGAGCACGAGCGTGTAGGTGGGCTGGTACGGCGCCGGCAGCGGGTCCGGCAGCAGCTTCTCGCGGGACGGCTCCTTTATCATCTGACGGACGAAACATTTTTATTTTATTTTGTTTAATAAATGAGATTATATTGACACACTATTAGTGTTTTCGAACAGTCTGGATGACGTATCGTAAACACAGATTGCGCCGTATATAGGGGCACTTTACAACGAATTATTAATGTATCAAATGCAGAGCAGAAGCCAATATTAATCATTAAATTTGTTATTCTGTGTCAAGTTTCATTAAAGACCAAAAACGAATGCTTTTATTTTTTATTTCCACAAGAGGACCAACGCTACATATCAGATATAGACGTTCGAGATGGCAGGGTAGTGTTTCACACACCACACCACAATCCCACTTTTTCTAAAAAAAAGTCCAACGAGAAGGTTAGTAACGCTTGGAACCTTCTCGTAGAAGGTGAGCTCCTTCCAAGTGCGCTTGAGGTACTGCAGCACTATGGGCAGCGGCGTGAACTCGTCCTCCAGCAGCTCGCCCTGCTCGCCGCGCCGCGGGGCGCCCATCTCCACCACGAGGCAGCCGCCCATTATCGACATCGCGCCACCAAACACCGCAAACCTTCAAACACAACAATTAACCAGTCAGTTTCTTGTTGTAACTTGTGATGTTACTAGTGCAAATCTTTGACTTTTTCGCCCCCATTGACTTGATATAAATTCAGCACATGCAGTGAAAAACGCACCTTATTTAACAAAATAAAGTTGACAGTTCTTTATGAGTGACGCAAGAGATGCTTACTGGTGAAAAGGGTAATGGCCACTTGCTGGAAACATTACACCTCGATTTAGTTGCTAAATCTGGTTTCAAGTTGGACAATTTCATACATTTTGACACTAAAGGGCCTGTAAACTCTCACTCTGTAAAGTTCGAGAAATCTTAGGTGTCATTTATCTATGATTCCATCTCCATTTACTATTAAGAAACAGATAAAGATGTCATCATAGATAACTGGAACTTAACTGAGTGTGATGAAACAGGCCCAAAATCAAATTTATCACTTAATTTAAATTTGACCTTTTCCAACAAGACTGCCAAAATTTCAAAAATAAAAATAGACAAATAAATATTGTACTTCTAGTTTCATCATAGATTAATTCATGTACAAATAATAAAAAAAAAAGCTATAAACTCACCCAATTTTCATTCTTCTCCAGCTCTTTTCATTCTCTTCATTCTTCTCTTTGTTCTCCTTCTCAAATCGCTCCTGTTCACTCTTGACCTTTTCAGCCTCTTCGGAACTCACGGTGTTCTGTGGAAAGAACCTGCCGAGGATGTCAACTTTCTCTGCTGGTTGTTTATTTTTGTCACCTGCAAACCAAGCATTTTGTACAAACCACTGTTGCAAATATAATTATGGATTAAGATACTTCTTTAGTACTTCTCTACCTATCTATATGTACATCTTTCTTCTTGTATTCAATATTGTAGGGATAATATGAAAATAAAATTGAAAAGAAAAAATCAAGGTGAACCCATGGGCAGCAGCTAGTTAATAATGTATTTCTCTACATATTAAACAAATCATTACCAAAAGACTAGAGCCTTAATAATCACGAAGAATCTTATTTTTAATTAATTTCACTTTTTAATTAATTTTCATTGTATCAGAGAATTGGTGATCATACTTTGATTGACTGTACAGACTTTGAAATGCATATTGTGTTAGTAAAAATACTCTACGAAAATACATTGCAAAACTAATAGTTGTGATAAAGGATACCAAAATTGCGCAAGTTTCAAAATATATTTGGAATCCAGTTTGGATATTTTTATACAGGAACTTTAGATTTTTTTAACTTTTCATTACATACTTATTACAAATTTCTTTGCTTTTCCACATAATACTCAAGTTAAAATTGAGTTCTTCTATTCAAAAGCCATGAAATAAGAAATCGATCTAACCTATATTTTCGGTGGAGTAGAATTTATATGTGTTCGCTCCCACAAAGCACATATTCTGGCGTGAAAAATTTGTAGTTTGTAGTTTGGCGGTATTACAGCAAGCCGCCCTTGTTAACGAAAGTACTTTTCGCAGCGACATTTTAATTTTTCAATTCACATTTATTTTACACAACAAACGTCAATCGGAAAACGAAACGCCTGACCGCTAAAAGCTTGCTTGATGATTTGACAGCTGTCAAGTGGTGTCAAACAAATCTACTGTCAGGTCAGCAGTCGCTTAGTTCATATTTAAAAAAATCTCAAAAACTAAAAAGAATCAAAGCAAAGATTCGATTTTACGTCCATCGGCTAAAGGTAAAATGCTGAATGAATTTCTTGTGACTTATTATTAAGATTAATTATTCATTTTTCATTCTTCGAATAAATACAATTAGGCTCTACGCGGCAAAGTAAATCGGAACGCACTTTTTTCCTCTAAGGTGGTGACACGAGAAAACATACAGCTGTGTGCCCTCATACTTGAAACGCTTTTCCCGCTAAAGAATTTAATGACAATTTAATTTTTTTGGAAATTAACAAGAAATATTGTGACTACAATTTTGTTTTGGAATTTATTTATAAAAAAAAAAACAACTGGGTAGTTACAGTAATCAAGATGGGCCTTTATTAATCGACTCTATGGTAAAGATACTTTTGTTATTCTCAAATCGAAAACTAAACAGTGTCTTTTCTGTCTGTCCTGTCAATCCTGTCATGTCTTGTCTAGCATACAGTTGGTTCAAGGTTTACCTGCGAGAAATGGGAATAAGTAATTTAATAAACTTGAATAAAGCCAAGAGTTTTTGACTGTACGTTGATTTGTGGCAGCAAATTTAATGACATGGCTTCTAAGAAAATATCTTTGACCAACAAACAATCGTGCCTGATGAATTTTGTTAAGAAAAGCAGTCGAGATTCCTCCGGAAATATTAGACCAAGGTATATCTTGAATTATTTCGATAGAATGGTGTGTGTAAATTCTCAATCCGTCCGGGCCCGCGTGGAAACTATAGCCCAAGCCCTCTCATTATGAGAGTAGGACTGTGCTCAGCATTCGGACGTAAAACACTGGAGATGGAATATTTACATTTATTTGAGAATTAAAACATTTAATCAATTTTGAGGATACCGGATGTATTAATTTATAATGTTTTACTGCATACACATCATTATACTCCGGTAAGAAATGATTTGATAGTTGAAAACAAACAAAACTTTTTTGCAGGTAGTTGAGATTTGTTGTTGTATGATTAAAACATGTCTTTACTATTAACATAACACATTACACTTTATTCTATTTACTTTCAAATGATTACATATTTTGTTTCCAGAATATATTTACTTTTCGAATTTAAAATCAATAATCAAAAATGATTATTTCGCAAATAGATCGCCAAAGTCTTTTACATGGCTTTTTTTAATTGCCAGTACATTTGAAAAGACTATCACTGCCTAGAAAAATGTTCCGCATGAAACTTGACAGACAATCTTGTTTTCAAAAAGACTTTTTTTATTACTAGTTTGCACACAGGATCTATTTGGACTCAGTGGCTTAATATAGATACATTTACATTTATTTACATAACTACATACTATTAAACAAAGTCGCTTTCAGCTGTCTGTCCGTCTGTCCCTATGTATGTTTAGATCATTGAAACTGCAACGAATTTGATGCAGTTTTTTTTTAATAGACAGAGTGATCTAAGAGGAAGGTTTATATGTATAATTTTACGCAGACAAAGTAGCAGGCAGAATATTTTATAAAGCAAACTTGGATTTTGTTTGTTTGTTTGTTTGTAACATACAATTATTTTTTTTCCAGCAGTGTTAGTGAGCAGGCCTCAGAAAAGAAATCAAAATTCGTCTGGAAGTCTAAATCTACCTCTGCTGCTACTGCCTGTGAGTTTGCATTCTCACAATTATTTGGTTACTTATTCAATCTCAATTTCATTTCTTTTTCAATGCTCTATATCAATTTTTACCTATTTCTTTCCAAGTATACCTAAATGAGATCCTTCTAATGTTTCCTTGCTTTTTAATGCACACAATTGATTTAAAATTATGTACATTAAATCACTACATAGTATAAATAATAATAATAATAATAATAAATATCTTGGGACAAATTACACCAATTGTCCCAGCCCCAAACTAAGCAAGTATAAACCAAAGTCGCTTTACGCTGGCTGTCTTGTCTGTCTGTCCTGATTTTGATGCAGTTTTTTTTAATAGTTAGAGTGATTCTTCTTTAGGGAGATTTATATGTACGCGACTTTGTCTATGCAGACAAAGTCGCGGGCAGAAGCTGCTTATCAAAATTATTATTTTATTCCAGGGACACCACCATTCAAAGAAAAGCCTGTTGATGATTCTCCATGCCAAGTATGTATAATTGTTGAAACTGCAACAGATACCTCTGTGGAATTTTTTCACACACAATTTTACAGTAATTTCTAAGGCAGATGTATGATATCTTAAAATAACATATGCAGTGAAAAGGTTTCAAAGGTCTTGACTTTCTAATTGGTTTTAAAGTCTTCAGCTAGACCTTGTAGGAAACATCTTTACATTTCTAATTCCTTTTAATTTGAACACTTAAAAAATATTTCTTATATTTTGTCATCTATCTCCAACCTTTAAGTCTACACAGCACTCCTCTCAGCATGACAGGGCTCAGGCTGTATTCCTAAAAAAGGGCCCAGTACTATTTTTGATTAACAATTTTCTTTAAACTTTCATGTGTTTTCTTGTATGTTTTCTTCATAGATCCCACAGCCTCATCAGGTGTTGAATGTGACACCAACTTTGAACACCCGACTGACAGCCTGCAAACCATTGGCCAAATCAAATAACTTCAGGGCACCAGTCAACAATGACAGTAATGACATGTTTGCCATGGATGTGGTAAGTGCTAACTGCTAATCCTTTATTTTACCATAATGTTCTGTTGTACTTTGGACTTCCATGACATGCATGATACTTTGTTATTGATAAAAAGTGAAGGATTAATTAAAAAAATATATTATGTACACATCTTTTAAAATTTCTTATGCTGGCAACACACAGACAAACACGGCCTGGGTTTATATTCCGCAATAAGAAATTCAAAATAGCCTTCAGTCGAAGTATAGACTATGCGTCTTTTCGTGTGTAGACAGCTTTACTCAAGCAATTTTTTTTAAATAAATCATTAACATTTATAAAAAAATTATGTCCATAAAGAAGTTTGAACTTCTTGAAAACAGGAGCCTATGTAACAGTTGTATATGTTTTAAACATGTATAAGTCTAATTTAATTATTTTTTTTTGGTTTCAGGATGACTCCATGGAATATCCTAGTAACTTCCATAATAAAAGTAAAACTCCGACACCAAACACAAGTAACAGATCTATTAGAATAAGTGCTACCCCGTCGCCTCCTAAACACGAATATTCCAAAGCAATAGACAAGAGAAAAGTCTGCAGAACACCAGAAAAAAATAGCCCAAGAAAAGACAGAGACCCTTTGAAAAATTTAAAACTAGACAGCTCTATATCAGAATTTCTGCAAAATATTTCACAACACGCCGCCTTGAAGAGAGTTAGTGAGGTAAAATTGGATTCTTACTTTACTATAAACAGGTAGCCCTGGCTAAACCCAAAATCCATCGAATCCATCTTCATTTTTGTGATCTGCAATAATATTTACAAATAGGAAAGATTTGATTGTTCTCAGGCTCCGAAACTACCGGAGTACTCCAAAGAGAGAGTGGTCTAGTAAGACTGATGTGAAAAATCCTTTCACCACTGGAAACCTACATTATCCCTGATGAACATAGGCTATATTTAATTCTGCGCGGACGAAGTCGCGGGTAACAGCTAGTTAACTATATTCCTGGAAAATATGTTTTTATGCTTGTTTTGGAATTATGTGTTTTATAACTTCTTGCTATTAGTCTTTTGAGCCTAACAAACTCGATAATTGTTAAAGAATATTATAGGTTTTAGACAGTCTTATGATTTATACATCTTAGCATTATGTTGCTTCTAGGACTGTCACCTGGAAACGAAAGATATTGATAACTGCAAATCAATGTACATAGAACTGCTTGAGAAAATCAGTGAAGCCTTCGACAGAATACCCAACTGTATCAAAGACAAATTTCCTGGCTACGACAACAAGACTTACGCGAAAATGAAACAGTTAAAGTCGAAGTTGAAAGCCGCTATTGTAAAGAAACCAGATGACTTAACACAGTGTCCTGATTTAGAGGTTAGTCAACCCGATATAAACCACACAAATGGCCGCGGAAGCCCGTCCCTCCTTGGAAACTACGATGACATAAACGATTTTGAATTACCGCCCAACAAAAGACTTCTCAATGGCGAGAAACCTGTTTTTGACTCTGATACTTCTACTCCAGAAACATTCATGTTCAATAAGGCTGGGCCGAGTAAAACGATTTATTCAGACCTAGCTAAGAAATCGTTGTCGTTTGATGCGTTGTCACCCTGTAATGTCTCAAATGGGAATGACACCGCTCAGTCAGATGTAGAAATATTAGATACGTCAGAAAATGCTAATAGAAGTAAAGGGAAATTCGTGTTTAAAAAGCCGTCTAGATTGAGCGAAGATAGCAAAGCTACACCAACCAGAGACGTACCATCAAAGACTTTGGAGAGATTTAAAATGGCGTCTGAAAAACTTAAACCAATGGTGCCTCAAGAACCTGTAAAATGCGTTCCCGTAGCTAATAGCTCAGTAGATTTTCAACCTCCACAGTTAAGTAAAAATTCTTTGGTGTTTAATAAGCCGTGTACGGCTGTGTCTCCTATAATAAAAGAGGCTGTTCGAGACTATGATGACGATGAGTACGAAGTGCCCATAGACATGGATGACGAGACAGATATCATTCCAGAATGTTCGAATAGTGTCATCAACGTAAGTGACTCTCCTGGTGTAAGCAGCACTCAGGTCGTGAATGGTAAAGAGGTGGCCGTTGACGATGACGGTTGGCCGGAGTACAGGATGGAGGACTTTGAGGATGACATGGAAGCCCTGACCAAAGACCCGGAGGTTGTCAAGCTGATGGAGAATTCGGTGATGGAGCCTGAAGCGCCTAAGTATGAGGGCATGGGAAACTTTCACGAAGGGACGCAGAACGATGGAATTACAGGTAATGCATAGTTCAAGGCTATCCCTTCCTTCTTCATCTCCAGCCTGCTTTTATACGTTCCTCTGCTGGATATAAGAGACTTCTTCTTTTTTTATATGGCTCCATCGATCGATGCGATGTTTTCGCCATTGTTAAAGTAATAAATACAGTATTCAAAAATCTTGCGACATAAATGTCGGCAACGTTGTCCGGTAGAACACGCTCAAAAGACCCCTCCTCCCTGTCGGGCTCTTAGCCAACGGATACCGATATTATTATTATTATTATTATTATTATTGAATTATAGGCGAGCAGCAGAGTTGCTGATGTGCCTATCTCATAGTCCAAGCTTAAGTTTAAATCAGTCCAGTATAAATATCTAAAAGTTCGCTAACACTTCACTCATTAAAAACTCCCTCAGAATCTGCCAGTAAGTCATTAACCGATGCCTAGGGTGCACCGGACCCAGCACTGCTCTTCCCCTCGGATGGATCCAAAAACGAACCGCAGCTCTTGGCCACTCGAGGTAACCCGACTCGCACCCCCATAAGAGCCTGATTTTTGAAACAACATCACTCCAAAGTACGCGTTTGTGATCCCATTGTATTTGAGTCACGGGCGTCGATTACAGTTGCGGTGATGTTTATTGCTATTCGCCATGTATTTTTTCATGTCAGATCCAACAACACCCGCATAAAACGTTTAATTTAAACGTTTCGCCAACGGGCTTCCAGGCGGGGGGAGCGTTTTCACCCATTTGTTGTCAACATACCATTGGCCCGCACGAGGTGGTATGCTTAATCCTTCCTAATGCGAACTGCTAGGGAATGGAATTCGCTCCCATCGTCTGTATTACCGGACAGATACAACCTTGGGCTCTTCAAGGCTAGAGTGAATAGGCTATTACTGAACCAGTGAGTTACACCTTTGGCCTCATCTGTACCTTCCACCAAGTGAGATAGAGGTAAATCACTGGTCAGTTCGTAATAAAAAAAAATTAAATAGCTGAGTTTGTCTAGGCGAGTTCGACGGCATGGAGTACCCGCACTCGGCGCTGATGATGGAGATGTTCAGCGAGAAGTTCGGGCTGCGCTCGTTCCGGCCCAACCAGCTTCAGGTCATCAACGCCACGCTGCTAGGGCACGACTGCTTTGTGCTCATGCCCACCGGCGGCGGTGAGTAGTACTTGTTTACAAACCCATACTGATATTATAAATGCGAAAGTGTCTGTCTGTCCGTTAGCTTTTCACGCTAAAAACCGCCGAACCAATTTATTTGAAAATTTGGTATAGGGTAGTTTTAGTTCCCGGGAAGAGCATCTCTTATCTTAAGCTAGGGGTCCCTACGGATACACTTCGACCCATTCGTAGATCTTTTGTGTAAGAAGCATGCATACTTTTTATCCCGGAAAATCGCATAGTTCGGAGTAGCGAAAAGCGGTTTCCGCGCAGATGGAGTCGCGGGCAATAGCTAGTGAAGAATAAAAACTAACATACTACGGGATAAAAGCAAGCGCACGTCGGAATCCCATGCACAATGTAAGCACAATATTGAAAGATTTAACACCGTCCGTATGGACTCTACAAGTATAGCAACCCAAAAAAATGGGGATACTTAGGACATCGTCATGTGTCTGTATTCAGCGACTTCCGTTGGGGCCATAAGGTAATGACAACATACAAAAGGCACCTAGTGATCATTAGAAAAAGTACGAATATTAAAGCTGCCACACGAAAAACCGCAGTAATCTCGTCGTGTCTTTCACGATTCCTAATTGGAATGCTTGCAGGCAAATCGCTGTGCTACCAGTTGCCAGCCATACTGACCCCGGGTGTGACTATCGTCATATCGCCGTTGAAATCGCTTATTCTGGACCAAGTCAATAAGCTGCTATCGCTTGATGTAAGTCCAAGGTGTTGGTTAAAAAAATATTGAATATTCGTTTACAGTGCATAAGAGTTCCATACATTTTGATACTACTTAACTTGAACAGTTAACTCTGAGTTATACAGTTAACCCCGTTCCGCGCAAACTTGCCTTCTCTATTGTCAACTGTGAACTCTGAACTCCAGTACTGCCTTTCACTATTCAATTCCCAGATCATCTTAAAGGTTCACCTTCTCAACAATCGTCCACGACCACTCTACCAAGAGCTTAGCGACTTAGAGAGGAGAGAGAGAGAGAGAGGGGAGAAAGTGAGAAGGTTTCTGTTTTAAAAGAAAAAAAGTTATTTTAATACTTAGATACCGGCAGCCCACCTGTCAGGCGACGTGTCGCTGGCGGCGGTGGACGAGATCTATCACAAGCTGGCGATGCGCGAGCCTCTCATCAAGCTGCTGTACGTGACGCCGGAGAAGATCAGCAGCTCGCCTAAGTTCCAAACCATGCTGGACACGCTGTATTCTCGCGGGAAACTCGCCAGGTAAGGCTATGGAGCAATAAATTTGTTATACGGATTATCGAAATCAATCTGATACTCAGTTATTTGTCTAGCAAAGTCACTTTCTCCACTACACGGAACAAAGCAATTTGTACAGTAAATGTGTACATTATCAGGTTTCATTATAAAGGCAGTATGGCACACATTATACAGTTAGGGTTTAAGTGGTTTGATAGGTCATTTTTGTACAGAATGAAGAGTGAGGGTTCGAAATGTCTCCCCTGTGGTACACCACATCAAATGTATTTTAAATCAAACTTAATGACGGTAAATTCGCCGTTCTTTGTATTATGTAATTCTGTCAATTGCTGATATGTAACTGGTGATAAATACTCCTCGTCCATCTTTCTAATTTATACAGAAGTTGAGTGTTTGGAGTGGTCGACAGCATCAAAAGCCTTACCGAAATCTAAGAAGTTTATTGCTCCTGCTCCAGCTTTCTAGTTCTCGCCATCCGTGATTATTTTAATCAAATTAAAAAAGCTTGATGTATATGTAAAGTGTCCCAATCAGAGGGCCTACTCCGAAATTCGAAATTCATATCGTACCGTTCCTCTAACTATCTTAATAATTATTAGTGCAAGCGGTACGGCACTATACGAACTTCGAATTTTCAACTTCAGAGACGGTTTGCTGACAGGTTCGTGATCGACGAGGCGCATTGCGTGTCTCAGTGGGGGCACGACTTCCGTCCCGACTACAAGCGGCTGTTCCTGCTGCGCGAGCGCTTCCCCGACACCAACATCATGGCGCTCACGGCTACGGCCACGCCGCGCGTGCGCATGGACATACTGCACCAGCTCAAGGTACACCACAATGCCAACACATTGTAGTGTGTGTCCGGGGTGTGGTGTCAGCTGCGCCTCACACACACACTCCCATTATGTTACTATAGGATATACACAGTCGAGCGTTCACCACGGTCGTACCTGATAGCGACAGGATAGAAGATGCTAGCCTAGTAAATTGCTATTTTTATCAATCGTCTATTGTATTTACGCCACTAACCTCGTGTCTCTCTGTGCAGGTGTCGAAATGTAAGTGGTTCCTCTGCAGCTTCAACCGATCGAATCTAGCGTACAGGATACTAGAGAAGAAACCCAAGTCCATCAACCAAGACGTTGCCAACATCATCAAACAAAAGTTTTTCCGGTAAATATTTCGCTTTCGAACTCAATTATCTATTTATTTGGTCCCGTCATATGTTTTGAGTGCTTATTTAATTTGGATATGCTGTAATGAATTTTGTTACAAAAAAACAATTACCCCTTTGTCACTTTTATAGCTGCGTGAACTATAAAAATAATAGTCAAAATAAACAGTTCAACTAACGAAGGATTGGAAGGTCTTCGAGCGTTCACGTCAGCGACGCTACCCGCACTAATGTTCTTCGTGTGTGCTATATGAAATTAACATTACTGTATAAAAAAACACACAGTTTTTTTGGTTCTAGTGACTCAGGCATAGTGTACTGTCTGTCCCGCAAAGAGTGCGAGAACCTGTCGGCCGAGCTCCGCAAGGTGGGCATCCAGGCGGCGCCCTACCACGCGGGGCTGGCCGACAAGAAGCGCGAGCAGGTGCAGGCGGGCTGGGTCGCAGACAAGTTCAAAGTGGTGAGTGGGGGGAGGGGGGTATCGTAGCTTCATTTTATCATGAACGGGACAAAGGGGCGTACTATTGAGTACAATTATGTGATGAAGCTTTATTAAAAACTGTGGTATCCAAGTTTGAACTATGATCTCTCAAGTAGAAGGTTATGAGTGCGAAATAGAGCTCGCGCCTCTGAGTTTTTCGGAATTTACCTGCGGATCAAGGAAATCGAGGTCTTGACGATTCGGTCTGAACCTTTAAACTTATAAGCTTATGGATTAGACGATCAATATTTTGTGTGATCCACGCTTATCGCGATCCATATCACGAAATATTGACGCGTATCGCAACGAAACTGGTTGTTTTGAAATCCACGATGGTACCTTTACATACCGGATCACGATAATATTGCATCCATGTCATTTTTAGCTTAGCATACTATTCTTAAAGTACCAGGCGCACATAACTCCTAAAGAGCTCTCCCGCAGATCTGTGCGACGATCGCGTTCGGCATGGGCGTCGACAAAGCGGACGTGCGCTACGTCATACACCACAGCATGCCGAAGTCCGTGGAGGGATACTACCAGGAGGCGGGCCGCGCCGGACGCGACGGCGAACTGGCCACGTGCCTGCTGTATTACTCTTATTCTGACGTCGTACGCTATCGTCGCCTGCTGGACAGTGAGTCGAATTTTACCTCCTTTTAGACGCTGATGTCCTGGTAGTATTGAAGGGCAATGTATTTTCCTTTTTTATTTTGATCGGCAATTGACTTAATTATAATAACCCAGTCTTTATTTATTTTTAATTAAGTTAAGGCTTAACTGGTGGCAACTTTGCCTACTGATGATGTCTATGCCAATAAAGAATGGGTCGTTTTTCAATCCTACTCCAACTTTTAGGCAACAGAAGACGTTCTTAAAACAGCCCTAGCAGGCCTGTGGGCAAAGTTGTCATGCACAAACAAGGTGTTGATTATTGTCAGGGCAAGCTTTTTATGAAACAATATTTTGAAAAAAAAAGTAGAACGGGGTAACGGGGGCGAAGTCCCTGGCAACAGCTAGTTTACAACCGATGTGTTACAGTGGAACGCAATGCGACCGCGGAAGCGAAGCGCGTACACGTAGAAAACTTGCTGCGTATGGTGGAGGTGTGCGAGAGTGTGACGGAGTGCCGCCGCGCGCAGGTGCTCGGCTACCTCGGGGAGAGGTTCAGCCGCGCAGAGTGCGCCGCCAACCGCGACGCCGCCTGCGACAACTGCCTGCTCGAAAACGACTATAAGGTACCGTAAACTGCTACAACTTTGCCGTCGTATCAACATGGCCGTAACTTTATTACACATAAACGGATAACTCACGTATAAAAAGTCGAGTGATGCTCGACATGTTTCGGACTATTTCGTAGTCCTTCTTCAGTTCTTTAGTTAGGGCGAGCGCTCCAGGAAGAAGGACTACGAAATAGTCCGAAACATGTCGAGCATCACTCGACTTTTTATACGTGAGTTATCCGTTTATGTGTAATAATGATTAAGTCTCACGGTAGTTTCATGTTGAAAATGGCCGTAACTTGTTTAGAGATCTGATGGCTGCGCAAAGACCCAAATACTTTATTCTTTGGACTTGTAATAAAAGCGATGTTTTTGATTAAGATTTTGACGTGATGACGTCTTATAAATCGATGAACGCCGGCTGCACTCACGAATTGCGTTACGTTCCGTGTAACGTCAGAGTGTGCAAGCGAGAGCGCGGAACAAGCGATAGAGAGGCACGGTCTTCACGCGTGACGTCAGAACTAGTAGTTCAAATATTTATATATGACGTTATCACGTAAAACTATCGTTCGTAAACCGACTTTGCAGACAATCGATTTTTTAAGTGGTAGGGCTTTTTGCATTGTATTGTCGTTCCAGCCGGTGGACGTAACGGAGGAGTGCAAGCTGATCGCGCGCTGCATACGCGACGCGGGGCGCTCGTCCTTCACGCTGCTGCACGTGGCCGACGCGCTGCGCGGCTCCATGCAGCAGCGGCTGCAACAGCTGCAGAAGAGCCCTATGCATGGACGGTCAGTAACATGATGCCGTACTAACACTTCAATTTCACGCACATAGTTGTTATTCCACCGGAGGTTCTGGTATAGTTTTACCTTATAACGCCGTTCGTAAACATAATATTACAGTGCTTCTAGTCATGTTAACGAATGGCGTAATAACGAAACTAAAAATCCCGCGTTACTACTTTATGTTACTTTGATTTGTTCATAAACTTTTGGAAATGAAATGTGTGCGACAGTGATGTAACGTATTGATTGTATCGTCTTCAGATGCAAGTCGTGGCAGCGTGGCGACCCGCTGCGTCTGCTGCGTCAGATGGTGGTGCGCTCCCTACTGGCAGAGAAACTGGTCGTCAACAACGATATCGCCAGCGCATACGTTACGCTCGGGCCGCACGTCGACAAGTTAGTACACTGTTCTTCCTCCGCCGTGCAGTCCTACTGTGCGACCTACATGGGCAAAGTTGCAACAAGTAGGCAAAGTTGACACTTGTAAAGAAAAGTAGCGCTGTCAATCAGAGCGAAATGTTCATGGGGTGGCCAAAGTGCTACAGATGTCTAAGTTCTCTTAAATGGCCATGTTTAATAGAAAATACGACTTTTTCTATACATTATGTTATGTCGATAGGTACAGGAAGATTATTTAGTTTAACATTTTTTTGAACTTGGAAAAGAACAACCAGAAATTATCCCAATGGCAAACTTGATACAGGTGGGCAAACTTACCCCAATGAGTTAATTTAGGACAGTCTTTTTTTATCATGTCCAGACTGATGTCCGGTAGCATACGTGTGGTGTTCCCGATGAAGGTGGAGAAGAAGGCGAAGTTGACCGCGCCCGCCGCCGCCAGCACGGCCGCTAAGGCGGACACGCCGATCAACGCGCTGCTCAAGAGGATCGAGGAGCGCTGCTACGCGGACCTCGTCGAGGCTTGCAGGTAATGTTGGGATGATGGTTAGAATTATTTTTTTATGAAATGGAATAAAAGTATACTCGAACTATTTTTTGTGAAGTCAAATCGAAGGCAATAAAAGTTTGGACATCCTTGGAAATGAAATTGTGCACAGTGCGTTTTAAACGCAATTTCTTTCCTCGCACGGTAAAGATCTGGAACCAACTTCCTGCTGCAGCATTCCCTGAGCGGTACAATTTAGGGATCTTTAAAAAGCGAGCCTTCCTGTTCCTCAAAGGGCCGGCAACGCACTTGTGATTCCCCAGGTCTTGCAGGTGTCCCTGGGCGACGGTGATTGATTTCCATCAGGTGACCCGTTTGCTTGCTCGTTTGCCCCCTCTTATATATATAAAAAAAAATGAAATTAAGCGTGAGTTGACTTACATACATACACATACACAAATCACGTCTTTATCCCTGACTTACGCTTGACAAAAAAGAGGGACGTTATAAGTTTGACGTCGATGTTTGTGTTTGTGTGTGTGTGTGTGTCTGTGTGTCTGTGACATCGTAGCTCTCAAGTCGATGGACCGATTTCGATGCGGTTTTTTTTCATTCGAAAGCCAGTTTACTTGTGGTTCTTAGCTACGCTTGGTCCAACAGTTTGAAGAGTATTAGCTCTTCCTAAATGATGTAAGGATTTTTTGGCATAAAATTGAATTATTTTTTTATTTGCTTCATTGGGTTGAAGATATCTGCTTCAAAATTAAGTTGCAAGATTCCAACCGGACAAGCATACTTACTTACGTACGTTGCAAGTTAATAAAAACCTTTTTTTTTTTTTTTTATATGAATAGGAAGGGAAACGAGCAGGTGGGTCACCTGATGGTAAGTGATCACCACTGCCCATTGACACCCGCAACCCCGGAGGGATTGCAGATGCGTTGCCAACCTAGAGGACTAAGATGAATGGCCTCTTGTGCCCGTAATTTCCCCGGCTGTTTTACTCTCCACACCGGAACACAGCAGTGCAAGCACTGCTACTTAGCGGCAGGATTAGCGAGTAAGATGGTGGTAGCGAAAAACCCGCAAAATCTAATAATGTAATGTAATGTTTTATGTAATTTTGCCTTGTAGGGAGATGGCGGAGGCCCGCGGCACGTCTCTGATCGCCGTGATGCCGCTCGCCGGGCTGAAGGCCATGGCCGCGCGGCTGCCGGAGTCGCCGGACGACATGCTGTCCCTGCCGCACGTCACTAGAGCCAACTATGACAAGTACGGCGCTGAACTGCTCAAGATAACCAGTGCTTATGCTGTGGAAAAGATGGGTAAGTGCTTACATTGACGACCGGATAGCCTAGTGGTTAGTGACCCTGACTATGAAGCTAGAGGTCCCGGGTTCGATCCCCGGTCGGGGCAGATATTTGTCTGAAAAATACGAATGTTTGTTCTCGAGTCTTGGATGTTTAATATGTATTTAAGTATGTATTTATCTATATAAGTATGTTTATCCGTTGTCTAGTGCCCATATTACAAGCTTTGCTTAGTTTGGGGCTAGGTCAATTGGTGTCAATTGTCCCAAGATATTATTATTATTATTATCATATAGTATACTTACATACATAAATCACGTCATTATCCCTTACGGGGTGGACAGAGCCTAAGGTAAGTGCTTATAGTTACCGAAACTATAGTGTTGCGTACTCTTTGTTTTTAAAGTGATACTTTATTTCCGTCGCGTCAAATTTTTCGTCCGTCTATCGGCCGCGGAGTGGGGATAAAGTGACAGGCGCTCGGCAAAGCATCGGCTGACCGTGTAGCGATTGTATTTATAATGTATTATGTAATTTGAAATAAAAACATTATCATTTCCATTTTTCAATCAATAACTTAATGATTTCATGTCAGTTGATTGTAAATCAGCAGACCAAAGAACGCTGAATTTGAAGTTGTTGTTATCTCATTTTTAAATCGTTGCCTTTCATCATACAGCCCTCAAATCGTGCGTTTCGTAAAGGAAATGAGTAACGGCTCGCCTGATGGTATTTCCATTTAAGGTCCGGCCACACCAGTGCGTAAAAAACGTCGACGATGCGTTCACGGAACAAAATGTATGAAGAAACGGTTAGAGAACGTGACGCATGCGACACGTCACTGCGTATACGCAGCGGTGTGATCGCTCCTTTAAACAATGGGATTCCACGTCGCACTGCAATTGGAACTGCATATGGATTTCACTCAATGCAATACGAGTACTATAATCATAATAAAATTAAGTCTTTTATATCTAAAAATTATTTCTCACAGGTCTTTTGATGCAGTACCAAGACGAGTTGGAGCAAGAGAAGCCGGCTGAAGATGACTTCGACGAGGGCACGGATTCTGAAACCGATTGGAGCAGCCTCGCGCGCAACGCCGACGCCAGCACCTCCAGTACCAGGAGCAGAGGACGCGGCAGGAGCTTCACTAGAGGAATCAAGAAGAGGTGAGTTGAGTAACGTGGCCTGAGTACTAGGCGATCAGAAAGCGAGAGAAGTTTGAAACTGGATATAGATGGCGATGGAAGAGATGCTGGAGCCAACCTGCTAGAAATGTAAGCTTCGACTGAAAATAATTAATACTGTAAGGATAATCTCGTTCCTTTAGAAAAATGTGTAAGGAATCGTGAGTGCAGTAAATTGGTCAACAATTTTGAGTCGTCAGCGAACCAAAAAAGGTTATGGGCATTAAATATTAAATGAGAGTCGTGTGCACAAGTAAAATCAGAGGCGCACAAGCTTTAGAACAATTTAAATAATTAGTTTTTTATGACAGCAAATAAAACTTTACATAAACTTTAGATATATATCGACGGCCGGATAGCCTATTGGTTAGTGACACTGACTATGAAGCTAGAGGTCCTGGGTTCGAATCCCGGTTGGGGCAGACAGTTGTATGATGAATACGAATGTTTGTGCCCGAGTCGTGGATGCTGTATGTATTTATCTATTATATAAGTACGTTTATCCGTTGCCTG
The DNA here is from genome assembly GCA_949127965.1 of Pandemis corylana. Classification (NCBI taxonomy): domain Eukaryota; kingdom Metazoa; phylum Arthropoda; class Insecta; order Lepidoptera; family Tortricidae; genus Pandemis; species Pandemis corylana. The sequence goes on along the minus strand of OX421866.1, from coordinate 11,686,925 downwards.
GTACCCATAATACAAGCTTTGCTTAGTTTGGGGCTGGGTAAAGTGGTGTAATTTGTCCCAAGATATTTATTTATTTATATTTTTAGTCTCTATATCTATGTCTATTTATCCTAATGAATTATCGCACGGATTGTTTGTAAGTGATAACAAACGATGGGCGTTTCTAAGGTTCAAGCGCAAGCGCACGTCGTCAGCGAAGACCAAGGCGGCGCGTGGCGCGTACGCAGCGCGCGGCCGCGGCGCGCCCGGCACCAGCGCCGCTAGACCCGCGCCCGCCTGGAAGTCTGCAGGTAACTCGCCACTGTTAAGGGTCCTGCCTCACTGGACACGCCATGGCGCCGTCTCCAGCTACGGGCTATTCCCACCTGTTACCACCAATTTACCAGTGGTAACAGCTAAAATTTTTTTCCCCATCTTTTGACACTAAAGTACTCGGAGGTATCAACTGGGAATAATTTTCCACCTATTCGTTAAGTGGTAACAGTTGGGAATCTTTTCATCTTGCTAAACGTGGCCTGTAGGTCTTGTCACCTTAGGGTCTGTCTACCCCGTAAGGGATAAAGACGTGATTCATGTATCTGTATCTGTATCTTACCACTAAAGTACATAAATACATACATAAATCACGTCTTTATCCCTTACGGGGTAGACATAACCTAAGGTAACAAGACCTGAACGCCACGTTTAGCAATACTGTGGGCGTATAGATCGAAATTGGAATCTGAATAGTAATGGGTTGCTAGCCGCATCGTTTATAACATGATTCCTAAGATTTTCGCCCATTACCTCGATGGGATTTTACCATCTGCGCGCGAAGAGTAGCAACTGGTACATTCTATGTTTCCATTACTCCCAGACCAGCATGGAAGAACCACTAAAGTACTCGGTGGTATCGACTGGGAATATTTTTCCACCTACGAGGGGCAAACCGAAATGATCGGGAATTTAAAAAACTAAGTACACTTGATACACAAATTATATATTATTGTTTTTCGAAGTACTCTCCGTTACAATCAATGCACTTTTGCATTCTTTTAAACCAGTCATTGAAACAGTAATTCCAGTTTAAACTAGACATTGCCAAAATGGCCGATTTATAGGCTTCCACGGCGGCTTCTGGGTTTTCAAACCGCTGACCACGCAATAAATCTTTAATTCTAGGGAACGTAAAAAAATCATTTGGACTCAGGTCAGGGCTGTATGGAGGATGGGACATCAACTCAACGTTTTCCTCGTTCAAAAATTGATTTGTTTTACGGGCGGTGTGGGAACTCGCATTATCGTGATGTAAGATGACACGTCGTGTGGGGTTCCCTCGGCGAAGTTCGGCCAGCATCTCTGGCAAACAAACTGTAATATACCAATCAGCGGTAACCGTTCTTTGTTCTTGTAAAGGAATTGTGGCAATATGTCCTTTTTTTGAGACGAACGAAGCCACCATTTTCTTCGACACGCTGCGGGAACGCACAACTTTCGTTGGTTTGACCTCGTCATCGAAGACCCAAACTGCCGACTGGTGCTTTCTTTCAGGCTCATAGGAATAAATCCAGGATTCGTCACCCGAGACAATATTATAAACGGCTTTTGACCTTCCTCCATTGTAGCGTTTTAGAGTAGATCGGCACCAATCAATACGAGCCGCCTTTTGCTCTTCTGACAAATTATGGGGTACCCACCGGGAAATCAATTTTCTGACACCCAACTCACTATGCAGAATAGTGTGGATTGCAGTCATTCCAATGCCTATGGTTGCCCGAATCTGGTCGGATGTCACATGTCTATCTTCTTTTAGTATTTTTTCCACAGCCGCGACATTTTCAGGCGACACCGCTGTTTTCGGCCGACCTGTTGAAGGTACGGTGCTGAGAGAGGCACGACCCCGTCGAAACTCTGCATACCAACGATATATTGTCGTTTGACTAGGTGCTTCAATTTCATATATAGAAACAAGCTCATTAAGACAGTTATCTGGAGATAACCCTCGACGAAAGTTGTGATAAATAATTGCACGAAAATTTTCACGCGTGAGCTCCATTTTGTCCATCGACTTGTCAATTTGAAAATGGAATTAAAAAAATATGACGTTATTTTTTTTAATTGTGAAAACGGCATCGTGACTGTCAGTCGCCAGTACGCATGTGATAAAAAAGGATTTAATGTAACTCAGTTTAAAGTATTTTATTCTCGATCATTTCGGTGTGCCCCTCGTATTAGTTAAGAGGTAACAGTGGGGAACTTTTATTCCCAAAAGTTACCACTGGTAAAAGATGCGATTTTTCCCTAAGCGCCATCTATTTGCAACTGTCTGTGCAACACGGAACCAAAATCAATCGTACAAAATTAGAAAGTACATTTTCCGTTAAATATTATTTTTAAATGCTAAAATTGTTTATATTTTTCCAGCGGGAAATAAACTTGGCAGCATGCCCGTCCCGCGAGCCAATACCGCGGTTCTCAACACGAGGCCGGGAGTCTTCAATCCGTCCAAACTTAATCTACTGTAGAATTTAATATCCGGGTACTGCGAGCAGCCTCGCGAACCAGCCACTGCAGGCACTGTTTTGAAGAAAAAAAAGAAAATCAATATCCTAGGCTGTCTACTCGGTTTGGATATGAACAAAGATGTCGCTTGTACATACTATGTTTAACTGTTAGTTCCGTCAGAGCAAAGTAATAGTGAATTCTTGTGGAATAACGCCTACCAGAAAATGTGACGTCAATAAATAATAGAAACTTGTGCCGTGATAAAAATATGCAAATGATTATCGAAATGTGATTCAATCCAAGCAATGTTTGTTTTTAATTTTATGCCCATTATTTTTGAGTAACTGGACCACCGAAATAATTTGAAATGCCAGTGTTTTTGTTAGTATGTAAGAATGGTTGAATAAAAACTTTTTATGTTGAATATTGGTTTCGTTTTTTTTGTAATTGTAAGTCTATTGCCGTTTCGTTAAAGTTTGTGCGAAAAGGATGCAAGCTTTATGACAGCGAAAAAAGCTGAAAATATGGGATTCGTTGTTGGCTCCATATTTAAATTTATTACAATCTAAAAAAGAAAGATAGTAAGTTTTCATACGGACAACGAGAACACATAGAAAACAAACAAACACGCTAATCCGCGAACTTGGTAGGTGGAAATAAGTAAGATAAGTAGGTAAAAAACTAATATTTTTTTATTTTGATAATTGAAAGTATTCTGTAAGCTTATTACCTAACTCGCTCGCAATCGCCATCATGTTCATTTTGACAGTTCATGTATGAGCTGACAATTGGCATCGGAATCAGCTAGCTGTCACATTCATACAAGAACTGTCAAAATGAACACGATGGCGATTGCGAGCGAGTTAGGTAATAAGCCTACTGGTGACTACTGGGGCAGGTGTATGATGACCTTCATGGCGTCCCCGCTCTGCGCCAGCTGAAGAGCCTCATGCGTCTTCTCGAGCGGCATGTGGTGCGTTATGAACTTCTTCAGGTCGATGGCGCCGCTGGCCACAGCCGAAATAGCTGCCGGGTACCTGCGAGGAGACGAGAACAAATAAATATTATGGGACAATTGACAATTGGCCAAGTCCCCTACTTAAGGAAAGCTTGCACTGTGCATGCTGGACAAAGAATCAACTTATTTATATGGATCAGTACACATTTAAATCACTACATACCTAGTATAAAACAAAGTCGCTTTCTCTGTCCCTATGTCCCTATGTATGCTTATATCTTCAAAACTACACAAAGGATTTTGATGCGGTTTTTTTAATAGATAGAGTGATTCAAGAGGAAGGTTTTTATGTATAATTCTACGCAGACAAAGTCGCGGGCAGAAGCTAGTATAAATACATATATGACATTCAAAACTCGAGAACAAACAATAATATTATAATGGCGAGCAAAAACATCGGAAACTTTACATATAAATTTGTATCTTTTTGCATTTTTTTAAAGTACATGCGAAAGTTCCTACTGAAAATTTATGCTCAATTTCAATTAGGTATCATCACATAACATGATTCCTAAGATTTTCGCCCATGCCTTCGATGGGCTTTTACTATCTGGGCGGAAAGAGAAGCAACTGTTACATTCTATGTTTTTTCTTTACACCCGGATTAGCATGGAAGAAAAAAATTACATCTGTAAATTAGAGCCAGGAGTATGTTGTTAATAGTGAGAAGAACCATGGTAGGCGTCATCGTGAATCGTAATCGTACTCTAGGGCGTGCAGTGGGGGGTCCCCAGGGTAGGCAGCGCGTATATGTCTTTTTCAAGATAAGGGGGCCGCGAGGAGTAAACCTCTATAAAAATCAACAGAGCGGCGTGATCTCGGTCATGTCGGTCGTCACGTAACCCCGGCCCGCAGGCGCTGGGAACGTGGGCCGCTGAGGGGGCTGCGAAGAGTTAACCTCTTTAAAAATAACAAACGGTCACCGGCGGGGGAGAGCGGGGAATCCGGAACCCGCATTCAATGGTGCCGTCGCCACCTGCCCCATCCCGGGGCGGCCAGTGGACGTTGCGGTGGTCACCGTAGTGGGTCCGCAACGCCCGCAGTTCAAGGCCTGGAGGGAACGTGTGTTTTTAGACGGTAGGCCACTCCCCTCCTTCCACAGGGAAGGCAGCGGCGAGTTGGAGAGCCCGTCATACCTCCGTTCGTGCTGCCCCGAGCGCGGAGATGCATAAGGCGCATTTTCCACACGTTAAAAAAAAAAAAGGCAGCGCGTATATGTGACTGCACGCCACTGTATACTCACGTGTTGACGATGCGGAAGGAGCCGCGCACGTCCACCTCGCGCAGCAGCGTGCTGGACAGCGGCACCTCCACGCTGCCGGCGCCGATGCCCACCACGAGCACCACGCCGCCTGTGGCCGTCACCTGACACACCACAACATAATAATGCATAATTTTTGAAACGGATATGACATAACCAACTTCTGATGTGATTTAAATTATAACGCCTGAATTGATTATTGATTACTGAAATTTAAAGCTCTCTAAGTACAGCCAGCATCAGAATTTGATAAACAGTCGAAGTGCTCAAAATGATCTATACACGACTGTATTGTCAATCCTTTGAGCTCTTCAAATGTTTATTATTCTGATGCTTCCTGTGCCCTTTCAAATAAAAAAATAATCAAAACTATCGATATCGCCCGTAAACTGCATACGAAAATGAAAAATAAAACAAAACAAAAAAATCATTTTTGATAGGCACCTACAAGCTTTTTGCTTACTGCACTTTTTGATGATTGTAGCTACTTGCATTGTCATCCGTCTTACATGTGTGAACCAAATTTCAACCGTTGAAAAGTTTCCTACTGCGGGGACGGTCCTGGCTGACCTACCAGAATTCTACCACCAGATTATTATGACTTCTGGCTTGCACATGTATGCAAAATTTCAGCTCAATCCGATGAAGATATCTGCTTCAAAATTGAGTCGCAAGTTTCCACCCGGACAAACATAACTTACATACATACATTTCAAGTTAATTAAAGCTTGTAATAATAATAAAATAGGTCCCGAATCCCTAAACGTTCGGGTGTACTAAAGTGGCGGGCTATAGGGCACTGTGTACCAGCATAGCAGTCCTAGTGGCGGACGGGAAGGCGCAGGCGTCGATGCTGATGTCGGGGCTGCCGCCCAGCAACTCCGTGATCTTGTCGGCGGTCTGCTGCTCCGACAGCTCTTTGGTGGCAAGGAGCGTGTGGTCCGCGCCTAACGCCTTGGCGATCTCGAGACGCGAGTTCGTTACATCTGAAATTAAAACCAATGTTTATTGATGGAAACTTTCCACCTATAGGTACGCTTATTAGAAACTTTGGAAAAGGGAATCAAAAAACAGATTGATGGGTTGCCAGCCACATCGCGTATAACATGATTCCTTAGGTTTTCGTCCATTCCCTCGATAGGTGCATTCTATGTTTTTTCTTTACTCCCAGACCAGCGTGGAAGGCTAAGTAATCTAACCAGTCATGAGGATCTTGTTGGCGCCCATGGCCCTCGCGGCCATGGCGCACAGCACGCCGACGGGCCCCGCGCCGAAGATGGCGACGCGCGCGCCGAGCCGCACGCCCGCCCGGTTGCACGCGTGGATCGCGATCGCCAGCGGCTGCACAGCCGCGCCCTCCTCCATCGACAAGCTGGCCGGCATCCTGTTAAGACAAACATGGTGGCGTAATACAGCTCTTTCCTCTCCTTGCTCCAGGCTTCTCGTAGTGCTGATCGCTCTTTCATACAAGGCAGGCAAATGAGCAATGAACCTGACAAGTAAACAGCACCGCTTGTGGGCAGTTGGAATACACCAGTACAAGATCTAGGTACGTACCAGGATTAGCGAGTAAAATGGTGTCAACCCGCAATAGATACCCTGAGCCTAACAAGCCTACCTACTCTTTTCTTTAAAAGCCGACGACTGTACTGTAACCCATTAAAGTTGTGTTGTAGGTGTCCATGGTCAGCAGTTGCTTTCCATCAAGTGACCTGCTAGCTCGTTTTTCCGAACATACCTATATAAAAAACTCATCATCATAATATTAGCCGTAGGTCGTCTACTGTTGGACGTAGGCCTCCCCCATAGACCCCCAGTTGCCTCAGTTGGAAGCGGCTTGCATCCCCCGTGAACCCGCTACTTTAACCAGGTCTTCCGTCCATCTCGTCGGCGGACATCCTACGCCTACGCTGCGCTTGCCGATCCGCTGTCTCCAATCGAGAACATTTCGGCCCAAACGAACACCTGTTCTCCGTGCTATATGGCCTGCCCATTGCCACTTCAATGCTATGCTAAGGCTATGTCGGTGACCCTTGTTTTTCTTGTTCTTGTAATAAGAAAACTCGCGATGTGGTAAAGACTGCGGGAAGCCAATGGCTGCGGATAGCACATAACTGATCGTCGTGGAGATCCTTGGGGATCCAGCTGTGGACGTCTCAGCTCATGATGATGATAGAACTGACTTGTGGCAATAGTCCGGCACATGCTTGTAGTAGGTGGCGAGGTTTCCGTCAGCGCCGAGCGATGAGCAGTAGTGCGGCTTGGGGCAGAGGTTGTAGCGGCCGGCGCGGCACAGCGCGCACGCGCGGCATGGCTGCGTCGGCTCGATGGCCACGCGGTCGCCCACCGACAGGCTGGACACGTTGGAGCCGACCTGAGGCGACGGTCAGTATGAGTGATACTAAAAAGTAGAACTCAGAAAAATCCAAAAAGTACAGCCACGTACGGGTTTGTCTATTGATACTTGAATCGGCTGAGCGAGGGAGACAGCAGAATAAACCGAATGGCATACTAAGAGCTCACGGACTTTACAGCTACTTATGGCTATAGCATCCGCAAAACCAAGTGGCGAGTCAGGCCGTTAATCATCGGATTCATGCTTTCTCTTTCGCACCCGCACTGCCTTATGGAGTGGGCCGTGCAACAATAGTGCAGTAAGCGTTAGGCATTAAAAAGAATGGAACTGACGTTTATTTCTTGACTCGCCACTTTGTTTTGCGGATACTGTAAGTAGTAGGTAGGTATAGAAAACACGCATCACAGATGGATGATCATCCGGGTTCGATTCCCGGCAAACTTTACTTTTTGGATTTTTCTGTTCTAGTTTTCAGTATCAACGAAATAAAACACAGAATTGGGATGTATCCCGACACGCACAAATGTTGCAAGTTTTGTGCTGGACAGTATAGTACCTACCTATAATTACATTTTTATTTTTTAAAATTAGTACATTCAATCAACGTAGGCCATAATATATAGACATGCCTATCAATGTAACATAAAACTCATAAACTCACGGTAAATATTTAAATATTTTAGTCTCCGTATCGTATCGCCTATATTTACAGACAGATTTAGATAAAAGACATTCAGAAAGACATGACGTGATATTAAAAGTAAAAATCTAATTTGATCATAAAACAAAATAAAACACACCATGGACAGTTTTTCGTGTAAAATGAAGCGTGGATTTTTGTAACTTTAAATTTATTAATGGTAAAGTGAAATCAGTCCTATTGGTGCCTCTTCGTAAAGCTCTACCCACCACCCACAGCCTTACACCCTAGGGCGCACAGTGGGGGGTCACCGGGTCAGGCAGCGCTTACAAATTGTGCTGCATTACCTTCCTACCTACCGCCACCCTCCAGCTGTCTACGCTGGCGATTCCCTCCTGTACGCCCCGACCTACCCCCACACAATTCCTGTCCTCCTGGTACCTTGACAACGGTGCCGGCGCCCTCGTGGCCGATGACGATGGGTTCCGACAGCACGTCGAAGCCGCATTTGCCTGTCGACCACAGCTTCACGTCCGAACCGCAGATACCCACGCACGCGATCTTGATCAACACCTCTGGAGTACACAAAAAAAACACGGGAATACATACGCATATAAATCACGTCTTTATTCATTACGACTACGAGGTACTTAGATGGAGCAACAGAGCCTCTAGGCCTTTTTTATGTAACGAAGATCAAATCTTTATGGATGCCCTAGGTGCGAGGGTAGGCGGGACTCCTCCCAATGTGGTAAACCCAAACTAAAACCTCTCCGGCGTTGCCCTCAATCCAGTGTGATGGGGAAGCAGTGGGAACCACAAGGGTTTCACTACAAACGCCCCCGGCAGGGGCGTAACTATAGGGTGGCAGGGGTGGCAAAATGCCAGGGGCCCCGAGCTCTACGGGGCCCCGAACTGGCTTGGTTTACAGCACAGAAGGGACGCTGATGCACTTCTTTATATTGAGGAAGGAGCCCCATCTCACGAATTTGCCACGGGCCCCAGACGTTATAGTTACGCCACTGGCCCCCGGTGGCTCTGGCTTCCGCGAGGACCGCGCCAAGAAAGGGAATGCCCAGACGCTGGGCCCATCTTCCCTTAGATAATGAGACCGTGCAATGCAGGTAGGTAATGTACGGGGTAGACAGAACATAGGGTAACAAAACTTATTAAATAGCCCACGTTTTGCATGATTTTGAGCAAAATACGCTTCTAGCCATAATTAAAACTACTAGATTGAAAAGCGATAACTGTGGGTTAGGTCCAACTTACCATTGTCGTTTATCTCTGGCATGGGCCAATTTTCCTGAAATCAAAAGTTAACTAAATATGCTATGATCAAAGTATTCATGTAGGTATTTAATTAGGATATAAATATAAGCTACCGTTACAAGAGTTTTAGATCAATCATCGACATAAAACAATTTACGTGATAAAGTTCCGAGCGGTAGTTGTTATTTCCTCTTCCTATTTGAGTTTATATAAAAGAGTGTATGTATAAAGGTGTATTTTCTTAGTAAATCACCTAAGCAAAATAAAGTAAGTAAATAAATTAAACAAACTTACAATTTTGACGTCGTACGGCCCGTGCAAGATGGCTGCTTTATTTTCTGAATTAACTCCGTTCATTTTAAAATATCTCAACTATACTTATTTTGGATTTTTAAGTTCAAGTTCGACTTATTTGAATCAGCTTCCGTAGCTCAGTTAGCTCAGTTTCCAACTGCCCTCGATCCCAACTGATCTTATACATATAACATAAAATAAATAAAGATATAGAGCAATAAAATTTGTACCATGTTATCAGTTACATAATGTAAACAAAGCTCATTCATGCCTCAGACCTAATAAAAAGTTGAGACAGTGCGTGGCGAACTGCGAAGTGAGGACACTATAAACTACGCCTTGTAATGAGGTTTTGCGAAACATTTCACACTTAATGCACCTGTATGCTGACGGTGCTTGATTATATGATTACTAGCTTTTGTCTGCACAGAATCAAAACTTCTTCCTCTCTCCCTTCGAAGATGTACAAAAATCAGCCAAATGCCAGTCGCACTTTTAGCACGAAAACGTGTTCTGTCTCGAGTCTAAGTATCCCGAGCTATATTTTTTTTATATCTTCCATGTACAGACTTTCGACCCTCTTCAGCTTTAGTTATATGTACCTATAGATTATATTGCCATTGGAGCTTGAAACATAATATATATTTATGGATCTTTCAAGTCAACCAGGCCAAGATTGAAAGTAGATAAAATCGAATTAGACGATTTGATGACAAACGAATCTTAAGTTAACAGAAGCCACGCTTACGCTTACGCTTACACTTACGCTAACGCTTTCACTTACGCTTACGCTTACGTTTACGCTAACGCTTATGCTTGTTTTAGCGTTTATGATTAACGGGTAAGCAAGCATACTGTTAAAGTATAAGTTTAGGTATTTGAAATATTTTTTGAGAACCACTGGTACCTAGTTAAGCTAATTTAAACTACATTAAGACGCTTTCAACATGAACAGAGCGCTGGCGCGCAGTGTTCGTTTCGCTGCCGCCGGGGCGAGCGCTCCAGGAAGAAGGACTATACGGAATAGTCCGAAACATGTCGAGCATCACTCGACTTTTTATACGTGAGTTATCCGTTTATGTGTAATAATACATTAAGACGGTTCAAAACGTGCTATCGTAATTTATTTGTATGTGCCGAGTGATAGAAAACTTACGTAACAATGAATTGACAATATTGACATCTTCAATGATAACTCGGTTTTGCCTAGATATGCTCCAGTGGGTTGATTACGTGATCGGATCAGTGTTTTTTTGATGGCGTATCGTATACCTACAAGAGCGTCTTCAAATTACTCGTGAACTTTTCAGCTAGTGCTGCAGTGTAACAGCCAACATTATTGTTGTTTTCTGATGTAAGAACTGTCATTATCATAAAAATGGTAAATCAGTTTCTTGGGGTGCGAGTCGAGTTACTTCCACGTGTGGTCAAGAGCTGCGGTTCGTTTTTGAATCCGTCCGAAAGGGCAGTGCTTGGTCCGGTGCACCCTGGGCATCGCATCGGCTAATGATTTCCTGGCAGTTTCTGAGGGATATCTTTGACCGTTGGCTCTTGCCCGACAGGGGGGGAGGGTGTCTTTGACCATTACCGTAAAACGTTGCCGACATTTGTCACAAGTTTTTTTATTTATATTTTTGTTACTTTGACATTGGCGAAGTTGTCGCTGTAACGACTTGATCCGCCACAAATAAGAAGAAGAAGCAGTTTCCTGGCCGTCTATATCTAATTGGTTTTAGTTTAGTTCAGTAAAGTAGTTAGTTACCTCAATCCAAAGACTCGGGTCATAATCAACGTCTAACAAATAGTTCTGAAGATAACATATAAATAATCTACATAGTACAAAGCAAAGTCGCTTTCCGTTGTCTGTCTTTCTGCCTGTCCCTATGTATGCTTAGATCTTTAAAACTACGCAACGGATTTTGATGCGGTTTTTTTAATAGATAGAGTGATTCAAGGGGTAGGTTTAATGTATAATTCTACGCAGATGAAGTCGCGGGCGGAGCCTAGTATAAAATAAACAATCGTATCCTAAGTCTATGAGGACTGTGGCCGACAGTGAAAAGTCGAATATAATAAAATAATTTATTTGAAAAATATTTTACAATTTAAGCATGTACTTTTGTAGCACTTAGGTACAAATATATCTTTTGTATTCTTTATTACATCAAAATAATAACAATCTTGTAACATTTGTTAATAATTCTTTAAAGATAAGAATCTGAAATGTAGTTTATGAAGCGGCCTTCTCCCGCTCTATAATCAATTTATATCATGTGAAAATTTATACACAAATTGACCTAGTCCCAAACCAAGCAAAGTTGGTATTTAAAATTCTGTAGTTTCGGTTTATTCTTGAGCCAACCGTGCAGCGCGGAATGATTTAATATAAATTTAATTTTAAATATCATATGGTATGCCTCCCCCGCCTCCTTCCACTCGGTAGAGGGGCCGGGGAGGAAAGTCCCGCATAACCTCCGCGCCGTCCCAACGGCGCGGTCGTATGCGTAACACATTTTCCCACGACAAAAAAAAGTAAGGCGTGCTACCTTGCAAAAATCCGTAAAATTTACTTTAAAAAAATCTGTACGTTCTTAAACCTAAACCTGTATCTCCACAATGACCCTCGTCCACATTTAGAATTTCTGCTTGTTGTTGGCATCCCGAGGCTGGACGTGGATCATGACCTTGATGCCGGTGCCCTGGCGCGCCACCTCGTAGGCCTCCAGGGTGTCTTCGAGTGTGAAGTGGTGCGTGACGAGGGGCTTCACGTTGATCTTGCCGCTCGCTACCATGGCCAGTGCGATTGGGTACCTAACGCATTAAATTTATCATAAGAATATTAGAATACCAAGGGAACCTGAAACCCTGCTATGCTTGGTCCGTCAGTAATTTTTCACGAATCACCTGATGGAAAGCTGTTGGGTTACGGGTGAGTTGCTGGCCGTTTAAAAGACGACTCGTTTTTGCCAGTTTACTGCAAGTCGTGAAGTTGGTTGGTTGGTAATTTTGAATGCAATTTTATGGTGTTCGTGAGCCTAGCTAACAACAAAAGAACTCTTGTGAACCTCAGCGGAGTGCAACATGCAGTGGTTAGCAGAAATCTATAAGAACAGGGAGCCCGATCTCACGCACATCATAAAATTGCATTGAACGCCCTAGCATGGAAAGACGACTCGTCCTTGAACAAAAAGAGCCCTCGGAACCCACTGGTTTTCTGGAGCCACACTCTCTCAAGGTTAAGCCGGCTTTATCGGCTGTACTTTATGGCTAAGAACCAACAGTACGAGTATCTAATGAAATGTCTGTACTAACTCGTTGACGTAGCGGAAGATGCCTCGGATGTCGACCTCGCGGCTCATGGCGCCGGCCAGCGGCACCGTCAGCTCCGGGCTGCCCATGCCCACCAGCACTGCGCAGCCGCCGGACTTAGTGGCCTGCACAACAAACACGAGGACATTTGAGATGGGGAGCAAGGCCAACTGCCTTAATCGTTGATAGTTGATACCATGCGAAAGTGTTTTAAGAGGACCACAAAAATCGTGTGGTGTCTAGTAATGATTCAAATAGCTGCCCTAGCGACCTCATCTCTCATGACAATAGCAACCCGTATTCCTTTAAAAATTATCATAAATTGACTAAGTACCTATATACTTAATGAGGAAAGGTTCTTATAGGAGTAAGGAACTAAGACGCGTTTTTGCGTAATGAAGTACCGCACCAGGCTTCCAAATCCTTAATTCGATTTTCAAAGTTCGTTTCGTGCCGTTCATTCAGACATTCATGATGTTGTCATTAATTTGAGAGTAAAAGGGATGGTACGATACCAACTTCGAAAATCGAATTTCAGAATAATCCCCACACGACCACAAATTAAGCTCATTCGCCATCGTGAATTGCAAGATATACCATATCCCGTCAAGCGTCCCAGCGACTACAGTAGTCCCTAACTTTTTCGAGCGGGAAATGTCCTAGGGACTGCATTATGCATTATGGATTTAATATTAAATAGGAACATACATAAGAACACAAATAAGAACAGTACCATAAGCGCAAGTCGCACGGTGGCCTGTGCGCCGCTGGCATCGAAGGTCTTGTCGGGATGCTCTCCCAGCAGCTGATGTATCCTCGCCACCAGCTCCGCTTCACTGTCGTTGCGAGTCACCAGCATCGTGCAGTCTGCGCCCATCTTCTTCGCGAAGTCCAAGCGGGATTGCAGGATATCTGCGAGATACAGAAAACTCATGATCGAACTGATCCTATCAATTTTATTGGCCACTTGCCTACGACCTGTATATTTAAGGGAGAGCTGATAATGTTGGTTATTATTATTCACCTTGAGAAAAGGGCCGAGGAACAAGTGTTTTAACCCGGTTTAGGAAAGGTAGGTACAGCCGCGGACTTTTATTGTTGAGCCATGATAGAACCTTGTTGCAAAATGTCAATGACAAAATATTATTGAAATTGTTAGTTGACATGGCGTTACTTCACTATGAATGACAGCGTTCTTTGTATGCTGAACAATTAAAATAATAGAATGTAGTACGTTTAGTAATGGACTGATGATGATGAATCTGAATTCCTTGAGCTTGCAATAAAATACGTTAACTTTGTGGGCTCCATTATTTAAGTAGAGCTTCTGGCCTATCATAGTTAATAACTTAAATATCATCACCAATTTTCAGGGCTGGTCATCTGTCAAAGCCAAGAGCCACCTTCGCTTCGCCTAACAACGACATAACATGTTAATAAGTTTAACAGAAAAATGATGTAGAGCTGATATTCAAACGATGTATGCAGCTCCACGGTACTAGGCTTCCAGAAAATGCAAGATCTCACCTGTGATAAGAATCTTGCTAGCTCCCATAGCGCGCGCAGCCAGCATAGTGACCAGTCCGATGGGCCCTGCCCCCAGCACCAGAACGCAGTCACCCGCTGTTACATTAGCGCGTCGGCACGCGTGGATGCCCACCGACAAAGGTTCCAGCAGGGCACCTTCTTCCATCGACACGTGGTCAGGTAGTCTGAAGATGGAAAAATTAAGAAGGTTATAAGATAAGCTTTGATGTGATATGAAGTGAGAAGAAAAACGGAACTAGCCTGTTGATAATGTGTTTGATTTCCTCAACTGTTCTACTGTGACTATTCAAGTTGGAAGCTTAGTGCAGTAGGTATTTTATGTAGTAAGATTGAGGTATCATACTTAGCTATCCAGTTAAACTTTAAACAAAGCCCGCTGACACCAATGGTATGGTGTATTAAAAGTGTTCTGGAATATTTCAGGGATAGTAATTTTGGATTCAAAATGAAGTCACCCCTTTGACGCCGAACACTTTGGACCGAACAGTGTAGGTATGTTACCACATTTGTCAACTACGATTTCAAAATCCTGAAAAAAAAATACTCCAGATCTATTCCAGCCAGTTTCCTCCCTTTTCTCTCTCACTTCCGCTGTGCTTTGTTTTGTTCTAGGTTGCCAAACGAATTTTTTCATGGAACGACATCGCCACCGCGGTAGAGTCTGGTAGTCTATAATTTACTAAGGCTTACTTGTAGCAGAAGTCAGCAGCATGCTTGTAGTAGCGCGCCAGGTTGCCGTGGCAAGGCGGCGTAGCGCAGAAGATGATGTCGGGACAGAGATGGTAGCGGCCGGTCTTGCAGAACTCACAGCAGCGGCACGGCACGCCCGGTTCTATCGCGACGCGGTCGCCCACCACGAGGTTCTTTACTTTAGCGCCGCACTGGAGATACGGAAGAAACATTTTACTAAAATTAAACAAAAGCCATCGTAGACTAGTGGTCCGACGGCATCACAAGCAAGGTTGTTGGTTCGAACCCGGGATACATCCTGGAATAAGTACAAATTCATTAAAGCGCGTCTACACGGGGATTACTGGGGACTCTGCAGCTTACTGTTACTGACTGTAGGTACTTACTGATCCGGCCGTATGAGTTTTACGGTACGTAAGTATCACAAATTAACCTTTAAATCTGAATAAAAACAGCTCCTGATGACTTTGGGAGATAAATTCAGTGTAAGATTTACTTATCTCGTGGCAAATCCATTAAGATACGCTTGACCTCAAACAATGATGATGAATGACGATACAATTTATCAATTATATCATTAAACTGTGTTGCTATTGAGAAATACTAAATGAAGTGTTAGATATATTATATCTCCTTATTTCTGGTAAATCTGTTATCATAAAACTTCTGTGGGATCTGTCACTGTAGGTACTCTGTTAAAGAGTACAGTGGCATTAAACTTGACATTTTAATTTTGAATGTGTGTATTATGTGTGATAATTATTCTTTGTACCATTCTAGTACCTCATTTATTATTATTATATATTTTTGTTATTTATGTTCTGATAATATTTTCACATTTTGTGGTTTTATATTTATTATATATTATTTGACATTTGAAATTGCTTTTAAAATAGGTTTTATTTAAATTATTATTATTTTCTCTTCTTTTGTACTCCACGATCTTTTTGCGAATCTACATTAACATTTCATGTAGTTTCATTTCATTTTTTGTTTGTTGTTATTTTGTTTTAATTTAATTTCAGTTATTATTATTAACTACTATTTTATTACAATTGACAATCCTTTTGTGAATTACTTATGTTTGACATTTAATTGTACTTTTAAAAGGGTGATAAATAAATCTAATCTCGGGGGCGAGCGCTCCAGGAAGAAGGACTACGAAATAGTCCGAAAGATGTCGTGCATCACTCGACTTTTTATACGTGAGTTATCCGTTTATGTGTAATTATAAATCTAATCTAATCTATCGATTTTTTTATTTGTTCCTATCCCTTTGAAAAGCTGATGACGGGTAAGTAAACTAGGTATTTAGGTGAAAACTAAGCTTTAGTTAAGTAACTTTGTAATTGTCTAATCCTTATTACTTAATTATATTACAAAAAATGTATAAGAAAGTTTATGACATGTAATTCTCTTTAATCTTCCGCAATTTAATGCACCTAATTTATTTATTTACTCGGTTGAAAACAAGATGATACGAGTAGGTACGCGCCGCGGACTGGTTTTATCACCACATTTACCTAAGTACCTACACTACTACTATAGCATTTAATATTACATTATCTGTGTCACCATAAACCGATAAAGTGATAAACCACTAGAGAATTATGACGCGATTATTTCATAACTACATAATCGTAAAGCAAATACAATTTGTTACGTTGCGATAAAACAAAGGAATATTTTTGAGTTTAGTAAATAATTGTAGGGTGTTAAAATTAAGTAATTAAAAAATTTACACCGTGGTAGTTGTTTGTCGGTTACTATGAAATATTTACGTACTAAGTAGGTAAATAAGGCAAAAAATCTCAGGTAAGTATAACCACAGCAATAGCCACAGCAGGGGTTGGACGAAGAGCGTTTTTTTCAACTACCATCCTAATTTTAACTTACTTATTGTTACCTATGTTTAACATAAATCACGTCTTTATCCCATACGGGGTAGACAGAGCCTAAGGTCAAGGCCACTTTTAGCATGATTGTGGGCATATAGTTACTAGGTGAAAAAGGGGAAGCAAAATAGTGATGGATTGCTAGCCGCATCGCCTATAAAATGATTCCTAAGATTTTCACCTATTCCCTCGATGGGCCGCGCTTTTACCATCTGCGTACGAAGTGAAGCAACTGGTACATTCTATGTTTTTTCTTTACTCCCAGACCAGCATGAAAGAAATTGTCACAGTACCTATTGTTAGTAATTCAGTAAATCATTAAAGTGACAACGAGTATGCGAATACCACGTTTAAAATAACGTGGGAATAATTAATGCGCATTCCGACGTTCACAACGAATTACGCAAAAGTATACCATATCTACCGTATCTAATTGATACGCCTTCAATGTTTATGTTTCTATAGAACCGTATTGCTGTTATAAGGTTTATTTTTGTACGTGTGACATTGGCAAGTTATATAATAGAGCGACGCGTACGCCGCCTGTGGCGTCAAACTAGCGTTTACGCGCGGGTGTGTCTAGCATTAACAACATTAGCAGAAAAAAACTGTCCAAACTTGTAATATGTGGACATCGCAATGGCAACTTAAAGTACATCGCATAGAAACTAGATTCCTGCTAGACTCCCCTAATATGCTTAATCACACACGCCTCTTTTTTATGCGAACTTGTTTCTGAATGTCAAATGATAGACCATTAATTATTCAATTCTATTGTAATTAACTACCAGTCCAATTCAAATAGAAATCTCTGTATCAAGGACGACTAGCGGAGCGGAAACAATCTTTTTTGCTTAGGTACCTACTTATTGAAATGTCAAAAATTCGAGGGAATGGGCGAAATTCTTAGGCGATGCTATTTTGATTCCCCTTTCCACCTATACGCCTAGGTACAATCATGCTAAATGTGCCCTCTAGGTCTTTCTCAGCGTCTATCTACCCCGAAAGGAATATAGACGTGATTTGTGTATGCATGTGTATGTTATTGAAATGTTTTTATCTAGTCAATTTATTGTTATCGTATAAGTGCCGTGTGGTATCAATATCTTTGAACAGTAACAAAATAGTTGATTAACAATACCCTGAGTTCGATACTTCTTTCGTTAAATAAAATACCATTTTGCTGGTCCAATGGAGTAGTTACCTACACATTACTTGGATATTACTTTTCGTACAATAAAATCAAGTAAGAACCTGCGTAATTGCTTCTTATACCTACGTATAAAATATATTTTATGATTGATCACCTAATTGAATAAAATGGCGAGGATTACTGTGCATAATTTAATCATCATGTGACTTTTAGTCTGATATGATGATAACTTTTATGTTTTGACTGGACTGTAAGATTTGCTTCATGTTAGCGAAAAACTATTATTATGTTTATTAAATTAACAATTGTGAAACTTTGCCTTTAAGTGTCTCTAAAAATGTTACGTTAGAGAAAGTGGCACCCCCAGGAAATTTTTGCTCTTTCGTACCTAGTGGATGAGTTTTTGAAATTTTAATTGCAGCTTCGCAGAGCCCACCGAAGTGTGGCATGTAGCGGGCATGTAGGGGGGCAATACATTGAAGTGTCGCATGTAGGGGGCAATAGAATGAAATTTGGTATACAGTTAGATGCAGCCCTAGGGACGGACAAATGATAGTTTTTATCCCAGAAAACAGCATAGTTCCCGCGGGATAGCCATAAGCGAATTCTGCGCGGACGGGTCGCGGGCAACAGTTAGTAGATAATAACACGGAATAATTATGGACGTTTTTGTGAAATTTTGTCGTACCTAAGTAAAGTAGTCGGCTCGGAGAGATCTGATGCCAAGTCGCAGGTGGTGTGTGAGCTCTCATTACGGTATTTCAGTTGACAACGACAAGGAGTAGGTAGTATCTTTAGTCTACCTTAGCGACGACTCCAGAAGCCTCGTGCCCCATGATCATGGGCTCTTTGAGCACGAAGTGGCCGCAGGCGCCGCTCAGCCAGTAGTGCACGTCGGAGCCGCAGATACCCACGGAGTCCATGCTGAGTAGAACCTCTGGAACACAACACAACATAATCACAAAACCAGTACTTTACAACCATATTTAACATAATTTCTACGAGAAAAAATTAACTAGAACTGTGAGGGAGAGGTTTCTACATTTAGTTTTGTGCCTGTTGGTTCCTTAGGGCTGTGAATCCCACTGAAAAGTAAAAAAAGAACTGTAAGAGCGGAAAATGTTACTATCTGTGTAGATTTTTCAAGGCTTAGTTGTTAGGAAAACAATTAATTTTTCACCTCACTTGCTCGAAAAGGCTGTCTTTCTCCTTCAAAATCTGCGTGGAAAAGTGCTTTTTCCCCGCTTGCGTGGAAAAGGTTTTTGAAATTCGAACGTGACGATGACCACCATTGCCCACCTACTCATATACTCAGAAATTAGAACTTTGAACTTCGTATGTTGTCGTCTCGCTTATACGAATAGTACTTATTAGGTGAATGAGAAGGACGGAATAATACGAACTTCAAATGTCGAACTTGTTATCAAACACCCCTAACTTTTTCATCCGATAAAAAAAAACATACTGTCACGTTCAGAAACGCGATCCGGTATCCAGTATTAATTTATTTTAAAATCCGTTACTTCCTAAGTTATTTTCAAGATTTGCTAACTTTCGTTGCTAAAAGAAAAAACGATTTTGGTTTTTATTAATTATTTTAATTTGTGGTTAGCCACAAAAATAGCAACCAAGCAGGAAAAAACAGATATTATGATGCAAATTCAGAACGCGCCCCATTTTTTTTAATTCAGTCTAGTTAGTGCGATTTTTTAACATTCTTTTTAAAAATATATCTATGATTAGAAAAAAAAAAGTTTTTAGAGATTGCTCGTCGGGAAACCGAAACGTTGACCAAAATTGTTGTTTGGTTTATGATAAAACAGTATAATAGGTACACAAGAAATTAATGTGATAGAACAATCAGAAAAAATAGTTTTACTTATTAGATTATTAGACTAGGCTGTATGGGCTTAGATCCTTTTACCTTTTTTATTTAGAAGAAAAAGAATAAAAAAACTGATTTACTATTACACTGTTTTTCTTTCATCCACCATTTTTCTCGCTGTAGTGAGGTGAAAAATTGTGTGTTTCGCTCGGCAGCAAAGTTGTTTAGTATCTCGTGCCTTGAAACCCTCGCGACGCTCAGGATTCTTCTTTTGAACCACTCGCTTCGCTCGTGGTTCAATCATAGAATCCTTCGCTTGCTCGGGTTTCAATTCAGGCACTCGCGCCAAACAAACACTTTGCAGCCTTGCATAACAAATAACTATTAATGACACTCACCATCGTCTGCTATTTCCGGTATCGGAGTTTGTTCCTATAAAAAATAGTTAATGGTTAGTTGTTACTTCAATTAGCAATGGTACCTACTCTCAAATTATGTAAGTACCTATAGGACTGGTTATAGAATATATATTTTAATCCTTGCCAGCTGTTGTCAATCTTGCACTGTTAATGGCCTCAAGTTCGTAGACTATTTATTCTACAACGACTGTAATTTTTTAAAACAGTTTTGCTTCGCTCGTTAATTACGACAATAATTTTAAATATGACCTAATGTCTGGTGTAGTCGACCGATAAAAACTTGGCGCATGTAAGTGACACACAGACGGCTCTACTACAGTGTGATAACGAATTTCATTCACAAGTGTTAGTTTTACGCACTCTTAATTATGAAGTAAATACTTAAGAAGAGGAAAAATTTAAAACTCAAAAATGTTAGGGCCTTGAGTAGTAATAAACTACGCGTCATAATTATGAGAAACGAGGAGACTGCTATATAAATGTTGACTTAGACAAGATTAGAATCACATGGGGTCTGTGCCTACTATTTATTAAATAATTAATTGAATAATTTTCTTTCTCTTAAAGCCAGAGATAAAGTATTGTCAGTAAAGCCACAAATAATATATCAGGCCACAAACCGGCCGGCACTATTGTCAAGCCGTAGCGCCAGAAACAAAACGTGAGCTCATACATTGTCAAACATATCGATCGTCAACCAAACCAGTGAGCAAACATATCCGAAACAAGAAAAAAAAATATACCAGAGTCTTGCAAAAACGTATGTGTTCAATAAGTATTCATTTCATTTATGGCCATTAAAATGTATTTAGTTTACTATACAAGAGTGCCCACGAAATCAATTTAGCAAAATACTAACGAGGTGGCTTCTAGATAAATGTTATTACTCCAAATAACTTTTTTAATGAAAAGGATACGCTATAAGCTAAACTGTATATACTAGCATATTCTGACATAATAACGAACTGATATTATAAGAGTAATACACAATAGCAACGATAATATCTAATAGTTAATTGAAAATAGTAATGACAAAATAGTGTTAATAAATTGCGATTTTACTTAGTTTCCTATTTTGTATATTTTAATGCTGAGAGAAAATAATTTTAATATTGCACGCCCAAGGACAGAACAGAACATATTGTAAGACCTTTTGTATTGACTATGTTCTGGCAATAAACATATTTTAATTTAATTAACCACTTAACTCGAGATTAATTCATCAATAATCGATTGTGTTTGTTTAATAGGATACAAAATGGAATTAAAACAAATTAAACTATTAAATATTCAACTGTGGATATCGGAAAATAGCCCGACAAATTATCGAGCGTCCTATCAATAGTCTAGAATCTGGAATCGTTTCAAGACGAAATTAGTTTACTCTCACTCACCAATCTCAAGTCTTTCGTTTTGTACAAAACGGCGCTAAGATTATCCCCAGACATGGTGCGTGTTATTTCTACAGCGGTCACTTCACAACTGGCAATGCAATGGCATGGCAAGGTTGGAGGTGTGTCTTCATTGTAAACACATAAACGTATACAAAAATCGCAGCTTTATTCCGCATACATTGCCGCGGGATAAGAGGTTTGGGACAGCGGGTGTGAGAGAACACGTAATGTAGTCGTAGTAATTGGGATCGGTCGAGCATTGGGAGCGTATGCGGGCGGATTATGGGCATAACTGGGATGTGAACAGTAATTTATAAGCGGAAAGCGATGTAGATGTTGAGTGGATGAAATAACGCTGAGCGCTGGTTGAAAAAAAAACTTTTCTCGTAATCGTATCATGCTTAATTATACTGACTACTGTTAAGCTAAATGTTGCTTGTGGTTAAGTGTCAGTTTGTTTAAGCTGACTTTGTTTGGTTCCTTCCAGCTCCAGATACTTTTTTGTACCTTTTTTTACCAAAGTATGAGTAGCTATTTAAAACTATATTTTCTAAATTAGATTCAATTTGGTTAACCGGTTAATTACCTATACTTATACAAAACTAGCGGTTGACTGCGATTCCGTCTGCGCAGAATTTGGTTATCGCTATCCCGCAGGAGCTATGCTATTTTCTGGGATAAAAACTATCTTATGTCTTTCCCCAGACTGAAACTCTATCTCTATACCAAATTCCAACTAAATCGGTTCGGCGGTTCAAGCCTGAGAAGGTAACAGTAACACACACATTCGCATTTATGATATTATAATGGGTTTTAGTGAAGTGCATGCGCAAAATGTCTATTCATCTAAATGTCTGTCTGCGGGTGGTAGGGCCTTGTGCAAGGTCCGTCCGGATCGCTACCACCATCTTATTCGCTAATCCTGCCGCTAAGTACCAGTGCTTGCACTACTGTGTTCCGGTGTGGAGAGTAAGATAGCCGGGGAAATTACGGGCACAAGACGCATTGCATCTTAGTCCTCTAGGTTGGCAAAGCATCTGCAATCCCTCCGGGGTTGCGGGTGTCTATGGGCAGTGGTGATCACTTACTATCAGGTGACCCACTTGCTCGTTTGCCTTCCTATTCATATAAAAAAATAAAAAAAAAACTAGTCAATACGGTCGCCTGTACCTTGTACCAAGACTAAATGGACGTGACATAACGCGCGTCCAGCTGCCGTGTACAATAATTGCACACATTCTACTAAATGCAACAAAGCAAAGATATTGGTGAGTGAAAATAAACGAATTTCGTCTTGGAACGATGCCAGCCATCAACTATTGACAGGACGCTGGGTATTTTGACGGGTTTTTTTCCATCGTTTACTTATTGGGATGAATTAATCTGGAGTTAAGAGGTTATCAGAGATGTTTGCTCAGTGGTTCAATTAATTATTTAACTAACTTATTTATTTGTTTTTTTCCTCTCTGTAGGTACCTGTCCAAAGTACGGGATAATAAGATAGCTACTGGAAAATACCGCAACACTTTACTAAATATCTCCTCCATTCCTTCCAAGCTGGTCTTGGAGCAAAGAAAAAACATAGAATGTAGTTACCAGTTGCTTCTCTTCCCGTGCTAATGGTAAAAGCCCATCGCGGGAATGTGCGAAAATCTTATAGGAATCATGTTACAGGCGATGCGGCTAGCAACACATCACTCTTGATTCCCCTTTCCACCTTTACGCCAACAATCTTGCTAAACGTGGCCTTTAGGCCTTGTTACATTACGCTCTGTCTACCCCGTAAGGGATAAAGACGTGATTTATATATGTATGTACTAGCTGTTGCCCGCCACTTCGTCTGCATAGAATTCGTTTCGTTTATCGCTATCCCGCAGGAATTACGCAATTTCCTGGGATAAAAGTAGCCTATGTGTTATCCAGACTATTTTCCATCTATGTTTCAAATTTCATCTAGATTTGTCCAGCCGTTCTGGCGTAAAAGAGTAACAAACATCCATCCATCCATCCATCCATCTATACCTACTTACAACCTTTCACGTTTATATACTAATACTAGCGACCCGCCCCGGCTTCGCACGGTATATTATGCATGTATTAT
This sequence comes from Pandemis corylana, assembly GCA_949127965.1. Lineage (NCBI taxonomy): Eukaryota > Metazoa > Arthropoda > Insecta > Lepidoptera > Tortricidae > Pandemis > Pandemis corylana. The sequence goes on along the minus strand of OX421866.1, from coordinate 11,663,266 downwards.
ACATATAAACCTTCCTTTTGAATCACTCTATCTATTAAAAAAACCCGCATCAAAATCCGTTGTGTAGTTTTGAAGATATAAGCATACAAACGGACTTGGGGACAGAAAAAGCGACTTTGTTTTGTACTATGTAGTGATTAGTAGGATGTATGTACCTACTAAATATCTCGCAGTTTTGCCTTTTAATCATGATGAGTTTTATCGGATAGACAATCGATTTTTGCTAATTACGCAACGTCGGTCGCGTGATCACAATCAAAGCTCCTAATTATGTGATATTATGTGTGTTACACCCACACTCAAGCAAAACATGATGCATGTGGTGTAGGGTATACGTCTTTTTCACCAACTTTTCCGAATTTTAATTTAATTAAGTAAAACTTAAAAATATTATATATCAAAATCCACAGGTGACCATAGAGCTGGCTCTTTCCTCGGGCAACGCATAGGCATTGCTATCCAACGAGGAAACGTAGCCAGCATTATGGGCACCTTGCCCCATGGCAACGATCTGGGCGATATTTGTAAATATAGGTTTTTAGGATTAGATTAAGGTAGTTTAAGGTTTTTTCGTATCAACTTTTAACTTGTTTGAATAAAATGTAGGTATTCTTTTAAGTAAATATTTCATGTAAAATTTTATCTAGTGTGCAGGTAGTTTGGATGACGTTGCAAGTACAGTCAGCAAACAGCTTGTAAATATTATTTTTTATTACAAAATCTAACTTCATTTCATTTTCGATTTCATTTTTCACCTATACGACCACAATCTTGCTAAATGTGGCCTGTAGGTATCTGTTACCTTAGGCTCTGTCTACCCCGTAAGATGTAAAGACGTGATTTGTGTATGTGTATGCTAACTTCATTTCCGTTTGCGTAATCTAACTTCATTCCCGTTTGCGCTTCTACCCAAAGTAATCTAATAACGCGGAGTTATCTAGTTTTAATCAATTCTCCCTTGGTGTTAAATATTTTGTAAATTAGATAAAACTACTACCAGAAGGCTTGTTACCTAACTCGCTCGCAATCGCCATCGTGTTCATTTTGACAGTTCTTGTATGAATGTGACAGCTAGCTGATTCCGATGCCAATTGTCAGCCCATACGTGAACGTCAAAATGAACACGATGGCGATCGCGAGCGAGTTAGGTAATAAACCTACAGGTTTACAATGTCACGTAATACTTAGGCGCTAAAAATATTCCAAACAACATGTCATTACTATGCTTATCACAATGTTTGCTTCACACTTAGGATAAACATGCAAATTGAATATTTGCACTGGCTATAATATAAGTAACTCTCATGTTAAGTACCTAATAGGTAATATGTTAATTAAGAAAATATCTAAGAGGCTGATCGGCTGCAACGGAGACCAAAGAGCTGGCAGCTTCCTCGCACAGCGAATAAGTATTGCAATACAGCGGGGAAATGCTGCCAGCATTTTTGGCTCAATGCCGCGGGGGGGTACCTTATTACAATTTAAGAGTAAAATGACAGGTAAGCAAATGTCGCGTTACATTGCCAGTGTTCAATATAATGATATTAAATCCTCTTTACGTACAGAGCAACAGTTACAGTTACAGCTCCAGAGTCCCCGGCTTACTGATCATAACATGAACCAATCCACTATAAGTAAGTACTGTAAAGACTCCTTTGCTCCTTACTGAATTCTTAATTTGAATAATTAAAACTAAAGTTAAAGAAAAGAATTCAAAAAATAAGGAGAAAGAAACAGTCGGCAGTCGCTGGAATCGTCGCGTGACACCAAGTGCTCCCGTTAAGCCGCACACGACCGAATAGGGAATCTGTGTGGTTTTTAGTGGATATGCCTGCCGTCGCGGGAGAGCCCCACAAACCCCCGGTAACCCCGTACCGGGCATGCATAAGGCGCATTTTCTACGCCATAAAAAAGGGCTTCCACTGGAAGCAAATGTATTAATTCGAAGACATAAAAAAACCGAAATTACAATCATTAAGGGCATTTTCTTTAATAATTCTAAAGTATATAGTGCCGTATAAGCTACACCGTCCCGTTCTAGAAAAAGTGCCCCCTCAAGGCAGCTTCAGTACTGTACATATTTATATTCTGTTTTTTGCGTGAAGAGTAAGACACCCCAGTGAAATTATTATTACCTTCTGGGCTCATTTCGTTGCCTACCTGCATAACACGGTCTCATCGTCTAAGGGAAGACGGGCCCAGCGTACGGGCTTTCCCCTTCTTGGCGCGGTCCTAGCGGAAGCCGGGGCCACCGGGGGGGCGTCTGTGGTGAAACCCCTGTGGCATCCCACTGCGTCCCCATCACACCGGATTAAGGACAACATCGGAGACCTTCCAGGCTGGCAACGCATCCGCATCATGTTGCGGATGTTTATGGGTCGTGCTCACGTACCATCGGGTATTCACTTGATCGTTCGCCATTCTGTTTCATAAATAACATCATAATTAATGACATCATAATTATTCAAATAATAATATTGTTATCATAGCATTCATAACTCAAGTTCGATAAATTTTAGATACGATAGTCGCTTCTGCGTACGAGTTTGATTTAATTTGCGACTAAATTTATTAACTTGGCCAATGGCAACCAACTGTCGTTAAATTATAGTATTTTAACATTTTGGTGCGTTTACGAGTAGACTATAGATATATAATTAACTAGCTGCTGCCGGCAACTTCGTCTGCAAAAAATAGTTTTTCGCTATCCCGCGGGAACTATGCAATTTTCCGGGATAAAAATTAGCCTATGTGTCAATCTAGCGTATCAGCTATCTCCGTTCCAAATTTTATCCAAATCCATTAAGTAGCTTTTACGTGAAAGAGTAACAAACATCCATCCATCCATACTTACAAACTTTCGCGCTTATAATATTACTAGGACTATTTTGAATATGGATTGTCGACGAAAAGAACAAATTGATAAGAAGAAGAAATACAATTTTACTGACAGAAATTCGAAACATAAAAAACATATAACTTTAACCCGTCAAGCGTCCAAGCGACTACAGTAGTCCCTAATTTTGTCGGGCGGGAAATGACCTAGGGACTGCATTATGCATTCACGCCACTGGCCAGGTCTTCCTTCCTTGGAAGAGCCAGCGACAACTCGCTATATATGCTTCTCGCTCTCTCTTTAAGCCTCCCGCCCGAAAAAGTTAGGGACTACTGTAGTCGCTTGGACGCTTGACGGGTTAAAACACGAAGTAACAAATAACATACCTAAGTGCCGAATACTGCCAAAAGGGCCACGTTCGGCATGATGCTGCCCTGCCGCAAAGCTGATTTTCAATGTGACCTTTTTTCAAGGCGCTCGGAATCGTAATCACAATCAACTACGATGACGATTACGATCGCTAGAGAGTTACACAATAGGCCTGTTGTTTGCTTATAAGCTAAACTTAACTTAATTCAGTACCTACAAAATTTCTAAACGACACCAAAAATTAGAACACAGAAAAATCCGAAAAGTAAAGCTATGGCCTACCTGCTATGGGTGGTGTAGGGGTATAGCACGCGTCACGGAATGACGAGGAGCCGATCGATTCCCGGCCATAGCTTTACTATTCGGATTTTTCAGTGTCGCTTAGAAATTTAATTTCTAACGGTGAAACCGTAAAAGTACACATAAAAAATCAAGAAGTAAAAATTCTTGATTCATTTGATAGTAGGTACATCTATTAATTAAGTAGGTACGAAAGCCAGAATCAGGAAATATTTTAAGTAACACCGATGGACTTTTACAATCAGCGCGGGAACTGGTACATTATGTTTCTTCTTTACTCCCAGACCAGCGTGGATAAATACGTGATTTATGTATGTATTTCCACTCTATTAGTTACTTCCTCTGTGCTCGGCTAGCGTCTCAGGGCGCGGGGAGCAGTTGTTATTGTTTTTCAGTGTTAACAGAGATGACCTCTCGCCTCGTGTCCGGTCGGCGACGTCACACCCGCCACCCACTACAAAAACACAAACATACACACACATACACAAATCACGTCTTTATCCCTTACAGCAGGGGTGGCCAACTTGATTAGAGCCAAGATCTCCTGTTTACTAACGAAACCCTGTGCGATCTACCAATTACATACTTCATGAAACCTTAAATCAGCAGTTGGTTATAACGTTGGGCAGTCTGGTCTACGTATTTATATTTTTTGCCTTGCCACGATCGACTGGACTAACAGTCGCGATCGACCGGTCGATCGCGATCGACCTGTTGGCCACCCCTGCCTTACAGGAACAAGACGTAAAGGCCATGTTTAGCATGATTGTGATTGTGAGCATATTATAGTTGGAAAGGGGAATCAAAATAGTGATTGGTTGCTAACCGCATCGCCTATAACGTGATTCCTAAGATTTTTGCGCGTAGGAATACACGCATGTAGCTATTGTGAATATCCACTAAACGCGGAACATTCCAGAATCTGGCAACGCTTATCTAGAAACCAAAGACATTTGGAGCTTCGTTTAGCTATATCCGTCCGCCTGTCTGTCTGTTTGTTCGCGGCTTGTTTTATTATTCTTAGTACTAGAATGCCTGTAATTTGGGCATGGGTGTACACATATCAACTACGCCGACAAAGTGGTCTACAGCTCGCGTCAGGTAAAAAGACGCTGGAAGAAAGTGGAGAGGGGGTGCTCGCGCATGGAGAGGGGGTCCTCTACTTCTTTCCAGCGTTCTTTTTACATGACTCGACCTATATCTGCCTATTATGACGGCAACTACCCTACACTGAGCGTGGTCCTCCACACACTTGGCCGGTTTTTTGTATAATGCACGCATAAAGGTAAATATAAAGTTGAAATTAATACCGTGTACTTTAGAATCAGAAAAAATCTAGCCAAAAATAGTAATGGTTGCGGAGACCACGTGAGATTGAGTGGGTCCATTCGTTCATTACGCATATTACATTTATTATTATTATCATCGTGACATAATGATACAAATCTAAACCACCATCACATACTTAACTTCCGTGTCAAAGTATCATCAAAAAGTTATTAAAAAAACATTTGTCTACAACGTCATACAAATGTAACTTCTATATCCATTGTGCACAAGTTCCATATAACGTTACACACCCTAAACACATTTGCATACCTAGTACCTACCTACATTGGTAAGCATTTATTTAATCTAAAAGAGATCAAGTCAAAACTGATTTAACAGATATAAATCCCCAAATGTCCTTTCCATGTGAATAGTTTAGCGTCTGAAAACCCGACGCCTCCAAGAATAAAACAAATTGGTGCAACGTGGCTCCATGCACCAAGATACAGACCTAAGATCATATTACGCGACTTCTTCAGAGAAATAATCACATTTCCTTCAGTTTCTACCACCTTTCGTTTTCTCCCGTCAACTGTAACCTGTTAAATCCACCTAGACCACAATGGTTCCACATCTAATACTCCTTTGCTGTTCTATAAGCAGTGCATCTATTGCTCCAACCCACTTATTCATGAGCCGAGTGGGACCGTGTGTGAAACCAAAATCGTCCAAGACTGCCATAACGGTTTCCGAATTCAGCATCACGAGACAGAACTACGATTTCACTTTGGCAGGGGAGCTGAAAGTCAAAGCGAATATTAGCAACGGGTGGGATGTTCAGGTAAGTGTTTGAAGCTATTTGCAAGTGTAGATTGCGAAAACTAAGGCGACCCTGGCGACCACCGCTTTCTCCAACCATTCTTACATACATTTATTTATTTATTTTCGGAGATTCAGCAGCTATAAATTCCTACAGAGTGAGCTAATTACAGTAGTAACATTAAAGCCAATTATAGGCTCTCACAACTAGAGACAAATTATAAACAATCAAAACAAAGTACGCGCGTAGTCGCAAACACACGCCACGCAACCAAAGATAAAAGAAAATACAGTTTCAAAACTTATCCACTACACACCAACAAGCTCAAAGTAAACAAATATCCAATTACTGAAGCTGCAGTCACTATATTTAAATATAACATAAAATACATTGCATCTTTATCCCTTACGGGGTAGACAGTGCTTAAGATAACAAGACCTAAAGACCACGTTTAGTATGATTGTGGGCGTATGTGCAGTAAGGGGAATCAAAGGAGCGATGGGTTGCTAGCCACACGCCTTTAACATGATTCCTAAGACGACTCTTATTTTAACCAAATCTTTATTTACCAATAGTGTTTTAAAAGAAAATGAGTACCTAACTAAAATTAATAGGCACGAATCTATCTTCGAATTTAGGAGACTAACAGAAGATGCTTTCTTGCTGGACTGGGAGTAAAGAACAAACAGAATCTACCAGTGGCTCATCTTCCCGGGCAGAAAGTAAAATCATAAAATTATGTAAAAGGCGATGCGGCTAGCAACCAATTACTATTGCTTCCCCATTTCCACTTTTACAACCAATCATGCTAAACGTGGCTAAGGGAAGAGGGATAAAGACGAGACCTATATATATGTATGTGCTATGTGTGTAGTATACTAAGTAGGTACAAGCTTTGTCGTGCAGGCGACGATGCAGAAGTGTCCGGACATCCGCAACCTGGACACTTGCGACTTCTACCGCTCGTTCCCGGTGGTGCGCGGCGGCTGCTCCAGCACCGACGTCGAGGGCTTCGATGCATACGGCATGTTCTTCCACTACACGCAACCACGGCAAGTGTACAGAATACCAATCATAACTTGAACCATTCGATCCTGTGTGTCATTTGGTGGCAGGTGTCTTGATGTTTGGTCATAGCCAGCGTCGCGCGACCTAGTACGTCACAAGACACCTGGCCCCTTTTTACCAACTGGACATTGTCGGTGACAATTGGCATTGTTCATTTTTTTTAAGCTGTGCTTTTAACACCTTTATTTGATAAAATGGACTATTTCAAGCAACTAATTTGAATATTATGCTTTTACGTAGCTTTGTTAATTAATAATAAATATTTTTTCGCTGTTTGATAATTCGTGAATTTAGACAGAATCCCAATCGCTTTCGTTCGGCTGGCTATAAAAAGAAACGGCTTTGTCTATGGTTTTGTTAGATTTGACAGTGACACGTGTCAGTTGCCATAGCCAAACTTTTTTTTCATTTTTGTGGCAAACATTCGATGCTGGATTCTGTCTAAAAACCCGGTCGTTCGGTCAAACAAAGGTTCAAAGTACTTTTACAAAAATATCTGCAATCATAAAGTATTTTTGAAATCGGACAAGATAAATCGGATAATTGATGGTTTTCCTCGAAATGGTTTTCGAATTGGAGCATACTAAAAAAAATGAACAATGCCAATTGACAATTCTGTTTACATTGCAAACTCGACCAGAATCTACGCTAGTTGGCTTCATATTGAAATCGCATTGCCTTTCGAATTGTCACATCTCGCAGACAATCGTCGCGTTGGTGAAATGGCACCCTATTTCACGTACATGACAACTTCCATGCTGGTCTGGGAGCACAGGAAAAACATAGAATGTACCAGTTGCTTCTCATCCCGCTACGATGGGCGAAAATCTTAGGAATCACTTTATAGGCGATGCGGCCAGCAACCCATCACTATTTTGATTCCCCATTCCATACGCCCTTAATCATGCTAAGCATGGCCTTAAGGTTTTGTTGCCTTAGGCTCTGTCTACCCGTAATGGATAAAGACGTGATAATATGTACGTTAAAATTATCAAAGTCACCCCACGGTTAACGGCTAAAGCCTATGACAACGGTTCTAGTTATGATAGGTCCGGCGGCAGGTGCTGACTTCCTGGTATGGAGTTCTTTACTTGCTATACTTGTGTGTGTAAAGACTATGCCAGTGAGCGTTGACAAAAAACTTTTCTCGAGAGAAAACAGATTCCAAAATCTAGTCACAGAATATCTATTTGTTTGGTTGTTCCGTCGCCAGGATGAAGTGTCCAATAAGCGAGGGCAGCTACGCGTTCTCGAACTATCCGATCTACATGGAAGACAACTACCTGGCTGTGGCGGAGACCAAGATATCCACCAGCGTGTTCGGATACACGCTGAAGCTGGAGGCGTACAATGAGAACGCACCGGTGAGACCGAGGAGCTCAGCTTTAATAAAAACTTTTCAGATGCACATTTCACAAAACATTTAACTTGCTACTCTGCTACTCGCGTGCAAGATAGCCACCCATACCGTTATATTTAATTTTCAACCATTAACACAAAACCCTGACAAATTATATACCTAAACTTTCATCGTGATTCACTCTATTGGTAAAAAACGCATGAAAATCCGTTCAGATTTTTTTTTAGTTTATCAAGAACAGACACAACAGACTATATATAGTGATATATGTCTGTTTCTGTGTAGCTATAGTATGTTTATACGTTGCCTAGTACCCATAGTAGAAGCTTTGCTTAGTTTGGGACTAGAACATGGGGGCCATCGCGTGTGAATTTGCCACTAGAGGCGCTAGTGTCGCGTGAGGTCCAATATCGTTCACTTTTCACTGGTTTGGCACTGACATAAATTATAATTTCATTCATTTACCTGTTGAAAAGCGATCTCCTTCGTGAAATTATCGCAAATATGGATTATTTGGCGATGAATGTGAACGCTTTGAAAGCGGATTTTTTCCGAACAAAACGGAACTACACAACATTGGGGCATAGCTACCTACTCGATATGACGACAGTTATTTATAATCAATAAACTTAATGAGATTCAAGACTTAAAACTTTGTTTCGGCGCCGATCGTATAAAGTCGCCTTTGACAGCTACACCTCTGGACCTTAGACAACAGTGGCGCCAACTGGTGAGCAAAGAAACGATAGTCCCCATTGAGGAGTGTCCTTTCAAAAGGGTTTATTTTACGAGCTTTATTTCTATGGTTTTCGTTGAGAAATAAGTCCTATTGAAAATATTGCTCAATCGGTGTTAAGTGTCCCATGATATTTATCGTTCGGCAGCTACTTTGTCTGGAGGCGCACTTGCGGCTGCTGTACATCCGTAACCACAACTGGCTGGAGACGGACGCGAACGCGACGGAGACTACGAGCGAAGAGGACGACGACGAGTAACACCCTGAGTGGACGCTCGAGCGGAGCGCGCAGCGGGGCGGGGAGCGAGGTGTTCATGTCCAACACAAGGAAATGTATGTGGGCGTCCTGTTCACGCTGGATAGAAGGGCGGAAGGGCGTGGGTCAAGAGATCCACGGCACAACTACTCTGCCCAACTGCTTGAGCCGTTGGTAATTTAAATTCTCCGGCACACCTAGTTGTTCCATGGGAAACCTCTCTGACTCACGGCGCAAATACGCCGTTCAACTGGTTCCAAGGTGAGGCTCCGCCATAACTCTTTTTTTTAAACTGTTGATTGTTCATGATTTATAAAACTAACCTTTTTTTATGGTGTGGAAAATGCGCCTTATGCATCCGCCCGGTACGGGTTTACCGGGGGTATGTGGGGCTCTCTCGCGACAGCAGGCATACCCACTAAAAACCACACTAATTCCCTATTCGGTCGTATGTGAGGCGTTACGGGAGCACTTGGTGTCACCGCGACGCCCCGCGACCACCCCGGGATGGGGTTCCATCTTCGCGGCACCTGTTCAATGCAGGTTTGGGAAATCCCGCCCTCTCCCACTGGTGCCGCTTGGATTTTTTATAAAGGTTGTCTCCTCGTGGGCCCAGTCTTGAAAAAAGACAGCGGCCCACGTTCCCGGCGTTATAAAAGTAACCTAACCTAACCTATAAAGTTGGAAAACTTACGGTTTCAGAGAAAAAAGCCTCTTTGTTATGTATGTAAAAATTCCCCATGGAATAACTAGATGTGCTATGGGGAATTTAAATTCCCAACGGCTCAACCAGTTGAGCAGCGAAGTTGTGCAGTGGGTCAGAGACTGTTTGCCGCTGCTCCGCTCAACGCTCCGCCTCTCAGGCCTTACATTAACGCTTCACCGACCCGTGTAATCAAGTACTGCTCGGTTACTACCTGTCAACAGACTTGTATAAGGCTGTATAAATATAATGCTTCAATAACAAAGCAAGAAGGGTATAGGTACTAAGTTGGTTTTTGGTTTACATGTTATAAAACTGAATCCTGAAAATTTAGTTTACAGACGAACTTTTAGAAAATTATTAAAAAACTTTGTCACGCAATATGCTACACAAAACGTTAAGCACGTGTAAGAGATATAAGTAAAAAACTGAGGTTTCTTTCATCCCAAGTAACACACGGTCCCCAAGGTCGACAACTAGGGTGCCCCAAAACAACCAGTCAATCTTCGGTTTAGTTCTCATGGCCCCACTGTTATAAAAAAGTCAAATTACACTCCACCATAAGGCCGACAAAAAGCGAGGTTCTTATTTCTATTTCTATTCCGTTTGCCCTTCGGGCGGGCATTTGAAGATATATAACGAACCTAACCTAATTTTATTAATTTTTTTGTGAGGATTTTTGTAACAGTGGGTCCACGAGAACTAACCTCTTAATACTTTCCAGCTTAAATACTTTTAAATAAAACGTCAATTATTTACAATAAACGTTTATTTTATACAGCCCCCTCACTCCGCCCACCCCCACAGGCCGTGGCTCTCCCGCACAGTTTCCGAGTTCTCCCTCCTCTGCCGGGTGACCGCGCTGGCCTCGCCCTTAGCAACAGCCTTCTTCCTTTGCATTTTCTTCTGTCTCACATCTAGATTCTTCTTTACCTGCTGCTTCACAACTTCTGGAGCTATCGTACTGGCTGAAGTATAAGTCCTCATGGACCTGACATCAGATAAAGCTTTCTCTATCATCGCTAGGCGGTACTTCTGCGAATCTTTGTCCAGTGCATGAACACCTGGAATTTCTGGAAGTTCTGGGACTGAGTCTTCGGGTACTGGTACTAAATCTGGGGCTTCTTCTGGGTCGCGAATGTCGAGGGTCACTGTTTTGTGGGTTATGTGTTCTAAAGCTTTCTTTTCATCGTTCTGTATTGATGCGTCCACCTGAAAGGGATAACATTGACTTGTTTTTGCGTGGAGGTACTCTATCCACATGGAGCCTATTGCTCGTGGAACTGATGGTCGTTGGGGTCGTCAAGTTCTGGAGTGGTTGCGTATTGCTGCACCGCGAGAATAGAATTGGAGCTGAACATACGTCAAATTATAATAATAATAATAATAATAATAACATTAGGGAACAATTCACTCAAATTGACCTAGTCCCAAAGTAAGCGCTAGTAAGGCTTGTGTTATGGGTACTAGACAACGATATACATACTTATATAGAGAAATACATACTTAAATAGATAGAAACATCCATGACTCAGTAACAAATATTCGTGCTCATCACACAAATATATGCCCTTACCAAGATTCGAACCCGGGACGCTTGCTTCGCAGGCAGGATCACTACCAACTAAGCCAACCGCGTCGTCAAATTGTATATGAGATGACAGATATTTCTCTCCTATTCTCATTGCGCTAATAAACCTAAAACAGCTCTGTTTACCATGGAGAGGGTGGCGGTCTAATGCCATTTATATTATGTAACTTAGATTGTTAATTGTGATGTGGGGCCGTCCATAAAGTACGTCACACCAATCTCATCATTTTTAGAGCCCCCCCCCCCCCCCCTCCCCCTAACTGTGTGACGTACTCTATGGATGGCCTCTTACCTGTTGCCGAAGCACGTCTAATTCTTCATCTGTGTACTTTTTATTCGTATCGCCTGCAATTTTCTCCACTTCTTGATCATCTCCAGAAGCATCTTCGTCATCGCTCACTTGCAAGCCGATACCATGTTCCTGAATAAATAATAATGTTTATTTATAAATATTTTGGAGACCCTAGCGCCACCTAGTCATCGACTATATTAACTGCTGCGACGCAAGAGTAGCTAGCGCCAGTGACGTCACACATGCTCTGTCGCGATATCGAAGTCTCTTAACACGAATACAAAAAATACAACTTCCAATTCCCTAACTACGTTGGATGAAAAGCGATAGACCACTTTATTTGGCCAGGCATACTAAACTCTAAAACTATGTATCTATGTTTGAGTCTAACCTGTAGCAAGTCATCGTCGACGTCTCCGGCGCGGCGGTAGCCAGAGCAGGCGACCTCTTTGTCGATATCGTCGTCTCGCTCGAGGTCACTGAACTTCGGATACAGGGTGCTCTCGTAACCGAAACGCCGTCTGAAGAAGTCGCGCACGCACCTCACGTCGCGATCGAAATATCTGTGATAAATTCACATTAGAAGATGAAAATGAGTTTGATTTTATCAAAAATATAATTGACACTGACACTGTACATACCCACAGAATACTCTTTAGATACGGTTCTATTGATCCGTGCAATTCATGGTCCATAGAAGGTCCATTTCATACTAAAAATACATAGCCTGTCAAAACCATAATCGCGGGATGTCGCCAGATATCATGTCATGTGAAGTTTCGCGAAGTCGCACGACTTCGCCTGACGTCGCGCGATGTCGCCAGATGTCAGGCGATATCGGCCAGCTTCGCTTGACATGAAGTAGCATATTTGTCTCCTCGTGCGTGCTTTAAGCCACGCATACTCTAGGGGACAAATGTCCTGCGAAACGTGTCGCCAGCGACGTCGGGTGAAGTGGTACAACGTAGCCGGACTTCGCTCGACATGTCTAGCAACATCGCACGATTACATAAGTCGCGCGATGTCGCTAGATATGCCAGCCGAAGTCGACCGGCTTCGCTAGACATGTCGTGGGCCATTTGTCCCCTAGTGTATCCATGGAATTACTCACAATTCAGCATTAGGATGCGAGGTGGACACCATCTGCGGGAAGTCTATGATGACGGGATGGCCGTCCTCGTCGATCATGATGTTGAACTCGTTGAAGTCGCCGTGGATGACGCCGCAGTTGCCCAGGCGCACCACCAGCGACATCAGCTCGTCGTACAGCGCGCCCGGCTCCGCCACGGACGACACGTGCGTCCTGCACATTGATGACATTGCTGATGAAGACACTGCCTTATAATTAAACCGTACTACTTCAATAGGCAACCGCTGGGGTAAACGTGTTCTTGAGTGGAGACCGCGACTTGGCAAACGTAGTGTAGGACGCCCTCCGGCCAGATGGGATGACGATCTGCGAAAGACTGCAGGCAGATGCTGGATGCGTCAAGCTAAAGACAGGGCGCTATGGCGCTCATAAGGAGAAGCCTATGTCCAGCAGTGGACTAACATAGGCTGATGATGATGATGATGATGATGATGACTTCAATAGGTGGTCGGGTGAGTTTGCCTGAACCTGCTTTCAGGTATGTGTCCATTAATTGGTCGCTGATCAAAGTATAAGGTGTCATCCCACTACTGGGCACTTCCATGTCGGTCTGGGAACAAAAAAATCCAGAATCGAGGGAATGGGTGAAAATCACAGGTATCATGTCATAGGGGATGCGGCTAGCAACCCATCACTATTTTGATTTTTTTTGACATCTATACGCCCACAATCTTGCTAAACGTGGCCTGTAGGTCTTTCCACCATAGGCCCTGTCTACGCCGTGTGTATGTGTATGTACGTATGTACTGCTGGGCAAGGCCTCCTCTCAGAATGAGAGGGCTTGGGCGATAGTTCCCACGCGGGCCCAGTGCGGATCGAAAACTTCACACAGATCATTGAATTGCTTTGCAGATGTGTACAGGCTTCCTCACGATGTTTCCCTTCACCGAAAAGCTCATGGTTAATTTAAAAATGAAATTTCGCACATAAATTCCGAAAAACTCAGAGGTCCCGGCCTGGGCTCGAACCCACGACCCTCTGCTTGACCACTAAGCTACCACGGCTTTAAAGCGTCATAGCGGTGACTAATTAAAAACCACCTAGGTCAGGGTTGGCGAACCTTTTTTGGTTGACATGCCATTTTTTTACAAATAAAGTAATATTTGGCTCTGACCTGTCATCAAACACCCTGTTGTCTTAAGAGTGTGTTGTCATTTTACTATCATATGACCACTTTTTATTATTGGCGTGCCAAAATTATTTTGAAGCGTGCCAACAATGGCACGCGTGCCATTGGTTCGCCATCCCTGACCTAGGTAATTGAAGACTGTGTTTGATTTCCTTGGGGGCCGTCCATTAATCACGTGAGGCTCCGAAGGGGGGGGGAGGGGTTCGGCAAAAATCACGAAATATCACAAGAGGGGCGGGGGGTGTAGTAAGATATCACGTGTTTATTTATTCGTCAAACACTATGTACCTACTAACCAAAATATAGATGATTGTAAAAAAATTATCTGAAATAAATTTATTATTATATTATATTATATATTATTAAACGCGCGATTTTTAAACCGAAAAATATTCGCCACTTTTAACGTGAAACTACCATGAGACTCATAATTACACATAAACGGATGACTCACGTATAAAAAGTCGAGTGATGCTCGACATGTTTCGGACTATTTCGTAGTCCGAAACATCACTCGACTTTTTATACGTGAGTTATCCGTTTATGTGTACATAATTACGAAAAATATTCCTTAACTTTCTAGAATAAAATCAGATTATACTTTTGTAGCTGAATTTAAAGATAATATTCTAAAAAAAATTAAATTCTTTGTAGGTACTAAAAATACACGTGATTTTGGATGGGGAAGGGGGGGGGGGGGTAGTTTTAAACCTCACCACGAATCACCAAGCGGGAGGGTGGGGGTAAAAGTACTAAAAAACATCACATGACTAATGGACGGCCCCTTCGGGTCTGTGGCTGAACACAGTTATGAAACACTGTTCTAGATGACTCACAACGGTCCACCTTGCACCAGCTCCATGACAACGCAGTGCCTGTTGAAGTCCACGGGCCGCGGCACGGGGAAGCCGCGCTCCCTCAGCGCGGTCATGTAGGCGAACTCCTTGGTGGCCGAGATGCGGGACAAGTACAGCCAGGAGGCGCGGTTCCGGTGCGCGTGGTAGTCGCGCTTGTCTTTCACGTTCCGGAAGCACGTGCGACCAAGTCTGGAAGTAGAGAATTACGTTGTTAGTATATACCAGAATGGATGAAATCCACAAACACCTGAGTATTCCTACAGTCAAGGAGGAGATAAGCAACCTGACAAGCGCCTACAAGGACAGAGTAGCAAATCATCTAAATAGACTGGCAATTGAGCTTAGTGAGCCTTTAAAAGTGAGACGTCTGCAAAGACTACACACCTGGGATAATCTTGTGCCAAGTGTTTCATGAATGAGACCTGACAGTGAGAGGGAACGCCTAAACCGATACTAGTTTACCCAAACAACTGCTTATAGTCCAAGGACTGATTGCATGTTACCTTCATTTAAAAAAAAAACGTAGGTATGGTGTTACATTACTACTGAGGCCGGGAAGTAAGGGGTTACCGGTTGAAAACATATAGGCGGCCGGACATAACATCGTTAAATTTTATTGCATGTTTGAGAAAAAAAAAATGATATTACATACATACGCGAATCACGGCTTTATCCCTTACGGGGTAGACAGAGCCTAAGGTAACAAGACTTACAGGCCACATTTAGCAAGACACTAAGGGTGTATAGGTGGAAAGTGGAGTCAAAATTTCAATTTAAGAAAAAACTGGTTTTTTACACAGTCACACCGTTATTTTAAAAATCCTTATGTTTAGTGCTGCTCATTTCTTCATTACAAGCAACAAGGTACCGATAGTGGTGAAAATTCTAGCCATTATGCTTGTTCTTAGATTGTGGCAGCTAAATCCTACACAGATAGTTTCAGTAACAAGCACTTGCTTGTAATGAAGAAATAACTTTATTTGGTGGTTGCCACACCAAAGAAACTGGCATAGTCACACAAGCCTGGAAAAATAAGAAAAAAATAGTTGTAAGTATTTTAATAACTTAACTCACCGGTGCAACTTTAAACACAATGGATTATGGTCCTCATCAGCAACTATGTAAATATTAGACTCCTTGCCCACTCCGATCTGGTTGCCAAAGGAAGCTATCACCTTCCTGTTTGCGAGCGCCTTGAGGGCCAGGTAGTCATAGCCAGAGTTGGTGAGGCGGTAACCATCATCTGGAAAAATATTTTACGTATTATAGTGCGAGATAGTCGCAGCACTACCAGGCTCCCTCCGAGACCCAATAGAGGTAGACCCCCGGCTCGCTTCGCAACGGACTGAGCCGCGGGTCTATAATTTCTAGTTTTAAGCGTTCGCGCCATGTTGGCCGCCGGCGAGCGTTTGACAGTTAGTAGTCGGGAGGTTATGGAACTGTGCGGACGCTCCGCCTTACGCTTTGTGTTACCGTGTATTAATTAGTTAGTTTTGTTTGAGATTATTAAAGTGTTTGTGCGGATACTCACCCTTTTTGATTTCACATATATGATCTACCATATATTTGGCTGCCCAACGTTTGGGGGTTTGAGTGATCAGTTTCGCCGCAGTTCAAAATGCCTAGGACGCGACGCGTTTCGTTGGGGTCTCCAGAAAGTACCGATGGGAACATCACAATGAACAGTGAAGCCCTAACAGCGATGCTGACCACGCTACAGCAGACGCAGAATGAGTTCTGCCAACAGCTGCTGCGCGAGGTTAGGTCGTCAACGCCGTCGCAAACCGACGCCACCGCTGCCGCCGTCGCCGCTGCTGCTACGTTTGCCTCTGTGAACGGCAACTTCGCTCAGTGCACGGCTCGTTATAGTGGCAGAAAGAATGAACACCTAGAGAGTTTTATCGACAGTGTGGAGAGTTACCGGTCTTGTCTGCACGTTTCCGACGAGAATGCTATCCGCGGCTTGTCGTTGCTACTAACGCACGACGCCGGCGTATGGTGGCAGGGCGTGAAGACGCAGGTCAAGACTTGGGAGGAGGCGCTCGAGAGGCTCCGAAGTGCTTTCGGCGAACGCCGTCCACCTTTTGTGATATACACGGAGTTGTTCTCCATGGTCCAGGGCGGGGAAAATACAGAGCTCTTCGTGTCAAGAGCCAGAGCTCTGTTGGCTAAACTACCAGCGGAGGACCTATGCGAGCGGGTCCAACTGGATATGGTTTTCGGCTTGTTAAATCGCCGTATAAGGAAAAGGTTGAAAAGAGAAGCCGTGGTTAGCTTTGAGTCCCTTTTAAGACAGTGCCAAAGCATAGAAGACTCCAGAAGAGAAAATCACGTTCCGCTAGCAACGCCGGCAACGCGCGATCGCCCGGGTTCATCGACCCGATCGACCGTTACCGAGAATCGGGCGGGGCACGGGGCGACTGACGGCTGTACCCGACGAACTTCAGCCGCCCAAAACCAGGTCGAAAAGACCCCTCGCCTTCGTAAATTTTGTGTGTACTGTAAACGGACGGGCCACAGTAAAGATTGTTGTGAAAAGTTAAAGGCAAGCGCTGCAAAACTTAATAATGACAGTGATAAAATAGAAACTGACGCTAAAGTGAAATGTTATGGTTGCGGTGCGCCTAATGTCATTCGATCAAAGTGTACTAGCTGCAACCAGGGGCAGTCGTTTTATTCCGTCGATGTGAGTTCCTGTTACGCGGCCGGCCCGCGCGTGTGTGAGGCGGGCGTCCCTGAATCGTCGCCCGCGCGCCGTGGTCGGAGCCCGGCCTCTCGCGCTGGCGGCCCCGCGCGTCGTGATGACGGCAGCGCGGGCCGCGATGACAGCTGCGCGCGCCGTGGCAGGAGCCCGGCCTCTCTCGCTGGCGGCCCCGCGCGTCGTGATGACGGCAGCGCGGGCCGCGATGACACCTGCGCGCGCCGTGGCAGGAGCCCGGCCTCTCGCGCTGGTGGCCCCGCGCGTCGTGATGACGGCAGCGCGGGCCGCGATGACACCTGCGCGCGCCGTGGCAGGAGCCCGGCCTCTCGCGCTGGCGGCCCCGCGCGTCGTGATGACGGCAGCGCGGGCCGCGATGACACCTGCGCGCGCCGTGGCAGGAGCCCGGCCTCTCGCGCTGGCGGCCCCGCGCGTCGTGATGACGGCAGCGCGGGCCGCGATAACAGCTGCGCGCGCCGTGGCAGGAGCCCGGCCTCTCGCGCGGGCCGCGATGACATCTGCGCGCGCCGTGGCAGGAGCCCGGCCTCTCGCGCTGGCGGCCCCGCGCGTCGTGATGACGGCAGCGCGGGCCGCGATGACACCTGCGCGCGCCGTGGCAGGAGCCCGGCCTCTCGCGCTGGCGGCCCCGCGCGTCGTGATGACGGCAGCGCGGGCCGCGATGACACCTGCGCGCGCCGTGGCAGGAGCCCGGCCTCTCGCGCTGGCGGCCCCGCGCGTCGTGATGATGGCAGCGCGGGCCGCGATGACACCTGCGCGCGCCGTGGCAGGAGCCCGGCCTCTCGCGCTGGCGGCCCCGCGCGTCGTGATGATGGCAGCGCGGGCCGCGATGACACCTGCGCGCGCCGTGGCAGGAGCCCGGCCTCTCGCGCTGGCGGCCCCGCGCGTCTTGATGACGGCAGCGCGGGCCGCGATGACATCTGCGCGCGCCGTGGCAGGAGCCCGGCCTCTCGCGCTGGCGGCCCCGCGCGCCGCGATGACAGCTGCGCGCGCCGTGGCAGGAGCCCGGCCTCTCGCGCTAACGGCCCCGCGCGCCGTGATGACAGCTGCGCGCACCGTGGCAGGAGCCCGGCTTCTCGCGCTGGCGGCCCCGCGCGCCGCGATGACAGCTGCGCGCGCCGTGGCAGGAGCCCGGGCTCCCGTGATGACGGCAGCGCGGGCCGCGATGACAGCTGCGCGCGCCGTGGCAGGAGCCCGGCCTCTCGCGCTGGCGGCCCCGCGCGTCGTGATGACGGTAGCGCGGGCCGCGATGACACCTGCGCGCGCCGTGGCAGGAGCCCGGCCTCTCGCGCTGGCGGCCCCGCGCGTCGTGATGACGGCAGCGCGGGCCACGATGACAGCTGCGCGCGCCGTGGCAGGAGCCCGGCCTCTCGCGCTGGCGGCCCCGCGCGTTGCGTAGGCGGGCGCGCGCGCCGTGACGGCAGTAGACGCGCCGTGACGGCTACTGCGCGCCTTGGCGGGAGCCCTGCGCGTCGTGCAGGCAACCCCGCGTGTTTTAGTGGTGTCCACCAAAACAATTTTGAACGCCGCCCTATTCTAGAAATAAAAGTTCTTGGCGCTAAAGGGTCCGCGCTAGTCGATACTGCGGCAAAAAGTTGCGTTGCTGGGCACAGTTTGTATTCCCTCCTGGAGCAAAAAGGAACTCCGTTAATATCTTCAACAAAAATTGTCAGATTAGCAGACGGTGTCAGTAGGGAAATGTTAGTTCTTGATGCTGAGGTAGAGGTGACCCTCAAGCATAAAACGAAAAAAGTTGCTTTTATGATTTTTCCTGAATCTGTGGACAACGAGTCCCTTTTGGGGATAGATTTTTTGAGAGAGTTTAATTTAAACTTTAATTTTGCTAGCAACAGCTGGAACTTTACTGAAAATTCTGACCAAAAGTACGAGTTAGAATTTGAGCACGTGTCACCTCTCACCTCATGTATAGCTGCTTTGGAGGCACTTAGGGAGGATGAAGCTACATTGCTTAGCGCGCAGCAACGCTTGGTGCTTGCGCAGCTTCTCACTGAAAACCGGGATTTGTTTGAGCCAGGGGGAGGACCAACTCCTTTTGCCGAGCATAATATAGATACAGGCGATCATCCGCCCGTTGCCGTTCCGCCTTATCGTGTCACCCCTGCCAAGAAGGAGGTAATGCGAGTGGAGATTGAAAAGATGCTGGCGGATGACATCATAGAGGAGTGCGAGTCTCCGTGGGGTTCTCCTGCTCTCCTGGTGCCCAAAGCCAACGGTAAGGTTCGTTTTTGCGTGGACTATCGTAGGCTCAACTCTGTCACGAAAACTGATGTTTACCCGATGCCCTTGATCGACGAGTTAGTCCAGTCAACGAAACGGAACTGCTTCATGAGCACACTCGATATGCGAAGTGGGTTTTGGCAAGTAGCTGTCAGGCCAGAAGATCGAGACAAGACAGCGTTCGTGTCTCCTTTCGGTACGTATCGCTTCAAACGTATGCCGTTTGGGCTTAAAAACGCCCCGTCTACGTTCCAGCGGCTCATTGACAGGCTCCGTTCGGGCTCGTCTCTTCGGAACGTGACCTTGCTTGCGTATCAAGATGACTTGCTGGTAATATCTGAAGGTTTCGAGCAGCACGTTGCGGATGTTCGCGCAGTGTTTCAAAGGCTTAAAATGTTTGGTCTACGCGCAAATCGCGAGAAGTGTGTCTTCGCACGAGATAAGGTAAAGTACTTAGGTCATATAATCTCGCAGGACGGTATTTCGCCAGATGATGAAAAAGTTCGTGCTGTCCTTGACATGAAGACACCCTCCACACTGCGCCACTTAAGGACTTTTCTTCAGACATGTTCTTGGTTCCGGAAGTTCATCCCCAATTTCTCGGCTGTCGCAGAGCCACTGACTCGACTTCTGAAGAAAAGTCAAGTGTGGGTGTGGGGCCCGGAACAGGCAAAGGCCTTTGAGCAGTTAAAGGAGAAGTTGACTTCGGCTCCGATTCTTATACAAGCAGATTATAAAAGACCGTTTATCCTGAGGACCGACGCCAGCAACTACGCGCTTGGAGCCGTTTTGCTGCAGGGTGAAGGTAAGGATGAACGCCCCTTAGAATACGCCAGCCGCTTGCTCACGCCTGCCGAAAGAAACTACAGCACGACGGAGCGTGAGGCTCTTGCCGTCGTTTGGGCTGTAGAACGGTTCAGAGGCTACATAGAAGGGCATCCAATCGTTATAGGGAGCGATCATCAGCCATTGAAGTGGCTTCTTACCTTAAAGTCACCGTCAGGAAGGTTAGTGCGTTGGGCTTTAAAATTACAAGCCTTCAACATCCAGTTCCAGTATACTCCGGGTAAGGCGAATGTGGTCGCCGACACGCTCAGCCGTCCTATCTGTGGAGAGGTAAATAAGGATCAGTGTGGTGTCTGCTCAGTTGTTGTAGACTTACCTGCGCGCAGCCCTACAGATCTCCGACGTGCTCAGCTTGATGACCCGGACCTAGAAAAGATAATATGTGAGTTAGAGAGTACGTCAGATGCTGCAGCCGTTGGAGCGAAGCGTTGGTCTGAAAGAGGGTACTTCATGCAACAAGGCGTCTTGTACAGGTACAATCCCGATGTCGATAGCGAAGAACCGCAGTTAGTGGTTCCAGTTTCGCTTCACCTCGACATCTTGAAGGAATGCCACGACTCTCCGTTATCGGGGCACCAAGGGATTGAAAGGACCTTTTACAAGATCTCGCAACGCTTCTTTTTCCCAGGTATGCGTCGTATCATTGCTGATTACGTTAAGACGTGCGTGCCCTGCCAGCGATACAAAGCATCTAACGAGAAGCCATCTGGCCTCCTCCAGACTCCTGTTTTGAGCCAGCGCAACGAGGTATTAGCAATTGACTTGTTTGGCCCATTGCCAGAAGGCGAAAACGGTGAACGTTGGGTCCTGTTGGTGGAAGACACTGCTACTCGCTGGGTAGAGCTTTTCGCTTTAAAGGAAGCGACTTCTGAAGCATGCGCCCGTACGCTCGTAGAAGAATACTTCCTCAGGTACGGCTTCCCACGCAGGATTGTCTCAGATAACGGCGTGCAGTTCATTGGGGCAGTCATGCAGCAGTGTCTCTTTATTCTTGGTGTCAAGCAAAGCCTCGTGCCGCTGTTCCATCCAATGGCGAACCCAGCGGAGCGAAAAAATCGGGACTTGAAGGTTCAGCTCGCGCAGTTGGTTCAAAACGAACATTCGTCTTGGCCGACGAAGCTTGCTGTCATCCGGTTTGCCATGAACAGTGCTCTATGTCGCACCACTGGAGCTACCCCTGCGTATCTCATGTTTGCGCGTGAGATGAGATCTCCCACAGAGGTAAACTTTGATTTAAGAGCTATACTCGACAAGGAAAACTTCGTGCCTCAAATTACGCCTTATCTGCGTGCGTTTATCACATCTTTGTCAGCTGTTAGAGATCGGGTTGAGTCACAGCAGGACAAAAACAAAGAATATGCTGACATGTCTCGTCAGCCAGGTGATGTATTTGATGTCGGGGATAAAGTTCTCATTACGTCTCACGTTCTTAGCAACGCTGCTAAGGGCGTCTCGGCCAAGTTTGTCCCAAAGAGAGATGGTCCTTACCTGGTCGTTAAAAAGGTTAGTCCTACTACCTACCTGGTCTCTGGTCTTGGTTCTCCCGAAGAGGTGCTGGGCAAGTACCACGCTTCTCAACTCGTTAGATTTAAAAGTAGGGATGATGTAGCTCCTTCTCCCGTAGTGCCCATAAGGAAAAGAGGTCGACCACGTCGCCAAGATCAGAGTGTTATGCGAGTCCATGGACGTGGGCGTCCTCATGAACTCGAGGGGGAGTCTATAGTGCGAGATAGTCGCAGCACTACCAGGCTCCCTCCGAGACCCAATAGAGGTAGACCCCCGGCTCGCTTCGCAACGGACTGAGCCGCGGGTCTATAATTTCTAGTTTTAAGCGTTCGCGCCATGTTGGCCGCCGGCGAGCGTTTGACAGTTAGTAGTCGGGAGGTTATGGAACTGTGCGGACGCTCCGCCTTACGCTTTGTGTTACCGTGTATTAATTAGTTAGTTTTGTTTGAGATTATTAAAGTGTTTGTGCGGATACTCACCCTTTTTGATTTCACATATATGATCTACCATAGTATGTTTTTAAGATTGTCAGTGTAGGATCCTTGTTTTCATTACCTATCCCTGGAGGAACGCAGAACAAAAATCTAGTATAGCTACACATTTTAGGCTGGAGAAAGCACTTATGCTTTTGAAAATCTGCCCGATCCACACAATCAGGC
Source organism: Pandemis corylana (assembly GCA_949127965.1). Taxonomy (NCBI): domain Eukaryota; kingdom Metazoa; phylum Arthropoda; class Insecta; order Lepidoptera; family Tortricidae; genus Pandemis; species Pandemis corylana. The sequence continues at coordinate 11,640,565 of OX421866.1, read as the reverse complement.
AACTTTTTTATCAACTAAGGCATATTCTGAGATAGTTTTCAAGCAAAACTTTACTAAGCAATATAACTTACAGTGTTTTCCGCGCTCGTAAGTCAAAAGCCTGTGTTTGCACAATTCCTTCATCAGCTTATGGACACCGCCATGACGGAGGTTAGCAATAGATGCCACAAGAGACCCAGGGACCAGCTCGTGATTTTTCATGCCCATTTCAACCTAGAAAAGTCATGCAAAAGTTAATTGCGAGGTTATGGAATATTAATTTCACTAATTTGCAGGTACTTACGGCAGTTAGCACACGAAAATCCTCCCCAGTGAGGTAACGTAAGATAGCAACGTCGAGTTTTCCCATTATAGTGTTGTAATGCCACAGGAATTAATAAAAACACGAACTTTGGTGCATCATGTGTTGTTAAAAGCAATAGAAAGAAGGAATCTATTATCACAATTGTCATAAATTGACAGTTAAAACGTTTCGTTTAATTAGTACTAATTTTAGCTCTCTCGTACAGCAACCATTAAAAAATCAAAATGCTGAACCCACGTTCGACTTATTGGCTAAATTTACATAAATGTCTTTATTTCAATAAATAGCATAAATCTGAATATTTAAAGAATTCAAAATAACACCCATCATGTTATTAGTTTCCTATAAAGGTTACGAGCAATATCTAAACTAAATGTCATTGCACTGACAGGTCTGGATTTTTATAAGGGTGGCACTCCACTTGGCGTATTTATCCAAATATTTGCGTGAATGAAGGGGATGCACTCTATTGTTTCTAGCGTATGCAACGAAGATGAAAATAGCGCAACACGAACACGCAATGCCAAGTGGAGGGCCACCCTGACTTTTACTGATTTTACCTATGTTTTTACGGCAGACTGACAATGACATTGACAGTAGGGCGGGGCGTGGGTGATAGAGATAGATAGATCGGTTGAAGGTGGGGATTGTAAGGATTTTGCGTGCGCGTGCGATGCGATAGCGATAGTTTAGTTCAGTTTTGTTCTGTTTATCCTGAGGTTATATTGTACCGTCTTACGGAGTGATTTTATATTTTTAGTTTTAGTAAAATAAAGTTTATTAGGTGAATATTAACTCAAAAATCTGTTCTTCGTTGTAAAAAAAATACACATTGGAACAAAACAACCACTTTTAAAACTGCAGCCTTGAATTTAAACTTGAGGCCCGCCGAATTGCAAAGTAGCAAGGAATAAGATTAACGATTCAGGAAAAGCGAGAATAAATTGTTGCTCTTAGTTGTTCCATGTTAGAATAAGACTTGCGGCGTGGTTGTCCCAATTCGGCATTAATTTCCATTCCAGAAATTGAATTTCGCGATGTCGGGTTTTGCAAATGGGACTATAATTTTGGACGAAGTGCGGAATTTTCATTACGCCGGTCAAGTGCTGTCCGGAAAAATTGAATTTGGATTGAGTCAACCAATGGTATTCAAAGGTTAGTACATATTTTCTCTTTTGGTTAAAGTTTTTTTTTAATTATTGAATAGGTAGAAAAAAAGTTAATCATTCACCTGTAGTTGTTTTTTTTTTCAAACTAAAATATTATATATATTGCGTGCTACTCTTATTATCGTCTAAGAAATGTAGATACTAAATTTGATATAAATTACCTTTTATCCATTAAAAAGATGAGTGAAAGTCGCTTCTAATTTGTATCTTTGATTATTAATTCTGGAAATAATATGGATGTATGAATTTGTAGGAATTTGTTATATGTAAAGTCTCTGTACTTTGCACCAAAATAATAATATTTGAATCTAATAAAAATCAAGTAAAAACCTTTATTAACTCATGTTCATGTGGGTCTATGTAAACCATTACTTTTTACATAATAATAATAAAATGATATTTTTGTGTATTCCACAGTAATAAATGTTGAGTTCCATGGAGAAGCGGCAGTGGAATGGACTGAGACCACATTAGAAGAATATGACGGACACCGGAGACAAATCAATCAAGTTTACATGGCGAATGAAGATTACTTTCATGTAGTACAGACAGTTTGCGGAGGTGTCGGTAAGATGTTGCTCTTGTTGCACATGTATGTTACATATGTTCCCAAATGGTGTGCTTAGGTCGTCAGCATGCATCTTAATCTTCAAGCCGTGACCTCTTGGAATGACGTTCAGGTTTCGGGTACCATCAGTTCAAATATCAAATCCATAAGATTGAGTGAGACAGGAATACAATCCCTAGTGGCATTGCATGAGCTCACGGACTGTATTTTCTTTTACATGTGTGTTGCACAACACTTAGCAGTAAGCTATGAACCAAGTATGAAAATAATGGATTCCCTGTTAGAATATATTATTTGCATTATTTAAGCTTCCATAGCAAATGTGTCATTTGGTATGTGTTTCATTTCGTAACATTGAACTTTAGTACCATTAACTTTTTAGCAAAAAAATTCTAATTCATATGAGCACTTTTTCTTCCATGCTGGTCTGGGAGTAAAGAAAAAATATAGTATTTACCAGCTGCTTCTCTTCCCGTGCAGATGGTAAAAGCCCATCGATGGAATGTACTTTTTTAAACTTTAGAGGGAACCAAAAAAATAACACTTCTGTCAAATAATTATGCCAAATATGTTAATTTTATTTCTTAACAAGGGGTGCGAGTCGGATTACCTCCGCGTGTGGTCAAGAACTGCGGTTCGTTTTTGGATCCGTTCGGGGGTAAGAGCAGTGCTTGGTTTGGTGCACCTTGGGCATCGGTTAATGATTTCCTGGCGGTCTCCGAGGGATGAGGAATATAATTATCTGTTGGCTAAGAGCCCAACAGGGGAGGGGGATAGGGCCTTTTGACCGTGTTCTACCGTACAAAGTTGCCGACATTTTGTCACATGATTTTTAAATATATTTTTAATACCTTGACATTGACGAAATCATCGCATCGATCGAAGGGGCCATATTATCCTAAAAATTGAATTGAATTGAATCTCTGAACAAGAGAACTTGGTAATGTGCTTGGCTTGTGTCAAGGATGTATTACAATTACAGTAACAATTCTTTTTAAATATTGTTAAAATAAGTTTCATTTTAACTTGTATCCAGGGGTATCCCAGCTGCCGGCCGGGAATCACAGTATCCCGTTCCGTTACCAGATCCCGCCTACAGTACCATCTTCTTTCTATACCAGCAAAGGAAGTCTTAAAGGAAGTGTCTCTTATTATATTAGGGTAAGCCTTATGACAAAAAAACTATTAGTATTAATTACGTATTTTATTTTTACTTCGTAATTATTTTTTAGAACAATTAAGGAGCTGTGTACGACAAGTTAGGCTTATTTTTATTGACTTGACTATTTTTATAATATGTAGGTATAAGCTTGGGAAATGAAATTGTTGCCAAAAAATATATACACATCGAATTGAAAACCTCCCTTTTTTGTCGTCGGGTAATAATACCTGAGGCCTTACCATGACGTCTTAATGCGATTCAATTCCGATTCAGTTCAGATTTTAGTTGTCATTTTTAGTATGGATCTGACAACGAGCGAACCTAAGCTAAATCGGAATCGAATCGCAACAAAACTTCATGGTTTTTTTTTTTTTTTTTTTTTTTATGTGAATAGGAAGGCAAACGAGCAAGTGGGTCACCTGATGGTAAGTGATCACCACTGCCCATAGACACCCGCAACCCCGGAGGGATTGCAGATGCGTTGTCAACCTAGAGGATTAAGATGAAATGCCTCTTGTAAGGCCTCTCTATACGTATTTTGCAAATTGGCTCTATTATAATAGGTTCATTTTGTTTTTAGGCATGTCTAGAGTATGCAGATGGACGAGACCAGGATGAACTGGAGCAAGCTTTCGAGGTCGTTGTGCCTCTTGACATGAACATGAACCCGGCAATGAAGGTTTTCTTCCGTTTCATTCTAAATATTTCATAGTTGACAGATGGTAGGACCTCGTGCTTGGGATTGCGCTGTTTTGCGGCGTGGACAGACAGATAGTCGGTAAAATTATTGACACTGATATGATATTTAAATGTCCACTGTCCATGGGTGGTGCTCACAGACCACAATAAGATCAAATCAAAAACTGATATTTTAAGTGGCGGACGCGTTATTTTAGCAGACATCGGCGGATTTTTGCATAAAGATGTATTTATGTCGCATAAAGTTTTAATTCCGCTTCGTTCTTATTAGATCTCGTCAGCCATTAGAGAAAACAGTGTCAGCCGCAAAAAAGTTTTTACATACATACATACATACATAATTAATCACGTCTTTATACAGACGTAGACAGAGCCCAGTGTACACAAATCTAAAGGCTACGTTTTTTTTTAATTGAATGGGGACAAATGAGCATGTTGGTCACATTAATAGAGAAAAACTTATTTCACGCTCTACATAAACGTATAGCTGTCTACTTCCAGCAATCTATCTGCATGGACTTCGAGGAATCAGTCAGTTCGTTATGCTGCGGCTCTGGACTGCTCGCCGTGCAAGTGAAGTTGCCTGCTTCCGGGTTCTGCCCCGGCCAGGCCATCCCGATTGAGATCGATGCCAACAACCAGAGCTCCATTGAAATATCTTCCATCAAACTGGAATTGGTGCGAGTAAGTTTGATGTTCATTTGTTTCCGTACAACAAAAACTTAGTTTTTGATCAGTGTTGATGCATGCCCGCCGTGCGTTCGTGAATCGCACATTAGTTTTCCGGGTGCGTATTTTTTCACATAACTTTTTTAGTCCTATTATCGGAAGTCCGAAAATGTTTCACTCTTCATAAAAAAAAAACTAACGATCGAAGGTAATCATCGGAAATCATAATATCACTAATCATATCCCATGTTTATACTAATATTTGTTTTCATACATTTTTTATACTAACGATCGAAACTCCTAATCATTTGAATTGATAAAATATATTTTATTATTATAATATATATAGCTGAATACCCACTCACTGACTCACTCACCCCAGAGTTGTTTGGAAGAACCGGTAATAGGTGAGGTTAGATTCTATACACCATCGTATCAGAAATGCTTGCCCGACCACCAGAAAAATACGAAATCGACCTGAACGTGGAAATTGACTTGACATATGGGGCGGTTCTCCGTGACGGCTCAACCTGTCGAGTTTGGCCGGAACTAAAGTTGCTCAGAACAGCCGGCCGATGGGTGAGCCGGTCCAAGATTTTTCAAAATGGCGAAAACAAGATGGCCGCCATACAAAATTGAAACGCGAATATCTCAGAGGCCAGTCGATATAGGCGGGTGGTGCTCGACCAAATGTCATTCAGAGTTGAGGGGGAAATCTGACTTTGCAATTTTTTTTCCAAGATGGCGGATTCAAAATGGCGGCCAAATTTTTTTTTGCTCCGATCCGATTGAAATTTTGCATCCGGGGCTCTTCTAGGCCACAGATTCCAACCGCATACTTTATTTTTCGATTCCGCCATTTTCCAAGATGGCCGCCATACAAAGTAATTTCTGTATCTTTGACCTGTTGTTTTGAAGAGCCCATAAGAGGTGGGGTTCGATTCTATACACCGTCCCTTTAGAAATTTCATGCTAAGTACCAAAAAATGAAAAATTGACCTGAATGTGGAAACTGACTTGACACATGGGGCAGCTCTCCGCGATGAATTGCCCTATCGAGTTTGCCCGGAACAAAAGTCGCTCAGAACAGCCAGCTAATGGGTGAACCGGTAAATTTTTTTCAAAATTGCAAAAACAAAATGGCCGCCATACAAAATTGAAACGCAAATATCTCAGCGGCCAGTCGCAACAGGTGGGTGGTGCTCAAACAAATATCGTTCAAAGTGAGCGGAGTAATTTAATGAACCTAATTTTTTTTCCAAAATGGCGGATTCAAAATGGCGGCCAAAGTTTCTTTTACTCCGATCCGATTGAAATTTTGCATCCGGGGCTCTTCGAGACCACAAATTCAAACGCCATACTTAATTTTTCGATTCCGCCATTTTCCAAGATGGCCGCCATACAAAGTAATGTCAGACTCACAGACTTATTTGTGTTGTATAGCAGCTTTTAGGAATAGGGTTCGACTTTATACACCATCGCATAAGAAATTTTATCACAAGAACAAAAAAAATGCAAAACTGTCCTGAACGTAGAAACTGACCTGACACATGGGCCAGTTCTCCGCAACGACTTGCCCCATCGAGTTTGCCCGGAACTAAAGTCGCTCAGAACAGCCAGCCTATGGGTGAACCGGTAATTTTTTTTCAAAATTGCAAAAACAAGATGGCCGCCATACAAAATTGAAACGCGAATATCTCAGTGGCCAGTCGAGATAGATGGATTGTGCTCGACCAAGTGTCGTTCTAGGTGGGATGAGCAATCTAATGAACCTAATTTTTTCCAAGGTGGTGGATTCAAAATGGCGGCCAAAGAATATAGTAAAAAAGTATAGAAATATTTTAAAAAGAAACAGGCTGGTAGGTTATCCTCCGCGGGCCCCGCGGGGTCCGCGGCACCCACGCGAAGTACTTTTTCCAAGGTGGCGATTTCAAAACGGCGGCCAAAGAATATAGTAAAAAAGGTCAGAAATATTTGAAAAAAAAACAGGGTGGTAGGGAACCCTCCGCGGGTCCCGTGGGGCCCGCGGCCCCCATGCGAAATGCTTTTCCAAAGATGGCGGCCAAAGAATAAAGTAAAAAAGATTAGAAATATTTGAAAAAAAAACAGGCTGGCAGGGTATACTCCGCGGGTCCCGCGGGGCCCGCGGCCCCATGCGAAATGCTTTTCCCAAGATGGCAGCCAAAGAATATAGTAAAAATAGGTTAGAAATATTTGAAAAAAAACAGGGCGGTAGGGTATGAATCACTGTTTCCAAGGTGGCGGTTTCAAAAAGGCGGCCAAAGTATATAGTAAAAAAAACAAAAGTTAGGATTATTTAAACTAAACAGGAAGGCACGGAACCTCCGCGGGGCCCTTGGGGCCCGCGGCCCCCACGCGAAATACTAGTTTTCATATAAACCTCAATTAGGAAGGGAGTGACCAAGACTACGCCTCAGCCTTCGTTGATATTTTTTTTTTAAGAAAATTATAATGATTGACCGTTCAAAAAAAGATAATTTGAGTTCAAAATATTCTTTGTACTTAAATGTTATTTATTATGAATAAGAAAATTATGGTAAATGTGTGAAAGTATAACGAAAAAAATGATGAAGAATTGTGACTACAAATCGGTAGTACAAAAATATGACTAAAAATGTTATTAGCCAATATGGACCCTAATTTTCGTTGTCAGGCATTGGTATCTCATTGTGATATTTAGTCACTATGGGCGTATAAGTAGCTACCGCATAGGTATCAGTCGTATCAATGATACGGGGCTCCAAGGCTACAGGTGCCCTGAATTGAATACCTCAGTAAAAACTCCTTTGGGCCCCGAACACATTTTGATACAGGCAAGGCCCATTTAAGGCAAGCTACGCCACTTTTAGTGTAAAAATGTTCAATTGAATTGGTTATTCACAATGCTCCATATATTTTTTAATTCACGCAGAGAGATTGCTACCACAGTACAAGCCCACAGTCTGATCAATACCTTCCCCCCGAGAGACTGGAGGTGTGCTGGCTCGGTGCGATCCTGCCGCACACAAAACGGACCATCACGAGCGATCTGGTCGTGCCCGACATGGTAGCCCCCGTGCTCGACAACTGCAGGATTATCGATGTGGAGTTCTATTTCAAGGTACTTACGAGTTAGTCTCTCTGCGCAAACGTCAGATGTGTTGCGAGAGGCATTTTAACACATTTTCCAATATTCAATGTACCCATATCTTTGAGCATCTCGGCAATACTGTGGATTGTGTTTGCAGCATTGCATGTCCAGAAATATGTTACATCTATTTTTACTTTTGTGTGTATCATGAGAATGCAAAACTGAATAAAACTACTTTTTTCAAAGGTAAAAATGAAATTATCCGGCTGCAACGACCATTTGGAAGACGAAGCGCAAATCTATCTAGGCTTAGTACCTTTGGCTGAGCTCCAAGATGGCCCATACACACATCCCCTACAACTTGACCTACCTGCCGGTCCTATACCCAATCTGAACGCACAGCATCAGTACATCCCACCCTACGTTTATCCCTCAGTGACACTACAAAATAATATGCTGCCTGTACATGTCCAAAACGTTTCAAACTATCCCGGATCAAATGCATACCCGGGACAACCGGGTACGGGATACCCTGCTAACAATTATCCTCCTGGGAACGCGCCATACCCTGTGAATCCACCTTATCCGGCTAACGGACCTTCAAATGGGCCTTATCCTGGGATTAATCCCGCTTTCCCAGGTACTAACCCTCCGTACCCTGGAGCAAACCAACCTTACCCTGGCGCTAATACCCCTTATCCTGGCGTTAGTGTCGCAAACCCGCCATACCCAACCGCCAAGCCGGATAATGCTCCGTATCCTACTAACCCCTCGACATTTATTCCCACCCCTGCAGGCTTCAAGGTACCGGGAGAAGCAAGTCCTGGATATCCCATGAGTCCCGTGACAGCCATACCATCTTCGCCTTATAATCCTAGCGCGCCGCCTGCGCCATAACCAATAAAAATAAGATTTATCTTGTTATGTTGGTTTAAATGATCGGTTTCTTTCCAAAGCTATAATTTTATGTTAGGTTTTATTGCTCTTTCACTAATTGTGTCATTTGGCTAAAGTTTCATTTCACTGTGTGATGTGTTTAATTTCATTTTTGACTTTTGGAATAAAAAAATATTGAATTGAAATGAAACTATTGCCAAACAAATGAAACATAATCTTAATGATCTTTAGAGTTCAGAAATTTTGCGTTTTTGTAGTTGTAACACACTTACCCATCCAAATGAATGGAATGAAGTAAGAATCCGAACCAAGCAAGTTGCCATGTAATAAAGTAGGTACTTAGATACCTACATAATAAGGACTTAATTAAAAGCATTAATAATAAGACTGCTTTAGTCCAAGCGAGTTATTAACTGATAGGTGTAAATTCCTTGTTATTTCCTGTCTGAATTGCAGTCTTCGCCGCATAATTTTGTCATGCGCAATGACCGTTCCAATTTTGTTATGATCAGGATACTAAATAGCTTTAATACATATTAATTAAAAAATAAACGATAAAGAATTACTAGGTACCATTTTTTTATCAGTTCTGCATTTGTGGTCCTTTATTTGTAAAGTAAAGACTTTTTGTACTATTTAACGTCTGCCCGCGAGTTTGTCCGGGTAGAATAGGTTGATAATGTTTACCAAGTGTGTCAGGGTGTAAGCTATTCGTCGTTTTTTATCGTACAATGCATTAATGAACAAATAATGGATGAAGCGATAAGTGAGACTTGGATGACACGTACCTATGCTATAAACAATGTAACCTACATAACAAATATAATATATACCATCTTCTGTATCTACTGTTTAAGAAAACGAGAATTAGGTAATGCATATTTTTCATTTTGGATATTTGATCGTAGCCCACAAGCATTTATTTCGAATCAATTTGTTAAAACGTGTGTACTTACTGTTAAATGTCGTTGGTACTTACCTAGTAAAATGTCATAACTAGGTATGTATAACTCGATGAATACAGAACAACACAAATGCACAAAGGCGAACTATTCATTACCTATTTACCTAGTTTTATTTTTGTTGTTATATCGTTTTATTGACGATCCTTTTGTGAATTACTTATATTTCATATTTAAATGTACTGTATTTTTAAAAAGGTGACAAATAAATCTATCTATCACTAAAAGGTAGTACCCATTTCGTCTCCGGAAAACTCATTTTTCCGACTTTACACGTCGCACGGTCTAAGTTGATTAAGTTTAGATACATGTAATAATTGCTATGAGATACTTATTTAATTACATTCGATTTAGTTTTACGTACAACCCGCGTCATGTAAAAAAAACGCTGGAAGAAAGTGGAGAGGGGGTGCTCGCGCATGGGTACACTATGAGCTGAGGGGGTCCTCTACATTTTTCCAGCCCTCTTTTTACATGACGTGTTCTATAATTGCAGTGCTTCTATTTTCTTAATATCTTTTGATTAACGTCTGAACTGAAGAAACGCGAAGATTGTCGTGAGAGACCAATAGGCTACAAGCCCATGGAAAAAAAAAACATGTGAAATGAACCAGCGTGAAACACGCTTAGAAGGCTGTTACTATATCATAAAATAACTCTGAGCACTGTGCCGTCTTTTCTGAGCGGTACATTTATGGAATTTCTCAGGTACAAGTGAGGAATTGGCATTGTTCATTTTTTTTAAGCTGTGCTTTTAACACCTTTATTTGATAAAATGGACTATTTCAAGCAACTAATTTGAATATTATGCTTTTACGTAGCTTTGTTAATTAATAATAAATATTTTTTCGCTGTTTGATAATTCGTGAATTTAGACAGAATCCCAATCGCCTTCGTTCGGCTGGCTATAAAAAAAACGGCTTTGTCTATGGTTTTGTAGATTTGACAGTGACACGTGACAGTTGCCGTAGCCAAACTTTTTTTTTCATTTTTGTGGCAAACATTCGATGCTGGATTCTGTCTAAAAACCCGGTCGTTCGGTCAAACAAAGGTTCAAAGTACTTTTACAAAAATATCTGCAATCATAAAGTATTTTTGAAATCGGACAAGATAAATCGGATAATTGATGGTTTTCCTCGAAATGGTTTTCGAATTGGAGCATACTAAAAAAAATGAACAATGCCAATTACGACTAATTATTATTTAACGGCTATAAAGCTTATAGATGGTTAAAAATAAATATCGAAAGACCTAGTGCCGCTTTAAAGTGGTGGTGCCGGAGGTTAGTGCAATTTTTTTTTCAATGTATGGGAAAAAATCTGTATCGCTCAGAAAAGACGGCATAGCGCTCGAGTTATTTTATCATATAGTAACAGCCTTCTAAGCGTGTTTCACGCTGGTTCATTTCTCGTGTTTTTTTTTCCATGGGCTTGTAGTCTACAAGAAAATACTAACCCTTTACGTTATTTTTACTAAGAAGATTTTCCGTGTTGTCCCTACGTACTGAGTCAAAAAATGTTTGCTGTACAAAATGATAGTTATAATACAGTTATTTTTTTATATTTTTGATACAATTATAATGTTAAGTGTGTGAAAGGCGTTCTAACCTTTTCGACACAAAGACTCATATAAGCACCGCAGGTTGCACGCCAACGACCTGTATATACGTGCATTACTTCAATGCAAAAGCAACATTCGTTCAATTGAGTTTAGGTTCAACTTAAGGCATCGCAATAAAGTCTGGCGAATGGGTGCCGTCTCTTTAGATGTGGCGGCGAAAAGGTTCATGTATTAGAATATACTTCACGTGCCATTATAGGTGCTACTAATTTTAACCTTAACGTTAAAATCCGAATTATAGTGCATATTTTTTAATAACTTACAGATGTTCCAAGATACTTTTGTATAAATATACTTACTATGTTCTCAGTGTTTTTATTGATAGCAAATAAAAAACAAATTTATGAAACATTTTTTATTCAATCTCTCACGTGTACATTATACCTAATCATTTTTAATTGCTCCTATGTCACGCAACATAGTCGTAAAATATCAAACGGTCAAAATTATAAAAAAGTCTTCATATAAAAATACATAAAACATATTCATTATAGCATTCTTAAGTAAATAAAACATAAAATAAAATAAAAAATAAAATGAGAACTTCACTCTTACATTTAACATAAATTTCAAAAGCTTTATCGTTCTGCCACCCAAAGACCTTTCAAAAGGTATTCGACCTTGTTGAGAAAGAAATCTATAAAAAGGCCTTTGGGGCGCTATTCCTTAGGCCAACAGTTCAATACTCTCCCCCTCAAGGCACCAGCCATATAGTCATAACAGTCTTCATATCGTTCACTTATCAACTAGAACAACGGTATATCTATTTAATAAAATACATTATGGAGGTAACATGTTCATTAGAGGCACATTTAAAAGGTATAATCAATATTTAGAAGGATACACTTGTGGAAATCCTAGCAATGACGTCATAAGCCAGTGCATTACACCCCCTCACCCCGCACAACTAGGAACGCAACAACTTTACGATGTTTTGGATGGAGTGCAACACTGTCGTATCTACAGTATTTATAGAATCTATTGGATTTCAGATCTCCCAACATTATCCATAATTTATAATTATATTTATAATAATTTGTTATTTCTCAAGCTATCCATAATAGTGCAGCGTATTTCGCATTGTGATGACAATGTTAGTCAATTGTGTGATGTCCAGAGGGAGAACGGTGGAGGCAAATTGGTATTCAGACTCTCAAGAGGTGATAATTTTCAAGTGGCTTGTACTTTCTTAATACTAATTAGGTACTATGGAGGACAGTTATTTGTGCTTACTACATGTATAAGAACAACTGCTTATATTTTCGTAAGTCTTATCCATCTTATGCTTTCGTCACCATCTTGCATCCACCGTCCGCCCTTTAGTAATGCTTCGGTAGTTCAGAATACACTTTTTTCAAAGCCACGATCAAGTTCAGTATTAAAAGTAGGTATTAGACACGTTTACGTTTTACGTCATATCTTTTAAAACATATCAGTCTAACAATGTATTTTTTAAAAGACTAGGAAGACTAAATAAATTCCTTTCATCACATCAATACAACAAATTATGGCATGTATAATGTACCACATGAAACATATTCTGGCAGCTTTGTGCTAATATTATTTTTCCATTTAAAACACATTCGAGTAGGACTATAGAATGTGTAAAATTCGTGGCTTTACGCTTAAAAATAGTTGGTAGGCGAGACTTAGATTCTAGTTCCATACAATAACAATACATAGCTGACCTACTAAAAGCGTTATCAAAAAATTAAGTATATCATCTCAAAAAGCGTATACGACGAGGTCATTACAATATCGTTTTGACGTCTTTAAAATGCAGATTACGTGAGTAAAATTAGGCCTTAAAATTGGGGTTGTAGGGTGGATTGTTGGCTCCGTCACCCATCGGGTTTTCTGAAAACAAAAACATAATCTGATATTGCAATTCCTTCAAGAATTCACTGTAATTACGAAATTAATTACATTAATTACGGAAGGAACATTCTTCCAATACACTGAGAAGCATTTTGAGAGCGAATAGTTCTCAATCTGTACTGGGTCAACGGAGTATACTTATACTACGGAACCGTTTGGAGACTTGGCCTAATACTATTCGAAATTTGAAGTTAGTATAGCGCCTCTCCGCTCACACTTATATACAACAACATGAGTGAAGGGGACAGTACGTCACGAACTTTGAATTTCTGAGTAGTCCCCCGGTGGGGGCTTGTCCGTGTGTGTAGACTAGAGATGATAATGTCACTTACTATTGTTAGCGGAGTCCGGGGTAGGCGGCATCACGCCTGGAGCGCTGGCGTTCGCAAACGGACTCACCGGCTGCAACATAAAACTTTGTTACACTACCGTTAAATTACCCTAAAACATTAGTGGTAACTTTCTTTTTTGTTTATATGTATGTAGGGGGTAATTTCTGGACAATAGTTCGTCTAATAATAGCATGTTTATCCTTCCATGATTGACATATTTTTATCCCGGAATAACAACTCGTTTTCGCGGGACAGCGGTAGTCCTATCCTGCGCAGTCACCGGCAGCGACTAGTAAACTATAAAATAACTAATAGTGACAGCTAAATGAAACAAGACGTTCTAATTTAAAAAAAATTGCCGTACAACCGAATTATGCGCATACAGCATACTGACAGTTTATTCCACCGGACAAAGTCTAGTACATTTAAAAAATAACTTCAACTCACCCCAGTCGGATAAGGCACGCCGGCGCCAGCTGGTAACTGGGGCACGGCGGGGCCCGGGCCGGGGTAGGGCGGGGGGTAGGGGGACACGGGCTGCGCCGCGCCCGGGTACGGAGAGAAACCCGGCGCCTGCGGGCTAGGGAACGGACTAGCCCCGGGGTAGGGCTGGTTACCACCGGGGTAGGGTGGGTTACCGCCGGGGTATGGTGGGTTACCGCCGGGGTAGGGTGGATTACCACCGGGGTATGGTGGGTTACCGCCGGGGTATGGTGGGTTACCGCCGGGGTAAGGTGGGTTACCGCCGGGGTATGGCTGTGGCTGGGGGTACGGACTAGGAGCGGGGTAAGGAGACACGTTTGGCATGGGCTGCGTGACAACTGGACCGAAGTGGGGAGCGGTTTGGAAGTGTTCCACGGTGGTCATGTTCTGCTTGGGCATTTGGTCTTGCATCGGGTTCGGTACGTCGTCTTGGTAGCCTCTGAGAGGGACATTGCCGATGACGAAGCGTCGCGTCTGGCTGCTGTCCTCGTGGCAGCCGTCCGGTGATACTTTTACCTGCACACGGAATGTTGTGGTAAGAACGAAATAAATGACATAGATGGTTTCATTTACTTGTATGTAGATGGCGTTGGAGAAAGTGTTTTGGAAAAACCCCGTAATTCCTAATAAACTGTAATGAAGTATGTAATGCATAGTATAAGACATTCTTTGGTTGGTTTTATAACTCAGTTTACGTATCTTTAATCAAAATTTTACTTTTTTGTTTGAGAAAATAATCCACGTTGCGCTGGAGTTTTTTCTTATATAGTTATTTTTTTTCACTGAAACTAAATAAAAACTAGAAGGTGGGTCCCCCTTCCTTAGAAAAAGAATGTGGAAGCGTGCTAGGCCCATAACCTGATATTTAAAAATTGTTAAAATGTCAATTACTTGAACTCATCCATTTAGACGTCAGACTTGAATTTTACGTCCAACAATTCGTACAATCATCATTTCCCTCTTGATCGAGCAGAAATTTGTTTTATCATACTTGCACATCGAATAACTAAAAATGAGAACGCAATATACATTATTCAGTGTTTCATTGCTTTATTTTTGAGCGTTAAGAAGTATGGAAGGGGTGACACTGAAAGACAGATTAAAGAATAGTGTGATAAGGGAACGTGCTGGTGTGAAAGAAGATATAGTGACTAGGAAAAAGTATGCTTAGTTGGTTGGTCACGTAGAGAGGATGGACTAACTAAACAGATCTATATGGGGAGTGTCAATAGTTGCGTTGGGAGGCCTAGACAGACGTTCCGGGACCAAATAGGGACGTTTTGAAAAAAGGTCAGATCAGGAGTACCCGCAACCGGCGAGCATGTATGAAGAGATTGATGAATGTGGATGAAGCGAAAAAGGTATGTCAGAATCGTAGCAAATGAAACAAAGTAGTTTTTGCCTACATCTGGGAAAGAGGCGTGACTGTATGTGTGTATGTATTATTACCTTGAATTCATAGTCAATATCAATATATTGGCAAGAAGCAACGTTGTAGATGTCCATGGTTGGCACCGTCATCTCGACGACCCAGTTCCGCGTGGTGGTGCCGGGCACCGGACCCTTCTTCAGCTTGGCGATGGTGGCCTCGCTCCGCTTGGTCCCGGGGTTTTGTGTTGCGCGGTACACTGTATTCTGGTGACAAATGAACAATTCGCCGATACAGTACAAAACAGTATAGAGGCAAACTTCATCAGTTTGTAAAAGTGTAACTAATCTATATAGATAAAAATGAATCGTCCAAATATATGTACGCGCATAACTTCCAAACGATTGCACCGAATTGGATAATTCTTTGTTAGCTGTGTTTGTTACTGTTTTGAAAAGGTTTACATAAAATTAAATTTTGAAAAAAAAAATGCAGCGAGAACGAAGCCCGCAACAGCTAGTAGCTACTAAAAATAGGTACTTATGCAATGCTATCTTTCTGGAGTAAGAAAGAAAAATATGTAGTATATAAACAACATGGCAGCAACTATACACACACACACACACACACAAATCACGTCTTTATCCCTAACGGGGTAGACAGAGCCTAAGGTAACAGGTACCTTCAGGCCACATTTAGCAAGATTGTGGGTGTATAGGTGGAAAATGGAATCAAAATAGTGATGGGTTGCTAGCCTCATCGCCTATAACGTGATTCTTATCATTTTCGCCCATTCCCTCGATGGGCTATTACCATCTGCACGGGTAGAGAAGCAACTGGTACATTCTATGTTTTTTCTTTGCTCCCAGACCAGCATGGAAAATCAAAATCAAAATTTGTAACTAGTTATGTGGCTAGCAACCCATCACAGATTTGATTCCCCTTTCCATCCATACGCCCACAATCATGCTAAACGTGGTCTAGGTTTTGTTACCTTAGGCTCTGTCTACCCCATAAGGGATTTATGTATGTATGTTGATTTTGAATTTTGATTAACCACCTGGACGTTCGTTGGTAAAAAAAAGGAATTAAGTAGCTTCGTTTCACAACGTGTGCAAGGTTTACATTTGAATTTCTAAACTAAAACATAAAACGTCAACACTAGTGATTTCGTATCAGCTTCACTTGATCCGTGCGCAGTGTAAAAACGCGTCTTTGTTCGAAGCTTTTGATAATATATGAAACTCAATCTAAGGCTCACTTTTCAAAAGGTCCCATCCCAAATAAAATTACACTTTTAATTTGTACTGTAACCAGATATTCACAAGAGCGTTATTGTAATGCTAGAGTAGCGAATATAAGGTTTAAAAAATGCCGCTCCCGAGCGCGAGGTCAACTAGCTTTATGGGGCAATTACGTCATCGGCAAAAATATGTCTATGTAGTAAGAAATGTTTTAGTTAAATTCGGTATGCTGTATTTCTTTTGCACATTGAAGGTTTATAATTAACAGTTTCAATGTTAACTTCTGCACTCAGATATGATATGATAATAAACTATAATTGAGTCTTAATTATTATTTGTGTGTAGATAATTTATTCATAATAGATATATACAGTGAAACCTGGATAACTGGGACTTCAAGGGACCTGCGAAATAGTCTCACTTAAAGAGATATTCCACATACCCAGTGTCTCAGATAGCCAGGTATAAATTAATATCTGTCTCATTTACAGAGGCTCTCATTAATAGAGGTGAAAATAGAGGTTACTATAGTTATAGAGGTGCGACAATGAAATAAAATAATGTGTAGTAAAAACATATACATACCTACATGAGTGAATAAAACAGGTAGTTCACAAAAATAATCAAGAAGTTTTTTATAATATAAATAGTACAAAACCGCACATAAAGATAATTACGGCCTTAATTTCGTCATTTTTCAAAAAGACGTTGATTACAACAAAACAAAACAAAACCTGAGGTCATTGAGGCACAAAATTAGCTAAATTTAGTAAATAAAACGAAAATTAAAATATGTAGTGCCAGTTACAGAGGTGATAAAATGTTGTCTCAGTTGCAGAGGTTATTGCCAGTGAAATTCAAAGGAAACAATTTAGAAAAATTGTTCCTTAAAATATAATCTCAGTAAAAGAGGTAAAATACACTGGATGTCTCAGTTATAGAGGTAACTATGACGATAAAATCGAAACAAGAATCCCAGATATAGAGGTTTGTTTTGTCCCACTAACAGAGGTAATCCAGTGCTAAGGTGTCGGGACCACAGCATGAGTTCCAGCTATGGAGGTTTCTCACTTATCCAGGTCCCACTTAACCAAGTTTCACTGTATACATATACTCGTATATACAGTAATGTAACATAGTAATGTATGAAATAGGTAATCTTTGGAACTACTAATCTTTATAAAAAAACCTTATGATTAAATTCATGCTAAACGTGGGTTTTGTTACCTTAGGCTCTGTCTACCCCGTAAGGGATAAAGACTTGATATATGTATGTATTGTTAGGCGGAATTCATCAATTCATCGATTAAGTGACATCACTAGCTTTGGACCGCATTGGTCACGTCCCTATGGGGTTTAACGTAAACATTTTGGGCATTGTTCCTTGAGCCTCCCTAGCGTGTGTGTGTGTCTCGTAGTCTTAAAATAATCATTATTAATATATCGGTGTTTATCTAGAATAAATTATTTGCAAGACTCTGGGGTTTATTAGTATGTATAAAAAAAATGCTGGCCGAGAACACTTCGAACGCCGCCAAATTGAAACTAGGAACAAAAGTTTTCCTTGGGTCGGCCAATCAGAGTGCAGCGATCGGCGCAGTGGCATTATGGCGGTTACAAAGTAACCATTTTAATGACACCGCTCATTAGTTTATTATGATCAATGTTTGTGGTTAGAATACCGGTAAAAACTAGTGCTTATACATCAATGAAAGCCTGTTTTTAATGATACGTCAGCGAGGTCAGAGCCGTCACTCTCAGTTAATAACGATACATATAGTAATAGTTAACTACTACAGTACTATAATACAAAATGTTCACAAATTAAAATAAAATTAGCCGTTATAAAAACGTTGTCTAGTTTGAGGCAATTCTACTATTCCGCTGCATTTAACGCTATCATTGAAAACATTATGTTTTACAATAATTTACTACGGCAAAGGCGTTTAAATATAGCCAGAACCTTGAGCTGTGGATTGGCTTGCAATTATTTCGCAATGTATTGTACTTATATAATCAGTGTCATAATGCAATATCTTCCGTGTTTGTTACCAAAATGTACGAATGCGGACATAAATAAAAACCATCCCTATTTTTTTATAAGTTGGGTGGCAAACAAGCAAGTGGTTCACTAATGGTAAGCGAGCACCACCAGAGGATTGCAGATGCGTTGCCAGACTAAGAGGGCTACAAATGCTACAATTGAACCTCATGTGCCAGTAATTTGACCGGTAATCTTAGTCTGCACGCCGGAACACAGCAGTGAGCAGTGCAATGCTTGGTGGCAGGAATTGCGAGTACAATGGTGGAGTTATCTGGACGAACCTTGTATAAGGTCTTATCACCGGAAATATATACAATTTATAATCATAACATTTTACTGCACAAATTTGTGCATGACTGGTTGGCCTAATGATTATTGACCCTGATTCTGAAGCTGAAGGTCCTGGGTTCGAATCCCAATAGGAACTGACACTTGTATGATGAATGTGAATATTTGTTCCAGAGTCATGTATCTATGTTTATCCGTTGTCTAGTACCCATTGTACAAGCTTTGCTTACTTTGGGACCAGTAGGCTTATTACCTAACTCGCTCGCAATCGCCATCGTGTTCATTTTGACAGTTCATGTATGGGCTGACAATTGGCATAGCAATCAGCTAGCTGTCACATTCATACAAGAACTGTCAAAATGAACACGATGGCGATTGCGAGCGAGTTAGGTAATAAGCATACTGGTCGATCGGTGTCAACTGTCCCATGAAAAGAAAGTAATGGTCGATTTAGACGAATACTATTTATAGCCGCCTAAAAAAGGCACCGTCACATCTTCAGACCGTTTAGACAACGACTATTTTCAGCCGCTTAAATCTCGCCGCCAGTGACCAGCAAACCGTTTACACGGTGCCTTTTCAGTACCACACACCGCATCGAGGGGGGCAGCGAGAGACGCGGGCGGGTGGCACTGGCGCCGAAAAGTAGACTCGTGTTCTATTCCGTGCCAGCGCTGGCATGCCGCGAAAAAATGGCGCCGAAAGAGCCTTTTTTAGGCGCCGTCATTTAGGCGGCTGTAAATAGTCTTCGTCTAAATCAACCATTAGGGACATTCTATGCTAGGCTACAATACAAATGGTTCGACTAAACGTCGGTAATCAATTAAACGTGGTACTGTACCTGTTCTATCTCGAAGGATATGGTCTCGATCTCAACGGTGCCCTTGTTGGAACAGCTGACCTCGATGGGGATGACCTGGCCGGGGCAGTAGCCCGCCTTGGGCAGCTTCACAAACGTCTCGCAGACCCCCGAACTAGTGCAGCAGCAGCAGTAAGTATCCTCGAACTGCATCTCGATCGGTTCCTGTGGATATGCGACATGTTAAGTGTGTCGTTATTTAACCTTCATACAATACAATACAATACAATACAATGACTCTTTATTAAACACCACATAATCTTGGAGGGGATGCTGCATGAATTGTAATTTCCGATCCTCTGGAGTCCTCCCATGAGGCTGACATAGTCACCCCTGTGCACTAAAGCCTCTTCACTACATAGTATAAAACAAAGTCGCTTTCTCTGTCCCTATGTCCCTATGTACGCTTATATCTTCAAAACTACACAACGGATTTTGATGCAGTTTTTTTAATAGATAGAGTGATTCAAGAGGAAGGTTTATATGTATAGTACATGCACAATATACCGTGCGAAGCCGGGGCGGGTCGCTAGTTAAAAATAAGATAAAAAAAAACACCACATAATCTTACATACACAAATACACAAATCACGTCTTTATCCCTTACGGGGTAGACAGAGCCTAAGGTAACAAGACCTACAGGTCACATTTAGCAAAATTGCGGGCGTATAGGTGGAAAATGGAATCAAAATAGTGATGGGTTGCTAGCCTCATCGCCTATAACAAGATTCCTATGATCATACATACATAATCTTACTAATATCATAAATGCTAAAGTTTGTGAATGAGTCAATGAGTGAGTGAGTGTATATTTGTTTCTTCTTCACGATGAAACGACTGGACGGGTTTGGTTCAAATTTGGAACGGAGATAGTACTCTAGGTTAAAACATCCAAAGGTTACTTCCTATCCCGGTAAATTGCGTAGTTCCCACGGGATACATACATTCATAAATCGCGTCTTTGTCCCGCGCAGATGGTAAAAGCCCATCATGGAAATAGGCGAAAATCTTAGGAACCATGTTATATCCATCACTATTTTAATTCCCCTTTCCACCTATACACCCACAAACTTGCTTAACGTGCTTTAGGTCTTGTTACCTTAAGCTCTGTCTACCCCATCAGGGATAAAGACGTGATTTATGTATGTATGTAGGTTGTTTTGACTCAATAGCCCTGTAAATGTTTTTCAGGTTTTTAAATCCTGACATTGATCGATGTTCAAAGTGAACAGCGTCGAATCTAAAATTTAAATATAAAATCTTTGAAAGGACATTCAGACATGTACAAAGTACCTGTTGAAATATTCTGGAATAATTTTGATACACCTTGTATACATGCAATACACACACGTTGATATAGAGTAGGTAAGATCCCAGAGCGATCAGACATAACTTATTTTCTGACGAATGAAACCTTAAGTTTTCAGTAGCGTCTCGTGTGCCTTGAATACCTACGCGCTTGTGAAAACTTGCCGAGTGACACCTGGGCAGGTACAGTCAAGGGCAAAGATATGTATACACCACAGAGTGTCAAAAAGCATGGTCATCTAAATGGTCATAAATTTGGCAACATATAAAAGTACATAAATTAGTATACATGATTTGAGAGATAACTATGTATACAACATTTGCAATAATATGTCCTCATGTATTAGGCCATAAACTTAGAAACACCGTAAAGTTCAAAAATATGTATACACTACTTAACCATTAATTATGTATCTAATATGATAACCAAAAATATGTAAACAATCCAAAATTCTATTAACACAACTCTATTTTATTTTCATTTTGTGACAATTTATTTATTTTGCTTATTTTATTACA
Source organism: Pandemis corylana (assembly GCA_949127965.1). Taxonomy (NCBI): domain Eukaryota; kingdom Metazoa; phylum Arthropoda; class Insecta; order Lepidoptera; family Tortricidae; genus Pandemis; species Pandemis corylana. The sequence goes on along the minus strand of OX421866.1, from coordinate 11,619,100 downwards.
TTTTATGTTTTTTGATTGTCGTTGATTGTCGTAAATAAACTTTTTTTTCTTTCTTTCTTTCTTTCTTTATTGTCAGGAGCTTATGAACGTATTTGCGTAACATCGAACTCTGTAATCTTAATGTAATCAGCCAACCACTTGAAGCTTCAAGTCGTATACAACAACTGCTATTCCAAACTCTTTAACTGATAATTACTCTATTTATTTAAAACTAGCTTCTGCCCGCGACTTCGTCTGCGTAGAATTATACATAAAAACCTTCCTTTTGCATCACTCTATCTATTAAAAAAACCGCATCGCAGTGTTGAAGATATAAGCATACATAGGGACATAGGGATATAGGGACAGAGAAAGCGACTTTGTTTTATACTATGTAGACTAGTGATCATGACATGTGCCCACAATCTTGCTAAATGTGGCCTGTAGGTTGTAGGTACCTGCTACCATAAACTCTGTCTACCCCGTAAGGGATAAAGACGTGATTTGTGCATGTGCATGTGTCATGTGTCACTTTTGGATTTTTTTATTGCATTTGACTTACCGTTTCTTATGGTTTTTCTTGCGGCTTTTCATTAATTTTGAAGGAGAAAATGTATCGTTTAAGTGATCATTTAAAACATAGGATTGTTGCCTTATGCGAGGAAGGTATATACGTGCTTGATATAGCTCTGCTGACAAATTAGGCATCACGGTAAGAAATATTAAACATGTTAATAATAACGTACTATAGAAAATATTACTCTCTAATCACTTTGTCTTAAGTTTAAGGAGTGGTTTTCTTTATTATACAGTTATTTTAAGTATACTTTGCCTTTTATTAAGTAAAAAAAAATTAGAAAATAGCGTAAATCACCAATTACTGTATGATTTGATATTGACGACACGGATGGCTCAGTGGTGAAGCAACCGCTTTCTGAGTCGAAGGCCCCGTGTTCGAAACCCGGCCAGGGTAATGTTTGTGTGATCAACTCGAATATTTGTGCTTGGGTCATGGATATTCTACATACATACATACATACATACATATATCACGTCTTTATCCCTTACGGAGTAGACAGAGCCTGAGGAAACAAAACCTTAAGGCCACGTTTAGCATGATTTTAGGCGTATAGGTGGAAAAATTAATCAAAATAGTGATGGGTTGCTAGCCGCATCGCCTATAACATGATTCCAAATTTCGCCCATTCCCTCGATGGACTTTTACCATCTGCGCGGGACGAGAAGCAACTGGTACAGTATTATATGTTTTTCCTATACATACATACATTCACACATCCATACATACATACATACGTACCTTCTATGTTCTATATATTTAAGTATAACGTAAGCCTTCTTGAGTTTATGTATACATATTTCGATACTTTGGGTATATATTTATTTTTGTCCCTGAATGTTCATCTTCAATCAAAATCAACGAAATCTGAATCTGTAAAATCTGTTAAACATGCCGATTGATAACGTCGTGGTGACAGGTCAAAACATGCGACAAACATATGCAATGACAAGTCTGTACTGTTTTCGTGAATTGTCAAAACATACTTTACAAATTTGTTTCGTGTGACTAGGCCGTAAAGTTGATATTCGCAGATTACATTTTGTATACATATTTTCGCGGCAATTACTGAATCTATATTTAATGACACAAGTATGACTATAATATTTTGCATTATTTGCAGGATACTAATAATGAAATTTTGATTGTATACAAGTTTTTGGACTTGCTAGGTACATATTTATGTTGCCAGTGTAGTTTGCATATTTATTACCATTTGAATGAGTATATATCTTTTTAACTTTATATGATTACTTATTTTCTTTCACTTTACTTGCATATATATCTTTGCCCTTGACTGTACATACATGTCTGATTTTTGAATATGTTATTGAAATATTTATTTAAAACTTATATTCAATCAGTCAGACAAATCAGAGTGACCAAACATCCCCTAAGACAAAAAATATTCAGTCAGAAGTATGAGGGCGAGAGCACTATGTATACTTCTGGCTGAATAATTTTTATCTTAGGGGATGTTTGGTCACTCTGATTTGTCTGACTGATTGAATATAAGTTTTAAATAAATATTTCAATAACATATTCAAAAATCAGACATGTACACACGGTAAAATAATCAGGTAAGCACCTACGCACGCTCGCGCCGTATCTATCCTGCTTACCGAATAGCTTTGCTGTGTGTACCTGCCCAGGTGTCACTCGGCAAGTTTTCACAAGCGCGTAGGTATTCAAGGCACACGAGACGCTACTGAAAACTTAAGGTTTCATTCGTCAGAAAATAAGTGATGTCTGATCGCTCTGGGATCTTGGACTAATAGCCTTATCCAGACTTAATGCGATTTATTGACCATATCGTCGAGATTGCCAATTCCGTTATGTGTATTCTAGCAACTTTTCAGGATATTACTTTACGAGAAACATTCGCGGTTAGAATTAGAAATTTCCGAACAAATAAAGGTAAGGTTTGACGGCCGGATAGCCTAGTGGTTAGTGACCCTGACTATGAAGCTAGAGGTCCTGGGTTTGAATCCCGGTAGCGGCGGACAGTTGTATGATGAATACGAATGCTTGTGCCCGAGTCATGGATGTTGTATGTAATTAAGTATGTATTTATCTACATTATATAAGTATGTTTATCCGTAGCCTGGCACCCATAGTACAAGCTTTGCTTAGTTTGGGGCTGGGTCAATTGGTGTAATTTGTCCCAAGATATTTATTTATTTAAACTGAAACGAAGAAACCATCAGAATGCATCAGAGTCGATTTCAACCAGGCTGGTCTGAATTTTGTATTAGAACTGCAGAACATCCCAACAGCGACCGCTTGAAGCTGATGGCACTGACATAGCTCTAAGCAGTCCGTCTTTGGCCAGCCTTAGCCAACATGACTTCAGTTACCGTGTTTGCGGAGTAGGAAAATATACCTTTTATAGTACCAGACCATAAAAACTGCGCATCGGTCTTCTCGGCTACTTCGGCGTTGTCTCGCTCTAACTTACGTGACGCCAATTGTCTCTTTTCAAAGGATGAAGTGCAACCTTTACGGCCGCGTACTGTAACTGGTTTTACTTAGAATTTCAATTAAATATTTTATTAAATCAGGCGTTACTTTGCGAGGTCCATTTCAATGAACAAAAAATATTTACCTTGCTACTCCACTACTCACGTGCAAGATAACCAACACACACACACACACACACACACAAATCACGTCTATATCCCTTACGGGGTAGACAGAGCCTGAGGTAACAAGACCTAAAGGCCACGTTTAGCATGATTGTATCCAATAGCAATAGCAATCCGTTCCACTAATGCTACATAAAACACATATAAATCCCACAAACTTAATTATCCCTTACACCACACAAACACTGACGCGTTTCGATCCCTCTACGGGATCATAATCAAAGTTTAATAAGCACAACTGTTACACATGCAAACCAACGTCGTACTTTCAAGAACTTTTCAGGAGACAAAAACTGATTTATGAAATAACTGGCCAAAATCATATGTTAAATTTTTATACCGAAATAGCGTCAAAAAACAAGAAAAACATTGGTTAATAATAAATAAAAATTCATCTATTGTAAATTGAGATTTTTTTTTCAATTTTGTGTGCACATTATAAGACTACTGCTATATCTGTCGCAGGCAGATTATAGTAATCCGCCATATTACAAACTGCCTAGCCGTTTTGGCGGTTTAACGACTAGCCGGATTGAATGCGGCTGAATGAATGTATTCGGCGCCATCCGAGGGCTGCGTGGTCAAACCCAATAAGTCGAAATAATTGATAGTTGAAAAAAGGACACTAAGTTAATGTTCTATAATTTCAAAATTCCTATGGAATGTTAAGTCGACTTATCGGGTTTGACCACGCAGCCCTCTACGCTCTTCAACACGGCTAGCCGTGATGTAATAAACGAGTCATTAGCCGCCGCTTTGACAGTTTTTAGTTCAGTCGACGGAGCTCCGCTTCGCTTAGCTCCTATTTCCGCTCAGTTTGGGCCTTCGGCCCTGACGCAATTCTAACCTAACGTATCCAACTAAGAAATCCATATTTATTTCTTATTTGGTGATGTAATACGACGCGGCTAAACGTAATATTGAAGAATGACAATCCGGCTAATCGTTGAACCGCCGCATTGCAAAACGGCCGTCATTCAAAACGGCTAGGCATTCTGTAATATGGCGGCTCACTACAATGCGCCTGCGACATATCTATAACCTTGATAAGCCCTATGATTGACAGACAACACGTACCTACCCAAGTTTTATTCTAAATATATTCATAGCATATTATGAATAAATGTTTATTCTATAAATGTAAATAGACTTACAGGATAGAGATCTTTATTGCATACAGCCAAATAAAAGTGAACACAATATTGTCAGAGAGTAGTACAAAGTCAACTCAACCCTAGAAACGGATCTCTTCCAGTTAACCTAACCAAGATAGGCAAGCAGTCGTAAAAAAAATTCGCGGAGAATAAAAAATAAACAAATTATAATAACACATATTATAACGAAGATAGGGACATATCTTATGTTCAAACGAAAACAAAATGAATAAGTATTTTAAATGTATAAACGCCCATAATCTTGCTAAACGTGGTCTGTAGGTCTTGCCACCTTAGGCTCTGTCTACCCGTAATGGATAAAGACGTGATTTGTATATGTATGTAAATGTACAAATATACAGTGTGTATGACAAGATCGTGACCGGTATAATTTTAATTTTTAAAATGCCACACTATAAAAAAAGGTACTGGCTGAATAGCCTGATCTATTACGTACAATGCTCTGTAAAAAAAGAAAAAAAAAACTTGACCGTCTCCCGCCAAAAGCACATTTTCCAAAATGAGTGCCGTGTATGCTACACGATACAAAGCAGTGTTCCTCTGTACACATCCGAAAGGACCCAAAATGTCTCGTGATTGGGGCGCTAAGTACATGAATAAGTTGAAGGCGTTCGTAAACTGGTGGGTAAAGAGATACACGGAAACAAAAACCGTTGACGACTTACCAGAACGCGGGAAAACAAAATCAACCTCCTCTGCAGAGAATAAGCGGATTTTACAAATATTTATGAAAAATCCACTGTTATCTTTGCGTTCTGGGCAAGAAAAGTTGCAGAAAAACGGTTTATCTATATCTAAAGATACAATACGGAGACGTTTGATGGAAAATGGATTTAAATTTCGAAGTACGATGAAGAAACCGCTCCTTACAGAAAAACACACGGGAAAGAGACTGTCATGGGCGAGTGAAAACAAAAACCGGGATTGGAATAATATAATATTTTCAGATGACGATTCATTTTGTGCTGTTAATTACTCGACTAGGGCTTGGTCTACGGCTGATAACAGATTGCTCGTGCGAACTGTGAAACACCCAGTAAAGGTGCCTGTTTGGGGATGCTTCTCAAAGCAGGGTTTCGGCCTTTTGCACGTGTTCACTGGTACGCTAGATGCCCTGAAAATGGCCAAAATTTATGAAAAGGCATTGTTACCTTCCGGTAAGAAGATGTTTCCAAGGCATAATGCTTCATGGATCCTGCAAGAGGATAATGACCCTTAACACCGAAGTCGGGTTTGTACTGCGTGGAAGGCCGAAAATGGCATCGATGTTGTGGATTGGCCCTCACAATCACCCGATGCCAAACCAATAGAAAATGTATGGGCGTGGATGAAGCTAAAATTACGAGGAAAAAATTACGGTTAGCGTCACCAATCTATCTCGAGAACTGAAGTCCATATGGAGGTCTTTACCCTGCATTTTCGCTGAAAACTTAGTTGAAAGTATGCCTCAGATATGCCATGCGATTATAGAAAATTCGGGAGACTGGGCACCTTATTAAAAATAAAGCATGAAAGTGTAATAAAATAACTGTTAAATTATAGAATTTCGCATGATAAGTCTTTTCTTTTTAGAAGTTTAACCGGTCACGCTTTTATCGTACATAGTGTATGTATGGTAAAGATCAGAATAGGTCGAGAACAGCAAAAAAGTCCGATAGAGCCGTGTTACGTTATCTTAAGTACTTACATCAACAATTGCTTAAGGACTTAAGACACACTAAAAAAAATATACTTATCGCCCGCGTGACTCAAACCAAAATAGATTGTGCAGTTAATGTTTTTCGTTTTGTTTATATTTCAAGAGTTGCATACAACACTTTCACATGAGATGAGGCCATGTTGCGTGAAACAAATAAAAACATTACTAGATTCTAACATTTCAACTCTTATCTGTCTGTGCGCTTGACACTATTTTTTATTAGACTTTATCTAGAGCTATAGAATTTCAATAAACAATGATATAATATTGTAAATAGAAGTCATCTGCAAACAGGTCAAACGTTAAAAAAATCCAACTAAGTCAGGGGTCGGCAACCTTTTGAATCGGAAGAGCCAAAAATTACTATTTACAAAATTTCAAGTTTTTAAAGAGCCACAAAAAAAATTCTCGTCAACAATAAATAGCCTCAATACTTTCATAAAGTTTGTTGATAAAAAAAGACCTATTTATTCATAAGAAAAATATCCATTTATTCATATATAAGTAGTTAGTTACTAAGTCAAAATAACATTTAGAGTTGCACCAAGCTATTTTAACAATATCGTTAACCATAGCCAACGATTTTTGACAGAAAACCAATGAAATATTATGTCAAAATCGTCGGTTATGGTTAAAGTTATCGTTTAAGTAAATAGGTGCAACTCATATTTATTATATCGCATGCAGCACTTCGTCGACAGAACGGACTGAGATTCTGAGATGATTTTAAATAGCTATACCATCAGAGCCGTCTTAAACTAGGCTGGGGCCCTCTTGGAAAGTAAAAAAAGCGAATTATAATAATTGAGAATAAATGTGCGAGAGAAATTGTCGGTCCTTCGGGGCCCCCTGAGAATAGGGGCCCTGGGGACGGGCCCCGTGTGCGCTTATGGTGAAGACGGTATTGTATACCATGATAACCCACTTGACATAGTTCACTTTTTTTCTATAATGTGAGGCTTAAGCACCACTCGAGCGAGACGGTTCCCGTAATAGAGATCGGATATTCGGACGCTTTTATACTTAAACTTCTTTTATACTACGACGGATAATATACATGCCTTTCTGAATGAATTTGAGTGTATTATTTCTATGACATTATAAGTAATAAGGCTACTGTTAATTAAAGAGTTCACCAACAAACTTACACTGTACATTAAATGTGTGGATTGAATCCGTTTTTTAGTTAAAAAAAACGATTACCCTTTTAAAAGGAAACTTGTTTGGGAACAACTATCTTAAAAGCACGAGTAAATCCAAAGGGATTTTAGAATTTCAGAAATTTAAAACGTCCTCGCGATCCGGGTTATAAAAAAAGGCATGTCCATATTAACCTCGTCGTAAATTCTCGAATATCCGTTTTCTCGCATTTAAATTAGATGATAGGAAATTAGATTGGATTTTTTTTAACATAAAAAACCCGTTCGTTAAAAATTGTTTTTACTCGACATTGCCGGATAGTGCTCGCGATGAACGGAAGACATTATAAAAAAAAGATGGCGGTAAAAAGGGACGTACACTCATGTAATTATGGCTTGCAAACAAATGTTTTTATAATCTAAATGAATATTTCGTATAGCTCTTCAAATGATCAGATTAATTTTAAGTTCAATAATATTGTACGCCCGAAATGGGCAAACTGTTGATTCTTTTCAATGTATGACATGAGATCTTATGTACACAGTTTTGGACAATAAATGATATCTATCTATCTATCTATCTATGTGCACGTTTTAGCATAATAAATGATCTGATTTGATTTTGATAGTGTCACATTTTAACCGTCTATCCGTCCGTCATCAAGAAACACTGGTATATTCAGTCAGACATGGTACTGCGTTATAAGTGAGCACTTTCAAAAAAAAAAGTCCGCATGAACATTTTTCCCGAATTTGACTATTTTGGGTTTGTCTTACTCAGTATCGTTTACCCTATCGATTCTGATACAAGAAAAGATGTGTCACAGATTTTACTATGTTTTTTTCCTGTTAGTCCCGTACACATAGATACCATAATATAATAAAGTGACGTACTCGAAAAAATGTACATGTGGACTTTCTTTTGGAAAACGCTCAAGTACGGTACGGACATAATCTATACTAATATTATAAAGAGGAAAATTTTGATTGTTTGTTTGTTTACATTGAATAGGCTCCGAAACGACTGGACCGATTTCAAAAATTCATTTGCCGTTAGAAAGCTACATTATCACTGATTGACATAGGCTACTCTTTACCGCGGGAAAATACCTTTTCCTACGGGAAAATTAATTTATCGCGGGCGAAGCTGCGGACGGAAGGCTAGTAATAAATATAATACACTAGGGCCTAGTAACCGAGCCGCAAATAAAGAGCTATTTATCATTTATTAACCATAGTAATTTTGAAGCCATAATCATTTGGCGGTTACCAATTCAATTTATCTGAAGTTTCATTTTCAAAAAAGGAAGAACGAGAAAGTTGGTTACGTGATGGTAAGTACCACTGCCCATGAACGTCAACATCTGAGCATTGCAGTTGCGTCGTTATTTTTTTTTTTATGAATAGGAAGGCAAACGAGCAAGTGGGTCACCTGATGGTAAGTGATCACCATGGCCCATAGACACCCGCAACCCCGGAGGGATTGCAGATGCGTTGCCAACCTAGAGGACTAAGATGAAATGCCTCTTGTGCCCGTAATTTCCCCGGCTGTCTTACCAGAGAGTTAAGATATAATATCTCAATTGCTAGTCATTTTGCCAGATGTTCCACTCTTCACGCTCGAACACAACAGCGCAAGCACTGCTAGACGGCAGGATATCGGCAAGTAATGGTAGCGACTCGGATAAACCTCGTACAGTCAATGTGTACAGTCAGCGTCATATAGTATGAAGCATCCAAGGTGACCAAAATGTTCGACACACCATACTATTGTACCTACGTTACCAAGACGTCATAAGTATCATACACCTTTATGCCACAAACAATAAGGTTGGTGATACATATTATTCGGCATGATGGCTGTACCTATTTATGCCCTCAACTGTTCTACCATTTGTAAAGCATTAAAGGTATTTTTTTTTATTTGTACGGACCCCTCAGTGCTCGAATCCCACTCGCACTTGATCGGCTTTTTATTTCTATACTAATATTATAAAGAGGAAAGATTTGTACCTATTTTTGTATGTTTGTAATGAATAGGCTCAAAAAGTACTGGGCCGATCTGGATGAAATTTGGAACATAGATAGATTATAGTCTGGAATAACACATAGGCTACTTTTTATCCCGGAAAATTGCGTGATTCCCGCGGGATAGCGATAAACGAATTCTACGCAGACGAAGTTGCGGACAACTGCTAGTCATAAATCAAGGCGTACTGTAAGATTTACACGTGATCAGCTTCTTTTCCTTCAATTCAATTTTGAATTTTGAATTTTTTTTTTCCTGTTTGTACAATAAAACTTATACTTTGGATTTTCCAAGTCTATAGTAATACTTGTATAGGTACTGATGACGAAGTAAGCCATGCTAGCCTAGTGGTTTGACCTGTGGCCTCTCAAGCAGAGGGTCGTGGGTTCGAATCCCGTGCTACCTCTGACTTTTTCGGAATTTATGCGTGATATCTCGTCTGAAATTTACCATGAGAATTTCGGTGAAGGAAAACATCGTGAGGAAACCTGCACACAGCTGCGAAGCAATTGAATTGCGTGTGAAGTTCCCAATCCGCACTGCGCCCGCGTGGGAACTAGCTCAAGCCCTCTCATTGTGAGAGGAGGCCTGTGCTAAGTAGTGGGACGTATATACGCTGGAGATGATGCTGACGAAGAAAAATAACAGGTTCGCTTTCCAAACAAAGCTGTACGAAAAGTGACTCTTTATTGTGTGTTGTCGCTCGATAGTCCACTATCGCTAGTTGAGCATAGACAATAGTATCGCTAGCTCTTTTCGTCTATTGGTAAGCAGTAGGCTTATTACCCAACTCGCTCGCAATCGCCATCGTCAAAATGAACGCGATGGCGATTGCGAGCGAGTTAGGTAATAAGCCTACTGGAATACTGTCTATAGATTTGCCATTGACTTTATCCCTTACGGGGTAAACAGAGTCTCAAATAGGAAGGTATGATTTAAATCAGTGGTTTAAATCGGGATTTTAACATTCGTTTTTTTTAACAATGATTTAAATGAACACGCAACCAAATCGGGCAAAAATTCTCTAGGGACTTCCCCCGGCATAGGCTACGGCACGCACACGGTGTGCAATGCCATGAGAGCGATTACCGACACAGTTCCGGGATTCCCCGAAACTAAAACACGCGACGCATTTCGCTTTACGCCCGGTCATTCGTAACTGACTACATTGAATACAACAAGATGTCTGATGTTTAATAAATAACTGAACTGACTATTAAATTAATAAAAAAGACAAGTAAAAAAATCCAAAAAAAAAACGATTTCATCGTCATCGTCATCGTCATCATCAGCCCGTGTCCGTCAACTGCTGAACATAGGCCTCTTCCATAGCACGCCATAAATTAAATTAATCTAATTATGTTTTTTTTTAATGATCATGATTTTTATCAACCCTGCAAGACCTAAAGGACACGTTTAGCATAATTGTGGGCGTGTAGGTGAAAAAGGGAATCAAAATAGTGATGGGTTGCCAGCCGCACCGCCTATAACATGTTTTCTAAGATCTTCGATAATTCCCTCGATGGGCTATTTCCATCTGTGCGGGAAGAGAAGCAGCTAGTACCATTCTATGTTTTTTCTTTGCTCCCAGACCAGCATTGAAAGAACCAGCACATATCAAAATTACTCACACCAGCATAGGGATCAGCATTCAGATCCAAGGGAGAAATGACTCTTAGAACAATCTTCTTCTCCTGGTTAAACTTGAAGGCTCGGTCCACCACCACTTTGATCTCGTAGCGGATGTGCCCGTACTCCCCCTCAAATGAGCTCGGGCAGTTGGGTGGCAGCGGGAAGCTGATCGGGAACTCATGCTTGCCAGGGTGCAGGCGATGCTCACCTGTTTATAAAAAAAAAGTTTATAACTTAAGCAATGTTTGCATAGTTTAGGGTTTGCTTCCATAGAAGACAAACAGATTTGATTGTAAATATTTTATTGAATCAGGCGTTACTTTGCGGAGGTCCATTTCAATGAACAAAAAATAGCGGTCCGATAATTAATGATCAGGTGAACTTGGTTTCGTCGCCTTTATTGCGTGTTCATATTGACGAATAAAAAAAATTTTTGTAAAATACATAACCCTATTTGTTTTTACTGTAGTCGGAAAAAAATTTGAAGGTAGTTGTTAGTGTATATTAAAAAACATAAATAATAGGGTAGTTTGGGAAAAATATGAATGAAGGTACATTATGCTTATAAATACGGTTTCAGATCAGTACGACGTTGGTTTGCATGTGTAACAATTGTGTTCATTAAACTTTGATAATGATCCCGTAGAGGGATCGAAACGCGTCAGTGTTTGTGTGGTGTAAGGGATAATTAAGTTTGTGGGATTTATATGTGTTTTATTGGCAGCAGTGGAGGGAGGGTTTGCATGAAAAACATATATATTTCACACAGGCTTGGTTATGTTGCACGTGAGTAGCGGGAGTAGCAAGGTAAACATTTTTGGTTCATTTAGATTTGATTGTTATTATTATTATTATCTTAGCTTATTCAAGTGTCCTACTGCTAGGCTAGTCTTCCCGTTTTACCACCAACCATTCTGTTGGAGGGCATGCTGCCACTCTACTTGATATGTACACTCTATTTCGGTCTGTCTACTCTTTGATGGTCATATCACAGAACCCAATGGGTAGTGATTTGGGCCCAATACTCTGGCTTCATGCAGCAGATTTTGATATGACATGGATTTGAATTGTCTGGCCAATTTTTTTTATTCTATTGGAGATGCATCTCCATTATTTTTTTATCATCCATTTCATATTGGGTATTTTCATATTTGAGTGGGAAATTATAGTGCGTCCCTTGTACTTTGTACTATGCAAGCCATATTTGTATGTGCAAATTGGTCTAGCTAGGACTTGGTGCAAAGCTAATCTATCTTGTTCCTTTGTAGTTTGCAGTAAGTAGAAATGTCTGATAAAGAACAGGAATTTGTCAGCAGTAGAGTGTCTTAAATTTCAAATTGCCACCTAATGAAATCGCTTTTAAGGTTCAAATTAAAAGTAAAAGCAAAATGTGGAACTAAGCACTTTTGAACAACATTCAAGTGGGCACTCCAATATGCATTCTTGGGAACTTAATCTACCACTTAAACAGAGATTGTATGGAACATGGTAACATGATAAAAATCACGTCTTTATACCATATGGGGTAGACAGAGTCTAAGGTAACAAGATAGATCTTAAATAGTAATATTAGTAATGTAATGTAGCTACTAAAAAAAACAGACGGAATCCTTTTCTTGGTGTGAACTTTCTGATTCTGGAGTTAGAAACACTTAAAGGATAGACAGAACAACTAAATAAAAGTTATGTGTTGTACAATCAAAGTAAAATTATTCACCACCTGATTTTTAATGCATACATACCTAAAACATAAATCACATGATTGTGGGCGTATAGGTGGAAACGGTAATCAAAATAATGATGGGATGCTAGCCGCATCGCCTATGGCATGATTCCTAAGTTTTTTCGCCCATTCCCTTGATGCGCTTAATGATTATTAATGCAACCCTTTATATTTATAAAACTTTAAGTGTAGTTGTTAACAAAAATGGCAGTGGGCTGGACACCTAAGTAGACTGAAGGACAAGTGGTGGACGCAAAAGGTAACAGATTGGAAAGGACCCATAGGAAAAAGGCATGTCGGGAGACCCAAGAGACGATGGGCTGGTGATATACAGGAAATAGCCGGAAATAGGTGGATGGAAGTAGGTCAAGATAGAAAAAGATGGAAAGAGTTGGAGGAGGCTTTTACCCGAAAGGGGTCTGATTTAATTAAATAAAAATAAAAATTACATTACTAACATTAGTCATTAAGAATTTATTTCACTAACAACACTAACACAGTTGCAATGTAAAGAAAAAAATCAGAATGAATAAAGCTTTATTATTATTATTATTTAAGTGTAGTTTGATAAAAAGGATGCATCTTTTTAAAAAATGATTGAACAGTAAAATAGTGCAACACTGTTGACAATATTCAGTGTTTTACAGTTTTGGGTATAGTACCCACGGTACTCCTTTCTGCAAATATTTTTAAAATATTTAGAAACTACATACATACATACATACCGTCACGCCTCTTTCCCACAGGGGTAGGCAGAGACTACTTTGTTCCACTTGCTACGATCCTGACATACTTCTTTCCCTTCATCCACATTCATCAATCTCTTCATACATGCTCGTCGTTAAAGTACAGGTGCTACTTTTACAAAAAGTTTCAACAACTTGTCCTTCCGTGGTAATCATGGGACATTAATGATTAAATTGAGCTGTCAAACCACCTGAATATTTTCAGTATAATTTAGTAAAAAGGTTCACTATTCTTACCACTCTCTCCTCCAACGAGATATATTTTCCTTTCTATGTACACTTCATGAGATTCGTGGGTTTCAGTGAAGGACTCGGAACGGTGGCCCCCCTGCCCATCAGGAACTCGACGGGTGTGATTCGACGTCCAGTGTACTTGACAGAAGCCTTTTATCTTCGCATATATACCTGAAACCCACAATAACTAATTCAGGGCAGCACATAAAAATAAGTTCTAAATTCAATTCAAGTTTTGGGAACATGGCCCCATAGAGTGGTGTGCTGATACAGTAAATTCGGTTTTCATTTACACTGGCAAGTGGACACATTTAACATTTAATTACATCCTCCAAATGAAGCTTGGTTTGTATAGCGGATTTAAATAATTTATTTGTTTAATTATTACTAGTGTGTTACATATTATTCATCAAATGAAACGGCCAGAAGCACGGTAACCAATGGCAATCTCATTTAAGTGTAGGTACTAAGTATTTAATTGTTCGGGTAATTATCGTACCTTTTTATTTGTTATTATTTTATGCACTTTGGTGCAAACTTAGTAAAGTAACACGATAAATGATAATTATAGTACATCTATACACCATACCTAGATAGTTGAACATAATAAATATAGTTATGTACCTACGTACCTCGAAAAGTTTTCACCTTGTCCAGGTCGAACAGTAACTTGGCGTGAACATTTTGTCCAGAATAATAAGCACCATTTTCGCTATCCACGATAATTCTTCCGTCATCGAAACCCATGTTGGGATATAAAGTACAGTAAACAAATACAAGCAATTATAACGCCGATACAATCAAATTGGCGTATAGGCGGCGCCTTGACCTTAGCCGGGAAGGCGCGCAGCACAGCAACAGCCAGCAGGCCAGACAGAATAAAATTAAAAATTTAAAATAAACTTTTTTAAAAGGTGTTGCCAGACCTATATTTCATATTGCTACTAATCTACTAAATTCTAATGACACTCCTACATTATCGGTTTCAAGTGTCAAAAAGTCTCTTGTGGGAGGTGCTTTGAGGTTTATACAATAGATCGCGGTGCAGTGGCGCGGGGTGGGACAACAAAGGAGGCTGAGAGAGGCTGAGAGAGGCGATGTAATGTATGGTGAATTGTACGTTTAGGTTGTTGTGTTTTTTTTGTTTAATACTGCTTCGAACAAAATATACACCGATAGAATATGCCTAAATGCATTATATTCACCAAGGCCCAATTTCACCATTCATTATGCAATAATAGCGAAATTCAAAATCGAAGTCGAAAAAAAAACAAAAGGCAGTCAGCATGTTTTTAAATTTGAAATTATTTATGCCATTTGCATCTAAATAAGTGGTCAGTAATATTATTTTTTCAACAAAAATTTTTGAATTCTACGCCCGTGATACAAAAAGTAAATCGGGAAAAATGTGGGTGAGCGTGTATTTTTTATATTTATTTAGTTTTAAGTTTTGTATATTTAGTTAACTTTTAGATTTCATCATAGTTAATTTTTTTTTGTAATTCGATATAAATATGTATTTATTAAATGTATGTATAATGTAGTTCCAACAAAAATATAAAAATTGAAAAAAAATAGCTTAAAATGGTGCTATGATCAAAACATTGAACAGGGATGTTCATTTTCGAAAAAAACCTAAGTCCGAATATCTCGGAAACCGTGCAACTTTAACTAAACCTAGCCATAGCTTTAATATAACGCCCTAAGTGCCCTCTATCCATAGTTCAAGGATTATCCACTCATTACCTAAGACCCTGTATATACAAATCATTTATGGTAGTGGATTTTATGTTTATTGGTTAGAACTCATAAGTAAATATACAAATAAATAATAAGTAAAAAATAACCGAATTGAGAACGTCCTTCTTTTTTTTGAAGTCGGTTAAAAATGAACAGTCAAATACGATGAACTGAATCAATAATTGAATTTATTTAACTTGGCAAGGAGAATAACTTATTTAGAAATAAAAACCACAAAGTTATACAATTTAATGGCGTTCTTTACTTCACGATCCATGTGAGAACTATATGGGAAGTATTTTAGGCGTCCCACAAACATTCATGTACACAATATTATTTGGGAGGGTTGGGAGGCGCAGTCTGTACGCAGGATGAAATAAATAGTTGTCCACGAAAGAAAACTTCCAAAATATTCATGTTTTTTAAGTATAGCAGCACTCATGGAAAGACTAAAGTGCCCCATTCAAGCACTGCTGTTCTATTGTAATGTCATATACATATAATATAAATAACATATTGTGTGTATGCATACGCATGTGGTCTATATGAGACAGGATGAAAGTAAACAATGAAAATCGACTTTAAATATTTACGCATAGCATACGCACACGAAATATCATGCAAGCATAGATAGAACACTCGTAGTATCTCTAAGTAGTCCGTAACAGAGAATAACGAAGCACCGCCTTATTCCTTGAATGGCTGCGTTAAAAAAAAACCTGTAGGCTTATTACCTAACTCGCTCGCAATCGCCATCGTGCTCATTTTGACAGTTATTGTATGAATGTGACAGCTAGCTCATTCCTAAGCCAATTGTCAGCCCATACATGAACTGTCAAAATGAACACGATGGCGATTGCGAGCGAGTTAGGTAATAAGCCTAGGCGGTTATTGCGCGCGCATTTTTGATTCAGATTCAACCATGAAAAAAAAGTAAAATGTATTTTATATTTTTTTTTCTGTAGATCGTTTGTGAGTTTCGAATTAGTACGTTTCAAAATACATTTTATTTAAAGTACATAGACGACCGCACTCTGAACGTTTCTAATGAAAATAGAAAAAAATGATTTACAATACATCACTGTGATCACCTTACACTCGACAGTTATTATACCATGTTCCATAAAAGTGAAATATCAACTTTTGAATTATGATAGTGATTAAAATTGAAATATTTCCATGGATAAAAAAATCTAGCCAGTTTCCCGTGCCGAGTCCGACCGAAGTCTATCTATTTGCAAAAAACTCGGAGGAATAAGCAAAATTATCATCCAAATGTAATGCAGTCACTAGGTACGCCACTTAGAAACACACACACTATTTTTTAAAAAGTTAAAAAATCACCTTCCAACCCAACATACACGATTTTCATTTTCATTCATTAATAGCAAATTCATCCAATCATATTCACGCACTAACACCACGTGAGCACGCGTGAATTCAGTTCAGTCACCAGTCAGTAAAGTCAGTTTATCCATCCATCCATTCATTCTCTCTCTCAGTCTCTCTCATTCATTGATAATCTGTCAGCGTGTGCGGACGTTCGTGACATGTTTCCGCGTCCTTTTCACGTGCTTTGAATTTTTATTGTCTTTTACTTGTTTTATGACAGAAAGTAGTTTTATTTTAATCTGTTTTTCAATATTGCCGCAAAATAAACATTTTAACACGTTTGAAACTTTCCCGTGCACAGTGCTGTGTGTGACTTTAATAATAATGCTCATGTGTTTTTCACCCGGAATGTTATTTTCTGTACTAAATTGAAGTGAACATCATATTTTTCCGAACCCCATTCAACCAGTATTACTCGTGTTATTTAAAATGGGCTTTTGTAAAGTTTGAACTCCTTTATATACACCTGAATTTTTCTGTGACAAACGCCGGTCAAGCAATGGGTTCTCCCGAAAAAGACATAGAGTTGAGTCCTGTGAAATCCGAAGCAACGCCTAGTGGTCCGGAACAGAGGCTGAACGTGCCCATAAATGACGAAGAAGATGTCATAATCGGGCGGTTTAGAAAAATAAGTTCAGCCAAGTCTATGGCTGCAACAAATGGCCAGATACAATACCCTTCTGACATACCGATAAGGTTGGATGCGGATGCCGAGTCAGGGTTGCAATTTAAAAAAGATCCCAGTGAGAAGGATAAGTTACTGGAGGTGAATAATGGTGCTGTGGTACAGAGGGCTCAGTCTCCAGTTACAAAGAGTAGTTTCAGGGATGTGGAGAAGCCATCCCGGTTTAGGAATCAGCCATCTGCTACTAGGTTTCAGGTCAGTAGGCTGCATTTTTCTTTTTTACATTTTTGTCTTACTTTAACAAGAAGTAAACTTAACTCTGTAACTTTGTGTCTTGAAACTAGAGCTGTTAATTTTTACTAACAATAAGTTAAATTCAGTTGGGCTGAAAAATTGCACAGAATCATATTAAATTTATTGATTTAGTCAGAGAGAATTATTTTGCATTCAAAAAGATTATTGTTCCAATTCTGAAAAGAGTAATAAATTTATACTTCACTTACCTACTTTACTCAAATATCCAGGTGTTTCTCCACCTGGACTTTAAGTATTATAAAAATAAAAATATAAGTTTTTTATTAATAATATGTAGTGTAATTATTAATATACCAGTTGCTTCTCTACCAGCGCAAATGGTAAAAACCCATCGAGGGAATGGGCAAAAGTCTTAGGAATCATGTTATAGGCGATGCGGCTAGCAACCCATCACTATTTTGATTTCCCTTTCCACCTATACACTCTTAATCATGCTAAACGTGGCCTTAAGGTTTTGTTACCTTAGGCTCTGTCTACCCCATAAGGGATACAAACGTGATACATGTATGTATGTATGTACATATACATGTAATTGTTATTATTAATCCTAGTAGTGTTTGTGAATTTGTAAAATTTAATAATTGTAGCTCGGAATCTTCCTTAAATTAACATAATGTTATGAGATATCTTTTTATATTTTTTTATGTGTGTCTTGTCTTCATTCCTAATAGTTGGCCAGTTGGCCTTTATAATTGTTGCAAATGTTTTATTTTTAACATCTCTTTTTCATCAAAACTGGCCAGAATTCATTTGATCTGCTGTATTTGTCAGTTGTGACAAAATTTGATCCAAACAAACCAACAAAATAAAATCATGTAATAACGAGGCAGTATATACGCCTATTTGTAAAATAGGAGTAAGTACTGTATATAATTTATTTAAATTATTTTACAGTACCTACAGTACCCGCTATTAGTATAGTTTTCTAACATCTATAATCCAATTGAATTGAATGAAATTATGTTGTGCTATTTTAATTATAATTTTAATCTTATTATGTTAGAATTAGTGTGCAGAAATATTGTACGCCTCTAGCAGGCAGGATATGGCGCCTATCTATGTCTGTACATACTCTTTATCATCCTTATTACCCATAACCGCAATAAATGAATTTGAATTTGAATTTCCACGCCACATAGAGCCGAGATAAGCATTGTTGAAATAATGGGCAAGTAGGTACAAAATTAATGCATAGCGAGATTATGTTTTGTTAAACCAACAATAGACAATGTTGATTCAACCAACAATGGGTTTCCGTGGGTGCAGATAGGCGGAATACCGCATGCAACTTTTCATTTACACATGTAGGCAGTTGCTATAAAATACTAGAGAATCTAGCCAATAGATAATCCAGAGAAAATAGCTGACTGACTGATTGAACAACATTCAGCTTACACCCTTTGAACTAAAAAGAAAGCTGAAATATCGGTGGCCAAGCCGCGGAGGTAATCTAGTTACTTATAAGCAATTAAAATATAAATTGAAAATTAAAAAAAAACCCATGCAAAAAGACTGGGTCAAGAAACAACCCTAAATAATCCAATTGTATGCCAAAAATGGAGCAAAAATGCTTCATTTTGGAAAAGAGCTGATACTCTTCAAACTGCTGGATCGATTTTTACCAGACATGGCCAAAAACCACCGTAAGGAAACTGTATAGGCTTATTACCTAACTCGCTCGCAATCGCCATCGTGTTCATTTTGACAGTTCATGTGTGAGCTGACAATTGGCATCGGAATCAGCTAGCTGTCACATTCATACAAGAACCGTCAAAATGAACACGATGGCAATTGCGAGCAAGTAAGGTAATAAGTCTACTGGATTTAGAATGAAAAACACCGCATCGGTCCATTCGTTTGAGAGCTACGATGGCACCGACAGATAGACACACGCACAGACATCGACGTCAACATCGGGGGTTAAAAAATAAATAAATATTCGTACTAAAAACATAAAATGAACAGCTGCTTCTCCGCGATCGTAAAAAGCTCATCAAGGGAATGTGTGTTACCCTGAGCTCTGTCTACCTCGTAAGGGATATAAAAGGTTTGTTTGTTTAGTATTTAAAACGATGGCCTCGCTCGACCGGCGGTCGCAGCTTAAGATTTGAGGGAGGGTGAGGGAGGTCCGTTCGTGGAGTTTGTCAATCTCAAATCTATGCGAGTACCAACTAGTCACTAACGCCAAGAACATTAACTCAATAAAAAAAACACAATGCGAAAGTGTTTAATGTCAGCGAAAGCACACATATAACGTTGGTAACGTGATGCAGACGTGCCCAATATGAGGAAACGGAAATACTTATGTGTAATGCCAGCGTTAAAATCCGACGCAGAACAAAATCTGCTAAAGAGCAAAGCACGCTTTTCTTATTTAGCGACAGTGGCGTAATAAAGTGGCAGACGTGGCATGACGGGCAAGATTCCCGGGGCCCTACCCTGCCTCTATGGGGCCCTGTAGTACTAGGACATAGAGCGCAGTAGGGAACGTATTTCTTTATACTCTGGTGTGGACTGAGAAAGTACCTCTAACCCTCAGACTTTATACCTACCTATGTTGTATACGTATTTAGTTACGCGACTGATCAGCAATATAAATGTAAACATACTGACTGAAAGATAAGCTTGATTTATTTAACTGTAACATTGTTTGCTGTATTATTTGAATACTTTACCTATAGGCGCAAATGAAATTAGTAAACAGTAAAACAAACACGACGTGAAGTTATTGCTCGTAAATGTGCCGTCAAATGAACGCTGGAAGTGTAGGTCATGTGTCATAGAAATATAATATAGGTGAAAAACTTAATTTGTAGTAGTGAACAGAACTGGTATGGGACTTAAGTCATTTTTCTAATTTGGAACGTCAATTTGCACACATTACTCACGCATACAACGGGTCATTTACTCAAGTTTTGCTCCTATACCTATATTCCAACGAAAGATTAATTAGTTGTCTACTTTAGGCTTTCATTAATTTTTATAGCTATGTGCACATACATGTAGGTACATTTTGAAACAGGATTTAAAAGTCACTGCGGTATGCGTATCTTTCTTATGGGATAAGTAGGCATCTGCTCATAGTTTCGGTGTGTGTGTGATGCCCGTCGGGCCTTACCAACCTCTTCTATTCCACAACATCCAACAGTGGATATTTTCGCTCTTATGATGGCGAATGGCGTAGCTACGTACCGCTGATTACTAATTAACTTATCGTTTTTCATTTATAAGCCCCTTCCAAAAAAATCGGGCGCATATGATTAAAGCTTAGAAAGTAAGCTTGTATGCGCATAAAATACAAAGACCATGGGTGCTCGTTTTTTTTGCATGGGGGTGGATGTTCAGTAAAGGGCATAAAATATGTGTGAAGCGGATAAAAATGAGTGGACTGTATAA
Organism: Pandemis corylana; assembly: GCA_949127965.1. Classification (NCBI taxonomy): domain Eukaryota; kingdom Metazoa; phylum Arthropoda; class Insecta; order Lepidoptera; family Tortricidae; genus Pandemis; species Pandemis corylana. The sequence continues at coordinate 11,598,054 of OX421866.1, read as the reverse complement.
TTAAGGATGTATTCGAATGAAAAGCAGTTCCTCAGCTCAAGACTTGTACTACTGAACAGCAAAATACTAACAACTGACAAAAGTCATATCAAAATCAAAATCAAATTCAAATTATAAAAACATAAAAGTCATAAAAAAGCAAAGAGTTCGCAACAATGTGTACTTGTCAATACGTCAAAACCAACAATAAAGTCGGTGACACATATATTTGACATGATGGCTGTATCGATATCGATATTCATGCCCTAGACTGTTCATCCTACAAAGAATGAATGAATTATGAACCACTTACGCGTGCCCCAAATTCCAGAATCCAGAAAACTACTCTATAAATGAGCCAGTAATCATCCTAACCATTCATTAGCCACTTAGCTTATCATTTTCCTATCCCGTTGCTTCCAAGACGCTCCAGGCGCCTACTTGTCCTCACCCAATAAATCATAATAGCCTCAAATTGGATAAGTGCACTCGCGGCGTACGCTTCCTATAACCTCGTGCAAGGGTTAGGCCACTTAGCGAGATGGGTGCCGTCTGAAATAGCACCTGGCTCCTTGGCCGGTCCAACCCAGTTATATCTTGGCTATCGTTACGCGTGAGACTGGGATTGTTGTGGAGGTACGAACCAGTATCTGAATAGGAGTTGGAATTATACCTAATCCTTTTTGGGAAATGGTAGCCTCAAGGTGCCCCAATTTCTTGCCAGACCGGTTAGAACAGCTGCGTCTCCTTTTGCTCCGTTTTTGGCTTTCTCTTTTCTAACTACCATTATGTCGGGTCGTATATTTCTGTTCTTCTTTTCATGAAGTTAACTATCTTCCCTCGATCCGTTACAATACAAGAGTTCTGGGAACTAGGAAAGGGGATAGAACTAACACCACGTTGACTTTTTGCATGGAGGAATCTAAGAAAACATTTGTCAAACCCATGTAAACACAAGTACTGTTTATGTCGTTGGAAACCTTGAAACGCAGGGACACGGGACGACTGTTAGTGTTGTTTATGTTCACAGCATAAACATCTCAATACATAAACAAGCAAATCGCTTCCGAACCATTAAACTTGATAAGCGATTGTAGAGTGCTTGTGGTTCAATGTAATACAATTACATGGCAGCTAAATACAGATAAACCAAAGGATGTATAGTGAAATAATTGTCCCATAACTTTCAAGCGCAATATGCAATTTTTTATAGCAGCGCTTTGGTGTGTGTCAGTGTTCTATGTATCTGCATCTGCTGAGGCTAGAAATTTCTTCGCCGCCGCATAAATTTTTAACATTTGCATTGTAATGAAGCATCTTTATCCGGAATGTCACGTTTGGCTGCAGGTTCATTGACCGTACCTAAGAAATTCGTCGGAATATTTCTCCAATGATGAATGGACTACCGTTTGAATACTAAATATTTGTATTTTACTGCTCCTGGTGGCGTCTTTGGATATTTAAAACATACAAAAAAAACAAAATATACATTTATTGATACGGTTGATTAGTTTACATTTTCTGTATTAATTTTTAAACGTTATATTACATATAGCACAGCGATGGATTAATAAGTTTTAAGTACATACCTTTATTGGCCTTATTAGGTAACGCTATATACTTATATTTGAAAGTAAATGTTTTGTAAGTCACTTTTACATTTGATGTTATACTACCTAATACTAACGACTTTTCCTTTTAAATGCAAAAGCGACTGATTTTGGTATACGTCCCATTTTCATTGAACATTATCAAACATTTAAATTCTCTATATAAGCATATGAAACTATAAAGAAACGCAAGGTACTTATGAAGCAATCTTTTAAAATAAATCTTAGCAGGATCTTATTCATATTCAGATAAAAGCTAAGTGGTACTAAATTTAGCTGGGCTAAAAATAACTGCACGTGAATCCCAGGTTAGAATTACCAACCTTGTTGCTGTTGTATAGATAACAGTTTGCCTTGGTAATAGAGAGACCTTTTCGCGTAACAGCCGAGCGTTCCAGATTGTCCAAATTGGTACCTCTTAGCGAGATCCTTAGTGACATTGTCAGCATTTTCCTTCTTATCAACGTCATGACCTCATGACTCATGAGTGAATAAAGTCAAAGACTGTACTGAATTCAATAAATCGTTAAACCTTTATTAGCGGCAATGTTTACAAAGTCTCAGATTTTTTCCGGAATATTTCATCAGATAACATAGAATGTACCAGTTGCTTCTCTTCCCGGGCAGATGGTAAAAGCCCATCGAGGGAATGGGCGAAAATCATAGGAATCATGTTATAGGCGATGCGTCTAGCAACCCATTACTACTTTGATTTCATTTTCCATCTATACTTAGACCCACAATCTTGCTAAGCGTAGCCTGTAGGTTTTGTCACCTTAGGCTCTGTCTACCTCGTAAGGGATAAAGACGTGATTTGTGTATTGTGTGTTTTTCAGCAGGTGGTTGGGACAGTTTGACGGAACAGCCGTAGGTACATATAACATTTGTTTTTATGGTCTGAAATCAATCGCATAACAAGCAATCACAGACTGGTACTTACATTTTAAAATATTCCACACGGTCCCGTGGTTTTACCGAAGTGTTTAGAGTAAGACAATTGTTTTAATTGTAGAATTTGTCACGTTTGATTCCGTATACGCCAGCACTTGTAAAGCAAAAACAACAAACAGCGATTTAAGTAATTACTGACGTTAAGACTCTTCCAAAACAAACTATTTGTTTAAAGGTTACGTTACAAAGTAACTAATGGTGGTAATAATGATCCTGATGATTACGGTGGCTTCCTTTTAATAAATTATTATTTATTACGTGACTCGAAGGTGAAATAACTGTATTAAATAGCCAGTTCAATTCCGATGATTACTTATTGTTTGTCCTTTTAAATAGCTCTAGTGCCAATTACTATATCATTTTATGTTGTGTGATGACTGAAGGAATAAGAAATCGTAAGGAGTACCTAGATGTTAAAAATTGAAAAATTTAGAGGTGTGTCAAATCTTAAGTCAAGGCTACTTTACCCTATCTTCTTCAACCTTTTTCTACCCAATGCTGAGTAAAGGTCTCTTCCATAGCCCTCCAATTGCTGCGGTCTTGGGTTTTCCGCATCCAGTCCTTCCCCGCTATTTGAATGAGGTCATCGGCCCATCTTCTTGCCCACCGTCTTCAAGCCCGAAAATATCCGTCAAGTTGAGAGTCCATGTACCATTGTGTACCATCAGTGGCTCACCAGAAATATCTGAACTGTCCGTTTGGCCCGACTGATAAAAAAGTAGAGCAACCTTGTCTTAAGTCATAGTCATAGAGTGGAAATGTCTCAAAATTGGTTGAAAAAAGTTTCAAAGTAATGTGGCGATTTATAAGAATAAGAATAAGAATCATTTATTTGCCAGAATACACAATTATAATAATACACGATATTGATGTATTTCAAGTACAGTATTAAAGTCGTGAGAGAACGACATGCAAATCTTAATTTTAATTAAATGTCAATTTCATTAAATGTAAACAACAACAATACTAAGTACATGCAACATTACGACAATTATAATATGACTAGCTTTTGCCCGCGGCTTCGCACGCGTGAACCATGAGCATTTCAAAGAACCTAGCAATTAAGCAAGCGAGCAACCAAACCTGCAAGCTTTCAAGCATACATGCAAGTATGCAAGCAGGCATGCAAGCAGGCATGCAAGCAGGCATGCAAGCAGGCATGCAAGCAGGCATGCAAGCAGGCATGCAAGCAGGCAAGCAAGCATGCAAGCAAGCGTGCAAGCAAGCATGCATGCAAGTAAGCACCCATGCAAGCAAGCATGCAAGCATGCATGCAAGCAGGCATGCAAGCAGGCAAGCAAGCATGCAAGCAAGTGTGCAAGCAAGCATGCATGCAAGTAAGCACCCATGCAAGCAAGCATGCAAGCATGCATGCAAGCAAGCGTGCAAGCAAGCATGCATGCAAGTAAGCACCCATGCAAGCAAGCATGCAAGCATGCATGAAAGCAAGTATGCAATCAAGCATGCAAAGCAAGGACTCAAGCAAGCATGCAAGCCAGCCCCCGCATTGCCCCGATGCCTTAATTTTTCTGAACCTGTAAATATTGCAGGATTTTTATAAAACAAACCTAACCTAACCTATAGGGCTGTCCTAAAATACATCCTAAATGGCTTTTGCCCGCGACATCGTACGCGCTAAGATGTAAAATGAAAAAATAAGTTTTTTCCCGTTCCCGTGGAAATTTTGGGAAGTGCTTTCGGAGTACACTTAAAGCCTTTAAAGAAACACACGTTATAAATGTTAAGTCTCTTTCTTCCGCTGTTTCGTCTGGAAACGTAAAATCCGGTTTTTTCCCGTCCCTGTGGGCGTTTCGGAAAATCCTTTCTTAGTGTTCCCCTAAACTCCCGAATAAACCTACGTGACAAATTTCAACTTTCCCCCGCTTTTCGTTTTTCCCGTTTCCTTAAGAATTTCGCCAAATAAAGCATTTCCCGAAATTCTTACGGGAACGAAGAAGAAAAATTTTGGGAAATTATCTCATAATGCTCCTCTACACTCCCCAAGGAACCCACTTGCCAAATTTCAGCTTTCTACGACCTAAAATCCTACGATTTAAAATCCTGTTTTTTTCCCGTTACCGTGGGAATTTTGGAAAGTACTCTCTTAATGCTCCTCTACACTCCCGAAGCAACCTACATGCCGAATTTCAGTTTTCTGCAACCAGAAAACGAAAAGTCCAGTTTTTCCCGTTCCCGTGGGAATTTCGGGAAATCCTTTTGTAGCGCTCCCCTACACTCCCCAAGGGAAATTGAAGGCCAAATTTCAATTTTATACGACCAGTAAAACGAAAAATCGATCCCGTAGAACTGAATACATAAATCCCGTTTTTATCCCGTGGGAATTTCCAAAAAGAATTAGAACTTTATTTTACTATTATAATAACCTACTTCTATGCCAAATTTGAAGTCTAGTAATTATAGTTCATAGGATTTCGTTAAACTGAATATATAAATCCTGTTTTTTTCCTTATCCCGTGGGAATTTCCAAAAATCCTGAAATAAGTTTCTTAGTTTTGTAATCACCAACTTTTGTATCAAATTTGAAGAGCCTAGTTATTATAGTTACTGAGATAGCGTCACTCGGAATCGAATATATAATTCCCGTTTTCTCCTTATCCCGTGGGCATTTCCAAAAATCCTTTCTCAGCGAATGCCTACGTCATAACATCTACTTGCATGCCAAATTTTAGCTCGATCCGTCCAGTGGTTTAGGCTGTGCATGTATAATTCCCGTTTTCTCCTTATCCCGTGGGAATTTCCAAAAATCCTTTCTTAGCGGATGCCTACGTCATAACATCTACCTACCTGCCAAATTTCAGCCCGATCCGTCAAGTGGTTTGGGCTGTGCATATATAATTCCCGTTTTCTCCTTATCCCGTGGGAATTTCCAAAAATCCTTTCTTAGCGGATGCCTACGTCATAACATCTACCTGCATGCCAAATTTCAGCCCGATCCGTCCAGTGGTTTGGGCTGTGCGTTGATAGATCACTATGTCAGTCAGTCAGTCAGTCAGTCAGTCAGTCAGTCAGTCAGTCACCTTTGAATTATATATATATAGATGGTATGTCCAATTCAAAGAAACAAATTGTATTAAGCACATTAATTAATAGTCTAAAAAATCTTTAACGCTATAAAATCATTTTTCAAGTAACCATGTGCTTATGCGCTGTGATTGTTCGACTCAAGATCAAACAGGCCTTATATACCGATATTCGATTTTAGAAGTTCGTTTCATGCCGTTCTGAGCCTAGTGTAAGTTTTCGCATATTGGCAGAGTGCAAAGCGGGTGGAGGGGGTAGCCTAAACGATCACAGCGCTCGCTACGGCTAAAATTGTCATTTTTGTCGCTGACTTGAGCTGTCAAATCCATATTGCAGTAAACATTTTCTAATCGTTTTTGAGATAAAAATATGGTCCTGGTAAGATGTGTTGTTGTGAATTGTAATAACACCAAGAAGAATAGCGACTGTAAATTTTACCAATTTCCAAGACCATGGTGGAAACGAGACCAAAGAAATAAGTGGATATTTGCCGTAAGAAAAAAAGAGTAAGTTACTTAACCTCTAAAATTTTCACTGAAAACAACAATTTTAATATTATCGGCAATAATGTTACTGACTACCATTGTCCAAAATTGTGTAATATAGTATAATAACACAAGATTTCATTAATATTTTTCACAATATTTACTTACTTCTTGTTTGACAGCGGTGACAATATTGTCCATAATGGCCGCCTGTCACGTGGCGCTGTCGTCGCGCTCGGTCCCAATAAAAACGTCTCGAACGCGTTCATGTAAACGTCTAAATTACTATGGAAAAATAGGCAGCGCCACTTGCGGATCGAAACGGCAAAAACCATTCTCATTGTATTTGTCATTTTAACGCAAACGAGACGTATTTTGTGACGGAGTACACAAAGCATAGTCATACTAATAGTAGATTACGATGATTTTAGACGACCGGATAGCCTAGTGGTTAGAGAACCTGACTACGACGCTTGAGGTCCCGTGTTCGATTCCCGGTTGGTGGAGATATTTGTATGAAAAATGCAAATGTTTGTTCTCGAGTCTTGCATGTTTAATATGTGTTTAAGTATGTATGTATTTATATTTGTCGTTGTCTAGTACCCATATTACAAGCTTTGCTTAGTTTGGGACTGGTGTCATTTGTTCTAAAATTTTTTTTTTTTTGATACTTTAATTTGCAAGTGAGAGGGATCGTAAGATATGAACTTCGGAAATCAAATTTTAGAATAACCCCCGGGACACTCGTCGGATGCAAAAGTTGCTGGCAACACAATAAGTAAGCAACAAACAACCGATATTACAATATTCTGTTCTGACAAGTCTGGCAAAAACCAGTGTTATGTGTGCGCAGAAAACACACTGCTAACGAAACAATGCTAGTGAAGACTTATGGTTTACCATACAATACATGAGGACAAGAAATATTATAATTTTAACAATGTCCCTACGAGAGGCATAAGTATTTGCCATTAGGAAATTGTTTTTGTTCCGGTCAGTTTTGTAAAGTTACGTGTGTGAATGGAATCTGTTATGCCAACGACATTAAGATTCAGATAAGATTATAAAAATGAATGGTCAATTGCTAAGCGCAAAATTCGCGAAAGACAGGGCTGAATTAGATTATTCTTTTTTTATTGTTATTGTCAGGCAAGGTTCTCGTGAAACAATTTGAAAAAAGAAAACACTTGAACGCGGGTGAAGCGCGTGCGACCGTTTGTTTGAAATAAAATATCGCCAAGTTGGCGTGGCGATTGCTGCGCTGTGATTTGTGGTTTAGTCGTTGCATGAAGCAGGCAATCAAACACTTAAATTTCAAAGCTTTTGTTTAACTTGTCCAACCCGGCTAGCATGAGAGCGTGCGAGAGTCGCGTCGCGCGCGAGATAAACTACCCGTCTCCTTCCATGGGTTTACCGTGACGTGTTAATGCGATTCAATTCCGATTCAGTTTAAGTTCGCTCGCTGTCAGATCCATACTAAAAATATCAGCTAAAACCTGAACTGACATACATACATACATATATCACGTCTTTATCTCTTACGGGTTAAACAGAGCCTAAGGTAAGAAAACCTTAAGGCCACGTTTAGCATGATTAAGGGCGTATAGCTGGAAAGGGAAATCAAAATAGGGTTGCTAGCCGCATCGCCTATAACACGATTCCCAAGACTTTCGCCCATTCGCTCGATGGGCTTTTACCATCTGCGCGGGAAGAGAAGCAACTGGTAAATTCTATGTTGTTGCTCCACTCCTAGACCAGCATGGAAGAATGACCTGAACTGAGTCTGAATTTAATCGCGTTAGGACGTCATGGTAAGGCCCCAGAACGAACAGTAAGAAAAATACGAGCAATCTATATCGCGCGCGACGCTACTTTTGTGCGCTCTTGTGCTAGACGTGCTGTTTGTTTTTTGTCTGTCAACTTCTAGTGTTCGGGTTGCCTTGAAATTTGGTACACCTAAGTAGAATTTGGTCGTCTGCATTCTACAGAAACAAGTAAATAATCAACAAAAGCTTGTTTCAAAAATACAATACAGTACAAATACTCTTTATTGAACACCACAAATCAGTACAAAACAATACAGAATCAAAGAACAAAGTAGACAATAGGCGGTCTTATCGCTTAATAGCGATCTCTACCAGACAACCAATAAGACAGAGAAATAAGTTGGAGATAGTTTAAGTAGGTGGCGGAAACAAATAGACAGGATAAACGCAGGGACAATAAAAACCACAATACCAACATAATGTTTTATTTAAGTAACAAAAACTTATTGCCGATACAGTAAGTTGACTTAAATGTCTGTTCCATGTAGGATAATGATGTAAAGGATAATGAACCGCAAAAAATATTGTAATGTGGTGTCACTACATATCCAGTATAACTAACGTGACCATTTATTTATTTTGTCAGACCGGGACACATCTGCGGAAATATATCATAAAAAAAAGTTTTTAGTGTTTTACAAGTATTTTATTATAGAAGATAGAATAATGCAAAATAATTAAAGCTCTAAACACAAAATAGTTAAGTTGGCACGATTTACTAACTAAGCCCCCAGTAGTGGCGTGACTTCTAAGTCGTATTTTTGTATATGTCGACTGAACAATTTTTTTTTAATGTGCAATTTTAAACTATCGTTGGGTCTGCTTGCAAAACCGGAACGAAGTTGGCTTCGCTGGGGACACCGGGACCGACTGCCTGAAACCGGCTCCCGCCCAAACCGGGACGTATGGTCACGTTAAGTATAACACAAAAGGATTTTGATGCGGTTTTTTTTAATAGATAGAGTGATTCAAGAGGAAGTTTTATATGTATAATACATGCATAAGTATAGTAGAGATACACTGATTGCACCCGGTCGAAGCCTGGGCGGGTCGCTAGTACCTAAGTGATAAGCCACTGATGTGTTTTAGAATTGGCCCGTATTGCCGCTCTATTTATTTCCTCTATGATTATTCTTCATACGAACTAGCTAAAATACGACACGAGTAACAAATTTCGAGGCCATTCGACTTAATTACGTAGTATTGTTCAAATTCACTTAGTGACATTGGTCCTGTAAAATCCGTGATACATGTCGTGTCTGGTCATTTAGCAGCGTGATACACGTTCTATGTGGGTGGTGCGTTGTTTGTCGTAATATACTTTATGGTGTTTAATTAATGCCCTTGTAGAATTCAAGGAGTTCGTGGGTATGTAAGACATGTTAATGAATATAAACACGACCGTATAAGCCGCCATGTATCATCAATTATGGTTTACCATCCTTTTTTTAAACGAAGTGGAAACTCATTTGCGAGTACCCCGGGCTCGGGAGGCCCTTGTGTAAGGCTCTCTCCCCCGCGAGGAAAGAGGGTGAGAATACCTACTAAAACCACCCCGACGTCACTCTCTTGTTGTGGGATCCAGAAGATTCGAGCCGAAGACGCCTCGCGATTGTGGTGTTCCACCCTAAGGTTGATTCTTTGCACAGCGAGCGTGGTTCTAACACTTACTCGTTCTATTGTGAAAATAAAACTAAATACCTGTAATATAAGAATGGACAGTATCTCTATTGATTGATTCTCCTCTAGGCTATAAGTGCATGCGAACGAGTAGCAACTGCAAAGGTATTTGGCTCAGTGAATGCTGTCCCATGTTCTAGGAATTAACTAGAAATACTGGCTAGAAATGGCGGCTTGGGACCTGTTTCACAGGCGATACATATGTTACTAGCGACTATTTTTACGAGAAAACTAATAATACTTGGCCTGTGCGTGAGATACATGTCATGTCATGTTAAGATCTATACGGACGAGCAAAAATAACTGGTCACTTTCTTTCTGGTCACGTCTTTGTACATGTCTTATTTTTGTCTTGTATGTATGTATAACTCTTTATTGTACATAAAACACACGAAAATTATGAATACATGACAAAACAAATGCACAAAGGCTTGTTTCTGTTTTTTTATTTTTGTACGGCATTGACTTACCTACTTATAAAAACTTGAGCCTATGTATAAGATCCCAATTTCCCATTTGTCGGTTGTCGGATCACTTTCTATTCGGATATCGGCATTTTCTGTATAGTCAAGTACAAAAATAAGTGTCGATTTAATCCTCTCATAAATATGTACCGAGGACTTTATTCCGTTGACATAATGTGGTATGGGACATATTTATGAAAAGTTATGTAAGTACACGTATATTTTTTAACTTGACTGTACAAATTAGTATCGACTAAATAAATGGTTTAACAACTACAGCAATGGGAAGCGTGAACGAGATGTACAATAGCGTGATGGTCATATGTTTTGTTGACTGTCCCCAGATGTACTTGAATTTTACTGTTGGAAATGTTACATTTTTTAAATTATTTGCAGATGCAAGGCAAATCTGAGGACGAGGCGACGGAGGATTCGGAGGGGTCCGGAATGGAGAGCGACGATCCTCTCACGGCGACTGACACCAAGTATGGCAAGAGTTTTAGGCGAGTATTTATGGAGTACACCATAGTGTAATAATTGCTAATAGTGAGCGCACTCCCTTGTATCAGCTAGATGCTGACAGTTGTACCGAGCGAGTAGGTACCTACGGGCGCCGCGAGTAAAGTACCACTGGATATCGGTGAAAATTTGAGCTGATAGATATTTTTTGTTCATTAATATGGAGCTCCGCTGAGCAACGCCAGATTTAATAGAAAAAAAATACAGCTCTAATTAATCTCGTAAATTTTAATTGCTGCTATAGTTTTGTAGCAATACACAGATTCTTGCTACTTTAGAATCGTTTGAATAATTTTGAATCAAAATTGTTGAATAACATTTATAAGTGTACGGTCAAGCTATCCCAACCTGCTGATATATTCCAGAACAATTCTAAGGCACATTTTATAGGCAAGGGCATAAATATGTACGTTACCAAGACGTCAAAAACATCTGTACACCTGTATGCCCCAAACAGCAAGGCCGGTGATACATATTATTTGACATGATGGCCATACTGGTCTGGGAGCAAAGAAAAAACATAGAATGTACCAGTTGCTTCACTTCCCGCGCAGATGGTAAAAACCCATCAAGGGAATGGGCGAAAATCTTAGGAATCATGTTATAGGCGATGCGGGTAGCAACCCATCACTATTTTGATTCCCCTTTTCATCTATACGCCCAGAATCATGCTAAACGTGGCCTTTAGGTTTTGTTACCTTAGGCTCTGTCAACCCCGTAAGGGATAAAGACGTGATTTATGTTTGTATGGCTGTATCGATACGTATGCCCTCGACCATCGTACAGACTTAGTGTTCTTGCACTTGGTTAAAGAGAAGTGAGGCGCCATGTTTTAGTCCATCGTTACGTTAACGATACTGTTGTTACAGACACTTTACCCGGGAAGCGTTGCCCAGGTTGGATAACTACAGGAACGTGTTGTCACTGCATGCGGCTCCTCGCCCTACCCTGGATGAGCTGCATAACGCCTCACTATCGAGGAAGGTGGGTGAAACTAATAAAAGGTCAAAGAGATTCGAGCGCGAGAATTGATTTAGAAGTATATATACTATTTGCGAGACTTAAAAACTTTTCTACGTGTTACGCCCGCTGAAAATTTGAAAACAGTTTATTCAGAAATGAGAGTAAAATCGATCGGTTACACTATATTCTATATACATGATGTATGTATGTATGTATGTGTGTAAACTCTTTATTTAGGCCAGGGTCGATAATTTTTGAGACAAAATAAAATTATAGTAGGATGAAACCCATTAGAAATGGTAGAGAATATTACAAAAATTAAAGGAAAAATAAATTACGGTCGATCTGAGGTCGGGAAGGGGGGAGGGGGGGGGGGGGGGGTTTAAGGGTGAAAAACGGTTTATCTCGATTTCCGGCGAAACTACAAGTCTTATGAAAAAAAGTTAAATGGCAAAGTTGTAGGTAATAAAAAGATCTACAACTTTTGCTTTTACACTTTTTTCACATAACCTCAAAATTTATGTGAAAAATTCAAATAACCAAGTTTTTGGTTTTTTATTTTTATCTTTTGCAAAAATAATAATTTTTTCACGAAACTTGGTGAAAACTTACCTTTTTATGTCCCGAACTTACAGTATTTTTTTTGATTTAAAAGATTCATTTCTTCACCTTATTTTGACTTAATATCGAAAAAGCACCCTAATTTTCAATCGAAAATTCTCACGTCAAAATATCTGTTTTTTTTAAAAAGTCGGTAGCCTTTTTGTTCGTTGAAATCTCTACTTTCTGATGGTATAAAAATATATATACATTACAATGGTAATTTTTGTCAGAAAATGCAAATAAAGGAAAAAAACATTATGTTTAATTTTGAGCTATTTATTTAAAATATACACCTTAATTACTCGTTAAACGTAAGATTACATGTTACATTGATAAACAAAAAAAAATAGGAATCCATAAAACATAAAGATTGCAAAAAACATGCGAAAATAGTTGTTCTAAATATTTAAAAATAGGATTCAAATCCTATTTTTATTGTATTTAAGAAAATTATTATGAATAACGTAATCAGTATAAAGTATCGAAATTCAATAGTACGATTTACATGTATATTTATATATTACTAGCTGTTGCGCGCAACTTCGTCTGCATTGAATTCGTTTATCGCTATCCCACGGGAATTGCGCAATTTTCCGGGATAAAAAGTGGCCTATGTGTTATTCCAGACTATAATCTATATATGTTCCAAATTTCATCCCGATCTGTCCAGCCGTTCTGGCGTGAAAGAGTAACAAACTTTCACATTTATAATATTAGTAAGATGAGATTTTCTATGACATAAATGTAATTAGAATTTAATAAATCAACTTCATTACTGAAAAATATTGCAACAGTTACATTTTTTAGATGAAATCTCCTTTAAATCCTATTTTTTTAATATTTAGAATAATTATTTTCGCATGTTTTTTCTAATCTTTATGTTTTATGGATTCGTAATTTTTTTGTTTATCAATGTAACATGTAATCTTACGTTTAACAAGTAATTAAGGTGTAAATTTTTAATAAATAGCTCAAAATTGAACATAATGATTTATTCCTTTATTTGCATTTTCTGACAAAAATTACCATTGTAATGTATATATTTTTTTATACCATCGGAAAGTAGAGATTTCAACGAACAAAAAGGCCACCGACTTTAAAAAAAAAACAGATATTTTGACGTGAGAATTTTCGATTGAAAGTTAGGGTGCTTTTTCGATATTAAGTCAAAATAAGGTGAAAAAATGAATCTTTTAAATCAAAAAAAATACTGTAAGTTTGGGACATAAAAAGGTAAGTTTTCACCAAGTTTCGTGAAAAAATTATTATTTTTGCAAAAGATAAAAATAAAAAACCAAAAACATGATTATTTGAATTTTTCACATAAATTTTGAGGTTATGTGAAAAAAGTGTAAAAGCAAAAGTTGTAGATCTTTTTATTACCTACAACTTTGCCATTTAACTTTTTTTCATAAGACTTGTAGTTTCGCCGGAAATCGAGATAAACCGTTTTTCACCCTTAAACCCCCCCCCCCCCCCCCTCCCCCCTTCCCGACCTCAGATCGACCGTAATTTATTTTTCCTTTAATTTTTGTAATATTCTCTACCATTTCTAATGGGTTTCATCCTACTATAATTTTATTTTACTTTTTATCATTTTCAAAGGTATCGACCCTGGCCTAATTGTGCAAAATAAACATAGAACAAATACAATTGACAAACACTGAGATACATGCACAAAGGCACATGTATGCGGGTTGTATTAAATAGTTATTTGTGTCAAAAGGGAGCAAAATGATGTATTTACGGCGAGGGCGCTACATTGAATCTAGAATGTAGCGAAGAATTCTACAGTAAAATTGCAATTTTGCTCCCGGGTGGCTCATACACCTTATCACACCGAACATTAAAAAACTTGAAAAAATAATTCTAAATATAATTAAAGAGCTATCGGCATAGAAAAAGGCGTGATTTTACGATTATCAATTATCAAAGCCTTGAACAGAAAAGTTGCACTTTGTTGCCTCTTGACAGGGAGCAAAGCTTACTTTTCTGAATGAGAGGTGTGAAAATATATATCTTGCTTAGTCTAAATATTACAAATGCAACACTTAAACATGGGCAATAATATAAGGATTTAAAAATAAACACACAGAAAAATGAATCCCACATACATGATAACTTTATTATTGTAGCTAGGATGAGGAAACCTAACTATAAGTTTATTAGCAGTGTAACATTTACGTGTTTTGTTTCTGTTTCCGGGTTGTACCTACACTGTATTGTAGACGATATTTATATAGAATTTTTCTTCACAGAAATTGTTTCTCATGTTCTCATTTCATAGAATGATCAATTCGTTAAAATTTCATTTGAATTACAAATGGAATATTATTAATTCTTATATTATTTAGTTAGTATAATAGTCATTACAATGAAAGTAATTTCATATACAAGGCTGCTACTTTCACTTCAGCCAGATAATTTACAGGTACAGCCTTGCGTTTCCGGTGGAATTTGGTTTTTGTTAGGGATGCAATTCTAACCTAACTTAACTTTTCTTGTAGCATTTCGTTTCTGTTGCGGTCGTAGTAGGTACTAACTTAACCAAACCTACTTTTTCTAAGTATTATTTTATATTCACAGTAGTATATCTTTATTGAAATAATAATAGATACATCTTAGAAACAAACTTCCGTGAGTAATAAATCTACCATTTGTCACCGTTTGAAAAAACTATTCCACGAAATAAAATTCATTTTCTTTAAATATGTTTCTTTGAAATGAAGAGTATTTGAAATGAAAATATTGAATTGAATATTCTAATAGTTGTACATTCTTTGAAAATGCTATCTTTAACCATCTCTTTCATGATCAGGATCGTAAAGGGGGAGGCAGGGTTACACAACCTTACCTTAGGCTCTGTCTACCCCGTAAGGGGTTAAGACTTGATTATGTGTATGTATGTGCGTGTGTGTAAACCAAATTATAATATTCCCAAGTGTAATCATGCAAATACTAATGCGGGCAACTAGTTTCCAACTGGTGCATGAAGGTCGAGTGATAACAATTATTAACCACAACCACCATAGTACTATTACTATGTGAAACAGTTCGAATAATTTAAATAAATGAAATTACACTTGAGTCAGGAAAACGACTTGGTGTTATACACTTTTTTATGTTGAAGTTTAGTTTTTATTTGAACGTATATGCAAAATTTACGTAACGTCGTAAATAAGCAAATTATTTTTATCATTACGGCTGTTAATGTTTCTCAATTATTTTGTATAATTAATTAAAACGGAACGTGTAATAGAATTGTTCACAAAACTATATGTATCCCTTTCTTGCAAAGTTTAAGGCCCTGAGAAACGTATTGTTTTCGAATAGTTTCAGCGTAAAGTATCGTATTTATTCAGGTGTTTGTAATTATTTCAATTATTGATTATGTACGAGGTTAATGTATGGAATAAAACAGTGATTCGCTACATTCGAAGCCAATCGAGTCTTATCAATCCGTTTTACGTTCTGCAAATGTATCGTAAGGGATTGGTTATCATTGTCACGCTTTTATGAATCGGTCGCGCATAAGTAGCATGTACCAGAGCGTCTAGAGTGAGTTTTGACGCAATAAAAAGCCTTAAGCGCTTTCGCGTAAACGTCTCATAATTGAGATGTTTTATAAGTAGTAGTAGTACAGTCAAGGGCATAAATATATCTATGTACTTTACCAAGACGTCAAAAACACCTTTATGCCATAAACAATAACGCCGATGACACATATATATTTGACATGATGGCTGTCGATATTTTATGCCCTCGACTGTACGAACTGTGACATAGTTATCAGTGGCGTTTGCAAATTTCAAGTATGTAGCTATAGTGGTTTAGGCTGTGCATTGTCTGTCATTCAGTCAGTCAGCCACGTTACTGTTTTATAGGTATAGATGTCAAACAATCCGTTACGCCCTAAACATAATTTGCTAGCCAAATCACCCCGTATACATAATCTTGGAATATAAGCCGGCTTATAATAGGATAGTGCGGATTATCTACCTAGTTGACCTCAAGGCCACCTGGCCTGGGACGTCAGGTAACTGGAGTGACGTGCGTCAGGTGATCGGGTCAGCAATTGCGCTAACTCAACACTCATTAACTAATTGGCCTCATTTACTGGCCCGGGTAAGAATAGAGCCCCTTGGTTATGGAGACTTATGATATTGGTATAGTCGCCTGCAATCGTCTTAATAGAAAAATTACTGACTGCTTTACAAAGCTTTGTATCTTTTTAAAACATAGTAATATTATACATGCGAATTTGCGTGTCTGATTGTTCACACTTAAACTCTTGAAGCAATTTAGTTGGAATTTGGTATAGAGATAGTTTCAGTACCGGGGAAGGACATAGAATAGTTATTATCCCGGAAAATCGTACAGTTCCCGCGGGATAGCGATAAGCGAATTCAGAGCAGATGGAGCTCCGGGCAACAGACACAGAAAATTCATCAAACTGTTCAAATGGTATTTGACATTTTAACCCAAACGCGTTCGAGAAGTATTTTTAATTGTGACCGAAAACCTACACTAAGCAAGGAGTCCAGACTTCGTAGTCAGCTCTGAAAGAAAGAAAGAAAACATTTATTCGTGACATATAATAATCAAATTACAAAAACAAAAGAAAGAAGTAAAAAACATAAGGACATACATCACGAAATGGTCCCATCTCAGCATAATGCTGGCCTTGCAGCCAGCGCTGGTCTTCCGATGGGACCATCAAGTGCTACTGTAAGCACATTAAAAAATATATATTATAAATGCAAAACATTGAAATGGTGAACGCTGCTCTCTACATCAGGGGCTTACCATGACGTCTTAATGCGATTTAATCCCGATTCTTTAGCTGTCATTTTTGACACTTCTAGTATGGATCTGACAGCCATCGATCCAACTTTGGTTTGGAATTGAATCGCATTTAGACGTCATGGCAAGGCCCCGGGTACGATATTCTGCTTTGCCGACATTCGGAAAGAGATGAGTTCATCTTAATCTGAAACTGGACCGGGGGGCATGATAAAGGGTTTTACTAAAGATAACGAATACGAACCCATATTAATTAGCTCCCTTGCTACTTCCTATGGCTTTACACGAATTAAAATGGATAAGCAAAAACCGCACTGGTGTATCGCGTTTCTCATCGTATTGGCTCTTGATTACTGCTCGTAACGTAACGTTTGTTTTGCTAGGTACTCTAGGAATAGGTAGGACATCTCATCGGTCTGGCTGGTAAGACGCTAATCTCGAGGTTTACAAATCGAACGTTCGTTCGATTTGACGTTCATTGTTTTTTTTTAAACGGGGAGACGAGCCTCAGACCAACGCTAGAATTAACCATTAGGTTTTGTGTCACTATGAGTCCGATACATATGATGAAGACCTCTGACCTCTGAACGCAAGTTTAATGAATATTACATCCTTAAAAGTACAACTTAGAGTAATTACGATACCCCCGAAATTTTCATTTCAATGTCCTATATCTCTAGACGTCACGACGTGGGTAATGGCAAGTGAGCGTTGCTAGTCTAAGAAGCTAGAATAGATTATTTCATGTGGCAGTAATTTTTACTGGCGAGTCAGATGGTGGTAGCGGTCCAGATGAACTTTGCACAAGGCTCTACCACCACTTTTTTCAATATTTTAAAGTGTTGATTCCTGGACCAAATAGGAGACGTTTTGAAAAAAGGGGAGGTCAATAGTACCCGACACCAACGAGCATGTATGAAGAGATTGAGGAATGTGAATGAAGCGAAAGAGGTATGTCAGAATCGTAGCAAGTGGAACAAAGTAGTCTCTGCCTACCCCTATGGGAGGCGTGACTGTATGTATGTATGTATGTTAATCCCAAATAATATTTGTTGGAAATTCTTCAAGAATCGCAATTATTTCCCGATTGTGGGAGCGACTGTATTCTCGAGAATTCCAGATTCCTGGGTCTCGCGAAGGTAATCCTAACTATAGCTGACCCATCCAGGTCAGATCATGGCTGGCTTCGTTTAATTAAGATAACTAATGCTATGTCATCTGTTAACCTTTTTATTAGTGCACTGATTAACGTAACAGTGAATGAGTCATGTCGGGGCATAAGTATGTGCAATGTAATAATTTACGATGCCTGTGTGGGTTGGGCGGGTAATTTATACTGTGTAGGTCGCAGAAAGAGTGAAACTTGGGAATGCGTTCGATGTTTTCTTAAATTTCTTTAGAACGCAAAATTTGCACGAACGCAGATTTGTTAATTTTGTTTTTTCATACAATTTAGTTGTATTTCTTAACGATAATGAAAATCAGAACACATGGAATAATCCGAAAAGGAAATCGAACTCGGATCCTCATCAATCCGTGATGCGTGCTTTACCCCTTCACTTCACCACCTACGGCTCTTCGAATTTTTCCATCTGTACAAGCTGTCATATTATTACTTCTCGAATATTTGACAATTTATTTGGTTTCTTGATCAAAATCAGCACCGGTCCTAGGATTGAACGAATAGAGCCCCAGCGCCAGTTCACAAGGTTCAAAAGGTGGCAAAATCAGCTACTTGCCTCTTGTGTATCAGGCGTAGTACCCCAATAGGTCATTCATCAGTTCCAACACGCTAGTTTGCTTCCAGCCAGGTCAGACCCTGGAGAAGGACTCCTCGCAGCCGCCGCCGAGTCCTAACATCAAGTTCGGCTGGATCAAGGGCGTGCTGATGCGATGCCTCCTCAACATCTGGGGTGTCATGCTGTTCCTCCGGCTCTCCTGGGTCGTTGGACAGGCTGGAGTAGGTACGTAACTCATCAAGACCTGGAGTAATGCATTTTTATTTTGTCGTCCTATAATCATTTGCGATACCTAGTTAATATACGAGTAAGTTATGCAAAAGAATTGGTAAATTGAGAGATTGTTTTATATGTCCTATTCCATCTAAATCTCAACTATACTTTGCTATGCTGTTGTGTGTACTGACGTGGATTTCGAAGAAGAAATTGGATCTGGTTCTGTATATTTTTTAACGAACCTCACATGTTTTTTTTTATTGCTACATTATTTTATTTGGTGGGCCGTGTTTTCTTCTATTACACAACTATCAATATCGATAAAAAAATGTTTCTAACACTATATTTTTTTAGCTCTTACGAACTAGCGCCAGCAATATGCCTTCTTGAGTGCAATGTATGTTAATATTAATAACTGTTCGTGTGACTTGACGTGATTTTTCCATCGGCAGCGCAGTCCATCCTGCTGATACTCACGACGTCCGTGGTCACCACCATAACGGCTCTCTCTATGTCCGCCATCAGCACAAATGGGGTCATCAAGGGCGGTAAGTTTATTTGTAACTAGCTATTGCCCGCGACTTCATCCGCGCAGAATTAAATACAGCCTATGACACTCACAAATAATGCGGCTTTCTATTGGTAAAAGAATTTTCAAAATCGGTTCGGTAGATACTGAGATTACAACCTCACAAACTCACAACCTTCTTATAATATTAGTACTTGTAGAAAAAAGTTAATGTTCAATTTGAAATTTTTAGGTTAGTTTCTTACAAATGTTCTTTGCTGGTTTGGGAGCATAAAAAAAACATGGAATGTACCAGTTGTTTCTCTTCGCCCGCACATGGTAAAAGCCCATGTAGGGAATGGGCGAAGATCAAACCATATTTTGATTCTCTTTTACAACTTGACACCCATTAAACGTTGTCTTTAGGTCTTATTACTCTAGGGTAACACTAGACCTCGTCGGCTCGAATCTTCGGAATCCCACGGCGCCTTCCTAAACCCGGCAAGCGGCGGGCAACGCCGTAGTGTTTTTAGCGGGTATGCTCCCCCACCCCACCCGTTTGAAAAAAAAAGGGTAACCTAGACCTACTTAGACAGAGCCAATGCTCCGTCTACCCTGTAAGGGATAAAGACGTGATCTATGTATTATATTTATTACTAGCCTTTCGTCCGCAGCTTCGCCCGCGATACATTAATTTTCCCGCGGTAAAAAGTAGCCTATGTCACTCAGTGATAATGTAGTTTTCTAACGGCAAAAGTATTTTTAAAATCGCTCCAGTAGTTTCGGAGCCTATTCAATGCAAACACACAAAAAAACAAACAAATTTTTCCTCTTTATAATATTAGTATAGATATAGACTATTAACTGTGACGTAATTTATTTGTTTAAACATCCCAGGCGGCACGTACTACATGATATCGCGTTCGCTCGGCCCGGAGTTCGGAGGTAGCATCGGGTTGATATTCTCCATGGCCAATGCGGTCGCGTGTGCTATGTACGTGGTAGGGTTCGGAGAGTCCCTCATCACGCTGATACCCGAGTCCGCCTACATGGTCAGCAAGAGCTGGGTGAGTAATACAAACGCTTGAAACCATAGTGTACCTGTCTGCCTGCTCAGATCTGTTCTGTTCTCCAGTCCCTGGCTGCCTGGTTGCCTGGTAGAGATCGCTCTGTAGCGATAAGGCCTATTGTTACCTTGTAATATTCTGTATACCTTTTTTCTGTTTTGGTTGTTATATGTGGTGTTCAATAAAGAGTTACTCTAGTGTATTGTATTGTATACTATGTAGTTGTTGCCCGTGATTTCGTCTGCGGAGAATTTGTTTATCGCGAACTATTTTTACATGATTACACATAAACAGATAACTCACGTATAAAAAGTTGAGTGATGCTCGACATGTTTCGGACTATTTCGTAGTTCTTCTTCCTGGAAAACTGTTCTAAATATTGACCAAACGGTGAGTGTGAGCGAACCTTTACGGAGTGACGTGATCAGTGTTGTGTGCTGCCCTACATTTGACAGTAATAAAAATGACGATGAAAACGAGGGTAGTTGTGCGCCGCTGTCAGTTGCGTCGAGCAGCCGCGCGAACAGAGCGCTGGCGCGCAGTGTTCGTTTCGCTGCCGTTGGGGCGAGCGCTCCAGGAAGAAGGACTACGAAATAGTCCGAAACATGTCGAGCATCACTCGACTTTTTATACGTGAGTTATCCGTTTATGTGTAATTATGAGTGAGTCTCACGGTAGTTTCATGTTGAAAGTATTTTTACATGCTTTTTACTAACTTGCAATGTAAGTATGTATACTATACAATACTGTACAAAAAAGTAAAATGAGCAAATGCCTTTACAGGACCAAGCTATCTACGGCTGTATAACCATAGTGCTGCTCACGGGCATAGTGATAGTGGGCATGGAGTGGGAGGCGAAGGCCCAGATAGTGCTGCTGATCATCCTGCTGGCCGCCATCGTGGACTTCTGCGTCGGCACCATCATCGGGCCCAAGAGCGAGACGGAGTTAGCGCAGGGTTTCGTCGGCTACAACAGTGAGTAGTATTAGTCTGTTTTATTTGTCCATGCTGGTCTGGGAGTAAAGAAAAAACATAGAACGTACCAGTTGCTTCTCTTCCCGGGCAGTTGGTAAAATCACATCGAGGGAATGGGCGAAAATCATAGGAATCATGTTATAGGCGATGCGGCTAGCAACCCATTACTATTTTGATTCCATTTTCTATCTATACCCCACCATCTTGCTAAACGTGGCCTGTAGGTCTTGTCACTTTAGGCTCTGTCTACCCCGTAAGGGATAAACGCGTGATTTGTGTATTGTATTGTTTTATTAAAAACTACTTAGTTGTTGGCTGGGAGTCCGTCTGCGAAGAATTCGTTTATCTAGTCTATAATCTGACTCTGTGCCAAATTTCGGAACAGAATTATAATTTGTATCCCAAGCCGGTTGACTTCCGCCACTTCCGTCAAGTATCGTTATATTGCAAGCTTTGTTGGTCCGGGTGGAATCTCGCGACTCAATTTTGAAGCAGATATCTTCATCTGATTGAGCTGCAATTTTGCATGCTTGTGTAAGCCGGATGACAGTATAATAATCTGGTATTAGAATTCTGGAGGGCCAGCCAGGACCGTTGCCGCAGGAGGGAACTCTTCAACGCTTGGTGCGATCGACTTGAAATTTGGTTCACATACGTAGGACTGGTGGCAATGCAAGTACAGTCAGCAAAAAAGTTTGTATCTAAAATGAAATTTTTAGGTGAGATTATTTCAAATCAATTACACAAAACCGAAATCTTCCTTGTAAATCAGTAGGTATCGGTGAAAACAGTTCTGTTAAAATAAGCGAAAAAATCCGGTCAGTGGTTTTTGAATTTATCGCGAACAGATAGACAGAGAGATGCGGCGGAGGACGTTGTTTTAAAATATGTAGTGATTAGTAGATTTGGTGATGAATTGTTTTATTAAGAAATACATATCCTCCTTTTCTTGAAGTCGGTTAATAAGTACTTCTGTTCGCAGTGTCGGTGCTGCACAGCAACATGGGTCCGGACTACCGCCAGTACGAGGGCGTGGAGCACTCATTCTTCTCCGTCTTCTCCATATTCTTCCCCGCCGCCACCGGCATACTGGCCGGCGCCAACATCTCCGGTGACCTTAAGGTACGCAACACACACAATATACGACGGGGCACAAAAATGACCAAAAATGTGCGGGGTAGGCAGCGGATACAAATTGGTGCGTCACCCTCCCGCTGTCTACCTTGGCGACCCCTCACTGCACGCCACTGGGAAACCTAGCAGGCGTCATGTCAGTCAACTTCATTAGGGAATATGCATTAAAAAAATTAACACATTTGTTAATAAAATATGAAAGTATCGTAAAAAAACCGGTCAAGTGCGAGTCGGACTCGCGCACCGAGGGTTCCGTATCATTATCTATAAATATCTAAAACCAGTGTAAGCAGAGCCCTGCTCCAAAGCAAAATGTACGCAGTGTGGGGTTACTTTATATTGGTCACTGCTATATACAGACATACATACACATTTACGGTTTTCGCAATTATTCTTTAATCTGTGCTATAAGACCTATCTTCATACCAAATTTCAAGATTCTGCGTTCACGGGAACTACCTTGTAGGTTTTGATTCCCTTGAGAGTTGAAAGTTTGCGGAAATTTGCGGCATAAACGGCTGTATCTTTTGATTGCGTTGGCTTAGAATTTTGATTTTTTCACAGCTTAAAGGTATTATAGACCTGAGTATTTGGTATGAATTTCAATTTAATACCTCTACGCGTTTATGAGGATATGGGTAGTAAGGTTAAAATTATTAAAAAAATATATATTATGTGATGTAACTAAAAATTTATGGTTTTCGTAATTTTTCCTTTATCTATGCTATAAGACGTTGCTTCGTACCAAATTTCAAGATTCTGAGTTCACGGGAAGCACCCTGTAGGTTTTGATTCCCTTGCAAGTGTCGAAAATTTGCGGCATAAACGGCTGTATCTTTTGATTGCGTTGGCTTAGAAGTTTGATTTTTTCACAGCTTCAAGGGACAGTAGACCTGAGTAATTGATATAAATTTCAGCTTCATACCTCCACGCGTTCCTGAGAAAAAGGGTCTTGACAGACGGACGGACGGACAGACGGACAACAAAGTGATCCTATAAGGGTTCCGTTTTTTCCTTTTGAGGTACGGAACCCTAAAAAGACGACGAAAGGTGAAATTAAAAGTAATGTCGGTCTAGTAATACGGAAATTATAAGAGTTTTAAACTACTAATTAGTCAGCGATTAGAAAGAGAGATCCGATATGACATGGGAAGTCATTTGTCACAACGCCCATATAAACTCCATATTAAAATTCCGTTTTTCTAGAAAGAGATATAGAGACAGATCTTTGATAGCTTATATCTCAGTTGTTTTTATATTTATTTGAAAACATCATGAATATTCCCTATTAGCATAGAGTAAAGTTAACAGAAGGGTGATATTTCAATTGTTACTGTTCTTGTAATTTGTGGAGCGCATCTGCAAACATCCAAGACTCGAAAAGAAACATTCGTATATCATACACAATATCTGCCCCGACCGAGGATCGAAACCGAGATCTTAAGCTACACAATCCGCTTCTCTACCGACTAGGCTGCGAGACGGTGGCCTATAAACACATGTGGTGGTAGTGACGACCGAATAGCCTAGTGGTTAGTGACCCTGACTATGAAGCTAGAGGTCCCGGGTTCGAATCCCGGTAGGGGCAGACAGTTGTATGATGAATACGAATGTTTGTGCCCGAGTCATGGATGTTGTATGTATGCATTTATCTGTATTATATAAGTATGTTCATCTGTTGCCTGGTACCCATAGTACAAGCTTTGCTTAGTTTGGGGCTGGGTCAATTGGTGTAATTCGTCCCAAGATATTTATTTATTTATTTTATTATTTTATAAATGAAATGAAATGAAATGAAAAGAAATGAATGAAATGAAATGAAATGAAATGAATGAATGAAATGAAACGAAATGAAATGTTTTTATTCCAGACTTGCATCCATATTACAAAATAAAATATTAAGTGAAAATTTAAATTAATTAAATGTCTTAAAATCAACTAAGTTAAATCAAATTAAATTAAAATAAATCAAATCAAATCAAATTAAATTAAATCAAATTAAAATTAAAATTAACATAAAGCAATTCGTTGTCCTCAGGACCCTCAAAAGTCGATACCGAAGGGTACCCTCCTGGCGATCCTGCTGACGACTCTGTCGTACCTCCTGATCGCGGTGCTGGCGGGCTGGACCGTGCTGCGGGAGGCCTCGGGCGACGCGCGCGACGCCGCTAGCTGGGCCATGGCCCACTGCGCCAACAGGACCTGCGAGTACGGCCTGCATCACAGCAACGACGTGAGTACCATACACTAACAGGTCTTTCTATTGCTTGATGGTTATGAGCACGGAGTGACGAACTGGCTACAGCGGGGTCTACTCCCAAATCCGAAGTTAGGAGTTCTTATTGCATCATCCCCCTCATTCTAATTCTAGACACTATTAGTGTGAGCGAGACGACACGAAAGGATTTTTTTATTTCGATATGGGGAGCGTGAGATTTAACGCTCGGAGAGAAGCACCAGTTACGCTACGACCAGGGGTTGATGTCGATATCCAAAATATACAATACAATACAATACAATACAAATACTCTTTATTGAACACCACAAACCAGTACAAAACAATACAGAAACAAAGAACAATGTAGATAATAGGCGGTCTTATCGCTTAATATAGGTATCGATCCCGCTCAAAAAAAAAAAAAAGCAATTGTATCGCATTTTTGGCAATGACAATTTTATAATTTAAGCCTAAAGTAATTTATCCCTGAAGTTACATTTCGAACGGGTACAACCGTAAAAATAAATATAAAAAACAAAAAAGTTAAATTCTTAATTACACAAACGGAAACTCACTATAAAAGTCGAGTGATGCTCGACATGTTTCGGACTAGTTCGCAGTCCTTCCTCTTGGAGCGCTCGCCCCGGCGGCACCACTCGACTTTTATACGTGACTTATCCGTTTGTATAATCATGATCGAGTCTCACGATAGTTTCATGTTGCAAGTAAAATTCTTGATTCATTTGAACCAATCCCTAAAGTAAGCAGAAAATGTACGGTCCTCGATACTAATGCCATCTAGCGATATTTTGTCTGAGAAAACCATAGTTAATGTTGCATGTTTGTTTGTCTGCAGGTGATAAGGCTGGTGTCTGGTTTCGGGCCGCTGATCTATGGAGGGTGCTTCGCGGCAACGCTGTCGTCCGCGCTCGCCTCGCTCGTCTCCGCGCCTAAAGTGTTTCAGGTAACACTTTTTATGAACATGAGACATTTCTATTTCACTATCACTACATAGTATAAAACAAAGTCGCTTTCCACCTGTCCCTATGTATGCTTAGATCTTGGAAACTGCGCAACGAATTTTGATGCGGTTTTTTATAGATAGAGTGATTTAAGAAGAAGGTTTATAATATGTATAATTCTAAGCAGACGAAGGCGCGTGCCGAAGTTTGTTACAATAACCCGTTGTGGGATTTCGTAAAATCAGTTCTTGTTTTCTGTTTACAGCATAGACAGCAACTCTTAATTTCAGCATTCAAGGGTTTTTTGTTGGCGTAGAATTGCTGCAGAATGTTAAATGTAGGTGAAGATTCAAGGAAGTACTTCAACTTTCTTAAACCATCGTGTCGTGGCTCAAATACTTAGAACGTGGTTTAATTTGCGTGGTCAAAATATGTATCGATTTAATCCTCTCATAAATATGTCTATTTATCTAATCACCCCACATCCACCCACTGCTCAGTAAGGCCTCTTCATTTTCACGCCACGTTGCCCGGTCCCTTGCCAGTCTCATCCACAGTTTTCCAGCCAGCGCAGTTTTCTGTTTTATAAATATGTATTGAGACCTTTTTCCGTTGACATAAAGGCATGGGACACATTTATGAAAAGTTATGTACACCTTTATTTTTACACTTGACTGTACCAGGCGCTGTGTCAGGACAAGCTGTATCCGTACCTGGAGTTCTTCGCGAAAGGCTACGGCAAGAACAACGAGCCGGTCAGGGGTTACGTGCTCACTTTCATCATCGCCACTGCCTTCATACTAATGGGTAAGTCTTTCAGTGGCGTGCAGTGAGGGTAGGCAGGGGTAAGCACCGGGAAGGCAGCACTGCAGTGTGGACGCGCTGCTTACCCGGGCGACCTCCAATGGACGCCCTAGGCTTTGTTGTTGACAATTTTAAAAGCATGCTGAATTTGGGTGGATCAACTTTGGTATTGGGAATTGAGGTAGCCTTTTTACTCTAATTCAGCACAATACAGTGCCCAACTGCCTTAAAATAGGCAAGCCAATGGGAATCGAGTTTTACGGACGCCACGCCACTGATGTCTACTCTCTATACTCTGGTTTCTGCTGTCCTGTCAATCGTTCGAAGGTTAACTGGAAGATATCCCTTTAAGGGATAAGTTCGACTTTGTACTTTATGTTATTTATGTTAAAGAGTTATACATACTTCATGTTGAAAATGTCCACATTTCAATACAAAGTTGGTATAAATTTAGCTACCTTATGCATTCAAGGGTTAAGCTCTGTCTGCCCCTTAAGGGATAAAGGCGTGATCTATGTATGTTTGATGGTGTGGTTGCAGGTGGCTTGAACCAGATCGCGCCGCTGATCTCCAACTTCTTCCTGGCCGCGTACACGCTCATCAATTTCTCCACGTTCCACGCGAGCCTCGCGCGGCCCGTCGGCTGGAGGCCCACGTTCAGGGTAAGCGGATACAATACGATACAATACCATGGAATACAATACAGTAATTATTTATTGAACACAGTTACACTTTATTGAACGACCGGATAGCCTAGTGGTTAGTGACCCTGACTATGAAGCTAGAGGTCCTGGGTTCGAATCCCGGTAGGGGCAGACAGTTGTATGATGAATACGAATGTTTGTGCCCGAGTCATGGATGTTGTATGTATTTAAGTATGTATTTATCTACATTATATAAGTATGTTTATCCATTGCCTGGTACCCATAGTACAAGCTTTGCTTAGTTTGGGGCTGGGTCAATTGGTGTAATTTGTCCCAAGATATTTATTTTTATTTATTGAACCCCACAGTGCACTAGATGCAACATCACACAATATAATACAGTGAAGGTGTACAGAGGAAATTACTATGTAAACATCTGTTTTAAGCAGAACGTAACAATGTGGAGTGGTGTGTGTCTGTGTGTGCGAATGGGGAGTGCAACCTGTTTTCCACGACTTGACTTCACTATATCGCGGAGTTGGCGAAGTAAAGTTATTCAATTGTCAAACAATGTTGATGATGATTGTGATGATTGTCGCGAACACTTTACATTTTTATTAATTAATATTGTTTATGGGGTACGTATTAAAATACATAAAGTTTAAAATGTATAATGGGTTAAAATACATAATGGTTTATAATACATAATGCGATTTTCTCAGAAAGTTACAAATTAACAGGATTGTAAAAAAACAAACCTAACCTAACCTAAACCAATCTATAGATTACGATATCAAAAAAGTTCATTTAGCTACTAGTTTTACAGAAAATTGCGTTATATATTTTGAACCATTATGTATTTTAACCCATTATACATTTTAAACTTTATGTATTCTGATCCGCTCCCTTGTTTATGTTTTTATACTCTTTTTAATATTTTATTGAATCAGGCGTTACTTTGCGAGGTCCATTTCGATGAACAAAAAATATTTACCTTGCTACTCCGCTACTCGCGTGCAAGATAACCAAGCCTGTGCGAAATATATGTTTTTCGTGCAATCCCACGTAAAACACATGGCAGTAGTGGTAATAACATATATTTCGCACAGGCTGGTTATCTTGCACGTGAGTAGCGGAGTAGCAAGGTAAATATTTTTTGTTCACTCTTTTATATTTTTTTTGTCATGTCAGTCTGAACATAATTAAAGGAAGAAGCAGTGTCCTGGTGTTTTTACTTGTTATCTAATTAGCCTTCAATGATGATATTGATGATGATGTTGATGATGTCCAGCTGTACAACATGTGGCTCTCGCTGCTCGGCGCGGTGCTGTGCCTGGCCATCATGTTCGTGATCTCGTGGATCACGGCGCTGTTCACGTTCGCCTTCCTGCTGGCGCTGTATCTGCTGGTGTCCTACAGGAAGCCAGGTATACTACAGCCTAGCGCGTGCAGGGGGTTCGTCAAGGTAGGCAGCGCGTATAAATTGTGCGGCGTGTCCCTTTTTCGCTGCCTTTTTTTTTTTTGCGGCGGGAAAATGCGTTACGCATACGACCGCGCCGTGGGGACGGCACGGAAGTTATGTGGGACTCCTCCCCGGCCCCCCTCCCGAATGGAAGGAAGCGGGGGAGGCCTACCCACTAAAAACCCGCCGGTATTCCCGCTCTGCCATTGGGGGGGCGCCGCGGGAGCATAAGGGTGTCACCGCGCACGCCCCACCGGCCGCCCCAGCCTATACGCCGGGGCTCCTGCGCCAAAGAGAGGGGGGCCGGGAATACCTGCCCCCCCCTAGACTCGTGGGCCTATGCCTACCGCTGCCTAGGTCGACAGGGTCCCACTTTCAGTTTCATGATCTCTGTTTTATAAAAGTATATTCTTAGCGAAATGTGTCAACATAGGTATGACTAGCGGTTGCGGGAATTCATTTATTCCTATTTACCGGGAAATGTAATTTTCTGGGTTAAAAACTAGTGCTACGTCCTTCCACGGGACTCAAAACTATTTCTGACCAAATTTTATCTAAATCGGTTACAGAAAGTTACATTCGCATTTATAACATTAGTAGTAATTAGAAAGACGTTACTTTAGATAACCTTTGATTATACTTATGATTTAGATTTAGATTATTTCGTTATTCAATAAAAAATACACCATAAATTGTACATTTTCAAGTTAGGAGAATTTAGATTGAAATCGAGTAAATAAAATAAAATTATAAAAATCAAAAATAAATGGAATCGATTTCGAAACACTCAATTAACTTATAGCGCGTAGATAGGGCGAGGTTCAGCTGCTTGTTCCCTGTAAATAACTATTTTACATAACCAGGACATTCTAAGGTAAAATAAAGACTATTTCTAAATTAAAACAAACATGTTCGCGGCTTAGCCCGCCGCACCTGAACCTAAATTAATCCAAATTAATCATCCTACATTGGTTTTACCAGTGCCGGTTACGTAACTTGGTTATGTATGGGGAACAAGCTGGTACAGTTTGACAACAAATATAATGCGCATCGGCAGTATTCGTTTGCGCAGAGAAGCGCAGACCAGTTTCCGATGGTAGCCGAACGTGTAAATAATCTATATTGAACTTTATTTGCAAGCGCAACTGGCAGAGTATTGCTTGCTTTGCATTCTTAGCTCTGTCCCGCTTACACGATTTTGCCATTGTTGGTACGAAATCGATCGACCAATAACAGCGCCAGAGTTTCCCGCGCTACTAAAATTGGTCTACTGCGCAGGTACATCGTGGAGCATTATTTTTGTTGTCAAACTGTACAGCTACACATTGGTACATCAGTACAATTCCGTATAAGTCGTTATCTTGTCACATACTATAACCTATAAGACGTTGCAACAGCAGCATAATGGAGTAATGTTCCGCAGACGTGAACTGGGGCTCGACGACGCAGGCGCAGACGTACAAAGCCGCGCTCGCCGGCGTCCAGCACCTCAACAGCGTCACCGAACACGTCAAGAACTACAGGTTAGCAACGGAGATTTGCGTGGCCGTAGGGTGCCAACTGAGCCCTAATGCTCTCGCTCATCCAGTCCGCCCTCTTTCTGTATCTTTGCCCTGGGCCCGACCTGGGGCTAAAATTGTTTTTTTGCGGGGTCACGAGCTGGTTGGCTGCATGATTTCCTTGTCTTAACCTTTTCGACGCCAACGACACATATTTGTCCATTACTTCAATGCAAGAGCACCCTTTGTCCAATTGGATTTAGGTTAACCTAAAGAAGTCTGGCGTATGGGTGATGTCTCTTTGTTTTGATGTGCCGGCGAAAAGGTTAAGAACGAATAAGCCCGTCCGTGAGAGGTGAAATCAGTGAGAGGTGAAGAGTAATTGGAACTGCAAAAGTTAGGGGTTTTAAACATTAGTAGACACTTGGAAATAATTCGAGAAGTTTTTAGAGTACTGTAGGCTTATTACCTAACTCGCTCGCAATCGCCATCGTGTTCATTTTGACAGTTCATGTATGGGCTGACAATTGCCATTGGAATCAGGTAGCTGTCACATTCATACATGAACTGTCAAAATGAACACGATGGCGATTGCGAGTGAGTTAGGTAATAAGTCTACTGGACGTCTGGTCGAAAATCCTGGTCGTCCAATTGGTAGGACGCTTGGCGCGTATACAGTATAGCCTTGAAGCGCGTTCGGCACTCGAAAACCTTTTCGTTTATTTAAATACTCTTTGCTGTAAAAACAAATAATACTTGAATTTTTTCAGATTTTGTATGTAACCACTGAGTGACATGTGAGATTCGATTGACTCGATAGTCTAACGATAATAAAGATATTCTTTTTGTATTCCAGGCCCCAAATACTGGTGCTGACTGGTTTCCCGGGCGAGAGGCCCATACTGACGGACTTCACGTATCTACTCACCAAAGGCTTGTCTCTGATGCTCTGCGGCCATATAGTACCCGTAAGTTGAGATTCAAAATTCAGGAGTGACTTGCGTCCTTTTCGCATTCGTACTACTGTAGTAAGAATAATATAGTTTAAGCCTAAGTTTTATGGTTCCGTACCTTAAAAGGAAAGAGGAACTGTTATAACATCACTTCGCTGTTGTTTTGTGTGTCTGTTTTTTTCCGTTCTCATTCCTATTTCGTTATAGTGCATTGGGGTAAATTCGAAATTGGGGGAATTTTGAAACTCGTGGATATCCACTAAACGGGGAACAATTACACTATCTATCAACGCTTACCTAGAAGCTCCAATGTCTTTGGCTTCTTTCTAGATAAGCGTTGCCAGTTTATGGAATTGTTCCCCGTTTAGTGGATATCCACGATTTTAGAAATTCCCGCAATTTCGAATTTACCCTAATGCACCTTATATAAAGAGCTTCTGTGTAACATTTCTAATTTCTTAGTCGAAATATTTGTACTGGACGATGATGAGTCAGTCAACCATTTTTTTACAAGACCATATTTGACTCGCCTTGTTAGTTGTTAATTTTTTGTTCAAACGATGCGTTGCTTTGAAATTTGTTATACATGTGTATCCTTACGATGCAAGTACAGTCGTCAAAAAAGCTGGTATAAAAAGTATTTTTTAGCAAAATCTTATTTATACATTGAGATCGGCTTTTCAGAATCAAGTGAGTCACCGCGCCCGTGAAGCGCTGTGCGAGCGCGCGTACCACTGGTTCGGCAAGCGGAAGATCAAGGCGTTCTACAGTATGGTCGACGACGTCAACTTCAAAGATGGCGCCAGCGCCCTCATACAGGTCTGTCTCTTATACACTACAGGCCCATGTCCAAAAAATGTGGGTCATATGAACCACCAGGTGACGTATATAGGACGATATAAGAGCATAAAGTAATAAGATTCAGCACTATGCCGTCACTTGTAAGCTGTCCAACTAAGTGCTGGTGAGAATTCAAAAGTGCAACCCTCGATTTTTTCCCCTTGTCGCATGATTTTTGTACGGCGTTGCGGAATAATGGTTTAGAAGCTGTATTGAAACAGTATGAAACTGATGCCGTACAGAATGAAATGACCAAATTTACCCTGGAAATTGTCAGAAAATCAAAAAAATTACCGACTTTGTGACGCACCATTTGTACGGCATCAGTTTCATACTGTTTCAATACAGCTTCTAATCCATTATTCTGCAACGCCGTACAAAAATCATGCGACAAGGGGAAAAAATCGAGGGTTGCACTTTTGAATTCTCACCAGCACCCAGTTGGACAGCTTACAAGTGACGGCATAGTGCTGAATCTTATTATTTTATGCTCTTATATCGTCCTATATACGTCACCCGGTGGTTCATATGACCCACATTTTTTGTACATGGGCCTGTAGTCTATTATTACTGGAAGGTGCAACGGTAAAATAATCGTAATGTGGGTGATGGCGGGACGATTTGGACACGCATAAAGACTGGCATGGCATTGCGTCAGACCGGGAGTTGTGGAGACCGGGGGAGAGGTGTTCACCCAGCGGTGGGACAATAATAGGCTAATTAAAAGTCGAAACAACTGCCAGTAGGCAACTTAGCACAACCTGGCCAAAGGAAAAAGTGATCTAATTAAAACAATTTGGGTTTTTGCGTTGGTTGGTTGGAACGATGTTCTTTTCGGCTTTATCACTACCTAGGTAGTATAAAACAATGTCGCTTTCCGCTGTCTGTCTGTCCCTATGTATGATTAGATCTTTATTAATGCGCAACGGATTTTGATGCGGTTTTTTTTAATACATAGAGTGATTCAAGAGGTAGGTTTGTATGTATAATACATGCATAATATACCGTGCCAAGCTCGGGCGGGTCGCTAGTACCTATTCAGTTTTTACTTGTAACATTGCGTAAAGTTTCGAGAGGTAGATTAAAGTTATTTAAAGTTAAATATTTATAAGTTATTAAGTTGTTTAAATCAAGTATAATAATAATTAATCACATTATTAGGTTAAGTTACGTTGCAGTGCCCTGCTACAGGGTTTCATGTTGGGAAATTTACTAGCTAGTAAGATCCAATGTACACATGAAAGCGACGAATAAATGATTTAAATGACTTAAAAGTCTGAGATGAAAAGGATTAAAGTAGCCGCTGAGGATGCATCGGATAGTGTCTGGAGCATTTTTTACTGTGGTAGTTTTGGTTGGCGTTTTTTTTAAAGCTTATCTCGGAGGTAGGGCTTTGTCACCACGTCACGTATTATTATCCAACATGTTTAACGTGCTTGTAAGTTTTAACTATTTATTGTTTTGTTTTGCCAGTCGAGCGGCCTCGGCAAGCTTAAGCCAAACATCCTGATGATGGGTTTCAAAGAGAACTGGCTGACCTGCGAGCGATCAGAGATCGTCGACTATGTGGAAGTAATGCAGTGAGTACTAAATCCGTGTCTATTTATTTCCAGTTTGCGCCCGCGGCTTTGCCTCCGTCGCAGGACTTTCTATCTCTCCTGAGGATTTTGCAAAAGTCTTTATTCATCATAAAATTGTAATTTTTGTTGAGCCTTGTGCTCTTTCTACCCCGCGGCTAAATGGTTGTTTAAAGTCGCGGACACATAGAACCTTAAAGTAATATGATATTTTTATTGCGAAAATACAGTTCACAAGTTATTTGTTAAACATACAATCTTATTATGTTCTGCCTTATACTTCGTTTTTTAACATTAGAAAAAAGGTAAACAATTTTGACATGTATTTTTATCAAAAAACACCTTTTAAAAATCGGTAACTAGAAAATATAAAGCCATGACAAAACAAATCACAATATTCTAGGGATTTTAAATTGTGACTTGCTGTTACTTATTTTTTATAACTGTTTTTCAATAAAAAGACGTCACGATGGTTTACCTTTTTTCTAATGCTAAAAAAACAAAGTATAAAGCCATACCCAATTTTAACATAGCTGCTAGCCATCATTCAGTTTTTAATTGTACAAACGCACGAATTTGAAGGAATGTTGTAGGCGTTCCTTCGTCGACTATAGTATTACAGTATCTGTTTGCCGTTATAGTAAAGCACTGGACGTCCACATGGCTATAGCCATCCTCCGGGTGGAAGGCGGGCAGTACACGAGCGAGGCGCTGGACGACGACCTGCAGGCGTACCTCCACGACATGAACGCTAAGGACCTGAGCACGTTGACGCGTGAGTGGCTGCCTTTATTTTACACGCAGAAATGCAACATAAAGGAGCGGCCACACCGCTGCGTGCGCAGTGACGTGTCGCATGCGTCACGTTCTCTCACCGTTTCTTCGGACATTTTTACACGTACACTGGTTATATATATTACCATGCGCTATGGTGCGAAATTATATTGGAAGTAATTTCTTACACTGAACTACTATATAAATCAGATACCCAACCCTACCCTCTATACTACACTAGACAACGCTGGTGAGCGAATTTATAAAAAGTTTCTGTCAAAAGTTAAATTTTTGATACAACCATTTTTTGCTGATTGTACTTGCATAGTCATCCGTCCTACATTATGTGTTTCAAGTCATTCGGACCAACCGTTGAAGAGTTCCCTCCTGTAAATGCGACCCTGGCTGGCTCACCAGAACTTCACTACCAGATTATTGTATTGTCATCCGACTCGCACAAGCATGCACAATTTCAGCTGAATCGGTTGAAGATATCTGCTTCAAAATTGAGTAGCAAGATTCCACCCGGACAAACAATATTGCAAGTTAAACAAAAGCTTGTAAAAAAACACAAAAGACAATGTTCTTGTAGTTCTAAAAACTGGCATAGTTTCAAGACATTGGGACCCGTTCTTCAGTCCCTTCGAGTCCGAAACGTCGAGGTACTTAGTAGAAAACGTGTACAGTCCATGAGCTCTCTGAACGACATTCGGGTTTCGGGTACCACCGGCCGATCAAATCCATGAGAGTGAGTGAGAAGGCAAAAAAATTTCGTTCTAGGAGCTCACGGATGGTACGCTATTCAGTATCGATTTTAGACCGGCCGTTTAAATGAGTACGCGGGCGCGGCTGCGGGGCGCGGGGTGGGACGGCGGGGAGCTCGGTGCGGGGGGAGCGCGCCTGCCCCCGCACAGCTCCCACCCCGCGCTCGTCCCACCCCGCGCGTCTGCAGCGAGGCGAGGACTCATTTAACCGGTCGGTCTCAAATCCAAGGCGTTGGCGCGCCGTGTTTGCGTCACTGCCGCCGTTACAAGCACACTTAGAAGAACGAGTAAGGATTAGTCCGAAACATGTCGAGCGGGGTATTTTGAGTGGTAGGTCCATCCGGATCGCTTCCACCGTCTTTATTTATTTATTCGCCAACAGGTACAACAGTATAAAACTAAAAAATAATCAATGTGTTAAATATAACAAAGAGTGATAACCCAATGACAGGCAAACACAGCAAGCATTAATAACAGTTCAGTTAAAGTCTTACTCGCTAATCCTGCCGCCAAGCAGCAAGCCTTGCGCTGCTTTGTTCCGGCGTGGAGAGTAGGACAGCTGGTGAAGTAACTGGTACATAACAAATCACGTCTTTATCCCTTACGGAGTAGACAGTGCCAAAGGCGACAAGACCTACAGGCCACGTGTAGCAAGATTATGGGCGTGTAGATGGAAAATGGAATCAAAATAGTGATAGGTGGCTAGAGTCATCGCTTATACCATGATTCCTATGATTTTCGCCCATTCTCTCGATGGGCTTTTACCATCTGCGCGGAAAGAGAAGCAACTGGTACATTCTATGTTTTTTCTTTGCTCCCAGACTAGCATGGAAGAAGTTACTGGTACATGAGGTTCAATCTTAGCCGTCTAGGCAGGCAACAATGCAATCTTCTAGTGTTGCGGTTGTCCATGGGTGGTGGTGCTTGCTATCCGTCAGGTCGCCCGCTTGCTCGTTTGCCTTCCTTGTCATTAAAAAAAAGCAGCACTCTACTTTGATACGTTTGACCGTTTATTTCACAATATAATCATCACACCAGTCATAATTACACAAGCGAACGCTCCAAGAGGAAGGACTGCGAACTAGCCCGAAACGTGTCGAGCATCACTCGACTTTCATGTTGAAAATCACGTCACTCATGTTGTGGTAACCCCATCGTTCACATGCTAACACCATTGCCGCAGGTTCCATGGGGGACAACTACAAAGAGTCCAAGTCTACAGAGAGCTTGAACACGCATTCGAGAGGTAAGTTCATTACGCTTTAAGTGTTACCGCCGCGCTCAGAGATGTTATTTAACATTGATTAATACCGTTGCTACAAGCTGCATCGGAAATCTTACTCAATGCGTGACGCGTGCTTTAAACCTTCAAACTTTTCCATCTGTACCAGCTGTCATGTTATATCTTTGCGAATATTGACGCCAAGCGCCATCTGTTTGAAATAATGCGTCAACGGTACAATAACAATTCCCGTGGAACATCTGCTTCCCACAAGGCCAACAGATGGCGATGTTTTCAATGATAGATAAATTGATAAA
The DNA here is from genome assembly GCA_949127965.1 of Pandemis corylana. Lineage (NCBI taxonomy): Eukaryota > Metazoa > Arthropoda > Insecta > Lepidoptera > Tortricidae > Pandemis > Pandemis corylana. Next base: position 11,561,453 of record OX421866.1, on the reverse strand, counting down.
CAAACTTGTTGAATGATGAATATAATGCAGTGCCAAACATTCAGCCCAAAGCACGTTTAAGTTACCAAGTTAAAAATAGTACATTACAGACCTAGGGCGGTGAACTCGTAATTGCCCCAGATCGCAGGTGTTGGTGGCCCGAACTGAAGGTGAGCGTCATAAATATGCGATCTGAGGCTTTACGAATTACCGCCCGTGGTTCGTATACTTAGGCTTAACTCTCCCCCCCCCCCCCCCCCCCCCCGCAGGCAGCAGCATGTCGGACGTGTCCATGGGCGGGTCCCCGCAGCTGCGGCGCGCCGGCGTGTCGGCCGACCCCGCCGCCGCGCCCGCGCACAAGCCTGCCGTCAAAGAGAGGTGAGGCTCTGGCGTCCCTGTACTCTATTATTACGGCTTCTATTGTTGAGCCACGACAGAACCTTGTCACAAAATATAGCTAGGCTAGCAGGAGTGCGCGCGAGAGCTGTATAGTCCTAAGATTTTCGCCTATTCCTTTAAAGGGCTTTTACCATCTGCGCGGGAAGAGAAGCAGTTGGTACAGCCGACCATTCAAAAATATCTACACAGACCTTATTTCCTTGGCTGCATATATATATCGGAGCACTCGACTGTACATACTATAAATGATATTTACTACTTGTACATGATATTTAGTAGTTTATTTTATGTTTTGTTTATTGTATTTAAATATGTACGCTCTATTGTGGCTTTCACTATCTGGAATTTTAAACTCGCACTTTGTCGGTCTCTCGTTTAATGCTCCTCTCATCTACTCAATGGTTAACTGGTAGAGATCCCTTATAGGGATAAGTTCGCCTTTGTGCATATATAAATGTTATTTTTTTGTGAACTGGTCTGTTTCTTTATATTTGTACAATAAAGCATTTACTTACTTACTTACATTCTGTTGTTTCTTTGCTCTCATATCATGGAAGAGTAGCAGCCTGTGAATGTATCTGTATGTATGTGTGTGATATGCGCCTAAATTCATACAATAACCGCGACTTAACATTACTCCCTGCAACATGTGACGCACGTAATTGAATAATAGCCAGTAAGCATTAATTAGTTAATAAATATGTGTAACTAATTTTTAAGCTTGTTCTTATACTTGGTCTGCCGAGAATACAACATCTCTGGTACTATGGGTGTTTTTACTTAAACCTCCTCGTCCACCCTCAACATGTGTGTGTGTGTGTGCAGCAAGGGCCTGGGCAGCGCGGTGCGGCGCGCGTTCGGGGCGGCGCCGGCGCGGCGCGCGTCGTCGTTCACGTCGGTGGAGCAGTTCACGCGGCGCCAGGCCGGCTCCGTCGACGTCTGGTGGCTCTACGACGACGGCGGTCAGTGCGCAACCAACCGCGGCAACCGCATACACTGATTCAGCTTGTTATTTTATCTACGTAAATTATTAGTGCTCTAAAATGCATTCAGGAACCGTAGGAAATGACCAGCGTTATTACACCCTTAAAAATCTATACTGTAATAACATTAAAGTAGAGAATTGACCTACTAACACAGACAAGAAAATACTTACGTAAATCACGTCTACCCTTACGGGGTAGACTGAATCTAGTATGTTTGGATCTAATAATGCTGGTATCCCTACTACTTGTAAACCCATCTTAGAGTAGGTACTTATGATATGTTTGTAGATAAAGTAATGCATGCAACTTTTCACAAGTAGGCCTTAAAATACTCGTGTTTTAAGAACCCTCATTATGTAACGGTTGCATAAAATACTATTAACAATAGACCGACCGCTTAAATGAGTCCTCGCCCGCGCGGCGCAGTCGCTCTGCAGTAATGTACTATGGTATTATTATTGGATGCAGGTCTGACGCTGCTGCTGCCGTACATCCTGTCGACGCGCCGCGCCTGGGCCGCCTGCCCGCTGCGCGTGTTCACGCTCGCCAACAAGCACACGGAGATGGAGCTCGAGGAGAGGAAGTCAGTACACGCACACACACACCAGGATATACACCCAACAGACACACACACGAAACAGAGATGAACAGGCACACACAGTCAAAAATAGAAACTGTACAAACACAGGCACACACATGCACAAATAGAAACAAACAGGCACACACCGACAAAAACAGACGGTAGAAAGACACACAGACACAGACAGATATACAGACACAACCGGACACACACACAGACTTAATCAGACATATGCAGACACAAACGGACACAGAAACAAAAAGACGTACAAACACACACATACACAAATAGACACATGCAGACACAGACAGACACACCTAGACAGAAACAGTTACAAAAAATTCAAAAATTCAAAAAGTTTATTTTGCAAATCGGCCGCCAAGGGCTCTTTTACATTACATTTTTTTTTTAACTAAAAGCGCATTCGGTAATACCATCATTGCTAAGAAGAATGCGCCGCAAGAGACTTGGCACTACACACGTAGGAACAAAAAAGTTTTTGTAAATGAATTTAGCAAACATAGAATAAGAATGAATAGAGTCGTAATCGTAATAGTGTAGCTATGATTTTCATTATCATTATCATTTCATTATCTAAACAGTATATTTTGGCAATTAACATTTGACCCTTTTTAGTTGCGTTTCTGTCATAGTTATTGTTCTATTGCCGTATCGCGATGCTTTTGCGATGACCTGTCTGGCCTATTATAACAATTAATTATAACATCACAGCATGGCGTCCCTCCTATCGAAGTTCCGCATCGACTACTCTGCGTTGAAAATGATATCCGATATCACGAAGAAGCCGAAAGATTCGACATTGGCGTACTTTGACAAACTGATCGCGCCCTTCCGCACCGAAGATAGCAACGATGCCTGTAAGTTCTTTTGCGATTTATCACTTTTTGTGCTTTATTTTCTGTGGGATATTGCTTGAGATGTAGGCAAAAGAGCTATAGAATCTAAGTCTTAAGTCATTGACGTTGCAAATTGGTTTTGAAGTTTCTATGCTACTAATATTATAAATGCGAAAGTTTGTAGCATACTTAGATGCCATTTGAAATGTTGAAATAATTTGTATTGTTAAATTGGTATTTGACATGTGTAATACGTCAAAGCGTATTATGACAAAGTGCTAATGTACAATACCTTTCGAAGGCTGACTGTAGAGTGATGCCACCAGTGTTGGACACTTTAAGCTGACAAGCATCAGTAATGGACACTCCATTCTTAATTTAAAGAAAATTATGGTTATAAAATGACCGTTCTAAAATAAATTACCATCCCTTCGTTTCTTTTAAATAAGAGTTACATATTAATTATTATTATTATGTACATACACATCCAAGGCCTACGGCCACGTTTAGCAAGATTGTGGGCGCATAGGTGGAAAGTGGAATCAAAATAGTGAATGATTCCTATGATTTTCGCCCATTCCCTCGATGGGCTTTTACCTACGAATAATAATAAGTTACTTATTATTATTCGTAGGCTTTTACCATCTGTACGAGAAGAGAAGGAGCTGGTACATTGTATGTTTTATCTTTGCTCTTTGTCTATTACTGGTGCCGTCATCCTACCTGTGTCTCGCTTGCTTTATGGTCCACTAATTCACCCACTGTTCCACAGTAGGCATAACCGACGCGGATCTCCTAGCGGCTCGCGAGCGTACACACCGCCACCTACGTTTGCGCGAGCTCATATCCACGCAGTCTTGCGGCGCGAGACTTGTGTGCGTCACCCTACCCATGCCGCGGAGGCGCAACGTTATACCTCCCGCGTTATACCTGGCATGGTTGCACGCTATAGCCACATCGGCTGACAGACTGCTGCTACTGCGAGGGAACCACTCAGCTGTTCTCACGTTTTACTCGTAACGGGACAGCTGTAACATTGGCTTTAAAAACTGTACAGTCAAGGAACCCATCATAGAACCTTTTTATAGTAGGCTTCGTAACGATTTTCCTTGTTAAGTAATGCGATGTTACTATGACGTTTTATGTGAAGAGGTTCGATGGGGAGGAATTATATTCCTTGACTTTACGCTGTTTTAAAATAAATCTTAAAATTAATGTTGAATACTGTGGCTGGTTTAGTTTGAATGGATACCTCATGTTATTCAGATTTAAATTGAGATTGACAGTTTCCATGCAGTGTACGGACCCAAAATGGACTCAAAAACAGAAGGAGTGTTCATTCAAAATAACCCAATGATTTGATGAAATATTCCAGATTAATTATACAGCTAGGACGTAACTATTTATAGTTTGTACAGCACAGTGGCGTGTTGCGGAGGGTTGCCAAAATAGTTAGCATGAAAGTGACTCGACACAATTTGTTGGCGCTGCCTAACGTGGCGACGCCCCACTCCAAGCCCTAGGTGACGTTATATTGCGCAGGACCATAACCCTTAAATGACTCCAGTAATGTAGACACTCGCACGAAATCAATTACGGGTATTGTTGAGTACCCAATGAAAAATAGTGGCTGAACTACATAGTATAAAACAAGGTAGACTTCCGCTGTCTGTCCCTATGCTTAGATCTTTAAAACTACGCAACGGATTTTGATGCGGCTTTTTTTAATCGATAGAGTAATTCAAGAGGAAGGTTTATATGTATAATTCTTCGCAGACAAAGTAGCGGGCAGAAGCTAGTTAGTCCATAAAAGGTTAACTATCACAGGAAACCCGTATGGTTGATAAAATGTCCGAGAGCGCGTTAAGGTTATGTCGCGCACTCTTGCTAGCCGTGCCGAGCGACGTTGGTATTCAACGCTACCCAAAAATTGGTTTAATCTGCATTGATTGAAGGTCACTGTTGAACAAATCACTGGTTTGGGGCTCTGATGCTGCGTGGTTCTTCTTTATTTATAGAAATAAAAAACTGAATTGTGCGTTTCTACGTATATTGTCGGCAGACAAGGGGCGAGAGTTGCCATAGGCTACATAAGATAACAAAATAAGGTACATTGCAACAACTGTTAAGAATCTCGAAGGTAAAACTCATTAGTTATTTTTTACCTCTATACAGACGATTTATTTCTGTGATATCAATGTGAGAGTACGGTTTTCCACCGACCATCCCAAGGAAACCTACTAGGGTATCATTGTTCATAGACGACAGTTTCAGTCAGTTTTAGAATCTCTACAAATCTCAAATGTTTGAAAAAAATATTAATCTGACGAATCTCATGGAATGTACACAATTAATCCTAGAGTTTGATATAGATTGAAGTCAAGTGAAATCCGGAATTTGCAGTGTCGTAGTGTTTAGATATTATTTTATTGGTTCCTGTTAGAAAAATATAGCAACGGTTCTGATTTGTTTTTGCTAAGAGCAAAAAACTTGGCGGAGTTTTTATGTCTGTCTTTGATTTTTTTTATTGCAGCCTAATTTAAGGAGATTGCTTCAATCTTAAGGCCTGGGACACAAACCCCGTTTATGTCGAGTTGTTTTTCTATGAATCTCTGCTTATGACTTAAAACTTAACCCAAAGCCCAGTGCTTTACGGTTCCAATTGCAATTTGCAAATTTGTTTTAGTTTTAGGTAAACTATATTAATGGTAAATACTTGACCATTCCATTGAAAGTACAAACAAACTAACCTTTAAGTTTGAAACAAGTATTTGTATCTCAACAAAATATGTTCCAGGTGATATTTTAACCTATTTTAAAATTGACCAAAATACGTAAATATTACTTTTTATTTGATAGGCTTAAATTTAATTTGTTTAACGACCAGTGTCAAAGTGACAGTTTATTCTTTTTTTTTTAGATGGTTATAAGCTTTCACTCCCTTATTCATAAACGCTCTATACTATCTATAGCAATCGTTTGTCCTTGTCTGTGAAAGGTAAATGTCAAAATGAACGTTTATGAACAAGGGGGTTAGTAGATAATGGATGGGGCCTATGAACGTTGCCGGAGTACTAACTTTAAAGTATCGACTGCTGCCTGACTAAACCGCATGCAATTTCGTATACATTGTGTTAACTAATCGGGAATTTTAGCGGACTCCCGGTTTTAGGCCTCGGTCATTCTGACCCGCCACCCTCGGCGCCCAGCGGCTTGTCGCCTGCGGCGTCTGTATTCTATGTTGGTAAATGTTTGGTAGCGGTCGTTGTCGCCGAACGCGTTTTTGACTTTGCATACGGCGGGCGAGAAAGAGGCCTTATGAACTCTGAAATTAGAATTTTGTATCGTGCCGTCCTGCTCATACTAGTGTTGGTTATTTGGAAAGTGAGGGACGGTGAGTTTGGAACTAGGTAGTTCTCTTTCCTTACCAACGGGTGCCTGATGTAACTTGAATACCAAAATAATATTTATTTTTATAATAATGTACACTAACGTTTTATATGTATGTACAACTTTAGGTTTAAGGTATATGTATATTTATGACACAATTAGTTAAATTGCGAGAGATCTTATAATGTAAGGTTTTTAAATTATGCGTGCGTGTGTGTGTGCCAATAAGATAACCTAGGTAACTATTTTATTAGTAATGAATTAATGATATGGAAATTGTTCAAATGACAAGCTTTGGCGTAAAAAAGTAAGCCTTATGAATGTGTTTTTTTGTTGAATAACATTTTCGTTGTGAAAATTAATATTTATATGTAATGTAGTATTTTGTAGTAAAATGTACCTACCTGATTTTAAAGCGGCCGTGTCACCAATCAATGTTGTTGAAATAGTCGTATATCAGTTCATTAATTTATATTTTATCATAAGTATTTTAGGCCATGTTCTCACTTTACTGTTTATTATAATATAAACTGTATGGTCGCCACAAGCTTTTCTGGCAGTTTCGCATATCCGGGCAAATCCGTAATAATAAATAGTGGGAACAACGCCTTATACCTACAACAGACATTTTACTCTTGAGGTTTAGAAACAATTTTAATTTATTTTCATATGGACTTGTGAACATTTGGTATGCAGTAACAATGTAGAGCTTTAATATGTTGTATTATTTGTAGTGTTTGAATGATTCTGACAAGTTTTTATTTAATTTAATTGAACCGTGTAATTTATGTTATTATAGTTAATTTATTAACCCTAGACGATAAAGCTGTCACCTCGTAATTTATTTTAGACTTATTGTACAGTGTCAAATGATTTGTGATTAAATATCTTGAGACCAATTAGTGTTTTATTACCTACTTATACTTATCTGTGATTGAATTGAATTATGTACCTATTTCTAATTAAAAATTATTCTTAACGACTTGTTCGCAACATTCGACCAATTAGACATCTACACCGTTTTGAACTCCCAATTAATTAGGGTTATTAAACATTTTAATGAAATTGATTAGTAGGAAGGTAAAGTGCTATTCTTGCTTGTTACTGCAAATCGGCCCTTGGGCACATAACCAAGCGTCTTCAACGCCATCTAGCTAGCCAGCGTTGGCAGCAGTTTTAATACGTATTTAGCAAGACGCTAACTACCCACCTGCTTGTTAAATATTTTTTCTAAATTCATAAAAACAATGGCAAAAAGTTGCTGAAGCCACCTTTGAAGTCGAAACATGTTTGTAACCTCGGGCCTTATTGTATAACGCACTCGGAATTAAATTAGCATTCACCCTTTCTCTCTTTAAACGGAATAAGATGAGGGTAGAGACTGAATTATGAGCTCCCACGTGTCAGAAAATATGTCAGTTGTAACTATTACTACTGTCGAAATACTTGCAAAATAAACTTTCAAGGAAAAAGTAACTACTCACATGAATGAAGTTTTGTTTGTCTCGCAAATAATTCCATACCGCTGTGTCACAAGCAATTTTCGCTACAGCCAATTAAAGCGTTAACTAACGAAATTTAAACAATGCCATCTTCGCAATCTATCAAGATACATTATGTACATATTTTTGAACTGCTAAATTTTGACGATCTCATCATTTTTGTTACACTCGTCATCTGATAGAATGGACTACTTATTTTAGTTGTACCTACCTGCTTGTAGGTATAATTATACCATACTCAACCACGGGTTCATTACAAAATCCCAAAATGATATAAAAAAAAAAAACAATCATTACAAGCTGTACCTACAAATAACTCGCTGTAGATTGTATGAATTGCACACTCGAGCGTCACAGTGGATCGCATTTATTGGCAAATATGGCCGTCTGCGATTTATTCGTTTTCTAACTACGTTTAATGGCTATGCAACCATTATCTCCGGCCGCTGGCCGCCGCCGGCCAGTACTACAGTTTAGTTTAGTATCTTCTGGCCAGTACGCCCGCGAGCCTTGATCGCTACGCACGTTTCCCGCCAACACTCAATGTCAGAATCGAATTCCCGCGCAAATTAAAAACAAACTTAGTGACTTTGTGGAAGTTTGTATTTGGACTCTGTGGTGTTTGTGAACGTGTGTGTTTTTTTTGGATCTAACGTATAAGGTAAAGTGATTTTGTTTTTTCTACTGCTAGTGTTGTACTGTTGTTAGATTATCAATATTATCATGTCATTATGATTATTATCAATGAAGCATACATAAATTATGAATGAATAAAAACAATATCCTGTGATACCTATCAGTGACAGGGACGTTTTACGTTTGTAACTTTTTATACTATTTTTAGAGTACTCTCGACCTAATGCTGATGTAGAGTCATATCGTTGCGCAAAATGCCATGTTACTGCGAGGAATACGTTTTGAGCAATCCTTTACTACATCTGCTTCAGCCACCTTTGAAACCGACTGTACACGAGTGGACAACTAATGTTACGTTCGTTAAAATGTCGACTACAGTAATTGAAAGGTAATTACATGATTCAGAAAAAAACTAGTTATAATTACCTAAATATTTACAACTGGTTCAATAACTTTTTGTCGCATGGGTGCCCTTATCAATAGTTAATTTTGTCTCACCAAGACTACCTATCAGTCATTTTTGACACAACTTCTTTTCCGCATACCTTTCCTAGTTTGATTGAACCAACACGCTCAATATCGATATGTTTAAGTAATTTTGTATGTAACTACTAAATAATATAAAAAAAGGTTTTAGTGTTCAGCTTCATAATAATATATATTATAGAACCAGTAAGAAAATGAAAAATGAAAATGAAAATTTATTTTTGCAAATTGGCCGCCAGGGGCTCTTTTACATGTCTTTTTGAAACTACCAGCACATTCGGAAAGACCATCATTGCCAAGAAGAATGCGCCGCAAGAAACTTGGCAGAAAGTCATTTTTTCGAAATAAAATACAAATAAAATACAGAATACTTAAGTTCTACTTAAATTAAATACATTTATAAAAGGGATGTATAAGGTCCCCGAGTCTTAAACTATATTAATCTATAAATAGTAGAGATGTATAAAGTCTCTACTGGTCAAAAAATAAAAAACAAAGAAAAGAAAATAATAACAATAAGTTCAGTGGAGGTGTAAAACGCCTCTACCGTCAAATAAATTAATTGGAGATGTCTCCAATGTCGCAAGAAAAAAAAATATATAAAACAAAATTATGAAATATACATTTCATGTCAAGTAAGTAACCAATAAGCTTTTGGATTCCGAAGGCAAGGAAGGAATAAGAACTTAGCTCTATGTGGATAGTTTCCTCTACTTTCCTGATTAAATAAAATGTAAGCAAAAAAACTCAGCAGTCGACCTTTCCTCGTTGAGTTATTCAAATTTTCTCCACGTGCGGACTTCCCCGGCACATCTTAAGCTAAGGCAAAAGTAAAAAAAATTGAATCTTTACTTTATCAGAGATGAATAAATGTTTTTGTCACAAAATTCACTTTAAATTAATTTTTAGTTAACGCTATTTGATTATTGCGTGAATTTGGAAGCTACAAATATACCAAGCTCCAAGCCCATTGCCATTGCAAGTGTGAATTTTATTACATTACATTAAATACATTGAATATAAAAATTCAATATCGGGGTTGATTCTAACAAAACGGTTTGAGGTTTAGGTTACGAGATAACATATTACCGATTAAGTTGTCTACTTCAGCGCAAAAAGTACGCTCTTCTTTTTGGGTTGATGGGGTACTTTGTTATTAGGTTACATCGCCAAAAAATAATCTATGTAGAAAATGGACGAAATTCACGGCTCGAATTCTTACAAATCCATAGCTAGGTTTCTTCTTAATTCGCCTCTCCGACGTGCGAAGGCTAAGTCAGCTTCGAATATATCACCCTGCCTCTCGCCAGGTGAAAAAGATGTGCATCACTCGAGATGCCGGTCAACTCTCAAATATTTCTCAGCCAAGAGTATTCAACAGTCTTCTTAGTTTTTTGTTAGCGCATTCGCTCATCACACGACAGCAAATACCAAATTGGATGAAGTACTTCTGGGTAACGTACCGCTTCTATGATCTTAGATGACTGACATCTGAACCGAAGTAGCACGAAGTTTGCCGAGAGACATTAAAAGTCTAGCTAAAATATCTGTAAGTACACCTGCACCTATAGTGATTAATTTACAGCATTCGACAGATCAAACATCGAATTCACGCATTTACGGTCGAATAGAGAATGAAGAAAATGGCGGGAAAGCCTGCTTTAAAGACGCGGTTGCACGCACACTGCGTTTTCACTAACCGCATAGTTTATGAGCATTCTATCAGATAAAGATCTAACATTATTGGTTTAAAATCAATTCATTAGGATACGTTACATAGTTTGTTCGTACGCCCTGGTTTTCAAATACATCAACTTTCTTGGGGGGTTATAATTACGTACTCTTGAATGAATTGTCAAATGCGCTTGATGACAATACATTTTTGATCAAAGTTTACTAGATTACCCGCTCAAAACCTGTACTAAATAATAATAATATTATAAAGCAAAAATATGACGATCTGCCTGTTATCTACCCCTCTACGCCTACACCGCACCGCTGAACCGATTTAGTTGGGATATAGCGATAGCTTTGGTCCCGGAAAATCGCATAATTCCCGCGGGATAGTGATATCGAAAGCTGTGTAGACATCGCGGGGCTACAGCTAGTAAGTAATATCTTTGCAATTGAAACTACTTCATTAAGCACCTAAGTATCTATGCGTCACCTATAAAATCTATTGCAATTGCTTTCAGACTTGTAAGAGAATTTATAACGACACAAATCGTTCGATGTTGAAAGTGTACGTAGCCAAAGGGATGACACAATTTTAATTCAAAAATAACGATAAAAAAAACCTTAATAGGAGTGTTCAATCAGACTAAATTGAAATTTTGTAAGACAATTTGTTTAGTTCATTCTTAGATACACTGACCTCCACAAATTATCGCCTGAATCATTCAAGCATATAAAACGTAACTCAATAAATTGCTTCCATTTCACAATATAACCAATTAGATCAAAATAGCGAACTGGTTACAAATAAAATATCTAAAACAAAAACTGCAGATTAAAAACGCATTCTCGAGCTCATAGTGCCCTGGCGTCCTATTATAACTCCTAATGCAACACGGTAAAGTAGTGTTGTTGTGTGTTTGTTTATGGTCAGTAACCACGGTTCCGCGTTTTGGTTCCGTTCACCGTTACGTTAAATAAGATGCAGCCGTACATTCTGCGCCACATAATTGCACTAGATCCAGCATCCTTGAAGATGCATTGTCGGCATCTGGGACGGATTTTGCCTTGTAACAAATATAATGGGAGGTTGATACGACTAACATCACAGTTGGATCTAACAGTCGGATTGGCAAACATTTTTTGGTCAAATATAGTGTCTTCCAACCTAAGGTGAAATAAATATAATTATAGGACATTGAAAAAAAAAACGTAGTGCAACTGTCATTTGACGTTTAACGTGCCTACTATCCCACTCACAACAACAACAGGACAGTGAATAGTACCATTTAATATCGACACCTGAAACCCCATTTGTAAAGACTGGTTTTTTTTTGTATACTATATATTTTTTCCACAGTATACACAGAGTTGAGATATCGTACAATACAACATGCTAGTTTTTGTAGTGGTCTTACAATAATCAAACATCGAACTGAAAGAAAACAGGCTGTGAAATTCTGGCAACAAGATTTCCTTTCAATAAATGCAATAATCCAGTAAGTCAACGTTCTTTATCAATCCAAATCGCCTTCAACCTTTTTGCTTATGTAAAGCGCGCAAAAAAAATGAAAAAAAGTAGTAATTGTAAAGTACCAAGGCTAACTTTATCCTCTTTGTGGTGTGGCTACATAAATGGTAAAATTTTCAATAACTGCAAAGTGTTGTGCACTTTATAAAAGCCAATTAAATGCTTTTGAGCTTTTTTTTAACAAGTTGTTACAGTAACGCGCATAAAATTACACTGACGTATAAAAACAAATTCGAAAAAGTATAACAGAATTTAAAAATGTTTTTGATCTCTGCAGAGTTAGCTTGGACAGACAGTAGGATAGGTACGGTATCTGGCGTCATCTCCATGGCGTACAGGGAATTAGGGCCCCAACAACCTCTTGAAAACATCAGCAGATTGAGAACCAACTGCCAAAACTAAACTGTTGCTTCCATATTTATCTCGAGTCATTCATTTATTCATAGTTAAACCCTTTATGCTCATCATAATTAATTAAATCACTTCTTACTCATTAAGATTCTAATTACTCAATGTAAATACAACTTTCTACTACTATATCACACTTATTTTTATTAAAAATAATAAATGTGATTACAGTGAACGCAAAAGTTAATAACCCATTCTATGCCTACTTGTTTTAAATACGAAATAAGTAGGAATTATGCTTACATAATGCTTCCCTATAACTATATAAACTTATTTGCCTATATGTAGGCAGATATCGTCACGACGTGTATTTTCTTCAAAATGTGACCAGTTTTTGAGAGTACGCAACAAAAGTGATGAAAATCTGAGTTTTTACAAAATTATAGCAATTTTCAACTAGAAAACAAGAGAATCCCACGTTAGTTGAACCTGTTTGTACCCTTCTGCATTTTCACTTACTTTTTAAAACTTGGGATCCTTAGACGCAAGACTCTACTATAAGCCTACTTAACTACTTAATACAGTAGTTGTACGTATACATAGAAAATAGTTACATAATTCGTGCCAGTCAGTTGCAGCATCCTCCAGTGTCTAAAATCATTTATCTTGCTCGTTCTTTTTGTTGCGATATCATCAGAGTACCTTCATTACAGATACTAAACTAGACTCTACCACAACACAGTAAGATGCATGGTATATCTTACAAAGGGTAGCCTACACATGGCTAGAGTATGGCGCTTCATGTGGTGGTACCCATAAACAATGATTTACACATAAACCTACCTACGTATTTCTTGATACTATGTTGAAATTTTAATAGTGATAAGTAAAATTTTGTTGCATTTGCTGATAATTATCTTTGTTGTTGCTTAATTAATGTTTTGTGTAAATGTTTAATTCGTCAAAAATATTTTGTAACAATATTTTGAAACATTGGTTGCTAAATTTTTGAGTAAGAAGATTATTTTCATAAATAAGTGGCTTGATCTTTTTATTTTACAAAAACCATTTTTTAACAGTTACATGGTTTTAAATATTTCCCGGCACGGCCTTCTAAATAGTTAGTAGGTATACTGTCGATATTTAATTTTGTAACCGACAATTTAAATTGTAGATCCCAGAATACCATTTCGTCATCCGTAGAGATCTAGAGTCGCTGATTACTCAAAATAGATTACTTTTAAGAGAGATCGCTTTAGGCAATAGGGCCACCTGTTGTCTTCAATGTTACTTAGTTTTTTGTTGACCACGACGAAACAACCAGGACCAACGAATTAGGGCAATTTTAGCTCGATTTTTTACAGCTGTTGAATCATATAAAACAGTACCGTGACTGACTGACTGATTAGCTGACAACGCACAGCCTAAACCACTAGACATAGGAACTTGAAATTCGGCAGACGTATATTTTGAGTATCCCAGAGGAGCACTAAGAAGGGATGTAACACTAAAACATGTTCTCCGGGAAAAAACGAAATCCTTGCCTTTTTTAATTGGTCTAACTATAGGATTCGCTTACTTCTATCCCTCGGGAATTTTGCATTTTCTCGAGGAAAAGTAGGTAGCCAATGTCAATCAGGATGAAGTGTTTTTTTTCTCGATTGAAAGAGTTATTTCTGTCCCGCGGGAACTTTGCACTTTCCCGGGATGAAAAAAGCCTGTTATTACTTGAGTTATTGTCTACGCGTACGAAATCGCGGGCAAAAGTTAGTCTACATGTATGTATATCGATTGTACTGACCCTCAGTTCACTTTTGACTAATAATCATGTTGTCTTTTATAAGTCTTAAGAAAAGAGAGATATGTATCGTTTCAGTGATTTATTATGTCGGATCACAGATTGTCGGATCGAAAAACTAAAATTCAATCTGAATCTTAGAAGGAGATCCTGACTTTATAAAACAAAACTGAAACCAAAGTGGTAACCACAAAGTAAACAGCCATGCAGCTGCCGCAGGAAAATAAACGAAAAAGCTAGAATTAATATTGCCAGCAATAAAAATCACGGGAGCAAAAAATTAAACGCGGTAAACGTCGAGATCCCGCCTAGCACGATGCAACATTGTATTTCGTCAGTACCGGTACGACTAGCATGAGCTGTCGCGACTAATTTAAAAACTGACTATCGCACAAAGATAAATAAAATATAACGCGAAAGTGTTGTTGTTGCGTTGTATATAGTTAGTTTGTGGGCCTAAGTGTGATAATTATAGGGTGCTTTTTATCCCGGAACACGCTCAGTTCCCACGGGATAACGATAGTGGCATTCGAAACAGACGAAGTCTGTTACAACAGCTGGTATTTATTAGTTTATCAGTGACATCCCATATCACATTTTCAAACTAATAATCTGTATAAAAATATTTATATTATCCTACTAAAACAATTTTGCTTTTTAAAGCCAGGTTTTTTCCACGCCAGCACGTATTCAATCCATTCCAAGAAGTACAAAAACCAGTATGAAGCTATGTACTGCACGTGCTCTAGGCAGGTCTACAACACCTTTTTTCTTTTCCATCATTTAACGCGTAGTTCATATCGTTTGATTTTTGTCTTAGCTGTTGCTCTGAAGGCATGCGGGAAAACCATGCAAACCTGTTTGGAATTCAAGCCTGTTGTGACGGTAGGGACTCTTTATTAGACCGGTTGATTGCTAAAATAGTCACAACATTAGTTTTATCTTAAGCTCATGGCTTGTAAACCAATGGAGTAAATGGCGGGGTAAATTCACCCTTTATTATTTCATTATTTATAAGCAGTGACGATCCCTAGCGGAGAATTAATTTAATTGTTCCTTATTGTTTTACTATTACTGTTGTTCATGTCATGTTTTTGATTTTGACATTTTTGTAATATTCAATTGATTTGTATTATTAATTTAATTTTTGTTTACTATTGACGATTTCAATCTCAATTCTTCTAAATTGACAATGAACGATTATGATGTAATTTTTATTGAATGAATAAATAATCTAATCTAATCTAATCTAAACATACAAAAGGTCCGAAATTACCCCTTGGTAAACGATAAGATAAAATTCTCATGCAGTCAATCAGGGACTTAAACTGTAACTTAAGTCTTTGCAACTCAACTATTTACCTATTGGACAGTTACCTTTGGGACATACAGACAGTACATAATAAAATTTTACTTACCTACCATAAGTCTGTATTTTTTTTGTAAATAAGGTAAATGTTAAGTTATTCCTTAAAAGATCAGGCAGTAACATTTTGTGCTGTATAGAGCAAATATATCTTTTCTTTGTGTTTTTGGTGTTCGATACATGATTGCATTTGTTTTTCCAGTTCCATTTGCTATATAAAATCATGTAAAATACGTATGTAGTTGATTAAAAGTCAGATGGAAATAAAGTTGTTTAATTAAGAGTGGGTATATTGCGTCTAACATGTTCCTTAGAGCATAGGGTTTTCCCAGTCGAGAGCCATCGTTCGACCTTGATTCTGACTTATTGTAATCACTTACTTAAATAACAAGTTGTGCCAATACACGGCTTGGGTCCAATGGGACCATTTAATAAGCATTAGTGTTAAAAGTAGCAATAACTAAAAGTCCTAAACATTCGAAAAGATTTCTTTCATTAGTTCAATTAATTGAATTGGTATTATATTTCTGGTTTGAAAGAGTTATTTATGTACATTATTTTTTTCACACTATTATCGTAAATAATCAAGCCTCTGATGGCTGTACAAACTAAAAAACGTTAATTAGCCAATTTTTTGTGTGCTCATAATGGTTTTAAAAATGAACGTTTTCTACATAATTTGAACAAATACATCATCAATATCTTAGAGTCAATGCCCCTCCATCGAGTACTTTATAAAAAGTGACACAGTCGCGTCTATCCATTTTTACGTAATCAAAGTGATTTGATCAAAAAAGTCGAGAAGAGACGCAAGAAACAAAAACACGCCTCGAATACCAACCGTGCCAAATACAAAAATCGGATTACTTTACCAACTTAATTTATTTCTAATTGCTGCTCATCCCGATTAGATTCGCCATTATGTCACCAATTAGCCTCTCGAGTGTTGTCTGACCGCTTTTTGCAATTGCGATCCGCATACATAATTAAAAAGAGAATAACATTATAATCGAACAGGTTGCGCGCACCTGGTCTATTGTGAATGGTTTGAATGGCAATTGGTATTCCATTTTGATTCTACAGTTGGCAATTTAGTCAGTTTAGGAAACGGCAATGTAACGTAATACACTTGTTGGTTGCAGCAAACTGGTTTTGGTTGGATGTGAATTCAATAAAGTTTGTTGCAAGTACTCAAGCGATAAACTCTGAGTCCCTATAGGTACTTCATTTAATTTAGAATTAGAAACCACAATAACATTATGTTTATTTCGTCTGGTCAACTATTTCTTACCTAGCAAATATGTACAGTGCATTAGTCTGGGAGCCGCAAAATAAAATTGTTTTGATGTCACTTTATTTTCGTGTATTTGTGTGTACAAATTGTAGAGAGTACAGTTCACGAGCCGCAATATAATGTTATTATTGTTTCAAATTTTAGTGACGAAGTGTAGAGAATTAACAGTTTTTTGGATTCTAACTTTATTCATTAAACTATTCATACATTATATGTTCAGTCGTATAGCGTTACTCCTCCGTCCTCGTGAAAGCTCAAAACCTGATGGCTTCAATATTAGGTTGCCGCTGATTCGTCTGACTATCTGAGTCTTTGCAGATCGACTATTTTTGTATTGTTTCCTAAATTAAATGATCAGAATCAAAATATCAATAAGTTTTTTTTTGCTAATAGGCCGCCAAGGGCTCTTTTGATGTATTAGCAGTGTTTTTCTAAACAACAACATATAGGTACATTATTAAAATTAAATTCTACTTAACTAGGTACTAATACATTAATCTTTCACAATTTATAAATTTACCTAATAAATCGAAAGTTGGTTACGAATTAAACATTTTCACGTCCATAAAGAGCGAAGTAATTTAGAGGTGTGTGTGCCAAAGCAGCTCAAACCCTCTCAGTCTGTGAGGAGGCCTATGCCCAGTAGGGCGTATATAGGTTAGAGATGACGAAAGAGCGTCCGCTCCGCATAAAGTGCGAAGGGAAACTGACAGAAAAACAAGACTTACACAGTACGCCTCAACTTGAATGTATTCATAACCGAGTTCAAACGTTTCTTTGGGGTAGGCAGAGACCACTTCTAGGCGACTCCTGACATACTTTCCTAATGGTAATGCCGTAACGATTTCTCGGACCGGACCCTATAAGCGCACTACACGTGTCAGCGCCCGCGCAGTAATACGGCGGAAGAATAAATTAATAGTTGACGTATACGTGCTAACTGTTTAGGAGTTAAGTAATTGGTTAACTTTACGATGGCTTGTATTGTCGGTGTAATGTTTACGTTCTTATAAAATATTCTCAAAATTGTACTAGATATCTTCGAGTCTCCAGTGTGCGAGATCCTTTAGATCGAATTTTATTAGACCTAATTTAAAAACAGTTTTCAGAGTGTACCTAATTCGTTCGTTGTTTTCTCACACTTTTTGTGTGTATAAAGGAAAACCCAGACTGGCTCATCAAGTTTTAGTTCAACATAATTCTAGGAAGCAGCAAAGATACACAGGTTCACTAAGAGAAAACTTTTTACCTTTAGCACTTTATTTTCATGTTTAGTAAAGTTGCAAACGCGCTTTATTCCTCCACTTCGAGATAATTTTAAACCACTGTCATTCTAGTTTTAAAAAAGCAAAATAACTGAAAATGCCGTTTGCAACGATGCTATCTTCCTAAATTTAACCTGAACAAAACTACATAACAATGGAAAGGTCATCGTTTCGCGCATGACCGTGAATGGTTGACTATCGACAATCCTATGACACACAAACCGCAACACACCTCGAATCGGCATCGAATCGATTCGACAGACGTTAATTACACAACACTAGTTACCGTTAGTGATGTTACTCAACAGCGCATTTGATGACTCGAAGAGTTTGGAATTCTTGTCTTGTCTACGAATTTATCGATATTGTCGCATGAAGCATTTGCCTCAGCGGCAGCGTGTTGAGTTCTTTAAATTGTTTTTTTGGGTTAACCTTTTATTATGTTAGAGCAGTATTTGTCTGCGTTTTGGTACATTAACTTGCCGCCTAATACATACCTGAAGCCGAAATTCGGAAACGAACTAGAGTTGTGGATGTCGGATCTAGGATAACACAGCTGAAGTGGCGATGGGCGGGGCACTTGGCAAGGCGTAACGATGACAGATGTTCGAAGGCGATCACAGAGTGGTGGCCAAGACTGGGTCGAAGGTCAGTGGGCAGACCATCAGCTCGTTGGTCAGATAACATCTGTCATTAGGCTGGAAAACTGTGGATGACTGGCACGGGACCGTGCAAAGTGGCGTGAAAATGAAGAGCCCTTTACTCAACAGTGGGTGGAAGTGGGCTGATTAGATAGATAGATGGCAGCTGAAGGAGATTATGCCCGGCTGCCAGTACATTCATCAGCATTATTGTATTACGAAGAATATTATTACTATCTAAAGTGAACAAATAACATAAAGCTTTTGATTTTCTCTTTGTATAAAAACTGTGGGACGATTTTGCTGTTTTTGGTTTTGTTCAACATAAAAGCCGAATTGTATCAACATTGTACATTTAAAAACAAAAAAACATCTTTAAAAAAATAAACAAATTAATGAAGCGAAAATAACAGATGATAAAAAACCATCATCATCTTTATAACAGTCACAATCTTAACCATAACACTCATAATTTGTTTTAATATAGACATAACCGTTGACTGCCGCCTCAAAATTCATTAACCGAAAAATCTTCCAAGCTGTGGTTAACTGTTGGTACTCATGGAAATTCGACGTGCTCACAAACATACACAACACGGAAGCACCCAAGCAACCAATAACTTTGACAGTTACAAAACAAACAAACAGCCAACCGGTTGCCTATTTTGTTTAAATAATAACTATCGTAAATCCAGACGTGACAACCAAATACGATAACTGACCTTAGCTAACATTGTTAAACAATACTTATCGGGTTATCGCGCAGACTTGCAGAGCTGTGGATAACATTCACCCGTGTCATGTCGCCCTGGTATATTGAATCATAGTTGCGCTATAATAATACAATCTATTATAGTCCGTGAGCTCTTAGATTTACATTCGGGTTTGTCTTGCTGTCTCATTCTTTCTCATGGGTTTGATACTTGGATCGGCCGAGTGAGGGAGACTGTTGTCATGCTACAGTTGTGTAGGTACTAGCGAATTACAAGCGACAAGAATGCAGATCAAGTATAACCAAGAGATGCACTATTTGTACACTGTTTAAAACACAACAGTGTCTAAACTCTAATGGGAATATTGGATTATTGGATTGGAACCGGTTGTTAGTGAAATCATTGAACTTCTTTACGGTGTAGTTGAATTATTAATCAAATGATACGAATAGTTAAAGTTAGCAAATTGGCCTGACATTTGTCATCACGACACCCGAAATCTTTATCTTTCTCTAACCACTTAGCAGGGGTGCGTGACGGGTTGCCTGCGCGTGTGCTCAAGAGCTGCGGTTCGTTTTTGAATCCATCCGAGGGGAAGAGCAGTGCTTGGTCCGGTGCGCCCTGGGCATCGGCTAATGATTTCCTGGCAGGTTCTGAGGGGTATCATAGACCGTTGGCTAAGAGCAAGTATTTTGACCGTATTACCGTACAACGTTGCCGACATTTTGTCACAAGATTTTTGAATTATACTTTTATTACCTTGATAATGGCGAAGTTTTCGTTGCTATAGCGACTTGATCGCCACAAATAATAATATTAAGAAGAAGAATCACTTAGAAATATTACTTATTTGTCAGCAACTACATTTAAGCTTATTTATAATCAGCCTAGAAGCGCCATCATAATTTGTATTCACGGCGCTCGGCGTATTGCATCGATGCACCTGCTAACAGTGCCCGCTTTATGCCACTGTCTGTCAACACCAATGCCACCATTACCGGTTGCATCTTGTGATTATCGCTAACCATGTCAATATCGAGGTCTACTCGTATCACATAATGTGTACTGAATATGACTCACGATCATTCAAGCGCGCTTGAAAGGCCTCTTTCTCGGCAACTCGGACCTAAAGTGGTATAAGGTCAAATGTGTACAACCGCAATGTTCTTGGACGCAACCAAAATAACCATGTCCTTAGATGGCAGGCGATTATATCACTGCCGGGGCTTTTAATATTCTGGGCGTATGGAACTGGTAAATTGACGGATGTGAATTACGGATGGCGAAGTCGAAAACTAGTTTCCAAAGGGCACTGAAGATGTTAATTTCCTGAGAAAAAACTCAGAATTCACAGTGTGACAAAAAGGAAGAATTATGGCTTGCTACATTTGACGGAAGTGCTCTTTAAGGTATTGACGTTTTAAAGTTGATGTCTAACGATTTGCAACCAGAAGAATGCATAACCGGAGGTTCCATAACTTCCATAAGAAATCAAAATGGCCGGAGTCTTATTGATCGTTGGCTTTTCAAAAAAATCCGTTCGTGTCTTTAGAAATGAAATATAACTTATTGGGTGGCAAATAAAAACAGTTTTATGTAACAATGTTTTTATGATTTACATCCCGAGGCAAAAAGTGGATTGAGTTTCAGGTTACGATCAGTGTCGTAAAAGCAGCCGCGTGAATCGAATAGAATCATCGTCCAATTAGGTCGCCAGCTTCCACTGGCCGGCGCCAATGTTACTGCGCTTAGGAAAAAAACTGGAATCCTTCGCCGATTTTATGAACTCTTTCACAACTAACCTGTTGTATTCAGACTGTTGAATAATTTGATTAAAGGATACGAAGTCCTACTGTCCATTAGTAGAGTTTGTGGTACTCTACCCTTGCGGTCACCAGTTTAGCGCTACTCGCATCCATTTTGTGAAGTGCTGTCAGAGATCGGTCGCAGAGACTAAAACTGGGTTGAGTGACCTTGGGAGAATGGTACATAATATCTAATTGGACCTATTAAGTCTCACGATCACTTTGCGGTACTGGTTTTGGATGTTGCAGATGCACCCACTTTATATTGGCTCACTTGTGTTTGACATGGTTATAGAATTAATGCAGAATGATAATTAAAAGTGAATCATAAATTATGAAATGCTTGTTCACTTAAGTACTTACACCTATCATTAATTACATCAATAATTATATTTCATTAAACTTACCAATGTGTTTAATTGCCAGTATGTACCACACGTTACAATAGGCTAATAATAACATGCTTACTAAAAAAAAAAATAGCTTCCTATTCAACTCTATAATTGGGTAGGGGGGACATAGGTAATATAGATAGGCACACGTTCAAGAAATCGGAGGATCAGAATAAGAATAGATATAAAATAAGATGCAAGCATTACACAATTTGTCAAGCAAATTTGTTCCTTGACTTTTTTGGAGCTTACTTACCTGAAAAGCTACTATACACACAGATTAACATTTATTTAAATGATTATGAGTTTATTTTGTGTCAAGCATTCTCACCACGGACGCCGAGGAAAGCATTGCAAACCTATATAAATAAAAATGAATCGTCAAAATGTATATACGCGTATAACTTCCAAACGAGTGCACCGAATTGGATAATTCTTTTTTAGTTGTGTTTGTTAATATTTGGACAAGGCTTGTATACTTTCAACATGAAACTACCGTGAGACTTAATCATTATTACACATAAACGGATAACTCACGTATAAAAAGTCGAGTGATGCTCGACATGTTTCGGACTATTTCGTAGTCCTTTTTCCAAGAGCGCACGCCCCGGCGGCAGCGACACGAACACTGCGTGCCAGCGCTCTGCGAAACATGTCGAGCATCACTCGACTTTTTATACGTGAGTTATCCGTTTATGTGTAATAAGGCTTGTATAAAATAAAATTTTGAAAAAAAAATTGCAGCAGGGGCGAAGCTCCGAGCAACAGCTAATAATTTATATTGCAGTCGTCCTCCAAGGTCGTAAAACTTTTCAAGTGAAAACAAAATATGATCTAATGTACCACGGAAAATCTGACCACTAATTGCCTCACGGCGTTTTTGTTTTGTTACACCAATTTCCGTTTTACCTAATAATTAATCAAGTGGTCGCACTTGGCATTTTTTGCAAGTTCACCGATTCTATACGAAATCAGCGATGGGCAATCAATCGGGGTGTTTCGCAAAAACACGGTAAGGTTCGGCCGGCGTGAAGGCAAAGCCATTGCAAGACGAACGCGTTTTTTGTTAATATTTATAGTAAACTGTTTCGCGGTCCATTGTTTTTTGTATGCAGTTTTTGCATCAGTTATATTTGAACGGAAAATTGTAGCTGCTATTGAAAACGTCGAAACATTACTCGTATTAATTGGCAAGGCAGTTTTTTCTTGCGTCAACTTTTTCGAAGCTGTCAGGAAGACGTTTTGTTTCTGCATTAAACCTTGCACTGCACAATGTATCAGTAATTATTTTGACAAATCAAGCGTTTAATAAGTCATTGTTATTTAATTCACCATTTATGCGGTTCGCCATTTACGTACCTAGTTCATTCGTGAATGCAATGATTGGAAATAAATGGATAATATGTCCTAGAAAATCACGCTCGGTATTTTAGGGCAGTACATGAAGATGGAAAACACAATGAGTACGGCGCCCGCCACTGTTTAATGTCAAAGTGTCTGTATGCAAATTGTTAGTTCTTTTTTAACGATGCGTTTCTTGTCGTCTAGTGTAGGTAGTTCACACAATGCCGGACTCCTTGCATACCTATTAAGTGTAATTAACTGTTATTTGTTGATCCTTTTCTCGCGTGAATCATGTCGGTTTCGGGTTCAGTGGGTCAGGACTGAACCGGTCGAGTAGTATACTCACCGCCTACATGCTAACGCGTGATTTTTCAATGTCAGTGCACACAATGAAGGTAGAGTGTTTAGAAGAGCTTTGATGGGCCCATATATCAAACTTTACAAGTACTCTTAATCTCCTAGTCGGATTGTCCCTAACTTATAATCGTGAATTTAATCTTTTTTTTGTAGTTTTTATAAATCATGCAGAATGTACCAGTTGCTTCTCTTCCCGCGCAGATAGTAAAAGCCCATCGAGGGAGATGCGGCTAGCAACCCATCACTGTTTTGATTCCCCTTTCCACCTATACGCCCCACAATCATGCTAAGCGTGGCCTTTAGGTCTTGTTACCTTAGGCTCTTTCTACCCGGTAAGGGATAAAAACGTGATTTATGTGTGTGTGTGTGTGTGTGTGTGTGTGTGTGTGTGTGTGTGTGTCTATGTTTTACAAGACTTTAAATAATAATCTTCATCTTCTTTATTAGCGAGATCGTCCAGCTTTGGGAATTGAGCTTTTCCCAAATAAAGGCTACACAATATTTTTTCCAGATGTTTTTTAAAGTATACGGGTCAATTTCAACAGTACTCATTTTTTGTATCATTTCGGTGTGATCCCTTATATGTGTTTTTATTTTAGATTTTTAAATGTCAAACGATACCTTAGACTATTTTGCAAGACATATGTAAAAGGGAACCTGAAATCTTAAATAGTTTTTGAGTTATTAGAGGTCGAATTTCTAAACACACAACGGAATTATAAATGTACACCGGAATGAATGATACCTTACAACGGAATGATAAATATACACTGGGATGACAATATCAGCCCACTGGAATGAAATATAGACCACCGGAATTAAAGTAATAAACAGGGTTCCATAATCACGTCTTTTATTTAGAAAAAATACAGACAGACCTTTAGTAAGTGGCATTTTAATAGTCCTAAGAGCGAAAATTTGGTGCCGGTTGATGAATATGTTTTAACTAGGTATTTCATCTCTTAGTAAACAACATTTCATGAATAGGTATTCATTTTGCAAACAACGTTAGGCAAATCAACGGTTCACAAATTAGAAATTGCATAAAACATTGGTTACTTGAAAAAACATCATAATTATGTTGTAGAATAGATATATGAGATTATTACCGAGGAATTATGCATGTATGTATGTATGTATATAACTCTTTATTGTACATAAAACACAAGAAAAAGATGAATACAGGACAACACACATGCACAAAGGCGAACTTATCCCTAAAAGGGATCTCTTCCAGTTAACCTTTGAACGATTTGAATTATTTGTAAATTGATCATTTTTAGGAATGACAGGTTTGTGAAATGAATAGTTTGTAAATCGTTGGTTGTTAAGAAGTGATTGTTTGAAAAATGTTGTTTATCAAATGATGATAAACCTTCCAGTTATCAAATAATAATTGGATGCAGCATTATAAATTTATACACACAACAATATGTGTCATGTTTTCAATACTTGATAGCAATACACTACGCTTTCAAGTATCGTACAGGATTTATTATGTAATTAATAAAACCTGAGGTAATATTTTGTACATAATTTTGCTGATATTTTATCTCCAGTTCCTTTATTTACGTTGAAATAGTTAAAAAAGTTTTTGAGGTTAGAATTTTGTTTACCAACTAGGACAGGTAAGAATGACCATACCTTACATAGACAGACAAAGATAAAAATAATTCTGTCTTTAGTATTTATTGTGTAGCTGCGAAAGAATCCTACATCGTATGTGAAAATCAACTGTCCAGCTATAACGGTATTCACGGTTCATGAGATTCACCCTGGTGACAGACAGACAGACGAACAGTGGTCTTAGTAATAGGGTCCTGTTTTTGCCCTTTGGGTACGGAAACCAAATTTTTAAACCCTTTTTGTAGCGCCCCCTGATGGCCTACAAGCGTAAATTTTATCTAAGAACATGAGCTGTGGTACAATAAAATAAGTTCAGTATTTGATTTTAGAAATTATGCTACGGAACCATTTCATAATAATAAAGTGAAGCTACATTTGATGTCATTCCGGTTTTACTACACCGGAAACACCGGAATAAATATGGTGGAATGAGAAACTCGACATAAAAATAAATATTAAAAAAAAAGTAAGCCTCGTGTTCTTAAACTAATTAAACTCTTGAAATCAGGACTACATTAGACGTGACATATATAAATTTAAAAGAAAAGCGATACAAAATATAAAAGTTATGACTAACTCCGGAATGAAACTTTTTTTGTCCCCACACCATGGCGATGAGAAATACTCATGTTTTGCTCGGAAACGTTCGTCGTTACACACGTCTACTCTCGCCGAGCGCCGCAGTTCGACTATCGCTCGGGGTGCGCGGGAGACGGAGGGGCTTAAGGGTCAAACTCGGCAAATAAATCGTTCCCAAAATTTGCCCGCGGAATGAGACCGTCTCTCCGGACAAATGTATATGCACATATTCAGAGGTTTACAAATGAGGTAAAAATCAGGTGATGTGCTTTTTTTGTTACCTGTTTATATGGTAATAAAACAAACGTAATTTTTTTTTGTTGTCACGCATAGTGTTCGACTTATCCAGCATTTTGTAACTAAAACCGGCTCCGGGACAACCCACCTCGATGAGAAATACGGTCTAAATATTTTTTTTTAAATGATTAAATAACATAATATTTTAATTTTAGCTGTTGCCCGAGGTAGACAATAGCGGGCTGTTTCCTAAAAAAAATAGTTCTACATTATCAAAGCCTTCTGCACCTGCGTTTTCAGTCTTGCCATCAAAATTTACTGCTTGGGAAATTGACCCATACCAGTTATTGAAATCCAGCATTGTTCGTCGTTTTTTTATAAATACGTATGGAACGTGAAATACAGGAAAAAAATGTATAGGGTGAACGATTCTGAGTGAGAAAAGTCCAAAATAGTTAAATTGTGAAAAAAACCCCTCTTCTAGGCTGGTCCCGATCTTTCGTATTGTCAGGATTCTTTCTGGAGATTTTAATTCACGGAGAACCCCAACGGAATAAAAATATCTTTGTCATTGTCAATTTTACTAATTGTATTCATAAGGAAGTCTGTTATAAAGAGCAATCGTGCAGAGCTGATGCGCGAAATTTTTAATTCTACTAATTAAAAAAAACCAGACCGAGCGGCCAGATACACAAAGAGTTGCAAATCATTGCATTTTACAGTTGCGATCGTTACGTTTGAGCAAAAAACAACGAAACAACACGTTTTTATTATTGAATCTTTAATATTTAGCTGTTTTTTTGATGCCCATTGTTATGAATTATACGTAGATGCTTTGTTGTGTCCGCTTATTACCCCGTAAGACAGACAGACGAGCAGCAAAGGGTTAGTGATAGAGTTCTATAAGCACCCTTTGAGGACGAAACGAAATCTTAAAAAGAATTCCTGAAGCAACAATTGAACTGAACTCTACAATGAACAAAAAATATTTACCTTGCTACTCCGCTACTTCATAGTACTTGAGTAGCGGAGTAGCAAGGTAATTATTTTTTGTTTCTTGAAATGGACCTCCGCAAAGTAACGCCTGATTCAATAAACTCTACAATAACAAGAATTATGAAGAATGAAGTCATCGGTGATAACTCCGTAGTGTCTTTACTACAATTAAATATAGATTCTATTGTATCGCTAGAAGATTCGTAAATCAAAGAGAAACGGTGACAATAGAAAATGATAAATATAAGTATAAAGAGGCTTGTCATTTTAACTGCTATAATTTGAAGGTCAGGCGCAATTTGTAAGAGAATGCAGTCTTGGCATAATTATGGACTTATCGCGGTTAAAATCGTAGCAGAACTTCACGAAATATGATATGATCAACTCCTTTAGCTAGTTAATTTATGATTAATCGACAAATTTACTATTGTACAGAAATATTAATTGAACGTTTTAATCGTTTTGCAATATAAATAAAAAGTGCAAGTCAGTGTCGTATCACGCGCGTAGAATTCCGTAATAATATGCAGCAAATATTCTAATTAAGTTACGGTCGGTTATTATTATTATTATTATTCGATAACTTGCAAAAGCCTACATATAGTAGTTTTCCTTTAAAATTCGTTACTACACGAGGAGGTGTCATAGAATAGTTAGGGAGCATTTTAGTAGTTAGAAGTTGGGTGCGCGTCGGGTTACCTCCGCGTGTGGTCAAGAGCTGCGGTTTGTTTTTGGGTCCGTTCGAGGGGAAGAACAGTGCTTGGTCCGGTGCACCCTGGGCATCGGTTAATGATTTCCTGGCAGATTTTGAGGGATATCGTTATCGGTTGGCTAAGAGCCCGATAGGGGGGAGGGGTCTTTTGACCGTGTTCTACCGTACAACGTTGCCGACATTTTTGTCACAAGATTTTTGAATACTGTACCTATTTATTACTTTGACATTGGCGAAATCATCGCATCGATCGATACATACAGAAATAAAAAAAATAAAAAAAAACGAAGAACAAGAAGTAGTAGTTAGAATAGTTAGGTTGACAGGAAACTAAATTCTTTAACTGTGGCTGACAATACTGTTTTCTTACATTTTGCTGACGCGATTAATACGTACACCCATGCCAAATTACTGCTTTCATTTTGACTTCGGAATCAGAACTCTTCATTGTGTCAAACTTATTAACTATACCAGCAAGGCTATCACGAGAGCGCACGACGTAGCTCTCGCGCGCGAGAAAGACTACCCGTCTCGTTCTACAAAAAACAGTAAGGAAAAGACGGGTAGGTCACACACTAGATAGCTATAGATCGATCGCTTAAATGACTCCTCGCCCGCGCGGCACAGGGACGCGGGGTAGGCGACAAAGGGGGCCGAGAGAGGTGCGGGCGGCAGGCGCACTACCCGCCCGCACCGCTCTCGGTCCCCTTTGTCGCCCTACCCTGCGCCACAGAACCCGCGCGGGCGAGGACTCATAAATACGCTAGCGCTACTTTAAAAAAAGATTATTAGTGTTATAAAGTACTGGTATGATTTAAAATTAACAAGTGGGTAAATTATAAGTAAGTTTTGTTGCAGCACTGATATCAGAATCAGCGTCTCTGCCTTGATACAGCTTACACAATGCCACAAGTCTGGGAACGGCTGCTTTTTGCTTATAAACGCTCTCCAACAATCAAAGTGTCGTACCACACAGCAGCCGCTTGCCAATTATAAACTGTGTGACAGTAGCAGAAGATCAATTCTCCATTGACGCGATTATGAATGTCATTGGTGACCTGTATGTTTCTAAATGTTGATCTTTTAAATAATGGTCTATAAAAAGACGTCCGTTTTGTTTTTTTCTCTTCTATTCAATTGTGTTAAGCGTTGACGTATT
Source organism: Pandemis corylana (assembly GCA_949127965.1). Classification (NCBI taxonomy): domain Eukaryota; kingdom Metazoa; phylum Arthropoda; class Insecta; order Lepidoptera; family Tortricidae; genus Pandemis; species Pandemis corylana. The sequence continues at coordinate 11,532,801 of OX421866.1, read as the reverse complement.
CTTCAGGGTTTTCAGGGATATTGACATCATAAAACGAAAATTGTAATCCAACACGAGGTAACTAATCAAATCGGTTTAAGTTTCGTAACAAAACATCCTCTCCAGAAGTTTCGGAGCAAATTGAATGTAACAGTCGGACGGACAGAGGCGAGTGATCCCGTAAAAGGTTACGTATTAGTCATATTGATATAAGGAATCCTAAAAAATACAAAGAACCATTTTTACCACATCTCCGATTGTGAAATGTTGGAGATTATTGATTACAGGGGGTGTGTAATGATCGATATAAAAATATTTAATATATTTTCTATCGATATATCAACATTTGATATAATTTCAAAGGGTATAATCACTCATTGTGTATAATAAACGTTTGGTATAATTTTAAAATATATACATTTATTTCGTATATTTATCGTTCGGTATAACGCTTATTTCTTATAACGATTATTATGGTATAACGCTCATTTTATATACAAATCATAATATATAACTTTTTTATAGCAGTTCGTTTTTGTTGGGGGACGCAGTTCAAACCTAACCTAACCTACTTTTTGATAGCAGTTCGTTTTGTGATTATGTCTCTAATACATTATATAATAGTTTTATATAAAAATAACGTTATACCATAAGTTCATTATAGGAAATAAGCATTATACCTAAAGAATGTTATATTAAATGATATTATATCAAATGATCATTATAAGAAATGATAATTATGTCATATGTAAATATATTAAGTGTTGTTATATGATTTAATAATTATATCAAATGAGCGTTATTGCTACTAATATTATACCAAAAATTTTTATAGCCATCGTTACGCACCCGATTACAGGATTAGAATAACACAACTGACGTAGAAAAGGGCGGCACACTTGGCAAGACGGACCGATGAGAGATGGGCAACGGTCATAGAGTGGCCAAGATTGGGTCGAAGATCAGAATGCGGATCACCGACCGTTGGGTGACATCTGACAGTTAGGTGGAAAGCTGTGGATAAGACTGGCACAGGGCCGGGCAAAATAAGAAGGCGTTTACTCAGCAGTGCAGTGGATGTGGGCTGATTTGATTGATTGAATTATTGATCTCAAACCAATATGTCAACAAAATTGAACCTTGTAGCACACTAAGGAAAGTTCAATTAGTAGGAATATCGATTTTGAGATACGAACTCTGTACAAGCTTTTTATTGCTACAGTGTTGTTGATCGAAGGCTACAGTAGTATACTCGTAACTTCACAGAGCCTAATCTCTTTTTTATAAAGCTTGCAAGGGAATTTTGATCCACTTCTGGTGGTCAGATTGACTTGAAATTTGGTAGGTACTTGTTTTTCGGGTTCGATTCCCGGCCATAGCTTTTCTTTTCGGAATTTTCTATTTGTGTTCTAATTTTCACTGACATTCAGAAATTTGATTTCTAACGGTAAAACCGTAAAATTAAAACATTCTTGATTCATTTGATAGTACCTGTCATTTGAAAAACAGCGCCTTATCTCGTCCCTGGTGAGCAGTAGATGTTCCACGGGAGTTTGTAATTGTGTTGTACAGACACATCATTCAAACAGATGACGCTTAGCGACAAAAATTCGTATAGTAACAAAGGTCACGTGACAGCTAGTAACAGGTAGAAAAATTCGAAGACTACCCACCTGCTATGGGTGGTGTAGGGGTATAGCACGCGTCACGGAATGACGAGGATCCGGGTTCGATTCCCGGCCATAGTTTTACTTTTCGGATTTTTCTATGTGTTCTAATTTTCACTGACATTTAGAAATTTTACTTGTAAAAACCATGATGATGATACAATAACCAGCAAGTTCAGCAGTTAAAAGTGTTTTTGTAGCGAAAACTTTTGTACCTAATACAATTGATGATCGTAAGTAAGATTTCGGCGAGTAGTCGATCATGATATTTGAAAGTGAAGGATATCTTTGATGAATACTTAATTAAATTAGAATGAGCTCGTTTCCTTAACACTACGGGTCCAATTTAGAGACAAGGACAGATATAGACGCACGATAGGCCGCGGTGAAAGAGAAAACTCAAATTACGGCCTAACACGCTGGAGTAAAGGCATTTTCTCCGACTTATTTGAACGCAATATCCACTGATACAATTTGTAAAGGCGCGGACATGCTCTCTCCATCTGTACTTATAAAATCATTTGCCACGACTGACTGATCGTCAACTAGCAGTCAAAATACTAAGACTACAAAGCTGAAATTTGGATCGTTTCCTTATGTGTCGTAAAAGCGCACTAAGAACGGAATTTCGGAAATTTATAAAGCCAGAAACCTTCCATGCTGGTCTCGGAGCAAAGAAAAAACAGAATGTATTAGTTACTTCTCTGCCCGCGCAGATGGTAAAATCCCATCGAGGGAATGGACCAAAACCTTAGGAATCATGTTATAGGCGATGTGGCTAGCAACAACCCATCACTGATTTTGATTTCCCTTTCCATCCAAACGCCCACAATCATGCTAAACGTGGTCGTTGGATCTTGTTACCCTGGGCTCTGTCTGCCAGATATAAATAGATATACGAAACTAGTCGGAACCTGGCGTCTAATATATTATGTAATGTAACTAATATATTACGCAATTGAACAACAGCCTATTTTGGATGTGACCATGTGTGATAACTTTGTGGGAAAACCTTTGCGCATATACTTACGGCTATATGGTCATGTCATGACCAAGTGACTGTTGTGAGACCTATATTTTTTCTTAGTTACTTCGCCGTAAGTTAGCGTATTGCTGCGAATCTGTTTATCGGGTAAATATCCGAGCGTTTGGACGCGACAAACTTGTTTGTCTCCCATGATTATGGCTACAATGATAGGACAAGTTGCGCAACTTTGATCATACTAGAACTCTTTAGGTACTGTCTTTCGTTTACATAAAAAGTTAACTCTGAGCATCATATCTTTATAAAAATAAGTACATGTATTAAATTCCAAGATTTCTTACAAATAAATGGTATCCTATTGGGGCGCAGTTATTTTACAATAAATAATTACGGTCATACGTAATTGAAGCTACAAAATTTATTGCACTAGCATTGCATCGTACAATAAAATTATATAAAATGAGTGATGAAAAATGATGAAAACTATGCGAGTCTACGTCGTCCCGAATTGGAAATACTATGTCAATGAAAAGGCTTTGAATTTGAAAAAGGAACGTTGAAGGCTGATCATATTTAGACATAACCTTAGAAGTACCGTTTGCTTAATGTTTCTTTTACTAATTCTACTTATTATATATGTTGAGTCAGCGCCTATTTTCAAAATCGTCGCGATACGGAAAAAATACAAATCCTATTCATAAAATAAAATTAAAAATAAATAAATAATAAAATATGCCACCCCTATTGCCCTATGGCCGCCTATTGTTACCTTGTAATATTCTGTATACCTTTTTTCTGTTTTGGCTGTTATATGTGGTGTTCAATAAAGAGTATGCCAATAAAAGAAAACTTAAAACTTTAATTTTAATCGGGATATCCTACTAATATTATAAACGTTTGTAAGTATGGATGGATATTCTGGATTGTTACCCTTTCACGCCACAACGGCGGGACAGATCTAGATGAAATTTGGACCACAGATAGATTATAGTCTGGAATAACACATATGCTACTTTTGATCCCGGAAAATTGCGTAGTTCCTGCGGGATAGCGGTAAACGAATTCTATGCAGACGAAATTGCGGGCAACAGCTAGTACCTAAATAATTGTACCATTCATGTGACCAACTATCCCATGTGAACTCGGGTTTACGACTCCCATTACACAAATTGCAGTAATCATTGTTGCTTACGCTGGCAGCGATACTCCGTGGCACCACGCGCCATATGTAAACACCTATCCATTTACAATTAAACTACTTTTTACATACCTACTTTTAAAAAATCTGGCTGAAAATCAGTGCTGCAGGTGTCTAACACCTTAGCGTAATGCTGAGCCAGCGACCGTTTCACTTTTGCTAAGACACAGACAACGCTGATGATCTATTTTTTATTTTCTATAAATGTGTGTATATTCTCTTATATTTGTGTGTCTTGCTTAAAGAAATAAATGTCTTCTTTCTTTCTTCAAAAATATAAACATATGCATATTGGTTACAAAAACTACAGAAACGGTTTCGATTTTATCAGAAGAGGTTTTTCAAAGGTGAGTGCATTCAAGACAACGGTACTAAAGTTCTTCAAGCCGCCCCTTGCGACTGCGGACGGCGACCGCTTATAGTCGTGAGCTTATTTATTTAACTAACCTAAGAAGAACCATACAACACATAAATAAGAGTACAAAAATCGTAACAAATTAATTAATTAATTATTTTTTGTGTGTAAATGTTTCTCTTTCTTTCCTTCTTTTCTTTCTTAATTATAGGATTTCACGGAAAATTACAAAATGTTTAATACATTAATGTAGTTTTTATTAAACATGTTTGTCAAGAGTTCGAATCAAATATTGCATATTAAATTGTCTCTACATATTATAAAATAAAGTGCTCCGCCGCGTCCGTCTGTTCGCAATAAACAGAAAACTATAATGAAAGGATTTTTATTCGGTTTTCACCAATAGACGGGTGATTTACGAGGAAGGTTTAGGTACTTATATAATTCTATAATATACATACATACATACATACACAAAAAACGTCTTTATCCCTTACGGGGTAGACAGAGCCCAAGGTAACAAGAACTTAAGGCCACGTTTAGCATGATGTAGGTAATTAAATATATGCACAAATATAACCATTCTGAAAGGAGGCCTGTGCACAGCAGTGGGAGGTATATGCTGGAGATGAGGTGAAATGAGAAGGTGAAAAAGACAAGGGTCTGTTTCTTTACATTTGTAAAATAAAGCATATACTTAATTACTTACTTACTTACTTAATAGAGTTGTACCACACTCAATAAAGTCGTAACAGTTATCTTTATGCACCTATGAATCAAAAAGTAGAGTGGCCCAACGATATTGTTCCAAGTTTTTTTCTCACACCTATTTGTTGATCTTAGTTCTGGGAAGCTACAATATTACACAGCTACATTAACAAAGGCGTTGTAAATTATGTGTAAGACAACTGGATTATTAATTTGTTTTGACACGCATTAAACTGCTGTAAACAATAAAGTAGGTGCGTTAAGTCTATACAATTCCACTCTTGCGCAATTAAACTGGCAAGTAGGCGTTTCGCGTTACATATTTTATTGTTTAAAAATTGTTATCAAAGTTAATAAATTGATGAAGGATTTTGATTAATAAACACCGATTTTTGGTAAGTTGCGAATCCCACAAAACTGGAGTAGACTTCAAAAATCCCGAACTTTCCATTAAAGTATAAATAAATATAAATAGGATTACGCATAGATACTAAAAGTAAGTAAGTAAGTAAGCAAGTAAATGCTTTTTCTCAAAAATGTCCGTAAAAGTCGTCATTGTTAACTACATATCAGAACAGGAAGTTAATAGTTGCCGGTCAGTCCAAAAAAAAAAAAAACATTACTGTCCCGCTAAATTCTCCAGTAATGTTGCATACATATTGCATTACTGTCTAGTTATTAACTTTTTAAAAATGCAAATCACCATTATAAAATATAAAGGCACAAGACTTAAAACACCAAATTAAAAAAAAAAGCTAGTACGACAACGTGTTTAACTATGTCTGAAATAGCTTTAGCTGTTCTGAGTAGAAAAATACTCTCTTCAAATGCCATTGACAGAAAAAGGCGGCAAAGCAAAAACAATTAATAATTTATTTCAATTACATTTTCATTTATTTTTGTTGTTGTTTTCTTTTTCGATTTTCGAGAAAAGCACTATACTTGCCTCGGCCAGAATAGCATTGCTGGCTTCGTATTATTAAACGGACTCGCAAGCTCGTCCGTTCAAATCAATACTCAGCCAGCAATTGCCTACTTCCTGGCCTAGACAGTAATGTACTATATTGTAAAAATATAAAGATACAGACACAAATCACAAAAAAGACATTAAATATATGCACAAAGGCGAACTTAGCCCTATAAGGGATACTACCAGTTAATCTTTAAAAGTGCTGTCGTAAAGTAGGTATGTAACAGTAAAGTGTCTCGTCTTTTTATTTCAGTAATGTTATTGTACTGATTTGTGTTCAATAAAAAATATTTGGATTGTATTGTGTCTAATGGGACTGCCTGGAAATTTTTTTCATAGTAATTGAGATCTGGGGCCTTACCATGACGTCTTAATGCGGTTCAATTCCGACTCAGTTCAGGTTTCGCTGTCTCCTTCTTCTTTTTTTAATATGGCCGCGTCGATCGATGCGATGATTTCGCCAATGGCAAAGTAATAAATACAGTATTCAAAAATCTTGTGACAAAAATGTCGGCAACGTTGTCCGGTAGAACACGGTCAAAAGACACCCCTCCTATCGGGCCCTTAGCCAACGGTCAATGATATCCCTCGGAGACCGGCATGAAATCATTAGCCCATGCCCAGGGTGCACCGGACCAAGCACTGCTCTTAGCCCCGGACGGATCCAAAAATGAATCGCAGCTCTTGATCACACGCGGAGGTAACCCGACTCGCACCCTAGGTTTCGCTGTCATTTTTAGTATGGATCTGACAGCGAGCGAACCTAAACTGAATCGGAATTGAATCGCATTAAGACGTCATGGTAACACCCTGTATGCGGACGCTTACGTGACTGACGAAGGCGAGGTCCAGACGCCGGCCATTTTGCATAAAAACAACCCTTCCACCACAAACAATCCATCACATTGCAACGTTAATACGTGAGTAAATCACACATTGAATTCGTCTTAAACACTGATGGAAAGCTATAGCTATAAATATGCATAACGTTTTCACCGTCAGCACGCTATGAGCACAAGAAACTGCGTTAATGCCACAGAATTGTGTAACGTTTTTTTGTTAGAAATACTTGAATCTGATGCCTTAATTAGATGAGGTCATTTCGTTTGATAAATCGACGATTATGTAAGTTGTGGTTTACTATGTTGCAGATGGCATTGCTACATTTGCACATCTTAGGGGTTACGAAAATTAGATACACGTGCATCTGTAGATGTGACCAGTAGGAACGAAGATACTCTCGAGTTAAATGAACTTCATTCTTTACCATGGTTAAATTTAAACAGCTGAGTGAGTGGGTTTGCATGTGTAGCAGTTGTGCTCATTAAACTTTGATAATGATCCCGTAGAGGGATCGAAACGCGTCAGTGTTTGTGTGGTGTAAGGGATAATTAAGTTTGTGAGATTTATATGTGACATTAGTGGAAGGAATGATTGTTATCTTGCACGTGAGTAGTGGAGTAGCAAGGTAAATATTTTTTGTTCATTGAAATGGACCTCCGCAAAGCAACGCCTGATTCAATAAAATATTTAATTGTAATTCTAAGTAAAACCAGTTACAGTACGCGGCCGTAAAGATTGCACTTCATCCTGTGGAAAGAGACAGTTGGCGTCACGTAAGTTAGAGCGAGACAACGCCGGAATAGCCGAGAAGTCTGGTACTATAAAAGGTATATTTTCCTACTCCGCAAACACGGTAACTGAAGTCATGTTGGTTAAGACTGGCCAAAGACGGACTCAATACCGTCTTCACCATAAGGGCACACGGGCCCCGTACCCGGGGCCCCCATTCTCAGGGGGCCCCGAAGGACCGACTATTTCTCTCACACATTTATTCTCAAAACATTTTTGTCGGGCACATTACGCTTTTTTTACTTTCCAAGAGGGCCCCAAATTCTTGTGTGCCCGAGGGCCCCAGTCTAGTTTAAGACGGCCCTGGACGGACTGCTTAGAGCAATGTCAGTGCCATCAGCTTCAAGCGGTCGCTGTTGGAATGCTCTGCATCCGCTCCTTGCGCAGACGAGGGGGGAAAAGGCGAACTCGGTGCTTGCACCGCTCGCCCGATCCCTTGGGGCCAGCGGGAACGGTAACGGGGCATTACCTACCTGCATTGCACGGTCTCATTGTCTAAGGGAAGACGGGCCCAGCGTACGGGCTCTCCTTGTCTTGGCGCGGTCCTGGTGGAAGCCGGGGCCACCAGGGGGGGGGGCGTTTGTGGTGAAACCCTAGTAGCATCCCACTGCGTCCCCGTCACACCGTTCTTCGTTTCAGTTTACCTTTATTTGTTCAGAAATTTCTTATTCTAACCGCGAATGTTTCTCGTAAAGTAATATATCTACATGTTTGTGAGATAATTTTAACGGATATTGGTCTGATAAGAGACTATATAATCCACATTATCGGCATTATCAGATCTACATTTCGGATCTGTAGGTACACAAGTACCTACGTAATATTAAGAAGGTAGTGTCAACAGGTTAATGTTTTATCTTATTTGAGTGTTAGTTGTTTCGTTACAAAATTGTCGCGTATCATAAAAAACTAATACAGTGGCGTGCAGTGGGGCGAGACCTGGGTAGGCAGCGGAGGATGGCGCACCGCAATTTGTATGCTGCCTACCCTTGCGATCCTCCACTGCACGGCCTCGACTAATAGTATACCTTTAATATAATCCATTACTTTAAATAAATACAGAAGATGTACACTATCGATCAAAAATAATGGGTCACTTGCCATAAAAAATTGTAACAAGAGTAACCCGTTATTTTTGCTCGTTGGTGTAGTATAGTTGCATTATTTGATAAATTATTGCTGTTACAATCTGAAAGCCAAATACATGCTTATCTTTTAATTAAAACTCATGGTTTATTTCAAAGTAGTATTTATAAGTAAAAAGTAAAAACTCAAGTAACGTTCGCACGCGTTTTAGTCGTATTTTTATTGCTGTTGAATTTGGCCTATAACTCTGCACGGCATGTTTACAAAGTTAAATAACTATATATCTTCAATCCCATATGATAAGTAAAAATTAAAAAAAAAACTCTCGGTGGCCTAGTGGCTTGACTATTATATCGTGGGTACGAATCCGTTCTAAGAATAAATAAAATGTTGAAAAAACACAAAAGGTTAAGATCCACAATCATAGGTAATAATAGATAATCTATACATATAAAATTCAAAGTCCTGACTGACTGACTGACTGACTGACTGACTTAACTATATATCAACGCACAGCCCAAACCACTGGACTTAGAGACTTGAAATTTTGCACATAGATACCTTATACAATGTAGGCATCCACTAAGGAAGGATTTTTGGAAATTCCCACGGGATAAGGAAAAAACGGGAATTATATATTCGACTCCGAGTGACGCTATCTCAGTAACTATAATAACTAGACTCTTCAAATTTGATACAAAAGTAGGTGATTACAAAACGAAGAAACTGATTTCAGGATTTTTGGAAATTCCCACGGGATAAGGAAAAAAACGGGATTTATATATTCAGTTAAACGAAATCCTATGAACTATAATTACTAGACTGTTCAAATTTGGCATAGAAGTAGGTGATTATAATAGTAAAATAATGTTTAAATGATTTTTGGAAATTCCCTTGGGATAAGGAAAAAAACGGGATTTATATATTCAGCTCTACAGGATCGATTTTTTCGTTTTACTGGTCGTATAAAACTGAAATTTGGTCTTCAAGTTCCCTTGGGGAGTGTAGGGGAGCACTAAAAAAAGGATTTCCCGAAATTCCCACGGGAACGGGAAAAACGAGACTTTTCGTTTTACTGGTTGCAGAAAGCTGAAATTCGGCATGTAGGTTGCTTCGGGAGTGCAGAGGAGCATTAAGAGAGTACTTTCCAAAATTCCCACGGGAACGGGAAAAATATTTGTTTACAAAGAAATACTGCGGTAGGCATAATATGGCTAGAATCTTGAAATTTGGCACACATATACCTTGAGTATCCTAGAGGTGCACTAAGTAGGTATTTTTCAAAATTCCCACGGGTTAGGGAAATACGGGATTTTTCGTTTTACTGGTCGTAGAAAGATGAAATTTAGCATTTAGCTTCCTTAGGGAGTGTAAGGGAGCATTAACAAAGGATTTCCTAACATTTTTACGGGAACGGAAAAAACCGGGATTTTACGTTTTACCTACTGGACATAAAAAGTTGAAATTTATCACGTAGGTTTATTCGGGAGTGTAGGGGAACACTAAAACGGGAAAAAACGGGATTTTACGTTACCAGACGAAACAGCGGAAGAAAGAGACTTAACATTTATAACGTGTGTTTCTTTAAAGGCTTTAAGTGTACTCCGAAAGCACTCCCCAAAATTTTCACGGGAACGGGAAAAAACTTATTTTTTCGTTTTACATCTTAGCGCGTATGAAGTCGCTATATTTGGGGTAGGTATATTTTAGGACAGCTCTATAGGTTAGGTTAGGTTTGTTTTATAAAAATCCTGCAATATTTACAGTTTCAGAAAAAAATTAAGGCAGTGGGGCAATGCGGGGGCTTGCTTGCATGCTTGCTTGAGTCCTTGCTTTGCATGCTTACTTGCATGCATGCTTGCTTGCACGCTTGCTTGCATGCTTGCTTGCCTGCTTGCATGCCTGCTTGCATGCCTGCTTGCATGCCTGCTTGCATGCCTGCTTGCATGCCTACTTGCATGCCTGCTTGCATGTCTGCTTGCATACTTACATGCTTGCAGGTTTGGGTGCTCGCTTGCTCATGATTCACGCGTGCGAAGCCGCGGGCAAAAGCTAGTGATTTATAAGTTGTTCTTGAAATTGGGACGCTTCTAAACGTAAAAGTCATAAATATGTATAAGTAGCATGTTATATAATTTCATGCAACACGCGCATACCGATTCCAAATGATTGTTAACACAGATTAGTGCGTTTGATCACAGTATAAGCAGTATAATGATTTCTAAAGGACGCGCCGAATATTCACTCTCTAGACGCCCGCTGACGGCACGCAGTCACCAGTCGCCATATAAATTTTCATCAGTAAGAGCAAGCGGAAGCGCTTGTACGAGTGCAAATTCAGTGCATAGTTTGTGGATCATATACTGTGTTTAGACTGTGATATGATATCAGACGGAGCAAGACAAATTATTTAATTATATCATTCAATTTAACTACACATCTTAATTATTCATTTTACTTTTGAAGTCAGCCGTTTTGAAGTTTCTTATTTGTTATCTAACCTGTAATGGTTTTAGTGGTGCTAGAAGTTTGTAAGAGTGACCACCAATATAGCACCCCTCAATACCTCAATTTCAATAGTTCCCTCACTGCTGGGAATCGTGACCCTTCTATATCTTTCTCTTTCTACCGTCTCCATCGGTGAGTGCGGCGCTGTATATTATTTCCAACTGGCCTGATATCTGGTCCAACCTCCGTGTGCGAACTTCTACGGCCTGTTGGCCTTCGGACGTTCCCGATATAGCACCAATCGAAAGTAAAAGACTTTAGAATATAGCATGACACGGTTGATGACCTTTTTCGGATACTACCTGCCAGGAATTACACTCCTAAATTCAATTTTCGAACTGCTCACACCAATAGTCATTGATTAGTGAGAGACGAGTATGGTATGATACACACTTTCTTTTCTAATTTCGGAGTAGCCCTCCAGGTCAACGTAAACAGGTAACTAAAGTAGTCATTTGAAGGTCGCGAACCTCATTAACCTATTCGTTGGTCAGATGACATCTGTCATTCGGCTGGAGAACTGTGGATAAGACTGGCACGGGACCGGGCAAAGTGGCGTGAAAATGAAGAGGCCTTTACTCAGCAGTGGGCAGGGGCGTGCAGTGGATTTTGACAGAGGGTAGGCATATTGCCAACAAAATCCGTATTGGTACGAAGCGTGTCGGGCACATTTACGTATGCTTACAAGCACTGCTTATATGCCTTTAAGGGATAAACGCGTCTGGCAGTGGGTGGATGTGGCTTGATTAGAGAACCGCATTATGGCAAAGTATTTAAGACGACTTCGATTGCTGCTATGTTATCGAAATTGTAGAGTTGTATACCTATTATGAAAATGTTAGTATGGAATAGCCCCTCTAGTAAAATAGCCCCGCTCGACTTTAACGATTTTTTCAGACAAATCTGAATATTGTGGATTTATGAATGAAAGACGATTAATTAAATAGATTTACATGGCAAGTGTGAGTGGGTGCGTTGGGAAGGGAAGGGAAGGCCTAGAGGTAGGTTAGGAGTAGGTACCCTAAACAACGAGCATGTATGAAGAGATTGATGAATGTGGATGAAGTGAAAGAGGTATGTCAGGATCGTAGCAAGGGGAACAAAGTAGTATCTGATATCAGAATACTAGCTGTTGCCCGCGGCTTCGCTCCCGTTTTTTTTCTTCTAAATTTCAATATTTTCCTACCGTTTAAACCTTCCCTGGGCTTCCACGAATATTTCAAGACTAAAATTAGACAAATCGGTTCAGCCGTTCTCGAGTTTTAGCGAGACTAACGAACAGCAATTAATTTTTATTTATATAGAAGATTGTGAAGACCAGTGTCAATTCTAAAAGCAACAAAGTATGGCAGCAGCCAGAGAGGACTGGCGCAGAATCAAACGTACTACCTGACCGCGACTACTCTGCTAAGAGTACCCGACATAGAAGAAGAAAATAATTCTTCTTCTTCTTATTTCTGGCGAATCAAGTCGTTATAGCGACGACAACTTCGCCAATGTCAAAGTAAACAAAGTGTAATTCAAAAATCTTGTGACAAAATGTCGGCAACGTTGTAAGGTAAGGATACGGTCAAACACCCCCCTCCCCCCTGTCGGGCTCTTAGCCAACGGTCAATGATATCCCTCAGAAACTGTCAGGGTGCACCGGACCAAGCACCGCTCTTCCCCCGGGACGGATCCAAAAACGAACCGCAGCTCTTGACCACACGTGGAGGTAACCCGACTCGCTCCCAAGAAAATACTTCGTGGGATTGTAGAATAAAAGTATTCGCGCATAAAAATTGTAGGTAGGTGTACATATTTGGAGGCGCAGAAAGCGATGAAGCGTGCAGGCACTCTCGATAAGTCGCATGCGCGGATTCGTGTTTTTATAGTCTTAATTAAGTGGATTAAAATTCAATAGGTTCTTTATTTGGAATGGAACCAGTTGAAGTAAGTAGATAACCCACTGTGGAATCTTTTCACATCATATTGCCTGTCAATGACAAGATACAACTAAGTATCGGTTTACGGTGAATCACGATTCTAAATTTAAAATGCTGATCTGGGAGTAAAGAAAAAACATAGAATTTACCAGTTGCTTCTTTTCCCGCGCATAAGGTTCCCGCCCATCGAGGGAATAGGCGAAAGTCTTAGGAATCATGTTATAAAAGAAGCGGCTAGCAACCCATCACTATTTTGACTTCCCTTTTCACCTATACGCCCTTAATCATGGTAAACGTGGCCTTAAAATGTTGTTACCTTAAGCTCTGTCTACCGCGTAAGGAATAAAGACGTGATATATGTATGTAAAGTCGGTAAAGTCTTCAATTGTCCAGTCAATATTGTATCGCTTGCCACCTTAGAATCATTTCAAAATTAATGTAACAGTTTTTTTATTGATAATACGAACGGTAACTTACTTGTCATAGAAGCTACTATGAAACCCGTAGATATTTAAAGTACCTAATGTTATTAATAATCTGTTTTGAAAGCCAAAGTTCGCAAAGTTGACCTATACAGGTTTAAAAAGACTTAAAAGCCAAGGTCATCGCCCGAGGCGCGTTCAAAATAAACAAAAGAAGATTATGTAACGCAATCAGTTAAAGAGCCAATTGTGTACAAAATACCCTTATTAGTAATTATATTACCAGTCCATGAGTAGTAATCAAATTATTGTAAGCAAATCCTTTGTTACATACACTTATATGATAACGAAATAAATATTTTACATTTTTACATTTTCACTCGCATTTAGCTTCTTTTCCGATTTTGATAATTTTTTTACTTAAAATTGAACCTTTAAAAATATTTTTAGGCTAGAATGAGTGCATAGCATTTCGGGCTAAATCGGACATCAATTAGGTTTGGTTATTTAATCGAATTCAATGCAGTAAAGAAACAGAGATACGAACCAAAAACTTCGTCTTAGAAAGACAAGCGTTCGAACACTAAACAAAAAGTGTTTAAAAAATACATGTCTAATTCCATTTGCTTACTAGGTATTTTGATGTCAGCAGTCTCCCATACAATATCTGCACGTATAGCATAGATATATTGCCTGTCTCTTTCTTTCTCTTCTTCCTTTTCTTTCTTTTTCCTTTCCTTTCTCTTCTTTCTTTTCGTTCTAGAAAGAGATGGAAAGTCTATCTCGCGCGCGACGCGACTCTTGCGCGCTTTCGTGCTAGCCGGCCTGTATTACGTACATTGAATGCAAACTGTACGATATGGCTTCTAGACCTCGGCAGCTCTCCAGCTGGCGGAAGCGCGCCGGAACCACTCAGGGCCGCACAAATCCTTCCTCCATGCAAATCAGACAAACGTAATTGCTCACGACAATAACCATAAATAATTAAAGTAGCTATGCTTTGATCTTACTGGGGATAGAGGGGTACGATTTCATTCTGTTGATTCTAAGAGGTTTATGACGGAAGGCACACCGTATGATAAATCCATTTTTTAACACGTTGAACATACATAAATCACGTTTTTATCCCTTACGGGGTAGACAGTTTGCATGTGCAACAGTTGTGCTCTCTAAACTTTGATAATGATCCCGTAGAGAGATCGAAACGCGTCAGTGTTTGTGTGGTGTAAGGGATAATTAAATTTGTGAGTTTTATATGTGTTTTATGTGGCAGTAGTGAGGGAGGGTTGCATGAAAAACCTACATATTTCGCACAGGCTTGATTATCTTGCACGTAGCGGAGTAGCAAGGTAAATATTTTTTGTTAATTGGACCTGCGCAAAGCAACGACCGTTTCAATAAATAATTCAATATTATTCCGAAGTAGCTTCATTCATAAGATAATAATAGTGTAAAGATCAAATCCTCATTCGCACGGCATTTCATGCGTTTCGATTGCAAAACTGCGATCCGATGGACGTTCGTTTGAACTTATCTAGTTTATACTGGAACCTCAGCATTTTGTTGGCTTAATACGCCTAGAGTTCTCTCTTAGTTGTGTAGTGTGAGCTGTGCCACTCACACTCCCAGTATGTAGCAGGGATGTAACGGAGGTAGTTTTATCGGAACCGAAGGCGGAGTCGGAGTTTTTAAATTTGCTTTATCGGAGTCGGAGGCAGGGTCGGATAATTGACGATAGAGTGCACGTAGTGGGAGTCGGGGAGATTCCCCGCGCGACATGTATGAACCTGTTCATAACAGTCGACACAAGCCGCCACCGCCGCTATGTTATGCTTCGACCTCCGATTAAAACCTTCGATTTAAAAGTGTCGGAGCCGAAGTCGGAACCGAAGGTGTAATAATAATCGGAAGTTCCGACTTAACGGAACCGGAGTCGAAGCTCCGAAACATCCCTGGTATGTAGCACTATATAAGCGTAGGCTAATTGTATAATAAAGGACAGTATTAACTCAAAACTCGTCTACATTAGTTGTCTCCCAACGCCCATCCTCACAGTTGGATGGAATACCAACTTGGACTTTTACTAAGGCTTACCAATCTCGCATTGCTCGACTAGCTTAAAACTCTACTTGGTGCATGTAGGTATCGGTTTTAACATTCTCTGAGATACCATTTGGGGCAAACTAGTCTTGAAATACCGTTCTAAGGAGCGGAGTCCAAAACAGAGGAACTTGAGGCCTCATAATTGCAGAGTTATTGCCCAACCGCCTGCGCAACCACCTTGCTGTTTATGTGAGCCTGGTACTTGTGCATTGCAAAAGGTTTAGCTAGATTCGCTACGCTTATTTTTTTTTAAAGTTTACTAATTAACCGACCCTTGAGTTTCTAATTCGATGAAGTAATTATAATATATCAATCTATCCCGTAAGGGTAAGACGTGATTTGTGTATGTGTGTATGTAATTATAAAATCACCAGTACAATACTGAGATATTTCTGAATGAAGTTTAAACAGGAAAATCTAAGGCTAAATTATAGGCGACTAGCTTATGCCCGCGAGTTCATCTACGTATTATACATATAAACCTTCCTCTCGAATCACTGCATTTATTTAAACCACATCAAAATCCGTTACGTAGTTTTTAAGATCTAAGTATACATAGGGACAGACAGCGCAAAGCGACTTTGTTTTATAGTATGTAGTGACTAGCAACCCATCACTATTTTGATTCCCCTTTCCAGCTATACGCCTGTAATCCTACTAAATGTATCCCTTAAAGGGATAAGTCCGCCTTTGTGCATGTATCTCAGTGTTTGTCAATTGTATTTTGTCTTGTTTATTTTGCACAATAAAGAGTTTACATACATACATACATACATAAATGTGGCCTTGATCTTGTTAGTACGATGATGGCTTACGACATCATATCATTCAACACCACATTCGAAGTATCGAGTATCAATATTTATCCAAAAAATACTCTAAAATTTCTTATCCATTATGGAAATATCACAGTGTTTGTTAGTATAAATAATGTAATTCCATTCACAGGAATCATTTTATAGGCGATCCGGCTAGTAACCCATCACTATTTTGATTCCACTTTCCACCTCTACGCCCTCAATGTCTTGCTAAACGTGGCCTGTAGGTCTTGTCACCTTAGGCTCTGTCTACCCCGTAAGGGATAAAGACGTGATTTATGTATGTATGTATGTAACTCCAACTCTTTCTAGTTAAGTGTAGGGTAACCACTTTCCACATTTAAGTCACAGTTAAAATATGGACACTAGCATGTAAATTATAAGTAAAATTTAAGCTGAGTGCACAAATTATAAGAACGCAGAGTGCCCTCATGCCGTCATTGTGTAAAGTCTGACTTATTAAAGTTGTCCGGAACAATTCGGACGGCTGGTAACCCTATGCCTGTGAACTGTACACTTAGTTTAGTACTAAAACATGTATCGGTACGCCAATCACCTTTAATGGCCGACAGTTACAACCAATGAACTCTACGTCGTGAAAATAAGCCTTAATATTCTTCCATTTCTTTTTTCTGTACACAATGACACATTATAGTGTCCTATAAGGTTATGGTTATTGGTGAAGCGGATTACGGCATTATAACGTTATAATATGTGAAATAAGAATTTAATCTGTAGGCTTATTGCCTAACTCGCTCGCAATCGCCATCGTGTTCATTTTGACAGTTCATGTATGGGCTGACAATTGGCATCAGAATCAGCTAGCTATCACATTCATACAAGAACTGTCAAAATGAACACGATGGCGATTGCGAGCGAGTTAGACAATAAGCCTACTGTTGTCGCGTCCCTTACAAAGCCATTATGGTATTTACCATAGGTAACGCGCAGCTTATATTAATAAAATTCACCAATACACAAAATAATATGATATATATATATATATATATACATTGTCAAAACATTAGGTACTTACATACAAGTATTATAGTATTCGCAAAACCAAGTGGCGAGTCAGGCAATAAATGTCAGTTCCATTCCGTTTAATGCCTAACGCTTACTGCACTATTGTTGCACGTCCCGCTCCATAAGGCAGTGCGGGTGCGAAAGAGATGGCATGATTCCGATGATTTATGGCCTGACTGATGATAGGAGAGGAGACTCAGCACAGCAGGCATCAGTGGCGTGGCGTCCATAGAACTCGATTCCCACCGGCTTGCCTATTTTAAGGCAGTTGGGCACTTTTATTGCGCAGAATTAGAGGAAAAGGCTAGTTAAATGCCCTTCAGCTTGCCTTCTGATATATTTGACGCCACGCCACTGGCAGGCATGCTGGTTTTCAGTCTCCAATCTTAAGCTTCTTCTTCTTCTTCTTTTATTTGTGGCGTATCAAGTCGTTATAGCGACGACAACTTCGCCAATGTCAATGTAAATTTTTTTACTAAAAATTCTTGTGACAAAATGTCGGCAACGTTGTACGGTAATGGTCAAAGACCCCCCTCCCCCCCTGTCGGGCTCTTAGCCAACGGTCAATGATATCCCTCAGAAACTGCCAGGAAATCATTAGCCGATGCCCAGGGCGCACCGGACCAAGCACTGCTCTTCCCCCCGGACGGATCCAAAAACGAACCGCAGCTCTTAATCACACGTGGAGGTAACCCGACTCGCACCCCAAATCTTAAGCTCCAGCCTTAGTCCAGTCTTATGCCTAATTATTCTGTTAAAATCTAAAATTCGATAATTATTTAAGCGTTATGACCGACTAGACGTGACGGAATTACAAGCCGTTTTTGCTACCTACTTTTATTACCAAACCCTTAAAAATGGTCACACTACGACCGACCAAATAGGAGACGTTTTGGAAAAAGGTCAGGTCAGGAGTATCTACCTGAAACCGACGAGCATGTATGAAGACATTGATGAATGTGGATGAAGCGAAAGAAGTATGTCAGGATCGTAGCAAGTGGAACAAAGTAGTATTTGCCTACCCCTGTGGGAAAGAGGCGTGACGGTATGTATGTATGTACGACCGAACGAATAAGAATCTCACTTACAGGCTTTCGTGAATTCATCAAAAACCATATAAATTATCGAACTATCATTTCTTAATCCATTTTTAATAAAAGTGAACGAGTTTAATATTACCATAGAGTACCATAGAGTTTATTATTCTTTTAATATTACCATAGCTTTACCGGTCAGCCCCGGGGGTGATGAGGGGTTGGGAGGGGGTGATAGTTCACAGGGGGCAAAGGTGAATGTTTCCCAATGTTGACACTGCCATCACGCGAACCAATCATGGCAACCGCCTGATCGAAGAAGGTCACAAGTCTATACTGCCCTCTGAAGCTCATACGACCGTTCAATTTTGCAGCCATACGGGTATTACCTGTAATTTCAATAGAGACATTGACTTTATATAAATCGAGTTCGACTAAACTGTTTTTTTCTTTCAGATTACGTAATGTGTGTGCAGTGATGCAGGCGGGGAGGTAAATAATACATTAACATGTCCTTTACTACTAAACGAACAATATTTGCATGCGACGACCAACGATCTCAATATAGTTGTCTCTAATTCCTGTGAGAAAATAGACAGATATTTTATTTTGATGTGTGGCGCCATCTATTATCGAATAGCTAAACAACAAATAATTTATTCCAGAATCAAGTTCCCGAACGCACTAAATTAATTTTAAATTAAATAATTGCGAATCAAAACTAGTTTAATGAAATCATGTCGTATAGTCTCTGTGAAATCAACGCAAATTGTATCGTTCAAGTTACAGGGCCGATTTTTGTAAGCACATCACTCGAAAGTGCCACTCAAAAGTGGTATAAATCAGCTTATATCCCCAAAACTACAGCTCTAATCAAAGTTTTGACTAGTTCACAAGATTGACGAGAGCTGCGATTCTCTTCTATGCTACTCGTATTTCAAATTCAGCACAATGTTTCACCACTTTCGAGTGGTATTTTCTCACATGTGCTTTCAAAAATCGGGCCCCAGATGTCGTGCCAAATACTTTCCCATTGTATTATTTTGGGAATATTCATATTTGTATGGCATTTGTCATGCTACTTCAGTCAGACTCATAGACAAGTCGGCATCACACACACACACACACAAATCACTTCTTTATCCCTTACGGGGTAGACAGAGCTTAAGGTAAAAGATACCTACAGGCCACATTTAGCAAGATTGTGGGATTGTGGGTTGTGTGGGTGTGGGATGAAGTCGGCATCATTCGGAAGTAATCGTGTGTTCACGATGGGAAAGGATTATTCACTGCGTCTGGGAGTTACCATGACGTCTTAATGCGATTCAATTCCGACCCAGTTCAGGTTTTAGCTGTCATTTTTAGTATGGAACTGACAGCGAGCGAACCTAAACTGAATCAGCATTAAGACGTCGTGGTAAGGCCCCTGTACTTTTTCCGTGATCGTCTCGAACGCCCGCCAAGCAAACTCTTCCCCCATGTTGCCATTAGCAACAATGTAACTTTTAAAAACATCAAAAACTTGCATTATTTTTGGGTTTCAACAATCCAGACGCTTAGTGAACACTACCCAACAGCCCATACTATGTTTATAGTAATTTTGTCAAATTAAAGCAGCATCGCATGCGCATGCGCCGCCGGCGTGCCCCGGCGCAGCGAGAAAGCGTGGCGAGTGCTGGAGCGAGACCCACGCTCATCTCGCATGCCCCGCGCAGCTATTAGAGATTTCGTCGAGAAATAGGCGGTTCGTAGAGATGACAGTTCACCGAATAGGGAATGTCCATGTTTTCTTTATTGCTTTCACTAGCTTAGACTTCGTCTGCAAAGAATTCTTAATTAAAATATATCATCCCTTTTCCGATATTTTCATAATAAGATTTAGTGCGTATTTCCTATTGCGTTTGGTCGAATTCAGTTTTTTTTATATGATAGGGGGAAAAGGAGCGCCTGATGGAAAGTAATCACCGCTGCCCATAGACACTCATAACATAGGGCGTGAAGAGCGTTTTGCCGGCCCTTCATGAGAGGCTTAGGCTCGTTTTTTGAAGATCCCTAAATCGTACCGATCCGGGAAATTAGGTGCCGCTAGCTGGTTCAAGAGTTTAACCTTGCATGGTAAGAAGTTCCGCGAAAAAGGAACAGTTTAGGGACCTTACCATGACGTCTTAAAGCGATTCTATTCCAATTCAGTTTAGGTCCGCTCGTTGTCAGATCCATATTAAAAACCTGAACAACATTCACATTTTGTGGGCCGGTCACATCCACAGAATTCAACAGTCCTTTCTGTCGAATGGTTAGAATAAGAGTAGAGAACGACGCTGAAAGTAATCCTGAGTGTCCGCGCGTTAAAAATTAAGTATGGCATTTGATCTAGAATCTTCTAAAGTTGCTATCAAATGAATCAAGAAATTTTTATTTCTTGATTTTTATGTTTACTTTTACGGTTTTACCGTTAGAAATTACTTCTAAAGTTGCATGATCGAATATGGTAAGTGGCCTACGTTTATGGCTAAGTATTCAAAGGGTCATTTGCCTGTCTACCTGGAGATGACTTGCGCCGAGCAACCCCTCACGCTATGGTAAAGGTATAAATATAACTATTACCGTGGAATAGAATGTCAAAATTAAAACGACGTGCAATCCTGGTCGGGAAGATTACGCTTATGCTTCTCTTCCTGCGCAGATTGTAAAAGACCATTAAGGGGACGGGCGAAAATCTTAGGAATCCATCACTACTTTGATTCCTTTTTGAACTTATAAGCCTACAATCATGCTAAACGTGGCTTTTAGGTATTGTTACACTAGGCCTGTACCTCGTAAGGGATAGAGACGTGATTGTATGTATTGTACGTATATATAAAATGTCTCGGGTAAGAGGATACTGTGACAGTTGCTCTACCTTATAAATTAGAGGTATAACTGGCGAGGAAAATGCGTCTGATCTTGAAATTTCATATCACAAGTTAACTGATAAGCATAGGTATTAGATCCACGTTTTTTGCCAAAAGTAGGGAGCAATTTGCGGTAAAATATCTCAATCCGGCAGAAAAGCTATAAAGGTAAACTTTAGTTAATTTCAGTTCCCTAAGTCCAAAAGGGCTGGGTGATGATGAAGACATTGAAGACTTATTGAGTCTCAAAAGACTACATAACATTTAACATGTTTTAGGAAACTAAACACAAGTAACCGAATATCAATCATTTCATTTAGCGCTACATTAATTAGCACGACAGTTTCATACAACAATTTGACGCAAGTAAATACTTTCATATCAGACATAAGTCACGCTATTATTTCAAGTTCATTGCAACACATTATAGTAAATTGTCAGAGGATCCAATATGTAAAAAAATCCATTAATATTCTTAATCTTAATTATTCCTAATCTTTCGAATATTGCATTGAATACTTTCAACATGAAACTACCGTGAGACTTAATCATTATTACACATAAACGGAAAACATGTCGAGCATCACACGACTTTTTATACGTGAGTTATCCGTTTATGTGTAATATTGCATTGAATAATTTGAAAATGATCCATATGTAGCCAATATTGAAGATAAAGTCCTCCTGTTGGGACTAGGGCACCACAGGTGGATGAGGGAGTATCAAATGCTTCACAACAGTCAATCAATTATAGTAACAAAGGAATACAAAAGCAGTAGGTACTTATAAAATATTTTTATTTAATAAACGGCGATGTATCGGTAGATCGTAATGTGGTCGCATGATTTGGTGATGCGAAGATCGCGGGAAGCCATTGGGTAGCACGGAAAAACGTTCCGTGTGGAATGGTGTGCTGATCCTTGGGTAATCTTCCTGTTGATAATATGATGAATTATTAGCAAGTATTGTAGGTATTTAAGGAAGCCGTGGTAGCCTAGTGATTTGACCTGTGGCCTCTCAAGCAGAGGGTCGTGGGTTCGAATCCTGAGTTCGCACCTCTGAGTTTTTCGCAAGTTATGTGCGAAATTTCATTTCAAATTTCCCATGAGCTTTTCGGTGAAGGAAAACATCTGCGAAGCAATTCAATAGTGTGTGTGAAGTTCCGTATCTGCACTAGGCCCGCGTGGGAACTATAGCCCAAATCCTCCAAATAAATGGAGGAGGCCTATGCCTTGAGGCACGCCGAATTACGCGATAATTAAATAAAACTACACTATGTACTGAACTTTTAGCGAAACGGAATAAAAAAGGCTATATCATTATTATTGTAGGTTTTAGCTTACTTTTATTACCTACCAATTATTTCTAAGCTCTCCAACTCTTCGTCATTCGAAAATTGTACGGAATTTTAGTCTAGTAGGGGAGACCGAGGAGAGTTGAGACAGAGGTGAGTTGATACAAAGCCGATTTCTCAGAACTGTGACAGTTCATCGGGCTGGTAACTTCGCTAATTCGTTGCTCTTTCTACACTCCACAGTTTGCGTGAAGTTGTGACCTCGCTAACTGCCATAGGTGCAGAGAAAAAGGCTTTGTATCGACTCACCTCTGTCTCAACTCGCCTCGGTCTCCCCTAACCATAATAACCATTGACTACGGACGTAAACCGATTGGTACACTTCGTCAGAAATGCCAGGTAAGCATTAGCACGTCAAATTTATTATTTACTTATTACGTATGCTTAACACAACGCGTACAAAGTGGGTTAATACCTATTTGAGTAACACGCGGTATTACCCATAGAATTATTAAGGAATGCAAAAAGAAATTGACGATTTGATTATGGTCATACGCGTACCGGAAGTAGCCAATACATGGATACCCAGTCATGGAAGAAGGACGTAAGTCTGTACTGGCTTAAGTCTTTCTTGAACGAATGGTGAGAATTCGGCCCTCATTATACAAAAGGACGTAACTTCGTGGTGTTTCCAATGAAGATACGTTATTTTATTAGCAAGTCGGCATTAAGATATGGTTATTCCTAGACGGTCTTGATAGGAGCGTTAAGTTAAAGAGCTTAAAAGCTGTTTCTGAATAGATAGATACAATAATGTTGAATGACGTGAAACGATAGTAATTTGAACTGATTAATGACCGTTGTTTGTAAATTGTATTACAGAATGTAAAAATGGAGTGTTAGTAGCTAGTAGTATGATTCTTAATGTCGTTTTCTAACGGCTACCGAAAAAGTAAGAGTTAGTGGAAGATATTTGGCAGTTGCGAGTTGTTTCCCGCTTACATCCGAATTATAATATAAAAAACAAAATCAAAACGTTTTTTCTGTAAGTACGGCTCTTTTATACTTGGGTTTCCTGTAAAAACTGTATTTTATTACCGTAGCACTTTGTGCAGTTTTCTTACTAAATAAAGTATTTTGATGTCAATCGCATGGGAACTAACCAAGCCCTCTTGTTCTAAGATGGGGTCTGTGCCAAGCAGTGGGACGTATATAGGCTGGAGATAATGATGATGATGATGATGCCTATCACTTCTATGAAGCCAAGTTCAAGTCTTCAAGCTCCTGTAGATTCCGTGCATTGGAGCGTTCTCCAAAAAATTACCACATGAACGTTTTTTCCAGAATTTAACTATTTTGCGTTTTTCTTACTCAGAACCGTTTAACCTATCGATTCTCATATAAGAAAAAATGTATCCCAGATTTTACTATGCATTTGTTTTCCTCTTCATCACGTTCCATACATACCTAAAATACCTGTAGGATTGGAACGTAAGGTGATCGAGTGAAACGGGACGTATTTGTGTGTGAAGGATGGAGAGAGGTGTGAGAGAGACGGGGAGAACGGTTTGAACGGCGAACGGAAAAGTAAGATCTGCGGGTGTAAAATTGTAATAAAATAGTATTTGGAGATAATATAATAAAACCAGTGATTAAACGAAGTTGTTTTATTGAGGCAAGATAGATTCCCACACAATTTTGGTGTCCGAAGCGGGATTTGCCTCAATTTACGAAAAAACGAAGTGACGACGGTGCGAAAGCAAAAAGACGGAAAAACAAAAGGCGGTGCGGTGAAAAAGATGGTATTCAAAAAAGTGACGAACTGGAATGGAAATTTTGGGACATATTATTTCTTGTATGAGGATCGATAGAGTAAACGATTCTGAGTAAGAAAAACCCAAAATAGTTAAATTCTGGAAAAAAAATCATGTTGACGTTTTTTTGGAAAACGTTCATTGATCATTTGTCAGTGAGGCAGACGCAGTGCTGTTTAATAAGTATTAAATACAAGGAAGTTTTCTGTTTTATCATTGCCGTTTGAATTAAAAAAAAATGATGTCGTCGATCCGGGTTTTAGGAAATTTTAAAGATATTCACGGTTAGCCTGGTTGGATAGGGGAAAGAATAACAGCAATGTTAAGATATTTTTTAACTTAAATCCTGCGGTACTGGGGCCTGATTTTTGAAAGCACATGCGTGAAAATACCACTCGAAATTGGTGAAAAATTGTGCTGACCTTTAAATACGTGTAGCATAGACGATACTACGGCTCTCATTAAACTTGTGAACTAGTCAAAAATTTGATTAGAGCTGTAGTTTTGAAGATATAAACAGATTTATACCACTTTCGAGTGATGTGCTTTCGAAAGTCGGACCCCTGTCTCCCGGGTGAAATTTAAATGTCACAGTTCTTAACTAGGCTAATAAGTCTTATAACAAGCAGAACCTAGTCGGTATGGACAAAGGGGTTACATGACAATCGAGATCTTTTACAATAGACCTATTTGGATTACGATACCATTTCCAATTCGAACTCTACGCGCTAACTCTCTAGGTCCAAATTGAAAATGTTATTGAAGCAGAGATACGTGGTTTTGAAGTAATTTTTCAATCGCAATAAGACTGCAAGATATGGTTAATTCTAACAAAGGGGTATTGTTGAGACTGCATTAAGAAGCAAGAATGGCTTAAGAGAAGGCTTTTAGAACTAGATTTTGTCGAACACGGTTTGTCTTCAGCGTAATTACTTTTTTACTACCTATAACAAAAACAACTTTACACGATAGTTTCATCATTGCATTAAGGTCGTAACACAAGATATCTTTGCTATGATGGAAACTCAGATTATTCTAGTTACGGGAAATATTTCATTTGAGAAGTTAAAACAGTTACACAGACGGATAACTCACGTATAAAAGTCGAGTAAGGCTCGACATGTTTCGGACTAATTCGTAGTCCTATCTCCTGGTCCGAAACACGAACATTACACAACTTTTATAGCGAGTTGTCCGTTTGTGTGACTATTATTGAGTCTCACGGTAGTTTCGTGTTGAAAGTTAAAACAGCCTTAATGACGGTTTGAGATTTTCATATTAGTATGGGGTACGTATAAAAATAAATAAAGTTGAATGGCATGGATCAAAATACTTAATGGTTTATAATATAAAATGCAATGTTCGGTGAAACTATTGGCTAGACGAACTTTTTTGATCGCGTTCTTTAGATTGGGTTAATTTCATAATAATACTTACTGTTGAGTTCTAATTTTCTGAGGAAATTGCATACATACTAGTATTTGATTCGTGCCCACTAATATATTTCTATTGATACTGTCAGTACAAAAATACTTAAATTTAATGATTTGTACTTTAGAAATACGAGGGCATGGTTTGAGTCAATTTTATGTAAGAGACATTAGTACAGTACTGTGGAGCCGCCTTGAGAGGCACTGAACTGTACGGGATTCGTTAAGAGATCTTGCTTGACCAAACTGGTGGCAGAAGGCCTATTGAAAATACATTTAAAACATTTTATTTTCTTTTATTCAATTTCCAAGTTCATGAGAGCCGTCACAAAGTTCTTGTAAAACAATTAAACATCAAATCAAACGAACGTTCGATTTATAAACTTTGAACTTAGACTTTTTATCAGCCAGCCCGAAAACCTTGACTACCTAACTACAGTACCTAGGTAGATTGCTACCTAGGTGTTGTAAGAATGAATGTTTGAACGGCACACTGCCACCATTGCATCTATAACTTTTAATCACTCGCGTATAAGAGTCTATGCTTTTACAGTTATATAACTTAATGACTACACAGTAACTGTCTACTTTACTACCCTCAATATGCTCATAAAGTCGCAGTCATTCAGGCCACGATGGCTGTCTGTCTGCTCGTATCGTTGTCCTTTATCTCTAAATTGTTATTGCGACTATGACATATGGTCTAATTAGTTGGTTCGCTTGCAACAATATAATAATGCCTTTGTAGAGCAACTGTGTTGTTTGTCTCTATATAAACAAAACAACATCTAGGTAAAAGTATTACTAGTGTGAGAATTTGCTTACACCTTGTCAACAAATTTAATGCAACTTTTTATTTTATACGAACTTAAATATTAATGTAATCATTTACATTCAGAATCAATGGTACAAAATACTGGTAATGGCACATTATGAGGGAAAAGGGAACGTTTTTGCATGTTTATAAAATGACAGCTTAAATTAGCACCATACGTGGAAGAAAGACATATATAAGTCATCATACCTTCTTCTTCTTCTGGAGAATCACTACATCACGAAGTATTATAACACAAAGTCCTACGCCCCATCTGTATGTTTGTATGCTCGCGATAAATTCAAAAACAACAGAACGGATTGTTATGCGTTTTCACCAACAGACTGATTCACGAGCAAGGTTCAGGTATATAACTTGTCATGGTTTGGTGTAAATTGGTTGAAATATAAAGATAATTGTTGGAAGTTTCGAGAAAAATGTAACTGGGATCCAAATTTCAATTCTGTGCGGACGAAGTCGCGATATACAGCCAGTGAACAATAAATTGATCACGATTTCATGTTTTCACAACTTTTGCAATCTGCGTTTCAGTGATGTTTTAATAATCCAACTGATATGTATCCGAACTTGGAACGTACTTCCGAACGCACGGGATGTGTCAAGTAGAGGGGGACGGGGAGAGCAACTTTTCTATATAGCAAGCAAGCACATGGCGTGCCTTTTTTTCATGTATGTAAAACCTATTAAATAAATTCATTAAAACGTATTGCAGTTATAATTTTATTATTCGAAGTGTCCTGAAAGGCTCAGGACATCACAAATGGCGACGATGGCAAATATTTGTCAAATTAAACCGTACGCGGAAGGGGACGATGTTGACTGTTTTTTGGAGCGCGTGGAACAGTATTTTAAGGCTCACGATGTCGCAGAAACAAAACAAGTGTCCACATTGCTGATGTTGATAGACGAGAAGTCGTACAAGACCCTGAAAAGTATGTTTCACCCTATATTACCTAAAGAAAAAAGTTACAGTGACCTTGAGGCAGCTTTGAAGTTAAGATTTCGACCAAGAGTGTCATACTACAGGAAAAGGGCAGTCTTTGACAAGGCAGTAAAGAGTGAGGGTGAAAGCATATCGAAGTGGTATGAACGAGTTAGAGAAATGGCTGCAGAGTGTGAGTTTGGCACAGATTTTGAACAAAGAGTAAAGGACAAGTTTGTCACTGGTATTCGGTCGGGTCAAATTTTTGAAAGATTATGCGAGGAGCAAGTTACTAAGGGAATGGCGGATTTATTGGACATTGCCTTAAATAAAGAATCGGCATTGCTCGAGAGAACAGATAATTATGTTAACAAGATCAAAATGGTAGAGAAGAAGAGTGTTGAAGGGGGTGTTCTATTATGTGTACATTGTGGCAAGTCTAACCATTCTTTTGCAAAGTGTAAATATAAGGCATATAAATGTAAATCATGTGGAAAAATAGGACATTTGGCATTGGTGTGTAAAAGTAAGCCGACAAATGCATTGGAGGTGCAAGAAGAGGAGGATGAAAATGGGTTAGTGGACATTTTTAATGTTGAAGATTTGGTGTTGCATCTTAATTATGTTGCCCCATACATGGTAGAGTGTTGTATAGGCTTAAAAAAGATTAATATGGAGTTAGATACTGGTGCTGCCGTTTCATGTATTCCGGAGGAAATATACAAAAATATTTTTTCTGATTTCCAGCTTCAGCGAGCAAGCTGCGATTTAAAGACATATAATGGTCAAATTGTCAAGCCTCTGGGTAAGATCATGGTTCCTTTAATGTGTAATAACAAGAAAATAAATTGCTCATTACTGATTGTAAAAAGTGGATGTAAATGTTTGTTTGGCAGAGATTTAATAGAAAAATTTAAAATAGACGTTAAAAATTATATTCCAGTACACTCATTGCAAAGTGAAATAGTTCCAACATTAGATTCTGTCATACAAAAATTTACTGATGTTTTCAAGCCAGAGTTAGGCAAAATTCAAGGTGAAAAAATTAAGTTAGAATTGTGTGATGAAAATATAAAGCCCATTTTTCACAAACCAAGACCCATTCCACATGCTTATAGAGAAAAAGTTGATAGTGAACTGTCCAAGTTAGAAAAAGAGGGGGTTATTACAAAAGTGGAGAGTACTAATTGGGGTACACCTTTAGTACCTGTTTTAAAAGAGAATGGGCAGTTGAGACTATGTGCAAATTATAAAATCACCATCAACAAGTATTTGAAAGATGTTAACCACCCTTTACCTAGAATTGAGGACATTTTTACAGCTTTACAGGGTGGTGAAAAGTTCACAAAATTAGATCTGCGTAATGCTTTCAATCAGTTAATCTGTGATGATGACACTGGAAATTTATTGGCTTGGTCAACACCTAAAGGTATTTATAAATTAAATCGATTACCCTACGGAACTAAACCAGCAAGTGCAATTTTTCAAGCAAAACTGGAAAAAGTGTTACTAGGAGCAAAAGGTGTAGTCAATTTTATTGATGATGTGTTAGTTACAGGGGAAAATGACCAAGAACATTTAAAAAATTTAGAGGAAGTTTTGCAAAGATTTCAAAAAGTTGGTATTAGATTAAATAAATCTAAATGTTTATTTTTTCAAGACGAGGTTAAGTATTTAGGGCACATCATTTCAAAAGGGGGTCTCAAGAAAGACAATTCTAAACTGGATGGATTGATTAATGCACCACCACCTAGTAATGTTACTGAGATACGGTCTTGGATAGGAATGGTGAATTATTATTCAAAATTTATTCCCCAAATGTCATTAAAATTAAAACCACTGTATGAGTTACTGCAAAAAGATACAGAGTTTGTGTGGTCAAAAAAGTGTAATGATAGTTTTGAGATGATAAAAAAGGATATAGCTTCTGAAAATACATTGGTTCACTTTAATAGGAACTTGCCATTAAGATTGTCATGTGATGCATCTCAAAATGGAATTGGAGCGGTGCTGAGCCATATTATGCCAGATGGTTCAGACAGGCCAATAAGTTTTATTTCCAGGGTCTACAGAACCGCAGAAAAAAACTATTCTATGATTCACAAGGAAGCATTAGCTATTTACTGGGCTGTTCAAACATTTTATCAGTACTTGGTTGGCACTAAATTTGAATTACAATCTGATCATAAGCCATTACAGGCTCTGTTTGGAGAAAATAAAAGTTTGCCACAAATGGCAGCAGGTAGACTTCAAAGATGGTCATTGTACTTAGCAGGATTTGATTATACTTTCAAACACATTAGGGGTACAGATAATGTTAAAGCTGATTGTATGTCTAGATTGCCAGTTACAAATAATTTTAGTGCAGCTGAACTTACTGTAGCTAAAGAGTGTGATTATATAAATTTTGTAGAGGAGCAGAATATTATTGATTTAAATATGGTCAGATCAGAAACAAGAAGAGATTCAACTTTGAGTTCTGTTTATAATATGATTCGATATGGTTTTCCTAAAAATGTTACTGAGGAATCTATTAAGCCATTTTTCCAAAAAAAAAATGAGTTGTATATTGATCAAAATGTAATTATGTGGGGTTATAGAGTAGTTGTCCCAGAAAGATTAAGATTTAAGTTGCTCAAAGAATTACATGCAGCCCATGAAGGCATTGTTAAAATGAAGACAAATGCCAGGTCGTATTTCTGGTGGCCTGGTTTAGATGATTGTATTGAAAACATGGTAAAAAATTGTAACATTTGTATGTCAGCACGACCGGAACCACCAAAAGCAAATGTAATTCCATGGCCAAAATGTAGTTTTCCATATGAAAGAGTCCATGCTGATTTTCTTGGACCTATTGACGGCAAAATGATTTTATTAATTATAGATTCATATTCAAAATGGCCAGAAGCATTCATAATGAAAAACTTAGAGGCTAAGTCAACTGTTGAAAAATTTAGGGAATGTTTCAGTAGGTACGGTTTACCGTACATTGTTGTAACAGATAACGCAGCGACTTTTTGTAGCAAGGAATTCTCTGAGTTTTTACAAAGGAATGGTATAAAACATCAGACATCTGCTCCATTTCATCCCGCTACAAATGGTCTTGCTGAGAATGCAGTTAGAAATTTTAAATCTGGTTTATTAAAAGCGTTGCAAGAAAAAAATCAAGTGTCATTTGAAACATTAATGAACCGTTATTTGTTCCATTACAGAAATTCCATTCATAGCACTACTGGAAGTGCCCCGGCATCATTAATGTTTCAACGAAAATTGAGAACTAGATTAGATTTATTAACAAATAAAAATTGTACTAAAGAGGGAAAAGAAAAAAATTATGGCGGGGGAAGAAATGTAGCATTCAAAGAAGGGGAGAGTGTTTATTGTAGGGATTACAGAAATCCAAATAAAAAACGATTTGTAAAAGCTATTATTGAGGAAGTCCTGGGAAAAAGAACTTATCTCTGTAAAATAATTAATGAAGAGTTAGTCTGGAAAAGACATTTGGATCAGATAATAAGTTGTTCTTCCCAAGATCATGATGACTATTATAATAATTATAAAAGTGATTATAATTTTGGCGAAAAAAGCAAAGAAAATGTAATTAGAGACTTTGATAATTCTGAAAGCATACAAGTCCAGACTGAAAGTAAATTACCTGAAGAAAATGTACCTGGAGATTTAGATACTGAAAGGGGGACAGAAAATAATAATAATTTACAGCAGCCTGATGTCTATACAACTCCAGTACCTAAATCCCCAAGGGAAAGTAAAACTCCACAAACATTTAGCAAGGATAATGAAGTAATAGTTAGAAGATCCTCAAGAATAGTAAAGCCACCCCAACGCCTTAATTTATAAGGGGAGTATTGATATGTATCCGAACTTGGAACGTACTTCCGAACGCACGGGATGTGTCAAGTAGAGGGGGACGGGGAGAGCAACTTTTCTATATAGCAAGCAAGCACATGGCGTGCCTTTTTTTCATGTATGTAAAACCTATTAAATAAATTCATTAAAACGTATTGCAGTTATAATTTTATTATTCGAAGTGTCCTGAAAGGCTCAGGACATCACACCAACCGTCTTAATAGAACTGCATTGACAGTTCAAAGTTCGATTCGGGCTGTAGCGAATCGACGGATCACAGTGCGTAAGAGCAAAACACAAGCGCATTTCCATAGCCAATTAAATAAACGCAATAACCGCTTTAGTTTAGGTACGAATTGCGCAAACTTCTAATGGTTACATGACTCGGGGGATACTCAAAAATTAGATTTTCCAAGTTCGTGTCGCGCCGTTCCTCTCACTCCAATAGTCATTCATTTGAGAGTGAGAGAAACAATATGATACGCACTTCGACTTTCGAATATAGGATAACCATCGGTACGGCGTTTAGTTGTGAGGCTGTGACTTGATTGAACGTAACGCAAATGAGTTCGTTAAGGTTGGTTATGAAACCGTACCTTAAATAGCTTGGGCCTTTGCTTGGATCATAAATTAGTGACATGTCAAGTAGACAAAAGTATAGAAAATCAGCTTAATGGCTACGGGCTACTAAGTGGACCGTGACTTTAGTGTCATGTTGATAAAGTACAGCGTCTTAATTGGCAACAGCTAGTGACGCTTAATTATAAGTATTTATTTATTTTATTCATATACCTAGTTGAGTTTTGGCTTTGGTATGTAGAAAAGTGATCTTTTTATACCTTTTCATCTCGACAATTACTGCGAATTGTCTCAAAATTTTCAATTCTGACAACATGAACTTTCGAAAATCACGGCAATGGCACTTGTTATAAGATGTTTAATTTTATCCGGACTAGCCCGTTTTGCCGGACATTTGGGTAAAAAGGCCGCACACCCTACATTATTGAGGATTTTGTGCCTCTGTATCAATTGGTGCAACATTTTTTTTTGGAAAATGAACACCTCCAATCACGCCTATATCCCTTACGGGGTAGACAGAGCAAAAGGTAACAAGACCTACAGGCCACGTGCAGCAAGATTGTGAGTGGAAAATGGAATCAAAATAGTGATAGCTTTCTAGCCGCATCGCCTATATATAACACGCAACCCATCACTATTTTGATTTACCTTTCCACCTATACGCCTTAATCATGCTAAACGTGGCCTTAAGTTTCTGTTACCTTAGGCTCTGTCTACCCCGTAAGGGATAAAGACGTGATATATGTATGTATGTACTCTAATGAAATGAAAAACAAATTCGCTGGTTTTCGAAATGTAAAAAGCCTAACAGAACTATGTTCAGCTTTATCCCGACGTCTGGCAAGTCGGCGACTCTACCTACATATAAAGGCATGGAACAAATTATGAAGTTGAGAAGTACAAAGAACAGTCAAAGTACAAGGGAAAGTATGACCACAAGGAATTCTACGGCTCAAACTAATAAGGAAGTGACGATTTGTGGACAGCGCTTGCGCAAGCAATACGGATCATCCAATTCAGTGCCCGTGACTTGGTTGCGTTCTTAGAAAATGCACTAAGTTCATGTTTATTGATTCGGTTTACCGTCGTTTCGCTGACAAACCTTTGATCAGGGTCCCGATTTTTGAAAGCACATGTGTGAAAATACCACTGGAAAGTGGTGAAAAATTGTGCTGAATTTGAAATACGAGTAGCATAGAAGATAATCACAGCTCTCATTAATCTTGTTAACTAGTCAAAGCTTTGATTAGAGCTGTAGTTTTGGAGATATAAGCTGATTTATACCACTTTCGAGTGATGTGCTTTTAAAAATCGGGCCCAGGTGTCGTTTGACAATAGATTAATTAATATATTAATAATAGACTAGTTGTTGCCCGTAACTCCGTCTGCGTGGGATTCGCTTGTCCCAATGAACGCGCGGGAATTATGTGATTTTCCGGAATAAAAACTATCCTATGTCCTTCCCCGGGACTGAAACTATATGTGTACCATACATACATATATCACGTCTTTATCCCTTGCAGGGTAGACAGCACACAAGGTGACAAAACCTTAAGGCCACGTTTAGCATGATTGTTGGCGTTTAGGTGGAAAAGGAATCAAAATAGTGACGGATTGCTAGCCGTATCGCCTATAACATGATTCCAAAAATTTTCGCCCATCCCCTCGATGGGCTTTTACTATCTGCGCGGGAAGGGAAGCAACTGGTACATCCTATGTTTTTTCTTTACTCCCAGACCGGCATCTGTATCAAATTTTATTAAAACCGTAAAAGTGATAAAGTATCAGACCGACAGACAGACAGGCTTTCGCATTTATAATATTAGTAGGGATGAACTGTAATTGGACCTACCTACGACTTTAATTTTATCCCGCGTTCAGCCCTATGTTTCAAACTAAAAAAAATGGTAACAGGAAGTATTTAGTGCCAGACTTGATAAAAGACGTTTCGGGTCGTGCGGTATGAAGTCATCAAGGTATCGTCTTGCTAAATTATTTTATGTACCTAAGATGTGTTTGACGATCATGTGTACTTTATTTTGTGCTAATAAATATTATAGTCCATGCTCAAATTACTAGATTTGGCGAATGTTCAACCTTTCACGACATGGTATAGCCACGCAGTTGGCTGTAACTTGTATAATAATTTTCTATAGCGACAGAGCGGCATGAATCTTCGCCCGATAAAGTAGCCCCCTTACAATAGAAATTCCAAATGACTATAAGTTTATTGTCATTAACTATGACGTCGGTCGTTAAAACACAAGTTTTTACGTCGAAGTATAATCATAATCCCGACTGGATCTTAACTTGAAGCAGTAAGGTCGACGTTGATGGTCATCTCAAAAGGAAATTCTTTGTTGTTAGTTCCGCCCAGAGTTACGTAGCAAGATCGTTAGCGTTGCTTGTTCCTAAAATCTTGAGTCAGTGGTGTGAAGTTCCTTACAAGCATTTAACTTGTAAAGTTTGTAAGTAGATTTAAGCCAAAAAACACAGTGTTAATGGTCAAATTGACTTGAAATTTGCATATTTAAGTTGAATGACAATGCAATACAAAAAATAGAACTCATTAGTAAGCTGGCAAGAAAAATTAGTTAAAAAACATTTGTAAAGTTATTGTACTGATTTGTGGTCTTCAATAAAGAATATTTAGTTACTATATAATTTATTTCTCGCTAAGGAGGCCTGGCTATAAAAATAAATAATGCGTATTATTCTGTTTTAAAATACACATTCCTATTCCAAATTGAAAAAACAAATACGAAAGCGATACATGTCAATCCTTTGTTTTTTTTTACTTATTAACCAACGAAATACTCAAACACTTAAGAGTAATAAGTTCCTCATTTTTAGCATTAACTTAGGTCTAGCTAGATCCAACTAGTCACTCCAACTCGAAAAATGCTAATTATCTATTTTATTTAGAATTTTCGCACAATTAAATCCGATAGAAAGTCTATAAAGCGCAGACTCTCCACAGTTAATTATTAGTTTGGAATATTGGCAGTTGTTAGATCATTTCTTCTTTTGTTAACCTTTCTATAGTTCACGATCTTTTTATTGAGCAAAGCCATGGAACGATACGCTAACACCGACTTTCCCTTACTTTTTGTGTCGAAGTTTTTAATGTTGTTATTATAGTTCTAAAGTAACCATTATTACTTGAAAAGAAAATCCAAACCAAATAAGTAAAATGTAGAGGATTACTCGCATCGACAAAATATTAACAACTCCTCACGCATCTGACGAGTTATCATACGTAAATAAACAATGTTATGCCAAAAATGCCTTGCATCATTTTGGAAAAGAGCTGATATTATTCAAAGGGCTGCACCGATTTTTACCAAACATGGTTAAGAACCACCGCAAAGAAACTGGCTTTCGAATGAACAAAACCGCATCGAAATCGGTCCATTGGCTTGAGAGCTATATGATACTACAGACAGACATTGACGTCAAATGTATAATACCACTGTTTTTGCGCCGGGAGTTAAAAAACATTGACTAATGCAACGTTTATAATTAAAATATGGACGCTAATGAAAGTGACGTTTGCTTGGAAAGCAGGCGCAGGCGCCGATGTAATTGGAGAGTGCTCCGCCCACTCTGACTCAGTTATCATCATTGGAACATTCCCGCGATTAGCAGATTCCATTCGATCGGCTAATTTATTACAATGTTGAGGTGTTTTGCTGATTAGTGAGTCGCTTTTTACTAAATTAGTTGTAAATAGTTGTGA
This sequence comes from Pandemis corylana, assembly GCA_949127965.1. Classification (NCBI taxonomy): domain Eukaryota; kingdom Metazoa; phylum Arthropoda; class Insecta; order Lepidoptera; family Tortricidae; genus Pandemis; species Pandemis corylana. The sequence goes on along the minus strand of OX421866.1, from coordinate 11,497,014 downwards.
ATGTTCGGATCATGAATTATACATCAAAGCACCAACAAGTTTTTGTTTAAGCCGCGGTAGCTTAGTGGTTTGATCTGTGGCCTCTCAAGCAAAAGGTTGCGGGTTCGAATCCCGGGCCTCTGAGTTTTTCGGAATTTATGTGCGATACCTCATTTGAAATTTACCATGAGCTTTTCGGTGAAGGAAAACATCGTGTGAAGTTCCCAATCCGCACTGGGACCGCGCGGGAACTATAGACCAAGCCCTTTCATTCTGAGAGGAGGCCTGTGCCCAGCAGTGGGGCCGTATATAGGCTGGAGATGAGGTGATGAGGTTTTAGTGTTAATTGATACAAGCTTTTTGATTACTGTATTCTTCGTTAGGTAACTATACTTGCAGTACCTACTAGACAATACAGTGCAGTGCTCTAAAACTTCTAGGAACATACATTTCGGCACACATAACTCGCTCGTTTCATTTCTTATCTGTTCTGTTGTCCTTTTAGTTGTGTATTTTCTGGAAGATTAGATCCACCCAATTCCGTAGACGTGAGAATGCGTTTGTATGTAAACAAATACACCGCAAGTGATATGATAGTGATATTATCAGTCACATCTTCAGGTATTGTGTCTCTACTTGTATCGACAACAAGCGTATTTTGAGCCCTATTGCCCTGTATCCTTTTTTTTTAATATTTAGTTTACTATTTGTTGTTAAAAGAAAATGTGCTTATTTAACTTGGCAATGTTTTGCATGTTTTGGTCGCTGATATGAATGAATTGATGCCATAGTCATGGCTGTGATGCACGCAATGATTGTGGTGTTAATTATGTCCAGGATTACCTAATCCAATGTCGGCAAAAGCAATATAAATTGGCCATAATTACACATAATTATATTATTAATTGCTAACGGTTAAAACCGTAAAAATAAATATAAAAATCAAGATGTAAAATTATTGATACATTTGATAGAAAGTATCATTTGAAAACATCACCTTCTCTCGTCCCTGGTGAGCAGTAGATTTTCCACGGGGTTTGTAATTGTGTCGTACAGACACACCATTCAAACAGATGGAGCTTGGCGAATTCGCTTAGTTATAAAGTCACGTGACAGCTGGTACAGATTGAAGAATTCGAAGGCTTACTCACCTGCTATGGGTGGTGTAGGGGTATAGCACGCATCACGGAATGATGAGGATCAGGGTTCTAGTTTTTTAGTTGGATTTTTCTGTGTTCTAGTTTTCGTACCGTTTAGAAATTTTATTTAGTTGAACTGAGGCGTTAGTTTAAACAGGTCTGACTTTGTGTTCTCTGAACTCAATCCTTATATTATACTAGCTTCTGACCGCGACTTCGTCCGCGTAGAATTAGCAATTGACATGTTTATCGCTATCCCGCGAGAACAATGCAATTTTCCGGAATAAAAAATACCTATGCTTTAATTTAGGGTACCAGCTGTCTCCGTTCCAAATTTGATCCAAATCCATCTAGTCGTTTCAGCGTGAAAAAGAAACAAACATACACACTCACATCGTCACATCCATCCATCCTCACAAACTTTCGCATTCATAATATTAGTAGGATTTGTTCTGAGTCTAGATGATGCGTAATAAATCTCAAAATATCTCAGCTCATTCATGGCTTTACCCCATAACAAAACATAAAATACTTATGTTAATTCACAATTACCACCATACCACGTAAGACGTTAGTAAATATAATTTCCGTCATATCAAACGCATTTTTACTTTCGCTTAATAATTTAATCATGTTATTTTCGGCCAACAAAAGTGAAAATGATATCGTAAGTAATTTGGCGTAACTGGAGCACAGAGATCTCGGGGTTCCTCAGTGTAACTGTTACATAGAACATTGTTTTTGAATATTTACATGGACGTGTGCTAATAGTTAAGTAAGAACATAAGTCAGTTGAAGGGTTTTGTGGCCATATTTTTTACAGAAGCATTTAACATGCAAGTTACGTACGCGATGTAATTTATCTTTACGCTGATTGTTATTATTGTGCTGATGACCGCATTTTTTGGCTGTAAATAAAAATTTCCATCTGCAAAAACGGCAGTGACATTTCGTGTGCCGCCGCGGGAAACTACTTTTTTAATTATACTTTTTAATTCACTCTCCGACCATGGCGATGCAGCGCGATGCCACAGAGATTGAAATGGGTTATTTATTGTAGCGGTTGCCGTTGAGTCATGTGTCCATGACTGTGAAATTACGAATGTTCTGGAACGGGACAATAGTGAAATAACCGCTGTCGTTTTTTTTTCGGTTGATGACATTGGAACGGTTTGTTAAACGGCCAGTTACCTTTTATAATAGCTTAATGTGGGAATATGTGTCAGTACGCTAGAAATAATAACTTTTGCTATTATAATGGATTGTATGTTGTCAAATAAAATAAAACTATTTCGGAAATTTTGATGGGTCGGTACTTCGGTCTCATAAACACTCGAAAATTTTGTTAATGCAAAGTGAGTAAGGTCATTATCATGAATGGAACCAAACTTTCAGATACCACAAAGAAAACGTATGCACTTAACACCAACCAAATTACGTAAACGTGAGAGCCCTTTGCAAGTTAGGAAACCTCAATACATGTCTTTTATTTGGGACCCATAAGGTCTTCGTTTTGTAAAGCCGCGGTTGCATCAACACGACCCGTGCTAGGGCATGTGTACACGGCATCGTGCATAACACCACAAATTATGTCGTGCGGCGCTCGAGCGCACAAGCGCTAAGCGATGTTTTTTTTAACATTGGCGTGGAATTTTGTTTACATTGCCAGTAACAAAAGTTTAGCTTTTTAATTAGAATTTTAAGTCTTTGCCAGGCAGGTGTTTGATTATTGTTTTGGAAAGCCGTATTGACAGGAGTAAGTAATTAATTTCGGTGATTGTTTTCAGTTCAGTAAAAATAAAATCGCCCAGTGTGATACAAAGTTTTTGACGAAGCGTTTGTGAAATGAAAATGCGTTAAAAGTATACATCAAAACTTTTTAAAAGGAAAATTGCAATCTGGCTGTCTTCAAATCAAGGGCAATAGGGTAATTATTTCATTATTTATAAGCAGTGACGATCCCTAGCGGAGAATTAATTTAATTGTTCCTTATTGTTTCATTATTATTGTTGTTCATGTTATGTTTTTGATTTTGTCATTTTTGTAATATTCAATTGATTTGTATTATATAATTTAATTTTATTTACTCTTGACGATTTGAATCTAAATTCTTCTAAATTGACAATGAACAATATGATGTAATTTTTATTGAATGAATAAATAATCTAATCTAATCTAATCTAACAGGCATTTACTACCCCACATCACAGCTTCGCTTACGGTCGGTTGAGCTTGCGATCAAACACATGCCTATTAGTACGCGAAAAATCATTTTTCAATTAAATTTGATGTTAGGAAGCACTTGTCTTATTACCTGTACTTGAGCGAGGTAGATTCACTCGTTAGGATTCTAGTCGCGAGGCACGCTGCGCCCGCGCCGGGGTCGTCTCGATGCTCACTTGTTCACGCTATCGACAAAACACTATCGACCATGTAACCATGCTGTTAAGGTGCGTGTACAATTGACGTGCCAGTTTCATTGAAGCCGTCACGTTTTGACAATATCGACATGTCATTAAATACCACTTGTACGAATAAGCCGAATTTTATGACGGTCGCAAGCTTGGGTCAACTATTACATGCAACCGTATGTAATTGTTGACCGGAATGTCGCATGTATAAAACATCTTTGTTTAAATAAGTTTTAGTATAATATATTGTTTCTAAAAATGAGATCTCTGTCTCTGATCAAATTTCTGAGAATGAAAAAGGGTGAAATACATCATTTATTTTGAGATTTGTCAAGTCTTAAGTCCTCGACGCCTTATGAAAACAAAACCGTGGATTCTGAATAGTTTTTTAAATTTGAACGATTATTTTAAGCAACATTTTTTCAGTTTCTAATGTATTTTTGATTTCGTTGCCACATCTGTACTTAATGTTAGTCTTTTGAAATAAATAGTTCTAAATATTAAAAAATATCGATATCGGTATATCAGGCGTGAAGCACATCTCTTGTCTTGCAGCGAAGGGAACGCAGGCGCATTCTGTCACGATCTCGAGTCCGGGTCTTTATCAAACAAAATAATCCACACAAATTTAATCTACGTTACGTTAGAATCATTCATACAATACAGTACCTATGTACAAATATTTTTGCAATCTTACTAATGCACTTTGACAGGCACGACTGAGTGGTGGGTGGGAGAGTATACAGCAATAATTAATTTATCTTTCATCTTAATACAGACGAGTGAGGAGCAGAGCGTCACGGTTAATACATATACGACTTTGTCTACATACCTACTTTTTTTTTAAAAGATAAACGCGCAATTCTTTATTGAAACAAACAAAAATTTATATTTAAATAAAAATAAACATAAAGAGATACACACACACACACACACACACACACACACACACACACACACACACACACACACACACACACACACACACACACACATTATCGGGGGTTAAAAATCGCGTAATTTACGTGGTGTTTAATAGATTTTTAACGTACATGATCCTATTATCTTTTTAAATGGATAAATGCCAGTTTATTCTATGCTGGTCTGGGAGCAAAGAAAAACAGCATATACCATTTGCTTCTCTTCCCGCGCAGATGGTAAAAGCTCATCGACAATGGGCGAAAATCATAGGAATCATGTTATAGGCGATCCGGCTAGCAACTCATCACTGTTTTGATTCCATTTTCCACCTATACGCTCACAATCTTGCTAAGGCCTGTAGCTGTTACCTTAGGCTCTGTCTACCCCGTAAGGGATACTGACGTGATTTTTGTACGTATGTAAATGCCAGTTTACTACTGTATCAACAGAAGTACAACGAGTACCTTTATAGTGAAAAGTAGAGCATTGTCGTAGGCGCGTAATGAAGATGAATGAAGGCCAAGACCGTACTGTAGTGCAATCCAATCTTCGTACTCGCTCTGCCCGTACTACCGAGGTCACAGCCCATGAGTTCTTAGAACACACATACATACACAAATACATAGGTATATACACACACACACACAGACACACAAATCACGTCTATATCCCTTACGGTGTAGACAGAGCCTGAGGTAACAAGACCTAAAGGCCATGTTTAGGATGATTGTAGGCGTATAGGTGGAAAGGGGAATCAAAATAGTGATGGGTTGCTAGCCGCATCGCCTATAACATGATTCCTAAGACTCGCCCATTCCCTCGATGGGCTTTTACCATCTGCGCGGCACGAGAAGCAACTGGTACATTCTATGTTATTCCTTTGCTCCCAGACCAGCATGGAAGTACATATATCACGTCTATACATCCCTTACGGGGTAGACAGAGCCTTTTTTTAACGGAGAGGAAATCTTCATGGATGCCCTAGGCACAGGGATGCCTAGGGTTATGTGGGACTCCCCAACTCTCCGGCGCTGCCTCAATCCGGTGTGATGGGGACACTGTGGGATGCCACTAGGGTTTCACCACAAACGCCCCCCCCCCGGTGGCCCCGGCTTCCGCCAGGACCGCGCCAAGAAGGGGAGGGCCCGTACGCTGGGCCCGTCTTCCCTTAGACAATGAGAGCGTGCAATGCAGGTAGGTAATGCCACGTTACCGTTCCCGCTGGCCTCAAGGGATCGGGCGAGCGGTGCAAGCACCGAGTCGCCTTTTCCACGGGGTAGACAGAGCCTAAGGTAACAAAACCTTAAGGCCACGTTTAGCATGATTAACGTTTCAATTTAGTATTATGTACCCAGAACCGCCTCGGAAGGACCGCCTCTAGCGGCTCGTATCTACAACTAATTGTTCTCATCTAAAAGGGATCTAATATCACCGATGAACATTGGGCGCTTACTAAAGAAAATACATCCTTTAAGAAAGTCATTCGTTCGGAAACTTTAAAAAGTATTCCAAAACCAATAGCGTGGCTTTGTTGAGTTAGGTTAGGTTAATTGATTATCTTTTTCGTTAACATTCCTCATTCACACACACACTCAAATCACATCTTTATCCCTTACGGGGTAGACAGAACCGAAGGTTACAAGACCTATAGGCCACCTCCCTACTCCTTAGAACAAAATAATGTAAAGGTTTGCCAAAGACCTATGGAATCGAGAGTTACTGTTGGTACTCGACGTAAAAACGTAAAGTGAACGTAGGAAAGTGCCTAGTAGCACTGTAGGTATAACTGGATAGGATCTAATGGATAAATAAGTACTTAACTAGGAAGATGCAAAAACTTTCAGACTGTAACGCATTGTAGCACAATATTGTCCTTTATGAACTAAAAAACCTACAGAACACTAATTACGCGTATAAGTAAACCAACGAACATTACAATTCGTGTCAAATTCACACCTTTTGCCTTCTGTAATAAGCTTCGACTTGACCGACTTACACCAAAATTATCCCAATTTCAGTCATTATCGTGGTTAGAACTCGAACAAGGGTGACTTGGAGCAATTCTACAGCAATTCGGGGTAATCTGAGGGGTCATGTTGTGGGTCATGTGAGCTAACTGGGGTAACTTGGGGCAAAATTGGGTTACGATGAAACTGTAGTGCAGTTTTGTTTACAGTTTGTTTCAATAAGTTAAAGTGCTTTTAGTTTCTTAATGTCTGCAAACTACGGGTTTTGTTAAGTTAAGATGATTGTCATATGAAAAACGAAGATTGCAGAAACACATTAAGAAAATAGAAGAACTTTGATACAGTTTTTTTGCTATTTCCACGGGGAACGTTTTAATCAGCACGCAAAGTTTTATATGTGATTGCTAAAAAACAACGAAAACAAAAACATGTTTAGGTACAATACAATAGAACGCAAATATAATAACTCTTTATTGAATACCATAAATTATAAAAAACAGTAGTAAGTACATTTTTCTTTATAATCATTAAGAGTCCACCTTGTTGTACTAAATTGGTAATTTTTTACAACACAGCAGGCACGGGATGTGTCTATTGTGCCGATAGCTTTTTTTTAAATGGTTCTCAAAATTCTGTCACAGTTGTGATTGAAGCGGTTAACGAATTAAATGCTTTGAACGCTTAAAATTAATCGTAATTCATACCTACTGCGAAACTAAAACCTCGATTATACCGTTCTTAACAAAATTAGGTTAGCTGTGCAACCGAACCAGTTTCTAGACTCGGTAAAGGCTAAGCCTAACCAAGATAAACTAAATGAGTGCCTTCGAATTGATATATTGAAATGGTGAAAGTGAGGGTATTTAATGTCAGTTATTTGTCATAATTGTCATGCTATTTTATCATGTATCTGTTTAGCACCAACGACGACTGAGCCGCTAGAAGATTGTATCTTTAGGAAAATCATGGTGGTGACGTCTTTGGTGTAAGAGGCTTTTGATTGGTTATTTTCGTTAAAGGTTTTTATTACGCACTGTTTTCTTTTCTTTATAGTTTTGATGGCTCGATTCAAAATCTATTGTTATTATTGTAGGTACGGGCTTCCAATCACGAGCCCATACCCTAGTCATTTATTAATCATTTCGTTTATGGTTTCATTACAATACATTCTACTATTTCTACTAGTCTACGTATTCCTTTGATTTCGCAACCTAGTGCAGTAAACATTCTGTCTCGTCAATGCCTGACTATTAGCCACTATAAAGCCAGTATAAAGACGTTACATCACACTCCATCTACGATCATTCCCATGACTCCAGTGACACTAACCACCGTAAATTGGTGTGACGACACCCGGCTTTCATGTTATTGTGTATGTCTCCTGCCGTGTTCTAGTTGACTTTAATGAGCACTTTAGGATTAGGATAATAAGTGTGTGAAAGTGGTTCAGTATTTTCAGTAGTGTGTAACAATACAAATTTGTGATTGGCGATTTCTTAAAATCTTACACAATGTGAACTACTCCATTGAGACTAATACATATTTAGACTACGGAAACCCTTTTTGGCCTGTTTCATTGTTTAGGATTAAGCGGGTTTATTAGAGGTTACAAATAACGATTTGTTTTTTCTTTAATTCCAGGATAACCATGGCAAATAGGATTCTGGATCATTGAATATTTGCAACTGCAGGAGCAACATGAAGTCATAATGGAGTCACCAGTTAGAATATGTTTGGGTACGTTGATCGTTTCTTGAATTTATTTTAAAATTTACTTATTTTAATTAGCTACTGTCCAAGCATGTTACTCCCTGATGTTTAATAATCTTTTGCCGTGCGGTTGGCAACAAACGCCTGCCGCGCTCGACGAAGCGGCGAACAGCGCCGCACCGTGGTGAAAACCCGAACCAACCAGTCCGCTCAGCGCGCAAACACGGCGGCATGCGCTCTCAGAATGATTCGGCTTTTTTATTATGAATGAGATGTGATTTCGGAACAATATAACTCTTAAACTACCTATTTACTGTGTGTGATAACGTGGAAACCAGAGTAGTGCACTGGTGCTTGGTTTCAACTTCGGCGGCGGCAGCATCAACATCACCACGCGGGCTGGCGGTTCCTCCCAAGGTATTTTGGATTGTTTTATATCGGGGTCTGACATGCTTGGACTAACATTTGGGAATACCTATATAAAACACAGTACATTGAGCTATCGAAGTGGGGTATGTTAAATTCAACATACTTTTTGGTCCATCGAACCGTAAAACGGTTACGTACCTACCTATACCTACCTGTGGTTTTCTTGTTAGAAAATTTGTTTGTTATTCGGTTTAATTAATCTTGTGTCGGCTTCGGATAATTCGGTTATATGGTGGTTAGGTACATAAAATTCGGCTATACGGTTACTATTCGGTTTGTTTACATTTACGCGGTAAAAAGTGTCTATTGTGGTGTGTAAATATTTTATGCCTAGTGTATTACTTATATGTAGTTTGTTTCGGAACTCGGAATCGGTGGTTTATTCGGTTTTATTCGGCTAGCATAAATACGGTTTTATTCGGTGATTTTAGGTTATCCTACATACGTACCTACTTACGTTTCGTAATTTACGGGAATAAACAAAATGGCGAAAGCCAGCGAAGTCAAGTTCAAAATTGAATGCGAATGGTTTGAACATTCTATTACTATGAGTAAATCAAGTGAATACTCATCAGGTGTATTATCGGTTCGGCTCAGAAAATTAGAGGATCATTACGAAAAATTATCGGCGGCTTACGAGAACCTCTTAAATATCGTAACAGATGAAAATGCGACGGCTAGCTATGATGCTCGTTTCAAAATGGCTACTATTCAGTATAATGAGCTAGATGCGATTTTAGCTAAATTTCCCAATTCGGACGGCTCCTACACGACAACGGAAAGTGCAGTACACTCTCGTCTGCCTGTGTTAGATTTAGATAATTTTGAGGGAAACGTGTTTGAATGGTTCAGCTTCATAAGCTTGTATAATTCGTTAGTTTTGTCAAGAAAAGACTTGTCGAAAACAGAGAAGTATCATTACTTGTTCTCACATGTTCATAAAGAACCGCGCACGCTTATACAACATTTGTCTATGACTGATGAGTCATTAGATACTGCGCTGGAAATCTTAAAATCTCGGTATGAAAATAAAAGAATGATTATTGATAGGCATCTTTCCCGTTTGATTCATTTGTCCCCTGTGTCAAATAGTCAAAACCTGCGCGTAGGCATGTTGAATCCACTCTTGGAATCCGTACGGTCTCTTAAAAATTTGGGACTTACAATTGACGATTATTTTCTAGTGTACATGTGCATGTCTAAATTACCTATCGATTTAAAAACACGGTTTGAGCAAAGGTATGGTGGCGTTAAAAACGATCTACCTACATTCGGAAATTTCATTACGTTCTTACAAAACGAATGTCATTTTATTGATACCACCAATCACTCGGCAACGGCAGCGACTTCGTCGTCGACTTCGGTAAACTTCGGTCAACCTCGGAAAACGAACTTCACTCCGCGTGAACAAAATAGGTCGTTCGACAAAAGCGGGTGCGCGTTTTGCAATAATCAATTGCATAAAATTACGGATTGTTATAAATTTCAGAATTTGTCACGTGATGACAGACGCGGTTTAATTAAATCTAAAAATTTGTGTTTTAGATGTTTCGGAAGCCATTCGGCTATTTCTTGCAAACGGAATGTACCGTGTATGTACTGCAATAATACCGGTCATAACAAAATGATTTGTACGTTTGCTGCACCTCGCAATGAGAACGCTCATGTCAAGGGTGCAGGCAAAGTAGAGTCGCCTCAAAACAAAAAATTTAATCATGTTTCGGTCGGTGTAGTTGATAACTTTGATCAACAAAATAATAACGGATATGATGATGATGATGACTTCAGTCGGAATGAAAATCGGTGCACTCGTTACGAGCGCATGTACAATAGCGCCCCAGCGACAGCCGCGCACTGTGACAAACATGGCGGCTGCGCGAGCCGCGCTGTTTCCCGCGAAATTGTTCGCCAACGTTCAGTGTCGCCACCTAGTGTGCGACGCTCGCCTCATGCCCAATAGCAATTACAGCAAAAGAATAGTAATGTCGCTTCGCTCACTATACCTAAAGTTGTAGAAAATGTTTTGTTACCTACGGTGATTGTTTATGTTAGGTCAGCTTGCGGTGTTTATGTTCCCGCTCGCGCCTTATTAGATTCGGGCTCGCAGATCACTATAATACGGAATTGTTTTGTAAATACTCTTTGCTTGAAGCGGCATAACTGTTCTATACCCATTGTCGGCGTCGGCGGCAATAGTACAAAGTTAAGTGACAAAATGGTTATTATTAATTTCAAGTCAAAACTTGACTCGAATTCGGTCCTAACGGTTTCGGCGGCGGTCATGACGACTCCTACGTCTTATATTTCTAAGCAGTTGTCGTCAACTTATGAATGCAAGTTATCGGATTCTAACTTCGCACATTTGTCAAAGATAGACATTATTTTCGGATGTGATATTTTAGGCGAGATTTTAAATAACGGAAAAATACGGTCGGATGCGAACGGTCCGTACGCCTTGGATACTATTTGTGATTATGCTTTATTCGGTCCAGTTAGAGAAAATACTATTTCGGTTTCGGTTCCTGTCAACAATTCGGTTTCGGTCTCTAAAGACAATTCGGTTTCGGTCTCTAACGATAATTCGGTTTCGGTTTCTAACAATAATTCGGTTTCGGTTTCTAACGGTAATTCGGTTTCTAACAACAATTCGGTTTCGGTATCTAAAAACAATTCGGTATCAAATGATAATTCGGTATCAAATGATAATTCGGTTTCGGTATCTAAAAACAATTCGGTATCAAATGATAATTCGGTTTCGGTCTCTAATAACAATTCGGTTTCGGTATTAAATGACGGTTCGGTTTCGGTATCAAATAACGGTTCGGTTTCGGTATCAGGTAACGGTTCAGTTTCGGTATCTGATAAAATGAATGTTTCGGTTTCGGTTTCAAACTCATTAAATAAGAGTTCGGTTAAAAATATTTCGGATTTACCTCACATTTCGGGTGACAGGCTTTCGGTTTCAAATACGGTTACGGATGTTACAATTTTTTCGGGAAGTTCTCTGATTGAGACGGTGGAACGGTTTTGGGCTTCGGAAGAGCCGCCTTCGGTTAAAATTATTAAGGATCCACTGGATATTGAATGTGAAAACTTGTTTACGGAAACAACAACTCGCGGTACGGACGGAAAATATATGGTGCGCTTACCACTTATACCTACTCATTCTCGGCTCGGTGACTCCCGGCAAATGGCGTACCGACGGTTTCAGGCGTTGGAAAAACGTTTTCAGTTACAACCGGAATTTAAAAATAAATATTGTGAATTTATAAATGAATACATCGGTCTCGGACATATGCAAAAATCAGATTTTCGGAATTACAACGACGAACATTATTTTTTAGCACATCACGGCGTCTTTAAAATTTCGGGAGATACTTCAAAAATAAGAGTAGTTTTTGACGGTAGCGGTAAAACTTCTAACGGTGTCGCTTTGAATGACTGCCTGTATGCTGGTGAAAGGCTGCAGAATGATATCACTAAAATTATTTTGAATTTTCGGTTTCCAGTTTTCGTATTTATAACGGACATACGTATGATGTTTAGACAAACTTGGATTCATCCAGACGATCGGCGATATCAGTTAATTCTCTGGAGAGAGAATAGTTCGGCACCTGTAACTGTTTATGAATTAACTACAAATACTTACGGACTCAAATCTAGTCCTTTTGTTGCAAATCGGTGTTTACTTCAATTGGCGGAAGACGAAGGTGACAAGTTCCCTAGGGCTGCGAAACTAATACGTCACAATTGTTACGTAGATGATCTGAACGGCGGTGCAGATACCCTAGAGGAAGCTGTTGAGATTAGGAACGAACTGATAGCGATGATGCAGACGGCAAATTGCGAATTACGCAAATGGTCATCTAATGACCCTAGAATTTTACAGGGGGTTCCCGAGGAACACTGAAATGCCGTCTGATTTTGATAAAAATGATAAATTCGGGTGCGTTAAAGTTTTAGGCGTACAATGGGACCCTAAATCGGATACTTTTACTTACACGGTTAACTTACCTTCAGAGAAACGTATTACTCGTCGAGTTATTTTAGCGTCCACGGCTAAATTGTTTGATCCTCTCGGGTGGATCTGTCCGGTAGTATTTCGAGCAAAACTACTACTTCAGAGTTTGCTTAGCAGTGGTGATGGTAAACCTATCGAATGGGACTCCCCTGCTCCAGATGATCTTGTTCGGAAATGGCAAGAATTTCTTTCGGATATACCAAATCTATCTAAACTTTCAATACCACGTTGTATTAAATCGGACGGTAATAAAAAAAATAATAAATACACTTTACACGGCTTTTGTGACGGATCAATGTCGGGTTTCGGTGCGGTTGTGTATTTACGGACAGAAGATGAGAATAATAAAGTAACTATTCGGATTTTAATGGCTAAGTCTCGCGTAGCCCCATTAAAGAAAAAACTTACCATACCTCATCTTGAACTTGAAGGTGCTTGCCTTTTGGTAACACTAATTAATCATGTTTATGACATATTAACCAATAATCTCTCTATGAAAATAGATAATGTATACGGATGGTGCGACAGCACAATTGTTTTGGCTTGGATTAAAACTTCTCCACATAAACTCAAAGTTTTTGAAGGAAATCGGGTTTCAAGAATAATTTCCTCTAAAGCACCTATCACATGGAAACATGTACCTACGGAACAAAATTGTGCAGATGCTGCATCTCGCGGTACCTCGGCTAAGGAATTGTTAACTCATCCGCTCTGGTGGCATCCTGCTTGGTTGTGTCTTTCTTCTAAAACCTGGCCACACTCCGGTCCAGAGTTTCCTGACACCTTACTTCCTGGTATAAAATCTAAAGTTACAGCAAATGTTTTAGTTTCGGACAAACAATCGGTTACGGATCTTAATTTACTTGACAGATATAGTTCTTATGAAAAATTAATTAACGTCACGGGTTTCATATTACGGTTTATCCATAATTGTAAAAATCCATCTTCAAAAAATTTAAACAAAAATCTCTCGGTAATTGAACGTAGAAATGCCATTAAACATTTGATCAATTCGGAACAGCAAAATGCATTTAGTGAAGAAATAGAAGCTCTTCAAACAAACTTAAAAGTTAAATCAAGTCTGAAGAAACTTAACTTATTCCTGGATTCAGACAATTTGATTAGAGTCGGTGGTAGAATCAAACACTCTGATTTACCTTACAATGCTAAGCATCCACTTTTGCTCCCGGGGAAGGGTAGGCTTGTACAGCTACTCGTTGAACATTTTCATAAAACCTACTGTCATGTCGGTGCAAACGCATTAGCAGCAATTCTATCTCTAAATTATTGGATTTTATCGGTTAGACGTTTAACACGCACGGTCACGTTTAAATGCGTACAATGTTATAAAACACGGCCACATTTAGTACAACCATTTATGTCGGATCTACCACGTGATCGCGTTAGAGCATTACGGCCCTTTCAGAGTGTAGGGACGGACTTCGCAGGTCCATTTTACATAAAGTCCAGTTCTCTTAGAAACGCACGGATTGAGAAATGTTACCTCTGCGTCTTTGTATGTCTTGTGACAAAAGCGGTACATCTAGAGGTCGTTTCTGGATTATCGGTAGAAGCTTTCGTTGACACCTTTACTAGATTTGTATCTAGACGTGGTTTGCCCTCTCTTGTAAGATCAGATTGCGGAACTAATTTCACCGGAACGGATAAATATTTGAAGGATTTATATGTGTATATTCGTGATAATAGCTCAGATATTAGCAAAGAACTAGCTAAATCTAATGTGACTTGGTTATTTAACCCCCCAAGTAGTCCGAATATGGGCGGTTTGTTTGAGGCGGCTGTTAAGACTTCTAAGATGCACATGTCACGAGTTCTCGGTGAACAAAAATTAACCTTCGAGCAACTTACTACTTTCTTCGCTCGTGTGGAAGCTGTCATGAATTCGAGACCCTTAACTCCACTAAGTTCTGATCCAAACGATTTAGACGTGTTAACACCCGGACATTTTCTGATCGGTGAATCGCTAGTTTCCCTGCCTGAGTATAACTATGATGACGTTAAAATTAGTAGACTCAATAGATTTCAATTACTTCAACGGCTCTCGCAACATTTTTGGATAAGATGGCGAAACGAATACTTACACACCTTACAGTTACGGCACAAGTGGAATGATCATACCACATCTCCAAAGGTTAATGATTTAGTATTGATAAAAGAAGACAATAGCCCTCCTTTGGAATGGAAACGGGGTAGAATAATAAGTTTAATGCCCGGTAAAGATGGGATCGTACGGGTAGTTCAGTTGCGAACCCAAAAGAGTACCTTAATCAGACCCGTTTCTAAACTTAGCAAACTTCCACTTGATGATTAGGTCAACCAAGCTACATCTTGGTTGGGGGGGGGGAGTGTATGTCCAAGCATGTTACTCCCTGATGTTTAATAATCTTTTGCCTTGCGGTTGGCAACAAACGCCTGCCGCGCTCGACGAAGCGGCGAACAGCGCCGCACCGTGGTGAAAACCCGAACCAACCAGTCCGCTCAGCGCGCAAACACGGCGGCATGCGCTCTCAGAATGATTCGGCTTTTTTATTATGAATGAGATGTGATTTCGGAACAATATAACTCTCAAACTACCTATTTACTGTGTGTGATAACGTGGAAACCAGAGTAGTGCACTGGTGCTTGGTTTCAACTTCGGCGGCGGCAGCATCAACATCACCACGCGGGCTGGCGGTTCCTCCCAAGGTATTTTGGATTGTTTTATATCGGGGTCTGACATGCTTGGACTAACATTTGGGAATACCTATATAAAACACAGTACATTGAGCTATCGAAGTGGGGTATGTTAAATTCAACAGCTACTGTCAAGCAACGCAAATAAAGGCAATTGTATAAAGATATCAATTTCGATGGACGAATAGACGGATGACCTGGTTAAAGTTGCGGGTTCACGGTGGATGCAAGCTGCTTCCAACCGAGGCATCTGGAGATCTACGGGGGAGGCCTATGTCCAATTGTCCAACAGTGGACTCCCTACAGCTGATATGATATCGATGATGATAGGTTCAACAACACTGTATTTCCTGCGGCCTTTTTCTGCCTCGTACTGTGAGGTTATCGAATCTGTGAAGTGTTTTGTGTCCTCAAATGCCAGCAACTCTCCTGGGGTTGCTGATTCTTATCATTTACCATCAGGTGTCCCGCTTACACGTTTGCCTCTCTCTTTCCATAAAAAAAAACAAATACAATAGACAAAATGCCCACTAGTGTTAAGTTGTGTTTCCATTAGAGCAAAGGGTAACGGAATCGTGCAGAATCCGACCCACATTTCTTGTAACGTGACAATATGACCGGGATTACCAATAATGCGATTTGTCGAGCTCCGATCTCTTCCTATGCAAACGCAACGTTAATACTGGATGACATGAGCGAAATTTTATCCTAGTCTTGCCTGTTTATGCTGATAGATGGCATGACACGTTATACGATGATACGTTATTATAAATACGTTTCATAAATTTCCAGGTGCAGCATTAGTAGCATATCTGCTACTATTAAGCAGCACTTCAGTCAATGGTAACGCTCTGCCACTTGAAACGACAACGACGACGGTCAAAGACGAGAGGCCTGCGAGGTACACCAGGAACAACACGTGGGTCCGAAGTCGGCCCAAGAGCCCAGACACAGCTCTCAATGAGCTCCAGCCTCAGAAATCGGGTTCTGAAGAAATCACCGACAAAAATGTTAAGTACAAATACAGGGGCGGTACGAGGTACAATCCTCGTTCAACCACAGAAAGCACGTTAAGAAGAGTTAGGGCGTCCACAGCAGAGTCAGTGCCGTCAGTATCAGGGTTGGTTATAGTTACTCCAACGGCAGAAGTGAAGAAGCCGTCACAGATGATAGACAGTATGAGGAACTATAAGAAAACGAAACTTCCGTCTAGCAGCACCACCACTATGACAGTCGAAACTAAAAGCGAGGAAGACGACGACGACTCTTCATTTGAAAAGTTCACAAGTAAATTCCATGACAGCAACTTCTTCACTATACCTGGCTTTGACAGCGATGACTTTGCTAAAAATACTAAAAAAGATTCCCACGAGAAATATAGTGATTACACAAGTACTGCCTTTAGTTCTTTTTCGAGTTTTCTGCCAATAGATGACACCTATAAACCAGACTCATATAAATCAGATCAGTACAAATCAGACTTCTTTGATTTTAATGCCGAATTAACTACGCCTAAAAATGATTTCTTTGATAGAAAGTATCAAGATATTTCTTCAAGTATCATTAAAAACTTAGATGCTATAAAAGCGAGATCCCCACCACCGAATATAACAAATGTACATAAAATAATTAAAGAAAATGTTGGTTTAGACAAAAATAATTCTAAACCGGGTAATAAATCGACTATTATTATCAAGAATACCAAAGAAACTCGTCTAGTGGATAACGATGGAGCTGGAACTAATAACAAAGAGCTGTCTGATGTACATGGTACAAGTATTTATTATGAGATGTCAGTGCTGTCTACGGAAACCTATTCAATAAATAATTCTAATGAAGATGATTGCGACAATGATACCTTGCCCGTCGAACCGACGCTTCAAACCCCAGTCGAAGAAGAGCTGGCGTCAATAAAGGGTACTCCATCAAATCTTTTCCTCGTTTCGACGAAGCCTGTGTTCCCGGACCGAGAGTTCGTATCAACGGTGTCCTCAAACTTTTCACCGTCGTCTAGCTCACTACCTTCTCTGTTTAGTTCTATTGGTACGGTACCATTCTCTATCCAAAACTCGGTTTCTTCAACTGAAAAATCAACAAGGACGTTTTCAAGCAACTTTACCAATAGAAACAGGGGGTATTCTAAGAAGTTAACAGGAAGTAGAGATTCTCCCAACAGCGTTACGGTGACGGGTACTAATTTGCCGAATCAAAACGTTAGAAATTTTACGCGAAAATTCCATTTCACAACGCCTAAATCAAAACCAACCTGGATGAGTCCCAGGCGCAATATTACTAAGTCTTACCCACGGCCAACTTATCCAACTACAATATATGCTGAGCATTTCAGTATTAAAAACAGAACATCCACCACAGTTCGCCCCAAACAATCAAATGGGACTATCCTAACAACGGTATCGTCTGATATTGATCCAGTATTACAAGGCGACGTGAGTGGTGTGAAGAAGATTGTGCATTCCCAATCGATATCCGACAACTCTATTCCGTCGTTGTGGAAGAGAGGGTCGACAAAGTATGCGACAACGACGGCGACTTCTGCGGAGGTGGATACGGCGAGTACCAGCGAGTTGGAGATACCGCCGACACTGACGGCATGGGCGCTGGCAAGCCTGCTCAGCCCTCCTGTGGGCCTGACCAGCTCAACACAGAAGAATATTGAAGAAAATGAACTACAGAAAGTCAATGAAATAGCAGGTGGGTCACGTATTAAAGCATTTTATAAATAAACTAGGGCTGCGTGACCAAACCTGAAAAGTTGAGTTAACATTCCATAGAAATTTTGAAATTAAAGATACTTTAGATAATGTTATTTTTCATCTGTCAGCTATCTTGACTTATTGGGTTTGACCACTTAGCCCTCGCTCTCGGTAATAGAAGACATAGCAGAAATGGTAATCCCATTTTAAAAAGCCATTTTGAGTTACGTGAATTTACGACACATGTTTTAATTCGTACTAGTTAGCATAATTATGCGTGGATTTTTTTCTTATTTTAATATTTTTTGTTGATTAATATAACAGCAGCACCTGGTACAAACAATTACTTTTATGTTTATTTTTATTTTTTACTGACACTTTTCAGACAAGAACGAGATCACAACGAGTTCCACAACCACGACTTTGGCTCCTGAAATTAACAACGTGATTACTGAAAAATCCGTAAATATTGATCAAAACAGACTACCATGGCGGCCAGTACTGCTACATGCATCACCTGATCCCGAAGTAAGGACGGAAGTTGTACCTACTGAGACAAAATCGGAAAGACTGCCCGCTGAGAGCAATATCTCCGTCCAAAGCAGCGCTCAGCCTGTCACAACTACTGAAGTTATTAAATCTACTGAGGCTACACAATCTTCTTCAACCACAATAGCGAATACTACAGAAAAAAAAGAACTACAAACGTCTTGGGTACCAGTCACTAGTGAGCAAGCAGTAAAGAAAACTGACAGTGAAAATACTTCAAGAGAATCAATCACAAAATTCCCCAAAGGTGTAACTACACCACTGGATGAAATGGCTCAAAGTTCACAGGAAAATAATGACGTTGTTACAGAAATTAGCACTGATGAGCCGGCGACCACTGATTACGAAATAACGACTTACAGTCGTCAGTTTACTTATGTCCCAACAGTAGCCATGACAGAAAAAGTTGAAACAACAACAGATTCAAACGCGTGGCATCCAGCAGCTCCTACCAGAACCAAAGCTACAACCATAGAAGATGGCCCTGTTACTACATACAGACCTAAATATGTTGACACGACTACAACTGATATGGTAGAAGATACAACTACCACACAGCCAGAAACAACTCCTCAGGTTGAGGTTTCATCCCTAATAACTGACAATGCAACTAAGGTAGAACCTGAGTCGCCTGAACCGACCACACAAGTTGCTGAAATTACAACATCAAAAGAACCAGCAACAGAACTCCCTACGACAGAAAAGGAAACGCAACCAGAAGCTACCACTGACTCCGATGAAACTAATTCCGAGAACAATGTTGACGATTCTACTGAAGTACAAACGGACAAATCGTCGGAAATTCAGACTCCTGAAATTATTTTAAGTACCGAAACTTCCGAAACGACACCAAGCGAGATATATGACAAACCAAGCAGTTCGGAAGAAAGTAGCGGCAGCAACGAAGTTATAACAATGGAAACCACTAAAATAATCTCATCCACAACTACTACCACCACAACAACCACTCCTGTTCCAACGGCCACAGAAGAACAAAAAGAAATCTCAACTGAATCCGAAACAGAAGCAGGAACAACTATTACCCAGACAATAACTACAGAACCGCACGCTAAGATTATTGTGACAACTGAAGATCAAAGTTCGGCGGAAGCGACAACTGAGTCGAGCACCAGAACGGTCAATGAGTTGGAAGATGTGTCGAGCTATGGAGATGTGACGACGGAGAAATCAGTTATAGACATGGAGGAAGCGGGATCAGGAGCAGCGGTCGCTATTGCAGTGAGCACTATAGGAGTTATTGCGTTGATACTGCTCATCGGATTGCTGGTAAGTAATGTCATCCATTCCGTGTCTCAATTTCAACAAAATCATTTCTTTAATGTCAACAAACACATAAAATTGACACGAAAACACAATGACAGAATTTTGATTGAACCTTTAGAGCAGTTATAACATAACTATAACACATACAGAGAAAACATTTTAAAAGAATGGTCGAGTAATTTACCTATTCACTGAAGAATCATTTCCAGAAATGTACCTTCTCTTTTCTTCTTTATAGGAGCATTTTTAATTTTTGTCTTCTAGAATCTTCCTTTCCGTTCTCCAGGTTTTTACTGTTGCGCATTCGTACAAGATATCCAGAGTAATGAGCATAATATCTATTGGACAGCCTCACGATAAATTATGGTCACTACTTTGGAGACCATTGCAGATGTAGTCTTCATTATGTCGATGTTGTGACCTGGAATTTAAAAAAAGGTCTGTTCGAGTTATTGTGGTTTACTATCATTTGCTTAAGAACGTTTTCTCAAATAATCATAGTTTATGTCATGGCTTGTTGTGGTTAAAATAGCCGTGGTAGCCTAGTGGTTTGACCCTGGTACCATCAGCAGCGTGGTCTGCATTTGCTCGTCCTAAAATATAATGTCGATAAGACGTGGCCGTTAACTTGAAAGTTGGAATTTAGCGACATTTTTATTTGATAGGAAGTTGGATGAAAAGTAATAGACCACTTATTTGGCCAACTATACGTATACGGCCTTTTAAGCAGAGGGTCATGGGTTCTAATCCCGGGGTCGTACTTTTGAATTTTTCGGAATTTATGTGCGAAATTATATTTGAAATTTACCATGAGTTTTTTGGTGAAAGAAAACATGGTGAGGAAATCTGAGTACACCTACGAAGCTACGAAGCAATACAATTGTATGTATTTATAATCTGAACCCTCTCATTCTGGGAGGAGGCCTGTGCCCAGCTGTGGGACGTATATAAACTTGAGATGATGAGATTTCATATGGTTAAATGCTGCATCTGAAGTCTTCAAATTGCTTAACAACTCGGGCAAATCATTTCACATTGAACATGTTACTGCATAATATTTTTTTTTTTTTTTTTTTTATATGAATAGGAAGGCAAACGAGCAAGTGGGTCACCTGATGGTAAGTGATCACCACTGCCCATAGACACCCGCAACCCCGGAGGGATTGCAGATGCGTTGCCAACCTAGAGGACTAAGATGCAATGCCTCTTGTGCCCGTAATTTCCCCGGCTGTCTTACTCTCCGCACCGGAACACAGCAGTGCAAGCACTGCTACTTAGCGGCAGGATTAGCGAGTAAGATAATAAGATATTAAAGCCACGTAAGACGCTTTGTTAGGGGACTTACAGTTTAAAAATTTAGTATAATATGAAATACGTTTTCCGAAAGCAAAAGATTTACAAATATACAAACTATTAAGAACTAAATAACAATAAAGAACACTAAAACTAGGAAAGCTGATTTAAAGTAAACTATGTTAAAAATGATTAAAAAATAATTTAAAGAATCCCCCTGTTTCGTGCCTGGTTCACATGTTCCCGTTATGCTGGCCGCGTTACCTCTATGAACAGCAATGGCAACCCTTTGAACCAGCCACGAACCAGAGCGGGGATTGCAGCCCCTATATGCCAGTCTCCTTTGCCTCCGAGCCTCAGGGACCCGCTGTCTCGACGGCGACCGTACAAATTCGTATACCGACTCCAAGGATTTATATGGCGACTAAATACACGACGACATGAACGTAGAACGTTATGTTTTAAATTTGTAACGCCTGCTTTACTTACCAGTGTTTTAGTGACGTGATTAGTTCTGCCCTACGCCGTGAGACTAGCGACCTGAAATTGGACATTTTAAATATTTGAAAACTTTACGTCTCGATAGTTCAAATTTAAAAAGCTTCTCACTGATTGGCAGGAGCTTATGCCATTTATTTTTAGTTGTAGGTATCTCTTCCATCCTGCTCCAGATAGGGAGAAGCACAAGGGAGAGGCACAAGGGGCGAACGGGCCAACAACAATATAATATGTTAGAAATGAACTTGAAGTAGATAATAATATCGTCGGGGGGGCGTGCCCCCCTGCAGACCCCACCCTAAATCCACCTCTCCACATAGCGACAACCCGACTCACAAAAGTATGGCTCATGTTCAATCCTTCATAAAAACCTAACACCACGAAAGAACTGCATGAAAATTGCGTGTTAAGTTTCGTCGCAATCAGAAGTAACTCTACCTGCGCAAGGGCAGTTGAAAGCTCGTTAGATAACGAGTTACATAACTACAGCACGGTAACACAGTGACGACCTTAAACCTGTGCCGTAAGATCTTTGTTCCAACACTCGAGAACTTTACTGACCATACCTTGCTTTGACAAAAGTTAAACTGGGACTTATGGAGTGGGTATACGGGTGAGTTTTAAGTGTGAGTTTACCAAGCGATTTATCTGGCGATAAAAATTCCGCTGTGCAACTCGAAGCAACTGATGTATGAATTTGACACCTGTGATAAGTTGATGGGCTTCGGCTAGTCGTGGGCGATCGCGAATGTCGGTCAGGTTTTAATTGTTCTAATGAAAAGTTTACATTGAATTAAAATACGGTGTGGAGAGTAAGACAGCCGGGGAAATTACGGGCACAAGAGGCATTGCATCTTAGTCCTCTAGGTTGGCAACGCATCTGCAATCCCTCCGGGGTTGCGGGTGTGTATGGGCAGTGGTGACCACTTACCATCAGGTGACCCACTTGCTCGTTTGCCTTCCTATTCATATATATATAAAAAAAACCTAAGTCCTTCGGGGTTTGCTTTAAATTTGATGAAAATCAGGGAGCAAAAGCAAAAGTAGAGGAAATTGGTAAATGGCCCAAAGACGCGGAGAAGATAGAGGTGGTTGTAAGGCCAGCATTATGATGAATTGTATTTTCTGACAATTTGTCTCTGCTTTCTTTTACAGTCACGAATATATGTTTTCTTTATGTATTTCTTAAATCTATGGTGGAGATCGGTAACTTTTATAATGAGTGAAAATACAGCTCAGGAATATTCAGACTAACTTGAAAGATGAAATTAAGCTTGATGTAAATATGCCTAAAGTAAAGTAGTAAATATTTATAGAAAATAGCAACACAGTTGGTCTAATTGTTATGAAGTGCTATACTGAAAGTATTAAAAGAGAGATTGCAACGAATATTTTGTTGGACGGGATCGGTACCTCAACCTAGGTACTTAATATTTAGTTCAAAAATATACTTTTGTGCCATCTTCCTCAGGTGACCAGGATATCCACATTAAAAGCTCAATATAAGCCTAAGCTTTTTTATTAAAATTTGCGTAACAAAATATCAATGGAACGGAACAGTAAATTTATTTCTTGAATAAGAGATAGGACTAACAAAAAATCATTTACTTTGCTGCACTGATAGTCCATTCTAATCTGATTTAACGCTTTTGTAAACATATAAGTATGTATGCATGTATAAATCTTAAATTTATTTCTTACGTCTGTTTTTTATTAAGAGTTGATATTTCAATGCTTACTCTTATCCATTATATTTTGAGGCAAAGCTCAAAAGTTAGATTTCCAAAAAAGTTTTGATAAAACAGAGATGTCACATAATACAATACATTGGCCTTACCATGACGTCTTAATGCGATACAATTCCGACTCAGTCCAGGTTTTAGCTGTCATTTTTAGTATGGATCTGACAGCGAGCGAACCTAAACTGAATCGGAATTGAATCGCATAAGACGTCACGCTAAGACCCCTGAGATTGAAAAGCCGGAAGTTACTCGTACAACAAATGAATACGAGGAGGGTATTATAAAAGCAAGAATTTTAGAGTTTGTGATAAAGCAAAATTAAACTTGAAAATGAAATTGCATAAATATATACATACCGTCACGCCTCTTTCCCACAGGGGTAGGCAGAGACTACTTTGTTCTACTTGCTACGATCCTGATATACATCTTTCGCTTCATCCACATTCATCAATCTCTTTATACATGCTCGTCGGTTCCTGTTTTCCAAAACTAGGTCTGTCTAGGCCTTCCCCTTCCAACGTACCTATTCACACTCCCCATATAAATCTGCTTAGTTCGTCTTCTTTCATCCACCCTCTCTACGTGACCAAACCAACTAAGCATACTTTTATCTATCCTGATCACTTTATTACTTTCTTTCACACCTGCACTTTCCCTTATCACACTATTCCTTACTTTATCTTTCAGTGATACACCTTCCATAGGTACTTCTATTAAAATTCTCATTTTTCTAGTTTTCAAACGTAGCCTCATAATAATAACATATATAGTACAGATACATTATAATACTGAAAGAAGAAAAATAGAATACGCGTTTCGGAATTCCACGAAGAGCAGATTAAATATCTAAAAAATACACTGCTGAAAAAAAAATACGCGCAAAATATTAAGTAAGAACAACTTACCAATTTCAGCATTACGACACTGCAAATTAAACAAGAGTAGAAACTAATCAAAAGTCACGTGATCTAATCTTTTAAGACTTTAAACTATATAAAGAAAAAAAAAATATATATATAAAATCAAATCAAATATTATTCCAGTTTTTTTTCTAAATTAGCTATGATCATTTCTTTAAAAATTAAAAGTGTATGTAGTTTAGAGCGGTGTGGTGACGGCGGTACGTCACTGTGGTGTGCGCGCGCGCAGGACGCTGGGCGACGCGCTAGGGCAGCGCCGGCGGCGCGCGCGAAAGTGCCGACTTAGGCTACTTACTAGGGGTGACAGAAGGTGTAGCTTTTCGCAAAGATATCGATTCCTAAATGATTCATTTCCCAAAAAAAAAATTCTGTAACCGTTAAATATTCAGGATTTATTTTAGAACTATCCTGTAGAACCCTAATAGGTTTGGTTAAATTGTTTTTATAAAAGTCCTGAGACAATTACTGATCCAGAAAAAAGCATTCGACCATTTGTTTTTTTTGGGAAATGCATCATTTGGGAATTGTTTCTTTGCGAAACATTGGTAAACCGTGGCAGAAATACAATACAGAGGCATGCTAGGCTTGGTTAACCGTCTCATTTGCCTGATAGCTAAAATTCTATCTAAAACTGACCATCGTGCTAAAGTTAGGTTAGGTTAGGCAAGATAAAGGAGTCTCGCTTATAAATCGCCGTCGACTTATGACTAAAACCAGTTAAATTTCTGGGTTTAAAATGACTTTTGAAATCTGTAACTACGTAACTTACTAACCCTGGCATCGTATATAGTTTTACCACGTGCGTGTTGTTAAATAAATATAACTGAACATATAAAAAACAAGACGCGGTTAGAAAACAGCGTCTTTACAAAAAGTATTTAGACGTCCGCAGTTCTAGATGTTAAAATAGAGCAAAACTTGATAGAACTATGTTTCCTACGTTTGTTAAGGATCTTTAAGGATAAATCGATCTTGGAGAAAAAGTTGTACTGTACGTACTCAGTACGTCTATGAAAGTTTTTGGGACATCCCTAACTCGTGTAATTTCTGGGCCCCGCACTCGATATTTCGCTAGGCATAAGTGTCGCCGTATCGCTCGAAGGATGTTTTTACAAAGCGAATTATAAACAAAGCTCGATGACGGACCTTGGGCGCGCGTTTCCATTGTCAGAGCTGATACGTTTTGGAACGACGGTGTCCCACTAACACCGTTGGTAAGCTTCGATATACATCTAATTAAAATTAACCCTGAATCGGAATTTAAGAGCGAAATTACATCTGAAATTTACCATGAGGTTTTCGGTGAAAGAAAACATCGTAAGGAAACCTGCAACACGTCTGCGAAGCAAATCAATGGTGTGTGTGCATTACCCAATCCACACTGGGTCCGCGGGGGAACTATAACCTAAGCCTGCCTACCTTGGTGACCCCCCATTGCACGCTCAACGCAACGCTAACAATGCAACGCTTGTTTGTCCTGCTGTTTAGTAAAACTGTGAATATTATGATTAAGAAAGCACATAACAGAATAATGGAACATAAAATAAAAAATGTACATAAAAAAAAAAAAAAAAAAATTTAACCAAAAATCCTTTTCTATGCCCTTTTATCAGTTTTACCTGTAATGTTACCATCAGATGTCAAAAAAAACTTGCTGTTGATTTTGATACCACTTCCAAAGGTCCGATTTACTTGGGCATGTGCAAATCCAATAACAAGTACCTTTCAACAAAATCAAACAATTTACAAAAAAACTTATTTCATATCAGGCAGACCGACCTCGATCTCTAAACATTTGTTGTGCAATGCATTTGCATTTCTGCTCATCAACTTATTAATAAAATTGACGTGTCGTACGACAGTGTAAACCAGTCCCTAGTAGGGCACTTCGTAAATCAGCTCTGAGTGGCATAACGCTGGCTCTTGTGACTTTTCTCACGGAATACCTTCAAGTGCTTGCGTGGCATTTAGAAAAAGTCGTGAACTGCATTATTTGGGATATCTTAACAACGAGCTTGGTTGTGTTACTTTGTCTATCAGATGATAACAAATATCGACCAAGTCAGTATCGATCACGGGAAGAAGGGTTTCGCTGTTGAAATGAAGTTAAAATATACCACAAAGATACCTAGATGTTCTGTACAAGAAAGCGTATCTACGTAGGATGTGACAGTTACGGCTATTTATTTATTGGACAGTTTATTGACGACATGTTTGAAATCATACGGGTTGTATTGTAAAACTAATTTTCTTTGAAAATATTTATTGTGCTCTGCAATTTTAAGGTTAACTGCTAGAGATCACTCATAGGCAATCGCGTTGGTTTGTTTTTGTACAATAAGTAAAGTATTGAAGTAGATACTTACTTTAATTTCTTTCATATTTGTGGTGCCATGACTCAAAAGTTAGAGAGATGGTTTATAATTCAATAAAAAGGATCTCTTTGTTTTATACTTTGTCTAACATTGTTAACTAAGCAAATTCACAAGAACCAAATGGATGGATGATACAAAGAACACTGAAATACAACGTAGAAGTTCCCAATCTGAACTAATGTTGGTGACATAATACATACTCATACCTAGTAAATAATTGTTACTATCCGGCCTGTCTTCGACACCATAAATTTTTAGTATTTTTATCTTTAGTTTTATTACACCATACCCGAGAGGACGATACCCGGAAAGCTGAATCAAGGTAGCCCTAAATTGACTTGGCGTCGTTCCGTGGAGAAGGAGATGGGTACGCTGGGGATGGGATGGGAGGAGACTCAAACTGCCCAAGACCGGAGTTAGTGGTGAGAGCTGACGAGCCCTACACCCCAGCTGAGGGTAATAGGAACTAAAGAAGAAGATATACTATTTCACTTTATTTCTAGTTTTTACTTCCATGTTGGTCTGGGAGGAAAGGAAAAACATAGAATGTACCAGCTGCTTCTTTTCCCGTGCAGATGGCGAATGCCCATCGAGGGAATGAGCGAAAATCTTGGGAATCATGTTATGGGCGATACTATTTTGATTCCCTTTTCCACTTACACACCCACAATCATGCTAAACGTGGCCTTTAGATTTTGTTACTTTAGGCTTTGTCTACCCCGTAACATATGTAATAAAGACGTGATTGTATGTGTGTATTTTCAGTTGGTGGTGCGTCGGCGTGGAAGGCGCGGTGTGTACGCCCAACGCTGCACCCCAGTGTCCCTGGACGCCTATAGCCTTGACAGCGTCAGCGTTGGCCACCGCAAGGGCAACCAGCGGCTACGAGCTAGCAAACGGAGCTACGGCAACCCTGCATACGACGACGAGGTATGCACAAAAACCCGTTGTATATCAGTAGTTATGTCTAAAATTTGACGTTCTCTATTGGCTGTCCAAATCGAAGATTCTTGCAATGCATGCACATGTGCGTTTTTAATGGTTCCAAAATAATGATAGTGGTGACTCACGAAAATACAACATGCGTGAGTTCCTGATTATGAATTCATCAAAGTAATGATACCTAATCGATTTATTTACTTGGTTGGACACAGTGGTTTTCGTTTGGTTAACATGACGGGCATACTTCGACTGCAAATACGTCTTTCCCGTTTTTTCTATCTCAATGTATGTGGATGTGCAACGACTGCCATCAGGTAGCTATCTTCTCGTAGGTGTTTAAATACATCTAAAGACGATCTTATACATATATTGAAAATATGGACTTCTTCAAATATTCTTGTGCACTTCGATTTGGCGACTGTAACTAATTTTCCAATGTGATCTGACATCTAGCTGGAAAAAGTTAAATCTCGATTAAACCTGATATTATATCGCTTTGTATGCATGCATTACCGATCTATTCTATAATGGACCCAATAAGGATTTCCAATTCCTGTAAAACTCCAGGTAACGTCTCATCCAATGAACTACGCAGCGCTGGCTAACTTCGCTATGGACGTGGAGTCGATGAGCACCGAGTTCGCCGAGATCCCGGCCGTCACCGTGCGTCTCGACGAGGTCCCACCCGGCTGTGAAGACAAGAACCGCTACTCCAACGTCCTGCCGCTTCCCGAGACGAGGGTGCCGCTCAGGAGGATCGGCAATGATCCCACTTCGGAGTACATCAATGCAAATTACATCACGGTGAGTGTCAGTCATAAGTTTCAGTATGTATTTATTTTACTGTCGTTAAATGAAAAATATGCCTAAGTAACTAGATTGAAGGAGAAGGAGAGGAGATGCGATAGAAATTGAAGGAGGCTCATATTAAAATGATTGGTAAAGGCTAGAAGAAGAAAACTAATAAATAGCTGGAGCAACAACCTACGTGTGTGTACATTAATGTTACCAGATGCAGCAAAATATCGAATTTGATGTAGCTTTTCTTGTTGGTCGTTTTTTCTGAGCCTTGGTTACATATTTAAATTACAGCTATTCGAAATACATTCATTAAGCTATACTATCAGATATCGCGTGTAAATTTTAATCCGTTATTAATGTAATTTTCCTCTATTACAGGGTCCAGGAAATATCCGCAACTACTACATAGCGTGCCAGGCGCCGCTGTCCAACACAGTAATCGACTTCTGGCGGATGATCTGGGAACAGAACTCTAGGATCATTGTCATGCTGACGGAGTACATGGAAAACGGAGTCGTGAGTATCTTGTAGAGTCGAGAGTTGATTAAAAACTTGATATGTCTCTGTTGCTCATTGTTTTACGTAAAAATGGTTTTGTGGTCTGTTGGTTTTCAACTTATCATTATCAATTATCAAGTAATGCAATTATGTCATTAGTTATTTCTTTTAAAGTAAGTATGTCTCTAAGCAAGGCTTTGTCAGTTTGGAAATCTATTGTAGCTTTAATATTATTCATATTGCCAAAGATCTCCTGATTACCAAGTTCCTAAATTCTTAGACAAAATCCTAGATTCCTCTCGTTTGCAATGTTTTGCCAACAGTAGTTGAAATGTTTCTCTGACATTTTCACAACTACCTTTTTCAGGAAAAATGCTACGAATACCTTCCTCCCTCCGAAGTGTCCGACAACAAGCGAACCTTTGGCGAATACCAAATTATACTGAAGAAACGAGAACAACGAGACAAGTACGCTGTATCAAGCGTTCAGGTCATCAATCTGACCACGAGGACCTGGCGAGAGGTCACTCACCTCTGGTACTTCTGGCCGGCCAAGGGAGTCCCCGAAGATTACGACTCGGTGCTGGACTTCGTGTCAGAAATGAGGAGCTATATGAAGATCTCGCAGACTGCCAAAGAATATGATGAAGATGGTACGTTTGGTCCTGGTTTTTTACGTTTTATTCTGATAAGGTAGTAAAAGCAGCATAATTTTTCGTAGTTCAGGATCCAGAGTAGTTACATTCTACTTGTCTATAAACATGCTGATTGCAATATTTTCCCTTTTACTCTACAATTTTCAGGCGTAGAAGTAATCTATGGCGATGGAAGCCGATCGTCCTTCGGAAACCTGACAAAGCTGCGCGAAGACGGCAGTCCAGGGAATGGCGTCAACGTGTACTCTCCCGCCAAGGCCGAAGAGATGATGAGGAGGGGTCACGCTAACAACGGGACGCTGAGCAGGATGAAGGCTGCGTCCGAAGTTGAAGGTGGGTCAGATGTTGTTATGGAAACAAGGGAGAGATAGATAAACTGGTATGACACGGAAAGTTGCTTTAGATACTTAGGTGGACTTAATTAGGTAAAGGTGGGACCACGGGTAAGTGTGTGAATGTACCCCACGCCGCTAAATTAAAGTTGCAAGATTTGACTCTAACAAGAACCAAACATAAATTTATGCGCTTTTAAAAAGTTGAAGTTGAATATGTTCGTGTATTCGGCAGGAGTCCGTCCGTGCACGGTGGTGTGCGCGAGCGGCGCGGGGCGCTCGTGCCTGCTGGTCGCGCTGGACGTGTGCGCGCGCGCGCTGGCGGCGCACGCGGCCGACGTGCCGCGCGTCGTACGCGAGCTGCGCGCGCAGCGCCCCCACGCGCTCGCCAACAAACACCACTATATCTTCCTCTACAAGGTACAGCCATTCATCAATTAACAAACAATCAAATTAAAAAGAATCCCTCTGCATTTTTTTCCATTTTGGAAAAGTGCTGATACTCTTCAAACTGCTGAACCGATTTTTACCAAACATCGTAGCGGATTAGCTGGGTAACTGTTTTTTGTTCATTGAATTGAAATGGACCTCCGTAAGGTATTGCGTAATTCAATAAATTAAATTGAATTAGGTACAGGTTGGAAACAATCTATGGGTCCTGGAGGGCAACTACCTTAAATACTTTTGTCAATTAAAAAAAAGACAAAACTGCATTCAAAGATCCTCTAAAATTCGATTTTCTCGCCCGGAAATCGAACCAACTAAAAATGAAAAAGAATAAACACTCGCTATTTTATTATAAGAAACGGTAAGAATATTGTTTAGGATAAAATTTGTCTAATAAACATTCTCATTCTCAGGTGCTAAGCGAGTACGGCAACAAGTTGATGGGCGGTGGCGTAGACACCATATAACTTCATTGGCCACCGCAGAAGAATTCTCACGCGCTCCATGACATTCAATGCAGCCTTAAATTAGTAGTGGCTTATGCCGATAACCTAGCGTACCAGAAGAAAATATAAGAATTTTTTAGAAGAATAGTGGGTCGGGTAGAGATTTTAAATCTACAAGCGTATTACCAAACACTTCCTTAAGAAGAATTCAGATAGATAGCTGTGAAGCACTGGGTACTTTACTTGCTTTAGGCCCAGTAGTATCTTATGTTCCTCACCGGACGGAGAAGTGGATATATTGTTATACATATTCGAATATGTCAGACCCACTTTTTTACGATACGTTATTGGTATAAGTCGAAGTGAGAACTTTTTGGAAAATACCAAAGCATAAAGTTACGAGATCTCTATAAATTTTGATCGCTCAAAGTTATCGATGGATATATTTTTATTTTTTACCTTTCGCGTTTTTTGTAAAGTGACAGAGTTTTTGAACACCCTTTGTAGGTGAAGTTTTTTTGTTCATAATTTTATTTTCTTTGTTGAGTTTATGATTTTATATAAAGTAATGTTTTGCTAAAAATATTGCTCTGAATATTACGTATCACGTAAATTTAACGCGACAAGGTACTATAACGTAAGTACATATTTTGAGGATGACTGGACAGCTGTATCTACACCTAGGATAAGTATTTTCGAACAATTTAATTCTACTTACTTTAGGTTCATTCACTAGTCTAATTTATCGTTTAAGTATTTGCCAAAAATATCAAACTTATTCGATTTATTCCCAAAACGCATAATTCCAATCACAACTATGCTAGACTATCATAATAATTTTATACGTAGTGGTTACTGAAATCTGCTGTGATTTCTTATTATTTCTAAGATCTAGCTTTATTGTTCCTGTAGCAATTACTTTGTAGTCATAAGCGGTTTACCTCAAACCACCTACTTGTAAGAAAACAATGTAGGTACTAAAGTACACAAACTTCATCATTTTCGCCGTTAATGAAAGCATATAAACATGGATTTTATTGCTGTAATAGAGTACATAATAATTTTGATAAAATGTACCGCTTTTAAATTGTATATCTAGTTATTATCTACGTGTATCTATATGTGTATGACATGACTCTTTATAAAACATAAAACACAGTGAATTTTACGTATCATCAATTCTCAATATTGAGGATTAATTTTAAAGAACTAGGTGCACAAAAAATATTTTTAAATCTTCTCAATACTCTATGAATACGTTTGTTAAATACTTTTAATGATATTGATATTGTCTCAGTATTTCTCTTTTGTGTATAGCTTTCTACAATTAATTGAATTTTCTCACTTATTTTGTGCATATATTATTGTTACGATTGTTGTTAATTTGTTAATTTTAAGTTTGTTATAGATATCAACTGGATAAAATATTTATGACATTAAAATATGAAGTCAAGGCATTTATTTCATAAAATATAGTATTAAAAGCACTGTTGGAACAACACGGATTATTATGTTTATGTAATTTTTGTTAAGCAACATAAATATTTTCAGATATATTATTAATGACCAAATGATTATAATATAAAATATAATTACCTATATAAAAAAATCTTTCTTTTAGTGGTAAAATCTGTTTTGTAAAGAGTACCTATAAACAATAAAACAATAAATTGTATACACGTATTTTTTTCTGACTTAGCCAAATACATGAATTATTAATAACACAACACATATGATGTAACTTCCGAAACTAAAATTAACTCTAAGATTAATACTAGAACATAAAATACACTTTAAAACGATATTAATCTGAAAAGTGGGAACAAAATCATAAGAAATCAAAACGATCATTTGTAATATTGTTATCATTATGATAAATCAATAAAACTGGCCGCAGCGGACACATTATCAAAATATTCAACAATATTGACATCTTCCTGGCTTTCGCCATCAGAATCGTCGTTATCCCTGTCGTAATCATCACCATACCACATCATCTCTTCTTCAAGTGTCTCTCTTGGCACCAAGTCGGTTATAAATTCTTCAGCTATGATCTCATCATCGTCTTTGTTTTCAGCTTCATCATTTTTTGCGATCAGTTCTGCATCATCACCGATGCGTATCGTCTGTTTCTTGATCATCCGTACTAATGCCGATAATTGTGTCAATTCTTCTTCAACGACGTCATCATCGTCTTTGCCTTTTACCTCATCATTTACTTTCTGCTGTTTGGCTATATACTCTTTGATGATTGGTACCGGTGCTAGTTCTTTGTTCATTTTGTTTTCCACCATTGTCTTTGTTAAATTATCATGGATTGTTGGGGTGTGCATTACTTGGTCATAATTCGTTATTTCGTGGATTATTTCAGTCTG
This sequence comes from Pandemis corylana, assembly GCA_949127965.1. Lineage (NCBI taxonomy): Eukaryota > Metazoa > Arthropoda > Insecta > Lepidoptera > Tortricidae > Pandemis > Pandemis corylana. Next base: position 11,463,871 of record OX421866.1, on the reverse strand, counting down.
GAAGGTGTTTTTAACTTCACCTTTGTCTTCCATTGGCTTGGTGTGACAATGAGGCCATAATGCATGATCTTTTACCAGCTGTTCTTCTAACAACTCTTCATCCACTTCTTCAAACTCTTCATTCTCATCTTCTATTTCTTCTGGTATCTCATCATTGACCTCTTCAGAGTTCTTGTTAATTATTTGTGGTAGGTCGTGGAAACTTATGTTTTTCTTTTTCATTGATGTAGCTTTTTGTTTGTCTCCTGGTTCCTGGTGGACAATTGTTAAATTAAGACTTGTTCATGATTTTGAAATCAAAATAAACAACAATAGTTTCTGTTAAATTGTAAATTGGGCAAAGGTTAGCTAGCCTTCTATGCTGATTGATCCGAACTTTTGGTTATTATTTTCAAAAGAAAATGTATTACATTAAATATTGTAATACTCTTCAAAATTTCGTTAAATACCAATAAAACTCATATAATGTAACATGACAAATATGTCAAAATGTATTTATGAAATTAAAAATTACAAAACGTAAAATTTACATAATAAAATTAAGTAGGTATCAGTATCAAAATAAACAATATCAAAAGTACAATTCTATATCAAAATTTATTAATTGTTGTCTGTTCTGCGTTCAAAAATCCTTGGTAAGTTTTGGCATTTACAAGCTTCATCACTGTTAATATTGTATGACAGTTTTTGGTTCTGCTGTGTGACGTCATCTGCGTGCAGAAATCGCACACGCGCGTTTGAACTACTGCTAGCATGCGGCGCGGGCGCTGACTGTAAATATGGAAAATTGACACACAATTGCATTTCGTTAAAAATACGCCAAATATCAAATATGATTTTTAAGTGATTTAGATCATTTTTGCAATCGAGTAAGCTGATTTGATCTCCCAATAACATGAACTGTCAAAGCATGTATTTTGATTTAGTCTTAGTTCGTCCACTTCTACCCTCGGCTTTTCACTATTTCTGATTAGTACGTCTACCTTTTTTAAATTAGTATGAACTGGCTTCCTATTTCTTTTGATTTCAATATTATTATTATTAACCAGGATAGGTCTGCTGAGCCAAGAATTCCTCTTGTCGTCTTCATTCGTTTCGATGTTGAGCGGTGTCCCGCCAGTTGTGGAGTCCAGATCAACCCGCCAGCACCTCCTGGGCTTACCCCGTCACCGCCCATGCTGTGATGGTATTTTAAATTAAAAAAACATTACAAGTTTGCTTACATTCCACGCCGGGGCATTGTTCCAGTGTTGAGTGTAGTCGAAACTGTTATGTTCTTTCTCTTTATCGGAGACGTCATCGACTTCGCTAAAGATGTCGTCGATAGAGTAAGGCTTGTAAGATGGGAGCGGGACGAGAGACCCGGCGAGGGAGACCGAAGATGCTTTACTAGAACCTGCGGATGGAAAACCTTTTAGTCGATAGTGTGATAGTTAATATCCCCCAAAGACCTAAACGGACTATGACCACTTACTGTACGAAGGGACATGCGTACCTACGACATATACATTAATATTCATATGACTCGAACTTCGAGCCTTGTGGCAAAAATATACTAGCAGCGTTGACCCTAAACTTAATGTGAAGAATATAGCAATACAGAAGAAAAAGAGTCTTCAGTTACTGATTTATAGTGCTTTCTTGGGAGTTCAGTTTGAGAATGTAAACGACTTTTTAAGGTTTTGTCTGTTACAGTTAGGTATTTATTTGACGAATCTTACGTACATCTTTTAGACCTCGGTGTTCCTGGAAACAGCAGTTCCACCTTCTGTTGGTAAAGATACTCAAATTTATAATACTCGAGGGTAAAGCTACATATTTATTAAATGTAAATGGGACACAGGTACGTAGGTATGTAAAAACATTTAACTGATATACCTTAGCATCGAATCGTAAAGCTTTATCAGCTGCAATATTCTTCTTGGCTGGAGCTCTCTCCCGGTTCTGACGTTGAAATTGGCGCCGAACATTGTACGCTCGATATGCCGCCTTGTGGAATAAAATATGAATGAGTCAAATTACGGATCCCAAATGTATATATTAACGTAGGTATTTTTCTAGATAGGCAAATTTAGTCCTAATTAGAGACAATAAATCGACAAAAAAATTGAAGGTTTTTCCAACTTTTTATCATACGAATATAAGCCATTTTTTTCAATATAACGGCGCCAGTGGCAAAGATACGATTGGAAAAGTTGAAATATGGAAAAAGCACACTGATACTTATAAAGTTACCAATTTCCAAAACACTCCGAAAACTTTTCTGGTAAGTACCTAACCACTTTTACGAATAAAATTTCTAAAGATACGATTGCATGTGCCTTAAAGGTCGCGTTAGCGGTGTGAGAGGGAACTATCATTAGACCAGAGGCACTACTCTGAAATTTGTATAATACCGTCTCTCTCACTTTCAAGTCAATGACTAATAGTATGAGATGAACGGCACACTAATTTCGAAAATGTAATTTCGTAATACAAGGCTAGAAAGCTCCACCTGTATTTTCTTCACGATGCTGTTGTAATTGTCACCAGGCTCCTTGGTTTTTCTGTAGATCTTGAGCGTGTGCTTGGCGGCTATCAAAGACTCGTCCATGTCGCTGTCTGTCGACGATGACTAGGAATGACAATTATAGATTATACTTACACGGGCTCTTACAATTATTCCAGAATACTAAAGCAGAAGGTTAGTTTAGTTTGACTGAACAACCCTATAAGTGTTTCTCAGGATTTTCGACTGTGATTAAGAAATGTCTTCATACATCTTCAAAGATGTGTCAAAGGGGTGACAACATTTTAAATCCAAAATTACATTGAGAAATCTTTACAGGAGTGTCCAGCCACACTAACTCAACGTGCTACTGAAGTATCCCTGAATGATTTTAAAAGACAACTGCAATTTTATATAGCCTGACCCGTTGCTTGGAGAAAACGTGTTCACGTATGAAGGGAATTTGTGTTCACTGGTATGCGTGAAGTTCTCAATACGCACTATTCCGTGAAGAGGTCTGCGCCCAGAAGTGGGACGTATATAGATTTTTGGACTTGTGGACAACACTGCTAACCTTAAGCTAGAATAAAATGCCTCATGTACTAGTAATTTCACCAGCTGTCTTACTCAGTCAGATCACAACAGCAGCATAAGCCAGTGCTTGGCGGAGGGATCCTAGTATGAGGTACCTCATAGACGACGGTGTTGTTGACCTGGTGCCGTAAGAAAGCGCTTCGCACCGCTTCCAGCACAGCGGGCAGCTGCGTCTCATCTATCTCCGTTTTCTTGAGTAGTTTTATCATCAAACTGGTTTCTTTTACTGTAAGTAAATCAGTTTCAGTCCTGTGCCGAAATTATAACGTTTGGGGCCGTGGCAAATTCATCAGATGGGGGCCCTCCTTCGATATAAAGAAGTGCATCACCGTATTCACCGTCCTTATGAGCTCTAGGCCCAGCCAGTTCGGGGCACGCGGCGTTTAGTACCTACCACCCTATAGAGTTACGCCACTATTAGTGTCTTTAAACTAAACTATCCACCTGCTGAAATTTTCCGGAATAAATTTAGGAAACCGTGTACAATAAACACAAAATAGTCCACGTTATACATATACCTAAATAAACTCTTGCGTTAAGCGGCCTTAAGCTTATATTATTCTCTGTACAAACCTCCTCCGCTCTCAAAGAAATCCGTCACCACTTTCACGATTTTTTCGACATCCTCGTCGCTTAACCCCACCTCGCGCAATTCGTCTTCCAATTCCGGGTAGCAAGAGGTCTTGCACACGTTGTCGCATACCCGAGACGCAATGAACAGGTTCTCACGCGCAACCAACAACGACGCGAGGTAATCAGTGATGAATTGGAGAAGGTTTTGCGGTTGTGCTCGGAGTACCTTGGAATTTAAGTGTTTCCGTTAATCTATACATGATTAAATAAAAATACGGTGCATTGACATCAATGTACGGATTAGAACGTATGTTACTTTTCTTGCGGTTTGAAAAATCGCACACGCTAGAACCAGGTAGGTATTTAACTTGAAAGACAACCAACCGTCAGTCAAGTCAACCGCAAGGAAATTCTTGACTAAAAAAAGCATTATTTTGGCTAACTGTAGGTACACATCGATTTTTTTAGAATTCGAAAGGAGGTAAACAATTTTGACATGTTTTTACAAAAAACACTATTTTTTAATTGGTTACTGGAAAATATGTATAACACGATAACAAAACAAATTACGATTTTCCAGGGTTTTTAAATTGTTAGGTACTTGTTATTTATTTTTTAACCTGTTTTTCAATAAAAAGAAGTTTCAAAATTGTTTACCTTTTTTTTAATGCTAAAAAAACGAAGTATAGACACGTATATCAGAGAGTGATAGAGAAGTCACCATAAAAAATCAAAATTTAAATTTATTTTTGTAAATTTGCCGCCATGCCATGAGCTACCAGCGCATTCGGAAAGACCATCATTGCCAAGAAGAATGCGCCGCAAAAAACTAGGCAGAAAGTCATTTTTTCAAAATAAAATACATTAAACTACTACAATACTTAAATTCTATTTAAATTAAATATATTTATAAAAGAGATGTATAAGGTCCCCGAGCCTGAAATTATAGTAGTCTATAGTAGAGATATTATATAAACTCTCTACTAGTCAAGTACCTTCCAAATAATTCACTTATTACTTATTAGTATTGTGTTATAAGTTTTGTGCTTGTACACAATAGAACTAGTACGGCAGCAGCAGTTGGTAACGGTGGTAGCGATTCTGGTGGACTTTTTTGAACAAAGTATTATCTCAAATTTCTCACCTCCCTAGAGATATCCGACATCAAATCCTGGAGTCCATCTGGGAGGGCTAGTTTGCAACTGTCTCGGATTTGCTTTTGTAATAAATCGTCCATTATTTGTGTGTAATATTTAATGACAACAAATGTAATGACAGTAACAATAAAGCGAACAATCTAGTAGGTTACGGCTATAATAAAAAGGAAATTAAAAGATCAGCTATCCATTTGTCCTCAGTGGAACAGTGAAAGACCTTAGACGTCCCCGGATTATAAAGAAGACTAATCATTATAATAGTAGTTCATTCAAAAATATAACGTTACTTTGGTTCTTTGCCCTCTAACTAAGCAGATTAATAAAAAAATAACAGGACAAAATTCACTCTGTATATCTAATGTCCTTCCGAAGGTCTCTTGGTGATTATAAATTATTTTATAAAACATCAATTTTATCTACATCATAATTATAACCAATGCATGCATAAAATCATATTCGAAATATTTATTCCTCTGCGTCTTCACCAGTAGTGTTTAAGGCGTCTTCCACGTCTGTAGCGTCCGTGGTGTCTGGTGCGGTATCAGCAACCGAGGATATGGGAGCGCTGGTTCCATCACCTTCAGAGTGTTCTGGTGATACAATCATCACAATGTCGTATGTAATTTTATTCTTTAGCTCAGAATGAAAAAAAATACAACATACGAATTTGGCAACTTTACATTTGTGCGTGTTATTCAATAACGAGAAACACAGGAATGGAATTATTTTGGACTAAGGGTAATAGGTAAGGGTAATAATTCAAATTTGCATTTAGTTCCGTACTAAAAATAAACAAAACACAAATAGCTAGTGTTCTGGTATAAACAAAATTTCAATACAATAAATACAAATTTAATACTCGTTATTGTACGTCACAAATCAAAATTGTGAGTTCATCATTAACAAAATATCGCTAGATTACGTCCCTTGACCCATGACGTCAAATTACTATTAAGTGCCATGTACACAATATTGAATCAACTAAGGATATATCGGCGATGTTATTATTGCCACGAGGCATTATTGCAATCAGTTCTTCTTTATGCTTACCAGCCAAGTCCTCAGGGACTTCGGCTGCCTCAGGTGGTGCATCTGAAACATTCTCGGCTTCGTGCGCAGGCTGAAGCCCGTGTGCCTCATGGACGGTATCTTCGCATTCTTCACCTCCTAAGATTTCTGGTTCCTGTAAAATTGAAAGTTTATGTAATCCACTTAAACTGCGGGCATAAAGTTTCAAGTCAATAGGTAAGTTAAAGATAAGGGTGCCTTTCCACCAGAGATGTGCTACGGTACGTTGCTACGGATGTGTTTGATATCTTCATAGCGCATCTTCCTCGAACGGCAACATAGCTTAGCATTACTGGAAAAGGTCATATAATTTTGTAGAGTAGCTTTCACATCCTAGCACAGCTGCACAGCACATTTCTAGTGGAAAGGCACCCTAATTGTTCGCTGTATCAAATTGAAGCACATACAGTAGCAAACTTGAGCGACGGTGTTCCCGACGGCAACTGGCTAGGCAGCCGGCTTTGGCGCGAGTCCGCTTCCCCCTGGCTCGGGTGGCGGCTATGAGGGACGATGCTGCTGCGGCTGGGGAGATGGCTCGGCAGCCGGCTCTGGCGCCCGGTATGCTCTGCCACATACGCGGAGACAATACATAATTATCAAAGGGATGTACACAGAAATTACCTTTAACGAGCTCCCAATATTTTGATATCAGGAGTCTACCCGAAATCATGATGCATGCTACTGCGATGAAATCTGATCATCATAATATAGTATGATGTTATTAACCGCGAATCTTTTAAGTCTGTTGTACACGGACAACTGAAAATGCGATCTACATTAAGCCTTTCGATCTTCGTTAAAAGCTGTGTATCATAATTAAGGTTTGAAAATGGTCACGGGAAAGCAAAATTTTCTTTCACTCTACTAGTAGTGCCAAGTGTTACTTAAGTAAAGAAATCTATTAAGTATATCATTCACTGAATTAATTATATTGGAAATAGAGCTTCATCGATACTATCCACAATTCTGTCAATGTCGAGGATGAAGAAGACACTATTATTCCGTAGTTTCAGCGGGGTATCCACCATCTAATCCATGATTTTTGATAATTGATATAACAAAAAAATATCACAGTTAAGAAATCTGTTGGAGATTTCATACGTTATTTATTTTAGTTGTGAGAATGTTTTCAGCAGTTCAATGTTCACTTTTCTACTGAGATGACGTTCATGGAATAATAGACCGTTTGGGCGAGGCCAACACAAGATACAATCCAGCCTAGACATTGACCTAGTGCAATAGAAGTCGTTTTTCACTGAGTGGATTGTCCTGCAGTGAATTGCCTTTATAACGACACAATGCTCAGTAGATTGTCTAGCTAGGGTATTGGCCTCGTCTAAATGGTTCATAAACTTCAACGATAGTACCGCCAGCATTGCTGAGCTTGCTGAGCTCCGAACTCTTAGGCGAGTGCGGTTGGCCAGCAAATAGCTTCTCAACGTGCGTGATGGTCCGCATCGGATCGTAGGGGAGACCAAGATTGTCACTGACAGCGGTATCAAACATAACTCCTATGTTGTTATCTTTAACCTTGATGTCCTGGAAAGTTAACAAGCTCGTTAGGAGCTGTGCAGAACAAACAAATTAGAATCTTGGAACTCTTGGAAGGGTAAAGCTAAACCCGACCATTAAAGATTCACTCTAAGCGACATTTAGTGGTTTATTTGTTACGTGTGGTTCTGACAGCTTAGATGGTAATCTATTTTCAAAGTACACGTTAACAGTTTTACATTTTACACCATTACAAGAGATGGTTTGGTTCCCAATAAATACCTTTAATAACTTGTGAATTGTACTGGTTTCTTTCTAACTATGCCACATAGTTAGCTATATCACCATTGAATTTGGAATCCTTAGTTTCCACACGCGACTTTACTTCAGTTACAGAACTAAATAACCCATAAGAAGTTCAAACATGTAATGACATTTCCTTCTTTGACTATATTATAAACGGAAATTTGAAGTAGAATCACAGCTTTTTAGAGCAGGTTTAGGCCGATGCTGATGAGTCGAGTAAGTATATGACTCATTCAATCAGACTTTTGCCTCTTTATTACTATTCTTTATTTTTAAGAAAAACATGGTGAAGAAACTTGGACACATCTGCAAAGTAATGTGTGTGAAGGTCCCAATACGCACTGGACCCGCGTGGGAACTAATAGCCCAAGACCTCTCATTCCATTCTCAGAGGAGGCCTGTATCCGGCTGTGGGACGTATACAGGTTGGAGAAGATAATAATAATGATGATGATGATGATGACGATGATGATAATAATGATGACTTCGATGATACTGATTAAGATTTAAGTGATCGGCCTAGTGACAAGGTAAACTTACAATAACTCGACCCAAGTCTATTTCTCTGGAATCTGCAACATCGATGGGCGGCCCGGGCAGATCCACTTTCGGTCTACTCTTTGGCTTCAAATGACGAAGCATGTGTCGGCGTACATAGTATCCCCTGTAAGCCGCCTGAAAACGTTAAAAATTGTTAAATGATAGCGTACTGGAAAGTGGTAGTAAGGGCCAAATGCTACATACCTCTTACTCTACGTGGGGGTTATCACAATCGCTTCTACGCAATAGGTACTTGTAACTATTGAATACTTAAGTTCATTTACCTGTATTTTTTGCGTGGCTCTAGTCAGCTCATCAAACGATGGTTTTGTCGTCTTATAGATATTGAGTGTGCGCTGAGCTGCGATTTCCCACGGCTCTTCAGTTTCTTTGAGTGACTAAAAATACCAAAAAATAAACTTGATTTTGATTTTGATTTGACTTCAAAACTAAAGAGCCCTATGATATTGCTGTGCCCTTGCAGGGTGTCACATGTAGACCTAATCAAAATATTCCATCTTATGCCTGTAATGTGATTTGCAATAAATTATTTTGATTTGATTTGATTTGATTTAAAGTACCGTGTCTAAACCGGGGCAACTTTGATCATTTTGGGGTTACTATGATAATTTTAAAATTGCTATAAAATCGATAGGTAGAGTCATTCGGGGTAACAGCACGCGGTGGGTAAAAGTACGCGGTGGTCCGATCTCCGACAGGGGTGGGGGGGCCGAGGTCTGTGTTTGTAAAACAGAGTGGCGCTACTGTCGCCGTTTAGGAGCCACACGCCGCGCCGACGCAATCTTAGTACTGGTCGCGACACGTCGCCGAATATTTGTAGCACGCTTATTTCGTTTAATTTTTGTGCCACGGAAAAGTGTGCTGTAGTTAAATGGATAGCTCTGTGCCAGTAAGTATCCTATATTTCTATTGTTCATTTAATGTAGTTTTTATGTAAGTTTATCATATTCGTAAAAAGTATTTAACGTGTGTGTTGTGACTGATTATTTGGTATATTTGCCGATTGGGGTAAGAGTACGAGATTAATAGTACGCACGCGTACTTACCCCCGTTGCGTACTTATACCCCAAATGAAATAAAAATATCAAAAAAAATTCAATCTTTCAGAATACACCAAAATGCCGAGAAATTACATAAGGAAGGCCCCTGAGCGGACCCTCATCTCAGATGACCAAATAATGAAGGCGAAAAACATCGGGTCAAGAGTACGCATTGGAAAAGTTTTCAGTTAAGCCTATGTAGGGCTAAAACTAATTAATCTTGATGGAAAATTTTCTTAAATAGTGAAAATTTATTGAATATTCTACAGATTTAATATCATAACATGCCAATTATACAATTCTTTATAGGTCTGGGAGGCCATCAAAAAAAAAATGCGTGCTCTTGACCCGAATGACTGCGTACGTTTACCCCGCGTGCGTAACTTTACCCTAAGACTTGCGTAATTTTACCCACACATCGGGTCAAGATTACGCATTGGAAAAGTTTTCAGTTAAGCCTATGTAGGGCTAAAACTAATTAATCTTGATGGAAAATTTTCTTAAATAGTGAAAATTTATTCAATATTCTACAGATTTAATATCATAACATGCCAATTATATACTTCTTTATAGGTCTGGGAGGCCATCAAAAAAAAAGTGCGTGCTCTTGACCCGAATGACTCTACTGTCCACATGGTGAATGTTTGGCATGTAGACGCAAAAACGATCGATGAAGATATCGATAAGAAGTAAACGCAAATAAAAATTAAAGATTCGTCATCAGATTACAGTAGTTTTTAAAAACGCCCCGTAAATCAAAGTCACCCGGGTTTACGGTAGTTGTTACCCTAAGGTTTTGTAACCGAAATGGCAAATCCAAACCCTTATATTATTTCACCATGTCCGTCTGGCCATGGTTTGGCTCGGAGATCCTTAGCAGGTAATAATAAATACTAAAGACTGTATGTAATTAGGTAGCGGACCTGGTTGATATTTCTTTTCACGAGAAAATAGTTGAGACATTTCATAGCGCGAATGTACTTTTTCCATCCCCAAAAATGTGATCATCAAAAAATGATTGGTATACACATAAACTGAAATATGACCGACTTAGAAGAATCATCTAGTTAATGCTGAAACATTTCCGCTTGTTTCTCAATAGTTATTCAATTAACTCAAATGTTGGGATGGTAAAAAAAGGAATTACCTTCATCTATCTTACTGAATATTTTCTAGTAAAAATTAAGTATAACCTCTTGCAATAGTTGTTTTCTGTACCAATAGTCGCGATAGGCGTTCCTGGCCACCTGAGTCACCATGGCAGTCATCTCCTCGTCCATCACTCGTCTCGCCAGGATCTTCTTCAATATCTGGATTTCTCTTACTTTCTCTTCGTTGTAATACAAGAAAAGATAAGTAGGTATTATGCACTGGTTTATCTACGGTCTTCTAAACAAAGCACCTCGTAAGTTTTTCGATGAAGGGGATCACCGTGAATAAACTAAAACGTAAATTCATTCAATCACAAAATGTGCCCCAAAATTCATAGTACAACGAGCTGATGCTCGAAATTTCGCTCCGTTCCAGTTTTTTCAAAATATTGTTACCTTTATTTAATTTGGTGCAGTCGTTCTCAAGTAATGGCGTGACCAAGGGAAATAGGGATTCTTTTTTATATAGGTAAACAGATAAAGATAATGGCTTTGGAACACGTAATGAAATCTACTAAAACATGAACCACACCAACCCTGTAGGCACCTTAAACGAAAGGGACTGTAACTGGTTTGCATACTAATGCACTAAGTGTAGGAGTAGATCTTAACACGTATGGGCAAAATGCGTTGGGACCGTATGAAAATAAAACAGTATGAAGACAAAAGGCCAAGGCCAAGAATGCCGCTTTGCCTGTACTTGTGTTAGTAGGTAGGTACTTTGTAAGTTGGAAGCAAGTCCGGTCTAACTTAACAAGGAAACGGCTTAAAATGCTCCGACTAATAACAAGATTTCATCTAGTGTGTTGGCTACTGGCTGGTTTGCGGCCTATTTTGCTTTTTGATACGTGTCAATGTGTAGCTTCCATCAGTCTGCCTTGTGCCACCATTGTGTGAATTACTGTCATATACTTTAAATAATTAAATGTTAATACGTTTAGAAGGTGCTTCCATCATCCTCCATTTACTTTTTATACAGTCCATTACCAGTAGCTATCACAGTGAATAAACTGATAGTTCAACTTTCGAATTTTTCAATGTTTTTGCAATTTTTAGAAATAGAAAAATTAGGCGTTTATTCTAATCTCTCGGAATGTTGTAGCGATATGACGGATAAAATCGATTCCCTGCCACACAGCCTTAATATTCTCCTGTCATTCATGAATCATGAGATTGAGACTCAGTAGAAACTGAAATATAAAAGCAAAAGTAACAAAACATTTGAACAACCTGACGCTAACAGACCACCTCGGTATGCCTACGCAAAACTGGGGATGCAAATGCGTTGTTAAAGGGCTAAAAGGAATTTCTCTTGTGTCTCTCACGTCTTCAACATTTGCGTTTGAGGCACGAGAAGCAGTCTAGTCTCAGATCCGAGGCTACCGCAGCCAGCCCAGCTTCTAAAATAAACTTGTCTCACCTTTGCCTTCCTCAGGCTCCACATTCTGTATTTCCTCTTGTATCACCTCAGCCACAGTCTTAGCCTCTGACCTGTCCAAGCCCATCTGCAGCAGGTGTTCGGATATGGACTGCCGGCAGTCACACAGGTCGTTCAGCACATTAACCGCCATGATACCATGCTCTCGAGTTATTAGCAGCACGGAAAGGTAGTTCGCTATGTAGTGGAAGATCTTCTCCGGTTGGTCGCGGAGGACCTGACGATAGATGTTTTCGTTAAAATTAACCAACTTCGTACAGTATCCGGCCATAAAGATTGCACTTCGGTCTTTGGAAACGGATAATTGGTGTCACGTAAGTTGTAACATAATCTGCTGAATATGCAATGAATTTACTATTATAAGTAAGTGTTTATTTCAACGAGAAAGCGCGCGCGTGCGTAAAACGGTACTTGTACGAATTGAAACAGTTGTATCCAAAGTATGAAAAATGCGAGTAACGAAATGCATTCGCGAGTAATGTTTCGTTAATCGGTACTTGATGATGATGCACCCGTTACTCAGTACCGAATACATTCGGTTTGCTACAGTACTACATAAGAGTGTTAACTTCAAGTTTGATTCTTACTTCTCTTGATATATCAGACATGAGCTCTCTAAGTCCCGCGGGTATAGTGAACACGTTAGAACAGCCATGTTTCTGCAGCAACTCGTTCATATCGGCACTTTAACAATTTTGACGCAGTACAAAAGAGCCGTTTGACGTTTGCGAAATATTCTTCTTCAAGAATGTCAATAATTATATATTTTTTTCTTTTGTTTGCCCTCTTAATCCTGACGGACAAAGGCTGGCAGAGGTTTTAAAAAATTCTTCATTGACAAAGGAAAAAGGTGAGTAATGTAAAATGTAGCGTCACGCGATGAGCAGCCGATCTTGGTTAGAAAACTACAAAATAAACAGGTTTTTTGTTAATATTACAAAATTGTAGACAGACAAATCTGTAAGTGCATTAGAGATACCCAAATTTTATGTACGTCGTAGTACGTACGTTGAAGTGGCAATAGGCAGGCCACATCGCTCGTAAAACAGACAACCGTAAGGGGAGCCGGAAGACGCAGTGTTGGCAGGCCTCCCTCTAGGTGGACCAACGACGTCGTGAAAGTTGCGGGAAACCGGTGGCGAGTTGTCGTTCATTGCGGCGTTCTAAGAGGGAGGCCTTTGTTCAACTGTGGACGTCTTCTGGCTGATAATGATGATGATCATGACAATTTATTTTAAAAGAAGTAACATAGACATAGGTAACGATTATCATAATTAAAAAAATGTTTGAATATGAACATTTAATTCATCAATCCCGTGCGTACTCTTCTAACAATAAAGTATACGCGAACGAAGAGTGCCAGTTACTGTTGTATATTAAACAAGGTCTTTCTGAATTATGAATACTTATTAACCTATCATTCACTACTAATAAAATATAAGTAAATTACGCGTTCGTTTAAATATAGAGCACACATTATTGAGTTGAAATAGTCGTGATGTGAACGGCCTTGTGTCTCAAAGGTCTCAAGAAACAATTCAAAGAGAGTGGTTTGTGACGAATCAAAAGACAAGCGTGCGATGCTGTGCGAAATGCGAGACCAGTATACTCCTAAATTCGAAGTTGAATCGTGCTGTCTCGTTCACACTAATAGTGTTTATCATAAGAGTATAGTAAGAGGGAAGGTGTGGCACAAAATTCAAATTACATTTTTTTTGGGAGTAGACCTTCTAGGGGTTTGAATTTCTAAAACAACTTGCACTGTACACTAGCTTCTACCGGCGACTTCGTCATCGTAGAATTATACATATAAACCTTCCTCTTGAATCACTCTATCTATTAAAAAAATCGCATCAAAATCCGTTGCGTAATTTTAAATATCTAAGCATACATAGGGACAGAGAGACAGCGAAAAGCGACTTTGTTTTATACTAATGCAAAAAGGCTATAATCTCTAATAGGGATTTCTTCCATTTAACGGTCATTCTCGTCATGACAGACGGACTTACAGTCCTCGCCCGCGTGGCACGGGGCGCAGGGTAGGACGACAAAGGGGACCGCGAGAGAGGTGCGGGCGGGTAGTGCGCCTGCCGCCCGCACCTCTCTCGGACCCCTTTGTCGTCCCACCCCGCGCTCCTGCACCGCGCGGGCGAGGACTCATTTAAGGGGTCGGTCTCTAACACAACAGTCAGCATAAGCAAAAGTACAGACAAAATGGGAATCTCCTCACTTTTAAGCGTCATTAAAAATTATAATTTTTTGTGGGGCAGCCCAACTAGGTAAGTACACCTTGTCCAAAGCCCAGACGGTGGGCGAGCCTTCCCATACGTCAAGTTAAGTTAAAAATAGATTTGAGGAAAAACAAACTTAGATATACAAATGTGTTGTTTCACCGCATATTGATGTCAGAAAAAGCGTCCCTACCAACCACATGCTATTATAGGTTTAGTTTATAAGGAACTAGCTGTTGCCCGCAACTTCGTCTGCATAGAATTTGTTTGTCGCTATCCCGCAGGAATTACGCAATTTTCCGGGATAAAAGTAGCCTATGTGTTATTCCAGACTTTAATCTATCTATGTTCCAAATTTCATCCAGATCTGTCCAGCCGTTCTGGCGTGAAAGAGTAACAAACATCCAAACATACTCACAAACTTTCACATTTATAATATTAGTAGGATTTCAAAAGTCAGAGGCCCGTGGGCTCTAGCCCTGGCTCGCCCTTCAGTTTTTCGAAATTTATGTGCGAAATTAGTTCTCAATCCGCTCTGGACCCGCATGGGAATTATTACACGAGCCCTCTTCATCTGAGAGGAGGCCTGTGCCTGTGGGAAATATATAGGTTGGAGATGATGTAAGTACCTATTATAACTACTTTCGTCGATCCTCAGAGAAGTTAAGCAATGAAAAGCTAAACGGTTAAGTATGACCGCTTAAAAATTACTTAGTCATTGACATGTCTGGAATTTTTAGTTCCGACTAGCTACGTAAGTAGTGGTTTGAGAGGTGATAAAAGTAAATATTTGGATATCTATGGATTTAGCGTGAATATAATCTCGGCTTTATCCGTGGTTTTAACTTGGAATTTACCTAACGGGGTCTAAAAAAAGGTAGAATGTTGTTTTGTGCTTTTGATAAATGTAATACTTAGGTAGTAAATTTAATAATTACTTTCGTTAGCCAATAGAGCCTGTAGGCTTATTACCGAACTCGCTCGCAATCGCCATCGTGTTCATATTGACAGTTCATGTATGGGATGACAATTGGCATCGGAGTCTGCTAGCTGTCATATTCATACAAGAACTGTCAAAATGAACAAGATGGCGATTGCGAGCGAGTTAGGTAATAAGCCTACTTGTCATAGAAACACAGTCGCTTATTCAGTGGCGTAACTATAACGTCTGGGGCCCGTGGGAAATTCGTCAGATGGGGCTCCTTCCTCAATATAAAGAAGTGCATCAGCGTCGCTTCTGTGCTCTAAACCAAGCCAGTTCGGGGCCCCGTAGAGCTAGGGCCACCCCTGCTACCCTATAGTTATGCCACATTGTTGACTATCATGCTGTTACGGATTTAACATGACATGACAATGTTTTACAGTAGGATCATAGTTTTTAATCAACAAAAAAAAGTAACAACTCATTCTCACTTTTTCTTACTACATTATTATCATCTAAAGCCTATATAGTTCCCACGTGGGCCCAGTGCGGATTGGGAACTTCACACGCGCCATTGAATTGCTTCGCAGATGTATGCGGATCGTCACGATGTTTTCCTTCACCGAAAAGCTCAAGATAAATTTCAAATGTAATATCGCACATAAATTCCGAAAAACTGAAAGGGGTTCGGGCTCGAACCCACGATCTTCTGCTTGAGAGGCCACAGGTCAAACCACTAGGCTACCACGGCTTATTTCATTACTTATCTAGGCGTTTTTATGAGGGTCTTTGTCTAGCATAAATTTTTCACATAGTGCTAAAAAGAGATAGGTGTTTATGAGTCTAAGATGTCGACTCAGAGATCAGTGATCTATGTAATCAGTGATTAGCAGTTTATTTTAACCAAAAGGCGTTTCTATTATGACTGTGGGGGGTGCCACAATAGAGAGATCTCTCTCCAGGCAGATGTTATGCCTGGGGACCGAAGTCCGAAGGAAGAGAGTTGAGAGTTGTATTTATGCAGCCGCATTGAGAAACTTCCTTAGCGGCATGTAGAACGATGTGACAGCTGTCATTAGAACTGGCGCTAGCTACTCGTGTGTCGTAGTAGTTATGTAGTCGACAACTAGGTGGCGCTAGGGTCGCTACATGACCAATGCGTGGCTGTGGGGTCAGTGACCTAGCTCAGAATTTTCCTGTTTGTATGTAGTCGAAATGAAGACGCCTTTACCCAGCAGTGGTTGGATGTGGGCTGATTAGATAGTAGAAAAGGCATGAAAAAACCGGCCAAGAGCGAGTCGGACTCACGCACAGAGGGTACTGTTCAAATTCGGTTCATAAAATCCAGTGTTATCAGAGCCCTGTCGGTAAGCAAAATGTAGGCAGCATGAGGTCACTTTGTATTGGTAACTTACGTAAACAGACAGACATTAAAAAATCCTATTTTTAGATTTATTTCATTAGTTGTGTTTCATACCAAATTTCATATTTCAATTTTATATCTCTACGCGTTCCTGCGAAAAAGGATCTTGGCGGACAGACAAACGGACAGACAGACAGACAGACAGACAGACGGACAGATAGACAGCGAAGTGATCTCATTGGGTTTCATTTTCTCCCTTAGGGGTACCGAACCCTAATAATCGATTAATCGGTTAACATTAATAGCAGAAAATGAAAACCATTGATACATAAAGAATTATTTTAACAAGCGTTAAAATTGTTTCTCACATGTCTGTGTATCAAATATGATATCCACTCATCTACATCGTATTGGGTCTTACAAAGAAAACATTTCAAGCAATTTTCTCTAATCCTTGTTTTAGCTGTCTTTAATTATGATCGGTTTATTTAAATTTCCAATTTAAACTTTGCGAGGCAAGTTTATTGCATTCAGAAGTTGCAAACAATAGGATCTTTCTTTATTAATTTTTGAACGTGGCGTCTCAGGCGTAAGTGTGATTCATCAAAACAATGATTCAACAAGGCGTCATGATGGTTCAATATGTACCTACACAATAGCAAACTTTACAGATTGTAGTAATGCCCCGTGGAAAAGAGCCCTAGGCCCGATTTTTGAAAGCGTTGATTGAAAGTGTGAAAATACCATTCGCATACATACGTACACAAATCACGTCTTTATCCCTTACGGGGTATACAGAGCCTGAGGTAGCAGGTACCTACAGGCCACATTTAGCAAGATTGTGGGCGTATAGGTGGAAAATAGAATCAAAATTAGCAATCAAATACCATTCGAAAGTGGTATAAATCTGTTTATATCTTCAAAACTACAGCTCTAATCAAATTTTCGACTAGTTCACAAGATTAATGAGAGCTGTGATGGTCTTCTATGCTGTTCGTATTTCAAATTCAGCACAATTTTCACCACTTTCGAGTGGTATTTTCATATATGTGCTTTCAAAAATCGAGCCCCTTGGCGGCCTATTTGCAAAATAAAGTTTTTGAATTAGGTACCTACTCAGACAAAGCCGCGGGTTTAATAAATAGTTGATTAACGACTATACGAAGCATTCGTTATCAATGTTGAATGATATAATAATGATGTTTCGTGAGACAGTATCGCGGTTGCATTGTTTATTGCAACGTGTAATGAAATAGATACAGTCTGATAGCCTTTGTAATCACACGAATGTTATGTTTGTATCGTAACCACTTCTTGCCTTAATAAGCAAATATTTTCAAATTTCTAAATGTCAGTGAAAATTAGAACACAGAAAAATCCGAAAAGTAAAGCTATGGCCGGGAATCGAACCCGGATCCTCTTCATTCCGTGACGCGTGCTGTACCCCTACACCACCTATAGCAGGTGGGTAGCCTCCGAATTTTTCTACCCGTTACTAATTGTCACGTGACCTTTTTGTTACTATGCGATTTTTTGTCGCTAAGCGTCATCTGTTCGAATGATGTGTCTGTACGACACAATTACAAACTCCCGTTTCTAACGGTGAAACCGAAAAAGTAAAACATAAAAATCAAGAAATAAAAATTCTTGATTCATTTGATAGTAAATATTTTCAATCATCTTTTTTATCTTTGTTTCCCATCATTATTTTGATTCCATTTTCCTCCTATACGCCAACAATCTTGCTAAGTGTGGCCTGTAGGTACCTGTTACCTTAGGCTCTGTCTACCCCGTAGGGGATAGAGACGTGATTTGTGTATGTGTATGTATGTATCTTTTTATCATTTTTCATCTTTAGGGCTCGTACCAAAAGGTAAAAACGGAACCCATTACTAAATCCCCACTATCTGTCTGTCTGTCACCAGGATGTATCTCAGGAACCGTGATAGTTGGACAGTTGAAAATTTCACAGACAATTTCTGTCTGTCTGTCCAAAGACAGACAAACAAACAAATACTACAAATAGTACGTAACTAATATAAATTGACCTGCCATATAAGTTAAAATGGATGGAATTATAAGATCGTAACTAGGTGGATAGTTTTTGACTTGTCGTTAGTTAAACCATTTTTTGTAGTTTTTATAAATCCTAACTAATATTATAAATACGAACGCCTGTCTGTTTGTTTGTTGCGCTTGCATGCGTAAACTACTCAAACGATCGTGCGTTTCTTCCATGCTGGTCTGGGAGCAAAGAAAAAACCTAGAATGTACCAGTTGCTTCTCTTCCCGCGCAGATGGTAAAAGCCCATTGAAAGGAATAGGCGAAAATCATAGGAACCATGATATCGTGATTAACGAATTCACTGCAGCTGTTTTGTATTGCAGTTTCTTCAAAAATTGTGAAAAACAAATTAATTGAGTAATTCCGCAACTGTCATATTCAATCAATTATAATTGTTATAACGAGTTGGTTAATAAATGTACCTAATAAGTAAAATATGACCTTAAGTTAACTTAAACTAACTAATTCAATAGTTCAGATACTATGTGTATTTAAAGTTCATTCATTCGTATAAATCGTGATTTTTACCAACGTACCACCATCAAGGACTTTAATTGTTGAGTATACATGGAACGTTGTCATAGTGAGATGATTGCTTGCTATTGTTCACAAACACGTTGTTAAGGATTGGCAAGTTAAGTATGACAGCGTTCCACAATGGTTCAATTATTAATTTCCTTGATAGTATAACTCAATCTTTCGCTACTATTTCAAGCTATACTTATATTATAAACTGGTAGTTTGAGACGTTGTAGGGGTAATATGTGGATCTACTGAACCCATTTTGAAAATTCTTTTACCAATAGAAATCTACATTTTTGTGTGCGGACGACGCCTTATTATTATTTAAGTCGGTTACATAGAATATACAGATACACACGTTCACAATTCACATATCACGTCTATATCCCTTACGGGGTAACAAGACCGACAGGCCACGGTTAGCGTAATTGTGGGCATATAGGTGGAAATGGGGATCATTATAGTGATGCGGTGCTAGCCGCATCGCCTAAAACAGGTTTCCTAAGATTTTCGCCCAATCCCCGCGATGGGCTTTTACCATCTGCGCGGGCAGACAAGCAACTGGTACATTGTATGTTATTTCTTTGCTCCCAGACCAGTATGGAAGTTCATAAAATATTCATTTCATAAAATGTGAAATAATATTAGATATAGATAATATTACTTATAGATACTTATGATAGAAATAATATTACTTAAATAAAAAAAAATGTATTACAAGATAAATTAATTGAACTAAAACTAAAATAAATCTAAAAACGTACTCCCCCGCGGCATTGAGCCAAAAATGCTGGCAGCATTTCCCCGCTGTATTGCAATACTTATTCGCTGTGCGAGGAAGCGACCAGCTCTTTGGTCTCTGTTGCAGTCGATCAGCCTCTTAGACTTAGACGGTTACTAGTTTTTATTATACAGGGTGTCTCATTGAAATCACCAAGTGACCACCGTTTTTTTTTTCAATACAATATCAACACGTTTAGATAACGATCTTACAATTGCATTTTGTATTCTTCATGCGGAGAATGTAACAAGTTGCGACACCAGCAAAGATGTACAAACAACCATAGAGACAATTTTACATGCCTGAACTTGTTGAATATTGTAACGGTGGTCACAACGAACACCTACTAAAATAAATTAAAGTATGTGAAAACAATGCATTTTATTCATTTTAGACATCACGTTTCATAGAGCCATTTACTGCTTAAGACCTACACAATCGATATTTGAATATAAATATAGTGTAAGTTCAATCAAAACAACCGGGTTCGATTCCCGAGCTGAGTACAGGTTTTTTTTTAATGTGGGTATGAATGCAGTTTTTCTTTTTATTAAAATCGATGACATGGTTCCTAAGAACAGAGCTTCGTATGTCTCATAGTTTAGTTTCAGACTTTCCCATACTGACCGATTTCAATGAGACACCCTGTATAATAACAAACATATCTATCGTCAGCGAATTTGCTATATTGTATGATATTTCCATTAAGTAAATAACTATATTGCTAGATAACACATTGAATTGAGATTAATCACACAAATAAAACGGCACAGTCACATGTGGCTACTAACACTTCCTATTTGTCTCATAACCATTGCATCTGGATCCCTCAACCTTCATATACGCCGAATATTTTCCCAAGCATACTTAGCTAGTGCGAAATTGGACAGGTCTAATTACATTGGACGTTCTTTACGCAGTGTCCAATGATCGTTTTGCCGTTGTGTTTCGCGTTAGTCATGCGAGTTTGATTCTTATTTCAGTGGAATAAAGTGAGCAGTTTAGTTTTGCGCGAGTCTGAATAGTTTGTGAGCTTGTGTTTTTGATAATTCTGCTCCATTATTAATCCGGCGCCGCGGCGGGTAGACGTGGAAAATGTTAATAATAAAATAAGTGGTTAATATTGAAATAAGTAGGTACGTGACACGTGAGTGTGTTTTGACTTTGATAACAGTGTGTACAAATAGTAAAGATAACCGAAAGCCTTGTTCGTAACCAGTGGCAGACGCAGCCGAGCACCGTTACGACAACCATGTTTTGAATTTCGAATTGGATTAAAATAGTGAATCAATGACTGAAAAACACAAAGAAAAACAAAAGAGAACTACGCAAAGACAGAAAAACAATTGAAGTTAACGAAAAATAACACGAAACTAGTGGCATTTAAAAAAGCAAAGACAGAACCATGGCAATGGATATCGGAACAGCAAAGGCTATAGCCATCCTGGCTTTAGGGCTGGGGTCCTTCATAACAGGCATGCTGCCTGCTTGCATATCAGAAGGTACGCGACAGCGGAACCCTTTGACAATATCCTGCCTTCTTTGCTTCGGAGCTGGAGTGCTTCTCTCAACTTCTCTAATCCACATGCTACCTGAAGCAAGAGAAAATCTTCCACAGTATTCTGAACTTCTTCTATGCGTTGGTTTTTTCATAGTTTACTTTGTAGACGAACTAGTGCACTTCTTTTATGGTAGTGGAGGGATCCATGACTATCAAAGACCAACGTATGGCACCGAACAGACGAGTTTGCTTCGGCCTCATGAGGACCTGAGGGGGGGTGATGGAGAACTAGACACAAGGGAGAGGTGCTGCGGGGATACAGAGAATCCTAGGATGTGCCATGTCAGTCACACTGCTCCGTGTAATAAGAGTTCATCTGGTTTCCTTGGACTGCTGTGTGCGCTGTTCGTTCATAGTTTGCTGGAAGGATTAGCTATTGGTTTGCAGCAGAGCTCAGGACAGGTAAGATATATTGATATAGATTACAACGAAAAACAAAATTATAATCCTACTAATATTATAAACACGAAAGTTTGTAAGTATGAATGGATGGATGTTTGTTACTCTTTCACGCCAGAACGGCTAGACAGATCTGGATGAAATTTGGAACATAGATACGAGTAGATTATAGTCTGGAATAACACATATGCTACTTTTTATCCCGGAAAATTGCGTGAATCCTGCGGGATAGCGACAAAAGAATTCTATGCAGACGAAGTTGCGGGCAACAGCTAGTAGGAAATAAATAAAACAAACAAAGACTTCGCCAACAAAGTCGACTTAGTCTGCAAAGTATTAGTATATCGCTATAGTGCGATGTTACGCAATTTTGCGGAAATAAAAAATGTTTTATGTCTTTTTCCGGGACTAGAGAGACTTACAGTGTTACTGCTACGTTACAGGCGTCAATATTAGTAAAATGTCAAGGATATACAAGACCACGACCAATCAACGCGTGCTAAAAAATCATGCTAAAATTTTCAGTCATAGGGAAAAATTGCTGGCCTTTTTTTTAAATACTGCTTACTAAATAAATTACCTTAAAACAAAACAGAATAAAAACTACGAGCGAATTAGGCTTATGCACTTTAAATTTATATTGATGTACTTTAAATTTGAGGTTATCTACAATGTTATCTGTTTTGAGTAACTAATGTTTTGATGATTCAATCAAACAAAGCTATCAAAACGAAAAGTGTCATCATGTTGAAATTACAAATGGTTTCAAAACTATTGTGAATAATGTATTGCTTGTAAAGTAATATACCTAAATATTTTTTCAACATGAAACTACCGTGAGCCTCAGTTCTGACGCGTGATGAATCATTTTTGGGGGAAACCTTTGAAATATCATGAGGACTTGATGTTCGCGCTCGCGATGCATTCACCATCCTCTTTTTACCCTTCTTCTATACCATGTGACAGAAAGGAATAGCGAGTGCTGGTTCTTGCTACTCCACTTTAATTAATTTATAATTTACACATCATCATCTCCTGCCTGTATACGTCCCACTGCTGGACCAGGCCTCCTCTCACAATGAGAGGGCTTGGGCCATAGTTTCCACGCGGGGTGCGAATAGGGAACTTCACACACACCATTGAATTGCTTCGCAGCTGTGTTGCAGGTTTCCTCACGGTGTTTTCCTTCACCGAAAAGCACATGGTAAATTTCAAGTGCGATATCGCACATAAATTGCTAAAAACTCAAGAGTGCGAGCCCGGGATTCGAACACATTACCTTCTGCTTAAGAGGCCACAGGTCAATCCACTAAGCTACCACGGCTTTTTCACATCAACTAGAAATTAATATTTGAATAATATATTATTTTGAAGACTGTGTTAATATAAATTATTTTATACCCAAAATGTATTGAATCAGGCGTTACCTGGCAGAAGTCCACATTTACGAACATTTGACATTTTCTTTCTTTTCTTTCTTACTCCGCTAGAAATAAAGCAAGAAAATTTATCTTGATGCAAATTTTGATTGGCACATAAAATTATTTTTCCCACGATTGTTCGACCTATTTAACTACGAGTAGATACTGCTGGATACAGCCACGCATCCGTTATCTTATCGTACAAGATACGGGGATAGGGGAGACCGAGGAGAGTTGAGACAGAGGCGAGTTGATACAAAGCCGATTTATCTGAACTGTGACAGTTTATCGGCCTGGTAACTTCGCTAATTCGTTGCTCTTTCTACACTCCACAGTTTGTGTGAAGTTGTGACCTCGCTAACTGTCTTAGGTGCAGAGAAAAAGGCTTTGTATTAACTCACCTCTGTCTCAACTTGCCTCGGTCTCCCCTACCGTATGTTTAAGGTGGGCCTTCTGAAATGCACATACGTCAACCAGTAATTTGTAGACACATACTTACATACATACACAAATCACGTCTATATCCCTTACGGGATAGACAGAGCCTGAGGTAACAAAACCTAAAGGCCACTTTAGCATGATTGTAGGCGTATAGGTGGAAAAAGGAAACAAAATAGTGATGGGTTGCTAGCCGCATCGCCTATAAGAGGATTCCTAAGAATCGCGCCCATTCCCTTGATGGGCTTTTACCATCTGCGCGGGACGAGAAGCAACTGGTACATTCTATGTTTTTCCTTTGCTCCCAGACCTGCATGGAAGTAGACACAGTATGTAGAGGTATATTATTTACTTATTTCTTAGGTTCTTCCATGCTGGTCTGGGAAAAAAAAATTGAATTTACCAGTTGCTTCTCTCCCCGCGCAGATGGTAAAAGCACATCGAGGGAATGAGCGAAAGTCTTAGGAATCATGTTATAGGCGATGCGGCTAGCAACCCATCACTATTTTGAGATCCCTTTCCACCTATACGCTCTTAATCATGCTAAACGTGGCCTTAAGGTTTTGTTATCTTAGGCTCTGTCTACCTCGTAAGACGTGATATATGTATGTATGTATGTATGTATTTCTTAGGTACTGGACTTGGAAACAATACAATAAAGAAATCCCTGTTTTTGCTAAACGTGGTCTTTGGGTCTTGTTACCTTAGGCTCTGTCTACCTGTGTAAGATATCAGAAACAGGGAGTGGTAAAACAGGCTCTAGGTTAGGCTTCTAAAACTTTCAATAATTCCTTTAGTAACTACTACGTGTTATGGAAAATCACACGGCTACAAGAGCTCCATTTGGTTTTCTTATCGTTATCTGTTAGCCCTTCCCGACCCATATAGATGCGACTTATTAAAGCATGCTTTGATAACGACTGATAACGCACAGATTGGTTTCCGAAGGTCATAAGTTTTGATACTTTTGTCACTTTATATTTCTGTTACCGACTTATTCTTACAAAATTTTCTATTTAGGTAATTTTCTCTTCTACCATTTACCAGTTTGAGGCTGAAGTACAGTTTGACAACAAATATAATGCGCATCGGCAGTATTCGTTTGCGCAGAGAAGCGCAGACCAGTTTCCGATGGTAGCCGAACGTGTAAATAATCTATATTGAACTTTATTTGCAAGCGCAACTGGCAGAGTATTGCTTGCTTTGCGTTCTTAGCTCTGTCCCGCTTACACGATTTTGTCATTGTTGGTACGAAATCGATCGACCAATAACAGCGCCAGAGTTTCCCGCGCTACTAAAATTGGTATACTGCGCAGGTACATCGTGGAGCATTATTTTTGTTGTCAAACTGTAATTCTTAAACGGTTGCGTTGTTGGAGTCACCTTCACTCACGCTAGAAAGAGACAGAGCATTTCTTTACCTCACTGAGATATTTCGGCTAGCATAACAGGAGGTTATGATTGGCTGCGAGTTGTTTTGTCATATTCGTTATCAACACAGACGCTATCAAAAGTAACGCACTTTGACACGGACAAGAAAACGCCATTAGTGCTAGCTGCTATTTGTCTCTAGTCAATAAGCGTAGAAAAAATCCAGTAAGTGCTTTCAAACTGTTCAATTTAATATCGTTGTCGAACGCCTATAAGTACCATATCGTTGTAAGCAATGCATGATTAGCCTTTCAGATAGTCCGTTACAACATCTGTCAACAGATCCGATAACTTTCAATACATTTTACTGCGTCCGATAGCGCGATATATTACCTAAATGAACACATTTTCACGCGTCAGATTAGTAGGTAAGTAAATGTAGTAAATTTCCCCTCGGATAAAAGCCAAATGTGAGAATGTTTCTCGGTGGGTCGCACTCGGGTCACGATTCTAACGGTTCAACGTTTGCAACCACAGTGTGTTTTGAATCGAAAGTGGTCAAGATTTTGGAAGAGTTCACAGTCACATACGCCACGAGTATTTCAAGTAAACAATCTTTCAACTAACTTTACTTAAACTTGAAAGTTTGCGGTCGTCTTTAGATAGTTTATAACCAAGTTTCTCCACTCCGTCTGTGATGTATGCGTGCACATTTAAGTATTTTAAACTGCGGACAATCCGTAGCTTAAAAGATCTGAGATAATCAGTGGGGGATAAAGACGTGATTAATGATGTATCTATACTAATATTATAAAGAGGAAAAATTTGATTGTTTGTTTGTTTGTTTGCATTGAATAGGCTCCGAAACTACTGGACCGATTTTAAAAATTCTTTTGCCGTTAGAAATCTACATTATCACTGAGTGACATAGGCTACTTTTTACCGCGGGAATACCTATTCCTACGGGAAAATTAATTTATCGCGGGCGAAGCTGCGGACGGAAGGCTAGTCATCAATATAAATATAGTATTTCAAGAAGGGTTTATTCGTATAGTTTGATAAACCGTGTGAGGCTGGGGCGGATCGTTAATTACATTGTAAGGAGACAGTACAATCAACTTAAAATACGAGTAAACAATACAGCTCTAATTTAAATATTGTCAACCTGTGAATTTTATTATTACTTTTGCCGCAATAGGCACATTATGTTGCCACTTTAGGACGGTAATTTCGAGGGCATTATAAATCAAGCTTCAGTTTAGGCTTTGAAATTGATACACGTGATGTTCCATGTTGCCAACACACGGACAGCATAGGTATGTCCGTGTGTTGGCAACATGGAAGTATTGTTTAATTGGTCTATGGCTGGGACATACCCGTTCAGGTTAAGTCATTCTGCTATTCGGTATCCTGCTATCATGAGTCACTGAACTAGAACTGATCAGTATTCAAAGCGCGAAGAAACAAGGCTTTCAAAGTAAAGTCGCTTCATTATTTTTACTTGGGTTTGGTAATCGGGTAATGTGACGTGTTTTAACACACCATTGTTTTATTTATAACGAAGTTAATCAATCGAAGTTAAACAAACAATGAAGTTTACTAATGGGGTTGACCGCCAGGTGTCAATACTCTGAATGCTTCATTGATTTATACGTAAAGCGAATCTTCGCGCAATGAAAATCGAAATTAGAATTTCAGAGTATAAGTGTTGCATTGTTTTCTAAAAAAATCTCGCTCCCGAATTTATCGTTGCGCTTGACATTCAATCATGACATGATTCGTTTTCTCGCAGACATTATACGGAGTCAGGAGTCTTAAGATATTGGCCGTGCGTCTGACCAGTTGACCAGACATATGATTCTTTGTAATATCTACGAGAGAACGGATCCAGTTATGGTCACGTCCTTTTTAATAAGCCATCATTCTTTCAAACACATATATTTTTTTCTAGGTCCTTTTGCTTCTTGGAGCAGTGGCCTCCCACAAGTACGTGGTAGGTTTCTGCTTGGGCGCTGAGCTATGTGCAGCTGAGCGGTCACTGTGCGCTCACATCGTCAGCGTAGCGCTGTTTGCTGGTGGATCAGCGGCCGGCATCGCGCTCGGAGCTGGCCTGGAGGCTGTGCAGGTTGTGCAGGACTCTGTTGCTGTGCCTATCATGCAGGTAATGTTAAAATGAAGGGCTGTCAGTTTCTAGGTGTAATAGTTTCCCTTCCCACACACTTATCCTACCACATACTTATGTGGTAGGATTTCTGCTTGAGCAGCTGCTGAGCTATGTGCAGCTAAGGGGTAGCACTATTTGCTGGTGGATCAGGCAGGGGCTGTTTCGGAGTTATTTTAAGGAAAACTACAAACGGGCAACCTGCGAGGCGACGAAAGGAACTGACTATGAACTTGAAGTATTATTGGATTCTTAATAATGATAATAAGAGTAACTAAAAAGTTGAACTGCTTGCGATTTCAACTTTAATCTCACAGTAGTACGCAGTGTACACGCCACTCTTGCATTAGTTAGCCAGCGCCTTTTAAATGCCGCATTGATTGTTCCGTTATGACTTATCATGCTATTCTATTTTCAAACTATAGGTAGGTAGATAACTGTGGCACAAGGCCGACTGAACTGACTGAAGCTACATACATTGACACGTATCAAAAAGTAAAATAGGCCGCAAACCAGCCAGTAGCCAACACTTATTTTTTTTTTAAATCAAACGATGGATGTATGACAGTGGCCGAATACTGCGAAATTCGATTTTCGAAGTTCGTTTTATGCCGTTCCGCTCATACTAACAGTCATTAGTGTAAGAGTAAGAGGACCAAGTAGGACACGAATTTCGGAGTAGCTCCTCTAAAGAGATGGCAGCAAACTTCAAGTCTTCGATTGCGTTCCTTTTTATTCCAGGCGCTGGCTGCTGGTACACTACTATACGTGACAGTAAGCGAGGTCCTGCCTCGGGAACGCGCTCGCTTCCACGAGCAGAAACGCGGCGGCGGCGTGGCGCAACTCACGGCTGTGCTGCTTGGCTTCGGCGTCATGTACCTCAGCACCAAGTATCTTGGTAAGTAATAAATCAAACCTTAATGATCTACAAAAATACCGTTACTCTTTGTCTCAGTTGCTATTCAAAGGATTTGTCTATGCTCAATCGGATTCATTTGAATAAAACGGTTATGTTATTCCTTCCAGTAGGTCTAATCCGAAATTCGATTTTTGAAGGTGGTATTGTAGTTCCTCTCTCTCTCTCTCTCAAATTAATGAATATTAGTGTGAGAAGGGCGCGAAACGAACTTTAAAAATCGAATTTCGGAATATAAGGTCAGGAAGCCAGGAACGGCCGAAAAAGTTGTGCTGTCTGTAGATTATTTTCATAGAGCAAAAACAAAGAGGAGGTGTGGTAATAAGATTTCCCTTTGAAACATCGCGTGACATTTTGCGGGGTGAGGGGTTGTGGAACTCCGCCCACTTTTCAATTTTCCATCCGTCGGTTAGTAGCAAAACCACTCGCCTACCTAGTTCAGCTATCTCACACTAGATGTCAATTAGTGTAAAAGTAATGGGACGTACTCAGAACTTTGAGCTTCAAAAAGTTTGTGTAATAAATGAATAAAATAAGGGTAACCATTTTTACTGATTTAGATGTATATTGTACTTATGTAAAATAATAGACAAATTATTATAACGAACATAATTTTATTTACAAAATTCAATTACCTGCGAAAATAAAGGCATATTATTCAAATTAGTTGCTTGAAATAGTCCATTTTATCAAATAAAGGTGTTTAAAGCACAGCTTAAAAAAATGAACAATGCCAGTTATGTTAATATGGATAAAATGTGTATTTAATATTCTAAGTTCTTTCAATTCATAAACAGTCACGGAGAATAACATGTATACAACTCAGAACTTTGTTACTTCAAAATATTTGCTATTAAAATGTATTGTTATTCATTACTGACCATAGCCGTGCGTTATTCGGTAAAATTATTTGATTCTAATTACGGCTCTGGATATTTTTGATGTTGAAACTAGTTGTTCTAATTGACGATAGATGGCGGCCTGTTCACAATATATTTATAAAACTACTAAAGTACTGTTTTGGCGACTAAAAAGTATTTAGGACTAAATGTATACTTTAGTTTTCAGTATACATGTATGATTATTACAATATACTAATGCGGAACTTTACGTACTTATATTTTTAATTCACAAAAGTTACGCCATCTAGTGTCGAGAAGTATAATTTATACTTGAAAGCCGAAAATTTTCTAGAACTATTTTAATAATTACGTATAAAATTACTTACAAATGAAATGTGATACCATTCATAGCATCAGAACGTCTGTCTGAATAACTTAGACACGATAAAACACAACACTTCATCCTTTTTCTTCTTAAAACCGCGAAAACACACCGATAATGCGAGTCTCGATACATGTGCACCTGACGAACGCTGACAACATACTAACTAAGCCCCGCCCACAATGATGACGTCAGGACCTAGTTGAAAATCACAGTGCACAGTTGCTTAGGCCAGCTCCTCTTTGTTTTTGCTCTGTGATTATTTTACACGCATCTTCGCGCCATCTGTTGCAAATTTGGGCACTTAACCGTTAGTAAGTGCTGCCAGGATAAAATATAGTTGAGATGCTAAATATTTTCTACTCGTTAATAGATGGCGCTGTTTTCAATATTTAATCGAGAAGGGGCATTTTACCGTTTTACTGGAACATTTTGTGTTCTCTCCGGTCAGTTCATTTAATTTAAGTAATTTTTTTGTTATGTTTGGATTGAACATTTGCAATAACCTGCACTGCTAGTCAATTCACAATTTATTGGTCTAAGATTACGGTCTATTAGTTATTATAATATTAATTAATATAACAATTACTTTGTCTATTTTTCAGATCAGGACTGAACTTAGTAGATTTCAACAAGATGAAAATCAACAAAGACGAAGCTCATAATAATTTTATTTAAGTAAATACTTAGGTACAGAATTACTTAGATCTCTACGTTCTTTGTCTCTGCTTTTAATTGTTTTACGGTACAGTGTACCAGCATTTTAAAATATTCTTAAACTAGTGATTATGTATATTTAATAAGTAATTAAGGATTCGACGAGTTTATTTTTTAAGGTTGACCTTGACGATGTTTCTATTGGAAAGAATCTAAAATAAAACAACTTTAGTGTTTAATTTTTGTTTATTTCATTTTTGACGGCAACAATAAAATGTAAAATACTAATAATGTTGGACGATAAACTGTAGTTTCCATTTATTTACAAAAATACCTGAGGTACGCTTATTTTTTACGTATCAGATAGCAATTTATTATGTAAGTTTTATAAATCTATAAAAATTCGGTGGCAGAGATGAACGATTGGTATAATCTAAATACAAAACTGACTACATGAAAATTGAGGGAAATGATGAAAATTCTTTTTCAAATGACATGACCTTAACACTAATTACGAAACATGGCACTGTTTTGTGATACTAAGTAATTATAACAATATAAACTCAACGGATTAATTTAAGGTTTAAAATAAGATTGTGTTCTTTTTATGTGTCAGCTGCTATTAGCGTGAATAAATTAAAGATCAAGATACATTGAAGTTCTTTATTTGGGTTGTGTGGCTACTCACCGCTAGGTAGCGCTGTTATCAATATGATGATTGTTAATGAAGCGAGAATTTTAAAGCTCTTTTAAACATTATAGAACGAAACGATGGCATTATCAAATCGGACATAAAAAAATATAACTGTTGCTATCATATTACACACCTAAATGCACAGATAATCTCAGTCATAAATACTATTGTGTTATTATTTACATTCATAACATTTATGGAAGCGATTTCATCGTACTCTAAACATTCATACTGTATATCGGAATACCTCGTATTTAAACAGTATAAATAAATGATTATCCTTAAAATCTACGTTTTAAATACAATAAAAGTTACAAAATAGAAAATAATACAGATCTTTGACTCGTCGCACTTATGCATAAGTAGTAAGTACCATTACAGTGATAACAAAAAAAATCTAAAATGTTAAATTTGAATAAATATTCTTAATTTTAGGACGAAGAGAGCATAAAAAAACAGTGGAACAACTCCGCTGGGCACCGACGAAATGGCAGAACCAGAAAAAAAAATACAAAAAAATTGTGATGAGCGATGAACTGTACGAGCTATCTGCAAAGCGATAAGCGCCGTCTATTGGCAGCACTTCTAAGTAACAAATATTTTATTAATTATGTTGAATTAAACGGTAACTATTACACGAAATCACAGGCCTTTATTGTCTTTAGATTCGATTTGCAAAATGATTTCATTACACTTATTTTTTACCGAAAATAAACTCAAATATTTATTAGATCCAAAAATAATCGCGGTCTAAAAAAGTTTTTATAAGAATATAAAATCTTATCACGTTAGAGCACTGTTATCTAAACAGTTCTAATACTTAAATGCGTTTGATTTCTACCTGTCCAGATTAACTTATGCAACTGATGATTCATTGTTGGGTACGTAGATGACATATTAGTCACAAAAAACACCAGATTGTGCCCGATGTAGATAAAACATTTTTTTAAGATAAAAAATTGGTATTCCCAACTACTAGGCTTGCAGAATTCAACAATGGTAAAGTAGAAGGCACAGTCCCACAAGGCACCGCGGATTATTCCATTTCTAAATTCCCGAGACTAACTATTATACTACAACAAGAAGCGTAACTCTATTGACGAAATACCGAAAATAAATACAGTAGATACAATCAACCGATAGGCTCCTACAAACAAGCATACACTTGACAGCATCGGTAACATGATACATAAACAAGATTGAGGTGTCTCTGCATTCGATTAACAAAAATCATACGTTCCCACGGCTAAATTAACACAAGTCGGTATTACCCCACTCAATCAAATCCATACCAGTCGAAGTGAAGAAACTGTTACAGCCCGAGTAAAGAAAAGCAGTAACACTTATTACACGACTACCAATGGTCGTATGGATGTTAAACAGACGCAAAAACACCGCACTCCCGTAATACTAAATCGAGATAAATCCTCGTTAATTTGTTCAATGTCCACTGGATTACACTAGCACTGAGTTCCACAATCAGGTATCGTCGTCTTCCTCTAATCGCCTGTTCTTTTTCTTTTTGTGTCGCTCCTGTCTTTTTCTTAATACATTAGGGTTCCTGTGCAGGAGCCTCCGCTTTGGAGGTGGTGTGAGTTGGCATTCGCAGCCAGCTCGGACTCTCACATAATCCATGGACCATCCCCCAGGAACAGAGAACTGTCCTTCCCGTCTATGGCGGTGTTGGGGGCTCTCTGTGGGCGCAGGGTTGCGCACGAGCGCGTAAGAGTAGGAATACTTCTGGACGCACCTCGATTGGTTGTATAACCTAGCGTCAACGAATCTGCATGGTTTGTCGACCACGTCTGGTGCGCAGGAGAGCTCGTAGAGCTGTTGCTGGTTCTCGCCGTCTCTGTAGAGTTCGACGAAGAGGCCGTTGGGGGTTCGGCCGCCTTTCGGCGCCACCATCTCGGCGACGGAGGGGCAGCACTCGACGATGTGCTGGGCGCCCTCGTGTTGCCCTTCTGGATGCAGGTACGACTTCATCTCTTGCCAATGCGAGCGCTTCCACGCCTCCTCGTCCGTCCTGTAACGAGTGGAATAATAATAAGAAATCATTTTAAAATGGAATTAAAAAATTATGTACGTTTTTTTTGCCCGGATTCTAAAATAGACGATAAAGAACAAACAAAGAGAGAAAATGGTGTGTTCCCAGTTTTACAAATACATAATTTTATGATAATCTGATTAATTTGTCAACCACTCCAAAATGTATTTGAGTCTTTACTAGTTTTTGTATTTTCGAGGGATGGACTTTCAAAATTCGGATCCCTGACTCAAAGCAGTGTTTTCATCGTTTTTATATACGCGACCCCTAGCTAGACCCCCTCACAGAAATAGTATTTTCTTAATTGAACTTAAATCGAACTAGAAACAATAGCCACTTTTCTTTTGCCTGCGACTTCCCCGAGTAAAGCCTTGCGACCCCCTTAGTTTACAGCCTGACAGAACGCTTGAGCGGGGCGTGCAGCGGGGCGGGGCGTGCGGCGTTTACGTCAAACACAAACAAATGTATGTGAGCGTCCTGGGTGCACGCGACATATCCACATATCCCTTTGCCGCTGCTCGCTACGCTACCCACCGCGCTGCCCGCCCCGCCGAATGCTCGCCACGCAGGCCTTAGGTGTCACGACTCACAGTTTGAGAAACACTAGATCACACCTCTGGGCTCAATTAAGTATGGTATCAATCCTTTCCTACCCTAAGTTTTACCCGTTAACCTCCTATCATATTAATTAACAGTTTCCCTAACTTTGACATTGGCTAAAGTCCTCATAGCCAGAATAAAGAAAAAAAAAATGGTATGCGGTACTCACAGCACGCGGTGCGTATGGTGCGGCTGAGGAGCGCGGCGCACGCGGCTCGCGTTACTCAACGCGTCGCCGGCACTCGCCCCCGCCCCACACAGCACCTGCACACAAACAACGTTCATTTAGTATGAGAATTGAACCAGTCGATACCTTGCGAAGGGCCATAAAATAAAAAACATTTATCTTGCTACTCTGTCAAATGTTGTAAGTTGGTAGCGGAGTAGCCAGAAACTGTTTTTTGAAGATTTAAAGGAGCATTTCGTAATACATAGGTACACTTTTAGCCTAAGTGGTGTTGTATTTATATCTTGGAAATATTATATTCTTGAACACCGGTGATCAGTAGGTACATACATAGATCACGTCTTTATCCTGGGTTAGACAAAGCCGGGTAACAAGACGTTAAAAATAGGAAAAACTAAAGCTCAAATTAACATAAGCTGAAGTTAAAAAAATGTGTTAGTTAAAAGTGAGGAAATGCTTAAATTGAACAATAATAATAATATATGCTGTTAAAAATAATTTAATACACCTAAGTTCTGTAAATAATATTAGGCAAGCGAAATTTTTAATCATGTCGTCATGTAAACTTTCCACGAAGTACACACTAATGGATTTTAGATTAATCCAAAATTCTTTCGAAGATTATTAGCTATTGCATTATCATTGATTGAAGCACTCTAAAAATCATTGATAAGATTATTATACTTATTGATATACTACACAATGAATGATTTTGCCGTAGGAGACAGTTCAAGTATGTATGCTGTCGCGAATTCCTTAGTTTTGATACTTTTTATATTTTTAGGGTTCCGTACCTCAAAAGGAAAAAACGGAACCCTTATAGGATCACTTTGTTGTCCGTCTGTCCGTCCGTCTGTCAAGACCCTTTTTCTCAGGAACGCGTGGAGGTATCAAGCTGAAATTTATATCAAATACTTAGGTCTACTACCCCTCGGAGCTGTGAAAAAATCAAAATTCTAAGCCAACGCAATCAAAAGATACAGCCGTTTATGCCGCAAATTTCCGCAAATTTTCAACTCTCAAGGGAATCAAAACCTACAAGGTAGTTCCCGTGAACGCAGAATTTTGAAATTTGGTATGAAGGTAGGTCTTATAGCACAGATTAAAGAATAATTGCGAAAACCGTAAATGTGTATGTATGTCTGTATATAGCAATGACCAATATAAAGTAACCCCACACTGCGTACATTTTGCTTTGGAGCAGGGCTCTGCTTACACTGGTTTTATATATTTATAGATAATGATACGGAACCCTCGGTGCGCGAGTCCGACTCGCACTTGACCGGTTTTTTTCTAATCCATTTTGTTTTTGAGTTCTTGTCCTATATTGTTAGTTGTTGTTCAATAGCGGTAAAAGAAGCAGTTCAGTTTACTTGGTGTTTGCTTTGCTATATTAAGATTCCCTTGCTCATAAACCCATAAGTCATTACACATATATTATTATCATACAGTCTTCACATCGTAGGTACGCTTCATTAGCTACATTTTAGTAGCCTTAACACTTCTTTGTCCTAGTCAGTAAAAGTAAGCAAGGAGCTATACTTCCCCCCTCCCATATGCATTACAAAATCTTTACAAGTTTTTAAAGAGTCAATGATTCATCAGACCTTACTCTTCAAATTCATAAAAAGTAAGCTTGATCCCCATTTGGTATTTAGGTAATACTTGCAGGTCACCTAAAACAATAGGTAGAAAATGCTAGCCATTCCTTCCTCTCCTGCCTAGTCGTCTCTTTTCTTATTCGTGCAATTATTTTACTTATATTACGCTCTTCCTATACTGTCCAATGCGAACAGCTTAAATCAATTTAGGATAGAAAATAAAATTGACATGATATTATCAGGTGTGTAAAAAATAGTAAATAAAAAGTAGTAACTTAATAAAAACAAGAATAATTGCAAAATAACGATTGTAATAGATAAAGCGTCTAGAAAAACATTCCGATCGATAAGAATCATTATTTATTAATTTAACACGCAAATGCGTACATCAATTAGCTGACAGAAATTGATCGATCATTACTGCTGAAAATAAATAAACCTAACTGATTTTTTCATAATTCAAGCATAACATGCTTCGTATTATTAGTTTTATTTTTGCTATTTTATATTAATTTAATTTAAATTATTATTATTATTTCTTGTTTTTATTACAATTGACGATCCATTTGCGAATTACTTATATTTGACATTTAAATGTGTTGCATTTTTAAAAAGGTGTTTTTAAAAACAGTTTTTTCTGATATAATAAAAATAACTTTAGTTATGCTTCTATACGTATGTAGGTATTGTATTCCTTTTGTTTATTTTATTCGTTAAAATGATTACATGAACGTTTGAATGCGGCATCGAAATTCGTTAACTTTGCGATTTTCAAAGGTCTTAAGTTGTTCTTATAATCCACATCGGAAAAAATATATAGAAGCATAGCATGGCAGAGGTATGTAAAAATATTTATTGCAATGTGATTATCCAGAGAGGAAGCCGTATTCTTTATAGAAACGGCCACCCGATTTCCTCCTAAGCATTTTGTGAACATTCAAAGCTTAAGAAACTTAATTATGTACTTATTAACACGGTAGTAAAATTCGCAATTTATGCGACCACCGCGCCTCCAAAGGAGTTAGGCTTAATGACAGGTTGTAGTTATAACGTTCTTGATAAGGAATTGGAGTGTAAAATTCACATTTAAGATTTGAAACTGATAAAACAAAGTAATAACGGAAGTATAATGTGGACACGAATTGTGGGTAATGATTAGCAAACTGGACTAATAAAAAAGTGATAAAACAAGCCCACGACTCTATTAAGACGTAACTTCTTGTTTAACGACTGTATTTATAAGATCAATAATGATGGTATTCTTTGTGTCTGATTCAATGAAGGGCACACGCACGTGGCACCCTTCGTGGAAGAAAGACGTAAGTCCTATTAAGGCTCTACAGGACTTACGTCTTTCTTCCACGAAGGGTGCGAGTCGTCATTCCCTGCTACGGCGGAGAAGAGTTATTGTATCATAATTTCCAGTCTTTCTGTAGATATGTGTCACCGCTTTTTTTTGTTGATTATACCTTTCGTTAGCTACTTACGCCATCTATCCTACGTAATATACTTAACAAGTTTCATGCCAACCCGACCACTACAAGCGGGTCAGTTCGACCTACAAATTTTGAAGACAACTTACATTGCAAGTTAAATTAAAATAGTATCTTGAAGAAGTTCACTTCCTTATAAAAGCTGTATTGCTGGCTGTACTGGCGTTGTCATCCGTCCTACATATGTGAACCAAATTTCTAGTCAATCGGACCAACCGTTGAAGAGTTCCCTCCTGCGGAGAAGGTCTAGGTTGGACCACCAGAATTTTACTACCAGATTATTGTATTGTCATAACTTATACAAGCATGGAAAATTTCATCTCAATCGGATGAAGATATCTGCTTCAAAATTAAGTCGCAAGATTCCACCTGGACAAACACACATACATACGTTGCAAGTTAATATAAGGCTTGTAATAAAAAAGACGAAAGTTGTCTTCTGTCGTACCTACATGTAACCGCGACCCACTTTTTTCCCGCAAAGAAACAAAAGGTGAATCCACTGTGTTATGAAAACATTTCACGAGCGTTACTCACATGACTGACACATTGAAGTCAATCGCACGCTGTTAAGTTTTGTAAACCGCATGGAAGTTTATAAACCGTCTGAGTGAATTGTGAAGACCACAATTGGTTTTAATCTTGTTTTAAAATATAACTAATGAGAATAACTAAAGGGCTTTGTGATTTTAAACTTTAATAGTTATCATATTCCACTTGTAAGTAAAATTAATCGAAGTTTGGCTAAAACGTTGCAACATACAAGCAATTAAAGCTACTTTCGAATTTGTATCTAGATTATCCTCATGTCTGTCTGTTACGGTTTCACGCCTAAACCACTGAACCGATTTTAATGAAAGTACAGAGGTATAGTTTCAGTCTCTGGGAAGGACATAGGATAGTTTTATCCCGATAAGCGAATTCTACGCAGATGGAGTCATGGGCAACCACTAGTTTAGCATAACACGAATCACGTCTTTATCCTTTACGGGGTTTGCAGAGCCTAAGATGACAAGACCTACAGGCCACGTTTAGTAAGATTGTGGGCGTATAGATGGAAAATGGAATCTAAATAGTTGCTAGCCGCATCGCCTATAACATGTATAAGATTTTCACCCATTCCATCGATAGGCTTTTCCATCTGCGCGGGTAGAGAAGCAACTGGTATATTCTATGTTTTTTCTTTACTCCCAGACCAGCATCATCACTACATAGTATAAAACAAAGTCGCTTTCTCTGTCCCTATGTCCCTATGTATGCTTATATCTTCAAAACTACACAACGGATTTTGATGCGGTTTTTTTTAATAGATAGAATGATTCAAGAGGAAGGTTTTTATGTATAATTTTACGCAGACGAACTCGCAGGCAGAAGCTAGTGGAAGTTATAATATAATTAGTGAAAG
Source organism: Pandemis corylana (assembly GCA_949127965.1). Taxonomy (NCBI): domain Eukaryota; kingdom Metazoa; phylum Arthropoda; class Insecta; order Lepidoptera; family Tortricidae; genus Pandemis; species Pandemis corylana. The sequence continues at coordinate 11,425,945 of OX421866.1, read as the reverse complement.
TGTCACATTTTAATACGCATGTCATTCAACGTCAGCATTCGGGTTTCTAGTGTAGCGATGAATCAAGAACTCCAAACATTTACGGCAGGAGTCACTATACGGTTAATTCCATACGACCTATATCTTTCAATCATACGTTACTAAGAATTGTACACGTGGAATATTTATACACGCGGCTTTTGAAACAGTAAAACACTTTTCTTCCTCCATTGATTGTTGAATTGAAAAAAAACATGGCAAATTATAATTTCTAGCTAGTTATTTTTCAGGCTCGTTTGTTCTGTAATCATGAGAATTTATTAATAACTTATTAAAAAAGATGTTTCATTTATCAAGCTATTATTCTGTTGGTCTATCTGTAATCTAATTTTTTTAGTGACAGATTCACTTCTGTGGTTGAATTGACTTGAAACTTGCTACACGAAGCAGCAAAAAAGCTTATGTTTTTGTAACAGATACTTAATAATTATTTTAGAATTATTTTCTCCATCGGTACGGTAAGTATTTAAACTTTTCTATTAAAATTTAAAATGAAGTTCGCATTGTAGCTTGGAAAAAATTTACTATTCACATTGTATACTCAAATAATTTTCTTATGTCCGAGTTATACGGCGCAAAACATTAACAACGTGTATTATGGCAATATTTTTATACTTTTACTGCGGCTTTACGGTTACCTCGAACAACATCATAACCCTTGCAACAACACTGGATTAACTGACTCCGCCGAACGTCGTAAACTTTTACGAATATTGTTGTAACAAAATAGATCGTCGCAATATTATTTTAATTGATGACGTTGTGGGGTTACAAAATATTACACATTGAAATATCAACGGTAAAATAATTAAAATAAAAAAGTTACATTTCTAAACGACACAAAATAATCCGAAAAGTAAAGCTATGGCCAGGAATCGAACCCGGATTCTCGTCATTCCGTGACGCGTGGCTATACACTTATACCACCCATTGCAGGTGGGTAAGCCTTCGAATTTTTCTATCTGTTACTAGCTGTCACGTGGCCTTCATACTATGCGATTTTTGTCGCCAAGCGCCATCTGTTTGAATGATGTGCCTGTACGACACAATTACAAACTCCCGTGGAACATCTACTGGTCACCAGGGACGAGAGAGCTCTGTTTTGAAATGATAGGTACTATCAAATGAATTAAGAATTTTTAATTCTTGATTTTTTATGTTTACTTTTACGGTTTTACCGTTAGATATTAAATTTGTAAACGACACTAAAAAATAAACATGTTGGTAATGATTTGAGCACGGTTACAGGCTTGTTTAACGTTGTTGGATGCAAAACGTATCAGGAGATTTAAGGTAAGTACTATTGCGAGATTTAATCGGATTTATGAATGAAGTGGTAAAAGCAATGGAGTAAGTGCAAAGGAGGAGAAAATACAAAAAGGTCGAAGTGTCTCCAAAAGCACTCCTACAAATAAGACGCCTGATTTAATCAATTGTAAATGTGTATCGCGATCATCTATAATTTGTGTGTTAAATTCAATTTACAGTGTAGATGTAAATTTAACAATAACACTTCCGTTTTCCATCGCCGTCTGGCAAATAATGAGCCGATTAATAATCACGGCAGTAAATAATGGAAAACGATCGATTTTTTATTAAAAGAACATAAGTTAACAAAACCAAGTGCCAATAAAATCAATAAAACCAAAGCATAATTATGAATATGAACCAGATAAAGATAAGTATTATTAAAACTCAAGAGAATTCTGAGAAATCATTATATATTCTATTTTTAAGAGCCGCCTGCTGACGTAGGAGACGACAACTTATTTTTTAAGTTTACATTAAAATACGTAAGCTTTAACGTGATATACGAAGACTTATAATACTAGAGTCTTTTATTTCGGATTATAGCGTTAAAATGGTTAGTTCGTAATTAGCGGAGAGCGGGATTTGGTTAATTTATTGATATAGCAATCAACTAATGATTAGAATTCCGACACTAGATGTCGTTAAAATGGAGATTGGGCGGGGACGCATGTGAATGGGGGATTACGGCGCGGGCGCAGCGGGAACACACGATCTCAATGGAATTCAGTGCGACCACGTGAAATTTGACGCAGAAACGTAATAATGTGATAATGAGAGGCTAAGAATTTAGTAAGGGACCGATGGGAACTTGACACGCGGCTGCGGAAGCCACCGCGCCTCGTAAAATTTATATATCGCGTGATGTTACTGTGGATCGGTTTACGGATGGGAATCAGTATGTGGGACTTTTTACAGAGTTGGAAGGATGGTCTATGGGAAATATCGAGGTTTACGCGTAGGTGACAATTGCAGTAAGTGTTGAATATAGCTGTTGTGTTCATAACATGCTGATGTAATGCTTAAATTACACAAAGATGTGTTATTGTTATTTATTAGCTTGTCCTCAGCTCTTCGCATTTGTAAAAGAATATAAATAGACTATTGTAGTTTCGTAACCTGAGGGAATTACGGAGAATCCATTTTCAGTATGACAGAGTCTTTGAAGCTGATGTCACTACGCCGTAGCAGAAAACTCGACGAGATAAACTCACTCGTCTCATTCGAATTAAGCAATACTAACATAAAAGCTTGTTGTAATTTATTATTATAGTACTCATTATAATATTTAAGATAAACTTCGTGTCGGGAGTCAATTCGTTGCTGACTTACTAACAATTTACTAATGTCGGTCAAGAAGTTAATTGATTTTACTGATTTTTATAGCATTACGGACACTGGTCGAGTTTTTGAACACGTTCCACTTTAACCTTTATGGTTAACACTTTTATGGGTATTGATATTATCTTAGATTAATAATGACAAATTAAATATTAGTAAAGTTGAACAGTTTCACTGCTGGATACAGGCCTTCTCTCATAATTAGAGGGCTTGGGCTATAGTTCCCACGCGGGCCCAGTGCGGATTGGGAACTTCACACACACCATTGAATTAATTGGTTCGCAGGTATCCTCACTATGTTTTCCTTCACCGTACAGCTCACGGTAAATTTCAAATGTAATTTCGCACACGAATTCCGAAAAACTCAGAAGTGCGAGCGGCTCGAACCCACGACCCTATGCTTGAGAGCCCACAGGTCAATTCGCTTGGCTACCACGACTTTTTCAATTAGATAAGCCCCAAATAAGTTTTAGTTGTGTCCCTCGAAACCACGACTGGATCCCTTTAAGAAAAATATTGAATGCGGCGGCATTAGCTTATACCAACAAGCATGCGCACGCGGCGTTTTCAATCAGGATAATATCGTGTAATAAGCTTGTCAAAACATAATAACTAATAGCTTCCAACACAATACAAATTATAAACATGAAAATTATATCGCGTTTAATAAATCTTAGCTGGCAAAGTTATCTTCGACCGCTCCAGGAATCGGGGGATACGTTTTTAATGACATCAGTTTAAGGATCAGATTTAACTGTGCATTGTTAAAAGTAGCGGCAAATAGCTCGGTCAGGTGTAAAGGGTATTAGTGTTGGAGGCAGCGGATAGCCGGTATCTGTCAGTGTCACGGTTGAATGACAAATGTGTTCGGTGTCAATTTTAGTTCATTATTGCTTACTGTGTCATTGTTCAAATTGTTTGCAGAGATATAATACTGTGTGTGAATTTCAGACGGTCATTTGTTTTATACAGATGTAGTTAACGATTGCACGAACTTGAGAGAATGATATTTTGTTAGTAACTTTTGTTATTGAAGCGTAATTATTTTTTTAACTCTTACATCATCAACACTACATAGTATAAAACAAAGTCGCTTTTTCTGTCCTCAAGTCCGTTTGTATGCTTATATCTTCAAAACTACACAACGGATTTTGATGCGGGTTTTTTTAAATAGATAGAGTGATTCAAGAGGAAGGTTTATATGTATAATACATGCATAATATACCGTGCGAAGCCGGGGCGGGTCGCTAGTTACTGCTATAAAGGTATTTATTTAATCACCTTCCCTTAGATATTAAAATGCTTGAGGGAACGAAATTCAAAAACAAGCTTAATAACTGGCTGATAGATGTATTTTATAATTTGACTGAGTTTTTTAGGGATCATATTTTGTTTTAATGTTTGATAATTATTACTGTCCCAATCAGTCGTTATCATAATTATTCATGTGTAGTTTGTTTGTTACATATCGTATGCCCGAAACGGGTAACTGTTGATACCATGTACTTCTTGTCAACTATGTACACACACACTTTATGCAATAAATTAATATTTCTATTTCTATTTTTATTTCTATTAATGTATTGATCTATTTTCACTTAATCCGAGAAGACGACGACGTGTACGACGTGGTTTGAATGTGCAACAGTTGATAATGATCCCGTAGAGGGATCGAAACGCGTCAGTGTTTGTGTGGTGTAAGGGATAATGAAGCTTGTGGGATTTATATGTTTTATGTGGTAGTGGAGGGAGGGTTGCATGAAAACCATGTATATTTCGCACAGGCTTGGTTAATGTACGTGAGTAGCGGAGTAGCAAGGTAAATATTTTTTGTTCATTTTCATACTTATTATGTTTTTTTTCTAGCAAGTGGTCATAAAGAACTAGACCACCCAGCTATATGAAGACTAATTCTCATGTAATTTTACTAAATTCATATCGTTATGTTCCTTTAAATAACTTGTAATATATCAGTCGCCGCCGCAGCTTTTAGCGTATCTTGGGTTTGGAATGGTCTGATAATTCTTCGCGCGTTGCTCAATGTTGAAGCAAATACGATACCGTGACTTGTCTTCTTTTATTCATTCATGTTCGTTGTCGTAATTTTCATATTTTCATTTTATAGTTCTAAATCCAAATTATAGCCCGTTAGTAGTCTTAGATTGCCGTTCGGGTTTGTCTTGTTGTCTCCTTCACTCGGCCAATTCAAGTATCAAACCCGTAAGAGTGAGACAGCAACATAAGCTCACGGACTATGTAATGTACGCTTACGTAAAACTGACATCACTTTTTTCCCAGATTCGACGTAAACCTGCACTAGAAATTATAGAGGCAGTAATAAATACCAATAATACGTTTTCTTTTCTAGTATCGTAGTTTTTAACCTTATTCTTGTAAATATCTCATTCTTTACAAACGTTATTTATAAGGAGTTGTCATTAAAACACGTGGTAGGTAATGCTTAGTTTTACATAAGAAGCTTATTCTAAAGCTTTATTTCAACTGTAAATACGCCGCAGTTCCAATAACCCGGCGCCACAACGGAACAACATCGTCGAGCAACCGAGAGAACGCGATCGACTCAAATACTCATAATACTCTTCACAGTCGCATTGGCTTGAACAAGGCTAAATAAAGATACTACAATACTAAAATAACATCAATTACACTTATGAGCTGATCGTTATAGGTTTTTTTTAATTTATTAAGGATTAATCGAAGGGCCGGTTGAATGCATCTTAAAAAGACATTAAGCTATCTCCATCTGCCGATACGTACAGATGTGATATTTTGCTTTAGCTAATCACAAACTTTTTTGACATGGGTATTTTGTACATACATATATCACGTCTTTATCCCTTACGGGGTAGACAGAGCCTAAGGTAACAAAACCTTAAGGCCACGTTTAGCATGATTAAGGGCGTATAGCTGGAAAGGGGAATCATATTAGTGATAGGTTGGTAGCCGCATCGCCTATAACATGATTCCTAAAACTTTCGCTCATTCCCTCGATGGGCTTTTACCATGGCAACTGGCAAATTCTCACCATGGAAGAAATTATTGGGTATTTTGTTAACTTATTTATTTGTTTTTCAGGACCACAGATTACCTACAATACAAAACATTTTACTTTTATTAGGTACAATTACATTTTATCAATTTCATACGCATTACAGATGTACCGTTCATTTGCAACTATTCGTAATATAATAGAGCAAAAAATAAGGACATAATCTATGAGAAATTAAGGGAAAACATGCAGTATATTAAGAATAACAACGTAAACAAAGAAAAAATCAACTTTTTGTTATGGTAATTAATGCTTACAAAGATTCCACTATAGATATAACGATATAGGTCTCCAATTCTTCATTGGGCTCTACGTAACATTTTCGTACGTTTTTTACAAGCTATTTTACCAAGGTATTTTATTAAATCAGGGGTTACTTTGTGGAGGTCGAGCCTGTGCGAGTTATATATATTTTTCATAAAATCCCTCCCTCCTTACTGCCACAACAAAAAACATACATATTTCGTACAGGCTTGGTTATCTTGCACGTGAGTAGCGGAGTAGTGAGGTAAACATTTTTTGTACATTTTATGTTTAATTCGTTTATCGCGAATCAAACTCAATTAGTTTTTGATTAGCAACCGTTACAGTTTCTCTGTACACTAGGTATAGGTGGTCCTTGAAATATGAAAGTAAATGAAACATGTAGCGACAAGTTAAGCACCCGTCACCATATTTCACAATAGTCCACAATAACTCCCGTTACAATGTCAATTTAATTAATTAGTGCTCGTTCAACTGTAAACAATTCTAGAACTCCAATGCAGCTATTATAGACCTAATAATTTCTTAATCGACGCGCGTATTAAATTCCAAATGGCACCGCAGATATACCGCTTAATTGCAACAAACAAATGACAAACGATAAAATAGCTCAAACAGCTTCGATTATATCGGCAAGCAAATCCAGGATACTACCTGGCAATTAAAGCACATATCGCTTCGTTACGAAACCATTAGCCTGGTGTGATCGCTATCTGGTGAGATTTGTCGAGTGATTTAGATATTAAGGGGTCGCTATACTCGCTATCGGCGAATGTCAGTGAGCTCATCAGCTTTCAGGGGCCCGATTTTTGAAAGCACATGTGTGAAAATACCACTCGAAAGTGGTGAAAAATTGTGCTGAATTTAAAATACGAGTAGCATATAAAATACTTACGGCTCTCATTAATCTTGTGAACTGGTCAAAAATTTGATTAGAGCTGTAGTTTGGAAGATATAAACAGATTTATATCACTTTCGAGTGATGTGCTTTTAAAAATCGGGTCCCTGGTGAGATTTGTCGAGTGATTTAGATATTAAGGGGTCGCTATACTCGCTATCGGCGAATTGGGAACGTGCGAAGTTTATCCCTTACGGGGTAAACAGGGCCTGAGGTAACAAGACCTAATGGCCACCTTTAGCATTATTGTGGGCGTAATACAGAATACGTAATAGCATATACCGAAAATATTGAAATCATAAATCGTTTTTTAGTGATCATTCATAAAACCAAGCAATCACTTCGAGAACACCCTTTGTTTTCAGATTGCAAATATTTTTCACCCTTTCTGTCACAAATCACCAGAACCCTTTTTTCTTAAATTTATGAAGCAATTTGTGGTATGAACCATGCATTTTTAGGGCGGTCTAACTTCTGTTAACTTTATATTCTTTTGACATAAACAAAGCACATTTTTAACTGGGAACTATAGTTATAGCAATCTCTTAATGAGAGGTCTGGTGGTCTTTGCGAATGCGCTGGTAGCTTAAAAAAAAGTCATGTAAAAGGGCCCTTGGCGGTCTATTTACAGACGTTTTTTTTTTTTTTTTTTTTTTTTAATTTTTGAAAGCTGCGGGATTTATTAGGCTGGAGATAATGATGATGATGGGGAATCAGGGAGTAAATGTAAATTTTTAACCCTGAGTTAAAAAAAATCAAATCGTCTTAAAGCCTTATCTCTCTGTCGGGAGCGTGAATAATCAACATGTCAAACAGAGAGGCAGATATAATGAGGGATTTGGCTTAATTCGAAATCATGAAATGCCAGGGACTTATGAGGCAAAATATACTGGTCACAGCTAAAGACTTTCAGTGGCTTCACAGCGTAAAAAGTATAAAGGTTAAAGAATGTGGTGTCGATAGATTTTGGTTCTATATGTATATATTTTTGCGGTAGGAATTGTCTTATCTATACTAATATTATAAAGAGGAAAAATTTGATTGTTTGTTTGTTTGTTTGAATTGAATAGGCTCCGAAACTACTGGGCAGATTTCAAAAGTTCTTTTGCCGTTAGAAAGCAACATTATCACTGAGTGACATAGGCTACTTTGTACCGCGGGAAAATACCTTTTCCTACGGGAAAATTAATTTACCGCGGGCGAAGCTGCGGACGGAAGGCTAGTTAGTAATAATTATCACAGGAATTTGCCCATACAGTAGAATATAATAGAATATTTTTTATTTAATTTACATGATAATTGTTAGTGGGTAGTAGTGTAACTGGTTTGAGACAAAATCCCCCAAAACAATGCAGAGATTGCTGCACTCTATTTGGCTACACCAAGTTTAAGCCTAAACCTATTTAGCCAAAGTCAGTTTTTCAAAATAAAATACATACAGTAAGAATACTTAAATTAAATACATTTATAAAAGGGATGTTATAAGGTTCCTGAGCCTTAAATTATATTAGACTATAGTAGAGATGTATAAAGTCTACTAGTCAAAGTAAAACAAAGTAGTTATGCAAAAAGAAAAAGTAAGAGAAAAAAAAACAATAGTAATATTTTAAGTTCAGTAGGGGTGTAAAACGCCTCCACCGTCAAATAAATTAATTGGAGATATCTCCAATGTCGAAGAGAAAAAAAAACTAAATTATGAAATATATTATAATTCCTTATTTTGTCTTAAAATCTTGTCAAAATTTCAGCTATTTATTATATTTCAGGTCCAAGTATTTGCGCAGGGCGCTAACGAGTCAGTCAGCCAGTCAACCAGCCAAGACTTTTCTTTATCCATTAATAATATTATGTACCGACTGTTCTTAGTTATAATTCTTAATCCTTATGGTGAAGCAAAACGCGTTGCATGTATTTAATATGACGTGAAGCCGATTGCCAGTAGTGAATAATGCATTAAAATGTCACTAAGCAATACTATAAAGTATAATTTATGCAAGAAATAAAAAATACGCAAGTTGTAACACCTTGCCAGGCCGCGATGTGAACGAGTTAGGAGTTCTCGGCCCAGCCCCGCAATCTAAAACGACTCGAAGGATTTTTCTCGCAAGGCTTATTCGAATTGGGCTTAAGAGGTTAAAAAAGTTTTTTTGGTAAAACTGTGGCGACTGCTTAAATCTTGTATATATTATAATATTGTAAATAGTCTTAAGTATGTGTTTCGTTGATTTCCGTTTCCGTTATCAGTGTATCTGGGAGTTTGACAAAACTCGCGCATGCGCGTGTCTCTTCTAACTAGACTTGCGTGCATGTAGTTGCTTTCCTATGTCGCTCCGTTTTAATATTGTTATTTGTAAATATTGTGTGTAAATAAATTGTTTATATAGTGTACTGTGTGATTTTTAATCTTTTACAAAACGTTTCCTATAAAACTAAGAACAAAGACAATTCGTCAATTTAAGGTCCGGCCACACCAGTGCGTAAAAGACGTCGACGGTGCGTTTACGCAACATGTATAAAGAAACGGTGAGAGAACGTGACGCATGCGACACGTCACTGCGTATACGCAGCTGTGTGGTCGCTCCTTTACTTGCTAAATACAACCGTTAGCCATTTTTAACATAGCCTTTGATTATAGAAAACTTCTAATATTTGCGGGTGGTAAGACCTCGTGTCTCCGTTCGGACCATTTTACTAACCAACGTTTTACTCGCTATCCCTGCCGCCAAGCAGCAGTGCTTGCGCTGCTGTGTTCCCACGTGGTGAGTAAGACAGCCGGTGAAATTACTGGCACATGAGGTATTTCTATCTTAGGCCTCTAGGCTGGCAACGCATCTGCAAGACTCTAGTGTTGCAAGTGTCCATGGGTAGTTGTGGTCACTTACGTGACCCACTCGCTCGTTTTCCTTACATACATACATACATAAATCACGTCTTTATCCCTTACGGGCTAGACAGAGCCTAAGGCAACAAGACCTAAAGGCCACGTTTGACATGATTGTGGCCGTGTAGGTGGAAAGGGGAATCAAAATAGTAATGGGTTGCTAGCCGCATCGCCTATAACATGATTCCCCAGATTTTCGCCTATTCCCTCGATGGGCTTTTACCATCTGCGCGGGAAGAGAAGCAACTGGAACATTATGTTTATCTTTACTCCCAGACCAGCATGGAAGAAATTTGCCTTCCACGTATAAAAAACGTACTTTGTTGTCTTGTCTCCTAATAGGGCAGTCAAGTAGTCGATTCTCTTACGGTAGTAATGCACCTTAAAATATGGGACACTCTAATAATAATTATAAAAACAATTGTCATTATTACAAGAAAGTTTGAACACCGACGAAGGAATGAACAATTAGAAGAAAAACCGGTCAAGTTTGAGTCAGGCTTACAACAGAGTGTTCCGTCTAAAAGTTCTAAACTCTGATTAGTATGAAACTCTCAAGCTTAACTGTTGTAATGACTAAAGCTAGTTTTTCTTTGTTTGAGTAGAAAATAAAGTAAACTTTTACTAGAAATAGGGTCTGGAAAAAACAGATACTTAAAATGTAAATACAAAACTTAAACTACTGTTAAATTAAAAAAACTTAAATAATTTTTAAAATTAATTACAAAAGAATGGGCCTTTTGGTAGGTGCCCATCATGCAGGCAGTATTCCCGCGCTGAACTGCGATTGCGATTCTTTGCGCGAGATGGCTGCCGGCGCGAGGGTCGCCTGTTTGTTGCCTTTCTCAATCTTTTGCTGAGCTAGATTTAATTTTCCCTGCAAGAGCTCAAAACGCGGGAGAAACAAGTTTGACAGTTTTAAAATACGCGAATAATAATGTTTTACAATTTTCTTTACAACATAGAAAAAACATAGAATGTACCAGTTGCTTCTCTTCCCGCGCAAATGGTAAAAACCCATCGAGGGAATGGGCGAAAATCATAGGAATCATGTTATAGGCGATGCGGCTAGCAACCCATCACCATTTTGATTCCACTTTCCACCTCTACGCCCTCGTGTCTCGCTAAACGTGGAATGTAGGTCTTGTTACCTTAGGCTCTGTCTACCCCGTAAGGGATAAAGACGTGATTTGTGTATGTGTATGTACAATTTTCTTAGTTTTTTACGGTCCAAAAGACAGCCTTTAACAAGCAGGCGGACAGAAAGGGAAGCTTTAGAAAAGGGTTCTGTCGGCACAGCTTTGTTACGGATCTCCAAAAATGGATAAATACACGCTGACCCAAATCGATATTTACGTGACCGTGTATCAAATTTGGGACACAACGGTTACACACTTTGAATAATGTCCCAAGCCTTTTCGTTACGCTTCTTATTTATTCCCATTATGTTAATCTCTTGGTTTACTTTGTTAGTCACATAAATCTGGTTTCTCCGTACCGCTACTTATATTTTCAATCGTGAGTCTTTTCTAAATTGGTCATAGATTAGTTTCAATTTGTATGGAGAATCGTCACCCATTTTAAACAAATGAAATACTGACACTAAATAAAAGAAAGTGGGTTTTATGTAGGCCAGGTTTATTGTATAGAATTTATCAGTTGCTTCTCTTCCCGGGCAGATGATAAAAGCCCATCGAGGGAATGGGAGAAAGTCTTAGGAATTATGTTATAGGCGATGGAGCTAGCAACCCATCACTATTTTGATTTCCCTATCCACCTATACGCCCTTAATCAGACGTGGCCTTAAGGTTTTGTTACCCCGTAAGGGATAAAGACGTGATATATGTCTGTATGTATTTATGTAGGTTTATTGTGAGCTGAGAGTTAACTTCACTGACGAGCCAAAGTAAAGGGTCACTTCCTATCGGAACTAGGTATGCCTAGTCGCATGAAAAGTCACACATTATTTTTGCTTGTCAGTGAGTATATAGTTACTCTAGGAGTTCTAAACTTCGGATAAATTGGTATTTTATCTATACTATCTATACTAATATTATAAAGAGGAAAAATTTGATTGTTTGTTTGTTTGCATTGAATAGGCTCCGAAACTACTGGACAGATTTCAAAAATTCTTTTGCCGTTCGAAAGCTACATTATCGCTGAGTGACATAGGCTACTCTTTACCGCGGGAAAATACCTTTTCCTACGGGACAATTAATTTACCGCGGACGAAGCTGCGGACGGAAGGCTAGTTTAATATAATTTCATTAGACATTCCAAATGGTTAGCAATTCAACTTTGACTTCAGTCCAATGACACCTTACAAAGTCGCCATTAACATGGCGATTATAATATAAATATATATCTGACACCATTTGGGTATTAAGTAATCATTTAGTATCTAACTGATACTCGCTTTACCAGGACTTTCCTTTGACAGTTAAAGGACGGTATTTAGTCGAAGTTAAGCCGGCGCAGGCGCATAAGCCGACAGACTGACGCCGCGTAAATCAATCGCCATTTCCTTTCCTTTACTCTCATTGTATATTGCACTGTCTGGATTATTATAATAAGCCAATCCCAGTTAAACTTTTTTACTATCAAATTAGAAATTTAACGGCAAAACCGCAAAAGTAAATATAAGAAAAATCAAGATGTAAAAATTATTAATTTACTTGATAGTATCTATCATTTGAAAAACAGTACCGTTTCTCGTCCCTGGTGAGCAGTAGTTGTTCTACGGGAGTTTGTAATTGTATCGTACAGACACATCATTTAAATAGATGACGCTTAGCGACAAAAAATCGCATAGTACGTCTGTCACGTGACAGCTAGTAACAGATATCGAAGGCTTACCCACCTGCTATGGGTGGTGTAGGGGTATAACACGCGTCACGGAATGACGAGGATCCAGGTTCGATTCCCAGCCATAGCTTTACTTTTCGGAATTTTCTGTTCTAATTTTCAGTGCCGCTTAGATTTTTTTACAGCAAAAGTTATACTGCTTCCCGGTTAGGAATTTGTATGTTTACATTATACCTAACATGCGATTGTTATATAAATACCTCTGCCACCATTTGGGAATTAAGTAATCATTTAATAGCTAACTGAAACTCACTTTACCAGGATTTTGTATTGTATCTGTTTCTTTATATTTGTACAATAAAGCATTTACTTACTTACTTACTTTCCTTTGACAGTTAAACGACGGTATTTATACCTATGATTTGTTATTAGTATAGCTGTGGCTGTGATAAAAGGATTTGTGCATACTTGATCATAAATACTACGAAAAATATAAAATAATTTAAATTTTGATATGTCTTGAAATATTCAACTGTTTTGTAAAAAAAATGACGCAACATCTATTAACACCTTGATACGGGTCGTTAAATTTTATATTTTTAACAGCATTAACACTTCAATTTCTTACTTATCATTCAATTTATATTATTGCCCGTCAACGGCTAACTAACTGGTCGCATTAAATTCATATACGAAACGGCATTTATCGACGAATAAAAAAAACATAATAACAGTTATACGATTACAAATTTCATTCATGATTTCATAATAATACGTGCGTAACCTGCTCTATGCTTGCTCACAGCTTATAGCAAAAAATTATAGTCTATATTATTTATTTGTAATATTACTTGGTACTGCAGTCGATGTTTGACTTATAACGTAGATATAAAGTACCATTTTCGATTGTATCGGTCCCATTGACTACTTCACGCCGCCATAACTTAGCGTTTGACAGCTAAATGTATTCCTGACAACTCAATGTTGTTACTGTCGTTTCTAGACGCATATTCTTTGACCAGTTACACTTTGCGGCCGTCGAAACATTTCGCATTGCATTTCTCTTTCAATGTCTTTGCGCAACGATTATTTAGGGCGTTTCGTGGCTGAAAACCTAAGGTGGTTTTATCACGGGATAATGTGGTGTAAGATAGTTTGACGCATGTTAATTCGGCTGTAAGTTTATTGACCAAAGTGGCAAATAAAGCCGGTACGTTATGGACATGTTTAGACAGGCTGACTTTGCTATGTTTCCTGGAATCTTAATTGAAAGCTGAATGATTTGTGGAAATAGATCGGGTCTGTTGGGACGGTAAGGCATGCTACGCGTTTGGCAATGTGAAAAGGCCATTGTATCAGTGTCGGCCATTGCCGCTGCTGAATTTGTGCGTTTAATTGTATTAGAATTTTGATATTATTTCTAACCCCTCAAAATTAAAATATTCAACTCATAACACAGTCAAGAAAGCTCAAACTAATCTGTCCTTTGCTCATTTTTAGTTTTAAGAGATACTAATGTGTCTTACCATACTTTTTTATTTACTAGGCATCAAAATAGTCTGGCGTAATTCTAAGGGATACAGACTTTGGTGTTGTAAAATATGGGGACGATTACGGTAGTAAACCTCTCGTAATAAACAGTGGCGTAGGGCTGAGGTTATTATATATATTTTTTCCTTTAAATAATTTAATGCCACACTTTATTTTGAGAACCGTATAAGGCGCAGGGGTAGACCAAGGGTGACAGCGTATGTGATGTGAGATGTCCCTGCAATTAACTTTAATGGGCTAGTTACTTCTAGGTCTATAGTTTCTAAAGGAATCGAGTGTAGTGTGAACAAGACTTTTAGTAGGTAACATAAATTCTTTAGCTCAGTTCATAATGGTTCAACGGAAATAAAAATGTTTGAGGAAGTTATGACGTGAACGTGTAGCCAGAACAAGGCAGCTGTGGTATGTATCAATCAAAATTTTGCGTATAAACTTTTTTTCTGATATTCTTAAAATACTTTAGGAATTTTCTTATCATATTCCACGAGGTACACTAGCTTACAGACTTTGTGCTACTTTGCGGTTATTGTACTGATATGCCGTTTTAATTTTAAAATAGTTTTTTAATGAAAAATTAAAAACATATAATGAAAAACTGACTATAAAAACCTTTATTTACAAATAAGAAATTACATGAAAAAAGAAAACCCGTGTAACCCTAAGTTTTACCAAAGATATGTAGGTTTTTAGGATTAATGTTTTGTAAGTATATTTTAATTAATTGTGTGTGTTTTAAAATAAGCTAGGTAGGTACTAAATATTAGTACAAAAAATGAAAAACTTAAAATATTCCCTCTGAATTCACTCTCATCTTTTTATTTACACAATTTCGAAATGTTTGACGCAACAGGTCGCATCAAAGGGCCGGGCGCGACCAATATTTGGTAAAACGTTTGAACAAACAATTGGACATCAAATAGTTTTGGATTTTGTTTTCGACGCCTCCCGACTATTCGAGATCCATTTCCTGTTTGTCCAAGATAAGGGATGGGATGTACAAACATGTCCAGGAATGTCCAACATGGGGTTTCGGACACCGTTCACGCGTTTTATTCGATTATCCGGCACGAAGCATGCACACAATGTTAACGCAAGTAAAAGTTGTTCTAGTGGTAGACAAAGCTACTTTCGACTATCTATAACTCTAAGGAATGGAAGGAAATTGTATGGGATTGACATAAGCCTCGAATAAGCGCAGTTCCCGACACTTCCAACAATTATTGCTATATTTCAGCCAATTTACACAAAACCTTGACAAAATTATCTACCTAAACTTTTTCCGCGAATCACTGTCTATTGGCGAAAACCGCGTGAAAATCTACTCAGTAGTTTTTGAGTTTATCGCGAATAGACAGACAGACCGACACGGCGGAGGACTTTGTTTCAATATTATTATAAACTCTCCCTCTCCCCTCTCTGGTGCGAAGGGCGAGGGACAGCACCAACAGTATCCTAAAAATGATCTCGGATAGGCTAGACTGTCCGTTCATGACCCACTGCCGTGCACTTTCGAACGGTCACGTGCAGTAGTGATTTGTGTATGTGTATACTTACTAACATTAGCAATAAGCAATTATGTAACTAACAAATTGTGGGTCCCAGTTACCCGAATAAAGAAATTAATTATTATTATTATTATTATTATAAAGGTAGAGATTTTCGGAACGCGGAGCGACTGAGTTGACACTCACCTTATATGGTCAGACTCTAATAGACTATTATCTTATTGGATTCAAAACAGTTTCGATAGATGGATGGATGTTTGTTACTCTTTCACACCAGAACGGCTGGATAGATCTGGATGAAATTTGAATCATAGATAGATTATATTCTGGAATAACTCATAGGCTACTTTTTATCCCGGAAAATTGCGTAATTCCTGGGGCATAGCGATAAACGAATTCTATGCAGACGAAGTGGCGGGCAACAGCGAATAAATACTAAATGAATAATTGGTTTGTATCACTAACAGTATTAGTAAGTTTACCTAATACTACCTCTGATGCATATAATAATACATCAATTATGATAAGATACTGTATATATAATTGCTAATGGAATGGATAATGATTGAATTGATGATTCAAAATAAGGAAAAGGCAATACAAACACAAACATGTCAAAAATCTGAATACTAAATAAATAAATAAATCCTACTAGGTAATATTATAAACGCGAAAGTTTGTAAGTATGGATGGATGGATGTTTGTTACTCTTTCACGTAAAAACTACTGAATGGATTTGGATAGGATTTGGAACGAAGATAGCTGATACCCTAGATTAACTCATAGGCTATTTTTTATCCCGGAAAATTGCGTAGTTCTCGCGCATTGATAGATAATAACTTTAAAATTTCTTATACTTCCATGCCGGTCTGCGAGCAAAGAAAAAACATATGCCTTTCTTCCCGCGCAGATCATAAAAGTCCATCGAGGCAATAGGTGCAAATCATAGGACACATACGCCCACAATCAAGCTAAACGTGGTCTTTCAGTCTTGTTACCTTCAGTCTACCCCGTAAGGGATAAGTAAGACGTCATCAATGTATAGGTATGCCTTATTCATACACGAGTGCTCTGTGTACAGAAATGGAAAATTTGTCAAAGATCATGTGATGTCCAATAAAGATTAAGAAATAATATCGTAATATCACCGGAAAAGGTAAAACCCCGTGACTCGCTTCAACTATTTATTGCCGAATTCAGATACATCTGGACGATCGGCTATCACAGTCGTAAATATTGGTATGTGTGTATCGTGTATGTATTTTGCGATAATTGCGGTCGTAATAAAATTCATGCCTAATCATCATGAATAACGTTAATCGTAAGGATTTTTCATTGTTTCATTTATGTTTTTATAATATGGCTGACTTTTAGTAATAATTCACAACATGTAATATAATGTAACTAGTTTACAGTGGTGTGGCGTCCACAGAACTCGATTCCCTTGCCTATTTTGAGGCAGTTGGGCACTTTATTGTGCAGAATTAGACGAAAAGGCTAGTAAAATTGCCTTTGACTTGCCTTCTGGTATACAGGGCCGGACCGTGAGTTTAGGGGGCCCTGGGCTAATACTACTTAGGGGCTCACCTAATTACTCAAAGTATAAGAAAAAAAAAATTGACTTTGACTTGACTTAGCTGGGGGCCCCTTGAATCCACGGGGCCCTGGGCTGAAGCCGAAAAAGCCATATGGTAGATCCGGCCCTGCTGGTATACTTGACGCCACGCCACTGCTAGTTTAAGAACCAAAACAATTGGTTTAAATATTTTTACCCAATCAAAAAGGCGTTTTTTCACTATAGCTTGTAATTACTGTCTACGGCGAAGCCTAAAAGAAGGTTAGCTGTTCGTCGCGTGTGTATGTTTTAATCTCTTAAAAAGGTTAAGGAATGACAAGTTTTTGTGTCTTTCTTCTCTGGATATTACAGTCTGGTGGTTTTCAAGTAGATACAGACGGTATTGGGTGAAGAAACTCAAAGGAAACTACAACCAATTGTATTTAGACGTGTGACATTATATTTTTTATTTTCTAGCGAAAGCAATACTTCTAAAGGTCCGTCAATTGAAGACGTCTAGTGAAGCCGGGTAAAGGATCGCCACGTCCACACTAAGATTTTTGTAAATTAAATAGATACGGTTATATGACCTACGAAACGTAGGCTATCTTGTGGCAAAAATGTCGGCAACGTTGTACGGTAGAACACGGTCAAAAGACCCCCCCTGTCGGGCTCTTAGCTCTTAGTCATTAGACGATGTCCAGGGTGCACCGGACAAAGCACTACTCTTCCCCCCGGACGGATCCTAAAACGAACCGCAGCTCTTGATCACACGCGGAGGTAACCCGACTCGCACCCCAGATCCATACAAGAAATGGCAGCTAAAACCTGAACTGAGTCGGAATTGAATCGCATTAAGACGTCATGGTAAGGCGTGGGGCGCAGATGAGCAGGTACCCGGCTTAAATAAGCGAATTAAAAAAAAACGTGCAATACGCATTTGCGATAACTGGCCGGAAACAACTTAGTTTTTCATTAAGGAAAACCTTTAGATAAAAATAAAAATAAAACTAGTTAGATGGCGCGGGTGTGTCTAAATTTATCTAAAAGATAACATTTTGATATGATTTAAATCGCATACCACAAAAGATTACAATCTGCTGTAAAACAATTAAATCATTATTATCTTATTCAGTCGCGTCAT
The DNA here is from genome assembly GCA_949127965.1 of Pandemis corylana. Taxonomy (NCBI): domain Eukaryota; kingdom Metazoa; phylum Arthropoda; class Insecta; order Lepidoptera; family Tortricidae; genus Pandemis; species Pandemis corylana. The sequence goes on along the minus strand of OX421866.1, from coordinate 11,407,584 downwards.
ACGTTATCGTGTTTTATTAATAACAATAAATAAATGTTCGATATTTCTATATTGCGGAAAAAACCGTTTATTTCAGTTTCAGGGATAATCCGTTCAAGATATTATACTTATTGCTATAAGAGTCTTAATTCAATAATTGATTGAATCAGCCGTTACTTTGCTCAGTAATGCTTAGTTTAAGTTTTCGGTCACAAAATACGTCTCGAACGCGTTTGCGTTAAAATGTAAAACACTATGAGAACAGTTTGCCGTTTCGATCCGCAAGTGGCGCTGTCAATTTTTACATAGTAATTAAGACGTTTACGTGAACGCGTTCGAGACGTTTTTATAAGCGAAAACTTACATTAGAGGCTCTGGTCTGGTCCATATTAATGAAATAAACGTTTAGGTAGGTACCTTACTATTCCGTAAGCACACGTGCAAGACAGTTGACGTCTGTGCGGCTTGTATATTTTTACATATTTACGTAACAGATAGGTAAACTTTTTGATGTTTGCGTATAATCTCTGGAACTACTGAATTAATTGTAAAAATCCTTTCAGAACTGTAAAACTACTGTATCCGTGGATAATTGCGTTTAAACGTTATAAGTTTTTGAATTGTTACTAAATGATCCATGTTGGTTGGAAATAAAAGTTATTATTATTTTCTTGTTTTTAACTAAATCTCTCCCTAGGAGGAAATACTTTGCACGGACCTAAGCCAAGTGCTTTAATTTTATGCTAATTTATGACTAGAATTTTCTCACTATACGGCATGTGTTGAGGATGACAGCTTTTTGTAGGAGCGTGTATGCGGATGGAGGTATATCGAGAGCCCGGAGGCTTGCGTGGTGTTTTGGGGATAACGCCAGTTGTAGAGAGAATTATTGGTATATACTGTCTTTGCATTATTCATCTGCCATGTGTTTTTATTTCAATTGAGCGATCTGTGTTATTATTAGCATGATTGTGGACGTAAAGGTTGAAACGAGTCAAAATAGTGATGGGTTGCTAGCCGCATCGCTTATAACATTCTTAAGATTTTCGCCCATTCCTTCGACGGGCTTTTACATGCGCGGGAAGAGAAGCAACTGGTACATTCTTTAACAAACACAAACAAACAAAACAGATGACGCTTGGCGACTAAAAATCGCATAGTAACAAGGCCACGTGACAGTTAGTAACAGATAGAAAATATTCGAAGGCTTACCCACCTGCTATGGGTGGTGTAGGGGTGCACGCGTCACGGATTGACGAGAACCCGCGTTCGATTTTCGGATTTTTCTGTGTCGTTTAGATTTTTTTTTGGTACATTCTATGTTTTTTTTTTCAGACCAACAGGGCAGAATAATTAACTTGCCTAAATCAACATAGCGTAATATAATGGGCGTATTCGTCTGTTGCGACACACATTTTTCCGCCAATACCGTTCACTTAATGCAAATTTTATGCATGAGATGGTCGTCGGTGGTGAATATTACGCAACTCGCTTCACGATTGCTGGTATGAGAAAATATGGGTGGTATTGTAGGTATTATTTGAACGACCGGATAGCCTAGTGGTTAGTGACCCTGATTATGAAGCTAGAGGTCCCGGGTTCGAATCCCGGTAGGGGCAGACAGTTGTATGATGAATAGGAATGTTTGAGCCCGAGTCATGGATGTTGTATGTATTTAATTAAGTATTTATCTACATTATATAAGTATGTTTATCCGTTGCCTGGTACCCATAGCACAAGCTTTGCTTAGTTTGGGGCTGGGTCAATTGGTGTAATTTGTCCCAAGATATTTATTTATTTATTTATTACGATGCATATTTTATACGAGTAGGAAGGGTAGGAAACGAACAAGCGTACATACATAAATCACGTCTTTATCCCTTACGGGTTCGATTCCCGGCCACTTTTCAGTTTTTTATGTGTTCTAATTTTTGGTGTCGTTTATATTTCCGGCATACTGTTTAAATAAGAATTCGGGGTTGAAGTAAGATTTAAATGCAGAATTACGATAAAGTACTAACTTTTCGAAACACAAGTATATTTTTCTCTTCACTGTATATACTTTTGTCAAAAATAGGGCAGTAATTTCACGTAAAACATATGAATAATACAAACAAATGAAATACATATAAAGGTTACGTGAACCCAATAACTACACGCGCTCACTTTGAAATAGTATCAGTTGTGCTGGCGTTGATTGCCCTGAATCGTTCTCCTCGCATACTGGTTCTAGCTAGAACTCTACCACTTTTATATTAAGAATGTCACCTTAACGGCTAACGGATAAATTTAAATTCGGGTTATTCTATAACAATAGCCTCTGTACTGTGATTTGGGTTTTCATTTTAAACTCTGTGTCACATGAAGAGTATGAAACTTTCAAAGCCTCTTGCAACGTTCAAATATTACTGGCCAGTAAAAAAAACCGAGGCATTTTTACTAAAAAAAATAAGTTACCACGAAACTGCTTTCTTTTGACTGTATTAGTGGCCAGCGTCTTTGTAAAAAAAAAACCTTTCAGCGTTATTCACCTGTTTTAAACGAAAAAATCTGATTAAGTATTTATTATGATTTAATAAAAATTCGTATGCCTGTTTACTTATTAAAAAAAAATCACAGCATAAAACAAGAAGTTATTTCAACAAGCACCTCCACTTAAAGCTGCATCAGTTTCTTTCTAAAAACGAATTAATTACCTAACACGTTAAACGAATGCGTAGCCAATGCGTAAAACTTGTAACACAATGATTAACAGCCAGCCGGTCGAAAAGGATTCGATTTCTAACGCATAATATAGTCATTAATCGATTAATCGTCGGTGTATCGAGTGCCCCGATTCGAGCTTATCGTTTCATCCATAAACGCCACAATAGGTACGTTGACCTTTTGGATGTAACGCAATAGGGTGAAGCGCTAAGTAATGGACTGTCACCAACCTAGCTACCACTTCCTAGCTAGTTAACAGTGGTTCTATGTGGGTCACCTGATGGTAAATGATCACCACTGCCCATAGACACCCGCAACCCCGGAGGGATTGTAGATGCGTTGCCAACCTAGAGGACTAAGATGAAATGCCTCTTGTGCCCGTAATTTCCCCGGCTGTCTTACTCTCCGCACCGGAACACAGCAGTGCAAGCACTGCTACTTAGCGGCAGGATTAGCGAGTATACCTTGTTAAACTTCGTGTAAGGTTTCGGTCGGTTGCACTTTGCCTTTGGACCAATTAATATTACACAATAGTAGATTAATGCCGAGGCCTTGGAAATAGCCAATTGCTGGATGAGTAACTTGTTTAAAAATACGAACCGCAGGTGAGTAATAATAATAATAATTTGGTTCCTGAGTCACCGTAATTTTGTTCTCACAGTAAATGTCATAATTATTTTTCTTGTTAGGCAACGAGATGTCCTGTGAAATTTGTGTGCAATGGTGATAAGTGGGTCACGGTTCAGATTAGTAAGTAAGTAAATGCTTATGATTAGTGAATGCTTTTGCTTTTTTTGTTTTTGATTAGATCTTAAACCAGTATACAAGTAAGGTTACTCATTAAATGAATCCGTACATTATTGTTGGTTTCTCATTTATAATCACTGAAATGGACGCACTAGATTTAGCTCGTCGCTTGCGATTCCATCTGCGCAGAATTCCCTTATCGCTATCTCTCGGGAAATAGATGATTTCCGGGATAAAAACATATGTTCTTCCCCGGAACTAAAACTATCTCTATACTAAATTCGAACTAAATTAGTTGTGGTTTAAGCGTGAAAAGGTAACAGAGACCGATACACTATTACGCTTTATAATTATTAGTATGGATGGGTATTAGTAGGTTTTGTCTCTAAACAACTCTACGTCTCTTCATAGATGATGTTTCTAATTTACACTCTTAATTATACCAGTTTTGTATGATTCGTTTAGTCATTATGTTAGTTTGACAAACAATTCAACCAATGGCAGTCAGGGATTGCACCATATCGGTAAAACGAATTTATTTAGAATAGAAAACTTTTATTTCTGGTTCGCCGCAAGGATTTCGAACGATGTCCAAAGATTTGTAAATTCGTATACCTACTAAGTTTTAATAAAAGTGATAATTCGAAACAGGGTTTGAAGCCACAACTTTCTGATTTAATGAAAATGAAAATGAAAATGAACATTTTATTTTGCAAATTGGCCGCCAAGGGCTCTTTTACGTCTTTTTGAAACTACCAGCGAATTCGGAAAGACCATCATTGCCAAGAAGAATGCGCCGCAAGAAACTTTAAATGTGATATCTAGTTAATTACGTACAGTCGATTGCATAAATATCTATATAGCCATGTCAAATATATGTGTCACCGGCCTTATTGTTTGTAGCATAAAGGTGTATTGGATGTTTTTGACGTTTTGGTAACGTACTGGACTGTAAGTAATTAACTAAATATATGTATTATAGGTATATATAGCTATTATTTATTTAATTGTTTGCATCACCCGATGGCCTCAACGGAAGACCAGCGCTTGCTGTAAGGCCAGCAAATGCTGAGTTTTGGACTATTTTGTGATAATCTATTTATCTGTAATTTTTTTAAATCGTTTTTTTTTTCTTAACCAGTTGTGTTTGTCATAAATAAACTTTTTCTTTCTTTCTTTCGTTCTATTAAACATTTTACTATGATTCTAGGTAAGTCTGCCTTTTTATAAAGATCGTTAATTTCACTCAAGTTAACTTGTTTACAATGATATGTTAACAAAACAGTTTCGTGGTCACTTTAACGATGCATCGAAATCCAAGCGTTTAACTCCTATAAAGTAAGTAGGTACTTCGTAGCGGTATCGCGAGTGAACAACTTTTTATATTAATTAAAATGAAAATGGAAAACTTGCTACAAAAATAACTAAATCGTAAACACCCATAAATAATGTAACCATGAAATATTTAATTAACTGGTTGATTAAAAACAAGCAATCGTTATTGACACTAAAATCAAATTAAGACGTTCCCGTCAAACATTAAAACACTATTAATTCACTCACCATTTTAATTGCCATGAGCAAAATTAAATTTGTCCAAGGTTTTGAATAAATCATACATAAAACTTGAGGTCAACACTTCCGTTCATTTGAAAACTATATTTTAACCCGTGTGCAACTTTGTAATCGAAGCCACTTTGACATAGTTATTTTAATCTAATCACTTTGAAATTATTTAAAAAACTGAAGTTCGTTCTAGTCCTTCGCATCACTGTTGTGAAAAAAGTTAAAATTCCGAACGTTGTTCCATTTTCAATTTTTCAGTTCCCGCGCGCTACAACTGTCAGATCGTAGAGCGCAACTTTTTTCTAAGACGACTAACGTAGGCCGCGGTTCGTAGCATACTGCCGCGAGAAACTCAAATCGGTGGAATAAAATGTAGGCGATTTGGCAGACCGCCTTATTGGAAATGCCGCCGGTGATGACCGCGTCGTGCCAATATAAAATTTTAGATAAAACATATATTTCCGGAGTATCAATTCATTGTCGTCATGTTGGGTTACAATGTGCTTGATAAAAATGTATCATCGTCCTAATGAAATTAAAAAGTCATTAGCATTGACTTCACTGTTAAGGAATCTCACTGGGCAAGTTGTAGTAAAATATTATGACAAACATGACTGAATAAGAACGATTTTTATTTCCGGATGGAATCTTAATTTCTTGTACTTTTCACGTTGCTCTTGTGAAAATGTTTTCGCTGTGCGACGAAAATAAATTTGCTTACTCTGTAACCCTATAAAATTGTTGGAAAATCTCCGCGTGTGCTCAAGACATTCTATGGTTGAGAGTCTGAAGGGGGAGAAGAGTAGCGTTTGGGACGATACGCTAATATCTGTATATTTTTTATTGTAAAAAGGTCGACATGTTTTAAAATGACTACCTACATTGACGAAATAACCCTTGTTCAACCATAACATTTTACTGAAATGGACACTCCATTTGTTTTTCAGTATTATAAATATCCAATAAAGAAGTATTTACAAGAAATTAAAAGATTCCTATCTTTGTTCTTCCCCGTCGATATGTATTTATCTATATAAACATGTTTATCTCTTGTCTAGTGCCCATATTACAAGCTTTGCTTAGTTTATAGCTAGGTCAATTGGTGTCAATCGTCCCAAGATATTTATTTATTTATTTTATTTATAGGTACATTGAGAAAATAGAAGCATTGTACTCATAAAACATGCATTTTACAAGCGTTAAAATAACGGACTGTTATTAATCACTAATATATTATAGAAAAAGTATTGACTTTTACTTTATTGCTATTAACGAACAAGAATGCACATTCAGATGAGCAATGGGCGCAGAATTCTAATCATTCATAATGAATTTTTATTCATACAAATTATTCATGTTGTAAACAAACATTCCTATGTTTGTACGTGTGATAGTAACTGCCCATGCCGAGCCGACGTTGACGTGATGACGTCATAATTATTGAGGAAAAGATTAGGTTAGTTATGACTTACGACGAATAGTCTTTGGCACCTATTGGTTATTTTAGATATCGATATTTTCCATTATAGTTGAATGCTTATGAATAATAGTTACCTAAATCATTTTCAATCAATTTTTTTCGTGAGGCATCATCCGTCAAAAGAAACAATTGAAGACGGTCTTCTGAAAATTTATAAGTATATGACGTAAAAACCAAAAAATGCAGACGTTTTATGCGGACTGTACTGCATAGACTAGTGGACTTTATACATCTCTACTATAGACTAATTAATTAAGGCTCGGGGACCTTATACATCCCTTTTATAAATGTATTTAATTTAAGTAGAATTTTAGTATTGCAGTAGTAGCTTAATGTATTTTATTTTGAAAAAATGACTTTTTGCCTAGTTTCTTGCGGCGCATTCTTCTTGGCAATGATGGTCTCTCCAAACGCACTGGTAGTTTAAAAAAATACCATAGAGTCCTTGGGGGGCCAATTTGCAAAAAATAATTTTGAATTTTCAGTTTTGTATTTTGAATATTTATTCCTATATTAAAAGGAGGTATACTTACCAAATTATAAGTCAATCCGACCATGAATAGACCGAATAGTGGGTAAAAACAAACAAACAAAACTTGCAGATTTGAGTTGAGTACCTAATAGTACCTAAACTTGACGTGTAAGATGCTGGCATTCCGGACGGACCTTGTAACGTCCCTTAATACCTGATGGTAAACGCCGCCACTTTCCTTACAAACCGGAATCCCGGGGATAGCGACCTGAAGGGAAATGCTTAATGGAATTTTTAAGATTCTCGTTCCACATACTGTGCGAATTTAAAGGAACAAGACTGCGTCCGAAGCCTGAGTAATGAGACTGGGATACTAATTCCAAAGAAGCCTAACTAAACAAGAAATTTGTAAGCAGCCATGCCTGCTGTCAGATAAAGCAGGGCGCGGCTGAGTGACGCAGCGATGCAGGAGATAGCGAAGTTTAGTGCACAATAATTAAGACACAGTTTCAAACCTAGCGCATGGTTAGTTGACAATATGGGCCATCAAGTTGGCGTGTGTCTTACCACGAGCAGATTAGCAAGGGCACTTGCCATGCGCATAGGGGCTAGGCTGGGCGCGCTGTGCGGCCGGGAAATGCGCCGCTTATTTTACTAACGGATAGTTTTTTCGAGTGATTCGCTTTTAATAATTGAGCCCCTGGTCGTGGTATAGATTAAATATACTATACTACTAAGTAGATGTGTTTAAGCGAGCAGAGCGCCCTTGCCATGCGCATAGCGGCTAGACAGGGGCAGGGCGCGCCGCACGGCCGGGAACGGCGCCTCTTTACAACTTTCGGATTTACTTATAACTTTGACTAGAAACATATTATTACACTTGACTGTACGATCTAGGGCGAGGTTAGTTGACAATACGAACTATCAAGTAGACAAGTGTATGTCTTACCGCGAGCAGAGTGGCGAGGGCACTTGCCATGCGCATAGCGGCTAGGCTGGGCGCGCCGCGCGGCCGGGGACGGCGCCGGCCGGGCGCGCGCGGCCCGCATGCGCCCGCCGGCCCGCCGCCTTACCGGCGCGGGCGTCGCGCACACATCGCCTGCCTGCGAACAATAATCATCAATGTCATCATCATCATCCCCTATACTTGAAAATCAGCACCGTGACTTATTGACTAGCAAACCACTGAAACTAGATGCATAGGTAATTATAAGTTTCTGTTGAAATTGCCTTTTTAATACCAGCTTTTTTTGCTGACTGTATTTGCATTCTCATCCGTCTTACATATGTGTACCAAATGTGAAGTCAATCGGACCAAAGATTGAAGAGTTACCTCCTGCGGAGACGATCCTGGCTGGGTCACCAGAACTCCACTACCAGATTATTGTATTGTCATCTGACCTACTTGTAGCTGCAAAATTTCAGCTCAATCGGATGAAGATATCTGCTGCCAAATTCGCAAGATTCCATCCGGACAAACATACATACGTTGCAAGTTAATGAAAGCTTGCAAAAATTGGACAAACATACATTATGTCTAATAATTGTTCCAGAATATTTAAGCAAGTAGTTAGGTTCGTTAAAAAATGTGAAATAGTTACTAGCAATTTTTTTTTTAATACTTCTCGAGAGTGTTTATGGGAATTCCCTTCGGACACCTAGCAGCGGCACTCCCATTGATTGATCAAAAAACAGCAGTATTTCATAATTATGAAGAAGTCTGTATGATAATGAAACATTTGCGGATTTTGTAAATTCTTTTGCAATTGATAAGGACGATTTGGACTAAAGTCCACAACAGGCGCCAATGACTCAGGTTATTTTCAGCATCGTAATCACTGTCGTTTTCGAAAAAAATGTAAATGAATGGGCGGCCGGATAGCCTAGTACAGGGGTCGGCAACCTTTTGAGTCGGAAGAGCCAAAAATTTACAAAATTTCAAGTTTTTAAAGAGCCACAAAAAAATTTCTCGCCAGCAATAAATAGCCTCAATACTTTCATAAAGTTTGTTATAAAAAAAAGTAATCTATTTATTCATAAGAAAAATATCTATTTTATTCATATATAAGTAGTGTTTTTCACTACAAATAATCACATGATAATGAATAAGATAAAAATGAAAATAATAATATTTGCGAATGGAACTAAAGAGCCGCAGCCTCGCATCCAAAGAGCCGCATGTGGCTCGCGAGCCGCAGGTTGCCGACCCCTGGCCTAGTAGTTAAGGAACCTGACAGAAGCTTGAGATCCTCGCCTCTATTTCACCAAAGCAACAATTGCCGATGACAAGTGACAAGTTTAAATAACAAACTCGACCAGAATCTACGCCGGCTGGCTTCATATAAGAATAAGAACAAAGAAAGAAAGAAGACATTTATTCCTTTCTGCAAGACACACAAAATATAGCATAATATACACAATTTTATAGAAAATGAACAAGAAAAAAAAAACATAGACATGAAAAATAGATCATCAGCGTTGTGTGTCTTCGCAAAAGTGAAACGGTCGCTGGCTCAGCATTACGCTGGGGTGTTAGACACCTGCAGCACTGATTTTCAGCCAGAACCGTCTATGACTCACGAAACGCTACACAGATAAAATATACTAAATAATCCATAAACTTTAACGTAAACAAAGCTGTATAAATAGATAGAACCCGACTTATGTGTAACAAAAGAAATACATAAATTAATTAAATAATTTACAATAAACAAAAAATAAACAAGGAGGAAAAACTAAATTGTTCAAAGAACAAGAGAATTTTATTAGGTGATACAGAAACACAAACAGAATATTATATATGCGCCACTCAGCTATGTGTCACGGTAAGGTCCTGTGACAGCTAGCTGATTCCGATATCAACTGTCAGCCGATACATGAACTGTCAAAATGAACACGATGGCGATTGCGAGCGAGTTAGGTAATAAGCCTACTGGACTTGATCCCAGTCGAGGTAGAAAATTATATGAGAATTAAGTTTATTTCTTATCGAGCTATAGAAAACACTCTGATCTGTACACGTGTATCTACTTAAGAATGTTTACCCGTTTACTTTGCACAAGGTCAATTGGTGTCAATTATCCCATGATTTATTTTTTTATTTTGTTACATTTGTTTGTAATAAAGATCGAGATCAATGCTTAGAATTTCTTCATCAATTAGGTCACCATTTATAGCTCTACTAAATTCTTCATTCGAAATATTGTCATTAGGTAGAGTAAAATAGTCTCTCAAAATAAAATGTTTACTCTATGTCACGTAGAAAGTATACTATTGGCAATTGTTAATACACACGAAACATTCTTTTTATTAATAAACTAGCTTCTGCCCGCGACTTCGTCCGCGTAGAATTAGATTTAAGAACTTGATGTTGATATTGTTGATAGCCATATTCTGCAATAATTATTTACGTTGCAACTTTAGGCAGCCTTTGACATGTCCATCACTATCCCGCGGGAGCTACGCAATTTTCCGGAATAAAAAGTAACCTTTGTGTTAATCTGTCAATCTAGGGTACCAGCTATCTCCATTCCACACACACACACACACACACACACACACACACACACACACACACACACACACACACACACACACACACACACACACACACACACACACACACACACACACACACACACACGCACGCACGCACGCACGCACGCACGCACGCACGCACGCACACACGCACGCACGCACGCACGCACACACGCACGCACGCACGCACGCACGCACGTACACACGCACGCACGCACGCACGCACGCACGCACGCACGCACGCACGCACACGCACGCACGCACACGCACGCACGCACACACACGCACGCACTCTAACAAACTTTCGCCTTCAATATTAGTGTTATAATATTTTTTAGCTGTTAAATCTGCCGCCACTCATTTCCAATGTTACTGATTGTTTTTGGACAGATTTGTATTCGTGTGTTGCAATTTGTCTATTCGCAGACATTACTTACACATACAACATGTCATTTACTTAAGTTTTTCACCTGTACATACATACACATAAATCACGTCTTTATCCCTTACGGGGTAGGCAGAGCCTAAGGTAACAAGACCTAAAGGCCACGCTTAGCATGATTGTAGGCGTATAGGTGGAAAGGGGAATCAAAATAGTGATGGGTTGCTAGCCGCATCGCCTATAATATGATTTCTATACCCGTTCCCTCGATGGGCTTTTACCATCTGCGCGGGAGGAGAAGCAACTGGTATATTATTACACATAAACGGATAACTCACGTATAAAAAGTCTCACGGTAGTTTCATGTTGCAACTGGTATATTCTATGTTTTTTCTTTACTCCCAGACCAGCATCGAAGCATATCATCTGTGACATCCAGCAATTACCAATCCGAGAAGTCCGAAGCTCCAACTCCTCTTTAGAACAAGATGGCGTCGTTTTCAATGCGCATGTGCGAAAAGGCCTAATAGAAAGTCGGCCACGCCTACCAAAATTGTTAGTGGACACAAATTTGGGGAAAATGGCGATTGGTTGGATTGGTTAGGTTTATATTATGCTTAATTCCATATGTCAAGTATCTTGTATTCTAATCCTCCAATACGGTAATTTATGGCATTCAAGAAATCTTAAATTCATATTAGAGCTATGCAAAACTGCAAACAACATCTATGATATCTGAATCACGATAAAAAATAGTAACATACATACAAACATATATCACGTCTTTATCCCTTACGGGGTAGACCGCGCCTAAGGTAACAAAACCTTAAGGCCACGTTTAGCATGATTAAGAGCGTATAGGTGGAAAGGGAAATTAAAATAGTGATGAGTTGCTTCCGCATCGCCTATAACATGATTCCTAAGAGTTTCGCCCATTCCCTCGATGGGCTTTTACCATCTGCGCAGGAAGAAAAGCAACTGGTAAATTCTGTTTTTTCTTTACTCTCAGACCAGCATGGAATAGTTCACTGCCATAAAAGCCTTAAGTAAGTTCAGGATTAAAAGTGGGTAGGTAGCGTTAATCTGAATTGACGCATGGATCCTGGAAGGCTAAAACAAAACACGACGTGGGTTGATTAAAAAAAAAGCTAAAATATGTGTATGGACAGTACGGTTAGCAAGATAATTATTAGTTGTAATTTTATTATTGAATATTAATTTTATCAGTAATCATGGTCTTCCATGCTGGTCTGGGAGCAAAGAAAAAAAATAGAATGTACCAGTTGCTTCTCTACCCGCGCAGATGGTAAAAACCCATCGAGGGAATGGGCGAAAATAATAGGAATCATGTTATAGGCGATAAGGCTAGCAACCTATCACTATTTTGATTCCATTTTCCACCTATACGCCTACAAGCTTGCTAAATGTGGCCTGTAGGTACCTGTTACCTTAGGCTCTGTCTACCCCGCAAGGGATAAAGACGTGATTTGTGTATATGTGTATGTATGTGTATGTATTAATCATGGCATGTTTTGTGGTCTTGAAATTCATGTAAACCTTTCACTTGGATGATATCGGAAGCATTTGGTTATCTAATATATACTGATTTCAGCGTCACTTCGATGTTATCGACGATCATAATCGATTAAATTTACTTGCATACCGAGTTGTTGAAAAGTGACATATTATTGCTCGTCGGTATAAATGGCTAAACTAGTAGCTACCATCAAATGAATCAAGAATTTTTATTTCCTAATTTTTTATGTTTACTTTTACGGTTTTACCGTTAGAAATTAAATTTCTAAATGACAAAAAATCGCATCGTGTCACGTGACAGCTAGGATCCGGGTTCGATTCCCGGCCATAGCTTTACTTTTCGGATTTTTCTGTGTTCTAATTTTCAGCGACATTTAAAAATTTAAACTAGTAGCATAAAACAAGGAATTAGTTTAGTTCATAGAATTCTACAACTATACTTCATTTAATTTAGAATGAGAAACCACAACAAAATTATATTGCGTCTGGTCAACTATTTCTTACCTAGCAAATAGTACAGTGCAACAGTCAGGGAGCCGCAAAACAATATTGTTTTAATATCACTTTGTTTTCGTGTAGTTTACAATTACTCTAGTACAAATTGAAAAGAGAGTACACTTCACGAGCCGCAATATAATGTTGTGGTTTCTCATCCTAAATTAAATGAAGCATAGACCACAGTATATATATATAAGCTAAAGCAGTAAGGAAACTACGAACAAATCGGTTGAAACGAAACACGCACACAGGCGCGCGCTTTATACGGTCCCTAAGCGGACCTCGTCCACTCCGCTCAGGCTCAGGTCCGCTTAGGGGCCGTGTAAAGCGCGCGCCTGTGTGCGTGTTTCGTTTCAACCGATTTGTTCGTAGTTTCCTTACTGCTTTAGCTTATATATATACTGTGCATAGACTGACTAAATCATATTTCTTTTTCATTATCTCATCACCTCCATTCACGTCCAATATCAAACCTTATCACGTAAAACTAATTCCAAGATAATTTGAACATAATTTTCGCGATATCAACATCTGCGCATTTGTTACTTGTCTATCATAATTTAATATAAAATTATGATGAAATAAGATCGCAATGCACTCTATTACATAGGGAGTGTAATTGATTTGCCAATTTTCCTTTTAGGGTCGACAGATGACATCACCGGCGCCTGCGCGATCACACCTACATTAAGTACGTCATTAAAACTTGCCAATATCCCTTATCGTTCTATTATCACGTCGGGCGCCGTTTATCTGATTACTTCAAATATTTTATTCATGATTCAGTCTATTTTTATCCATAACAGTTACGTCACTGATATGTTTATTCGCAAAGGTGCAAAAGGAACTAAGTTTGTTTGCTTAACTGCGAAAACCGGACTAAGTGATTCAGTACTTCTGTAAGTAGCGGAAATCCTTGTTTGTTGGGAGTCAACGGGTTAAGTTAAGGTTATTAGTATCTAGAGTAAATAGTTGACGAGCGTCTTCTTAAATACTAACTGATTCCCCGTACTTAATTAAACGTAGGCTTTTATTCAGAAGTTCACAGTACCACGATTATGCAAGAATCTAAACAAATTTTCTACTTTGACAGAGTCATTCGAACAGCTGCCTTCGAATTCAAATTCGAAATGCAGCACACACTTTTTATTTTCTTTTTATTTTTTATATGAATAGGAAGGCAAACGAGCAAGTGGGTCACCTGATGGTAAGTGATCATGGTGCACCACTGCCCATAGAGACCCGCAACCCCGGAGGGATTGCAGATGCGTTGCCAACCTAGAGGACTAAGATGGAATGCCTCTTGTGCCCGTAATGTCCCCGGCTGTCTTGAACACAGCAGTGCAAGCACTGCTACTTAGCGGCAGGATTAGCGAGTAAGATGGTGGTAGCGATCCGGACGGACCTTGCACAAGGCCCTACCACCCGCAACATGGTGCGATGCAGCCAGTGCACCACATCACCTTCACTCTTGAGCCTCTAGATGTCTCTATGAACATAATGACCTGAAGAGCAATTGCAAATGCAATAGTCAATCAAATAATCGTAGTAACAAAGGTCCAGCCGCCCAGGGGGTCGATGAGAAAACGAGTAGGTAATAAACAAATCAGGTCAAAGGATATCGCGACCCCACTTAGCCTGTCGTGTCATTGTTTAGGTGATAAATAACCCGTTCTAAGAAGCTATGAGATTTCAAGTAACTGATATGAACTTGGAAAAGCTGGTGGCTTATTCGTTAAGAATTTTCATAGAGTACTTAAACTAGGAATGAACGGCATTATCTCATTGAACTGATTAAAAGCCGTTGCAAAGGACGATAAGGAATTAATAGCAGTTCTTGAAATTAAATTAGTAGTGGTTTTTTTTTAATGAAGCAAGGATAGGTCATATATAAATTAACAACGTTATTTATGTGGGTACTCACGATAAAAGAAGATATACTGATGTCTTTGATGGAACGTATGTTGTGTCAATTATTACTCCAGGTGTCTTACCATCTATGCCGAAAAAAGCATTGCTAATTAATAGTACAATTTATGAATAAGATTATCCTGCCTTCGGCCAAATAAATACTTAATAATTTTGAAGAATTTAGTGTCATTCTGATCATAAATAACCGAGAAGAATGATTACGTAGCACAGTAGCATCAAACTATTAAAAAATAAGTAAATTACGCGACGGATCTCGCAAGATGAGGTGTGAAATATCGTGTCGTTGGGGTTTGCTGAATGGGTAATAAAGTTTGGTCAATTAGTAATGATTTGTATTGTGACATGTTAACTAATTATGTTGCTTGTAAGTGATGTCATATTTATGGAAGATGTTATAGTTGCAAGGTTTTTTATGAAGGATGTGGGACAGGATATGTGTTTAGGTGTTGACGAAGATAGCTATGATACGGGTAACGAACATGAAACAAAGAACAAACAACTACAACAAGTAGAGAATCCAAAGAGTAATTACTTTGAAGACGTTCAATAGAAAATACGTTGAAGCAAGTAAAGGAGATGAGGAAAATAATGAATAATTACAGACGTTAATAGCCTTACTGTTGTCATAGTATGATTGTAATTATGATCTTATTGAAATAACAAGTGTAGTTTTATTGATACACTGTGAATAAATGAAACACTAAAGTTTGGACTTAAACATTACAGGGAAAAAGGATTAGGATTAGGATTATACGGATAAGTTCGGCTTTGTGCATATATTAAGTGTTATTTTTATTTTTTTGTGAATTGTAGCTGTTTCTTTTCATTTGTATAATAAAGCATTTACTTACTTACTTACTATATTTTGAAAAAGGTGAAACAAATGAAGCCAGTCGTGGTTACAAAACGTAACATACATATTAACTGCTGCAAGTACCGTAACAGACAGGAAATGCTTATAACAAAGTTATCTATACCTATAAATAAAAATGAATCGTCGAAATGTATGTACACGCATACCTTTCAAACGACTGCACCGAATTGGATATTTTTTTTAGTTGTGTTTATTACTGGACAAGGTTTTTATAAGATAAAATTAAAAAAAAAATGGCAGTGGGGCGAAACCCCGGGCAACAGCTAGTGTGTAATAATTCACTACGCCCAGGTACATTACGCATTGATTCTTATGCCCACGCGCATCACTTCAACTTTAAACAATAATCTTCCAAGTGACAAACAGTTTCAACTTTAACATATCAATATGAATGATAAATTAATGAAAGATACCGACTTATTACAGTAATACTCCTCTCTGATTGGCCGTTTTACGTTTGACTTGTACGCCATCACGATATTGATTTACGATTGGTTAAGTCTATGTAAGGGACTGTCAGTGTGATATAACTTGTAAATACGTTATAAATCAAATTGAATACCTATTTAATTTACTGTTTGCATGTTTATGATTAAATCTACTGCGCATTTAGTGCCTTCGTATTTATTGGAAACTGTATATTTTTATTGTGATAATCAATCGTCTGGTACCGTTTTATTGTTTATTATTATACCTGTTGCAAAGGAATCTCTTTACTAGCTATATGTAGTTCCACCAGGGTTGAGGTCATGCACATAACAACATGACAGCGGTACTTTCAACATGAAACTACCGTGAGACTTAATCATAATTACACATAAACGGATAACTCACGTATAAAAAGTCGAGTACTGAGAGTCGAGTAGTGAAAACGAGGGTAGTTGTGCGCCGCTGTCAGTTGCGTCGAGCAGCCGCGCGAACAGAGCGCTGGAGCGCAGTGTTCGTTTCGCTGCCGCCGGGGCGAGCGCTCCAGGTAGATGGACTACGAAATAGTCCGAAACATGTCGAGCATCACTCGACTTTTTATACGTGAGTTATCCGTTTACGTGTAATTATGACAGCGGTATTTTGAAATTACTGGGGCCTTCCCATGACGTCTTAATGCGAGTCAATTCCGAAACAAAGTTGGATCGATCGCTCTCACATCCATACTAAAAATGTCAAAAATGACAGCTAAAGAATCTGAATTGAATCACATTAGGGGGTACATGTTGGGTTACCCTCCGCGTGTGGTCAAGAGCTGCGGTTCGTTTTTGGCTCCGTCCGAGGGAAAAAGCAGTGCTTGGTCCGGTGCACCCCAGGAATCGGTTAATGATTTCCTGGCAGATTCTGAGGGATATCATTGTACGTTGGCTAAGAGCCCGACAGGGGGGGAGGGGTCTTTTCATCGTGTTCTACCGTCATACGTTCCCGACATTTTCGTCACAAGATTTTTGAATACCTGTATTTATTACTTTGACATTGGCGAAATCATCGCATCTACCGATTGAAGGTCTCGCGTTTCCAAAACATTGAAATGCTGTTAAAATCGTGATATTTCTTATTGATTGCCTTTGAACATTGAATTATGTTTCCTTTGCTTAAATAATTGCAGTTTTATAAGACGGTGTCGAGAAGTTAAACGAGAAATCAGGATTTATTATTAAAATTAATTAATACTGGCATCGGAGCCTGGTCTAGTCCGATTGCAGTAATTTAACGCTATCAATTAGTGGTGCAGTCATTTACAAAATGTTTCCGCTATACGCAAAATAGTCTTTAAAGAACTTTTGCTCTGGTATCGGCGGATTTTAGCATTAAATAGGAGTTATACGGTTTAGTTTCAGTTTCAGCAGAAAAATTGCCTAAACTGATACCGAGTTCAGGAGCTCAAATTGGCGACCCATCAAAAGGGCAGCAAACAGTCTTCATAGTATGTTTTATTATTCCTACGATTTTTTTGCAGTTTCCCATTGTGGGGTAAAATTCTGGAATTTCTACCGCCATATCCCTACTTAATTACCATATATAAAAACTAGTCTATTATTTAAAATTAACACTACGAATAAACAAGGGCGCCACTTTTCTCTGTCTCATTTTTCATGTGAATTGTGAGAATGTAAAACAATTTTGTACGAGAAATTTTAGTTCCTCTTTTGTCCGTTTTTAGTTGGTTCGTATCGCTAGCGTAGGAGTCACAATACTCGGGAGCTCAGTAACACGGGTTTAACGAGGTGGTTTGTTCTATGTTACTGGTTTATTACGGTGTTCTGTCCTGTCCAAATAAGGGCATCTGTGGCTCTAGACATGTCTCACGCACTGAGCTACAGCAGAATCGTAAACAGTGCGACAGTTTTAGTGAGAATTCTAACACACTTCACGAAAGTGAAACTTATTCGTAAGAAACGATATGTTCAGTATTTTTAATGAAAAACTTAACGAAACACATTTTATTTTACACTAGATAATTTCTTTATCAATTCATAGAAAAAATACAAACAAAATGTTTTTATCGCCACACTTAATTTTATCCGATGGAATAAAGTTCGATGCATTTTGAAGATTTACGACGGCTTCTAATTTCGATTTCCTATAAAATGCATAGCTTTTACTGCTAATTGCAGAAAGCTATGGACATACAACTATGTAGTCGTAAATTGTTCAGGAAAGGGAGCCAAATTACCGGGTGAGTGGACCAGTTTCACTCTCCGATGGAACAGATGTTACAATACAAACTATTAAAGCTACTTGAACAATAGGTACAGTAGCTTAGTACTTTATAAAAAATGGTAACAGACACGCTGACAAACAAAAAACGAACAAATAAATCAATATCAACATAATAGAACGTCCACTGTTGGACATGGGCCTCCTCCATAGACCTCCAGTTGACTCGGTTAGAAGCGGCTAGCCTCCACCGTGAATCAGCGACTTTAACCAGTAGGCTTACTATCTAACTCGCTCGCAATCGCCATCGTGTTCATTTTGACAGTTCTTGTATGAATGTGACAGCTAGCTGATTCCGATGCCAATTGTCAGCCCATACGTGAACTGTCAAAATGAACTCGATGGCGATTGCGAGCGACCCGTTGGTGGACGTCCACCAACAACAAACAAATAAACAACCCCAAACGTATATACCGTCTCCGGAATAGCCATAGTCCACATGTCGCATGTATGGGGCCTTACCATGACGTCTTAATGCGATTCA
Organism: Pandemis corylana; assembly: GCA_949127965.1. Classification (NCBI taxonomy): domain Eukaryota; kingdom Metazoa; phylum Arthropoda; class Insecta; order Lepidoptera; family Tortricidae; genus Pandemis; species Pandemis corylana. Next base: position 11,388,685 of record OX421866.1, on the reverse strand, counting down.
ATTCCGATTCAGGTTAGGTTCGCTCGCTGTCAGATCCATATCAAATGACAGCTAAAAATCTGAACTGAGCCGGAATTGAATCGCATTAGGGGTGCGAGTCGGGTTATCTCCGCGTGTGGTCAAGAGCTGCGGTTCGTTTTGGCTCCGTCCGAGGGCAAGAGCAGTGCTTGGTGCGGTGCACCCTGGGCATCGGTTAATGATTTCCTGGCGGATTCTGTGGGATATCATTATCCGTTGGCTAAGAGCCCGACAGGGGGAGGGGTCTTTTGACCGTATTCTACCGTACAACGTTGCCGACATTTTTGTCACAAGATTTTTGAATAATGTATTTATTACTTTGACATTGGCGAAATCATCGCATCGATCGATGGGGCCATATTAGAAAAGAAGAAGAAGAATTGCATTAAGACGTCATGGTAAGGCTTCTGATATGAGAGAGAATAATCTACTGCGGGCCTGGCAGGAGAAGTTAGCGGTGGTTGCTACCGAGCCACCTTGTTGTCGCTTCTCTTTCTTGTCAGCAAGTCTCTTGAAACAGTCATTACAAAGTTTGCGACCCTCCACTACTCATCAAAATTCAATACCGAATGTTTCAATTCATTCGGGCCTTTTTATGTTAACTTATTTTATGTTGACATGTGTTTTAACCCTCAAATAAATTACTTCTCAAACGGGGTCATCGAAACAGTTTGATTTAACTGTCGCGTTAGTTAACTCAATGCGTTTGAAATATTAGACACTGCGAAGTAGAGGCCACTCCCTTATCTTGTTGGTTTGTTTTCCGCCCTCATATATTAGTTTGGCCATAGAGCAGTTAGGCCACAGCTTTGTCACTTTAGGCACAGTAGAAAAAGACTCCTATAATCTCCTAATTTCTAGTGTTGAAGTAGTATTTGCGGTAAAGAGCGTCCTCGCTGAAAGTGTTCTTACCCGAGCATTTGCTAACGAGCAATCAATGTAAGCTTGGTAACGCTCGGCTCAACGTTCGCACCACTTGAATATTCGACAATCCTACTTACCATTATAAACGCGAAAGTTTGTAAGTATGGATGGATGGATGTTTGTTACTCTTTCACGCCAGAACTGCTGGATAGATCTGGATAAAATTTAGAAAATAGATAGATTATAGTTTGGAATAACGCATAGGCTACTTATTATTCCGGAAAATGGCGCGATTCCTGCGGGATAGCGATAAACGATTTCTATGCAGACGAGTTGCGGGCAACAGCTAGTTTGTCATAATTTTTAGTATAGTTTTTGGCTCTTGGCGAAGCCTCGGGTCTGAGAATTTACTGTAAGTTTTTTAAAAACAAAACGACTCGAACGCTCCGCTCTGCCCCTACCGGGATTTGAACCCGGGACTTCTAGCTTCATAGTCAGGGTCACTAACCACTAGGCTACCCGGTCGTCAATGTATACAGGTGCAATGATAGTCAGTTTCGAGTGGTACTATAGAAAAACTTAGCAGCAGGCAATAAACCGAGCAATTCCGCGAAGCCCCACGTTAAATGCGGTACGAGCCACACAGGGAAGCGCCATCCTGCCGTCAGGCCAGAGGGTCTGGCCGGCTAAAGAGTGTCCGGCCATTGACAATTCGAGTGGGTCTTCGTTGAATGCTGTCAAATGAAAGGAGCTGCTTGGTAAATGTAATTTCGCACATTAATTCCAAAAACTCCGAACCAACCCCTTGCTTAATACCCCTTACCCTAGAGTACCTGTTCGCGTTACCGTCGAGGCATATTATGTATGCTCTCTTTACAAAACACGCACTACTATAAAACTCAGAGGTGCAGGTTTAAATGCACGGCCTTCTATTTCCTAGAACTCTTGAAACGCCGCCAGTAGTTTAATAGCAAGGGGCTACGTCAACTATTCTAATTTTATTACGTGCAATAAATTAAAAAAAATAGAAGCTGCTAAATCATTGAGTACAGTCGGTAATAAATAACAGTATGTCAATGTCTGGACCTACTTAGCGCCAGTTATCAATCATAAAAGCAAGGACTGGTAAATTGCACTTATATTGTTTCTGGTCCGTACCTGATTTATTCCACTGCAGGTGTTTACATTTGCAAGCTTTTTTTGCAACAGGAAAGGTAAACGAGGGCAACACTCACTAAGACATTCCAAATACGTGGTTAACCAAAATGCATAGCTAAATATAACAACTGAGCCTGAACTGAGTTTTGAATGTACAGTTTGACATTTCGATAGTCAGAAAGCGTTTAATTTTGAAACAGTAAGGGTTTTCACAGTAAACTAACCTTTTTTTATGGTGTGGAAAATGCGTCTTATGCATCCGCCCGGTGCGGGATTACCCGGTATGGGGGGCTCTCCCGCGAAGGCAGGCGTACCCACTAAAAACCACACGGATCCCCTATTCGGTCGTATGTGAGGCGTTACGGGAGCACTCGGTGTCACCGTGACGTCCCACGACCACCTCGGGATGGGGTTCCCTCTTCGCGGCACCTGTGAGTTTGGGAAATCCTACCCTCTCCCGCTGGTGCCGCTTGGATTTTTTTATAGAGGTTGTTACCTCGTGGCCCCCGTCTTGAAAAAAAAGACATCGATCCACGTTCCCGTAGCCTACGGGCCGGGGTTACGTGTCGACCGGCAGTGGTCGAAGTCACGCCGCTCCGCGATCGCGTTTGCAACCCGTAGGTCGCACCGCTTCGACGGTGAGCTTTCGTTCCCGTCCAATAAGGCTTGCCCTCACCTTTCCCTGCATGTACTTTAGTGGAGGCAAAATACGTGAAATTTCACTTAAGTCAGGAAATAATTCTAAGAACTGATAAAAACAATTGTTTTTGATTTGTATGGGCTAGAAATGGAACCTAATACAGCACTTGATATATTCACCCCCCCGGAAAGGGGTGGAATTGGTTGAAAATGGTGTAATAGTAATAACTAAGAAGAAAAAATAGGTGTAGTCTGTGCAATTTTCCATACGTTTTATTACATCTTAATCTATATTTGCACCCGTTATTTAGCTCAATTCAAGTTACGGAACATACAAAAAAAAAATCATATAGCTAAAAATATACTTTTTGGCATTGCGGCCCCGGGGAAAATACAGAACGCGGTGCAAATTGAGGAAATGATGAGAAAATATATCAAAACATAATATCAAATTTGCACCAGGGTGCGACACCCGGAAAGTAGTTTTCTATGTTTTACTGTCTTTGTACTTCGGGGGAAATTTTGAAATTAATAAAAACCGTCACAATCGTCTTAACTTGGTTTGATTTACATTTGCACCCCATAAAAAATTTACATTTCTACAAGGAACATGCAGTTCTGTAATACTACCCGCTACCTAGCGTGCGCTGCTATTCCTTGCGTTTAGATAGAACTATGTTTACCAAACTTCCAGTTAACATTTTCTTTTTTTTATTGAGTGCAAATGTAGTATCTTTTAAATATGTGTTATTTGTAAATTTTTACGACTATCTTAATTTCCCCCGAAGTACAATCTACAAAAGAGTGAAAAAAACATGTTCCATACTTTGCACCGGGGTGCAAAGTTACGTGGGTGTTTATATTACTTTGAAAAGCTTAATGTAAGTTTGCACCAACCGTCTGAATTATCCTCGAGCCGCAATCAGAAAAAAATATTTTACCAAGATTCTATACATCGTACACCTTTTTAATTAACATATATTATGTACCTTCACATGGCTAAACTTGCGCCTAATACCTTTTATCATACTCCAAAATAACGGCATTTGAAGTTTATACCTAATATTTTAAAGTGTTCCGTACATGATAGAAACGGTGCAAACCGAGGGGAACCATCTAGTCGTGCCCTCTAACGATTCCACAAAAAAACACGACTACACGAATTACTTCCATACTTTTCCGTAATTCGACTATACTACTTGGCTCAGGTTCGCCTCCGTCAAAAAGGCACCCAATAGCGCCGCCCTCACTGCGGGTCCATTTCTGGATCCGCTGGCTCAGATCCCCCGCAACGAATTGCGGGTTCACCTTACCACCCCTCCCCCGGATATTAGCCAGTTAACTAAGTTATTAAATAAATTAATTAATCGTTGTTGCCCAGGGTGCACCAGCCTAAGCGTTTTCCTTCCCCCCCTCCCCGTGAGGCCAAGAGATAGTAAACTAACCTAAACTGCTTTATTTTGACGAGTTTTCCATAATTCCTAAAAAAAAAAATTTCATTTATTATGACAAGAAAAATAACTAAAGTGGACTATCTGTATATACTACTAATGAAAATTATGGGACATAAAGGGACCTGATAATAACTACACACCAATTAGCTGGGTGCCGATTGACTGTCGTAGCGTAGCGTAGTTATCATTAGCAACCATAAAGCTTTGCTAGAAGGCTAAGTTGAACTTGGCCTTGCACCCACGGCGAATACACTGCATTTAACAATGTATTTTATAATAGATGATTAACGACATTGTAGCAGCGCGTGAGACGCCAATTTCCCGGTGATCGCATTATTGGCTAACAAGTAACAACTTGTCAATAACGCTTGATCAATAAGCGCCGTGTATCGTAATATCATAATCTCCTAATTGAACGTGAGATCAACCCGCGCGCATGCACTTGGTACATGTTAAAGGATTATTGGTAAATGCGGGTGGTAGATGGTTCCATTTTAATCGCTAATCTTGTCGCCATGCAGCTGTATTTGCGCTGCTATATTCGGACATAGAGATACAAAATATGTACATTAAATTATGAAGATGAAAACGTTAAAATAAGTAACTGAGAATCAGCTACGAGCTGTCAATACTGATTGTCTTTTCTATTACATAATTATATTGTACATACCCATTTTCAAAATTAAAAACGAACACGTGGATTAAGAAATGAAAGTAAATTTAGTAGTCGAATGTTTAGTAAAATGTCAACAAGTAGATCATCGACGTAACATTAAAAGTCAGTAGTTAAGGCTGTTTGCACAAATTTATTTATAGAGCCCAATTTATTTAGAATCACATTGATCGGGTACAACGCACGTCAACGCGACTAAAAATACGCCTGCTTAATTAAGCAACTGATGTTTACACAAACACCTTAAACATCAAAGCAGTCCTATTTGAAGAATCGAAACCATTTATTATCACTTTATCACCTGTTAATTGTGTACTAACCAATTAACATTTTATTACTCTGGCCACGCGATACTTTATAATTATAATGATCGAACTGCGCCGCCGATATTCTATAGATTCCGATCGAGATCTCACTGCTGATAGCGCTAAGAATTCTACTTGTTTGTTGCTAAAGTAGACGTGATTTTGGTTAGAATGTGCTACCTTAATTATTAAATTAATTACTACAGATCTTTGTGCATATATTTAATGTATTTTTTGTGATTTGTCTCTGTTTCTTTATATTTGTACAATAAAGCATTCACTTACTTACTTACTGTTACTGTTTTGAATGCCTGCGGTGCTAAAAAAATATTTGTCATAACGAAGATGTGCTATTTAATTTCACATAATTCTGTGACTAGAGAACCCGAGTAGAGATAGCAAAGTTGTCATTTAATTTACAGTGTAATAGGAATGATCTGTGTAGCAGTAAAAATCTGAAAGTTTTTTTTCGTCGCATTGTTGATTTTTACTCGTATTTAGAGATGGACGAAGCGTAGCGGTGTACTTTTGCACCTTTTTTATTCTTTGATATTAAATATGACACTTAAAAAACTGTTGATAAATATAAATGTAAAAGATAAATTAATTAAACTAAAACTAAAATAAGTACTCCCCCGCGGCATTGAGCCAAACATGCTGGCAGCATTTCCCCGCTGTATTGCAATACTGGTTTGCTGTGCGAGGAAGCTGCCAGCTCTGTGGTCTCCGTTACAATCGATTAGCCTCTTCGAGATTTGTTTGATCAACATTATGCGTGCTGGGACCTCACGGACTTATATTCGGTATTACATTAAGCTTCAAGTACATGCATTTTGGCACCATTGCCAATTTAGCCTTTATTGTGGCCTTTAGGACTTGTTACCTCAGGCTCTAGATACCCCGTAAGGGATACACGTGATATACAAACATTGCAAGATAAATAAAAGCTATTAAAAATCCGATACCAAGGATACAGAGCGACACGTGAACTGCACGCGTGCTAACCATTCTGGAATCGCTAGACTATTAAATTCGATCGTTCAATTTGTTAGCTATGTTATGCGCAAACGACTCTCGCTGCGCCGACAACATAGGCGCCACTTCTCAGCTCATAAAAGCTTAAAGCTTTAAACCATGAAGCTAAGTTTATATTATGCTTATTAATAGTTCAGTTCTTCCATGCCGGTCTGGGAGCAAAGAAAAAGCATAGAATGTACCAGTTGCTTCTCTTCCTGTGCACACGGCGAAAGGCTATGGGTGAACATCTTAGGAATCATCTCGGTTCGATCACTTTACTCGCCTGTACTTTACTCTAAAAGTACCTACGCGTACTTAGACTGACACACGGCGAGTAAAGTCGTCGAGCCGTAAGTACGCGAACTTACTCGCCCGTCTGTGACCCACTTTAGGCGTCCTTACTGTGGCAATGGTGAAAATAAAGCGTATTTCTTGGCGGTAAATATTATGGTTTCTACAACAACCATTATCATATTTTTTTTATTAATATCTATTTAGTAAACTCTTTATTGCGCAAAATAAACATAAAACAAATACACAATTGACAACTTTTGAATACAAGAATAGGAACAAGAATAATGGCAACCAAAAGAATAGTCATGTGAAAAAGAAAGATCCCGCAGGCGGTGCGCGCCAGGAACTTCCACAGCCACAGCGTAAGGAACCAGTTGAGCGGGAGACTGTGACAACATAATCTTAAAGTGTTAATGTTATAATATAGCACGTACTCTTCAACGTTCCCCGTAGCTGCCCAGCCTATTCTTAACAGAATCCCTGCTCCGTCCTCGCAGCCAAGGGCTTTAATGTGCATTATCATGTTGTTTCCTAACTTAAATTTGCTTTGTTTCACACTACTGTGTCGTTAGGTTCCCACACTTCTATGTACGGTGATCATTGCATAAATAGAAACCAAGTTGAATAATCGAACAAGTTCATAGCACCAGCGGTATCATTAAACACCTCTCAAATAAGACAGTGATTATTACCCCAGTTTATCTGTTATTATTACTTCAAATGGCGTAAAGTACGTCATGCACACCGGTTGTTTAATGATTGATTATCTTGGCGCCGTAATTGCTTGTAAGCTTATTAACTGGATAGTGCACGGAAAGGGACGGTAAATATTCTGTTACTGGAGCTATTAATTAAAGTACCTGGTTTTTAGGACAATTTCTAAAAACGAAACCCCGTGCATGCCAAATTTCGTGAAAATTGTGAGAGCCGTTTCCGAGATCCAGATTATATATCGACGCCGGAACAACAATTGCCTAACTAAACGTGCATTTTGCAAATTTTACAGAGAACATAGACTACCCGTTTTTTTTGCTTACTGTTCGTTCTAGAGAGAGACGGGTAGTCTAGCAGCTCTCGCGTCCTCTCGTGCTGGCCGTATGGATGCCAAGAGAAAAATGCAGATTTTAGGCAAATCTGGGGCAGACCGCTATATTTTCTTTCACCTTAATGCTACTTACCTACCTACCTATTTGTTTGTACCTATTAACATTCAATTATAGTCGTATTATGTCTAACACGATTGAGATTGTTATGTCAATTCCACGTATGCATTGTTTGATCATAAATCGTAATTCTAAACATAAAGTTACCAATTGCAATTGAACGTTAGTGCAACCTTATGTATTCTGGTCACTAGTAATCACGTAGTAAAATGCCTTGGATTGTCTTGTGTTCGCAATAAAATCCAGCCGACCTTAAAGGCGAGCGACAATGTTCACCGACTAACTAAACACAGATCTACATCAAGTTTCAGTTAAGAAACTTGAAACTTGTACTTGTTATTGTAGAATCGGATTTGGGATACGACAAAATGGCGCTTTGGATCTTTTTCATGCTGTGATAGCTTGTTGTAAGATAGAGTAATGGGTAGTGATAATCGGGTCAGATTTGTTTATTTGTTGTTTAAATGCATAATGGCTCCAAAAGTCATATAAAACTCAAACTCAAACTATTTATTACATAAAAATGTTGTGACAAAGATGTTAGTATGTTTTTAGTTTCAAACATTTACCCTGTAAGGGCACAGCAATTTATTACAAAATAATAATTATTATTATAACAGTAATAATTATATTATTATGGCACTTGCACTTAGTAACTAATTAGACGTACGAGCAACAAATTAGTAGCTCATAGAGCCGCAAGGTAGTCTTTACAATATATTAATATGTAGAGATAAAATCAAAAATAGAAATAAAAATAAAAATAAAAATAGTATTTATAAACACACAAGTAATCATGGCTAATAAAGTTTCTTAACATGGTAAATAAATAAATATATTTTCTGCTTATTTTTCATAAAGTAGAGAACATAAGATAAAATGAGGGTAGACTGTGCGCGGCCTACGAAACATTGAGATCCACCCGCAATTTCTTCAGTCTACCCGTGATCGTGACGCATGCAAATGCGTCGAAATATTGGGAGCCCGTTAAGGTAATGGCGGTCTAAATCCCGTTGATAATATATCTCATATAAAGTAGACGCCCGTAGTTTGATATGCCAATAACGCCTTGGTAACCTAGAGCTAGCCTCTGAAGTAGAGGCTGAAATCAAACCAGGGCTTTCATCTCCGTATATTATGAAATTTTAAAGCGATATTACAATTTGAAATATCGAGTTTTTTAGTAAAGCAGTTCAATGGTGGGTGTGAAGTTCCCAATCTGCACTGGGCCGGCGTGGGAACTATAGCCCAAAATCCTTATTTTCTCAGCAGTGGGCTATACCATGGGCTAGTAGCACTCCTGTTAGTACGGATATAAGCTGGTGATGATGATGACAAAATAAATGGATAACTTTACTTTGCTACTCAGCAATATGCTTAGTGAGGTCAAATCATACAATACTTCACTCATATATTCATGCAATCAATGCTTTAGAAAATTAAATAAACCTACGAAAAATTAACCGACTTCACAAGCAAAACGGCCACCACCATAATCTATCATCTATTACATTCCAGTTACTTCTATCTTTCAAAGCTATCCATTTATTTAACTAACTTCTGCCCGCGACTTCGTCCGCATAGAATTAGAACTAATGCTGATAATATATTCTGCAATAATTATTTACATTTATCGCTATCCCGCGGGAATTATGCGATTTTCTGGGATACCTATGTTTTGGTCTGGGGTACCAGCTATCTTCGTTGAAAATTGTATTCAAATCCGTCCAGTCATTTTAGCGTGAAGAAGGAACAAACATACACTATACAGAAAGAAAGAAAGAAAAAAAGTTTACTTATGACAGTCACAAAACATCAAATAAATAAATTAAACTCACTTAAAACAACACAAACAACAAAACAAATAAATTGTCACAAAATGATCCCAACTCAGCATTTGCTGGCCTTACAGAGTACTCACATCGTCACAGAATTTCACATTTTATAATATTAAGTAGGGTAGACTAATGCAATAACGCTAGAATCTGTGTGCTTCACATTTGCGCCATCTCGTAGCTAAAACCAAATGCTAGCCAACAACATACAATTCAGTCAAAGACTCCTTTACATAACCTAAAACGGCACCACATTGTGTAAGATCGTGTAATACATAATACGGACAGACGTAGTGTTGAGTTGACAAGATAGTAGTCCAGCCTTACAAGGGTGAGGTATTTCGTGAAGGTATTTTGTAAGCATTCAGGTCGGAGCAGGCGCAACCTTTTATGTATAAATCTCATTTTATCCGAGCGGCGACGGCTGAAATTATACAATAAATTTATACGACTGTGTTTAGCATGGGTACTGTTTGTATGTAAATATTGGTCTCGTTTCTGATACAAATGCCGAATTAATTTTATAGTATTTTACGTCTGTTGTTTTTTGCAGAATGTTTGCAGAACGTTTCAGTCATAAATCTTTATTGAACATCACATATAAACCAAAACAAAAAAAAGGTATACAGAAGTATTAAGGTAACAATAGGCGGCTTATCGCTACAGAGCTATCTCTACCAGGCAACCATAATGGACTGGAGAAAAGAACAGATCTAAGCAGTTCCGAATTTCCTACTAATATTATAAATGGTTTGTGAGTAAGAATGTATCGATTTATGGATTTTTGATACTTTTCCACACCAGGACCGCTGTCTACGCCTAGTCTAGAACAATAAATAGGCTACTTTTTATCCCGGAAAATTACGTAGTTCCCGCGGGACAGCGACAAACGAATCGACAGACAAAGTCGCAGGCAACAGCTAGTATACTTCCTACCCCCTTAATTATAAACGCTCTGTAGGCTTCTGCTAACTTAGCAATTGTTTTTCCTTATCTGTCACTTTGACATTTACCGTTCACAGATAAGAACAAACGACTGGTAAGTTAGCAGAAGCCTTAGAGCGTTTATGCTATTAAGCGATAAGACCGCCTATTGTCTACTTTGTTCTTTGTTTCTGTATTGTTTTGTATTGATTTGTGGTGTTCAATAAAGAGTATTTGTATTGTATTGTATTGTTTATGAGTAAGGGGGATAGTTGTTATCGTTCGACTTTTGGCTATGAAACGATCAACGTGTGACAAACAGTTTTGAATCGTTTGGGACTTGTTTACTCACACACGGGTCGAAAAACTTGCTCGTTGCTAAGTGTATCGAACATTTAACCAATAGAGGGGAAACCACATTTAATTTGTCAGCAAAATCCGCCACCGTGACGACAATTATATTATTATGACTAGCTTCTGCCCGCGACTTCGTGTGCGTAAAATTACACACATAAACCTTCCTCTTCCGCATGCGTAGTTTCAAAGATCTATGCATACATAAGGACTGACAGCGGAAAGCGACTTTGTTTTATACTATGTAGTGATTTGCTGGGCCAAGGAAAAGCGTGACAAAAAAGTTGAGCAAGCAAGTATTATCACCGATATTGTAACTCAATGTTTAGTTGCCCCTTATTTTCTTGTTTTTTCATAAATAAAGTTAATCTAGTATTATTATTTATTATTTTACTCTCTGCGTCAGAAAACAGCAGCTACTATTTCACTCGCTAATCCCACCAAGTAGCAGTGCTGCATAATAAAACTGACACTGTCTGTACACATAGCAACAACCATATTAATCAAATCTTTATCCCTTAGGTACGGGATAAATATCCTTCACGTAGCAGCATACGTAGAGAAGACTAGAAATTGGGTGGCAACTTTTAGCACTCTATTGGTTATACACTCGATGGCTTAGTGTTATGCTAAGGTCAAATATCAGGATACGTCAGGTGACAACAGCTGATGTGGCGCGGTCATGAACACAACCGCGTGACATCGGGTGAAGTAGGTGCTTCCGTCTATCAGTCATCTTCGAGACTTGTGAAATGCGATAGAGGCGACCGCGTTTTATTATTTCCATGTACATAATTTTGTTTTTTTTCTGCTTTCTTCTATGCTGGTCTGGGAGTAAAGAAAAAACTTAGAATATACCAGTTGCATCGAGGAATGGGCGAAAATCTTAGGAATCATATTGTAGGTATTGCGGCTAGCAATCGCTATTTTGATTTCCATTTCCACCTATACGCTCTCAATCATGCTAAACGTGGCCTTTAGGTTAGACCTTAGGCTCTGTCTATCCCGCAAGGGATTAAGCGTGATTTATGTATGTAAGAATGGGTATTACTTCGTATTACTTGATAAGACGTATTAGAACGGACTTATGAGCTTTTTGGTAAAGTATTGGTAAAATTTATCTATGTATTATTAAACATCTTTGGTTAGCGAGATGGTAAGATTCTAACTTCGATTTTGCGAGTAAGTATAAGACCTCTCATTCTCTCACTCTCTCTCTCTCTCTGCCTCTACGTCTCTTCAAATTGATCCCGAATAATTTAAAAGGTACATCCTGTATTTTTTTCAGGATTTTATGTTCGCATTATAATTACGATGAAAAACATTACATACATCTCGTTTTTATCCCTTACGGGGTAAATATACCCTAAGGTAAAAAGACCTAAAGGCCACACATAGCATGTTTGTGGGCATATAAGTGGAAAGGGCAATCAAAATGGGTTGCTAACCGCACCACCTTTAACACGATCTAGCTGAGACAACTCGCAAACATTTACATGCGCGCCGCTTCTAATACATTCGTAACACCGTGTGACCATCACCTTAACACTGTGTAAGATTAAAAACAGAACCGGCACCGGCCAGATATGTCGGGTTCATACCACTGCCAATTCTATTACTCACGCGCGATGTATGGCAATAGATGCAATCGTTAATCCACTGCAAAAAGGCATTATTCTAAGTCTTACCCCCTCATTCATAAATGCTCTGTAGGCTTCTGCTAACTTAGCAATCGTTTGTCCTTATCTGTCACTTTGACATTTACCTTTCACAGATAAGGACAAACGATTGATCATCTTTTTCTTGTATTTTATGTACAATAAGGAGTTATACATACATTATTACATACGATTGCTAAGTTAGCAGAAGCCTGTAGCGTTTATGAATAAGGGGGTTAGTAAAGAAGGCGTGGACGTCTGTTAAGGATCTGATCCTCCGAACCGACTTTTTGGAAAATTATGTGGTTATTTCTCCTTCACGGTAGTGGAGGTTGGAGTCTAGAGTTCGTACAGCTAGCACAAGAGCGTGCGAGATAGTCTACCCGTCTTTTGGTTACTGTTAGTTCTAAAAAGAGACCGGTAGTGTATTTCGCCTGCGAGGCAATTCAATGGTGTGTGTGAAGTTTCCAAGCCGCACTTTGTTTGCGTGGGAACTATAGCCCAAGCCCTCTCATGATGAGAGGAAGCCTGTGCCCTGTGAGACGTGCAGGACATATACACTATTGGCAAACTGGCCGTGGTCAGGTGTTTCGGGATCTGGACTTTCTTGAGCCAATAGTGTGATGGTTTCCCATTTCATAGCATCGTGCTGGAGTCCGGAGTTCATCAGAGGCCATAGGCCTGATCTCACGTCAGGTCAGTCGCCTTTTACGACATCCACGAGGGAAATAGGTCTGTCTGGTTCTAAAACCGTTCTAGACACGGCAGAAAGACCTTAAAGCTAACTAAAGCAGCAATAGAGAGCGCTGCTGCCCTTTTACGACATCCATGGGAGGACATCGGTCTGTCCTGTTTTAAAACCGTTCTGGACACGGCGGAAAGACCTTAAAGCTAACTAAAGCAGCAATAGAGAGCGCTGCTGCCCTTTTACGACACCCATGGGAGGACATGGGTTTGTTCTGTTTTAAAACCGTTCTGGACACGGCAGAAAGACCTTAAAGCTAACTAAAGCAGCAATAGAGAGCGCTGCTGCCCTTTTAAGACATCCATGGGAGGACATCGGTCTGTCCTGTTTTAAAACCGTTCTGGACACGGCGGAAAGACCTTAAAGCTAACTAAAGCAGCAATAGAGAGCGCTGCTGCCCTTTTACAACACCCATGGGAGGACATGGGTCTGTTCTGTTTTAAAACCGTTCTGGACACGGCAGAAAGACTTTAAAGCTAACTAAAGCAGCAATAGAGAGCGCTGCTGCCCTTTTACGACATCCATGGGAGGACATGGGTCTGTTCTGTTTTAAAACCGTTCTGGACACAGCGGAAAGACCTTAAAGCTAACTAAAGCAGCAATAGAGAGCGCTGCTGCCCTTTTAAGACATCCATGGGAGGACATCGGTCTGTCCTGTTTTAAAACCGTTCTGGACACGGCAGAAAGACCTTAAAGCTAACTAAAGCAGCAATAGAGAGCGCTGCTGCCCTTTTACGACATCCATGGGAGGACATGGGTCTGTTCTGTTTTAAAACCGTTCTGGACACGACAGAAAGACCTTAAAGCTAACTAAAGCAGCAATAGAGAACACTGCTGCCCGCTCTCACGTCAGGTCAGTTGCATTTTACGACATCCATGGGAGGACATGGGTATGTCCTGTTTTAAAACCGTTCTGGACACGGCAGAAAGACCTTAATACTAACTAAAGCAGCAATAGAGAGCACTGCTGCCCGCTCTCACGTCAGGTCAGTTGCATTTTATGACATCCATGGTATTAGTGATGGGTCCATCTTGTTCTAAAATCAGGCTTGACACGGCAGAAAGCCTAATGCCTAACTTATTCATTTATTCTTCTTGCAAATCACCTACACGTTGTCGCATTTATTCTTGTCTCGTTTTACCAAATTATAAGCAACTTTAACACTTGACGATACGATTAAATTTAAGTTATCTCTTCTAAGCTTCAATTTGCATGGAACTATGTTAATCCTTAAGTCTATGTCCACTTTGTCGAGCTGTCGATGGGGCATTTAATTATATGAGACAGGTACGTATTAAGTACGGTATAAGATTACAAAACCCACGTTAAATTGTAATGCTCGCAATTAATAGAACGTAATTTTATATTTAGCGTAATTCTGTGGTAATATTTGAGGTAATCTGTAAGTTGACGACATGTTAATGAGGCGATATAAAATGTTTTGTAAGTTGTGAATGGGTATTCAAAATAAATTAGGTAATTAAATAATCTAGCAACGCTCCAATGCCTTTAATTGGCTTCTACGTAAGCGTTGCCAGATTATGCTATTGTTCCCCGTTTAGTGGATATCCACGATTTTTGAAATTCCCCCAATTTCGAGTTTACCCCAATGCTCCTCATGTTTGTAACTTTTCCTGCATAATTGCGTTAGTTATTTTCTGTAAATAAAATTTCGTGAACCGTTTAAAATTTCACCGAGTACACACAGCAAAGCTATTCGGTAAGCAGGATAGATACGGCGCCAGCGTGCGTAGGTGCTTACCTGATTATATTGCCGTGTGTACATCAAAAAATAATTTAGCATGCGTAACTGTAAACGTCAAAGTTAAATATTGTTGACGCAAAAAATAATTGGTAGCCGTAACGTGACAGCGCTGGCTGTCACAACGGGGTGGACGTGAAAGCGCGCTGAATTCGCCACTCTTGCGCAGATTCGATCCCAGGGTTACCAGTGGTCGACCGAACATCGGCGATTAAATTTATTTAAGTTATGTTTAACATTATCTATTTGTTTTTACCCGAAACAACAGATATTTGTTTTGTGGCTAGTAACCCATCAATGTTTTGATTCCCCTTTCCATCCATACGCCCACAATCATGCTACGCGTGGTCTTTAAAACTTGTTGCCTTAGACTCTGTCTACCCCGTGCGCACGCGGTGACACCCTCATGCTCCCGCGGCGCACCCCAGATGGCAGAGAGGGAATACCGGTGGGTTTTTAGTGGGTATGCCTCCCCCACCTCCTTCCATTCGGGAGGGGGGTCGGGGAGGAGAGTCCCACATAACTTCCGCGCCGTCCCCACGGCGCGGCCGTATGCGTATTTTCCCACCGCAAACTTTTTCAGGCTCTGTCTACCCCGTAAATGATAAAGACGTGATTTATGTATATATTTTACCTACTACGGCAAATTCTAAGGAGGCTTATGATTTTGACAGGCTGTATGTAACCACCTGCGCGGAAAAAAAGCAACTGGTATAGTTTGACAACAAAAATAATGCTCCACTATGTACCTGCGCAGTAGACCAATTTTAGTAGCGCGGGAAACTCTGGCGCTGTTATTGGTCGATCGATTTCGTACCAACAATGGCAAAATCGTGTAAGCGGGACAGAGCTAAGAATGCAAAGCAAGCAATACTCTACCAGTTGCGCTTGCAAATAAAGTTCAAAATAGATTATTTACACGTTCGGCTACCATCGGAAACTGGTCTGCGCTTCTCTGCGCAAACGAATACTGCCGATGCGCATTATGTTTGTTGTCAAACTGTACGATTCTATGTTTTTTCTTTGCTCCCATACCAGGCATGGAAGTAACACATCGAAGATTGGGCCAAAGTTAAGGTACTTTTAGAAAACACAAACAATAGATAGAAAATGATACCTATATAGAGATGTATGTAAGTAGGAAGCAAAGGCAACGTTAAAGAAAATCATACAGATCTTATAAAACCAGATTAAATAAAGCAACCTTTCTACGACAAAATTTCTCTAGAACTACTATCATAGTGTTATTAAAAAAAAAACTTAAAATTTAAATTCACTGGGAACCCTGGGTAAGCCGTACAGCCGCGTTCAAAATTATTGATTAATTGCGCAATGAGAATTACGTTTTTCATTTATCATGTTTGACATAGTATTTATTAATGTTGAAAACCATGAAAGTAGAATAATTGATTTAAGCAATTTGTTAGCCATAAGAATTCCATATTGCGGCGATGAAGACATTTGTATGGTGAGATTTAATTTACTGGCGTAGTAATGAAATGTAATGACATGGTGTCAGGATTATAATAATAATTAAAAAAAAAAAAACATTTTTTAGTAAGTTTTATTTTGAGATATGTATTTTTATTTTACACGGTGAAGCAATAGATGTACTGTTTAATAATATTTGGGAATCACGCTCCATCTGACAAAGAAAACTCAATAAAATACGTAATGACCGTTTTAGAAATAATTCTAATTGTTAATATATTTTATGATACTTATCGCTTTAATTTTACGTTGTTAAAGTTTTACAGTACACCTAGCAAGGTTCAAAAGAAACAGTCCTGTGATACACGGACGGTCAGACAGCGCAACTTTGGCCTCTTATTTTAACCTCTTCCACACGGAATCCTAAAAAAACGACTAAATTACCAAATCAAAGTTTTACAAAGATAACAGAGAGAGAAGAGACTTACCTGAGAGTTTACCTCTGTTACTATTTTTGTCAAACACTTTCGTGCCCGCATGTCCGTGTGTTGACGCTTTGCATATTGAAATACCTCCATAATGGCGGCGAGTAATTGATACGCGTCAATTTTTATGAAACTGGAAGGTGGAGTGTTCACAAGTTTTATTTGTATGGTGCGAACGACTTCGGGGCGGTTGAGAGCTTCAATGGAGACAACTACAGTAGGTTGAATTGATATAATACAGGAATTAGGATTGACTTATTACGCGGGTGGTAGGACCTTGCATTGTCTTGCGCTGGCTGCAAGGCCAGCATTATGCTGAGATGGGACCATTTCGTGATATATGTCCTTATGTTTTTTATTTCTTTTTTGTTTTTGTATCTATTATCTATGTCACGAATAAATGTTTTCTTTCTTTCTTATATTTTTATAATTATACGTCTGTACCTAGGTACTAACTATGCCTCAATATTTTTAGGAATTTATCATGAGTTTTTCGGTGAAAGAAAATCAAAGTTTAACTTTGCAAATAGGACGCCAAAGGCTCTTTTACAAGTCTTTTTTTGAAACATTCAGCGCTTTCCGGAAGGCCATCATTGCCAAGAAGAATGCGCCGCAAGACAGTTCGATACACTTGCGAATGTGTGTAAATACCATTAAGTCCTGACTGGATCCGCGTGTGAACTACATAGTTCTCTTTACTGTAGTAAACTAGCAAAGGTAAAGAAGTGGAAATGATACCTCCGCGTCGGCCGTCAATAGAGCGTTTTTCAAAAAATATTTTTTCTAGAATTTAACTATTTTCGGTTTTTCTTACTCAGAATCGTTTACCTTATCGATTCTCATACAAGAAAAATTTGACCCAGATTTACCTGTGGAATTTTATTTTCCTGTTCGTGACGTCCCGTACATGTATAAATAATGACAAACAAAAAAATGACAAACTGGAATGAAAGTTTAGAGATACTATTCTTCTTATTTATTTATTTATTTTATTTATTTAGAAACAAACAGTCTCTTATAGCCATATGTACTACAGTTACATTTTTGTAAAAA
This sequence comes from Pandemis corylana, assembly GCA_949127965.1. Taxonomy (NCBI): domain Eukaryota; kingdom Metazoa; phylum Arthropoda; class Insecta; order Lepidoptera; family Tortricidae; genus Pandemis; species Pandemis corylana. The sequence continues at coordinate 11,370,852 of OX421866.1, read as the reverse complement.
CTAAGTAACTAGTAACTAGTAAGTAAGTTTTGTAACTTCTTGTATAAGGATCGATAGAGTAATAAATTCTGAGCAAGGAAAGCCCAAATTAGTTAAATTCTGTAGAAATATAGTTTTTCATTATTTTGAAAAACGCTCAGTACCCACTTTAATATGAACCTGCTGTGTGACCAACTCTACATTGTAGCTACCAGTTTGCGCATGATTGCATGCGTTTATCACATCGTTGTCCTGTCAAAACGGCGTGCGATTGACAGACGACCGCCACTTAAAGTTTAATGTCATGCCACTTGACAGTCTTTACTATAGGTGTCATGAGTGGCTGTTGTTTGTACGTTCGTTTGTTTGATGCAATTAACATGTCAGGGATAAAATGATATAATAAATAGGAACAGTCGAAGGCATAAAATTTCTATACAGCCATCATGTCAAAATATGTATCGAGACCTTTTTGTTTTGTGGCATAAATTGTGCACATATTTTTGACGTCTTGCTTACGTACATAATTTATGCCTTTGACTGTAGAACACAAACAAATATAATGCAGCATTTGTGAAAGAGAGAGAGAGATATTTAGACTGAAGTAACGTAATACAATTAAAACTAGATCGAATAAATGGAGAGGAACTCGAGTAAAAAAAACATATCAAGAAAAAAAACATTTGTCGACACAAAATTGTGACATATAGGTAGTTGCGCTAAACAATAAAAAAAAGTTAAACGAATTTTAAAACATCTATAACTACTTCCGTTTTTTAGCAAAATAAATGAGGTTACAATTTGAAAGTTGCAAATTGAAACCCCAGAAATATTGTGATTTGTTTTGATATGGTTTCATATTTTCCGGTTGCCGATTTTTAAAAAGTGTTTTTCGATAAAAATACGTCTCAAGATGGTTGACCTCATTTTTTTTGCTAAGAAAAGAAAATAAGACTATGTTAAACACTTCCGTCAAAAGGGGTGGGGTTGACCAGATAAGGGATAAAGACGGATGAAAATGTATGTAGTAACATAAATACAATTATTTATGTGGATCTGACAGTAGTTATAACTGAGCTCGAAAGTGTTTACTGTTGCAAACAGTTAATTTGCCATAAAAAGCTCTACCTTGTATCAGTCCTAAAATAAACACGCATAATCCCATTTATTCAAAAAAAGTGTAATAGCTATAACGCTTTGATAAGATAAGATAAGATAAGATAAGATAAGATAAGATAACGTTTATTGCCATTAAAAATAAGAAATAAAAGAAACACAGACTTAACTTAAGAATTAACATTACATTGTTTTTTAACAAATAAAATTTTGTACACAATGGCAAAAGGAGCAGGCTCAGCTTATGCTGCGCTTACGCAGAAGCTGCCAGCGCTGGTTGGTTGTATTTCTACGTACAAATTCCCATACCACCAAGACATCCCGTGTTTGGCCATAAAACCCAGCTATTAAGCAAAAATATGAATATTTAATGCCACTAATAAACCGCTGTATGGTGGTGGCAATTACATTTCACCACCTTTTCTTTTGCGTAATAAAGTGTTATTGCCAAGTTCGTTATTTCTGCTTGTCCCCAAGGAAACAGCTATTGTGAAGAAGGCTTGGCTGAGAAACTGCTTAGTGTATTTGACGAAAGTGTGCCGTTAACGTTGTGTCGATAACAGTTTAAGAATGGACGTGATTTTTTTTACGTACGCTTTGGTTTTTGATATGATCAGTAAATTACTTAGTATTGGTGTTTTCCTCAGTCTTTTATCGTAAAATCATGCTATCGTCATTTTCATACAGTCTTTTCATTCGCACGTTCAATTTTCATTTAGGCATAGAAACGTTATTGGCATTAGCTTTAGTCAAATCATATTTAAGGTGATTTGACGTTGAAAATGCATACCTGAGTTGAGTTGAGTTGAGAGTTTGAGTTGTTAAAACCACTAAAAAAACCGTATAGTTCAAAACAATCAAGTTTTATGCACTCGAAAGCAGGTATAGTTTTTGCAAATAATATCTCGGCTTCTTTGAAACTGCTGTAGTATCTATTTGGTCTTTGTCTCTGGAATTACCGCCAGTTTAGTATTCAGTTCCACAAAATGACTATTGTTTAGCCAAGAAAGCCAATGTTAAATAAAATATGACTAAAAAATAATTAATGCTAGCTTTCCATTACGTTGCTTGCCTTACATTGTTATGTTATGTTAGTTAATAGTAGATTTTCCGTCGTCGTCACTCAAAAAGTGTTGCGGCCGAGAACCAGCGTTGCAACTCCCGTCGCAGCATTGTGCTGAGCTGCAACCTTTTTGATCTTGGACAGCGACACATTCATTTGTTTATTTTTAGTTTATGCTGTTGTTATCCTATGCGTCAGATAAATGTATTTTCTTTCTTTCTTTTCCTTACAAACAATAAATTTTATTAGTAGGTACCTCCTTACCATTGTATTTTGGTTTTATTTCAATTATTACTATTTTGACCAAATAGGAGACGTTTTGGAAAAAGGTCAGGTCAGGAGTACCCGAAACCGACGAGCATGTATGAAGAGATTGATGACTGTGGATGAAGCGAAAGAAATATGTCAGGATCGTAGCAAGTGGAATAAAGTAGTCTCTGCCTACCCCTGTGGGAAAGAGGCGTGACGGTATGTATGTATGTATTACTATTTTCTCTTTTCTATGTGCTCATGACGATCTTTTTGTGAATCATCTGCATTGACATTTTATTTTGTTTTATTTTGTTTTGTCATTTTTTTTATTACAATTGACGATCCTTTTGTGAATCACTACACAGTATAAAACAAAGTCGCTTTCTCTGTCCCCATGTCCCTATGTCCCTATGTATGCTTATATCTTCAAAACTACACAACGGATGTTGATGCGGTTTCTTTTAATAGATAGAGTGATTCAAGAGGAAGGTTTTTATGTATAATTCTACGCAGACGAAGTCGCGGGCAGGAGCTAGTTACTTATATTAGACATTTAAATGTATAGTATTTTAAAAAAAGGTGACAAATATATCTATGTATAGATTAAAGCAGGCGGTGCAAATAGAAATCATTTAATTTAAACACAAACTAACATAGGAGCCGCGCGGGCGCCGGCACGCCACATTTGCTGATACCTCCACAAATAACACGCGATGCTGCAATTGCGGGAATAAAAAGCCTTAATCATAGGCATTTAGCACCATCGCGGCTGACAGCCGGTTGTTTCAGCCAATTATACCAGACTGGATTGGGAAGGACAGCTTATTCACTATTTTACGATTTTTTAGGGTTCCGTACATCTAAAGAAAAGACGAAACCCTTACAGCAGTGGTTCCTAACCTGGGGGTAATTACCCCCGCAGGGGTAAAACGGAGATTCTAGGGGGGTAACACGGGATGGCACGAAATGTTAAGGTTGAATAGCACTAGTTAGAAGTCTATGGGCGCTACTAGGCTACCAACTGTTATTATGTCATGTCATGTCACTCGTTATAAAAAACTGAATAACTATGAACGTCTTGTGCTATAAAAAGTGTTTTAAGTACTAAATAACTGTGTTCAGTGTCGTGTTGCTATATCTAAATTCGTGTGATCATCTCATTAACTTCATTGTATCATTGTCTTCGCTCCCGATTCCAAATTTACAGTTGGTAAGCCACTCTGCGTTAATTTACTTTAATACGAAATAATATTAAAATAGCAATAAACATAATAATAGTACGGTTAACTCCGAGATTTATATACTTACTAGTTACCTAAACGTGCAATTTCTTACATAATAAACATATTTTCGTTCGAATTTGTGTGGTTTTAATTATTTTAAATTAGCTAGGGGTAAACTCAATTCCCATACTTGTTCACAGGGGTAGTGACATTGAATAGGTTAGGAACCACTGCCTTGTAGGATCACTTTGGTGTCCTTCCGCCCGTCTGTCAAGATCCTTTTTCTCAGGAACACGTAGAGGTGTAAAGTTGAAATTAATATCAAATACTGAGGTCTACGGTCTCTTGAAGCTGTGAAAAACATCAATCAAAAGATACAGTCATTAGAAAAGGTGAACAAAAAATGTACCTTGCTACTCCGCTACTCATGCGCTTTGAGTAGCGGAGTAGCATGGTAAATTTTTTGTTCATTGAAATGGACCTCCGCAAAGTAACGCCTGATTCAATAAAATAATTAGAAAAAGTGTCTATGCAAATTGCTGTGCTCTCAAACAATAGTAATACTTCTAGTTGTCTTCGAAATTTTAAATTTGGTATGAAATATAGCTCTTATACTCGTAATGGAATGAATCTAAAAATCTATTTTTTTTGTCTGCCTCTCTATGTAAGTAACAAATATAAAATGACCTCGTACTGCCAACATTTTGCTTAAAAGCAGGGCTCTGTTAACACTGGATTTTTCATGCGATTGCCGAGTTTGTACGGAATCCACAAAGCGCGTGTTCAACTCACGCTTGGGCGGTTTTTATAATGTGACTCACTTTGTAATTTACTAAACAAGCGTCTTTTTTATCAGGTAGGCAAATGGGCAATGGAATATACATCCAGTCAATGGGTCATACCATACACAATGTCTCAAAGCGGCCAAGGTCAAAAAATCTTGTACTTGACAGTGAATATTTCTGAAGTTTCTAAGCGACACTGAAAATTATAACACATAGAAAAATCCGAAAAGTAAAGCTATGGCCGGGAATTAAACCCGAATCCTCGTCATTCCGTGACGCGTGCTATACCCCTACACCACCCATAGCAGGCGGGTAAGCCTTCGATTTTTTCTGGCTGTTACTAGCTGTCACGTGACTTTGTTACTATCCGAATTTTTGTCGCTAAGCGTCATCTGTTTGAATGATAATGTCATTTTATTTCTAAATAAAAAACATGTAGCTAATATATATCGATGTTTTGGTAGGTATTTCAGATATTGGGATGTAGACTATTAAGCAAGGGTACAAGGCACGTCATGTTATCCACCAAATGGTCCAGTGTAACTTCTGTATTCATTTATTTGTCATCGGGTGTATCAGGATCGTCGGTTTTGTAGCAATAGCAATACATGCATGTTCTGACTATCCATAAAGGAGCGACCACACCGCAGCGTATATATATGCAGTGACGTGTCGCAGGCTACCCCTGTGGGAAAGAGGCGTGACGGTATGTATGTATGTATGTATGTATGTGTCGCAGGCGTCCCGTTTCTCTCCGTTTTTCCATACATATTGTGGCGTAAACGCACCGTCAACTTCTTTTACGCACCGATGTGGTCGCACCTTAAACAGATTTTTTTTGAGAAATAAATTATTTTAAAATTCACAGACCCTTCAGTATTCTGTTATAATTCCGCATCTACATTCCTTTGCAACTCCAAAACTTTTTAATTTTTTTTTAATCATAAACGACAAAATAATGTCAACATACTTTGTGGTCACATAATATCCAGCCAGTGTCAGAGTAAAGCTAACTCGCATGCGGTGGTCTGCGTCACCGTCACAACATGGTTCCGGGTATCCAGTTTAGACATAAAGCCATGTAGCTGGCAGGAGAGAACCGGGATGCTATTAGATGAGCTTATTACGAGCTGAGAAAGGGACAGTTATGTTAACAATCAATATTTTAAACAGGGCCGGGCGGTGCATTTTGTGTAAAGGAATAGATACATGCAACGACTTAAAAGCGGTGTTTTTTGACCACAGATCGACAGAAGAAGTCACAATGTCAAACTCTTTTTTTTTAGACATGTATTTGTTTAGATTATGTTGAGGACTTACACCTTTTTAACTAATTAAAAATAAAACTTTATGTACCTATTTACGAGTTATTATTACATTATAATTAATTAAATGTGACTCGTAATATACAACAAAGGTTAACTTGAAAGGTCAAAGATGCACTAATAGACGTAAAAGGCAAACGTTTATTTTTACGGTCTCATAAAAGCAAGATTTAGCATAAATCAAAAGGGCCCCAGTAAAACACGATTGACACACTAACCGACGTACTCATAGATAATGTCCGTTAACTTTAATAGACTGTCGTACCATAAACTACTAGGTACTTGAAACTTCTGGAACGTACGTGTAAAACCGGGTACTTACCTGCGAGCTGTAACGTGCAATAGTTACCCGGCTTAAGAATTAAATTGAAATGGACTGTGCTGTATGATAGGTAAACACAACTGCAAAGGCATTTAATAGTACTTTATGCAACCGTTACATAATGAGGTCCTTTAAATGTTTAAGTATGTTTTTAAGTGTTTTAAGGTCTAATTATGTACACACATATCGTAAGTATTCTAAGATGGGTTCAGAAGCACTAGGGAAAAAGCCCCTTACTTAGAAGTACCTACCGTCCGCACCTCTCTCGGTCTCCTTTGTCGTCCCACCCCTCGCCGCACCGAGACTCATTTAAGCGGTCGGTGCTATGCTCCCGAAAAATAGGAACAGTCCGTGTGCTTATAACTTGGACGAAGGGTTTTTAACGTGTCATATTTTATAAGTCAATTGATAAGTTGAAAATAAATAAATAGTTCGTATCAAATGAAAACTTAAAAAAATATGTCTTTCTTACCCCATTGCCCATTTCATTATCATTCCTAGTAAGTAATGCTAGCGCACAAGAGTAAATGCCAAGACCGATTTGAACTTTTTTCTTTTATTTTAATGCCACTTCAGACTCCAGCAAATTGGCCAGTGCTTAATTGAGTCATTGAGCCGAGTGAGCCGAGATTCAAATCTTAAGCTTAACCGTACGTACTGGCAGTTAAACAAGTGTTCTATGACATTTTAAAAATGAAAACAAAAGTTACCTGCCCGAGTTTCGCTCTTTTTTTTATACTGTACTAGCTGTTGCCTGCAACGTCGTTTGCGTATAAAATTCGGGGATAAAATCTATTCTGTGTCCTGCAATTTTAACACGGTCGGTTGAGCAGTTTACGCGAGCAAGAGTAACAAACAAACTACCTAAACTCACTTTCGCAATTATAATACTCGTATTAGTAAGTTGTGAGTAGTAGGATGATGGTGGCTGGCAAGACAATGTTTGTAACAGAAACTTATTATTTTTTCTACCTATTTCGTGATCCCAGCGGATTATAACTTTGTTCATTATACTACGGTGAAGGTATCTGTGAAGGTATATCGAAGCTCTAGCGACTAAGCATGCCACTTAGGCCGCAGTAATAAATCAGTGAGAGATACTGTCTATGACGTCATCCCGGACCTAATATAGCGAATGACAGTTTGTCTCGTATTTAGAAGTCTCATTGATGTCACAATGTATTCAATAAAAGATTACAAGGTAATTAATCTTCAATAAAATAACATCTAGTATTTAACCTGATTTGTTTGTGATAAAAATGTTGTTTACGTAAGTAGTTAATAGAAATTCGTAACGTGCACGCAATTACGTAACTTGTAATTTTATTTTATTTGACTTTGATTCAATTATTATGGTTTTTATTTTGTTAGTTCTGTGGACTTTACATTGGTAGAGACCAAAGCGTTGACTACTTAAACTTTATTTCAAAATATATTTTATTAATGTTGACACTTCTGTCGCTAAGAGTACAGTCATCCATACATCTGCTGAGCGCCACTCCCCGATGCGTATCGGAGAGATTACGAGCGTCTGCAGGTACCGCTGCACATGATTTACGAGGCGACTGTACAAGTATTATATTATTCCAAACCGACCGAAGCAATAACGTTAATAAAAGTGCGATAATTCACCGAGCTTTTTAAAAAGCGTGTAATCTCGCATTGGTGTCGTGTATTTATCACAAAAAACTACCCTCAATTACGGTTATCTTAGTATGTCAGCGCTGCCTCGAATTGTATTACTTCTATTTGAGCCGTTCAGAATCGGTATTGTAACGGCACTACCGCGCCAAAGCACAAAATGAATCCGTCAACGCGCTTACGCCGTGCCGCCGCCACACTTACGTCTCGCCGCCACACTTACGTCTCGCCGTCAGCGCGGTGACTGGCGGTTCACAAGCCAAGGTGAGGGTGGGCCATCCGCGGTTGACCGCTATAGTCGTGAAACAATGGATGTCGCCTTTTCGTAGCCTCGGAGGTTGAGCCGCTTCCGTTACTTATATACCGCGATATATTGAAGTCAAGTCATGTACCTACGTACATAATACGATATGCTTTCTGATATACTAACTATCGAAACCACGAACACAGTGCCAAAACCAAAGCACACTGGCCAGCAAAATGCTTACCCACCGCATCCACAATATATCACAAAAAAAAGTATCTTATGTCAGCGGCCGACAAAAGCAAAACGTTTTACTACAGTGGTATCGAACGGTGGCGACGACGTAATAATTTATCGACAGACCACCGGCGGCGCGACTTATAGGTATTGGTTATTTTTACACGCCACAAAATATAATGTAATATTTTTAAGAGAGCTGTGACCGAAATAACCACGGGTAGGGCTGCTAATAAATGCATTCGTGTAAATGTTATGTTGCCATTTCTTCGGTTGCTAAAATTGATACGTGCTTGCATGTTTGATTTTATTTTGTCTAGTTACTGTTTTAAAGGACATTGTAATGTTCTTATACCAGCTGCTTTGGCGGTTGAGTAGTCGTTTGAAATTAACTACAATTTCAATGGTTTATCTCATAATCGTACTAAATAGTTATTAAGTCACAAAGTTGCAATTTATTCAAAAATAATAATTACTGGGTGCGATTGTGAACTAGACCATTGACTTATTGTTTGTATACCTACATTATAATATCACTGCTTCGTACAAAGTTATACATAATGTATAAACCCTGGTCTATTTAAAAATTAACGATAAAGGGGGTAACATGGTAATATTCCGAAGCTGAGAGCAGAGACACAGAAAAAAGTGAGAGGCGAAATTACTAAATTATAATATTAATTACTACCGTGACATCACTACATTTATTCACATGAAAGGCACCCCTGCATTGCTAAAATTTGCTAACACCATCACCACTCTGCAACCGCAACTTCTTTCAACACTTTACTGCTCCCATACATCCAATCATCTACCCTTTCACTTAACTCAATCACTTTGAAAAACACTCTTACTACAACGAATCAAAGTCTTCGTAAATCAACTGACGAGTGCAGAAGATACAATAAATTGTATAGAGGAAAAGAATGTGCCAAACCACTTTAAGTTTTTCGCAAAGATTGCCTATACACCCACGAGCCAAAATAACGGGTCAATTTCCATGAAACTTTGTACGGGAATGGATCTATTATTTCTGATATGCCCGTCAGTATGTTTTGGCATTATGGGTAATTGCCTTATTATTATCATCATTGGAGAGAGAGAGTGTGTGCCGATTTTTTTTTCAGATTTTCAGGGCTAAGGCCCTCGTACCCATGCAACCGTGTAAGAGACAAGAATTTTTCTCAGGCCGGGCTCTAAGTTTCATGTCACCGTGGCGCCTTCGTATGAATTAAAGGCTCGGAACATCTAACTACTAGACTAATAAACATGATTTTAACTGGATAAATACTGCTTTGAGCAATTACTGAGCGTAACTGCTCCACTAAAACGTGTCTACAATTGCCGTGCCGGGAATTTAAATGGTAAGTGTAGATTTTATCCGATGTAAAAAGGATATTTAGGTACACAATAACAATCTCGGTACTCATTTTGTAAAATACAGGTTAAACAAAAATAAGATTAGTCATCTTTGCAAAGCTAATTATTTGACTTACTTAAGTTTAAATAGTTATTTACAAGTATTTACAACAACTATAAAACGGTAATGAAGAATGTTACTAGTGTACGCGATATCTCGTGAAACTTTATTACTATAACCGGTTTTGTTGCGTTCAAAAATACCAAGTAAAGTGATTTTACACAGACATTTGCAGTTCCCTTTTCCCAAAAATCCTTTCCCGCTAGCACGTCCATTGTGACGGATTTTTGAGAGTTGCAACACTCGGCTCGCGTTTATTCTTTTTAATAACAGTAACATGTCATAAGCAATTTTTTTAATTTTTACTTTTAATCTTGACGCCCTGGTCACAAGTTCACACGCACCGTAACTAATCTGATTGATTTTGCGTTCGTAATTAATTAACATAGAGTACTTATTGACTTTTCCCGTGTGTGGTTTGTTTACATAATCTGACTATGATTAATGGTAAATGATTACTATTGCTTACGTTTAATTTCGCTTGCTAATTTAATCATTAAATGCTTGGCATGGCAGGTAAGATTAAGCGATCGATTTAAGAACTATTAATGATTTAAATGGTAAATCTTTATGTAGCTACTAGGTACGGAAGGAAACGTTAAAATTTTTAAAACTTTTGACTCGCGATCCAAATGTATACGACGCTTTTTACAGACCTCGAATCATGAAATTATAATATAACTATATTAAAGAACCCCATAACATTTTTTTTCTTTGTTAATTTTAATTAATTTACGGTTTTATCTCATATTTAGATTTGATATTTCAGATTTAAAAAAAACCGTAGTTTAAGTTCAAAGGCAATTATGTCTGACTGAAACCGCCAACAAGGTACCTATTCATAAATAACGTCGAATTGCGACCACAATCTTACGTTTGCAGTTTGAGAATCGATCCCCGTATTACAACAGTCACGTTAAGTTTGTCTTCCAGTCCGAATTACAATTCGTTAGAGCACTGATTAGCTGGTGTTGCTAATGCAAGTAAAATATTGCCTTAATCATAGCAATTTATTCATTAGATCTCATAACAAGAAATCATTAGTGGAAACTAATTTAAGAATGCAAATTTTATTGTTAACTGGACGTGTTTACAGTGCATTACTGACCTACACTATTGAGCTAAAAGGGCATGTAGCAACCGGCACGATTAGTTATCTAAGACGTTCTAAATCCTAATATCTTACGGAATGGCTCCCAGAAACGCAACAAACAGAACCGCAGTATTTTTTGACAATGTCAAAAGTGACAGTTAACGTATTTTTTTTTATTTCAAGCTAGTTCCAGGCACGACGCTTATCAGCCATTAAATCTCACAAATGTCATATTGACCACTTAAAAAAATATTTATAATTAATAAAAGGAAATAAAAATAAAAGAGCTACCTACATTCCTCGATTATTATGACTACGACTGTCGTCACCACTTCAAAAAAAAACCTGTAGTGTCTATAAAGTCGGTTCACGGACGATAGTTTTGCGTGACAACGTCATAAAGAAACATTGATGAAAACTGCTCTAACGTCACGCGGAACGTGACAACGTGACACTTTTTCGTGCGTGCAGCCGGTGTTATCGATTTGTAAGACGTTATCACGTCAAAACATTACTAAACGAAGTAGTGGATATCAGAATACCATCCTTCTATTTAGTATAACCTCTTTGGACGTCACATTGGTTTTTAATTATAATGTAAATTGACGTTAAACTATTCTTCGTTATTACTGAACAGACGAGTCGCGGGCTAAAACTAGTAAGTTGTAATGCTCTTTCTGCGTAACTTATTAAACCCGTTTTCCCTTTCAATATGTCTGATAAGTTCCAGGTAGGTATTTTATAATTAGTAGCCATTTGTTACCACGGAATTGAGTTAAAGTTGTAATTCATTCAACTAAGTTTGCAGTCGAATAAAATTTTTGGAAATTAGTGCCGGTGAACTTCGGTTTGTTCTTCCGATGGTCTTTCCAAAAAATATCCACTGGTAAAAAGCCCTTGGCACCAACTTAAAAATAAAGATTTTAATATTTCACAACAGTTTATTTTATTTTTTAAAATATTATCTTAATTTTAGTCGCGTATTTGTAACTAGGTAATTTCAGTGACAAAAATTAATCGAAGTCGTAACGTATAAATTTCTAGCGCCAACTTTGATTTGAATCATAAACGTACTAAATAATAAACCCCACAGACAATTTGTGACGACAAATGAATGACGCTCATTGTCCAAAGACTAAACGTCGCTCAAGTGACGCGACTTGGCAATGAAAGTCGAAAACTAAAAACAACACATCAAAATTACACATAGCAACGTACGCTAATACAAACACGGTCGAAAATAGAACTGAAAACGTTTCTTTGGCGGTAAAAATAACTTTGTTTAATTAAAAGCGAGAGCTAGTGACGAACCGAGGAAAACATTATTGTCAATTCGATTCAATCTAAGGCGTTAAATGATCTTGACCTCAAGAGAAATGCGCGTCATGCCGTCATCGCAGTTTTGCGTGTTTTATTGAAATTTACTGATCTGTCAAAGACTTGTCACAAATGGTTAAGAATTTAAAATACATACATACATACATACATACATACATACATATATCACGTCCTTATCCCTTACGGGATAGACAGCGCCTAAGGCAACAAAATCTTAAGGCCGTGTTTAGCTGGAAAGGGAAATCAAAATAGTGATGGGTTGCTAGCCGCATCGCCTATAACATGATTCCTAAGACTTTCGCCCATTCCCTCGACGGGCTTTTACCATCTGCGCGGGAAGAGAAGCAACTCGTGAATCCTATGTTTTTTCTTTACTCCCAGACCAGCATGGAAGAAACCTTTTCATGGAAGAAAGATCCATGCGCGAATAGGCGAAATAGGCGATGCGGCTAGCAACCCATCACTATTTTGATTCCATTTTCCACCTATACGCCCACAATCCTGCTAAACGTGGCCTGTAGGTCTTGTTACTTTAGTCTCTGTCTACCCCGTAAGGGATAAAGACGCTATACATGTATGTAAGTCTGAACCGCACTATTGCTAACGGCTATTGCTAACTGGTTTAATATGGTACAGCCATCGTTACATCAATCACGATACTAAATAAATCAAAATAAATCACAGATTATATCAGTCAAGTCTCTTAAAACAATTAACAAGTCAATAAGCTCTTTGCATGAGCTTTTAGCCACACTATTAGCTTTTGCCGGCGCCTTAAAAGGATTATCTGATATCAAGAATCCTGATTAATATCTTGAACACATAAACAGGTGTTTTTATTGAGGAATTAAAGATTGTAAGGCTACCAATTTTGCTCAAAATGGTCGAAAATCTTGTTTCTTTTTCAATAATCAACTCGCTTGTTTACTCAGGCATTACATTGCGCCTGGTTGTTTTTAAATATTTCAATAAAAATTGTTATAAAATGTTCAGTTGACCTGTTAGTTTGTAAAGACGCGTCCACAAACAGCAAATTATCGATGTACAATACAGTAAAGCTTGTGCTTACAAGATATATTAGTGTGCGTGAAAGGCAACACAAACGACTCGTTCGTGTTACACACATAGATGTTTTAACCAGATACACGTCATATTGTTATGCGATTCAACAAAAGAAGAAGCCGAAACGACCTAGGCATTCTATTTTAATTTCATATCTGACTGACTCGTCATAAACGCATAGTTAAAACTAGTAACTCTAGATAGCTGAAATTTAAACTGAAAGTGCCCTCTGTAAAGTAAAAGCTTTAAGAACAGTACACATATATGATAAGAAAAAGTATTTAATGTTAATATTAACCCATGTTTATGCAAATAAATTATTTCTCTATTTATCTCCCTCTATCTGTAACAGATTTTTGTTAATTCCTGCGGAACAAAGACTTTTCCAATAGATCAAAACCGCGGTCGCAAGCCAGTAAATTATAATGGATACTTCTTTCTATACACGTGAGGAAACCTGTACACATCTGCGAAGCAATTCAATGGTGTGTATGAAGTTCCCGACCCGCACTAGGCCCGCATGGGAATTATAGACAAAGCCCTCTCACACTGAGAGGAGGCCTGTGCCCAGCAGTGGGACGTGTATAGGCCGGAGATGACGATGTACTTTTTCCAATCCCGCAATTGGCTGCCACTAACCGGGAAAGCAGCATTTTCTTGTCCTGATGCATAATATTGATCACATTAAACAACTGTTTCGGAACATCAAACAAAACTTTCCTTAAAAGCCCGTCATGTACAACAAGCACTTGATGAACGGACAACGTCTTTAAACGCTGACTGACATCTTCATCTTCGCGAGTGACATTTTAAAAAGGTCTTTTAATTCTAAATTGAGACGTGGAAAGCTTGTTGATGAAGCAAAAACAAAAGAATGATGAATTAACGCAAACTCACGCGTCAGCGGTTGTCATTTGTCACAACAAAGTGAAACGGTCGTGCTCTGTTATGATGTTAACTGAAGCGTGTAACATAATGACAGTTCGCTCACTCAGTGCTACAGTATTACATTTGACATTAAATACTGGTGTTTTACAAAATAAGTTTTTGTTAAATGGGTGGATACTTTTTCTTATTAGTCGTTGCTATATTAGACTACAAGTCCATTGGAAAAAAAAAACATATGAAATGAACCAGCGTGAATGAATCTTAGAAGGCTGTTAAATATCATAAAATAACTCTGAGCGCTATGCCGTCATTTCTGAGCTACATTTATGAAATTTCTCAGGTACAAGTGAGGAATTACGACTAATTATTAATTTACGGGGTTTGATTAAAAATAAATGTCGAAAAACCTAGTGCCGCTTTAAAGTGGTGGTGCCGGGGGTTAGTGCAATTTTTTTTTTCAATATAATTATGAGAAAATATCTGTACCGCTCAGAAATGACTGCATAGCGCTCAAAGTTATTTTATGATATAGTAACAACCTTCTAAGCTTCATTCACGCTGGTTCATTTCACATGTTTTTTTTGTCCATGGGCTTGTAGTCTATAATTATGGTCACGTAGTCCGCGGACACTCTTTAAACCGTTAGTTAAAAAATAAACTAAGTCAAAGAAATTTAACCTCGTAAGTCCCGACTTTTTATAAATCGCGTAGTACATTAAGACCGAGCCACCGACTCCCAGCTTTGTGATTTTAGATTTAATGCAAATCTAATATTCTTTTTTCATTTAACAATTTATACTTCATAATAGTACATTCGGCAGTTGTTCTTGCTATTAATCTGTACTTCAGGAAGTACGCGAGGACTTACGAGGTTAAAACAATTCCTTGGCTTATAGGTAGACTAGCTGTTGTCCGCGACTGCGTCTGCGCAGAATTCGCTTATCGCTGTCTCGCAGGAACTATGGTATTTTCTGTCCTATTCCTATGTTCTTCCCTGGGGCTGAAACTATCTCTGTACGAAATTTTATTAAAATCGGTTCTTAGGCGTGAAAGCGTAGCAGAGTTACTAACACATTTATTATATTAGTAGGGATTAGCAAAGACCTTTATATTGACTTATTCAGGTTTATTCGGTTTACTGACTTTTTACAAAAGACAGCTTGTCTTTGCATGAAACCTGTTTAAAATAGCACAAAATGTTCCAAATTTGGCGGCACTTGTATCATTATTGTCAATAATTGTTATGTCTTTCTTAACGACATCTTTATTGAACATATTGGGATTTATGCTCATCGATATATCATTATCAACATTCGGCATTGTAAATCAAAAAACGATCGAATCAATTTTAACTTTTATTTTTCTACTTTGGTTTGAATTAGATTCAACACGGGCAAATTTTTGATATAACTTCGCTGTAGCAGTAAATTCTCAATAAAGATTACTAGATCAAAAGATTTACTTACCTTAACAATTTTGTACTCCTTAGGAACTCTAGTTTTGATTGAGATTTATCTGAAAAAGAAAACGTAAATTACACTGACGAGTCAAAAAAAAACATTACCCAGATAAGAACGATATGTGACGAAGATGATTCAAGAAGAACTTGTGTTGGATTAAATGTCGGTTTATTAATCACGGGTTCTTCCATGCTAGTCTGGGAGTAAAGAAAAACATAGAATGTACCAGTTGCTTCTCTTCCCGCGCACATGGTAAAAGCCCATCGAGGGAATGGGCGAAAATCTTAGGAATCATGTTATGCTATCCTACTAGCAACCCTATTTTAAGTCTCCTTTCCACCTATACACGCACAATCATGCTAAACGTGGCCAGGTCTAGTCTCTGTCTACCCAGTAAGGGATAAAGACGTGAATTATGTAATGTAAATTAATCACAAAACTTGAAGACAATCATGGTAATGAGCCCTTATAACCTAAAGCTAATCAAAATATGTCACCACAATTTTAGATGCCGTCACATTTTGAACACGCAGGGCCTGAGTGTAAAGCATATCTGATCAATTCAAACGGCTCCACTGACAGCCCTGGCAAACCACACAGCAGGGGACTCACAAACGTGAACAAACCAATCACCATAACACCAATACCAACTCTAAACTTAATATAACACAGTTCATTATCCGAAGACAACGCTAACACGTGCCCAGAAAACATTAGCAGAATTTCCAATTTAATTGCGAAACGCAATGAATCGAATATTGTTTGCAAACGCTCGAGCATCATTCACGAAATATCACTCCTTGACTGAGTAAACGTAGCAGTAAATCCAACTCCAACATTATGATTTGTGATAATTACACTTAATACTAACGTCGAGTGTAATGCATTCATAAATCTAAGGATAAAGTAACTGTGCCGTGATGGATTTAGACTCGCTCATGTTTTCTGACCTGACTATGAAACGTACGTCTTTCAAGTATCATAATGTTGACACCATTATAAAGGCGTAGGCGCCCCTTAAATTGAACAGCAAGCTAAACATCTCGCGTCAGAATGAACGGAGTGGACCCGATGAGATTTTCTCCACATCGTACGCAAACTTAAGTTTGTAAACTCGTTAAACAAGGATCAAAAGTGAACAGCGATTACACAAAAATCCAATCCAATTACCACGTCTTTTGTGAGTTAAAAGCCGCCATTGTGTCCGGAGGGTAACGTCGAGTAACTGAATAATCAGTATCAATATTTGTGCTTCAATTTGTTTGTGTAAGTTAAGGGCAGGCGCCCTGTAGTGTTATATTCAACGAGCGGAGATTTTGTTTTCCTCGGAACATGAGAAGATTCGTCAGGACACCGTGGGAACGCGGGGCTTACGCAAGGGTCAATATTGGTTCACACAATTTGATTGTTGCTGTCTGAGTTAGGAGGTAGTTTTTCGGAGATACCATCAAACAACTCTGCATCACCGCCCGTACCTTTTACACCTACGTCCCTGCGATGTTTGCGTTTGTAATTAGTTGTTCTGTCGCGTTGCCGATATATAATGGTAAATAATGCATTGTTGTGGGTCACTTTTATGACTGGGAGTCCGGAATTCGTCATGGGTGGCGGTCAAAGCTTCGCTCTTGCGCTTCAATGTAATAACGTTGTTTTCTTACTGTAATGGAAGTTATACTGTTTTATTTCACACGATGTTAGTGCATTTAAATGTTTGTGTTTGATCTGTTATTTGTTATATCGAGTCAAATCATTTCTGTTTGCATTTATTATTTTAGTTGGTTCGTCTCTCACAGTTTTTGTCTCTTTATCGTTTAGACAGCCGAATCTGAGAAAGCTTTTATATTCTTGTTTATTGTGAGTAAAATCATTTTATTCATATACTTTAATTGTAGGTACCTAATATTTTGGTACGGTATTGGCTAGAATTGAAACATTAAATTGGCTTTTAATTTTGATCACAAGTACTTACCTAGGGTATGCTAACACTATTCAATTACAAACGGCTGCTAACCCTAGTAATATCTATTAAAATTAATGTGCCTTTGAATACCGTAATTACATTTAATGGACCTTTAAAAGTTACGCTTGTCGTAGCACAGCATTACATTAATTAAATAGCATTTATTGCGATACTCTTCAGAGTTTCTTGAGCTAGAAGCTTTCATTAACTTATGCAAGTGCAATGATAAGTAATCTGGATTCTAGTTTCTTGAAGGACTTAAGTAAAGGGCAAGCGGGTGGTAGGCACGATTCAATTTAACTGTCTGCATTTTGACAGATGATTTTTTTAATTGACTCTACTGTTTAACCATCTTTTAATTACGGTATTATTTTCGTGTTGTTTCATAGTTTACATCATTTTGTAAAACATAGCGAACGGTATTGAAAATATCGACAATAAACTTACATTCGGCGGCATTAATGAGAAAGGTAAGCGCCAAGCTTCGCGTCACCTTTTTGTGGTTTATGACTGTCTATATTTTAATGGAATTGGAATTTGTTTCACTTTTTACAAAGCTATTCACTAGTACAAGATTTGCCCTTATAAAAGTCACCACGTCTCTCATTGAACAGGAAGAAATTACTTTATTATGAAGATTGATTCGCTTAAGGTAGGGTCCAACTGCGCTGGAATATACTAGCCAGGACCAGATCGGCATGATGTTACGTGTTTTCTCAATACAACACTTCTTTTAACTGGTAGACGACGGTAAAAAACGTGGAATCGTTATGGAAGAGATTGATGACCGGTTCAAACTCATTGAAGCATCATCACTGCCTGTAGTGATGAAATCGCCTGTAACAGACGTAACGGCAAAATGACAATGATTTGAATCAAATCACACAAATCTAATTATCTTGACCAAGTTACTGTTACTTGTAACAAGGCTATAATTCTGTTGAAGTAGACGATTATTTGAATCTGTATTTATAGTAAAAAAGTCGGATTTTTTTAGCAAATTGCTATGTGAATTTTAAGATGAGTGTGGCGAACTAGTGGACTGTATATTATAAATGAAAGCGGCTTATGATGATGAACTGGAATTTAATAAGTATAGGAATAGAACTACATAAGATGAGTGACCTCGTGGCAGCAGCTCCTCCTACCGTGGTCGTAAGGAACTGTATTCAGTTATAAAAAATGACATGCTTCTGTCACAATAAGGTTCACAACTGCCAGCTATAAAATACATTTCGCGAGTAAAAAAGAGTTTATTCTTCACAATGAGGTTATATTGCGGAGGAATTAAAACCCAAGCACTTTTTGAGTACACAATGTAGTCCTCGAATTTAATAATAATCCAAACTATTATCGTCCTACTGCTGGCCACAGGTTTGGTTTCCAATAGGGTTTGGGATGTAGTCTAGAATTGAAACTTCACAAGCATCATGGAATTGTATAGATTCTGGCGTTACTCGACCTCTGCAAGGTCCAAAATTCAATGTCAAAAAATGACTTTACTTTGCTACTCCGCGTTATTAATAGTAATAAGAAATAAGAAACGTTTATTGTATAAAACCGTGAGGTCAATCATATTCAAGCTGTCAATGTTCGAGAAAAAAACGACAACACAAAACAAAAAATCAACTTAAAAACAATCGCAATCACAGTGAGAACCACCACCACCTCGTAGAATATTCTAGACAGGTGTCGCCTCTCTCGGAGGCATCATTGAATTACTATATAGTTAGGTCTATGATTTTTCATCCTTCATCAAGAAAGTTGTGGTCAAATTGTTGTGCGCTAATAATTAAAATGAAAAAGTTTTTTTTTTTTAATGAAAAATGAAAAAAGTATTTCTTTTTAGGTTTACATGTTGAAGTATCAATGTTGGAACTTCCTAGTAAGCATAATAATACTTGTGTCAGGAAGTCCCGCTCCTCTATTATTGCCAGTCTTTGCTATTTAATACCTACGAAAAGAGTAAAGCACTTATAATTAATCAATAAAGACTCAATCAGCTGCAGACATGCTACCAGGACTCATCACGGCAAAGATATCTATGGAACATCAAAATCCTACTAATATTATAAACGCGAAAGTTTGTAAGTATGGATGGATGGATGTTTTAACTCTTTCACGCCAGAACGCCTGGACAGATCTAGATGAGATTATAGTCTGAAATAACACATACACTACTTTTTATCCCGGACAATTGCGTTATTCCCGCGGGATAGCGATAAACGAGTTCTATGCAGACGAAGTTGCGGGCAACAGCTGGTCGTGCATAATTATAGCAGAATGTGTCTTCGTCAGTTCTCCAGTCTAATTTTACGCAGACGAAGTCGCTGGCAGAAGCTAGTTAGACATAAATTTCGTTTAACAACGTAAGCAAAACACTTCACACTGACACTTATAACATTGTTTCAACTCACTGGGGTATCTTGAAAGTGATAATAAGACAGGACTACCGACAATGGGGTAATATTACCCCATTTTTATAGTGTCCTAAGGCATAGGTGTGGATTATAAAAGCAGCGTTTGTTATGGAAACTGTCGACTCATTCATTAAATACCCGTATAATATGTGAGACCAATGAGACCAATAAAATACTTCTCGCCTAATTATCACGTTTCACACTGTTGTCCCGGGAAATAATTACTAAAGTTCTCATAGAAATGAATGGGCACTGTTTAGATTTAGGCACTTCGCAGAGGACATTGAAATAGATGAATTAAGCTTTGCTCTAAAAAGTTGTATGAAAATTAACCAGTTATTTTGCTCGCCAGTTTAGATATAGAATGAGTAACGCAAACTCAGCCAAACTCACAGCAGAAAGTTGCTTCAGTTTTAACTTTTATATCGAAGTAAATATTTAGCTATATACATACGCAAATCACGTCTTTATCTTACGGGGTAGACAGAGCCTAAGGTAACAGGTACCTACAGCCCACATTTAGCAAGAATGTGGGCGTATAGGTGGTAAATGGAATCAAAATAGTGATGGGTTGCTAGCCTCATCGCCTATAACATGATTCCTATTATTTCCGCCCATTCCCTCATTTTCATTTCATTTTTGAATATTTAGCTATAGGTAATTATGTCAAAAATATATTCGACATTATCATTATTATAAGCTCTTTAACTTGATATGTCACACGGTTTGCAATTTTTTCATTTTATTTTCTAACTAGCTTCTGCCCGCGACTTCGTCTGCGTAGAATTATACATAAAAACCTTCCTCTTGAATCACTCTATCTATTAAAAAAAAACCGCATCAAAATCCGTTGTGTAGTTTTGAAGATATAAGCATACATAGGGACATAGGGACACAGGGACAGAGAAAGCGACTTTGTTTTATACTATGTAGTGATTTACAGCCCTTCACACCTTGCCCTCAGCCTCTCCGTCTTCATAATTCATTTATTTACATTATTCATATTTGAGATTTGAGTCGCATAAATGTGTGTACCAGGAGCCTTACCACGACGTTTTATGCGATTCAATTCCGATCCAGTTTAGATTCGCTCGCTATCAGATCAATATTAAAAATGACAGCTAAAACCTGAACTGAGTTGGAATTGACCATTCTACCATGACATGACCTTGATACCATGACGTCTTAATGCGATTCATCTTAATCTTAATCGTTATTAGTCGAATTTAACCCAGCCTAATGACGAAAATTTTTCCATATTGTTTAAAGACACAGTATGGACTCTGTACTGTCGAACAATTTTGATTCCTCGCCACCGTAGAACGTTCTCGCAGTAAACGTCACATGATTTTCCTTGTCAATTCGATGTAACGTCACTATGACATTTGTGACCTACCTACTGTGAGTCCCACAGTGGGTCAGGAATCAATTTGTTGGATGGTACATTATCTCTGTCTATTTGTGTTAGCGTCCATTAATTACGTGAAGCATTTTTGAGGATTTTTCGTCACCCCCCCCCCCCCCCACTCCCCTCACAGTGAGATGTTGATTTTTCTCGACCCCCACCCCCATCCCCAATCACACGTGAGATTTGTCAAAATTGCTTAGTTGTCAAATTTTTGCTTAAATTATTTTCATCTAAGACTAGCAAAGACTAGTATTAGAAAATATTGCTATAATCACTTTACACTAACTTAACATTCACGCAGTTTAAGTAAGATTTGGGTCCCCCCCTCCCCTCAGCACCTTACGCAGTTAATGGACGCCCCCTTATGCTAATTTGCGGCGAAGCTCCTATAAAATGGTGTGAGCAAGTTTATGATCACAAATCACCCAAAAGGACTAAGAAGCGATTAACAAACGTGCGAGTAATTAAGATTTTATGACCGCTTTTATGGAGCGGGCGGCGCTTATGCCGCTGTCGTAAACAGACAGAAATTTACTGTTTAATGAGTGATCGATGATCATGATCCTAATATAGGTCAGACATTAGATTAAAAACGGGTAAGGGTGCAACAATGAGCACCGCATGAAAAATCAAACAAAAAAACCTCAAAGGTTGACTGGAAGAGATCCCTTAAAGGGAAGTCCGCCTTTGTGCATGTATCTCAGTGTTTGTCAATTGTATTTGTCTTGTTTATTTTGCACTACAACGAGTTTACATACATACATAAAAATAAGGAAAAAACATACTCGAAGGAGAATAAACTGTTACTTATTAACTAGCTTCTGCCCGCGACTTCTTCTGCGTAGAATTATACGTAAAAACCTTCCTCTTGAATCACTCTATCTATTAAAAAAAACCGCATCAAAATCCGTTGTGTAGTTTTGAAGATATAAGCATACATAGGGACAGAGAAAGCGCCTTTGTTTTATACTATGTAGTGATAGTGATTTTCAAGAGCCAGAAAGCTAAGAATAGTACATTATGATACAAGTGTGCTATGTTGGTAATTACACACGAGGCGTACTGTACGCGCGAGCGCCAGCGAGCGCGGGTAAGAGAGCCGAGATGTGTAATTACCAAAGCACACGCGTCGCATACGACGTTTTTCAACACTTTTGCGAGGAAAAATAAATAAAATTTAGTTAATAAAAGGACTTTAAGAACTTTAGTTTACCTTTGTTACCAGACATTGCCTACCTGGAGCTGCTTTAGAACTTTACTTTATCATTTGGTAATTAACACCTTGGATTTCTTACTGATATAACTGTCCGAACATTGTCCGAACGTATTTCAGTATTTCCAGCGACGGACACTACATTTCTTTATTACTTGAACTAGTAATTTTTAAAGTAATAAAATAACAAAGTCTGAATCAACAATATCAGTGAAAAATGGCGGCAGATATTATTTCTCCGCGCCAATCCGCGCGCAGCACTCGCGCATGCGCGCTGTGCACTTAGCACGCGCGTGACAAAGACACTGACAACAGACTGCTAAACAGCCTAATATTAAAATTATAATAAAAAAATAATTAATCAATGCCTGAAATATGCAAATTATTTGTCGAAATTAAATGTTTATTTATCATATTTTACCTAAAATAGTCACGAAAATATTCCTTGTTCCTATAGATACTGAACCGTTTGCTGAGATTAAAAAAAAAATTATATTACCGCACTCGTGCGGTAATATATTACAGCACTTGTGCGTAATAAGCTGTATTATGAGTTTAAATGCGGTGCAATAAGACTTAATTTACGAGCAACTGTGTTGAAAAAACATTTTTTTAATAGTTTTCACAGATAATTTGTATTTAAAAGTTTGTAAAGTATTCGAAACTTGTGTGCTAATCCGTTAAATGACTGTCAGTGCATACATACATAATATCGCGTCTTTACCCCTTACGGGGTAGACAGAGCCTTAGGTAACAAAACCTTAAGGCCTCGTTCAGCATGATTAAGAGCGTATAGCTGGAAAGGGAAATCAAAACAGTGATGGGTTGCCGGCCACATCACCTATAACATGATTCCTAAGCCTTTCGCCCATTCTCTCGATGAGGCTTTAACAATCTGTTTACGCCACAATTGATCCCAAGAAATGAAACTACAACTTTAACTGAACTAGTATAATGATGCTAAATTGTATAGTCACAGTACGTGAAGGAAGGATAAATAAAGATGACCGTCTTCTGTCATGCCTATGAATTTAGAAAAATCTCAACCGCGCGATGCAGGATGGGGACTGAACTTGAGAGTGACATCTATCGTAAAACATCCGAACTAAAATTACATACACTAGCACTATCTGTTGAGAGATTTCAAGAAACTTAAAGTAATAACAAACTGATATAATTTATAAATGTGCGACACGGTTAAACACAGAAGCAACTGGTAAATTCTATGTTTTTTCTTTACTCCCAGAGACCAGCATGGAAGAAATGTTTAAGACATAAAGTTAAATATTCATTACAAATTATTTTTATGCTGCTTAGAAGATACAGTTACTTTAACAGCCGTTTTAGTAAAATCTAAAATAAAAACTATCCTAATTTTACTACCACTATCAAAGGCTCATTTTGTTGAAACCATCGTAAACTAACTAATTATTTAATACTAGGCTTATGATCACAACATTATTGCACCTTAATTTTATGTCCAATTTTAGTAGATACATACATACATACATAAATCACGTCTTTATCCCTTACGGGGTAGACAGAGCCTAAGGTAACAAGACTTAAAGGCCACGTTTAGCATGATTGTGAGCGTATAGGTGGAAAGGGGAATCAAAATAGTTATGGGTTGCTAGCCGCATCGCCTATAACATGATTCCTAAGATTATTGCCCGATTCTCTCGATGGGCTTTTACCATCTGCGCGGGAAGAGAAGCAATTGGAACATTCTATGTTTTTTCTTTATTCCAGACCAGCATGGAAGCAAGGATTGAAGTTCAACAATTTGTTATTTCTATACTTAACACATTCTCCAGTTATTCTTACTATTGATTTGTTCTTTATAAAGTAAATTTATAACGCTTGTTTACTAAACGACCGCGTGTAAAACTATCTAAACTAACAATAAAGCGAGATAGCAATCAATTCTAATCAACGATGTAAAAATGGCGCTGGGCGAGTCCGAAGTTAATTTCCTCGACATTATAAATTATAACGAAATATTCATCTTAAATTGGTCAAATCTTGTAAATGGGTTCACGCACGAAGCGCCTACGACCGGAGTTGGCTTTAGCAGGCAACCAAAGAATATACGTCATTATAATGACCGGACAATCTAGTGTTTAGAGAATCAGACTACAAAGCTACAGGTCACGAATTCGATCCCTGGTCAGGGCAGATAATAGAAAAATACAAATGTCTCTTCTCTAGTCTTGCATTTTTTATCTATACTAATATTATAAAGAGGAAATATTTGATTGTTTGTTTGTTTGTTTGCATTGAATAGGCTCCAAAACTACTGGACAGATTTCAAAAATTCTTTTGCCGTTAGAAAGCTACATTATCACTGAGTGACATAGGCTACTCTTTACCGCGGGAAAATACCTTTTCCTACGGGAAAATTAATTTACCGCGGGCGAAGCTGCGGACGGAAGGCTAGTATTTTTATATGTATGTCTATCCGTTGTCTAGTGCCCATAATACAAGCTTTGCTAGTTTGGGGCTAGGTCATCATCATCTCATCATCTCTAGCCTATTATGTATATGTCCCTCTGCTGAGCAAAGACCTCCCCCAAGGCTTCCACTGCTCTCGGTCTGTTGCGGTACGTGTGGTCCCTTAAGAAGGTGTCCAGCTCGTCCCGCCTTCGCCGTCTAGGTCTGCCGGGCCGCTTTGAGTTAGTGGGACTCCAATTAGTGGTTGTCTTGGCCCATAACCTATCCGGAATACGCCAAACAAGACAAAAATAAAATAAAACAAAAGCAAAAATTCGATATATACGTTGCAAGTTAATAAAAAGATTGTAATCAGAAATTGCGCTATAATAAGGTTTGACTTTGGTCTAAAGTTAAAAAGGACGTCCGTGAAGCATCCGCCAGACATCGACATTGACATTGCATCTGAACTAGATACGTCTCAATCCCACTAGTGCCGCACCTGCCTCTCGTTACTTTACTATTCTGAGCTAGAAACTAGGGCTGCGCTTTATCGATATGACGTACTGTTGTTGATTTGTTTAATGGTTTAGTTTCCGAGAGAAGTTAAGCAGTAGGTACCTAATTATCAAAAAGAACAACAAGACATAGTTACAACGGCGATATCTTTGTTGTCGAACGTATGCGGTTGGCGACCTATTTTTGTAAAAACTGCCTTCTACTAAATTTCTTAACGGCACTGAAAATTAGAACACATAGAAAAATCCGAAACGTAAAGCTATGGTCGGAGATCGAACCCTGCTACCTTCTATGCGTGGTGCAGGGGTGGGTATAGCACGCGTCACGAAATGACGAGAATCCGGGTTCGATTCCCGGCCATAGTTTTACTTTTCGGATTTTTCTATGTGTTCTAATTTTCAGTGTCGGTTAGAAATTTAATTTCTAACGGTAAAACCGTAAAAGTGAACACAAAAAATTAAGAAAAATTCTTGATTCATTTGATAGTACCTTCCTTCTGTTTTTGCGTTCGACTCTCAACCGACGGTCATTTACTAAGTTTTTTTATGTTTTTATGTTCGTGAATTATTGTACATATACTCTTATGAGAAATAAATTATCTTCAACATATACCTATGTACATGGCCAGTGACAATTTGCACTAAAGGCAAAAAGCTTTTTTTCCACAGATAACCCCCACCGCTAAACTCCGGCTCTCATTAAATCAAAGCAATACCTATTTACTGCGGTTCCTAATAATCTAAACTTAGTATTTATCTCTGAGTGCGGATTTATCTCCCGGTTTACCTCAGCGCCACCAGCCGTAGATTAATGAGATACCATCTAAACGGCAAATATTGTTTTAGTGCCGTAACAACTGCATAAAGCATCAAGTTGTGAGACGCGGATTGTAATTTCGATCAAGAATTAAAATTTGTTCCACTTTACACTTCCATTCTGGTCTGGGAGCTGAGAAAAAACATAAAATGTACCAGTTGCATTTCTTCCCGCGCAGATGGTTAAAACCCATTGAGGGAATGGGCGATGCCGCAGCCCAACATTATTTTGATTCCCTTTTCCACCTGTACGCCCACAATCAAGCTAAGCTAAGGTCTTTGGGTCTTATTACCTTAGGTTCTGTCTACCCCGTAAGGGATATAGACGTGATTTGTGTATGTGTGTACTCATCTAATACGTTTAGGAGCGTTTCTGTGCTACATTGCGTGTGTTAGTAACTATTAGCTAGGCGACAAGCCGGTCAACCGAGCAATGAATAGAACATACACTAAAGTGTTCACTCTCCCTCTTGCACATGACTGCAAAGAGCAAGACAGAACATTAGAAACAACACCATAAACTTATGCAGTTAGTGAATAGATGCCCTGTAAAATTGCGCCTGAGACAGTCTTCCGGCATAATTTATCGCAACAAGGTTAGGGTCAACGACCTGAGGCTGGACTAGTTACAACCAGACGCGAACCACCTGATGTCATAAGACATTGTTGCTTGCACGTGGTGCAGTTTGCATAATGCTGGTCCACTCGAGTTACATAATAGAGTTAAGAAGCTATAGGGACTGCGTTAATAGCATAAAGTTGTACGTCCAAGAGGTACGCGGTAGATTCTCACAAGAAGGAAGATCTACCAATAGCATAGCTTTATTTTGCTATCACGTTCAGCGCCGCTTTCTTAATGGTGTATCACAATGACTCTCAGTATCCAGAGCCACAGATTCCATTTCTTTTAATGTTCTTTTTTCTTTTTTTTTCTCGCTCGGTCAAAGGGAAAAGAAGAAAATAGAATGACAGAGGACCTAGTGAAGACGTTTCAACAAGTAGCATTAAGGTATTGACGGCTATTATGTCACGCGAGCAAAAAAGTGAACTGTTAACATGCCTTAAAAACATCTATTTATTTCCCCAATTCAGTTTGTAACAAAGATAGTTGTTTAAAAAGTGTTCGCAATCTTTTTACTAACCTCACTTTGCAAATTTCTTTAATTGTATGTTGGCTTCAAATTTAACAATTGATTATTGGCCCTTTTCTAGTGGTAATGGAAATTTGTTCATTGATTGTAATTACTACTCAATATTTTATTCAATCAGATCTCAATCAACAATTTACCTTGAAGCTTGCAAGGTAAATATTTTTTGTTTATTACTACATCAATTTTAACATTTACCTTTCATATTGGAAACGCGTTTCATTAAAAAATATATTATCATAAGTTACCAAGGCTTTGTATTTACCCACCAATCTTCCTGTTATTACAATATAACGGATGGTAATACAACAAACTGAAGATTTCAAACAGGCCTCCCACACACGGCAGGCCATTTAAATGCAAATCCCGGCAGTGACAGACAGAGAGACGGCAAACATCTTATTAACATTAAGCAGGGGGTCGAGAAACTGATGATTTCTGTCTTCTTGACAGGGAGTCTGTCGAAAGAAGTTTCACTTTATACGGTAAGGCGGCATGGATCAGTGAGCAAAGCAAGATCCCTGTCAAAGTCCTTATTACCCTGTGCTGAGATGTTGTATATCGCTTTGACTCAGAGGCTTTCAATTCAGTTTCTTAAGAACCGAAAAATCTCTGTCGTCCTTCTCCAATTGCCTTTTCTTTTTCATTTTTTTTATTGTTCTCTTTTTCTAGCTGTCTTATCGACATTTGACTAGATTTTAAGCAATTTTAAAGTTGGCGTGTATGGCCATATCCAGTGATATGGCCATATAATCATTTATCATCTCTTCTCACTGAAGATCAATACAATACAATACTCTTTATTGAACACCACTAATCAGTACAAAACAATAGAGAATCAAAGAACAAAGTAGACAATAGGCGGTCTTATCGCTTAATAGCGATCTGTACCAGACAACCAATACGCAGAGAAATAAGTTGGAGACAGTTTAAGCAGGTCCTGTAGATCCTGGAGGGCTTGTCTTTCTAATGGTGAGTCTTGGTTGAGTCCTCGTCAGGTTTGTTGCCAATAAGTTAGGATGTGATTTTATTCTTTCACAATAGGAAAATAAAGAGTCCTCGACTTGTTCTTTAACTTTTTTGATTCTTTACAATTACTGTCGACTTTCCAGCAATAAATACCTAAGCCTGCTTCATTAAAAGAAGCAAACCAACGATAGTTCAACTAGTGGATACATTATCTCATTTTAGTGGAAGTTTATTCGTATTTAGAAAATCCTCCATGCGAAAATTATGACTAGCACACAATTACAAAATAATTACATGAATGCTTTGAAATTCTATTTTACAGTTTATCGTTGAAACTACAGTTTTAATGAACCCTTTGTTTAATAATGAAGCAGCACTCATTAAAGCGGAAGCTAGCTGTTGCCATCCTGTACACTCGGCAGCAGCATCAGAAAGACAGTAAAAACAGTAGTTGCACCAAACACTAGGTGTTCGCTTCATGAATCCGGAACCCGCACTCAACGGTGCCGCTGCATTCCATAGGGAAGGCAGCGGCGAGTTGGAGAGCCCGTCATACCCCCGTTGCTGCCCCGAGCGCGGGAATGCATAAGGTGCATTTTCCACACGTTAAAAAAAAAAGGTGTTCGCTTCATTACATTTTTGATTCGCTTACAGTGCCTTCAAAGCTGTGAAATAGAGGATAGAGGACCCTTCCATCCCTTTCTTCCCTTCTGGATAGTATTCACAGTCACATAGGGTGTTTATATTTCGACACGCCCTAAAAAAAAGTGTGTATCTGCCTGATACTTAGTTATGCGACTATTGCAATTTCGTAGTCTACGGTATCGACTTTATCAGTTACATTAAGAAAAACAAGAAAAAAGTGGTCCGAACATATTTTTTCCCAAACGTAGAACTAACTATCTACATTCATTGCTAAAAAAACTCCAGAGCAAAACTTAATATTTGGCTCTTATACAATATTACGCGGGAACCCATTGAGCGGGTGGATGTCACGTAACAAGTATGTATTTGCCATTTACATACTTCTTTTGGGAACAATTGCTTAAGGTAAGTGTTTACCAGTCACTTACCGGAATGGCGTAAAGTAAGTCACTATGAACAAGTGTGCATCTGCCATTTACAGATTACTTAATAAGGCAGTCAATAAAGATAAATGGGTATCAACCACTACCAGTCTTTATCTTGGCAAAGGCTATACAATATCTGTCACTTGATTAATCTAGTGTAAAATTTGGAACTGTATATCTGGCAGAAACTGTTTCGTCAAAGTTAAATATACGTATAACAAGTATGTATCTGCTACTTGCACGTCAGAGTTGACGAAATATTATCACGTATAAGTGAATAACTGTAATTATTAAGAAACTACCGTATTTAATAATATATAAAAAATCACGAATACATTATTGTCACAATATTGTACTCCATGCCAAATTTCAACCCTCTGGCGTATATAGTTACCACGCAATTGCGATTTTAAATTTATAGAAATTTTAAAACGCTCTCCTGTAAAATTTGGTTTTTGTAGATACACACTTTTTCTTAGGGTGTGTCGATTTGTTTTAAGTAAGTATTAATATTTACTAGGCCTTCCCAACGTCTTCTTCAGCGATGAACTTCCATCCGCATTCGTTCCTTCCAATCCATTCTAGCATAGATCAATCTGTGGGAGCATCAGCGAAAGAGAACGCAAAGCACTTGTTGTGAAAAGTGAAGCTCTCTATTTGCAGTAATAATTAGGATTTTTTTTTCATCTTTACTTCAGTAGCTGACTGTACCTGCGTTAAAACAAGTGCTTGGTGAATTATGGTGAAGCAACACAAGTGTCATAAAGCTAACAAGGCTCTGATGTTATACTCGTACATTCACTACCAGTAGATATTTAAGCATTGTAGGGAACAGACAGGTTTTTATTAAATTATAGAGGTTTCTTCTATGCTGGTCTGGGAGCAAAGAAAAAAAAACGAATGTACCAAATGCTTCTCTTCCCGCGCAGATGATAAAAGCCCATCGAGGGAATGGGCGAAAATCTTAGGAATCATGTTATATATTTTGATTCCCCTTTCCATATATACGCCCACAATCATGTTAAACGTGGCCTTCAGGTCTTGTTACCTTAGACAATCTACCTCGTAAGGGATAAAGACTTGATCTATGTATGTCTGTATGTATGTATGGAACTTCAACAGTAAAGGGCAGTTAACGCATTATTCTTGAAATTATCAGCATTAGTGTACTGGTTCTAAATGCAAGTGAATACGTACTCAGGAATAGAATTGCATTCGTCATTGTCACCTTATACTAATACACGACACAGATTAGAAAACAGAAACAGCACTCCGTTTATTTGCCGCCGAATGAAAAGGCTAGACTTGCACCAAAGCGAGATTACAAGTAAGCTAGCGCACTTTCGCTTTCAAACTATTTTACGGAAGGTAATTCATTCAAAAATCATTGCTATAACCCAGTGGTGCCCAACCGGTAGCTCACAGGCACCTGGTAGCCCGCAACCTGTGTTCTAGGCGCCCACGAACAAAATCGGATAAGGAATACACAGATCTGCAAAAATTAATTGGGTCAAATAAAATTTCTAAATGACAGTGAAAATTAGAACACAGAAAAATCCGAAAAGTAAAGCTATGGCCGGGAATCGAACCCGGATCATCGTCATTCCGTGACTCGTGCTATACCCCTACACCACTCATAACAAACAAATACCATAAATTAAATAAACATTAACTAAATTACGCTTATTGGTATGAGTTGTGGTGGGCCGACAACGCACTGGCATCGCGTAAAGCGCTGCGGGTGTCTATGGACAGTGGTGATCATTTTCCATCAGGTGATTCACTAGTTCGTTTGTGTGACCTCTCTAACATAAAAAAAAAAGTTGTTAATAAATACACAAATATGCGTAGGTAGGCCATTGTGAATTCGAGCGAGAGGCTGCGTTGTCGCGTCGTCCTGCTCGGTCGGACTTTATTAACTCGGCGGTGCCCACGTGGCGCATCGCGATTTTCAAAATAGCCCTTGGAGCAATACCAGTTGGGCACGACTACTACAACCTATCTTACAGTAATAAGATTACGGTCACTTCTCATATTCATGTCGACGCCACTTATGTTTGCTTTTTTAAATTCATGACTGAGCTATTGCTATATGTAGATCCATATTGGGCTTAAATCTAAGACAAATAAGGCCTTAGCAAATATAGACCAATTTTGAATGGATCAACATCCATCAACGGCGTTCGATTTTCATCGTAATGCTCTAGCTTTTAACTCCTAGCGTTTTTTAACGCATTGCGCTATTTTCATCTTTAACAGTTGCGGTCTGTTGGCGTGACAAACAACTTGACAGGAGTCAACTCGACGTGACTCCACCTGTTTACACTTGCATGTAGGTTTAACTATTTTGTTATCTTGCGTGTAATAACGTGGGAACTGAGCCGTGTCTTGACCTGTGGGGTCATAGTGTGAGGAATGTTTGTCCTAGTATATTCGACCCTTTCAGATGGAAACTGTAAGACACATGAATAACATTATTGGCCTCATTCATAAACGCTTGTGGAACTACTTCCATGTTATTTTCTGCTTCTTCTTCTTGTTTTAATATGGCCCCATCGATCGATGCGATGATTTAGCCAATGTCAAAGTAATAAATGCAGTGTTCAAAAATCTTGTGACAAAGATATCGGCAACTTTGTACGGTAGAACACGGTCAAAAGGCCCCCTCCCTGTCGGGCGGAGACTGCCAGGAAATCATTAACCGATGCCCAGGGTGTACCGGACCAAGCACTGCTCTTCCCCTCGGACGGATCCAAAAACGAACCGCAGTTCTTGATCACACGCGGAGGTAACCCGACTCGCACCAAGTTAACTTCATGTTCATTTGTCTTTACCTGTCACTTTGACATTTGCCTTTGCCAGAAACAGACAAAACATAACACAATTGGTCTGTAATAAGGGTGTCATAACGAACAAAAACGCCTGATCCTCCCTCGTGACCTCAAGAGAAGTGGATACGCATATGAACACTTTTTTATCTCTAGAACAAGAACAAATTATCAAGTGTGTGCTAACTGGGTGGCATGCGAACCACGGCAAGGGGTTCTGGGAATATTTTTTGTCCCGCTCTCTCGCCACAGGAATGCGTATTTTGATTTTTATTTCCTGTCCGCAGTCCTCGAATTCTGTGGTTTATGACTTATGATTTTTGATATAAAGATTTAGCCACGAATTTAAAAATCGACGTGTTTTTGAATTTTTGGCTTATGGTAAAAACATGTGTACGTTTTGCTTGAGAATTTGCATTGCCTTAGCTTTTTGCTTTCAATACTCGTGCACTGTTCGTGCATAAAACGTTTTCTCAGTAAACGTCACAATGTATTTATTTATTCTATTTAATATTCTCAAAAAAGATACACACAAAGTTAGCCATGTACAAAAGATCTAATTTTTTAATGAAAAGCAGCATTGAGTAACATTCTGTTAATCTGCTCAAATACATACATACACATACACATACACAAATCACGTCTTTATCCCTTACGGGGTAGACAGAGCCTAAAGTAACAAGACCTACAGGCCACATTTACGACTTCATTGAAAGGTTCGTTCAACATCTACAATGCGTTTCTTATTGCTTTTAATTCATACATACACATACACAAATCACGCCTTTATCCCTTACGGGGTAGACAGAGCCTAAGGTAACAAGACCTCACGTTTAGCAAGACAGTGAGGGTGTAGAGGTGGAAAGTGGAATCAAAATAGTGATGGGTTGCTAGCCTCATCGCCTATAACAAGATTCCTATGATTTTCGCCCATTCCCTCGATGGGCTTTTACCATCTGCGCGGGTAGAGAAGCAACTGGTACATTCTATGTTTTTTCTTTACTCCCAGACCAGCATGGAAGACATGGAAGACAGATGGAAGGTGATCTGCTCAAACCTCTTTTTTATTTCGTTTTTAACTCAACCAAGGGGCTGTCAAAAATACTATAATTACCGACACTATGTAATTAAATAATTATAAAAAGCCATAAACTTGGCAAAAAGTTAAACACGTTACCTTCTAATTACCACTAAATCAACTAACGATAAAGAACAAACGTAAAGTATTTAATGGGGCACCCTATGTACCTAAGTTAGTTTCTGACTTCAACATCTTTCGCTTACCCATTTGATGCAAAAACCAAACAAGTGCCGTGGCAAATAATACCCACAACAATGGTTCGGTATGCGAACCTGAAACCTGCTTACTTCTCCGAAGAGCCGGCCATTTCTCACCTTGACCTTGGTACATTTGGCCTAACCTACAGTTGCGTAATACAAAAAATAAGAGATCAAAGAGAAACAGCTAACTTTGTCTGGCAAAGACAACCGAATGTAAAATTGAACAGAAGGAACAGTTATTACGCATAAACGGATAACTCACGTATAAAAACCACCACCACCATAGTTTCATGTTGAAAGAAGGAACAGTTTTTTTTTTATGTTAGAGAGGAGTTTACGCAATGCCAGTGCGTTGTCGGCCGTGCAGTGGGTTTTAAATGACCGAATTAAGACAGAACTTTTACCGGATATAGGTGCTCTGATAAGCCCCCCAATAATCTGTCAGCTGCATACTTCATGACCATGGGTACTACTAAAATTAAAAGTATTACGTTTTGTTTCTTTATCAGTAGGCTTATTACCCAACTCGCTCGCAATCGCCATCGTGTTCATTTTGACAGTTCATTTATGGGCTGACAATTGGCATCGGAATCAGCTAGCTGACACATTCATACTAGAACTGTCAATATGAACACGATGGCGATTGCGAGCGAGTTACACAATAAGCCTACAGGATTCAAACGTTTTTCACGTGAGAGCTAATAATATTGTCAAAACGTCTTTTCTCACCCGGGGCGAAACCTGTCAATCTTAAAGCTTTGCATTATTGTCGATGGTATCAAGACACTCGCAATATAAGCGATACAATACAATAAAATACAATAACTCTTTATTGAACACCACATATAACAACCAAAACAGAAAAAAGGTATACAGAATATTACAAGGTAACAATAGGTGGCCTTATCGCTACAGGGCGATCTCTACCATGCAACCATAATGGACTGGAGAACAAAACAGATCTGAGCAGGTGGTGCAATTTAGAATCTATATTAATATGCTAAATACTGAAATACATAATATAGTATACATGAAAACACATCATGATATCAGATATCTATCGATTTTTACGGTATCGCGGTATCGATAATTCATTGTTAAAGTCATAATATGATCGGTAAGACGTTCCTATTTTGATCCCGTCGATAGCAGTGTAGGTGATGATAAAATAAATGAGTAAATGAGTACTAGGTAGTCTGATGAAATCGCGAGAGTTGCGGACACACCGGTGAATGCAGGTGGTAAGTTGACGTTCAATGTAGCGTTTA
Organism: Pandemis corylana; assembly: GCA_949127965.1. NCBI lineage: Eukaryota > Metazoa > Arthropoda > Insecta > Lepidoptera > Tortricidae > Pandemis > Pandemis corylana. The sequence continues at coordinate 11,336,015 of OX421866.1, read as the reverse complement.
TTCTACTTAATCTCCATTCCAATCTATTTTAACGCCTCGTAAACAAACCAACTTAATTTAAAGTCCCACACAATCACTTGCATGCAATTTTGACATCAAATCCAGCGGAAAGTTGAAGGATCACTCTTGATATCTCAAATTTCACAACAATTTTATATGAACTTGAGAGGACTTTATGCCAATTTTAATAAGTACGGTAAATTAGGAAAAGGAGGCTTAGTAGTAGGGTCTCTTAGGGTCCCTAAGGTACAGAACGCTAAAAGCAAAGTTCAATTCAGCGTGAAACGCTACACGAATCGAAAACCGAGAGCCTACCGTTCCCTGCAAACCTTACTCCTTTTTTGGCTCGCAATTTAAGAATCAGTGGCGCCTGCATTCTGTACGGTCTGCATATTAAATACAATGTACGGTTAGCGCACCAAATAACAATGAGCGATTATACGAGCAACAATAACCCGCCACCTTTGATGATGGCTTATCAGGATCGTAGTAACTGAATTGATTGGTGAATTGTGCATTGATAAATGAGTTAGAGGGTTAAAATGTTCTATGAGAATGTGGTTTGCGGGTGGGAGAACCTTATGCACTACTATCTTACTCGCTAATCCTGCCGCTTAGCAGCAGTGCTTGCGCTGCTGTGTTCCGGCGTGGAGAGAAAGACAACCGGTGACATTACTGGGACATGAGACATCCCATCTTCCTCTAAGCTGGCAATGGATCAGCAATTCTCAGGTGTTGGTTTGCATAATTAGTTCAACTTTGTTTTATAATGTACTGAAATGTATAATGTACTGCAAAACACGCTCCTACAACTTAACCCAAACAAACACTAGTAGAAGCCACGTATGTATAAACACAAATTTTCCCATCAGACGTAGACATTTAAATTGGGCAACCATTTATCACACGAAGACCTATCCAATGCGTGTATACAAACACTTAATGAGGCGAAAAGTCAAAGAAAACAAGCCATGTATGACACCCACGCAAATTCCACCGATCATCGGCCACCAGTTTACGTTGGCCTGCCAAAAGTTCCTGCTTACTACGAAGATTGTATCGAAAATTCAGAAGTAGTTGAGGAACTAGAGGTCGTCGACGACTGGATAATGGCCACAATCTCTCAAGGGGACGATACAATTCACATATTGGTGACATGAACAGTTTCTTCTCTGATTGGATTGCATAATAAGTATTTGGTTTTTAATAGATGAAAGTCATACTTTATTTACATCTGACATCTCAAAACAATAAACGCAGTTGGGTGCGTCAACGTTACAATTCTTTTTACAAGCTTTTTAATTGACCTCATTGTTTGGGTCAAATCGTGCAAGTCGAATTTGACCCAGTTCTAGTGCTATCAAATGAATCAAGAAATTTTTATTTCTTTGATTTTTATGTTTTACTTTTTCGGTTTTACCGTTAGAAATTAAATTTCTAAACGTCAGTGAAAATTAGAACACATAGAAAAATCCGAAAAGTAAAGCTATGGCCGGGAATCGAACCCGGGTCCTACCGAGTCGGGTCGAGTCCGGGTCCGGGTTACCTGCTATGGGTGGTGTAGGGGTATAGCACGCGTCACGGAATGACGAGGACCCGGGTTCGATTCCCTGCCATAGCTTTACTTTTCGGATTTTTCTATGTGTTCTAATTTTCACTGACGTTTAGAAATTTCCAGTTCTAGTGGTTAGAATATCTAGAAATTTGATATAAACATGTAAGAAATACAGTCAGCAAAAAAAGTTGTAACAGGTAAATGCATTTTCAAGTATTTCGATTAGTTCTGCTCCAAAAACAGGGAATGTGATTTTTGAATTCGTAAAATTCTCAATTTTTCGTTTGATTTGTGGTCCACTTTCACGGACCTGATACATTTTAATAGGTATTTAAGTTAAGAGTGGTAATATAGAAGTTTCATGTTCATTTTGATCTCCTATAATTCCATTGGTTTGGTCTATTGCGTTTTAGTTATTATTATAGCTATTTGTTTCGTAATCTCTCATTTTATGATTCTCGGTTACATTTACCTGTCCCTTTATTACTTTAAGTTCAGTTAAGTACGGTTGTCTGAAGGACCCTTGGGGGCGCCAGAGAAAAACCTTGAGAATTGCTAAGAATATTGTTAAACAATTCTGTATGATGTTATTCATATTCAGGTTCTTGTTATTGTCTTCGACGACAAGACATTTATATGATGTGATTATAACTTCACTGGCTATCTATCTTTGAAATCAATTTAATTAGGTACCTATAACAAGCGTTAGTGAAAAGATTTACATAAACTGGTAATTTGGGGAAAACGCCAAACATAATTTGTTTACATTATTTTTGCTGGTCTGGGAGCAAAGAAAAAACATAGAATATACCAGTTGCTTCTCTACCCGCGCAGATGGTAAAAGCCTATCGAGGGAATGGGCGAAAATCATAGGAATCATGTTATAGGCGATGAGCCTAGCAACTCATCACTATTTTGATTCCGTTTTCCACTTATACGCTCACAATCTTGCTACATGTGGCCTGTAGGTACTTGTTACCTTAGGCTCTGTCTACCCCGGAAGGGATTAAGACGTGGTTTGTGTATCTGTATGTGTATTTTTGTATTCAACATTTTCAATTTTGAAATTTTACCGAGATGTGTAATATTCATGGTATATTTTGTGATGACCATGTTTTTTACCGGTACGTACTGTTTTACTAATTATACAGCAACGCAGCCACAAAGGTCATAGCCCTAGTAAAAAAAACAAAGTTATTTGCAATAGCGCTTTTCGTTTGTCTCAAAAGTAAATAAAAGGATTTCCAAAGTACGTGACAATATTGACAGACTTAAAAACGTCTTGAGATTATTCTCACAGCTTTGAAAGTATAAATAAAGAAGCATTTAAACAGTGAGATACAAAAGCTTAACCAATATGAACTCTGGCATAGAATAATTGCTTTTTAAACGAATCCATTTAAAATGTGCTCTTAGTCTTAACACTGATTCATCCATCACTTGTAAGTACCATTCGTTTTTACTTGGAAGTGATCACTCAATCGTTGTCACTGATGATAAAACACTTAATTTAAGATTCAATTTATTTTTCGCTGACCATAATATAACATACAACACTAAGCTTAAAGGCAACATCATTAAGGCAAATATTACAACTCACTTTCAAAGTGCCATGGTGGTCGCATCACACAAGGCGTTCGGGTTAAACAAATTGATGGTACACTGTGGAAGAGTGTAGCAAGAACATGATGACTTAATGAAATTTTGACAGATTGAGGGCGCCACTAGACGCTAAAAGCCGGTAAATTTAAGTGTCACACTTAAGGCACATACAGAGTCCCTTTTTGTCTCATAATATTCATTGGCTATACGTTAGTCATTTTTTCATAACACATTAAATCGTGACTTTTCTGGGAGTTTAAGAAAAGTCATTATAAAATAAAATTTCTAAATTTCAGTGAAAATTAGAACACATAGAAAAATCCGACAAGTAAAGCTATGGCCGGGAATCGAGCCCGGATCCTCGTCATTCCGTGACGCGTGCTATACCCCTACACCACCCAGAGCAAGTCATTAGAATGCAGTTGGCGAACTAGTTTGCTATCAATTAAAAAAATCTGACTGATTCAGAAATAAATCGCTTTATGACTAACGAAAATTATGACAAACCGTACGTTTGGAGCTTCGATTTTATGGGACAAAATATAGACCCCTCGAAAGTACCCAAAGTAGCATAAACTTGAGTATGATTACAAAATTACAGCTCCAATTAAAATGTTAATCACCCGGCAAGATTAAGCTGTAATTTTCTTTTCTACTTGTATTTCATATTCAGCACAAATTTTTATCATCTTCGGGTGTCATTTTCTGTTTTTTTTTAATCGAGCCCCAGAACGAGAACATAGAATGAAAACGAATGATAAAAGAACTAAAATTTCACTCGTTTTTAATCGTTACGTTGTCAAATATCATAACATCAAAAAGAGCACACCATGGTACTCTAAACCAGCACAAACGCACACATTGCAGTTCTTTACAAGTGCAAACGAGAAAAACACTTAAGATGTCATCAGAGATAAATAAGTACGTATAAACAAACAATTAGCGACAAAGAAGCGAATGTTTTAATAATACTTCAAGTGTATTATGAAGATAGACGTTATAATAATGAATCGAACATTCCAGCATTAATGTTTGCTCAAACTTGTCTGCATTTTTATCTTGAGTGGATGTTGATTTGTGTTCCAAGTTTGTAATACTTATTTAGAAACTATATCTCTTGTGGTTCTTGAGCACAGTTTGGCTAGCAATAAAGCATGGGTAATAAACAAAGACAACACGTAGCTCAGGTGAAGACGATACTTATGCCATCAGCGGATTTGCTTTAATAATGACACGTTCAGTGGCGTAACTATAGGGTGGCAGGGGTGGCAAAATGCCAGGGGCCCCCAGCTCTACGGGGCCCCGAACTGGCTTGGTTTAGAGCACAGAAGGGACGCTGATGCACTTCTTTATATTGAGGAAGGAGCCCCATCTGACGAATTTGCCATGGGCCCCAGACGTTATAGTTGCGCCACTGGACACGTTATTTATAAAAACCCCTATTTGATTAACTCGTCAACACTTAGCTCGTGCACCTGGACCTAGACAGCTAAAATTCTTCAAAAGCATTAGGCTTATTACCTAACTCGCTCGCAATCGCCATCGTGTTCATTTTGACAGTTCATGTATGGGCTGACATTTGGCATCGGAATCAGCTAGCTGTCACATTCATACAAGAACTGTCAAAATGAACACGATGGCGATGGCTCTTCTGATTTAAATAAGGAATAAGGATGGACGCATAATTCCTACGGGATAAAGACTTCTACAATAGAGGCAAAGTCGTGGGCGTACGTTAGTAGTTTTTAATGTCTGCGTGTCTAGATGCTTTATTTTATTTCCATGCTGGTCTGGGAGCAAAGAAAAAACATAGAATGTACCAGTTGCTTCTCTTCCCGCGCAAATGGTAAAAACCCATCAAAGGAATGGGCGAAAATCTTAGGAATCATGTTATAGGCGATGCGGCTAGCAACCCATCACTATTTTGATTCCACTTTCCACCTCTACGCCCTCAGTGTCTTGCTAAACGTGGCCTGTAGGTCTTGTTACCTTAGGCTCGGTCTACTCCGTAAGGGATAAAGGCGTGATTTGTGTATGTGTACGTATGAATTAAAAGAAACGCATTGTAGATGTTGAACGAACCTTTCAATGAAGTCGTAACGTACAAACTGATGCAACGGTCTCGTGTGGACCGTGATCGGACATTTTTTACGAACATCGTAATAATGGATAGTTTACTGAAGAGCACTTGACAATGGCATCGATGTCCCTGTTGACGCAGCCGAGTTAGATAAGTGGATAATTGGAAAGGATACACAATGCTGGCGCCAGGAGGATACGGGATATTTTGTGACACGGGACTTCCCCACAAAAAAGCCAACAATGGAAACGCTGTACACATTTTGGAGTGCTAAAAGATGTCTATTAAAATTCAAAGCATTATTGCCAAAGACTTCTTGCGACTCAATTTTGAAGCAGATATCTTCATCCGATTGAGCTCAAATTATGGATACTTGTGTAAGTCAGAAGACAATATAATAATCTGGTAGTTGAATTCTGGTGGTCCCGCCAGGATCGTCTCCGCAGGAGGGAACTCTTGAACGGTTATTTGATTATTTATTTATTTGTTTATTCAGCACATCCACATCATGTATTTACAGTGTGAGCCATAGAAACTTAATTGGTACATTAGTCTGATATACACGACAATAACGGAGTACATAACATTGTCCATACTGCGAGATGTCTATTAAGATATTACAATATATATTTTTTTTAAATATCCACCTACCTATCCATAAAAAAAGTATAAGTAGGTGGTAGTCAAAATTAAAATCTTATTTGGGACCAAGTAATTTACATGCATAATATGACAAATGAGATTAAAATAGGTAATCATGGAAATAGAATTCTAAATACAATACAATACAATACAATAAACATAATTTAAGCCCAATCATGGATACAAAATTTAAATTAACGGTTAGTTTATGCTAAAATATTTTGCGTACTTACCGAAATAGAGGTAGGAATTTATTCGGTCGAGCGTTATACTGGTGAAAATCTCGTAATCAGCTAGTAATATATATACATAATTATATAATGTGTTGTCGTTTCACTGTGTTTAGTCGATAAGTACTGTAAGGCTGTGTAACTGTAGGAATAAATAAATAAATATAGATCACGTGTTTATCCCTTACGCGGTAGCCTGAGGTAACAAGACCTAAAGGCAACGGTCAGCACGATGCGTAGAGGTGAAAAGAGGAACCAAAATAGGTTGATAAGCTAGTCCTTACTCCCAGTTAACCTTTTGTACCGATTACCTTTCACCTTTTAAAGTGCCATAGCACAAATTGATTAAATGTCATAGTGACGTTACATTAAATTGACAAGGAAAATGATGTGACGTTTACTGTGAGAACGTTCTACTGTGGATCAGTAATCAAATGGTTCGATAGTACACAGCGATTCTTCATAAAAATTACCCCTAGCTTCTATTCGATCTAATGAACTAGGACTGTAATGAACTAGGACTGTTTTCGTTGATTTATTACCCCACGAACGCACACTTATGTCTTTGAACACAAATACCATTTCTCGAAACCAACACGTGTTTTCGTCGTGTGAAGGCGTGGATTTACAAAATGAAAACAAATGAGCTACTGCATGTCGAATGCACGAGGATCATGTTATCATAAATCAAGATCAGACGCCGCGGCCTCAGACTGCAGCCGGTAGCTATGTCGGTAGTGGGTAGCGGGAAGCATTTTAGTACTAGTTAGCAACATACACATACAAACATAAATCACGTATTTATCCCTTACAGGGTAGACAAAGCCTAGGGTAACAAGACCTAAAAGACATGTTGAGCATAATTGATGATTCTTAACATTTGCGCCTATTTCATCGATGGACTTTTACGATCTGCGCGGGGCTGAAGCAGCTGGTACATTCTATGTTTTTTCTTTGCTCCCCAGGCCAGCATGGAAAGACTAGTAATCCTAAGGTTTACATTAAAAGATCTACATTACCGTTCTTCGACCAAATTGAACACACACACACATATCACGTCTGTATCCCTTACGGGGTAGACAGAGCCTGAGGTAACAATACCTAAGGGCCACGTTTAGCATGATTGTAGGCGTATAGGTGGAAAAGGGAATCAAAATAGTGATGGGTTGCTAGCCGCATCGCCTATAACATGATTCCTAAGACTCGCCCATTCCCTTGATGAGCTTTTACCATCTGCGCGGGACGAGAGGCAGCTAGTACATTCTATGTTTTTCTGATTGGGGACGTTTTGACAAAAGGTCAGGTCACTTATATGACGAGATTGATGAATATGGATGAAGCAAAAGGGGGGTATGTTAGGATTGTAGCAAGTCGAACAAAGTAGATTCTACCTACCTCCATGGGGCAGAAGCGTGACGGTATGTATGTACTAGTTTGTATCTATATTAATGAAACAAGTAGCAACTCTGAATGATAAAGTAGTTAAACTATTTATGAGATAGGATTTGAACTCGAATTGCACTCTTCAACTTATTTTTTTAAATATAGCAAGGAAGGCAACGAGCAAGTGAGGTGTGATCCATGGACAGAATGTCCACACTGATGCTTGGCGCCAGGATAAGCGAGTAGGACCGTGGCACTGGCAAGTAAAAAATTTGTTCAAAATCAAAATCAAAATAATTTATTGCAAATCACATTACAGGCATAAGATAGAATATTTTGATTAGGTCTACATGCGACACCCTGCAACCTGCACCCTGCTTGTTTTCGAAACCATGAAGTTTTCTTTGTTTAAAACCGTAGTATTTTTTTTATACCAGGGGTCCGATTTTCGAAACCGCATTATGTGAAAACTTCATAAGAAGGTGATGAAAAATTGAACTGAATTTGAAATTGCAGTAGATAAGAAAAAAAAATGAGCTGTAGTTTTTTAGTAATAAATAGATTTGTACAGTCGAAGGCATAGCTATCGATACAGCCATCATGTCAAATGTATGTGTCATCGGCCTCATTGTTTAAGGCATAAATCGCACCCTTCGTGGAAGAAAGACGTAGTCCTGTAGAGCCTTAATAGGACTTACGTCTTTCTTCCACGAAGTGTGCGAAATGTATGATGTGTTTGACGTCTTGGTGACGTAAATAACATTAACTGTACTACTGGGGTGCGAGTCGGGTTACCTCCGCGTGTGATCAAGAGCTGCGATTCGTTTTTGGATCCGTCCGAGAGGAAGTGCAGTGCTTGTTCCGGTGCACCCTGGGCACCGGTTAATGATTTCCTGGCGGTCTCCGAGGGATATCATTATCAGTTGGCTAAGAGCCCACCAGGGGGGGGTCTTTGACCATTACCGTACAACGTTGTCGACATTTTTGTCACACTGACATTGGCCCAAGCCTTACGGCCGCCATTAATGAGAGAAGAAGAAGAACTGTACTACTTTCGAGATATTTATTTTCAAAAATGGGGCCCCAGATCAAATAAAAATCTAAGTTCTCTTTCCTTATATTCTAGTTAATTGTAGGCTGTAAAACCGTCAATGTGGCTTTAGCTCTGACAAACGAAAGTGGCGGAAAACATACGGCGCAATAAAATATGACTAAACAGACCAGGAAAGTCTCAAGCATTCATCGCTAATGGCTACTTCCCGCGGCTTTGTCGGTTTCCGTATGGACAGATAATAAAATTATTGAATGAATGGTTTAACGGTAATTGATTCTGCGGCGAATGATGGCGGGATTAACGGCCGGGTTAATTGGAAAACAAACTTGTCTGTATTTAACAGTCGTAATATTTAAATTGCTACTACTCTAGCGTAGTAACTGCTGATAGTAGGCGAGGCGCATTCGTGAAGTAGGGCTTAGATTGGGGAAGGGTGTCGTGGCTCTGCTTTGTACCGCACCACGTAATTGCACTGTCCAAAAGCCTTGATGATGTTGATGATGGGTATTATCAAATGAATCAAGAATTTTTGCTTAACTTTTTATGTTTGTCCCTGGTGAGCAGGATGTTCCACGGGAGTTTGTAATTGTGTCGAGACACATCATTCAAACAGATGGCGCTGGGCGACAAAAATTCGCATAGTAACAAGGTCACGTGACAGTTAGTAACAGATAGAAAAAATCGAAGGCTTACCCACCTGTTATGGGTGGTGTAGGGGTATAGCACGCGTCACGGAATGACGAGGATCCGGTTTCGATTGCCGGCCATAGCTTTACTTTTCGAATTTTTCTGTGTGGTTCAGATGTTGGGTGGGGACGCCGCTAGGTCAGGTGGGCTGATCCTTTTGGGGATCATTCAGCCCAGTTCCCCTTGGTTGGAGCCGCCGGTTACTGTCCCAGCAGCGCTCCCACACAGCATTTGTCCTCGAATCTTCTTATCAACTATATAACTCAATCATGCTACACTTCCATGCTGGTCTGGGAGCAAAGGAATAACATATAATGTACCAGTTACTTCTCGTCCCGCGCAGATGGTAAAAGCCCATCGAGGGAATGGGCGAGTCTGAGGAATCATGTTATAGGCGATGCGGCTAGCAACCCATCACTGTTTTGATCCCCCTTTCCACCTATACGCCTACAATCATGCTAAACGTGGCCTTTAGGTCTTGTTACCTCAGGCTCTGTCTACCCCGTAAGGGATATAGACGTGATTTGTGTGAGTGTGTGTGTGGGTAACTCAATCATGTAGCTGTCATTTTTAGTATCTAGATCTGACAGTAAGAAAAAGCCATTTGTCTAATAACAACTCTTTTTTGATTTCAACCTACTTACACTACATTTGCTTTAACCGTCTCAGTTGACACTCCCTTATTTTTATTGCAACCCTAGTCTAGATGCCTGAATTAACTGACCAGCAATCGCGTGGGGTCGCGTCCTTAGAACTCGAATCCGGCTTGCCTATTTTAAGGCAGTTGGGCACTTTTATTGTGCAGAATTAGAGGAAAAGGCTAGTTAAATTCCCTTCGGCTTGCCTTCTGATATACTTGACGCCACGCCACTGCCGACTAGTTAACATTTATATGCTATGTAATTACGGTATCCTACAAATATCATAAATACGAAAGTTTGCGAAGATGTGAGTGACGATGTGAGTGACGGTATGTTTGTTCCTTCTTCACGCTAAAACGACTCGACGGATTGGGATCAAATTGGGAATGGAGATAGCTGGTACCCTACATTAAAACACAGTCTACTTTTTATCCCGGAATATTGCATAGTTCCCGTGGGATAGCGATAAACATGTCAAAAGTAGCTGCCTATAGTCGCGACGTAAATATTGCAGAATATACTATCAAGATCATTTTAGAAGCTAGTAGAAGATATAGCTCTAAAATAGACGGGTAGAGAGATAGAGAAGTTTTAGCAATGGGTTCGATTTCGGTAATGAAACCCTAAAAAGGGTCTCAGTCCAAGCTATTTACGCTCCCTTTGACCTTTATGGCCCTTTTCGGAGAAAATAAAAACTGAGCAACTTAATATTTCCCAGAACGCCGTCCGATACAGCCGCATTGTTATTCTAAACAATCATAATTTTACATCACAACAAGAATTTGCATATTGATTTTGCAATATGACTTGTGTGGTGAATAGTGATTTAAAGACATACAAACAATGTTCTTATGCAACTCGATGGTGGCTTTTAGATGTCGAGACGTAAAATGAAAACTTATTCAATTTTGCATAAATGACGAAAGACTACTAGAATACGACATTACAACTATTTATTCCATTACAATTATTTTATTTCATAGCACAAGAACTAATGCAATTGTTTTTAACCGATTTAAAATAAACCGTTGCGTCTAAAGCGTATGTTTCATGTATAATGTATTTTCACTACTTAGTAGGGGAGACTGAGGCAAGTTGAGACAGAGGTGAGTTGATACAAAGCCTTTTTTCTCTGCTCCTATGACAGTTAGCGAGGTCACAACTTCACACAAACTGTGGAGTGTAGAAAAAGCAACGAATTAGCGAAGTTACCAGCCCGATAAACTGTCACAGTTCAGATAAATCGGCTTTGTATCAACTCACCTCTGTCTCAACTCTCCTCGGTCTCCCCTACAGCTCGCGTCATGTAAAAAGAACGCTGGAAGAAATTGGAGAGGGGGTGCTTGCGCATGGGTACACTATGAGCAGAGGGGGGTCCTCTACTTCTTTCCAGCGTTCTTTTTACATGACTCGACCTATATATTAATTTATATTCCAAACGGCACCACCTGCTCAGATCTGTTCTCTTCTCCAGCCCATTATGGTTGCCTGGTAGAGATCGCTCTGTAGCGATAAGGCCGCCTATTACTTTGCAATATTCTGTATACCTTCTTTCTGTTTTGGTTCTTATATGTGGTGTTCAATAAAGAGTTATTGTATTGTATTGTATTGTAAAGCGACGTACCTGTATCTAACTGTTCTGCCAATGTAATAAAAGGGTTTCTTGCGAATAACTTACACTGGCATTTGATGTGTTATATTTTAGCCCTCAAAGCTGGCAAATCATCTGCAATTCGAAGAAATTTCGAAGGCTTACCCACCTGCTATGGATGGTGTAGGGGTAAAGCACGCGTCACGGAATGACGAGAATCCGTGTTCGATTCCCGGCCATAGCTTTACTTTTCGGATTTTTCTATGTGTTCTAATTTCCAGTGACGTTTAGAAATTTAGTACAAGTTTTAATTAATTGTTTTGAGTACGGTTAGGTACAAAAATAAGTTGGTATCCATACGAAATTCTCTAAAGCATGTCCCACGACCTTATTACGCCGGCGGAAGAGCCTATGGAACTTATTTTTAAAACTTTTACTTTTAAAAATTTGAGTGCAAATTTTTGCATTAATTATTCAAAAGCTTCCAACTAAGTTCGAACTCAGGACAGCTTCATAACCAGGGTCACTGACCCCTTACCTGTTTATGAAGAATGGATTAGGTATACATACATACATAAATCACGCCTTTAACCCCTTACGGGGTAGACAGAGCCTAGGGTAACTGGACTCAAAGGCCACGCTTAGCATGATTGTGGGCGTATACTTAGGTGGAGAGTGGAATCAAAATAGTGACGGGTTGCTAGTCGCATCGCCTATAACATTTTTTTTTCATATTTTCGCCCATTCCTTTGATGGACTTTTACCATCTGTGCCGGAAGAGAAACTGGTACCTTCTATTACCATACCTATTAATTTAATTCATAACTTCCATGTCTTAAACCCTTATTCATAAATGCTCTGTAGGCCTCTGCTAACTTAGCAATCGTTTGTCCTTATCTGTCACTTTGACATTTACCTTTCACTGATAAGGACAAACGATTGCTAAGTTAGCGGAAGCCTACAGAGCGTTTATGAATAAGGGGGTTAGAATGCAAATACGAAGCTGAGACCCCACACGTCCTCAGACCGCATACTACGAGTAAGTAAACAAAGCTAAAAGAAAAATAAGTAAATTCTTGTTTCGGGCAAAGTTGGCAAAGTTTAAAAGGCAACTTTGTTTCATGCAGATCAACTTTACAGTTCGTGGCTATTATTTGCGATTCCTTTGAGCAAATTTAATAGCTCACTGTGGGTATTGTTAACTTTATAGCGGTTTTTGTATGGATTAACTACGATTGCGTGTGGCCGGACGTGGTATAAGAAACATACGTCAAAGTAGTGTATTAGGGTATGTATGTTTGATAAATCCACAGAAAGCACTCTTCACTCATAACAGCTATTAAGAAGTTCCCGGGACTTCTTCTTCTTATTATTATTTGTGGCGTATCAAGTCAAAGTAACAAAAATATAATTAAAAAATCTTGTGACAAAATGTCGGCAACGTTGTACGGTAATGGTCAAAGACCCCCTCCCCCCCTGTCGGGCTCTTAGCCAACGGTCAATAATATCCCTCAGAAACTGCCATTAAATCATTAGCCGTTACCCAGGGCGCACCGGACCAAGCACTGCTCTTCCCCCCGGACGGATCCAAAAACGAACCGCAGCTCTTGACCACACGTGGAGGTAACCCGACTCGCACCCCTCCCGGGAGTTTTCTCGTATTATAATGTATCAATCATCTCGACATTTCGGGCCACTAGTCCCTATTTGTGATATGACTACCAACATAAAAAGTTACCGTCTATTAAGGGTCAAATATAAACTTGCAAATTCAAGAAACAAAATAACTATAACCTTCTGCTAGAATTAGACTAATGTTTATAGTATATTCTGTAATCATTATTTACGTTGCGACCTTTAACATATTTATCGCTATCCCGCGGGAACTATACAATTTTCGGGTATAAAAAATAGCCTATGTCTTAATCTAGGGTATCCGCTATCTCCGTTCCAAATTTTATCCAAATCCATTGAGTAGTTTTTACGTGAAAGAGTAACAAACATCCATCCAAACTTACAAACTTTCGCGTTTATAATATTAGTACGATGTATCTGAAATACAATTACAGGGCTATTTAGCCAAGCTAGCCCAACCACTTGCAGAAATATTCTTGTACAATTTTAAGAATCTTTTTGTATATAAGTAAACCGGCCACGTATGGACGGAAGTAAACACAAACACAGCATTCTAACGCAGAAAGTAACTACCCCGGCCCTAGGGCAGTGCGTGGTCCTAACTGCCTTTCGAGAGCAACACAATAAAAGCCAGACCAGTACACTAATGTTCAATTGTTGGCCTCTCCGGGCCCATAACCTATAACAGTAAATCGGTTAATAGACCGAGAAACTTCGTACGTGATTTAAACGATTTTACGATGAAAACGCAGTAACCAGTCACATAATTCATTTAAATACCCACTTGTATTGATTACGCATCTCAGATGTACTGATACGGAGGTCGTTGACACAAGAGGTGCGATAGACTGATTATGCTATCTCACAATTTAAATAATGGCGATAAAATCGGAACTAGATAAAAAATAACGACGGAAATACACTTTCGGTGTTAACTCGTCATTAAGTTATGGTATTATTTTCAGACCATAAAACTGGATACTTGGTCAGTTATTTGTTTTATTTCAACCAATCTCCGATAAATTTTATTTTGCCTGTGTTAAATACTATAATTTTTTTGTGTAATTAGTAGTAGATAGTTAGTAGTAGTTTAGCAATAGTTAGTTTAACTTTTCTGTTTTTTGACACTGGAGGAATTGCAGAAATGTTGCCAACACAATGGCTAAGCTACCATCTGTGCAAGTAGTTTAATTTGCGGTCTAATTCATTCACAAAAATGCACGTTAAGTGGGTGACCGACGTACGAGCTATAAAATCGTGAATTTAAAAGTCGCGAACTTAATGAGCGAACACACCGCCGCGTATACGCAGTGACGTGTCGTAGAAGTCACGTTTTCTCGCCGTTTTTTCATACATTTTGTTGCGTAAACGCACCGTCAACGTTTTTTACGCACCGGTGTGGTCGAGATATTAAATCGTGAACTTAAGTCGCGAATTTAGACAAGGATAATTTTGCAAACCGTCAACAGATTCTGTTAGCAGTTCATGCGAGTAACTTCGAAAATCACTCATTTTAATACCGGTACATTTTTTCGAACCAAAACAATCAAAATAAGTAGGTAGGTACACAACAAACAAATGTCACAAGCGATCCTCACCCATAGACTGCACAAACAAAATGGCGGCTCGCGATTCGCGGTTGTGACGGACAGGCGGGCTACGAGCAAAATTCAAACGTGTTCGATCTTCGACAAACTTACGCGGCAATTTAAAAGTACGCGTACTTAGACTGACACAGGCGAGTAAAGTCGTTGAGCCGTAAGTACACGAACTTACTCGCCCGTCTGTCACCTAACTTTAAGCTAACTAAATCTTAACTACTTAAAGAAACTAATTTAGCCTCCGAAATATATTTATTTAATGATCTTTAGATATTTACATATTGAAATCGTACCGCAGACTGGTTTTAAACTAAATCCTAAACATCTTACATAGGTACGTCATCTCATTCTTTAAATCGAATATTCGTCGTCTCGCTCATAATATCGTCCGTCACCTTCACTCCCTCTTACGTTCCATTCCACATGTATTTGTCTTTATCTGTCACTTTGATATTACGAAACATAAGACCTAGACTAAACATTACAAAAGAGTTTCCCTCCAAGGACAATAGTGCTATTGAGTCAATAGTCAAAACAAAGTAATTCAAGTACTCGTGATTAGACTTTACAGATAAAAAGTTAACTGAAATCTAACCAGTCAAAAGGCATTCTACAGTGTGTAAATTTCATACGGGAATATAATTTTATCCAGGTGTAGTCAACGATCATACAAATTATGTGAGAATGATATTTTGTTAGTAACTTTTATTATTGAAGCGTTATTAATATTTTAAAGTTTGTCTACTTCTTATTTGTGGCGTATTAAGTCGTTCTAGCGACGACAACTTCGCCAATGTCAAAGTAACCAAAATCTAACTCAAAAATCTTGTGACAAAATAACGGCAACGTTGTACGGTAATACGGTCAGAAGACCCCCTTCCCCCTGTCGGGCTCTTAGCCGACGATCAATGATATCCCTCAGAAACTGCCAGGAAATCATTAGCCGTTGCCCAGGGTGCACCGGACCAAGCATTGCTCTTCCCATCTTCATCTGCATAGTATTATAAATATATAAATCTTTCTCTTGAATTACTTTATCTATTAAAAAAACCGCATGAAAATCCGTTGCGTAGTTTTAAATATCTAAGCATAAATAGGGACAGACAGGCAGCTTTGTTTTATACTATGTTCGCGAGGAACTAATGAAAACTTGACTTTTGATGTTAGAAACATATAATTCTTTTGCACATACAATAGCTCGACACCAATCTTAGAAAAATCCATTGACAAGTAATCATTTGACACATTTGTTATTCTTCTTTTGCATTTGAATCCGAACACCTTGAAAGACGAGCAAAGAGGCGCCAACATGCCGGCCCCCTTGAAGGTCTTGGCTTCAAAACATCTAATTCACATAGTGGTAGACTTTAGAAACTGACATCTTGTCGTAACTGGCCATAATCTCGGTTGACTGCTGCTAGTAAGAGTTAGTTCAGCAGCAGGGCTAGTGACAATCAAATAGACAGCAACAAAGGTGAAAAGATGTAATGAGCATTAACGCATGATAAACAATTGATTCCTTGACATTCGGCTAAACTTGCTTTAGAATAAAATTCAAATCATTTGTTACTAACCGCCTGTACACTTGTTAACTTTACAGTTAGCTAGTCAAAGATATGATTTTTATAACGTTAGGCAATGTAGGAAACTATCAGATAATGACAATCGACCGTAGAAGAGAAGATAACTAAAACACTTGGTACTAGTAAGCATCATTATCAAATCCATTTGTGACAGTTCCTAACCAACGTTAAACTTGAAACTCTTGTTCCATGCTAATTTGTTTTTGCATACATTGAAAGAAACAAAAAATTGTATTTTGAACATTTGGAACATTGTAGAAAAGTATTAGTTTACCGTGTAAAAATAATAATAAATTATAAAATGGTTTTAAAGGTGTTAAAAATAATTCGACTAACTAACGGCCAGACCATAGTTTGTTTCGACTATGCTATCTGTACTCATTGTACAGTCGTTTGGAACAATATTTCCAAAATTATCCATTTTCTTGTCGGATAATGTCTCTAGTAACGACTGGTTTGGTGAATATGCATTTGAATGAGAAGCGGACTGTATACCATTGATTGATGAAATTTGATTTTTCTTGTGATGATCTTGAGAGGATGAGCTTTCAGTTGCGCTAAAGTCATAGACTGTATTTGATGAAATTTCATAACATGACGTATCGTTCATTAGCTTTTGTAACTTCTGTTCAAGAAGCTTGATACGTTGATCAGTCAATTGCAAGTCGTTTTTGATAGAGTTCGATGTAATTTGCAGTCGATGCGTATGGGTTTCTTGGCAGTTTTTATTTGTAAATTGATCAAACTCCTTTTGTGTTTTAACTGCTGTTGAAGAAACTTCCATCTGTGTGGCATTTGTTGTATTCACCTTTCCAATCAAGATCCAGCCTAACTTTGTTTCTTGAAGCATTACTTGACTGTTGTTAAGGCGGACTCTTCCTGGCTTGATAAGATCCCAGAACAGATCAGCACCAATAAGGAGATCTATATCATTTGGATGTTGTTCTGGGTTTGCAAGCTTGATTCTTTTCGGAATCCTAAGTTTTTTAATCACCTCTTGATCACACGGAGGGGTGCTTGTTAAACGTGGAATCACGTTGCAATTGATGGATGTCTCGTACAAACCATTTTGTGCCTTCATTTGTAAGGTGCATTTGCTGAAAGAAGTTATGAGACTATTGTTGATTCCAGTGACTGTTGTGGCTGCAGCCGTCATTCGCGGCTGTAGTACCTTCGCGAGCCTTTCGGTGACAAAACTTGATGTACTCCCGCAGTCAAGGAGAGCACGCACCAAGTGACCATTGTTGTCATTGTCAAATAATACAACCACTGCAGTAGACAACAGTACTCTCTCTGGAGTTGTGACCGATGATGTCATTTGTTTGACTGCTTCCACTTGCTCACTTGGCCTTGTTTCGTGCCGTTGGGGTAAAGTATGAAGCAGAGTATTGTGACGTTTATTGCAGAGTCGGCAGCTACTATGTCTGCACTTGTTGACATGATGCCCGACTCTTAAACAGTTAAGACATATCTTCATCTTAGCTGCTATCTTCCTTCGTTGAATAGCAGGCTCCTTGAGAAAATCACTGCAATTATAAATTGCGTGATCCCCTTTACAAACGATGCAGCTATGCCTAGAATAATTAGCTGCACAGTTTGTAGGTAGACCCCTATTGAGTGGGTCATTTGAAGCATTTGAAGTGTCTTCCCTAAAATATTGCTTTTCATCGATAGGCCTAGCAACAAGGCTGTTACAAGCGACGTAAGAAGCATTGTTACCAAGCTCATTACCATTGACCACTGACTCGAGCTTGCTCCCGATGGAGGCCGAGCGGGCGAGAGGCATTGGTTCAGCTAGATACATTCGTGCCTGTTCCATTGCATTAAGAAAATTCTCTTGAAAATCGCGCTCCAAATGTTGTTCGTCAGGATTGTCACAAATGCATTCGATATTCGATTGAACTTCATTGAAATTAGTCAACAAAGTTTGTACCTTTGAAAGTCGTAACTCTAACTCATCTTTGTCATTATCTGTTAGAGTTGCCTTCGATTCAAGTTTGCCTAAATACTTTTGAAAAATTGACAACCTAGCTTGAAGTGAGGCTTTTTGTCGTAATAAAAGCGTGTAGGAATCATTTAGAGTTAATCTTGACATAGTCATTTTAAAAATAAAAATATAAGTTGTGTTCTAAATATATCGACCTGACTGTACTTCTTGAAAACACTTGCTTTCCCTTTGTAATTGAAGCACAATCAAAATCTGACAAATTGAAAGGAACACAAAAAACAAAATGACGTTTGACAAATGACAATGCTATTTTGAAATATTTTACGAAATTTTAGCAATTTAGTTTGGCTTACTTGTAATGATATAATGGCTGACAAAATATCGAATGATTCACTGTCTATTGATCATCAACAAACCTTGCTGTAGAACTTCCTCGACCAGCTGCAGCAGTTGCAGCAATCCTTAGTGATCTAGGAGCCTGACGCTGATGACCGTAGTGTCGCTGAACGACTCGTAGCATTGAGATCTGACGAAACATTAAGTAGGTAGCGTCAAATAAATTGTCACGTTAGGCAGTCCGTCCGCAGCATCGCGTGGCAAGTTCCGCTCGTTGATGCGGGGTGTGTTGCTGGCACGTTATGCACGTGGAATCGAAGACTGACGTGGATGGAGAGCCTTGCCCAAAGCTTGAAAGCTCTCAATTTGTAGTATGAAGAGCTTAGAAGATTATTATAGAGACTTTATCCCGCTGTTACGCTGAAGATAATCTTGTAGTGGTGACTTAACTTGGAGTTGATGATATATCCGCCGGTGCTTCTGCTCGTAGTGCAGTAGCACTTCATTTGCTCTGTAGATTAGCGAATTTGTCGTCCGTTTGCACTCCACTATTGCTGTTAAATCGCCAAGTCTCTAAATCAGGTCCATAGTTACTGTTTCAATTGCATCCGGTTCGAAGGACCATTATGTTCGCGAGGAACTAATGAAAACTTGACTTTTGATGTTAGAAACATATAATTCTTTTGCACATACAATAGCTGGACACCAATCTTAGAAAAATCCATTGACAAGTAATCATTTGACACATTTGTTATTCTTCTTTTGCATTTGAATCCGAACACCTTGAAAGACGAGCAAAGAGGCGCCAACATACTATGTAGTGATGTTTGTACGTATGTTAAACTTACCACACACCCGCTGATCCGAATTAAATTTAACTCGTCACAAAATACGCCGTAACTGATTAACCTAAAATTTAATAGTCTTCTTTTCCGCTATTACCAAAAATTATCATATCAAGAACGCGTGAAACCTCGCCACTCGGCATCTGCGGGCCACATGCGGTGAATTTTCAATACTCGCCTCTTGGACACACTTAATTAAGCTAACTGATTTATAGAGTGGTTTACGTTACATGGGTGGTTGCAAAAGACCCTATTACACTAAGCTAGTATTAGCTACTGAAATCATCGATGTTGTTTCCTAGCTTGGCATCTGCCATCTCAATAATTTGTTATCTAAACGTTTTCCAAAAAGTTCACATGATTTTTTTTTCCAGAATTTTAATGTTTTGGTGTTTTCTTACGCAGAATCGTTTACCCTATCGATTCTCATACAGGAAAAAATGTGTACCAGATTTTACTATGGAATATTTTTCCTGTTCGTCACATTCTATACCTACCTATATTAAAAAGTGACGAACTGGAATGGAAATCTTGAGACACATTGAGAAAAACTAACAATGAGAATATATTAAAGAATTCTCATTCATCGCTTGTTAGCTGGCAAAGACATTGCGTCATCTACTTATTGTCACTGTACTTACTGAAAGTATTTCAGAGTTATTCTATTCAAACTAGCTGCCGCCCGCAACTTCGTCTGCATAGAATTAGTTTATCGTTATCCCGCAGGAATTACGCAATTTTCCGGGATAAAAAATAGCCTATGTGTTATTCCAGACTATAATCTATCTATGTTCCAAATTTCATCCAGATCTGTTCAGCCGTTCTGGCGTGAAAGAGTAACATCCATCCATCCATACTTACAAACTTTCACGTTTATAATATTAGTAGGGTAATAAATCATCATCTAGTAGGCTACTGGACTGGACCAATAAAAAATGTATAGCCATCACGCGCCCAGTAAACTGGCTTAATGTAATCGAGTCTTTAGTTGAGCAATATTGACAAAGGAAATCGGTTAGGAAAGACGTTTCCTGATCTGAAGATGTTAGTTAAGCAGGTTGTACTGACATCATTAATCACGTGGGTATTGCGCAGCACGTGACTCGTTCCGTTTCTGGGCTATTTTTTGAAGTTGTACACTCAACTTTTTACTGTTTGTTTTTTGTTTTCTACTTAAAATCCTGCGCGCTATCGATCCTCGAAAAAAACATCCCAAAATTTTTAGCAAATTCGATTTTGGGACGCTTTTTTTCTCCTATTAAGATTCGCTCGTAATACAGAGTAGAAAACTAAAAAAAAAGAAAATAGAGTGCGAAAAAAGTAGAGTCTAACCTTCAAAAGTAATGTCCTTTCCGCTTCTTATTTTACACCTTCAATAGATTGCTCTTGATTACGTGAAATCTTTTGATCTATCTCTTCCTCCTTCACGGTATCCATAAATCAAGTAAGTGTAAGAATTATCGACGCAATTACTACTAACATTGCTATCTATAGAAATCTTCACTCTTCTATTTCATTCACTGTTCACGCGTCTAAATATGAATTGACATTAATTTTAAAGCGAGCCCGTTTTAAGACGTCTTCAATTATTACCCCAATCTATATATATAAAACTCAAAGGTGACTGACTGACTGACTGACTGACATAGTGATCTATCAACGCACAGCTCAAACCACTGGACGGATCGGGCTGAAATTTGGCATGCAGGTAGATGTTATGACGTAGGCATCCGCTAAGAAAGGATTTTTGGAAATTCCCACGGGATAAGGAAAAAACGGGAATTATATATTCGATTCCGAGTGACACTATCTCAGTAACTATAATAAGTAGACTCTTCAAATTTGATACAAAAGTAGGTGATTACAAAACTAAGAAACTCATTTCAGGATTTTTGGAAATTCCCACGGGATAAGGAAAAAAACAGGATTTATATATTCAGTTTAACGAAATCCTATGAACTATAATTACTAGACTCTTCAAATTTGGCATAGAAGTAGGTGATTATAATAGTAAAATAATGTTTTAATGCTTTTAGGAAATTCCCACGGGATAAAAACGGGATTTATGTATTCAGTTCTACGGGATCGATTTTTCGTTTTACTGGTCGCATAAAATTGAAATTTGGCCTTCAATTTCCCTTGGGGAGTGTAGGGGAGCGCTACAAAAAGATTTCCCGAAATTCCCACGGGAACGGGAAAAACGGGACTTTTCGTTTTCTGGTTGCAGAAAGCTGAAATTCGGCATGTAGGTTGTTTCGGGAATGTAGAGGAGCATTAAGAGAGTACTTTCCAAAATTCCCACGGGAACGGGAAAAAAACAGGATTTTACGTTTTACTGGTCGTAGAAAGCTGAAATTTGGCAAGTGGGTTCCTTGGGGAGTGTAGGGGAGCATTATGAGATAATTTCCCAAAATTCTTCTTCTTCGTTCCCGTAAGAATTTCGGGAAATGCTTTATTTGGCGAAATTCTTACGGAAACGGGAAAAACGAAAAGCGGGGGAAAGTTGAAATTTGTCACGTAGGTTTATTCGGGAGCGTAGGGGAACACTAAGAAAGGATTTTCCGAAACGCCCACAAGGACGGGAAAAAACCGGATTTTACGTTTCCAGACGAAACAGCGGAAGAAAGAGACTTAACATTTATAACGTGTGTTTCTTTAAAGGCTTTAAGTGTACTCCGAAAGCACTCCCCAAAATTTCCACGGGAACGGGAAAAAACTTATTTTTTCATTTTACATCTTAGCGCGTACGAAGTCGCGGGCAAAAGCTATTTAGGATGTATTTTAGGACTGCCCTATAGGTTAGGTTAGGTTTGTTTTATAAAAATCCTGCAATATTTACAGTTTCAGAAAAATTAAGGCAGCGGGGCAATGCGGGGGCTGGCTTGCATGCTTGCTTGAGTCCTTGCTTTGCATGCTTGATTGCATACTTGCTTTCATGCATGCTTGCTTTCATGCATGCTTGCATGCTTGCTTGCATGGGTGCTTACTTGCATGCATGCTTGCTTGCACGCTTGCTTGCATGCATGCTTGCATGCTTGCTTGCATGGGTGCTTACTTGCATGCATGCTTGCTTGCACACTTGCTTGCATGCTTGCTTGCCTGCTTGCATGCCTGCTTGCATGCATGCTTGCTTGCATGGGTGCTTACTTGCATGCATGCTTGCTTGCACGCTTGCTTGCATGCATGCTTGCATGCTTGCTTGCATGGGTCCTTACTTGCATGCATGCTTGCTTGCACACTTGCTTGCATGCTTGCTTGCCTGCTTGCATGCATGCTTGCTTGCATGGGTGCTTACTTGCATGCATGCTTGCTTGCACGCTTGCTTGCATGCTTGCTTGCCTGCTTGCATGCCTGCTTGCATGCCTGCTTGCATGCCTGCTTGCATGCCTGCTTGCATGCCTGCTTGCATACTTACATGCTTGATGGCTTGCATGCCTGCTTGCATACTTGCATGTATGCTTGAAAGCTTGCAGGTTTGGTTGCTCGGTTGCTTAATTGCTAGCTTCTTTGAAATGCTCATGGTTCACGCGTGCGAAGCCGCGGGCAAAAGCTAGTTAATTATAAAGCTAATGGTACTTTAAAAAGCTGTATGGTAGCATCATCAACACTCCATGTGTTAGGGTGGGTCAAGTTTAAGAACACCCTCCACATAAATATGTCAAGCTCGTCGTAAATTATATGAGGGCGCTTAAGTGTTTGTTTTATTGCATCGTTCTACCGTATTCATTTTCGGAGCATAAATCGGCGTAGTTAGTCTAGTTTTGATTAGGGTTTTGAATGGTTGGTATTCGATTTAAGGGAAGTATAATTTTGCACGAGGCAAAAAGGTTTTGGCCTTTTTGTGAAAACGTCGTTTATCGACGTGGGAAGTATCGTTATCTGGGTGTAATTCATTGCAAAAGCTTTGACAGCTTCTAGTTTTTTTTTAATAGGGTGACAAACTTGCAAAGAGTCTTTAGCCGGCTACATTATGGGCAGATTAGGGAGTGCATGTGAAAAACTGAAGTAAATGACCTGTTGTATGTAGTAGTGTACAGAACTGATATGGGACTTGATATTTTTTTCTTATTTGAAAACGTCAGTTTGTCTATTCGCACACATTACTCACACATACAAGAGGTCATTTACTTAAGTGTTTCACCTATACCATCATTTTTCCGGATAAGCACTTTTTCAATTAACAAAACAAATGACAACAAAAACCGGCCAAGTGCGAGTCGGGCTCGCGCACTGATGGTTCCGTACAAACTTGGCAAGTGAATTTAAAATTCAGTGTTAGCAGACCCAAATGTAGGCAGTGTGAAGTAATTTTATATTAGTTATTATATATAGACAGACAGAAATACATATTCTGTTTTTAGTACCTATTTGTGTTTTATTGAATCAGGCGTTACTTTGCGGAGGTCCGTTTCAATGAACAAAAAAAATACCTTGCTACTCCGCTACTCACCGAGCGAGCGTAGTAGCGGAGTAGCAAGGTAATTTTTTTGTTCATTACCTATTTGTGGTTGTAGCGGCAGCAGAAATACATCATCTATAAAAAAAAAATCTTGTCTACGTTGGTTCCTGAGACACAGCCTGGTGAACCAAGTAATAGTAAGATTATTAATAAACTATAACGCCAAATAAGCATATAATTTGTCAAAGCTCCCATAAGTTTGTCGTTGCGGCGT
The DNA here is from genome assembly GCA_949127965.1 of Pandemis corylana. Taxonomy (NCBI): domain Eukaryota; kingdom Metazoa; phylum Arthropoda; class Insecta; order Lepidoptera; family Tortricidae; genus Pandemis; species Pandemis corylana. The sequence goes on along the minus strand of OX421866.1, from coordinate 11,311,929 downwards.
ACGGACGCGTTTTACGAGAGAAAGTTGGCGCAAGTTGAACGCTTAAGCGACAGCTTAATAACAAATTTCTTCATGTTTCGTTCAATAGAACTCATTCATTTCATTGTTCTTTAGAATGTTGTAGAAATGACAAAGCAATTAAAGAACATAGAAGTAGCAGTGCGCTATGATTCCAGTAGGGTTATGTTGTAAAATCAGTTGTTTTGACGTCTGATGGTCTGTTCCAATTCACTTCTTTCTTTCTTTCTTCAAATATTTATCTGCCTCTTTACAGTTTGATGGGGGTGCGAGTCAGGTTAACTTCGCGTGTGGTCAAGACTGCGGTTCGTTTTTGGATCCGTCCGAGGGGAAGAGCAGTGCTTGGTTCAGTGCACCCTGGGCGTCGGTTAATGATTTCCTGGCAGATTCTGAGGGATATCATTATCCGTTGGCTAAGAGCCCGACAGGGGGGAGGAGTCACAAGATTTTTCAATACTGTATTTATTACTTTGACATTGGCGAAATCATCGTATCGATCGATGGGGCCATATTAAAAAAAGATGATGATGATGGCTTGACGGAATAAAAAGAGACGGCACAACAGATATCTATCACTGAAGGTATGAGGAACGTGCAGAAAATGGTAAAACAGGCCCTAAAAGTAGTGCCCTACAAAATTGAGTATCAATTTTGAATAAACGACCGAATAGTATACTTTAGAGATTCAGTTCTGACTAAGAAGCTGAAGGTTTTGAGTTTAAAATACTAGTTGCTATATTAAAAAGAAACGATTCTAAGTTTCATTCACCTTTTGCTGCGAAACATTGATTAAAATTTATATTCTTTCTATGATTTACAGAGCTCAAACAGGTTACCTCTATGCCAAGTAATAAACCGCCAACCACAATATCGGCGCTATTGTTGAGGTTTGTCGTTCAGGTTCACGGTCATGCCTGGAATTCAGGGCATTCTAAATCTTTCATCTCTATCTAAAGTTAAGCTGGCAAAACGCAGTGAAATTGATTTAAAACGACAACAAAACGACAAGAACTTTGGTCTACGTTTAAAAATGTATTTATACAAGATTTACTTTTTAGTCACCTAAAAAATTTCTATTTGTCTTGCAGTATCGTTGAAACTTAAAAAGATCATGTTTCATTCTTCTCTTCTTCTGGTGCCATCTCCTATCGGAGGTCGGCGATCATTATAGCTATTTTTACTTTGGAGACGGCCGCTCGAAACAGGGATCTGGTGCTCATCCCGAACCAGTCTCTAAGATTTTTTAGCCAGGAGGTACGTCTTCGGCCAGGTGGTCTGCGGCCCTGTATTTTACCCTGGATTATGAGCTGAAGCAGACTGTACTTATCATTACGCATTATATGCCCCAAATACGTCAGCTTCTTATGTTTGACAGTTTTTATTAGCTCCATGTTTCATTGATGAACTATTAACATTCAACTTCATTCTTCAAATAATTTGGAGAATCCTAAACCCAAAATAATACATAATATTCTTAATTAAATTAAATTGAAATTTTCGAACCAATTTGTGTAAAAATTATCTATCTTTAACTATATTACTTAGCCATGTATCATTTTGAACAAAAAAGCAGACTTCTCAGACCAACCACAAATCTATTCACAGTAAAATTCCAAAATTGTGGTAAAACTCAAAGTTATCGATAAAGATAAAAATAGATACAGACTAAAACGGAACCTCCAGCTTTTTCAAATCGATTGAAAAGTGAAATGAGTGCTTAGTCTAAGTTCTCGGTCACAAAATATCCTATGAAAACACTTTGTTGCCGTTTCGATCCGCAAGTGGCGCTGCCAATTTTTCCATAGTACTTGAGACGGTTAAGTGAACGCGTTCGAAACATTTTGTTTGTGTGAATGTGAAAAATTACAATAGATGTCACGATCGCTAAAGCGCATCACTTGCGCTCGGGTTAGCGCGGCAATCAACATTTCAGCGCAGGGCGGCTGCGCGGGCGCTCCCTGATTTATCAGCGCTGTGCTCTTGAAACCGTCTAGTCGCGCCGACTTATGAGCGGGGAAAGCACTATTTGTAGTGCACTATTTTTATTACAAGTCGTAGGCTGTAGCGACGAAATGTTTTGTTTTGGTACTCCTATCGGCCACTGGATGTCGCTGTACCCAATTCTAAATTGCGCTGTTAAGATTTCCCCGAGAGGGTATATAACCGTATGATTTCTTGTCGACATAGGCTGTATTTCAGCGTGAAGAGTGGGACAACCGATGAAATTGCTGGCACATGAGGCATTTTATCTTAGTCCTCTGGGATTTTGCATACTTGAGTAGGTACCTATTTAATTTTACTTTAACTTTAAATTTAACTTTACACTTTACTGTACAAAAAATTACAAAATAATACAACAAACTGGTGATTATTAAATATTTCGGATCCCGCAAAATCTGCGTTTATGGTAGCGCACCCTCAGAACTGTGGAAGTCGCGAATAAAAACAGTGCGCTAATTTTGTTTTTGTGTTTCCCGAGTGTGTTTTGGCGGATGCTGTGTGATTTGTTGTGTGTTCCAGTCATGACTTATGAGCAAGAGCTCCCTTTGCACTCTGAAAATATTGTAGGTAATTATAGCACATTTTTTTTAAGTAGCACATCGTTTGTAACCAAGTACCTACTTTTGAAATTTTAGTTTCGCCATAGATTCCAGATTTGTCTTAGTATTAGGTTAGAAATTGTGTGATTATTTAATTAAGTTCAAAATAATATCCAAAAACTCACATAAAAATGTTTGTGCAATAATTAGTAGGTACCTACATACACATAAATAAATAACTAATTGCGTCTTTATGACTTTGGTACTCACGGGGTGCAAAAATAATTTGAACAATATGTTGTATCACTTTTAAATGATTTACATTTAATTGCGATAACGATTTTATTCATGAATAAAATATTGTAATTATAATAAATATCACTGGTATATTTAAATAAATATCATCTTAAAATAATTTCTCTACGAACTAACTTTTTACCAATTTGTATATTTGCAATTGCGTACTCTATTGTCGTTAACCAATCAAATAATCTTAAAATATTCTGTAACTTAACGTTGATAAAGTAACAGTCAAGTTAGAATTAATTGCTGTACCTCTTTCAACTTACGTGTATTTAGCATAATTATTAATTGCATGGTGATGACAGGACGGTTAAAACATTTAACCTATGTGCACATTACAAACTTTCTCATCTGCACATAAATAATTTACGAAATAAGTTAACACTTCTAAATTTAAACCTACAGTCCTGACAGCGTCAAAGTATATTACTCGTAAAAAACTTGATAAAGTTAAACGAACACCGCAATCTAACCAGTTTTTAATCTCGACCGCATCTCAAAACCACGCATTAAAAATAAAAAAGCACCATAACTTTTTAATTGCATAAAATTTTCATTCATTTCTCACCTGCCAGTGTCAATTTCACTGAGTCCTCGGAAAACAATCGACAATCATTTTGAACACAACACAGCACGAACACTCACTCGATATTTGAAATCACTCGCGTACCGTTAACGATTGATTGGTCGGTTTAAAAATCGGATCGATGTCATCGATTGCGAGCATCGATAGAGTCGTCGATATACGTGTTTACAGGGGGCGGGTATGGCGAGTACTGTATGGCTAGCCGGCGGGCCCTCGGTGCGGTCTCTATTGAACTTGGCAATGCTTAGAACTTTGCATGGGCTCCGAGATTAGTGTTCGCTCTTATTGTTATTTCGAGCGAAATATTAAGATTTATGGGTGCGATGTTCTTATCCTAGATAGCGTTCATATATCCCTGTGGAATGTTGAGTTTATATCGTGTGTGGAAACAGTTACATATCAATGGTATCATAAATTTTAGCTCGAGCTATGACGTGTAAAGATTTTTTTAGCACCGATATTGCAACAGATTATTCTTTTTTTTTATTCTTATCGGACCAAAAGGTCTAAAACTTAATTATACTAGAAGTGGCCAGCGACTAGTGTGCCCACGGGAACTATGCAATTTTCTGAGATTATTTACTACGGACTTATAATATTATGATGTACGCAAAATTTCATCGCAATCGTTTCAGCAGTTAAGGCGTGAAAGCGGTTCAAACAAAAAAACTCAGTCTCAGATTTGTAATATTAGTAAAGGTTTAGCTTAAAGCAAGCGTTATTATGACGAGGCTACCGTTTTATAAGCTGCCTAATGACAGACTGCAACAAACAACACTACGTTTCTCTGTCCATCGCCTTATTCGTTCTTACAACTAGTAAAACACTGCACAAGTGTTCTAATTCGCACTTCTCTGAAAACCACAAGCACAAACCACAGTTTACGCAAAACCCTAATTCTCGAAACACTCCGCAGGTAAGGGTAAGTGAGTATTGTTTCACTGCCTACCTGCGCCGGAGTTGTAATTGCGCTCATTGTTGTCAGCCTGCGTTTAAACTGTTCAAAAATAGAAACGAAGTGGACTAAGACTTCGAAGGTTCCGTGAACACAGAATATTTATTAAATCAGGCGTTACTGTGCGGAGGTCCATTTGATAATGATCCCGTACAGGGATCGAAACGCGTCAATGTTTGTGTGGTGTAAGAGATATTTAAGTTCATGGTATTTATGTGTGTTTTATGGCAGTAGTGGAGGGAGTGATTGCATTTAAAACATATATATTTAACGCAGGCTTTGTTATAAAAAAAAACTCCAGATGGAGAAGTAACGACTCAAGTGAACAAGTCAAGTCCAGATTAGATTGATCAGGGAACTTGACCTCGACCTTATTTTCTTCTAATCGAATCTATCTTAGCGTGTCCAAAGGCTTTATTCGTAAAGTATCGTATTGATTGCTGATATGATCATGTTTTATGCAACGCTATCCTAATGATGCTTATAATACGTCTGATTATATGATGACATGTTTGAGTGCACTACAGTCGCCTGATCATCAGTGGTGTAACTATAACGTCTGGGGCCCGCGGCAAATTCGTTATATGGGGCTCCTTCCTCAATATAAAGAAGTGCATCAGCATCCCTTCTGTGCTCTAAACCAAGCCAGTTCGGGGCCCCGTAGAGCTAGGGGCCCTGGCATTTTGCCACCCCTGCCACCCTATAGTTACGCCACTGCTGATCATTTATTGCCATGAGAGGGTAGCAGACTGTTATTATACTAGGTACTATCAAATGAATCATGAATCAATTAAATTTCTAAGCGACACTGAAAATTTGAACACAGAAAAATCCGAAAAGTAAAGCTATAGCCGGGAATCGAACCCAGATCCTCGTCATTCCGTGACGCGTGCTATACCCCTACACCACCCATAGTAGGTAACCATGCGGCTACCATAACCACGGCAGGTACATAGTAAATTTCTAAATGTCAGTGAAAATTTGAACACAGAAAAATCCGAAAAGTAAAGCTATGGCCGGGAATCGAACCCGGATCCTCGTCATTTCGTGACGCGTGCTATACCCCTACACCACCCATAGCAGGTGGGTACTCTCCGAATTTTTCTACCCTTTACTAACTTGTTACGTGACCTTTTTGTTACTATGCGAATTTTTGTCGCTAAGCGTCTCTGTTTGAATGATGTGTCTGTACGACACAATTACAAACTCCCATGGAACATCTACTGCTCACCAGGGACGAGAGAAGGCGCTATTTTTCAAATGATAGGTACTATCAAATGATTCAAGAAATTTTATTTCTTGATTTTTATGTTTTACTTTTTCGGTTTTACCGTTAGAAATTAAATTTCTAAATATCAGTGAAAATTAGAACATAGAATTAGGTACATAGCAGGTGGTAGGTTTACCTGCTATGGGTGGTGTGGGAATGACGAGGATCCGGGATCGATTCCATAGCTTTACTTTTCGGATTTTTCTATGACTTCTAATTTTCAGTGTCGTGTAGATTTTTTTTATTATTATTTTTAATCTGATTACCTATTTAAATTAAAATCGATATCAATTGTAAGCTATTTCTTTGCGACAAAGATAGTCAATCATAATATACTTACATAATATAGATCGGAACATTTTTGAATCTCACTCTCGAGTTGGATCCTGCACAGAAAACTGTACCTCTCCATCTGTTCTCATTTTTTGAACGGACTGGTGCTGTTAGCTTTGACGGATCTCAACACAATTAACCCTACAATCGAATGAATGTGGTAAAATTCGAAGATATACATACAGTTGAAGAACCCTAAAACATACAGTAAGTTATCACCTACGTGTTGGATTATCGTGAACTTGAACAAATGAGGCGAGACGATTGGTTCCAAGGTGCGTGGGAATTTTAAAAGGGTTCACGTTATAGTCGATAATAGGTCAGGCATGTTCTAGCTTCGCAATGTTATGACAAATGTTCCACAACTAAATCTCAATGAAAATAGGTGTACAGGTTTAACAAGAATCCGTAAGACAAGTCGAATAAATGCAAATTAGAACAGGAAGCAGGGTCGTATTACCCGGTTGTGTAACGTTTACGATGGAATCAAATGATCGCTATTTATAGCACCTGCGTCCTAAATTTAGCCGGTTTAACGTTGGAAAGTTAAAGAAAGCATAAGGTTACTGGGAAGGTTTTAATTATTTAATAATGGAAGGTGCAGGATGTAAAAATCCTGCCCAGCAATAATTAGTTGAAATTAAAGAACGTTAATTGTCTAAATATGGCAATAGTTTTATTGCTTTTAATCTGCTTTGTACTCTTTATTGAAGCTGTAAAGTTGTCTGGTTCTTAAAGTAAGCGAAGAGTTTTCAATGGGAAAGTTTATCTGCGTATTCGATCTGTGTGACATGCTTTGTACCGTTAGAGTTACAAAATCTAGTCACACTTGTCTCTTCGAGTTGCAGAAATCAACTTTTTTTACAAAATATTTGCAATCCTAATATTAATGATGATTCAATGTGAAGTAATTGATAAGCCTAATTTATTAGCCAATCTTAATGGTTGTCTTCGGTATGTAATGATGATAAATGGCCGCTAGTTTTATCCGCATTGTCAAAATACTAATTTATTTGACAGTTTTATTACCTCTTAGCCAAATGTTAATCCAGATTTTACTGGTGCCCAATAAATAAGATGGTGAAAAAACTAGCGCGAGGTTTTATTCCACAAATCCTATCAGAGATCGAATCAGAAATCAGATATAAATAAAAACTAAAGTTGTCAACATAGAAGCAAACTTATCTATTTGTCAACCACTTTCATTTGACAACCTTGTTTTCTACAAATGTAAAAACTTTTTCGAAAAGCTTAAAACAAACTTAACCTAAGCTAACCAATTATAGTGAGACACGAAAAAGGTTTTTAGATTTGTAAAACAGTTTACGAGTTAGCTGTATTAACAGGTTGTCGAATAAATTGGTTGTCAAACGATACATTTGTCAAACGTTTCTCGATCAAATGATCGGACACCGTTACTAGATCTTCACGCCATAGTAACAACAGCGATACAGTGGGAATCAAAATATTCCCTAGCAACTTAGCATACGAACCGGACCAGCGTTAAAGAGTTCTAGTCAACTCGTTAATGACGGCGTGGCACTTAAACACGAATATCGAGAAATTAAAACCAATAACACATCTTTGAGATACCGTTTGTAATTATGATTGCTGAATCGTGCCTGGAATTGATGAATTTTACAAAGTTTCGGGTTTTTAATCTCTGTGAAAGTGGCAGTATTATCTAAACATGAAGTAAAGTAACGTATATTTATAAAAGTGCCTAAGACAGAAATTTAGAGCATAAATAAACAAAAGAGAGCATAAAAATTTGGAAATTACAAAACAGACTAAGTACATGGATTAAAAAAATCAAGTTCTGTAACTGCAATACAATTCTGTTGGGATAATTTTGAGAATGATTCCTTTTTGTAAATTTAAATTTTGATTTTCTCCCGCCAGATGCAATTTTATTTATTCTTCTACAATATTGAATATTTCTTTAGTTAACGAAAACGACACAATGTTGTTGTAGTCATTTATATTGACGCTCCCACGCAATAAGTCGGTACGGTACAGTTACATGATGGACTTTTTATTGTTTGCGATATTCGGAATTTACGAGTTGGAATACATCATGTATATTTTTCCTAAAATTTTATAATACTGTTAACGAAGATTATATATATTGCCCATTTCAATTTATTTTTGTGATTTGTCTCTGTTTCTTCATATTTGTACAATAAAGCATTTACTTACTTTACTTACTTAAATCATGTGGTTAATAGTGAGTAAGCTCAAACACCAACTCCAAAGAGGACTTTAAATACCTAGTTAAATATCACGATACAAATATGGACTATAGTTAATTATTGACATAGATTTCTATAATTAATTATTTATTAATGGCGGGAGTCTTCCGAATTGGTTTATTTGTGGGTGGCTAAGTGCTTTGACATGATTAACATCAGAAACCATAAATCCATATTGAGACATATGATCTTTAATTACTGATTTTGATGTAATTTGGTTTCGGATGAGTTAAATTAATGTCTTATGATAATTAAGCTTAGCCACTCAATTAGAAAATTTATGAAGTCTCACAGTAAAAATAATTTTAATAAATTGAAATATTAGTGCAACAAAATTAGCTGAAGACGGTCATTTTTACGGAACTGTTCAGATTTTTAAGATATTTTGTAATAAAACCAGGGTTTTATAATGAGTACATTTATGTGTGAAGTTATATAGACACATGCAATATTGAGGGATTTTCTGAGTTATTAGTGCAAGAGTTTAACGTTGATTTAGTTATTGTATCAATTAATACGTGCTAGTCTCAAAGATATATTATTTTCATCGTTAATTTGAATAATGAACAAAATTGTGTGTTGTGTCAGTTAGCCGATAAATTTGACGCAATCAATGATAAAGGAACTTGCGTATGAAATATTCATGAACAATGAAATATCTAGCCACTATTAACAGTAGCGAGACAAACAGATTACCTGATCTGTAATGACGATTTAGTTCACATTCCACCTGGATTATTACGAACCTGATAAATTCATTATTCTGTTTAGAAACAAAAGCGTGAAGCAGTTATTAAGTAAAGAGCTAACGCCTCTATTAAACTACCAGTTACCAATTTATAATATCAATTTACAACGCTTATAATAGTAACTTCACGTAATTAGCAAAATAATTAAATCATGTGACTTTCAGGAGAAAATTGCATTGTTTTTTCAGTATCATCCCAAAATATTACAAAAACATTTATCTTCTTCTTGCTGTGCCATATATTTCCGAAAGTCGACAATCTGTGTAGGTAGTTTGATCTTGAATGCAGCTGTCCGAAACAGAGAATATAATCTTCATTCTAGACCACATTAGGTTTTTGAAACATAAGTTCTGCTGCTACTCTGGATTTTACCCTGTGTTGTGTAATGGTGTGAGCTGAATTCAAACCAATATTATATCTGTCTTAATTAAGAAAATATATGTATCCAATTTTATTGAAAAAGAAAAAGAAAACAATAAAGAACAGTCAAAACTTAAAAGTAACTTAATCCTAGCTAAAACTATTATTAAAGATAAGAAAGACAAATAGGAATAAAGCACCATTTAAAGATATTACAAATTTGAAAAGATAGCTATTATACTTACTGTAGATATAATTTCAACGTCTTAAGCCAAAGCAGATCAATTTTCAAATACGATTACAGATCCTATTAGAATTAGCAATGATGTTAGAAATGTACCTCCTCAAGATGAATTCGGAAATCTCTTTTCCATTCTGATCTTAAGAGTATGCTTGAAAATAATTAAAAGTATTACTTATAAATAGCGCTAAAGCAGGTGAACGTACCGCGTCAGACGGCGCCTGTTCTGCCACAATATTTATTCTTTGCAGTGTCAACAATCGGCGACGCTCGCCCGACGTGTTTCGCTGGGAATTAACCTTGTGTTGTGATTTTCCTTGTCTACGTGGACGATCTTGTTGCGGTCGCAGAATAAACAAGGCGTCTTAAAATGATTCCAGAATACTTCAGCGGGTGGTTGGGCTAGTTTGACTGAACGCCCCTCTAAATGTTTTAATGGATTTTTTTACTACAGTAGACGTTTTCATACTTTGGTCTCAATTTCGAATTAATCTTTATTGCTACAGTGTAGGTGTTACAATCAAAAAACAGGAGTGTTCAATCATACACGGGGTCTTCGGGTCTTCCGAATTGGCAATGATCAAAAGTTAGTAGACAGTTAATCTTTTATCTCGCTCATTTCGTCAATGAAGACTGAGGGGTAAGCGTAAGAAGGATTATAACGATACTTTCAATTGTTTTAAGGGCTCAGAGCCATGTCAATCTTTTGTTTAAATTAGATAAATAAGGTGTTAAGACAAAGTTGTGGCTGTGGTGAGCTGGCCAGCAACGGTAGCTGCAAAAACAAAGATATTGTGGTTAAGAAGCTGGGCTTGCAGAATGAGTCATTCTTTACCGCGACAGAAACCAGCACTATACTTTCCATGGCATTCAAATACTGATACTGTTATTTTCTTTGGGTGTATTTAAATGTCGGCATTAAGCTCCGCATTTTCTGTAGGCACGCTTACTCCAGTCAGCCTACGTCTTCGCTTACCATCGTGATTTTGATCATTGATCAAACAAACATTTTTAAGTTGACGATGTCGCATGTCTCTTGATTTATAATCGATTGAATCAGGCGTTACTTTACGGAGGTCCATATCAATGAACAAAAAACATTCACGTCGCTACTCACCACGGTAGTTGTGGTTATGTGGTAGCGGAGTAGCAAGGAAAATGAATTTATTCGTTTTACTTGAATTTAAAAGGGAGTAACTAAAATTATTTATTTTCAACAAAAAAATATCGTGACATTAAAACATTGCGACCTAAAACCAAAACCAAATATGAGAAGTTTTGGAAAAAGGTCAGGTCAGGAGTACCCGAAACCGACGAGCATGTATGAAGAGATTGATGAGTGTGGATGAAGCGAAAGAAGTATGTCAGGATCGTAGCAAGTGAAACAAAGTAGTCTTTGCCTACCCCTGTGGGAAAGAGGCGTGACGGTATGTATGTAAAAGGATCATTCATTTATCCCAAACATGTCTTACAGTTCTCGACTGTGATAAGTGAGTGATCCGTTTAGTTAACAATGGTTCTATAGTTTTTTATGATCTATTAACTTTTCTATGTTTGCTTGCTTACAAATCCAATCGGTCCATTCTAAATATAGCCATGCCCTTTGTATAATTGTTGTCAAAATAAACATCGGTACAGTATTTTAACACTCCAAAATAGGTGATGAAATATTTATTACCTTAGAGATTGATCAGTGCAATGAATAGGACCCGTTTTAGGGTTCAGGACCTCGAAAGGGAAAACGTTACTGTCCATTGTGTCCATCTGTCAAGACTCTTTTTCTCAGGAATGATTCTCTCCGATTATAAAAAAAAAACAAGTTTCTAAGTTCACGCGACCAAAAGATCGTTTTGGATTTGGAAGTGGGTATTTTTTTGATATAGATAGTTGTTTTGGCCTCACAGCTCAAGTTTTAGGAATCATGGTAAAAGCGATCCGGCTAGCAACCCATCACTATTTTGATTTCCTTTTCCACCTATTCGCCCTTAATCATGCTAAACGTTTTGGTTTGGCCTTAAGGTTTTGTTACCTTTGGCTCTGTCTACCCCGTAAGGGATAAAGGTATGTATGTAGCTGAAGTAAATAAAGAAAAAAGTCCCAAAATTTTCTTTCGTAATGAGACAAATCTTTATACCATTATATTTCAGCATTTAGCGTGTGTTGCACCAAACTTACAAAAATAGCTCTTATTCTCTTCCATGGAAAACAAAGTTTGATTTTGTCTCACGATAGTTTTATGTTGAAAGTAGCAAAGTCGTAAAAAAAGCAACTCGATTTGTACGGAACTCTTAGTGCGCCAATTTCACTCTCACTTGACTACTTTTTTTACAATTTTAAAATAAATTAAATTTACAACGACCACTGGTTCCTCTATACTAATACCTCTAAGTAATTGTGTTTTAAGCATGCATCTCTATTCAAAGCACTAACACAGTTATTTCGATTAAGGAAGTAACTGCCAATCTAACTAGGTATTTAGTGCAAACCAGGGATCACAAGTAATAACAACGATTGGTATTTACATCTGAACCCATTTGTAAATCTACAATAACTTGGCGCCAAACGGGCCAGTGGTTCGGAACAATTGGTTCTCTTGTTTTAGTTGCACTTTGTTAGCAATATACTTCCTTCTTTAGATTACGCGAACACAGGCAGGCGAGAATTCAAAAGGGTTTTTGATATGGTAATTTCAAGTTATGGTTGGGAAAGGTTTCTAGAATCTTACAAAATGACACGTGTTGTGCTACCAATAGCGACTCTGATATGGGCCTCTTCCAGCTGAATAGTCTTTCACATGAGATGATTGTCTTATGGGAGCGTTTATGAGTTCGTTCGTACAAATTCAAAGAAACTTAATGTCAGGACAGGTCAATAGAGTTGAATAACAAAGCATCACATTTACTTGACCACCCAGAAGCGTGTATCAAGTAGGTTTTTACTTCATTATTGAATGTGACACTTTTAAATTGACATGAATGGTAGGTACCTACCTACTGACTTAAAAATAGAGTTGGGAAGAATGATCAAAAAGGGGTGCGAGTCGGGTTACCTCCACGTGTGATTAAGAGCTGCGGTTCGTTTTTGGATCCGTCCGGGGGGAAGAGCAGTGCTTGGTCCGGTGCGCCCTGGGCATCGGCTAATGATTTCCTGCCAGTTTCTGAGGGATATCATTGACCGTTGAACTGGCTAAGAGCCCGACAGGGGGGGAGGGGGGTCTTTGACCATTCCCGTACAACGTTGCCGACATTTTGTCACAAGATTTTTTAATAAAAATTTTTACATTGACATTGGCGAAGTTGTCGTCACTATAACGACTTGATACGCCACAAATAAAAGAAGAAGAAGAATGATCAAAAAATTATTTGGTTTTAATAAAATGTTGTCGATCTATGAAGAAGTACAATTTTGTTTGTACCCCTGAGCTTAAAGTCGTTGACCTTAAGTTTTCAGGATGTTATGAAAACAATTGTAACCATTTCATTTATTTTAAAGAAAATATTAGTACATGAAGTCATAACATGAAACTAACTAATTTTGCACACAAACATTAAAATTGGTTGTTTTTATTTTAATATTCACCATTTTATTCAGGTTCTTGTGTTATTTTTACATTTTCATTAACAATTGATTTTATCAGCCGTTACTTTTTTAGGTTATATCAACGAAATACATACATAGGTACACTTATACGACACATTATTTCTTGCTCTATAAAAATTTTACTAATGACAAAGTTTGTAAGGATGTATGTGTGGATGCTCGTTATTCTTTCACGACAGAACGGCTGAACAGATCTGTATGAAATTTGGCACAGAGGCAATTTATAGTACCTATGTAATAACATAATAATATAGGATAGTTTTTGTTCCGAAAAAATGCAATTCCCGCGGGATGGCGATAAATTAATTTGCAGAAGAAGTCGAGAGCACACACACACACACACACAAATCACGTCTATATCCCTTACGGGGTAGACAGAGCCTGAGGTAACAAAACCTAAAGGCCACGTTTAACATGACTGTAGGCGTAAAGGTGAAAAGAGGAATCAAAATAGTGATAGATTGCTAGCCGCATCGCCTATAACACGATTCCTAAGAATTTCGCCCACTTTATTTATTTTATTTTACTAATAAAATAGTATGTATGTATGTATGTAAACTCTTTATTGTGCAAAATAAACAAGAGAAATACAATTGACAAATACTGAGATACATGCACAAAGGCGGACTTATCCCTTTAAGGGATCTCTTCCAGTCAACCGTTGAGTGGATGAAAGGAGTATTATATTAGGGATGGACGAGTGAGTGAGTGGGTGAATAGTACCTATTTCAAAATGGACGATATATATCACATAAGTTACCTTAGGTTCTGTCTACCCCGTAAGGGATAAAGACGTGATAATAATATATGTATGTATATATCACATAGTTAGCTGTGAACGATCTTCAAACGTCAATCAAAGGCATTTGCGTCTATTAAATTACAGAATTATGGCGTATTGTCTGGGAGACAACTCAAAAGCTACTCAATGCATTATCGACTCTAAAAAGCCATAGATCAATAAACATTTTTTTGTCACTGCGCAGGATTTAGTACTGACCACCAGCTGAGATCAAAGTCGCCGTGGTTATATCAAAAGGTTAAGGCGGTAGGACCACGTAAAAATAGAGATGTCAGTTCACGCTGGCTTAGTATTGGCGGCAGCTACTGGAAGGTTGAAGTTATAATTGTAATTTAAAACTAAAAGATGTGTTTAATGTTGGTGAAATTTAGACGAGGTTAGTAAGTAAATAAAAGTATCGATACAGATAAATAAATAAAATGAAATAATGGAATAATGAATGGACAATGTTAGTGACAATTCACTAATGAGTTTTGAAATTAGACCGCTTATAATAATATTATCACTACATTGGTAGTTTCTTATATGCCGTTAATGGGTTCATTTCCAATATCTTTTAATTTCAGACTTTGCCCAGAGACTCACAAAAAACTTAGAATTTACCAGTTGCTTCTCTTCCCGCGCAGATGGTAAAAACCCATCGAGGGAATGGGCGAAAGTCTCAGGAATCATGTTACAGGAGACGCGGCTAGCAACCCATCACTATTTTGATGTCCCTTTCCAGCTATACGCCCTTAACCATGCTAAATGCATCCTTGAGGTTTCGTTACCTTAGGCTCGGTCTACCCCTTAGTGGATAAAGATGTGATATATGTATGTATCAATTCTTAATATAATCTCATATTCCTCTTCCTGTAAAGCTGCTAGGTAGTATAGAAGTTTTGATGCAATCAACTCGCGCCAGTACTAAACGCTTGTTAACAAAGCACCGACTACGTGACTACGGACTGATTCGACATTTAGTAGCGGTAAGCAGCTTTTATTTATGTCGGTGTTTATGTGAACGAATGATTTACGTATGAACCCCCGATTGGATTAATCCTTGTTTTAGGACAAAACGGTCTTTATCGCGCTAAAAGGTTGACTTATTTCATTTCATTGAGTAGATTTATTGGAAACATTCCAGAACGTTCGACAATCAACTAAAGAGAATATACGCTGCCAGGTAGAAAGTAGTTAAGAGCTGTGATTGAAAGCATGTGTTGTATTAAAAAGTAAGATTAGTTAAGGTAATAGGTACCTTGAAAAACACTTAAACTTAACCTTAACTTTGACCTAAACCTGTTTTGTTCCACGGGAGTTTGTAATTGTGTAGTACAGTCACAACATCCAAACAGATGACGCTTGGTGACAAAAAATCGCATAGTAACAAAGTCACGTGACAGGTAGTAACAGATAGAAAAATTCGAAGGCTTGCCCACCTGCTTTGGGTAGTGTGGGTTCGATTCCCGGCCATAGCTTTACTTTTCGGATTTTTCTATGTGACTTTTCGTTTAGAAATGTAATAATTCGTAGTCGTATCATAGTTGACAGAGTTAATGTTGGACTAGTCATAAGTGACCTGCTTAGGGGGGGGGGAACTCCAGACTTAGGCAGGATGCTTAGGGCTCTTCCCTCCTTGAGAGAGAGGGAGAGGTAATGTAGGAACTTGAGTTTGTTTGTCCAAAAATTTGTACAAACAAACCAGCGTGCTGGCAGGTGATGCGATTATTTGTAATTTAAGTTTAGAATTTTAATGGAATAAAGAAACAAAGTGTTTCTTCAGGGCATTACCTGGACAGCTGCCTCCGAAGGCATGCCTGTTGTATTATAAATATTTTAAGTTCCTAAATCTGAATATACGGTTAAAGACCTTAACGGTGTTATTAGTTACGCGCTGCGTGAACCCTTATATCTTCTCGCTCTTAAATCCAGGAGTTTCCTGTTAAGTTAGTGTAGACCTGGCTACAGCCCCCACAGTACCTAGTTGGTGCCAAATACCATCTGTTTGAATGCTGTGTCTCTACGACACAATTACCTACAAACTCTCGTGGAACATCTACTGCTCATCAGGGATCAACAAGATCGCTTAGTAAATGACATGAGCTTTACAGATGAAAAAATCCTAAGTCTTATCCCCCCCCCCCGTAGGGTGGTGGATGAGTAAATGAATTGATGTGTGGTTCGATTTTCGGCCATAGTTTTACTTTCTTTTTTCCCTGTGTTCTAGTTTTAAGTATCGTTTAGAAATACAAAGATTTAGCATTAATTAAATGCGAATAAAACCTAGGAGAAGTTTTGAAAGAAGGTCAGGCCAGGAGTACCTACCCGAAACCGACGAGCATTATATGAAGAGATTGACGAGTGTGGATGAAGTATGTCAGGATCGTAACAAGTGGAACAAAGTAGTCTCTGCCTACCCCTGTGGGAAAGATGCGTGACGATATGTATGTATGAATAAAAACCATCTCTTGTTCCAAGTTTCCAACCTCGCTCCGAATTCGCAAAAGCTCGACATTCGAGAGAGTGAAAGCTGGCCGAGGGCCGTAATTTGGTCCATTTGAAGCAAATTATGAGGAATTAGTTCATACCTCGCACGCGATGCGGTCACACCATCTCATGCTTGGGTCACATGCGGTGCAAAGCAAGTTATAATACGACAAGGAAGACAAACAATAAACAACAACAACAATAACATTTATTTCGTAAAAAATACATCAGCAGTATACAAAAACGATTATCTGGCAGACCCCAAACTAGGCAGAGCCTGTATCTTGGGACCTTGGAGTGCACTATACAAGACAAATTAGCTTACAGTGGTTAGTAGACGTCAGTTAGAAGTTAATGGTTGGTGTTAACGAGTAGGGTCATTCAATTCCGACTCAATTCAGGTTTTAGCTGTCATTTTTAGAACGGATCTGACAGCGAGCGAACCTAAACTGAGTCGGAAATAAATCGCGTTAAGATGTCATGGTAAACCCTCAGGTCACCCAATACCGGCGATACTAGAGGATTGCAGGGAAAGCCAGCCTAGGGCCAAGATTGAATACCTGATTTGCCAGTAATTTAACCGGCTGTCTTACTCTCAAGGCTGGTGCTAGCAGCGCAAGCTAACTCACAAGACGGTGACGATCACGATGGACCTTGCACCAGGTATTAAAACCCGCAAAATGTTACAATCAGTACCTATTTAATACATGCATACATACATAAATAACGCTTTTATCCCTTACGGTGTAGCCTAGAGGGTAACAAAGAAAGAAACAAAGAAGACATTTATTCCTTTTTGCAAGACACACAAATATAAGAGAATATACACACATTTACAGTAAATAAACACAGACAATGAAAAATAGATCATCAGCGTTGTGTGTGTCTTCGCAAAAGTGAAACGGTCGCTGGCTCAGCATTTCGCTGAGGTGTTAGACACTGCAGCACTGATTTTTCAGCCAGAACAGTCTATGACTCACGAAACGATACACAGATAAAATATACTACATAATCCATAAAATTAAACAAGACCCAAAGGCCACGCTTAGCATGATTGTAGGCGCATAGGTGGATGTGGAAAGCGGAATCAAAATAGTGATGGGTTGCTAGTCGCATCGCCTGTAACATGATTCCTAAGATTTTTGCCCATTCCCTCGATGGGCTTTTACCTCTGCGGGCAGAGAAGCAGCTGGTACATTCTATGTTTTTTCTTTGCTCCTAGACCAGCATGAAACTATTCAATGAGTCTTTCAAATGTCATAAAAAGGTACACGTAAAAATTAACAAGGTAATCAATAGGCTTTAACGCTTCCGCGGTTTGTTTGATTCCAGAAAACTTTCACAACAGAAGGAGGAAAGGAATTTCTGTCTAGAAGTCTTTGCGTTTATCGTGAACAGACAGGCAGGCAGACGGCGCGGTGGAGAATTGTTTTATAATAATTAATTCCGATAAGCATGTGTGGAGCTAACAACAGAAAAACCGTCGTCAAGTTCAACGACCAACTAAAAGATTGATACATTGTTTTTAATAGCCCACTCGGAAATATCTTCCATGCTGGTCTGTAAGTAAAGAAAAAAACATAGAATTTACCAGTTGCTTCTCTTCCCTCGCAGATGGTAAAAGCCCATCGAGGGAATGTGTGAAAGTCGTAGGAATCATGTTATAGGCGATGCGGCTATCAACCCATTACTATTTTGATTTACCTTTCCAGCTATACGCCCTTAATCATGCTAAACGTGACCTTGGGTTTGTTACCTTAGGCTCTGTCTACCCAGTAAGAGATAAAGACGTTATATATGTATGTATGGACTTGGAAATATTGAAGTAACCTTACTATCAGGTTTGTAGAATATAAAGATAATGTCAAAGCCCATTTATTCATAATAACGTAGCCTATTAATTTCATTTTTGATACAAGCTTTATTTGCGGACCGTACTTCCATTTCCATGTGTTCTGCATAATGTTTACCAAATTTCAAGTCAATCAGACCAACCGTTGAAGAGTTCCCTCCTGCGGAGACGGCCCCGATCGGGTCACCAGAATTCTACTAACCAGTAGGCTTATTACCTAACTCGCTCGCAATCGCCATCGTGTTCATTTCGTCAGTTCTTGTATGAATGTGACAGCTAGCTGAATCCGATGCCAACTGTCAGCCCATACATGAACTGTCAAAATGAACACGATGGCGATTGCGAGCGAGTTAGGTAATAAGCCTACTGATTATTATAATATTATTATCTTCCGATTTCCACAAGTATGCAAAATTTCAGCTCAATCAGCTCAATCAATGCCTCCGGAGATTCTAATCTAGGATATATTTTTAAACAACAAGAAAGGAAACGAGCAAGTGGTTCATCTGATGGCAAGTGAGCAGTACCCACGGACATCCGCAACACCGATCGCAGTTGCATTGCGAGCCTAGAAGGCTAAGATAAAATATGACATACGCCAACTTCACCGGCTGTTCTAGGTACCATGAACACAGCAGAGTCACTGCTGCTCGGCGGCAGGATTGTGATCGGGAGACGAAATTAAAATCTGTCGTTGTGACTGCATGCTTTGTATGCAAAAAAGTTGCTTCAAGGTAATAAGGAAACATTAAATGAGTAAATACATTAGTAAATTTGGCGCCGCCAAAGCAAATATATCAACTTAAGCGCCACACGATAAATCAACAAGATCTTCACTGTCAACCGTCGCCTGCGCAGACAAGGGGATTAACACAACCAACCAATGTAAAATGAATCTTGAGTGGTACAACGCCTTGTAGCAGGGAGAGCTCTCTGGATTTACTGGGCGTGAGTGTTGGGTGAACATCCCGTGCCACGGTCGACAAGCAACACGTAATACCTTTATCTTGGTTTTTTTTAGGGTTCCGTACCTCAAAAGGAAAAAACGGAACCCTTATAGGATCACTTTGTTGTCCGTCTGTCCGTCCGTCCGTCTGTCAAGACCCTTTTTCTCAGGAACGCGTGGAGGTATCAAGCTGAAATTTATATCAAATACTCAGGTCTACTGCCCCTTGGAGCTGTGAAAAAATCAAAATTCTAAGCCAACGCAATCAAAAGATACAGCCGTTTATGCAGCAAATTTCCGCAAATTTTCAACTCTCAAGGGAATCAAAACCTACAAGGTAGTTCCCGTAAACGCAGAATCTTGAAATTTGGTATGAAGGTAGGTCTTATAGCCCAGATTAAAGAATAATTGCGAAAACCGTAAATGTCTATGTATGTCTGTATATAGCAGTGACCAATATAAAGTAACCCCACACTGCGTACATTTTGCTTTGGAGCAGGGCTCTGCTTACACTGGTTTTAGATATTTATAGATAATGATACGGAACCCTCGGTGCGCGAGTCCGACTCGCACTTGACCGGTTTTTCGCTTTTCCGCCTATACGCCCACAACCACGCTAAACGTAAACTTTTATATCTTGTTTTTACAGCTCTGTTTACCTGTGAGAGACGAAGACGAATAATTATGTATAACTAACTACATGTATGATCAATTGCAGTAGTCATCGACTTCTGACTTCCGATCCGTGTATTGTGTACAACCGTCTGCCAGACGATATCAGGGATGCAGCTTCCATCACTATTTTTAAAGGCTGACTGAAAAAGTGTCAATTCAATTCAATTCAATTCATTTAATCATTCAAGTCATGTCTTGTTGATAATGTTTTTTTTTTAATTATTGTGAGTTTTTTGATTTGCAACTCGCAGAATAGATAGAATTAATTTTATTGACTTGTAATGCGAGCTACCAAGAATAAATTTAATTTCATTTTCCATAACAACTTCCATACTGGTCTGGGAGCAAAGAAAAAAACATTATAATGTACCAGTTGCTTCTCTATATTTTGTATGAACTGTATTTTGTATGTACGTTAAAAGTTTAGGTATATTCTTCCATGCTGGTCTGGGAGCAAAGAAAAAACATAGAATGTACCAGTTGCTTCTCTTCCTGCGCAGATGGTATGAGCCCATCGAGGGACTGGGTGAAAATCTTAGGGATTAGGGATAGGCGATGTGGCTTGTAACCCATCACTGTTTTGATTCCCCTTTCCATCGATACGCCAACGTGGTCTTTAGGTCTTGTCACCTTAGGCTCTGTCTACCCCGTAAGGGATAAAAACGTGATTTATATATAATATGTATGTATGTATGTATGTATTAAAGGTTTAATTGACGTCACACAAGTTCTCTGACGTCTATATGTTTTAACCGTCACGGTTTAGACTGCGGATATTTTACTATGATTTATTATTTGCTCCCACGGCCTAAATCCAAAAGACAGATATTATTATAATCAATCCAAAATAAACTCCCATCGTCTTAAATCATTATAATTTATTCGGTGATAAATGTCTTTGGGATTATCGGTAATTTTGATGTAGATGAACTCTGATGACCTCAAAAGCTCTAATCAAGATGGATTATTGAATTGTCTGCGAATATGATTCTACAGGACTGTGGAAAATTCGAGACGACCTAGATTTTGTGTAAGCCTAGACTTAAGACCTATAAGATCGATTGCTCTGGCGTCTTCTGGCGCACATTTTGACTCTAATCTCGAGGATTACTAAAACTTAGTATGAAAAGTCTGCTTGCAACAGACCGTAACTAACTGTTCTAACAATAGTACGCTGTGTCTACACAGTTTTGCAGGAACAATAAAATATTGTTTAAGTACATTATTAAATTTATAAATTCAGCTAAGTTTATCTTATCATATCTTATCTTTAACTAGGGGTAACTAAGCTAAGCTAGCAAAGTTACTTTATCTGCAAATCCAATTTCTGACTAAAGAACTGGGTGTTTCATAAAATTTAATAACGAATCCTACTAATATTATCCTACCAACATTATAAATGCGAAAGTTTGTGAGTATGGTGATCTTTAGGTCGTTCTTTATGATTTGTAACAAACGTGACCATAATAAACGTAACGTAATATAAATAAAACGCTATAGTTAACAGTCTAGAACTTGCTCAAATATAAAGTACCTAAAGCCAATAATGAACAAGCAATTGGAAACAAGCGGCACATCATTCGCAAGCATTTAGCAATTACCGACGTAATAGTGGAACAAATCAAGTTATAGTGAAGAGACACAATGTGTTAAATACAGACGGGCAATCCTATCTCGCGCGCGCGATGTCCTCATAGTCTATCATTTACTGATTTTCTTATGATATCATAATCTATCATTTACTGGTGTTCTTATGATTTCTTATGATGACATCATAATCTATAATTTACTTACTTAATTATGACTTCTTATGATGACATCATAATCTATTGTTTAGGTACTTATTTTCTTATGATGACATGATAATCTATAATTTACTGATTTTCTGATGATTTCTTGTGATGACATCATAATCTATCATTTACTGATTTTCTTCCATGCTCCACGTCTAGCACGAGAGCGCATAAGGGTCGCGTCGGTCGCGAGATAGGATTGCCCATCTTTTTCTTACAGTGCGTTCCAGAAAGAGACAGGTAGTCTATCTCGCGCACTCTTGTCGTAGCCGGGCTGATACGTTCTGTTTTTCTTTCTCAGACGCTGCTTCTCTTCTCGCGCAGATCGTAAAGCCTAATTATAATTTTTTGTCGTCAATTCACAACAAAACACCATAAAATAATCAACAATAACACAACGTCGTAGTTTAAAAAACAAGGCGTCGACAATTACGATAACGTCTCAAAGTATCAATGAAACCCAATCATCGATAAAATCGAGTCCTTATCGATTGTTGAGCAGCACTGGCTGTAAGTAATAGCCTTGTTAGGAGTGTGAACTACCAGATTTTGAAGCCGGCACAATCGAGTACTCGATTAACTATTGCGATAAGAACGGCAATTGTAACGATTGTTGGCTTTGGTGTTGGAGGATTGAGATTTAGACAAAAAGCACTTACATCAGTTAAACTTTAATGTAAAGGGTTTTGGATTTCATCAAACGTTGATCATAAATAGCGCAGCTCGATGTTGTACTATATTAAAAAGGATTATGATATTATGTACTATCGAACAAAATGATTCCTGACCACTGCGGAACTCTTTCACAGTTAATATCGCAGTGAAGTTACATTTCATTGACAAGAAAAATCATTTTCACATATCGGTATTTACTATGAGAACGTTCTAAGATGATGGTTAGGTTAGGGAAAAATACTAGTTACCCATATCAACTAGTTTTTCACCTGTCGAAGTTTTCTACGTTAACGTTTCTTTCGTTGATACAAAAACCGTCAACGACTCACCAGTTGATAAAGATATGGCTCACACCATCTCCTTAGATATTCTACCTATGTGTGTACTCTTATTGTATTTTGTATGTATGCATGTGTGTAATGATATTACATACATACATACATACATACCGTCACGCCTCTTTCCCACAGGGGTAGGCAGAGACTACTTTGTTCCACTTGCTACGATAATACTACTACTGCTAATATACTTGCTTGTAATGATATTTTGTAGTTTATTTTATGATTTGTTTATTGTTCTTATGTACCTACTGTAGATATGTACCTACGCTTTATAGCTTTCACTATCTGGAATTTTAAACTCACACTTTGTCGGTCCCTCGTTTAATGTTCCTCTCATCTACTCAACGGTTAACTGGTAGGGATAAGTTCGCCTTCGTGCATATATTAATGTTTTTTTTGTGAATTGTACCTGTTTCTGTATATTTGTACAATAAAGCATTTATTTACTTACTTACTTACTTACTTACTTACTTACTTACTTACTTACCAGTAACCAATTCGCAATGTCTTCAGCAGCTGCGGCACAGAGCCACTTGTAAAATTCTCACAACGTACGGCTTTAGACATCTAACGGTGGCACTAACTTATAACTAGATAAAATATTGTCGCGCGTCGGTTTTACGGTAGTGCTCGTAGGTTAACTTACCGTTAAGGTGATTCGGTGTGAAATAGGGCAGCAGGCGATTACCTATTGAGTAGCGGCTCAATTTAACAATACTATGTAAACATGAACAAATCCCTCCCTTACCTCCATCCCTCCCTGCGTTTATCCTGTCTATTTGTTTCCGCCACCTACTTAAACTGTCTTCAACTTATTTCTCTGTCGCGTTGGTTGTCTGGTAGAGATCGCTATTAAATAAATAAATGTCTTGGGGACAAATTACACCAATTGACCCAGCCCCAGATACTCATACTCATACTCATACTCATTTATTCGTAATAATTATAGTTATTACATGTCATTTTTATCATTATTTTATGTCATTTCATGTCAAGAACAACTCATGAAATTTAAAAAACAATTACAATTTAAAATTTAAATAAAACGGCAGCACCAATAAAATAATAAAACAATTTTTTTTTCAATCATAAAGCTGTAGGCTTTGACTGCCAGGAAAAGAGTTCGTCGAATGTATAGAATGTGTGCTCGAGAAGCCAATTCCTGAGTTTAATTTTAAAACATCTTACATAATACATAATTACATAATTAAATACATACAACATCCATGACTCGGGCACAAACATTCGTATTCATCATACAACTGTCTGCCCCTACCGGGATTCGAACCCGGGGCCTCTAGCTTCATAGTCAGGGTCACTAACCACTAGGCTATCCGGGCGATAAGACCGGCTATTGTCTACTTTGTTCCTTGATTCTGTATTGTTTTGTACTGATTTGTGGTGTTCAATAAAGAGTATTTGTATTGTATTGTATTGTTAACACATGCAAATCAATGAGCAGCTTTTTTTAGCTTCACTTAAGTCATTTTAATTAGTTTTTTTTTTGGGGTAAAAAGCGTCCCGTACATTTTGGACAGACGGACGATAAAGTGATGTTAAGGAGCAACCACACCGCCGCGTATACGCAGTGACGTGTCGTAGGCGTCACTTTTTCTCACCGCCAACGTCTTTTACGCACTGGTGTCGTTGCGCCTTTATAAGGAGTTCCGTTTTTTCCTTTTCTAGTTACATATAAATCACGCCTGTATCCCTTACGAGGTAGACAGAGCATAAGGCAACAAGACCTAAAGGCCACGTTTAGCATATTGTGGGCGTATATGTGTATTTCGCCCATTCCCTCGATGGGCTTTTACCATCCGAAAAGAGAAGCAACTGGTACATTCTATATTTTTTCTTCAGTCCCAGACTAGCATGGAAGAACCTTTCTTCCTTTTCTAGGTACGGAATAATATTTGTGATTTATTAACATTTTATTAAAAACTAGCTCCTGCCCGCGACATCGTCTACGTAGAATTATACATATAAACCTTCCTCTTGAAATATCTATTAAAAAAACCTCATGCAAATCCGTTGCGTAGTTTTAAATATATTATAAGCATACATATGGATAGACAGACCGACAGACAGACAGCGGAAAGCGACTTTGTTTTATACTATGTGGGTGATAAAAGTTATTTAGAAACACGGCATCCAATCAGAGAAGCCGTTCTAAGATGCACAGCAGATGACTTATATTAATTTCCACTTAGTATGGATTAATTGCGATGGCTCTATTTTAAAATAAGTCTGTGTTTGTTTAGTTCCTAAACATCAGACTTAACATAAACTGTTTGCCTAGGAGTTCAAGAGTTGCTAGAATCATCACAGCCTAAACCAACCTAACAAATTCGCACTAAGACCTTTTCGCTGAACACTTGAAATAATAACAGTCTTCAAGAGTATATTGACCGATGATTTGCGCACTTAGAGCATTAAACGAACCGGAGGGTATATAGATCTGCTATCCCTTCGAATAGTAAATATTTTTAGAGACGTCATCATAGATATCTGAGTCGTAAGATATCAGGAACTAAACAAAGAGTGGTTATTATTACGTACGCATAATTTGCCTCATTCTTTAAAGGTTTTACTGATGTGTTTACTTTGGAAGCGTTTTTTTTTATAGAACGTACAAATGTACATGACGTCTCCGTTTAGCTTGATACTCTTAGCTTGCACACACCATTCTAAGTAAGGTAATCGATATAAATGCTATCGATTAATATCTGTCATTCGATGTTGGTATCGATTTGTTCGTCGCGTACGTTTACGAAGACAGGTCGGTGGTATGACAAATCGTTTGGCTCGTTCAAAGCGAAATGCGAATGTAGATTTGATTGAATGGTATTAATAAAATGAACTTTCTGTAGTGGTTTTATTTGCGCAACCATTAATGGGTGATGAATAAAAATCTCTTTTGAAATGTGAAATAACATTTTGTGGTACCTGTGTTTTTCGATATAAGAAAGTAAGAAAATGTTTTATAATAATCCATGAGTCGAGCTTAATTCATACTATTAATTAATACAAACTTAATTTGTATTGTATTTTGTAAGTATGCATGTGTGTAATGATATTTAGTAGTTTATTTTGTTTTGTTTATTATACGACATTTAAAAAGTAATACACGACTGCCAAGCGGTGTCGACCATGGTCATGCGGTTGTGGTTGGTTGGTTGGTTGAAAAGAAAGCATTTTAGATTTTATCATGCTTAATACGATATACATAAGTCAAGATTTTTCTTAAATTATTAAAATCGGGTTAAACATAAATTACTGATCAAATTATAGTCGAATATGATACGATGAACGTGTTTCAAATCGATCAGTGGTGAACCAAGGTATTCTCAGTTCCCGGTTGGATTACCTTTCAAGTTTACTTTGAGGAAAATCAACGGAGCAGACCTCGGCTGCAAGCAGGTCAGTGACTAAAAGAATCTAAAATTCACAGTTACGCAAATTGGAAAAAGGAAAGAAATAGGAAATAGGTGGTCTATTAATTTTAAGCCGACTTCCAATCAAATGAATTGAACGAAGCGACAACTTATTCTTAGACATTTCATATAATTATTTACCCTTATAGTGGCAGACCACGTAACTGGCCGATAGTAACTGTCACGTAGAATTTCAAGCATTATATTGAAAGCTACCAAATATTAGATCAAAATGAAGTCCTAGTCTATTAAACAAGAAAGCAATCAGGAAAAGCGAAGTCGTAGAACATAGTGTTCTTAGTTTAACAAATTGTTTAAAACAGCCGTGGACAAACGTGGCTCAGTGCGTTGCAACTGTCCAGAAATAAACGAGACGCACAAAACGATGAATGAGACGAAACGACTGGCACGACCTAGTAGCCCTGTGTTAGGTATTAGATTTTAGTAAAGATTAAATGGCACTTGTAATAATACTAGGAAAAACGCTAGATTAACAGATAGTATTACATGCCAAAACAAAAGATGGAACGACCATAAAGAGCCTGAGAAACAATTCAACAAGAATGCGTCACAAATCAAACAAGAAGGAATGCGTCGGCATCTTCTGTAAAGAGCAATAAAATATTAATTACTTCACGATGAAAAAGCTTATTGACACAAATAAACCTACAGAAAAAATAAACCAAAACCAATCAATCAATCGATCCTTTATCCAACACTCCGTCAAATTAAACCTGAAAGAAACAAAACCTTGAGATACGTGGGAGTGTCTCTAGACAAAGATATTTCGGATGCAATAAAAGATACCGAACAACGATATTAATGAGGCGGAAAACGATGCAATTAAGTTAATTAATTACTACTAAACGTCTATTTCAGCTATAGATGATGCAACAATAAAGCTGTAGGAATAGGAACCTTGGATGCGGCCGCGATGGTTACCACCGAGAAAGCGGTCTAAGCCATGAAAGATTGCGATCAACGTTGATATATGACTGAGAACCTACTAGAACTACAGAGAACATAAATATTCTACTGCAACGTAGCTGAATACCACACGAAGTTGAGCAGTAACGACGTATTATTTTTTTGGTTCATAAATTATCATAAAAATAATTAATTTTGTAAAAATGTGTCATCGCGTACTTAGTCCGCATCCTGCGGGTACTTTGCGTTTTTTCAGGATAGCTGCCTAGTAAATTAAGGATAACGTAGCTGTTGGTGAAATACATAAAGAAAATCCTTTAAAATACCACTAAAAGATCGACCAAAGGATATGGTAAGTATACTTCAATAAAGTAGGTACTAACTAAATCTTCCATGCTGGTCTGAGAGTAAAGAAAAAACATAGAATTTACAGTTGCTTCTCTTCCCGCGCAGATGGAAAAAGCTCATCGAGGGAATGGGCGAAAGTCTTAAGAATCATGTTATAGACGATGCGGCTAGCAGCTAGCAACCCATCACTATTTTGATTTCCCTTTCCACCAATACGCCCTTACTCATGTTAAACATGGCCTTAAGGTTTTGTTACCTTAGGCTCTGTTTACCCCGTAAAGGATAAAGACGTGATATATATATGTATGTACTAACTAAATAGATGAAAGACTAAACTGCACATCAATCCGCTTGTAACTTAAAGAACAACAACTCTTTTCCCGTAAGCAGGTGCGATGGTTGGAGTGGTATTTTTATGCCCATAACGAAACTTAAATAGCTACGATATTTTGAGGCCGATTTACTTCCATTGTTTGTTTCTAAAATAACTTGACGTAATCATAAATTTCATTAATCCGAACGTTTCGTGGCGAACTTTCATAATAATTTGTCGTTTGATACATAAATTTGTAACAGTAATATTGTAAATTTGAATTAGTGAATTCATTATGATGACTGCTTGTATCGTGTTTATAATAAAGGTTAAGTTTATTGCCCTTATTATAATTTCGAATGTGTGCTTTAATCATTCTAATGGTCCAGCTTTTGTGCGTGGTTAATTCTATTATAAACCTGTGATGAACTGAGACGAGTAGCTTTATGAGATCCACTACATCGGATTACTGAACAACATCGTAAACTGGGCTTATTGTATCGTAGTATTCTTCTGCTTATCCTTTAATAACCAAGAATTTGGGGCACTTACTATTTTACCGCTAGTTCTACTAATATTACTAACATAATTCGAAGAAAGATTTGTTACCTCGACATCGAGCTCACCAACATTAAGTGATTTAATTCAATCTGGTACATTTATTCTAAAATGCTTGAATTTCACATTTCTCATGGCTTTTTTTATTCTGGTTTTTAGTTTAGGTTCGTCCCTTGGTAAACGAATGACCATTGACCATATACAAGTCACAGTTTTCTTAAGAAAATCTATGATTATCAAAATCGAAAGTGTATTCGGGTACCAGCTATCGTGATAAATGAACACGCATCTCCACCGCGTCGTCTTATAAAATCAAAAAGCACTTTCCTAACTCCGAAAAACTTCGTTCTCGTGCATAAGCTATTTACAATAATATTTTTACGTTATTTTTGTTAATCCTAACTAAGTCATCAGAGTCGACCTACGCTCTGTCTCCCAGTCTCTTACTATAGGTACTCCTAGTTGTACTATCATGCTTATGACTTTGGTATCACCTGTCTACTTGACTAATGACGCCTTGTTAAAATGCAGAGCGTAGGCGGCGGTGAACTTTCCTTCCATTTCGCCTTCATCGAAATTGCAAATTCAATATCAGATGTTTATTGCTTGCAAAGGATGATGAAGAATGTAGACTGTGAAGTATCAAAGACATCGTCTGACTATAAACTGGAGAAAATAAATGTTGCATTAATTTAGATAGAAATCGAAATAAGAAAGGACGTGAAGTCCTCAACAAAGATAGAAATAATTATGTAAATGTATACTATACGTGAGACTATCTGACTTGAAATACTATTTCTGCTGCTTACTGTCAATGGAAATAACTGCTCAAGTCAATCCTAAAAACATACTTGCATTATTACATTATACAATTATAACTCACCCTTTGCCAAACAAGGCTTATGTAACTACACCACTTAGTCCGTAAGCGCCAAGGAACAGCAATCGCGATAAAATAATAAACACTGCGCCCACGCACCCTTGTCGTCTAAACGCGAATGCTTGTCGTGAACCATAAAATACCTAATGGCCACTTGTTTTGGATCCGCCAGCTCCTTATAACAGACACGTGCTATATCTTGTCTTGTACATAGTTGGTGCCAAGGATTTTTAAAACCGCTGTAATGCTTTGTAAAAAAAAAATATTAGAATGATTGAAACAAAGAAGAAACAGATAAAACATACATCTAAATAAAAGGCGGAAAAGCCGATAATTATAATAGTAAAATTTTTACGACCCTCTTCTTACGTGGGCAACTGTTTAGATTGAAGATAAGATCATCAATAAATTATCCACTTTTAATTTTAAGTAACGCTATTGAATATTAATTATGTTAATGAAAGACACTTCTGTTCATATTTTTAACCGTTAATTGTTTCTGAATTAGCTGTATAGATTTTTTTATTGACAAGCTTTATTTTGTATGACTTTAATACAATTCAGAGTGAGTCACAAAGGGCTACCGCCGGGCGTGCCACAGGGCGGTACTCTAGCCCACGCACTTTATACATCATACTTGATTTACCTATCCAACATTTGCCCATAGATCAATGCGAGGGAGGACTAGCTGTTAAATCTGCGTGTGGTCCGCAACTTTGATAATTAGTAAATTAGCGCGTTGACTTAATCAAGTGATACACCCACTTAATACATTTTATCAATAACTTGTTTCGACTAGACAGTAAGTTACTTCGACAATTAGTATATTTAGCTCGTCGACTTAATCAAATGGTAATTATAAATTGTATCAATCAATGAATATTTATAGCGTTTTCTAGCAGATATACCTATTTATTGCGTGAGTCCATAAAAAATAATAAACAAAAGAGCAGCGCGTAGCAGAGTAGCAAGTTAAATAGGTTTTCGTTCGTTTCTGATTTTGATGAAAATTGATAGTTATTAGTGATTGCACTACAGAATATATGTATGTACAGTCAAGTGTAATAATATGTATCCAGACAAAGTTTCAAAAATAAGTACCATACGCTCATACACCGGCGTAATAATGTCGTGGGACATATTTTTGAGAAGTTCCTATCGATACTTATTTTTACACTTGACCGTACATACATACACAAATCACGTCTTTATTCCTTACGAGGTAGACAGAGCCTAAGTTAACAAGACCTAAAGGCCACGTTTAGCATGATTGTGGGCATATAGGTGGAAAGGCGAATAAAAATAGGGATGGCTTGCTAGCCACATCGCAGAATATTATTTTTTATTAATCATTTTGTTCTGATACTGTCACAACAACTTGCAAATGCAACTACATAAATTTAATCATAGAAATGTGTACATCATCTCAAAGGAGAACCATATCATAAGTAGGTATCTGTAGCAGTTTTGTAACTCAACATAAACATATCACTGATTGTCTCGCACACAACAACATTCGCTAGTGCTTCCCATAACTTTTATAGTCCACAAGGAATCGAGGCTTTTTCTTTATCTCGAGTTTATAGCTCGGCTTGGAGTGACTCAGACGTAGAGGATCATAAATCCGACAGGCTATTTAGCATCTATATTATTCCTGGACTTAGAACATTAAACCAACTGGAGAGGTTAAAGGGCTTACCCCGATGTATATGGCCAGTTACAATCATAAGTGTGTGCATCATCGAGGAAATCACTAATTACATTGGTATTAAGGGCTATATATTTTTGGCAATACAATTGTCTTTTTCGACATATACCATACACATTTATTTTTCACGATTGTTTTTTGTTCTACATGGAACGAAGCCGTTTAAGCAATTAGAGTTTTGATCAAATATTTCTGATTTTTATCAGATTTAATCGAGTTTACACATAGAATGCCAGGACGAACATAAAATGTACCAGTTGCTTCTCTTCGCGGGCAGATGGTAAAAGCCCATCGAGGGAATGGACAACAATCATAGGAGTCATGTTTATAGGCGATGCGACTAGCAACCCATTACTATTTTGATTCCATTTTCCATCTATACCTAGCTCCACAATCTTGCTAAGCGTGGCCTGTAGGTATTGTCTCCTTAGGCTCTGTCTACCCCGTAAGGGATAAAGACGTGATTTGTGTATTGTATTGTTAATCGAGTTTTACACTATGCCACACAATAACTAGACAATTAACTATCCATATTGATCATAAGAGCTGCTTACTCAACTCTAGTGACCGGTTTGACCTTCCGCTGGCCAATCAGAATGCGTAATCGCCAATTTCAGCTTGGCTTAATTTCATCTCATATGAATTACAGCAATTCCTCTCATTAAGTTGTTTGCTCTATGGTATGCGTGAACCTCGATATAGTGTTTGGCAATTTCGCTGTTAGCTTTCATAGTGACATTATGGACATTATAGCACTGATATTTTGCATGCGTATGCCGCCTTGACTTGATACGTGTCTTAAGTAATAAATTTTGCTTCATAAAAATTATAGACCGGCCGCTAACATGAGTCCTCGCCCACTCCTGCGCCGCGCGGGCGAGGACGACAAAGGGGACCGAGAGAGGTCCGGGCGGGTAGTGCGCCTGCCGCCCGCACCTCTCTCGACCCCCTTTGTCGTCCCACCCCGCGCTCCTGTGCCGCGCCGGCGATGACATTTAAGCGGTCTACGGCGCCCATGACGACTCCGTTTTGTTTAACGCTCTACGTTACTGGAGTATCGTATATCTGTCTACTTATCTTGCTGTCGTGGACTATCCAAACCAGTCCCGTTAATAAATGAATGAGACTTTAATTGGTGCTAAATCTAATGCTGTGTAACAATGAGCCGAAGCTAATGATAGTTCTCCTTTATATATAGTTTCAAATGGTAAGATAGAAGATTTATTCGGTCGTGTTAATGTTCACCGTAATGTTGGTAATTAATAACTTACCCTTTTTATTTAGTTATGTAACTTATCTGTAGAACATAAATAGACTGGAAACGGATGGAGACGACATCGAAAGGCATATAAAGTTATATAATGTACTTATATCGTAATAAAACATTTCCGTGGTGCAATTTGTTCTATCTCATACTATAAAATGTAAAAGTAACTCTGTCTGTTACCTTTTCACAGTAAACCCGTTTAACCGATTTAGTTGACATTTGGTATAATGATAGTTTCAGTCCCAGAGAAGGACATAGGGTAGTTTTAATCCCCGAAGACGGAGTCGCGGGCAACAGCTAGTAGGTTATAACTTTCTATATCTACTTTATCTATGTCACTTTGACATACTTAACTCTGCAGTTGGTGGGTTACCATGACGTCTTAATGCAATTCAATTCCGATTCAGTTTAGGTTCGCTCGCTGTCAGATCCATACTATAGAATAGACCGACTGCCTTAATGAGTTTTCGCCCGCGCGGCACAGGGGCGCGGGGTGGGACGACAAAGGGGACCGAGAGAGGCGGGTAGTGCGCCTGCCGCCCGCGCCTCTCTCCGCCCCCTTTGTCGTCCCACCCCGCGTCCTTGAACC
Organism: Pandemis corylana; assembly: GCA_949127965.1. NCBI lineage: Eukaryota > Metazoa > Arthropoda > Insecta > Lepidoptera > Tortricidae > Pandemis > Pandemis corylana. The sequence continues at coordinate 11,279,145 of OX421866.1, read as the reverse complement.
GCGCGAGCGAAGACCCATTTAAGCGGTCGGTCTATAAAAATGACAGATTAAATCCGATGGTAGCATTAAATCCGTTGCTAGCATAAGTCTTCCTTAGCGTCCAAAGTCCGAGGTCGGCTTAATAGGAGCACTCTTTGGCATGCTAAGTAAAAACCCCCTTGCTGAGCTGCCCGTCTGGCGGCTCGCCCCCTCTCCGGTAAGCTGTAAAAGCCGTCTGAGGCTAACAGCAATAGTCCGTCCGAAAAAAAAAAAAATGACAGCTAAAACCTGAACTGAGTCGGAATTGAATCGCATTATACGTCATGGTAAGCCCCTGAAGCTACTCATAAACATTAGTATCCTTTTCACAGCTATTCATATTTGGATGTACCCATCTCGGCAACACCTAAAATGTCAATTTCTATCAATAACGCATAATGTTCTCAGCGAATTATACTTAACAACTTCACAACAAGCTCTAAAGATAAGCAAAACTTGGTCGCTTAAAATGTTTCCTGTGTATTTTCTGTTAGGAGTTTAATGTTTTCCACTAACCTAGATATAATATAATGCGTACAATGAAAGGTCATTGGCTGCTGTGACTTACGGAAGATAAAGCTCGATAACAATGGGTAACAGAGCGGTGTGTTGGAGTCAAGAAGAAATGAGAGAGATTAAGAAAAGTAGTAGATTCTCAACTGAGTTCCGCTACCGTACATCAAAGCCACCGAACGACGGTTAAATAAATAACGACACTGTCTTCTTCAACCTCGACATTGGCGGAATCATCGACAGTATCGATGGCGCTATTTCTTTTTAAAAATTGAATTGAATTGAAAAAAAATAGAAAAATCTGGATCTGAATGCATATGTCGAATATTTGTCCAAATTCGATAGAATAGGCGAAACTAACGATTGCTTCGCATGATGGCTGACCTTTTCTAAATAACCTGTGCAATGGTTTTGTAAAACGTATTTATTTTCCGTACATAAATGTTCAAATCATCTCAGTTACCTACTCCTGAAAAATAACAGATGCCATACATATATACATACATACATACATAAATCACGTCTTTATCCATTACGTGGTAAACAGATCCTAAGGTAACAAGAACTTAAGGTCACGTTTAGCATGATTATGGGTGTATCGAAAGGGGAATCAAAATAGTGATGGGTTGCTAGCCGCATCGCCTATAACATGATGATGACTTTTACCATCTGCACTGCGCGGGTAGAGAAGCAACTGGTACATTCTATGTTTTTTCTTTGCTCCCAGGCCTGTCTGGAAGATATTTATTTTTATTATATTGGATGATATTTCTAATCTTGATATCTCCTATAATTCAAATTCCTTGTCACAACAAAATACCAACATTCAACGGATTGTGTCATCAGCTTTAATAATAGTCATTAAAAGTTTTATTGTTTCTTACTATCTTTCTTTTTTATACTTCATAAACGCCTCGTAAAAGTATCGTAACTTCAAATCAACATTTCATGTTTAATTTGGAAGCCAAAAATCTTTTAAACTGAGTTTACAAGTAGTTTCATCATCTCGTCCAGCCCACTAATATCATAAGGGTGCGGCTCCACTGAGGCGGAGACGAGCGGAGCGGAGAGGAGACGTGTGGGGATCGACCAATCATATTACATTCATATTACATGAAATCCACATCTCGTCTCCGATCTGTAATATGATTGGTCGATCCCCACACGTCTCCTCTCCGCTCCGCTCGTCTCCGCCGCAGTGGAGCCGCAGCCTAATACTGGGCACAGCTTTCTTCTTACAATTAAAGGGGTTGGTGGAATCGAGGACTGCACACACGCACGAACTGCTCCGCAGACTGTGTTTTTCTTCACCTTCACTGAAAGATGCAAACCGAGTGAACCTACGACTCTGCTTGAGACGCCAACGGTTGTTTCACCACTTAACTGCTACGGTTTTTTAAGTGATAAATTTCTTCATACCCACATAGATATTTTTGAATATTACATTATTCACACAATGATTTACCTGCCTTAGTAAATAGACTCTAGTTTTTGCAAACATTGAAGACCACCAGAAATAAATACGTTTTACAATATAAAATACCTGTTTTGGCTTCATAGTTAATTATGAAATAAACACTCTAGACTGCCTTAGTAAATAGACTCTAGTTTTTGCAAACATTGAAGACCACCAGAAATAAAATACATTTTACAATATAAAATACCTGTTTTGGTTTCATAGTTAATTATGAAATAAACACTCTAGACTGCCTTAGTAAATAGACTCTAGTTTTTGCAAACATTGAAGACCACCAGAAATAAAATACATTTTACAATATAAAATACCTGTTTTGGTTTCATAGTTAATTATGAAATAAACACTCTAGACTGCCTTAGTAAATAGACTCTAGTTTTTGCAAACATTGAAGACCACCAGAAATAAAATACATTTTACAATATAAAATACCTGTTTTGGTTTCATAGTTAATTATGAAATAAACACTCTAGACTGCCTTAGTAAATAGACTCTAGTTTTTGCAAACATTGAAGACCACCAGAAATAAATACATTTTACAATATAAAATACCTGTTTTGGCTTCATAGTTAATTATGAAATAAACACTCTAGACTAAATTGTTAATCAACACGAAACTCCTATCAAAATAATAAAATAAACATTTCACTGCTATTAGTCAAAGCCCTGTTTACGGCTCACCTCATTTGAAAGTCGTAAAATCCGTTTTATTTGGTTTTATTTCCACTTATCAAAGCTTATCAGCCATTCGGTTTATGACTCCACGCGTGGTTCCCTTTCACGCCTGAAGTTGGTTTTAATGAAATATCTGTTGATGAAATGATAATAATAAAATTAAATAGGTAATGAAAAATAAAGAGACAATCAAGGTTAAGGTAAGCACCAGAAGAACGCGAACTCCTACCCCATACAACCATTTGGTTACAGGGTATTGGTATCTATCAACGTCTGGATCCTGTGGAATTAAATTCATCAGATTATCCTTCCTTCACATAAAGATGACATGTGCATCAACGTCCCTTCTGTGTCCAGGTCCAGCCTATTTGGAGCCCTGTGGACTCTGTGTGAGCCCTGTGGTAAGGACCCTGTGACATTTCACGACCCAATTAATACGCTATTGAAGGTCAATCAAAAGCATCCGTATCATGTCGTTTTTTTTGGCTCAATTACTGCTGATAATGCGACTGTGATTCCTGAGATATAAAGTATGCGTTACATGGATTTCTCAAATGGTATAAAAAGAGAAGAGCATCGAGTGATTGTCACAGGAACACTGAATATTCAAAATTTAATGAACTTAAACAATTCCCCAAAAATACAATTACCAGATGCTTTAACGGTAAAGCTTACTTCGTTTTCGTTTCGTAAGACGAAATGAAGCCTTCAGGAATCGGACAGGAGACGTATTAATAACCCCGAGGCGAACAATTCGCGGTCACCGCAAGCCTGGATTTATAGCGATAGCGGTTATTTTATTAACGCTTCCTCATGTACTCGTGAATCGTAAATCTAAAGATCTAGCTGTCCAGTATGTAAGATCCTATATCACCTATCAAAGACTAGTTCACACCCGAAGGATACTCCTGTGGGAGAAGACAGGCAGTTTCATATCCCGCAAGAATTGGAAAAATGTCAAGAAAGAAAGAAGACATTTATTACTTTTTTCAAGACACACAAATATAAGAGAATATACACAATTTTATAGAAAAAAACACAGACATGAAAAATAGATCATCAGCGTTGTGTGTGTCTTCGCAAAAGTGAAACGGTCGCTGGCTCAGCATTACGCCACTCAGCGTTAAGACACTCAATGTTTTTGTAATTTGTAAATATAGGTTTTAGGGTTATATTATTTGTGTTATTGTATTTTTGTTGGCTAATTGAAATTCTAATAAAAGATATTCATGATGAAATTTAATTAAAACGTTATTAGCTATTTTAATATTCTAACTGGTTCCGTTTGAAATACCGAACGACAGCAAGAAACGTGTCACGTCAGTTGTTCAGAGCTACGAGTTACACGTATAACTGAAGTTTTCCAATTAAAACCAGCTACACGGTTCTCCTTCTAATAGTTCCAGAACGAAAGAGACGGACGTCAAATACAACGGTATTGCTAGCCTGCTCGGTGCAGACGTAAATCATTCAGGCCGTAAACGCTTAAGTATCTTAGTCATAAAAGAAAACAATTTGTACTAGACAACTGTTTTAACGTGCATTTTATAGCTGTCAAAAATGCCACCAGGTCGGAAGTTCCGCTTGTGTTGATTTAGTTAACGTTGAGTGGTTTTTTTTATTGAAAAATAAATCTTGTTCATGTTTTTTAAGTATACTTGGTAAGACTGATTTATTATAATTGAAAGGTAATAACAGTAAATATTGTTTAGTTAAGACGTCGTGCACAGCAAGATTTCGGTGTTACTGGAATTACTTACGTACGTTGCTCGCTCTGTGTAGTAATTTTATCCATTGTATTCGACTTAGTTATTATAATTACCTACTCAAATTAGTACCTACATCAGTGGTTGACAAAGGTCTAAAGCATTTCCTACACTTGGTGCACTTGGTGTGTCACATGTTTTGAGAATTAGACCCAACGCGTAGGGACGTATGTATTATGATCGCTTTGATCATAATATTATGATCAAATGATCATTATGATCAAAGACCAAATTATCATTATGATCAAAGATTAGACCTTTGTGAACTTATTAAAAGTAAGTAAGTAAGTATGTAAATGCTTTATTGTACACCAAATTTACAATGTATGTATTGGTGTCAATCAAGCCAAAATAACTTCATATGCAGTTAACAGTAACTTGTCTATTCTACGTCATATTATATGGTATGATTGAATTTCATTAGTTAGTGTACATACAATTAAGCTTAAAAGTCAGTAACAGAACTCTACACTATAAATTATAGCCTTACTGCTGTGCCACTACTGTGACAAATTAGAAACATATTCTGCCGCAGTTTACTGTGACAAAGTAATGCGGTTAACGATATTTATAAGAAAGAAAGAAAAGCTTTAAGTCGCATAAAAACGGAAACCGTCGAGCTACAAAAAGGCAGTAAAATTTATGGAAAAAACAGCTAGAGCCCAAGTCTTATAAGAACTCAAGTCATACGGCGAATTTCAGTTCTCTGTGTCAATAAAAAACGAATCTCTTGCCGTTATTAGTTTATCGATAACTATTCTTATGATGTCACCAGACTACAACTACACGCTCTGTTCTCACGTTTGACGGTGCAAGTGGCCAAAAGTACAATAATTTTCATCTAAAATCCCAAAACTAATTCCATTCCATTCCAACAGCCGTTTATCGCCGAATATTGTATAAAATCACATCCACGTGTTGCCGCTGAGAGTGTCGAGTTTTAACGATACTTTTACGAGCACGATAACTCCCCTCGCGTACAAATTGGAGCGATATTACAAGACCTGTTCGTATAATTAATGGCTTCAGAATCATGTATAGTAAATGGAACATCATGTAAACGCATTATTGTTGAATGGCACGAGAACGAGAGGAAACGAAACGTATAATATAGCACATAATAGAGAGATACGTATCAGATATACCATAGAATGCGCATTTGTAACGGTTTGCATTGAAACCAAGAACATCGATTTCCATCATACATACATACATAAATCACGTCTTTACCCTTTACGGGGTAGACAGAGCCTAAGGTGACAAGACCTACAGACCACGTTTAGCATGATTGTGGGCGTATGGATGGAAAGGGGAATCAAAACAGTGATGGGTTGGTAGCCACATCGCCTGTATAACATGATCCCTAAGATTTTCGCCCAATCCCTCGATGGGCTTTACCATCTGCGTGGGAAGAAAAGCAACTGAGACATTCTATGTTTTTTCTTTGCTCCCAGACCAGAAGAAGATTTCCATCATGTATTAACATAATCTGGCCGCTTGCGGGATTCAGTCACGCCAAGCAGATGCATCGTAATCTATGGTATATCTGATATCTATGGACATATCGAAGAAGTTGTATACATGGTGCTCCGCTGCATCTAAGTGCCTACAAAGAGACCTGAGCGCCACCAGATAGAGCAGTATTAAAAAGAGTTAATTGATTAATTAATAGTCATGAGAAAACATGCATATTATTTAGCTTGTAAAGTTAATTTGAGTCTTCTTTAAATCTGCTTAGAAGTGATTTACTTAATGCTTAAATACTTAGCGGTGTTCCGGCAAGTAATTTTACATCTGCTGATAATTACGCACGCGTTTATCATCATGTAATTGACGCTTTAAACGGTTACATAATAAGTGTACATTTGACACTTTCAAAATAAATTATACACCAAACGACTCAAATGAATCATTACTGAAATAAATCACTAAAGAAATATTCGCTGTTCAGTTTAAAAGAAAACGAGTTTGTTCAAAGAAATGACCAAAAATGAACGAGAAGCCGTGAGAAGATTTTAAGGGGTCATTGATTCCTTGCAACCCCTTAGGCTACCGCCAAAGTTAACATTAGGGCTCCTCAATTTATGGTTGAATTCCCCGAGGAAAACGATGTGCGAGACCGCCTCAAAGATATATCAAAGGATACCGTCAAATTGAGTGTAGAATCTTCGCCCAACGAAATAAAGTCTTCGTTTCTTTACAAACAACAAGATTGATACAATTCAGAATGATAAAGGACTAAAAACTGACAATTTAGATTAAATAAAAATTCTTAACAAACTAAGCACTTGAGCCCCGAGAAGGAATCGTTTTTGCAAATTGGCAGTTCTGAAATGTTTGATTTCTCAATTGGTATTGAATTATTTTTATGGATTTACGACCGGATAATTGCAGAGATGAATGTTCGTTAAATTTTTTAACTGGCTTCAATTTTGTGTTGGTATGTTTTTAATTATTTTCATAGGGCTTAATCGTTACTGTATTAGGTGTAGTCTTTAAGCCGTAGCCTTTCACTACAGGGCCGTTTATATTTGATCTCTGCTCGGATATTAATACTTATGATACTATTTACTCGTTAGAAGAATTTGAACTTGATGATGACAATAACCATCCCTTTGACATAAGCGATGACTTTGCAGCTCCCGGGTTGAAACCATTAAAGCACATGGATTACTAAAACAATGTGGATTATTCTTTTAATTCTCCACTCATTCCAGATGAGCTAGATGAGTTAAGAAAATATATAAGGGGGAAGGATGTAGGAAAAGATGGAACACCAAATCCTGGGATACTACTTTTTATCCCGGAAAATTGCGTAATTCCTGCGGGATAGCGATAAACGAATTCTATGCAGACGAAGTTGCGGGTAACAGCTAGTTTATAATAATTATTATGTTTCCCATTTTACACTCGAGATTCTTTGTTATAAATTATTTGTATCAAAATGTTGCCAATTACCATAAATAATCGAATATAAAATGGTAAGCGACACCATAATCTCAATGTTTATTAATTATTAATATCTATAACTGCAACGATTATGAATTTATTAAAAGACATCGATTACATAATTAAAAAAACTAATTTTATGGATAAAATGATAATTAAATTGCAGAAAATGACATAATAAAATACGTTTTTAATACGATTGAAGATCAGAACGAGGACAAATGGGACATTTGTATGAAAATATTTTTTGTCGCTAAGGAAAATTTTATAAACAGATCATGTACAAGCAGCGTGATTTTGTTTTCCACTAGAAATATGCCGAGACTTGGGTTACCAAAGTCAACATAATCAGTTTTAAATACATAGGTACATATAAAGTTAAAACAAAAAAGCTTATTGATACGATAGGAAACTTAAACCAAAGCGTAAATGGCGTTCAAAATTCAAAATCCAAAAAAATACCACAAGTAATGTCCTCCTGCTGTCAAATAACATTCAAAAGATCTTACACTAACTAAGGTCCTGAATTGCCAGAAGCAACACCCTGATTTAAGATTTATACTCTATCTGCCAAAACCTTCTGAAACATACAAAGTCTACGTAGTACCTATTAAATTATTGAGTTTTTTGTAAACTGCATCATTTTATTGCGATAAAACAGTATGTCGATCAGTATATTAGCATATTACGATATGAATTTGTAAATAACCCTCCTTTGCAACTATCAATGTAGAGAGATATCAAATTTCAAATAACTGACACCTAACCGTAACTTGATTCTTCATTTAACACCTCAAAATCACCAAAATTTGCAACAGCACCTCATCAAGATTTCACAGATAACATCTTCTAGATCAGATATGCAAACGGGTCACATTTGTAATCAACGCCTCTTGTCTAAATATGAATAAAAACGCATAATTTTTCTCAAAACGATCAGAGGTGATCTTGCGACAGTTTATAAAACCAGTTCACGATATGATGTCGTGATAAGTGTTAATTATCACCGCATACGTAACGTTTTGCGCCTTGATGAAGACAGAGGCACAGTAGAAGCTAAGTACGTTATTAATAAAGTTTATCATCATATGGTTAAGAAAACAACCACATATTATTAAACTGGTGATAAAGATAATAACATGCTCTTGGAAAAGGCCACTGAGAAACCAATACTAGTCATCATCGAAATTGCTATTGAAACTGGAAATAATGTCATTGCTCTTTGTACTGTAATTCGCCGCGAAATAAAAGCAATATCTCCTCACTTATCCGGTATCTAATAAGATATTTTTGTAAAGCAAATAAAATGTAAAATATTGATAATGAGTATAGAAATAACTACTCCGACAAGAAAAAAATGCTTTAAGTATTGCATACCTTGTTTTTAATACCTTATGAATAAGTTGAAGGTTAAACTTAATAGCAAACTATCAAGGAACTACACCATTGAAGAAGAAAACAGAAAAAGAAACTCTGTTTGTCCTAAAACAATGAAATAACTCAAATACGAGAATATACATACAATATTCCAAGGCTTGAGCAGCAAACTACGATTCTTAATTATCCATTATCAAATCAAAGCTTGTATGCGATAAGATCAATCTGTGATAATGTGTAGCTCAGTCTTAATTGAGATAATCTTTTGCAAATGTACCACACGGGAACATAAATAAGCATGGCGCCAGCCGCCGACGTATTGAATGGACCGATCACTCGACAAACAAATGTTAATTTTGTAATAATTATCACAAAACTGGATCGTAACAGCGGTGTCCTATCAGGCGGATCAAAATAATAATATACCTACTCCATTTAGACTTAATCGACCATTTATATTTCAAAAGTCTCTTGATTATCATAACGACATCTAACGCAGCAAATTTGACTTTTTGAATGAAGTCCGCGTGTGTAACCTATTTAGACAAACGTAGTAGAACATTAAAAAAATGTATAAATGTGTTACGCTACCCAATTTAACAGTTAATTCAGATTGATATGGTGTAACTAGTAAATTACACGTAAAATACTCGAAGAGGTTAAAAAAAGCAATGCTAAAGTTAGAATAAAGGAATGTTAATGAATTCCTTCGATAAGACAAGCTATGGCCGGGGAACAACGCTATTTCCTGCCAGTCAATGCCCATCAAAGACAATCAAAATCCAAAATTAGACAAAGACAAACAATGACAGTGATCCTTTGACACAATTCCTACGCAAACACCAGTGATGCGTTTTCTTCTCACCGATAAAGCTACAGACAAATTTAAATCTTAGAACTACAATATCAGTGTGGTTTTCTCGAAGAAGAAGATTAACGTGAATTTGTCAATCTTCAGTTTAGACATCTCAAGAATGTGTTTTTCAGACAAACCATCGAACAGTAGTAAAGTGAGAAATGTTTTAAGAATGCTTTTTGTTTAAAGCTTTAAGAGACCATGATTTCCCAATCACGAACAAAATTTGCTAGTTTATTAAACTTACTTATCCTTTCCTTCATCTCAGCTTAAATTTGATCTGTAACAAAAATAAACACGGTCATTATACAGCTTTGTAAAGTGTGTTTTAAAGATTCGTGAATAGATTCAGTATGAGATTCAGCTTCTTCAAATGACTATCATAAAGACAGCTAATATTGAAGTTCTTAGCTATCGGCTAGCCAAATCTCTACACAACAGGACCAGAAAATCACCAACTAACCACTGCTCTTCGTCCCTAAACATATCCTGAATAAAACTGCAGGGATTCATCTGTCATTTCTGTTCTGGCGCCCGATTTTTTACACGGAACCATGTGTGAAAATACCACTCGAAAGTGGTGGAAAATTGTATTGAATTTTAAATACGAGTAGCTTGGAAGATACGACTCTCATTAATCTTGTGAACTAGTCAAAAACTTGATTAGAGCTGTAGTTTTGAAGATTTAAACAGATTTATGCCACTTTCGGGTGGTATTTTCACACATGTGCATTCAAAAATCGGGCCTCTAAATCTTTTGAATCGACCGCCACCCTACTATTACTCGACTTGAATTCATCGTTAAATACATTAATTACGATCTAATCACTCACTATGCATGTCACGGATCATTCACTAAAATGGTTTTATCTGCACGCTCGGTTAGATATTTACAATAAGGCATCAATAACGCCTATTTTGTTTGACAACCATCTTTGACAGCATAATCATGGCCGTTTTCATTCATGAGTTCATGACCGAACTTTCATTCAAAGTGAGCCTATAATGCATGGTCGTAAATTCATTTAAATCTTTACCGGGGCTCGTCAGATTAGTTTGATTTTTACACGTATTTTGTTTCGTACTTTAATGCCTTTTATTTGTAACTGAAATAACACAAAGTTTATGTTTGAATTTATAATGTTCCATCTTGTTGCGTTTAAACATAATAGCGTGATAAGGGAACGTGCTGGTGTGAAAGAGGCTAGTGACTAGGATAGAAAAAAGTATGCTTAGTTGGTTTGGTCACGTAGAGCGGATGGATGAAAGTAGACTAACTAAACAGATCTATAGAGTGTGAATGGTTGCGTTGGGAGGGGAAGGCCTAGACGAATATTCCGAGACCAAATAGGATACGTTCTGGAAAAAGGTCAGGCTAGGAGTACCCGAAACCGACGAGCATGTATGAAGAGATTGATGAATGTGGATGAATCGAAAGAAGTATCTCAGGATCATAGCAAGTGGAACAAAGTAGTCTCTGCCTACCCCTCTATCTTGTTGCGTCAATTTTATTGTTAATAGGCACTGCACTGTACCTCTATGCTCTTAAAATCCGTGTATAAAGTATTCGCCACACGTCACTAGTACGTATAAGCATATACCGTCACGGCGTCTGGCGCGGCGTCTGTCGTCATATGTATGCGATTGCTCGCCTCGTCTTGGCCGTGTGTAGCCGGACCACCGCGGCGCGGCACGCTCCGGTTTAACCGCTTATACCGTTAGTGTGTTAGCTCCTTTACTCGTAAATTAAGTTTGCGTTGTGATTAAAACTGTTTTGCTAGGAGTTTGGTTAAAGTGCCATCGTTTGTGCCTACCTAAGTTTGCTTGTTCATGTCGTTATTGTCGTTCGTGTGATTGTTTAGAAGTTAGTCATGTTTAGTGGATCTTTTTTTTATGGTGTGGAAAATGCGCTTTATGCATCCGCCCGGTACGGGTTTACCGGGGGTATGTGGGGCTCTCCCGCGACGGCAGGCATACCCACTAAAAACCACACGGATTCCCTATTCAGTTTCAGTCGTGTATGTGAGGCGTTACGGGAGCATTCGGTGTCACCGCGACGCCCCACGACCACCCCGGGATGGGGTTCCCTCTTTGCGGCACCTGTGCAATGCAGGTTTGGGAAGACCCGCCCTCCCCCGCTGGTGCCGCTATATTTAGTGGATCTAGCTTAAATTATGCGAACCTAGTCCATCGTTTTCTTGATGGTCGTTTACCATCTATTACAACTCGGTAGAATATTTCAATAATATTCACTAAGAAATCTGCCTAGCAAATCAACTTCCCTTGACGCAATAAGGAAATTATAGTCCATATGTTTGTCACGTCACATAACTTACTTACGAATATCCGTGTATAAATAATACGCGACAAACTCTTTAGTATAATTTCTGAATCTAAGAATGTTAGTGTCACTTTGTCTTGTACTGCCCTGGCGCCACCTTCGACATTTTACCACGATAAAAACTACGTTAAAATACATTCATACACAATCGATAATACTGTGATACAACGCAATAAGAATCAAATTGTTTTTCCCTATGCGCTCGGGGGCGGTAAAGTTAAGTTTGTAAAACGGTACGCGATCGGACTCTGATCGCAAATAGTCTCAATGTATTGGCTCATTTCTAGACGGTCCTCTCATACAAATTGCTTATTAAGTGCCGTTTGAACGATGCCTTTCCTTTTTCCATCTGTCATTCCGTCTGTGTAGTTTACTACGGGATGGGTTGGATTAAGTGCGTTTGGCAAATCGACCGCGAACGTGCGGAGCAAGCTTAATGAACGCTGCGCGGGCGACGGATTAAATTATCGGCAGCAAGGATCGACCGTCAATTGTTTGTTATCCTGCGTTACATGACAATTAGTGAATAATTGCAGGTATTAGAAGGATACGTTTTGTAAGAAAAGTATCATAGAGTCATAGGTTAATTAGGAATGAAGAATTCCACTTTGCTTCTTTGTCAAGCTAGCATTGGACAGTGTCGCAAGGAAAACCATATTGCATTAGCGTATTATATATACTGTGATTTTTTTGTGAGTATTTTCACGAGAAAATCTATCTACCTATACATGTAATAAAGCTGAAGAGGGTCGAAAGTGTACATGGAATATTTAAAAAAAAAATTGGCTGGGGATACGTAGAATCGATAGCAGAACACGGTCCAACAGTTTTTAGAATTTTTGTCTGTTTATCTGTTTGTCTGTATATTTGCGAGCGCATCACATGAAAACGGCTGACCAAATTATGATGCGAACTTTACTAAACTTGTCGGTTGAGAAAATCACCGGCCAGGTTACAGACTACATTTTTATTCCAGAAAATTGCATTGTTCCAGCAGGATAGCGACAAACATCAATTTTTAATTCTCCGCGAAGCTAGTTTCTAATAAAGTTTGACTTATCTGATATTAAATTTCTAAAAGTCACTGAAAATTAGAACACATAGAAAAATCCGAAAAGTAAAGCTATGGCCGGAAATCGAACCCGGATCCTCGTCATTCCGTGACGCGTGCCCCTACACCCATAGCAGGTGGGTAGTCTTCGAATCTTATCTGATATTATTCTTTTTCAGATTTTAGCAGACTCACGCACGTAGTTGGATATAGCCACACCTTGTATCCTAATAAAGATTCCAGCGGCAACTCCGTCTTAAAACGGTTCATCAATTACCAGTGCGATACCCTTTCCAAAAATATCAAAATTAGCCTTATATTAGGTCTATTGGCCCCATTATACAGCTTAGCAAGTATTTACGGTCTTTTATTAAGTCCTAAGTCAGACTTTGTCCGGTTCCGTGGGAAGCAATCAGACGAAAACGGCAACATGTCACCAATAACTTGTGTTATTAGCCGCTTTTGGTAAACCGACAGCATATATTCACATTTATACGACTCTTATACGCCTCATTTTAAAGTTCAAAGTAATTGTTTCGCCTTTGATTAGATTGAGTTAATCCGATGAAATTATGTTAGTATAGTGCAACGATGACGTGAATTTTGTAAGGTATTTTTATTAATTGGTGACGATAACCTCATGTTGTTGACGTTGACACAATTTAACATCAAGTCCGAAGCAGACTATCTTTAGAGGAAACTAGCAATGGCTCAGTGGAAATTTGTCAAAATGAGTTTCATCACCATCAATACAATATAACAATACAAAAATACTCTTTATTGAACACCACAAATCAGTACAAAACAATACAGAAACAAAGAAAAAAGTAGACAATTGACGGTCTTATCGCTTAATAGCGATCTCTTCCAGACAACCAATAAGAGAAATAAGTTGGAGACAGTTTAAGTAGGTGGCGGAAACAAATAGACAGGATTTAGACGCAGGGATAACAAAAACAACAATACCAACATAAATATAATACATAGCTAAATAAATAAAATAAAATAATGATGTGCTCCCGGCCGTTTCCGACCATGGCAACCGCCAAATAATACATACATATATAGGTACACATAACATCACCATCATCATCTTCAGCCTCTAAACGTTCCACTGGGCACAGACCTCCTCTTAGAACGAAAAGACTTGGGCTATAGGCTCCCACGTGGGCCTGGTGCAGATTGGGAACTTCACACACACCATCGAATGCTTCGAAGATGTGTGTCACCGAAAAGCTCATGATAAATTTCAAATGTAATTTCGCACATAAATTTCGAAAAACTCAAAGGTAGATGCGAGCCCGGGCTCTAACCCACGACCCTCTGCTTGAGACGCCACAGGTCAAACCACTAGGCTACCACGACTTTTTTTACAAAATTATTAGGAGGTTCGTTTATTGAGCCTCGTGTAAGAATGCTCGAAGACATTCAAAGAGTAATGGAAAGAACTATACTTGAAGTAAAGAGATACTTCCCATCACTATCTTGATTCCCCTTTCCACCTATGCGTCCATCATGCTAAACGTGGCCTTTAAGTCTTGTAGAGACCACATGAGGGATAAAGACGTGATTTATTTAATGAGTAGCCACCTCCTACAAAAATAACATGGCTAACCCAGTTTTTTTTTTATGTTAGAGAGGCCAGACAAACGAACTAGTGGGTCACCTGATGGTAAATGATCACCGCTGACCATAGACACCCGCAGCGCTTTACGCGATGCCAGTGCGTTGTCGGCCCTGCAGAAAATTGTACACTCGCCTCTTAAAGGCACCCAGGTCGTAACTCAATCGGACCTCAGCGGGAAGCTCGTTCCAGATTTTGCATGTTCGTGGCAAAAAAGATCGATTAAACCGCACCCCAACCCCGCAACCCCCCCCCCCCCCCCCCGCAACCCCCAAGCCCCCCAACACCCGCAACACCCCAAGTCTTTTCGTTCTAAGAGGAGGCCTGTGCACAGTTCATGTTAATTTCCTCTACATGAATTTTATAACACCATTTCCTACTCTTTGTTTGTGCAACAATACGGTTCCGCAAAGCTATTACGCTGTAAGCCGACACGCGTCACCTTACGTCTGGGCGGCAGACCGATCTGACCACCCAATTAGTGTCATCATTAGTTGCATTGTTTGATACAGATTCTCTGACTAGGCCAACACTTGTTCTTTGTGCCACTACAGTGTTTATAAACTTAAAAAAAATCGAGAAACAGTCTGAGGCCCGATTTTTGAAAGCATGTGTGAAAATACCACTCGAAAGTGGTGAAAAATTGTGCTGAGTTTGAAATACGAGTAGCATATAAGACAATCACAGCTCTCATTAATCTTGTGAACTAGTCTAAACTTTGATTAGAGTTGTAGTTTTGGAGATATAACCTGATATATCATTATTATTATCATCCTGATTATCTTTATTATTATTTTTATTATTATATAACTTTCGAGTGATGTGCTTTCAAAAATCGGGCCCCTGATGTCTTGCATGATTATATTGTTGATGTCTTCTTGAACCTCGATATTGATATCATCGACATGTATCGATGAAGTTATGTTTTTTCACATCTCTCATTCAGAAAAGTAAGCTTTACTCGCTGTCGAGAGAGATCAAAGTGTAACTTTTCTGTTCAAGGCTTTTCTAGGTGTCTTTTAGCAAAAGCAATTTTTTGAAGTTGATAATTGTAAAACCACGCCATTTTCTATGCTAGCTCTCTATGGTAGCTCTTTAATTATATTTAGATTTTTTTTTCAAGTTTTTTCATGTTCGTGGTGAAAAGTTGTTTGAACCACTCGGGAGCAAAATTATTTTCATCTTGGGCGTTAACACTAAACTTGAATCCCTCATTACGCTCTGGATTCAATGTAGGGCCTTCGCCGTAAATACATAATTTTGCTCCCATGTGACACAAATAACTATTATTTATTACAGCCTTTTTAGAGGCTCGTTAGAATGTGCCAGTTTCTTGTCTTCCCGCGCAGGTAAAAACCCATTGAGGGAATGGGCGAAAATCTAGGCTAGCAACCCATTACTGTTTTAATTCCATTTTCCACCTATGTTTTTTCTTTTTTTCTTTATTCCCGGACCAGCATGGAAGAATCAATTTATACAGCATGGAGTTAATTTGAACCTTTACTTTAACATCACTGTTTGCATATTCGTCGATCTGTACCTACTTAATCTTAACCAGCTAAAGCGGCGTTAGCTAAGCACTAAATTATGTTATTATTGCATATTTATTTGCACAACTCAACCCATGTTAGTACCAGCACATCCGGGCCTCCGTGGTTGAATAGCTGTATACTGACTCATTACTTACATGTAAAGAAAATTGCCACAGCTAATAATTATTAGCCACCGTTTTCTTAATTTGAATTTGCCGCGTTTTAGGGTTGACTGACGTTCGTTTTTTCGACAGTCATTTATCATTATTGACAGAGAGATGCAAGAGAGAATTGAATCGCATTAGGGATGCGAGTCGGGTTATCTCCGCGTGTGTTCAATATCTGAGGTTCGTTTTAGGATCTGTCCGAGGGGAAGAGCAGTGCTTGGTCCGGTGCACCCTGGGCATCGGTTAATGATTTCTTGGCAGATTTTGAGGGATAGCATTATCCGTTGGCTAAAAGCCCGGCAGGAGTAAGGGGTCTTTTGACCGTGTTCTATCGTAAAACGTTACCGACATGTTCGTCACAAGATATTTGCATATTAATTTTGCGACAATGCAAAGTCTACAAAATTAGTATTGTCTGCTAGACAAATAACTTTACGTTTAGAGATCCCTTAAACGGATATTTTTTTTTTTTTTATATATGGAGGAAGGCAAACGAGCAAGTGGATCACCTGATGGTAAGTGATCACCACTGCCCATAGACACCCGCAACCCCGGAGGGATTGCAGATGCGTTGCCAACCTAGAGGACTAAGATGCAATGCCTCTTGTGCCCGTAATTTCCCCGGCTGTCTTACTCTCCACACCGGAACACAGCAGTGCAAGCACTGCTACTTAGCGGCAGGATTAGCGAGTAATAATATGTCCGCCTTTGTGCATGTATCTCAGTGTTAGTCAATTTATTTTGCACAATAAAGAGTTTATTTATATACATAGTTTACAGTCTCTGCTGCATTGAAAGATGTGTCTACACTGCGCTTAAAAATGTGCGCCGGCCCTAAAGCTATACTAAAATGCAAAATGAGTTACATTACGGGTTAACTGAGCTATGTATTTATAAAGAATCGATCGATGACGGCAATGTAACGCAACTCGTACCAAGTAAATAAGTTTTAAGTCTCACGCAATATACGCCAGTAAAGATCATCTTCCGTATAAATAGTAAAGCATACAGACATGACAAAGCCAAGTTCGACTTCATTAAGAGATAATGGGTCAATATGTAACCATTAAAGTTTTATGCACCTACCAAAGTTTTTGACAAAGTATTTTGCACTTTAATACATTGTAACAGAAGCCACGGGGTAACACAAACGTTGGAGCAATAAAATGAAGTGCCAATAGGTATTTCATAATGTTTACAGTAATGAAATAATGCGGGAAAGCGTGATCGTTTTTTTAACCGGGAAAGGGTTCTTTTACGGAAAGTTTTATCTGAACTTCGTCGGGGAACAAAGAAAAAACATAGGATGTAGTTGCTTCTCGTCCCGCGCAGATGGTAAAAGCCCATCGAGGGAATGGGCGAAATTTTTAGGAATATGTATGTATGTAAACTCTTTACTGTGCAAAATAAACAAGACAAATACAATTGACAAACACTGAGATACATACACAAAGGGAATCAGGTTATAGGATAGGCGATGCGGCTAGCAACCCATCACTATTTTGATTCCCCTTTCCACCTATACGCCTACAATCATGCTAAACGTGGCCTTTAGGTTTTATACCTCAGGCTCTGTCTGTCTGTAAGGGATATGTCTATGTTTTTTCTTTACTCCCAGACCAGCATGGAAGAAATTTCCATTTCTTACGCTTACCGAAAAATAGGCAAAGCAGTATCTCGTGCCTGCTTAACCCTGACTCTACTGGTAGCGGTACATTGGAAGATTCAAATTAATTAGTACCTCTTAAAAATCAAACAAATTTTATGGACTGCTGTGACCATATGGTGTCTGAAGCAATGTTTTTATTAGAAATGCAGGTGTAACTTTCGAGGTGTGTCATTTATTATCTTTATTAATATTGATGAAATATGCATGCATTGTATTCAAAAGCGTTTAATTGAATAAATAATCTAATCTAATCTAGTTACATACACTATTCAAATATTTTATATACAAACACTTATCCTAAAAACCACATATCTATCCTAAAAATAACTATAAAATACCTATACAACCTACCTACCTTGGCAACCAGCTTACACGCCGGCGCTGCAGCTGATCAGGCCCAAATCCTCAAGCGCCGCAAGTACTCCACCTTACTAAAGGATTATGAGTTTGCGGCGCTTGCGGTTGAGACTTTGGGGCCTTGGTCAGGCGACATGAAAGTATTTGTAAAGGCCCTGTCGTCCCGGTTGATCGACGCCTCAAGGGACCCAAGAGCTGGCGTGTATTTATCCCAGCGGATCGCACTTGCGGTCCAAAGGGGTAATGCCGCCAGCGTCATGGGGACTCTGCCGCAGCCAGTAGGATTGGACGGGGTTTTCTTTTTATAACTTTTTTTTATTTCAAAAGCTATTAAATCTAGTATTTATAAAGAAATAAATAGTAGGTAGTATTAACAAAGTTTGTGGGATTGCATGAAAAACATATATATTTCACACAGGCTTGGTTATCTTGCACGTGAGTAGCGGAGTAGCAAGGTATTTTTTATATTTTTTGTTAATTGAAATGGACCTCCGCAAAGTAACGCCTGATTCAATAAAATATTTAAACAGAGTGGTGAAACCGGCCCTTAGAACACTAGATTTCTGTGTCGGTATCGCATGGTATTACATACATTACATACATTACATTACATACTGAGAAACCTTTTGTTGGATAAACCATTATACTCTGTTGGTGAATTTATATTGACATGATGTGCTTTTAATATTTTGTAGTTATTTGACATTTTGTTTTGACATTGAATTGTACTCTTTATATTAATTCTTATTTTACTGCACATTGTTCTTTTAATTATTTTATGTATTTTAATTGGATGATCCTTGTTTGGTGACATCCATATAGCTATGACGATCCTGAGTGGAAGTGGAGAACCTATTTAAATGTAATTATTTGTTGCTTCTTTATTATTTTAAATTTCAAAATTTTGTGACATTCAATTAATTTTTCAATTTTTATTTTATATGTTTAATTTTTGACGATTTCAATATAAGTTCTCGTAACTTGACATTGTACAATTTATGGTGTAATTTTATATTGAATGAATAAATAATCTAATCTAATCTAATCATTCAAAATCTTTCACAAGAAACTGCAAAACCATGTGTAAAAACTTTTAACCAAATTTCCTAGAACAAGACACAGTTGACCCACTCTTTTTATTTACAATATTTCCTTCAACTCTTTTTGAAGTGAATTGTTTAAGTACTTAGTTGTATATGAATATGTCAGCAGCCCTGTCAGGAGATCAAAAGAAGTCGGTTTTATGACGTTTGTGGCGCTGTTGTGGAGCATCGTGAGAACTGGTAGCTGTCAAAATGTTGGATTTTACACGGCATGCTTCCGTGTCTGTGAATTTTGCAATTTATATGTATGTTTCGAGGAATACTTTGATTTTCACTTGGGCCGTAAGAGGCGCCATAAAAGCGTGTTTATATTTTATTAAAATAACGATATCTGTTATACTAGAACACACAACAAACTCGTAAGACTAAACCACGGAGCTAATAATGAGAGGAATAGTAACGGCACGTGAACTAAAAAGCGAGCCGTCAATAAGTCTAAAAAGACATATTATATTTATTTTCCAGCTCGATCTGCAACAATTCTAATTGAATAAAAAATTTCGTAATTTCAGAAACAAAGGAATGGGCTAATATCTTAAGAATCCCATCACTATTTGATTCCCCTTTCCACCTGTACTATCAATCACGCTAAACACAGCCTTTAAGGTCTTGTTACTTTAGGGTCTGTTTACCCCGTAAATCCATAAAAATGTGACTAACTATCCTACTAATATTATAAATGTGAAAGTTTGTGAGTATGGATGTTTGGATGTTTGTTATTCTTTCACGCAAAAACTACTGAATGGATTTTAATGAAACTTTACAATAATGTAGCTTATACATCAGAACACATAGGCTACTTTTTATCCCGGAAAATAGCATAGTTCCCGCGGGATAGCGATAAACATGTCAAAGGTCGCAGCGGCTAGGGTTGCGACGTTAATAATTATTGCAGATTATACTATCAACATCAGTTCTTAAGTCTAATAAAATTCTACGCGGACGAAGTCGCGGGCGGAAGCTAGTTAAATGTAAATTTCAGAGACTATGGCTCCAGAAAAATTTAATGTCGCTACAGAGTAACTAAATTCAATAAAACCTACGATGATACAAAAACGTGTGCGCATAGCAGAAGTAGGTACAAACAAAATTGGCGACATTTCAACATAGACTGTAAAAGGAAACACATACGATGACATTTCTATTCCCCTTATTACTAACTCTATGGGCACTGTCTTACAAATCGTATGCAACTGCAACTAATCACCGATTCCCGATCAACAAAAACAAGCCAAAGCTGCGTACGCGTCGGAAATAGACGCGTGTAGAGCGTAAATAACTGTCAGAGTGATTGAAGCGCGGGATCACGCCTGCGCGGGATTCACGGGGATTACACAATGATATAGAAGCGACAAGTCGATTGGAGGATAGACAGCGAAAATATAATACCGCATCTGACTAACATTATAAAGGCGAAAGTTTGGCCATGCTAGTCTGGGAGCAAAAAAAAACATAGAATGTACCAGTTGCTTCTCTACCCGCGCAGATGGTAAAAGACCATCGAGGGAATGGGCGAAACTTATAGGAATCATTGTTATAGGCGATGCGGCTAGCAACCCATCACTATTTTGATTCCATTTTCCATCTATACGCCCATAATCTTGCTAAACGTGGCCTGTAGGTACCTGTTACCTTGGGCTCTGTCTACCCCGTAAGGGATAAAGACGTGATTTGTGTGTGTGTGTGTGTGTGTGTGTGCGGAAGTTTGTAAGTTTGGATATTTGTTGCTCTTTCATGGCAACACGGCTAAACCGTTTTTATTGAAATTTGGTACAGTGATAATTACAGTCCCGGAAAAGGACATAGTACGTAATAAAGCTGAAGAGATACATAGAAGATATAAAAAAAAATTGGCTGGGGATACAGAATCGATAACAGAACACGTTCCAACAGTTACTTGTAAGTGTAACAAGAATATCTCATCTGAATATGAAGAAATAGCTCTCAAAATCGCTTATGATTTCATAACTTTGTTCAGTCTGATAAGATTTTATTCTACTTTCTAACTATTTAGTAGAAGAATTGACTACTACGGTCTCGAGTAAGTCTAAATTTAATTAAAGTTTGTTGATGGTTGGTAAGTAATTTGCCTTCTAAATAAAATGAACCTACCTACCTATTTATCTACACTCTACGACTAAACAGTAGGTAGTCTACAGTAATCATTTTCCATTATTCACTATTTATTATTTAAAATAGGGAGCGGATCAGAATACATAAAGTTTAAAATATATAATGGGTTAAAATACATAATGGTTCAAAATACGCAATTTTCTGTAAAACTATTAGCTAAATGAACTTTTTTGATATCGCAATCTATAGATTGGTTTAGGTTAGGTTAGGTTTGTTTTATAACAATCCTGTTAAATTGTAACTTTCTGAGAAAATCGCATTATATATAATAAACCATTATTTATTTTAACCCATTATACATTTTAAACTTTATGTATTTTAATAGGTACCTACCCTTTAAAATATAAAAAATTTGGTACATCTGCAGAGGTGAATATTTATATTTACAAGGACTATATACATACATACATACATGAATCACGCCTTTACCCCTTCCGAGTTAGACAGACTCTAAGGTAACAAACCTAAAGGCCACGTTTAGCATGATTGTGGGCGTAAAGAGGAAAGGGGGAATCAAAGTAGTGATGGGTTACCAGCCGCATCACCTATAACATGATTCCATAGATTTTCGCCCATTCCCTCGATGGCTTCTTACCATCTGCGCGGGAAGAGAAGCGACTGGTATATTTTATGTTTTTTCTTTTCTCCCAGACCAGGGGCCCGATTTTTGAAAGCACATCACTCAAAAGTACCACTCGAAAGTGGTATAAATCTGTTTATATCTTCAAAACTACAGCTCTAATCAAATTTTTGACTAGTTCACAAGATTAATGAGCGCCGTAAGTATGTTATAAGCTACTCGTATTTAAAATTAGGCACAATTTTTCACCACTTTCGAGTGGTATTTCCACAAATGCTTTAAAAAATCAGGCCCCAGCATGGAAGTATTCATTTGGATACCAACAACAGAATTTTGCTTTGATATGATAAACTTATAGTTAGCGTTATACCTATAGCCAGCACAAGCTCCCTAATCAAAACAGCAGCAGCTGTAAAAGTCAGATTCAATGGTATTGCCATTCAGCGTAATGTAGGCTTATTACCTAACTCGTTTGCAATCGCCATGGTGTTCATTTTGACAGTTCATGTATGGACTTACAATCGGCATCGGAATCAGGTAGCTGTCACATTCATACATGAACTGTCAAAATGAACTCGATGGCGATTGCGAGCGAGTTAGGTTATAAGCCTAATGGCTTCCCTATTACAAACTTATAAATTTAACGACCGCTCAACCATTACAATTTGGAATGATAGCATTGATGTGACAAGAAATGATATGACATTATTACGAGTTAAGTATGCAGTTATGACTATGTACTGCTTCGATTGGTTTTATATTTTTTACAGTGACATATTACCTATGGTACTACTACGTGGCACTACAGACCAAAATAAATATCATAAATGGGAGGTAGGTTCAGGTTATGTTATGTCTTTAACAGGCTCGAAGGGCCAAAAATACCCAAAAGTAGGAGCTCCGCGAAAGCGGAGCTCCGTCGACTATGTTAAACTTGATTTTGAAATAGAAATCTTTGGACAGTAGTGCCACTCAGTAGTGCCACGAGAAATACAGGTTTTTTACACCTAAAGAACTGTTGACACCGCTGCATTGTTGCCACATGTCAGGAATGAAGCTGTGAAATTCGAAATTCAAAGTTCATTCCGTTCAGTTCCGTTCCACTCACATTTGGAGTAGCCCCCCGCGACCATAGACCGATCGCTTAAATGAGTCCTCGCCCGCGCGGTACAGGGGCGCGGGGTATTACGACAAAGGGGACCGAGAGAGGTGCGGGCGGGTAGTGCGCCTGCCGCCCGTACCTCTCTCTGCCCTCGCGGGCGCTGCTAATTTATCCAAGACAAACTGTTAAACAAAACGGTGAGCGGTCAAGCCTAGGCAACTAGGTTGTGTAACACAAATCACGGCTTTATCTCTAACAGGGTTGGCAGAGCCTAAGGTGGCAAGACCTACAGGCCACGTTTAGCAAGATTGTGGGCGTATAGATGGCAAAAAAAATTAATCAAAATAGTGATGGGTTGCTAACCGCATCGCCTATAACATGATTCCTATGCTTTTCACCCATTCCCTAGATGGGCTTTTACCATCTGCGCGAAAAAAATAAGGTGATAAAATATTCAGCGATAAACACAACTTAATGTGCCTTTAAATATTATTGTGAAACGTGTGAAAAATGTGTTAAAAACATCATAAATTAATCCAATCATCATTATTAATTTTAAACACTTATCAAAGTCAAATTAAATCATAACTTCCAATTTACGGGAATAATACAATCCTTTATCCGTTTAAAAAGGCAAGTATCCGAAACCGTATTTTCTCGGAGTTGTCAGATAATTTTCGGATGCAGTTAATTTCAATTAGTCTGAAGTCTGAAAAGCCGGGTTTATGTAAGGCGCAGGACGGGCGCGATTTATGCTTCTATACAAGTATTTGGTCGCAAGCGCCGTCTGGGAATTTTTTAGGGTTCGCTACACCAGGGTTCTGTAACTAAAGACGGTGTTTGACGAGCGGAAAATTGAGGCCGGGATAAACTACGACTGGCTATGTAACATACATCCCTACTAATATTACAAATGCGAGAGAGGCTTTCTGTTTGTTACGCTTTCACAACTGAACCACGGAACCGATATAGTTGGAATTTAGTATTGAGGTAGTTTCAATCCCAGGGAAGGACATACGATAGTTTTTATCCCGGAAAATAGCGTAATTAACGCGGGATAGCGATAAACTATTTTGCGTAAATTGGAGTCGCGGGCAATAGCTATTTTTTTTGTACCAGTATACAAAATGTTAGGAAAATGAGCAAGGGATCCACGGAAATCTGCAACACCGGAGAAAGATGCGGTGTCAGCTAGGTCTAAGATAAAAACACTTCTTATACCATTCATTATACAGTGGCTGGCGTACTCTCCACTCCGAAACACGAAACGAAAGAATAGCAGCAAATGCAAATTTTACTTGTTAAGAATCATCTTTTGACGGCAATTTTGGCTTACGGTACCTACCTATCAACTTGCTGCGTCACTCTAATGATAAAAGGTGGACACCTGGCTTTTTATTATTAAACTTACAATTTGTCAGCCAGTACTATCTTTAGAAATAACTTTTTTTCTCTTTAAAGCCATACATTTTAACTCGATGTGTGGTCTTATAAAATGCATTGGCGCCACCGTTTAGAGGTCAGTCAACAAGTGATGTCATGACAGTCTGCCAAATCCGTCTGTCAGAGAAATTCAAGTCTGGTTGCGACAGCTATTTCTGCTCTCCAAGTTTCGCACGCGTTCGAACACATTGTAAATTATTTTTAAATTGCCTCAATTATTCTTCTTTTAAATAATAAAGTGCTCCTTAATCTGTCAATGTCGCTGGCCAGTTAAAGTTTAAGAAAAAATAACTCCATCGGTTTTAAAACGTTAAATATTTTAGAATTAGAATAAGCGTTCGTATTTGGAACCAATTATTGTAATTTGACAGTTGGTATCGCGTAACTTTATGTGGTTGCTGGCCTAAATGTTAACTGTGAGACAAATGTAAATGAAGAGAAATAACTGTGAATCATAATCTAAGTATTGGAATGTATACAATTTTCCCATAATTTAAGAACAAAATATCCGTGGATCTGAAACCGATTTGAAACTGGCAACTAAAACTATTCGTGTTTATTATGTTTTAAAACGAATTCGCACGGGAAAATACGCTCCACATTTTCAGCCAGACAACAATGAATGATGTGACATTTTGTAACACAAAATAAGCCGTTGAACAACGTGATAGCAGCTCATTTATTAGTTTATCACGGGCTTAAGACCTCCAGACAGCAGAGGCAGTTGTGAAAAATTGATATTTCCACGGGACATCGTGTTGACAATATTATGCGTCTGACAACTTTGCTGTTGCGGTCGCGGGAGTTGTGTTCGTCTTTACCACGTTGCAATAAAGTGTTAATTGATTAACAACCAGTGTATCCAAACGAATTGGTGGAAAAGAAAAAGTCACGATTGCAAAGCGTGCGGTGCATCTTAAGAACATGTAATTTTCCGTGTCTTTAGTCTTTACTAGATATGTTAGTTAGAAATTCATGTTTAATGTCCAAGTTATGCGGGTATTGTCATTTAAGAATGAATAACGACGACAATAATAACTCACATAGACATGGTTATGGTGTTGTCCATTTTAATGTCGAAAGTGAATCAATTAATTTTTTATCGGCCATTTTTATTCCATGGTTTGTTAAGACCCAGATAGACGGGCGAGTAAGTTCGCGTACTTACGGCTCGACGACTTTACTCGCCTGTGTGTCAGTCTAAGTACGCGTACCACCTTTTAGACTAGCCGAACTTATTCGCCCGTCTGTCTGGGTCTTTATAGTTTCATCCCCAGCCGCAGCTCTATTGTAAAAATAAACTATGGGAAATTAATAGAGGTTTGTTAAACCTGCTAATCGCGAGTTTGATTATCAAACAGAGGACTCCGTCTCCGCCGCCTTACAACTGCCACCGATCAAGTATAACCGCCGTAAAAAACATCTGAGATATCCGTGTGTTAAAAACGTAAGAGTATCACCCCCTTCCTCCCTCCTTGCCCCACCACCACCAAAATGCGGGCTGGCCTCCGCTGATGTCAAACGTGTAACCAACTCTTCTATTCTTTTCTTAGCCTGTCTCAATCAGTTAGTGTAGGCCTTCAGATTCCTTCATTCATTAGACTACGTTGTGTGTTTCAGACTACGTAGTTCGGTGTCAAAGGGATTTAATTTTGCATTAGTAATTAGAATATCTGGGGCACGGTAGTGCCACCGATCCGCCAAGTCTAGCAAAAAAGCGTCACGGCCGTACTATCCTTTTCTCCGAACAGTTAAGTCCATTTTCGATCCCCTTACAACTTCGTAGTGGATAAAACTAGCCTGAAGTTTCAGTAACCAAGCAGGCTTTGTATAAACACGGTATATTTCAAATAGGACATCACAGGCGTGTTCAAATTAACTAACGCAACTACCTGCTGAAATGTTCGAGAATAATTCTAAAACGTTTTGTATAAGACATAGAAAACTCCGCGAACTGTAAAGTCTATTGGTGTACACGATACACGTGTATACTTTCCGCGACCTACACCGTTCTAAAATACCTATCACGCGTCACAATGTTTGGCATAGTTCGAACCAGACACTTTACGATGTCATTAACCGAATACATCGTATAGGCTAGACGAGTCGATGACGCGAGGCGGCGTAGCAAAAATACAGACTAGTGTTACGAGGTATTAAATGGACTCTAATTTTGAGCCGAAAAATCGTACCGTACCGACAGCGCAGTTAGTACAGTTACAAGTGTAGTTAGTAGTTAGTTACAGATACAAACACTACACGGCTTCACAGTCTCGAAGATATGAGCTCTTACAATATTATGAACGTCAATTACTACAAACGTATGAAACACGATCGCGTTAAAGTGACAAAACTAAGTATGCCAATTTTCTCATAATCATTGAGATTTTAGCGCGAACACCTTCGAGACGTGGTGTCAATACTTTAATTTTACTCTGCTCAAAATGGTAGTTCCATGATCGGTGTTACGACTTGTGTATGATTTTTATTTCAGTGTAAGAGCACTTAAATCATAGGAATCATGCTACAGGCGGTTAGCAACCCATCATAATTTTGATTCCACTTTCCACCTATACGCTTACTACCTTAGGCTCTGTCTACCCGTAAGGAATAAATACGTGATTTGTGTATGTAGCTATGTAATGTAAGAGCACTTCATAATTAAATGCTTAATGCTTTATTCAGTAACATGATTCTTTATTGTTATTCGTTCTGAAGGAAAGAACGATAAGAAATAATAATTTGAATAGTTTATATTCAGACTTTATTTTATTTTACTGCTTCTGAGGTTTAAATTAAATGGTCGCATTGAAAACTAGCAATGCGGCTGTAGCGTCATGTTGTGTGTGTGGGTCTTTTAGCTATCCGATAAGTACCTATTTGTAATTTGCTAGCGAATAAGATCATCTGTAAAAGCCCGTGTGTATATTTTCTGTGATAGAGTCGAATTTCTGTCGACAAAAGTACTTAAGTATTTTTTTTTTCTAAAAACGCTTGCAGTTAGAAGACAGAGCATTTAGACTCAAAGTGCCG
The DNA here is from genome assembly GCA_949127965.1 of Pandemis corylana. Taxonomy (NCBI): domain Eukaryota; kingdom Metazoa; phylum Arthropoda; class Insecta; order Lepidoptera; family Tortricidae; genus Pandemis; species Pandemis corylana. The sequence continues at coordinate 11,251,382 of OX421866.1, read as the reverse complement.
TCGCTTCGTAACTTTCATTTTTGCAATTAAAAAATTACACTAAAGGTTAAAATTAAATTACACTTCAAAAATATACCCGTAAAAATGCGGTTATTGGACTGGTACCTAACTAATACTGTCAACACAATATAAGTCATGTCTGATTAACAGAAAATCTTTGTAATGCGAAAGTTGTCAAAACATTCGCAGCAGTATAATAAATCGATAGTGTTTGAAGAGTGGATTTTGTGTAAAATTTATGGGTACAGCGTCTAGACTCAGCTCATTTAGGTCACAGTGTTTTCAGCGTCATATCGTCCAATCTAGTTATTTTCGACAAATTAACAAGCTGTATTAACTAGAATCAATGTTTGCGCAGAATGATTTAAATATTTGCAGTTTGCTCACCGACGCTGAACTAATCATGATAGTTAATCCAAATACCTACTGAAAAAGAGATGTTTCTCCACGTGATTCAGTTGGCTATACGGAAGTTCTGTTGCCACAACAACATAATATGTACAAAGTGCAAACGATGCCGATGTCCATTGGAATAGGAACGAGCAATATCACTCCGAACAAAATTCTCAATAGATACGTTAATTCCCTTATTCGTTAGCTTGTAAATCTTATATTAACATTATTCGTTTTGTCTGCCAGGCCCAGATACAATTTAGGTTTTATAATACTATGTTTGAGTTTTTTGCGAATGGGGTTTGAGTAGTTAAGATAAAGCAATTATGCTCTTCATAGAAATTATATCACGGCAAATTATACCAAGCATTTAATCTTGTTTCCCTCGTCTCAAATTTCAAAAACCATATGTATGTATGTTTTTCTATTTTCTATTTTTGTGTATTTTATTTGCGGCTCTTACTAATTGTAATTTTAAACTCGTTTTTTGACAGTCGCTAGTTAACTGCTCCTCTCTTTCAGCAATTTTAAGGTCACTCTTTATCGGTTCCTAGTTATTTACTCCTCTTCGCTTAATTTTTTTTGTCAACGGTGTATGTGCCTTTTGAGCAATAAAACATTTTGTTTAGGTACTTACTTTACTTTGTGAGAAAAATAAACAATTAACTGCCAAAGGCATCAGTAGCCTCGCGTGCCCCGGGATCACAAATCAGGCCTCACATGGAGTTCCCACCAGCTAGAACATGACCGGTCATAAATCTCGGGAATTTATTATTGTTCTCCATAAAATTATTGATTAAAAATCTTGTGCTCTTTCTAAAGGGAAGTGTAACTAGAGTTGTACTTGAAACTAATAAAGTAATACGAAGGACTCTTACCAACAATGTCTCATAAGTTACGGTACCGAGAAGGTGAAAAAGTATTTACAATATATATAGTCACAAATTATGCGATAAATATTCTGATGATTTCAATCGGTAACTTAAGAATGTTGATGATTATATTTTTCACAATGATAATGATAAGAAAGCAGGATGTTTCATCTTTTTTTATGTAGCTGAACCTACTTTGTGAATAAAACATTACGTAAACTTTTATATAGATAATAATAAAAACAAAAATGAAGTTTATCTCCATAGTTATTAAAAATTAAACGCTGACACGTTCGGTACCGTAATTTCACAAAAAAATCTACTCGAGTTAATGGGTTTGATGTTCGAAAGTGTTTAATTAATGACATTAGGACCCGATTGCATATAATACAGCTAAATTTTTGAATGATATTAACTAACTATTCGCTTGTATTTTTGTTATTCTTCTAAGTCTTAAACTTACGCATTGTCGCAGCTACTTTAAACACAACAAATTGGCAAGTAACCCATTAACTTCTGTCTGATTTCACCGAAGTATTTGCAGTCATGGTTTCCCTTTTAATAATAAATTACCCATTGTTTCAGGGCAGTGAAGCCTAACTCATGCTCTCGGGTTTCTAAGGAAAAAAGCTTATGGGTTTTACAACGCTTTGATTTGAAAATTATAACATGACTTTGTATGGCTCAGGTCTCATTGCACTTATAGGAACGACACATGCTAATGTGCTTCTCTACGTATTGAAATCAATTGCAATCTTCGTTTCATATATGGCTGTCGTCGGAACTGAAGAAACTTAAGGCGCTGTAGATAGTGAAAACTACAATTTTAGAAAATATTAATAAAATACTTGCACAGAACTTACAACTGCAATTTTTTTATATGTATATTTTCAGTCTATTCCCTAGATTTTTACTTCATCAGAAACACGATTGCTGAAAAAAACCTCGATAGTTTTTTTTTTTTGAAAATAACCCTTTTTTTAAACCTTAAACCAAATATTTCGATGACTATTATGAATATCTGCACAAAATTTGTTTTATTTAATAGTTTTTTAGTAGATCTCGATTTGTGCTTCATAGATTTTTAATAAGTTGAGTACATCAATCATACCAACTTATTTCGTTTTTGGCAAAATAAAATGGTTCAACGCGCGGCGGCGGCCGACTATTGCCCAGTCGCCAGTACGCTCGTGGCCGCTGCCGACGCCGGACCTGTGCACATTTTTCTAACTCGGTAATAGTACTTTAGACAGCAAGCAATATGGGTAATCGCAGTGTAAATAAAGTTAAGCGAAAGAGGAAACGCTTAAGTGAACTAAGAGAACATAATGAGAAACATTAGAGTGCCTAAACGGTAAGTACCTACATACCAGACCGCGTCGTAGCGATTTCACATTCGTTTTGACGTAGTTGGTTTGCAGTTTTACTAATTGTGTGTTATACAGTTCTATTCTATTCTAGTTATTTTCAAGTGAGTTACAGCCGTTATTTCCTTAATGAGTATTAAATATGTCTTACGATAATTTAAAATCCGGTTTGTAATGCATTAATTTGTAACTAAACTACACGTGAATTAAGTATCATTATTTTAGAGGTGTTGAATAAATACCATCCTACTAATATTATAAATGTGAAAGTTTGTGAGTATGGATGTTCGGATGTTTGTTACTCTTTCACGCCAGAACGGCTGGACAGATCTGGATGAAATTTGGAACATAGATAGATTATAGTCTGGAATAACACATAGGATAGGCTACTTTTATCCTGGAAAATTGCGTAATTCCTGTGGGATAGCGATAAACGAATTCTATGCAGATGGAGTTGCGGGCACCAGCTAGTTTAGTATAATTGTAATTTTAGAGCAAAACAGGACTCTCTCAGCTTGAAAACCCCGGAACGTCACTTAGAACCCTGACACCGATAGATGCGTTACTGCCAAACTCAACGGACACTGAAACCCCTAATCCTTCTCGTAAGGAGTAAGCATGGAGTAAGTTACATTACCATAACTTAGATAATTCTTAACTCACATTATTACTGTATTTTCCCCGGATAGTTTAATTCGAGAAATGCTTTATTATTCCATATCTCACTCGTGTCGTCCTTGTCTCAGAAAATAATAAAAAAAAAGAAGCGCGAGACACCCATGAACATTATAAGTAGTCGATATACGCTTGACATGTGTCGGGTTCGTCCGAAACCCTTAATCAGAGCGGCCGCAGCACATTTACTGCGCGTGGTCGCTCACTCAGCTCAGCAGAATTATTATGAATTATTATGAAATATTAGAGCTTATTACGAAAACGCTTGATTATTATCCTATCTCTAAGTCGGAATATCATTATATGACTTCTATGTTACTTTAAAAAAAAAATGGCGATGCTCGCCAGTTTGTTAGGTGAACTTGGCTGGAATGGCTGGTCATGCTGCCGCTTGTCTAGATGTTTCAATTTCTGCCGTCTAAAAATAATGTTTTTATTTCAGGGCAGAAATAACTTGTCGGCTTAATTACCTTAGGCCATCTCTATCAACTCTAGAACACCTACAATCACCAACCATGTGGGTCAATTTGAACAGTGCTCATTTTTTGTATCATTTCGGTGTGGTCCCTTATATGTGTTTTTTTTTTAGATTTTTAAATGTCGAACGACACCTTAGGCAATTTTACAAGACATAATGTAAAAGGGAACCTAAAACCTTAAGTAGTTTTCGAGTTATTAGAGGTCGAATTTCTAAACACACAGCGGAACGGAATTATACAATGTACACCGGAATGAATGACACCTTACAACGGAATGATAAATATACACGGGGATGATAATATCAGCCCACTGGAATGAAATATGGACCACCGGAATTAAAGTAATAATTAAGGCTCCATAATCACGTCTTTTATTTAGAAAAAATACAGACAGACCTTAAGTATATTTTAATAGTCCTAAGAGCGAAAATTTGGTGCCAGTTAATGAATATTTTTTAAGTAGGTATTTCATCACTTGGTAAACAACATTTCATGAATTCATTTTACAAACTACGTTAGGCAAATCAACGATTCACAAATTAGAAATTGCATAAAACATTAGATACTTTAAAAAACATCATATTATGTTGTAGAATAGATAGATATATGAGATTATTACCGAGTAATTATTTGTAAATTGAATATTTTTAGGAATGACAGGTGTCTGAAATGAATAGTTTGTAAATCGTTGTTTGTTAAGAAGTGATTATAAACCTGAGTTAATCTTTTGTACATAATTTTGCTGATATTTTATCTCCAGTTCCTTTATTTACGATGAAATAGTTAAAAAATTACAAAAATAAGACGTTTTGAGGTTAGAATTTTGTTTACCAAATAGGACAGGTAAGAATGACACTACCTTACATAGACAGACCAACATAAAAATAATTCTGTCTTTAGTATTTATTGTGTAGCTGCGAAAGAATCCTACATCGTATGTGAAAATTAACTGTCTAGCTATCACGGTATTCACGGTTCATGAGATTCCCCTGGTGACAGACAGAGAGACGAGCAGTGATCTTAGTAATAGGGTCCTGTTTTTGCCCTTTGGGTACGGAAACCAAATTTTTAAGCCTTTTTTGTAGCACCCCCTGATAGCCTAAAAGCGTAAATTTTATCTTAGACATGAGCTGTGTTACAATAAAATAAGTTCAGTATTTGATTTTAGAAATTATGCTACGGAACCATTTCATAATAATAAAATGAAGCTACATTTGATGTCATTCCGGTGTTATTTTCATTTTGGTGAGTATTTAAGTCATTTTACTACACCGGAAACACCGGAATAAATATGGTGGAATGAGAAACTTGACATAAAAATAAATATTAAAAAAAAGTAAGCCTCGTGTTCTTAAACTAATTAAACTCTTGAAATCAGAACTACATTAGACGTGACATAATATAAATTTAAAACAAAAGTGATACAAAATACAAAAGCTATGACTAACTCCGGAATGAAACTTTTTTTGTCCCCACACCATGGCGATGATAAATGCCCACGTTTTGCTCGGAAACGTTCGCCGTTACACACGTCTACTCTCGCTGAGCGCCGCAGTTTGACTATCGCTCGGGGTGCGCGGGAGACGGAGGGGCTTAAGGGTCAAACTCGGCAAATAAATCGTTCCCAAAATTTGCCCGCGGAATGAGAGCGTGTCTCCGGACAAATATATATGCATATATTCAGAGGTTTACAAATGAGGTAAAAATCAGGCGATGTGCTTTTTTTGTTACCTGTTTATTATGGTAATAAAACAAAGATTTTTTTTTTGTTGTCACGCATAGTGTTCGACTTATCCGGCATTTTGTAACTTAAACCGGCTCCGGGACAACCCACCTCGATGAGAAATATGGTCTAAATATATTTTTTTAAATGATTAAATAACATAATATTTTAATTTTAGCTGTTGCCCGCGGTAGACAATATATATATATATATATATTTTTATTTGTCTACCCCGTAAGGGATACAGACGTGATATATGTATGTATGTATATATTTTATATGAATAGGAAGGCAAACGAGCAAGTGGGTCACCTGATGGTAAGTGATCACCACTGCCCATAGACACCCGCAACCCCGGAGGGATTGCAGATGCGTTGCCAACCTAGAGGATTAAGATGAAACGCCTCTTGTGCCCGTAATTTTCCCGGCTGTCTTACTCTCCACACCGGAACACAGCAGTGCAAGCACTGCTGCTTAGCGGCAGGAAGCACTAAACTTAATTATATGTTCAGAGAAATTACTGAAGATCTGCAAGTCGAGACCAGATCGAATGAAGCGAATTGGTCACAAATTCAGGACGAAACTTATTGACATAACTTATTTTATTCAGCAGCTGCAGACACAGCTGCCAGCCACGATTCCTTGTTTAATTGCAATTTTACTCATGTGTCACTTATAGGAGAATTACAGGAATTACTTCGGCTGGAATCGGCTATTCCCACACACACACACACACACACACACACAAATCACGTCTTTATCCCTTACGGGGTAGACAGAGCCTAAGGAAACAGGTACCTACAGGCCACATTTAGCAAGATTGTGGGCGTATAGGTGGAAAATCAAATCAAAATAGTGATGGGTTGCTAGCCTCATCGCCTATAACATGTTTCCTATTTTAATCGCCCATTCCCTCGATGGGCTTTTACCATCTGCGCGGGTAGAGAAGCAACTGGTACATTCTATGTTTTTTCTTTGCTCCCAGACCAGCATGGAAGTATTCCCAGTTTACAGAAATCACAGCGTGCATGGATATACCAATATTTACGGCAGCAACTTATTCAAAAAGTCAAGATATTATCTATGATAACTGGGAATTAACCGCTGTTGAATCCATGGCAGCAGCAGCTAAGCGTGAGCGTGAAGCGGCGATAGAAGAAGGCAAACTCAGAAAAACGTCAGATTTACAATGAAAGCCATGTCCAAAGACATGTCCATATTTTACAAGTGACGAAAATAAGGAAAACATCGCTTCTTGCTCCAAACAATTAACCTTTGAAGAGCTATAACTACGGTGTGCGCTGTCAATGCCGTCATTGATAAAAACACGGTCTATTGTTACCACTAAGTGTTACTATTTACATTAAATTTGTATCAAATGAAGCATTTCTTTTAATTAACCAAAAATAAAGTATTTTATAATTTTCGGAAAGCTCCGGAATTTACTTCACCCAGAATACGGTTACGAACAGAATAAGGCCGTGCGCGGGGCGCCCCGCATGCGCCTCCACTTCATGTCTGCTTCACCCCCGCAAATACCTAAAATTCGTCTATAAGCGCGCCTTAAGGAACTAGAAGCACTAAGTATAACTTGGTTGAAATTAAACTTTTATCACGGTTAGGTATTTACTTTGTTACAAAATATAATATATGATGGTCATTCTTGTTAAGCATCACATTCAAGATTGATTGACAATTTGTGGACAATCTTTGACCTGTCCATGTCTTATCATCATAAAATTTTAATAACGAACAAAATATTTTCTTTATTTATTAGTTAAATGTAACAGCGACCAATGCCAAATTCAATGTCTTAACAGTGACATTTAATCCTCCACAAATTTTACAGCCTGCAGAACACCGTATTATTTAACCAAATGATTGATTCGGGCATAATAAAGGTATTCACTTCACAAAACATGAAAATGTTAGCGATGACAACCGCTATTGTAATCCGATACTAACAACTCAATTGACTGATTCGAATGTTTCGATTATCATATTGTTGAATCGAGACGAGAACGAGCTACTTTCAGCCCACGTGTATACGGCTGACTAAGCTTTTCAATCGCGCTGTTAACTTTTTAATTTAGAGCAAAAGAAAACTAACTCAGCCAAAAACAAATTCAGCCAGCATTAAAAGTAAGAGGAACATTTAAATAAAAATGAAACAATAAACTCAATTTTAGCGAAATCGATTCCCACGCTACCATTTACTCTATTTTCAAAGAAACATTAAAATTAAAACGACAATAAAGGTTAATCGAGCAAGATTCTTGAGCAAATAATATAGTAAAAAATGCAAAAGAATCATACCGAGTTCCAAATACTAGGAAATTTGATAGAGATCGGCGTGCCAATGCAAATATGTATCGTAATAATCGGCTAGCTGCCTTTATTAGGGTTTTTATTTTAATAGTTTATGGTGTAGTTTGTATGTTAAAACTTCGGCTAAATGATTTAGCCAATCTGCTGAATTTGATAGGTCGCCTTTAACATAATGCAAAGTTTAAGATGTTTGAAGAAGCATTTATGGAAGTATAGGCGCCATGGATATAATAAAGACAACAATAAAAAGACAATAACGATGATGATCAAATTATCTTTTTTTATGGATTAAAAAATAGACAGTTAAATGCTTTGATAGCTGGCAATACTTTGATGCAAGCAATAATGCTTAAACTTTGTATTACCCTAGAATGCTGAATTTAGAACTTTAGCATGGGATTTTAACATAATTTACTTTCCTTCAGTCGCTTCGCTCATTATTTTTATCTGTTTAGTTGATCAAAGTGAAGAGTTCTTTGCGTGTATACAAAAATATGTGGTATATTTGAACCTAGGTATTGTCACTTCGTCTATTTAAATAGGGTATTGGATGTTATCGAAGTTACAATAAATGTTATAACAACAGTGAATTAGACGTAATCATGATTTCTCCATCCGTATCCCGTGCATAAATCATACAAAACGATATCGCGAAAATGGTTATTCCATCTGTACGATAACATTATAGTATTGCAACCTATTTGTTCAACAGTCACGTTCATAAAACGCGACAAAAAAACATGAATGCGTTACAAGTTCGCAATAAATACAAGAATATAATTATTATCCGTTCAGTTTGAACCTCACGATCGGTTATAGCCGCTCATTGGCTATGCAATCTGCATTTATAAGTAGATACAGATAGCAATCACATATAAGTTCTTTCTCATTTATCGCTTCATCTACGGCAAAGGGAATGTCATGATATGACCGTTTTACGACAAAACTACTTGGGATTAAATTATGCAAAACATTATCGCGGCAATAAAATCCATTATCTTTCTAGGATATCGTATTCGTAGGATCCAGAAAGAATCTTATTACCAAGGATCAACTGCCTGTTCCTCTACTATACTGACGAACAAAAATAACGGGTCAATCGTCATACAACTTTGTATAATTAAATGTCGGTAATACTCAAAACTACACAAGAAACATACTTAGGTATGCAGTATTTATTTCTCGATCTCAATAATAACAGAACAGTAGCATGTAACACTTACTGCGATCGCCTTGTACATATCCAGTTCCATTTTATATTCTCATGCGCATACTCGAGTAAACTGTGTTTCAAGTTAACAGCACACATAAGTTTAACATAAGTTGTTTTAATAAACCAAAACTCGTAAATTATCCAATGCAAACAAGTAAACGACAACTCAAACATTTCAATTTCCGTGACAAAACCCAATAACAGACGTTTACAGACCAAATATTTACCTTACTTTCTCTTCCTACCGATACCACTAATGTCAGTCAATATCATGCAAATATATTCCGTGGCTCCACCTTATAGTTGGCACGGCTGAGGAGGTAGTAAAACTTACAAAAGGGTACAGAAGGTTACTGGTTTGGTGTTGAATGAGTAGGATTGGATCGACTAGCTGTCAGCCAATCAGTTGGGGTCGATGTGGATGGCGTCATTATTGTCTCGAATGACAATATTCCATTGGTTTTAAAGATCGTTCGCGCAGCCAGTCGAGCAACTCCGGTTTATTAAGCCAGCTTATAATTTAATGGCATACCGACTCCATATTTAATGTCGCCAGAAGCAATGTTTACTCTGTTACTATTCGGTTGCAACCGTATTTTTCGTTGATTAATGATCTTTTATTAAAAATGTTACAAATAGTTCTAATTAACTTTCGTTTTTGAATTTACGATTTGTTTTAACTTTGTTTGACTCTGTACCTGTGTGTTGGAAGTAATCACTAGAACTAAGAACGGATACTGGATTGAAAGCATTAAGTTTTCTGAACCATCTGCGCGGGAAGAGAAGCAACTGGTGAATTCTATGTTTTTTCTTTATTCCCAGACCAGCACGGAATAAAATGGTAAAAGCCCATCGAGGGAATGGGCGAAAGTCTTAGGAATCATGTTATGGGCGATGCGGCTAGCAACCCATCACTATTATAATTTCCCTTTCCAGCTATACGCCTATAATCATGCTAAACGTGGCCTTAAGGTTTTGTTACCTTAAGCTCTGTCTACCCCGTAAGGGATAAAGACGTGATATATGTATGCGTGTAAGTTTTCTGAATAAAAATATAGGCTACTTTAATATATTCCAGTAAACTCCGCAGTTTCCGCGGGACGAAGTTGCGAGCCACATCTAGTTTTAGTTTTAACTATAGCTCTAAATTTAATATGCTCTGGCATTCTCTACAGTACTACTGCAGTAACCTACGAGTTTGCAAGACAATAAAGATATAACTCACCTGCTTTAACTCATGTAACCTTGTATTTAATGGAGTGTGAGCTAAATTATGGAAATACATAAACATTATTTTTTTGTTGCGAGTAGCACTTACAACTCCTTAAGCTTGGGCTGTAGAAACCAGACTTGTAACAACAATACAATACAATACAATACAATACAATAACTCTTTATTGAACACCACATATAACAACCAAAACAGAAAAAAGCAACAATTACACAACAACAACAACTATTTTAACAACTATTTTTATTTTTTATTTATTTTGTGAAAAAACAACTATTTTAGTAAGAAAATAAGTCTAAGAATATTGTTTTGGTGAACGGAAAGCGTAGTGGTTAGTGACTGACTATGAGGCTAGTGGTCCCTGGTTCAAATCCCGGTAGATGGAAGCACTTGTATGATGAATATACATATTAAATAAACCACGTTTTTATTTATCCCTTACGGGGTAGACAGAGCCTAAGGTAACAAGACCTAAAAGCCACGTTAAGCATAATTGTGAACATAGGCGGAAAGGGGAATCAAAATGGTTGCTAGCCGTGTCGCCTATAAAATGATTCCTAAGATTTTCGCCCATTCCCTCGTTGGGCTTTTACCATCCACAGGAAGAGAAGCAACTGGTACATTCCATGTTTTTTCCTTTGTTCCCAGACCAGCATGGAAGTTCAGCACGGATATGATGAATATGAATCTTTGTACCTAAGTAAATATAGTATGTTATATGTAAATGTAATTAACTATATTGCCTAGTACCCGTAGCACAAGCTTTGCTTAGTTTGGGAGTATCAATATTGGAGTAAATTGGCACATAAAAAAATATTTATTTCATTGAAATCCTAAAAAAATTAAAGGAAATAAACCTACGCAAAAAATAACATAAGTTTTTGGACCCTCAGCTAGAGTCCTCCAGGGAGCATCAACAAAGACCTCACGCCGGCAGCTTTTTCGCGCAAGAACTTGCAATTGCAATTGCTGCCTGCGTGATGAGATTCCACCAGAGCCTCAAGTTCTGAGGGTCCAAATAGATTTTAATTTTTAGCGTAGCGTTTATTCTTGTTACCTTTAAGGTAGGTAGCTTTCAATGGCGTGGCGTTCATAGAACTCGATTCCCACCGGCTTGCCTATTTTAAGGCAGTTGGGCAATTTTATTGTGCAAAATTAGAGGAAAGGGCTAATAATTCCCTTCGGCTTGCCTTCTTATGTACTTGACGCCACGCCACCGGTAACTTTAGTTTTTTTAATGATTTTGTAATTATGTACAAAATAAGTCACTTTACAATTTCTCGTAACATGTCGGTATACTGTTCGTTTATTAACGCAACTTATAATTTCGCAACGGTCAGGTTTTTGTGCGCAACCACTAAGATTATGATAATTGTGATAATTACTTAGTGCCAGATTAGGCTGAATGGGCAATCGGTACACGCTACTGTCAGAGGGCAGGTTTATACTAATAAAGCAGTTAGTTTTATGTGAAACACATGCTAATTTCTCTACGTACAAGTCCACGAGTTAAGCTATGACAAATATTTTTATACCGTTTGAAAACCTTGATCATTGAGACGTAAATCCCAATTTTACGAAAGATAGGATCTACAAGCATAGCGTTGTTAGATTGACAGCTTACTTCTTTCTAAGATTTTTTAATATTAAGATGGTTAATCTTTCAACATGAAACTACCGGGAGACTAGATACTAGAGTCGTACGTCTTGGAGCGCTCGCCCCGGCGGCAGCGAAACAAACACCGCGCCAGCGCTCTACTCGCGCGGATATTCGACGCAACTGACAGCGGCGCACAACTACCCTCGTTTTCATCGTCATTTTTATTATTTAAAAGTAAGACAGCACACGACACTGATCACGTCACTTCGTGAAGCACACACTCCGCGTTTGGGCAGTATTTAAAACAGGCCATCCACTATCAAGAGGAAGGACTACGAACTAATCCGAAACATGCCGAGCATCATTAGACTTTTATGCGTGAGTTATCCGTTTGTGTAATTATGATGATTAATGTTCTTAAATAATGTCTCTTAAAATTAATAAGTATTTAAGAATAATTCATCAATTGGTTGGATTGGTTTGTCTGAACACCCCTGTAAATGTATTCCAGTATTTTTTTAATTGTGATTATCAAATGTTTCTACACTGTGATTTGACGTATGTTTAATCAATTTAATTCAACCGCCCACTGAACACTTCCATGCTCGTCTGGGAGCAAAGAAAAAACGTAGAATGTTTCAGTTGCTTCTCTTCCCGCGCAGATGGTAAAAACCCATCGAGGGAATGGGCAAAAATCTTAGGAATCATGTTATAGGCGATGCGGCTAGCAACCCATCACTATTTTCATAACAATTACGCTACCTATATTTAAATTTTGCATGGACTTGGGGACTTGTTTCCTTACAAAATTGTTAAAATAGATCGCAATGGATTATATGTCCCACTGTTCTAGATTTGAATCGACACAAACTTTACCAGGAAGCTGTACTGTTGCTGATAAAGAACCGAAAACAACTGACAACCGACCAAACACAAACACGGCGGGTCGCGGAAACAGTATCTGTTGTGAAACAATTGAGCGCCGTGCTTGCGTTTCGCCCGCTGTCGCATTTCATAACTATCTCATGCCACTTAATGTTAAACGTATGGTTTAAGTAGACATTGCTATCCAGTGCCTTTCACGTGTCTTCAAACTATCTAATATGTCACCCTGGGCCGGCCCGGCCCGCTACGCGAGCGGAAATTTCCTCTTCCTCGCCAGTAAAATTATGTACACACCTCGGGCGGTGATAAAGAAAGCCTCAGGTCGCTTGTTTATTGCCCTCGCCTTTGGCTCGTGCGACAAGTTCCTGCGGTCTGATACATTCTTTATTTCACCACCATCGTAATGTAATGTATTCACACACAATAAAGATGGGGAAATGTAAATAAAGATAGAATCATTGAAAATTCACAATTGATGACATTATTTTCGGTTGGATTTTAAGAAAATTCTCTACATAACGTAAGGCAAAAATTTAGCTACAAACATATTAAATAACTTATGTCTGTTAATGTTATAATATGATTAGTATTCCTCTTAACAGCACAATTTCACCAGCAAAGGGCTTATTATGCATTCAAACAGACCACTGTCCATAGTGTCCATTTCTAGAACAAATTCTGTTGCCATTGTAACATTTTCAGACTAAGGCAAGCAAATAATATCACTACTTTACGAGCACTTACGCAGAGTACTAAAGATAGAGATTATCTCTTTATTTTTATATTCCAATTAAAAAAAACTAGCGTAATTGTGACCGAATGATGATAGACAACGTTACAATTTTGGCACTCATAGAACCTTACCCGACTGTCGCAAAAGGGATCTACGGGAAAGGGAACCACGCAAAATAGGCGCAGTTTATAGTCGTCGAGTTGGGGAATAAAACCCGTTACAACATAACATACAACGAGGGAACCAGCCTTCTTTATTCTTCCAGGAGGGCAAATAATTTCGACGCAAACTGCCAGAAACGCAAGTCACATACGCTGATAACCAAAGCCGACAGTATTTATAAACAGCCAGATTTCTATAGTTAATTAGAGAGACAGAAAGAGAAACATTTATTTACACACGTTAAGATAACAAAGGTGTAAACAAAAACAAGCAGCCAATAATTTTATAGTAAACTATAATCTAAGAATTGTATCGACATGGTGTAAAACACAAATAAATAAGACATGTAATGTGCATTCATTTCCACTTTAACACAATACGAAAATTCAACCACAAATTTCGGAAATGAATATAAATCATCCCTAGACGTTGTTCGAGTCTCCCTGTGAGAGATTTTTTCTTTTAGCTACGTGCTACGTGTAATCAGAGTATCAAAATAGGAACCATAAAATAAATTAAAATGCCAGTACGGATTAAATGTCTAGTGAAAAAGAGTTCGACAACCTCATTGATGAAGTCTATACGTGTTACTCGAATTCTATGCCTCATTTCATCTTGGACCGAGACATTAACGTTGTAGTCGTATCGCTAGATATCAAATTAACTTTCACCCAAATCGTAATTAACTGCCTCTCGAGGCAATAAAGATAGGTGTTTATGAACGAAATACGCCTCTGGCCTCTAAGACTTCATGAATGAGGTACAGGTTAGCTTTATGTTATTCAAATTCTTGGATTTATTTTGAGTTTTTAAATTACTGCTACATAGTGCTATGTGAAAATTGGCATGCTCAGCGATCCGAACGTCCGAATCAAATCACTCTCTTAAGATCTATTTAGACACGTAAAAATAGAACATAAAGAAACACTTCAATATTTTCAGGCTCAAAGGGTGCTTCCATGCTGGTCTGGGAGTAAAGAAAAAACATAGAATGTACCAGTTGCTTCTCTTCCCCCGCAGATGCTAAAAGGCCATCGAGGGAATGGGCATAGGAATAATGTTTTAGGCGATGCGACTAGCAACTCATCACTATTTTGATTCGTCTTTCCACCTATACGCCCGCAACCATGCTAAACGTGGCCTTAAGGTATTGTTACCTTAGGCTCTGTCTACCCCGTAAGGGATAAAGACGTGATTTATGTGTGTGTGTCAAAGGGTGTAAAACACCTGTCTCAATGTCTTTTACCGGTCCATACCGGTACCAATTTGTCCATCTGGTTTTTGACGGAGCTCTTTTTATGGGTACGAGTATGTTGCCCTTCATGCAGCTGAAGATACCTAACTAACATAACCTACTTATTTTCGTATTAAAGTTTTAAAATCCTGAGTAATATTTACAGGTGTATTCAGGTCATCCAACCTAATCGCTTATAAACCTAATTGCTTCGCAGTTGTGTGCACGTTTCCTCGCGATGTTTTCGTTCACCAAAAAGCTCATGGTAAATTTCAAATTAGATAAAGACGTGATTTATGTATGTATGTATGTATGTATATCGCGCATAAATTCCGAAAAACTCAGAGGTTCGAGCGCGGGATTCGAACCCACGACCCTCTGCTTGAGACGCCATATGTCAAACCACTGGGCTAACCACGGCTTTTCCTACCTACTTAATAAACTGCTGATATTCCGGATTATTATTATAAACTTTTATTTAGGTTGCCCTGTATATTTATTTGTATGGGTCAAATCAAGTAATTGAAGTTTGACTCGCTTCCAGTGGTCGGGTTAACGTGAAATTTGGCACACTTATGTAAGTCCGGTGACAATACCTTGTAATGAAATTCTGGTGACCCAGCCAGGACCGTCTCCGCAGAAGGGCACTCTTCAACGGTTTGTCCGATTGACTTGAAATTTGGTATGCACATGCAAGACAATGAAGGTACAGCAAAAATCTTCTATTCAAAATGAAATTTATAGGTTAGGTAGGTTATTTTAAGACATTTTATAATGCTAGTGTCGCGTGAGGTCCAAAAACATTCACTTTTCACTGGTTTTGGCGGGCTTCGCAACATAAATTATAATTTCTTTCATTTACCTGTTGAAAAGTGATCTCCGTGAATCCTAATCGCAAATATGGATTATTTAGCGATGAATGTGAACGCTTAGAAAGCAGTTTTTTTTCCGAACAAAACTGAACTGCACAACATTGCAGCATAGCTACTCGATATGATGGTAGTTATTTATAATTAATAAAATTAATGAGATTCAAGATTTAAAAATTTGTTTCGGCACCGATCTTATAAAGTCGCCTTTGACAGCTATGTACACCTCTGGACCTGAATCAACAGTGGCGCCAACTGGTGAGCAAAGAAACGATAGTCCCCATTGAATATAGCATTAATGTCAAATTAACGTATACGTCACTAAATTATGCTAAAGAATACCGTTTAAATAACCAACCCGTTCCCACATTACCATAGTTAATAATTCTGAGAAAATATTGTCCACTCCATCAATCAAGTTAAACTTCACAAATGTTAATAAAACATCCGGAACAGGATTAAATTTGTCTTAATTTTGCAAAAAATGTCTAAGCTTTAATTTATGACGAGATCTTGCATCGTAAATTTGTTTTTATGCTCTAAGTCTGACATTAAGTAGAATCTACATGACATTTATTTCAGAGCATGTTTTACGTATTTTACGCCCTCCATTTTAACTATCAGCTTTCAGCACAATATTATGATAATAGGCAAGAGCAATAATCATAATGTTAAGAGCGTCGAGTAATGGTTCAACTATAACAATCAAAACTCGCCTCGCTCAACATGATACCCAAAGTGCAAATCGAATAACTTCCCCGTGTACCGGAGCGTCACGATCCCCCAGCAGAGCAGCCAGAGACCCTTGGAGGTTACGTTTAGGCCAGTGCACTCTGGGCAACAACGGTTAGTTAATTATGTTCATACATACATACATATATCACGTCTTTATCCCTTACGGGGTAGACCCTTAACTTAACAAAACCTTAAGGCAACGTTTAGCACATGATTAAGAGCGTATAAGTGGAAAGGGAAATGAAAATAGTGATGGGTTGCTAGCCGCACCGCCTATAACATGATTCCTAAGACTTTCGCCCCCTCGATGGGCTTTTACCATCTGCGCGGGAAGAGAAGCAACTGGTACGTTCTATGTTTTTTCTTTACTCCCAGACCAGCATGGAAGAATAATGTTCATTGTTTAGTAAATAGTTGGTCGAGTGCCCAAGGAATTCCTTTACCACCGTAGGCTAAAGGTCGGTTGTACGGCTTAAAAAATCAAAACAAATCAGTTTAGGTTCGCTCGCTATCAGATCCATACTAAAAATGACAGCTAAAACCTGAACTGAGTCGGAATTGAATCGCATTACGATGGTTACAACAAAATTAGAAACCACTTACATGATTGTCTGCAATCATACTGTTAAAAGTAAAAACAATGTGATACGAATTAAGATGCAGCCGAAAAAATGAATTGGCTCGACGCACCAATAAATAGAAATCGAAACATAAGATAACTTCAAAGCCGCTTGTAAGGTACTACCGAATACATGAATGCTGATAATGTTGTTCGTGATATAGACCAAACAAATATATTCATCTCGACACATTCCAAGAAGTATAACGAAGTATATGTTTCCATTGCACGCAGCATTGCAGAAGGTACAACCGCTATCACTACCTCTACACCACACCACTATTTCATTTGCTTGTACCTACTTTTGTCAAACCAACTAAATTTATGTGGGAAATGAGCGTATTCCAAAAAAAAAGTGCATAATAAACATTTTTTCCAGAATTTAAATATTATGGGTTTTTCTTACTCAGAATTGTTTACCCTATCAATTTTCATACAAAAAAAAGTGTGTCCCAGATTTAACTATGGAATTATTTTTCCTGTTTGACACGTTCCGCAGTTAGGAACTATATTAAAAAAAGTGACGAACTGGAATGGAAATTTTGGGACACATTTTTTCTTCTTGTATGCATAAGGATCGATAGGGTAAACGATTCTGAGTAAAAAAAAAAACAAAATAGTCAAATTCTGGAAAAAATGATCATAAATAAATTAATAATAAATAAATAAATATCTTGGGACAAATTACACCAATTGACCCAGCCCCAAACTAAGCAAAGCTTGTACTATGGGTACCAGGCAACGGATAAACATACTTATATAATGTAGATAAATACATACAACATCCATGTCTCGGGCACAAACATTCGTATTCGTCATACAACAAAACGGACTTTTTTTGGAAAACGCTCAAATGGAAGTGGTTGATAGATTGATACATATACTTTCTGCCTGACTCCATTCATTACTGTTTTAATACGCGTTAGTTTACGAGGCGAGAGACTACTGACTGACGCTACGGGCGGCTAGCGGGCGGGCTAGTTATGTATGTATAGTATGTTAGTGAAATCGCAAGCTAAGCAATCCTGTGTCACTACATCTAGATTGTCATACATCCTACATTATTATATATACAAAATCAACACAACGTCTGAACGTCTCGTAGATGTCTATGAAAACAAGCCATCTCGTTCACCACAGTTCAAACAGATCACTATCAATACCCAAGAATGCCGTATTTACCAAATTCGTTTAAACGTTTAAAATATTTTGTTTCCTGATATAGTCGTAGTACCTACTCAAAAAGTTTCAACACACTTTTTGTCTTTTTTTCAGCCAGTTAAAAAACTTATTCATAATCTACCGAAAAACCTTTTGTTCGAACATGCGGAAAAATCAGTGGCTAAAAAAATTGTCATACATTGTAAAATAAACGATACGAGTCGACTTTTGTCAAAACACAATTAGCAAAGAGTCGCGGGGCCATTAAATACAGTGGATATTTCTGTCACCTGACCACTACAAATAGAACCATCGTCAAGTGTCACTATTAATACAATTATATTATTTCCTAGAAAACGAAAATTAAATTCTTCCACGCTTTATATTGAGTTTATTTGCAGATTACATCGTGTGATATTTTTTGTGGTGTTGCGGTTCCTGTGGCTCATTTGGCCGGTTGCCAGGCGTTTTACTGTCGAAACAATAGCCGGTTTAATCAGTGCGCCCTCGCGCCTCTATTTTCTAATGAAAAAGAAGTAAAACAGATAAATTCTTATGGTATTGTTGGTCACGTTGAACTGGTGGACTTTGTCTGAATACTTTACACGTTTGTTACGTGTAGTCGACGATCGTGGTCGGATTTATTTCAATCCGAGGCGTGTGCGTGATAATGATATAATGTTAACGACATTGTTTTCAGTACTACATGTAAACTATCTAATATTACAGATGTTGTATTACATCGTAGGTGCCACTTTATTGGCAACTTTTATTGAGTTTTAAAGGCTCAAAACTTTTAATTCAATACTAGAATTACTTGTGCATAGTACCTGAGACATAACAAGTCTTATCCCTCAGATGTCGTTTATCTATCCCCTTTCTTCACTCCAGACCATTTTATCTATTGTCTTATTCTTAGGCATATCATATCTATATTAAGATTATCATCATTTTCCTGTATTTTTATACGATTGACCATAAAAATACATTATTTTTTATATTTATGAATTCTATCACTTCGTTGTTTCTCTCTTCTTCTTTCATTCAGCGCATTAGCACCCGCCGTTGGGCCTCTCCAATTTTACTCCACTGAGCCCGGTTTGCCGTGGCTCTCCCCAGATTAGGCCAGCGGTCAAACATAATAGCACTTTATTGTTTACATTTCACAAAACTTCGAGCGAAGCAAAGTTTATAACCTGAGAAAATGTCGCACACCAATTTTCTATTCATAAACGCTTAGTTCTGACTGCTAATCCGCAAGCAAATAGTCAAATTGTTTTCACAACAGACGAATAAGGAACTCCGGATTCAGAACACTTTGAGCCTGGTTCACCTCTCTCTGTTTCTGTGTCTTTATTTATTCTTTCTACACATAAAGAGACTGTCATAGATATTATTTTAAACGCAACTTGTCCTGTTCTAAATTGTTGGCAAAGAAAATGACGAAAATAACAATAGCAAAAACACGTAGAACAAGAACGCTTAATAATTCGCGGTCAGTTTAAAATGAAAGCCATTAAATCCAAATTGCCGAAGCTTCCTTAACATTATCGAGTGTCAAGCAGTGAAAAACATTGGCAATGAATGAAGAACTCAAGTTGGAACCAAACTTGCTTCAATTCTGCACTCTGTGGACAGCATATTGAATTCAATTTTGGGTAGTTTTTCACTTGGAGTTGACTCTTTTTGTTGATGAACGTGTGCTTTATCGTGATGTTTGAAATTACATGCATCGGTAAACAAACTGTGGTCGATCGATCTGCAATTATCGGCGGTGTCTCACGACTCATCATATTTTGTACAGGGTTGTCAGTCTTGTTGATCATCATTTTATCTGTTATTAAGTATGAGGAAAAATGTTTCACACGTTGACGATCGTTTTCCAAAAAAAAGTCTACATAATATTTTTTTCCAGAATTTAATTATTTTGGCTTTTTCTTACTCAGAATTGTTTATTCTGTCGATTCTCAAACAAGAAAGCATGAGTCCCAGATTTTACTATGGATTTTTTTCCTGTACGTCACGTTCCATACATATAAATAAAACGACGAACAAAGTGACGTACTGGAATGGAAGTTTTGGGACACATTTTCTTTTGCATAAGGATCGATAAGGTAAACGATTCTGAGTAAGAAAAAGCCATAATTGTTAAATTCTGGAAAAAAATATTGTGAAGACTTTTATTTGGAATACGCTCTGACTCCTCCGAGGACGTTACAACTGTGCAACAGACGTTTTTAATACCCTTTTATTAGCTTTACTAGAAACTAAGTAACTAACAGTGTAAGTGCACGAATGTCGCAAGTCAGGTTTCGTCCACTCCCTTTAGCTGGTCGGTTTGAGATGAAATTAACAATGCAAGTACAGTTAACGAGAAAGATACAGAGCCTAAGGTAACAAGACCTAAAGGCCACATGTAGCATAATTGTGGGCATATAAGTGGAAAGGGGAATCAAAATAGTAACGAAAAGCATATTCAGCAAAAAAAATACCTTTTAATGTAATCAATCTCATGCTCATTTGTGTTAACTTATTATATCTTGGTTTTCATCAGATGACATGGGCATCGGTTTTAGTTATCATTATCATCATCATATCAGCCATAGGACGTCCACTGTTGGGCATACGCCTCCCTAGACCTTCAGTTGCCTCGGTTGGAAGCGGCTTGCATCCACCGTGAACCCACGACTCTAACCAGGTAACCCGTCCACCTCGCTGGTGGACGTCCTCGCTGCGCTTGCCTTTTAATTATACATTTATCAAATTAATTTTATGTGCATCTATCGCGTTGTGTATATCGTACCCACAAGCTACTATTTACTGTTATTACACTGTTCTAATAATAAAATAAAATTTATTCCGGAGAATCGTAACGTTACCTTAAGTACTACAAGGCCTACAACTAGTTTTGCAAGAGTGTAATCAAATATAAATTACAAAGGCACGATCGTAAAGATCCTACCGTTTTACATATCTAAATAGAGCTATAATTCCTGATCTTTGCGACATCACTCGAAATGAAGATATTATAGTACAGCTTCACGACGTTAAATGAAAACCAAGTTCTACACATTACAATTGTCGTTCAAACCTATTCACTGTAGTTTAAGGCTCAATATTCATTTCCAAAACCGCAAGAAGCAAACACACAAAAGCAACCATTTTGCTAGTTGCGTAAATAATAAAACAATATCTTAGGTGTACTGTATATTGATATGCATAGAGTGCATAATAAGACAAAGAAAAGTTTGGTACGGCAGACGATGACTACGATTAGATCGAGAATTGTAAATGTTGCCACAGTAAAATTATTTTCTCAAGATGGCTCTATTGCTTGTCATGTTGCAATTGATTAATTTGTTGCCATGTCTAACTTTATGCAATGCAAATTAGTAGATAGGCAAGATACGGGGAGTAAAATGATTAACATTTAGGTATATATCTTGCCTACAAGTATAGTGGCGTTTGGGCCTATAAAGTTGTATGGTGTGGTCTGAATTTAAATGGGAAGTATTCACCACCCATCTAACCTCCACGCGCGCCAGCTCTGCTATTATTATCACAGAGTAGGGCACAAGAAACAAGAAGGGTTTGTGGCTGACAACGAGGACGAAGGCGATAGCCGCTGCAGACTTCCATAAAATATATTTTTTTTTCATTGTGAACCCACAAAATCGCAAATATTTCATGTTTTATCAACCATCGCCGAAGAGGCGCTGCAAAACAGCTGGATTAAAGGTGAGTTAATACAAACAATAACTTTTGCTTCTTTGTTTCTTTACAGGACTTTTGCGAGAACGCCTATTTCTGCTGTCCACTTAAAATTGATACCTACTCCACATTAAGCGGAATATAGAAAAACTTTATATAATCAACATTTAACAGACCAATGAATTCGGACTAAAGAATAGAGGAATGATATAAAGTATCCAAATTCCGAAGGCTAGTGCAGTCCGTGAGCTCTAAGAATGCCATTCGGGTTTCCATTTCGGGTAACATCAACCGCCAATTCGAATATAAACCCTTAAATTAACAATGTGGACTATACTCTACATGATTTAACACAACTTTTTGTATTTTATTTTTTACCTATAGAATTTTTAGGACACCAAACTTACGACGAGGCTTGGATCATGTCTTTTTTTTCTTTTGTTATTTATAAGGTAGTATAGCTGGGGCTGGCTGGTAAGAGGCTACGTTCGAACTTCATAAATCGAACGTTCGTTGGATTTGACGTTTCAATTGTTTTTCAAGTACTCGGAGACGGGTCTCAGATCAGCTTGGACCAGGAACCAACCCGTTTCCCTTGTATTATAATCATTTAAATTTAAAAATTGAATAAAAGAAAGTATCAAGTTTAAATATATGACTTTTTAGTAAATGCCTCCTCAAGGCAGCTCTACAGTACTATCAAATAAATAAATAAATTAACTTCTTGATTTTTTATATTTATTTGTACGGTTTTACCCGTTAGAAATTAAATTTCTAAACAAAACTGAAAATTAGAACACAGAAAAATCCTAAAAGTTAAGCTACGGCCGGGAATCGAACCCGGATCCTCATCATTCCGTGATGCGTGCTATACCGCTCACCACCCACAGCAGGTCCTACCTACCTACGTTAGAGCAAATTGAACTGATGTTACTATGTTGCTGGTGTTATTAAATCAATTGTTTGGACGAGATGGCAAAGTTGAAACAGTATATATGCTAGTAAAAGTTACTCTTCGGACAAAACGGTTGAATGGGAAGTTTTTACAACACCATAAATTGTTATCGTTTAATGAATGAAACCAATAAGAAGCTTCAATCGTTAGCTTCAATCAAGTCACTCGAACTAGCTATAAAAGAAAATTGAGCATATTTTCCACTTTAACAGCTGTAAATAACATTGTTCCATCGACAGCTAGATTATTGCTAAACGATCATTGGGCTAGTCTGTAATTGTAATACTATGCTAGATCAGAACTATGTAATCAAGAGCCGCGACACAGAAAAAGTTTTTGCAAAAAAGTGACTCTAGCTCCATCTAGACATTGAACCTATATAACTTCCAAATTCTCGTCCTTTCGACTTTGGTAGATTTAATATCTGAGAGAGTAATCTGTATTCTTCATTGAGGCCTCTCCCTCCATTTTTAAGACACTACGAAGCAATTTTTACATCGTTCTAATGATAGGGAAGTAAAATCAGACCACAGAATAATATTTATATGGAAGTAAGACTTTGAAGAAATGGCTAAATATTTTGCAGATATTTTCCTGAAAACAGATTACTGTAATTTGGCATGCGTACCGAATTACGCCTTTTCTTAAATTTATAAGTCAGAGTTTTCTTCTTAGTGTGAGTGTGTGAGCATCAAGTTTAACAATAACCATAACCATAATTACATAAACGGATCACTAACGTATAAAAGACGAGTAATGCTCGACATGTTCGATGTGTTCGTTCGTTTTGCTGCCGCCATGCGAGCGCTCCAAGAGGAAGGACTACGAATTAGTCCGAAACATGTCGAGCATTACTCTACTTTTATACCTGAGTTATCCGATTGTGTAACTAAAATATCTGATTATGCTTAAATTAATAACTCACACATACTATCAGGGCAGAGTCCGCAACCCTGCGTCAAGTTATGCCGGTTATGCCGAAGACGTGATTACGGACATCCTTCCAGCGCCCGCGCATGCATATTGCATGAGCTTGTTAAAAACGCGTCAATCCTCCGCGCCACGGATTCCCAAAGTGGAACAATTCTGGCTCACAAGGGAGCCAGTGGCGTTTAAAGATATACTGATAACTTGACATACCCCCTATAGACATAACAAATTGCACCACCTGCTCAGATCTGTTCTGTTCTCCAGCCCATTATAGTTGCCTGGTAGAGATCGCTCTGTAGCGGTAAGGCCGCCTATTGTTACCTTGTAATATTCTGTATACCTTTTTTCTGTTTTGATTGTTATATGTGGTCTTCAATAAAGAGTTATTCACTTTCAGTTTCAGTTTATTTATTCACAAACAATTTTCATTGTGTACGAATATTACATAATACAGATACTTAAATTAAAAGTAAGAAAACAATAGCTAATTAATGAGAATGACAAATATAAAGGAAAGAAAAAAATAACAGATTTACATAATAATGAGTTATGAATCTAATAATAATTAATTTGGTAGTCATATTTCAATTTTAATTTCAATAATTGTTATGCCATAAATTCGTCAACGCTGTAATAACACCTTTTCAACAAGAATTGCTTCAAGCTGTCTTTAAACTTGTACAAGCTAGTTATTGTTTTCAATTCCGCGGGTAACCTATTGAATAACCTAGTGGCCTGGTACTTTGCATTGTATTGTATAATCTAATCTAATCAGCCCATATCCACCCAAAGCTGAGTAAAAGGCCTCTTCTTTGTCACGCCACAGCTATCCAGCCAACTGTCAGACGGTACGTTCTAATACCGAGGTGATATTTCACGTACATGAAAATACCCACCTGATAATGTGAAGCCAGTAGATAAGGTTAGGTTAGTTTTTATAGTAGTTCGATGCCAAGAATCGATTGTCATTGCTAATGAATGTACACCGATTAACAGGCCGGTATTTATTAAGCCAATACCGGGGTGGAAATACCGACTCGTACAATGTACGCAGAATATAGGGTCGGGAATTTAACACACCCGAAGTTTTCACTTCAATAATAGTAAGACTCAATATGCCGCAAAATACAAAGTTTGGGAACCCTTGCTTTATGCTGATATTGTTGGTTATCGGGTTCGCAAATGACGGTGCTGATCGGGGATCTAATGGAGGTTTGTGATTGGCTAAAGGTTTGTCATAAACTATGTAGATGTAAACACCTCATTCTTATCTAATTGTAGAGAACCTGATAGTAAGTGATCGCCATCATCCATAGACACTCTTCAACAAAGGATTGGCAGATGCGTTGCCAGCGTTGGCTAAGAAAGAAAACCTCATGTGCCAGTGATTTCACCGGCTATCTTATTCTCCACGCTGGAACACAGCAGCGCAAGCACTGCTGCTTGGCAGCAGCATTAGTCAGGTTTTACTCATGTGTGCTACTTGGGTGAGTATCAAAAACTTCACAGCTACTTTTTTTTTCAAGTATTAGTAAGTTTTGTGTCACTTGTATCTAAGTTAAACACCCTAAATTCAAAAACAATCATTTTGTACTTACTCATTATAAATATATCTACGAGTATCTGCCTCGACCGAGGATCGAACTCGGGACCTCAAGCTTCGCAGGCAGTCACATACTATAACAACTAGACTATCCACATAAAGTTTTCGAATAAACCACCCATAAACTTTTAATTAACACAATAAAAGGTCACTTTACGCACCTATTTAAAGTACTATTTTTCACTTCCTCCATTACTACGAAGCACACGACCAGTACAATAGTCAACTAAAACACAACAACAACTAAACACCCAATCCTTTCCTCTTCCCACTCACGATACAATTTACTTCACGCCAACCAAGTAATGTAATACAATAGGCCCAGAAAACACCGCCCATTCTTCAAATTTTCTGTCCACTCTATAAACTTATGATGTTATAATACTTATTATTAACCTAGCACAGTAAAATACGACTATGCTTTCTCAAGAAATTGTATCAGGGGAATAACAAAGCAGTTTTATGCATCGACACGTCGTATAGAAAGTAGGAAACGAGATAGTAATGTATGGGGTGCCGTAAACCTCTCCCGTTGACTTGACATAGGTACTATGTATATCTAATGCGCGTAGTGGCCTAATCCGAATGAGATCCGTTTGTTCAAGTGCGTAAGTACGTTTATCTACAATCTACATCCATGTCATAACTTCCCTTCATGTGTTCAGGAACGATTCTGTGGTTGTACTTTAATATTCACATTAGACTATTAATATCGATACTCTAATGTGCGGCTGTATTATAATGTATACATTAGAGTATCAATACCGATACTCTAATAACATTCAATCTTCGAACATCTTAAATAACAAAATCTCTATAGCTGTTGTCTTAGAATTTAAGAAAAATATAAATGTCAGTTGTTTCATCTGTTTTGAACTTTCGAAGAATAGAAAATATTGTTACCTACCTACGTATTTTGATGTGAAAATGATCATTGTAGGAAATTTACGATATGAATATAATGTATGCGACTGTACATAGTTAGGCATTAAAACACTCGTTTGATCTTATTACGAAACTTAGATTCGCTTCGTTTCATAAACCTTAACTCGTGTTTTAATGCCCTTCATTATAATACAGTCACATAAACTACTATTTATCAGGTTGAGTAGTAAAAGATGCAAAAAGAGATGTTGAGAGGCCATTGCTTCGTTTTAAGGACTGCGCCAAACGGGACATGACCAGTTTTAGAATTGACCACTGTGACTGGAGACGGCTTGCGGAAAACCTATCAGGTTGGCGCCAACGTGTAGCGGGAGGTCGCATTTGCGATAAAGCCTGGTTCGAAGCACTGCTGACAAGAGACAAAAGCGACATCAAGGCGTAAAGCAAGTCATCAAGTAACAACCACCGCAAATTTCTCTTGTCATGCGTGTGGCACAGCATATAGCTCTCGTATTGGTTTCGCCATAATTCGTCTGTAATAGACGTTAAGGCCGTATATATATGGATAAAGATTGTTAATTAATGCCTCTAGGTTCCGTTACGACGAGCTAAACTAAAACCAGGTTTAGACTTGCAAAAAATCTGCATTCGCACTATATAACTACACATTGCGACTCTGAGTTTACTTTCAACCCGTTCGCATCACGGCCTAGGGCCCGATGTGTGAAAGCACATCTCTCTAAAGTCGAATAGATCTGTTTATTGCTAGAAAACCACATTAATTAGAATTGTTCCTTCTAATTGACTGGTAAATTCGGCATAATTTTTCACGATTTTCGAATAGGATTCTCACGTATTGTGAATTCAAAAATCGAGCCCCTGGCACTGTAATTTAACTTGTGGGATTTTTCTTGTAAGTCTAAATCGGGCTTAACACCTCTGCTATATCTTTCGTGTACACTAAGTATAAAATTAATAAGTCTGTTTGTCGCTATGAGTCATAAAGCAGAGAGCCTCATACTCTTCCCCAATCTTATATTTTATGTATACGTTATAGAGTTTATATACAAAAATATCGACCCGATAACAACTTGTGTAACTCTCCGTAGTATCCAGAGTTACAGATGTTATTTTCACATAAGACTCAAGTAACCACATTCTTACTCAACCAGGTAATAATCTCATTGCATATTAATTAATCTATTACACTTTAATTACGCTTGATGTAATTAAAACTAAGCACCACAGAGTTAAACAGAGCAACAATGAAATGAATAGAAATGTTTGTTTTGCATTGCAAATGCATTTTACACTGATATCGTAATGATATCTTTTAGCGTTTAGTGTAAATAAATGGGTATAAATGAGGCATTTTCTTTATTTTATTATTAGAAAAAAACACAAAGGTAAGGCCACACAGGGATACAGTTAGAGGCGAACTTATGCTTGCGATTGTCAGCGTCGAGGCCGAGCGGCTTGCTGCGCGGCTTCGGCTTATGCTGAGCCAATCCCTTTTGCCATAGAAATGTTTCTTTGTATTTTTTATTCTCTCGGTTTTGATGAGTAAGTGAGAACTTAAATGAGTTCAACTTTTTTTGTGGCAATAATCATTTTTTCTTTTCTTTTTCTTCTTCTTTTCAGATTATTGCCTGAGCGTCCAAAGCCCAAGGTCGGCACAATATACGTAGAGCAACTTTGGCATGCTAAGTAAAATTCCTCTTGCTGAGCTGTCCGGCTGTCTCTCCGGTAAGCCACCAAAGGCTAAAAGCAGTAGTCAATTAGAAAAAAAAGCTTCGCCAAGTTATATTAATTTAAGTTATACTAATGAATCGTTTAACATGGACCTATATACCAGAAGTGGTCAACTTCATTGGATCCAAGATCTATTATAGAGTGAGCAATCTACCAACGACATTCATAATCCCATCATTCATCATCCGCACAGAATTAAAATATGTATCCCAGACAGCTTACCATTTTCCAACAATTATCGTTATAATGCCACTTGCTCCCACTTGCTCGTTTGCCTTCCTATTCATATAAAAAAAAAAAAGTCAACCGATATAGACAAAACCTTAACAAATTTTATACCTTCACCTTCCTCGTGAATCACTCTATCTATTGGTGAAAATCGCATGAAAATCCGTACCGTAGTTTTTGGGTATATTACGAACAGACAGAGAGACATGGCGGAGGATTTTGTTTTATAATTAGGTAATTATCTAATGGTTCTTTCCTACCTGCCACGATCGACTGGATAGCCAACATCGATAGTTTCTAAACGCTATAAGAGAAAAATAACCCAGCTTTGTGTAAAGAATACTTCTAAAGACGTCTACGCATCAACAGTTCATTGTGGTTTCATTCTTGGTGTGGCAGCAGCTTTGCCTTTGACTACTCTAAATGTTAAACGATGCAATAAGAAGCCGTTCGAGTCAAAGAATAAAACGATTCACCGTAAACGTTATACTACCGACGTAATATTAAGTTAACATAGCAATATTAAGCGTTTTCACACCGTTAGCTTTTTCAATGGCCTTCCCAAGTGGCCAGTACCATTAATCTGATATGTAAACGACCGTCTGTTGCCGGTTTTCAGAATATATTATTTGATTTGTTAGTTGCGTGTGTAGCCTGCGTATCTTCAGAGCTGGGTTGTATCTCTATTCCACGGGAAAGCTGACTGGCAATTGGCAAACAAGTACAGTGCTTCTAGTTGCTTAATGTATTTCACAGTTTTCGTGTTCTGAATATACGTATACATTAATAAATAATGATGTTATTAAGATCGAGAGCAAGTGCGACAGCTGCGTCGAGCATCACTGTCCAAACTACTCGCTCTCATCCCCAATAATGTAATTTTTCATTCGTGTTTATTTGTTTATAGGAGACGTTTTGGAAAAAGGTCAGGTCAGGAGTACCCGAAACCGACGAGCATGTATGAAGAGATTGATGACTGTGGATGAAGCGAAAGAAATATGTCAGGATCGTAGCAAGTGGAATAAAGTAGTATCTGCCTACCCCTGTGGGAAAGAGGCGTGACGGTATGTATGCATGTATGTTTATTTGAAACACGGCAACTGTCAAATAAATTAAGAAACTAGAAGCACTGTACTAATATTAGTTCGATTAAATATTGGTGCAGTATTAAACTGAACATTTATGAAGTCGAACAATTTATTAAGGACTGGTTTTTATTTAGCTTTATGATAAGCTCAGTTCAAGCCGACTAAAGAAGTGGGGCAATATTCAATTCACATACAAGATTTGAAACGGACAACTTATAGAATAGTGCTATGCTAGTCAAATGCCTACAATCTTATGCCATAATAATATAAGAGGAGGTTCACTATTTGTTTGTGTACTTTTCTTTTCTGTAAGATTTGATGCCTTTGTGGTCTTTTTTTTTTTATTTATTTATTACGAACTGACCAGTGATTGACCTCTAGTATGAATCTATGAATCCATTTATTCTTCCATTTTTAGGCTTCTAGTTTGAAAAAATATTTTTCAGCCAGCATTCTCATGAGCGATATAATAAACACAAAAAAACAGTGGAGATCACGCAATCAAGTTCTGATTTAAATTGTTAATAGATATATGATGTTAATTACCCTCTAACAATTTTAATACATAAAATTCAGTAACCACATGTATGAAATGAAAACGAAACCACTATTTCATCTGATCTTATTTTTGTGAAGTGTGTTTGTTTCTTTATATTAAAATTTTGTACAATAAAGCATTCAGTTGAAAACGGGTCGACCAATTTGCTTTTTTGGTTTTGATGGAAGGTACAGCCGCGGGCATAAACTAGAAATTAACAATTACTGCCCGCATTTTATCCACTTTGTGGAATGTCGAATGTCAAAATGTGGTTTAAATGAGCCGGAGCTGTTTGCAAGGCCGTTTTATTATCATAACTGTAAGAGTGATCAAGCACCTAAAAGTTACTTTGTAATTGCATTAAAATACTTTCAAGTTGACATTTTTCGTGCTTTTTTCTTTACATGTTCTGTGAGACCTTGCTTTTTGCCAAATTTAATGATTTAAGCGAATGGAAAATACGTAAGTAGGTACCGTATAAGTTTTGGTACAATCGTGAGTTTCAAAACTTGACAGACAAGTTCCGTTTGGTAATCTTGGGGTACGGAACGAAGGTCTTGTCAGTGAAGTAGTATTAACAGGGTTTTTATAACAGTGGTTTATTTTGATTTAGTTTATTCTATATATCACTAGATGTCACTGTACAGTGCCCTAAACATTCCTGAATCGCGCTATTGAGATTTTTCCTAGCAGGTATAACCTCAGGTACCTAAGCCTGAAGAAATTATCATTCGTCGAAAAGCCGTTGTATGTTACACATCTAAGGCAACGATCAACCAGGGTTTAAACGTGTTTTGGAGGGTATTATTACTATGAATTAAATTGTTTACAGGGCAGAATATAGTTCAAACCCAAAACCTGCCAGAGATTCTAATGCTAATTGGGATAAAGTGTAGCTTATGTCACTTGCAATTTCCGTGAGTGGACCTCGTGCAAGGTTTATCCGGATCACTACCAGCTCCTTACGAGCTAAGCTTGCTAATTCTGCCGCCAAGCAGTAGTACTTGGGCTGCTGTGATCGGCGTGGAGAGTATTCTTTCTTAGCCCTCTAAGCTGTCAACGGATCTGCAATCCTCTAATGTCGCGGGTATCCATTAGGTGGTGGTCCTCACTTACCATCAGGGTCACCTGACTGTTTTGTTACACGTGTAAAAAAATACAGAACACGAACACGAATTTAAAAATACCATATTGAACGACGCATCGCCAAAAATATCGCTCTATCAATTATAATGCCCTTTGAAGATACCACGAAACCCTTAATCGATTGTTGACTCATTCATATGACAGACAAATAAGATAGTCAGTTAACTTGTCACTGTAAATCTTAACCGAGACTAGCGAGACATGGACCCGTGCCAAATACTGAGTCTAATGTCTACAGTGGGACAGTAATTTCGGTGACACCGCACATGGCAACGTACACAACGAATAGTCCAGGAGCTATTGCTACCCGGCATTCATAAGAGTATGATGTCTGTGCACAGGCTTTGAGCTCTACCAGCACTCGAGATCGAGATGCATATCGAGGATCTAGACGACCCTGGTGACGCCTACGTCGGATACAGAGAGCACAACCCCCTCATCTCATGACTAACAATATAGAATAGGTGAAATAAGTTATGTAATAAAAGCAGGCGGCCGCTCAGCATGCGAGCGGCCGCTCCATGTCCCCATAATTAGCTGTAAATAGGATAAGACAACATGGTACAACACCTTAAATTTATATAAATTTATTCTGCACACACAATAACAATCACACAGCACACACTACAGTACATTTATACAGATCTTTTAGACACATAAGTAGACTGTAAGTAGCTGACACACCCACAAGCCGGATACACCACTGAGATTTGGAAATAATGTAATAAAAAAACTAGGGAAATAAACATCTAGTTATCTATCTTATCGAAACGTGGTGGCAAGGGGCAACCGCCACATTATTCCGAAGTTGGTATGAAGGTTAACTTGAATCGAAGACCACGAAGGCTGCCAAATGCGCTGAATCGTTGTCTTTGGGGTCGCGAAAAACGGTACGGCTGAGGAAGCGGGCATTCTGTATGAAGTACCATTATTTTTTTCCTGATGATTTAATTTTAACTTTGTTTTTGATTTTTTTTTTTTATATGGCCCCATCGACACATGCACACAATGTCAAAGTAGTTAATACAGTATTCAAATATCTTGTGACAACAATGTCGGCAACGTTGTACGGTAGAACACGGTCAAAAACCCCTTCCCCCCTGTCGGGCTCTTAGCCAACGGATAATGATATACCCCAGAATCTGCCAGGAAATTGTTAACCGATGCCTAGGGTGCACCGCAGGCACCGCAGCTCTTGACCAAGGAGGTCTTGACACGCGGAGGTAACCCGACTCGCACCCATGATTTTATATTGATTTAATATTAATTTAATTTTGAATCTGGCTGTGCAAGTATTTTGAATAATAATCAATTTTTAGGGTTGCAACCTTTTTGGCTGTTGGTGGCTGGCTGGCGCTAGTCCATTGCCACGCGCCGCGGAAATGAAAAAGAACAATAAGGCGGCTGGGACTTGTTTTCTAAAATGGTCGGGGCTCGGTCGGTCGTTTATGCGGATTTGTATTTAAAACTATTGTAAATATTAGTTAGTGTGTGTAAGACTTTGGTAAAAGTGTAATTAGTGTACATAATACCACGGACCAGTCTTCGGGTGTGTATTTCTTAAGCGGCGGCAGTGGCAAAAAGACTTTACGGACAAACTCTTCATAGCGTTGGTCGAAGCCGGCTTCATCAAGGTTTGTGGCTCTGAAATTGATTGTTAGACCTAATACTGCACAAGGGACAACTAAACCACGGCCTTGGTAACAGTCACCATTTATGTATCGAAGGTTTTATTAAACACTGGCAGTAACGATTTTACATATTTTAAAAGGTTTTTTTAAGTTGAACGAAACTGCGACATTCTTACCAGCAGGTTACAGTGGTTTGTGAACTGCAGCCACGTTACTACGCATGGCTTGACACAATACATTACATACAACCAATAGGTACAATACCCTGCTTTATTCAACATCACTTTTAAAAATAAAACACGACCAACCGTAAAGAGGTAATAGACAATGGTTGTTTTATGTACAGCCAGCATAAACACATCGAACCCTTGCACTGAAGGTGAACATCTTCCTAATGCGCTCGATAGTAGAAGCCCATATACATTGCTAGGCCGTGATGCCAACGGATTTGAAATCGTCAAACCAGCGCCCCAATGTACGCTTAATGATACAAGGAAGAAGATAGATAGATAATTCGATTGAGAGATGAAGAGATTAAAAAAAACGGAATTTCTGAACGGAGGATAGCTTAAAGCGCCATTAATAGTCTCCGAGAGCGATAATTAGTGTTATTTGGTGCAATTTTGTCCTCCTGAACGTGGTTGTAACATTATTACACTATCATCAAGTAACATAGCTGTTGTGGCGTTAAACTTTCATCTACACACGTACGTTTGTCTGTTTAAACTAATTACATAATTTGTCATACAATATTGTAAGTTTTTTCTTAAATATAGTGGCAAAGAGCGAATAGCTCAACCGATTGTAGGTGATTTTTGTAAGTAGTTTTGTGATAAAGTTAGGTGTCCATTTCTTAGGGTTCCGTACCCAATAGGTAAAAACGGGATCATAAATAACTAAGACTCCACTGTCTATCTGAGCCTCTAATGTAAGTTTTAGCATAATAAAAACGTCTCGAAAGCGTTCACGTAAACGCCTTAATTAACTACTATGGAAAAATTCCCAGCACCACTTGCGGATCAAAACGACAACAAACTATTCTCATAGTATTTGACATTTTAACGCAAACGCTTTCGAGACGTATTTTGTGACTGAAAACTTACACTAAGAATCTATCAGGATGTAAGTCATGAATCGTAATAGATAGAGTCTAAAAAAAATTGTCGCTATATTAACAAATATTAAAAACAGAATATAACAAATATTTAAGTGGCGCTCCCACACACCAAACGTGATTTTTTTGTCTAATGTTGTGTAAACAGAACGGAACCCTTCGTGCGCAAATCCGACTCGCACTTGGCCAGTTTTTGTGCACATGTCAAACACCACTATAGGAATAGTATGGATCATACTGTGATTTAAAAACTAATCACTCATAATCATTTTAGATTAAATAAACAGATCTATTTGGGGGAGTGTGAATGGTTGCGTTGGGAGGGGAAGGCCTAGATGGACGTTCCAGGACCAAATAGGAGGCGTTTTAGTAAAAGGTCAGGTCAGGAGTACCCAAAACCGGCGAGCATGTATGAATGTGGATGCATCGAAAGAGGTATGTCAGGATCGTAGCAAGTGGAACAAAGTAGTCTCTGCCTACACCCGTGGGAAAGAGGCGTGACGGCATATGCATGTATGTATGCTTAAAAGGAAATATCAAAGTGATCCCGTTTTAGACTACAGAGCATCCTATGTAATAACTTGCTTCCATTTTACGAGCTGTCAAATCATTTGAGAATATTCTCCCATCAAATACAATGTCAATGCCCTATTGTCATAAAAAGTATGATTTAAACATTACGCAGCAGTAAATTAAGACCATATTGTGAACGTGATAAAGTTTAAGTGGTTAGCAAGTGTAACATTGTAGACTTGAACCTCCCACATTGCATAGATCCCGAGGGATTAAAATGTGCTTTGAGGATAAAATTGCTTCCTTATGTGACTAGCTCTCACATAGTTCTCGAATGTAAGTTATTTTATTCTTAGCGTAAAACTTATGTATGCAACTCACAAATAATGTTGCTTTCTATTGGTTTAAAAACAAAAACGTATGAATAAGTAAGGTACTAATATTTTTTCTGTAGCAAAATCCTGATCAAGCAAATTGGAATTACACAGCTTACGTAAACACAGAGAGTTTACAACGCACAAAAAACGCTGTCGCCACAGTCATATGATAATCGACACAACTAATACCGATTCGATTATCAGCCGAGTATCTTAATGGTAATTAGGGCATAATCGCGATCGCCGCCATCTTGGAACAGGTTCCAATAAAGTTCAAGTTAACATCGACTAGTATAACACAAGTCCATACAACAATATTGTTCTGGTTAATAACAGTTATTTTTTTACTGTTTTAGAGAATAACGTAATCCAGAGGCATTGTGGTTGATGTAATTTAACGAGCATGGTAGTTAATGTGACGGTGACAGCTGTCAAATTGACATTGAGACCAGAAATTGCTAAACATAGAACTACAGAGTATCCGACCATACAGATTGCTTCTCGGCTAATTTCGGTGTCATTGATCTCGTGCAGTTAAATATAAACAACAAGACAATTTAATTCGAATAATTTAATATCGACACAGTGGACAGTGACTCTTAGTGCAAATAAAATAGTGACGAAATTTGTGCAATTAAGTGAACTTATCAGTGCATCTTAGATTCGAACTCACACTTGCATATTTATTTCGCATCGACGTTCTATCTAACCTCTCGCTCCATTACTACGCTAGTGAGTGAGACGGATGACCTCCGTAACAAATTCGATCTGAATAGTTAATTGCGACATAAAGAAACCGACCTAAATTTAAAGTTGAAATACGTTAATTATAGTTGAAGATTTGAAATTCAACTGCATTTTAATACGGCGTTAAATAAATTTAGCTAGAAAAATGGCTCCGAAACCAATCTGCGCTAAATGCTTCAAGAAAATACTGCAAAAACATTATCTCGTATGCTCATGCTGTAAACAAACATACGATCTTTCCTGTTGTAATGCCGAAAAGCGGTACAATCTTATGGATAAGGAACGTAAGGCTTCCTGGATCTGTATGACATGCAACAGAACCCAGAAATATCGTAAATCGACCCCTAAAAACCTGAAATCAAATGTTAAAACAGTCCTGACGTCTTCAACGCCGAAAGAAACAAAAAGTGAGGAGGAAAAGGACCAGCTGGTAAATACCACAACATCGCCTGAAAACGGAGAACAGACATCCTCACAAGATAACTCAGTTTCACCCGATAGGGTCACTACAAGGAAGTATAAATTATCAAGACACGATAATTCATTTCACTCACTTTCCTATGATGATACCATTGAAGGCATACCAGCACACAACCGCACTAAATTAAGCAGGAGTCACAATGATGTTACTGAGGCTGGAAGCGAGCTTGATCAGGACGCTCTGCAAACCTCACGGCACTCGTCGACACGGGACGCTAGTATTCACAGTTTGCCGAATTTGAACCCGCAGATTAATAGTTTGGTTGTAGAGGAGCTAAAGTTGCAAATAAAAAAACTGAAAGAGCAGTTATTGGGGGCGGACTGTGAAATAGAAAAACTACTCGGGGAAAATTACAAGCTGCAGGATGCGTTACTCGAGATTCGCAAAAAGTGTGACTTTTATAAGAGTCTATTATTAAAAGGACATACACGTATACCTGGCACACCTACTAGAACACCCAGGTCTGCAGCAAAGGAAAAGGGATTGCAGAAGTCGACCTCGAAGGCTGCGTGGCCTGATAGTTTTCCAAACCGAATTGTGCATCAGGGCGAATCGACAAAAATATCTGAGCAATTGAGTTCATCATCATCACCCGCAGGCGGCGACCAGCCAGCTTTAAAGCCGACGTCAGCAGGATCTTCTGACTCTAAAATCGAAGATAGGTCATCAAAGGATAGACTATTAATTATAAGTAGTAATAATAAAAATAGCATAGTGAAAACTATTACTAATAAGATGTATTTTAAAAAGTTTTCTTACTGTCATCATATTTCACCAAGAGCCGGAATAAAGGATTTAATTAAGGACCTACCGGAAAAGCTTAATTGTATGACTCAGCAGGATTATTGTATAGTTATGATTGGAGAGGACGACTTTCATCATTCAGTTGATCTAAATACCTTAGTGAAGCATTTACTGGATATTTTAAAATGTACTTCTTCTACAAATGTTATAGTGGTCTGCCCGACCTACATATGCGGCAAACCTTTATATAACGCTAGAGTTGAACGATTTAACTATTTGATACAACAAGATATGAATAATGATACATGTTACTTTGTCTATGAGCCCAACCTAAATCTGACCTTTGATATGTTTTCCAAGAGGTCCGGGCGGATTAATAATTCGGGTATACAAAATATTATTGAAAACTTGGACTATAATATACGATGGGCTTCACAAAGCGGCACTACTGCGTTGCACGCCGATAAAGCACAAGCCAAAAAAAAAATAACTGACTACTTTGTTAAAGCTATTGACTTAAAATCCAACACAGTCCAAAATGACAGTGATATTTTTCGACCAATCGGTAGACAAAAGCCTGTACTTTAGAATCATGCATCAAAATGTAGCCAGTGTCCTCTCAAAAAAATATGTACTTGAAGCGGCATTGGATGAGCTAGCAAGGAAAAACAATGAACCAGATATTATATGTCTCACAGAAACTTTCATTAAATCTGGAAATGAAAAAAATATAAAAGTTCACAATTACGCATTGGCCAGTAGCTATTCCCGAGATCAAAATAGAGGCGGAGTCTGTATCTTAACAAAGCCAGAGGTAACTTTTAAAGAACTCGATTTTGTACAGAAAATGTCTGTGTCGAGGATCTTTGAGTGCTGTGGTATTGAGGTACCTAAACATAATGCTGTAGTCATTTGCTTGTACAGAACTCCAAATTCATCCGCTAACTTATTTCTTGACAAGCTAGATATTTTACTACACAAATTGAACACTAAATCTAAATTTAAAAAAATAATCGTATGTGGTGACTTCAACATTAATACACTAGCAATTAGTAACGACTGTAACAGACTAATAGACATATCGAATAATTATAATTTAACAATTCATTTAAAGGAACCAACAAGGGATAAAACCTGTATAGACAATATATTGAGCAATGTAAAAAAGGCCTATGCTGCCATTTTGCCTCTCGGCATTTCCGATCATGACACAGCACAAATGTTAAGTTTTAAGGTCAAGACCAAAGACAGAGTTTTAAGACATTATTTTAAATTTAAAAGAGATTATCACATTGACAATATAAATAAATTTCAAAGATGTTTGTCAAGTCTATCTTTTTCCGGTGTATATATAGAAAGTGATTTCAATGTCGCATTCAATCAGTTTCACGACTTGATCGTATTGTTTTATAAGTTATGTTTTCCAGTTATGCGGAAAAAAATAAACAATACAAATCATAATTCCCCAAAATGGATGACACCAGGAGTAAAAATTAGCTGCAAAAGAAAAAGATTACTTCGTTTTCGATATTATAAAAAACCAAGAACCGAACAAAATAAACATGAATATTATAGTTACACTAAATTGTTAAAAAAATGCATAGATACTGCTCAACGATTAAATAATAGCAACTATTTGATCAACAATAAAAATAAATGCAGAGCCTCGTGGCAAATAATAAAAAAAGAAACAAATAATACTCTAAACACACCGCAATATATTAATAAACTAGTAATAAAAAATAAAATTATAACGGACCCCTTTGAAATAGCATCAAATTTTAATACTTACTACACAGAACTAGCAGGTTCAGTTAAACAACCTCGAACACCCCAAATGCACAAACATGGTAATGCACGAAATAATAGCATTTTTATAACACCAGTGTCAGAAAATGAAATGAATAGGATTATTATGTCATTAAATAATACGAAATCTGTAGGGTACGACGAAATTAATACTGAGATTATAAAAAAAAGCAGAGAACAATTGATACCAATTCTAACCTATTTGGTTAACCGGTCTTTTGAAAGTGGGAACTTTCCAGAATCACTCAAGATTTCTGTTATCAAGCCTTTGTTTAAGAAGAATAACAAAACGTCTATGGAAAATTATCGACCAATAACATTGGTACCTGTACTCTCTAAAATATTTGAAAAATGTATGCTAAAGAGGCTCATGAATTATTTTGAAAAATTTAATGTAATTAAAACAGAACAAAACGGCTTTCAAAAAAATAAATCGACTACTTTAGCTTCTTTCAACTTAGTACACCATATTACTAAGTGTCTTGATGAAGGAAAATATACTACAGGTATCTTTCTAGATATGTCCAAGGCATTTGACCACGTAGATCATAATCATCTTTTAAAAAAACTTGAAGGCTATGGAATAAGAGGTCCTGCAATTGATTGGCTAAGAACATATCTACAAAACCGAAAAAACTGCGTTGAAATAACAAACTTAAATGATCATAATGAAGAGACGTTATACCAATCGGATTATAAATATAATAAATATGGCGTTCCTCAAGGCAGTGTACTCGGCCCTATTTTATTTAACATTTACATAAACGATTTAGTAGATGCTATACCATGTAAATCTGTTTTGTTTGCAGATGATATTGCAGTTATAGTTTCATCAAAAAAAAATACTGAAACCTGTAGCGAACACGAGAGTAAAATAAACGACACATTAAACTTAATAATTAAATGGCTGGAAAAACATAATTTAAAAATTAACTTAAACAAGACAAATTTCGTACACTTCAACAGTAAAAGAGCCAATGACATAAAATTACACATACATTATAAACAGGAACCGATAACTGAAATGGGTAATGTTAATTTCTTAGGAATAACAATTAACAAGCATATAAACTGGGAAGCCCATATCGATAAACTGTGCTGTAAGATTAATAGGTTTGTATATGTCCTCGGTAGGTTAAGACGCACTTCCACTTTAGCTGCGACGCTGGCCGCATACCACGGTTACGCAGGCTCAAATCTAAGATACGGTCTCCTTCTATGGGGCAATTGTAGTCATTCTATCAGAGCATTTAGAGCTCAAAAAAAATGTGTAAGAGCTCTGTGTGGTATAGCAGCAGACAAATCTTGTAAACCGTTCTTTCATAAATTAGGGATTCTACCATTGCCATGTTTATACATATTAGCAGCGTGTACCTTTGTTAAGAAGCATATGTACCTGTTTACCACAGCCAGGCAAATGTACCCAAGAAATACGAGAAATCCTGGGAGACTGGTCTATGGCCGAGCCCCTAAGACAGCTTTATTCAGAAACAATTGCTTTGCGATGTGCATGAAACTTTTTAATAAATTGCCAAATGACATGCGACAACTGCCATTCCATAAATTCAAAAAAAAGTTATGTAAATTCCTGAAAGAAAAAAATTACTAAGATGTCAAAACATTTTTGTTGGAGGATTATGTAACTTCAAATTAATATTTGCATGCTAGTGTTTAGTAGATAAGTATACCAAACATATATAGCTGAATAAGCTCTCTAATTAATAATTTAACCAACTATTGTAATGTACTTATTCTGAGCAAATAAAGATTATTATTATTATTATTATTATTATTATTATTATAGCGCGTTGTCTCGCTCTAACTTACGTGACGCCAATTGTCTCTTTCCAAACGCCGAAGTGCAATCTTTATGGCCGCGTACTGTACAGCGACTGCAATGTCTATTATGAAGCCACTATATCTGACTGATTTCAGTAATTGTCTGGTTATTTGGCTTTTCAGGGGGTACGGTAGTGTCTCTGCCAAGTCGAGCTCATCCATAACATCTTTTTACCGATTATGATAAGTTTATTGGTATAAAAACAGAGCTTCAAGCCGTAGCTTACGTCTGCGGCCATTATTTATTTTAAGTTCGCCTTTGAACACCCTTACAGGATATACATTGCTACGGGATTTCTTTATAAATGTGCAATAAAGCATTTGCTTAGCTTCTTAATTCTTTTTTTGCGTCGTGAGTTAAAGTCAAGTAATATGAAGTTAAAATACAGGAGCCACTCATTCATTTTATGTTTTACAACTTCTCCGCATGTACAAACAGCAATTAAGAGAATTTTCCACGCACAGTCGTTAAGAAAAACGATTTAAACGCGTTGACGTGTACAATAATGTAGGCGGTTTTATCTAACCAAGCTCTCTAGACCTCAATAAGCTGTAATAAGGTTATGAGTTCGTGACTTTTTTAATATGCAATCCATTTCTACTGTTTTGACATTGTTTATACATAAGCCTATCAATAAAATTTGTACATATGCAAAGTTTTGCTTAAATACCGTAGGTATTGCATTTTTTTATTGACATTTCTTTGAACCAACCAATACCGTGGTTACTTCTCCGCGACCCCAAGTGTCACAAGATCGCGGAGCAGTAAAGTAAGACGGACTTACATCTCCGCAAAGTAATGCAGAGTTAAAATTAACATCTGCTAATTTTGTCGAAAACAGTCTGTCCAAAACGCTGGTGAATCCAAATTAATTGGTCCTAACTTTATTGACTTCTATTGAGAGCGAACTGTATAATGTATTATAAACGCATTGATAAACTATTGTCAAATCAAAAATATCTACACACTTTTAATTCCACTACGTTAAAGTCAATTGTACTGTGTAGTGCCCTTGACTGTACAAATGGGTTTGTGTCCACAATTGTACGTTGCTAATAGAAAGTTTCAATAGTAAATGACGGCTCGCCGGCAAAAGCTGCATTGTTTCTAATTGCATGAAGTTTAACGCTTACTCGTACACAATATTATGCATAATAATTAAGGTTATGTCAACCTTTTTACGGGAAAATCCATTAGTCACTTAATATGACTAGAGGATATTCCAGTGTTACTAACTGGCCAGCAAGACTGCTCGATAATCAATAGAGCACCGGCTGTATGATCCGAAGTCTGTGCGATTTTGATTTAAAAAGTTTCGAAGTGGGTCGGTCGGTTCCTTTAACAGTCAACGCTCTTGGTCAACACGACGTTGCCATTTTTACTATATTTAAATTAATTTTAAAAGTAATTCCTAGCTGTGAGTAATATTGTGCATTGAAACGAAATTAATTGTATTTCCGACGTAATTTTCACATCAATTCCGTTTAATTTCAAAACACCTCACCGTCTAATCACACTCTATCGCCACCTAACCGTTGACTGTTCAATTAATTAACATTCCAATTTCGAAAGACAAATTAAAGAAAAAACTTTATTAAAATAAATCAAGCGCACCGCGGCGTTGAGCTTAATCGGTCGCTATTAATTTTAACACAACCGAAAGTAATTGTAACTGCTTCTAAATCGGTTGACGCCAACTGTCAAAATTTATGTCGATTAACGTTCTGGCGTTATCACCAATGCGTTTAGATTAAAATAGAGCGTATAATTTGGCAGATAGTGAAACCACGAGTCGACAACCTGTATTTAAATAACTAACCGAACGCTTTTCGTAGATACGCGCTGCATCGGAATTTTCCTAATTGATTGAATCAATTGGTGCAAGCGTTAATTAATGGACGGTATTAAACAAATGCGATTATTTAACACTTTAAGAGCTTACCTGCGTTAACATGCTTGCTTAGCAATGAAGGTTTCACAAAAATCATTTATTACCCAATTATGTTCACCGGTGAAATTTAAAAAGTTAGTCACTTTTAGTCGCACTTCTATCACAGGCACAACACTATTCAAGTTACACGTCACTCACGGGAACGCGCCGAAAAATATAACTGGTCTGTGGTATTTTTGAAAAAAATACGCGGAAAGAAAACTGGTCTATGGTCTTCAAATTTCGAAAAGGAACGCGAGGGAAATGGCGCGAAGCGGTGCGCGCGCCGTGCGTCGTAAACTCGCACTGAGACCGGCCCCACGGCATTAATAGTCTCCCTTGTTTTTTTATTTCATTTATTTTGAAACTGAACGAAAAATCAGCAAGATTGACGCCCCGGTGAGCGGTGTCTTTGATACGGTGTGTACACTTTTAATTTCTTTTACCGCCGCCATTTAATTTCGGTGGCGCGTCAGTTTTGACGTGATAATCCGCGCGTTCGAATGTCGAATTTGCGGTTGCCGAAAATACTAATTATGGCGGTATTTCAACCTAAAGCTATACTTAAATATTGTTGGTGTTTTGACCGTCTGTATTATTAGGTTGATAAATACTTTCTTTTCTCTTCCATTCATTCTTACTCTTAGTTATTAAACCGGTAATGTCACTTAAGTAGGTAGTTTACCATTAATTACTTTCCAATATAAATTTACGCTATTAAACTAATTAAATAGAGTAGGTATATCTAATTTGACGACTGGATAGCCTAGTGGTTAGTGACCCTGGCTACGAAGCTAGAGGTCCCAACTTCGAATAGATACCAGTAGGGGCGGGCATCTTGTATGATCAATATGTATTTTTGTACACAAGTCACGTATCCCTTACGGGATAGACAGAGCCTAACGTAACAAGACCTACAGACCACGTTTAGCTAGACTAGGTGAATAGATGGAAAATGGAATCAAAACACCGATGGGTTGCTAGCCGCATCGCCTATGATTTTCGCCGATAGATAGATTTCGGTCATAGATATCATTATACATTTATCGATTTAAATGTATGCCTATCTCTTGTCTACTATCCATAGTACCAGATTTGCTTGGTTTGGGAGTGAATCAATTGGTGTAAATTATCCCGGGATTGATTTAATTTGTCACACTTTTACTTTTGTTACCTTAGGCTCTGTCTACCCCGTAAGGAATAAAGACGTGATTTATGTATGTATGTATGTACGTATACTTTTACTTACTTTAAAA
Source organism: Pandemis corylana (assembly GCA_949127965.1). Classification (NCBI taxonomy): domain Eukaryota; kingdom Metazoa; phylum Arthropoda; class Insecta; order Lepidoptera; family Tortricidae; genus Pandemis; species Pandemis corylana. The sequence continues at coordinate 11,207,825 of OX421866.1, read as the reverse complement.
AATTACATACATACATAAATACATAAATCACGTCTTTCTCCCTTACGGGGTAGACAGAGCCTAAGGTGACAAGATCCAAAGGCCACGCTTAGCATGATTGTGGGCGTATAGGTGGAAAGGGGAATCAAAATGGTGATGGGTAGCTAGCTCGCCTATATGATTCCTATGCCCATTCCTTCGATGGGCTTTTACCATCTGCGCGGGAGGAGAAGCAACTGGTACATTCTATGTTTTTTCTTTACTCCCAGACCAGCATGGAAGCACCAAAAAATTACTAGGTACCAAAATAAACCGCAATGAACTTCTATTCGTTAATTCGTCTAGATTCTTACGTAATAAATATTAAACAGGGGGGAGGGGGTCCGTCTAATCTTTTCTTAAATATATATGTCTATAATATAGGGTTAGGGTTTCAAAAACTAGCAAACAAAAGAAAAAGAGAACGGGGCATCAAGACAAAATATCCTTAAAGGTGGCGAATACAGACCTGATTCAAGACGTGATCCTTTTCTAGTAGTTGCATTACATTGCGCTGCTCGATCGTCCAGTTTTCACTTGTTGTCTCCTCAAGCCCGCAATGTAATACAATGTTTACATGCACGATTTTCCTCGCACGCATAGACAGGGCATAAGGTGAAGGGAAGTAGTGGCGCCCGATTATTATGCGAGAAACTGGACGACATTAGGAAGCTCTCGGGTACTCCGGGCGGTGAGGTAAGACCATGTCAGAAAAAAAAACATTAAATATGTGCAAAACGATTCACACACGCACACACAAATCGGAGCCTAAGGTAACAAGACCTAAAGGCCACGTTTAGCATGATTGTGCGCGTATAGGTGGAAAGGGGAATCAAAAATAGTGATGGGGAGCCGCATCGCCTATAACATGATTCCTAAGATTTTCGCCCATTCCCTCGATGGGCTTTTACCATCTGCGCGGGAAGAAAAGCAACTGGTACATTCTGTTTTTTCTTTACTCCCAGACTAGCATGGAAGATACACCATCAGCCTAAATACCTACGTCCCATTTGACTGCTGAGCACAGGCCTCCCCTAAAAATGAGAGGGCTTAGGTTATAGTTCCCACGCGGTTCACATACGATACTGGGCAATGACAAATGACTTATCGTCGGAGTTAGTGCAATAGCGCGTAACCAGCACTGGTATATACTGCGTATCTACACAACACCCATAGCGCAAAACGACCTAACTTGCATTAGTTAATACCGCTAGTTACGTCGTTTTGCACCGTGGGTGGACAGATACGCTGTATTTACCAGTGCCAGTTACAGTTACGCGGTATTGCACTATCCCCGACGTTATTCTTTTTTGTTCGAAATGAGGAAAAACAGGCCTCAAAGTTTAAGTTATCAATTTATTTGGATTAGTAAGGCTAAAAAAGCGTGTCCACGGCCCTACAGTGAAGCGTATGAAATAAATGCGGTGAAAAGCGTGTGTGGTTTCCCACAGGAATTACGCAATTTTCCGGGATAAAAATTAGCCTATGTGTTATTCCGACTATAATCTATCTATGTTCTAAATTTCATCCAGATCTGTCCAGCCGTTCTGGCGTGAAAGAGTAACAAACATCCGTCCAACCATGCTTACAAACTTTCGCGTTTATAATATTAGTAGGATGATCTTCAGGGATAATGTAGGATTTAATGGTGAAAAAATGTTTCAAGTCCGTCAGTAGATTCAGAGCCTATTCCATTCAAACAAACAGTTAAGTATTTCCTCTATTATAATGTTAGTGTAGATAATATTCCATAAATTAGTACCTACTACCTACTTACCTATAAATTACGCGCGCCAATTGGAAACTTCACAGGTAACGCGATAACGTGGGTAATTTAATTAGTACTTACCCTTAATGACTGCAGGATGCAATCATCATCGTCATTATTTCCATAACATTAATTAAGAAACTCTCACTACAACCTACCTCTCGACAACCGAAGCCGGTTGCATCCAAACCGCTGCATTCTTGAGGAAATGAACGAATGAATGAACGACACCGAGAATCATTCACTCTTTATGTCTCCGCTCTAATATTGCTCGATTAGAAACTGTCAACCAATTACTTAAATAGCACATTATTGAGGAAATTTAAAAAAAGTGAAATTTGTGACTCAAGTCTGTGGCTTTGTTTCATGTAGCAGATAAAAAAAACTAATCGAAGCTTCCACTATGAGTACTATAGGAAAACCAAGAGTGAAAATTAGTGTTAAAGTGTAAGTTGGAATAATGGAACACATTATGTGCGAATGTGCTACCCTCGCCAGACTAAGAATGAAACTCCTTGGCATTATACCCTGAACCAGGAGATTTCAAGGCACTACCACTACGCCCAATCACCCAATTCATGAATGAGGTGGTAAAAGCGATGGAATAGTGCGAAGGAGGGGTAATTACACAAATGATCCACGAACAGGTCGAAGTGAATCCGTAGGGACCCCTTTTTTTATGGTGAGGAAAATGCGCCTTATGCATCCGGCCCGGTACGGGGTTACCGAGGGTATCTGGGGCTCTTCCGAGGCGTCAGGCATACCCAGTAAAAAACACACGGATTCCCTAATTTGGCACTATTGTAGGACACCACGGGAGAACTTTCGTGAACCGCGATGCCCTACGGGCCCACCCCGGGATGGGGCTACCTCCCTGCGACACCTGTGCAATGCAGGATTGGGAACTCCCGCCCTCCCCCGCAGGTGCCGCTGGATCCGTAGGGACCCCTAGACTAAGATAAGATAAGTGTTAAAATGTAAGTTGATAAATCACTAATGTAATGCAAAATTAGGCAGCCCGTACCTATTACCCACTCTATTTGGTTTCTCTATGATAGCAGGCTTTGACTGAAAGGTAAAGAACTCGTCAAAAGTGTCTCCTGACCGATGTGGTCATTGCCTGACGGGTTCCTCATCACTACATAATATATATATAAGTATATCTATAAAACAAAGTCGTTTCCGCTGTCTGTCTGTCCCTATGTATGCTTATATAAAACTACGCATCGGATTTTGATGCGGTTTTTTTTAATAGATAGAGTGATTCAAGAGGAAGGGTTATATGTATAACGCATAATATAGTAAATAAACACTGATTGCACCCGTGCGAAGCCGGGGACGGTCGCTAGTCTGTCGTAAATTTGTGCTTTGTTCACGGAACTTGATTCAATTCAACGTTGAAAGACCAAACTGCTTTTGTCTTTACAGAAAAGAAGCAACTGGCACGAATAAAATAATCTCACGTTCTTTTCAAGTGGTTTAAAAATATCCGATGACTCGATTGCCGTTTTTATTGTCTCTTAATTTTTCAACAATATTTCCAAACAAAACTTGCCCAATATTTCATTCAACGTCAAAATCAAAATAAATTACACTTTAGGGAACTTGGTTCATTATATTGTTTGTGTTCAAAATATCTTTAGTTATTTGTTTAGTATGGAACGTGCAGTGCGTGCAAATTGTTCAAGTTTACTGTTTATTTCTATAAATGACCGTTGATTGCATAGGCTAGGTAATGGTCAGAGAACCTTAGTGCTAAGCTTAAAGTCCTGGGATCGATCCCAGGTCGGAGAAGATGTTATTATTATGCATGAAAAATACAAATGTTTGCTCCCGAGTCTTGCATGTTTAATTTTGTATTTAAGCATAATTATATTAATTTTATAAACATGTAAATACGTTGGCTAGTATGTTTAGTACAAGCTTTGATTAATTTGGCACTAAAGTCAAAACTGATCCTTCGTTATGGTAAATGAAAACAGACTTTGTTAAAGTGAACACAATCATTTTTTTTTTTTTTTTTTTTTTTTATGGCCATACAGAGATTAGCCAATCTCAAAGTTAGGGAAACTCATCGGGATAAAAAAATATATTTAAATTAGGGTAATTTGGAAAAATAGGATAGGATTGGGTTACAAAAATAAAAATAATGCAAATATTTAGGAAATTAAAATTAATGTGCTTAACAAAGAAACTATTATTATTATTTTCTAAATACAAATATTTGGAAATCAAAAATAATATGCATAGCAAAGACTAATATTATAACTTTATATTATTATTTTCTAAATATAGAACTAAAATATTATATACATCGTAATTATTATAATACAGTAAACAAGTGATAGATGTGGGGAAAGGAATGCGGATAGACAGGAGTTGGGAAATGAAATCAGACCGATCGTAGAGTGCACAAGAAAAAAATATATGATTAACATCTCCATATTCGCCGCAAGAACAAAGCGGATCTGTAACAATCTTGAACTTGAATAGAAACGCTGGGGAGCAAACGTGACCTAAGCGTAATCTACACAAAATAGATGTACTTTTTTTTGAAAAAAACATTCTGCTGAACCATGCTTTACATGGAATCAACTTCTGGATCTGACGATAATATTTTCCTTTACTGTTACTAATCCACAGTTGATTCCATGTTTCATACAAGTGCTTTCTGGGCAGATTGATCAAGTCCTGACAATAATTAACATATGGAAAGGCATCTCCAATATGGACTGCCTCATTAGCTAAACTGTCAGCTCTCTCATTACCAGCAATCCCCACGTGACTCGGAATCCATGAAATGATAATGTTACAACCCTTCATTGCGCATTGTAGAATTTGTTCCCTAATATTGAACACTAACTGAGCCTGTTTATGAGATTGAAAAGGGAAACGAGAAATAGCCTGTAGTGAGCTGAGAGAATCAGAAAAGATTACAACGTTACGAAGTTTGGCTAAAGCCGCATATTCTATTGCTTTTAAAATTGCAAAAACTTCCCCGGTAAATACTGAAGATTCCGGGGGTAGCTTGATTTTCTGAACGATTTGGTATTGGGAATGATAAACACCGACACCTACGCAACTAGACGTCGTATGCTTGGAGGCATCTGTAAATATGTAGTGCCATCCAGGCCATTTGTCATCAACTATGTAATTAAATTGAATATTTTGATTGTCATCATGTTTGGATATTCCCAAATCTAATTCAATTTTCGGATTGGTAACTAAAGCTTTGAAATTATATTGATATAGAGGCAAAATACTGGATTGATGAGTGACAGCTTCTATCCGTTTGTGTTTATTATAAGATTTAACAAGGAGCGGGGCATCTTTGTGTTTCCAAAATTTAGAAGCTTCCACCTCAACACTTAGCCGCGAAATTTTCTTTAAAAGAGGATGTGTTTTTAACTGGCAGCAGCGGTAAAAATATCTGTCACATATATACTGTAGCCTCAATGCCAAAGGAGGGTCGCAGCATTCCACCTGCAGACAATTAATCGGACTAGATTTCATTGCTCCTGTTATAAGTCTTAAGGCTTTCGATTGAACTCCCTCTAACTTTTTACTAGCATTTATATTACCAGGGTGCAATAGAAATATACCGTAATCCAATACACTCCTAATCAATGCATTATAGAGAAGCTTCATAGTAAAGGGATGTGCACCCCACCAAACCCCTGTGACACATCTTAGGATATTTAAGTTACGCTCACACCTCAGCAAGGCATATTCAAAATGTGGAATACCAGTGAGTTTATTATCTAATATAACGCCCAAGAAAGTAGCTTGGTTTTTCACTGGCAAAGGAATATTATTAAAAGCAACCTGTACAGTGGGTAAGATACGTTTCCTCGAAAATAATACCACGGTACTTTTAGATGGTGATAAGTCAAGACCATTATTCTCTAGCCATATATTAAGTGCATCCAAAGCCGTATTTAAAGTTTCACTGACCTCCTCTATGATCTGACCAGTGGCATACAAAAGTAAATCATCGGCATATTGGAGCACGTTAAGGTACTTATTTACAGATGATTCTAAATCAAAAGTATATACATTATATAATAAAGGACTCAGAACCGATCCTTGTGGCAAACCTTTCCAAACCGTTCTATAAATGAAGGAGTTTCCACTTGGATCTACCGGATACTTTATAAAACGTTCACTTACAATATTTACAATGAAATTGATCAACATGGACGGGATTTTAAGATTCTGCATTTTATTTTTAAGGATGGAAATATTTACATTATCGTAAGCAGCATTTACATCCAAAAAGGCAGCTACTACAGATTCATTTCTAGAAAAAGCAAGTCTTATATCTGTGGTAAAAATACTCAAGTTGTCAAGAGTACATTTACCTTTTCTAAAACCGAACTGACTGTTAGACAGCAGATTGTTATGTTCTAAGAACCACTCCAAGCGATTCTTAATCAGATGCTCAGCTACTTTTGTTTGCGTGGATGACAGTGCTACTGGTCTATAAGAGGATGGATCAGTACCAAGCCTCGAAGGTTTAAGAAGAAGTATCAAATCCTGGGTTCGCCAGGAAGGGGGGACATAGCCCGTGATAAACACATTATTAATCAATGATAAAAAATAAATTAAGCTATCGTTATCAAGGTGGGTTAAGAAAGAATACGGAATTCCATCTTCCCCTGGAGCAGAGTCTTTAACATAAGAAAGAACCCCTTGCAATTCATCTAAAGTAAATGGCGAATTCAGATCCATCACATCTTTACTATTATTTAAAACAGGATTGGGCACTATATGGTTGATTACAAATTCTTCTGGAACAAAAGGCGGGGCCAAGCGGTCCATAATGTTTTCTGCTAAACCCAGAGGTATTTTACTTTGTTGAGAATTATTAAACGCTGATCTAAATTTTCTGATATTTTCCCACACTAAGGAGGGCTTGACATTAGGGCAAAGTGAAAGACAGAATTTACGCCATCCTTCAAATTTCTTTTTCTTCAGAAGTTCTTTAGTAGACTGTGCAACTTCTATATAGCGATCAAAGTTTGAGTCAGTCATATTTGCACCATACACTCTTTCTACTTTTTTCCTTTCTTTGACTGCTATTGTACACTCCTCATCCCACCAAGGTGGTGAAGGAATCAAGTTGGACCCTTGTTTTTTTGAAGGAAAGGATTCCTCTGCTACCCCAATCAACATTTCTGTAAATAATTGAGAGCATTGATTTATATTATCTTTAGATAGTTCAGGCAATTCAGACACTCTCTGTTTTACTTTATTTTTAAACAGATTCCACTTATCATCAATTAATTTATATTTCAGACGAGGCTGTCTTAAATGTTTGACTGGTTTGTTAAAAGGAAACGTAATTAATAATGGATAGTGATCACTCCCACATGTGGAATCTAAAGGATACCAGGAAAGAAGAGATGCAAGATCAGGAGTACAAAGGGAAAGGTCGGGCGCACTTGGGGTTCTTGCCAGGCGTGTAGCTGCCCCTGTGTTCAGTATGCACAAGTCATGATTATTAATTAGATCTAATAATTGTTCACCATAATAAGTTGTAGATGAGCATCCCCAAAGTTGATGATGAGAATTAAAATCTCCTAATAGAACAAAAGGTTTAGGTAAATTATTAAGAAGTTGATGAATTTCATTGAAAATAGCAATACTTGGACGAGCGTAGTATATTGATACATAACAAATACTATTTACACTCACTGCAACAACAGAAATATCATTACAGTGATTAGAAAGAGATACTGGGATTGCAGAAAGAGAGTTTTGAACGAGTATGGCAACCCCACCATACCCATCTGGTCTGTCATTCCTGAAACAGGCAAAACCAGGAAGCTTAAAAATAGAATCCTGCTTCAACCATGTTTCTTGAAGGCAGATAATGAAAGGATTGAATTTATTTACAATATGTACAAGTTCTGATTTCTTACTGGTTATACTGAGACAGTTCCATTGAAGTACTGTGGCTTTGTGGGCCATTATTATTAGTGTTTGAGATTTGATACAGTGCAGCTACAACTGCTGCAACGTTGGACGGTGATATTATATTGGACTGTGACAATAACTGTATTAAAACTTTTATAATTTCAGTAGTATTCATGTTATTTTCTGAACTATTGTCAGGGTAAATGGGCTTAGACTTTGTTATAGAAGGATTTTTAACGATTTCTGCATGAGCAGCACGGTCATATCCCTGTGAGAGTCGAGGAGGAGCCCTTGGCGTTAAGAAAACCGTTTTTTTATATGAATGAGGTTTGCTCTTATTTGATGATGGTGGAGTTTGAAAATTTTCTGAAGTTCCCGGTGGAGCATCAGAAGATTGCTGCCCTGATGTGAGAACAGCATCAGCATATGATGCTCTAGACACTGTAGGATGTAGTTTCTGAGCTTCCATGTATGAAATACAACTTTTGCTCATGGTGTCTTTAATTGCTCTTTGCCTACTGTATTCTAAACATTTTTTATTGATAGCTTCATGGTGTCCTTTGCATAGAATACACCAATAATCTTCCTCATCGACTCTGCAGCTCTCACCCGAGTGACCTTGCCCGCATTTGTAACATCTTGGTGTCGACCGACACTGCATCTTTACATGTCCATATCTACAGCAGTTGTAGCACTGTACTGTGGGATAAATATACAGATCTACTTTAAGTGCAGTATAGCACATGTAAACACGTGTTGGTAGAATCTGACCATCAAAGGTGATAACTATAGTTTCTGTGTTTTCAAATTTTTTTACATTATTTACTGTAACTTTACGTTTAAGCCGTCTTATTTTAATAATTTTCCCACAACCGAGTGGTGTGCTAATATTAGCAATGACTTCCTCATCAGACCAATCTACAGGGGCGCCCCTGATTACACCCATACGGGTGACAATATTTGTTGGCACAAAAGCCTTGAATTTTTCTTGTACTAAGTTTGTATTGTCAAGGAAGTAATTTGCTTCTGTAAACTTTTCAAAAGACATACTAAGGCGGTTACGGCCTATACGTTTTAAACTTCCGTTAACAATTCCTCTAATGTTATTTTTTTTTAGGAATCTGCCAAATGTTACAGGATGAAGGGTTGTTCCATCATTATTAGAAGATGTTTCTCTCTGTATATGGACAACGTAAGGTGACGCATCAGATTGCTGAAAACGAGTTCTACCAATGGGCACGGGAGGCGCATCCTTATTGCCAGTTTGATCAGCTGTACCTACACTAGTAGTAGCATGGGGGCTAGGAGTTTGAAATTCCGGGATTTTATTATTGCATACATTTGTGTTAATGTGACTATCATTTAATATATTGTTACACTTGCAATCGGTTGATTTTTCTTTACCATTTTTCCTCTTGCGCTTCTGGCAAAAAGTGCATATAGAGCACGAGATGCGCTTCCGTTTTAAAATTGATGACGTGTTCTCTTGAGCAGAACAGTCTGTGTCCATAGAGGACTCTAAAGCTTCTATCAACACATCTATAGATTGTTTCGCGCCACCGCCCGGGTCATCGGGCGGGTCGCCCATAGTTGAAAGTTGAAAGCTAACTACGTTAACTTACCAGCATACACAGCAAATTACACAAAAATAAACAAGAATAAAGAAAAACCTACTAATATATAGACAACTTAAACTACTTTACACCAATTCTATCCAAAATAATAAAAAAATTCCAATAGAGCAAAGAAAGCCGCGTCCGCCTCGTACGAAGTTTCCCGCCCTTTTTTTCAACACACTCATTAGACAGGGCAGTGACGTTGACAGCTGACAGATGTCAACGGCAAGTTTAGGCGCCAAGCGCTCAAGAAGAGGCGCGGAGATTGTATTGTCATTCGGTCTGGTGATAAGTTCGACGTGTAAATCTGTATTAATGGTAATAGAAGATGTAGCGATCAATAAGAAAAGACTATGCCCGTGAGGTTTCTTGCTAGTTCTTCCCGCAGTGGGTCATACTGAACTAGCTCAATGTACTCTATGTTGTTGACCAAGTGAATAAAACGATGTGCGCTACTAAACTGACTTTCATTGGATATACTCAAACTCAAACTCAAACTCAAACTTTTATTTGCTTTGATACAAGATACAATGTACAAGATCAAACCCTGTAGGGGCACTGCAAATATAACATTTTTAATGTACAAATAGACTACTATTTGTACTAACACACATAGGCATAAATTACATTAAGTTATAAAGTTTTCTTAATTTCTAAAACATCTCTGCTTATCATCAAAAAATTCCTGAAGGGTGTAGTAGGATTTATAAGAGTGGATCTTTACAATACTGTCCCATGAATCATGATATTCATTGTGATTAAATGTTAACTTAAGAGTTAAGTCACGCAAATACCCTATAGGTCAGTACAAAAGCGTTTAAATCGGAAAACAGTTTTGATCCTTTATTCTCCCAATGACCAACGTCATAAGACAAAAGAAGTCAAAAATCACGCAGCACCGGAGGCCAAACCACACTCCACCTGACAGCCGATTATGTTTCACTACAGCCACTTACAACCAGACACAAGCAAACTTAACCTTTTGTCCACCACAGAAGGAACAAACCAAACGCATAATTATGTGTATTAACGCCTACGATGCAAAACAATACAAGTATTATTTTAGCATTTTCAAGTTTTTACTCTGCTTCCCTGTGTAATAGAGTAAACAATTGAAGATATTTTTTAATGGACTTGCTATGTAATACCTCACAATTACATGTTTCAGTAACAGAGAGTAACAATCAGAAATTGTAAAAATAACTCTATTGTTATTACACGTAAGTGGGTGTTTGATGCATGAAGAAAAATTGTAGTTTGAGGCCGACAAAAGATTTATATTGTATGCAAAAATTACCGACAAAAATGGACCGCTTTGCGCATTATTTGTTGATATGTTTAAATTGTTTGCGAATTGGCGTGAAAAGTCTGCAATTTAGAGTTATTATTTTAGTAGCGAGAGATAACACTAAACAAAATATTTCTAGTTGATTATTTACTGGTCAAAAAAATTGTTTACTGTAAAAATCAAAACTTCTTACTCTTTTGGCGTTTCGCCTCTTCCTGCATGTCATGATTCAGCAATAATATTATATGGATATACCTATCTATCTATCTTGTTTACATGGGTACTACATGTCACCTGTCCTCGTACCATTCCTACCCACCATGTGATCTAGTTCGGTAACCAACCGTACAAGATCATCCATTTGCATTCCTTGACCGCGTGGTATGCATCTCAATAAAAAATGCGACATTCCATTAAAAGTCGTTATTTCAAAACGTGGCAACTGGTTCAGTTTCCGAACGGAAACAGTCGGCATTCGAATTTCGAAGTGCATCTTTTTTTTCAAACAAGCATCCGACCACATACACTCATTCTTTATTCAAATAGTTCTCGATTACGCTCGATTGGGCGTTTACGAGCTTCGTATCGATTACACCGATAAATTAATCGAATCGTCAAGGTCGAAGAAAGTTCAAGTGCGTTTTATGATTCTTGATAAGCGATAGATAGAAATAAACTCAAAAAATACTGATAATTCGCGGTTTAAGATGTTACAAAAACATGTGTTTTCAGTCGTTACACTCCTCTCTGCGCGAGGACGTTTGATGAGGATCTAAACCTTTCTTGGGATAATGAAGAAGTAACTTCGCATTGCCTTCCTTACCACAATGGTGGAGTTCGGAGTACGTAATTGCCAATAGAGCTTTGCCCACTCTCACTGGCAGTCGTCTTTTACGACACTAATGAGAACAAAGCTCCGACCTATTCTAAAACCCGGCACCGACATCACCGCTACTTTAAAATGTATCGCTTAGTTCTTGAATCACTTAGGGTAAGGCTAAACGAGCGTAATTTTTAGAGTTGTTAGTCGCGTAAATTCATACACACACACACATACACAAATCACGCCTCCCTTACGGAGTAACAAGACCTAAAGGCTACGTTTAGGATGATTGTGGGAGTATAGGTGGGAAGGGGAATCAAAATAGTGATGAGTTGCTATCCGCATCGCTTATGACACGATTCCTTCGATTTTGGCCGTAGATGCTCTTTATTTCAGCTACATTCGGTTTTATATAAAACTCCTTTGTATGCATCGAAATTACGCGACTCCCATCACAACTCAAATAATTATGTACTATAGTTACCTTTACAGTAATGAACCCTAGTAGTTGATTTTGAAACCGCTTTGTTCCAACAGCTCGATGGCTCTAGTTTGCGTTTAGAAAGTTAACAGATAGCCCTAAGTAGGTCCAATGGCTTATTTAATGGTGCGTAACAATCATAAATTACGTGCTGGACGCTGTATGGGATACCGTACGCATGTCGCGCCTTCAGAACCACGAATGTGTACGTTGTTTCTAAAGTGGAAGCCACCTTGGTGGACAGATGAACAATCTTTAAAGACCGGGACACATTAACCGGCGGAATAATATTGGAATAACTACAGAACGGCGTTTGACTCTTCAGAAGTAAATGTTTGTGTTATTAATTTACATTATTTCAGATAAAAAATAAAATAATGAGTTACTATGGGAGGGCCCATAATCATGATCCAAACGTCTATGCCCCGCCCCTATGCGACATATGCCACTTGCATGAAGACATAGTGTCGCACAGACATAGCTGTTCTGTTTCTGAAGAGTCGTTCCAGAGTATTAAAGTAGGTAATTTATACTTCTTCTTCTTCTTATTTGTGGCGTATCAAGTCGTTATAGCGATGACAACTTCGCCAATGTCAAAGTAATGTCGGTAACGTTTTACGGTACCTAATGGTCAAAGACCCCCCTCCCCCCTGTCGGGCTCTTAGACAACGGTCAATGATAACCCTCAGAAACTGCTAGGAAATCATTAGCCGATGCCCAGAGTGCATCGAATCAAGCACTGCTCTTCCCCCCGGACGGATCCAAAAGGTAATTTATAGGTGATGGTAAATTAAAATCTACTGGAATGGCAGCTGTCAAATGGGACAATAGAACCAAGCTTACTGTTTTCACATTGGTACGGCTACATACTCTTATCTGGTCTTAAAGTTACGACAGTTTAAAACTAGATGGCGCTTTATCCGCGAGTTTTAAGAATGGCCGAGTTGCCAGTCTATACCCTATGTATATTGTAGTCTTTGATGTTATAGCTCACCTTAACCGTAACCCATAGCACACGACGGCACGCTCCTCACTACGCACTTGCGCGTTACTCGCTCTCTCTTAGAACAGTAGATTACGCATAATACACGCCGCAATCTGCAGTCACAGCTAAATCAGTAACCACACGACGGCGACTTCCTACTAGCCTCTGTTTATAGAGTAAGCAACATAATAGAGTGGAAACGTCATACAATTCATCCTTACTAATATTATGAATGCGAAAGTAACTCTGTCTGTCCGTTACCTTTTCACGCTTCAACCGCTGAACGCAATTAGTTGAAATTTGATATGCAGATAGTTTCCGTCCCGGGGAAGGACAGCATAGTTTTTATCCTGGAAAACAGCATAGTTCCCGCGGGATAGCGATAAGTGAATTCTGCGCAGACGGAGTCGCGGGCAACAGCTAGTATGATATAAAATTGGAGATTACTGTTCTCTGATTGGCTAGCTGAAAGTCAAAGGAGTAAGTTAGCAAACAGCTATTACGATCTACATGGATCGTTAATGTTTTGTCTTTATATGCCACATAATAAAGAAAAAAAAATGTTCAGTCGTTGTGCGGCTTATTTTAATATAAACCAAAAAAAATATAGGCATTTATAATGTAATCCTAACTACATAAATAAAATAAATAAATAGTATAAAACGAAGTCGCTTTCCGCTGTCTGTCCCTATGTATGTTCAGATCTTTAAAACTACGCAACGGATTTTGATGCGGTTTTTTTTAAATAGATAGAGTTATTCAAGAGGAAGGTTAGGTATGTATAGTTCTACACAGACGAAGGAAAAAATGCGAAAAATGTATCGGTAGTATGGTGTAAGTCGAAAAAGACTGATGTGTTGCCACTATTAGATAGCCCTTATTACCACTCTAATTGGTTGTTCTCTATGCCCCTGGTTGCCCTGGTACTTTATTTTATAATCACGTCTGTTTTAGCCTCATAAAGCCCAACGAACTCTGTTTAGAATGTGCCGTTAATTCGTGGTTACTTACAAGAAAATGTGAAACTTTTGTTTCATAAAATCGTGTGTAGTTTTGATAACATTTATGTTTTGGAAAGTTTCAACAGTGATCATTTTGGACGTGAAATATTAATTATTCATTTTATATTTCATGCAATTTAACTATTATAAAATAATAGGCATAAACAATACAATAATTGCTAAATCAAATAATTAAATTAAAATTAAATTCAGGCTGACAAAGTCCCTGCGCCATTGTACCCATAAAAAGTGAGTGACAGACGGGTACGCGTGCTTACTCGCCCGTCTGTCACCCTACTTAAGGCTGGCAACATTCCCTTATTCAACAGCAATACTAATTCGTTATGAGACATAGTGACGAGTGTTTGATCTCCAGTTGAGTCGACCAAGGCGCTTTTGTAGCCGTTTGGCGAATTTCAATTAATTGAGGAGTTTTCTTAACAAATATGTCAATATCATCAGTAATATCTATCGTCCTGATTTATTTATTCCATTTCTTCCATGCTAGTCTGGGAGTACAGAAAAACATAGGTTTTATCTGTAGCTTCTCTTGCCGCGCAGAAGGGAATGGGAGAAAATCCTATAGGAATCTTGTTATACGCGATGCGGCTAGCAATCCATCACTATTTGGATTCCCCTTTCCACTTTTGCACCACAATCATGCTAAACGTGGCCTGTCTTGTTACCTTAGTCTCTGTCGACCCCGTAAGGGATAAAGTCGTGATTTATGTATGTATATCAGTCGTTAAACTTAGCGCAACTCACGGTAGCAACTCGTGGACTAGCCCATTTAAATTCAACCACGTCCAAGTAAAGATGGAAGGAGCACCAAAAACCTCGTCGCATTTTTACATGCGTGAGCTACGGCGTCTAGACGCTTCGGACGTGAGGGTAAATCCAAACTACATCTTGTGTGTGGTCAGTGACATCGCAGCTGACGGCTTTACGGGACTCAGGATTTAAGGGGCGTTCTTTAATGCCAATACGTGTATTTCATTCAAATCCTTTGAATGAACGGCGAGTTGCTAGAGGCAAGATAGTCGGTGTCAGAAATAGTACCAAAGCATAGTCAAGGTGTCAAAAAATTATAGATACGGTACACATTCATTCACAAATCACGATTTTAGCCCTTACGGGGTATACAAAGCCTAAGGGGACCCAAATGCCACATTTAGCATGATTGTATGGGTAGGTACATAGGTGGAAAGGTTATCCAAAGATGGGTTGTTAGCCGTATCTGCACGGGAAGAGTAGTACCTAACTGGTACATGCTATGTTTTTTTGAAAAAATATCAAATCGAATTATCATAGATTTAAAGGATTCACGGTTACCTATACTACTGGTGAGTTTAGACGTCGTAACATTTAGGGCTCCGGAAATTTAAATGCGGATAACCATACATTAATTTTAGTAGGTATGTGTGTACGGCATGTATAAGTATGATTATATAGTTATAGTAGATATTTTAAAGTTGTCTTGCCCCGCTTCAATTTCTTTTGTTTTCTCACCATTTAAACCTTCCCTGGACTTCCATAAATAATTTAAAACCAAAATTATTGAAATCGTTACAGAAATTCTTGAGTTTTAGCGAGACAAGCGAACAGCAATTCATTTATATTAAAATATAGAAGATAGATACATTAGACGGTGACAAAAGTCGGTCTGCTTCCATTCTTCCACATCACAAAGCCAATTGAAATGCGAAACTTGTCATTTTACTTTACACATGTCACCTCGTTTGTCACCACTGACGGCCCGACGGAAGGGTTCCGAGCGATCGAGATTCCAGAAGGTTCGATTCATTGATAAATAAATATCAATATTCTGCAAACTAAGCAAAGCTGCTTGTTTACTCCAGCTAACGGATATAACTACACACATAAGTAGGTACAACATACCTTAATCACGTCTTTGTCCCCTAGATACAGAGTAGCCAGAGCTTAGGATAACAAGACCTAAAGGCCACGTTTAGATTGAGTGTGGGCGTTTAAGTCCTAAGATTTTCGTCCTCACATACCTCTACATATTATTATTACTGTAGACATTAATACCCTGTCGTAAATGTTATAAGTATTTACATACGGTAACGTAACTAACATCCATAGTAGCTATCCAAAAATTCGTACTCAGTATATACTATGTACAAAGTTTGAACCTAAAACCTGAATCTTCATAATCAGGGTGTCCAAACACTAATCTATCCGAACTATCTTGCTGAGCTCCCGTCTGACCCCTTTCTGAGCTGCCCGTCTGACCCCTTGCTGGGCTGCTCGTCTGACCCCACTCAGCTGCCCGTCTGACCTCTTACTGAGCGCCCGTCCAGCGGCTCGCTTTCTCTTCGGTGACCTGTAAAAGCCATCAGAGTCTAACAGCAGTAGTAAAAAAAAGATTCGCACTTGCCCAGATTTTTTAAATAATTATATTCAATGCGCAAGCACTTGTGGTGCGGCGAAAAAAATCGCACGTTCATCCGACACATTAGCATGCACCGCCGCTGAATTACAAACGATTGCTCGAACCACATGCACCTACAAGAATGCAAGTGTTTTTTACATAAGTAAAATAGGCGGCAGTCGACTACTCAATGGAATATAAAATACTAGCAACCTGCCCCGGCGGCGCACGGGTGCAATGTAACTAACACGGTGTTCCCAAAACTATTGTCATTATTTTAATCAATTAAAAAAAAACATCGTTTTCTTCTTTCTTATGGGGTATCAAGTCGTTATGGCGACGACAACTTCGCCTGTGTCTAAGTAACAAAAATATAATTCAAAAATCTTGTGACAAAATTTCGGCAACGTTGTACGGTAAGGGTCAAAGACCCCCCTCCCCGCCTGTCAGGCTCTTAGCCAAAGGTCAATGATACCCCTCAGAAACTGCCAGGAAATCATTAGCCGATGCCCAGGGTGCACCGGACCAAGCACTGCTCTTCCCCCCGGACGCATCGAAAAACGAACCGCAGCTCTTGACCACACGTGGAGGCAACGCGACTCGCACACCCAAAATTAAAAAAAAACCTTGTAAAATTATACACCTTAACCTTCTTCGTAAATCACCATCTATTATGGGAACAGCATAAAAATCCGTTCTGTAGTTTCGAGTTTTTTGCGAACAGTCAGACAGGACATTGTTCTATAAATGTAGTGATGCTGTCATGTCTGGTGGTCCCACAACTTTTTGTTACACGACAAGAAAAGCAAACGAGTAAGTGGTCACCTGATAGTGAGTGAGCACCGCTTTCAACACTAGAGGATTGACACCAGCCTAGAGGGGTAAGATAATTATGCCCCAGTAATTTCACCGTCTGTCTTACTCTCCACGCCGGAACGAAGCAGGGCACTACTGCTTAGTGACAGTATTAGCGAGTAAGACGGTGACAACGATCCGGGAGGACTTTGCACCTTGAAAAAACCATCAGAATCCACTAAAATCATATCGTCACTTCAAAATCATTTTAACATTATGTTGGTAAGTAAATATTCGTATTTCGCGTTATAAAATCAACAGCTCAAGTTGTACAATAAAAAATATCGGAACAACTTTTAAAATCCCATTTCATCTAAAGCACTCGATTATAATTCACGAGCCGTTCATACAAACAAATAATTCTCTATTAATGACCACCATAATGAGGGAATGACGAATCGCCTCACGACCTCTGTGTCATTACACGCCACTGGCATATGAAACGGACCACCGGAGAGCTCATTACATTAAATTGCATTTAATTTTTACCCTTTTGAGCGGACGTGTAAATTTTGAAGCCTTTGTCATTGTTTTAGGCCACTAAAAAATTTAACATGATACAGGATTATTTATCGAATAAAATACTTAAACTTTTAGAAGCCTTACTCACTACTTATTAGTAGTTTAATTACCCAAGATAAAAAGAAAAGTTCTAAAAGCATTTATTGTCTTCATCACCGCCAACGTTAGTAGAATGAACTCGCAAAGGCCCATTTCTGACGCAACTGTGCAGTAATTAGACGATTAACATCCAGCCCGCAGAGTAAACACGCCGGTATTTTAGGAAACCCATAAATCGGACAGTCAACTGAAAAGTTTAGTTATCTACTTATAGGCACTTTAAGCGGAGCTTACTGCAACTGGTTCAACTTGCCATAAAGTAGAAAATGCTACTTATAGTGATATCTAGCGGTGAGTAGAATAGCGCTTACGGAAGAGACATCTAGCGGCGAGTAGACTAATGTATCCATTTTAATAGCTCAAGAGATGGCAGCTGTATCGCAGGAAAGGATTTATTTTAAAACGTTTAATGGTTTTTCATTTTCTTCCCTGGATTAAGCTGTAAATACATTTCATTAACGTAAATAATTTAAATGATTGTGTAATCGTTTCAAATATTTTGACAATGACCATTTCACTAGCAACATTAAATAATTAAAGGCAGCCATGTTTATTTTTCTCTTTGACGTTGCTGTGACACAAATATACAGCACGTGTGAAAAATGCGTATAGAAACGTGTTATTTCTGCTCCTCCAGGATTTATCCTGGACATGGAATACAGTTTGTGAGAAACGACTGCAAGGTAAAACAATTTCCATAGTCAAAATCCATCAAAATCGTTGTTCTATACGACTTTACGAAACTAACCATTCTCCGTTCAGATTTTCAGATTCTGCCGTTCAAAATGCCACGCAGCCTTTAAAAAGAAGAAGAACCCGCGTAAAACCAAATGGACCAAGGCCTATCGTAAGACTGCGGGCAAGGAATTGGCAATTGACCCATCGTTTGAGTTTGAGAAACGTCGTCATACACCCTTGAAATATAACCGTGAGTTATGGACGAAAACCATCGAGGCCATGAAGAAGGTCGAGGAGATTAGGCAGAAGCGTTCAAACAATTACATCATGCAGAGATTGAGGAAAGGTCGAGAAGTGGAATGGCAGAGAGACGTCAGAGAAGTGCAAAGGGATATTTCACTTATCAGGTATGTTGTTACATATTGTGAAATTCATTATTAAATCTAGAAATTGAAATTGTAAGGCTGCCAATTTTTCTAACAACAAAATTTTTACCAATGGAAAAGAAAATTACATGAATGTAGATGTGCTAAAATTACTCTGTATGATTTTGAAAACTTGAAGTTTACAAGATTTTAAGCAATCACTTCCCCGCAAGTACAATGTCCTTTGTTTCACTGAAAAGCACAAGATAAATTCTGAATACTCCTAGGTATGGGCCCAATTTTGTATACGAGGCCATAGATCGAACCCCAAACAAGAACCATTGCTTAAACTCCATATCCTTCCTTCAGGTCCCCTGCTGCCGGCCTCAAACAAAGACAAGCGGCCGAGGAAACAGAAATGGAAGTGGAACCCGAAACCATTGAAGTGGTTGACGCCAAGGGTCGCAAACAAATCATTGAGGCTCCAGTCATGGTGCCAGCTACGGGTGAAATGATTGAAGATGGCGGGGACATCGAGTTATAAGTTAAAAATGAAGGATTTGAAGTAAAATGTGACATTGTCAGATTGTTTATGTTAAATCTAAAGCTTGGGATCTCGCACTACTGTGTCTGAATTTCACAATAAATGTTTAAACCCCGTTTTAGTTTAACACTCAATTTTTACAGTAGGTACTCAAGTGCGCTATCTAACATTGTAGAGTGCAAAAACATTTTATATAAAAAGTTATGCGGGGTCAGACATACAAAATAATGAAAATAAAATACATACATATACATGTTAAGAAAACCTGTTTCTTTTCTTTGGTTTAAAAATCACCCTGGTGGCATTTTCATTCCGATGTGATCCTTCAAAAAAACTAAGGCACTTGTGTTTGTGTGATATAACCACAATTTGCAATCATCATATCAGCCATAGGAAGTCAGGCTTCCCCCATAGACTTCCAGTTGCCTCAGTTGGAAGCGGCTTGCACCCACCATGAACCCGTGACAAATTGGAACACAATATCAAGAGTTACGGTGACACGAACAATTCAGACAAAATTTTATATCCAGTGTAAAACCTGGTATAACATGGACATCTTAGAGTCTGCAATGTATTTTCAAATTGTCATTGTCACTGGCTGACTACAAGCCCATGGAAAAAAAAACGTGAAATGAACCAGCGTGAATGAAGCTTAGTAGGCTGTTACTATATTATCATAAAATAACAGAGCTATGCCGTCATTTCTGACTGGTACATTTATGTAATTTCGCAGGTACAAGTGAGGAATTACGACTAATTATTAATTTACGGCGTTTTTATAGCTTATAGATGATTAAAAATAAATGTCAAAAAACCTGGTGCCGTTTAAAGTGGTGGTGCCGGAAGTTACTGCAATTTTTTTTTTCAATGTATGAGAAAAAATCTGTACTGCTCAGAAATAACGGCATAGCGTTCAGAGTTATTTTATGATATAGTAACAGCCGTCTAAGCTTCAATCACGCTGGTTCATTTCAAATGTTTTTTTTTGCATGGGCTTGTAGTCTATTATCTTATTAACTTGTGTTTTCATGTATTTAGACTTTCCATACTGTAATGGATCTAGTGATGTAATGTTATTCATTTTTATTGAATAAAAACATTACTGAGATTATGTAACTCTTTATTTCTGCTAAAATAGCGCAGAGCACGCACAGTTGAACGCCATCATGTTACGATAATTTACTGTACTGCTCTCTTGAAATGCAACAAAATGTATATGAGTTCCTGTATGATTACTGGATTTTATTTGTTTAACTTTAAAAAAATAGTTGAGCTTGTTGAGAAGAGATGTAACTAGTTTTATACCCAGTTATATTCTTGGTTGCTAAATACAAATCCCTTACATCCACATACATGTAGGTATTATACTTGGAACCTAGTTAAACATACCTAGTATGTATTTAATTACATCAACTGGTTTATAAAGAAATTATTGATTCACCTGTAGCACTGGAGTTCACTAATCCTCTTAAGTCTAAGCAGGAGTCGACAACATTTAAGTGAGTAAATTTTATGAATACTACTTATAAGTACTTATGTACTTACTAAATAAATACCTACTTTTACATACATACATAAATCACGTCTATCCCTTACGGGGTAGATAGAGCCTAAGGTAACCGACCCAAAAACCTACTTTTAAATCGCGCAATACGCGATCCTACTGATATGCGTATGTTTGTATGGATGTATGTTTGCCACTCAATCAAGTCAGAACGGCTGAACAGATCTGGACAATATTTAGCACAGATGTAGATTACCCCAGAATATTGCGTAGATACCGCGGGATAACAATAAAGGAATTCTTCACAGACGAAGTCGCCGGCAGTATCTAGTAGGTTGAGTTAACTTATATTACTCGTTAATAAGATGTGTGTAAATATTGTAGCGACCACATAATGTAGATACAAGTATAGGTACACAATTTGAGTGTGGCTTTTTATAACGTTACAAAACTTTATCAAACTGCGGACTTTTTGTGTTATTGTCCTATCAAATCTTGAAAATATTGAAAAGGTTGCGTGCCTCTGTTTAATTCAATTAGTCCAGTATAGTAGCTAGTAGATTAAATAAGGCACACGGCACTTGAGGCAGGGGCGCGCAACTATGTCGGTGTATTCATACCTTCTAGGTGTGATTGTGGCTTGTGTTTCATACTTAGTGTATCAAAGATACGTTAATTTGTATCCTAGTATAATTTCTAAGCCTGAAAAGCGGTATGACTACATTATTGGTAAGTTATATTACGCCTAAATAAATATTATAGCAATGTGTTTGTTGTAATAAGTGCGGTTGTGTTATAAGCGCTTTTGGTTCACGTACCTACCTACATTCATACCTACAGGTGTAATAAAGAGGAGTTCGGTGAAAATCAAAAGTAATTAGCTATGCTTATATATTTTATTTTATTTTTATTCTTAATTACTTTGAATTTGAGGTGTCCCACTTGCTCGTTTGCCTTCCTATTCATATAAAAAAAAACATTTATTTCTTGATTGTATTATTGAATTTCCGATTTCTATTTTTTGTATGAATTATTTTACTGTACCTTATAGTTTTTATTTTGTTTACAATTGACAATATTTTTGTGTCTCTTATGTTTTGACATAAAAATATAATGTAATTTACAAATAGAAATAAATTAATCTAATCTAATCTAAGTTATTCGTTAAAATTTAGCTAAATACCTACGTTGCAATTCATTTATTAACATAGGAAGGCACACGTTGCATTGTATCTTCGACGCATCAAATAAATAGGTAAAATGAGGAAACTAAAACCAATAAATGTACATAGGTAGTCTAAAACTATCAAACGTTTGCTTCTCATTTGTTGAGTCTTGCAAAGTCCCGATTTACGATGTAAAACCTGTGTACAGTGAAACAAACTGGATCGCGTACCACCGTGTAACCTTTTCACTGAAAATGTTTTAATGATACCATACACCTGACAAAGAAATTATTGCGAAATTTTATGAGAAAAAGTTCCAACAGTTTGAGATTCAGATCCTTCGACCGTTCCCCAGTTGGTGCAGGAACTGCCGGCTGCGTCCTAGCAGCCCGTCTCTCCGAGGACCCCTCAGTCCAAGTATTGTTGGTGGAAGCGGGCAGCCATATGGGGTACTTCTCCAAAATCCCTCTCACACCAACAGCCTCCCAGCAAGGACCTGACGACTGGTCCGTGAGAACCAAACCGCAGAAGTATTCCTCATTCGGCCTCTGGGATCAGGTGGTTTCATAAATATGAATATTCAATCCACTCCCTGTCTTTAGTAGGTACCTTATCTTTTCTTTTTGCTTCTGATCAAATCCTTTTCTGTTGTATGGCCTTCTTATTTTTCATTGTTACATTCTCACATTTATTTTATCTTAAGTATTATACAGTAATGTTATGTGTATATGTATGTATTATTTTATTTTATTTATTTAGCTATGTATTATATTTATGTTGGTATTGTTGTTTTTATTATCCCTGCGTTTATCCTGTCTATTTGTTTCCGCCACCTACTTAAACTGTGTCCAACTTATTTCTCTTATTGGTTGTCTGGAAGAGATCGCTATTAAGCGATAAGACCGCCTATTTTCTACTTTGTTCTTTGTTTCTGTATTGTTTTGTACTGATTTGTGGTGTTCAATAAAGAGTATTTGTATTGTATTGTTGTATTGTAAATTTCACACTGAATAACACACAATAAAATAGTTTAAGGATTTATATTATTTACCTAGTACCTACTAGCGGTTGGCCGCGACTCCGTCAGCGCAGAACTCGCTTATCGCTATCCCGCGGGAACTAAACAATTTCCCGGGATATAAAAAAAATATCCTGTGTCACTCACTAATAATGTGGCTTTCTATTGGCCACACACACACATAAATCATGTCTTTATCCCTTACGGGGTAGACAGTGAAGAATTGGCAACAGAATTTTCAAAATCGGTTCAGGAGATCCAGAAATTACCCCATAGGTACGTCACAAACTCACAAACTTTGCCTCTTTATAATACTTATTAACTAGGTATAGATTTGTAGCTAACGTCAAGGTGTTCCGAACGAATTTGTCAATTGGCTTCTAGAAACTCGTGGGTGAAGGAATAGGTATAACGATTATGTTTAATATTGGATTGCCGTAGTACTTACGGTAAATAATGTAAACAATAACAAACAAAACAAGTACAGTTTTATCTCAACAGGTTTCATATTCTGAAAAAACTTAAAAAAATTCGTCACACTTTATTTGACAACTATTTTTTTTCCTTTTCCAGTCTCAAATAATTCCCCGCGGCAAAGGCCTAGGTGGTTCAGGACAGATCAACTTTCTGCTCCACGGGTTCGGCCTACCTGAAGACTACGAGCGCTGGTCTGCCCGAGGCTTCAAGGGATGGGGGCTTGAAGACTTAAAGCCCTATTTCAGGAAGGCCTTTGGAACGACGAGGAGCGAATTTGACTCTGTACACTGTACGGTGGACGGGCATTGCCCTGGTGATATGGTATTCTCAATTCCAAACCATTTTAACGACTTTAAAAACAAACCAATTCCATCTAAATTTCTATACAGTCAATTATTATTTGGAATCAGCATCACATCCACCGAAATTTTGAAGGATCATACTTGATATCTCACGATATTTTATTACAATTATATTACTAGCTATGACTATTGATATAATTAGCTTGTTTGTTTACAAGAGCGTTATAAATGGAATGAAATGGACTATAGCGTAAAACGTGTCGATTCTACCCTCCGTAAAAAACTTGTCAAGCTACTCAGTCTAGGTTGATTTTTAGTGGGTATGCCTCCCCCGCTTCCTTCCACTCAGGAGGATATTTTTGTTGTTGCCAGTAACTGTTTTATTTCATTTCAATTAATTGCTAATTAACTCACTATTAAGAACAGTTCCAGTAACAGTAAATCCCCACTAAACAGATCATGTTCACTTCCCTAGTTAGGTATAGTCTGTTTCTTTTAAAATGACGAAAATGCAATTAACGCGGGATTTTACAACTTCTTTTGTTGCTGAATATGAAAGGAAAAAATAACAAAGAGACGTAAAAAAACTGACCGCAGTATGGCACGTGTACTGGAGTAGCTCAACCTTTCTTGATCTTTGAAATTAAAGATTTTAATTTTTATTTAAAATATGATTATTAATTTACAAAAAATTAACACTTATACATATTACATATTCTTATGGCTAACATTCAATATAATTTCAAATATGATATTATGATTATATTACCTGAACTGGACCCTTTTAAGTATAATAGGTGTATTGTTTTCCAAATACAATTACAGTGCGCCTAACACTCCGGTAAAAATGTCTTATACCTACTATAAAAGAATTGAAAAAGTGATATTGACACAGTATATAATTATTATTTTAGAAACGCACGTCGTCTAGTGTAATACCGACCAACAACATCAAAACTATCGAGATTGTTTGTTCACGGTATACTTTTAGCTAACGCTAATGGTTTTACAACCCCACTTGAAGTTAACAATTGAACAATAGATGTTGGTTTTAAGTACTTTTCGTCATTTTAAAAGAAACAGACTATACACCTAGTTCGTTATTTCCTTAAAACCTTGGAGTACAACTTGCTATTAATTTTCCACAGGCGCCAATGAAGCTAAAACTGGTCGACGAACAGAATCAGCTTCTACAGACATTCCAACAAGCGTCCGCTAAATTAAAAAACAAGCACACAATACTGAGAAGAGCTACGGCTACCGTCAAAGATGGAGTTCGCTTTTCGACCGTCGACGGTTACTTGAGGCCAGCTTTGGGCAGAAGAAATCTTCATGTTGTTCTCAGAACGACGGCAGTTTCCGTAAGCTACTAATCTCATTCTGCTGTCGGTAAGCCTCCAAGAAGACGGAGCGACGGCCTGTAGGCTTATTATGTAACTCGCTCGCAATCGCCATCATGTTCATTTTGACAGTTCTTGTATGAATGTGACAGCTAGCTGATTCCGATGCCAATCGTCAGCCCATACATGAACTGTCAAAATGAACACGATGGCGATTGCGAGCGAGTTGGACAATAAGCCTATTGATTAAGATCGCGGGATCGCGGTGGATGCGGAAAGCACAAGACCGGTCTGAGAGAGCCTTGGGGGAAGCCTATGTCCAGCAGTGGACGTCTTTCGGCTTACATGAGGATGATGATGACTAATCTCATCCGCAAAACCAAGTGGCGAGTCAGGTCATTAATTATCAGAATCAAGTTATCTCTTTCGCACCTGCACTGCCTTATGGAGCGGGCCATGCAACAATAGTGCAGTCATAGACCGACCGCTTAAATGAGTCCTCGCCCGCGCGGTGCAGGTGCGCGGGGTGGGACGACCGCGGGGGCCGAGAGAGGTGCGGGTGGTAGCCGCACTACCCACCCGCACCTCTCGGCCCCCTTTGCCGTCCCACCCCGCGGCCATGTGCCGCGCGGGCGAAGACTCATTTAAGCGCTCGGCCTACAGCGTTAGGGACAATCATCACCCTATAGCAGGGGTGGCCAACAGGTCGATCGCGACTGTTAGTCTAGTCGATCGTGGCAAGGCAAAAAATATAAATACGTAGACCAGACTGCGCATCGTAATCACCAACTGCTGATTTAAGGTTTCATGAAGTATGTAATTGGTAGATCGCACAGGGTTTCGTTAGTAAACAGGAGATCTTGGCTCTAATCAAGTTGGCCACCCCTGCCCTATAGTATACAGTAACTACCGTTTATGCCTAACTCGCTTCTTGGTTTTGCGGATACTACAAATGTATGGTGTCGCGTAACTCGCTAGCCTGCCGCCTGCGGAACGCCGCGTTCACACCAGTGTTTTTGTGTAAAATGACCCGTTATTTTTGCTTGTCGGTATAGACTTTGGACACTTCGCCACTCTATTTCTAGGTTAGATTCGAGAACAAGTCAGCGTCCTCGCTGTTCATCCTCCGCAACAATCGCGAGCTGGACAACGTGTTCGTGAACAGAGAGATCATTCTGTGCGCGGGCGCCGTCAAGACGCCGCAGATCCTGATGATGTCCGGTATTGGGCCGCATGACGTCATACAGAGGTTAATTATATAGTTACATTCTGTGGTAGACCGACCGCTTAAATGAGACGCACTTGCGGTGCAGGGGCGCGAGGTGGGACGACCACGGGGGCCAAGAGAGATGCGGGGGTAGGCGCACTACCCGCCCACACCGAGGGAGCTCCCCCCATCGTCCTACCCCGCGCTCCTGTGCCACGCGGGCGGGGACTCATTTAAGCGGTCGATCTATGGACATCCTTGTCTGCTTATTTCTGTGACGTTATAGTTGCGCAACAATTTCATTGTGAACCTTCATGCGTTCTTGTAGGTAGGTACCCACAATTCATAATTTCTTCTCACTGGCCATCTCCGTCAAGATCTTTTTTCTTCAAATTTGAAGCTGTAAAAAATTCAAAGTTCGATGTCAACGCGATCTAAAAAAGGTAAATCAAATTTTATAATGGTGCTTAACTTCACCAGTTGACCAACTTGTTCGATCGTTAGGTACCCATATTTCATTAAAAAAAACCTTGGCGTTCACAGAAATCCATCTTAACTTTATTGGGCCTACGAAACAAGCCCCAAAACAGGGTGTAAAACTATGAGACTATACCTACTCTTAAAATGAAACTTAATTATTTCAGGCTAAGACTCAGGTTATTGTCTGAGAGCCGGGCAGTCGGCAGAAACCTCCACGACCACATGAACATGCCAGTGTTCGTTAGCATAAAGAAGCCGATCAGCGTGACGTTGCCCAAGGTGTTCACGTTCGGCACTGTTTGGGAGTACTTTATGAATGGCCGAGGTAAATGGAATTGCGGCAGTTATGTTTTTCCTTTATTAAATAATGGAAATAAATTTTCGACTGCTTCCTAGCTTCGACCCTCGTATACTGGAAATTCAGGCTCTATTTAATCTGGTCCTATACGAAAATTTGATTTTTATTTTGTAGCTGTACTTACCACTGTTAAATGGAAATTTCAAATGTCCGTTCAAAAATCCGGCCCAAGTTGAAATTTTTACTTTATTTACACTTCCATCCAGGATTGCTCGCCTTCCCGCCCGTGGCGGGCGTGGAATACCACAACTCCTCAGCACTGATGCTGTTCTCAATGGGCACCACCAGCGAAAGACTACTCAGAGACTTGTCCAATTACAAGCACACGGTATGTTTTTATACGACAAAGAAGGCGGACGACAAGGAGCATGCCGGTCACCTGATGGCAAGTGAGACTATTGCTGATACGTTGCCAGGCTAGAAGACTAAGGTAGAATACCTCACGCGCCAGTAGTTCACCGGCTGTCTTACTCTCCACGCTGGAAAACAGAAGCACACTGCTGCTTCGCAGGCTTGGCGTGTCAGACGCTGGTAAGGGGGCGTCCATTAATTACGTGAGGTATTTAGGGAGGGGGGGGGGGGGGGGGGGGTCGAGCCGAATCTTACTAAATCTCACTTGGGGGAGAGGGGTCTTGGCAAATATCGCGTAATTTTTTTTAGCAGAAAATGGTGTAAAACTGCGTGAAAATTAAGTTAAATTAAAGTTGAATTAATAATTTAAGATTACAGCAATATTTGCAAATACTAGTCCTTGCTAGTCTTAAATAAAAGTACCTAATTAAACAAATTGTGTTATGTTTTTTAATAAATCCAATACTTTTATACCCGAAGTACAAGTTTTGAAAAATCTCACGTAAGATTGGGGTAGGGGGGAGGGGGTCGAGAAAAATCTTACGACATCTCACCAAGGGGGGGGGGGTCCAAAAATCCTTAAAAATGCCGCACGTAATTAATGGACGCCCCCTAACAATCCGGTGGACCTTGCACGAAGGCCTACCACCCGCAAAAATTGTTGACTTATTCTGGTTAAGAACAGGGGCCTTGCCATGACATCTTAATGCGATTAAATTCCGACTTAGTTCCGGTTTTAGCTGTCATTTTTAGTATAGATCTGACAGCGAGCGAACCGAAACTGATCGGAAGGCCCCAGATTTGCAACAGAGAGCGCTGCCCACTCTCACACCAGCTCTCTCGTCTTTTACGACACCCAAGGGAAGAGATGGGGCTGACCTATCCTCAAACCGTGTACCGCAAATCTTTTAACAAGAATAAATCAGTCATTTTTGCGAGTGGTAGGACCTCGTACATGGTCCATCAGGATGGTTACTGCCGTCTTACTTGCTACCCCACAGTGTAAATAAATGATACCCTTCAATGCCCAGCCCTAACACCAAACCCTTGCCCTAGAATTCTAAAATTCCGTACTTCCTTCCAGGTGTTCCGTGCCAGCTTCCCCTTCCACAATGACACGAGTCGCGAGGGCTTCATGTTCTTGGCCACCTGCCCGCAGCCGCGCAGCAGAGGCAGCGTCACCCTGGCTGACGTGAGCACCAACGTTCCGCCGGTCGTTGACCCCAACTACCTCCATGATGGCTATGACGTCAAGTGTATGGTCCGGGGTAAGTTCCGGGATGACTTAGCCTGGTGGTTTGAGAACCTGACCGAGCTTGAGGTTCCGGGATTCGATTCTGGTTTGTAAAAATACAAACATTTGTAAGAGACTGGCACAGGAACGGGCTTGGTGGCATAAGAATTAAGAGGCCTTTAATCAGCAGTGGGTGGATATGGGCTAATTAGATTACGATAGATAGATTGATCGGTTTACTATCTCTTGAATCACTATATATTTAGGTAAAAACCGCATGAAAATCCATACACACATACATACATCACGTCTTTGTCCCTTAAGGGGTAGACAGAGCCTAAGGTAACTAAACCTTAAGGCCACGTTTAGCATGATTAAGGGCGTATAGGTGGAAAGGGAAATCAAAATAGAGATGGGTTGCTAGCCGCATCGCCTATAACATGATTCTTAAGACTCGCCCATTCCCTCGATGGGCTTTTACCATCTGCGCGAGTAGAGAAGCAACTGATAAATTCTATGTTTTTTCTTAACTCCCAGACCACCATGGAAGAATGAAAATCCGTTTGACAGTTTTTGTTTATATAGTTTATCGCAAACAGATAGACAGACAGACGCGGGGAAGGACTTTGTTTTATAATCTGTAGTGATGTTTATCGGTACCCTTAGTACAAGCTATATGCTTACTTTGGTATTAAGTCAATTCAATCAATCGTCCTATGATACTTATTTATTTTTAATATTGTCTGAGTCATTATAATGGTCACATGCCGTAAGCACAACTGCATCTGCAAACCGACTGTAACAGAACTGTAATAAAACCATGGGCATAGCTTAAGCGCCCTGTAAACGATCAAATTGTTTGTCAAACTTGTGTGTCAAACAATTTGATAGTGTACGGCTGTGTTTGAGGCGTTTGTCAAACAATCTACGTGTTTAATGCGTTTGATGAAAATCTGGATTGATGTCGAGTTTGACAAACAGGTTTGAACGTGTACGACGGTGTTTGTCAAACAAGATCTCGGTAGAAGAAGTTTGACAAACAAGTTTGTCAAGCAAGTTTGACCGTTTGCGCAGGGCGCTTTAACAAATTTTGATATTTGGTTTGATCGTTTACGTTTATGTTTGATGAAAACGTGAAGTTTGACAAACATGTGCGCTTTACAGTCGTCAGAACTGCATGCTGACTGAAACTGAACCGCAAAGTCGCTTAACAGTTTTGATGGGGTTATGCTACCGTCAGTAAACTGCATTGTAATATTAGGTACTGTTGGCTTGTAGTTCGAATGAAGACAGTCTGCCACGGTCTTAAGTTATTCACTGGTTCAGAAACAGCCTGTTCACAAACCTTGAAGATATCTATAATGTTTCACAGCAATGCGCCGAGCAGAGCAGTTGGTAGCGTCGCCTCCGTTCCAGGATGTAGGCGCCAGAATCCACTGGCCACGTCCTGAGAGATGCCTCTCCCTTTGGAACTACACGGTTGCAGACCAGTTTGGTCACGAGCACAAGAGGAGGAGAAAGTAAGTCGCTTTATGCAAGCTTTTATTTAACTGGATCTGTAGGGTTACCTAACTCGCTCGCAATCGCCATCGTGTTCATTTTGACAGTTCATGTATGGGCTGACAATTGGCATCGGAATCAGCTAGCTGTCATCTTGCTAAATGTGGCCTGTAGGTATAGTTGAATCATCGAGAGCGTGGAATTGCATATGTAGTAGTATTGTTTGTTTACAGGCATTCTATATTTGAATTTTCTATTTTCTTGTACTATCATCATACAAAGAGGTTGTTATATATATATCGAAGAACTAAAAACAAAAATAATGTCAGTGTGAAATTGTCAATATTATTTACGTTGTGCGTATATTTTTACATCTGATTTGATTGTATTCTCAAGGATATGTAGCAAAAAGAAACGTTTCAATAAACCGCACCCTTCGTGGAAGAAAGACGTAAGTCCTGTATAGCCTTAATAGGACTTACGTCTTTCTTCCACGAAGGATGCGAAACATGCAAGGCATTATGAGTTTAGCAACTGAACGAATGAATACCATCACTGCTGAGGACTGGGAAAATATTTGTCACCACGTCGAAAGTGAAGAAAATAAATATCGATGTCAGGAAGGAGAAATGGATCAAATAACAGACAATTTTATTATCAATACTTGTGACAGCTCAGATGAAGAACATGATAGCGAATAAAAGAAAAAAACAGAGGACTACTACTTATTCCACTTCTTGGGTATGTCATTTTATTAAGTTAAGAGAAAATTATTCTCCTTTGTTGCAAACGGTACAACCACTACAAATGCAATTCCATCTTCTCGATAATTCAACTATACTTGTTACCTTAGGCTCTGTCTACCCCGTAAGTAAAGACGTGATTTATGTATGTGTGTGTATGTAACATAATAACTTGCTAAAATATTTCGGGATAGTTTAGAGACTTGGGATTTAAATTATAGATCCCTAGTTGGTTTAAAAAAAAATGTTTTTTCGTTGTTTTAGAATAAAGCCTCTCCTACCAAACCAACTGCCTCAAAAAGAGAAGAAAAGCAAAGAGCACAAGATCAAGACGCCTCTTAGGCCTCCGGACCTATATCTGGAATGTGTTCTTCGAGAAGTGGCGGTCACCGGACACCACATCGGAGGCACGGCCGCCGGAGGGACAGTTGTTGACAACGAATTAAGGTACAAATTGCAAGATATTCTTGTTCTTCTTGAGTCTCGATGGAGGTACGACATAGCTCACTGGATCAGCAAACTGAAGCGGCAGTGGGCTGGCCACTTTAGCCGAAGAACTGCCAACCGGTGGGGTAAACGAGTTCTTGAAGACCGAGGATCGGCAAGGGAGTAGGACGCCCTCAGACTGGGTGAAGCGATGTTGTTCGCAAGGCTGGCAAGTGCTGGATGAGAGTAGCCGAGGATCGTGCACAATGGCGTGTAGTTGGAGAGGCCTATGTCCAGCAGTGGACCAGTATAGACATGATGATATTTTTGGTTGATGCGACATTTTACATCGCTCTTAACCCCACCTAGTCTGCAAATCAATCAATCAATCTGCAATCTGCCTCCATGGCGTCGTTCAAGGAGGGCTTGAGGAAGATGTGGCTCACACCATCTCCTTAAACATTGTATACACATAAAATACGTACTCATATTATATGTAGTGTGTATGTATGCATGTGTGTAATGATATTTAGTAGTTTATTTATGAAGCGTTTGTTATATTTTGAGATGTACGCTCTATTGTGGCTTTCGCTATATGGATATTTTAAACTCACTCTTTGTCGGTCTCTCGCTTAATGCTCCTCTCATTTACTCAAAGGTTAACTGCTAGAGATCCCTTATAGGGATAAGTTCGTCTTTGTGCATGTATTTAATGTATTTTTTTGTGATTGGTCTCTGTTTCTTTATATTTGTACAATAAAGCATTTACTTACTTACTTACCTAATACCCCGCTATTCCATGTTTCAGGGTAAAGTCAGTATCCGGACTGAGAATAATGGACGCCAGCGTCTTTCCATCACCTCTCTCTCTCTATCCCAATTCTGTGCTAGTCGCTATGGCTGAGAAAGCCGCTGATATTATAAAACAAACTAATTGTTTAAAGGAAATATAAAATAAAGTATTTGTTAAAAAAATGCTGGCTGTACTTTTTTACTGTACTTGCAATGTCGTCCATCCTTCTTTCTGATGATAATTCCTAATTATCTTAACTCATATTATAAATGCGAATGCGAGTTTATTTGTTAGTAACGCTTTCACGCGTAAATTGCTCAACAGATCGAGGTATGGCAGGTATGAAGATAGTTTTCATCCCGGAAAATTGAAGTTCCCGCATGCGCGCGATAAACGAATTCTCTGCAGACAAAGTCACGGGCAACATGTAGTATTATTTATGATTAATATAATTATCCATAATTACAATGTTTTGATCAGTTCTTGTTCATGTAGTCTTATTTAAACTACATGATTTTAAAACAATTTTAACACCATTAGCATGCAAAACAATATTTAACAATTTTGCTTATCAATGTACACATCAGTTAAAATAATTAGGGTTGTCACCTAATAATCAGTAAATACATACACACACATACACAAATCACGTCTTTATCCCTTACGGGGTAGCCAGACCCTAAGGTAACAAGACCTACAGGCCACGTTTAGCAAGACACTGAGGGCGTAGAGGTGGAAAGTGGAATCAAAATAGTGATGGGTTGCTAGCCGCATCGCCTATAACATGATTCCTAAGACTCGCCCATTCCCTCGATGCCTTTTACCATCGGCGCGGAAAGAGAAGCAACTGGTAAATTCTACGTTTTTTCTTTACTCCCAGACAAGCATGGAAGAATAACTTTGCCTAAAGTTTTATTTCAGTGCCCTACTACAGGGTTTCATGTTCGGTAATTGTTCTCGTTTATGATTTGATGTACCTATGAAAGCAATGAATAAATGATAACGATCTTGATATAATGATGGCGTCGACAGGCGGTGATCTGAATGGGCTAATCCTGTATGTTTTCAAATGTTAAATAGTAAATCAGATCTGTTAATGTTACTATGATTTGCCATAACTATAGCATTAACGATGTCATTTAGATATCACAACTTACCCTAACCAGCTGTGACGATGGAGCTACAACATCATTCTACTCATTTATTGAGTTATTTGAGGTTTCTCAGTTGTATTTTAATTGCAATATTATTCATGCAATTCGTTGACGGGGTGAGTATTTTACTGTTAATTCAGTTCAAATTAAGTGCTAGAGCGTATTAGTACCTATCGCTGTCCGAAAGGCAGTGCCGGATTTTTATTTTTTATGAGTGTAGGCCACTTTTTCCGCCGCCCCATGTACATACCATGATAAAACCAGTGAATTCTGAAATCTGCCGCCCCTAGGTCGCTGCCGCCCCTAGGCCGCGGCCTACACGGCCTATTTATAAATCCAGGACTGCCGAAGGGGGAATGCCGCCAGCGTCTGTGGTACTATGCCACGGGGGCCCCCCTTTTTTAATTATTTTATTTTGAGTTTTTTTTTAGTTTAGTTTTTAATACGTTTTTAATTCCTCTTAGGTATGTAATTAATATAAAGCTTGTAATAAGTTTTAGATATATGTGATGCTATCGTAAAATTCGGTTGCATTGAAATCTGAAACTTAAGGTATTAGGAACTTAACAGAGAGTAGGGAAACGGGCCCTAAGTCTTACAAAAGACGATGAACTCATGATGAGATGAAAAACTCCCATAAATTAAATCCAAACTCCAATATCTAAAAGACGGATCCACTCATTTTTATGATGTCCAGTTGCAACCGACCAAGTTGATCCTGATGGTATGTGAGCACCACCATGGACAACCGCAACAACAAGAGATTGCAGAAGCGTTGCCAACCTTCAAAGCTAAGATGCAATATCTAATGTGCCAGTAATTTCACCGGTTGTCTTACTATTCTCTCGGCCCTGGTGAGCAGTAGACGTTCCACGGGAGTTTGTAATTGTGTCGTACAGACACATCATTCAAACAGATGACGCTTGGCGACAAAAATTCGCATAGTAACAATGTCACGTGACAGCTGGTAACAGATAGAAAAAATCGAAGGCTTACCCACCTGCTATGGGTGGTGGCGTACAGCACGCGTCACGGAATGACGAGGCTCCGGGTTCGATTCCCGGCCATAGCTTTACTTTTGGGATTTGTCAGTGTTCTAATTTTCAGTGACGTTTAGATTTTTTTTTATTCGCGCTAAGACACCGCAGCGCTAGCTAGCATTTACTTGACGGCAAAATTAGCGAACACATTTGAGGTAAACTTAGCTATGAACTTCGTGCTATGTCTATAGACGATCCAGATAGTGCAGGAGCGGGCGGTCCTGAAGTTCATGAACCCGAAGTACATCTCCGACGTGCAGATTTTCACGGCGCGGCGCCACCGCAGCGAGCCCTACAAGACCAACATGACTGCCACCATCCACCAGCCATGGGGCAACAACGTCACGGTTCGTGCATAAATACATCAGAGCCTAATTACACATAAACGGATAACTCACGTATAAAAAGTCGAGTGATGCTCGACATGTTTCGGACTATTTCGTAGTCCTTCTTACTGGAGCGCTCGCCCCGGCGGCAGCGAAACGAACACTGCGCGCCAGCGCTCTGTTCGCGCGGCTGCTCGACGCAACTGACAGCGGCGCACAGCTACCCTCGATTTCATCGTCATTTTTATTACTGTCAAATGTAGGGCAGCACACAACACTGATCACGTCACTCCGTAAAGGTTCGCTCACACTCACCGTTTGGTCAATATTTAGAACAGTTTTCCAACACATCAGATTCATCGTTTGATCAGAGCCTGGTCAAAAAGCTAAAGGCCACGTTTAGCATGACTGGGGTTATATTATTAGCTGCATCGCCTATATCATGTTCATGCAATTTTCACCGATTCCCTCGAACGGCTTATGCCATCTGCGCGGGAAGACACAGGTACATTTTATGTTTTATCTTTGCTCCCGGACCAGCATGGAAGTAAATGTACCACTTGTTTTCAGTTCTATGCTTCTTACATGCTACAAAACGGTAACACGGTAGAGATATCGAACCGCGTATGCGAAGCTGTGGATAAGCCTTGGATGCTGGAATTCATAAAAATGTACTCGAATTTGTCGGTGTGCCCGGTACAAACTGTAAGTAATTCATATACCTTCGGAAACTAATACACTATCATCACTACATAGTATAAAATAGAGTCACTTTCTCTGTCCCTATGTCCCTATGTACGCTTATATCTTCAAAACTACACAACGGATTTTGATGCGGTTTTTTTAATAGATAGAGTGATTCAAGAAGAAGGTTTTTATGTATAATTCTACGCAGACGAAGTCGCGGGCACAAGCTAGTACTATATACTACAAAGTTGTGTGGAAAGTGACCCGTTAATTTTGCTCTTCAGTAGTTAGTAGTTTTAAACGATTCACGGTTACATTAGACGTATTTTCTGGGGATCTAGGGGATGTAGTATTTTCAGCACAGTTTTATGTATCGTGTTCACGGGTAGAAAATGTGCGTCGAAATATCGGGAGATCGTAAATGGAAATCGCGGAATACATCCTGTACAAAATATATACGGGTAAAAAACAGCACGGATTAAAAAATCTTGATGTGAAGATAATTCTCGTGACCTGTTTTACTGCTTTGCCTACTAAGAGATATACCTAATGGACGATAAAGATTTTTTTACGAAGTCACTTTGGTTAACAGAGATGTACAAAAGTAATAAATTATAATATCGATAAGTTCTTTTCTATATATTTTGGAGCTTAATACTCGTTTCTAGTTTTTGGAGAACACTCATTCTAATGTTTAAATTTATGTAATTGTTTATTTGTTGTTTAATTTATTTTCGCAGCTCTTGTACGGTGCAATTTTATCACACATTTTGTAATATTTCCAGGGAAGATACAGATACTTTAACATAGAGATCCCGCCTAAGAACTTTCCTTTACCCCTCCCCATGCTCAAGAAAGGGGATACTGGCAAAGTGACAGCCGCGTTCTTCTTGACAGGCACCAAGGAGAAAATATTTGACATGTTTTGCACTGTACGCATCAAGTAAGGAAATAATAAATGTACGCTCAGTGGTTACCTACCTAGTAACTACAAAATTACATTATACATAGAAAAGTGATTTTATGGTGGTTGGTATTGTTTAATTTACAGATAATTACAATAAAAATAATATATTTGCTCTACGGTATTATCAGATTCTACGAGTACAATGAACGTACGTGAATAAGATAACTTCATGAATAAAAGTTTATGTTTTATTTGTACTTTAATCACTTCATACAGTTTTACACATACACAGAACTTCATTGTAATATTAGACAGATTAAGATATTGTGCTGTTTACACAATAAAAGTAGGTAAGCTCTATTTTCTGTTGTTTCTCTCTATTATACTTCCAAAATATTGTTCCAACAATAATAAATGCTTCCGCAAAGCATCGATATTTATCAAACCTATACGTCATACACGCACGTGCCTAAAATTTTATATGGACACTAATTATAATTATTAATAATTCAAAACCCGTTTTCCTGCCATGAACCTATTTCCTGGTTACTCAGTATTGGAACCGACTTCGATTCACGACGACTCGTGATACAAAATGTGTCACACTGACGCTAGGCTAGACGGCAAAGTGGCTATAGTTAGTGGAGGTGGTTCAGGAATTGGATATGAAGCTGCAAAGAACCTAGCGAGACGAGGCGCTCGAGTTATCATAGCCAGCCGAAATGAAACTAAACTAAAACTAGCTAAAGGACAACTACGAACAGAAACTGGCAATGAAGACATCGCTTACAGAACTATGGATCTTGGCTCTTTCAAATCTGTAAGAAATTTCGTAACTGAAACTATGCTTAGTGAAAATCGCCTGGATATACTGATCAATAACGCTGGAGCGGTAGTTCTACCCGATCAACTTACAGAAGACGGACTGAACCTAACAATGCAGGTGAATTATTTCGGTACTTTCTTACTCACGTACCTTTTGATACCTCTTCTACAAAAATCAGCTCCTAGCCGAATCATCAACGGATCTGCTGGCTCAATGTACATAGGCACCATTGATTTCGACCACTGGAATGACATTGACAGATATTCTTTCATAGAATCACTAAGCAATTCGAAACTGGCTGTAGCATTATTCAATGTGGAATTAGGCAAACGTCTACTTAATTCTGAAGTGACTGCTAACAGTTTTGATCCCTTTGTAGTTCCTGATACCGATATAACAAAGGGATTCCCGGAAGGTATTAAAGATGTGGCGAATTTTTTCATTAAAATTATTGGACAGCCGAAGGAAGATGTAGGGGATCAGATAGCGTATTTAGCTGCTGCGCCCGAGTTGATCGCAGTTAGTGGTAAGCACTACAAATTTTGCATGGAATGGTTGAACCACTGGTTGGCAAGTGACTATGATTTGACGAGGAAACTTTGGGATGCTTCGAAGAGATTGGTGAAAATTAGCGATGATGAAGATTGGGAGAGGATGTAAAGAACGATAACCTATAAAATAAACGGAAATGGCTTTATTTTGAATGAGAAAACACTTAATAATACAGTTTTAAACAGATACTTAGTTCTGCAAAATATTTTTTCGCATAAGGACCGTCTGGAATGGGAACTCTAAAATTTTGAAATAAATCATCTAGGAGGCGAAAATACAAGAAAATTCAGTAAACTGTGCCGTCAGCAAAATAGAAAATAGCTTGTGATTAAAATAAAATTTTCAACCAAAATGTG
This sequence comes from Pandemis corylana, assembly GCA_949127965.1. Lineage (NCBI taxonomy): Eukaryota > Metazoa > Arthropoda > Insecta > Lepidoptera > Tortricidae > Pandemis > Pandemis corylana. Next base: position 11,169,721 of record OX421866.1, on the reverse strand, counting down.
TTGTTACGACTCTCTGCTTCCACTACGTTCCGTAGGTAGGTTTACGGTTTGCGGAAAATAGCTTTACGTGAAGCAATTTCCATGTATATAGTTTAAACATGTCCGTATCCCACGACCCAATTCGCAGCCATTACAACGAACTCATTGTGTGGCCAGCTAACCCAGGATATTAAGAAACCTGTAACACACAACACCTCTATTTGAGAAAGGTAGGTCTACGCGCTCCCTAAGTAAGTATAAACTTAACGTAGTAATTACAGTAACAAATAAACCAATGCGGCTTTTTATAACAGGCATTTATTTAACTTGCAATAACATTTATTATATTTTTTGAATTTTATAGAGCATTGGTTTCGACTGTAATGCTGTAATTTTTTATTGACTAAATAAATAAATAATAAATAAATGTATAAATAATGTATGTAAGTAATTTTGAAGTAAGTAATCTTCAACTGATTGAGCTGAAATTTTGCATGAGTAAGTCGGATGACCATACAATAGGTAATCTGATAGAGGAGTTCTGGTGACCCAGCCACAGCATCGTCTCCGCAAGAGAGAATTCTTCAACTGTTGGTCCAATTGATTTCAATTTTAGTACACATTATGTAGAACGCATGACAATGCAAGTACAGACAGCAAAAAAAGGTATCAAAACATTTTTTAGTCAAAAACTAATATTATCGTAGACTAGCGACCCGCCCCGGCTTCGCACGATATATTATGCATGTATTATACATATAAAGCTTCCTCTTGAATCACTCTATCTATTAAAAAAACCGCATGAAAATCCGTTGTGTAGTTTTGAAGATATAAGCATACATCGGGACATGAGGACAGAAAAAGCGACTTTATTTTATACTATGTAGTGAAGTGATATCGTGAAAAAAGTGCGTTATAAGACCTTAATAAGACCTTGTACAAGGTTCATCCGAATCGCTAAAATATCTGTATCAGGCTTAGTGTAAAATTTAATTAGCATAAACATGTTATTTTTACATATACGCGTCTACATTAACACAAGATTTGTGACCTTTAAAGTGGTCGAATAAACGGAAGGTCAAAACTTATAATAGCAGCACCCAACCGCAAAAGCAACCGTAAAGTAAAAGTAAAAATAAAAATCAAGAAATAAAAATCCTTGATTAATTTGATAGTACCTATCATTTGGAAACCAGCGCCTTCTCTCGTCCCTGGTGAGCAGTAGATGTTCCACGGGAGTTTGTAATTGTGTCGTAAAAACACATCATTCAAACAGATGATGCTTAGCGACAAAAAATCGCATAGTAACAAGGTCACGTGACAGCTAGTAACAGGTAAAAAAAATCGAAGACTACCCACCTGCTATGGGTGGTGTAGGGGTATAGCACGCGTCACGGAATGACGAGGATCCGGGTTCGATTCCCGGCATAGCTTTACTTTTCGGATTTTTCTATGTGTTCTAATTTTCAGTGACATATAGAAATTTAATAGCAGCACATTTTTATAACAAAACTTATTTGTTACTCCGCAACTATATTTGAAAGACGCCTAAGTTTGACTGACTTATAATGATGTCTTCATGCAAAGCCTTGACGCCTATACGCTACACGCCTATACGCGTCCTGTGATGTCAGAGCGACATTTAGATTTATGTGAAAGCAGTGACGGTTTTGTATGAAGACATGATGCGTCGCATAGACGTGGCTATTTTGCACGTGTGATTGCGGAGTAGCAAGTTAAGTTTTTGCTCGTGGATAAGAAACACAGATTCAGTCAATCACTCTTTATTATAATGAATAGGTAAGTAGGTACTGCAATATCTTGGTAAAGTCACTTAGCACTTATAGAGACAAAAAATCTCAAACACATACATACTTAGGTACACATACACAAATCACGTCTTTATCCCTTACGGGGTAGATAGAGCCTAAGGTAACAAGACCTACAGGCCACGTTTAGCAAGACACTCTGGCCGTATAGGTGGAAAGTGGAATTAGAATAGTGATGGGTTGCTAGCCGCATCGCCTATAACATGATTTCTATGATTTTCGCAAAATCTCAAAGTTACAAAGAAATTAGGATTTGGTTACTTAAATAATTAAAGGGAACGTATAGTTAGTAAGTATGAAGGTAGATATATCACTGCACGTAATACGTAATGCAACACAGCGGTCAAGTACGATTGCTCGTTTAAAACTGACGTATCTACTTATGTGCGCGTGCGCCGCACACACACCAATGCATACATAGCAATAGTCGACCAAGTAAGTGCTAAAATACCATTATTTATGACCAATACTGCTTCAGAAAAAACAATATGACACATTGTCACATTGACTTGTAAATGGAAATTGTTTTCAATGTTCTAATCGCACAAAATAAATGTCACTAAAGTTTAGGATGGTACAAAGATTCCTTGACGCTTTGTATACTACACATTACCTTTCCCAATCTTCTTCAGGTGTGATCCCCACGAGTCTCTTCGTATCCTCCCAGAGGTTACTTGTCAACACTGTGTCGTTAGCAAACCAAGTGCTATAAAACTCTTTACAATCCCGAAAGTGCTTACCACTGCCATTCTCCACCCGAGGATCCACTGCCAAAAACACGGGCATCGTAGCAATCCTGTGCAAAGGCCTGCCAATCAACTGCAAGCCAGCATTCAACAGCTTCTTAAGATCCTCGTTCTTTAAATTCCTGAAAAAGTCAGACTTTCCTAACCCCGGATCCATGCTGTACACGTTCACGCCGCTCCCTTTGACCCTTTTATCCATTTCAACGGCAAACAAGACGTCAGCCAACTTCGCGTTGCAGTAATACTGAAAATTCGTGAACCTGCCGACATTATTCATGTGTTCAAAGTCAATGAACCCCAGAATCAACGCCAAGGATGACACATTCACAACTCTACTAGGAGCGGAGGCTTTCATCAACGGGAACAGTAGAAATGTTAGTAAAAACGACCCGTAATAGTTCACTTGCATCATTGTTTGAAGGCCGTCTTCTGTCAATCGGTCTTCTAACCCAATCGCACCGATATTGTTGATTAGAATGTCTAAACTGGGCTCGTGCGTTACTATTTCGTTCACGACACTTCTCACGGATGCCAGCGACTCAAAATCCATGGTCCTTGCGACTACGTTGTCGTGTCCCGCTGCTTTTATGATCGTGTTTCTTGCGTCGACAAGCTTGGCGGGGTTTCTGCTGGCTATGATGACCTTGGCACCTCTTCTGGCCAAGTTCTTGGCTGTTTCTAGTCCAGTGCCTGAAGTGGCACCGGTCACTAAAGCTACTTTGCCGTCCAGACGTATATTCGATTCACAATCCGAGAATTCATCGCGTGGTTTCATTGTAAACTGTATAAGACTGTTTATGCTTGTTGTTGAGTTTATACTGAGATAGCGCAAACCTTGCAACGCCGGAAGTGAGTTGAGGTTGTTTTACACCGGTTTTGTATGACGGTCATTCTCAAGTCAGCCCCTCCACAAGTCGGTAAAATACAAAAAATACAAAAAATTCTAAACGACACTGAATATTGGAACACATAGAAAAATCCGAAAAGTAAAGCTATGACCGGGAATCGAACCCGGATCCTCGTCATTCCGTGACGCGTGCTATACCCCTAAACCACCCATAGCATTATATATCTGTTATATTATATATATAGTAGTAACAGATATACGAGTATATGCGTGATGGGCACCCTGCCAAGAGGCCCACCTCTCTTTCACAATTAATTTTTAAAGTTTATTTAGTCATTTTAATTTAAGAGCAGTTTTAGTTTTGTATTTACATTTTAACTATCTGTTTTTTCATACTTACGTGAAATAAAATAAAAGTATATATGCATATAATATCTGTTACTAGCTGTCACATGACCTCGTTACTATGCGATTTTTGTCGCCAAGCGTCATCTGTTTGAATGACGTGTCTGTACGACACAATTACAAACTCCCGTAGAACATCTACTGCTCACCAGGGACGAGAGAAGAGGCGCTGTTTTTCAAATCAAGATTTTTTACGTTTCACTTTAAGGTTTCACCGTTAGAAATTAAACAGATTATTTTACTGTCATCTGAATTACATCACTACATAGTATAAAACAAAGTCGCTTTCTCTGTCCCTATGTCCCTATGTAAGCTTATATCTTCAAAAATACACAGCGGATTTTGATGCGGTTTTTTTATTAGATAGAGTTATTCAAGAGGAAGGTTTTTATGTATAATTCTACGCAGACGAAGTCGCGGGCAGAAGCTAGTAAGTATATAAAATGTCAAGTCAATCAAACCAACCGCTAAAGAGTTCCCTCCTGCGGAGACGGTCCTGGCTGGGTCAACAGAACTCCACTAACATAATTATTTTTTATCATCTGAATTACAAAGGCAAAATTTCAGCTCCATCGGTTGAAGATATCTGCTTTAAAATTGAGACCCGGACAAACATAGGACTTACATGTACGTTGCAAGTTAATATAAAGCTTATACCTACCTAATAATAATAATATGTTGTGATAATAATAACCTGTATCTGTGCTTAAGTAAATAACTTGCTATCATGACGAGCATGCACCAAACCATCTTTGCTCAGCAAATGAGCTCGGGTGCACTGTTTGAGCATCTCGCGCGCCTCGCGTGACGCTTCCGTGTTTCTTGCGCAAACAGATGCGCTTGCGCCGCGAGTCATTAGATTCAGGCGAGAAAGAAATTGTACATTTTAGTTTTTTCCATTATTGTAAATATTATTTTTTCTAACACAGAAACATCGAAATCACTTGATATCGACGGACGTAGAACGAAAAAACATTCAGTCGGGTTTAAAATCTGCACTTAACGGTAAACAAACATTAAATAAGTAATTTTTTACAAATCAAGCAAATTGACTTCTTGTTTGTATATAATTTTATAAGAAATGCTGTGGAAATTGAAAATATTTGTTTCATATTCTAACTAACGTATCTTTTCACTTGTCACGGAAATTATTTATTGTCAAAAATATATTATCAAAATGTAACATAATAACTACAGATGAAAAACTTAAGTAAATGATGAAATCAATTTGTCTATTCGCAAACATTACTCACACATACAACAGGCTCACTTAATTTTTACCTTATACGCCTCAGTTTCCGTCGGGGCTTGATAAAATGTACAAACTATTATCTAAGTATGTAGAGCTGAAAAGTGGGCGTCAGAACGAGATGGCTGTATATTTGTGGCTACCATCGATTCGGAACAAAGTAAGTAAATAACTTAATTCGTACAATAGAAACAAAACAACATCCAAAAAATATAGTAATATACAAACTATTAAGAACTACAACAATAAAAAACACTAAAACTAGGAAAGTTGATTTAAAAGTATAAAGTAGTAGGTTAAAAATGATTAAAAATTAACCTAAAAAATCCCCCATGTTTCGTGCCTGGTTCAAAGGTTGCCATTATGCTGGCAGCGTTGCCTCTTTGAACTGCAATGGCAACCCTTTTGAACCAGCTACGAACCAGAGCGGGGATCGCAGCCCCTATCTGTCAGTGATATCACAGACGAACTGTGTCTCGCTCGACGCCTATGCCTTGTCGACAATGCTAAAAGGATTCTGCGGTCACCGGGAAAGTTTTCCTTCAGACGCCAAACGCATTCCTAATCACTGCTCACACAGTCCCACTATGAAACTAATTACGCAATCAAAAAACAATACGTCACCAACTAAATCCTGCTATTCTCCACTTTCTCCATTTATGTAATCTAGCGCGATGAACCTTGTTTTAGCTCTAGGATCGCATAGTGCGATATTTTAAAAAGACCTTCGGGTCTATGTTGTTGTCTCACTCATTCTTATGGGTTTGATACTTCTTCTTCTTTTTTAATATGGCCCCATCGATCGATGTGATGATTTCGCCAATGTCAAAGTAATAAATACAGTATTCAAAAATCTTGTGACAAAAATGTCGGCAACGTTGTACGGTAGAACACGGTCAAAGAATCCCTCCCCCTGTCGGGCTCTTAGCCAACGGATAACGATATCCCTCAGAATCTGCCAGGAAATCATTAACGCCAGGGTGCATCGGACCAAGCACTGCTTTTCCCCTCGGACGGATCCGAAAACGAACTGCAGCTCTTGACCACACGCGGAGGTAACCCGACTCGCACCCCGGGTTTGATACTTGAATCGGCCAAAGGTACAGTCAGTATCTGAAGTGGATAAACAGTTGAAGAGCTCAAAATGATCCACATACATAACGTGGCCATATAGTCCCGGTTTGGGCGGGACAGTCCCGGTTTCAGGCAGTCTGTCCCGGTGTCCCCAGCGAAGCCAACTTCGTCCCGGTTTTGCAAGCAGACCCAACGATAGTTTAAAATTATACGTACACGTATCTAAAAACAAGACCCGATATTTAAAAAAAAAATAGTTCAGTCGACAAAATACAAAAATACGACTTGGAAGTCACGCCAGTGGGGCTTAGTTAGTAAGTCGTGCCAACTTAACTATTTTGTATTTAGAGCTTTAATTATTTAGCGTTATTCTATCTTCTATAATAAAATGCTTGTAAAACACTAAACACTTTTTTTTACTATATATTTCCGTAGATGTGTGTCCCGGTCTGACAAAATAAATAAATGGCCACGTTACAAATACATCAACTTCTGATGCTGACTGTACCCAAAACCCGAATCTCTTTCTAGGAGCTCACGGAATGCACCTACACATCTAAGCAGAAAATAATCTGACGCCGCTTAAAGGAGCGACCGCACCGCCGCGTAAACGCAGTGACGTGTCGTAGGCGTCACGTTTTCTCGCCGTTTTTTCATACATTTTGTTGCGTAAACGCACCGTCAACATCTTTTAGGCACCGTACCGGTGTGGTCGCATCTTAATTTGAGTTGCGTCAAAACAGCAAATAGTAGGTACATAGCATGAATCACCTGTGACTACTGTGTCTGACCGAACCTTCGGTTTTGGTCTCGGAAAATAAGCACAATCACGCCTGATATTGCCTTCCGTTCTAATAGAAGTGATCTTTATTACATGTTATTTGTTATGTAATACATTGGAAGAAAAACAGTGTAAAGCAATGTATGTAGGTAAAACTGTTTTGTTAGCGTAGGCATGATTCCTAGATTTGTTTATAATATGTGGAACTGTTGGTTTTTATGAACTCATATTGTATGTTACAATATTTAAATGTAACCGTTTGTTTCCTAAATAAATTTAAAAAAAAAAAAAAAAAATGTTTTTGTGGACGTCACACGGACCGGCGTCTGAAAACACAGGGGACGTGCCGCTGCGTCAATTCTTGACTCCACTCCACTTCGAGTTCCGGTGGGGTTGATATTTTAATAACTTTCTCTATTTACGTAATCAAGTGCATTTTTGAACCGTTGGACCTAGTTTAGCTTAATATCGAAGTCATTAGTTGAGGACTTATTCAAGAAAGCTAATCGATATTTTGGAATATATTCGAACTGAAACTCAATTTCAATTGAATTTTGAAGCGCCATAAAGAGCTGAGAAAGCCTTTTAGAAGTCACTCCAGTTAGGACTTATACACACAATGTATTAGTGTATACACTGTGTATTAAAAATCCAGAATAACTAGGTACTTCTGCAGGCGGTTGTGTTAGCTCAAGTAAACAACCCTGTATTTTTGAGGATTTTCTAAGGCACCTAGGGGACTGAACAAGATGGTACGACGACCTGATTAAGACCGCGGGATCGCGGTGGATGGGGAAAGCATAAGACCGGTCTGAGTGGAGAGCCTTACTTTTTGGTAAGTAGGTAGAGTAGATACACGTAGTAGTAGGAAGGCAGAATAGTGCAGCAGTAGGCAGTGCCGAAAAAAATACTACAAGGTCAAAATAAATACTACGCAGAATTTCAGTTTGCAGACAGAAGATTTCCTTTTGACCAATATCAATAGGAAAAGGAGCTTCTCAATTGAGCTGTATGTTTTTTATTATTACTTACTTTTTATTTAGATCAATCTCCCTATAGGTATGTATATATCTATGTATACACAGTACGCGATCAGCCGCCGAAACCGCGGCAGTGCGTCAACGCCTTTACTCGTCTCAATAAAGCCAGGTTCAACGGTCAAATATTTGAGCGTTCCAAATTGTGAGAATGCATTGACAATGGATTCTTGACAGTTGTCACGCCAAGGCAAATGGTCAGACCTACTTTGGGCCAGACACCAGACATGTCTGCCGAATGCGACACAACAAAGGCGGGGAAAAGGCAAATGCATTGTCGATTTAGTTAGAGAAAGAACTAAATGACCCGCAGAAGTGCGAGTTGGGTTCCGTGCAACCCCAAAAAAAACCGGCCGAAGTGCTAGTCGAACTCTAGTTCTACTCTAGCAGGTACCTGCTATGGATGGTGTGGGGGTATAGCACGCGTCACAGAATGACGAAGATCCAGGATAGATTCCCGGCCATAGCTTTACTTTTCGGATTTTTCTGTGTTCTAAATTTCAGTGTCGTTTAGAATTTTTATAAAGATAATCCTTATTATTTTTATTGTCTATTTGTCTATCATTACTATCCACATGATATAATACCTACTTGTATATCCATCATCACTACATAGTATAAAACAAAGTCGCTTTCTCTGTCCCTATGTCCCTATGTCCCTGTGTATGCTTATATCTTCAAAACTACACAACGGATTTTGATGCGGTTTTTTTTAATAGACAGAGTGATTTAAGAGGAAGGTTTTTATGTATAATTCTACGCAGACGAAGTCGCGGGCAGAAGCTAGTATTATATAAAAATGAGTCCCTATTTCCTTTGGTCACGGCATCGCGCGTGAACGGCTGGACCGATTTCGCTAATTCTTTTTTTGTTGTGTTTGTTATTGTCAGGAAAAGGTTCTTATGTAACAAATATTTAAAAAAAGCAGGTACGGGGGCGAAGCCGCGGGTAACAGCTAGTAATATATGAATTACAGACCTACGCGAACGCAGTCGCGGGCAGAAGCTAGTAGAACTTAATATTATGGTTGATGTGTTAACGCTTATAGGTTATTGGGTTGAGAGTTAAAACTAATGCCGGTCGAATTACAAAATAACGGTCAAAATGTAATTCCACATACAACGAATTGTACAACAGAAACCGCGATGCAACTCTATTATAAAGTAACTATAAGCTGGCCTGGTGTGACATAATAATCATCACTCGTGCTAGTGATGTGCTCACCAATTCAATTTATTGCTAAGTTTACATAAATTCCAGAGCCTAAGGTAACAAAACCTTAAGGCTACGTTCAGCATGATTAAGGGCGTATAGCTGGAAAGGGAAATCATAATAGTGATGGGTTGCTAGCCGCATCGCCTATAACATGATTCCTAAGACTTTTGCCGAGTCCCTCGATGGTCTTTTACCATCTGTGCGGGAAGAGAAGCAATTGGTAAATTCTATGTTTTTTCTTTACTTCCAGACCAACCAGCATGGTTTGCCCAGGCGGTGTCTGTTCAATTTGGCCTTCTTCTTCTTCTTCTTATTTGTAGCGTATGAAGTCGTAATAGCGACGACAACTACGCCAATGTCAAAGTAATAAAAATATAATTAAAAAATCTTGTGACAAAATGTCGGCAACGTTGTAGGTACGGTAATGGCCAGACCCGTCTCCCCCCCTGTCGGGCTCTTAGCCAACGATCAATGATATCCCTCAGAAACTGCCAGGAAATCACTAGCCGATGCCCAGGGTACACCGGATCAAGCTCTGCTCTTCCTCCCGGACGGATCCAAAAACGAACCGCAGCTTTTGATCACATGCGGAGGTAACCCGACTCGCACGCCTACTTTGGCCTTAAAGATGTCCAGATTATAGTGTTCCGGAGAATTCCACTCCTCAGCCGTCCGCATAATGATAAAAGAGTATCGATATCGACGCTGCCGCTCCAATGAACATCGCATCACTAAGCCACATCGCCATATCGTCGGGTCAATGGAAAGTAAGAGGCAAAAGGTTATGGAGTCCGCTATGGCACAATTCCACGGCATGGCTAGTATGATGCGCTTTAACACCTTTACGTCCACGCAACAGTAACGTTTTTCCTCTACAGATTTCATAAAAATGTCTAAGCGTCACTGAAAATTAGAATACAGAAAAATTCGAAAACTAAAGCTATGGCCGGGAACTTTTCGGATTTTTCTGCATTCTAATTTTCAGGTAAAACCGTAAAAGTAAACAAAAAATCAAGAAGTAAAAATTCTTGATTCATTTGATAGATATCATCTCCAGCTTATATACCCCCCGTTGCTGATTGCAGGGCACAGATCTCCTTCCATGAGAGGGATTGGGCAGTATTCCCACTGGTGCCCAGCAAGCAGTGGCGTAACTATAGGGTGGCAGGGGTGGCAAAATGCCAGGGGCCCCTAGCTCTACGGGGCCCCGAACTGGCTTGGTTTAGAGCACAGAAAGGACGCTGATGCACTTCTTTATATTGAGGAAGGAGCCCCATCTCACGAATTTACCGCGGGCCCCAGACGTTACAGTTACGCCACTGCCAGCAAGATAGCATTTGAAGAATGTCTGTAGATTCACCATTCACACACATACAAAAACACAAATATACTGCTCAAAAATGTCTAAATTTGATGCGTGCGAAGTTCTACACTCGAGTGATCCCTAAAAACTTTTGACGTGTGCATTTAAAGTAATAAAATCCAACTGCAAAATATTTAACTGAAAAGATTTTATTTGTAAATAATTTAGTGGTGCGAGCCGGGCTACCTCCGCGTGTGGTCAAGAGCTGCGGTTCGTTTTTGGAACCGTCCGAGGGGAAGAGTAGTGCTTGGTCCGGTGCACTCTGGGCATCGGTTAATGATTTCCTGGCAGATTCTGAGGGATATCATTATCTGTTGGCTAAGAGCCTGACAGAGGGGGAGGGGTATTTTGAACGTGCTCTACCGTACAAAGTTGCCGACATTTTTGTCATAAGATTTTTGAATACTGTATTTATTACTTTGACATTGACGAAACTATCGCATCGATCGATGGGGCCATATTAGAAAAAGAAGAAGAAGATAAATAATTTATTGTTACACTTTTAATAAGGTAGTAACTTTGGGCTGGTACTCTTCCTGCCGGTTGGTCTTCGCGCGTGCATAACTATGAGAGTAATAATAAGTGGCGTAACTATAGGGTGGCAGGGGTGGCCAAATGCCAGGGGCCCTTAGCTCTACGGGGCCCCGAACTGGCTTGGTTTAGAGCACAGAAAGGACGCTGATGCACTTCTTTATATTGAGGAAGGAGCCCTGACGAATTTGCCGCGGGCCCCAGAAGTTATAGTTACGCCACTGGTAATAATGATTGCTGATATTTAGAGATCCTGAATAGTCGTTTAAAATTAAAAATCACTTAAAAAGCTAAAAATGTTTTTTAAATGATAATCAAGCGATGAAAAAAAAGCAAGCGAATTAAAGCGCATTAAATCCGTCAATTTTTTTACGTATGATTTATGAACCCAGTGACACTCAGGTTATCGAGACAAAATGTAATGATACAAACAAACAACAAATAGAACGGAGAGGAACGAACATACAAATACAAATCGCCGGCCCCGGAGAACAAAATGATAACCGCCATTATCTTAGTTTTATTTTTATATCATATTTGGAATCCGTAGGTGCCAATGCACCAGCTCAATTTTTTTCGCATTTTTTGTACGGTAAATGACAAAATTAAAAAATAATACAATAGTTTTCAATGTTTTTATTTATAGCTCATCGCATGACAAACATCCATATTATTATGTTCTCATCAAAATTAGATCGCTAAGTAATGATATGCGCAGTTATCTTTGTATTCTCGTCGCAAGCCGCTAGATACTGTTCGTGCAATGGCGCTCACCAAAACTACACATTTGAAAAGGAACTATAAAAAGTATTGCCATATCCTTTTGTCACATGCACGGGTCGAATGTAAATTACAGTGGCTTAAATATCGACATGTCATATGTTTTAGTGTTCGATTTCGATTGATTAATTCAAAAATTATATAATTATTGCTGTGATTGGAGTATAAGTGAAGTGCAATATCATTTTATTCCCGTAATTATTAGATAAGATTATTTTTTTTACTAAGGGTTTTTATGAGACTTTTATAATTAAACAATAATATATGATATTCAACATTGCAATTATATTACGAACGATTCACAGTCATAATAAAAACAGTCATTAATTGCTTAAAATCAAAGTTTTCCATTATAAAACGTGCAACAATACCACTAAAATTTAAGTACCTATGTCTTAATCATTATAGCTTAATCAAAAATCAAAATAGCAATACATGCCAGTTTCATAAAGTAACTAAAAACAAAAGATTTATTTTCAAGTTTGAAACATAAAATCAAACCAAATAATCTACGCATTTGGTATTATTTTTCATCAGTCTAATATAATAATAATTATATTATAATTAGTTCTTTCATTGAGCACTAACCTGGGGGACTATTAAACATGAAATCAGGTAAATCAATTGTCATCATCTTCCTCTTGGTTTTCATTAATTGCAAAACTAGTATTAACGCCCAGGGAGTCATAAAAGCCATGGCAATGGGCTGGGATATCTCCTGACTTGCAAAGACTGATAAGGTCGTTATGTAAAGGCTTACTTATAGGCAAGGGCTCTGTACATAGCACTTGCAGTTCAAAATCGTAGGCAGGATTTGAGTTGACTAAAGGAGCTGCGGTTTGTCTTGTTCCCCGCTTGCTTCATGTTTTTGGACAGATTCTATGTTCATTTAAGAATATCCAGAATCCAGACTCAAAATCATATTTATACTGTAAAATTGAGGGCTGTGAGCAAGCGACTCTCACTTCCATTATCTGTGTCCATAATACTTTTTGCCCTACCTCATATTGGACCCAATTCTTATTATTTATTAGTGCTTTTATGTTATAAAACTCCTTTTGTTTTGAAGCATTTCTTTAACGTTGTAACTATGAATCGGTTTTTATTTTGGCCACAGCAACCGTCGAAGTAAAATGATACATTTTTGATACCTCTTTGTTTTTCATTAAGTAGGAATTGCCATATACAGCTACCGATTTCATTAGCTCCTCGTTTTGCAACCTGAGTATCTGCCGATTTCTTGTCCTCTTTTTTAATTTGGCGTACACCTTCCTTATTTCTCTGATGCTTGTCGTATTTTTCTTTCAGTGTCTTTTGAGTTCCGGGGTCTGCCTACGCTAACATTTATCGGCAATCCTTTATTCCGGCATTATGATTCCATTCGAAGTAAAGGCTATTGCTATGTATGGCATGCTCAGGTTGCAAAACGAGGAGCTAATGAAATCGGTAGCAGTATATGGCAATTCCTACTTAATGAAAAACAAAGAGGTATCAAAAATGCATCATTTTACTTCGAGGGTTGCTGTGGCCAAAATAAAAACCGAACCGAACCTGTCCAAAAACATGAAGCAAGCGGGGAACAAGATAAACCGCAGCTCCTTTAGTCAACTCAAATCCTGCCTACGATTTTGAACTGCAAGTGCTATGTACAGAGCCCTTGCCTATAAGTAAGCCTTTACATGATGACCTTATCAGTCTTTGCAAGTCAGGAGACATCCCAGCCCATTGCCATGGCTTTTATGACTCCCTGGGCGTTAATACTAGTTCTGCAATTAATGAAAACCAAGACGAAGATGATGGCAATTGATTTACCTGATTTCATGTTTAATAGTCCCCCGGGTTAGTGCTCAATGAAAGAACTAATTATAATATAATTATTATTATATTGGACTGATGAAAAATAATACCAAATGCGTAGATTATTTGGTTTGATTTTATGCTTCAAACTTAAAGTTATTAGTCTGAAAAAAAACTTTTGATTTTAGTTACTTTATGAAACTGGCATTTATTGCTATTTGATTGAGACATACTTAAATTTTAGTGGTATTGTTGCACGTTTTATAATGGAAAACTTTGATTTTAAGAAATTAATGACTGTTTTTGCTATGTGAATCGTTCGTAATATAATTGCAATGTTGAATATCATATTATTGTTTAGTTATAAAAGTCTCCTAAAACCCTTAGTAAAAAAAATAATCTTAATAATTACGGGAATAAAATGATATTGCACTATTATCTTGCACGGCAATCACATTAAAAAGTAGTCGAATAAAATGGTACACCAATGGTACAATATTAGCGTTTGACCCCGATAAACACCGAATAAAATGATATACGTCTTAACGCGTAATAGTGAATGATCTATTTTGACTAAGTTACTATTTCTTAAATATCTTTCTTTTGAGACATTTCTCGTGTGCCACAGTAACATATTGAAACGTAATGAAAAATTAACTTTGCATAAAGCTAACTACCGACCGTTTACGTTCAATATACAAGTCACAATTGAGCGAAACATCTATTTTATTTTTCCTGAAAAATTTGGTTTTTGCAGTTATCTTTTTGTTCCCCGGGACCGGCGAAATATTCTTTATTGCAAACGACAAATCAGTACATTACAGAAATAAAAAGACAAGGTAGACAATATAAATTATGTAGGTAGTATATTTTACTTATTTCTAGCTTCTGCCCGCGACTTCGTTTGCGTAGAATTATATATAAATACCTTCCTCTTGAATCACTTTATCTATTAAAAAAAACCGCATCAAAATCCGTTGCGTAGTTTTGAAGATATAAGCATACATAGGGACATAGGGACAGAGAAAGCGACTTTGTTTTATACTATGTAGTGTTTAGACTCATTTAAACGGTCGGTCTATAGTTTATAACGCTATTGCTTTTCTCTGGGGTCCTAGTGAAAAAAGGGACAAATCGGTACAGTATAATGAATTGCTTAGATAGCTATTTTAAATTGTTTTTCTTAATCTCGAGTCGTTTTATTTACTAGTTATTTTACTTAGTAGGCATTTTGATAACTTTATTAATGTTGCATTTGATGTATGTGATGAAACTACACGAAATCACAAAATAAAATAAATTAAAAATTGTTAAAAACGCTCTAATACACTGCACTTCTTAAAGAAATATACCAATACAATACATTGAAACCATTTTATTTGAGTGCTTTTGCTTATTAGATATTCCTTCCCCTTATTCATGCATAAACGCTTTGTAGGCTTCTGCTGACTTAGCAATCGTTTGTCCTTAACTGTCACTTTGACATTTACCTTTCACAGATAAGGACAGACGATTGCTAAGTTAGCGGAAGTCTATAGAGCGTTTATGGATAAGGGGGCTTATCTTTACCTTTTTCACGCATTTTTACAAAGAGTTCATTATTTAGAGCAGTGTTTTTCAAACTTTTTCATGATACGACCTCCCTATATTGAAAAAATAATTCGCGACCCCCTCCCTTTTTTTACATGTAGGTAGGTATTTTATTTATGTTACAAATATTCAATCAATACTATACATTTAGACATTTGCATAGTTAGTAACTTTGTTTTTTTAACGACTTAGTTTTCGCGACTACTCGCGACCCCCTTGTAAAGTCTGTGTGACCCCCAGGAGGGGGGGGGGGGGGGTCGCGACCCACAGTTTGAAAAACACTGATTTAGAGATTCATAATTAGCAACACATTCGCTATTTTGGCACAGGCGGTGTTGCCAACTAATAAGTACACATTCGCAGTCCATTTAACATTTGTAACTCTGATTATAGTAATCATCAAAGCCTTCGGCTATACCCGATAGGCTCTCTGAAATCCACTCATTATCCTTTCACAACGCAATTTCCTGTCTTCTCGCTGTTCGAAATAACAGTCGTATTTTTTAGGATTACGGTACGGACCTCGACAGAAAAAACAAACCTTTATAATACTTTATACCTTTATATTCTTTATTTCAAATTAGGGCATTTAGGTTATTTTACTTTTTCTCTGTGTCTACTCTTGCTTAATACTTATGTCCTGTCAATCGTTCGAAGCTTAACTGGAAGAGATCCCTTTTAGGGATAAGTTCGCCTTTGTGCATTTGTTTTGTCCTGTAATCATATTTTTTTTGTGTTTTATGTACAATTAAGAGTTATACATACACAATACCTCGCCATCTGTCTGTTTATATCTCAAGACCTTATTTTTGCAGGACCACCTGGAGGTAGGTATAAAGTTGAACAAAATCAATATTTAGAGCTGTGGTATCTTCGAACAGTCAATTAGATTTCTAAGTTCGTGTGATCAGACAGCTTTTAAGGTGGCTTCATACATAATAAACCGCAGAAATCAAAACCTACGAGCATATGATACTTACCGTTGACATTGATCATTAAATTTGGCAAAAATAAGGCTTAACTAACACAAAAAATTTAAAAAGCGCGAAAATCAAATATTACTGTGAAGAAAACGCAATCGCCCTTAAAAGAGATCTTCCGATAGATCCAAAACTTGTCGGACCGTCCTCGATGTTCTTTCTTTTGTAATTCACACAAATCACGAGAATTTTAATTACAAAATACTGCGAAGTACAAAATTATTTTTTGCCGGCTTTTAACTTCGTACGGAACCCTCTGTACGCAAGTCTCACTCGGAATTGTCCGGTTTTTAATTTGTCTATTTGCCAACGGCGGTAGTGTCGATGCGTATCGCAGTAATGTTCAGTTGCGAAAAGTGATATCTCATGAAACCTCATGAAAATCTTTTCAGTAATTTTTGAGTGTAACGCGAACAGACAAATGCGGCGGATGACTTTGTCTTATAATGCGTACATACATAAATCACGTCTTTATCTCTCACAGGGTAGTCAGAGCCTAGGGTAACAATAGCTAAAGGCCACGTTTAGCATAATTGTGGGCGTAAAGGCGGAAAAGGGAGTCAAAATAGTGATGGGTTCCTAGCCGCATCGCCTCGCCTGTAATTTCTAAGATTTTCACCCATTCCCACGGTGGGAAAAGTTTGTAAGGAAAAATCAGGGGCCCGATTTTTGAAAGCACAATGTGTGGAAATACCACTCGAAAGTGATGAAAAATTGTGCTGAATTTTAAATACGAATAGCTTAGGAGATACTTAGGGCTCTCATTAATCTTGTGAACTAGTCAAAAATTTGATTAGAGCTGTAGTTATGAAGATATAAACAGATTTATACCACTTTCGAGTGGTATTTTCACACATGTGCTTTCAAAAATCGGGCGCCAGATCCCTGCGCTGCTTTTCTATCGCTGTATGTGCCTTACAGTTCTGCCGGTCGCAAACCATCGTTTTAATTTCGAATGCATAAATCTCGTAGCCCGCCTTTCATATGATCGGCCTGCGGTTCAAAAATGAAAGGTTAGGTCACACCGTCTGTCCGGTGGTCGTCGGCTGTCACTTACAACGGACGATCTGTTATAATGAATAATTGTTTTTTTTGCACCGCTGACTCGTCGCTGACAATTGCGAATGGTATATAAATCAATTATGTTTGACGGTACCATCGATCTGTTGAACTGTTTGCCCCTGGTTATGTCAGTATCGGATGGCAGAGGCATAACGTCACTCATAGAATATACTTACATTCGTTTTGTCTTATATTCGTTCTGTCGGTTTGCCCATTGAGTACAACATTGAAAATTAAATGGGATAGCATCCTGATGGGCACTCATGGTATTATATCCCAATATAAAAATCTTAAGAATGTGCTTAGAAATAGAGTTAATGGTTCACTTCATAGAAGAGTACGAGTTTGTGTTTGTTTTCGCCGCTTTACGCTGCCATTGCCTGTAAGCTGTAAGCTTCGATGTAAGTTTTCGAACACAAAATAACTGTCAAAATTAAATACTATGAAGACCGTTTGTTGCCGGTTAAATCCGCAAGTGGCGCTGGAAATGCATTTGAGTCATCTATTTTTAATGTCTGTGTTTTTTTTCTTGTTTGTCTTGTCTTTTGCTATAAAATTGTGTATATACTTGTGTGTCTTGCAAAAAGGAATAAATGTCTTCTTTCTTTCTTTCTTTCTTCTTTCTTTCAAAGTCTTAGCTCGTCAGAGCTACAGGCGGTAGAGCCAAAAATTTGTGTTCATGACACAGTTAGAGCATACTCTATAGCTAAATAAGCGCTGATTCCGAGTATTGTCCACGAATAAACGGATTAAGTTATGATTGGCTCTCAAGTGCAGCGGTGTCTTCCAGGACGAAGTTTTTTGTAGTCACACGACATGAGCGGAACAGTGGGATGGAGCAAGGCGATAATCGTGTAGTAGTCGTGTCGGTACGTACAAAACATGGACGCGTTCAAGTTTCGCAAGCCACATTCGATGATACGTGGATTTAATTAATAGCAAATGATCAATTGACTTGTTGTGGGTTTAAGCTGGTTTATTAATTACCTTCGATTTTTGTTGGCGATCACTCAAACAGCGATCGTGATCGAGAGTCGTGATACCGTGCAGACTTAACGCATTGTGAGTGGGCTCAATTCTAAAACGATTTACGAGTATAGTATAAACTGTTGGCGCCTCATTGATACACAGACTCAAACATACTTGTCGTACATCACTATACATTAAAAGCTGGATTACACTTTGTTAAGTATGCGGTCAGCGTGACTTTACACATTGTTTTGACTTGATAACGTCATATAAATCGATGAATACCGGCTGCACGCACGAAAAAGTGTCACGACGTGATGTCAGAGCTAGCAGTTTTCATCAATGTTTTTTTATGACGTTATCACGTAACTATCGTCCGTAAACCGACTTTACAGACACTAGGTTTTTCACTGATCACTTTACACCTACACTTCTCACCTGCACTTGCAACTTAACAAAGTGTTAAAATATTTTATTCTTCATAATTTAGTCCCACACTAGACGCGGTTTTCTTTGAATATCGATCAATATACGGAATAATAGGGAATATTCATGATTTTTCATGGATTTTTAAAAGCTTATTTATGTAGTAAACAATATAAAATAAATATTTTATTTCTTCTTATTTTTCATTGTTACATTCTCACATATATTTTATCTTGAGTTATACAGTAATGTTATGTGTATATGTATGTATTATTTTATTTTATTTTTTAGCTATGTATTATATTTATGTTGGTATTGTTGTTTTTATTATCCCTGCGTTTATCCTGTCTATTTGTTTCCGCCACCTACTTAAACTGTCTCCAACTTATTTTTCTTATTGGTTGTCTGGAAGAGATTGCTATTAAGCGATAAGTATTGTCTACTTTGTTCTCTGTTTCTGTATTGTTTTGTACTGATTTGTGGTGTTCAATAAAGAGTATTTGTATTGTATTTTACAAATAACTATAACAATTGCCGAGGTACAAGCTATCAAAGATTTGCCTCTATCTCTTTGTACAAAAATGGAATTTTAATATTTAGTTTAAATGGTAGTTGACATGTCATATCGGATTTCTCTTTCTAATTTTGACTAATTAGTAGTTTAAAACTCATATTTTCCGTATTTCTTGACCGATATTACTTTCAATTTCACTTTTCGTCATCTCTCTTACGATATTCACATATTTTGTAAAAAATTACACTACAAACATTTCCAAAACCTTCCACTAAGCGATTCGTTACGTAAACGTTTGGAATGCTAATATTTTTCAAACACCAGCAATTAAATAGAATACTCGATCTTACTTTCATGCAAATATCAGCGCGTAATTAAGCGATATTTAATTACTGGCCAAGCATCGCAGATTTGGTTGTTATTATCTGTGTGTTATAACTGGTAAGAGCCTTAACTTATGAATATTTTCTCTTCAAACATTTTATTGAATCAGGCGTTACTTTGCGGAGGTCCATTTCAATGAACAAAAACCTTGCTACTCCGCTACTCACGTGCAAGATAACCAAGCCTGTGTGAAATGTATATGTTTTTCATGCAATCCCTCCCTCCACTACTGCCAATAAAACACATATAAATCCCACAAATTTAATTATCCCTTACACCACACAAACACTGACGCGTTCCGATCCCTCTACGGGATCATTATCAAAATTTCTCTTGAATCAGATACATACATACATAAATCACGTCTTTATCCCTTACGGGGTAGACAGAGCCTAAGATAGCAAGACCTAAAGCCCACATGTTTGTGGGCGTAAGATGGAAAGGGGGATCAAAATAGTGATGGGTTGCTAGCCGCATCACCTATAACATGATTCCTAAGATGTTCACCCAACCTCAAATCGGAATCTGATTAAGTAACGTATAAAAAGTCGAGTGATGCTCGACATGTCGCCATGGGGGCGAGCGCTCCAGGAAGAAGGACTACGAAATAGTCCGAAACATGTCGAGCATCACTCGACTTTTTATACGTGAGTTATCCGTTTATGTGTAATAATGATTAAGTCTCACGGTAGTTTCATGTTGAAACTGATTAAGTAACTTTAAGATAACTATACTTATCATCTATTTATCCCTTACGGGGTAGACCATGATGGTCTGGGAGCAAAGAAAAATCATAGAATGTTAGTTGCTTCTCTTCCCGCGCAGATGATAAAAGCTCAAGGGAATGGGGAAACGAATGGGGTCATAGTAGCTTTATGCATGCAAAGTCTCAGCCCGATCGGTTTAAAATTGACAAAGTTTCATACAAACTTTCATCCCCTATTTTATCCCCTTGGGGGTAGAATTGATCAAAATCCTTTCTTAGCGGATGCTTACGTCATAACATCTACCTGCATGCCAAATTTCAGCCCGATCCGTCCAGTGGTTTGGGCTGTGCGTTGGTAGATCACTATGTCAGTTATTCAGTTACCTTTGAGTTATATTTATATTTAGATGTAAGTTAATTAGAGCTAAGTAATCGTCGCGTCGCCTTAAACTAGAGACTTCAATTAGAAAATGTTTTATGACAATGCTCATAATCCGGCTTACAACTGTTACATAGTTATTTATAACAACTCGGGGAAATTCCTCACAATTGTATTATACGTTAACGAAATACAATATAAAGTCGCAAAGTTATCTATTCGGTTCTATCACCTTTTATAATAATTAAATTAGGCTGCGATAATTTCCCACGGCTGGGCAGATTTTCTCTGTTGCGTTTGTAATTGATTGTGCTATGAAAAAAAATACACGTTTATCATAATCCGAATAATCTCGCTCGAGACTTTCGATACGATCCCATTGCAAGACTACATAGTATTACAGCTTCACTACATAGTATAAAACAAAGTCGCTTTTCGCTGTCTGTCTGTCCGTATGCTTAGATCTTTAAAACTACGTAACGGATTTTGATGCGGTTTTTTTAATAGATAGAGTGACTCTTTTATCTATCTATCTGATTCGAGGGGAAAGTTTATATGTATAATACGCAGACAAAGTCGCGGGCAGAAGCTAGTTTGTAATAAAACAGCACCTCTGTACGCATAGTTCAAAGCCGGGTCTCATTTTGTCCCATAATTTTCATTGGTCGTAGTAATCGTTACCTAGTCATATTTTTTTTCGCTATGACACATGAAATCGTGCATTTTTCAGATGTTTTGGTAAAGTCATCGGAATGTATAAGTAGTCGATTAGTTAGTTTGTTATCAATAAAAAAAACTTACTGTAGAAATAAAACGCTTTATGACTAACGAAAATTATGGCAAACCGTATTATACATTCTGAACTTAAATTTTATGGGACAAAATATAGACCCGTTCAGAGTAGGTATGCTTTCTTATCAAGTGCTTTGTAATCGTTTTCGGGGTCCTGTACCTGTGTGTCTGTCCATTTTTTCTCAAGATAAAAATAATATGAAACACACAAGACTTGATCAAAAAATGCAATCCTTCAGTATCGTATGATCTCTGCGGAAAATAAAGTATGAATTTAAAAGTATCATTCTAATTTTAAATAGTACGGAACCCTCAGTGCACGATTCCGACCAGCTTTATTTTGACCCATAACTAATTCCACTAGGCTTTATGCTCTGCAGTCGAGATTTATCTCGATTGCAAGACAATCTTCCCTACGTTAGCCCTCACAGTCGCCCGATAGACAGTGATCTCGAGGCTTATGCGCTCGAAATCTCCAAAACTTAATTAGCATACTAAACGTGATGGGTTATTAAGTTATCATTAGCTACTCATAGTAAATAGTTAATGCAACGAGGTCACGACCGTGTGAATGTCTCGCCTCGAACCCTGAAGTTAACGAATGCAGTTTTTTTCGTTTAATTTTGTATTAGGTTGGTAAGGCTTCTTAATTAAGCTTCAAGCAAGGTTGGCGGGGTCTAGGCGTAAGAAATTTGTGGTTTGTTCTCGTTAAACACAAAAAATCGATACAAATAGACGCGTTGTACATGTAGAATTGCCAACAAATTTGTTTGGGATCACCATAGTCCTGGAGAGCTGCCTTGAAAGGCACTAAACTGTACGCGGTTCATTATAAGAAAGTTGACCAAACTGTGATGGCAGAAGGCCTATTGATTAAAATACATTTAAAACATTTTACTCTCTTTTATTTTTCTTTCAATTTAATCGATTACAATTCATGGAAACGGTTTGGTTCCCGTAGGCTTATTACCTAACTCGCTCGCAATCGCCATCGTGTTCATTTTGACAGTTCTTGTATGAAAGTGACAGCTAGCTGATTCCGATGCCAATTGTCAGCCCATGCATGAACTGTCAAAATAAACACGCTGGCGATTGCGAGCGAGTTAGGTAATAAGCCGACAGGTCCAAGCTGATCTGAGAGCCGTCACAAAGTTCTTGAAAAACAATTAAATATCAAATCGAACGAACGTTCGATTTATGAATTTTGAACGTAGGCTTTTTATCAGCCAGTCACTACCTAACTGTTCAAGCTTGTATAGTATATAGAACGGTGCGGCTATCCGCCGACAGATGGAGCTGTACGAGTTTTAAACTTAGTGCGACCAGCTTTAATCGTATTTTGAGAATTTCATAGCATATCGAATCGCTGTTTTGGAAGTTAATACAGAGTTTGGTTTTAAGTAGGACTTTCATTCAGATACCCTTAGTCTACTCTATTCTCAAACACTAACTCCCTTATTCATAAACGCTCTATAGGCTTCTGCTAACTTAGCAATCGTTTGTCCTTATCTGTGAAAGGTAAATGTCAAAGTGACAGATAAGGACAAACGATTGCTAAGTTAGCAGAAGGCTACAGAGCGTTTATGAATAAGGGGTTTAGTCTATAATACCTACCTGGGAACTTAATATGTATAAGCTTTAATATAATTTCTAAATGCCACCGGGCAGCGATTTAGGGCAACTTTTTTATTTATAATTTAATCACAATTTGTAGTATTTAGATAGTATAGTCTGTCCAATCATTTATTTTCTCGATGACAGCTCCCGTAGAATGTAACTGCGCTTTTTACGCAATAATTAACTTTTAAATGCGGGGTATAAAAAATATGACGACTGCCTAATTTTGTTCCTTGATCCCATATAATATGCATCTAAGACAAATTGAGTCCAGATATGCAGTAATATCTTTTTAAAGTACGATAAACAATAAACGTTTTACTAAAGTTACATTCTATGGGAACGCAAATATTGATGTTATGATTGAAATATCGATATTGTATCGGTATTGTATATATTGAACTAGATGTGTTCCTGCGACTTTGTACACGTTGTAATTTTTTACCGGGATAAAAAATAGCCTATGTTACTCAGGAATAATGTCGTAGCATTTTAATGGTGAAATATTTTTTGTTTTTCCAGTAGTTTTTACTTTATTCATTACAAACATACTGTCATTCGGCCATTTCGCACGCTTAGTAATAAATTAGTATTCAAGTCGGTTGTTTTATTGGCTCCATAGCTGAATACTTCTCAACTACTCGTATATATAATAAAATTGGATCGATATCGTATCTACTAATCACTTATTAGGTCACAACACTATAACTATCAAACTACATCTGTCATCGAGAAAATAAATGGTTGGAAAGACTATAGTTACGTTAATAATGTTGTCATAACATGAAACTACCGTGAGCATCACTCGACTTTTTATACGTGAGTTATCCGTTTATGTGTAATGATTGTTATAACATCTCTGAAGAATTCATAACTTTTCCCCTTATCATAATAAATAATCATTTCCATCAGAAGTCGTACTCAATAATGTTGAGACTAATGACAAGGTCCAATAGTTCCATGATGAAAATTATATAGCTGTTCATACCTGTGTATTCAATTTATCACGTTTTAACTTAAGTAATGAATAACCACAAAGGTAAAGGAGTCAAGTGAGCCAACCATGTTACGCCATAGGTCGTTCTACGGTCGAGTTAGAATATCTGAAGTGCGCATCGCGGTCAATTATCTACAGTCCATGTGTACGAGTGTTTATAGATTTTTCACCGGCCTCAGTGGTAAAGGGCACTTTAAACTAAGGCTGGAGTTTTTAGTGTAGCGGAATTGTCTGCTCACTGACTGTTGCCTGCAACTTCGTCTGCATAGAATTCGTTTATCGCTATCCCGCAATTACGCAATTTTTCGGGATAAAAAGTAGTATTTGTGTTATTCTAGGCTATAATCTACCTATGCTCCAGATCTGTCCAGCCGTTCTGGCGTGAAAGAGTAACAAACATCCATCCACCCATACTTACAAACTTTCTTGTTTATTAGTAGGATATTCCTAGCCAATGGGTTTATTTTTATAGTAGGTTCATTTACATAGTCGAAAGCGATTCAGTTTTTTCGACCATGCCTAGCATTTTTTACAATATCAAATTGAACTTTTTAAAAGGTTTGTCAAACATAAACATCGAACATAATATGCGTAGATAAGTTTTAAATAAACCTTTTAAAAATAATGCTGTAGCTTCTTACAATCAAAATCTTAGTGAAGAAAAAAAATACTGCAAAATATGCAAAAAAATATATATTTTAATCCGGTTCTTCTTAAAATAAACATTACTTTAAAAATCCACCATCATTATACACTTTCAAAAACGAACCACAACATTTCATAATCGCTCACCGAACCGCTCCACTCAAAGCCCAGCCTAAGCACGACACAATTTTAATACACATCAAAGTTGAAAAAGTGAACGGACGATGTGAACTCTACTCTAATGCAACCTTGTACCGCTTACGATTTACCACCAACTGACATATTCACACTTATTTAACACAAAATGCAGCCAGCAAAAGATAAAATAATGCAAATTAAATTACATTACCCCATTTATTATTATCACATTTTTCATTATTTTCTTCCTTGCTCAAATGAAAGTAAAAAAAAAATGCAAATTGGCCGCCAAGGGCTCTTTTACATGTATTTTTTAAACTACCAGCGCATTCGGAAAGACCATCATTGCCAAGAAGAATGCGCCGCATGAAACGTGGCAGAAAGTTATTTTTTCAAAATAAAATACAGTAAGAATACTTAAATTTTGCTTAAATTAAATACATTTATAAAAGGGATGTATAAGGTCCTCGAGCCTTAAATTATATTAATCTATAGTAGAGATGTATGCTCGTCTGGGAGAAAAGAAAAACCTAGAATGTACCAGTTGCTACCCTACCCGCGCAAAACATATAGAAATAACAGTAAGTAATGTGTTCGACAGACGAAGTCGGGAAGTCACAAGCGCTCGCGGGAAGAGGGAGCAATTGAGTGATTGGGTATTTATATTAAACTCCCACCACCGCCGCACAAACGGTAAAAGCCTATAGAGGGAATAAGCGAAAATCATAGGAATCATGTTAAGGGCGATGAGGCTAGCAAACCGGGCCCGGGCCTAGGGCGGCCAGATTTAGGGGCGGCCCCAATCGTGTCAAAAAGATAAAAGATAAAAAAGATAAAAGATGATTTATTGCCACTAACAACAATTCCAAAAAAAACAGTTATATACAACTTTAACCTTATTTTTACTACATAAAATATAATATTAATTCACAAAACAAAACAAATGTGGCAAAGGGGATGTACTCAGCATTTGCTGCGGGTTAGAGCTCTCACAGGAGCCTCCAACTGACACAGCGCTGATTTTCAGTACACCCCCATAATACATCCCTGTTGCAAAATTGTAGGGTTATACAAAATTGAAAGCAAAAATAGGATAAAAAAAACACTGAACTAAAAAAAAAAGCTGTTAGCAATAAAGTAATTTCATTTTGTATTCTATATGGTGGATGCTGAGAAAGGGGCGGCTGATGGCTTGGGGCCTAGGGCGGCCGAAACTGC
Source organism: Pandemis corylana (assembly GCA_949127965.1). Classification (NCBI taxonomy): domain Eukaryota; kingdom Metazoa; phylum Arthropoda; class Insecta; order Lepidoptera; family Tortricidae; genus Pandemis; species Pandemis corylana. The sequence continues at coordinate 11,143,671 of OX421866.1, read as the reverse complement.
AAACCCGCCACTGGCCGGTCCCTAGTTCTCGTTTAATCAAAGGGTAACTGACAGAGATCATCAAACATCTAATCTTTTTTTGGTGATTGTGTTTATTTCGGTGTTTATACGATAAAGCAGTTACTTACTTACTACTTCTCCAAGAGTGTAACGGTTTAAAAGAAAGATGTAAGACACAGGGTATTTGGCTGAGCATAAATTTGTAGCGTTACTGAATTTATTACGTTGTCATTTAATTTTAAACATGTTAAATTAAGACTGTTGCGAATGGTAATTAATGTTAAAACATTTATTAAAAGCCATTATTTAAATCGACAACTATTAAATAGCTTATATTTATTGTCATTCCGACTCAGACTGAATACATTACAATACCTTGTTTTCTTCTGACATTCTTCGTTATGTATAAATTACTAAGCGCCACTTTTAATGACTAAAAGCTGAGACTTGAGACAAAAAGAAGTTATAGTGTGATAATATTTAAATACCTTTCTCTTTCCTTTTTCTTTGTCTGTCTTGCTATCTCACTCGCTCTTATGGGTTGGATACTAATCGGTCGATAAACCCCAAACCCAGGATAGCAATAAACGAATGTTGCTTAAACAGGTAGCTACACAATTTATGGTACCTAACATAATTTATGCAAGCTTAATTTATATGATGACCAGATAGTCTGGTGCATAGAAAACGTGACTATGAAGCTTGAGGTCCCAGGTTCGATCCTCGGTCGGGGCAGATATTTGTATGTTATTGAATCAGGCGTTACTTTGCCTCCCCATATCAATGAACAAAAAATATTTACAATTTGCAAGATAACCAAGCCTGTGCGAAACATATATGTTTATCATGCAATCCCTCCCTCCACTACTGCTACATAAAGCACATATAAATCGCACAAACTTAATTATCCCTTACACCACACAAACACTGACGCGTTTCGATCCCTCTACGGGATCTTTATTAAAATTTAGTGAGCACAACTGTCACACATGCAAACCAACGTCGTACTCCGTATGTTTTTGTTCATTTAGATATTTGTATGAAAAATACGAATGTCTGTTCTCGAGTCTTGGATGTTTAATATGTATTTTAGCTTTGCTTAGTTTTTTATGTTTTTTTTATGTTAGAGAGGCCAGACAAACGAACTAGTGAGTCACCTGATGTTAAATTATCACCACTGTCCATAGACACCCGCAGCGCCTCACGCGATGCCAGTGCGTTGTCGGCCGTTGCACCAGACGTCCACGTTGTCCAGGGTGTGCGCAGTTTGAGACTAGGTCCATTGGTGTCAATTGTCCCAAGATATTTTAAGATATTATTATTCTATAACCACAACCTGTCTCAGTGACTCACTTTTCTGATTCGCCTCAATAACTCAAATCTTCTTCTTCTTATTTGTGGCGTATCAAGTCGTTGTAGCGACGACAACTTCGCCAATCTCAAAGTAACAAAAATATAATTCAAAATCGGGCTCTGAGCCAACGGTCAATGATATCCCTCAGGAACTGCCAGGAAATAGTGCACCGGACCAAGCACTGCTCTTCCCCCGGACGGATCCGAAAACGAACCGCAGATCTTGACCACACGCGGAGGTAACCCGACTCGCACCCCACCTCAAATCGGTGGCCCCGTCAAAGCGGCTGTCGCGTCCCTTGCCGCTACAAGTGCCAATCATGGCGTAGCCTTACCATAACGTAATGCAAAATTGGCAGTTTATTTAAATTGCCCGGAACTAAGCAAAGAATTGTTTACAAAAATATGCGTAACTAGGTCATGCCTCGAAGATTGTTGTTAAATTCCAACTGTGCATTTAGATTTTGAAAATACAATGCAAACTAAACTTTATCCCATCGTGTTAGCTTCCGACGACGCAATTTTAGACACGCAAATTAAACTCGCTGCCGTTTTTTATCGCAATCGCCAAAAATCTAGCATTCTGAGTTATCTCCAGCAAACATTAATTAGCAGACTTAAGCCTTATCTTAACTGTTATTATATGATAATTAATGTTAGTAAAACTTAATCTTTGCAAAACGGTTTGGCTGACTTAAGATGTCGTAAGTATCGTAACGGAAATAATATACAGCATGGATTTTTAGTAAAGACGAATCTTAAAACAGCGTTAAGTTTAGGTACGAAAGAATTAATTAGGGTTGGTACCTCTTATTAAAAGATAAGACGGAAAAAACAAACACAATAAAGGTGCAACCACACCGGTGCGTAAAAGACGTTGACAGTGCGTTTACACAACAAAATGTATGAAAGAACGGTTAGAAAACGTGACGCCTACGGCATAATAGATCGAAAATGTCAAACAACATAAACGGAAAAAAACTACAATGTTTAGTGAAGTGACTGAAGTTAATTATCACAAAAACAGAAACGAAAAAATTATCAAAATGGTCATGTTATGTCTTTGTTGCAGTAGGAGATTACCTACTTAAAGGATAAACCATCGCGAAATGTGCTATGCGATGCGGTGTAACTGATAAATAAGCACATCGCACATAAGTGTGTTTCCATACATACATACATATATCACGTCTTTATCCCTTACGGGGTAGACAGGGCCTAAGGTAACAAAACCTTAAGGCCACGTTTAGCATGATTAAGGGCGTATAGGTGGAAAGGGAAATCATGTGTTTCCAGATATTTTTAAACATCTATACAGCTCCGATCTATTCGATGGCGACTTTACAGATCAACTGCTAAATATCAATACTAACGACAACCATAACTGTTTTCTAGTGATGCATTATTCAAAAGAATATAGTTATTGTTAATTTATCTTGAAGTTACTCGCTGTATTATGTGCAAATTTATATGACAGCTCAGGAAGGGAATTCAAAGAACCGCCATTTCTAAATGCTTCATGAATGATGTAGAGGACACGTAGTATCTATTGAGATAACGACACAACACACACAACGACACGGTTTTCTTACAATATTGTACTCCGTAGTTTGAAATTCGTATTTCTTGTCGTGCCGTCTCGCTAGCACTAAGAACGTTTGATAGAAGAGTGGGAGGGACGGTGTAACATGGACTTCGAATTTCTAATTGGGGATTGGACCCTTAGAGTTCTGTGCCTAAGAGCGTCAAAGGATTTATAGGTTAGGGACATTTCGGCGTGTGTGTCTCGGAACACTTTAATCACGAGAAACTTCCTGTATGCCATTTGTTATTAGGTTTTAATAAGTATTAATAGGTGATACGAAATTCAGAAACAACAAATGTGTAATTACCTAAATACAAAAATATAAATGTGTTACAAGATATATTAATTGAACTAAAACCAAAATAAATCTAATAACGTACTCCCCCGCGGCATTGAGCCAAAGATGCTGGCATCATTTTCATTTTCAAACAACAAAATATGAATTTCGACTTCGTGGATATTAAATCCCTTTGCAAATACGAGCACTTTTGTTTTATTTTGATAAGAATAAGGTAACTTTAATTGTCTTTCGCCTTTGCTCAGCAAAATTTACAAACAATAAAATTAAAAAAAAATATCGAGTGTGACCTCTGGCTGAAATAACTGCCACAGTTCCTCGTGGTTTTTGATGGCCGTATTATTTGTAAATGGATTTTTTACCACTACGGCGTGCTATAATGTACTAGCTGTATGTAGAAGGAGTTTGACCCGTTTAGCTTGCTCTTGACTATATTTTGACCTTACACTATGTCGAATACGAATGGAAACGCAGTAGCTATTGCGACAGTCCGACCTTGATTTCGGACAGTGTTAGAATCATTGCTATTACTTGCATGTGCTTTATGCCTTTCGAAAGATGAGTCCTGGATGTTACCAAATTTTATATTGCAATATTACTTACCATAATGTCATGATATCGTAACATACAGGACCTGTACTTAATATTTCATGATATAATTGCTTGGGAAAGAAAATAGGACGGCGTAGAGCTATGTGTTCCATTTTTTTCTCAGAAAACCAAATTTAGACACACAGCACACACACACAAATCACGTCTTCATCCCTTACGGGGTAGACGGAGCCTAGGGTAACAGGTACCTACAGGCCACATTTAGCAAGATCGTGGTATAGGTGGAAAATGGAATCAAAATAGTGATGGGTTGCTAGCCTCATCGCCTATAACATGATTCCTATTATAATCGCCCATACCCTCGATGGGCTTTACCAAAGTTATGTAATACAAAATTAGGAGAATCACGTCGGTAGGTGTAGGTACATGGTATTTATGTTTGTCTATTTGCAAATGACCGATATATAATGCCCTCAGACTACCTACATCGCACACGCATGCATGCATGCACTTATGGACGATCTACTTATACACCCATCTTGTTTCTTGTTTGAAATCCTTTGAGTTACTATAGTTTAGTTTAGTTGTAGTAAGTACTTTTTATAATCTACGGAAGAGCGGGGCTCCCCAATACAGGCATTGTTTGCTTACAGGGCGGCTCCATCCCTTGTATCATAAATGTACGTATGTAGTTATGAAATAAAGAATTTTGTATTTTTTGTATTTTGTATCTTGCTTAGCAGCAGGGCTCTACTAACACTGGATTCACATGCCGAATTTGTGGAATCCACGGTGCGGGAGTACGACTCACAATTGACGGTTTTTTGTGAGACCCAGAAGACGTATACATCTCGTCACCCCATCTAGCGGGAGGACGTCCCAGACTTACCTACGTCTTCCAAGACGTGGTGAACTTGTCTACCCTGATGATGTTCAGTTTTTAGTAGTGTCCAGAAAAGTTTTCGACAAGTGACAACTCTGTAACTGGCGTCACTGAAAATCAGCGTCACGATATTATCCTGGATCTTATCGTGACACATAGCTGAGTGGCGGCCATTTGGCTGGTTGGAATAAGTATCCATGTGTAATATTCTGTTTGTGTTTCTGTAGGTATCAGCTAATAAAGTTTTCTTATTCTTATTCTTATTAAGTGAGATATCTAAACAGGGCGGTGACCTCTAGTAAATAACCATTACCTCCGAAACACATAATTTATCCTAAATATTTCTTACAACACGCGGCCCTGACGATGACATTGGAGATGTAGCGTTTAATGGATTTTCTCTCAAGATGTTCACGGCCTAAAACAAAAACAATATTAAAAGTTATGATCTGTGAACAAAGCGCCTTTTGTGTGCTAGAGTTCGCAAAAAATGGCATTCGTAATTTAATAGTTCTTAATTTATTGTCTGTATAGCAAAAAACTAGGTACATACATAAAATACCGTGGCAGCCTAGTGGTTTGACCTCTGAATTTTTCTGAAATTATTTATCAATTTTAATTTATACCATAAGCTTTTCGGTGAAGAAAACATCACGTGCGAAACACATTTCGATGCGGTGTGTGAAGTTCCCAATCCACACTGGGCCTACTTGGGAACTATAGGCCAAAACCTCTCATTCTTAGGCCTGTACCCAGCAGGAGGACGTATGGAGGCTGAAGAAGATGAGCCATAAAAAGACTTGGATTAGCACACATCGATCGGTATTCCTACAGTAGTCACAACAGGTAAGCACAGGGCCCCAATCCCGACTCTATGGTAATGCTATCGAGACTACTATCCAACTAGACCTCATGCAAGGTCCTTCCAGATCGCTACCACAACACTCGTTAAGCCTCCAAGTAGCAGTGCTGACGTGGAGAGTACGACAACCGGTGACTTTTCTGGCGCATGCGGTATTCTTAGCCTTCTACTCTCTCTCTTAGCAACGCATTCGCAATCATCTAGCGTTGCAGTCCGTGGGTGGTGGTCCTCACTAAACATGAGGACACTCGTTTGGTCGTTTGCCTTCCTTGTCGTATAAAAAAATCGATTACAATCCATATAACGTTAAATTTTCCACATGATCTCACTGATGAGATCGATCTCGACGCCCACAATCGGAGCCCTCTTTGTTACATCAATAGATATGCTAATACGCGACATGTCGCGACCTTTGTTGCCTCACAACATAATACGTATGTAAAGCTCTAAGCCAATGTCAAGGGGCGGATCGAATACCAAGGGAATTGCCAAACTTGACATTGGATTAATCTGTTAGCTACTTGAAGTTGGGCATAGTATTGATGTGGATGTTGCGAATGGATGGATGGGTGGCGGAAACAAGGGGATTCCTTTGCCCAGTGGCGTAACTATAATGTCTGGGGCCCGCGGCAAATTCGTCAGATGGGGCCTCCTTCCTCAATATAAAGAAGTGCATCAGCGTCCCTTCTGTGCTCTAAACCAAGCCAGTTCGGGGCCACGTAGCCCGTATGGGGCCCTGGCATTTTGCCACCCCTGCCACCCTATAGTTACGCCACTGCCTTTGCCCAGCAATGGCTATAAAATTTATATAAATAAAAACGTCGAAATGTCACGAACGACTGCACCGAATTGGAAATTCTTTTTTAGTTGTGTTTGTTCCTGTTTGGACAAGGTTTGTATAAAATAAAATTTTGAAAAAAAAGGTGCAGCGGGGGTGAAGCCCCGGGCAACAGCTAGTACTAGGATAAACTACTACTAACTAGTGATAAGAAAATATTTTAGTATTACGCACATAACCTCAGCAAATGATAGTCAATCATGATCAGAGATATGGTACTTAGCTTTCTTTAAGTGAAATAGTTTTGGCGTGGAGGTAAGACATCCAGAGAAAATACTAGCAAAAGAAGCCTTGCCGTCAAACCCAGTAACTATCTGTTAAGACGCAGAAGCATATGTCATCCACCGTCTTTTTAGGATTCGTTATATACGAGTACCTCAAAAATCAAAGTTTCATTTTTGTACTTTGTACAATATTGTTTTTTATTTCAATTTTTAAATTTAATTGTGTGACATTTTATCGCATTTTAATTATATGTTTTTTAATCACTGACGTTGAATTTGTCATTTTTCTCTTGATTTTATCTATTATTGGATTTCTGATTTTATTTTATTTACAATTGACGATCTTTTTGACACTTTCTTATGTTTTGACATAAAAATATAATGTAATTTACAAATAGAAATAAATGAATCTATTCTAATCTAAGCTCAAAGAAAAATGTAACCCTTGAAAGATCACATTGTTGTCCGTTCGTCCGCCAGTCCGTCCGTCAACACCCTTTTCTCGGGGACGCATTTAGGTATAACTAGCTTCTGCCCGCGACTTCGTCTGCGTAGAATTACACATAAAAACCTTCCCCTTGAATCACTCTATCTATTGAAAAAAACCGCATCAAAATCCGTTGTGTAGTTTTGAAGATATAAGCATACATAGGGACATAGGGACATAGGGACAGAGAAAGCGACTTTGTTTTATACTATGTAGTGATGAAGTTGATATTAATACCAAATACTTAACTGTGGTCCCTTGGAGCTGTGGAAAAGTCAACTCAATCAAAAGACACATCATTAGAAAATATACAAACCATACAAATTGCCATGCTCCTAAACAAGAGGTAACCTACTTCCAATCTTCCCAGAAATTTGGTATGAAGGTAGCTTAGCGACGGGGAAGAACCAAGATCTCCTATCTTGTAATTTCGGATTCAAGATAGGAGCTATTGATTCTCTCAATAGAATTCAAACTACAATACTTAAGATTTATAAGATAGGAGATATTGGTTCTTCCCCGTCGATAGATGAAATCAGTCTAAAAATTGGGGATTTCTATGGGCACTATCAGTAACGGCTGACTACTCGTTGTATCACGACAAAAAGAAAGTTTGTTCCTGAAAATTTGCTATCGGTTTGGTGGTTCGCGCTTGCAATCACAATCGCATTCACCATCTCTCTTTTTTTTATATGAATAGGAAGGCAAACGAGCGGGTGGGTCACCTGATGGTAAGTGATCACCACTGCCCATAGACACCCGCAACCCCGGAGGGATTGCAGATGCGTTGCCAACCTAGAGGACTAAGATGAATGGCATCTTGTGCCCGTAATTTCCCCGGCTGTCTTACTCTCCACACCGGAACACTGCAGTGCAAGCACTGCTACTTAGCGGCAGGATTAGCGAGTAAGATGGTGGTAGCGATCCGGACGGGCCTTGCACAAGGCCCTACCACCCGCATATCTCTATAGCTACCTTGTGCCGTGCGACAGACGGTGTTGGCGATTGGGATGGCGCGCGTCTTAGACAATAGGTTACAGGCCACCACGCAATTTCGCAGCATTAGTCGAAACTCTTACGACAAAGATTTGTCCCGGGCCACACAAAAGGCGTAATTGAATCGGGGTCCATTCAAAACCAGCCGACAAATTTCACAAACGCAGTGCAAAATAACAGTAAGTAATGTGTTCGACAGACGAAGTCGGCAAGTCACAAGCGGTCGCGGGAAGAGGGAGCAATTGAGTACAATACAATACAATACAAATATTCTTTATTGAACACCACAAATCAGTACAAAACAATACAGAAACAAAGAACAAAAGTAGACAATAAGTAAGTGAGTAATTGGGTATTTATATTAAAATCCCACCACCGCCGCGCAGATGATAAAAATCCATCGAGGGAATGGTTGAAAATCCTAGGAATGATGCTATAGGCGATGCGGCTAGCAACCCATCACTATTTTGATTCCCCTTTCGACCTATACGACCACAATCATGATGAACGTGGCCTTTAGGTCTTGTTACCTTTGGCTCTGTCTACCCCGTAAGGGATAAAGACGTGATTTATGTATGTATGTATATATATATTATCTTATCGCAATAAGTGATCGGGTTGTTATTTGTTTCTGTCAGTGTCAAAGTACTCTGACGTTAATTGTGTATCCGGGGCGGCAGATTGTAAGCAGCATTCTAGAATAAAAGCTAGGTAATTTAATTATTAACCATAATTACTAACTGTTCCCCTTTCCATCTATACGCCCACAATCATGCTAATCGTGGCCTTAGTAAAAATTTAAGTAAAAGATTAAAATGGGTTTCATAAAACCTCAAATACAATTTTAAATGTAAAATCGCTACCTTCTTTACCTTGCTCTGGAAGACAAACTACACTTCAATGATGAAATGTCAAAAATAATATGCACCAAGAGCTCTCGAAAATTACTTCTTCTTTGACCTTAAAATACTAATAACGACGTTATGAATATTAATATGTAATAGCAGTGTAGGTGTGAATAAAATACAAATGGTCACTTAACGTGGTCTTGTTACCTTAGGCTCTGTCTACCATGTATGTATGTCACTTAATTTTTGAAGATGAGGCTGACCCGTACATTAGAGCGATGATGGTCAAAAGAGACAAAAGTATTGAAGTGAGAATATGTAACATTATCAGATCTACCGTGTATAGATACCACCCCACAGGCGACAACCGCACTAAAAAAAATCCCTTCACTACAAAAACTGCATGTCTAGCAAGAGCGCACAAGAGTCTTGTCCTGCGCGAGATAGACTGTCTGTCTTTCTCTTACTGTTCGTTCTAGAAAGGACTCGTGCAATGGACCGACCGCTTAAATAAGTCCACGCGGGCGCGGCTGCGGGGCGCGGGGTAGGACGACGGCGGGGAGTTCTCTCGGTGCGGGCGGGTAGTGCGCATGCCACCCGCACAGAGAGAGTCGTCCCACCCCGCGTCCCTGCACCGCAAGGGCAAAGACTCATTTAAGCGGTCGTTCTATAGCCGGGCTGCTATTACTGCTTGACTATGGCTAGACTTAATAATATCGTAAAAACGCTCGAAAACTTGTTTTTAAGTAAAACCCGCATCCAATCGGTTCACTCGCTTGAGAGCTCACAAACACACACATAATAGCGGTCAAACTAATACCCCTTTTACTTCGGGGGTTAAAATAAAAACGACAACCCCAATACCCAAAAATTTGCTCATTCGAATCCGTTGCCTTTACAAAGGTTGCAACGGCGACAGTAATTAAGTTATATCAGTCTAGACATCTCCGACAAATGCATTCGGTACACCAAAAATGTCACCAAAAATCCGGTTTTAACATCCGGACATGCCGTATTATGCGTCATAATAATCCATTAATATGTAAAATTATAATTTTATGTCATTTTCATCTACATAAGTGCATCGATTGGGCGTCTTAATATAAACCGAACTCATAACGTGCACGTAACAGTTTTATGCAATGAGATTTGTTCACTTCAATTTATACTTTACAGGCTTGTTGATAAAGTTGGATAATAATTGGGTGATTTGTCTCGATTGTACGTAAACAGTAAGAAAGCGTAGGAATTCACACGGACTCGTAAAATGTTAAACCGATTGTTTTTGGATCAGATACGAGTTGTATAATTGTTCGCATGTCGGCTTGAGCTTTTAGGATTCCAAAGTGCCTTAGAACACGGAAAAGAACAGAAAGAATGGAACGATTAAGATGCAATACTGGTTTTTGTCAACTATAGCCGTCGCTTATAAATTATTCAGCTACCAGGGAAGCATGAAAAGGAGAGTAGCAAAGCACCGGTGCTAACTCTGATGCTCTGCTAGGACAGGACGGACGGGATCATCCTGAACGGGAGTGTACCTACCAGTCAAGTGGCGTGGCGTCAAGTATATCAGATGGCAAGCCGAAGGGCATTTAACTAGCTTTTTCCTCTAATTTTGCACAATAAAGTATAAAGCTGCCTTAAAATAGGCAAGCCGGTGGGAATCGAGTTCTATGGACGCCGCGGGATACGTATTAAAATACATAAAGTTTAAAATGTATAATGGGTTAAAATACATAATGGTTTATAATATATAATGCGATTTTCTCAGAAAGTTACAAATTAACAGGATTGTTATAAAACTAACCTAACCTAACCTAAACCAATCTACATATAGATTACGATATCAAAAAAGTTCATTTAGCTAATAGTTTTACAGAAAATTGCGTTATATATTTTGAACCATTATGTATTTTAACCCATTATACATTTTAAACTTTATGTATTCTGATCCGCTCCCGACGCCGCGCCACTGGTACCTACCTGTTTTGCGTGACTTAACTTCACTATATCGCGGAGATAACAAAGCAAAGTTATCCATTTGTGGGGACATATTATGGTCACGCTTTTAACCCTTACGCGGTAGACAGAGCCTAAATTAACAAGAGCTAAAGGCCACGCTTAGCATGATTACGGGCGTATAGGTGGAAAGGGGAATCAAAATAGCCGCATCCCTTATAACAATGATTCCTACGATTTTCACCGATTCCCTTGATGAGAAACAGCTAGTACATTCTGTTTTTTCTTTGCTCCCATAACAGCATGGAGGGGCTATGCGAAGAGTTTATTAAATTTAGGATTTTTATTTTTTTTTTTTTATGTGAATAGGAAGGCAAACGAGCAAGTGGGTCACCTGATGGTAAGTGATCACCACTGCCCATAGACACCCGCAACCCCGGGGGGATTGCAGATGCGTTGCCAACCTAGAGGACTTCTTAGTCCTCTAGGTTGGCAACGCATCTGCAATCCCCCTGAAATGCCTCTTGTGCCCGTAATTTCCCCGGCTGTCTTACTCTCCACACCGGAACACAGCAGTGCAAGCACTGCTACTTAGCGGCAGGATTAGCGAGTAAGATGGTGGTAGCGATCCGGACGGACCTTGCACAAGGCCCTACCACCCGCAAAAATCAAGTAGGATAATAACATTTTACTAGCCATTAAAGATTCGTCTTTAACAGTAGCTTATGCAATTAAGCCTGCAGTGCACCTTTGACTGCAAAAATGCTTAAGTGTATTCAATACTTTCCTTTTGCTCAGTACAATCTATTGCCTAATATTTATTTAAATTAGCATTATACCGTAAAACCGCAGACCCCAAATAATTACTGGCAGGTGAAATCCGAAGAAAGTTCGATCACCGTATGACTTTGAAGCCTCTGGGCTATTTGGACTTGGCATATGGTTTCAAGTCACCCAGTCACTGGTGTTATCTTAGCGGCGATCACACAAGACGTGATGCCTGTCAGTTACGATGGAAATATATTCGGCCAAGAAATTGTTTCACCGTTCAAGGTTCAAACTCATGCGCTGGTAGTTTCAAAAAGACATGTAAAAGAGCCCTTGGCGGCCAATTTGCAAAATAAAATTTTCATTTCATTTCATTTCATCTCTATATCGTAAATCATGAGTTCATTTTTCAGTTACGATTCAATAGGACTGGGTGCAGTGCGCCTAAATAAGGGGGTGATAGTAACGCCTGGGCCAATGCACCCTGGGCAACAACGTTTGACAAAATGTGTTTTAGCCGTTGGCTATATCTCACTGGGGGATGGGGGAGATTTGCTTGCATATAAAGTTTGAATATAAACTCCCAAAACTCATTTTTATGGAAGCGACACTTACATCGTAGACCGCGTTCTTACACAGCGCGCGTGTGTGATGTTGCATGGATGGTCTATTATGAAAAGTGCCAGCAGAGTCAGAATAAAATAAACCTGTTTAAACCTGTTTAAACCTGGTTATAAACCTGCCTTCATACACCATTATATTTACATACATACATACACAAATCACGTCTTATATCCCTTACGGGGTAGACAGAGCCTAAGGTAACACGTACCTACAGGCCACATTTAGCAAGATTGTGGGCGTATAGGTGGAAAATGGAATCAAAATAATGATGGGTTGGTAGCCTCATCGCCTATCACATTCCTATTATTTTCGCCCATTCCCTCGATGGGCTTTTACCGTCTGCGCGGGTAGAGACGCAACTGGTACATGCTGTTTTTTCTTTGCTCCCAGACCAGCATAGAAGACTACCATTATATTTACATAGTATAAAACATAATCGTTCCCCCCTCTTGTATGAATATGTGTCGTGTAGCTATTTACCTATTTTAAACTACGCTACGAATTTTCATGCGGTTTTCATCGGTAGAATGATTGAAGAAAAAGGTTTTACATGTAATTTAATAACCTGTGCGAAGCCGAGCCGGATCGCTAGCTAGTAATAAATAAATCTAATTCAATATTATTTAGATACTTTATCTACAAGTAAAAATCTTAATAATCAAGTTATAGGGGAATCGGCAAGCAACCCATCACTATTTCTGATTCCCTTTTTTTTTTTTTTTTATATGAATAGGAAGGCAAACGAGCAAGTGGGTCACCTGATGGTAAGTGATCACCACTGCCCATAGACACCCGCAACCCCGGAGGGTTTGCAGATGCGTTGCCAACCTAGAGGACTAAGATGAAATGCCTCTTGTGCCCGTAATTTCCCCGGCTGTCTTACTCTCCACACCGGAACACAGCAGTGCAACTTAGCGGCAGGATTAGCGAGTAAGATGGTGGTAGCGATCCGGACGGACCTTGCACAAGGCCCAACCACCCGCTAACCAACCTTTTCCAACCATTCGCTCACATCATAAACATGACTTTCAGGTCTTATTATTTCTGGCTCGGTCTACTCCGTAAGGGATAAAGACGTGATTTATGTATATGTATGTTGCTTATCTACTTCTCGTATTCAATACTTCCCTATGGAAGCCTTGGAGCGTAACTCTTGCTCCATATGTAACCTGATACGCAGCGTCGCATTCACGCCTACAGTAATGACCACAGACCTGTAGGCTTATTACCTCGCTCGCAATCGCCATCGTGTTCATTTTGACAGTTCATATATGGGCTGACAATTGGCATCGGAATCAGCTAGCTGTCACGTTCATACAAGAACTGTCAAAATGAACACGATGGCGATTGCGAGCGAGTTAGGTAATAGGCCTACTGTATTGAAGATAGCTGTTGCAGACTTTTATCGCCTGCGGGAACAACGCAATTTTTCGGTAATAGCCTTCCAAACTATTCTATCTCTGTCATTCAGATTATTCAGCCGTTCCAGAGTGAAAGAGTAAAGAACATCCACACCCACATATAATATCTCGCAAATAATATTATTAGTTAACAGGATGACCTAAATGTCGGTGAAATGCATGAGCCATCGAAGCTTTCTTTATGAAATAGAACGGCAATCGAAAAAGTGGTTGTTCTGATTGTAAATGAGCACCAGCACAACACTCTTGGACTGCAGAAGTGTTGCCAGTCTAGAGGGCTAAAATAAGCTGAAATTTCCCACTCCCATATAAATTCCGAAAAACTCAGACGTGTGAGCCCTGGCGCCCGATTTTTGAAAGCACATGTGTGGAAATACCACTCGAAAGGGGTGAAAAATTGTGCTGAATTTTAAATACAAGTAGCTTAAAAGATACTTACGGCTCTCATAATCTTGTGAACTAGTCAAAAGTTTGAAGCTGTAGTTTTGAAGATATAAACAGATTTATACCGCTTTCGAGTGATGTGCTTTCAAATTCGGTTACCCTGGGTTCAACCCACGAGCTTCTGCTGGGGGTCTATAGATCAAAATACTTAGCTACCCCGGTTTACAAGCACCAATCGTAAGACAATGCTATTTAAAAGAAGACGAAACCCGAATTTTATATGCCATAGGATAATGTTTGCTATAATGATCATTTGTTTTGTTTTTTGACGACGCGTTTGGCCGAGTTGGTAGTGACCATGCCTGCGACGCAAGCGTTCTGGGTTCAAATCCTGATATATGAGGGCATATATTTGTTTGGTGAGCACGAATATTTGTTCCTGAGTCATGCGTGTTTTAATCTATTTAAGTATGTATTTCTCTATATAATTATGTATATCGTTGTCTAGTATCCATAACACAAGCCTTACTAGCACTTACTTTGGGACTAGGTAAATTTGTGTGAATTGTTCCCTAATATTTATTTGTCATAACTTTTTTTTCTCTGAAATCGTAATGTTTTCAGGAGCTTCTAAATCGCCATTCAGTTGAACTCTATAGCTTAGGGTTAGGTTAGTTTTATAACAATCCTGAACATCAACAGTTTAAGAGAAAAAAAGTCATGACGAATGCTCATTATAATTATGTCAAATGATAACAAACCATATGGAATATAACTATTATAATATATTTTATCCTCCTGGTCATGTTTCCCGTATCGATAAGTTATGGGCCAAGACAACCACTAATTGGAGTCCCACTAACTCAAAGCGGCCCGGCAGACCTAGACGGCGAAGGCGGGACGAGTTGGACGCCTTTACCGCAGTAGACCGAGAGCAGTGGAAGTGTTGTGGAGAGGCTTTTGCTCAGCAGTGGGACACAATAGGCTCATAATAATAATAATAATAATAAAAGGCTCTCGCTAGGTGGTTGGGTCAAGGGCCAGATACAGAAGGCTACACTCCTGGACACGGCTCGGATAGTCAGGAGGTTCCTTTCTCTGTCGCCCTGACCACCGGTAGCTTAGGCCTCGCCTCGCTGCCGGCGGCACCCTAGGTTAGGTTTTTGTAATGTTTTTATATTTTGTATTAATATTGTTTTATTACTTTTTATATGAATATTGTAGAAACCTAACTTGAGATAAAAATAAATATACATAATAATAATAATAATAATGATAAACAATTGGATGTGGGCTTCGATTGAACGCCCTTTCATGAAACATTGCATAACAGGTTGGCAATGACATTACACTTGACGCATAGTTGGAAATATTATTATGTTGGACTCGGATATTACCACAAATGCAGCCTACATTGTTTCCCGCGACCGCAGCGGCGTAAAACCAGTGGATCGTAACAGACATGACGCGTACGAAGTTGGTAATTTCACATGCGTAAGAGCATTCTCTATGAGAGCAGGGCTGTCGAGGAGACTCAAAAATCTCCCTAAAGGCAAACATTTTAATTTTAAAGACTTTTAAAATCACATTTCGGAAATGGTGGTGTGTTCAATAAAATGCATGGACCATTTTATCAATTTATAGAAAACATTTACTTACTTTCCGTAGACGAAATTTCGAGTGTTGAAATCTTGGGCGTTGGACACTGTCTTAAAAAATTGAAATTCCTGTGTCTTGTCTATTATCACATCGTGCATGTGCCTACTGAGAAGCTACTGTGAGAATTTCTATTTACTTGAAAACTTTCGGAGCTCAGGTTGTAGATGGACTGAACGGCCTCGTCTGTAGATGAAGATAGTCTGAATATCGGCTGCTCTTCCCCAAATATTACTACTTCCTTTCCTGAACTGTTACACACTTAATAATTTTAGTTTTGTTTTTAAATCGCTAATAAGTAATCAAGTGAAGTCAAATTAATAAATGTAACTTTTAAAATTTGGCAGCCCTACTTTTGTATGCTTTTAGTGACTAGCCCGCATCACTGTTTGCTTTTGTGGAAGTAAATTACTGTGAAAATCGGTTTCCATACTTATTTGTAAAAGCATTGGTGTTTTAGTTATTCAGAGGCATGAAAAGTTCAATGTACCCAATAGGTACTCAAACGTTTAAATTTTTTTTAAAACTCGTTTTGTCTAACGTTTAACAATTTATTTACATCACATAAAAAAATGTGAAATTAATGAAATTAATACATACACATACAAACATACATAAATCACGTCTTTATCCCTTACGGGGTAGACATAGCCTAAAGTACCAAGATCCAAAGGCCGCGCTTAGCATTGTGGGCGTATAGGTGGAAAGGGGAATCATAATAGTGACGGGTTGCTAGCCGCATCGCCTATAACATGATTCCTAAAATTTTCGCCCGTTCCCTCGATGGGTTTTTTTTTTACTATCTGCGCGGGAAGAGAAGCACCTGATGAAATTTAAGTTTTTGATAAAACTTATTTATTCATTCAAAACCTTAAATATTTTTTAAAAAAGCCTGGACTTACCTATTTTGAATATTATGAAGTCAAATTAGTAAATAAATTATAAAAAAAGTGTAAGAGATTTCAGGTTTATTAAAAGTTTGCTATTTATTCTCGCGCAGAGTTCGCGCGTCCGCGCTCGTGAAGCTAGTATGTGCAAATCAACTCTAATAGCGCATAAATATTTATCTAAAACATCGTTAAACGCCCCGATAAATTACTCAACTGGTAATGTACGCCTGACCTCTTATCACCCATCAATCAAAAAATATCGAAAAAAAATCGCATGACGCCCTCCAATTAGACAAACTTCCTCTTCGGGCGCTATGGTAGCATCTCCCTTACTTGCACAACCATACCTATCCTTTCTCCGCCCCACCGCAGCCACTATTTAGCTATATAGTGCCTGATACCATCCAAGACCATCACATTACTTCACTAGTAACCGAAGTGACCCATCACTAAGCATCATGAAAGCCTTCGTAGCGGTAAGTCCAGTGCCAGTGTCCGTGTCAAGTGAATTACAAAAAAAAACAAGTGACAAGTGATTGTGACGTTCCGAAATCAAGTTCGACAGTGCATCGTTTTAAATTTGGAATTCAATTGATAGTAAAAATTATCGAAATGTGATCGGTTTATTGGAAGTGTTTTGATTGGACTGTTTTATTTGATGCACTGGAACTGATTTCAGAACTTTTCAACATTTTTAGGAATATTAAAAAAAAGTTTTTTTTTGCTAGCCATCACCTTTGACATAGTAAGAGGAATGTGTGCTTCAACTCTTCCGACGCAGCTACGCATAACGTTCTGAAGTTCATAATTTTCCATAATAGTTCAAAACAAATGCAGATTTACACTCATATTTAAAATTCTTGAAGATCTATGAACTAGACATTGTTCATAATTATGTAAAAATGGATATTGAACTTGCTCTATTCCCTTTATTGTATAACCTAATTATTTGCTGTTCATAATAGCATTTTATTTTCGTTGTTTCTTCAGCCAGACTTACAGATTGGGTTTATTTGGAATGTTATATCTTTCTTAAACCCTTTGATTGTTTAGGTCGATAAAAATTACCTAAAAATAAATATAGGTATTATTTTAGCCTAAAAACCTGGCCAGCAACAACCTTTCATCAGTGAATAAGCCACAAGAAAAAATCGTAAAAAAAACTATTAGCATTTGATTCTTTTCAAACGGCGGTTAATCTTCTATACAAATCAAGTTTCACACCAGAAGCCTCATTAGTCAAACTTTTTGTCACATCATTCATTACGAACTCTCATGCAACCATCATTATCCACTTAAAGATATCACAACCATCAATAATGGTTTCAAGTGAATGTGAATCCTTCTACTGGATCCATAAACTCCTGAAGACTTCACGGTTTTGATCTCAAACAAGCTTTCACCCGTGTATTCACCCCCGTTTCATAAGTCCTTATCACGAGGGAAATTGATAGAATCCTGCCTTATTGTACGACTACATCATTGAAGGAATATATATGCAAATTTTCGGTTTTCTAGGCATAAACTTTCGCTAAACTTTAATAAGTCGACAGTTTGTCAGGACTATTATCTACTATATAAAAATAAGTCGGGTTTTCCTTCCTGACGCTATAACTCCAGAACGCACGAACCGATTTCCACGGTTTTGCATTCGTTGGAAAGGTCTCGGGCTCCGTGAGGTTTATAGCAAAGAGCGAATCCATCGCAGACGGAGTCGCGGGCAACAGCTAGTTCTGTATATTAAGGTTTACACCTAATTTCTGACACACGTGCCGTGCCTCATCTTGACATGCTATAGTGGAGATAACATTTATTTTGTTTCTACGCGCGTGTGAATATTTCTCACTGATGTGGCGCCAATTTATTCTTTTTTTTAATTTCTCACTCTTAATTAGATAACTAGCATAAATAATGGTAATTATTTCTAGTATCCTTCTTATTTAGATTTTCTTACGTAGAAAATGATTCTTCCATGTTGGTCTGGGAGTAAAAAAAGCATAGAATTTACCAGTTGCTTCTCTTCCCGCGCAGATGGTAAAAGCCCATCGAGGGAATGGGCGAAAGTATTTTGATTTCCTTTTCCAGCTGTACGCCCTTTATCATGCTAAACGTCGCCTTAAGGATTTGTCACCTTAGGCTCTGTCTACCCCGTAAGGGATAAAGACGTGATATATGTATGTACGTAGAAAGTGTTTTAGACTATAACAGAGCCAGCCGATGAGGTAACGAAGCAAGATACTAAGCAATTAAATAACACACTAACGTTACAAAACAACTATTGTAAAGGGCTTAACTTGAGTCCTAAAGAAAGACTAAACAAAAAGCATATTTAGAAATCAAATCTTCATGCGCTTATTTGAACTAAACACTTAGTACAACTCATTTCATTTCACCACAAAACTCTTAAAAATGTAAAAAGAAGCAATTGCGCATCTCAATCTCGAATTTGGAACGCTTACATCTTAAATCAAAGGGCCAGTGGCAACCGCGTTTGGTAAGAATCCTCCGACATTCCCTTTCCGTTCACTTATGCCAATTACAACTATTGCCCAAGTGCGTTCCCTTGTGCAACGCCGTGTGACCGCAGGTCAAAGGGCCCGCGTAGTAATTATTTGACGTATCCACTTTATAGCGAAAATCATCATAAATTCTAACATCGGAATAAATTCTCTCAAGTACATAGTAAACTTACGTTATATCATATTGTATGTGACGCAGCATAAGAGGCTAGAAACGGCAGTGCAAATACTTCTGAAGCACATCGTCATTATTGACATTATTATACGCGTTAAATTGGAAATTCCGGCACTCATGATCTCAGTGTTTTAACAACCAATTTGAAATAGTTAACTTTTAGTCCTGGTACTTTGTTTTTTTCACTTAACTTGCATGTGTTGTCATTCCGACCATAATTTATTTAAACATGTAAGTAAGTTAAATTTTCTCCTACGTATCCGTTTCTTGTTTTAGTACTAAGAACAATTGAATTGAATATTGTAATAAGAATTTAAAGACGGTTCTTAAGTTTATGAACTATAAGCAAAGTGAAGACAACGTTCTTTGCTCATTCAGTTAGCAAGTAATAACATTTTATCTTTAGTACTGAACGCTCATAAATCTCACAAGTTAGTGCTTTAGCAGCAGATCACATACACTTGTAGTATTATGTTTCGTTTAAACTACTCAAATTATTGATCTCTCACCCCTTATTGTACGCTTTCTTTCTTATCTGCAATTTTATTGACTTCATCTTCCAAACCACTTTCCTTTGTCATTCCCTTTATAATTTAAAAAACGTGTAGGTACTTTTTTAATTCTGTATCCGGTTTATCATAAAAGTTTAACTACATAGTGAGAAATCTCACCATTGCCTCTGCATAACTATAGCATGATTGTGTTCCATAGACACGATCGTCGAAAGCTCTGAACTTAATGACACTAGCGTGACTTCCGCTATGGCAGAAGTCTTGCATAATGTCTAGTGCATCAAGAGATCAAGACCATAAAGCGCTGTTATAAAAAAAAAGTGTGTCAGTGCGTGGTAAAATAATAAACGCCATTATACTTCGCTCTTCTTGTCCATACGCATTTTGATGCGCCGATGCGATCGTCTTTTGTTTTTTTTTTTCTCAAAATCTGACATTACGGTCACCAGCCAGTGCTAACTCTGCATCAAGGAAACAGTGACTTTTAATTAGTTAGTGAACTTTTTAGTTACCTAATCTGAATTAAATTGTGTCGATACTTATTGCTAAACATTTAAGTTTTAATTTAATCAACGGCTATGTAAATTAAATTAGGTTCTAATTTTTTTTCTTTATGTACATATAGGTATGGCCATTAGGTCAAAGGTCCGGTCAGCCTGTCTAACATTTCAGCGGTGTCGTGCATCTATGACGCAACAGAGACACTACTTAAATTATCACCTCAACTCTGACCTTTCTCGTGCACTTTCACTTGCAGCGAACATTCTCAATTCGCAGATTTCATTTCACATTAGACACAGTTTCATGACCATGTAGCATTTAAACAATGCATCAAAGTTAAGTAAGCAATAAACATTTAATTGAATAATTGCAAACAGTTTGCGTGTTTTGAGAGCGTAACGATTTAAGAAAAGAAAGTAAACGCAAGAGTTCGAATAAGACACGTTGCCTAACCTTTGCCACTTGACCTGAACAATGCACGTGAGAACTTTAAAAACAAATTTCACATTTGACATGAAGATCTAAAAAAACAACGTTAAGTTCGTTGGCCAATGAGATCGCCGGGTTGCGTAACGGTAGTTCACAATCGCGTATTTACATACACACTTTATGCGGGTTCCGAAAGATTTAGCAAACAAGATGCTTCGACGATTGGAAAGCAAGACAATGCACGTTTCACGTCATTAGCATTTACGAGTAGATGTTATGTCTGAGCAAGAATCCAAAATTATCGTCTCCACATTTCTTACTACGATCGCTTGTCACAAAGTTCACTAAATATTCTTTAAACTTTACAGTATTGAATACCTTCAACTAATTGTCTGCTGTTGTGTTCCACAGTGCATAGCCCTTGCGTTGGTGGCGTGTGCCGGCGCCGAAGCCCCAGGCGGTTACAACTACAACCGCCCGTCCGGTGGTGGTGGTGGCGGCTTCAGCGGTGGCTTCAGCGGCGGCCTGAGCGGCGGCGGCGGCGGCTACCGCGCCGTGTCCTCCGGCTTCCAGACCTCTGAAGGCCAGAACGTCGACCAGCAACTCCTCGAACAAGTCCGCCAAATCCTGCTTAAGGAAGAGTCTTCCTCCTCCTCCGGCTCTGGCTCTGGATTCGGCGGCGGTGCCCCATCCTCGTCCTACGGCGCCCCATCTTCGTCTTACGGAGCCCCGTCCTCTTCCTACGGAGTGCCATCTTACAGCGGCGGTCGCGTTGTAGGCATCAACCTTGAGGGAGTCCGTCAGGCTATCCAGGTCGCGCAGTTCGAGCAGTCCGGTGGCTCCTCCGGTGGCGGCTACTCTTCCGGCGGTTCCTCCGGCGGTGGCTACCCCTCCGGCCCGTCCTCCTCCTACGGAGCCCCCGCCCGCGCCCCCTCTGGCAGCTACGGTGCCCCCTTCTAAGTCCCTAACTGGATTCCGAACGTACAACATCAACTGGATCTTTCCGTGATTGGAGCTTTCGACCAACCATCACGCGGGTAGATTTCCGAGTCAACCGCTACTTCTAGTCCTGCATAGCGTAGAACCAAGATATAACCACAAATGCGTTCGGATGTTCTATTATTCGGGCGGTTCCGTAACATCCCCGGAGCGGCCGAATGTTTAAACAATTAGGTCGGCAGCCACGTACAATGTAGGTGATGTCGGACCACCGGCTCTTGTCTCACCAAATCCAACACTTGCGACTATGCACGCGAACAGGTTGGAACTCCCCAGCGACCAGCCAGTCGCCGTTGGCGCACGACCCGACTTCAACCTTCACCCATCAACCACAGAGCTATACAGCTCACTTGGAACATCTCGGTGTAAACAGTCGGTTAGGGTGTCAACACGAGCGAAGTGGCTGGCCGTTGGGCTCGACTCTTGTATAAAGTTTATAATAAGTATAGTTTAATATTTTGTATTTTAAGATTTATTACGTTTTTATTTTTATTTACAAAAAATAAATACATTTCGACACCGTAATGCGATATTTTGATGGTTCCTCATAAATTGTGCACACGCTTTTTTATTTTGTATGCAGAGCAACTATCAGCTGACTAAGTCGTCCATAACAGTAAAACTAAGACTCCGAGTGAACCTTGGAATACAAATCAATACAGTGACGCAATCAGATCACCGTAAAAAGATAATTTAAATTCTATTCGGCGATTGTTTACACCTATTCAATTTGTATTCTGTCCATAAGTTAATAGGCCGCGAAGATGCAAGGTGTAGAATTAGTGAATTGCATCACCCGTAGAAGGGGATTGCAAGGCCGAGCCAGACATTTTAGAACGAGCAATGACCAAACGAAACTGGAGGGCTACTCCAAAATTCAATTTTAGAAGTTCGTTTCATATCCCATCCTTCTCACTCTCAAATGAATGACTGTTAGTGTAAGCGGAACGGAACGAAACGAACTTCTAAAATCGAATTTCGAAGTAGTTATAAGACCTTTATCCCACTTCGATCCTGACTCGTTATTCACTCATTCCGTAGGTTGCTCTTAAAAATCCAAACCAGTTTGATTACCTCGCAGCTCTAAAACTAAGAGCAGATACATAAACGGTGGATACTGGTTGCCGTCTGAGCAAACGCGGGTCTTTAAATAAAACCGCTAACCAGATAAACACACAGACTTGAATAGTCCATCAAATTTATCGGAGCGCCGATGGTGGTCAAAATTAACCGATTCGCTGACACAATAAAAAGTAAATAGCATCAAAAACATCTATATACCTTTATGCCACAAACAATAACTAAAGTCAGTGACACATTCGACACGAGGGCTGTTTCGATATTTTATGCCATCGACTGTGCTTATATGACGGCGACTTTATTATTTGTCGTAAGATTTTCGATAAATGAAAATATCTCGACCAAAGCGGCAATGTGATGGCGGTTCATATATAGTGTGCGAGAAATTCCTAATCCCACACCGAGCTTGAGTGAGATCTGTTTGCCCAGATTTAGCTTATAAGGACGATGGCGACCGCAATCTGTCTCAGAACACCATACTTTGCATCGCGTTCATCCCTTCGTTACGGACTAGACTAGTTATTCAGGATAGTCACTATAGTTTTATACTAGTCTAGCATTTGTGAGCCAATATTCAGAGGAAACGAAGCGAAGGTGAATTTTGCTTATATTCTTTATGTACCATACGATACATAATGTGGTCTGTCGAATAGTCAGAGTGCACGCAAGGCACATTTGCGAAGATTTGTCAATCGCTATACGAGTTAAGTGCTTTAATAACTAAAGATCGTTGGAAAGATTGCGTAAGATTAGGCAATAAGAAACAGGCATAATTTCGCTGGATGGGTTCACATACGGAAAAATAGACAGTGGGTTAGGTATGAAGGATTCCGTATAATATTGTAGAATTTACCAACAGCCATAGGCAGAAATATACGAGGCAGCGGAGTGGTATGCGAGAACAAACACCACTACTAAAACCACGCTTTTACCTCTAATGGGTGCAAAGCCTTAAAGCTAGTAGGTATGCCTATTATTAGGTAAGACCGTTTCTGATTATTTTATCTCTGAACTTAGTGGTACAGAACCGAAAGCCGGCTCTATAGGTTAGCCAATATCTTCACCACGCTTGGAGTGAGCAACATGTAGGTACATATTTCCATTTCACACTAACGTATAACTACGTCCTTCATTACCGAAGATATTTGCGGTACCGTTCAGAGCCAGCCTTTAAAATATCGCTTGGAAGATAAAACACGTGAGACCAAACAAAAGACGACGCACAAAGGGGGCGATTATGAAAGCAATCCCACGGATAATCTCCGATCGCGATATGATAGCGTTATGTAAAGTTGCGTCATGTCGAACAATGGTCACCGCCAGCCCCGGGCGACTCCGTACACCTATGCTTGATATGATAATTGCCCCATGTTGCAATGTGAAAGTCCCCTAATGACTTCAGACTGTTGTTAAACTGCTGTTGATGGAACATTAGTTTTTGTTCAAATAATGCGAACGATGTGCAACGTTATGTTATGTTCTGTATAGTGTGTAAACGGTTAATGATTGTATACATTATATTAAATATACTAGATTGCTTCACATGACATTACATGAACCTTCCATGCTGGTCTAGGAGCAAAGAAAAAACATAGAATGTACCAGTTGCTTCCCTTCCCGCGCAAATGGTAAAAGCCATCGAGAAAATGGGTGAAAATTTTAGGAATCATAATTATAGGCGATTCGGCTAACAGCCCATCACTATTTTGATTCCCCTTCCTACTTACCACCCACCCAATCATGCTTAGCGTGGCCTTTGGGTCTTGTTTCTTGCTATCCTAGGCTTTGTCTACCCTGTAAGGGATAAAGACTTGATCTATGCATGCATGCATGAAATTACATCTCAAAAGCGGTCGTGCCTAAAATTTTGGGGGGAGGAGTTATATTGTACCCCATGAATTCCATGACCCCGTCTGCCCCGTCGAACGCCCTCTGTTATGGCGGGAAACTATTCTGTCCTTCCCAGGTCTCAAAGCTCCACACCATATTTATAGGACAATGAGATGTTAACGCTAGGTACAGTCAGCGTCAAATAGTTCGTGACACCCAAAGTGGCCAAAAAGCTAGCAACACAACCTTATTTCAACTGTAATAGGGACGTGTTGCTAACTATGTGGCTACTTTGGGTGTCACGAACTATTTGACGCTGACTGTACAATCAGCGTCATATAGTTAGAAGCATCCAAGTCAGCCAAATAGTTCGGTACACCACAGAAATAGTAAAAGGTGTGTCGAACTTTTTAGTCAAATTGGATGTTTCATACTATATGCCGCTGACTTTAAGGTTAAGGGTGACTATTAAGGTTTTTTGTGTTTAAAAATACACTTTTGACGCTTTGTTTTTGATTTTACATCTCATGTTATTGCCATGTTGCTTAGAATGGATCAACAAGGTAACGAGTTACAGCGGTGGAAAGGATTTTAAAGTAAAAACTTGCGGACAAAAATAATATTCTATTTAATTTCGTACTCTCAATCACTTTCAAATCACATTGCAGTTTCCATTCAACAAAAACATTAATATCTACACAGAAATAAAATAAATTGCGTTCATTGCTAATAATTACCTACTTACGACTAACGATTGGCACTTAGTGAGCACTTGACATTTACAGCTTATTTACAAACAATTGTAACAATAATTTATTATGACGACAATAATCTAACATTTTTCGAAGAACTCAAATGTACTCTGGAACCTCGGAATACCATTACGATGAATAAAATAACAATTTCAGTCATAGTTAATAAAACCATTCCTTTTAAAAATCATACGTCAAATTGATAAAAACGGTAAAAATGCATAAAAATTACAGAATATTGGCAGTTAAAAGTTTAGAACGTTATCAGTAACTATTTATAAAGTAAAAAACAATTGTACACTAAATAATTCCTGTTGGGGCCTAGTAATTTTGAAATCGATAATACCTGAAGTCATAAAAAGCGCAAACCATATTTTTACCTTCAGAAGGTATTTAAATAATACCTCTACAAAGTTTGTGAAAAATCGTGAATGCATTTTGTGACACCCGGTATATTTCAACTGATTGTAAAAAAATCGAACCCAATACTTTATGCTTATTAAAAAACCCAATGTATTTTCCATTGACGTCTCTTAGCACAGAAAGCAACAGTTCCAGAACATGTAAAAAGAGAGAACTAATAAGTAACTATTGCCATTAAGTTATCGCTATAGCGAAAGATATGCAAACTTCACAACCTGAGTATTCATGAGTAGATAATAAATATAAGAGTATCAGAACTTAACAGTGTCGTTCTTCCCACGGAACCCAAGAAAAATGGTGGAAAGACCCAGGGGAAGACTATGAGCGAATGCTTAACCTAAAACAAAGATACGCACTCTGCAGTTGCTCTTTCTCTGTGTATTGTATGCGTATTATGTCGAACTCTTTCCTGCTCATGACATGGTGCGTTGGGTGGAAAGCCACACTGCACCCACATCTATGGTATATCTGAATTCTGTGAATGCACTTCAATGTACTTGTAGATTATGTGTGTGATACTTGCCTGCTTTACTAACTTAGGTAAAGGTAAAATTTACATAGTGATGTCAACGAGCGGCGACAAAGACTTGTACAGTACAAATCGGATATGAGTAAATGTACTTCCGACCTCTTTCTTACATTCCGCAGTTCTTCCCTTGTTATAACAATTTCACAACGTACCAGTGGCGTGGCGTCCATAGAACTCTATTCCCACCGGCTTGCCTATTCTAAGGGAGTTGGGCACTTTATTGTGCAGGATTGAAGGAAAAGACTAGTTAAATTCACTTCGGCTTGCCTTCTGATATACTTGACGCCACGCTACTGATTCGTACCTACCATTTGGTGCTACACACCATCTCTCAAATAGCATTCGACAAATTAGACACAAGCACCACACCAGCGTATAAAATTTTCTTGAGTATCGTTGGTATACTTAACTTAATTACATGTTTCGAAGCAAAACTTAGTGGTGTGAACGGTTTATTATTTAACCAAGGAAGTAAACGCAAGAATATTTAATTTTAAACCAAGGAGTTCAACCGTTGGGAAGAAAGCAAAATGGTTTCTGCCATGAGCATTGCAATGTTTGGAAAAGCTTGTCTCTTAATTTATGTCGCTGTGACGTGCAGCTCCACTTTTTAGATCCCCTCCTTATAATTTTTGTATCTAATGGACGTCACTTGTCGTCTATTGGATTTCACAAGTATTGTCATATGCACTGTGGTAAGGACCGCAAGAGTTTTGAATTTCTTGATAAAGTAATAAAAGTAAACTAAATAAACTAATTACACCCAGCGTAACCCTCAGAACCAGCGCGGGAATACGAAAAAAAATGCCATTTAAATATTTGTTCATCTAGCTACAGGAACAATAATACCTAAGTCATATATAAATGCTTCCAAACCATTGTCTACGTTATTTTGTTCTGGTCGTAACGTTTTCAAACAAAGGCGTATTAATTTTAAATAAATATAAATTATGCTCATCGTATTGCAAATTTACAAAATGCTTAGCTGATTTCAAAACTAAAACCTGACTTTAGACTAGTAGGAATCCTTTTAGTACATTTAAAGCCAGATTTCACTTCCACTTACATAAATATGACTTGTTTTATGCAACTTGCTAAACATGAATATTTGCACAATCATTACATCTCCGAAATACGTAAATGGTATAACATTACTTTGCGACAATATCAGTTGGTTTAATATTAAAAATAAATTTATCTTTACAAAAGAAATGGATAGTAAAAATCTAAGCGTTAGCCCTGTACTAGCTAGCACCTTCGGCGTTGGGCGGCCACAGCACCTCCGGGTGGTTCAACATGTAGTATATCATGTGCTTGTCGCTGCCGTACGTAGAAGCTTTCGTACCCAGACACATCAAGAACTGACTCTTCTCCAAATTCTTATCACAGTCTACTGAATGGAAGATATGCACTAAACTGTCATCCGGCGCTCTATGTACAGTCAAGTTAGATTTAATCAACGTTTCAAACAACTGAACGTCTTCTAATCCCCAACCTTTAATACTCATATCAAAACCACCTACTCTTTCAAAGTCCCTCTTAAATATACTTAGAATACCAAAACCATATATTCTAAAATACCCATAGTCGTCGTTCACTTGCTTGCTGTATTTCAAGTTAGCGAGCTCTCGCTCCGACTTAGCACCACTTTCGGAACTGTCCACGTATTTACCTAGATCAGTACTTACGACAAGATTTTCACCTTTAAATTTATTATAGTCTTCACCATTTACTACATCAGGATTGTATTCACTGAACACAATGGGGAAATACACTTGATGATACTTAATAGTGTTTATCCTAATACGTCTAAGACTTTCGAAGTTAAACATCATATCGACGTCGATAAAGAAAACTAAATCGTCGTCTGCACAGAGTTTAAGTCCTTCTGTAAGAGCAGCCCCTCTTGAGAAGGTCGTAGATCCCATTTGGATAGTTTTTATCTCTTTCCCGTACAAGTCCTTATAGTAGTTTACGAGAGACTCCGCGTTGCTATAATCCAGTGGACTCTTACTGTCTAAATAAAGTACGACTATTAGTGTCACAGCCTCGTTAGTTCGAAGAACAATATCTTCATAATTTTTCATGAAACGCCCGAAAATATCCTGTCTACCCATTAAAGGCATAATTAAATTTATCTTTCTGCTGTATACGGGGTATTCTTCTACGTCTGCGTCGCTCCATTTTAGGACATTGGGTAAATTCTGCAGCTTCATGAGTCCGTTTTCCAGAGCCTGTTTGCCAAAGTCAAGGAAACTGTTCTGAGATTGCGCTGATTCGTCAAAATCATAGTTTGTGGGGTCATTCTTTGTCACATCATTGTCGTTTGACAAATCGGGCTCTTCATTCGGTGCTGGTTCACCCATCGGTAATTCTCTTATCTCCATTCCTGGAAAAAGAAATGAATAGGTAAATTCTTTGATGTCACTAGGAAAGTCAACGAATTTTACAAGTGACAGTATTTCTCCCAGTGCTACAGAGGTAAACTACGCATTGTCACTCACACAGTCAGTCACAGTTAGTGCAGTACGAGGACTTTAAAATACTAGATCTGACGTACAGCGAGTGTAGAACAAGTGGCACATTTCCTTACGCGTAGCTAAGCGAACCAATGTCGATACTTATTAATTTTTGAGATGGTCTCACCAAAGCACAACATTCGAACTTGCTTCCTTGACATCTCAAGACATCAAGTGAACTTAACTCCGGTTCTATTAAGTTTAATTGACAATCAAAGAGTAACATCATTCACCAGTAAATGTCTGCTGCAGATACGCGTGCCGCCTGACCGCAGCCGTCATCTTCCGACCCCGGTACCGCCGGTACCTCAGTAGCAAGTCCAGGATGTGATCAGCACCGTGCAGAGGATCCAGACGCGTGTAGCCGTACAGGAGCTCGTTGAAGTCAATCACGCGGCCGCGTTGACGGGACGGGGCGTTGATTATCTCCATAACCTGGAATTTGAAAACGGAATTGTTTCAAGTTCCGTATTTATTTAACTACCCAACTATTAACATTTCCTACTAATCCCTACTAATATTATAAATACGAAAGTATCTATTTCTGTATGTCTGTCTTTACCTTTTCACGCTTGAACCACTGAACCGATTTAGCTGGAATTTGGTACACAAAGAGTTTCAGTCCCGGGGAAGGACATAGGATAATTTTTATCAAGGATATTAGCATAGTTACCGCGGGATAGCGATAAGAGAATTCTGCACAAAAAAAGTCGCGGGCAACAGCAAGTATTTTAGAAGTTTTTGTTAAAAAAAAACATTTATAATACAAGCTTTTTTTGCTGGCTGTCTAGGGTGAAAAACTTCATTTTCAAATCTTAATTAGGCATGAGAGCTCCATACAATTTGACACTTCTCTCTTAACTTTGGGTTAGCAGTTAATACAAAGTTGTACAATTAACCTTGGTTTGCGCAAGTCCGCCTAAGAACTCTAGGAAGTTTTAGCCCATCTTTAAAAGTCTTTGTTTTAACTAAGTAATTGTTTCGATACTTACTTCTCTTATAACGTCATCAAGCGCCTCCTTCAATGGAGTCTCGATCCTTCGCTTGGGATTGGTATGTGTAGCCGAGTATATGGACTTGCTGATGAAGTCGAAAGTGATAACGTCATCGAGGGATTTCGGCTTGTAGCGGTTCATGTCGATTGGAGCACCTGGAATATGAATTATTGGATGGTTTAATTCTTCTCCTCCGACAAATTTAAGTTCATATATACGAACCTTTGATATATGAATCTCTGCAGTTAGATACCAACACCAACCATTCAATGAATTAAGGAACGTCACAAAAACTTCTTAATTTCAAATCCATGCACCTACGACTTACGAGTATCGTATTTCCTCTGAATATTTAATGGCACTTGAGATAGTAGGTAGTCGTTCCGGTTACTTTGTTTCTGTCAGCGAAAAAATATTTTCAAACGGCTGTCAAGACGGCTGGCTAGACCTTTCATCACTTTGCGTTCGTTAATGTACAGGTAAAAAAACATCAGCTTATGTTGACATGAATCATGTCTGATGGAAGACCTACCTATTCCATTACTTCCTTATATGGCCATTGGCATTGTCAGTCAGACAATCCCGTTTACCTTCCTCAACTATCCTTAAGCAAGCGCTAAAATGGTAAGTTTCTAGTAGTATGAAATCAAGAAGACCTCGAACCACATGGAGACTGTCGTTTGAGTAGGAGCGGGAGAGACGGTTGCAGTTAGCAAGACCTTGAAACCTGGACACAAGATCGTGACGCGTGGAAGTCCCTACTTGGAGCCCTTTATACCTGCAGAGAGATTATCATCATTATCAACTATCTTTTACCTAATATTTTATTGTCCCCAAGATACTCTTTCTCGCCAATCTTCGCAGGAAACAGCGGCACGTCTCCGGGCAGCACGTAATCGTCCACTTTTTCCGCTGGCACTTCCAACTGCTGCATGCATGATGCTATGTCCCGGTGGAGGTCCACTGAGCGCTCACGGACTTCTTGGATACGAAGGTTCTGGAAAAGAAACGTTTGTGTTATTCTGAGATTTTTGAGCATTTTCATATAAACACTTCCGTCGAACACCAGAACCAACGGTCGCTGGTCCTTATCCAAACGCGACTACCGTCATTGACCATAATTTTATTCGTAAGACTTTGCAGACAGCTTTATGATAAATACCTGTACCTACTTAAGCCGGGTACTCATCTGCAAGCAGGTGCCTTACTATGACGTCTTAATGCGATTCAATTCCGACTCAGTTCAGGTTTTAGCTGTCACATTTAGTATGGATCTGACAGCGAGTGAACCTAAACTGGATCGGAATAGAATAAGGCCCCGGTAACCGTAACTGTTGCACGTTACAGTAGATAAGGAAACACCTTAGTGCGGCGCAGAATATGCCGCTCTGGGTAGGCTCGCGGGCCACACAGCTATGCGTACCCTTTTCTAGTAAAGTAAACTTCTCTTGCAAACCAACGGGTTGTATTTTTATTAAGCAAGCGGAGATGCAACGGATGTGCCCATTTTCTTCACGCTGCTTTTACATCATTGCAAAACAGCTTGGAAATAATGTAATTGCAAATTGACTTGAGAAAATAGACGGAGGTAATAAAATTTAAGCCGAGTAAAGAAATACCTGACAGTTTCATTATAGGTAGGTATCTAATAAAGATGAGTTTATGTACTTGCCTTACTACATTGGTTGGATGCGATTCTTAAAGTATTTTCTCTGCCATATAGGATACTCGCTAAATATAAAATCGTAAAAGAAACATGTAATGTTTTAACTGCTTAACGGTTTGATGTTACAGGTTTATAATTTTCTTTCTCTCATTAGTTTTATCAGTTAATTAAAAATATTTTCGCTTACCTAATTATTATGAAAAGAGATAAACAGTCACTGCCAGTAATTATAATTTCGGAAGATTTTATCTACCTGTTAACATCGCGTAAAAATATACAAGTATGAAAGAGCCAACATCATTCTGGAGGAATAACAAGTAAACAATTGAATGTTATAGTATCTTCGTTAACGTACTGGTCGATAAATGGCAACTATAGGTTCCCATGTACCTAAACTAAAGCAATGTCGCTCATCTCATGAGCAGTAGTCGACCTTACTATAAAGTGGTACCAAAGCCACTATCTATTCGTGACCTTGATACTTGGAGGGACAGGAAACCACCGCCAGACTTAAAGAAAAAACTAGTAACAACCACACGCAATGCTACCCGATATAGAACCAAATATTAAGTACTGCCTTACCATGACGTCTTAATGCGATTCAATTCCGACTCAGTCCAGTAGGCTTATTACCTAACTCGCTCGTAATCGCCATCGTGTTCATTTTGACCGTTCTTGTATGAATGTGACAGCTTGCTGATTCCGATGCCAATTGTCAGCCCATACATGAACTGTCAAAATGAACACGATGGCGATTGCGAGCGAGTTAAGTAATAAGCCTACAGGTTTAGCTGTCATTTTTTAGTATGGATCCGGCAGCGAGCGAACCTAAACTTAATCGGAATTGAATCGCATTAAGACGTCATGGTAAACCCTAGTTCGATAACAGATCCATCAAAATCATGAAATATCAGTTGTTTTATGTCACTTTCACAAAGGCAATCATTTGTCGATGGTCTAGTTCATGAACTTACTAATTACAGGGAAATGGCTGATGTAATTAGGACTATAAAGCAAACGTCATAACGTTGCAATTTAGCTGACAAAAAATGGTATTAGTCTGATTGTCAACTGGACCATCGATATTATCATTAAAAGAACAGACTTGTCTTTATGTGGATCGACTTAAGTTACGTGTCTTAAAAATACCCTCAATTAATTATGAAGTTAAGTTTGACTGAATCTGTGAATATTTAAATAAATATATTCAAATTATACATGCGACAAACAAAACGGAAGCAGATATTTGCAAAAGATGCCAATGACGCATTTAAAAATTTACATCACCCACTTCAAGTGGTTCAAATTCTATGACAAAACGTCAAATGCTTATCCAATGATAAAAACACGAAGCTAGAAAGAATTGCAAATATGTCGGTTTTGCATTTTAGTATTTCCCGTTCTTTCTAAAATCGCTTACTGTGCAGTTGTATTGATGAGCCAGAGAAATGCAATAAACAAGTAACAAGAGTACCGCCGCCGTCACTGCTACACGTGTTTAAAGATATTCACACGTGTCAACTGTATCATTCCCATAGTCATACGAGCCGAATGGAGAGTCAATGACCCAACCTGAAAGACAAACATTTTTGATACAAGCTTTTCTTCCATGCTGGTCTGGGAGTAAAAAACATAGAATGTAACAGTTGCTTTTCTTCCCGCACAGATGGTAATAGTCCATCGAGGGAGTGTGCGAAAATCTTAGGAATCATGTTATAGGCGATGCGGCTAGCAAACCATCACTATTTTGATTGAGATGCATTCCAGAAGTGTCAAAAATGACAGCTAAAACGTAACAGCCCCGGATCTAAGATTTTTTCGAACCGGGGCAAAACCTTGATAGTGGCGCTCCCTCCCTTCAGTGTTTGAGAAAAACTTTTTTTAGAATTCTTGTCTCAAGGATTTGGCGCCCCCATAAAACTCCGGCCCGGTGCCCCGTTTTGCCCCAAAGAGATCTGGGCTGAAACGTAAAATTGAATCGAATCGCATTAAGACCCCAGAACTAAGAAGGTATACCGCTCAAAAACGTCCAAGGATCAAACACGTACGAAATTCTTTACTTGACTGATCCCAAAACGCTTTTAATGAGTGTGTATACTCGTATGTATATCGACGCTAAGGCTATAAGAAAATTAAAAAGTTGGCAATCAAAAAACATTACTGCGCGAATATAATCATTACGCATGTTCTGCAGCTACATACATCTTTTAAACGTGCTTTAAAATGTAGTTTTATTTCATAGTGATTAACAAGCCCATGTACCTACTTCATGGTGCGCAGACGCATCGTTGAGAAGCTTTGATGTTTTACGATCGCGCCGAAGGGTCCGTTTATGTTCCAGTATTTTTAGATTGATTGTCTTGAACTTGGTAAAGTAATCAGCAGGTCTTGAAGTTCTCAGGTAGAAATGTGTTTCGAGTTTTTGTTCGTAATTGAGCGTTTTTTAAAAAAAAAGTCCACTTGAACATGTTTTCCAGAATTTAAATATTTTGGGTTTTTCTTACTCAGAATCGTTTACCCTATCGACTCTAATACGAGAAAAAGGGTATCCCTTATTTAACTTTGAATTTATTTTCCTGTTCGTCACGTTCCATATACATATAAAAAAAAAGTGCCGAACTGGAATGGAAATTTTGGGACACATTTTTTCTCGTATAAGGATAGATAGGGTAAACGATTCTGATTAAGAAAAACCCAAAATAGTTAAATTCTGGAAAAAATGTTTATGTGGACTTTTTTGGAAAATGCTCAATTGAAGATTAAAAATAAAAGTTTATTTTGAAAATAGGCCGCAGAGGTTCTTACGTGAATTTTAGGGACATACCTAAAAATGAAAAGACGGAACCTTTATAGGGTCACTTTTTCTGTCTGTCTGTTTGTCAAGACACTTTTTCTCAGGAACGCGTAAATTAATACCAAAATTAGTCTGCGGTCCCTTGTATAGAAAACCAATGAAATAAAATGACAAAATCGCCGATTATGATTCATTATCATACTAGCTGTTGCCTGCGTCTTCGTTTGCTTAGACTTCATTTATTGGCAATGAACTATGCAATTTCTAGGTACTTATAAAAGTATCCAAAGAAATAGGTACTTGGTGCAACCCACAATTAGTTCTATGGGAATAGATCAAATTGTCTTTTTTTCATTAATTTATGTTTATTGTTTACTAATCAGAATACTATTCCCGTCTAAAAGAGAAAATTAAAATCTTCAAGTTAAGTTAATGTGTACGTAAAATTGATAAAATTGAACTGATTACCATATTTATTATGCTATCGTCCCTCTATCATAAAATACTTAGACTGGTAATGTAGATCAATTCTAATTGTCATCGAAATCCATCTCTACAGCGAGATTATATTCAATCTCATGATAAAAATAAACATGAACCCCACACTCCATAGCTAACAGCTATGCTAAAATAAAACATTACTTTAAAATGCAATATTTAAAAACGACAGACTAGACATATTACATTTATTCAAATAGATGACGCAAATACTGTGAAATACATGAGAAACGAGCCTGTCAATTTTTTAATACGTCATCGGCATATTTTAGTCCCATATAGGCTGACCTGTATTAAATACTGGTTTTCAGACTGTTGAAAAATAATCTACGTTCTCCGATTACAATTTGAAAAAACGGCGCGTATTTCCCAAATTGCCAAACCACACGCTACCTCTAAAGTGTGCTAATATAACATTCCAATTACATACTAAAATAATTAAATTTAGCGTACTAGCGGAAGTGACGCCACCACACGTGGCTGGAGAGCTAGATCTCAGAAATAATCGCCTTACGTAAACACGGCATGCGCAAAAGAACGTCTTTACTTAGTCATTTGTTTAATTTATGCTCATACAAGTAGATAAAGGCAATAATAATATACAAGGAGTGGAGCCAGGAGGTGAAACGTTAGGATATTTAAAACACGGTTCGGAAATAACCAGCGACCTGCAATGGCTTCTCACGGAAGCAATGTAACTAACACGGTGCTGCCACAATTATCGTCATGTTAACAACATTAATAACTAATAGTATAAAACAAAGTCGCTTTCCGCTGTCTGTGTCTCTGTCTCTGTGTATGCTTAAATCTTTAAAAATACGGAACGAATTTTGATGCAGTTTTTTTAATAGATAGCGTGATTCAAGAGGAAGGGTTATATGTATAAAGCGATACTATGTAGTGACTACGCGGACGAAGTCGCGGGCAAAAGCTAGTCTACAATACAATACAATACAATAACTCTTTATTGAACACCACATATAACAACCAAAACAGAAAAAAGGTATACAGAATATTACAAAGTAACAATAGGCGGCCTTATCGCTACAGAGCGATCTCTACCAGGCAACCATAATGGACTGGAGAACAGAACAGATCTGAGCAGGTGGTGGTGGTGGTGGTGGTGGTCTACGTATAAACCTTCCTATTAAAATTCTTGAATCACACTATCTATTGGTGAAAACTGCATTGAAGTATTTGCATAGTTTTAACCTCTTAATCGCCGTTAGTCTTAAATATAAGACACAAAACATCCAGCTTCCAGACAATATACACTCTTTTTGACTTTTTGACACTCGGCGATACTGGCATGTTCGGTATTAATCTTTTCGGCGGTTAAAATCTAAGATCTATGGAGACCGAAGATATACGGCGGATAGCGGTCCTCAGTCCTCAGTCAAATTCTCAGTCCTTTTATAAAACTTTACAAACACATCACTATTGCATTGACATGAAACCAAGTGCAATTAAAAATTCACGCGGCTAACAATGACTGTGATAATAAATTAAACGAGGCTATACTGTAAAACAACCTGTTTGGATGATTCAGCATTTAAGTTAAAGAATTTGCTTATGCCTCTTCATTTCTAGCGCCATATATTTTGCGCACACACAGAACTTGAGTAAGTGCATAAAGACATACGTTAGTCTTACTTCAGGCTATTACAACTAATTAGGTTTGTTAAAAATATTTTTTACAGCGCGTGGAGCTATAACAAACGATTGCGAGGTCGTTCATCCACTATAATAGATGGGCCGATCAAGTGCAAGCCTCATCATCCTCCAATTTCAACTCAGACGTATTAGGATGCGCAGGACAGAAACAATGGAGGCAGATCATCCGTTCAAGATGCAAACCAGAAAATGATGACCACGATCCTCAGACATGAGGGACCGACTGTAGCGTTACCTTAAAGTATGTATGCAGCCGGTACATATGGCGATGGTCCTTGACGGGATGCAGGGTGATGGCGCGGTGCACCTCCCGTCTCTTCAAACGCCCTGTATACGCCGCTGCTCCGCTGCTGTTGTGGTGGAGAATTGTCTGCATCTGAAATAGTATGACATTCTTCTTTAGAAAGTTGCTCAACGACATAATAAATGACAAAACCGCGATGAGGAAAGGATTGAAAAGTCCTTCCACATATATTTTGATGTAAATTTTATTGTAAAAGAAAAACAAATCATAATAAAAAACAGTAAAAACTTAAAAATAACTTAAACCTAGCTAAAACTATTGTCAAATTAAAGATAAAAAAAATCATTATTACACATAAACGGATAATCCGTTATCCGTTTATGTGTAATAATAAAAAAAATCTCCCAAATCGCCGCCAATGGGGAGGGCGCCCAGAAGGCTGGCAGCATTGCGCATGGCAGCAGGCGACTGTATGTATAGACTGTCTATTATTGTCAGTATTGTTGCATAGTTTGTACAAGACGACAACATGTCCGTTGTTCGGGTCAATCATAGAGTTAAGACGTGGGTATGTTCATGACAGCGTGAATTAATACCGCCTGAGAGTATATATTTGGCTCATTCCCACAGCATTTTATTGGATTTAAGTGACAGAGATAATGACTAATGTTAACTTTTATAAAAACAGATAAGTAGGTACTGAAAATTATTTAAAAAAAGTGATCCTATAAGGGTTCCGTTTTTTCCTTTTGAGGTACGGAACCCTAAAAATACAAAAAGTTTTAAAACAAATCTAAAGCAGTAGAGTAGTAGAGTAGTGTTGTAATCTGGTGAGGAGTAGATGTTCCACGGGAGTTTGTAATTGTGTCGTATAGACACATCATTCAAACAGATGACGCTTGGCGACAAAAAATAGCATAGTAGCAAGGTCACGTGACAGTTAGTAACAGATAGAAAAATTCGATGGCTTTACCCACCTGCTATGGGTGGTGTATATGGGTATAGCACGCGTCACGGAATGACGAGGATCCGGGTTGGATTCCCGGCCATAGCTTTACTTTTCGGATTTTTCTGGGTTCTAGTTTTCAGTGTCGTTTAGAAATTTAACAAATTCAAACAAAAGCTAACTTCAAAATTGAACAAAAATAAAAGTTGCGCTAAAAATTAAATATGTACTTAATGAATTTGCGCACTAACAAATATTGGTCTATCATGAACTCTATCAATTACTTTATTTATCCTATAAATTAATGCCTCCTACATAAATGTGTGTGTGTGTGTGTGTGTGTGTGTGTGTGTGTGTGTCTGTGTCTGTGGTATCATAGCTCTCAAGCCGATGGACAGATTTCGATGCGGTTTTTTTCATTCGAAAGCCAGTTTTCTTGTGATGGTTTTTAGCATGTTTGGTAAAAATCGGTTTAGCAGTTTGTAGAATATCAGCTCTTTTCCAAAGCGACGTAAAGCATTTTCGGCAAAAAAAAAAGTTTTATTTTATTTATTTCATTACTCGATTAATGCGTGGGGTTATTTTTTTTTTTAATTTAATGTTATAAATAAGAGTTTGCTATTTAACACTGGCATTTGCGAAATGATAATTGTTAGTTAACAATTTTACGCTCTACTGTCATTACGTGTCATAGTAAATATTCTAAACAAGGTCTTGCTTGACAAACAATAACCAAAACCAGCTTAACAGTACACCTGAGATATATGCCATGTAGTACATCAGTAAGCCACCAATTCAGTGGTCTTATGGGCATACACAGATTATCTCATCGGTCCACAGAACAAGGCCCATCTGGCCGTAGTTTGACTAACAGATTTGTTTACTTTACGCAGATGATTTCGTTTGAATTTTAAATTTGCGGCAGAGGAAAATTGCAACGATTAAATGTATTTTAATAAGATTATCTAGTTTTATTCAATTTCTGGATTGTTTGCATCAAAGTAGTTACCTATAAATCCGGCACGTGTAGAGCATTGAAATGGTCCTGTCAAAGTTTAGTTCAAAAGTCGTAGTATTTGATAGTTTGTGACTGGAAACTTATCAGTACTCGTAAACGAATAGGTATTTATGTTATTAGCATTATTATACATGTGACACTCTCTCTCTCACTCTTTGTATTGTGGCTCTCGTTTTCGGATTGTATAGCCACAGAAGGCGTTATCTCCCAGACGATACGCCATAATGGGGATTATCGTTTCTTTGCTCACCAGTTGGCGCCACTATAGCTGAAAAAGGCGACTTTATAAAATCGGTGTCGGAACAAGGTTTTAAATCTTGAATGTCATTAAGTTTATTTAAACTTTGATATTTATTCATAACAAGCAAACAATATTAAAACGTTACAATAGTTAGTACCTATTTTATTTTAAAAAAACAAACCTCTGAATTAGCTGCTCTTTGAGGCCGTTTATTTTTTCGCCTCTTTTTCTTAATTCCGCTTTAAAAGCGTTCACATTCGTCGCCAAATAAACCATATTTGCGATAATTTCACGAAGAAGATCACAATTTGTGTCACGAAGCCCGCCAAAACCAGTGAAATGTGAATGTTATTGGACCTCACGCGGCACTAGCGCCTCTAGTGGCAAATTCCCACGCGATAGCTCCCACTGTAACTTCATGTTGGAACATTCATAATGAAGTACAATAAAATACAGGTATATGTACTTAATTGTTTAAACGGCGCGTAGTTTAAATATGGGTACTTAGTTATCTATACCTAGGAACCGAAAATTCTTAAAAACCAGTCTGTTTATGAATTCGCTAGACGTTTATGAATTCTTGCGGCAAATATGAGTCAACATCAGCGGTCGACATGCAGCAATTAAGGAATGACTTAATATCTCAATTAGAAGCGATGCTGGTCTGGGAGTAAAGAAAAAACATAATATTATCCTATCGAGGGGCGAAAATCTTAGGAATCATATTAAAGGCGATGCGGCTAGCGACCCACCACTATTTTGATTCCCCTTTCCACCTATACGCGCACAATCATGCTAGACGTGGCTTTTAGGTCTTGTTACCTTAGGCTCTGTCTACCCCGTAGGGGATAAAGTATATATTATGTATATGTATTCAGTGATACCTTTTTTAATCACGGAATTTTTGAAATTATGATTAAGTAAAGCTGATATTTGTCTGTCTTCGGCCTGTAGAGGTAGGTACATATATACATCCCAATGCTGCACGGACCTCCTTTCAGAATTAAGGCAATATAATTTTATAAAAATGAATGCATTCGTGACCGATTGAATATCAGCTTTGTGCGATAACTTAACTGCGTTAATTGATTCCAATTAATAACTGAGCTGAGATAATATTCGATAACCTAACAAGCACCAGGGTAGCGCTTGTTTATTCTGAATGTTATTCATTTCGAGAGATCATGATAAATTGTAACAGTTTAATTTAGTTTTGCAACGATATAATGTAGTTATTCAGTTGATAAACTGTTTTTGTGACCGACTGCTGACGTTTTCGAGCGATTTATTTATTTATTTTTTGCCTGCTGCATATTACATATAATAATTCTCTGTATTACCTATAGATAGATTTTATAACTACATATAAATGTCAAACATAAGTACCTAATTCTCAAAAGGATCGTCAATTCCAATAAAATAGTAATAATAATAGCTGAAATTAAATTAAAACAAAATAACAACAAACAAAAATAATGCTAAACAAAATGTCAATGTAGATTCACAAAAAGATCGTCATGAGTAGGTACATAAAAAGAGAAAATAATAATAATTTAAATAAAACCTATTTTAAAAGCAATTTGAAATGTCAAATAATAAATATAAAACCACAAAATGTGAAAATATTGTCAGAATATAAATAACAAAAATATATAATAATAAATAAATGAGGTACTTAGAATGGTACAAAGAATAATTAATATATGTACACTATTAGATTGTTAAACAAAAAGTGCATTATGTTTGCATGTGATATTAAAACAACATCCATGGGAAACAACCATAAAAGTCATTGTTATAATTGTCTGACTGATTCCATGATGTAATGATTTGCCCACTGGGTTCTCATCGGAATAATAATAGTCACATTGCA
The DNA here is from genome assembly GCA_949127965.1 of Pandemis corylana. Lineage (NCBI taxonomy): Eukaryota > Metazoa > Arthropoda > Insecta > Lepidoptera > Tortricidae > Pandemis > Pandemis corylana. Next base: position 11,102,823 of record OX421866.1, on the reverse strand, counting down.
CAGTATAATATAAAGTACGGTAGGTTGAGAAGTATAATTCACACGGCTCGTCCGCTGTTTAATTTTCTGAATCTAAACTGAGCTGTTGTAACTATAGAGGTAATAAACAGAGGATTGTTGTAATCGTAAAAAGTTTACGAAACAAAATCCAGTTTGACATGTGGATGGTACACCACGGCTTTAGTAATAAAAAAGTAATACCTTAATATAGGTATTATAGATAGGCATGTTCTAAGTTTAATATTAAAATCTATAGGTATAAATAAAAAGCCAATTGCTGTTCGTTAGTCTCGCTAAATCCCGGAAACGAGTGAACCCATTTCACTAATTATGGTTTTGAAATATTTGTCAATATTCCAGGAAAGGTTTAAATGGTAAAAAAAAAAAAATTTAGAAGAAACCAACGAGAGCGAAGTTGTAAATAAAATATAAATAACAAATTCACACTGAGCTAATAAATATTTGCAAAAAAAATACATACATACACAAGTCACGTCTTTATCCTTTTGGGGTTGACAGAGCCCAAGGTAACAAGACCTAAAGGCCACGTATAGCTGTGGGCGTATCTATAGGTGGGAGAGGGGACGAAATTTAGTTCCCATCATACTATTCCTCTCACTTCTGGCCTAGGTGAAAAGCGGAATCAAAAAAAAGTACATCTATCTTAATCATAGTGAACTGTGCTAGTTATAAAAATACTTGAAATCCATTTCACTAAAGTGTTACGTGCGCTTACAATGATCGATGAGCACAGCGCCTAAGTGCTAAAAATGTCTGGATTTTATCTTTTGCTTAGTGTTTATATTCTAGGCCGTAAATCTAGATTATTTTTTACATTGGATAGTTACTGCTGGGGCATTTAATAAAAAGAGTAATCAATCTTGTTACATCATAAATTGGAAAATTATAATTGATGAATCAGATCTGGATGAATTTGGGCAAAAAGATAGATTACTTTTTATCACATAAAATTGCATAGTTCCCGCGTGATAGCGATAAACAAATTCCTCGCAGATGAATTCACGAGCAACAACTAGTATTCAGTATCTATACATAGTTACATACTTTTACATTATTTTGTCAGATTCATACTAAAAATGACAGCTAAAACCTGAACTGAGTCGGAATTGAATCGCATTAAGATGTTATAGTAAGGCCCCTGAGTGTATTAGAATTCGTAAAAAAATCTGAATAAACGGTGGGCGTGAGCATTGCGAAAGATTTTAAGTGTATTCCTCAGATTATAAGTCGAATTATGCATTTTTAAATTTAATTTTGTATGGGCACGGTCGACATTAGGTATGTTGTTTGTGTTATGCTAACGAAAAATACAAAAGTTTAACATAACAATACCTACCTAGTACCTAACTATTTAAAAAAACTGCGTAAAATATGCGTTGATGTAAGCTTAAATTTGTTCTAGTTTCGTTTAACGCACCTACGCACATTTATATACACCTAGATTAATTTATTGAGCTATGCAATTCGAACATGTAATTTTCAATAATTTCAAGTCGTCAGCTATTACAATGGGCAACATAATCTATTTAAACAAATACAAAACAAAATATCTACTTACAAGTAGCAACATAATTGTGAGACTAGCTAGACTAGCCCTTGATTTCGTTTACGAAGAATACTTCGAAAATCCCGTTGAACTACGCAATCTTCCTAGATAGTAAAGTGTCTTATGTCTTATTGCTGACATTGTCACTGTCTCAGCTAAATTTCATCCATGGTAATACTGCACGTGACTATCCATTTTTCGTATTTCCGAGTCCAAAAACTTGCGTTAGTTTAAAACGTAATGAATGTTGGCGCAAAGAGTCTTACAAACTCACTAAGGAGGTGTAGAATTACATACACATACACAAATCACGTCTTTATCCCTTACGGGGTAGACAGAGCCTAAGGTAACAGGTGCCTACAGGCCACAATTAGCAAAATTGTGGGCGTATAGATAGGTGGAAAATGGAATCAAAATAGTGATGGGTTGCTAGCCTCATCGCCTATAACATGATTCCTATGATTTTCGCCCCCGGATGGGCTTTTACCATCTGCGGGGGTAAAGAAGCAACTGGTACATTCTGTTTTTTCTTTGCTCACAGACCAGCATGGAAGATGGGTGTAGAATTTATTGGTTGAAAAAACATCACGTGATTCGTGAACGCCCCCCTGTGTAGGAACGCTAGGAACTAACAGATGACTAATTCTGACCAGCCCACACGCGTTAACTGTTGCTAACTTTCAACACAGCAGATATGATCAGCGATCTCTCTCGAAAGTGAATCTGCAGCGACACCCGCCGCGTGCCCGAGTTTTTGTGCCGTTGTACGCCATTGTGTGCTAATCGGCCTCCTAATGTGGAACAAACGAACGTTAGGACCTATTGCAAGGAAGAATGGATTTGGGTAGAGGTAGTAAAATTCAAGATTATGGTTTGCAGACTTAAACGGAGGATGATTTAGCGACATTTTTTGTTAAGGCATGCGTTTGAACACAATCACGCCTGATGCACGAAGCAAAGATGACGTGATGTGATCGAAAATAAGAAACAGATCGATATTTTCTTTCGAAAATGTTGAAAAAATGTGTTTTTGGGAAGAGTTTTCGTTGCATTCATTCTGCGCTGCCTCGTAATCACTATCACTACATACTATAAAACAAAGTCGCTTTCTCTGTCCCTATGTCCCTATGTATGCTTATATCTTCAAAACTACACAGCGGATTTTGATGCGGTTTTTTTTTAATAGATAGAGTGATTCAAGAGGAAGGTTTTTATTTATGATTCTACGCAGACGAAGTCGCGGGCAGAAGCTAGTTGTATATAAAAATGAATCCCTATTTCCTTGGTCACGGCATCACGCGTGAACGGCTGGACCGATCTCGCTGATTCTTTTTTTGTTGTGTTTGTTATTGTCAGGAGAAGGTTCTTATTTAAAAATATTAAAAAAAAACTGGTACGGGGGCGAAGCCGCGGGTAACAACTAGTATAATATAGTATATCCTTACTGTCCCACTGATGCTCACAAATACCTATACCTACTTCATTACCAAAATCAATCAAATTCAAATCAAAGGTATTGGACCTACAGCTAACAAATCGTTTTAAAGTGTCATCCAAAGCATCGCCTATCTATGCAAACACTTGCCCGACGACCGGTCTCTATGCTATAGTTCTTACTATCCTAATATTATAAACTAGCTTCTGCCCGGGACTTCGTCTGCGTAGAATTATATATAAAAACCTTCCTCTTGAATCAATCTATCTATTAAAAAAAACCGCATAAAATCCGTTGTGTAGTTTTGAAGATATAAGCATACATAGGGACATAGGGACAGAGAAAGCGACTTTGTTTTATACTATGTTGATGATGCGAAAGTATAACTCTGTCTGTCTGTCTGTCCGTATGTCTGTTACACTTTCACGACTTAAACACTGAGACGATTTTGATGAAATTTGGGACAGAGATAGTTTAATTCCCCAGGAAGGACATAGGATAGTTTTCATCCCGGAAAATGGCATATTCCAGCGGGATAGCGATAAGCGAAATCTGTGCAGACGGGAGTCGTGGGCAACCGCTAGCTCTTCATAATTGAACAATTTCCAAGCAATCTGAACTAAATTCCCGAAATCAAAGATCCCAGCCGGTATAATTAGCTAGCATCTGCGCCCGCGCAAGTAGGAATACCACAGATGTTTACGCCACGGACTTTCTCCTAACTGTACCTTACCCCGGGATAATGAACTCGCATTTTGCAAGACGTGATTGCTCATTAATTCCTTGTAGGTACCATTTACTTTGCGTTTCAAAACTCAAAATGCATTGCAGCTAAGCAAGAATCATTTTCTTGATTCCGCAGTAAAATCGCCAAGAATTTCCATACAACTTTGTATGGGAAATGACTCGTCAGTAACTATTTTAACACTTTTAGTACCTAAATAATTTAAATTCTTCATTAGATGGTAAAAACCCATCGAGGGAATGGGCGAAAGTCTTAGGAATCATGTTGTAGGCGACGCGGCTAGCAACCCATCACCATTTTGATTTCCCTTTCCAGCTATATGCCCTTAATCATGCTAAACCTTAAGGTTTTGTTACCTCAAGCTCTGTCTACCCCGTAAGGAATAAAGACGTATGTATGTATGTATATATTCTTCTTCCGTTGAAACATTACCTACCTCCTAAACAGGCACTGACTGACCTGAGCCTCTAGTGTAAGTTTTCACATATAAAAACGTCTCGAACGCGTTCACGTAAACGTCTCAATTACTATGGGATATTTGGCAGCGCCACTTGCGGATCAAAACGGCAACAAACTGTTCTCATAGTCTTCGACATTTTAACGCAAACGCGTTAGAGACGTATTTTGTGACCGAAAACTTACACTAAGCATACTGGACTTTAAGTAGGTACACGTACTACAACTACATAGTATCAATTGCCAAGCTGAAGGTGATCTTAGATGTCCTACAAACTAGTGAACCAAATAGACTCATAGAACCTGTTGTCGAACCCGAGCCGGCTGGGAAAAGCGAGAAAGTTTATCTTCGGTCTAGTTCAGACTTTACACTTACATATGAGGAGGCTTGAAATATCAAACTTCTTAGGAAAAACTCTGAAACAAGTACCTAGAAATTATTAAAATTGATTTTAAATTTATATATCTATTTGTCTATACTAATATTATAAAGAGGAAAAATTTGATTGTTTGTTTGTTTGCATTGAATAGGCTCCGAAACTACTGGACAGATTTCAAAAATTCTTTTGCCGTTACAAAGCTACATTATCACTGAGTGACATAGGCTACTCTTTATCGCGGGAAAATACCTTTTCCTACGGGAAAATTAACATACCGCGGGCGAAGCTGCGGACGGAAAGGCTAGTTTTGTATAAAATTGTATACCTATTCCCCTTGGTCACGGCATCGCGCGTGAACGGCTTGACCGATATCGCTAACTCTTTTTGTGTTTTGTTTGCTGTTGTCAGGAGAAGGTTCTTAAGAAACAATGTTTCGAAAAAAAAGACTGGAATGGGGGTAAAAGCCGCGGGCAATAGCTGGATGTGAATATTTCGTAAGATAGATATTTATAAGGAAATATAAGGCACCCCGGACCTAGTTTTTTTATATTCCTATGCACTTGTGTTATAATGCCAATACCATTTAAACGCTTTAAAGTTAAATTAAAATGTAATATTAGATTTTACTTAAATCAATATGTATTTAGGTATCTACACTAGTTTATGTTCAACGAACAATCGAAAACGGTTTTCACGGATGCCCTATGTTTTATGTAGAGTTATGCTTTGCTCTACAAATCTACATAGTATACCTACTGTTTAATATGCAATATCACGATCGGGAAATCCTGATAGGTCGATAAAGCTTACGGAAAGAAATGACAATCTCGATCCATGTCATTTGATCTCGAGTTACCGTTAAAAATTTGTGGATATTTCCAAAACGATAAATAGGGAATGATTCTGAAATGATTGTAATAACCATCATTATATACCGCTATTTTCCTAATATAACCCTTCTAATTCCAACTAATACATACACATACTTACTTACATAAATCACGGCTTTATCCCTTACGGGGTAGAGCCCAAGGTAACAAGACCTAAAGGCCACGTTTAGCATGATTGTGGGCGTATAGGTGGAAAGGGGAATCAACATAGTGAAAGGTGGCTAGCCGAATCACCTTCAACATACCAAAGATTTTCGCCCATTTCCTCTATGGCCTTTACTCCCAGACTAGCATGGAAGAAACCAACTAATATTAAGTAAAAATGAATTTGTATACCTACATTACGAGCAAATGCACACAAATAAATTAATAGATACTATCTCGAATTATACGACCACACATTATTCTACAATGTTGCACGATACGGCACAAAACAAACAACATAATAATAGGTAATTTGCACAATTTGGAGTAAGTGACCTTAATAGCTGCAGCATATAAAAACTTCAAGGTAAATATCTATCTATCATGCTGGTCTGGGAGTAAAGAAAAAACCGGTCAAGTGCGAGTCGGACTCGCGCACCGAGGGTTCCGTATCATTATCTATAAATATCTAAAACCAGTGTAAGCAGAGCCCTGTTCCAAAGCAAAATGTACGCAGTGTGGGGTTACTTTATATTGGTCACTGCTATATACAGACATACATACACATTTACGGTTTTCGCAATTATTCTTTAATCTGTGCTATAAGACCTACCTTCATACCAAATTTCAAGATTCTGCGTTCACGGGAACTACCTTGTAGGTTTTGATTCCCTTGAGAGTTGAAAATTTGCGGAAATTTGCGGCATAAACGGCTGTATCTTTTGATTGCGTTGGCTTAGAAGTTTGATTTTTTCACAGCTGCAAGGGACAGTAGACCTGAGTAATTGATATAAATTTCAGCTTCATACCTCCACGCGTTACTGAGAAAAAGGGTCTTGACAGACGGACGGACGGACGGACGGACGGACAGACGGACAACAAAGTGATCCTATAAGGGTTCCGTTTTTTCCTTTTGAGGTACGGAACCCTAAAAACAGAATTTACCAGTTGCTTCTCTTCCCGCGCAGATGATAAAAGCCCATCGAGGGAATGAGCGAAAGTCTTAGGCGATGCGGCTTGCAACCCATCACTATTTTGATTTCCCTTTCCACCTACATGCCCTTAATCATGCTAAACGTGGCCTTAAGGTTTTGTTACCTTAGGCTTTGTCTACCCCGTAGGGATAAAGACGTATATATATATGTATATGTATGTAAATATTTATGTGTTTTTATATTTTTTCTACGATCGCTTCTTACGAAGATTTCTATATAGGTTTAGATTTAAGTTGTTTATTAATTTGACTTCTTTGTTATTTCTTGGGTCGAATTTCAAAAGTCATATTTAACCGATTGCCTTGAAATTTGTTACACATGTGTAGGACGAATGACAGTGCAAATACAGTCAACCAAATGTACAATCGGCAAAAAAAACATGTATTGAAAAACATTCATTTTGTTCGATAGTATAGTTACATTCGTTTTCTGCGCATGTTCCTCACCAACCGTCAACAAACATCTTCAATCAGTTCAATATACAAACGGTTAATAAAACTTCACTCGTCTTTTTACAGAGCAATTTCTGGATCCCAGACAATGACCCAGATCTAAATCACTTTGTTTGTAGATCATGAAAGAATAGTAAAAGATGATGTCAATTTTTTCGGTCATTCACCCATTCTGGCAGATAGTCATCTAAATTGGGAAATAAACTCGTAAAGCTATTTTTCTATGAAGCATCGTTACTCAGAAGAAAGACGTGGGCTGTACTATTGGTACTATTAAACTTTTTATTCATGTACATACATACATGCACATAACAAATCATGTCTTTATCCCTTACGGAGTAGACAGAGCCGAAGGTAACAAGACTTACAGGACACGTTGAGCAAGATTGTGGGCGTATTAGTAAAAATTGGAATCAAAATAGTGATGGGTTGCTAGCTAGCCACATCGCCTATAAATAACATGATTCCTATGATTTTCATCCATTCCCTCAATGAGTTTTTACTATCTGGGCGGGAAGAAGGTTTTTCTTTGCTAACAGACCACCATGGCATTCATATCATATCGCTTTACCAAATTATTTTACCACACAGGAGCTAAGAAGGTAAAGTGAGCAATTTTCGATAAACTTAAATATTTTTTGTTCATTAATATGAAACCCGCAAAATGACTGCTGATTCAATTAATCATACAAGGACAATTATTTTGGTTTAATCGATGAGATTTTATAGATCTTATCTAAGTAATCTATAATACCTTTGTATTGATAATAATATAAACTATAGCATATCTAAATAAACATGATTATAGTTTTTGTCAAAGTCATATCTTATCTAAAGTTTCAAAGAAAAGTGGTTTCCTTAATTTGTTTCACTCGATTTCCGGGGAAAATTCCGTCATAGTCTACTACCAACAGTGGTTTCTAATTTTAATAGACTAGTATCTATAATCAATTTGAAAATTAAGCATTAGGATAGTCAACCTATTTGATTCTTTGGCAACCGTAAAACCTTATTTAATTAAATAATTTTACTAGATTAAAATAACTCAGAAGTCTGAATTTACCTTAAAAGCAAAACAATAACAAAGAATATACCAGATGCTTCTCTTTCCGCGTAGATGGTAAAAGTCCATCGACGGAATAAGTGAAATTCTTAAATTGTCAGATTAGTGGAATATACACTTTTTAGCATGTAATTAACTTACCCTACCTTAATCTGACGTGCCCGAGAATTTCTGACGATCAATTTTTTTTTACTAATCTGATCCTTTATCCTTGACAGGCGGCCATATATATGGGGCTCATATTTGGTGGAGGTAGGTACTTTACCGGGTACAAGGTATCTCCCTGTATGTTAATCTGCCGCGCTTTAGAAACTCCCGAAATCCCCTCTCTTGGGCTCCCCCACTATTAGGAATCATTTTATAGGCGATGCGGCTAACAATCCATCACTATTTTGTTTTCCTTTTCCATCTATACGCATTGTAGGCTATCATGCTAAACGTGGCCTTCAGGTCTTCTTACCTCATCTGTCTACCCCGTAAGGGTTATATACGTGATTTGTGTATGTATGTATGTATGTCGATGGTTTCACTATAATTCGATTTAGATCAAACGATCATTTGACCAATTTACATATCCCGTACCCTCGTTTTACATATAGCGCACTCCTCAGGTCGTACGAAAAGACGGGGCCTATCTCTGGACATGTCAGACAAAGGACATACGGTTATTATACTGCCCCGAGCAATTGTGTCCCCAATCAGGCGGAGACGGAGGAAGCACCCACTTGCCCCCCTACTGTCTTATAGTTTAACCAGTAGATGTCACGCGAGTTTAGTATCGCCTAATTCAGTCGCTTCCTCACTTCGCGATACCCTGCCAAGGCGATACAGTGGGAAGAATGGCCGGACAGCCCAGTATTTAGTTAGTGACCAGTGAAGCTAGAGGTCCTGGGTTCGAATCCCGATAGGGGCACTTGAATGATAAATACGAATGTTTGTACCCGATTCACGGATGCTCAAACTTTATTTCTTGACTAGCTGTTCCTCCCGACTTCTGCGGCCCACGGGAACACTTTCCTTGGATATAAAATCAGTGCCAGTGAAAAAGGGAATAACTCAAAATCGCTACTTTTCAGTCGTTTCATTTTTTTTTATAGTGTCAAGCTTAGATATAGGTTATACATACAAACAAACAAACATATATCACAGGTAGACAGAGCCTAAGGTAACAAAACCTTAAGGCCGCTTTTAGCATGAGTAAGGCTGTATAGGTGGAATCATGAATTTAAGTATGTCTATCCGTTGACCAGCACCGATAGGACAAGCTTTGCTTAGTTTGGGACTAGGTCAATGGTCTTAAGTGTCCCATATTTATGTAAAGAAGTAAAGACAGAGTTCAGAGAGCGATAAAAACATTTCGAAGGATCACCCACACCTAAGGTTTTTCTTCGACTTAAATTCTTCTAATTACTATATCAAATGAAGCAAGAATTTTACTTCTTGATTTTTTTATATTTATTTTTAACATAGAAAAATCCGAGAAGTAAAGCTATGACCGGGAATTGAACCCGGATCCTCAGCATGCCTTGATTTGTGCTATACCGCTACACCACCCATAGCAGGTTAGGTGTTGTAATCTTCAGTGTCGTTTAGAAATGTAATATTCTTTTAAAACAATAATCACTTTGGAAATCACGCGACAAATAGGAATGTTTACCGGCCTTCTTACTAATTCAAAACTACAATAATCCATCAAATAACGGATATCGTTTAATCCCTAATCCTAAACCTGACGTCTAAAACGACGATAATGGCTACGACAAATATTCTAATTATCACTTATTATCAGTAACTAACTAAGTACCAAGTTATCTTCACTTACTATGTAAATAATTATCGAATAATTATCTTTGTTAATTGACGCATTATCCGACTGTACAATTACATAGCGCCTTTGATGATATTGTCAGCTAGTCAAATCAGCGCGTCATAATGAAAGTATCACTTATGGCCCGAGTGATGAATTTAGAACAGATAATGATCTCTTATCTTTAATTTTCCATGCTGGTCTGGGAGTAAGAAAAAACATAAAATGAACCAGTTGTTAGTCTTCCCGCGCAGATGGTAAAAGCCCATCGCGGGAATGGGCGAAAATCTTAGGAGTCATGAAATGAAATGAAATGAAATTATTTATTTTCCTTTAGACATGGTAAAAAACTGATCTAGTATTTAGTGTTGATGTCCGGCGACACGTCTAACCAAATAAATTGGCATGCAAACATTAACTTATTTTCTAGTGGTTTTTGGTATTTTGAATTAGCGCATTTTACAAAGTTTTCATTTTTATTAAACAAAAAAGTAAAATATGAATATTACTATAAATTATTAGTATTGCAGTTATTTATTTTAAGTACTCTTTCATTGAATATAATGCTTTGTCCTTAAGCCATTGAAATAATTTAAATCTGAATTTGCTTTGGGGCAACTCAGCTATGCTCCGTAGGTGATGCGGTTAGCAACCCATCACTATTTTGATTCCCTTTTCCACCTATACGCCCACAATCATGCTAAACGTGGCCTTTAGGTCTTGTTGCCTTTGGCTCTGCGTACCCTGTAAGGATAAAGACGTGATTTATGTATGTATGATCTCTTAGTCATAAATAGTCATAACCAAAAAACAAGAAATCTACACTTGTGTAGGTATCGAAAGCTATATTATTTCGTTCGATTGCGACTCTTACTATATGTACGTTCCACTACGTTACGATACCGTTGATTTATGTTTTATGTTTCATAATTTATGATTTAGTTAGTGCGTTCTCATCATCATAGATTTTATTTAATTTAATTTATGTCCAATGTGGGTGTGTGGATATTATTAAATACCAATAAAGGCCTCGTCAGGTTATGTCTTTTTTAGTCAACATGTCCTCGGGGATAGCGCAATACCGCGTAACTAGCACTGGTAAATACTGCGTATCTGCACAACACCGATAGGGAAAATCCGCGTATCTAACAAAAGTAGCCAAATTAAGATTACCCGCCAACGAACGTATAATGCTAATTACAATACATACCTAATACCAGTTCAAACCAGTATAAAATTGGGTGTTGTGTAGATACGCAGTATTTACTAGTGCTGGTTACGTGGTTTTGCACTATGGGTGTTGTGTAGATACGCAGTATTTACTAGTGCTGGTTACGAGGTTTTGCACTATGGGTGTTGTGTAGATACGCAGTATTTACTAGAGCTGGTTGCGTGGCTTTGCACTTTGGGTGTCGTGTAGATACGCAGTATTTACTAGTGCTGGTTACGTGGCTTTGCACTATGGGTGTTGTGTAGATACGCAGTATTTACTAGAGCTGGTTGCGTGGCTTTGCACTTTGGGTGTCGTGTAGATACGCAGTATTTACTAGTGCTGGTTACGTGGCTTTGCACTATGGGTGTTGTGTAGATACGCAGTATTTACTAGAGCTGGTTGCGTGGCTTTGCACTTTGGGTGTCGTGTAGATACGCAGTATTTACTAGTGCTGGTTACGTGGCTTTGCACTATGGGTGTTGTGTAGATACGCAGTATTTACTAGAGCTGGTTGCGTGGCTTTGCACTTTGGGTGTCGTGTAGATACGCAGTATTTACTAGTGCTGGTTACGTGGCTTTGCACTATGGGTGTTGTGTAGATACGCAGTAGGTAATTACCAGTGCTAGTTACGCAGTATTGCACTATCCGCGACGATGTTTAATATTTCGTACACGTAAGAACAAAGTCACAATATTATCAGAAACTTTTACTCCTCCATTAAAATGTGTTTTATAGAGTTATGATTTACTATGCGTATAGATGACATTTTATTACTTAAGATGGACGGAACGGAACGGACGCGGTATAGGTATACGTTTGTGTTGATTGTACTGTTCGCATGTCGCACCCTACGTGGAAGAAAGACGTAAGTCCTATTAAGGCTCTACAGGACTTACGTCTTTCTTCCACGAAGGGTGCGATGTATGAATTATGCAAGTTGTCCACTTCAAAATGCCAACCCGTTTTTCGACCACTTCCAGTCGAACTTAAATAAATTTTGGTAAACATGTGTCGATTGGATGAATGACAATGCAAGTACAGTCTGCAGGGAAAGATTGCATACTAATGTAACAAAATCTTATTTAGCTACAATGAAATGGCGGCGATGTGCCAGCGCACGTGCGTTGTGAAATGATTACGTTTCAATTCGCTCAAATTTCACGCGACTGACAACTTTGGAAATTTTATCAGCTTCACTCAAATTTAAACCTAATAATTCTACTGTAAAATCGAAAAAAAATAAGACATTTCTCATTTCTTTACCTACCTACGTTTCAATGTCACAGAAATACACAAAAGTTGAGTTACCCGTAGTAGGTACTATTTTTTTTCATAGAAAAATTATGTGATTATATAAGTACCTAGTTACTGAAAAACATATTAGAATGTCTGCCTGAATGGCCATTATAGTTTATTTCATTATACTCTAGTATGTAATTCTCTATATGACGCCTTCAATTAGTCTTTAGTTTGAAATCAAATTTCGAGCAATCTAGATTTTTCCCGAAAAGATAGTATTATTAACCTTATTTTTTTTTTAAACTACTATTTTTGAAAAAGTGGTTTATACATAATCACAATAGTTAGTAAAGCACAGCACAAGAGGATCCTTTACAGTCAACCTCGGACTTTAGACTCAATAGAAAAAATAAGCAATCGGTGTTTGACCCTAAAGAGCCTTGGCCTACGATACGCGAGCTCACTAGCTTGCAAACTAATGCGCAGCCGCAGCGTCGCAGTAATCAGTCACATACTTAAAAATATCATACAATTTCATAATATTAATATTGGTGACTTATAAACTTGATTGTATTGTTAACGTACTTTACTGTTTCATAAATTAATGGCCAATGGGTCTAAAATAAGTAGGTAGGTATTCCTGAAATATTTCGTACAATAGGTATAATTTATTCTCATAAACCAGACACATACTAGTCTCGTCGTACATATAATGAGTCAATACTAGCAGGTGATAAACTCATAATCTGTATTCGTAGGTACATAAAAACTTATACACACAATACCAATTATATGATGGTATCTCCGAATGCGCTGGTAGTTTCAAAAAGACATGTAAAAGAGCCCTTTGCGGCCAATTTGCAAAAATAAATTTTCATTTTCATTTTCCAAGTTGTAGAAACGCCCTAATACAATCAAGCAGCAAACATTATTTTACCTGACTTAGTTCAGTATAGGCTTATTATCTAACTCGCTCACAATCGTCATCGTGTTCATCTTGACAGTTCATGTATGGACTGACAATTGGCATCGGAATCAGCTAGCTGTCACATTTATACAAGAACTGTCAAAATGAACAAAATCGCGTTTGCCAGCGAGTTAGATAATAAGCCTAAAGACTCGATTCTTATAGCACCTATCATCATGAAAGGTATATTGTCCCATTACCGCTTTACCGCAATTTACAGAAAAAACAATCGAATAATTCAAATTTGAAACACGATGCAAAGTTGCAAAACCTATTTTAGCAGGCTAATAATAAGTATCGTAGTTACAGACAAGATGCGCAAAAACATCGTAATGACCACTTGGTTGTAGTAATTTCTTGTCCGGAGCGGCGCAGGCGCCGAAAGGTACGGGGGCTTTACACTGGTTGATAAGCGAGCAACTTAATCGCAGTCACAAGCTTAATTTGGTTTGAAAGAGCAGTTGGCTTATTACCTAACTCGCTCGCAATCGCCATCGTGTTCATTTTGTCAGTTCTTGTATGAATGTGACAGCTAGGTGAGTCCGATGCCAATTGTCAGCCCATACATGAACTGTCAAAATGAACACGGTGGCGATTGCGAGCGAGTTAGGTAATAAGCCTACAGAACTTCAATATACTACTGGCAAAATTCGCAAATTTACGAATAATTAACACTATTAAATTAGAACTGTAATTTTGAAGCAATCCACAGATGTGCCTGAATTTTATTAAGGAATGCTTTGTAAATGTTATGGTTGCCTTTCGTGAATATTTCGAGCAACACCGCCGAGAAAACATAAAGTCACGTAATATAGGTACAAAGTTACCCATTATTTTGGTTATAGAACTATGTATCGGCTTTACGCTATGAATGGTTTGGTGGAACATTAGAATAGCATTACTTGAGCCGTTCACTTGGCATGGTCTCATTAATCTTCTAATGTGACTGGATTATCTAAAAAATGGCTGACACTTCTCTGATAAGCGTTCATTGTTTGGTGGCTTCCGAATAAGTTTTGTGATAAATTTAAGAAGAATTGATAATAACGCGAACCGCGTAGCAACACGATTATGTTCTTTGTATCTTGTACATTGTACAACGAATAGTAAACGAATAAGAACACAATGAACATGATAGTGCTCATGAATTTAATAAAGTTAGTATACCTGACATGCAACATGACATTCTACCACTGATATTCCATTTTTTTTAATTGTTAAATATTATAAATGCGAATGTGAGTATACATGACAGTTCGTTACGCTTTCATTATGGAGATAGTTTGAGCCTCTGGCTGGGAAGAACACAGGATAGTCTTCGTCTCGGAAAATGTTATAGTTCCCGCGGACGAGCGAAAAACGAATTATCCGCAGATGAAGTCACGGGCATTCATAAATCGGGTTTTTCACATTTTTAATTAAACGTTTTACCTAGTTAAAAAACTCAAACAGATATCCATATAACTGCCGTAAGCAGTGGCAAACAAGCCTAAAGTAGCGGTCGAAGCGACTCATTACGAAGATTGGCAATTTCTTCTCAGCAGCGGGCACTGCCACCGTGGGGTCGACGACCTACGCCTGCCCAAATTTGTCCAGCATTTATCATAATAAAAGTAAAATTGAAAGTGCAGACCAACTTTTATTAAATTATAAAATACTATGTCTGGCTCTGAATAGCGTTAATTGCAGACACAACTACAGCTGTCTCTTTCTTTGTGGCTTTATTGCTGGCAAGATACTTTGCAGCCAATCTTTTTGGATTACACTGAAGCCAAGGGCGTTTTTGAATAGATCTAGCCAAGGAACAGGACTTGAATAATACGCAGGGTTTATTGGTTTGCTACATTTTTGTTCAATTTGCAACGTGAAATAGATAGATGAAAAGGATCGACATAAAACTCAAACTGGACTGGAACCAAATCCGTCGATATCGATTTGTGTAACGCTTTACATTTTGCACAACAGATCCGAAAGTTTCACCCGCTGTGAAGTACAAAACCTTTGAATTGATTTAAAAACGTTTTTTAGTTATAAATACTTTTGCCGTTATCGAAAAAACGAAACACGGTCGTTAAATTTGATGACTATTTCAATCAGTCCAATTATTACTAAAAACTGCAGGATTTTTTAAGTTAGGTATATAACGTACAAATAGTTTCTGATGGTAGATAGGACCCGCATGGATAGCAGATGCGTTGTCAGCCTAGAAATCTTTATTAACTACAAAGTAATTACTACATCACGGGCCAGAAATTTCATCGGCTGTCTTAAGCCTGAAATACACACGCCAGTAGCTTGTACATTTTTGTGCAGGTACTTAGCTTGCGCTCTTGTCGCATCAAATTTGACACTCGGGCCAGGTACTTGCGCAAAAATGTGCAAGCTACAGGCGCGTGTATTCCAGGCCTTACTCTCCACGCAGGAAAACTGCAGTATTAGATAGGATTAGGGCATTTTTCTGAAAAATCCACTCACCCTTTTTCTCGAATTATACAACTTCGATTGCCAGTAAGGCAGCTCTGCTCAGAATCACGAGCACTATTGTATTAAAATTTACGAGTAACTTCACATATAAATTTCTATGGGAAATTACCCGTTATTTTATGTTGCTTACTTAACGCTTCATTTAAAGCACCTTGCTTGAGGCCAAATTCCAAACCAAACAAGTTCAATTACGATTTAGATCACACTTCATCAAACAACATTGGGTCTATGTAATTTACGTTCTTGCTCCGTTGACCACAACAGCTGTCAATTCATTGAACCGTGTTTTTTTATACTTTATCTTGTGCTACAGTAGCTGTTTTAATTAATTTTAAATTGTTTAGAGCTGTTTGTCACTTTAGTATCACAAAGTCAGTGCGTTAACTGAGGCCTTACTATGAAGTCTTAATGCGATTCAATTCCGAACCAAAGTTAGATCAATCGCTGTCAGTTCCATACCAGAAACGTCAAAAATGACAGCTAAAGAATGGGAATTGAATCGCATTAAAACGTCATGGTAAGGCCCTTGGCGACTCTACAGTGTACTTTCATTTATAAAGTATAGTTTAATAAAGCCAAGGATGGTTTTCTGACAGACAAAGTATTGCTACATGGCATTGGTATCGAGAGATCTGGTTTTCTAATTGGCTTATAAGTCTCATAACTTAAGCAACCTATCCCTAAAGCCAACTGCAAGTTGTAACTGTAATTTTGCGCGCTATAGTAACTAAAAATCCAAGTGTGGCTCGCCACTTCCACACTATAGATTTCGGTTACGTACTGTAACGTGCAACAGTTGCGGTTACAACTTGCAGATGAGTACCCGGTTTTACGTAATCAATTAATAATAACGTAAGTTATATGTCCTGTTCTAATTTATTAAAAAAAAGAAGATATTTCAGTCCAGTTCGAGTTGGAAAAACCAGCCAGCAATGAAAATAAAGAAACGATTAAATTGCAACCTTTTTGGTAACCAAAGCAAAGGCACTGACCCCGTTAGCTACATAAAAACTGATGAACACAATCCTCCTTTATAAGAGCCCGTTGCGCCCAAATTGCTAACAGGAAAGCATTAATTTAGGGTTCTTAGAATAAAAGAAGGAAAGAAATGCGCTTTGAAGGCTAAAAGCAGTTCAAATATCCACCCTATTAATATACCAGTAGGCTTATTACCTAGCTCGCTCGCAATCGCCATCGTGTTCATTTTGACAGTTTTTGTATGAATGTGACAGCTAGCTGATTCCGATGCCAATTGTCACGCCATACATGAACTGTCAAAGTGAACACGATGGCGATTGTGAGCGAGTTAGGTAATAAGCCTACAGATCTCTTAGAATTTATTAGAACACTCCTGTACCTAAACATTTTTCATAATAATTTTGGATTCAATTTTCAAATTCAATTTGAACATTGAAACATTTTGTCAGCCACAAAAAAAAATGTACAGGAGCTTTACCATGACGTCTTAACGCGGTTCAATTCATTTTTAGTATGGATCTGACAGCGAGCGAACCTAAACTGAATCGGAAATGAATGGCATTAAGATGTCAAGGTAAGGTCCCTAGGTGTTCAGTCAAAGTAGCCCAACCAGACTTACTGAAGTATTCCGTATAAATTTAATTTTAAGACACAGATGAAAAGATCCAGCTAGCACCGTTAGCGTATACAAGAAGAAGAAGAAGAGGTTGAGGGAGAGGTAGGAGTAGAAGTATGTCAGGATCGTAGCAAGTGGAACAAAGTAGTCTCTGCCTACCCCTGTGGGAAAGAGGCGTGACGGTGTGTATGTATGCACACACTTAAACATTTATTTCACTCCCCGTTGCTCCTATGAAACTTGTTAATAGTATTTACCTAATTTGACTGCTATCTTTAGCAATTATATCATCTTTATGATGTGTTGTGTGGCTATAATTATCATTTCGGTGTCATCGCAATAAATACCCAATATAGACTTGAATACATTTTTACAGATTTACATACAATTATACAAATAACTTGATTCTGCATTCCGTAGTCCGGCGGAATAGATAATTTTTTTTCTACGTGTATCAATGAAAAATGAGTTAAAAAAACATTTATAGGGTCTGTTACACAAGTCTCTGTTAAGTTAAGCTTTGCCGTAGTGGGGTAATTAATAATATTGTGACTGTTTCTGCACAAGCCAAAGCAAAAATAATTATCAAATTCAATTATTATCATTGAAACACCACTGATTAAAAGCGGCAGTTTACGAAACATATTTCGTAGAATTCTACGTAAAAGATAAATGAGATTATGACGTATGACTACCCAGCCAGTAGATAACCGCATAAAATAGATTCACGACTTATTGGGTGCTCAAACCGAATAGTTTAAAAACTGCGAACGCCCAAGAGCGTCCAGTAAAGTTGAACTGCACATTTTCAGTTCGATTTTAGCCTTATGTCAAAAAGAAATCATGCCTCATGCAGCTGCCTCGCCGAGATGGCTCGCTCAGTCGGGAGGGGGGTTACCACAATCGTTTCATGCGTGCCAAGTTCTTAGCGTAAGGGACACAGTTATGCAACCATTGTAGCTCTGAAGTAGGTACCTACCTTATACATGAGGGTTTTCCAAAAAAAAAACACATGAACATTTTTTCCAGAATATTTTGGGCTTAATGAGAATCGTTTACAAGAAAAAATGTGTCCCAGATTTTACTATGGATTTTTTTGTCTTCGTCACGTTCCATACATAACTAGCTACCTATATTAAAAAAGTGATGAATTGGAGTGGAAATTTTAGGACATATTTATTCTTGTATCAGGATCGATAGGGTAAACGATTCTGAGTAAGAAAAACCCAAAATAGTTAAATTTTGGAAAAAAAAATACATGAGGACTTTTTTTGGAAAACACTCACCTACACCTTCATACTTTTATATCTTCAGTCCCTCACAGCATAAAAACAGCAGAACAATTCCCAAAGTAGTTTTGAGAGTAACTGTTGTTCCCAGCGCACTCATGGGTGGACGATAAGATACGATGTCTCAATGTATTTAAGAATAATAACATTGATCCAAGCAATTCTGGAGAGGCGTATGGCCAATGGAAGAAACATTTTTTATCTAAACTCTAGATTCTAGAGTATAACGATCGAATGTCATTAATTACGAATTCAAAGGCGCTTATTCTTATTCGTAAGATGACTCCGTAGTTCCAGATCAGAATAAACGGAAGTGCTTTTAAGTCTCCTTGCCTAATAATTAGGCCTTGTCTGATGTACTTCCTACGAGCTAGATTTAGTCAGAGCTATGTGTTCCACAACCATAAATCAGTATGTGTCCAAATACAGATAGGTTTGATGATCATGACGCGTTTAATATTTAATCTGTAGGCTTATTATCTAACTCGCCCGCAATCGCCATCGTGTTCATTTTGACAGTTCATGTATGGGCTGACAATTGGCATCGGAATCAGCAAGCTGTCACATTCATACAAGAACTGTCAAAACGAACACGATGACGATTGCGAGCGAGTTAGGTAATAAGCCTACTGTTTGGATTAACATTATTCTTAAACTATCATGATCATATTCAACGAAATACAGCAAATAATTCCACTGGCTTTTATGAAAGCACATACACACACATACTTACACAAATCACGTCTCCATCCCTTACGGGGTAGACAGAGCCTGAGGTAACAAATCAAAATAAATACTGATGGGTTGCTAGCCTCATCGCCTCTAACATGATTCCCTAAGAATTTCGCCCATTCCCTCGATGCGCTTTTACCACCTGCGCGGGACGAGAAGCAACTGAAAGGTTTTATGTAAGTGAATGGAAATATCATAATAATCAAACGAGCGATAGGTTAGGTTAGGTTTGTAGGTATGTTTAATTTTAGTTGTTGTTTAAAAATTGACTATTTTTGTAACTGTTTTCGGGGGCGAGTAATCCAACTGGCAAAAGGCGTTTTTCTCGAGCTTTGCGAACATCCAAGTTCTAACATAACAAGAACGACTTCGTCCACGTAGAGCCTAAAGGAAAACTGAAGGAACCTAAAACGAGTGTTAGTACCTATAATATAAGTGACAATCACTAATATGTAAGTAGCAGCTCTGTTACTTCCTCTTATATGCTTGTAACTAAGTACCAATGTAAACAAATATCGGATTTTTACCCACTGCCATGAACATTCCAAAAAGGCTTTCAAAAGTTTTAAACAATCGTCGGTCCTGTAAAGGGGTCATAATTTTTATATTCAACGTGCCATTAGTATAAAGAGCAAATAAATAAAGGACTATTGTTCTTGTGTCAAAGCGGCCGCTATCCGGCCTAGCATGTCGGCCCGTTTGTAAAAAGGACGTCCTAGCATAATGACGCACACATGTGCCAAACAAAGAACTATTTTATATTTCACAAACTTATAATTTCTAGTAAACTAGTGGGGTTAAAGAGGCTGCTATGATATAATAAGAAGTAAATACGTCATATCTGTTGTTAGAATAGCTTATGTAGACACTGCACATTTTAGTAGGTAGATATTTTTCCCTGTGTGGCCAACCGGTCAACTGGTCAATCGTGGCGAAGTATGAAATGAAATGAAATGAAATGAAATGAAATGAAATGAAATAATTTATTTTGCTTTAGACATGGTAAGTAAAAAAAATGGTGTCTTAAAAATAGTGTTACAGTGCGCTGACATGTCTAACCAGAATATTGGCATGCAAACATTTTCTTTTCTTATACTAATCTACAGAATTAAATTTAGTAAAATTAAATAGATTATTGATATTAAAATAGTTTACCAAAATTATACATAATTAATAAGATTCAATGTTAATAATGTTAATAAAATATATTTCCATTATTACAATTGTCCATTATTACATTGTTACAAAGAATTCACAAAAAGATCGTCCGGAAAAATAACACAAATAAATTAAAACATGTCAAAGCATTATTACCATTAATAATAGTTAACTAGGAACTCAGGAATTCCTTAATTGAATAGAAAGTTTTTTCTTTCAACCACTGAAATAACTTTATTCTAAATTGACGTCGGGGCAACTGAGTTATACTCTCCGGCAGTTTATTGAAGATACGTATTGCCATTGGATAACAATTTCGACGATACAGATAGTAGAAAATGTAGAATATTTTTATGCAAAAACCCTTACGAAAAATACTCGTGTGTAATTTGTATGTACATCGCACAGAGTAAACAAACTTTGGCTTTCAACAGGTTAGCCGCCCCTAATCTACATACGAATGACGCACGGAAGCCCAAGAACATTGGGCCTTATTTATTTATTTACAAAATTCGATTCTTGAAGTTCGTTTCGTGCTGCCCTGATAATTCCTACCGTATACTAGCTAAAAAACGGACACGAATTACAGGGTGCACATTGTTAGGTTGCGTTTTCCAGGCCGTATATTGGTGGCCACCTTCAGTCAGTAAGTACAGGCTGGCAACATTCTCTTTTGCTCGTTCATTGAGAGAGCGTAGCGTACTACTTTGGTTCACCAGCTGTACATACATTGTACCCACAATATTGATGTGGCCTAGAGCTAGGTGTTGCAAGTCTAAATTAATCGCGCTACCCAATGGTTGAATCAGATCAGTCATTTATTTTGTCATGTTCGTACTTGGTAAATAACTCTTTTGCAAAAAAAATTGGTAACTTTGTTTAATAAAAGTTACAAACAATAAAATAAAAAAATAATAAGGAGTGTCTAGAATCAATGTCAAGTAAGATACAATGTCTCTGTTCAATCGTGCAGAGTTACTTAGCACTGGGCCAATACGAACTATTTGCTTTCCCGCGCCATTGCTAGGGTTATCAGATGACAAGCGTTTTACCCGACTTGTCGGAAACTTCGACAATAAAACATCAAAAATAGTAACAGACAGTTTTTACGATACCGCAAATTTTTAAAAATAGAAAATTTACCGTAAAACCGAGGAATTCAGGATTTTTTATTATTTGATCTGGTAACCCTAGCCGCGTGCCAAGTGTAAGGCCAAACAGCACGGTTTGCGAGCTAGCGTTTATCGGTCAACTATTTAGAATACCGACTACGCCTTTGAGATTAAACGACTTTGGCGACACATTTAGTTGTTGGTTATTTTTGACAATAGCGACTGGATTTTTGGATGGAAAAAGTTATGGATTGACTTTCAAAGTAAACGGGCTGTTCCCTTCCCCAAGTTCTTGTACATTCCGAGGGCGGTGAAATAAAGAATGTCTCAGACGGCAGGAACTTGTCGCACAAGCCAAAGTTGAGGGCGATAAACATGCAACCTGAGGATTTCTTTATCACCGCCCGAGGTGTGTACACATTTGTACGTCTTCCCCTGGAGGGGTAATGGAAATTTCCACTCTCTTAGCGGGCGGTAAATTGCTACTTACTTGCCCGGGGTGACGTAAAATATTAAGGTTCGTGTACATGTATGAAAGAAACTGAAACATCGTATTATCTCGGGAATGTTCGTATTTGTATGGCATTTGTCATAATACTTCAGTCAGACTCATAGACACTTCGGCATCATTCGGAAGTAATCGTGTGTTCATGATGGGAAAGGATTATTTACTACGTCTGTAACTAGCTTGGTTTAACGGCCCGCAGGCGTGGAATAAATATGAAAGACAAAGCATAGCCTCAAGAACGAATGCATTAGTACACAAAAGGCTAAAAGTGTTTGCAAACAACCCTACCTACCTATACGTAGATACGTATAGGTAGGTTTAGATAAACCTGCTGTATTATTCTCCAAACAAACTCACCTTACCTCTGCAGAGCCATAACTTGGTCCGTTGGTCTTTTTTTATGCTGTGGAAAATGCGCCTTATGCACCCGCCAGATACCTACGGGGTTACCGGGGATATGTGGGGCTCTCCCGCGACGGAGACATACCCACTAAAAACCACACGGATTAGGGAATAGGGATTCGGTCGTATGTGTGGCGTTACGGGAGCACTCGGTGTCACCGCGACGCCCCACGACCACCCCGGGATGGGGTTCCCTCTTCGCGGCACCTGTGCAATGCAGGTTTGGGAAATCCCGCCCTCCCCCGCTGGTGCCGTTTGGATTTTTTTATAGAGGCTGTCTCCTCGTGGCCCCTGTCTTGAAAAAGATAGCATTGGTCCGTTGGCCTGTAGTGAATACAGGTATATGTATATAAATCACATCTTTATCCCTTACGGGGTAGACAGAGCCTGAGGTAACAAGACCTAAAGGCCACGTTTAGCACGATTGTGGGCGTGTGACACCCCAACTTGTGAGCGACGCAACACACAATATGAAATTAGAAATTCTAATTTCGGTGTCATTATAAAACCGGATAATGATAATGCAACATATTTGTTCTGCCGCATAAGGAGACCATCTGTATCACTTAACGTGAGACTTTTAAGGGTGCTTGTGATAAGTATCTCCACCCAACGCAGCAAAGAAATTTCCCACAGTATACGTAGCATAATGTTTAAATATAAAAATAACTCCTTTTTATTCCCACCATTCCGCGTCTACCAAATAAAAAGTCAAGACGGAGTCCTACCTAGTCCTACGAACGTTGTCGCGACACTTCCGCGAAATATAAATATTGTCTGTGGCGACATCTAAAACTCTATGGTAAGTCCTTTCTGACAAGTGTCAACCTGTCAACCTATAACATGATTCCTAAGACTTTCGCCGATTCCCTCGATGGCCTTTTACCATCTGCGCGAGAAGAGAAGCAACTGGTAAATTCTATGTTTTTTTTTTGCTCCCAGACCAGCATGGAAGAACGTAACTTAAGCTCCCGTGTAATCAATCATTAAAACTAGATGTTTGTCTGTACTTCACCCAGTTCGCCCGGTTCACTGCCCCCAGATAATTAGTTCGACATTATACGGTTAGTCACTCAGTCATGCCCTCTAAACTTGCTTATCAACCTTCTCAACCTTAAATAAATGCACGATGATTTTTTTAGCGTTCCCCACACAACAAAGAGACAATAGAAGTGCGATAAGTCACATTCGCCAGGGAAACCGGTGTCGCCAACTCTTACATCGACTTGATATATTGGCAATTACCTATCGGTCGTAGCTTTTCTATTATAAAAATGTAAAAGTTCTGAATTGGTATTATAACTTGAACTTACCACAAAATATTTCTTAAAGCCCTTTGTACAGGTATATAAACACCATCTAGCGTGAAACAGCCTGATTCTGGCAAAATCATTCTGCTACTCGGACCGTTAAATTCAAATTGACGTTTATACATGCGATTTTCCGCATAAAAGCGGCACGCGTCTCTCGTCTCGTTCACGTGCCCCTCTAGGGCTCTCTTTCTCCTATGGTTCCGTGTAATTTTTTCTCCTCCTAACATTCGTTAACTTAAAACTGTAAGTATCGTCGTTTTTGATTGTTCCGCTTATACTATAAGGAGCGGAAGAGACGATATGATACGACCTTCGAATCTCGGATTCGGGTAATAGACCGATTTTTTAACCTTTTCGACACCAACGACACATATCAGCACCGCAGTTTCAAGGCCAACGACCTATATATACGTCCATTACTTCAATGCAAAAGCAGCCTTCGTTCAGTTTAGATCAGTGGTTCCTAACCTGGGGGTAATTACCCCCGCAGGGGTAAAACTGAGATTCTAGGGGGGTAACACGGGATGGCACGAAATAGTATTAAAATAGCAATAAACAAAATAGTAGTATGGTTAACTCCGAGATTTATATATTACTTCACTTACTAGTTACCTAAACGTGCAATTTCTTACATAATAAACATATTTTCGTTCGAATTTGTGTGGTTTTAATTATTTTAAATTAGCTAGGGGTAAACTCAATTTCCATACTTGTTCACAGGGGTAGTGACATTGAAAAGGTTAGGAACCACTGGTTTAGATGCAATTTAAGGCATCGCAACAAAGTCTTCTGGTTTATGGGTGACGTATCTTGTATTTGACGTGGCGGTTAAAAGGTTAAAGCATTATCTCTGTATCACTCAAAAGTAGCATTCGAAAGTAGAAAAAAAATGTGTATTGCTACACAAGTATGTATGTATAACTCTTAATTGTACATAAACAAGAAAAAGATGAATACCGGACAACACAAATGCACAAAGGCGAACTTATATTTGAATGATTGACAGGACAAGTATTATAAGCAAGAATAGACACAGGAAAAGTAAAAGAACCAGTACAAGTACAGTTGAAATTTAATTTAATTTTCAACTGAACTATAATTTTCTACTATCTACTCATATTTCTAATTGAGCACATGAGCACAATTCTTCGCCACCTTCCAGTGGCGTTTTCACATATGTGATTTCAAAAATAGACCCCCTGGTCTGTAAGTTATCTACTAAAGTTTAGTCGGGCGTGACAGCTTGATGATCCGAAACGCATTTGAATGTTTTCAATGACGATAGTTTATCGAACATTACCAACTGTTGCTCAATTACTCTACGATGATGAAATGATGTTAAATCTCGACGCATACATTTTCTATAAGTACATAAAGTAGGTACCTAATTAGCATTTATTTCTTAAAACCTATCTGTCTAATACTTTGTTCGCAAAAGACATTATAGAGTTAGAAGCTGTTCAAACTAGGTATGTTTAGTTTTATTCTCGCACATAATAAATATCCGCAACAAAACTCGTCAGCATTGAAGAAGATTGATTGATTGCAGAATTTTTGATAAGAAGTTAAAATTTTCTCGTGTACTGTACTATATAGGTTGCAACATAAAACACATCATGAAGATAGCTAAATTAATTAAAGTAGGTATCCTGAATGAAAAAACATTTAACGTGACAGCTGCGAATTAATTAACACTCTCATTGAATTTACACTTTTTACTGTTGGAGTCTTCTCACTTGTTAGCGAAGTATAAATTTAAAAAAAAGTGTTTTCACAACGCGAGAGAGAGAAAGAGAGAGATTGACGTCAAACTTATAACACCATCCTTCCATTCTTCCATGCTAGTCTGGGAGTAAAGAAAAAACATAGATGTACCAGTTGCTTTTCCTTCCGCGCAGATGGTAAAAGCCCATCGAGGGAATGGGCATAGGAATCATGTTATAGGCGATGCGGCTAGCAACCCATCACTATTTTGATTCCCCTTTCCACCTACTCGCCCACAATCATGCTAAACGTGGAGTTTACCTTAGGCTCAGTCTACCCCGTAAGGGATAAAGACGTGATGTATGCATGTATGTATGTATTATAACACCCCTTTTTGCGACGGGGGTTAAAAATGGCATTCCGTGCTTTATAAAAACGAAATAATTTATTCAACAGAACCCAAGCCGCGTGCTCACACGTGAAACATAAAAACGCCTTCGTCACGCTACAGTACCGCGCTCATGCATTTTTTATAACTAGGTAAGTAGGTATCGTTATCTTGACATAATTGTATAACTGTCTGAGTCTGACTCAATGCTCGAAACTAATCGCGTCGATAGATATCATTCCAAAATGATTGTCCAATCTTTGTTCCAAATTTGAATGTAAAACAACGGAACACTTCGCTTACATGCTTGTGCGGTTGCTACGTTCTAACCTTAGAAAAATAAAGTGGGTAATACAGGGTCATAGGTTATAATAATATTATAGGGTATTCAAAACTTATAACTTACAATAAATCTACCTAAATATATCTATTTAAATATATCTAAACTACAGCCGCTATCAGATATATAATAATATATATATCGGAGCGGGCGAGGTCGTCAAATATTTCGGAGCAGCATTAAATTTCAATAAATTCGTTACACTAAGTAAGATTAATAACATCAGAACACTGCACTCTTTTCAATAAATACGACGTAAAAATATCAGGAAGCACAGGTCGTCAAAGGTATCGATGCTGTCGAGCTGATCATAAAGATCTGAACATTTTGGGGAAACCTTATCTAGTGTAACGAATTTATTGAATTTTAATGCTGCTTCGAAACATTTGACGACCTCGCCCGCTGCGTTATATCTGATGGTGACTCGCGATAGTTTATTCTTCTCTCCAGAGAACAATAAAATTTCAGCTATTAGAATTATGATTTTGTAAAAATTGCAATCTCAAAATTTGTTAATATCATTCTCCGTCAAAGCCACCGTCTGTCAGCGTGCATTATGCTTTGATTAGATTGTATAATCAGACGTTAATTAGGTAAATTAATGAGACTAATTGGCTAAACTTTTTTAGTGTTTTTAACGTTATGTAGAGGCTAATTACAATCACGGGCCTGCGGGGTACATTATCGACTGTACAATAAGTTGGTTGCCACGTAAAAACGTTTCCCTTTTTCTGACAGTTTATTTTTGCACGCAACCGAAAAGCAAATGAGTCGCATAGCACTGTAGAACTTTCCAGCAATCAATTTTACTATGACCTAAACTCACATACCGTCCCGCCAAAACGTAAATATGCAAAAAAAGGTTAAGTTCGGTAGCTATGTTTTTTATTACCTACAAAATAAAAATTTTATTTCTTGTTTTTTTTTAAATTCCGAATGGATTTGTAAAAATTTTAAAAGCTAAGTTTATTTAAAAAAAATCATAACAAAGCCTGGGCATTGAGTTTTACTCGGCTTTTACATTGCATTGTATCTTCAAGTTTTTAACTCAGGTGGTACAATCATTTAACTCCGTGCACAATAAATTTAATGCACATGGTAGTACCTACCTACCTACCTATTCATATTTTAACTTTAACACGCTACGTAAATAGTATATCGTCCGACCAGATTTCAGGCTATTCAGCTACCGATTGCTGCATTTACAACTGCATAATTTACAACATTGGCATTTACTTAAATTGTTTCGCTCTTCTACACTACAGCGGAGAAACAAACGAAAGCGTCAATAGATTAAATAACAAACAAAGACCGGCAGCAAATTTTTCAATTTAAATGCCTAAGCGTATTGAATCAATATTAGTAGGTAGTTAAAATTATACCCAGGTTATAAAAGTTCGATGTTTACTGTGGGCAAGTTAAACTGCGTGCTAAATTTGTGTGAATTCGTAAGAACACATCAAGTGTGATAATATGTTCACTTATTGTTTAATAGTGTATCGTTGTATGTAACTTTACGGCTGATTTTATGAATCTTCCCAAGCTATATATAAGCTTCGGCTTATTGGCTATCATACGAAGCATAAAAAAGTGATCAAAGGTTATCATTATCGGCATATACTTAGAAAAGCAAAACGCAAACGCCGTGTAAATCAACAGATATGCCACCGCTGACGATTGGTTTATCATTATATGTATTTACTACTTATCTAAATATATCAGTTTTAAGTAATTTCACGCATAATATGACCTGTTAAGTGTAAATGCAGACTAGAGGTGTACAAATATTCGGTGCGCCGTTTATCTTATCTTGCGTGTTCCTGCCGTCAGCAAAGATGAATAAATCGGAATATTACAGCAGAGGTTATGCAAACGTTTATTCAAAAATAGAATTCGCTTATTAATAATAATCTAAATGACCTCCCTTACCATCCTTTACAATATTCGCGTCGACCTTCAGGTCAACCAGTTTTTAAATTACACACTAGAAACGTAAAAAATAAGTGGATAGTGTGGCATGCTAATTACTTATATGTATACAAAAAACCATATTCTCAGAACTATTATTTACAATTAAAACTGGATACAGTGCACTGAGGTAAACAAACATTTAAATAAATACTTTTAAAAGTAGCATTGTGCTTAGATTATCTGTTACACTATTTCGTCAAAAGCAACGGTTCAATAAAATTCACAAATCAGTTTTGCCTTCGAGCAACCGATATAGGCACATTTATTCATTCTCTGACATTCTCAGTATGTCTATTCTTTGAGAGTAAATCTCGAGATCACCGCGTCCCGTCGGACCAGTTTGCCAATGCGCAGATTACAATACGTTCGAGGACAGCCTTTTGCTTGAAATTTTAGCAAAAGTGAATTCCTGTTTCTCAAAGGGCAGGTAGAAGGGAAAAAGGAAGGAATACGATCCGTCCGGCGTGCTTTAGCCAGGGTTATTTTTTGAGTTCAATTTTTTTCGAGCGATTAAAGGTACGCTCTAGCCTAACTAAAGCCAGTAAATACGGAAAATTTGCATTATTTTTACTATAGAATAAAAACAGCATGTTTTAAAAAATAGTTATGAACAAATTTTAACCAAATTTTAACCAAATTACCTATGGTCAAAACAGAGAAAACGCAAAGGAAAAGTTTTTTAAAATTCACAATAGGAAGCGTTTCACATTAATTTCTGTAAACTTAAGTTTATTTCAGTGTAAAATAATACTGTCATAATCACATTGTTTGGCGGTACATAAGTATTAATATAAATTGCCGATTGGTTTCTTCACTTACGACTTTCTAGCTCATTTTTTTTGTAAATGTTGCTAAAAATAGGCCCTAACGCAACTTTAATTTAGGTAGATTGACCACATCAATGTTAGCTGAATAGTTTTGAATTTACTATGTTAAAGCTATAAAACTCTGAGCGTTCATTATTTTGAATTGAACATTACAACTAAGCGCACTGAAATTCGTCATAAAAGTCGTCATAAATTTTGACAAGAAACAATAAACCTTGACATTTACTGGATTACCGGTTGGGTGTCATTCGGTTTACGGGTGTCAGTCAATGTTGACAAACACGGCGTTTGCGTGTCAAGAAGTAACCGATTGTTTGAACGCTTGCGCATCGATCAATTAAGAAGATAGCATTTGTCATGTGGAGGTTAGTGGGACAACAGGGACGACATATTCATGGACGACTTACTATAACTTAGATAAAAAATGAAAGCCTGTAATTATGTTATAGACAAAAAACTCCGATATCTAAGTGTTGGGTTTAGCTAGACTCTGCATCCCTCTGACTCAGTACCTAACCGTCTGTAACTCTCACCAAGGAAATTTCCATTACGTTAAGAAAGAGGAAAAACTTTCAGCGTTTTATCTTATTTTGATGTAAGTAGATATTTTGTTTTTATTACTTGGTTTTATAAAGTTGCCATAATAATACACACGTTAGTAAAATATCTAATGCCCGCCTGTTTAAAAGTTACTAGTACGAATAGACAGCGGATCCTTAGTAAATAGAAATGTAAGAGCCTCTTACTAACAAATGACATATTATAATTACACATAAACGGATAACTCACGTATAAGAAGTCGAGTGATGCTCGACATGTTTCGGACTATTTCGTAGTCCTTCTTTCTGGAGCGCTCGCCCCGGTGGCAGCGAAACGAACACTGTGTGCGCTCCAGGAAGAAGGACTACGAAATAGTCCGAAACATGTCGAGCATCACTCGACTTTTTATACGTGAGTTTTCCGTTTAGTGTAATTATGATTAAGTCTCACGGTAGTTTCATGTTGAAAATGACATATTACTTAGATACTTAATAGCTGTTGCCCGCGACTCATTTTACGCAGAATTAAAATATCGCTATCCCGCGGGAACTGTTGGGAATTTCTGGGATAAAAACTATCTTATGTCCATGCCCGAGACTGAAACTATTGCTATACCAAATAACAACTAAATCGGTTCAGCGTACTAGCAAAATAGTACGGATTAAATTTATATCAAACCTGTAGTTTTTATAGGTGAACGGCACTTCTTGCACGAATACCTTTATTCCAACTCAAATAAAATGTTGCCTCAATATTGTGGACCTTTATGTCACGCTATTTAAGTGAATGGTTTGTCTTCCTCGTTTTTGGTGTTAACTGCTTTGGTAACTGCCCGCATTCTGAGGTATTACTCAACTGCATTGCACCACTCTCGTTGTTATTCAATTGTATCATCAGAAATAACTGAACTTAAGTACCTAACTCAATTGCAAAAAAACACTCTTTCGTTTGTTTCACTAAACTAAACTAACATGGACATTATCCCCTGTTTTTTTTTTAAACTCTTAGGTAAGTCATTCTCAAAACCTCTCAATAATGACTCAATTTTAGGATACAATTTTGCCCAAACAAAACAATTGCGCACCGTCAACTAACCCGTTATTCCACGCGTCATCCGCTACGTGCTTTCAAAGTAAGTCGTAATTCTATTATCGTAAAACAAATTTGATACTCACGTCATAACTCCAAGTGCAGGAAACCCCGGCAAACTTGGCCACGCAGCGTCCAAGCTCCACATCCTCGTGAGTCGTGTACAGATGCTTCAGGCAATACTTCACGTGGGGAGCGACTCTCCTCAACGTCTCCCGCGAAAACAATACTCCCGGCCCTCCCATACAAAAATTCTCATTATAGTCCAAGGCCAGGGCATCTCTCTCGTCATTCGTTCCTCTGCCAGCCTGCCCGATGAACTGCGGCTTCCGACTGTCCACAGACCGCAAAAATTCACCCAACTTGTCACCTCTCACGTAAACGTCATCGTCGGCCCGCAAGAACCACTCGAACCGGTCCCCGTACTTCTCGTACATGTACAAAAGCATTAGGAAAGACTTCTTCTGCGGCGGGTAGCTGTCATCTACACCGCGCAAAGGCACCAACGGAAGTCCTGGCGCGCGCGACACTTCCGAACTGAAAAACGCTATCCGACCCGGCAAGTCCTGGGCCCATGTTTCGATCACAGCTTTCGCTCTAGAATCTAAATACTGTTCGGCAGTCATTACACCCACAAACACTAAACTCCTGTTTGAATTCTGAATAGTCTCGTCCGGACCCATGTCTATCAAAGCCAAAGGGTCCGGCGCTACGTACTTCGCTGCATCTGAACATGCTTCGATGGACGTCCGGGAGGAAGACTTCAAGCAGAGCTTGAGAAAGACCCCGAGAGTGACGCCGGCGACGACGCCCGCCACCAGATGCATCCACTTGCTCCTGCGAGGCATCGCGACGGGACTGCGGAATCAGTAGCTGCCACGGTTACCCGGCGTCGACATGTGCGCATTCCAGGAATAGCCTTTTTATCCCTTCTTTGTAGCCGGGATACATTAGCAGGCGGCTTTTTTGTTCGGTTTTCGCTCCCATCGGCGGGGAGCGATCACATGTTCGGCCGGGGTGGGTGTGCGAGTGGTCGCGTAACACGAATGGCAGTGCGCTATCTCACTATCACTGCCCGAATATCGGATTTGCAGATGTTATCGGTGAAAACGCGGCGAGGCACGGCGTGTATCGTAATGCAAACCGTTCATATTACACGTACGCTAGCGAGAAGTGGGGCGCCGCGGAGCGATCCAACTCGTGCGCCGGCCGCGGACGGACTGGAATACCTCAAAACAAAACTCGAAGCAGCGGTAATTCCGAGTGTCCGCGACCGGAGTCTTGCGGTGCGGCCGTCACGTTCGCACTCGGGGGCGCCCGCATTCGTGTTCTCTAGTGCACTGGTTTCGAATGAACTTGCCCCATTCATCGGTGTGTCTGGCCGATGACAATAGACAATGCGAACGGGCTGCATTGTCTGGCAGCCGGCACCGGCCGCCGGTCAGCCGCTCGCTAGAAATTAACATTTTCACGAGCCACTTGTGCGTAAGATTGCAGGAACTACGCGATTCACGAACCGGAAGACTGTCGTTGCTTTAGTTACACGCTTGCACGCAACGAGCGATGTCAATTGTCTCAAGATTGGCGACAGAGCACCGGCAGTCGAATGAGGAAATGCAGATACTGACCAAGTTGATGACATAAATTTGAAGTCTAACTTTGAGTGAGTTTGATGACCAAATTGAATAGAATACGACAAGCAGTGTAATGAAAAATTGTTGCAATCTCCTTTGATTTCTGAAACGATGTATCGAATTGGTTTTAGTTTCCACGGACGCCTTCGTAATTTTAATCAATCAATTCAGTACCTACACAAATGAAGCATAAACAAGTCGTTAAAATTACTAAGTAGGTACTTAATTTAGCTAGAACAAAAAACATTTACTTACCTTGCTACTCCGCTACCACACGATACGTACCAATAGTGAGCAGTATTGGTGGTGGAGTAGTAAGGCTTTTTGTTAATTGAAATGAAGATGGACCTCTGTAAAGTAACGCCAGATTCAATAAGTAAATAACTTTGTTGGACTTGATAGATATCACTTATCTCAGTGAATATTACTGACCGAAGCATCATCTTATTTATTTAAAGAACATTATTTCAGTAGGTAGGTACATAGGTATAACATAGGTACAAACATTGGACAATCTAGCGTATATAAACCACACAATATTACTTTTGCTTCACACAAAAACCCTTATCTATTCGAAACTCTTGACATTGACCTACTCATCGCCCTATCCTTAGCAATGTAGACTGTTGTCTTACGAGATAGGGACCAAAACTGCGTTGTTGTGAAGTATTTATAGAGAATTGAAAAGTGGACTAGGACCACGTGTTGTTGATACTGACACCATTTTATGCGGCGCGTTTGCGTACCAGATGGGTTATATCAATCCACACCATTAAGTACCTACTCAAGATTGTTTTCGCAAAAAGGAATAAGAAACCCCAGTGGTACTCAACAACTGAGGAATTGCCAGCTAATAAAATGAAGAATAGACTTAGATAAAGTCTATAAGTAGTTCTTTTGTTGTATGATCAATGATCACGTGAGACTTCTTATCCTCCTAATCCCTACTGGAGTGTTCCACTGCTGGGCAAAGGCCTCCCCATTTTCCGCCACTTGTCCCGGTCGGGGGCATTCTCCTGCCACTCTACTTGATAGGCGTCCAAGTCATCCCGCCAGCTCCTATTCAGTATGCCTACTCTTCGACTGCCATCCCGTGGAATTCAACTGGTAGCGATTTGGGCTTCGGGCCCATGGCTCCGAGATGGATGCATGTGGCAGACATGGCCAGCCCAGTCCCATTTAACCCAGTGGCCTTTGTCTCGGGTATTCCGGTTCCCTGGGATTGTTTCTCATAAAATATATAAGTCCCAGAACGTAACGCACGAGCGCACTCTCAGTCCTTACCTATCAGGTTAAAATAAGGTTAGAAATTAGACAGTAAATGATTAAAACACTGCAATGAAAATAACTCTTTATTTATACATTATTTCCATTGATGTGAAGCCGAAGTATAAAATCACGCACTACGTCCAAGCATTCACTTACAATTTCTTACAATAACTTCAAACTACCATGACACCGGCACCCTTAATATCAAAGGACCAAAGATCACTATCAATTGACACAAATGTCATCGTAATTTGTTGATCTAGATAAAATACTATGTTATATAAATAAATAAATAAAACCGGTTGTAATGCATCAATAATGAAATACTTATTTGTTTAATATTTGCATCTTGTATTAGCTAAGGAAATAAAATAGCTTGTCTACAGGTGTCCTGCATACGGCACGACACACTGACGCCGGAGGTAGACCAGCGGCAGCAAAAAACGTTTACAACATTTTACATATTAGGTATTCAGATCACATAAATGATATGATAATTAAATTACAAAGACATTATTGGCATACGGCTAGGCCTTTCAAGTACCTAACTACCTATCGTAGATTCGGCCATGGACTCATTCATTTGAATTTTTGAGATTTTTTGTGCAAAATTACAAGACATTACAAAAAAAACACTTTTTAGAGACTTTACACAACACCTGTGAATCAGTTCAATGGTGTCTCAAGTTCGCCCAAAAAATACAGCCAAGTCCAGCCCAGTCCAAGCCCTCTCATACTGAGGGGAGGCTTGTGCCCAGCAGTTGAACACGGACAAGGCTAGCATGACATAGTTCCACGTTTATTATTTCAAACTTCCCAATCTCGGTACAAAGGAACATTATTAAACAAAAATTGCACACAGTGAATCTATTTGTTAGAACTGTAAAGGTTTAGACCAAACTAGCGAATGCTCATTCTATCCCCACTTTGCCAAATTTATTGTGTCTAGCAAAAATAACAGGTCGCTTTTCATACAAATTTGCATGGAGAGTAACCAGTTATTTTTGATGTACACAATAAATTTGATAGAATGAGAATTCGCTCGTTTGGTCTAACTCTACCTTAAAGCGACGGACACACAAAAATCGTAGGTAGCGGTAACAAAACGGAAATCACACTTCTATTGTTTAGATTTGTATTACCTTCCGCTCTACCTCCGCCCCGCCTCTGCACGGCTAGCACGAGAGAGCGCAATAGACTAGGTACAGTCAGCGTCAAATAGTTCGTGACACCCAAAGTAGCCAAATAGTTCGCAACGTCATTGTTACAGTTGAAATAAGGACGTGTTGCTAACTTTTTGGCCACTTTGAGTGTCACGAACTATTTGACGCTGACTGTACCCGTCTTTTTCAAGCTGTTCGTTTTAGAAAGAGACGGGTAGGTAGTCTATCTCGCGCGCTCTCATCTCGTGCTAGCCATTCGGCATGACAACTTGCTTGGCAATTTTGGACATAAAATCGAGTATTAAATAACAACAGCAAAATAAAACTAAGTGGTCGTTGCACCCACAATACACAATTAACTTTTCAAAAGATATCAGCAGTTTTTTAAATGCTTTACAAATGGCTTATTTAATAAAAAATAACGAGTAATTCTCAGATTTACTACAATAACATTCATAGTTAGCAGTAATTCTGGTGAATAATTAAAACAATCTTAACAAAATGTGTGACAATTGGCCAATATTTAAATCTCTTTAACTTATTAATTAATTAAACCTATAAAAGGACATTTTTGGTGCTTCTGTTACGATTATACGCTTTGGGCTAATATAGTACACTACACCAGCCGTCAGATACAATTGTGTGGGCAAAAATATGTTGTCAGATGTCACTAATAATATAAATCTGACAGAAAATAATACAGACGAACGCGGTGTCAGATATAAATCTGACAGAAACTAACGCAGACAAACGCGATTTCAGATTTCAAATGAATCCGCCAGAAAATGACGCAGTTGGAAACAAGGACATACCGGTCAACCGATACGATACTACGTATCAGGCAGCCAGTTAGAGTTATTGTACCATAATGCGAGCTTGCGCGTACCAGGATTAACTATACTCCGAGTTAACTTTTAACCCAGGATAAGATGTTCAAAATGAATGTAATTATAATTATCATCCCTAACCCATCGACCGTTTAATTTTTAACCCTAGTCACAAGCAAGCGACCCTTAGAAATGATAAAGACAGATTGGTCTGGAGATTCGAGTTCCTTATGATAAATACATGTTACAGGCAACAGGCAGTTGGACCGCGATGGTCGGTGAATGCAATAGCTTAAGGCCACGGTCGTTTTCAGACTCGCGTCTATTAGCTGTGTTCGCTGGAGCTGTCGTTCTCACCCAACGTTCAAAACGCTTCCAAAACTCGGGCCCCTGATTAACCTTTTCGCCGCCACGTCAAATACAAGAGACATCACCCATACGTAACGTGACCATACGTCCCGGTTTGGGCGGGACAGTCCCGGTTTCAGGCAGTCAGTCCCGGTGTCCCCAGCGAAGCCAACTTCGTCCCGGTTTTGCAAGCAGACCCAACGACAGTTTAAAATTATACTTACACGTATCTAAAAACAAGACCCGATATTAAAAAAAAAAAATTGTTCAGTCGTCAAATACAAAAATACGACTTAGAAGTCACGCCACTACTGGGGGCTTAGTTAGTAAGTCGTGCCAACTTAACTATTTTGTGTTTAGAGCTTTAATTATTTTGTGTTATTCTATCTTCTATAGTAAAATACTTGTAAAACACTAAAAACTTTTTTTTATTATATATTTCCGCAGATGTGTCCCGGTCTGACAAAATAAATAAATGGTCACGTTACCCATACGCCACACTTCTTTATTGCAATGCCTTAAGTTGAACCTAAAGTCAAATGAATGAAGGTTCCTTTTGCATTGAAGTAATGGACGTGTATATATAGGTAGTTGACGTTGAACCTGCGGTGCTGATATATGTGTCGTTGGCGTCGAAAAGGTTAAGCTGGCACTGATTGTAAAGATCAGAGAACTCGAAACTCCGGACCGTTTTGTCTGTATACTCTTATTATAACCGCAGTTTTTTTAACCCTGTGATAAATAGGACGGTGAAAATCAGTATACAATTATTTCAAAGAAACATAAGTTACATACGATCACACATTTTAAATTTCAACAAATATAAACAGCATTACACGACAAATTACAAGCCAAGATTATGACTGGTTTCATGCTAATTTGAATGGGTAACATACAACAGCTTATTAAATTATGTTTTTGGACAAAAACATAAAATTATTAAATTAGGAGGTTAAGACGGACATTGATGATATAAAAACGCATTGTTAATTTTGTTTTAATTTTCTCACGTTCGTACTTACCCACTCGAAAAAAACAGCCCTTTTACTCCGAAATTCAGTTTTCGAAGTTCGTTTCATGCTGTTCCGCTCACACTAATGGTCATTAATTTGAGAGAGAGGACGGTGTGAAACGAAAACTAATTTCGAAGGGCCTCTTGTTGTAATTTATTTTGCATAATTATATAGTTCATTCAATTAAAATTACTTATAAATTAGTGCAAACAAGCGTGAATAGAAATTAATGTGTATTTGTGATAAATTATGGTACAAACGTGAATTTAAATATTTTTAACTTATCAAATAGTAACTTTAAATTTTCTGCTAGCGTCCCAACACAAAAGACGTTAGGTACGTCTGAAATATAATACATATTCTGCGGCCCTCTTCAACACAATTGCAATGCATTCACTACATCCTATACCGCTTACTAGAAAGAGAATAGTAAATGCGATTGCGATGGTCGCACGTTGGACAATATGTATAAACTCATTTGCAAAAAAAAGTCCACCCAAAACTTTTCATACCACGAAGAATTGCAGCAGTTATTTCAGCCAGAAGAGGCCATACTCGATATTAACTCGTTATTATTGTTTGTAACTTTTACTAAATAAAGGAGAAAGTCAATTTGAAGTTAAACTTTTTCTGTCAAACTGAGTAATTTCCTAAAAATCTAAATAAAACACAGTGCCCGTTTCTTTTTGTAAAGGAGTTTATGCCCACTGATGGAACACTGCTTCAAGTTTCAAGTGAACAGAACCTGTCAAACTGATAAGATTTTGTGTACGAATTTGCCGGAACGTAAGGGCTAAACGAATGTCTCAGAGGTCATTATGAACAAAGTCCTTCATACCCTAACAGCGATGTTTACTGAAATAAAATAAATTAAAGTTACTATCTTTTCAGTGCAGTGTTAATTTAGGTATACGTTTTACATTTTTCCTAATTGCAACTCTGGAATATTGACATACCTACTGAGAAACCTTTTCATAATTAAGTTACATAGCAGCTACTACGTAAGCATTGGGTTGGCATTGCCTTTTATTGTGAAAAGGTTTTACAGTGGCTAATGATTAAAATATCTAATACAAAGAACAAATAACATAAGCTTCTTCTACTTTATGTAGGCTAAGAATAGAATTTCTATAGTTCGAGTGGTGACTGTTAACTATCTGACATCTGACGTTTAATAGATTTTACCATCCAACATTATTATGTTAGATTTTAACATATAATATACCAGTTGCTTCTCTTCCCGCGCAGATGGTAAAAGCACGTCGAGGGAATTACTAAAATCTTAGGTAACATGATATAGGCTATGCGGCTAGCAACCTATCACTACTCTGATTCCCCTTTCCTCCTATACGCCCGCAATCATGCTAAACGTAGGCTTTAGCTCTTATCAGCCCCTAGCCAGTGCTTACACTGTCTCCCCGTAAGGGGTACATTTTTTATTAGTAACGTGTATGTATTTATATTAATTAAGTTCTGGACATACCTAATTGTGTTTAACTCCAAATCTTTAAATAGTTAACAGTCGTCCCTCGGTTCGCGATAGCCTAGTACGATAATTATTTCCGAATCACTACCTACTCTTACTAAATTATTGAAAATATCACTCTTCCGCGCTTATACGTTTATAAACGCTCGCAAAACATATTAAATTACAGACTTACCCCCTTATTCATAAACGCTCTATAGGTTTATGCTAACTTAGCAATCCGTTGTCCTTATCGGTGAAAGATAAATGTCACAGTGACAGATATGAACAAACTTAGCAGTAGCCTATAGAGGGTGAGGATCAAAAAGTTACACACCGTTAAAGTTGCGTTAGTAAGGTAGTTAGTTAAAATTCGCTAACTCTTTCCATTGTGACACGAAAGTTATCTATACAAATGTACAGTTTGACAACAAAAATAATGCTCCACTATGTACCCGCGCAGTAGACCAATTTTAGTAGCGCGGGAAACTCTGGCGCTGTTATTGGTCGATCGATTTCGTACCAACAATGGCAAAATCGTGTAAGCGGGACAGAGCTAAGAATGCAAAGCAAGCAATACTCTGCCAGTTGCGCTTGCAAATAAAGTTCAATATAGATTATTTACACGTTCGGCTACCATCTGAAACTGGTCTGCGCTTCTCTGCGCAAACGAATACTGCCGATGCGCATTATATTTGTTGTCAAACTGTATGACTAGTTTTCGTGTCACAATGGAAAAAGTTAGCGAATTTTAATCACCTTACTAAAGCAACTTTAACGATGTGTAACTTTTTGGTCCTCACCCTAGAGCGTTTGTGAATAATGGGGTGTATCTCGTTCAACCATCAATCGCTATAATTTTATATAAATCTAATCTAATTCAGCCAGCAGAGCAGCAGAGTAACAGACCAAAGAACATAATACAGTTCTCTTAAAATTGTTCCGGCATATTCCAGCAGACCCATCACTATTTTGATTCCCCTTTCCACCTATACGCCTACAATCACGTTAAACGTGGCCTTTAGGTCTTGTTACATTAGGCTCTGTCTACCCCGTAAAGGATAAAGACGTGATTTGTGTATTTCAGCAGGTTGTTAGTTTGACTAAATAGCTGTAAATGATTAAAGGAATTTTCGGAATCATAGTTGTCAAATGTCATATGTCATATTGATAGATGTTCAAAGTGACCTTCCAATGAAGGTCGAAATGTATTTTGCTTCAACACACGAGTATAGGTGAAAAACTTAAGTAAATGACCTGTTGGATGTACCTAGTAGTGTTCAGAACTGATATAGGTCGTCATTTAAATTTCTAAATGTCAGTGAAAATTAGAACACAGAAAAATGCCTTCTCTCGTCCCTGGTGAGCAGTAGATGTTCCCATGGGAGTTTGTAATTGTGTCGTACAGACACATCATTCAAACAGATGACGCTTAGCGACCAAAAATTCGCATAGTAACAAAAGGTCACGTGACAGTTAGTAACAGGTAGAAAAATTCGGAGACTACCCACCTCCTTTGGGTGGGGCACGGGTCACGGAATGACGAGGATCTGGGTTCGATTCCCGGTTATAGCTTTACTATTCGGATTTTTCTGTGTTCTAATTTTCACTGACATTCAGAAATTTAATTTCTAACGGTAAAACCGAAAAAGTAAAACAAAAAAAAATCAAGAAATAAAATTTCTTGATTCATTTGATAGTGATTAGTCATTTTTCTAATTTGGAACGACAATTTGTCTATTCGCACACATTACACATACAACAGTATAGTTAAGTTTTTCAGCTATAGGTATGTTCGGTTACCACTTTTACACACGAGTATAACTTCATAGTTAGGCTCATCGTTAAATTTGGCGTCATGAAAAATACAACGCAATATTAGGTCCAGAGGAACCGGATGCAGCTAAGTCAGTGGCGTAACTATAACGTCTGGGGCCCGCGGCAAATTCGTCAGATGGGGCTCCTTCCTCAATATAAAGAAGTGCATCAACGTCCCTTCTGTGCTCTAAACCAAGCCAGTCCGGGGCCCCGTAGAGCTAGGGGCCCCTGGCATTTTGCCACCCCTGCCACCCTATAGTTACGCCACTGAGCTAAGTCGAAACTACATATTATACGCCAATAGATACAAACATAAATAAAATACGAACAAAACGTCTCAAGGATACATTTGCAGATCGATTCACAAGAGCTGGCACGAATGGATTGAATGAGTGAATAATAATACTATGTGTGTTTAACAAAATTATTAAATGCAGGTTGAGGCTTATCTTTTTCTTGAGTATTACCTCTTCAATTCAAATTTAGGAAAAAGTGACTCCATCAACTTTTCGATGATTCTGCCAATGTCGAGGTTGGATAAGAGACGGCAATAATCAATAATCTGCCAATTTTCGGTGGGCTAACTACCAGTTACTATCTGCAATGAGGATACACAAGGTTTCAACAACTAATCGACATACAATAGGATATGTAATGAATTAGATGGAACTGATGAAGATGGTTTATAGTCTACAGTAAGATATTATGACAGCACACAATAGATAAAAAATAAATTACAGTGAAAAAAAATTCAAACTACCTACATTTATAATTTTATTTTGTTTTTGGACAAAAATCTGTCTAATATTTCACAAAAAGAACACTAAAGTAAGAAAATTAATATTAATAGGACGGACAATATCACGAGGGAGGATATCATATAAGGGAACAGATATTTATTATGTACTTGTTTACAAAATATTAGGAGGCCCCTGTACAAGAACGTCACTCACACAGTGACAAGTGACATTACTTCGTTCAATTCATTCGTGCCAGCTCTTGTGAATCGACCTGTACCAAGTTGAATAGAAAGAAAAAAAAACTGGAAATAGCTATCTATGGCATGCGCCTCTTGAATTTGTTCAATGAAAAGGTAAAACTCATTCGGCATCCATTTCATTTACTTTAGTGTTCCATTTTAATGAGAATCTTTTTGTAAATCTACGACTCTAATCGACTTTCATAAACGATACAAAAACGACAGTAAAAAACGTATAAAAAACTTTGCTCCGGACTTTTAACAGTATCAGTAGGCGGCGGCGAGGTGAACGGACGGCGGCAGTGCATTTGAAGTCTGGCCTCAAACTGCGAAATTCATATTTCGAAGTTCATTTCGTGCAGTTCCGTTCACACTAACAGCCATTCATTTGAGAGTGAGAGTGACGGACACGTACTTTAAAAAACGAATATCGTAGTACCCCCCCTGGGTGTAAAAAAGGTGGTCATAGTTTCGACGACCGGGCCCGTTTCACCATCTCGACTATAGACGGTGACAAGTGACAATTAGAAACGCAATGCGTAGTCAATATGAAGCCAACTAACAACTACGTAACGCAATTTGGGGGGGAGGGGGTTGTATCGTAAAATGTTACGATGCGTTACAGAGGCGGGGGGGGGGGGGGGGGTCTTACAACACGTTACGTAACGTTTTCTTTTTTTAAATAAATAAATTTGGAATTCAAACTGCCAAGTTAACAAACTACGCATGTATTGCGGGTTAAACATCTCTTGTGTTATTTAATATTATTACCGCCAAGGCGATTAAAACTATAACAAGGATATTATAGCGACTTTCTTGTACTTTGCGCAACATAAATTTTGACACTTTTGGGTAAAAATGGTCACTTGAGTGTTACGTAACGTTTAGAGGGGGAGGGGGGGGGGGGGTACAGAAAAACGTTACGGCGCATTACAAGGGGGGGAGCGAGGGTCAAAAATCCTACTAATCCTACTAATATTATAAATGTGAAAGTTTGTGAGAATGTTTGGATGTTTGTTACTCTTTCACGCCAGAACGGCTGGACAGATCTGGATGAAATTTGGAACATAGATAGATTATAGTCTGGAATAACACATAGGCTACTTTTTATCCGGGAAAATTGCGTAGTTCCCGCGGGATAGCGATAAACGAATTCTATGCAGACGAAGTTGCGGGCAACAGCTAGTCTTCAATAATTGCGTTACGTAATACTTGAACGCTCCCTTGTCACCGACAATAGTCGCGTTGGTGAAATGGGGTCCGATAGCCTAGCGGTTAGAGAACCTGAGTAGGTACCTACGAAACTTGAGGTCCCGGGTTCGATCGCCGGTCGGGACAGATTTATGAACTCATCTTTTATCTTGTGTCTTGGATGTTTAAAATGATTACGCATTTCCATATGCATAGTCGGTGTCAAATTGTCTTGTGATATTTACGCGTAGCTTTCAAACTTAGGGTACTCCGAAGGTATAAATCTTAAGCCAGGTTCACATTTGTCTGTCGTGCTGTGTTGTGATGCTCTCTGTCGTGACGGCTACTGTTCACATTTGCATGACGTGTTATGACGCATTATGACGCATTTTTTCATCAGTTCCATCTTGGCACCCGAAGAGTTCACACGCTCGCAATGTTTTTTCAAGATTCTTCCGATTCCGATTCAGATATTGAAGATATGCAATTACTGACATTGGCAACGCTTCTAATAAAACAAAGAAAGAGGAGAAGATATTGGATCCATCCCGTAAATAGAAAACGAGAGAGTAAAGGCGAGTTTCATTGTCTCGTTAAAGAGCTTGAGAGTGATGCTGAAAAATTTCATCAGTATTTTAGAATGTCTAAGGCTCTGACGAGTCACAACACAACACTGGCCGCGTGCACACTATCCTGACGTGACGCTGCACCGCCCCCCGCACCTCACCCGTTCTGTCGCAGACCGGGATCGCTTGTGACGCGACACAACATAAGCCGTCACAACACACGGCATCAGAGAAATGTGAACGCAACAGAATTAAATGTATGAAACCGATACAGTTCTGATGCGTCACAACACAACACGACAGACAAATGTGAATGCGGCTTTATCGACACACACACAAATACAAAAATCACGTCTATAACAGAGCGTAAGGTAACCTCATCGACAGTAGGAATTTCAATGTTTCTTTAATAGTGGATCCATTTTCATTCTTGTAACATAAACTGTACAATTGGTAACACAGTTGATGTTTATGTTTTTCCTCAAAGATGAAGTTATTTATTAACCATCCAAATTAGTCACTAGAAGATGAATAGACAGTGACAACCAACTCCACTTGTATACCTAATTAATTGTATTTCAAGAACTGAGTATCTTTAGGTGCTGTACAAATAACTCCCGAAAATAACAGCTCTATTAAGTTCCTATCACAGTAAACTAACAGTCACCA
Source organism: Pandemis corylana (assembly GCA_949127965.1). Lineage (NCBI taxonomy): Eukaryota > Metazoa > Arthropoda > Insecta > Lepidoptera > Tortricidae > Pandemis > Pandemis corylana. The sequence goes on along the minus strand of OX421866.1, from coordinate 11,059,076 downwards.
AGCCAGTACCTTATAAACACTAACACTTCCCTAAATGGCCTTACTCTACTGCACAGCTACACTGTTGCGTGACAAGCAATATTTTCCTTATAGAATGCTACCGTTACGACACCAATTCGTCTAAGGCCTTGTCTCTGTTGAACTCGTGCTTCGCGAGCGCCGCGGAGACCTTCCCTTCTGAGAAACCGAGGTCCATCAGATCGCCCAGTATAAGAAGACCCTCGATCACCTGGAAAAAGGAAACACTCACGGTTATTTTTATTTTGGTTGCACAAAATGATGCCCACATTATAATTTTGTACGACTTAAAACATCAAAGACTATTCACTGACAAATCATGATGAGAATCAGCCTTACTATTTTTTCTCTGATGTTGCAACTATCATAAAAAAATGGTAAAACACTTAGGGATCGACCACACTGCCGCGTATACGCTGTGACGTGTCGTAGGAGTCACAGTTTCTCACCGTTTCTTAATACATTTTGCTGCGTAAACGCATCGTCAATGTCTTTACGCACTGGTGTGGTCGATCCTTTACTTAATACAGAAACATGTGACAATTATTTATGGAAATTATCTTTCATATCCATTTGTATCTAAAATTTGATCAGGAAAAAACAACAACTTAATACAGTGTGCTGGCAGGTAAAATTTAGACAACTTGTTGCATCTAAGCTAATTACCATTTTTATTAAATTGTCATTAGTAGGACATACCTACCTAAATTACTCAATCTCGACATATTTAACAAGCAATTAGAATTTTCCTTAACAAAACACAACCTGTAATAATTTGGGATGACTCATAAATTATATCTATCACCTATTACATCATGACACGACTTATAAATACATATTACAATCAAAGATATCACAAAACATTGATAATCTAAAAAGTTAAACACACACTAATTATTTTTTTTGTCAATGAAACCTTATGACTTGCTCTCTGCTGTCCAAATTACATCAGCTTCTTCGATGTAATTACTATGTTTAAGAACAAGACCATCAAACTAATAATTTTGATAGCTCTGGAAAAATAGATGAAATACTCAATAGAGAGAAGATAATATGTAGGTAAGGATAATTGTAAGTACTAAAATATGAATTTCCATGTAGGGGATTTAAAAAATAAATATAAATAAATAGCAAATCACTGATGTGGTGATGTGTTAGAGAATTGTACATATAGCCCATATTACCACTTAGTAACTTTTCTGTGACTAGAATAGACTCACAAAAATAAAATTGTTATGTTGGTAGACAACCACTATAAGCCAACCTTTTATGATATAAAAATAGGAATTAATGCTCACCTTTTTATCATTATCACCTACAAGTGTACATACTCTAGCTACCCTGTCCAGCGGGAAACCCATGCTGTGTATCTTATGACACATATCCTGGAGCTTTGGTGTAAGCTTCTCATATGGATTTGGCATTTGCTCCTGTTTCCTCCTACTCCTCCTCTCTGTCCTTCTTTCGTTGTTCGAGGTACTTGCTGCATTTGGAATGTTACTTGGCGCCGGACTAGCATTGTAAGACCTTTCATTAGCCCTAAGTTGTGCAGACACAAGTTCTTCATTCAATTCTTTGACTATATCAGGCACACTTCGTGATCGAGACTTGGTTACATTCTGAGTGCTGGATGAAGTATGTTCAATGATATTGTTCTGTTCATGTACCGGGTTCTCCATAGGAGGCACGGGTACAGGCATTTGTGGATACTGGAAGTAATACGGGTGAGGTATGTATGTGGACTCACTTTGTGGCTGATTCATGTCTGCGCTTATAGGGATTTGATTATTGTAGTATGTTGGATCAATAGGGTAAGGATTTGCAGGAACATAATATTGGTAATTCGGCATGTACATGTTGATGTTTTCCATTGGCATTTGGTTATCACAGGCATTGTCGGTTGGTATGTAGTAGCCATTTGAGACGGGGTAGTGCTGTGGTGCTGCATACATTAACCCTGGGCCTTGCATCGGCTGTTCCGTATAAGCATTGGGCAAGTAAGCCAGGCCTTCTATCTGAGCCTGTGAGGCACAGCTGGGAACGGCAACATATGTCTGGTCAGGCACATACTGCTGTGGACAACTACTTTGAGACTCCCTCTGACTCTGTAGTATCTGAGCCAACAATTCCATATCATTTATTGTCTTCAATTCAACATTATCAAATGGGCTAGAGGTATCATTTTCGAAGTCTTTATATGTAAGCGTTTCTACATTGTGATTATATTGTGGTATTTTAGTAAGCTTAGTATTATTTTTTAGTTCTTGCAGAGGATCTGGATCATCAAGTAAACTGTTCTGAGGATAGTTAGATAGTATTTGAATAGGTTGAAGTATATTCTGCTCTGGTTCAGGGTTACTACAAGTGGGATATGAGACCTCAGAGGTAGGCACCTCTTCAGGTTGAGGAACTTCTTCCGATGTAGGTGTTGTATTACAATTTTTGTCTGCTTTCTCATCAGGGGATATTGCACTAATCTCATCAGTACTCGGGTAGGATACCTCGGACACGCTCAGCTGCTTCAGCCTCTCCTCCGCCTCGGCCGCCGCGATTGCATCCAGTTTCTTCTGCTTAGCTTCCTCCAGTAACTGTAATCGATGTCTGCGCTCGTTCTTCTTCGTCTCCTTAGCGCTCCGCAGCTCTTTGAGCTTAGACAACACGTTTTTCTCGAATGTACAGCAATACTTGACGTTGTCGACCACATTCTGTGCTCGCTGCGGGCATTCGTGAACGCTGTAGGGCAGGTCTATTCGAGGTGGTCGTTTGTATTTCTCAGAAATCTTCACGGGAACCCCGTCCATAAAATTCCCAAAATGTGACATAGCAGAGTATCTCCGCAGAGATAAAGATTATAATCAAACAATGAGACGACAAAGTTTGTTTCTATTCACTCTAAACATCACATCGTCCTCGCTCAACGTCATCACTTGGTGTTATGATTAACTTCGCAAAACCAAAGAAGACAACACTAGGCCTCTCGTGTTTTGCATGTTCACTGTAATTAATTTTAATTAATAAAATTGGATATCTTTTCACCAAAATTGAATTTCTACGTACGTGACAACTCTCAACACACGAATGTCACTGAAGTGTCAAATGTGACAGTCTGAACATTTTTGAGCGACATGGAAATACGCCTTTTCATTTATCGAATAGTTAGCGGCTGTTCTAAAAATGTTGTAATCATTGATTGGATAAAATTTGAAACAGCAGTGTTTTGGTAGGGTAAAAATATGGCCTACTATCAAAATAAGAGATTTCACTAATCTAACCATGTGACTACTAATTGATAAATAAGTTTTTGATATATTTGCTCTTATCCATTTCGAACGTTCTAGGATATACTGGAAGTACTTCAAATGTATTTTATTAAAAGCTTGTTGTAAAATCGTTGGTGCTTACTCAATTTGACATAATTCCAGAACTGGCATGAAATGGAACATGAGAATTTGAAGTAAAAAAAAAAACAAATCACGTGTACTCTTCACGGAGCCCCGTCAGATGTCGCTAGTGGTGCTTTCTAAAGTCATGGCGGATTTTTTCACAAATTTACAGATTTTTGCCTGATTCGTGGGTAGATTTTATTACCTATCCTAACCGGAGTCGAAATAATAATAGCTCGTCCTAGTTGTACGGTGCATAGCGACACGGGCGTCAAAACTAATTCCGACATCGGCCAACATTCGCCATCGACTCCGTGAAGACATAATTTTGACGGATCTCGAATTTCGGTGGTTCGGTAAATAAGATAGAATTATTCAATTTCGACGTAGTACCGTACGTTAATTAATTTATAACGGCTAGCATGACGCAATAGGCGTTCGGAGTGTTCGGACGCCATCACATTTTGCGGTCGGAATACAGGTCTGTATATGGAAGACGGATTTGTAAATCGCCGGTGGTGGTATTTGTAGTAACCTATGAGTCGTGTGCAGAGCGGGCGGTGATGAGCGAGGGTGCGCCGATGCTGTACCACGGGAGCGGCGGGTTCGGCGGCCCCGGGCCCGGGCTCGCGGGCGGGGCTCTGGAGCGCGCGCGCCAGTTCCCGCCGCTGGAGCTGCCCGGCCCGGCGCCGCGCCGCGCCCCACGCCCGGAGCGCCAGTCCAAGGACAACACGGCCTTTGGCTACGACTCCGACGACTCCAGCCTCTCCAGCAATGCCTCTGGCTCCAATAAAAGTGGTGAGAAATGTATGAATCCATCATATTGATCAATTTTTTTAGTAATAATTAAAAATTAATAACATTGGTGTCTCTATTTGCAATTATGATTCTCAATTAATCCTAAAGGCACATCAGTTTTATGCTTGTCAAAGTGCTTATTTCAGAAAATGATCTATACATCCACATTAACAAATTTTAGGTATATAAGGTTGAATACATTTATTTCCCAATTTTTAAAATCATTTTTAACATAAATTGGTTGCTCAAATTCATAATCTTACCAGTTTTATTCATTTATAGATCTACCTTCTTTTACTTTTGAATAACATCACAGCCTGTTGCTGGGAGGAAAAAATAGTAGGAGTAAATGTACAGAAGTAAAAGTAGTACATATATATATCTACACTTTGGTGCAAATCAGAAACATAAGATGCAATTTACATAAAAAAATGTGAAATAATGTTTCGGCTCTGGCTCTTTTTGTATTTTGGTCTGAATATGGTTTGAGGGTATTGTTTTACCAGATAATGTATTTACCATGTTATAAATAAACATTTGAGTATGTTACATTGTCAAGGCTGGTTACAAGAGTTGTCAATAGCACGTAGATAAAGCCAAATATCTAATTTATGTGGCCTTCACACTACATGGAGAGATAAATGTTAACATGTGATATCACCAAACTATATTTCTATTCAATAACAAGGTACTCAATGGCAATTTTAATGAGCTCTACTATTGGATATCTTGATGATTAACAGATAACAAATGGTAAATAAACAAATCTATCACTTGCAATTAATTTTCTAAATGACATCAGCAATGCCTAGGCCAAACCTCCGAACCTAGTAAGCTGGAATTTTGCATTGAGGTCCTCTTGAAAATTAGTGAAGAAATAATAATTTACTTTGTATTAGGACAAAATGGTCACATGCTAGTTAACATAGTAATATTTAAATATTCTATTTTTAGCAGTCAGTTTTAGAAGTTACTAATAATTTTTTTACTGTATCATTTGCCAATCTTGCATTACAAGTGTAGTATGGCGATTGGCCACTTTAAGTGTTTAGCAGTAACACAATAGTTTACTGCTACATAAACGCATATTGCTTGTGTCAGCGACAACCTTAGCAATATGCTTGTATATAAGTCTAAGTAATCCTGAATATACGTTCCTATTATAAACATCGAAGCTGGTCTTACTTGCTCCCCAACACCTTCATTACATGGCGACCTTGCCTTAAGAACCACAAAGGAACAACTAAAACTGAAGCAAGACCGACAAGGCGAAGGAAATTACTAATATGAAGACTGATCGAAGAAAAAATACAATGTCTGTTGCTGTGGAGAAAGATAATTAATAAGAAAAAGAAGAAGAGATAATACAACATCAATACTATGAAGAAAAATAATTAACAGGAAGGAAGAAGAATAATAGAAGAAACAAATAAGAAGACGAATAGAAGATGATGAAGATGAATAGAAGAAGAAAGAAGAGCGCTGTCCAGGGTTTACCCGGCTCGCACGTCAAGAGGAGTCCAGGGATATCCCGGCCCAATCAAAAGGAGTCCAGGGAATTCCCGGCCCAGTTCGAGGGAGTCCAGGGTTAGCCCGGCCCAGCATCAAACAGCACCGAGCATCAGCATCGGGTCCACGGTCCAACGTCAGCCACAGACCACGGTTACTCATCGATTATTTATTTTAATTTTTACAAAGGTTGTCGCAAAGCAGGTATATATACTTTTTCATATTTTCTCTTATTGCTCATGATTTTTTTTATTTTCAAGTAAAATTCCAGTAACCTAGTGTCACAAAGTTCATTCACTTTATTTCGTTTCGCAATTTGCGACAGTTGCTAGCGCCGCTTACGTTATGCGCGTCAGCATTTATTGGAACTAGGCCGCGCACCGGTACCTAAGTATGCGACTTATAATTAAAATTGAATGTAATTAGAAACCATGGGAATGCGTCGCATCATTCCAGTATTTAAATAGTTAACAATAATACTCAATAAAACTATTTTTATACAATTAAAGAATTAAAATGAATTTAAAGATCCTAAGAATATAATTCTTAGATTTAATGATTTTGTTTAAAGATTATCAGATCAGTAATTTAAAAAGATTATCAGATCAGTAATTTAAAAAAATTAAATAGAATTAAATGATCGAATTAAATAATTTGATAATATAGAATTGGAGGATCGATTTAAATAATTTGAAGATGAATAATTGAAGATTGAGTAAAATGATTTTTATTTTTTATTTTGGTACGGTACACTACTGTCAACATAGTTAGAGCTCTTAGTCCTTATCTGATCATGGTGTTTGGACTACCGTGCCCTCCGTGAAGATGTTGGAGACTTTATGTCTTAATGAATTTAGAGACTCTTAACTTACAGGCACGCCGAAATGGGTGACCTGATATGCCAAGTTATTATAGGGCCAAGATGCCCATGAGGTTAATGTTGAAGGGCCAAGATGCCCATATGTTTATTGAGATTATGAAAAGGGACGCATAGAAGCGTAGCCCAGTTTATTTTAGGAGCAGATGACTCCGAGTAAAGGCATTATTTATTAATATGACACCATAGTACCGTTACCATAAAAATTAATAAAGCAAAATATTACGGATATAAATATTAGAAAGGAGTGTAACGAAAAATTTATTTTTTATTAAAAAAAAAACAATTAATCGATCAATAAATAATTAAATAATACAGAAATTAAATAATAACGTAATTACTAAAGAATTAATAACTAACTGATTATTAGAAAATTTAAAAACGTGACACTAGCAAACTAAAATAAATGTTGATATGATAAAATGAATAATAATAAATTTGATTTTTTTAATGTATAAACTTAATATAAGTAATTTTTTTTTGACAGGTAAAATACTTACAAAAAAAAAATGTAAACAAGTAACATGCGTTTAATTTTTTTTTTCTGCCACCCCGGCGGTGAAGGGACTTTCGGGGGAGGTGTAGTATGGCGATTGGCCACTTTAAGTGTTTAGCAGTAACACAATAGTTTACTGCTACATAAACGCATATTGCTTGTGTCAGCGACAACCTTAGCAATATGCTTGTATATAAGTCTAAGTAATCCTGAATATACGTTCCTATTATAAACATCGAAGCTGGTCTTACTTGCTCCCCAACACCCTGAGGCATCATCAAGATCATCACCTTACACCTTCATTACACAAGCATCAATGTTCAAAATTAGCGGCCTTGTTGACTCTGACTTTAGAGCAGCGGGGATTGCTTTAAAATTAAATACAAACTTACATAAAGGCCACATTTAGTATGGTGTATAATGTAGGTGGAAGGGGGAATCAAAATATAGAAGAGTTGCTAGCCGCCTATAGCATAATTCCTAAAATTTTCGCCCATTCCCTTGATGGGTTTTTACCGTCTGCGCGGGAAGAGAAGCAACTGGTGCATTCTGTTTTTTCTATGCTCCCAGACCAGCTTGGAAGGAAAAATAAATGAATACTGGAATTGTGCCTTGAAGCAATATTGTATCACATCTGATGACACACATCTGTAATTTCTTACCCACCTTCCTTGGCACATGAGCATGTTTCAAAAGCCTTATTGTCGTAACACATTTGAAATCAAAATACATTCACTTTTCCTCTTTGTCAAATGATAATTGATGAGGGTAGAGAGAAATAAAGAATGTGATTGCATATGACTGTGTGTCAAACAAAGGATCAATTCTTAAGGCATAACCTGTTGTGAAAATATCATACTAATATAGCATTATTTTTATCCTTTGAATTTAAGTCTAATGTACATTATACAGTCACAATTATCTGCTGATATAGTTGTATTATTCAAAGAGTTAGTTTTAAATACTTTAAACAATATTTTATGAAAAGCTTGCTGTTTGTACAGTATGCTCTATAAAAAGATCATGCTCTGATTTCTAAGTAGGTAGCATTGCCGCCTACACAATATTTATTTACTAGGAAAAACACTTTGTTCGTTTCATACCCATTTAGATCAGTAAACTGACATGGTTTCAAACCAATGTATACACATTGAACTGAAAGACAGGCTATAATTATGTATTATACACAAATCACGTTTACATCCCTTACGGGGTAGACAGCCTGAGCCAACAAGCAAGACCTAAAGGTGTAATATTCTCTTATTAAATTTTGACTTTTGACTTTAAACCTGACAAAGTAATAAATTGCAAATGATTCTTATTATTGTACTGTTTTGACTGCTAATTCTGTCCGAATTTCTCATGCGTACCGCAAAATCTCAAGATTTAAAGAATGGCGTAACTATAACATCTGGGGCCCGCGATAAATTCATCCAATGTTGTTCCTTACTTAATCTAATATGTAGAAATGCATCAACATCCCTTCTGTGCTCCTGGTCATGCTAGGGTCCTATAGAACAGGGGCCCGTGGCGTTTTGCCGGTATTGCAGGACTGTTAAAATGCTCAGTGGCGTGTGGAAAGAACTGAAACTCAAATCGTCAGCTGCGTTTTGATTTTTTGTTCATGTTGCCAACCTGACTTTTGCCTCAGGTACAATATTGATCGAATTGCAAACGTTTTGGTGCAGGCTCCAGCACGTCGAGCGGCGCCGAGCAGAGCAGTCCCCCGTCGGGGCAGTACGGCGCGGGCCACGTGGGCCGCGAGTGGCGCGGGCGCGCGCGCCGCGAGCCGCACCGGCCGCGCCGCATCGCGCCCGAGCGGTACCTCAACGCCACGTACCCCTTCCAGGTCAAGTTCACCCCGGACGACTTGCTCAATGGTAAGTTGGAAATCTTATAATGTGATGATTCCCGCGGGCTCTATCCACTGTTGCAGTGCTAGCTTCCAAAGTTAAAATTACGATCGTTTTGTGCCCGAATGCGCGCAGGAGCTGTCGCGCGTGAGATGGACTACCCGTCTTTTTCTTACTGTTCGTTCTAGAAAGAGACTGATAGTATATCTCGCGCGCTCACTCGTGCTAGCCATTCTGTTCCGCTCACACTTATAGTAATTGATACGGGAATGAGAGAGATGGTTAATACGAACTTCAAATTTCGAATTTCGCAGTAGTTCCTTGGGTTACTTTCAAGCAAGAAAAGTAGTGATTTTCTCAATTAAATTTTTCTGTATGGTTTATTATTATTACTTAGTGTTAGTATCATTGTGTAGTGTTGCAAAATGTTTCATTAGATGATTCTTCTTTAGTGGACTTGTTTCATTTAGATGAAAAAATCAAAAAGCAAATTTTTAGTTCCAGCAGCACCTGGTAATGGGCTGATTTCAATTAACTTAAATTCTCAAGCTATATGAAAGTTATGTATATAATCCGAAATACATAAAAGATTTATTGTATTAAGAATTACCTATTTATGTTACTTTATATATTTTCTTCCAATACATTTGCGACGTAGTATACGCATGGAACAGCTGTTTCTGTTGTAATAAATTATGGCTGAACACATGCTAACAATGTTATATGTTACATGCAAACAATGCGCAAGTAATGTTGTTTACGTTAATCCATTATTGAAGCTTACAATGCCTTACAATTGTGCTGCGTGTGTTGCACATTGATATGCCAGCCTGTTTTTAAACAATTTAGTTTTCTCTCCTTTTTTTATCGTAAACTATTTAATAATTTATATATTTTATAGTTATGCAAGTCTGATTTTATTTATTACTTTACTTACATATAGGTTTATGTTCTATATTTTATCTGTGTATCGTTTCGTGAGTCACAGACTGTTCTGGCTGAAAATCAGTGCTGCAGGTGTCGTAACACCTCAGCGTAATGCTGAGCCAGCAACAGTTTCACTTGCGAAGACACTCAACACTGATGATATATTTTTCATGTGTGTGTTTTTTGTTTCTATCCTATAAAATTGTGTGTATGCTCTTGTATTTGTGTCTTACAAAAAGAAATAAATATCTTCTTTCTTTCTCTCTGTAGTATAATGGGTGGACCACAACCAATGACCTTTTTTTTGTCAAAATGGCAACTAGATGATGACTAGGCAGGCCCCCTAGTAGTATTAACTTAGGACCCCACAAACTGACCATCCCTCCCGTCGCCAAGGTAGTTTTAGTTAAGAGAAAAAGTAACCCAAGGGGAGCAGCTGTGAGAAAACAGTTTGTCACGCTCTCACATATAACGAGACCAATCTCTCTTATCAGTAGTTTTGCTGTGATGTGTGCTACAATCGGTGAACGTGCTCATTGTTTCAGGATCCCAATGGGACAATCTCTCGCAGGAGATCTGGGATAAGTTTGTCAAGTCGCAGCAGACCGAGGAGACCTTTCGTAAGAAGATGAACCTCTGGCGATATCTCTATGTCACCATCAAGGTAAAGACATCTCAGCCGTTCTGATAAAAAAAAATTGTGCCTAGTCGATCGCAGGCCTGGCGCACGCAAATCGTGCGTGCTTTTATACGCGTAAAAAGCCGAAGAGGACTTCTATATGTATTTGCGACAAAAGAGTGTGTTCGCTGTTATAAAGCTCAAGCGGCATTTCAGATTTTAGAGATGATTAAATAACCTCGTTTCGGCCATATTGCGGCGGCCGTTTGCAGTGGCGGATTTACAAATTTTCAAGGTATAGGCTGAATAGTGTTTTTGCCGCCGAATAGTGTTTCTGTCATAGAAATATCTTTTTTGGTTTCTATGAGGTAAAAAAAAAGCTCTTCACCCATATTTTGCCGCCCCCAAAATCCCCAAATTTGCCGCCCTAGGCTCGAGCCTTCTCAGCCTTCTGGTAAATCCGCCACTGGCCGTTAGTCACAAGTAGACAACTCTACTTGTAACCCGGCGCTAATTGTGACCACGGCTGCTGCAGCAGAATCGATATCTCGAGGGAGTTTAACCTTTTCGACGCCAACAACTTGTATTATAAGCATCGCGGTTGGACGCCAACGACCTGTATATACGTCCATTACTTCAATGCAAAAGCAACCTTCGTGCAATTAAGGCATTGCTATAAAAAAGTCTGGCATATGGGTCACGTTTCTTGTATTTGATGTGACGGCGATAAGGTTAATAATGTTTTTACGTGATGGATTACCTACTTAAACTGTCTCAAATCTATTTCTTTATCTTAATGGTTGTCTAGTAGAGATCGCTTTTAAGCGTTAAGACTATCCATTGTACTTTTATTATTGTAATATTGTGCCGATTCGTGGTGTGTAATCTATACTAATATTATAAAGAGGAAAAATTTGATTGTTTGTTTGTTTGCATTGAATAGGCTCCGAAACTACTGGACCGATTTCATAAATTATTTTGCCGTTAGAAAGCTACATTATCACTGAGTGACATAGGCTACTTTTTACCGCGGGAAAATACCTTTTCCTACGGGAAAATTAATTTATCGCGGGCGAAGCTGCGGACGGAAGGCTAGTAAACAATATTTGTATAACGCTTGTTGATATTAGTGATTCATGGGTGTGTGTTTTGTTTCCAGTCGATATTCCCGCGCTACGGGCTGTACGTGGTGGGGTCCACGATGTCGGGCTTCGCGCTGGACTCGTCCGACATGGACCTGTGCCTGTACGTGCGCCCGCTCGGCGACAGCGAGCCGCGCGCGCACGCGCTGCTGCACCTCAACTATATCCTCACATACATCAAGAGCTTCGACCGCAGTGAGTGCTCACACACACCACACAGACACACACACTAGTGATGTAACGAATATTCGCATTCGCATTCGCGGATATTCGCATTTTTTTGGATATTCGTATTCGCATCCGCAAAATTTCTGCGAATGTTTTGCGAATATGAATATCAGAAAAAACAAACGATTTGAAGATAATGGTGGTTATTAAAATCAAAAACCCATTCATATCTTATGTTTTTAATGCAAGAAAAAACTCTAACCTCAAAATTCACTTGTTTTGTTTACGAAAAAACCGGCGCGAGCGGAATGAATTCAGTCGGATGAGTTCGTATCAACTCTGCTATTCTCGGAACAACGGAATGCGCCTCGTATTTGCCAGCAAAGCCATAGACAATTGGCGCCAAATTTGAACACTTCTACATTCGCATTCGCATCCGCGAATGTCAGTAGCAGACATTTGCATTCGCATTCGCGACTGTTTAAAAAATGACATTCGTTACATCACTAACACACACACACACCGCCGCGCGCACGCGCAATGTCCTCTTCTTCTGAAACTTAAGAGCTAAGATCTTGTCGGCGCGGCGGTGTAATTTCCATGCGGCCTTATCTTTGACATTTTGATACGATTCGACATCTACCTTCTCTTTCACCTGATCCGTGCAAGTTGGAATTCCTCACTTCCGCTTTAGTCCAACCGTACTTATGCCGTATTATATTAAAGAAGTCACAGTCTTTAGAGAGGGCCAGTGTTTGAAACATCGCGTGTACGTAGCAACTGCCTCCTAGATAAATCAAGTCTTTATCCCTTAATTGATAAAGAGAGCCTGGGGTAAAAAGATGTGAAGGTCACGTTTAGTATGATTGTGGATGTTAAGGTGGAAAGGGGAATTAAAATACTGGCGTGTCGCTAGCCGCATCGCCATGATTCGTAAGGTTTTCGCCCGTTCCCTCGATGGGCTACGTACGCCCATAGTATTTGCGTCTTGATTTGTTTTTTTTTTTCTTGTGCAGATGCAGAATTGATTCAGGCGAAGGTGCCGATTCTGAAGTTCCGCGACGCGCGCGCCGGCCTGCAGGTGGACCTGAACTGCAACAACGTCGTCGGCATCCGGAACACCAGCCTGCTCTACTGCTACTCACGATGTAAGTCTAACCCCCCTATTTATAAACGCTCTATAGGCTTCTGCTAGCTTAGCAATCGTTTGTCCTTATCTGTGAAAGTGACAGATAAGAACAAACGATTGCTAAGTTAGCAGAAGTCTACAGAGCGTTTACGAATAAGATTGTTATAGTTAAACTTCTCTGGATCGACGTAGGCAGCTGCTGTACGGTTCTCGGAAGTTTTACAAGATTAATTTTACAAGTATTCGTGTGTTAACAACATTCCTGCGATTTTTAATAATTTCTACCAGCGAGAAATAGTTAAACCCGTTGGACCTAAACATGTGACTTTTTGCTCAAAGGGTCCTTTTATAATGTAGATGGGAGAAATAAAGAATCTTGTAAGTAGTATATAAAAGAAAGTTGGTTTCCGCTGTCTGTCTGTCTGTGTGTATGTATGCTTAGATCTTTGAAACAACGTAATGGATTTTGATGCGGTTTTTTTTCAATAGAGTGATTCAAGAGGAAGATTTATATTATGTATGATACATGCATAATATAGTAGAGAAACACTGATTGCACCCGGTCGAAGCCGGGGCGGGTCGCTAGTAAATTATAAGAAAACAAAGAAATCTGTCATTTCATGTACATTTTCACGTAATTCAATTCCATAGTCTAATAACATATACTTCCATGCTAGTTTGGGAACAAAGAAAAAACATAGAATGAACCACTTGCTTCTCGTCCTGCGCAGATGGTAAAAGCCCATCGAGGAATGGGCGAAAATCTTAGGCATCATGTTACAGGCGATGTGTTTAGCAACCCATCTCTATTTTGATTCCCCTTTCCACCCATACGCCCACAATTGGGATTGCCTATTTTTTTACAATGTATAGTCAATCGAAAACCATTTCGAGATAAATGCTTTTTAAATCGTTTTCTGTATTTACTTTATTTTATTTTACTATAATGAATTTATTGCATGAAAAATAAGCAATGACCTTCATTTGACATTCCCAGACATGACGTAGACGGTCCAAAATGTACTTTATTTGCAAATGTTACAAATTCTATGCTATTTACGCGTGGATTATACTACGGAGTTCAATTTGGACCCGCAATCTGACATTTCATTCATCTTATGACAGCTGACAAGCAAAATGACAATCTTGTTACTGTCATTCTTGTTTTTCCCACTGATAACTTTCATATTGTTGTATTATAGTTTAGATTTAGAAGCACTTTCGGTAGATAATTAGGCAAGAGTGTATCCGCACAGCGATGTGCTTCGCTCACATGAAAGATTTTCCGCTAAATATTTTAATGGATAGCGAAATATTACGTTTTTCGGTTTACTTTCGCCTACTGAGTTTATTGTCTTATTTCCGGGTCCTGTTTTGTCTTGATCATACCTGGTATGTGTTTATGGACCTTTCTGCTTCGCGCAGAATGTTATGGTATGTGTAACGGCTGTGAAAATATAAAATTCATAGGAGAAGATCGCGTGAATCTTCCTGTGTTATTGTTGAATCATGTTGACATTAATACTAATGACAGTTTGCCAACTTCACCACAGATAGAAAAGACGTTAATGGCGGCGCTTCACATACGTTTTATGATCAATTTATCCAATAAGCAGATGTGTGGCACCGGCAGTGGAAACTCTGACGTCATCAACCAAAATACTTTCAATAATTAATAGTGAAAAAAATACCGAGTTATATGGGAAAATATTGAAATTGGTTTCTTATAATTGACTATTCTGCACAAAAAAAATATAAAAAGGATAGGTATTTTTTTTTAGACAATCCCAATTATGCTAGACCGTGGCCTTTGTCTAACCTTAGGCTCTGTCTACCCCGTAAGGGATAAAGACGTGAATTATGCATGCATGTAATAAGATATCCAGTTAGCTGCTGGTCCCTTCCAATGTATGCGTGTGCGCAGTGGACTGGCGCGTGCGGCCGCTGGTGGCGGTGACCAAGCTGTGGGCGCAGGCGCACGACATCAACGACGCGCGCCACTGCACGCTGTCCTCCTACTCGCTCACGCTCATGGTCATACACTTCCTGCAGTGTGAGTACACGCGACACGTCCGCGCTTGCCACACTTGTTTAAGGAGCGATCACACCGCTGCGTATACGTACTGTCATCTTGCGCATCGGTGTGGTTGGACCTTTACGTGGTGTATTAGAAGTCTTTCGGGATATTGTAGCAGGTGGTGCAGAAGGAACAAGGAATGCAAACAAGCGAGTAACGTTTGATCTGAAACTAGTTATGTATGAAATACATCGTTATATTGTCTTGCGACCAACGCATATCCATATCGCGAATAATGATGTGTATCGTAGTGAATCTGGTAGTTTTGAAATCCACGATCTCATATTGATATATCAGTATTCACCGTGTATACTTTGATTTGTTTGCAATTAGAAAGGCGAACAATTCTGATATGTATTTTTATCGAAAAACACTTTAAAAATCGCTAACTGGAAAATATAAAACTTTAACAAAACAAATATCGTTATTCCTGCCGCTAAGTAGCAGTGCTTGCTCTGCTGTGTTCCGGTGTGAAGAGTAAGGCAGCCGGGGAAATTATGGGCACAAGAGGCATTTCATCTTAGTCCTCTAGGTTGGCAACGCATCTGCAATCCCTCCGGGGTTGCGGGTGTCTATGGGCAGTGGTGATCACTTACCATCAGGTGACCCACTTGCTCGTTTGCCTTCCTATTCATATAAAAAAAAAAAAAAAAAAAAAAAAAAAACCAGGGATTTTGAATTGTAATTTTGCTGTTATTTCTTTAATTTTAATTGTTTTTCTTTAAAAAGACATGTCAAGATCGTTTACCTTTTTTTTCTAATGCCAAAAGAACTTAGTGTCTGTAAAGTCGGTTCACGGACGATAGTTTTACGTGACAACGTCATAAAGAAACATTGATGAAAACTGCTAGCTCTGACGTCACGCGGAACGTGGCAACGTGACTCTTTTTAGTGCGTGCAGCCGGTGTTCATCGATTTATGACTTTATCACGGCATTGTGTGTGTGTGTGTGTGCAGGCGGCACGTCCCCGCCGGTGCTGCCGTGCGTGTGCCCGCGCGGGCCGTGGGAGGCGGCGCTGCCGCGCGGCAACCGGCTGTCGCTGGCCGAGCTGTTCCTGCAGCTGCTGCGCTACTACGCCACGTTCCCGTACGACAAGATGGCGGTGTCCGTGCGCGCCGGCCGCTGCGTGCCCGTGGCCGCCTGCCGCGCCGCGCGCTCGCACAAGAACGAGCCGCACCAGTGGAAGCTGCTCTGCGTCGAGGGTCAGTGCGCTACGCCAGACAGTTTAAATGATCTATTTTTCCACAATCTAACTATTTTCGGTTTTTCTTACTCGGAATATTACCCTTACCCTATCGATCCTTATACTAGAAAAAATGTGTCTCAAAAGTTCCACTCCAATTTTTTGTTCGTCGTTTCTTTATGTGTATGGAACGTGACGTACAGGAAAAAAATCCATAGTAAATCAGGGACTCATTTCATTCGTATGAGAATCGATTCCCAAAGTGTGGAACTTAGTGGTTACGTAGAAAAATCAACCAGTGTTTTGCGAAATCATTAGATAAGTAACACAGTAGTTAAGTACGTATGGTCGGCCAAATAAGTGGTCCATCACTTTCATCCTTTTCTTCTGGGAGAGTCTCCAAATTGAGTAGTATTAAAGTTTTAGAGATGTATACTCTGCTCTACTAACATTTTATTTACTTTGCAGCCATGGTATAGCACTATGTAAGCTTTGCTTAGTTTGGGATGTAAGTTATTTTTCATCACACTTGCACGTAAACGGTATAAAAACATACGGCACACGGTTTTTCTGCCCTATAATTTTATTTTCTTACTCGCAAATGTGATGAAAAACATTGTATGTTTCACGGGCGATACGTGAATTACGAACCTCGACTCAGAAATCCCTTAGTCTTCGACTTGGGGCTTCTACTAGACCCTCGATCGTAATTCCTTTCTTACCGCCCTTTATACACAATATACTATTTATTGTTCGCTAACAGTGTGTGTGTGTGTGTTGCAGAGCCGTTCGACCTGACGAACACGGCGCGCTCCGTATACGACCCAGAGACGTTCTCGCGCATCGTGGAGACGTTCCGCGCCTCGCACGCGCGCCTGGCCGCCGCGCCGCGCCTCGCCGCCGCCTGGCCGCCGCGATGACCGCACTCGTCCGTCAGTATACACACCGCTAACACCTACACCGTCAATATACACAAACATACATACATTCACAAATAACGTCTTTATCCCTTACGGGGTAGACAGAGCCTAAGGTAACAAGACCTACAGGCCACGTTTAAAAAAACCGTAGGTTATAAAAATTGGTTTGACCTGTGGCGTCTTAAGCAGAGGGTCGTGGGTTCGAATCCCGGGCTCGCGTCTCTGAGTTTTACGTAATTTATGTGCAAAATTACATTTGAAATTTACCATGAGTTTTTTCGGTTCGTGAGGAAACCTGCACACATCTGCGAAACACTTCAATGGTGTATGTGAAGTTCCCCATTGCACTGGGCCTGCGTAGGATGATGGTGCTGCCACGAATATCGTCATGAATCACTCTATTGATGAAAACCGCATGAAACTCTGTTAAATACTACTTTTTGTGTTTATCTCGAACAAACAGACAGAGAGACTAGTTCGTTTATCGTTAGCCCGCGGGAACGTGAGAGGTTTTGGGATAAAAACTTGCCCGTTTAGCTTTTTCTTAGTGCATTTGTCAAGATTAAAATAGTTTTTTGTTACAGAATAATATTCGGAGGCTGGTTCTCGATATTACCCAAGACTTTATTGACGCGGAACAGTGCATTCCTATGTTGTGTTGTGTAGTGGAGTTGGACTGACGCCGCGGACGTGACAAGTGCTCTTACCGCGTCGCCGCGGCCCCGGGCTGCATCCCGGCCGCCGGCGCCCGGGGCTCCAGGCCCCCAGGGCTCCAGCCCGGTCTCACCTGGCCCCAGGCCGCCCGCGCCGCGCGACGCAATCTAGTCCCCTAAAATTATTTATTGTTATCGATTATACCGTTGTTGAACACTAAGGAACCTAACCGGAGGGTCCCAGTCTGTCCCGAGTAGAGCCACGAATAAATAATTTATAATGTATGTTATGAATTCACGGGCTGTGATATGCGACTGATTCCCCACAAATATCTGTAAGGTAGTGTCGTTATCCGCGCCGGCCGGCGGCCCGCCGCGGCCCTCGCTCGGACGAACAGATTATATCGTAATACATTTTAAGTAATATAGATCGAATGCCACTATGAAAAATTATATGTTTACATTCCATAGTGCCATGTTGTCTGAATAACTTTATTTTAATGATAATTAAGTTAAGACTCGCGCTCAGTTTCCGTGCGCGGGCGCGACGAGTGCGGCGCGCCGGCGCTCGGAAACCGTCGGCCGCGGCCGGCGCTCCCGCCCCTAAGCCCCTAAGCCCCGCGCCACAAGACTGAGGGTAAATTTTTGCGATGTAGTCGAATAGTTGTCACAAGTCGCGGAGACTCTAGTCGCTCACCGATGCTGCCTCACAACGCGTCCTATTGTTTTTAGTATTTATATTGTTTGTAAGTTATTTAATGTGTACATAGTAAGAAAGGAGAAAGATGAAAAAATACATGAATCGCGCGCGGGGGCGCCGCTGCGCCGCGTAGGGCGTCCCGCTCGCACCTCTACCGTTGCAGCCGCGTCGCGACGTCGCTATTGACTATATTATTATAAAAAATTGGAATGTTTTAAGATTATGTACATTTTGTGTAAATATACTTTTATGATGAGTAAAGAGTAAATGACAAAAAAAACTATAAAATGTGGATGTGTAAGTGTTCGGGCGGGCCGCCGCACGCGCCGGCCGCGCCGCGCCGCTGCGGCTGTAACGTCGGTGCTACGATATTATGTTGCCTTATTCCTAGTAGATAACCGAGCCTCGGCTCCGCTTGCTGTCGTCACATAAAGGTGCCTAGAATATAAGAACGCAAATATTACGCTAGATCTCTCGAATTCCTATTTCACAGTAAGGTTAAATATAGAGCAAGCATATCTTTAAACTAACAAAGATTGTAATACTACTGTTACCTTTACTATGTTTAGGGGTTCTGCGACGGAAACTGGAATGTTCGTTGGTGCCTAGCGACCGCGCGGTCGTCCGGCGCGGCCTATCGTTAATCAATTACTAAATTTATTCAATTCTGTTATGCCTTATTTACATTTTACTCGCGATGAATTCGTTTTAGTCTTTCAGTATTATTGTATTGTTTTACGGTTTCACATTATAAAGCTTGTTCGTCAGTTCAGAGTCTACGTTAGTTTTATTCCCGGAGGTGGCTTGCCGGTCGGCGCCTGCAGCGCTCCACAGACGCTCTTTACTTTTTGTAAATAAACGCCTGGCAATTTTATAAGCGTTATGTATAAGTTTTATATCGATTTTACATAAAAGGCACTCGGCCGCGCTGAATATAAAAGTACAATAAATAATTTTAAAACAACTTATATATCTATAAGAATACTGATTAGAATAATAATAAAAAGTGTCTCAAAACTGTTTAATTTTTGAAAAAATATAATAACTTGATGAAGCCGACATCAAAAAAAATAAAAATAAAAAACCAAAAAAATTATAAAAAAACTTTAAAAAACAACAAAAAAACACCTATAAAAAATTAAAATCGGAAAAAAGCCTTTCACTTGACTTTGATCAGGGTCTGATTGAACACGTGTCCCTAAAACCTTTGCCGAACTGCGGGCGCGGTGTGACGTTTGCATGACTTGAGGAGAGGACGTGGAGTTCCATGCAAATAAAATGGATAATCCCACTATCAGATCACGTCAACAGACGTGCCAACGCCCGCAGGGTGGCAGAGCTAAGTATTGCCGTCAGCAGCGCTCATCGCTAAGCAAATATAAAGAGCACCACCAGCCACCCAAAATTTTAACTTCTTTCAATACGGAATTCATTGTTTGTTTAAAAGTACAACCTTAAAGCCGCCGCTGCTGTTGTTTGGATAATGGTGCTAGCGCCGGGCCCCGCCAGCCCGGCGACCGGTTGCTTGTTTGTACGTAACTCGAGACCGCGGCCGACGGTCTCGCAGCCTTATGATGTGAACTTGAAACTGCCGTTTGTATTAAAAATTTGCTCATTGTTATAATTGTGCGGGTAGTTTGTAAATTTACCGTCTCGCGGCCCCCGGCTGCTCGGTCCTTGTCTTGCGGCAGGCTGGCCGTGATATTAATTTCGAATTGTTATTATTCAATATTTTGTGAAATTATAATGTACTTAAACTTTGTTATATATTTTGTAGTTCATATAAATAAAATGCAAAATCCTACAAATTTTCCTGTACTTCGAGTTGTTGGTAATGAACCAATTGTGTAATAATGTTAATATTGTAAAATAATGTAATTAATGTACGTAAACTCCAAATAAATATTAACTTAGTTTTTTTATTTAGCCCCTAACAAGGCATCCATTAGTAAATTGTTTTATAAAAATATTTTTGTCATGTTTTTGACAAATTTTCTCTTGTGTTGCATTTTATTTTATTGAACACAAGCAATTTTATTGTCTTTGTTTATTACAAAGAAATTATTGTAAAGAAAATATTCTGTAATAGTTGAAACATTATACAAACTGCCAAACTGATCGTTTTATTTTAGCTTCCTTACAAACGTTTGACGAACAATTCATTTGGCAAACCGTAAACTTTTTTAATTGAAAACGTGGCTCACGTTAGGCTAGGTTGGATTTAGTTTCCAAAAAGTAAACCTTAGTAGAAACTAAAGGGTTGTCAAATGAAAAATTAATTTATTAATATACAAACCATTAAAAACTAAATAATAATAAGGATCACTAAAACTACGAAAGTTGATTCAAAGTAAATTATGTTAAAAATTATTAAAAATGAACCTAAAAAAAGTCCCCCTGTTTCGTGCCTGGTTCAAAGGTTCCCATTACGCTGGCCGCGTTGCCTCTTTGTACTGCAATGGCAACCCTTTGAACCAGCCACGAATGTTTGTACATTATCTATATACATGCCGTGAAGCCTCTTTCCCATAGGGGTAAAGCCTCAGAACAATAACTAAAGCATAGAACCCGGACTAAAATAAAAACTAATTATTATAGTGCGTTGCTTCTTATTCCAGTGCACTAAAACAATAAGTTAAAAAGAGACAAAGATGCTATTCACGAGACAGTCGTCTGTCTGTTCCGTACCAGGGTAACCTATACAAAGCGTTTTAAATTATACATGTATATATTTCGCTAGTGTAGGGAACAAACCGTCATTGATTAGTCTTCGTTCGATATTTTTTATGGGTATCGGGACGGTCGTGGATATTAATACATATTAAACGGATATCATTATAATGAAAAAAAATCTATTATGAAAATCGGCCAAGTGCGAGTCGGACTCGCGCACCGAGAATTCCGTTTCACCGTACAACAAAAACACATTTTTGTCCGTTCGTATTTGAATTGGTTGGTAACAAAACAACGGCAAAAAATCACGTTTGTTGTATGGGACCCGATAAATATTAATTTTATTTTGATTTAATTATCTATTTTTAAAGTGAATATGAAACTGAATATTTCAAGCGTCTACCTGTTGCCGCTATTGATATCGAACAAATATCGCAAAAAAAAAACGTTTGTGGTATGGGAGCCCCCCTTAAATATTCATTTTATTGTTATATTCATATGTGTTTTATTCATAGTATTTTTTGCTATAGCGGCAACAGAAATATATCATCTGTGAAACTTTCAACTGTCGAGCTATCACGGCTCATGAACAACCTGTTGATAGACGGACAGCGAAGTCTTAGTAATAGAGTCCCGTTTTTACCTTTTGGATACGGAACCCTATAAAAGGAACATTTATGCATACCTATAGATTAGTAAAAACTTGCCAAGTCAAAAAAAAGTGAAATAGTAAAGTTATGGCCAAAGAAAGGGAACAATATGGAACAATAATGGAGTCGGAAAACTGAAAGAATTAAACATATTTAATCATATCTCTATATTTACATTTAATATCGATTGACAGTTTAGTCGATATCACAGGCACATCACTAAGATAACCTATACTGTTTTCATATTTTCTTTAAAATAATATGTAAATAGGGATATCTTTGACAAACAGGATTCAATAATGGTGTTATTTTATAGAACACACTCTCAATATATTTTAATGCGACCCTGAAGCTGATTAAAATCACTTAACGATGATAACTTATAAACGCATTATCATTTTGTTTTCTGGACGCATTAGATTTACATCCTGGCACTGCACAAGACATTTTCTAGTTTCACTAAGTAATTGGCTTTACCAATATTCGTTATTTAATCAATTTTTAACAATAATAAACAAAAAATTCTCCAACAGTTGTCAGTCATTCACGCATCCGAAGTACAATAAGCACATACAGACAAGTTAAGTTGACACTCAACACAAGTCATTGGGCTAAGAAATCTGACTCTTGAAATCGGCATCATATATCGGAACCAAGTGACGTAAAGGAACCAAGTTTGACGTTTGGACAGGTACCGTGAAACCGTACAACTTTGCCTTTTCATATAGCTTTGCCCACCGCGTCACATTTCAGTAGAAGCGAAATCTACCAAAAATGGTCACAAATACACTTTATTTCTAATATGTGGCTTATAGCTAATCTTATTGCTGACAACACTGACCTATCGGTTGACGCGTATCTATCGTCAGTCACGCGTGAGCCGGCTTGGAGTGCGGGTATGTTTTTCGGCGGGCCAATCAGGTCGAAAAAACTTTAAGTGAATTTCAAGCCAGGAAAGTCCTACAGCTATGTAATTTCAACTGTAACTAATATACAGTTTAAAAACGACGTAGACAGAATCACAACTCCTTATCTCTGTTAATTTCGTAATTATGGTAGTGGGCAATGTCATGAACGTTTTACGTATTACTTTTTACAGCTTTGCCCAGCACAATTTTACTCTTAGGGCTGTCACTAGTATGATATATAAAATAAAATCATCATCATTATCATCATATAAAATATAATCCGTTTATTTCAGACAACAATGAATGTGGTCTATAAAGTGTACATTATTGAATCCTAATTTTTTTTTTAATCTAGTTTTTCTTTAGTAGGTAACGTTTGTAACTACGCATTGCATTGCATTAAATTTGTTGTATTATGTAAAATTGTTTTTATTAAGCAACATACCTTAATCCAGGCACAATTTAATTTACAGTTAAGAGCAAATTATAATATTAATATCATACTACACCTTGTTTGATCGTCGTAGTCGGATAAAAGCTATTAGTAAAAATTTGACAACCCTAGCGTATCCAGGATTTTGTATGAAGGATGCATGAAGGATGTCAATTTTTTGTTTACGACTTTGCCCACACGAATTTGGCCGTAAAATATAACACTTAAAGGTCTATTAATACGATACAACGTTGCTATGTCTATTCTAGATTATTAGACTTTAAGAATCATGACCATAACGTTGATAATCCCAAAGATAAGATAATGTAAACAAATGTGGGCAATCTCAAAATTTTTTCAATATTTTGGCCCGCCTGTTTGAGGCCCGTTTTCTACAGTAAGGAAACTCATTTTTAATGTAGTGTTCTCATCTACCCAAAGAAGAGTATGTCAATTTGTGAGTGTTCCAGATAAAGTTGTACAATATGGACTAATTGACTCGAAAAAATGCAAAAAACCGCTAAAAGCGGGCAAAGTTGTACGGTTTCACGGTACGAAACCTCAGAACAATAACTAAAGCATAGAACCCGGACTAAAATAAAAACTAATTATTATAGTGCGTTGCTTCTTATTCCAGTGTACTGAAACGATAAGTTAAAAAGAGAACAAACTTGTCAGTTTCTTCTTATTTTTCTGTTTCGTACCAGTCCAAACGTCAAACTTGGTTCCTTTACGTCACTTGGTTCCGATATATGATGCCGATTTCAAGAGTCAGATTTCTTAGCCCAATGACTTGTGTTGAGTGTCAACTTAACTTGTCTGTATGTGCTTATTGTGCTTCGGATGCGTGAATGACGGACAACTGTTAGAGAATTTTTTGTTTATTATTGTTAAAAATTGATTAAATAACGAATATTGGTAAAGCCAATTACTTAGTGAAACTAGAAAATGTCTTGTGCAGTGCCAGGATGTAAATCTAATGCGTCCAGAAAACAAAACGATAATGCGTTTATAAGTTACCATCGTTAAGTGATTTTAATCAGCTTCAGGGTCGCATTAAAATATATTGAGAGTGTGTTCTATAAAATAACACCATTATTGAATCCTGTTTGTCAAAGATATCCCTATTTACATATTATTTTAAAGAAAATATGAAAACAGTATAGGTTATCTTAGTGATGTGCCTGTGATATCGACTAAACTGTCAATCGATATTAAATGTAAATATAGAGATATAATTAAATATGTTTAATTCTTTCAGTTTTCTGACTCCATTATTGTTCCATATTGTTCCCTTTCTTTGGCCATAACTTTACTATTTCACTTTTTTTTGACTTGGCAAGTTTTTACTAATCTATAGGTATGCATAAATGTTCCTTTTATAGGGTTCCGTATCCAAAAGGTAAAAACGGGACTATTACTAAGACTTCGCTGTCCGTCTATCAACAGGTTGTTCATGAGCCGTGATAGCTCGACAGTTGAAAGTTTCACAGATGATGTATTTCTGTTGCCGCTATAGCAAAAAATACTATGAATAAAACACATATGAATATAACAATAAAATGAATATTTAAGGGGGGCTCCCATACCACAAACGTTTTTTTTTGCGATATTTGTTCGATATCAATAGCGGCAACAGGTAGACGCTTGAAATATTCAGTTTCATATTCACTTTAAAAATAGATAATTAAATCAAAATAAAATTAATATTTATCGGGTCCCATACAACAAACGTGATTTTTTGCCGTTGTTTTGTTACCAACCAATTCAAATACGAACGGACAAAAATGTGTTTTTGTTGTACGGTGAAACGGAATTCTCGGTGCGCGAGTCCGACTCGCACTTGGCCGATTTTCATAATAGATTTTTTTCATTATAATGATATCCGTTTAATATGTATTAATATCCACGACCGTCCCCATACCCATAAAAAATATCGATTGAAGACTAATCAATGACGGTTTGTTCCCTACACTAGCGAAATATATACATGTATAATTTAAAGCGCTTTGTATAGGTTACCCTGGTACGGAACAGACAGACGACTGTCTCGTGAATAGCATCTTTGTCTCTTTTTAACTTATTGTTTTAGTGCACTGGAATAAGAAGCAACGCACTATAATAATTAGTTTTTATTTTAGTCCGGGTTCTATGCTTTAGTTATTGTTCTGAGTACGAAACAGAAAAATAAGAAGAAACTGACAAGTTTGTTCTCTTTTTAACTTATCGTTTCAGTACACTGGAATAAGAAGCAACGCACTATAGTACATTGTTGTAGAGGCTGGAAAGTGAGCAATAGATGGACGAGTGAGTTCGAGGGCCGAGCCGCAGGTGAGGCCCTCGAAGAGAGACGAGTCCATCTATTGCACTTTTGGCCGAGACATTACATAGTGCTTTTCACGACTACTGCGAGGAAATAAAAAACATGAGCGTAAATTCAACGGTAAAGTTTCACTCTCCCGCCATATTTTACTTTAAAAAAAAAAAAACGAGACCGCTCTAGTGGCCAGTCACGCAAAGGTTTTTTTTGTTATGTTATTTTATTAAGCAAAGCGCTTCGAAGTGCTTATTAAACACACCCATAATCGCTTATAGTTTTAATATGACGTGACAAGGACGGACTGACGACTCTGACTTTAAGACAGGACTTAAACATTAAGGACAAAACAATTTAAGTCAGACGTGGCTGTATGGACCTAGTTTCCTTTGCCTCTCCCTGATGGGATAAACCTTGAAAAAATTTAATATGCAGCACACGACGTGTTCTGATTGGTCGATTTTGTGTAATAGCATCACAAATTGTGTTCTGATTGGTGGAATCAGGGATCAGCATGCCGATGTGATTGGACGACTTTGGTCTTTGAAACTGTCCAACAATGTTATTGTTGGCCTGTTTGAATTCATAGTTGGCCTGTTCATTCAACCTACAACTATACTTTGTTTTGGGGCCCCATTACTGACCATCTTTTGCCACATTTCCGAGCAGTGGCGTGAAATAATAATTAGTTTTTATTTTAGTCCGGGTTCTATGCTTTAGTTATTGTTCTGAGGGTAAAGCACTAGGCAGAGACTACTTGGTTCCACTTTCTACGATCCTGCCTGACACCTCGCTTCATCCACATTCATCAACCAAGTAAGCATACTTTATTTAAGGGTTTTTTAAGACCCACCATACTAAGGCTCGCACGCCAATGTCATCCATACATGATCAGCAATATCAGCATTCAACACTAAATTAATCCTGTGCAACGGAATTAAAATCAAATAAGTCGTGTGTTTTTCCGCGACATTACTTATGGGCCTACTGTTATGTCCCACTGTTATAAAAGTCCTCACTAGAGATAGTAAAATTAGGTTAGGTTCGTTAGGATCTTCAATGCCCGAAGGGCAAACCGAGTAGAAATAGCTTATTTTTTTAAAGTGGGACCACGGATAGCGGCCAGTTTTTCCCCCATGTCGTACAGAGCCCATCACTTGATGTAGTGTGGCGGCTAGGATGAGGTTCTCTCCTTAATGGCGGCCGTAAGGCTTGGGCCAATGTCAACAAGGTTAAAGTTGCGAAATAACCTTGTTTACATTACGTCGTCGGTGACATTAGATGTCTTATTAGATGGCGAATGCCAAAGAGAAAATTACTACCCTTTTCGCTAACAGCTCTAGTGTCACTCGCAACTGTCAACTTTATCGTGTCAAATGAAGGTGCATTTTACATTACTTGACATGACTTCATATCAAGTCAATGGCGGTGATAGGAACTTACTAGCAACACTCGGGAATACTGTAGATAAAGAAACAGGTGTAAGTTTCATTCATTTATTGACGATAATTTCCAAATTACACAGTTCTCACGTAATGAAAATAAATTTAACTTACGAAAAAAAGTGTTATTACAGAACGTCTGCAGCATCTTTGAGTTAACCTATCTAATTCAGGTCCAAATATTGATGAACCTACCCATAAAACACGTCTCGACCTCTCGAATAGATTATTTTAAGTCTATAATCACGCACACGACTTTCTACAATCCTGTCGGTATCAATAAAAAAAATACGTTTTTATCTTCTGTATCATGTAGACAGTATCGAGTGCATGGACGATAGTAACATTCTCTTATAATGAATACAGGAAATGAATCGAATATAAGTTTTTATTGACCCAGACTTATATCTCCTATTATTTGCAACACAACAACAACGAAGTGTCGCTATTTAAATATCTCCTACATACTTGTAGTTAGGATATATTATATGTATATATTTGAGAAATATACAACTTACGTAACTAAATCCAGAAAACATAATGTTAAATGAAACAAACCAACATGTGATCGCGTCACAGAAGGAACTAAACGTCAAGTCAATACTGCAACCTTACGAAATAAGCAAATTCACGAGTCCTCCCTGCTTTGCCTCACCCTGTCTCTCGCCCCCTACCCCCTCCTCCCCTCGTACAGACTTAACCTAATTAAATTACATAGTACAGGATCCTAAAATTCTATCTAGTTTTAGAACACTACAAATATCTCGGGACTGCTATCATTATTTTTTGTTATCCATGGACAGATCTTCACTGAAATATTATATCGAAAATAGTGTTACTGACGATTAGTTTATAAAACGTTCTAATTTGGATGAGTTTTCTCGTCACAAGTCAAGAGTGTTATTGCTATAATTAGGATCTTTCGCGAGATTGAGTTTATCAGCATTGCGTGGGTGCGGGCCGAGACCAACACGCCGCGCCCTCACTACTTGCTCGCGGATGTCTCGGACGCGTCCATTTTCTCCTCCGTCTTCACAACTTTGCCCTCGCCTGCAACAGACAATTTGAATGACATACAACGAGAAAATCTTCAGAATTGCCTCGTCCCGCCTAATACCACGGTGTGTGTGTGTGTGTGTGTGTGTGTGTGTGTGTGTGCGCGTGTATGTGTTTTGTGTGTGCGTGTGTATGTGTTTTGTGTATGCGTGTGTATGTGTTTTGTGTGTGGGTATGTGTTTTGTGTGTGGGTATGTGTTTTGTGTGTGGGTATGTGTTTTGTGTGTGGGTATGTGTTTTGCGTGTGGGTATGTGTTTTGCGTGTGGGTATGTGTTTTGTGTGTGGGTATGTGTTTTGTGTGTGGGTATGTGTTTTGTGTGTGGGTATGTGTTTTGTGTGTGGGTATGTGTTTTGCGTGTGGGTATGTGTTTTGTGTGTGGGTATGTGTTTTGTGTGTGGGTATGTGTTTTGTGTGTGGGTATGTGTTTTGTGTGTGGGTATGTGTTTTGTGTGTGGGTATGTGTTTTGCGTGTGGGTATGTGTTTTGTGTGTGGGTATGTGTTTTGTGTGTGGGTATGTGTTTTGTGTGTGGGTATGTGTTTTGTGTGTGGGTATGTGTTTTGCGTGTGGGTATGTGTTTTGTGTGTGGGTATGTGTTTTGTGTGTGTGTATGTGTTTTGTGTGTGGGTATGTGTTTTGTGTGTGGGTATGTGTTTTGCGTGTGGGTATGTGTTTTGTGTGTGGGTATGTGTTTTGTGTGTGGGTATGTGTTTTGCGTGTGGGTATGTGTTTTGTGTGTGGGTATGTGTTTTGTGTGTGGGTATGTGTTTTGCGTGTGGGTATGTGTTTTGTGTGTGGGTATGTGTTTTGTGTGTGGGTATGTGTTTTGTGTGTGGGTATGTGTTTTGCGTGTGTGTATGTGTTTTGTGTATGCGTGTGTATGTGTTTTGCGTGTGGGTATGTGTTTTGCGTGTGGGTATGTGTTTTGTGTGTGGGTATGTGTTTTGCGTGTGGGTATGTGTTTTGTGTGTGGGTATGTGTTTTGTGTGTGGGTATGTGTTTTGTGTGTGGGTATGTGTTTTGCGTGTGGGTATGTGTTTTGCGTGTGGGTATGTGTTTTGTGTGTGTGGGTATGTGTTTTGCGTGTGGGTATGTGTTTTGTGTGTGTGTATGTGTTTTGCGTGTGGGTATGTGTTTTGCGTGTGGGTATGTGTTTTGTGTGTGGGTATGTGTTTTGTGTGTGGGTACGTGTTTTGTGTGTGGGTATGTGTTTTGTGTGTGGGTATGTGTTTTGTGTGTGGGTATGTGTTTTGTGTGTGGGTATGTGTTTTGCGTGTGGGTATGTGTTTTGTGTGTGGGTATGTGTTTTGTGTGTGTGTATGTGTTTTGTGTGTGGGTATGTGTTTTGTGTGTGGGTATGTGTTTTGTGTGTGGGTATGTGTTTTGTGTGTGGGTATGTGTTTTGTGTGTGGGTATGTGTTTTGCGTGTGGGTATGTGTTTTGTGTGTGGGTATGTGTTTTGTGTGTGGGTATGTGTTTTGTGTGTGGGTATGTGTTTTGCGTGTGTGTATGTGTTTTGTGTATGCGTGTGTATGTGTTTTGCGTGTGGGTATGTGTTTTGCGTGTGGGTATGTGTTTTGTGTGTGGGTATGTGTTTTGCGTGTGGGTATGTGTTTTGTGTGTGGGTATGTGTTTTGTGTGTGGGTATGTGTTTTGCGTGTGGGTATGTGTTTTGCGTGTGGGTATGTGTTTTGTGTGTGGGTATGTGTTTTGCGTGTGGGTATGTGTTTTGTGTGTGTGTATGTGTTTTGCGTGTGGGTATGTGTTTTGCGTGTGGGTATGTGTTTTGTGTGTGGGTATGTGTTTTGTGTGTGGGTATGTGTTTTGTGTGTGGGTACGTGTTTTGTGTGTGGGTATGTGTTTTGTGTGTGGGTATGTGTTTTGTGTGTGGGTATGTGTTTTGTGTGTGGGTATGTGTTTTGCGTGTGGGTATGTGTTTTGTGTGTGGGTATGTGTTTTGTGTGTGTGTATGTGTTTTGTGTGTGGGTATGTGTTTTGTGTGTGGGTATGTGTTTTGCGTGTGGGTATGTGTTTTGTGTGTGGGTATGTGTTTTGCGTGTGGGTATGTGTTTTGCGTGTGGGTATGTGTTTTGTGTGTGGGTATGTGTTTTGTGTGTGGGTATGTGTTTTGTGTGTGGGTATGTGTTTTGCGTGTGGGTATGTGTTTTGTGTGTGGGTATGTGTTTTGTGTGTGGGTATGTGTTTTGTGTGTGGGTATGTGTTTTGTGTGTGGGTATGTGTTTTGCGTGTGGGTATGTGTTTTGTGTGTGGGTATGTGTTTTGCGTGTGGGTATGTGTTTTGCGTGTGGGTATGTGTTTTGTGTGTGGGTATGTGTTTTGTGTGTGGGTATGTGTTTTGTGTGTGGGTATGTGTTTTGCGTGTGTGTATGTGTTTTGTGTATGCGTGTGTATGTGTTTTGCGTGTGGGTATGTGTTTTGCGTGTGGGTATGTGTTTTGTGTGTGGGTATGTGTTTTGCGTGTGGGTATGTGTTTTGTGTGTGGGTATGTGTTTTGTGTGTGGGTATGTGTTTTGTGTGTGGGTATGTGTTTTGCGTGTGGGTATGTGTTTTGCGTGTGTGGGTATGTGTTTTGCGTGTGGGTATGTGTTTTGTGTGTGTGTATGTGTTTTGCGTGTGGGTATGTGTTTTGTGTATGCGTGTGTATGTGTTTTGCGTGTGGGTATGTGTTTTGCGTGTGGGTATGTGTTTTGTGTGTGGGTATGTGTTTTGCGTGTGGGTATGTGTTTTGTGTGTGGGTATGTGTTTTGTGTGTGGGTATGTGTTTTGCGTGTGGGTATGTGTTTTGTGTGTGTGGGTATGTGTTTTGCGTGTGGGTATGTGTTTTGTGTGTGTGTATGTGTTTTGCGTGTGGGTATGTGTTTTGCGTGTGGGTATGTGTTTTGTGTGTGGGTATGTGTTTTGTGTGTGGGTATGTGTTTTGCGTGTGTGTATGTGTTTTGTGTATGCGTGTGTATGTGTTTTGCGTGTGGGTATGTGTTTTGCGTGTGGGTATGTGTTTTGTGTGTGGGTATGTGTTTTGCGTGTGGGTATGTGTTTTGTGTGTGGGTATGTGTTTTGTGTGTGGGTATGTGTTTTGTGTGTGGGTATGTGTTTTGCGTGTGGGTATGTGTTTTGCGTGTGGGTATGTGTTTTGTGTGTGGGTATGTGTTTTGTGTGTGGGTATGTGTTTTGTGTGTGGGTATGTGTTTTGTGTGTGTGGGTATGTGTTTTGCGTGTGGGTATGTGTTTTGTGTGTGTGTATGTGTTTTGCGTGTGGGTATGTGTTTTGCGTGTGGGTATGTGTTTTGTGTGTGGGTATGTGTTTTGTGTGTGGGTACGTGTTTTGTGTGTGGGTATGTGTTTTGTGTGTGGGTATGTGTTTTGTGTGTGGGTATGTGTTTTGTGTGTGGGTATGTGTTTTGCGTGTGGGTATGTGTTTTGTGTGTGGGTATGTGTTTTGTGTGTGTGTATGTGTTTTGTGTGTGGGTATGTGTTTTGTGTGTGGGTATGTGTTTTGTGTGTGGGTATGTGTTTTGTGTGTGGGTATGTGTTTTGCGTGTGGGTATGTGTTTTGTGTGTGGGTATGTGTTTTGTGTGTGGGTATGTGTTTTGTGTGTGGGTATGTGTTTTGCGTGTGTGTATGTGTTTTGTGTATGCGTGTGTATGTGTTTTGCGTGTGGGTATGTGTTTTGCGTGTGGGTATGTGTTTTGTGTGTGGGTATGTGTTTTGCGTGTGGGTATGTGTTTTGTGTGTGGGTATGTGTTTTGTGTGTGGGTATGTGTTTTGCGTGTGGGTATGTGTTTTGCGTGTGGGTATGTGTTTTGTGTGTGTGGGTATGTGTTTTGCGTGTGGGTATGTGTTTTGTGTGTGTGTATGTGTTTTGCGTGT
Source organism: Pandemis corylana (assembly GCA_949127965.1). Taxonomy (NCBI): domain Eukaryota; kingdom Metazoa; phylum Arthropoda; class Insecta; order Lepidoptera; family Tortricidae; genus Pandemis; species Pandemis corylana. The sequence continues at coordinate 11,027,254 of OX421866.1, read as the reverse complement.
GGGTATGTGTTTTGCGTGTGGGTATGTGTTTTGTGTGTGGGTATGTGTTTTGTGTGTGGGTATGTGTTTTGTGTGTGGGTACGTGTTTTGTGTGTGGGTATGTGTTTTGTGTGTGGGTATGTGTTTTGTGTGTGGGTATGTGTTTTGTGTGTGGGTATGTGTTTTGCGTGTGGGTATGTGTTTTGTGTGTGGGTATGTGTTTTGTGTGTGTGTATGTGTTTTGTGTGTGGGTATGTGTTTTGTGTGTGGGTATGTGTTTTGCGTGTGGGTATGTGTTTTGTGTGTGGGTATGTGTTTTGCGTGTGGGTATGTGTTTTGTGTGTGGATATGTGTTTTGTGTGTGGGTATGTGTTTTGTGTGTGGGTATGTGTTTTGCGTGTGTGTATGTGTTTTGTGTATGCGTGTGTATGTGTTTTGCGTGTGGGTATGTGTTTTGCGTGTGGGTATGTGTTTTGTGTGTGGGTATGTGTTTTGCGTGTGGGTATGTGTTTTGTGTGTGGGTATGTGTTTTGTGTGTGGGTATGTGTTTTGTGTGTGTGTATGTGTTTTGCGTGTGGGTATGTGTTTTGCGTGTGTGGGTATGTGTTTTGCGTGTGGGTATGTGTTTTGTGTGTGTGTATGTGTTTTGCGTGTGGGTATGTGTTTTGTGTATGCGTGTGTATGTGTTTTGCGTGTGGGTATGTGTTTTGCGTGTGGGTATGTGTTTTGTGTGTGGGTATGTGTTTTGCGTGTGGGTATGTGTTTTGTGTGTGGGTATGTGTTTTGTGTGTGGGTATGTGTTTTGCGTGTGGGTATGTGTTTTGCGTGTGGGTATGTGTTTTGTGTGTGTGGGTATGTGTTTTGCGTGTGGGTATGTGTTTTGTGTGTGTGTATGTGTTTTGCGTGTGGGTATGTGTTTTGCGTGTGGGTATGTGTTTTGTGTGTGGGTATGTGTTTTGTGTGTGGGTACGTGTTTTGTGTGTGGGTATGTGTTTTGTGTGTGGGTATGTGTTTTGTGTGTGGGTATGTGTTTTGTGTGTGGGTATGTGTTTTGCGTGTGGGTATGTGTTTTGTGTGTGGGTATGTGTTTTGTGTGTGGGTATGTGTTTTGCGTGTGGGTATGTGTTTTGTGTGTGGGTATGTGTTTTGTGTGTGGGTATGTGTTTTGTGTGTGGGTATGTGTTTTGTGTGTGGGTATGTGTTTTGCGTGTGGGTATGTGTTTTGTGTGTGTGGGTATGTGTTTTGCGTGTGGGTATGTGTTTTGTGTGTGGGTATGTGTTTTGTGTGTGTGTATGTGTTTTGTGTGTGCGTGTGTATGTGTTTTGTGTATGCGTGTGTATGTGTTTTGCGTGTGGGTATGTGTTTTGTGTGTGGGTATGTGTTTTGTGTGTGGGTATGTGTTTTGCGTGTGGGTATGTGTTTTGTGTGTGGGTATGTGTTTTGTGTGTGGGTATGTGTTTTGCGTGTGGGTATGTGTTTTGTGTGTGGGTATGTGTTTTGTGTGTGGGTATGTGTTTTGTGTGTGGGTATGTGTTTTGCGTGTGGGTATGTGTTTTGTGTGTGTGGGTATGTGTTTTGCGTGTGGGTATGTGTTTTGTGTGTGGGTATGTGTTTTGTGTGTGTGTATGTGTTTTGTGTGTGCGTGTGTATGTGTTTTGTGTATGCGTGTGTATGTGTTTTGCGTGTGGGTATGTGTTTTGTGTGTGGGTATGTGTTTTGCGTGTGGGTATGTGTTTTGCGTGTGGGTATGTGTTTTGTGTGTGGGTATGTGTTTTGTGTGTGCGTGACTGACCGTTTGGCTGGTCGGACTCCGCATCGGTGTGCGAGCGCCTGCGCTTGCGGGGGAACTTCCACGCGCCAGCCGGGTGCTTCTGCTTCGGCAGCGGCTCCATGTCCAGCACCTGATATACAAATTAAACCTCATTACTCGGTATATCACAAACACGTAGCCTCCCTCTCCTTTACCAAATTCAAATTAATTTTATTTCAGACTGCATTAATGGTTCAGGTTCGTTAGTAACTTATTAACCATTGAGATGGATTTGCACAGAAATCAAAAAAATAATCGTAGAAATAAACGGCCGTGCTCCTAAAGGAATGACCGGCAAATCTCTTGATTAACCCGATTTATTTGGTAGATATATAATAATAAGATAATTAACAAAATAACAGTTACGCAGTTGGAACCATGCACCCACTGTATATGAATGAAATAAAAGTGTACAAACCTTATAGATCTGCCTGAAGGCGATCTGTCTCAGGAATTGTTGCGCAGACGCAGTAAGGTCTTCACGCTTCTGTGCCGGCAGATTGCCGAGGGCGTCCTACGAATAAAATAAACAAAATAAATAAGCAGACAATTAATGTAAAGGATCTCTTTACTCAAAACTCTCAATAAAGTAAGGGACAGAATAGAATTCTCCACTTAGTAAAAAGACCCAGGGACCTTAGAACAGGGGAAATTTACGTAGCAAATTAACAGTAATATTCTTAATGCGACCACAGAATATGCGCGGCAGCCGCGCGAGCCAATGTTCGTGCGTTTGCCGCGCATAATCTATACGTGACTTCAGTGAAGTTTATAATTTATAAGCGCATTCTCGATTCGAGCTAACCACTCGCGCTAGCCGAGTGCGGGGTGTCAAGCAATTTCGAAACACCCTCCGCTTTCCAGAAGTTAGCAAAGTATAACTAAGTGATAGTGTAATACTGACGACGAGCTCCTTCTCGCAGGGGTCCCTCAGGCCGGGCCCGTGCTCCAGCAGCAGGCCGCCGGCCACGGCCTCCATGACGCGGCGCAGCGCCTCGCCCGGGGACAGCGCCGCGCCCGCCGACTGCATCACGCCCGACACCAGCAGCTCCATAGCCTGCGCACCGCAAACAATCACGCACCGCACAAGCACATACAGTCACATGCACTCGATTCCAGCTCATTTTGGCGAATCGGAACTGTCGAGTCGGAGCATCAACTCGAGCAGATATCAAGGATTGCTATCTTATCATACGGAAACATTTAAATTTTTGTATTTGTACCTGGACTGCATTATTACAATTAAAATGTTTTGTACTGGTATTAATCCCTACTATCTCCACTAATATTATAAATGCCAAAGTAACTGTCCGTCTGTTACCTTATCAGATATTTTGAGTCCCAGGGAAGTACATAGGATAGTTTTTATCCCGGGAAAATGCAAAGTTCTCTTGGGATAGCGATAAGCGATTTTTACGCAGACGGAGTCGTGGGCTAGTAAAAGTATAATTTAAATAAGAAATAGCAAAAAAAAATCGGAATACTTTATTTGAGAAATCCTATACGAACAATTGAAACACTGAATAATGTAGTAAAGTAACTCACGTAGGGGTTGAGCGGCGTCCAGTTGGGGATGCGGCGGCACAGGTCGCGCATGATGCGTATGATGATGACGCACGACTGCAGCGTGGCCGCCCTAGCCTACGCACAACAAGGCAGTCAGCGCGCGCTCCGCAGGACACGCACTATTTATTGCTCACCCTCAGAAACAGCCACAAAAAGAGAGCAATAAATGTGGAATATAAATCGAAATGAAGCTCAAACTGCGTTTCTTTAACGTTTCTATCACCTCCCATCGTCGGCTCAGTGCAATATAAACGGAAACGCAGCTTCACAAGCGAGCACTGGTAGCCACATGTTCAAGGGAGTGGAAACATCTCACAAAATGATTTTGGTACAACTTAAAATGCTACGTTTCAATAGTAAAACAAAAACAAACATGTGACTAAAAATAATACGTGCGCACTCCAAGCGAGCCACAAAATAGGTTTAACTAGATTGAACATGGACAGAGCAAGATCAATGGGTGTGAAAATCCAATAAATTTTAAAAGCCACATAAAATATGCGCGTAGTCAATGGCTGACCAGCGGCGCTTCGTGTGGTCGCAGCGAGTCGTGATCGTGAATGGATTCTGTGTTCCGTAATGCGTAACAAAGCTTTATTGGATACTGGGGTAGTGGAGTGCGCACACGTTCAGTAAATGGCGAATGTACCTGGAACCACTTGGCGTGCCGAAGCGCGGCCAACGCGTCCAAACACTTCTGCCGCGGGAGCACATCCTTGTCGTCTCGCTTTATGTCGCCACCCTCTAGCGACAACAACACAAAGGGTGTTTGACCATCAGAACATCGACGAAAACGGGGCAAACATGACACACTCTGCCGTCAAGCAGACCCTACGCTCTGCGTTGGTCTTTCGGGATGCGATCATCAGAGCTCTCTCTCGATCACAACCCGACACAAACGCTCGCTCGGCAATAAAACATACAGGGGCTATACATTTCAACTTTATATAATTAATAAAGGAGATATCTACGCTATCTAAAACATCACTGGCTATAATTTTCAACTACCTTCAAGAGAGCCCTACAGTTTTGGGTAGATGGAAATAGAAAAATAAAGATAATATATACAAGTATAAAATAAAGTTATCAATCAATACAGAATGTTTGCTCCGTTTCAGTAGACAGTAATATACCACTGCGGAGTCTGCGCACGTGATATATCATACGAGATGATCAAAAATCCTTTTCTTCCCGCCGCACCGTCTTATGCTATTCACACCTAAAAATAAGCTCAACACATGCTCGGCGAACCGAGCGGTAAACTTTGAACAAATTATCTTTTCACAGTCATCATCGTCAACGTGTGCAAACAAAAATTTTGAAAAATACATATAATACAATATAAAAAAATTAGCTCATAGATAGTTTGTTCTCAAGAGTTCGTCTTCGGGTTGTATTGGACGATTTCGACAACCAATTTCAACCGGTTAAGGGGTAGGGTGGTGCGAGTTCTCCGAGACTAATTAGAGCAGAGTATAGCGAGTGGGGGTGTGAAATTGGCGCAGTCGAATATCGCGCGGAGCGGGGGCGGCAAGGCGACTGACCTGCGGGCTCGCGCATCACGGCCGACGTCAGGCTCACGAGCACGCTGCCCGTGCCGTCCGACACCTGCACGGCGCCCTCGGCCGGCAGCAGCTCCACCTTGTACTTGGGCTCGTCGCCCGGACCCTGCCCACACAGAACTCTTATTATTGAAGCGGTTTCACTTTATTTGGAATCGGAATACAAGCGAATCACTATCAACGTATGCCACCAGGGCAGTGGCGAAGGAGCAGAGTCGCGGGAAAGGAAAAATTCATCTTTAGAATTAAAGTTATCGCACCGACATCTCTATCGTTTATCGTTTTCGTAGAAAGCTTCTATAATTTAAAAGATCAGCCGAATTTTGTAATGAAATAGCTGAAATAGAAAGAAAGAAAGAAGACATTTATTCCTTTTTGCAAGACACACAAATATAAGAGAATATACACAATTTAAAATAGTAAATAATCAAGACATAAAAATGGATCATCAGCGTTGTGTGTCTTCGCAAAAGTGAAACAAAAAAAAGAAGAAGTGAAAAAGTGAGTACTATCAATCAATCAATCAATCATTTATTGCAACCATGGTATCAAAAGTTGCGCGTGTAAACTTATGTGAGATTTCTAACACGAGCGGAACGATATGTTACAGATATTTACTATTTCGAATAGTATTTTTAAAGTCACTTAAAATTTCAGCTCCATCTTCTAGGACGGTTTCATAACTCGCCAATTCGCTATTACGGCTGACAAAGAGTCATTTTCCTCTCGCGCGGCATTCGTACGGTGCGATTCCACGGCCAATCACAAGAGCGTGAAACCGGTTAGCTCACCTTGACTTTAGTGAGATGGTGCGGCAGGTCTGTGGCGACGCGCTTGAGCAGCGTGACGGTGGGGCGGTCGTGGCACAGCACGACGAGGCGCACGTCGCGGTCGCCCTTCAGCAGCAGGCCCTTGGCCAGCAGCCCCACGCGCATGACGCCCTTCAGCGCGCGCGCCGGCGCCGCCGCGCCCTCCCCCGCCGCGCCGCCCGCGCCCGCCTCGCCCTCGCCCATGAACGAGAACCTGCACGTACAACCACCACGTTTTACACTCCTATGATAAGAAAAAAAACGCTCCCGACGAATTGAGATTTCTCGAGAGCGGGTTCAAAAAAAAGGTTTTGCGATGGTTCAGCCCGACCGCTCACCGAGTGACTCGCTCGTTAAGTATTATCATGATTCCGATTTCACCACGACTGATGATTTAAATGTAATTATATCTTTTCATCAGTACATATTCTTGTGTAACATTATTATCGCAGATATAACGATTAGCAGATGTCGACGGAGCGAATAGCTCGAGCCGCTCGATTACGAACTACGATGATGTTGCACAAATTTTGCGTCGTAAGATTGCATGCATTTGTTAATCTTACTGCAACGCAATAAAGGAGCAAACACACCGATGCATATCTTTGTCTTCGGCTGAATTAATATTAACGAAGATTGGATATCTAAGCTACCAACTATAATAAAAATAGATACCCAAGTCTCTTACACATCTACCTACATCATAAAACTAAATTTCCTAATACTACAGTAACTCTACATACTAATATTACTCTAGGCTACATCTAGTCGAGTACATGTAACTCACGTGTTCTTCTTTCCGGCACCTCTCTCAACTAACTCCTTATATATAGCTTGGATTCTACGTTGCTTGTTTGTACTGTGCCGAAAGTGCAACATACAGACATAAAGAACTCAACATTTGTAAATTAAACATTTAGTGCACGACCATGCTAAACAGTGACTGTTAAATCAAAAGTGCACCTCTAGGTGAATGCAACAAGGATGTACTTACAGTTGATTATCGCGGCCATCTTCCTTGCCGTCTTTGTTGTCATCCTTCTTGTCTTCAGTCTTAATGGGTGTTTTAGCTTGAGCCTGTCCCTGGACAAATCCAAACAAATTACATGACTGGAAAGCAGTTTTTACTGCAAATAACCGGATAAACAAATTATTAAAATTTTCGTCAGGTCGTCGTTCGTTGAAAGATTGAAGCGGAACATAGATAACCGCACAAAATACCACTGCATTCGATTGGCGGTCGATCGAACGATCGCCAAAACAAACACTGCATCGGCCGTACTGACATACCAGATAATTGTTTTCGAGAAATCGCTGTGTCGTGGATGTCGTTATGACCTCGGTCTGAGTGGTGTTCAGTGTGTATTTGTGGTGGTAGTAGTAGGTACCCAGGTACCTTGGGTTTGGCCTGTTCCGCGAGCGCGTCGGAGAGCGACTTGAGCGCGCGCTCGGTGTGCGAGACTAGGCGCTGCGTGTCGGCCAGCTGCTGCTCGCTGGGGTAGATCTCGGCGTGTTTGGCCACCACGTGTCGGTCGTCAGACGTTTCGGGTCGACGTCCCACGCCGCCGTATCCCATGCCCATACCCTGTGCACACAACAACATTTATTATTCGCTGTGTTTAATATTGCGTACAGATTAATGCTCTCTGACGTGTATGTCCCGGTTTACTCCGATCAAGTTTCTCGCGACCAGTTTGACGCTAGTAACAGAAGCACATACGTGGCTGTGAATAATGCGAATCATTCATTCATGCAAAAAGGTCAGACATGTCAAAAGTTTGCAAGAGTCATGCAAATAACGCGTTTAACTTATTTAATTTCCGGAATTGTTTCCTAATATAATGATTTCCTAGCAGTTTGAGGGATATCATTGACCGTTGGCTAAGAGCCCACAGCGGGGGAGAGGTTCTTTTGACCGTATTACCGTACAACGTTGCCGACATTTTGTCACATACATACATATATCACGTCTTTATCCCTTACGGGGTAGACAGAGCCTAAGGTAACAAAACCTTAAGGCCACGTTTAGCATGATTAAGGGCGTATAGATGGAAAGGGAAATAAAAATAGTGATGGGGTCGCTAGCCGCATCGCCTATCTATAGCATGATTCCTAAGACTTTCGCCCATTCCCTCGATGGGCTTTTACCATCTGCGCGGGAAGAGAAGCAACTGGTAAATTCTGTTTTTTCTTTACTCCCAGACCAGCATGGAAGTAATCCACGCGTGGTGTTTCGTCACAAGATTTTTAAATTATATTTTTATTACTTTGAAATTGGCGAAGTCGTCATCGCTATAACGACTCGATACGCCAGCAATAAGAAGAATTGATTTAATTGGCATTCCAGTAATTTTCATTCAGTTACAGAGAGCGGCTCTGGGCCAGCAGCGCAGTGCGTGTGTGTGTGTGTGCGTGTGTTACCGGGTGATGGTGGTGCAGCGGCGGCGGCACGGGCCCGCGCGGCCACCAGGGCTCCATGCCGCCCTCCCAGTACGCGCGCTCGTCCTCCTCCATACCCTGCGGGTGCGAGACACAAGCACATCACGCAACTACTTCACGGGACATTACTTGACAACTACAACCACCGATATTGTCCAGACCGGTGAGGTTCTTATATAAACTGTCGTCGATGGGGGAAACGAGTTCGCACAAGATCAACAGAACACTTTTAGCCTTTTCGATTGTTGTCTTGATCGAATGGCTCGGGTGCTGACGATTGTGAATTGCGGCGGGTAAAGTTTAATAAACGAGCTATCGAATCAGACCGCAGCTGAAATTCAAATTTTGCACATCACTCCACAGAGTGTCATTCGAAAATTTTAAGATTTTTTGCTGAATTTGAAATACTTTAGCAAAGGAAATTACAGCTCTAATCTTGTCAGACATTCCACTTTTGCTTTGAACTGTAGTTTTGAGTACAGATTTTGACCTCTCCCGAATGATATTGTAGTACTTTCAAAGATAGATGCTTCTGTATGGGTGTAGGTAGAGTGAAGGTTTACGTACGTCGTGCATACGGCGGCGCGCCCACAGCTCGTCGCGCACCAGCATGCGCTGCGCCTTGGCCTCGGCCAGCTTGCGCTGGTGCATGGACGGCTTCACCTTCACTTCCAGATCCGGTTGCACCTGCATCCAACAATGTGCTTCACCATTAGTCTATCTAGTTTAACGAAGACCAGCAATCGCGTTTGGTTATCGCGGAGTAGAAGTAATTTGGGTTTGGTTTCTAGGCATATTACTAAAATAAGCAGTTTTCATGTACAATTAATGATCAGTACCTCAATGACAAGCAAAGCTTCGCACGGTTTTTTTTGGTACGTTTTCTAAAAATGAAACCTAGCTAGATCGATTTACCGCCCCCGAAACTACTAAATTTATTGAAATTTTTTGGAAGTGTTTCCGAGAATCAGATTATGTAAATTATACAAGAATTGCTCATTTAAAGGTATAGATGAAACATGCTAGAAGAATGCAGATTGCAATCAATTTGATTGTTCAAAAATAACGAGGAATGGAGATGCTTTAGCTAGTAAATATTCTTGTCTTCGACGTTGGCCTGTGTAATTGATGATCATCCTCATTATAATGTTGTAATCATCCGACGTTCGGATCTCTTGGCAGTCCCGAGGGTCCGCCAGGCTCTACGAGCGGCTCAAACCTTTTACTAAGTAATCATTGGATGATCTATCGATTTCTAACTACAATTTACGTTTTGGGAAGCACTTGTTTAAATATAAAAAATATCTCACTCTTTGGACGGCACCAGCATACTTTTTGTGACTTTAGTAGATTTGTTATATCGCTGTATATCGTATGTATATATATTGCTTAATATATAATTTATCGATTTCGTTGACTACTTGGTGATTGCTTTCCATCAGGTAACCCGTCTGCTCGTTTGCCCCCTCTTATATAAAAAAAAACTTCCCTATTGCTGGCACTTGTACTGATAATATAGATGGCAACCATAAGGTGGTAGACCTCCGCAGTCCGACGCAGGTGGTTTTAACTTGTAACATACCTTCTTCTTGTACTGCAGACGGTGGCGGCGGCCCTTCATGTGCATCTCTTTGGCGTTGGGGTCGTTGAACTTGCAGTCGCAGAGCTTGCAGTTGAAGGAGAGCGCCTTGCCGTCGTCCCCGCGGATCTCCTCGATGTAGTCCTGGCCCACGGGCTGCACCTCGGGCTCGTCGACGCCGTCGTCGCCGCCGTCGGACTCCTTGTCTTTGTCCCCTTGGATGGATTTTTGCTGATTGGTGCCCGCGACCGTACTAAGTCCCCCGGAAGCCACGAACGCGATCTTGGGCGTTCCAGCGACCGTCTTTTTGGCTGATAGATCGGAAAAGTCAAATTTTCTCTTAGTGGGCGCGGAGTAGGCGAGCGGCGCCCGAGCGCCGGCTGACTGCTCGGGCGCGCTTCTGAGCTTCTATGGTTTTACTATTTCGAGTAGAACACACGTTTTCTACTGCTTTGAGTAGAAACGAAGGCCAGTCCTTTACATTTAAAAGGGAGACATAAAACTTCATGTTGGGCCTTTTCTACAAGAGGGGAAAATGTAATTTTGCGTAGAGAATTATTCAATGCGCTCAGAGAACGGTCCAAATTGTCATTTTAGTATAAAAAAGGCCCATTATAACTCACACTCCATATCTGTACCGAGTGTCGATCGTTACGCGTGTCTTTTGCATTGTAAGAGAAAATTTGACTGAGAAATCAATCTAGCTGCAGACTGTTCGCGCGTGGTTACAGATATGACATTGTGGGATCGAGAGGATTTAGCACAGATGCAAGACATACAAATATGTTCCCCATCTGATTGTTTACTATCTTTGGAGATCATATCTGAATTTCATTCAACAATTAACTATATCACACTTTATGGGACATAATTATCAGTTGCTGCAAAATGCATGAAAAAATACCTATAACATATTACATATTTTTATAGATAACAATCGACATTAGGACATGCGCTAGCACAAAAAGATTGAGAGTACATTTAATTCAAGCTTTGAACAAAACAATGGAACATTTAAAGCAGACATTTGAGGCTTTTACCGTTCAGGATAATTGCATTACTAGACTACTCTAGTCACGATCTACACCAGTCAGAACTGGCTCTAAAGACAATTTTCCAGATAAGTAGATCAAAGTTTGAAATAATTATGTTGATAAATTGATGGTATCCAAACCTTTCAAAAAACTCTCACTTTAATAATTTTATTGTAGACAGGTATCAATTGATCAACAGTCTTTTATAGACAAGTTTTAGTACTTTTATTTTATCATGTGCCTTTGGTAACTTGCCATGTATTTAGGAAAATGCTAGATTTATCAAACGACTTCACAAAATACCACCCCGCATTCTAAATACCTAAGCCTTTAGCGGTAACACAGACAGTCAGTATAAAATTTTATCTTATTTGTATTACAATTATTCAGCGTACTCGATTCAAAACGGTCGTACAGTCGCGTCATATGGCTATTGATAAAATATAAGTAGTCGTAAGAGTGGCGTGGTTACCTGAGCCGAGCTTGGTGGGCTCGGTGGAGGGTATGGGCTTGCCGAGCATGGTGTGCAGCTTGACGACCTTCTGGTGCTTGATGCCGCGCACGTGGGCGGCGTAGGCGTCGGCGCCCGTGCAGGTGACGTCACACAGCTCGCAGCGCAGCGCGGAGCCGCCGGCCGCGCGCCCCGCCGCCGCGTGCGCGCCCGCAGACGCCAGCTTCACCGCCGCTTCCTTCTTCTTGTGCTTCTGGCCCTCCAAGTGCTCCTTGTATGTCTGTGTAATGTTTTTACCTTTAATTAGTGTTGATATTTCTGACGTCGGTCACTCGTGATAGCCTGTAATAGCTAATATTAATTTAATATTCGTTTCTCTTTATCTTATCCATTACCTTGACATTTGCTCTAGTTCGATACAGGCACAACATTAAATTATAATGAGTCTGTGTTTATGAATTCTTGCTAAGATAACTATTTAACTTAACGCCAACGTCAGCTTTAGCCGACAGAGAATAGAAGTGTAAAATATTTTCTCAAAACCTGCAAAGGCATAAGATTCGAACTACTATTTAGATTAAAAAGAATTCTAATAAAGCTTTGAGTTGTATCTTATCACATAATATGTTATGATATTATCATCTCTGTTTACCTGAGGTCCTGCGCAAGAGATGCGGCATACGTCACAATAATGTAGCTGCTGGGCCTTCGGCGGCGGCTTGGGGCGCCGAGCCTGGCCCGCACCTACGCCGCTCTTATTGTAGTTCTTCCACCCACTGCCAGAATGCAATCAAAATTTAATGATCATGGAAAAGAAAATTAATTAACAAAACAACACGGTTTTTTTTAATTCAAATTTAACTAGAATAAGAGTCCAAGACTAGATTAGAACACAATTCTTTAAAATTAATATTGTAAAAAACATGCATACTAATTTTAATAATAAATTTTAGTTAACTCTTGAATTGACAGTTTTCCACCATAAACCAATTAGGCATACACGTTAAAGTAGTCAAAATCGCTACTTGAAACAAAGAGGATACTTAACGGACTATTAAAGCACTGAGCAATTCACGCCGCAGTACTACAGATGGTTCTGACAGAAAACAGTCATTAGAAATAAAATAATAACGTTTGTACTCACCCGCCACCCCCGGTCTTGTTCTGCTGCGCCACGTACATAGTAGCGGCGTTGTAGAGAGCTGTATCATAAGCAGAGGTGCCCCTGTTAGCCGACTCTACAACAACCGCAACGCACCCCGTCAGCCTCGGCCAAGCCGTTTCTACCATGGTCTCAAGGAATGCCGTAAAGGGACCGCGACATGAGCATAAAGCGACATTGACAGGCGTAATTGTTTTTATTTATATTAGCTCTTACAAATGGAGCTTTCGTGTGACTGCCAGTAATTTATAAGACATTATTTTGCACCTTGAGTACACCATGGCAGAATAGAAATAATTGAAAAGACTAAAATTAAATTAAACAAAATACTATTAAAATTATGTAAACCAGAAACAATTTGTGGGTGAATAGTTAAGAAGGTGGGAATAACTCGATAATCAAAATTACTTTACATTTAAAAATGAAAGAAATATAAAAATGAAGCAAATTATTTCAAAATGTTACGTTAAAATTAAGTCTGACTATGGTGTGCATTGTGGTTGTTACAATATTGTACACTATAATAAATATCATACAACAATAATGATAGTAGGAATAGCACAGATGTGGCATTATATAATAGATAAGTCTGAGAACTACTTTACATCGCTTACGATCATAGAAATCAAATTGCATTAATTTAATCTATTCAATAACTTTTAGACCAACCATAAATTCAAAGACACAACTCGGAACCTTCTGCAAATTAAAACCATTTTTGAGGAAAATTTTCCCAATTTTAGTTTAGCAGCATTGTAAGCGTTGTTAAGTTCGTTTCCTCAGATTCACGGGCCGCTAGGAAGATACGGACGGACAGTTCCGACTCCAAAGTTGCAAGTATCTACATAATGCTACGTATTGTAGTTGAACCTGTAAGTAATTGTAAATGGTGAACTCACGTTTGGCGGTCTGCGCGGCCGGCGCCGTGTAGGGCTGCGCGGGGTAGGAGGCGGCGGGCGCGGTGGACGAGTACACGGAGCCGTAGGGCTTGGCCGCCGCCGCGCCGCCCGCGCGCGCCCCGCCCTGTTGCCACGCCAAATGGCCATAAGTCACATATAGATTAATAGTGCAAACAAAAACACACAAGCAAAACAAAAACTGGGTTAAAGAAATTATTAAATATCGGGGCCAGGACAGAAAACAATAGAAAAGGTATAAAATAACAACTGAGACAAACATACAAAATTGTTGCTGTATTCAAAGTTTACTAAAAATACGTGACGGAAAACAGTGACGACGTCATTCAATTTTAATTCCTTGTCGTCCAACTCATTAGACCACAGCAGATAAAATTAGTAATTTAAATTTCTACCAATATTTGCATGATATTTCCAGTTTTTGGCATCAACAAATCGGCATGAAATTAAAAAAATATTACTTTAGAAATACTGAGAAATTCACATAATAGATATCATAACATTCAAAAACCACAAAACAGCTATGTATATACATTAATTAAAAAATCTATCTAAAATGTCATACCTACTACACTTAAAAAAAAGATATTATACTTATACCAGTAGGCATGACAAAATATGTTGTAACACCGTCATTAAGGTTTTAATGAGTATATTACCAATACTAGGAAAAATACTTTTAGGTTAATGCACTCTTAAATTAATAATTACTCAACTAAATGAAACTTTGGTTTAGATAAATCTAGTGACTAAAATAAAGCTATTGAATTTCTACAGTGAGTTTAATCCCTGTTAACTATGTTTACAACCGTAGAAAAATAGTTAGTTTACTAAACTTTAAATTTCTTTCACAGCAAAAATAGATCGGAAAACCAATATTTTTTTCAACTACAGGTAAATAAAAATACATGTGAATTAATTACCTCAATGTTTTGATAATACTGAAAAACAACCATGATATCTAATTGTTACTTCAATAAGTATGCAAAATTAAGGTAAGGTTTAAGGCTGCTATGTTGCGACAGAATCTACGCATGTTGCGTACAGCCGACTACAAAAAAATGTATACAATACACTTATTTACCTTATTGTATCGTAATATGGTAAAAAAAATATTAGGTATATATTTTTTAGTAGTAGACTGGTAAACCCAACACGCTTGTGGCTCAGTGACTTTTCACACATGCTAGGGTTTCTACAATACCATAATTAGTGATTTCTTGAAACAACAACAACAATATGCGAGTTTTTGCATTCAGGACAACCAGCAGCCGACGCAGTGGCGTAACTATAACATCTGGGGGCCCGGGGCAAATTCCTGCGCCCTATAGGGTCAATAGGGTGATCTGTATTGCGGTGGGTACCTGTGCGTAGGTGGCCTGCGTGGAGTAGGTGGGCTTGGCCTGCGTGGTGTCGTAGGTGGGCTGCGGCTGCGGCGGCGCGGCGGCGGGGTAGGCGGCGGCGGCCTGCTGGTAGTAGGCGCTCTTGCTGGCGTCGTACGCCGACGCCGCCGCCGCCGCCGCGTGCGCGTGCGCGTGCGCCGCTGCTGGCCAATCACCCGTGTTATTGTATGCTATATTATATTCACACATATTAAGCATGTTGACAGCCTGTGGGGCCAGATTTTTGAAAGCATACCGGTACCACTTGAAAGTACAATGTTTTGTTAAAATTTTGATTTTTAATACGAGCCCTCCTTGGCTGACTGTACTCGCATTAGCATCCATTCTTCATAATACGTGTACCAAATTTCGATGCAGTCCGACCATTAGAAATGGCGTCAGGTTTGACTTGCAGGATATTACCCAAATAAATAACAAGTGAAGTCAATAAAAACCTAGTACTGCTACAAAAATTACAGCAGAAATTAATTTTTCATAGTTGATAAAATTAATTAGAGCTGTAAGTTTCGCCTTGTATAGGTAATTGAATTTTAAATTCAAATTAATTTTTCACCACTCTCAAGTGGTATTTTCACATGTGTGCTTTCAAAAATCAAGCCCCCAGGGGTCTTTTGGAAATCTAAGGCTAAATAAAGACAATTCAAACAAAAGAAACAGTCCCATTGGTCTATTTCTACCATCATCCTATAACAGTCATGTTACTAAATTTGAAATCGGATGATCACAGAAACAGTTAAGCATACTCTCTAAGGCAGGGGTCACCAATTAGTTTTGCTCGGGTCCGTTTTAAGAAATGAAATGACTATCGCAGTCCACACTAACATTTTATAGAAAAAATATCATTGCTCATTGCTTGCCCCGGCCGTTTTCGAACTGACGTCAACAAAGATAATTCAGGGGGATACATTTTTCAGTCCGCACAAAAAGGGTCAGTGGTCCGGATGCGGACCCCGGTCCGCCATTTGGCGACCCCTGCTCTAAGGCTTAGAGTATGCTCTTAGCCAAAAAACCTATATGTGGCACTGAATAAATGTTTTGGGTACTGACAATGCCTTTAATTGATTTGATTTTTGAAAGGGTAAAATAACTAAATTTTACTTTTGTTATAGATGATTACTCAACCAACATACTTACTGCTGGCCTATGAACGGTTAAAGATAATCAAAAGTTGTATTTCAATAGAGTAATCAAAAACCATAATATGTACATTGTTTGTTTTGAACAATTTGGAACATTATCTAAACACCTAATTAGTTGAGCAGAACGCAATTAGACATGGAATTGACAGTAATTCTTAGCTGATCATTCTACCGTGAAGAGATACCGTTATCTCAATTACTCGTCTGGTACCAAATATGACAAAGCCATTGAATCGAACATTAAAATACTGCGTGTTTAGCAGATTTCGGACATAGGTAAGTAAAATGAAACCGTAGCAAACACCGCATAACCCGCAGTAGTATCGATTGATTGTGATGATTAGTGATCGTCGGAAAACTTGTTAAGTTTTTATTCATTTTATTGGTATACAAGATATGTAAACAAATCCAACGTGATTGGGTGCTTTTTCCTAAAATTTAGTGATAAGCACTAACCTTGTGTAGCGGCCGCCGCCTGGTATGCGGTATCGTATCCTGTGGCCGCGGCGCGCTGGGTCCCGTAAGTCGCAGCGGTCGCTGCCGGGGCTACGGCGTACCCAGTCTGACCCCCGTAAGCTGCCCCAGCTGTCGCCGCACTAAAATCACATCGTAGAACACCTCACAAAACTGAACACTCACTTATCCTAGAAAACCCCACGATCAATACACGAGAGACGCCATTTTGATTAGAAACATGAACGAGCACAAGGCCGCCCATCAATCATTATAGCTCTCAAACTCAATATTATTGCATACTTCAAACTATATACTTAATTACTGGACTATACAACTCACCCGTACTGAGTTCCGCCGTGAGTAAACCCAAAATAATTATTTGCTGCCATCATTTACCAATTTTCCGCGTTGAAACAACAGACGCGTCAAGACGGAAAAGACCGGCAAGGCGACGTAAGTTTTGTCTATGAATAAAAATGGCGTCCAACTTTGCTGACCACAGATATTAGAAATGGATACGCTCAAAAATTAACTGCACGTTTCAATGCAATAATGT
The DNA here is from genome assembly GCA_949127965.1 of Pandemis corylana. Taxonomy (NCBI): domain Eukaryota; kingdom Metazoa; phylum Arthropoda; class Insecta; order Lepidoptera; family Tortricidae; genus Pandemis; species Pandemis corylana. The sequence continues at coordinate 11,010,391 of OX421866.1, read as the reverse complement.
AATAATGCCTGTACCTCATAATTGTGTAAAGTTCTTGTTAAAGTAGCAAAAGTTTTGTGTTTACCATTCAGTTCACAAAGTTAAAAGTTAGTCGCATTCGCAAGTGAAATGCATGACGTCTTCAACGGTTTCAACTGGGATTTTAAGTTTTTTAATTTATAACACAAGAAAAATCAACCTATTACCAAATTTACTGAACTTTTCAAAGAGAACCAATCGATCGAATCCTATAAATAAATAACACATTTCACATCACAGCCCAATTTTTGACACTTTAAAGTTTTCGAAAACATTTGTCCTGAACTTCCTTAAGTTTGTAGGATTAGTTTAATGTTAAAACGGTAATAAAAATAAAATTTAACCTTTATTTTATTGTAATGTGATTGAACTAGACTTTGAATTTACCATTGTAGAATGGCGACGTATGAAAAAGGGTGATATAATAGCGAGATGAATAGATGAAACTATTTTTCGTACACGCTATGAACTTGTATGAGCGAAGTGACACTGGAAGAAATAAAGCTATTTTTCTTAAACACGTGCCAACAGCTGCTTTTTGTGGCATCATTTGTGTCTCGGTTATTTCAGAACTCATCTTATCTGTGTGCTTACAGTGTATTATGCTTTTTAGATTAAAATATCTACTGATCACTGATTTTCTCATGTTTCTTATGGTCATGATTCATGAACGTACGTGTATATAAACCCATATAAATATGTATAAGTTTAGTAAAACAAAGTAAAACACCATTTAAATGTATCGAAATAAATATAATTCAAGAATACAATCCAGTTCACAGGGATAAATTAAAATCATATGCAGCAGTGCACACTAATCAGATGCATTTAATGGAGATGAAATAAAATCTATCACATTGGCAGATCATAAAATGCTACGATTTAATTAGAAAACAACAATAAAGAGAAGAAATTAAGTGAGGTGTACCATTTTGCTTGTACCTAACTGTTACATTTTTGGCGTGAAACGGTTGAACATGGTAACAAATTTCATATAATATGTATAAAAACTTTTTGCTTTCTGCTCTTTATTATTGTATTCTAAAAATTATTTTAAGTACAAATATTCATGTAAAAAATATACAACCAGCGTACCTTAAATGTTTTCATCTTATGCCATTCTAATACTATATTTCAATAACTGATACAAATATTAGAATAACCAATCGTCAAATTATGATAAGGAACTATTTGCTTGTACTTACTAAAATAATTGACATACTTAACTAAAAAATAATAATATCTCAATAAACAGTCCATGAAATTTGAAACCAGTTTCAAAACATTCTTACTCATTTTTGTGGACTTCGTATAGCGACAATTCATATTTATACATATACTAGCTGTTGCCCGCGGCTTTGCCCCCGTTCTTGTTATTTTTTTAAAATTTTCTCTCAGTTTAAACCTTCCCTGGTCTTGTGCAAATGTTTCAAAATCAAAATTATTCAAATCGGTACAGCCATTCTCGAGTTTTAGCAAGACAAACGAACTGCAATTCATTTTTATATACATAGAAGATGTATGATGTAATAAATCAAATTGCCATCATAATAAACTCAAAAGTTTTAAATTCAAGGCTTCAGTTATTCGAAAAAGGCAAGACACAAAACATTTGTAGTTATAATTGTTACTATTTAGTTTACAGTATCAGTATGAACTTAAATGCTTATAAGTGATCTTATTTAGGAAGTTAATAATTCAGTCTGAAATTCACGATTATACCCTCATCTGAAACTAAACATCTAAAACAAATAATAAATACTCGTAAGAAATGGACGTTGAAATATCATAAGAGAACTAAAGTTATCATAAAATGGTGATAAATTTTATTATAAAAATATACAATAACACTAAAATATCCGTAACCGTGCAACGTTGATCTATTTACTTAACACTAAACTAATGTAATTCATTCAAGTCCTAGTAACATTTTTACAGTAAATCATATAATGGGCGACGATTTCAATATAAACAGAGGCAAATTAAAAGAGTTATTTTTCTAATTACACATAAACGGATAACTCACGTATAAAAAGTCGAGTGATGCTCGACATGTTTCGGACTATTTCGTAGTCCGAAACATGTCGTGTATGTATTTCGTTTATGTGTAATTATGATTGAGTCTCACGGTAGTTTCATGTTGAAACTACTTTTTCTCTTTAGCTTACAATACAATAATTGGACTGCTGGACCTAAATCTCTTCATTTGTTGCATCTGTCATTTCATTAAGCATTATATCATAGCGTAATAATTTCTAATAGTGGGTGTGCTTCTATTTTCGGCTATGTCTACTACACTCGGCCGAGTCCCTTCGCGCACTGAAGGGATTCGAATTTGCGTTTAGGGGGACTCGGTCCTGTCCCGCATCGCGTGGTAGCTCTTTCTAGACAGCTTACCTCACTTAATCGTTATTATTACACTATGACAAAAAAATAAGCAAAGATAAATAGGTAACATCCAGTTTAAACTGCTCAGTAAAACTGACTGTCACTTATTCTTCTACACGTCAACTTTGATGCATAACCTGTCACTAACATCAAACCTAAAAATGCATTGAATTTCATGAAACACGTGCTCCATTAAAATACGGTTTCACATAAAAGCTCAGTTTTACCCAGTCACGCTTTATAACAACCTCACGTATGTGGACCACATAAAAACACCCCACTTCGAGATATACAAAGGTAACTTATCTTATCTTGACGCTCCATGTTAAAGATTCAAAATTCCAACACTACTTAGTAGCCGGTTATCTTTTGTTTTAAGGAACACATAAAACAAATGCGAAGCTGTACTCGTTTTCAAAAAATGCATGACGCCTGCGATATTAACGAGAGCTCGAATTGGTTATTGCCTATTGAGATTAGCACTAATCACTGGGTTCAGTACAACACCTCGTACACCGTCGCTTTTTTGTCTCCGGAGCCGGTCACAATGAACTTATCGTCCGCCGATATATCACAACTGAGCACCGATGATGATTCCTTGGACTGAAAAAAAACGAATGTATATTTTATTCCACGACAATTTAGATAAGGCTGCAAATAAATCTGACGTTTGGTTATAAATTATAACCTACACCAAAATTTGTATGAACACGCATGGCTCCTGAGTTCCGCTTTTAACAGCAACCAACGTTTTGCTATGGCTATTTTGTTTTGTTGGGTTAATCAGTTTGACTTATAGCCCTGTAAATGATTTTCATACATCACGTCTTTATCCCTCACGAGCCTAGGGTTGTGGGACTCCCCCCCCGAAGGAGTGGACCCGAACTAAAAACTCTCCGGCGATGCCACAAGGGTTTCACCACAAACGCCCCCAGTGGCCCCGGCTTTCGCCAGGACCGCGCCAAGAAGGGGAGGGCCCGTACGCTGGGCCCGTCTTCCCTTAGACAATGAGACCGTGCAATGCAGGTAGGTAATGGGGGTAGACAGAGCCTAAGGTAACAAGACGTAAAGGCCACGTTTAGCATGATTGTGGGCGTATAGGTGAAAAGGGAATCAAGCCTATAACATGATTCCTAAGATTTTCCCCCTTTCCCTGATGATTTTCAGGTTTCTTTTAATTGTGGACGACAAATTGATCAGGAAGAATTTTGTGACACTTCGTATGTGGCGCTTTACTGGAACCAAATACTCTAGTGCAGTGGTTCCTCACCTTTTCAGTTCATTTACCCTTATAACCTAACGGGTATTTTACCCCTTACGGACGAGCTTATCCGCTCTTAAGGCAAGGACATCTAGCCTACCAGCTGATGACCCCGCCGTAAAACTAATTTTACCCCCGATGGGATTATTACCCCCACTTTAGGAACCCAGGCTCTAGTGTGAACGTGGCGTTCCGCTCGCGGCAGGCTCGCGAGACACGTCCCCCCCCCTCCGGCTTCACTATCCAGTGGCGTACCCTTCCTCAATATAAAGAAGTGCCGTCTCTCCTGCGCTCTAGACCAAGCCAGGGTCCCATAGAGCGGTGTTTCTTAACCTGTGGTCCGCGGACCCCATCTCTGGCCCATTTAGCAATACAAATGAATGCCACCAAATGTCTCGTAATCGCTGCGTTTCGATTTATTATTTATCAGGTGGGCCTTAAAAATTATACTTGCTTTCCTAGAGGTCCGTCACTAGAAGAAGGTTAAGAACACTGCTATAGAGCTAGGAGTCCCTCTAGCTCGGCTGCTGCCACTATCGAGAACGACCCCCTCGCGTCCCCGCTTCAGCGCAGACGGACGGGGAGAAAGCGGCAGTTTGCCGCCCTCCCCCCTATTGATACCTACTAGTGGGGGATGGGGATCGCTAGCCATCAGAGGCCCACGTCTAGGGGGGGACCAGATATTCCCAGCCACCGCAAAAAAAAGGCTGCTGGCACTATGTGTACCTGGAATATGCTGGCGCCGTAGGGCGTGCGCCAGGCGTTGAGCAAGTTGTCCTTGCCGGTGGAGGCGAACCACTTGCCCTGGTGCGCGAACTTGAGCGCCAGCACGCAGGACTCGTGCAGCAGCAGCTGGTAGCGGTCGGGCTTGCCCGCGTGCAGCACCTCCACGTGGGAGTTCTCCATGCCCACCGCCAGCCACGACCCTGGGGAAAACAAATACTCAGTTAAAAGAAAGACCACTCGGTGGGTCGAGGACCGTTCGGATCTATACCTATCATCTTTATCGCGAAAGTGACAAAAAATAATTAGTATGTGCCTAATCACAGTTACACAAACGGCTAAACTGGTCTGCGAGCAAAGAAAAAACATAGAATGTACCAGTTGCTTTTCTTCCCGCGCAGATGGTAAAAGTACATCGAGGGAATAGGCGAAAATATTAGGAATCAATGTTATAGGCGATGTAGCTAGCGACCCATCACTATTTTTATTCCCCTTTCCACTTACAAGCCCACAATCACGCTAAACGTGGCCTTTAGGTCTCGTTACTTTAGGCTCTGTCTAACCCGTAACTCGTAATTCATCATCATCATCATCAGCCTATATTAGTCCACTGCTGGACATAGGCCTCCCCTAATGAGCGCCGAACTCGTAATTGTGTGTGTACTATTATGATTCCCCTTTTCACCTATATGCCCGCAATTGTGTCAACCGTGGCTTTTAAGTCTCGTCACCATAGGCTCTGTCTACTCCGTAAGGGGTATAGACGTGATAATTGTATGTATGCATGAATGTATGCACGTGTTGCGTACCGGAGGGGCAGTATCCGAGCGAGAAGATCTGCGAGGAGAAGTCGTGCTGGTGCAGCTGGCGGCCCTCGCGCAGGTCCCACGAGCGCACCGTGTTGTCCAGCCCGCCCGTCCACAGCCGCGTGCCGTCGCCGCTGATGTCGATGCACGACGCGCCGTCCGTGTGCCCTGCCCCACACACACACACACGCTACAGCCCTACAGCCGCCGCAAGACACTCCACTAACGACTCTTTCGATAGGCTATCGATATCTTGAGATAGATATCTCTTATCTCAATACTCAATACTCAACCATTTATTCACAAGAACATATGGTTTACAGTTTGACAACAAATATAATGCGCATCGGCAGTATTCGTTTGCGCAGAGAAGCGCAGACCAGTTTCCGATGGTAGCCGAACGTGTAAATAATCTATATTGAACTTTATTTGCAAGCGCAACTGGCAGAGTATTGCTTGCTTTGCATTCTTACACGATTTTGCCATTGTTGGTACGAAATCGATCGACCAATAACAGCGCCAGAGTTTCCCGCGCTACTAAAATTGGTATACTGCGCAGGTACATCGTGGAGCATTATTTTTGTTGTCAAACTGTACATAGATGGTATTGTAAGCATCAGTCTCTTAATATATTCAGCCATTTGAGGCGCGTGAAGTGTTTTGCCCTAACATTAAGCAGTCAAATTGTATATAATTTAATTAATACTATTAGAGAACAATAAAATTGAAATGTCTAGATTACTCATGCAATTATAAATTAAATTTACCTAGTAATTTAATAAGTTAAAATAAAATTAAACTATACCATGTCAAAACGGATTCTCCATTTATCAATTAACTTGCAATAAATTAAATAAATTATTATTTCCTACATTAACTTACAATATATCAAATGAAATCAAATTAAAAAGAAAACTAATAATTATAAGGTATACGAGTCAATATTAGGTAGGTACTAAGTATTATGTTTCGTGCAATACTATCAATGAACAGCATTAATATGCTGTTTTTATCCGCTCCAAAATAGCTCCTGCCGCAAGAGAGCGCGCAAGGGTCGCGTCGCACGCCATATAGACTACCTCTCTTTCTAGAAAGAGCAGTAAGAAAAAGACGGGCAATCCATCTTGCGCGCGACGCGACTCTTGCGCGTTCTCGTGCTAGATGTGCCGAGTACATATTTGATATTAACTTCAACTTGATGTATCTACACGTTGCTGAGATAATAACAGACGGACAACAAAGTTAAAGGTCTTCGCACATTAGACCAACTCCACGCCAATCCGACACCAACTCAACTCACACTCTCGATGAGTAGTCAACTAGTTGATCCGCCCAATGGTCACTAGTGTGCAATGCGTTGTCAACGAGTGGACAACGCGGTTTCAACGAGTGGACGAACGCAGTCAACGATCAGTCAACGCAGTCAACGAACGCATAGTCGTTGCGTGGACAACGTGTGGTCGTTGCGTGGACGACGTGTGGTCATTGCGTGAGAAACGTGTCGGGGTTGACCTTTAGTGTACGATGCGTAGGCCACTCGTTGTACACTACTTTATAATCATTTTTTGAAATTAAACCTAGAACATATGACACAGGGCTTAAATTTCAATGTCTAGCATAGAGTCGAGTCGCCGTTGAGTTGTTTTAATGTGCGAAGACCTTATAGCCTTCCGTTTTCTTCCTTTTAAAAATATGACTCGCAAGAGCCTACCAGCCATACTTACGACATGCAACCATACTTTGGTAAATACATAACACGATTCATGAGATGCGTACGCGCCCTCGGGAGAGAACAGACCTGTATAGAGTTTGTAAAATACGTACCTTGGAATTGCCTAACTAATGTCTGATTGTGAAGGTCCCACACTGCAATGTTGCCGTCAGAACAACAGCTGAAGCACACCTATAATGAAAGAACAAAATGTATTAAGAAACTATCCCTTTCTGACAAATGGTAAAGGGTGAGGAATGCGATCGCGAACGCTTCTGCGTTGGACAATATAACGCCTGGGTTTGGGTTACCTTGGAGTCGGGGCTGATGGCGAGCGCGTAGCAGGCGGGCGCGGCGGAGGTGAGCTCTGCGCGCATGCGCGGCGTGGGCGCGCCCAGGTCCCAGATGGACAGGTTGGACGCCTCGCCGCCCACGATCAGCGTACGCCCGTCTGGCAGGAGCTTCACCGAACGGATGTAGTTGTCCCTTTGCTGGAATAAATTAACACTTTATTGTATACTAGCGACCCGCCCCGGCTTCACACGGGTGCAACCATTGATTCTCTGCTATATTATGCACGTATCATACATAGTACTCGGATGACCAAGCTGCGCTTGGAATATTTTTTGGGACGTTTTCTAAAAAACCTAGTTGAAATCTAGCTAGATCGATTTATCGTGGCAGTATTGATTTTAGTATAAGGCAAAAAGCGTCCCAAAGTTTTCATACAATTTTCAATTTTTCATTTAGTTACTCTCACACAAGTGTCTATGAAGAACCAACGGAAAAGGAATGAAAAATCAATAGTGCTCGTGATTCTCGTGATAAAAAGGAACAAAATGGTTTCAGGAAAAATAAATCGACACAACTGGCGGTATTTGATAGCCTTCACCATATAATGGATTGTATAAATAAAAAAGTACATGTAGCAGCTATATTTATGGACATGCAAAAGGCATTCGACTATGTAGACCATAAACACCTCTTGACCAAATTAAACTTGTATGGAATCCGTGGTAAGGCATACAGCCTTTTCGAATCATACTTAGAGAATCGGAAGCAAGTATGTGAAATAACAGCTGTCTGTCCACGTACAAAAACCAAAATTACGCACCAATCTCAAGAAAAATTGATTAAATTTGGGGTACCCCAAGGGAGTACCCTTGGGCCCTTACTATTTCTTACTTACATCAATGATCTACCAGACTACATCTCTCACCCAACTGTCCTATTTGCAGATGACTGTACAGTTATAGTAAAATGCACCGAAGTAGATATGCTAGAAACAGAAATAAATTCTGCCATAACCAGCGCGGCAAAATGGCTGGAAAACAACAATTTGATACTTAATATTGCCAAAACTAAAATCCTGCAATTTCACCAACCTCAGTCCAAACCGCCTAAAATAGAAATTAGTTTTAACAAAATACCAATAGATATTGTTGAGAAATGTATATTTTTAGGAGTAGGACTTGACCAAAATTGCAATTGGAAATATAATATAGAAAGAATATGCTCGAAAATAAATAGCTTTATATATCCTCTCAGACAATTAGTTAAGTTAGTTAATCAAGAAACTGCGATTACTGCTTATTATGGACATGTGCAATCAATCATTACATATAGCATAATGTTTTGGGGTAGTTCATCAAAATGGCACAATGTATTTTTAATGCAAAAAAGGTGTGTTCGTGCAATTACAGGAATAACCATTAAGGAAAGCTGTAAACCATATTTTAAAGAACTTGGTATATTAACCGTTCCTTCTCTATTTATAATGGAATGCCTGACTTTTATAAAAAAATATGACAATCGTTTTCAGGAACATAAACTCAACCCGGAACGTAATCTTCGCCCAAGAAACAGGCACACAATTCCACGAGCACACTGTGCCCTGTTCAGAAAAAGTGTATTTTGCATGGCAGTCAAACTGTTTAACAAATTGCCAGAAAATCTGAAAACACTGCCACTGAATAGATTTAGAAATAGATTATGTAAAGTATTGAAAAATAAATGCTATTATGACATACAGGAATATTTAAATGACACAGAATTCAATAATGCATGAATAAATGAAGTATATTAATTTTATTGTAAAGGTCTACCTAATCATTTTGTTTATTTTTATAGTGTATGGTCATGTAACATTAATTATGGGTACAACCTTTGAGATGCAGTCTTCTGATGTAAAATTTGTACGCCGTATAAGCGGCAAAAAGTGGAGAACTTCAGAATGTTGGCATAACACCTGTTAACCATGTAACCTACTTTTTGAACAAATAAACTTTTGACTTTGACTTGACTTTGACTTCTGAGCAGAACCGCCATCGAAGTCTTATAATTCGAGAAAAAGGTTGAGTGGATTTATTTTCAGAAAAATGCCCAATCAATTTATATTACGTGATCAAGTAATATCCGTAGTTGTAACAGAAGTTGAGTGAAAATTGCGGAAGCCAATAATATATCCTGAGATCAAATACTTTTATTTGTCTGAGCAGCTCTTTTACTTTTATTATCTTTACCTGTATCAGATGGAGCTATTACTATATAATTAACAGATCGAAATTTAAATACATCATTTTTTGACCCTGCTGGAGTAGATCCTATTTTATTCCAACATTTATTAAGCGCCCCGTAAACGATCAAATTTGTTTGACAAACTTGCTTGTCAAACTTCACGTTTTCATCAAACATAAGCGTAAACGATCAAACCAAATATCAAACAAATTTGTTACAGCGCCCCGCGCAAACGGTCAAACTTGCTTGACAAACTTGTTTGTCAAACTTCTTCTACCGAGAGCTTGTTTGACAAACACCGTCGTACACGTTCAAACCTGTTTGTCAAATTCGACATCAATCCAGATTTTCATCAAACGCATCAAACACGTAGATTGTTTGACAAACGCCTCAAACAACAGCCGTACACGATCAAATTGTTTGACAAACAATTTGATCGTTTACCGGGCGCTTTAAACGCATTACATCATGCAAAGACAAACGACTCACCAAACAGTCCAGCTGCGAGAGCGGCTCGAGGGTGTTGGGCGAGACGGGGTTGGTGATGTCCCAGAGCTTGACGCAGCCCTTGCCGCCCGTGTAGGCGTGGCGCTCGCCGGCGCCGCCCGACAGCGCCACGGCGCACACCACCTCGCCGTGCGGCAGCACCGCCAGCTGGCGCGCGCCGCGCGGCACGCCCGCCCCCAGCAGCGCGTCCGCCGGGAACGGCACCGGCTGCAGCGGCCCGCCGCACGTGTGGTACGAGTACGCGCTGCACAGTGCACGCACACGTTCAACGACCTTTTATTGTGTCACCCGTCCCGTTGTCTGTGATCGAATCTTACGAGCGGTGTCATTGACGTCGACATTGGCATACTTTTGTAAATCCGGTGACAGTACAATAATCTTGAAATTCTAAGTGATCCGGCCGGGAACGTCTCCGCATAAAACAATTTTTCATAGGTTTGTCAGATTGACTTCAAATTTGGTACACATAATGCAGAATAGACGACGATGCGAGCATGAGCAACAAAAAATACAGCCGCTTCCATGTTGCATGCCGGTCTGAGAGCAAAGAAAAACATAGAATATACCGGTCGCTTCACGTCCCGCGCAGATGGTAAAAGCCCATCGAAGAAATGGGGAAATTCTTAGGAACCATGTTATAAGCGATGCGGCTAACAACCCATCACTATTTTGATTAGCCTTTCCACTTATACGCCTACAATCATGCTAAACGTGGCCTTTAGGTCTTCAGTCTCTGTCTACCCCGTAAAGGATATTTATTTATTTTAATTTATTTAGGCAACAAACAGTCACATAGTTGAACATAGTATTAAGACATAATAAACAAAATAAATAGATATAGACGTGATTTGTGTATGTGTATGTAAAAACGAAATTATTAGGTTATGTTGTTTTAGTTTAAAGCCAAACCCGACCCTAGAAGTGGGTTAGACACGGGGGCGGTGGGCGGTGTACTCACGGCTTGTGCGGCGGCTGGCCGTTGCTCCGGGAGTGCTCGTACTGCGGCGGCCGGTAGCCGGCCAGCGCGGGCAGCCCGTAGCGCCCGCCGCCCGTGGGCGTCGACGCGCGCGCGGGCTTCGCGCCCGGCGTGCCCGGCTTCTCCTGTACACCGAACGACGTTGCAGAAAGTCATCATCATATCAGCCGGCCGGGAGCAATGGCGTGCAATAGATAATATGTATAAAAAATAAATATAGGTACAAATTGGAAGCCATATTGGTCAAGAAATACGGAAAATATAAGTTTTAAACTACTAATTAGTCAACGATAAGAAAGAGAGATCCGTTATGACATGTGACGTCATATTTTCACAACGCCCATATAAACTCCACATTAAAATTTCGTTTTTCAAAGAGGCAGACACAAATCTTTGATAACTTATATCTCAGTTATTTTTATAGTTAATTGAAAAAAAAATTTTTTTTTTTATTTATGAGCTTTTAATGAAAGCCATGAAAAGAACCATGAATATTCCCTATTACAGGTCGTCAGGGTAGGCAGCGGTAAGGTGACAGTGTGTAAGAATATATACATATATAAGACTTGTCTGTTTACAAAAGCGTTAAAATGAATTGGTACGGGCTATAGTGTGTACGTACGTCCTTGCTGCTCTTGGGCGTGGAGCGGCTGGAGGAGGAGCCGCTGCGCGACGCGGGCCGCGCCGCCTCGGCCGCCTCCGCGCGCGCGCCCGGGGACACGCGCTCCTCCTGCACAACGCGCTGCGTCAACGTGCGTATCCACTAGAGGCAGCGTCGGGTTGAGCGGCTGCCTCGGAGCGAGGCCGCGCAAGTAGAGATGCTGCCTCGACGTCTTAGGCAGCGTCTCCACTTGCGCGGTCTCGGTTCGCGGCAGCCGCTCAACCCGAGGCTGCCTGTAATAGATAAGCACCGTTATACTACTCTAGCGTTGCCGCTCGATACTCTAGTGTTTCGATAGTTTGAAACAAAGGTAGTATCGATAGTTATCGACCGTATCGATAATTATTTCAGGGCAATATTGGCAAACTGCAAATCGAATAGTATCGACAGTTTTGATCCTTGGCGACGAATATACTATCGATAGTATCTATATAATTGCTTTTTAATCCCTATTAATATTACAAATGCAAGTAATTGTCTGTCTGTCTGTTTACGCTTTCACGCTTGTATAAACCGCTGAAGCGTTTTTAATGGAATTTGGTACAGAGATAGTTTTAGTCCCGGGGAAGGAAATAGGATAGTTTTCATCCTAGAAAATTGTATAGTTCCCGCTGAATAGCGATAAGCGAGTTCTACGCAGGAGTCGCGGGCAACCGCTAGTATCACATTAACTATTGATAGGATTGATACTATCGATAGTTTTGAATAATCGATTATTACTAATTTCTGTAGTATCGATACTATCGAGTTTATGCATTATTAGACAGCAACACTATCGGCCTATCGATATTATAGCATTTTTCAATTAAAACCTATCATTGGGAAAACAGGCCTTACGAGCTGAGATTATAACACTAACTAAACAAAAAGCTTCTCAATTTTACAAAAAATTAATCGACAACCCTAACGCTCTATTGGAGGCTAGGTATTTAATTCAAAAAATAAGCCTAGTTACTACTGCTCTATTTATTTACTGTGCCCTAGGGGGTGTGATTCTCTAAATCAGGCATTCCCAACCAGTGGGGCACGTGGGAGGCGTAGGGTAATACAAGGCGGGGGTGGGAGATAGGCGGCTTAGGTATTTAGTAAAATTCGTAAATTGGTTAATAAAGTTTACAATGTTCTCACTAATCATCAATGTTGTATTACAGTTATTTGATTGTTTGTTTTATTTCCATCGTAATTGAGTTGGGACAAGGGGGCGTAGTGTTTTAGCGTAAACTTGAGGGAGGCCGCATAGGGTAATAAGTTGGGAACCCCTGCTCTAAATGTAATCCTTTCGTGAACACAGACAATAACATGACCCGTACGTCGGCTTATTACCTAAGTCGCACGCAATCGCCATCGTGTTCATTTTGACAGTTCTTATATGAATGTGACAGCTAGCTGATTCCGCTGCCAATTGTCAGCCCATACATGAATTGTCAAAATGAACACGATGGCGATTGCGAGCGAGTTAGGTAATAAGCCTACTGTTCGCTGAAACACATTGATACGGAGTAATAACTCAATAACAATAGTGTCAGCGGTATTACGGACGCCAAACGGTAAGCCACCATAGAAAAAAGAGATATAGTAGAAGTGGCATATGAACGAGAGACGCGTGCCACCAATATGAGGAAAATTGCATGTGTGAACGTCAAATTGAATTTGACGGTTCGAGTAGCAGAATGATTCTGCCAGAATCAGATTTTCTCGAGTGTTCCGCTGTCATTAAATCACGTAAACCTAAATCCCAATCAGCAGACTTCATTTTGCAACGCAGTTATTTTAACATTTTGTTGTGCAATGACAAAACTGACATTTTCAGACTATTATCTTTTAGCTACTTCACGCTAGATGGTTATTACGTGTACAATGGACTTTAAGCAATATCCTGTGGGTGGAAAGTTCAAATTATAATACCGATTCAGAACTTATTACATTTTTGTAATAGAAATGTCACGACCAATAATTGCCAAGATTTCAAGGTATGAGTTAACTGTCAATGTCAAAGTTTGGCGACACCGGTTTCCCTAGCGAAAGCGACTTATCGCACTTCTACTATAACTCTTTTTTCTATGCCTAAAGGTGCGACCACACCGGTGCGTAATAGACGCTGACGGTGCGTAAACGCGACGCCTACGGACACGTCACCGCGTATACGCGGCAGTGTGGTCGCTCCTTGATTCCGTATAATGCCTGCGAAAGAATGGGTCAAGTTGTGATTGTCTCCCAGAAGTAGCGACACGGTCAACCTGTCTCATTACAAAGCGAAATACAAAAGCGCCCATAGGCTGTGCTTAAGCATTGGCATAGATAGACGTTCAATATTTTCGCGTGATATCGGGATCCATATAACGAAATACTGATGCGTATCGCAGCAAATCAGATTGTTATGAAATCCACGATCGTTTATTAACATATCAGTATCGTGATAATATTGACTGACAATCCACGCCGTTAACAAGGGCATAAGCTGTACGAGGAGCACACTAGTAATGAATTTACCTCATTAGCTACATCAACAACTAAGTCCTGATCACTTTTCTCGGCGTCACTGTCCTAAAATATAAATTGTTACATCATTAAAATGTTGCACAATATTCTCGTAGATATATCAGCCATAAGAACTGTCATAGCGAAAAGCGAGCGATCATGAGCCAAGTTTCTTGGAACAGCTGAAAAGCGCCATGCTGTAAGCGAAAATAGGATATCTGTAAGGTGCTGTCGTGTCTTTTGTATCTAAAAGTGAGCTCCATTGAAATAAACGGGCCAATCGCACATTTGCAGTAGAGGTCTTTCCGGCTTGTCTCTGATCAATTTCTGGCAATTTGTCAAGTGTAACTGGTGTTTGCCTACCATCATAAGCACTCTTTCACAACCATAAACGCGTGAGTGACCCCTTTCAGACAACATGTATTGTGGTGATTCTCCAGATACGTTATATAATTAACGCGTCACGCAAAAACAAAAGCGATACGTAAATCTGTAGGCTTATTACCTAACTCGCTCGCAATCGCCATCGTGTTCATTTTGACAGTTCTTGTATGAATGTGACAGCTAGCTGATTCCGATGCCAATTGTCAGCCCATACATGAACTGTCAAAATGAACACGATGGCGATTGCGAGCAAGTTAGGTAAAAGCATACAGGGCTCTCCGATGCATCTTCTGCGGATGCTGCCGATTGCTGCGGAGAGGTGAAACACGTGTCTGGAATATTCTATGTGTTGGTGGTAATTCTGATGGTCTTCCGTTGTTTTTGTTTTGTGTTGTCATTGTTTTCTCAAACATTGACTGCATGAACAGGATTTGACGGGAGCGTGACTGTTTCGCATGATTTGACCTCACTATATCGCGGAGTAACAAAGTAAAGTCGTCCATTTATTTTAGACCTTATACACCTCATGCTACACTAGCGCCTCTAGCGGCGAATTCATACGCGACAGCCCTAATTAAACGGAGCAAACGCATCTGGAGAGGAGAATGACCGAGCGGTCTCGCGATAGTTTATTAGACACAAGCTCTACACACGAGAGCACCTCGCAGACCCCCCGGTACTGGACAAGCGGCGCATCGGCCGCGACACATACACTACACAGACTGACATGGTGTACCTTCTCCTCCTTCCTTCGTTTCACGTCTAGAGCTTCGGGCTCCGCGGGCGAACGGGGCCGGTACTTCTGCTCGCGCTCGTGCGGCGATACTGAATGTCTCTGCCGGAGTAACAAAGACAACGTATGTAGACCGACCGGGTGGAACGACCGCGGGGGCCGAGAGGTGCGGGCGGCAGGCGCGCTACCCGCCCCCACACAGAGAGCTCCCCGCCGTCGTCCTGCCGCGCCCACGAGGACTCATTTAAGCGGTCGCCGTAGATACGCTTGTATACTTTGTTTTAATAAATATGTGATTTTTCTTTTTTAAAGTGTAACTTAATTTTCTTATACAAAAGTATTTTTTGAAGTTAATAGGGAAATAAGGCATTCTGACGAACTAACGATTTCTCCTATTTTCGACAGAATGATCCAGTAATAATTTTTCTGCGAAGTTACAGGTTTGTCCATCGTATAAATTAGCTAAACATGTTCAGGTTAAAAAGAAAAGCACCGAATAAAAATATTTTTCCAGAAAATCTACAGTTACATCGAAAAAAAAAACGATGTTTATCTGCGACTGTCTGTCAAACTAGTATTTTTTAGTTCGGTGTATGTGATAGCTAGTGTGTAGTGTTATTACCCGTTGTAACCTGGAGTTGGCGTGGCGCTCGTCGTCCCGCGGCGCGGCCGGCGGCGGCGGCGCGCCCGGCAGCGCGCCCGGCTTCATGTCTGGCGGCGGCAGCTCCACCTGCAACCACAACACGTTCACACACGAACACGCCCGCCGCCCACGCCGCCCACGCCGGCAGTGTATAGTGACAGTACCTTGTGATGCGGCGGCGGCAGGTGCGGCGGCGGCGCGGCGCCGGGCGCGAACAGCAGCCCGCCGGCGCCGAGCAGCGCGCCCGCGCCGCCCACGCCGTGAGGCAGGCCGGCCGACGCGTGGATCTGCTGCTGGAACCAAGCCACGCACTCTTCTAGGTCTCTGCCAGTGGCGGTACGACGTCGGAGGAAGTGTTACGGGTATTTTAACTAATCCACTAAATCGATTAAGTTTACTTGGTACTTCACATTAAACTCGTCGCAAAATAAAAGGCCCGTTTTGACAGTTCACGCCTATGAAGTTCTCTATTTTTTACCGATCGAAATGTTCTGAAGGTAATTACATTTTTCATTGATGGGTACCGCCCACTCGGCTAAGTGCTGTGCATAACGATTTTTTCATATTGTCCACAGACTAATAATAATCGGTTAAAGGAAAAAAAAATCGATCAAGATATTTCTTTAAGGCCGACTTGCACTTGGCCGGTTTTATTTATTTAAATACTAGTGTTCATCAATCAATTAATTACTGAATTTCACTGAATTTCAACATCAATTAATTACTGAATTTCACCAGCTGTAGTGATCTTTACTGAAAATTATGAGCTTGGAGCTCTAAAATTGACCTTTTGTAACATTGTATCATTTCAAAATCTACAACATCAGTGTAAGTAAAACTTTCTAAACAGAACTTTAATCCAATGCACTTTACAATATATATTCAAATCGATCAAGTACTCATGCAAACTTGAATCGATTTATCGTGAGTATCGAGTACCGAGTCGTATGGTTACATCACTAGTTACGTCGCAAAGACAAATGTCAAAACGGGCCTTTTATTTTGCGACGAGTTTACTAGATGTGTCGTAAAAAAGTTGACACAGTTTGTAACAAGTTTTCATATTCATTTTAACAGCTTGCGCGCATGAAATACACATTTGCGCGCACGCCACAATGTTACGTTGCACGTTACGCTGTGGCGGTCTGCAACGTGTGTCGATAACGAGCATTGTCGATGCCAGACGAATTCGATAGAAGTCTGTCAGTATACCCTTTCATTTGCAGTTCTTTGAAAATTTTATAATGGAACAAAATTAGTACCCAATTAAATGAATTAATGTGTCATGTCATGAGTACAAAGAGTAGTATATAGTTAAAAAAACAGACATTACTTGTACTTCCCACTTGGTTAGTGTAGTTAGTTGGGCACTGTTCTAAGATACTAATTATTAATACTACATTACCTACGCAAATTGTTCTAAGCTCCGACCAATCAAAAAGTATAGAGGGAGTTCTGGGAATGTCAAAGTGAGGCCGGTATAAAATACGCCTTGGTTCGTGCGCGTGTGCGTATCTTAAGTTATAGGCCGACCGCATAAACGAAGCCGCGAGGGCGAGGATTCATAAGCGGTCGGTCGGTAGTTCGCTGGGGGAATCGTGTTTGCACCTGTGTGCGTGCAATATACGCACACGGCGAGGCGTAGATTATACCGGCGTCACTTTCCTGCTTGCAGAACTCTGTCTTTATTTTTTATCGGTTATGAGACTCTATGTTAATTGGTGAAAAAAAACAGTGTAATGATGAAAACAATCACATAACATAACTACATATTTAAGTGCATTACATACAACGTTACACAAACACTGATACATCACAAATCACATGTCATGCTTTTATTTTACGATTCGATTTCGTTACGATTTATATTACATAGTAAACAAGTACATAAAAAAGTTTGATGGGCATAAAAGTTCTAAATTACCGTTGTAATATTAAATTCAGCTAATACTCGTAACTAAGATTACGGAATCGATTGTGACGGTAATTTATCTCGATGAACGTGCTATGAATAAATAGGCAATTCCAAAAGTATTACCTGCTTAAAGCGATAGGCATTTAAAACTACTTGCCTTATAAAATTAAAAAAAAACATCAAAGTATATCGATAATAAATAAATAAATCATTAACTTATTCCAGGCCTTCTCACCATCACAGACGCCTATAAGCTGGGGCCTTGCCATGACGTCTTAATGCGATTCTTTTTTCTTTTAAATTGGCCCCATCGATCGATGCGATGATTTCGCCAATGTCAAAGTAATAAATACAGTATTCAAAAATCTTGTGACAAAAATGACGGCAACGTTGTACAGTAGAACACGGTCAAAAGACCCCCCTTCGCCCCCCCCCCCCCCCCCCCCCCCTGTCAGGCTCTTAGCCAACGGTCAATGATATGCCTCGGAGGGAGACCGCCGGGAAATCATTAGCCGATGCCCAGGGTGCACCGGACCACGCACAGCTCTTCCCCCCGGACGGATCCAAAAACCGACTCGCACCCCAATGCGATTCAATTCCGACTTAGTTCAGGTTTCAGCTGTCATTTTTAGTATGAATCTGACAACGAGCGAACCTTCTAAATTGAATCGTAATTTAGTTGCATTAAAACGCCATGGTAACTCCCTGCACGCCGCATGACATTGTTTTGAGGGTATTTATTAATTACGTGAGGTGATTTTGGCGATTTTTAACCCTCCAATACCCCCTGAGATGTCGTGATAAATATTGTGTACTAATAAAACTGTAACAAATAATACGTTTGTAATTTTCAGAGACCTTCGTCTCCTTCACGTATCTAATATTAAGTGGGACTAAAAAACCATGGGGCTAGCTAGAGGGTTGAACTATGAATACGAAATTTATCAAATCGTAATGTGCTTAGGTAGGTATTATTTTTCTTTACGTGGCTCGCTTATTTATCAAAACCTGACGGCACGTTAAATAACGAGATTGCGAAGTTAAATAAGATTAGAAACAAAATTAGCAACACAATAATACACATACAGATCAGCTATCCCGTGCCCGTGCGTCATTCAGCCAAGTTTAGACTTAGAACGAGACCGGAAGTCGCAAGTATTAAGTCTGCGGCAGAATGTCGCGCGTGCCGTCCGATGCTAAAGCTAAAGACCGACCGCTTAAATGGGTCCTCCCTCACCCGCCCGCACCGCTCTCGGTCCCCTTTGTCGTCCCACCCCGCGGCCCTGTAACCGCACGCGCAAGGATTTATTTAATTAAGCGGTCGAGCGGTGGTTTCCACCAATCGCGGCGCCATCTAGTGCAAATAAAGCGTCAAATAACTTTATAATGCTTAAAATGTTCGCGATTTTGAGTCATTATTTACTAGTTCGCAGAATATCATTCAATATACAAATGAGTTAATAAGATAAAAGAGTCCCGGAAGTAAAAGTATGTATGTAATTTATGTATGTATGTTAACTCTTTATTGTGCAAAATAAACATAAAACAAATACAATTGACAAACACTGAGATACATGCACAAAGTGGGACTTATCCCTTTTAGGGGTTCTCTTTCAGTCAACCTTTGCGGGATGAGCGGAGTATCATATTAGGGACGGACGAGTGAGTTTTAAAAATTACAAATACAGAGCCACAATACATATAATTTACCTTGAACTTTAATTAATAGTAATTAATTATGAGTCAAATAATGTCACCTACAAGGTGGTCACAAGCATTTCGGGCTACTCCGATATTCGATTTTCGAAGTTCGCATCACACCGTTCCTCTCACTCTCAAATTAATGACTATTAGTGTAAGCAGGACAGCACGAAACGTACTTCGAAAACCAAATTTCGGAGCATAAGGCCTGCTGGAGTAATTCTTAGCTTTAAGCTTATAGGCATTTTGTCTATGAGCTAAAGTGAGATGGAAAGTGTCGAACCGAGGGACTAAGCCAATCAGTTCCAGCCCTACAGTGCAGTGCCTTAATGAATGAAGTACAATGCTGGCAACACAACAAGTGGAATATAATGTTAATCACAATACACATGTACCAGTAATGTTGGACTTACAAGAAGTTGTTGCAGACCTTGTTGCTGCTGTTGCTGTGGAAATGTTAACAATAAAGATATGATGGATGTCAACAACCTAACAAAATAAAATAATTACTGTTGATTCAACAAGGTATAAAAAAAAAGTTTTGTTTTGCTGAACAGAAACCGATCAAAAGTAAATAAGGGAAACATAGGACCGACTAATTTACGACCAAACCAACATAGCAAGTTCAATAACAGCTTACTCCTTGCAATAATTTCGAGAGTATTTGTGAATATAAAATGTTCTTATATCAGCTAAATATTTCTCTAACAGAGAAACTTTTCTGGAGACATTTTATAAAAATAATTTATATGAATGCAGTTAATTTTAATTGAATAATTTACGGCAGTTTTATTTTTTAAATAATATAATGTGATATTTAACTTGTTCACATCTTTTTGCAGGCTTATTGGAGACAGTTTGCAACTGTGACATTAACAATTTAAATACTCGACACTTATGCAGGATAAGTGCTAGTTTCTAAGTTAAAACTCATAAAGAACAAAATAAAGCAAATTAAAATAACAATGTCACTGCGACATCAAGAACACTAGTTGTATTTTTTTTATTCCATATTAAAGCACTTTGCGGAACTTAAGTCTATACATTTACCCATGTTAAGTTGAGCCTAATTGTGAGGTCGAGCTCTGTTGTGTATGGAATTAAAAAAATCCAACGTACCCCGATAATAGCGTTAAGTTCAGACATAGTGACCTGCTTGGCTCTCTCCACCGCTCCGGCCACTTGCTGCTGGTGCTCTTGTGCGAGGAATGGGAGCACCTGCCCTATTATAGCGCTCAGCCTCTTCGCTATCTCCGTCTTAAACAAAGAGAACATGTTACATCTCTTACAATTACAGAAGTCTGAACCAATTTCCATAGACAAAAAATTACAGCTGATATTTATATAATGCATTTGAATTTGAAAGCACATGTGGATTTGCAGCACCTGAAGAAGTTTTGGATTTGACAGCCAACAATGAAAGCATTAAATGACCTCATCAAGTGAGAATTTTAGAATGGGGGTCATTTACTTTGTTAAAATCTGGTTTAGAATTCTATCTTTGATGTTATACAATACAATTACAGTCACTTATTCTTTACATTTTCCTTCATTATTTTTTCAATAGTAATATTTATTGTTACCCATAGACATACATATTGTAATCATTAAAATAAACATCAATCACATACCTGCTTATGCATTTCTACATTAAGGCCATAGGACATTTCATAATACTGAAAAAAAAGAAATCATTATAACCAATGCACACAATTTTAAAAATAATTTCAAAAACTTTGCTAAAGCATTTACCATAACATAATGCCTTTGCATTTCTGTCTTCTCACTAGCTAGTTTTTCACATTCTATTTTCAAACTGTAAAAAAGAAAAAATAATTAATTACGCAGTCCCTCATGTAGTAATACATAATTAGCAATAAACCATTTGAATTTGAATTAGCTTGCCAAGGATCCTGACTGAGCGAGCCACCTCTTGAGGCAGTCATTTTTATTTTATTTTGAGGCTTGTGTCAAACAAAATCATGCCTCATGTAGCGCCCTCTAAAGGTGGTTTGATCAGTCAGGACTGGAGCTCACTCAATGAGAACATAAAGATCGCTAAATTAAATTAATCAGGCCTTGCATACAGAGCTCTAGATACAACTCTGTTCTAATGAGACCCCTGTCAAATTATAATGATAAAAAACCATTTGTTTATCATGAAAAGTGCACAATTACATAGACTCATGTTCTAAATTTAATAAGCTGGGCTAAGGCTCGGCTTGCAAGGTTTTAAAGAGTCAGGGGACCATATACCAGTGGCGTACCTATAGGGTGGCAGGTGTGGCAAAATACCAGGGGCCCCTAGCTCTAGCGGGCCCCAAACTGGATTGGTTTAGAGCACAGAAGGGACGCTGATGCACTTCTTTATATTGAGGAAGGAGCCCCATCTGACATATTTGCCACGGGCCCCAGACGTTATAGTTACGCCACTGCCATATTCATTACCATATGGTAAGTCTTCACCATAAGAGATGAGATGTACATTAACTCATAAGGAAAAGACAAGAATAGACCTTGCCATAGTCTAATATATTTAATACAGAGACAAGCCTACACTTACTACAACAATTGAGTTCAATGATCTTCAGAAACATTTTAAAAAATATAGTTTAGTGAAAGGTAGTCTTCATACAAAAATTATTTGTTTTAGGTATTTTTTATGTGAGTGTAAGTAAATATCTTACAATAACAACTTACGTATGATATTGAGCTTGTAAAAAGTTAAATTCTTCTTTAATACGTTCTAAAGTATCAGCTATTGTAAACTTAATAGGGCCTGATGAAGGCTGTGGTCCCTGTAAGAGAAAACAAACACAATAAAAATGCCTTAAAGAGATACGATAAGCAATTTAAGCTTTTACTTGTTACGTATGTAAAGAGAAAGCTTTAAAAAGATAGAAAATAACACAAACCCTTACCGCGGCCGACGGGTGCCGCGTCGGCGTTGGGTACATCTTCCCAACAAAACAACTTCGAGTGTCAATCAAATTAAACTTTCCTTAGGTCTTAATAACTGCACTGCCGGCACCATTTCATAAACTATCATCCACCGCTGCTATAATTCGATGAAAACAAGAGAATCTGTCGGCGATACTAAGGATGATATGCACAAACTTTGCTCCAAAACTTTTGAAATATCGGTCATTATCCTAGCATATACAACTTTTAGTTAATCCTGCTAAAATCTATACGAAATATGCGCATTAAAAACGTAATTATCGTGTCTGCTTCATTATAAAAGCAACAGACAGTTTGTTAAATTTGTAACCCATAAATCCACGCCGTAATTTTTATTTGGCTGTCAATTTGTCATTCATCATTCATCCGAAGCTCTGTTGTTCGTTACGTTTCGTTCCCTTTATTTATTACCAAACGACACGTCAAATATAAATTTGTATTGTTATGTTGGCTAACTTGAATCCGCGTGGCTTTTATACAATATGAAATTATTGATACATCTATGTTTTATCTAAAGTACCTGCTACATTGCCACACGTTTCAATTTCAAAGTTGATACAAGTTTAGTAAGAGCGAGATTAAGATTCTCACAAAAACATTATAATTTTTGAAAAGTTATTATTACTTTAAAATATTATCATTTTATTCGACATTGTAATGTCATTTCATTCGACTTCTTCTTCTTCTTTTCTAATGTGGCCCCATCGAACCATGCAATCGAATCATTCGACAATGTAGCAAATCCCTTGTCCATTCATCTGTCATAATATTCTGTTCTTATTATACTTTTGCCAATATGTTATTTGTTGTGATTTATGCATTCATTGTTTTAAGATAAAGTCGTTGATTAAGCTGCGTCTAAGTGGCACTATATAGGGTAAACCATAGAAAAACCGAGGCCAATTGAGGCCTTCAGATACTCACTTTTTTATTTTACTTCCGTAAATAGCACACAAAAGACGAATTATAAAGCGTCTGCCTCATTGTCTTGTAGACTTTCATTTCAACTAGCTTCACTGAGCATCTTATCAAAAATATCGTATAGACCGCTCTCTGTTATCAAGTAGCTATTACTAATCTGGTTCAACAACTCGGTAAGAGATGGCGCTACCAGTTCAAGCCAGGTGCTCTGTAGTTCATCTACTCCACAAAAGATGACGCTCTCGAACACTCCACAAACTTCTTATTCTGATGTCTGCCTACTGCCTACTTAGTTATGATTATGATTAATAACTTATTCTGTTACGTTTAACCTAAAATCTACCGACTTACCTACTGCTATCCCAGCACTGTAGCAAAGAGTAGTGTAACACTGTAGTCCAATGAGGATTCAATTACCCTTAATCATCTTTAAACACTTAAGTTTTTCTTCGCTTTGCTTTTGATTTTGAAAGGCCTTCTCAGTTAAAGAGGTAGTGTTGACAGGCGTACCGATAAAGTTGGACATAGCTAGGCTTTTTGATTGCGTGTCCGGCCAAAATATTTTTTATTTGTGTTTCATTAGAATTTAATATGATTCATGCTACTAATCAAAAAGCTTGATTTTACACACTATTTTTTGTCTTAGGCAACTATTAATACTGAAACACAAAATCTTCAATAATGTACGGTGTCCGGCTTTTTTACCCAAATGTCCGGCCAAACTGGCTGGTCTGTCCGACAAATCCGACAATTTGGTTTGGCGATCTGGCAACCCTGTTTTAGTTATTGACACTTTAGATTAGGTCTATCGATGTAAAATGATTCTGTAATTAACTAAGTAGTCTAAGTTCTGTTGTCTGAGTATTAAACAGTCTTGTTATCACTCTAGTTATCCTTTAGTTGTATTAGTTTCCAATTAAGGTTAACCATTAACTATGTAGCTAGCAGGGTACATACCTATGTAGAATCAATGGCTATCGCGTGTGAATGTGCCACTAGAGGCGCTAGTATCGCGTGAGGTCCAATAACATTCACTTTTCGCTGGTTTTGGCGGTCTTCGTGACATAAATTATAATTTATTTCATTTACCTGTTGTAAAGTGATGGCCTTCGTAAAATTATCGCAAATATGGATTATTTGGCGATGAATGTGAACGCTTTGGAAGCGGAATTAAGAAAAAGAAGCGCAAAAATAAGCGGCCTCAAAGTTAAAATTAAAGATAGTTATTTATAATTAATAAACTTAATGAGATTCAAGATTTAAAACTTTGTTTCGGCGCCGATCTTATAAAGTCGCCTTTGACAGCTGTACCTCTGGACCTTAGTTAACAGTGGCGCCAACTGGTGGCAAAGAAACGATAGTCCCCCTGAGTAAAGTAAATCGATTTTTTGAATACTTGTACCGTGGAACCGTTTTACACTAAGCGTCGTAACGTTTTCTTTGTTAAGTAATGCGATATTACTACGACGATTTATGTTAAGAGGTTCCTCGATGGGCCAGGAATTAAATTCCTTGACTGTAAATAGATATTATTATGTGCATTCTGGTTCTGGATGTATCTAAATTTTTCTTTTATCGATAGAGAAATTGACTGGGAAACTAGTTCATAAGTTAACTAAACTAAGTAACGCTTTCCCATAGAACACCAACATTGGTAGGTAGGTATGTGACGAATACCTACGCGTTGTCTGAATCCAAGGATTTTCGATAGCACAATGTAGAAATGCCAGTTGATAGTGGTGAAAAATTGTGCCGAATATGAAATACATACCGAATTTCGATACCGATATCAGACCGGATAATGCACCCGCCGTTCTTGTAGCTTTCGTTCCTCTGCGAAGATTCATTGACCTTAATTAAATGCCAATTAAACAGTTCACCAGTGAAGGCATGCCTAATTAGCAGTCACGAGGGGGTATTACTTATTTGTCACCATAGAGCAAACTATACCTTATAGAGTGGAAATTTCATATAATTCATACATACATAAATCACATCTTTATCCCTTTTGCGAAAGACAGAGTCTAAGGTAACAAGACCTAAAGGCGACGTTTAGCGTGATTGTGGGCGTATAGATGGAAAGGGGAATCAAATAGTGATGGGTTGCTAGCCGCATCGTCTATAACATGATTCCTAAGATTTTCGCCCATTCACTCGATGGACTTTTACCATCTGCGCGGGAAGAGAAGCAACTGGTACATTCTGTTTTTTCTTTATTCCCAGACCAGCACGGAGAAAATTATTATATTAAATATAAGACTAATTACTTAAATTGCCTTAGTCCACGACAAAGGAAAAACAATCGTGATAAATTAGTGTTAATGGAAAACTGATGCGTTGTCAAATTGTGGCCTTATTGCAACTCTCATCATCAGCCTCAAGGTTCCTCCCAAACCCTGTCCGCTGCCCATAGCCACTCTGTTTGGTTGTTTCCTCTATGTTGGACGTCTTCGGGCGCGGCGCCTGCGCTGGTCGTATCCGGCGCGAGCCGCCGCGCGCCGCCGCCGCCCGGTCACCACACAACGATCTTCAACTGTCCATCGCGATTCTTTTAAGTGTTTACCCTAAAAGGACGTACAAATGACTTATACGAACATTTCCCAACGCTTTAGGATTGTTAACACTGAAATGACGATAACTAGAATCGATGCGTTTGCTTTTGCTAACCAAGTTTGCGTATACGTTTTTATGGTGTCGTTTGCTTAGTTCGGTTCGGGTCTAGTAAAGGTTAAATACTACTTATAGGAAGTAAGTTAATTATACCATAAGCGATTTATGCTGCTGACGCTACTGAAATACAGCAAAGGAATTCAATTTTTCACAGTACAATGTATAAAACAAAGTCGCTTTCTCTGTGCCTATGTCCCTATGTCCCTATGTATGCTAATATCTTCAAAACTACACAACGGATTTTGATACGGTTTTTTTAATAGACAGAGTGATTCAAGAGGAAGGTTTTTATGAATAATTCTACGCAGACGAAGTTGCGGGCAGAAGCTAGTTTTACTATAACTTTTGAATACACGAGGTACAGTAAGATTACATTGGCTCTTAATGTACCTACCTAGTGATACATACATAAACATCCATACATAAATCACGTTTTTATTCCTTACGGGGTAGACAGAGCCTAAGTAACAAGACCTAAAGGCCACGTATAGCATTATTGTTGGCGTGTAGGTGGAAAGGGAATCAAAATAGTGATTGGTTGCGAGCCGCATCGCCCATAACATGATTCCTATGATTTTCACCATCTGCGCGGGAAGAGTATAGCAACTGGTGCATTCTATGTTTTTTTTTGCTCCCAGACCAGCATGGAAGTATAAGTACATTACATTGGCTCTTAATGTACCTACCTACCGCCTACCTAGTGATAGGACTATGGGTCGTGGTAGGTGTCGGGCAGACTAAAATATGGTGGTTTCTTCCAAAGTTAATGTAATTGCTTCGTACGGAGGAATGGTACAGTATTTATATAGTTCTAGATAAACTCAACAATCTTATACTGAG
Organism: Pandemis corylana; assembly: GCA_949127965.1. Taxonomy (NCBI): domain Eukaryota; kingdom Metazoa; phylum Arthropoda; class Insecta; order Lepidoptera; family Tortricidae; genus Pandemis; species Pandemis corylana. Next base: position 10,983,577 of record OX421866.1, on the reverse strand, counting down.
GAGAGAAAGTCTAGAGACGACAAAATGTCAGCGCGCGTGCATGGAAAATATGGGGGTCACTAGATGCAATAGAGATTAATATAGTGTGTAAGGAAAATACTATCGCATGTATACCCCTCACAGACATGCGTGTACCAGTTGTTTGGCTCTATCTGTTGAATAGCCAACCATCACTATTATCCTTAATCAATTCCGGAAATAGGAAACAATAGTGCACGCACTTCATTCGTTCATTTAAGTCTGCGACACAAGTAATCTTCTGATAGATAACTAGAGGACGTATTTATTGCACTGTAACACCAATTAACAACTGCGACACGACTCAAAGTACTCAAAACTTGTGTTAAGAATTTAATCATAATCACACAATAAGAATTGCCATTAAATTCTAGTGAGTAGCAGTTACATCGAGTACTTGTTTGGCATCTAAGTACCATTGAGCAAGTCATGTACTCCAATTTCTTATACTAATTTGAATGTCATATTTCATAATTAATATTATGCCAGTCTTAAACAGTTGAACAATAGGAATTTATGTTTACGTGCTCTCGTAACAATTGAAGGGATACTTGTCCTAATTAACTGTTTTTGATTATAGCATTGTTTTTCTAGACAAAGTGGCCCATTCCCGCATGAAACACGTGTCATCACAAGGTGTGTCATAACATAAACATTGAATGTTACTTACGACTGCAATGTTTAGGAACATATTATTTTTGTATTCTGTAAACAAAGTTTTGAAGTAAATTTTAAACAGGAGAATAAATAAGGCACTTGATCTAGGCAATTAAACATGTATAGTCGATCAAGACATTTCATCTCCTGACTACATCAGAAAAAAGACGGTAGGGCTGACTCTCTTGAAGTTTTTTTTCTGTCTTTCTTTTTTTGTTTTACTTTTACTTTGACTAGTAGAGACTTTATACATCTCTACTATAGACTAACATAATGGCTTGGGAATCTTATACATCCCTTTTTTTAATTTAAGTATTGCAGTAGTTTAATGTATTTTATTTTGAAAAATGACTTTCTGCTGAGTTCCTTGCGGTGCATTCTTCTTGGCAACGACGTTCTTTCCGAATGCGCTGGTAGTTCTAAAAAAAAGACAAGAAACCCAAGACCTAAACCATTGAACCTTAGGGTGGAAAACGACTTAGGTCGACTATAATAAGTGACTTAAGTTTATGGAAGAGCTTCCCCACGACCTAATAGACCTAAAGATGGTGGCAGTATTTTTTTTTCATGCATGCGTGTGTTTGTGCTAAACGTGGCCTTTAGGTCTTGTTAACTCAGGCTCTGTCTACCCGTCAGGAATATAAACGTGATTTGTGTATGTATGTTTGTGTGTATGCGTTTGATCACAATCACGTCTGATGGTGGGTAAGCGAGGATGTATTCTAGAGAGGATCACGCTTGCCTAGTTTGTCGGTGTATCGCATTGCTGATATTATGCGAGGAAGCTGCCAGGTCTTCGGTCCACAGTGGTGTCCGTTAGTCTTATTTTTATTTCAAATAAAAATTGGGCGCTGCAAATGGACCAAAAGTAGAAACAAAAATGTTTATTTTGCAAAATTACCGCCAAGGGCTGTTTTACATGTCTTTTTTTTTAAACTAGCGCTTTCCGAAGTACTATCATTTTCAAGAAGATTGCGCTGTAAGAGACTTGGCAGAGTGATTTTTTTTTAATTTTTTACTAGCCCCAAACTTTTCAACAACTTACCGGATTTTACTTGCCAGTAATTTAGCGATGAGAAATCAACGCAACAACGTGGGCAATATCAATTAGAAAATGACGTCATTATATTATGAGAACCGTCTGGGCATTAACGAGAGGCTGGATCCGTTTATTAACTGTTGGACAAACAAAGTCATTGATCGACACCAGACGAGACGGCCCGAACCAGTAGGCTTATTACCTAACTCGCTCGCAATCGCCATCGTGTTCATCTTGACAGTTCGTGTATGGGCTGACAATTGGCATCGCAATCAGCTAGCTGTCACATTCATACAAGAACTGTCAAAATGAACATGATGGCGATTGCGAGCGAGTTAGGTAATAAGCCTGCAGGATGATCCTGTTTATAAACGCTATATCCTCGAGGTTATAATGTTACTATCTGTTGCTAGCTGCTTGGTTGGAAAAGCATTCAAACTTCCGGATTTACGAGTACAAGGTAAACGAATCTTATGATCTTAACTTGTATCGTTACTAATATTATAAATGCTAAAGTTTGTGAGGATGTGGTGAGGGAGTATTGCTAATTCTATGCGGACGAAGTCGCAGGCAGAAGCTAGTAACTACGAGTACAGCTTTTACCCACCGGGGTCCACATGAAACTTGTTCATATTAGTTACCAAGATACATACCTACACATTTAACCGTCAGTAGTGCGCCCGCAACGCCCGCAGTTCAAGGCCTGGAGGGAACGTGTGTGTTTTTAGACGGTAGGCCACTCCCCTCCTTCCATAGGGAAGGCAGCGGCGAGTTGGAGAGCCCGTCATACCTCCGTTCGTGCTGCCCCGAGCGCGGAGATGCATAAGGCGCATTTTCCACACGTTAAAAAAAAAAGGCTCTGTCTACCCCGTAAGAGATAAAGACGTGATATATGTATGTATGTTTAGGGGTACACTACTAAAGTGGTGTTACGACTGACTGTGGCGCCGATCATAACACGAGTTGCTCCAATGATCGATGCTGGCATTGATGTCAAATCTCGGTGTCAGGTTGCATAGCTCAGTGTCGGGTTACTAAAGCTGCCATCACATCATGACGGTGGAGGAAACTGAACCGCGTACCTCTGTGGAACCTTTTCTCGCTCGGTTTCACCCTGCCCTGCTTTATCCTGTTTACAAACTTCTTATTTCACAAATCATTTTTACCAAATATCACCAAGTAAGTACAGACCTACAGTGAAAGAAAATATAATATATTGCGGAATTGCCATTGTTCATTTTTTTTAAACTGTGCTTTTAACACCTTTATTTGATAAAATGGACTATTTCAAGCAACTAATTTGAATATTATGCTTTTACGTAGCTTTGTTAATTAATAATAAATATTTTTTCGCTGTTTGATAATTCGTGAATTTAGACAGAATCCCAATCGCCTTCGTTCGGCTGGCTATAAAAAAAAACGGCTTTGTCTATGGTTTTGTTAGATTGGACAGTGACACGTGACAGTTGCCGTAGCCAAACTTTTTTTTTCATTTTTGTGGCAAACATTTGATGCTGGATTCTGTCTAAAAACCCGGTCGTTCGGTCAAACAAAGGTTCAAAGTACTACTTTTACAAAAATATCTGCAATCATAAAGTATTTTTGAAATCGGACAAGATAAATCGGGTAATTGATGGTTTTCCTCGAAATGGTTTTCGAATTGGAGCATACTAAAAAAATGAACAATCCCAATTACATGAGAAAAGATTCCACAGAGGTACGTGATTCAGTTCAGGAGAGCCTTACTTAAGTCCGCCTTTGTACATGTATCTCAGTGTTTGTCAATTGTATTTGTCTTGTTTATTTTGCACAGTAAAGAGTTTACATACATACATACCAGTTAAGGGTAGGCTTATGAGAATACCTATACATATAACGAGTATTTCCCATTTAAATAACTGTAATGGTAATGATAAATTACTTACTTAATGATTATGCTTTTGTACATTTCCAGTGTAATTAGGTATAGTGCATTGGGGTAAATTCGAAATTGGGGGAATTCCGAAACTCGTGGATATCCATTAAACGGGGAACAATTACATGATCTAGCAACGCTTACCTAGATGCTCCAATGTCTTTGGCTTCTAGATAAGCATTGCCAGATTGTGTAATTGTTCCCCGTTTAGTGGATATCCATGATTTTCGAAATTCCCCCAATTTCGAATTTACCCCAATGCACCCTACTTCATTGTATTAGTTGCACTATCGTCACGCGTTTCCGTAATCGTGTTTTCATATTTTGTTTCGGTATAATTCTAGTCATATCAAAACGTCTACTTGTACTTGTAAAGTGTAAAAGTTAAGTTAATAATGCTTTTTACAATGAATGATTTTGTGTTTCAGCAAATTTAATGACCATACCAATCTTAGATCTGTATTGTGACCATCAAACATAACGTATACCTACTAAATGTTGGGCAAAGAGTTAGCCTTGCAATTCAACGCGGCAATGCTGCCAGCCTTCTGGGCACAATGAGCAGCGACAGTGACCTGGGAGGGGTGTTTTATTTGTAGTTTAAGTTAGGCTAGATTTAGGTTAATTTTGTACATAGCATTAAGTTATTTAACGTACAGTTTTAATGTAATTTTTGTTTACTACATTAAAGAAATATTATTGTAATATAAGACCTAAAAAAATGTGTAAGTACATTATGTACCTACTACGTCTGTATATAGATCTAAAGGAACAAGCTTTATGAAACGGCGTATAAAACTATGGACTTGAACCTAATGGGAGGTTCAAGTGGAAACAGACGGCGCGAAATAAAGTTTACGACCATTTCCTGAAAAGCCGGGAACTAATACTGTATCAAAGCCGTCATACAGTTTGCTTTATAGCTGATTCACTTCGGTTTGCTCCAATGTAAATATGAGGGATCGACTATAAATAAACATGATCGTGAAACAAAGTATCGCAGTTTCAACTGGAAGAAATCCCGTCGTAACTAGTGAACGCAGTTGGTGATTAAAAGTGGTTCGGTGTAAGGGCGCGTGGTCGCGCGCTCAAATAGGGACGCCCCGGAGGCTGGCGCGCCTGTGCCTGCGTCGCTTGGGGCTCGGCCGGACGCTCGCTCGCTGACTGCCGCCGCGCCACTCAGCGCTCGACCTAACCGCCCGCCGACGTCCATGAAATTAAAAACAAAAATCAACACTAAAACAAACCAAATTAAATTGTTATCACTTTATTTTAATAAACGGTGCAATTAAAGATAGTGAGTTGACTTGACGGTGTAAGTGAAATAGTGTTTCTGCGGAAGTTTAATTGTTTGCCGCGTATCAAAGCCAAAGAAACATTTCACGGTGAGTTGTTAGATATTTTTTATTATCTCGTCTTTGTTTACTGACGGCTTCCTGGCTGTTGAAAAAGTGAGATATAAAACGCAAATCAAATATATATTTTACAGGTAAAATAATAGTTAAACTGCTCCAGTGTTTGAAAATCGTTTAAAAGGTTGAATGGTTATACAAACAGTTGCTCAGGTGATTGGCGATTAAACAAATAACCATTAGGGTACCTTGGCATTCCTTTAGTTAACGAAATAATTTTTAGTGTAAGTTACTGTTTTCTCAAATTACACACACATACATACACATACACAAATCACGTCTTTATCCCTTACGGGGTAGACAGAGCCCGAGGTAACAGGTACCTACAGGCCACATTTAGCAAGATTGTGGGCGTATAGGTGGAAAATGGAATCAAAATAGTGATGGGTTGCTAGCCTCATCGCCTATAACATAATTCCTATGATTTTCGCCCATTCCCTCGATGGGCTATCAAATCCAAATTAAAATTTCTCAAATTACTCACCAAATTTAGTAAGAATTTAATTACCTTGTCGATTGGAACGTTTTAACAACTTTTAAAGCGGGTAGTTTCTCGGAAAACTTGTTTATTTATCTATACTAAGTGTTAGCAGCAAAGGGCTCCCAATCGTCTAAACTGATGTTGTGACTCACATAACATACACCACATATACAACACTACAATACAATACAATACAATACAATAACTCTTTATTGAACACCACATTTATAACAACCAAAACAGAAAAAAGGTATACAGAATATTACTTATCGCTACAGAGCGATCTCTACCAGGCAACCATAATGGACTGGAGAACAGAACAGATCGGACACACTACATATACTGTGTAATTTTTCATTTTAATTCTGTTAAAAAGTAAATAACATATTCTCAACTAAAACAAAGTCATTTTCCGCTTAGTTTGTGTACCAAATGTTATTTGTCAATGATGGCGTATTCATTGAGGAAGTGGAAGGGATAATTTTTGAAAAACACTCTTAACACGGTTTTCCTTCTAGTCCCGGAATCATGTTTTATGCTGTTGTCTTTAGTAGAAGGACGTACTTAGCTGAATAAAAATATGAAGTGTACCTAATGTACACGCACAACATAATCAGATATCAGTATTGCCATACAGCGGAGAAATGCTGCCAGCATCTCTCTATGCAGCAAGGGAGGTCTTTTTTAGTGTAGATTCATCTTGTATAGTATATTTATACTAGCTTCTGCCCGCGACTTCGTCTGCGTAGAATTATACATAAAAACCTTCCTCTTGAATCACTCTATCTATTAAAAAAACCGCATCAAATTCCGTTGTGTAGTTTTGAAGATATAAGCATACATAGGGACATGGGGACACGGGGACAGAGAAAGCGACTTTGTTTTATACTATGTAGTGATTATTTATCCATAGTTGTTTTTTTCCATTCTTCCATGCTGATCTGGGAGCAAAGAAAAAACATAAAATGTACCTACTAGGTAGTTGCTTCTCTTCGAAAAAGCCCATCGAGGGATTGGGCGAAAATCTTAGGGATCATGTTATATAGGCGATGTGGCTAGCAACCCATCACCGTTTTGATTCCCCTTTCCATCCATACGCCCACAATTGTGCTAAACGTGGTCTTTAGGACTTGTTACCTTAGGCTCTTTCTACCCCGTTAGGTATACAGACGTGATTTAAGTATGTTTTTTTACAGTGATAGAGAAATTAAATAAATAAAATGTGGAACAAGTGTTCCGTATCCGCAAAATAAGTGAAGCCAAAACCACTTATTTACTTTAGAGTAATAGACAGATGTTTAAATGTACACGTGTAATCTGCGGAAGTAGACTGTATTTATCCAAGTGCACTATTAAGGAATGTTCAGACGCGACCATCTTTTGTTCTTATCAGTTACAATCTGCATTAATAATCTTGAAATAAACTCGACAGTAATCTACTGTCAATGATGTAGCGACAAGTAGGTGATGCTGACGTTCACATGCAATTGTTCACGGTGTTTATTGATATGATCAAAGATAATGTCAGTTACTTTAACAATAATTTTTAACATAATCTACAATTTTGACTTATATGTCAGGTCCGCCGTCATGTGCAGCATTTTCTTAATATTTTCTCGTCATTCTTTTTAATAATCGTCGTTCGTCTTCCGTCATTCGTCTTTTCTTCTTTATTGTATTCTGTCAATCTTTTTCCGTCGTCGTAATACCAAATTTTAAAAATTTTCTTTATTCTTCACTTCTTCATAACATCTCGTTTAAAATCTACAATTTGTGGGACTACGAGATTAGATACGTACTACGTAAATTACTTAAATAAACTAATTTAGCCTCCGAAATATATTTATTAAACGCTCTTTAGATATTTACGCATTGAAATCGTACCGCAGACTGAATCTAACTAAATTCCTAACGTTTTACATAGGTACGTCACCCACCGCATTCTTCAAATCGAATATTCGTCGTCTCACTCATAGTATCGTCCGTCACCTTCACACCCTCTTTCGTTCCAATTCCACATCTATGCAACCCTACTAATATTATAAACTAGCTTTTGCCCGCGACTTCGTCCGCGCAGGTAACGTCAAAGTGACATTCCACCTTCATCCAATCATTTCTTCAAATATTAAGCCATTATTTCCTATCCCGTCCCTTTAACAGTGAGAAATTTATAAAATCTCTTCAAATTCCTCCTTTTTGATCCTCAAGGAACATGTCGGCCAAATACCAAGGATCTAAATCGTATAATGATGATCCTTTTCAATTCTTATCCCAAGGGAATTTTGCAAAATACAGAAATCGGTTTTCCGATACCATAATTACCTCTTGGTATGCCAAGTTTAAAGATTCTAGTAATAATAGTTATGGAGATAGGACCATTTCAATGTAAGAATATAAATCCCGCGGGAATTTCGGAAAGGAAAAATTAGGTATGCTATCATAATGAATATCGTGGCTAATACAGTAAGAGTCAAAACAAGTGTGCTCATAAATTTGAAAACATCGAAGGGACTCAGAGAAATTCCTGAATTTTAACTGATAATCTACCTACTCAATGTACCTAATCATTAACAATTTGAAAGCTCAATATTCGTAGCACTTGTCACGCTTCGCGTAGCGGGCTACAGAGGCCTACGCCTATCCTATAGGTTCTCGACAAGTTTTACAACTACGCTTTAGTGTAAGATTTTAGTCACAAAATAAATTTGTCTCGAACGCGTTTCTGTTAAAATTTCTACCGTTTGTTGCCGTTTCGGTTCGCAAGTGGCGCTACCAATTTTTTCATAATACTTGAGATGTTAACGTAGAGGCGTTGTTCTACACTAGACGGAATGATACATTGGAGCTGTTTGCGTGCTAAAAAACGTTCGTCGAGCGGTGATAGTCTACCCGTCCCTTTCTAGAACGAACAGTAAGAAAAAGACGGGCAATCTATCTCGCGCGCGACGCGACTCTTGCGCGCTCTCGTGCTACACATGCAGAGCCTCTAGTGGTGACTATAAAGTCTAGTGTAACTTTATAACTAGTGTCCGGCCGAAACTGATTTTTCAGCCGAAACCGAAACTTATTAAAACATTTTAAAATCACGATTATTTACTGAAATTTACTGTTTTTTCAACATTTATTAACATATTATACTTACCAAATCACTCAATTGCAAAATAATAAAAGTGTTCTATGTATGTTGATAAGAGTGTTTAATAATCTACCCATAGAAATAAGAAATTCTGACATGCCTGAGTATAAATACAAATTACGTAATTTTTGTTTGGATAAGTGTTATTATAGCATTAAAAATTATCTAAATCCAATAAACGAATAGCCTTGCATTAGACCTGTTAACACAATAATTAAATAACTAATATACTTCTGAATTTGACATAAGGTGATATTTTAATCTGATTTAATATGGTGTATTCACAAATGTTATAATGATCTTGTAGCCCTAGTTTATAAGTAATATTTGCATGCTTGTTTAAGTAAAACATGTGAAACTCTTTTTCTTTTATACCACAATATATGTACCATGTTTTATGCAAATAAAAATGATTATGATTATAACCTCAACTCACGATTAAATGAACGGTGGCGAACTGAGCCGGGGCCCCGCCGGCGAGCAAGAACGAGTTAGCTGCGAAGTTTACCGAACGACGCACGAAAATTCACAAGCACTCGAGTTTCGGCGGGGTCGAAAGTTTCGGCTATATTTTGGCCGAAACCGAAACTAAGGCCGAAACTAGATTTTTTGGCCGAAACTGAAACCGAAACCGAAATTTCGGTCGGTCACTATTTATAACGCGAAAAATGTCTTGAACGCGTTCGCTTACACGTCTCAATTACTATGGGCGATTTGACAACGCCACCAGCGGAACGCACCGGCAACAAACAAGTTCTCATAGTACCTATTCGACCTTTTAACGCAAACTTTATTCGTTAATAAAATCATCTTCATTATCTATTGTTCTTAGTAGGTATACCTAATACCTACCCACTGAAAAACAGCGTTGCGGCTTGCCGCAACATTATGCTGGGGGCCCATTTTACACCATATCGGTCGGTACTATTCTTAAGTATATTATACTTCTCCACATTATATATACCTACGTGTATCGAATGTGTGTAAGTAAATGTTTCTCTCTCTCTTTCTCTCTCTCTCTCTCGCTCAATGTTGATGTGCAAATAAATAAACTAGTTACCTAAGAATTTTAACTGGACAAGTAAATTTAATTCAAAACGCTGTTGGGGTTTATACAGTAAATCATTTAGTTACACAGCTTTGAAAATATTTCTCCCACGTTTTGTCAGTTCTACTCTTAAATATCTGAGACGACATTAACGTCAGATTTTACTGTAAACCTTCGCAATGATCTACGTGACTAGTTTACAACCAAAATATAATTTGTACGTACATTAAACGTCATGCGTTAGTATAAAAATTAAAATTTTACAATAACTATTTTTAAAACGTACAGACTCGTACCTACATACATAAGTAAATAACTTAGTTTATTCTAATTATTTGGGATTCCAATGAATCACAGGTCGGTTATATGCAGCGTGTCATCTAGTATTATGAACTTCATAGATATAATTTATAAATATTTGTTGCCCGCTACTCTCTATGATTAATTCACTTGTCGTTATCCCGTTTTCGAGACAAAAAATATCGTAGTTATATATGTGTAATGTTAGGTTATAAATAAACTGTTCCCCAAAAGTCATCAAAATCGTTTGCGTAAAAGTACAATAAACATATTCACACAGAGACATACTTGTACTCACAAACTTTCACATTAAAATATTAATAGGAAAAGAATCTGCTAATTTATCATTTTAATTTACAATGACGCAGATACACGAGTATGTTTTAGATATTTACTCGCATTGTAATCACCGCGAGTATTGTGTTGTAATAACAATTATTTTCATTATTTAACTTGAGTAATTTGTAATAACGCTACGAGCATTTAGCGAGCCATTAAATTAAGCGCAAAATGGGTAATTAGTTGATGAAGTTCGCCAAGGTGACAGTGTGATTTATGTAATGTTTTGTCCACAACGATAATCTGTAGGTATTTTTATTATAAAACTATCCTGAGAATTAAAAATTGTGAAATAAACGGACAAAATATTTGAGTATCTACATGTTTCGGACATGAGACGTGATTTGTGTATGTGTGTATGTATGTATGTTTCGGACTAATCCGTACTCCTTCTTCCTGGAGCCTGGACCTACAGTTTGATGCATGTCACCGTCTGTCAGTGTTTGATTCTCACGGTAATTGCATGTTTAAAAGGTTGGTTTGAAAAATGCCTCAGAGGTACATGTGGGCCTGCCAACTTAACGAGTAGGTAATAAATTAAATAGGTACTTACTGCGCGTGCGGTTTTATAAAAAGTTGCTAGGTATCGTTCATTGGAACGATAGAAATTATCTGTGTCAATGTAAATAAGATTTAAAAAGGCATTTAAATAGTTTTCAATTTTGCACTTTGTATTTTGAAATAGATTAATTTCATTGATTTAATTCGTAGCGTGCTAAAGGTTGAACTGATTCGTTTACCTACCTATTTTATTGCGTTTATCTTAAACAATCTGTACTTTAATAAAATAATGGTCTTAAATATTATATGAAGTACATATGGACAGTCAGCGTTAGTAGCATCAGGAGGTATCAGAGCGGTGAAAGTGTCCTTAAAAAAGTTATGCTCTGGAATATTCCAACAAGCGCTCGGTTAGTTTGATTGTATGTATGTATCATTGACGTGGCGTCTACAGAACTCGTTTCCCACCGGCTTGCCTATTTTGAGGCAGTTGGGCACTTTATTGTGCAGAATTAGAGCAATATTCCCTTCGGCTTGCCTTCTGATGTACTAGACGCCAAGCCACTGCTATGTATGTAGACTCCTGCATTGGTTTTTTATCGTAATTTTTGATTTAAACAAGTCCACCCTTTGATACCTAAACTTCGACCAATGTACGGTAATATTTGTCAACCTCCTGATAAAAAATAGTGTTTAGTCAAACTAAACCCTGCTGCTACTGTAAACGCCGTAATATCCCAGATTAATTTTGAAAACCTCGTGTCAGCGGAACCAGGAACGGAACGATACATTATATTGGACCCAGACTTTCTGCCAGCAGCTAAATGGTGTGTTCCGATTGATTTGGCCACATTTGGGATAAAAAAAAAAATTCTGTGCGGACGGAGTCACGGGCAACATCTCCATGCGAGCAACAGATCCAATGCGAACAAAATGCTCAATACACCATGCTATTTTTATAATGTACCGAACTATATGGCTTACTTGGATACTTCACACTATAAGACGCTGACCGTACAAGTCGATCAAAGTTTTGTTATAAACTTGAACTTACACAATATACCTGTACTATGAGGAGTTCATTAAGGCTTCTATTAGTTGATTAAAGTGCGCGCGGGCGCGCCCCGGCCCGACGGAGTCACGATGAGTTATAGTCCAACAACTAAGTAGCTCTTCACCCTTCATGCATTTGCCATTAAAAAACCCAATCTTAGAAAGAAACGGAAACCAACAGTTCTTCTATTGCCTTAATATTCCTTGGCAAACTTCGTGTTTCTTCCGTTCAGACGTCAGTCATATGAAAAACGAAGTTCGCCGATAGACATAAGAAAATAGGACTCCACGGTAGCATCTTACCATCGTGCGGGCCGTCCGATTGCTTGCCGATGCCGACGTAGTATAATAAAAGTAACCATGTTGTTGCTTTTAACTGCGTCGCATAACGTTGTTGCGGTAAAAGTAATTGAATCAACTAAGTAATTTTGTAAAAATGTGTTTTTTTCCTGCGATTAATTAGGCAAATAGAAATAACACAACATTTCCGACGATAAATTACGACCCACAGAAAAATAGGTTGATATATTGTTAGTAAACATGTAACATTATATAAATTACGGACCCATATTTTTATATCGATGGATACTTGCTTGCGGAATCTGTACTGACGGCTGACGGGTAAAAATAACAGGTGAATTTCATACCACATTGTTTGGAAAGTGACCCGTAGTTTCGCTCGTTAGGAAGACTCAAAGTTTGCAAATGTCTAGTTTATATAGCCATCAATTTCTCAGTCTGTAAAACTCTAGTCGTTCGAAGAGCAGCAAAGGCAGACATTCTAATAATAATTAGTATTGGCGTAACAGAGAGCGGCTAGCCCTAAACACGTGTTTCGCAGAATTCAATGAACGTTGTTTACTAGAAACCGATCAACCCCGAGGCGGCGCCCATCGGTCGCCCACAGAAGACAGGCTGCGTGCTTTAATGAATCCAATTTACAAATATAGTACGAAACAAATATTATTATGTATACCTACACATGCTCTTCTTTATAAAACCAGCTACGCATATGGGCACGCAACATGAAAATATAAAACTATTTTCACTCATTCCTTACACTGTGATTCAGCCATTGTTTTTCATATGATGAAGAAATTGTGAAAAAAAACTACTTATGCCTACCCTACCTACACGTAAAGTCCATACCTACGTAATAAAATTAACCCAATGGACGGGGCTTAACCTTTTGCTGTCAGGACTTTTTTAGATGATGAATGAAGCGATGTGTCGGCCAAACAATGTTTTAAATTATTTGCAGTCATGCATCTAAAGTAGGTATAAATGATTCAAGGATAATTTTATTTTTATTAAACTCTTATTATTTTATTTCTTCCATGCTGGTCTGGGAGTGAAGGAAAAACATAGAATTTACCAGTTGCTTCTCTTCCCGCGCAGATGGTAAAAGCACATCGAGGGAGTGGGCGAAAGTCTTAGGAATCATGTTATAGGCGGTGCGGCTAGCAACCCCATCACTATTTTGATTTCCCTTTACAGCTATACGCCCATAATCATGCTAAACGTGGCCTTAAGGTTTTGATACCTTAGGCTCTGTCTACCCCGTAAGGGATAAAGACGTGATATATGTATGTATGTATTATTGACAAGACATCAACATAATTTTAGTTACATATTACTATGTCGTCAATTAAATGTGGCATACTGTTCCGTAGCAGTCGGCTGCGAGCGCCCCGCGCTCGGCCTTCGGCGATCAACAAGTGGTCGACGACTGTTGCTAAACGAGGGAACCTTTACCCTACCTGTTGAATACTTTTGCTATAGCTTCTAACAAAACAACAACACTCAGGCCTATGTTGCGAGTAGGAGTCATGCTGGAAGGTATTGCCAACTTTTTCAGGTTACTAACTTATTGCTGTAGGTAAAGTTTTGTTTCGTTTTTAATTATAAATTATAAGCCTTGCTAGTGAGCGTTTTCCGAAAAAAAGTCCACTCCACATGAACCTTTTTACCAGAATTTAAATATTTTGGGTTTTTCTTACTCAGAATCGTTTACCCTATCGATTCTCATACAAGAATAAGTGTGCCCTAGATTTAACTATGGAATTTATTTTCCTGTTCGTCACGTTCCATATATACCTACCTATATTTAAAAAAGTAACGAACTGGAATGGAAATTTTGGTAGTACACATTTTTTTTTCTTGTATAAGGATCGATGGGGTACCTAAACGATTAAGAGTAAGAAAAACCCAAAATAGTTCAATTCTGTAAATAATGTTCATGTGTTTTTTTTTAAAAACCCTAGTACATCAGTAATACGGTAGGTACCATTTATTGTTATTTTTATGTTTTTATTCTCTTAAATAAGACGATGGCTTGGAAATTATAGGTTTTTGTATTGAACCTGGGATTTTGGCATATCGAGTTAATTTGATCCCATCATCTGCCGCAATGACGACTTACTAAGTGTATAGGTAGGTACTTCTGCTTGTGTGATGGGAACAATTATGTTCACTATTTTGATTAGTAAAAATAACGACACACGCTATTCTCGAAATAAAACGACACTCAGCGTGATAGCCATCTTTATTCTATGTTAATTTGTAGGTACCTACACATTTTTTATTTATTTATTGAAAACAAATAAATAATATACAATTTAAAAGCTTTATGACAACGGGGGAAAACTCGCCAGAGTTAATCTGCCGCTTCTGGTTACTCTAATTAAATCGTTAAACTAAACAGACTAGTTATTGTTGTGCTGCGTTACAGTTTAGGTAAAATGCTAATTAAAACAATAATTATTAAAACAATGTAATCCACTGATTGCGTTGCAATTGTTATTAAACGTTACCATTATGGGTCCATTCTCGAGTAATTGGTGCATTATAGGCACCGTGTTCTCTTTTATTTTGTATGATATATTTCTTCCGTCAAGATGTTTCAGTTAATAACAGCATTGTTTTCCTATAGCTTTTTCAAAATGATTAATGCTGACGATCTCCTCTCCCGTATAAAAACAATTGGAGGAATTCATCGTTCTACAAACGAACGACGCAGCGTATAACTCATTTTGTATGACTCGTTCATATTCATATTTCTTTCATCGTGCAATGACTAGTTTTGTTTACTTGATACACGAGATTGGAAAAGAAGAGGCAGGAGGAATGGGCCGCGTGTAGACTCAGTACTCAGTATACACCAGTAAATGATCTGCACATGAATACCGAACTTTTGAACCAGCGTGCACATCGTAAAAGTCTGGCTGCAAAGAATGTGTCGAAATTCTACATTTTGTTATATTGTTCTAGAATTTGATTTAAAAAGTGAGTAACGTCAAAAACAATGACACAAGGGACTCAAGCTGACTCCGGAAGGTGTTGAGCATAAGCAGCTGAACTAAAAATAAATAAGAACTTCAATGAAAACGGTTTAATTTTACAAGTATCATTGCGGAATGATAGTAGTTTTACAGTACCCTACCAAAGCTCAGTAAGCAGTCCTATAAAAAATCGTATAAAATCTTGCCCGGGGCCTTACCTACCAATCCTACCATGACGTCTTAATGCGATTCAATTCCGACACAGTTCAGGTTTTAGTATGGATCTGACAGCGTGCGAATAAGCGGTAATGCCCCTGATGGTCTCACGTGAGAGCGTGGCAAAGCAGGCACGTGCATCTGTAGCGTGCGAGGGCGACTTGTTTTTGTATGAAGATCACATACTGGGTTTGCAGTGTGGCTCTCGTGGTGGGCCGTAGCTGTAAATACAGAATGCATTAGACATCGCGCCGTACGCCGATGTTTCATAAACTTTGGGGCTCGGCCAACGTTTCCCTAAACAAATGAACCGTGCAGGGCTTATTTCCAATTTAATACTTAGTTTAAATATTTCTGTTTGGTCTAGAAAAAAAAATAGTTTGATGGCCACTTGCTGGAAAGAAACTCTACTTAGTTTTAAGTTAAGCTCAGTTTAGTAGTGTCAAAACGAACGCAACTCTTGAGAGCTTGAGCTCCTCACAAATTACTTTAGCAGTAACTATTATACGTATCATAGATTTTCTGACAAAATCGTTGGTCACATTATTGTTAAACTCAGTGCCACTCACCTTTTTACGACTAAATTTAGAATTTTTACAGCTATTTAGTAGCCATTATTCAGTTTAACAGAAGCCTATCAATGTCCACGCATGACCTATATGTTAAGATACCTGACACTGTATAACGTCTGCGAGTAAATGGGCCAAGTTGTGATGGTTGCCCGAGCGCAGCCGCAGCGACCACTTTCCGCGCGACAGAAAGCTTTTCGATATTTTAAGATAAACACTTATTTATTCCCAAATGCATAAAGCGACCTCCACGATCACGAGGCTTAAGGATTTGACCTTATAACATAGATTTTAAAACGTGTTTCTGTTATGGACGCCGAACACGTTTCCACTGCTGTTTCTAGCCATTTACAATCATTCGTTCCGTAGTCTAGGAGTGATTTTACTTATTAGTTTCTATTCTACATAGTAATTCTATACTATAGAGTATTAGGTTGGTAACAAATTACCTACCACACTTAATTGAATGTTATGCCGACCTTGGTCATTTGGCGTAACCTCCATGTGCCCGTCAGTTTTTGGTTAGTAACCAAAAAGTAGGAAAGTGGGTGTGGCTACACGGCTGTTGGTTTAACATGGCATTTTTAATGGTGAATACTGAAACTTCGATTGATACTTGATCGATATTAAATGTCATTAACCGGTCAAAACTGTGAAGACAAAACAATTGTCATTATCGCTTTGAGAGCGGTTTTGAACGCAGTCGGGCATGGAACGCCGATGCGAAATGACGTCAGTAAATATTTTAAAGTAGCTAATAAAATTGTAGGTAATTTTGTATCTACATAAATAGTGTATCGCTTTGATCGAAAGACTAAAATGAAAATAAGACTGACACCGAAATATTTTCCAGAACATCGCAAATTAGCTTTTTGTAGGTACAATAGATACCTACTAACAATTAAATCGATATAAAAATAATAGGAGAACCTTATTCTTAAACCAAATATCTAATGTCAACAAAGAGGTTTGATAATTAAATTAAACTTTACCTGAAACTCCAAGTAATGTGATAAAGTACCTACCTATACAAGATAGACAGAATACAAGATAACATTCTTATGTAATCCTAAGAATTATCATATAATACAATGGGTTTCAAGATCAAGCTTGCTAATGTGACATTTCGTTCAAACAACTCCTTGTATGATTTAATTGAGTAAACCGAGGTGCTACTGTTTAAGGCAAGGCATCAAAGGTGCGAAGTTTCTTAAACGGGTTGAGTAGTTGACATTATGATTAGCTGGTTAAACAATTACGCAAAGTTTATGTACTTTGCGTATACCCCTAAAGGTTTTTGAATGTCGCGAAATAGCTCGTAGGTACAAATTAAACGTTCGTATTTGTCATAGTTTACTGCTCAAAACGTTTAAAGATCAAATCAAATTATATCGGCAGAACTTTGTATTGACTTTGTGGGGGCTTGATAGATTATTTTCCCAAAATATTTTTTCTTTGTAGCAAGTGTTCGCGTTTTTTCACGAATGTAATTTTTCCAAGTCTGTTATTTTAATGAAGCTTATTTTTACAGTAGCGAATTTTCAGTGCCGCATTTTTCCACAGTCGCGTTTTTACCCTTTCTCAATAGACACAGAAACTGTGTCGATGGAACCCTGGTATTCAAAACTCCTGTTTCCCATCGAGTCTAAACCACACCTATAGGCTTATCGGCTCATAGGTAGGTTTAGGTTATGTTAGTTTTGCACCGATAGGAGCTCCGCGTCAGAAGGAGAATTTTAAAATAGTTATTGCGTTGTGTAGATACCTAACCAACTTTAGTTTAAATCTAATAATTATGGCAGACCCATCTAAATTTTTCATGTCTGTCTATGTTAGTATCAAATATAAAATGACCTTACATTGCCTATATTTTGTTTTGGAGAAGGGTTTTGCTAACACTGGATTTCTATTCACTTTCCCAATTTGTGCGGAATCCTCGGTGGGGGAGTCGGCGGCGAGTGCGGTGACTCGGCGCGGCGTCGGAGGCCTGCGCGGATCCGAAACCGCCTAGAACCAGCTGCAACCGGCTGCGAAGCCTCGAGGCCAGAGCTTACAGCCTTATAACAACTTTTTGCGTCGCTACTTCAAATAGAAGTAACTTAAACTAAAATTAATTCATTAATTTGTTGGCGGCTTGGTAACAATTAACAACCACTGCAAACCTTGTCAGGCTTGTGGTAGAGTATGTGGGTCTCGCATTGGTTTGTATAGCACAGAAGGCGTTGTCTTCCAGACGATACTAAGAAGAAGAATAAGAAAACTTTATTAGCTGATACAGAAACACAAACAGACATTAAGAAAGATGCAGTATACGCAATGGATCTCAATGCGGTTTTCGTCAATAGATAGAATAATGAAAAAAAACGGCGTACGAGCAAAAAAAATAAATTTATTCAATACTAGCTTCTGCCCGCGACTTCGTCTGCGTAGAATTATACATAAAAACCTTCCTCTTGAATCACTCTATCTATTTAAAAAAACGCATCAAAATCCGTTGTGTAGTTTTGAAGATGTAAGCATACATAGGGATATAGGGACAGAGAAAGCGACTTTGTTTTATACTATGTAGTGATAGTTTGTTTAGAGTTTCAAAAGTATACTAACAATATGAACACAGTACATGTTGCGGCAACTACATATTATGCTTACATGTCTGAATTTGACTGACTTACGTGTGAATTTCCTGTCGGTTAATATCTATCGTCATTATTACAATGTTGTAGATATTGTGCTCTACAGGAAGCAGTAGTTTTATTACCTAGTAATCGGTTTCACTTTTATCTGTGAACATTTTATACATTGTGATGGCTATTAAATATTATTTTAATTTGGACACGTGAGTTTACATAGACTTGTGTTTACACAGAGCATCCAACGGTTTTATTTTTATCATGGTGAATAAATCATTTGAAGGTGATTTGCATTTGACTGCATAGGGGGTAGAGCAATGTCAATATTCTGTGCATTTGGAACCTTCGGAGCTTCCATTAGGGATTCTATAGTCTGCTATAGTCTATAATGGCAGACCGTTCTGTGTGCAGAAGCAGATTATCAATGAGAACACCGAAAGAAATCAAAATTTGATTTGCGCCTTATAGAGCGAGTTACCGAAAAAAACAAACATGCATCGATACTTTGAAATTCGAAATTTTCATCGATTTCTGAGCGGCCAGTGGCATTGCGCGCCATTGAAGTTCACCATGTTATAACCTACACCTTATTAAAAAAAAACTGAATAAAGTAAGGCCGCAGGTAAATCAGGTTATAAATTCACTAGGTAGGTACGAGTTATCAAATCTATTGCTAAGACGGAACATTATACCTTCCGAGTACAATTGATTCAAACCATGCTGAAATTTTAAACACCTCATATATGATTAGACATGCGTACGGCCAACAAAATTAACTATGACATTGGAACGAAATCCGTAAAATAACGTCACACGCCAACAGTTATAAAATATCTACCGTGGCCTGTAACTTCTTCTGCGTTTTCGGGGAATTCCCCGGATAAAAATTAATCAAGGAAAGTGTTGGCTCGTACAGACTAGGCTAGTATTTTAGTAGGCAAACTATTCGCTGCTGCCCAAAAATCGTTTTTGCTGCCAAAGACACGTTTGCCTACTAAATTACTCGCTACTAGACTAAAATACTAGCCTAGTCTGTACGAGCCTTTAGCTTACTATTAAAGTAAAATATTTTTCAAAATCGGTTCATTAGTTTCTGAGATTACCTCCTAAACGCAAGAAACAAACATGTACTTAACGGTTTGTTTTTGTCTTTACTAGACTAGCTGTTGCCCGCAACTTTGTCTGCATTGAGACCATGTCAATCAGGATAGTGTAACTTTTGATTACTGAAAGTATTTCTAATTGTTTGGCACTCGTATACAGAAACATACCACTTAATTAAATAAGTACAGAGTCCAAGTGACCCGCGAGGCCACACAGAATAATATCTCAAGATCACAACGAAAGTACCTATACATTTCTTGTACTCATGGACGTATGTAGATATTTCTTTGGTTTTCCTCATGGAGACTCCTTTTTGCTGCCTTGGACGCCAGTAACTTCATCGGTGTGAGTAATGACAAAGACTGCCTCACTTTTTGTTAATTTTGGTGAGGGTCAGCGAACTAAATCATATAAACATTAAATTTGATTTTCGAGTTTTTTTGCAAATTTTTCTTATAGGTAACATTACTTAACTTATTAACTTGTTTGTAATTGTGTCGTACAGACACATCATTCAAACAGATGACAGTAACAAAAGGTCACGTGACAGTTAGTAACAGGTAGAAAAATTGCTATGGCTATGGCTATGCGTGGTGTAGGGGTATAGCACGCGTCACAGAATGACGAGGATCCGGGTTCGAAACCCGGCCATAGTTTTACTTTTCGGATTTTTCTATGTGTTCTAATTTTCACTGACATTTAGTAATTTAATTACTTATAAGCATGTTTTTGAAACAATATTCACTAACGATAGCTAGTCAACATATAGCCCGCCAACGGTACTACTAACGTTAAAATAAATGTATTATGTTTTCCTAAATTATGTTCCGCTAATTAATTTTTAAAATATCTACGGGAGCTAGTTAAACGCTGCTTTAAAACTATAGTAAACAAAAAATTAATATACGCCTATTGCCTATTGTCTACATTGTTCTTTGTTTCTGTATTGTTTTGTACTGATTTGTGGTGTTCAATAAAGAGTATTTGTATTGTATTGTATTGTATACGTTATGAAGAGCCACGGGCCTGGAGCCCGATTTTTGACAGCACACCACTCGAAAGTGGTATAAATCTGTTTATAACTTCAAAACTACACCTCTAATAAAATTTTGGACTAGTTCACAAGATTAATGAGAGCCGTAAGCTACTCTTATTTCAAATTCAGCACAAGTTTTCATCACTTTCGAGCGGTATTTTCACATATGTGGTTTCAAAAATCGGGCCCCTGTAATTAGCCATGCTAACTTTTTAAATATGTATGGAGATCTCAAAACCATTTCGAGAAACAAGCTTTCGGTACAGTTTCTGTATATCAGATTTTAAAAAAGTGTTACATTATTAAGATATTTGTTGAAATGTTTTGACCTTCGAATGACCTTTCTGTGACGTCACCAAATGTATGATGGATAAAGATTCCTTTGCCTTATTTAAAAAAAACCTACTGTTTAGTCTATATAATCAAACACAAACTTGACTTGACTTGTTTGGTGACGTCACGTCAGCATTATATTAATATATTTTTTTAGTGTAGATAGGATTAATTAAAAACAAAAATATCGAAATTAGTTTCTTAAAATAGTCTATATTAATCAAATAAATTATAAAAACCATACAAAAAAAAATGAAGCATGACCAATTAAGCGGATTACGCAAGTTGAACTAACGTCAAGTTGAGTTCTAAACCATCTTACTAGATGATCCTGCCAGAAGCTGTGCCTGCGCTGCTGTGTTCCAACGAGCAGAGACAGCTAATAACTCTCTAGGTTGGCAACGCATCCGCAATCCTGTAATATTGCGGATGTCTCGTTTGCCTTTTTTTGTAGTATTAAAAAAACCAGTCAGTCTTGCTTGTTGCCACGCGGTGGTTACGTACAACAAAAGCAAAATGACTAATCTGAGCAATTTAAATACAAGCTACAAGCGGTCGATAGAATGTACATAATCATGGCAGTTAGTTTAAAAACGTGTATGTTGTTACTTCTTATCATACATACACACATAAATCACGTCTTTGTCCCTTTCGGTGTAGACAGAGCTTAGGGTAACAATACCTAGGCCACGTTTAGCATGATTGTGGGCGTACAGGGGGAAAGAGAAATCAAAATAGTAAGTGGATGCTAGGCGCATCGTCTACAACAAAATTTCTTAGATTCGCCCATTCCCTTTAATGGGCTATTACCATCTGCGCGGGAAGAGAAGCAACTGGTACAGATGTCGTCCAAAATACTTTCCCATCGTATTATCTAGGAATTGTTTGTTTTTGTTTGTATAGTATTTGTCACGCTAATTCGGTCAGACACGTCGGCATCATTCGTGTGTTCACGATGGAAAAGGTTTATTTACTACGCTGGTACCATCTATGTTTTTCTTTGCTCCCAGATCAGGGCTTTTACCATGACGACTTAATGCGATCAATTCCGACTCAGTTCTGGATTTAGCTGTAATTTTTAGTATAGATCTGACAGCGAGCGAACCTAAACTGAATCGGAATTTAATCGCATTAAGACGTCATGGTTACCCTCAGCATGGCTTCTTATCATAGTTTATTAAATTGTTCACAGGTTAAGGCATCAGCGAATTATGTGGTTGGAAACAACGCCGGCCAGCACAGTGACGAGCAAGCTGCGAGACGAGCTCGCGTACAAGACCACCATCCGGTAGACCATCGGCTGCGGGCATTGAGCAATATGGAGGACAAACGGTAATTCTTACGTGTACAATGTACAAAAAGCGTTTACCTTGCTACTCCGCTACTCAAGTGCAAGATAGCCAAGCCTATGCCAACCGTCAGACCGTCACACCATGAGGGGTTGATGAAGCGTGGTCAATACAATAACTCTTTATTGAACACCACATATAACAACCAAAACAGAAAAAAGGTATACAGAATATTACAACCTCGTCAACCTCGAAGACTACGATGAAATGCTTCCTGTGTACGTAATTTTTCCGGCTGTCTTACTCCCCGCGTCGGAACACCACAGTGCAAGCTCTGCTGCTATTAAGCTGTTTAGTTTAGGGAGTAAGATGCTGGAAGTGATCCGGATGGACCCTGTACCTTTAGGTTTTACCATGTCATTATACCTCCGGCAGCTGACATTCAGAGTATCTTCATTTTACAGAAGAGGGCAGTTCGGTCCATCTACAATCTGAACTCCCGAGAATCATTAAGAGAGCGCTTTAAAGAGATAGAAATTCTCACAGTAGCTTCGCAGTACATACACGATGTAATTATGTACACACACAAGAATTTCAATTCCTTTAAGAAATTGTCGGACATCCATGATATCAACACTCGTAATAAACACAAGCTACTCATTCCTAAATTTCGTCTACGGAAAGTAAGTAAATCTTTCCTGGGAAACTGTGTCAGGTTCTACAACAAAGTGCCTGTAGATGCGTGGAAATTGTCATATGTGTTATTCAAGAAATACATAAAGAACACGCTGTTAAAGAAAGCATATTACACAGTCGATGAGTACATGTGTGATGAGAACATGACATGGCCATCTTTGGAAAAATTACCATAAGAATCCAGTGTTTTTTTGTGAGTGATCCTGTAGTGTGTATATACGTGTGTGTGTGGGTGTGTGTGTATGTGTGTATGCGTGTAGTGTCTCTAGATACGGCGGTCTCTGGCCCTGTTGCTACCGTCTGCTGTTTAGGTTAGCTGATCTTGATTAATTAAGATTTTTATTATGATTCAAAATTGTATAGCTATTATTAATTATGAATATTAAGATAGGTATTATCAATATAAATATTGTACCTACTGTAATTGTTTATTTAAATATTTATTCTATTTTTCATAATTATTATTGTTTACAATGACGTAAATATTGCTATGTCATACTAGGTATTGCGTAGGTATATTGTTAAGCTTATGGATTTCCGGTTTCATTTTTTTTTTTTTTTTTTCTCTTTTACTATTTAGTTGCAGGCTAACGACGTCGAAGTTCCTAAAACGTTCCCATAGTGTGCCTGTGGGGACGGAAGCGAAACATGCCCTCGGTACCGCTCTGCTTTCAGAGCAGGACATGAGTGCGTGGAAGCCAACATTGGGGGCGGCAGACGCAAGCTTGCCTTCGGAATCCAAAAGCTTATTGGTTACTTACTTGACATGAAATGTATATTTCATAATTTTGTTTTATATATTTTTTTTTTCCTGCGACATTGGAGACATCTCCAATTAATTTATTTGACGTTAGAGGCGTTTTACACCTCCACTTAACTTATTGTTATTATTTTCTTTTCTTTGTTTTTTATTTTTGACTAGTAGAGACTTTATACATCTCTACTATTTATAGATTAATATAATTTAAGGCTCGGGGACCTTATACATCCCTTTTATAAATGTATTTAATTTAAGTAGAACTTAAGTATTCTTACTGTATTTTATTTTGAAAAAATGACTTTCTGCCAAGTTTCTTGCGGCGCATTCTTCTTGGCAATGATGGTCTTTCCGAATGTGCTGGTAGTTTCAAAAAGACATGTAAAAGAGCCCCTGGCGGCCAATTTGCAAAAATAAATTTTCATTTTCATTTTCATTTTCATTTTCATTTTCCGAAGTGCGTCACTCGCAACCTAAAACTAACCGACCCAAACATTCCAGGTTCACGGTATCCCCCGCAGAGCCGGAGTCCAAGAAGAATGGGATCCACATGGGAGCTAGCATCATATCGCGGCCGCTGCGCTCGTCTTCCGAAGCCGAGCGTGGCGTGGCTGTGGTGGCACCCTCCCAACCCGATACCTGGTTACACGATGCAGGCTGGCGACGGAAGAGGAGTCTGGCTCAACTCACCAGGGAAGCCTTGCCACGGATGGAGAACTACAGAAACTCGAAGAGAGCGCTGAAAAGGCCTAGTCTCGGGGAGCTACACGGAGATCATTTAATTGCTGAGGAGGTAAGACTATTTTTTAACCGACTTAAAAAAAACCTCTTTTTTTTTTAAACTAGAAGGCACCGACTTCAAACATAATAATAATATTAATAATCAGTTATTCCAGACAATTAAAGATCCATAAAAGTTCTGGTACATTAATTGATAAAGAAAATAATGTATATTACAGGCAATAATCACAATATTAGTTGAAATTAAATAAAATTACAATTAAATTAGTACCTCCTCTCCGACACAGCTACTGGCACATGTCTACTGCAGCAGGGTCGGATGAAAGTACAGTCGATCCTGTCTGCAATGACACTCAGGATTACGTTGATTTGTATAAGTCAGTATCAGGATTAGTACCTATAAATAATGTTTATATTTAGAATATTATTGAGGATAGGTGGGGTGTTAGTATATTGAGTTTCTTTGATTTAATTGGTTATTGGTGGAATAACGAAACGTTGCGTACTTTTTTCTTTTGAATTAAATAATAAAGAATTCCGTTTATTTTTCGCTTTTTAGTATTTTAGTTTCAAATTTTTGTTTTGTTTTTTTTTAAGTAGGTTTTTTTTAATGACTTTATCTCCGTTAGTAAACGAGTGTGTCGTGGCTCGCTGGCACCTTCTCAGCTTAACCACTGGTTACTGGGTTGGTGACGGAAGAGCTCTCTGCTTCAACTCACAAAGAAAGACTTGCCAGGGATGGGGAAAGATTCTCGAAAACTGCTTTGAAAAGACCCAGTTTTTACAAGGTGTCCGGAGACTAATTGATTGCAATGGTATATTCTTTGTTACCAAGAAAATTATAAACTATAGGTATTTAAGCATGACTGCGTGACGAATACGCGGAGACTATTGTTTTAGGAATATTTTTTGGTAATTGGGATTATGTGAATCGACGCATAAAAAGGATAAGCTTAGGGCCGACAACGCACTGGCATCGTGTAAAGCGCTGCGGGTGTCTATGGACAGTGGTGATCATTTACCATCAGGTGACCCACTAGTTCGTTTGTCTGATAAAAAAAACACAAAGGGCCGGCAACGCACTTGTAATTCCTCTGGTCTTGCAGGTGTCCCTGGGCGACGGTGATTGCTTTCCATCAGGTGACCCGTCTGCTCGTTTGCCCCCTCTTATATAAAAAAAAATAAAAAAAATAAAAAAAAGCTTCCTGACGGAACGATAATGTCTCCGGAGAACACAATTTTATTAATGCCTAGTCCAAGATCGGCCAAACTCAACACAATCCTAACTAGTATTATAAATGTAATGCATGTTTGTTTGTTACGCTTTCACGCGTTGACTACTCAACCGATCGTGTTAAAATTTGGTATGGAGATAATTTGGGATCCTCCGAAGGATATAGAATACTTTTCAGCCTGGAAAATTGTTTAGTTCCCACGGTCTCGCGATAAACCAATTCTCCGCAGACGAGCCATGTAGTACCTACATAATAAACAAAGGATTTTTCCCCAGCTTCATTTCAAGGCGTAATTAGATTTTTTTCTAGAGTTTGCCTTAGATACGGCATACCTAGTATTTACGGTTCTCAGGTCACTTCGGAACTAAATACCTATATATAGTAGTACGATAGCCAGGTCTGAAAATATTAAATACCTGGGGCTGACAATTGATGACAAACTCTCCTTTAAACAACATATCTCTGCACTTTCCGGCAGAGTGAGGAAATGCATTTATATAATGAAGAAACTTCGATCCTGCTCCACAGAGCAGGTGCTTCGTATTGTTTATTACTCCTTATGCCAATCCTTACTACAGTACGGCGTGGCGGTGTGGGGTAGCGCCGCGAAAAGCACTCTGTTACACGGAAAAAAAAACTTAGCTGTGGTAACTAGGAATTAGTTGGCGCAGCTAAATTCCTTCGAAACTATAGGGACATCGAAGTATTTAGCTATCGTTGCAAAGAGTTTTTCGCTACCGAAACTTGGCTGTGATAGCAAATATTCTTAGTTGTGATCACTTTGAAGTTTGGGAAACTTAGCAGTGACTGCTAATCATATTAGCTAAAATTAGTTGTGACTGCTAAGTATATTAGCTATATTTAGCAGTGACAGCTAATTTAATTAGCAATATTTAGCGGTAGCTGCAAACAAATTTGCCGTAGCTGCTAATTACTTTAGATGTGACAATCAAAATAATTCGTTGCATCGGCGAAAGTGTTGGCTGTAGCAACTAAGTTAGTTTGATACTCTATCGCATTTCTTTAGCGGTATTCGACAACGAGTTTAGCTGCAGCTGCTAAAAGGGTTTGTTACTATAAGAAAGACTTAGTTGTGAGATGTAATCAAGTTAGTTGTAGCTGCTAATTAAGTTTGTTACAGTTACTAAGAGTCTTAGTTGTGGGATGTAATCAGTTTGGCTGTAAGTACTAATTGGGTTTGTTACTGTAACCAAGAGTCATAGTTGTGGGATGTAATAAATTTAGCTGTAGCCTCTAATTGGGTTTGTTACTTTAACTAAGAGTCTTAGTTGTGGGATGTAATCTGTTTAGCTATAAGTGCTAATTGGGTTTGTTACTGTAACTAAGAGTCTTAGTTGTGAGATGTAATCAGGTTAGCTGGAGCTGCTAATTAAGTTTGTTACAGTTACCAAGAGTCTTAGTTGTGGGATGTAATCAATTTGTGGCCCGAGGAAGCGACCGCCACTGCGATACGGCAACCCGTGCACACACCTGCAAAGTCTGATAGACCGGGCCCGTTAACGTCCTAACGAATTAGAAGCAGTAACGTGCACACTAGGCTACTCAGACTCGCTTCCTGTGTCTGTTACAAGATAATCATTCAAAATCATCTCGGGTATATATGGACGCTCGGTCAACCAAACGATAGCGCGATGTAACTTGCGCGCAGCGCCATCTGTTGGCGTATTTCGTAAGCTCAGTTGCTGTTGGCCTTAATACTTATCGTTTCTGTGTCGGCCATACGATACCGCGTTCTATTGCGCGCGGCGCCCTCTAGCGGGTTATCTTATAAATAATGACGTCATGCTACACATGTAATTTGTACGAAACTTTCATTCAATTAGTTATGGCAGTTACATTTGTAACATAAAGGTAACTTCTTGTGCAAAATATCTTTCAAATTTGAAAGCATTTTAGTCCATTGTGTTGTGGCAATAAAACGTTTTTTAGTACTCCTGGCTTTGTTTCATTTAGGAGAAGGTTTTGGTATTTTAACATACTTCATGAAAATGATGTTCTCAGTTCCATTTTTCAGTTTAGAAAATATACATTCTAAGATGTAATTTAATTCAATGATGATATTAAATGTTTCAATAAGTTCAGTTTGCAAGGTACCTGCAGTGTCTATAGTGTTATTTGTTATTTCACAGCAACATTGAAACTGTGACGTTTATGATACCTCAAATTTTATATGTTGCAAAAAGAATATTGCTGCAATAATAACACCATAAGTTTCAGATAACTTTGACTGCAAATTGCCTGTAATGTTTTTTATGAAAGTTTCAACAACGTATAAAATGTGTCGTTGAAGCAACATTAAAATACTTATATTTCAAAATGTTAATTGCTGCAATAATCATATTGAAAGTTACAATAAGTTCTGTTTACGAGGTAACTGCAATGTCTATAATGTTATTTCATAGCAACATTGAAACTGTGTCGTTTTTGGTACTTTTAATTTTATAGGTTGCAAAAAGTATATTGCTGCAATAATATTGTGAAACAATGTTCGAAGAAAACACTGTTCGGTATCATTTTCGGTTTCTGGAACGAATTTTCTTTTCATACTTGCCATTAATGTTCAAATGTCCACGCGACGCACGCCCACCACACGGAGAATATTGCAAAAGAATGTCCCTATCAACTAATATAATATTGCTGTTCATTGCAAAGTAAATTTGTTGGTGCGACTAAGATTCTTAGCAACATTAGCAAAAAATTATTTAGCAGATGCAGCAAAGAATATTAGCTACAGTTTGTGAAAAAGTTAGTCAAAGCTGCAAAAAGTTCTTGGCTGCCACACTTAAGTCTGATTTGCTACGACTGCTAATATAATATTGCTGTTCATTGCAAAGTAAATTTGTTGGTGCGACTAAGATTCTTAGCAACATTAGCAAAAAAATATTTAGCAGTTGCAGCAAATAATATTAGCTACAGTTTGTGAATAAGTTAGTCAAAGCTGCAAAAAGTTCTTGACTGCCACACTTAAGTCTGATTTGCTACGACTGCTAATATAATATTGCTGTTCATTGCAAAGTAAATTTGTTGGTGCGACTAAGATTCTTAGCAACATTAGCAAAAAATTATTTAGCAGATGCAGCGAAGAATATTAGCTACAGTTTGTGAAAAAGTTAGTCAAAGCTGCAAAAAGTTCTTGGCTGCCACACTTAAGTCTGATTTGCTACGACTGCTAATATAATATTGCTGTTCATTGCAAAGTAAATTTGTTGGTGCGACTAAGATTCTTAGCAACATTAGCAAAAAAATATTTAGCAGTTGCAGCAAATAATATTAGCTACAGTTTGTGAATAAGTTAGTCAAAGCTGCAAAAAGTTCTTGACTGCCACACTTAAGTCTGATTTGCTACGACTGCTAATATAATATTGCTGTTCATTGCAAAGTAAATTTGTTGGTGCGACTAAGATTCTTAGCAACATTAGCAAAAAAATATTTAGCAGTTGCAGCAAATAATATTAGCTACAGTTTGTGAATAAGTTAGTCAAAGCTGCAAAAAGTTCTTGACTGCCACACTTAAGTCTGATTTGCTACGACTGCTAATATAATATTGCTGTTCATTGCAAAGTAAATTTGTTGGTGCGACTAAGATTCTTAGCAACATTAGCAAAAAAATATTTAGCAGTTGCAGCAAATAATATTAGCTACAGTTTGTGAATAAGTTAGTCAAAGCTGCAAAAAGTTCTTGGCTGCCACACAAAAGTCTGATTTGCTACGACTGCTAATATAATATTGCTGTTCATTGCAAAGTAAATTTGTTGGTGCGACTAAGATTCTTAGCAACATTAGCGAAGGATATATTAGTAGATGAATCAGAAAAAAATTAGCAGCCGTTGCAAAAATGTTATTAGTGATTGCAAAATGTATTTATCAAACGTATCAAAGATATTATCTGCTGTCTAACACATGTAAAATTAGTAATAGTAACGAAATTTTTATCCACTATAACTAAGAATTATTAACGGTTACAACTAACAGCAATTACTAAATTATTTTGTTGATAAATTAGCTATAGTTGCTAATCAATTAGTACTGTTAGCAAATTATTTGAAATTCGTTTAGCTAAATATCGTTATCAGTGGTAGCTAACTGGTTTTAGTTGCTATAGACATGGCCTTGTTACAGTTGCAAACAAATTGTATGCCACAGCAAAGAAAATTTCAGCAAAGGGAGCTTAGCTATCACGGCTAATTCATTTCTCTCCGTGTACTCCTGGAGCGAGCGCAGCGTGCAGTTATCAAGGTCATGCTCCGTAAACCTTTTCTTTATCCGACGGACACTCTCTATCGGGAGTCAAACCTTTTAAGTGTGAGGCGATTATATGTTTTTAAAGCAACAACTCGAGCTCATGCGTTAATAACCAAGATGCCTTGTTACACCAGACTGCTCTCCAAGCGGAGGTTCAGAGTTCCCCTTCCGTGGTACAAATCGCGGCTCGCCAAACGTTCGCCAGAGTTTATGCACCTTCGTCTTTATAATAATATCTTCAAAGTGCTGTATATTCAGCATTGCACATTGGGCAAAGTTAAGTCGTTGTTGAAAAAGTGGCTAGTGGCCTTGACATATCATGACACGGAGGCCCTCCTTACCAGCTGATTTCCGTTCTTGTAGATTCACACAAACGCACACACACACACACACACTCTACCATATACACGCGCACACACACACACACACACACACACACGCTCACGCAGACACACACATTATGCTCGTACGGTATGTGCCCCGTCCGCTTGTCCTTGTTGAGTGTTTCTGAAATATTTTTGTTCTGTTAAATGCATGTAATATTTTCTTTTACCTATTTGTTTCGCATAATGCACTCCAGGATCCCAAGATACAGGCCCAGCCTAGTTTGGGGTTCGTCAGATATTTCTTTTTATGTTTACTTGTGTTTTATTAAGCAAATAAATTATTATTATTATTATTATTATTATTATTAGCAAAGATGAGACTACATGACAATAACGACAATGATTGTAGAATATGCGGCGAAGAGGTTGAAACAATGGAACACACTATGTGAGAATGTGATGCCCTCGCCAGACTAAGAATGAAACTCTTCGGCATCGGATACCCTGAACCAGGAGATTTCAAGGCACTACCACTACGCCCAATCACCCAATTGGGATTGTCTATTTTTTTTTATGTATAGTCAATCGAAAACCATTTCGAGATAAATGCTTTTTAAATCGTTTTCTGTATTTACTTTATTTTATTTTACTATAATGAATTTATTACATGAAAAATAAGCAATGACCTTCATTTGACATTCCCAGACATGACGTAGACGGTCCAAAATGTACTTTATTTGCAAATGTTACAAATTCTATGCTATTTACGCGTGGATTATACTACGGAGTTCAATTTGGACCCGCAATCTGACATTTCATTCATCTTATGACAGCTGACAAGCAAAATGACAATCTTGTTACTGTCATTCTTGTTTTTTCCACGGATTACTTTCATATTGTTGTATTATAGTTTAGATTTAGAAGCACTTTCGGTAGATAATTAGCCAAGAGTGTATCCGCACAGCGATGTGCTTCGCTCACATGAAAGATTTTCCGCTAAATATTTTAATGGATAGCGAAATATTACGTTTTTCGGTTTACTTTCACCTACTGAGTTTACTGTCTTATTTCCGGGTCCTGTTTTGTCTTGATCATACCTGGTATGTGTTTATGGACCTTTCTGCTTCGCGCAGAATGTTATGGTATGTGTAACGGCTGTGAAAATATAAAATTCATAGAAGATCGCGTGAATCTTCCTGTGTTATTGTTGAATCATGTTGACATAGATACTAATGACAGTTTGCCAACTTCACCACAGATAGAAAAGACGTTAATGGCGGTGCTTCACATACGTTTTATGATCAATTTATCCAATAAGCAGATGTGTGGCACCGGCAGTGGAAACTCTGACGTCATCAACCAAAATACTTTCAATAATTAATAGTGAAAAAAATACCGAGTTATATGAGAAAATATTGAAATTGGTTTCTTATAATTGACTATTCTGCACAAAAAAAAATTAAAAAGGATAGGTATTTTTTTTTAGACAATCCCAATTCATGAATAAGGTGGTAAAAGCGATGGAATAGTGCGAAGGAGGGGTAATTACACAAAAGATCCACGAATGGGTCGAAGTGTATCCGTAGGGACCCCTAGACTAAGATAAGATTCTTATCTTAAGATAAGTTATTTTTGTCATTTAAGTAGACTAAGCTAGTAAAGATGGTAAACAGTAAACAGTCTTAAACCATGATATGATTATAAATACTACAATCAAGTTACGATTATCGTTAGCCAACATCCTAAACAGTTATTAGGCAAATCTAAGGTGGAGCATAAGCCACATTACCTGCGATTAAAATGTCGTTAAACGAGTCCAATGTCAAACACCCAAATGATATACCTGGATGCAGGCATCTGACGTAAAGCAGATGACATTGTAATTACTGATTAACCCATAGTTACATCAGTGTACTCACACACACACACACACAAATCACGTCTATATCCCTTACGGGGTAGACAGAGCCTGAGGTAACAAGACCTAAAGGCCACGTTTAGCATGATTGTAGGCGTATAGGTGGAAAGGGGAATCAAAATAGTGATGGGTTGCTAACCGCATCGCCTATAACACGATTCCTAAGACTCGCCCATTCCCTCGATGGGCTTTTACCATCTGCGCGGGACGAGAAGCAACTGGTACATTCTATGTTTTTCCTTTGCTCCCAGACCAGCGTGGAAGTAATCCATGTATCAGTGTACTGATATATGGAAAAAGGTAGTTTTTGCTCCAAAAGTACGATAGTAGTTGCGTAGCTAGTACTAGTACCTATGTAAGTGATTTTGAAGCTTAGTTTTGAGTAAGAGTCGTGTTGGAAACCAGCCCAGCGGCTTACGGTTGAATCATGTTCAAGTGTGGGTTCTGAACGCGTCTTGGAATAGGTACTTATGATATGCGTGTAGATAAAGTAATGTATACAACTGCACCTATAAACTAATAATGTATACTCGCCAAGGCTCGTTTCAGAAACCACACTTGTGTTTTAAGATCCTTCATTATGTAACGGTTGCATAAAATACTAGGTATTGCTAAATAACACACATCTATAAAATACATTTTATCTAAAAAGTTATGTAGACTTTATTGTAGACGCATGGAAATACAAGTATGTAAGTACAGTCAAGAAAAAGAACTTTCACACAGAACATACATCTGTAAAATATTTTATCTAAAAAGTTAGTGTCAGTCATGTAAATTGTAATTGGTTCTTCTGTTCGTGTAAAAAACAAGCAGTGTGGAAACCTCTCAGTTCCAGTTCTAGAAATAAAACGTAAGGATTTGATTATTTGTCCGTGGCCGTGGCAGGTGTCAGACGAACAAAACCGTAAAACCCTGGTCAATGGAATTAATAACTCCAGGAGGTCAGAACTGCCCGGCGATAGAGATCGACGTTGATATTCTGACGCAGGGATCCCACCAGGATAATTTTCCAGGGATCCGATTTTTGAAAGCATAATCACTGAAAGTACCACTCGAAAGTGATATAAATTTATGTATTGCTATAAAACTACAGCTTAAATAAAATTTTCGACAAGTTGATAAGACTAATAGAGATGTAGTTTTCTTCTAATGTACTCGTATTTCAAATTTAGCACAATTTTTCTCCACTCTTCGAGTGTCATTTATACATCCGTATGTGCTATCAAAAATCGGGCCCAGGCACCAAAATAATGATCCCTTTTAATTCGTGTTTAAAATTATAATCTTAAGTTTAAAATATGCCGCTGAATGTTTAACATGAACACACAATTACACGCTTGCCTTACAATGGAAATCTATCATTATAGTAGTTAAATATAAAGTACCGTATTTATCATGGTGAAGTTAAAACCTGCCTTCCGACGCCGAGTAGAAAACGAGTTGCAAGCGCCCAGCACCAGGTAATACTGGTATGATCCGGATGAAATGCCTCAACAGAACTCTGCGCGTGCTTACTTGGGATGTTTCTGACTCATCGTTAGAATGATACAAAATAATTAATTTCATTAATTAGTGATTCTTTGAATGAAGTCGTTTCATGATGCGTCAAGATTCCCGTAACTCCTTAATAGTATTCTTGAATTGAGATAGTAGTAGGTAATTTTAATATTGATCCTTCTTGATACCAAACTTTTAAGAACTTTTATCTTTTATTTTATGTTGTGATCAAAGAGGTTGTTTTCGGTCGAGGTTTTGATCAAAGGTTTTGATAACTTGATAGACTTTGACGTTGATTATCGAAAGAATAACAGAGAGAACGACTACTCTTTGAATTAGTATATTTTTACCACACTGACATTGGCCCAAGCCTTACGGCCGCCATTAAGGAGAGAAGAAGAAGACTACTCTTTATTTCCATAGAAAAGGATCGGTCTAATCGCGTGAATACATGATTATGATCAACTTCCCGATATGTAAAGATATTTTAATTATTAGTGAGCTTTTTAAAACATTATTGTTGTGTATAATATATGTTCCTACGAGTATAGTATAAGAATTCTACAAATTGCTACGAATACTGGGAATACATGAACCGAGAAAATGTTTGCGGGAAAATATTAACTCAAAGTGTATTTAAAATCGACTGACTGTTCTGTTTCAAGTGTAAAAGTTAATAGATAAACCTTTTCTCCTTATTTCATGTTATTTAACTACCTACCTTCACAGGTAGGTATAGGTACCTACCTTTACCACGTATACTTAATACCTATTTTAAAGTTGGTTTAAGGCTCTGTGGATCAGGCGGGAGTGAGTCAAACTGCCATGACGGACCAGAATACGTAATGGTACCTATATTTGATATACTTAATGATAATTTTTGGTGAAACCAGTAGACTTTTTTGATCGTGTAATGTACAGATTGGTTTTAATTAGGTAGGTCAAGTTGATATTATAAAAAATCTGTAAAACTTTGAATTACCATACCTAATTTACCATTATGTCCCATAGCCGATAAAAACTGTTAATGTGTGAAATGCATTTTCGTTATTATTTACTGCTCATTAAGTGGAGTGTCGATGTTTATGTCCTAATGTGATAAGATTTTTATCCTAAGGGTATGTACGCACTGTGCGGCTGGCCGCCGGTTGCGGTTACGCTTGCGGCCAACCGGGCGGCCAGCCGCAGTGCGGTCTACCGGACAGTGCGTTGCGTATAGCGAAGATGGCGGTTGAAGAAGTCGTAGCTATTTATTATACAACGTGTTACAAAATACCCCGTAAAAATTACTCTTTGATGTTACTGAAACAGGGTTAGCACATCAATGAAAAAATAATGTTTTTTTTTCTTTTTTGGGTAAGTTATACAGTGGTACTAGGGTTCTTAAATATTGTAAATGGACTCGTTATAAGGCCTCATTTAACCTCCTTTCGGCTTTACGGGTAGTTTTGTAACACCCTGTATTTACGCGCGTTACTGTGTGTGTGTGTACTGTGATCTGTTCTGTATCGAAATCCATATTTGGCAATTGTCCGAGCGTGTACACGTGCGCTTTCTGTGCTTCGATTGCTGTGCGTAGGTATAGATAATACGGTTTACATATAATTTTGGCCATCCGGTTAGCCGAGCGGCCATCCGCAGTGCGGCTAACCGGACAGTGCGTACATAGCCTAAGATACTCTGGGCCGTTCTCACAATAGCTATCGATTTTGCACGTCTAGGTTTACTTAATAATTATGATAAAGAGTCGAAGTGCACTTGAAACTTAAAAGTGAGATAAAATATGAGTGTGTACTAAGGAAGTACTTCTGTAGGTAGATGTCAATACACGAAATGAGGCACCCGCCTAATAGGGGTTATTAGCACAGCGAGAATTATTCTGAAATATAACAGCAGGTGGGCAGTTCGATTGAACACTCCTGTGGAGGATTTTCAACATAATTTTGGATTCATCAAGTCACCCTACGACGCTGTACATCTTTGACAACGACCAATATAGGCATTTGTCAAACACAATTTTTGAAAAACCCTGAAAAACATTTACACGGGTGTACTAAATTAACGCAACAACGTGCTGAATTAATCCGGATTAATTTGAAAGCACGGTAAAATGTATACGTAAACACTATGTTGTCTAAACATAAGGGAACAAACACGTGCAAAGGTTTTGGGCCGGTTCAGTCGGTCAGCATTTCATCTGCACCCCAACTGCAATATAACTGCATTACAACTGTGTTGCAGTTCTACTGTAGTCGTGCAGCCCACTTGCAGTCGGTGTGCGGTTGACGACTGCACGGCAACTGCACTCAAAATGCCATTTTGCAGTTGGGATGCAGCTGAAATGCTGTCCGTCTGAACGGGCCCGTTGAGATGAGCCGCAAGAGCACTTCCCACTCTCAAAGACTTTTAGGGCCTGTATCACCACTCTCTGTTAAGTCTCTGATATAACTGGCAATTTCCAAAACTCTACATTTTTCGGCTGATTGTCCATCTCTAACTAGATTTTTACAGGCTATTGTCTGATTAGATCCGCACGACGAGCGATACAAGCGCAGTGTTCAACGACGTCACCTTTACAATGCTGTAATGTCAGCTGTCACTCAGCAGCAGCGATTGTCTGTCTGCACCTCGTGTTTACCATGACAATGGCAACGCTTTTTAAAGGCTATAAAATTCCAGGATAGTCTCAACGCTATAGACCGACCTCTTAAATGAGTCCTTGCCCGCGCGGTTAGGGACGCGGGGTAGGACGCCAAAGGGGACCGAGAGCGGTGCGGGTGGGTAGTGCGCCTGCCACCCGCACCTCTCTCGGCGCCCTTTGTCGTCCCACCCTGCGCCCCTGCACCGCGCGGTCGAGGACTCATTTAAACGGTCGGTCGATAAATACTGTGTCCTTAGTCCTAGGCGACCCAGAAAATACCTTGCCATGACTTGACAGTTCCAAATTATTAAAAATTTCATTAAGTCTGATTGTCACATTCATTTGGAAGCGAATAATCATCACTACATAGTATAAAACAAAGTCGCTGATGCGGTTTTTTTTAATAGATAGAGTGATTCAAGAGGAAGGTTTTTATGTATAATTCTACGCAGACGAAGTCGCGGGCAGAAGCTAGTAGGTACTAATTGACTAAATTGGTAATTTGTTCTGATTGTAACCGTGTTAACCGGTAGAGCAATTTATTACATACCAGAGCGAGTGCATCACAGTCTTTACTGAGAAGAACATGTAAGTGAACAATCCGTTATTATCGAAGGCAATCTTATTTAGTTTATTTATATTTGTTCACAGGACGAACGGGTCCAGCGGGATACCAAGTCGCCTACGCCAGCCGTAGGAATCAAACTAGGATGGATTCAAGTGAGTTCAGATCTTTGAAATATTCTTCATGTTCGAATTAGTGTGAAATTTTCCGTGCCTACAGAGTCATTTGGTTAGGTACTGTATTTACTTGGCTGTAGTAGTAGTACTTAGTATCGGACTTAAAAAACTACACGTACTCTCGTCGCCGAAAATAGCCGCAAGGGAATCGTCACGCGACCATACCGGTGTGTAAAAGACGTTGACGGTACGACACGTCACTGCGTTTACGCGGCGGTGTGGTCGCTCCTTAATAGTGTCAAAAATTTGTTCACGTGCCTTTCTCTTCCACAGGGCGTGCTGATACCATGCCTCCTCAACATTTGGGGCGTAATGCTCTTTCTGCGCATCTCCTGGGTGGTGTCACAAGCAGGTGTGGGGTTGTCGCTGATCATCATCGGCATCTCTGCCGTCGTCTGCGTCATCACCACGCTGTCTATGAGCGCTATATGCACCAATGGGGAGGTCAAAGGAGGTAACATTTTACTATTGACTCTGTCTATTGTTCCAGTAATTAAAGTAGGTATTTTTATACAAGAAACGCACACACGCACACACACAAATCACATCTTTATTCCTTACGGGGTAGACAGAGCCTAAGATAACAAGACCTAAGGCCACGTTTAGATGATTGTGGGTGTATAGGTGAAAAGGGGAATCAAAATAGTGATGGGTTGCTAGCTGCATCGCCTATAAAAGGCAAGATTCCTATGCCCATTCCCTCGATGGGCTTTTACCATCTGCGCGGGAAGAGAAGCAACTGGTACATTCTATGTTTTTTCTTTGCTCCCAGACAACATGGAAGCATAACCAAGCATACAAGAAACATAACCTCCAATTCCGGTTACACTTACTTACACACTTGATGTCTTAAAGTTTCATATTTTAAATGTAAGCAGGTAGGTACTTAATATAAAATAATGAGTTTATTGTAGTTGCTATAATAGAAGCAGTACTATGAATAGGGTACTTAGTCTGTTTCCTGTTTAATTAAGATGAAACATCCTGTTCAACTTAAACTGATACTTGTACCTATGTGGAACGTGTGTGTCGCCTATGAGTTTGCACTTTTTGATACTTTGTATCTCATCAGGTGGCATATACTACATCATCTCGCGTTCTCTGGGCCCGGAGTTTGGTGCGTCCGTGGGTATTATCTTCGCGTTCGCCAACGCTGTGGCGGCTAGCATGAACACCATCGGCTTCTGCGACTCCCTAAACGACTTGATGAAGACACAAGGGGTCAAGATCATAGACAACGCGCTAATGGATGTGCGGATCGTGGGAACGGTTGCGCTCATCGTCATGTGCATTATCTGTGCTGTCGGGATGGACTGGGAGAGCAAAGCGCAGGTAGGATTCAGAAAACGCTGGCATCGTTTCTTCTCTTTCGTTTACAGGCACATCAACAGCATGTATGAGGAGTGGCGCTGCTGAAGCTCGTTGGCGCTTACCGTCTTAACTTAGTAAAAAAAACAGAAAATTAATGAAAACCGCTGACAAGGCTATCATTTTGTGGGCGAACTCCAAAAAAAACTGCAAATTACTTACTGTGGCGTTTGATTCATAAATAAATGGCTCGAGGCTGCCGGTCCTGGCAACACTGGGCCAATGGTGTTGCGTTGCGAAAGCGGGTGGGTCGAGCGAACAATAAATTGCCTTTATAATTCGCTGTTGCCCGCGACTTCGTCTGCAAAGAAATCGTTTGTCGCTATCCCGCGGAAACTACGCAATTTTCCGGGATAAAAAGTAGCCTATATATTATTCCAGACCATAATCTATCTTCGTTCCAAATTTCATCCAGATCCGTGTAGGCATATTGACGTGAAAGAGTAACAAACATCCATCCATCCATCCATACTTACAAACTTTCGCGTTTATAATATTAGTAGGATAACTTGGTGAATATAGCGCTGAACATCACACTTATCTACTTAAAATTTATTTAAACCATGTCAAGTAACTAAAAAGAATAGTTCCATGACGACGAAATCCATCATTTAAATTGAAATAACTTGATACGCTTCGGTTAGCAGAACGTAATTTAATTCGTATTGATAAGGAATATAAGGATAATGAAAATTGTAATTTAAATGCGTAGGATCGAGGACACCTCAACCGATAACTGTGATTTAACCAAACAATAATATTTTTTTTATCTAAGAAGTATTTTTTTAGTCTGAAATGGTTAACAAATTCTAGCAGTCTGGTGCTAAGTTATTAAGTCTAGATGAATTGAATAATTCAGTATTTTATTTAAATCTTAATAATATAGAGTCACTGTATACCTCACTCTTTGTCGGTCCCTCGTTTAATGCTATCCTCTCATGTACTCAAATAAGTTCGCCTTTGTGCATATATTGAATGTTTTTTTTGTGAACTGTGTCCGTTTCTTTATATTTGTATAATAAAAACATTACATACATTTATACTCATACATATATCACGTCTTTATCCCTTACGGGGTAGACAGAGCCTAAGGTTACAAAACCTTAAGGCCTCGATTAGCATGATTAAAGGCGTATAGGTGGAAAGAGAAATCAAAATAGTGATGGGTTGCTAGCCGCATCGCCTATAACATGATTCCTGGTACTTTCGCCCGTTCCCTCGATGGGCTTTTACCATCTGCGCGGGGAGAGAAGCAACTGGTAAATTCTATGTTTTTTCTTTACTCCCAGACCAGCATGGAAGAGTAAAAAAATAAAAGAATAAAAAAATTACTTACTTACAAAGCATAATCTCCGGCAGGAAACGTGTCACTTAATGACTTAAATGCTATAATTCTTACTAAATTACTTTATTAATTCATGACAAACTTTCAGGGAAAACGGAGCCGCCCGCAATTACTGTTATGTGATGGCGTGTTCACATGAGTTAGCGTTTCTTCAATGTTAGTAATTAAGATGGGCACCCACTAAAATAGGTAGATGTCTATTGCCACGTGTTTGCCTTGTAAGCTCAACAAAGCAAGTACGCAACTTTCGATGTTCCTTGCGGTTTAAACAGGTTAAAGCTACTTGTTACAAAATTGTACCTCATAAAAATTAAATGTTGAACTGCTTGAGAAAATAAATTACTTAGACGTTTGTTTACGTATATATATAAATCTACTGTTAGTTCAAATTCAACATATTTTTGTCCACTTTCAGTTATAATTTCCACAGACGTGATTAAAAAAACGATTTAAACGTAATTTGTCGCACTGTGATAAATTCTTCCATACTGGTCTGGGAGAAAAGACAAACCATAGAATGTACCAGTTGCTTCTCTTCCCGCGCAGATGGTTAAAGCCCATCTAGGGAATGGGCGACAATCTTAGGAATCATGTTATAGGCAATGCGGCAGCAACCTATCACTTTTTGATTCCCCTTTCCACCTATATGCGCCCACAATCATGCTAAACGTAGTACCTTTTAGGTCTTGTTTGTTCCCTTAGGCTCCGTCTACCTCATAAGGGAAAAAGACGTGATGTATGTATGTATGTATGATAAATCATTCCGAATTCCTTATGACGCAGTAACGGTAATTCTGGTGTATTTAGTGGAAACCATGATGGAGCAGTATTCAGAGAACTTGGGATTCTCTGTGAATAATACGGGTATATAATACATTATTATATCGTAAAAAATGATCAAGGTTCTCATAAAGCCGCGTATGAGTAACGTTCCCCGCGGACTCGAAATGCAATCAGGTCACGGATTTAGCCTGTTGCTGGCTGAAATAGCTTTCATCGGAAATATCATAAAATTTTGTTCAACTGGCAATGTATAGGTAGGCACTGTTTATTGGTGTGGAGCATGGTTTTTGCAGTTGGCTTAAAAGCTGTATAGATGGGAATAGCTCAAGCCATTGCAAAGTCGCGAGAAAATGAAGAGGCTGTCATTCGACTATTAATTTCATTGGTTGTATACATACGGCCTACGGCGGTAGTAGCCTAGTTGGATATTAGAATCATGATAATTATAATAATAATTTATTGTTTTTCATAAAAATCTAATAGACTATAATAGTTAAGATTATAGATATTAGATAATAATAGACAAGACTAAACATTACTATCGATATTGATCATAATATATATCCTCTACCACCGTCGCAATATGGTTTAGCGTTTTTGTTATTCATTTTAAATTAAGTATGACGTTTTATTTGTTAATTTCTCCATAATTGTATATAGGTCGCGTCGTGTAAAAAGATCGCTGGAAAAGTGTAGAGGACCCCCTCAGCTCATAGTGTATACCCATGCGCAAGCACCCTCTCTCCACTTTCTTCCAGCGTTCTTTTTACATGACGCGGGTTGTAAGAATTGTTTATATGGTAAACCATTGCCAAGCTAAAAATTCCCGCCCTTGTGCCATTTGTTTCTAGTCGGCGAATGGATCTTTGACCCCATTCCGATTTCATTGATGTGTCGATCATTATCGACAAGGGCTTGCAAGTGGCTCTTTAAATTGATTGACTGGTGGTTAACGTTAAATCAGTTTTTCGGAGTTATGCGTTCTATCGTGAGATGCATTTCTATCTAATTCTATGGCATACTTATTTAGTGCTGTAATAAAGTATTCAAATTACTTAATAAAGTACAATCAGTTAACTTATCATTATATCGTTTTTTTAGTAAAAACTTTGATTAAACAATACTAAGTAAGGATTTGTTGTCTATATGCCTAAGTTACTAATACTCATTTGAAGCACACACAGTTCCTTTGTGGTGTCAACTCACTATTATTGTTGTAGAATTTCCTGATCGCCATCATAGTCGCAGCCATGGTGGACTTCGTGGTCGGCACGCTGATGGGCCCCGCCAGTCCCGACGTCATCGCAAAGGGGTTCGTGGGACTCAGCAGTAAGTGGGACCCAGATATTAAGCTCCCTAAATCCACGATCTTGGTTCTGATTCCACTTTTCTTTCACCTATAGGTACGTACACACACAATCACGCTAAACTTGGGCTCTAGATCTTGCTACCCTATGTACTTAAGCTCTGTTTAACCTGTAACGGATCCTCAATTCAATATCCTCTGTAATCCGTATGCCAGTTCTGTGGAATTTTAAGAAGCGTGTCCTCGCATCAACTAGTATGTATTGTTTTTATGAAATAGGGAGGCAGATGAGGAAATGGGTCACATACCGCCAGGTAAGTAAGCACCACCACGGTTTTATACAATACAATTTCTTAGTTACCACCACCTATACACACCAGATCAGATCCATCTAAGTCCTGTTGGCTGGCTTAGCATCTGTGTCATCCAATACGTCATGTGCTACTAATTCACCTAATCCGTTATTTTTTGCAGCAAAAACCTTCAGTGACAACTTCGGACCGGACTTCCGGTACAGCGAGGGCCTCAACCAAGACTTCTTCAGCGTGTTCGCCATCTTCTTCCCTTCTGTCACAGGCATCCAAGCTGGCGCCAACATATCCGGTGACCTTAAGGTAGGTGACCATTATTAAGGATTTCCCATTTAATTCGTTCCATAAACCTGACACATTTGGCTCAACTTTCTACGGGAGGTGACCCAGTTTCTTTGCTCCTGAGTATAGATACAAAGAATCCCTCTTGCTAGCCGGGGAAGACAATATCGTAACTTTACCTTTACGTATACTAGGTATACCTCATCAGAGAGCACTGTATAGCTCCCGCTGTCAACTTGTGCCACCATTACCTCCTGCCTTAGGCCTCGGTCGCTCTTACCCGCCACGTGTTCGCAAATGTTCGGGATCAGTCGTTCTTGCCCGCCGTCTGCAACGACAAAAACGAAGGTTCCCGAACATTTATGAACACAGCATATAGACGCCGCGAGTGACGGGCCGAGAACCTTCGGTAGAGCTGATCGGTTATGGCTTCGGTAAACTGAAAGTAACAAAAGCAAACGGTATTAAATAACGAGTTGACATCGTGTCGGAGGCGTCGATCGTTCGGATGACGTCATAACGAAATCAATTAGCCGGCCGATGGGCGAGCCTGTTTAACCAAGCACAAGTGGGAATGAAACTTAAAACATTCTTATAGCATGCCTTTTTTCAGTTTCATTACCATTTCCATGGGTGCAATTTGGGATATACCAGCAAACAATTGACTTGGCGACCCTGCGGACTGGCCTTATACTTAGGTACTCCGAAATTCGATTTTCGACGTTCGTTTCATGCCGTTCTTTGGAGTAGCTCCTTTGATTTTTGAGACACGTCGAAGATACTAACTTGAATATATTTTTTGGCCCAGTCATTTAAGGTTAGATTAGGTAAGAATCTCGGAATTCGAGATACCCAGCTGTAAGTCTGTAAATACTTGTATATTGACACCCTAAAAGTTGTCTCAAAACCTACATATGGTAGGGTGTGCGCAACTATTAAATTTCAAGGTCAAAGGTCACAAAAATCGGTTTTTTGTGCTTTTTTTGTAAATATCTCATTTCCTACGGGTTTTTGCTATTTGTTATTATTGACAATATTGTAGAATACAAAATTCCCTACAAATTTTGTTCAAAAATTTTTTTTATATGGTGAACCGTTTTCGAGATAGAGGGCGGAGATTAATAAAAAGATTAATTCATAATTTATTTGTTTTTTTTTAATCATGTATGAAGTTATTAATATTAATTAGGTTAAAATTCAAATATAATACCGATATTTTCATTAGCAGTTCTGCAATTACATGGGCAGGTAAGTGTTGTTAATTAATACTGAATAAAAAGTGTATAAATGCGAAAGTAACTCTGTCTGTCTGTTACCTTTTCACGCTTAAACCGCTGGGCCGATTTAGTTGAAATTTGGTATACAGATAGTTTGAGTCCCGGGAAAGGACATAGGATAGTTTTTATCCCGGAAAATTGCATAGTTCCCGCGGGATAGCACAGCCCAAACCACTGGAATT
The DNA here is from genome assembly GCA_949127965.1 of Pandemis corylana. NCBI lineage: Eukaryota > Metazoa > Arthropoda > Insecta > Lepidoptera > Tortricidae > Pandemis > Pandemis corylana. The sequence continues at coordinate 10,939,548 of OX421866.1, read as the reverse complement.
TTTCAAATTTAAGGCGGAACAAAGTTCGCCGGGTCAGCTAGTACTGAATAAAAAGTGGAAAGGTTAGGAAAAAAAATGATAAAATATAATATAATTGATATATCGATAGTTCATCAACTATATATGGCGCGTTTTCGACCGGAGGCACCGGTTGACCTGAAGTGCTGTGACCGCGCGCTCTCCGCCCTCTATCTCGAAAACGGTTCAACGTATAAAAAAAAAATTTAAACAAAATTTGTAGGGAATTTTGTATTCTACAATATCGTCAATAATAACAAATAGCAAAAACCCATAGGAAATGAGATATTTACAAAAAAGCGCAAAAAACCGATTTTTGTGACCTTTGACCTTGAAATTTAATAGTTGCGCACACCCTACCATATGTAGGTTTTGTGACAACTTTTAGGGTGTCAATATACAAGTACCTATTTAATTTACCGATTTACAGCCAGGTATCTCGAATTCCGAGGTGAACTTGCTACAATGACTGGACCATTTTGAATTAACGTAGTTCACAAAATAGAGCTGTAGTTTTCCAATGCAATTCAGCGTTTGTGGTATTTTCACAGATTTGTAAAATCGGCCGCTTACTAAAAAATACGGACGTATTTTAATTATTTCCCTAAAACTCTCTTAAATTTCACGTTCTATTCATGTAGGATAGGAACATTATAGTGGCAAGCTTAATAAATCAATTTAATGTGAAATACGTATCTACTTTCATTTAACTACGAACATTTTGTTCAATTCTCGCACAAGCAAAATCATTTTGTCAATTACAGAATGTCTTGTTTAAACGATTAATGAATGTACTGGAAACTTTCAATTGTCACAAATGTAATTATGAGTACGCGTTGATGGGTGTCAATACTTCTGACCCCTTATTTTAGCGAGTTGTGACTTTGCACAGGGGGTCCATATCGACTCATAAAGACAATTGAAGTAGATATTTATGCACTCGGTGCATCGTGGTTATTCCTGAAAACATTGCTGCCAAATATTAGTATTTAAAATAATATATTTTCACGCGGTAGGCATTAGATACAATAAAAAATACTTTAACGACCATAAAGGCAAAACTCACATTCTTCGGTAGTTTTAGAAAAACACTCCACCGCCATCTTCAGCCTTTATACATCCCACTTCTGGACACAGGCCTCGTCTCGGTATGAGAGAGCTTGTTCTGTAGTTCCCACACAGGCCCAGTGCGGATTGGGAACTTCACACACACCAACACCATTGAATTGCTTCGCAGGTGTGCGCGGATCCCGATGTTTTCCTTCATCGAAAGGCTTATAAATATCAAATGAGATTCCGCACTTATCGCATTGTGAGGTGCGAGCCTGGATTCGAACCCACGACTATCTTCTTGAGAGGAAAGGTCTATCCACTAGGCTGCCACGCCTTCAATCCGCTTGACTTAGCCAATTTACCTAAATTCCATCTTTAAATATTTAGAGGTCAGTTAAGCATGGTGCCTTTTTGTCGAACTGGACTTTCCATTTGGAAATTATCATTTAATTGAACTGATCGTAAAGGGCTTGCGGGAATTTTATAGGTTCTTAGGTGTGCGCCATGTGTGGGCACAGCCTGGCAAAAATAGATGCAAGTGGACGCATAACGAGGCTGCACGCGGCCTGACATCGATCTGAGCACGCACACGTGTCGTGTCCCCGCCAGAAGCACTGCCTACCTACACATATTCTATTACTCACTGCTACCAGCCAAGCGTTGAGAGACGTCACTGGCTTGACGTGAATTGAAAATGAGCCATTAATCATATTGACGGTAAAAGCAAACATTCGTCATAACGAATAGAAGAATCCAGCTTTACATTTTGTGCTAACGTCGGCTTAAGGGACGCGGTTATAGGTTAGAGTGAGATGGAAATACGATTGGGTGACGTTGGCCCAACACGTAGAACGGACATACGGGTATACGAATATGCAACTCGGATTTCTAAGTAGATCAAGTTATTAGCGTAATAAATTTTGGGAGAAACGGGTTAAGTTTCCTCATTTTAGGTATCTATAAAATTCAGTTAGAACATTTTAGACCTTCAAGCATGTGCCTTTTTTGACGTATGGAAAATACAACGTAACAGTACTTAAGTGTGGCTCTCCAAATATGGCCATACCATAAAGTACCCACGAAAAACCACACGCACTCTTGGACATAGTTGGGTGCACGAAGTGACAAAGCGCATAGGGCGCCTCACGGCGAGCTTGGGAATCGAGTTCTCTCGAATCGAGAATCCCTAGCATTGAGGCACATTAAATGTAGGACGTTATTACGCTTTTATTTTTAAATCACGTATGCCTGAACCCTAAATCTAGTGCGTAAGTACGTTAGGACATACGCGTATAAACAAATTTAAATTGAAGCAAATTAACGGCATAAAACGCCTCCCTGTGAAGTGGTCAATTTGATCTCAACTTTTATCGCTGCAACTCGCTCGGGAACGTATCGATTCATTACACCCAATTGAATGGAATTGGCGTCGAGTGAGTCACCGCAAAACCGAATATACTATTTGTGGACCGCCTAAAAATAAACTCTTCCAGAAACCGCCAATGATTTCCGGATAACTTTCTGATAGATTCATAACTAGAATGTGTCATAATAGTACGTCGTAAATCAGTTGATATACCGACCCTGTGTTCATAAAATATCGTGTAACTAGGTAGGTAATTATAGCTACAATTGACTCTTTATTGAAAACCACTTCATAACAAACAAACTTTACGAAATCAAAGAAAACTCATAACGCCGTGGTGGTTAGTAAATTTCAAAATATGAAGTAATAAACAGCTTCTTTTACCCTTCACAACTCAATAGTCTAGTTATTCTACAATTAGGTATTGACGATATTCCAAAAATGTAATTATTTTCTCTCAAGCAATGAAACAACTCTTATGAGCAAAAATGACGGGTCACTTTTCTATACAACTTTTTATACGAAGTGACCCAATGTTTTTGCTCGTGAGTGTAGTGGGAACAGTCCTCGACTCTTCTGATGTTCCTTGTTCGCTCACTATACTTCTCTTCCTAGGACCCCGCCTCAGCGATCCCCAAGGGAACCCTTTTGTCCTTGGCGATATCCATGGTGAGCTACGCGGCGATGGTGCTGTTCTCTGGTGGCGCAGCCCTGCGGGACGCCAGCGGCAACGTGACCGACCTCATCCTGCAGGACAACTACACCGTCGCCGGCTTGGGTGGGATCGCCGATTGCGTCAATACCACTATGAAATGCGAATATGGCCTACACAACAGCTACTCGGTAAGTGTCCCCATCTTGAGCAGCTCACTAGCTTCATTAGCATTATATTTTCATGAGCATTGACGTTTAATAATATCTGAACCGTTATAATAACATAGACGACCAGTAAGTACCTAAACTAACTGAGCAAATAGTTATCCAGGCGAACAAACAAACATCAGTTCCACAAGAAATTTGAAAATGGAATACATTGTGGTTCCATAAAATTGGTCCTAGTATTGAGCCCTAGAGAACTCCATTTTGAAATCAATTTGTCGCAGAAGGAATACAACGTGACCGTTAAGTCTGTTACCTTAAGCTCTGTCTACTCCGTAAGGGATATAACGTGGTTTATGTATGTATGCATGGAATATAAAGATAAGTCGAATCATTTACATTCGGTCCATCAAAGCCGTTTTAGGCTAGCTTACATAAGAGTACCTACCTACCTAGCACTAACATTCATTTCATCGTATCAATTGCTCGTTAAAAGTAATACACCCCTAAGCATAACAATGTAATGTCAATGTAATGTCATTTCATTATGAACACATTCGTGACATGAAAGTATCGCTACATGGACCTTCAAGCAGTTTACATTTCCCTTCCATGCTGCTCCCAAAGTAAAAACACAGAATGTACTTGTAGCTCTCTTCCCGCGCAAATGAGTAAAAGCTCTATCGACGGAATGGGCGAAAATCTTATAAATCGTGTTATAGGCGATACGGCTAGCTATCCATCACTATTTTGATTCCCCTTTCAACCTATGCCCACAATCATGCTAAACGTGGCCTTTAGGTCTTGTTGCCTCGGACCCTGTCTAGTGTCTACCCCGTAAGGAATAAAGACGTAATCTATGTATGTATGTATGTACATGTCCGAATTGTGATTCCAGGTGATGCAGCTGATGTCGGCATGGGGTCCCCTGATCTACGGGGGCTGCTGGGCCGCCACGCTGTCCACCGCCCTCACCAACTTGCTGTCAGTGCCTCGGCTCATCCAGGCCCTGGGCGTGGACAGGATCTACCCAGGCCTCATCTTCTTCTCCAAGCCTTACGGGAAGCACGGCGAGCCTTACCGCGGATACGTCCTCACCTTCTTCGTTTCGCTTATTTTCTTGCTTATTGGTTAGTTGAATTTACAATTATTAAGTGGTATACCAGTTTTCGATCACTACCACCATCTCACTCGCTAATATTGCCTCCAAGCAGCAATTCATGCCCTTTTTTTGACGTAGTGAAAACTGATTTACGAGTAGGTATGGTCATGTGGGGCTCTCCCCCGACCTCTTTACCCGTGGAAAGGGGTGGGGTGAAGCAGTTCATGCCCTGCTGTATCCCGGCGCGGAGAGCAAGACAACCGGTAACATTACTGGCACATGTGGTATTCCATCTTAACCAAGATTAGGTGACCCAATTGCTCAATTACCATGTTAGTAAAAAAAGAATATGTTTCATGAAACCTCTTTTGTTTGCAGCGGACCTGAACACCATTGCGCCGCTGATCTCTAACTTCTACCTGGCGTCGTACGCGCTGATAAACTTCTGCACGTTCCACGCGGCGCTGGTGCGCCCGCTCGGCTGGCGGCCCACATTCCGCGTGAGTATATACATTGTAAACAAATATTCACACAAGGGCGCAGGGACGCAAATATAGTGGCGTTACATCAGTATTTTTTCGACGATTTGTATTTAGAGCCGGACATACGATACTGTAAACGATAGGTACCTACGCTGACGCGTTTCTCTTTTTTAGGTAGTAGTTGTTACTTACAAATTATGAAGAGGTAATTTTGTTGCTGATTTATTTTTTGTATTTAGCTTTGAACAAGCCTACGATTTATGTCCGTAAATTTTTCTTTCTTATAGGCAGAAGTAGGTGCTAATAATGTTATTTTAAAATAACAGATCCTTTAAGTCACAAGTCATACACAAAAATACTTCGAATTCACGAAAGCTACGAGTAGTATAACTTCGTACTTATTTTCCAGTTCTACAACGTGTGGCTGTCTCTGGCAGGCTTCCTGATGTGTGTAGCCATCATGCTGCTGATCAGCTGGTACATGTCCCTGGTTACCTTCGCGATATTCCTCACTCTGTACCTCATCGTGCACTATCGCCACCCAGGTTGGTACCCGTCAAACATTTCACAGATTTACTGGTTGGCTATCGTGTTTGAAAGCATTCACAAAGTAAGACGAGAATAGAAATCACCGGGGTTATATCTGGAATGAGTTATTGCATTGCGTTACGCTGACTGAATGCACTTGTTCTGAATAGTTATTGATATTGGCGTGTCGGTGTCTTCGCGTTCCCTTTGAACGTTTCTGGTTAAGAAATCAAAGTGGTATAAACTCGGTCACAATTACGCATTCTCACAACAACTTTACGGACGTGTTAATCGTCACAAGTACACAGATTAAGATAAAGGAGACGTGTTAGTAATGTAATGAGTATAGACAGGTGATAAAAATTATATTCATATCGGATGAGGATCATCATGTGAAACAGTCAATTATAGTATTTTTATTCAGTATCTATGTAGAAAAAGTCAATTGTTTTTTACATGCCTTTCTACCGAAACATATCTACTTTTGCAAGATTATAAATCGTTGTGTTTGCAGACGTGAACTGGGGCAGCAGCACGCAGGCGCAGATGTACAAGACGGCTTTGTCGAGCGCTCACAACCTGGCCCGGACCGGCGAGCACGTCAAGAACTACTGGCCGCAGCTGCTGGTGCTGGCGGGGCAGCCGCAGGCGCGCCCCGCGCTAGCGGACCTCGGCCACCTCATCACCAAGGCCGGCTCGCTCATGATCGTCGCTGACATCTCGCAGGTGAGCTGACCCCTGGGGGGCCTCAGAAACTACATTTTCGAAGTACGTATCATACCGTCCCTCTCACTTTCATATTAATGGTTATTAGTATGAAGGAAACTGTACGAATCCCACTACGAAAATCGACTTTCTGAGTATACTTACTGGCCTTAGGCTTTTATTACATTACCTAAAGAACGAGCAGTGCTTCGTATCTCTTTTTACCATCATCCCAGACCGTTTGACAGAAAGAAATGGTGAATGTTAGGATTCCGAATGCGTAACAATAAGACCTCTGGGCTGGCTTTCATAAATCACTGTTCACGACTAAACTTTGACCGCTCGCGTAGTATTCGCAAACATTAGGTACATTAGGCGAACACGGGTGGCTTGATAGTTTCAAGCGTTTTGATCTCCAATTTCACCGTTTATAACAAAATCTAACTAATCGATAGGTAGCTATCTGTATTCTTTTCATTCTAACCCGCGGCACTCCAACCAAAAGCCGAAAAGGTCAACCTCAAGGCACACTCTTTTACAACCATTATGACAGTTGAATTCGCCCGAGTTACGTATTTACGTATACAGCTAAAATGCTAATCCTATGGTCATTTTGCTTACATTACGAGAACCTCCTTGCGGCGATTCCCCGAAGCTGGGAGTCGTGACAGGCCCCAGCACACAGCCTTCGCATCGCTGATGCGTTCGTTGAATTTAGTCGGTCAGTTGGTTCACCTATACCTCGTGGATGTTCCAGGACAAGCTGTCATACAAGGCCCGTAACGCCCGCGCTCGTTCCAACGACGAGTGGCTGCGTGGACGCAAGATCCGCGCCTTCAGCACGAGCGTGCACGGGTTCGGCTTCGAGTTGGGCGCGCGGGCGCTCATACAGTGCACGGGGCTGGGGCGGCTCGCGCCCAACGTCATGCTGATGGGCTACAAGGCGGACTGGGCCACCGCGCCGGCGAGCGAACTCGTCGCTTACTTCAATGTGCTGCAGTAAGTTAACTCCCATTTTTAAACTGTCTACTTTTTGCTACCTTCAGTGCTGTACCTAGTAGGTAAGAAATCCTTTGATGGAGACGCACTGGATGACTCGTGAACTTATTCAATGCCAGTGCTTCGATCAGCTCAGATTTCTATTGGTCAACTGATAACATTTTCGGAAGTTAGACACGGTGCCACATACATATTAATCATGTCTTTATCCCTTATGGGGTACACACAGTACACTATTTGTTGGTGTCTAGATCCCTAGTACACGTTAGAGGGGTAATCTAGGCTTGATGGTTTCTTCAATAATACGCGCTGTGCGCTGTATGTGTATAAATACTATAGTTAATGATCGAACTTACACATTATTAACAAGTGATAGCGCGACGCGTACATAGATGGGGCAGCGTACGGTTCACAAGCGAAGTGATTAGCGCGCAGCTGACGGCCGGGCACGAATCCGCTCTTCCCGCGATGTTACGTCGATGCGGCCTGGCGATACAGGTGTCAGGCGTTCGGCCTTAAGATCTTCTCTGCCAGAGCTACCCCATTGGATCGAGCACGACTGACGCATCGTTTTTTTATCAGCACGGCGTTCGAGAACCGCTTAGCGGTGGCTATCATCCGCGTGGCGGGCGGGCTGGACTATGGGCCCGTGACGGCGGAGGACGCGCCGGCGGCGGGCGGGCTGACGGCGACGTCCAGCGGCAGCGGCGACCTGCGCGTGCGCCGCGGCCCCAACGTTATCATGCATGCCGACTCCGACCTGGATATACGGTCGCCGGACTCGCAGCCTTCCAGCAAACATAATCTAACCAGTGAGTGAGACAGACGGTTCGACCTTACTTTATATGTTGGTACGAAAGATCATCATTATCATCTGCTTCTCTTAAGCCTTGTCCGGCTACAGCAGCGGCTAGTTCCTAACGTTGAGAGTTAGTTAGAGAGATGTTGGTTATATGCGAATTAACCTTGTATACAAACAGCGAAAACGCACTACTTTACTTAACTTACTAGCTTGCATCTGCTGCTACGGGGTGCCCCCTTGTAAACTCCCAAGCAAACCCGAAATTTCGCAAAATTCATCACTTGTCCATGCCTACACCAAATAGGGAACTTTTATGCTTATATGCTTTTATGCCTGACAAAGGTCGGTCACTGAAATACGTAAATTTAAACCGGGGTATTATATTTCATACTTTGTGGTAGAAGTCGAAAATTGTTAACATCTTTTTGTATGTCCACATGTTGCTCCGGTGTTATCAAATCCACGCGTATCTTTTGTATCTGCTGAGTGTACCTAATATCAATTTACATTGTCACCCCAGCCCTTCTGACCATGACGACGTCGCGCTCGTTCACGGTCTCGGAAGGCAAGGAGAACGGCAAGAAGAAACCACTGGATATACACCGGCAGATCGTGTACAAGGCCTCCAACGGCCTCGAACTGTCCCAGGACCAGCTCAAGCAGATGACTATCTTCCAGAAGAAACAGGTTAACTGAACAATAAAATATGATAAACTGAATTAGTAACAGTGCTTTATATAACTCCTTCTCGGCTGCCCAACTAAACACGCGGCAGTCTGTGAACAAAGCTTTGCGAACGCTTTAGAAGCACATGGTATTGCCATATAATTTCATTGCAGCGTTCACATATTTGACGAAGGTATAACGTTGTTTGTCCAGGAATCAGGAACGCTGGACGTGTGGTGGCTATACGACGACGGCGGGCTGACGATCCTTCTGCCCTACATCATCTCGCAGCGCGCGTCGTGGGCGCACTGCAAGCTGCGCATCTTCGCGCTCGCCAATCGCCGGAACGAGCTTGAGCTTGAGGAGAGGAAGTAAGCGAATGCTTCACCATAATTTTGGCAGGTTTTCCAGGCGCGGAAAATCTTTACCCATATTTGTTGGAATTCCAATAGCCCTCATAAAACGGTTCGCGATGAATGGAGTCTGCTCCCATTGCCTCTATTTCCGGACAGATACTAGGACTTTTCAAAGCTAGGGTAACTAGGCTATTACTGAACTAGTTGCATACACCCTTTTGCCAGTTTTGCCGCATCTGGATTTTTCATCAAATGAGGTATGGATCAATCACTGGTCAGCTTACTGCAAAAAGAGTGGTGCTGTGATATGTTTTTGTTAAACCAAAAGGCAGTAGTAAAACATACGTCGAACTACTTCGAATGTGACTTGTCGTGTGGATGAAATTCTTTCATTTTGCATATAAAATGGTGAAGACATCCCTCTTTTTCCTAATATTAATAGATTTTATCCGCTCTTCTGTCCATCCTTGGGAGGCATTTGCGAAGGAGTGATGAAAATCTCTAAAATGACGTGTTTATCCGCAGTATGGCAAACTTGCTGGCCAAGTTCCGCATCGACTACTCGTCGCTGACCATGGTGCAGGACATCATGGAGGCGCCGCAGCCCGAGACCAAGAAGCTGTTTGACGAGCTCGTCGCAAAGTTCACCGACGAGTCCGCTAGTGAAGGTACGGACAAAATCTTTGTACAGTGTGCAGCTCAAAATACAATATTTTATTGTGAAGCGCTTTAGTACATATCACGTGTGCTGATGTTTTTGAGCAAATGTTCCGCTCGCATGTCCTGATTATAAACTATTTGGTCTCCTTTATGAGTCGTTTTCAAAAAAAAATTACATAGTTAAGTGCTTTAACTAAAACAGAAGTTAATTGATTCCTTTGTGTTACGACTTTTTCACCCTTATAACAATGGAATAAAGGATTTTGATTCATTAAAAATTACGACGATAAACTAAAACAGGGGCCCGATTTTTGGAAATCATACCTATGAAAATATCGCTCGAAAATCGTTCAAATCCGTGAATTGCTATTTTTGAAAGGCGAGTAGTAGAAAATCACCGCTCGAATTGAAAACGACTGGTCTCTAGCAGTCGTTTTAGAATTCGAGTGGTGGGATGGCTTGTCAAAATTAAAAACATGGCGAGTTGGCGGGTGACTACCTTCACTCACTGCTGTCATTGCCTCGATGCGTTGGGCTATTTTCATCGTATTATCGAGATTTTCTGTTAATTTGTAATTCAACAAATCTAATGCCATTATGATATGACAATGGCGAGTTTCGACGAGTCAGTTTTGTTTAATTTGGAGGATTCTGAAGAATCTGAAGACGAAGTTGCGGAAAAACAAACTCGGGGTAGATACACGCACCCACCTGCGGCAGCTCGGAAGCGAGGCCTTCCGAGAGACGGAAACCAAATTTAAAAAGAAATATCGTCTTACGAAACGTCTCTGCAGGGCTTTAATCGAAGAGCTCACGCCCTTGGGACCGGAGGCCAAAAGAACAACAGACCTTAATCGCAAGTCCTTTCGTGGTTCCAACAACTCCACCAGCCTTTTTCTTTGTAAAGGCGACATATGCTTTGCCATTTTAATTTTTGTTTCGCTGTTTAAAACTTAGCAGTCGTTGCAGAAAACTTTTGACAGTAACACAATACAAAGGACGCACAGACGATAACAAAGTTTTCGTTTTACGTAATTTTTTTTGAAACAAATTCGCAATTTAAACTAGTTCTAATAAGTACTTTAGCATAAAAAATAAATAACTATTATGCAAAAATACTTTGCAATTTATGTTAAATTAATTTGAGCTGAAAACATATATTTCCAGGTGCCCAACAAAAAACCGGTAATTATCGACTTTCTGCGTGGAACGAGACGGGACTACTTTTTACACATCGACTTAGTTTTTCACTAAATTTCGAACGCGGATTTCAAAAATTGGGTATTTGCGGACCACTCGCAAATGGATGTGACTAATTTTCGCGTGTGGATTGAATTCTATTACTCGTCGTGAATTCGAGCGATATGATTTCCAAAAATCGGCCCCCTGGATTGTACCATAGAAAAAAGAGATATAGTAGAATTGCGATAAGTCGCTTTCGCTAGGGAAACCGGTGTCGCCAAACTTTGACTTTAAGTTTACTCATAGCTTGAAATCTTGGCAATTTATTTTCTATTACAAAATGTAATAAGTTCTGAATTTGTATCATAATTTGAACTTTCCACCTACAGAAGCTTAAAATCCATTGTACCGGTACATAAACACCATCTAGCGGGAAGTAGCCAAAAGATATGTCTAAAAATGTCAGTTGTCTAAATAATAGTTTTGCCATTGCACAACAGATGTCGTTAAAAAAACTGCGTTGCAAAATGAATTCCGCTGGTATTTAGATTTACGTGATTGAAAATCTAACTGATAACAGCGTAACGCTCGAGAAAATCTGGTTCTGGCAGAATCATTCTGCTACTCGAACCGTCAACTTCAATTTGACGTTCGTACGTGCAATTTCCCGCTTATATGTGGCACGCGTCTCGTTCACATACCACTTATAGGTTTCTCTTTCTTCTATGCATTGTACAATCAAACTTAAGTACCTTACCTACTGAAATATTTCAGAACATTTTTAGAGACACTTTGACTGACTGTACCTAAGTGGTAGAAGATAGAACGTAATGATTTTGTTACAGAATCAGAAATAAGCGAAGTGGAGCTGTTAACGCTGGCCGAGAAGACGAACAGGCAGCTCCGTCTCCGAGAGCTGTTGCTGGAGAAGTCGAAGGACGCCAACCTCGTCGTCATGTCGCTACCCATGCCCAGAAAGGTCAGTCATCAATACCATGTCATCAAGATATGGAAAAATACTTTATAATGGTACCGAACTAAGACGCGACAGCTGAACTTACAATTCGTAAAGTATAAATTATTTTTGTACTAGCTGTTGCCCGCGACTCCGTCTGCGCAGAATTCGCTTATCGCTATCCCCCGGAAACTACGCGATTAAAAAAAAGTATTATTTGTCAGTCCCATGGACTGAAACTAGCTTCTATATACCAAACTAGCAGTTGCCCGCAACTTCGTCTGCGTAGAATTCGTTTATCGCTATCCCGCGGGAATCACGCAATTTTCCGGGATAAAAAGTAGCCTATGTGTTATTCCAGACTATAATCTATCTATATTCCAAATTTCATCCAGATCGGCCCAGTACTTTTTGAGCCTATTCATTACAAACATACAAAAATAGGTACAAATCTTTCCTCTTTATAATATTATATACCAAATTCCAAATAATAGGTGGAACTTTTTAAGTGCGGAGAGGTAAAAGACACAGAGGCACGCTTTCTCATGTATTAAAACATGGATTAAGAGTTCACGTCGAACTAATTTCGGAGTTAAGACCAAAAACTAACTGTCGCAATGCACTGCTACTTCGTGCTATGGATATAATGTCCGATTGAGGTTATATTTTAATCCTTTGTTCTCCTCACCAGGGGTCGGTATCAGCGCCTCTTTACATGGCGTGGCTGGAAGTGATGAGCCGCGACCTTCCGCCGATGCTGTTCGTACGAGGCAACCACACATCGGTACTCACCTTCTACTCCTAAACATATCAGAACAATTAGACAAAAAAGACAAATAGGTACAATTGTGTGAATGGATGTTTGAATCTGAAGTGATGTTGTTTTGTGTGTTGCCATAGACGTATCAGAGCTGACCAAATAATACTATGTAAATGCGCTAACAAGCTTGATTTTTAAATTGTCTGCTCCAAAAACCATCAAGATGGTGACAAGAATATGGCGGCAGTTCTACAAAATTGTGTGGCGTCTGAAACGGAGATTTTTTGTTTCCGCCAACAATTATTACAGACGAACCATTTGATTCGTGACCCAAAGCACACGTAAAGCGTTCTCGCAGTAAAAAAAATGTTATAAAGATTTGTTTGTCACACAATGTGGTCACTGTCACTTTGTTGATTATTATGGTCACGATTCAGTTGGTCCTATAGTACTTACATGGTAAATAACATTCACAAACTGGCATTAGTTAGACCAACTTTACCTACTGTACTACTGCGGCTTTTCACCTATTTTTGTTGCACAAGTTATACAGGTACTGGCAATTTTAGGACAAAATTAATATTAAAATTGTACACAACACTGTTAAGATTTTGTTGCAGCAACACTTAAAACATTTTTTACAACCGCTGTACCATCGCCATACGCACATGTCATAACGAGGCATTTTATACTATACATTTAATACGCAAGTCGTCCTATGCTTAAGCGATTCCTTAAAAGATGTCCTTAGCTGAAAAATATAGCGGATGTAAATCCATTAAGTATGAATTATTTAAAGAAAAAAGGGCACCAAATAATATAAAATTACTCGCGGCTGTGCCGGCTTTGCTTTATTTGACTTCCGAACAGATATTTATTACTGCAAGTAATTTCTCTATTGAGACAACACACGCTACCTAATTTATTTTTGTGAATTGCTAACAATTGTTATAAGATAGACCTTAAATTAGTATTAAGTCATCGTGATACATTAAGTTTAATTTAACTGTCGGTATTTCGCAACTCATCCAAAGGTTTAATGTATAATACAAAATACGTAAGATATGAACAATGACAAAGCTTTATATTTTTAAGTTAGAGTACTTAAGTATTTGGTGCGAGTGTTGATTTGATCGACGTTGAGTAACTGACCACATCATTACAAGTGGGAAAAAAACTGTAGTTGTTCCGAAAATATACAACGCTACTCATGGACCGCAATGAAGCTATTATAAAAAGTTAAAATACATAATTTTCTTAGAAAATACGGCGATGGCTCACTGTCGACGTCATGTAAAGACAGGTCACATAAAATTAAAACCACTTAAGGTTTTTATGATGGGCCAGATATCCATTTAAAAAGCATAGCGTAAAACTTCAAAATTATACTAATAGAAATTCGTAAATATACACAGCGGCACAAAATTAGACCCAGTCACCACACAAAAACCTATATATGCAATATTGCATACATAAGAGGGACGAATTTTCTGCCGCCGAGTGTATAATTTTTACCCTAATATTTAAATGTGGGACTGAACTATTAGTACCCCAATATCCCCGTCGGTGGCATGTACGCAGAACGTTTTTTGTGGATTACAACATCTGCATGTTCGTATCCACAGCATATAGTTATACATAATGGTTATGATTATGAATCCAATGACAATTTTACATAATTTTGACAATGTGATTTTGAAAATAATAATAATATATGTAGTTATGTAATATTTTTATAATGTTGTATGTTATATGAATAAGTATCTTAAATTTCCTAATTTAGATTGTAAGAAAGTATGAAATAAATGTGTTTTAAAAATATTAACTCAATTCATTATTTTCTCCAATTAGGTACCCAACCCAACTCAATAAAATCTAATGTGCCTAAAAATAAACTTCGATACGCAGTACGCAGATGCGTATTCAAAGCTATTCCGGGATGGAATGGATATTGCATGTTAAATAAAACTATTGAGATTCAATATATTACAAGTTTTTTATTTCACACATATTTCACAAGGGTTTTTAATTTAGAATAAAAACAGAAAATAAAATATTTACAAATATAAGAATCAACAGTGGCTTCAGATTAACAATTATAATAAGAGAGTTTTGTTAATAGCTATATCTATAAGACATGGAAGTCCATAATGCTCCACACATTTCAAGGGGAAGTTTAAATGACACATTTAATTTGTTTAGAGATGTGATAGCTGGTCTATGCTACAGGCTAGACACGGACAGGATGCGTCGAGGCAAAACCAGACGCCTGCGATATGTCAGTTGCGTGATAGGACGGCGATTCAAAATATACTCTTTAACAAGATATGTTGCAGCATTCCGTAGGAAAAATAAATACATTTGCCTTCTATTTATGATTCACTAATTGCAATTTAAATATACTATGCATGATTCTGACAAAAATAACTTGCAATGGCTTATTTCGCCGAATAACGACGGCAACTTCATCCCTAGATTTGGGTCATTTTTATAATTCATATAATTTGGAGCATATTAAATACACGTTACTCAGTCTATCTATATATTTATTAAGGTACATTACTTCACGACGATGCCTAGATGTTTAATAGTGCGTAGTTACAATGATTAATGGCAGAGGTCTGCCGACAGTTGTAGTGATTATAAAACTGCGCCACACGGCGCGGCGCGCATGGAGCAATCGGTCGATTGCCAATTCATGAATGATTTTATCCTACCAGCACCTCGGCGTATAAAAATCGTATCAAATATTCGATAACTCGCTGTGGGTTTGCGCTTGTTCGCGGTCGAAGACAACGCGGCCTCCGTCCTAGCTGCCCGCAGCGCGGCCCCCGCGGCCGCCGAGCCCCGGTACCACAGAGTACCTCTAGTGCCAGTACAGGGTGGTACCGCGCGACGCCATGCCGGCTCCCGCAGCCGCGTGGCCCGCTCTACCGACAGGCGAGTCATCACTACTCGGCCGCGCTGCACCGAATACATTTTAAACAAATACAGTTCATAAACATACATAACTAATACATAAATTACCGACGAAAAACTTCACACAGCCATACATCATTTGTAAATAAATAATTATAATAATAAAAAATCTAAACAATTATGGAAATATTTTTTGGTTACAAAGATTTTAAATATGCAAAATAAATACTCGATTCACGAGGTTCTCTTTCCGATTACAGTATTGATCTAGAATTCAGTTCTTATTCGTGCTACAGGAACGTTTTCACTTTCGTATGTATATTTTTGTAATCACTAGAACTTACGCTAGGTCTATCGTATTGATAATTTGATTCTGCCGAACCGGGGTGCGTTCCCTCGACGGCTCGTACGGGACGTTATCACAACAATTTCTAGTTCCAGATTTGAGTAGTTTCCGAGAGCGGTCAACAGTTTTCACTTTCACATAACTCTAATGAACACAACTCACTATGCATGGCTTGGTTGTACGTTCGTTGGGCGCGACTGGTCCGGCGTGGGGCGCTACAGCAGCGCGCAGGGCGGCTGCGACAGTCTTCATTCGGACTCCTCCTCGTTGTCGTCGTCGAACCCGGACAGGTCCGCCGACTCCAAGTAGCCCTGCATCACCTGCCAAACAAAACATTTTGATTTGATTTTGAAACTTCGTCAATGAACTGAACGGGAAATCCATGCAAGGTTACAGTAACTAAGACGAGATCGAAAAGTTAAAAATGTTTGCATGCTATCTCTGTTTTTTTCTACACTGTCTTAAAATTAAACCAGAATAATACAATATTAGTTCAAAAGTTATGGCCACAAACGAGCGAATTAATTTTGAACTAAAATTACTATATACAATCGGTCTTTTCTGTTTGAATTTCCCGTCACCAAAATTTGGCTGTGACGTCACAGTAGGTGGTGAAAATTCAGCTCGTTAGTTCAATATAACTCTTGATAAGTAATCTATGGTACGAGTATATCAGATGTAAAAGGTGTCAAATCAAACTAATCCAATCTCCTACTGAAATATTCTAGAATAATTTGAAGACACTTCGTATTCGGAGCTTGTAACGTAAAATACCCAGGTGCGTCCTCACTGAGTGCATTCTTACCCGAGCTTTATCACGCGAATGCTCAGAGTGAGGACGTTCCTTATATAAAGTACTAGCTTCTGCCCGCGACTTCGTCTGCGTAGAATCATACATAAAAACCTTCCTCTTGAATCACTCTATCTATTAAAAAAAACCGCATCAAAATCCGTTGTGTAGTTTTGAAGTTATAAGCATACAAAGGGATTTAGGGACATAGGGACATGGGGACAGAGAAAGCGACTTTGTTTTATACTATGTAGTGATGATGATACTGACCGCGTACTCGATGATGGCGAGGTGGCAGAACACGTACTGGTCGGGCATCTGTATGGAGTGCGCGCGCTGCGCCCGCACGCGCTCCACGGCGCCGCGCACGTCCACGCTGCGCTCCGCCGCCAGCCGCGACGCGCAGATGTCCAGCGTCAGGAACGTGCCTGCGCGCACACACACACTATTACCTTACTTACTCACTGGCTTAGCACAGTGACCCGAAGTGGATCATGGCTTCCGATACCGCTCTTCAATGCCTTGCGATCTTGAGCCAGCTCTAAAAAATTAGCGGGGAACCCGATTTTTGAAGGCATGTCACCTAAAAATACCACTGAAAATCTGTGTATTGCTACAAAACCAGCTAAAAATTTAAATTTATACTAGTTGACGAGATTCATTATAGCTGTAATTGTAACCTTATTATAATTTTGCCTTCATGTTGTTATCTTTATAAGGCATATTGATCATTTGGTTAAACGACTACGGTTGAAGACGATAATTAGTGATTATTACTCAATAAAGAATTTTTCAACACACTTGCTCGTAAAGTGAGTCTTATTGCACTGCATTTAAGCTCATAATTGAGCTTATTACGCACAAGTGCTGTAATATATTACCGCACGAGTGCGGTAATATATATATTTTTTAATCTCAGCAAAAAGTTCAGTTATCTATAGGAACAAGGAATATTTTCGTGAATATTAAACTATTTTAGGGAAAAGATGATAAAATAAACATTTAATTTCGACAAATTATTCATTTTTATCTAAAACTGAACATAATTTGCAATCTCATTCATTGATTAATTATTTTTTATTATAATTTTAATATTAGGCTGTTTAGGAGTCTGTGTCAGTGTCTTCGTCACGCGCGTGTTAAGTGCACAGCGCGCATGCGCGAGTGCTGCGCGCGGATTGGCGCGGAGAAATAATATCTGCCGCCATTTTTCACTGATATTGTTGATTCAGACTTTGTTATTTTATTACTTTAAAAATTACGAGTTCAAGTAATAAAGAAATGTAGTGTCCGTCGCTGGAAATACTAAAATATGTTCGGACAGTTATATCAGTAAGAAATCGAAGGTGTTAATTACCAAATGATAAAGTAAAGTTCTAAAGCAGCTCCAGGTAAGCAATGTCTGGTAACAAAGGTAAACTAAAGTTCTTAAAGTCCTTTTATTAACTAAATTTTATTTATTTTTCCTCGCAAATGTGTTGAAAAACGTCGTATGCGACGCGTGTGCTTTGGTAATTACACATCTCGGCTCTCTTACCCGCGCTCGCTATCGCTCGCGCGTACAATACGCCTCGTGTGTAATTACCAACATAGCACACTTGTATCATTAATGTACTATTATTATCCTTTTGGCCGCCAAACACCTCTGATGTCACGCGCAACCGTTAACTTTATCTTGTCAAATGAAGGTGTATGTTACACTGCCTGTAGTGACTTCATATCAAGATAATGGCGATGAAAAGGTTGAAATAATGCAAATGTTGAATGAATTAGTGCAATAAAAATGCAGAATAACATGAAAGTACGCACCTGTGCGGCCGATGCCTGCGGAGCAGTGGACCACAATCGGGGGCCCTCTACTGTGGCCCGCCCACGCGTCTCCCAACCTGGATACAAACAAACACACCAGTCAGATCGTGTTGCCTTTTTAATACAATCGTCATCGTCATTAACGTTGAAAAGGTTTTAAAAAAATCTGCTCAAATGGCGTGCTTGTTGAATATGTTTTTTTTATTTGTATTTATTGCATATGCAATTTTACTAGTGAAAAGGCTATGAGTAGCAACTCAGCAGTAACAAGACAATTGTTTGTCGTTCATTAATATCGTAGTGGTATACGGCGCGTACTCTTGTCTCGCGCGCTGCTGCGCTCGGCGCACGGCCTGCAGGAAGCGCAGCACGGGCGCGGCGCCGCCGCCGCCGGGCACGCCGTAGTCCGGCCAGCGCGTGTACTGCCCGTGCCAGATGCGCCGCGTCTGCTCCGTCTGACCACAAACATACACAATACATTACACACCAATTTTAAACACTATGGAACCATCGGAGACCACCGAAAAGACGTTGGGACACCTGATGCGACACGAAGAATACATTCAGATCATAATGGAAAGGTTCAAGGGAAGCGAAAGAGAGGAAGGCCGAGAAGAACTTTTATGGACCAGGTGAAATAGAAAGTAGAAGTCTGATAACATTTTGACATTGACATATTGCGACTAGGTCAACGATTAAAATCGTCACGCCTGTGCGTGCTATATAGCAAGAATTTACTCTCTGCACTCACCCTCAAGTCAGTGAGTAGCAGATGCGACACCGTATAGTCCTCCTCCTGTTCAATGGCCTCGGCGGTGATAGCGAACCCGCCGTGAACGGCCCTGGCGTCCCTCGTGGCGGGGAAGTACTGCCCGCACTTGACGCGGCCGCGCTCCACGGCGCGCGTCGTCATCACGATCACGAGCGTGCCCTGCTCCCACACCATACGCCAGAAGTCACCGAACGTCTTGGGGAGGGGACCTGGAAAACCAGAGATCGCCTTTGAAACTTGAAACACGATATTGTTATTACACTACTAAATAAATGGGGAGTGTCAGTATACAAAGTGAGCACTAAACTCTAGAAAGTTTTCGTCGCCACTGCAATATTATCATTGCACGATCCTATTTCCATTATTGTAGTTAATTTGGAGTTAAAATTACAAAACCGCTACGATTGATCGATATTAGACATGAGCATAGTCAATTCAGAAACACACGTAATAATAAACGAATATGTATGCACACGAAAGCGCGCGCAAGAGCTGAAACCAAACTCTTTTCAAGCATACTTACATCGCAGTGCATTATATTATGTTGAAAGATGTGAAAGTACAAGTTAATGTGCTTCATTGCCTTGACAATTGAAGCGCAAAATTTGCCCGTTCTCCGCCTGTTAACCCGAGGCCATCAATCACTTCAACAAAGTAGACCAAACAGTAACCGTGGCGCCTTGCCAAACTACCGCGCACCACAGCTTCCCTGTATTCAGCCAATACACTTTCCAAACATTCCCGGAACCTTAGTATTCCAGGAAAACGTTACAGATTTTCCGAGTGACAAATCAACGGTCGATTTGTCTTCAACTTACGCGTGACTCGCTCAGGAAAAACCTTCGCGTTTCTTTTGTTTGTCCGCAGTAAGCATAATGCGCTATTGTGCTACGTTTATTGAACAGGGCAAAATCTATTTAGCATATTAAATAAACGATCGCAAACGTATTTCTAACATTTATTGATTCAAAGTAACTATAAAACTAGCCGTTTATTGCGAAGCTGATGAACAGGAAAACATCTGAATAGCTAAGGGTCTATGCTAAGTTGTTGCAATGATAATAAACTCAGAACTATATTGAGCACTACAAAGATGTCACTACATTACAAGTACATACTAACTAATGTATTGCCATCGACTGAACTTGAAAACCATAACCGCTTCCGAAGTCTTAAAGCAAAGTTGGTACATATTGATATAAATAAAATATTAAATACGCAGAACTTAAGCATTCATCTGGGATGTGATGGACGTCCGCCTGTCATGCATGACACACCTCTTAAGAGGCAATTACCAGTCTCTTCAGATGCATATTCAAAAAAGCCTCCACAGGGCGCGCCGTTAAATACATACAGCCGAAAGTAAACCTCCTCTTTCAAAATCATCATTATCATCATCTACAGCCTACATATGTCCCACTGCCGGGCACAGATCTCTCTCAAAATGAGAAGGCTTGGCTACAGTTCAGGCCCAGTGCGGAATGGAAACTTTACACACCATGGAATTATCTCCTCACCATGTTTTCCTTCACCGAAAAGCTCATGGTAAATTTCAAATATAATTTCGCGCATAAAATCCGAAAAACTCTCGAGGTGCGAGCTCGAGATTCGAACCCACGCTCTGTTCGAGAGGCCACAGGTCAAACCACCAAGGCTACCACGGCCTTTCGAAATAATACTTTAAAAAACTGCGACTGACCCTGAGTGCATATGAACGCGTTCTTCTGCTTGTACCCGTCGACGTAGTTGGCGTTGATGTAGTCACTGGCAGGGTCGTCGGGGTCCGCGCGTGACAGCAGCACGCGCGAGTGGTCGAAGCACAGCACGTCCGTGTAGCGGTTCTTGGCTAGGTTGGCAGGCAATCTGGAAACCAATCAAATATTAGTCAATAATTATGGTAAAAACTAACTATAGGAGAGTGACAGGTGTCATCTTCGTACATTATCATCAGCTAAAAGATCCCCGGAGAGCGCCATAAAGACCCTTGCGCGGCCCTCATCCAGCGGAGCGCATCTCCATACAATTTCGTTGATTTTTTTGGTTAGAAATTGTATGGAATGACAGCTGGCATAGAGCTCAAGCTATCTTTGTTTTTAGTATAATTATTTCCATCCGCGCTGTCGTAAGCATGACTCTAAAACCTCCTTTACTTTTATTTGTTTTGAGATTTTAATAAAACAACGTCCCATACTAAATATTTGGCAAAAAATACTCGAGCGTCAAAGTAACATACTACTTTGCAGGATAGCAAAGCAGTCTTCTAATTCAGATTAAAAAATAAAAAATTGAAAAAATCCCAGCCCTTCAATACAGCTAAATTACTGGATGTCTTGTTGCCGTCTTACAGCGGAATAGTCAGATCACCACGTTCCATCACAAATAGTTTCCTGTTCAGACTCTGAATAAGCTGTGTACTTTGCCTTGAAATAATTTTGGAGACTTGTTTACGTGTTAGCCCGTTGACATCGATGGCTTGGCAATCATGTCCGCTCATAACTCATTATTATTTACATTCGTTATATTTCTGTTATTCATGTTTACGTTGCACGAAGTAAATAAATGTGTTTTTATATTTCCGAGAAATCACCAGCAGAAGAGTGATGTAGGTATTATTACTATGTGAAGAATGAACTTTGATATTGATATTATATGTATATATGATTCACAGCTGATTAACTGGTTGTTTTGAAACTGCAGTATGCTTAAGGTGCAAGTGATTCTATTGCGTAAAATCTATCAGATGGAACTGAGTGTATAAAGAAGAAAAAAAGTAAAACAGGGAAGCACAGCAGAGGTAGGTATAAGTAGTCATATAGTGAAAAATAATCGTTCTAATGTGATAATCCGGGGAGGAAACAGGGGATACGCATGTATGGAGAAACGTCTTCTCTTTGACCGCTCGATCTCCTTCTAGAGCCCTACCCCATCGGGACGCCGTGGCGACATCGCTGTCATTTACTCGGCGACGCTTTGACGACGTCTGATTTGTATAGGATACGTTTTAGGCGACGTCGCAATGGCATCCCAGTGAGGCAGGGCTTTAACGCCTGATGGTATCAGACAGCGCCGGGTACTGACTTGGCATGGTGGAAGGTGCCGGGCGAGGCGCGCGCGCGGATGTCCTCGTACTCGGCGTGCAGGCCGCGGCGGCCGAGCGCGCGCACGCGGGCCAGCAGCGCCTGCGGGGTCTCGCCCGCGCCGCCGCCGCCGCACTCCTCGTCCGACAGCCCGGGGGACGCCTCGCCCGACGACCACGTGCCGCGAGCTGCGAACAACGACAACGTTATTCTTACATCACTGATCAGATTTCTTGACGCAACACGGTAGGATACCGTGTAGAAAACGTACCGAAAACCAACATACACTGATCTTTTGTTTATGTATACATTCATATCCAAAGTAGGTGGGTTTCAAACATAGTAATCAAACCTAACTTTATTCACCCCGTGTTGCACCGGGAATTCGATCACTGTCTATCTCTATCATATATCCTCACTGAGCTGAACGTCTGGCGTCTCTCTCCCAGGTAAGCCATCAGAGGCAGAGCAACAGTCCGTTAGAAAAAAAAAGATCATTATTTTATGAGAATATTTTGTGACAACGAATATGAATTAAAGTCCTGACTGACACATTAACATCCACGCCAAACCGTAGTAGGGTAATGCCTAGAAAGCTGAAATTAAGCACAGAAATTCAATTTATTCCGATCGGAAGTTCCGTCAATTTCGTGAGGCAAATATCCCTAAGTAGTTTATAATTATAACTATGTGTTTTTAGTATTATATTTTAAGCTGTACCTATACATATTTATTGATTAATAATGTAATAATAATAATAAAGTAATGTAATATTTATAATGTACTTAGCTACAATCTATAACAACGAATGTTTCGAAATTTTTACTAAATAGGACTACCTACAGCATCGGGGGCGAAGCTACGGGCGCAAGCCAGCTTTTATATTTACGATACGTTACGAATCTGACGCTGTCTATACGTCTGTTGGTATTGAAGATTGCTCTGGATTAACGGAAGGGTGGGCTCACTGCACATATCAATATCATTGTGTGACAACAATATAGTAGATCTGCGAATTGGTGCGGGCACGGCCTTAATTGAATATCGATCTCTATACAACAAATACAATATAATTTCAATATAGGTACCCAACATATCAAAAGGTCGCTGATAGCTGATCAAATTGATAAGGCAAAGGTCATCAGAAAATGAACGCAGATATAATATTTCAGCATTAAATTTAACGCTCATTCGACCAATTGGCATAAATGAAAGTTCGAAAGCGAAATGGATTGAATACACCATTGTTTTGAGAGACAATGGATATTTATTAATTGACAAAATAAAGGGCAGTTGGATCATTCCGAATAGAGCGCGTTTCGGTTGTTCGGCAGAGTCCCGTTTAAAATAATAGAAGCTTACACGCTCCGCTGGCTCGCGATCGAAAACGACGCCAACAATGTGCCGTGTTCCTGTAAATACACGGGTGAGGTAAGAAGCGAGCGGACCACCCGACTCCACAGACTGGCAGGAAGCCGTTTAACCTGCGTTTTAGAAATTGAAACGCTTGAAAACACTCGCGATAAAGCGCTTTTCCGCGCCAACATCAATTATACGTGTTTTTTGCGTCGTCGATGACTACGATCAATGAGGAAATAAAATCCCCAGCAAAGCTGAAGGCTAACGATGAATATAATTCAGCAAGGATTTACCACTAGTCACAGTTCGCCTCAGAACAATTAATACTATTAATAACTCACTTAACAATAGCAATAATAATAAACTTTGTTTTTGTCATATTCGCGTGTTTTTGCTGCAAACGCCGCGCCGGTAGCCTTGCCACTTCCTACGTACTTGAAATGTTTATAACAATCGTAAAATAAAGATTTTGTATACCGATAAGAAAAACGTATTTCAGCTGTTTTGTTAAACAACTACGGAACTCGAGAATGTTACCTAAAAATGGAGGAATAGTCTTGTGTCCCAAACATGCGCCCATTACATTTAATAGGCCTTTACTGAGAACTTTAACCGCTCTAATAAGCATATTGTACATTAGACATACCAGTAACGGTCACATTCGATTTTGTTTGCATTTGAAAGCAATATTATATAATTATTAGGACGTAATGTAAAAATCTCGCGATCCCGTATTTACCAACAAACAGTGATGTTTACTGTTGACGGATGTCATTACTTTGTTCTTCAATACGCGGCGCTGCTTTATTTGAGGGATGAAGGTTTGTTGTTTGATGACTCTAATGAGGTTTCAAAACTTTTCAACGGACTGAGATGTTAAGAAATCATTTTGAAGCCCATTTTCTTGTTTATCTGATCTAGACTGGCGAGAAGCATTACTTACGCTTTACTATTATCCAGTCTAATTATGAAGAACATTTATAAGTAACGATACTTACTGCTTATATCTAAATCGTCTTCGTCCCCTGAGTTTATGTGCCGGCCTTTCATGTCTCCATTGTAACCATGTGTATGCCTGCAAATAACAACATAAATATAAAGATTTCAATGTGTATCAGTACAATAAATTACTTTTTGCCTTTATTCTGAAGATTACCCTTTCTAAAAGAAATGTAAATTCCCTAAGTGTAGTCATGATGTCAGATTAGGTAGCAGTAACGAAATGCAGGTGCATGGAAGATTTGTATCGAAAAGCAACAGTCTTGAAAGTAAATATAAAGTAACCTAATTGGGGTGTAATTTTCCCTAACCTTTAGCCGATTTGATATGTGGGACGTAAAATATGTGTTGGAGATCATTAATGGTGGTGGATGTTGGATATGTAGTTTTTAAGTGGCGCTTAAGATTTCCTAAGCGGGGAATCAAATAGGAAAAGTTGGATTAAGGTTTCCTTAGATGGATGTAAGATTTGCTAAGCGGGTGTCAGATTACCTACGATGGATGTAAGATTACCTAAGTGGGGTGGGGTCGCAGGTGTAGGGCGGTGTGTCGCGGTCGCTGATGTGCATGGCGGAGTCGTCGTCGGCCCGGCGCGCCGCGTGGTCGCTGGTCATGTCCCGCGAAACCTCTATAATACCTAGAACAATAATGCTGTCGGTACTATTTTTTAAATTTAATAAGGAATTTTCTTTGGGGATCGGGACAGGGATGCTTTTGACCACAACCACTCCTGATGGTAAGCGAAAATGTGATCTAAGATAGAGCCTAGGCCAAACCTTGCACTTCCCAAGCGAACTATCCGTGGTTGGGATTTAACCAATGTGGCCAGTTTAGACTTGTAATATTGTAACTTGTAGCTCCGTGAAACGGATCACAGAGGTCGTGTTGGCTTAAAGTCTGGATGACAATGGAAGTACAGTCAGTAAAAAAGCACAAGTGCTGATTTTTTTTTTCTTAAATAAAAACTTGCAGGCTTTTATCAACAATCCAACAAATGATGATTCAATAATCTAATACCTTTAAACGAGCAATTCTTGTATATATGTAAATAACTCGAATCTCGGAAACGGCTCGAACGATTTTCATGAGATTTAGTATGCAGGGAGTTTCGGGCCGATAAATCGATCTAGTTAGGTTTCATTTTTAGAAAACGTACCAAAAAAAATTCCGAGCGAAGCGATGAGCATTAATTACGCTATTACTACTGATTAGGGTCGTAATTCACCCAGCCATGTACTTTGGCCTGCTTTTTTTATTTTAACTAGCGATTATCAAATAAATTAGTTGTACGATTTAGGTATTGTATTTGTAGGTTCTAGCCCTAATGCAGCGATTAATAAAATACTAGATTGTACATTTACTGGTTTTAATTAATTTAAATAATACAAATCTACTATATAAAAATAAGTCGGGTTTTCCTTCCTGACGCTATAACTCCAGAACGCACGAACCGATTTCCACGGTTTTTTCATTCGTTGGAAAGGTCTCGGGCTCCGTGAGGTTTATAGCAAAGAAAATTCAAGAAAATTGTCAACAGAAAAGCGGGAAAATCTTTTTTCAATCTGGTGGCGATACGGAGTTCGTCGGGTTTGCTAGTTATTAATAAAATCATGGAGCAAAAGCGTCGCGTGCGCGAGCCGAGTTGAGAAGGAAAACCTGTAGAGGGCGCTGGCGCTTGTCGCGGCCAGTGTTGCCACCCGTAGCCGGCGCGGCCAGGCGATGCGTAGACAGTATTCATACGTACATGTTTACCTACGCGCGACCAGCGACGCATACATCGGCTTCGACAAGAGCCTCATACTCGTAAACATTTGCGTCTTGACAATAGAATTGAGATCACTTGTTTTCGTGCAACTTGTATGTTACCAGATATTTTGACGCTGATTGTAATCATTAAAACAGTACCGCGGTACAATATTGTACACGTTCAATAAATAATCAATGATGTGACATTGGCGTTGAGGCAAGGCTAATAAAGCCGACATTTTATGCAAAATGTGACAAATAAGAAAAAAGCGTCTTTATTTAACGTCTACTATTTTATTGTTGGGCCCGTCGGACCTTAACATCAAAGTCACAGGGTACATATATAATATATACCATCTTCGAAAAAAATATCGTTGAAAGTGTTGCTAACTCCAAAACTCGAAATCTACTGGACAAGATCGATATTGTTTTTTTTTAATCCCTTCCTCCTGCGTAGAATTATACATATAAGCCTTCCTCTTGAATCACTCTATTAAAAAAACCGCATCAAAATCCGTGGCATAGTTTTAAAGATCTAAGGGTACATAGGGACAGACAGACAAACAGATAGCGGAAAGCGACTTTGTTTTATACTATGTAAGTAGTGATAGTGTTTGTACAAAATGATGGAATGACACCTGCCCGATATCTATCTAATCTATATATCTAATCTATCTATCCAATCTATCTAATCTATCTATCTATCTAATCTAGCTATCTATGTAATCTATCTAATACCTTTAAACGAGCAATTCTTGTGTATAATCTGAATTTCGGAAACGGCTCCAACGATTTTCATGAAATTTGGTATGCAGGGGGTTTCGGGGGCGATAAATCGATCTAGCTAGGTTTAATTTTTAGATCCGGTCATCCGGGTACTATCCCTCAAGCTTCATTGGATCCAACCCATATCTTAATATAAAACATCTATAGGTCAGTCGTCCTGACCTTTGAACAAAAGGTCTTGTCAAATGCCCGGGATGAAATTACGCGGCAGAGCACGAAATTAAGTTCCTCCCAAAACAAAAAGCCTCAACAGGTGACGTGTCAATCTGGCGATATTAAGTTGGTGTCTACTCTAATCTCGCCGCTTCAGTGAGTTCTGCTAGCTTATCTGTGCTCGAGATAGCGCCAAGTTTGCTGCGGTAATGTTTGAACTAGTTTACTTCTACCCTCAAGTATGTGGCATGCAGACTTTTGCCTATGTTAAGTAAATTTCTAAACGACCCTGAAAATTTGAAATTTAATTTGTAACGGTAAAAGTAAACATAAAAAATCAAGAGGTAAAATTCTTGATTCATTTTATAGTACCTATGTTCAATAAGTAAGTAAATGCTTTATTGTACAAATATAAAGAAACAGACACAAATCACATAAAAAAAAACATTAAAAGAATATCTTACCAGTTACCCTTTGAGTAGATTAGAGGAGCATTAAACGCGACAAAGAGTGAGTTCTTGTTCTATGTTCTTGCTGGTGTGGCCTTTTGTCTTAAGAGTTCTGACTATAGCATCTAAAACTCTAAAAATGTTGACGGTAAAAAGTGACCTTGAGCCAAGACGAAAAGCAGACTTAGACACTTACAGACAGAGAATTTTAAGCCGATCCACATCCATAACATTTACGATTCTTATGCTATCCACTTTACTACACACAGTTAAAACCATCAATTTTGGTATTCAAATATGATTAAAACAACTGAATAGTACTTAATTATTCAAATGATAATTACTTAATTCGTGATTTGCATATTCAGCCCGCTGTCACTATGCATAGACTAAGAGAAAGCCTAATTGGCTTTTAATCGACAACATAGAAATTATGTAACAAAAGAAAGTTTATTTACTCAAATCTTACCTCGTTAACCATTCGTGTCTATAATGACGGATGAATATAAAGAAGTTGTCTAGCCACTTATGCTTCCCTTTATTACCCGCATTTATTGCTGTCACGTTTATTCACAATTTAATCGTCCGAATCTATCAAATCTTTCCATTTCAAATATATAAATTAGTCCCTGGTTCACAAAATTTCGTTTCAAAAGTATAAAGAATCTAAACAAATCTTCCTCGAAGCGTTTACCTATACTCATTCGTTTTATTCCCCAGAGGTATCACAGTGCTTCGCAAAAATAACAAGTCCTGATCACCGGGACTACCTACTTTCTAAACAAAAAATCGTAATCGATTGTGGGTGTGTGAAATGTTAACACGGTACAATCATACTTATAAATTTGGATAAATTGAACGAAGTGACGGGATAAGGTTTTTTTTAAAGTTTGCGAATAAACAGTTCAGTTATTAGCAGCTAGTAAAAAGGTAAACAAAGTGGGTAACAGACGGGCGAGTAAGTACGCGTACTTACGGCTCGACGACTTTACTCGCATGTACTTTACTCTAAAAATACGCGTACCTACTTAGACTGACACACAGGCGATTAAAATAGTCGTCATAATTACGCAAACTTACTCGCTAGTCCGTCACCCACTTAAAATGTTGAGTTTGTTAAATGATTGGATCCCACTGGGGAACGGCACCCCACAAAGCATACCTACGTATCAGTGAATTTAGCCTAAAACATCCACGAAGCTGCATTCTAAAACGGGCCACTACCCTTTACAAGGTAAAGAGGCAAAAGAATGCCCACTTTACACGGCTGAGAGCAACCGTCCGCTTCATTAAGCAGCATCATTGGAGCACGCCTCCGCGAACTCTGACATATTCACACGGATGTCAAGAGGATTTAATCACCAAGATAAACGGCTCCGCGCCCCTACGCACCACTTTACCCGTAGGTAATACAATTATTTATGTGCGCGTGACATTTTCCACTCTTTTCTGAATGTAAGCACGCATTTTTATCGGTAAGTGCACGCCCGATAAAACGAAAGTTTTATGTTACGCAAGCGTTGCTTTTTATTAACCGTTGGAGACTCGATGCGTCGTTTAAAGGTCACGCGTCTAATTAAATGTATCATATCGACTTTTAAATGACTTGTAAGCGTGCTCTAGCTTCATTTGACTCACCATTTTGTGGTTTGACCGGCGGTATGTGGTTGCTGATTACATATTCGTCGATAACGCCGTCTAACTTTGCGTTCTGGAGATTGTTTGTATAACAGTTCTTGCAGTGTTCCAACCTGAAACAAGATAATAAATAAGCAATACTATTTAAACAGAGTAGACTGAAAATCTTAAGTCCACTAACACTTTTCCTTCGAAATATTTGAAATATTTTTCTGAAAGGATGTCCGCAGTAGCTCGAGTGGCTGGCCCAAGGGCAATTTCGTTTCGCGCACCAAAGCCGCCATTTGTAAAGTACAAAATGACGTATAGCTCTTGCGCCGAGTAGTTTTCACGAAATAGTCGATTTGTGTGACACGGCCTTTCATGTTGTAATAGCACTTACTACGAGTACGAGAGGGTGTCGTAGCGATTTCGTAGCGGCCAGGGATAATTCGTAGCCGGCAACAATATGTCGTAGCGGGCGAGATTACTCAAGGACGACAAAGAAAATGGGTGTTGTCGTAGCAAACGAGATTAGGTCATACCGGCCGAGAATAACTGGGGAAGGGATAACAGATGATTGAGATATGTGTCAGGCAGCCGGTTCGCCACGCTCGACGGCTGCAAAAGCTAGCAAAAAGTGGAGCTTTGAAGCTTATTGTTTTTGCTTGTTCGCTCATAAGCTAGCGTTTGGGAAATCAAATAGAATAATGATGGTAATTCTGAGTTTTCAGGGCGCCCACGACGTTTGATTGGCGTTTGCTCCTTAATGAGCGCATATAACGCGCCTACGCCGAGTTCCTTCGTACTAATGGGGTACATATCACTTTTAGCGTGTGGGCGGATTCGTCACAAGGGTTATTTAGGGCGTGTTTTAATGTTTGTCTTCCAAATTAAAACGTCCATGAATTAGACACATGATCATAGGTAACTTTTTTATTTTGAAGATTCAATAACATCACTACTACTAATTATAAAACAAATTGTCATAAAACTATGATTAAGTGTGATTATTGGATACTTTTCCGTGTCAGAAACGACTGGCAAGGAACGGGGCAGGTTGGCGCGCGGTGCTTGCCATAGTGGATACCAGCCATAGAGTAAACAACCAATTAGAGTGGTGATAAGGGCTATGAAATTATGGTAACGCGTGAGTTTTTTCACTTACACCATACTAACACTAATTTGATTGTTTTTCCTTTGTCTCCTACGTGGAAATATGTCATTTAAGTAATTATTGTTTTGGTTAAATATTTACTTTTCAGTTTTTATACATATAATGTCGACCGTGCCCACAAAAAATGACATTTAAAAACGCATAATTCGACCTATGTTCATATAGCATTTTTACTCCTTATGATCTCAGGAACACACTATTCTAATCTCTCGCAATGCTCACGCACATCTTGTATAGTACCTTTGGTTTCAAAAAAACCAAATTCGCTATGATACCCATCAATATTTCGTGATTCGTGATCGCGATATGTGTGGGCTACATAATAATATTGATCGTCAAATCCATGCCGATGGTACAGCTGACTCACCAGGCGGCGTGGTCGGGCTCGAGCTGGCCGCCGAGCTGGCGCGGGAGGCTGGCGCGCGGCACGTGCGCGCTGAGCTGCGGCGCGCTCACGGTGTGCACGCGCTCGCGCAGCTTCTCGCGCACGAACAGCCGCAGGATGCGGAACGGCGCCTTGAACCACAGCGGCGCCGTCACTATCAGCACCTTCTTCAGCTTCGCCGGGTAGCCGCCCTGCGACAAAAGAAAAACTTATTAAAATTAGATGACGGTTAAGGCCCCAATCGTCTTCTCTTAGCCGCGTCCGGCTACAGCGACTGGTTCCTAACTTTGACAGCATCCTTAATGCGCTCTCAGATGACTGCCGTAGCCGATTTTTGCTGTGATTGTACAGCCACACTTACTACAAGTCAGCACCCCTCCGACATAATTATAAGACTGGTGTCGTAGAATAAATGGGAACATTAGAACCACCACAGCCAAAATTTAGAAGCAAGCGCGGGCGTAACTTAATACAGCGCTCGGAGTGCTCATTATCTGACTAAAGGCAACAGGTAATAAGCGAAAAAGGCAACGTATCGGTTCGTGAGATGAGCGACTTAGAACTTCAGGGAATTAATCACTATTTTCATGAGAGTCGTGATTTTCCGAGAAGGAAATTTTAATTAATACTTCCGCCATATATATATTACATTGCAAGGTAAACTTTAAGAACACAGACGTTTCTAAGAAATAATCTACGCGTCATGTATTCCTGGAAATTACTTTAATACCTCGCTTATCAAGCAAACATTCGTTTTAAAGTTACAGTGAAAAATTATAATAGTAATGAAGTGTGCACATAAAACCCGTTTGTCTAACCAACAGCGAAAAGGTTTACGGAACACATCTCGTTTCCGACTAGGCGTAAAAATGTCAAGTGTCCTCAGACCTCCACATTATTTCGACACTGCGCGCTCGTACGTTATTACGTTAAGCCCGGAAGCAATTTCCAGATGCTCTACAAGACACAAATTAATTACAGAACACGAAATGCTGGGAATTGAATAGGAATCGTCGGGAGCAAGGCCAGGCCGTACGATACTAACTCGATTAAGCTTTAATTAGACGTATAGATGTACCTACATCGGTGGGTACGCGAAAAGACTCGGGCAAGAGTATTGACAATAAGAACATCACATTCTATTTGACAAATAGAGCTCTTAAAGGCTACAAAATTGAAGTTACAATGGAATTTCTTTCTGACATACTGGTACAAACCCTAAATTGCCACCATTAAGAAAAATAGAAGAAATTGCAATCGTCGCAGACCAATGATTGGTATGCATGTTCTTAAATTGCATCTCAGTGATCACAGTTTGGAAGAAATATCGAAACATGAACTGTAATAGGTTATTAAGGTTAATAATAGAGTGCAAGTGCCGATATTTTTGACCACCTCGGCCTCTCTGAAATATCTGATGGCGACTGTGCCTAGATCATAGGTGGTAGCCTCACCTCTCACGTATATAACGACAACAATTTATGAACCATTTAGAGTAGAAAAAAATCATTTTAAGTCGACGGATGTCATTCAGGTAACGTGACATCAGAACAAATCTTTGCAAACCAGGGTTAGGTTAGGTTAAAACCAGACTGAGAACGTAGTGTCGTTCCGTGTACCGTTCGTTGTTGTGCCTACGTGTCTTTCGGTTGAAACTATAGAGGACTGACGATAAATCAAAAACCAAACTAGCTAAATATGTTTCAACAATTTTTCCACATATTTCAAAAAAACCTGTTATCTTACGTACTTACACCCACTCTATCCCCTAATTGCCTCTAGTTTAGCATTACAGAAACGTTAAGGCTAAACAGGGCGGTAATACAGCCTTAAAGGTTAAATTAGAAAGCAGGATGTTTTCGCATTACACTGAAAGTAGATGAAAGAAAAAACATTTTCCAAGCAGCAGTTTCATTAAGTTAGTCCTTACTTTATAGCAGTAGGAGCCCAATGGGAGCGATGCTGGCCTGGCAGGTATTTATTTAGTTTGGTGTATTTGATTTGGCGACATCCCGTATTCATGAATACTGCAAGTGTCTATTAGGACTAGTATCTATAATTAATTCTCAAGTTAACGGCACACTAACATTAGGTTTCGATCGTTTTTTTTTACTTTTTCTGCGTGTCTACTCTTGCTTAATACTTATGTCCTGTCAATCTTTCAAAGGTTAACTGGAAGAGATCCCTTTTAGGGCTAAGTTCGCCTTTGTGCATGTTTGGTGTCCTGTATTCATCTTTTTCTTGTGTTTTATGTACAATAAAGAGTTATACATACATACAATACAATACACACACGTCTTAAGCAAATATAGATTAAGTAACGTTTTATGATGATATACTAAAAATATCAGTTTCTCGCTTTATAAAACAGGTAGGTACGTTTTTTTTTTCAAGCAACTTTTCACTTCGATCAAGTATGACAAGCAAAAAATACAGTTTAACAAATTGTAACCAATCTTTTAGTGCTTATGCCAGACTTATTATATTAATAGGTACAGAATGAAAAAGATAATCGGATTACTGCGAGCACAAAGCGAAAGAAATTGGTGAATATTCATCAAATAAAGTAAGTAAATTTAAAACTAATTACAGAACGAACTCGGGGGGGGAGAAGGGCGATAATAAATCCGCATTAGAGGCCTGAGTGGGACTAGACTCATAAATATTCACGGTCAGCGCTCCTGAGTGAAGCGCTCTTGCAGAACACGAGCTGACCCTGCACCGCCCATCAATCTAGAGTTTCACGACACTTTTGTTTTAAAAACCTGCTTGTTCGTTTGCAACGTCCGCCAAAACAAACAATTGAACTTTTAAACCGTTTCGAAAATACGACGCGGTTTAATTGAAGCCCAGTAATTTTATAACGGCGTCAATAATAATAAAATTTAGAAATAGCTAATAAAATCTGAAACGACGTAGCGTCGGCTGCTGACGCCATTTTCCAGCGCATAAATCCTTATGGGTATTTACACGGTCCGAAGTCCCAGTACTGGCAGGTGGCAATGCGCAATTCTCGCCCGGTCCGGACCAAATTTTCCGACGTTTCCGGCGTCGGGTCGCATGGCACTAATAACTGTTACAGTGCTAAAACAAAGCCGAAGTGCTGCGATTGTGGTAATGCCGGACTGCCGTTTATTCATACGGATTTTGCAAGCTTACGACCAGCGGAAAAACATTGCCTGCGTTTTAAGCAGCTGTTATTTTGAACTAGGTTAAGTTGATCGCTTTCCCTTGAGTGACTTTATATACCTTGCGTAGAGCTATTTTATTACAGGTCCATTTTAAAACACAATTTTAGCAATTTTTTGGGCGAAATTGTTATAGGCGATGCGGGTAGCAACTCATGACTATTTTGATTCCTTTTTCCACGTATACGCCTACAATCATGCTAAACGTGGCCTTTAGGTTTTGTTACCTCAGGCTCTGTCTACCTCGGAAGGGATATAGACGTGATTTGTGTATGTGTGTGTATATGTATTTTAGGAAGATATTTAGAAATGGATGGATTATAGAGGTGTTTATACTTGAAGGTTAGGGTAAAAAAAAAAATTATTCGTGTTTTACTGCATAATCGTAACTACAGTTCAAATTAAATTTTCTACTAGAAAACAAAATTAGAAAGTATTCTTCTAATCTACTCGTATATCAAATTCACTTCAACTTTTCACCAGTTTCGATTGATGTCCTTTAAAAAATCGGGCTCTTCCGAACCGAGGCCCCGCGACAAGATTACAGATTACAGCGGCCTTATTGTCTAACGCGCGAACGCTCGTGATGTCGCGATCGCGTTCACCGTCTCTTTCTTCTACCCTTACAGAAAAGAATGGTGATTGTGATTGTTTATGCTTAGCTTAAACAACAAGGACTCTGGTCTTGCCACGTTTGTACAACATCGTAGCGTTCCAAAGTCAAATTCGCTTTCGTTAATTTTAATTCTATCGAATACGCATCGAAATAGAAAGTAGGAAAGCCAAGGGATATCGCATCCAGGCTCGCGTCGAAATTAATATTACATGTGAAAAGAAGTAGCGCTGCGATTCGCGCGTGTCTTGCATGGTAATGCAGTACTTATACCACATAGAGGGGAGGATTACCGGCATGCATATCATTTAGGTACTAACTGAAGCTAAATGAACACTGGCACGGACTAAATGACACTTTCAGGATCTGCAGATAAGTTAGAATCGAAAACTAAGAACATTTTGCCGCAATTTTGTTTCGCCGTAGGAATAGGTAGGTACGTATTTCCTGATTATGTTGTCGTCTTACGGACCTTGCTAAGTTTGCTAATCAATGGAGTTTTCAATGGGTTCTCACGTTTGAAGGTAAGTATCTTGTGTCATTGAAAAGTGGATACTTACGGGCAACAGCCGCTGGAAGGCAACGTAGGTATCGGTTACGGAATCAATGAAAATATGATATTGGTTTTGTGTGGGCGCACATTCACGCTATTACGTATTTAAGTACAAAAATAATAATATGTTCGTTCCTAAATCTAGAAGACGTTCCTAAATCTAGAATTACGTATTGATTCAAGTCATGTTCACGTCCCCAAATCCTACGTAGGTTCCTGCTTATTTTAACATGAACACCCAGCGCTTAAATCTTAAAGGTTAATGTCAATCTTATTTTAACTCTCAATGACATCAGGATCCTTTTAAAACGTTTAAGCTTCCTTATGCTACAGTCTCCAGGATACATTTTCCAAAGTCAACGAGAAAATTATTGGTATACAAACATTTCAAAGGTTAGTTAGGGCGAGTACGAGCGGGATCCGGAGCCAAACTAGGGGTGACGGGTCAATGCCCCCGCTATTTAGTCCTACAAGACATGAACGCGTTAAAGGTGGCTGTCCCGACCTCCCCTTAGGGCTACACCCTACACCGCAGCTAGAATAGCACCGCGAGCGGTGCGTTGTCGTAAACCCGAATGTCTTTACGTGCGCGGAGTACGAACATCGGAATACTTCGTGTGAACCAATCGCTCATTAAATTCAGTAGTAAAAATGTCGTAAAGCGTAGAACTACATATACGTTTCATCATATTCGAAAAACGCGACACGACCATTAGAATCGCGTAATCACTTCACAATGCCTCAAGCTTAAACTAAATCCTAGCGTGGTCGTGTCCCAAATCGTGCAGGGCAGTCCATCACGAATTGAAGCTTCAAGGGATTTAACCTCAATAATCGGCGAAGCGACGCAAAATAAACAGTTGCTCGCTCATACATTTTCGCCGGTGTTCTAACTTCCAATGCAAACTGCTCGAAGCCGGGGATTCGTCGTGTACCTACGTAACCTACTAACTCTTCGAAATTCTAAATTCGCATAGTAACAATAAGGTCACGTGACAGTTAGTAACAGGTAGAAAAATTCGGAGACTACCCACCTGCTATGGGTGGTGTAGGGGTATAGCACGCGTCACGGAATGACGAGGACCCGGGTTCGATTCCCGGCCATAGCTTTACTTTTCGGATTTTTCTATGTTATAATTTTCACTGACATTTAGAAATTACTAACTCTTATCAAAATACAGTCGAAACTCCCAGGGATGAGATTGGTTAGCGCGAATCCGGAGCTTCTCGACAAAATATTGCAAACAATCCTGAGAATTCCAGGCAAAATTACTTCAGCAATGATTGTTTAAACTCAAATTAGGAATTCGGATGGCAAAGACAGAAGTCTTTTTTTTTTTTACTTCACAAGCCAGTCAGACTAAGCAACACGTCGTAAGAAA
Organism: Pandemis corylana; assembly: GCA_949127965.1. Classification (NCBI taxonomy): domain Eukaryota; kingdom Metazoa; phylum Arthropoda; class Insecta; order Lepidoptera; family Tortricidae; genus Pandemis; species Pandemis corylana. The sequence goes on along the minus strand of OX421866.1, from coordinate 10,902,975 downwards.
GCTTCAGCTTGTACAAAGTATTATCAACACTGGAAAGCTAATTTATGGAATGAAAATACTATTTTCTGTAATAAGTATCCAAATTGTAAGTCTATTAAATAAATAATTCAATTTGAAAGGTTTCTCTGTCTATCACACATTTAGATAGTAAATAAGCAGGAGCATTGTCCCTGGTCGGCTCGGCGTCTAGAGTCTAGACATCCCATGACGTCAGCCGTCTATAGCCCAGCATTAAGGATAATGTTCAGCACTCAATTGCATTACACGAACCTACTCAAACGAACAAATACAGACACACGTACCTAATAGATAACCGACGGTTCAATGAATGGCGATGGAACAAACCTTAAATTCATTAATTTACATAAACGTTTAACAGAACAGATTTCTGCAATTAACTCAAGATTAAGTTAAAGTAGATACGCGTTTGTAGGGCGGAACAGTTCGACGCCGAATTCATCAGGCCGGGAGCGAAAGTTCAACAATGACTTGTCGCTAAACAAATTCTATTCAGCGAAGTAAGACGCGGCCGAGCGCCGCCGGCTGGCCGCTGATACCCGACCCGAGCACTCGACGGGACGCCTCGCAGCTCCCAGGAAACTAACACTTCAACAAGGGATTTAATTTACAGCACTGCAGCACTGAAACTGTTGGTTCTTCTTTCAAGTAACTTAGTCTTAATGAAAAGAAGTGGCCTAATTTTAACAGTACATTGTTCAACGAGGGACTCAAACAAGCCATAATGACACGAGATGTTTAGCCACCCGCAGTGGCGGATTTACAAATTTTCAAGGTATAGGCTGAATTCCCAAATTTGCCGCCCCCAAAATCTGCCGCCCTAGGCTCGAGCCTTCTCAGCCTTATGGTAAATCCGCCACTGGCCACCCGAAGCTCATCGAGCGAGGGTAGCTATAGTTAGAGTGTCATTATGGTTATTTAGTCTCGCGTTAAACACTACTTTTCACTTTGAATGCGAGGAAAAAAACGACGTTCTATACAAAATTACAATATTTAATTATAACAAAGTTCCTTACAATTACGTAATTAGAATCGTTCGTACAATGTGTACTTCGTTAATTCTTCTTCACTGTATGATGATGGTGACATTTTTGGTCCATAATCTATAAAGTTGCACAATTATTTGGAGAAATATTACTTTTTTTTACAACGTACGCTTAATAATATTATTTACGACATAATATTTTTATTATAAAACCTTCGATGGAAGAGTAGTCTGCAATCAATTCCAGACACACAAACCTTGAGGAAGCCGGCTTCGACTTTTTTTTTGGAAAGTGAACCTTTAAATTCTTGCATATTTAGCCAATAGATTCAAACTTGAAAACTATTTTTAAACTAATTGGACCATGTATAATAAAATGTATTCATCCTTAATATAATTAAAAATAGATGCATATTCGTAATCATGAATCGTGTTTCACGAAATTAAATCGTTATTTTTTTATATCTTTGCACAGTTGTCATTTTGAGGTTATTTCCACGCCCTAAAATTTGTCTATACTTAAAGTGTAAGTCTTACACAATCACGAACATGGCTGTTTAGGGGTTTCCAAAGTCAATTAAAAAAACACTTTAATCCCTAGAAATTAAAAAGGAGCTTTAGTCACGATATGCAGAGACTAAAGTAACATTTTAAGAGCATGTGAAGTGAAAAAGTTATTCTTTCTCGCTAGCTCCATATGGCATTCAACTTGAAAGTAGCTACGTAAGTATATGACATAGATACCCTGCTTACTCGTGCGTTCGTTAAACCTGTACCTACACATCAATTGTCCTCAGATCAAAGCTAGACCCAACCGAACCCGGACAACTAAGCTTTTGTTTGGTACCTAACAAAACTTACATCGGGACCAAATTGATCAGTAGGTACTTAAGAAATAATAAAACTAAAGCCTTTTTCATGATGTTAACAAAATTGCCAGAACTTGGATAAAATTTGTAACACGTAGCTAGAATCATCAGATCATAACAGCTAGAATGAGAAGCACTTCCAACGCAGGTGTTCGGGACCGTCACAATTTGCACCCCCAAAATAATTTATTCGCAATCTCGCAAAGGGTTGCATTTTACTGCCATTCATTCGCCGTCGCCGTCGTAGTCGCTTGTACGGAAATATTTTCCGACCTTATTCTCTGGAAAAAACTTCAGATGAGGAAGGGAATGAAAGGAAACTATTTTTAGACAACTATTCACATTCGCCGGGCATGTATTTCATGGTAATTTTATTGTATTCACAAAGCACGTGGATGCTTTATGTCAGGCATATCAAAATGTTTTACGAACCCACATCGTTTTTACGGGCTTTGCCTCCTCAAACAAATGTAAAACGTAAATGTTTGATGTTCAATTCGTCGTTGACAAAAAAAGGGACACAAATTCAGGAGGGTGATTAATTAATTTCTTCGGAGAATTGGGATTGTTTTAAATGCTAACAAGCTTATTATGTTATTTCGTAATTACGTATTCACTGGCACCTTTTCTCAGAAAATATTAGTCTAATATTATTAGTGTTTTCTCATACAAAAACTAATTAATAGTTTAATATCCCTTGTGAAACGAGGCCCCCGGTTGCACCCATCCTTATTTATTAAAAGGTCCTGAATTCCCGGAATTAACGTTGTTTCAAAAAGTTACTTACCGGTTTTAGTTTGGGTACATACCAACTTACTTAATTATAAGAATTAGCAACTGAAATAGTTTTGGGTAAACTGCGAAACCTAAATTTAAAGCAAATTCTCGTTTTGCAACATTTACGGCTTTTGCTCATCTTAACAAACCGATTTTTTTATTTAGGTATTTCTTTATATTTATGTAAGAGTTATTCTATTTATAGTCGCAATAAAAAGCGAATAATACGGACTCGAGGATATTTTATCGTTCTTAGCGTGTAGGTAAGTACTTCCTTGGAGAAGCGTCGGGGCTCAAAGGGTCAAAGGAGTGTATTGCCCGCCACTCCGGGGAAAACGGCGTATTCACACGGGAAATGAGAAACTTCAGAGCCCATGATGATGTACACAAACCACTATGTGTATTCAGCGAACTACTACCTAATAGCACGAAAAGGCTACAACAATGAGAGAATTAATGCCGTTTCGGCATGGGATCGCAGCACGAAAATACCGAAAATGAAATGAATCTTCAGATATTTGAGTACAATACGAGTATACCGACGCGTGTACAAAATTACTTTTCATTTACTCGCTTGCTTTGCTCGTAATTTCCCTACGGTGCTGCGAACATTTTACGGTATTAATGGCATGTGTACAGATGTAGAATTTATTCAAGCGGCGTAGAAACCGAGATACTAAAAGTAAGTAAGTAAGTAAGTAAATGCTTTATTGTACAAATATAAAGATACAATTTACAAAAAAATAAAAATAACATTAATACATGCATAAAAGTCTTTGTGGTTCCAGCTAACCGCGGTGTAAGATAACAATTATATTTATTTCGTTACGCTCAGGAAACGCCAAAGGTTTTGAGCGTATTTTCCGATCCTTCAAACTTCCGAGATTTTCTCTATTTTTGGGTAGACAAAGAAACCATCTGTCTTGTTTCCACACCGGTTTTGTAAAGCGACAGCAACCCGCGACCTGCTAATGACAGAGCATCAGAGTTATGTCAAAGTTGATGGAGCGGTTTCGCAAGGCGAGGCGCGAGCGCGGGCGCGGCTGGCGCACCGCCAACCGGGAACAGCGATCGCTATCTCTGAAACTTTCCTGCGATAACGAGACGTATTCATAACAGCTTTATTTTAACTTCCACGACTGATCCGCCCGCGGCTAGACTCACGACTGCGGGTACAAAGTTCAGTGGTTTCTGTGACGGTATTAAAAGAAAACTGACCATTAGAACCGGTTCGACGTAGTTACATCAGGTACCGGCGATCTCAATACTACTGCGACTATAGATAACTAATTAAATTTAATGAGCCACCACGTATTGACAGACACGTACAAAATATTTAAAAACTAAAAAACGTTGATGTTACGTGTTCCTTATTGCAGCAGTGGCGTGGCGTGATGTGATAAGCCGAGCTTGTATTAGCCTGATATTTTAGTATCATAGCGCTAACCTCGGTGTTAATAAATGCAGCTGAGCGTACCAGTATATCGTGGGTATGTACAATGCAGGTCCGTCCCCGATGCATAAATTTATCCTTATCAAGGGCTACGACACGTGCGTCACGGCACGCGCCGCGCTAATCATGAGCCCAGAAACAAATTGTGTTGTGTCTTGTTAATTAAGCCACTAATGTATGTTTCATTCGCTGCATCAAAATGTATCACCTTATTAGTGGCGCTGAAGGTCGTTATCCAACCTGAATGTACGTGATAAGTTAAGCTGCTTATGTATGAACAGTAGATATAGAATTGTAGATGTAAGTACCAGATACATTCGTGAATTTTGTTTTCGTTTTCAGCTATCAATTTATAATACTTATAGCACAGTACTGTTCCGAAACGATAGCGCGGAGCACGCTAATCGACAATCGATAGTAGGACTCATTACAGCGGTACTGCACACGCAAATATTGTCAGATAACCGCAGCGCAAACTGCCAAATATAAATAAACGAATTTAAAACAGAGTAGTGGTTTCGTGAATGGAGTGAATCAACTTTATTGACGACCATCGATGTAACAATTTGAAATTCAAATGACGTCCAATGTGCGACGCTCCCGGCTGAGAACAAACAGGGTTTTATTAAACTGGTCGGTCGCGAACCGCGCAGTTATGTACCTGGGTCACGTGTGCTGTGCTGACGATGGCAGTCGCCGGCAACGTGTCAGCTCTACAGCCCTAGATACACTTAAGTTTTGCTAATTACTTTTGTGACTATTACTGTTAAAGAACACTATTTATACCACAGCCTTAATTTCAAAATTTCAAGCTACTATGCGAATACACAGTAGCCGAAACTACCTACGTTAATGGACAAATATTAGCGGGCCACTTCGATATCTGCGAATGGAATTGTTTACACACCAAGTTACGCAATGTGCAAGATGATTTAAACCGACCAATGAAATTTAATGCTAGCTCAGAAACGGAATTGTCATAGCACAGTTGGCGACGTCCCAGACATCCTCAACGTGATGTAGGTCAGGAATGGCGTCTCGTGTCCCCGAGCGCAGGCCGGGGCCGCGGGGCCGCACCACGACGCGACCAGACATCTAAACATCCTTGTAAATCAATTCCGACCAGCTGACGCGCGACTTATCCCCTTCGAATAAATACTCGCGAGCTATAATCCTATAATGATTCTGCGTCTCCTTACAACTTTGTCGCAAACACTCGCTAACATGACAGAGCGATTAAACGTTGCGTTATTGCATAACTTTTACAGCGTCTGGAGCCAGTGAGATGCGATATGGAATTCAGCCAAATCGTTTGAAGCCGCGTGTAGGCTAGGTATATTGCTAACCACACAGATCACTTTTTTGTACTGCGTTCGACGGATGCACGAATAAAATAGGGGAGTGCATTTCTGAAGAAAGAACATGCGACTTACGCGCAGCTGCCGTCTCCCCGACGTCTGCCAGGTGCGAAATAATCGTGCTCTTACAAATCCTTAACAAAAACGCAACTGGGGGAATAATCCTCACAAACAATATTTTTTCATCAAAACAAACCGTCAACAGCAAACAAAGAGCGGTTTGAAAAACAAAGTAGCATATATGCAACATAACAGATACATATTCATTTATGCTTTTACAGGTGAGTGCCACACACAAAGCAGTAATTGCCGTTCAAAGCGCAACGACTATGACGCGTGTTCTAACAACTGTCCAGAGATTGGTGTGATTAGAGGAAATTGGAAAACCAGGCCTTTGCCAATGAGACACTATTGTACGTACTTGTATACGAGTATTAGCAAACAAATGGTTGGCGAAGTCCGATTACGCATATGTCGTTGCAAATGCTGTTGCCGGTTCGCCGAGCCGTGCGTCCGCAGCTGCAGGCCACGCTCCGAGGATCCCACAGCGATGAATGCACCATCTCATTATACCCGACCGACGATGAAAAGCGCACCCACCGCGAACAAACTGCACTCGATAACTAGGGCAACCTTATTGTTCTACTGCACTGTGTTATCTCCTTTAAAGTGATACGACATGACCTATTTTCTGTAGTCTAGATTTTATACGCGCAAAATTAACAATCTCGAAGAAGATTCAGTCAATAATTCAGTTACGTGGCCTGCCCTTAGGCACAACAAACAAAGGGTCAAAGGATCTAAACGGAAAAAAGGATAAAGTGAAAATGTTGTCTCGAGTCAGGATACGAAATGGAATCCTTGAAAACAGAACCTTTGCGACGTGTGTCGACGTAAACCAAGTTTATTCAATGTGTAGAAATAAGACGCTGTACACAACGCGGTGTTGATTGTGAATATACCGATTGTATTCTCACATTATGCTAATTGTGAGGTACCTATCAGGTGACAGATACACAAACAACACACTCAATCTGTTCTTTCATCCTGGCTTAAAGGCCTCAGTTTTAATTAAGAGTGGTGACCAGTGCTATACTGCAGTCTGTCACGTATGGTAAGCGGAAGTAGAGCGTAGCGGAGGTGACGTCACTTCCCTCCCGCGACCTTCCTCGGCGGATATTAATCATCCCGGCCGCCGACGCCATACCTCGCCGAACATTTCGGCTAATTGAAAACCGAACGATGGAACTCTCCACTTACGTCGTCACGTCACCATATACAAACTACACAACTTGGCCGAACTTTGATGAGGATTCATAGTCGCCGCCAGCGTTGTTGATAAACTGAGGTTTGTTTACCGCCAGTGCAGATAATTAAATAGTATCTTGTTTACGATTACATTTTTAAGGCGAAGATAAAGTTATTACATTAATCAATTACAAAACTTGTATTTAATACCAAATGATTAACATAATCTGATGTTGGACGACTATTTGTAGGTAGACACGTGCCTATGAAGTTTTTTTTTAGATAATTAAAAAAAATAGACTTCGTGAGAAAAATAGAAGTATTTAATACAAAACCGTTCTTCAAACGTAGCTTGTATGTTAGCAGAAATTGTCATGAAATCAATACAGTAAGGTAGCGCAAGGTTTCCGAGTAGGGTTGCCAGATGAGCCAGATCGTATGACCCTATTGACGGGAGAAAAGTTTTTTTTTTCGGGATTCTGTGACTTTGGTTGGGAGAACCAAAAATAAAATAAAATCAGTAAATATACAAAAAAAAAAACCCACGCGCTCGAAACGGGCGGCAACGTTTCACTTTGTCGAAAATTTGGAACTTATAATTATGATTTTAATATTGAACTTGTGTTTCGGGAGATTTTTTACTTTGTCGGGATTCGGGAGCACATACAAAAATTTGGGAGAATCCCGCCAAATCCCGACCATCTGGCCACCCTATTCCCAAAGTACCTAATGCGAATGTATACGAATAAGGAGGTTCCCGGCGGCGCGAGCGCCGTGAATCAGAGCCCACGTGACCCTCAAGGTGAGCCGACCGGCGTAAAAACATCTCGCGGCCAACAAACAGCTACTCGGGTACTTCGCGATATCTACGTAGGACGTAGGTAAATAAAATTCATGAATGATCGTCACGAAGATTCGCTTTCCTAGTATCCGATAAAGCTGTTTGTTATGATATCATTCGATTCTAAAAGCTACTAATGGGCAAACAGGAAAGTTTTGCGAAAACACGTGGACGCAAATACACAAAAACGGCCCCGACACATATTTCGCGTTAAATTGAGAATTTTCCGCAGAAATCTAAATTGCGACTCAATATCCAAAAAAACTTCACACCACTTAACTGTTGCGTCATTATTTCGACATAACACCGGTGACAGCGAATAAAAGTCAATCAAACGACGATTAAACCGATGCGATGCTATTGGAAAATTATAAACAACGAACCATAACAAGAGTGGTTCTTAATAATTTCTAGTGATCACTTCGGGACTTCGTCGCCGTCGCCGCCGCTAAATGCGCAATAGACGGCAATATTATAAACACAAACATTGTCGTGACGAATGTCGCAATAATGGATATCTTGGTTTCAACGGTTGTTTATTAGAACGAAGCTGTCGTACATCAATCAAGTGTCTCATTTTCTTTAAGGAATATCCTGCTTTTCTCGGAGAGGAATCTTGACAGACGTCAGACCTAGAGCCCTGAATACTTTTATGGAGGCTGAGCACTCCATGGGAGAAAGCGAGAGGGCATGCGCTCCTAGTCTTCCAATACAATGTTAGAAAGAAAGGCATGCTAAATTGATAATGCTAGTCTCGTACGACCATGGTCAGCGATTCCAGGCTGCATTGGTTGGTGACCTTATGACGGTATTTATGTCAAAAATATGTTTTTTTTTTATTCATGCCGCATTGCAGCTCTCTGTAGGTATATTGTGCTATTAAGCGCAGGAAATTCAACAATCTAATCGCCCGCAGATGAGATTTCGCAGATGAGAGGCGCCAGTCCGACACAAGCGACCTTGCTCTTGCGCTGCGCTGCGCGACTGGTCGCCGCACCCACACAAACATACGCCTCCTCGCATGGCATAACATCGATTTCTACGAGATCGTCAACTTGACGACAACGTACTTACATTAACATAATGATCCCGCTGCTCCACATATAATCCACTATATAAACGACCACATGAAGCTCAATTGTCTAATAAGGTCATGCGACCATAATATTCCGCTGATTCAAATCGAACTATGACATCACCGGTATACATACTGTAGAATCGAATACATTATCATAAAGTTCGAAGCTCATGATCGGCTGTATCGATAAAAACACAATAAGAAAGTTATCAAAACAAAAGACAATCGTGAAGTTAACCTGCGATTTTTAATAAATAGGGTACCTACCTACATTTGACAGTAAAGTTTGTCTACACAGATGAAATTATACGCTGTACAAACTATTCGCTATTCCTTCCGCAGTGTCATAATTCCTGTGGATGTCCCGCCACGTACGGAACGCAACGCGTCGAGCATGCAACATGGAAGCTCGTTAAAAATTTCGTCAGTGTTCGGTATTCGTTTAGGCAGCGTCAAGTTAACGGTAGCGTGATTTGCGAAATCCGTGACAGCCTACAAGACAAGACCGTGATTAATAGCGCGTTAAACAATAGTCTTTACAGGAGCCGTAGTTTGGCAAATGGCTGCGTTGTTTTAATTAGTGTCGGGTGTCGACAGAGGTGGCGATTGACGTCACTAAATTTAGTTTTCCATGGACAGACTCCGCTGCGAATGTCGTCTGTTTTTGCCGCAGTCAACAGGCTCCCGTGATGACGACACTAGTTAGGAGATAAAAGTTTTATGCGACATTTTTACAACATCTGCCTGATATCAAGTAGCAGGCCTAAGATGGAAAATACTTGCTTTGCATAGAAAATAAATTCACCTTTGGGTTTAAGGCTGCTAAGCTAGCAAGTCAGAGAGTTCGCAAAGTACAGTCGAATAGGTACCTACATGAATTTCCATTCCTCAACATCTACCTGTTATTATACCTACAAGTTACGTGTATTTTCATTCTTGTAGTAAGTATAAACATTGCAGTTTTGTGAAGAGTCCCTATTCATTGATTGATTAATGCGATATCTTGACGCAACTATCTAAACGCATGATACGGGTGAGCGTTGCACAATAGCTACTTCGTAATCCACATTTTATGTATAGCCGATTGACTTAGTTCACGCAATGCATGACTGTTTCTTTACGTGAACACGCGATTTAGAGTGCTAGTCGGTTATTCGTCGTTGTTATGAAGTCGAGACTCACACCTAATGTCAATACAGCCCGATGTACGTGACATTTCGCCAAAAAGTTAAATCACATAAGTAAAGCAACACACCGCTCTATCATACTATAACATATTTGCATGTTTTTTCTTTATTTTTCTGGGAAACCTATTAAAACAATTTGTGAAGAATATTCTTGCCAAATACCATTAATAGCGCGAATCCACATCAAACTCTGATTTAATGCTGATAAATCTTCTAATGATTGAGGCTTAATCGTTCTTATGTATGTAAACTCTTTATTGTGCAAAATAAACATAAAACAAATACAATTGGCAAACACTGAGATACATCTTATACCTTTAAGGGATCTCGTAATACGCAATTCGTATATCAAAATTTGGTAATGTGGAGATCTTGTATTTAAGTAGGTAGATAGGTAATATTTCGTGTAATGCTTGGTAGTTTACATACCTGGTATGCAAGGTATTTTGGAGATTACGTAGAATTTGTTGAACTTGCAAACATTAATTTAATGTGGCTACATATTGGGGCTACATTGTTTCTCCAACCTCAGGGAATGGTATGTTCTCTGTGAAATACATACTTTATCTTTGATCTCTCCCTAACCAAACGAAACTCGTAACTTCCATATAAGCTAATACATTATTCAAACCTTGTGGTTTATTTACTTTTACATAAAATTTCAATTTAGCTTTGAATGAAAATAATTATAACTAGTTATATTTTATTATAATATATATAGCTGAATACCCACTCACTGACTGACTCACTGACATGCTGTTTTGAGGAACCCACAAGAGGTGTGATTAGACTCTATACATCTTCGTATCAGAAATGCCCCCACGACCACCAGAAAAATACGAAATCGACCTCAACGTGGAAACTGACTTGACACATGGGGCGGTTCTCCGCAACGGCTCGACTTCTCGAGTTTGTCCGGAACTAAAGTCGCTCAGAACAGCCGGCCAATGGGTGAGCCGTTCCAAGATTATTCAAAATGGCGAAAACAAGATGGCCGCCATACAAAATTGAAACGCGAATATCTCAGAGGCCAGTCGAGATAGGTGGGTGGTGCTCGACCAAATGTCATTCAGAGTTGAGGGGGAAATCTGATTAAGCAATTTTTTTTCCAAGATGGCGGATTCAAAATGGCGGCCAAATTTTTTTTTTATCCGATCCGATTGAAAATTTGCATCCGGGGATCTTTAGGGCCACAGATTCAAATGGCATACTTTATTTTTCGGTTCCGCCATTTTCCAAGATGGCCGCCATACAAAGTAATTTCTGTATCTTTGATCTGTTGTTTTGAGGAACCCATAAGAGGTGGGGTTCGGTTCTATACACTATCGCTTTGTAAATTTTATGATAAGTACCCAAAAAATGAAAAATCGACCTGAACGTGGAAACTGACCTGACACATTGGCCAGCTCTCCGAAACGACTTGCCTTATCGAGTTTGCCCCGAACAAAAGTCACTCAGAACAGCCAGCCAATAGGACAACCAGTATTTTTTTTTCAAAATTGCAAAAACAAAATGGCCGCCATACAAAATTGAAACGCAAATATCTCAGAGGCCAGTCGCAACAGGTGGGTGGTGCTCAAACAAATATCGTTCAAAGTGAGCGGAGTAATTAAATGAACCTAATTTTTTTTCCAAAATGGCGGATTCAAAATGGCGGCCAAAGTTTCTTTTACTCCGATCCGATTGAAATTTTGCATCCGGGGCTCTTCGAGACCACAAATTCAAACGCCATATTTAATTTTTCGATTCCGCCATTTTCAAAGATGGCCGCCATACAAAGTAATGTCAGACTCATGGACTCACTTCTGTTGTAAAGCAGCTTTTAGGAATAGGGTTCGACTTTATACACCATCGCATAAGAAATTATATCACAAAAACAAAAAAAATGCAAAACCGACCTTAACGTGGAAACTGACCTGACACATGGCCCAGTTCTCCGCAACGACTTGCCCTATCGAGTTTGCCCGAAACTAAAGTCGCTCAGAACAGCCAGCCTTTGGGTGAACCGGTATTTTTTTTACAAAATTGCTAAAACAAAATCGCCGCCATACAAAATTGAAACGCGGATATCTGTGGCCAGTAGAGATAGATGGGTTGTGCTCGACCAAGTGTCGTTCTAGGTGCAAGGAGTAATCTAATGAACCTAATTTTTTTACAAGGTGGCGGTTTCAAAACGGCGGCCAAAGAATATAGTAGAAAAGTCTGGAAAAATTTGAAAAAAAACAGGCTGGCAGGGTATCCTCCGCGGGTCCCGTGGGGCCCGCGGCCCCATGCGAAATGCTTTTCCCAAGATGGCGGCCAAAGAATAAAATAAAAATAGGTTAGAAATTTTTGAACAAAAAACAGGACGGTAGGGTGTCCTCCGCGGGTCCCGTGGGGCCCGCGGCCCCCATGCGAAATGCTTTTCCCAAGATGGCGGCCAAAGAATAAAGTAAAAATAGGTTAGAAATTTTTGAAAAAAAAACAGGACGGTAGGGTACCCTCCGCGGGTCCCGTGGGGCCCGCGGCCCCCATGCGAAATGCTTTTCCCAAGATGGCGGCCAAAAAATAAAGTAAAAATAGGTTAGAAATTTTTGAAAAAATAACAGGACGGTAGGGTACCCTCCGCGGGTCCCGTGGGGCCCGCGGCTCCCATGCGAAATGCTTTTTCCAAGATGGCGGCCAAAGAATAAAGTAAAAATAGGTTAGAAATTTTTGAAAAAAAAATCAGGACGGTAGGGTACCCTCCGCGGGTCCCGTGGGGCCCGCGGCCCCCATGCGAAATGCTTTTCCCAAGATGGCGGCCACAGAATAAAGTAAAAAAATGGTTAGATATATTTGAAAAAAAAACACAGGGTGCCAGGAAACCCTCCGCGGGTCCCGTGGGGCCCGCGGCCCACACGCGAAGTACTTTTCCCAAGGTGGCGGTTTCAAAACGGCGGCCAAAGAATATAGTAGAAAAAGCTGGAAAAATTTGAAAAAAAAAGCAGGCTGGCAGGGTACCCTCCGCGGGTCCCATGGGGCCCGCGGCCCCCACGCGAAACGCTTTTCCCAAGGTGGCGGATTTGAAATTGCGGCCAAAGAATAAAGTAAAAAAAGGTCAGAAATATTTGAAAAAAAAACAGGGTGGCAGGGTGACTCCGCGGGTCCCGCGGGGCCCGCGGCCCCCACGCAAAACGCTTTTCACAAGATGGCGGATTCGGAATTGCGGCCAAAGCATAAAGTAAAAAAAGGTCAGAAATATTTGAAAAATAACAGGGTGGCAGGGTGACTCCGCGGGTCCCGCGGGGCCCGCGGCCCCCACGCGAAACGCTTTTCCTGAGATGGCGGATTCGAAATTGCGGCCAAAGAATAAAGTAAAAAAAAGGTCAGAAATATTTGATAAATAACAGGGTGGCAGGGTGACTCCGCGGGTCCCGCGGGGCCCGGGGCCCCCACGCGAAATGCTTTTCACAAGATGGCGGATTCGAAGTTGCGGCCTAAGAATAAAATAAAAAAGGTTAGGATTATTAAAACAAAACAGGGTGGCAGAGGACCTCCGCGGGCCCCTCGGGGCCCGCGGCCCCCACGCGAAATACTAGTTATAATATATATAGCTGAATACCCACTCACTCACTCACTGACATGCTGTTTTGAAGAACCCGTAAGAGGTAAGGCTCGACTCTATACATCGTCGTATCAGAAATGCCCCCACGACCACCAGAAAAATACGAAACCGACCTGAACGTGGAAATTGACTTGACACATGGGGCGGTTCTCCGCAACGGCTCAACCTATCGAGTTTGCCCGGAACTAAAGTCGCTCAGAACAGCTAGCCAATGGGTGAGCCTGTCAAAGTTTTTTCAAAATGGCGAAAACAAGATGGCCGCCATACAAAATTGAAACGCGAATATCTCAGAGGCCAGTCGAGATAGGTGGGTGAAGCTCGACCAAATGTCATTCAGAGTTGAGAGGGAAATCTGACTAAGTATTTTTTTTTCCAAGATGGCGGATTCAAAATGGCGTCCAAATTTTTTTTTACTCCGATCCGGTTGAAATTTTGCATCCGGGGCTCTTTGAGGCCACAGATTCTAATGGCATACTTTATTTTTCGATTCCGCCATTTTCCAAGATGGCCGCCATACAATGTAATTTCTGGATATTTGACCTGTTGTTTTGAAGAGCCCATAAGAGATGGGGTTCGATTCTATACACCGTCGCTTTAGAAATTTCATGCTTAGTACAAAAAAATGAAAAATTGACCTGAATGTGGAAACTGACCTGACACATGGGCCAGCTCTCCGCAACGACTTGCCCTATCGAGTTTGCGCAGAACAAAAGTCACTCAGAACAGCCAGCCAATAGGTGAACCAGTATTTTTTTTTCGAAATTGCAAAAACAAAATGGCCGCCATACAAAATTGAAACGCAAATATCTCAGAGGCCAGTCGCAACAGGTGGGTGGTGCTCAAACAAATATCGCTCAAAGTGAGCGGAGTAATTTAATGAACCTATTTTTTTTTCCAAAATGGCGGATTCAAAATGGCGGCCAAAGTTTCTTTTACTCCGATCCGATTGAAATTTTGCATCCGGGGCTCTTCGAGACCACAAATTCAAACGCCATACCAAAATTTTCGATTCCGCCATTTTCAAAGATGGCCGCCATACAAAGTAATGTCAGACTCATGGGCTCACTTGTGTTGTAAAGCAGCTTTTAGGAATAGGGTTCGACTTTATATACGATTGCATAAGAAATTTTATCACAAGTACAAAAAAAAATGCAAATACGACCATAACGTGGAAACTGACTTGACACATGGGCCAGCTCTCCGCAACGACTTGCCCTATCGAGCTTGCCTGGAACTAAAGTCGCTCAGAACTGCCAGCGTATGGGTGAACTGGTATTTTTTTTTCAAAATTGCGAAAACAAGATGGCCGCCATACAAAATTGAAACGCGAATATCTCAGAGGCCAGTCGAGATAGATGGGTTGTGCTCGACTAAGCGACATACAGGGTGGTAGGTTACCCTCCGCGGTCCCCGCGGGGGCCGCGGCTCCCACGCGAAATACTTTTTCCAAGATGGTGGTCTCAAAATGACGGCCAAAGAACGTAGTAAAAAACGTTAGAAATATTTGAAAAAAATACAGGGTGGTAGGTTACCCTCCGCGGTCCCCGCGGGGGCCGCGGCCCCCACGCGAAATACTTTTTCCAAGGTAGTGGTTTCAAAATGATGGCCAAAGAATGTAGTAAAAAAGGTTAGAAATATTTGAAAAAATACAGGGTGGTAAGCTACCCTCCGCGGTCCCCGCGGGGGCCGCGGCCCCCACGCGAAATACTTTTTCCAAGGTAGTGGTTTCAAAATGACGGCCAAAGAATGTAGTAATATTTGAAAATACAACAGGCTGGCAGGGTACCCTCCGCGGGTCCCGTGGGGCCCGCGGCCCCCATGTGAAGTACCTACTTTTTCCAAGGTAGTGGTTTCAAAATGACGGCTATGGAATGTAGTATTATTTGAAAATACAACAGGCTGGCAGGGTACCCTCCGCGGGTCCCGTGGGGCCCGCGGCCCGCATGCGAATTGCTTTTCCCGAGAGGGCAGCCAAAGAATAAAGTAAAAATAGGTTTGAAATATTTGAAAAACAACAGAATGGCAGGGTATCCTCCGCGGCCCCCACGCAGAATACTTTATCCATGGTGGCGGTTTCAAAAAGGCGGCCAAAGTATATAGTAAAAAAAAGGTTAGGATTATTAAAACAAAACAGGGTGGCAGGGACCTCCGCGGGGCCCTTGGGGCCCGCGGCCCCCACGCGAAATACTAGTTATAATATATATAGCTGAATACCCACTGACTGACTCACTGACTGACATGCTGTTTTGAAGAACCCTTAAGAGGTAAGGCTCGACTCTATACACCATCGCATCAGAAATGCCGCCGTGACCACCAGAAAAATACGAAATCGACCTGAACGTGGAAATTGACTTGACACATGGGACGGTTCTCCGCAACTGCTCGACCTATCGAGTTTGCCCGGAACTAAAGTCGCTCAGAACAGCTGGCCAATGGGTGAGCCGGTCCAAGATTTTTCAAAATGGCGAAAACAAGATGGCCGCCATACAAAATTGAAACGCGAATATCTCAGAGGCCAGTCGAGATAGGTGGGTGGTGCTCGACCAAATGTCATTCAGAGTTGAGGGGGAAATCTGACTAAGCAATTTTTTTTCCAAGATGGCGGATTCAAAATGGCGGCCAAATTTTTTTTTTCTCCGATCAGACTGAAATTTTGCATCCGGGGATCTTCGGGGCCACAGATTTAAATGGCATACTTTATTTTTCGGTTCCGCCATTTTCCAAGATGGCCGCCATACAATGTAATTTCTGTATATTTGACCTGTTGTTTTAGAGCAGTCTTTAGAGTTAGGGTTTTACTTTATACACTATCGCATCAAAATTTTTATCTTAAGTACCTAAAAAATGAAAAATTGACCTGAATGTGGAAACTGACCTGACACATGGGCCAGTTCTCCGCAACGACTTACTCTATCGAGTTTGCCCGGAACAAAAGTTACTCAGAACAGCCAGCCAATAGGTCAACCAGTATTTTTTATTCAAAATTGCAAAAACAAGATGGCCGCCATACAAAATTGAAACGCGAATATCTCAGAGGCCAGTCGAGATAGGTGGGTGGTGCTCGACCAAATGTCATTCAGAGTTGAGGGGGAAATCTGACTAAGCAATTTTTTTTCCAAGATGGCGGATTCAAAATGGCGGCCAAATTTTTTTTTTCTCCGATCAGACTGAAATTTTGCATCCGGGGATCTTCGGGGCCACAGATTTAAATGGCATACTTTATTTTTCGATTCCGCCATTTTCCAAGATGGCCGCCATACAAAGTAATGTCAGACTCATAGACTCACTTGTATTGTATAGCAGCTTTTAGAAATAGGGTTCGACTTTATACACCAACGCATAAGAAATTTTATCACAAGTACAAAATAAATGCAAAACCGACCTTAACGTGGAAACTTATTTGACACATGGGCCAGCTCTCCGCAACGACTTGCTCTATCGAGTTTGCCCGGAACTAAAGTCGCTCAGAACAGCCAGCCTATGGGTCAACCGGTATTTTTTTTTTCAAAATTGCTAAAACAAAATGGCCGCCATACAAAATTGAAACGCGAATATCTCAGTGGCCAGTCGAGATAGATGGGTTGTACTCGACCAAGTGTCGTTCTAGGTGGAAGGAGTAATCTAATGAACCTAATTTTTTTCCAAGGTGGCGGTTTCAAAACGGCGGCCAAAGAATATAGTAGAAAAGGCCGGAAAATTTTGAAAAAAAAACAGGCTGGCAGGGTATCCTCCGCGGGTCCCGTGGGGCCCGCGGCCTCATGCGAAATGCTTTTCCCAAGATGGCGGCCAAAGAATAAAGTAAAAATAGGTTAGAAATTTTTGATAAAGAAACAGGACGGCAGGGTACCCTCCGCGGGTCCCGTGGGGCCCGCGGCCCCCATGCGAAATGCTTTTCCCAAGATGGCGGCCAAAGAATAAAGTAAAAATGGTTAGATATATTTGAAAATATTAGGGCGGTAGGTTATCCTCCGCGGGCCCCGCGGGGTCCGCGGCCCCCACGCGAAGTACTTTTTCCAAGGTGGCGGTTTCAAAACGGCGGCCAAAGAATATAGTAAAAACGGCAAGAAATATTTGAAAAAGAAAAACAAGCTGGCAGGTTACCCTCCGCGGGTCCCGCGGGGCCCGCGGCCTCCATGCGAAATGCTGTTCCCAAGATGGCGGCCAAAGAATATACTAAAAAAGGTTACAAATATTTGAAAGAAAAACAGGGTGGCAGGGTGACTCCGCGGGTCCCGCGGGGCCCGCGGCCCCCACGCGAAACGCTTTTCCCAAGATGGCGGATTTGAAATTGCGGCCAAAGAATAAAGTAAAAAAAGGTCAGAAATATTTGAAAAATAACAGGGTGGCAGGGTGACTCCGCGGGTCCCGCGGGGCCCGCGGCCCCCACGCGAAACGCTTTTCCCGAGATGGCGGATTCGAAATTGCGGCCAAAGAATGAAGTAAAAAAAGGTCAGAAATATTTGATAAATAACAGGGTGGCAGGGTGACTCCGCGGGTCCCGTGGGGCCCGCGGCCCCCCACGCGAAACGCTTTTCCCAAGATGGCGGATTCAAAATTGCGGCCAAAGAACAAAATAAAAAAAGGTCAGAAATATTTGAAAAAAAAAACAGGGTGGCAGGGTGACTCCGCGGTTCCCGCGGGGCCCGCGGCCCCCACGCGAAACGCTTTTCACAAGATGGCGGATTCGGAATTGCGGCCAAAGAATAAAGTAAAAAAAGGTCAGAAATATTTGAAAAATAACAGGGTGGCAGGGTGACTCCGCGGGTCCCGCGGGGCCCGCGGCCCCCACGCAAAACGCTTTTCCCGAGATGGCGGATTCGAAATTGCGGCCAAAGAATGAAGTAAAAAAAGGTCAGAAATATTTGATAAATAACAGGGTGGCATGGTGACTCCGCGGGTCCCGTGGGGCCCGCGGCCCCCCACGCGAAACGCTTTTCACAAGATGGCGGATTCGAAATTGCGGCCTAAGAATAAAATAAAAAAGGTTAGGATTATTAAAACAAAACAGGGTGGCACGGGACCCTCCGCGGGCCCCTTGGGGCCCGCGGCCCCCACGCGAAATACTAGTTATAATATATATAGCTGAATACCCACTCACTGACTGACTCACTCACCCCAGAGTTGTTTGGAAGAACCCAGAAGAGGTAGGGCTCCACTCTATACACCATCGTATCAGAAATTTTCCCACGAGTACCAGAAAAATACGAAATCGACCTGAACGTGGAAATTGACTTGACACATGGGGCGGTTCTCCGCAACGGCTCGACCTATCCAGTTTGCCCGGAACTAAAGTCGCTCAGAACAGCCAGCCAATGGGTGAGCCGGTCAAAGTTTTTTTAAAATGGCGAAAACAAGATGGCCGCCATACAAAATTGAAACGCGAATATCTCAGAGGCCAGTCGCGATAGGTGGGTGGTGCTCGACCAAATGTCATTCAAGGTTGAGGGGGAAATCTGACTATGCAATTTTTTTTCCAAGATGGCGGATTCAAAATGGCGGCCAAATTTTTTTTTGCTCCGATCCGATTGAAATTTTGCATCCGGGGCTCTTTGAGGCCACAGATTCAAATGGCATACTTTATTTTTTGGTTCCGCCATTTTCCAAGATGGCCGCCATACAAAGTAATTTCTGTAACTTTGACCAGTTGTTTTGAAGAGCCCATAAGAGGTGGGGTTCGACTTTATACACTATCGTATCAAACAATATATCAAAAGTAAAAGAAAAAGCAAAATTGACCTGAATGTGGAAACTGACCTGACACATGGGCCAGCTCTCCGCAACGACTTGCCCTATCGAGTTTGCCCGGAACAAAAGTCACTCAGAACAGCCAGCCAATAGGTGCACTGGTATTTTTTTTTCAAAATTGCAAAAACAAGATGGCCGCCATACAAAATTGAAACGCAAATATCTCAGAGGCCAGTCGCAACAGGTGGGTGGTGCTCAAACAAATATCGTTCAAAGTGAGCGGAGTAATTAAATGAACCTAATTTTTTTTCCAAAATGGCGGATTCAAAATGGCGGCCAAAGTTTCTTTTACTCCGATCCGATTGAAATTTTGCATCCGGGGCTCTTCGAGACCACAAATTCAAACGCCATACTTAATTTTTCGATTCCGCCATTTTCAAAGATGGCCGCCATACAAAGTAATGTCAGACTCATGGGCTCACTTGTGTTCTAAAGCAACTTTTAGGAATAGGGTTCGACTTTATACACCATCGCATAAGAAATTTTATCACAAGAACAAAAAAATGCAAAACTGTCCTGAACATAGAAACTGACCTAACACATGGGCCAGTTCTCCGCAACGACTTGCCCCATCGAGTTTGCCCGGAACTAAAGTCGCTCAGAACAGCCAGCCTATGGGTGAACCGGTAATTTTTTTGCAAAATTGCGAAAACAAGATGGCCGCCATACCAAATTGAAACGCGAATATCTCAGTGGAAAGTCGAGATAGATGGGTAGTACTCGACTAAGTGTCGTTCTTGGTGGGAGGAGTAATCTAATGAACCTAATTTTTTCCAAGGTGGTGGATTTAAAATGGCGGCCAAAGATTAAAGTAAAAAAGGTTTAGAAATATATGAAAAAAAATAGGGTGATAGGTTATCCTCCGCGGGCCCCGTGGGGTCCGCGGCACCCACGCGAAGTACTTTTTCCAAGGTGGCGATTTCAAAACGGCGGCCAATGAATATAGTAATAAAGTATAGAAATATTTGAAAAAGAAAAACAGGCCAGCAGGAAACCCTCCGCGGGTCCCGTGGGGCCCGCGGCCCACACGCGAAGTACTTTTCCCAAGGTGGCGGTTTCAAAACGGCGGCCAAAGAATATAGTAGAAAAAGCTGGAAAAATTTGAAAAAAAAGCAGGCTGGCAGGGTACCCTCCGCGGGTCCCGTGGGGCCCGCGGCCCCCGCGCGAAACGCTTTTCCCAAGATGGCGGATTCGAAATTGCGGCCAAAGAATAAAGTAAAACAAGGTCAGAAATATTTGAAAAAAAAACAGGGTGGCAGGGTGACTCCGCGGGTCCCGCGGGGCCCGCGGCCCCCACGCAAAACGCTTTTCACAAGATGGCGGATTCGGAATTGCGGCCAAAGAATAAAGTAAAAAAAGGTCAGAAATATTTGATAAAGAACAGGGTGGCAGGGTGACTCCGCGGGTCCCGCGGGGCCCGCGGCCCCCACGCGAAACGCTTTTCCCGAGATGGCGGATTCGAAATTGCGGCCAAAGAATAAAGTAAAAAAAGGTCAGAAATATTTGATAAATAACAGGGTGGCAGGGTGACTCCGCGGGTCCCGCGAAACGCTTTTCACAAGATGGCGGATTCGAAATTGCGGCCTAAGAATAAAATAAAAAAGGTTAGGATTATTAAAACAAAACAGGGTGGCACGGGACCCTCCGCGGGCCCCTTGGGGCCCGCGGCCCCCACGCGAAATACTAGTCTATATATATATAATTCAAAGGTGACTGACTGACTGACTGACTGACTGACATAGTGATCTATCAACGCACAGCCCAAACCACTGGACGCATCGGGCTGAAATTTGGCATGCAGGTAGATGTTATGACGTAGGCATCCGCTAAGAAAGGATTTTTGGAAATTCCCACGGGATAAGGAGAAAACAGGAATTATATATGCACAGCCTAAACCACTGGACGGATCGGGCTGAAATTTGGCATGCAGGTAGATCTTATGACGTAGGCATCCGCTAAGAAAGGATTTTTGGAAATTCCCACGGGATAAGGAGAAAACGGGAATTATATATTCGATTCCGAGTGACGCTATCTCAGTAACTATAATAACTAGGCTCTTCAAATTTGATAAAAAAGTTGGTGATTACAAAACTAAGAAACTCATTTCAGGATTTTTGGAAATTCTCACGGGATAAGGAAAAAAATAGGATTTATATATACAGTTTAACGAAATCCTATGAACTATAATTACTAGACTCTTCAAATTTGGCATAGAAGTAGGTGATTATAATAGTAAAATAATGTTTTAATGCTTTTTGGAAATTCCCACGGGATAAAAACGGGATTTATGTATTCAGTTCTACGGGATCGATTTTTCGTTTTACTGGTCGTATAAAATTGAAATTTGGCCTTCAATTTCCCTTGGGGAGTGTAGGGGAGCGCTACAAAAGGATTTCCCGAAATTCCCACGGGAACGGGAAAAACGGGACTTTTCGTTTTCTACATACACAACATACACAAATTACGTCTTTATCCCTTACGGGGTAGACAGAGCCCAAGGTACCAAAACCTTAAGGCCACGTTTAGCATGATTAAGGGCGTATAGTACAGGTGGAAAATGGAATCAAAATAATGATGGGTTGCTAGCCTCATCGCCTATAACATGATTCCTGTGTCGCCTATTCCCTCGATGGGCTTTTACCATCTGCACGGGAAGAGATGCAACTGGTACATTCTATGTTTTTTATTTGCTCCCAGACCAGCGTGGTTTTTCGTTTTCTGGTTGCAGAAAGCTGAAATTCGGCATGTAGGTTGCTTCGGGAGTGTAGAGGAGCATTAAGAGAGTACTTTCCAAAATTCCCACGGGAACGGGAAAAAAACAGGATTTTAAATCGTAGGATTTTAGGTCGTAGAAAGCTGAAATTTGGCAAGTGGGTTCCTTGGGGAGTGTAGAGGAGCATTATGAGATAATTTCCCAAAATTCTTCTTCTTCGTTCCCGTAAGATATTCGGGAAATGCTTTATTTGGCGAAATTCTTACGGAAACGGGAAAAACGAAAAGCGGGGGAAAGTTGAAATTTGTCACGTAGGTTTATTCGGGAGTGTAGGGGAACACTAAGAAAGGATTTTCCGAAACGCCCACAGGGACGGGAAAAAACCGGATTTTACGTTTCCAGACGAATCAGTGGAAGAAAGAGACTTAACATTTATAACGTGTGTTTCTTTAAAGGCTTTAAGTGTACTCCGAAAGCACTTCCCAAAATTTCCACGGGAACGGGAAAAAACTTATTTTTTCATTTTACATCTTAGCGCGTACGATGTCGCGGGCAAAAGCTATTTAGGATGTATTTTAGGACAGCCCTATAGGTTAGGTTAGGTTTGTTTTATAAAAATCCTGCAATATTTACAGGTTCAGAAAAATTAAGGCATCGGGACAATGCGGGGGCTGGCTTGCATGCTTGCTTGAGTCCTTGCTTTGCATGCTTGATTGCATACTTGCTTTCATGCATGCTTGCATGCTTGCTTGCACGCTTGCTTGCATGCATGCTTGCATGCTTGCTTGCATGGGTGCTTACTTGCACGCATGCTTGCTTGCACACTTGCTTGCATGCTTGCTTGCCTGCTTGCATGCCTGCTTGCATGCATGCTTGCATGCTTGCTTGCATGGGTGCTTACTTGCATGCATGCTTGCTTGCACGCTTGCTTGCATGCTTGCTTGAGTCCTTGCTTGCATGGGTGCTTACTTGCATGCATGCTTGCTTGCACACTTGCTTGCATGCTTGCTTGCCTGCTTGCATGCCTGCTTGCATGCATACTTGCATGCTTGCTTGCATGGGTGCTTACTTGCATGCATGCTTGCTTGCACGCTTGCTTGCATGCTTGCTTGCCTGCTTGCATGCCTGCTTGCATGCCTGCTTGCATGCCTGCTTGCATACTTACATGCTTGAAGGCTTGCATGCCTGCTTGCATACTTGCATGCATGCTTGAAAGCTTGCAGGTTTGGTTGCTCGCTTGCTTAATTGCTAGCTTCTTTGAAATGCTCATGGTTCACGCGTGCGAAGCCGCGGGCAAAAGCTAGTATACGATAAAATAGATTAAAAATGAAACGTGTAACAAAAGCGTCTTCGACATTGAAATTCTTCGCAAGGTTCGGCGCGCGAGTACAATGCGACATAAGTTGAAGTTTTTCCACATTTTTTTGTTTACCTACATCAATTGAAGTTGTTACATGTTCCGTGTAGAAGTATTATTATGCACTAGCTTTTGCCCGCGGCTTCGCACGCGTGAACCATGAGCATTTCAAAGAACCTAGCAATTAAGCAAGCGAGCAACCAAACCTGCAAGCTTTCAAGCATACATGCAAGTATGCAAGCAGGCATGCAAGCCTTCAAGCATGTAAGTATGCAAGCAGGCATGCAAGCAGGCATGCAAGCAGGCATGCAAGCAGGCATGCAAGCAGGCATGCAAGCAGGCATGCAAGCAGGCATGCAAGCAGGCAAGCAAGCATGCAAGCAAGCGTGCAAGCAAGCATGCATGCAAGTAAGCACCCATGCAAGCAAGCATGCAAGCATGCATGCAAGCAGGCATGCAAGCAGGCAAGCAAGCATGCAAGCAAGTGTGCAAACAAGCATGCATGCAAGTAAGCACCCATGCAAGCAAGCATGCAAGCATGCATGCAAGCAAGCGTGCAAGCAAGCATGCATGCAAGTAAGCACCCATGCAAGCAAGCATGCAAGCATGCATGAAAGCAAGTATGCAATCAAGCATGCAAAGCAAGGACTCACGCAAGCATGCAAGCCAGCCCCCGCATTGCCCCGATGCCTTAATTTTTCTGAACCTGTAAATATTGCAGGATTTTTATAAAACAAACCTAACCTAACCTATAATACATCCTGTCCTAAAATACATTCTAAATAGCTTTTGCCCGCGACATCGTACGCGCTAAGATGTAAAATGAAAAAATAAGTTTTTTCCCGTTCCCGTGGAAATTTTGGGGAGTGCTTTCGGAGTACACTTAAAGCCTTTAATGAAACACACGTTATAAATGCTAAGTCTCTTTCTTCCGCTGTTTCGTCTGGAAACGTAAAATCCGGTTTTTTCCCGTCCCTGTGGGCGTTTCGGAAAATCCTTTCTTAGTGTTCCCCTACACTCCCGAATAAACCTACGTGACAAATTTCAACTTTCCCCCGCTTTTCGTTTTTCCCGTTTCCGTAAGAATTTCGCCAAATAAAGCATTTCCCGAATATCTTACGGGAACGAAGAAGAAGAATTTTGGGAAATTATCTCATAATGCTCCTCTACACTCCCCAAGGAACCCACTTGCCAAATTTCAGCTTTCTACGACCAGTAAAACGTAAAATCCTGTTTTTTTCCCGTTCCCGTGGGAATTTTGGAAAGTACTCTCTTAATGCTCCTCTACACTCCCGAAGCAACCTACATGCCGAATTTCAGCTTTCTGCAACCAGAAAACGAAAAGTCCAGTTTTTCCCGTTCCCGTGGGAATTTCGGGAAATCTCTTTGTAGAGCTCCCCTACACTCTCCAAGGGAAATTGAAGGCCAAATTTCAATTTTATACGACCAGTAAAACGAAAAATCGATCCCGTAGAACTGAATACATAAATCCCGTTTTTATCCCGTGGGAATTTCCAAAAAGCATTAGAACTTTATTTTACTATTATAATCACCTACTTCTATGCCAAATTTGAAGAGTGTAGTAATTATAGTTCATAGGATTTCGTTAAACTGAATATATAAATCCTGTTTTTTTCCTTATCCCGTGGGAATTTCCAAAAATCCTGAAATTAGTTTCTTAGTTTTGTAATCACCTACTTTTGTATCAAATTTGAAGAGTCTACTTATTATAGTTACTGTGATAGCGTCACTCCGAATCGAATATATAATTCCCGTTTTTTCCTTATCCCGTGAGAATTTCCAAAAATCCTTTCTTAGCGGATGCCTACGTCATAAGATCCACCTGCATGCCAAATTTCAGCCCGATCCGTCCAGTGGTTTGGGCTGTGCGTTGATAGATCACTATGTCAGTCAGTCAGTCAGTCAGTCAGTCACCTTTGAATTATATATATATAGATGAGTCAGACGCAGAGTCGCAGGGGACGCCCACACCGTCTCAAGGCAATAAGCGTGTTTACAAGTAACATTGTCTTTTTTACCGTCCGTGTCTCCGTACCTGCCCGCATTGCCGTCCAATTGCTTATGTCACGGCAACCATCTGTACCTATAGGCAGCTGTTCCAAGCTTCTGATAAAATCTCCATATTTTTCACGTTTATTTTTCTCAATCTTCTTAACCAGCAACTTCTCCGCGTTTCAAAGTTTTCCCTTTTCAATGCAAAAAAATACAAGTTGAGAAACTCACGTTGTGCTTTTTAATTTCTTCCGATTTCGGCTATAATAATAAGCTGCTTTGCCATTAATCATAATCGAATTTGATAAAGTTGCCATTAGACATCGCATGTTAAGATTTCGATACTTTGAAAGTAGAACTTAATTGGAAGTTTTAGCTATCGGACCGGGAAAAACACAAAAGTAAAAGGTAAAAGCTTGTGTAGAGCTGTTAAAACTATGCATAGACAGCTATCAGCTTTTATATTATTCGCATTTTCCTTTCCGTGTCATCGAAGTGTTGTCATTTATATTTCCCGCCGGCTGATATTAGTATGACGGCTCCAGCTGCACGAGGGTTATAGATCTGATAAGGCGTGACACAGATACACGGTGGTGCGTGACACAGTAGGGCTGCGGCTTTACTTTAATTACGCGATCATTTGCATTCGTCGTTAACTCGTGCTAACCCTAAAGCAGGTGTGTTCTATTGTATGAACACAGCATGAAGGTAATTAAACGGGAATAGATTTATAAATAACGAGTACTTTATTAATAAATCAGCCTCGGCTCCAATCATAATTAACTTGCACCCTTTAGTCTCATAGCTGAAAAACAAAAGTGCAAATCGTTCGCTTGGTTTGCTTTTCAAAGGGTTCCCCGTCAGTAATAATAATAAAGAAAAAAAATGGAATAGTTTGAAGAAGTGAAAGGTAATAGTGCGTGACGTCCATTATGCATCAAAACATTGGCATCCGCTGTCGGTATTTACCTAAGTTGAGCGTGGACCGTGGAGCGATCGGCTCAGCTGTTGGCTATTGATCGGAAGTGTTCCACCGGCAGGGCCCGGCTGCTGCTGCTAGCACGAGCCGATATAGACACTGCACAACACTGCCCAGCGGCAACAACACCCAATAATAATAGCACTCGATGATTCCACCTGTTCGCGCCGCTCGGCCGCAAGCCGCACCGCAGAATTGAACGCAATAACTGCACTGAACGCAAGCGATGACGGTGTCAGTTAGTAATTTAAACGTTCGTACATATGAGATGCCCGGCGTAAATTAAACAAATACGGAGCTATGCAGGGGACACGTGCAATCGCGTTGCGAGCGCGGGCTGTACTGACGTAGCTTGACGTAGGCAGCAGGCAGGGCGCGCGGCGCTGGGCGGGTGGCGGAGTGGGCGCCGGCCGCTACGCTACGGCCGCTCTACAACGGAGCTACGACTACAGTTTTCCCTCACCTACGCTTGATAAACTAAACTATGCGAACCCAAAACCGACAAGTTTCCCGGTGCTGCTAACTTAACAAAATTTTAATTTGATCCGAACACTCTTGAGACCAAATGACCTGAATTCAAAGCTTTCCTTGATCTTTATCTTAAGACTTATGAATATTCATTGAAGTTCAATCTCACACGAAAGTTCGTTCAGTAGAAGCCGTCCTTTTCGCAGCGACATCGCGGCCCGGGCTTTACGCGGAAAGGAAACCAAACAATAATTGCACCGCAATTAAATGTAACGCGCATACAGCAAATAGTAATTGTATGCTCTGTATAAAATGTTTTCATGCTGTTCAACTTGTCGATAGCTATCGAGGTGAGAGCGATCTACCACAAAACAGACCGTTGTTCGTTTTGTACAAATGGGTCATTAATCAGATATTTAAACTAGTTGGAAACATGACAACGTAAATGGTAAATGTTGTTCGCGTTGGTGAACAAAAATTAATTAGGTCGGCGGGATGATATCGTGGACAGGCCCAAGCAAGTTAGTCAGTTACAGCGAGTTGGGAACTCTGCAGCGACTTGCAAACTCAGCTCAAGACGCTGTTGGGCTCGAGCGGTTGTTCGCGAGATATTGTGCCTTGCAAAAACTGCATCGCTAGCAGCAACTTGGAAGTTAGGTATCTTGGGCGGCTTTATGCCATACCAAAGGATAATCATTTTTAATGAAAGATGCAGTGCTGCAGGTGTCTAACACCTCAGCGTAATGCTGAGCCAGCGACCGTTTCACTTTTGCGAAGACACACAACGCTGATAATCTATTTTTCATGCTGTTTTTTTTTTTTGTTATACCTTGTTTATTTTCTATAAAATTGTGTATATTATCTTATATTTGTGTGTCTCGCAAAAAGGAATAAATGTTTCTTTCTTTCTTTCTTTGTCTAGGGGCTAGTAAACTTATTGTCTACAATAGGCAGTCTCCGCGTCCTGAAAGTCAGACGGGCTAAGCCTGAACGCGACCCTATCACGCACCGCACTGCGTAATTTCCCTGCCGAGTTACCTCACTGCTTGTTTGCTACGCTATGGACATGTACTCTCCAAACCCGAACGCTAGGTATATTCAATTTAATGTCAAAACGCTTTTTCAGTTAGTTCTTGATGATAAAATGTAAATGAGTTCCTTTGTCCTGCGACGTATCTTGTAATTATATAAAGTGAGCAATATATTCTTGGTAAATTTGTGGTTAGCTCCCAGTCCGTTAACAATTCAAGGTCTTCAAAAGAGACAAGCTAACTTATTAATGATCTGCTGCATTATTTTTACGCCATCGATGTTTCGCTACAGATTTTTTTTTAAACTAAAATAAAAATAAATATATGGGACAGCGGGGAATTCACCTAATCAAAATCGGTACGCAAGCTTCGAGAATATCGACCGACATACATACATACAAAAGAAAATACTCTTATAAACCTTTTTTTTTATAAATCGACTAAAAATACAGTTCAGTAACATTTAATTAAAGAAACGTACGAAATTAAAATGATCATAACCGACAACAAATGAACGACGCAAACACGGCAAATATTTTTTATTTTATTTCTACCACTACCTTATTTATCTAGGAGCGTTGCGACCAGTTGCGACCTATTTGGCTATAAACATGTCTTCCAGTACATAAAGGTCGCCAGAAATCTTTTTCAGCATAAAGCAGCGGGGGCGATGCGACGAGTCATAAAACTGCGATACACGAGGGATTAGCTCTTATACTCGTAGCACTCGTAAAGCAAAACGAAGCACGACTTTATTTTTAGTGTCCTTAAAATACGTAGACACAACAGCCAAATTGAGTTTAAATGTAAACCAGGAAGGCAAGAATCCGTAGATTAAACCGGGCTTAGAAAAGGGAAACGAGCTGCCGTTATTGAAAACAATGCGCTGATTAATTAGTTCAAGTATAAATTGCTTAGCGGGTAAACTCTTGTATTAAGTCCGAATTGAATGAAATATTTTTAGCCATTCAACGTTGGGTTTATTTTACGCAATGCTGCACAAACGTGTATACGTAGATATATATTTAACTCTAGCTTATGCCCGCGACTTCGTCTGCGTATTATACATATAAACCTTCCTCTCGAATCACTCTATCTATTAAAAAAACCGCATCAAAATCTGTTGCGTAGTTTTAAAGATCTAAGCATACATAGGGACACAGACAGACAGAGGAAAGCGACTTTGTTTTATACTATGCCGTAAAGACATGTTGTAAGATAAAACGCACCCTTGAAAAAGGTCTTGCAAAATGACCTAAACTAATTGGATCGAGCCAGATTTTAACCAGGACCGCCTCCGTTACCAGGACAAGGACCCATAGTACCGATACACATCGACATAGATGAGTATTCGTATACTTGAAAATACATTTTCCACTTCACATGCTCGTAAAGTTCGTAGTTTATGATTGTCCTTAATTTAGCATGTTTGTTAGAGAAAATTTATCCAATAAAACCTATCAAATTGATAACATAAAAGGGTTTAATTTTTTAGTATTTTAGCCGGCAGTGAAAAGAAAATTTAACTTGTTCACAAAATGGCAGGTTTTATGCGCTTGTTGTACATCTACTATTGTATATGTATTTACCATTTACATATTTTAATTACTCCAAAATATAATGTACTGTTGAATGCGTTTAAGTTTTGAAGGCGGAACAGGATTAAGTGTATTGCACTCAACAATGTTATGTTGATTGCACAAAGCCAATGGCGGAGCCCGAGCTCCAGCCCGTCTCGTGAATTCAAATTCAAACGGCAGGAAGTCGGGCATTTGACTCGGTAGAGAATGTTACGCCAAATTGTAAAACATGAGAAAAGCGCAAACAAGCTCGTGTGTTATCCACTTTGGATCTCCATTTCGTTTTTTGGCTGCGTACCCTAGTGAATAACTCTTTTTTAACTGTCTTTTAAAATCGAAATGTACAACTATTATGAAATAAGAAGTTATGTACTACATATTATTCAACGAAGATTCAGACAGAATCTAATTTAAGATCGATTCAGCGGTTATGACGTGAAGAGACAGCAAAGTGACGGAGACAAAGAGAGATTATTGCATTTATAATATTTTCGCCCAGGATTAATTTTTTCAGCATTTGTTCGATAGTATCAAAGAACTGAATGCAACATTTATAAAATACAATACTGCAGTAGAATTCAATTTTTTTTATTAGAAACCAATACGATTTTCCTATCGAGGCCAGCATCTGACCGGGTTAAGAATTTGCGCCAACTTTAAAATGTTTTCTCTTCGCGCTAACCCCGGTGCAGAAACTAACTTTGCTAGTTAGGTCACCCTAGTTTTAACTGACTTCAAGATGGCGGGGTTCTCTATTTGACCTTAGCTTTATCTAACTGGATGAAACTATACGTAACACACGAAGTTTTAATTTGGAACAAGAGAACCGCGTATGCTCTACAATACTAAGTCTGGTGTACGTATAGTTCTATCGGTATCAATCTATACCTATACCCGACCAAAAAAAATTCTTTAGCACTCAAACTTTAGATTCAAAGTCATTTGTATGGAGGTATTTTTGAATACAGTAGAACATAATGTTCCGTGTTTAGTAATGAATATACAAAAAACTAAACAACTGCCTAATGTTTAATGCAGTTACCTACCATGAAACTAATTTATTTAGACTTATTAAAACTTTATCTAATTATAAATAATGACTCAGGATAAGCTCAAACGAGCGTAAATATTTAAGTTGTAAATTTTATAATGAGTTGCGAAAATTTGGTCCCGTACAAATTCCTGTTTCGGGTCAATTCATTTTTCGTCGCCATAAGGAACAAACAATACTTTTGTATAAAATCGAATGCAGCATACATTATGGGTTATATATCTGAAAAAAAGGTCATTTTGCCGGATTAGCTATTTTGTCTAACTTATTCTATGACGGCCGGATAGCCCAGTGGTTAGTGACCCTAGAGCTGAAGCTAGAGATCTTGGGTTCGAATCCCGATAGGGGCAGACAGTTGTATGATGAATACGAATGTTTGTGCCCGTGTCATGGATGTTGCATGTATTTATCTACATTATACATGTAGCGTGAACTACACTATTAAAGGATGATAGTTGATAGGAATGATAGTGATACTGATTTATGCTGATAAAGGGGGTTGATTAGGGATGATAAAGCAAACGACCGAGTTGAATGCTGAATGTGAACGAACTACTTTAATACTGAATAATATTTCGACATTAACGTAAACTGCAAGCGTATGCAAACGCTTGCGCAATGTAAGCTATGTGCTACTTTAAATATATACATACAAAAATGTACGCTTGTCCGTACATCCTGCCTCTCCAGAAAAGCATGAAAATGATACTAGAACAATGATAAAGTAACTTGCTAACTGCAAACAGTTATTTGATTGGTTTGTAATGATTATGACATACTTTACTTTCGATAATATCTGGAACAATATAATGTTATCAAGAATTAATCTTAAAGTCTCTACCATATACTCTACTCATTTGGCATTGGTTCAAAGCGAACTATTCGCGGATTCACTGGGGAGGTCCCCTGTTCGATTCTTAACACTGTATTGCCCTTTTTCACTACCACTTCACTTTCACTTTCACTTGCTGATGGCGCCGCTGGCTCCTGCTTCTCCTGGGGTCTCCTGCAGCGTTTCAGATATATGATGATAATGCTTACAGTCAGAGCTATTGTTATGATAACGTATGACACGGTATAATGATGAACATCGTGAATAGTGATTTGCGTTTCAGACTGCTCTTTCAACTCGTCTATCTGTGCTCTCAGTTGATGATATAAAACGTGATGGTCCGACTCTAGCTCCGTAAAATTTACTTGCATAGTGCTGTTGATTATATTGTTGAGGATAGATACTTCTGGCACTTTAATGTCTGACTCTATTGTTATTTGGTTAATAAAGTTGTTGTGACCGTAAATAGTAAGGGTTTCGCTTTTTAATGTGCAACCCTGACCGATGTCAATGATCCCGTTGTCATGGAGCTCTTGTATTTCCGTACCAGCTGGGCAAAATATGCGTACCTTGCATACTTCGCAGCACGAGTATAACCAGGCATTCAAGCGGCGTAACTTGATCCACCTATTGTCGCAGGTTGATATAACCGATTTACAAAAAGACTGTTGTGTGTTTTGGTCGGCGGCTTTGACGTTGATATCACATAATGATTGTTTTATATTTAAATTGTAAGTGGGCTTATTTAAGGAGCATATTAATTTGTCTTCTGATGCCGATGTACAGGATGATATGTCATTCTCTGATAGGAATAGGACTAAGTCCTTTTGCAAGTTGTATGCTAAATAAGGATATATTGGTATGACTTCATACATTTGTTGACGTTTCTTTTGTGGGATACTAATGACTTTGTCCAATTCAAAGATGTCCGAACTCACGATTGGAATTTTTATCTCCATAATAAGATAGTCATTGTAGACTCTGGCTGCTATACGTGATAGTTTGTAAATGTCTTTGATATTGTCTTTGTCGATGGGTAACGTTAGGTCCCCGTGCAGGTGGCCAGAGATGATATTTGTTTGTTGATGCAACTGTTCAGGTGATAGCAGATGTGGGTCAATTCTTCCTTGGCTCAGGTCAGTAATGGTATCCATTAAGGTTTGCTGAATGCGTCTTATGTTTGATAGGGTTGCGTAAGCTGCTAAGGATGATGATATAATGTAAAATTCCTTACGAATTGTATTTTCTACTTCGTTTATTTTTGACGTGATATTTGTTAGATGCGCCTTAATATACGTAAATTGCTTTGTTATGATATTTTCATGACGTCTTAATATATTATACTCGGCTTCTATGATGCTAGTTTGGTTCTTGAGCAGGTTTCGAAGGTGGTTTTCGTTCTGTGTAATGTGCAAAATGTCTTTTTCGTATTGTTCGGCAAATCTTTCGTCCAGAACTCCGAACAGTGAGTTTGCTACGTAACCTATTCCATCTATCAAACCTCTCTTTTGTCTTGAATTTTGATATCTCAGCAGAGTGTTGAAGTGTTGAATTTCGTTTAACTCGTGCTCCAGTTGTGTCGTAATCGATTTATATTGTTGATAATCGCAATTTGCTTTTAAACTGAAGTCATTTAAATATGTGACGTATTTTGTGACGTCTGATAGGCCTTCCCAATAAGTTGACATGTTATAATAAACAATTAGTTTCCATTGATCTCGTACATGTTGAAGATTAGATATTTTGTCAAAGTAGATTGCTTGATTTTCATGTAATGCAGTGATATTTGATTGCGTGCTAGGTGATATGAATGATATAAAGACGAGTAGCGTCGTAAATAGACTTTTGAAAGTGATTCCTCTGCGACGATTCCGTGTATTTGTATCTTGCGTTGGCTGGTTGACTGTTTGTGATAATGATTCTTGCTTATTAGGTATTGGTACCTTTGATTGATCATCTGATTGATATTCGTTGACGGGTAGTAGTGCTAGCTTACTAACGGGTCGCTTAATGATATTGCTTTGTGTCTTTAGCGTGACGACTCTGACGTAGCCATCTTTGCCGGGATGTAGCTCTTGTACTCGAGCTAGTGCCCATTTGCCCGGAGGTAAATTGTCTTCCTTGATGAGGACTACATCACCCAATTGCATGTTTGGGCAAGGGGTTCTCCATTTCGTTCGTGCCTGCAGTTGCTGAAGATACTCGGTTGACCAGCGCTTCCATAGCTGTTTGTTTAATGCTTGCACTAGTTGCCACCGAGACGAGGAATGTAATGATACGGGATCGGCTTGGGGCCGTGTTAATAATGGGCCTCCGACCAGGAAGTGGCCAGGAGTGAGATATTCGTCCTCGTGATTCTCTGTTAGTGGTCCCAATGGCCTTGAGTTAAGACACGCTTCGATTTGTTGGATCAGTGTAGTGAACTCCTCATACGTGAGTTTTTGCTCTCCAAGGACTCTTTTTAAATGATATTTAAAACTCTTGACCGCAGCCTCCCATAGGCCACCAGCACTGGGCCAGGCAGGAGCGTTAAAGTGCCATTCGATGTCCATCTGACTGATATTATTGAAGAAGTCTTCATTGATAAATTGTATGATTTCTCGATATTCTCTTTTCAGAACGTGGTTCGATCCGACAAAGTTAGTACCATTATCACTGTACATGTGACTTGGTGTACCTCTGCGTGCGCAAAATCGTCTGAATGCTGCCAGGAACGTAGGGGTGCTAAGGTCTGAGACCAACTC
This sequence comes from Pandemis corylana, assembly GCA_949127965.1. Taxonomy (NCBI): domain Eukaryota; kingdom Metazoa; phylum Arthropoda; class Insecta; order Lepidoptera; family Tortricidae; genus Pandemis; species Pandemis corylana. Next base: position 10,869,062 of record OX421866.1, on the reverse strand, counting down.
TAGATGGACGGCCTTTGTCGATAGGCATACGAATACTGCGACATATCCTTTTGTAGTTTTGATACCCCGGCCCTTGTTGGCCTTGAGGTCCATATGCCCAGTGAAATCTACACCGGTATGGCTGAACGGTCTTGATGGCGTTACTCGTGGCACAGGCAAGTCAGCCATGATCTGTTGATGATTGCTGGTATTAAAGCGCCTACATCTTACGCATTTTCGCAATTGTCGTTTGACTGTACACATGCCACCGATGATCCAATATTTGCTTCTCAAATATAATAGTGCAAGGCGTGCATTACCATGCAGCGTCGTCATGTGACCTTGATCAATGATAAGCTCAGTCAATCTACCATGACTTGATAAAATTATAGGGTGTTTTGTAGCTTCGGGAATGTTCGAATTACTGAGCCGACCTCCGACTCTTAATAATCCGTTGTTATCTATGAACGGATTTAAAGTTACTATTTTGCTGTGTTTGCTAACGTGTCCTTTCTTCTTGATATTGATAAGATCTTCCTCAAATTCGTTTCGTTGAACTTCTTTAATGATAACATGGTATGCATTATTTAATTCCGCTGACGTTAAGAAAGTCGCGTGCTCTATGTTTTGTTTACGCGCCTTTGTTATGAAACGTGATATCCATGCGACTGTTCTAACAACACGTGAAATTGATCCGTGCCTTTCAAGCAAGTCGGTAATTAAATTAGTATTTGAACATAAGGCTGTATGCACTTTATGTTTTTTAATTTCGATTGTCGGTGGTTCGCATGGGGGTGGTGTAATGTCATTCGGGTTGAAATTCAAGAGCCATTTTGGCCCCTCCCACCACAACGTATGTTCCTGTAATTGCGACGAAGATAGGCCTCTTGTGGCGCAATCTGCTGCGTTATTTTCTGATCTGACGTGATACCAATTTGATGCTTCAATGATGTCTGTCACCTGCTTTACTCTATTAGCCACGAATTGTTTCCATCTAGAGATATCTCCCTTAATCCAGCCGAGTACCACCATGGAGTCTGTCCAGGCGTACATTCTGGTTTCCTCTGATATGCATGATATTGATTCTCGCACCTTCTGCATAAGTTGAGCTAACAGCACTGCTCCACATAATTCCAGTCTTGGCAAAGATGTATTTTTACTAAGCGGTGCTGGTTTAGTTTTTGCGATAACTAACTTTGATATGTACTCGCCCTTATCGTCTGCTGTTATGATATAAACTGCGGCTGAATAAATCTTCTGCGAAGCATCGCAAAAGCCATGTAGGGTAAATGCCTTTTCTGTGTTTCCCAAATGTCGTGTGATAGTGAATTGATTGATATTTATCATGTCTGTTTTGAGCATATTCCAGTCATTTTGAATCGATTCTGGCAATTGATCGTCCCAGGATATACCGGATGCCCATGCTCTTTGAAATAAGAGTTTGGCCCTGACGGTGATAGGAGACAGCCAGCCCAGTGGGTCAAAGATCTTTGATATATCTGATAGGAGCTGTCTTTTCGTATGATGCTTGATATTATCTTGATAGTTAGCTGCTGTTTGAAACGTGAAGTCGTCCGATGATGCGTTCCATCTAAGTCCCAAAGTTTTTCGGGATTCTGTACACCTGAAGTCCAACGGTGTGTCTATTTGATCTTGTGATAATTCCGTGATAATTTGTGGCTCGTTACTGGACCATTTACGAAGGTTCATTCCAGCGCCTTTTAACATCGTGATAAGTTGTTGTTGCAACTCCTTTGCATGATTTATAGAATTGCTCCCTGTCAAAAGGTCATCCATGTAAAAGGAGCATCCTATTGCAGGTCCTGCTAAAGGATATTTATGACCGTCATCTTTTGCTAATTGTCGTAAAGTTCTCATAGCAAGGTAAGGTGCCGCCTTCATACCGTATGTCACGGTAGTCAGCTGATAGTCCTTTAGTGGATCGAGAGGTGAATCTCGCCAGATGATTTTCTGAAGATGTTGATCTGATTCCCTTATAAATATAGTACGAAACATTTTCTCAATGTCTGCAGTGATAACATATTTATATTGTCTCCAATGTAAGATGAGAGACTGTAGGTCCTGTTGCAGGTTAGGACCGCATTCCATAAGGTCATTCAGACTATGTCCTGTAGAAGTTTTTGATGACGCATTAAATACTACGCGCAGAGTTGTAGTGGTGGAATCCAATTTCATTACGCCGTGATGCGGTAAATAACAAGACGGTTCCGTTGTTATATTCGATTCGCGCATGTGGCCTAAATGCTGATACTCGCTGATAAATTGTTTATATTTGTGGCACAATTGTTCATTTCTTTCAATCTTATTTTCAATCTGTTTAAATTGTGCGACGGCTTTTGATTTTGATATTCCGAGTTGCTGTTCGAAGTCTCTTTTCATAGGCAACCCTACTTCATAGGCTCCGTTTTCGAGACGACGTGTTGTCTTTTGATAAAAGTCCTCGCAATACTGTTCTTGCTCAGTCATAAAAGAGGAGGATGATGTGATATCTTCTAGCTCCCAGTACTTTGATATAGCGGCTAGATCGTTAATGACCACGTGACAGTTAAATGTCTTCACGTTACCCGACAGTATCCACCCGAGTTTCGTTTGTTGTGCTATGATATTCTGGCCTGGACTTCTGATAAGGCCATTCATGATAATAGTTGAATAAATGCTCGCGTCCAACAAAAAGTCAATAGGACGAGATACGTTATACTCGGGATCTGCCAGTTTGATATTTGATATGTGTGGCATTTTATTTTTGATAAATGATACATTAGGCAAATTGTTGATAACTCTTGATATAACTAGTGCCTTTGTGGAAAATTGATAATCTTCATAAATTGATTCACAATTTAACGTAACCACACCTTTGCTTTGATTGGAGCCGGTGCCTATACCGGCAATCGATGCATGATGACATTGCCTCGGCAACCCTAACAGTTGCGCAGCTTTTTCTGATATAAGTGATATTTGTGACCCTTGGTCTAAGAGTGCCCGTAAGATGATATACTCGCCCGATGATGATTGCACCTTCAATGATATGGTAGTCAACAGTACTTCTTCATCTTCACTGGCGACATGACCTACGTTGGGGGATTTTGATATTTGTTTCGACGTGCTGGGTGTTGCTGAGTGCATTGTCCTCGAAGAAAAAGTAGGTTGATAACATGCGTCGTGTAGCAACGTGTTATGCTCGCCATTGCACTCTTTGCAACGTTTTGTGGATAAGCATGCATTGTCATAGTGCTTGTATAGACAGTTTTGGCAAACCTTGTTTTGCAATACTGCCTTCAATTTATTGTCGGGCGTAAGGTTGATGAACTTTCTGCATTTGTACAAATCGTGTTCTAGATTGCACAATGAACATTTACACGTGTATGCTGGAACTGCTTGATATGATTTGTATGGAATTTTTCCATTATAACTAGGCTTGTTGTTAGGTGTGAATTTTTGATATGATGTGAATTTCTTCGGGGGTAATGTTGATGCGAATGGTTCCTTCTCTCGTTTTTGAGTAATTGGTTCGAGAGCTGTAAACTTGTTCTCAAGGAAAGACATGAATTCTTCTAACGCTGGTAACTCTCTTGGTGCTTTTCGTGATTCTCTAAAGTCACTGTACGTTTCTGGATCGAGCTTTTTTGATAAAAGATGTACCAGGAGCGGATCCCAGGTGTTAGTGTCCACTCCTAAGTTGTGGATAGAATTGATGCATTCCATTGACGTGTCGTGCAAGCGGCGTATGTCGGATGCCGTTTGCTTGTGAATAATCGGCTGATTTAAAAAGATTTCGATATGCTTTGTGAATAAAACTTGTGGGTTGTTATACCGACGCGTCAAGATGTCCCATGCAACATCATAATTTTCGGCTGATATGTAAAGATGCTGTATGAGGCGCTCCGCCTCTCCTCTGAGCTTTCCCTTTAAATGTTGCATTTTTTGACCCTTTTGAATAGAATTATTGTTATGAACTGCTTCACAAAATAAATCATAAAATGTAGGCCAATGAGTGTATTTACCAGCGAAGATAGGTATCTCCAGCTGCGGGGTAGCTTGCTGCTTATGCGCGGTTGAGCACAATTTAGTATTGAGCTCACGTTTGATCATCTTGTATGATTTTTCATACCCACTAAATTGTTCATCATAAAATGTATCTGTACCTTGTAGAATGTTATCTATCTCAAGGTGTAACTTGTCAATAGTAGCCCATCGTGATTGAATGTTCTGGAGCTCGTCATCCAGCTCCCATTTTTCTGATATTTCGTCAACTTTTATGCCCTTAACTAACCTCATAAATGCCCGAAAATTAGTTCTTTGTTGCGCCAACAACTCGTCAACCTTGCCGCTAGGCTCAGTTGACTTTTCTTCCGTGCCATAGGAAGTAAATAGCTTTCGAATTGCCTGATAATTTATTTTTGTCTGCTCATAAATGTTGTCCCTGTAGTATGGCTGTTCGAGACATTCGTACTCAGTAAGCTGGGTATTATTCTTGTCAAATTCCGACCAAAAGTTATCTATTGCTTCTAACCGTTTGTCAATATATTCCGAGGTCTTTCTCGACGCTGAATCTTTGCCGAAGTTTACTTTCATTTGCTGAAACTTGTCGCGGAGCTCATTCTGGCGATCGAGTAAGGCCTCCATGATAATGATAATAAAATGAAACGATCTTACTTGATATGATGCGTTGATGAAGAAATCGCGCAGCAACAATAGTCACGGCTGCGAATGATACGATGATACCGCTGGTGCCGAGAGCTGTCCTGCCCGAGGTACTTGCTGATATCTGGTGTTCACTGATGATAAAGTCTAAGTCTACGAGACTCAAGTGATAACTGCACACTCCGATAGTACTTAGCAGAACGGGCTGCTTTTCCACGAAACGCGCACTTTGGTTTATAGGTTCGAAGGACCAAAAAATGTAGCGTGAACTACACTATTAAAGGATGATAGTTGATAGGAATGATAGTGATACTGATTTATGCTGATAAAGGGGGTTGATTAGGGATGATAAAGCAAACGACCGAGTTGAATGCTGAATGTGAACGAACTACTTTAATACTGAATAATATTTCGACATTAACGTAAACTGCAAGCGTATGCAAACGCTTGCGCAATGTAAGCTATGTGCTACTTTAAATATATACATACAAAAATGTACGCTTGTCCGTACAATACAAGTATGTTTATCCGTTGCCTGGTACCCATAGTACCAGCCAGTAGTGGAATAAGCCACGTACTAACACAATAATTTATGAGTCATGTAGTTGCTCGAAATAAAAAAAAATATTATTATTATTATTATAGTAGGTACAAGCTTTGCTTAGTTTGGGGCTGGGTCAATTGGTCTAATTTGTCCCAAGATTTTTTTATTTATTGTTATTATTTATTCTACCATAAGACACTTGAATTATGCGAAGGTAAATGCTCCCCACCCCGACCACTCGATTTATATCGGTTAGTTTTTTTTTATTCCCTTTATGGCGGTAAACAGAGACCGTAAACGTTTCATCGAATGGCTGTGTAAAACCTGGCCTGGTCTTGACCTACGAGTTTACTGCCATCTATCGGCAACCTACTTATTTCTGTTTGAAGACTGCCTAAGTCACCCCAACGAATGACAAAGACTGTCAATAGATGGCGTATGTAACACAATTTATGTGCCACTTGTTGCGGCGAGATACGAAACTTTTTTACTGGTTATTTTATGAATGAGGGCCATTACTGCCACGTTACTTCTTTATGTTATGTGACCGTTTGGCCAGACTGGACATTTACTGGTATATTTTCTCATTTATCATCAGACTAACAAACATCAATTGTGGACGTCTTTTCCACCTGTAAGTTCAAATGCGAGTAATTTCTTCTTCTTTATTCGTAAAACTAAACCATCAACAAATGTAAAATGAAAAAGGTCAATAACCTAAAATTTTTAAGCAACAGATCTTGCGGTGTTTTATTTGTGGTGTTCAATAAAGAACATTTGTATTGTACTGTTTTTAAACGGTATTATTATTATATGGACGACATATTTCCCTGTAATAAGACACATAGTAAGTAAGTATCCTATCGGCATGCACTTGCAGCCCACAGTTAAGTTTACGTCATAGAGTTGTTAACAGAAAATTTAGAACTTCAACTAAATGAGGTTTTATTTCAATAGTTATGGAATGTCGCTAACTTTACATAATGTGTGGAACCCGGAAACAAGGAACATTCAGAGCACAAAGGAGTTTTAGGATTTTTTCTCGGAACCAGGACTTGGATAGCATTTGCAGACGATCTTCAAGGAACGAGAGGTGGGAATCTGGAATACTGAAAAGAGAAAACAGGATACCATGACTTTATGTTATTTCATATTTTTGGGTTGAGGTTGAGAATATTAGCACACTCTTGGTATGAAGGTAGCTTTACAGCACAACTAATGAGATAAGTTTTTTAAAAATTGCGTGTCTATTCTGTCTATGTAAGAACTAATATAAAATGATCTCACACTGCCTATATTTTGTTTAGGAGCAGGGCTCTGTCCACGCTGAAATTTATATTCACTTGCCAACTATCAAGACCTACAAATTGTACGAAGCCCTCGATGCACGAATCCGACTAGCCATTTGTTGGGTTCTGTTCATACATACGGAGCTCCGCAAACTGACGCCTGACCCAATCAACCATGAGTTTCTACACGATCTCAATGCCCCGCCCAATCACGCTGACTGGTGTTCTCTTGCCTAGATTTTAACGTGTGAGCACTGACCTTGAGCATGGTGAGTATCTTCTGGGACAGCTCGTAGTCGAAGTTGGTGTACTTGGAGTCGGTCATGTCGTACACGAACACCAGCCCCGCGCGCTGCGTCTCCGCGCTCTGCAGCGCCGCGTCCAGCTGGTACACCACGCCCTACGCGCACAAACTTTGTTCAGCCTTAACCTTAACATTGTATTGTCCTTTTATTTGTCTCTCTTGGCAAGCCAACCAAAGCCAACAATCTTTTTACTCGTAAAATTCATCCCTTGTGGGATGAGTAAAGGAATTGTTGTCCATGCAGCCAGGCTAAAGGCTATAATGCCGGTTTCACTTTTTTAATATATATATACTTTTTAATATGTACTTAGTTAGCACTTGATGGTCCCATCGGAAGACCAGCGCTGGCTGCAAGGCCAGCATTATGCTGAGATGGGACCATTTCGTGATGTATGTACTAATTTTTTGTTTTTTTTAATTCTTTTTGTTGTGCAACTATATATCACGAATAAATGTTTTTCTTTCTTTCTTTCTTTCTTTCTTTCTAACACGTTGACTAGGTATCAGTGGCGTGGCGTCAAGTATATCAGAAGGCAAGCCGAACGGAATTTAACTAACCTTTTCCTCCAATTGGCATTGTTAATTTTTTTAAGCTGCGCTTTTAACACATTTATTTGATAAAATGGACTATTTCAAGCAACTAATTTGAATATTATGCTTTTACAAAGCTTTGTTAATTAATAATAAATGTTTTTGCGCTGTTTGATAATTCATGAATTTAGACAGAATCCCAATCGCCTTCGTTCAGCCATAAAAAAACGGCTTTGTCTATGGTTTTGTCGATACGTCAATGTCATAGATCTGTGAATGTGTGTGTGAAGTCTCAACTTCTTCTTCTTCAAAACATTTTTTATAAATATCCATTGTGTATTTTTGTCAGTTTTACAAGTGGTTTTATTTATTCAATTAATTAATTAATTATATTGCGGCCGTATTTTCAAATTGGAAATTTCAATTTCTGACGTTTGTAGATTTGACAGTGACAGGTGACAGTTGCCACAGCCAAACTTTTTTTCACTTTTGTGGCAAACATTAAATCCTGGATTCTGTCTAAAAACCGGGTCATTAGGTCAAACAAAGATTAAAAGTACTTTTACAAAAATATCTGCAATCATAAAGTATTTTTGAAATCGGATAATTGATGGTTTTCCTCGAAATGGTTTTCGAATTGGAGCATACTAAAAAAAATGAACAATGCCAATTCTGCACAATAAAGTACCCAACTGCCTTAAAATGAGCAACCCGGTGGGAATCGAGTTCTATAGACGCCACGCCACTGGTATGTATCCGTTTTGCATGACTTAACTTCACTATATCCCGGAGATAACAAAGCAAAGTTATCCATTTGTGGGGGCATATTTTAATTACGCCTTTAGGCATTATATATATTAAATAGGCGTTTGGTCACAATCACGCCTGATGGCAAAGAAAGATGTGATCTAGGGTGGCACACGCTTGCCTAGTAAATGTCCATTCAACCCTTGATTCAAAGACGTCCAGATTGTAGCGTTCAGAGAACACAGACGCTGGCAGGGCATTCCATCCCTCAGCTGTCTGAATGGACGAGTGGAACAGCTTTGTACGAATTTTAGGGATGTGTTCCTGGGCTGTGCTCCCGCGCGGAGAGTAAGGTTGTTACCATACCAACTGAACGATCATCGATCGATGGTAGAATGGAACAGTCGACGTCGATCGATAGTTTCTACTAGACCTATCTATCGACTGTTCCATCCTACCATCGATCGATGATCGTTCAGTTGGTGTGGTAACACCCTAAGACAGCCGGTGAAATTACTGGCACATGAAGTATTCTATCTTAGAAGAGGTCGAATAAATCCCGCTTACTACTCGCTTGAAACGTATAAAAAGTCGAACGGATTTGGCAATAAAGGATGCATAAATGCAAAAGTACATGCGCTAACCGGATAATAAAGCAGACGTCGCGAAGCTTGTCAAGTGCTACTGGCGGAACGTCGGTTGCATTGACCCCTCTCGCGTTGCACAGATGATTTACCTATGTATTTTAATATTTTCATAGTGTCTCCCGTTTCGACTTTGACGTTGAGTTTGAAACTGATACCGCTTGGTAAAAAAAATACACGGAATCTAAAAGAAAATGAACACGGTATGTACTAACCATGGTTAATATGGACCTTTTGATCAAATGAATCTAGTCTAGATCAGACTACAGAGCCAGTTAGTTTTATGCGACAGTGAATCTTATTTCCTCTAGCCTAGCAATTCTTCATTCATCTATCACACTTGTCGTCGTCTTCAGCCTATATATGTATATATATATATATATAAATACGTCCCAGTCCCACTGCTGGGCACAGGCCTCCTCTCAGAATAAGAGGGCTTGGGCTATAGTTCCCACTACCACACTCAGGGGCGTCAATTAACACTGACTGCATTTGCATCGCTATCGCATACAATGAGACTTGTTTAGGATCGATTACAATAGTTATTATATTTACATATGCCTTGCCTTTGAGTGCTTTTAATCATCCTTTTACCATATGTGTACGTATCTAACACGACACCAACATACCTGCAAGGTGATCTGATGCGTGGTGAGGGCGGGGAAGTGCTTGTTGGCCGTGAACACCGCGATGGCCGCGCCCGTCGCATCCCGGGTCGGCTGCAACATGGAAAAAGACTCATTAAAAATTATAAACGACCCAAACGTTCCAAATTCTATGTATTTTCTTACACTGTTCAGGCTTTACGGTTGTGGAATTTCTTGCCTATAATCATAAGGCGCGCTAAATCTTTACCCATATTTAAATCTATGTTGAAGGAGCACTATCTGTCATCTTGTGCATGAATCTTGTAGCTGGCTTTTTTAGGTATGTGTATATGTGTCTATTTATATCTTTTTTTTTGTAATTTATAAATTTATTTATTTGTAAATTACATGACCCCCTGCTTGTTTATATTTTTTTTTTTATGAACGATCACCGCATACTTACGATAACATTGATAACTCAACTGTACCATGCCACAAATCATATTACTATTCTCTTTTCAGACGATATGAATTTCCTCCAGTGTCAGCGAAAATAAATCAATCATGCTAAACGTTGCCTTAAGGTCTTGTTACCTTAGGCTCTGTCTACCCAGTAAGAGATAAAGACGTGATGTATTTATGTATGTATGCATATATGTCAGCGAAAATACCCCAGCGCTTTCCTTTAGTGTCATCCCACTGACAGTTTGTTAGTCCGTTGTTAGGGTAGGTAGTTAGTGCTAAGAATTTCCCATGCGGTGCTTATTCATGGAACCACAATTGAATTTGAAGGCCAGTTTATACTATAGTGCATTGGGTTAAATTCGAAATTGGGGGAATTTCGAAACTCGTAGATATCCACTAAACGGGGAACAATTACATAATCTAGCAACGCTTACCTAGAAGCTCCGATGTTTTTGGCTTCTAGATAAGCGTTGCCAGATTCTGGAATTGTTCCCCGTTTAGGGGATATCCACGATTTTCGAATTTCCCCCCATTTCGAATTTACCCCAATGCACCTTGTACAATTTCTTACACATTTTTACTTATGTACTTCTAGAAATCGTACTAAGACTTCTTAAGTTTATCATTTCATTTGTACCCATTGTTTAAATATTTGTGACTCTAATTTGGTTTCGTCATCATCATCATCATATCAGCTATAGGACGTCCACTGCTGAACGTAGGCCTCCCCCATAGACCTCCAGTTGCCTCGTTTGGAAGCGGCTTGCATCCACCGTGAACCCGCGACTTTAACCAGGTCATCCATACACCAATACATACTACCAATTTGGTATATAGGTGGTAATATTTGTGAGCCAAACGTTTCCAAAGCGATAGGTTGATATTTCTTCTAGACCTTTTATTCATTTTGAATAGAGCTTGATTTTAAATCCAACAGTATTGACTTCGACTAGTGATAAGTTGGAGGACCAGAGGCTATCATCTAACGCACTCGGAATCACAAACGCCTTCACTATTTCTGTCTGTCAGGTACAAGAAACGAAAAGAAGAAGAAGAAAAAGAATAAGATAAGGAGGGGAGAAAGAGATGGTATTGCCCCAGGAGTTTGGAATCCTTGTATTTACCAGTATAGTAAATTTGCCGGTGTCCAGCTCCGCCTTGAGCGGGTCCTCGAAGGGCTGGAACTTGTTGAGCCCTTCGCGGCGGCGTGTGGCCTCGTGCTGCCGCCACAGCGCATGCGCGCGGGCCACGTCGAACTTGCGCGCGAGCAGGAACTTGATAGCAGTCGCGCGAGACACGCACGCCGCGCCCGACTCGCTCAAAGCATCTAGGAAGGCTTTCGTCGCCTGCAAATAAAAAACAATAGTTTTAACATTGAGGCTAAACTTGAAATGTCTCAATTTTAAGGACTTGGTGGGATTCATTGAGGTGGAGAGTGGAGATGCGCAGAATCTACCGATCGCATCAATTGAAATCTGGTGGATGAGTAGGTGTAGATTATTGACAAGCGCTGTCTCTGTTCGCGGGCGATCGAGGGTGGTCGGTGGTCATTATTCCTTAGAATTGTCACTGATGCAATGCTAGAGATCATGGGAATAAAATAATATAACACCCTTTTCTTATTCGTAAGTTTTGCACCAAAATGCGTCAATTTAACACGCATTAGAAAAATATTGTCATTTGACTTAAATAAATCAAACTAGTATCCAACGTACGATGTGTACATGTAAACATAAACAGAGTCTAACTGCAACTAGAGCTATCAGTCCAAACTCTAACCAAATTTTCCTCAGATAATCGAGTCCTATCCGTTCTAACAGGATATTATTGAGTAACGTGCCAAAGTTGTTAAAGTTCCCAAGAACTACCCTGCACACATTACTTAGTTACTGGCTACAACCGAAAAACTAGATTTTGCTGTACTTTTGGAACCAATAATCGCAAATCTTGATTATACTTGACAATAAAAACGAATACTCTACATATAGAGTCTTCGTACAATTCGCGTTCACACAAACGAGCATTACTTTAAAAAATATCCGTAAATCACCCGCACAGTAGTCTAAGGGTCACACTCGCACATGACACGACAGTTAAGTACCTCAATTCTAATAGGAGGCACCAAAAATTAAGAAAATTTGTAATAAATACCCTTATTATTAGCAGGCGGATTCGCAATAAAGTGGTCTCCATCTTTAACAGTAACTCTGGATCCATGCTCCGCTACGTACACTCGCGCATTGATTAAAATTCAGTTGTTTATTATGAAATGGAAACTGATTTCACTATTTCGCCACACTTTCATTGTCAGTCCAGCCGGGCCTAACCCGTGGATGGGCCCGACTGAATCCTAAGTCGCGATTAAACTCAATAAAAGAGAGTTCTTCAGATAACGATGCCGGGATGTGACGGAGCGTGTGCTCAAATAAAATTGAATGCAAACAAGTCGCAGTAGGCGGGGCAGTAATTCTTCCGGGATGTGTTTCCTGCGCTCGCGTCGCTTCGCATTAGTATGAGCGAACACGCACCAGCTTATAACTTGCCACTTCACTACTTGTTAAATACTTGATTGTATCACAGATCAATATAAAATTTAATTTTAACCACAAAATAACACAAGGTATTTATTTAGTGTTTTATTCGTTTCGATCGAATATATTGACACTTGTTGACGAAAACGTTAGCTCGCAATGAAACAACGTCGAGTCACTGAAGGATCAGCTCAGGAAAACACGGGCTTATCCATAAAACGACCGCAATGACGTCGAAACTTGAAGAATACAGTAAAACGTTGAAAGTAACGACTTCAGCGGCGCCAAAGAGCCTCCAGCCGCGGGTCGCCGGAAAAATGAAACTGTGGTTGAGCCAAGTAATTTTTAAACCACGAAAATTTCTACCATAATGAATGATACGCACGAACGCGCGAAAGCGTCTCCACAGTGCAACTGTGTATCAAGCCAAACGATGAATGCTATAACAATCAAGTACAAGTTGACGTCAACGACAACACATCCAAATATAAAGCAGTGCAAATAAGGCACATCGATAAAGACCGGAAACGATGCATCGTTGTTCTAATAAAGCTCGTTATTCGCAGCAATTTATCAATTTTCTTTCATTTGTGATGTTTGCATGCGAAGGGGCTGACGGGTTAAGTTGGCCAATATAAAAACTCCCCAACCTTATCGGTGCAGTCATTGTCAGTACAGGATCAGGTACAAACATATTAGGTGATAAACTGACACATGCATTAACGTCACAAAATCGAAAGTCTAGTGGTACCGTGTAAGTGATTACTGAGTAACAAAAAACCTCCCATCTGGTTACATATTTTGAGATTCTTGTCTAGGTAGAAATATATTTACATACATATCTGCTGCTGGATGTCGATTGTACCGGAAATTTCAAATTATATTCCTTTCGTGAATAATGTATCCAACATAACTTAGGTTCTAAAAAATCATGAAGGTCAGTTGAAGTCGACAAACAAAGCAACACACACAATAACTATCAATGGAATAATCATGATGTCTCAATGAAAATAGGACGTTCAGAAGATGTAATAAAAACTACACAGCTACATAAGCTGGATAGCTCCAACTATAATTCCTTTAACAATATATATGTTTATCGGCAGTATTTGATCGGACTTGGGTAGGTGTATGAATGCGTGTCCACGCCTTCTCTTAATGACGAGCTGAGTGTGGGCGGGCCACGCAGTGATGCGAACTCGAGTAACATTATGTTATAGACTACGCGACCATAAAACGCTATTTGATAGACTATAATAATTTAAGTAGGTTGTAGACCTCAATTCAGCTTTTTCAAGAGTACCTATAGCCAATACCGTCTCTTCACCATGGTGCCCCATTCTCAGGGGGCTCCGAAGGACCGACAATTTCTATAATAAATGGTCATACTTAGTAAAAAAATGTTATTATAATTAGCTTTTTTTACTTTCCAAAAGGGCCCAAAATTCTTGTGTGCCCAAGGGCCCCATCCTAGTTTAAGACGGCCCTGAGTATAGCTTAACCTAACACATTTATCACGTTTTAACGTGATTTCTGCATCACCTGGTTACGTGTCAAATTTATGCAATGAAATGTTAGGGATTTGGGCGATGGTCTAAACCATATAGCTCTTTAGTCAAACAATCGCAATTGTTTTTATGGATTCAAGCTAGTATAAGAATGGCGTTTAATACAACACTGCTATGCTTTACCAGCCTACCAAGAAAAGTATACACCCCTGCGTTCTCAGAAGGGCCACCGGTTTCCTGTTATTTGTGAGTCACCTCTCCAGCATATTTGAACCGTCGCCCTTCAGAATATGACCAACAAACCGCATTACGATACGTATTCTGGTGTGAGTTGGCTCTATATCGTAATAGAGGCAGCTGAATGTATTATTCATAGGCCATATAAAATTCTGAAGCTTGCACCGTCTTGATCTTACTTCGTGACGGTTGTGAGTTACGCTCGGATCAATTAATTATCACTGGTCACAAGGAGACTGACTCGGTCACCGCTAAATCTTTCTCCGGGCTATAGCTGCTGTCTAAGATAAATTCGCAAATTAAGTAAAGCTTGTTCCCCTGAGGTCAAAGACTTGAATCTTAACCCAACACATTAAGATGTCTACACTAAATTCGCGACTGTTTAATTGTGACTTTTTCCTGTAAGTAATTACACCTTAATTAGCTCATTTAACCCATTAGAGAACGTTATCACGAGACTCACAAGCAGCAAGACCCATAATCGCCGTCTGCCGAGAGTCGACTGTCTTCGACTTAACATAAATTAGCGGCAAGTAACTAGAAAATTACAAGTAAACATGTTAAACGTGTGTCACGCCCTCGGGCAGGCCCGTTACCGGAGCAACACGCTTCCGTGACCACATTGTCACATTTCGCGGAGTCCCCGCCAACGATAGGACACCGTCATGTTTCGCTTACGATGAAAAGCTTGCTTTTTTAAACCAGATACCTACGCATGCCTTATACGTAGGCGTTACTGCGCATAGTGGGAAAAAGCCGTCAACTTCGCGGTACATTTTGCGGGTAGTAGAACCTTGTGGTCTGCCTGGATCGCTAGCGGTACCACAACACCATCTTACACGCTAATCCCGCCGCCTACCAGCAGTATAGTACCGATTTTAATGCGGATTTTTTAATAGATAAGTGATTAAAGAGAAAGGTTTATATGTATAACTTCCTTCTGCCCGCGGCTTCGTCCGCGTAGAATGAGCATTTCGTTTACAAATTATCTATTCTGTTACGTGTACTATGCGACAGTTAAACTATATCATCACTACATAGTATAAAACAAAGTCGCTTTCTCTGTCCCTATGTATGCTTATATCTTCAAAACTACATAACGGATTTTGATGCGGTTTTTTTAATAGATAAGAGTGATTCAAGAGGAAGGTTTTTAGGTATAATTCTACGCAGACGAAGTCGCGGGCAGAAGCTAGTTCAACTATAAACTAAAATTATCAACATAAGTTAGTAATGTATAGTGAATAACATTATATTTACTTCATTCTTGTGAGCTGGTTATGTGTATTCTGAGAAAGTTTTATTTGATAAGAAAACGTGAAACGTGAGTCGGATTTAAGTGTTGAAATGTCTAATTACTGTAGGTACTATTAACTCGATTGCGAAGAATTTTTGTAGGTGTTGTGTGTATGCCAAATATGACTAATAAAACGATCAAGTAGGTATAAGTAGGCAATCGCTTTTCTAGGTCCTCAAATATCAATTTAGAAATAAATCGTTCAAATAACTAAAATTCTCTAATGCATGTGTGTAATGATATTTAGTAGTTTATTTTATGTTTTGTTTATTGTACTTAGATATGTACGCTCTATTGTGGCTTTTACTATCTGGAATTTTAAACTTACACTTTGTCGGTCCCTCGTTTAATGCTCCTCTCATCTACTCAAAGGTTAACTGGTTGAGATCCCTTATAGGGATAAGTTCGCTTTTGTGCATATATTAATGTTATTTTTATTTTTTTGTGAGTTGTATCTGTTTCTTTATATTTGTACAATAAAGCGTTTACTTACCTACTTACTTACAAATTCAACTTTGGAGACCACTACGACCCTCAGATACCTATCGATTTTGAAAGCAACACACACACACAAATCACGTCTTCACCCCTTACGGGGTAGACAGAGCCTAAGATAACAAGACCTACAGGCCACATTTAGCAAGACTGCGGGCGTATAGGTGGAAAGTGGAATCAAAATAGTGATGGGTTGCTAGCCGCATCGCCTATAACATGATTCCTATGATTTTCGCCCATTCCCTCGATGGGCTTTTACCATCTGCGCGGGAAGAGAAGCAACTGGTATATTCTACCCGTCAAAAATAAAACTTGTAAAAAAAACCAAGTCTCGCCACTCAGTTCTTCTACCGTAAAAAGTTGTGAGATCCATGTAATACCAAGTCGGTTAATTTATTCAGTCCCTACTAAAGAGACCTCCTGTCTTAAGTTATTAAGTAATTAGCTAACCTAACAACATATTATAATGCCCATATCAAAATTAAAAATCGTTTATGTTATAAATAAATAAATTGACTTGGCATTCGCATTAACCCATCAATACAATAATCAATTTAGTATGAATGATAATGAACTATAATTGTTAATAGTTAAGGTAAATAACATAGGTAGAACGCTACACTTCGTCACGGTCGGGTGCGCACACATTTTTAAATTTCACGCTTACTTAAATTTGGCTAGATACCTAACACTGATGCAACATTAAACCTGCATAACATTTACAACAGCTAATGAAATGCTTGCTGCTTCGGGAAGCATGAAATTTAGCATTTAACGATCATACAAGTTAATAATTTAGCGGTGTGAAGTGATTCAGCGTTGTCATTACTTCAAACCCTATCGGATCGGAGAGCGACTCAATCCGCACAATTGAGGGCACTCTCTAGTGATGCCTAATTATCGATAGTCTATCGATACCTGACCTCGAAAATTAGCGAGGGTAGACAGTATAGTCAGAATCTAAAGTACTTAAACTGGTCACTGGATCTTTAACGTAAAAACACATTAGTCAATCTCCTTTGACGGACTTGGAATGTATGGAACTCTAACGACTGTTACAATTCCTGTTATACTTACGCCTCCTGCAGATTACACGCAATGCTTCTTGAGCAAACGCGTCAGTAGATAGATATAGATAGATAGCAGTCAGTCATATTTTCAAATGTTTTCTATCAAGAGCGTTGATGTTATGGTAAAGATACCATCGATGTGTCGATAAACTCAACGAACTGATATCTGCATAGTAATCTCCAGTTGATACCTACAGCTTTTAATAGACGTACTCATTTTATCAATTATAGTACAAGAGTTGTACTATAACATCGATAGAGCATCAATCTGGGGCACCACTAGCACTCTGCCGGGCGAGCGGACCCGCGCGTCGCGTCCGGCCTCTCTCCGTCACTCAAACTTAAACGGCTGATTTATTACGCCGATTTCCGATCGCTCCGGCTCTCATAAAGCTTTTATGCTGCAAATCCGAAATACCTGTTGAGTTTATTTATAGAATATTCAAACGGAAGTGTCGTAAACACGGCTACCGTGAAACGTGTAAAGACGTCAGTCCACCGCGGCTAAATATACCCGGTCGGCGTCGGGTAAACAATCATCCCAAACGTAATGTGTCATTACATTACGGACTGGCTATAGTGGCTACTGCCTCACGTTGCGCTGACTATTTTATCAATGAGCGCTCGCACTCTTCTCGCTCTTACGAGGACATGCTTCGTGATACCGATAACTTGCGCAGCTGTCTATTTCATTTTAAATTAAAGCCGTGAACGAAAATGGTAATTCGCTAACTTGTGTGACACTTTAAAGTGTATAATAAAAGCGTGACAAAGAGGCGGCGAGAGGCCAGCGGATGTCGCGCGAGGTCGACTACCGAGCAATCGATAGCCGATTCTATTTCGGAAGTAAACCGAGTTTACCTGCAGGCTTTGCATTTTGTCTAAATTTATCGCAGACCGCATCCATTCATTCATCTCGGGTAATAGATGGATCACGAAGCTATTTACGACGAAGAGGGTATGCTACTCGGTCAATCAATATCTATGCATCACGCGACACTGATTCGCTGTGACGTTGATATTATCTCTGGATTGACATGATTATGATTATCGCTATCCCGCGGGAACTATAAAATTTTACGGGATAAAAAATACCCTATAACCTGGCCAGGGATTTTCACGGCAGATTAGTAAAGTTTGCATCAAAATCCGTTCAGCCGTTTTCATGTGATGCGCGTTTATTATTATTATAATAATGTATAGCTATAATACCTTCATTTGAGCAGTCTATGTGGTATGGGAACACAACATAACCACACAAGGCTACTTTATTTTATTACATTCAACAGTTGACAATAACAATAATCATAAGTTTTTCTTTTTTTTTGCCTGTATGTGGTTTGTGGTGCATGTTTAGAAATATGGCATAACTATACCTACATACATAAATCACGACTTCATCCCTAATAATAGACATAATCTCATATAAAATCTCATCATAGTTTTACATCTATTAAACAAAACATGGTCAAAAAATAATGTTATTTATATTATAGCCACCTTTGCTGATGACACAGCGCTAATGGCATCGAGCCCTGTAGGCTTATTGTCTAACTCGCTCGCAATCGCCATCGTGTTCATTTTGACAGTTCTTGTATGAATGTGACAGCTAGCTGATTCCGATGCCAATTGTCAGCCCATACATGAACTGTCAAAATGAACACGATGGCGATTGCGAGCGAGTTAGGTAATAAGCCTACTGATCCTGTGGAAGCATCTCAATTCTTGCAGGATAGCTTGAATGAAGTTCAGGAAAGGCTTAATAAGTGGAGGATCAAGGCCAGCGCGTCAAAGTCGCATTAAGAAGAGGGATCTGCCCATCTGTCAAACTCGGGGACCAACAACTACCCCATAACGACACAGTTAAGAACTTGGGAATGTACTTAGATCGTAAATTGACCTGGAGAGACCATATCAGAGCAAAAAGAGATAAACTCAACATCCGATTTCGCGAGCTTAACTGGCTACTCGGAAGGAACAGTATTCTGTCTCTTATTGTCAAGAGCAACATCAACACGGTAAAAGAGGAAATACGATCCTACTCGGCCAAGTACAAGGGGAGACTCCGACATCACCCAAACCAGCTAGCAGGCCTGCTTGCCGAGCCTGATGGGACAAGACGCCGTAAGAGGCGAGGAATCCTAGAACTGGATCAGCTCATATGAAGACTCAGCCACGAATAGAGAAGCTTTCACTGGGGAGCTGGCTCTGCACGACATGAGACTCCCACACCACATCTGCTCATAGTCGTCTGACTGTTCACAAGATTGTTGACTTTTGAAAGCCATCCATTTGATACCATGTGCCTTATTGTAGGAGGTACATATTTGGATATGCTATGGATTTCTATTGTCTAACAGGTCAATATTCAGTTAACTACATGCTATGCTATGATAAATTTACGCTTCTCTATTTTTTAAGATTAGGAAAAAAAATATCTGTCCTGTTTTTGCAAGAACTATACATACTTCAGCTTCAGCATAGTAAACACTAAGAAGATATTCCTGATGTGATGCAGGGATTTTTTTAATCTTGCAGGATTTTTAATTTATAGTATTTCCAATAAATAAGAGGATTGCTAATGGGTGGAAAAGATATTGGTCTCTCAAGGAAATTGTAAAATCTAAGGACCACAATATGGCAACAAAAAGAATGGCAACAAAATTCAATGCTTGTATTCTTCCATGCATCACCTACGGCTGCGAAACATGGGCTCTTACAAAATATCATAGAGACAAACTAGGAAAGTGCCAGAGAGGTATGGAACGAAGCATGACAGGAACAAGAAGGCAAGATAGAATTAGCAATGTGAAATTAAGAGCAAAAACCAAATTAACCGATATCATGGAAAAAATAGACCTCCAAAAATGGAGATGGACCGGCCATATGCTGAGATCTATACAAGAAAAGTGGAGCCAAATTACAACGAATTGGTACCCATGAGATGGCAAGAGATGTCGAGGACGACAACAAATGCGCTGGGAAGACGAGCTGAAACTTACCGCGGGAACCAAATGGAGGAGAGTTGCTCAAGACAGAAAGCAATGGAAACTACTAGAGGAGGCCTTTGCCAAGAGGCACACCGAGTTGAGAGATATCCTATAGCCAAACGAAAAAACTAATACACCTACATACAGAACATAACAAGACAACAAAAACCACAAACAATTGTCTCCCACCATGGCTGGTCCCCACGGGAGCACTAGACCAAACCGCTCCAGCAAGCTGGAGGGGGCCTATGCCAAGAGGCACGCCGAATTATGCGTTTTTATAAATATATACTGAAAACAACTGTAGCAATTTCGGAATAAAGGGGCTATATTATTATTATTATTATTTCCAATCATTTATTTTCTCGATGACAGCTCCCGTAGCATGTAACTGCGCTTTTTACGCAAAAATTAACTTTTAAATGCGAGGCTTAAAAAATATGACAACTGCCTAATTTTGTTCGTTGATCCCATATAATATTCATCTAAGACAAATTGATTCCATATATGCAGTAATGTCTTTTTAAAGCACGATAAACAATAAATGTTTTAATAAAGTTACATTCTTTGGCAATGCAAATAGTGATGTTATGATTGAAATATCGATATTGTATCGATAAAAAATAGATAATAAGGTATAGTGTAATTATTCAATATGTTGTGAGATGTTTATTTTGTTTTTCTTGTCAGGTCTTAAAATGAACAGTGGAGAAATGATGTGTATTTGTTTCGAACACCAAAACAAACGCGTGCAACTGTCATTCGGCCATTTTGCACACTTAGTAATAAATTAGCATTCAAGTAGGTTGGTTGTTTATTCGCTCCATAGCTGAATACTTCTAAACTACTGGCTTAATCGTTTAATTGAACTACATTATACATACATTTAATAAATATTTATATCGAATTACAAAAAAAAACTACTACTACTCGTATATATAAAATTGAATCGATATCATATCTACTGATCACTTATTAGGTCACAACACTATAACTATCAAACTACATCTGTTATCCAGAAAATAAATGGTTGGAACAACTATAGTGTAGTTTGTGTAACTTTTAGTTGGTACATTCTCATTCATTTGTTTTCTGCAACTTTCTGAGTGTCAAACATAATGATCCGCTGATTTTTTACTGATATTAAGGGAAAGCAGTGAACAACCAGTAAATTACTTAATATTTTTATTAGACTTTTTACTGATTAGGTGTCCTGCTATGCTCTGTAATAGTGTAAAATATAATGATCTACTGTAACATAAACACTAAGGAAAGCAGCAAACGCCCAGCAAATTATTATATTTTTAGTCAGTTACCTACCACCAATTTTCCATACACACGACCAAAGGACCAACACTATATCCACAAAACAAGCTTGTGAAGTGCATTAAATGGTTGCTTGGAGAACCACCAGATTGTATTCAGCCCAAACGGTTACCATTTTTGAGCAATAACTTGAATATTTAGTAACAATAACTAAAACAAGCGGACACGACTGAATCAAAACAAACATTGATGACATGGTATATGATGCGAGTAACAATTCATTTCCTGTCTTAAGTATGCACTGTTTGAAGTAATTTCATAAAATAAACTCTGTGCATTAACTTCATGACTAGAATTATGAGGTGGCACTCGCTAAAATCACAATTTGTAATAATTTTACTCACCGCCTCCTGATCGGGTGACAGAGCCACCGCCATTTTTCTTTATGACAAACAAGCTCAGTGGCTGATTGGAATCCTTTGCCAACACACATTCAAAATTTCTGCAGTCAAATCCACACCACGGCAGAGGAACACCTCACTAGAATTGAGATCACGACTTCTCTCTCTTTCAACAACATCTACAAAGATAGTTATCGGAACGGAACAGTGAGCAAAAGTCAGGTTGAGCAAACACACAACACCAACGGATAGTTCTGCGAACTATCTTCAAATGAAACTAAATTTCCGTTTCACTCTCACAAGGCAACTTTGCTTTGATAAAAAGAGATAAAACAAGCCTCGTACCTCTTCAACAGAAAGCGTTAACTTAAGTCATGTCACTATTTACGGGCAAGAAACGGCACAGCACTGCACAAAATTTGGATATTAAACGAATGTATGATTTAATTAAATACAGTTTATGTGTAAATTTCCTAAAAATTACATAGACAACAAACATAAATCGTTGTCATTTTGACAATGACAAACGTCAGTCAAGCAAATTGACATTTAATTTAAAGGTTATGTACTTTTAGCTATTTTATTTACGGATAATTTGAACCAATATTAAACTTAACGTAAAACGTCATTTTAATTGATTTTTCAATTTTATCATTCTTCTTTTAAACCTGAACAGACACGTACCTGATTAAAATGTCTACCCGATGGTAAATATTATTTTTTACTACAAAAACAAAAATATAAATCACTCTTCTCTTGCTAATTTTCTCATGCTTTTAAATAAATATGTTTTAGAAACTAGACACTTAACTGATCTCCTTATAGCTTTATACCTAGTTATTGTTATTATAAAAGATCTCACCGTATTTTGTAAGTCATTTTTATTTTATTTTAAAGCATAAAGTATGTACCTAACCCAGTTCGTCTTTAGATATATAATTTATTTTAAAGTTTCGCCTAAGCATGTTTTATACAATAATTGTATAATTTTTTGCTGCATTGCCATGTGTTAGCAATAATTATTAATTATAAGTTGCTATGTCCTAACAGGGCATCATTATGTACTAAACTTTGTAAAAAATGTTGCAATTGAATAAATACTGAAAGTAGACTTACTTGATTTCAGGTATCCCATTTATCAAAGGGGTAACCCTCAACTACGGGTATTTTTACCTAACTTTTGGATGAAAATTGTGAAACCACATTTGAAGCAGCTGCCCAACATAGTGCATTTTCAGTGTTCTATGGAGATGACCAAGCATGATATTAAAAATTATCTGGAGAAAATATACAATGTTCCTGTTGTTGATGTGAGAACAAAAATCAACATGGGCAAGTTCAGGCGAGATGTTGGGAAGGGATATATTGTAAAGGATGAAGACTTGAAGTATGCCTATGTAACCCTAGTAAGTATTTACTTGTACTTTATGCAACTGGCCCTGGTCTTATTAATTTAAATGTATTATCCTAGTTTTTTTATTTCCCAAACTATGGATTGAGACCTACTGATGATCACAAGCAGATGTGCCCCAAAAATCTAAGTCATTGATACCCTGTAAGCCATGACAGTCCTCCTAAAACTAAAAGGCATTCTTATCTAGCCACTATCACTAATTTGTCAGGTAAGCTGGATACCTAATCTTAGTACATTTTAGGTTGCAGGTCAGGATCCCTAATCTTAATACTTTTTAGGTTGCAGGTCAGGATACCTAATCTTAATACTTTTTAGGTTGCAGCTAAAACTAAACCTATCTTTATGAATACATTATGAAAACATGCAGACAGGCATATGGTTAAACAAAAATTAAAAAATTATTGGTTTGGTTTCTATACCCCTTTTACTAAGTTTTCTTAAGCATTTCCTACATACAAATATCAGCCAATTAGGTACTACTTAATTACAAAGACTGAATAGTTGTAGATTAAATGGTCTTATTTTTTCTTTATTTTTCCAGCCAAAGAATATGAAATTTGAGTATCCACAATTATTTGCTGAGAAAAATGCTGCAGAGGAAGATGATATGAAATCTCTAGACGAGGCAAAGAAAACTTTCAAAGGTTATTTGGAACGCAATAAGGACAGATCTGATGTTCCAAGTTGGTTCTCTATATAAATCAAACACTAACCAATTAGCCTACAGTAGAATAAGATATGTAAATAAATGTTAGAAATTTAGCAAATTTAATTTTTATTTTGAACACATTAGCAGAACTGGACACATAGAAGTTAAAAAATATTTGGTGCAGAAGATAAGCTTGCACCATGAGGTTATGTGCTTTCAAATATTTAATCGGATAAGACATAGAATGCAGTATTAAAACAGCAACGCAAGAGGAACACTGATATCAGATAGACCTGGTTATCAATGTATATTTGATAGGGCAGGAGCCCTGATTCTGGCCATGAGCCAGTTTTGGCCATTTTCAACTTTTTTTTTTTTTAATCAAATATTTTAACCGAGGCTTGAGTGATTTTCAACTTAAAATTGAGGTTAGTAAGGTAAATAAAACTACGAATATATATGGTCTTAGTGGCCAAAACCGGGACACCTGCTCTATCTGTGAAGAGAAAGAGTGGTGTAATAAACATTTGTAGACATTTGTTAGGGCAAGAAAGATAGACACGACTATTTTTTTACACATTGAGAGTCTTAAGCATAAGTGAACTCACTGACACTTAAGTAAAAGGAGTAATACTTCTTTTCCTTTAACCCGCGCCCACAGCTGTAAACATTTTCAGTCTCGTTTTGGTTATTTCAGTGCCCATCTAATCTAACATGGTATAATGTACATACTATGTCTATGGGATAGTATTACAATGTCAGTAAACAATGTAGACAATGGCAGTGCTGCAATAAAATAGACTAAACATGGACTTTGACAACACCAGCTTTGTCAGATGAAAGTCCTTATCAGGCGCATTGTCGATGTCACCGAAATCTAACAGCGGCACTGATAGTTCCTACGAACCTTTATAAAAGAATAAATTGCCTGTTTTGAAATTAAATTATTATCAACTTTCTCTTAACTATTTTCATTGAGACTGTGTTTGTACAAGCACTTCTTTCAAAAAATTACAACTCAATTTCTGTCAACTTATTTTAATTAATTCAAATCCTTAATCTTAGAACACAACACAGATTACTTTCAACTACCAGAAAACTAAGAAACAGTAAATATTTTTAACAAAAAACCTTAATGTTTCAATGACCAAAATCGTAAAAAATGCAATCTGTGTGGTTTTTAGTTGAATTTAAAAACTTAAATGTATTCTCCCTTTTAAATAAATTAAAAAAACAAAACAAAACATATAATAAGTAGTTAACAATCATACTAAGAAACCTACATAAAGAGGACAAGTATTTTCATCAATTAAAGTACATTTTAACAGAAAATAAAATACTTGCCTCTTCATAGTTTCATACTAAAGTAAAAATTATTAGAGAATTATATAAATTTTTAATAACATTAACATTAATGTAAGTCTTTAGTAATTAATGAAACTTAAGGTTATCACTGAGTCTTACAATATTCATCAAGGAATACAGAGGAATGGCAGCGGGGACACTCTGCAATGTCCAACAGAAAGGTTACCTGAAATAAAAATTACAACTTTTATCCCATTGTGCAACCTATTCTCATACGTAACATACTGGTGTGTCTAACAATTTGTACCATGACTCCCCTCAGTGGCGTAATAACAGGGTAGCATAATGCCATCAGCTCCTCACTCTATGGGGCAACTGGCTGGCCTAGAGCCCAAAGGGATGTTGATGCGCTTCTTTATACTGAGCAAGGACTCCTTTTTAATAAATTTGTCCTAGGCCCAAGACGTTATAATTACGCCATTGACTGCCCTATAGAGTACTTGGTTACATATCATACATTTCATTATATTTAGAAAGCAGGTGCTTAAAATAACTAGGAATAAGTTATAAGGCCTACCCTACATCAAAAGTAAATTCTTTAATTCTTACCCGAGGATGTTTCTCGCATTTCAGTCGAATACGACCGTTGCAGTAATAGCCACAAGCGCGGCAGAACACAATGGTTTTATCTCTTGTACAGGAACATCTCTTCGTGTAGACGCCGGTGATGTCTGGAACACCACGTCCGACACGATTGCCAATCTTGTAAACTTTGCCAGCAGCCGCGGCCGCCACCGGTGTAGCTTTACTTCCCATTATCAGTTGGCTGGCTCAAACAAACTTGTAAACTCAATCTAACAAATGTAGGTATCCGCTTCAAACAGACTTTTAATTGGAGTTACTTAAACGAATTTGTAAGAACTATCTATTTGAATTGAATGCCCAGCACAACGCTAAGCAAATACGGCTCAACTCAAATCGTTTTAAGCAAAACTTGGCGGGTAGTAAACGTGCTGCGTAAATGTCAAATCAAAAAGAAAAAACTAATGTTGGCGTAACACATATATGTACAGTCCTTTGACAATGTTCAAGTGGTTCAAGTGCCCAAAGAATTTATTGTTTGTGAAGTACTTTTTTTGTATCGAACTGGCCGACGTCTTGATAAGTTTGAAAAAAAAACGGATGGCTCCATTCCGGGAGTGCCGGCAAAAGTGAAATGAAGTGCACAACGCACTTCAAAAAAAAAGAAAAAAAACTTTTTCTACACGATATTTGAATCGTGGTCACCGGTCACAAAATCAACGTACGTACGTTTTGTATTTTGCACAATAATTCGCATTTGCCGGTTTTTTGAAGTCAAAACTTCTTTAGCGTCGTTGAGCACTTTTTGCCCATCCCAAAAAGTGCTCAACGCCGCTAAATAAGTTTTGACTTCAAAAAACCGGCAAATGGGAGTTGGCCTCGAGTATTGAGGGTTCCGATTCTTACACATTTGTACGTGTATGTACACTCTTTTTGTGCAAAATAAACCTAAAACAAATACAATAAGTTTGTAATTCGTGGAATTTCTATGAAAGTCAGTATTTTTTTGTGGATCATTTTCTGAATTTTGATTTTTTTTTTATTTGTATTGTGATTGTGAGGCTTAACTCTTGTCACATCCATAACTCCACGTCTACAGGAAGTACCCGTGCATAGACGGGAATCGGCGGGGATAGATCATGTTAATTCTCGGCATTAATTTACTTACAAAACGAATTCAAAGGGAAAACTATCACAGCTAAATAGGCTTTTTAAGTTAACGAGCAGCTAGCCGATCATAACTTTATTTATATTTTGAATGAACCCAACTAACTTTGACCGACGCGCATTAGGTGCGGCCCTTATGCTCAGTGGCGTAACTATAACGTCTGGGGCCCGCGGCAAATTCGTCGGATGGGGCTCCTTCCTCAATATAAAGAAGTGCATCGGCGTCACTTCTGTGCTCTAAACCAAGCCAGTTCGGGGCCCCCTAGACCTCGGGGCCCCGGCATTTTACAACCCCTGCCACCCTATAGTTACGCCACTGCTAATGCTGGCTGTCGTGTCGTTGAGCGTGTGTTCGGTTGTGTACATAGGTACAACGGAGTCATTTATCTACTTAATTAAATGCATACCAACTCATCTCATGCCACACCACCATTGCGTGACAGTAATAGGAATATGTTCCTTTGCATTACATGTTAAAAAGATAAGCGTCTGAACTTGTTAACAGAGTTATTGTCTAACGTGTCATTCAATAAGTGTCCATGAGCTAAGGGCAGCATTAGACTCAATTTTTGCCAATGGATTTAGAATGCTAAGAAAATGCACAAGCTTATTCAGAAAATGATTCACTATGATGCCACAGTGGTTAACTCTAAAAATGATAGTAAATTTAGTGTGAAATGTCGTGGTCTCATTTCATTCGCAGAATTACTTGACCAAAATTGAAAACCAATATTAATCGAACACTTTTGACTGCTTACCATGCGAGAAATCACTGACATTAGAGCAACAAGCGCTCTGTTACACTTTACACTTATGAGGTCATAGGTCAAGGTGCTTTCCTGCTTAACCTGCAAGCTTATTTTCGGACAAAAAAGAAGTTTTAATGATTTTTTGCCTTACCACGGAAAAATAATTATTTTTAATTACCTATTTAAATGCCAGTTGTTAAGGACTCAATGCCATAGGTACCTTGGATATACCAGATACCTAAAGTTGTGCGGTCCCCCTAACGTAAGAGTCATGTAATTAATTTTAATCAGCACTATTATTAAATTTTTATCTCGTATATCTCACGTGTACATCGCAGGAAGTTGTTGTATTGTTTGTCAAAGGTTTCCGGCGTGTAACAGCATCATGCGATGGGATTGTTATAAAGATGGGGCTGGGATGAGCATGGCCAATGGAGCAGTTGCCAGTGAAGATGAAACACACGTTTTGTTTGGTGGTCTTTGCTCTGTGTTTGGTGGAGTTCGGGCTCGTGAGCGCCGCGCCGCCATCTTGGTCCGCTGATGGCCAGCAAGCTTTGAAAAGAGTGAGTATATCTATGATGGTATACACATCAGGTCGAAAGCAGTGGTAGCCTATAGTGGTTTGACCTGTGGCCTCTCAAGCAGAGGGTCGTAGGTTCTAATCCCGGGCTCACACTTCTGAGTTTTTCGAAATGTATGTGCGATATCTCATTTGAAATTTACTATGAGCTTTTTCGGTGAAGGAAAACATTGTGAGAAAAAATGGAATGGCTTCGAATTCTAGAGTTCACAATCACAAGTGAATGTAAATTTACATGTAAGGAAACCGAAAGGCATGACACTTGAACTTAGCTGTTTAATCAAATAAATATCGAATTGACTTTTAAAAAAAAAAAACATTTTAGTTCAGTAAATGAAAGTGTTTGCTAGATATACATTCATTCATCTTTGTACAGCCCTTGAGCTCTTAGAATGCCATTCGGGATGGTCTTGCTGTCTCCCTCACTCGGTCGATT
This sequence comes from Pandemis corylana, assembly GCA_949127965.1. NCBI lineage: Eukaryota > Metazoa > Arthropoda > Insecta > Lepidoptera > Tortricidae > Pandemis > Pandemis corylana. Next base: position 10,840,633 of record OX421866.1, on the reverse strand, counting down.
CAAGTATCAAACGCATAAGAGTGAGTGAGACAGCAAGAGAAAAGACAAACAAGACTATAGTTTGTTCTCAGACATAACTTGTATTATAAGTATGTATATTTTCTCCTGAACTTCGATAATGTATTCCATGCTAGGTTGCCAGACAAATGCCACCACCGCCACCGCCGCCGCAGCCACCACAAGGCATGCCATACCCAGAAATGTTCGGAGATGCTGCTGATAGCGCTATATCGGCTGCTTCACGCAACAAGCGGGAGGCTAAAGGCGGAGGGGCCATGCCGACAAGGAAGGGCTAGTTGTATTTAATTTCTTCTGTAAATCATTATGTAAATGACACGATACGGCATTCTTCTACGGTTCTGAAGTTTAAATTAAATATTATATTGCTGCAATGAACTTGTGTTTTATTTAGAAGAACAAGAGAGCGTAAGTATTTTAAAATAAATAAAGCACCAAAGAAGTCCTGTGAACTCAGGGTTTGCGACTCACAGTTTGAAAATCATTGCATTCGTACAAAGAATGCTGAAATGGTGCCGATCACGAGCTGAGTTGATTAGTTACTTTAGAATCTAACCTTTAGTGAAATTTACATTTGGCAACACTTTGTCATAAGTCATAATCCAAGTCATGCAACAAATTAAAAAAAAAAAAAAAATTGACCAGAAATAGTACATTTCGACATTGGCAGAATCATCAAAAAGTTGATGGAGCCACTTCTTCCTAAATTTGAATTGAATTGAAATAGTACATTGATGATGTTGTTGTTTGTACATTTAGCGATATATAAATTTGAAATGAGTAGAATCTAGTCACTGGGCGAAATTAATTACTAGTCTAATTGCACCTTAACTAACGTTTCTTAATTTGACGGACGGTCCTAGACTCAGTGTGATGAAATGGAGAAAGTTGTATTTGGCAGGTTATTGGCAGTGACCGTACAACAATAATGACCAAGTCATGTAACCGTATCGCAATGACTGGGTATTTTACATTTTAATTTTCTCAAGATTGAAGCACAACTCAGCCAGCGAAAATATTGTTCCGGCCTTCGAGCGGTTTGGCGGGAAATCGGCTTATGTGGATCGTGTCCAATTAATTTTTGCATTTTTACGTGTCATAAATGTTGCGTGGATAATACGGACAGTGCATTGTATAACAAATTAAAGTGAGTGTCCAGTAAATAAAGAATTCAAGTGAAAACGCAACTCGTATTCTTTTTGAGTTGTTACTCTCAAGCCACTTTTGTCGCGCCAGCCGCGAACCTATAGGTGAGTGGGAACCTTTATAAATTTTATGTGGCAACACTAGCATGAAAGGGTAACACTGTAGAGTCTATGGTTTTCTTTCAAATGGAGGCAACAGTTAAATTATGTTTGACTCAGTATAAAAGTTCATGTGAGTCTTGAAGCAGCACCAGTTTAGCAGCAGCAGCATCTCCTTTTTCCAAAGCTGAGTATAACTGAATTACTTATTGCCAGAGTAATGATATATTTGTATGGTAGCTTCGGTGTATTTTTTTATGTGAACCAATTTTGATGTGTTGTGATTCCAGTTTGAACGTAGGCTCCCAGCGCTTGGCTTGAGATACGTTCTTACTGAAGTGTTCCCTAGTGCTCGGGCGATAACCTGGGTTGGATATCTAGTCTCCACTTGGGGGGACTAGATCCAGGCTCTATCGTCAAGTCTTGGCGCGATCGCTTGACCAAGCAGTTGTTTGTTTAGCTTGTGGGCAACGGAGACGTCCGTGTGACCCCTGGCACCTGGAAGCGAGCAAGTTTTACAGGGTTCATCGAGATAATATTTTATGTCGTAGTGTGGTTCTGATACTAACTATGTTTTGCAGTTGACTAAGAAGTTTATATACACCGAAGGCATCATGAGCATTGTGGTGCTCCAGGCCAGATGGGTGATCAGCATTACTCATTTGGTCATTACGTATACAGAAGGCGGAAGGAGATAGCTGATTGAGACACGGACAGGATGGTAACAGCAAAGCAGGATTCACGCTGAAAGCCAACAACCAACCAGACGGACGATCCAGGTATGATAAATCATTTACTTTACGGGAGGGTGCGAATAATAGGGTGTTCCACACATTTTTCTAAGTTACTCAGTTGCAGACGAAGCAGATAAGCATTAGTTCATGGATTCCCCTATTATTTGCCATCTTTCCCGACATGGTGGAATATGCTGGTCCTCGACTTGATGGAGCTTGTTGGTTTTCAAGATGTTGAAAGTTGCTGTGCCATTGATTTCCACAATAGTTATTGAGAGATTAGGCTGCTTCAATGTTTTAATGGCATCTTGGGGCCCCCCGGAGAGTCCTTTGGGAGTTGTGAGTCATCGGTGGTTGAGTTGAGTATTATGGAAGAATTATTCATAAATAATTATGGAATATGTGAAAAATAGTTGGTTCATAACTCATAGCGACATCTGTTGTCTAATAGTGTAACTAACACATGATTTGTTTTTTTTTGCTGAATATTGGCAACTTGATAGAAAAAATAAAATTATTGTATCAAATCGAATTGAATAAAAGGAATTCCGACAGTACATATATATAGAACCGTAGACATATTTAGTTCGTCAATTATTATTAATTATAAGTTTTACGACTGATAATCTTTAAATTAAAAGACGTTAACAAGAATCGATAATATTCAAGAACGTGGACAGCCGGAAGTGACGTCATTTACTGACATGGAGTTAGTGTCACTCGAGGAATGGAAAATTTTATTTCGATTAGTTTTAATTAAATTAAGCGTTAGCGAATAAGATAAAAATACATTTTAAGGTTACTGAATTTCAATATTGGTTTTAAACTTGTACGTAAATTATTAGGACTTAAGAGTAAGTTTCTTTAAGCACGTCGTACGGTTGGTACTCTATGCTACGCGCGGCGCCAGCGAGTACCTACCTTACCTACCTATACGTTTTTTCTTTTGGCCGCCATTGAAGCGTCGGTGGCGTGTTCAATTGTTAATTTGTTAATAATCGGTGTTTGAATAAAGAGTGAAAAGTTTAAGTGTTGAGAATAACAGTTGCAGTGCTAGTATTGAGGTAAGCGTTATATTATAGCAATATTTCATATCATTAGTCGTACTTTAGCTGGGCATTATTCTGTCTACTTGAGTCTTAAGTTTTCGAACTCGACAAACTTTTTCACCTATCGTGATCGGTTCCATCTACATCAAACCTACCTAAACACCGCGGTAAATATTCGTGGGTCGGAATAAAAACAAGTTGGAATTATATTAGCCTGTTTACAAGTCGCGAGTTGGTCATCTGAATCTAGAATGTTCTTTCAAGTAAGATTTTGGAACTCAAACAAAAGAGCCTGTTGCGATGATGAATAAGTTTACGATATTTTAGTTCTTATTTCATTTGTCTATGAATCTACGAATAAGAATATTTTATTTTCAAATCGATCTGATAATAATAAAATTATAATAGCTCATCATATTATCAACAATAAGAACGACGCCTATTTACTTTCACGAGTGTAATTACGTTTTATTTTCTATACACATAATTTTAAATTCATCGATTTTCAAATAGTCGAACAACTTTTCATCATAAATTGTTTCGAATATGTCTCAAATCATCGCAGTAACGATTCATCGAATTTACCTTTTATCGAAACATGATTCAATAATGGTACCATTCATATTTTATAACTACCTCGAACAACATTTCATCGTAGTAACGTTTCATCGAACGATCGATTTCATCGAACCTACCTAACCTACCCCGGACTCCGTGAGCGTGTCGGGCTTCCAGGTCATAAAAAAAAAAAAAAAAACCCTAACCTACCTCGGACTACGTGAGCGCGTTGTGATTACAATGTATAGTAACACTGATGAAATGATTTTCTGTGTAATAAGAAATTTGGGAACTCAAACTTACGTTAAATCAAAATTTTAGCAAACGTGATTCGATGAACAACTATTATGATAAACAAATAAAATAGTGAAGTAAAATTCGATGATTCGATTCCGGTGTAACAGGTAATTCGAAGAAATGTAACAGCGATCAACTGAAGTTCGATGAATGATTCCTAAGTCATAACGACATTCTGCGAATAGTGTTCTGGGAACAGATATTCCATGAATCGATTTTCTGTAAAGTGATAGATTACCACTTTGTATTCTCGCTCAACAGTAGAAATTTTTTTGAAGGTTATTTTTGCTTTTTGCACGTTGACGAAATATTCTGGTCGTTAATGGGTATTTCTAATTGCAATTTTCAGTCTCGTTAATTAACGATTAATGAATCAACGACTAAAATATTTAACGGTTAGTGGATTAACCATCGTGTGCTCAGCTGTAATAATAAGAAGGTGAAAACCTATGCGTATTATCTCACAGGCCTCGTAGTACCTGTCTATTGTTGCAATAATAATGAGGTGATAGTGATGTTATGATTAATTATGGTCACTACTCAAATAATTGAATATTACGTTTTTACGCTTTATAACTATATATATATTATTAAAGCGGTTCCCCGTGTGGTGTCGGGTTTAGAATAACACTTCTCCATTTCTCCCGTGGATGTCGTAAGAGGCGACTAAGGATAGGATAGGTTAGGTATGTTTTAGGCGACAGGCTGTCACTATTATACCTCTTTTTATATAAACGTAAACCTATAGATTTTGCTAGAAGCGGCTACGAAACGTGAAATAGTCATAGTTTGGTCTATGTAGCGACTCGTGTGTTCTGCCTACCCTATTTGGGAACACAGGCGTGAGTGTATGTATGTATGTATAAAAGGAAAAAAAAAAAATTTTTTTTTTGAAATATTTATAGAATCAACCTGGTCGGTCTGGTTATTTTAACCTAACCGGGTTGGAAGGTTAACTGTTAATATTTTTGCAATGGTGACATCTGATTTAAGTGCTGCTTTAATTTGTTATACCTTTTCTTTGGTTGCGTTGTTATGACAAAATAGCAACAGGGTATGACGCAGCTGACCTGATGAGGGAGCCGGAAGGTACCTATGAGAACTCTTCAACTATAAATAGTAGCATGTTCATGTTTGGACTTATTTGTTTTGTTTTGATGAGCATTTGAGCGTTAAGTAAAGCACAGTAGGCTGCAATAATATAATAAAATAATTAAGAATAAAAATAAATTTTAAAATAAATAGAAAATAAAATATTCTAAATAAAAAAAAAAATATATATATATATTACTTATTTAACCAACTTCAAAATAAAACGTTATGTTGCTTGTGTGCTCACAATGGATTCAATATTATTGTTTTTTGTGGGTGGATACTATGTACCTATAAAAAAAAAAAATACCCATTACTACAGGATAAAATGGGGTCGGACGATGAGGACACTTCGTTAGATTACATCATAAAATCAAGACTGCACCAGATAGTTTCAAGAATAAAAGAGCATACTGCAGAAGCTGAAACTTACTGTAGAGAAGGTAGCGAAGAGAAGGAAGCTGTGCAGAAAGCACAAATATGTGCGTCTAAACTAGAAAATATGATTAAACGATTCACAGCAGAACTCAATGAGTATTTTAGGCTCTCGAACAACCCGTCACCAGATGAGATATCAGATATGAGTGACGCTCAATTTAGTGGTGAAGAGAGTCTAGCTGAATTAAAGTGTAAACTGGCAGGCATAGGCGATAAAGGCAAAAATGAGGTACAAAAAGAAAAGGAACATAGCCGTATCTTCTCCGCCAAATTACCAACTTTATCATTACCCGAGTTTCATGGAGACGTGTTAACGTGGTGTGAATTTTGGGATGTTTATAAATCCAATATTCACGATAGGCCGATTCCTGACGTTGACAAGCTACTCTATCTGAAGTCGACATTGAAGGGAGAACCTCGCAGGATTATAGACGGACTGGAGACTACTAACAAAAATTATGCGATCGCTGTTAACATATTAACAGACAGATATGGCAAACAATCACGAATTATAGATGCACATTACAGTGCTCTTAGCAAAGTAAAGGCGGCGGATACATCTATGAGTGACTGCCGCAATACGTTGAATGAATTAGAACGACATCTCAGAGTTTTACAGTCACTTGGGGAGAATACTAATCACAACCATTTAAGATATCTGATTACAGAAAAATTCCCAGGAGACCTGGTCTATGAGATGAAAATGAAAATGAAAGACGATACAGTTGGGGAAATGAGAAAACAACTGGAAATTATAATATCTGCGAGAGAAGAAGCTAACAAGATCCGACAAACTACTAGTACCATCGAGAAGGGCGACCATACCGTAGAGACACTTCACATAACACAAAAGGATAGAGAAGCTGTATTAGCTGTAAACGACAAACCTGCAAGAAGATTTAATGATTCCAAGAGAGAAAATTTTCAAGTGACAAATAAATACTTAAGGAGAGAAGAAAATAAAAATGAGAACGAAAAAAGAGGTCAACGGAACTATTCTGGAGGTCAAGGTGATACGGCAAGAAAACGTAAATATGAACAGATACGAGAAAATAATACAGAACAAAGAGAGCAATCAAGAAATTTTGTCAATCATAAAAGAAGTAAACCATATTGTGTGTTCTGCAGTAAAGACCATTTCTCGGACCAGTGTCAAGAGTATGGGACAATTGAAGAGAGAAAAGCCCGATTAAATAAACGATGTTTCAATTGTTTTTCTGAAGATCATTTTTTTCGTACTTGCAGGTCGAAAAGAGAATGTGTTCACTGTCGAAGAATTGGTCATCATCGTGCTCTGTGCTTGGGAAAATTTAAAGTAAGGAAAGAGAGTTCACTGACTGCGGTGCATAGCAATGGGTTTACCATATTACAGACTGCAATAGTCACAGTAAAAAACGAAAAAGAAGAAAGTAAAGAGATGTCATGTAGGTTATTGTTGGACTCTGGATCCCAAAGGTCGTATATCACAACTGAAATGTCGAAGAAACTCAACTTACCAGTGACAGAAGAGAGTAAATTGTCTATTTTCGGATTCGCAAGCAAAACGCCACAAGAATACAATAGTCCGCGCGTTAAACTAAAGATAACAACAAGAGAAAATAGAGCCATCACTTTGTACGCGAATGAAGTACCCACAATAACAAAAGGAGTTCAGACACCGGAGATTAATCTCGGAGAAGAAAAGAATATTACTCTAGCTGACGACGGTTCCCTTGGAGACAGGGTCGATATTTTAGTAGGTAACGACTACTATTTTAATTTGATTGGTACAGAGAAGGTGCGCTTACAAGATAACCTTTTCCTAATCCATTCTGATTTTGGATGGATAGTCAGCGGGAGAGTAAACACAGAGGAAGATGAGAATACTTTGTCTTTCCTAACATATTGTCAAAGTCATGATCCAAACTGCGTCTACTTCACAGAACCGGACCTACCTCTGAAGAACATGGACATCTCTTTCTTGTGGGCTCTAGAAAGTATAGGCATCACAGATAACCCAAAGACGACAAGAGAGGAAGAAGCAATTAATCATTTTAACCAAACTATAGAATATGCAAACGGCAGATACATGGTTAAATGGCCATGGGTAGAATATCCCCCAAAAATGCCTACTAATTTTGGTTTGGCGTATGGAAGACTTAAAGGCCTGCTACTGCGATCCAATGAAGATTTGGTTAAAGAATACCGAGCCATCTTACAAGAACAGTTAAATGTCGGCGTAATAGAAATAATTGACGATTCACAAGATGTATACACCCAAAGAACACCGCCAATTCACTACCTTTCTTATCACATGGTGAAACAAGAAGGCAAAAAGGGACGATTAGTATACGACGCATCTGGAAAGTTAAAAGACAATAAGAGTCTAAACGACTGCATGTTGAAAGGCCCATTGATGATTGGAGATTTAGTAGCATTACTCATTCAATTCAGAACAAATAAGGTCGCTGTTACATCCGATGTTGAAAAAGCGTTCCTGCAAATAGGACTTCAAAAAGAAGACAGGGATGTTACCAGATTCATTTGGATAAAGGACGAACACAAACCTATATCTATGGATAATGTTATCCATATGCGCTTCTGTAGACTACCTTTTGGAATTATATCCAGTCCATTTATACTGACGGCCACGCTTCGGTATCACGTATCGCACTATGCACCAGAACTAATGTCAAAAATTGTAGACAAGTGCTATGTTGATAATCTTGTCACAGGAACAGACTCAACAGAAGCAGCAATACAACTGTACGAATCGTCACGAAGAGTTTTCAATGAAATGTCTATGAATTTAAGAGACTGGATTTCTAACGATAAAGCTTTTCTTAGTATGATTCCTGCGGAACACAAGGCGAAACAAACGGAAGAAATTAAATTGCTAGGCTTGATGTGGAATGTCAAGAAAGACACTATGCGACTGAATATCAAAAAAGAACATTTCAAAGAAGAGAACATAAAAGAACCCCAGAGTAAAAGGAAGATATTGAGCACGATAGCTTCGATGTACGATCCGTGTGGACTTGGTGCGCCATTGATTCTATCCGCAAAACTCTTGATGCAACAATTATGGGAGAATAAGATGAAATGGGATGCGGTCTTGCCCGACGAACTGCAAGGAAAGTGGGAAGACATTATTCATCGCTTGAAAGCAATAAAAGAGATAGAAGTACCACGTTTCATTGGACTAACCGGTAAAACCACATATGAACTGCACGGATTTAGCGATGCATCAAAGCAAGCTTACGCTACAGTGATTTATGTAACAGCTAAAAATGCACACAAAAGGAACGTGTCTTTTGTTATGGCAAAATCAAAAGTTGTACCTAAAGAAGAAAGAGATGATTTACGCATGCCTAGACTTGAACTATTAGGTTGCTATTTAGGAAGCAAACTAATGAAATACGTGAAGAATGTGGTGGACATCACAATACATAAAGAATATTTATGGACCGACAGCAAAATTGTACTAAGTTGGGTTCATTCTAATAAATTATTACCACCTTTTATTAATAAAAGAGTGGATACTATTAAAGAGAATAAGCAGCTGGAGCTACGCTACGTGAATACGGATCTAAATCCTGCTGACCTGGCGACACGACCCGATCTATGGGAAAAGAAAAGGAGACTATGGCTAAACGGCCCCGACTTTTTACAATATGGTAAAGAGGCATGGCCAAGCCATTCCACATCTGAGATTCTTGAACCGCCGACGTCGTCCGGGCAGGGTCCTTCGGATACTGTGAATTTAATGGAAATTGATGATAAAATACCAGACAAGACATTCAGGCAAGAAAATATACCAGTAGACATTATGAAGACTATCAAAGATCTGCAGAAAGAATATTTTCCACTAGAAAGCGAAGGAAAGAAAACGAACTTGGCAATTAATTTACAATTATTCAAGGATATAGATGGACTACTGAGGTGTAATGGAAGAATGAAAAATGCAGACTGGACTTTCGACAAACGTCACCCAATTTTAATACCAAGAGATTGCGGATTCACCAATGACCTTGTTATGAAAACACACAGAGAAAATTACCACATGAAGGCTAATCATACTTTGAGTAGTGTGAGAGAGTCATACTGGATCCCAAAAGGAAAGAGTTACGTGCAGCGATTATTGTCAAAGTGCCCTGAATGTGTTAAACATAGCGGAGGTCCATACAAGTTACCTTCAGCTCCTGCCTTACCTTTTGAGAGAGTAAACTATTCGTCACCATTTACATACGTAGGCATCGATTACATGGGACCTCTTCTAGTAAACAATGGCGATGGGAACAACAAGAGGTGGATTTGTCTTTTTACATGTTTAGTCGTTAGAGCGGTTCACCTAGAAGTCGTACAAGATCTTACAGCTGAAGAAGGCTTACTTGCCCTAAGGAGAATGATCTCTACGAGAGGAATCCCGTCGTTAGTAACATCAGATAATGCCCAACAGTTCAAACTCATTGGAGAAATAGTCTCGAGCCAATACTGCATTAACAAAAATATACGTTGGAAATATATTATTCCTCTCTCTCCTTGGGCAGGTGGTTTCTACGAACGACTGATTGGTATTGTTAAGAGTTGTTTGAAGAGATCGCTCGGGAAACACATGTTGAAAGACAGTCAACTCTCAACGGTAATAAAAGAAATTGAAGCTGTGGTTAATTCACGACCGCTCACCAGCGTGGATTCGGAACCGGATCATATATTAAAGCCTTCGGATTTTCTCACAGTAGGAAAAGTGATCACATTAGAAGAGTCTGAACATGAATCCCTACCACAAAATATGTCCACAACGAAGACAGAGTTAGTGAAAGGTTGGAAACGAGCGCTCATCTTATTGAAAGAATTTAAAGACATGTTCAATAATCGCTATCTGCTAAGTCTCCGAGAGAGATATGGACATCTGCCAAGAGAACCTCGAGTAACCTCCAAACTGAAGCCCAGTCTTGGTCAGATTGTACAAATCAGAGGTGACTCTAAGAACAGAAACGAATGGAAGGTAGGGAAGATAATAGAACTGATCACGAGTGCAGACAGTCAGTGTAGAGCGGCAAAAGTACAAGTAGGTAAAAGTGAGTACACACGTTCTATCGCCCATCTCTACCCTCTCGAGATAGAAGATGCTCGAGACTCTATCACAGACATCAACGGTAAAGGAGAAGTTTGTCCTTCGGAGGTACCTGATCACGACACAGAGAAAATAAATGATTTTGAGATAAATCAACCTCAACAAATATACGATTTGACTAATAGTGATATACTACCAGAAGCAATGCCAGAACCTATGCCTATGCCCGCGTCTTTGCCTATATCTACGCTTAAACCCACCGATATACCAACACCATTGACGTCATATGTAGATCCAGTCAATGTACAAGCTGAAGGCGAAGAGAATATACCAACAGAAAGAGAAGACGAATCGCTTCCTTATACAAACGATGCAAGTATTGAAAATATAAACCAGAGGTCGAGACGAGCTGCAGCAATAAAAGCTATCGAGAAGATCAAGGACTGGACGCGAGACCTGACAGCGTTACTAATTCAATCCGGAGCCGTGCCCCCGGGGAGTGTCGCGCCAGCCGCGAACCTATAGGTGAGTGGGAACCTTTATAAATTTTATGTGGCAACACTAGCATGAAAGGGTAACACTGTAGAGTCTATGGTTTTCTTTCAAATGGAGGCAACAGTTAAATTATGTTTGACTCAGTATAAAAGTTCATGTGAGTCTTGAAGCAGCACCAGTTTAGCAGCAGCAGCATCTCCTTTTTCCAAAGCTGAGTATAACTGAATTACTTATTGCCAGAGTAATGATATATTTGTATGGTAGCTTCGGTGTATTTTTTTATGTGAACCAATTTTGATGTGTTGTGATTCCAGTTTGAACGTAGGCTCCCAGCGCTTGGCTTGAGATACGTTCTTACTGAAGTGTTCCCTAGTGCTCGGGCGATAACCTGGGTTGGATATCTAGTCTCCACTTGGGGGGACTAGATCCAGGCTCTATCGTCAAGTCTTGGCGCGATCGCTTGACCAAGCAGTTGTTTGTTTAGCTTGTGGGCAACGGAGACGTCCGTGTGACCCCTGGCACCTGGAAGCGAGCAAGTTTTACAGGGTTCATCGAGATAATATTTTATGTCGTAGTGTGGTTCTGATACTAACTATGTTTTGCAGTTGACTAAGAAGTTTATATACACCGAAGGCATCATGAGCATTGTGGTGCTCCAGGCCAGATGGGTGATCAGCATTACTCATTTGGTCATTACGTATACAGAAGGCGGAAGGAGATAGCTGATTGAGACACGGACAGGATGGTAACAGCAAAGCAGGATTCACGCTGAAAGCCAACAACCAACCAGACGGACGATCCAGGTATGATAAATCATTTACTTTACGGGAGGGTGCGAATAATAGGGTGTTCCACACATTTTTCTAAGTTACTCAGTTGCAGACGAAGCAGATAAGCATTAGTTCATGGATTCCCCTATTATTTGCCATCTTTCCCGACAACTTTTGTTTTACGGAAGGCATTTAGATTAGAAGTAAACAGGCAATATTCATTGGACATCGCTGTATGGGTATAGATCCCTCTGCCTTTCCTACGTCGAAGAAGATAAAAAACCAGACGTGACGTCATTACTCATTACGATTTTCTTATCTTTTGACATTTCGTAGTGTGATGAAAAACAACCTATTTACAATAAAATTAATTTAGGACAAAAAATTTACAAACTTGCATAATGTCCATGACTAGTAGTAGATTGCCCATGGTGATAACACAAGCTAATAGCAAAGTACAATTTCCTGCAAAATTGAATGGGACAATTATTGAAAAATGGGCAAACTATTGGAAGAATCTTTTCATTGATTATCGACAGATGCTCCAAGATTTAAGAACCGATATTCAAGACGAGCCCCATAAAGCCCTTAAATACACAACAGGTTTGGTATCGGCATATCTCCTTGCACAGGCCAACCCAAGTGAATTAGACTTTAAAGATGGTTTGAAAAGATTTGCCAATGATGCCGCGCTCGTCAGTGAGGAATGTCAGAACCCGATATCATACGGACATCTGCGGTACCTAGAAACATGCTATAACCAGGACGTCATTCACTACAAGAGTTTAGGGATACTCTCAATTATGTACACAACTGATGTAAATGATACCTGTGACCTGTACAAAGCGCACTGCAAATACTTGAAGCCTACATATTGGAGTTTTCCTTCAAGAATAATTGACGTTGGATTCTTGGGGCGCTGGTGGAACATGTACATTAAAACAACTAATTATGATGTGAATGTTTAAATTTCAGAGAGATCCCTAATCACTAGATATACTCTGGAGCAGAGACCTGGTCACTTTCAGTAGAAAGTTGTATGAAAAGGAAGTGTCCGGTGTGTTTGCTCCCGAGTATTTATATGCAGTAGTTGTGACAAATTGTTATTTCAAATATTTCTTGTTGTAGACCAATGTAATTAAAACTAAGTTATGCTTGAAGAGAATGTTTATATTTCGTTTCTTACTGATAGTGTTTTAAACAATTAATATATAAAACTAAGAAGTTTCACAAATCATCTCATGCAAATATGAAAACAAGTTTAATCTTTTAAAAAATTATATGCTCTGCTTTCTTGAAACATGCCAACACTACTAGACCTATTTGAATATAAAGAAAAATAAAACAATGCGCTAATTGTTGGCACAAAATGTTGAATTATAATTACAAAATAATCAAAGAGGATATTACTGCCTTTACAGAACAATATGACAGAAGAAACACAATTTGGTTAAAAAATGCTTATCTATTGGAAAGGTGTTATTTTCTTAACAAAAAGTCTTCTGTATTAAACAGTTAAAATAAATAAAACAAGTTTTTTGTAAATAAATTGCAAGGAATAATTGACAATCATCCCAGTACATGTAATTTCATGAATGAAAATCAGAATCAACAAAAAGTTTTCTTCCCACAAAATCAAATTTAATTCAAATCAACTTGTATCACATTAAAAAAGAAATAGAAGAATATAAATAATACACTGATTGTTGCACTAAGTAATTCACAGCAAAATCACCCTTGTATTGAGCAAAATAAAAATCATATCTTTGATTGTAATATTTTGTTAAGATCTTAAAAATGAAAGTATAATAATATTAAGAGTAACATAAAAACCTCGAAAAGTATTCTAAACTTAAAACAGCTTGTCTAAATTAAGGAAATAAACATCACACTTTATTATGACAAGGAATAACTGAATGTTCTTTACTCTGATTAAAAAACGCCATCCAAAAACGAATACTACAAAAGTACTAAAAAATATGAACCCAACTAAGGCTTTGCCTATGGGGCAATTCAGGACTTGTGGGTTCAAAATGACCGGAGCTGACTACATTAGATATAATAATAAATAATACATTTACCATGACTGCACGGCTAGCACAAGTGCGCGCGAGATACACTACTCGTCTTTTTCATGCTGTCCGTTCTAGAACACGCAGCTCTCGCGCTCATGGGCTTGCTAGCCGTGCTGGGACAATATTAAACCTGTAGGCACATCCCCAGTCCTAATCACTTTACAAATAACAAATCCTGTAAGGGCAACATTTACTAAAAATATTAAGTATTTGTTAAGTAAAAGTAAACAGGTAGGATTTACTTACTAAAACTTTAAATTTATGTTATATTGCTATTACAATGGAAATCAAAAATTAAATAGTATTCTATCACATTCCTTTCAGACTTTCTTTAATAATGTACATAAATATTTTTACATTGAGTTGTATTGTAGGTAAACAATATTGACTAAAGGGTTGTCACTAAAGACAATTAGGTTATGAAAATCTCCATCACCATCAGTTAAACATCAATAACAACTTTTTTAGAAGTGGATATTAACAAAAATTCTGACATTATTTAAAATAAAAAACAGTGCAGTTAAAGTTAAAAAGAACCAACCGTTATCCCATTCACTAAATATATTTATGATTTTCTATCATCTAAATACACAAGAAAAATTAAATAAAAACAATCACAGATAAAAACTTCTAACACGAGTAAAGGATAACCTGATTTTATAGGTAAAGAATAAGCGTACACTGAGATAAATCAAACAAAAACACTTCTAATATAGAGTTTCATGATTCGAGTCAGTGGCGGCCTATACCCGTTTATGGATGGAGCCAACTACTTCGCTCGACACAACACAGCATGAATATTGCCGAATACCAACTGAAATGAACCTATGAAAATTTAATTGTCAGCAACTAAGTTGTTATTTCAAATCTAGAGGCCTTTTTGTCCGACGCGCGCACACTGGCTAACTCATTCACCATTTCTTTCTGGAAAATGGTAAAAGACGGTGGTAGAATGAGATGGTAAAGGCGATAACCGGCGTCCGCGCGTTACACAATGCCTAGTTTTAGACATTTATTAGAGTCGAGATCAGATCTTCATCAGAACAGACAAAGTGCTCAGAAATCAAATGCATCCTTACGCCTTCGACAAGAGAGACCTGTCTGTATTATTAAGCAGTTTGGCTGCTTCTAAATTTGTAACCTCAGCACAACAGCATTTAGTACCGGACATAAAGCATATATCTTTTTTCTAGGTAATACAAGTGTGCGAAAGCGACTGTTGCTGTCGGCGATAACTGCTAGTGTGCTAGGCCCAACGATGGCGGCAGTAAAGGTCAATAGTCATGCAGCGTCGTGATTGGTCGGTCGGAGGCTGGGTGGGCCGCCATTGGATCGGCGGCCGCGCTGCGTGGCGCGCTCACAGCAGCAGCAGGTCCTGTGCGTGCAGTCCGTAGGCCAACATTGCGTCGTTGTATTCGATATCGTCGTCCATGTACAAATCCTCGTCTGCACAAATGAAAGCTGCACTTAGGGCCGACTTTTGAACAGGCTAACAACTAACCCAAGTTACATGTGAATTGGAATTGTTAAAATTTTAGCTAATTATTTATCAATTATTACACCAATTTTCAATTTTAAGTATTTCTGTGGCATTATACTGAATCTCTTTACATACTTTTCACATAATTTTAACAGACTTCAAAAAAGGATATTCTACATTCAACTGTACGTATTTTTCTTTTTTTAGAGTAAAATTCTATGGAATAGACCAGTAGTGGCCAAATTCATTAAATCCCAGACCTACTGTTTATTCCAAAGACCATCGAGAGAATAGGGCGAAAATCTTAGGAATCATACTATAGGCGATGCGGCTAGCAACCCATCACTATTATGATTCCCCTTTCCACCTGTATGCCCACAATTATGCTAACAGTGGCCTTTAGCTCTTGTTACCATAGACTCTGTCTACCCCGTAAGGGATATAGACGTGATATGTGTATGTGTACTGTTTAGACTCTACTGTGAGGTGTACCATACTGTAGTATGGTAACAGTAACTAGTGGATAAACAGAATTCTTGTCTGCCTTGTGACACTACACTAAACTTGTCAGACTGACCTGAGCCGAGGAAGTCGTCGAACTCCTCATGGTCGTAGGGATCGTCCAGTGAGTCGTCGGAGCTGTCCTCAAAGATGCGGTCCACAAAGTCCGGACGCAGGTGGGGGTTGCTGTGATCTTCATCAACGTTTAGAAGAAGCAGCTTGTGCGATGGCAAATCCTAGGTTAGTAAAAAAGTAATTAATATAAATGAGACTGCACGGAATGATTCGGTCCTAAAGGGTTTAGTTTGTGTAATGGTTAAATTGGTTAATAGACTATGTAGTATTGTATTGATTATTTTTAGTAGTTAAGAACAGTAGATTATAATTATGTAATGTGGATCAGCTGTTATGCTTCAGTTAAATAACAGTTACATAGACTTACTGGTCATAAACTGGTTAACCAATTCCACTTTGTCAAAAAACCCAAGTCAGGGCATTTTTGATGTGCTACATTAATTTAAATACAGGTCCATAGCCTCTGTAGGATTGAGCATAAAGCCCAGTTTAGATTCGCAAGAAAACCCAAGCGGCACTGGGTCGACGACTTCTAAACAGTTCTCATCAGAGCATGGGATTGGGGCTGAAACTTGCAGGATATTTTTGCTAGATAAAGAGCTAGACCGCACTACGGCTAAACCGCCGCGGTTTTAAACCGAGTGACTTTGTTTGCGTGGGGGGCTTTAAAACCGTAGTTCGGCCTGAGCCAAACTTTGGTTAAGATAATCGAGTGTGCTAACGTCAGCGGTGCAGGCCGCGGTGCCGCCCATGCGCAGCACGAGCGGCCGCGGCTCGCGCGCCAGCGCCGCCGCCGCCGCCGCCGCCAGCGCCTCCGACACCGAGTCGCAGCCGCACACGTCCAGCTCCTGCGCCCACACACCCACACAAGCGTTATGCTCAACTCAAACTCAATTGCTAGCTAAGTTTCCTTCTCTTCCAAAAAAAAATTGGTTTTTTATTTTATAGCGCCACAAATGCATTATTTGAGACATAAACAGGTACTTTTTTTTTAAATGACAGTTTAGATGATACGCAATAGGCGTATTTTTCGCTTAATTATTTTCAATTTACATGTTTACATGTTTTATGACGTCACCTTTAGCAGCGGGCAACTGTCGAGCACTGCCTGGAAGGGCGCGGCGGTGAGGCCGGCGTTGCCGCGCGCGGTGAGCACCTGCAGGCGCGCGCAGCGGGCCGCGGCCGCCACGCCCGCGTCGCTCAGCAGCGCCAGGTACGAGATGTCCAGCCGCCGCAGCTGCGTGCACGCGCGGCACACCGTCAGCACGCCCTCGTCGCTCACGCCTGCACATTCGACTGCCTGTAGCTACTTGGATTCGCGAAGGTCTGGCACTGGCATCCCCAACACCGGGGCTTAGAGTGAGGCCCCACTGGGGTGCGTTGGGTCGCGTCGTGGCAACGGATCAACGCATTGTATACATCTTTAGAGCATCTTCTGCCTTTAATGCTCAGGAGATGCTTCGAAGATTAGAAAATGTTCCAACACAAAAAAAGAACATTGCGACGATCCATCGGAATAGTGTGGTGTCGACAGTAGTTTTACACAAAGGGTTTTACTAATTTAACTAGCTTATGACTTCGCTTAACATAAGCTATCTGTATTATTGTTTATAGCCCGTGGAACGGACCAAAACGGAGTAGACCGAAAAACAAGATGGTGAGCACTCCACCGTTCCTCTCCTTTCAAAACTAGTCTATGATTGGTTTTGGAAAAATAAATGACCTCAAGTGTGCATTCATGTGATCTGAATTCAGACTAAATTTTGATAAATTACATTATCAATATTTACAACTAGTGTGCCTGTTTGTGATTACTTGATTAGGAAGGTAATTATGACTGGAATAAGTGTTAAAGTAACCAAAGCCCCTGATAAAATTTGCATTACAACATTTAGCAAGGCATACATTAAACTTGCATAGCATATGCAGATAAACATATAACTGAATTAAATAATGAGTGATGAATGTAGTAATGAGTATAGAATGACCAAGCGTATTATGTATAATGTGTACCGTGGGAACGAGTTATGCAACAAATTTTAAACAAAGATTCTAGCGCCTATTAAGACTAAAAAAAGTTTCATTAACATTGCTCGATAAAGCCTAATTTTCGAGATATTACGTTGTTTCAGTAATTCACAAGTTGATAAATCTCAAGGTTAACAATTCTGTATAATGAGACGTAATCACACATACGGGTCTAATAAAAAACTTACCTACCATTTGCCATGATTTTGAATACTCGAATAACTTTTTATTAAAAGTAAGTTTCAACACGAAAAAGTTCTTTGGACTTTTTAACCACTTTTTCTTGTTGAAAATGTACTGACGGTAAATCAGATTTAAAATGTCACTAGAAATTACTAAATAATGATAAACGATTGTCACCTAAGTCAAGTTGGATAGCGCTACTCGTTTCTAAGGTTTCGTTCACACAAGAAAGTAAAAAAAAGAACAAAGTAGTTGTGATTTTTTGTTACAGAAATTAAGAAAGTTAAGGTTTTAGTTTTGGACCCATTTTGATTTAACACTATTTATTCGTTATACCACCAGGAATCCTGTTAAAATATTTCGCATAACTCGTTCCCACGGTGTACATATACAACAATGCTTCCATTCTGTAAATTACAATAGTATTTTGATGAGATGGTAGCCGATTTGAAATGCAAACTAAACTAATACATATTAATTTCTCGATATAAAAAATTGCATTGATGAAATTAATGAAAAAATACATATTTGGTAACCAGTTAGATGGTACACAGGGTATTTGTGTACGGAAATGTATAAAAATTAAATATGTATTATGAATGTTTTACTATGAGTGTTTCGTGTAACTATTTCGATCAAACAAGGGTCAGGTGGTTAATATGTACCTTCTATCCAATCACGCTGCATCCACCAACAATACACTTCCGGGTGATTGTGGTTTGTCCAAAGGCAAGCGCCAGGAAAAGACTCAATATTTTACCAACATACACCATATTATTTTAATAAGTTAGAGAATAATAATAGAAGGAGAAAGACAACATCCCACTCACTTTTGAAAAACTAAGAAAAAATATATGAAGAGTATTTTCCAAAGCAATAAAATAATGTGTAAGGAAATAAGTTTTCATAGTGCTTAGGTTTAATTGAAAGCAACTAAGAATGATAAATTGATCATGATACATGAAGCAATGATTTAGAAATAGTTTTTAACTAAACAATACTTGAAATAGTCATTCAATTAATGATAAATAGAGAAATGATAAAGTTCCAAAGTCTGGCCAGCAAGAAGTGGCAAATTGATAATGTATCAAAATATAAGATAGTTTTTTTAATACACTCCCACATATAGACCGACCGCTTAAATGAGTCCTCGCCCCTGCGGTGTAGCCGCGCGGGGTGGGACGAGCGCGGGGGCAGGCGCGCTCCCCCCGCACCGAGAGCTCCCCGCCGTCCCACCCCGCGCCCCGCAGCCGCGCCCGCGAGGACTCATTTAAGCGGTCGGTCTATACATTCAAACATTTTGCGTAAAAAACGTGCCCTTTACGAAGAAACTGGCACTCTTATTTAATTTCTACTCTTTTACGCGGAAGTTCATCACTATTATTTAAACAAAATTTTGGCAAATTGACTACAGGTTTTATTTTATTTTATGAACAATTCAATAAAGATAAAATTTGAAAAGCGCTTCACGGATTAGAACTGTTAAAAACGTTCTATCCACATTGTTAATAAAATCCACTGACCAGGCGCGTCTTTTTATCATTTAACATACTTGGCATACATAAAGATACACGAAAATCAAAAGTAATTAAAACATCCTTTACCTGGCTGAGGGCTGGTTTTTCTGGAGTTACAGCTGGATATGTTCAAAACCTCCAGTTTGGAGCAAGTCTGTGCGACCTGTTTCATGACGTTATTCGTTATGTAGATGTTCCTACTGAGGTTCAGAATCTTCAGCTCTGTTAGTTTCGACATTGACTCGCAGAAGTCCAACCCCACTTGAGGAGTTAAGCAGATGTCTACAGAGGTATATTCGCTGAGGGAAAGCTCTTCTAGTTTCGGGAGCTTGCTTAGTATAAGGGGTATTATTTTCCACATAGTGACTGGACACACGTCGAGTTTTAGTGTGCGGAGGTTCGGTAAGGTGTCTATGGCAGCGCTGAGAACTGTTCCCTGCAAGCTGTAGCAGTTGTAGAAGGACAGCGAATGCAGTTTGGGCGGATTGCTGCCAGTCAGGAATAGACCGGTAACATGGGTATTGTTTGCTACTGTGACGCTCTCTATGCTCGCTTCGCTCTTCACTATTCGTACCAAATTCGAGTCCGACAGCTGAAATAAAACATTTACGTGCATAAACACATAATTTCAATAATATTATGATGTTATTTACATAATTTACAGTTTATAACTCGGTTGAATATAATACCTTGTTGCAAGATACGAAGGACAGTGCTCGTAAATTTTTGCATCCATAAATGAGTGGATTCCAATTTTTGGTGTACATTCCGACAACCTGTAAACATACAGTTCAAATTAGTTAATCCAGCTTTAGTCCAGCTTTAGAATCTTAGAAGAAACCTACTAATGTTAAAATTGTGAAAGTTTTTGTGGGTCCATAGATGTTGAAATTAAGACACAGTTGTTTTAAAACCTGGATCACCACATCATATTCGGTAGGTAGTAGCCGTGGGATAGCACTAAACGAAGTTGCAGAGGGGCTACTCTGAAATTTTATTTTTGATGTTCTCTCTTTCTATTTCTCTCGCTCTGAAATTAATGACTATTAGTGTAAGCGCAAAATCGAATTTCAGAGTATAAGGCTAGGAAATAGGTCCTACTAGATCCTATACAAATTTTACTAAATTAATGTTACAAAAATGTGAAAGTTTGTGAGTATGGATGGTTTGTTAATTTTTCACTTCAGAACGGCTGAACAGATTTGGTTGAAATTTGGCACGTGGGTAGACTAATAACAGTCTACTTTTTATCCCGAAAAATTGCGTAGTTCCTTTGGGATAGCGATAAACGAATTCTTTGCAGACGAAGTCGCGGGCAACAGCAAGTATTATAATTGCGAAAGTATATTAGTATGGATGGATGTTCGTTGCTCGTTCACGCCAGAACGGCTGAACAGATCTGGTTCAAATAATACATAGACTACTACAATTTTATTTTTTATTTTTCTATTTTTACCTTTGTTATTCTGACCGCTTTATAATTGATGGGTAACCATTTTTTTTTGTATATTTCTTGGCTGCCACGATACAGGCCGTGCCTAGCGTGGAGTCATCGAAGTTCGTAATATTGTATTTTGCTTCTATTTTGAAAAATAAATTTTACTTTACTTAACTTTCTACCCTGGAATATCGTTCCCGCGGGATAGCGACAAACAAATTGTTGGGATACAGCTCGTAAATAAGCAAATAAAGATTCGGACCTTGAGCTCCTCGAGGTTGGGGCAGAACTTGCCGACGGTGTGCGCCGTGCGGTCGTTGAGCGCCGACCAGTGGTGGTCGATGTGCAGGCGCGCCAGCGCGGGGCCCAGGCGCTGCAGCACGCGGCGCAGCACCGCCGTCGTCAGCGTCACCGTGCCGTGCTGCCACCACGACGTCGAGAACTTGCGGATGCCTGCCGCCATCGCACCCAAACATTAACCCCACTCCTCTAGTTCCTTATGCGATTAATGGAGTGTGAAATGACGAAGGATAATAGAGAGAGGTACCTTGCTGATGTGAGCCTGTTTAATGGAGCAGTTAACGCGACATTAAGTTTTCCGGCATCAGAAAATGCGGTACGAATATACAGGTTTGTGAAATACTCCTTTGCTGCCAGAGAATCTGGTAGTGGGCAGGGGAGTGTTTGATGAATCTGACCCAAGATACATCCGATGAGGCTGGCATAGTCACACAAGTGCACTTAAGCCTCGTAAAAATATTAGATTAAAAAAAAAAAAAAAAAACTAAGCCAGTTTGGCGCTCGTTTTTTCCGTGGCGTACGGAGCCCGTCGATTTTTATAGTGTGACGGCGAAGAGATTAAAACCGACTCACATTGAATTCTGATAAATCCGATCCTATTTTTTTTTTACTCCAATCGTAATCTTGTTTCAATTCAGAGTCAAATCATAATAAACCAGAGTTGGATTTTGGAAGCGACTCGATCGTGATTTTCATACTTTCCATTACATTTGTTGACGTTCTGAGTGGACATTTACCTGTAACGGTACCATAATAATACTGTTTCCAAACTTACTGTCCAGATGTTCTTGGATCATGCTCTGCCAGCCTCGGCTGACGCGCTCCGACCTGATCAGGTCTATAATAGGAACGTAGCTCAATATGTGTGCCAGACAATCCCTGTTTAGTATGTCGAGAATTGTGTAGGTCTTCTCCTTTCCATCATCTTCATCGGACAACTAAAACAATTGAATAACGCTTCATATACTTGAATAGGCACCAAGCCCCAAGAGTCAATGTTAAGCTTTATAATACTTTGAAGACATAGTAAGCATAATTATTATATGCTTGTGCTTTATATTATTAGGATTTGCGCAGGTTATTACTATATCTACATCTG
This sequence comes from Pandemis corylana, assembly GCA_949127965.1. NCBI lineage: Eukaryota > Metazoa > Arthropoda > Insecta > Lepidoptera > Tortricidae > Pandemis > Pandemis corylana. Next base: position 10,818,186 of record OX421866.1, on the reverse strand, counting down.
TTGATGAAATCCGCATTACAAAACCATTGCATAGTTTAAATATAAAAGCGTATATACAGATGACCTGGAGCGAATTTATTTTCTATTATATACATACATACATATATTATGTCTTTATCCCCTAACGGGGTAGACAGGGCCTAAGGTAACAAAACCTTGAGGCCACATTTAGCATGATTAAGGGCGTATAGATGGAAAGGGGAATAAAAATAGTGATGGGTTGCTAGCCGCATCGCCTATAATATGATTCCTAAGACTTTCGCCCATTCCCTCGATGGGCTTTTACCATCTGCGCGGGAAGAGAAGCAACTGGTAAATTCTATGTTTTTTCTTTACTCCCAGACCAGCATGGAAGAAATGGATGGATGGATGGTATTTTCTATTGTTATGAATAAATGGAGGATATCCATATAAATAAATGGAGGAGACCTATGCCATGAAGCACGTAAAATTACGCGATAATTTATTAAAAAAAAAGACTACAAAATGTACTGAAATTGTAGTGAAACGGAATAAAAGGGGCTATATTTATATGAGGATACTTACTGGTGCATTATCAGTTAAGGAGCTAGTTGCTTCACTTTGTCCGGGGGTAGATTCTGGAGTAGTCTGGTCTGTAAAAAAAAATACAGAGCAATTAGATACTGATTATTTGTACTTCATCGTTTAATTGAGGATCCAAGATGTGATTTGGCAATTTACTATTATTTTAGAAAAACCTTTACATCAACATCCCCACATCATAGAGTAGGCAAAAATAAATACATTCATTATAAGGAACTAAAAACATTTTTTTTTTTCAATTAAATCATACCATTTTAGCAGCATGATTAAGGTTCAATGTCAGCATGGTTCTACTTTAGCCCTTATAACTATGGAACCGTAAAAATGGTATAATTTCGGTTCAATCAACCTTGGAGTAGCTAGGTAAATGATTTTTGTTCATTGAAATGGACCTCCGCAAAGTAACTCCTGATTCAATAAAATAATGTAGGTAGGTACCTGGTGCTTGGTCCGGGCCCGCCGACAGCGTGGCGCCGTTGAGGCGCGGCGCCCGAGGCTTCCAGTGCACGTGGCCGTCCGCATCCTCGGCCGGCTGGTGCCAGCTGTCTGCCGGGAACGTCTTCAGCTTAAACCCTCGCAGCGCCTTCTCGTTCTCAGGTGCAAGCAGGGCTCTAGAACATCGCATTGTATTGTAATGTAAAAATAGCCATCAGGAAAGTTTAGCCCAAATAGCCCTATAAAATTTTATAGCATAAATCATATTTTAACCTTTTCATTATATTTCTTTTTTCAACTTATAATAAAAAGAGATTTTGCTGGGATGTACGAACCAACTGACCTGATGAATTTGTGAAGTAATGTTACTACCTTTTGCGACACATGATATATAACATACCTATTACTACTACTAAGCATTGCAGAATTGGGTAACCACTTATTACCACTATTGGACAATTCCATTATAGCCCTAACCCTGAACTCCTCATTCAGAAAAGATATCTAAATTAATTTGAGAAAGAAAATTATAACTCACTTGTGAGCATCGGCTGGATCACTGAATGTTACAAAAGCATATGTGGGTGTGGTGTTCTTGGTGAGGCCTCTGTCCCCCATCCGCAGCCAGCAGCTCTTGATAAATCCATACTGAGCAAACACTCCGAACAACTCTGTGCGTGTTGTCTACAAAATATCCTTGTGTTAGTGTCATATTCAACAGTATCATATCATAATCAAGTGCTACATGTGTAGCTGTACCATGCTTATAATTTAGAACCCAAGGACATTTTAGAGCAGGGCAAACAAGAGAGAAAAGTTACATTAGCAAAGTGTAGCAAAGTGGTGGCCTAAAATTTAACATGCTTTCTACATAAAAATGAAGAAATAAATGAAGTAATAAGAGGTTTGGACTGTGAGGGTACAGAATATTACTGACAACTGTAGAACATATAGTTACAGAGCTTCCAAACAATGTATCAATAGCAGCAATGTTATTGTTTATTATCTTGACAACTCAAGATAGGCAAAAGGTAAACAGTGTGGAATAAGTGTATTATATGATAATTACGATTACCTTTGGAGGCAGGTTAGCGACGTACAGCTTCCTGATAGGTATGCCATCTTCGGTGTGAGTGGGTACACTTCGTAAACCGTAAGGTGTGATGTCTAGATTCGAATTAATAGCATCTGAAAGCGATCAGCTGCTGTGTTAAATAGCAAGGTCAAAACTCGTGAAGATAGCTAGTACTACAAAACTTATTTTAAATAAATAAATGAATAATTTGCAACGTACAAATCTCTCGGCGAGCGACGTGAAGCAGCTCTGGACCGAATACCCGAGCTTCTTCCAGCGCCTCCTCAAACTCCCACATGGCGAACGCTACGAGACAAATGGCTGAAACTTGCAAATATTTTACAACTAATAATTGGACATTCTTCTAATGCAAAGCAACACGAAAAATTTGAAGCAAATGCTCGAAATAAAATTGATAATCGCAAAATGTAGTCAGTCAACATACAACGGATTCTGCAGTTTTTTTTAATGTTGCCATATAATGTCGTTATGAAAATAACACGAAAAATAAAAAACTGACGTGACGGAAAAGTAGTTCAACCAAGGAGTGCAACAGGTATAAAAATACTATTTATTTTTTATTTGGGATGAAATTATTGTACTTTTTCATGAACTAAAATATATAACACATCAATTTTTTGTACTGATCGATATGGAAATATTATTTAGCCAACACAACAAGATTAGCCGCAGATTCGAAAAAACAAAAATACTTGGGTAAAAAAAGGGCGCCACTTTTGCAAAGGACAAACTTTTGACATATATTGTTTGAATATGGCAACAATTTTGTATCAAAATATTTATTAGTTCCTTTCGTTTCCTGTTCTCATAGAAATATTATAGTATCATAGTATTTTGGATTTTAAATCCTCGGTCTATTCTTACTTAATAAGAAGTACACGCAACAAAAGTACCATACACCGGTAATAAATTGGTAAATTGAGAATTTGACGACCGGATGATAGCCTAGTGGTTAGCATAGTGACCCTGCCTACGAAGCTAGAGGTCCCAGGTTCAAATCCCGGTAGGGATAGGCATTTGTATGATGAATACGAATGTTTGTGCCAGAGTTATGGGGTTGTATTTATCTACAATGTAGATTATATAAGTATGTCTATCCGTTGCATGGCACCCATAGTTCAAGCTTTGCTTAGTTTGGGACTGGTTGAGTTGGGTGTAATTTGTCCCATGATATTTATTTATAACCCTCATTTTATTTTTGCAAGTGCATTGGAAATGCAGACAGGTTGATCCTATATAGTATTTTCAACAACTTATACAACACAGATTTAGTTACGCCAATTAATCCTCTCTCCATGATTGGGTCTTACAGTGAACAACAAAACTCCCATCCAGGTTTCAGTTCTGCCTCATCAAAGGTCTATAGCAAACAATTCACAAATAAAACCAGTCAATTGGTACAAAAGATACTTTATTGTAATCTGATGCACATTTTTTCCACTTAACCTAGAGGGAAACCACTCTACTTGAGCGGGATGAATCTGGAGCTGTGGGTGGCACCAATACCGGGCCTACCGTGCTTGACAGGCTTGTATGTAACAGAGAATTCGCCTAGGTAGTGGCCAATCATCTCAGGTTTGATTTCAACCTAGAAAAAAAGAAAGCATGGTTTAGTAAGTTCTGTAAGTCATCATTAAAATACAAATATTAAAACTAAGAAATTAGTGTCAAATAAACACTGCATTTTTATACCCAGTCTTTACAGTTAACATTTCTATGAATTAATATTTAAGATAGGCCTTTACTTATTGCTACATTAATTTTTGTGTGCCAAATTATTCATACTTAATTACTGTATTTTTGTAACAATATCAACAGGCTGGTCATAAATAGACCATCAACACAAATTCTAATTCAGGTTGAACCATAATCAAAGTTAAATCATTAGCCACAAGTTTCAAAAATAAAACTCAAACATTGTTTGAGGCATCTGTTTAGTTCAGTCACTTATAATACAACTATGATTTAAGAACTAACCTATTACGATGAAAGGACAAACCTGATTGAAAGTCTTCCCGTTGTAAATGCCAACAATGGAGCCAACCATTTCTGGGACAATGATCATGTTGCGAAGATGAGTCTTGACGATCTCGGGCTTCTCATTGGGCGGAGCTTCTTTCTTCGCGCGGCGAAGTTTCTTCACCAGAGCCATCGGCTTGCGCTTCAGGCCGCGGGCAAACCGCCGGCGGGCGCGCGCATGCATCAGCTCCATGAGTTGCTCACTAACCAAAACATTTTTTGAGGTTAGGAATACAAACAAAATGGTATTTTACTAAAGAAGTAATGTTGATAACGGAGATCAAGTTTGTCATGTGTCAACAGTGACCGTAATTCATGGTATTTAGCATTATAATTGTGATACTACATAGCATACTGGTCCGTGGGAGTCATTGTTTTAAATGACTGTAAATGAAATGAATGCATAGTTCCGTTCTAGACGTCAACATGAGTAACTTACTTGGGCATATCGAGAAGCTGATCCAGATCGACACCTCGGAAGGTGAACTTCCTGAAGGTACGCTTCTTCTTAAGAGTTTCGTCGACCTGCAAAACGTAAACATTCTTGGTCACTGAAATAACCACTGAAACTGACAATTTAACAATAGCTTATGCTACACTGCACTAAGTAACGTATTCTGAAACACGATTATTTTAGTAAAAGGGGATTAAATCTCATATTTATTAGCTAACCTCGGCCATGTTTCCGATCTGACAGTACAGAAAACCGAAAAGAGAGAAAGATCGGTACTTGACAGTGACAACGGTGTTAAGCATTGACAGTTGACAGATCGCACTTGGGGTTGCAATGGCGAAAAATTTTTTCTACAAATATTATTCAAGCTAATATTAAAACCATTCGGATATTTTCATTCCATCTACGCAGTTTTTTAATTATTTTGTTAAAGTACTGTCAAAGAACAAAGTATACAATAGGCGGTCTTTCCGCTTAATAGCGATCTCTTCCAGACAACCAATAAGATAAAGAAATTGTGTTTAGTGTGTATAGTGTTTCTGTATTGTTTGTACTCATTTGTGGTGTTCAATCTACGAATAATAATGACATTATTATTCGTTCTTAGTTGAAAACAGATGGAGATGGCAAAACTCCTACAAACTACAAAGGTCTTATATTGACTATGGGACTCAAAAAAGCTAAGTAGAACATAAGTAGAATAAGAATGACAGTTAACAAAATTGGATTGGAAAGGGATAGGTACTCACTCTATATTTCCTGAAAATCAAATTTCAACTCATATATTTATATTTGACTTTACACTGCCTACATTTTGCTTAAAAGCAGGGCTCAGCTAACACGGGATTTTATATTCACTTGCCGAATTTGCACGGAACTCTCGGAGCGCGAGTGACAAAATCTCGGGTCTTACAAGCAGCACGGCTAGCACGAAAGCGCGCGACATAGAGTACAAGTTTCTTTCCAGAACGAACAGTATAGAAACAGAAGGATAGTCTGTCTCGCGCGCTTGCAACAGTGATGGTATACAATGCACTAGGTACTTAATTACAAATGGCTAAGTATAGTGATAGAATTGGTGTTATTACAGCAAATAAAATGCAACTGATTAACTTAATAACTAGGTTTATTTGTTAAACACTTACATTTAATATTCATTAATCTATTTGAGACACTGTGTCATTAGTAGATCTCAAAAGTTTTGATAAGCGTTTACCTATCAATTTAGGATATGTTCTAGTTTTTAACAGAAATTCTTTTGACTGATGAGTAACAGCTCCATTTTCCAACTGATATTGACATAGCATGTGCAGTGGTTGGATTAAATCTTTGTACTTCAAGTCCTTTTCTAGCTGAGATAAGGCTTCTGCTGCAGTTTCCAATGTGCTTAAACAACCCTCAGTTGGTTGGGTTCTTATAATATAGCTACTTACAGTGCTAGTTATCAGTTTCACTTGTCTCATATTATGTAGAATAGGACTGGATGCATAAATGGCTTTGGCTTGTGGCCAAGTACCATCCAATAGAACAAGATTATAGGAGTCATTGTCATTAACCAAATCATTAATATCAATGGCTGTTTTGCTTGGATAGAGTAGTATTGTGTTAGGCTGACTAAGAATTCTTTCTAAATCCTCATGCCTAGGCTGGGGGAATTTCTTTCCTTTGAAGATAAGGCACTTGTTTTCTGCTAGGCCTAGTTGTAACATGGGGGCGGTCCGGAGGCATCGTTTCTCCTCAGCAGGATGTTGTAACAGTATTATGTTACTCCTGGGATTCAGCCTCTCGGAAGGCAGGGCCACACACCAACATACCACTTGCGGTCTCCTAGAGCAGAGATAACGTATTTAATTCATCAAAAAATCAATATCACTATTGAAGGTTGCATTACCATTAGCCCAATGCCCATCATCGAAACTAACAGCAGTTGGAAAAATAAAATTATTTCTAATTTCAGGTTCATTTATTGTTTTATTTCTTTGTCTTTATATGCATAGGAATTGAATTTCTATGATGGTATAATACTCAGCGGTAAAAAATATGGGCCTCCCATGTCAGCAAATATCGGTAATTTTGTATGGCGACTGAGCCAAATTTTGTGACGAACGAAATTTTATGAAAACTTACTCAGAGTTTTCATAAAAATATTCAATTGCTTTCAAACTTTGCTTACATTACGAACGAAAGATCATAACAAAGTTACACGTTAAGATGAACTTACTTGCAGTTCTCACATATTTCACGCATTATTGGCGGGTCCGCTGGTATATTGCATAGGTCATCCCATACTTCTTCTTCGTCCATTTTTACAAATAAATATCATTGCAATTCCATTTATAAGTCAGCTAAACCTATCGTCGTAGAAGAAAATAACTGAGCGGCCCTTCTTTTTGCTTCATAATGTAAGATACTTAAAAAAATTGTTATAACTCATATTGCTCTTATTATATTGTAATTTGGTTGGAATTGAGTTGTTATTTCCACATAATAATAAAAAAAAGCAAAATCGTCACGACACGACATCGAACGAAACGTCAAAATCGTCAAATTACATGGGGCACAGGGCTACGTTCAGTAACTAAAGTGTCAGTGTGATTATCGTCGGGTGAAAATCGTCCGATCATGAACACACTTACTGAACGACTTGGGGCGTTCTTCTGTCAAAAGTGTCAATTGAAGTATGATTTCGTATTCGTAATAATAAGTTTATATCCTCAGCGTTCGAATTATAAATTTTGCCTCATATCAACTGTCAAAGTGACGTCTGTGCGTTTTTTACCCATCTATTTTACGGGGTGACCGGTGCGATCGCCCGACGACGCCCGACGATGTTACTGAACGACTTGGTGTGATCGTCCGATGATCGCACTGACTTACTGAACGGGCCAGTGCGTCGTCGGGCGTCGTCGGGTGATCAAACTGAACGCACCCCAGCACACGTTTTGTTAGTGAAATTGAAATTGTCAATGTCAAGCACACGTCAACAAATTTATAATCTATGGTAGCGAACGACAAACATTATAAAGCGGCCGACTCATAGCTCTTCCTTCACGCAACGGACTAGGACTACTTAGAGTTACCGGCGCGGAGGATGTATTAGTTCCGTAACATCAAGCTAGTTATATAAAATAGCCTTATCAAAGCCCTATAATTTATAATATAATAGGATTGGGTCGTTAACCAGTGACCAGCTATCAGTTAACTTTGGAGTACCTCAGGGTAGCATACTTGGTCCAACTTTATTTATTATTTACATGAACGACATATTTAATACCTCAATTCAAGAAGCAGAACTCATATGTTACGCTGACGATACTGTTATCATATTTAACGATGATTCCTGGGACGCTGTTTTAAAGTCAGCTGAAAAAGGAATGTCTAATATAGCTCTCTGGTTAAGCAAAAATCTTCTGACCCTAAACGTGAAAAAAACAAAATACCTCACCTTCCATAAAACACGCATCTCTAGTCCTAGTGAGTTGCAAAAGCTCAGGATACACTCATGCTCACAAAACATATTATTATCGCCACCTCCTAACTGCAACTGCCCGTCTACAGATATCACCGATACGATTAAGTACCTTGGTATTACGATTGATAATAATCTTTCTTTTAAAGAACATGTCTCTTCGCTAGCTGGTAAGATACGGAAAACTATTTTTATTTTAAAATCCTTACGTAAATCTGCACCTAAATATATATTAACTTTAGTTTACAAGGCTCTTTGCCAGTCTGCCCTCACGTACTGCATGTTAGCATGGGGGGGTGTCGCTAAGACCACTCTGCGTGAGCTGGAGACTGCGCAGCGAGCAGTGCTGAAGGTCATGTTATCCAAACCTCGTAGATTCCCTACAAATGATCTTTACAAAGCAGCCAAAGTCTTACGAGTACGTCAATTATTCATTTCAAAAGTAAGCACCACAATTCATAAAATTACTGTCTCTTCCAAAGATTTCGTTAACCTTGTCAAACAACGCAGATACAAAATACCAATCCCCACTATAAGATCAACTTTTGCTAGGCGTTTGCCACCTTATGCCCACTCGCACATCTATAATAAATCATGTAAACACATAAAAAACATTAAAAATCTGACAAGCAAAGAACTGAAAAAAGAAACTGAACGCTGGCTAATGAGTTTGAATCACGACGAAACTGAAAATATTCTTTCAGCCTGTACCTAATTAAATGCACTAATACTCACATACTACACACACACGCGCACACACACACGCACACACACACACGCACACACACACACACACACACACACACACACACACACACACACACACACACACACACACACGCACACACATACACACGCACACAAATTATTTCAGATTTTTTATGTTAAGCCCTTATTGTTATAACTATCTCTAGTCTCCGCGACACAGGCCCTGAGTCTAGTGCGGAGGCTGCTGAACAAACATGTTGTAACCTTTTGCATATTCTAAATAAAGACTTTTTTACTTTTTTACTTTACTTTAATACTCTGATTATCGGTCCTTCATCATCATCATGAACATAACACGATAGCAAGCAGGAGCACAGCCTGTAGTTGCGATTTGAATCGGCCGCTTTAATGAACAGATGAAGCTATTTAAGATTAATATTTAAACGTTTCTTAATCTGTTAATTTATATACCTATAATAGTCTGAATTATATAATTATATTATCGTATGTCAAATTATAATTCGACTACCTCTGTAACATTTATTTAAATATTTTTAATCAATAATGATAATTTGATTGCTGGCATTGTGGTGCGGCATTGCATCAATTTAATTTGGCGGCGTACATTTGCTGGATATATATTTCTGTATCACTATTATATTCTTATTCATTTGCAAAACGTAGTGGTTATAATTCTCTTTGCTCATTTGTTGCGATGGTGATAACGTCTATGTGTGTTACAACTTATGTTAGTGTGCATATGCATTGCATACCTACATCCATAGCTTCCATCCTACATCAATGTTATACTATACACACCCAAAAAAATCCGCTGGATTGGCCAAATGCGAAAGAAATGTGCAAATAAATGCATTATACTTACCTAAATTATTAAATATAACTGCAATTGATTTTATAAGCTAACAAAACCACAAAATCGTACAAGCTTATAAATGTTTCTATGCATTTCATGAGTGACGCCATTTTGCGCAATTCATGTACAGATAAATTTGATATAAGCATCTCTTTCACTCGCAATCAGAATGTGTGAGCAAAAAAGAGGAAGCTATCGAATTCTCTAGCTTTCTCTTACGTACCTAGGCATCATTCCTATATATTTTATTTTATTTGAATGAATTGTAAACATGGAGGCCAAGTGTTGTGCTCTCAAGTGAAGCAACTGCGTTTATCTTTGCATTAGAGAGGATTAATTTGTGGTTAGTAAGTAGTAACGTCCTATTTATAAGCAATTAATTGTTTTGGTTTAATATAATCAGCTTTCTTCGATGGTATTCCAGTTATTTATGTAAACGTATGCAGTTATTTGGCGCCAATGTCCCTAAAAGACCGTTACTCCTAATTATTATCTTGATGTTATAAAAAAGGATTTAATTTCACAGTAACATTCTGCTCAATTAGGAGCGGTAGCTTAGCTTACATGATTCAGTAATGATACTATGTTACGTCGCGATAGAAAACTGGTCCTCAGTGTTGCTCGTCAGATCTGTCATTTCAACTAATTTCGTACCATCACAAATCATGGTGTAAAAACAGGATATTTCCTCGAAGTGACGGCATTATTCTACATATTTTGAAGATTACTCTGTATTATTTTGCAGGGAAATGTTGTTTTCGTATATCCAGTGATATAATGCGGGAATTTATGCAGTTGGACTTGGAAACATCTTGACCAACCTTGAAGTAAGTACCTCGTACATCAATTATCTGCGTACTTATTCGAATTTAGACCAATACTACCCAGATTAGTTAACTGTTGACTAGGGTTGAGTGTGTAATGGCAGCAAAATGGCAGAATCTTTCATTACCAATTTCAACAAGTCAAAAGCTTTAGTTAGTGCATAAATTGATTTCCAAGTTTCTTGGTGTTAATACTGCATAATGTTGTGCTAAAGTTCTGTTATCAGACTAAAGCTCAATTCAAGGCTGCATCAAATACAAGGATTTGTTGCCAGTACAAATTCTTATCTTGACTGTTATTGTTACTTATTTACTGTAGTGTAGTTACCTGCAAAAGATTAACGTGGGAAACATTTATTTCAAGACATTTACAATCATCTTTTTTCCTATATAAAATACATTAATTAAATGTAACTTGTAATTAAATAATATAATACTAGTATAATACTAGTACCTAATAATATAATAGATAATTAATTGTTTAATTATTATTTCCAGAAATGGGTACTGAGGTGCCGAAGACCCATGATTCAAGTGGAGAGACAGATTCCAATACAGATTCACGGGTATGTCTGTTGATGTTATAAAATTTAAATTCTAATAAGGTATCGACACCACAAGACAACTATACTCAGTAGGAATAATATTTTATAGTCCAGCAATACTCAACTTGCAGCCCACCAGGCCGCTAGGCCAGGTGATTGGCCCACCTGGAGTTACAAATTTATTGTACCTACTGTATTTACATATTTACCTAAATATATATTTTTTGTGGTTTGCAACGGTATGACTCTAACATGTTGAGGCCTCTATGTATAAAAAGTTTGAGTATCCCTGCTTTAGTCTTGGAATCCCATTAATAATACTTATACTTATACGTATTTCCTATGTAATTTACCTGTGTATCACAAATAAATAACTTACTTACTTACTTACTATAGAAGTAAGAATTACATAAGTCACTAAGTATAGCATGCCGGAAAGTTGCTAAAAGTATTTGACAGGTTTTGATCAATTGCTGGATAGATTCTTCTTATTACCCAGTTACAAATTGCAACATTTGTTAGTACACTGTATTATTTATCTATGTTATGGTTAGAAGCCTAGTTGCTTTGTAATAAACAGTTTAATGTTGAAGTTGAAACCCTTTGTCTTTTAATCATTACAGAATAGCAGTTCAAGTGAGTCATCCGGGAGTGACTGGGAATGCTCTGGTGCTAAGCTCACTTCTGCTGCCAAACCACATTTCTCCGTCACTTCTTGCGATACCGGTTTGAGGCTCAAAATTGCTGCTATTCCTCCAAGGAAGGTTTCCCCTAAAAGGAGCGCTAAACCATCTGTCAAAACGAAACCCTCCGAGGTCACAGAGATCCAGAAATCAAAAGTCAAAAAGAAACCATCAAAATTATCTAGTAGTTCCAGCTCTGAATCCTGTAGCAAATGTTCATCTGATTCTTCAAGTGATGATGACTTGCCTCTAAAAATTGTGTCCAAATCTTTGCCGAAATGCTCTCCTCAGAAAGGGGCTAAAAATACTAAGAACTTGACTGTTAAAAGTGGTAGTGATGATGATAAGAGACTTGGTGATGCCGTTAAAGACATCAAGTCTACAAAGGACAAGCCAAGTACTTCAAAGACTAATGCTGTGAAAAAGACTAAAAGTGAGGAGCCTGTTCAAGAGACTGAAGTGAAGAAAGGTCGGGGGCGGCCGCGGACCAAGGTAAGTTTAGCTACTTTTTTTTACATATTATCCAAAGTTTGCTGTTAAATATTGATTACATTAGAGATAATTAGGCTAAGTAAATATGATGACTATAGTTACTTGGAGTATACTGCAACTGTTTGCTCACACTTTTATAGTAAACATTAACTCTGTTTAACAGAATTTATTAATAAAAACTATTGCAAACTGTAATATCATTAAAAGTTAAAAAAAAACAAAAGCTAATTAATTAAAAAGAAGAATCAAACATTCAAAAACTTTATTTTGCAAATAGGCCGTCAAGGGCTCTTTTAGATGAAAACTACTCAATTACGAGTTAGGGATTAGCTTTTCTTAAGCATCTTTGCTGATGTTGATATTTAATCAGAAAATGCCGACTTGAACAGGGAAAGGTTAACTTTTTTGAGATTATTCTCTTAGGGTTGTTGCAGTCACAATCAGAACATCAAATAATTAATTTAATTGTGACTAGCTTCTGCCCGTGACTTCGTCTGCGTATTATACATATAAACATTATAAACCTTCCTCTCGAATCACTCTATCTATTAAAAAAACCACATCAAAATCCGTTGCGTAATTTTATATATCTAAGCATACAAAGAGACAGACAGCGGAAAAAGAGACTTTGTTTTATACTATGTAGTGATGGTTTTCAACACATTTTAAATAACAAAATTTTACAACTGAAATAATGTTAACTGTAACTTTCAATTCAAACTTGTTCAAACCTTATTATTTTCTTGACTTTTCACCACTAATATTCCATACTATTAAATGAGCAATATGTGTGTGTATAATAGAGATCTCGAAAACGGATCTAAAAGTTTTTGTTGAAATTTGATATGGTAATATTTTTGAGGGCGAAAAATGTATTTAGTTGTCATAATTCATATTAATCTGAATTGCAGAGAGATTTTGTACTATATACTACATACTACATACCAAAGCTGGCGAACAAACAATAAATGAAAACTTATAGTAGTGTAATGTGAATACATTCCTTCTCAATATTGGTGGAATCATAAATAGTAGGTAGTATTGATGGAGCTATTAGGTCCTTTTTTATCCTTTGATAAAATGTGAGATATGCAGGATTTTGGGTAGTATTTATTTTCACTGTGTAATGAATGTGGCTTAGGATAATGACCGAATAAATATCATGCATTTAGCACTGTTTAAAGAGCTTGTGTGTTCATTCCTGCAGAATAGTTGGCTAAATGGCTTGTTTACATTGTCCATAATTTCCCTCTGATCTAAGTTTACCATATAAGTATTGTAAGTATTTGTGAAAAATTTGCATTTTTAATACTTGATTATTACTTTGTCATCAGAGCTTTACACATTTACCAAATTTCAAGTCAATCGGACCATTGTAAGTTGATAGAAATTGATTTGCATGAATTCATTACATTGTTACCCCCTTATTCATAAACGCTCTGTAAGCTTCGGCAAACTTAGCAATCGTTTGTCCTTATCTATCACTTTGACATTTACCTTTCACAGATAAGGACAAACGATTGCCAAGTTAACAGAAGCCTATAGACCGTTTATGAATAAAGGGGTTAGTTTATAGTCACAATCACAAGTTATTAAGGGTGTTAATAAATGATTAATGAATAACTTTAGCTTGCAACGTCACAACTCGCTTTGTCGTCGGCCTACGTAGTGGGAGGCCTGCCAATGCTGCGTCTTCCGGTTTGTGGTCGCCACTAGAGAACGTTTCTACCCCGACGGTTGCCTGTTCTGCTTGCAATATGGCCTACCCTATCTTCGGTGAATTTCCTTATTCCGATATACATATAACTCAAATAGATTCCGAGTAGGTAGGTAGTTCTTTTCATAGCTAGCTTGGTAGTTATTTTTTTTTCCTTTGAGGGAACAATTATCCGTTTCTCATCTACCGTCAGAAATCTGGGGATTATTATGGGCTAAATACTTTTGTGGTCGGGCCAGGTCGCTGATGTCAGTCGGAGAATGTTTGCCTCTCTTCACTCGCTCAGGCTTTTGCAGACTTTTCTGCCTCGACAAACCAAAATTACGCTTGCTCAGACACTTTGGCTGGTTGGCTGGGCTGGTTGACAGGCTTGATCGCCTCCAGTATGTGTATATCCAATACTTTTTTGGGCTTCGTAAGTGCGATCACGTGTCTCACTTCCTCGCTCAGCTGAAATGATCGCCTATCAGGGATCACAGGAACATCCACATTCTGTCATTGATTTTCAATCCTCTCGTTAATCCTTCAGCTCCGATCTACCTTTCCAAACGTTTCAGTTACTAGTCTGTTGGTAGCCAACATCGATTGAGATCTAACTCTAATCTCCTTTTGGCCTGTCCTTCTTCCTTTTCCAAGACTTATTCCATATCTTTTACTGTGCACTCGATTAGGCTGTGGAATCGTTTACTAACCTCCATCAGGCAATCTGAATCCGTTCCGTAGTGTCGTTCATGGAAGGTTTGAAGAAAATGTGGGTCGAACCATCTTCTTGAGTTAAGTGTAAATATTCCTTTGGTTATTGTGCTCTTTATTTATTTTATATATTACTAGCCTTCCGTCCGCAGCTTCGCCCGCGATAAATGAATTTTCCCGTAGGAAAAGGTATTTTCCCGCGGTAAAAAGTAGCCTGTCACTCAGTGATAATGTAGCTTTCTAACGGCAAAAGAATTTTTGAAATCGGTCCAGTAGTTTCGGAGCCTATTCAATGCAAACAAACAAACAAACAATCAAATTTTTCCTCTTTATAATATTAGTAGGTATAGATGTCCGCGTAGAATAATCAATTCGTTTACAATTTATCTATTCTGTTAGGGTGGCACTCCACTTGGCGTTGCGTGTTCGTGTTGCGCTATTGGCATCTTGGTCGCATACGTTACAAACATTATAATTTTATAAAGCATCCCCTTCACTCACGAAAATATTTGGATAAATACGCCAAGTGTAGTGCCACCCTTATGTGAACCCATTAAACTAATATTCAACTATAACCTAAAATTTTCAATGCAATTTAGTAATGTATCGTGAACAACGTTACATTTATTTCATTATTGTGAGCTGGTTCTGTGTATGCTGAGAACGTGTTTTTTTTTGCTTAAAAAACGTCAAGTGTGAGTCGGATTCAAGCGTAGAAATGTTTAATTCCTGTAGGTACCATTGACTCGATTGCGATGAGATTTTTGTAAGCCGTTATGCCAAATATGATTCCAATAAAACGGTCAGGTGTAATTTTAGGCGTTCGCTTTTCCACATCCACAGGTCTATATCAATTTAGAAATCTATCGTTCAAATAAATATTTTTTTTCTAGTTTACGCCTATTTTTTCATTTTCTTACAACAAATTCAACTTTGGAGACCACTAAGGCTTTAGATATCGATTTTGAAAGCAATCGGTCGAAAAACAAAAAATTGCAAAATGACGGCCACTTTTTCCATTTTTGCTAACGCTTTCATGTTTGGAGACGACTCGGACCCTAAAATATTGGTTTTGAAAATAATCTGTGGAAAAACTACTTATTCTGTGCCAATACCGCAGAAAGAAAGACAGAAATCAAAACTTAATTTTCAAACGGAGAAACGCCAATTAACGTTATAAATGTATCTCTGAGTGCGGCAGGGATGATTAATTCAAACTTGAATTTGATCCGTGAACACGGTAAAACTTTAAAATTTCGACTTCAACTTCATTTCACAATCAAAAACGTCGATTATGTTTTAATAATTATTTAAAGTTAAATTTCACACAGAGACATGGATTAAGTTCTTATAATTATAACTAGGTGTTGTCCGCAACTTCGTCTGCATAGAATTCGTTTATCGCTATCCCTCAGAAATTACGCAATCCGTTCTTTGAGGATGCCTACGTCATAGTAGCTTTATGCATGCAAAGTCTCAGCCCGATCGGTTTAAAATTGACAAAGTTTCATACAAACTTTCATCCACTATTTTATCCCCTTGGGGGTAGAATTGATCAAAATCCTTTCTTAGCGGATGCCTACGTCATAACATCTACCTGCATGCCAACTTTCAGCCCGATCCGTCCAGTTGTTTGGGCTGTGCGTTGATAGATCACTATGTCAGTCAGTCAGTCAGTCACCTTTGAGTTATATATATTTAGATATTAACTGACATCTCTGAGAACGGCAAACGATCAAGTTTTGTTATATTATGCAACTAGCTTCTGCCCGCGACTTCGTCTGCGTAGAATTATACATAAAAACCTTCCTCTTGAATCATTCTATCTATTAAAAAAAACCGCATCAAAATCCGTTGTGTAGTTTTGAAGATATAAGCATAGGAATATAGGGACAGAGAAAGCGACTTTGTTTTATTCTATGTAGTGATAATTATTTACGTTACGACTCTAAGCAGCTATGAAACTTGACATGTTTACCGCTATCCCGCAGGAACTACTAGCCTATGTGTTAATCTAGGGTACTAGCTAATCTAGCTATCTCCGTTCCAAATTTTGTCCAAATCTGTTCAGGCGTTTCAGCGTGAAGAAGGAACAAACATACACACTCACATCGTCATTTCCATCCATCCATCCATCCTCACAAACTTTCGCAATTATAATATTGGTAGGATATTTTATTGATAAGGTAGTATATTTAGGGTCTTACATCCTTCCATGCTGGTCTGGGAGCAAACAAAAAACATAGAATGTACCAGTTGCTTCTCTGAACGCGCAGACGGTAAAAGCCAATCGAGGGAATGGGCGAAAATCATAGGAATCATGTTGTGTCAATCACTATTTTGATTCCATTTTCCATCTATTCGCCCATAATCTTGCTAAACGTGGCTTGTAGGTCTTACCTTAGGCTCTGTCTCCCCCGTAAGGGATAAAGACGTGATTTGTGTATATACGTACTTATATTTTTATTTGACTCCAAAGTGGTGATATGGTTTTGAATAGACCTACGCCATTTGGAAACATATTTAAATAACACACTCATCAAGGTTTGCGGCACCCCTTTCAACATTAACTTTATCATAAACGGGTCCGGCAGGGTACTTAATAAATAAGTTACTGTTGAATCACTTGAAGGGAACCCCAATTCTTTGTCGCTTTAATCTAATCCAGTTTCTTGTTCACACAAAAGAGCTTTTATTCGTGTTTACCGCGCCGTTTCGATGTTATGAGAACTTCTCTTTGTGTCGAGCAATAATTTATTAATTGTATCAAAACTGACGCAGATGCACATCGCGTCCTGTGCTTTGTGTAATAGCCTTGTTTGCTTATTCATGAGCGTACTTTTATGATCTGTCTTCATCACAACCGTTCTGTGTGAAGAACTTTTTACAAGCACATAGTTAAAGAATAGTCCTCAGTCTTAGTTATAGACGGGCTGGCCACTTTATCGTCACAGGTATTAGTCAAGAATCGGTTGGCGTTCGTATTTTCGCTTTTATTATTTTCTTATTGACGCTTTTCTTCGGTTTTCAACTATCCCCTTGCAAACACGGCAATTAGAAAAATATAAAAGCCAATAAGACGAGTGAAATTAAGGTATTGTTGTCTGACATTCTACAATATGAATATTACAGACGACCCCTATTCAGAAGCAGGTCGACTGTGATCCCGGAACGTTAAACCAACGTAAGCAATGCCACAGATGCTTAACGTCAGCGCGCGTTACAAAGTGATGCGTAAACACGTCGCTGGGGCGCGTGTATCCATGAAGAGATTGCCAACGAAAGCACAATCCTCGTAGTTATTTTACTATTGTTTGCGCGGACGTCGCAACAGTTATTCGGTATTTAGAATGATTGATTGTCTCTTTTCTCTGCGGCTGGTTCGGTTTCGCTGTACGTTTAACGTTTAGCTATATGGACTGCGGTGAAAGCAGTTGTTTCTATTCGCAACCTGATTTGAATTTGTGTGCTGTTATTAGCGCCAATCAAACAATCTTTGTTAGACTCACTTTGGTTTTGATTTAGTGCTAAATCCGATACAATAGCCCGGTCGCCATTGTCACTTGATTTATTAACAGTCAATATTCAGTAGGAACCATTTTGAGCATGAAATCTTAAAAAGTCAAACATTTTATAAAAATTGTTTGACTTATCCCATAACCGGCAAGCGCGGACGCGTAAACACGTGGCCTCGATTGCTATATTTAACTTTTGTCTACATGGATCTACTAAATAAGTATGAGGTCATTTTACAGCATCTAGGTCTGAACTGTAGATTTTATTACTCATAACATAAGCAGGTAGTAGTACTTACACGTGCCAGCAACAACGAAATATCGATTCCTACCAAAATGAACACAAACAATTTGTTTATGCCGTACCTACTCGTGTTAGTTATTGATTTCATGTAATGTAACTTCAATAAAAATTGAAAAGTACCTACTCGTAGTTTCCGTTTCTGCTGAAGCAGGTTATTTTGGTCGATTCTGAGAATATCCCGACACGAGCTGTTTTTTTACAGAAGTTCCTACCTACTTTGAAAACAATCAACAATTTGCACGGTTGCCTTATTTTATTGTGACTTGAAGAATCTAGACTAGCCACTGTTAGCACCATTATAAAACGGTTGCGGCGTGGAGACGCGGTCGTTCACTTTGCGGTTTGCGGCCTAATAAATTGCATAATATTGTTGTTAGTAAAAGGCGACACTTTATCGACGACTTGAACCCTTATTGAACAAACGTGTTTAACTTGTATCAGACCTAATAATAATTGAATCGGTTTCATATTTAAAATGGATATCTATCTAACATTAACTGATAATATTTTTAAATAAATGTAACACTCAAATTAATTGGCCGTATTCGATGCTACTTTTTTAAATAGAGAAACCCGTTGAGCAGGTTTAAGGTAAAACATGACGTCGTCTGTGTAAGCAGTGAGTTTCGGGGGCCCAAAAAGGATATTTTTGGATGTTAGGCGATAAAATACTCGTCTGTTTGTTTTATGTTGCAAAAAAATGTCGGTGTAGGTATATTGCAAATGTGCGATTTTATGTGATCGAATCTTACATAAAGCGTGCAACATGCATTATTGGTAGCAATTAAAAGTTTGTTGTGATAGTATGGTGTAAAGTGGAAGGTGCGTGGTGGCGTTACGTTCGGCTGGGGTAGGTGAGCGAAGGGGTAGGCGTGCAGCGTGCAGCATTTAATTAAGGCGGTGGGTGCGCTTGGCTCGCGTGCCGGCCGCGGTGCACTTCCGGCGCGCCCCCGGCCGCTGCGCTTTCCTCCCCCGACGAGGAAAGCGTGAGCGGTCGTCACCCGCTCGCTGGAATTAAAATTTTTCACGTAAACTGGTTTGATAGCGCGTACGGTGGCGGAGTGGGGGTCGCGAATACAAGCCGCGGCGGTCATTAGCTGCCTCGCGGCGAGCGCGCGCGCGTGTTGACGACGTACGCGATCCGAGCCCGCTCGCGGCGCCGGCGACTCGCGCGATCTCGCTTCCCGCCAATCAATTTTATTGACTGCTGTCGTGCTAAAACTAACATGGATCTTATTTACGACTAACACTAGAAAAGTGGCCATCGGTGCTGTGATTAAAATATTTTGTAAGATATATTGTGTTTAAAGTTTCTTTTGGGAACAAAATATTTGCCTTAGACAAACTGTTCTTGTGTCGGTTCCAAATATTGTCGAGTAGGTACACAGTTAATATGTGGAGCGTCTTATCACCACAGGCCCGGTTCATTAATTCGTGATCATGTCTATATTATAATACGTCTCGCGACACTAATTTCATGCAAAGCCAACACCAAACAAGCGGGTGATAAGCACGTCGCGTGCGGAGAGGCGGCGTCGGCGGCGTCGGCGACGCGGGGAGCTGTTGCCGAATATCCCTTATCAAACGTTTAGCCCAAGGTCGCATGCTATCAGTCTCCTCCGTGCATAGCCGATGAATTCGTTCCGAGATTGCACGCGTCGATGCAAATTAGTCATAATTACGATTGCATTATTTTCTCCGATATGCAATAATAAAATAAACGACATAGTGATAATTTTTAATCGACTTCAAAAATAGTTAATTCATGCTCCAATTAGAAAAAAATCTTCTTTAAGTTCTTCCTAATTTCAAATAGAAAAAAGGGGTTGTCTAAAAAATATTTGATTCCCAAAATCGAAACAAAGTGAGTGTTTAGAATAATTCTGAAACGAATGTGTGTGATGTAGATCGCGACCCAGTTGCGCGTGATTGAGGATAAAACAATATAAATAGCCCGTCAATGCTAGTGGATGTGTGCTTGAGCTATTCGGCCAGTCGCGTGAGCTAGTTACAAGTGTAAATTAAAAAGTACTCTGGACCCTGGTGAACTGTCTTAGTGAGTCAGTGATTAACTGTGAGGTGTTAGTGTGTGATGCTGGCATGATGCGGCACTCGGCGAATGCCGCTGCATGGACGGCGCCTGGAGAGGTCTGGGAGTACGTCAGCCAGCTGGTCAGCTCTTACCACGACCAACATGATTGTCAGGTGCGACATTATTCGTCTTGGCTTGAGAAATCGCCTCGTTCATTTTGTAAAATCATTTGGGAAATTAGTGAATCGAAACGGATGCTGATATGGCGCCCATCAACAACGAATTCTTTAAGGAAATATACATTTATTTACCTGTTGGTAATAATTAGAAAGTTGGGCATTTAATTCGTTTAGTGCTCCCTCTCATCTACTCAAAGGTTAACTGGTAGAGATCCCTTATAGGGATAAGTTCGCCTTTGTGCATATATTTAATGGTATTTTATGTGATTTGTACAATAAAGCATTTACTTACTTACTAATTCTGATAAAAGTTGAGGTATAGAAATTCTCTACAGTTTATTGTGGGGTAACTAATATGATAATATAGTGTGTGAACACATAAAAACTTTTAGGGTGCAATCTTAAGTTAACCGCTTACTTGGCTGCACAATGCACATGCATTTACAAATATGTCGGTTAAAATAGACGTTTTTAAGTATAAAGAATAATTTCGTTCGTATTATTCTACGTAAGATGATGTGCCCCATATTTACTCTTTTCTTTTCCAAGGAATTCTTGCATTGAGTCCTCATTATTTGTCGCTGATGCAACGACTAACAGACCGTAGTAAATTCTCGTCTCGTAATTTTTGCAACGTCTTTTTCTTATTTGTGCATTACCATGATAAACATGTTGCCGACCGAGTCCGGGCTGCAGCCTTGAAATTTCAGCTGCGCAGTTGCTCTAGTGGGCGCACCCAACTGCCGCGAAAACTGTTTACTGAATATTAAGCACTGACTCTGAAATTTTCAGTTTTTGCCGTCTTAATATTCTGTAATCTTAATTCACAGTTCACGCATCGTATTGAGGAAACCTTCTCAAAGGTCTGAACGTAATCTGAAGCATACAATATACTATTTTATATACGTGAACATTCCTGAAAAGTTTAATTAGTGGTTGGCGTTAATATTCATGCCAGCCAAAACAACGCATGAACTGCTCCACACCCCACACAGATGCCTTTTCCGATGCTGACGATAAATCCACTCCTTCCGCTCTCAGCACGTGTGAAATTATACAATCTGAACCAACGTGTAAAGTGCGTCTATTTTATCACTGTCATTTTTTGCGTCAAACTTAGTGTTTCAATATTTGCCGGGTTGCCATCAGTTCAGTTGGGCGAAAATCTTAGGAATCATGTCATAGGCGATGCGGCTAGCAACCCATCACTATTTTGATTTCCTATTCCATATATACGCCCACAATCGTGCTAAACGTGGCCTTTAGGTCTTGTTACCTTAGGCTCTGTCTAGCCCGTAAGGGATAAAGACGTGATTTATGTATGTATGTATGCCATCAGTTGCACAGGTTGCTAGTGACTCGATAACTAATAGAAACATGGCCATACAATTTTTCGATTGCCACTGTATGTACCATTCGGAGTCAATTACAATTGAAAAAATTTGGTAGTCCAATGATGTCTAGAGACATTAAGACATTGGGCGCACTGTACGCATTTCCAATAAAACGAAAAGATTTAAAAATAAATAACGCCGTATGATAATAGAGTCTATTACGATATCGGTGGAGCGAGAACGCGTCAACAAGGGGGAAGACTACACCCGGTAGACGCAGGTCTCAGTTCCCTACGCATACATTAGCCGGCTATCTGGCCGAGTATCGATAAACACCACGTGTGACTCACCGGCCTATAACGCCTCTTGTAATTCACATGTTTGTAATTGTATATTCATGCGCGAGGCCTACTTTACCTGAGTGATAGGTAATTTCCTAATTTATGGCTACGGAGGAATGTTTTCAATAGTAGCATTAGGTGTTAGTGGTCATGATATTAATGTGCCACCTGCAAAGAGACAAAAAAAAGAAAGTTAGCCTCGTTTTGCAATTATGAATGCAGATGTTCGTATCGATATCGGTCCTCATGATTCAGGTGGCGACTTACTTAATCGGCTTACTACGAGTTATCAAAATAAACTGTATTATCTCATGTTTGTATCCCAAACATCTACTTGCCATATCTTCGTGAATTAACTAAATGTACTAACTACTGAGGTGGCATAAGGGCTTCTTTACGTCGTTTCATAATTAAGTGTAAATAGGCTCGTTTTAAGAGTAGACATCACATTATGTTGATGTAAGTGCATTCCGTACCTGTAAGTAGGTGCTTAAGCGAAGCGGTCACGCTCTAACGACCAACGAATGGCCTTCAATCGCAATTTCACGGTCAAATAAACTAAGTTTGATCTGTCTATTACCCTCGCCGGTCT
Source organism: Pandemis corylana (assembly GCA_949127965.1). NCBI lineage: Eukaryota > Metazoa > Arthropoda > Insecta > Lepidoptera > Tortricidae > Pandemis > Pandemis corylana. Next base: position 10,795,316 of record OX421866.1, on the reverse strand, counting down.
TTCATCAAATAAGTTCAATGAACAGAGGAAACCGAGACGACGATGTCTCACGGTCATATCATTCTAAATCCATCCATGAAACAGAAGCGTACCTGTTAATTAAATAATCGACTCTGCACTCACGAATTACTTTTCATTAAGGTCAATAATTCTTGGAGTGTGCGCAGTTAATGATCGTGCTATATTTATATTATATTGTATTAGACCTAATTGGCGCCCAAGCTGGTCCGCCGATCATTACGTAGTGAAGGAGGAAGCCGACTCGGAATGGCGTACTAAATGCAATACAGATTGATGTCTTTGCTGCAGCACCGTTAGGACCCTGTTGATCTTGTCTCTCTTATCCAATGGGTTTAACGAGATTACGGTTTCTGCTTCGCGGAATTTAGGTAGGCGTTCGTGTAGTTTCCTGGATTCTTATGTGAATGTCCATACTTGCGTTGCAGTTGATCGAAATGTGTACTTCATTCATGTCATCATGTGTGATTAAAAGTAATGATGCCTAATTAATTGATACTTAGTGAAGCGTACGATGTGTGGACTCAGTGGACTGTATGATAATGTGAGGAAAATGAAGGATAATTGATGGCAAGTGAGAACACCAAGAAGTTCTTTACTCTGATACGTAACAACAACTAAAAGTATGACAGTAAGACTTCAAAAAACAAAATGATTAGAAAAGATATAAAAAAGTATCAAACTAAGGAGTTCGCGACACTTAGTACTTTTAGTAGCAAGAAACTAAATACTATGTAGGCAAGTCCAATGTGTAACCTTGATGTCGTATATTAAATGAAATGACTGTCTGTACCTATAATTGCATAATGTTTGGTTGAACGGCGGTAATTGTATGCATGTCGTAGCGGACGGTCTTGCAATTATTGTGCAACTAACTATTCAGTCCCATCTAATGTCCGCGATGCTTCAATGCAGTTGATAGAAACACCTTGTACTGTTTCCTATTAACTATGTGCGAGTAGATGCTCGTAATGTGGCAACCATTATCTGCTAACACGACAGCTAATTAGTTCAATTGTATGCACACATACAACATTACAAATCTTAATCCACAAACCTTTCAACATGAAACCACAACTCTACAACAGCTTTCGTAAGATCGAATTTAACTCACAATATGTGAAAAGGTATTAAATTAATCTAGTAAATAGTCAGTCAGTGAAGTATAAGTATAAATAAATATGTCATGTTAGCCAAATGTATAATATATATATACCTGCTTATTTAAGTCAGAAATACAAACAACATGGTATTCCGGCCCAGCGCGTTTTATACATGGAATTTCTCGACAGCGGGCTTGTTAAAGTCGTTTCTATGCGAGTGGTAAATAAACTGACAAGACTATGCAATCATATTCATAAAATATAATTGTTGAGTAGGGAGGTGATCACGGCGTTTGTTTCTGCGGATGTATAAATTGGTTACCCAAGTTGCATTATTTGATGAGTGTCGAATTTGCAGACGGGATGATGACGGGACCGGGGAAGGCGATGGTAATTTAAACCGGTTGGACACCTTTGTCGCGGCGTAAGAGCACCCGCCGGCTTTAGTTGTCATCCGCAAAAAGTGCGTTGAGGAATGCGCGGGAGTTTGGTGCGCGGCGATTTTTAATCGACGCACGGATATCGGAAAGTAACCACCAAACATGGTTCGCGTCAACTCTGACTGGAGACATTATTATGACTCAACTTCTTCTTGCTTGATTTTTGGGTTTGTAATACTTAAACTTGACTCCACTTATAATGCATGGTGGTTGGTTTTAATCCATCAAATAATTGATATTAAATTCATCAAGTCGTTGCGTAGGCATGTAGGTTGGTAACTGCCTCATAATTTATTTGCTTCACTTCATTAATCCCTTGATAAATGTGAAGTTGAAAAATATAAAATATTAAATCGGGAAACGTCGTCGTTCCCACGGGAAACTCAAAAATCTATGCGACCATTTGTGGTAGAAATAATTGTCAGTTTCTTCAAGCTCGACTCGGGTTGTTATTTATGCGAACTTCTAACCATTTACGACGTCCATTCATTAATTGGAATATTTATTTTCAAGCACGTATGTGAAACACTATACGTGTTGTTCCGTGTAATAGCACAAAAGTTTAGTAAAGGGAATGCAGTCGGGACGTGTAAAAGTGAGCGTAACAAGTCTCGCGCGAGGTTGACTTGGTCACATCGATTTTATGCACCATCGCCGCATGTTCATATTCGATCGGCCTCTTGATAAATAATTCGCCGACCCTCATGCGAGCATGTTGTATTAATAATAAACGCGTTTAATCAGTCTCGTCCTCGTGTGCCAATTAAATATGCATAAAGATTCTTTACCATTTCATTTCTTTTGTAATCAGAATAACCTAATTGTTTTTATGCGTTTTAATTTTATTTTATTGCTTTCGGATCATATCCGTTTCTGTTATGGTGTAGTTGTTGTATTAAATTAATCAAGCAATTACTTACCCCCTTATTCATAAACGCTCTATAGGCCTCTGCTAACTTAGCAATCGTTTGTCCTTATCTGTGAAAGGTAAATGTCACAGTGACAGATAAGGACAAACGATTGCTAAGTTAGCAGAAGCCTATAGAGCGTTTATGAATAAGGGCGTTAGTAATTAACAGTATTCTAGGACTTTCATGCACTCTTCTTTCTTACGGGCGTAAGATAATAATTGATTAAGTATTGAGCATTCTTCATTAACGGGATACACTGCAGTTAGTAACATGGTAGTGGGTTGTCGTAAAACGTGGTTGGTATCTGCACGTATCGGGTATGGGAATAAAGTTTGATTATGCGAGTGCGACGCGAAGAGGAAGCGCCGGGATGAAGCCGGTCCAACGGCCATCTTAGCGTCTCGTTTAATAAACCTCCCTGCAACGACTGCGAGTAGGTACGCAGGGTTGCCTTTTACTCGCTTTCATTAGCTTACAGCACAAGTGTATTTTCTGAATCGTAAAACAAATGAAATTTAATAACTGCGGTTTTCGTTGTTATAATGAATCTTGTGTAGTGCAATACTGATTAGAAATTAAATAGGAATAAGAAATTGCTAATTTACCTCTTCGCTGCTAAAATATGTTTCAAAAATATTTAATAATTATTTACTTTCATTTGACTTTTCCTTTGCTGGTATGGGAGCAAACAAAAACATAGATTTACCAGTTGCTTCCCTTCCCGCGCAGATGGTAAAAGCCCATTGAGAAAATCAGCGAAAATCGTAGAAATCATGTTGCGATGCGGCTAGCAACCCATCACTATTTTGATTCTCCTTTCCACCTATACGCCCTCAACCATGCTAATGGCCTTTGGGTCTTGTTATCTTGGACTCAGGTCTACCCTCTACCCCGTAAGAGATAAAGACGTGATTTATGTATGTATATTATAATATTTACATGTTTTAAAAACCGCTTCTTTTTTGTAGTTGCTACTACATAATTGAACCACTTACTCCTTTTGTGGAAACGCGCTTAAAATCACGTTACCCTCTGTAAACATGCATTCCACAAAGGAGGTTGTAAAGTTTTATTACTGCATCGGGCCCGCGGGTTCTGGCTCGGTGACTGTGATAGGGACGGGATCCAGCCCTGGCTCCCGATCGAGTAATGCAAAACGAGACTCGGGAATAAATGGTTTACATGGTTGTCGGCGTAAACTGGTCTCGCTGGCCGCTCGCGGAGGTAAGAAGCGTCACTCAGTAAACACCCGTGGAGCGGGGCGGGCCCAGCCGTGCCTAATCAACGACACGCTTGTTTATCACACAATGCTCGTTACCCATTTATACTTATCAACCAATTATGTAACCTTCTGTTTTTTTATTTTGGTGACACCTTTGGTCTAATCTGCGAAATTCACACGAAGAACGCGGACGCACCATGATGTGCCGTACCGCTACATCATTATTAAAGTAAAGACAGTAATAGAGGTAAGTACACTGTCCTACTTACATTCAAAATTGATAAAATAATACACGTCGTTCTCACTCTTTTTTGTTGCGCCACCCCGCAGGAACTTAAATTGAGATCTTGTCTCTTAAAGACGAGTAGTAGATGGTAGATTACATACCGCATCTGATGTAAGTGTAAGCACGGTGTTAGAGTACATTTATGCGGCTGGTAGGTTGTGTATCCGCGGCAGTGGCGGCCTTATCTCGCCATTAGAGTTATTACGGGCCGGTATCTCGCCCATCGCATCGCTTCGATTGTTTCTGAACGCGCCACGGAGCGGGCCCGGCGCGCCGACCGCTACCACAGTAATTGACCACTGTTTACTTCTACAAAGACCTCTTATTTTAAAATCTGCGGTTTTTGCAGATTTCAACGTTCTATAAACATGTAGATGAAGATGGTTATTCAGACGATTTTTTACGACGACAAGATAGAATAATGGCCAAGCTGGTATTATCTCAACTGTAAACGATTAAGACTAGCCGTTTAGTGGTATGTCCGTAGTCTTTAATATAGCTCACTGTTGGTCTCACGAGTTAGCGTTCGATTTTACGAGGTATTTATTACAACATTAACGATTGAGCAATTTGATATTTATAGTAACAGCAGCTGCATTCGTCGATTTTCCCAGTTCCTAATTATTGAGTGCGAGCTTATTGCCGTCCATTATTTATTTACTGATCGTGTATCATTGAGAGGCTGCATTAACATTGACACTTACAGCTTGTGGTATTTCGTTATTTGGATGTCATGTGATGAAGTAGAAAACTGCGACATTATATTGTGTGATGATTCCGACATGATGTTTGAAAATTCGTGACTTTTACAAAATGGTTCAGTAAGATACTGCTTCAAACCAAATTTCGAAACTTTTACGTACAAATATTATTATTGAAGCTCTCGTAAGACATGATTTATATGAACTAAAAATTATATTATATTTCGGAAGGACCGCACATATCGGGGTCTAAAAGGTAGTGACGCGTATTCCTCCCGTGGAAGATTTTCCGAGACAGACCGAAACTAGTTTGATACACTCGACTTTAATCGTGGGTGAGCTGTTGAATTTTTAGTTCGTTAAATTAAGTAAATGTAAACGAACAAAATACAGTTATGTTACCTTGCGCAATGCTTTTATTTAATTAATATAGATCTCCACAAAATAAGTCGTGATTCAATCAATTGTATTGCGTACTTAAACGTCAACAAAAAGTTTCTAGGTCCACCACGTCAGGTGACCCACAAGCTCGTATCTGTTCTTTGTTTCATAAAACAGAACCCAATCAATCAAACTTGTCTCATAGAACATTTTTTTACGACTGTAAGGGAATGGCACTGAATATAACATTTACAAGAAAGGGTAAACAAATGGAGCTTTATCTTAATTCCATTGGAATTATAGCAAAAGGGCTCTGTGAGATAATACTTGTTGATCACATGATCACCCACGCGAGAGGTTTGCCAACTCGTTCTTGTCTCGTCTTTTATCATTAAGGATAATTATTTCCATCCTAGAAACATTTACATGCTCAGCTTCTATGCCTTCTATCTGTAATGATCTTGGATACAGGTTTTATTGTAAAAGGATTAAAGTAAACATTATCTACTATAGAACTATAGGATAGGGGACAAGATAATTATTATCTTAGTACTACGTAGTATATATTTTCTTACAAATTCAATTCAAAACCCTACTTTAGAGACATTATTGTTCGCGTACTTCTCCATTAAGTTTCGTCATCATAAATCTTCTTCATCAAGACCATCTAGCTAGGGTTTATTACTTTACGAGCCATAGTCAACCAAGTAACCGTCTGAAGCATATAGAGCAATTTGTAAGAAATGAACTAAATTCAATACGATTCTAGTTTATAAACTCTAAGCTCTTTTCTGACTGTGCTGTTCGCAAGTGCGTTGCCGCAAGGCTCCGTTTGATCTAAAGTCAATACTCTCACAAGTAGTGGTTACACAGCTGCCGATTCTTTTCACATTATTTGAAACAACCGTTAATATGTAGTGTGAGGTATTTGTAGTTTTAAATGACACGTGACGTTCATAGTAATGCTAATCTATCATTTGTAAAGGAAAGCCGTTCTCACACATACGACTACAATACTGATGTTCGGTATAGTGCCAAACATCAAGCTGTTAAAATTTTTGATAAACTACCCGGTGATCTAAAGATTTTCGTAGAAGGTTGAGGGCCTTAATGAGAGGGTGCTTTATAGTATTGATAAGATATTTACGCGGGATAGCTGATTCAAATGAATAAAAAAAATGACACGATAATATTTAATGTAATGTGAGAAATTGTACCTACTTGTTAGTTTTTTTAATTTAATTTTAATTTATATTTATGTAATGAAAATAAATTGAATTTGTAATGATATTTCAAACACAATGTCTGTATTGTTTATGAATAAATAAATATGAATATATGACAATGATGGTCTTGTCTTGGTGCCGGCGTAGACGAGGTGCATGCGGGACGGTGCTGTGCTGTCCTTGGCGCATCCCATCGCCAGTCAGTCGTCTGCTCAATTAGTGCGCGCGGTGATCGGAACCGCGCCGCCGCATCCGCGTGTGTCGGCACACACGCGTGGGAATAATAGGAATGCCTTAACAACGTCCCCTCCCATTATACTCACCCTGCGCTCAAGATGCAGCGTATCATTGCGCTGTTTGGAAATTCCAGTCGACTAGAAAGATTTCAGCGGATATTATGTGAGTTCAAAGTGTACAGTTGAAAAAACTTGCATTACCAGAACTCGTGGTTTCAATGTCAGAATAATTTAAATTGGTATCTTGGTCTTTTTTATCTAACTTGTTTATTTACAGAAATTCGGAAGCCTGCCAAATATTTTGCACCACTTAAATAAATATGGGTCGTTAGAAATTTGAATGGTAGCCGAGGTCTGAATTTATAGAAATCTGTGTTTGTTGTTTTTGTTTCAATTGTCATTTTGGCTTGCAAATTATATGTTTGGCATCGTACACAAAGAATAAAGGCGGAAAGCGGTTGTACAACCACGTTAGATTAGTAGGAAGGGCCTGCCAGCGTCGATGGCGTGGCGGTGTCACGCTCAGTTGGGGCAGGTCGGGCGCCCGGTGTTTGTACTCGTAAGGCTTCACGCGGGTTGTTGGTGTTACTTTATGATCGCACGCTTCTGCGCGCTACTATTGTTCTAATGGACCCTCGGCTCTCGACTCGCTCGCGGCCCTCGTACTAACACCCGTCTCGTTATTCGCCGACTTGAGGTCACGCGTTCAACTTGATCTCGGCGATTCTCTACGCTTTTATGGCAATTCCATTCCAGGACTATTACTTCCACACCAATATTATATTTCTCGATTGCTGCGTGCGATGTTTTAAATCGGTCTGTGTAGGCGGCGTCATAACACTAACAGCTTCTGCGATGCTGCTACTGACTTAGTGCCTGTGGACGCAAGTACGTTTTTATTCAGGTTTGATGTCGACGACCGTAATCGTGCAACGGCTATCGCAGTCAATTAATCTTGCACTTCTCCGTGGCTTTTGACGTGGCCGTCCTGCCTGATGCAGTGTTACTGTGACGAGGCTCGGCAATATTTTACACATGATTAGAGCGGCGCGCACTGGCACTGTATGGGTAAGCAAATTGCGCCGACGCGACGCGCAGTCACGATCTGAACCTCGCGGGAACCCGGGAGAGTTTCTAGAGAATTCCGACGTAAATGCTACACAGATATTAATGGCGGCAATACCGTTGATGTACCGTTTCACTCTGGTATAGTTAAGTTTCCACTCCTAATCAAATCGAGATTATACTACGTCTATCGGTAACTTTTATTGACTTTCTAGTTTTATTAAGATTAATAAAATATCACGTTGGTCTTACTTAATGTTACGGTTTTATAGTGGAACCTACGTCGACGTTGAGTTATAAAAACTGTGGTCTCTTGCTTAAGGAAATGAGCAATTATATTCCTGAATAAATGTTAGGCAGTTATCACGCAGTTGGTTATTTAAATCAGCTTTTCATAGGAGATACCAATCGCGTAGCGCAACGGATAAGGGTCTCTCGGGCATGTAACTTGCCGACTTTCGTCAGGAGCTTATAAATGTCCGATAGTCGAACGAATCTACACGAAAAGCGATAAAACTTACCCTGTATGTACTATAAATACTATGGTATTATACTATTAAATACTCTTTTTTATTATTATTATACTTAATATTACTAGGTACACCATCGCTTGCTGGTTCAACAGCACCGTAATGACTACAATTTCCTTTTGTGGTAGTACATTCTGTCCACGTTAAGTAAAATATAAGCGAGATATTAACATAAAAGAGAGAGAACATAAATCGACAACACCGCTAAACGTCAAGTGTTAATTAAGGTTTATTGATGAAGTCTCGTCGGTTAAACGGTGTAAATAAAGATGCTTGTATGTTAAGCTCTCATAACACAAGAGATTATTTTCCGTCCGCTTGGCACCCTAAAATGTTCGCGTTAATTAAGTATGTTGGGATCTGTTGATTGTGATCGCAGGTATGGTAATGGTGCGCCTAATTCAGAGTAAGGGTGGGAGTGGCTGCCTTGGAACCGCCGGGCTGGAACGGGCTTCACCCTCCGCCGACCCGCGGCCAAACATTCAATTTCAAACAAAACTTGAATTATATTATTGTTGTCCATTTACGACTCCATTGTGAAAAACACGTCATTCGATACAGTCATAGTTTTTTGAACTTGCGGCGACATCCAACTGGCCAAGTTCAAGAAACCAACGGGTGACTATGACGGCATTATGATCTATTGCCATATAAGTAGCGTGTAAAAAAACACAGAAGCACTTCTTGTCTTCGACTGTTGACCGTATAACATTTTATGTACTCATCTTTGATAGGTATAGGTAGGCGTTAGAGCAGAAAGTTTTATCTCTTAGTTTTGCTGAATTGAATTCGTAATTGTCATATTTTTCCTGTTCGTTTCATTGATACGGATCGCATTTAAAACGTTTCTGATGAAGCTCGTAAACATTGTCTTGGTTTTATTTCGGCATCTCGCACTTGTGTCCACAACGTGACAAAGAGTGACATCACGTCTCATAAATGTTGGCGGATACGAATGATTTCGTCTTTATAATGTCATTTTTATCATATTTTATTTTTCGCGTTAAGTTAAGTATGTCCACGAGTGGATCTGATTTGTGATGTGACCCCTTTGAATATAAATTTAGAACAGCAAGTGTAAAATTTAGTTTGATCAATCTGATAAAGGCCATGGCATCCGCGGGGTCGGCGTGAACTACTAGACTAGAGTATAGAGTTTTCTTTTATTTTTTTATTCCGGAGACAAGACGGGAGATGTTGATTCACTTGATTTGCGCGTGAACACATACTAAGTTTTTACTTAGTTTTAAGGAAGAAAGTGTTAAACCGGCAGCAATGTCACGTTGTATTCTTACAGGTATTAACAATAGCTATTATCTACATCAGTAACGATCAAGCTCTTATCTATATTCAATAAACACTCAACGTAATTGCCTGATCAGAGGCCAGACAAATAAACTTAATTTAATAAAAACCACAACCATTTTGTTGTGTTATTCTTGCGGCTAAAAAAAGGATCATCCTCAATTGATTTGAAAGCGGTAGCGGGGCCCCGCGCGGCTCCGGCCAATCATCGCCGGCCGCGCCTGATTAACTCATAACATAATCCAATGACCAAGTCGGATTGCGACTTATTTGTTTTTTCGTAACCAAAAGACGTGATTATTACTTTATTTTAATAATTACTTTGGGGTATTTAAATATATTTAAATTGGCATCGCGTGCTTTCTGTGATAATGTGATTCGCGTGGCTTACGTTCCGAACATCTTACTAATCGTATAAGTAACGCCATTAACACTTATTATACTGACTCGTCCTTATTACAAATCAAATAATCAATTTAACTTCCGGTATTTTTGAATACACGCTTATTATCCAACCTTTATACGAGCTTAATCATTACAGTATCTTTATGCACCGCATTTAAGACGTGTAGAACCAGTATTGTTATCTTTTTTGTTGGTTATTTTAATCGCGGGGCTTAATATTGTTACCACATTGAGATGCAGACTGTACAGCCGACCTTCACGCTCATGGCACATATGTGCCCGACATTGAGCACATGCTCAGCTACATTTATGTGAATCAGATTGCCATGAAGAAGTATTCAATTACAATTGTCTTGTTAAAAATGTCTTAAGTTGTTTATAATTATTTGTTGATTGAGTAATAACTAAGATCAATATATGTCATTCGCATACGCTAACCGATATCTGGAAACATTCACATCATTTTTATTGATATCAGCTTTTAATTGGTATGAATATTCAATAATATTCATATCACCTCGTTTATTTTGAGGTTTATTGATACCTACCAATAATTTGGCGTCGCTACGGTTTTTAATGACTCCAACGATCATAAACCAACCAACAAGGTTAAACCGAAAAACTCTAATCTGATTTTCAGACATACGCGTGTTTCAGAGTAACTACTGCTATAAAAACTCCTACATTTCGCGTTCACGGTTTTAAATAACACAAAATTCGCGTTTAATGTAAGCAGATGGATGTGTTATGTGGTGCGAACTGTTGAAACTGAACATTTCAGAAATAATTTTGACTGTAAAGTGTATTTAATCGCTGTAACTAAATAATATCTAAATACGATCTCAAGAAAGAGACCATGACGGTATCGGCGAGACTTGTGGTCATTTCGATTACTTCTCGTACTTCCGTAAACGTGCACAATCCGTCTTGCCATTTAAATGCATGTTATTTGGATATGTAATGGCAAGATGGTACATGCTTGTTGCGTGGGCTACTGGTTGATTTATACTTAGGGTCAGCGATACGTCTGCTGGTCGAATTACACTTATTTACTTGTAGAATTTTTACTTACTCTTTAATTTGATTACTCTCATCCGCTTAATATCGCATCATTTGTCCTGAATCAAAATTATTCAGACTGAATCACAAATAATTGTGTCAACCACTACAGTTTAAAACAAGTCATACGAGAGACTTCTTTGATCATGTTCGAGTTTATTGTTTCTCAGAAAAAATATCATAAGGTTATTCTTATTGGTTTAAATAAGGTGGGCTTTGATGCGTAGCACGTTGAGAGAACGTGTCTTAAAAGGTGCAGTTGGTATTCCTTTTGTGTTTATTTTATACGTGGATGATATTTTTTTTGTTTTCGTTGATATATTACTGATGTGTATTTGCATGCTCTTTTGACTCAAACCATCATCGCATGACTGGCTTCTTTGTTAATTTTTTCGGTTGATGATTCAATAAGTCGCCTCTACAATTGACTGTGGAAACCAAAATGATTCTAATTGCAAAAGAAATTGAGATTACTTTAATGTTTATGTTTGCGGACACCTTAAATTGCCATGATCTCTTCGAGTGTTACAAAAAGTGTGTAATAGACAATGAGGTTTCGTACATTCGAAAATATGGAGGTGATTGAACCCTCGTAGACGAACGTAGTCGACAGTTTTTGTCGTTTTTTTTTGGCTTTATGTAAGAAGTACGTTAGCAATGAGACGGAGTTAACGCTTCTTTCCATTGAGACTGGTAAATATATTTCGCGATATAAATAACCTGACAGGTACTACTGCTCTTGCAGGCCAGGCACTATAACTAATTGATCTACAGATCAAGAGGCTGATATCATATAAGCGGCGTTTAGGTGGACTCTTATTGTTTTTTATTGAAAATAAATCTAATGCTTTATTATATTTGATCAGGATTATCAGTATACTTAAGCATCAATAACGAATGAGTTATGAGTTAACGATCTTTCAAGTATGCCATAGAAGTAGACTTAGATTAGCGAGAAGCGATATAATTTATAGATATAAACGTCGATATGTATCATGAATATAAATGAGCGTCAGACAAAAACAAGATGTGTCTGTGGAGAAATAATAAGAGGCATTCGACAGTCGCGATCGTCTAGCCGGCTGCGTCCTTGAGTGCAGAAATCCTTGATGAGTACAATCAACCGCCACCGGATAGCGAACCACTCCAGGGCTGCCATTTTATGTTTTAACGAGTGGACCTGCTCACCCGCCCATTCAACTACTAACAACATGCGTTTTACACAAATGTATTCACTTTCATACCTCGCCAATTCCTGAGACTACAAATCAAATAGTAATTATATGGCTCGTTTCTCTGCTCCTTTATTATTATTTTGCCGCATACCTACTTTATACACTTCAGAGGATCACTCTGTTGACTTTTAGGTCGCACTATTACTTACCAGGTCATCTTTCATTCATTACTATCAAAAATGAACTGTTTATTTATGAAATAGTTATTTATTGCAGCAGGGGATGCAACCCTAGGTTGTGATGTTGCGTAGGTGCTAGCAAGTGTAACGATAAAAACTAAAACTGAAAATAAATGGGCGCGAAACGCCTATTAGCGGAGTTGTCGATGTCAGAGATACTCGCTTGGATCGGACTACTATCCGTATTTGTAAATGGGCGATTAGACGTACCTTGGCCAGATAAAAAACCGGTCAAGCACGGTTCGCTTCTCACAATGAACAATTCCGTTCAATATGAAAACTTGCTAGTTTCAATTTATAAATGCAGGCGATTTCGTTTCCTCACAAATTATAGGGCTGACTGGAACTCCTGCATAAAATTTACGACCAACATTATTTGAAATAAAGCTCGCTTCTGGACATCGTTTCGGTACATAGAAAAAAAATACGCTAAAAAGGCTCTCTAAAATAAGAGAGATTGATAACAATTATTCTTTTTGTGTATAAAAAAACTAGAGGCCATTAGTCACTTTAGTCAGGGGCAGGGGTATTTTGCAAAACGAATGGAGCGAGTCAACATGTCGCTGCTTAACTTCAATCGTATCTCGAATTTAACTCCGCCACGACCCGTCAACTTATCGAATATAAATTCTCTTAATAATCGTTACCAATTACGTGAGCGTTCGGCCTCGTACCTCGCATTAAAGTTTGCAGAAAAGCTGCGCCGGCCGATCACTACGAGGGATTACGATCTTTTTGCGCTCTCGTGTAAGGAAGAAATTGAATCGTGGTTTGTTTTTGTTGATTAGTCTTTTTAGTGAGAGGCGCGAACGTCGTGAAGCCGGTCCGCACTCGGGCCCCATGAGATATGCTGGACGTTATGAAACCGCCGCTGACTAACTACGAATGTTACGTGAATGTGTGCCCTTTTGGCCAAACCACGCCGGGTTCTCACGAGATAACATGTGCACTGTAAAGCATATCAAAATAGTAGATTCGATTCGTTTCCTTGTCTCATAATACTTTCTCCTGTAAAGGTGTGATAGCAGAAAGTTATGTATTTCTAAATAATGTGACAGATAAGGCGTTATGAATTGTAAGTATTTCGTAAATTATTGAATTTATCATTTACTTCCATGCTGGTCTGGGAGCAAAGAAAAAACATAGAATGTACCAGTTCCTTCTCTTCCCGCGCAGATGGTAAAAGCCCATCGAGGGGATGGGCGAAAATCATAGGAATCATGTTATAGGCGATGCGGCTAGTAACCCATAACATCATCACATTTTTATTTGCCATCTTTACGCACGCAATCTTGCTAATCGTGGCCTTTAGGTCTTGCCACCTTAGCCTCTGTCTACCCCGTAAGTGATAAATACGTGATTTGTGCATGTGTATGTATGTATTTACCAAGCGGCCTCATAAACGTCGGACAATGGCATTTGGGTGCGACCTTTCTCCCGCCCTTCCGCGCGATTCGACACCGGCCGCCGGCGCTCGGTTATCACGCGGTCAAGTTCACAGTGCTCGTGAACGGGCCGACGAGACATTTCCGTGTTTCTACATACAAACACTATTCAGTCTTCAATGGGTGCTGATAGCGAATTTTGTTAATGGTCCTATTTCAGGACATAATGGCGTCTTACAATTTGAACTATTTGATTGACTTCAATTCGACTTGCCGAGCCCAATAGGTCTTAGGTAGAAATACTAGGGGGTTCGTGCTGAGGGCACAGACTTCGAAGTTATAAGTATGTCGGCATATTTATTTTTTTGTGAATCTTAAGTTATCAGTTATTTTCGTTTTTTTAATTTTATTTAAAGTCGGTTTAAGTCGTAATCGGGACGCAGCTTCACAGGATTCCCCCTTCCTCGCAAAAATATTAGCAAAAGTAAAAAAAAAAACAGAATTTAAAGGCGATTTTAAAGAATTTAATTGATTTTTTCTAGATTATCCTGATTGAATTTAACCAAGCATTTCACACAGAACGCACCTCGTCGCCAATGCTAGAAACTGTTCAATTATGCGCGGTGCGTGTCCACGCGTGCTAAGTGCTTTCTAGCTTCATTCCATTCATTATAGATTTTAATATCATCTCGGGCTTTCAATAAACGATAATTTGTTATTCTTGTTGTTCTGTTCACGGCATTTGGCACGCGGTCGTTGACCTGTGAATTCAACTGTTTACCGTCATTCGTAGATACAGTCCTAGCAAAAACAATTTCAAAGATAACTTTTTTTGTTTTGTTGCGTCGCTGCGTATCTAAAGAATCGTAACATAAGGAAGCAGCTATTTTAAACCAAAAATAGATAATTTGCTCGAAACCAATCATATTTTGTAAATATTGCATTCAAGTCGAGCAACTAAGTAAGGAATCGAAATACCGAATCGGGAGTACCTACTACACGATTTACAATTTCGCTCCCACTCGCTAACTTTTACGGAGTTGCCGACTTGTTAGTTGGGAGCAGACGGTCGTGAATAAAATCGACACCGAAGACCATAATGTATGTGCGATGGCGATAGCGTTTTGTGTTTGTTTGAAGTTTGCTGTCAGATATAAATCTCCGCAGATCACGAGCCCGTTAATGTGATATTCGTGTCGGCGCCGTCTGAGTTACCGTTACCCCATTGTCGATTCAAATGCTCCAAGCTTTCATATTTGTCTATGTAGCAATTGTATTATTTAGTTCTATGCCCCAGATGGATCAGATATCAATGCGTGCTTGAATTTGCCTCTAGATCTTATTCAATGGAAACGGTTATGCTGATCATGTCATTACTGTTGCACAGCGGTCCGAGATAAAGGGCTGCGGTGGCGTAATCGGTGTTGCGGAATAATTGGCGCGTTCATTATTAAAACTTACAGCCTGTGAGCCTGTGACAGGCAAACGGCGTCACGAAGCTGCGGCGGCTCGCGGCTCGCGGACCACCGACCGACCGATCATTTTTACGCGTGTGCTGCGCCGCTGCTACGATGATGATTCATTATACAGCACGGATCATACACGGCCATGAAACTATGCTCTTTATACTCGAATAATGAAAGCTAATATAGGAAAAATATAAACCAAGGGGCGTTAATTGCAGTGTGGGGCTTTAATTTTGTCATTTGCGGCAAGTGAACGACCACGTAGGACATAAGTTTATGGGGTAGTTTCCACGGCGTTTGATATGCGAGCCGTGATAAGACCGACGGCCACGCGACATGTGCACAACCCCTTCCAGTGCTGAGGGTTGTTCGCCCTTCCGCCTTATTGATTAGCACCGTCGGAAAACCAAGTAAAAACAACACTTTTAAAACACACCACTGGGTATATTTTTGTCTTTACGTAGTAGCAGGTAATGTAAGATTTAGTACTTACTTTACGACGTTTCTTTCTTAAAGTTCCATTGAAATCAACATTGACACCTATTATGGGTAGTGGGGCATCTAATGAATAAACAGTTATTATATTTTTTTCAAAATTCGTGTCGTTTTCAGTATGTTTATCTGAATCGTCACAGAAATAGAGCTAAGGGTATTTATATCTTCTATTAAGAAATGTAGGGCGTTCTAATTTTATTTCTTGCGAGTCAGGTGTTCTCCGTTTAATATTAACAGACTTGTAGGATTAAAACAGCATTGTGTATCTGTTTCTGTAATATTGATCAAGTATGTTAATGGGCAGCACCTTTAAAAGGAAACATATCAGCAGTCGTTAAATTTTATGTCACCGCACATGAGATTTGAATGGGTAGTTAGGTGTGTATTGCGGTCAGTGAGGGACTCGCTTACAACACCACTGTCGTGCTCGTTGCGCCAAATCACTCAGCGCGCCAATTGCACCTCTCGCCGCTAACTCACAATAATGATATTTATTAAATCTACGAAATATAGGTCTCGCCTATTATGGTTTATTCGAATATGTAGTTCAGATTAAGTAATGTAAGGCTCTGAGCTGTTCCGATTGTAATATTTGATATTTGGTTTTAGTTCGCGTCGCAGCCGGCGGAGAGCGCGGCATGCAGCAGCAGCACGTCGTCGTCGACTTCTTCTTCATCGTCCAGTTCTTCGTCGTCGTCGTCGTCGGATTCGGATTCGGCGGAGGCCGCGGGCGGCTCCGCGCATGCATCCCCCGACGACTCCAGTGCGGCACTCGTCGCTGCTTGCCAACTACAGGTGAACAACCAATCAACTACTTAAAAAATGTTACCAATAAAAGGTATGCTGAAAATTTTGTGACGACTTCAGCGCGACACTGAATATACTTCGCAGGTTATCGACGATGCGGACCTCGCGGAACTATTTCCAGAACAAACATCGAGCGCGGCGGCGCAGCAGCCCAATTTCCCGGCATTCGCCGTGAACGCTACGTCGGGAGACAATGACGACAAATCTATCGCCGACAATGGTAAGTTTAAAGAATTGTCTCGCGTTTTTTGGCCGTTTTCTGTATTCAGACGGAGTGTCGCTCTATTTTATATGTCTCTTTCCAGGAGATGGCTCTGGCAGTGAAATGGAGCTCACGCCGCAGTTAGTAACAGCTGCGATACAGAGGGCGACGGCGGACTCGTCGGGGTCGGAAAATGAGTGTTCCAATTCGGGTGTAGGACATCAGAATACCACTCATTACGCGTCTAGTCTATTGCAACAGTTTGTTGCGCAAACACAGCTACTAAGTAGCAACACGGCTCCGCTGACGCCCCACGCTGCTGCCGCGGCGCCGGCGCTCGGCTGCGGGCTGCCTGCCAACCCTATCGAGGGCGTGGGAACCGTCAGTGACTGCGTTCTCGGACAAATAAACACTTTGGCAGAGATAGCGCCTATAGCGCCCAATTTCCTGACTCCTTCACAACATTTAAGTCCGCAACAAACAGAAGAACTCTCGCAAATAAATCAAGATCTCGAAGAATTTACTTCTGTTTCTGAGTCAGTGGCTATCTCGATACCGAATCCCCCCAGTCTTGAAGATTGTGTGGATAATAATGATTTTATGAATTTAGACATTACACAGGGTAGTTCAGTGCTCGGAAATTCTGGTGACTTGCTTAAAAACTCTCCATTAGCTATAGTTAATTCTGAAATGAATCCCATTAGTCATATAGATCCTCAAAAATTTGATACGATCAGCACAAATTCAGTTGAATCTCAAGAAGATGTCAAAAATGTTGTTGTGGAGTCGAGGAGAAAAAGAGGAAGACCTCGGAAAGTTAGAGACCCTCCGAATGGATACAGAAATAATGGTGGAGAATCTCATGTTGATGGAAACTCTGAACTGAACGCTATCAATGAGTTTCATAATAATAATGATCCGCCAAATGTTTCTCCGGATTCCGGTATTCTGTCTAATCACAATTCACCGACACACTCTCCGCTCCGGCGGCATGACAATGATGAAACTCATAGCAGTAGGCAAAGTAGAAAATCTGTTCAAAAGGAGAATAACACAAAGGAAAGGCGAAACATGAGATCCAAGTCTGCAAGTAGAAACGCCACTCGTAGGCGATCAGATTCCAGTGATTGTGATTACCAAAAGAAGAGGATAGAAAACGAAATTAAACAAATCAAAACAGAAGCGCCTTCTCCAGTTCCACTAAAGCAAGAACCAAGTAAATTTGAACGAGGTAAAAGAAATGACCACAAACTAGATATTGCTGCCCTTGATAGAATGCTCTATGCAACTGACCGAGTGCTTTATCCACCAAGAAAAAAAGCAGGCAGAAAACCAGCCAACAAAGCGAAGGCTACTAAGAGCCCCAAAGCGACAAAAGATAAAAATCACCAGTTTGACTCTGCTGATAGTGACGAGGAGTCTGCGCCGTCCACAAGGTCTGTTCTATCTGGGGTATATGCTAAACGCAAAGAAGTAAACAGCAAGTTGGCTAGTCTACCCAAAAATAATAGTAAGACTTTCACCAACACTTGGCGAGACCATCAAAGTGAAAACGAAGCTGCAGCCGATGATCCACTGGACCCGACTTGGAAAGAGATCGATCTTAATCCAAAGTACAAAGACATTCTTTCTGGCTATAAAAGTGATCACGAGTTCAAACCCTACAGAAGTTGCAGCAGACTGATGGAGTCTGGTTATAAAAGCGATTATGGCTGTAGATCTGGATACAAAAGTGATTATTATCGCTCTGGTTACAAAAGTGATCATAAATCTGGTTACAAGAGTGACAAGTCAGGTTACAAAACTGACTACAGCGTGAGAAGTATGCGGAGACGAATGAGGAAGCTAAAGAAAACGAGATCAGTGAGAGATAGGTCGTACTATAAAAATCAGAAACATTTCGTCTCTGATCAAGAGATTCTTTCATTAGCTAACAAAACATTCAGCAGCCTCATTCTTGGCCACAGTTCAAGTGACTCAGATTGTGAAAGCTACTTGCGAAAACCGAATTCTAGTCCAAAATATGTGAGCGTGTGTACTAAATATCCTTTGCAGGCAAAGTATAACTTTGGTTTCTCGAAAATGAATAGAAAACATGTTCTAAGGTTAAATTCGTCGGATCCTTTTGCCCCAGGCCCGGTGTTCAGCGGTTTGCAGCGTCCGGTCACCACCTACAATATATTTAAAGTCAGCCACAATAACAACAACACATTGCTCAAATCGCCGTCAAAATCAAATCATACAGGACGTCATTTGCCAGTACTAAAACCGAGTTTTAGTCATAAGTTTGGAGCAAGGCCAATCTTTACCATTTCCAAGTCGAAAACTGCATCAAAAATATCACCCAAAAAGTTAAAAAATGTACATACGCATTCCTCCCACTGTTCTAAGAAAGAGAGCATTGCCAAGCAACTTCCGAATGTGTTTGAGGGTGCTAAGAATACTTATGTTCCAAATAAATCATTAACAAGAAATGTTTTTCTAAACGTTAAGAAAACGCAGATGAAACCATTACTACATGTTCGGAAACACAGAAGAACTGTTGTTCTAGCCCCGCCTAAAATCAACTTGAAACCTTCCGAAAGACCTTCGAGAATTACTATCAAAACTGAAAGCAAACATCACAGACATCGGAGTAGAAGAAGGCATCGTTCGAGATCAGTGTCACGGTGTCGAGAAACTTACACAAAATCTATAGACACTATTGACCAAAAATTTAATCACGACATGGATAACTTAATATCAAATTTTATCAAGATATGTCAAATAGCTCCTAAATTAATTACGAGTATTGGGCAGAATCCGGTCAAAAGTGTAGAGAAGCCTCCTGCCGAGCCAGTAGTACCACCAAAAGTTGTAAAACGGGGCTCCAAGAAAAGAAAAACGTCAGATAACCAAGACACAGTTACTCCTACTTCTAAACGGAGACACAAGAAACAATTAACAGAATCTCAAAGTAAGGGTGGTAAAGATACAAATGAACACAAATTACCTCTTAAAAAGAGGCATTATCATATTAATTCGTCTACGAGCAACTCTTTAAGTTTGAGCTTAGTTCCGGCAGAATTTGACGAAAATTTGAAAAGCGGAACAAATCCCGAACAGTTTCTTTGTACCGAAACTGATTGCATGGGTGAACTACGAAATAATGATCCAGGACAATCCCCTAAGTCAAAAATTGCGCAGGAGAAAGTTAAGAAAAATAGTGAGACTGTCAAAAGTATAACACCATCTGCAGTAGTTTTAGATTCAAAATCTCCTAATTCAGAAGCGGCAACGAAAGTTTTGAAAACAAATGTAAGTTCGGTCATTGGTAGCCTAGTCGTCAAGGTAGACGAGAGCAGTCCGTGTCTCAGCAAAGATCACTCTCCTAACTCTTTGGTTGCTACCGACGACGAACTCACTATAAAGAGACCTAGCAATGAACAGTCTGAATTGTCAAAAAAAATATACGAAACATCTGAAAAACTAAAAGCCGTGCACAAAATGGTCCATGATTTAGAAAAATCGTTACCTAAAACCAAGGAGTCGGATATCAAAACAGAAAGTTTAAAATCTGACACACATAGGGTTTCTTCTCCTAGATCTGAAACAAAAGTATCTCCAGTCCGTCACACAGCACCGATAGTGACCCCTAAAAAACGACATCGACTTGAAGCAGACAAAATCATATCAAATTCTACGCTTGACCAAGTTGTACAATCATTATCAAAAAAATTGACTGAAGACAAAAATGTTATAACAAATATTTCTAAAGACGTTAATCAAAACAATTCAAAAGAAGAAACAAAAGAGGATCGTAAATCTCAGTCAGTGTCGCCAACAAATGAACAGCAGTCTCCTAACTCTACATCTGTTGACCCACTTAAAAGTATGTCGGCTCGATCTTTGTACAAGAGCTCCATTCCACCTGCTCAAAAGTCTGAAATCATGACCCGTAAGAAGAACAGATTGGAGGGCCTAACAAGCAATTTAGTTTCAAAGATAAATCCGAGTGCTGCAACTAAAGTATTAGATACACTTTTAAACAACAACATAAGAAAATCAATAGAATCACGAATTCTTGAAAAAGAAAAAGTTAACGCAGAGCCTGCTAAGATAGCCGACGAAAAAAGTAGAACGAAGGAAGTAGCGCAAATAAGCACTAGAGCAACAGTGATCAAATCACCGGTGTCTAAAGGAAAAATCATGGATGGCAGAAAAGCAAAAGTGTCTGATCTAGCTGCAGAACAGGCAATAGTTGTTAACATCGATAAACCAACGGGTATTTTTGAATCTTCAATTGATTTAGAAGATCAAATACCGAAGTCGTCTATTTGTGTTTCAAATGCATTAAGCGATCCCAGCAAATCAAAGTTTAAATCAAAAGACTCTGACAACCCACTTAGTCCTCTAGATAACGAATCTGATATTCCACTGGCATTGATTTCAGAGTCAAGCGAACCAATAATAAGACCTAAACGGGGGGAGTCTATAGCTTCAGTGTTATCAGATAAAATTCTAGAAACTACAAGTAGCCATAACCTACGGCAGCCCAAAAGAAATTTGAGCAATGAAAACGAAGATGCACGCGACAAGAAGAAGAAGAAAACCAATAACAATATTATAAAAGAAAGCAAGCTTTCCTTGCTGTCTACAAAACTATTGGTACCCAAGATTCAAGCTGAGAAACTATCTATGGCCGAGTGCATGAAGAAAATGAATTTGCCCGAAAGGACGCAGGAATACAGTGAATCTAGTGACAGCAAAACTGTTGAAACACTAAAGAAAAAGACAAGGAGGCGTAAAGCAATTAACAGAACTGGTTTTCCGAGCGTAAAGAGAAAAAAGAAGAAAATTGATCAGAATAGTAGTCAGAACGCGTTAAATTCTGATAGCCATCTTACATCAGAGGACACCGATAACACTCCTGTAATTAATAAAGGCCAAAAAGAAGCAAATACTTCTGTATTTGACAGAGTTCCTAAGGAGGGCGAAGCAATGAACAGCTTTTTGGAACGAACTAGTAAAAAGCCGGAACTCAAAGTAGTATTAAATAAAGACGAATGTCCAAGACAACAAGCTCGCTTGACAGTCGTGGCCCTCGAGAAATTGCAAGGAAAAGTATTGACCGAAAATAACAATAAGTCTAATGGCTCCATTTTGATTTCAAATTCCATTAAGAAGAATAACAGTTCTTCTATTTTGAGAGCTCCAGCACTTCAGTTGAAACAAAGCAAGACTGACAAAGAGCATAAAAACCATGTGAATAAATGGGAAGTGCTTAGTGAAACAGATAGCATACCATCTTTGGCCAGTTCGCTCGGTAATGACCCTGAAGATAGCATCCCTCTTAGCTTACTGAACTTGAAAACTGACAGACCAGCAAGTCAGTTAGAAGGCTTGAAGCGTAAAACTAGGGCGATGTCACCGTCAGAAGAAATCGAAGAGATCCTTTCAAAGAGGAAGAATGTTGAGAAAAACAACAAAGTGGGATTGAGACCAAAGTCAAGTCTAGCCGTTTTGTATCCTAGCGAGAGAAGACTTACTAGAAGCTCCGATAACCCCAACGAAGAAGGAAAGATCAAAAGCAAGCCAGTTGAGAATCTCAAAACAACCGAAGCTGCTACCAAGTCAATCAAACCATCGATTACTACTAGAAGAAAGTCTAGGTCGTGTCAAATGAGCAAGAAAATTAGCGAGGTGCATTCGAGCTCACGGGAAAGTTCGTTGGATACTGTAGTCAGTCGCAAAATGTCATCTAAATCTCGTGAGCCGTCTCTGGACACGTTGCGGGACCACGACGAGAACGATCCTCTGCCGCTTAACGAGAAGGAGATAGATTTCGAAAAAAGCATAGATGTGTTGTCTAAGAGCATAATCAGTAAGAAACGAGTGGCGTCATCGCGCGACGACAGTCCAGCCAGCAGTGTGGACAACCGAGACAAGCCTGTGGTGTCCAAACGCAATCCACGATTGAGGAAGAAATTCTTAGCAGCCGGGTTGTTTTCAGACTATTACAAAGAAGAGTAAGTATTTGATAATTTATTGATTTTATCGTTTATTATTTCGTGGTTACTTTGGACTCGACTCTTATTTTCTCGTCGCTTTGTCCTAAACTGTACGAACTACAAAAAAAAGCTTACTTTACTAACATTTGGCTGTGTAAGAAGAGAAGTGGCAACCCATATTTTTTCGGCTATTCAAAAGATAATGAAAATACTAAATTGACAAACTTAAACACATCATACAAATTTCCATAGACTCGATCCAGTTTTCCCCCGGACGGCCCCGTATTTGATTAGCTCTAGCGGCTTATATTATTCACTAGTGTGTATCACAGCAGGCCTGAAGGCAAGTCCAAGAGCGGCGGTCCCCCGGGCGAGTTCGGGCCGGGGTTGCTGGTGCCGCCGCCGTACTGCGAGCGCTGGGTGCGGCGCCGCGCGCAGCCCTATGCGCTGCCCTACGACATCTGGTGGCAGCACCATTACAACCAGCCCGTGCCATCCTGGAACTATAAGAAGATACGCACCAGTATGACCCATTTATACTTAGTAATAATCCATACATGTAGTGCCAACAGCTAAACCTGTACATCAT
Organism: Pandemis corylana; assembly: GCA_949127965.1. Taxonomy (NCBI): domain Eukaryota; kingdom Metazoa; phylum Arthropoda; class Insecta; order Lepidoptera; family Tortricidae; genus Pandemis; species Pandemis corylana. The sequence continues at coordinate 10,772,080 of OX421866.1, read as the reverse complement.
CAACGGTCATCTAAGTGACGCCATCTGTGCGGAACTGCCATCTATTCAGCCGGAGGATTCATTTCGGAATGGCTCTATTACTACTCCTACATACTCCTAAATTTTAATTTCGGATTTGCGAGTTAACCACAAGAGCTCTCGTCTCCCGCTCACGTTTCTTGGCTTGATTTTAGGTTGGACTACTGGAGCTCGTATGATATCATCTATTTCGTTTGTGAAATGGTGACATCGTTCGCTTTATTTATGACTTGATTGACCAGTACAAAATGTAGAAATACCAAACAAAATCCTTAACTTTCACTACAGTCACTCGGTTATGAAATGAAGATAAGAGTTCTAAGTTAGTCAGGTTCGGTCGAAGCGCAAGCAAAAAGCTTTTCATGCGTCAAATCCTTTGTGTGTTCGGGTTCAAAGTGCAGAGTTAACCTTAACCAACCATTTATTTTCTTGTCTTAGATGTTTATTACGATGTGAAACCGTCAGCGGAGGAGTGCGAGAGCGTGGCGTGCAACTGCGCGCCGCCGTCTGGCTGCAACGAGGACTGCATCAACCGGCTCGTGTACGCGGAGTGCTCGCCGCAACTCTGTCCTTGCGGGTGAGTCAATAACACCTAGTGGATAGTTCCGACAAGACGTCTACCGTCGCCGACAGACACTACGCGCAAGCATCGGCGTCCCAGTAAAAGTCAGGGGTAAAAGTGCTGTTGTAATTACTACAGAACAATCTGACCGTCATGAAACAAGCTGTGGCCGAGTAACTGCATCAGAACAAACTTGCACCTGCAGTAGACTTTTGACTCTTGTCTTTCCAATTAAGTGGGAGAGAGACGCTGACCGACTAGCGAGAAAATGACGCGTGTACTAGCTTCTAACTTTTCAGTTGTCACAGGTAACTCAGTTTACATGCGTGGGCAACGCAAAAAATCAGTCCTCTCTAATCTATAACCAAAGTCGGCATCACAGCAAACTACTGCGTCAATCTTAAGAGTTCTTGGCTGGCGTCTAACCTGCAATCCTCTGGTATTGCGGATGGTCATGAGTGGTGTGCGTCGTCACTCGGCATCAGGTGATCCGACCTGCTCCCTTGCAACTCAAAAAATGTTTAGCTATAATAATGTTGGGTGTTGGTGTCCCGTGGAGCAGGGAGCGATGCAAGAACCAGCGCATCCAGCGGCACGAGTGGGCGGCCCCGCTGGAGCGCTTCATGACGGAGAGCAAGGGCTGGGGCGTGCGCACCAAGCGCCGCATCGTCTCCGGGGACTTCATCCTCGAGTACGTCGGCGAGGTCGTCTCCGACAAGGAGTTCAAGGTCAGCAAATGTTTCATCATTTTAGTAGGTAGTTTAGTGTTATGTTAACATTTTTTCCATGATTATGTCTTTTGTATGTCCGGCTGTCTGACTGTACGTTCTCATCTACAAGTCGCAGTTGTCAACTGATGCTAGTGAAATTTTGTGAAAAATGTTAAAAATTGATTTTCTTTCAAGCTGCGTGATAATTTGTTCAAATGCAGATACAGACTAGCGAGTCTACCTCACGGAGCAATTAGTTTTATAATATTTGCAAGTTACACCTACTTGTAGTGGTAAGTATGGTACGAGGTCTGATAAAGAGCGTAAGTTTGTTGGTCCAGGAGCGCATGGCGACGCGGTACGCGCGCGACACGCACCACTACTGCCTGCACCTGGACGGCGGGCTGGTCATCGACGGCCACCGCGTCGGCGGCGACGGCCGCTTCGTCAACCACTCCTGCCGGCCCAACTGCGAGATGCAGAAGTGGACTTCCAACGGTATAATTTGCACCAAATACACTTTGCTCTCTTAAACTTGAACGTATTCTGGACAGGGTGTCTCTGCAATCCCCCTTCGTTGCCATCCAAAAACGCCTGTGCTCAACTTTTTTCCGCAAAATTACTGATATTTGAATCATCTGGGAAAAAAGATGCTTCCGGTCTGTTTACTCTATAAAGTCACACACGATCTAATTGGTAATTTGTTTAATCTCTAAACCTGTTTTTTTATTTCCAGGCACATTCAGAATGGCGCTTTTCGCCCTGCGGGATATTGATCCTGGAGAGGAGCTCACTTATGATTACAACTTCTCGTTGTTCAATCCAGCCGTCGGACAGGTAATAACAAACATAGGGTCATATTGAAAATCACTGCATCATGCTGAATCTTTTGACAGTATTCGACACTATTTGTTGTTTGTTAATGTTGTCGTTTATTTTTATTTTGTTTATGTTTTGTGATGTGTTGAATTTTAACAATAAAACTATTTCTTCTTCTTCTAAAAAGAAACTTGGACAACAGTAACCATACAATTAAATAACTTTTTATTAATTTCTTGCCTTTATTTTAGCCATGCAAATGTGATTCTGAAGACTGCCGCGGCGTTATAGGCGGGAAATCGCAAAGGATCACCAAACTACCCGTCAAGACGCCATCGCGCACTCAGTCCAACGCCTCCAACCAGTCGCAGGGCTCCAACAGCAACCAGCCGCGCGTCGGCCGCCCGAGGAAGGCCGTCAAGTGCAACAAGAAGTCCGAGGCGGCGAGCCTCACCGCCTGCGACCTCAAGAATATGACCATACTCAAGTACCAGCAACATCTGAACAAGCTGTGGCAGGAGCCGCAGATCAAGCCGCTGTCAGCTAAAGAGAGGAGCCTGGTCAAGGAGAGACACTGCTTCCTGTTCAGAAACCTCGAGAATGTAAGCAGCTTCTAATCTACGTATAATATTTGTATAAGTTGGCGACCTAGTTTTAAAAACATGTCTGTTAATGTTTCTCGTATTCAGATCAGATAAAGAAATGCGAGGTGTCTTAAAATTCGTCTGGAATATTTCTGCAGGCGTTTGGGTTACTGTGATTTTTAACACTCATGTCGTAATTTTGAATTCAAAATGAAGTCGTCCGTTTGTCGTCGTACACTATGAATATCGACCATAAAAAAAATGCTGTAAAATATTTACAGGGGTGTTCAGTCAAATCGACCCGAGCACTCGCTGAAGTATTCCTGATTAATCTTAAGAGACAGGAGACGGTACTTGCGGAATAAGTTACCTGCCCGAATGCCACGGCATGGCATTCCGCATGAGTCTCGAGGTGAAGTATTTTCCATGCATAACGTTACGCAGTCGGTCACGATCCTTTCCACATTTATGTGAACAGTGGCCATCTCCCCCCAGGTGCGTCGCTACCGCGAGCGGCTGTCCTGCGCGATGCGGCCGGCGTCCCCGGCGGCGTGCCCGGCGGCGGCCCCGCCCCCGCCCCCGCCCCCCGCGGCGCCGCGGGCCGTGCTGGTGGACCCGCTGGAGCTGCCGGCCACCATGGAGCCCGACGTGTTCCTGCGCCGGCTGCAGGCGCTGCGCAAGCCGCGCGCCAGCACCGCCCGGGCCACGGCCCGCGTGGACGACGACCCCGCGAGACCCACCGAGGAGCGGCTCGCGATCGTGTTCAGAGCGCTCTATGACTACGTTGTCGGGGTTACCGGTGAGAGTTATTGCAGCTTTTGTAACGTTTTAAACGGCTACAACCAATTTTACATGTGAATTGAAAGTAAAGTAGATACTGTGATCTATATTATTTGTATTATAAAGGGAAGTTTGTGAGGTGTTGTGAGGTTGTAGGAGGTGATTTCTGGAGCTACCGAACCGATATTGAAAATACTATATTTAATTCTGCGACAAAGTCGCGGGTGACGGCTAGTTCTCCATATTAAGAATTGTGTTAAATTATTAATAACAGTTCGATTAACATTCTTGTCGGTTGCGACACGTAATCTCGCTCCAACCTAACTTAACCTGTGCCATTCTTGTTGTAGACGACAAAGACAAACCGCTCTGCGCGCCGCTACTCAAATCAAAATCGTGCGCGGGCAAAGATGTATGCGACCTCACGCGTGTGTCGAACAACATCGCTGCGAAGCGTTACGAGAATGTAGCGCAGTTCGACGCGGACATGAACGCCGTGTTCTCGTCCGTCACGCGGGAGCACGGCCGCATGTCCGCGCTCGGTGGGATCGCAGTTACGCTCAAGAAGGTTCGTGCCCCGTTCACTTATGTAAAGCCCCATTTTACTCGGATAAAAAACTACAAGTAGCATTACATTGTGACACTGGATCGACGACTTCTAAACCATTATAACATTACGGCCCCGATTGAATTTTTCAGTAATCATGGAGTGTTCTGTGATCCTAATTGGTTTCCTTCTGTTTTAAGGAGTATAACTCTGCTAAGGCGGAATTCGTCGAGCAGCTAAATAAGATACTTGGCCCTGACGATCCTCTACCAGCTGGATTCCTACAGAAAGCCAAACAAGGTATGAATGCTTTATAATTTTTTGTGGTATTTGTTTCTACTTTATATACCACGGAAAAACTTCGGACGTGACTTATTCTAGGATTTGTTGTGGGAGTCAAACGTACGGCCTTAACCCTTCACCTGTGAACCTCAATTGAACTCTGCCGTCTCGCCTTGCGCGGTGGCTAGTCGTAGACCCCAGTTGTGTTAATGATTCGTGATTGTTCGTGTTCAGAGGAGGTGATAATGTGCATCTGCGGGCTGCACGTGGAAGAAGGTCTGATGGTGCAGTGCGGCGCGTGCGGCGTGTGGCAGCACGCGCGCTGCATGCGCGTCAGCGACACGCGCGCGCCGCACCACTGCCACAACTGCCCGCGCCCGCAACACACTAAGGTAACAATCAATCAAAACGACTTTCATACACCCGCTACTGCTGATTTTCCGTTTCACGCTACTCTACTTTCACCTTTTATCCATCCGCCTCAAGTCTCGTCATATGACCAAGAGGTTGGCGGTGTGCCCGCTGAACTTAACTTGACCACTGATTTGTATGAAAGTTTAGGAGCGTGTACGTGTACGTGTGTATGGCTGTTACGGTTTGAATCTAAAACGGCTTGACGGATTTAGACAATCTTCGGCATGTAGATAGCAAAATCTAATTCTTCGCACGCAAAGTCGCAAGCGACAGGGAATTTTTGAATCAAAATTTGAAACGGTCCAAAGTAATTTTTTCTGTGCACTCAATTCAGTCCGACACATTCAATAATAACTTAAAAGTAAATATAAACAAAACGACATACATCCAATTTATAAACCATAATGGCAAAAAACAGCCGCTAAGTGTAACTTTTAATAATGTAGTTATAGAAGAGTCCTGTCAAACTACTTTTCTTGGTATTGTACTGGATGAAAGATGCTCTTGGGCTAGTCATATCGATAAGCTATGTAGTAAAATAAACTCTTTTGCATACGCCCTATGGAGGCTACCAAAGATCTGTAGTAGGAAGGCTGCCATTCAAGCTTACCACGGATATGTCTGTTCCTTACTTAGATATGGCATCCTTTTATGGGGCAACTCGCATCAGGCAAATCGGGCACTGATAGCTCAAAAACAATGCATCCGAGCAATCTGCGACGTTGACATTATGACTTCTTGTAGACCATTGTACAAAGAACTTCAATTAATGACGGTACCATGCATCTATATACATGAGATATGTGTGTTTGTAAAAACGAATCCAGGACTCTTTAAGACATTTCAGGATGTGTGCAATTTTAACACGAGGCACCCAGATACATTAGTTGCACCTCGTAAAAAAATAGCTGTGTATGGCAGGAACACCTTTTGCATGGCGATAAAAATTTATAATAAGCTTAACGGTGACATTAAGCAGTTGCCTTTAAAAATATTCAAACATAAACTTAAGGCATGGCTTGTAGGAAAAGCCTTCTACTCTGTGGCTGAATATTGTTCCTCTATTGACCAATAATGTATACCTGATTTGATTATTTTAATTGTACCTAAGTAAGTACTTAATTTGTAAAATTTTGCATGCCAGTTACTGGTGAAATGTGAGAGCTGTCCAATTTTTATTTGTGTTCCATCTTCTGTACCATGTTTCAAGCGAAATAAAGTTATTTGTATTTGTATTTGTATTTGCAAGACGGCTTTTATCACCGACCACACCGTTGATTGTGACTGACCCATCAATCATCAGCATCTTAAACGTCCAATTATTTCATCAGGTCGAACGAGAGATCCCCCTAGAGGAGTGGACGGAGGAAGGCCACCAGTTCTACGTGTCGCTCATGCGGGGCTCCCTGCAAGTGCGACAAGGAGACACGGTGTACGTGCTGCGTGACATCCCCATCGACGCGGCGCGGCCCGACGTCAGCGCCGGCGCGGACGCCGCCGCCAACAAGCAGGACTCGCCCAAGACCAAGCGCCCCGACAGGAAGCTCAAGAACATCGCCAAGGGGAAGGGCGAAGAGGCTGATGCCAACAAGGTGGCCACATTTTGCTTTTTTCTTACTTGCAATAGTGTAATATCTGTGTGTGTTAGAAGGGTTTTCCTATATAATTCAAATTTCTTTTTCGGTAGCAATAATATTTTCCGTCTAATCCATGCCAACAAGCTTTAAGGTGTTATCGTATTGTTATGCTTAATTGTGTGCAGGAGACCGGCGTCCGCAAGCACACGTACCAGACGATCGGCTCGATCCCGGTGTCGGAGCTGGACATCTTCCGCGTGGAGCGGCTGTGGAAGCACAAGCACACGCAGGAGCGCTTCGTGTACGGCCACCACTACCTGCGCCCGCACGAGACCTTCCACGAGCCCACGCGCAAGTCAGTACCAAGCCACTACAGCCTTACGATGTGACAAAGGGGGGCGTGGCCTGCTAGTACACTCAATGTATTGCCCGTGGTCCTACTAATTTGTCCTACTCTGAAAAAAATATGCCATCAGTTAATAATATTTTTATACAAAAATAGGTAGGTTAGGTTAGCTAAATATCTTCAGTTACTCGAAGGGCAAAATACTCAGAAAAAGGAGCTTCGACCTAAGGCGTTGAAAACCAGTAGAACAAACTATAGTACGGCAACAGAGGGTACAGTTAAGGATCTTGTTTAAATATTACCCGCGTTCAAGTCTAATTCCGTAGGGCCAACGGCAGTCTGTTGGACGGGAATACCTGTATCTGGCACATTGTTTAGCAAGTACCCGGCGCAAGAATCTTTCACGTAGCTTTTATGCAAATGTGATACAAGTATGCTAGCAACTTACATAAAAATGTGCGAGCTAAACGAGTGTGTTTTCAGCCCTGCATTAAGTTAAACAGTTTAATGGACAAGTAGCCTACTAAATTGAGTAATACAGTAGCATACTTAAGGATATCACACACTCACAAACACACATATATACAAACAAACAGACACAATAGCGGCTAATCTTGTTTTTAAGTTGTTAATTGTTTTAGTTTTATTTTTATTTTATTTTTTATTTTTTTGTTAATTATTTTGATTTTTATTTTGTTTTTTTATCCTTACTGTATAAGTTTTTGTTTGCTTTGATTAGGCACAATTATCCTGACTGTAATTCGTAGTTTAAATGTGACGCGCGCTGCGACCGGCCGTCCGAGGGACCAGTCTGAAAACCAGCGTTGGGCAACCAAGCCCAGCACAAGCTGAGACTGGGGACCCATTGTCCCAACTTTTTATCATTTTTATGTTTAAGTTTATAATGTCTAGTTTTTCTTTTTTTTAAGTTGTGGCAATAAAGATTTTTTATTATTATTATTATTATTATTATATATCCATTAAAACTTGTAATTTTACATTTATGTAACAGATTCTTCCACAACGAGGTGATGCGAGTGCCGCTATACGAAGCAGTCCCGATCGAGCTCGTCATGTCGCAGTGCTGGGTCATGGATCTCAACACCTACTGCAAGGTAAGTAATCATTTTACTGCTATGTAACATAATAATTTTCAATATTTCATATTCCAACACCGGAGATGACGACGCAGCGGAGCCACAACGTTTCGTCGCCTAAATAACATTTATTATATTTTTTGAATTTTATAGCGCATTGGTTTCGACTGTAATGCTGTAATTTTTAATTGACTAAATAAATAAATAAATAAATATTCAGTAAGCCACTAGTGTGTTGAAAAGTAGCCACTAACTTATTTGACCGCCGATTCCCAGCGCGTCTCGCAGTTACGATTCAACATTTCAGCTTTTCCTTTGGCTTCGAATAAGCTACAATCATCATCTCATACACATCTAATCCCCTAAAAATACAGTTGCATATTTATCTATGTTCCGAAAAACATCGAAAATAACGAACACGTGCCAATAAAAAATAATCCTTAGCAGAATGGAATTAGTTCGGGTGTAGTAGGTAGTAGGTGTAGTTGAGAGGGATGTCATGTGAAAGCAGTTTACACATCATACTATCATATGTATTTGTTGGTTTGTTTCGTATAGTATTTTCTAAGCAGCAGCTAAATTATTTTCAACTCAGTGATGCCCAATTAAGTATGAATGCTCACGCCGATAACCTTCAGTATCGTGTGCAAGGTAGGTCGTAAAAATAGGCAAATGAGGCCAATCAGACTTATGCTCGAGATTGATTCTGTACGCTAGTACTATAAGTTATTCTGTGCCAATGCGTCTTTTCCTTCAGCTGTCACGGGTGGTTACGGACATCACTAATCGCGTGTCACGGGGCGTAATTGCTCGTTAGCCTTTCCCGTGTCATGGCATAACATAACGCGAGTGTCAATGTTTGTGTCAGGGCCGTCCGGTGGGCGCGGGCGAGGCGCACGTGTACATCTGCGAGCTGCGCGTGGACCGCACGGCGCGGCTGTTCACCAAGATATCGAGACCCAAGTACCCCATCTGTACCAAGGCGTACGCGTTCGACCACTTCCCCGAACGGCTCAAAATCACCAGGACGTATGCCGTGAGTCTCACAAATACTTAAAAAAGAAACTATGGCTGTTGGTAGCTAAGTGATTAGCGCTAGTCCACAGCTTCGCGCCGCAACACCGAAAAAAAAAAACATGTGCATGGGAAAAATCTCGGATAACTTATGTTATAGTTATAACAGATTAATCTTTTAGTCAGTTTTGTATATGTATATATTATATCTTATGGAACTAGTTATAAAATACATTGTTGTTTATTGTGGTGTGGGAAAGTCACAAAAAATTGATGATGACGAAGACTGATTGTGCATTTTATTGAAAGAAAGAAGTGTACTTTTTGTGTCGGGATATTAATGCGTCGTATCTTTTGCAGCCTCACGAAGTGTCGCCCGAGTACCTCAAGGGGCGCGCGGCGAAGAACGCGGCTCCGGCTGATAAGGCCAAGCCCGCCGCTAAAGACACCAAGAAAAAGCCGCTCGCTATCACCTACCCCGATAATAATAAGGTAAGTTTTGTTTTGCTAAATTTTGTTCGAGTCTTCAATTGCACAATTTGTTCTCTCAAATAGTTTGACTATGGCTGATATGTATTTTATAACCTTGATGAAAATCTTCATGAAAGTGTACATACATGTCTCTGTGACAGTATCCCCTTATCCCCTAGCCACATTGGATTTACACCAAATTAATCGGCATAGTATAGGCAGCAATCACTCTTCTAGTTTATTCCTACCGGGCTTGGGCGGTCAATCATACTGGTAAGCGGCAGGTAGTCATTGCTAAAGGAAATCCACGAGTAGCGTGTGGCGCTGCTCTACCTCACTACTTGTAAGCGAGAGGCCTCCGGGAGCCGGCGAACGCATATATAACGCCAGGCCGTGGCTGGATCGATCCGGGCCGAGAACAATACCCACTATCGTTTCAACGTCATGACCTAGACGAGCACGGGCTCGGCTGGGCAGGTGTTAATTGTTTCATTTAAATACTAGAGATGTTCTTACCGTCCTCCGGGCCTTTGTACTGAAAATCTTGATACTATTTGTTAATGAATTGGATGTTATTTTCAGACTGCTGGCTCCAGCTCGAGCGCGCGTCCTCCGCGTGAACAGCAAAAAGAGCGAGTAAACAGCATCGCGCGGCGGCTGCTGGCGCGCGGCGGGCCGCGGGCCGCGCTTGACGCGTCGTACCTGCTGGCGCGCCGCCCGCGCCCGCGCGCCGTCTGACCGCGGCCCGCTTGCCCCAGCTGCCGGCACTGAACCACTCGTGACACCATACGATCTACCGTCTACCACGACCACGAGTTGTTAGTTATCAAGGAGGAATTTTGAACTGTGAACCATAACCATATGTGCGCATGTAGCTTTTGATCAGTATGGTTAAGTTTATGGTGTTAAAGGGCGCGACAGCTTTCGATTGAGCGGTTAAAATGATCAAATAACACACTAGACAATCCAGACAATTGCTGTGCTCAGATATTTTAATGAAGGTGGATGAAGACCGTGATTTTAATCACGATCACTGGGTTTGAATTCCCATCGACATAAAGAAAGTGAACCGCCAAAATCTGATTTTTTTTTTGATTTCATCTGTTAAATCTTTTAGACTATAGCGGCATAAGTTGAATAACGATACTGATAACCATTTAGCTATCGACAAACGCAATTAATTGAACCCAATGACTGGCAACTAATAGCATTTAACTAAAGAGTACAATAACGACAAATACTAGTTTGCACCTTTGTTTATGAAGTACGTGTTAGGTTTGTAAAGTCTTGATCATGGGAGTGCTGTGGGCAACTCGATGTCACGTGTTATGACGCGATCCTCCAATTAAATATAGCAAACCCACTGAGAAGGGATCGATAACTGTAGCCGCTTTAAATAAGCTTTTGAATGTACCGCGTGTGATGATCGTTAGAAGTAGCTATTCGTGAACTATCATCACCTTCATTGTGAATTCTGGAACTGTCAGTAAATATAAACTCGTAAGCAGCTTCCCTTATGATATAGAGTTATCTACATTCAATGAAATATCTTTAGACTTATCAAGTTATTGTACTGAACGTCGTTTAATGTAAATAGATGTTTAGCAATGCCACAACGTAAACTTTGTAGCAGCTGGTAGTTAGTAAATCTGAGATTTCTGTTAACGTATTTAATTAAACATAGGTCGATATTTCATAGTTATCTATTTTAAGGTACATAATTCTTCCGAAAATGTAACTAAAATGCCTATAACTTTTGTATAATATTTCAGTTAGTGGAACTTTGTACAATTGTTTAAAAAAGAAGGCAAGGAAATTATTTAAGGTGTGATATTAAGGTGGCAGGAGTCTCCAAACGTAGGAACCACAAGTCCTGAAGTCCTGCATTCGAGATAAGATTACCCGTTATTTACAGCTGCCGCTGTCCTGGCGATGGTCGCAGGTGTTTATTTGGAGACTCCTGTTGTCCACGGACGGAGCAATGTACTATGGTGACCGTTCACCCTGCATTCACATTCCGCTGGTGTACGCTCGGCGACGGTGGGCCGCTCTGCGCGGGTCGCGGCAGAATCTCTGATATCCCTTGTATGTAAGTAGCTCTAAACGGTGTCGTTTTCGATGGTATGAAGTATTTTTGTATAAAATAATTATTATTCGCTAGCTATCTTAAGAAATCAAATGTTTGTGTGTGACGTACGCGTTGAGTATGTCTTATTATATTAAGTTCTCTCCGTCTACTTTACTTTGGTTATTAATTTATTTACATCACCTAAGCTAATTAAGTGTTTCGATAAGATATGTCGTATTTACGTATGTAATCTCGCATATATTTTTAGTGCGGTAAGGTGTTTCATGTTTCTCGCGCTTGCCGCGGCATGCGGCGTGCGGCATGCGGCATGTGGCCTGCGTCACTGTCGGATCGCATGCAGTAAAACGTTTGTTTGTATCAGATGTATTATTATAAGGAATAGTTATATTTTTACATTAGTGAATATTGTTATAGCGTACGTAAGAATAGTTGTGTAGGCTAATGAAATGACTAGTTAACGACCACTGGTGCGAACTGATGTTGAATGTTGCAGAGTTTAGATAGAGGTTACATACAGAAGAGTTGTTTGGAAGGTTGTTAATTTAGTATTAGTGATTAATCATTTTATTCTTTTGAATCATCCGTTAGTGTATTTTGATGATATAAAAGGATCGCTTCTCAGTCATCTGGTCATTTTTTGATGGATTGCGTTCATTTACAATGCTTAGGCTAAGATCACGTAAATCAGGCCTTACATCTTACACTTTAATCTCTCTATTTTTCTAATATACTTTTTTGATAAGTTGTACATATAGTAGCGGTTAAGGTGGTTGGTTGTTTTGTGTTGAATGCGAAGAATAATATATTGCTTAGTTTACGGATCTTGCGTTAGTTGTAGTGTTTCTCTGCCTCGCTCGTCGGCGGCGCGCGTGCGTCGTCGCGCCCTTCGCTAGCCTTGCTATTGTGATCACAGAGAACAAAATTGTTTTTGTTTCTAATTTATTTGTAAAATACTGTTAGGTTTTTTACACCACCTTGCTTTATTATTTATCTTTTCATTTGATATTTTTAGGCTACTTTGATACCTTGTGCTTTATTTGCGTTCTCATGCTGTTGTGAGGACCGACGTTAAACTATCAATAGACTAAGATTGATCCCAAAATGAAATAAGATCGTTCCGAGTCGCCCGTGCTGGAAATGCTGGAACCAGTGGGCATTTGCTCATTTAGGTCTAAAGCCTTGCTTTAATCTACTTGAATACAAAATATAGAGTGCACTTAGACAAGTTTAGTATCCATTCATAGACATATTGTTGTTGACTTCTGTAAATATACTTATTGACATTGTGAATCAGAGATATCAAATATTTTATGATCGCTGATTATTTTCCCATGCACTTCGTGTATTTAGAAGTTTCGCCTTGTAGGTAAATAATAATAGTGCAAGAATTAATCTTCCATATCTCTCAGATATTGAGCACATTTGCATCCTGATTGTACTTAACTAGTTTAAATAGTTTACTAGCCAATAAACGATCACATTGTGTAGATCACTGTGGGTAGTAGTAGTATTTTTTTTCTTTACAAATTTTGGGATCAAAACATTATATCCACTATTTCGGAAATCAAAAATTATTAACTAATTGAGTTCATGATATATCGAGCAGCTTTACTATTTATATCATTTTGTTTTAAGATGCCATTTGTTGTAACTCATGTTTTAATATTAAAATAAAATCTGGATCAAACAATTTGTTTTGCTTCCTACTTCATTTACACAGTTGTCCCGAAGAGTGTTTGCACGAAATATACAAAAAAAACGCGATGTCATATCAAAAAATTGGCTCAATCAACATGAACACGAGAGCTAAGCCGGCACCTCTAGTTTTGTAGTCAATAGGCTTATTGTCTATCTCGCTCAATTCAATTTTTAAAAATCTAGCTCCATCGATATTGTCGATGATTCTGCCAATGTCGGGGTTGAAGAAGACACTACTCGCTCGCAATCGGGTACCTCCCATTTGTTCTATGGAACTGTGACGTCATAGAACTGTTAACATTTTTCTTTCCCAGCAGTTCCATGGTAGAACTATTGAAACAAAAAATGTGTTATTTGTTCTATAGAACTAAAAGCACCTCAAGTTTCCCATCACAAACTTGAGGTGCTTTTACTCTTGCTCTTTTCTCGAGGTGTCGTCAGGAGCCGTGATTTGCTTTAACATTGACCTTAAATAACAATTTACATTTACGATTCCCGGGGCTGCGGCGGCCGCGGCCCAGGCCCCTCGGGTCACTCGCAATGAGAAGATTGGGGCCAGCGTCCGCCCGCATGCTGTCTCCGTCTCACCAAAATAACGTAATGATGCGTAACATTTTGCGTACTTATCGTCTTCCGTGAAGTATCTGGAAGCAGATACAAAGTAGTTGTGTAAACATAAACATACCAGGCGGCATCTATATAAACATTAGCAAAGCACTTGCTACCGAGAGCAGTAGGCAAACACTAAGTGCTTCAGGTGATTGCGTTAATTAAGCATTGTTTATAAATACGCAACCCGTGAGATGGGAGTCACGCTCTATCAAGCAGTGTATTAAATAACTAATCGCAGTATGAAAAGTAAAGCCCATAGAGATATACCATTTCATGTTAGGTAATTACCTACATTTGTGTGGGTCCTTAACAGAAACAAAGTGGCCATTATTTGACGAAAGGAAATATTTATAATCTTAAACCCTCGTTTAAGACAGGAAAAAAGAGCTTGCGACCGTTTGCTTGTATAATGAACAATAAGTGATTCGCGATTATTTACTAATTTTATTAGTAATATGTCGGCATGCAAGTTTTCGTGAGGGAAGTAGGTGTAGTTACTTATCGCAATTATGTAGTTACGCAGCTACTCAGCTGCTGTAAACTCTCGACGGACGATTGAATCATTACAAACCGTCGTAACTTCTTTTGTTCGCTGCTAATGTGATTGAATGAAAACATAAAGTAGTTATTAATTTATGTCACATAATAAATACATTCAACATTTACAAGCAATACGGAAGAGAGAAATTGCGTCTTAATAAGCTGCAAGGGCCCAGCTAAGAACGAAATCTTTTTTATTGTATTTTCATGCAATTTTTGTCCCCAAGTCGGCGAAGTAATTAATGCCCTTCTTTCAGTTGACAATTAATAGGCTTCGTGAAGGGCCATTGTCTCGCCGAGACAAGCCATTATTATCAATATACCTAACCAAGTTATTGTCGAGAGGAAGATTCGAAGACAAAGCTCTTCCCGCTGTCGTGGAAAGTGACATCATAGAGATGAGTAATGTGGTCCAGTGGAACAAATAACATTATTTCATAAAGTGAAATGATGTACGTAGGGTCGGCACGTAGTCCGCAGCAGGACGTGCAATCCCGTGCTATTATTTTGTCGGCGCGGCGCGCGCGCTGCCACAAGTCCGCAGCCACAACGCGCCGACGCACGCCCCCGAATCACTGTTGTGGATTCAGATTATTAACTAATCTAAGTTGGTTCTATTAATCTCGCGCATTTCGGTTTCGGTCGTAACGAAGTTGGCGATCCCAGTTAGAACACGGGAGTGCACTATCCGAGGAATGCTCACGAGCGCGCGCCGTATCCACTCCGAAGGGACCTAGTTACAGTTTCCATCACACCGCCGTGGAATAATTATGCCCTGGTAAGTCGTAATGCCTTTAACGCTAGGAGCGACGAGCCTTATCAATGTTTTCGAGGAGCTGGCGTAAGTCGTGCAAATAAAATGTTTAAATACTTTCACGCATTCGGTAGGCAGTAGGCTGGCACTTCGATGACTAATATTGTTCGTTTTGAGCGCTGTGATACTATTGTGTACTACGAGTGGTTACTTGTCATGAATTTCAACATTGGACAATTCTAGAGCGAGGCCTCGATGGGCACATCACTTCCGTTTGATCGGTCGGATCCTCACCTTAATACGGCTGAAATATATTTTAGCGCTATTTTTCGCTAATAAGTGAAAATGACAAGTCACGACACTAAGCAGAATCAAAACAAAACCAAGACTATGTCTTTAAGAAATAGCCTTGTGCGATTAAATGTGATCGAGCAAATAAACATCCAAACCTTCGAGGTGGGTGGTTCCGCCGTTTTAAGGGGTTTTTAAAAATCATTACTTAGGTAGTTTTTAAACATTGTTCAAGTTTATACCAACAAGTTAATATGTCGTTAGGGTTAAGTACTTTAAATTGAGGTATTGATGCATGAATTTTACCACATTCAACGAAGAGCCGCTCGAATTGTAAATGACCGGAGACTCTTTAGCCGGCTGGACCCGTTGTCTTTGCATAGAGATGTTGCGTGTCAATGTGTCCTGTACCGTAGTATCATGGGGAGTGCCCCGAGGAATTGTAGTTCATTGCCTGCTGCTAAGTTTTCTATCATACCACGCGTAACCGACTTAAATTTCACACTCACCACCTTAACAGTTGGCAGTCCGTGTCGACGTCCATTCGTTTCTCGCGGAACTTCTTACCGCACACAGTTAAATTCTGGAATCATAATTATAGCGACATCAATTTTTCCAGACCGTACGACTTAGCGATCTTCAAAAAACGAGCCTATTCTTTTCTTATAGGGTCGGCAACGCACACTTAACCTTCTAGTTATGAGTGCCCGTGGGCGGCGGCGATTGCTTTCCATCCTGTTGTAGTAATGAACTGTTATATGTAGATCTCCGATGTCAATGCAATAATCAACTGCCGTCAGCTTGTTAGCGAGATTTTTTCACAGAAACCTCATTATTTTCTAATTTGACACATGATTAAAATATGACTAGAATAATAATCTAGTAAACACGGTGCTATATAGTAAGATTAATATTACATACGTGATACTAGGTGAGTACAAGGTATACAGTCTGTTTTACGACAGTCACGAGCTGACGAGGGCATTGTTGGGCTGTCACCGAGGCCCTGACTCGTGTCATTAAACTACACCAAGCATTTACCTACTCTAGGTACTACAGCCACTGTCAGATAGAAACGGCAGAGCTGTCTTGTTTCTCAAAAATATCTGGACACGCTTCTGCAGCTGCATGAGGTTGAGGTATGATTTGGTTTGACACCAGGCTCAAAATCGAACTGAAACTCGCTCAAGACCCAGCTGTAGGGTCGCGCTCAGGGGCCCGATTGTTGAAAGCCCATTATGTGGAAATACTGGAAACCTTATAGACTACAGGCCCACGTACAAAAAATGTGGGTCATATGAACCACCAGGTGACGTATATAGGACGATATAAGAGCATAAAATAATAAGATTCAGCACTATGCTGTCCAACTGAGTGCTGGTGAGAATTCAAAAGTGCAACCCTCGATTTTTTCCCCTTGTCGCATGATTTTTGTACGGTGTTGCGGAATAATGGATTGAAGCTGTATTGAAACAGTATGAAACTGATGCCTCGCAGCTTCCTCGCACAACGAATTAGTGTTGCAATACTGCGGGGAAATGCTGCCAGCATCTTTGGCTCAATGCCGCGGGGGAGTACTTTTTTAGATTTATGTATTTTAGTTTAATTAATTTAAGTTGTAGATTTATATTTTTCAATAGTTTTTTAAGCGTCATCTTAATATTTTTATTTGTTAATACTTTGTGATTAGTACTAAATTGAATAGATGTGTTTATATAATTAAATCATTACTAATAATGAAACTCAAAGAATACTTAATAATAATAAAATTAAAAAATGCTACAAAATGTAAGAGATCTAAAACATAAAACATCCATAAATCACCTCTTTTGTCTCTTACGGGGTAGACCAGAGCCTAAAATAACAAGATTTAAAGGCCACGTTTAGTATAATCAGATCATAAAGTAGATTTTAAGCACGAACTAGGCTAATTTGAGCCGGTTGTCGCTTACTTAACCGCTCAGCACCGGATCGGCTCCGCCTTAACTCGAACCGTCCAATATTCTTTGTAAGAAATTTTATACTGTAACACAAACATATCTGCATCGGAAAAGTATCGCCACGCCTCGGCACAACACAAGCTAGTAATCCGCAAGCGGCGCGCGGGCAACTCGTAGTCATTGAGCTTACGTCGGGCCGCCGCCGAACTTGCGTCTCGCCGCCGGAACGGGGACGGCGCGCAGACCGCCATCGTTCCCCCCCTCCCGCGGGAAATTCCATCTTCAACAACCAGCTCTAGCCGCCGCCTCGCTTTAAGGGCGCTGTTGCTCAGCCGTAAGCGCGACGCGCGGACACTTTGGAGGCACTGAGCCGTTTCTGTTACGTACTTGCGTGTGGTTGACGCCTTTTTTTTATCGGAGATGAAATCTTTATGGATGCCCTAGGCTCGGGGATGCCTAGGGTTGTGTGGGACTCCCCCCGAAGGGGTATACCCGAACTAAAAACTCTCCGGCGTTGCCTCAATCCGGTGTGATGGGGACGCTATGGGATAGTGTGGTTGACGCCTGGTTGACGGCGAGCCGATGAGGTGAGGCGGCGCATATCCGGTGTCGAGCGGTTACATGTGCGACAACCTTTAATAAGGTAAACACGATGTTGTGTTGTCCGGTATTAGACGACACAGATGAAAGGAAAACTCATTACTGTTTATTTTATTTCAAGTTAAGCGAAAATAGTAAATACACACTTGACAAACTAGTCCACTTAAATCGTGATCGTTATAGCCTCCTGGGATTGGCATTGAGTTTAATAGCAGGAGATATGGCTCGAAGGTGACGGAACTGACAGATGCAGTATAATTAAACACATAATAAGTATATTAGTTGGCTTATGTTGGCTTTCAGAGATCCGTGACATAAGTAGATATATATCTTTCTTCATTTTCTTGTATGTAAAATTAAATCTCTTTAAAGCACAAATTATTTTAAAACCAAACTACATACAAAATTCTAATTTCGGAACATCAGACAAGGTCCCGTGTTAATAGGTCGTGGGCATAAAATTTATGCCATAAACTCAAGGGTCGTTACTACTTTAGGGGTGTTGCTTAAAATCACCAGGATCATCAGGATAAGATCATTTTGCTGTTCATCTGTCCGTCAGTCTGTCAAAACCCATTTTTCAGGGACTCGCATTTTGCCGATTTTTTTATTGACCTTCTAGATACGATAAATTACAAATTAAATTCAGGTCAAACTAGCAAAGTTTGATCGTATAATGATCGAGACAACGTTTTCGTCACAATTTAAAATCAAAGTGTTTTAATCGAATAACAATCGTAACGTTTGTATGACGCGAAATGAGCGGAAATTATAAAACTTTCATTCATATTAATAGACATGTTAAGGTCGTATTAATTAGTACAACGCGGGTAAGAGTCATATAAGTATCAGCTATAATATAGCATCTTAAAACTAGTGACCGAATAATAGTCTTATAACTTAATGAAAATTGTGACAATCATAGACATAATTGTTCAGTGGACAACGTACATGTAAGTTCATAGGAAAATATCAGTATAGACTTATCACAATTTTATTAGTGGCTGCCATATTTATTCCATAATAATATTTACCTAAGTACTATAGACTTATAGAAGTGTTAGTAGCTCTTAGTAACTAAGTACTTAAATTTCTAAAGGACACTGAAAATTTGAACACATAGAAAACCCCGGAAGGTAAAAGCTACGGCCGGGAATTAGATGCTTAGGTTAGAGCTTACCCACTTGCTATGGGGTAGGGGTATAGCACGCGTCACGGAATGACGAGGATCCGGGTTCAATTCCCGGCCATAGCTTTACTTTTCGGATTTTTCTGTGTTCTAATTTTCAGAGTATTTTAGAAACTTAATTTCTAACGGTAAAACCATAAAAGTAAACATAAAAATGAAGAAGTAGAGATTCTTGATTCATTTGATAGCACCTGTTTATTTATTTTGTAAATATGATTCGGAAAAATGTTTTGCCATTATTTTCACATTTAAACATTGGATTTTTCTGTCTAATCGTAAATTTTCACAAATAATACTGCCCTATTTTCTTTATTTGCTTTTCTTCAACTTGTAATACGAGTACGAGTGAGTACATCGACGGTCGATCGTTATTCGTTTTTATCATAGTAAAAAGTAATTTACATGACAAGTTTCTGTAGTTATTTATTGTTTTAAAAACAGTAAATTTTTTGCCAGTGTAATGTCTCTTAGCACGACAATTATCTATAATAACTACCTTGTCTATTTTTATTGTTCTACAGTGACCTAACAATGAACTAAATCAAATTAAAGTATATCATAGTAGACCTTTCTTTTTATGGTGTGGAAAATGCGCCTTATGCATCCGCCCGGTACGAGTTTACCGGGGGTATGTGGGGCTCTCCCGCTAGGCATACCCACTAAAAACCACACGGATTCCCTATTCGGTCGTATGTGAGGCGTTACGGGAGCACTCCGTGTCACCGCGACGCCCCACGACCACCCCGGGATCCCCTCTTCGCGGCACCTGTGCTATGCAGGTTTGGGAAGTCCCGTCCTCCCCCGCTGGTGCCGCTTGGATTTTTTATAGAGGTTGTCTTCTCGTGGCCACCATCTTGAAAAAGACAGCGGCCCACGTTCCCGGCGCCCACGGGCCGGGGTTACGTGTCGACCGACAGTGGCCGGAGGCACGCCGCTCCGCGATCCCGTCCCTTACGGGGCGCACCGCTCCGACGGCAGGCTTATGCCCGCCGACCCTCACGTCAGCTCTCACACCCTCATGTACTACTCTGAAAGCAGAGCGGTACTGAAAGCATGATCGCGTCCGTCCCCAAAAGCACTCGTGGGTGCAACCCTCTGGATTTTTTATAGAGGTTTACTCCTCGCGGCCCACTGTCTTGAAAAAGACAAGCGGCCCACGTTCCGGGTTACGTGTTGACCGGCAGTGACCGAAGTCACTCCGCTCCGCGATCCCAACCCGTAGGTCGCACCGCTCCGACGGTGAACTTTCGCCCCCGTCCAATAAGGCTTGCCCTCACCTTTCCCTGCAGGTATTTGGCTCAGGTTCGCCTCCATCAAAAAGGCGCCCAGAGGCGCCGCCGTCACTGCAAGTCCATTTCTGGACCCGCTGGCTCAGATCCCCCGCAACGAATTGCGGGTTCACCTTACCACCCCTCCCCCCCCAATCGGATATTAGCCAACAGTTAACTAACTTACAAAATAAATTAATTAACCGTTGTTGCCCAGGGTGCACCGGCCTAAGCGTTACCCTTCCCCCCCGTGAGGCCAAGAGCCTCTGTTAAGAAGGGAACTGTAACGCTAGAGCTCTCGAGGAGGTTTCCGACGTTGCACCCTATATCATAGTAGACCAACGCTGGCTATCGGTGAGTGTCAAGTTAGATGAGCCAATACACACTTGGGTCGCTAGCAATATGCACGTTGCAGAACATTCTCAAAATAGCAAGAATATTTTCAGAAATTTCCAGAAACTCACGAGAATTTATACGGTAAGTTCCCATAACGAAAGTTTCCAATGGGATTTTTTTAATCAGTAGAAACAAGTTATAATGATATCCTGTGGACACTAAACATGTTCCCATTAATAATTAATAAATTTTATTTTTAATTTAAATTGTGGCCTGAAAGAGTAAAGAAAAAAACATAGAATGTACCAGTTACTTCTTTTCTCGCGCAGATGGTAAAAGCCCATCGAGAGATTAGGCGAAAATCTTAGGGATCATTGTATAGGCGATGTGGCTAGCAACCCATCACTGTTTTGATTCCCTTTTCCATCCATACGGCCACAATCATGCTAAACGTGGTCTTTGGGTCTTGTTACCTTAGGCTCGGTCTACCCCGTAATGGATAAAGACGTGATTTATGTATGTATGTATGTGTATGTTTACATTTCTGAGAAAATTCCACTAGAAATTTTCACAACTTTGGTAACTTTTCCTTGTTGCATTGCTACTTGGGACATCGACCTTAAATTAATTGTAACATTTCGCAACCAGAAGATTTAATTAATAAATATATATTCAAAAGTTTTCCTATATAAATATTCCGTCAAAATACAGAGAGACGATGTATATTCGTGCTGCGTTTTCTGATATCGAACAACAGTGTTGTGTTCACTCGATCGCTCGCGGTTTAATCGATCTTTTTTGCCACGAACTTGCAAAATCTGGAACGAGCTTCCCGCTGAGGTCTTCCCATCGAGTTACGACCTGGGTGCCTTTAAGAGGCGAGTGTACAATTTTCTGCAGGGCCGACAACGCACTGGCATCGCGTAAAGCGCTGCGGGTGTCTATGGACAGTGGTGATCATTTACCATCAGGTGACCCACTAGTTCGTTTGTCTGGCCTCTCTAACATAAAAAAAAAACAGGCTCACATCGAGTACCTCTCTCCTATTATCCTTCGCATACGATATTTGGAATTCGAATTTCTGGAGAACATTTTCGCTCTATCGGCTATCGGTTAATGTTTACGTTTACCAACGAGTAAACTATTCATCGTCAGCAAAACAAAGATGGCCGTTGGCTGCCGTAGTACGCTGCCATTCATTTGATAAGGCGCTTATTTATCACACCGAGTCGTAAATACCAAGTCAGTTTTTGTCGGCAGTCTGCAAATAAATAAACTACACTGGTGATCTCTAATTGGGTAAATAAAAACAACATGTTCACCAAAAAATGTTTTTAATTGACAAGAGTTTACAAAAAAACTAGCACAAAAAGAGTTCAACGCGTGCAAAATTTTCATTGAAGACTTTGTTACATAATAAATAAATAACAATAGATATCGTGGGACAATTCACACTACTTAATTAGCGCAGTCCAAAACCAAGTAAAGTTTGAAAGTAATATATAATAAGGCAACGGCTAAACATATGTACATATGTATACATATCCAACATAACAAACTATTAGTCCTGACTAACTACAACTATCAATCAACGCCGGGCCCAAACCGGTTGAACTAGAAAGCTGAATTTAGTCACAATAAGCTACGCAAGCATCCACTAAGAAGGGATTTTTAGGGATTCAACTGCTAACTCAATTCAATTCTTCCATGCTGGTCTGGGAGTAAAGAAAAAACATAGAATTTACCTGTTGCTTCCCTTCCCGCGCATATGGTAAAAGCACATTAAGGGAATGGGCGAAAATCGTAGGAATCATGTTTTATAGGCGATGCCGCTAGCAACCCATCACTATTTTGATTTCCCTTTCAACCTATACACCCACAATCATGCTAAACGTGACCTTTAGGTCTTTTTATCTTAGGCCCTGTCTACCCCGTAAGGGATAAAGACGTGATGTATGTATGCATGTATGCAAAGAGTTAAGTTTGGGTTTGGTCGAATCCGCACTGACGAAGTCAACGGGCAACAACTTCATTACACATAAACGGATAAATCACGTATAAAAAGTCGAGTGATGCTCGATATGTTTCGATGTGTTTATGTGTAATGATGATTAAGTCTCACGGTAGTTTCATGTTGAAAGGGGCAACAACTTATTAGAATAATAAAACACCCTGTAGCACAAAAACTATGAGGCCATTAAAATTACTTTTATCCAAATCATGATCCAATGTGGAACCATTTCACAGTGAATCTCGTTGTGACGTTACTTTGAATGGGCAAGGAACATTATCGTGACGTTTACTGTACTATGAGGTTGGGCGCGTGGAGATGTATTGAAACAACCAGATCTCGAATGAGGCTAATAGCGCTAGGACCCCACGGACCAAGGGTCTCAACACCGAAAGGGACAGAGATATTCATTATAACGCTTGGAGATGGTTGGTGTTGGTTCATAAACATATGAGTTGAGTTATTCTCGTACCACATGATACGGTGCTTGAAACGCCTCGGAGCCTTGCCCAGGCTTTAAGTACGGATCTGTAACAGCGTGTGGACGCGGCCGATCGCGCCCAGGGATGCCACACGAGTGAGAGTGAATTACCGTACCGAAGTTCTTTAATAGACTAACTAAACAGATCTATAGGGGGAGTGTGAATGGTTGCGTTGTGAGGGGAAGGCCTAGACGGACGTTCAGAGTTCAAATAGGAGACGTTTTGGAAAAAGGTCAGGTCAGGAGTACCCGAAACCGACGAGTATGTATGAAGATATTGATGAGTGTGGATGAAGCCAAAGGAGTATGTCAGGATCGTAGCAAGTGGTGCTAGTATCTGCCTACCCCTGTGGGAAAGAGGCGTGACGGTATGTATGTATTGTATGTATGTAAGTTCTGTAATTATCGCAAAGTCGATAGAATGTATAAGCCTAAAAAAAGGTGACAACTTTCGTCACCTTATTTTTCCTTAAGTGCCAACATTCGAACGTGGGAGGGAATATCAAAACGGTCAGGACAAACTGACGTAAGCCAGTGCACTTATTTCTTATCTAAAGGGACGGTTACCAATTACCGTATGGTTCCGTTGGATCTCCAGCCTATTTAAGTCCCACTGCTGGGCTCAGGCCTCCTCTCAGAATGAGACGGCTTGGGCTATAGTTCCCACGCAGGCCCAGTGCGGATTGGGAACGTCACACACAATTGAATTGCTTCGCAGATGTGTGCAGATTTCCTCACGATGTTTTCCTTCACCGAAAAGCTCATGGTAAATTTCAAATGTAATATCGCACACAAATTCCGAAAAACTCAGAGGTGCGAGCCCGGGCTCGAACCCACGACCCTCTGCTTGAGAGGCCACAGGTCAAACCACTAGGCTACCACGGCTTGTTGGATAATACATATTGTATCGTACCTTGACCATACCATTAGCCGTTAGCAAAATATGTGGTCTGCATGCACGTCATAGAATACAATGTGTCACTTAAAATTTCGACTTTGGCGAAATATTTATTCGACAGGAAATTGGAAAAGTGATAGACCACTCATTTAACCGACTGTACATCGTACCGGCGTCGAAATTATCTTACATTTGCGATAATTATCGTAGCTCTGGCATCCCTGATCACGCCCGAAATCGCGTCGCACGCCACAACCGGAACACTTTATACTGTCGTTATTGATAAATTGCTGGCGTCGAATTGGAGCTGCTTAGCCACTGCACCGACCCAACAATGTCACTTGCCACGCCGAAGATAGACACCAGCCACGTACCGATCGAGAACGAATCCAAATATCGACTATACAAACATACATAAATCTATATCTATATGAAAAAGTGCAATATTGAGCCTACGCAATGGGAACAGCGCGCCTCAAAGCGGCCGGAATGGAGAACTTTGGTGGCAAACAAAGTCCAAGTTTTTGAAACTCGTCGTTGCTCTGATTTGGATACCAAGCGCGATGAATTGAAAGCTCGACCACCTGCGGCAATCAATTACCATTATATTGATGGGGTGCTCACATGTCCGCAATGCGCGCGAACTTTTATAAAAAAGATTGGCTACATAAGTCACATGCGATCACATGGTCGTACTCTGGGAAGGAGTTGAGGCGGTCGCCATGGTCGGAAACGGCCGGGAGCACATCATCATCATCATCACATAAATCACGTCTTTATCCCTTACGGGGTAGACAGAGCTTAAAGGTGACAAGACCTAAAGACCACGTTTAGCATGATTGTAGGCGCATAGATGGAAAAAGGAATCAAAATAGTGATGGGTTGCTAGCCGCATCGCCTATAACATGATCCCTAAGATTTTCCCCTATTCCCTCGATGGGCATACCATCTGCGCGGGACGAGAAGCAACAGGTACATTCTGTTTTTCCTTTGCTCCCAGACCAGCATGGAAGTGATTTTAATGTGTTTATGTAATACTAGCTTCTGCCCGCGACTTCGTCTGCGTAGAATTATACATAAAAACCTTCCTCTTGAATCACCACATTAAAAAAAACCGCATGGAAGTTATAAATATCGACTAGCGGAGCGGGCCTATTATAAGTAGATGTGGTAAACGCAATAACGCGTTTAGATTTCTACACACTATGTGACGTGACTTTTCGTTATGCTTATGTCCAAGGCGTTTTTAAACTATTGGGGGCCCTGACCACTTTTGAATGGGGCCCCATAGACAATGCCGACCACTGTATATGTCGCCGATCGGACTTGCGCTTATTTAAGTCATATTTTGTGTTTACTTCGATGTTCTAGCACTTTTAGAGTAGTATTGTGAAAGCCGTAGTTTCGAGCAAGTTCAAAAAGTTTTAATCTGGAAAATGTTTCATGTTTTCACGATAATATTTACGGGCAAAATTGACGGGTCAGTTTTCATACAACTTTGTATGGGACGTGACCGGTTATTCTTGCTCGTCGGTATGTATATTTTGCTTATGTCAATTTTACAGCCACGCCTCCTTTATTTGCAAAGCATGTTGAGTCGCAGAGGGCCCGGTTGTGCTTAAATATTTGCTGTATTTGCTATGTTACATGCGCCTGTCTCAACAAAGAAGCGGTCTCGTTATTGGTGGTGCTGAGACTATCTACTTTTAGTACATGAAAGTAATTGCTTTCTAATCTTATTAAATCTTTATCTATCTTTAGTTGGTAGTTGTATGTACCTATTTTAACGTGTTTTGAACGTTTTGCCCACCTAATAGATGTTGCCTGTCAACAAAACATATTGTAATTTACTTAACCTTAAAACAAACGATAACGGCATGCTTTTCTTCAGTAATTCATGAATAAAATAAATAAAGATAAATACCTATTTAATGTAAAGCGGTTGAAACGCTAAAGAAATGCCATCATAAGTGCTGCGTGTCAATTTAGCTGAACTATTATAGGTAAGATACGAGACGTATGCCCCATTGTCACGCCAAAGATAGACTAATGCCAGCCTGCTCAAACATTTGCTCCGCTTTCATGCCTGATATCCTTGACAAGTATCGTGACTGTGAGAGCTACTGCGTATAATAATTAAGATTCTGGCCGGAAGTAACAATTCCGTGTTTTGATGCGAAATGATTATCGCGCTCGCATAATCGGCGTAACAAAAAAGATCGGGTTATTCAAATCAAATAAGCGTCGACTTGATGCCGTCAAGGCTGTGTTAATTCTGTTTATTTTTTAGCGGCTACAACATTTTCGGAATCTGATTCCATGGGGTTAGTCGCAAAGGTCCACTTGGTGGTGACAATTTTGGGTCACTCCAGTGGACCCACTGTTATTTCCTACTGTTATAAAAAATGACGAATTACACTTCACCATAAGGTCGACGGCATTTGAAGATGCCTAACGAACCTAACCTAATTTTACTATCTCTAGTGAGGATTTTTATAACAGTGGGACATAATGGTAGAACTACCGGGTAATGTCCTAGAATTTTTACCTAAAAATTAAAAAAAAACCATTTACGTTTTAGCGTATGTACCAACCTCAAAATTAAATAAAAGTTTGCACCACCAAATTGGAATCCTACTAAGTGCCGTCTCGCTTGTATACACTACCTAATAGTTAGTGTTAATTATTAGGGCAGGAGCAGAAGCAAGCATAAAGGGTTTGTTAAAAAAATGATGATAAATACAAAACTAAACGAGGTAGCTTCTTGTAGATTGTATACCAAATCATTGCACAAATTTCTAGATAGTTTTTTTTTATTAGAACAATTCAAACCGATTATCAAGAAGGTACTTAAGTATATTTTTGCATAAGGTAAATTTTGACGAAATTCCAATGGATCTTTCTACTTTTTTGACGCAGGCTGATACAATGGTAGAGCGTAACGTGCGACGTACCTACACAAGTCCCGCGCCAACTCCCGATGAGCCGGGTTTAGTGGTCGCTCTTATCACTCATTATAATGAGGTTCGTAAACAAACTTAATAATTTTAAGAATACGATTATATTCTGACTACTATATTTATGATGTCTAACTACCTATCTTCTTTTGTCATGTTTTTATAATTAACAACGTTGGCATAATTAGCGTAACTAGACTTACGAGTAAAAAAGTATCAATATTGTTCAGTTAATTTTTATTCTTTGAAATACTTATTGTATTGTTACGCATTTAAAACTAAATTGCTTATTTATTAATATTCTCTACTGAATGGGTCATGGGTAGCGCAAGGTTCTAGACTGCACAATTTCTTTTTGTTTCGATAATAATTCCGTATTTTCTTTCTAAACTGGAATTATTTGGTTGAAAATATATTTAAATTTAAAACAGGTTCTTATGCAGTGGCCACTAATCACTGTAACAAATCTAGCGTACACTTCTGTGGAAGGGTTTGGGTACTTTTAAGAATGAATCCTATCATAAGTTGCTCATAGTCCCGGAACGGAAACAGTTAATTACCTATCACTTACTCAACGTCACAAATCCACTAACAAACAGTATTTACGTGTTTTTA
The DNA here is from genome assembly GCA_949127965.1 of Pandemis corylana. Taxonomy (NCBI): domain Eukaryota; kingdom Metazoa; phylum Arthropoda; class Insecta; order Lepidoptera; family Tortricidae; genus Pandemis; species Pandemis corylana. The sequence goes on along the minus strand of OX421866.1, from coordinate 10,744,580 downwards.
CGTAGTATTTGCATTCAGATCTATGCTGTTGACATTCACGAGGCTTCGCCCGATATATAGGGTGTCAGGCGGTGCCTCCGCCCGCACTCTCTTGAGAGTGGTCCCTCGAGAAACTTATCTCATATCCAAATTTTGTTCATAGCCACTTCGGTGGCAGGAGCACCCCCGACCGAAGCACAGCTAAGGAGCCTATATTCGGTGAGTATTTTTGCAGGGCTTAAGGGATTTTTCTCCTTTGCTTTTTTACATTCTTCTTTAAAGCCAGGCTTCAGGCAGTCTCCCGGCGACCAAGAGACGGTCGATAATTGGCACGGCACGAACAGCCTGTCATCTATTAGCACTAGTCTCTCGCGGCTCCGATGGTTGTGCGAGGTGTGCCAATTGGTTATTGGCGTGGCCATTGTCAACTAATTCTTTTAATCCTCTATTTAAATGGTTTTACTATTTAGTTAACATTCGACGTGTTTTCCACGTCTCTATACGTATTTAAGTAGAGAACCGAAACAGTAGCACCCAGAGCAAAATATTGCGTAATTCGTGAATTCGTAATGTTACGTATGATTCGCTAATTTAACTTTCCCAACAATGTTATTGTATTCCCTTAGGTCGTGTTAAACTTTCGCGATGTTCGCTCATATTTACCTAAGAACTACTTATTGCCAAAGATTCGCTGTTCCGTTTCTGGTAATTCTAGAGGCGCACATGAACTGTCCTATTTTTCTTGAAGTATTATCGTGACGTTTATTTGATAACATCCGTCATTATTTACTTCATGTAATGCATTTAATCTCTATATTTAACTTGGCTACTGATAGACCGATGAATATACCTAATGTATGCTTGAAAATGTTATGTACAGTCGAAGGCATAAATATCGATATATTGTAGCCATAATGTCAATTATATGTGTCACCGGCTTTATTGTTTAAGGTGTATAGATGTTTTTGACGTCTTGGAAAAGTACATATATTTATGCCCTTGACTGTACTTGGCTGTATTGTGTAGGTACAAAGTGAATTTTATACAATTATTAAACGTAGTACCTACATGAAATAAGTTTTATATTTTTAGAGCACCAATTTAAATTTAGATAGAGTCAAAATAAATGACAAGAATCTTTGATTCCATCGTTAGTGATTAAATAATGAATAGTATAGTTTAGTTCCCCTGTCTTGTATATATAGACGTATGAGGCAGATACACACTCAGACTGCATTTCATTCCACGCGTTTTTAATGCGCGCAATATTCTTCGTCTTCGTCTAATCTCACTATCTTAAAGCAAACAGAATCTACTAGAGAATACAGTATCATCTAAGTACCTTATGTACAGTAGCTGAACTAATATTGAAGTCGTCAGTCATGATTGAGTGACGCACCTGACAGATCCAGCAACGACAGCAACGTATGATATTATGATACCAAAGTAGGCTGGTATTATTTGATACGCAAAGTAGGTTCGTAAACAAGACTTCTGCCGCGTTGTTGACGTTAGAATTATGGTTTAAAGATAAGGTAAATGCTTTGTTGCTTTATAAAGCTCTAATACTTAATTAAGTGTAGGTAACAGAGTGATTATCTGGAGCCTGTACAATGGCCATACCTACCCATCGCCTATAATTTTTGTGTTAAATCACATGGGACTTGGGGTAGACATTAAACTAGATATCTGTTTGATTTTCTATTGAAAAGTGAAATCAAGACGGATTAATATAATAGGGACGAATAGTAGGGTTAGTTTTTATATAATAAACTTTGAACAGTCCTGTAAATCCGTCCATCTAAACAAATATAGATCTGAGTGTTTACTTTCTTTACTTTAATTTTCTAAACAATGTTGTGATTCGCTCACAAAAATAAAAATGGTGTGTTCACCTTGAAACCTAGATATTTTCGGGCGCCAGAGATCCTGCGTCATGTGCTACAGAGAAAGTGTTCACTCGGTAGCTTTCTACTGTCTATTAACTTAGCTGGACATAGATCCTCGTCAAAGCAAATGCCGGAATTCTTTCGAACAAAAGATTGTTATTGCCTATTATAGTAACTGTTAAGTTAACGCGGTCAGAAAAATATGCTCAAAAATACATCAACTATGGAATTGTACTCATTAGACTACTTTAAGGTTCAATATGGAATTTTCATTAAATAAGTTTAATTCCAAATAATCACCAACAAGTTGCATTTCTGACATTGGTGAGACCACTTCTTTCTTCCATTATAAAGTAGGCTCCATTACAAAATGGAATCATGATTCCTTTTTAATGATGTCAATTAAACACGACTCCGAAGTCATAATGCTTATTATTTACTTACTTAGGTATTGTTGTTTGTTTGTTTTGATATGACAAGCTGACATTTGGTCGAGCGGCGCCGGCGCCGGCGCAGTGGGTCACTCGCAACCTTCACCTTGGGCAACCGGTTGCGTTCACCGGGATATTTCACCGCCTTTACTAAATTCATTACCTACCTACTGTATATTAACAGAATTACTTAAGAATTAGCTTTTTTGCTCTTGTGAATGTAAACCAGATTAATTTTAAAGCAGAGAGACACATTTATCTCCCGGTAGTTTGTGTAGAGCTACAAACTATCGATTGCTTAGGTGGGTTTTAACTGAATATTTTGAAAAAGTTAAGCCACCCTACTGGAGCAAATAGTAATTTGCAAAAGCAAGAAATAAGTAATAATTTATTCTAAATTAAATGAATTCTAATTGAAATAAATTTTCGAAATAAAAGAAATATTAAGACTGCTTAAAATATTAGGCAACCTTAAATTATAGAGCGATTATTTTGACTTAATTTTCATGACAATTTCAGCCATGTATATAATTTATTTTTATGATGAACAGTTGTTAGGTACTGGGTTTTTAACAACATACTTACGTAAAAATACAAATCGGGGTACGGTCATCAGTTGCGGGCGGCCATACCTAGTATTAATTTAGTGTCTAGCGTGGGAACTCGCAGAGACAGTAAAACAGTATATTTCCCACCATCCCATCAATTATCTTTCAGCTCTGATTATTTAACGGTAACTGCAGAATTTATTGGTTTTTAAATCAGTTTTATCGATTTCTTTTGTTCGTGTTCCAAGTACTTTTTTACGTAAAATGTAAAGTTGCCAGTTGAGTCGCATATTATTATCCTGATGCCTAATGGCACGAACTTCAGGAACTCCACAATATGATACTTAAACTGATATTATATTTGTCTTAAATTGTAGTAAAATTACCTAGTTGTGCAGATGTCATACTGTTTTTTTTTATCTTTATTAACGGCCAATTATACTGTCCATAGGATTTGTCGGTATTTTTACTTTAATTTTATTAACCCCTACATGATATATATTATCGAATGGCATAGGGAAAACCCCCAAGCTGCGGTGGTGAGGTATTTGTTTGCAGTGGACAATGACGCTATCGTGTAATTTGGCGATGTGCGATGTGCTATGTTTACAATGTGGCGAATACTCGGCAAACACGCGCAAGGACCACGACGCGGAGAATTAGAGGATCTATGCAATACGCAAGCTTTTAAACTCGATGTAGCTAACACGAGTAGCGACAGACACGATGCGAAGCACTGGGCAAATATCTGTGGAGAGATTCACTCTTGCAAAAAGCGCCGTCCCGGACGCGATGTGAAGTAGCGACACAACTGTCATAATACATTCGATAGCAGATTAATTTGACTATATTTAATTCTTCGTTTTTACACACATTTATATTAAAATTTTATTTATTTTCCCCACCATGCCAGTCTGGAAGCAAAGAAAAAACATAGAATGTGCCCAGTCAGTTGCTTCTCTTCCCACGCAGATCGTAAAATACCACTGTGGGAATGGGCGAAAATTTTACTGGCAACCCATCACTATTTTGATGCCCCTTTCCATATACACACGCACAATCGTGCTAAATGTGGCCTTTAGGTCTTGTTATCTAAGGCTCTATCTACCCCGTCAAGGAAAAAGACGTGATTTAAGTGTAATGTATGTGTATATTTAAAGACGCTGGAACTGGCGTGCTTACTTGCGAACTAACTTTGTGTAGTGTGTGGGAGGCAAATAATTTATAATTGCGGTTTTCGTATAAGCACACGCAAAAAACCGATACCGTGATGGAAAATACGATTATATTTGCTTATATGCACACACTGCAAAAAGCCTACCATCTTACTTCCAAATCTCACCGCCAAGCAGCAATGCTTGGGCTGCTGTGTTCTGGTGTATAATATAAGACAGCTAGTGAAATTAATGGCATGAGCATGAGGCATTCTATCATAGCCCTCTAGGCTGGCTATTTCATAAAGAAACTTCTAGGTTTTTGGACACTATAAGAATGAGAACTACCCAATCAAATATTAAATTCTTCATAATTCATTGTTAAAATCAACATCCATGAATACATTCCAAAATATTCAGGCTTCAATTCAGGATTCGGGTTTGAATACACAACCTGCGGTGGGTAGATCGAAATAACTATAAGGATTATTCACTTCCGCGGGTTTAACAAAAATCCCCTTTTCCGTTTCTAATCAAATAGTGAAAAAACTTCACCGGCTCTTACCGATTCCACCGATACCGTCTCTAACAAGCAAGTACGTGCAAATATTGATAAATTGACGATTTTCCTTATTAAAGCACATCAATGGGGATTTGTCCGCAAATCACTTGTTCACGTCAAATACTAGGAAAGAGCGTACGAGTATAACAGCTCCATAAATGGATAGTTTTTAAACGAATGAATTCTGAAGCATAGATCAACAATATTATTGTCATGATTATGATAATAAAATAAATCTTCAAATACATACATACATAAATCACGTCTTTATCCTTTATGGGGTAGATAGAGACTAAGGTAACAAGACTTAAAGGCCACGTTTAGCGTGATTGTGAGCGTATAGGTGGAAATGAATAAAAGTAGGTAATGTATAGGAGTCTACACACCACACTTGTTTTATTAATTACTTTACCTAGAGCCGGTTTCATTTACTAATGCTGGTCATGGTTAACCCTATTATAAAATAAATTTATCACACTCAAAGTACTGCTCAAGTCATAAAAAAATTATAAGGAAATCAAGGGTAGTTAGTTGTGAGTTGCCGTCAGCTGCGGCTGCGCCCAACAGCCGCGTGCACAAACCAAACAGGGATTTTTGAATATCACTCGAAAGTCGTATAAATCTTTGTATTGCGACGAAACTTAATTTAATTTCATTAATTTGACATGTATTTTTCTTCTAATTTACCATTTACCAAGGGGATACTTGAGTAATCCATTTATTTCGCTAATTTTGAGTCTCAAACGGTAAAACCACCCTATTGCTGCCGACGTCGTCGTCTTATTCCTAATAAGTAGATCAGGGGTTCCCAATCTTTTTCAACCTGCGGCGCAGTTACAAGTTTAGTATTTTGTAACGGCGCCCTGCCTTAGCTAAGTTGTATTGTTGCTATATTATTTACCGATGCGAGCGCTCAAAAATAGGTACCCGCGAATATTTGTGGTTTCGGATAGTGATAGAACTCACGGCGCCCCTCTTTACTTTCTACGGCGCACCAGGGCGCCGCGGCGCACACTTTGGGAACCCCTGAAGTAGATAATCATTTTGACTCTTATTAAAAAGCCTCAATGGTGTAGCACTAATACCGAGAGACACTGCCTTCTTAACCCTGAAGCAATAAGTACTACGAGTATGAATTAGAAGAAATCTTGGTAAGGATTAAAAGCATAGAGTTGCTAGATCTTCCCATGACCATGAATAACTGATGCTGGATTACGAGTACTTGGAATTCCTGACAATTCGTCGTAAAGATCGAACTGCTGAGTCGTGAGAGCTGATAATTTAGATCGTTTAATTTTAACTATTGCACAGTCGCCATAAAATACCTATAGCGTGTTTTGGTCAAATAAAAATCTATAAATTGATCAGATGGGTACAATTTTTTTGCTTCAAGAAAAAATATATTGACAGTTTAATTGGAACTATTGTACAGTCGTCATCAAAATGCCTACAGCGTGTTTTGGTCAAATAAAAATCTCAAAATTGATCAAATATAGGTAGATCCTATTGTCACTGATTTAAGAAAAAGAATTTTGCGGGTAGAGCTATATTGACCTTTCAATCTGTTCCTGTAAATCAATCATAAAAATGCTTCTGTTATTCAGGTTACCTATTGCAAAGGTCTTTTTGTACGAACATTTTGCATGATTCAGATTTATAGTCCAGTAAGAATGCTTATGTGTGTATATAGTATGTACCTACGGCCGACCAAAAGTTTTATGTTTTGCCGTCTTTAATTCATCGATTTATCCCTCACATAAGTCTTGTATATTTTATATTAGCGGTTAATAATTCTAAGCTCATTGTACACGTGATTGCACTTGTCAAGATGTGGCGCGGAAGCAGAAGTACGCCTCTATAAGGCGTGAACCCTGGGTGAGCGGGCGCTGGCACTGAACAACATTCAGCCGATTTCGTTGACCCCTAGAACTTGACATTTTCTGATAAGTTTTGCCCTTCGAATGTTTAAGTAACGAGTGACATGAGCACCTAGATAATCCAAATGTTCAGCCTTCACACTTATTTAAAACGGGAGCATTGTTCGGTATGATAATAATTAAAAAATATAATCTGCAACATGCAAGGTCTATACTTTTTATTACACGCAATATTGAAGTAGTCGTAGTACAGAGAAAAATAGCCCTCCTCCCCCCTGTAACAGGGAGAATTGTTTAGTGTACGTTTGACTATTTACTCATATTAGGACTCTACGTTGAGTTGAATTAAAAACGCATAGTCAACTTATCGATTTCAGATTTGAGCTTTTTGGAGTACGTTGAAGCGATGAGATGCTTGACTCAAAATGTTAATATTTAATTATGTATAAAAATAGTACCTGGGCAACCGAGCGAAGCTCCATGTTAGCAAAACTCTGAAAAACACATTTCCCCGCGGAATCTATAGAACAATTTCCGGGATCCTGTAAATAAATAATACTATGTTTCAATGTAAATCTGTAAATTAATTGTCAATTTTAAATCTTGGAAGTGAATTTTGACCCACTCCCAGTTGTCTGACTGATGTGATATATTGTTCCTGGATATACACAGGTACACGTAGAGCATCTATGTCTATGACAATGTGATTGTCAGGCGCCGTCCGAAAAAAGCTAGCGTTAAAGATAAACATTTTCGCAAAAACTTATTTATTTACCTTGATTTTGATATTGGTTTTCGTGCTAAGATAAGTTAAATCGAATCAATAATCGATCACGTGTACGGTATTAGGAACGTGCAGTGATCGGTAATAATCGGTCCGACGTCGTAATTACCATACTTGTTACCATTTACATTAAATAAATATTAATTTCAAATTTATGAGGTGATTATAATGTTTTGTCGGGTAGGTATATCTTTTTTTGAAGTATAGTATGTTTTGATTTTACAGCATGGTGTAATTTCATCATCAACTTAGAGAAAAAAAAATAGCATTTCTTTGTATCATTTTAAGTACATACATACAAAGCGGAATCAAAATAGTGATGGGTTGCTAGCCGCATCACCTTTACATAATTTCTTAGATTTCCGCCCAGTCCCTAGACGGGCTTTTACTATCTACGCGGGAGGACAAGCAGCTTGATACATTCCGTTCTGGTACATTTCTTTGCTTCCAGACCAGCATAGGTTATTAATTAGGGGTAGGTCTACACAAAAGGTTTCTGTGTTGAAGACAAAATATTTTAATATTTCAAAGGAATTCCCGAATCCCAGTTCCCCTCGCACCTACGTAATTTAAGAAGCGTGTGAAAAGAAAGATGCCGTGCGCGCGACGAAATTAATTACCCGCTCAAAGGACAAACAAAGGAAATCAACAACAAAGTCTCAATATGTATACTCAGATAGGGTAAACACAATGAATTTATAATGATATACCATGTCAATGTTTATGTTAATTAGAAGCAATCTTTAAGCTCTGGTTTCAAGTGTCGTTGACACCTTGGGTCCGTCCTTATGCGATAAACCAATAATGGCAAATCATTCGCGGAACTAAAAAAAGTTACAGCCTCAAAATGAGTTAATTAAAAAAGCCATAGTGTCCAAGGTGGGGCGCAGGCGTCGGCTAAACTTAGGTAAAATAAACCGCGCACGGTTTCAGGGCACACTCGCGCGCCGCCGCCGCCACGCCACACGTCTCACCTCTTTGCTTCCAAACTAAGTACGACGAATAAAAAAAGTTTAAGAACTCAAAAATAAAAAATAATTTTTTTCAATTCTCAAGTGTTAAGGACACAGGACTATAGTTGCTCCCATGCGAAAACTAAGGACCGCAAGTGCTCAGAAATGGTTCCGCACAGTGTTAGTTGACGCAGGTTCTTAGTTTGTGTGTTGTGACCAAAACATTTTCTTCAGCAGCAGAACATGCAAACTTTAGGACCTTTGTAGAGTTTGCAGAATACTTATCGCGCTAATTCGTACAAATTAGGTAAGAATACATTTTATACTAACTTAAAAAAAAATCTCCTGACCTCACTGCGATAGTTGTTGCAATATAATATTTACCGTAATTTGTAGATGTTAAGTAGGCAATTCACTTATCAATAATCTCATTGCAGCGCTAGAAAATAAATACGATTTGTAAATTATCAAATAGTGTGCATCATCGGTCGCCGATATTACCTATGGCATAGAACAGCGCTTTCAGAAATATCGTCGGTAACGTACTTATAAAGTACAACTAATTCCATGACACCAAAAGTATAACCAAGTCTGGTTAGCTAGGAGTCGATGCAAGAAACATGTAATTTAATCAATGACAAAAAATACGTTGTACACTAGTAATGTAAAAAAGAAAATAGACGCCGCTAGAGTTAACGGTAACATTAAAATACAAACAAATTGTTGTTTCTTCCATTTATTATTTTAAATAGGATTTTATTAAGTAGATGATCAATTATAGTGTGATAAGTTTATTTTATTTTATTATGGTAGATACGAATATTATATCTTCATATATTATAATAAAAACTTATTTTTATTGTAATCTTACTAAGTATCGAATAAATTAAGTGGCCCCTATTTTGAACCCCCGACGCTAAGAAGAGGGGTGTTCTAAGTTTGACCGCTATATGTAGGTCTGTATGTCTGCGGCACCCTAGATCTTAAACGGGTGTACCTATACGTCAACTTGAAAACAGTTTTTTTTAAAGCAGGCTGTCTAGCGGACGTTTTATCAAAATCGATTCAGCCGTTTCAAGGTCATCAGCTTTTTGTTAGCTGCAGTAGGGCTTTTAGCGTTGTTTTTTTTAATTTAGATTTATTTCGACTTATCTTTTAGTTTTAATTTAAGTTACCTACCAGGTAACTTAACATGATCCTCATTAATTCGCTTGGGAACTGAGTACCTACTCGTACATAGGTACTATGTAGACTCAACGCGGCTAGCGTAAGGTTCGCGCGTCACCTTACTTACCTATTATTTTTCTTACAATTACGTAACTGTCCAATGAATATATTATTGTGTAGCCACATACCAGCATTTTTAGCAGAAAATAGTCGCGGGAATGAACATAGTTGAGTCATTTTCAAAACACTGTACATAGTTAAGGGCCTTAATTAAAACAAAAGTTAGTTGATTGACCTGTATGTTCTTGCGAATTAAATAATTTCATTTCATTCCTTTGTGTTACGACTTTTTCACCCTTATTGCAATGGAATAAAGGGTGAAACGGTCGCAACACAGGGGAATCAATAAATTTTTGTTGTGATTAAGTCATTAAGTAGGTACATTTAAAACGACGCAGTTATCATTATTAAAAGTAAATAACATTTGTTTCACTAAATAGTGCATAAGTATAATTCTTCCATTATCACCAAAATAACTACGTAGGTACTTACGTATTATTACTGACTAGCTATTGCCCGCAACTACGTCTGCGATAAGTAGGATTATTGCCTATTTCCGGGAAAAATAGAGTCGCATTTCTATGTATTCGTGATTTATTTTAAGAATCAGCGCAGTAATTTCAAATTTTATTATTACCTACCTACACACAAACAAACGAAAGTTTGACTCTTTTTATTTCTAGTATATATAGACGACTGCACGATAGTTTAATCGCAATAAACTTCATATTTATTATTAACTAGCTGTTACCCGCGACTTTGTACCTATCCCAGGCAAATTGACCTTTACCGACACTTTCAACAATTACTGTTATATTTCAACCCACTTACACAAAACCTTGACAAAGTATGCACTTAAATCTTACCTATGAATCACTCTATCTATTCGCGAAAACCCCATAAAAATCCGTTCAGTAGTTTTTGAGTTTATTGCTAACAGACAGACAGACAGACGCAGCGAAGGACTTTGTTTTGTAATTTTAATGATACATCGGATGATGTGACGGAATAATACCGGAAAAACCTTTTTTTAATGGTGTTAATATAATATTAACACCTGAGTGTGACACCCGCAGCCACGATAAATTCTTCCTTCCGCGAATCAAACAAATCCAGTCTAGCTCTAGATGTCTGACTTAAGAACTGCGTATCCATTATTTAATTATGTGGCAGAATAAACAACCTTTAGACGTATTCAGAGGGCTTTTGCGCTGTTTATTTAACCATTTAACAATGTTTGTTGCCCAAGGGCGTCGTCGCCCAAGGGGGGCGCTAGTAGAAGTAAGCGTCTATCTCTATCGGTATAGGTCAAATAGTATAGCGGCACTTGAATGTCGATATTGTCAAAAATAATACATTCTCTAGGAGGGGGGAGTATCCCCCCCCGCGCTCCACCTTGGCAACGCCCTTTGTAGCCTGAAGGGCGTATGAGCTAGCCGTTTGAGTAGTCTTGACCATAAACAAATATTTCAAAGCTGGTGAAAAGCTGGTTTCAGAGAAAAAAACAGTTATGGCCAACATTACATTATGGCATATACAGTTAAAACAGAAAATAACATTAACTCTACAAGGTTAACAAAATTTAAACCGAACTTAAAATAAAAATCATGGGAACTTAAAGTAGCTCAAACGTATTCAAGCGTTTGAATTTTATTAAATTATTATAATTATTCTTATTTTACCTCCCTGGCTTCAGTCGATCACGCGCGTTCTGCAGAAATGTCGAAAGATCTGCCGACCTGGAACTGAGCGGCCAATTCGAAACGCCGAGGAGCCTCATTCGATCCAGTGACACGGTCTTGAACAGTGCTACTACCTTCCATTCGGTTTCCTTCAACGCGTAGATTCATAATATATTTCATTAAGCGTGCTATCTTCATGTGCATATAAGAATAACTAAGTAACTAACTATATCAAACTATTTTCAAATAGTTAATTGCGGTTAGCAACCCATCACTATTTTGATTCCATTTTCCACCTATACGTTCACAATCTTGCTAAACGTGGCCTGTTAGGTCTTGTTACCTTAGGCTCTGTCTACCCCGTAAGGGATAAAGACGTGATTTGAGTACGTATGTATGTATTTCAAATATCAATGACCAACAGCTCGAGTGTAACGGTAACGCCGTTTTCAAATTCGGTGTACGAAGCGTCGCCAGTTTGGCTGCAAGAGCTTGCGTTATGGTTTTCTCAGTAAGAACTTGGAAGCACATTTTCTCTGTCGGAAATTACGGCCCATTCAATCAAATTTAACTACGTTGTTAGACTATTGGAACGTCACGTGTAAGTTTTTGCGACTACCCTACAATCAAATAAATTATTTTTAAATGATAAAACATTTCAATACGCGCTTTTCTCTCCGAAAGAGATGCTACTTCAAACTGAGAACCAAGCTTTTTTAAAGACTATCACTATCGCAAGAAAACAAATCCCTACTTTTATTTAAGGACGAACAATAAATGGTTGGTAATATAAGACCATATTCCAATTTTTACGCTAGCTACAAATGTCAGCTTAATTTCATATTTCATAACTTCCTAGATAAATCAATAATATTTTAGCCGATTCTGAGTCTAATTTGATCAAAGTTGTTGCGACTAGTACTTCCGTTGTGGTAATAAAAATTATCTTAAGAGGACGTTTGTCCCGGGCCGGGCGGTGGAAACGCTCGAATATTCACCCACACAATAATTTACCTCCACAGCGCCTGAACACGCTGAATGTGGTATACAATTAGAAATGAAAAAAAAAAAATTAGAGATATATTTTATATCTTCTTAAGATAAATAAATTTGATATTTACACGCCTACACGCGAGTGAATCACCAACTAACCTAACCCGACCCGTCCCTCACAAGCAATAAAGACTTTGACTTTGAAAACTTTTTTACGGTGTTTCTTCATCATTACTCTATCAAAAAATGCTATAAAAGAGATGATCCACAGTTATAACTTCTATGTAAACAAAAGATTGTAATGACATTTTTTTCAGTAATTTCATTTAATGCTCTGATTATGTCCTGTGTTTAAGTTGTCTTAAGTTATAATCTTTTGACTTCCTTCCAGCTTTCAACTCATAAAAAGGGGCAATTTCATTAAAATACAATCCAACCCACCCTCTGTTACGCGCTGCATGAACTCAGGAGGTCTACTGAGTAGACTCTATGTTCGTATTCGATGTTCGTATCACCATCCCTCTCTCTCTTACACCTACTTATACTAATGACTACTATTGTGAGCGAAACGGCACGAAAAAAGTTCGGTGTATAAGGCCCCAGGTTCGAAAGCACATACCTATACTCAGCAGCATAAATTTTGGTTCAGTCTCCATACTAAATTACCTATATATGATATTACATACATGTGAAGGCCACATTTTTTGCAAATTGCTAAATTTCAAATAAAGGTATGAGTAGAAAATTACAGCTCTAAGTAACCCTGTCAACGGGTCGAAAATGTTATTTGAGATATATGTAGTTTTGTGGATACTTACCACTTTAGAATGGTACTTAAAAAAAAACATGCTAAACGTGGCCTTTAGTTCTTGTTACTTAGGTCTACCCCCGCCTATCCCGTAAAGTATAAAGACGTGATTTGATGGCACTTTCGAGTGATTTCCTCTGCCTTCTGTCGTAGTTATTGCAAGGCTCGGCGATTGGGCAAAGCATCAGCCCGCCCCGAGTTCTGCGAAGGTGACAATCAATTGTGTCAATAGATCCTTGCATGCTTGCTTTACCTTGCTTTGTTCGTTTTATTGCTAATGATAATTTATTTTTTCCTTCATTGAAATTACATAAAACTGTAATTTTTACTTTTTTCCGTAAGTAGTGGAATGGTTGCGGTATGGTATAATAATTTGATATTGGGTATGATGTGTGAGTATGAGTGTGTGTGTGTGTGTATATATTTATAGTATGATGCCATTGAGATAGCCCAGTACAATTTCTGTCACTGGCAGCCTCAGAGCTTAGAATGTTTTAAAACTAAGTAATTACCCACAAAAGTTTCTTGCGGAGACAGGATTATAGTTACCTACCTTATTATAGTTGTTAGTTTTAATTTTGCGAACTTTGTAGAGTTCAGTTTTCTTGGACGCTATATTCGTTCCACTACTGGACACAGGCCTTCTCTCAGAACGAGAGGGCTTGGTTTATAGTTCCACACCATTGAATTGCTTCGCAGAAGTGTACAGCTTTCCTCACCATGTTTTCCTTCACCGAAAAGCTCATGGTAAATTTCAAATGTAATTTCGCACATAAATTCCGAAAAACTCAGAGGTGCGAGCCCAGGATTCGAACCCACGACCCTCTGCTTGAGAGACCGCAAGTCAAACCACTAGGATACCTCGGCTAATTAAGTTTAATTTCTGCTTTAACCGTATGAGTTACGTTAAAATGTCATCCAACTCAACCAATCCAACTCTACCAAAAAGCGCAATTGAGATTATCGAACTGTGTTACTGTGTAGATTCGCATTTGTTCTTAATCGCCGTTAAATGAGATAAAAACATAAATTTACATTCCTTCGAACACATGAAGCGATAAATCACCTGTATAATACATAAACGATACGTAAACACTGCCCGCAATTACACGCCATTGTTCATAAAACATGCACCAGTTGCAACTATAATATTATCTTGACGATGAGGATTTTCATCCTTCACAAAAAACTACTTCATTGGAGAGACTAATACGATTCGAGGGAGGAACAGCAGCAGGGGCCCGATTTTTGGAAGCACATCACTCAAAAGTACCACTCGAAAGTGGTATAAATCTGTTTATATCTTCAAAACTGCAGCTCTAATCAAGTTTTTGACTAGTTCACAAGATTAATGAGAGCCGTACGTATCTTTTAAGCTACTCGTATTTCAAATTCAGCACATTTTTCACCGCTTTCGAGTGGTATTTTTACACATGTGCTTTCAAAAATCGGGCCCCTGTTCTCACACGAGTTTGACACTTTTTTTTAATTCGATTACGAGAAAAGTATAATATTCAGGCAAGTGCGAATCTTGTTCGCGCTCAGAGGATTGCGTAAAGGTTTTTTGCGGTCGGCGAAAATGTCACGTTATCATTGGAAATCAGTTATTACTAGATAACCCATATAACACACACACACACACACACACAAATCACGTCTTCACCCCGTACGGGGTAGACAGAGCCTAAGGTAACAGGTACCTACAGGCCACATTTAGCAAGATTGCGGGTGTAAAGGTGGGTGGGTGTAACCCATATAAAATAGAAAGATAGTAAAATCTATCGCATGCGGCACATGCGCGACCATTTTAATTGAACCATTTGCACGTAATGGTTATAGAATGCTAAACTAACTATATTTTTTCAATTTTCCTTTAAAACGAACGTACCTATTGTGCTAAATTATTTTTACTCGGCACGGGGTCAGATGAAGGGGAAATCGCGGGGTGCGATACATTTTGATAAAAAAAAAACCTGTTATGATTTTGTTTAGGGTATTTCTGAATTTACCCCACTTCTTATACTGTAATAGTAACCACAAACTATAATATTTTACCAACACAATATTTCTGTATTCTGCGAATGAGAACTTCAACTCGGTTCCCAAACCTAGTAAGTACATAAGTATGTATGTTAATAATAAATCCGTAGATAATTGCTGTGAGTTACATAATAAGCCTGATGCGTGCGTCCAGTGATCCGAAGCGTGGACACAAATCAGGTCACGGTTACTGTTTTGAATATGTTGAATGTTATTTGAGAAAAATAACAGCCGCATTAACTATGGCCGAGGCGAGCTGCCTCTAAATGCTTCACATTGGAAACCAATTACTGCACTATTGTCTAAATAGTAAGCGCTTTAAAATGAAATATCATATACCTATGTAGTTCTTAAAATAAACCAAGAGCCAGATGTCGAAGGACATTTGTACCTACTAAGTTCATGTTTTTTTGCAATATTTGCGTAGATATATATAATCTCGATTTGAATCATAGTAAGTAAGCAAGTAAGTAAATGATACAAATATAAAGGAACAGACACAAATCACATAAAAAAGCATTAAATTTAAGCACATAGACGAACTTATGCCTATTAGGGATCTCTACCAGACCATTTTTTTTTATCAATGATGGATGTATAAGATTGGGCAAAAAAAATAATTGGTGGGAATCCACAAAATGTATTCGATAAGCGCTAAGAAAGAGCTGTGGATGACCAAAAAAAATTCAGAAGATCATTAGTTTCAAGCTAGAAGCTAATCAATCTTGACCTGATGCAAACTGAGGCCGCTCAGATACGCCCAGCTCAGACTAGGCTTTTGGTATATACGCCAAAACGCCGTCAAACGTGTCTCGACCGGCGCTATACAATAAGAAAACAATTATGGCGCGGTTTGTTTGTTTTGATCGAGGCAGCGTTTTTATTTGCAGCCGTGGAACGAGGCGGAGGTAACCGCTTGATTTGAGGCTGCGTCTAGTTGATACGCGGCTTAACAATAATCATTATGATTGAAATGTGAACCATCAATAGCTATTATACTATTGAGATGGGTCAAACGGACTATAAAGCTATCAGATGCACCTTGCATGACATTGACGCGATCTCACTGTCCCTATAAATACACAGGTACATTTGTAAAAATGTACTTATTTACTAAATCATGACCGCTAACGCGGGAACGCGTTTTGTTCACGATTACGAGAAAAAATTCTTTCAAAATACCTAATAAAAATTTAGGTAAAACAAATTCAATTTAAATTGTTTTAAGATCGATTAGTCATCCTGTTTGTTAGTTAGTCACCTAAATGCCAACCTCGTATCACAATGATTATCGTGGCTGCAAAATGTTCATTGCACGTCATTTGCGTCGAAAATTGGAAGGCTTGCCTCTACATTGACAGATTAAGTGAAAAATAATTAAAAGTAAGTAATTTTCACCACTGCGTCTTATTTATAATTTAAAGTACCTAGTTTAGTGTAATACAGTACAAAATTAATTGAGCAAGTCGATTTGCGAGATATGCTGCGACCAAATACAGTAGTCATTAAGATGTTGACAGTATATAGTATTTAGAAAAATGGGTTTGGCGTACCTAGTACCTGCTATGTTTTTCGTGAGAGAGTATTAGATTTGGAATTATATTTTTCAGCTGTAATTCGCATGTTAGTTTCGCGATGTCGTGTTTATGAAGGGATAATCACAGCTGGCACGCGAAATCAGGTTGAGGGCGCGCCGGTGAGAGGTTGCGCCTTAAAATCGAAAATTCGTCGCAGGCACTCATTACGCAGGCCAGCGAGATGGAAAGCTTAGCATAGTTACACCAATGATATTATAATGATCACATGGCCCACTGTGACTTTTTTGACATTACCTATGTTTTGCTAACTACATACAGCTCGTCTCGTTAGCGGAGGCTTGTTAAACACGTTGCGATTGCTGAGAATTTGTTTTTTGAACATATTGATGTTGTTTAATCTGAGTCAGCTTTGCAAATAAACTGTGGAAGTGGGCACTTCAGCTAGTGTTATTTGGAAACGTTTGATTTTCCTCTCAGGATTTAGTTTTCCAAAATCATTTGTAATTTTCACTCGGCTGCGTCAAAAGGTGGGTCATGGTTTTGGAGATTTTGGTTTTGTGTACACGAACGTCACGATTCATGTTTGTTAGAACTTCTGAGTGACAAAACGTACAGACTTTATTACTTTTGGCCTTTATTTTCCGGTTTTCATGTTTATTTTATTAGTTAATAAAATTAAAATATGCAACTATTGTGCTTCCGTTGACGCTTATGATAAAAGAAACAATAAATTATTTAAGTAGGCAATTGGTGTTAAGAAGAAACGAGAACATAAACCGTAATATGAAGTAAAGTATTCGTTTAACTACATTCTAAGGACTTACTCGCATATAACTGCATAATATTAGTTCTACAACAACGTCTTTATACATGTTATAGCTAGCTATAGAGCATACGCATGGGATGCTCCGACTGGATGCCATGATCTTAATCGCATGTGGCAATGCCAAGGACTTCGGCAGTAATGATATCCTGTAACACGTTACCGTTGATAACATGAATTAATGTTACTAAAAATACTTAGCACAGCTAATTACGTTAGCTGTAGCACAGATATAGGCCTTTAGTTATGCCTCCGGAGGACTAAACAAATCTTTGGTGAAGGATTAGGTAAGGACAGCGGTCAAAACCATTAGCGGGTCGCGCGAGAGCAATGACCGTCCTTATGTCGCTTTACACAGTAGAGACATTAAATGGAAAAAGGAATTAGGAATTAGAACGGGCTTATTTTGTCGACGGTAGTTTATTATTGTGTAGTTATTACTTAGTAGATCTACGCTTACTAAATTTTAGGTCGTTCCCACAGATGATGACTTATTACACCAAGCAGCTAAAAATTTCAAGGCGTTTAGTAAAATCCCACTTGAGTCGGGCACAAAAAACACGTAAATTGAGACGTGGGAAAAACAGATCGGAACATGAAAATTTCGCGAAAACCTCGCATGTATTAACCAACCTAGGTAGGTACGAATAGATGCAAATGAAAACGACTTTACATTGATAGAACAGAAAATTTATAAAACATGTTTTTAATTTTTGGAACCATTTATGTATAAAATGGACATAGAAAAAAGTTCATTTACCCATTGGATCATTTATCCAAATGAATAGGATCATTTATCTAAATAAATAGGGATATGGGGCAACAAGTGTAAGCAGTACATTACAAAAATTATATTACAACTAACGACGGAACCCCCTGAAACTTTAGTCATAGCCCGCTAACAATCGAAGTAAATTGTATTGGCATACGCTTTTGTCGTCGTGTAGCGGTATTTTCTTAACTGTATTTCATAACTCATTATTGTATTACAATATAATAATTGTAGTGTATGTCGCGATGTGTCACGCCGCGCGATGTTTGTTCTTATGCTCGAGTTATTTTTAAAATATTCTGTATGCTCTGCCGACATCTAATAATCAGATAAGAAACTATGTAAACTGTGACCACAAAAACAAAGTTAAAAACCTCACGGTGAAAGCATGCTAGATTCGGGCTCTTCTACAACTATGAAGAAATAGCTAACTTCGTCATGGCGTCCCAGTGAGGCATGGCCCTAAGAAAGTGCATTGGCTGGAGAAGTGCCAAAAGCAGTTTCCCTCCAAGCAGATGTGCTTTTCAACCAGTATTTGAAGTAGACGAGTAGGTTATAAAAATAAAATGTAATTCATATTTTTGATGCGTGCGCAAGACGTAAGTACCGAATAACAGCATCTCCTGCGTAATGTTAGGGTGGTAAAATGCGATTTATTATTATGCTTTATTATGATGAACCTTGACGGTAGCGTTCTCTCTAGTGTTGGTAGATGGATTTATTTTTTAGTACTTGCTCATAAAATAAATTGAAATGGTGTGGTAGGTATCATTTAGTATGAAAATAAAAACGATGCGATCGTGAATCATAAAATTTTAATAATTTGAGAATGAAGCACGCGTTTGTTTTAAGCTGCAACAACTGCATATATTCGCTTTTTAACAGCGTGTCTGTGTTTAATTGACCAGGGCCCCGATTTTTTAAAGCACATGTGTGAAAATACCACTCGAAAGTGGTGAAAAATTGTACTGAATTTGAAATACGAGTAGCTAGCTTACAAGACAACCACAGCTCTCACTAATCTTGTGAACTAGTCAAAACTTTGATTAGAGCTGTAGTTTTGGTGATATAAGCCCATTTATGCCACTTTCAAGTGTGCTTTCAAAAATCGTGCCCCTGTACGAAACTTATGGACCTTCTTCATCATATTTATATATATTGACGAGCCTGGAAAATATTGTTTAACTAAATCAATAAACAAATCGATCACAAATAACCTAGCTGTTGTCCTCAACCTCCTCTGCGTCCCGTTGGAAATTTACACTTTCCCGGTATAAAATGTAGCTTATCTTAATCAAGAATAGTGTAGTGTACGTTGTCAATTATTGTGGTGATCTTCGGGTCTGTCTTCCTGTCCTACTCAGTCTTATGGGCCGTATATTAAATCGGCCGATGGTACCCGAACACAAAGGTTGTTCTAGGAGCTCACGGACTGTATAGTTTAGGTATTGCCGATCAAATGAAGTCTACGATATAGTATAAATAATATAAAAACGTACTTGTCTTACGTCAGAAAACAGTCAGCAGCGCGATGCGGAAAATTGACAAGCAAAATAAAATAATCAACAAAAACTACCGTTTTTTGGCCACATACGATACGAGTACCTGTGCATCAATAAAAAGTGTTAGCCTAAGTGCGGCATTCGACCCCGATCAAGGACTCTTGAGCCGTGCTGTTGTCGCTTACAGATAATAAATCAAAATTACTGACATATTGGCAGATACCAAAAAAAAACAAATGACAGGCAATTAGGTAACTACTTTCACGATAGTTACTGCCTACAATAAAAAGGTTAAGAAATCCGACTAGTCTCTCCTTGGCCCCAAGAGACAGGCTCAACTGGTGGTTATACTTGTAAAAGCAAGCCTTTTATTTTCATTTAATTTTACTAAAAGTCCATAAACAGTTTGCCTTGAATCGTGCAGCTGCGCTTTCTACCAAAGTCGGAAAACGCCTCAGACAACCGCAACAAATGTTAGCTGGAGTTTTCTGCACTATTGCTAACTTCAAACTTTTTTAAACAACGAAATCCTAACATACAGCTATCTTTTGTTTCAGACCAGTCGAAAGGCGTTGGAAGCGAGCGGGAGCCAGTAAGAGACCGTCCAGTCCGCGTCACCGCCGCCATACACCGCCGCCTGCCCGCATAGAATGGTAGAAACTGATCCTGGGCCCAAACCTCACGGTAACGTACAACAATAATCATTCTGGTCAATAATAAATCAAGCCAATTGTATACTTTTAAAAGGTCTACATACTACACCGATGTTAGGCGTAAAACATCTCGTAGGACAAAATACATGAGTTAACTATTTAGCTTAGGGGCCCGATTTTTCAGTCTCGTTCGAAAGTGCCATTCGAAAGTGGAAAAAACTGTATATAGCTACGAAACTACAGCTCAAATTAAATTGGAGCTGTAATTTTTGTCTACTCTATACTTGTATTCTAAATTCATATCAATTTTTCATCACTTTCGAGTGGTATTAATTTCGTATGTTTTAAAAAATCGGGCTCCTGTTCGCCATGTTAGCGTAGCAAATCCTGTGACTCGTGATGTACTCCAAGAACTACTTAATAATCTCGGATAGATTCGAAATTGTCTATTAATAAATACGTGGATAATCTTTGCATTAACTATTTGTGCGCCACACGGTAGTTAGAAAATAATAATCATCTGTGTGTAATCATATTACATCTCATCTCACTAAACAATGGCAGTGTTTGTTAACACTTTGGCCGCAACTGGAGTTGGACAATAAGGAAGGATATCACTTCCTTTGGCATCACACGACCATTTTGATTGAACACCTAATCGTTCGTAGTCCCGGGCCCACAGGCGGCAAAACCGAATCGGATTAAACCGGTACTAGGGACCGGCATGCTTATTACCTAACTCGCTCGCAATCGCCATCGTGTTCATTTTGACAGTTCCTAAGGGCTGACAATTGGCATCGGAATCAGCTAGCTGTCACATTCATACAAGAACTGTCAAAATGAACACGATGGCGATTGCGAGCGAGTTAGGTAATAAGCCTACGGGTAACCATTCATCTGCACATGTAAGGGACAGTTTATCATTATATCACAAAAAACATTTCACAGGTGCTTTTCTAAAGCTCATCATTTGCCAACTTTTTAGTCCACTAATACCTACTTAATTACTAAAAAAAACACACACAAATCACGTCTTTATCCCTTACGGGGTAGACAGAGATTAAGGTAACAAGACCTAGAGGCCTTTAGCATGATTGTGGGCGTATAGGTGGAAAGGGGAATCAAAATACTGATGGGTCGCTAGCCGCACCGCCTATAAAAGTCAATATTCCTATCCCCATTTCCTCGATGGGCTTTTACCATCTGCGCGGAAAGAGAAGCCACTTGTACTTAAAAAAATGTTGTAAAAGTAACCTAACATAAATTAAGCCACAGATTATTATCACACTTGCACTATGCACTTGGGTGTGTGTGATGATTTGATCTCGTAATGGACATGTAGCGACCCTAGCGCCACCTACTTGGCCTCTACATAACTACTTCGACACACGAGTAGCTAGCGCCAGTTCTAATGACAGCTGTCACATCGTTCTACATACCGCTAACGAAGTTTCTCAATGCGGCTGCATAAATACAACTCTCAACTCTCTTCCTTCGGACTTCGGTCCCCAGGCATAAAATCTGCCTGGAGAGAGATCTCTCTATTGTGGCACTCTCCACATACACTTTAGGCCTCCCATCACAACCGTCCGTTTGTAGGTACCTACCTAGTTTTTTGATTTGTATAGATACTATGCACACACTTCCGCATCCTGTACACTAGTAACGCCCATTATGGTATTAAATGGACCGTTTTTGAAATGTCCGGCTTTCTCAAATATAAATTGGATACTTTAACCAGTGGCACCATCTTGCGTGCAAAATAGCTGTTAAATATATCACACCAAGCCGCCGCGTCGTCAGCGACCTCAGCATAATATACTGCAGTCGGATACCAGTAACTACTTCCTAATTCAATTCTGTCGATTTAAAAGTTGATCTCTTGTCGTCATTAGACGCACGTTAGTCTTTTGTTTATGGGTTTCGTAGAAGGTTACCTTTATCTTTTTATAGGTACCTATGTGGTATCATTAAATATTTATGAACAGATACGCAAGGACCTTGTTTCCAAACTGATAGAGTGCGGCCAGTATCAACTGCATTATACCTATTATAGACACAATAAGTATGTACAAGTTAGATACGAAAAAGTTTAAGTATAACAAAGACGTTGCTTAAAAAAAATTCGTTAAGCTTGAAGTCATAGATACTATTTAATTGTTTCAGATTGTGATGTAAAAAGGAACCACCAGCTGATCGGACCAGGTTCCAAGGCTGCAGAACTCGGTATGATTCTCTTTTATTTTAAGACTACATTAGTACCCATTACCATGTAGGTCTGTACGGTCCATGTAAGGACCCATTTGACAAAAAAACTTTTGAATTAACCGACTTCAAAAAAAGGAGGAGCTACTATGTTCGACTTTATGTATTTTCTTTCATACGAGATGATGACCGCATCTACTAGGTACTTGCTACTAATGCTATTTCTCAAGAATCGGGAAAGAAAATTTAAAATGTCATGATTCTTAAAAACGGAATTGATTTTGACTGACTTTTTCTGATGGGTTTCATTTTATCGTGGGTCTTGTTATTTTCTTTTCAAGAAATTCACATATTCTTACAACAGGCACAATCAATGTTTCGAATTTAAACAACGTTGATATGCCGCAATCCCTAGTGATTATGGTGAATATGTGTGCTCGTTTTGCACCATGCATAGTTTCGAAAAAAGTGCTGATTCAAATATACCACTGTCCTTTTCCAGCCAGATTCGTGCACTCCATCTTATTAACGCTTCACTATTTTTACTTGTGCTCCGCGTAAGTTAGACAGAGCGCACAAATCCGGAGAAATGTAAAAGATACATTTATATCAGGCAAGGTTTTCAGAAAAATGCATACAATACAATACAAATACTCTTTATTGAACACAACAAATCGGTACAAAACAATACAGAAACAAAGAACAAGTTAGACAATAAGCGGTCATATAGCTTGATAGCGATCTCATACATAGATACATAGCATATATATGCATATATCTATATGCATACATAGGTATACCTACCCGATCACGATACCATTTAAATATCGTACAGTTATGCATGTTTTATAGGCAGGTATGTTCGCATATTGTCTGCGCACTGAAATTAGAGCTCACATTCTTAATACCTACATTTACATTAACTAATTTTATCTAAAACAATTAGACCTATGCTAACATTAGCACCGTTATCACCGGGCTCCTAATAGTAATACTTACTTGGCGCCGGCAATTGGTTCAAGGCACGCCGGTACCTACTTATCCATTTGGATTAGAATGACACGTATAGTAGGTACAGTCAGCGTCAAATAGTTCGTGACACCCAAAGTAGCCAAAGTGTTAGCAACCCGTCTTTGTTACAGTTGAAATAAGGTCGTGTTGCTAACTTTTTGGCCACTTTGGGTGTCACGAACTATTTGACGCTGACTGTACTATGCGAATCATACATTATAAAAAGTAATTACTTGCTGCTTAATTGTTTGGCTTAAGTTATTACTTGACATAAGAATTCTTCAGCCCAAACGATGTCCAGGGGGTTTACCATTAAGTCTTAATGCGATTCAATTCCGATTCAGTTTAGGTTCGCTCGCTGTCAGATCCATACCAAAAATAACAACTAAAACCTGAACTGAGTCGGAATTGAATCGCATTAAGAGGTCACGGTAAGACCCCTGGAATAAGTTTTTAAAGAAAAAAAACCGTTACTTAAGTAAATTATTATTTGTATTACGATTGCGATTGTAAGTGTCAGATAAACCAAGAAACACTATACTCATAACTTGGACATCAAGTCAGATGACTTCAAATTCGACCAAAATAGTTATTATAATTATGAAATTCAAGAAATGGTAAGAAAAGTATTTTGAGGATACGACGTGTTTCCGTAAAACTAAACACGAAATATACTAGAGCCAGCGGTACAACATTTGGCCCAGTCTCCATACAAAATAACCTAAATGTATGAAGGCCACATTTTTTGCCGCTGTGCATACATAATATTATTAACCCGACAATGATTTTCATTCTGTCACTTTTTCCAGGCGTCGTCCCGTCGCTGAAGACACCAGTCAAAGGCGACCCAGAGAAAGGTCCAGTCTCCGAAAAAGCTGACTACGAGAAAGCTATCGAACTAACCGGTAATTGACAAATATCGTTTAAAACACGCAAAGTAGACGGCGAGTTTTGTCTAATGCATTTTTTTTTCGGGCAGTTTTATTTTTTTCTCATCACAAAATCTTTCTTAGGACTTCAATGAAATTAAGCAATCCAACCTGTTATAAAGTTATAATTTATATTTATTCCCACTCAGTTTTGAACCCATCCACTTACTTTTTATCATAAAGCATTTAGGCGGGAGTCTTTAGTTAGTTATGCACAAATATATAGATATTCTACTAATTTCGTGGGGGCAAAATGTACACGCACATCGCATTCGTGTAGGTCTCCTTAGCCTCCCTATAAATACATATAGATACCTACGTAAGACTAAATTAAAGAGTAATCCTTTACTGGATGTACGGACTAATCAGTTCAATTGGCCAATCCCTCCCATTGAAGCTCTAACACGCGGTCCTTTATCAGTTAATACAATGGCTGACCAGACATTGCCGTGCGTAGCGTGACATGCGATGCACGCATACTTGATTGATCCATATACTACACTCATCTTTAAGTAGGTAACTACTGACCCTTAACTCTAACTCTCGCGGTATGTAACTACTACATTATAGTATAGGGTTTAATTTGAAAACAATTAAGTATTACGTTACGTATCGTAAAGATAACTTTTTAGGTCATGTAAAAGATCTATTGTTTACTAGTGTAATTTATCACAGTAGTTTATGATAAATAGGAAAGAGATGCATTCATCCCATGGTTTTAAGAGAAAGTTTCTCTGAAAACCCACGAACCTTAACCCGATTTTAAAGGACAATCACGAGATGTATGTGAAATCTGTCCAAAATCTATTATTACGAAGTAGAGATTTGTATCGTATTAAAAGTACTTACTGCAAAACAGGTAAAAACTTATTCATAATTGCAACAAAAACATATAATAATACTTCATCGGAAATAACAGTTTCTGTCTAACTTCAAAAGTGTTAATAAAAAATCATAAATAACAGTAAATTTAGATATAAGCACCTACCACGATTCTTGCTAATACATAAACTTTAATAACTTAAAGGAACCTGTAGCAGCACAAAACATAAACTGCAAGACAATAGTTATCTATGATTAGCCAATTACGACCTAATAAAAGTTCAACTTCTGTAAAACATGACATAACAATGTTTAATGTTTACACAAAACAAAAACATTGTAAAACGCATTAAAATGCTTCTCATCGGAACCGGACGCGTTCGCATTCGTCGACAAAAATAATGGTGTAACGTAACGCTCCTACTTTAATGTCACCACAATTATGAATGGTGCTCGCGTTGCATTCCGGTTCCGCAGTAAACAGGCGGTTCCGCGAAGGTGGCGTGAGCATGACGGGGCTTGTTGACGTGTCGCAGGATATGGCCGGTTCCACTACCTGCTGCTCGCGGTCTGCGGGCTGGTCAGCACCTCCGAGGAGATGGACGTCATCTCCATGTCCTTCATCCTGCCCTCGGCGCAGTGCGACCTAGACCTCACCACACAGACTAAGGTACTTACGTTTTATATTTTTTTAAGTAGGTAAGCTGATTTCGATATAAAATGAGAGGGTGAATTTAAGTATGTATGTATGTATAACTCTTTATTGTTCATAAAACAAAAGATGAATACAGGACAACACACATGCACAAAGGCGAACTATATAAGATCCACTATGATACCTAAATTTCTTTAAAACATGTCAGCCCACTCGTGTTGCGCAAGTACCTTGTGTTGTGTGCAAACAGACGTCATTTGTTTTTAAAAACATAAAAGACGTTGGAAAGCTCAATTCTTTTTCTTTTGATCTGTTAGCAAAACCTATTTGAAATTACTGCTCTTTGCACAAATATTGAAATTTTTAGTTCAGTAGGTATTTTTTACAGGAATATTTATGATTAGGTACACCTGTTTAATTGGTATACTTGCTTATACTATAGTTAGGTACTTAACACTCACTCTTGTTTCTACGGATGTCTACGCATTGATTTATCGTAAGTAGGTAATTATTAAGCCAGTCTAAGGCAATCTCGACACTAACTTGTGCCAATACACGCGCCTTGCAGTGTACCCCGAGAAGTAAAGTTTAGTGAGCGTTAAAAAAACGGTCTAGTAATAACGGTCTTCTGTATTCCAGGGATGGCTAAACAGTGTAATCTTCATCGGCATGATGGCGGGCGCGTACGCCTGGGGCTCCGTGGCGGATTCACTCGGCCGCAAGCGCGTGCTCATCGCAATCTCGATCATCAACGCGCTCGCCATCGTTGCCTCCTCCTTCAGCCAGAACTTCGAGCTCTTCATGCTGTTCCGCTTCATCAACGGCGCTGCGTAAGTGTTTCTCTTACTTTATGTCTTCCTCTACCCACGCATTAAACTAATGGGTGATTTTTGAAGGCTGATTAAATAAGTGCGCTTTCGCCATTGCTAAACGCAACGGGCTACAGATTAAGAGTGTTCTGCTTTGCCGATATTTCGGCGCAGTTGCAGCCTATATTGCATAGAAACCATGTCTAATGTAATTAACACTTTCATTTCATTTTCATGTCCAATTCCGAAATGAATGAAATGAAGATCAATTATTTATTTGCAGCCTGGGAGGATCAGGTCCCGTGATCTGGTCATACTTCGCAGAGTTCCAGCCGAAGAACAAGCGAGGCGCCATGCTGAGTTTCATGGCTGCGTTCTGGACGCTCGGCAACTTATTTGTCGCTGGGCTGGCCTGGGTCATCATTCCTAGCGGTCAGTTATTACTGTAATTAGGATGTGTTGCACCCTAGTTGTTGTTGGAGCAGGTTACACTGTAGAATACCTTTATTACCTTACTCGATTTTTCTGACAAAATATGCTCATTTTGGATAGCTATAGCCTCAGCCTAACCTTTGCATTCTGCAGAAATCCTGAGATTATTGCATCGAACAACGTAATAATAAGTGGTTTTACTTCAGAAATCGGAGGCTCGACGAACGGTTTCGTGTACAACTCGTGGCGCATCTTCCTGCTGGTGATGTCGCTGCCGTCGTTCCTGGTGGCCGCGCTGCTGTTCCTGCTGCCCGAGTCGCCCAAGTTCCTCATCTCCACCGGCCGCCAAGAGGAAGCACTTGAGGTAAGTTAGCCACATGGTTTGGAAACACCCGTTTATGTAGGATACATTAAGACGAGCGTATAGCTGCTACAAACTTGGGAAAAGAAAACTGCTATTTTTTTCGGTTTGAGGTAAAACTGAGGTATTTACTGAAACATTCGTTCCTCTTCAGGTGCTTCGCGGCATCTACCTCATGAACACAGGCAAAAGCAAAGACCTGTACCCCGTCAAACAACTGCTGATCGACGAGCCGACGCACACCAAACCAGAGAAGCAGAAAGAATCGAAGGAGCCCCAACTGCCCAAGTCGAAAATAAGGAAAATGTTTAGCGACATCGTGGAGCACAGCAAGCAGCTATTTGTACCACCCATACTCAAGTTCACTACGATATCTATCACTATCAATTTCACTTTTCATATAGGGTAAGTTCCAATTATTTTGTTTCTTTATACGTTTCGTCTGTAATAGGTTCAATCACACCCCACCGCATTCTGGGTACTATCTACACAAGGAGTCAACGATGAAGTATGTTTCGAAGCTAAAATAGTTCAGTTATTTTTTTTTTATCTATCAAACTATAATATAATTTAATTAACACGCCACTAATTCAACGTGGGTCCCACGAGATAGGTAAATAGGTAGGTGCTTAAGGCGGTTGCTCTTCCATACAAACCTTCCGTGCAGCTGCATTTCGTCCACACGCTTAATTTCAATGCGGTTTTTTGAGGATAGTTAGCTATGGATATATTGTCTGCGCAAATTACAAAACAGAGTGCATTTATCATACCTAAATTGCAGTATGATGCAGTAAATTTCGATGCATTTTACAATAGTGTGAGTAGCTAGTGTCAAATAAAACATGTTGTAAAAGCCAATCGGCTATTTCGAGCTGTCACGTGACCTCCAATCTGGCTCAGTGGTCGTGACTTAAAGAACTGAATAGTTAGTAACCAAGTTCAAATCTCGAGGTCGTGAACGATTCTTTTTTGATTTTATAAACATTGTTTTTAATAACTTACTTACTTAGTAATACTATCTCGATGAGATGTAGAAAACTTTATGGTAAATTCAATATTTTTCTTGTCAAATCAAACCAAAGAAAGTACTACCTAAGTGGTTTTTAAACAACCACAAGCGTACCCTAATTAGATTTTACTGTTTACGATAAATGGTCTATACCATCAATTAGTTGAAAATAAAATATACACTTGTATAAACTTATTCTAGCCAAGTTTTTTTTAAACAAACATAGTTTCACACGTACCTACGTTTAGTCCATCGTCAGGTCCTTCGTATTTTTTTTACGTATAACCTTGTAGCAGTGAGGCGTCGCCAATTTGAATGGTTTAGCGGGTGGCATTGCCAGTCCTAAACTTGGCAAAGCTTTCATGCCTAGTAAGTTCTGTAGTATTAGGATCACACGTGCTTATTAATTTGGCATAGATGGTGGCGCCCCCCAGTCATATTGCCGCCTTAAAAACACGTTTTGCCTTATATATTTAAAAAAAAGTACTCGACCACAGCAAGTTAAAAATAAAAAAAGCTTCCAGTTAATTTTGCACTAATGCTTCTCACGAGAATCGAACCCTAACCCTCTGCATCAAATCACGGCCATATACCACGCCAATGATTCGTGAAATCCGACAAGTGCTAAATACAAAATAGGCCGAGTAAATAGGTTTTCTCAATTGCAGAACAATTAAAAAAAAACATGCGAGTCAAAAACCTGGCTGGTTAGACAGGTAATAAAAAAAACAATGATATGAATTGTCATAAACTAATGGTTGACAGAACATGGTGTCTTAAAATAAAAATAATCTATTCATTTTATTCGTAATTAATTGAAGTCAAAGGAAGGAAGTAAAAGACGTTACAAGCTACGATATTGGACGCAGCGTAGACATTTATTTGTACGTACACGTACAGGTATGTACTTATCAATTAATCATAATAAATTTTTGTAAGATACAACATTCCAACGTTTGTGTGATTGGTACAAATTATTTTTGTAAACACAATTGAAGTGCTCAGTCCCGGTGTCTGCATGTAATCAAATCTTGCAAGTGAATTTTGACCCATTTCTAATTGATCAGATTGACGTGAAATCTGGCATAAGTCTGATGACAATACAGTAATCTTGAAGTGAAATTCTGGTGACCCAGCCAGGGTCGCTTCCGCAGTTGGAAACTCATCAACAGAAAGAGTAACAACTAACCATACATTACGCTTACATCTAATTATAACTCCTAGAACTTAGAGGAATCTTTAGTGCTCGAATCGAACTTGCTATTGACCAGCTTTTTTAGGGTTCCGTACCCAAAGGGTGAAAACGGGACTCTATTACTAAGATTGCACTGTCCGTCTGTATGTGTATATGTTTGTCTGTCCGTCTGTGTGTCACCAAGCTGTATCTCGTGAACCGTGATAAAGGAAATTTTCACAGATGATGTATTTCTGTGGCCGCTATACAGATACTAAAACAGAATATTTTTGTCAATCTGTCTATGTAAGTAACCAATGGAGGAGCTTATGTATTACTAAGTTCACGCTGTATCGTGGTTTATTTTATGGCCACATTGTTCAAATCCGTCCGTCTATATCTGTCTATCTGTCCGTCTGTCCTAACTTTATAGCTTTTTTACCCATATTACGTAGCTATATTTTTTTCATTTAGGAGCCACTGTCCGTCTGTCTGTCTGTCACCAAGCTGTATCTTATGAACCGTGATATGGAAAGAAGAAAGAAAGAAAGAAAGAAATATTTATTTCTCAACAACAACAATGATATAAGTACAGTTTGTATTTAAAAGAGCTTTATATCTAAAAGATGGCAAAAATTGTTAGTTGTTTCAAAATAGGATTCCAACTCAGCATGTGTCGGAGCACAGGGTGCAATATCGCTATCAGCTATCATGATTGTCTGGCGACAGTTCACAAATGACGTTTCTCTGTTGCCGCTCTGACATCAAATACTAAAAACAGAATATTCTATGTCTAAGTATGTAAGTAACCGATATAAAATTACCTCACACAGCCTACAATTTGCTTAGTTGGCTGGGCTTTGCTAACACTGGATTTTATATTTACTTGCCGAATTTGGACGAAACCCTTGGTACGAGAGTCCGACTCGCACTTGGCCAGGTTTTGGTGTTCGGAACACAAAGGAGCTTATCTATTACCAAGTTCACGCTATATCGTGGTTTATTTTATGGCCACATTGTTCAAATCCGTCCGTCTATCTGTCCGTCTGTTTAACTATAGCTTTTTTACCCATATTAGGTAGCTATCTTCTACTCCCTTTCATGCTAGTCTGGAAGTAAAGAAAAAACATAGAATGTACCAGTTGCTTCTCTTCCCGCGTTGATGGTAAATGCAAAAATATTAGGAATGTATGTATGTAAACTCTTTATTGCACATAAAAAATTTAAAAAATACAGAAATTCAGACAAGAAATACAAAGGCGAACTTATCCCTAAGAAGGGATCTCTTCCAGCTAACCTGCAAGTTATACGCGATAGGGCAATCCATCACTATTTTGATTCCGCTTTCCACCTACACGCCCACAATCATGCTTGTTCTTGGTGGCTTTAAGGTGATATCTTAGGCTCTGTCTACCCCGTAAGGTATATAGACGTGATTTGTGTATGAATGTATATTTTACGTCCGAATCGGCGAACGCAAGTCAAAATGATAATTAAAAACTACGTATGTACATTGAAAGGTATAAGAGAGGTGAAATAAACACACATGACTGTATTGTCTCATTTTTTTAGGGTTTCTTACGTCATATAGAAAAAAGGAACCATTCTTAGAAGCACATATATTTTGTAGGTCCGTCCGTTTGTCGGCCTATCTTTCCGTCTGTCCAGTCTTCTGGGCCATTTTGTGACAATTTATTTATCAGTGGCTTTTATATTTTTAGCTTTCTTTATGTTTAGATACTTCTGTTTTTTTAACTTCTTTTCTGACTGTCTTTCTTTTTGTCTGTGCGTCCGATCATCCATCCGGCAGTCCATCCATCCATACGTCTATCTGTCTGCCTGCCTGTCTGTATGTATGTATGTCTGTCTGTCAGTTTGTCTGTTTGTCCAACCATCAATCCGGCGGTCCATCCGTTGGTTTGTCTGTCTGTTTGTCTATGCTTCCGACCATCCGTCCGTCCGTCCGTCTGCTTGTTAATCTGTACGTCCAATCATCCGTCCGTTTGTCTTTCTGTTTGTCCGTCTGCCTGTCGCTAATAGTATGATTATAAAATAAAGTCATCTGCCGCGTCGTTTTGTCTGTCTGTGTGTTTATTTACGATAAACTCAAAACTTTTGGACGGATTTTCATGCGGTTTTCAACAATAAATATAATGTTATTATATACAGGATGGTCCAAAAACTGACGTCTAAAAAAAATTTACATGCCTCACATCCGGGGCTATCCGATCCGAATATACCCCGTGTATGTTAATCTGTACGTCCAATCATCCGTCGTTTGTCTTTCTGTTTGTCCGTCTGCCTGTCGCTAATAGTATGATTATAAAATAAAGTCATCTGCCGCGTCGTTTTGTCTGTCTGTGTGTTTATTTACGATAAACTCAAAACTTTTGGACGGATTTTCATGCGGTTTTCAACAATAAATATAATGTTATTATATACAGGGTGGTCCAAAAACTGACGTCTAAAAAAATTTACATGCCTCACATCCGGGGCTATCCGATCCGAATATACCCCGTGTATGTTGGCCGATTTTTGTAGTTTTCGAGTACTTCATTTTTAAAGATTTTTTCAAGAATTTTCGGGCCGAGCAGTTTATCATCATGTAACTTTTTTTGGTTACGTTTTTCTGAGTGTTTATAAAGTGGGGATAAATTTGTATAATCTTTGAATTTAACTTGCGGAAGTTTATGTGGTCTGTTTATGTTTGTGAGTGTCAGTATGTATGTTTGCTGGTTTCCTATGTTGTGAACTGATTTTTATTTCAATTGTTTTATTTTTATTTTGCGAGTGAGATAGCAATAGCATTCAATTGGTCTATGTTACTCATCTTAACTAGTATAAATGTGCAAAACAAGTATTTTTGTATCCAGAAAACGTTTGAATTGAGTTTAATTCTTAGTCAAATATCATGGCATAGTATGCAAGCCTAAAAAATATCTATTTATCCTTTTGTTGTACTGACTGTACGTTAATTTTTCAGATTCACATTGGATTCGGAAGGTATTTTTTGTGCATTAGCAGGAAATAAGTGAATCATACATCCACTGGACGCGAGATTTTACTAGCTATTATTGTGCTAGAAGAGCAAGAACTTTACTGCTGGTGTGATGACAAAAAAATTGGTTGGGTCTAAAAACACTGATTTTTATTGATGTAATTTGTAATAACGTTACGAGGTAAAAACCTCGTTATGCTTTACTGAGTATGTATGTATACATATCTATATATGCACAGGAGACCCAAAAACTGTCATAGAAAAACCTAAGAAAGTCTTAATTACAGTATTGGGAAGTAAAATTCTCGATTTAATCGATATGGTCTGTTTTTGTTTCATCCAAACTATCAATATATGTTCTTACATGCTGGTCTGGGAGTAAAGAAAGCGTAGAATGTACCAGTTGCTTCTCTTCCCGCGCAGATGGTAAAAGCCCATCGAGGAAATGGGCGAAAATCTTAGGAATCATGTTATAGGCGATGTGACTAGCAATCCATCACTATTTTGATTCCTCTCTTCCATCTATACGCTCAAAATCACGCTAAATGTGGCCTTTAGGTCTTGTTACCTTAGGCTCTGTCTACCCCGTAAAGGATAAAGACGTGATATGTATGTATGTATGTATGTATCCATAGTGCGGTGTTGCAAAATTTTGTAACCCCTATTTCCACTCTAATTGGTTAACATAAAGTTACTAGGGAAATTATCAAGACCGTGAATTTCCAGATGTCCAACAGCGGAGATTTGTCAACCCTGTTCTGAAGACTTGAAGACTTTTAGTCCGTCTTTCATGTTCCCATTACCTATGATCAGTAGAAAGAAGGAAAAGGAAACTGTATGATACAGAATGATATTAATATCACCGTCGCAAGTTTTAGGTTGACCTAGGTATCACATGCAACCGTATAGGTATCGTAAGTCGCGGGTTCATGGTGGATGCAAGCCACTTCCAACCGAGGCAACTGGAGTTCTATGGGCGGTATCTGAAGGCCTATATCCAACAGTGGACGTCACACACCTGATATGATGAGGATGATACCTAATGATGACAGGTATCATTTAATGATACCATTTGCAATATTTTAACACCAAACTTAAAAATAATGCTTGTATTCGTCGTGTTGTTTCTTTTGACGGTGATAAAAAAAGTCAGCCTATATAATTCTAAGTACCTAGTAAAATAAGTTATGATTGTTCTTGTATGCATGTAAAAAAATATTTTTTTCACCTCACTTGCTCGAAAAGGCTGTCTTTCTCCTTCAAAATCTGCGTGGAAAAGTGCTTTTTCCCCGCTTGCGTGGAAAAGGTTTTTGAAATTCGAACGTGACGATGGCCACCATTCACCTACTCATATACTCAGAAATTAGAACTTTGAACTTCGTATGTTGTCGTCTCGCTTATACGAATAGTACTTAATTGGGTGAATGAGAAGGACGGAATAATACAAACTTCAAATGTCGAACTTGTTATCAGACCCCTAACTTTTTCATCCGATAAAAAAAAACATATGTCACGTTCAGGAACGCAATCCGGTACCTATCCATTATTAATTTATTTTAAAATCCGTTACTTCGTAAGTTATTATCAAGATTTGCTAACTTTCGTTGCTAAAAGAAAAAACGATATTGGTTTTTATTAATTAATTTTAATTTGTGGTTAACCACAAAAACAGCAACCAAGCAGGAAAAAACAGATATTATGATGCAAATTCAGAACGCGCCCCATTTTTTTTTAATTCAGTCTAGTTAGTGCGATTTTTTAACTTTCTTTTTAAAAATATATCTGATTAGAAAAAAAATTAAAAGTTTTTAGAGATTGCTCGTCGGGAAACCGAAAAGTTGACCAAAATTGTTGTTTGGTTTATGATAAAACAGTATAATACAAAATATAATACACAAGAAATTAATGTGATAGAACAATCAGAAAAAATAGTTTTACTTATTAGATTATTAGACTAGGCTGTATGGGCTTAGATCCTTTTACCTTTCTTATTTAGAAGAAAAATAATAAAAAAACTGATTTACTATTAGACTGTTTTTCTTTCATCCACCATTTTTCTCGCTGTAGTGAGGTGAAAAATTGTGTGTTTCGCTCGGCAGCAAAGTTGTTTAGTATCTCGTGCCTTGAAACCCTCGCGACGCTCAGGATTCTTCTTTTGAACCACTCGCTTCGCTCGTGGTTCAATCATAGAATCCTTCGCTTGCTCGGGTTTCAATTCCGGCACTCGCGCCAAACAAACACTTTGCAGCCTTGCATAACAAATAACTATTGTGAACAATAAATAAGTGGCAAATTTCCATTACATGCAATTCAGTTATGAATTGAGTATGTTGCGTGATCTACAAACTACAATTTCGTGACATCCTTTGATAAGTTAATAAATATTTTGAGTTTCGTATCGAGATACTCGTGTATTTGGAAAGGCTTGTATTTTTCGTCTTATTTTCTTAGGTGATAACTACACTGTATATACTACACAAGGAATAAAGACGTGTTTTATGTGTGTATGTACAGTCAGCGTTATATAGTAAGTAGAAGTCAAGACCTTCATTTACTTGGAAACACCCAAAATGGTCATTAACAGTGACTCAACCAAAGCGGTCAAATTGTTCGGGACATCCATCGTGCACAAATATACTGGAGCACGCACATCGCCAAATACTTAGTAACATTCAAGCCAACATTAGTACCGTAACATCCAAACCGCCACTGATAGCGTAGTAGTAGTAGCCAAAGTATCCAAAAGTATGGAACACACTAGAAAACTGAGCTTTATTTTAAATGGTATAAAATTTAATCTCGTGTCAAGTGAAAAATAAATAAACACGTCATAAGATTTAATATGGCCTGACGTGTTTTTGATTCTAGCGAAGCTCATCTCTTGACGTTGACAATCACCGAGAAGAGTACTAACTTGTCAGTGATCGTCTCGTCTCTTTCATTTGGAGCCTGACGCCTGGTATAGAAAACATCTAATCATTACAATATATGTTCTTGACTTTGAAGTGTGTAGTTATGTCAATGTTTCCTTTTAAATACCCTGATAATAATGGCCTGAATTTTGCCAATATGATTGATTACATACATCATAAAAGAGTTTTCATTTAAAAAAGTATTAACTTTTATTTAAAAAATATCGAGGTTTTTTTAAACTATCAGTGCTTTGCTAAATCAACCCTTATGTGCGCATACCACGTGATGCGTGGCGTATTGGCCTAGCTATTGTGGGATCTTATCTAACGCCTATAATAAACTAGACGGTCAGCATTGAACTGCAAGCTAGCTGCAAATCGACTGTGCAGTTTGTTTGCAGTCTACCCGTAGCCTACCTAATTTGTCCACCCAGAAAATCACTGAAATTTCAATACCCAGAAAAAGGAGCTCCGCCCAGGAGCGGAGCTCTGTCAAAAACCAGGTGGACAAACTGCAGGTGGATCATGGTTACAGACCGAAAAAAATATCTAGAGAGTTTCGTAGTTTAGCACGTCTCTGTTCCCTGTTTCACTGGTCGACACGCGTATAGTACAGGCGCTATTGCTGCACGACGCTAGCTAAATTCTATGTCATTTTTATGCACACGATTTGTGCCTAAATGTATGACACTTTTCTCCTGGGCCTACTCTATATTATGGACTACTAGTTGTGCCATTAGGAATTTCACTCCACCGTAAGATTGACGGCGGGGTTCCTATTTCTATTCGGTTTGCCCTTCGAGAATTTGAAGATGCCTAATGAACCTAACCTAATTTTACTATCTCTAATGAGAATTTTTATTTTTATAAGCCCGAAATTCCTATTGACACAACCAGTTGTGCATATAGAGTTGGTCCATGCACTGATATAATTCGCGTCGAGCTGCAATTTTTATTTTTCGCGTGTGGACTAGACACCGCGAGAATCTGCTTTATCCCACTGTTGGTAACGCTACTCAAAACCATCGATGGATGAAGTTCGACTTTTGTGGAAGTAAGTATCAGTAAGTAAAAGTGAGTTCAGATGGATTCAATTTGTTTTGGAGTTGTCATTATTTATTTGTCGTACCTACCTATTGCAAAGTCATCATAATTATCTAACATTATTTTTCCTTTTATGCGATGTACCATGAATTAGTGATATGAATTATGATGACACAACATAAAAAGGCAGGTCGCAACTCCGGAACAAATATCTAACCGAAAACCACCTGTCTAGCTCACCTGGTTGGACCACGGACAATTTTTCTTGCCAATGGTCCAATTCAGTACACCTAGGTGAACCATGGGCACTTTTTGGACCATGACCCATAGTCATATTTGCCCGTGGTTCACCTAGGTGTTCTGAGGTGGAACATCGGCAAGAAAATGTGCCCGTGGTCCACCCAGGTGAACTAGGCAGGTGGCCCACGACCGATGACTATCGAAATCCCTAGCCAAAAAGCAGTCAGACGTAGTCCCTACGCGCTATGCGTTATTATTTAATTTCCTTTATGTGATCCTATACTCCAATGCATTTTGGTGAAAGGAAAGGATCCGAATGGCTAGCACGAATGACTTCGTCTCATTGTTGTAAGCAGGCTGATTCTCAAGTTACCTGTTTACGAAAGCCTATGACGCGAAACGACAATACCTATAGTACAGCGCTACTTGTTTAGATGCCCCAGACGAAACGTTTGTAATGCAATGCATAGGAGTATTAATAAAATGTCAGACGATGGTGATGATGATGTCTCTACGTGTGAGCGAATATCAGATATGAATCGCGGGTTCCTACATACTAAATACTCAAAGATACTAGCAATGACGGCATATGAATTCGCCGCTAGAGGCGCTATTGTAACTTGAGGTATTACAAATAAACGTAAAATTAGTACTACCTACAAGTTGCATATTCCGGCTTTACTTTACATTGTTTCCGAATATTTTCGCAGACATACGACAGGTTTATTAAAATGTTAAAAGAAAAGCTATGAAAAGTAGGAGCCAAACTAAGAAGGCAAATAAAATGACAGCTAATTTAGAGGATAAACGGGACTGTGCAACACTGTGGGTAATAAATAGCTTGCTATTAAAGATAAATTAAAAGAAATCCTGAATAATCTGATATGATATACCTTACTCTACAGTGGCGCCAACTAGTGAGTACAAATACGATAGCCCTCTATCTAACAAAGTACAAAAAAATACTCCCTAATATTCAAAAAGGGTTGAAGGTGGCATTGATTCACATGTTTGCATCTGCTAGACTCATATATAATATTATTCTGTATTTGTAACTAGCCGAGCTGGCAAAAAATATTCCGCCTTAAAGTCAGTTTTTGTCAGAGATGGCGCTGCATACGAAAAATTAAAGTTTTTTTTGTGCATTTTTCATATTTATGATAAGATATTTGGCTATTCGAAGAAGAGAGAAAGCTAACCAATCAAAAATCATAAAAATCCGTGCAGCCATTCCAAAGTTATAAGTGGTTGAAATAATACGATTTAAGTTTTGTACGTATAGATTTGTAAAATTTCCTGGTAAGAGTAAAGTTGATATAAAAACGTAAATATAACTTGAAAAGCTTAGCAAGGTGTTGCAATATTTTTCCGCCAGTTGCCGCCTATTTGCATGTGTGTGTAAGACTAGTATCTGTATAGGGCCGTTAGTGACACCAGCGTTTGTGCAGCTATTCTCCGAATTGGTGCATTGTTACCTTCTGAGTGTAGTCTCAAAAAATCGGCCGTATTAAACTGTGTGCGCAAATCAATTGATAATCTATAAGTGTTCTAAGAATTTTCTAAAAACTACAAAAAACACACATCATTGATTACAGCGCCATCTAACGGGACTTCTTCAATGAGCTAACGCGAGCATCCGCCTTAAGTATACTTTCTATTTTTCATAACACAATGTTATCGTGTCTTGTTACAGTTACTACGGTCTCATGATGTGGTTCCCTGAAATGTTCAATCGTTTTGACGAATGGTCGAGGGCGAATGATAACGCTGAGGCCGACATCTGCCAGGTATAAAACCGCTACTATATTTTGAGATTTAGACAATGGACATTAAAGGTTGTCGCACATGTAACCGCTCGGCACCGGACCGACGCCGCCTCACCTCATCGGCACGCATCAGCAAGCAACGGAAACGGCTCAGCACCTCCAAAGTGCCAGCGCGCCTCCGGCTAGGTGACATTGCGCTCGCGGCTGGGCTACAGCGCACTTAAGGTGACGTGGCGGCTAGAGCTGGTAGTCGTTGATGGTCATTCCCCGCGGGGGGAACGATGCGCGCCGTCCCCGTTCCGGCGGCGAGACGCAAGCGCGGCGGCGGCCTGACGTAAGCTCGATGACTGCGAGTTGCCTGTGCGCCGCTTACGGATTACTAGCTTGTGCCGAGGCGAGGCGATGCTGTTCCGATGCCGATGTGTGCGTTACAGTATGGAATTTCTTACAAAGAATACTGGACGGCTCGAGTTGAGGCGGCGCCGATCCGGTGCCGAGCGGTTATGTGTGCGACAACCTTTATGCCCATTTTATGAAAACTTGTGTGTGATGTGCCCATTTGCCTTTCCACTGCAAGGTTTCTCTTCCACTACGTATGGAGTAGATACGGGTTTTTAACTTAAGTAGGTGATTAGCTTAGATTTGTTCTATTTTAAAGGGGTGTTTTTTATGTGTTTTCGGTAGTCTTATTTTATCATGCGTGTAATATTGTATGTGCAGGTGACGCGCTATGTTACCCAGTACGGCACGCACTCGGCAGAGGCGACCTGTGACTCCAGCATACATTCAGACGTCTTCATGGAGTCTCTGATCACGGTCGCCGCCGCCATCCCCTCCAACATCTTCGCCGTGCTTGGCATGGATCGCCTTGGAAGGAAGTTCTTCATGGGTGGGTTGATCAATTATTTTATCACTTTATATTAGGTAGTAGGTTTGACACTAACTAAAGAACCTGAGGAGTGACGACTTCGAATCCTAGAAGGCAGATTAGGTTTAGCGTGGAGATACTTATGTATCTAGGATTGGTTTCACCAAAATCGAATTTTCGGAAGAAAGGATATAGCCGCAAACAAATTTGCGCACGCTAGCCAGAACTCATTGTTTCGTTTTGTTTTAGTGGCCCTAACATTCGTTCCATAACTAATGCGTCTGTCTGTATGTTCTTCTGCAGTGTTCGCGACGTTCTCCGCGGGTCTGTGTTCAGCGGCGATGTACTTCGTGTACAACAAAACCAACAACCTGATCGTCAGCGCCATCTTCAGCTCCGTCATCTCCTGCGGCAACGCTTCGCTCGACTGCCTCATCACTGAAGTCTTCCCCACCAACTTACGGTAAATTCTTCGGCTATATTTAAAACAGGGTTGTTTACGGCAGTCATCCTAAAATAGTAATCGCCGGTCTTCCATAAAGTGTTTCAAGCACGTTACGTATCCGAGACAGAATAAACCTTTGTATAACCTTTATGTAATCAGACCGACTTCTGTTGATGTTTGGCATTGTCAGGTGACCAAAGGGCTATGGTACAAAGAAACTAGGCCCACTGTCTAAACTATTTAGGTTTCATGACATCAAAACATTTCAATGAGGTTTAGTACTTTAGATACTGATCAGGATTCGCCCTGACCTTCCCCTTCGGTAAGCTACACTACCGCCAATGTTGTTCGTGCGGATAATATTTCTAGAATCGATGGTGAAGTGCCATACTCAAAGCACTGCTTGCAGTGTGGATGCAAGCACTCAAGTAGGGTCTAGTAGCAGAGCGCTGAGCCGGGCGCTTTATACATATGCAACAGGTATCTTCCTTGTGTACAAGGTCAGATTATCCATAAGCGGATCAAGCAACTGACTAGGGGAGGGGCCCCCTGCACGCACCAGAAGAAAAAAAACGGCCAAGTGCGAGTCGCACTCGCGCACGAAGGGTTCCGTATCTATAAATATCTATAAACCAGTGTAAGCAGAGGCCTGCTACAAAGCACGCACGCAATGTACGCAGCGTGGGATCACTTTATATTGGTAACTGATATATACAGACATACATAAATTATTCTGGTTCATAGTATTTGTTGTTATAGCGGCATCAGAAATACATCATCTGTGAAAATATCAACTGTCTAGCTATCACGGCTCATGAGATACAGCCTGGTGACAGACGGACGGACGGACAGCGAAGTCTTAGTAATAGGGTTCCGTTTTTACCACTTGGGTACGGAAACCTAAAAAGTAAGAAAAGGGTAAAGGAAAGAGGTCCCAAGAATTGTATTGCCTGCCTAGCGGCCCTGATCACTGCAACAGTGCTTAAGGCTTGTAATTTTTAGTAGCAAGTCCAGTGCGGGGTGAAAAACTGAACGCTTACACGCTTGTTACAGAGCGACTGGTGTAGCCGTGTCCATGGTAGCGGCGCGCCTCGGCGGCATCATCGGCAACGTGGTGATCGCGGCGCTCCTGGA
Source organism: Pandemis corylana (assembly GCA_949127965.1). Classification (NCBI taxonomy): domain Eukaryota; kingdom Metazoa; phylum Arthropoda; class Insecta; order Lepidoptera; family Tortricidae; genus Pandemis; species Pandemis corylana. The sequence goes on along the minus strand of OX421866.1, from coordinate 10,703,551 downwards.
CCAGTACTGCCCCGCGCCCACCTTCATCGTCGCCATCCTGCTGATGGGCGGCGGCCTCATGTGCCTGTTCCTGCCCAACACGACCCGCCAGGCGCTCAAATAACGAAGACATTACCACACCTTACTGCCCCAGCCTTTTAGTAACCTCTAGAACTTTCTCGCTTTCTCGTAGCAACACGCGAGTGAGTTGTCAAAATCTAGAGATTATTAGACTGGGATAATATTGTGGAACTCGCCTTAAAGAAGACTCGGCCGAACATATCATTGTAAATATCGTAGAAGTTTGAGATTTCATTTCTTCCAAATTTTGTATATCTGTTGTACCTACTTGAGACGCAGTCGCTTTGAAGGTTTCCAACTGTAGATTTATAAGAAAAAACTATGTTTTTAGTTAATTGTTCTATTAAGGCATCTTGTGCCCAGTCGAGTTAAATAACTTATGTATTGTTGTGTAATGTAAGTGAAAACATCGACCGCAACAAAGTTCTCGTATGAATTAATGGCACCCAGCCATATGAAATCGTTAGATTTTCATTTCATATAAATAATCATTGTTGTAACTAGTTCGTTCATGTTTTTACAGTATTTTTATACAATTTTTTTAATTTATGAATTAATTAAAATGACGAGCAATATTTGTACGGTAGTCTAGTTGGCTGTTAGTTATCGTTTACTTCCTTCCGTCTTCCGTGAGCACATCCCCGATTGTGCTCTACTTGATCTTATACTCGTACTGCATTTTCCCTGTAGATACAGTTAACTTCTTATTGACGTGTCTTTTATTCTTCCCTATTATTATTTTGATAAAGTATTATAGATATAAGACTCTTTATCTACATTTTTGTTGTATAGATAGGCAATGCAAATATTTTCATATTACGAATTTACGTAGCGATTGTTACCGTAGTCTGTAGTTTAGTAAGTAGTTCAAATAAAATCGTCGACAAATGGAAAGAAGTACACCCGTCGGCGGGCCTGGCCCGGTTCAAGTTTTACCTGCACGATATTATTCAGTCAAAAGCTAAAACTGACCGCCAGTATTGTACAATCAAGTGCAAGTTTATAATAGTAGTGAAAATCAATGCAAAAAGCACTCTTATTTTAAGCTTGTACTTCAATTTGCAATGCGGCTAAGTTTTTTAAACTCCCCAGTGTTAGTTTTATTAAATAAGATGAAGGTAATTTACTATGGAGACGAATAAATCATATTTCAATTGCAATATTGTTTTACTGTCCTTGAAATTTAGAGAAATAAAAAGATTATTTTTGATTAGAGTTTTATTTATTTAAAACTACATAGAAGTTACACTAAGACTTCATTTTTATAGTCCGATCTAGATTCCGACATAGATCACTCAAACAAACCAATAATGTGCTTTGAATAATGTTTAAAGTTACATCAACAAAATTGTACTTAACATTAACGCTATCATAGTACTTACTGCAATAACGTAGAGCGCGGACCGCGGCGCGGCGGTCCCATGTTAGACGATATAAAAAATATGATTACCTAAACTTTTATATATTACAAATACAATCTTATAACTCTTCTTACTTTCCAACAATATCATTATTTCATTAAAATTTACAAAAGTAAATCCATACACTATCTATATTCGTGCCGTCGGCATCGGGTATGTCTAATGTTCGGCTCGATCGAACGCTACTTTCGCACTCGTACTCTCTCCGAAGATATATGTACACGCTCCCATCCATCGCGGCCCCGCGGCGACGCGGCCAACTTTAACAAGCGAGCGCCGGCGCGGCTCGGGCTCGGCCGCATCGACACAACACATAAAACGAATCCATTGCACATAATGTAAAACATGAATCACATTTATAAGTTAACATTCTTAACATGATAATTACAAAGAACACTGCAGAGTCCTTAACAGGCGGGCGGCTCGTCCGCGACAGAGAGCGCCAAGCCGGGGTCGGCGTCTCTCGCTCTCTCCGCGGCGGGGCGCCAGGCCGGCGCCGCCAGCTCGTCCGTCAGCAGCGGCATGGACTTGCCGGGGGGCTCGTCCAGCAGCAGCGGCATGGAGGCCGGCGCGCGCGGCGCGATGCGCGGGTCCGTCACGGTGATCGGCAGCTCCAGCGACGTGGGCACGCTGGGGGGCGCCACGCCGATCACGGCCAGCCCCGCCTCCAGCGAGGCGGCCAGCGGCGGCTCCGCGTCCGCCAGGCTCGGCACCTCCACCGGCGTCATGATGGGCTGGTGTAGCGTCGAGCTGGTTTCAGACACGCGGCAGTGCACGGATACGTTGGCGTTGAGGTCGCGGAACGCGGGCTCGGGCGGCGGCTCGTGGAACACGTCGCTGTTGGCGAGCGCCGCCTCCAGGATGTCGCGCCGCTCCGGCGCGACCGGCTCCGCCATCGGCACCAGCTGGTTGTTCTCGAGTACGAGCGGCCGGTTATCGATCGGCGTCAGCGAGCCGTTATCCTCCACGCACAGGTAGAAGGTGCCGGCCGGGCCGCCGAAGTGCTCCCCGGGCACGGCCAGCAGCTGGCCGTCCGCTAGCGGTGCGGGTGCGGGCGCGGGCTCAGGCTGCGGCGCGGGCTCGGGCTGGCGCACGATGGCGGTGGACGGCAACAGCTCGTCCAACTGGTCCAGGTCGGCGTAGGGCGCAGGCGCGGGCGCGGCCAGCGGCGCCAGCGCGGGCAGCGGCAGAGGCGCGGGCGCGGGCGCGGGCGCGATGGCGACCTCCTGCTTGACCCTCTTGGCGGGCAGAGGGGACGACGCCGGCGGTCTTCTCGTCTTCTTGGGCGCCGCGGGCGCGATCGACTCGCCGGAGGGTATCGCTATTGACTTTTGAACGACTTTATTTTCCGGAACCGCCGAAGTCTTCTGAATTATCTGCCCAGTCCTCTGTAAATGCTCAAATTGCGCCGTCGTGAGCTGCATGACCTGCCCGGATTTCTGCTGCAGGAATATCAGAGGTTCCGACGAGGTCTTCTGGACGGTCTGAGCGAGTTTTCGCGGTTCGGACGCGATGATTCTCTGCTTCGGACGTATCTCGGGCATCGGCGCGATGTTGTGGGCGGTGGTGGCGACGCGTCCACCGACGATCAGTTGGCCTTTGGACGTGATTATTGCGCTTTTCTGTTTAGGAACTATTTTAGTGGCGGGCGCCTTCGCGGGGCCCGCCGCCGTGACGATAGTTTTCGGGGCGCCGGGGGAGCCGGTGGTGATCCGGTGCGTGACCGTTTTCAGCTGCGACACTTTTGGCTGCTGCTTGTTCGGGAACAGTATCTTCTCGTGTTCGGGCGTGAGTAGTATGCGGGACTGCGCGCCCTGCGCATTGGTGATGATCATGACGGTATTGCCGGGGCCGGCGTCGGGCTGCGGCACCAGCTTGGCGGACACGGGCTTGTTGTCGGGCGGCGGCTCGGGCTTGGCCACGAGCACGTGCGCCTTGCCGGTCTGCGGGTCGATGACGATCTTCTGTGTGCGCGTGGGCCGCGGCGAGCTCGCCGTCGGCACTATTATGAACTTGCCCGGCTTCGTTGCCGTCTGCGGTACCGGTTCCAGTTTAGGCGGCGCCTGTTTTATCTCCTTAACCGCAGGCTCGGATTTCGTCATGATAATTTTCTGTTTCCCGGTCGCTTTGTCTATAACCAACATAGGCTTGGACCCCCTGAGTTTCGCAGATTTGGATAAAATATTAGGAGTAGTCGCTTTGCTGACCTCCGGGGCGGGGTTCATTAGCAACGTTTTGAGCTCCGGTTTGCTCTGGCTGGTCATAATAATTTTTTCACTTTCGACGTGTTTCGTTTTAATCAGCTTGGGAGGATTCGTGGGATTCGTGATTATCTTACCGTCCGACATAACGATCGGCATCTTTTCAATGTTCTCCGGAGTGAGGATATCATCGGATAGTACGATAGGCATCGAATTGATGTCGTAAAAAGTCTCATCTGTAGTCTGCTGTTCGACAGTCGGTTTAGTTTCATTGACGGAGGAGACCAAGGCGAACTGTTGTTTGAGTTTATGCAGTTTGGGGGCGGGTTTGGTGATCTTGCGTATCTTCTGCTGGATGACGATGGCGCCGGCGTCGGGCGGCGCGTCGGAGGCCGTGATGGTGTAGGTCTGCACGGCCGAGCCGTCCTCCGGCGGCTTGTTACTTCGCGACAGGATTATGTTCTCTTGTGCGCCCATCTCGGCAAGACTGTTCATTAAGTTTTTGCTGGGGGTGTTACGGCGAATTATAATCTTCTGTTTGGGCGACTGAGGTTTAGCTTTTATTGTTGCTTTTCCGACGTCGAAGTTTAAAATCTTCTCTTTACCGGAGACTATTACTTGTTTAGTGGGCGTAGTTTTAGTGATGATCTTGGGCATGCATGGCTCCTCCAGTATTTTTAGCAGTTTCGAGGACGACGTTTCGAATTTAGCCAATTTGCTGTTACTCGGATCACAATTATTATCTGAGGACAATGAGGCAATTTTTTGTTCCACAGAACGGCTTGATTCAATTACTTTACTCGGGGGCGTATTTGGCGCGTCTACTTTACTTATACTGTCAATTTCATTCAATTTAGACTCGGTCACTTTGATTTTATGATCTATAGACTCCGACATCTCTACTAAAGATTGTGCAGCATACAAATTTTCACTTTTCTCTTCTTCGGTCTCATATCTCGCATTGAGACTGTCACCTTTTGTTGTTTCTAAGGGTTCCTCCACGTGAAGTTCGTTCACAGATTTTTCTACAGGGATAATTTCACATATTTTGGTATCATTTACCTCGTCGTTTTCAGTTTGGATTATTTCTTCTTGGACTTCTTCTTGAAAATGATCACTTGTGAAATGCGTAGGTAAATTCAAGTTTTCTTGATGATGACTAGGTACAATATTCTGAATAGCTGTTGCAGGAAGATTGATTAATGCTTCCGCTATTTGAAGATCTGATTCAGAAGGGATATTGTCTACTACAGTTTCAGGATGAAGTTCACTGTCTACCTTAGCCATTGGTACGTCACTACTGTCATAATTAAATTTGTGTGTCAATTCATTTTTAGTATCATTTAAGTCAATTTTGTCATATTTTATGTCATCGTTAAGCTCATTTGCTGTAAGCTTTTCTGCTGAAGTAGGTACTTCTTCCAATATAGGTATGTTTTTCTTAATTGGTAATTCTTCCACAGTATGTTCCTCTTTTACTATGGATTCTTCTGCCATTGTAGTTATTCCCTCTTCTATAGAATTACCAATAGGTAAGACTTCTTGTGTTGTTATTTCTTCTACTGTGGGTATTCCTTCTTCAGTTGGCGTTTCTTCTTCTGTTGCCGTTTCTTCTTCTGTTGGCAGTTCTGCTGTTTTTATTTCTTCTACTGGTTGTTTTTTTCCTTCTATCGGTATTTTGTCTTCCGTTGTAATTATTTCTTCTGTTGGTACTTCTTTTACTATAGGTTCTTGTTCCAGTAAACATAATTGATCTACTTTACATATTTCTTCCACTGTAGGTTTGTTTTCCGCTAGTGGTTCTTCAATCATGGGTTCATCTTCTGAGGGTGTAGTTTCTATGTGTTCACTTCCCTTCTCTATCTCTTCATTAAACCCATTAATATTGTTACTTCCTCCATTGTCTTTATTGTCATCTTCAAACAAATCCTCTGGAGGATCATCACTTATAATTTTGGTAACCCTGTCAGTCTCTCTGGACACGCTAAGTAAGGCATCTACAGCAGATGCAGTAGATTCATTCATAATTTGCTCAGACGATTTTGTTGGTATTGATACTGGTAATAAATCAAGATCAGAATTTTGTGCGATATTTCCCTCGTCTGATTTATCTGTAATAATTTTCTTATCATAATTGATATCTTCCTTAATAAAAGAACTGCCTAACTGTTCACGTTCAGTTTTATCTTTTGCGAGTGGTCCAAATTGTATGTCTTTATTAATTGGTTTTATTTCTTGTGTCGGGTATAAAACATCTAGATTTGAATGAGGAGTAATTAATTTATAATTTTCTTTTTCGTCGACAACCGCCACATTTTCAACCACTAAACTATCAGATTTATTATTAGCACCTTTCGCCGTAGACTTATCTTCTGCGACTAATTCTAAATAACTTTTCTCCTTTTCCCATGACTGCGCCGCTTCTGCTTTCATTTTCTTGAGTTGAATCTTTGGAGCTAATCGAGCCACCTTCACATGTTCTATCGGAGGTGACTCTCTAGCTTCAGGAGACGATACAGCATCAGAACCATTGAGTTCGCTCTCTGCGTCCATTCTCTCCGCCGCGTTCAGCTGTTCAGCCACATACTTTCCTATTGCGTCTTGGCTTCTAGAGTGTCTACTTCGAAAAAAAGTTTTAGTCTTAAAAATTGCTTTTGTAGGTTGCATTTCTGGTGCGGTTTTCTCCGTTGCTTTACTGGATTCAGGTACACTTTCAGCTTTTTTATCTGGAGATTTTACAATCGAAGGCTCAGGAAAATTTTCCTCAACAGTCAAAGGTTCTGGGGCCGCAGGTAGATCTGGCATTGTGGTCCTGTTGAGTAGTTCGGCCACCTCTCTCGCCACATCGTCATCATCTATGCTTATGCTTTTTCTTTCCTCTCTTCGTTTGGCTGGATTTTTAACTCTAGGTATTTTACGACCAGCGTCCGCTTCAAGAGACCAGTCCTCATCCTCGCAGAATTCATATTTGGAGTCACTGGAAGATTCAGGTTTATCTGTTGCAGGCAGCGCATCGGATTTATCGGCAGATGACTGTTGCAGGAGCGCGGGTAACTCGGCCGGCGTGGGCTGCGCGGGCAGGCCGGGCGACGCCGGCGCGACCTCCGGAGACTTGTCGTTCGAATCTTCGTCCATGTCATCCCAGTCCGCCAGCAAACTGCTTTTAATTTCCTCATCAGTCTTAGTCTTCTTTACCTCCACAGGTTCCTGCTCTTCTTCAATAGAGCGCTTTCGTGCTTGAGATTTCTTTTTGAGCTTGTCCATGTTTTCGGTATTGTTAGTGTTTTCAGCCTGTTCCCTCTTTTCAGGTTTTTGAGATTTATCCGTTTTGTCTGCTTTTTCTGTTTTTTCAACTTTTTCTTTACGTGGTTTACGCGCTTTTGGTGTCTTGTTTGGAGTCGACTTCGGTGGGGACTTCACAACCGCTTTTTTACGCACTGGAGATGGGGTATAAGGTGTATATGTGGCACTGTGTGTTTTATTGTGTAAAATTAGAACGTTAAGGCGTGTTGTCGTAAATGCGCACAAAGGGCAAGGATATACGCCAGAAACGCTGCCCGATGTGTTTGGCGAAGAAAACGTGGGTAGAGGCTTATCTGCTTTTGAAGTCTTTTCCTCTGTAGCTTCTGATTCAGACCCTGCGCGGCTTGTAGATGGTGTTGATAAAGTGTCGTTTGCTTGACTAGGCGTCTTAGATCCTTGAACCAAGATATGTACTTTATAATCACTCTTGTCCCGATTTATCTGCAATAGAAGAATACAGTTAAGATAATGACCTCAGCTGAACAAGTCACATGAAAATTGAAGCTTATGCTTACCCTCCTGACTGGAGTGGAGCTCTGAGGTGTACTTGAAGAATCCTTTCGTCTCCCTCTTCCTGCAATGCAAAAATTTCACAAATTTCAATACCACTCCACAAAATGTCTTTTGTTCTTTGTCACTATGTTACAGCACTAGGTTTTCATTTAAGTGAATAATTTACCAGAAACAGGAGTTTTCTTCACAGCACTGCCAAAAATCCCAGCATAACTTTTCTTAGGTGTGGCAGCGAATTCTTCACTTGTCAAGATGTCTGGATCACCCCCTGTCTCTGTCTCTGCTCGAACCACATCCTCTGGGAATTTCTCCATGTGTGCTTGCTTAGATCTATAATTGTCTGCAGAAGAACGAAAATAAATAATTGATGAATGTTTCTTGAGTGAAGTGAATATAAAACAAAATCATTGTATTATAAATCATACTTACATAATCCTTTTTTAATAAATTCATGTTTGCGGCTGCAGTTGTATTTGTAGATGGAATTATTGTTCTTGACATACTCACTGGAAAATGACAAAATGTTGCATGAGTTTTTTATTGTACTTTTTAATTATTTGAACATTATTATTAATTTTTATTATTCTTTTATTTTTATAGGTATTGTCTAATCTCCAGTAATTATTTTCAGACAAAGATTATAAAGAATTGACACACTATACACCGTAGGAACGAGTTATGCGAAAAATTTTAATTATGGATTCCTGGTGGTATTACAAGTAAATAATGTTATGTCAACATGGGGTCCAAAACTGTCACATTAACTTTCTTAATTTCCGTAACAAAAAATCAATTAACAATGGTACTTTCTTGTGAATGAAACCTTAGAAACAAGAGGTGCTATTCAATTCGGTGACAATCGTTATAATTTTTTAAGTAATTTCTCGTGACATTTTAAATATGATTTATGGCCATTACCTTCTCAACAAGAAAAAGACTACTAGTATACTATACAAGTTTGCGGCTACTGTAGTCACTGGGATGTTTGACGGCTTAATAACTATGCAGCCAACCATTCATTAATATCTAAACACACACATGTAATTGCAAATAGGAACTCCAATGTATCTGGACTCACTTGTACGATTCATGATAGTTGTGTTCAGATATTTTTCAGAATCTAGGAACGGCTATATTTAAACAGATATTAATGTCAAACTGAACTGTTTGTTTAAATTCTAGCACGATTCAGTGTTAAACTGGAGATTTGGTCCTAAAAAGACCAATAAACAAGAACAAAAACCAAAACTGGTATTGAGGGTTTTCATGCAGTGTTTGGGAGAAATCAGCATTCGTGTAGTGGCTCTCTCCATATTAAGTAGAATAGTTACTCGTGTTTTTCAGAGTTACTAAACTATCAATTTATGAAATAATCGCTTCTATGAACACAAATACAAATTATATACAACCAGAATCATATTCAAAATAAGATAAGGTTTTTTGCCAAATAGCTTGCTTTCTCAAAATGATTATTTTACGCAAGTGACTGCGCAAGCTTCATTATTATAGATGTATAAGTTTATGAATGTAGGTGAGGTAGGAGGCATGTTCACTATTTCTTCGCACTGAAACAGCTGAATAAATGTGAATGACTATTTATGATAGTTTATATCCTAAATGAACATGTATGTTGCCATTTAGTCCAAAAGAAAGCATTAATGAATTACTAATCATGCAGACAAAGTCGCAGGGAGAGCCTATTAACTACATAGTATTCTTGTTATTCAAAAAGGTTTAGGCCCCATACTTGAGCTGATTCATGAGTTTTGATAATTGAGTTCCTGGCCTCATTAAATGCACTACAGATAATCAAATCAAAAAGATTATTTTTGAATCATTAGTAATGTAGAAATAAGTTTAATTACTTGCCTAATTAAGTTTTAATTAAAATCCACATAAACAAGTAAAATGAAAGGAAACTGGTAGGTATACAAATTGTTTCCGATGGAAAAGAGCACTGCGGACCTGTTGAGGAACTGGAGGTAGCTCCTATAAATTCACAGACAACGGGGGAGAGCTAATTAGATGTGCTTGGTTTTCAATGTTTTCAAAGTAATGCTGAAATCAATCCCAGTTTAACAGATTCTCATTTAAAATGCTGGAAATCGTAATATTGAACTTTTAGCTGATATGCACTCCATGTCAGTAAATACTTAAATGTACACATCTAAGGATAAATAAACATTTTCAAATTGATGTAGGTGCTAGAAAAAATAAATAAAAGGATAAAAGGAGCTTGCGTTCAGTGCTCCAATAAGCCTACATAAAAGAATCTCAGATTAATTATGTAAATATCATACACCATAGAGTAAATCTAGAACAAAGACAGGAGTGTGTGATGCTCTTTGAGCTTGAAAATATTAGTTAGTACATGAAATTTTCAGGTTATAGTTGGTAACGTACTAGGTGCTCTCCTGAAAGAACTTGACGACAGCAATGGGTGGTTTCTTGAATGATGGCAGCAAATCTGCAGGCAGCTTCTCGGCTTCGACCACTTCGCCGGGCCACCAGCATGACCCTAGCTTCACCCACACGACATCCCCGTCCAAATAATTTATTTCACTCTGCTCACTCATCTCCACTTTGTTCAGACAAAATGCACGACCATATTTCTATACACTGTAGCCACTATGATATGTCGTGAAAATCGGTTACCACATCATCGCGTCTTGGCTGTACCGTGTCAGCCTTTGCTACACTCAAATCGACCAATATGAAATCCCGAACACGAATTATGTATGCAATTGTCAAAACAGTAGCAAAATATTAGTTGTAAATACTATTCGCCGACTGCTACGAAATAATTTTATTCGTGACCTCAGGATGGCAGCATTGAGTTGACAAGCAGCTTCGGATCAGTCTTAAACGTTTTCTTTAATCACAAATAGACTCCACCATAAGTATTTCAAGTCTCAAAAGTAAACAATAATTATTTTTTTATTATTTTTGTTAAGTAAGAAATCTTAAGCATGATTTTGTAAAGATAAAAATAAAAAAAGCACAATTTTTTCACCGGAAACCATTACTAAGTACAGCGTCAGCAAATGCCAACATAATGATACTAATTAAGTGTTGCCAAAGTGAATAATTGGACAAAAGCAAATAAAGTTTCCCATTCACAAGTGATTGCAATGCACATTTCAATAATGTGTGAAAATAAAAAAAACCGATTTCTATTTACTAATTGCTAAATTTATGTAACTTCACGAAACTTTTTATTTTAAATAAAATAAAAGTTTTGCACGAGCTTAAAATATAATCTGTTCAACGATAAAATAAATCAAGTAGTACCAGTATTTTATTTATTCATAATCATTAATGGCGCCAATGAAGTTTTTTTTTGGCTGCTTGTAAAAAGCCAGGCATTTTCGAAGTTTTATTTCAGTGTCGTGCTGTTCCGTTCACAGTAATGGCTCACATTAAATTGTGAGTGAGAGGGACGGTATGATACGAACTTCGAATATCGTTTTTCGGAGTAGCGCCACCGTACCGAAAGCGGCGAAACCGAAAAACTGAAAGTGACAAAAAGTCAACGGGTCTCAGGGAATACTGAAAAAGCAGGTAAAATTACTCGCACATGTTTATTCTCTCATAACAACGCATTTGCAATCGTGTGGTGTTTCGTGAGTTCATGGGTTGGGTGGTTGTAGCTCACTAATCGTCAGTTCGTTTGTCTCATTACTGGGTACTTAATAAATGATTGTGTTGAATTTTCCTGTCTGTTTTTCACTATATATATTTCTGTCAAGAACTGTCTTTCTAACAAAATATACCTTAATCACAAAAATAGCCAGGCGGTTACAATCATTCAAGAATCCGAGTTAGCTATACTTACGTAAAATTACTATCGAACCAGGAATCAATTTGTTCGAAAGTAGGTACATAGTAGTGAAAATAACGATCGTTAAGTTAATTAGTACCACGTGGTAAGTATGTAGGTACATACTAAGTACCTATATATACTTGGGTTTCGTCTAGTCTCAAATCTTCTCCAACTTTTTCCAAATATATAGGTACCTAGGTATTATATATGTAGGTATCTAGTATTAATGGAGGATCAATATCAGGGCATAAACAATTAAAACACGAAAATACAAAACACTTACTTTAATTAGCATGATAATTACAAATTACATTATCCGAATAATTTAATAATGTCTTAATTCTATGTGAGTCAGCAATAGTTTAATTTTGCTTTGGTAATTTCAATTTTTAAAGTACTATGACACTAACGATCATACTTAAGTAAGAATGTTTGAACGTAATAAATTGACCTTATTCGGTACAATTAGATTATAATTATTAAGTTAACTAATTAATTACCTACGACCTCGATAGGATCTAACGTAAGGGTGCTACACCGAAACATGCTAGTTATTGCCACTGATAGCAAGTATAGGAATCAGGGCAGTTAAAATGTAGTCTTTCTTATGTTTTGCGTGTCTGAGATGGATTTATTCTATATTATATTCGGAGTAATATTCTTAGGGAAAAGGGACTATTTATTTATGTCTGAGTTTTAGTTTTCAATCAATGTTTCACTTAATTAAGCCATGAGGCATAATGTTTTTAAAAAATAAGAAAAAAAATATAATGTTGTCTATTGAACTATTTACGTTGAACTACTAAGTAACAGAGTGGGCAGTGAGGGTTCCAGCTCTAATTGGCGCTGATTTCCGAGCTACCTTGCAGCCCTAGGTTATGGGTGTGTAGACTTAGAATGCCCTGCTGGTACCGAGCAGAGCAGTAGTAAGTAAATATTGCATTCCAACGTACAAGTAACAGTATTTTTTCGATCGAATTTCGGCTGAAGCGCTTGAAACTCAAAATACATTTGCGCGTTCAGACAGATTTATTCTAAACGTAGACGCAGAGAGTAAATAAGCTCAGCAGCGACTAAAATTCACGTGAGATTGGGGACGGGGGGAAGGGGTCGAGAAAAATCTTAAAACATTGAGATGTGTGTTGATTGTGTCTCAAAAAAACCTCAAAAATTCCTCACGTAATTAATGGACGGCCCCCTAAGCTAAGCATGCTGGCCTTATCCGAAATTCGATTTTCGAGGTTCGTATCAAGCCGTTCCGCTCACATTAATGATCTTTAACTTGAGAATGAGAGGGCGGTATGATACGGACGTCGAGAATCGAGTTTCGAGGCCCTCTGTGCTGTGAGATCAGCCCGCGTACTGGCGCACAATCTTGGCCCACTCCTGCGGGAAGTTGCGCTGCACGTAGGAGAGGGTCCGCTGGATCTGCTTCGTCTCCTGGGGACTACACTGCGGGCAAGCGCCGCGCAGCACCAGGGGGGCTAGTGCTGGAACACACACAAAATGTTCAATGTAAGTAACCTTTATGAATGCCCTAGACGGGGATGCCTAAAAACTCATCAGCGTTGCCTCCATCTGGTGTGATGGGGACGCAGTGGGTTGCCACTAGGGTTAGTAACCTGAAGTAACGAGAGTGGGTGCTACCAGGGTCAGTAATCCGAGGCTTTACCGAGGGACTATAGTATTCGTTAAGAAACGAGTGTTAAGATTATGAAAGGGTTGGCAATGGCAACACGCATGGTAGTTCGCTGATGGATTTGCAAGCGGCTACGGCTTGTGGCTACGGAAGCCGCTTACCATCAAACGTACGCTAGTTTGCGAACAACGCATTTTGTAGGTCAAAATCCATAAATAATAAGTAGCTACCAATCGACTTTGGCAATACACAAACACCCAATATAATCAGGCTTCAAGATTTCAGGAGTATAGGTACTTACATACTTATATTGTCTAACAACCCTGAGAGTTCGAAATGTAACAAAACCGTCACACCGTTTTTACCTAAGGTCGTATCTCAACTTTAATTGCCTTAAGCTTGATTTGAATTGTCTTTCAAGGCCCTTGCAAGACTTGCAGAGAAGGTGTCTTTGGGTACCTACCTAGACAGTTAGGTACGTACAACAGATACAGAGGTTGTTGCACTTGATTACCTCGATAGGCATTTTTACGATTTGTCATTGGATTTTAATATTGGCGCTACGCCAATCGACGACCCTGCACGCGGCCTCATGCTCTGAGTTCTATGTATTCTGACAGACGATATTAAAATGTAAACTCATTTTTTTTTAGAAGACGTAACATTGCTGCCCGACTAGGTACCGTAGCACGAGAGCGCGCGAGATAGACTACCCATCTCTTTCTAGAGCGAACAGTAAAAAGAGATGGGCAACCTATCTTGCGAACGACGCGACTCTTGCGCGCTCTCATGTTAGTGCTTCTCTACCGAACTGACTTTTACGACTGCTCTCGTGTTCAGAAGCTAACAATCACCAATAACTAACGCGTTAGGATAACTTTACTTACTTTTAAGCCTCTTCCCGATGGGGTCGCAAGGTGCTTCTCCGAGTGCACATTTGAGCTGTCGCGCTATGAATCGTTTGTCATTGAGCGCGTCTTCTAGCGTGGTGTCCGAGACAGCCGGCCGTTGCTGCGCCTGCGCCGCCGTCGCCAACGCCACCAGCGCACACAGTACCAGGAACATCTGGAATACAAGGACGATATGATAAGTACCTTCATTGATGAGACGTTTTAACTGCGCTGCTATCCTGCGCCTGCGTCACATTGAAGAGCTCTTAGGCTCTTACAGTACAGGGTGTCAGTGTGTCACCTGTCTCCTGTGACCCCTTAACCGAAATGAGTCGTCGATATTAAAACCTCCGCGTTTTCGTAAAATATTTTTGAGTAAAATCCTTGTTACTTTTCCTTATATCTTCTGAAAACTGCTGTTAATTAACCAAACTTTGTAGGTGTACTACTGTATAATTGTGGTATAATTATGCTAAATTTTCATCACATCCGTTCCGTGGCGAAGACGTGAGTACAATACACTGTTTCAGAATCTTCAGAGCCATAATATTCATCATTACCTCACGTATTATTGGACTGTCCATTGGTTGTTACAACAAACTATCAAAGGTTAGTCAATCGATGACGAATCTGAGACAAATTGGTTTCGCAGTAAACCTTGCGCGATTTAGAAAACTGACCATTCTCGAATCGTTCACAAGGGCATTTTCACACTAGGCTATTGTTATTAGTACAGAGCTAACTGGAATTAATGATTGACATGACATAATGGTGCTACACATCCGTCATGCGTTCAGTCGCGCCAGCTGCTGGGGTACCTGCACTAACTGCCGTTTTATTTCATTACGTACTAAATAACAGCTTAGCACTAGCACTTGCGCGCACTTTCACAACAGACCGCTTATTTTGAAGCCTAACGACCATTTCCTGCCAATCTTCCTTTACCGTAATCTTATCGATTTTCAATTTTTATTACACTTATAAATTTTATTTTGTAAAATACACGCGCGTGGATTTATAAGGCTCCGTCAATCACTTTTGATACGTTTTGATAAGCACGTTAAACAACCCAAAAACACAACTGCGTTTACACGTACCGTCGTAATACGAAGGTTGTAATGTGAATTTTGTATCGTCTATTTTTCCTAGTGGAAGCCCGACTGTTGATCAATCAGTTGGGGTCGATATTGTAGAATGATACATCAGTACAGGACGTGCCCAGAACTCTAATCAGGCATGGAGTAATCGATGCGCCTCCAAATATGACCGCGAGGATATTCCTCGCTGGGTTTTCGCGGACCAAAGACAAACAATATTTTTCTGCAAATTGGCCGACTGATTCATTGCTGCGCAGAGTCAAACCGGTTTTTAAAACGTGATTTGTAGATTTAAGTGGTGAACTCCACATGATCGGAAACATCATCGCAAAACAATACTTTTGACAGATTTGAAAAGCATATTTTACTTAACGGAACCGTTAGGTGTGCGAGCAAGCACAGGAAGATTTGCATTTGAAAGAGGAAACGTTATGCGCCAATGTTTTCTGGCCTACGTTTTCCTTGACCTACACTGGACAGCCTTACCTGCGTAGGTAACTGCTTACTTTGGTACCGGAATTACGCCTAAAATGGACCTTTAGAGCGTTAACTACGCTTTAAGTTCTTGGTGGTTGCCTTCGCAAGAGTATCTCCAAGTGGCCACCGTTCTTTAGCCCGTAACCGCAACTCGCCAACCTTGAATTTTAACTGCATCCTTTTCGTCATGCGTACAATTATGGCTATATTATTATGTAACGAAAAACGGACCCGAAATTATGAATATCTCATTTAAATTCATCTAAATCAATGATTAAACCAGAATACCAAATTGACGTCCTTCGCCTAGTTCTAACATACAAAATACCTAAGTATGATAATTATGTTAATTGGAGCGACTGACACCGGTTATGGATAGTTTATCGAGCTAATATCATTTTATTTATGCTCCATTTAGATTAATCAATTATTGATTTTTTAAATAATTAAAAAATAAACGGTTCCAAACTGACGATACGGGGGCGATCATTTTTAGTCTTTGTGTCTCACTGTATGAGTCTTAACTTAAAACATAATAATAGTCTGCCATAGGGTAAACGAAAACTGAAACATGACGCTACCTCTGTCTTCACTCCATGCCCCATATAAACTTCAGAACCGTAACCTGGGCAGGTGTCAGTGTGACAATAGCTAAGTAGGGAAGCGATTACACAGTAGTAGTATACCTACTCGATTCTGCTTCTCTGACAGGAAGTACAGTGGGTAGGTATAACAATTATATGATAATATAACTAAGAAAATTTGTAAATTCAATCGCCTGCTGTATTCTAACCAAGTGTCACTGGATGGATAATATCGTTCACATTTATATAGCTTTGCGAGTTTTTGATAATCTTCGCTGCAATGTACCCCAATGTCCAATCAGACTTAACTCCAAATGATTTTCATTAATGTAGGTATTTTCAAAATTAAAGGAGCATTCGCGGAACTAAATTTGACGACGACAACGCGGTCATGCTTGCCGTAGGAGACTTTGGAGAGACAGACAGAAAAAAAATAACGATATATTAAACTCTGGAATCATCTAGCGGCACCAATTCTCCCGGACCGGTACGACTTAGGGATCTTCAAAAAACGAGCCTATTCTTTTCTTAAAGGACCGGCAACACGCTTCATAACGCCTCATGTTACTAGTGTCTATGGGCAGCGGTGATTACTTTCCATTAGGTGACCCGCTTGCTCGTTTTCCCTTATCATATAAAAAATGTATAGGAAATCATGTAGAAAAAAATTGAAATATTATTATTAATGTAACAAAAAACGTGGGAAGACCAAGATTTTTAGAACAATTTCAGTTAGGTACATTAATTGTAAAATACTTTAAAGTAAAGGTTAAGTCGAAAAAATATTGTCATGAAGTATGTTTTACAATAAATATAAAGGTACCTAAGTAAGATTTTATACACAGTTGGCTGCATTCTGATTTGAGCTGTTGTTTGTAACTAAATAACTATAAGTTTTACGTAATGTGAATTCTCAAAATAAAATAAATACTTTAGTTTCTTTTTGACCCTATTTCTAAGAACTTTTAGATTCACCCTAATAATATTATGTATGTGAAATATGATACAGATATGGGTATTAAATATATAAATAGATAGTAAACGCATGCGGCCTAGTTTATATATAGCGACTTTAGTGGTTTGACCTATGACATTTGATTGTTCGGGCTCCAAGTTCAGAATTTATGTGCAAGGTTGTATTTACGTCTGATATTAGGAACTGCAGTTTTTTTTGTGAAATGGAATTAAAACCAGCAAGGGTGCCGCCTGTGGCCAGTGAGCGCCAGCACCCATAGACACCCGCAGCACCAGAGGATTGCATTGTGTACCTTAATTTAATCAAAGCTTGACTCAGCTGGGCTTCCCACCCATACGTATACTGTTAAGCAAGTAAGCACTTACGGGAAACATTAAAGCTTATCCTCAGGAAATCCGTGTTATTGTTAAATAAGTCGTTAACGAGAATTGTCATTTAGGGTGTACAGCCGAAGTAATTGAATCACGTACCATGTAGAACCTTTTCACATTCAATTTCGCAATAATTTCTTGGTCAGGTGTATGGTAAGTCGGTTTGACATTTGCAGTAAAAAGATTCCACAGTCGAACGCGATTCAGCTTCTTCCACAATTCAGTCAGCTGCAGAGAAAGGTGACCCACCCCCTATCTCTCGTACCCACTACCTAATACTGCGCGGGGCGTGTGACGTTCATGTTAAACTCAAGCAAATGTATGTGAGCGTCCTGATTACACGCTGCACAGAGCCCTTTCCCGCTGCCCGCTCCGCTGCCCGCTCTGCCGAACGCTCCGCTAGACACGAACCGCTCAGGCCTTACACTTACCCTCCACGTCAAAACAGCAGCGCAGGCACTGCTGCTTAGCGGCATGATTACCAAGTAAAAATGGTGGTGATACTGGTAATGATTCGAACGTACAAATGGTCCTATAATATGGAAGTTTACGCAAGTAATGGCGGCTCTGGCAGGGAATTCCTTTTGTTCCCTGACTATAGTTCTTACGGGTTACGTCAGCGAAGAGATTAGCGTGCGCCCGCGCCGGTCGATTGGTTACGTCAGCGCGGAACTCGGAAACAATCCCCAAATATTAAATAACACTAACGACTGCAGCTCAACCGGGTCAAGCCGTTGGCGCGAAATAAGTGGGACGCGACACGCGTTGACGGGCGTGAGTCGGTCTATAGCATGTTACACGACTTGCATACGGTGCCGCGGCTGCGTATTAGGTGAAAAACTTAAGAAAAGGACCCGGGGCCCTATTATTGAAAGCACATCACTCGAAAGTACTAGTTGAAAGTGGTATAATTCTGTGTATTGCTCCAAAACTACAGCTCAAAATTAAATTTTCGACTAGTTGACTAGATTAATTGCAGCTGTAATTTTCTTCGTATCTATTCGTAATTTTTTACTATATTCGAGTGGCATTTTTCAGATACCGACGGGGAAGAACTAAAATCTCTAAAATATAAATCCTAGCTTAAATTTTTTTTATTATTGTAGTTTGAATTCTATTGAGAGAACCAATAGCTCCTATCTTGTAATTTACAAGATAGGAGGTCTTTGTTCTTCTCCGTCGATACGTACCTTTAAAAATCAGGCCTCTACTACAGCACTAAGTAGTGTAGGTACTAGGTACAGACGTAACACGGAATTTAAGTCATTTTTCTAATTTGGAACGTCAATTTAATTTTTGATAGTGTAACTACAAGCTTTTTTACTGACTGTATTTTTGTTGGCTGTACTTGCGTTGCCATCCGTCCAATTCCAAGTTAATCGGACCAACCGTTGAAGAGTTTCCCTTCTGCGGAGATTATTGTATTGTCATCCGACTTACACAAGTAAGCCAAATTTCAGCTTAATCGGGTGAAGTATCTGCTTCAAAGCGAGTTACAAGATTCCACCCGGACCACTATACTTACATTAGACAAGACTTGCAAGTTAATAAAACCTATAAAATACCTACTTAAATAATAAAAAAAAGCTTGTAATAAATTATACAGATATAATCAAACAAACTACCGCAACCACCTGCTGAAATTGGTATTCCAGAATTGTTTTAAGACACCTTGTATAAGCTAACTAGGTAGGCGTATCGTTAATACATATACGTTAAATCGGCGACATTTACAGAAACGAGACTACAGAAATTGACAGCTGTCGGTGCGTGTGAAAAAACTAAAACTTTACTCTTTATTCAGCCCTCAGCTCAGGGGCGCCACTCAGGCTCACAGCGTGTAAGAAAATTGATCTAGTCTTTATGTATTTCTCGCCGTGGTGCCGTGACACACATATATAACAGTTATATGACTCTATCTCTTGCGTTGCATCTATTATTAACTATATTTTATAACTATGGTTTAACCGTAGTTAAATCTGACGAATGAACTCGTTTCACCGAAGGAAAAGTAAGAAGCTAAGACGGTTATATTTTATGTAGCTACTCTAGTTCAAAAATAAATCCAAAATAAATCCCTGAACGTTTTCCAGAAATTATTATTTTGTTTGACAAATTAATGTTTCCATAGATTGCTCGACTCGATGTTTAAAGGAATGACGTAATTTTTGACTCTAAAAAAATCTTTTGATGTATCCCAGAACAATTTTGAGGCATGGACTGTAGCCAGTGTTATACAGAGGACACCTATTTTAGAATAATACCCATGCCATATTTATTAATCTTACCTACTGCAATATGTAGAGCACCTAGAGACTAATAGTAGCTCGAGTTAATAGATTTCATGGTAGTCCCATAAGAAATTTATTAAATACTAAAAGGATTTAAGTTTATACATATTATCAATGTCTTCATGTTGCTACTTTTGCAACGGTTCCTTGATCTTAAACGCCTGACTTAAATTTACACTTAAATTTAAACAGCACGCTCTATCAATAGCGCCATAAGTATTTAGATAAAAAATAAGGAACCAAATGTCACTTATGTATACGGTGAACTCGTCAGCGCAACAATAATTAAATTGCCTAACTATGTTCAGAAAACTTTGAAAGATACCTTTCTTCTAGATCGTATGTTACATAGAGTTACTTAATGCGTCGTTTTTTTCAATTTCAAATGTTTAATAATAGTTAATAAATAGTAGTTTATGCTAATGGTAGTGTTAGGTCATTCGCATGCTTCTAATGTTATGATGTTTCACAGTATGTAACGACACGCACATTTTAACAATTATAATAATTATATATACGACGAGTAATACCAGGTATTTAACCTGTGTAGGTACTCGTTCATAACCAAACGTCCTTTCCTCACAGTAAACACCAACGCAGGTTTTCCTCGAAAGCTCGAAACTGGTCGCCGCAGAAAAACGGGGCGAGAGAAAATGCACAATGCAACTCACCTGCATTATAGTCGCTCGTACTCGAACCACTTTTACTTTCGCACGTTTAGCTTTGGCAATCGGGTGACCCGGATATGGCTTGATTAAAGTTTGTTTTTGATAGCTGCGGGTGTCGGGTGGTTGGGCCTGCGGCTGGGTCGAGAGTGCTGGAGCGAACAGTGGTGTAACCTCTTACTTAACTCGCGGATCCCCTCTCTGCTCACGATGCACTCGGCTTGCTTAACATCAACCGACCGTACCGGTGACGCTAAAGACGCTAGCGTGCACCCGCACTCAATGAAACGATGACAAATGTTTGCAGTTTGTTTTATTTACAAAGTTAGGTACAAAATGCTTGGTTATTTATGTAATTCTAGGGTTAAGTAACTTGATTGATGGAAATTCTGGTGGACTTGGCACATGGTATTTTTATCTTCTTTTAAATTCCTTATATTTCAGTAAACAAGCATTGCAGTGGATAGATAGTATAGATGAATTGATTTTTTGTGTTCAATGTATAATTACAATTTATATAAATAAATCAATAATACTTAGTTACCTACTTAGTTGTTTTCGATTTTACACAACAAATCATTTTAACTACGAGTATTTGTATCCTTGAACTCTATCGATGTTACTGTTAAAAAGCTGAAGGGGCATAATTTAAAACAAGTTATCTATAGACCTATATTTTACACCCGTATAAAATATATAAAAATAATAAAAACTAAATTTAAATAAGGATTAAATACTCAACAAAGCTAAGGTTTTTTTTTAGTTTTTTACCAACGGTATCTGTGACATGACAAAGGACCGTCGTAACTCCCAATCCGTCCCAATTTTCCTACTTTAAATACGGATGTATGTTGTTAAAGTGTACGTAAGATAATCTAAGACTCATTCCTGTAGCTAGTCGTATATTTCAGCCGTATTGGCGCACGATCTTAGCCCACTCCCAAGGGTAGTTTCTTTGGATGAACGCAAGTGTGCGCCGGATCTGGCGGGTCTCCTGCGCAGAGCACTGCGGGCATGCGCCGCGCAGCACCAGCGGCGCCAGCGCTGAAACAAAGTAGCTAATCAGAACAGGTACACATCTTGACCCTCACCATCTGACCATTCAACGTGACCCCAGGGGCGGTAGGATTTCGAGGGATCCTCAAACTGTTTTTGATACAATTTTCAGTATAGGTACGTGACCCAAGGGGTGGCGCTTACCACACTCAAAAACTAGGAACAATGCGCGCGGCCGGTGTCTTGGGGTAGAGGCCTGCGGCGGAAAACCATGATTTCATATTTACCTACTCTATTTTAAGTTTTTTCTTTTGTCTTCTTGTCTTTTCGTGTTTCATGTTAGGTCTCACCCTAACTATTATTTTACTCTTCTGCTTAAGGAATCGCTTACGAAACTCTTATAAAATTCTAAATACTTAACAGGAAAACGCGCCAACAAAATGGGAATTATGCAAGTCAGTTGTGCGAGTGGTTTTTGAATGAGTGAAAGAACTGGAGTACGTAGCGGATGTTAGAGCTTGCGATTACGATGAAATACGGCGACCTTTTGGTTTCGGGTTATTTTACTTGTTTCGTAATCTCTGATTGCTGTTAGGAAGCGCCTTTTATACTAACAGGGACGTCTCTCGATATCGGAGATTTATGAATGACATTTGTTATCAATTCAATGAATGATAATAGTCCGACTGTCGATGTTTGAGTTTCACGGTAGTTTTCGGTTTAATATGTAAGTAGGTAGGCACTTGATGTATTTT
Source organism: Pandemis corylana (assembly GCA_949127965.1). Taxonomy (NCBI): domain Eukaryota; kingdom Metazoa; phylum Arthropoda; class Insecta; order Lepidoptera; family Tortricidae; genus Pandemis; species Pandemis corylana. Next base: position 10,681,489 of record OX421866.1, on the reverse strand, counting down.
CTTTTTCACACAATATTTTCGTTTTTGTTGTAAGTACTTTACTTGCCTACTGCGAACGAATGAAGTTTTAGAAAGGTTACTTTCTAAGTGAGAGGGATGGTATGATACCAACTTATGTACCTACATACATAAATCACTTTGTCCAATACGAGATAGAACGATACGAACTTCGAATGTCAAATTTCGGAGTAGCTCAGTTGCGAACTACGCTACTCTACTTCAACATTATGGTGGCTACGTGTACCGTAGCATACTAAATGCTTAGGTCTAGTGTCTAGTGGTCTAGTGGTGCATCAACTGCCACAGTGTTTAGGTGGTTTTTTTTCAAACAATAGTATAATGATATTAATGATATATCCATGAATGAAAGCATGCCTCTTCGAAAGTGAATGAATGTTTTATGTCTGCTGACGCATAGTGTCCTGTGCGGGTTGACTCTGTATTACTCTAGACTTGTTGATAAAATATCGATACAAAGTAACCTATTCAATATCGAAAATTATAATATATCAAAAAAGATAACTTCTTCAAATATAATTTGGTAGGTAGGGTAGTTATATTTAACAAAATTCAAAGTCGTAAAGGATAGGAGAGCCAAAGAAAAAAACTTGTTATTATTAGGTCCTATTATTGAGCCAGACTGCACTAAATACATTATTATTTTAAAACCGAAAACTGATAATTTTACCGATACATCGATATTTACTCTTTAACATCAACATCGATATAAACTCAACGGCAAAAAATGTGTCCCTCATACGTACAGTATAGTTAACTTTGTATTGAGCCTGGGCCAAATTTTGTGCCGCTGTGTTGATAGTTTTTTTTTTAATCTAACTTACTCCTCAGCCGACGGCCGACGGGGTCGCAGGGCCCCTCGGCGAGCGCGCAGCGCAGGTGCCGCTGCATGGTGCCGCGGCTGGCCAGTGTCTGCTCCAGCTGCGCGTCCGACATCTGCGGCGCGCCCAGCACCGCGGCCACCAGGCACAAGCACACGAGAGTCACCTGATGCAACAGAACACAGTGGCGTAACTGGGGCCCAAATCACTACATAGTATAAAACAAAGTCGCTTTCTCTGTCCCCATGTCCCTATGTCCCTATGTATGCATAAATCTTCAAAACTACACAACGGATTTTGATGCGGTTTTTTTTAATAGATAGAGTGATTCAAGAGGAAGGTTTTATGTATAATTCTATACGCAGACGAAGTCGCGGGCAGAAGCTAGTTCCTTATAAATTCAAATCACCTTGTTTAATAAGACCGAAAACTTGTGCTGTTGGTAGTGTCCATCCAGATATTTTTAATTGCGTAAGGTACGCTTTCACTCTACTTTCGTAATTTTTCCAACAGGACGGGGCAAGGGTGCGCGTATGGAACGTTTTGTTTCAAACAAAGTGTTCGAAAAAATCTTATTCCTTTTAAACGTGTTTTCAGACTTTACCGTCTGCCAGGGGAGAATCTCTCTATTGTGGCCTTTCCCACAAGCCAGTATCCATATATAATAGTATTTTTTTTATAAGTTTTGAACTATTTCGTACTCTTGAGCGGTAACTATCTATCCTACAGAAAACTGGCGAGAGGCGCATTTCTATTTAGGTAAAGTAACTGCTAACTACACAATCTGGGTAAAAACCGCTAAATCAAAATTAAAGTTAATCTTTAATCAGCAGTTGCGATTGGGCTCAATTGGTTGAACGTCCAAATTATCTACTTCCCAAGATCGCTATTTGTTTGACAGACCTATTAAATCACTTCATCACGTGATCCCGAGTACCTACGACACAAATCGACACGTTCAAATACATTCAAACGTGTTCTAATCCAAAACCTGGAACACATTGAATAGACCTAACACTACATCTAGCAATTACAAAACAGCGTGTGTAGAGAACTTAAATCGGGTAAATAAACGAGTATGATACCAATACCTGATCTCAGTGTTAGGTATACCTTCATAGTTCCAGTCACGCCCGCTCCGGTAGGCACAAACTTAACTAAACTATTAACGTTGGGTAATGTCTGGACGACGGGTAACGACCGACTGCCACAATCATTGTGTTAAATCCCCGGGAGCCCTCCCCTCTTTGTCAACAGATTAGGACGTGAGGGCTCCTTAACGATAAGGAGTTAGGATGAATTTTCGACAATGCCTCTACGGGCTTTAGGACTAATTTCAATTCAATAGCCACATGTTCAAGGTCGAGATTTCATAAAAGGATGTCAAATGATAACTGTACCGGTTTAATTTGGGTTCTTGTTTCCAAGAAACAGTAATCCGGTAATCTATCCCACCAGCATGCTAGCGATTAACTGAACTAGCGGCGTAGAGCTTTCATCTCGGTCACAGTAATTCTACCATAAGTTATGAGATAGGTTTTCTTGCTGACGATACCTATTTGTTTATTGTTTTTTTTTAATAAACAACTACTTACCGGGAGTGGGTCGAAACAAAAAATACTGGCCATTATTTTACCATTTTACCAACGTGCTTAGTCAACAACGAAAATACGGTAAATGCCAAACTTCTGATGAAGGATGTAATACAATTAATACACCTCTATCTTCGGCTCCTTTACAACACAGAATTAATCATTGGGTTGTCATAAATGGTTGGCGATTTTATGAACACGAGACATAGTGAGTAACAGTGCCGGATTTATATTTTTTATGTGTGTAGGCCACTTTTTTCCGCCGCCCCATGTACATACATACATACCATGATAAAACCGAGTGACCGTCGTCTGAAATCTGCCGCCCCTAGGCCGCTGCCGCCCCTAGGCCGCGGCCTATACGGCCTATATTTATAAATCCAGGTCTGATGAGTATAAGTAGCTATGAAGTGAATGTTATTAATATATTTTACTAGAGGCCTACAGTATGTATATAATATTATTAATATCGCCTATAATCGGATTAGTCAACTATCATTAAGCCATGGCCAATTGTATGTGTGTGTGATTGCCTTTTTTCCGTTTTTTACAGAAAGTCTAAATGGGAAAAAAAAAACAACTTAATTTTGAACATTTGTCGCGGTTTTTATGGGTAACTAGGTGTATAATCCCCACATTTTACTAAGAACTGGGAACGACAGATTTGAATGGAAATAGGTATTTAGGTAAGTAGGTATTTAAAATATGATAAGTAGGTCGTTTGTAACCTGATCATAACATGTCTGGATGTCCTAAATTGATTACTCAGTTCTTCCCTAAAATTGCGTTTTGTTTTTGATAGGAACTTACCTACCTACTATTTGCTTGTACGCCCATTTTACATAAGCTTATCAGGGATTGAATTGCAAACAATCGAAATTGATATTGTGTTTCTGTGTCAAATCATTAAAATATTATCATTAAAATATCGTGTAAATATCCATCTACAAACTTAACTGCCCTGCCCAGGAACTTATTCGGCACATACTTACTGCATTAAATAAGTACATACAATCTCTCCATTTTTTCGTTTTTTTTTTAAATATACTTACATATTAATGCCGACAAACGGGCGGGCATGCGGTTCGCCTGATGTTAAAGTAATCACCGCCACTCATAGACATCACAGTACCATTTGGACTGCTGGTGCGTTGCCGGCCTTGCAAATAGTGAATATTCGGTAGATGTGTCTCGACCCCTTTAACTAAAAAGTAACGCTTCTAGGTACCTATGAATAATATAGATAATAGACTGCGGCGGACACGAGACGAGCATAGTTTTAGTTTATTATTGTTTTAAACTGTACCATGCTGACATTACTTTAGTACCAGTAGGCCTATGAAAATGAGAAGTAATACTTACAACCTTGTGTTTGGAAATTATATTATAACCGTGAATCCTGATTATATGTATAACAATAATTTGTAACGTTACATTTGAATATGACAATGTGTAATGCCTACTTAAACTTAAACTGTATTATATTATGACAAAGTTTACTATACATTGTATGTAACAATGGAAATGCCCTCCGGAAGTATTAGACTTTGTGCTATGGCCATGCTAAGACCTGATCTCCCCAATAATATTATTAAATTCAAGAGAAATATTCTATTCGAAAAATCCCGCCATGAGGCTCTGTTTGAGATACTGCTAAAAACATTGAAGTCTAAATTATAAAGAAAAGATGATTCACGCTTGTCTATTGTTGCCATTTGAAAATACGAATTGAATGCCAACATTTCTTACGTTTTAGTTTATTCGATTATAGACTTTATTCTTACCTGTTAACATTTAGTTTACACAAACTTGGTTTAGCATTTTGGTCGAAAAAAAATCAAGTTATTCTTGCCCTGCTTTTATTTTTTTTATAGCATGAATGGCAGTGTATCAAAAATTGATTTATTGCTCATTAAATTGGCCTTGTATTACTTGATATCTTACGAGAATTTGGCTAAAAACCTTAATTTCTTCTCGGTATCTACTTTATTACATCGAGCGTGTCGTAATTGTGTCGTAAACCTGTTCAAAATTTCTAATTAAAACTACTTGTCAGACAATCATATGTTAGTAATTAGTGATGTCAGTGTTTGTTTACTAATGACAGTTTCTGCAAATAACTTGTTATTTCTTAAGATTTCGTTATGAATGTGCCTGATTCAGCTGGGGAGTCGTCTTCTAAACGACAAGAAAATGGCGACGCATTAGCAGGTTCTGATCGCCCACTTAAAAAGGCACGTTTCGCGTGGCAAGTCAAAGGAAAATACCACCTGAAAAATGGCACACCCGAGCATGGTAAAACTTCGAGCACAGTGGCCAGCGAACTTGATAGAGCTAGCTCGTCCTCTGATAATGAGAACGAATGCATTGGCGCTGCGGGCAACACGGAACAAAACTTGGAAAGATTGGGTGATTACTTATTGAAGCAGGATTTCAACACACTGGACTCTGTCATTGCAGAATCTGAAAGTTCTCTGTTAAAACCTAGCACAAGTTTATCTCCAGATAAGTTAAGCTATCCTAAATATGTGAGCTTGTATGACAATAATAGCTCCAGTAATAGCATTTCTTCTTGTGGGAACAGTCAAGAGAACAGATCCGTACCCATGTCAATGGTAGTGTCAACTTCCTTCAGTGAGGACCAGTGCATAGCTCGGTGGCAAGCTCGACAGGTATTGAACTATTATTATAATAAAATTGTGTTAGTCAAATTATATTTGGAATATCAGTTTTTAACTAATACTGATTTGTTAATACACTTTTGAAATGCCTTTATGGTTTTATCATGTTGCAAATTGGTACCTAATGTGGCCATTTGTTGAAAAAAAAAACTCATTAAATGAATGAAATTTTGCTTTTAGCTTTGTTTAGGAGTGTCAAAATAATATGAAACTCAAACTTAAGACAGGTATAATAACTAAATCTAGATGTAATTATACCAGCAGATGGTTATTAAAGTTTAATCCTCAGTGACATTGCCCTTAAAAAATATTGAGTTTTTTATCCTTCAATGTTCTAGATGGCGAAAGGATTTGTGGACAACACAATAAACCGTGTGCTGGACTCATGGATGGTGGCACCTCTGCCAACTGAAATGGACAACAACCGTTTCCTTGCCCTGGATGTGGCTGAATTCATTAACAATTTGCCAGGAGACAACAGTATTGAGAATGAAGGCATCCTTATGGCAATATCGGCCCATGGTCTGCAAAATACATCAAGTTCCAGTAGTAATGATGACAGTCAGAACGATGAACGACCTTGCAGTTACATGAGTGTTAAAGATGACGCCTTCCCGTCTCCTCCCAGTAGTCCTATACAGTCAGACGAGCGAATGGGAAGAGAACCAGTAGAGCTTAAGCAAACCGATGATGGTGCTTCCACAAATGAACTGGACCTGTCATGGTACAGTGATACAGTCAAAAGAAATATGAACAGTGATGTCACACCCTTTACATTCTTTCCAGAATCTTCCACCTCCTCATACCAATACTATACGGAGTCTGAACAAGTGCAATCGCCCGGTATTGACTATGATGCAGGTGAAAATATTAATTCCAATGGTGCTGATATATTAACCAGTCATTATGACTTCTTGGATGCTGCCGTTTCTTTTGCAATACAAAACAAAGGATTGACCTCCTTTGGATCTGATTATGGTTAATTTGTTTAAAAAACCACATGTTATAAAACAACAGACTGGCAATTTAACAATAATTAATTGTTGCTCTTCTGTCACATTTCACTATACAATACTTTAAATGCAGTAAGAATGTAACATTTACTTACACAAAAAATGCCTTGTATCAATAAATTCAGAAAAAATACGAGAACTTGTCAATCCGAAAAAGCGAAGTTTTATTATTCTTTGCCATATTTTATTCCAGTTAATTTGGTATTTATTTTTAATAACGCAACTCAATATGAAACATAATACCAGTGAACAAAGTGACAGAAAAAGACAGAAAGAAGAATGCTTATAAATAAATGTAAATCTAAGTTTACCTATGTTTATATTATACTGATAGATGTACCTATAAGTGTTAAGAATAGAACTTTAAACTAAATTTCTTAATAGATAAGTTCAAATAAGTACATGTATGTTCACAAGACTACTGTTGCATTTCAATTATTGTGAATAATAACTACTAACTGTTGATACACTAAAAAGTACAAAGGTTTCAAGCATATTGAAGCATATCAATTGTTTGACTGATCTTATGTCAGGAATGTCTGGAATTTTATTACAAGTACTTACTGTACAAAATCATTGTGAGAAAAGTTTACTGTTGATTGCTAAATCTTTCATTTTATATGCATTATCTGGTTCCTTTACATGATTTTCATCCAGTTCAGAATCTCGATATGCTTTAATGGAAGTGAACCTACATTATTTTGTTATACTTTGTATATTTATTTTAAGGATGCCTAAACCAGTAAGAGAAGAAGTTGATCTATAAACACTTCATTCTGTAACATAGTTTTAATAAGAAATGTATGCCATACTGACAGTGAAGTCAATAAAATGATACTCAAGACTTTGAATGTGTTGTTAATAATTATGTTTCCCGATTCTCAGGTCTCAGGCCTCAGGCCCTTGCTAATTTGCGGCAGAAAGACGTTAGGGAAGTATCAGGGTAGGGAACTTAGTAGAAATACATTTTCTCAATAACAATTTTATTATTGCTTGTTATTTATTATTCACATAATACAAAATAAACTATGCACAAGTTGACCATTGATCGTTCTATTAGACTTTTTTAAAATATTATTTTTAACAGCTTCGGCAGGTAATGTAACACGTAATTTACATGAAAATAATATACAAAAGTGGTTGCAGTCTCCGTGGTTCGGTTGTGATGCTCACGGCGATAAATAATTAGTATTTAATCATGGCCGAGTCCTTACTCTACAGCTAATTTATAAGTAACTGTACATTTCTTATTTAAGCAGAAAAATTATCGTTGAAACTCAGTGTATTTACAGAATATTTCGTTATATTTGCATTATTTTATTCGCAGATTAACTAGCTATACCGATTCAATACTATCAATTAATCCTATCATAATAACATACGTCATGAATCTCAATATTTCACTTCATCTCGTTTGTAAACATTAATTTAGCTATCATTATAAAAAGAAAAATAAAGAGTTCTTATTACATTGTGGTCTGTAGGTAGTAATTGTACTACAGATTATTCTTACAAAAATTGAGAGTAACGCCTGACATTATGTGTTTACTAAATTCCTACAGCTGGTAAATTCACAAATGTCAGAGCAATCTCGGTGCTCGCAAGGAGCCCGGCTACGACCATGAGCGACTAGCGCGCAGCGAGGGATTTTTTAATACATGGCGAATTGTAAACCAATGGAGGCCGCTTCTCGACTTGGCTTGGACACTTGGAAGCAGCCTAACGGGTGTGTGGTGCAATAAACAGACAACTCGCTTGCCGCACCTCTACGCATAGTCGTAGCTGCACCGTAATATGTCCGCGGCGACTACAAAGCAAAAAGCTGCGTTGTGCAGTTATTTTAGCTAGATGCTATCATGCTACCTACTATAAAGGACCGTATAACTCGGGACTACACTCTTGTGGAGGCACTTCATTTCGTGTTTCGTATTCGCGTAATAGCAAAAGGTATGCACGAGAGCGATGGAGACGAAGTGACCGAAATGCGATTACGAAACAAGCAGTGAAGTGCCACCATGACATGTTTATATTTTAGAATCAGGAATTTGTGCCCGATTTAAAGACCAGACTTTATTAGTAGGCTCCCATTAACTTTGCATTTTGCATGCACATTTGAATTTCCAGTTTGAGAATATTTTTTGTTACATGATGTTTAATACATTTAGGAAGCAAAAATTATATAAATTTAAATGACAATGTCTGTAGACTGAAAACGTTGAACACTTTTCGATATTTAAGATTCTTGTTTTTTAATGATCCATAATAACATTCAAGACAGGTACAACAAAATAGTTTTGCCTCATCAAACCATGAGGCTCTTCTGGGCATTTAACAAACAGTTAATTACTGCAAACTGCTGCACTATGTTACGACAATACCGAAGCTAAAGCACTAGTATTGTACAACAATTATCTTTGAGTAATATACACATCAGTTCAAAGTTATTAATGAGATGTTAATGATAAAAGATGATACTTAAAAAAAAAGACTGCATGAAAGGGACACAACATTATATTTTTAACACATTTAACTACGTTCTTTCCCTTTGCATAAGTAATTGTCGTAATGTTTACAAATTCTTATGCTGGCTGATATAAAATAGAAGATAGAATGAAACAAAATAGAGAATCCTCAATTTTCAGGAATATAGGTACAAAGACTCTTCGAAAGCGACATAGGAGAGACACATTGAATGTCCTGTGCAAGAACTTCAATATTTATTATTTATACATATAGTTAGCATAACTAACACCCAGTCATGCAAATCAGATAAAATTATCTTTATAACAAAAGTCCAATTTTAAACGTCAAAATGTATATATATCAAAGTACAGCACCCAAGAACTTTGCAGTTTTAAGAAGCGAATCTTCAGGTAAATTACACATCGAAAACAAAATAAAATGTACAGTATGTGATTTCATAGAATTCTTAACACAATATTGGAAAACATTTTTTTCCAAGCTGAATTCAAAAATGATTTAAACACAATATGTGATACTGAATAATTATTAAAATGATAGCGCCCAACATACTTGACAGAAACATGATAATGTCGTGTAGAGGTACCTACAAAGACCTTACGGCTATCAGGCACTATAAAATCGACGGCTAAGCCCTCACAGGCAAGACATACATATAAAGTCACTGGCTCCAAGGCGTAGATCTTAGCAGACAGCACTATACTTACAAATAATCGACATAGTAACAATAAAGGTTCAATTGTCAGTTGTATAAATAAATAAACAAACCTAAGGGCGGGACCCGCGCTCGCCACCTCAATGCGTGACCTATGTCACTCCCTTAAAACCTTTACATATATTTACAATCGATAAATAACCGCAATAATGCTATGATTTAAAAAAACCTATAAGTTAAAAACTGATAAAACACTTTTAACACTCTTAATACTTAACAAAGCGTAAGTATGGATTCATCGTATTTACATGTACGCAAAGACCACGCGCATTAAGTTACATGCAAATCATATGCATCAATATAGTAAGTACAACGGTTTCTTATTAATTATTACTTATCCATCGTAAAAGCAAAATATACAAGCGCGCCCCCTTTGAGCTAGCAACAGCGGCCCGACATTGCCTGCTAGAACTGGAGCAGTGGTCCCGCGCTGCTGGGGCCAGCGTGTAGGTGACATTAGACTCTAAATGTACACTTGCAACTCACCACATTTTAAGGCGGAAGTGTGTTAACGCTATTTAAAACAAAGTATTTACAATATGCACATTGACTCTAGCAACACAAGCGTTAGGCATAGAAGCCTACACCTAATTAAGAATTCCTCTAACTAATTGTGCTGCCAAAACCTCGATTCCAAAACATTCAATTGCTTTATTCGATATGCCTTACGCGACAACACTCCAGCGAATCTACCTTCGTGATTATCATGATACACATTAGCATTAGATTAAAATAAGTCTTAATGACATAAACAGACTAGACATAGTAGGATTGTCTGCAATTCGTCATTCACAATCATTTTCTGTTGCACGGGAAGCATTAACCATTTCATTCATTAAGATGATAACACGCATTTTAATTCCTTATTTACTTAATGTAAATCCAACTTGAGATCTTTCTTAGTGAGACGACTTAACCAATTGCTTTGGCAATCAATTATGGCGAAACACACTAATGTCCGTCTTAGATGCAGTGAAATAAATACTTGTGATGTGGTAGCGCTCATGCGAGCGGCGGCGGAGCGCATCGCTAGGGCTTGAACTTGACCAGCGGGATGTTCTTTGAGTGGAGGCACTTGTCACAAACCCACTCTGCGTACACCTCCGCTGTCAGCAGCTGGAACGCTGGCTCTGTCAGCCCTGTACAGCCCCTGGAATTGTTAAAGTTACCTTAGGTTATAGTATGAACACCAATTGATAGTTCCTGCTGTGATTTTTTAGTATTTAGGTTAGAAGCAGTTGCCAAATTATGATTTTACATAAATGATAAATATTTCAAAGAATAAACGAGTCCAACATTTTTAGACTCAAAATTTTATGATATAATGACAATAAGAATTTTAAATTATTTAATAGTTAATGGCTTACCTGTGGAACCAAAAGTTGCATCCTGATTCACAAAGGATGGCCTGGTCATTGTCATGTACTTCTTTGTGACACACTCCACAAGGGTAAATGGGTGGGGCATTAGGGTTCTGTGGGTTGAACACCATCGGCTGGTCTGGGGGGTAGATCTTTCCAGCACTAACTGGCATGGGCTTGGGGCCAAACATACTCATATTCTGCCCCATAGGTCCTACTCCCTGGCCTCCCGGGCCCCCCATCGCCATCCCGCTCATACCAGCCAGAGGACCACAATTTCCCATGTTTCCAGGACCAGGTCCCATTCCAAGGTTTCCGCTACCTCCCATACCCATGGGACCTCCATGTCCCATGTGGCCGCCGGAATATGGCGGGCCAGGACCCATTGACGACATCGGTCCATTTCCGCCCATTGGACCACCACCCATACCAGATCCCATCGGGCTTCCATGCCTCATTGGGCCACAATGGCCTGGACCCATACCACCACTCTGCATTGGGTTTGAAGACATTATAGAACTGCTGGGGCCCATGGAGCCATTAGAACAACTGGGACCCATTGGGCCATTCATTCGAGGTACATTCATGCCTGGCCCACCACCACCCATTGGACCATTCATGGGGCCATTCATTGAACCTGCTCCAAGGGGACTGTGCATCGGAGGGCCCATAGGGCTGTTGCTCATATGGCTGCCAGCCATTGAACCCATATTCATTGGGCTTCCCATAGGCCCAGAAGACATTGGTGATCCCATAGGCATTGAATTCATGGGACTCATGGGGCTGCCCATAGATCTTGATGCAGGACCCATTCCTGGTCCCATACTGTGATTACTCATGCCCATATTTGGCCCTCCCATTGGTGACATGCCACCCATATGTCCCATGGGACTCATGTTGCCCATTGGGCTGATTCCTCTAGGTGGCATTTGCTGGTTCATCGGGCTCATACTGTGGGGTAGGGGGCTCATATGTCTCATTGGAGGACCACCCATACTATGCATTGGTCCCATCATACCCATTGGACCATTTTGACTCATCATTGGGCCATTCTGGCTCATCATAGGTCCGTTGTGTGAAATGGTGGATGGTGAATCATCAAAAGGGTTAGATGCAACTATAGTATCACCATATCCAGTAAGTGGAGGAGGCAGTAGGTCTTGTGCAGTAGGTGGAGGCTGCGGAGTGTGTGTATTGTTTGCATTTGATGTTTTTCTCCGCTTTTTTGGGTTACTTGGTGCAGGGGCAGAGGGCGTAGGCGTTTCCATGGGAGGCTTGAAGTCCGGCGGGCCCAGGCCCGGCCCAGGCAGCCTGTAGGCGCCGGGCATGCCTGCCAGGTTGTGACTCATTATGACTCTATTCAACATCCACTCTGATAACCATTATGAACATTTGTCGAAGTAGAGTACTCGCTCACACGTAAAGACTTCGCATGGTCACTAGAAAGCGCAATATCGTGCCGGAACACTGGTTGTGTCTATTTCTGCAATAATAAAAAGCAATGGTTAATTAATCACATGCACATGCCTATGAGATTATTGTTGAATTAAAAGACTTCGTACAACAATAAGAAACGTGAGATAAGTACTCAAATATCTGAGATGGGCAAGAGTGGCAGAACGACCAACATCAATTCGTAACCTGCGTTATTACACTGTCCAAAATCTACAATAAAGAAAATAATTTTAACCGAACACTCATCAGGGATCATGTCGAATTAAAAATAAAGCAAATTACTCACATCATTATCAATTTGGCATCGGAATTACTGATTATTTTTTTTGTCCTCTTCCAAGACCCCAAGGCAGGCGTGCAACATATGACAAAATACCAAATTTAGACCACCTTTCGCGTGAAGCTATTGGCTTTCAGTGATTGTCCTTTCGATGGCTATTGTTTAAATACACGTGTAACACAGTTTTAACAAATATTAATTGTCCATTGATAGCTTTTTTTATTTACGACTCTCAATAATCCAAACAACACACGCCACATTCACGAAGTATTTCTATCAGAAAATTGCCGCTAGAGGGCGTAGTTACGTAATGGAAACGTTCACGAATTAGTGTGGTAATGATCGCGTTCAATAAATGTGAGAATTTTTTAGCATTTTTAACAATGACTGAAACAGTGCTGTCAGTTTAGCTTGTAATGTCAGTGTCAGTCAGATTTTAGGTTATACGAAAGAAAATAGAAATACATCTGAAAATTATTAAATAACAGCCTTATTTACCGCCATGGCGTTAAATAGGCTATTAGCAGGATTATCCATAACCCCTACAGTTCTTGGGAGGAGAACAATTTATACCGGGGTAGTTAATTTTGCAAGTAAACCCACCTTAGTAAAACCGAAACCAGGATTCGGCAAAGCCTATAGGCGTATCGTACATTTCCCAGAAGAATACACCGTGAAACCATTAGAAGTCACTAATCTGGCTGGCAGGGACCCGGAAACTGGTTAGTTTTATTTTTAACCAAACATTATCCAGCACTTACTTCAACATTATGATACCCAACTTGCGAATTTTTTTTCAGGACGTGTTGTGGCTAAGGGTATAGGAGGTGGCATAAAACACAAATATCATTGGATTGCGTGGATCAGGGATGGGCCCGCCGAGGGTCCACCGCAAGATGAAAAAGTTATACAGGTGTGTTCACAGTACAATTTCAAGTAAAAAAAATTTTTTCGCGACAAAATTTTAGCGAGGCTTGAGTACACCAATGGTGACTATACAGGCTCACAGGAAACCACAGGTAAAAAAAGTAAAATTCCTGTCTTTAATGTGTTTTATTGCTTGTAATCTTGATATAGATAATAGAAGATGGATGCAGGACAGCAAATATTGCACTAGTGGCTGTTGGCGACAAGCTTAAGTACATCTTAGCTACAGAGAACATGAAGGCTGGTGACATACTAAAGACATCCCGTCATCTCCCCAGAATACCCGGTAAGAAGTAGAAAATACATCTTTCAAGCCTAGTGATGAAACTGCCACTACTTTGCTTTGCATCTCATCTCCAGTGCATATGTCCCTTTACTGGGGACTGGCCATTGCACAGACTGAGTGGGCTAAGAGTTTTATAGTTTTGCATCTAGTGTAAGGCTGACAGTCTGAACAAGGACCTGCACGCACTGATAGCGAGTGGTCTTGAGGTGTGAAGTAAATATTACAACACAGATAATGTACAATCAGCATGCCAGTTCAAGATGTGTTCAAATAAAATAGTTTGTTAAAAATTGTTAACATTTTCACCGCCACATCAAATACAAGACATGTCAGCCATACACCAAACTTCTTTATTTTAATACCTTTTTTTATATAACCTTTTTATTCCGAATTCGCTACAATTTCATTTTTGTTGTGGTTGTTTCTATTTATTATTAAATTGTCGCGTAATTCGGCGTGCCTCATGGCATAGGCCTCCTCCGTGTATTGGAGGGTTTGGGCTATAGTTCCCACGCGCGCCCAGTGCGGATTGGGAACTTAACACACACCATTGAATTTCTTCGCAGATGTGTGCAAGGTTTCCTCACGATGTTTTCCTTCACCGAAAAGCTCATGGCAAATTTCGAATGTAATTTTCGCACATAAATTCCGAAAAACTCAGAGGTGCGCGCCCGGGATTTGAACCCACGACACTGCTTGAGAGGCCACAGCTCAAACCACTAGGCTACCACGGCTTTCTTATTTTAATACCTTTAGTTGAACCTAAACACAATTGATCGAAGATTGCTTTTGCATTGAAGTAATGGGCGTAGACATAGGCAGTTCACATTGAACCTGTGGTGCTGATATGTGTTGTTGGTGTGAAAAAGGTTAATTGCTTTGCTGACGATTTTTTGTTGACTTTACTTGCATTGTGAAGGCGATATCATAGCAAACTATGGAAAATTGGAAAAACAACTTACTATCACTAATAATACCAACAAAAGCAAAAACAAATACCCAGTCAGCGATGAGACTATCCAACTCATAAACCGCAGAAAATCTCTACTGGCTCAAGGAAAAAACAAAGAAAACATAAAAATAATTACAGAAATAAGCAAACAAATTAATAAATATATTAGAAGAGACCGCAAAAACAAAAGACATGAAGTATTAGAGAAACAAATAATGAGAACAGGCGGTGTAAGAAAAGCTCTGAAAGAACTCAAGGAAACAGGAAAAGAGTGGGTGCCTAAACTAAAGAAAAAAGAGGATACCATCACAAACAGGAAAGGTATACACGAACTGGCCACGGAATTCTACAAAGAACTATATTCGAACAGAGACGCTTGTAAGCACCCTCTCACACAAACATCTAAGAGTAAAACATCAGACAGCCTGCCAGAGTGGGAACCTGATATTTTGAAGAGTGAAGTGGAAAAGGCAATAAAAAGTCAAAAAATGGAGAAGGCACCTGGACCGGACAAAATTACAAACGAGATGTTGAGGGGGACTATTGATGAATTGGTACCAATACTTACTAAGATGTTCAACCAATTTTTGAATAGTGGATATATACCAACACAATGGGAAACTTCACATATAATCCTACTACACAAGAAAGGTGCAAGGGACGACATCGGGAATTACCGACCAATAAGCCTAATGTCGAATGTGTACAAAATATTCGCAAAAATCATTTTGGGCAGGATAAGCGCAAAATTAGACGAAAGCCAACCAATGGAACAAGCCGGGTTCAGACGGAACTTTTCAACGATAGACCACATACACACACTCAAACAGATAATTGAAAAGTATAACGAATTCAACAAAACGCTGTATGTAGCTTTTATAGATTATGCAAAGGCATTCGATTGCATTAGCCACAAGGCAATATGGGAGAGCTTAGGAAGGCAAGGCATACCTGCAACATATATTAACATTATCAAAAATATATATACAAAAAGTAAAGCAAAAATCCAACTGGAAGCCTTGGGCAAAGAGTTCCAGATCAGGCGAGGAGTTAGACAGGGAGACCCAATGTCCCCAAAGTTGTTTTCAGCAGTTTTGGAGAATGTCTTTCGCAACCTCAACTGGGATCATCTGGGCCTCAATATAAACGGAAGAAAACTAAACCACTTAAGATTTGCGGACGATCTGGTTCTACTAGAAGAAAATCCAAAGGCACTAGAGAAGATGATCCAAACTCTAAACACTGAGAGCTCTAAAGTGGGTTTAAAAATGAACATAGCAAAAACGAAACTGATGACCAACTCAGAAATCGAACCTATGGAAATTGAAGGACAACAAATAGAATACGTTGATGAATATTGCTACTTGGGCCAGATCATCTCCCCTAAAAACCAAACAACCAAGGAAATAAATAAGAGAATTGCTAATGGGTGGAAAAGATATTGGTCTCTCAAGGAAATTGTAAAATCTAAGGACCACAATATGGCAACAAAAAGAAAAGTATTCAATGCTTGTATTCTTCCATGCATCACCTACGGCTGCGAAACATGGGCTCTTACAAAATATCATAGAGACAAACTAGGAAAGTGCCAGAGAGGTATGGAACGAAGCATGACAGGAACAAGAAGGCAAGACAGAATTAGCAATGTGAAATTAAGAGCAAAAACCAAATTAACCGATATCATGGAAAAAATAGACCTCCAAAAATGGAGATGGACCGGACATATGCTGAGATCTATACCAGAAAAGTGGAGCCAAATTACAACGAATTGGTATCCAAGAGATGGCAGGAGATGTAGAGGACGACAACAAATGCGCTGGGAAGACGAGCTGAAACTTACTGCGGGACCCAAATGGAGGAGAGTTGCTCAAGACAGAAAGCAATGGAAACTACTGGAGGAGGCCTTTGCCAAGAGGCACACCGAGTTGAGAGATATCCTATAGCTAAACGAAAAAACTAATACGCCTACATACAGAACATAACAAGACAACAAAAAACAACAACTAAAATGGCAACAACAACAACAAAAACCAAAGGAAATACGGAAAAAAAAGACAATCTAAAACCACAAACAATTTTGTCTCCCACCATGGCTGGTCCCCACGGGAGCACTAGACCAAACCCCTCCAGCAAGCTGGAGGAGGCCTATGCCAAGAGGCACGCCGAATTACGCGATTTTATAAATATATATTGAAAAACTGTAGCAATTTCGGAATAAAGGGGCTATATTATTATTATTATTATACTTGCATTGTTATACATCCTACCTAACAAATGAGTTCAATTAGATGTGTAACATTTGATATAAATATTAGCTTGTAATAATCAAAACTGCTTTTGAGGCCGGTCTTACTTGATTACCATAATGTGCTCTCATGTTACAGTTAGGGCGAACGAAGGCGACGCATACGTGCTAGGAGCTCTGCCTGCTGGCACATTTGTACACTGCATTGAGAAAGAACCTGGTATGTTAACAGATCAACTCGTAAGTTTTAAATTCACCGGGTGACCAAAGCCTTGTCTGAAATCAGAATAAAAAAATCATCATGATTCATGTCTACAATAAAGTAATTTAATATCATCACGCAAGTCATGATATCTTAGTTAACGGTGGTTTTTGATCTGTCTCGACCCCCTTCAGTCCGTAAATAAATATGGCGACCTGAACTCCACTTCGCTTTTAGTATTTTGTTATCTTACAGATACAATACTAAATACTTTTATTTTATTATAATGAGCGTATTTGGAGCTTACTGCGAGCCCCTAGAGTAGGGCTGCCATAAGTGTGAGGACTCAGACCGGGACATTTCAAGAAAAACTAGTAAAGGTAGAAAAAACGGAACTTTTATTACAACAATAGGTAACTTTAAAGGTTTAGTCCTTGCCTAAACACAGAACAACTTTTAACACAGCCATTAAATTCGTGAACGGACAAGTGTCAGCGCTTACGTCGTTCTATCCACGTACGATTAGCCTAGCTAGTTAGAGCGCGTTTATTGGAGGTATATTACTGTTACCAAGTCCAGCCCTCTATTAAATAACTATGATTTTTAAACCGGGACAATTTGCTTATCGGCCGGGACGCCGGGACACCATGCTTCAAACCGGGACATGTCCCGGCGTACCGGGACGTATGGCAACCCTACCCTAGAGGTGACCCCCGGGGGGTATTAACCCACAGGATGAAGAACAAGACATTTTTTTATGCCAACAGGCAAAGGCGGCCTCTACATTCACGCGGCGGGCACATACGGCACAATACTGAGGAAGCAGAACGACCGCATTGTCGTCCAGATGCCATCCAAGAGGATGTTCAGCTTTGATCAACACTGCATGGCTGTTGTTGGTAAGTATATCTCAAAATGTCTCGCCGCATACTGCGTGCGTATAATGGGGGCAATCGCGTGTGAATTTGCTACTAGAGGCGCTAGTGTCGCGTGAGGTCCAATAACATTCAGTTTTCACTGGTTTTGGCGGGCTTCGTAACGTAGATTTTTTTTTTCATTTACCTGTTGTAAAGTGATCACCTTCGTGAAATTATCGCAATCTTCGAAAACCCTATAATTACTTGTTTAAGGTCGCCTATCAAACATAGAGCATGGCAGTACTCCCATTGGCTCGCCGCAGCGTAACCGCTGGCTCGGAAACCGCCCGCGATCGGGGCTGTGGCACCGCAAAGATGGCCGCCACGGACGCAAGATCAAACCTCCGAAGCCAGTCAAGGAAATATACCATCCGAAGGTTGCGAAACCGAGCGCCATACAATTGTCCATGAAGCCCTAAGTTAATGTAAAAAAGCTGACTTTTTTAAATAGTAAACACGGTTGTTATCTAAAATTCCACTTTATACCGAAATCATGTCTCCGAAACATACTCGGGAGCAAAAAAAACGGGTCACTTTTCGTACAACTTTCTGCGGGTAGTGACCTGGTTTATTTGCTCCCGAGTATAGTTTTGTCGACCATTTCACTTTTCTACACACACTTTTTTGCTGACGGTACTGTGATGTTGCATTGTCATAGGATTTATATATCTATAGATAGGTAGAGGAAGTTTTAGAAGTCTTAGAAGTGTATTAATAATAAAAAATGTAGTGACAATACAAATGATACCTCAAGTCTTTTAGATTGTTCTATTTTAATCAGAAATATTTAATTAAAAATATTTTGGCGAAGTGACATTTTATTTAAGAATCGTGTTTACTATTTAAATTAAAAGAACCTGAGTTGCGTTTGAATATGTAACATACTAGTGAAATAAAACCTTAGACATTTATTTTGATTTCTTTTTAATATACATATATGTATTATATAAAATTCATTTCACAGTGAGCTAGCTAACGATTATCACATTGCAACAGATTATACTGTATTATTAAAGCTTGTGATTGGTTGTGTTGGGAGGGGAAGGCCTAGACGGAAGTTCCGAGACCAAATAGGAGACGTTTTGGAAAAAGGTCATGTCAGGAGTACCCGAAACCGACGAGCATGTATGAAGAGATTGATGAATTTGGATGAAGCGAAAGAAGTATGCCAGGAAGTAAAGCTTCATATAAGCTACATTAACGAATACATGAATGCCCGCACATGTATTCAATATATTTTGAGGTTATATAAAAGCACAAGTATATTAATCTTCATCTTCGTCTTCATCCGAAAAGGTGAGAATCTAAAAAGAAAGACTCGTATTAATATACAAACCATTTGTGTCATCATAAAACATTTATAACTTTCGTTCAAAGAAAATTGACATTGGGATGATTTTAAGGCATAACTGTCCTGTAAAATCCGAGGATTTTTCAGATGCCACGAACGGACATGTGCGTTCAAATGGCTGCAAGATGACAGCGGCACGGGGCGAAAGTCACAAAAACACAAACTCATATATGCGTTCCCGGTAGCGAATGCGTTAAAACATGTGGCACACAAAATTAAAGTTGCTATCTCGAGAATTTAACTTTTCATTCCACAAGACACTGTCTAATTAAAAAAAAACTATCAATTAACTCACATCAGTCATTTCAGCCGTAAGCTGCAACTCTGCAAGTCCAGTAACTTCCTCCAAGTAAGTCCCACTATTGAGCACCTTGAATATAAACTCTGTTCCCTCTTTTCTATATTTCTCTATGACAGTGTCAGAGCACGCAATGCACTGCTTGAATTTGGAACAGGTCGGAGCTACGCTTTGGTAGGAGTGTAAGAAGCCACGGATTGAATGGGGGATGGGGCCGAGAACGCCTTGCAGCTCAGGTGGGATGTCTTGAGGGTCTTCTAAATTGCATAGCGCTGGGGCTTGGGCTCTGTAATAGGGTAAAAAGTAAATTTTAATGTTAATCCCTACTAATATCTATTTATTGTAGTCACGATTTCACGCCTAAACCACTGAACTGATATTAATGATATTAATGAAATTTGGTACGGAGGGAGTTTTAGTCTTGGGGAAGCAAACCCGTGAAGCAAGACAAACCCGAATGGCATTCTAAAAGCTCAAGGACTGTAATTATTTACCCCCTTATTCATAAACGGCTCTGTAGGCTTCGGCTAACTTAGCAATCGTTTGTCCTTATCTGTGAAAGGTAAATGTCAAAGTAACAGATAAGGACAAACGATTGCTAAGTTACCAGTAGCCTACAGAGCGTTCATGAATAAGGGGGTTGGGGTGCGAGTCGGGTTACCTCCGCGTGTGATCAAGAACTTCGGTTCGTTTTTGGATCCGTCCGAGGGGAAGAGCAGTGCTTGGTCCGGTGCACCATGGGCATCGGTTAATGATTTCCTGGCGGTCTCCGAGGGATAGCGTTATCCGTTGGCTAAGAGCCCGACAGGGGGAGGGGGTTTTTTGACCGTGTTCTACCGTACAACGTTGCCGACATTTTTGTCACAAGATATTTAAATACTGTATTTATTACATCGACATTGGTGAAATCATCGCATTGATCGATGGGGCCATATTATAAAAGAAGAAGAAGAATAAGGGGGTTAATGTGTACAAGTTAGGTATACCTCAAGGAGTTCGGGTATACCCCTTCGGGGAGTCCCACATAACCCTAGGCATCCGTGCCTAGGGCATCCATAAAGATTACCTCTCCGTTAAAAAAAAAAGGTATACCTCAAGGGATGTTGCAATAAGCCGACGAGTATCTCAACGGCAAGAGCGCCGGCTATGGCCGCCGCCCCGGGTCTCGTGACCGTGCACTGCTGGTCCAGAGTCCGGTCTTTCAGCGACTGCGACAAGTAATTACACAGCTACAGCAGGAAATCTTAATATGGGGGGCGCTCCACCCAAGGAGGGCGTGACCCTTAAGGACCCCATTTATACAATATTTATATACTAATGTGTGTTTTTTATATCTGTACTTTTGGTAGACAACAATACAGTAATTAGACAGCTAGAGCAGGAATATTTTTTTCTTTTCGAGTAATTTGGTGATTCTGAGACCGAATTTGGCATAATTTTTTGGACCCAAGATGGCGGATAACATTATGATACTATTGACATTAAAATGTTGATGCGTGTCGTTTTCGGGTAATTTTGTGGTTCCGAGCTTGTTTTTTTGACATTCTTTTTTTATTTCCTCGCAAATGTAATGAAAAACATTGTGTGTATCACGGGCAGTAAGTGGATTACAAACTCCGAGTCATTAAAAGCCCTCGACCTACGGCGTCCAGCTTCTAATAGATTGTCGTTGGCAATACCCTTCTTACTGCCCTCGGTGCATAATGTACAATTGCAACCACGCTAGCGCGTACTATAGAAACGTTGCTTGCTTACATTCCCTGGCGCAGTGACGTCATTGCAGAAGTAGCAGCCTAGCGCGGCGCCCGGCAGGCTCGCGGGTGCAGTCGCGGGCGCGGACGCGGCCGTGGAGCCCGAGGGTGCTCCGTGCCGCATCACCAGGTAGCTGTCGAAACCCAGCGCTGCGTTTATTACTATCTGGAAACGAAACGAGCTCTTTAATGTCGAACAAGGGCAAAATTAACCCCCCTTGTTATGCTTTCCATCAGGCGACTCGCATGTTCGTTTTCCCCTTATCTCATTAAAAAACAGGTGGCAAATCTGGTTTTTATACTACAAGAAAGGCAAACGCGCAAATGGATTACCTACCTGGCGCCTATTTCACCAACATGACAATGAAAGAAGAAAGAAAGAAGACATTTATTCCTTTTTGCAAGACACACAAATAAAACAAGTGACAAGTGACAATTCTGTTTACATTGCAAACTCGACCAGAATCTACGCAAGTTGGCTACGCTTTGAATTGTCACATGTCGTCGACATATGTCATATTGGAGAAATAGGGGCCTAATTCGATAGTTGTCAGAGACAATTGACAGTTCGAAATGCACGTGTAGTCCATATGAAGCCTATCGGCGTAGATTCATACCGAGTTTGTAATGTATTAGTACCTACACAGAATTGTCAATTGTCACTTTACCTTTCCATAATGAGCAGCGATGAGCGTCGGCAGCCATCTCGCTTCCCTCGTGTCTAACAGCAGGAACACAGCGTCGTGCGAGGAGATCAGCTCCGTCAGCCGCAAGATGTTAGCCTCCGCCTCGGGTCTCAGGGACTCGCCCACAGGGTGACCGGGCATCGGGATGTGGAGCGCGAAACCCTCGCTATTCTGCCACATGAATACAATCATCAGAGCTGTTCGACTACCATGGCGTGATAAACATAATTGAATACGATAAACGATAGCAAACAGTAGAAAATGCTGTTGAGGTACTTATAACAGTGGGCAGTACCCTCCTGAAGCACTTACAACAGTGGGCAGTACCAGCCTGCGCTACTCACAACAGTGGGCAGTACCAGCCTGCGGTACTCACAACAGTGGGCAGTACCAGCCTAAGGTACCTGTAACAGTGGGCGGTACCAGCCTAAGGTACCTACAACGGTGGCCAGTACCAGCCTAAAGTACCTACAACAGTGGGCAGTGATTGCGCCACTTACAACAATGGGCAGTACCAACCTATGGTACCCACAACAGTAGGCAGTATCAACCTGATGCACTTACAACAGTAGAAGTATTTGTGTCAGCCGGAGCTATACTTACAACAGTGGGCAGTGATTGCGCCACTTACAACAATGGGCAGTACCAACCTATGGTACCCACAACAGTAGGCAGTATCAACCTGATGCACTTACAACAGTAGAAGTATTTGTGTCAGCCGGAGCTATACTTACAACAGTAGGCAGTGCGTGAGGCACTTAAAACAGTGGGCAGTATCAGCCTGAGGCACTTACAACAGTGGGCAGTATCAGCCTGCCTACGGCACTTAAAACAGTGGGCAGTATCAGCCTGAGGCACTTACAACAGTGGGCAGTATCAGCTTGAGGTTATCAGCGGCGGCCGTAGCCTTTGGCCGGCTTGCCGCGCAGTCTGCGTGCGTGAACAACACCTGCCGCGTCGGGTTCGAGTATGACACCTTGCCGTTGTCCACGAATGTTATGTGGCGGAAGCCCCACGCCTGGCAAGGAGTTAATTCAGTTTTCAATAAAATAATCAATTAAGATTTAGGTACTTGGCTAACACAGTATAGTGGTGGGAGTAGTGTCGCGTAGACCTGTCTGGGTCATCCATTCCATTCTACCAGTTTGATAATATAAAACTTCCCTTATGATGTTACAATTTTCTACATTAACACACCAATTCCTGTCAAGGAACTCATTTTGAATCGTAAGCTCACAGCATTGCTTGATTCAAATTTGTTCAACAGTGTGTAATGATGAAGACAGCAGCCTCCCGAAGCAAACTGCTCAGTACAGTACTTGACTTTTTAATACAATAAAAAAAATGAAAAAAAGGTATAATGACCAGTAAGGCCCTTGCCACATGGCAGCCTAGAGTCCCGGCTCCTAGAAGCAGACACTTGGTGGTTTTCATCACATCCACGTCAATATCTGGCACCAGACGCCATTTCATCAGCTTTATGTTCAGGTCTGAAGATGCTTCTGCTAGTCTGATGAAGAAAGAAGTTTTGTAAGAAACCAGCTGGTGCTTGCAATCTTGTCTGTCGCGCGGGAATTTCATACTTTCTTGGACAAACAAATAACTTTTGTAATTAATTAGGCATTATAATAGCGTTATAAATACATTGTAAGTATGCCAATGGGTTAGTAATAGTTAGCAAGGGTTTTACTTAATAGGGTCCATGGAGGCAGACATGTTGGCTAGTCGGGGTCCAAAATTGCCTCGATCATTCCTCTCCCACCCCACCCAGCCCACACTCTCTGTTGCTTGAACATTCTGAAAATTAGAAGAGTCAGTAGCGTGCAGTGTGTGGTCAAGGTCAAGGTAGGCAGTGGTAAGGTGGTGCACCATAATTTGTATGCGCTGCCTACAAATCCAGGGGCGCACCATGGTTTGTGACAACCGACTGCAGGCCCTATGATAGAGTATAGATTGTATAAGCAGCCAAACGAAAATGGATAGATTGAAAAGAAAAAAAGATTTATTCCAATCTCAAAGATAAAATTTCTGTTTTCCTAATATCTTACCTCAGGTGCAGTCACGGTAAATACCAGACTCCCATCAACATCACCATTGACATGACATCGCAAACCTATAACTTTGATATCACTTTGGCATAAAATTGGACTATGATCCAGCAGAGCTGCTAGAAATAGCCTCAGGGTCCATCCTGGATTTGGACCATTACTGGGATCCGCAAACACAAAGTAAACTTTAGATAAATCAACATCAAATGTATTTTGTGCCGATAACATGGAATCTAGCACTTCAGCCAAAGTTTTCAATACAACATCATCATTTTCTTTGACTATAATGAAGAAATTTTTCTGGGAGAGATCAAAGTTTTTGTAAGCTAGTGCAACATCTTTGAGTTGGTTCTTGTTGAAGTGTGTTGTTATATGGCTGCTTGCCTCCTTGAGGTGCACAGTGGGCTGGCTTGGTGCGGGAAAGGCAAACCAGTAGTAGTAATGGAACTTCTTTAAATCCTGCAAAGGAGAGGTGCAATGAAACCCACTTAACCCCTCTTCAAGAATCAGGAGTATGTATAATCCAATACAATAGGAAATCAATAATCAAAATTAATATCCATAATGGATATGAGAATTATTGCACCTAATAAAATTAATATGGGATTTGTTGAAAATGAAAAATGTATTGTCTTCCAGTTCAGTTTGTATGACAAATTTATCTTATTCTTGACCCTTATGTCACTCAATAGAATGTACTGAATGAAAAACCATTTGGCAGATAAAAGATTAAAGAAAGTAGAAAAGATCCACTTCTTTGCATGTACAAAATGTCTAGTGCTGGGCAAAGGCCTCCCCTTCTTCCTGTCACTTAAAGTTGATGGTTTAAACTAGTATAAAAAAACTTACAGCAAAGGATAATATTATAAAATTTAACAGAACATCAGGTTTTGTTATCCATGACTTTGTCTTGATGTTTTCCCATATTGCTTTACCAACACAGTTCAGTAAGCCAGCCTTGTCTGTGTCTTTGAAGTCTTCAATTGTGTTCTTGTTCATTATAGTTCCAGTTACATTTTGATAGAATTGTTCAGTGTCGGGAGACCTAAGACATTACAAAAACACATTGTAGTTTTACTATGTAAACTCATTTTTATCATGCTAAAGCAGTGATGTCATAATACAAACTTGTTAAACGAAGTGCCATCGACTTCGAATACCGCCCCGATGTCATTCCGGTAAGTAAATCGCCCAATAATTTGCTTCACAGTTTCATTAAGTTTGTCGACTTCCAATTTCATTTCGGTAAGCGAGTGCCAGAATGAAGGATGAACGAAAGACATAAATGGGACATACTGAATGATTTCACCTTTTTCACTTATCGAAGTCATTGTGCTGAACAAATAACAGTGTTAGAATAAAATAAACAATAACTTCTTCTTCTTCTTCTTTTCTAATATGGCCCCATCGAACCATGCGATGATTTCGCCAATGTCAAGGTAATAAATACAGTATTCAAAAATCTTGTGACAAAAATGTCGGTAACGTTGTACGGTAGAACATGGTCATAAGACCCCCCCCCCCCCCTGTCGGGCTCTTAGCCAACGGATAATGAACAATAACTTAATTTTCAAAATGTAGTAGCTACCTACTTTTGTGCTTACGATCCGTCAAACAAATTTGATTTGACAGGACAGTGTCGTGTTGACATATATAAGACATATTTGCATCTTCAATCAAATGTTTTTGATTTTTGTAATATGAATAGGCTAGCAATAGGCTCACCTGATGGTAAGTAATTATTTATTTGGGTTTATTTTTTGCAATTATGTAGTAACAAGCTATATTTACAATATCAAATTATTAATTTAACTTATTAAAAAAAAACCGACGAGATAAGATTTTAGAAAAACGCCCAAATGGATTTAGACTGTTTCAGTTACCAAAAAACACGCCGACAGAGTTTGTTAAACGGGTATGTCTACCCGTTATATACGTAAGGTAAATAAATAGATAACTGGCAGTTAAGATTTTAATTTATTCACATTTTTAGAATAATTTGCTATAAATAAAGTTTTAAACGACAACGGAAACGACTCGGACTCATTCTTTAATTTTTATAATGGAGGAATGTCGATACTCAGAGTAACAAGATTTTTTGAGACATTTCTTACAAAAGAAAATACAACTGTATTATAAGTTTATTTTCATGTAGGGATTCTGTTAAATTTTTTGGGCAGTATAATCCAAATTACTGTGAAAGTAAGTAAGTACCACTAATAATTAGGTATCACGTTCTTTAATCTCTTACCTATGTAAAAGTAAAGATGGACACCTGCAGCTAGAAAGTGCGGCATAGGTACTATTTTTAGAATAGACGCACAGGCATGCAACTCGACTATGCCTTGCGTTGTTAGTTCATATAGCCAGACTTTTGGTTGATTATTTATAGCGTAGGTATTTATAAATTTTAATAAGTAGTATTTAGTTAGGTAGGCCCCTACTTAGAAAAAAAATGCAAATTTTCATTTCATATTTTTTCTTTTAAGTGTAAAAACCAATCAGTCACATTTCATTCGTATACTTATCACTACATAGTGTAGTATAAAACTAAGTCGCTGTCGCTGTCCGTCCCTATGTATGCTTAAATCTTTAAAACTACGCAACGGATTTTGATGCGGTTTTTTTTAATAGATAGTGATTCAAAAGGAAGGTTACATGTATAATTTTACGCAGACGAAGTCGCGGGCAGAAGCTAGTTTATCATATATATCATGTTCCGGTGTGGAGAGTAAGACAGCCGGGGAAATTACGGGCACAAGAGGCATTTCATCTTAGTCCTCTAGGTTGGCAACGCATCTGCAATCCCTCCGGGGTTGCGGGTGTGTATGGGCAGTGGTGATCACTTACCATCAGGTGAACCAGTTGCTCGTTTGCCTTCCTATTCACATAAAAAAAAAAAAAAAAAAAAGTCAGTTGCCATAAGTTTAGTTTATTCTTATATTTTCACAGACGGCTTTTAACTCACTCGAGTCCAATTCACACAAATGGCAATAAAATCAATTGAATTCGGTAATGAAAAACAATACAATTCTCTTTATTCTACGAGTTCTAAAGGCAGCAACGTAGCGCAATGTCTCATGCAGTTCAATTTCACTGGCAATGGCAGCATCACCAGCGCGGGATGCCGGCGGCAAAAGTCCAAGAACATGGCCCGAAATCCATATCACGGTGGCGACAAAGTAAAATTACTATCGCACCTGACAGAGAAAAACCTGTACAAAAAGGCAAAATTTGTATCCTCTTTTCCTTTAGCTGCAAAAATCTATAAAGCAAACTCTGATGAGTTCAAGTTAAAGAAGAAAAGTAAAAAGAACAAAAAATCCGTTCTTACCCTACCGAACGAACCCAGCGTGCTACCTCAGTCGTGCACCGTTAGTGACATGAACGACTCTGAATATTTGAAGGCAAAAATAGACAAGCCAAAGAAAAGACTATCGTTACAGAGCAAGAAGATTACACGGCGGAATAATAATTATGAATATTATGATAGAGACGCTAAATATTGTTCTCAAGTGAATATCGATTTGGATTGCAGTTCTACTGACATTATAAAGAACTTCAAAGGCGACTGCAAAAAGAAGGGTAAACATTCATATAAGTTAAAAATAAACAATGATGAGGATGTGCAGCCTCATGACGTCTGGGCTGTGTTAAGGAATATTAATAGATTTCAATTCAATCCATCGCCTCCCATGTCTGAAGATAGCACAGTATTATCGCCGAGGAAGAAGATTGGCAAGAAAGGGAAACGAAAAGGGCAGAGGTTTGTATCACTTAAATTATACATAGGTAGTCCCGCGTTACATCATCATAATAACTATCACCGTTAAGAATTTTCGTACGTAGGTATGTAGTATTCTAATCTATTCCAATTGACTTTTCAGCGTTTTCGAGACATGTCGGACTGAACAGTACGCTTATATATCAAGTATTGATGTTGACAGTAAATCAAGATCCAGTTTTTCTCAATCGACAATTATAGATCGGATAACTGTTATCGACAATGAAAGTGAGATAAACGGGACATGCAGAAAGGTAGCAAAAAAGGAGATAAAATCACGAACGCCTAAAAGCCGATACATGGGAGAAAAACATGTAAAAAATAAAACCCGAAAGATTAAAACACCTAATAATTTAAAAGCTATATGTTCACCAAATCGTGAAGCTAGCCAGCTTGTCAAAACTTTCTCCATGTCTAAAACATGTTGTAACAACAATGACTCGCTCGTATTAAGTAATGTTCTTCGAAAATCGCAAACTTCCATCGACTTGGATGGTTCTTTATACAACGATGACTGCTTTAGGGATTCATCGTACATTACTACAGAAATAGGGTCTATGACTCCTTCCCGCTCTGAATCTAAGAACTACATCCCTAGCCAAAAAGGTAAACTGGTTTTGGAGTAGGTGAATAGACCATATTAAATATGTATTCAGATTAACACGATAATGACGCCTTAATCTTTGCAGATAAGGATAAATCTAAAACATCTTCGGTTCCGGTGTCGTATCCGAAAATGTGTGGAACTACTAGAATTGTGCCGAGTAAAGGGCTAGAATTAGGAGTATCGAAGAGATGCGAGTCCCCCGTGAGAAAACCTCGTCTAGTGACGACTATGCCTAGCAGCGTCCGGATGCCCAAATTAACCCAAACTGAGATTCGTAGGCGACTTGCTAGTATAAAATTTCCATTAATAATTTTGGGGAAAGAACAGCTCAGTGCAACGATCGAAGTAGAACCATATGATCATCCGCAGTTCAATGGCCTTGATCAACAAATCTGGCCATTCATGCTTAGTTGGTCGAACAATGTCAAAAATCAACTGGAAGTCGAAAGTGAAGTTGAAGATGCAAGGAGTTCTGCCAAAACACGCCATAGCAGCTGCTCAAGCACTAGAAAACCTAGAAATTACTTGTATCTTAACAAGCATGCTTTCAAAGACAAAAAAACTATTGCCGCAGATAAAAAAATATCTACCTACAAAAAGAAAGAAATGAATGAAATAAATATGAATCAACAAAGCGTAGTTGAAGCTCCTAAAGCATCAAAATCAAAACCAATCCGCCAATTCAAAGACAAGATGTTGAAGCTATTATACAAAAAGAAATCTGATCAAAGCGTTGTAAATAGTGGCCAGGGCGATGTTATCATAAATAAAACTAAGAAACCTAAAACCAGGCTTGGAAAAGTTAATGAAGATAACACGTTTGAGCCTTCCCTAAAGCCGGCACCAAATCAACAAAATACAAATGTAGCACACGTTCCAACAGCACCTGGGAAACTGTTAATGCCTTCAAAACATCTATGGGGTAAAGCGAAGTGGGCCAACGATTTCGTAGAAAACGTAATCAAGAAGATTAAAGCCGGCACGTACTATAATAACGAAACCCAGGATTCAAGCCGAAACCAACATCATGGTAAGAGTTTTATTGTTAGAATAGTTTGATATCATAGAAAATGGACACATCAATGATCCACTATTATTTTACAGACTCCAAAGAGGTATCCATTCAGACGGTAGCACCTACACATAATACATTTGATAGTTGTGGGGATTTAACACCTAAAATCACTATACAAAGGAAAAAAGAAACTCTTGAATATCTGCCAGGATTTGATAGTGATTTACCGCAGCTCGAAATAAAATCCATGACCAGAAATCAAATATCAGTGAAACATTGCGTTACAAACATGATGTTCCAATTTGATGTGACACTTCCTTTGGAATCTGAATCAGTCCTGGGAAATATTAAACGCTCAATGTCGTGCATACCCCTTACAGTAACCGAGAGCAAAACTAGAGTATTCAAATGCAAAGCTAGGATCGTTAATGCTATGCTTCCTGCAGAAATTTGTACTATAATTCCGAAAGTTCTCAGCAAATTACAAAATTCAGATTCGAAATTAGTTTTACCATCAACACAGAAAGATATTGCGACTGTGAACCCCTGTCTATCAACTATATCTGAATTGCCTAGCGAAGCACCAAGTACTATGAAACTTTCTCTTTTGCCTCATATTAAAATGACGACGACGCTAAGATTACTGGCTAATGGGCGATTCCTTAAAAAACCGCAATCTCATTTAGTAAAACCCGAGTGTTGCAAGAAAAAATGTTACGCTTCAATTATGAAAGCAAAGCGAGCAGTAGCAAAGGAATTGCTTCCGAAACCGCTGACATATTATCATGATTATCTAGAAATGCATCCGGCTTCTCCATTACCACTCAAACTTACCAAATTAACTATACAAAAGATTCTAGCGCCGGAAACAATTAATTTTTGCACTGATTTGGTGCCTTTGCCTACCAAGACAAACGCTGTATCAATACTCCGCCCACAAAACAACGGCCAAATGATTTTGGTCTCTCAAACAAATTACGCATGCACTGATTTGTTACCCTTATTACCCGGTGTTACCTCCATCTCAGTGCCTCAATCTATACTGAAGAACTTGATGAAATTTATGACACAAGGGATGTCTAATTCCATATTGCCTTTCGATTCCATGCGTCTACCCTCATTAATATTGAAAATATTTAGCAATAATATCATTCTTAATATGAATGTTCAAGGAATTAGTAGCGCTGTGTCCATTAACGCAAATAATTTTAAAATTGACACAATCTACAACGCTCTTGCGAAATTTTTGACAGTCAAAAGCACAACTCTTGACTCCAGTTCGTCTATAAAGTGTATTAAATACATTAAAAATGATGATAAAAACAAGACCAGAGCGAAGAAAAATCAGAATGGTAACACGATTGTGCCCAATAGACATAAGAGGAAGAAGTTTGTGAGACTTTACAAGAAATGTAAATCCACGTCGCACATCTCTGCCGAGAGAATGAGTACGCCTTTAAACAGAATAACAAATTTAGAAGATTTCTTCCAAGCTTTGGGCACTTTAAAACTTCTATCCAGTGTTATGGACGGATATAGCGGAAGAAAAATCTTAGCGTCTTTAATGGAGGTAACCAATGCAACTTAATCCTTTAAATAGGTATCCTAATTTTAAAACAGGTATACAGCGAATAAAATGATTTAAGAATGAGCGATGATACAGAATGAGGCGGAATGGAATAAGATTGAACGAAAAACGAATGAGACTAAGTATCACAATTTGATTCCTTTTTCAGATGAAAAGTTGGATCACTGATATCACCCCGAGACAAGCCTTGATGGTTTTATTACTGGCCAACAAAAAAGATACCTCCAATCTGGTGCGATTTCGACCAGTTATCTTGCAAGGCATAGCTGTGAATCGAATCACTCGGGCAAGTGAATTAGATATGGAAATAGAGGTTATTGAGAGAGAGAAGTTTAATAAATTGACAGCGGTAAGTTGAATTGCTGTAATTTATGTAAACCTAGGGTGAGTGTAAGTAGAGCAGTGAAAAGCGTGCAAAATTACTTATGTTTTTTTCAGCACGATGGAGCTCTATATTTAAGCGAACGTGCGAATTACAATGATAATCTCTTGGAGGAATTGTATTGGATAGCGAAAACCACTGTAAGGTTTATTTTTATTTGCTTTTGCCTAGTCCATCGAAGTTTAATCATAATACTTAAGTAATTAAATATAATTTTAACTTCTATAAAACCGTTTACAGGCGTCTGACTACCAAAAGCCGTTCGACGAGACCTCCGAAAAATTGCTTAAAGCTCTTCTGGAAAAGAGGAAGAAATTAAATCCTTCTTACCTGAGACTCATGGCGCGTTATGTAGGTCTGGGTCTCCTGAAATCACCAGTTAAAAATTGTAAAGATTAAAAAACAATTTAAATTATTCCATGAAATGTTGTAAAATTCTAGTAGGGGCAAGTCTTTATAAATATTTTAGTAAAAATTGTGCACGTTTTGGCGATACTAGACTGAATGAGAAACAAGATCGGCATATTTTTAATTACGCTTTTTTACAACTGTTATTTTAGTATAATTTACTACTAAATTATTTAATTATTTCGGTGAAATATTTTGCAGTTTCATTTAACATGGTCAGTGTTTCAAGTGTTTTCGTTGGTTGGAAACAGTTTGCGTTATCTATTTCCGGGGATTTTTAGATGGATAACAAACTACCAAGTTTGAAATTCTACCTTCGTTATCATGATGCCGCGTCGAGAGGGCTCTATTAACATGCAGTAGTGCGACTGGGACGGTACTTCGATTTTTGTAGTAGAGTAGTAGATCCCTGTATGCATGTCACAGATTAAAAAACTGCTTAGTACGCCTCACCTCGTGCGCGTAGCTCAACCATTTGCTTGGCAGAGTTTTCTGCATGTGTGTGGTGTGTGGATGAGACTATGCACACGGTGACTCTAGACCCATCATACCCCTGGCAAGTCTGACCCACTGCATAACTACTACGCTGCTCGACTGGGGTTGAGCCGTTGGGAATTTAAATTCCTTATGGCGCATCTAGTTGTTCCATGGGGAAATTGTATGTACCCATAAAACGCTTTTTTTCTGTGAAACCGTAATTTTCTAAACTTTATAGGTTAGGTTAGTTTTATAACAATCCTGAACAATCAACAGCGTAAGAGAAGGAACCTTAACTTGGAACCAGTGTAGCGGTGTAGTTGTGTCGCGAGTCACAGGTTCCCCACTGAACAACAAGGTGTGCCACGGGCAATTTAAATTACCAACGGCTCGACCAGTTGGGCGGCGTAGTTGTGGCGTGAGTCAAAAGGGCTCTGGCACTAGCCAGCCACTAGGCTGCTGGCTAGTGGTAGTGAGGTAGTCCTCTGGGGATAGGGTGGGACTGAACAGTCCTGTAGTAAGCTACAGGTATTAGGTAGGTTAGGTTAGTTAGCTCCTTATGCCCGAAGGGCAAACCGCCCAGGAATAGGAGGAGGAATCTTCTTTCAATTCCCCAAATCCCAGCACTACTATCGTGGTAGGTATGATTCAGTCCCTGCCTTACTCAATATTCCACACAAAATCGATCTTTTGCGTCAAAAATATGCCAATTATAGAAAGTGGCGCCCTCACCCTCATTCAATTCGTACGTTTGTTGGAGTCTAGTCTTTCGGATTTGAGGAAGCTCCCGAAGGTGTTGGCTGCCCACCATACTTCAACTAAGTGTTGACCATAATGTTACAAATTTAGTGATCCCACTGGTGATGCGCAGTGTCGCCTTATAACTGAGCCATGAACATATCAATATTCTAAAAACGAATCTTTTGATACCACTGGTGATGCTCATGGCCACACAACGTTACATGATCCCACACAATGCTCCAGCTGTGGGTCATGGTCCACCTGGCGGAGCCCCTTTTTCTGGGTATTTTGCCCTTCAGGCCAATGAAGATGCCTAACTAACCTAACCAACCTGTTTATGTATTAAAGTAATAGTGATTCGAATGACAGCATTTTTCTGGGTGGATCAAATTAGATGGACCACTACCCATAGCCTTGATGCTTAAGGCAGCCAATGTGTTAAAAAAGGACTTCATTACTCACTGAAAAACCAGGGTTGATGACGTGTTCTTTGTTATGCTCGCAATAAAAGCCCAAGGTTTAAAGTTTTACATTTTTTTTATTTCTTATGAGCTGATCACTTTTGTGGAGCACTCTTATCGGAGCTCTTTGATTCGCGCATCGAAGCCGAGCGCCTGCGCCGGAGTTCTTCTTGGCGACGAACCTGGACAAATAAAAATGGAGACAATTAAGTACAATTTCCCGTAAAAGATAAAATGAACAGTATACTGTTTATAACTTTTCCAAAAAGCACTTAAAATATTTCCCGAACCGAAACTTTTGCTTTAAACTACATATAATAACAGCGTGTAAATTTCATACTGGCGTATATTTTACCCAGACATATAGGACTAAATACACCCCCTTGCAAAAAAAATCGGGCACCTATGGTTTTATTATTTAGTAAATTACATATGTACGACAGTAAAACAGCAGGCTAAGAAGAAATAAAAATTAAATATGGTCTTATAGGAAAATGGTGCCTTGAAAACATGGTATTACATAAAACTGATACAAAAACGAACAATATAAAGAAAGTATGGTATAGAGGCAATCTTGATATTTTGATGAGCAGGTATGTCAGTCATTTGGTATTTTTCAATTATGGTTTTGTGGGATAAGCAAAATAAATATCTATATGACGACCTTATCACGCCGTTATAGATCGTATGGTAATTATTTTTGAAACTTTGACTAGATGCATATTATTACACTTGACTGTACATTGCGTGTATTATGTATGAAAAAAAATTGCAATCAGTTAATAGAAACAATGTCTGTTTTTCATGACCAGCAATAGCCGTTATTAAAA
Source organism: Pandemis corylana (assembly GCA_949127965.1). NCBI lineage: Eukaryota > Metazoa > Arthropoda > Insecta > Lepidoptera > Tortricidae > Pandemis > Pandemis corylana. Next base: position 10,647,116 of record OX421866.1, on the reverse strand, counting down.
TTTACGAACGTATGAAATTAACACACTGTATACATACATTATGGCGGAACACAGTAGGAACATGAATCCTCCCATTTCAACAAACTGACATTTGATTTTGATAAGTGCTTTTCTAGAAAGTTGCCATTTAAAATATTTGTGGCTATTTTAATATCTTAGCTTATATTGACAATAAGCCAAGGGGTAAGAAATAGCACTTACTCTTACAGCTGAATGTGAACACCATAAATAAGCTTATGGACATATGACACCAACTGTTACGCACATATAGCTTGAGAAACATCATTAACCGACAATGATAGGACATCACAAATTATAATAATTATTTTGCTCTTTTCTGATTTCTAGACAGTATAAACATCACAATATTCATATCACAAATAATTCATTGATTGGTTGTTCCCTCTAGGGTTTAAGGTCAATAAGAAGTAAAATTGAAAATATCAATTTTCTCCATGCCTTGAACAATACAGGTAAAGAAATTTATTGTGATAACACTGATTGAAACAAATTCATAAACTCCAACAAACACAAAAGGAAAAACCAACAAAAACTCTAAATCTTGGTGCTGATTGAGGCAATGACTGTGGGACATGCATGATGGCATGGGACAGAATATTGTTTGCGTCAGCATATACCAGCATCAAAATCAGTTTCCTTGCGTTGGGTGGCTTGCTTTGTGAGAATGACAACCCAGCTATTAAGTAGAGTAGTACAAACCTTGGATTCCTTCTTTCTCTGAGCGAGCAGTTTGGCGTAGTCAGCCTCCGAGGCCTTACGCTTGACCAGGCGCTTCTTCTTGAGAGCCAGCCTGTGGCGTCTGCGCTGCAGCACTGCGGGGGTCACTAGTCTCTGGATTTTGGGGGCCTGAAATATAAAAATAACATAGATGTTTTATGTTGAAAGCGGTAACCCAAGTCTAGTAGATAGGTTGTTTACTAGCATAAACGCTTCACACCATGAGTAGTCTTTATCCTCCCTTACACCCAAGTGTTAAGCGTATTTGAGACAACCCTTGCATCTGTTCGGGCCAATGATACTGAGCATAGGATGAAACAGCAGAAAAGCCAGAAAATACAATAAATTTGGATATGAAATGTTCAGCACACTGTAAAAGTAGACAGGCAATATAACCTGAGTCTTCTGCTCGGTGCCGGTATATTATTCCCTGATGCTGCTGCTTGCTACTATTGTTGAATAACAAACAATATTTAATCAGGGAATTCTAAACAGTTTTATTAAGGCTTTTAAGAGCATCCAAATCATGAATCTGCAGTACAGATTTGATATTTAATTAGAATGTTAGTTAAAAGTCATCATCATCTGAATCAATGGATTCTACTGCAACATCTGTTGTTTCCATATTCCTGACAAGTGCTAACAGGCAACTATCCCCCTTCCCAATAATATTTAAACACGTCACATACCTTTGATCTGGGCTTGGCATTCTCCTTGCCCTCCTTGGGAGGCAGGACGCGCTTGACGACATATCGTCGAACATCATCCTCCTTGCTGAGGTTGAACAGCTTGCGGATCTTGGACGCACGCTTGGGTCCGAGACGGCGGGGCACGTTGCCGTCAGTCAGGCCGGGAATTTCCTACAGGCAGCAAGTTCAAAATAGACTAAGATGTAAAGAATTACTATTGTTACTGACCAAAGCATAATTTTTAATCTGCTGTAATAATGAAACTGCATATTGTTTATGTGTGAATAAATCTTCCTGTAAATCAGGACAAAATGAAACAGTAGTTTATTAGAAGAAATATTGACACATTTTACTAACATGCTTAGTAGTTGACCAATTATGAAAGGGGCTTAAAACCAGAGATGTTACGTTAAGTCGGAACTTCCAATTATTATTACACCTTCAGTTCCGACACTTTTAAATCAGAGGTCGAAGCATAACATAGCAGCGGCGGCAGCCTGTGTCGACTGTTATGAACAGGTTCATACATGTTGAGTAGGGAATCCCCTCGACTACCGCTACGTGCACTCTATCGTCAATTATCCGACCCTGCCTCCGACTTTGATAAAGCAAATTTTAAAACTCCGACTCTGCCTTCAGTTCCGATAAAACTACCTCAGTTACATCCCTGCTTAAAACTACCATAATAATGCATGAAGATGCATGTTTGGCAAATTTAATCCTATGAACCTACTTTAAAGAGTGACCCAGGAAAACATAACCATTAAAAGTAAATCTAAAATTGATTACACCTTATTTTGTTAATCAAAGCCTTATGAGACATAATAATAATATAGTATTACATATAGAAATAGATAAGCTTGTCTGGTGTTAAAGTAATGCAATCGAGCTTTGAAAGTCCAAGAGCTATGTTTAACACCAATAACATTATACCCTGCCGCATATAATTACACAGATTTGGAGATCTGGGAAACAGTAAGAACAGGGAGATCAAAACTAATTTGCAGTAAAAAAAAACCCTCATAAAAACATTTAAGTATCACTGAATTTACATTAAAGTAATCAACGAAACATAATCTGAAGAAACTTACCTGGGAGCCCTTGCGGACAATAACCAGAGCCAACACTGAGAGGTTAGCATCAACAATACACCCACGGACAGACTTGCGTTTCCTCTCTCCAGTGCGGCGAGGTCTGTAGCAGGAGTGACCCTTTGACATCAGGAGACGCACACGGCCTGGAATAAGCATTAAAGCATTCTTAAACTCTATCGTTACCTTGCATTTTCTTATTTATAGACTTTATAGACCTTATAGCCAATATACATACATCAATATTAAAAACAAAAATTTGGTGACCAGAAATCAAAAAATGCTAAGTCCTTTGCTTCATTTAAGACAATAAAAAAAATTACAATGTTAACCTCAAAATATCGTCAACTTTGAATTTAGATTTGATTTAATATTTTAACCAATGTTAAAGCATTTCGAGGGTGTTGAGGGTACTTACTGTTGGTCAGGACTCCCTGCTTCATGGGGAACCCTTGCTTGTCATTACCGCCGGCGACGCGGAGCACGTAGCCCTTCCATTCGTCTCCCAGCAGATCAGCCTCTACCTCCGCGCCCATGCGCCTTTCGTAAAAGATACGGAGCTTGTGCTCGTCCACAACCTCGAATAACTTCTGGCATCCCGTTGCCGGGTACGAGACGTTCAACTACGAAAACAAAATTGAGGTTAACAACACATCACTTTTGACCAGAATTGAAAAAATAAAGGTCTACTGAACAGAGGAAGCTACTACTAGGCACGCATCGAGTTAATAAACTAATTTCAGTTAGACGTCATAGTGAAATTTCCAAATAATCAACACATGAAAAAGTTTCACTCCACAACACGGCTAAGAGACATCTAATTTTTTCCTAGAAATCACAACACTTGTTCCCCAGGAACTGCAACTAATTAATAGTTTAACATGTCAACAATCACGTTTATATTATATTTCGACTTTTAAATAGGTAAAAATATAAATAAAATGCTAAAAACCTTCATGACTGCGGTTGAGTTCTTCGAACGTCAGCCATGAAAAAGAACCATAGATAAGTTGAGAGGTTAGAGATGCTCTGAAACAGACAGTTTTACCGGTTATTTGTAAATACCGATAATGTGTAAACAAGTATAACTAAACCACAGGTTAGAAATGGAACCGTCAGTTATTCCATACACTTACGTCAGAATGTGTATGTAACTAACTTTTAATTATAATAGTGATAGTGACAAACTTCAATCACATTTTAATTAATATTAGACGAAAGCATGTCCTCGAATCGCTTTTAAGTTTATTTCTTGTTTAAAACACGTAGTAGTGGGTATGCCCAATATGCCCATAACCTGCCACAACTTTGCTAACATGCTTCACTTTATGCCGTAACAAGATTGAAGTCAAAATTAATACGCACAGTTGCATATTTCAGTTTTGGTAGTAAGTAGTAAGTAACTATGATAAGTGAATAGTCAGTAAAACATATTTGTTTTTTTTAAGGATTCACGAAAATGGACGACAGTTTTATAAAAAATAGAATAGATGGATGCTGGAGTAATTAATATTAATCACAGAAAAAAATGCTCAATATTGCAAGAATTTGATATATTTCATACACGTCAATATTATGACAACATTGTAATGATGTGTTTGTATTTGTGTGTGAAAGATTATTAAATAATTTATTTAATTATATATTGTACAGGTCTGAATTAATGAAAAAAAACTACATAATATCTCGCACAGGCTGACTGTCTAGCTCGTGTGATAACGAAGTTGCAAGGTAAAGGTATTTTATTCATTGAAATATATCAGTTTGCTTTTTAAAGTTTCACCACTAAGAGTTTCGTCGCATACAATCTTGTTTTTCACAATTTAAAACTACCAAAAGATTTATTTTTCGAAGATCTTTCTTTTTTGAATGTCGGTTAAAAGAAAACGCTTCTTGCAAGAAAAATACCGGTTCACGCACAACTCTTTCTGTCATTAACGTCAATGTTATCTGTCATTACCATTACCTTTTTTCCGCATGGTGACAGTGACACACAATCAGTCCGAAAGATTAGTATAAAATTTAAACTTGGTACATTTTGTGAACTCTCTGTTCAATTGTATCATTTAATAAATAGTAACATACGAAAAACTATTTAAGAGTTTATTTTGTCACACTAGTTCACGACTCTTAACTCTAAGTGGTGTCAAATTTCATTTTGAACGCCACGTTCATCTCAACTTGTATAGTTTGGACCAGAAATCTGACAGCTATATCACCCCTCCCTGCCCTGTCTGCATTTCGAAGAAGAGACTTTGGCGATTAAAGTATTAAAATTATTTAAAAATTGATAAAGTGATGAGTTAAATTCGTTAGTAATAGTGTCACCCTACAACATTTCACTCATTACAATTCCAAACGCCGTACTGGTTATTTCGTTGACACAAATATTTTATTTGCACCATCAGTAACGGAGAGTTATCATCATGAGTAATCAAGAAAACCTGGAAATGGCTCACAGGCAGCATGTAAAATATTTCATGCGGTTCCTCGACATTTTACCTTCGTCGCTGTCTTCACATGATACCACTAGGTCAGTATTTACAACCCCTTATCAGAAGACTATACTCTGAACTATATGCATTTTGACTTGTTTATAAAAATAACGAGATTAATTCATTTACTGTATGCTTCGTTTGCCAGCTTTTGACCTCAGATTTTACAATAAATCCTCAGTAAACTCATATTCATTTGAAGTCCTGTTTTTGCTTTTAAATGTTTTTTTTTCTATTATGTACCAGATTTAAATTTCAAGTATGTAGGGAACAGTAATAAGTAATCAGTATGTTTATCAATTGTTGTAAAATCACTTCAATTTATTGATAGTCCTTTATTTTAATGAAAGTGAAAGTGAATGTACAACTTTGACATTCAAATGGCAAGTGACCTACACTTGTTGATTGTGCAACAAAAAAAGACAAATTTGCTGATTTCAATACCCCTTGTAACCTACAGGCACCAGAGGTCAAATTAAATTGGTTGATATAAAATGAACATAGATTTTATTTTTGGTATTGGTTTATTTTAGTGTATTTAGAACTTGCTTTGGTGTAGGTATTAAAAACCCTGCTTGGAGCTTGATACAGCACACTGATGGTTTAAGGACACCTACTTGTAATTTTACTAATGTTGTAAAAATACATAAATGTAAAAGTTTACAAGTTTGTTTGTGATCCAAAATATAATATTAGTAAACCCAGAGGACTCATGCTCAAAGTAAATTGCTGTTTTTTCATGCAAACATACATAGTAGTAATCTACACATTTTAACAAAACAGTAATGAGAAAAATCTGTACAATACAGATTACTGGAGTAAAACTACAGTGGGTGACAAAATGTCATGAACATTGGCTGAATACAATTTAATGGGTTTTCAGATTTTTTCATATTCTGATTTTATCACAGTTAGATTTAGATACGCCTGCCCAGCTAGCACGAGAGCGCACGAGACAGACTAGCCATCTCTTTCTAGATTTAACAGTAAGAAAAAGACGTGCTACTACCTCTTGTGCGCTCTCATGCTCCTGGCACCATAATCAAATGCCAGGAAAAAAAAAGATATTGCCATTAAAAGTTTAAATACAATTTAAAATAATCCCTCTTCTAAAAGTGTAGACTTCAAGTAAGCTTTGGACATAAGTACTCTCAGAATTATCTGACAAATAAACATGGAAACATAATGTTTACAAATAATTCATTATTGATTATTTCAGGGTCACAATAGCTTATTTCTCAGTAGCTGGACTTGACATCCTTGGCTCCATTACATCTATTTCATTGGACCTAAGATCTAGAATTATTGAATGGCTATACCAACTTCAAGTGCACCCAGATAAAGAGAGTAAGTATGGATTGATTTCTCTTTTCATGTACTGTTATGATAAACAAATATTGGTATTCGATTTTTTTTATGGATATAAAATATGCACCATATCATGGTATTGACTCCTATGGGTGATTAATGAAGTGTTTTCTTCCTACAATTATTACAACAGTGGACGGGTTGCAGACAAGTACTAACTATCAAAAAACTAGACTGTACTGGTCTTTTCTTAAAAAAAAACTGTCAGCATTATTATTTCCTCAATATAAGCTGTGAAAATAATGACGAAAAAAGACAAAAATATGCAATTGAATAACAAAATCCCCATCCAAATTGGACAAGTAGTTTTTGAGAAAATACACCGCTGTACAATTTTGCTGTATCAAATTCCTTTTGTTACATTTTACATCTGTCATATTACACTTTTCAGTGGTATTCTCATGAAAGAACTGTTGGTTTTAATTCTCTAGTTAAATTACTACATAAATCAAAAAATCTGGTATTGTATTAACACTTAATTTAAGTACTTTTTTTAAAATAAGGCCTTGCCTAAGCCCTAGCTGGGTTGTACGGTGGTAATCCTTGTAAGTCCTGTCATGGCCAATATGGCCGTATTTTAAGGTGAATAGATATAATTCAGCCAGTAGCTATAAACAGGCTCAACATTGTTTACTTTGATAAACAATCTTAAATTGACAACCTGGTACGTGAGCGGCATTGTGTTTCTTTAAGCAAACATTGTTTCCTTATCATTATATTGTATGGGTTTAAGTATGAATATTATGTATGGGTTTAATTTATCAAGTTATGAAGCAAGTAGCATGTGTTAATTTGTTTTGGTTTACCTTTATTAGGCAAACTTACGATAAAGTTTTAAATGGATTATTAGAATTACAGTATGACTAGCTGTTGTCCGCGACTTTGTTTGCGTCCTGAGGGAACTTAGTTTTATCCAATAGGGTGGAAAATGAGCGAATGTGTCGCCAGGTGGTAAACCGCACCACCACCCACCACCTTAGATACACCCGCAACACTTAAGAATTGCCGATGCGTTGCTGGCCTAGACGGGTAGAAGGGTCCATCTGGATCTCTACCATCATTCTACTCGCCAATGCTGTCGCCAAGTAGCAGTGCTTGCGCTTCTCTATTCTGACGTGGAGAGTAAGAGCTCTACAATCCTTTGGTGTGGCAGGTATCCATGGGTTTCTTCTTCTTTTTTTTTAATATTATGGCCTCATCGATCGATGCGATGATTTCGCTAATATCAAAGTAATAAATACAGTATTCAAAAATCTTGTGACAAAAATGTCGGCAACGTTGTACCGTAGAACACGGTCAAAAGACCCTCTCGGGCTCTTAGCCAACGGTCAATGATATCCCTCGGAGACCGCCAGAAAATCATTACCGTATGCCCAGGGTGCACCGGACCAAGCACTGCTCTTCCTCCCGGACAGATCCAAAAACGAACCGCAGCTCTTGATCACACGCGGAGGTAACCCGACTCGCACCCCTCATAGCTAGTTATATTCTTTTGTTTGCAGCCGGTGACATGTCAATGTGTGGCTTCCAAGGCTCGTCCACAGTGAACGTCGAGCTGGACCCCGCGACGGCGCACTTCAGATGCGGGCATCTCGCTATGACGTATACCGCGCTGTGCACGCTGATCACCCTGGGTGACGACTTGTCCAGGATCAACAGGAAGGCTCTGATTCAAGGTGAGTGGCTTTTGTGATGTTGCTAGGGAGGGATCTTGGTTGCTTATCGATGTACCGGTTATCAAGACTTGTCTATATTTCAATGGCCTTAGGCCTTATTATTAGTAAATACCCATCGAGGGAATGGGCGAAAAACTTAGGAATCATGTTACAGGTGGTGTGTTTAGCTACCTATCACTATTTTGATTCCCCTTTCCACCTATACGCCCAAAATCATACAAAACTGGGCCTTAAGGTCTTGTTATGTTAGGCCCAAAAGTATAATGTAATCATGCTAAACGTGGCCTTAAGCTTTTGTTACCTTAGGCTCTGTATACCCCTTAAGGGATAAAGACGTCATATATGTACGTATGTATCAATGGCGTGGCGTCCATAGAACTCGATTTCCACCGGCTTGCCTATTTTAAGGCAGTTGGGCACTTTTATTGTGCAGAATGAGCAGACGCGTTCATCCCTTACAGGCATATAAGCAGTGCTTGTTTGTAAGCATACGTAAATGTGCCCGACACGTTTCGTACCAATACGGGTTTTGATGTCTATATGCCTACCCTCTGTCAGAACCCACTGCACGCCCCTGAGAATGAGAGGAAAAGGCTAGTTGAATTCCCGTCGGCTTGCCTTCTGATATACTTGACGCCACACCACTGGTATGTACCTTAGGCCCGTAAGAATATAGTCGTGATTTGTGTGTGTGTGTGTGTATTAGGTGTAAAGGCGCTGCAGACAGAGGAAGGCAACTTTGCGGCGACACTGTCCGGCTGTGAGTCGGACATGCGCTTTGTGTACTGCGCAGCGTGCATCAGCTACATGCTCGACGACTGGTCCGGCTTCGACAAGGATAAAGCTTTCAAATACATCGTACAGTCCATGGTATGAAGCAAAACATTTGAATAAATAAATATCTTGGGACAAATTACACCAATTGACCCAGCCTCAAACTAAGCAAAGCTAGTATGGGTACCAGGCAACGGATAACTCGGGCGCAAACATTCGTATTCATCATGCAACTGTCTGCCCCTTCGACATTTCGAACCCAGGACTGCTAGCTTCATAGTCAGGGTCACTAACCACTAGGCTATCCGGTCGTCAAAATGTTTGTTATTATAATTAGCGATTGTCCGCGACTTCGTCGTCGAAGAATTAAAAATTGTATCCCAGACAGCTTGATTTTTCGCGGCACTTCCATTTTCGTTGTATTTCAATCAAATTACACAAAACCTTGACCAATTATTATATCTGAACCTTCTACGTGAACCACTATCTATTTGAGATAACATTAAATTAAAAAATTAAAAACCCTCACGCATAATTCATAGTAAATAAAAAAAACAATCTTATGCCCAAAATGTCTTACATTCTTTTCTAAAAGAGCTGATACTCTTCAATCTGCTGGAACGATTTATACTAAACTAGCTTCTGCTCGCGACTTCGTCTGCGTAGAATTATACATAAAAACCTTCCTCTTGAATCACACTATCTATTAAAAAAAACCGCATCAAAATCCGTTGTGTAGTTTTGAAGATATAAGCATACATAGGGACATAGGGACAGAGAAAGCGACTTTGTTTTATTCCATGTAGTGATATGGCTAAGAACCACCGCAAGGAAACTGGCTTTCGAATGAAAAAAACTGCAACCAAATCAGGCCATCGACGCTTCCACGATAGACGTCAGAATATCCCACCTATTTAACGTTAAAGATGTTAACTAAGTATGCTTAATCAAGTCTGTTTTCTTCCAGGGGTATGATTACGGTATCGCCCAATGTCCCGAGTTAGAATCTCACGGGGGTACTACGTTCTGCGCCCTCGCCACTCTGAAACTCACCAACCAACTCGATAGGCTGACCGAGGAACAAGTTGAAGGACTCAAACGGTGGCTAGTCTTCAGACAGATAGACGGTTTCCAAGGCAGACCGAACAAACCAGTGGATACCTGTTACAGTTTTTGGGTAGGAGCGTCCCTAAAAATGTTGAACACATTGAAGCTTACGAACTATGGAAGCAACAGGAGATACGTCTATGAGACGCAGGACACAGTTGTAGGAGGTTTTTCCAAGTGGCCTGACACCTGTACGGATCCCATGCACACGTACCTTGGTTTGGCAGGACTTAGTTTAATAGGCGAAAGAGGACTTTTAAAAATAACACCGACTCTTAACGTAACCAAGAGGGCGTATGAACACCTCAAAAGTTTACACGAAAAATGGGCCAAGGAATCATAGTGCCTAGAGTATTGTGATATGGAATGGAATAAATGTTGAATGCATGTTTTTCTTGTTACGTTTAGTATAGAAAATCCAAAATATAAATAAATTTAGGATGTTCGAAATTTTTAAAGAAATCTGTCGTTATCAAGAAAAAGAAATCTTGCATCGGTGGTTAGATTTTGGGATATAAACAAAAGCGTAATTGTCAATAACTTTATAACAATATGTCTCGGGGCAAGCTTGGAACACTGGAAACTGATAATTACGATCAATTTCTGCCGTTGAGACTGCGGGCCTCGGTAGGTCAAGGTAAAGTATTATCAAAGACTTGGGGGCGGCGTATGAGGTATACCCATAAACCTCTAAGTATAGAGGTTTGACCTTTGGTCCAGTTCATACGTTCAGCTACACAAAAGCATTGCGGTAAGCAATTTTAGTATATTTGGTTTCTTTAAATTTGGTTTTCTTTTAAATCTGTGACTGGCATGAGTAAGTAAGACAACGATCAGACTTATAACTTGGCCCTAGCCTTGGTTTCTTTCGGAATATTGTAGTTTTGTATTAAATATCTAATTTACTTGTTTACTATCAATGCTTCCGGAGCAAGGACTTCTTTGTCTTGTACGCCACGCAATGCATAAAAAAATATTCATTTTTTTTTATTGAATAGCTTATGTATTGTTTTCATAACTCGCAGGGTTTTTATTTTTTTGGACTGTTTATGCTTTACTATTTCAGTTCTGTGCAAACAACTGCTATACCTACTAACTTTAGGTGTTTTTATTATATTTCTGGCGTTAACGTCTTCAATGTTCCTGTAATTGCATTTTGTTCTAATAAAACTGTAATTAGTACTTAAATAATACATAGGTGCTCAGTTTTATGCCTCAACATTCAGATAGACCAACGATTTTAAACGCTAGGTACTATGTTAGGATTTAGTACAGTATTTTTTAAATATCCCGTGCCATATAAATTGTATGCGAGTTAGCTTACTTCTGTAGGTAGGTATTTATGAAATAATTGCACAAATTAATGTTGTTTATCATAAGCATTTTGTATCATATAGCTACTACTGTAAGAATTTATTAACAATTGTTTAAATTTGCTTACTTCGTAAGAGTTACTTGAAAATGTTTAGAAAGTACAGTTGCTTCAATAAAATACATATCAGCCAAATAATGTATTCAGTATACACTTTATTATACAATACAATACAAATACTCTTTATTGAACACCACAAATCAGTATAAAACAATACAGGAACATTATATATTGCGCTGGTGTTGGCTGGACCTTAAAGGTCAGCTTTGTAATAAAAGAGTGGTTTGTCTGTTTCGATATATTTTTATTTTATTATTACAAGCTTTTAGTTTTGCAATGTACCTACATTAAGTAAACGTGTATTTGAGGTCACATCTTGAATTTAGAATTTCGTCTAGTTCCAGTAGTCAGATTGACTTGAAATTTAGTATACGTACTAAGTAAAGTATAGCATATGTACTGCAAGTAAAATTAACAAAAAGTACAGTCAACATGAAACTACCGTGAGACTCGATCACTGTTACACAATCGGATATCTCACTCGACTTATACGAGTTAAGATCCGGCCACACCAGTGCGTAAAAGACGTCGACGATGCGTTTACGCAACAAAATGTATGAAGAAACGGTGAGAACGTGACGCAAGCGACACGTCACTGCGTATACGCAGCGGTGTGGTCGCTCCTTTATCCGTTTGTGTAACTAAAAAGTACAGTCACCAAAAAAAGCTTGTATTATTTATTATATTTATTGTAACAAAACTTGTTCTGTGAATGTTATTTGTCTTCAATTCTTCACAGTATAAACTATAGCTACTTGCTATTATGCCTGATTATACCTAACTGAAGTACCAAATACTTAGCTAAATCCTCCACTTATACATACGCACAAAAAAGTTACGTGTTAGTTAATTATGTATGAATGGTTTATGAATCTTTTGAAACTTTGCGCGCTTGGTTAGATCCAGTCCATGCTAACAACTTTATGGAAATCTGATTTGTAAGCAAGCCTGTCTTCAGTATGTCTATCTGTCAATTATACAGCAAGAGGGAGCATGGTTTGTGCAGGTATATTAATATTACTGGCGCTGTTTGATAATATGCGAAAGATATTGGTAAATGTTAGATGTTACTGTGCCCCCAATTTTGAAACAATGTCACTCGAAAGTACCTTTCAAAAGTGAGAAAAATATGTGTATCTATGCCAGTAATGATACTTTCGATGTTTTTTCAAGAATCGGGTCCCTAATCCCGGTATATTTAATTCTTACGACGTATTGACCAATGTACTTTTGTGGTTACCACACAGCGGTTGTTACTAAGTATAAGCCAATTTAATGCTTTATTACGTACCACGTATGGTTCGTACACTGTTGGATACAAAAAATAAGTAATTGTTAAATTTTAAATATTTCAAAATAATAATATAGACCTACTACTTATTAACTAATGATTTTTCGAAGCATTATATTCTTTTTAGCTTTGTATTCTTCAATCATTTGTGCTTAAGATATTACATTAGCCGCTTGAAATCTGCAGTCGCGCGTTGATCAGCGGTGCGGAACGATGTCTCGGTAAATATAAATATAATGCAACATCCAACAGTAGGCAATGTTCTATCTGAGGAATAAACGATGGAAGTTTTTGGCCAATGAAATGGAACAAATGTTTTTGCAGATGTGCGCAATAGAAGCTGGTGCCTGAATTTGTCTACGCATTTATTTATTGTTTTGTGTTAAAAAAATTAAATGCAAAAGATTTTTACCAAATTTGCAGTAGTTTTATTGGCAACTTGGAGCCGTGTATTTTGTTGTGTACATTACCAGAGTTATAAAAAAAATACAACAGTCACTTTTCAATTTCCTACAGTAACGTGGTTCAATATATATCGTGATATAGTTACATACCTAGAGATGTACCTATAGGTAGCTATGTACTGTAACATACCTAGTTAAACAAAAGTCGTTCATGTTAAAATCGTCGGTTATGGTTAAAGTAGGTAACTGAAGTACAGTCAACGTCCGATATATCAAAGCGGCGTAAGTCTCCAAATATGTCAATAAAAATACTTTTGTCACGGGCCAAAGAGCGTGTTCCATGCTGACTACTCTAGCCACTTCATGATTATATCCCCAGGGAAACTACTATATTATGGTTTCGATTCGACTGTCTTATTGCCACATAATATACAGATACCGCAGGGATTTATGGTAAATACTCTCGACATTCACATACTCACTTAGAGGTAGTTATTATTTTGCTATCGTAAAATTCACAGTTTTAAATAGATTATACTTAAATTAATGTTTGCCCGGGAAAGAGTTAAATACGAGGATATTGACTTTGGAGGTCTTAAACGAATAACAAAGAATGTCAGAGTCAGACAATAGTTAAGAAATCACTCAGTGTGCACGTGTGGCACGAGACGGGAGAACGATCTGGAGTGACGCCCTCACTGGAGCTCGTCCCACATCGTTACACTAGGTACTGACTGACTTCTATAATCAAAACAATGCATGCCGTGGCTGCTCCAAAGACAATATTACTATTACTAGTTAAGGACTAAAATACAGACTCGAACCTACAGAGAAAAGAAAAAGGCTCTACTGCTCTACAAGAGATCTTTCCACCGGGTCCAACTTCCTTGTAATCATTCTGTGAGAAGTTTTTCTCAATTAGGTGCGTCTCATTGTAGTTACCTGGCGCGCGAATTACCCTGTGTCAGGGAAACAATGGACTTTAATCGGCGAAACAAAACTTTTCTTTTCCATTCGTTCCTACAGAGATCGTAAGGAAAAACTTTTCTAAATTAGCATACCTAATTACCAACTTCCCCAGCCCTTTTATTAGGATATTCCTAATTACTTTTGTAGGCACGATAATAATTTATCAAGCTAAGAGAGATTGCATTAGCCTAACTTTCGTAATAGACATTTAAAATTATGACTTTATAAACTCTGTATGAGTTTTATATTATAACTGGGTTTTGCCGGAAACTCTGGCAGGTTACGGCGGACTTTTCTAATTCTGAGTTGACTTGTTAACCGTCCGATTTTTAGCCAAAGCATATTATTATATCCTTCTCAATAGGCACCTACGACACCCACGCAGGTATGTATACGTTTTAATTTGTCACGTCCACGAGTACGTACAATTTCACGTAAAAATGTGGTACCTACCTACCTACTTATGAAATGTTAGCATAATTGAAAGCATACTTAATTCAGCAAAATTGGTTCAAAACCAGAAAATATTTTTTAGGTATCTTATCTAGGTACTCTAGGTCTGCCAACATCCAAACATTGACCTGTAAAAGCTTATCGGTAGTGCTATGCATTTGACCGGCTTGACCTACTGGCCTTGTGGAAGGATGTCGCTTCCCTCTGCATCCCGTGTCGCCTGCATCTGTTATTGAATGTTTTGTGAAGGTGCATGGATATATACCGCAGCCGTTGAATTCCATCATACCTAGCACCTGTAATTTAGTTTCATTCCCAATTTCATTACATAACTTATTCGATAGGAAACCTTGTGAATTATTTTTTTAGCCAATGAATTTCGCAGAATTAGGTTCAGCACCCAGAAGCAATTGGTCATCAAATCAAAGAATCAAAACCACTTCGAACACTATAATAAGCTGAATAGCCAAACGACCGTCCTAAATGTGACTGAGAAGAAACATTTTATCGCCCCGCAATCCATCGGCGGTCGCGCTCGCAATACGCACAAATAAGCAATTTACAATTCTGATCTGAGGAGAGCTCACCTATTCATCATTTAGATTTATAGCCCTTTATCTAGCCGATCTGTTTTCTTGTTTAATTAATGGAAGTAAGAAAATTTCGGTCCGGTGTCTGAATGCATAATGAAACTATTAGAGTCGGCTTTCGATCCCTAGGCAGTCGAACGTCTTACGCTAAGAGATTATTTATCGTGCTTTTGTTGTTGGTGTTTGGTTTCCGGTAGATCTCAGCGTCATGAAAGTCGGGTAATATTTTGTTGTTAAGGTTCAACTTTTGGGCTACGTTTTTGAGTAAACTTCGCAACAGTCGAAATGAGATTTATCCAGAAACTAAAACCAGTGTCCTTGCTACTCTTCGGCAGACGAAAGCTGTCTTGTACGAGTGGTTGCGGAAAGTTTTAAAAGTAACGCCTGATTTCATCCAAGCAATGATTTAAAAATATTTATGACTAGCTTCTGCCTGCGAGTTCGTCCGCATAGAATTATCAATTAACATGTTTATCGCTATCCCGAGGGAATTATGCAATTCTCCGGGATAAAAGTAGCCTATAACGTGGCCGGTGATTTTCTCAATGGATTAGTAAAGTTAGCGTCTAAATCCGTTCAGCCTTTTTCACGTGATACGCTTGCAAATATACAGACAAACACAGAAACAGACAAAAAATCTGAAAACTGTTGGAACGTGTTCAGTTATCGATTCTAAGAACCCTCGGGCGACTTTCTTTCAGAATATCTTTCATGTACGGACTTTCGACCTTCTTGAGCTTTATTATATGAATAGAACGTAGGAAATGTATTTTCCTTGACGTTTCCAAATTTATACACTACAGTAGAGGCGGCATGTGTTGCTGAGAAACTTTGTTACTTCTGAGTAGTAGTTAACACGATTGTAGTATATTTAGTAACCACTTACAATACTAAATGAAGCGTAACTTTCTCTACTAAGTTACGAGCTGAGACGATAGCGCCCAGATGAGGTATCTGCTATGTAATAGAGGAGCATGTGCGGTGAAAATACAATTAAAAGATAATTTACCTTAAGAAAATCTGCACAGGGATTACTGTCCCCTTGTAAATTGACTAGTAGTAAAACAAACTTTCTTTGAATACGTATATTTTCTTACATTGTATTGTGAAAATTTAAGCTACCTACTTACAGCCTGCGAATCGGATAAATCGACGCACTTTTATTTTAAAATCGTCCAATTACCAAGCGGCAGTGGACGACAACAATCAATAAAGCGCCATAAATAATAAATTAATCAGAATAAGTAATTGTTACTTAAGTTCCGGCTCGCCGATTAAAGCGACAGTTGTCGATTTCCAACGAATTAACTTTGCATTATGAATTATTCAGAGCTTTCATTTTGTCAACGATGTTTCGGTCGCCCAATCGCTTGCTGATATTTAATATAACTCGTAGAGTTACGACTCACACTAATTCAGTCTTGTCAATAGCCAAAACAATCTTCGCATTTTTGTTGTCATCTTTTTAGGTGTTGCTTTTTGGCTGGCAAAAACGGTACCTTCAGTTTCCACATGTCATGTCATGACCTTCTGTCTGTCTGCCAGTCTTCTGTCTGTCTCCATGGCTTACCTTCAAGTAACTCTAAGTAAAATAATAATAAATTACTGTAATTGGCACGAGTTTTCGTGATAATTACACTGACAGAGCAGTTCCAACTAACTTTGGAAGTAAATAATTAAGTGCACCCACTATAACAAAATACGAACATTGTATGTAGCGTAGGTAAGTTATAAGTCGCAGTAGATTGACGCTAAAAATAGTACATTACTGCCGAGGCCGTGAAGTAAGGGATTGCTGGACGAGTTTGGGGTAGGTGGCCGAGTCGAAGACGAGGCCAGATAGAACGAGTCCTGCAATCCCTGTTCCGGCCAAAGCTTGTATAGTGCTTTTCTCAAACAATGTGAGGAAATATTAAAATTAAAATAACTACTAGACAATCAAGTAAATCTCTTTACGTTTTTCCGGTAGCATATTTTGCATAGCTAAATTTGCCTCCTCTTTTAAATGAGGCGGAGTACAGTTCATAAGTTCCCCGTCACTTTCATCACTAGAAGTCATTTTTATTTCTGTTAAATTATAATAACAATCACTACGAAATACGCATAAGCAGAAAAAAAGATTTTCGATTTGCCACCTTTTTTATTTTTTAAATGTACTAATTTGATCCAGCTATTTGAGCACCATGTTTAACCGCACATAAATATATTACCGTAGATTTTTTTTTTATGTCGCAATTGTGCTTAGGTACAGATTGTGGTGGTGGTTGGCTGTATGTAATTTTTTCCTTTGCCAATTTAATTTTAGTATAGAAATTTAAAAAATTAGAGCAGCGGACAAAAATGGATTTTCATACTAACTTTTGTGGCCTAAGCCAAGAAGTAATGTAGGGAGCCATAAACGAGAAACTTCATGTCCTCATATCGGGACATTAACGCATACATTTCCGAGCATGTTTGAGAAAAAAATATTTTTTTGCACATTGACCGCCAAGGGCTCTTCTATATATATATTATCTTTTTTTAAACTACCGTCACATTCGGAAAGACCGTCATCGCCAAGAAGAATGCACCGCAAGAAACTTGGCAGAAAAGCTTGCTGATCGAAACCCTAGCCAATAAATAAGTAAATGAAAAAATAAAAATACCTACATAAACGAGGAAACTTAGCAAGCAAATATAATGAATTTAGACGGCTTGTCGCTTCTTGTTTTCATCACAATACTTAATGCGCGTAAATATTTTTGTGTAGGCGGTTCTTACTCCTAAAATAACTTTATTTTGTGTTAAACAAGTAAAAGAAAAAATGCGTAATTTTAGAAACTTAAGATCAATGAATGAGTGACGTCACCCGTATCGTACCCGCGTAGTAGAGCGTATTATTATTGGTGCCGCTTATTTATAATTTTAGTTTAAGACATTGTCACGTAAGTCACTGAAGTTACATCTTTTTTGGCAATTTAATGAGCTGATTAACGGCAGAATAAACGTTTTATTGAGCTTTTTTTTATAAATACTAATGAGATATGTAGTATAATTGACAACGTCTCAATTGGACCCAGTCGACAATAAACTTTATTCGAAGTTTAAATTCCAATTTGCACGGCAATTATTGATGCAAATTGGGCGTGTGCCGTTCAGAAGTTAGCGTTTCATTATCTTTGCTTCGCTTCGGCCTGAGTATTAAAAGAAATTACGAAAAATGACGACAATTCAGTAACAAGGGCTTTTTAATGCCCGGAATATTGGTGCCTGCTAAAGTCTAACGACCATTTGGTCACTCACGTCGTCTAAATTAATGGATCAGATTAATATATTTTTTAACGGACTGCACGTTGAATTTTACAGCTTATTGGAGAAAAAGCAGATCAGAGTTGATACAGGCAATCAAGAAAAAGCCACTGATTAGAAAAGTTTTTATAACGAAAGTGCCTGAAAGTGTATTCAGCATTCGGAGAATGAAAATAGAAAAACAAATGCAAGGAGACTGATGCAGTCTTTAAAACCACGCTAATCAGACGAGGGAGTTAGTGTAAAGCTGCTAGCTGAATGCAGAGCGAAGATCCAGTTCAGCGGCGAGCGGCGAACGTTTAGGGGTTTAACGCCCCCATTCACATCCAACGTGTGCCGGTATTCGTTCATCAAGCCGCGTTTAACGGTAACTTCACAGAGCCACCAAGGTGACGAACCCGGAGACTAGTCTTTTTTATAATTATATATCTACTCGGGAGCAAAATACCGGGTATAGATACAACAAGATAGGCAGACAAGCAAGTGAGCACCATCGCCCACGGACACTGCACTACAGATGCGTTGCCAGCCTAGAGGGCCAATATATAACAGAATAGGTACCTCTTGTGCCAGTAATTTTACCGGCTGTCTCACTCTCCACGCTGGAACACAGCAGTGCAAGCACTAAGTACTGTTTAGTGGCAGGATTTGCAAGTAAGATGACGGTGGCGTCCAAACGGACCTTGCACAGGGTCGTAGTTACCAGCCGTCTAATTCTGCCTAATCTTTTTATGTCACAACTTTTTTCGAAGGCTTGAAACTACAAAGTGCATCTGAAATGTGACACTAGCCCGTGTCTCCGCTATTTATTGATCAGCAGGTCTCGTAATTTTAAGGTTTACAGCCAATGCATTCCCTAATTTGGAGGCCGGAAATTCGGATAAGTTAATGTCTGTAGAATTTTGCAGAGTGATTTATTTTTAAACAGCTATTAAAACGGCTTTAGACTTTAATTACGTCAGTAAAACCTTTTATCAGCGTTTTGTCAGTAAGGGTACTATTGACAATTAAATATAGCTATGAAACATGTTTCAGCTATGAAATAAAAGAAAATTAAGTTATAATTAATTCCAAAATGAAGTTCATAAGTAGGTGGTACCTACACTAATATATGTATAATTAGTTTTAAATTCTACAGGTTGCTATGGTATTATAAAAAAAGGGATGGTTTGGCAATTTAACAGTGCAACTGTTTTTATTGTCGTAAGACTAACCAGTGAAATGACTCCTATCTCACCTGATTGAAAGTCCAGACGAGGCAGACCGTGTAACTCACTGGTTCAGTGAATTATATGGGTTTAAAACTGAAATGTAAACTACATTATAAACAAAGAAGATGTTCTAAACTAACCAATTTCCAACAGACAGGTACACAGATGTATGGATAGCGATATAGTATCAAGTCAATCGAGACATTTCTCAATATTGGAGCAATTTTGAGCAGAAATTGGTCAAGTTCAAATTGTTCTTAAGGTTCGAACATTTATCCTGTTAACACTACTTGGGCTTAGGTGGGTACTGGAAATATTAATTCCATCTATAAAAGTTACAAATTTGATAGCAAAATGTGTTTCGTCTGTGTATGGCAAACTATGTCTAAGTGGACAAGCGTAAAATTTACAAGTTTTTAAGAATAATGGGGTCGGTATATTAATACCGACGAGCAAATATACCTAACGCGCTTTTCATAGAACTTTGTATGTATGTATGTATGTAAAAGCTTTATTGTGCAAAATAAACAAGATAAATACAATTGACAAACACTGAGATACATGCACAAAGACGGACTTATTCCTTTAAGGGATCTCTTCCAGTCAACCTTTGAGTGGATGAAAGGAGTTTTGTATTAGTATTATATTTTTTGTATGGAAAGTGACCCGTTTAATAATTGTGCGGTGCCTAAACTGCGATTCTACTAAATGCGCAAAAATCTTTAATCAATTCACCATCCTTTCACCTTATCTGAAAATCCGGATTCAACCTCATTACTCCAAGGTAACAACAGCTACAAATCTGTTACGACACGGCAAAACGTCTAGGTACAAACACCTTCTAACGAAGACAACGAATGTAAGGTTAATTTGAACTTAAGCGTTTGTACTTGGGGCTAGTCTTTTACTAATTAAAGGCAGGGTACTTCAGTGTGCAGTGCAAGCGCACCGCAAAGCTGAATGCACAACTGCACAGTGCCGATAGTGCGGCTGCTGCTAATACTTCAGTAAGTCGACTGAGCCGCGGCAGTCCTAATGTCTATCTGCGAACCGTCGGTGCTAGCTGACTAATGAAGCTGTTACAAGTTACTGCTGAAATACTATCGCGCTGATTTAGCACTTACCTAAACGTCCTAGTACCTACTCGCTAAGGGCGCGCTTTCATTGAGTCGGAACGGACGGAAGAAATCCACGTCACGATTCGTTAACGTGATTGTGACGTGGATTTAAAGTAATGTGATTGGTCGGTTCCGTAAGTCTTTGCTGCGGTTCTTCGAAGCGCAACCTAAGCGTCGGAGATTAAATGCGAATATGTACCTACTAAACTTGGCAAGCTTTGATGGTTATACGAAGGTTATTCTACTAATATTATGAATCAGTGTGTATGTTTGCTTCTTCATCACGCTTAAACGACTGGACGAATTTGGACTAAATTTAGAACGGAGATACCTGGTACCCTAGATTAAAACATAGGCTACTTTTTAACGCTTTTTATGCGGGATAGCGATAAACGTGTCAAAGGTAGCTGCCTAGAGTCGCAACATAAATAATTTGCCTAGTCGCCCATAATTCCCACTAGTAATGTCTGCAAGCGGTTTTCTTATGACAGAGCCGTTATTTTTTAAACTTTGCTAATTGTGTCTGTTCCAGTAGCAGCTCAGGCAATTTGGCCCAGCCGTCAGATCGCGCGGCGAGTGTCAACGCCACTAGTATGTAAATTCCTCGAGTTCGCAACTCTGGCTGTAGGCGGAATCGGGCGCCAAGTTGATAATTACTGACGTCACGCTAATCGCTCCTTCTCCCCATCACCAACTTAATTGTAAATTATTTATTGTCCCGCTCCCTTGAGAAAAGTTTTCGTTCAGTCCAGCGCTGTAATTAAACGCTCACAAAGGCACTAAACAAATTGTTTAATTAATATTTTAACTCGGCGTACATATTAAATTACTTTAGATTCAATTAGTTGGATAATACCTGCGCTAGAAAAGTTTTATAGGGTATAAGACTGGAATAGTTGATGGAGGTAAAAACGGAGAGAGTTCAACCAGACTTCTAGTTTAATTATGTCATTGCTTTGGCTCAGGAATTCCATGGTGTTGCCATCTACAGTTTAGACTAAAGCGGGGTAGATGGCAACATAACTGAGGAGTTTTTTGAGAGTCTATTGTACAATTCTAGCCTTTGAGGTCATGAGTTTTAAATTAAGTGCTGTCTTTACATTATGACAAGATATTTTGTATTTTTAAAAATAGTAATAGACCCAATACTCTAGTCATGTTCTCTGAATCACAATACATGTACTTCTCTGTTTATATGTAAGTATGCGACTATATAGGTGGTACTCGTAAAGTGTGAAGGTAAATCTAAATCTTTCTTCAAGTGGTTGGTATCGTGCGCAATTCTCTTAAATGAAACGCTCGAGAGTCATCAGCCCTTTGTCCATTTAGGAGTCCGTCCTGAGAAATGGACGCTTAAGACAGTGATAAAAGGCAACTTTTGTTTAAAAGCAGTTGAATGTGTTTGAAGAGGCGAGTTCGTGGAGTCGCGCCTTAAGAGGAACGGCGCGGCGTTGTATTCTTTTTATTTAAGTAAACAACAGGAACGAGTTGTATAGTTTAATTTTATCGAGGGTGTGTTAGGAAAAGCTTAGACTATTTAGAGGAGCCGTTATAGTAGAGCTAAGTTCATGCCAGGGCTACATACAGCCGCTACGAATAGGATAATTATAAACTCCGTTATCCGACGACAACAATAACTTGGAAATTACTTATTTTGTGTCACGAAATTTCTCTTGCTTTCTTTTTTTATCTTTTATGTCTTTTGATTTGGTTTGCAATTTTCTTTGACACATTTTTCAACGCTTGGACTGTTAACTAAGTTTAATCGTTTGGGCCACAAAA
This sequence comes from Pandemis corylana, assembly GCA_949127965.1. NCBI lineage: Eukaryota > Metazoa > Arthropoda > Insecta > Lepidoptera > Tortricidae > Pandemis > Pandemis corylana. Next base: position 10,624,640 of record OX421866.1, on the reverse strand, counting down.
AGTGGTGCTCTTTTCCGCGCTGATAAAGACTTGGTATTTTTAAGGCGAAACGTGTGTGTTGACTATTTTGTTCAGATATGTCGTTGTTGTTTGTGAGAAAGCTACAGGTTGAGTCGAGTTTGCTTGAAAACATACAAACGTACATGCACTTGTCGTACATAATAGTCATTATCTTGCCCGCGAAGCAAGTTGCTTCAAGCAACGTTTTGGTTTCAAATTATTTATTAGCCAACTATCAAATCTTTTATAGACCTTCCATGTACCCGTCAACAGAATCTTAAAAACGAACAAAATGACGAAACATTTAAGCGTCGACTGAAAGTCCTTTTGTCAAAAAATACATTTTATTCTGTAAACGAGTTTTTGGGTATGACATTTTGATTTATTTATTTAATTGCATTGTTTATTCGATTAATTTTGACATTAAATTAACCCTTTATTGGCTTTATTATATTTCATTATTTACCTATAAGCAGTGACGATCCCTAGCGGAGAATTAATTTAATTGTACCTAATTGTTTTATTATTATTGTTTTTGATTTTGATATTTTTGTAATATTCAATTGATTTGTATTATTTAATTTAATTTACTCTTGACGATTTCAATCTAAATTCTCCTAATTTGACAATGTACAATTTATGATGTAATTTTTATTGAATTAATAAATAATCTAAGCTAACCTTATCTAGAAAGTGCAGATTCGGATGAGAGACGAAGTCCAGAAACAGAAACTATAAAATTCATATTTTTCTTTTAAAAAAAATCAAGTAGAATTCGAAGCCGCTTTTAAACGTTTGGCACAACGATGGAAAATAAAGTACGAAAGAGCGTTGTTTCCCCGTTATTGCTAAAGATTGGTAGGCAGGCGAATAACAATGAATATGGTAAGTGCTATTGTTGATAAGATAAACCTCCCCGCAGAGTGACAAGAAGACACAAAATCGATCGCTCAAGAATCACGAGAAAAAGGTATCTAACATTATTCTTAACGATTGCGGCGAAATCACGGTCGTAAAGCTTGGCGAACTAACGCACTAGCCAGCATTTTTGAAAGTTCATCTCCATTATGGCGAGGTTTTGTAACAAAAGGTGTAACGTATCCTTTGGTCTTATCATTAAATGGACCTAACTTACGTTACTTTTAACAAGTTTTTCTCAAGCTCTTTCTCAATCTGCATTCATACCCAATAATGCTTAAACAAACACAAAAACTCGAGAATGACTGGACTGATTTAGGTAATTTTGATTTTAAAATATTTGTAAAGGTTTAAACGGTGAGAAAATATTTTACAAGGAAATACGTTCCTTTGCGTGGCCTTTAGGTCTTTTTACTTTTGGCTCTGTCTACCCCGTAAGGAATAAAGACGTGATTTATGTTTGTATGGTATGTATGATACTTACGTTGCATACATAAAAAATAATAATGTAACATCTTCTCTAACCAAACTGTCGCGGGCAGTAATGTCCGTGAGCTCATAGAATACCATTCGGGATTCTCTAGCTGTTTCTTTCACTCGGCCGTTTCAAGTATCAAACCCGTAAGAGTTAGTAGTACTTTACTGGCCGGCCGGTCTGTCCGTGTGTCGGACAGTTCTTAAGCCCCGTCGAAGCCCGAGGGGCGAGCGCTCTAACTCCGCCACTTTTTCAGGGACACGAAAAATGCATTTGTGATTCCGTCATAAACGTTTCATTGCGGGTTTACGCCGGCGACTGTACGTGCCAGACGTAGTGGACGAATGCCTCACCCATTTGCGCGGAGCTCGTATAATATAATTAGTTTCCGTCCCGCTTTGGCCGTTGAAATATGCATGATACAAGCTCAAATCAAGCCGTTAAACCGACTAGATGTTACAGGCTGGACGTGTTTTATGTACCCGTGTAACGAGTAAAGGAACAGAGCTATGGCTGTCGGAATAACAGTTACTCGTGCTAATATTTTACTACTGACTTTTGCTCTTTTCGCTTTTTGATACGTAAACACGTTAGTTTTGCACAGGCTTCCTCTCAGAACGAGACTTAAACAATAACATTAACTATAATCGTCAATTTTGCCGTATATTTGACAGAAGACCTATGAAATATGTGTCAGAATCATCGGTTTTATGGTTAAAATTATTGCAAAAGCGCAAAGGACAGCAAGTAAAGTGAAAGACGTGGCGAATGCCAAACCACGCATGATATAAAACCTTACTTTCCCCTTTTTTCCTCCTTCCTTGTTATTTCTTCCCTCTTTCTTTGGACTGTAGTTAGCTTTGTATTTTCCAAACGCTAAGAGGCGTATAACTAATTTAGCAGCTGTTAACAAGCCAAGCATTAAATTATGCGTTTCTCGTGACCCTCCAACGGTCTGTCTCAGAGTAAATTTCATTAACAGGTAACTCGACTAATAAATTTACAGTAGCGACGAGCAACGGAGTCAATAGGCGCCGTGAACCGCGAGGTATTAAACGCTCTGACCGACCCTCATAAATTTGGCGAAGCAACTTATTGGTATTAACAACAGCAAGGATTAGGTCCTCTGACGGACGGTACCCGACTATATCTTAAAGGCTGGGTTAATGGGAGCAAACCGGAACAAACGGCGCCCATTCGTCTTTGTTCGGACTACGAGGGGCGGAGTTTTTATATACTCCACTTACTGATGGAAAAATATCAGAGTCTTATCCAAATCTATTCATCGCCAATGGACCTTGAAATCCTATAGAGAATGTCGCATAGACATTTGATGTTGCGAGAGCAGTAGGCTTATTACTTAACTTGCTCGCAATCGCCATCGTGTTCATTTTGACAGTTCATGTATAGGCATCGGAATCAGCTAGCTGTCACATTCATACAAGAACTGTCAAAATGAACGTGATGGCGATTGCGAGCGAGTTAGGTAATAAGCCTACAGCTCTGATTTGGTCTGGGTGTTTATCGCGAGCAAGGGGATGAAAAGATTAAGCATTGGCCAATTCTAAATCGGATTCCCATCTATTTTCTACAATAAACATGGTGTAATGTTAAAATGGAAATGGATCTAATGGACGTTTTATTGAAGCTCCTTGAGACAGTCCGGTTTTGTTCAGTTGGTTGCGAGGTATAATCTCTATTCATGTTCAAGTGCCTACCTACTAAGTGCTCATATCAAGTTATTTCTCACAAAAGTTCTAGGTTCTATTGAGATTTTTAACAATGGTCTGTTTTTTTGCGTCGGGCCAAATTTGCGCGCTAGAATAATTTTAACGTAAGCTCTTTATTTTTCAATGAATAGGCACTCTTGGTGGATTGAGATTAAATTTACGTGGAAGAAAATTGAACTTGAAATACAAGTAGGTACCTACATATTTAATTAAATACCTGTTAGGAATTCACGATTATACATGTATAATAGAAAACAGGTCTATGGAGAAAATGAACCAAGACCACATTAATTAGATTGCACATCACAGCAGCAGATGGTAAAAGCCCATCGAGGGAATGGGCGAAACACATAGGAGTCATGTTATAGGCGATGCGGCTAGCAACCCACCTATACGCCTACAATCTTGCTAAACGTGCCTGTAGGTCTTGTTACCTTATGTTCTGTCTACTCCGTAAGGGATAAATACGTGATTTGTGTATTTTTTTGTACGGATGTACACTGGTGGATACCAGAGCTGTGTGAGACCTAGCTAAGTGTTCGAAGAAAAATACACTGTATGAATACTTCATGTTCCTAGTCTCGCCAAATTTGGCCAGCACAGTTTTCGTATTGGCCAACTTTTCCTTTTACCTTTTACCTTTACATTTTACCTCGAACATCGCTTACCTACTTTCGAAATCACATCACTCAAAAATACTATTCAAAAGTGGCAAGATTATGTTTAATTAAGAGACAGGGTGGCAAACGAGCAAGTCGTTACCTGATGGTAAGTCAGCACCACCTCCCGTAGACTAGACAGCAACTATTTGCTAGTCCAGACGGCTAAGAATACCTCGGGCCCGTAATTTCATTGGTTGTCTCACTCTCCACGTCGGAACACAGTTCTAAGAATACAGTTCAAATTAAATTGTCGACAGATTGTCAATATTAAGCGCACAATTTTTTTGTATTATTAATATTTTAAGTTGAGCGTATTTTTGCTCTATTTGAGAGATGTGCTTTTAGAAATCGTGCTCTTGGCAAACTTTAATGGAATATTTCTTTAGACCGACAAACGCCTCAATCACGCATATATCGAAGTTGCGACGCATTAGAGAAGCCAATGAATGTCTTGCACGCTGACATATAGGTACGAGTATGTATGTATGCTCTGAATATTCGTACAGTTTCAGCAGAAAATCAAAAGAAGTGATACCAGTTACATTTTACGACTGGATTTCCCAGGAGAGCGGTTTACTTTGTAATAATCTAGATCGGGAAAACCTGCGATACCACGAATGCGCCGTCATTTGTTTAATATGATTTTGTGTATTTTATTACAATGATTGCATATTGAATTTGAGCATAGTATTGTTTTTGGTGTTTGGTGCGTACTGGAAGCACCGATAGACATCGGTGCAGTGATTCACCAGCGTTGCCAAAAATTTGTTTCGCCAAGACAAGTTCAAAAAATTATATTTTTCAACACAGTTGCTCGTAAATTGAGTCTTATTGCACCGCATTTAAACTCATAATACAGCTTGTTACGCACAAGTGCTGTAATAATATTACCGCACGAGTGCGGTAATATAAACTTTTTTTTAATTTCAGCAAACGGTTCAGTATCAATAAGAACAAGGAATATTTTCGTGAATATTAAACTATTTTAGTTTAAAGATGATAAATAAACATTTAATTTCGACAAATTATTCATTTTTATCTAAAAAGGGACCATAATTTGCATATTTAAGACATTAATTAATTAGTTTATTATAATTTTAATATTAGGCTGTTTAGCAGTCTGTTGTCAGTGTCTTCGTCACGCGCGTGCTAAGTGCACAGCGCGCATGCGCGAGTGCTTCGCGTGGATTGGCGTGGAGAAATAATATCTGCCGCCATTTTTCACTGATATTGTTGATTCAGACTTTGTTATTTCATTACTTTAAAAATTACTAGTTCAAGTAATAAAGAAATGTAGTGTCCGTCGCTGGAAATACTAAAATATGTTCGGACAATGTTCGGACAGTTATATCAGTAAGAAATCCAAGGTGTTAATTACCAAATGATAAAGTAAAGTTCTAAAGCAGCTCCAGGTAAGCAATGTCTGGTAACAAAGGTAAACTAAAGTTCTTAAAGTCCTTTTATTAACTAAATTTTATTTATTTTTCCTCGCAAATGTGTTGAAAAACGTCGTATGCGACGCGTGTGCTTTGGTAATTACACATCTCGGCTCTCTTACCCGCGCTCGCTGTCGCTCGCGCGTACAATACGCCTCGTGTGTAATTACCAACATAGCACACTTGTATCATAATGTACTATTATATAAGATGTTAGGTAATATCGTATTTTGAGTAGGTATAAAATGATTGAAGCTAAAGGATTATAGTCGATTTCAAAGAACAATTTTGATTTTGTTATAGTTGTTCTTCAGTTGTTTATACTTAGTATAGACGCAGACAGGTGAAGATATTCTAAGATTTGGCAAAAAAAAACACAGACATAAGAAATGCGTTTCGTATTCTTGACGATGTTTAATAAGAAGAAAACTAAATATGACTGTAACTGAAAAGAAAACTAAATAAATTAGATGTACAAACATGCATTCGTTTGTAACATGTTACATTTAAATCCTTTACGGAATATTTTGCTAGAACATAAATTGCAATGTCTATAAAGCACGAATCTGCATTGCAAGCCCCGTGGGGTTTTCCTGAAATACACTTTGAGTTCATTCTGTACCGTTAAATATAGTTTCACGTTTCGAAACGCCATAACGTTGTTTAAATTCTAATAAAATCTATGGAGGTGTCTAAAAGGAGTTGCGTTAAGCTAATTACACTCGTTCTTGTTTTCAGTGGTTTTAATTCATCATTTTAGTCTAGAAATCGGAAAAGTGAAAAGTTAATTTTTTTTTTTTTTTTTTTGTTGTGGCTTTCACCCTTGCTTTATTTTAACAAGGCGTATTTCGCCAATGTCGACGTAGTGACATTACACACGTGAGGAGAATGTTCGGTTTAATTTTGATAATTTTGGGGGAGGAGCAGAAAAAAATAATTTATTACCGACTTCATACATCGTTTTTCAGAGGCAGACAGATGGGTACACGGAAAGACGAACGGACGGAAAAAGGACTTGACGGGTAGCCTCTGTCTATCTCACACACACACATACACATAAATCACGTCTTTATCCCTTACAGGGTTGACTGAGCCTAAGGTAACAAGACCTAAAATGCTACGTTTAGCATGATTGTGGGCGTATAGGTGCAAAGGGGAATCAAAATAGTGATGGGTTGCTAGCCGCATCGCCTATATGACACATACCATGATTCCTATGGCGGAATGCCTCGATGGGCTTTTACCATCTGCGCGGGAAGAGAAGCAACTGGTACATTCCATGTTTTTTCTTTACTCCCAGGGGCATCTATCCCATAAGGGCAAAAGACGTGATTTATGTATGTAGACCACCAGACCAACTCCCTATAAAGGTTCGGTTTTTAACATTTTGGCTACGGAGCTTAAAACGCTATGTGGAAAACTATGCCAACTTGATTTCATGCACAATGTTATACATACATACATAAATTACGCCTAGGCGGTAGACAAAACCTAGAGTATGAAGACCAAAAGATTGCGTTAAACTAGATCGTAAGCGTCTAGGTAGAAACGACAACTTCATTTATCGTTTTATAGCGTCAAGTGTTGGATGAAAACCTTTGCTTAAGGAATCCCATCGTTGTTATTGTTTCTGACTGTAGCGATCCTAGCGCCACCTAGTCATCGACTACTCAAACAACGCACGATTAGCTAGCGTCGTTGACGTCACCCAAGTTCTACATCATGCCAACGAAGTTACTCAACGCCGATGCATAAGTACAACTTCTAACTCTCTTCTCTTTTCTCGTTTCGTGAGTCATAGACGGTTCTGGCTGAAAATCAGTGCTGCAGGTGTCTAACACCTCAGCGTAATGCTGAGCCAGCGACCGTTTCAATTTTGCGAAGACACACAACGCTAATGATCTATTTTTCATGCTGTTCAATTTTTGTGTTTCAATGTTTGTTTTTCTTGTATCTCTTCTATAAAATTGTGCATAGAGTTTGAATTAGGTACCTGTGGTTTCCCAAGAGGCTGACATAGTCACCATTGGTGCACTCAAGCCTCGTTAAAATATTAGATTAGAAAAAAAAAAATTGTGCATATTTTCTTATATTTGTGTCTTGCAGAATGGAATAAGTGTCTTCTTGCTTTCTTCCTTCAGATTTCGGTCTCCAGGCATACCATCTGCCTGGAGAGAGATTCTCCATTGCGGTCCCTCCGTGACTTTGTTCTCGACGTTATAACCCACGAGTTATCATCATACAGCCGCATAAATGTTCTCATGCTGATTTATAGTGCCCTTGATTGCAGTCGACAACATGAATGGCGCTAATCAGACATTGTGTACAATAATTAGCTTTGTTAGGAAATTAGCTGGTATTATAGGAAACTCAGTCATTCGCGATTTGATCAATGGGCTGTATAATTAGGTTATCAAACCAAACACAAAGCGGACAGGTATTTGGTGTTTAGCACGAATATTACACCGGCACGCGTGAAATACGACATGTTTGTAAATTATGTATTCTTATGCATTATATGTACCTATATGGTGATGCAATGGAATGTAATGCCGTAGCATACATACATACACAAATCACGTCGTTATCCCTGGCGGGGTAGACAGAGCCTAAGGTAACAATACCTACAGGCCACGTTTACCAAGATTGTGAGCGTTTAGGTGGAAAATGAAATCAATGAAAAATGGAAAATGCCGTAGCGCCAAACCGAAGAAAAAGAAGAAAGATAACAAGGAAGTAGATAGAAGAGAAGATAGTTAAACAGTGAAGTGAGATGGGTTTAAACTACGCCTTGCCACAAGGCACACAAGCACGTGAAATAGTTTGCTTAACAAAGTTTGGTTGGAATTAAAAATTGGATTTAGAAAATACATCCACACATATGTCACGTCTTTATTCCTTACGGGTAGACAGAGCCTAAGGTAACAAAACCTTAAGGCCACGTTTAGCATGATTAAGGATGTATAGCTGGAAAGAAAAATCAAAATAGTGATGGGTTGCTAGCCGCATCGCCTATAACATGATTCGCAAGACTTACGCCCATTCCCTCGATGGGCTTTTATCATCTGCGCGGGAAGAAAAGCAACTGGTAAATTCTATGTTTTTTCTTTACTCCCAGACCAGCATGGAAGAAACCGAAATTGAGAGTCTATAATCATTGTTTATTATTAAACACAATCTCATTGTGAGCGTAACCTTGCCGCTTTATTTCGAACCAATTGTCTTTTTTTATCGCGGCCGTCCATGTAGAATATGAAATTAGAAAAACCGTCTTTATTTTCATTATTTATTTTACATACACATTTGTTTGTATATCTGAGACTCTTTGGCGTATTTACTTAGTTCACAGCGAATTTCTTTGATTTTCCTTCATGTTAAGTCATGTATGAAATTACTTTTTCCGGAGAAATATTTCATTTTTTGCAGTTTCATTATTAGACGAGCGTTTCTCAATGTTTTTCCTGTGGTTTGTGGTATGATGAGCTCTTGTGCCAGATTATAATACAATTTTCGGAATTGAAATTGACGTAACCATATCACGAAAACGAAAATCATAGGCATAATTTTATAGGCGATGCGGCTAGCAACGTGCGCTGTAGGTCTTGTCACCTCAGGCTCTGTTTACCCCGTAAGGGATAAAGACGTGATTTGTGTATGTGTATGGAAATTTCACGGTTACGATTTTGATCAAAAATAGCTAATTGTGAATGAATAACATGCGAGAAAATAATGTAACTACCTGTTACAGTCACGTCTCAGTTTTATATTCTTTCACACTCATAGTTGTCTTAAGTACCTACCTAGTATAATGTTCTAGTCATATTTTGTCAGCTCCTCGTACTTTCATATTATTCGCACTATCATTTTTATTTGTTGTATTACACCACCTTTATTATCCACCAAATGAAGAACAGAAATATACCTTCCATTGATTAATACGACCCTCCAGTCGATTCTTTTTCCGTAATGCTTCTGTGTAATATAGTGGTCAAATCTTTTAAAAAATAACCTATTAAGTACCTACCTAGGCACCATTCTATTATTAATTAGTTCATTGAATGCTGATTTTTGCACGATAAACAACTTAACTCTCCTCACCAAATATTCCCTCAAGGCAAACACCTCAACTAAGCCTACAGGCCGTTTGCGTGGGCATTTCCAACAAACACTTGAATTAAATTGTACCTCCGATGTCGAAGTAAGATTAAACTCATTTAAAACCACAACCCAAAAGGTTCGGAAACTAAAACAAACTCATCGTAGCAAAGTTGCAAGCTGGTGTAGTTATAAGTGGAAACTAAACGGTTATTTGGTTAAAATCAGCAAGCTGGCGTCGCAGGCGCTTTAACTACGCAGTTATAACGTAATGCGTGCGGGTATTCGCTTGAAACCAGCTCGTTTCTGCACCAATCTGCTTAAAAGGGTCCCCCTTACAAGGTACAAATCTACATGGTAAATGCCGACCACCGTCCGATTTCTTAAAGGCCAAACTTACTATGAATGAACAACACAAAACCTCCGCTAAGTAGTAAACTATTTGAATTGTAGCTTTGTCGCAAAACACAGTTATTACCACTTTTTGGAATGGTTGATGTTGATGTTGTTGTGGGGACGCCTGGCTGGATCAGGCGGGCTGTCGATCCGCTGTGGCGGTCGTTCAGCCCAGTTCCCCTTGACTGGAGCCGCCGGTTACTGTCCCAGCAGCGCTCCCACACAGCAACCCTCCTCAAATCTTCGTGTCTTCCTGCCGAACATAAGGACATCTTTTAGTTTGATGTCTCTAAGCTCGCTCTCCTCCAGTTCATCGCTCCCGAATGCTTCGAGCCGCGCTGCCGCGTACATGACGCACTCGGTGAGGACGTGTTTACTCGTCTCCTCTTTCCCACAGTGTGGGCAGGAGGGATCATCTGTTATACCGATAACGCTTAAATGCCTGTTTAGAGTATTATGGCATGTGATGATGCCAGTTAATATTCTTAAGCTACTCTTACCTAGATTCAGGAGATACCTAGTTCTTCTGCGGTTTATGCCTTTCAGCATCATCTTCGACTGTCTGCACCCCGAAGCTTGGAATGGTACTTTGGAGTGATGTGATTTCAAAAATTGGTCTCCTGTGGCCGAGTACCCGCTGACTACATTTTGCAACCTGTACTTGCATTGCCATCAATAATGTGCACCAAATTTCAAGTCAATGGGATCACTATAAGGTCAAAGATTTCTAAGATTGACCTAAAAAACTTACGTACCTACATTGAAAGTTAAAGTCCATTCGGTTTCGTTCCTCCTCTTGTACGACTATGCTCTAAGATCAACAAGACACCCATTCATCGTCTATCAGAGACAACCCCTCAGCATGGGTTCATAAAACGAGCAGGATATCCTTAATCGTAACGATTACAGGCACAGCCCTATTCCACTCCCGCCGATGTCGTAACGACGTCGTTGTAAATTTAGTGACCCTTATGACGAAGGCTTTAAGACGATAAGGCTTCTTGAAAACAGAATGGCGGCTGATAAAATACACCTGGGGATGGTTTAACTACTGCTCATCAAGTCGTCGCACCTGTCGGGTGCGATACATCGCTTTATCGCTCGTGCGGTGCTCTTATGGTATGTTGTTCTATTCAAAACTGGTTAGTCGCGTCATAAGACGTGCTACAGGACACGATTTTGGAAAGCGTATCGCTTGAAAATACCATTAGATACTGATAAAAATCTGTCTTGCTACAGAACTAGATACTCCTCAAATTAAACTTTCGACAAGATTATTTAAGGAACCGTAATTTTATTCTAAGTGTAAGATTTCACACAACAAAAGTCTCGAACTCGAAAAAATTGGCAGCGCCACTTACGGATCGAAACGGCCACACATTTTAATGCAAACGCCATCGAGACGTATTTTATGATGGAAAACTTACACAAAGCATACTGGACGATTTTTCAGGGATAGGCAATCAATTATCGGGCCCCTCTGTTTACGGGCAGTAATGGTTGCCACCCAAAGGTTGCTCTTGCAACTTATTCAACCACGTGTTACATAACGAAGGTCCATCTACGAACTAAAACTAATTACCTTTGGTCACGAACCAGGGCTTCAAGAACTTAACAAATGTTAATCATCAACAACAATTTAAAAGTCATGCCATAAGTATTTTAATGAAATTAAGTGTAATAAGAAATGAATGCGCGTATCTATTAATACAGGCCACGCGGTCTACAATCTTATTCCTTCATCCAATCAATTTTCCTTTTTTCCGTTCCAGTTTTCATCTGCCACGTCGTTCATATGTAGTTGATAGGTTTTCCGGCAACGGACGACGTGTGCGAGTAATTGCCGGTCCTGCATCAAACTGGCTACACCGACACTTTTGTAGCGACTAGCAACACTGAAGCGTTGATACCACCCATAGAGCCATGAATATTCTGGAAGTGCAAACTTCGGGCTTACCGTAAAAAGTATGAGACCAGCTCGTTAAATGATTGAACTGTGAGTACATTAGCAAAACGTATGTTAGTGTGTGACAAGTTTGTTGTCTGTGTGCATAATTACGCAATCGAGAAATGAATACGTATTGCCAGTTCTTAATTAAACCCAAAAGGAAAACGGTACATTACAGGTTCTGGTTCCGTTGTTCAAAGGGTAAAATTCTGTTACCGGAGTTTCAGAGCTACTTTTTCTTCTCAGTGTTTTATTTTCCAGTCGGGTATTTGTTTTTAATTAATGTAGTACCTATATAAATTAGTGCGCATGACACGTACCTATATAAATTAGTGTGTTCCGGTGTGGAGAGTAAGACAGCCGGGGAAATTACGGGCACAAGAGGCATTGCATCTTAGTCCTCTAGGTTGGCAACGCATCTGCAATCCCTCCGGGGTTGCGGGTGTCTATGGGCTGTGGATGATCACTTACCATCAGGTGACCCACTTGCTCGTTTGCCTTCCTATTCAAATAAAAAAAAAAAACATACACACAAAAAAATACAGACTAATTTTCCTGTTATTAACACAAATATTATTCCTAAAAATTGGAACTTTTTAGGGATCGCAATGTAATTTTCAAGGGAAGTGGCCTGGCAACACTGGTAGGACGACAAAGAGGACTGAGAGATGTGCGGGCGGGTACTTCGCCTGCCGCCCGCACCTCTCGGCCCCCTTTGTCGTCCCACCCCGCGCCCCTGCACCGCGCGGGCGAGGACTCATTTAAGTGGTCGGTCTATAGTTTCGATCTTTTGCCAAAAAATCTTAGGACCATTTTTTGTAGGCATTTACAAGTCATGTCAAACAAACGAGGCTACGAGAGTATCTTACTAATATTATAAATGTGAAAGTTTGTGAGTATGTTTGGATGTTTGTTACTCCTTCACGCCAGAACCGCTGGACAGATCTGGATGAAATTTGGAACATAGATAGATTATAGTCTGGAATAACACATAGGCTACTTTTTATCCCGGAAAATTGCGAAATTCCTGCGGGATAGCGATAAACGAATTCTATGCAGACGAAGTTGCGGGCAACAGCTAGTAATAAAATATATTCTCTTCTCTGTAGTAGTATTTCTAACTATTCTTGTCAGAGTGATCGATTGAGACTGAAATCAAATACCTACAGCTTCATTCAACATGTTTAAAGAATAAAATTCCTTTCCTATTCACAGTCGATTCAGACGTCAGAAATGATGAACTTGTTCCCGATGCCAACACCCCTATTCCCGCCTTATATGTACAAAATTTCTAAGTATAAATGGACAATATTCACCCTCTTTCTTTAGTTAAATTTTCTTTTAACTGCACTTAAAATCAACTTACTCTCCTGCCGACTCAAGGGTTCACCTGGATCCCTTATAATTTAATTTAGGAACCCGTTCAACTGTTACCTCCCTTAATTTAGTATTGGGTGAAATTTTAGCATATTTTTAAAGATACTTGTGACTAACCGGAAACGTTTCTACTTTGATGCCTTCACTGAAAGCCGAGACTACTCCGCATCCTCGCAACTCTGAGGCTCTAGTTTATGTTTTAACACAAAAATAGTCTTAAACTCAGTCGATGTTTTTTTTTTAATTTACAAACGTTAACGCGTGAAACTTCAGATCCAAATTTGCCATTAGTAGGGCTCCTTTAAAGTTCCCAATCGTTCCCTTATCGGAAAGACACAATTAAACTCCTCAACAAGAAACGGAAACGTGTAATATTAACGGGCGGCCAAATATGGGTCCAACTGTTTCAGGAAGGCCCATATGCTGTGTAAAGGGATCGTCGAATTATACACAGATTTAAGTACGGTTCATAAATGGCAAACTTTAATAGTTAGGATAATTTTAACTGAATTTGTTTGCTTCTAGTTTTCATATAGATAAAAAATGGACGTGGGATTTTCTGTAGCTCACTTGTTTCGCTTCTTAGGACATTTTTTTCTTAGGTAACTTTTTTATATTTTGGCGGTGACAGCGGATCAAACAGACAGGGTGACTAGTAGACTAATTACGCGGGTTAACTTTTTTTTATATAGGTAAATGGATTCTTACCGATTGGCTAATTTTGCCATCGTATTTGCATGCCGCATTTTGCATCGTAAGTGTGACAGAATGTATTGAATTTTTTAATCCGAGACCGTACTAGCGGCCCTAGTTTTACTTATAGACTTGTGGCAAACCTATTATGGATTCTATGATTAATTGGGAAAACACAAATGAAATAGTTGCACGTAAACACTCCGCCTCCCTTCACGCACTCTCAAAAGTACACACGCCGCCTAAAAAGAAACTCCTCCTAAGAAGGTAACTCAATTTCGAGAGCTTCACTTGGCAAAAACATAAATCTCCAAAAGTTCTCCACGCCGCAAGTTGCTTTTTTTCACAACAAAGCCGGCTGTGATGTTTACGATTTAAAAGGTTTTCGACGTAAAATATTAATGTTGGCAACACTTTTTAAAGGGATCCGCGAACTGCGGCGGGAACATTAACCCGGGTTAACTGCTGGATACAAGTAAACGCCTTTAAGGTATTTGATGAAATTTTGATAAAGAAATAACGACTGTTTATGGTTTTTCTAATTCTTAATGTTAATACTACTTTTAACGATGGCATTTCAATGTAATTGAACAAGACGTGGAAATATATTCCAGTTTATAATTTTATATTAGCCAGCGTATGGTTAACTAACAACTCATCTTTGTCTAATCACTACCTAACGTAGAATTTTTAAAATCAATCAAATTACTGGCCTTTTTTAACTACTATAACTTTTGTTAGCTAAGCTAGTTAAACTATAAGGTAAATATGTAACCAAACGACAAAAAAAAGGTAGGTAAGTACTAACAATGACTTATATCAATTTGAATTTTTATTTATAGCTACGAAATTTTATCTTGGCGTCCACCATTTTCATTATTACACTTTTTAACAAGCTTTAGCTTCGTTTCTCACAATATTAATTTACTTGGATACAACAAACCTTACAATTTTCAGTGTTCAAGTGAAATTTGGTTCATGTCTAGAGTTCCCACAAGTATGCAATAATCAAGTACAATCAGCAAAAAAATACAGCTTTTCTTTTCGGGTAAGTACATAAAGTACAAGTAAAAAGAAAACAAGCAATATCCTACAAGAGCGCCGTACCATCCCCTCAATAACTTAAAGTAAGAAGGTTATAGTCTATCCCAGAGCGTAATATAAAGTACATAGTCGGATCATCGTTAACTTGAAACTTAGTTGCACGGGTTGCCAGGTGAAAAACCAAAAAATCTTGAGACCCAACTCAATTTGGCGCACGTGTACCAGTATAGTCCTCATTTAGAGTACCGATTTTGTAGTCAAATCATTCGAAAATCCCATTCAAAAGTGTTAAAATCTGCGGAGGTTAAAAGCACAATTTTTCTCCATTTTTGAACGATACTTTCGAATGATTACATACACATACAAAAATCACGTCTTTATCCCTTACGGGGTAGACAGAGCCTAAGGTAACAAAACCTACAGGCCACGTTAAGCAAGACACTGAGGGCGTAGAGGTGGAAAGTGGAATCAAAATAGTGATGGGTTGCTAGCCGCATCGCCTATAACATGATTCCTATGATTTTCGCCCATTTCCTTGATGGGTTTTTACCATTTGCGCGGGAAGAGAAGCAACTGGTACATTCTATGTTTTTTCTTTGCTCCCAGACCAGCATGGAAGTAATTCGAATGATTTGCTTTCAAAAATGTAAAAAAAGTGCGTACTCAATGTTGATAATTTTCAACTCTTTGATCTAAATCTGTTGCTGACTATACAAAGACCTGTTATAAATGTTTCAAACCTAATTTCTATAGAAAACACTCGAGACAACTCAAATGTAATCCCCAATAACATTGTTATCACTTTCTTAAAACAAAATAGGAAAAATTTTACTTGGTAAATTATTATTTTTTATTGAAAAATCTACAAAACTTGCAGCCCGGTCATGACCGAGAAATCCTGATATCCCAGGATAAATCCTGAAATATGGTAACATTGGTAACCCGCTTTGCGCGGAGGAATCTGATACCTTAGCAGTTTCTTTAGCAATAACATTATAATAAAGCTGCCATGGAAATATAGAGCTATGCAAGATCAAATGTTATTTGTGGGGTTACACGGGAACTCGAATTTGTCCCACAATATCCTGCATTCCCGGAACAAAAGGAATTCCTTGGTAGCATAAATTTCAAGTTGAAAGCCGTAGCAAGTTAATTAAAACCTAATTAGGTGTTGGGTAGTTATTTTTGAGACATTGAGTCAATAAATTAATTAATTTACATGTTTACTACTTGATTGGTTGAGATCAAGGTCACCCATTATCCTCGAGATTAAATATTTCTAGTATATTAAAATTGTGAAAGGTTCATAAAGTTGCATGGGTTTATTGGTCTTTCACGTTAAAACTTTTGAACAGATTTTGATGAATTTGAAACACAGATTTATAATCTGGATTACAGTCGCCGTCAGATATATCGCAGCGGGCGAGGTCCTCAAATATTTCGGAGAAGCCTTAAAGTTCAATAAATTCGTAACTTTACATAAGGTTAATAACATCAGAACACGCATAACATAAGAGAAGCGACATTTCAATAAAATCGGGACGTCACTGATCGTCAAAGGTATCGATGCAGTCAGGCTGATCATAAAGATCAGAACATTTGTGGAAATTATACCTTAACTTTGTAACAAACAGTTTAAATTAGTGAATTATGCATGCAAAAGAATACGAATGACTTATGAAGCCATGTTTGTATTTTTATGAAATTCCAATCTATTATTATACATGTAAGGTTTATTTTTCACAAACATTCCGATATTTATGATCAGCCTGACTGTGTCGATACCTTTGACGAACTGTGCCTTCTGATATTTTTACCTTACTGAACGACCCGAATTTATTGAAAAGTCGCTGCTCTTATATTTATGACGAATTGCGTGTTCCGATGTTATTAACGTCATCGTGTAACGAATTTATTGAAATTTTATGTTGCTTCAAAATATTTGAGTACCTCGCCCGCTACGATATATCTGATGGCCACTGTACATATTGGATATTTTGTTATCCAGCGATATGGTGCGGTTTCTCTCTCTCACGACGGAACTATTATGTAGATAGAGGTTAAAGGTGCTTATACCAAAAAAAGGCTAAACGTTAACTAAACCTTGAACCTAACAAAATTACTAAGTTATCTAATAACCTTTGTAGTTTCCTTTTGAACACACAGTTAAACAATGGACTTTATTCTATTCTGTTTTATTCTTTAAGTTTGTTGTAGGCGACGCACCTATTTAGGCAGCTACCTTTTTATTAAAGTAGGTATTATATTTTGGCACTGGCCACAAATAAAATAATTGCACGCAGCGCTGAAAATAGGAAAAACAAAAGAAGTGAGTCTTGTCATTGCTCTTGTCAGCGCTGGGTGTTGAATTTTTACTATGATTTAAATTGTTTAATTTTACTAGTTTCTACAGTCTACATTTGTCATTGGTAAATTCATCAATTGTATCGATAAAGCCGTATTTAAAAAATATAAAATGTATTTCTAGAACCTCTTCAAATCACGCAAACGTCTCAAATTCTAGGAAAAAATTGGCAGCGTCATAAACGACACGTAACGGTAGCAAACTAATAAAAAGTGTATGATACTTCAACGGGAACGCGTTCGCCACATTTGTTGCGATAAAAAAACTTACACTAAGCGCTCAGAATAAAACATAACATGTACTACTTTAACACATTCACAGCCAGCATATATATGTTTCCGTGACTTTCTTAGAGGAATAATGTAGTACGTAGGTACCTACTTTTTCCCAAAGCTTATTTCATGATTTTGAAGCCATTTAAACGTTTTCACTCATTTAAAATCATTGGCGAATTCTGCCCCTGGAGCTGGAACAGAGAAGTGACTCACCTTTCGGTGTGCTTTTGACGACCTTCTTCCACCAGTCCCCCCTCATATTATTATTAACATCCCCAAGATTCGTGCAAAGCATTTTCTTGCGACCTTTTTTCTTTTTGGCCTGTAGGTCTTGTTACCTTAGACTACCCTGTAAGGGATAAAGACGTGATTTGTGTATGTATGTGTTTTAGTCTTCAAAGCAAAGGGGGAAAGGCGTAATGGACAATATTAAAAAAAAAAACCATAAATCAGAAACCATTTCGAGAGAAACGCTTGTAGAACACAAAAAAAATATTTTTTGATTTTTTTGTACAATACTTTTTGGAAAAATTAGCAAAATATGTAAAACGGGAAATGAAGTCCAACGGCCGGTCCAATACTGCCATTATAAAAAAACCTTGTCTTCCGGGTTTCCGTTTGACATTTACATCTTTCACAACACAACACTAGTGACAGGTGACGGTTAATTCATTCGCACACCACTCGGCTTTGTTGCCATCGGGAACACTAGATAACTGTTTGCCGGGCAATAATGATGTTTTGCAAGTTTTAATTTCAAATAATATTTTTTGTGAGGTATTCTGTTTGAGTTTGTCAGATCGTTTTGACGTTAATCAACATTGACAACTGCATTCACTGTCCTGTCAGTCAATTAATGTAATTATTTCAACGTTTTTTTCAGTGTACGAAACAAAATGAATGAAATGAAAATGAAATGAAATGTTTTATTCCAGACTTGCATCCATAATAGAATTTACAAAATAAAATATTAAGTGAAAAATTAAATTAAATGTCTTAAAATCAATAAATAAATCAGTAAATAAATTAGCTCAAGTTAAATCAAATAAAATAAAATTAAATCAAATCAAATTAAATTAAATCAAATCAAAATTAAAATTAAAAGCAGTGACGTCATTTCGCTAATACTTGCAGTTTGTAACATAAATAATATATACGCCCTCTCTGCTCGAGCAACGATTTAAATGGATTTTTCCACTAAAATATAAGATTTTCACAAATAAAAAAAAATATGGGTGTCTTAAAATTGTGCGCTCGTTAGTGCCAGAAAATAAAAAATTGCACTAAAAAAATGGAAAAATTGTGAATTGTCGTCAAACACAATCTTGTAATAGTATAGAAGTATCGGGTTTGATGGCCACTACCGATTGAGTTTAATGCAAACAGATGGAAAGAAGAACGAACAGTAGGTACTTTAGGTAACTCTAAACTAGTAATAGGTATACCCAACTTTATACCCGGTGTGCCACAAGCGTTTCAGAATTTCACTTGCTGTGCGAATACACTTACACAGTTGACGTTTCGAGAAAACTTTGTTCAAGAATTTGCTTGTTGGCACTGTCTGATTCTTGGTAGACAGTCCTAATGTTAAGTACCGTGAATATCTACTTGTCATTCGGACTTGTCAGGTAGAAGTTTTAAAAAATCCTAAATTTACTGCTTGTATTGTTCATTTTTCTTTGTATGTATGTTTGTTTCTAGATTTGTTATTACGTGTTTAGAAAATTGAAAATTAGAACAAAACATCCCTTAGGTATACAAAAAAGTTACGGATCTGTTATTGTAAAACGTTTTATCTGTGTCTTGCCTCGCTTAAGGATATATAAAAATTTGATTTGACTAAACTAATGTCAACATAAGCTTAGCAAGCGTTTCCGATCTACGCGTTCCTGTGGCCAACAAAACTCTTACCTGAATCACGGCTCTTTAAAATGATAAAACCGTTAAAGTTACGAGGAGTTAAGAACTGCTATACTCAGGCAGTTAAGTGCTCGTTAGTCTTTTAATGGGCATTAACGCGTACATAAGGTTATCTACTTTGTGTCTAGTTTAGTGCTGTGTTCTACCACCTATCACTGGAATTCAACCACAGATGCTAACACTTCGTGATTTAAATGTACGTTGTGATGTTTCTTACAGTAAGATAAAGTTATTTTCATGGTTTTTTTTATATAAGAGGGGGCAAACGAGCAGACGGGTCACCGGATGGAAAGTAATCACCATCGTCCAGGGACACCTGCAAGACTTGGGGAATCATAGGTGCGTTGCCGGCCCTTTCAAGAACAGGAAGGCTCGTTTTTACAATCAACATAAACAAAAACTAATAATATCCATAAAATAGCTTCAATGTTTCTCCAAAGTCACATGCCTGCAGAAGATTCGAGTAGCCAGAGTTATTTTCAAAACATTAAGTATTAATGAACCCCAGCTAATAATGTCAGATAAATAGCTCCACTAACGCGATAGGATACGCTACAGGGTTCAAAGACTAAGTTCAGATCGGGACCTTCGACTTAGGTATTTAGACTTATGATTAAGTTTTAGATTGGCACCCAAATACTGTACCTATTTACCTATCTACTAGACCGCTGACCATATAAACACGCTCCTAATTACTCACATTTGCCCCATTAAACTAAACTCATGTTCTAAACACGTATAATATATATTTCATGCCCTGATTTCAGAGTTCGCAAACTCGATAAATTGGAGTAGTGCTTAGATTTGGAAGTTAACACATATTAATTGACATTGCGGTCGTTAATTTGGCTGGTAGTGGTCCCAGAGTGGTCTATGGGGGGGGGGGGGGGGGGGGGGGGTAACAAGGCAGAGCGTTACGGTGCTCGCCTGCAGTCAAGCTGCTTGTACGGGAGGGCTATTAGAGAGCGTACAGAAACGATACGTTACATTAATTTCCGTTGAATCATATTGTCACTCACACTCTTGCTTATGTCGCGTATCCAGTTTATTCAAACTCTAAAGAACAATGTACATATTTCGCACAGGCTTGCACGTCAGTAGTGGAGTGGCAAGGTAAATATTTTTTGTTTATTAACTGTAGGTACTATCGAATGATTCAAGATTTTTTCCTTCTTGATTTTTTATGTTTACTTTTACGCTTTTACCATTAGAAATTAAATTTCTAAGCGACACTGAAAATTAGAACACATGGAAAAATCCGAAAAGTAAAGCTATACCTGCCTCGATAATATTCTTTTCCGGTCTTTCCTCTGATTTCCAAAAAGGCGAAGGTTCTCGTCTCATCGCTGGTTTTCACTTCCATGCTGGTCTGGGAGCAAAGAATAAACATAGAATGTACCAGTTGCTTCCCCGCGCAATTGGTAAAAGCCCATCGAGGGAATGAGCGAAAATCATAGGAGTCATGTTATAGGCGATGCAGCTAGCAACCCAACACTATTTTGATTCCACTTTCCACCTAATATACGCCCACAGTCTTGCTAAGCGTCGCGTGTAGGTGTTGTTACCTTAGGCTCTGTCTATCCTGTGAGGGATAAGTCGTGATTTGTGTATGTGTATGTATGTGTAGGTATCGGTATGTGTAGGTATGGGTATGTGTAGGGTAGGTATTGTACACGATTCGCTGAGCAATAGTTTACATCACATTGTGGCTTTTAATTGGGCTTTGTTATCGCAAATGCAATTAAAAAGCAAATCCGTTTTGGGAATCCGAAATATGGAATTGTTAATAAAATGTACAGCTTTATCAGACCATATTTTCCAGTTATTGGCAAAATGGTTGTGGAATGATACTAAACAAAACTATTGAATTCAAAATTTTAAACTTTTTCTGCATACAACGTATGATATAATCGCAAATTTATGAGCTTCTTGAGGGCTTTTTTTGTATTAGATTGGGTTCGAATCATTTAAAATCCCTTTTCTATTTATTTTCGTTTTTATTAATTACAAAGGCCGTGACTTGTAGCTGTCTGGCACTTTTTCCTTTGCAGAATTCAGTCTCATTTGTAATTAGGAAAGAAAACAAGAACTAAAGACACTTACTTTAGTTAGTTTAGAGTGTTCGATGTCCCACTGCTGGGACTCTCCTCTTTTGCTCCACTTCTGCTTATGATCAAAATAGCCGTTCGCCCAACACCAGTGACCTACTTGACCGGCATCAGAATGCAGCAATCGTCAAAATGGTTTGCTGTTTTTTTTTCATGCAAATTAAGTAAGTAAGTAAGTAAATGCTTTATTGTACAAATATAGAGAAGTAGAGACAAATCACAAAAAAATACCTTAAATATATGCACAAGGGCGAACTTATCCCTATTAGGGATCTCTACCAGTTAACCTTTGAGTAAATGAGAGGAGCATTAAATTGCATGACATTTCTATTCTATTACCTATGTATTTTCTTTAGTACCTATAGATGAGACGGTTTTTCTTTTTTTTCAAAGAGCGAATTGTTTCCGGCCAGTCAAATACCTACTCTAAGCTTCTTGAAACCGTGTTAGCCAGTGTGCCAGCTTCTTAGTTTCCTAGGCACCTCTCGCATCCAATTAGAGGACTCAAACATCTGAGTGCACGAAATTCAAATGACTGTCTCGGCATTAGAACGAGGTATTGTGTGTTTTGTGAGAGCCAGACACCTACCCTACTACAGCCGTGGACTGAGTTAGCAATGCGAATGGATCTATATTTGGAATGAGTGTATTCCATACGATTTTTGCTTTCCCGCATAGACATTAGAAAATAAAGAAACGATAATAAATATCGGAACGTCAATTGACTAAGTCCCAAACTAAGCAAAGCCTCGACTATGGGTGCCAGGCAACTGATAAACATAAGAGTTATTTAGATAAATACGTAAATTAACAGCTTAGTAGATTTATAAGCAACTTATCCAAGGTTAAAAACATTAAATTTTTAAAAACAAAAAACACAACTTAAACATTTACTTAACTGAAAAGAAGAAAAACAAATCCCAAAACTCCAGCAATAGAATTTTCTTTGATTTAAATACAGCAGGCGGGGACTTTTTTTGTAATTTATAATTAAGGTTTGTCCCCGCCTGCATTATTTAATTCAAATATCATGGATAATATTTTATCCGAATCATCTATCACTCGTGTTTGAGTATTTACTTCTGTGTAGGTACTTGTGTTTGTTTCAGGAATTTGTATCAAATTATTCCATAAATTTAGGATCATTATACGTGTTGTTATACGAAAACTGGCACGTGTAAGTATTTTCGTGTAATATATTGGAATAGGCAGGTTGTTACATCCACAATTTAATTCTATTGTTTGATATTCCGCTATCATTTTACATGCTTCGTTTTTACGTCACTCGTTAGCGTTACCTCGTAATCTTCTTCGTAATGTAAATGCCGTATTCAGATAAAATCATATCAAACTTTAATTAGTTTTCACGGACACTTATCAAACAATACAACGGGAAAATATCAAGTCAGGCTACCGCACTAAGTTGTGTCGTGCTTAAACTTATTTTAGAGGGTAGAAGTGAGACGAGAGCTTGTACTTGAAAGTATAAATAACGGAATGGATGACTTTGAGTGATGACGATTCTTCTTCTTATTAGTGCCGCTTCACTTCAAGGTGGCAGTCAGCTCCTTTTTGTTTTTTTTTTTTATATATAAGAGGGGGCAAACGAGCACCTGGTCACCTGATGGAAAGTAATCACCATCGCCCAGGGACACCTGCAAGACTTGGGGAATCACAGGTGCGTTGCCGGCCCTTTCAAGAACAGGAAGGCTCGCTTTTTAAAGATCCCTAAATTGTACCGCTCAGGGAATGTTGCAGCAGGAAGTTGGTTCCAGATCTTTGTCGTACGAGGAAAGAAATTGCGTTTAAAACGCACGGCACTTGACTGCCAACCATCAAGATGTTGAGGATGGAAGGACAGCTCTTTTAGTCCTGTACTCTAGCTAGTTTAAATAGTTGTTCCACTGTCTTGGTGCCGGTCGACTCTCTGATGTTACAGAGCCATGACATTTTACGTTTTCCGACCCTTGGAACAGTGAACTGTGGATCGACTTTGAGTGCTGTACTAAGCCGTCACAAAGCGTAGAGCCATAATAAATATAATTTCGCAAGTTAAACTTAGTTTGTCATCCGAGGCACAGCGAGCTTTGTAAACTTGTCCGCAGCACTCCATGTCGGACCCAACTTTCAATAAATTTAAAAGCGCAAATCCACCGGTTTGAAGCCGCAATAAGCTGAATGCAGCTTTAAGTGCACCCGATAAAGGAACGGCGGAACTCGGTTAAAACGTCCGACTATGAAATGCATAGATGCTGGCATCTTTAAACTTCGACGGGAATTTAAAGAGAGGCAATGCCGAGTATTCTGATTGGGTTCGAGGTGCCAATTCGTAGGACGCTTTAACATTTAGGTTACAAGAAATAAAACTTGTCTTTCGTGTGGACACGAAGTTAGTGATAATTTATAAAATGTAGATACCTAAGGGGTCTATATCGGATAGTTGAATAATTATTTGGTCTAAACTGAATTCATACTGAAACCATCGACTTTTCAGCAAAATCATAAAATAAACCTAACCTAACCCAACCTATTCTATAAGTAAAATGTTTTTTGAAATATTTTCAGTTTCAGCTGGAGAAATTTTAGACCAACCGATCATTCGACCAAACATTACGTTAGACCAAACAATAAAATTGTTCGACTACACGAAGGGCTCCCATTTTGACTTTAAAAATTAAACGGTGTGGATGGTAAAGGATTTTTTTCCTCTCTTCTGTCGGCTCAATAGTTCGTCTCACAGGGTCGGCAAAGTTTAAGTGAATATTCTGGCGTTCAAAGAGTTTATAAGGAACCTCGACTGTTTAATACAGTAGAGCTGCATGATTTTCCGCCGACGTATGGTAATAAAATTTTATTTAAGCGGCAAATGTACGAGACTGGGCGGCTGAAACGATTTACACGCGGCGTCAGCAATAAACGTTTTGTAATGCCCGCTATACAGCACACGTGCTAATAAGTATGCATTTCGTAAGCCTCTGTATAAACCTTTTTTTACATAACTCGAAAACTGTTTTTTTTATTCAAATTACAAAAACGGGAGTTTGCCTCCGTGTTTCATTCGAATTTACGGACACATTCACACATACACAAATCACGTCTTTATCCCTTACGGGGTGGATCGGGCCTAAGGTAACAAGACCTACAGGTTGGATGTGGATGTTTTGGATTAACGAGGATGATTTATTTTCGTCTATGTTTTTTATGCACATTTTCCGATGACTTCCACAGTTGTGATTCGATCTGTAAGAAGCTCATATATTGGTCCTTTACATTGTTTTTAATAACCACCATTGTTTTATGAATATTGTTTAATTACCACGACGTTTCGGCTAAATTGCAGTACGAGCGGGTACAGTGCGAGGAAAGCAGTGTAATTTAATCAATTATAATATTATTAAATAATTAAGGTTTCAGATTTGTAAGTATATTAAAACAAATTGCTATTTTGCTTTAGGAGTCTGCTACGCACTCTTAGGTTCTGGGTACGCGTTCATAGGCGGCGGTGATTGTTTTCCATCAGGTGACTTGCCTGCTCGTTTTCGCTCTGTAATATTAAAAAAAAACGATAATTACTAGAAAAAATGCTACCGTAAAACGGGTTGAGAAGGGATTGCGGGGAGAAGGGGAGTTTTCACTTGCTACTTAAAAATTCTGGCTCAGCTTGCTCTAAAAGTAATTTAGTTATATTTTTAGATAATATCTAAAAATATTTTAAATATTATGTTTGTTTTTGTTACTGTCATTTTTTATATTTGTTCTTATCCCTTCTGACCCCACTACGGGGTGAGCTGGGATTTACCTATGTTTTAGTATTTATTGTTTAAACCATGTAACTAAACGACAGGTAATCATAATTAAACTAAAATTCATACCGCCGGAACATTTTTTATCTATAAAAATCAACTTGCCACATATGTTTTTTTTAATCGAGGTTTGAACTTCAA
Organism: Pandemis corylana; assembly: GCA_949127965.1. Lineage (NCBI taxonomy): Eukaryota > Metazoa > Arthropoda > Insecta > Lepidoptera > Tortricidae > Pandemis > Pandemis corylana. The sequence continues at coordinate 10,599,254 of OX421866.1, read as the reverse complement.
TTTTGTCCCTACTCACCCCGTTTTACGGTATCCGACGCTCGCTAATGCCGGCTTTTTATGCATTTCATTGATTCGCTTTTGACTTCCATTACCTACAGCTATTAAAGAAGTTCCCCAACTGAACTGACATCTCATTATTGGCGAGATTCACTGCCAACTCATAAAATACGTAAAGGAAAATTGGAAAACGGCAGATCATGACTGTTCAGCGCGAGCCGGCTATTATGAAGTTCTGTTCTCGCTGTTACGGAAATCGATGCAATTTGTCGAGATTGGATACGCAATGTCTGTATCACAGGATTACGCGTGCTCTGGTTAATTCCCGAGTAACCGAGATTATCCCTTTTTGGGGAGCGGGCAATATCGGCCCGATGTCTAGCCTGTCATAGCTGTATGGATGAGTGGACCGATCAAATAGAATAAACTATGGATAGCGTGTTTTTTTTGTGTTCTCTAGATATGAAGATAGTCAACATCACCATCGGAATCCAAAAGCTTAAATAAAAAAAATAAAAATAAATATTTTTTTATTTTTCTTTGTATGTATTATAAAAATAGGTATACAATTTGTCTACACTTTTCATTGGGGTTAGGAGACGTTTTGGAAAAAGGTCAGGTCAGGAGTACCCGAAACCGACGAGCATGTATGAAGAGATGATGACTGTGGATGAAGCGAAAGAAATATGTCAGGATCGTAGCAAGTGGAAGAAAGTAGTCTCTGCCTACCCTGTGGGAAAGAGGCGTGACGGTATGTATGTATGTATGTTGTGTTGTATGTGTTTTTATAGTGTTAAGGAATATTTAGATTTGTCAAGGTATAATAATTAAACTTGTAATTATTTCATAAATCTGTAATATTTTAATCAATTTATAATTCTATATAATAATTTTTTTTTTGTTTCTTGCAATGATTTAACCTAATTAACGTATTACACCTAATTTGATTTCTTTGACATTCCTACTGTTACTGTCTGCATTATTTATATTTGTTAGTATTTTTTGTGTATGCTTTAGTTTTAAAAATATGTGATAAATTTGCATGTTGATTCGTCGACTGAATACTGGTTCACAATATTATATTAAGATCATTATGTACGTATTCTGAGCAAATAAACATTTTCTTTCTTTCTTTCTTTCTTTCTTTCTGGATCAACAATTTTTTGTTGTTATTCTGTCCCATCAGCGAGGAGACAAAAGTTAGTTAGAATAGAAGAATGTTGTGTCTCATTATACTATCTTGCTTAGTAAATGACCATTATAAAAGAGGCTTAAAATTACCGCAAAAGTACAGTTTGGCCAATTTTAAACCTATCAACTTTCGGTTTAAAGAGTGACCGAGGAGGACGTAACCATATAGCAAAAAGTGGCAAAAAATAGTTAATCCACACAATTAACTTAGTGCTACAAAACTGAGAGATCAACTACGAGTACACTTGCCAATTACAATTTACTGTGGTTCCTGGGTACGTATTAAAATAGGTAGGTACGTAAAGTTAGAAATGCATAATGGTTCAAAATGTATGGGATTTTCTCAGAAAATTGCAAATTAAATAATAGGATTTTTTTATAAAATAAAACTAACCTAACCTACACGAATCTATAGATAACATTATTATGAAAGTTCATCTAGCTAATAGTTTCACAGAAAATAGCATTATACATTTTAAACTTTATGTATTCTGACCCGCATCCGTGGTTCCTACACTTAGCGCGGCAATACATACATATATCTCGTCTTTATCCCTTACGGGGTAGACAGAGCCTAAGGTAACAAAACCTTAAGGCCATGTTTAGCATGATTAAGGGTGTATAGGTGGAAAGGGAAATCAAAATAATGATGAGTTGCTAGCCGTATCGCCTATAACATGACTCCTAAGACTTTCGCCCATTCCCTCGATGGGCTTTTACCATCTGCGCGGGAAGAGAAGCAACTGGTATATTTTGTTTTTTCTTTACGCCCAGACCGGCAAAAAAAATTAAAAAAAAAAAAACGATTTACCATTGACCAAAAATGGTCACTAATTGACGCCAAAATTATTAAGGGCGGATTGAGCGCCTATTAACTTAGATATAATTCCCAAATCCTGGGCGTAACGCAATCCCTCTCTCACGCATAGCGTCGCCACGTTTCCGGATAAATCCGGACAGTGTTAGGCTTTTTGATCTCTTATCCGGTCAAATTTGATTGCGCCCGCTTCATCCGGCTTTTGTAAGGTTTTCTTATTTTCTTATTTTCATCACGGAAGCTTTTAGTACTTTCTGTGTAAGGGTCGAGAGTATCGATAATGTGAATTGCAAAAAAATACTCAAAGCTTTGTTTTTGTTTTTATCAGGCTTTCTAGCGACATTTTTAGTTACTCGCGCGTTCCCTTTTCCACCCTTACGCGCACAATCATGGTAAACATGGCCTTTAGCCCCGCTAGCACGAGAGCGCACGAAAGTCGCGTCGCGTGCGAGTTGGATTACCCGTCTCTTTCTTGTTGGTACAGTAAGAAAAGGACGGGCAATCTATCTCGCGCGCGACGCGACTCTTGTGCAGTCTCGTGCTAGACGTGCTGGTCTTGTTACTTTAGGCGCTGTCTAACCCGTAAGGGATAAAGACGCGATTTACGTATGTTTTCAGTTATTCGCGCGTAAGGTAAAGCGTAAGAGTTTTTACCAGTATCGTCAGAATAGGCACACTGCGCTCCTACACTGTTTCAAGTTTCATGTGTCAATAACGGGAGCGGATCAGAATACATAAAGTTTAAAATGTATAATGGGTTAAAAATACATAATGGTTCAAAATATATAACGCAATTTTCTGTAAAAGTATCAGCTAAATGAACTTTTTTGATATCGTAATCTGTAGATTGGTTTAGGTTAGGTTAGGTTTATCTTATAACAATCCTGTTAATTTATAACTTTCTCAGAAAATCGCATCATATATTATAAACCATTATGTATTTTAACCCATTATACATTTTAAACTTTATGTATTTTAATACGTACCCGTCAATAACGACCGGATAGCCTAGTGGTTAGTGACCCTGACTATGAAGCTAGAGGTCCTGGGTTCGAATCCCGGTAGGGGCAGACAGTTGTATGATGAATACGAATGTTTGCGCCCGTGTCATGGATGTTGTATGTATTTAAGTATGTATTTATCTACATTGTATAAGTAAAGTATCATATGTTTATCCGTTGCCTGGTACCCATAGCACAAGCTTTGTTTAGTTTGGGACCGGGTCAATTAGTGTAATTTGTCCCAAGATATAAAAAAAAGACTTTTGGGAGTTGAGGAGAGGTAGGTGGGGGCGACTTTTTGAGACTTGAAACTGATAGTGAAGGAGCGCCAATAGTCATCTTGTCTACAAGCACTAGGCATTGGCGTTAGGAATTGGTCAAAGTTAAAATACACAAATGCTAAACATTCAGAGTCTCTGTGCTAAGCTAATTGATTGCTTACGCGCTGTTAAATGCAGCAACGACGTAAGGATACTTAGTAATAAATCGATTACATTTTACATCTGGAATTTAATTCCAAGAACAATGCATTTCCGCGCTCTGATACGTTAATTGGAACGAGGATATTATGTTCGTCTATTTTGTATGTTCAACCAGCCGAAACGCAAATTTCAGCTAATGCTCTTGCGTGTACCTACTGCTCGTTCATTCAAATTATCTATAGCAGGTATTTCATCAATAATTTATGTAAGCGTGAATTATTATTTCATTAGCTATCATGCTATTGGAAAGACTATTGGGTATTCGCCAGAAAAAGGTGACGTAAGGTGGCTTTAAATTTATTTTTCAAAATAAATATACCCGACCGTCTACTCAAACACTAAAACAAACTTACTGGTCGAACAAATTGATTCGCAATAATTTATTTGGCAGGCGTAGGTGTGACAAGTCATATGACATGTGCTGTGAAAAGGTTTCACCTCCGTTGTCTCGTGGTCCTACTGATATAGGACATATCAGTAGGACCATGAGGGAGACCTATTTCTGTCTGTCCTACTTTATAGTTATTTTTATATAAAACTCACCCTGTATATTGTTCAGGGTGTGTGTATGTATGTCGTTCAGGATTGTTATAAAACTAACCTAACCTATACAGTTATACAGGATGGCCATTTCAAGGCTCCTGAGAAATATACAGGTATACAGTAGGTTACACAGAAATAGTTTTCCCTCGTGGTCTTACTAATAGGTCAAATCAGTAGAACTACGAGATAACGGGTGGTTTCACAGTGTTATGCGATTCAGTTTATTTAACTGGACATGGTCTTCAAATATCAAAAAATGATTTTTTCTTCCAAGCTGGTCTGAGAGCAAAAAAAAATATAGAATGTACCAGTTGCTTCTCTTCCCGTGCAGATTGTAAAAGCCCATCGAGGGCTTGGGCGAAAATCTTAGGGATTATATTATATAGGCGATGTGGCTAGCAACCCATCACTGTTTTGATTTCCCTTTCCATCCATACGGCCACAATCATGCTAAACGTGGTCTTTAGGTCTTGTTACCTTAGGCTCTGTCTACCCCGTAAGGGATAAAGACGTGATTTATGTATGTATGTATGTATTTTTAATTGCTAGCCACTACCTGCAAACTAAAATTAGTCACGAAATTATTATAACGTTCCAACATTTAATTTAACGTCAATTAGGTATGTGACAGTTGCGAAGAAAGTGGCATCCCAATTTATTTGGACTATGATAGAGCTATGTCTACACAAAGTACAAATCAAAAGAACAAAACAATATTAATAGTGTAAAGTTACAAAAATAATGCAGAAATATAATGTCTGTGAATTTTATATGACGGTCTACGCTTGGAGTTAATTTAGCTAGTTAGCCTTCGAGACCGCTGCTAAGTTAATGAAGTTATCCCTATCCGGAAGGTATATTTAAGTCACCGGCAGGATCATTAGGCTCGGATCGGGGACATATTTCACACAGGCCGGGCTCGGGACCAAATTAGGCGCATCCCGTAAATTGAAACAGGAGTTTATGCGCGTTAGTTCGGTGTAAGAGAGGCCATTTAGTTTGCAGCACGCCTATGTTCGCTCGAGAACAGAAGCACTGTTCCTAGTATATGACGCCAAGACGTCTATAAAGACTGATAATCTGTGAACAGGCAGGTATTAATTAAATAACACAGCACTGTTAGAAACAAAGCATGCACTATAGATTTAATAATAACAGGAACACACTATTATTTATTTCATTTTATATTTGTACATACATACACAAATCACGTCTATATCCCTTACGGAGTAGACGGAGATTGAGGTAACAAGATCTATAGGCCACGTTTAGCATAATTGGAGGCGTATAGGTGGAAAGGGGAATCAAAATAGTGATGGGTTGCTAGCCGCATCGCCTATAACGTGATTCCTAAGCATTTCGCCAATCCCTCGATGGGCTTTTACCATCTGCGCGGGACGAGAAGCAACTGGTATATTCTATGTTTTCCTTTGCTCTCAGACCAGCATGGAAGTTATATAATTTGCCCACTAGAAAATATGTCAAACTCTTAATTTACGTAAAATTATAACTATCGAGGGAATGGGCGAAAATATTAGGAATCATGTTATAGGCGATGCGGCTAGCAACCCATCACTATTCTGATTCCTCTTTCCACCTACGCCCACAATCATGCTAGACGTGACCTTTATGTCTTGTTACTTTATGCTCTGTCTACCCCGTAAGGGATAAAGACTTGATTAATGTATGTATTCACGGATCTCTTAAGAAATACAAGACGCTGCATTTATGGGAATATTCGGTTATCAAATAAAATATAACAACTAATGTTATTGTTCAGCCTCAAAGCCAGCACTTGTTTCGATCTACCAACTGCCAGGTTTTACATTACCACCCCCGGGAGCCCTAGACTTCGACCTTAGCAAAGTCAGATTGGAACGCCGTCGGCATCAGGTGTTATTATCACCTCGGGGAAAACATTTTCGATGTCAATACATTAAAGGCTGAGAATAAATAAACAGTCGCTCGGATTACTTGATGTTGCTTTCGCTCGACGTTTTTACTCAGAAACAATTGCTTTATATTATGCTGGAAGCTTTTCACAATAAGTGTTACTGTGATTGCCCCGGTACATAGACCCGGCAGCGAATGAGATATGGTTAAAATAACTATATTAAATAATAATAATAATATAGCCTTTTATTCCGAATTCGCTACAATTTCATTTGTTGTTGTTTTATTATTAAATAGTCGCGTAATTCGGCGTGCCTCATGGCATAGGCCTCCTCCGTGTATTGGAGGGTTTGGGCTGTAGTTCCCACGCGCCCAGTGCGGATTGGGAACTTAACACACACCATTGAATTTCTTCGCAGATGTGTGCAAGGTTTCCTCACGATGTTTTCCTTCACCGAAAAGCTCATGGCAAATTTCAAATGTAATTTTCGCACATAAATTCTGAAAAAATCATAGGTGCGCGCCCGGGATTTGAACCCACGACGCTCTGCTTGAGAGGCCACAGCTCAAACCACTAGGCTACCACGGCTTTTAAATAACTATATTACATACATACGAATCACTTCTTTATCCCACCCGGGCAGATAGAGCCCAAGGCCAAGACCTAAAGACCAAGTTTAACACAGGTAGGGCGTATAGGTGGTGCTGTGTTCCGGTGTGGAGAGTAAGACAGCCGGGGAAATTACGTGCACAAGAGGCATTTCATCTTAGTCCTCTAGGTTGGCAACGCATCTGCAATCCCCCCGGGGTTGCGGGTGTCTATGGGCAGTGGTGATCACTTACCATCAGGTGACACACTTTTTTTTTTTTTTTTTTTTTTTATATAATATGAATAGATTTTATATTTCTATTCATATAAAAAAAAAGTCGAACCAAAATAGTGATGGGTTGCTAGACGCATCGCCTACAACATGAATCTTAAGATTTTGGCTCATTCCCTCGATGGGCTTTTACCATCTGCGTGGAAAGAGAAGCAACTGGTATATTCTAATATCCCCCTCTCTTTCAACCTGTAATTTTTACTTATGACGGTACTCCCGGAGTGCAACCCGTTGTTTTTTTCTTTGTTCCCAGACCAGCATGGAAGTCTCTATATTTAATTGTTAATAGGCTAGACAGTGATGTTCACTTATTATTATCATGTTTTAGTTACTTCATCTGTTTGATACATTTCTATCGTAATCTAAAAATGTATAATATTTACACGACCTTTCATTCCAAATCTTCCATCATTTATACTTTACACACAACACTGTCTACAATTTTAATATTATCATAAAATATTTTCAAATATCGTTCACATCTTGACCCACGATTTATTTTGCAGATACATCGTCATGCAGCTGATGATATAATTTGAGAATCATTACAATTTTAATAATAATTCTCCCTGTCTTTAGTACCTTATCTTTTCTTTTTGCTTCTGATCAAATCCTTTTCTGTTGTATGGCCTTCTTATTTTTCATTGTTACATTTTAATATTTATTTTATCTTAAGTATTATACAGTAATGTTATGTGTATATGTATGTATTATTTTATTTTATTTATTTAGCTATGTATTATATTTATGTTGGTATTGTTGTTTTTATTATCCCTGCGTTTTTCCTGTCTATTTGTTTCCGCCACCTACTTAAACTGTCTCCAACTTATTTATCTTATTGGTTGTCTGGAAGAGATCGCTATTAAGCGATAATACCGCCTATTGTCTACTTTGTTATTTGTTTCTGTATTGTTTTGTACTGATTTGTGGTGTTCAATAAAGAGTATTTGTATTGTATTGTAATTTTAACCAAATACTAGTTTACTTAAATAATCATAATAACTTGGTATAACAGTGTATATAAAAACAAAACAGTAAGGGAAAAACGAACAAGAGTAAATCACGCAGTGTAAGTACAAATAGAAAAGAAAAAAAAACACTAACCCCTTTATTCATAAACGCTCTGTAGGCTTCTGCTAACTTAGCAATCGTTTGTCCTTATCTGTCACTGACATTTACCTTTCACAGATAAGGACAAACGATTGCTAAGTTAGCAGAGGCCTATAGTGCGTTTATGAATAACCCCTTATAAATATTTCGTTATATTTAAAGGTTAACAACCTGACACTATGAAAATATGAGTCAAGAATTTACTATTAAAATAACGTTGCCGTAATAGTATTGGGTGACCGGAGCGAGGGGCGGGACGTGCCGCTTTGTACCCGCTTCCGTGCGCCGACTCGCCTCGCACTATTTGCAACCGAAAATACACGTAACGTCTTTACCCGTGGCCTTTACCGCTCTGTGATTTGAGGACTACTTTGGTTGTTTGTGACCTTTTTAGAACCGTTAAAACCCTAACTGAGAGCTATCGTAGAACTAGTAAACTGATTTTTTACGCTAAAAGCATAATGTGCAAGCGTGTGCTACGGTTTTTGCCACCATCCCTGATGTGACGATCACGATCACTTTGCCAATGAGCGACTTGCCACTTTTCTCTGCGAGTGTGACGACGAAGAAAATAGTTATGAAATTGTTATGAAAGACGTTTAGGTTAGGGATAATTTTTTGATTAAAATTCATACTTACATAAATCACGTTTTTATCCCTTACGGGGTAGACAGAGCCTAAGGTAACAAGACCTAAAGACCACGTTTAGCAAGCTTTTGGGCTTATGGATGGAAAGGGGAATCAAAACAGTGATGGGTTGCTAGCCACATCGCCTATATAACATGATCCATAAGATTTTCGCAACTGGTACATTCTATGTTTTTTCTTTGCTCCCAGACCAACATGGAAGTCTAACATACTTAACTTATTTCGCACTAAACATTATGAGGCAGGCGGTACATACTTAAACACGTTAAAATCAGTCTGTTGCAGAAAATCACATATTACAAGAAGACGAAGTTTAAGCGGCGAGCAATGACGATTAATAAGATTGATTTTACTGGAAGGAAAGTTGGAATTTCTATTTACAAAAATGACTTGATGGTTTGTTTAACTTAAGCTTTACCTACTATTTTACAGCTCGAACAAATATTATAACAAGAGGGCGTAAATTCTCCAGTTTCTCTATTCAATTATCTATTTTTGTAAGTCAAAGCGTTCTACCGGCATCTGTATTGGTTTACAAACCAATTTCAAACAGGCAATTTCCACAATCAAACATCTACAATTCTACAAAATAGAACGGAAAACATTTTAGCAATTCCAATCCATTTAAAATTGCGTCGGAAGCTATCAAAGGTCAATCGGAAGGTAACGTTTACTGAAAGGGTTTGTTTGTCAAATACTTTTTTGTGTGTTTTGTGTAGAATAAACAATGATTTGGACGGCGTTGCGCATTACTGAGCGCTTGCGCGGGAAATCGGTATTTACGTTTTGAGATTTCTCGCAGATGTTCGCTCGGATAATCCTAATAGTAATGCACTTGAAAAAAAGGTGAGCTTGTTTACTCTCTTATTCAAAAAAGTTACGATGGTTTTATATGAAAACTTCGGCTCTGTCTGTGTGTTTGGTAAATGTTAAAGTTGGATGTAACGTTTTTTGAACGGTTCTGGTAAGAAATATAATACATTTTGTTGGCAGAAATCTGGTACATAAAATTACACGTGCACTACTAAAAATGTTTTTTTTTTTAATGATCTTGGTACGAATACGTCCATGTAGCAGTATGGCGTTTTTTGGTTACTCAGGATGTTTCATACTATAATTATGACGCTCACTGTACACATGGTTTACAACGATGAGCATAGTCGTAGCGGTCGTATGTGTAAAAGGCACTTCTAGTCGAAATAGCTAAAAATCTTAATCCAACCTGTAGAATTCCTACCTCTATAATTATGTATTCCTCTATGCCTCTGCGTTATAATTGAGTTCGTTATGTGATAAACATGTCAATTCATTGGATAAGGGTTTAGTAACAATTAATTAAATTCTCTAGTTACCGCCAGTTTGTCCATCCCTTCCCTCGTCCCTTGCGTTAGTGAATTACCAACGGTCTTACCTTTCTCCGCACACCTTGACGTCTTTGCCTGCAGACACGCTGTTATTTTAGGCAACCTATCCTGTGTTTGCATAAAACAGAAGTTTATTTCGGATTCCAAAGTTCTAGGTCAAAATATCAGAGTTACAGTGACATTACTCATCGCGAGTACGCCCGAGCCTGAATACAAAGGGTGTCATTTGTTTGTTTCATACGATACGGGGCTGTAATCGAATATCGCGTGAAAAATGATTCGCACGTGCGCGAATGTACACGGCACAGCGTCACCAGTCTAGTTTACGTGCCTGATTGAGTTACAAGTTGTCTCATGCCGCCAGCAGCAGATATAGAGGTAGACGTCGGCGGCGTGTCCCTTTATTCATTAAAGGCTGGATGTACGCCCCGGATCGCGTTAACTCACGGGATTGCCTGCGTTTCAATTTACACGTTATGGCTAATTTACCCGCTCCTATCACGGTGCGAATGTGTTCGCCGCGACACTTACGGCACGTGTATCTCACTCCGCGACTTTGTGAATACTTTGTAACTAGATCGTTACACCTAAAATATATTCCTCATACGTCATGGTAATGGCACTTAAAGTTCACTGGAACCGGGACTAATATCGGCATAATAGTGTTAATACATTTCTAGCTGTACATCATTGTCTGTGTGATGAATTCTTGCATAATATCGCTTTCAAAGTGGCATTCATTAGGGCGCGCCGGGCGGGGCGAGTGGATGCGACATTTGTCTAGGGTGGGAATCTAGTAAACTCGAAGTAATCTGCCATTTGTACCCGTCCGGGGCTTCCTCCTCGCGCGCCGAGACAAATTGTTCGAGCCGAAGAGACGGCTGGTTGACCTCAGACGCTTCTACTTCTGCCGGTGTCAAAGTGACGTCCGTGAGAGACGGCGATATCCCCTTCTAATACTCGACTGATTTGATTTTATCGCCGCAGCGACAGTGATAGCTCGTCGTGGGAAATGTTTCACTCGACGTACCTATTTAGTCTGAATCATACTACGGACGTCGGATTGGCACCGCAAAGCTGCGGGAAACAAAAAGGTAAATGATTAATTTCCTTTAGAGCCGTGTAGCTTAACCGCTTCGCCATAGCGGCGGTTTTTTGTTTTGTTTTGTGTCTTCCCTCAACTCGGTCTCAACATTCATTAAACACCCACAACATACATTGTTCGTTCTCTCCGCCCCACATGCGCAGCTTAAATCGCTGGAAGAAACGAGGGGTGGGTATTAAAACTTAAAAATCCTTAGTAAGTATAGTGGCTGTAATCTTATTAAAGGAGGATTTCTTGAACATTCGGTAACAGTTTATGTAGACTTTGGTACAGGAACGTTTCTTGTTTGGGTGAACTTAACCATACTCTTTTTCAATTTGATTTTACTACGTTTTAGCGAAGTCTTACGGCAGTACAAATTATTAAGTTAAAAATAAACATTAATTTGCGGAAGTACTACAAACAAATTAAAAACCTCGAAATACTTTTGCGGGACAGCAAAAAAAAACATAGCATTAGCCAACAGCGACTTTTTGTTCTCCATTTCCTGTTCAAAATTGAGAGCCGAGAGAGAAAGTTTATTTACCTAATAAATGAAACTGAACCGCCTGTGGCTTTGTTTATAAACAACAGTATTAGGCTCTGGGTACTCAAGAATACGCAAGAAAATTGGCAACTGCTGAAATTTTGTATTGACATATCCGTCAAGTTAGATTAGGTATACAAGAGCCCGACTCTAAAACAATGATACCGTCTATTTACTTAATTTCAATTTTCACTGATAAAAAAATATTTATTAATGGGTCTTTAATAAAACACACAAATAGATTCTTCAAGGGAACGTTTTGCAGAATAATCGTTTCGTAGAATTGATACTTTGCAGAAACCATTTATATTTCTGAAAAATATAAAACTAAACCCATTTTTACATTCCTTTATACTGGCCACTTAAAACGATGCAGGTCGTACTGTCGGCAGAAAAAGTAATATGCCGTTTTTTTGTGCACCGTTCTGCGGGAAGTACGTACGAGTACATACAAACAACAAACAAACATAAATAACGTCTTTATCCCTTACGGGGTAGACAGAGCTTAAGGTAACAGGACCTAAAGGCCACGTTTAGCATAATTGTGGGCCGTATATAAGTGGAAAGGGGAATCAAAATAGTGATGAGTTGCTAGCCACATCGCCTATAAAATGATTCCTAAGATTTTTGCCCATTTCCTCGATGGACTTTTACCATCTGCGCGGGAAGAGAAGCAACAGGTACATTCTATGTTTTTTCTTTGCTCCCAGACCAGCATGGAAGTACGAGTACATACATACTTGTACCTAATAATAAAAATTGCTCCGCAAAATTTATTGCTGTTAATTACGTGCGTGACAGCTAAAGAAAGAAAGAAAAAGTTTCTTCATGACAATCACAAAAGTAGTTAAAACAAAAAACATAAAAGCTTCAGATAAATAAATTGTCACAAAATTGGGCAAAAATCTTGCGAATTATGTTATATATGCGGCTAGCAATCCCTCACTCTTTTGATTCCCCTTTCCGCCTATACGCCCACAATCATACTAAACGTCACATTTACCGTAGGCTCTGTCTACCCCGAAAGGGATAAAGACGTGATTTGTCCTAACTCAGCCCAACTAGAGTTAGTGTTGTACATTTCCTAGCTGTGAAAAATATTGTAAACCTAGGACCCCAAAAACTAGCCTAAGTAAACATTAATTCGTTTATTCTTGATTTTTGATTTAGTAAGTACCTACGTAACTAAAATTAATCCAACTTGTATATAATTTTAGGTGGTCTCGAAACTGAACGTCACCTCTACATAAAACGTTTTTGACATTGTTTTTGGTTTTAGTTGGAGTATTCTTTACAAAACAACAATTCAGTCCAACATCACGTTTGGACCTTTGATGCTCTGTCAAGAGCCCCCAAAAATAATACCAAGAGGGCTCGAACCTGGTATGTTATACCCAATACATTTAGCCAATATACTGACGACAGGGCATTGGCTATAAAATATTTTTATGCTTCACTACTTAGTCGAGTAGCCAGTCGTTCCGATGACATAAACAACAAAACACAATTTTACTTATTGTCAACGTTGTACTTGTAAGTCGGGTGGAAACTTCGTACCTACGAATAAACTAAAGCTAGTTTCACATTACACATTTACACTTCCACAATAAACCGTAACGGTGAGTATTGTGACATTTTACGGCAAAAAAATCACATCAGCTTTATCCGTCAGTGAAAACAACGGTATTTTATCAACACTTTGCAATTTTTCTGAACTCTCGGTTACGGAATTTAATTTAAAATTTGCCATGAGCTTTTGGCATCCAAAAACAAAATAGGCGTGAAACAAATGCACATTGTTGTGTGGAAATAGAAGTTGGCAGATTTTGAAACAGGTTTGATTGCAGAAGATATTCGCGGAGTTGACCAATCTGGTCATTGCGAATGGGTCGCTTTAAAAAAATAGTCAAGCAAGTTCTTTTTTTCAATAACTAATGAAAGAAGTTTCCTTTGAAGATATAAATAAATCGTAGAGAACGTAAACACTTAAGGTGCAAAACCTGGACTCTTTATTTTGACTTCATCCTTGTCTACAAGTGGAACCGGAATTTATGCAAAATTTCAGCTTGACGAGGGGTTGACGACTCAGTCCGTCCGAAATATTACTATCTATATTATATTTTTACGTTGTAACTTCCATGCTGGTCTTTTACACGCGAGTTATCCGTTTGTGTAATTAAAATTATGACTATTAATACTTTCATTTTTACTTTTTTATGTTTTCGGACCTAGACGGCGATGGCGGGACGAGTTGGACACCTTCTTAAGTCGGCCATAGCTTTACTTTTCGGATTTTTCTATGTGTTCTGATTTTCACAGACATTTAGAAATTAAATTTCTAACGGTAAAACCGTAAAAGTAAAACATAAAAATCAAGAAATAAAAATTTCTTGATTCATTTGATAGTACCTATCATTTGAAAAACAGCGCCTTCTCTCGTCCCTGGTGAGCAGTAGATGTTCCACGGGAGTTTGTAATTGTGTCGTACAGACACATCATTCAAACAGATGACGCTTAGCGACAAAAAATTCGCATAGTAACGAAGGTCACGTGACGGTCGGTAACAGGTAGAAAAATTCGGAGACTACCCACCTGCTATGGGTGGTGTAGTGGTATAGCACGCGTCACGGAATGACGAGGATCCGGGTTCGATTCCCGGCCATAGCTTTACTTTTCGGATTTTTCTATGTGTTCTGATTTTCACAGACATTTAGAAATTAACCTTCTTAAGTGACTGGACACGTACCACAGCAGACCGAGAGCAGTGGAAGCGTTGGGGGGAGGCCTTTGCTCAGCAATGGGACACAATAGGCTCATAATAAATAATAATAATAAATAAATAATAATACTTTCATTAATATTAACTATAATAAAATAACTGTTGACGATCGTATTGAATTATTGGATCCAATTATATTAAACGGGCAAGTTGTTAGCCGGCCGAGGTAGCGCGACGTTGATCGATGAGGTGTCGCGAAGACGGCAAATTGTAAATTTGGCACAAATATTTACAAAAATTACCCTCTGCGATGTATTACGGCGTTGTTTACATGCTTAGGATTTACAACAGGCGTAGATAAAATGTATTTACCTATTTGGATAATAATAATAATAATAATAAATTTCTTTGTTGGGACCCACAATTTCTTAGTTACATAGTTGCTTATTGCTAATACCTACAATACAATACAAATACTCTTTATTGAACACCACAAATCAGTACAAAACAATACAGAAACAAAGAACAAAGTAGACAATAGGCGGTCTTATCGCTTAATAGCGATCTCTTCCAGACAACCAATAATAGAAATAAGTTGGAGACAGTTTAAGTAGTGCTAATGTTAGTACCTAAGTATAAAAGACATACACAAATCACTAGTGCACGTGACCGTTCGAAAGTGCTCGGCAGTGGGTCATGAACGGACAGTCTAGCCTATCCGAGATCATTTTTAGGATACTGTTGGTGCTGTTCGCACCAGAGATAGCCTCGTTACGAGAGCGCTCAAAAAAATAAAATTGTTCGACACAATGTGACATTGCATAATATTGATATGACAGGATTTCCCGATGGTGGGCTTTGGCCTGTCCTTAGCACTACTTATGCTAAGGTTGAGATTGAGCGTAAAAAGCGCTCCCATGAATATTAAGCGGCACATAAATTTTATACTCCCGGTGGTCCTTCAGTCGGAGTTGCAAATATTCAATTATAATATCATAGTGCACATTTTACGGGATCATTTGGATTTTATGTAAGAGTTTTCCGTTTGATTCTCAATAAAAATACGTAAATAGCATTGGAGCGCTCGTAAAAATGACATAATCGTCGCATAAAAGGAAAGGGTGCCAATAAAACGGTCCTTTTAACGAAAGATATTATTTACTGTTGCAATATCAAGGGCATTCGTTCGCTATAAATCCTTCGAGGTGATTTTATTGCGTGTGTTTCTGGACGCGGACGTCACCGTGCGCCCTTTGGGCAAAAAAACGTTAGGTACCTGAGATTTTTCCCTCATTACTCTCACATTTTCGGTATACCTATCATCTGATACCCGAAACAGTTTCGTGAACCGTAAATCTAAACGATGCTAATTGTTGTTTACGCTCGAGCGGCGGCGAGCACATTTAAATGTGTTCGGAGCCTACTCATAAACACAAAATCCATTTGAATTTGGAATACGCTTCAGAATAACATTGCGTTTTCATCTGTATTGGCACTCGATCTCTTTATGGGGGGGCCATCTCGCTTTCATCCCAGAATAAACACATTTTTATTCCGAACTCATGCTAATAAAATGGAAATTGGGCCCTTTCGGCTTAGGGTTTTGCAATTTTGAACAAATGTTCCCTATTGAATTTTGTTTGATTTCCTTAATTGCCGGTCATTGTTGCCTTCTGTAATTCGCGTTTAACATTTCACGGTTTGTTTACGTGAGTTGTTTGGCGATTGTCTTTTGTTACCGTGTCGCCGGATCGGGTTCGGAAACGGAATTAATTGTCTTTCAGGGAGGACTCAAAAGGTCACTGTTTAAAATCTCTAATCAAATTGTTCTTACTTATTGAATGTTAGCAAAAAAAAATCACAATGTACGTTATCTTGGGTAGGTACCTAATAATTTTAGAAAAAGATGTTGATCTAAATCTTTTTTTTCCCTAACTAAGACGATTAAGGCTTATTTTTAAAAGTGACAAGCATGTCAACGGGGAAGAACCAAGATCTCCTATCTTACAAATTTTAACTATTGTAGTTTGAATTGTATTGAAAGAACCAATTGCTCCTATCTTACATTGATCCGAAATTACAAGATAGGAGATCTTGGTTCATCACTGTCGATGTGTAAAGACTCTCTCCTGAATTATGAACGTCAAAATCCTTTGTAAAAAATGACCAAGCGATGTTTTCGTTCAAAATAAAATGCTCTTATCATTCTATTACGAGTCGGATCAGTACAAGCCCGTCACACAAGTCCGAGTTAAAACGCGGAGTGGGCTAGAGGTACTCGAGGGCTCGAGTCGAGCGTCCTCCTGGCGACGGAGCACCGTTCACGAAGCAGAAGCAATCCCCAGACGGGATGGCATTTCGCAGATTGCACAGCGACTGCGGCACACATCGTCCTACAAATTACGCTCAAGACGTACGTTACCCGACATTTTCTGTTTCATAAATCTCCATTTGGCCCGCTACGGTTGTGAATAGGCTCGTTAGTCATAAATAACCGAACTGCGGTCGTTATCTCTCATTCAGCGCGTGAGGTGTGCGCCGTGCGCCGCGCCGTTTACACGAAAAACCTCCCGACTTGCGAAACTTTTAATTTTTTGTGTTGTTTTCTTAAAGAACTTTCCTTTTAAGAAATGAGAAAAACATGCGCTCAGTTCAGTTCGCTGAACCGAAAGAGGAATTATCTCGGCCTGATAATATTTCAGGTAGCAGTTGACTTGGTTTTGTAAGCTAAGAATAATTTCATGCGTTGCCGAATGGCATGAATGACAAAATAAAAGAATCCCGATTCAGCAGATTAAAGGTATTTGTAAAATATTATTCTGAGTTTATTATTCATATCGTGCCGTCTGACTGTAGGTGTTTTCTGATTTCATCGGGAGCGCTGCGAGGTTGTGTGATTCGACCGATTTTTTTACGAGCTAAAAGCTTTTGGGTGTAAAACGTTAATGTCTGTGTATTTATCCTTTTTGTGGTTTCTGCTTCGACGCTGAGAACTCGATCGCAGGCGGATGCAATAAATTTCACCTGGAGTTTATGACTGACGTAAGCTAAATATCGCGATTTATTATCAAAGCCCACGTAGCATAGAAACGAAGAAAATAAAATTTCATTCGGTTCGTTTCGGTTATTGAATGATGTTTTCTGTTTTCATGAACACTAATTAAAGGCCGTGATAGCCTAGTGGTTTGACCTGTGGCCGCTCAAGCAGAGGGCCGTGGATTCGAATCCCGGGCTCTCGCACCTCTGAGTTTTTCGGAATCAATGTGCGAAATTATGTTTGAAATGTGCCATAAGCTTTTCGGTGAAGGAAAACGTCGCGGGGAAACTTTGTACACATTTGCGAAGAAATTCAATGGTGTGTGTGAAGTTCCCAACCCACACTGGGCCCGCGTGGGAATTAATACCCCGAGCCCTCCAATTCTACCGGAGGAGGCCTATGCCTAGAGGCACGCCGAGTTACGTGATTTTATTAAAAAGAAACAAATAAGTGTCGGCAACATGTAATGAAAAAAATTAAACAAATTGTAGTGAATTCGGGATAAAAGGGCTATATTATTATTATTATTAAATACTGATTAAGTAATCTGACCTCTTTTGGGTACATACGTATTTCTTATCTTAGTCTAGGGGTCCCTACGGATACACTTCGACCCATGCGTGGATCTTTTGTGTAAACATACATGTTTAGAAATAGGTAAAAATATAGAACCGTTACCTATAAATAAGAAAAAAGTAAAGTGTGATGTCCAAAACCAGAAGAAATAGATACTTGTCTTACTAACACAAAATATCAAACTTTAAATCGTTCCTTGTCATAATACGAGCTTGGAAGTTAGCCTGCTCTCGAGGAAGCATCTCGGCAATACGTCGATGGCGCCGCGCAAGCCCCGCAAGTTAGTTTTTGTTATCGCTTCCGAAGCCTCGGGCCCCACAAATTAAGTAGGTAATTGTAATTTCAAAGTCGTCTTTGCACACGCTCAGTTACACACGCGAGACCCGCGTCGCGTAGGAGTTTGATGTCAGTAATTAGCTTTTCGTAATATGGTAATTTTGTTAATCCTCGCGATGCCACTCCCCTTAATTTACCCTCATGCAGTCCAATTAAGTGGCTACATTTTTAATGGAACTGATGCTACATTAATGGCAGGCTGAAGCTAGACTTGTTAAATTTTAAATTGAGTTTCTCGAATTTAATTATGAACTACCGCCGAACGTCAGGGATTTGTTTTGGGATCGCGTGAATTTTAAATAATGATAGAGATGGCTGTAAAGCCGGCGCCTGCGGCAGTCGCGGCGCGACTGAAGGCTCTGTCTTTACAGTCTTCTTTGTGAGATTAATTATAATTAACATGGATTATCGTAAGTACCTCTTATACATACATACATACATACCGCCACGCCTCTTTCCCACAGGGGTAGGCAGAGACTACTTTATTCCACTTGCTACGATCCTGTGACATATTTCTTTCGCTTCATCCACAGCCATCAATCTCTTCATACATGCTCGTCGGTTTCGGGTACTCCTGACCTGACCTTTTTCCAAAACGTCTCCTATTTGGTCTCGGAACGTCCGTCTAGGCCTTCCCCTCCCAACGTAACCATTCACACTCCCCATATAGATCTGTTTAGTTAGTCTACTTTCATCCATCCGCTCTACATGCCCAAACCAACTAAGCATACTTTTTTCTATCCTAGTCACCTCTTATGGAATCCATAATACGCACATCGGCAGTATTGCTACAGCTCAGCTACTGTGATACTCGTTTCATCGTCAGCACTACGCGCGAAAGAATTCTTGGATATTGTCTAACTGTAACTGTTATTCTGCTTACGCAAATGGAGAGAATATTTGCATTTTCCTAATTTTTTCTTGGCAGTCTGTGGTCTTCTACTATTAAAGTTAGATCTCTTCCTACAATAAATGGGTTTCCACCAGTTTCAGGCACCTTATGAAAGTTGTCGGTTCAACTTGTAAGAGGTGACCTTTTCGTTTTGGGTTGTTGCATACATGACAATATGTATATTCAGATATTTCAAATACCTATTTACAGAGGAGCACGGTATTTATTCCCGTTCTCCGATACAACAAACCTGCTTTTCTGATAGAATTGATACATACACACATACACAAATCACGTCTTTATCCCTTACGGGGTAGACAGAGCCTAGGGTAACAAGACTTACTGGCCACGTTTAGCAAGACACTGAGGGCGTATAGGTGGAAAGTGGAATCAAAATAGTAATGGGTTGCTAGCCGCATCGCCCATAACATGATTCCCATGACCTTCGCCCTCCTCGATGGGCTTCTACTATCTGCGCGGGAAGAGAAGCAACTGATAGGTACATTCTATGTTTTTTCTTTTCTTCCAGACCAGCATGGAAGTACGAAGAATAGAATTAAGAATGTATAGAGTTTCAACATGAAACTACCGTGAGACTTAATCATTATTACACATAAACGGATAACCAACCAACCAAACCAAACGACCAAACGGTGAGTGTGAGCGAACCTTTACGGAGTGACGTGATCAGTGTTGTGTGCTGCCCTACATTTGACAGTAATAAAAATGACGATGAAAACGAGGGTAGTTGTGCGCCGCTGTCAGTTGCGTCGAGCAGCCGCGCGAACAGAGCGCTGTCGCCGCTGTTTCGCTGCCGCCGGGGCGAGCGCTCCAGGAAGAAGGACTACGAAATAGTCCGAAACATGTCGAGCATCACTCGACTTTTTATACGTGAGTTATCCGTTTATGTGTAATAATGTATAGAGTTGACACGTAAATCTAAATCAGATTTACGCTAAGTGGGCCTGAGTACAACTTATAAATTAGCCCAACCGGTGTGAAGTAAACACAGATCAGACCGCGTCCATTTACGATGCACAAATGGGAGTGGGAATTCGACTCGCGTAGTGTTTAACCTTATTAGCTACCGTCGCTGTTGTAGAGCCAAAATCTCCTCCATTGTGTCTATTTGACACGTGGAAATTCCATGAATATATTACATGAGTTCTGACGTACACGAGAAATATTAGTGTTGTTAGCAGCATTCGCCATCAGCTAAAAACATCCACTGCTAGACACAGGCCTTTCTCTAAGAACGTCAGAATGAATAGTGTGAGGTTTTCTGCATCTATTGCCAGTGACTTTGACCAGTAGGCTTAGTGCCTAACTCGCTCGTAATCGCCATCGTGTTCATTTTGTCAGTTCTTGTATGAATGTGACAGCTAGCTGATTCCGATGCCAATTGTCAGCCCATACATGAACTGTCAAAATGAACACGATGGCGATTGCGAGCGAGTTAGGTAATAAGCCTATAGATCTTAAAACCTGAATTTACCGCGTGAGGTTTCAATTTAATGTTCGTTGTTCACAGAAACTTTTCGATTCTTCTAGGTGCGTGGCTTGCCTGCGTGTCTACAGTGTCTGGTGATAGGTATATTAAAACGACTATTCATATTAAAAAAAAATACAAGGGCCACTCCCGTGAGTCGACGAGAGAAATAAGATAAAGATAAAGATAAAGATAATTTATTCATAAATGTTTTACAAAATTATAACTAAGAACAAAGTTTCCTTATAAATCTAAGTTAACAACTCATATGCCTGAACTAGGAAATCCTGTGTTTCAGGCTATAAGAGCTAAACAAAATGGCTATTAAATAATTAAACAATCACAAGGGAAAAATAAGTATTCATGACAAAAATATAAAGAAATTATTAAATTAAAACTATGATGATTATCTTATAAAATCTTAAAAATTAAAATCCAATAAAAATAAAGTTTACAAAAATAATCACAACTACACATTACATTAAACTGTGATTCAGCGGAATTATAAACTGGGTCAAAATCGACGTTGCAAAATGGAAGATAAGTGTATCGAGTGCAATTTTTTTTGTAATTTGATATTCATTTGGTTTTTTATTTATTTAATTTTAATTTTGATGTTATTGTGAATTCATTTATTGATTGTATGTACCAATACTTGTTAAGAATAAATACATACATACATAAATCACGTCTTCATCCCTTACGGGGTAGATAGGGCCTAAGGTAACAAGACCTAAAGGCCACGTTTAGCACGATTGTGGGCGTATAGGTGGAAAGGGGAATCAAAACAGTGATGGGTTGCCAGCCGCATCGCCTCTAACATGATTCCTAAGATTTTCGCTCACTCGATATTCCCTCAATGGTCTGTTACCATCTGCACGGGAAGAGAAGCAACTAGTACATTCTGTTTTTTCTATATGATTAAATCGTGTCTTTTAAGATGTACGTTTTATAAAGAAACTAAACAGCTGGGGGTCTGCAATCATCGGACATTCACTGGGTTCGGGTTCATCGCACTACATTGGCTTCGATAAGGTTTATAAAGTGAGGGAGAAGTATTTCCGTGGAAAATAGTGAGGCTATCGAAATTAGTCGTCATCCGAATTATATATAACTGTGGCAGTGGATGGGCGGTGGCCCCGAGTTGGAAACCGGTGTATATAAAAGCAATTAAAGCCTAAGCCTCTGGGTCTAAACTCAGACTATGGACCAATTTCACTAATGAAGTAAAATGGTAGGTGAAAATACTGTCTAATAAATTATTAGTAATAATAGACTGAACTAGAGCTCTAAGCACGTACGTAGTTAAGTAAATTATTGTTGTTAAGCTTACTCCAATACGAGGCCACGCGCACTTTTACAAATATTACTAACGAATAAGTCTCCGGGGTATTAGTTTCTATAGTAACAGCTCAATTTTAATGATATAAGACCTCATTTGAAGAAAGAACATTGCCGAAATATAATTGAAGCAGTTCTCAAGTGCTCATAAAACTCGTCATAGATTCTTAACAGACGAAAATAAAATTTATCATTTATCAAATTATGCTACAAATTTGTCTAAGCTTGAAACTAGTCTATCTTTATTTTTGTAGCCGAGTTGGCTCAATTATTGTACCAATATCAATGAAGAAATAACGATAAATGTGTTTACTGCAAACGTAAAGCTTTCATCTATTTCAGATGCACTAATTTGTTAGAAAGGGGCATACTTCACTTACAATATTCTTTACGCAGAAGTTAGTAATTGAATAAATAGACATACATACATAAACCACGTCTCTACCCATTACGGGGTAGACAGAGCCTGAGTAACAAGACCTACAGACC
The DNA here is from genome assembly GCA_949127965.1 of Pandemis corylana. NCBI lineage: Eukaryota > Metazoa > Arthropoda > Insecta > Lepidoptera > Tortricidae > Pandemis > Pandemis corylana. The sequence continues at coordinate 10,576,817 of OX421866.1, read as the reverse complement.
ACGTTTAGCATGATTGGCGGTGTAGTATGGCGATTGGCCACTTAAAGTGTTTAGCAGTAACACAATAGTTTACTGCTACATAAACGCATATTGCTTGTGTCAGCGACAACCTAAGCATTAATAAATGTATAAAATTAAGGCGACCAAATAAACATACGTTCTTCTTATACCATCTTAACTGGTGTTACTTACTGCGTAACCCCCATCACCTACTAACATAAATACTATTATTACATGGCGATCCTGCCACAAGAACCGAAAAGGAACTACTGAGAAAAATTTAACAAGCAGTCAGAACCGAACAAAAGGAAGAATCACTCTCAACAACTCTCAACAAAGAAACAATCAAGAATCAAGAATCAATAATCAAGAATCAAGACAACATGAGCCAAATGATGACATTCACAATCAAAATAGGCGAGACGCACGTCAGCGTCACAGGGCCGAAGCAGGCGATTCAGCTGATAAAAATAAAAATAGAGACAACCATCGACACGCCGCCGCCAACGACGCCGCCAACGACGCCGCCGCCAACGACACCGCCGCCAACAACGTCGATACCTACAAGAAGAGTACGGTTCGCGTCACCAAACACACCAACAACGACGCCAAGGCAGACATCCACGACGCCACTAGCAAGGGCGTATACAACCTACACGGGGAATCGAAGACGGAACCTGCCGCCGTCCACTAACATCGACCAGCCCTACGCGCCGCTGCGCCAGCCAACGAGGCTCCCACCACCACCACGCCACGCCCGCCACGCCACCACGCCATGGACCCCAAGAGGACGAGGCCGAATCCGACAGGTGACGTTGCAGTAGGCGACCCCATGGAAACACTCGCTAACTAATTATTAATTTTTTTAATTTTTTTTTACTTTCTATCTCGCAAAGGTTGTCGCAAAGCAGGTATATATACTTTTTTATGTTTTCTCTTACTGCTCATGATTTTTTTTATTTTCAAGTAAAATTCCAGTAACCTAGTGTCACAAAGTTCAATCACCTTATTTCGTTTCGCAATTAGCGACAGTTGCTAGCGCCGCTCACGTTATGCGCGTCAGCATTTATTGGAACTAGGCCGCGCGCCGGTACCTAAGTATGCGACTTATAATTAAAATTGAATGTAATTAGAAACCATGGGAATGCGTCGCATCATTCCAGTATCTAAATAGTTAACAAAAATACTCAATAAAACTATTTTTATACAATTAAACGATTATAATGAAATTAAAGATCCTAAGAATAAAATTCTTAGATTTAATGATTTTTTTTTTAAAAAAGATTATCAGTAATTAAAAATATTAAATAGAATTAAATGATCGAATTAAATAATTTGATAATATAGAATTGGAGGATCGATTTAAATAATTTGAAGATGAATAATTGAAGATTGAGTAAAATGATTTTTATTTTTTATTTTGGTACGGTACACTACTGTCAACATAGTTAGAGCTCTTAGTCCTTTATCTGATCATGGTGTTTGGACTACCGTGCCCTCCGTGAAGATGTTGGAGACTATATGTCTTAATGTATTTAGAGACTCTTAACTTACAGGCACGCCGAAATGGGTGACCTGATATGCCAAGTTATTATAGGGCCAAGATGCCCATGAGGTTAATGTTGAAGGGCCAAGATGCCCATATGATTATTGAGACTATGAAAAGGGACGCACAGAAGCGTAGCCCAGTTTATTTTAGGAGCAGATGACTCCGATTAAAGGCATTATTTATTAATATGACACCATAGTACCGTTACCATAAAAATGAATAAAGCAAAATATTACGATTAATCGATCAATAAATAATTAAATAATACAGAAATAAAATAATACAACGTAATTACTAAAGAATTAATAACTAACTAATTAATAGAAAAATTTAAATACGTGACACTAGCAAACTAAAATAAATGTTGATATGATAAAATGAATAATAATAAATTTGAAATTTTTAAGTGTATAAACTTAATATAAGTAACTTTTCCCAGTAACAAACTTACAAAAAAATGTAAACAAGTAACATGCGTTTAATTTTTTTTTTTTCTGCCACCCCGGCGGTGAAGGGACTTTCGGGGGAGGTGTAGTATGGCGATTGGCCACTTAAAGTGTTTAGCAGTAACACAATAGTTTACTGCTACATAAACGCATATTGCTTGTGTCAGCGACAACCTAAGCATTAATAAATGTATAAAATTAAGGCGACCAAATAAACATACGTTCTTCTTATACCATCTTAACTGGTGTTACTTACTGCGTAACCCCCATCACCTACTAACATAAATACTATTATTACAGCGGCGTAAGGCTGGAAATGGGAATCAAAATAGTGATGGGTTGCTAGCCACATCGCCTATAACATGATTCCTAAGTTTTTGCCCATTCCCTCGATGGGCTTTTACCATCAGCGCGGGAAGAGCAGCAACTAGTATATTTTATGTTTTTTTTCTTTGCTCCCAGACCAGCAGGGAAATAAATAGACAACATAATTTATGTTGTTACATGTAATTATCAGGGTACTTATCATCTCGCTACTCGTATTCTTATGCCCAATGTCCATTTTAGTGTAAAGAACTCGATCTTATAGAGAAAAGCAAATGCCTGATAAACCCATATTTTCAACGGTATTACTGTTCCTCGCTGCTAATTCGTATCGACGATAGCCTGAAACTCGGAAGAACAAGATACTTATTTTATTTCAACAAATGCTCTTCCAGAAAGTGTACGTCAGAAAGAATAAATAATGAAACTACTCACTTATTTGTACTGCCTTTTTATCGAGCCATTTGGCTAAGAGGTTTTCCATGGGTGTACATAAACTATCTTCAAATAGATGCTGGAAAAGCGGGTATAAGTACTTAAATACATCGCGTAACGTAAGTTTTCTGTTGTTTGCCGAAGCATATTTAAGTCGATACCCTCGTGGTTACCCGGTAAGGTAAACTTGAAAGATACATTTAGTTGAACTATTTTAGTGCGCTTAAGTAAGCAGATTAATCTAGCTAGATCAAGATCCTGGTTAGATAGTGTGGAATACGCCAGAGTCTAACCAAATGAGCAGATCGCGTTACTTTCATATCCGCAGGCAGTATAGGTATACAGTCAGATGTAGGCGTAAAACATGCATAAATCACGTCTTTATCCCTAACGGGGCAGACAGAGCTTTTTTTATGGTGAGGAAAATGCGCCTTATGCATCCGCCCGGTATGGGTTTACAGGGGGTATGTGGGGCTCTCCTGCGAAGGCAGGCATACCCACTATAAACCACACGGATTCCCTATTCGCTCGTATGTGAGGCGTTACGGGAGCACTTGGTGTAACCCGACGCCCCACGACCACTCCGGGATGGGGTTCCTTCTTCGCGGCACCTGTGCAATGCAGGTTTGGAAATTCTCGCCTTCCCCCGCTGGTGCCACTGGGATAAACAGAGCCTAAGGTAACAAGACATTTAGCATGATTATGGGCGTATAGGTGGAAAGGGGAATCAAAAAGTGATGGGTTGCTAGCCACATAGCCTATAACATGATTAGTAACATTTTCGCCGATTGTCTCGATAGACTTTTACCATCAGAGAAGCAACTGGTACATTATATGTTTTTTCTTTACTCCCAGACCAGCATGGAAGAAAAAAGTACATATTTGATCATTTGTGCCGCCAATCTTTGCTTCCATATTGGTCTGGGAGTAAAGAATAAACATAGAATGTACCAGTTGCTTCTCATCCCGCGCAGATGGTTAAAGCCCACCGAGGGATTGGGAATAGGAATCATGACTTACAGGCGATGCGGCTAGCAACTATCACTATCTTGATTCCCTTTTCCACCTATACACCCACAATCATGCTAAACGTGGCCTTTAGGTCTTGTTACCTAGGCTCTATTCCCCGTAAGAGATAAAGAGGTGATTTGTGTGTGTGTGTGTGTCCGTCTTTGTTCAGAAGACGGCTAGCGTGCAATTTTGATGGGCCCGGCTCCTTCTATTTGTTTGTAAAAGGAAGGGTCCTATTTGCATCAATATCGAGGATCGTTCGACTGGAGCCCTGTTTACTTGATGTCTGTTTCGGCACCGGAACTATTTTCAAAAAGCGATGGATCATTGTCCGCACGGGTCGCATCCCGCGTAAACTTTGTAAATATTTGTGCCAGGATAACCCGTTCTTTTGACACACTATCGATCACTGTCCGATGCAGAAGTTTAACAAAAATAGGGGGAAATATTCCGTTGGAAAATGACAATAAGTATATGCTTGCGAAAAAGTAACGGGAATGGTAATTGGAAAAGGTCAATGAAGTTTGCAGCTGCAATCGCCTGTGAAAAGGACGTGTGACCTCCATTTACTTCAAAAAGTGATAAAATAACACACAACCGTTTTGACAACCGGATAGCCTAGTGGTTAGTGACCCTGACTATAAAGCTAGAGGTCCTGGGTTCGAATCCCGGTAGGGACAGACAGTTGTATGATGAATACGAATGTTTGTGCCCGAGTCATGGATGTTGTATGTATTTAAGTATGTATTTATCTACATTATATAAGTATGTTTATCCGTTGCCTGGTACCCATAGTACAAGCTTTGCTTAGTTTGGGGCTGGGTCAATTGGTGTAATTTGTCCTAAGATATTTATTTATTATTATTATTTTATTATAAATCACGTCTTTATCCCTTACGGGGTAGACAAAGCCTAAGGCCCAAGCCCATCGTCTGTGTTTCCGGACAGATACAACCTAGGGCTCTTCAAGGCTAGAGTGAATAGGCTATTACTGAACCAGTGAGTTACACCTTTGGCCTCATCTGCACCTTCCACCAAGTGAGATAGAGGTCAATCACTTGTCAGTTCGTAGTAAAAAAAAAGGCAACAAGACCACGTTTAGCATGATTAAATAAGCATGATAAAATAACAAATGCAAATAACCCAGGTCACAAGAAAGTTCTATTCAAAAGTGGTAGAAATCTGTATATTACAAAACCACAGCTCTAATAAATTTTCAGACTAATCGACTAAATTAAAGAGCGCTAAAATTTGATTGTGTTCAATACACATAGGTATGTAAATTCAGCGCAATTTTTCAACATTTGCCCAGATGCCATCATTATCTCGTCTATTTGATCCACTAACTGAAATTAAAATTACGAAACGATGGGCACCCGTATTACCACAAAGATGTAAGTGAACTAAATCTTTCATTATGTAATAAATAGAAACACGTTAATTGTAGTTGATGTCTCAAAAATATAATCACAAATTGCAATAGGTAGAATAATGGTTGATCATCAAAGAATCTTTGTGTTATTTACGTTTACGTAAATAACACAAAGATTCTTTGACGAATTAAAATTTATTTGATGTTTGGCCTTGTACTTATACATTGCAAAAAAAGTCTTGCCAGCGCGATGTGTGGTTCAAGACCGTTATACACCGTTTTCAAAAAATATAAGTCCATGCATGCACATTTTTTTCAGAATTTAATTATTTTTTTACTTATAACTAAATTTCCATTCCAGTTCGTCACTTTTTTGAATATAACGTATGGAACGTGACGAATAGGAAAAAAACCATAGTAAAATCTGGGACAATTTATTTCTTGTATGAGAATCGATAGGTTAAAACGATTTCGAGGAAAAAAAACCCAACATTTTTAAATTCTAAAAAAAATGTTCATGTGGACCTTTTTTTGCAAAACGCTCTATTGCGACATCTATCGGCATATAGAAGTAGCAAACACAAACATTACAACTAAATGCGAATTCAACAATGATGTAGGTAACATGTGATTTCACCACATTCAAAAACTGAACAACCAAGTAAACCCCGCAAGTAATTAAAATTATTCCCAATATCAAAAGCGGTGCATCAAAAGTTCGCGTGCGTGCCGGTTGCCAAAAAGCGGGAATTGGAACAATGCGAGGCATACATAATTGGGTTTATGCGTAAATTAATTAATTAGAAACAGATCGCGGGGTAATTACTGTAATTCGATTTGCGGGGAGCTCCGGAGCGGTAAAACTCGCCGTCACTCTTCATGAGCGTCCGAGGCGGGAATTGGTTAATTTCATTTTATTGTCAAATGCACTGGCGCCCCGCTGCGGACGCCGGGGACTCGGCGCAGCCATGCAGTAACCATCTAACTGCGAAGACGGAAAGCGAAAAATGCACTGCGCTAGGGTAGCGGCACCAGTAATGGACAAGTACCCAATAATGCTCTTATTTAAAGAAACGGATAATCATTTTTTTATGTTAATGTTCATTTTGTTCATTCAATATAGAATTACATTCTCACTTAAAATTAAATGTCAAATAATTTGTGTTGAAATTTTTTATAGCAGTCATTTTATAACCATAATTATCTTCGAATTAAGAATGATTTAACTTCTAACTGGCAAAACCCTAAAAGTTACATACATACATATAATCTTTCACCATTTGTCTAGACACATTTCAACACATGTCACTTTGGAAATCCTATATTTCGTTCTGGTATAATTTAATATTTTAATGTTTTTTTTTAGGTTTGATAAAACTTGTACGATGTGGATGGTGTTGTAAGTCCCCAATCGACTGGCCACAGATCAGGAGGGTAAAGAACATTTAAGAGAGGTTTTTGTCTAGAAGTACAGGCTAAAAGAGTCTTGTTAAATTTTTTTGCTAGCTGTACTTTATTTGACTGGTTAGGTTCTTGTTTAGATATTAATAAAAAATGTATCCAATCTTCTAACCAAACTTCAAATTAATTCAAAAATTCGAACGGGATGATTCAATTCGGAAGATTTGAATTGAAATGCCCGTGTTTCGTGAAAATTAGTACAAATGTGAAATTCCTTATGCTGGCGAGATTTAAAAAAATACAACCATTACGACTTGTTTGTTAATTTATCTCATTGAATCTTAAGCAGCCGGCATGTTTTATGTGATTAGTTTAAATTCTTTTAAAAAATTATTAAAATTCTCGCAGAATAAGTACAGCCAGTTGTCTGACGCCGGCCGTGAAGTGAAGTTATAATCATTTTATTCTATAACGAACACCGCACTGCGGAATGCACTTGCCTCAATGAGACATCCTTATAATGCAATTTACATTCGCGTGTATACATACACATACATACACAAATCACGTCTTTATACCTTACAGGGTAGACAGAACCTAAGGTAACAAAACCTTAAAGCCACGTTTAGCATGACTGTGGCCGTATAGGTGGACAGGGGAATCAAAATAGTGATGGTAGCTAGCCGCATCGCCTATAACATGATTCCCATGCCCATTCCCTCGAGCTTTTACCATCTGCGCGGAATGAGAAGCAACTGGTACATTCTATTTTTTTTCTTTTCTCCCAGACCGGCATGGATGTAATTTACATGCGCGTGTATACTTATAGATCTTGATAAAAACCGCAGTGCGGGAGAATGCCTCGCGCCGTGTGGTGTTCGATTGCTTAGGGTTATATTTTGGCGAAGTAGTGATCTATTTGTATTAACTCATGTTAAACCTTTTACAAGTGAGGATAGTGTATCCCGCTCCATTTATAACATTAAGTAGAATTAAAGTTGACGCCGAAAGCTTCATGTAAACTGATGAAAAGCGTCAAAATAGTTTTTCCTTTGAGCGAACTTACTTGGAACATGTTTCTGGGTGTAGCACGCGCTACAAAAAACAAAAGTTCTCGCATAAAACCTTTGAAAATATGAAGACAAAGTTTTCACGTTAATTAACATCGCAGAAATATTGTAATCCAGAAGTCTGGACTAAGTCTGCGTAATTAGGAAAATTACAGCGCCCTCGCTCGTTTCGTTTTAGTGCGAGTTAAGGTTTACATGGTCTTAGCTGTTTTATTCGCTTTCAGGGTTCCGTATCACCATCGGAAAAAACAACCCTTAAGTCTGTCGGTGTGCCAAATCCCCTTTTGTCAGGAACGCGGGGCATCAAGCTGAAATCGATATGAGATGCTCAAGTCTGCAATCCCTTATAGCTGTGAAAAAGACCAAACTTCTAATGAAAATATAGTCATTAAAAAGGCGCTTCCAAAGAAAGGGCCGTGGAATGAAAACCTTATTTCTAGTTGTCCTAGAACAGGGGTGCGAACCTTTTTTGGTGGACGTGCCATTTTTTCACAAATAAAGTAATATTTTGGCTCTGACCTGTCATCAAAGACCCTGTTGTCTTAATAGTGTGTTGTTATTTTACCATCATTATGACCAAATTGCCCGTTTTCCGCCCTATTTCATAATAAAAGAATCTTAATTTGGTGATTTAATGGACAAAAATAAACCTTTTTTATTATTGGCGTGCCAAAACTATTTTGAAGCGTGCCAACAGTGGCACGCGTGCCATTGGTTCGCCATCCCTGTCCTAGAATAACACTACCAATGAAAAAATTCTGAAAATTGTATTTTATGTGTTTCTCGGTCTATTTCTATGTAAAATGATCCCACACTACGTTCATTTTGGTTTGGAGCCGGGCTCTGCTAAAACTGAACGTGCTGAACTTCTTACATACCTAAAAATTTGTACAAAAACCTCAGTGCGCGAGACCGTCTCGCGCTTGGCCGGTTTTTTATATTTCATATAACAGCGATAATGAAAGAAAGAATACGGGTAAGTGCGTAATCTTTTAACTATCTACTTTTGTGTGTCTGTTAGCTTTAGTCAACTCAATAGAGGAAGTTATGGTATCACACAGTCTCAATAAAAAGGAAATCATTTTTGCAGAAAATTTGAGCCCGCATTTATTATATTCACTAACCTACCGATTCTCTTTAATCAATTTTTAAACGGCTTGAAACAGAGTTTTCATCCATCGGAATCATTTTTAATTTAATTATTATAAATATTTTATTTAATCAGGCGTTACTTTGCGGAGGTCCATTTTAATGTGTAGAGGGATCGAAACGCGTTAGTGTTTGTGTGGTGTAAGCATTGTGTAACGGATAATTAAGTTACTCGGATAATACTTCCATGCTGGTCTGGGAGCAAGGAAAAAACATAGAATGTACCAGTTGCTTGTCTACCCGCGCAGATGGTAAAAGCCCATCGAGGGAATGGGCGAAAATCATAGGAATCATGTTTTAGGCGATGAGGCTAGCAACCGATCACTATTTTGATTCTATTTTCCACCTATACGCCCCAATCTTGCTAAATGTGGCCTGTAGGTACCTGTTACCTTAGGCTCTGTCTACCCTGTAAGGGATAAGGACGTGATCTGTGTATGTGTATGTATGTATAATTAAGTTTGTGGGATCTACATGTTATTTGTGTGGCAGTAGTGGAGGGAGGGTTGCATGAAAAACATATATATTTCGCACAGGCTTGGTTATCTTGCACAAGCAAGAGTAGCGAGGTAAATATTTTTTTTTCATTGATTATTTTGGGCCAAAGTCCTAGGAATCATGTTGTGGGCGATGCGGCTAGCAACCCATCACTGTTTTGATTTCCCTTTTCAGCTATACGCCCTTAATCATGCTAAACGTGGCCTTAAGGTTTTGTTACCTCAGGCTCTGTCTACCCCGTAAGGGATAAAGACGTGATATGTGTATGTATGTTGATTATTTTTAATGACGCGTAGAATTATTCCTAAGCCGGGTATCCACATCCACTACGTTCACACATCAACACTGCATATGGAACGTATATGGTAAATACCCACCTTTACGAATGAACCAAATGAATGAAACAGCAAGCAATTTAATTGGAAAATCGATCAAAGGTTATTAGCCGGCAGAAGGCATCTCGAAATATTGCATGGGGCTGTATGAAGTAACAAACATGGTTATCGTTTTGATTTAACTCTCATTTTCCTTATTATTTCACCCCTGAATAGACTCGTTATTGCAAACGCTCGCTTCAAAGATATATTCGTTCACATAAAGAACCCACGTAGCTCCACGCTGCGTGCAAATTATGGATAGTAAAATGTCTGTTTGAATTGATGTCTTTCAACGTTCGATGAAACGGCTGGCGTAAAGTTAATGTATGAGTCGGTTTTAGTTAATTCAGTACTTAACCACTAAGTAATTCAATTCAACAGAAATACCATGCTCTGGAATTCGTAAACACCATTTATTTAGGGTGTCGGCACCAGCTTGAAAAAAAAACAAGGCCCCAATAATGCCCAATACACACATACATATATCACGTCTTTATCCCTTACAGGGTAGACAGAGCCCAAGGTAACAAAACCTTAAGGCCACGTTTATCATGACTAAGGGCGTACAGGTGGAAAGTTAAATCAAAATAGTGATGGGTTGCTAGCCGCATCGCCTACAACTGATTCCTAAGACTTTCGCCCATTCCCTCGATGGGCTTTTACTATCTGCGCGGGAAGAGAAGCCACTGGCCAATTCTGTGTTTTTTCTTTACTCCCAGACCATTATGGAAGAAACGCAATGCACAATAACTCTTATTTAAAAGAAACGAAAGGCTAGTAATTTATTTTATGTACTGATATAACAGTCATTTTACAACCATATTATCTTCAACTTAATAATACGGTGCCCATTACTGGTACTTGTCAGCAAAGTATCCAACACTGGTGCTGTCGGTAGCATCATTTGTTTTATTTTTCACACGACCAACTGTTCTATCTCAAAATGAAAATTACATTCCCATGTTTCTACTTCATTCTTTTGTTTCAACACTTTTCTTCAATATGCTAGATATCACCCGACGTTACATCAAAAGAAGTATAACAATGTATATACCCATCATTAAATTCACCTCACAGCGAGCTACAGTGACAAAGTTGCATTTTATGCGTTGCATTAGATGTAGGTATCTTGTTATAGGTATTTTACAAAGTAAAAACTCTTGCGGAACAGAAACCGTTCATAAAAAGCTATAATTTTGATTCGAGTTGTTAAATAATACAACATGATTCATTAATATTAATTTTATCAGATTTCAATGATTTATTAGATTTTGTAGATATTGTACAAGTAGAACAAAATATAGATAAAGTAAAGTAAAAGTAAAAAAAGTATTGATTTATAATAAGCAAAAGGTTACAATGTGTTTGTTCAGCAGCCTCCGCACTAGCTTCGGTGCCTGTGTCGCGGAGACTAGAGACAGTTATAACAATAAGGGACTAACATAATAATCATATTTTATTGTCCTACCTTTCTCGCGAAATCTTTTTTAATTCTCACGGCCTTAAGTACTGACCCATGTTACGAGGTATCGTTTGGATAAAATCTGGCTTAAAAGGAAACTACACTGTCTATCCGTTCGCAACTTTGAAGGAAAGCAATCTTAAAAGTACGTCCACTGGCGCGGAGATTGTCGTAATGACTCAAATAATATTTTAAAGACGCTGAAATCTTATTGGCACATCTCATTACGACTCCGTTTGCTGAAAGTAAGACCTTCCCGGGAATTCTCAAAGCGTCGTCACTGCAGTTCTTCAGCAAATACAATTATAGCCCGTCGGAGTGGAGTGACCACGTCTTTCCCATACCGATAGGATATTTTTCCATTACTGCGCTGTTTTTTTTTCGCTGATCGTATTTAGTATTCAGATGTGGACATTTTCTACGAGATTAAGTGCTTTTGCAGTTAGCGTACCTACTGCACCAAAAAATAGCATCTCATATTAGTTTCATCTAAAAATTCCATACATTATAAAACACTAATTAATATTATAATAATGTTTCTCTCATGGACGATGACAATGTAAAATACAACAATTTTAAAATCTTCATATATGTTAATTGTAAGGCAGAGCGAATAACGTATTTTAGTACATACATTTTTAATACGTTCAATATTTTCAAAGGAAGGACGGAAGGAAAGATAAGGTTTCACTGCATACGGGCGGCTCATACGCGGCAGATCTTCGTTTACCATCATTTTATTAAAAATGTTTCACAAAATGATCATTTAACGAATATCGTTTCATAACTGAATTATTTTGACAAACATATAACGCATCTAAGTCATAATATCATAAGAGATTAATTGATAAATACACATTTAGCAAATGCACTAACAGCTTTAACGCCTAAATTAATAAATCAACGGAAAATATTTACATTTCGAAGTACTTTTAAGTATTAAGTAGTACTTTATGAAGCGATTGATCTAATTTGTGAATCGTTAAGCTGCCAAACGTTGTTTTAAAAATGAATATTTTGAGAAAGTGTTTTTGTGACCACTTCGAGTTGTATGCACTGCCAGAAAAATAGAAGAGAATAAGATTCTTTGGGGTCATCGGTTGAGATCTGAAGCTTCATAACGACTTTCTTCGGAAAGACGTGGGTAAGACCGAGGCCTAATGCGTCTATTTTAATTTGAAGGGATAGAAAGTAATTATTTTAGTAAATGCTTTATTATACAAAAATATTATAAACAAACACTATCAATCTATATAAATGAAAATGAATCGTCGAAATATACGTACCTACGCGCATAACTTCCAAACGACTGCACCGAATTGGATAATTCTTTTTTTAGTTGTGTTTGGACAAGGTATAAAATAAAATTTTGAAAAATAAAGTACTGGAACGGGGGCACATTGGCCCAAGCCCTACGGCCGCCATTAAGGGAGAATAGAATAGAATAGAACGGGGGCGAAGCCGCGAGCACCAGCTAGTTGACAATAGACATATTTATGTATAAAAGCGAACTTATCCCCGTGTGGATCTCGACTAATTGACTTTGAGTAGTTGAGAGGAGCATTTACAATTACAAACTGTTTAGTTACACGATTGTCGCAGGTTTGTCGTCAGCCTAACCCCGGCAAAGTTGGATCGTGCGCGGTGCGTGCGACTGACGCCTGTTTAAAAGCTCGCGTTTGAGAGCAAATGAAAAATACGACCGACGACTCCTGCGGCGCCCCCAGGCTTATATAAAGGGGTCTCAATGCCGACGAAATTAACAATGCCTCGTATCGTAATACTTGAACGTTTAACACGAAAATGTATTGTATTTTGTTTTGAATTGTAGCTAAAATAGGCAGGTTGAATGTTGTACGTATTGTAAATTTGTTGTCGACTGTTTTATTTTTTTGAATCTGTCGTTACTTTGCGGAGGTCCATTTCAATGAACGAAATTTTTTTAAAGTTTGTATGTATGTATATTTAAAAATATGTAAAGTAGTAGTATTTGAAGTAGCAGAGTAGCAAGGTAAATATTTTTTGTTCATTGTTGATGACAGATTTATTTTTTTCATGTTTAGTTGCCATTGTCAATTTTTTTTCAAATACCTTACTGTCGGAAATTATCATGTTGCAAATATCTATAATATAGACGCCAAGTATTCGATCCATTCACAATTTATTGATTTACTATTAGAAAAAACATAGAATCTAGAAATGAATTTAGATGAACTAGTACACAGTCAGCTGCAAAGAAAGGGCAATTCCGATAAAAAAACATTTACGCTGTACAGTCATGAATAATTATGAAAGTCGAGCTTCAACATTGTATTGTTGGCACCTTTATTGCTTCGTTTGAACAATTAATTATTTTGGAATGCGTGGAATTCAACTTTAATGCGGGGAACCTGCTGTCACATAAATAGTGTGCAATATTGTTTTTATTAAATATAATTTTATTTATCCAAAACCCATGGCCGACGCGGATGCATACATAATTACTAAGACTTTTGCCCATTCCCTCGATGGGCTTTTACCATCTGCGCGGGAAGAGAAGCAACTGGTAAATTCTATGTTTTTTCTTTACTCCCACACCAGCATGGAAGACATATTAATACATATATTATACTTAAAAGCCGCATTAAGCGTGATTGCGAGCGTATAGATTGATGTATGTATGTATACCAACCCATCCAGCACAGACTTGAAATTTCATTAACAGGATTGTACTCTAGGCATCTGATATAAAACCCTAAGCCTCTTCACACAAGGCTATCTTTGATCTGACTTCTGGCTAAGGCTTTGAGATCATTTGATTAATTAGGTACAGGAACAGAGATTACTCGGCTACTTTTTCCATCGCGTATCGGTATTAGTTGTTGCATAAAGACTGGAAGAAAATGTATTCGTTTAAGCTTTGAGTAATGTACAAAAATATCTCTAGATATTTGCCAAGTCATTAGCCACTCAAGCTTGAAGGATCCAGGGAACCGGTAAAAATACATATACCTACTAGAACCCAAAATACCGGTTCCTGATTCAAGGTCATGATACCGATACCAAAAAAATTGGTATATCATTTTATCTCATTCAAAAAGAACAATGTTTTTCTCTAATATTGTTTAGTCTATAAGTTTGTTATAAGAAAAATAATAATTCATTTATTTACGAACAACTATGGTACCTACTTGGGTTGGTTAGGCGTACACAATAATAATTAAAAAAAAATTACAGGACAAGAGATCCAAAAAAACAATTCAAAAACAAAACGATTAGAAAAAATGTAAAAAATGTACCAAAACTAAGGAGTTTGCGACACCGTATTCATATTTTTCTTGTGTTTTATGTACAATAAAAAGTTATACATACATACAAATTCATTCCTGACCCACTGTGGAACCCTCTCACAGTAAATGTCATAGTGACGTTGCATTGATTTGACAAGGAAAGTTATGTGACGTTTACTGTGAGAACGTTCGTGGGTCAGGAATCGAATAGTTCGAGTTAACATGGAGCGATAAATAAACACTTGAACCAATCAGATTTTCAGAACTAGTTCCTCCTCCTAAAGTACGGTTCTTCAAGTTCCACCGAGACAAGTTCGGAACAGCGAGAACTAATCCCAAACAAGAGGGGCAATCCCCTAAATTATTCGCCTATTAATCACTTTGAAATTTTCCCGAATCGCCCGCGATTGCGAGTTAATTGTATTTATTCTAATTTGAATTGATCACACCCGCGCCGATACGTAATAGGGTTATTTATTTAATTTAATTAGCTGCAAAAGCTTTGCTTTCAATCTTTGTTTAGTTTTTACAAAATATAAAAAAAATCTCACACACTTAAAAAACTTTTTCTACTCCTGTACTATTATCTGTGATTTATGTAATCATAATCACGAGCACCACTACAAGAACACTCATAATAAGACTTTGGATAAGTCTATATTATCTATTCCCTCTAAAAGCACTTGTTAGCTTATGGCTCTAAAAGTGCTCTATCGTTAAAAAAATCTCGTGGCGTCTTTTCTTACGACGTTCGCTGCGCTCACATCGTAACCCACATCACTCGCCTTTTTTGACCCCTCTTATGCAACTGTTCACATCTTTATCCCTTACGGGGTAGACAGAGTCTAAGGTAACAAGACCTAAAAGCCACGTTTAAAATGATTATTAGTTTCGTAATGATTAATTCAAATCATAAAGGAAGTATCGCACAAGTTTTTATTTCGCCTCAAATAACTACTTTAATAAAATGACCGCCAGCTCTCGGACCACCAGCAATCATACTTCGAAATCCGAAATTTTAAGTTCGTATAGCACCTTTCCACTCACACTTATAGTTATCATAATAAGAATGAAAGGGACGGTAGAGCCCCCTCGTTCGTAACCGCTCTGCTGCAAACCACAGCAGCGCCACCGCAACTCATTTTTACAACACCACTGCGAGTGCTACCACAATTCGTATGGTCAATTACTTTTCACTTCCACAAGTGCTGCACTAGTACATTCAGAGCCTCTAGTATATTTTTTTGCATATAAAAACGTCTCGAACGCGTTCTCGTAAACGTCTCAATTACTATAGAAAAATTGGCAGCGCCACTTTCGGATCGAAATGGCAACAAACAGAGCCTCTAGTGTAAGTTTTCGCTTATAAAAACATCTCGAACGCGTTCACGTAAACGTCTCAATTACTATGGAAAAATTGGCAGCGCCACTTGCGGATCGAAACGGCAACAAACTGTTCTCATACTGTTTGACATTTTAATGCAAACACGTTCGAGACGTATTTTGGGACCGAAAAGCTACACTAAGCATATTGATTCGTTTCTTTCGCAACTAACTATTGCACACGACTTCCCCTGATAAGGATTCGTTTATGGCTATACTATCCCGCGGGAACTATGCAATTTTCCGTTAAAATGTGTTCTTATTCGACTATCAAACTACTGCCATACCAATTTTTTTCTTCATCGGTTAAGCAGAATAAAAGTGATGATAACAAACAGACACTCTGTTATTTATTAGAAATATAACACCTTATCACAATACTTATTTACAACATATAATTAAACACTAATCCTAAAAACCTACATAAACTATGCTAAAAATAACTATAAAAACCTATATTTTCTTAGGAATCATATTATATGCGATGCGGCTAACAACACATCACTATTTTTGATTCCTTTTCCTACCTTTGGTCTTGTTACCTTAGGCCCTGTACAGCCCGTAAGGGATAAAGACGTGATTTATGTATGTATGTATAAGTTTTCACACAAAAAGCGTCTCGAACGCTTTCGCGTAAACGTGTCGATTACTCTGAAAAAATTGCCAGCGGCACTTGCGGATCGAAACTGCAACATCATCTATGTATACCAGTTAGTCAATTCGCTGTCAAACATTAGCATACCCCTTTGTGTAGGGCGGTTAAACTGACGCAAGATTGAACGACCGATGCGCTAATACAATCTGCGAAGCCGGCTTGATCCAAGAGTTGTGATTGATTAGTTCTACTCGCTGAATAATATCGCAGGGCCCCATTAACTCGTTTACGCCGCCACTGGCCCATAGAAACTACATAAAATAAGAACTGTGAAAATAATGATGTCAACTAAATATACAAGGATGACAAGTATGTACTTGAATTCGAACTCTTAGCCAACGGTCAATGATATCCCTCAGAAACTGCCAGGAAATTATTAGTCGATGCCCAGGGTGCACCGGACCAAGCGCAGCTCTTGACCACACGTGGAGGTAACCCGACTCGCACCCCATTAAAACATTCAAGTAAACATAATCTACCCACATTCATCTATTTTCCAAACTACCCTTTTATTTACGATTTTTATTTTCCATCAACAATTACGTTCAAAAATTTAACTGACTACAGCAAAAACAAAAAGGGCTATGTATTTCACAAAAACTATTGCCCCAAGATGTTTATTTGTTTATGTTTATTTAATTTTTATTCATTGAAATGGACCTCCGCAAAGTAACGCCTGAAGTATTTGTATTTATTTCGCGACACTCGAGCCCTTTTTTGTGCCCCATAATTTTCTATGGTATTTTTTTTCATAATACATGAAATCGTGGATTTTTCAGGAATTTCGGAAATGCCATCAGAATTCAGTACCTAGGTTCATTTTTACCAATTTTAAAAAAACTTTTGCGAAAATGAAACCGGTTCATAATTTGTCCGCTCTCTCTTTCCCTCTTTATACATCTCTACTATAGACTAATATAATTTAAAGCTTTGGGGGGGGGACCTTGTACATCCCTTTTATGTATGTATTTAAGTATTGTGCTTAGTAGCTTCATGTATTTTATTTTGAAAAACACTTGACTTTCTGCCAAGTTTCTCACGTCGCATTCTTCTTGGCAATGATGGTCTTTCCGAATGCGCTGGTTGTTTCAAAAAATACATGTAAAAAAGCCCTTGGCGGCCAATTTTCAAAAACACATTTTGAATTTTGAATAACAAAAACAAAATCTTAAAAATATTTATTAGTTCTCTAACCAGAAAAAAAACAACCAACCACCGCACACTTACAACATTATTAGCAGAACTCTTAACAGGAAATAATAATGCCCTGCCTTTGAAGTATATTGATTTCCATTGTGTACGAAGATTATATCCCGGGTAATTGCGGTCTCCAGCACCTCATAAATCCAGCTCTGCCTAATAAATTGTCCTGGAATTAGTTCCAAGGGGATATACTTCGATTTTTTCCTTCTTGTAGGTGGCTCGCAGTTATTGAATTTAGTTCTGGTCATTGATTCGCTTAGGTTAGAAAATGAAAAATGTTTTGCTTTTTTTTAACAAGGTAGGAGATGGAATAGGGAATAAATGATTATAAAGCGGCACTAATTTGTCCTTTTTATTTTACAAGCGTACCTATAAAGACAATACACTGACCAGATAGAAAATTCTTTCTAAATACTTACTTGCAAAAAAAAAGTATTGTAACTGTGGCGGTAAATTCCAACTTCTTTTGTTTAAAAATGTACTTAGACACGGCAGCGAGGGACCGGCTCGTAATCAGTAACGACACAAGATTAGTTAATTTACTGCCGGCTGCCATACAAACATGCTCGCGAAATATCCAACTTTCATCTAGGTTCAAGTAGAGTTCTGCCTCACCAGGACGTTATGGCGACGTCGCTAGCTACCGTAGTCAAATCTTCCATATAAAAGTGCACTTTGCTGTCACTCACTTGGCGACGCTTTGGTGACGTCTAATTTGTATAGCATACGTAGCTGGCAACGTCTTTATAGCGTCTTGGTGAGGCAGGCAGGGCACATAGGTTACATAACCCGCGGACCTGTCAAAATATGTACCAGGTTTTGAAGAAATACATATTTAGCTTAAATAAAACATTCATATAAGGTACAAGCTTTGCTTATTGGTGTCAATTGTTTTATGATTTTTATGTAAATTTGTATACAATATCAGCAACACGAAAGCATTACAGATGCGTTGCCAGCCTAGAGGGCTAAGATAAAACATTTCTCGTGCCAGTATTTTCACCCTACCACGCCGGAAGACAGAAATGAAATGAAATGAAATTTATTGCGTATTGAATTAAGGTTTCAGATTGCAGGTACAGTTGCTTAAATATGAAAAAGTTTCACTTAATCCTACCTTTACAGGTGTACACGCTTTTTTAAATATACTAAATTTAAAACAATTATTTATAAATTAACATTATCAGATAGGAAATCTCTTACACTATAATAACATTTGTTCAAAAGCCATTGTTTCGTCAGTTCATTGAATGTCTTTAAGTCGTTGTCTTTAAATGCGTCTGGTAGCTTATTATATATGTTAATACACATCATATAGGTATTTTTGGAAGATAGTTTGAGTCTTTTCAAAGGCTTATGGATTTTGTGTTTATACTGAGATCTCAATGCACGGGTAGACATGTCCTGTCTCAGATTAAATAAGTTCTTGTACTTAAAAACAAAAATACAGGCTTCCAGTATATATATACAAGGCACCGTTAAGATTTTGTACTTAACAAAGTATGGACGACACGAATCAGTTCTAAGTAAACAGAAGATATTCCTGATGCATCTCTTTTGTATTAATAGTGCCTTTTCATTGTTAACAGCGTTTCCCCAAACAACAATGCCATATCGAAAGATGGAGTCTAGATACCCGTTGTATGCAGTTATAGCTGCTTCTGTTGATACAACTTGCCTAACTCTTTTTAAGGCAAAAATAAATTTATTGACTCGCGAACACACAGATACTACGTGATCTTTCCATTTACAAAAACAATCTATATTAATTCCTAAAAATTTTGTTAAGCAAACTTCCTCTATATGTTGGCCAAGATAATTAACGTTGATATCCACAGGATTACTTTGCACACTACGAAATTGCATTACTTTGGTTTTACTAATATTAACTTTTAAATTATTTATTTTCAACCACTCAATAGTCTGTGCTAAGGCTGCATTTATTTCATTATTAAATGTCAACTTGTCATTTCCTTCTACTATTATGGTTGTGTCATCCGCAAACAATATACAATCATGACACAGGGTGTTAGGTAGGTCATTGATATAAGCCAAAAACAGTAAGGGGCCAAGAACGCTACCCTGGGGTACTCCATAATTGTTTGCTATGTATGAAGATCGATATGTGGACATAGTTTTACTTTCCGAGCAATATCTAGTGGTTTCAACACACTGAGTCCTGTTACTTAGATATGATTCAATCCAGTTCAAAGCTGGACCACGTATGCCGTTTGAGCAATAGCCTCTTATGGCAAACGAAGTCAAATGCTTTGCTCATATCCATGAACAAAACAGCCACTGGTAACTTTTTTTCTATGCACTCTAGTACTCGCGTAATTAATTTAAAAGTTGCGAGTGATGTACTTCTATTTTTCCTGAAACCGTGTTGTTCCTCTTTCAAAATATTTTTTTTTTCTAGATAGGAAAGAAGTCTATTATAAAATACTTTCTCAAATATTTTTGAAAAGATTGGAATAAGAGTAATAGGTCTGTAGTTATCCAAGATGCATGGATCTCCTTTTTTGTATAATGCTTTGATGATAGATTTTTTTAGAGCTTCAGGAAAGACGCCTTGATTCATAGATAGGTTAATTATATGTACAAGTGGCTTAATAATAGTGGATAGACTTTTTTTGATTATGTCAGTTTTTATGTCATCGTATCCTACTGCTACAGTATTCTTCAAAGTATTAACTATTTTTGTCAATTCTGATTCAGTTACAGGGTTCAGGAATATACTAGTAAGAACATTTTCCACATTTTCATTCAAGTTCGCAGATTCATTTACAGGAGATGTACAGCTATTCTTTACATTATTTACAAAATATTTATTGAAATGTTCGGCTATCAACTGAGGATCATCTATGACACTATCATTAACAGTAATTTTTTGTAAACCTTGTGCTGTGAAGTTAGAAGTAGTATATTTTTTAATAACATTCCATGACGCTTTACACTTATTCTTAGTTTTTAACATATATTTTGAGTTTTCAGATCTTTGCATCATTAATATACATTTTTTTAATCGTCTAGAGTATATTTTATATTTTTCTTTTAATTTAATAGAATTTCTACTCATTAAATACAATTGTCTTTTTGTGTGACAACTTTTTCTTATTCCCTTTGATAACCACTTACAGCCACGAGTTTTATTAGAGATTTTGACCTTAACAATAGGAAAACAAAGGTCGTAGAAAAGTAAATAAGTTTCATAGAAAACATTAAATGCACAAGTAGCATCAGTTTCATCAAATACCTGTGAAAAAGATAGACACGATAAACAATTGACAAAGTTTTTTATGTTCTCATCACTATAGTCTCTCTTGTGTGTATACCACCATGTGATAGGGGGAGGCAAGCCAATCTTCACAGGCACGCGAAATGTCTGCGCCGTGTGGTCCGAAAGCCCGATGTCGTGCACCTTCGCTTGGCCGTCGTTTACATTCGTTGCAATATGATCAATGCATGTTTGTGATTGTGCTGTTATTCTAGTAGGTTCATTTATTACATGTTTCAAGTTATACAGTTCTAATACTTGTTTCAGCTCTGTTGCAATCTTCGACGTTCTCATAAGATCGACATTGAAGTCACCGCAAATTATATACTTTTTCCTTACATTTTTGCATACTGAATCCAAGAGATCGTTTAGTTTGTAATAAAACAGGCTAGTAGTAGATGACGGCGTTTTGTTTGTGTAGATACATACTATCACAATACCATACTGTGGCAAATTTACAGCGCAACATTCAAAAACAAGCTCTTGTGATAATTCTTTGACTTCTTTTATGACTTCGCACTCGATATCATTACGCACTAATATTGCTACACCGCCTCTCTTGGATAATTTTCTAGAAAAAGTGGCCGCCAACTTAAAGTTTCTTATTTTTAGATTAAATTCAGATCCATGAAGCATATGTGTTTCACTCAAGCAGATAATATCTATATGTGTTCCATTTTTATGTAACTGTTCAATTGCAATGTATAACTGATCTTGTTTATTTAGAGCTCCTGAAATATTTTGATACATTAATCCTAAACTAGTATTATACTGATCGGGAACGAAAAAACGTTTTTTGAATCGTGTTAAGCTTTGAGGTGGATGTTTCTAGTTTTTTATTGACGCTTTCAGCTGTTCCCTTGTTTTTCAATGTCTCATTTTCCTGTGAGCGTACTTCTCTTCGTTCTGCAGCCCTAATGTTACGTCGAAGTTTTTCCAACTGATAGTCGTTATCATACAAGTTACATGCAACCTTATGGATAAAAATCTCCGTTATTTGTTTTAAGAATGTGATCCTGTTACTATAAATCCATCGCTCATCATTGTAGTCCATAAAATTGCAGTTCTTGACTTGACTAGTTATGAACTTCATCATGGAATTTAACTTTGTTTCATTTAGGTAAGGGTTGTATGAAATTTGAGACACAAACACGTTTCCTTTCTTCAGGTTTTGTAAGCCGGTGTATAAATTTGACGACAGCTCACATGGATTTTTATCATTTAGTCCTGTGAGTATTAGTATAAAATCATCTTTCGATATGTTAACACTTGATGTCAGTAAAGCGCAAGCACTGCTGACGAGGAAGATTTTGGTAGCGCTCCGGACGAACCCTACTCGTAAAACAAGCCTTACTAGCGCTTACTTTGGGACTAGGTCAATTTGTGTGAATTGTTCCCTAATATTTATTTATTTATTATTACTAATAAAAATAATAATAATAAATTTCTTTATTAGGATAACTGGGATCCACAATTTGTTAGTTACATAATTGCTTGTTGCTAATGTTAGTAAGTATAAAAGACATACACAAATCACTACTGCACGTGACCGTTCGAAAGTGCACGACAGTGGGTCATGAACGGACAGTCTAGCCTATCCGAGATCATTTTTAGGATACTGTTGGTGCTGCCCCTCGCCCTTCGCACCAGAGAGGCGCACCTTTTGCGCATTGTTGCATAAAAGCAATCAATGTGTGCTTCGGCGAACATACCTGATGCACTACAGTGTCGAGGCAGACCCAGCAGTACCCTAAAAGCATTATTATATTGTACTCGGAGGGTGTTTTACGCAGCCTTCGAGTACCTGGCCCACAGGCTGCACGTATAAAGGCTTGTACAATATGCTCTAAAGAGCGTGAGTTTTACTTGCGAGCAATCATATTTGCTCTTCACGACAAAGCCCTCCTTACTTTTGCATTTATAATAATTATTGGATATTCCATTTGTGTGAGCAGCCGGCTCCTTAAACAGATTAGAGCGACATGCCTGTGCTTGTGTCCTGGGAGCGTCCAAATGGAAACGTAATCACAAGCCTTAGACAAACTTCAGGGAGTGGCCATTGCATTAGTAATGCGACGAGAACACGGCCCGATACAGACCTGTTTATTGAATTCTACAGCCTGATTCTAGGGTATTAATTATGTAGTGCTAGAGTATTAACTATGTTAGGTAAAGTGTGTTCTGCTGTTAAGTCAAACAAGTACTGAGGTAGATAGGAAGAAGAAACAGTTCCTTCTTCGCAACTAACTAAGTAAACAACTGTTTTGTTTGTTTTTGTTCATTGAAATGGAACTCCGTAAAGTGACGCCTGATTCAGTAAATTATTTTAAAAAATTGGGTTGGGTGTGAGTGTGGTGTGGCTGGTCTGGGAGTAAAGAAAAAACATAGAATTTACCAGTAGCTTCTCTTCCCGTGCAGATGGTAAAAGCCCATCGAGAGAATGGGCGAAAGTCTTAGGAATCATGTAATGGGCGATGCGGCTAGCAACCCATCATTATTTTGATTTCCCTTTCCACCTATACGCCCTTAATCCTGCAAACCGTGGCCTTAAGGCCTTGTTACCTTAAGCTCTGTCTACCTCGTAAGGGATAAAGATGTGATACGAGTATATGTATGTACGTATGTATAATTTTGAAGCTAATTTTTGTATGTTGGCTGTGTGCCGCCACATAACCTACGCAAAGTTGCATTTTATAACAGAGTGGAGTGGTTCTTCTTACTATGTGATATCGGCTCGGATAGTGTAAAAACGCTGTAAGCACGCACTAGCAGACTAGCTACTACGTTCTAATATTGACAATTAATTGCATGCTAAAGCGCTACGGCGTAGCACTGCTACGAGTTCGGAGCTACGACGCGTAGATACTCGTAGCGCAAGTCCGGTCAAAGCGCTAAGTTCAATATTATAGTAAATTCAGTGTGTATGCTTTATGATCGTCTGCAAACTAGAAAGTGAACTGCAAAGTTTATATCAATATTTATTATATGTTAAGTGTCAATATCTTAATGTATCCTTTAATATACAAGGCGTTGGAATTATTCTGAAATATTTCAGTTCTACGCTACAGTTTTATTTAATACTAGCTTCTGCCCGCGACTTCGTCCGCGTAGAATTAGCAATTGACATGTTTATCGCTATCCCGCGGGAACTAAACAATTTTCCGGGAAAAAAGTAATCTATAACCTGGCCGGTGATTTTCTTAACAGATTGGTAAAGTTTGTATAAAAATCCGTTAAGCTGTTTTTACGTGTGCGCTCGCAAATGTACAGACAAACAGATAAACAGACAAAAATTCTAAAAACTGTTGGAACGTTGTTATTGACTCTTAGTGTCCTCAGCCATTTTTTTTTTTTTTTTTTTATTAAATTTAATTAATTTTTCATACAAATATCGGCTTCGACCGGGGATCAACCCGGGACCTCAAACTTCATAGTCAGGTCTAACTACTAGGCCATCTGGTTGTCAAATAAATACTCTTCAGTCTAACTGACCCTACCACTTGCCGATGTATCCCAGATTAATTTGAAGGCAAGGTATTTCACACGTAAGCAAATTTAATGTATTCTGCAGTTACGTTTTGTTACATACATACATACACAAATCACGTCTATATCCCTTATGGGGTAGACAGAGCCTGAGCTAACAAAAGCTAAAGGCCACGTTTAGCATGATTGTAGGCGTATAGGTGGAAAAAGGAATCAAAATAGTGATGAGTTGCTAGCCGCATCGCCTATAACATGAATCCTTTTACCATCTGCGCGGGACGAGAAGCAACTGGTACATTCTATGTTTTTCCTTTACGTTGTTTTTACTTTTGAAATAGAAAAACCGCTTCCTAAAACCTTTCCGTCACCTCTTTTATTGCTAACACATAAACAAAATAGAAAGAAAACAGTACACTCGAATTGAATCCATAACGTAACCAGCGCACGTATGTTCAGGTTAATTTAAGCCACAAAACGTCACGTGAGCGAATATCTGCAGACAAAATATCATTTTGACAGCATAAAAGGATCTGGTTACGTATTCAGGGGGTGGCTGGCGCGAGCGCCGCCCTTTGTCCGTCGCGCACGCTCGCCTTTATTATGAAAATCACGGCACTTGCTTACCGCACGCCACTTGAGAGCCGCGCTGCGTTGACGTAAGCTGTGTATGTTTTGTTGATAGGTTATAGGTGAAATATTTCGCACATATTGCTCGCTCGGTGATAAGCGCGGGCCGATTTTTGGTAGGACCCCGTGCGTGCATTCTTCTCGACAATGACGGTATTAACGAAAGCACTGTTAGCTTAAAAGAACTATTGGCGGCCTAAAAAAAGTGAACCTTCTTCTTTGCCTTCTTCTTATTTGCGGCGTATCAAGTCGTTATGGCGACAACAACTTCGCCAATGTCAAAGTAACAAAAATATAATTACAAAATGTTGTACGGTAATGGTCAAAGACCCCGCTCCCCCCTTTTAGCCAACGGTCAATGATGTCCCTCAGAAACTGCCAGGAAATCATTAGCCGATGCCCAGGGTGCACCGGACCAAGCATTGCTCTTCCTCCCGGACGGATCCAAAAACGATCCGCAGCTCTTGACCACACGTGGAGGTAACCCGACTCGCACCCCAAAAATTAACCATCGTTTTTTTGTGCTCGGACCTCTTACTCGGCAGCCTGCCGCCAAGCAGCAGTGCTTGCGCTGCTGTTCTGGTGTGGAGAATAAGATAACCGATGAAATATTTTCCACGAATGTTCGTCACGCCATCTATGAACGAAGACTATGATGTGATTTTTGGAATTTATCATGGATTTTTTATGAACAACCGTTGATATTCATAAAATTCCCATAATTTCACCCGTCAAATCCAATGGTTTGCGCGCTACTATAGAAAACTTGTATTTTTTTTTAAATATTAAAGCCGACAAACGGGCATCACCTGAAGTGAAGTGATCATATCGGTATAGTCTTAATTACAATGTATAGAGATACTTTTTTTCTTTCTTTCTTAAATAAATATTCCTCTCTCTCGCACCTACAGTACCATGGAATTGCTGGTGCATTTTTGGCCTTGCAAAAGCAAATTGCCTTCCACTTCCATGCTGGTCTGGTAGCAAAGAAAAAACATAGAATGACCAGTTGCTTCTCTTCCCGCGCAGATGATAAAAGCCCATTGAGGGATTGGGCGAAAATCATAGGAATCATGTCATAGGCGATGCGGCTAACAACCCACCACTATTTTGATTCCATTTTCCACCAGTTACGCCCACAATCTTGCTAAACGTGGCCTGTAGGTTTTGTTACCGTAGGCTCTGTCTACCCCGTAAGGGATGAAGCCGTGATTTATGTATGTATGTAAAAGCTAATCGGGAAAACTAAAAAAAACTACAGCCATTCCAAAAATTTAAACAAAATATGCGGGATTCGATTTTTCACCTCCTTTGAATGTGGTATCGTTCAACCGCTAGCACAGAGGTGAGCTTACGTCGGCTGCTTGTACAGGCGTTAGTCGCACGCGGCTGTTTACGTGCCCGGGGTACCGAACCCTGGCTGACCACCGGCTAATAACGACGTGGGGCCAAATTTAAAACACCGGCTGCCGTAAAGAAAATCTATGGATCAAGTAATTTGTTTCGGCGTCCTGTTGTTTCACTGCATAGAATTCGTTTATCGCTATCCCGCAGGAATTACGCAATTTTCCGGGATAAAAAGTAGCCTATGTGTTATTTCAGACTATAATCTATCTATGTTCAAAATTTCATCCAGATCTGTCCAGCCGTTCTGGCGTGAAAGAGTAACAAACCCATCCATCCAACTAACAAACTTTCGGGTTTATAATATTAGAAGGATTAAGTATTACTTATTATAAACTAAATCATTAATTATAAGGTGAGTATTGTAACAAAGATGAGTTTTTTTTTTGGAAATTTGTCGCCAAGGGCTCTTTTATATGTCTTTTTTGAAACTACCTGCGCATACATTTAGAAGAACTATGCAGATACAGACAGAAGAACTATGCATTGGATTCCATAACCCACCTTTGGAAAAAATATGGAAAATCTCGATGACTTTGTCACAATAGTATTCGTGCGTAAGGTGAAATTTAACCTAGAAAATATTGTTGACTATATAGCCACGTCGAGAGTTTTGTAATATAATGCATAAAATGTATGTTCATTACTATGTAATGTAATAGTTGGTACATTGTATTTAACGTCTCTTTTGACACTTCCATCACGTAGTTACTAACACCTAAGTGTTTTATACCTGCTGTGGGTGGTGTAGCAGTATTGCACGCATCACGGAATGATGAGGATTCAGTTTGATTCCCGGTTCCCGGCCATAGCTTTACTTTTCGGAGTTTTCTGTGTTCTAATTTTCAGTGTCGTTTATTTTTTTTCATTCTACTTCCTTTTTTTTTTTTTATATGAATAGGAAGGCAAACGAGCAAATAGTCACCTGATGGTAAGTGATCATCACTGCCCATAGACACCCGCAACCCCGGAGGGATTGCAGATGCGTTGCCAACCTAGAGGACTAAGATGAAATGCCTCTTGTGCCCGTAATTTCCCCGGCTGTCTTACTCTCCACACCGGAACACAGCAGTCATTTCTATTCTTCCACACTTCATTTACACTTTATTTCTACACTTCATTTCTATTCTTTTCTATCTTGGAATATTATGCTAGTCGTTATCATCTCCAGCCTATATTATTATAAGTCCCACTGTTGGACACATGTTTGCTCTCAGATTGAGAGGGCTTGAGCTATAAAGATATATAACTGAAATTTTAACAAACGCGGTAAACAGGACCAATGAATATAAATAAAGCATCATTTACAGAAAAAACCCTCAAGTTGAGTGCCTATCAATAATGGATTTTACGGATCCAATAATAAAGGTAATTAATCTGATAGGACAAGTGTAGGTACGTAGCAATGGAAAATAATTAAAACCGTGGCAGCGCTCGTTTGTCTGGAGATTGTAATTTTCAATAAAATTTCTCGATTACGGCGTCAGTAAATTGAAGTATCTCATCGATGAGGTCGATCATAGAATACTTATTAATAGAGTGGAAATATCACATAAATTTCATTTAAAAAGTTGACTAAATCACTCCATAGGACCAGCTACAAATTTGTAACATTATGTTATATTCTATCATTATCACCAATTTCAATTATCTGATTGCGGCATGGTTTCAATTGATAATTTTTTATGGTTCTATTGTTACACAACTTGTCTTAAAGTTGTCCTGGAATATTCTATCAGGGTAAGTTTAGGCATTCACTCCTAAGTTTTTTCTATGTAATTTTTCATTTAATTCTGCACACTTTGAACATCAACCAAATAAGTTTCTGTCCAAAATTTTCTTTTTTTAATACAAGCTTTTTGCTGACTGTAGTTGCACTGTCATCCGTCCTACATATATGTACCAAATTTCAAGTCAATCAGACCAACCGTTGAAGAGTTTCCCCCTGTGGAGACGGTCTTGGCTGGGTTACCAAAACTCCAATAACAGATTATTGTATCGTCATCTGACTTACGTAAGTATGCAATATTTCAGATCAATCGGTTGAAGATATCTGCTTCAAAATTGAGTCGCAAGATTCCACCCGGGCAAACATACGCACGTTGCAAGTTAATATAAAGCTTGTAAAAAGGAAACATTTAGTCAACCATAATTTAAAATTCCAAAAAAACACATTTAGAAAGCAGTTAGTTAAGCTAGTCCCAATCACAAGCTGAAGTTTTTTTATTTTCTTAATTGCTTCTAGTTACCTCATTTCATTACCTACGTTAGACCTCATAAAGAGCGAAATTGCGCTCCGCCATTAAAATTTATTTTAGTTTCCCATTGGCTCCGTTTTCATTTGTTTCTAACCGTATATCAAGATTTAGAAATCACATTACATAAATTTGGGAATTGTTATTCCATAAAATCGTAGTTACCAATAAAAGTCACACATAAATTTCATCTGAAATTTCGAGCCAAAACCACAGTATCGTGAAATAAGATTGGCGAGCGTTCAGAGATAAATATATTATCTCGTCAAATGGTTTAATAGTCAGTATGACTCAACTCTAGCATTAGAATCCTAAATCTGCGGACTACAGACAGCGGCTTGTCGTAACACAATCGCTAGAAACAGTGGTCTTCAACCTTTTTATCTGTAGCCAAATTATTAAATTCATAATTAAGACCCTCAACTACGTGTAACAAAAGACGGCGGTGTGGGTTATCGTCAGTAATGAAAAGGAAATCATTGAAAGTGAATGCAGCATATTTATTTTGACTGCAAACTCTTTTAGTGTACGGGTCAGTGGTTGGCAACCGCTGGATTAAAGCAATAAACAGACTCGTAAAATAAAAACGTCAGTTGCTATATTTTATTAGAGTCCGAAGCCATTTTTTCTATTCCACCCGTAGCTGTGGCCAGCTTCATCTTTTATTCACACACTTCGATGTGAGCAACAGTCAATAAATCTGTTTTATTTCGATGTGTGTTCAGTTGACGAGAAAACGTTGCTAACGTGGTTTTGCGGGATAAATAGCAAAAGTGATAATCCAGGCTTGTTGTGTGGCCGTTATGGCTGTAACATAAAAATAACAGATCAATAAAACTAAATAGATGAAAATGTACGACATCTCTACGACTGTAATTTTGCGCTGCGTATTACCGCGCGCCTACGCAAATATTAAACTAAAAATTTCATTTAATACAAGCTTTTTTGCTGACTGTACTAGCATCGCCATCCGTCCTACATTATGTCTACCAAATTTCAAGTCAATCTGACAAACCGTTGAACAGTTCCGTCCTGCGGAGACGGTCCTGACCGGGCCATCAGAAATCTACTATTAGATTATTGTATCGTTATCCGACTTCCACAAGTACTTATGTCCTGTCAATCGTTCAAAGGTTAACTGGAAGAGATCCCTTTTAGGGATAAGTTCGCCTTTGTGCATGTGTGTTATCCTATATTCATCTTTTTCTTGTGTTTTATGTACAATAAAGATTTATACATACATACATACATACATACAAGTATGCAAAATTTCAGCTCAATCGGTTGAAGATATCTGCTTCAAAATTGAGTTGTAAAATCCACTCCGGCAAACATACATTCACACATACATAATATATGTTGCAAGTTAATAAAAAGCTTTTAAAAAAGTGACGTCTGGGAAATGAGGCAGAAGGTGGGGGTGACTTTTTGACACTTGAAACTGATAGTGGAGGAGCGCCATTAAGCCAACCTGTCATAGTGCGATAATAAAGTCCAGCCAAAACTGATAGTAAAAGCTCATAATTTCTTTGTGGAAGAAGCTTATATTGAAATGTTACTAATATGGTAGTATCCGCTAATAAGGAAGCGTGTTGTCGGCGTGTTTCCTCATTACGCCGGCCACAAAAGTGCTTCGTTATTGTGTACTCTGTGTTTTCCTTGATATGAACCGAATACTAACCACTCGTTGTGATCGGACGCTTTGGAATCATTTTTACGGGAAACTAGGGTACCTACTTAATAAATATATGGTGATTTCAGCGTTCCTTTATTTTCTATTTGACCGGGTTTGGCGCTAAATTTACAAAAATATGTAGACAACAGCTCTTTACCAACAGCCAAAAGTAAATCTGATACTGTTGCGTCGCTTATTTTTAGTTTTATGCTTTTAGGGGTTCCATATCTAAAAAGTAAAAAAGAAAACTTTTAGAAAAACTTTGTTGTCCGTCATTCCGTCCGACGAGACCCTTTTTCTCAGGAATTTGTCCGTACAAGGTTTCCGTAAACCTCGGTTCGCGAGTCCAACTCGTACTTGGCTGTTTTTTTAGAAATAAATCGGTGTCCTAAATACAACGGGAAATTATAAAAATAAACAAAAAATATTAATCTTAACGTAGGCAAACATATAGTAGGTATTTTAAAATTTTAGAAAAAAAATATATCTACATAATGATATTTCTGAAATTAATTTAAAAACAGTTGGAAATTGCGCTTCAGAAGCTAATTCCGCGTATCTGTGAAATCAGATCCAAAACACCATAAAATTTGTTTTCAAATTTATCTCACGGCTCAAAAATTCATTTTTTGAATTTTACCCGAAAACTCTTTACAACTTTGGGGGTGCGAAATTGAAAAATAATTCGCGTCGGTGTCTATTAAGGTAGCTAAGAGTTTTCCGGTAGGCATTGGCAGCGCAGTCCCGGCCCGCCCCTGCCCGGCCTCCAGAAATTGAATTATCACTGCCAGTATTTCAATTTAAATGCTATGCCTAATCCGTAGGGATATTCGGAACGCGCGCTGTGCTAAAACGAAATCGGACGCTGATAAGTGTAATAAAGTTTTTTTTTTCAAAAATTTGCACAACTTTGAAAAGTTATAAAATCGTTATTGTTGGATACTATCAAATGAATTAAGAATTATACTTCTTGATTTTTTTATATTTATTTTTACAGTTTTACTCGTTAAAAATTAAATTTCTAACACAATATTGAAAACTGGAACACATAAAAATCCGGAAAGTAAAGCTGCCATGGGTGGTGTGGGGGTGATAGCACGCATCACGCTATGGTGACGATCCGGGTTCGTTTCCCGGTCATTGCATTACGTTTCGGATTTTTCTATGTTCTAGTTTTCAGTGTCATTTAGAAATTTAGTGTTATTGTAATAAAGCTGCACGGAAAACCTTGTTTAATTGGAAAAGAATCAAGGTTAAATCCCAAACAGTTTTTTGGACACTAATTGTTTGCTTATGCAAATATATAAGATGAGAATCTCTTTCTCATTTCTATACCTACTAGTTTTGTTTGTAGATTAAAA
Source organism: Pandemis corylana (assembly GCA_949127965.1). Taxonomy (NCBI): domain Eukaryota; kingdom Metazoa; phylum Arthropoda; class Insecta; order Lepidoptera; family Tortricidae; genus Pandemis; species Pandemis corylana. Next base: position 10,545,128 of record OX421866.1, on the reverse strand, counting down.
TTTTTCTTTTGCTATTATATTGTAATTAATGGTACTTTTCGTACGAGCGGAGCTGTAAAATTGTTCAACTATTTTTTCGCTATTGTTCTTTCTCCAACCCCATTATTCGTAATCGCTTGTTAAGCTTCTGTTAACTTAACATCCGTTTGTCTTTATCGCTTTGTTTGCCTTTGCCAGTCACAGAAAAAAAATGCTTTCTTGTACCAGGTTTGTTACTGTTTGTGAATAAAATATGAATGTAATGGTACTTTATGATGGCCTTTGGCTCTTTCTTTAAACAGTGTCATTTTGCTTAATTTTGAATTTTAATAACTGGTTTTATGTAAAAAGTTTTGTTTTTGATACAACAACAATACAATAACTCTTTATTGAACACCACATATATAACAAATAAAACAGAAAAAAAGATATACAGAATATTACAAGGTAACAATAGGCGGCCTTATCGCTACAGAGCGATCTCTACCAGGCAACCATAATGGACTGGAAAACAGAGAAGATCTGAGCAGGTGGCGCAATTGATTTATATCTCATTTTTGAAAATTTACGAACATGTAATTTTTTTTTTGTCGTGCAGTCTAACTGAAACCCCGTAATTCTGAAATATTACAAACTCTGTTACAGCATGTTGTGTGTATTGTGAATGGTGTATTTGCTGCTTCAATAAAGAAAATGCATTTTAAAGTATAACTTCGGTATTTTTTTTAAGAATTCATAAAATAATTTATCTGATCTGCTCCCTGTGGAAGCCCTCAACCATCTCCTTTCTCAGGTTTTTGAATTCTTTTTATTTTTATTTTCATTTCTTAAATATAAATTAAGAATTCAACAAGGAGTAAGAAGGAGTCTTTACAGTATATTCTGTGTAAAATTATGAAAAAGAAGAAAACATTTTATGAATATAATCTTGGGTAATATTTGTTACTAGCAATTTGTTCCGAATTCATTTACGAGAATTCTTTTATAGCTGCCCCACAGCAATCAAACAGAAAATAAAGTAAAGTATTCTTTACGTTGGATCAAATAAGTACATGGCCAAATTTAATTAAAATCCGTTCAGTAAATGCCTGAGAAAGAGTAGACAGGTAACAAACATATATAGTGCTATCCACAAAGACACATGGATTTACCAACATCTACCTTTGATAACATAGCTCTATATGCCCTTTCATACATTAATTTATCTGTCTTCAAAATAAAAAAAAGTAAGATTAATATTAGCCAAAATCCGGAATAAGCCCGTGGAGCGTCGCATCACCGGCCAGTGATAGTTCGTTCGACATATAAATTGGGTATAAAAAGGATTTTCAGAGTCTGGCCAATTTGATGGTTCCGTTAAAACTGGCTGTTAAGGATCTGTAGGCTTATTATCTAACTCGCTCGCAATCGCCATCGTGTTCATTTTGACAGTTCATGTATGGACTGACAATTGGCATCGGAATCAGCTAGCTGTCACATTCATACAAGAGCTGTCAAAATGAATACGATGGCGATTGCGAGCGAGTTAGATAATAAGAATACTGATGTATGATTAGAATGTTGGACAACAGGGAAACTGCAATAGCAAGCAAGCAAGCAAGCGCGTATGTAGTACTTACTGTGACTGTTGTGTTGCTTTTGAAACTGTACCTAATGTAAGCAAACTATTAAAAAAAAACTTTTTTTTACTGTAAACGTACATACATACATACATCACGTTATATCCCTTACCTTACGGGTTAGACAGAGCCTAGGGTAAAGACCTAAGTGTCAGAGATTATCCAGAACAAACAGACAGACAAAAAAAATGTTTTTTCGATGTAAGTACCGTATTTCGACATGAATTTAGTGAACAGCTCTTTGATTAAATACAAAACAGACGCATTCCAAAATCATTGCCAATGCGTCTAAAAACAAAAGTCGTTCATTATAGGGTTCCAAATGCAACAGTGTCTGATTTTGAAATGTGTCACTTTTGTATTTAATCAGCGAGCTGTTATTTTTACAAACAGACACTTCAATTTTATTTATTTGTATAAATATATGGAAGATATATGTAGATTGATTAACTAGATTACGGAATTACAACTGCAAGGGGACGGTACTCGTAACTCTACTGAATCATGTCCCATTTGGAATTATTCAAAGGCAATAACTAGCTACTTTATTAAATCAGGTGAGTAGCGGAGTAGCAAGGTAAATTTTTTGTTCGTTGCAATAACTAGCTGTTCAAACTTTGACGTAGTGAGCCGAACATTTTGTTGCTAAAGACTGGATTTTTGACAAAGAAGGTAACTGCACAGCAGTAACAGCAAGTTGGTTACTTGATAGTAACTAATCACCACTGCCAGACAACCGCATCACTGGAGCATCCTTGATGCGTTACCAGCGTAGAGGGTTAATATGAAATACAAGTGCCAATAATTTCACCGGCTGTCCACGCTGGAACACAGGAGCGCAAACACTGCTGTTTGGCGGCTGCATTATCGAGTGAGATGATGGTAGCTATCCGATTTCTGCAGAAAGTACTAACACATCGTTTGCGCTGTCATCTGTCGTCCTTTAGTATGCCAATTACTAAATTTCAAAGATAAAGATAATAGATAAAAAAATATAAAAAATGATTTATTGCCGCAAACAACAATTACAAAAACAGTTACATTATGTACAACTTTAACCTTATTCTTTGAGTTCAAGTCAATTTGACCTAGAACCGACTAAAAGTGGGTCAAATATAACTTGTAAGATTTGACTTGATTCCCACGCGGCAAGCCTAAATAAGTAGGTATGCGATATTTTCCTTTACAAAAAAACTCATAAATTCCGAAAAACACAGAGATGCGAGCTCTCTTTCGAACCTACAACCCTCTGCTTCAAGTTCATTGGTGAAACCGCTAGGCTACTACGGCTTTTTTACACATTGGAAGTTAAATTATATGTTATATTGCATGTTTATAGCTTGAATAGCTCAAGTCTAACAACGCTAGTCGGATATAGGATGTTCTCAAATTGAATTGCGCGCGCCGGTGCCTCATTAGCTGGCCATCGCAGGTCGGGTTAGTCGTTTAAGTATGACTTCGGGTTACCAAGCTAAATAATGAGATTTCCCGATAATATTCCCGACTTTTCGGTAAATTTCCTACATCACATTAAACTCTAATATCAGAATATCCTTCAGGACGGCTAGCACGAGTGCGCGTGCAATGAACTACCCGTCATTTTAACCCTCGACGCAAAAAGAGAGGTGTTATAAGTTTGACGTCAATGTTTGTGTGTGTGTGTGTGTCTGCCTTTGGCATCGTAGCTCTCAAACAGATGGACCGAATTCGATGGAGTTTATTTTCATTCGAAAGCTAGTTCCCTTGCGGTAGTTTTTAGTCATGTTTGGTAAAAATCGGTTCAGTAGTTTGAAGAGTATCAGCTCTTCCAAATGCTGTAAGGCCGTAAGAATATTCGATTTATGCGTAGGGGGGTTTAAAATTTGTAATATGATATTATCACAAGTAGAGACATCAAGTGGAAATCAAGTGTTTGACATTTTTCCAAAAGATGTCACAATAAAACTGATGGGGCGTCGATTCTAGCAGACATCGAAATAATGTATTTTATCGGCTAGAAAATTAGTTTGAAATTATTCTTTGTCGAGCTGTTAGTTTCATATTTCAAATAAGGCTGAAAATGTAGGATTAATTCGGCATTGTGTCGACCGTCTGTCTTACTAAATTTGGCAATTTTACAACGCAGATAAGTACTTGCTTTCACGACACGAGTATTACGTGTCACAAATTACACAGTAAAAGTTCGTAGTTATTTTTGTCCTGTTCCTACTCCATGCGTCAAATAGAGTCGAATACGGTCAAAACGCGAGTCGTGCCTAGTTGTAGTAGTCGTTCCGTTGTGCAAGTTTACTACCTTTCAAATACTCGTGTTAAATTTCTCTCAGTCTGATGAATCACAGCCACTTTTATTGCCTGAGTATTCGCAGTTGATAACTAGAAAATGTGCCCATATAAGAAAAACTGTCGAACAGTTTAATCTGACAAGAATTATGAAAGTACAAAGTATTATGAATCGTTGGAAAAAAAGTCAGTTTATTGATTTGGGAATTGACATTGGGCTTTGACTTTTTATCTCCTTCCAAACGACTCGAATTCACATATGATGTAAACCCTGTTGAAGAGTATTCATATATTATGCAGGCTTCGGCTTATAACTTCCTTACAAGCGGTACTGGTGTATTCTGTAACTTTGTAAATGTTGTTGAGACGCGAGAACCAACTTAAGGTGTCTTAAAATTGGGATTGTCTATTTTTTTTACAATGTATACGGATTCAAAAACCATATCGAGGAATAGTTTTTCAGGATTATTTGCAGTAATCAGATTTCAACAATGTTGTTTTTAATTTGTTATTGTTATTTTTTCATTTGCCCTTCATTTGACCGCGAAACTCTGACGTCATCAACTTGTAGAAGTATTTTTGCATAATCTGTGCTCAGCCACTTTTTTTAACTTTTTTACGAGGTCCAAATTGAAGTTACGGATACAATTTGGATTTCACTTTCAGCTTGTTTTACAGTAACTCGCAAAAAAACATGAAAAAGCAATTTGGCAAAGTAATAATAATTATTAATTTAATATATCCTCCTGGCACGGGCATATTATTTGTGTGATGAGCACGAATATTTGTTCCTGAGTCGTGTTGTCGATGTTTCTATTTATTTAAGTATGTATTTCTCTACATAAGTATGCATATCGTTGTCTAGTACACAAGCCTTACTAGCGCTTACTTTGGGACTAGGTCAATTCGTGTGAATTGTACCGTAACATTTTATATTTATTGTAATTTTTGGATTAACTCGACGAAGATCTAGAACCAACTTGCTGCTGCAACATTCCCGGAGCGGTACAACTTAGGGATCTTTAAAAAACGAGCCTTCCTGTTCCTGAAAGGGCCGGCAACGCACCTGTGATTCCCCAAGTCTTGCAGGTGTCCCTGGGCGATGGTGATTACTTTCCATCAGGTAAACCGTCTGCTCGTTTGCCCCCTCTTATATATAAAAATAACGAAACGTTGAAGTTAAATTAATGCTTGTTATATCACTAGGTACATAGTTTAAAACAAAGTCGCTTTTTCTGTCCCCTAGTCCGTTTGTATGCTTATATCTTCAAAACTACACAACGGATTTTGATGCGGGTTTTTTTAATAGATAGAGTGATTCAAGAGGAAGGTTTATATGTATAACACATGCATAATATACCGTGCGAAGCCGGGGCGGGTCGCTAGTTTATGTATAATAAAGACGCAGCAATGCGGAATGTTGCCAGCTGCGTAGGAACAGGGTGAAAGTCAACTTAACTACTTGACTTGCAAGTTCAAGACTCCGAGGTTAAGTTGCAGAGTTAGTGGGGCAATGTACACGTCAAGTAGCTAAAGCGGCAGTAAGTCACTTTTCTCAAGCCACAGTCTTTATCGTAAATTGTTAAAGGACGAGGACGGTATAGGTGAACAACTTAAGTAAATTACCTGTTGTATGTGGTAGTGTACAGGACTGATATGGGACTTAAGTAAGTAAGTAAGTAAATGCTTTATTGTACAAATATAAAGAAACAGATACAATTCACAAAAAAATAAAAATAACATTAAATGCACAAAGGCGAACTTATCCCTATAAGGGATCTCTACCACTTAACCTTTGAGTAGATGAGAGGAGCATTAAACGAGGGACCGACAAAGTAAAAGTTTAAAATTCCAGATAGTGAAAGCCACAATAGAGCGTACATCAAGTCGTTTCATTGTAAGTCATTTTTTTACCCGACTACGACAAAGCCAAAGGAGGGTTATGATTTTGACAGGCTATGTATGTAAGTATGTATGTTCACCAGTTCCCTCACAGCTCCGAAACTACTTATTAGAACTGGACAAATGAGGTATCGTTAGAAGCGTCTTGATCGTTCGCTGGCTATATGATGGGTCACTAAATCTTATGTAGGGCCCTCTAGCGGGGATAAAGTACCCTGTTAATTTTTTTTTTTTTTTTTTTTTTTTTTTTTTTTTTATATGAATAGGAAGGCAAACGAGCAAGTGGGTCACCTGATGGTAAAATGAGATAATTATGAGAGGGTAGTGAAATCAAAAGAATGTCTGAAATCGCAGGACCTTGTCGCACGAGCCAAAGGTGAGGGCGATGAACATGCGACCTGAGGCTTTCTTTATCACCGTCCGAAGTGTTAACACAATTATAGGCCACTTTTTATCCCGGAAAATTGCGTAATTGGACGCTATCCTGCAGGACGACGAATTCTATGCAGACGAAGTTGCGGGCAACAGCTAGTAATATATAAAAAGATAGTCTTGGTAAACTGGCTCATGAAAACGTCCTGATGTGGACAAGGAACAAGGAGCATTTATAAAAAATCTCGTGAGGTTTCCCGTGGGATAGGGAACTCTTTCGTTGGGACGACGTTAACGGCAATAAGTTATCATTTTTATGAAGGTACTAGCTGTTGCCCGCAACTTCGTCTGCATAGAATTAGTTTATCGCTATCCCGCAGGAATCACGCAAGTTTCCGGGATAAAAAGTAGCCTATGTGTTATTACAGACTATAATCTATCTATGTTCCAAATTTCATCCAGATCTGTCCAGCCGGTCTGGCGTGAGTAACAAACATCCAAACATACTCACAAACTTTCACATTTATAATATTAGTAGGATTAAGAGCATACGTGTGAGTCAAAATTCTTCAGTAACAAAACCTTAACACGATGTAATAAAAAAAAAACCTGCTATTTTGTACGAGTATTTAAGTCGATTTTAATATCAATTAGACCGATCTCGAATAGCTCCGATCTTCAACTGATTTTAATAATTACTTTTGCAAGTCATTAGGAAAATAATTGAAAATAATACCTTTTTAATTATATCTGAAAACCAATTGACGAAAGAAGAACGCATCGAGAGCCGGAAAATACCTCCTCTAATTTTAACGAATAATAATTCTGTGAGGGTTTTTATTCGGATTATTATTTAAGATGGCGGATTTACGATTCTAGTCACGTATCGATGTAGGACGGGGACACCTAAAGTGGATTCTTACTTTGTTCATATTGGTCGCGCTTTTATGTAGGAAGCTTAAAAAAATATTAACAAATGTTTAAAACTGTTAAGACGATATAGAAAAACCTAACCTAAACATTTCATTCTAGACACAAGCTTTTTTGCTGATTGTACCTACTTTTTGTTGACTTGTTGTCATGTGAATCAAATTTCAAGTCAATCGGACTAACCGTTGAAGAATTCCCTCCTGCGGAGACGGTCCTGGCTGGACCACCAGAATTCTACTACCAGATTATTGTATTGTCACCTGACTTACACAAGTATGCAAAATTTCAGGTCAATCGGATGAGGATATCTTCAAAATTGAGTCACAAGATTCCACCCGGACAAACATACATACGTACGTTGCAAGTTAATATAAAGCTTGTAATAATGGACGAAAGAAGGTTAACTGAAAAGATTTTTATTGGGGAGTGTGAATGGGAGCGGATCAGAATACATAAAGTTTAAAATGTATAATGGGTTAAAATATATAATGGTTCAAAATATATAACGCAATTTTCTGTAAAACTATTAGCTAAATGAACTTTTTTTGATATCGTAATCTATAGATTGGTTTAGGTTAGGTTAGGTTTGTTTTAAAACAATCCTGTTAATTTGTAACTTTCTGAGAAAATCTATATTATAAACCATTATGTATTTTAACCCATTATACATTTTAAACTTTATGTATTTTAATACGTACCCAGTATGAATGGGTGCGTTAGGAGGGAAGGCCTAGATGGACGTTCCGTGACCAAATTGGCATTGTTCATTTTTTTTAAGCTGTGCTTTTAACACCTTTATTTGATAAAATGGACTATTTCAAGCAACTAATTTGAATATTATGCTTTTACGTAGCTTTGTTAATTAATAATAAATATTTTTTCGCTGTTTGATAATTCGTGAATTTAGACAGAATCCCAATCGCCTTCGTTCGGCTGGCTATAAAAAAAACGGCTTTGTCTATGGTTTCGTAGATTTGACAGTGACAAGTGACAGTTGCCGTAGCCAAACTTTTTTTTTCACTTTAGTGGCAAACATTCGATGCTGGATTCTGTCTAAAAACCCGGTCGTTCGGTCAAACAAAGGTTCAAAGTACTTTTACAAAAATATCTGCAATCATAAAGTATTTTTGAAATCGGACAAGATAAATCGGATAATTGATGGTTTTCCTCGAAATGGTTTTCGAATTGGAGCATACTAAAAAAAATGAACAATGCCAATTGGGGAAGTTTTGAAAAAAGGTCAGGTGCATGAAGAGATTGATGAATGTGAATGAAGCGAAAAAGGTGTGTCAGAATCGTAGCAAGTGGAACAAAGTTTGTCTACCCCTGTGGCAGTGAGGCGTGACGGGTTTGAATTCCGCGTCTAATATGTAAGACAGAAAGGGAGTTTAATAATAGATGAAATTGGCAGTTACAGTTCCCTACTTCCCAAGAGACTGTCTTTAACGGAGGCTTAGGACCACGTCTTCGCCCTACCGCCTATCCGGTACGATGGTGCCATTACAAAAATAACCAAATGAAAGCTTATTAAAAGTATGGAATTGCAATAGTAATTTTAATGATAAATTACATTCGATTTCTTTTAATTTAAACACATTGCAATTTCAATTTTAACTTTAATTACTGACAGTTTTAACATTTATAACATTGACGTTGACTTAAAATAGTGAGCAAAGTTTAAAATAATCCAGTTAAAAATTTAACATTTTTGGGAAAATGTTCCAATTCGGCTTATTTTAAAATTCTGAAAAAATCAACATAATGAATATGAGATATAAAGACATGAGGTATAGAGCCATAAAGACCGGTCTTGCGCGGCCCTTATCCAGCGCATACCTACGTTAGAGCATTGAATATCTAATCTATTTCTATTCTCAGCAAAAGCCAAATAAATTATGTATTGCCAGCATCCTACGGAAAAACTTACTAAAAGTCTTTGAAGAACAAGTTGTTGCAAGTTCTAATATAAGACAGCAAAAATTTCTAAATAACTTTAACATAAGAGACAAAGTTATTGATAAGTGACCGCAGACGAACTCCGATCGATCCAAGTTCAATGAAGACATTTGCGAAAGTGACTGAGAAATTGAATACTTTTTCTCGTCTGAAGTTTTCAAATTAACTAAGTGTATAGTTTGCGACTTTCGGGACTCAATTAAGCAAAAGAACATTGTAATATGAACTATGAGAAGATAATACTTCTTATGTTAACTTTACCTATTCTAATGCATTTTAAGTAAAGATATGTTGGTCATTATGATTTTAATTTCCGTTAATAGAGGAGTGTTTTACTTGTGGCTCAAGGATCGATGCGGAGAATTTATCGGTCTAACTATTCGCTTATGTTTGTTGCGCACTTCTTGTTGTTTCTTTATTATTTATTAATTACTGACCATGGTTGCAGAGCCCTTCAGCCTCAAATTATGGTTTGTGTTACACTCGCTATTTTCGACTAATTGAACCTTATTTGTAGTAAAGTACTTTATCTGTCACAATGCAAATTTATTAATAATAATGCTAAGTCATTTTTTACCATACCACGCTGAATTACATAAAGTTGGTTGATCTACAATAACGAGCAAAAATAACAGGCCACTTCCAATAGAAAGTTGAATGAAGCATGACCCGTTATTTTTGCTCGTGAGTATAGTTGATCTTCAGATCAAGCCGATGTTAGGGGACCAGTGGCTTATACTGCCTAAAGCCGGGTACTGATTTGCAACTTGTAATTCGCGAGCCTTTTTTAAGAGGAACTCTTTTTGCAAATTACGCGGAACGCCTCACCACACTCGAGTTTTTGTTTACTGTAACGTGCAAATTTACGATTACAGCTCACCGATAATTACCCGGCTGAATGTAAAATTACGAGTTGATATCATTATTGAGAACTAGAAGTACAGTCCGTGAGTTCTTAGAGCGATATTTTGGTTTCGGGTACCATCGGCTGATTCATGTAAACCCATAAGAGTGACTGAGGCAGCAAGACAAACCCGAATATCGCTCTAGGAGCTCACGTACCGTACCGGAATGTATTCTGTCACAGCAAGCGACCCCTCGGTATGAAGCTATTACCTACGCAGCAAAGCATATTCTTTCATCAATGAATAGACATTAGAAAATCCATGAGGCGAGACTCAACCTCATTCAAACGCAAATTGATTCCGTTCTCGCGCCGCACCGAATATGGAAAACAGATCCCGTCTCCAATTGAAATTGAAGCATATCGAATCCATAAAAACAATTTTCTTCGTTGTTGATATAGGGGTGGATATTCGGTTATTTCGACACTGTTCAAAGTGAAATGTGTATGAAGCCCGCACGTGACTGCCTGTCTGCCGAGATTAGGTCGAGTAAGACGGTTTAACGCTGACATGACGGACCTGAACGGCTTTCCAAAATATTTGGCTTGATTAAAATGTGCCCCGTGAATCCTAAGCAGAAAAGTGGCTCAGGCCATGGATAAAAACTAGTTCCATTAGAAAGCGGAATACTTTAAATTTAAAATTTGTACAGTCGAATGGCAAGGATGTGTATTTGTTGTTCGCCAATAATTTTAGTTACGTTTCAAAGGAAACGATGTCAATATTATGGTTGAATAAAGGGCTGGCGTGTTCTTCGGTCAACGGTATTGCCATGCTAAGTGGCAACGCCACGCCAGCCCTTTGGCCACCATGCCTCAAGAATGTTTCCCATTTCAGATTTACATTTTTAAGTTACTGCAATTCTGCTGAGAAACAGCGTGGAAATTATAATATGCATGGGATCACAAATAATTAAGGCAGTTATAGGTCAAATTTATTGAGTTATCTATTTTAATGCAAACTCGTGAAGATACCAAAATATTATTCCCCTGTCTCAGACAATGTTGCGTGGTTGTAGACACAACCAATTTTCAAAGCAACTTGGCGATACAGCGCGGTATTGATATCGGACCAGACGTTTCAATGGAATCGTTTGTGTTGATAGCTTTTAGTGCAATGGTACCAAACTGTAAGCCGAATGAGGTCTGGAGCTATTGACAAAGACTAACATCATAAACAATTGACTATTGAAACATAAACTTGGCAGACGACTTGCCGTCACTGAGGTCTGAACGTGTTGGGTACAAATGACATGACCAAACCTGGAGTTCATTCGCTTTCTTTACATGTAGTTTGTGCTGTGACATTTGCTGGTTATTGTTGTTTTTTTTTGTAACGTCTTTCTGGCAGTCCATTCGTTTTGACAATGATGGTCTTTCCGACAGCCCCTGGTACTTATCTTATCTAATCTTAGTCTAGGGGTCCCTACGGATACACTTCGACCCATTCGTGGATCTTTTGTGTAACAGCCCCTGGTACAGTCCGCGTCATATAGTCTGAAACATCCGAGCTGAGGAAAGAGCTCAGCACGCCATACTATTTTTATGGATTACCGAACTATTTGGTTAATTCGGATGCTTCTAACTGTAACCCAAGCATAAATAACGATATGTAAAAAAAATCACATCTAACTGTACTAAAAATATTTTAAGTGAGTAAGTAATGCTTTAGTGAACAAATATAAAAAACAAACACAATTCACAAAAAAAAGATCAAATATTCGCACAAAGGCGAACTTAACCCTATAAGGGATCTCTATCAGTTAACCTTTGAGCAGATGAGAGGAGCTTTAAACTAGGGACCAACAAAGAGTGAGTTTAAAATTAAAGATTGTGGAAGACGCAATACAGCATTTTCTCGGCTTAATAAATAAATTTCATTTATTATAGTTTATTAATTCCATGCTGGTCTGGGAGTAAAGAAAAAACATAGAATGTATCAGTTGCTTCTCTTCCCGCGCAGATGGTAAAATCCCATCGAAGGAATGAGCATAGGAATCATGACTTTTATAGGCTATGCGTCTAGCTACCCATCATAATTTTGATTCCCCTTTCCACCTATACGCCCACAATCAAGCTAAGCGTCTCCTTTAGTCTGACCTTAGGCTCTGTCTACCCCGTAAGAGATAAAGACGTGATTTGTGTGTGTATAAATTTGCTTCGTAAAATTTGTCGGAAAGTGTTCCCGATTCTACTCAAACGGAATGTTATTAGTTGCGAATACAGAAGCAATGTTTCTAGCTGGATTGCAATAGGGTGGCAGCATAAAGTGCACTAAACTCAGGCACATATTCGAAAATCCGGCTGGTCTTTGGAAATAAGCAAGTTTTGCGAGGCTTATGAACTTCGAGTCCGTGCAACGCCGTTCGTTTTATTTACGAACGATGCACAGTGCATTGCTATATATATATATATATATATATATATATATTGCTTAAAATAAGATAACAAGACATAATTACACATAAACGGATAACTCACGTATAAAAAGTCGAGTGATGCTCGACATGTTTCGGACTATTTCGTAGTCGTTCTTCCTGGAGCGCTCGCCCCGGCGGCAGCGAAACGAACACTACGCGCCAGCGCTCTGTTCGCGCGGCTGCTCGACGCAACTGACAGCGGCGCACAACTACCCTCGTTTTCATCGTCATTTTTATTACTGTCAAATGTAGGGCAGCACACAACACTGATCACGTCACTCCGTAAAGGTTCGCTCACACTCACCGTTTGGTCAATATTTAGAACAGTTTTCCAATTCGGGGGCACCGACCATCGAAAGTTAAAAACAAATTAAACTATGATTAAATTAAAAACTAAACTAAAACTAATTTTAAAATAAATCCTACTATCCTACTAATATTATAAATGTGAAAGTTTTTGAGTATGTTTGGATGTTTGTTACTCTTTCACACCAAAACGGCTGGATAGATCTGGATGAAATTTGGAACATAGATAGATTATGGTCTGGAATAGCACATAGGCTACTTTTTATCCCGGAAAATTGCGTAATTCCTGCAAGATAGCGATAAACGAATTCTATGCAGACGAAGTTGCGGGCAACAGCTAGTATTGCATATTCCGGAAAAGATCTGAGAGGCCTTGTATTTGGTGCAATTTTTTTAATTTCTTTAAAATACCGAACTCTTGTTTTGCTTTTCGATATCATTTGTGGCACGTTTTGTATTCTCTTTGAAAGTAAGAAACCTAATACTTTTTTTATAGAGACACAAGTGTTTGTAAAGTGCTCTAAATTAAATTTGTGTGACTACTCATTTCACTTGCATATTTATAATCAGCGTTTTTTCTGATTTAAGAGTTGTCATGAAAAATGTCAAAGCACTTATACAGCGCTTTAAGTTTCTTTACGTCTCTCGGCTAACTTCGTATTTCTTTCCGACATCTTTTATATGAAACACGAAGATTACCGAGAGACAAATATTTGGCTGCTTTTTCATTCTAAGTTTCAATTTCTTCGAACCCTGGTTGGTGACGAAGAATCTTGAGACAAACTTATACACACTTACAGACTCCAAACAGAGCAATAGCACTTCGGTTTTCCTCACGGGATTTAAAATACAGGAGCAAAGGTCGCAGTGTACCTAGTTCTAAGAGACCGTCACAAACTACGGCCGAAGTTGCCCTCACTACATGAAAAATGCATTTAGTTCGCTGCAGACCGAACCGCCTACTGACTTCATATGTTCCACGTGACACTTGTTTTACATCATTCGGATGCATATTTTATAAAGGTTCGACTTGTTGTCGACGTTATGGCGGGGAAGTTTAGGATCGCACTTTGTTTTGTCGCACTTTATACAACGAAAGTTAAGCCTTAGGGCCTTTTTCACCACCCTTTGCTATGTTCCTAATATCTTACGTACAAACATACATAAATCAAGTCTTTCCTCTTTACGGGGTAGACAAACCCTAAGGTAACAAGTTTCACTAACCCTAATTAACAAGCTGCTTATTATCTCGGGAAAGTTCAACAATTCCTCGGAACACAGACAAAGATACGGGAAATAGTGGGAAGCGAGAATATTGTTCTTCAAGCCTTGGTAACATGGCTAGTATAAAATGCGATTCGATTGGGTACGTTAATCCTCTAACTCCACTAAACATTAGTTCTGTCGTCGGCATTACCAAAGGAATCCCTCTTAAACCTCGGGGTGGAAAAATACAAGCAAAAGTTCCCTAGATCGGAGTAATGGGTTCAGTGGTTACTTTATCTCCTCCAACTCCGCTAACTGGTCCAGAATAACAGCCGGTCGTACTTTGTTTAAAACTTTTAAGTACGAAAACAATCTCTTCTTGCGAAGATATAACACAGGTTTTCCAGTCCAATGTTTCATTGTAAACGAAATAATTTGAAGTTATTGCTGTAAAAAAATGAATTGAATATCGAGCTCAGTTCAGTAGCGTTGAAATACATAGAACTGTCAAACTAAAATCAGGTTCAACTAATTAAGTCTCCTTGCAGCTAGAAGTGCAATCTGGATTCATTAATTCGTTGAGACTGGTTCAAATTGACATGGTGGAAAAGGGAAGAGTAGCGATTAAGGCGATGCACCCTAGGCAACAACAGTTTTATTTACTTACACATTTACCAAATTGGCTTAATATCCGACTATCCCCAGCTATGTTAGGCAAGATACCAATATAAAAGTTCTTAATAAAAACCTCAATATGGCATCATTAATGATACGAATGGATGTTTAAAAAATTGAATTGAACTTAACTTATTTATTATGAATCAGTCTCCAGATGACGAGAGAATATTATTCAGTAAATTGTTTAGCAGAATAGTTTTCATTATTTGCTTTAATGAATTGTTAGAAACTTGAATGCTTGTGGCTATGGAAGGTACTACTCACAAAGGTTTAAACGCTTCACTAGTCGTTAAATTAATCATAAATACACGGTATGAGCGCATTACTGGGTGTTTCATTCATTTTGTAGTATACGTATAATTAAACTGGCGATTATCCTCTTCTGAATTGTAAGTAATTTCCGGTAATTCCACTGGTAAACATAACAACCAACTCATTTCAATGGTATTTTAGCAGAATCTTCGTTTTTCTTTTTCTTTTGCTTTGTACAGTCGCCATTGGAAACATCGAAGCTGTGTTTCATCATCATCATTATTTTCAACATGAAACTACCGTGAGACTCAATCATAATTACACATAAACGGATAACTCACGTATAAAAAGTCGAGTGATGCTCGACATGTTTCGTGTTCGTTTCGTTGCCGCCGGGGCGAGCGCTCCAGGAAGAAGGACTACGAAATAATCCGAAACAGGTCGAGCATCATTCGACTTTTTATACGGAGTTATCTGTTTATGTGTAATTATCATCATTATTAGACGGGATACGTGCACTGTAGGACATAGGTCAACTTCAACTTCAACTTTTTGTATAATGGCAACCGGTTGCTTTTGGTTGACAACCACTATTGCCAATGACTCCTGACAGCAGCAAAGTATATATTGTGTTTGACCGGTTTTTAATTTTGATTCCTAAACGGTAGTTGTGGTTTCCCGGATATAGGTCTTCACCAAAGATAACCACGTCGATTAGTTTTGTGCTCAGCTAACGGCTTCCCGCGATCTTTACCAGATCGTCCGCCCATCTTGCGGAAGGCCTATCAACATTTCATCTTCCAGTTCTCGTCGCCAATCTAAAACCTTACGGCCCCAACGGCTCGGTTCAGCTAGGAAACGTGCTCAAGTTACTGGCAAAAAGGTCTCCATGACACCATTGCACCAATCTGTCGCCAGAACCGCTACCCATTGACGATGGAAAATGAACCTGGTTTTGTACCCTTGTGTACCCTTCAACGGCCAAGTCACACAACATCATCACTACATAGTATAAAACAAAGTCGCTTTCTCTATCCCCGTGTCCCTATGTCCCTATGTCCATTTGTATGCTTATATCTTCAAAACTACACAACGGATTTTGATGCGGTTTTTTTTAATAGATAGAGTGATTCAAGAGGAAGGTTTTTATGTATGATTCTACGCAGACGAAGTCGCGGGCAGAAGCTAGTTAAGCTACTATAATAATAAAGAAATCGCAGTAAGCAACTTTAGACTTGCAACGACTTTGTCTAGATTTCATTACTTTTTAGAGATAAACAAGCAGCTCCATCGAGACTTGGCTAGTTTTTTACAGAATGTTTTTGGTGCGATTCTTATTACATGGACAACCATTATTATGGTATGGGTTAAAGTTCTCAATCTATTTTGCTAGCTAATACTTTCGGTTGACTGACTTACTTAGCTCTATTGCACTTGTTGTTACGGAGTAACAAGTTAAGGTTTTACTTTATATATTTTTTTACATACATACATACAGAAATACATACATACATACATACACAAATCACGTCTTTATCCCTTACGGGCTAGACAGAGCCTAAGGTAACAGGTACCTACAGGCCACATTTAGCAAGATTGTGGGCTTATAGGTGGAAAATGGAATCAAAATAGTGATGGGTTGCTAGCCTCATCGCCTATAACATGATTCCTATGATATTCGTCCATTCCCTCGATGGGCTTTTACCATCTGCGCGGGTAGGGAAGCAATTGGTACATTCTGTGTTTTTTCTTTGCTCCCAGACCAGCATGGAAAAAATATATTATTTTTAGCGATAAAACAAGATTTCTAATTAATTTAAAAGATGAACTACAGATTGACTTGTCATTTATTTAAATATCCACAAAAATTAAGTGCTTAGCTACAAAATTTTTCTCCGATAAATAATTAAATAATCAAAATAATTAGAAACACACTAAATCTGATCACATGCACAGGTATGGAGAAACAGCGATACAAGTAGCTATTTCCTTACTCCACGTAGTCCGATGTGGAAAAGAGGTCGAGTCTGGGAGTACGACTGCTTATAAAGGCTAGTGGCGGGAGGTGGCGGTAGTGACGTAGAATGACGTAGTACGCGATGGACATTATCTCCTTTTATTATATATTTTTTTCTCTCTCTCTTATAGTGCCTCTCCAACTAGTGGAGGTTGGCAGTCAGCTCCGCATATTTCCTCCGATCCTTCGCGAGGTTGAAAAGTTCGGCAGCACTTGCGACTCCGGTCCACTCCCGGATATTGCGCAACCACGACTTCTTCCTACGGCCGACGGCTCTTCTGCCTGCTACTTTGCCCATCATTATAAGTTGCAGGAGTTCGTATCTGGCGTGCCTAAGCACGTGGCCCAGATAGGCAACTTTACGCTTTTTGATGGTCTGCATAAGTTGGCGTTTCTTCCCAGCTCGGCGTAGTACTTCAACGTTAGTCACTCGATGTATCCAGCTAATGCCCAACATGCGTCTATAGGCCCACATTTCAAAGGCTTCTATACGTTTCCGAATTTGCTCTTTGACAGTCCAGGCTTCACATCCGTACAGAAGTATAGGCCATATATAACACTGCAGTAGACGAGTGCGTAAAGACATCTTTAGACTGCGACTGCAGAGAACCTTTTTCATGACATTGAAGGCACTATGGGCGATTTCAATATATTTTTTTACGTAATCTAATTGATTTCTTCCTAGTCGCAATTGATTTACAAGGTACCGAAGGGTATTAACTGTTAATGGGGAGACAGGGCCGACAATTTTAATTGAGAACCTGCCGCAAAGGCGCCTTGCCAACATTCTCTTGGCACGGCGCTATCGCCGGCCCGAGATATTGTGTGCTCGGAATATTACAAATACATTATCCGTAGGAAATCTGATCGAATTGAAGTTGAAAACGAACGTGACGCGGGAAGTGATTTTACGACGTGTTTGTAGCGTTAAATTCTAAGAATCGCAGCGCAATCAATCAACAAATTAAAAATCAAAACATTATCAGTTTATGTTTAATCGTTCCGTGTTTTCTTCACTAATAGCCACACATAAAAAAAAATTGGTTCTGGAAAATGGTCAGGTCAGGAGTACTCGAAATCGACGAGCATGTATTGTATGAAGAGATTGATGTATGTGCATGAAGCGAAAGAAGTATGTCAGGATCGTAGCTAGTGGAACAAAGCAGTCTCTGCCTACCCCTGTGGGAAAGAGGCGTGACGGTATGTATGTATCCCTACTAATATTGTAAATGCGAATGTAAGTTTGTTTGTGACGGTTTCACGCGAAAACTACTCAACCAATCATCATGAAATTTTGTACACATGTTCTTGGAGGTATTAGAAGTAACACAGGATACTTTTTATTAAAAAAAATATATATATATATGTCGTCACTCTGACGTTATCTGCGCGGACGAAGTCGCGGGCAAAAGCTGGTGTATAATATAAGAAAAACCTCACCCGCGTCTGGCTGTCTGTTTGCGAGGAATTCAAACCACTGAAGAGATTTCATGCGGTTTCCACAAATAGATAAAGTGATTGGCGAGGAAGGTTTAGGTAATAATAATTTAGCAAGTTCATGGAAATTGGTTTAAATTTACCGATAATTGTTGGAAATTGTTGTTGTTGGATAATTGTTGGTTGTCGCTAATCCTGCCGCTAAGTAGCAGTGCTCGCATTGCTGTGTTCCGGTGCGGAGAGTAAGACAGCCGGGGAAATTACGGGCACAAGAGGCATTTCATCTTAGTCCTCTAGGTTGGCAACGCATCTGCAATCCCTTCGGGGTTGCGGGTGTCTATGGGCAGTGGTGATCACTTACCATCAGGTGACCCACTTGCTCGTTTGCCTTCCTATTCATATAAAAAAATATATATATAAAAAATAAAAAAAGAATTGTCGGAAGAAGTCAATCAGCCTTTAAAAAGCCCTTTGAAATATAACAAAACATTGTAGTATTTATTCCATGGAAAATAAAAAGCTTTGTCACAAACTTTACTTCTGCGCAGACGAAGATTAAAGAAGTAACAACACACAAACCAGCCTCCTCCTTTTTGAAGTCGGCTAGAAAACCTACAAGTCCAAGACACAAAACTTCCAGTTTACCGCTGACCTCATATTTTCCTTTAACACTACACTGTTCATAATCAGTTTAGCAAGTTTCTGGGTCGAGGGTGTTAAATCGCGTTATGTTAACTCCAAAACTGGGTCCAATGGATGAAAGTTAACGCGATGTGCTGCGGTGTCGTGTCCATTTGTAGCTAAAGCTTTAATTTTTAACCGCGAATTGTTTTACAACAATTACAAGGCGGTGTTATTGGATTATCCATACTAATATTGTCAATGCGAAAACTGTGTCCGTCTGTCATAAGTCAACCGCTTCCCATTGCAAAAACAATATCGGAAGTTAGGTTGATGTTATTTCTTCATGCTTAAATCGCTAAACCGATTTAGTTACAATCTGGTTGTAGATATAGTTTTAGTCTCGGGGAAAGATATACATTAGGTCGTTTTTTTCCTGAAAAATAGTCCTAATCCTACTAATCCTACCTACTAGTATTATAAATGTGAAAGTTTGTTGGTTACTTCTGTACGCTAAAACGGCTGGACGGGTTTGGATGAAATATGGTATGTAGGTAGGTCATCATCATACTCATACATAGGGCACCGATTTCCTCACTAGACCTCCATCGATGTAGATAGGTAGACTGGAATAACACATAGGGTACTTTATCTCGATTTTCCCACGGGATGAAATAATCATTATTCACGTGAGCGAAGTCGCGGGCAGAAGCTAGTAGCTTATAAGAGCAGGAATATGGCGTTTCTGTTCAGCAATAAATTGAATTAATACATGTAGGTATTCCATGCTGGTCTGGGAGCAAAGAAAAAACATAGAATATACCAGCTGCTCTACCCGCGCAGATGGTAAAAGCCCATCGAGGGAATGGGCGAAAATCATAGGAATCATGTTATAGGCGATGAGGCTAGCAACCCATTACTACTTTGATTCCATTTTCCACCTATACGCACACAATCTTGCTAAATGTGGCCTGTAGGTACCTGTTACCTTGGGCTCTGTCTACCCCGTAAGGGATAGAGACGTGATTTGTGTATGTACATTATGTAGGTATTATACTTGTGTTTTAGTCAGAGCGGAAAGGAGTCTGACTGAGGATTGCCACGTTTCTATTTACGAACAAAAATTAAGGAAAGCTGAAGAAATAAAAGAAAATCGTTTGTATTTAGTCTATAAATGCCTACTTAACCTACTTTCCCTAATACATCTTGAGACTGTTGTGAGTCTGTTTTCATTAAAAACCGTTAAAAAGAACGGGCATTAATATTTGTAGCTCGGATGAGTTGATACCATTTTGGTAGCATTACGTGATTAGTCACAGATTAAGCCGGGAACGTTACAGTAACCAAAAACCCAAGTGTGGATGCGGCTCGCGAGCGGTTACAGCTTGGAGATGAGTATGTATGTATGTACCTAACTCTTTATTGTACATAAAACACATACAAATTTACAGGTAATGAGAAAAACAGATGTACAAAGGCGAACTTATCCCTTACAGGGATCTCTTCCAGCTAACCTTGGAGCGATTGACATGACAACAGAAACCAGAGTATAGAGGGTAGACATGCTAAAAAGCTAAGACCAAAAACCCTAACTTAACCTAAACAAATGAAGCATTTATAAAAAAAAGAGTACAACTACACAACAATACAGGTATATTATATTATAATAGGTATATTATACACCCTATTATTATACACTTATTATTATATACACCCTAATACACCCTATTATTATACACTTGTGACGGTTGCCCGGGGGTCCGTCCACAAATATCACCGCCGGGATTCGAACCTGGCTGGGTGAAAGTCTACTAGCTCAAGGTTTGGTCTAGGGGAGGTTAAATGCAGACAACGGGTTATTATCTATAACGCCTTATTTATTATTATAGCAATGGTGCTTACACGGGTGTCGTGTTAATACGACTAGGATACGCGTGATTTGATATAAACATATGCTATCGACGGGATAGCTCGGTTATCGGGTGCCTGCGGCGGCAGTCTGGACTGGAGGGGTCCAGGGCTCGGGAGCTCTACGGGCTCTACGGCTCTACGGGGCGCGGGCGGCGCTCGGGCGCTGCGCGCGTGGCGGCGGGTACGCTCGGGGCGTCGGGAAGGTTCCTACGGGGAGGATAGGGCTCTCGGGATCGGTCCGGGAACCACAGACCGTTGCCTCGAGAGTCCTGAGGATCCTTACCAGTGCGGGCTGGACGTGCCTTGCTCGCGCATACGGCTAAGGGGGTTTGTGTTTGACTCAGACGGGATAGGGCTTTCGGGAACGATCCGGGAACCACAGACCGTTGCCTCGAGAGTCCTGAGGGTCCTTAATGGTACGGGCTGGGCTTGCCTTGCTCACGCTTCCATTAAGGAGCTTTTGCGTCCGAATCGGGTATGAGCCGCTAGGGACGAGAAAGCAGGATACAGGGGGAAGGAAAGGTTAGGTCCTAGGACAACCTTGTGTGCCTACACCGATCTAGTTAGTCACGGCTCGGGCTTGCCAGAACTGCGCGTCCAACTAGTCGGTTTCGTCTGCGACACAAGACTGCCTCTGGAGCTCCCTCGAGCTTCGCCTTATATACGGAATGGTGCTGCGCGGGGCGGCCGCGCGCCGCGCTCCTGAGGTGGGGCGCTACGTACTTGTGGTGCCTCGTTACACACTTATTATTATATACACCCTAGTGCATATTTTAAAAAAAATACGATAAACTAATATAATGTCAGAAATACCCGGCTTTACAGAGCTAGAACTCCATTGGAGCTGCCATCCTTAAAATTGTTTTTGAACGATGCTGTTGAGATAAAAAAGCCGTGGACTACTTAACTAATATCAAAACGTGCAGTTCGCAACAAATGCTATCACAATTAATTTTTTTAAAGGTACGCACAGATAAGCATTCCTGCATTACCCGCTCGATTGACCTCGCATTAACGCATATAGGCATCTTGTCTACGGTAACTTTTTCTAACACCACAGTCAGCAAAAATGTAGGAACAAATACAACGAAGTCGGTAACAAAACGGCGGGTCACGTTATTCGTGGCGCTGGCCGCTCATATTTCACGCGCCGGATCCATTGAGGAATGTGACACCCTGGCCTTCTGATTTATGCATCAACTACAATTTTTATAGAATAGTATACGGTGTGCGTGTTCCGTTGTCAAGTTTGACATAGGAAAGCGGCTGTATCTTTACGGCCGATGCCCGGTCATACATAAGCGGGCAATACCTAAAGGCTTGGTCAAACACATGGAGTGACGCAGCGCCGCGGTCGCGCCGCACGCCCGCGTCGCTACGTCACGTCATGTGTTTGACCAAGCCTTAAACGCGTTCCTTTAAATGCTAAACTGAACTATAGACCGTGAACTCTTAGAATGCCATGGGTTTGTCTAGCTGTCTCCCTCGCTCAGCCGACTCAAGTATCAAACCCATAAGAGCGAAACAACAAAACAAACCCCAATGGAATTCTAAGAGCTCACGGACTGTATGCCAGTTAGTACAAACGAGGGCATAAATATGGGTACAGCCGTCATGTCAAATATAATTATGTGTCACCAAAGGTGTATAGATATTTTTGACGTATTGGTTACATACCTGCATATATTTATGCCCTTGACTGTACATCACCATTTCGTACGCCAATACAATGTCAGCTGGTTTGTATAGTGTTTTCCACTGGCGTTCGTGTCGCCACAGTGTATGTGTATTTTATGTTTAGTTTTTTAATTTTATCTGGGTCCTACTGAAAAACAGCGTTGCGGCTTGCCGCAACATTATGCTGAGTGGGGCCCATTTTACACCATATCGGTACTATTCCTAAGTATATTGTATTTCTTCCTATTATATATCTACGTGTATCGAATGTGTGTAAATAAATGTTTCTCTCTCTCTCTCTCTCTCTCTCTCTCTCTCTCATGTACACATAAGTTGCGACATTTAGATTTGCGGCCGTTATTACGGTTGTACTAACATTTTCATATGGTTTTCTAACTACGATGATTGTACTACGAACTGTGTCAATAAGTAATCCTATGCCAGTGACTATCAAATGAATCAAGAAATTTTATTTCTTGATTTTTATGTTTTACTTTTTCGGTTTTACCGTTAGAAATTAAATTTCTAAATGTCAATTTTAGAAATTTAATAATAAATTTTAGAAATTAAAAAGTAAGACATTTAGAAATTTAATTTCTAACGGTAAAACCGAAAAAGTAAAACATAAAAATCAAGAAATAAAATTTCTTCCACTCTACCCCCTTCTATCCACTCTACCATTTATTTTCTTTCCTTGGGCCCGCACGAATGCATTGCCATATGTCAAGTTTTTTTTTAATTAAAAATTAGGGAAACTATTTACACGAAAAAAAAATATCTAAGCTAACAAAACAAGCAGCCAAAAGGGATATGGATCAGCAAGGAAACTCTACCGTAATGAACGAAAGACAAATGTTACTGACAAGATATTTCCTGTAAGAGCCGTGTTTTATATTGTTAAACAGAAGCAAACCCGGAACAGCACTTCATTAAAAACTTGTTAGTCTCCCACATTCCCGCTGCATTTGGGGGACAAAGAAAAAGATGTCAAGTAATAAAAACATAATTAACGTTTTAATTACAATTTCAGGATAATTGTGTGAAGCCTGACAGCGGCAGGCGAGAGCGCAACTTAATTTTTTATAATTATGTACTTGGCAGTTTAAAATGGACGTTCTTCGTTTTCGAAGATAGGTGAAAAATAAATGTGAGTGAAAAGTTAATGACCTGTTTGTATGTAGTAGTGTACAGAACTGATATGGGATTTAAGTCGTTTTTCTAATTTGGAACGTCAATTTGTCTATTCGCACACATTACTCACACATACAACAGGTCCTTACGAAAGTATTTCACCTATACGGTACGTGTGTATGTGTCAGTGTGTGATCCTGGGCGCGCACCTCTGAGTTTTTCGGAATTTAAGTGCGAAAATTAAATTTGAAATTTGCCATGAGCTTTTCGGTGAAGGAAAACATCGTGAGGAAACCTTGCACACATCTGCGAAGAAATTCAATAGTGTGTGTTAAGTTCCCAATCCACACTGGGCGCGCGTGGGAACTATAGCCCAAACCCTCCAATACACGGAGGAGGCCTATGCCATGAGGCACGCCGAATTACGCGACAATTTAATAATAACACTACAACAACAAAAAAAAAAAATGAAATTGTAGCGAATTCGGAATAAAAAAGGCTATATCTATCTATCTAATTACATTATTTAAAATCCGGTCACCTGCCTTCAAAATGGGTACTAATTGTGTGTTTAATTGACAAAAATGACATTTTTTTTGTTTCTTTTGTCTATACTGGTTTAAGATGATGTGTCCGACACTACACGGTAAATCACGTATTTATCCCTTACGGGGTTGACAGAGCCTAAGGTAACAAGGCCTATAGGCCACGTTTAGCAAGATTGTGAGCGTAGGTGGAAAATGGAATCAAAATAGTGGTGGGTTGCTAGCCGCATCGCCTATAGCATGATTTCTATGATTTCCGCCCATTACCTCGATGGGCTTCTACCGTCTGCACGGGAAGAGAAGCAACTGGTACATTATGTTTTTCCTTGCTCCCAGACCAGTAAGCTTATTATGTAACTCTCTCGCAATCGCGATCGTGTTCATTTTGACAGTTCAAGTATGGGCTGACAATTGGCATCAGAATCAGCTAGCTGTCACATTCATACTTGAACTGTCAAAATGAACACGATGGCGATTGCGAGCGAGTTACATAATAAGCCTACAGCAGGCTTATTACGTAACTCGCTCGCAATCAGCACCGTCTTCATTTTTGACAGTTGATTCCGAGATTGGTATCAAAATGAAAACAATCGTTCCACGTAACTCGATCGGCTTGACATCGCATTCGTAAGCGATTGGAAGTAACCATCACAACTTGGTTTCAAAATGTAACCGAAGAACCGACTTATTGACGCAGTATCCAGTTTATAATATTAGGACAGGACACAGCAACGAGGTCATTTGTCAATTCCATAAACCAATTAAGGTTGATAAATATTATAGATCGCTAAACTCGGCGCTCGCTGGAACGGAATGGCACTGAAACATAATTTCTGCTCAACTAGAGGCCGGGTTACATGGATCCGCGGGAATTGAAATGAGAACAAACACGCTATTAATAGTTTAACTAGACATACATACATACATCCCGTCACGCCTCTTTCGCACAGGGGTAGGCAGAGACTACTTTGTTCCACTTGCTACGTTCCTGACATACTTCTTTCGCTTCATCCACATTCATCAATCTCTTCATACATGCTCGTCGGTTTCGGGTACTCTTGACCTGACCTTTTTTCAAAACGCCTCCTATTTGGTCTCGAAACGTCCGTCTCGGCCTTCCCCTCCCAACGTTACCATTCACACTCCCCATATAGATCTGTTTAGTTAGTCTGCTTTCATCCATCCGCTCTACGTGACCAAACCACCTAAGCTTACTTTTTTCTATCCTAGTCACTATATCCTCTTTCACACCAGCACGTTCCCTTATCACACTATTCCCTGTTCTATCTTTCAGTGATACACCTTCCATACTCCTTAACGCTCTCTTTCATGCTTCTTTTGCCATACCCAAATCTCGCCACCGTACATACTAACTAGAAAGACAAGAATAAGCACTTTTATTGACACTAACAGCAACTTACGTAAACTCACTGTTCACGTGAAATTTACGCGTCCTTTTTGTTTAAAAAGGCTTATTAACCATCAGTTAAACCATAAACCAACACACACATACACACACACACAAACCACGTCTTTATCCCTTACGGGGTAGACAGAGCCTAAGGTAACAAGACCTGCAGGCCACGTTTAGCAAGACTGTGGGCGTATAGGTGGAAAGGGGAATCAAAATATGGCAAGCAATACATTTATGGCTTATAAAATTATGACAAATTCTATTACTTCCGGTTTTTCTGCCATTTTAATCATAGTTTTTTTGTTTATAGCAAAAAGCTAAGTTGTATCCTAATGCTTACGTTCTCGCTTCACTAATCAAAATTTTATGAAGTTCAAAATGACCAGAGCCCAAATTTAATACCAAAAGTTCATTTTCAAAATGTCCTCACCGTCTCCACGTTATATACTTCCCACTGCTGGGAACTCTTACAATGATAACGCGGACCCCGAGCGTATTAGGAACTTCACAGTCACGGTTGAAGTGCTTCGCAGACGCGTGCAGGTTTCATTTAAGGTTTAATCATATTTAGCCCAAAATGTATGGCCAAAGAACAAAATGAAACTAAAATTAAATAGTCCATTGTCAGTGAGAACACGCTTTACTTCGTCCTTACCTTGAGCGCCTATTGCTCGGGAATGACACAGTCGATTTCACTTTCTAATTTAACACTCCAATCTGAGACCAGCGGGACGTGAAATTATACAAAAACCTCAATTTCCCCTAATAATTATTACCGGTTTGCATGCGGCTTATGAATTCTACAGCGAACTGTTGCATAATTAGTAATAGCAGATGGACAATTATTTTGATAATAATTTGTTTCGCGTTAAATTGGTCTAATTATGATATCTAAATTGAATTAATTAATTACCACAAATACTGCAGCTATTTACAAATAAAGCAAAATTTTTAGGTTGTAATTTTACTCCCGACGCAAAAAGGGGTGTTATAAGTTTTACGTCGATGTCTCTCTCTCTCTCTCTCTCTCTCTCTCTGTGTGTGTATGAGTGCGTGTGTGTGTGTGTGTGTGTGTGTGTGTGTGTGTGTGTGTGTGTGTGTGTGTGTGTGTGTGTGTGTGTGTGTGTGTGTGTGTGTGTGTGTGTGTGTGTGTGTGTGTGTGTGTGTGTGTGTGTGTGTGTGTGTGTGTGTGTGTGTGTGTGTCTGTCAGTCTGTCCATGGAATGCGTTTTTTTTCATTCGAAAGCCAGTTTCCTTGCGGTGATCCTTAGGTATGTTTCGTAAAAATCGGACCAGCAGTTTGTTGAAAAGCTCTTCTGTTCTTTTTCAAAAAGATGTTAGGCATTTTTGCCATAAAACTGTTTTTTTGTTTAATTTAAAACGTATGATTACTCGAATAATGCTAGAGCGGTTTATAAATTGTTTAATTTAATGTTATAGACCTATTCGTCTCAAAACGGAATCATATTTTACCTACGTTCAAAGATTTACGTTTAGCGGCAGACAAGCAAGTAAAATTGTAATGGTGATTGATTCAAGGTCCTAACAACTGCAAAAAACAGAAGACGCATCGTGTAAAGAATTACATTCAACTTTTTCTACACCAGCCGAGGACCTGGGCTTCTTTCACTATAAATACGATTACCTAACCCCGGATGTAGCCACAAAGTGTCGGTACATTCACCACAATCACCCTACTCCGTTCTAAAAACTCTTCCCTGTATGTAAATAGGCGTAGTTTAATTGGACGAATCCAAGTGTAGCAATTTACGACATCGGGGGTGAGGGGAGGGGGGTGTTAATGAGCTTACCGGGTTATTTGCCAAACCATCTTACGCTTCAACTTTGAATACTACTGTAGTGGCTGCCTTAAGTGCTTGACGATTGGTGAAGGCTTGGACAGGTGTAGGATGCAGCCTACATAACCAAAAAGTTAAGTTTGTTCCATTAAATATACATACATACATACATACATATATCACGTCTATCCCTTACGGGGCAGACAGAGCCTAAGGTAACAAGACCTAAAGGCCACGTTTAGCAGGACTGTGGGCGCATATAGGTGGAAAGAGGAATCAAAATAGTGATGGGTTGCTAGCCGCATCGCCTATAACATGATTCCTAAGATTGTCGCCCATCCCCTCGATGGGCTTTTACCATCTGCGCGGGAAGAGAAGCAACTGCTACATTCTATGTTTTTCTTTTCTCCCAGACCAGCATGGAAGATCAAATATCACATAATTATATTTGACTAGCTTCTGCCCGCGACTTCGTCTGCGTAGAATTATACATAAAAACCTTCCTCTTGAATCACTCTATTAAAAAAAACCGCATCAAAATCCGTTGTATTGTTTTGAAGATTTAAGCATACATAGGGATATAGGGACAGAGAAAGCGACTTTGTTTTATACTATGTAGTGATGATGATTTAACGAAAAGAAATATGCATTTAAGGGTTAATATTTGCGGGGCATGAAGTGTACAAAGGTTCGAAATAAAGTTTTTTTTTAGGTAGGAAAACATTTGCCACCTCATTAATAACAGTTAAATATTAAATACAATAACAAGACGGGGACGTAGCTGTAGCATACATACATACATACATAAATCACGTCTTTATCCCTTACGGGGTAGACAGAGCCTAAAGTAACAAGACCTAAAGGCCACGATTGGCATGATTGTGGGCGTACAGGTGGAAACGCGAATCAAATAGTGATAGGTTGCCAGCCGCATTGCCTATAACATGATTCCTAAGATTTTCGCTCACTCGATTTTCCCTCGATGGACTTTTAGTATCTGCGCGGGAAGAGAAGCAACTGGTACATTCTATGTTTTCTCTTTACTCTCAAACCAACATGGATGAGCTGTAGCATGATATGTAAAATGTATTTTTTGTATACACTTCGATAAGCTTAACAAGTATGTATCTAAAAACAAATGAGTACCTAGGTACTCAACTGATGTTAAGTTTGATTTCTGATTGAACTATGAATTTGATGACGTTTAAATATAGAACTCATTACAAGTATGATTATAAAAACGAAGAAGAAGCAAGATAATTGTTTCCAATTGAATTTTACAACAATTAACAGAATACTAGTTAATTAGGTACTTAGTATTTTTCCTTGCAAAACAATGAAAAAAAAGCTGTAGGGACTTAGTTTGCTTAACTTTGACTTCCATACAAACCTGCAGTGCAGTTAGTATTTGCCTTAAGCAAAGATTTACAGATGTCTCGCTGCTTTGCTTTCAGTTCGCTGCTGCTGCGAGTTAATGGACGCCAGACCGCAGAATGTAAAGTACTGTTTCTAGAAGATTCAGGTGTTTTATGGGTAGCGTTTGTACTTTAAATTTATCTAAATGGTTCAAGTTTGTTATTTTGAATAAGTGTTTTGAACAACTAAACTAATTATGATTAAATTTCTAAATGTTAGTGAAAATTAGAACACATAGAAAAATCCGAAAAGTAAAGCTATGGCCGGGAATCGAACCCGGATCCTCGTCATTCCATGACGCGTGCTATACCCCTACACCACCCATAGCAGGTGGGTAGTCTCCGAATTTTTCTACCTGTTACTAACAGTCACGTGACCTTTTTGTTACTATGCGATTTTTTGTCGCTAAGCGTCATCTGTTTGAATGATGTCTCTGTACGACACAATTACAAACTCCCGTGGAACATCTACTGCTCACGGACGAGAGAAGGCGCTGTTTTTCAAATGATAGGTACTATCAAATGAATCAAGAATTTTTAAGTCTTGATTTTTTTGATTACATTCTTACGTGTCCGATAAAATGAAGGTGTCTCACTTTAAGGAGCAACCACACCGCCGCGTATGCGCGCGCGTAGTGACGTGTCGTAGGCGTCACGTTTTCTCACCGTTTTTCCATATATTTTGTTGCGTAAACGCACCGTCAACGTGTTTTACGCACCGGTATGGTCGCACCTTTGCTCCGTATGAAATAATAAAACGGACTAAGGTTTGCAAAGTCGAAAAATTAACTAATTTAAAGAGAGAAGACATGAATATCTCCGTTTTAGATCGACTTCAAAAAAGGAGGATGTTCACAATTCGGTTGTATTTTTGTTCAGTTCACTGTCATTAATAAAGTAGTACAGAGAATTAATGTACCTACAGCATGGACCAACTTAATGGTGTACGTGTATTAACTTTATTTACATCATTTTATTCAGACCATGCTCAGTCAATAAAAGCGAATACTCAGAATCTCGATAATTGCCGTAATGGAATTATTACTAGACGTGAAAATTGGATAGAATTAATTCGTTATGATAAATTAACTTCGCGAATTAAGTTGCGAACTCTTGAGGTACTTCTCATCAATCAAGTCGTATTAAACAAACAGATGCCGGAAAAACTTTTACAATTTATAATTTAAATGAAACAGCAGATGTCATTTAACTTTTTTTTGATTATTTGTTCTAATATCCGCTTTTATTAGTCGTATATTTTGCTGTATTTTTTACTGATAAAATAATAAACAACTAAATTATAGATTGTCTTTCTGACAAGACGCAGTTGACGCTGATTTAGTCGGTCAGTAAGTCAGTGAAGACTTTTCTTTTTAAAGAAACAAAAATAGACAAATTAGACACCGGCGAGCGCTGGATTTACATTTAAGACCTCAACATTATATGCTGCTCTGTAACTGCTTGCAATACCGTGTTCCGGCGAGGAGACAAAGACAGTCGGCGTAATTGCTGGCACTGAGGTATTCTATTTTAGCTCTCTACTCGAGGCAGGTATTTTCTTCCAATCCCTCTCAACAATCCCTGAGCCACAAATCCTCTAGTCTCCATGGGTGATGGTGCTGACTTACTAAGAGTTAACTTGCTTTTTTGCCACTCTCATATATACACACTGACTAGCAAAAATAAAATCACTTTCCATGTAAAGTTGTATGAAAATCGATCCGTTATTTTTGCTCGTCAGTATAAATATCATGGGACATTTAACACCAATTGACCTAATCCCAAACTAAGCAAAGCTTTTACTATGGGTACTAAGCAATGGGTTCTTCCATGCTAGTCTGGGAGTAAAGAAAAAACATAGAACTTACCAGTTGCTTCTCTTCTCGCGCAGATGGTAAAAGCCCATCGAGGGAATGGGGAAAAGTCTTAGGAATCATGAGAAATAAGAAATAAGAAATAAGAAACGTTTATTGTATAAAACCGTGTACAATTGTGATAACATGATTTTTATAAGTTTCAACAGTTTATCCATTTCGGACGTACAATATTTAGATTTATTATTATAAATTATTAGGTAATATCTTTATTTTAATAATTTGTACAAAGTACAAGTACAGCATATGCAGTATAACAAGTACAAGTAATTTGTACATGTTATAGGCGATGCGGCTAGCAACCCATCACTATTTACATTTCCCTTTCCACCTACACGCCCTTAATCATGCTACACGTGGCTTTAAGGTTTGGTTACCTTAGGCTCTGTCTACGCCGTATGGGATAAAGACGTGATATATGTATGTCTGTACTAAGCAATGGAAAAATATGTTTAAATAGATACATACATACCGTCACGCCTTTTCCTACAGAGGTAGGCAAAGACCACTTTGTTTCACTTGCTTTACATGCATACATCCCAACATACTTTACATACATACATACCTACCTTAACTTGCTTATATGTATACATTTTAAACATCCAAGACCCTAGAAACAACATTCGTATTTTTGCTCCGACCGGGGATCGAGCTCGGAAACTCAAGCTCCATAGTTGTCTCTATACTACTACAATTAATTATAATAGGTACCATTTGCCTCTCCTTGTCTGGAATAAAGTATACCGACCAGTACATTATCTTAAAACGGAGGTAGTCAATAAGTCTCGGTACTAATCCCAAGCGGCCGCATCGAGCATCAGATAGTTTTATATAAAGAAGGTAATTTTAGAAGGATTTGGTTCCATTCAAACTGGACCTTTGTTACGGAGGGCATTGTAGCCCTCCCATTGGAACACTGTATAAGTGGGTAATATATTCCGGGTCCTGGAATGATTTCGGGTTTAGACCTCCCTCGGAAACGTCCTGCGGATAATGTCTTAGAAGAATGTTTAATCGAAACACTAAATAATAATGCTTTTGGTGCCGATATACGAGTACGTATGAATATTATTGGATGTTGAAAACATTTTTATATTAACACCGTTCTTTCACTTTCTCACGTTGCGGCTGACATTAAAGCATAACAGTGAATTATTAATGTGAGATAGTGTAAAGCTTGTGCTTACAAAATGTCTTAGTGTGCGTGACTTATGGTACATAGGACGCGTTCTGTTCATGCTACGCACACATACTTATGCGATTCATAAAACGTGAAGGGACGCGTATTTTTGAAGAACGGACTGTTACCACACATTTAGGAAATAGTTACTTTGTATGTACCCGATAAACCGTCTAAAAACATTGGCAAACGCCAATAAAACTGTTTGGCAAACAGAACAGCGTTTCAAACAGCGATTAGGACTGAATTTCCAATAAACACGACGAGTACAGTCACCTGCGATATTGCGTCGGCGACAGGGTTCCTAAAGGTCTCGGCTTCCGTTCCATATTCGACACTTTTAGCCAAACTACGGTCTGGCAATATTGAAAACCGAGTGGGTGGAATATTTGAAGCAAAAGCGAACACCACTCGAACTTTCAACACCACACAGGATATACGGTTGTGGAGTTTGCTTTGAAACTTCCAGAAGTTTGTAAAGAATCTTAAGAAAATTTCATTAAGTTTATGTACCTATTTTACATACATACATACATATAAATCGGCGCAGTTGTTCTTGCATTATAAATTGTAAAAATAACCCCCTTTTGTTTCATATACAAATAGGGCTAACGAGCGAGTGAGACACAAGATATTAAGCAATCCTCGCTGCCGGACACTGGCCATATCCGGAATTCAGGCGCGTTGCCAGCCTTCAAAAAGAAAAGAGGAAAAAAACAACGATATACGTCAAGTTTAGCTGTCTCTATAATGTACGATACAAAGACGCGAGCCAAAATTTTCTATCGACACCATCAGTTCTCACGTTCTTAATGCATTTTAATAGTGTAACAGGTAGCCAAAACGATTACTTATACAGAATGCCATACATTCTAACTTCCGCTAGCTACAGTCAACGAATTAGATTCATGGCATATTTTTTTTGACTTTTCTTAATAAATGATAGCGTAATTCAAATCAGTACACACAACCATGTATAACAGACCTTTGTATATTTAGTGTAGAATGTGAGAGAAAAATGTTGTATGTGCTATTTAAGAGTATAATATTACTAGCTTTTGCCCGCGGCTTCGCACGCGTGAACCATGAGCATTTCAAAGAAGCTAGCAATTAAGCAACCGAGCAACCAAACCTGCAAGCTTTCAAGCATACATGCAAGTATGCAAGCAGGCATGCAAGCCTTCTAGCATGTAAGTATGCAAGCAGGCATACAAGCAGGCATGCAAGCAGGCATGCAAGCAGGCATGCAAGCAGGCATGCAAGCAGGCATGCAAGCAGGCATGCAAGCAGGCAAGCAAGCATGCAAGCAAGCGTGCAAGCAAGCATGCATGCAAGTAAGCACCCATGCAAGCAAGCATGCATGCAAGCAGGCAAGCAAGCATGCAAGCAAGTGTGCAAGCAAGCATGCATGCAAGTAAGGACCCATGCAAGCCAGCATGCAAGCATGCATGAAAGCAAGTATGCAATCAAGCATGCAAAGCAAGGACTCAAGCAAGCATGCAAGCCAGCCCCCGCATTGCCCCGCTGCCTTAATTTTTCTGAAACTGTAAATATTGCAGGATTTTTATAAAACAAACCTAACCTAACCTATAGGGCTGTCCTAAAATACATCCTAAATAGCTTTTGCCCGCGACTTCGTACGCGCTAAGATGTAAAATGAAAAAATAAGTTTTTTCCCGTTCCCGTGGAAATTTTGGGGAGTGCTTTCGGAGTACACTTAAAGCCTTTAAAGAAACACACGTTATAAATGTTAAGTCTCTTTCTTCCGCTGTTTCGTCTGGAAACGTAAAATCCGGTTTTTTCCCGTCCTTGTGGGCGTTTCGGAAAATCCTTTCTTAGTGTTCCCCTACGCTCCCGAATAAACCTACGTGACAAATTTCAACTTTCCCCCGCTTTTCGTTTTTCCCGTTTCCGTAAGAATTTCGCCAAATAAAGCATTTCCCGAAATTCTTACGGGAACGAAGAAGAAGAATTTTGGGAAATTATCTCATAATGCTCCCCTACACTCCCCAAGGAACCCACTTGCCGAATTTCAGCTTTCTACGACCAGTAAAACGTAAAATCCTGTTTTTTTCCCGTTTCCGTGGGAATTTTGGAAAGTACTCTCTTAATGCTCCTCTACATTCCCGAAACAACCTACATGCCGAATTTCAGCTTTCTGCAACCAGAAAACGAAAAGTCCCGTTTTTCCCGTTCCCGTGGGAATTTCGGAAAATCTTTTTGTAGCGCTCCCCTACACTCCCCAAGGGAAATTGAAGGCCAAATTTCAATTTTATACGACCAGTAAAACGAAAAATCGATCCCGTAGAACTGAATACATAAATCCCGTTTTTATCCCGTGGGAATTTCCAAAAAACATTAAAACATTATTTTACTATTATAATCACCTACTTCTATGCCAAATTTGAAGAGTCTAGTAATTATAGTTCATAGGATTTCGTTAAACTGAATATATAAATCCTGTTTTTTTCCTTATCCCGTGGGAATTTCCAAAAATCCTGAAATGAGTTTCTTAGTTTTGTAATCACCTACTTTTGTATCAAATTTGAAGAGTCTACTTATTATAGTTACTGAGATAGTGTCACTCGGAATCGAATATATAATTCCCGTTTTTTCCTTATCCCGTGGGAATTTCCAAAAATCCTTTCTTAGCGGATGCCTACGTCATAAGATCTACCTGCATGCCAAATTTCAGCCCGATCCGTCCAGTGGTTTGAGCTGTGCGTTGATAGATCACTATGTCAGTCAGTCAGTCAGTCAGTCAGTCAGTCAGTCACCTTTGAGTTTTATATATATAGATAGTTCGTCTTTGTGCATTTGTGTTGTCCTTATGCCCGCGACTTCGTCCGCGTAGAATCAGCAATTGCCATGTTTATCGCTATGCCGCGTTAACTATGCAATTTTCTGGGACAAAAAGTAACCTATGTTCTAGGGTATCATTTATCTAGGGTACCAGCTATCTTCGTTCAAAATTTTATCCAAATCCGTCAATCGTTTTAGCGTGAAGAAGGAACAAACATACTCACTCGGGCGCGGATCAGAATATATAAAGTTTAAAACGTATTAATCGTTCGTTTATTATTTATTTATTATTATTTAAAATATATAATGGTATTAAATCCCGTTTTTCCCCTGTGAGCGTTTCAGAAAATCCTTTGTTAGTGTTCCCCTACACTCCCGAATAAACCTACGTGACAAGGAACCCACTTGCAAAATTTCAGCTTTCTACGACCAGTAAAACAAAAAATCCTTTTTTTCCCGTTCCCATGGGAATTTTGGAAAGTACTCTCTTAATGCTCCTCTACACTCCCGAAGCAACCTACATGCCGAATTTCAGCTTTCTGCGACCAGTAAAACGAAAAGTCCCGTTTTTCCCGTTCCCGTGAGAATTACGGGAAATCCTTTTATAGTGCTCCCCTACACTCCCCAAGGGAACTTGAAGGCCAAATTTCAGTTTTATACGACCAGTAAAACAAAAAATCCATCCCGTAGAACTGAACATATAAATCACGTTTTTTTCCTTATCCCGTGGGAATTTCCCAAAATCCTGAAATTAGTTTCTTAGTTTTGTAATCACCAACTTTTGTATCAAATTTGAAGAGCCTAGTTATTATAGTTACTGAGATAGCGTCACTCGGAATCGAATATATAATTCCCGTTTTCTCCTTATCCCGTGGGAATTTCCAAAAATCCTTTCTTAGCGAATGCCTACGTCATAACATCTACCTGCATGCCAAATTTCAGCCCGATCCGTTCAGTGGTTTAGGCTGTGCATATATAATTCCCGTTTTCTCCTTATCCCGTGGGAATTTCCAAAAATCCTTTCTTAGCGGATGCCTACGTCATAACATCTACCTGCATGCCAAATTTCAGCCCGATCCGTCCAGTGGTTTGGGCTGTGCGTTGATAGATCACTATGTCAGTCAGTCAGTCAGTCAGTCACCTTTGAATTATATATATATAGATATCGTCAAATTTCATCCAGATCTTTACAGCCGTTCAGACGTGATTGAGCAGCAAACATACATCCATCCATTTATCCAAACTTTCGCATTTATAATGCGCTAGCGACCCGCCCGGCATCTCATCGGTGCAATGTACATGCTAACATTTTACAAAAACCGTAACTAAATCTACACTTAAATCTTTCTCATGAATCATTCTATCTATTGGCGAAAACCTCATGACAATCCGTTCAGTAGTTTTTGAACTTATCACGAACAGACAATAGCCTTTTTCTACTCTTATAATATTGTCACACTATAAGAACACACTGGATAAGTCTATATTGTCTATTCCCTCTAAAAGCACTTGTTGGCTTATGTCGCTCTAAAAGTGCTCCATCATTACTCGGCCAGCCATAAACTGCTATGTTTGCTACGCTCATAACCCACACCGCTCGCCTTTTTTGACCCCTCTAATACAACTGTTGCGTAAAATACTATTAATATTAACCTTCTAAGTAGCTACTTAACGAATCATTATTACACATAAACGGATAACTCACGTATAAAAAGTCGAGCGACATGACAGCGGCGCACAACTACCCTCGTTTTCATCGTCATTTTTATTACTGTCAAATGTAGGGCAGCACACAACACTGATCACGTCACTCCGTAAAGGTTTGCTCACACTCACCGTTTGGTCAATATTTAAAACAGTTTTCCAACTCGGGGGCACCGACCATCCACTATCCCGGTTGAAATTGGGATATCGACTTATTTCAATGGCTTCACGTACTTTCCGCGGAATGAAAAACTTTTCTCTCGCCAGTACTGACACCTTATCAAACCTGATATAATGCGTCGAATCAGATTCCATCGAATGTTCAGCGACAGCAGACCCCTTGTCATGCTGTTTCTTCATACTGCGTATGTGCTCCGCCAATCTCGTGGATATAATAGTCCGAAACATGTCGAGCATTACTCGACTTTTTATACGTGAGTTATCCGTTTATGTGTAATAATGATTAAGTCTCACGGTAGTTTCATGTTGAAAACTACTTAACGAATGTTTGCATACTACGTCCTCTGTATATTAACTCTTTCTAACGGTGCAGAGGCAGACCTAAAGGGAGATGGCGGGATGATTTAGTCTTTTGAGCCGGACTGGGGAAACCTCGCAACTGACAGACACGGGTAGAAAAAGAAAGGGGACGCCTTTGCCCAGCAGTGAGACACTAATAGGCTATTAAAAAATGTGAGTACGATACTTAGCAGGGTACACCTTACTTTACTTTTTTTCTTTTTTGATGTGTAAAAAAACTACAATACAATACAATACAATACAATAACTCTTTATTGAACACCACATATAACAACCAAAACAGAAAAAAGGTATACAGAATATTACAAGGTAACAATAGGCGGCCTTATCGCTACAGAGCGATCTCTACCAGGCAACCATAATGGACTGGAGAATAGAACAGATCTGAGCAGGTGGTGCAATTTAGAATATATATTAATATACTAAGTACTGAAATACGTAATATATTATACATGAAACACACATTTATAATAAATGGAGATATAAATAGACACATACACACATACCATAAAAAATAAAACCAGCTACAAGATTCATATACATATAGAAAACTAATAGGTAAATTGATAAATATATTGAATACTATTAAGATACACGTATAAAGGCAACGAAGGCGTACAAAGGCGAAATTATCCCATCGAGCGACCCCTACCAGTCAATCTTTGAGTGGATGAAAGTAGCATTTAATTAGGGACCGACAAAAAGTGAGTTCATAATTACAAACGTTGAAAGCCATACATAATGTCCTAATCCAACATATCAATAAATACAATTTTAAAAAAAATCCTTCTTCAAATTATGGTGCTAAATACTAAAAATAGTCAGAATGCTCAAAATATAACAAGATAGGTGTCTCCTAGCAGTACACAGTTCTAAGCCAATCGGAATTCATCACCACATTCAAATCTTATTTATCAATTTTAAAACCACTTTATCCTTAGAGCGTTTTCACACATTTTGAGGATATCTTAGAATATTGATACTTTTGATTCAATACCCTATCTCTAAGTATCGATTGGTGATACAATAGCTGTATAAGTGAAAAACTTAAGTAAAATGACCTGTTGTATGTAGAAATGTACAGAAATGATATGGGTCTGAAGTCTTCTTCTTCTTTTTTAATCGAGCCATGCGATGATTTCGCCAATGTCAAAGTAATAAATACAGTACCTATTCAAAAATCTTGCGTCAAAAATGTCGGCAACGTTGTACGGTAGAACACGGTCATAAGATCCCTCCCCTCCCCTGTCGGGCTCTTAGCCAACGGATAATGATATCCCTCAGAATCTGCCAGGAAATAGTTAACCGATGCCCAGGGTGCGCCGGACCAAGCACTGCTCTTCCCCTTTGACGGATCCACAAACGAACCGCAGCTCTTGACCACACGCGGAGGTAACCCGACTCGCACGCCGGGATTTAAGTAATTTTTCTAATTTGGAACGTCAATTTGTCTATTCTCACACATGCAACAGGTCATTTACTTGAGTTGTTCACCTATACTTGCCTGTTATGATATAAAAAAACACTTTAATTCTAATTAGGTTACGCTACCAAAAATATTGAATCAATACTTTTCCGTGTCACTACTACACCTATATCATAAAATGTCCGCAC
Source organism: Pandemis corylana (assembly GCA_949127965.1). Classification (NCBI taxonomy): domain Eukaryota; kingdom Metazoa; phylum Arthropoda; class Insecta; order Lepidoptera; family Tortricidae; genus Pandemis; species Pandemis corylana. The sequence continues at coordinate 10,506,644 of OX421866.1, read as the reverse complement.
ACTTCCTAGGTTCTTACTTAACTTACATGCATCGGAGATGTTCACGTCAAACCCTTTCCAGCCAGAAGGTAACCTCATGAACTTGTAATCCGTTGAACCATCTTTGGTAAATTTCGCTACCCTTTCAAACGCAGAACAGTGTGGAGAGCAGCTCTGCTAATCGATATTACTATAGACTGGAAAGTTAACATTGTTTCGTTGGACCGCTACTAACCGGGAATAGTTATGGTTAGTTAGCTGTTACCGTATTAGTTCTAAGATACGAACTCCTGCGGCGCAAGTTTGGCTGCTCTGAAAGTTTTCATTGCATAGCAATGAGCGGAATTCTTTTATTTCACCCGTCTAACGGAACGTGGCGTGGTTTTTAATGGCTAGGAATTGAATCTCGATTTTCGATCTTGTACAGCACTGAGCTGAATTTTGGTCATTTGTTTTTATTGTTGGATCGATTTACTATTGACTATTAATAAATGTGTACACTTGTTGTTAGCCTTTTTCTTTCACAATAATAACAAATTACCTATATTGTTTACTTTGATAAAGAACTAAGTACTATATTTTTTATGATTATTATTAAATTTGTATATTTCTTTTTATCTTAAGTTAGGTTCACGAGGCCCACATGCGCACAAGCTATATGGGTCGTTGTCGACCAAGTTAAATTAAACTTCAGGTGACCAGAGGGCTGGTTTCTTTTTAGCACAAAGGGTAAGCATTGTCATACAACGCGGCGATGCTGCCAGCCTTCTGGGCACCATGCCACCGGGCAGTGATTTAGAGCAACTTTTTTATTTATAGTTTTATGACAATGTGTATTATAATTAGTAGGTTTCAGTTTTAGTATCTGCATGTATTATAAATTGTACTAGTTTGGATTAAAATATATTATTTAGTTAGGTTCTTACAATATTCATATAAAAAGTAATAAAACAATATTAATACAAAATATAAAAACATTATAAAAACCTAATCTAGAGTGCCGCCGGCAGCGAGGCGAGGCCTAAGCTATCGGTGGTCAGGGCGACAGAGAGAGGAACCTCATGACTATCCGAGCTGTGTCCAGGAGTACCGCCTTCTGTATCTGGCCCTTGACCCAACCACCTAGCAAGAGCCTTTTAAGATTTTATTATATTATAATTATAGCCCATATTTATGTCCCACTGCCTAATTTCCTTTGAATATAATATTTACTCCAAAATTATTACTATCGGTATAACCATTAATGTCACCGACTCATGAAAAGTTAACAGGTATCAATTACCCTTTTGTAATCAAAAGGGGTACGATTTTAATTATGAAATATAAACATTCTGTAATGTAATCGTATTGTGTGCTTACTAAAAGCCCTAATTGATCCAATCAGTGTGTGTTAATTCAGGCTTTTTTATACTGTCCAGTCTCGGAATTATGAAGGAATTATCTCAAGGAAAAAATGATACATAATTCATCATTCGAGCCTTACTTAGACTAAGTATGCCATATTTCACATAGCTAGACCCTTCTGTGGATGCGTCATAAAATACAGCCGAGGTAATCCTATCCATCCATGATTTATATCAAAGAAGGGTCAACGTAGAAAATTTCATAACGATATATCAATGTTTCATAAACAGTTATGTTAAGAGATAACGTAAATAGTCAACCTTTAAGTGACGGTTTACTTTGGGGTTCGATTTCATCTTGTTGATTAAAAAAAATAACGTAACTGGGGAGCGTGGATGCATACAATTATTCCACACGTTTTAGCCAGTAAATTAAAAAGTAAAATGTCATAGAAACAAACTACATTTCGTGAAAACTTGTTGCGATTTTATAAGACGAATAGGTCTCATTGACTCATATTAAGATACACAAGCTCTTAAATCTGATGGGCGCTGTGTTTAGTTACTGTACGTAAACAGTACACTTCACTTTCAATTTGTAGGTACATTTTTTTACGCTAAACCATACAATAAATTAAAATTAAATTAAATTATGCCTTTTCCGCTAAAAACTGATAACGTTTTTGTATGTTAAAAAGTACACGTCATCAATTGAATTTTCAATAATATTTATTGTGTATGTTGACTATTTACTTACATTCGTGACAGCATTAATAATAGTCAACTTATAAAAATGGTCTCGCTTGTTTCAGTGTTATTCTCCGACCAGTAAACAAAGCGATTTCTAGAGCTTAATTAAAGTTGATTGTTTCAACTAATATTTTACGACTTTATACAAAAAAGCAGCGAAAATTAATCTCAACTTGACTTTCAATCATCAGCAGTTCGTTTATATTTTAGAAGCGGAATAATAAATTCTGAAATATCTTCCATTGTAATTAAGGTTTGTAACCCTCGTCGTGTTTCGTTTCGCGAAGATGGATGTTAGTGAGGGAAATTTTAATTTACTCCAAACATATTTTCGACTGCGAAATATGGTAAAAGCACAAGTTTAACACTTTCATTTTACATAATTAATTGAATCAGACGTTAATTGGACGTACTTTACATTTATTTTAATTCTTACGCAGTTACTTACGCAGTTATTTATACCTGTTTTATTTTAATTCTTTTACAAGATTTTACGTATACCTACCTCATGGACAGTTTTGGTAAATGCCTTACGGTCCCTCATGGCTCAACATGGCTAAATTATTGACTTTAACAATTTCGATAGAAACATAAATTACATACATACATAAATCACGTCTTTATCCCTTACGGGGTAGACAGAGCCTAAGGTAACAATACCTAAAGGCCACGTTTAGCATGATTGTGTACGGAAGGAAAGGGGAATCAAAGTAGTGATGGGTTACTAGCCGCATCGCCTGTACTATGATTCCTAAGATTTTTACCATCTGCGCGGGAAGAGAAGCAACTAATACATTCTATGCCTTTTCTTTACTCCCAGACCAGCAAGGACGAATCAATTTTTATATTTTGTGTTTCTTTTGATGGCCCTTGTTTCCGAATGACATAATACTTCAACACAGTTGATAACTATGACCTTTTACTCAATTATGAACAAGTGGAAATGTGCTTCTCGAAAAAATAAACAATGTATTTGACCATCTAAATGCAAAGCTTTAGTGCGAGTCGTAACGTTGAGGCCTCGGACTCCAACGTGCCGACGACAATTAAATGTGAGTCATATTATTAGGGAATAGCTTTTAGTTTCGGATGCTACGTGGTTGCTTATTTAGGTTAGAACGGAGGAGACTGTTTGCCTTAAGGGCCCTGCAGAGATTCGACATAATATTATAAGGTATTTTCAGGGAGCTCGCGCCTCCTTCACCTAAGCGTTGAAAAGTTGTTTACGTAACTTTTGATTGCCTTTTTTACTAAGTTTGTTTACTTTTTTACTTAGAGCGGAATTAAGATGAAACTTTTTTCGTTAAAGGCTCAAAGATACATAAATGGGTTTAGAACTCCGTACGAGGCTCTTGTTTGATTTTATTTGTCTTCCGTTAAACATTTTCGTCGTCGCAGTTACAACAAACAATATGGGTGGAGTGTCTACTTAAAAATACTTTGACGTGCTTCGGGGTTATTTTACAGGTTATGTTTGGTAGATTCCATACTAAAATTTATTGTTGTATACATACATACATACACAGATCACGTCTTTATCCCTTACGGGGTAGACAGAGCCCAAGGTGACAAGACCTACAGGCCACGTTTAGCAAGATTATGGCCGTATAGATGGAATATGGAATCAAAATAGTGATGGGTTGCTAGCCGCATCGCCTATAACACGATTTTCGCCCATTCCTTCAATGGGCTTTTACCATCTGCGCGGGAAGAGAAGCAACTGGTACATTCTATTAATTATTGGTATTATTAATTTATTGTTGATATGCATTTATTTTGTCTTTTATTGTTTTTTATGATAAAACGGAATGAAACATGAAACAAATCCCTGAAGTCGTGATCAAAATATACAAAGCGTCAGCTGAAACCAATAAAATGGTACATAAATCCATTCCAAAATAAAAGCAACCGATCATTTTCTATGCTAGCTGACGATGTTTTTTGCAATCACAAAGTGAACTGCAAACACCGCTTACTAGGCGATCATTGAAGTGCATCTAACAGCCAAGCGCTAACTTTTTACAGGTTTTTATTTAAGTTTTGTTACTTAATAATATATCATGTACGTTTGTGTGGGCAAAAGCTTGCAGTTAAAGTTGAAATTTCTAGTATAGTCGGATTGACTTAAAAATCGAATACTGTTAAACGAGCTATGCTTGTTTATATATCACTACATACTATACAACAAAGTCGCTTTCCGCTGTCTGTATGTCCCTATGTACGCTTATATCTTTAAAGCTACGCAAAAGATTTTGATGCGGTTTTTTTAATAGATAGAGTGATTCAAGAGAAAAGTTTATACGAATAATTCTACGCTAGTCAGAGTGAAATTATTTATTGGCTTAGCCTCTAGGCTGGCTACGCAATTCATACCCCCTGATGTTACCAATGTTGCAATGTCCACGGGAGAACCATTTACTTTTCTGCCGCCCTATTTAGAAAAAAAAACTTGGAACGCGTTGCACAGCGCTCTTTTACTGCTAAAATATCCACAATTTTAATGCATATTTTAAGTTAACTGGACTCCAAAAAATATTTAATAAACTATCAGAGAGCAAGTTTAAACTCCCAACGGCAGTGCGCCAATCGAATCGTTTTTGCCCGTGCTTTGCGGACTAGTAGTCCCAAAGCAATTAACCACTCGCGTACTTTAATTACGGTGCTTGTACAAAGTTCACGATTCGAATTAGAGCTAACGAAATTGATTACTTAATACTCACTTCAGTAATTAAGTTCGGGGTAGTGGGCAAGGAGGTCGTGTGTCGCTGGCCTTCTTTACGTTTTCCCGTCGGGATTCAGTAATTATACGGAAAGGTTTTGGAGTTTTCGTTTACGTTATTTATTACTCAGTGTTTTACAAGATTGAAGAGAGAGAGATAAATAGATTATCATCTCCGGCCTGTGCTTCCTACTGCTGGGGATAGGCTTTCTCTCAAAACGCAGACTCAGTGCGAATTGGGAACTATTAAACTGCTTCGAAGGTTTTTGTTGGTCTTTGCTCACGATGTTTTCCTTCAAGAAAAGTCACATGTTAAATTTCAAATGTAATTTTGTATCGCAGACTGTTGCTACCCTACACAGTCGCTTGAAGGCTCGATGGATCCTCTTAAATGAATGTGATGTGTTTTGTAACTTGTGTGTGTATATAGGGGAGACCGTGGAGAGTTGAGACAGAGGTGAGTTGATACAAAGCCGATTTCTCTGAAGTGTGACAGTTTATCGGGCTGGTAACTTCGCTAATTCGTTGCTCTTTCTACACTCCACAGTTTGTGTGAAGTTGTGACCTCGCTAACTGTCATAGGTGCAGAGAAAATGGCTTTGTATCAGCTCACCTCTGTCTCAACTCGCCTCGGTCTCCCCTATTACTTTATCGTATTTATCTATTATATGTAGTTTATTATTATACCTTACATTATTTACAATTTAAACATTGAGGATTACTTTAGGTTTCGATCGGTTCCTTTACTTTTTCTGTGTGTCTACTCTTGCTTAATACTTATGTCCTGTCAATCGTTCAAAAGTTAACTGGACGAGGTCCCTTTTAGGGATAAGTTCGCGTTTGTACATATGTGTTGTCCTGTATTCATCTTTTTCTTTTGTTTTATGTACAATTAAGAATTATACACATACATGAATACATACAAATTGCAAGGACCCACAGCCGTTTACATGACAGGCCATATTGTGTCAAAGGACTTGGCTACCACGGCTTCGTATACGCTTACAAATTTACAAATACATTTTGTTGACGCAAAATTGACACCGAGATAGGTACTTGAAAATATTTTCTGATGAAAAGTGGCCGCGGACGGATGAATGGCTCGACGCTTTTATTTGTTATAACGCAAACATGCTTGGTTGGAAAGCGAAAATATAATGGCCAAGTACTATTTGGACTTGCACATCAGGTGTTCTACGCTAAATAAATAATGTTTCTTGACAAAAATACTAAAATAAGAATAGAATTAATACATTATAATGTTCCAAATGGATTTGCAGGAATTTTTCAAACGAGCGAGCAAACGCGAAGCGTCTCCTTCAGCTTAGGCAAAATCGTATTTCTGGCTAGTAATAGTAGTGAAATTTTATAAGCATACACATACATACATATATACACAAATCACGTCTATGTCCCTTATGAGGCAGACAGAGTCTGAGGTAACAAAACCTAAAGGCCACGTTTAGCATGATTGTAGGCGTATAGGTGGAAAAAGGAATCAAAATAGTAATGGGTTGCTAGCCCCATGGCCTATAACATGATTCCTAAGAAATGCGCCCATTCCCTCGATGGGCTTTTACCATCTGCGCGGGACGAGAAGCAACTGATACATTCTATGTTTTTCTTTTGCTCCCGGACCAGCATATAGCAAGCAACAGCAAAGTACGATAATTATAGTAAATTGTGTAAAGTGTGTATGCAGATCACTCCAACAGCGACCGCGACTGTTGCCCCTTCCCACTCACGGCTCTAAAGCAGTTCGTCTATGGCTATTAAACTCTGTAGGAATTGATTCTGTAAGCCTATGGAACCATTACTACCAAGCACCATCAAGATTAATAATTATTAAGATTATTCATTGTATCGCAACAAATTTGAATTGTCGATTTCACCTAGCGGCAAGTTTCTACTCGCCGAGCTCCCTTTTCGATTCATTCATACTCATCACACGTTCACCCTTCGGCATTGAATTTTTCACATGGAAATATTAATAAATAAAGTGGGGCCCGCGGCACCGACAATCTGCCAACGCGATTCAATTTGGCCGCGATAGCTAATTATTTGCTCCCCTCGCGATGCTCCCGTTTGGAATTAGCTGTTAAAATTACATACGTAACTAAGAGCTGATTCCTAACAATATACAGGAAATCGAGGTGTTCTAAGGTTCTATGCCGTAAAAGGAAAAAATGGAATCCTTGTAGGATCACTTTGATGTCCGGCTGCCTGTCTGTTCGTAACATTTGTCTCAAGAGAGCTTGGAGGACAAGCTAAAATTAACATTACACGATTTTGATATGCCAGCCTGTTGTTTTTAAACAATTTAGTTTTCCCTCCTTTCATTTTTTTTTATTGTAAGTAATTAATTTATGTATTTTTTTTAAGTTACACATAAGTCGGGTTCTATTTATTTATTGCTTTGTTTACGCAAAAGTTTATGGATTATGTAGTGTATTTTATCTGTGTATCGTTTCGTGAGTCATAGACGGTTCTGGCTGAAAATCAGTGCTGCAGGTATCTAACACCTCAGCGTAATGCTGAGCCAGCGACCGTTTCACTTTTGCGAAGACACACAACGCTGATGATCTATTTTTCATGTCTGTGTTTATTTTTCTTGTTTATTTTCTATAAATGTGTGTATATTCTCTTATATTTGTGTGTCTTGCAAAAAGGAACGAATGTCTTCTTTCTTTCTATTTTTAAATACAATTATTTAAACTAACCATTTTTTAACATCAATTTTTTTCCAGACTGTTAGGAAAAAGAGTATTTATTGTGTCAACTGAAATACTCGTCATAATCAGGCGTGTAAAGAACCAATGAACCATATTTCATGAGAAGGTTACACTAACTTTACATATTAACTTTAATTGCTGGACTCAACGTTCATCTTAAATTAATTAAGAGAACAATACGTTTAACGTAGATAAAATAAATGACGAAAAGACAGACACCAGGAAGTAAAGTAACACAATATTCCAAACAGGTTTATTGGTAACGAGATTTCCTTCTTGGAGAATCGTATAATGAGATCCACGCTGAAGCGAAACAAAAATACTTAGTAGTTTTTAGGATTACCTGAATAAAATAGTAAAGATTAGAATCCAAATTTGATATAATAAAAATATTGAATATGGTTTTATTGAAATTATCGATGACTAGCTTTTGCCCGTGACTTCGTCCGCGCAGATAACGTGAAAGTGACAAACCACCTTCATCCACTGATTTCTTCAAATATTAGGTCATTATTTCCTATCCCGTCCTATTATAACTACTAACAACAGACACATTAGTTTGTATAACAACAGTAATATACCTAGCAACCTTGACAAACTTGCTCGTTAACTTCTTCACACGTGATAAATACATATACAACTAACTATGTCTATCTGCAGAATAGTTGTTTCGAAAATAAGTTGAGCAATAAACCGGATTAATAACGTATTGACATATTTAATAGTTTGTCAATTTTCAATCTTTCTTACGTTCTTTATCATGGCATATGTCAAAGGCAACATCATTCCGGATGTGATGCAAATTGCACACAATGAGTGATTGTTTGGGAATTTAAACGTGGTTTGTTTACGAAGGCGTTACAATGCCTTGGAACGGACTATAGCTGGTCACTTGTCATTGATTAGAGAGAATCAGGTCAATAACGACCTCTCATAAAACAGCACTCTCTTAAAACATTAAGTATTGCATAAAGAGAATAATTTCCACTTAGCCATTAATTCCTTTCCCTAGAGACCTCCATGTTCCGCCGTACCCATAAAAGACCATTAAGTACAGTTCATGTTAAAATAATGGGTGCTTTCAACCACTTCGTTCCGGCCGCTTCGTCACAACAACTACGTAAAGGAAATGTCTGTTTTATTTTAATGTTTCTATTGAAAGTTTAGTATCGTACTTAAAAGAACGCCTACTGCAGGCTGCTCTTGTTCTTTGATTTTGAATAATACGTTCGAACGAGACCTGTCGGCTTATTATGTTACTCGCTCGTAATCGCCATCGTGTTCATTTTGACAGTTCTTGTATGAATGTGACAGCCAGCTAATTCCGATCCCAATTGTCAGCCCATACATGAACTGTTAAAATGAACACGATGGCGATTGCGAGCGAGTTAGACAATAAGCTTACAGTTTTGCTAGCTATGTGTCTTACCTGGCATTTTGAGATGAGTTCTTCGTTTTTAGACCTGAGATGCAACTATTCAATACCTGTCTAGCAAGGCCTTTTTAAGATGTATTAAATTTTAGTCATAAAACAAAAGAATATGCTAAAAGAATATTGGATAATTTCAATTTGGACATGGGACATGGAGATACAGACAGAACTTGAAGGAACTTACTTGCGGTAGATGAAAGTAGACTACCTGACATCTTTTCTCTCACTGTACTTAATATTTTTACCCGAATGTGGCCGCAAATGCGATAGTCAAATGCAAAGTTCCGGTCATCACTCACGGTTCTCCAGTACTAAACTGGAGCCATCAATGGTATAATTCCCCCTGTTTATATCCAGATGCTATCACGCTGCCATGTTAAAAGAGCTAAAGTGCCGTCATAAAATCCTGCGGAGAGTGTTCAAGTGACTTGTCTTAGCCTCAGGGCCTGCATAATGAAATACCATAACCTCGCTAGAAGCGAAATAAGCAGGTCATTCGTATTTTGCGAGCGCCAAATTATCATACTTCGCGTTTTAGGGTTTCATCAAGGACTGGGGTCTCTAATAATTTTATATTCTTTGTCCGACCATAAACGGACTTGTTCGTCCGCGAAAATGCCGTGCAATTCAATTTCGTGTAACCTTTTTTGCTTTAGTACTGATAGCAGGGATATATCAAAGTATGGGGTGATAGGGTAAGCGAGTCAAGCCAGATCGGGTATCCGAAAAAACTGAAGAAATATCTTTTCATTCGCCGTCCTTTTTATTAAGGGTAGGGCATTGACAGATTAGCTTTTTTACTGGAGCTGTGAACGTTTTCAATTTAACAGTGTTTTTTTGGCAACAAAATCTATAAACTTCAAACTATAAGTTATAGTTAGTCTGTGTCATCCTGAATAAAATTATGAGTGATCAAAATGTGTCAAATTATGTATAACTCACGAAGGACTTTGACCCTCTCTGACCCGTTCTCATTACTCTTACAAACGCTAAAGCGGTCTAGCCATCAAAATAACTTAGTATTAGTTTTAGGCTTAATCACACTAAATTGCGGTAAACTCGTAATTACTAGGTATATCAAATTATCAGCGTATCACAGAAAATATTTCTGTGATAATTACATACATCGATCACGTTGTTACCTACCTGCATTGATAATAAAATTGGGAATTGTAGGAATAATAAAATATTTAACATTTACGAGTATTACGCTAATAAAATTTGCACTGTTATTGGGTCCGTAATTAATTCAAATTGAATTGTCTTCTGTTCATGTAAGTACATAATCAAAATCCATGTTTTAATAAATGCAAACCATTTTTGTTTAGTAAATGATTTTGCTATTTCTAAGTGGACAACGTCAATTTCACTTATCATATCTTATCTTTCACTCTACATGTGCATAGTTAGTGTTGCGGTGTTAATGATGTGATAATTATAAATAAATAAATAAGAATGGTAAAATCAAATGCCAAAGTAGTTTCAGTGCACTGATGATCTACTTATTTTTCATGTCTGTGTTTTCGTTTCTTTTCTATAAAATTGTGGGTGTGCTCTTGTATTTGTGTGTCTTCTTTATTTCTTTCTAATAAACATGGTTAAATTTGATAGTTCCACACAAATATCGCTGCGAGACTACTAAAATCATGAAATTCAAGCAAAAAATTCGTTTTTTCATTATTGTTTGAGGCCCAGATGATTTTTTTTTATATAAGAGGGGGCAAACGAGCAGACGGGTCACCTTATGGAAAGCAATCACCGTCGCCCAGGGACACCCGCAAGCCCTGGGGAATCACAAGTGCGTTGCCGGCCCTTTGAGGAACAGGAAGGCTCGCTTTTTAAAGATCCCTAAATTGTACCGCTCAGGGAATGTTGCAGCAGGAAGTATTATAATCTAAACTTAAATGTCACAGGAAAATTCAGCATGGAAAAAAATACAAATCACGGGTGTAGCCCGTTCGCGAATGCCGCGGTATCATTAAATGTACGCCGAGTTAACGCATTAATATTGCAAGGGTTGAAGCCAATTTAAATAAAATATTTTGTTACGCTCGCTGCCTTCATTATAAGTATAGCTTCATAATAATTTTGGAAGAATTAAAGAAACCGTGGGCCGCCGCGCGATGACAAACGCTCCCTGGGGCGCGCTTCCCTTAAACTTGGACAGAAATCCCGCAATGCTCAACTTACTTCGCCCATCCGTTATGTTTCATCTGGCTCGAGAGTTTAATGAAAATGATAAAAATATTCAACTGTGCCGCGGTTTCCTTATTGTTGAACGCTTTTATTGTTACTGCCTTTGCGTGCTCAAGCTTTATTTGATGTTTTTAGGTCGGCTTATTAAATTCCGAACAGATTTACTTAATTGCGTTACTCCGAGTTCTGATAGAATTTTTCATTTTATGCAAATTTTGTTTTCGTTGCTTTATCGCTTAGCGATGTGGGGAGATTTACTAGTTATATTTTACTGGCGACCGAAGCAAGGTTAAAAATATTTTCACTTTATATTTAACGGGCGGCCAAAGCATGTTTAATAGCATTAAAATAAAAATTTAAAAACCTCCAACGCATTAACCGAGTAATCAAACCGTAAATAAAAAAACAATTCAATTTTTTGCCAAATATACCTGACATTTCATTGGAAAACTGCTGACATTCTTCAAACTGCTCGACCGATTTTTACCAAACATGGCCAAAAACCACCGTAAGGAAACTGGTTTTCGAATGAAAAAACCGCATCGAAATCGGTCAATCGGCTTGAGAGCTATGATGCCACAGACAAACACACACACACACACAAGAGAGAAACACATCGACGTCAAATTTAAAACACCTCTTTTTGCGTCTGGGGTTACAAAATATTGTAATTTTATTCCATCCAACGCCATAGCGGTTAGGACTGGTTGTGACAGCGGATATGCTATGCTCTCCACTATGTTACGTAACGTTCCTAAACGCGTTACATTTTTATCGAAGTGACTAAGGGTGTCTTATAATAATTTTAGCTCTTGTGTGGCTGTAAATACACAGCGAATAGTAGTTGTTCAATTTTCATTAAATTAATTTCTGTAGATAACTTCGCAAAGTTGTTTACCTGTGTGCCTGCGAAGCAACTAGAATTAAGATAGAGCATTTCATGCGAACGTTTGCCTCCGGTTCAAACAAGTTTATGTACTTAAAACTTGAAGAAAGCCACGTTGTTATTTTCATCAGATTAATGCGAAAATATCTTAGCGAGAAATGAGATAAAAAGTTTCTTTGGTTACCGCAGAAATCCATTTCCAAGTTAAACAGATCTTTTATTCCCGTTTTTTGCTCATTGAATCTTTCACTTTTTGTCTCAATTTTTTCGGGATTGCGGCTTACGAACGTTTGGAACTTAATTAAAAAGGTTTGGCTTGCTGCCTGAAACTAAGGAGACCTAACGAATACGGGCCCAAGAGACCAGCGCTCGAATGAATCTACGAGTTAGTATGTGACATTCTAGGCTTCAGATTTTAAAGAGGCTTTTGCTTAACCAAAACGTTTTTTTTATCTGGCTACATATTGTAACAGAAAACAGGGCACAACACACATCAGTGTCAAATTTGCCGTGCAATTCCAGTCTCAACATTCGCAAACTTTTGAGTGAAGTGCTTTCAAAAATTGCCATTGCCAGTCGTCCCTTAGATCTTGGTTACATGATCATGGAAGGATTCCGAAGCCTCACTTACCGTTAGATAATCGACAAAAGAAATATACTAAGCTAACAAGATTAAACCTACTTAAAAATGGATGAAAGCAAAATGTTACCTCTCCAGTCTCGTATTGAGGTACTTAAAGAAATGTTTGGAATAACAAGTTTAAAAATGTGATTTTGGGTTAAGAGTGTCTCTAAGCACGCATTATACAAAGGGCTGCCAAAATGAAAGGTCAACTCGGGTCTGTATGAGGGCTAAGATTTTATGGTGGTTCTACCCGGTTGTAATCGATTTTGAATAAATTGACAGCATGTTTTTGTTGTTGAAAAGCGACTGTGAGTTAGGAATTTTTAGTACTTACTTTTTAAAAAAAATCGGAAAATCTTTTTAGATGTTTATTCTCTGATAGTCTAAAATACTGTTAACGGGCCTTGGGTTAAAAAATATTACTGAAAATTCTTTTGTGTGTGTGAAAAAAAGAGGATAAATTACCACGACCGTGTGTAGCCGAAAAGTCTAGGAAAGGATATTTTACGTGAAAAAGTCTCGCCAGTCGTAGTAATTGATATTAAATTAAGTTATCATAAAAAAATATTATAGAAAAGTAACAAAAGCGCGTTTGAAAGTAAAAATTTGTTATACTTAATTTATATATTACTAGCTTCTGCCCGCGACTTCGTCTGCGTAGAATCATACATAAAAACCTTCCTCTTGAATCACTCTATCTATTAAAAAAACCGCATCAGAATCCGTTGTGTAGTTTTCAAGATATAAGCATACAAAGGGACATAGGGACATAGGGGCATGGGGACTTAGAAAGCGACTTTGTTTTATACTATGTAGTGATGATGTATCTGTTGCCCGCAACTTCGTCTGCATACAATTCGTTTATCGCTATCCCGCAGGAATTATGTAATTTTCCGGGATAAAAAGTAGCCTATGTGTTATTCCAGGCTAAAATCTATCTATGTTCCAAATTTCATCCAAATCTGTCCAGCCGTTCTGGCGTGAAAGAGTAACAAACATACAAACATACTCACAAACTTTCACATCTATAATATTAGTAGGAAGTAGGATTTGAGTACAATTCTAGTCACATCAGTCTTTTAATTTTTACATTTACGTTACATTAGCAGTAATTAATCATGACAAATTTCGTATATATATTATTTAAACTGGGTTCGTAATTATTTTAGTGCCTTGCCGTTGCCGTCAAAAAATGAAAATCCATTTATGTGACCTACATTCAGAGCATCACTTAAACATCGGGCGACCTCCTACTAAAGAGGAAAATCATATTTTTCTGATATCAAATGCTTTTGATTAATAATCCTTGTGCCAGAAGACAGCCGTATTTTTCTCACCATAAGTTACAAATCATCCGTCTATAATAACGTGGATACGTTCTTTTCCATTTTGATAAGTTAAGCCAACCTTTTAAATAAGAATTCTGATGTAAAATCGTTATGATGCACAAAATCACATACGCTGCATTTCCACGACTTCACGTGCAAAGTTTCTCCATGTGTGCGGTATCTTTCTATAGGTATACATTTTCATGCAGAAACTTTTACACACTCGTATAAACATTTAAATGGAGTAGATGATAATCTACGTAGGTCCCTTTTTACCTACTTATTTGTATTGAAGAATGATTATTACTATAAGTCAATAGAATATACTTTTTCAGAAATCTTGTCCATTGGCAATAGCGATCACAAAACATGAGGTTATTCAATTCAGTCAAACAATTCTAACATAAATAAAGTAAAATTTTCGCTTTGTGCCTTATAGTAAGGAGGCATGCATGATGACGCCTAGAGTGGTTCTTATTACTTTTTTTTCTGATTTGATAAATCAAATATATATCTGTCTTGCTCTAAAACTCGAAAAATATAGTTGCCTGGGCTGTCCTAGACCTGTAGGCATATTGTCTAACTCGCCCGCAATCGCCATCGTGTTCATTTTGACAGTTCTTGTTGTGGCAGCTAGCTGATTCCGATGCCAATTGTCAGCCCATACATGAACTGTCAAAATGAAGATGACGGCGATTGCGAGCGAGTTAGATAATAAGTCTACTGAGGTACTTGTCTACCGATTGATCTGGAAAATATAGCGAAGCCTCATTACAACAAGATTACAGAAGCTGAAAGTAATAGCAGTTGGTACGTTATTAATGCAATTTTTTCCTTTTCCTATTGTTTCTATAATGGAAACCTTATCCACGTTAAGTAGATTACGCGACACTTTCTGGGCAGTGCATTCGTTTCGGAAATAATAAGTGGAGGTCGCTATCAAAATAGATTGTGTTACGGCTATAGCGCGGAATATTGCGGGCTACCTAACATTATTGCTTGCAATCTTTGTTTCCGCAAATGTATAAAGGAGGAAATAAATTGCTGTAACTAAATTCGTACTAACATTATCACGGCACCGAGTATATTACTAATAGTGTTGGTTGGGGCATCCAATTCCTTAATTATTAATTTGTCGCACATAAAGTACCTTCTGGCACCTTCAGAGTAACCCTAGAATGCAATCTCCATTGGAAGAACCCACGGTTGTTTCGTATTCATACCAGATTCATCACATTTGATAGGATTATTCATCATAAACGAGTGAATCAACGTCTATTCGGCTGAGCCAGTTCGGGCCCCTGTAGAGTTAAGTGATGGAAAATAATCTTTTTTTCATAAAGTCCGTGAGTTCTTAGAATGCCATTGGTTTCGGGTACCATCGGCTGATTCAAGTATCAAACCCATAAGAATGAGTGAGGCAACAAGACAAACCCAAATGTTACTCTGTCTGTGCTTTTACTATGAATATCTATAATAATCTGCTTGCATAACTCTAGTGTCACGATTGACTTTGGACCAGCCAATGCAGTTGCAGCAGCGATCGTCGCCATACTTAGGCGTTTTTTTAAACAATTTAAGTAAACGTCTCTGTTGGTTAAGTGCTCTATGCAGACGATTGACGAATTCATAAGTTGACCGAGGCTGAGCGCTTAAATGACGAGTGGCCGCCGTCCCACGAGTAAGTGATCCAATAGCGCTCCTCAATAAACATTTGCTACATAAATTAACTGTTGTAGAAACAAAGGAACAGCGAATGTGTGACTTAAATCTCTCGTTTCCAAATGCTGTTTCGACACAAAACAACGAACGATCGCTGTTAAATCAGTTGAATATATATGTAAATTGAAATGGAACTAACTTCCTGTAGATTATCATGACAAACGAGAGCTTACACCGGGAACGCTGACGTGTATACAGCGGGATTATGAATTTACATAATTTGTGCTAATACATAACCGACAGTCAACCCTGATATATCAAATTACTTTTGAATGTGCGGATGCTAAAAGGTTATTCTATTGGGTTAGCTACACGCCGTATAATTAATGAAAAGAGCTCTAGAAATCTATCTCGAAATTAAATTTAATATTCGAGCGCTAATTATGATGTTATATCAGGGTTTCTTTACGTGGGGTCCATGGACCCCTTAGGGGTCCGTAGCATGTGTATCAGGGGTCCGCAATCGGTTCCTTGTCGAAGACTGTCCCACAATTTAACGTTCTCATTGAGGCCAAACAGCAGCAACCTTCACATTAACATAGTAGTAAGTGTAATAAAAGTGCCAATAAAAGAATTATCACTACATAGTATAAAACAAAGTCGCTTTCTCTGTCCCTATGTCCCTATGTCCCTATGTCCCTTTGTATGCTTATATCTTCAAAACTACATAACGGATTTTGATGCGGTTTTTTTAATAGATAGAGTGATTCAAGAGGAAGTTTTTTATGTATGATTCTACGCAGACGAAGTCGCGGGCAGAAGCTAGTTGATTAATATAAATAAGACTTTTTTTATTATTACACACATAAACGGATAACTCACGTATAAAAAGTCGAGTCCGTTTATGTGTAATAATGATTAAGTCTCACGGTAGTTTCATGTTGAAAGACTTTTTTTATTTCCAAAAATATTTTTGGCTGGGTTCCGTGGAATAGTTTAAATTGTGAAAGTGGTCCGTGAATGCAAAAAGGTTAAGAAACCCTGTGTTATATGTTATACATACATACATACACAAATCACGTCTATATCCCTTACAGGGTAACAAGACCGAAATGCACATTTAGCATGATTGTATAGGTTTAGTATGATTGTATAGATGTATAGGCGTGTAGGTGCAAAGGGGAATCAAAACAGTGAAAGTGCTAGCCGCATCGCCTATAACATGATTCATAAGAATTTCGCCCATTCCCTCGATGGGCTTTTACCATCTGCGCGGGACGAGAAGCAACTGGTACATTCTATGTTTTTCCTTTCCTTCCAGACCAGCATGGAAGTAATGTATGTTATGTCCCTTCAGAAACATAAATGTGAAATGGTAGCCAAGTTCAATGTTAAAAATATGCACCAATAACAGTCTTCGCCGACAAAAGAATTTATATTAAAGGTTTCGAGTTGTGAAGAGGTCAAAAGTAGTTCGAAATTGCTCGTGTCACAGCAGTGTTGCCAGTTCCTTTTACATTGACCTTGGCTGACACGCTACGGCTAGTCTAGATTTATATGCCGCGGCCGCTATCGTTGACTATTTGTGTCTAATTTTGTATCATGCTTCAACGTTATTTTGATTAATTAGATAGGTAGTTGGAAGTTTGCAAAGTAATGTGTTCGTACCACGCTACTCTTAAATACGAAATTCATATTCTCTCTCTCTTATTAATGACTACGAGTATTAGTGTGAGCGGAACGACGCGAAATGAATTTCGATTTCGTAAATCTTACTTCGGAGTAGGCCTGATAGGATGTGAGCACTGTATGGTATCTGTTAAATAAAGACACTAGCTGATGAAAACATTTCATCAAACAAGTATTTTGTAAATTTCCCTCTCTTATTTCCTGACGCTGTGTTACGTACAAACGTATTCTTTTCATAAATAATTTGATTTCTTATAAAAAGCCGAAATAACGTGAACAAATTCTATAAATAAACGTATTCTTGGTTTTCAAGATAATGATATTTTTCAGGTTTCGCGATTCGTCAAACGTATTTTGTTCACGGCTGCTTTGGAGTGGGTACTTATCAAGCCCGCCGTTATTGCCTTTTGTATCTCTACAAACAAAATGAGATTTATTTAGGTACTTACAATCCGGCCGTCTGATTATTTGTTTTTGTGACAAATTTGTCGTTTGTTTTTTAATTAAAATATTCTGTTTCTACCCCGACCACGTCCCGCGGGAGAGTTTATTGAAAACGTATTCAAAATTTTATGACAGCCGCTTTTATACCTACTCGGCTTATAAGTAGTCACGAATAAATGACGTCTTTTTGTGAATTCTGTATCGAAGCAGACAATAGCCCAGCAAATTCATGTAATGCAGAATTTACCTAAGTAATTATCATTAAATTTTCTTGTACTAGACTGATGCTCGTTAGAAATTTCGTTCTTTATGCCACTGAAAAGAAGCATCGTTAAACATCCGCAAAGCAAGCAAAGTTTACGTTATTTTTTTTGCAAGCAACTCCAAAACCTTTAGCATAAAAATGACAAACATCATAGAACAGCTTATGCATTACCTCAGGCGCTGCTAATTTAACTCTTAGTACCTAATTAAATGAGACAAAACACGATCCCTATTCAGAGGTTTTTATAGAAAAAAAAAACATGCATACATTCTAGAAGTTTAGGTCTGGTGAGCTGTGATGTAGCTACGTTTGCGTTCATAACATTGTCCGAGAAAAATCTGATGCGAATCAAAAACGAGTTTCAAAACACAAAAGCCGAATTTATTCGCCACGAACACTGTGTTATTCAAAACTCAGATGACGCGTCGTAATTCAAAGCAATCCTACAAAAGTAGTATCAATAGTTCGTTGGTGAGCGATAAATAAATTCCGGGATGCAACTTTTTATTCGCAGCGTGTAGCCCGTGATACGTTTGTTATTGAAACATAATCTCATTTCCTTTTGAGTGCGAAATAAATTTTAGATAGCCCGATACCATTTACGTGCGGAATACAGAGTTTGTTATTATTTCTCAATACGTAGTGTAATTGCGTGATAGAATTATGGTGCGGAGCTGCTTACATGGTGAGCTTACAAGGATTAATACTTAATTCTTGCTGTGTGTTTCAGGCGTCGAAATTAAGTTAGTACTAACATAGCCGCGCCAGCAAAATTGAAATTTTGCTTTGAAGTGTTCGCTAAGAAAGTTGAAGAACATGTTAAAGTACTGAAATTATTTAGCACTTTTTATTTAAACCAATCTCTGTTTTCTGTATTATAAAAAATACAGGTGAGATAATAGTCCTGAAAACTACTAAACATTCAAATGAACCTCGTCATCAGCAGTTAATGTCTTTCCTTTCAATAATATATCTATAATAAAATAACTAGGTTAACAAGAACAGTGAAACTCCAAAGTAACTGAACATTTTAGTGCTTACTTTGTCGAAGTAACTAAACAACAGTATCCACCGGAACATTTTGACAAGTTTTAATTTACTGAAAGTGACAAAGCTCTTGATTAGCTAGTTTTGACCTCGACTGTATATCTACTTCAAAAAGTACTTTAACTACAACGTAAAGTAATTTTAAGTCAAAGTCTTTAAACATTAAACTCCAAAAAAGTACGTAATGAAAAACTTTGACGCGTGCCATTAATCTCCCATCTTCGGTCCGTCTGTAGAAAGGACAGGAAATCCGTGTTTTTGTAAGGTCTTCCCCTAGGCGGATCTATTTAAGGAAACCTCAAATCCCTCAGGACCACGTAATAGAGGCCCCGAAACAAGTTGCCTCTGAACGGCGAATCAGAAACAAGTTTGGCTGACATTATTTTTGGGTCTACGGAGTGATAAGGGGACGGAGGATGCGCAGATGTAACAAATATCTATTTTTATTTTTATTACTAAATGTAATCCAACATACGACCTTTAATAACTTTAGGGTAAATAGAAAACACAATTGAAAAATATCTTGTCAGCACAATTCGAGTCAAAACACGATTCGTGTCTGTATTACACACAACACAACACACACAACACAACACACACCACTTTATAATATCATTTACACACAAACATTATATATTCCGTTTACGTTTTTAATTATTCTTCACGATTTAATAGGGGATGGCATCTGAGACCTCAAACTTCGCAGTCAGGCTCACCATATCCACCGTATCCAGCATAGGCCGTATTAGTGTAAGATCCGAATATAACGTCGAACTGCACCGAGCTGATAATAGAATGAAACATATTTTACAATAAATTTAGTATATTAGGAAATATTTTGAAAATGGGTTGGCTAAAAAAATCCTGGACAGACTATTTTTTCTTCATAATAATTATAATATGTGAATAGTAATATGTGATTTGCAATAAATTATTTTGATTTGATTTGATTTGATTTAATACCTTAGGACTCGCCTCGCTGCCGGCGGCACCCTAGGTTAGGTTTCTATAATGTTTTTATATTTTGTATTAATGTTGTATTATTACTTTTTATATGAATATTATAAAAACCTAACTAGAGATAAAAATAAATATACAATAAAATAATAATAATAATATATTTCTTTGCAGTAAATGTAGTGAAGTGAAGGCATGATTATTATTTACATTATCATATTTTGAGTTACATTTTTTTTTCTGTTATATATATATTCTTATATACTAGTATTCTTATATAAGTCAGTAAATATATATTAAATATATTTATTTCATTGATGTTCTATTGTTTAATATGACAGTATTACAGTAAACTTTTCTATTATAGATATATTATATTTATAAATCAATAGATATATAATTATATTATATTATATATGTAATATATTCAAATAGTCTGTCTAGGATTTTTTTAGCCAACCCATTTTTATTATATTTTCTAATGTACTAAATTTATTATAAAATATGTTTCATTCTATTATCAGCTCTATGCAGGTCAACGTTATATTCGGATCTTAGACTATATATTCAGCCAACGTGATTCGACCATTGCTTGAATCAATACCCACCACAAACCGTGACTGCGTGTGCAGCAGATAGGTACTCGCAGTTCGCGATATTCTCGACCCCACAGGCCGCGTGTATCGGCGTCCGCACGCGGGTTGACCTTTTTGAATCAATAATGAATCCAATTTTACCCGGCCCATGCTGGATTCGCAGTCTCATTTGGGCAGAGGTAAAAACATTTACGTGAATCATGGAACAGTTGGCCGTTGCTTCGTTAAAGAGATTTAGGTTCTCGAATATATTATAGGTCGAGTAGGTTTAAAATGACTTTGGGTCACAGGCACGGCTTTGTTTGTGTTTGCTGGAGGGTTTTGCCGCGTTTTACCTTCGGATTGTAACAGTTTTTAAATGAAAATAGGAGTAACGTTTTGAATAAACTATTTAGAAAAGCTTTAAATCACAGCGAGCTAAGTAGTTCTTTAGAATTCTCTCGGCTTTTTGTTCAGGTAATATTTATAATACATACATACATACATAAATGACGTCTTTATCCCTTACGGGGTAGACAGAGCCTAAGGTAACAAGATCTAAAGGCCACGTTTAGCATGATTAAGGGCGTACAGCTGGAAAGGGAAATTAAAATAGTGATGGGTTGCTAGCCGCATCGCCTATAACATGATTCCTAAGATTTTCGCCCATTCCCTCGATAGACTTTTACCATCTGCGCGGGAAGAGAAGCAAATGGTATATTCTATGTTTTTTATTTACTCCCAGACCAGCATGGAAGACATAATGTTATATTTATAATAGTTGTGATTTTAAATCAATTAATAGCATTGTGGGCTGGAAATGAGCAAGTTGCGGAACATTCTCAAAACAGCGAGAATGTTCTTAGAAATTTCTAGAAACTTTCAGGAGAATTTATAATAAGTTTTCATAATGAAAGTTTTCAATGAGAATTTTCCAAAAACTTCTTTGGTAGGTATTATGTTGTAGTCACGTACCATCAGCTTGGTTTACGTTCTAAATATTGATGCTGGTCCTATAGATTCTAGCACTTTTATTTATCTTAAAGAAGTAGATGCAATAGACTTTTGATATTTCAAATAATAGAGATGAGGATTAAAATGTAGATGGATTAAAAAGGCTTAAATATAGCGTTGGTAGTGAATTAATATGCCTTATCCTGAGAAAATACTTAGCTCTCACAGGATAATAACAGAGTCGTGCTTAGAATATCGCTGCAAAAATAATAATGAAAAGAACTACTTAGTTATTTTCCTTCTAACAGTATAAAATTAAATGTTACTGCATTGGAACGTTTAGTTCTTAGTGGTGTTGACTCAGATAAGGTAAAATTAAATCAAGAAACCGACACTGTATTATGGAACAATCAACACAAATCTATGGTAGGAGCGTCGCTTCTTTGTAACCTTCTAGTTGCTTTTCAAAACATACGTAATAACTAACCCCCTTATTCGTAAACGCTCTATAAGCCTCTGCTAACTTAGCAATCGTTTGTCCTTATCTGTGAAAGGTAAATATTAAAGTGACAGATAAGGACAAACGATTGCTAAGTTAGCAGAAGCCTACAGAGCGTTTATGAATAAGGGGGTAAGAAGCGTACTACACAAAGTGTTATAATTTTTTTCTGGAATATTCCAGCAGACGACTGGGTTAGTGTGATAAAAAACTCATATCAAGGTGTTTCATGGTCATTTTAGTTTCATGATTAAACTACAAATAGGTGGCCACGTACACTTTGACATCGAGCAATGTATAAAAACATTTCACAACCACAGTCAAAAAAATCTTGTTGAAGCTATACATAGGTTACTTTTCGGATTTTTCTATTTTCAGTGTCATTTAGAAAATTATTTTTCAACGGGTATAATAATAATAATAATATAGCCTTTTTATTCCGAATTCGCTACAACTTCATTTTTTGTTGTTGTTGTAGTTGTTATATTATTAAATTGTCGCATAATTCGGCGTGCCTCATGGCATAGGCCTCCTCCGTGTATTGGAGGGTTTGGGCTATAGTTCCCACGCGCGCCCAGTGCGGATTGGGAACTTAACACACACCATTGAATTTCTTCGCAGATGTGTGCAAGGTTTCCTCACGATGTTTTCCTTCACCGATAAGCTCATGGCAAATTTCAAATGTAATTTTCGTACATAAATTCCGAAAAACTCAGAGGTGCCGCCCGGGATTTGAACGCTCTGCTTGAGAGGCCACAGGACAAACCACTAGGCTACCACGGCTTTTTTTTTTTTTTTTTATATATATATATATATAGATAATCAAGACGGTATCAGTTAAATCAACTCAACCAGTTGCTGAAGTATTCCATCGACTTTAAACTTTTCTTCATTTTTAAATTAAGAATTAAAAATCATTACCTAAGTATTTCTAAACAATGATCGCATTGCAAAGAACCATGAGTTCAATTTTCGTAGGTTTTGAGAGTTCGTATGTTTATTTACGTGTTTGTGTGAAACTTCGAGCGACCTCGAGTCTGGCTACATAAGTATTGGACTGCGAGTGTCTTTGTATCGAGAAAAGGTGTTCGAAAAGTCTTTTGAAGTTTCTTTGAAGTTTCTCGAAGCACTTCAAATTTTATGTTCTTTTTACATTTGGTTTTTTATGTTAAAAGCATAAGAATAGTCAAAAAATTGGGTTCTATTTGTACTTGGATCATGATTGACAAAATGTTTTGTTTTGTTCGTATTGAAATTTCCAACGCGGTTCTCATCTTTCAAAGAGAAAAATTATTAGGCCTCGGAAGGAAAAATAAAGTATCTAAGAATAATATAATGGAATACTTGGCTGTTGCCCGCGACTTCATCTGCTCAGAATTCGATTAAAGCCATCCCGCGAGTACTAAGCGATTTTCTGGGATAAAAACTATTCTATGTCCTTTCCCGGGACTAAAACTATAGCTATACTTACCAAATTCCAACGAAATCGGTTTAGCAGTTTAAGCATGAAATGGTAACAGACAAACAGACACACTTTCGCATTTAAAATACAGCTGTTGCCCGCGACTCCGACTGTGCAGAATTCGATTAACGCCACGCAGAACCTAAGCGATTTTCTGGGATATAAACTATTCTATGTCCTTTCCCGGGACTAACACTATTATCTATACCAAATTCAAAGTTCAAGGGTTATGGTGTTTAGTGGCAACAAACAGACAGACGCAGTTTTTCATTTAAAATGGGTATTAAGTAAATAGGTGGGGATAGTATGGATGATGACGTTCTCGAATGTGGTCATAGTCTGCCTTATTTTTCTGCTAAAGAGAAAGCACGTGCTACCTTCACCATTTACAAGAGTTCTGTGATTTATTCGGCATATAAACCTTAAACCTAAACTTAGAGTTGGAATTTGTTGAAGTCGCCATAAACAGCGCTTTAAAATCGACTTAACAAAGTTCTTGGAACTTTGCAAAATAAAGCAAGTCTGGAGTTTGAAACCTGTTTAAATGTAATATCTAGATATCTAGTCCCAAATTTCTTTATGAAAAATGCTGTTTGTTTTCTAAGGTTACAGTTTAAATAAAAATACTGTTAACTTTTTTATTCTAACGCAGAATAAAACTTAGTAACCTTTTTCACTTTTGCAGCAGTGGAAGTCCGGAATCCTTAGGTCCAAAGCTAACTTTGCATAGAGGTTTTTTATGAGATACATATAAAAATTCTAGCAAAGGGATCGTAAGCTAATCACACATAATTTTATTATAAACATAGATGTAATTTAGATTACCGAGTGCACTGATAGTTTCAAAAAAATACATGTAAAAGAGCCCTTGGCGGCCTCTTTGCAAAATATTTTTTTATTTTGATTATAATATACTAGTTGTGGCCTTCGATTTTGTCCGCGCATAATTAAATTATAAATATTATTTAAAATCGATTCAGTAGATCCAGAGATTCCCCTACAACGTGTCATACTCACAAGCTCACAAACTACCTATATTAATATAGATTGAGTTTTATTTGTTACTTTAGTTTTTTCCTAAAATGCTTTCCATCCCAGGCTCTGTCGTAATAAATTAACGTATGCTAATATAATTGTTAATAACAAAGTTATTGAACGAAAAAGATATGAAATATGTAATAACAGTAAAATAAGCGACCCCGGGTCCCATACCACGCAAGCGAGCCATTGACTTTTATGTAAAGGTCCAAACATTAACGTGTAACATAATATTTAAGTATGTTCGTATTCTTTACCTAGAGATTACGATCTCTGTGGTTTTGTTATCCCCAGCCTATAACTGTCCCACTACAGCACAGGCTTCCCTGAACGCTCCTGGGCTGCAGTTTCCGCGCACACCCATTGTGGATTATCATCTTCACATATCAAACTGCATCACCCTAAATTTACTACCTACTGTAGAGCTGCCTAGATGAGGCACTTAGATTTGTACGGGTGATCGTGTTAAAAGTGTTCATATTCAAACTGATGTTGCGTAAGGCCTAAGCTACTAAGAGTTAAAATGCAATATTTAACATTACTTTAGTTTTATTTCAACTTGGAACATATTACAAGGAATATCAAAAATTAACCATTATCGTTTCCGGTCCAAGCTGATCTAAGAGTCGTCCGAAGTTCCAAAGAAAATATTTTAAAATATCGAACGAGTGTTCGATATACGGAACTTGAACTAAGTCTCATAGCAGCCAGCAATAGAAACCTGCCAGTATAAAACTAGTTGAACCTATTCCTACACTTACCATGATGTCTCAATGACGTTTTAGCTGGGGGGTGCGAGTCGGGTTACCTCAGCGGGTGGTCACGAGCTGCGGTTCCTTTTTGGAT
This sequence comes from Pandemis corylana, assembly GCA_949127965.1. Taxonomy (NCBI): domain Eukaryota; kingdom Metazoa; phylum Arthropoda; class Insecta; order Lepidoptera; family Tortricidae; genus Pandemis; species Pandemis corylana. Next base: position 10,481,216 of record OX421866.1, on the reverse strand, counting down.
CCGTCGGAGAGGAAGAGCAGTGCTTGGTCCGGTGCACCCTGGGCATCGGTTAATGAATTCCTGGCAGATTCTGAGGGATATCATTATCCGTTGGCTAAGAGCCCGACAAGGGGGGCGTCTTTTGACCGTGTTCTACCGTACAACGTTGCCGACATTTTTGTCACAAGATTTTTGAATACTGTAATTTATTAACGCATCTGCAATCCTATAGCAGTGGTGCTCACCAAGCGATCCACTCGTTCGTTTGTCTTCTTTTTACATACATAAATCACGTCTTTTATCCCTTACGGGGTAGACAGAGCCTAAGGTAACAAGACTTAAAGGCCACGTTTAGCATGATTGTGGGCGTATAGGTGGAAAGGTTAATCAAAATAGTGATTGCTTGCCGCATCGTCTATAACTTGATTCCTATGATTTTCGCCCATTCCCTCGGTGGGCTTTTACCATCTGCGCGGGAAGAGAAGCATCTGGTACATTCTATGTTTTTTCTTTACTCCCAGACCAGCATGGAAGAATGTCTTCTTTGTAGTTAAGTAAGTAGTACTAGTACTTAAGTTATTAAGTTTATAATGTAGTGTTCATTTGGTATACCATTGTATGACTCCTTGTCTCGCGACGATCTCCGAATTGGCAGCATAAAGAACCCATTTGGCCAAGTAATCATGTACCCGTAACAGCAGCCAAGTTTATTTCACAGCTGCGCGAAATATCGTCTCACTCCTATCAGATCCTCCTGATTTATAAACACCTTTCTTTTGTTTATTTGCACAATAAAGAAAAGTTTACGCTCTCAGTACGCTCAGCAATACGATAGATAACGTCTTGAAACTCCGTTCAATTGTTTTAATAGATAAATAATTTTGTTTGTTGGAGTTGTTCTTTTGTTTTTGGGTTGTCGCTGCTGTTGCAAGTGCGTAAGACAGTCTGGGCATTCCCGCAGATATTAGATGTATAAATCAGTAATTCCAGAGATAGAGTGATATAATAGTATGTCATCACGGCTAGCACGAGTGCGCGGGATACGACTTTGTATGGAAATTGACCCGTTATTTTTGCACGGTAGTGTAGTTTCACCGAAAATCGCATTTCCTTTACATTCAGAACCATTATGCATTTCAAACTTTATTTATTTTTAACTGCACCCTGGGGCCTTATTATGACGTCTTAATGCGATACAATTCCGACTCAGTTCAGGTTTTAGCTGTAATTTTTAGTATGGATCTGACAGCGAGCGAACCTAAACTGAATCGGAATTGAATCGCATTAAGACGTCATGGTAACCCGCCTGGTGGCAGCAATTCGGACTGATCTTGCCCAAGTTCCTGCCACCCATATATTTTTCAACATGCATACAAACATACAATCACGTTTTTATCCCTTACGGGTTAGATAGAGCCTAAGGTAACAAGACCTAAAGACCACGTTTAGCATGATTGTGGGCGTATTAATGAAAAGGGTAATCAAAACAGTGATGGGTGGGATATAACATGATCCCTAAAATTTTCGCCCAATCCCTCGATGGGCTATTACCATACCCGCGGGAAGAGAAGCAACTGGTACATTATATGTTTTTTCTTTGCTCCCAGACAAGCATGGAAGAATATGCATAGCCTTTAAAATACACGTCATATTATTCACTCTACCTAGCCCTTGGTGCCGTGCGTTTATAATTTAAAACACGTTTAGAGTTGTCCGTAGTGAGTTTGTTCATTAGCAGTCGCGAATAAGTCGCAAAGTTCCGCTAAGTTGATTACAGCCAAGTCAGGAATTAGCGCGTTTGCCGAAACATCCGCTCGTTGGATCTCGCTTGCAAGTTTCTTCCGCTTGCCGCTTGTTAATATTGTAAGTAGTTTGACACTTATCATGAAACTAGTGATCTCGAGTTTTAATTTGAAACTACACTCACGACTATTAGTTCTTATAATTGCTTATTAATTAATACTGCTGCCATTTTGGATCCCAGTCATGATTAACCAGGTAATAATTATAAATTTCCTAAAGATGTTTTTGGAATAAAAGGTATACTTAAGCTGTTATTGTATTAATTCATTACGATTTTTATTTAGATTATAAAATCTGTACAAATCTCCCCAGCCATGTCAATATGTCAATTACATATAGGTAGGTATTAACTGTTTGACAGTTTTTTTCCGAACCGATGTACGTGACATATTTGTATCTAAGGTAAGGACCTTAGAAATACGTCACAAATACAATAAAATTGAAATGATTGTTACGCGTATTAATAATGAATCGATCTTATCATCAATCCATATTAAAATAATTATGTGTTGTAGTGAGTAGTTGTGGTTAGTTTAAATAAAAAGCGCTTACAAAGTTATTGGTATGATTGAATGTGCTGCATAAAAATATGACATAAGTACTTGATACCGGATTTGTTTACTCGTAAACTGGAGTATAAAACATAATAATAAAATATTTATAGTGCACAAATAAAGCATCGGTGTGTTATGCAATCAAATGCAATTGTAGAAAACATAAATTGTGAAATTCTCGTTATATGTTCTACTATTGAAGTTTATTACATCAGGGGCCCGATTTTTGAAAGCACATGTAAAAATACCACTCGAAAGTGGTGATTAATTGTGCTGAATTTGAAATACGAGTAGCTTAGAAGATATTTGATTGAATGAAGATTAATCTTGCGAACTAGTCAAAAATTTGATTAGAGCTGTAGTTTTGAAGATATAAACAGATTTATACCACTTTCGAGTGATATGCTTTCAAAAATCAGGCATCGTAGCTCGGAAATTAATTTATTAACAGGTGGGTAGTAAAAACGTGATGAACTATGTCAAATAGGTTTTTATGCCAACTTTAAACACGTGTTGAAATCGGTTTAAACGTTTTGTATTGAACGGTGGTCAGTATTTTTAGTTCTTTAAAAATACAATTTTTTCATAAATATTTAAGTATGTATTGTGCAGTCACAAGTGAATCAACCCATTCCCAACGCTCTAGCTTTGAATGTCTGTATTTCAAATTACTACGTCTTATTTGTTGAACACTGAGATATCAAACTAAACTCAATTCTGTTAGGTTCACGGTAAAAATAAGTATTAGAGGGTTTTCCAAAAAAAAGTCCACAAACATTTTTTCCAGAATTTAAATATTTTGGGTTTCTCTTACTCAGTATATTTTGCCCTCTCGATTCGAAAGTAGCAGAAGTAGTAAATGATTTATTGTACAAAAATAAAGAAACAAACCACATGACAAAAAAACATATTTTTGCACAAAAGCGAACCTATTCCTAAAATAGACTACCAGTGAACCCTTATTTATGTAGATTTAGAGTTATTTTAAAATTTGGTAAACACAATGAAAGAAGATCACAATGCAACTGGTACGTACCTAATAAGTCAATAGAAATGTCTTATAACATATTTTAATAAATATGTGTAATATTTCAATGTTGTTGTACCTGTATATTATTAAGACCACGTTGTAGAACATTCTTTCTCACCTAATTCCGTGCCGTGCCCGCGCCAAATTACTGTGTGAAAGAAATGTAATTTTCTCAGAACTTCTCGTTCACTGATTTTTCCAATTTGTCACAATTTTTGTGCGCTGAATGGACTCGTTATCCATGAAATCTGTTTAGCGCCTTGCAACTATTGGCCAATCGTTGCTACAGGCAATATTTGTATTGATAAAAAAATTGGGGACTTTTAGTTGCAAAATTTTATTTCAAGTTAAAATCTTTTCCATAATAATAATGAGCAAATACTAGGCGCTTATATGTCGCATTGTTCAGGGTTGAGATATTAATGACACGCTGGATTAGAGTGAAACTTCTCTAAAATTCGCAAAGACTTTGGTTAAGATTTTCGGGAACTATAAGTTCTTCAGAATTTGAACGATGACGAAATAATTAAAACGGTTCGAAAAAATGTTAGGTAGAGTGCCCTGCCTTCTTTATTTTCGTCGTGGTGGGGGCACTACCGTGTCCCCAGAACTATGTTCTCATATTTGCGGTACACCCACAAAGGTATTCAGTCTGATGACGAGTACCGTTACCACATGAGGTCGATGTCGTAATAGCCTGAAACGGAACTATGCTGGTGGTCGTACCTGTATAAATCTAGCTAGGAAGAAAAGAACGTGTCTTTTTCAATAGTAGGACACAAATATATGCTGAAAAAAATCATCATCTTCATCAGCCAGAAGACGTCCACTGCTGAACATAGGGCCCACCCAAAGAGTGCCTTAATGACCTGTCTTGCGTCCTCCAGCGGACTCTGGCGATCTCCACCGAGTCATAAATTCTTCTTGATGCTTCTTATGCTGTTTCGGTACCTACGTAAGAGTTGCGCTCCAGTATTTACGTTAAGAAAATGTATTTACTAAAAACCTGAAAAACGTCTTGATCGTTTGTATGAACTACAAAGCGAGTATGCAACAATACATTAAACGGCCCTCTTAATTCTTCAGGACTCTAAACAATGTGCGAATGGGGTTTAGGCTTTATCCCATAGCCCTTAAGTGGAACATAAAAGGGCTGATAATGATCATCCTCTTAGTAGGCTTAGGGAAGGATTGGACTAAAGTGGTCTTAAGCCAAGCGAGAGAAGCATTGAAGTTTGTATCCATATAAAATACATGACTGTGTATTCATTTTGAGTTTCATTCTAGATCGGAATAGTTGCATTTGTTTTCGTAATAAATTACATAATAATATTACAAAACAAAGTCCTCCGCCGCCGTATCTGTTCGAGATGAACTCAAAAAGTATTGAATGGACTTTAGTGCGGTTTCCATTCGTATATAGAATCATTCACGAGGAAGGTGTACGATTATAATTTGTTAGGCTGTTGTGTAAATGAAATGTAACGGTAATTTATTAATCGAAGTGTCGCGAAAAGTCAAACCACTTAGGACATAAATTTAAAATTTGCGCCAAGTCGCGGGCAACAGCTATCTATATAAGATATAATGTGACTGTATTATCCTTTTTGAGTTTCGTTTTACGTAAACCTTTTTTACGAAGGGTGCGACGTCGGGAGCCTTCTCAAGAGCCTAATCTGCCGATTTTTGCTAGCTGTTGCTCTGCTCCCTCCCTTAGAATTCATAATTATGCTTTTTCAGCGAAGAAGCAGTTAGGCTATGTTAATCAGCGACTGTATAGTTGTCTATAAGTGAAAGAGTATTTTTAATTGGTTCAGCTGTTCCAGAGTAGTTCTAACATATAAATAAATCAAAAAAGTTTACGAACTTACTTCTTACTATATTATAATATCAGCACCCGCGATTTCGTCTGCGAAGAATTCTTTTATAGCTATCTCGCAGGAACTAAGCAACTAGATAAAAAGTAGCCTGTGTCCTATTTCAGATTATATATTATAATTTATATTTTTTTCTCATTTATGATTATGTTACGATATACTTAAGTAGGATTAGTAAGATAAATCCTAGCGTGTCTCAGGTAGTTCACTTATTTAAAAGCCTCTGATGCTCCAAAAAGTACCAAATGATACTTAATTATATTTAAGCTGCCTTAACACCGATTGAGCTCTCCGTTACTTATCTGCAATGAAATCACACATTTACATAATTAAACTTGAGAGATTTTCTTAAGAGTACTTAAAACAGAGGATGAAATTCATCTTTTCTTAATAGGTATTTATTTCCTTAAGGAGGATTTCATAATGTAACTACTCAAAAGTATCTTAAGTGACTCTCGTTAGCTGAATACGCCGAGACCATAGATTTAAAATAATCAGGACTGGCTATTTTTTAACAAGCTTAGCTAAAATATTTTTCAAGGAAAACCTCTAAGTACGTAAGGAGATACTTTCTAACTTCCGAAAACTTTTTTCAATCAGAAAATCCTGTTTGACGAATTTGATTAATGAACCAGAAAACTACGTCGCGACGGAGATCGTAAACCGGAGGAGAAATGATAAAATAAGTTACAATGGACGTTTCAAATAAGCCCAGAGTTAAGCAAAACAATAAATGAGTACGTAGTATTATTAATATTTTTTATGTGTCTAAAGTACGTACTAAATAACCAAATAAATAAAACACCTTTAATTTACTACGTAAAAATTCTGATTCTTCTTACTTGTAATATTCATAAGCGAAAGTTTGCGAGTGTGTTTGTTATTTCTTCATGCTAAAAGGGTTGATAGATTTAGATGAAATTTGGAATCGCACACTCGACTCTCGTTTCGGCCGAGGGGGAGGTGGCGACCATGGAAGAACAAGGAATCAAATTTCATAACCTTTCTTAACCTAAAATTTTTGAACCTAAACTTTTTCAACCTTTTTCCAACCTAACCTTTTTAAACCTATTTATTGAACATACTTAAGCTTGTAATGACATTTTTTAGCAAAAGTACGTGATAAAAAAAGCTAACAATACCTACACGGCGTCCATAACGTTTCGTTTCACGTGTTTCACAGATTATTTTTAAATTTTTGCATGTTTATCTATCAGAATATCATTTTATGAACATTGATTAACTTTTGTAAAAGCAAAAGCTAAAATTTTGACTTTGTTAAAATATATAAAACAAACGAATCTAAATATATCCTTGAAATTTTAACCAACCTAGTTACCTGCTTGAAACAATTACAGCAAAAACATGGAGCGTGCCGTTTACATAATAATATCGTGGCTGTTTAATTAATTTCAAGTAAACTTTACTATTTTTCTTCTCGAGAACTATTTGTTTCCGCATCTTGAAACTTAGTGAAGTTGTTTCTTATCATTAGAACTGTCTCTAAAAAAAAATTGAGCCGCGATCTCGGCGGCACTTATTGTACACACGAGCCAATAGACTACTAGTATACTCTAACTTTAATCTTTTTTTCTTTCATCAAACTCTGCAAGTGAATGTTGAATTGTTGACCCACAGTGGTTGGATTGATATGAAATTGACTCCTGCTTTGAGCAAATAACGTTCCTTTAGCAAAGAACATAATGTTAATAAAGAATACTAATTAATTTTATTTCAAAATTCAACGACTCCTGTCTTAATGCTGCGGAAACGAAAATCTATTTAAAAGTACCAGTGAAGTTACATTCTGAATTTTATTGTTAACAGACAGTTTCCGTACAAAAGGAAACCATTTGAAAGCTTAGACAGTGCATCCCGGAGTGTCGAAGGATTCGCACCAGTAGGTACACACAAAGGGATCCTATCGACCTGCCTCGTTTCGAATATTACTACCATTAAAAGGCGATCCCTTATTTCTCTGCTTTCAGTTCGTTACAAGGTCCAATGATACTGGCAATGGTGGATCTAGTAGTACTGGTTTTAGCGTTGCATCAGGTAACATAGTGTTAGTAGGAAATGTGAAATAGCAATATGCAGGCGTCATTGTTATGCTGTGGTTTAGACGTTATTTAATTAATGAATATGTTTAGAACTAAAACTACCAAATAGTAACTCAATTACATACAGGTAACTAATAAAATACCTTTGAGTTTTTATTTCATTTCTTAGACAGAGAGATGTGTTAGAGAGAAAATATGTCAAAACTTTAAAAAAAAATAACTTCATAGCTACTTGATTGAACATTCGAGACCTTTCTCAATAATTATTGACGGTACCTATTCCGAATAGACTAAAGTTAAGTGTTCTTAGAAGCTTCAAGTGAAGTGTTATCAACTTGGTTTTGTTTAATTTGCATACATTACGCCACATTAAAAAAGCAAGCATTCACGAGCGAAGCAATGATTCTCACGTTATAAAAATAAATTACATCAATTTCAAGAACGGACGTTAGACCAAGGAAAAATCTAATATATACATACACAAATCACGTCTTTATCCCTCTCTAAAACCCCTAAAAAACTGCCTCTCATACGAGTTGGAAAACTGTTTTGAATATTGCATCAACGAACAGTGTGATCGAGCCTTTACGGAGTGATGTGATTAGTGTTATGGGCCAGAGTTGGGCAAAAATTATCTATTTACAAAAAACCGGAAGATAACTAAATCATCTTTTATTTGAAGTAACTAAATAATCCGTCATTTGTTATTTTGAATTTATCTAGATCAATTTCATTTTTATCTAGATAAATTAGTTGGGATTTAAAATAAAAGATGAATGTCAGTGTGACGGTTTGTCCCGGCGTGACATTCTGTATACATTTATTATTATAAGCTTACTTCAATAACAAACGAGGTCGGTTATCTTCATCTAGATAATTTATCTAAATAAAAAAGTTGTCAACGCACTATTTGTGATTGAATTTATCTTCGAATAAATTTATTTGAAATAATTATCTAGATAACGCCCAACTCTATTATGGGCTATCCTACTTTTTGACAAATAATGAAGGCGATATTTGCGATGGCGGCTGTTTTAATCGAGGTGCTCTACACTCGTACTTATAGGGTCTAATACTCCGTAATGTTGGTGTGTTATCGCTATGCTCATGCACTCTTCAGGGTACAGTACTGCTTGGACAGAGGATTGGACGAAGCGCTGGTTTTTCTCATGTGTAAGTCCGAGAGCATGGAGAGTCGCATGCGCAACTTCGGCGGGAGCTCTGCACCTTGGCGTAATTAATACCACCTGAAAATTTAACGAGAATTATTAATACGGGGTATAATATAATATGATATGGGGTAGGCGACCAAGGGGGCCGAGAGAAGTGCGGGCGGCAGGCGTACTGCCCGCACCGCTTTCGATCCCCTTTGTCGTCCCACGCTGCGCCCCTGTACCCGCGCGGGCGAGAACTCATTTAACCGGTCGGTCTATAGTACCAAATATTTGTCGTAAAAAAGAATGAAGATACAAACCCGTCTCCCAACTGGCTTGCTGAAGAACGTTCCGCAGCATTCTTCGAGCACGCCAGAGTAGCTGTAGTACAAGTAGGTGTAGTTCTCCATCTGCGCCATAGCTATTGGGTTTTGTTCTTGAAATCGCAGACATGCGTTCTGTTTCATGAAGTCGTGGCCTTTATGAACGATCTTTATGAAGCTTTTAGGATCTGCGATGTGACAAGTGAATTAATCTATGAACTTAAACCAAAGTTGATGTATTCAATTGGTCTCAGTCCACGGACACAACAGATAAATTTAGTTTTGAAATGCCATTGGGTTGATCAAGTAAAAACTTATTTTTTTACGGTTGCATAACTATAACTAACTAACATCAAATAATTACGCTTCAAGTCCCGAGAGGCACATACATACATAAATCACGTCTTTATCCCTTACGGGGTAGAGAGCCTAAGGTAATAAGACCAAAAGGCCACGGGTAGCATGATTGTGGGCACACTCGTATAGGTGGAAAGGAGAATCAAAATAGTCATGGGTTGCTAGCCGCATCGCCTATAACATGATTATGATTTTCGCCCATTGCCTCGATAGCCTTTTACTACCCGAGAGGTACTTAGTTATAACTGAGTATACGAGTATTTCTATCTGATCCTATAAAGGTTTCTTATTTCCATTTAAGGTAAAAAACTTTAGAAACATTTGATATGGATGTGCACTAGCCAGTTAAAAGAATGTAGATCCGATGTTGCCGGAAATTAATACTCAAGATTTAAGCTGGAGGTGATCTTTAATCTTTTTAAGTCTCAATACTTATTACTTTGATAGGGCTGTCAATAAAGCTTTTAAAATGATGGATGACTAAAATGGATACTTACTGGCAGAGAAATAATCGTAAACAAAAGGTATTATCCCGTCGTTCCACTGATCCGGCCAGTTGGGAGGCATTATCCGAGGTTCTAATCTAGTTCCTGAAAGTAAGGATTATATAAATAACAAAAATTTTGAACCAGAACTCTAACATTTCTTCTACACAGCAACCAGATCTGTGTGGTTAGAAAAGTGCCAATACATTCTAAAGCATTTCGACTCGCTTTGGCATTGTCGACTATAGCCGGGTACTTATCGGCGAGCTGTAACGACAACAATCGATCGACCATCGATCGATTACGATCGATTAGTGGGGTAGCTTTGGCTGATCGACGGATAAACCAGTCGATCAACGTTGTTCGATGGCATCGATCGACAGGTGTGGTAGCGTTGGTTTAATAGAAACTATCGATCGACGTCGGCTGTTCCATTCTACCATCGATCGATGGGTCTAGTAGGAGCTATGGAACGACGTCGACTGTTCCATTCTATCATCGATCGATGGGCCTAGTATGAGCTATCGATCGACGTCGACTTACCATCGATCGATGCTATCGATCGACGACCGATCGACTGGCGTGGTAACACCCAAGCTGTTGCACGTTACGATAACCAAAACCCCCAGTAGTCGACGTCACTCGCGAGTTTTTTGTTACCATATCGTGCAACTTTGTGAGAGGAGGCCTGTGCCCAGCAGTGGGACATAGCTGGAGATGATGAACGTGCAACAGTTACGTTACGTTACAGCTCTTAGATGACCACCCGGCTCATAAAAATTGTAAGTCAAGGTCACATTGTTTCGTGCGAGTCACCAGTGCTACAAACTTGTCTGTACTCGTGATCAAAACTGGAACTTATATTGCAACCATATCAAAGTCTACTTAGGTGCAACAAGTTCATCAACAACGCCTTCGCCAGGAGCGACTTTTTTGTGCGATGATACTGAGCACTTGACAAGTTTCCAGATCAAGCAGTCAACATCAGAAACCAAGAGGCGCACACTGACATACAACTATAAAAGTTCTCATTTTTCAATGTTCATCAAAGTTGTGGCTCCAAATTTTTATTGGATCTTATATTACAAAACTCACTAGGTACGTACCGTGTTTTTCGTCGTCGGAACTAAATTGTTCATGTGAAATCTTCACAGCCACACATCCCAGTAAAACAGTAAATATCTGGTTACTGTTTGCGAACATCAAGTTTCGTCGTTGATTTCTCAGCGCTCGTTCGGACTATTTACTTGTTTATGTTAGAAACTGTAATATGAAAACAACCCTCTTAGCTCCATCTAGTGTCTACGACAGTGAAGTGGTCTTATGTGTGTTATCTGTGGAAATGAAATAGTTACTTGATTAATGGAGTGTGCTGAGTTTTCTTAGGGGTGCGAGTCGGGTTACCTCCGCGTGTGGTCAAGAGCTGCGGTTCGTTTTCGGATCCGTCCGGGGGGAAGAGCAGTGCTTGGTCCGGTGCACCCTGGGCATCGGCTAATGATATCCTGGCAGTTTCTGAGGGATATCATTGACAGTTGGCTAAGGGCCCGACAGGGGGGGGGGGGGGGGGGGGGGCGTCTTTTGACCATACTATTACCGTACAACGTTGCAGACATTTTGTCACAAGATTTTGTAATTATATTTGCAATTGTTTGTAAATGAGTCGAAACGTCAATAAAGGTCGCGAATAACAAAAAAGCATTAGGTTACACAACAAAAGGGCCCACGGTTAACTGAGAAATAGTACAAATCGAGTTTTGTAGACGTAAAAGCAAAGTTTTTCGTTATTAAATTCATCGAAGAGCAAGGCTTTTTCGCTAGAGCCGAGGGGTGAAATTGTGCCAACTCAAAGTTATTTTTAGAGCCAAATACCCTTAAAATATCCAAATTCAACTTCTGAATGTTAGAGAACGTTAGACGTTAAAATCAGTGATTATTTGTGATTGTAAGTAAGTAAATGCTTTATTGTACAAATATAAAGAAGCAGAGACAAATCACAAAAAAAGAACTGAAATATATGCACAAAGGCGAACTTATCCCTATAAGGGATCTCTACCAGTTAACCTTTGAGTAAATGAAAGGAGCATTAAGCGAGAGACCGACAAAGTAAAAGTTTAAAATTCCAGATAGTGAAAGCCACAATAGAGCGTACATCTCAAAAAACAACAAACATTTCATAAATAATCTACTAAATATCATTAAACACAAATGCATACATACACACTACATACAACATGAGTACACACATACAATATTTAAGGAGATGGTATGAGCCACATCTCCTTCAAGCCCTCCCTGAATGACGCCACGGAGGCAGATTGCCTGATGGAGGTCGGTAACCGATTCCACAGCCTAGTAGAGTGAACTGTAAAGGATTTGGAGTAAGTTTTGGAAGACGAAAAAGGACAGGCTAAAAAGAGATTATTTCGTACATTTTAACTCATCTTTTCTGTTCCGAAAGTAACCTTAACAATAAACAAAGAAACAACACAATTTACACGAAGTAAGATACCAGACATTCACACACTTGTACAATATGTGTTATTAGTAACATTTATTCTTGTGACTGTTATACGCTGTCTACGTTTTCGCACACTAATTATAAGTGCCCCGATAATTTGTTTTGGTACATTTTCTCAAAATGAAACCTAGCTAGATCGATTCATCACTCCCGAAACCCCCTGCATAACAAATTTTATAAAAATCGTTGGAGCAGTTTCCGAGATTTTTCAAACTTTATTTTTTTTTATAGGTAGGTACAAGAATTGCTTGTTTAAAGGTATTATTTACATGTATTAGATATTGGTACTTCCATACGTGACAAATTGATTCATCCACGCTCTTACTTTTTGGTACTAGTTTCCACAAATCACTGGCTATTCTATGGGAAATTGCATCAAACGTGAGTCTTTAGATGTGCTTTAGTATCTGCTAATCTTGTTGTTTAATAAACACGGACACCAAGATTTATGCGCTCATATAATGCATAGATCCGTTCTATTTTGTGCAACAAACTGCACGACGCGACAGTTTTATTCGTTCAGCAATATAAACCTTGATATAAACGCTTGCAATAACTGAAAACATAATTTTATTATTATTCGCAACGAGATTTTACGTCTACCTTCCAGGCAAGGGGAAATACGCATTGTTCCAAATTTGCAATTTCATCTGGCGCTTGCTTTATTATATTTTTCGTCGCGATCCATTCGAAACGATTCTGTATTGATTGGTACACGCTGTTTCTATGTTATATAGACGAAGCTGTTCGCTCATTACCAGAATTGACATGGAGAACATGCTATTTAAGCTTTACTAGCAACCCGCCCCGGTGCAATGCGGTAACTAATACGGCGCTGCCACAATTATCGTCATATTTAAACCAATTGCCAAAACAAAAAACATCAAATTTTATACCTGATTTTTCTTTATGAATCACTCTATCTATTGATGTAAACCGCATGAAAATATGTCTCGCAGTTTTTGAATATTTAGTATTTTCTGCCTGTTGTATAAATTTTATTTACGACTAGAAAGCTATGGGGTTAAAAACCCTGAGTATGGAACTCAAAGCTCGAGGTTCCGGGTTCCAATTCTGATGAAGGCTGGGACTTGTAAGATGAATACGAAATTTTGTAGCCAAATCATGAACGTTACCATGTTGTTTAATCCATACAGTAAACGCTTTCTTCTGTGAACCATCCAATTATCCCCCGCTAACCTTAAAGGTTATTAGAATTTCTAATAGTTTCTAAGAATTTCTAAAAATTTCTAATGGAAATAAAATCACTCCATCTTTATTTAATACGCGTAGAATTAGACTAAAGAACTGATGTTGATAGAATATTCTGCAATAATTATTATCGTCGCGACTCTAGGCAGCTTCGACCTTTGACATGTTTATCCCGCGGGAACTATGCAATTTTCCTGGATATAAAGTAGCCTATGCGTTAATTAAGGGTACCAGCTATCTCCGTTCCAAATTTTATCCTAATCCGTCCAATCGTTTCAGCGTGAAGAAGGAACAAACATACGTACACACATCGTCACATCCATCCGTCCACCCTCACAAACTTTCGCATTTATAATATTAAGTAGGATACTAAGAGTAAACGAGGCCGGCATAGGTTTTCAACTGACTGCATTATCTAGAGGCATTTTGCCAACGCCTGCACTAGAGAGCACTTTATTACGGGCGTTCACAAATCCGCGCCTCTTCGGCCAACATCACAATTCTGAACAGCTGTCACACATATCCCCGGTGCACTGCATTTTGTTCAATTCTCTAAAATTAGCTTGGCTTACAATGCTACAGATTTTTGCATGTGCTTTGCCTTTGAGGGGATACTCCAGAATTCGAAATTTAAAGTTCCCGATACCTCTTGAAAGAGTATTCAGCTAAACCCGGGTTTAGCATCTAACGCAAACTATTTACGAGTGCAAAAGCATAGTGTTGCATTTCACGTAATATTTAACCCGTTTATTGGTATTCCCGGTATGAATTCCCACGTTTGGCCCGCTAGTTGATCAAAATACTATACGATTGTAATTGCACTCCTACACTCAGTCAATTCGCAGCTAGCGTAAATTGCTGATTGACTTAAAAAAAAGGTTCTACGTGTATTTTGAACGTGGTCAAAATTACACCCTAAATCGTTTCATGGCAGGGTATAACTTTGCACTCAATAAAATGCGACATAGAGCTTTTTATGGGCGCTAGCGAAATGGAAACCGATTTTTTCTAAAGCACACATGGGCCTTATACGCTATCTAGTAAATCATTGCGAGCGTTTGTGCTAGTTGTGCAGCACTTACGTCAGGAGATAATAATATAGCCCGTGAGCTCTTAGAGCACCGTTCAGCTTTTTCTTGCTATCTCACACGCTCGTAAGGGGTTGATACTTGAATCGGCCGAGACAGCAATATAAACATCAAGAGCTCATGGACTATACGTGCTTTTCCTATGCCAAAAAAAGTAACAGAAAACCCAACTGTAAAAACATTTAACAGAAAAATAGGAAAACAAGTCCTGGAAATCCTGCTATCGAATTTCGTTTGCTTACTGAATAGAAGAAAAACAAACCCAGAAATTCCTGCAATACAATTTCGACTTGCCTATTTGTTTATTTTTATTCAGTTTGATCTCTTGAAACAAGTTAACTGAAAGAGATCCCTTCTTATTGTTAGTTTAGTAATTTGTAAATTATAGATTCATATTTCCATACTGGTCTGGGAGTAACGAAAAAACATAGAATACACCAGTTGCTTCTCTTCCCGCGCAGATAGTAAAAGCCCATCGAGGGAATGGGCGAAAATCTTGGGAATCATGTTATAGGCTAGCAACCCATCACTATTTCGATTACCCTCTTCACCTGTACGCCCACAATCATGCTAAACGTGGCCTTTAGGTCTTCTTACCTCAGGCTCTCTCTACCAAACTGGAAACTAAACCAACAACCAAACTATAAAGAACAGTCAAAACTTAAAAATAACTTAAACCTAGCTAAAACTATTATTAAAGATAAAAAAATTCTCCCAAATCGCCGCCAATGGGGAGGGTGCCCAGAAGGCTGGCAGCATTGCCACGTTGTATGGCAATGCTTATTCGCTGAGCGAAATATTGGCCAGCCCTCTGGTCACGGGAGGCCTCTATAAGGCCTCTACCATGTGTATGTAAAATATACATTCTAAATTATTAAAAAAAATAAAAGCTTGTAATAAAATGACTGCTGGCTGGGCAAAGGTAATTGGCGAAGTTAAGCCAAAAGCAGCTCCCGTGTTTAGTGCTTGGGGCTGCTGGTTGTTCGATTTGGTAGAATAAATATTGTGGACTGTTTTTCACTTTTCAATGCAAGTGGTTTTGTGCGGTGAATGCAAATACACGAATTTGATACAAATCCCTGCATTTTTGTTTATTCAAGAGGCTTCGTTGTATTTCAAAATTCACAAGGAAATTAAATTCTTAAGAAATAAGTAGAAGCAATCTTTAGTGCCAAAAACGAATCGCAGCTCTTGACCACACGCGGAGGTAACCCGACTCGCACCCCGAACAAAAACTTGTCAGAAAAAAGACCGTGACGTTTCTTGATGTTTCGCGGGATCTGTAGGGTATTTGCAACGAAAACGGTAGGTACATTACAAACAGTTCTTAACTAGGCACTGAACTGCAAGCAAGCTTTAATAACCCGAGACGTTTACCTCGCGCAGGCTAACAAACTTTCCTACTCCCTCACAGATGGTATTTTTAAACTAATGGCAGGTCATCAATCGCGAGTGTAATTTGAGTGCGCGTGAGTTTACGTAAATGAGCTTAAGTGCCGCCTTTTAGACGGATGAAATTAATGACGAACATACAAACATGTCGTCGACATGTGGAAGTCTAAAATTGTGCATTGCAATTTTACTTTCGCCGTTAAAATATATCTCAAATTTTTAAGTTGTTGAAATGTTGAAGCATTTTTTTAATCACCAGACAGGTTGATGTAATATTTTTAATAAACCGTGTATAATAAACGTGGCCTGTAGGTCTTGTTACCTTAGGCTCTGTCTACCCCGTAAGGGACAAAGACGTGATTTGTGTATGTATGTATGTATGTATGTGTATTGTAATTTTCGATGCGAGTCACGCTCGATTAAAATTTAGCATAGCCGCGCGAGGCCATCTTTGTTTTCAAAGTTGCACATGACTTCTTGACAATTCAAGCGCATAGTGCGGGAGCGCCATAAGTATAGGCCAATAAAAAAAGATTTAAATCACAAACAGAGAACACAGCTTGCATTTAAACTATGCAATTACAAACAAAACCATTTTAACTACCAATTTTACTGCCACCAACAGCCAGTATCCGACTAATTAAAATTAATTGCCCAACAAGCGATTTGAAAATATCCGACCAAATTATTATAAAGAAGGGACACAACTCTGAGTACACTCAGAGTGGAAAATCACTGGCCGTGGAATTCCGGGCTTGTGAAGAATCGAGTGTCCTTGAAAGCATGCAAGAGGGTGTTCCTAATGGGGAGAGTGCTACAAGGAATAGCCCTTCGGAGACTGTCCACTCTTCGCTGGGCATCTTAATCGGGTCGGCGGGAGCCCAAAGTGAATCCCAGTCTCTACTTTTTGAGGGCCCTCGAACATGTATGGGGATTTTTAAATTTTTAACAATGCCTCGCTTTGCGTAACGATTAAGTCTTCTTTTGTTTTTTTAGATAATAACAACAAGCGTACCTATAAATTTAGGTTCACAAGTGGCCTCTCACATCGGATAAAAGCGGGTAAAGTCTCAGCGCGGTTTGGAGGTTTCAAACACATTATTGAGTAGATTTGATGACGTGTTATGACAAACTTCTTCGCGTACAGCAAAAAGGTATCGTATAAATCAAAAGTTATATCTAAGCTGGTTATTTTTTCTATAAATGAGTTCTTGGGTCACGATTTTCTGTAATTTGTAGATAATTAGAATTATGGTCGGTAGTCGAATGCCATTGTGTCATACCTGTTTTCAAAGAGGCAATTTAGCTAGTCTCATTTATGAGTTCGATTTAGAATTTGCATCTTTTGCATTTTGCAATTTGTTCTTTAAGTCTCGTCTCTTACCACGAAAGTATGCGCCTTTATTCGTTTAAGGAAAAAAATCCAAAAGCCAATATGAATAGCTACATAAAAGTAACTCGCACAAATGAATGTGCCTACAAAAATCACCTTAAACAAGATAAATCTTCTTGACATAAATTTTCCTTCGTTACGAGAGAAATAACTGCGACGAATAAAATAAACGAGCCAGATTAGGCCGAATTCAGAGTGCAGGCGATGTAAGTAGGTACAATAGTATAGCTTCGGACTGAGACAATCTGTGTTTGTATAAGAAAATGTGTGGAAATGGGTTAAGTGAGCGAATAGTGGTTTGGTCTCCAATACCTGTAATATTATGAATGCGAAAGTAGCTCTGTCTGACAGTTATGCATTCACGCCTAACCCACTGAACCGATTTTAATGAAGTTTGGTACAGAGATAGTTCAGTCCCGGCGAAGGACAGGATAGTTTTTGTCCCGGTGAGTCATATAAAGAAACAGAGACAAATCACAAAAAAAGACATTAAATAGTTCCCGCGGGATTGCGATAATTCTGCTCAGACAGAGTTGCAGGCAACAGCCAGTATTTATAATGACATACATACATACATACCGTCACGCCTCTTTCCCACAGGGGTAGGCAGAGACTACTTTATTCCACTTGCTACGATCCTGACATATTTCTTTCGCTTCATCCACAGTCATCAATCTCTTCATACATGCTCGTCGGTTTCGGGTACTCCTGACCTGACCTTTTTCCAAAACGTCTCCTATTTGGTCTCGGAACGTCCGTCTAGGCCTTCCCCTCCCAACGCAACCATTCGCACTCCCCATATAGATCTATTTAGTTAGTCTACTTTCATCCATTCGCTCTACATGCCCAAACCAACTAAGCATACTTTTTTCTATCCTAGTCACTATATCCTCTTTCACACCAGCACGTTCCCTTATCAGACTGTTCCTTATTCTATCTTTCAGTGATACACCTTCCATACTTCTTAACGCTCTCATTTCTACTGCATTTATTCTACTTTCATGCTTCTTTTGCCATACCCAAGTCTCGCTACCGTACATTAATGTTGGAACAAGCACCCCTCTGATAATACAAATGAGAAATATAAAATAAGTGATAAATTCGTGACGCAATTATTTTATGTAGCCATGTAGCAGATGATCCTAACAGGAGACCAGCGCCACTAAATGACCAACATTATATATCTATTCGGGACTATTTTGTGCCAAATTGGCGTATGTCTTGTAATGTTTATATTGGTCAAGAATAAATGCTTCATTTCTTTCTTTACTGCCTCCCACTTTAAACAAGTGGCAGCGCTAGTCGTTGCAATTTATTAAAAGAGCCTTATAAAATGAAATTAAATGCCAAATAAGATTGAATCTTGAGTTCAGTTTATTGCCTAAGTGCTTGAAGGAAAAGTGTTTCATCGATTAGGTTCGCAAGGACCTAGGTACTTAGCTCAAGAGGCAATACGGCTAAGCATTATGTATGTCTACATATTATGGATAGTTACCTAAGTGCATGAAGGAATAGTGTTTCATTGAGTAGTTACTTAGCTTAAGAGGCATGTGGCTAAGCATTATGTATATTTATTACGTAGTACATTATATACTCCATATTTATATTCTTCCATGCTGGTCTCTGGGGGTAAAGAAAAAACATAGAATGTACCAGTTGCTTCTCTTCCCGCGCAGATGGTAAAAGCCCATCGAGGGAAGTCTTAGGAATCATGTTATCGGCGATGCAGCTAGCAACCCGTCACTATTTTGATTCCGCTTTCCACATAGACGCCCACAATCATGCTAACCGTGGCCTTTAGGTCTTGTCATCTTAGGCTCTGTCTACCCCGTAAGAACTGTATTCAGGCGTAACTTTGCGGAGGTTCATGTCAAAAAATAAATGGATAACTTTACTTTGCTACTCCGCGATATAGTGAGGTCAAATCACGCTCCTATTCAAGCAGTCAATGTTTGAGAAAACAACGACAACACAAAAAAAAACAATGGAAACAACCGAATTGACAATCAGAAACACCACCAACACAGAATATTCCGGACACGTGTTTCACCTCTCTCCTAAGGCATCCTCGGATGTTGACGCTCCGACGAACGATCGATGTTTCTTCGATTGTTCGTCGGAGCGTCTTTTTTTACCCCGTAAGATATAAAGACGTGATTTATGTATGTATGTATGTGTATGTACATGTATTGGCATTTTTATATGCATATTAATACCTACACAGGCAAGTAGACATGAGTGAGTAAGCATACCTATTCGGTTGATGGTATTATGATGGTATTGTATAATATTATCTCACGTTACTCGCTTGCGTGCCAATGCATTACGATTTATATTTCGAAGCGTTTTCGTCATCTCTCTCTGCAATTTTTAACTTTTTATGTGAAAATAAGAAAGATCAAGAAGCAAAGAGTCGATTTTGATTTTGAGACGTTCTATTCCTGCTCGGTCTTTAGACGTTATTTTTTTAATCCCAAGATTTTTTTGCTGCCACATTTCATAATTGCTAGTAAAATGATTATCTAGAGATACAAAAGGTAGAAAAAGGTAGATGCTTACAAGTTCCTAGTGCGAGTTAAATACCTCTGGCTACACAAAGAGCTAAAAGTACTTTTTCGTTCACTGTTGCAGGAAGGCAGGTAATACAAAGAACATTAGAGAGTTAGGCTATAAATACAACTCGCGCGCCGTTACCCAAGTAAACCACTTAAGACTAACGTAAAATTAATCCAAAGATGTTGCAGCAGTATCCCGAAGTTTCAAACAATAACGAACATCTATCCTTACCCGTCATTACACGAATAGCCTTATTAATTTATACAAAACAATGCAAATTAAGATGGTCTCGCGTACAAGCCATTAGAGCATAACTTTATGGAAAGCCACGGACGCCATATTGAATTTGTTGCGAATTACGCTCGAGGTGATGCGTCGTTTTTTAATCGGTTCGATAGTTTTACTATTGGACGGGAAAATAAATATAATGTAAATAAATAATTCCCTCGATGGGCTTTTACCATCTGCGCGGGAAGAGAAGCAACTGATAAATTCTATGTTTTTTCTTTACTCCCAGACCAGCATGGACCATGGATGGAAGATGGAGCAGCATGGCGCATTTTTTATACCATACCAAAAAAAGACTCTGTCTACCCCGTAAGAGATAAAGAAGTGATTTATGTATGACTGTATCTTTTGATTAAGTAGAAAGTAAGTAAGTAAGTAAGTGCTTCATTGTACAATCATAAAGAAACAGACACAAATTACAAAAAAAAAACAGTAAACACACTAGCACTAGGAGACTTAGAGGACTGATTTTTTCCGAGTTCTAAGAAACCGCAGACTTCAGTATTTGGTAAATAAAGGTTAATTTCAACTTTGTACTTTTATGCGTTACTGAGAAAATGGCTGCCTTACAGGCTGAATGGCGTTTATTTTAAACTAGCTTCTGCCCCGCGACTTCATCTGCGTATTATAGATAACCTTCCTCTCAAATCACTCTATCTATTAAAAAAACCGCGTCAAAATTCGTTGCATGGTTTTAAAGATCTAAGCATACATAGGAAAAGCGTCTTTGTTTTATACTGTGTAGTGACACTGTCAATTAGTACAATGTACAGCGCTCAAGAGATGGCGCCACTAGTGTAAATATGAGGGTATTTTGCTATCTATTTTAACAAGACGGACAGACGGATCCTATAAGCGTTCCGTTTTTTCCCTTCGAGGTACGGAACCCTAAAAACGTAATAACAAACCTTTGAATAGAAGCCCGTTTGTTTTATAGTCCAGAAATAAAAGCCTTCAAGTTGTTTTCTTTTGCAATGTAAAATGGCGTCGAAGCGCCAACGAAATACATCACGTCTGCGACGGGGTGCGGAAGTGCTAATGTATTGAGATTTATTTATCATGCAATCATTGCCTTGCCAGATTTATATTTGTATAAAATCATGACTTTGCGGGTGGTAGGACCTCAAGCAAGGTCCGTCCGTAGTGTTCGTTACCACTGTCTTAACGCTAATCTCGTCGCTAAACAACCAATCGCGCAAGCAAGCGCGCTGCTATGTTGCTGCGTAGAGAGTAACCTTATTAATTCACGCTCTATAGGCTTCTGCTAACTTAGCAATCGTTTGTCCTTATTTGTCACTTTGACATTTACCTTTCACAGATAAGGACAAACGATTGCTAAGTTAGCAGAAGCCTATAGAGCGTAAAACTGTAGGTGAAAGTACTGGCACTGGAATTGCGTCGCTAATCTTGAAGCAAATTTGATATAAATTATAGTTGTTATGAAAACGACTTCAAAGGTTTGTTCCGTAAATCTGTATCAGCTATCATCGGAACAGATTTAGCGTTCTATTCGTGTTGCTAGCGAAAGATGGCTTCACATTTCTAAGGCACAACAGAGTTCACCAATTAAATGACTTCGCATTGTATTTCACGGCCTCGTGAAAAATGATCACGTTTTCGTCAGAACCAGCCCGACTGACATATTAAACCACGGGCCAAATTAAAATGTAGAACCTGACCGAGTCACGCTCTTGTGTAAAGTGAATAAGATAAATGGCCACCGGAACGTTCATTTTATGTATCACAGAAATAAATTAACCGAGCCATCCGAGCCCCAGCTACTCATTCCACAGCTATATCAATAATGCTTGTGATATGTTTAAATTTATGATGAAATGAGAGGTTTTAAATTGTATTACGCGCGCTCTTCGTTAAAAATTGATGCTTGCTTTGTATCTTTTTATGACAAACTGATCTATGTTTTAACCTTTCTGAAAAGACTTAATGAATTTCTGTTGAAGTAAATAATTAGCGAAAAGAATTGTGCAGGAGAATTAGTAACTTTTAGTTTATTAAAGTATGAAAAGTTTAACAATGTTTTGCAGATGAAATAATTACACGACGAGTGAGAAATAAAACTGCTTTGTTGATTAAGAAAATAATCGCAAAATTATATAACAAAATGTGTACAAATTGCTGTGAGGGCGGGTGTTTTTGAAGCTTCGTAAAATGAGTTAGACATTGAATGCAAACATAATTATTTTATTCTTTATTTTGCCACTGCTTCGTCCAGTCCCAAAATCGGTTCAAAATACTTCTGCAGGTTGATAGGCTAGTTTATCTGAATACCCCTGTTAAATGTTGACGAATGATTCCTTACATTGGTCGATGTGCAAAGTGTACTGCGTCAGAAAAATGGCGTTTAATCAAATAAACCCAACCTGCTGACATATTCCAGAAACAGTTTAAATATACTTTGTAAACACAACTCCAAATTAAAGCATGTCACGTCCCATAGTAACTGTAATCGTATTTATATTAAGCTTCGTTGCAGGGTCCAACAAAGCATTATGTTACTATGAAACCATTAAAGGCTTCACACACGCGCGGGTGTGAGCAAACCGGGGGCAAAAAAAGTTAATCGAAGTTTCCTCGCCACTTCTGCGGGTTAGGGCTCGATCACATGCATGCGGCACCCGAACTTTCTTTCTTCGGCGACTCAATAATATTGTGATTCCGCCAACTGCTGTAACACGACATAAATTCTTTTTTATCTCTCCTCGTTCGCCCGTAAATGTTGTTATGAGAACGGTATAACTTTCCCATTATCGCTATTATCAGTGCAGCCGCGGCTTGAATATGACTTTAAAGAAAATAGATGGATGCTAAAGGAATTTCCTCGTGAACGAAGCAACTGTGATTTTAATTAAAATTTCCTTCCTCAAATTATATTTACATTCAACTAATGACCGTCTTGTTTGAGCGAGCAACCAAGAGTTTTGGTTTTTGTTTGGTTTCTGACTTCATTTTTGTTATTGCATTTTTAATATGAGAATTAATTAATTTAAAATAGCCTTCAGATTTTTTGTACGAAGCAAAACGTGCTGTCGTATTCAGCAAAGTGGTTTAAAAATACAGAGAATCTTCGATTAAAGCTATTCATCACCGATGAAGTAAAACTAAGTATGCGTGATGTGCACCAAGTTACTTACACAATAACGTTAACAATAACCGTTAATTTTGATATAATATTTCATAGGAATCCTCTCAAATATGCGTTAAAATCGTCGGTTAGGTATAAGTAACTTATTGCAACTCGCTCTAAGTACACAATAACAAACTCCAGGGATGCCACAGTCAATTCTATTGCTAGTAGGTTAGGTATTCAAAATAATCAGTTTTTGGCATCACATTTTCATTTGCAGATCTCTGATATACGTGATATGGACCCCTAAAGGTTCCGTGGACCCCATTTTGAGGAATACCGTCTCAGAGTATTTTTATAATAGGTACCGTCAATTCCTTCTTTGTCGTGTTTACACTATCTTTGACTTCGAGATCAATCTATACCATGATATCGTATTGAAGATATTTTAAGAAGTCTTGTAATCATGATAATATATGTGTATCAAAAGAATCGATAATCAAGTACGTATCATTTCGTCGGAAGTGAAAGATCTTCGTCTTTCAATCTAATTCCGATCGCAGCCTAGTTATAGACGAATAAAAGTTAAATTGTTAACACAATCGACTTTACAATATCTACTAAAGGCAAGATAAGTTGAAACCATTATTTATGGCTACCTTTCTTAAACTTTATTGTTATCATCTTTACGTACGCCGCAGCCTCGTCCAGTTAATGTCCGGGGAAGCGAAATTCACCCCATTTACCTAGCAGAGTTTCTACTAAACGGAGGCAGCCCAACATAATTTATGAGATTTTTTCCCTCTAAAATACCGTCTTGCCAACATAAAAAGATCAACTGTGACGAGTAGCTTTCCACTGGCTTTAATGTAACGTTGTTTTTATTGTAAATCTAGTTGCTAGGGTCGGGCGAGAAATATTAGTATGCTCGTAGTTGCTTTTTATGAAAATATTGCATTAATTAACTTTGTAGATAATTTCCGCTGCTATTAGTAAAGCATCCTGTATGTATTTTAGTGATTTTATGCACCTTCTTGTTTCCAGCTGGAATATGACTTTTGCAATACATCGCAACCGTTTCGATAAGGTTTTGATGGAATCATTTTGGAAGTGTAGTCTTCACCGTGTAAAATTCCTCGTACATTTTGGCAACTTTGTAAGTGATGCCGACACTCCAGGGTCCATAAATAACGCAAACTATTAAGAAACTGGCACATTGCTAGCTCAAACAACTCCCAGAATGAAATACTGGCGTCTCTACACGGGACGATTTTATTACAGCCTGTTGGAGCACCTTTAGGGGATAACCGTAGAGAAAACCGGCTATTTTATCTATGAAGTACGACCACAAGCAATCAAGCCCACCTGATGGTAAAGACCACCACACATGGGCACCCGTAACGATATTATCATCATCACCCTAAAGACGTCCACTGTTGAACAAAGGCCTCCCCCTTAGCACACCATAATGAACGACAACTCGCCACCTGCATCCACCGGTTTCCCGCAACTTTCACGATGTCGTCGGTCCACCTAGTGGGAGGCTTGCCAACACTGCGTACAGCGAATGGTGAGAAAGATGGTGGTACTAATCCGGATGGACCTTGCACAAGGTCTTTATTATTCCGTCTCACTGCAGGGTACAGGCCTCCTTTCAGAATAAGAGGGCTTGGACTGTGCTATTCCCACGCGGACCATTGAGTTGCTTCGCAGGTGTGTATCTAAATTGCCTAACGATGTTCTTCACCACAAAGCTCATGGTATATCAAATTACATTTGGCACATAAACTCAGAGGTGCAAGTTCAGGTTTGAACCCATGACCCTTGAAACACCAGGTGTACTTTGCTACCACGACTTTATTAAAAGAAATTGGTTCTTAATTGATACATTACAATAAAGCTGAAGAGGTGACCCCCACAATAGACGTCTGACCATGGAACATATTTAAAAAAATTGGCTGGGGATTTTTAGAATCGATAATAAAACGTTCCAACAGAATTTTAAAATTTTTGTCTGTTTGTCGGCTTTTCTGTTTGTTCTTTTTCATATTTGCTAGCGCATCACGTACGGCTGAACGAATTTCAATGCGAACTTTACTCATCTGATAAGAAAATCACTGGGCCAGGTTATAGTCTAATTTTTATCCCGGGAAATTGCATAGTTCCCGCGGAATAGCGATAAACATGTCAATTTCTAATTCTTCACGAACGAAGTCGTGGGCAGAAGCTAGTATGTAATGAGTACTTAGCTAATATCTACATTAATGGACTTGAGACGCAAAATTTTAACTCTTAAATTATTCGCGGTTAATTACATTGGAATTACTTCCTTCGTCTAAATATCGGAAGCTCATGATATCCCGTGGAAAAAATAATGTCTGAGGCGAAACTTTGTCTCAGTATAAAATTTCGTGCAAATTATTAGAATCGAGCTCTACCTCTTAAGAAATTAAATGGAGTTTCTTTTTACTCAAAGCTCTAACAGCTCTCTAGAACACTTGGACCAATAAACAAGTCTGAAGAATTAAACCCATTTGTGGGGTGTTTTATAAAACCCACTTAAGCGAAAACGTATTTCCTTGTAAATCTGGATGTAACTACGGTAACCAAAAGACAAGCTAAAAAGGCTGATCATAAGTATGTCGGGCAACAGTAAAAAACCTACACTTCCACGCTGGTCTGGGAGCAAAGAAAAGGAATCAGCCCACAATCATGCTAAACGTGGACTTTAGGTCTTGTTACTTTAGGCTCTCTCTACCCCGTGTACATTACCTACCTGCATTGCACGGTCTCATCGTCTACGGGAAGACGGGCCTTCCCCTTCTTGGTACGGTCCTGGCGGAAGCCGGGCCGCGGCCACTGGGGGGGCGTTTGTGGTGAAACCCCAGTGGCATCCCACTGCGTCCCCAACACACAGGTCTGAGGCAATGCCGGAGAGTTTTTAATTTGGGTGTACCCTTTCGGGAGGGAAATCCCACATACCCCTAGACATCCCTGTGCCAAGGGCATCCATAAAAATTTCCTCTCTGTTAAAAAAAAGCCTTAGTCTACTCGTAAAAGATAAAGACTTGATTTATGTATGCATGTGTGTAAAAAAATCTGGAATTAGTACAAAAATTGAATAGCAGAATTATATGCGTACGTGTTACGGGAATAAGGGCCTAGGGGCTAATTAAAAAGGTTGGTCAGAAGTCTGAGTTAAGAAATGTCCTTAGAAATAATATCGAGTGGTTACTCTAGATGTAACCCTAGCCAGGCTGAAACACGGCGCCAGATTAATTGAGTTTTATTCGAAATCTTTGTTGAAAATGTTCTGAAGCAGCCCAAAAGTAAAAAATGTCTAGATGGTCTAGTTAAAGGTCTACTATCTTGCGCTCCTAACTAAATAGTTATAGAAAAGTATTCTACGATATATATTTCATCATCATCATCTCTATGAACGACTCCCTGCTGGGTACAGGTCTCTTCTCAAAATGAGAGGGCTTGCAGACCTATAATCGTATATATTTACTTAGATATCTATGTTGAAGGAGCACTATCTGTCATCTTGTGCATGAATCTTGTAGCTGGCTTTTTTAGGTATTTCAGTACTTAGTATATTAATATATATTCTAAATTGCACCACCTGCTCAGATCTGTTCTGTTCTCCAGTCCATTATAGTTGCCTGGTAGAGATCGCTCTGTAGCGATAAGGCCGCCTATTAACCTTGTAATATTCTGTATACCTTTTTTCTGTTTTGGTTGTTATAATATGTGGTGTTCAATAAAGAGTTATTGTATTGTATTGTATTGTATTGTAGATAACCACTCCCCGATTATTGCAATTCAGTTCCCATCCTACATGTTTGTTACGCACCGTGTATAAATGCGTACCGAATTCAACGCGTCATTTCTTAATCAGCTTACCCGCCTACAATACTTACCTATTCGGCCCTTCTATTTCGAGCATAACAAACAATAACCCAGTGTCCGTGTGGTACTAAAATTTCAAAACATCCCTCCGAAATAGGCGTCTAAACCTATCCTGTCAACAGTGGCATGCCTAATCACCGTCGTTCATACGGGCGGTACGTGTCACTCCTACACCTCCAAATAAATAAATTACAAGGGCGAGTGGCCATCGACCCTCCTCAACCCGTTCCCAACAAATAGAACAATTATCCATCCCTTTGCGTTGGACGTGTATTTATTATTGACGCGAAAAGGTACTGTTGCGGGCGGGCCGCTCGAAAGCACGACATAACCCTCGTTTAACGCTTTTATCTCGTTCTTACTATATTTAAACGAAAGAGACGCGTGTAGCGGCGGTAGACAGGGCTGGTACTTGCTCCGTTGTGCTTAAGTTATACGTAAACAGACGTAGTGGATTTGTCTTTTAATTTATTTTGTTTGTGTAAGTATAGTTTAAGCCGACCGTTGATACGGAGCGTTGGAAATGTTTGACTCTTTTTATCCTTATTCACGAAGACTACCCACCTGCTATGGGTGGTGTAGGGGTATAGCACGCGTCACGGAATGACGAGGATCCGGGTTCGATTCCGGGCCATAGCTTTACTTTTCAGATTTTTCTATGTGTTCTAATTTTCACTGACATTTAGAAATTTACTTATTCACGAAGACTTTTTACGCGCTTAGCGTCAAAAAATCGTATCTACAAGTTACAAAAATTCGAAGGCTTACTCTTCTGCTATGAGTAGTGTAGCGGTATAGCACGCTTCACGGAATGATAAGGATCCCGGTTTGATTCCCGGCCATAGCATTACTTTTCGGATTTTTATTTAAAGGCTCTTCTGTTCTTAATATTGTTGAATCATAGAGGAATTCTCTAAATAGAGTGGTAATATAGGCTATCCATTTCTCCAATACATTTGTTGGACAAAAAACAATCAATCAGAAGGTAAATTAAATGAAGTAGGTACTTTATTTTATTAACCTCCTACGCACAAAGCTTCCAGATTGTAAGAGAAGAAGTACCTACAATGAGTTTCTGAAGTTACAATTCTAGAAGTTTCTAACATTTTTAAAACACAGAGTCGACGTTTCATCATTGTTTCAAAGTACGAACAGGAAAACGCCAAGAGAAATACATTGTTATTTTGTGAATTGTTCAAATTCTTATAGCTTGTTTAAATTGTGTTATTTTGCAAATTGGCACTAACATTTTCCAGCATTTTGGCTAGTAAAATTTACAACTTACCCACTATAACGTAGTAAAAGTGCTTCAGATCAATAAAAGGCGTGGATATATGGCAATTGTAGGAATTGTTAATATTTAGAAAAGATACAAACATAAATCACAGTCTTTATCGACAGAACTTAGGGTAACAAGACATTAAGGCCGCGTTTAGCATGGTTGTGGGAGTATAGGTGGAAAGGGGAATCAAAATAGCGATGGATTGCTAGCCGCATCGCCTATAGCATGATTTCTACGATTTGCGCCGATTCCCTAGATGGGTTTTTACCATCTGCGCGGAATGAGAAGCAACAGGTACATTCTATGTTTTTTCTTTGCTTCTAGACGAGCACGGCAGGATTAGAAAACATAAATAATATAATTTTCTTTTATTGACTGAAGAAAAGAAAAAAATCCCCTTTATAAATCAAAGTCTTATGTACCTAGTCATTCGACTCTGCTGCAGTTCTGACCTAAATCTTCACTTATTCTCTCCATCAAAATCATTTACACATGAGTATATTTAATTACACCACCGAACATTATTCTGAACTCAACAAACTGACAAAAGGTTCAGTGACCTATCAAATCTGACCCAGGCCGTTAATATTGCACCGGCACGTGAATCTGCCAGGTGAGGAGTGTTTTGTCGGTGCTCGCTCTCAACACAGTGGCAGATGGTTTGTGTTAAATACGTTCTGCTAGTGACAAAGGCGTATCATTAGACATGTTTTCTATGGGCTTTAGACCGCGATTGCGTTCAGTGAGCCATAGATACTTTTACTTATATCACGATGCAAATGCTATAGATCCAATAATATCATCCACTGATAAACTCTGAAAGGAAAGGAAAATTGACGCAGATTTCCATATCTTCGTTACCGTAAAACCGAGGGGAATTACGTTAGACATGAATCATGCAATCAAACGTTACCACGCAATGCCAGAAAAGTCGACGGGGGCTGTTAAGACGTACATTACTTCTACTACGTACGCAAATGAAGTCGTACATTTTCCCGTAGTCGACTCACGATCTCAGAAGGTACATTTATCCCAGTCTTGAATAAGATATTGTCGAGACACGGACAAAGCTGAGATGTTATCGCCCGTCTTCGAGTAGCCACGATGCATAACACGGCTGATTTACTTTTCCCAGCTTGCTTAGGTAAAGCTTATCTGTTTTCTTCCTATTAATATGAAAATAGGTACATAGATTTGTATTTAACATACACATACATACACAAATCACGTCTTTATCCCTTACGGGGTAGACAGAGTCTAAGGTAACAGGTACCTACAGGCCACAATTAGCAAGAATGAGGGTTTATAGGCGGAAAATGGAATCAAAATAGTGATGGGTTGCTAGCCTCATCGCCTATAACATGATTCCTATAAGTTTCGCCCATTCCCTCGATGGCATTTCACCACCTGCGTGGTTGTATTTAACTAGGCAAGTGAACTCCATCTCAGGCCAAATCTTTGTTTGCCATGAGTCGTGAGTGTAGTCAATGTTAAGACTATTTTAGTGGTTAGATAAAGATAATGATTTGATTTTCAATTTCAGTGTGTTTATTAATAATAGAAAAACCAGCTTCTACTTTCACTGAACGAATATTTTACGAGTAGAATATCACACTCTCAGTGTTTGGTGATTCTTTTGATGATTATGCCTTTAGTTATGGCTGTCACAGTATTTTTCTTTGGCGCTTCTCTCGACCCGTTTTAATCTGTGTTATGGGAATAATTTGTTTATCTAGTTAAAATTTCATCTCATATTTTCTATACATATTATTCACGGATGAATAAACCAGCAAAATGATCAAGTTGATTAATTTGAAACGATTTGCATTCTATTAAAGTAACGTATTTCAGAGCCGTCGCGGTCATTCGGGACCAATCAATTTTCAGTCAGTGTAAGGGTGTCAAATTTGGTTTCCTTTCAGATATACATTCAGATATTAGAAATATAGATTTTAAATATAGATTAGAAATATAAATATGGATATTATGAAAGTTTACACAATTAACGTGAACCTTTAGAACGGCCCGTTATTTCCGAATAAAACTGACTATAAGTACCTAGCATATACGAGTATAAATACAGTAGGTAGTTAGTACGACATTAGTTTTATACTTTTGGTATAC
Organism: Pandemis corylana; assembly: GCA_949127965.1. Taxonomy (NCBI): domain Eukaryota; kingdom Metazoa; phylum Arthropoda; class Insecta; order Lepidoptera; family Tortricidae; genus Pandemis; species Pandemis corylana. Next base: position 10,450,744 of record OX421866.1, on the reverse strand, counting down.
TGCCTGCTGTGTATTTGATCAGTGGAGTAGCTACCAAGGGGCTAGGCGGTGCAGTGTCCCGGGGCCCCCAAGCCCAGGGGCCCTCGAATCCTTACCAGAAGTAATTTTCAATAATTTTATTTAATAAACCCTAACCAGTTTAGATAGTAATGGGGCCCCATTTTTTTATTTGCACCAAGGCTAGCTACGCCACTGTATTTGATAGTAATTTTACTGATATAATTTTCATAACAATGACATGAAATGAGCTTTGATGTAGTTTCAATGCCATTAACGTTTCAAAAGGATTATAATAGCACAGTTTGTATTTACGAATGAAATAATGGGAATGTAGATTCAATTTTACAAACAACCAAAACAGCCAACTGTTGATCACGATCGGCTCATCGGTCAAACAAAAATCATTGATCAGATAGTTATGTAAATACTAGTCGTTGTGATGCATAGGGCGAATCCGTGAACTAACTTTTGCTAAAAGATTTTCTGAAATTTACAGTGGAAAGTTATCTTTCGAAGGTCATCGATACAGAATTCATTGTGAATAACTTGACCTTAGTTTCTTCGATAAACTCTCACGGTTTGACAGTTTAAATAAATCTATATAATTTTTTTTTGGAGGTCAGTATCCCAAATATAAATGACAATTTAACCTTACAATACTTACATCAATATTAGAATACAAATAAATTAGCTTAAATTAAATTAAATTAAAATTAAAGTCAACTTACACTTTTACAATAATTCGTTTAACACCATCCAACATCGCGGGTCACCCCTATCCCGTGACGATTGGCTTATGGTATGTCCTCCAGCGCTCATGAAGGGGCCTGGCATCCCACTCCCTCGCCGCCGTAAGCAAAGCATTGGAGGAGGCGTAAATGGTTAAAAATAATAATAAAAGCATTTAATTCCGATAAAGTCATTTTATCATATTATGACGTGCCCGAATGTTTTAATTTATCTTATTGAAACGATGTTTAAAGGTAGGAAAACACACTTTTAACTCGGCGAGAAACACGGCACCGCACCGCAGTAAAAATAAATCTTATCCTCACAACTAGAAATACTAAAATTGAATCATGCTCTGGCGGGGCTTACAAAAATGTACACCAGATATAATAATTTTACATAATATTTTTAGTTTTTACACCCGTTTAAATTTAGGACGTTCTAACTTTAAAATAATTAGGTAATATTTCTACGAAAGTATCTGCGAACACGAAAAAAAAAGAAGGCGAGGCATTACCTACCTTTTCTCGAACCGTTTCGCCGTTCAAAACTAGACATTAGTTAGCTAATGTGTGAATATTGATACATTTTAAGCATACCTATTAAATATTGTTATTAAAAAAAAAAGCATACCTACTTACAATATTAGAATCTAAAATACATGGTGCTTTCCGATTTCAACAAAAACAGTATCAGCTCACATCAGGGGTTGAATCTGTGGCGCAATCCTCATTTTATTCAACTGTACATTTTAAATAAAGAGATCGGATTATTCAGGCCACGTCTCTTAATTAAAATTTTAAAACATCTCGCTACCGTTTTGTAAATTATACTTTTACATGGCCAGTAAATAGGCGACCGCACGATTTTATGCCGTTGTAAATTAATTAACATTTTAATTGTGTTCTCCAAGATTTGCATTACAAAGAGTCGCCGAACGCTGCGCTAGATAAGGGACGCCATGGGGCAATCGCGCCGCTAAACACCCCTTGCATGAACCCATTACACCAGGGGTTCCCAAAGTTGTCTGGGCTACGGCCCATTCAATACAAGTACCTCTAAGAAATTCAACCGTTATCAATATGAAGAAAGGACTTTTCAAATTACAAACGAAGTGTTAATACATTTTTTTGGTCTGTCGTTTTGACAGGTAGGGCCCACTTAATATTCGCTCGCAACCCACCAGTGGGTCGCGACCCATGGTTTGGGAAACCCTGCATTACACTAAAATGGATGTCCTAGATAGATAATACGCCTATTGCGTTAAAAGCTAAACGCAAAGAGGCAGAATGTATAAATGACATGACATTGATGTACTTTTATGGCTTTGTTAGATGTATTTTCTGATAAATTTATTTTTTTGTATAAACATTTCTGATCGCCTTCTTTCCCTACAAACAAATTTTCTGCTAAATTTATTTTCTTGTATAATTATTTCCGAAGGCCTTCTTTCCCTATAGACATACAATACATACATACACATACACAAATCACGCCTTTATCCCTTACGTGGTAGACAGAGCCTAAGGTAACAAGACCTACATGCCACGTTTAGCAAGATTGTGAGCGTATAGGTGGAAAATGGAATCAAAATAGTGATGGGTTGCTAGCCGCATGGCCTATAACATGATTCCTATGATTTTCGCCAATTCCCTCGACGGGCTTTTACCATCTGCGCGGGAAGAGAAGCAACTGGTACATTCTATGTTTTTTCTTTGCTCCCAGACCAGCATGGAAGTAATAGATACCTATAGACATATTTTCTGATATATTTATTTTCATGTATAAAAATTCCGAATACGTTCTTCCCCTGTAGTTTTTTTTAACATACGCAAAATTCCGTTGTTGTTCATTTTACTAGGGGCACAATTTCCGACAAAATTTCTGCCCGTTCACGTTACTGCATGAATACCTACTACTTACATGTTGTATAACAGCGTTGTGACAGATCTTGTTAACTTTTGTAGTAAAGGTGGTAGAGCTAGTTACAAGCAATATGATTACAATAGGTGTAAAACCAAAGTAGAATGAGGCTCCTGATTAGGTTATTATTTAGGTCGTATTCACGTACATAACCAAGTTTCATAAGCGGCACTGATAAAACCGATGTAGGATGATTAATTTGGATTCATTTAGGTTTAGGTGCCCTCGGGCCACCCCTAAGCCGCGAACATGGTTGTTTTAACATGAAACTACCGTGAGACTTAATCATCATTACACATAAACACTCAACATCACTCGACTTTTTATACGTGAGTTATCCGTTTATGTGTAATGATGGTTGTTTTAATTTAGAAATATTCTTTATTTTACAAAAAAAAATATTCCATTCAAAATTGCAAGCAGGGTTACAAGCAATCAAGAAGTTTTGTCCCTAGGAGAATGAACGACTACGGAACCTTGCTTAGGTTAAAAAAAATACAGGGAAAGAAGGCATTCGGAAATTTTTATAAAAAAAAATATAGGTATATCTGAAAATACATCTAACAAATCCGACTCAGTTCAGGCTTTAGCTGTTATTTTTAGTATGGATTCAGATCCAGCTCTCAGCAGTGGGCGAACCTAAACTGAATCGGAGTTGAATTGCATTAAGATGTCATGGTAAGGCCTTAGGGCCCGGTTGAAGTGAATGTCATTTCACTATGAGAATGTCAAAGACAGCGCCCTTTATGACAGACTTCTCAGTTGCCGAGTAATCTACTTCGAGTTGTGACTGTAACTATTGCACGGTACTGTAACCAAAAATCTTAGTATGGGCGCGGCGTTCCACTCACGGCATGTTCGCGAGCCACGTCCACACTAGGGTTTTTGGTTTCTGTAACGTGCAACAGCTACGGTTACAGCTCGCTAATGAGTACCCGGCTTTAGTGATCCGGGTTTATACAGAGCGTTCCTTCTTTTTGTTATCTCGTAAGTACTTATAACCTACATTTATACGTTTATGAGTAGGTACAGTCAAGTGTAATAATATGTATTTAGACAAAGATTCAAAAATAAGTACCATACGCTCTTATACCGGCGCAATAAGGTAGTGGGACATATTTTTGAGAAGTTCCTATCAATACTTATTTTTGCACTTGACCGTACCTGCGCGGATGAGTGAAATTCGTAAACAGTTGTTTTTAGTGACCTGAGATCCAGCTTAGTAAATTTTTCGCCCCGAAACTTTCTATAAGCATCAAAACATTGCTCGTCTATTTAAAAGTACAAGATAGAACTAGAAGCTAGCACTTGCTTCTTGTTACCTATTATTGTGAAATAAGCTTCTAACCATATAATATATTTTCCAAACTAGCGACTATAGAACAAGGAACACCTGCATGGTATAAGTTCGTTCAAACATCCATTAGGAAGATTGTTCGTCCGACCTAAGTCCAATATCGCGTTGAAACCTCTGCAAAGAGCCCGATTCTTCAAAAACTACTTATAGTTATGTGTATACAAACGAGTTTCAGTGGACCAGGTAATATTCTTGAAATAAAAGGCTCTGTGAGGGTATCTTTTTTAATAAAAGTTTACTATTGGGTCCTTTCGAATTGTAAGCCTTTAGGTGGCCGACTGGCACGAAAATGGGTGTTTTAATTGGCATTTTCACTTTTTTTAGTGTGCTCCAATTCGAAAACCATTTGAAGGACAACAACCATATACGATTTATCTTGTCCGATTTCAAAAATACTTTACAAATGAAGATATTTTTGTAAAAGTATTTTCGATCTTTGTTTCACCTAACGACCCGGTTTTTGGCAGAACCGGGCATTAATGTTTGCCACAAAAATGAAAAAAAAAGTAGACTTATAGACAAAACCGATTTTTTAATTGCTAAACGAACTGATCGTGCCAAAATTATCAATTTATCAAATAGCGAAAAAATAATTATTTTTAACAAACAAAGCTATGTAAAAGCATAATATTCAAATAAGTTGCTTAAAATAGTCCATTTTATCAAATAAATATGTTAAAAGCACAGCTTAAAAAAATGAACAATGCTAATTGCATGCAATGTTTAAAGCCTACGAATATGCCGTACCTAGTAAATTTTCATTTAAAAATTATTTTTAGTGATACTTCGAAAGCTGTTTTTCAGGTTTATTCTCATGTTCCTGGATTTTCTCTGTGAGCTTTATCAACACAGATCTCACAGACATTTAGAGACCCATTTGGTTTGTCGGGATTTTTTTGTGCAGCAGTGAGGGAATTATCGAAATTATTATTTACTAGCTTCTGCCCGCGACTTCGTCTGCGTAGAATTATACATAAAAACCTTCCTCTTGAATCACTCTATCTATTAAAAAAACCGCTTCAAAATCCGTTGCGTAGTTTTAAAGATCTAAGCATATATAGGGACGGACAGACAGTGACAGCGACTTTGTTTTATACTAGTGATTACGTTTCTTTTACTATATCGTAAAAAAAGCCACAAGATAAACATAGACATATTTGTTGAATTCTTGTAGAATACGTAAATTATAGTGGCAATAGGCAAGCGATATTGCTTGAGGAACAGGTGACTGTTGGGACAGAAAGGTTCTTCTGGCGACCACAAAGTGGAAGACCGACCGGACTAAAAGATATAGAAGACCGCTATAGAGTTGCGGTCAATCGGTGCGTACATGGCTTGTCGTTATTTTGTTAGCCTTTTTTCAACAGTGTTGAATCCATGACAATATCGGGGCAAGTAAAATTCATGATATCTTCCTCTCTTTCCGATTGTTCGATCCTTTATTGGACATCGGATAACATAACATTTCATACGTACTTGCCCCGACATTGTATCGGCATCCGACACCGGTAATATGATCGGTTCACATGAAAACGAATCCAAAATGAGACAAATCCTGAAAATAACGCATTAAGAAAATTTTTAGTGCAGTTTTTTATAAAATTAGGAATAAAACAACCACAATTAGAAATCGTTTTTTATTATTATATTCCACTATTTACACTCCTTGCTTACTTATAAACTTAAACCTAAGTTAAACCTGTCTAGATCGTAGTATGGTAATAAAACTGCTTTATTTCTAAGCTTGCGGTATTTACATAACATTTCCCTAGAACTAAATAACGATTACAAACGTGACAAGCAATCGTAACTCAATACAGTACAGATAAAAAACGTTTTATCATACGAAATCTTTACCATACTTTGGCAAAGGCAGATAGGCCATGCAACCAGACTAGATGTTAAAGTTCGCGCGCGAACTTTGAGGAATTGATAGCTGGGGAAGCCAAGGACCCGAACGACGCTTCATACAACTATAACTTCCTAGGAGTATGACTCTCTAAACCAACGTTTCTTAATCTTTCTCACCAATCAATCAAGAACAGTTCTGTCTGATAAAAAAAAACGTTCAAAGCTTAGTATTACGCGTTTTGATGGCATTAACTTCTTGTTGTTAAATGATAATAATGGAGACTGCAAGCCCCCATACATACACTGGCGACCCGAAGTGTCCGCGGACCACAGTTCGAGAAACATTGTTTTAAGCGAAAATCGTCGAAGACAATCACAGGCTTTTCAGACAATCGTAGCTTGACCCTTTTGCTCGTACACGTAGGTGAGCGTTTTCCAAAAAAAAAAAGTCCACATGAATATTTATTACAGAATTATTTTTTTTTGGGTTTTTCTTACTCAGGATCGTTTACCCTATCGATTCTCGTACAAGAAAAAAAGTGTCCCAGAGTTTACTATGGATTTTTTCCTGTTCGTCACGTTCAATACCTACCTATATTAAAAAAGTGACGAACTGCAGTGGAAATTTAGGGCCACATTTTTTCTTGTATAAGGATCGGTAGGCTAAACGATTTTGAGTAAGAAAAACCCAAAATAGTTAAATTCTGGAAAAAATGTTCATGTCGTATTTTGTTTGAAAACGCTCGTGTATCACGGACGTAATTCATTCAGAAAATCACAGCTGTACTAGTGTTGAGCTTGACGCGATCACGATTATCGCTCTTCAAAATTTTCATCGTTTTCGTTAGCCATATCACTGTTAAAATGTTAATTAAGGTTCCCCAGAGATCGCGTGCGACGTGTGTGATGTACATGGATGAACAAATCGGCCAAGTTTATTTTCCAAATATATTTCACTCGTGCGAAGAATGGATTTGAATCTCGTAATCATATTTCTAAGAACGTTGAAATGAACGTTTGATCAAACGTAACCAAAGCACGAATTTTACGAAATATCATGAAAATTCTTATTTTTATCGTAGCCTCGTGTAGTGACATTAGTTACACAAAAACACAGATAAGCCGAATACATTTACGATTAACAGAATTGTTGTTTGTAATGTTAAACTTACTCGTAATAGAGCTTAACTCAGTAAAGTAAATTACATTTTTGTTGTTTCAACAAAAAAAAGTACAAATTTGCAAAATGTATCAAACGTAACTACTAATTAAATAAGTAATCAGCCTTTTACACAATGCTTAAATATCGGAATGAATGCCAAAATGAATTCGTTTTTAATTAAGTTTATTTAAGTAGGTATTTTTTATTTATTATGTATTATGTACATTAACAATATGTTATCGATTTATACATTGTTACTGATATGCTTAGGTAATGAGTGATTAGCTTTTCACATGGCAAATATTTAAGTATAGTACAGAGAGGAGCTACCTTTAACTGGCTTTAAAGAAAGTGTTTCATAATCGTGGTGTTCAAAGAAAGTTCATCTTTTTGATTTAAATCAAAATTGTAACCAACTCACAAAGAAACAAGTCATCAGCTGTCACTTGCACAGACGACATCTTAATTACAAAATTTACATCAAATTTCTTTTTGAATTAGTTTAAAAACATTTAATCCTTTAACTGCAGTCAAAACCAAAAATACCGTTCTTAGTTCGCAAAATTGGTTTTCGTAGCGCCGATTCGCAGAAACTTGTAATATTCTTAACAAACAATACATTATACAATGGAAATTAGTTAGTTATTTTTGCGGTCATGCTGAACGCGACTTTAGTTTCTTCTACGTTTATTTGAAGTAGGCACTCTGTGAGGATATCGTCAAATATTACGTTATTATTTCAAGACACCTCTATCTGTAGCTCGATTCATTTACACAAAAAATACTTCGGACTTTATATTCATTAGTTAGACACGAACATAATTATAAGTAATATAAAATGTCACTGAAATAAGAGGAAATGTAAAAAAATCAATTGTTAACTTATTGGTTGTATTTGAAGTTCGATGTCACTCGAGTACCTATGTTCATCGAAGGGAAAACAAATTGGGGGCCGATTTACGAAAACATCCGAGAAAATATCATACGAAAATAAATGGTGGAAATTTGTGTTGAAAGTAAGAGAAAATTATTAATCAAACGGTAAATTAGTATCTATACAAAGACATTTATCCTCTTTGGATGATATTCTCACTTAGTGTGTTTTCAAAATACCCCATTATTTAATCGTCATCAACTTTTCTCTTCATAGTCGACCAAATATTTTTTGACACTATGTTGTAATAGGTCCCAATAAAGCTTACAGAAGCGAACCAAAGCAGGACACAAAATAATTTTCAGATTCAATAACAATAAGTCCACGGCAACAAACATTATCTAAACAACAACTATCTATGGTGTAAAATGTAAAATTGACACTGATTTCCATGAAAATAATAGTTACCTTATCATCTCGCGTCTTTTAGTAATTTTGAGTAATTGTTACTGGCAACTATCGAGTATAATGCTTGAAAACTACTATAAATTAAACAGTTTAGATGAGGCAACACCGAAAGGGCGGCGAGAGTGGGGAGAGGCAAGGCTCGATGGGCAGGGGAGCCCGTGGATTCGGCAGTTGGTAGCCAGTTGTTGTCAAGAACGGATTGCTCGATTACATTTTGCATTGTATCTAGGAACAAATAGAACAATTAATAATGTCATCTACTTATACATTAAAATATTTAAAGCGGAGATTTTCTTTATAAACTAAAATGTAAAATATTAACATACATACACAAAACACGTCTTTATCCCTTACGGGATAGATAGGGCCTAAGGTAAAAATACCTAAAGGCCACGTTTAGCAAGATTGTGAGCTTATAGGTGGAAAATGGAATCAAATTAGTGATGGATTGCTAGCCGCGTCACCTATAACATGATTCTTATGATTTTCGCCCATTCCCTCGATGGGCTTTTAATTCTTAATTTCATTTTATGTTATTTCTTTGCTCCTAGACGAGCATGGAAGTACAATATTAAACAACCCCGAAATCTTCATTTAAATAGACTTTAAATAAAATTTCACAAATGGCTGAACTTTGATGCTAAGAATCATTGCAATGGGGACTACCGTTTCTTTGCTCACCAGTTGGCGCCACTGTTGACTAAGGTCCAGAGGTATAGTTGTCAAAGGCGACTTTATAAGATCGGCGCCGAAACAAAGTTGTAAATCTTGAATCTCATTAATTTTATTAGTTATATAAAACTATCATCATATCGAGTAGCTATGCCGCAATGTTGTGCAGTTCCGTTTTGTTGTAAAAAAATCCGCTTTCAAAGCGTTCACATTCATCGCCAAATAATCCATATTTGCGATTTCACGGAGATCACTTTTCAGCAGTTAAATGAAAGAAATTATAATTTATGTCACGAAGCCCGCCAAAACCAGTGAAAAGTGAATGTTATTGGACCTCACGCGACACTAGCGCCTCTAGTGGCAAATTCCCACGCGATAGCCCCCATTGATAACTCATGTAACATTTTTATACTAAAAAAATGAGTAAATATATAAAAAAACACACTGATATTACTGATTGATGGTGATAGTGTGGTGTATCAAGTGATGCGATGTACTTTGTTACGATAAATAAATGATATTTCTCACCGTATGTTGTAACGTCCGGCGTGAAAAACTTTTGCTCAGCCGGTTGCAAAGGAACAACAAACCCTGAAACAAAATAATCCTCTAAGTCATAATCGTAATTTGCTTTCTAATGGCTACTACTCTATTCTCATAAATATCGATAAAATCAATATTTACACTGTCGACATCCCTAAATAATAGTATAGATTACACGCCGAGGGTGGTAAAATAAAGAATGCCTCAATTCGCAGGATTGACTTTCTTTATCACCACCCGAGGTACACAATTTTACGTCTTCCCCTGGCCAGGAAGTAGATTCCACTCGCATAGCGGGCGGTAAATCGCCACTTACGGCCCGGGGCGACGTAAACGTTATTAAACTTACTCGGCGGCATGTACTCGGTAGTTGTCGGCGCCGCGGTTGTAGTGGTAGTGGTTGTCGTTGTAGTTGTTGTCGTTGTTGTCGTCGTTGTAGTGGTTGTGATTTTGATTTCTGTGAAAAATACATTGGCGCTTGTCAATCAACTCAGTAAAGCTGCAAAATGAATATGAATATGCAAATCTAATGCAACACAATAAAGAGGTATGAAACCAATATAAAATGACTTCACACTGCCTACATTTTGCTTAGGAGTTGGGCTCTACTAGCTCTGAATTTTACATTCACAATGTTGAATTTGTATGTAAGCCTCGGCGGGTGAATTCAATTCGCACCTGGAGCCCGATTTTTGAAAGCACAAGTAAGAATAAGAATAATGAATAAGAAAACTTTATTAGCTGATACAGAAACACAAACAGAATATTGTACATGGATACTTATTCCAACCAGCCAAATGGCCGCCACTCAGCTATGTGTCACGATAAGATCCAGGATAATTTATTTATTTATTTATTTAATAATGTCGTGACATGTGTGAAAATACCACTTGAAAGTGGCATAAATCTGTTTACATCTCCAAAACTACAGCTCTAATCAAAGTTTTGACTAGTTCACAAGATTAATGAGAGCCGTAAGTATCTTCTCAGCTACTCGTATTTAAAATTCAGCACAATTTTTCACCACTTTCGAATGGTATTTTCACACATGTGCTTTCAAAAATCGGCCCCTGGCTTGTTTTATGTAGCTCTGTTAGTTTTTTCTCACTACTAGAAAACTACACTATCCCTGATGAACAAATGTTACTTTCTCATCCCGGAAAAGTCCGAAGTTCCCGTATGATGAAGGCAAAGTTATACACATATTCGCATAATGACCTAATTGCGAGAGAAATAATTGGGTCCACAAATAAATTCCATTGTTACTTTTATGTGAAAACGGAACTTTTGATCCGGCTACATCCAAACTCCGTGTTAAATTACATCTAATTAAGAAAAACGAACAAAGCCTAATTAGACTTGTTAATATTTCAAAAACCAGAAATCTTTTATGACTTAATTTTTCCACAAAAGGAAAGTGTGTTACGAAAATTATACAAAAGGAATGTCGAAGAAATTCGAGCAATTTTAAATCTTTGCTGCGCTTGCTTCTTTTAAAACAAGTTAATGGGGATTTTGTTAAGAAAAAAAACAATTACAGAATTTTAATAGTTTGTAACATGGTCTCATATAGCTTTGTATAAAAATGGTATTATTTATATTCATAGTTACAACCCGTTCATTTTAGGTAGTTACAAGACATAAAAGAAGCATAAAAGAGTGACATCATTATCAGTTAAACCAACAAGAGTTAGTATCAACATTATAGCTTTAGAAACAATACCGTAAGTAAGTATCGTGCGTTTCTTAAAATTGTTGCTGTCATGGACCACTTTCGGGTTTTCAAATGGTCCACGGACCCTTCAAAGGTTATTGTGAAAAGAAAACAAAGCCTAATTTGGAACCCATTTTAAGAAACCATGCCTTAAGTAATACGATGGAAAAAATAAAAGACCTTATATTAAGAAATTACTGCAACAGTAGGTCCTCCGTTTTAAAATAATCTTCATATTGAAGCTTGGATATCAATGGTCTAGTTCACAATCATGCTGATGTAATGAAAACGATAGAGCAAAAGTGACAAAGGTGGAAATTCCTTGTAATTTTTTTTTAATTAGTATTATAATGCACTTAGTTGGCTTCATCGATATTACCATATAGCCTGATGGTGCCCTCAGCTTTGCCCATGGTGTTGGTAGCTACACAGATGTAGGTTCCAGCGTCTTCGCTCCGGAATTGTGAGATGTTCAGCATCATACGGGTCTGGTACGGCAAGATTCTGTCGTCAGACAGATTGTGTCGCCCTCTGCAAGAACATCAGAATATTACAATCTTATTCGTGGTAATATTCTTAAAAGATAATCACTGAGGAGTTCTCTATTTTAGAATGTTTCTTTGAAAATAACCGATGAGGATACTTTAAAACGGTGCCATAATGGTCATTTGTCTAACTTTTTTTTTGTAAAACTAACCTAACTTAACCCTATGGAGATGATATCAAAGCTCATGAAAGTAAATGATTATTTTGGCATAATTATTAAATTCGGGCCAATGAAAGGATTTGTTAAAAAAATATATCAAATTACAGACTAGTTGAGAACATCAACTTTTTAAGGTCGCCAACGAACGGTAGCAGTAGTAGTGTCTGCTTAACTACATACTAGGGCTTTACCATCATGTCTTAATGCAATTCAGTCCCTGTCAGATTCATACTAAAAATGACAGCTAAAACCTGAACTGAGTCGGGATTGAATCGCATTAAGACGTAATGGTAAGGCCCCTGATATCGAAGAGAACTCCATGTACAATTCAAACATTTCTGTATAGTTCCCAATCCCAAACTAAATCCAGTTCTGAACTCGTGTAGCCTTAGCAAAGGCTATCCGCAAGAAATTTCAACGGCGGCGTGACCACAACTTGGGTTGAAACTAGTCCCAAATACTTTACACTCACCCCGAGAGTATCATTTCCTCGCCGCTCTTCAGCCAATAGTTGATAGCCTGCGGGTAAGCCTCGATGAAGCATTCCAACGTAGTTTGGGACCCCGTGGGCACTCCGATTACCTTTGTTGCTACTACTATCGAAGGCGCAACTGCGAACAAACACTTACGTTAACACACTTTGCTGCAGAAACTCCGGAGCGTGCAACGTTGTCGAATTCCATTAAATTCCGGCTTTGTTGTTCAATTTTAATATGATTTTCAAACTTAATGAACATAGACATTTCTGGACTGGGAAATTGTGCAACGTTTCATTGGATGTTGCATATTGGACAGCTACTCTTCTTAGTTAGTAATATCTTGCTTATTATGAGCAGAGTATTTTGCAGATTAAACTATGGTTTTCATTGAACAATTAGGTACTAACTTAATTTAGTGACCCTTTATCTATTTCAACTTTAAGGCTACACAAGTAGAATTTTTAAAAGGATTACTCTTTTGGAACCTTAACTTGTCGTAACCCACTGCTAAGCTAAGGCCTTCCCTCAACCCGTCCAGAAATAGAAACAGTTAATCATAGGAATGACAAAAGAACATAAAGAAGTGGCAAACACCTACTTACAATTAACATTAAGCATGATACGCTTAGACACGGAGGGTGGCACATCGTTGGAGGCGATGCAGAGGTACGCGCCCATCTGCCGGCGCTCTACCTTCGTCAAATTCAGGTTCGGACCCATGAACATGTCCACTGTGGGGATGAACGAGAATAACAATATTATTATGCAGAATAGGAAATTTAGCAATTAGTCCTAGGGTTATTCACGCCTGCAGAGAGATAACCGAAAGAAGAATAAGAAACAAGATACAATTAAGATACAATTTGCAATTCGCGTCTATAACACAAGTCTAGCCGGGATCAAGTACAAAGGCTTGGTGATGTCAAGGATTTTAGCTGTCAGTTTGAGTATGGATCTGACAGCGAGCGAACCTAAACTGAATCGGATTTGAATCGCATTAAGATGTCATGGTAACCCCCCTGGAGGTTTTTGTAAACATACAATTTTGGAACTTCTACGGCTAGACAAGTGACATACGTGCAGAACCGTATGTGTCGACATTATGCTTGCCAGAACTACTTTCTCCGCTAGATAACGTGGTTTTTATGTCAATGCCATAGAATTTCATTTCATCATCTTAGCGTTATCGATTGTCGAATGTGACTTTATCTAGCCACACTGTTGCACCTATTTGTCATTGTTTATATTTAGCTTGTACAAAATACATTATTTGTCTAAACCCATCTTCCACTCTTAGCTTATTACAGTTGACACCCAAAAACGAGCAGTCTGTGTCATGAGGCTATAAATAAAGACGTTTAAGCTTAACGTCAGCGCCAGGCATCCGTTAGGGAGATCAATCTGACCACGGTTGACGTAAATCCTCCTAAACTTAATTTATTTGCGTAATTCCACCACTGTGAAATCGATACGGTTGATCAAATAGCACTGCAAACGTTGAATTACCCTGAATTGTCGCCGGCTTTGTGCCATCATGTGTTTCAATGGGTATTCGATTGTTTATTAGATGACCATGGCAGCAAGAACTTACTGATCCTACGCGGTTGATTAGTTCAACTCTATATTCTATTGTAATTTATAAGTTAACGCTGATTCATTGCGCTCAAAATACAACAATAGCCAACCTTAATGTAAATCCGTCCTGAAATGAAATAAACGACTTACAAAGAAGCAGACAAGTCAGTGTCGCATAATACATTGAGAAAGGCAGCTTCGAGCCAACGGAAGAGAAATTAAAGTAACAGCGAAGTGCGTACAAAAACGGCACGCTACCGTAAATCGGAACTGTCACGGCCATTTATTAAAAACTTCCGCTCCCCTAATTTCGACCGCCGTTGCAATGTCTGGTAAAGAATTGTTTGATGAATATTCATGGACCAAATATTCTAGTGAGATAGTAACAATTGGTCCGCAACGTTTGAAATTCACGTCAAACATTAATTAAAGCATCGCTTGCGAGGCTGCAAAGCTTTGTGCAAGATTTTGAGTAAAACGTTTACTTTTATTTTATCGGAGCCGTGTAATACAAATCATGGAGCCAATATTTTAAGGTTAATTGGGAGAGGTTTGAAGGCAGAAAATGCATTTTTGCATTCACCTAGTGTCTGGATCAGGTACGCGGGTTCAGTGAAAAGTTTGCACTTATTGCTTTTGGTTTTTGTAAACTGTTTGAACGCAAGTAAAAAAACCTGAAAGGGATGTACGATTTCGGGCGAAAAAATATTTTTCTTGACTTTCTCATTTTATTATTCCCGGATCCATGCTGGCACCCCGAATCAAATACAGGAGCTCGGTTTTAGAAAGCACATCTCACTCGAAATCACTATTCAAAACTGGTGGAAAATTGCGCTAAATTTGAAATACAAACAGGAAAATTACAGCTCTTATGAAGTAACCTGAATTAATTTGAGCTTTAGTTTCGTAGTAATACACAGGTTTATATCATTTTCGAGTGATGTTATTTCAGAAACCGAGCTCCAGTTTATTTTGTAGCTATTATTGGGAATGTGCGAAGTGTATGGTGGAGGTATAGAAAACGGTCACATGCCGTGGCAGAAATGTGCAACAAAAGGGGCTTAGTGAAACTTGTCAAAATGGGCCATATTAAACTTGATTTATAGGAGTTCACAGATCTTTGGCGAATTACTTTGGCTCGTATTAGATAACTATTGCCATTAGTTCCTAGTTCTTCTACATTCCTTACGTGTTCTGCTAAAACCAATTTGTTTTCTGTTTGGGGCTGAAAAATTATTTTGTGTTTCACACTTTCAAAACCAGTTTTTATAATAACATCCATTTTTGCTATTACTGTTTGTAACAAATGTTTCTAAAAATACTGTTTATGGTTATTTTATATATTACTAGCCTTCCGTCCGCAGCTTCGCCCGCGATAAATTACTTTTCCCGTAGGAAAAGGTATTTTCCCGCGGTAAGTAAGTAAGTAAGTAAGTTATTTATTTGTAAAAAGTAGCCTATGGCACTCAGTGATAATGTAGCTTTCTAACGGCGAAAGAATTTTTGAAATCGGTCCAGTAGTTTCGGAGCCTATTCAATGCAAACAAACAAACAAACAATCAAATTTTTCCTCTTTATAATATTAGTATAGATTTATAATAAGCACTTGTCATTCTCTATTTCACAAATGCCCCTAAAGTTGCGTTTGAGAGATGGCGCTACTGTCGTGCACGGTGCCAATAAATGAACAAAAAACATTTAGATTGCTACTCCGCTATCAGCACCAATAAATACATATTTAACCTTTTTACCGCCGTTGACTTCATATAAAATCAGGACGTGCAGTGTAAAATGCACCTTCTTCTGATAAGATAAAGTTAACAGTTGCGAGTGACGTTAGAGCCGCTCGGTGACGAAAAGGTTAAATTATTGTTAAACTCAGTTTTGATATTTAAAGCCCCGTCGGTACCAAACATTCACCTTTATGCAGTTCCCCGGTCTCGTCTCTCAGTTGTATGTTGGTGCCGTCTTCCCTCCGCCAGAGAATGCGCGGGAGTGGCCGGCCCTCCGCCATGCAGGAGAGACTCACGTCAAGACCCTCTCTGGCCACCAGGTCCCCGCTGGTGCCCTCGTCAACTATGTTTGGAGGAACTATGGAAGAAAAAATGGGTAAGACTGATTAGGTCCACGTAAGTACTTAAAGTAGTAGATATCAATTTGTTTTCACACAATAATTTGAGAAAGTAACTCTTAATAAATACATGGTGGCAATAGAAAACTTTTATAGTAAAGATGTTATTTTTAATCGAAGATGTGTTGCAAAACATTTGTTTGAAAGCTAAAAATCACAGGCAATTCTTGTGATTTGTACATCAACGTGTGTCAGCTCAAATATTATGAATTTATATCAAACTGTCGTTTTGCACACACTAGCCTTATAATTAGGTGCGTGTAACATAATAATTATCAAAAATGTATAATAAAATACGATGTACTATGTACTTCAGCCTCACTCGTTGCCTGAGAAGCTTCCCAACTTCCATAAAAAGAGATAAGTCACAGCGACTTCACAAACTAAGTTCAGTAAGCTAGCGTAACTGAAATAAGCTTCCTAATTGTACTACGAGGAACCGCGGATGTTAAAGTAATAAAGTATTTAAGCAAGTGGTTAAGTTACTTTAATTCCCCTAACGGATAAGACATCCGTGTACCTACTTCATAAAAGTTGAATGGGGATCCCTAACCGTAGGTATATAATTTATGCACCGAAAGCTACCTTGTAATACGGTGCTAAGGGAATAAATTTTCGCAGGCAATGTTACTTATATTCGTATTTTTCCCCCGTGGGTAAAATTTTAACATAAATCTTGCGATATGGATCTTTAATAAATATTATTGCAAGTTAAATCCCGGGCGGGCTTTGTACCTAATTGAATGACTGTGATTCGTGATAAATTTTAATAAATGCCCGTGTTCGCACGATTTTATGTAAAACAGGATTAATGGTGAGCATAAGTATTTTGGGGGTCTACAAAGGTGCCAACGGGGCTTTGGGGGATTTTTTACTAAGACCCTACTAGTTGTTCCTCCGTTTTCTGTCCATCTCTCTGTAATAGATATGACATTGCCCCGAATCTACACGGTAAACATTACATATTAATTTCTCACAGATTTTCGTCGTACTCTGGAGTATCAAAATATGGAGTGTTTTTGTAAGGCTACTTCTAAAAGCATATTTTCGGCATTTTTGTAGCAACTGTACCGTACAGAACATTTCATGACGTCGCACGGAAAATAAAACAGGTACAAAATACATAAGAAAACGTTTGTATCTAACATCGCACAGCAGCAATAGAATTTTCAAAATAGCTTTATTCAACGCCAGCCGAAAGTGTCCGCAAAAGGTTAGAACGCAAAACGTTTCGCCATCAATAACGACTGTCAGAAGCAGAGGAATTTGTCAGCGCAAACAGAACAATGTAGGAAAAAGCTAGAGGAAAACTATGCCGTGGGCACCTCAAACCTCACGGACAAAGTGTGCGCGCGGTAAATCACCTCCGCACAAAACATTCGATGCAGAACGGACGAGGACGTGAGAACGCGCCCATAGTGCTACGTGACCCACAGATGTATCCCGACCCAAAAAGTACACGGAAGTGTGATCAAACTATGTATAATAGGCTTCATTCACTAAACTCACGGCGATAAGCCTCTAGCCAATAACATTTACGGCTTCGAAATGATAACGGATGTATTTCCAAAGCCTAAGTATTTTCATAACTTCTAAGTAGTTAATAGACACCCAGTGTTGAGTTTTTATGATTGTAACTTTAGTTGAACACATTTTAAAAATCTGCAACATTTTATGCCTTTTTGGCATTGTAATGATAATGAGTGAAACCGCCATGTTCAGTACCTAATTTGGCGTATGTTTTCTATCATGATTTGAGAATATTTTCAACTTATCCGTCACATTAATTCAAATGGGTTCGGATTTTATACCAATGCCAGTGTTTTGTTTAGTTGTTTGAAAAAATGAAATGACTTTACACGGCTTCTTTAACAGCTATTTTCTCCAAATATTGTGTTTAAAATGCGACTGTCTAGCTTTCTTATTTATACCTGTATTCACATTGTTCCTGTACCTAAATATATAAGTCAACAGACGGAACAAAATGATACACAGCACACTCCACTCGGAAAGCTCTGTCGGTGCTTGTTTTTGTTACACAGTGCCCGATTCTGCTGAGAACATACTTAAATTATATGCGGTAAATAGGTACACATTTATAACGTACTCATTCAGAGAACTCGGTGTAATTTCTTTGAACTATAAATGATAAATAAATAAACGATAAATGTACTTAAGTTATAATTATAACCGTGTCTTCCATGCTGGTCTGGGAGCAAAGAAAAAACATAGAATGTACCAGTTGCTTCTCTTCCCGCGCGGGTGGTAAAAGCCCATCGAGGGATTGGGCGAAGATCATAGGAATCATGTTGTAGGCGATGCGGCTAGCAACCCATCACTATTTTGATTCCATTTTTTGCCATCTTTACGCCCACAATCTTGCTAATCGTGGCCTAGGTCTTGCCACCTTAGGCTCTGTCTACCCCGTAAGGGATAAAGACGTGATTTGTGTGTGTGTGTGTGTCTATGTTTAAATTAAACTACACATAGAAGTGACTCGGAGACGGAGAGTATAACCGTGTATTGCCTGTCGAATTGCTGTGTTATGTCTTAGTTGAAAGTTGGTGGCATAAAAACCGGGTCATTTTTCATAAAACTTTCTATAGGAAGTGACCCGGTTTTTTCGCTCCCGAGTATATTTCGGACAATTTTGTCATGATAGCTAACACAAGTAAATGTAAAGTGATTCGTACAATAAATCAAAAGCGCTGAGAACACGATTTAAGTGTCAATTTCATGAAGCAGCGTACGTTACAGAATTAATTTGCTACTTCAATTTATTTGATCAAACAAATAATTATTTTTGGATTAAATTAAGAAATGAACTCTCAACGTTCAGCTTTTCGTTCACGATAATAACAAAAGTTAATTATGCCGCATTACAACTCTACAATTTACAAGTTTCAATATTTTAAAACGTTCTTTTTTCTACGTTAAATATTAAATGTACCTAACGCTCACCGCGTTACTAAAGCGAACATACTCGTATTTGTTATTCAGCGTTATCCTACTCAGAAACCAAAGGAACTGGCATATAAATCGTTTAGCATAGACACCAGCATTTTCTCCACGCGACCACAAAGACCTCATTAACACGTCGATGTGCGGGAATCTAGCGCCCACTAAAGAAGATTTAAAAAAATATGAAAGCTTTCACCCTGGTTAACGTCAAGTGCAAGCAGAGAAATAATTGCATACTAAAAGGTTAAAGGCTCTCGGCTTTTCAACGTTAGCCGTTGTTATCATAATCTCGTATCTAGAGCAAAATTATAGTAAAATTACAAGAAACCTTAGTTTCGGTGTTATATAATGTAATTCCTTCCACACTAGTCTGGAAGCAAAGAAATAACATAGAATGCAGCAGCTTCTTCTCTTCCCGCGCAAATGGTAAAAGGCCATTGAGGGAACGAGCGAAAATCTTAGGAATCATGTTATAGGCGATGCGGCAGGTAACCCATCTCTATTTTGATTCCCCTTTCCACCTATACGCCCACAATCATGCTAAACGTGGCCTTTAGGTCTTGTCACTTTAGGCTCTGTATACCCCGTTAGGGATATAGACTTGATTTGTGTATGTATGTGTGTATAAGTAAAGAACAAAAAACATTTATTTATCTTATTTTATTTATGGCAAGATAACTCAGCTACTCAAGTAACGCGTTGACGCGTTGAGTATTGGAGTGACAAGGCAAGGTAAAAAAATAAAAATAGAACTCCGCAAAATATGATGCAATAAATTAGTTAAAATAAGAATAAAGTAAGATAAAAGTACCGGCTAAAAATATGTCACCTTTGTGTTTTTAGGACAAACTATTCTAAAACCCAATTTATCCTGATTAAGTACTATAAATACATTCCCAGAAAATAACACAAATGAGATATACTCTTGGTCGGTATTACGCGACTACTACCACGAGAAAAGAGGAAGGGGAAGACTCAGATTTGACTATCTCAACCAACTAAGAGAACATGTCGACGCCGAGCCTTTACAGAGAGGTCAAAAGGCTGGTGTGAGAATGAAAGAAGTGGCAATATCTACCGACAGAGTCCAACTTTTAAATAGTGATACAGATTTGAAAAGACTTAGTGACACACGTGCCGCAACTATGATCAACTGAACCTAAGAGAATGATACAACTTTGACTTAATAAACGTTTCTGAATTGGATAAGAGTTTAATTTATTTCAGTGATGAATATTCATTTATAAAGTGTGTCTGGCAGAGGATTACTAAAGGAATAGGTTTTATATTAAAGTAGTACAGTCAAGTAAGAATATCTATTAGGCATACTTTTAAACTATTATTCTTTTGGCAGGGAGTAACTGAAAACTACCTTGATAATCAAAATCGCATGCATCCTGTATCAAGATTTACAGCGTAATTCCAATTTTTATTTTATTATTTCTTGCTTGGTGAGTTTTTTAAACCACTCATAAAAAACATCCTGTCCAGTGTCAAATAAAAAGTACCTGAAGCCATCAAATTCTGGCCGTTACAAACATTCCTAATCCGAAAATGGTAATCATCCCTCACATATTTACATACAAGTGAGAATCTGTCACCTCGCGTGTAAAGATGCCTCGTTCAGCGTGTTACTAACTCAACACGCGCCTAAAATTCCGTGTCCGACACTACCCTTTTTACCCTTGATAAAACCCGCATAATTTCTTTGTGCCAAGAAGGCTAAGCTTAAGTGGGACTGGACCGACAAGGATGTCGTATGAATCTGGAATAGTGGGTCGGAATAGCTAGCTAAAGGGTCCTATGAAGTGGACAACGGACCACGCAAGAGAGGAAAGCTTTTGACATATTTCAGAAAAATAATGTTTGGTTGAAAGTCGACTTCTAAGAAGTGCACGTGGAATATGTCTTCCAATGGACTTTCTTGCCCGTTTGAATTTCATTTTAACATAGTCTCCTTGTTCTAAAGCATTCTATAAAGGAAGTATGTTTTTGAATTCAGTTGTACATATCCACATGGCTGCACTAATAAAAAAATTGTTAGTTGGAAACATGTCACAGTTTAGGCACAAAAAGAAGACAGCACTAAAGAATAAAATGAAATGTACAATGTTCGAGTTATGACTGACATTTCACAAAAGACACTCCACAATGTTCACAAGAAATCGAAAAGAATACAAAAATTCTTGACCTCGACTGTCGCGCTACGTTTTAGTATTTTCAGCATAAAAACTTTATTCAACTTCAGCTTCTTTGTCAGACTTGTTGGCTCAGTGATGACATTGTTTAACTATGAAGCTACTGATCAAATTATTATGCCCCAGCCTCGCGCTAAAATGTCCGATGACTCGCATGACTTGCTACTCTACGCTTAGATATTGACGCTTTTCTATTTCACCATTCGCTGGTACACCCGTGTCAAAGGTAGCCGAGGAAATACACATATACACACAAAAGCGACTCCATTTTATTTTCACAAATTAGCTCGGCTGCGATTCAAGAGGTATGTAATATAATATCCATGAACCAGAATCAACTAGAAATAAACGTTGCGACGAAGACGAAGATAGACCCCTGTCACGGTAAGCAGAGCAAGGTATAATTGGTTTTAGTAGTTCACCGACATTACTCGTTAATATTGGAGACGAAGAAGATACGACGTGTGAACAGCCATGTGGCCTTACCCAAAGGCGTCCTATGAAGTTGCTGCAGTGTTGACACATTCCGATCTATTTTAACGCTTTTGTTTTTAACAAACAAGTCTTCCCAGTTCATATAAAAATTAAATGTAATAATACGTGGGTCAAGCGTTTCGGCTGTTCGCCTCATGTGTCGTTGTCGTCCGACGATTATAATCGTAACAGAAGGAAAACCGATACAACTTTGGACAAGCTAAATGTTACATTCATACTCTGTTTCGTTGTCATAAAGTTCAGTCTCAGTATCATCTCTTTTAATGGTATATGCTGAGACGATAATGACGAAAAAAAACGTCGAAAAAAAGGCTGAATATTTTAAAGGAGAATTTAGGCATTTGCTTTTATTAAAGATGATTTATGGTGCATGGTCTGGAAGACACGTAATATTGCTATAGCATGCTTGATAGTAATTTTCTGTTTTCAGAATCCTCTCACCTAATACATCAACGCAGCCGATTTGCTTCTTCATCGTGCTGGTGTTGATCTGGCACATGTAGCAGCCCCGATCCTCGACCTTCAGAGGCCTGATGTGGAGCTGCCAGGATCCAGGAGAGTCGTTGGTGACTGCGTAACGGGAGCTGTGCGTTACGAGCCGCGTATGGAGAGTAAGGATTGTCTGATCGTCTGCGCGGATCCACGCCACCTGCGAAAGAAAGGTGTGTAATTACAATTCAGTACAATGACTCTATATTTAATACCACATAATAAGAGACATGGAAATCAGGTACACAGAGGCAAACTAATGCTTCTTCTTGAGGTGCCATATCCTACCGGAGGTCGGCTATCATCAGTGCTATCTTTAATTTCGACACAGCAGCTCGGAACAGTGAGCTTGTGCTAAGGTTGAACCATCTCCGGAGATTCTTAAGCCACGAAGTACGCCTTCTTCCGGGTGGTCGCTTTCCCTGGATTTTACCCTGCATGATGAGTCAACCTAATTGCATACATACGTATGTACATCAATCACGTATTAAGCCCTTACGGGGTAGACACAGCCCTGGGTAACAAGACCTAAAAGCCACGTTTAGCATGACTGTCGTGGGCGTAATGATGGAAAGGGGAATCAAAATATTGATAGGTTGCAAGCCGCATCGCTTACAACATAATGTCTAAGATTTTTGCCCATTCCCTTGTCGGGCTTTTAGCATCTGCGCGGGAAGAAATGCAACTGGTATATTCTGTTACTAGCTTCTGCCCGCGACTTCGTCGGCGTAGAATCATACATAAAAACCTTCCTCTTGAATCACTATCTATTAAAAAAACCCGCATCAAAATCCGTTGTGTAGTTTTGAAGATATAAGCATACAAAGGGACATAGGGACATAGGGACAGAGAAAGCGACTTTGTTTTATACTATGTAGTGATAGTGATATTGCAGTGGCTACAGTAATAAAGAAATCGTCGAGAGTCTGACCCTAAATATTCACTGGAAGTGATTTATGTTCGCCGCTAGTGTTCCCTCTACACCAGGCATGCATCCGCGGTATTCATTTTGAAATTAATTATTAAATTTGCTGTAAGTAGGTACAAAATGGGGGTAGTAAAGTTATCCTGATAAAAATGCTTTTTGTTCGATTTTGATGATTTTTGGTGTGGAAATGCACTGATTAAAATACTATACCTACCTATTTTTGTAAAATATTATATGAATTCATAAAGTCATTATCTGTAAAATAAATGATGCTTTTCATTTCATTTCAAAAAGTACATTATTGTGTATATTAAGGTTATATCATAATTATCAAGGTAGACATTATTTTTACAAGATTCACTTTAATCAGCAAGTCACTTTCTCAAGAATCGACCAAGTAAATTTTGATGGTTATCAAAACCGAGCCCAATCCAACGTAACGTTAACGCACGTCTGTGTGGGAGTGGTTGTTGCACGTGGGTGTACAATTTTTTACGTAAGTGAAGGTAGGTATATAACATTAATATGGTATTGTAGAATCTTTCAGCAAGCGTAGACGTAAATGGTGTTTCAGTCTTAAGTGGGTAAATGTTTGCTTTAGTGTGGGTGGTTTATTGTGTAGGCGACTTTACAAATTAGCTTTCAGTTTTCTTGTTAAAACTTACCGTAGCGTCTTACACTTCCATAGTAATTGGTCGAATTGGTCCACAGACGTGATGTTATCAGCTACTAGTCGAGCAAGTGGGTAGAACAAAATATTCTTTGCATACTT
Source organism: Pandemis corylana (assembly GCA_949127965.1). Classification (NCBI taxonomy): domain Eukaryota; kingdom Metazoa; phylum Arthropoda; class Insecta; order Lepidoptera; family Tortricidae; genus Pandemis; species Pandemis corylana. The sequence goes on along the minus strand of OX421866.1, from coordinate 10,426,717 downwards.
TGAAGCATGAAGTTTCATACTTTGAAGTATGAAATTTCATACTAATAATTATCAAGAGCATAGGGGTAGTGTAAAAAACTCTTATTGCTCACGCGTACACCAATTAATCCAGTTTTTTGGCATCGGTGAAATAAATTTTGGCGACGTTGTAGATGTCTTGTAATCTAATGAAATAAAAAGTTTTTTGGAATCCTATTATGGATACAAATGTAAGCAATAGTACATTACATTCCCCGAGTGGTAAAATAAATGTCTCAGATCGCTGGAAACTGTCGTACAAGCCAACGGCGAGGGCGATAAACACGAGACCTGATGCTTTCTTTATCATCGCCCGAGGTGTGTAGAACTAGAAATTTCCGCTCGCGTAGCAGGCGGTAAAAAGCTACTTACAGCCTGGGGCGACGAAAATAATTATGTTTTCTGTATTTAAAACGTTGTATCTCGGGGTTTTGATTCGATAGTAAAATATTTCCAGAAATATTTTACCTATTGGAATAAATTAGAATTCTACAATAAGCAATAGCGAAAACTCTATTTAATTAGTGAAACTGTGTAAATTACACGGCACTACACTTACATATATAAGATAGTCCAACACTTTTCCAGAAACATTATTATCCCACTGGAACTGTAATCATCTATGAGCCGACAGCGAAATAAATGACTGTCGTGAGACCTATGACACGGTGCTATGTCGTGTCATACACTGTACAGTGATGCATTGTTTTCGGCACGTGTAGGAGCTAATTGGTATTTAATAAATCTAAGTGTAAGACTTTTACGACTAAGCTATCCTATTATTGTGGTTGCATACTGTTTATTCACTATAACTGTAAATCTAAACAAGTGTTGTGTACTATACAGGATGTGCGTGAGCATTGCGAGAGATTTGACCAGTGTACATATTCATGAGGTCATAAGGAGTAAAGAATGTTACGTAAACTAGGTCAAATTATGCGTTTTTAAAATACATTTGGTATGGGTACGCTGCGCTGCCGTGCTATGTCAAAACACTGTATCTTGAAAACAGTTAATTTCCAGAAATCACTATAACCGGTTTTTTAAGCAATTTGGTCCTACCGTGGTTATTCATCCGATTTCTATGAAATTTTGACATATTAAAGACGATGTTTTATTAAGTGAAAAATTTAATGTTTTAAAATCAATAACTAAATCAATAAACAAATTAGCTCAAATTAAATCAAATCAAATTAAATTAAATTAAATCAAATCAAATTAAATTAAATCAAATCAAAATTAAAATTAAAATCAACTTACAATTTTACACTAACTAGACTACACCAACCAACATCGCGGGCATGCACAAGCCTAGAGTTAGAATGAGTTAGAATTTCACTCGCCATATATATAGGTACCTACATATAGAGGTAGGTACTGAAAGAAAGTAAAACAAGATTTATTTAAAATGTAAATACAAAACTAAAACTACTATTAAATTAAAATAACTAAATAACTAAATAAACTTTAAAATTAATTATATAAGAGAGCTGGGCCTCTTGGCAGGGTGCCCATCACGCAGGCAGCATTCCCGCGCTGAACTGCGATTGCGATTCTTTGCGCGAGAAAGCTGCCGGCGCGAGGGTCGCCTGTTGCCTCTCTCAATCTCTTGCTGAGCTCTTTGTGTAGCTCCAGCGCACCTTTACCCCAAGGACCTAGAGTCTCGACACCAAAAGCAAAGAAATGATATTGGGCGCCGAGACAGCTGTATTTTGAGACCTTGAGGCGTTCCCGGGCGTCCGCCGCCGCCCCCGCACGTTTGGTAGTTGCGGGTAGGTAGGACGCCGCCACGGTGTCAGTACAAGTGGCGTCCCACACCAGCGCACGGCCCGTCTTCCAGGGTATCAAAGACATTCCGTCCGGGCGCTTGCCGTCGCTCCGCACAATCTGGGGCTCCAGAGCAGCGGGCACGTTGGCACTGACGAGCGCCCTTCGAAGAATGTCGTTGAGAGCGGCATGGCGGGACAGGCGGCCGGCGCCCGAGGAGCAGGAAAGGCCATGGTGGCCGAGTTGGTCCACTGAAGCCCCACAAGAAACACAGTTGTGTCCTGTGCAGATCCCAGCACCCAGCCGGAGACCGGCAGCTATGCGCAGAGTGTCGGGGTCTATAAAGGTTCCAGTGTTGGGCGAGGGATATGCATGTAGCCAGTGACCAGATTCTGGCTTGGACACAGCTAACAGCCTGGCCCGGTCTCGGCCTGTAGAAGGCTGTATTAAGGAATGTAAGGTGGCGACGGAGGCTATTGTATCCCAAGCCCTTTGTCTGTGTGGTTTCGACGGGAGATTTGGGCTCGGTCCAGCTAGCCAGGCATCCGTGGCCTCGTTCAAGCATGCAATCTCACAGTTAATGCCCGCTGAGGCTTTTAGTATTTTACCTGTGAGATCTAGCGTGCTGTGAATCGAAGACAGGAATGCCGGCAGAGCCACACTTGAAATTTTGCGGGTTCCCAAGCCGCCGTTCCTTATCGGTAAAGCGGCTTGGGTCCATGCCTGCTCGCTGAGGTGAATGTTCAAAATGTTTTCAATTTGGGATTTCATGATACTGTCAATAGGTGTGATCAAAAGGGGGAATTTCCAAATGGGGCAACAGCGGAGCAAGTAAGTGAATTTAGGAACAAACAAACAGAATTTCAAAATAAATAAAGCTGAGTGACTACTAATTTTAACAAGGCGGTCCGAATATTTATTGAATTTAGTTGCTGACTTATTTAAAAGAAGCGGAATGGCCTCCTCGAAGATGGGGGAGCTGAGGAGGTGCAGGCTGTCCTTCGATACTATTTTTATGTTAGGAGCAACGTTGTTAAAATTTTGAACGATTTGGGAAGAAGTTAGAGGATTTACTTTGTCCGAAATATATAATTCAGATTTTTCATAATTTAATTCTAAACCTATGCCAATGAAGTGTTGTTGAATACTCAACAAATCTGCTAGGACTGTCTGCGCGTCTCCGGCTAAGGTCCCATCGTCAAGGTACCAAATATTTAATTTAGAATTTAGGTTGTGGATTATCGGATTTATAGCCAAACTAAAAATCGCTGGACCGAGGGGATCACCCTGCAAGACGATGTTGTTTTTGTTGTAGCCAAATAATAAAAAATCTGAATTTTAAATTTTTTCATGCATTTTCGAAGTTAAATTTGGGAAGAATTTGGGAAAACCCAAGTTTCATGTTTCAAATACAAAAGCAAGCACTTTCGTACAAACTTGTAAAAACTCAACCACCTTAATTCTTAGACCGCAGCGGACTGTAAGTGTTTACAGACACTCGTTTGAATCATAACAATCGCTTCGTGTGCGATTATTACGACAAAACACTGTAACTGTGCTTCAGCTTCGCGTTTGATTTGGCATTACACTCTATATATTAGAGTTGCAGTGTTTAGTCAAAACGATTGAGTAAGTTTTGGTAGTTACAGTCAAAATTGCTATGATAGTTATCTATATTTTTGTCAAAAAATGAGTCAACTGTCAATATAGATAGATGGGGCCCCTAGAAGCTCAATTATTGATGTTACCACAAAACACTGTAACTCGAGATACAGTGTTTTGTCATAACACGGCAGCGCTTCACGCAATGTCGACCGTGCCCATACAAAATGACATTTAAAAACAAATCATTCGACCTACTAGTTCATGTAAAATTTTTTACTCCTCATGACCTCAGGAATACGCTGTTCAAATCTTTCGTGATGCTCACCTTGTATTGTGCTTGCCAAAAGGTTCAAAGGCGTTCTTCTTTCTAAATATTTTAGCCAATAAACAAATAAAAAAAAAAACTTTTGTGAGAGAACTTCGGATTATTGATAAACACTGCTTCTTATCTGTAATTCAACCCAGCTAGCCGCATCGCCTATAACACGATTCCTAAGACTTTTGACCAAAGACCTAGTTCAAATGCCAGTAAATAAGCGTCTTACTTAATTAATAATTACCTACTTGACCTGTCATGTTTCCAGACAAGATCATAAAATACGAACCCAATTAATTGGCAACAACGAAAAACCGAAACGAACAGCGCCTTTCTCCAAAAATTTCGGCGAACAATGAAAATGAACTCCCAATTTTAAATACGAGCGCGAAACTTATCAGGAATGCGTCATTAAAAAATAATTAATTTACGTCATCGGCTGTCAATGGGAAGTTTTATTAAAATAAATTCGCCGGAATTTTCACGGCAGCGTTACTGTAACACGTGGCAGGAGGTAACGAGCTCAGGGCCTCTTGATGAAGGGAAAAAGCTGAGTTATCTAAAAGGAAGGCTGGAGTAGTGATCCGTGTAAGCTTTATGAATTCCGCCCACTGGGCGCTGATCGATGAACTGAAGCCTTTCTTTGGCCAATCGAGGCTCAAACTGAACTAAATAGACTTTTAAGTACCGTTTAAGATCCATTCAAGGTTCTTGCCGTTGGAAAAAGTTTGGCTCGCTTTTTGCCGAGTGTAGAATGAATAATGTTTTTAAATCTTGACCGCTGCTTAAATTCATGTTTATATATAAACTAGCTGTTGCCCGCAACTTCGTCTGCATAGAATTCGTTTATCGCTATCCCGCAGAAATTACGCAATCCGTTCTTAGAGGATGCCTACGTCATAGTAGCTTCATGCATGCAAAGTCTCAGCCCGATCGGTTTAAAGTTGACAAAGTTTCATACAAACTTTCATCCCCTATTTTATCCCCTTGGGGGTAGAATTGATCAAAATCCTTTCTTAGCGGATGCCTACGTCATAACATCTACCTGCATGCCAAATTTCAGCCCGATCCGTCCAGTGGTTTGGGCTGTGCGTCGATAGATCACTATGTCAGTCAGTCACCTTTGAGTTATATATATATTTAGATAAGAACATTAAAAAGTCCAGTCAAATAATTAAAATTACCAGTTATACAAATTACTTATTTAGTTATTGCGTCAGTTTTACGAATTCTATTCTTGTCACAAGAAACCGTTGGGTAATACTATCGCAAAAATTGTACGCGATAATTGCGTCCAAACTAATGATCATAAATCATGATACGGATCGGCTTTTTGCAAAGCAGAAACGGAACACCGAATCATCGAAATTTAGAACAAGTATTCACATTACCCCATTTTTCAGTAGAAAACAAAGAAACATTGTTCTCATTCCCCCAAGACGTTGACAAACATGTTTATTAAGAAAACAAAAGGCATGAAAATATAACACTCTTGTTACATTTAAGCACAACATGTCGTGTTTAAACATGACAATCATTTGGCGCGTATTCCTTAATGTGTTTCAATTAAACTGAAACGTGACTGTACAAACATAAACAATGTTTAAATTGTTTGATATACGAATACGAATGTAATTATTTCGTTCCTTGAGACCAATCACTTGTTGACTTTGTAGCAATGGCGAAACAGAGACGATAATGGAAACTCTTTCGGCGTTGAATATATTTAAACTAGCGACTGGTCCCGGTGTGGCACGGGTGCAATCTAGGTATTTCAACCAATTTACAAAAAACCTTGACAAATTAAATAAGTAGCCAAACTTTCTTCAAGAATCACTCTGTACTCTACTCTAGTTTTTGTGTTTATACGTATACAGACAGACACACGGCAGAGGACTTTGTGGAGAAAATGACAACATTATTTAGTAAATTTTCGATTTGGAAAATTACAACAACCACGAGCACAATTTACGGTATTTATCCACATTATAATCTTAACACGTATTAACGTACATACATAAATCACGTCTTTATCCCTTACGAGGTAAACAGAGCCTAAGGTAACAAGATCTAAAGGCCTCTAATTATTAACCCTGAAAATTAATGAAATTGCCAATAGTCTCACACACACTGATAAAATACATTATACAAATTACATAAAACGAGATAGAAAAACTAAGTTAAGTTTCGCGTTTTAGTTTGTTTTGTATTTATATAATTTAACGAAATAATGAAATTCTTATTTCAGCTAAGTGGCTTTCTAGGCTTAAGGAATCAAATTTAATCGCAGGCGAGACCTGAATTTTAAATTAGTTTCCTAGTATCGATTTTTAATATTCGGTACCTTAAGCAAGACAAAGGATATTAGTTTAATGTTTAGCGAAATACACTTAATTGGTTAATCAAAAGTTTATTTTGAAAATAGGCCGCAAAGCGCTCTTTTACTACGTAAAAGGTTATACATAACATGTGTTATGTAAATATAGCACAATAGTCATTTTGTAGGTTACTTTGCTAAAGTTAAACCGAAGTTCGAAGTACTAGTCCATCAGTATTGTAACAAAGTTTATATTCTGTTGATAGAAACAATCTTAAAGTCAACATTAAAACGACAAAGCAAAATTTCCAAATTTAGAAACTCTCAATAAGAGAAGCACTAGCTGTTTCTGTGAAACAATCAATCATCGAAGCCAGCAATATTGTTTATAAAAACTTAAATCGAATCCCAGCGAACGTAAAAAGTAATACCGATAAAGATTTCCATAAATAAATATGTATCGACGGCGCGTCAAACTGTGAACGCGGTGTTTTCCGAAAGTCTTATGAATTATTTCTGAGATACTGATGAGCTGTAGGAGAAATCAGCATATCGTAATGAGGTAACGGCTGGATGAAATGCAAATGAATTTGACGGTCGGGTGGTCCCGAACGTAGGCCGCCGCCGCGATTGAGAAACGAGAAACAAAACGTGCGAATAAATCGCCCTATCTCGCTTACCCAGGTTTTAAGCTGGTGTGTTTGTAAAGGATGAAAGTTGGAGGGATTATTTGTTCGACGTAGGATCGGGGACCCAGACGCCCGGGACCGGCTCGGGATTGGGAACAAATTGGGGCAGACGTCTGAATTTGCACGCTCATTTAGTAAGTACATCCCACCACGATTTACAATTACCGCTTAGCTTACATATATTATAAATGCCTAGTAAAGTTATTACGCGGAATGAGTTGAGTGGAAACTTTGAACAAAGCGTGTGTTGTGGGACGTTTATTGTCTTCGTTAATTATTGTGTACCTACGCGTCTGTTTTCACATACGAGTATATCACGTTTCGAAAGCAAAGTTTTACTACGACTGTAATAGAAGCACATGGAATCATTCGGTTATTATAACGAGAGAGATGATTATTTATTTTAATCTAACTGAAGTTGATTTTCGAGCTCCACGTTTTTACCTATTCAATTCATTGCACAAAATGTGTCTCGTTAGTCGGAATTGGGTCACTTTTATATGTGTAGTTTTCTTACTTTTCACGATTTTTATATTTTTGGTGTACCTAAGAAATTTTTCGAACGATCGTCGCTTTTAAAGCATGTTTTTTCGCATACCGCGTCTACTAAACTGTTTTAAAGTGCATCGTTTATTTTTACAAGCAAAATAGCACTTTTAGAAGCGAGGTCAGGAGTTATATCACTTTTACTAATAAACTACCATTCTGAGGGAAGAGAAATAGAATAGAAGCAGCAAACAAGTTCTAGTGACCTTTCTTGCCGACTCCTTTTATTTTTAAAGACGTGAAGAGTTCTTGAGTAATGGTTTTGCTAAGGACCATATTTTGATTAAGTTTACAGTCAATTGTCAGAGTTACTGGTAATTATCCAAATAGATTTACTTGTACCTAGTAAGTGTAAGTACTTGAAGAACAAACATATTTTACTCTATTGTACCTACGGTCTATACATACTTGCCAATGAGTATGGCCATATTTTTTTAGAAATTGGTTAATATTAGTAGAAAAAAATATTGTTTTTAATTAGAGTATTATTGATTGCTTAGGGGAAGACTTTTTTTTTAAAGATTTATGGTCAGACTTCCGTCATTGTATTGACTAGGCTTTCGTAAAACTTCGGCGATCTCGAAAGCTTTAATCTTAATAAAAATAAGAGGTTAAAGGGAAAATGTTGGACGCCATACTTGATCCCTGGCCGGGAAAATCCATCTGTTTGATTGTTTCTTTGTCGAAGAATATTTCCGCGGGACTGACGTTTTATGCCTTCGGCATATCTTGATACAGGGGGCGTGGATGTACGTAAAAATATACTAACAAACACGATTACAAAGCCGCGAAAAGGGTTCCCGAAACTCATGAATCCAAACGGTTTTAAATTTGTGATAAATGGGCGGCCAACTTTTGGCTACGGGTGCTTGTTTGTCTTTGTAAATGTTTTAATCTATGCTTTGTTCGGTTCTCTATCTGCTATTACTGTTTTTATGTAGGTTACTTGAAAGGATAAGTACTTTTGGGAATTTGAAACGCGAACTTTTGTGGCCAGGATTTGAGAAAGTCAATGGCTGTGTTGGCATCATGACATTTATATCGAGCCTCGTTCTACGCATCATTTATATATGTATTATGATTCAGATAATAATTATTATTGCGTAGTCCACTAAAAATTAAGTAGTATGCCATTTCTTATGAAAGTTCTTACATCAAAAAACAATATCAAAAGGCCGATTGTTCCATTGATTTGTGAGCGAGGTACCTATTTCACAATTGAAGCTGTAATAATAACATACCTCAGGGTGGTAAAAAAAGTCTTTGATTAACTATCTATAAAGTGTATTTTACTTCTTTGCTTTCGCATTATGCTCTAATAAAGAAAAATAAACTGGACACCATTTTCCTCAAACAAAAGTTCGCGTCCGCAGCCACAGATCTCTAAAATTGGATAAACAATAACAACCAGCCTCACCTCAAGATTGAAACTTCATTCAATATTTCATCGGAAGCCAAAGTTTTTTCCGTTGCTTTATAAAAAATGTAATATCATAAAAAGGAATCGCGAACGCGTGTCTTTCCCCCTAATCCTGCTTTGACTGATCACATCGTCTCCGTATCCTCGTAATTGTGTTTTCCTATTTCTGTGACATGACAGTTCGCTTTCAATTTTTTTATTCCGATGAGTATGTACAATCAAGCTCAAAAAAAACTAAATTCCTGAGTACTTTGTCGTAGTTAACAAAAACAACGAATAGTTACAAAAACTCAGTAGTAAGTTCTTGATTATCCTAAGTATATTTCATGTCCCATTCATTCACAATAGTACCTATACCTGGCAGGCACAGAAATCACTCACTCAGAATCACTCTATCTATTAAAAAAACCGCATCAAAATCCGTTGCGTAGTTTTAAAGACATAAGCATTCATAGGGACCGACATACAGAGAGACAGACAGCGGCGGAAAGTGACTTTATTTTGTACTATGTAGTGATTAACAATGTAATTATTCCTTTGATTAAGAGATTACTACTCTTCTAAAGTACCCAAGGTTAGATAAGCCAATGTTTAAATGCCCGTATCGAGTGATCGATAGCTACAAGAGAAAGGAACTCATTTGTCACCGTGGAGGACACTCAATAGACCCCCTCAATAAAATATTAGCTATTTACAGACCACTTCGGCTGCAAAAAACACATGAAAGGAGTAAATTCACCAGATAAAATGTTTGCTATTCGGCGATTAAGAGATCATTTATTTTGTGGGTATTTCAAAGGGTTCCAATGACATAGGATGTAATTAATAGAGCTTAAAATTACAATTTATCTTTTTGGAAAACACGTCTTTGATTTGGGTTGTGTTTACCATTATATTTTTGGTTGCGTTTGTTTACAATAGACGTATTGTAAGTATTTTAAGCGGCAAAGGTTTTCTAAAAATATTATTTATCTCCATTTTGTACGGCGGTTAAAAATGACTTCATACATTTCTTTTATCTTTTGGTCACAAGAAAAAAGTCACGGTAACATTTGTTTAAACCCGGGACACTAAAATCGTTGTAAAGGAAAACATCGTAAGGAAAACCTGCTTACACCTACTAGGCAATTCAATGATAGTGTAAGTTCTCAATCCGCTCTAGGCCCGAGTGGGAAATATAGCTTAAGTCAAAAAGAAAGAACAACTCCAACGTCCTTCGGAATTCAGTTATCGAATACTAATTAATAATAATTTGGTGTGTTGCTTGTTTTGTTGCTCAACAAGACCCAAAACGAGAACCGAGCGTCACTTATTTCTCTTGCAACATCCAAATATTATTTTACAGCTACACATTCACATTTATCCTGAATTATAAGGCTAAAGTTATAAAACTAGCAAGTTCGAGTGAGCATATTTCATTTAAGTTGGGAGTGACTTGTCAAGTAAGGTTCGAGTTTTAAACCGCTTAAAACTATATAACGAAAGCGCTCGGGGCTCCGGTTACCGAGGGGCGATAACTACTCGAAATCACACTCTTAAGAAAGACAAACTTGCCTAAGTAAAGTCAAGCGCCACTAAGCTTCTTGGAGGTATCTTAGAATGAATATAAAACAGTTAAGGCGGAGTTACCCTGAGATTAGGAATATCAACTCGACTGTGTGCATCCGGCTTATATCATAATCCGACGTGCTACAGCTTAGCGAGTTTGATTTTGCCTTAGCGCCCCTACGCTGGCTGGCGGAGGTTTTATGATACAGGAAATTAAATGCCCTGATACGGAGTCAGCAGATGACGCAGCGGTCAGTGGAGATGGGATCTCTTTATCTAATTGTGATCTCTGGACGATTGTATATTTGAATTTATATTTGAATTTATCCCGTGGGAATTATACAAAATGCATCTCTATGTTTCAATTACACGATTCTCACTACCACTCAGGACTCCACGTAAAATTATTTGATTGTTAATTTATTGATCACGAGCAGCCTCACGTCTAGGTACTTAACATCCAAATAATTTTACGTGAAGTGCCGAGTGATAAGTCAGTGTTTTGGTGTAAACTGTTAAGTTAGTAACTTTTAATGAATAATTGCAGTATTTGTATTTGTATTTAAAGTGAACCTTTATGAAAAATTAGAGTTTTCTAGGTCCATATTTTTATGTTTGTATAGGTACTTATGTTGTTTGGTACTAATAGTAATAGCTTTGCTTAACTTAATTTAAATTAATTGTCTCAAGAATTTGATTTGTTTTATAAGCAACTAAACGATTTCAAATTGCAATAGAAAATTGCTAAGATAAAACAGAAACTTTCCGCCAATGTACTGACAAGTGAAAAAATGATTTTCGGGTTAAAATGCTTCACGGGAAACGTTCCGCCGTAAATCGAAAAGCAAAATAGCACGAGAAAACTGGGTATGACAGTTAAAATGAACGCATGAAGCGCCTCAAGCGTTCGACAGCTAGCTTGTTAGCCGGCAAAGATCAGCCCGGAATTAGACTGATCATAATAATATATTATATTACTAACTTCACCCGCAATTTCATCCAATTGTTTAGTTTATTCATTGCCTATAGTACCTATTAGACCAGCTTTACTTATTTCGAGATTAAGTCAATTAGAATCAAAATAAATATTGGTATGACATCCATATTATTTTATGAATCCTGATCCCGACACTAAAAATACAACAAAAACCTTCACAAATGATGATTTTTCACACATGAAAAAGTTTTTGACTTTTCGATTTGTAGTGCTCTTGGGATTTGTTGGCTTCCTTTTTTTTATCACAAACAAATTTTGATTTTTAACGTTTATTGAACCAATACTACTTACTGAAAAGGAAGGAAAGGAAAGAAGCCACAGAAGCAACTAAACTTCGCAAAATTAAGTTCAGTCGTTTGCCACAATCACCTAGTATTTGGATCGCGTTTTAATTTGACTCTACTTTCGGTCGTTTTCTGTCAGTTAATAAAGTACGTTGCGGCTGAAATATTATGATTTTGTAACTCCAAACGTCAAAGGCCGTGTAGGCATTAATGTTTCCACAGCTGTGCACATCTCCAAACTGTTTTGTCTTTATCTCTAACGAGAAAACGGTTCTCGTACGTTTTCTCACGCTTTCTGGATCTTTTCAATTACAAGGGTTATGAACATCAATTTGTCTGTTTCCTCGCTCTCTGACTGATGGGAATTATTAATGAACCGTATTTAGTTAAGCTCTCGCCATCCGTAACCCTTCAGGAAGTTAATGTATTACTCTCGTATTTTAATTAAAATAAAGAGTTGCTAATTTATAAATGGTGCTTTTTACAATTAAGTGGCTTTAGGTTAAGATTTGCAGAGTATTAAACAAAGTACTATTTTGTTTATGTAACTATTTTGTAATCATTAACTATTTTTTGTTTTTGTTTATTGTTACTTCTTTTTCTTTCATGCGGTTTGGGAGTAAAAAAACAGAATGTACCAGTTGTTTCTCTTCCCGCGCAGATGGTAAAAGCCCATCGAGGGAATGGGTGAAAATCTTAGAAATCATTATAGGCCATGCGGCTAGCAACCCATCACTATTCTGATTCCCCTTTCCACCTGTACTTCCACAATCATGCTAAGCGTGGCCTTTGCGTCTTGTTACCTTAGGCTCCGTCTACCCCGTGCATCGCAGAAACACCGAGCGCTCCCGTAACGCCTCACATACGACCGAATAGGGAATCCGTGTGGTTTTTGCCGTCGCGGGAGAGACTCACATACCCCCGGTAACCCCGTACCGGGCGGATGCATAAGGCGCATTTTCCACATCATAAAAAAGCTCTTTCTACCCCGTAAAGGATAAAGGCGTGATTTATGTATGTATGTATTTCGAAGGAATTATGCAAGTATCCGGGTTAAACAGTAATAAATGTCCGTCTCCGAGTCACTTCTATGTGTAGTTTAATTTAAACATACACACACACATACACACAAATCACGTCTTTATCCCTTACGGGGTAGACAGAGCCTAAGGTAACAAGACCTACAGGCCATGTTTAGCAAAACACTGAGGGCGTAGAGGTGGAAAGTGGAATCAAAATAGTGACGGGTTGCTAGCCGCATCGCCTATAACATGATTCCTATGATTTTCGCCCATTCCCTCGATGGGTTTTTACCATTTGCGCGGGAAGAGAAGCAACTGGTACATTCTACATTTTTCCTTTGCTCCCAGACCAGCATGGAATTTAAATAAATAAAAAAAACGAAAAAAAAACTCAAAATCTAAATCGTAAAACACCCTATGTAGGTATTTCTATATGTTTAATACCATTTCCAATTATAATTATGCAGATACCTACTTACTTAATGAAATAATTGTAATATACGTGAACTAATTAAAAATTAATGGTTTGCTCGATTCCAATTTTATATAAATTTAAAAGCTGAATAAATTTCCGACTTACATAACATTGTTTTGGAAACTTCCAGTCCAATGCTCCTGATTGAAATCCCTCTAAAGGAGTTGTCCATAGGAAAGTTTATGAAAGGGGAATTTCTGATAGCATTGATCCGAAACCCGAGGATAGTTTATCTTATCGTCCGAATACAGCTCTGCAGCGAAATGAAAACACCGACATTCAACATGGTTTAACTAATCTTCTATTTCGTGAAGAATTTTTGAACTGTACTAGCCTATTGCCCGCGACTTTGTGTGCGGAGAATTCACTTTTCGCTATCCCGCGGAAACTGCAATTTTTCGGTATGAAAACTATCCTATGTCCTTCTTCGGAACAGAAACTATATCTGTACTAAATTTCATTAAAATCGGTTCAGTGGTTTAAGCGTGAAAACGTAACAGCCAGACAGACTGGCAGACACAGTTATTTTCGAATTTATAATATGTAAAGTGTAACGTATCGTAAAGTTGGGTTAGTTTAACCTAACAGAGGGTACCTTTGTCCCATAAGAAAACTATATTATAGAAAAGTTTGAGAAAAACCATACAAACGTATGTGGTTAGCTACAACCAATTATAATCATGGAATGTGCCATAATTTCAACGCAATAATGAAATCTGGCCCGAGTTAATCCCAAAAGTCAAAATTACTGTCCACAACGAAAGTAACCCGACCTTACGGAATTTATTTGTGTTTGCCACGTAAATTCAAAGTTGGAAAAATTTACTATACCTACATTATTATTGTGGCGATTTTGATTAGACATATTTTGCAACTTTGCACAATTGAACCTTTTGAACCTTGACTCTACGACTATACGCAGGTATAGAAGAAGTGCTGACCTAAAAAAAACAGTTACAATTTTATTCTAACATTCAATTGTTACTATGACAAATTACTTGTGGTATTACAAGCGCGACACCCAACCCGCGCTTGGCTGGTTTTTAAATCAGTCAGCATCAAGTCGCATGCGACTCCGTCCGTGAAACTATCCCAAAGGTAAAGCTCTAAACTATTTCGGTTTATAAACATAACAACGCCACGGCTGTTAATTTGTTTACATGGTGTGTATAAGACAACAACTGTAGCTTAGACAAGATTAACAAAGTACGGGTTTAACCGGGTGGTGACCAAAATTCGATTAGTTACGCCGGAAGAATAAGACATAAGGAATTAAGTGTTAAGGTAGTCTTCAGCTGTTAAGACTTTGGGTTAAAGGTTTCAGTCCAGCACGTCTAGCGCGAGAGCGCACAAGAGTCGCGTCGCGCGCGAGATAGATTGCCCGTCCTTTTCTTACTGTACCAACAAGAAAGAGACGGGTAGTCCAACTCGCGCGCGACGCGACTTTTGTGCGCTCTCGTGCTAGCGGGGCAGTTAAAGTTAGTTCCAATTAAAGTGAAGACCGAGTTTTGCGAACGGCGAGACGAGTACGCCTCGCTGTGAGCTTATCGCACGCACACACATGCATCCAAACTCCGTGAAGCAAAGCGGTTTAACTACGCATACGTGCCCAAAGCGAGGCGTAGTTTTGTTCGTACTCAGTTGTAGTCCACAGAACTCAGTTTCTTGCACGGATGTAATAGAAGTCAGGTCAGGAGTACCCGAAACCGACGAGCATGTATGAAGAGATTGATGACTGTGGATGAAGCGAAAGAAATATGTCAGGATCGTAGTAAGTGGAATAAAGTAGTCTCTGCCTACCCCTGTGGGAAAGAGGCGTGACGGTATGTATGTATGTATGTATGTAATAGACTACGGGTCACAATAAATATTGTCAAAATAATCTAAGTCTGAACGCCACTGATGGAGGCATGGAATTAGATTGTAGCTGACGTGACGATGGCTGTTCCTAAATCTGTGAGTAGAGGTGTAAAGTGCCTCCACCGCCATTACAAATAATGGGTTGCGGATGTATTTGGTCTTTCAATGTCGAAATATCTGTTATGATATATGCACATTATGTCAACTTGATAACCATTTAGCTTTTGGATTCTAAAGAAAAACTTACGCCTGTCGCTGTGTTAGCTGTAATTGAAATGTATTTACAGACAGATGATGTTTACGATCTGAAATAATTGTAAGATGGTCAAACAAACCTCCTGTCTTCTTTTCTAAAGTAATGCTAGGAAATCCTGGAAGGAAAGAAGCTACAATGATGTTATAGCGCTAGTTTGAAGTTTACCTTGAAGTCTCCAAGATCCAGTACAGAACAAGTGAGCACAGCCTCTCGACCGATGGCTACGGTGACATTTTCAATGGGCCCCAAGAAGTCGGGCTCCGAGTCCCTGAGCGACACCGTTGGGCCCACTCTGCTGAGTGGGGAGGTAGTTTGGTGACGGATACTGCTTTTTACCACTGGAACAAAGAAAAACGTGTTAAAGTTGCAACTAGCTACAACAATGAGAGAAAGTAATAAATAATAATGTCGAATAATAGTACATTACTGCAGAGGCCGTGAAGTAAGGGATTGCTGGACGAGTTTGGGGTAGGTGGCCGAGTCGAAGACGAGGCCAGATAGAACGAGTCCTGCAATCCCTGTTCCGGCCAAAGCTTGTATAGTGTTTTTCTCAAACAATGTGAGGAAATATTAAAATTAAAATAACTACTAGACAATCAAGTAAAATCTCTTTACTTTTTTCCGGTAGCATATTTTGCATAGCTAAATTTGCCTCCTCTTTTAAATGAGGCGGAGTACAGTTCATAAGTTCCCCGTCACTTTCATCACTGGAAGTCATTTTTATTTCTGTTAAATTATAATAACAATCACTACGAAATACGCATAAGCAGAAAAAAAGATTTTCGATTTGCCACCTTTTTTATTTTTTAAATGTACTAATTTGATCCAGCTATTTGAGCACCATGTTTAACCGCACATAAATATAGTACCATAGATTTTTCTTTTTTATGTCGCAATTATGCTTAGGTACAGATTGTGGTGGTGGTTGGCTGTATGTAATTTTTTCCTTTGCCAATTTAATTTTAGTATAGAAATTTAAAAAATTAGAGCAGCGGACAAAAATGGATTTTCATACTAACATTTGTGGCCTAAGCCAAGAAGTAATGTAGGGAGCCATAAACGAGAAACTTCATGTCCTCATATCGGGACATTAACGCATACATTTCCGAGCATGTTTGAGAAAACAATATTTATGACATGCTGCTTTTAAACATTAAAATTAAAAGAAAAGCCCTAAATTAAATTAATATTTAAAAAAATCCAAGTCTATTGTTAGCGCAAACGAAATACCAAGAACGAAAAACAAAAGCCAATCGACTAAATTTGAATTGAGATTTCCCTTTTTTTTCTTAGCGGCCAGTTCGCATTGAGGATTAGGCTTCATTTGGCACAACTCTAAAAAGTGCCTTCAAAGCAGTCAGTACGTAAGTCTTTTACTTTTTGCAGCGCTGACAAACGGAGCTTATCCTGTGGCTTTATTCTCTTACATTTATCACTTTTAACGATGCACGAAAATCATTTTTCAGCAATAGCGAACGAGTGTACCGATAACGATTCGTAGAGATTTATGTCAATCTCGTTTGAGTATAGACGCTTGTTCCATTCTGCCAATATGTCTATCTACCTTAGTGAGTGTGTCATGCCCATTCGTAGAAACTAGACGTTTCTAACTAAGCAATCACACTAATGTTAAGTCAACTTTGGGAGACACAAAATGGATATTGAACATTACAAGCTATTGTTTTACTTGAAATGTTTGTTTGATAGCTGGTATACGTCAAATTTCACGAATCGAATTCACTCATTTACAGTTGATGGATTGACTTGAAGGACATAGATCTAATCTAATCAAATGGATTAATGTTTTACTAAATTTGACCTTTAAATTTTGTAGTATAAAGTAGCTTATTTTTTGTTATTGAAAATTGAATGTTTAAACATTCTAATACAGTAATAGATCGGCAACGCATGAGAAAGCGACGTAAGACGCGTATGTAAGAGCGAGGTAGATAGACGAGACCGTATTACTCCCAAATTCTCAGCTTGAGGAAACCTAGCGATACTCTTAATTGAAAGGAGTAATACTTTTTTCTTTTATTCCGGCCAACGGTCAAATTTTTCAGTTTCTTTACAAATATTGTTGGTGCCGTTTTATTCTAAGGCTTTGTATACACATTAGCCTGTAGCCTGTAGCTTGCACATTTTTTTGCAAGTAGCTTGTAATCTTGTGTCATATTGTACAAAATTTTACATAATCGTGCCAGGCCTAACTTCGTCTGCGTTGAAATTATACATTATAAACCTTCCTCTTGAATCACTCTTATCTATTAAAAAATCCGCATCAAAATCCGTTGCGTAGTCTTAAAGATCTAAGCATACAATACATGAGAGACAGCGGAAAGCGACATTGTTTTATACTTTGTAGTGATTTATAGTTTAATCCTTTCAGCGGTAGTCTATAGGCAGTTAGGTACAATTCTTCAGACAAGCTCCTACTGTAAATTGTTCAAAACATACTAAAGCCACGCGGAATGAGATCTTTCCCCCAGACACCCAGCTGAGGCGAGGCATCAGCGTTGCAATGGAGCAATGTGAATAATAGATTTGTTTTTCCAGATGTGACTGAGGTCAGAGTAAACTGGTTTATCATTAAAAATTGCCAGGAAAGCAAACGTATTTGCAATAAACTATGCATACACCTGTGTTACTAAAGTAACTACAACCATTAAAGAATAGATATTGAACGAGAGTGTAATTTTATAGGTACTTAACTAGCGTTTGCCGGCGACTCCCTGCGCAGAATTCGCTTATCACTATCCCGCGGGAACTATGCGATTTTACGGGGTAAAATGGGTCCTTTACCGGGATTGAATCTATCTCTATACTAAAATCCAACTCAATTGGTTAAGCTTAGCTAGTTAACGCTGTCGCATTGTGTGTAGTACGTGTCACGTTTCTGACGTAAATGAAACGATTTCGTATGTTTTTTTTGGTTTGCTCCTGGGGCCTGATTTTTGGAAAGCACATGTGTGAAAACACCACTCGAAAGTGGTGAAAAATTGTGCTGAATTTGAGATACGAGTAGCTTAGAAAATACTTAGGGCTCTCATTAATCTTGTGACCTTGTCAAAAATTTGATTAGAGCTGTAGTTTTGAAGATATAAACAGATTTATACCACTTTCGAGTGGTGTTTTCACACATGTGCTTTCCAAAAATCAGGCCCCTGAGCTCATTTTCATTGTTCCTAAAATATACTTAAAGTTCTCTGCGACCGAGTGGCAAATTCATAAACTTTAGGAAGTACACTGCACTACAAACGAAGTGACAGGTATAATATCATAGGTCTTAGTTTTATTTTCCCTTTCCAACCGAACTGAATATAGCACTTAATGTCGATACATATATACATTACTGTCACGCCTCTTTCGCATAGGGGTTAGCAGATACTACTTTGTTCCACTTGCGACAATCCTGACATTACCACTTTCGCTTCATCCTCATTCATTAATCTGAAGAGATTAATGAATACACTTCATACATGCTCGCCGGTTTCGGGTACTCCTGACCTCACCTTTTTTCAAAACGTCTCCTATTTGGTCCCGGACGTTCGTCTAGGCCTTCCCCTCCCAACGCAACCATTCATACTTCCTATAGGAATAGGTTCTTGGTTGTAAAGAGTTATTAGGTCTGGGGCCTTACCATGACGTCTTAATGCGATTCAATTGCGACTCAGTTCCGGTTTTAGCTGTCATTTTTAGTATGGATTGAAATCACTAACCCGCGCAACAAAGCGTTCCAGTAACACGCTTTTTTCATTCCCAATTTTTCTTTTCTCATCAGCCCTAGTGTAAGTTACAAGTGTCGAAACCAGATAGCCACCCGCATTTTCACAAAAAAACAATTCGCACCGCACCCCAAAAAGGACTGCATTTACTGAAAAAATACGACCGTTCCGTTTTCGTCTCCCGCATATAGCAGGCTTTCGCGTTATCATAAATACCGATCACTTATGAATCCCTCACTTGGTGCTCCATGTGGGTCATCCGCCTGCAAAGATATAGGAAACGGACGCATAAAGTAGTAATTTATGTTATATTGTCGACCCTCAGTCACGCAGGAGGTCGACCCTCTAGCCCTATTCAAATTAGAGACACGATATATGTTTCCGCGCCGATTGCTGCCCCACTGAAATAGGTATTCGTACTAAACGTGATTTTCGACGGTCGATTAAGTAACGGAATAGAGAATTGGATCGGGCTTGAATGGAACAGGTCAAGACAATCAGGCTTGTGCTTTATGGGCAACGAGGTTAAGGCAGTGCTGATAATGCAATTGTATCTGGGGCTTTACCATGACGTCTTAATGCTATTTAATTCCGATACAGTTTAGGTTCGCTCGCTGTCAGATCCATACTAATAACGACAGCTAAGGCTTGATTTCCTCCTACGCTGACGTCGGTCGCGCGTACCATCGGCCGCGTTGACATTTAAAAATCTACCGCGGACGTCGGCGTTGCAGTGCGGATGCCCATTGATATTGTGGATATTGGTACGCGCGACCGACGTCAGCGACCGACGTCAGCGTAGGAGGAAATCAAGCCTAAATCCTAAACTGAATTGGAATTGAATCACATTAAGACGTCATGGTAATGTCCCTCTGCTGTGAAATGCGGTGGTTACCCAGTGGTTTGACCCATGGTCTCTCAAGCAGAGGATCGTGGCTTCAAATCCAGGCTCGTACCTTCTGGAACTTGAACATTTGAACGTTACCCTGAACTTTAAGGCCGACCTGCTCACACCTTAGAAGTAATTTAATGGTAGGTATGTGTGAACTTCTCAATCTGCACCAAACCCGCGAGAGGGAGCTATAGGCAAAACCCTCTCGTTCTGATAGTAGCCAGCATGTGCCCAGCAGTGGCACATATGGAATAAGTGAAGTTATGATGTGAGATTTGTGATTAAGGTGCTTTTTTTTACAAGCTTCTTATTAATTTGCAATGTATGTAAATATGTTTGTCCGGTTGGAATGTTGCAACTCAATTTTGAAGCAAATAAAATTGATCATTGATAATAGACAACGGCCTGTCAAATAAATATATCCTACAAGTTTCGTCGCGATGGTAATTCACATTGGCACAAAATTATTACCTACCCAACTTAAAACAAGGAGGGTAGAGTTATCGTACTACTTAACATATTTTCAGATAGTTTCACACACACAGATTCCAGATTCATCAGTCCTAAGATAGTGTATAACGTAACTTACCAAATTACAATAGTAAATCTTCCAATATAATCAGGATAGTCGCGTGTATTGATAATCAGGGGTGAACAAACATTGATTAACTAATTGGCCCTAATGAATGTTTATACTCATGGGATTTCCATGTTTCAGCGTTATATTATTTACTCATTATACCCATACACGAATCTGGATTTCTGTGTACATTTTGAGTACCTACGTAATAAATAAGAGGTAGTTTATGAATTGTAAAGAAGTAGAAAGCACAGTGACTCATCTCCTCACGACCAATATTATAGAATGGAAATTTCATACAATTTGTATTGAAAACCGTTGCAGGGTTTGCCGCACTTCGACTGGTTCAAGTTGAATCAGGATGCGAAGGTGATTGCGTGGCACAGTGAATAAATTTCACTTAAAAAACATATCAGTTGCCATATATTATTGTTAAGATAAAAAAAACACTGAAAAGTACCACGTCTCTTGTCTAGGCTTTTTAATATACCTTAATTTTTTTATTATTATTTGTTGTTATCAAAACCTGCGTCAAACATTATTTTTCAGCAAAAAATATAATTATTTATATTATTTACACAATATGATTTGATTTGTATATTATTATCGTAATCAACTTACGCAACATTAATGAAATCAATTAAAATTATAACTTGTGATGCCAAACTAAGTTAGGATACTTCGGTAATCAAAGTTGTGTTTCCTGATACAAATTTGTCTTCAAAATTAACTTAACCAAGTTATCAAAATAGAGCCAGATCATATTGTCAATGTAGAGGTAAATATGAATTTCGGCATAGTTTGTAACTTAATTTCTGTATCAGAATAAGTACTTGACTTTAATGATGTTTGTTAGGGAAGTGACCCAATTTATTTGGCGTGTTTATTGTGTTGTGATTATCGCTAAATCCGAGGAATTTGATAAATTTATCATTATACTGGACGAAACTATCGTTCAACCAAACATTTAATTAAAACAAAAAAAATCTAAATGTCACTGAAAATTAGAACACATAGAAAAATCCGAAAATCGAACCCGAATCCTAATCATTCCGTGACGCGTGCTATACCCCTACACCACCCATAGCAGGAAGGAAGACTATAGTCTTCGAATTTTTCTACCTGTTACTAGCTGTCACGTGACCTTGTTACTATGCGAATTTTTGTCGCTAAGCTTCATCTGTTTGAATGATGTGTCTGTACGACACAATTACAAAGTCCCGTGGAATATCTACTGCTCACCAGGGACGAGAAAAGGCGCCGTTTTTCAAATGATTGGTACTATCCAATGATTTAAGAATTTTTATTTCTTGATTTTGAAAACGAAAAATGTTTGTCAAAAAGCCAGCCAAGTTCGAGCCAGCCAACCTCAACGGCTATAAAAATCAGGCAAAGAACTCGGTTTTCCAAAATATTAACAATAAATTTAGGTATTTTCAAAAGAAATAGGGAAGGCAAACAAACCAGTGATAATGATAATCCGTATAACATTCAAAACAAAAGAGGAAAACTCGTCCTATACTTGAGAAATTGCGAGTAAAGCATTGTAACGAAATATAAAAGATTTTTAAGGACAAGAATAATCCTAAACACAATACAAAGAATAGGACCATCTCGAAGACACTCGCGAACTTATTCACTTACAAAAGAAAGATCACGATCCATAGAAGCAAATACATAAAGCGGCCCGAGTATGGTATCTGCTGTTATGATGGCAATAAAAATACAAATAAAACGTCTCCTTAATGACGTCTTTAAAACTTCGGCGTTGTTCGAGAAAACTGAAGACAATTTGTTCCAGTACTTAGCGCCACCAACACATTTCTCTACCTACTCGAGTCGCCTTGTCTCCTACGTTAATCTGGGGAACAAAATTTCAGTCGCACGTAAGCTGTTTCAAAGTAGCGAAGTTATTTTTATCAGCCGTTTGTCGGGCTCTAAATCCTTCAGTTACGATGTCATTACAAATTTAATGGTAGGGAAAAAGAATCTACTGTTCTTCTTATAAATTGTTGACCCTTTTTTGCCGCGGCGAACTATTTCGGTAGATCGCTTGTCGGGTCGCATCTCTCGACGCTAATCTCACCTCTGATTGTGCGACGTTTCTCACAATTTTTACGACACCATTACGGTTTTCTACGACCGAGTGTGTTAAATTGGGAATCCGATGTAAAGCCAAGACGCCGCTGGTGCTTGGCTTCGTTATATAACCGCATCGCTTATTGAATCTCGGAGAAAACGTTGTTTTGTGTTACGTTCAAGTACTGCCACTTTTAAAATATTCACAGTTTCAAGAACAAGGTAATCACATATTGAAGCAAGGACATTTACGTTTTCTCTTTTGATTGCTTTCTGTTTAAATTGAAGCATCGGTAGGCGGTGGTGAGGAAAAGATTTATCTGATTTGTTTAATTCCTAACTCTATTAGCTCATCGTATCTCATGGAGCAGCGGCGTGTTGAAATATTCAACGTTTTTAATGGGCGTCTCTTATGTCACGATCATCAATCTGTTCGGAATGCTTTCAACTCCACCCATCGTAATGAGCGGTAACATTAATCATGTGTGTAAACATTATACTGGATACTTTCAAGTTGTTTGAACGAAAGCAGTAAAGTTTTTTCAGTGATTGCTAACCTACTTTCCAACGCTTGCTATTTGAGCAAACTTTGTGGCTTTTTTAGATGTTTTAACCTTACAAATGAATATTATTCATTTTCGTATTTTGACGTCAAAGGCTAAGTGATGAATCAACAAACATTACAGTTTACATAAAAGGTTTAAATAATGTTGAATGAAGATGATTTCACAAGCTGACGCGATGTTTTCAAATTGAAGAAAAAAAAGAAAAATTTATCCAATAACCCGCTTTTATATTCACACCAAGGGTCAAATTTCCCGAGAAAATGATGCCCTATTTGAGCATCAAAGCCATACGGTGTGGTGAACAAGGTAAATAATTCCGGAGTTTAGTTGGATGGGCCATTATTCTCGATGAACAGGCCATCTATCAACTGCTGGGGCTTTCAGCGCCCGTAATGAACGCACCTAAATATCTACGGGGACCAACCCCGCGGAAAATATCGACGATTCTGACAAGTTTATTTTTCAACTTCACTTAAGCCTATTCCGAAAAGGATACACAATCCTGGGCGACAGCTTATACAAAAAAGAGTAATAAAAATAAGTTTTTTTTTGTAATTTTAAAGTCTTATAATGATCACAATAACTATGTAGTAACGCCTACATAGTTAACTGTTTGGGTTGGATTTGCGTTTGTGTCAGTTTCAAAGGATAGGGTTTACAGTTTTGGATTTAGCGGGGTCGATTACTAAGAAAACACGTTACTAAAAAGTAATGTGCTTTTTTATACGACTAGGAAGGAAAACGAGCAAGTGGGTCACCTGATGGTAAGCGAGCACACTAGAGGATTGCAGATGCGTTGCCAGCCCAGAGGGACACCGGAACAGCTGTTGATTCTGTACCAAGCTCAGGTTCGGTCGTGCATGGAGTACTGCTGTCATCTTTGGGACGGTTCTACCAAGTACCAGCTGGCCGCGTTGGGTTCAGTGAAGCGCAAAGTCCAAAGACTCATGGGTGAGATGCTTCAACGGTCGGGGTCAGACTGCGGAGCCTTAAGCATCGTCGCAGAGTGGCTTGTCTGGCTGACTTTTACCGCATATACTTTGGAGAGTGGTCGCAGGAATTGAACGAGCTTATTCCACCTCCCTTTCACCACCGTACGACTAGACGAGGTGAACGATTTCACCCTTATGTTGTCAGTATTCTGGTTATTCGCACGAAGTGCTTCACTTCATCTTTTATATTGCGGACTGCTAAGGAATGGAGTACGCTTCCGTCATCTGTTTTTCCGGATAAGTATAACTCAGGACTATTCAAATTTAGAGTGAATAGGTGGTTACCGAACCAGTGAGCTACATCTTCAGTTTCATCTGCACTTACCAGGTGAAATAGGTCGATCACTGGTCAGTTTTAATTTAAAAAAAAAAAGAAATTTCACTGGCTGTTTTACTCGCCAAGCCGGAACACAGCAGCGTTAGCAACAAAATTATCTACACTGAAGAACTTTTCATAGTATTAGTCAGACTAATACGACGACTGATGTCCGCGTTGCATCAGTTGTTATGCTAAGAGGGCGGCGTATTTATCAAACTCAAAAGTGTTGACTGACGCACTTATGAACGATAATGTTTGTTCACAAACTATTTTCGACCACCAATTGTGCGGACATATTGTAGGTAGATATAGCAGCGACTAAAGTACAAAATGCTTTACTCATTCACTAATAGAAATCAATTTTCAAGCCGTACACGTCATTTAATTATATCCCAAATGCATCTGAACTCTGACCTATTTACATAAATATCATTAACTACCCTGCCCTAGTTACTACGAGTACAATATCGACTGACTCGTAAATGAAAGTTAGATTATTGTGTTCGATTCTACGCGATGTGACTTTTGTGCTTGTGTTTTTAACCCCCGACGCAAAAAGAGAGGTGTTATTAGTATGTCGTCGGTATCTGTGCGTGCGTGTGTGTGTGTGTGTGTGTGTGTGTGGACCGATTTGGAAGCGGTTTTTTTATTCATAAGCCTGCGGTGGTTCTCAGCCATGTTTGGTAAAAATCGGTCCAGTGGTTTGATGAGTATCATCTTAATAACACATAAACGGATAACTCACGTATAAAAAGTCGAGTGATGCTCGACATGTGCCCCCGAGTTGGAAAACTGTTTTAAATATTGACCAAACGGTGAGTGTGAGCGAACTTTTACGGAGTGACGTGATCAGTGTTGTGTGCTGCCCTACATTTGACAGTAATAAAAATGACGATGAAAACGAGGGTAGTTGTGCGCCGCTGTCAGTTGCGTCGAGCAGCCGCGCGAACAGAGCGCTGGCGCGCAGTGTTCGTTTCGCTGCCGCCGGGGCGAGCGCTCCAGGAAGAAGGACTACGAAATAGTCCGAAACATGTCGAGCATCGCTCGACTTTTTATACGTGAGTTATCCGTTTATGTGTAATTATGATTCAGTTTCACGGTAGTTTCATGTTGAAAGAGTATCATCTTTTCCAAAATGATGTAAGGCATTTATGATTACTCGATCAAAGCGCGGGGGTTTAATTTTTTTTTAATTTAATGTTGTTAGTGTTGTTACCTTTTATTTACTTTTACTGTTTGTAGTTGTTACTATGGAGGCTGGGAAATTTAAATTCAATTTACAAAGCACTCCATGGCGTTAGCATTAAAGCATGCACTAAAGCAGCACGTTAATGATGGGTTAATCAACCGTGCAGTCCAGTTGTGGTGTTCGCAAAATTATGCAAATTTGTTTAGTTGAGTGTGGCGCCGTATATCACCGCTATAGGACATAATAGGCTCGTCAGGTACTTTTAGCATAACAATGTGGGACAGTTCCTAAATTTTACCATTCGGCAGGTACGGTTAGGTACGCGCTGTTTTTCGCGAATTTCGGTATCTATGGTTCCCGCCGTCTAATTAAAAAAACTGCAAGGGATGTTACATACTATTCAGCTAAAATATTAATGATTTCAGATATTAGTGATATAATTGCTTATATTATTGATGATGTAGTTTATGTAAATGTCAATCACCTTTAGTGTTACCTTTACAAGCATTGTGAGAGTTTATTTATTAGCCATTCAGCATTCGGCACTGAGATTTTGATGATCCTGAAATTTGATTAGGTATAAGTTAACTTTTGTGTAATAATTTACTCTTTTACATAAACACTTGTCAAGCATTATGTTAATTAAACATTAATTTGGTTTTGCCTGATAGACCAATATATATTTTTTTACTTTTGACATTTAACATTTGTAACTTTCTACATACATTAAGATCATAATTGAAGGGAAGCGGAAGAGAGGAAGGCCAAGAAGAACATTTATGGATCAGGTGAAAGAGAGAGTAGAAGTTGTGTCGTATCAGGAAGTCAAATGAAACGCCCTGGAAAGGACCACGTGGAAATTGCTCCACCGACAAGAGCCTAGCTCTTAAGTTTAAGAAGAAAGAACTTTTTACAAATAAGTAGGTATTACACTTTTTCCGTTCAAAAGCTGTCGCCACTCAGATAAATGTCAAATATGATAGAATTCAAAATGTTCTCGAAATCCATCAAATTTGCAGTACCACTTTATAGCTCCACTCCTGTAGAGTCTCGGTGCGAATTTATGACCGTGTCCCTTATCAAACCAAGTCAAACCCGGTTTTATTGTTCCAAAGTGTATGGAGCGGACGTTTGAGGCTGTAACGTGGCCGTTAGCCAGAATGGACTGTTGTTAGTTAGCGACAATGAGGGCTATATATCAGCCTGAGGCGCGATAGCCGTAATGAACGCGATCGGGCTAACCCGCGACAGACGACTCCGGCTCTAATCGACTCATCAACGTAATTGTGAGTGGAAAAGTGCCTATTTTGGGTGCAAACGTGATTGGGTTCGATGAGCGAGCGACTGTACTCGCCAGTTTATGATGTGATTTACTACGTCTGCTTCAGGATTTCTTTTCTTCTATTTTTGCGGCCGGTCTTTTACGATGAAAGATGGTCACTTGGTTCTCCTAAATTTTGTAACATGCATTGCGTCGATGTTATTGTTAAATAATTCAAATAAGCAATTCTTCATTGATGATATTACGGATGATAGTCAGAATCATAACGGTAACTATGATACTGAGTCAAGTATTATGACAATTCCTGTTGCAGTTTATCTGCACTAAAGTCTCAGTAGAAAAGTTTATGCACCCTAGCAATATAAATAATTAAATTGCATTGAAATGGATGTTTTAATCCTTGATCTCATTAAAAATTTATACGTAAACAGTACTGGTATTCGTATATAAATATAGATTAATACAGAGCTGTACATTATTTATCCAGACGTGATTGTGAAATTAGCAAATTTGCACGGTTTCTTCTTTTATTTTTCAAATTACCAAACAGGCCGCTAATGTTTATCATATCATGTTTATAAGGGATGCAACGACCATCAGCCAGGAGCTCCTGTTCTAAGTACAAGTGCGGAAGTGTAGCCAATTTCTTCGTAAAATGATTGTCTCATAGTTATCATAACTTGATTACGCAAAACCTTAATCAAAATTATAACAGCGCATCATTAATGACTATCGATAAAATACGGCAATACCTCGGCTCTCGTAACCGAATGACCCTCTCGCATCTGCTCATCTGTGATTAATTAAAAACCAACTGACTATGTACAGGGTTATAGGCCCCTTTCGCTTGGCACAGACAATACGCACGGCTACCCTAGCACTGACTCGATACAGGGTGCAAGTGATTTATTACACCTTAAACGGATTCCCTGTTGGACTCCGGATACCCCAAGCTATATCGATGTTCTAATAGGGAGGGAGACGCGATACCCTGTGATCTTTGTTCGCGTTGTCGCCTCTGATAATTCGTAAGATTTGGGGTGGTGAGCGGAGCGTGGAGAATATGTTTCGATTAATACGTTAGGCAGAATTATTATTACTCCTTGCTTGTTTATTACATAGAGGAATTAATATAATAGACCCGCAAACGTCATATAGTTGGTATTTCATGTAAAAAAAACATGTGGCCCTTGATAAAGCAGAACACTAGATGGGATAGTAAATGTTTAGTCGTTGCGTGGTAGGGTATATAAAACTCGCTTATTTTTTTGTAAAAGAAAAGTAAACTCGTGTAATAACTAATTTGATTGCTTAAATGGTTTTATTCTACGTGGATAAAGACAAAGTTATCGTAAAAATACTGACTAGTTCGATGTGAGTAATGAGTTGCAAAATTTAAAGCCTAATATTAGTTATTTCTCTATGATTTATTTGTTAGTAATGCCAACTATTTTATCTTTAGAATCGTCAACTTGATTAGAAGACTGAAGGACAATTAATGAGATCATTATTCAAAAAAAAAATACTTACGTTTATCAGTCAATTGTGTTGTACTTATTGTTTTTAAAAAAGACACGCAAAGGTTTTTCCATTTTACATCAAAATTATTCAACATAATTCATAATTTATCATATCATTATTCTTCAAATCGACAATATTCTTCCTACGCTATAGCCCGTCTATATTTATAGTCGTTACGCTGCTCCCCTGTGAGGGGTGAAATAAATAAATAAATTCCAAGATCAATCAAAAGAACGGAGGGTCATTCCTAACATTCATTACCAGAACATTCCCGTTCCGAACTTTTTCTATCTATTACCTCTCGATACACATCATATAGACTTCTAAATATCGCTGGCGATAATTGACCTATCCCGAAGGGTCGTATCACAATCGGAGCCATTTTTCCATAGCCCCCAATCCTTTGTGGAGGACTCGTGAAAAAATGAGTCCGAAACAGCCACTTCGGACTACAAAGGCCCGCAATGACTATGATGGCTTCACAAACACATGCGTGCAGTTTTCGATTAGGCTCCAGAAAGGGTGATATTGGTATGGATAATTGTTTTTTGTCAAGAGCCCGATGGTAATTAAGAAAATGATTGGACTATGTGGAGCGCGTTATTTTTCTTTGATCGATTGGCGTGTACTCGGTGTTTGGGACAGTGAAACGCAGAGAAATGAAATACTGATGTATTTTTACGAATGTCGTAAAGCGGATAACTTGTACTCGTTAATAGTTTATCATCATCATCATCATCATCATCTCCTGCTTGTATATGTCCCACCGCTGGGCTTTCATCGAAATTCACCATGTTTTGCTTTTAATTTTACAGTATACGATGACTTTTATTGAACACTACTTAACCAGCAATACAGAAAAATTTTGGTACATGGAGAGATTTTAATAAGGAAATAGGCGGACTAATAACTTCAAAATGATCTCTTCCAAATAATTATTTCAATGGGAATAAAAGGGAATACAATCGTTATGATCTCATGAAATTGAATTGAGATGCCAGCTGCCAGAAAGTAGATATTATTAGTTCCCACATTAAACACAGTAACAAATGGTTTTGTTATTTAATAAGCCCTAGGGCGCTTACACCGGCTTTAGGCATTCAACAAAAACATAAAAGTTTATGCAAATTACCAAATTTAAATAGGTAAATTGCTTTGTAAAAGAGGTCGTAACTTTAACTATGAAATTAGTAATTTTAATTCCAAGAAAAATAATAAAATGCTAATAGAATTTTGTGGCTACCATTGTAAATACATTGAAATTAATAGCAATCTACAAACCAAAATTCTTCCCCTCCTTATCCACGAACTTTATGTGAATGTGAAAAACAGACTATCAGAACATGAAGCTGCGACTAACTATGTCCTTGTATTTTCATCTCTAAATTTTTAGAATCCAGGATGTGCTATGCACCATGCATACGACAAATAAAACAAATGAACAAGCATTTTGCATTGTAATTTTAAAAGGAAATCAATACAATTTCAATCCGCCCGTCATCAAATCAAGAGTATACGGGCATTTGCTCTGCACACCTGTTTCATCTAAGACTACATTTGTTAGCTTACCATCCAGCGCGATTACCAATTATGCATAAAAAATGTATGTCGTCAACGCATTCAAATATTCATCTTAAAGGTGAACCTTTCTATCCATTCACCTTTCACTTTTGGGTATTGGGCTTTGATTAACAGGCGGCTCGTATGCTCGTAGAAAGAAAAACCAAGCCACCTTCAGAACAAATTCATTCGAAACTCATCTATTTCTAGCATTAACATCGACACCCCTGCCAATAATTTCCAGTCCCCAGGTCGCGTGCTCCTCAGGGGATATGAAATGTGCAAACAATTACAAGAGCTTTTTTGTTCACCCCCGTGGGTCGTTTGTGCAACGCACAATGCCACTTTATGTCAACGACAGCACGCTATTTAAATGCGGCCGACAAATGCACTACACATCTGCGCTTTTCGCACCGCTACGTGTCTATAAAGAACTCAATATCACGCGGTAATGTTCTTTTGAGCTGTACACTGGATGCAGTGACTGGCTTAAAGTAAGACTTAATTATTTTATCATGATGATTTGTTGTGTGGGGTTACTGCAAAATCATTGTCAATGATGATTAAATCCCTACCTAACTGATAGCATCAGGCGTTTCTATGTGGAGGTAATCAATGAATGATAAGTTTTTATTTACACAATATTTCAGTCTACATACATAAATGTTTACCTAACTTGAAGTCTTGACAATTTGGAAGCGGTCTGCTTACTTACTTACATCAAACTTATTTATATCGACCAACAGTAACAGTTAAAGAAAATGGGTCAGAGTTAGTTATAAAGCGTTTTATTTTTGAAACTGAAAGCATTTTTTTAGAATTGATAGTTAGCTAACCTTTTTTTCGTTTCTTCGGGAAAATGCATTACGCACTATCCACCGCGCCGTTGGGACGACGCGGCGGGATGTATAGGGCTCTCCTCCTCCATTCCTTCCCTCCTATTTGGGAGCGAAGGAATGTAGAAGGCATACCCGTTAAACCCTCGAGTACTCCCTCAACTGCCAGGCAGCGGGAGTATATTGTGAGTATATTGTGAACCACGGAACCCGCTGGCCGGCCCAGCCACCCAAGCTGGACCTCCTCTCCGAGAGGGGGGATCGGGAATACCATGATCCCCCTCAAACACTGTGGCCCATAGTAAACTAACCTAACCTACTGACGACTTTTCCAAAACTCCTGAAAAATGTGCAATTTAAAGAAAGAAAGAAAGAAAATTATGTAAAAAATTATGGGACAAAAAAGGATCTGTTAGATAAAAGGTAGTGTACTTTGCTACTACGCGAACGCAATGTGCAAAATAGAGGACTCAAACACAGGTGTTTGAAATGCGTCAGTCATTGGGCGTAGATACATCTTCTTTTGTTTTATTTTGACCATAACGAACTACACACCTCTGGGACTTTACTATTACTTAACATGGGGACATTAATTATAACAGGCTTCGTCCAATCACTGAAATTTTTAAACACGGACATTGATTCTATAGCCAATTTTTAAAATGTCGAGATTAATTGTTTGTCTATCCATTTGCTTGATTGCTCCGAGCTTGGTTGGGAATGACATCGAACGGTTAATGATTGTATATTGTGTTATAGATATAAAATGTGAATATAGTTATTTTTTACCAAGTTCCTTACGGCGCATTCTTCTTGGCAATGTTGGTATTCCCGAAAACCGTCAAAACGCCGAGTTTTAATATTGTGACTCTTGTTTTGGAAGACAAAACTTTGTCTATCTACGCAGAAAATTTAATCCAAAGTTTCCGAGAAACCAATTTCAATTATATTCCTACAATAATGGCTCGCTTAAATTAATAGGACTAGGGATTAGTACGATTTCTTATTTAAAATTTAATTTTATCATATTTTAGCTCTTAATTATTTCATATCTATATTGGCATAAGTAGACCTTCAGACAATGAAAAGGTTTAGACTTTAGACTGTAGTTTTCATGCGGGCAGTGCTTGTTACGAACTTTACAGTCTATCAAATTGATAAAGCCGTACTTGGACTTCCTTCTTCTTTACAAGAGTTACCTAACTCTGTTTGTTTAACAACAACATTAAATTAAATGACATAAGTATACGGGCCCCCGCTTGTAGTAGCCAGCTCAGGGTAGGGTAGGGTAGGGTGACGGCATCCAACATAATTTGTATACGCACTACCTACCCTGGCTATCCCCTCCCCCCCACTGCACGCCATAGAATACAACGAAATGTAAGTGAGAACTGAGCGTGTTAATCTTTTTTCAAAAATGTCATCGGCCCATTTCAATAGCATATATCGGCCACCTATATTACAACGCTAGTGCATGGCAACATGCAATATTGAATAGTTGGCCAAGTCAATTAAAAAAAAAACAAATTCGATTTTTTATGAGCTAGTTCGGTAGACTTGCGTCGTCCACATAAAGAGGTTCGTCCACGACATATTCCATAGTTTCCTCGTGTCTGTTAACTGAAACACGGACAAAAGAATGCCTAAGTAATGAAAAGATTCCAAGTAATGCCAAATATAGAAATCCCTGCACGAAAATCAATTCAGAACGTTTTCATGCTGCCCCTTTGTATCCTTTGAAAAACGCCCCCATTTTTTCTCCTAAATACATAAGTACTGGCAATCGGAAACTCGGCACGGGATCCACTCTCTGCGTGAACCTATTCGATCTCATGCATTTAAATTTAGAATTAGTGAAAAGCTTCACCCGCAGACGGTGTTTTTCAACGGAGGTAACCGACCGGTTCCTCGAATCTCCCTGATGCCAGTTTCATTGAATACGAGACTGATTTAATATTGTTAGAAACAGAAATAAGGTAAATCTAAATACTTACGAGTACCAGATACCGTAAAGCCCAAGCAGGTAAAACTAACACGCCGTATCAAAGTTATTTACATAGGATCAAATAAAGTGTTTAGTCAAAGAATTTCATATACAAATTCTCTTGATCTAAGCACGTTTGTTTGGGAAAAGGTAGCAAAGCCTTTTCAAGAACACGAAACAATAACAAAGTTGAAGTCTTCGGCGAAATTGTTGGGATCGCGCTGCGCTTTGTTGTCTGGGTATTAATAAAAACATTATAAATTTATATTAATAAACTCACCTGCTTCTTGACTGAATAAGTCGGGGAATTTAATGAATTTTGCTTTATGCTTTACTAACTTCAAGAAAAGCCATTTAATTAGAAATGTTATTACTGACACGCGTCTAAAACTACTTTAAAAGTGTAAATGACCTTAAAATGCACTTAATATAAATAGACTAAGCGACTGAGCTTGTAATTGTTTGTATTCCTCCATGAATTATCATTCAATAATTATATATCATAAACCACATTACACAACAACATATAAATAGAGTTTAGACACTTATCAAGATTTTGTTAACATAGTTCACGACTTCTATCTGGGTAGATTTTGTGATATTAGGTTTTGGTTTTTACCAACTAATGGAGTTAATTAAAGTACCTATTTACCGTTATATCAGCCCAAAATACATACTAATCCTAATCTTCCAAAAGAAAATGACCCAGTATATTTTACTACGCTTAATGGCCAATCAAAAACTACCCACCTTATTGTTTACGGTCGTAATACACATTCCAGGAACCCCAGCGCCCAAAACAAATTATCCCAACTTCAAAGGTGTCACATCTATTAATTTTATTCGCGTTACGATTCCCACCTAACATTCATCGTACCTTCGTAAAGGAAACGGTGAGACAACATAAATAATCTAGTTGAAGACAAGTCGCCCCATGCGAGCGGCGGCGAAAAATGTATTTGGGTAAAAGGATGGTGCGAGCTCGCTTCGTTACATTTTGTCACTCCCCAGGGCGCGCGACTAGTGGCGCTGTTCGGTACAACTTGTACAGCCGAAATGTTTTATGCTTGCGTCACAAAATCTGATTTGTATCCACAACTCTACCCACTTTACGGTCGCCTGCGCCGGGCCGTAAACGTGTGTTTATTGTTTCTCGTACTCGTAAGTTCAAGGTTAAAAACGAGCCATAAAGTTTATCTGGTTTCGGCGAGAGATTTCGTGTGGCAAAATTATTACAGGCAACGAATTTTCCACAAGCCTCTTTGTAATTTTAAGCTACACTTCCGTCGATGCTAGTAATTGGACAGTCGCTATACGCTTTCCTTTACTATAATTGCTTACCAACAAACTGAAAATAAAACACAATGGCAACCAGCCTCTTTCAGCGCAAATAAATCTAAGAGGATGAAGCCATAAACCAGCGAAAAAGGCTAAACATAACATGCTCCGGAAAATAAAAATCTCA
This sequence comes from Pandemis corylana, assembly GCA_949127965.1. NCBI lineage: Eukaryota > Metazoa > Arthropoda > Insecta > Lepidoptera > Tortricidae > Pandemis > Pandemis corylana. The sequence goes on along the minus strand of OX421866.1, from coordinate 10,392,607 downwards.
AAAGCATAAAACACGTCCGTAAGCGAAATGGAAGTTACCTTTGGTGCTCTCGACTACGCAGTCGATCCTCCAGAGAAGCAGCGCGGTATACAGCGTCAGAAGCATCTTGTCTCCGCGAAAGCAAAATAACTCAGTTTTATGGTCCCTCCCCATCTCTGCCGGAATTATCGGCAACGCCGCCTTTTATGGCATCAACTCGCAACATCACAAACACAGCACAGTTGCCAGAAACAAACGCTTCTCAAGATAAACGAAACCAGACAGTTATGGCCGTACACTTTTTTATGACATCGACTGTAGGTAATTTATGAGGCGCTATAAAAGTAATTTATGTGACCACTAAATAAATTGCTTCTACACTTTTAATGAAATCATCGGGATCCGCGGTACCTGAAACAAAGAGGAAACACTGTTAGATGAAATGATGTGGCATTGGTTCTTTAAGTGCAACTGTTACTCTGTTACTCTACTAAGTAGGGAATTTTCGTCAAACATAAAATCTGCTCCTACTTAGGGCTCGATTTTTGGAAGCACATTGTGTGAAAATACCAATCGAAAGTGGTGAAAAATTGTACTGAATTTGAAATATGAGTAGCTTAGAACATACTTACGGCTCTCATTAATCTTGTGAACTAGTAAAAAATTTGATTAGAGCTGTAGTTTTGAAGATATAAACAGATTTATACCACTTTCGAGTAGTAGGTACTTTCGAGTAACGTGCTTTCAAAATCGGGCCCTTGGTGCTGTTAGTATCGTCGTAATCCAAATCAATTATGCACTAAAAGCCCGTATAAGTATCTGTTGCAGGTATATGTATATAAGCAATTTTCAAATCACGTCTTTTTTATGTAGGCGAGAGTGCTAGGATTATAACCACCTGAGCAAACACTCTTCCCTCTAAACCGTTCGTCCCCATCCCCATAAATAAAACAAAACACTGCAACCCGACGCATTCTCGCAAAGCTAACTTAGCATTGTACCTATGCGCAAGGCGCATTCCCTGCCAACCGTACTAAGACAGCATGATTTAACGTACAGTAACTTTTACTTGTCCGTGGATAGGCATTTGGTCCGGGTTAGGACGTTTATGGAGGGGGAACCATTACGAGAATGACGCTACTTGCGTGAGCAATCCGATTTTATACCCACCGTCTCAGTGTTCTGAGGAGCCACAATCAAGGTATTGCTTTACTTAGCGGTCCCGTGGGGGAAGAATTGCTTGTTCACTATTGTGCTCTCCACGTTTGTTGATTAATTCGTTCTGTGCCGGAAATAAACAGGGCTTAATCACGTTGAGTAAACGTTTCGTTTTTACGTACGTGTTGTACGTTGCAGCGGCTGTCGAGAAAGCTATGATAGTGAAGTTTTGTGTTTATGAATAACAAGCGCATTTACTGAAAAATGTATATGGGTACATAGAAGTACTTAGTATTTAGTTTTTTACGTACTGTTTTATGGTCAAGTTACTATATATTTACCTGACCTACCTACTTACATGTATAAGATAGTACCGTAACCTTGCATTGTTAGTGTTGTCTAACATTTTTTTTTCTCTATTTATAATTAGTGTCAAAATAGTCACTCTAATGAGTATGATTACCTCGAACGATCTATGTACATTTGGAACTTTGTATGCGAGATAAAATTAAATATTGTTTGCTGGTTTTACATTCCACTGTGCATACATCATTGTCATATATTGTTTTGTAATGTTGTTCGGCGTCAGTAGTGAGTGTCGGAGGGCAGACACTGGATATTCAGGACGGCCGAACTGTAGAACTAAACGCAAGCGAGTGACAGAGATAGAGAGTGTGCGAGAGGGAAGGAGGATAGAACCACGATCTGTGCGGTGTGCTCGTAATTTATATATTTGAAATAAATAAGTATTAAGGCCAATCTGCGTTTCTTTTCTTTGTCAACATCCCACATTAATTACTAAAAAACGTAACACAAGGAGCGATAATCCGGTCACTAAACAGCAGTGCTTGCAGTGTTGCATTCTGGTGCGGAGAGCAAAGCAGTCGGGGAAATTACGGGCACAAATACATTTCATTTCAGCCCTCTGGGCTGGCAACGCATCAGGACTCCCTTTGGTGCCAGCATTAGTAATGTTCATAACTTGGACAATCATCGCAAAAACAGATACGGATATAGAACAAGATTCAATAGAGTTGTAAAGGTGTAACTTAGCTCTTTAGCTGCATTTCTGTCGTACTTGTCATTTTGCGATGCATACTTGTCATTTTGCATATTTTTGCGATGGAGATTTCTTAAACAAGATTTGTAAAGGCCATGTAAAATTTTCCTTTCACTAGCTTCTTTCAATTGTGAGTAACTAAGTAAACTGGTAAACAGAAACAATTTTGTTTGGAAAGATCATCAGTCACTATGCAGTTACATGAACCTTCTGAGCGTACTTTCTCCCGCGTGCAACGATCGGATTAACTTGAACTTTGATAAGTACGTCTACAGATCCGATTACCACTTAATTATAAATAGTTCCGTCAAAAAAAGGGCGCACAAAATCGTTTTTGAACGCGATCTTTTTTCACGATAATGTTGTTGTGTAAGTTTTTGAATCAGAGCTTGTTAACGATATGAAATTCACATTATAAGTAACGTTAGAAAACGGTAATATCATAAAAACACCTTAGTAGCGGTAGTAAATTATAACGTTACTTGATAACATATCATTATAGTAACATTACCAAATTAACGTTATTTTTATCGGTAATTTTACTTTTCATTGCAGGGCTTGTTAACGTTACCCAATTCACATTATTATAACGTTACCACAGTAACACTATTTTAATCGGTAATGCTACGTTGCCACACCGCGCTACCGATAGACGCGCGCTGGCGCTGGTTGATTGGCGATGTTGCCATTCCGTACACTGGCTACCGTGTGCGTACCTAAACATACCTAATAACGTTAAAAATGATTAACGATACCTTTGACTTAACGTTAGCTCGATGCACTGCTGCTGGTAACATTACCATTTTTTACCGGTAAAAACTAGTATGAGTACACGGGTTAACGTTAATTACAACTTAACGTTAAATCTGTCTCAAAGTAACGATACCAACTTTACTCGTTTAAATAAATACTGCACACTACAATTACATTCACATTCATTCATTCGTAGTTAAAAGCTAACAGTCTGAAAATAACCACAGGTCCTCGGAGGTATTCCCCGTTTATTTGGGTACTGAACTAATTAAGGTGTACTCAAGATGTGTTTATTCGGTAAGAACAACTTTGCCAATTCACCCGCGAGCAGCGAGGGTAGTCTACTATAGCGAAAGGGTGGGAAGAGCCGAAGGACAGTTCGTTAATGGGGTTTTCGTTTTTCACGGATCTATGGCATCGAAAATAGTCTATTAAATACGTCTGGGAAAATGTAAGCGAGCGTGTAACCTGAAACTATGCTTTCAATAGAAAGGATAGTTTTTAGTAATACACCTATTAGAGATAGTTGTGTTATTTTTATTATTATTATAATAATGTTGTGTGGATACATTATTTATTTTGAATAGGTACGGTCGGCCAAGTAAATGGTGTATCATTTTTCATCAAACATAATCTTTGTCTGGGTAGGTATCATACATTTAACCTCCCTCTTGAATCACTGTATCTATTAAAAAAACATCGACATCATAATTTATGGAGTGCAAAGGATTTAAATTTAAAATAAATTTAAATTTAAAATTTAAAAACTTAATTTAAAATTAATTATTTAATAAAAATAAATTATTTTTTTAATTTAGGGTAGCAGACCACATCACTTAAGTGATGATACCCACTTACTGTGTTGCCTCATTGCCGTCGATATTGCTAATTGAAGTCCATAGCACATATTTGAAAATGATAAAATTTAATGAACAATCAAAATAAAACAAACATTATCTGTTTTGTCATATAATTTCAGACTTCTTCAAGTAACACAGTCTTCTATTAAAAACTTGTGTTACCTTCCTAATACGCAAACTAACAAAAAAACTTGTGTTGTTTTCCAAAAACGGGAACGATAAATTTATACCGTCCCATATTTATCAATTTCCGTGTAACAGTGTACCAAAATAAAAAGGCAAGAGCTTCACGTTCCCGAGGGAGCCATAGGAGACTCGATATTCTTAGAAGATAATTAACTCTTTATAACAGGACATCTGCTCCCTGCTGTAACTATACTTTTTATAATGAACAACTGTTCACAAAATTTGTAATTATTCTACTCATTGTTATTATGTATTTTTAAGTCATCTTTACTGCACGTTAGGGGAACATTTTCATTTATTATCAGCTGTGAAGCGTACTTGGAATAATTTTATTATTTGTATGTTACTGGGTGTCCGGGAACGAAACCTGGGGTCTTACCATGACGTGTTAATGCGATTCAATACCGGCTCAGTTCAGTTCAGCTGTCATTTATAGAATGGATCTGACAGCGAGCGAACCTAAACTGAATCGGAATTGAGTCGCATTAAGACGTCATGGTAAGGCTCTTAAACACTTTAATTGGAGAGGATAACAACTGGTACCTCATCTACAGTGCGATAGTATTTAAAAATACCTTCAGGTCCTTCTTGCTGTCTCACTCTCTCCATGGGTTTGATACTTGAATCGGCCGGTGGTACACGAGACCCGCATGTCGTTCTGGGAGCTGACGGACTGGATGTAGAATCTTGAGGTGAATTTTGTAAAGTCAAAAGCGTTCATTTCATCGACATCATGTTGATGAATGGCAATATTTGACGGTGCGGTTTAATCGGTCTTTTTAGTCACGAACTTGCAAAATCTGGAACGAGCTTCCCGCTGGAGTCTTCCCATCGAGTTACGACCTGGGTGCCTTTAAGAGGCGAGTGTACAATTTTCTGCAGGGCCGACAACGCACTGGCATCGCGTAAAGCGCTGCGGGTGTCTATGGACAGTCGTGATCATTTAACATCAGGTGACCCACTAGTTTGTTTGTCTGGACTCTCTAACATAAAAAAAAAGTTTAATCTAACATCGATCTTAGGATTCATGTCATACAGGCGATGTGGCTAGCAACCCATCACTGTTTTGATTCCCTTTTCCATATCCATACGCCCACAATCATGCTAAACGTGGCCTTTAGGTATTGTCACCTTGTTTACCCCGTAAGGAATGTATGTTAATTTAACATTTTTTTTATCTTTTCTTTTTTCCATCATCGATTAAGAATAAGAACACTAAAATATGTGTTTATAATTTGATGACAGCTATTCTCATATTTAATATTGTGTAAACATTTAAAGCTTTTCGAAACGTTAATCACAATCAGTCATTTTAAGTAATCAACATAATTATCTCATCGTGAAGAAACTCCCACGATAAAGCATCGAGAGTTGTCAAAAACAAAAACGACAGTAGCTCACTTCCTAAATGGCTTAAGAATGTTACACACTCAAAATATTAATTGGATTCAATCCTTCAGCGCCGACTAATGGGTAGTTTCCGGAACAAGACTGTATGTTCTTGGGTTTATGATTAAATACTTAATCGTTATATTCTCAGCGAAATCACATTTAAAAACATTGTTTTAACAGCGCGCTTTTTGGTGAGTCCTGTGCAAGGTGTGTGTGTCGGAATCGCTTACTCGCTATTTCTGCTGCCACGCTGAAATGCTTGCGCTGCTCTGTTACAGTGTAAGACAGCTGGCAAAATTGGCACACGAGGTATAGTCGATCAAGAATAGTACATTACTGTCTAGGCCAGGAAGTAGGCAATTGCTGGCTGAGTATTGGTTTGAACGGACGAGCTTGCGAGTCCGTTTAATAACACGAAGCCAGCAATGCTATTCTGGCCGAGGCAAGTATAGTGCTTTTCTCAAAAATCGAAAATAAACAAGAAATGAAAACAAAATATCTAGTGAAAATTATTTTGCTTTGCTGCCTTTTTCTATCAATGGCATTTGAAAAGAGTATTTTTCTACCCAGAACACCTAAAGCTATTTCAGACACAGATAAACACGTTGTCGTATTAGCTTTTTTTTTAATCTGGTGTTTTAAGTCTTGTGCCTTTATTTTATAATGGTGATTTGCATTTTTGAAAAGTTAATAACTAGACAAGACAGTAATGGAATTTGTACGCAACATTACTGGAGAGTTTAGCGCGACAGTAATGTTTTTTTTTTTTGGACTGACCGGCAACAATTAACTTCCTGTTCTGATATATAGTTAACAATGACGACTTTACCGGACATTTTTGAGAAAAGTCCTTTACCGCCCTAAGGTTTAATGTCATTTGTACGGCTTAAAACATCAAAGCCTCTTTTCACTCACAAGTCGATGTGACAGTCAGCTTTATTACTTTTTTCCTGATGGAGCAACTGTCATAAAAAATGATAAAGCACTTTCCTGGTCGATTATACCTATTCTATATTATCCCTCTAGGCTGGTAACTGGCTGGGCCCTATTTCACCATCTCGACAATAGTCAGTGACAATTCTGTTTACATTACAAACCCTATAAGAATCTACGCCGATTGCCTTCATATTGTCACTTGTCACCAACAATTATTACGGGTATCCGTCACATACTGGAGGCTCATAGAGCCTATTTTGTGCCGAATTCTGACCTGGAGCCACAAGCAGCCATTGTGCAGGGGGGGGGGGGGGTGGCTCCGCCGCGCTCCACTCTAAGCTCAATATCTTCGTAAAAAAATATTTACTCAAACAGTTTACCTATATGTACCCCTGGGCGAAGTGGCTTCCTTGGTTGAAAAAGTGCAAGGTCCAACCTCTAAGAGCCTCCAGTAACATGGGTGGTCCGTAATTTACCGTCAAGAGACACATTTACTAATTTGCCATCCTGTTTCATAAAAAAAACAACGTCTGCTGAACGACAAAATGAGGTATTAGAAAATTTTCAGGCGCTTACACCAAAAAAGAAAATACTAGAAAATAAAGTAAAAAATTTTGCAATTTTGGAAAAAGCATTGCAATACAGCAGCGTAGCAATACCTACTGCTAGCCTTCTCGGCATCATTCTCCGTGCAGCGACTTGCGGCAACTTTTTTACTTTAAGTCTTAGTTTAAGAATTTGGTTTGTTCATAATTTATTTTAAGTGACTGTCGAATAAGTAAACTTCTTTCCATATAAAAGTTTAATATCTTCCATTCACGCGTAAATACAACCAATTTCAATTCATTGCTTTATCCAGCACAATTTAAACGGTAATTATTTCCCTGGTCGAGCGAAAAGACTGAAACTGAATAAATTATTACTGGTCGTGATCATGGTCCCTGTTCACAAATTCAATTTAACCTGCGTACTTCAGGCGCCATTAGGGAACCAATTAGTATCGCACTCGACCTCCGGTTTATAAATATTGCAAATCATGCCCTTTCGGATACGAACGTGTTTCGATTTTACCGCAACGGGTTGAACCTTGGGTATAAAAATCTGATCAAATTGAAGTCTGATTTGCACGCGAAGAGTTCCGTCTATCTATCTATCTATCTACAGCCATTGTCCGTCCACTGCTGGACGTAAGCCTCCTTCATATTGCGCTAACTTTCGCGATCCTGGGCTTCCCTCATCCAGCCACTGTCAGCTGTCCTCCTAAGGTCATCCGTCTAAGGCGTCGCAGGGTCCCACTCTACGCTTTCCCAAACGTGGTCTCCACTCTAGGATACGTTTGCTCCAACGCTTGTCAGTTCTACGGCAAACATGACCAGCCCATTGCCATTTCAACGTACTAATCCTTCGGGCTATGTCGACGACTTTCGTCTTTTGTCTGATATGCTCTGAAGATATGAAGTGTTCCGTGCTATATTATAATATTAAGCACATTATTAAAATATGTTTAAGGTTAAGAGGGCAGTTTTGTCGGACAACAAATTAGCTTAGCAGTACCTACAAAGATGGAATGCTACCAACATCTTCTGCACCATGCCCTAGAGGCTTTCATTTACTTAGTAATGTAAGTAGTCAATATTTACTACAGCTCACCTGATACCTGATGACCTCCTTTTTGAGTAAACAGGCTATTTATATGTGAGCAATTAATGAGGCTGGACAAATTATTTCTAAATCATTATAAAATTTTGCAAATAACATATTGTAGGTGGTGGAAAACGATTACCAGACCTAAATAGTGGTTATTCAAATCACGGATTCTCCAAAAAATAGAAAGACTTAAAACCAAACTAAACCATTTCGTAGTATCAGAGAGAGAGCGCTTAAAGTAGGTAAACGTTATTGTTAATTTTTTTACATGGTATTTTTATTGTTAACATAATCTATCTAAGTTTTCGCGCAGTCAAAGCCGCCCTGGACCGACGCCCTCGCATTTTCTTAGCCGTTTTTGCTGAAGCTAAATTATTATAAACCTATTATGACTCACTTTAGTCTCTAGTTATAAAATAAACTATTTGTCTCAGGCAAAGACAAACGTCAAAGTGACAGATAAAAACAATTTCAATATTAGCGCACATAATTATTCTTTACGAAAATTTACTTGTATTGTCAGAAATTTCATCATAATGAATTAGGTGGTTTTACTCGTGAACTTGTATCGACTTTTTTGCCACTTTAAAGCGCAGTAGCTGAAGTGTAACCCACAATCGCTCTAGAATGTTAATTGACACTTTTAATCCCGCATTATACCGGCCTAAGAGCCTAAAACACCAACTTCGTAAGGCTTGGTTATTTTAAGAATATTTGTTTAATACTATGTTTACAATTTCGCCCCGAAACATTTTCATTAGACACGAATAATAATTACAATGGTAATGAGTTTCCTCGGATGTTTATTAATGAAGTGGGTTTTGAACATTAATTTGATCTTCTGAATTTGTGTTCGGGGAAAATGTCACACTGTGTTATGATGATAATGTTGGTATCAATAAATGCGTCATCTATAATATAAGAACCAATGTGTTGCTAAGCGCAAATCTCGAGAGCAGCTGAACCGATTTCGCTAATTCTTTTTTTAGAATATTCCTGTGGAGAGGTTCTGGGAAGGCAAAACGATTGACATAATGTAATTGTTGACTTATTAACTTTCTTTTTTCTTTTTTTATCTTACTACCTGACCCGGCGTCCCGAATTGCAGAATAAGTATTAAAAAAACAATAATAATAATTAAAGAATCGACTGTTAATCATGCTAATCGTGGCCTTAAGGCCTTGTTACCTTAGGTTCTGTCTGCCCGATAAGGGATAAAGACGTGATATGTGTATGTATATGTATGTATCGACTGTTAGGCGGAACGAAGTTCGCGGGGTCAGCTAGTGAATAATATTTTTGAATGAGACATGGTGTACAAAAATTACAAGATAGGTAACCAATTTAACTTATGATTATAAGTCGGTGGTCTGACAAGTTTATCTCGGCGCCTTCTGTGTGGTCGCAATGGGCTGCTCGAGGGACGTAAAAAAGACCGAAACTAGTCGAATCGTCCTTGATGTAGAGTCGTCTTTAAACCGTGTCTATTTGTGGCATAACGAGACTTATTTGTCACAGAGCTTGAAATCAGATATAGGAACGGGGTTTCGTACTAAACGAGAGCATATTACCTACTAAGGCTCTGTCCGTCCATCTCTTATGAAACGTAATAGTTTGATACTTCAGTTTATTTACTGAGTGTGAGGAAGGACAAGAAACGTGTCCTAATCGAGATTTTGGCTATTGTATTGTGTCACGGAATTCTGTGTGTGTTTAACTCGCCTTAGGCCAGTTTTTATAATAAAGTAAACTAATTTATCCGCATGCAGAATGAAGGAGCAACAACATTAGGTACGAATTCAAACGAGGTTGCTTGAAATGGCGGTCTACAACGACTGTTTCGCAGCGATCAAACGAATCAAGTGTCTTAAATTAACCAAAGTTATAAAACCACACTTCCTTGTTTCATCTTCTCATTCAAAGTCCTAAAAAGGAGAAATTACGATCGACTTTCACGTCCATCGTATTTTGCTTACCTGTCCAAAATTTTCATTCAACGTCAGTCAATAACGCCCTGAAGGGTAACCTTCATCACGGCTCAACGTTTCGAGAAAGTTCTACCGCATCCAGATAACCCTCAGTCTGTCATAAATACGCTCTAGATCGTGCCAACATACATAGGTAATTGAAAAAGTTTGGACGGGGGTTAACTGATGTCGAAACTCTTGTATCTTCGCTCGATTAACGTTTATTGCCGTTATAACAGTAGCCGTTTTAGATTGTGGATAAATCTTAAGCTTGGGTTATTAGAAAAAGTTGGGCTGTTTTAGTTTAAGGCCAGTAAAGGCAACTCCTGGCTGGAGTGTGCTAGCCGTAGCCAAGACTACTACTATTTTATGGTTAACGCTGGACGTCACGAGCGAATTTTAAGCCCTCTCTAAATGGAAACCATAATTTTAAGAAAGGGATAGAATTTTGCTCGTGACGTTCAACATTTATTAAAGATTGTCTTAGATAATGGCGTTTTTTTATACATATACGACAATGCAGACAACGAGCACGTGGGTCACTTGATGCTAAGTGGTCACCACCGTTCAAGGATACCCGCAACACTAGAGCTATCTTACTCCTGTTGAAGTGTTAGAAGGTTATCAGATGCCAGCTGAGAAATGAGGCATCATGATTAGTGGCGCCCATTTTGGGGCTGTTCTGTTTTGCTTCTGAGACTTATTTGCTTTGATCATCGATACTCAATATAATATAATATCATTAGCATTAAGAAGACTAACTAGCAAAAGGTTTTCTGCGTTATAAAACGATCGATGTCTCAAAATATTGGCAATGTTATATTTAAAGTATGATTGAAGCACTCACGCAAATAGGTTTCGAATTCTTTAATTTTCCCAAATTGCGTATGATACAATGAAGATTTGCCATAACTCATTTTCAGGAGCTTTGAAATGGCCATTCAGTTGCACAATCAACAGTTTAAGAGAAAAAGGGCTAATGATAATTATAGAAACAATACATTTATGACATATTAAATTATGAGAAACCATAAAAAACCTCTTAGCTCATTAAAAAAATCTTGAACTGCTTTTTTATTTAGGTTACTGGCGTAAAACGATAGAGGAAAAGTACCCCAAATCCAGAGGTTTCACGTAGGTACAAATTATAAGTGTGTAAAAGGATTTCATTTTGAAGCCGGAAAACTGATTCCATCAACTTGAAAGTTGATATCTACTCAGCTAGTCTTTAGCCAACACTGATCAGAATCTTTCCAGCTGTTTCCGAGTTATTCAGCTGAATCCGTGAAATTTTTAGCAACCCCTATTTTTCTTGATTTTTCTTTCCATTCATTCTTGCCTGACTTTATTTCACTTACCGACTACTGATACGATTGTGATTTGAAAATATTAACTTAATTGCTACGAATGCTAAATAATTATTATTGTGAGAACTCCCGACTAAGCAAAGTTTGAATAATAATGTACGAACCAGACTACGAATAACCATAAACAAGTACATACTCAAATTAGATAAAACTCTCGTCATTTCTTTCTGTATTTTTACGCATAGTATATGCCCCTGTAGATTTCCGGACCATAATAAGCTTCCCAGTTAGGTTTTCTGAGCTGCCTGGCCGGCTATCTGGTCGTTCAGGTCTCTTGGTTGAAAAATCGCTGCCAATCATAATAATAATGCGAAAATTGTTGTAGACTATAGCTCAGCGGTCCCGAACGCGTTTGGTCCTAAATCATGTCCGCTCTGGTGACAGGAAAATTCGAAGCTTTTATTGAAATTTATTAATTTCCGATCTGTTTTTTACAGCGTCGCAATAAAATATGCGTAAAGTTTACCCGTTAGAAATCACCTAGCGTCTTGTTTACGATATTTTTATGGCATCCGCGGCAACTGAAGCAAAAGATCAAAAAATAGTATTTTGTTTAGCAAAATATTTTTTTACTGACGATAACATAGATCGAGAATCTCGAGTCGCCGCGTATATTTCTCTATGTTTTGACTCTACACATAATTTCTACAGAGTAGTTTCATTTCGATGATTGTTTTGATTTATGGATATCTCGTTTGACTGCATGCGTTTGAGCTCTCTTTGAAAAATAACCATGAATTGGTTCAAAACGTGTCGGTCAACGAAAAATACGACCAGTTTAATTGTATAATTAAATTTGTCACGTATAAAATAAATAGGTTCTTTTACACACCGTAAAGTTCTTGCTACAAAGTTTATAGAAGGGATTTAGAATCGCTATCAAATTGTTTGTTCCACTTTTAAATTTGGCTCTCCTGAAAGTTTGACTTCAGTAAGTATTTTACAACGTTCCGAATTAGTATTCTATTCATTAAATTTTATAACTATATTCGATTGCTCACTGTCAAGTTTCCCCTCTCTTTAAAAAAGGAAATCGTCCAAGAGCGCACCAGGGCAAGCATAGTGTAGGTTACCGTACCAACCGCAGATATTACTAAATCAGATATACCATAGATTACACAAATATCAAGATTTGTATTGAAATCTAGCATGCTGACTTTTTACCACTTATTGTGACGTCACAACCAAAACTTAGTGACTTGAAATTCAAACCGATTCTAAAACACCGATGCCTTTTTGGTCCCCTACGACTGGAACGATTTAACTGGAGCCGTCGCCATTCAAAATGTCTTCATATTTATTTTCAAATTAGGAACAAACCTCGACGCTTAGTTGGGGTTCGTTCATCTGCGTAATATATGGTATTAGGTATATGATATCTGTGGATTTAGTTTGTGATAAATTTTATACCTATTAAGTTTTGGCTGACAATTACTCGTTAACCTTTTCACCGCCACGTGTAATACAAGAGACGTCACCGTCAGAATTATTTATTGCAATGCCTTAAATTGAATCTAAACCCAATCGAGCGAAGGGTGCTTTTGCATTGAGTAATGGACGTATATAATTGTCGTTGGCGTCGAAAAGCCTGTTTTCTTTTTAAATTTGTTTGTTTTGTTGACGTTATTATTAAGTACACCTTTAACAAATCACAGCTTTCTATTCTATTATTAGTGATCTCCAAAATAATCTGCGGGCACCCGGACGGACGGACAAAGAGTCGGACGTAGAAAAACTACAACGGTTCTGCTATTGCCACTCAGAATACGAAACCCTAAAAATTACCATTTTAACATCCAATTCGCACTTTCCAATTTCAACAATACCGTCAAACATTTCATTAAATACCAAATAAGCCCAGAAACGTTTTCATAATAATTAAATAAAGCAATTGAAAACGACTGCTCATATCAAAAATGCAAGAGGTATTCTCGCTTGTAAATCATTTATGCGCGAAATCCCTTGAAATCCCAAAGCGAGATATCAAAGATCCCAAAATATACACAGGGTTTTTTCGGGATAATGAAAGGTACCCTCGGGATAAGTTAAACACTGTTATACGGGACAATTTAGTTAGATTCAAAGCTAAAAATACAGATGTCCGAGTAAAAATAACTTTGGATTGAAGAATGTTTTTGTCTACAGCTTTACTTCAACGTAAAAGTTACGCTGTGTAGTTTTTTAGTGAAAATAGTCACATTAAAGAGTTCTCGACTACAATGAATTATGGATTTCTTGAGGGTTGATTATTTAATGTGTCGCGAACTCCCTATTTTTGATACTTTTATATTTTTTCTAATCCTTTTGGTTCTTGAAGTCTTGTCATTGTAGTAATTGTTGCATATCAGTAAAAATAAGCAGGGACCCGATTTTTGAAAGCACATCTCTCGAAAGTACTACTCGAAAGTGGTACAAATCACAAACAACATATCTCCAAAACTACAGCTCTAATCAAAGTTTTGATTAGTTCACAAGATTAATGAGAGCCGTAAGTATCTTCTAAGCTACTCGTATTTCAAATTCAGCACAATTTTTCACCACTTTCGAGTGGTATTTTCACAAATGTGCTTTCTAAAATCGGGCCCCAATACAGTTTCCTGGTGTTCTTTCTTTCTATCGAATTATCCTTCATTTTCGCCACATTATCATACAGTCCTTGCATCGTACGCTTCAAGTGCATACGCTATGCAAATTAGTTTTTGATAAAAAAAAACGTTAAAAACTTAAAACAGGTCAAATCACGATTGTAAGTAGGAGACGTTTAATTTAATCAGATTTATAATGTTTTACAAAGGCTTGCAAAGTCATACTTCTATTTTTACAACACGCTTTATGTTGAAGTTAATTGTTTCAAATGTGCCCACAATCGTGCTAAACGTGGCCTTTGGGTCTTGTTACCCTAGGCTCTGTCTACCCCGTAAGGGATAAAGACGTGAGTTATGTATGTACTTACCTAACTATAATTGTGGAAACGTCATGTTAGTATCTACATTGATGTCGTGCGACGCCGGGGCGGGTCGCTAGTACTTATGCAAAAAAACATTGTGAAAAGCTATTTCTTGTGGTCTAGATTTTTCCGTGCATCATTATTCGATAATGTAACAGCATAATTATCAGTTTTTTTAATTTTATCAATTTGATTAATCGTTGACAGGGAAAAAATAATCCATATTAATCCCTTGTAACCGGAAGCTTTCTTTTTAATTTATGTAAATACCTATTTAGTCGACGGCTTGTCGACGCAGTTGACAGTGTTCACGAAAATCATAATTAGTAATATTCTAATGCTTTGCAGCGTTCAACGTTAAAATCATAAACCATACGCAATGGCGTTGTAAATAGTTATTTTATATTTCTGTTATTGTCTATTATTCTATTATTTGAAGTTGCTTTTTTATACGTGTTTCTTAAGTCACTGTCTATGTTTGTCTGTCTTATTATAATATTGCAATGTCAGCTGCTGCTTTGATTTTTTATAGAAATAATTATTGTCACTGATCTACAGTTATCTGGTGATGCGAGTGTCCATTGGTGGCTATTTTAAATAAAAAAACATTGGACACCATTTTTAGGTAGGCAAGTATACTACTTATCATAAAGACAAACCAATATAAATTTCTTTGTTATTTTGAACGGAGTTGTGTTGGCAACTTATCATATAATCAAATATCAACATATAAATAATTCACGTTTGAAACGATCTTTGATTTTTTTTTTCATTTATAATTTCTAAATTGTCTATTTTTGTAAAGTAAAACTTTAGAACTTACGCAAACGTCTCCTCGACCCGCGAAAGCTCCTCCCAACTTTGGAGCACAAACACGCGGATTCTTCACGATCTCACAAAACCAACACTTCTAAATACAATATAAATTAATCACTACTGCAAAAATCGCGTTTCGTACAAACGCCGCGTAAGAATATCTGCGTTTCCACCGACGGCCGCGCTACGTCCCAAGCTCCGAACGGTCCAAAGCCATCTAAAAAACAACTCCTTTGAGCTTATTGCACTAGCGTTTCACGTCAAAACTTCACTTGATCTCAAACTCCCAATCCACATTCAACCGAAAAGCCCAAAGCCCACAGTTCAAACTTAAATCGGCGCTTACGCTCCTCTGCGTTTGCTTAGAGGGAGATAGGGAAGCACAGATGCTGCGCGCATGCGATTTCGGGTAGCACACGCACACATACGTATGCGTGGTTTATTGGTGTGTGTGTAGACAGCTACATTGTTTGAGCCGCTTGCTTTTGTTGTGGATAACTGGGCCCGGGACGTGTGATAAACACTGGTCTAATAGCTACGTATGTATGAAAAACTTCGTCAATGTGTTTGTTTGGGCAGCCCTCAATCATGCAGTATATGACAGCTATTTTCTTAGAAGTTTTCGCGGGATATTTTTCTGGGTGACCTTTACCTGGCCAGTAGTTGTCTGGTTAGATAAGTTCACAGACGCAAATAACATGGAATTATACTGACGGCACAAATAAACATACCTAAAACTGTTATAAGTAGACTTATTACTCGAGACTTGTGTTCTCTCTATATAATCAAATGCCATGATAATATTGCAAGTATGTATCTTAGGAACCATGACTGTTATAGGCGATGCGGCTAGCAATCCATCACTATTTTGTTTCCCCTTTCCACCTATATGCTCGCAATCATGCTAAACGTGGCCTTTAGATCTTGCTACCTTAGGCACTGTCTATCACATAAGAGAGAAAGACGTGTATTCATGTATAACGCTTTATTGTACATAAAACACACGAAAATAACGATTACCGGACAATATAGATAAACAAAGGCGAACATAACTTAAAAACGATCTCTTCCCATTACCTTCGAACGATATTGAAAACATGATAATTATTTTCGTCGACTGAATACTGTTTTTCATATTTATCTTCTTACCTTTTTGTAACGTACGAAAATAAATCTCAGGATACTTAATTTCAGCTCTTCCTGCAACGTCTCTTTTCATCATTTACTTCTTTCTCTAAGTCTGCCTCCTACCAGACCACAGATGAAGTCCAAACCCTTACTGAACTCTTTGAGGCTGCCTGAATATTCTGTCCTACCTTTATAGTGTAGAGCTGCCATGAGGAGGCACTTTTAACTGTTCGGGGCTTGTTGTAAGTTTCTTAACCAAACTGTGGTGGCAGAGGGCCTATTATTAAAAGGCATTTAAAAGCATTTTACTTTCTTTTATTCAGATTTTAGAAATGGAAGGATTAAACAATACGGGATGTCTACTTCAGTTCCCGGATCAGATTGGTCTGAGGCCCGTCTCAGAGTTCTTGAATAACAATCGAATATCACATCGAACGAATGTTCGAATTACGAACTTCGAGAGATTACCAGCCAGCCCCAAAAACCTATACTACCTAACTCTACACTACCTATCTGGCAAGTCTAGGGACCTTTTATCACGTTCAAGAGCAGTCCCAATTGTGGAAAAATGTGTGTGTTTCTCTGCTTACTTTTGTACTTACTTAACAAAGGTTTATATTTTTCCTTGTGGCTGATCGAAAGCCAAATAATACAAAAGCTTAGTGATAAAACCAATGTTTAATGTTATAGTACACGTATTAATTTTCCGTGTACAACTAACTTAATTGATGAAATCGGACGCTAGGAACACAGAAGGAAACAAATATAGGTTATTTACGTGGAAAAATATGAAGAAGATGTTACAACTGTGTTATTCTATTTTCATTAGGGATCACACGACATAACCTTAATACAAGTTATTATTTCTTGGTAAGCTAAAGTTAAGTACTGGGGCAAAGAGGAGGATGGTATTACGATATATACGAATAAAAATGATTCTGCCGTTGTTAATTTAATAAATTCACCTGTTAGAAATAGCCCTTCAAGATACGTCTTACTGCCTGTGACCAGCAGTGATACCTATTTAGGCTGTAGATGACGATGATAATGAAAATCTTTTTAACATTTCCGTAACCGAATTTATTATTTTCGAAAATCAACAAGGAAGAATTTATACACACATTTTGACAAAAAGACTGCTAAAAGTAGATGCGTATGAAAAGATAAAAGAGAGACCGTTGATCAGCCGTGCTATTCCATGATGTATTCAAGAAATTTGGTTTAAAATAATGAAGATATTCAATACAATACAAATACTCTTTATTGAACACCACAAATCAGTACAAAACAATACAGAAACAAAGAACAAAGTAGACAATAGGCGGTCTTATCGCTTAATAGCGATCTCTTCCAGACAACCAAAAAGCTAAATAAGTTGTAGTTGATATTTTATATGGAAACAATCATACGCAATAATAATTATTTAATAAAACAAAAGACAGACAAGTCATAACAAATCCGATTCCGTAAAAGTGAAATATTATTTATATTAAAGTGACATCGGATTTACAAAATAACAAACTAGCACAGCTCGGTCTCATTTGCAGTCTATTCTTCTCAAAATATAAATAACAAACCATCCAGATTGCCGACCAGCTACATCAATATACGTACCTAATGAATGGTTTACCAATTAAGGACCAATCGGGGCTCTAATCAAAATGTCCCCCCCAGGGAATCAAATGCAACACGAGCTATGGTCTTTTTAATTGTAGCCATGTATTCATCATTCGCCCGTGTTTGTTGTATTGAGGTATCGTGATTGCGTTGAGTTTAACCAGCAGTGGACACGCATACAATTTGCAAGTATGAATGACAATTTGGTTAAAAGGCTTGTGTGTTTAATATTAGCCGTTGGCTATGGAAGATCATGCTATGAGTTTACAATCATGTGGAGTCTTTCTAGGGCTTGTTGCATTTTTAATTTGTTTTTTTTTAAAGTGTGCGTGCAGTTGCTGTATGAAATAGATGGTTACTTTTCTTTGAGGCTCAAGTAGTAGCGAAAGAATCATTGATTGAGTAATTCTTCATTCTATTGTTCGAATAAACTTTTGAATATTTGGGAATAAAAATTACTTTAAACCACTTAGTATTTTACTATATTACAGAGCATTTATCTAACAGTCAACAATATTTGGTACATGCATTCTAATTTACATATTCACTAATCAACGTGCGATTTAATCGTTCATATAGCCTATTCACGAACCTTTTGAGCGCATCATACTAAAACTGATTGAACTGATTGATTATTTAGAAATGACAAAGTGAAACATACTGATGAATAGATAGAGTTATGTTAGATTCCATGTCTCTAAACAGGAAAATAGTCAGTATTTGATTTTTATGTGGAGGATTTAGTCTTACTGCTACACAGGGTGGAAAACGAAAAGACAATGCCGGCCCTAACCCTTTATCAGGGA
Organism: Pandemis corylana; assembly: GCA_949127965.1. Classification (NCBI taxonomy): domain Eukaryota; kingdom Metazoa; phylum Arthropoda; class Insecta; order Lepidoptera; family Tortricidae; genus Pandemis; species Pandemis corylana. The sequence goes on along the minus strand of OX421866.1, from coordinate 10,373,988 downwards.
GCGAGATGTGTTTCCTCAGCGCCTTTTGTAGACTTTTTTAAAAATCACTCGCTTCTAAAAATCCACCACCAAAAATTCGTTTTCCGACTTTTACCACGCAACTTTCAGTAGATACCTGTTTTTTTACGGAAAGCCTGTTTTTTTGTGATTCTGTCACAGAAAGATTTGGACCTGGACAGCAAGCGTAGTATAAAAACATAAAAATATTCTGTAACATAATCATTGTAAACGGGGAATTTCAGAAATAGGATATAATTATGTTTTTCTTTCATTTTGCATTGATTTTACAAATTTTTGCGTGGATCTGCTCAGGATCAATCGATTATCGTCGGGTGAGAATACATTTGTGCCATATCCATTTTTTACCAAAATGGATTTGGAGTAAGTAAAGCTTAATATTTCAGATCACGAGTAATCTTTTGCACGAATCGTTGTGTCAAAATAATCATTTTTTACTGAGGAAATAGCATGTAATTTATACCATATCCATGTTTCGAGATAAATAGTAATCACAAAAATGTGCTATATCCGGATATGACACAAAAGTATGCTTAAACTCCAGTAAACAATGCGCCAAACGACATGATCTTTTACGATTTTGTGCCATATCCAATTCTAACATACACATACACACATACACAAATCATGTTTAGGCGATGAGGCTAGCAACCCATCACTATTTTGATTCCATTTTTCCACCTATACGCCCAGAATCATGCTAAATGCGGCCTGTAGGTACCAATTCTAATCAACTCCATTAACTACATTTTATTTTAAATAATTTCAAATACCCACTTTATTCGTATTGATTATTTATATCAGTGAGTGACTACTACCACTTGAAATGCAGCTGGAATTTCAAGTGGTAGTATACAAAAAATTGTGCACCTTACCTTGTAGTTTGCGTGGTTGAGTCATAGGTACTATAGCTAGCTAGTAAATTATTGATATTTAATCATGTCTAATGGCGAATTTAGTTCGCCGCCTACAATAACAGATAATGAATACAGGTATAATAGGTATTATACGAAATAATAATAATTATTATAAATAGTTATTATACGAAAAAGTAATAGGTATAGTACGAATATTTTTTATACATTCAAACTTTGTTTTTGTATGTAATTAAAAGCAATTTCCTACAACGTGAATAAATATAAAAAACTAGTTCTCAGTCAGGCATCATTGCCAAAACTTTTAATTTTACACATGTACACTATTTGAAAATAAAACATATAATTTATAGTTCTGACAATCCTTTTCAGTTTATATGTAGATACGACTTTGACGAAGATATTGTTAGGATTATATCAAATCACCTTCTAACACCGAGGCCGAAAGGTCAAAAATAAACATTTTGACTGATGAAGTCTTATAGACTACAGGCCCACGTACAAAAACGTTAACAGAATTATAAGCAAAAAAAAATCGGACATTCTATGTTGAAATTCATGCCTAAACACGATAAATCTTATTATGAAATCATGTTAAAATAGGAAATTACACAAGTATCTACAATATTAAAAAAAAATAGTAAAAACCATTTAATTCTTATGGATGTGGTATAAATTTAATCACAAGTATTGAACCATTTTGTGCCATATCGAAGTTTTTGTGTCATATCATACGACATGCGATAAACAACCAGTCATCAAAAGTGGATATAGCAATCATAAAACTACAAAAATCTCATTAAGAACATAATCCAAAGTGTATAATAATAATATGTATATTGTACTAGGAATAGCACATTATTGGACCTTTTTCACCATTAACCCTAGAGTAGTCGCGCCTTCTCGTGAAACGCGAGTGATCGCGCGGGAGCATTTTGCCGCCCGTACTTAATACGATTTATTTTTGTTAATACGAGTCATACGCATTTGTAATTATGTTTCAACGATAAAATATAACACCAACTATAAGAATAGGAAACATTTATTAAAGTTTTATAGTTAGAAATTAGAAAACAATGCTTTAGGAAATCTTAGGTCATTATTTTTGTTTTTTCGGAACTTCTTCATTATTATGTATACAAAAAAATTTAATATGAAACTTAATAACTAAATTATGCGTTTTCATCATCTACAGCATGTATTTCACCAAAACAATCCTAGCACATGTACATACAATGTTCGTTGCACAGTAACTTTGCACATCTATTGCACCCTTTTTTTGTCCTTCTATTTTTGTTCGATGGACATACTGCGCATATACCTTCTCGAACTATTTTGTTGTTCCGGTGGCACAAATCGAGCAATTTGGTACCTCAGATGTTTTTGTAAAGTGTTCACGCCGGATCTTCTAATGATATGTGTTCTAGTCATAGCCAGGGCAATTTCTTTCAGAAATGTTCGGCGTAATAGTAATTGGCCAGTATTGTATTATTGTATGCCCAATAATGAATTAAAACTAACTAAAATTAATATCATACCATATTTACATTAAAATATTACTATACGGAATGAAAACAAATAATATTTCAACGATAATAAAAACTAAGACCCACAAACTTTACTAACGTGAGCAGTCGCGCGCTGAGCAATTTGCCGCCAAACGCGACACACCACCAATAACCTTTGTCTCCTGCGGTCATCCGCGCACCGATTTAATTCTAATTTCTAAAACAAGAAGGCGAGGGACGGGGGGGCAGCTACACGGACGCTTGACCTTGACAAATGCATAGTGTATAAAATAGAACGAAAATTGTGCTGCGGGCGGCAAAATGCTCATAGCGCGAGCACTCTAGGGTTAAGTTTAAATTTACGATAAAATATAACTTGACCTAAAATTAAAGTTTTTGTTTATTTTTGCTCTTCTGTTAACCAAGGTATGAGGCGTATGGCACAAACGTATTCTCACCCGACGTTATAATGACGTAAAAAATGTCACCTTACAAAAATTTGTGTCGGTTTTGTTACCTACCTTTAAACGTTAATGTATGAAAACTAACAAAACTGACCTCGGGACACTTTTTCCACTAAATAGAATCGCTAGTGCTATTGATTCTAAGTAGATCCATGAAAAAAAAACAAAAAAAAATGTATTGTACCCTATTTCTGAAATTCCCCAAACGCTTAACAACCCTTTACCTAACTAAATCATGGAATTAAAATAAGTGTTGGTATCTATATCTTTCTATTTGAGCAGTGAATAATATCTTCAGCTATCTAATATAATCTGTCTAAGAATTTGTTTGCGTGAAATAGTTTGAAATTCTGCGTAAAAGTATGAGAAGATTGAAAGTTTTCTATATTTAATTAACATTTTCGGCTGAACTAAAGTCAAAACTTTCACAGTACATAGTTTGTGCAAATATATATCTTTTACAAACACTACTTGTTGTCTACTCAATCAAAATGACAGCTGAATAATGAATTGAATCGTGAATAAAAGATTTATAAGCAAATTTGTAGACACTTCATAGAGGTCGTCAGACGCGTTGAACATCAAAATGTAAAGTTTTGGCACCAAAGTCAAAGTTATAATCATCTCAGGTACTCTAAAAGTCAATAATCGGTATGAACTCAGTCAACAAAACTTCATAAAAATTCTATCAAGCGGTTCACCGACGAACTGTGCAAGTTAGAAAAGCGATCCTCACCCGTCAGTATCACCGAACACATTATACGCCTTATTATTCCAACTTCACTTCGACTTTGACTTTAGATTGTCAGTCCCTAGAGGGCCCAATCTCAGGTGGAGCTTCGATTATCCGTTTACAAAAGTCTCTAGCGCGATTCTCACCAAAACTTGTTTAATTAAAGTTTTTGCACTCTTTTTCCCTTTAGGCGGTGAAATAATCTTTTGCGAAGAACAGCGATATCCTTAAGTAGCTCGTGTTACATTATTTGTAGTTTACTTAGACCATATTCTTAGATTAAATTAAATGGCTTCTATTTCCACTAAGATCCTGGTTTTGGTTTATATAATCATGGCAATCTATTAACGAAGATTAATTGTTTTTTTTTTTTAAATCGGATTCCCCCGTGATTTCCTTCACTGGTTGGCTGTTTTTTTTCTCTCGGAATCAATTTAAATCATGCAACTTAGAGATCTTTCTATTTCCTGTTTCTACTTAGTTGACGATAAAGAACGCTACTAGCCAAATACCTACCAACCGCTACTACCGCTCCTTTTCTCAAAAGATTAATACCAATTTACCCCAAATTGACATAGTAACCGCTATATTGAAACTATTTTTACATCGATATCTGATAATCAGTTGATTGTATCTTCTCCACGTAAATAATATAGATAGGGTGAAAATTGAATATAACCTGATTTAATGATAAATGGAAATAACGATCTTTTACTAAAAATGGAAATATGTCGTTCAAACGTCTTCCTTAAATATTAAACTTTAGTACCTAGTTTTCAAATCCCATTTCAAGCCTATTGCATTTATTGCACACTTACCTACTTTCTCCCAAGGCGTCTTCGCAAATGAGAAACAATACAAAAGCTTATTTTATATGAGTGTTGCCAGATTATATAATTGTTTCCCATTTAGTGGATATTCTCGATTTTAGAAATTTCTCCAATTTGGAATTTACCCCAATGAACTATACATAATTAATCACGTATTTATCCCTTAAGGGTAGATAGAGCCTAGGATAACAAGATCTAAAGGCCACGTTTAATATGATTTTGGGCGTATAGGTGGAAAGATGGATCAAAACAGTGATGGGTTACTAGGCTTCATCGCCTATGAATAACATGATTCCTAAGATTTTCGTCCAATCCCTCGATGGACTTTTACGATCTGCACGGGAAGAGAAGCAGCTACTACATTATATGTTTCAATACAATACAAGTTTATACCTACGCAACATACCTACAATACACATCGATAGGAAAAAATACTTCTTTTATATATTGTCAAAAATATTTTCGTTGACACAAAATCTCACGAAAGACTCCACGCCATCCTCTGTGCACTAAGTTGGTCCAAGTTTTTGTACTCGAGTATTTGCTTTCGGGATTCGAGTTGGAGTTCCAATATGGTGGAAAGTATTTCTGCATTCGCGTGTTCGTCGTGTTAGAACACCCGGGAATAAGTTTTTCCGATCAGATTGTGAACTTTACTGCTGCATTGGGTCTGGTGTAGTCGAGGGTAGCGACGTACTTTCTAAAGATAATTCTGTTATTATTTCCTTTAGTAAAGCCATTTATTTGTCTGATCTAAACTGTTTTAATAATAGTTCGCCAGAATTGTTCGTTAGAGATATCCCTAGACGGACTGCTTGGAGCAGTCGAGACCACGGCACGAGAGCCAGTCGTGTTGCGGTTGGAGTCGACTTCAACCCGACTGCTCTGTTTTTTTTATTGAAACTGGAGATCACCCCAACAGCAATCACTTGAACCATGAAGCTGTTAGCATTGACTGTTCTAAACAGTACATCTATGGAAGCCCTTACTTGTGGGAACCTACAAACCAAATAGATAATAACCGTCATCGCAACGATTAGGTTTTTTGAAGTGAAAACTTCTTTAGCGGCGTTGTACACCTTTTTTGGGATGAGTAAAAAATGTTAAACTCGCGTCAGGTAAGACGGAGAGTGAGTTAAAGTACCTACCAGGATCGCAGATCCTCTAAGAGTTTATTTTGAAATACTAGAGTCGAGTTCGATTTTTGAAATAGTTTTTGTTGAGTCGCGGAGAAAAGTACCAGGACATGAGCAGAGCATGAGCACATTGTTAGAGGTCTGCCCATATATAGTGTTGGAGGTTCTGTATGTGCTTCCGAAGTTTAATTTGAATTTATTTAAAATTGGAACGCTGCCCACGTTATCAATAAAGAATAATCGCGTCTTGGAGGAATTACCAGGACAGCAGCAAGAGATGCGTGTGTGTAGTTTTCACTTGTGCCGGCACTCTTGGAGTGCTACCTGTCGTTTTTTTATATTGTCTAGGTATAGCTTCAAATTAACAATGTCCTACTCATCTCCCCTACGGTGTTCCAAAGTAATCGTTCATTAACACACAACATGTTTTTAAGTTAGTCATGAAGTATCTGATTAGGATGTAGAAGATAATGATAAAAACACCAATGCCAACCATTTTACTCATAAAATTGCTATAAGGAATAAATAATACACGATAACGTACGATAAGTATAAATGCTGTGATTTAAAACGTTTTATCGATTGTTATCAACTTATAGCTTTATCATTATTTGCTTTTAATTCAGTGTCAGTGTGAAAGTTACTTAAAGGTATTTTAATGGAATTTGAAGTAGGTACGTCATGAATAACGTAACGTGACGTAAACGTTTTGATTTTTATTATAAGGCTTAACTACCTTAAAAATAAAAAGCTGTAGTAATGCAGTGGGGATATCTTTATTGTAATAACTTTTGGCTGAAGTCTAGTATGGATAACTTCTGTTGGTATTAAGGCGATACATGCCATTTCTGAAACAAAGATAAACAAATTAAAACATCTACTTATTGCGCTTTTGTACGGAGTTTTCACTACTGTGAAATTTAAAGATCTAGCTCGTGCCTACACACTTTGACGCATGTAATATAAATAATATTGTTAAGGTGACTACATTGGTTGTAATACTATAACATCTGCGGCCCATTGTAAATTTATCAAATGGGGGTCCTTTCCCAATATAAAGAAATTTCTGTGCTCTAGATTCAATCACTTCGTGGCCCTATAGAGTTAACGGCCCGTGATATTTTGCCAGTTCTGCCGTCTTACAGTTACGCCACTGACTTCACTGCTTTTGGCTAGACTGCTAGCCACAAGGATCAACTTTGGAGCCACCTTAGGAGTAATAGAATGAAATCTTACCCGGTCTTCCTCAAATCGTCATTGCCCATTTGTAGACTGGCACCAGTGCATGTGTTCCAAGTGATTTGCAACGATGTTGTGCACCGTCGGCCAACCAGATGGTTGTAGGTCACTGTGGCAGCAAAGAATTCCCAGGCACGGTTGTGGTTGCAGAGGTTGGTCAGACAGCCAGGCTGGGAGATACCGCCGTTGGGGAAGAAGTCTGCATTGCAGATAGCTGAACCGATGCCGAGACCTCCCACTGTGTAGCCTCCGTCAGTGTGGATACACTCCACATAGCCGCCATCAGAAGGTGCAATGCGGTCTCTGCTGTAGTTCCATAGAGGACCAGCGGGATCCAAACCTAGTCCAAATAATCCATGTAAATCAAAATGAAAGACTAAATGTATTGCTAAGCGAGTTAAGACGCGCTAAAGTCTGGGGAAGATTCTAACACGGACAACAATAAAATAAAAACTCGGAAAAAATGCCCCTTAACTAGGTAGCCAATGTATCTACTTTGAAGTCCACTTCAAGTAGTTGGAGCCCATCTAGACAGACTAAAATACGAAGACTGGTGAAAATGAATGCACTTGAAAAAGCGACAGCATAGTAAATACATAATAAAATCAATTGGAAATACCAAGATAACAATCAAGACATTATACGATAGAGAAACGTACACCGCTTTTATTCAATTTATCACAAAAATATAATTGTGACTCGCAATTTTACTTTGATTTCATAATAAAAAAATCTTACCAGTCACACGAATGACCTGGCCACCGAGCTCTCTGCCAGCATTGCCTACAAGATGAGCGCCCAAGCTGAAGCCGACCAGGTGCATGGAGTCGAAACGCGCGCCGGTGACTTGGTTGAGGAAGCGGAGGAACTGGCCAAGTCCACGACCCACAGCGGGGACACCACGGGCCGCAGTAGCGTAGTCAGAGAGAGCGAGTCTCCTCCAGTCCAGTACAATAACATTGCAGTCAGCTTTGTTCAGGTATGCTGGAAAATTCAAGGATATTCAAAAATTAATATTGGTAAATTAATACATACATAAAGACAGCGAAAAAATATTATTTGAGTTGATAATGCAAAATCATACGACTGATTGCCTGATTGCGTGATCAATGATAAGTACATAATTGATGATTTGATTTTGCCTCGTTGTAAACAATTTTTGCGGGTGGTATGTAGGAGTTCATGCAATGATCCCCTTGATTGATATATTATCATCGTCTTACACGCTAATCCTGCCTTCAAGCAGTTGTGTTTACGCTGCAGTGTTCCGGCGTGGAGAGTAAGACCGCCGGTGAATTTACCGGTCCATGAGGTTGGTGTTCTATGTCAGCCCTCTAGTGTTGCACACTTATCATCAGTTGACCCACATGATCGCCTTCTTTGTTGCATAAAAAAAAACAGAAACTGTGATATATTTTGTTTGGCTTACCTCTCCTTATTGTAGGATTGATGTCGGTATGCTGGTTACTGAGCCAGCCGTGGGCAATGATGACGGTCGGCACGTTGGCGTTGAAATTGGAGTTAGTGATGGAGTTCGCGTTGTTCATTGTCAGTGTCTGGGAGAGGATGGAGTTGCGTCTGTAAATATTAATAATTTTGAATTTTGATGATTTTTTTTCCTAGGCATAATGAGAAATTATTCGAATTTTAGTTCGGTAATTCAGAAGACGTGAGGTGTTCGAATTTGGCCTTTTTTTCAGCTGCTCATGGTTTTTATATCAGTCAAGTATGTAAAATTATTCATAAACACTAGTTAGCGTAAGTTAATATTGTACGTGTTATGGAACTGGTAAAATGCTCCAAATTTAGAAATAATTCTCTTCACTCAAAATGTCGTCGAGTTTTTCTGCTTCAGATTCTAAGTATTATCTTCCTGGTGACACTAATAACGGACTTGAAAACTGTTTTGGCAGGCGTGACTTATGTTCCAAGGAAATATTTGAGCACAAAAATTACCTAGTGTACAGTAGATACAGGTTGTTAGCAGGGTTTCTGGTAACCTCTTCGAGCAGTTCCATATCTGGTTCAGCTTCTAGGTCAACATCGTGCATCTGACCGTCTCCACCCGCCATCTTTATATATCGAGGATATACAAAGTCAGCTGGCTGATCTTCGGGCACTGGAGACGCGGCGACATACGCTGTAAATATAAATGAAGAAATTAATGAACAGAAATAGCATAAATGAAAATGGATTAATGTAATAAACAGTAGGTAGTAGGTTTGGTTGAGAGAAAGGCCTAGACGGCCGTTCCGTGACCAAATTGAAGGCGTTTTGGAAAAAGGTCGGGTCAGGAGTACTTGAAACCGACGAGCATGTATGAAAAGATTGATGAACATGGATGAAGCGAAAGAGGTATGTCAGGATCGTAGCAAGTGGAACAAAGTAGCCTCTGCCTACCCCTGTGGGAAAGAGGGGTGACGGTGCGTACGTATGTAGTGAGGTTTTTGCTATATTAAGTGATGATAAAAACGGAAAGGTTAACATTGAATCTGGCCATAAGCAGTAAATACTTAGTAAAGCAAATAGTGACATCATTTTTGATACGGAGATGCATAAGGTGCACATGTAAAAAAAATACACGATATAATTTTGTATTTGTACATACCCGTCGCTATTAGCAAACACAACAATGACGCTCTCATTATGGCGGCCAGGGGTGATATACAGCATTCATTCATTGGACATGTATTTATACTAAAAGATACAGTTGTAATCAAAGGTATTTTCAGAGATAAGTTAAGTGTGTGTGTTGTATAATCCAGTGTCAAAAATAATTTTCAAGATGCTATTGGACTTTGACTTCACAATAACAAAATTTAATTAATAAAAATAGCGTGTTCCGTTTATAAACGAACAAAAAATTTACCTTGCTACTCCGCTCTTCACGTGCAAGATAACTAAGCCTGTGTGAAATATATATGTTTTTCATGCAATCCCTCCCTCCACTGCTGCCAATAAAACACATATAAATCCCATAAACCTAAGGGATAAAGACGTAGACGTGATTTATATACGTACTAGCTTCTGCCCGCGACTTCGTCTGCGTAATACATACATAAAAACCTTCCTCTTGAATCAATTATCTATTAAAAAAACCCGCATCAAAATCCGTTGTGTAGTTTTGATGATATAAGCATACATAGGGACATAGGGACATGGGGACAGAGAAATCGACTTTGTTTTATACTATATAGTGATGTATGTAATAAGGCATAAGTCTAGCTTGGCACGGGATAGTGAACTACTGAACTAGCTTTATCAAATTCTCTTGCATAAAATAGTTTTATTAGTAGTTTTATATCAATACCTTACCTCCTAAATTTCATCAAAATCATCTTATTTTACTGTACCCTAAAGTCATTATCCCCCCCGAAAATTGCCGATACTACGATAGGAGCTACTACGTTCTTTAGTGTCTCAAAGTGATTATAATGATAATTGTGTTTTTATAAATCACACAAATTATTATTTAATGAGCGGTCTTGATAATGTGTAGCAATGTGACGTCATGACAATGTTATAACAAAGCGGCGTGAAATAAATAAAATTGAGGTAAACCATAATAATATATCCTATAATATAAACATCTGGGGCCTTACCATGAAGTCTTAATGCGATTTCCACTGGGACTACCGTTTCTTAGCTCACCAGTTGGCGCCACTGTTGACTAAGGTCCAGAGGTATAGCTGTCAAAGGCGGCTTTATAAGATCGGCGCCGAAACAAAGTTTTAAATCTTGAATCTCATTAAGTTTATTAATTATAAATAACTATCATCATATCGAGTAGCTAAGCCGCAATGTTGTGCAGTTCCGTTTTGTTCGAAAAGAAAATTCGCTTTCAACAAACTTTCTCCTTTCTGGGAACCTTTACGCAAGCATTCTAGTAGTTCACCTGGTATCAGTTGATGAACTAAGGATAGAAATTATACTAAAACTGCAATGCTTTTAAATATATTAATTTTAAATCCTTCCAAATTTTTACAATCTTTCCAGCCAGCATAACCTTTCACAAATGTTCCCAGTAGCAAAATCCGTGATAAAGTGACCTCTAGAAATGTTGAACGTTACTCTATTACTTCGTTACCCGCCAATTTTGCGTTTGTTTAGCATCGGTCAGTAATCGACCAATAGGAGCGTTCCAACAATAATGTTTCAAAAATTCTAGGTGCCATATTAAAATATTCTGGAAACCATTTACATATTTAAAAAAAATAAGTTGAATACACTTCTGAAGTCCCAGTAATTTTCAGCAATGCTTTTAAATAATCTCCAGTAATCTTCAGAAGTGAATTAAATTTTAGTAAGAATGATAACTGGATTTAAGGTGCATACGCTAATCAAAAACTGTTATAACCTATCGCAGATAGCCTGTAATCTTAAACATTGTATTTATTCATTTAATTTTTAAGTAATTAGGTATGCTTTAAATCAATATAACAGTCATACCTTACCTATTTAGGGTTAACGTTTAAGTTATGTTAAAATAAAATTAAAGTTAGATACATAGCGAAATATTACATTATTTAAATTAATGAAAAATGTTAACACAGTATTATTGTTAATAGACTCAATCAAGTTGAAATGTTTGAAACTAGAATAACTATAACATCATTTTTGTACAACATTTATTGCGAATAAAAATTTCAATCATTCATTCATTCACTCATTCAGTTACTAAATGGGCTGTATATGGGGGGTATTTTATTTTCAACTAAAACAATTACAATATATAATACATGCAGATACTAAAACTACTACTAAGTATAAAACAAATTGTCATAAAACTATAAATAAAAAAGTTGCCCTAAATCACTGCCCGGTGGCATGGTGCCCAGAAGACTGGCAGCATTGCCGCGTTGTATGGTAATGCTTACCCTTTGTGCTAAAAAGAAACCAGCCCTCTGTATATTAAAAATGAAAAACGCATTTAAAGTACTCGTTCGTTTATTAATATCACTTTGGTTTATCGGTTTCAATCTTATAGGGATAACTGCCATTGGTATTGACGCGATACATACCGGTTCTGAAACACACGCAACAAATAAATTCAGTGAAAGATACGCGTCATTTTATGAGTTCGATCGTTTTAGCAGCGATCGGCAACACGCACGCGGGCCGCGGACGTCTTAGTTGTGGCCTGTGAATATTTTGTAAATAATTTATAAATAAATAGGTATATCGGGCTTCTAGGCTTAATAGCACAAGTGCAGCCCGCCTTTTCTTTGTTTTGCCACCTTGCCTGCCATAATCTATCTAGCCATAAGCTATCTTGTGATAAGCCACGGTGGCCTAGTGGTTTGGATTATATGGCTTCTCAAGCGGAGGGTCGTGGGTTAAAAGCCGGGCTCGCACCTCTGATTTTTTTTACATTTATTTCATTTGAAATTTATCATGAACTTTTCGGTGGAGGAAAACATGGTGACGAAACCTGTATACACCTGCGAGGCAATTCAATGGTGAGTGTGTAAAGTTCCCAATCCAGTGTGAGAAATAATAGCCCAAGCTTTCTCAATATGTCCAGCAGTGGAACTTTAAAGCCTGGAGGTGAAGATGAGATTGTATTGTAGCTTACCCACTTTTCTTCAAATCGTCATTGCCCATGTTGAATCTAGAACCAGTACAAGCGTTCAAGGTGATTTGCAAAGCTGTTGAGCACCGCCGACCAACCAGATGGTTGAAGGTTATTGTGGCAGCGAATAATTGCCAGGAACGGTTGTGGTTGCAGATATTGCTCGAACAACCTGGCTGAGACTTGCCACCGTTAGGGAAGAAGTCGGCATCACATATCGCCTTGCCGATACCTTGACCTATTACTAAGGTTCCGTCAGTGTGGATACACTCTACGTAGACCCCATCAGAAGGTCCGATGCGATCTTTGCTTAAGTTCCATAGGGGACCGGCTGGGTCCAAACCTGTCCAAAAAATAATTATATATGTGTCAAAAATGAAGATTGCAAATTGAGATAAAGATTTATAGTACATTATAATTTTGTAATTTTATTGCCAAATAATCTATACCGTTAAATAAATGGTAAATACAAAATTACGACCTTTACATGGTAAATGCAAGAGAGAGAGGTAAGAAAGTAAGATTAACTTTATGCTAAGACAGCGTTCGGATATATCTTAGCGAAAGGTCTTGATGTTTGCTTAGATATGTGATTGGCGAATGGTGATGCTTTGTTTCCATGCAGTTTTTTTTGACAAAGTGTAAGTAGATTTACTTCGGTTGGTACTGCAATTGCTGGCCGCGTATTGTTGAGTGGACTAGCTTGTGATGTAACCAATACCCAGCCAGCAATTGATAACATGCAAGCCTAAGCAATAATGTCCTATTACGCACCAGTAACACGAACGACATGGCCTTTGAGTTCCCTGCCAGCATTGCCGATGAGATGAGCTCCCAAGCTAAAGCCGATCAGATGCATGTTGTCGAAACGCGCACCGGTGACCTTTTTGATGAAGCGGAGGAACTGGCCCACGCCACGGCCCACAGTTGGGGTGCCAAGGGTGGCAGTTATGTAGTCGAACTGAGTGAGCCTACTCCAATCAACCGTAATGATATTGCAATCCATTTTATCAAGGTATACTGTCGAAGAAAATATACGACTGGCAAATGATAAAAATACTGTGGGTACGGAAAGTAAAAATCAAATCAGGCCATTTCGACCCAAATTAAATATACGGGAAGTAAGACAGTCATGTCTGATATTATTTTTACATACATACATACCGTCGCGCTCTCTTTCTATAGGGGTAGGCAGAAACTACTTTGTTCCACTTGCTACGATCCTGAATTACATTATTTCGCTGCATCCACATTCATCAATCTCTTCATATATTATCGTCGGTTTTGGGTACTCTTGACCTGACCTTTTTTCAAAACGCCCTCAATTTGGTCACGGAACGTCCATCTAGGCCTTCTCCTCCTGTTGCACCCATTCACACTCCCCATATACCAAAATCTGTTATGTTAATCTTCATCTATCCTCCCTAAGTGACCAAACCAACTAAGCTTTCTTTTTTCTAGTCACTATATTATTATGTTCTTTCACACTAGCACGTTCCCTTATCACACTATTCCTTATTCTATCCTTCAGTGATATTAGTATTAGTTTAAGTTATTTGAGAATTGAATTCTTACGCATAAAGTGTCTACGAAGTACATAGTCATCAATGTAGGTGCCTCTTAGTGTGAGAAGCGTAAGTTACAGACTTGACGGCCAAAAATGACTTTCAGATGGAAATAAAGATATTAAGATCAGTAAGATCATCTCATGTCTACCTCTTCTAATAGTGGGGTTGGGTTCGCTGCTTTGGTTGCTCAACCAACCGTGGGCAATAATGATGGTGGGCAATTTACTATTGAAGTTAGATTTGGTGATGGAATTTGTATTGTTGAATGTCAGCGTTTGGGACTGGTCAGAATTGCGTCTGAAATCAATACAGAAACATGTTTAACATTCATGCATTACAAGTAAATTGGATCAAATTGGAACTACAAGATTTGTTTATCAGTTACAATATTTTCGGATTTAACGTAACGGATAGACATTTTCGAGGACGGCCGTTTTTGTTTTTATTTTATGGAAAACCATTCAGGGATCCACAGCATATTCTTAATTGCCGATTATCACAAGTCCAATTGTCAAAAACATTCATTACTTTCAATCACTGTAAGATTATAATAACATTTTTTAGACTTTGCTAAAGAACTGTACCAATCTTGACTTACCTAGTGTACAGCAAGTACAAATTGTCGGCCGGGTTCTTTTTAATTTCATTGATCTGTTTCATGTCAGGTAGACCCTCGAGGTCAACGTTGTGCAACAAGCCGTCTCCACCTGCTATCTTCACGAAGCGCTGATAAGCTGGTGCATTTTCTGACACTGCAGATGCGGAGAATGGCGCTGGGAATTAATTTTAAGGGTATAAAATTTTTGAAGAATTAGAGTTTAGGGAGCGAAGGTTATGCAAAGCCCAACCTCTTTGAGGTTAAAAAAATCGTTGTATTTATTATATATACGAGTAAACTAAAATGTCAGAAAAATATCTAAGCCCAGTAGAGTATTTCATTCGAATTCTACATCTATTACGCCTGTCTTACGTTTGTGCTTGTATTCTTTTTTGAGGATTATCTAGCCTATTTCAAAGATTTTTCTGTAATATCCAGCCAAGTGCGAGTTAGATCCGCGGCACCGAGGGTTCCGTACAAAACCTACACGTAAATACAAAAATCCAGTGTTGTTCCTAAGCAAAATGTGCATAATATGAGGTTATTTTATATTGGTTTTTACATGGACACATGGACATAGATTTTTTTAATATTAGATTTACGTCATTGGGATCTTGAGCTATAAGAGCTACCTGCATACCAATTTTTAAATTTCTAGAACAACTCGAAGTACCCTACAGGATTTCTAATGACTCTATTTTTATTCCAAATCCCATTTTTAATTTCAGCTTAATACCGTCACGTTCCTAAATAATAGAGTATTGACAGACCGAGAGATAGACAGCAAAGTGATGCTATAAGCATTCCGTTTTTGCCGAATGAGGAACTCTCAAAAACATATATGCAAGATTATATTTAAGGTCCGAAAAAACTATTTAAAAAAAACATACCCATCGTGACAAACACAAACAGCAATGATGCTCTCATTTTGGTTGGCGTAGGCAGTATACGCTACCGAATAGGTAAGCGTGTATTTATACTGAAAAATAATTTTACTCGCTATCAAAACTACTACTAATGGCATGCAGATCAACTAAAAAAACTAGCTGTTTCCTTATGGATGAAAACCATCTAAAGTTGGCCTTTAAAACTTGAATATTTTTCAGAAGTAGTGTTCTTTTAATACATAAGTATTATAGATACATTAATTTTACAAAAGTGACACATGCATGAAAGGTTATTCTTATATATCAGCAAAGCACGGTTAAATATTTATTACTATCTATTTGAGTTACCTATTTATTTTTAAGAATATTATGATTTAATTTAGAACTTTTATGTGCTTGTTGAATTCACAGTGGTGATTTCTGATTTCAAGAATTACAGTTTTGTGAACACTTAATCGTCAAAATTGAATAACGACTACATTTAAATAATTGCTGTAACGACGCACGTGAGACATGATTAATGATTAATAAATAAAACGAAACTACTAAAACGGTTTAATATCTCACGATTATAAGTCTAAGACGATCCAATCGTGAGTTACACTGTTTATATTCTGATTTTATAAAATTGTTGCATGTAAAGGATTCAAGGGATCACCGTTTCAATCATTGATTTAGTGATCCCTAAAGTGCCCAATAATTATACACCATAAAGTCTTAATGCTATTTAATTCCGATTCTTTAGCTGTCATTTTTGACACTTCTAGGCTGGCTCTGACAGCGATCGATCCAACTTTGGTTCGGAATTGAGCCGCAATAAGACATCATGGTAAGGCCTCAGATGGCCACCATCTGTATATTTACACGTATACTAAAATTGTAACTGGTCGGTATCTATATAATATGATTTTCTTTTGGGAGCGGATCGGAATACATAAAGTTTAAAAAGTATAATGGGTTAAAATACATAATGGTTCAAAATATATAACACAATTTTCTATAAAACTATTAGCTTAATGAACTTTTTGATATCGTAATCTATAGATTGGTTTAGGTTAGGTTAGGTTTGTTTTATAACAATCCTGTTAATTTGTAACTTTCTGAGAAAATCGCATTATGTATTATAAACCATTATGTATTTTAACCCATTATACATTTTAAACTTTATGTATTTTAATACGTACCCTTTTCTTTTTGCCTTTTAAGGACTTTACGCTGACGTCATCGCTAAGCGTATGTCCTATTAGGAGACTAAAGCCTCAAAAGTCAATGGCCTGGTACTTCTTGAGTGATGTAGGCAATTCTTAGAAATTAATAGTTCGATTTTTATGTCTTTCTATTTATTTTAGGCGCTTCCGTACTGGCATTCTTGTGGCCAAATAACATTGTAAGGTGGTACAATATTAGTAAAATGGTACACCAGCTACGAGTATTTATTATCACTAGGCCCCAAGGTATTTAATGATGGTCTTAATTCTGCGATATTCTTAAGTGTGTGTTAAAAATAAAACATGCAGTATTTACAAGTATTTATTTGTATAATAACGTCTCTTTGGTTTATCAGTTTAAATCTAATAAGGATAATTTCTGTTGGTGTTGAGGCGGTACATACCGGTTCTGAAACAAACGAAATAAGTTTATGTCAGTTTATAAGATCCACGTAATGAGCTCAAATAGATACAGGATTTAGCTGTCTCAACTTTAAGGAGGATGAACGGCTTCCAAGCTAAGTCCTAATTTTTCAGTAAGACTGAGCAGTCTACATAGTTTTTAAAAGTCCCTGTCCTAGCTTACCCAGTTTTCCTTAAGTCGTCATTGCCCATGTTGAAGCTGGCACCAGTACAAGTGTTCCAGGTGATTTGCAAAGCTGTTGTGCACCGGCGGCCAACCAGGTGATTGTACGTCACTGTTGCAGCGAAGAGTTCCCAGGCACGGTTGTGGTTGCAGAGATTGGTCACACAGCCAGGCTGGGAGTTGCCACCGTTAGGGAAGAAGTCAGCGTCGCAAATTGCCGTGCCAATACCAAGGCCTCCCACTGACCCTCCGTCAGTGTGGATACACTCCACGTAGCCCCCATCAGAAGGTCCGATACGGTCTCTGCTGTAGTTCCATAGGGGACCGGCAGGGTCCAATCCTGTGTAAAAAAAGACCAAGTATAAAGATCTACAATGGACATAATCGCTTTGCATTATTAAACGAACAAACTTGAGAGCAACACCCAGCCGGCAGCTATTTTGATAATTGCTAGGCCTAGGAAATAATCTACTATTACGCACCAGTAACACGAATGACCTGGCCACCGAGTTCCCTGCCAGCATTGCCGACGAGATGAGCGCCCAAACTGAAGCCAACCAGGTGCATATTGTCGAAACGCGCGCCGGTAACCTGGTTAAGGAAGCGGAGGAACTGGCCCACACCACGGCCCACAGCGGGGACGCCAAGGGCGGCTGTAGCGTAGTCGGACTGAGCGAGCCTCCTCCAGTCAACCGTGATGATATTGCAATCCATTTTGTTAAGGTATGCTGCAAAAGAAACAAAATTACTATCTAGACGTCTAGAACTGTCGATATTGTGTTTAGTTTAGATGCTAAAAGCCCATCGAGGGAATGGGCGAAAATCTTTGCAATTATAATTATTGTAGGCGATGCGGCTAGCAACCCATCAGTATTATGATTCCCCTTTCCACCTTTACGCCCACAATCATGCTTAACGTGACCGTTAGGTCTTATTAACTTAGGCCCTGTCTACCCCGTAAAGGATAAAGACATGATTTATGTATGTATGTATGTATGTATGTGTTGAACTTTTCGGCAAAGACAATAAGATTAATATTGGTACGGAAAGCAAAAATCAAATTCCGTTTTGAGTCAAAATATGCTATTACTAGTTTAGTGATGACATTGGTAATATCACTGGTGTTATTATTGATGTTATACATATCTGACTTATTGTAGAGAGGCGTATATCATTTTCGCATCAAAGCACAGTCACCAAAAGAGGACTTTTGATGAAAATAAAGAATTGTGTAATATCTATTTAAACTTGTACTCACCTCTACGAACGGTAGGGTTGGGTTCTGTGTACTGAGTGCTGAGCCAGCCGTGGGCAATGACAATAGTAGGCACATTAGCATTGAAATTGGAGTTGGTGATGGAATTCGCATTGTTCATGGTCAGTGTTTGAGACAGGATAGAGTTGCGCCTGGAATTAAAACAAAAATGAACTCATTCCAATTGAAGCACCACAAGGCAATTGCATGTAACTAGGAAAAAATCGACTTGCATGAATAGATTATTAGTGGGGATGCAGTAAAAGGTGCCAATGATAGATGTTGGGAAACGCTTCTTATAACTGACTATAAAATCACAAAACGTAACGTAATAAGTAATAACCATTGGACGAAATTAAGCCCTTACTTTGCAAAACCTTGAGAAATTCACGCCACAGTTTCAGATCTTTTGTAAGTCTCCAACACCCAGACAAAGCTACTATGTAGAAAGCTAAACATTCGGACTTATCTTTTTTATGCAGCTATAACTCCTTATTAAAGCAGGATATAGTTAAGTTTATCATTGTGCGATTACAAGAAAATTTTCATGACTTATCGTAGCAATTTAAAGCGTGGTATTTGTTAATAATTCATTATTCCAAATCTGATTTCGATTCATGACTTACCTAGTGTACAACAAGTACAAATTATTGGCCGGATTCCTGGTAACTTCGTCGAGAAGTTCCATGTCGGGTTCAGCTTCGAGGTCAACGTCGTGCATCTGACCGTCTCCGCCTGCCATCTTCACGAAACGCTGGTATTCAACTGGTGCATCTTCTGGCACCGGAGATGCGGCGACATACGCTGTGAATTTTGAGTTACACTTTCAGACACATAATATAGAATTATCAAGATGGAATTAAGTAAAAAGACAGAGGTGATTTCGACGGAGAGGACGTAATTAAGGTAATAAAGCTGATCGTAAGAAAAACTTACCTGTCGTGATAAGTACAAATAGCAATGAAGCTCTCATTTTGATTTTCGTGGGCAATATACGCCCCCGAATAGTTTAGCATGTATTTATATTGAAAGATAATTCTATTCGTTATCAAAACTACCTAATGCAAGCAGATCAATCAAAAAGCAACGTATTATTTCTGGATCAAAACAATCTAAAGTTGGACTTTGATACTTTAATATTTTTCAAAGATAAATAACATTAATTTTACACTTTTAAACATTGACTAATTGAAGCACTTTAAAATGTAACTATTTTATTTGCGCTTATTCTGCTTTAAATATTCTTATGGCGACAATTTTTAGTGTCAAAAATTTGCATTTTCTCGTTCATTTTTCGTATCAACACTATTTCTTTTAATGACATGTCAAAAACTGCCTCTAAAGCAGAACGATATTTGGCGAGTGAGCTAGTAATATATGAAAACTACAAAATAAACGATTTTACTTATATAATGGATCGTCCTCGAATTATAATTGAGAGTGATAAACCGTTTATTTTGAAGTTTTATATTAGCTTTTATATTAGCTGCAAAAGGAATTCTTGGAATCACCGTTTCAATTATTGATTAGTGACCCCTAAACTGCTTAAAATATAATCCCCCACGAAACTTTGAACAATTAATTATTTATGACAATGATAAGATACCAAATTATTAGACGTAATTTGGTTTTGAAGTGACTATCCTCTGTACGTCTTTAGTATTTATATGTGGAGTAATATTGTTACTGGTCGGTATTAGCACAATGTCTTAAATTTAATCTGGAATACACCAGCAACAGGGTGCTTAGGTTAGTTTGACTGAAGACCATCTTATTTATTTTAAGATTTTTTTTATTGTTTTCAGATAAGATATTTTCATACATTGATACATTTCTAAAGAGCACGACATTAAAAGGGTGACTCAATTTTATATCAAAAATAACGAAATAAAAGCTTAAATCAAGAAAATAAAATTCTAAACGACAGTGAAAATTAGAACACAGAAAAATCCGTAGCCGTAGCCGTAGGAAGAAGTCGTGGTTGCGCAATATCCGGGAGTGGACCGGAGTCGCAAGTGCTGCCGAACTTTTCAACCTCGCGAAGGATCGGAGGAAATATGCGGAGCTGACTGCCAACCTCCACTAGTTGGAGAGGCACTATAAGAGAGAGAAAAATCCGAAAAGTAAAGCTATGGCCGGGAATCGAACCCGGATTCTCGTCATTCCGTAACGCGTGCATACCCCTACACCACGCATAGCAGGTGGGTAAGCCTTCGATTTTTTCTATCTGTTACTAGCTGTCACGTAACCTTGTTACTATGCGAATTTTCGTCGCTAAGCGTCATCTGTTTGAATGATGTGTCTGTACGACACAATTACAAACTGCCTTGGAACATCTACTGCTCACCAGGGACGAGAGAAGGCGCTGTTTTTCAAAATTAAATGAAGGCTCAGTCAAACCAACCCAACCACCGACCTGTTGGAACATTCCAGACCGATTCAAAGAGATCTCAAATATTTTCAATGTACAAACACTGATCACATATTTATTTTATATATACGTCTCTAATGTAATGAGTAATAATTCAATGTTTTCTTAAGATTTATTCTTCAATTAAAGAAGTGTATTATACTATGATGACTTTGGTGGGATTTACAGTAACTAAAAGATTCAATTCAATCATGATATGCACATCTCTTTAAATATTATGGCAACTTATTGCCATCACACTCGAAAGCAGTAGGTAAATTAACTTGTTCTAGTGAATAAGTTACAATAGGTAAATTGAATTTGACATTCCGAAAATATTAGAACATTGTTAAATTATACCTTTTGATAGCATAGCATATTACTGACGTTAAGGGCAAAAAGAAAAAAACTTAAGTATTTTGCAGAACACGTTATTTTTCACAATCGTAATAAATATGCGGTAGAAGAGTAGAAAGATAACTCTGGTTAATTAGGCGGAGTAGACCAAGTAAACGTATTACTACATATTTTCTATGATAGTTCCTCGTTCAGAAATAATATCTAATGCTGTCACTTTGTCTTATTAATGACTAGCTTCTGCCCGCGACTTCGTCTGCGTAGAATTATACATAAAAACCTTCCTCTTGAATCACTCTATCTATTAAAAAAACCGCATCAAAATCCGTTGTGTAGTTTTGAAGATATAGGTAAGCATACATAGGGACAAAGGGACATAGGGATATAGGGACATAGGGACAGAGAACGCGACTTTGTTTTTTACTATGTAGTGATGATAAATCGTTTGAAATGTATACTTAAGTCCTACAACTGTCACTGAACCTTAGGATTAGGATAGAACAGCAGTTTCTTGACCGACTAAACAATCATTTTGCTACCATTAAATCATAATGACGGGAGATACTAACAGGGGGTTACCATGACATCTTAATGGATTCAATCCCGATTCAGTTTAGATTCGCTCGCTGTCATGTACTAAAAGTTACCTACATCAAGACATCATGGTAAGACACCAGGTAGCTTCCTGTCTGCCTAAAAATATGACAGATACTGACCACATTGGTGACCGAAACTGTTGTGTGCGTGTTTCTCATCTGTGTGACGACAGTGTGTCGGAACGTATAGCGCTTGCAATTCGCGACGGAGGAGTTAAATTTGTGGTAAACAATCTGCATACGTGTCAATGTGTGCGTGAAAGCGAAAGCGGGTACAAAAATCTTATAAAAATAAAGAAAAATCTGGCACGCACTCTTACACGTATGCAGATACTCGTTAAACACAAATATAGCTTACTTGCCATCCTGAATCGTAAGAGCTAAAGCTTGACACGAGTGTAGTACACATTGTCCAAAGAGGTCCTATAGAAAATTGCATCATGTTTGTAAATACTTTGTGCTTCTGCCAATGAATTAGGCATAGGTGGATTATTTGTAATTTACAAAGTTTTTTTACTATATAAGTGGCAAGCAACCCTATTTTAAACGTGGTCCATAGGTCTTGTTACCTTAGGCTCTGTCTACCCCATAAGGGATAAAGACGTGATTTGTGTATGTATCTACTATTTTCATTGATTTTTTTATTTCGTGCTGCTGAATACTTAGTTAGCTTTTGAGCTTGTTTTATATCAGTTTTATATCAGAAACTGGTTTTCATGATAGAGGTTTGGTGTTATCTCCCTAATTAACCTTGTGACTATTTATATTAGCTGATTTCTAGATAAATATCGTTGAAGATTTGTTTTTATTTTGCACTGGTAAGATAGATATCAAAGGCTGATAAAATTCTTTCTAACGCCACTGTCATTATTTTACTTTAGTGATACTTCCTACGTTTAATATATTCGGCTACCTACCTGTTACTACGCAGATTTTTAAGAGTATGATCGATTAGATAAAGAACAAATTGGGATCGAAGACGCTGCCCCAGGGAACTCTATATTAAATTTGTTACATGACAAGAAATAGAGATTTTAAAGTTGGCGTTTTTACGTTATGTTTTTTTTGTAACTTCAATTCAAGTTCTTTTTTAGGTAAACCAGAAATGAAAATGAACATTTCTTACAAGTTTATTTATTTATCAATTTAAATTTAGAGCATTAGGTACTACAGTAAACAAATCTAAGTGCTGTAAAATTCATATCGCCTCTCTAAAGCGAGTCATCGTTAAGTCGGAGTTCACGAACATCTGCTGGTGTTGAGCAGGCACTTACAGTAAAAAGAAGCAATAGTTAAATTGTTGGTCCTATTAGATTCTATCTAGTAATGGAAAAACAATTGAACTTTATTATATTGCAGTAAACACAGCTCATAAGAACAGCCTCCAATAATAACATAAATCTATCCTAATAATTATAATGAGGTAAAGTATGCGAGTTCGTGAGGTCCAGGTACAGGACAGGTACAGGTTCACTGGATCTACTGAATAGATTTTGAAAATTCTTTTACCAATAGAAAGCCACATTGTTTGTGAGTGTCATTGGCTATATTCAAGTATTTCTGCGCGGACGAAGTCGCGGGCAACAGCTAGTCTTTAATACTTTCCAATATAAATGTAGAGATTGAATTAAAGTAAAGTTGTCTTGACATTGGATAATACAATACTCATCGGTTAAGTAGGTAGTTTCTTGATTTAATATACTGACGAGCAAAAATAATGGTACCTACGCTTCCCATACAAAGTTGTATGAAAAAAGATCCACTATTTTGGCTCTTCGGTATAGCTTATCTAATTTCTGCAGATAAAAAGGAGTAAAGTAAACATAGGTATATAAAACAATGTATAATCTTTGAAATTTATTCAAATCATTATTATTTCATACATTGTCAGTCTTGATCTAGAACGGATAGCTTCTGTTGATGCTAAGGCGGTACATTCCATTTCTGCAACAAGCAAAAACTATGCATCAGTAAAAATGGTTCAATAGGTTTTGTACTCGTATACAAGCTACAGAATTTAATAACATAATTATAAGGTAGGTTCAGGTAGGTAAGTGTTGATAAGATAATTTTCGATGGTGGTAATGATGATGTTGATGCTGATGATGATTATAAAAACAAGTTTTTGACAAGAACAAGAGATTAATTTTAACATTTAAAAGTTATAAGTTAAATGAAAACAAATGATTACCCAGTCTTCCTCAAGTCATTTTTCCCACGTTCAAACTAGCACCGGTACATGTGTTCTAAGCAAGGTCGTCGTACAACGACGGCCAACTAAATGATTGTAGGTGACGGTGGCAGCGAAGAATTCTCAGGCGCGATTGTGGTTATACAGGTTGGTGAGGCAGCCAGACTGGGAGATACCGTCATTGGGGAAGCAGTCTGCATTTAAGATAGTTGTATCGATGCCCAGAGCTCCCACTGTGTAGACTCCGTCAGTGTGTATACCCCACGTAGATGCCGTCAGAAGGTGCGTTGCGGTCTCTGCTGTAGTTCCATAGGGGACCAGCAGAGTCCAGACCTGGTCCAAATACGATTATTCAGTAAACTATACAATTCCGTCACCAATCTGTTATAATAAATCACATTTTGTTGCAAAAAATATTTTCGTTTATCATAATAATTTGATATTATCATTATTAGTATTACCTATTACATTACTTGATATCGAAACTGTCTATATCATAATCTGTGACTACTATCGCTATGCCCATTAATATTGTTGCGAACAGAAAAAAAAGTATGGTACGGAGGGCCGGGCCACCAAGTTCCCTGCCAGCATTGCCGACGAGATGGACACCCAAGCTGAATCTAACCAGGTGCATGGAGTCGAAGCAAGCGCCAGTAACCTGGTTAAGGAAGCGGAGGAACTGGCCAAGCCCACGGCCCGTAGCGGGGACGCCAAGAGCGGCAGTCACGTAGTCGGAAAGAGCGGATTTTCTCCATTCGAGTACAATGACATTGTAATACATTTTGTTAAGATATACTGGAAAATAAGAACCGTGGTAATAGTGACGTAAAATTGGTTATGGTGAAATGTGAATTCTCTATGAAGATAAAATTACCTCTTCTGATTGTAGGGTTGATATCAGTGTACTGATTACTAAGCTGTCAGTGGACAATGATGACGGTAGGAACATTTGCATTGAAGTTGGAGTTGTAGACGGAGTTGGCATTGGTGATTGTTAATGTCTGCGACAGGATAGAGTTACTTCTGGAAACGATATGGTTATAACTATTAGAACCTTTTATGTAAATAGAATTTGTGTTCGTATTGTTGTTTCAATCTAAACAATAGCTCCTTCCCATCATCGTTTACATTTGCTTAGTAATTAGATAGGTAAGTTACAACATATCACTAGCTTAATTTAATGCTGATAAATTTTCTCTTAATTGGTTTTGATAATCGAGCTCACGATAAATTTAACAATGATGACCATGAAATCAAACGCAAAAGAATGATATTGATCATAAAAGAAGCTAAGACAAAGCTATGTCATGTAGTTCTGAAACCACGTATTGCTAACACTGACAGTCTGCTGATGCAATGGTTTCTGAGCAAGACTCATCTGGTATAGGTTGTTAGGAGGGTTCCTATTGACTTTAGCGAGCACTTCCAGCGAGCACGTCAGGTTCAGTTTCGAGTTCTACATCGTGCATCTGACCATCTTCACCTACAATCTTTACAGGTGAGGGTGCGACGTAAGCTGGAAGTACATTATTCATATTATTATTATTTTAAATGTATAAGTTTGCAATAGATTTATTCTATCGATAGTTACAGTAGGTATGCGAGTTGGTTGCTTAAAAATTTCAATTTGAATTCGGTAAGTAATGGCAGCTGGATAGGTTTTTTGGATACTCTTCATTTTTTCAGAGAAATAACGAGCTTGTGAAGTTTTAAGGATGGAAGTAAATAAAGAAAGTGTGATGGTGAGTAAAAATATTTTTGTTCATACACATCCGTCGCAATCACTAAAAACAACAATGGTGCTTTAATTTTGGTTGCTGTAAGCGATCTAGACACTCTATTTAATAAACAGGTATTTATAATGAAAGATTATTTGCCTAATCAAAGTTGATGTGTTAAGATTAGAAAATCATTATTAATATCAAAACAAGCTTAAAGATGAAATTGGACTTTGACCATGCAAGAGTATCTATAAGTACTTGTAAGATGTGTTCCGTTGTATATTATATTGAAATAGATAATAAACTATCCAGAATACAAGATTTATTTTGATCGACATAAGAAGTTTTATGTTCCAGTTTTATTTTTATTTGAATCTGTTCAAATATAATTCATAAGTAGTAAAAAGTTATCTTCGTGTACTTATAAAACAGTGTACCAATGACTAATCTACGAAAGTTTAAAAATAACTGTCGCGTCTCGAAATTTTAAATATGACCAGAAAGGTCCTTAGAGTTAACGCGCACCAAGAACAGATTTTTCGAAATTTCCAGGGGATAGGATGTTTGAATTTATTATGACAGAAGTTTCTAGATAAACATTTTGCTAAAGAAATCGTTACGATTCCTAAATTTTTAATCTCCCATGTAACATTTGGATAATTAATCAAAGTTTGATAAGATAAATGCGTACATGTGTTTTCTTAATCTTTGAAAGAAGTAACAATTACAGGAATTTGCGCGAGAGATTAAATACATGTTACGTAGGTATACATGCAAACATTTGAAAGTCTTACAGATAATCCTGGAATAGGTCCTTGACTGCTGGCCTTTTAGAGAGGCTCAGAGTTACGCAAGAGCTATGGAGACAGCTGCTATTCTCGGAGTTTTTTTGCGCCATAAAATTCGGAATGCGGAAAATTGATGAAGAACTGAAAGTCTTTGACATAGCTTTCAGTTGTCCTAGAAATTTGAAATAAGGCATAAAAGGGCATAATAAGCAGTAGGTACCACTTATGGCACAACTTATGTACAGTCAAGTGTAATAATATGTATCTAGACAAAGTTTCAAAAATAAGTACCATACGCTCTTAAGCGTAATAAGGTCGTGGGACATATTTTTGAGAAGTTCCTATCGATACTTATTTTTGCACTTGACCGTACCTAATAAATTTAAAATTTACCTCACGTTGCCTATATTTTTATTTGGAACAGGGTTCTGCTAAAACAGATTTTTTTGTATTCACTTGCTAAACTGGTTCGCAAGCCTTAGTGCAATAGTCAGACTAGCACTTGGCCGGTTTTTTAAACGTACTTAATCGCTGGCTAACTAGGCGCAAAAGTATGACTCAGTTTTGTTTAAAAATGTGCTAAAATTTTTAAAATTTAGTGCATAGTATTATCCCTACCCTGGATTTTGTTCTTGTTGCGGCAAAAATACGCTCAGTTGCAGGGATTGAGTATCCAGGAGCTTCTTAAATATTATAATGGGGCCCATCACAATGTTTTTGCGATTTCAAAATACGGGTCGGGCTAGGACGAAAACCAGGCACGGAATATCCTGATTTCCAGCTGGTTGGCTTAACAATTTGTTGACTTGAGCTTGCACGCCACGGATGGGACTAAAACTAAACCGCACTGGCAAACATACAGGGAGTTGATTGAATACAACAAAATGTAGTCTAAGCTGTTTATTCAATAATGGTTTCGTTTCCATTTTCGGCAGGACTTTAGAAAGGGTAGCTTCTGTTTGTATCCAGGCGGTACATTCCAGCGCTGAAACAAAAACATTAACTACATGTAGGTACTGCGTTTTAGCAAAATACTTCAACTAATTATATTTTCGTGCGTATAGTGTTCCTTCAGTAAACCAGCTGTAGTATAATATTGAGACAGCAATTGCCTTGCTTAAAAAAACAACATAACGACTCTTTATTGAGCATCACACAATAAACAATACAGAAAACAGATACCCACGCAGGACATAGAACAGGGCTTACCCAGTCTTCCTCAAGTCATCATTTCCCATGTGCAAATTGGCACCACTGCAAGTATTCCAAGTGATTTGCAACGATGTTGTGCATCGCCTGCCTAGCAGATGGTTGTAGGTTACTGAGGCAGCGAAGAGTTCCCAGGCGCGATTGTGGTTGCAGAGGTTGGTCAGACAGCCAGGCTGGGAGATACCGCCGTTGGGGAAGAAGTCGGCATTGCAGATAGCTGTGCCGATGCCAAGACCTCCCACTGTGTAGCCTCCGTCAGTGTGGATACACTCCACATAGCCCCCGTCAGAAGGTGCGATGCGGTCCCTGCTGTAGTTCCATAGAGGGCCTGCGGGGTCCAAACCTGGTCCAAACAGGATTATAATTAGAAAAAATTGCGTGTAAAAGTTTTTACAACCTATATAGACTCTGTATGTCATCAATAGAAATACATCTAATCGAGATTCATGCAGTTTAAAAAATCAATGTGACCATGTATAGTACAATAAACTGAATCACGTACCACTGTGGAACCTTTTCACTGAAAATGTCATAAGGACTTAACATACACCTGTCAAAGAAATTATTGTGAAATTGAATGAGAAAAGGTTTAACAGAGGTACCTACGTCATTCAGTTTCTTCGACCGTAACTACGTTGGAACGATAGTGTAAATACAACTGCGCCATCAATCCGTTCTACACTGATTACATACATAAGACATAGATAAGACTAGGTAATTGTTTACTATGTTTGATTGATTTGGTTTTCAATGATGTGTCGGCTTTGTCTTTGTAGTCTCACCAGTAACACGGATGACCTGGCCACCGAGTTCCCTGCCAGCATTGCCCACAAGGTGGGCACCCAAGCTGAAGCCGACCAGATGCATGGAGTCAAAACGTGCACCAGTGACTTGGTTGAGGAAGCGTAGGAACTGGCCCAGGCCCCGGCCCACAGCCGGGACGCCAAGAGCAGCAGTCACGTAGTCGGAAAGAGCGAGTCTTCTCCAGTCAAGCACGATGACATTGCAATCCAGTTTGTTGAGATAGGCTGTACAAAAAAACGAATTTAACTGACAAGTAAACAGAATTTATAAAAAGATTAAATTTTACACAGTTTTAAAGAAAAAACGTTTATTTCATAAATCATGTCTGGCTGACCCATGAACCCTCGTCAAAACCCCTTAGAATAGAAACCTGCAATTTTGCGTACAGATTCTCTTTCCTTTTCTTCATCATGAAGACAAGAATAAGGACAAATTTTACAATATTTCTACGAGGTAGGTAGAGAGTTTTGCAATAGGCCGAACACGTGGAGGTAAGCTAATCTGACAATTCAAATGAAAGACAAATAACCAGCATCAAAAATGCTTATAAGTTGTCTACCCAGGACCTGCTTACAATGTGTTGATAAAAAGTACCACAAAATAATAAAATATTGAAGACTACTAGAAATGGTGGTACCACTATACCACTAATCACCAGCAGCAGCTTCTAAATCATCTTACCCGTTCTTATGACGGGATTGATGTCGGTGTTCTGGTTGCTCAACCAGCCGTGAACGATGACGACGGTAGGCAGATTGGCGTTGAAGTTAGAGTTGGTGATGGAGTTGGCGTTGTTTATTACCAGTGTCTGAGACGAGGCAATGTTGCGTCTGAAAACGGAAATCAAGCATTTACTTCATACTATTTGCTGCTAGTGAGTAGAAGAGTGCTAGTAAATTGAATACTTTTTTATTTATCATCATCATCTCCAGTCTATATACGTTCCACTGCTGGGCACATGCCTGCTCTCAGAATTAGAGGGTTTGGGCTACAGTTCCCACGCAAGTCCAGTGTTTTATTATTACAATATTATTAGTTTATATTTGTGTCCAACTGTTGAGTAAAGGCCTCCCCTCTCGACCTCCACATCTCCCAAGCTAGAGCTTTATTCGGTCACTCAGTCAGTTTCGCGTCCGGGTCATCTCACCAGTAGCCGTCGAGTGTGCCCATCTTTCTGGATGAAATCCCATTTAAACCTAGCGGTCGTATCCCAGCATCGACGATCATCATCAACTTTTAAATAATTATCCGATTCTACAATAACCACGATATAAACTAGCCACCTAATTAAACGCATTAGAAGTTCATTGCTTTTTTATTACACTCACCTGGTGTACAGCAAGTAATAGTACATTATGATACAAGTGTGCTATGTTGGTAATTACACACGAGGCGTATTGTACGCGCGAGCGAAAGCGAGCGCGGGTAAGAGCGCCGAGATGTGTAATTACCAAAGCACACGCGTCGCATACGACGTTTTTCAACACATTTGCGAGGAAAAATAAATAAAATTTAGTTAATAAAAGGACTTTAAGAACTTTAGTTTACCTTTGTTACCAGACATTGCTTACCTGGAGCTGCTTTAGAACTTTACTTTATCATTTGGTAATTAACACCTTGGATTTCTTACTGATATAACTGTCCGAACATTGTCCGAACATATTTTAGTATTTCCAGCGACGGACACTACATTTCTTTATTACTTGAACTCGTCATTTTTAAAGTAATAAAATAACAAAGTCTGAATCAACAATATCAGTGAAAAATGGCGGCAGTTATTATTTCTCCGCGCCAATCCGCGCGCAGCACTCGCGCATGCGCGCTGTGCACTTAGCACGCGCGTGACGAAGACACTGACACAGACTCCTAAACAGCCTAATATTAAAATTATAATAAAAAATAATTAATCAATGCCTGAGATTGCAAATTATGTTCAGTTTTAGATAAAAATGAATAATTTGTCGAAATTAAATGTTTATTTATCATCTTTTTCCTAAAATAGTTTAATATTCACGAAAATATTCCTTGTTCCTATAGATAACTGAACTTTTTGCTGAGATTAAAAAATATATATATTGCCGCACTCGTGCGGTAATATATTACAGCACTTGTGCGTAATAAGCTCAATTATGAGCTTAAATGCAGTGCAATAAGACTCACTTTACGAGCAAGTGTGTTGAAAAGGTTATTTGCAGGGTTCCTGTTGACTTCATCGAGCACTTCCATGTTAGGTTCAGCTTCGAGGTCTACGTCGTGCATTTCACCTCCTCCCGCCATCTTTAGGTATCGTGGGTATTCGAAGTCAGTGGGTGCATCATTTGGCACTGGCGTGGCCACGACATACGCTATGGAAAATATGATTTGGTTTATTTTTTAGGATATTATCAACAAGATGAGTACGAGCAACCTTATTCAAGCCAGGGTATTATGGCACATAATAATACTGATGCTATTCCCGCTTTATCCCTGACTTCACCCCCAAATCAATTTGTTTTCGACTCTTAATTAAATTTAGATTTATAATCTTACACCACTTATTTCAGGATTGCACAGTGCAAAATTTCGAACGAGATTGAGAATATTTTTATTTTAAATTAAATTAAACCCTTAGTGCCCTTTTCAAGAGTATGGGTGTTACCGGTGTGAGTGGTACAGAGTATGGATACATCGGTAGAAATGAAAACTACCATACATATTCATACACTTGACCACCGGACACAGCAACCTAGAAATGCTGTGTTCAATACCATAATAAACAAAGAAAATAATTAATATTGTGACCTCAATTATTTATATAGGTACCTTTAATTATTGAATACATACCAGCCGCAATAATTAAAGCCAACAACGACGCTTTCATTTTGGCTGCCTTGGGTGATGTACACTATCTATTTCCCTAGCAGTATTTATATGATAATATTTTTTTTGTGTATCAGGGCCCACCATGAAGTAATTTTAATCACACGGATTAAGTAATCAATGTCATCTGGTTTAAAAATGGACTTTGCTCCTTTGATTCCAATGGAAATTATTTGTGGGTTCTGCATAGTTACCTATGACGAAAGTTTTATTTGCGACGGAAAATAGCTAAATGGAACTGAGCAACCTAACAACTTTAAGAACCAGTAGGCTTATTCTCTAACTCACTCGCAATCGCTATCGTGTTCATTTTGACAGTTCATGTATGGGCTGACAATTGGCATTGGAATCAGCTTGCTGTCACATTCATACAAGAACTGTCAAAATGAACACGACGGCGATGGCGAGCGAGTTAGGTAATAAGCCTACTGGTCTTGCCATCACTGCTTTGAAAACCCAAACAAGTAAAGAGTACTTCGCTGCCTACTCTCATAACTTACTAAGAGCCATTTGTCGTATCGTGTGTCCATTCATAGCCTTTGATAAAGACCTAAACTAAGCAAAGTTTATACTATGGTTACGAGACCATGGATACACTTACATAATTACGTATAAATAAACGTTTTCTTTGGGTACACTGCTGGCATGACGATAGTTTCATATAGCGCCTGGTGATTCAGGGCCGTTCTGAAGGCAATAGAGTACCTACACAGAAGGTTGTCTGTCAGATGGACCGATCAAATAAAAGCAGCCTTGGACTGTCCCTTACACCTTGGAAGGCAACTGTCAGAGACGAGTGGCAACGGATTCTGAGGAGGGTTACAAATACCTGAATTGACAGTAAGACGAAGACGGGTAGTCTATCTCGCGCGAGGCACAGCTCTCGCTCGCACCTACTTGTGCTAGCTGTGCAGTAGTCTGATTCTCTAGAAGAAGTTTGCCCGCAAAGTTGTCACTGCGCCTGATGTAACTTGACCAGGGCTCTTACCATGACGTCTTAATGCAATCCAATTCCGAACCGAATTTGGATCCATCGCTGTCAGATCCATACTAGAAGTGTCAAAAATGACTGCTATAGAATCGGAATTGTCAGTCATGGTAAGGCCCCAGTTCTCTGGCTAGCTTTGGACGGCATGCATAGTCTTATGTTCTTGGTCGTGTGTTGACCAGTTGACAACTCATGACTCCGTTACCTACAAGAGAACGGGTCAATTTATGATTGCATGTCAAGTGCAGTGATTACTTCGCGGACAAATTTCATTATAGACAATCACCAGGACGCACTTGCCCAGAGTACCTATTGTTCACTGTGGTGACGATTTTGGTTCTGGGTTTGTTTGTTGTATTGATTATGTAATTTTTTAAAACAGAGTCATAGAGACTTAATAAGGGAATAAAGATATTCAACGCAAGCGTAGCTACTTTTCATGATAAAGTAAGTAAGTAAGTATACCTTTTCCAATTTAAAAAGAAAATTCCCTCATTCGATCTCTAAACATAATCTATTAGTACCCCACGAATTATTAGGAAAATTAACCAAAATGCGATTAGCTTGGTGATATCATTTAATTCGTTAATAGATTAAATAAGAAGCTTATACATAATACACTACAAATACTACGACTACTGTTCATTACAAATACGATTTAACGATTTTACTACTTGTTCAAGTAAAGGTACCTATTGTTTAATCCCTGGAGTAGATGCTCTGAAGAATAGTAAAATAAGACCACGAATTACTAATTATCTGGAACAAAATATAAATGAGAGCCGTTAATGACTGTCTGACTAACTGATAGACAGCGCACAGCCTTAACTACTGCAGTTTAGAGACCTGAAATTTCTTGACGATCACCACACAATATTTCCGTAATTATGATTATCAGAGATTCCGAATATGTGTAATAACAAGTAAAACCAGTTTCAGAGATT
Organism: Pandemis corylana; assembly: GCA_949127965.1. Lineage (NCBI taxonomy): Eukaryota > Metazoa > Arthropoda > Insecta > Lepidoptera > Tortricidae > Pandemis > Pandemis corylana. The sequence goes on along the minus strand of OX421866.1, from coordinate 10,340,641 downwards.
TCTGGAACTTACAGGAAAGAAGAATAAAGATGATTATCCTATAATTATTTTTATTCGTAAGTAAGCGAATTGCTATCTCTTTCTTACGCGTAATGCTTGTGCAAAAGATAGAGATAGAATTTCCCATGCAACGTTTTAGGTAGTGTTTGTGCTAGTAAGCGTCGTTCTTGATTAGGCTTTTAATTAGCTTAGTTAGGTAATAGTAGGATAGGGTTACACTGGCATTTTGTAGCTATAATTATATTAACTATTTGCCAAAAGTTATGTGATACCTAGTTGAACATAAAATAATCACAATCGTAATCTAGCCTATAATATAAGCGTATACAACCCGTTCCACTGCACCTCACAGCTGCCAATATTTATCTTTATTGTCTTACCATGTCCGCTTTCGCTGTCACGCACACTTTGAGACGTATACAGATACGTGTGTACCACAAATGCCACCGTGATTTGCAAGAGCTAAACATATTGGTCAGAGGCAATAATTATTGGTCTACGCGCTCGCAATTGCAAGGATGTTCCATGATTTTTACTAGCTGTTGCTCGCAACTTTTGTCGACCTCTCACGAGACCTTTACACTTTTCTGGGATAAAAGAAGCCTAAGTTGATCGAGAATGGTGTAGTTAATGATCACAAAAACTTTGTCTTGCTATTTACTCCACTGCAGACAGCTCTGCCGTTTGGTTGACGAGTAAAAGTTTTTGTTCATTGAAACAAATCTCCGCAAAATAACGCGTGATTCTATAAATTAATGCCATAGTTCCCCCGTCGTACAGTTAAACAAACACAATATTCCGTCTTTTTATACATTAGTATAGATTGCGAATTTTATTTACAAACTGGACTTCGAACTACACTATACGATTATATCGGATTTAGTGTTATAAAAATAATTATGTTACGTTAATCGCTAGACGATAAAAAATATGCACAACGTAGGTACAACATCTAACATATTGTGTCCGTGGCTTCCGGTGAAAAGATACAAATCCCGTGGGAATTTTGAAAATTTCCTTCTTAGTGCTCCTCTATGATACGTAAGAGAGTCTGCCAAATAATTTTTTTTTATTGCTCATCCCGTCTCTAATAATTATACTTACGGAATAGGGTCACTTTTAATCAAAAATATATTTCCCGTTTCCGATCTCGGAAAATATGAAAAAATATCCATTTTAAGTGCACCGCTGTTAATCTGAATTAGGTTAAGTTTGTTTGTTTGCTTGTAAGAGGGTAATAACTCAGAAAAAGCTCTATGGAAACACTATATAATTATCTTAGTAAAATAGGATACTTTTTATCCAGGGAACGGGTGATCTTCCCTCGGGACGAAATAGCGGGCTGCGGAACGTCAGCTAATTTCATTTCATATCACACCTAAGAAGCACATTCGTGGTTTTGATGCGACTTGGTCGCTTGCTTTAAAATTGATATTTTTAATTACGAAATTAAATACATACTTTAGAAAATCCTGCATAGCAAATTACAGAAAACTTATTCGCAGTTAACCGTTGTGGTTTATGTGCCCTGAAAAAAATGTGCTAAGCATTATTTGAAATTTTAAAAGTAAAAAATGTTACCAAAATATAATGTACTTAGTGAAATACCAAGTGAAAAAAAAAATCAATATTAACATTACTTAATGAATACCTACATAATCCTTATGCCTTTTCCTCGGATTTTTTTGCAGTAAACGTTACAAATGAAACTAGGTCGGAAAATTAGTTTAAATTCCCTTTTTTATGTTTTGTTTTTAAGTTAGCTTTATCTTTATATCAATCTGGGTTTTTGGCTAAAATCGTAATATATTTTCAATTTTTACCTTATCATCAACATCAGTATAGTTTTCTTGGATTTTGTACTCATTTCGTACCATTTGCAGAGAAATGCCGAGTCGCTGATTTTCGTACTCTAAAATCAATAAAAATATTTTTTTTTTTTTTTTTTTTTTTTTTTATGTGAATAGGAAGGCAAACGAGCAAGTGGGTCACCTGATGGTAAGTGATCACCACTGCCCATAGACACCCACAACCCCGGAGGGATTGCAGATGCGTTGCCAACCTAGAGGATTAAGATGAAATGCCTCTTGTGCCCGTAATTTCCCCGGCTGTCTTACTCTCCGCACCGGAACACGGCAGTGCAAGCACTGCTACTTAGCGGCAGGATTAGCGAGTAAGATGGTGGTAGCGATCCGGACGGACCTTGCACAAGGCCCTACCACCCGCAAATGTTAATAATGTTGCTTGGCTTCTCAAATGCGTGGCAAATAATAAAATAACTTACTTACCTCACTAATAAGTTTTTCTCCAAAAACGCTGATCATAAATATTTGTAGCAAAACTGAAGAGAGAAACAAAACACAACCAGGAACATCACGCCAGTCGCCAATCTAAGAAAATAATAAGAATTAAATTGATAGGTCGTCTACTACTGTCGCCGTCAGATACATTGGAACTGTCCCACAAAGATTTAAGCTCAAAAGTATTCGAACACGCACCTACGTGATTATCAATACATTTAAGCACCTAGACACCTTCGATGTATCTAATTACAAGTTCCATAAAATAAATCTTCGTCGTAAGATCGAATGATTGACGTGATTTAAGGAGTTTGAAAGGAAGCCTGTGCCCAGCAGTGGGAAACGAAGTCTTACCATTAAAGCCAAACCAAGGACGCATATTTCCACAGATCCCACGACGACATTAAAAAAATTTGGTAGTGTGAAAATAAGCTCCAAATCTTCCGCCAACCTACAAAATAAAACGTAATTTAGGATTTAAAGGTATTCATTAATCGCTTTACTCATAAACACTATTGTTAAACTAGCGTTAACGCAATATTATGTTTGCCTTTATCTTTCACTTTGAAATTGGCTTTCTTCTTCTTCGTCTTATTTGTGGCGTATCAAGTCGTTATAGCGACGACCACTTCGCCAATGTCAAATTAACAATTAACATAACTAAAAAATCTTGTGACAAAATGTCGGCAACGTTGTACGGTAATGGTCAGAGACCCCTCCCCCCATATCCCTCAGAAACTGCCAGGAAATCATTAGCCGATGCCCAGGGTGCACCGGACCAAGCACTGCTCTTCTCCCCGGACGGATCCAAAAACGGACCGCAGCTCTTGACCACATTGAGGAGGTAACCCTCGCTTTGCCAGACGCAAAAAAAATTGCGATAACTTGTTTATAGTTGTAACTTTCTACGAATAAATACTATGTGGGTAATTTATCTTAGTAAGACTTCATAATTAACCAAGATTAAATATTTGTTATCATCTTACTTAAGAACATATCGGTGCTTTTCAACTATTTCGTTTAACGTATCGTCGGTAACATTATTTAACTCTTCTATATCTTTGTTTAGTACCGCAAACATGCTGCATACGTACGATGTTAAAATAAAATATAGTCCGTCAACAGTACTGAAGAACAAGACGCAAAGGAAACCTAGAAAAATAGGTGACATATTAAGGCAACCGGTATTTGAAACTTAAAAACTTGACATCGTAATAAGCAAACAATATTAAAGAACGCCCATTAAAAAGGTTTCAATCACGATTCAACTTCTTCATTATCTTGTATTATATTAACTTGTAACACACTTACCACAGAATATAGAATGCAAGTAAACGATAAGCCAATTAAACCACGATCCTGTAGAAAATGGTACCACAACCGCATATGGCAAGAAGAATATTTCTTCCTTAGTTGTGATATAGTGATACAAAATGTAAAAGGGAGTCGAGAAATTATAAACCGAAATCAAAAGGAGGTTCAAGATGAAATAATATTTAATTAGGGTGCGTAACATGCTTAAGTCCCGTTTTATAATGTGCTTTTTCTGAGGGTCATTCAGTATTTTTGTACTGAAGTTGTTAATTTCATCGGCCATGGTGAAGACTGTGGCTCTATAAGAAGCAACAGGAATTATTTTCAAAAGTGACAGCACGCCCACGCAAAAACAAGGAGCCAAGATAGTTAATTCGAGAAAATTTTCCGGCGCCATATTTGCAACAAAAAACGTTGCTTCCTCGACTAAAATTAATGAAAATGTGAAGATTAAGAAGAAAAACTTTACAGTAAGCATCGATTGGTTTGACGGGATACCCATGAGAGAAAAATTAATTTTGATTATTTTGAACACTTCCTCAAATGTTGGAGTATCCATGATGTTTTCAGTAACACTGCAGTTAACATACTGTGACTCTAGTGCATATTTCCTTTGCTAACATTATTTTAACCAATCAAATAACTTACAGCACGAGTAAGGGTCATCACATCCCACGTTGTAAAACAGTTTTATTATTCAGTTAGGTACTTCTTAGGAAATTAAATTATTCTTAAAAATAATTATCTCAAACTAAAAATGAAAATATGACATTTAAAATGCCTGAAGAGATAAGAGAAGATGTCACAGAAATTTTCCCATAGCATTTCATGAAGTAAAGTCAGTCAGTCAAAACGACAGTATATACGTTTGAGTGAAACGATGTTTATTTGCAAGGCAGACGAGTCTAATTCTCTTCACTGAGCAAGTAGCGTATATTGTACCAATTAACAATGCATTCACTCACACGCATTGCAGCATAATATTTGATTTCTCATTTTTTTTCATGCCCTTCATGTTTGTATTCAATAAGAAAAAATAGTTTTTGAAGTGAAAACTTCTTTAGCGGCGTTGTGCCAGGTACCAGGATCGCAGATCCTCTAAGAGCTTATTTTGAATTACTAGAGTCGCGTTTGATTTTGAAGTGGTTTTTTGTTCAATCGCGGAGAAAAAGTACTAGGACATCAGCACATTGTTAGAGGTCTGTCCATATAGAGAGTTTTTGTGTTTCGAGCTTCTTTGTATGTGCTTCCAAACTTAGATTTAAATTAATTAAAATTTGGAACACCGCCTACGTTTTCAATAAACAATAATCGCGTTGTGAAGGAAGTACCAGGACAGCAGCTTATAGTAAGAGGTGCGTGTCTATAGTTTTCACTTGTACTGGCACTCTCAGAGTGCTGCCCGTCCGTTTTTTTTCTGAGATTTGTTTAAAAGCTGTTATTTTTAATTGAATTCCTGACTTCTGCTTGGGATTTTCCAAAAAACATACCTATTTCCAGATTTCTAATTAGCAATCATATCTCCCTCTGGTATCAAACCACGAAAATTTAAAAAATATTTTTTATTCTCGTAAACACTTAATATAAAATACAGCTACGTTGTTTCAGCCCTCGCTACGGTACCTACGTCATAAATTTTAAAAAGTTGGGGACCACTTAAATTGTCTACACTAAAGTCTTCTATACACCTACGGTAACGCCTATCCTAAACAAAGTACGGGGGTGTTAAGAACTTGCTGACACTTCCATTCATCGATGATTCTCTTTGAAATGTCGCGTAGCGGGAGCATCAATAATTCTGTGTCAATTTTGCCGGCAAGTGTGAAAATGTACCAGTTTAAGAAATAAATGTGATTTCTTATATTTAAAAGCAATCCAGCCACAAATTTTGGGTACCGCTGTCGCCGCTGGCAAGGCAGACCGAAGAGGAGATGGGGCCCCTTTTTCTTAAACGAGACAGGGCGACAAGTGACTATGAAAATTTAGAATACATTGCCAGCGTCAAAAGTTCCGTTTTGAAGTGGGTTTCACATCAGCTACGAAATGTATACTAAAATGTAATTGTCAGTGGTTGTCAGAATTGGGCGTAATCAATTACTTTCGAATTAATTAGTATTGTAAACCACTACTGTAATCTTGATGACTGAATGAAATTTTTAGGTTAGGTTATTTAAAATCATAACTGAAAATACCACTCTAAAGTTGAGAAAAATGTGTACGAGTGGAGTAGTATTTTGAAACACGGGTACAGGCTGCACTCTATGGAGACAGTCGCTACTTACAGCACTAAGTAGCTACTCCGAAAATCGAAATTCGAAATTCATAACATACCGTCCCTCTCACTTGCATATGAATAACTAACAGCGTGAGTGGAACGTCCCTAACCGAAATTCGAATTTCTAACATCGGAGCAGGCCTACACCGCATCATTTGCACTTACGCACCTTGCTTTGGTTATGTTTTTGAAGTTACTTAAAAATCTAAAATACATTTTTCCGAAATACGATTTTTACTCTACACTCACTTCTGCCCGCGATTTCGTCCGCGTAGAATTAGACTTAAGAACTGATGTTGATAGTACATACATACATACATACCGTCACGCCTCTCTCCCACAGGGGTAGGCAGAGACTACTTTATTCCACTTGGTACGATCCTGACATATTACATTTTGCAATAATCTATACTAATATTATAAAGAGGAAAAATTTGATTGTTTGTTTGTTTGTTTGTTTGCATTGAATAGGCTCCGAAACTACTGGACCGAATTCAAAAATTCTTTTGCCGTTAGAAAGCTACACTATCACTGAGTGACATAGGCTACTTTTTACCGCGGGAAAATACCTTTTCCTACGGGAAAATTAATTTATCACGGGCGAAGCTGCGGACGGAAGGCTAATTATTAATATAGCGATTCTAAGCAGCTACGACCTTTGGCATGTTTATCGCTATCCCACGGAAACTATGCAATTTTTCGGGATAAAAAGTAGCCCATGTGTTAATCTAGTATCCCAGCTAACACTGTTCCAAATTTTGTCCAAATCTGTTCAGTCGTTTCAGCGTGAAGAAGGACCAAACATACACACTCACACCGTAACATCCATCCATCCGTCCTCACAAACTTTCGCATTAATAATATTAACAGGATGCTTCAAAATCTAAACTCTAATCAACAATGCCATTCAACAGTATTTTCCATCAACAATTTCCAAATTCAGAAATTTCGCCAGCATATACGTACTCATAATCTTGAGTGATGGTTATGTGTTTTATACTGCATTGCAGGAAAGATTCCGGGCCTGGCTCAGGTGGCCCAACCTCTTAGAACCCTCTTTGAGTAATGGCCACCGTTACTGGGAACAGAGGCCGCAGCTATCAGATCATGGCGCTTTTTGCTCGACTATGTTTTAGGGCACTCGTGAACTGCGGCTGCTGGAAACTTATCCCCTGTTTCAAAGATACAGACTTGGAATTAGTAGGCTTTATAAGGAAATTAATGTGTATTAAGGTGACAACCGCATTCCATGAATGACTCAAGGTGATGACGAAGTTTTTTGGTACATTTTTTTTCTATTTACATACATATATCACGTCTTTATCCCTTACGGGGTAGACAGAGCCTAAGGTAACAAAACTTTAAGGCCACGTTTAGCATGAGTAAGGGCGTATAGGTGGAAAGGGAAATCAAAATAGTGCTGGGTTACTAGCCGCATCGCCTATAACATGATTCCTAAGACTTTCGCCCATTCCCTCGATGGGCTTTTACCATCTGCGCGGGAAGAGAAGCAACTGGTGAATTCCATGTTTTTTCTTTACTCCCAGACCAGCATGATAGATTATCTATTTACTTAATTATAAAAGAAAATCGGCGGAGTATTTGCTTTAAAGTCATTTCAATTATGGTTTTAGCCATAATTTATACATCATTTTAGTGAAACTGATTTTGCTTTATTTAAACTTGAAAAAATTAAAGCATATCCACGATTATAAATCGTTAAGAAACGTCGCGAATGCACTCACCGCTCAGGAAGCGCTTCCCGAACAAACTAATTTCAGTGGGATCATTCTGCTGATTTATAATCATGTGTTTGTAAATCGTTTAATAAACTTAGTCATGTATCACTTTCTTGGGCAAAGTGGCTGGAAAAAGAGCTGTTGGGCGCAGAAAGAAATCCTGGCTGCGAAATATCCGGGAATGGACGGGAATCACAAGTGCAGCAGAGCTTTTCAACCTGTCCAGGGAGCGGGTTTTTTGTAGGAGTAAGTTTTATTATTTCATAGCAAGTGTTTTTTAGAATGTGTCTGTTTACTCGAACCTAAATAAAAGAGGAATTGTAGATGGCTTAAAATTATTTAAGTTTCTTCGCATTTACCTACAAATCGATTTGAAAAATAGGACTTAAAAATATAACAAACATATGACTTTATACCTCTATTCGATTTTTAGCTAAAAGCACGGAAGTACTTAATAAAGCTAATTATAGTTATTGGCTATATTTATTAAGTAAAAATAAATACAAAAACAGAACAAGAATAATGGTAACCAAAAGAAGTCATGTGAAAAAGAAAGATAAATCTAACATATATTTTTTTCTTGCCTTCGAGTGTAAAAGAATCTTTAAAAGGTTCGCGTGATTTAAATTTTTTATGTCACAGTAAAAGTTTTAACTATGTACATTCTCTTATCCACACATTTTGATTGAATAGGAAAAAGTTTGCTACGCCATTTAGAGTTAGTAATTCGAGTAATAACGGGTCACAATCACTTTAATTTATTGTTTTCAGCCGAAATGTTGCCTAGTTTTCAGTAAGATTGTTATTATTTAATTAAAAACATCACACGTTTTTACATATCACTAGAACTCGCATGACATACACAGAGCAAACAAAAACAATTTTTTTAAATAGACAATACAAAACATAAAAAAGGTTGTCTGTCGCCAACAAAGATTTATACGAATGAACATAGACGTGACCGAAAAGTGAATTTCCCATCCATAAATTACAAAAAAAAGGAGCAATCAAAAGTAAACCATCTATTAGGGTAGTGAAGGAAAGGAACTCTAAATGTGCGCCCGCAATATTTAAGCTGGAATACTTTAATACTTCTTTACATCCCCGAATTTTCTGCAACTTCAGAGCGCTAAGTTTTCAAAATTCATACCCCGAGGCACCTAGCTCACATTTTTACTACTATAACCATAAATCGTTTTGCTAAAGCAGAAAACTGCAGCATACGGCTGAAGTGGGATAATGGCACGGATATAATCGTCTGCGCAAACATACGGGTGCAAATAGCCCGTTAGTTATATAACAGGCGTATAACAGCTAGCCCCGATGGTGAATTACCTATTTCTCTCAAACATGCAATGAAATATTTATGTTGTTCCTTATTATAGGCCGCGAAGTTCACGTTTTAGGTGCGACTGGACGAGAGGTCTTTAATGGAATTTCATACAACATTGCCGGCCTAGGCCCGCAATGTGCTCTTTTTAATTTCCGTTAGACGCATTTTTGTGACACAGCTCTTGACATTTAGCCATTAAAAAAACTACAAGCAATTTTAGCTTTCTGGCGTTATGACCTTTATTAAAAATATTAATAAACGAGATTTGCTATATTTTTCAGTTTTATTTTGTCTAGTTTACTTTTAGTTTCTTTAGAAATAAAAGGTTAATTTTTGGAAGTTTTTAATTTATTTCATTGTATGTTTGAGAAAAACACCATACAAGTCTTGGTCACGAACAGGGATTGTCGGTCTCGTATTAACTACTCAGCCGGCAATTCCCTACGTCACGGCCGCTACAGTAATGTCCTATTATTATACAACGTTGCTTAGAAAGCGGTTTACAATGAACCGACCCGATTCTAGTGCATATCGTGTCTTTTTCCTCGTGTCTCAGTCACATTGAGCACAGATTTCATTTCGTCTATAATATTAATAATCACGTTTTGCAAAACCTCGTATTGATATTTAATATTGATTTCATCACCGATATAGCTCACCGGATCAGCAAACTGAAGTAGCTGTAGGCTGGCCATATTAGCCGAAACACCCTACGAGTTCTCGAGTGGAGACCGCGGATCATCAAGCGTAGTGTATTTTCGCGAGGTGGCTGGCTAGAGCTAGATGAGAGTAGCCGAAGATTTATTTATTTATTTATTTTTTATTTATTTATTTCCTTAAATTTCACAGTAGACAGTAAAACCAAGGCACTGTGAAACTAAATCTTACAAAATACAAAAATACATACAAAAATAAGAGAAACTTAAACTAGAATTTTCCAGAAGAAGGCCGCTCATTCGTCATCTCGCAGAACTTCAAACACTCAACACACACATCCAACCATCTGCTTGCGAACGCATCACAGTTTGGTGCCGACTCGAGGAGCGAATTTATGCGGTGCAAAGCTTGAACCAGAGGAGAGTTCCGGCGGGACACAGTTCGCGCAGCTGGCGCAGCCAATAATTGACGACCACGTGGTCGAAATAAAAATTTAGAAGGAGAGGGAACGTACAGACGCAACAACTGAGCAACCAGTTCAGGACAGTCACAGTCACCATGCAAAATACTACTGGCCACGGTAAGATCGTGCACAATAGCGTGCAGTTGGAGAGGCATGTCCAGGAGTGGACTGGTATAGACTGATCATGATGATGAAGATGATGAAAATAGTTAGATATACGATGTAGCAGTTGAAATATTATATTATAGCGACTGACAAAGAGATAATTACTCTTGAAATTGTAAAACAAAATTAAACGAAATAATTTACAACACCTAACAATTACGAGTGCTCGGTTAATTTCTCCAATTTCATGACTTGTGAATATAAAATACGGTCTCTAAAATAACTGGTTAAATCTGAGAATTATAATTAAAATTTCGGTTGATCGTAATTATGCCATTTAGGGGTTTATTAAGTAAATCCATATTAGCTCTGTGTTCCAATTAAGTAGAATAATTTGCGTATGTTTCAAATAACATGACAGAGTTCTTCGAAATCCGTATAGGTTCGGTACTGAAGGGTAACTTAAGGTCACTTGTACCTAGCCTTGGCATTCAAACGTGTCAGTAGAATTCACCAAGGGCCTTACCATGACGTCTTAATGCGATCCAAATCCGACTCAGTTCAGGTTTTAGCTGTCATTTTCTGCCTGACAGCGAGCGAACCTAAACTGAATCGGAATTGAATAGCATTAGGGGTGCGCATTATCAGTTGGCTAAGCCCGACAGGGGGGAGGGGTCTTTTGACCGTGTTCTACCGTACAACGTTGCCGACATTTTTATCACAATATTTTTGAATACTGTATTTATTACTTTGACATTGGCGAAATCATGGCATCGATCGATGGGACCATATTAAAAAAAGAAGAATAGCATTAGGACGTCATGGTAAGGCCCAAAGGATGCAAAATGACTTGTTTAATATATAATGCCATGGCTACAAAATTGTGGAAGTTTCAGGAAAACTTATTTAGCAAAACGTCTAGGTAACGAAATGCACAAGTAGGCAGAACATGATTCCTAAGACTTTCGCTCATTCCCGCGATGGGCTTTTACCTTCTGCCCGGGAAGAGAAGCAACTGGTAAATTCTGTTTTTTCTTTACTCCCAGACCAGCATGGAAGAAAATCAAGAAGTAAAAAATCTTGATTCATTTGATAGTACTAAACTTAACTCTATTGCACAAAATCTCACCGCAAAGGCAATCGCTGCACCGTTATACCAAATCATGTCACGGCTGGCAAATTATGCAAGGTACCAGGCTTACCACTCTATACACACAATAGGTATAGTTATTAATTTATGACGTTCAGTCTCATCGCTGCCGAAGACGGCTTAGAACGCGATAATCTCAACAGCAGCAATATCAGCGGTGCCTGGCTTGTAGGTATTATGTAAATTTGGTCCGATAAGGGGAACGGTAGACGGGAGAGCCCGTCTCCGGGTACGGGTATCGGTACTTATTCGTATGGAAGTTTGCCTTTGTTGCAGCTGGCTCAGACCAGATGAAAAATGTGTGGAGTTGCGCAGGCCCGTCCGATTCGCTTCCACCATTTTTGTCGCTGGTCGTGCCGCTAATAGCAGAACGAGGTTTTTCGGGCTGATGCGAAGCGTAATTAACCGAGGAAATAGGGAATACGCATTAAAAAAAGTTAACATCTTAATAAAATACGAAAATATCGTAAATGAGATGACAAAAAGTGAAATTAAAATTAATATCGGTCAAGAATTACGGAAAATATAAGAGTTTTAAACTATTAATAGTATAAGCGATTAGAACGAGACATCCGATATGACATGACAATGTGACATAATTTGTCACAACGCCCTTATAAATTCTATACTAAAATTCTGTTGTTCTAGAAACAGATAGAGAAAAATCTTTGATAGCTTACGAGTATATTTCGGTTACTTTTAAAGTTATTTGAAAAATATTTTTGTTATATTGTTTATTACATAAATAAGCTTTCAATGAAAGCCATGAAAAAAAAAACATGAATATTCCCCTAATGCATAAAGTACAATACACTTTGACCGCTTCATAATTACAACACACCTTTGAATAAACCTTGGTCTTGACCGAAACGGGGGTTTCTTGATGATCTTATTGACGACCGTATAGTCCAGTAGTTAGAGAATCTGACGCTTGAGGCTGAAGCTTGAGGTCCCGGGTTTTGATTCCTAGTTAGGGCAGATCTTAAATAGGTATGAAACATACGAATATATTTCCTCGAGTCTTTGATGTTTAATATATTATTAAGTACGTATTTGTATATATAAGTATGTTTATACGTTGTCTAGTACTCATATTACAATTTTTGCTTAGTTTGGGACTAGGGCAATTAGTGTCAATTGTCCCAACATATTTATTATTATTATCTTTTAGAGCTCGATTTGTTTATATTCCTATGAAAATATTCGTTACAGTCAACACGATATCAAGTTTAACGTAACAATTACTATCTCGCTGTAATTAACGTCTGGGATTGGTTACTTCTAATTTGATACAGCAATTTGATATCGAGTAACAAATTATATGTTATACCATATATTCCCGGACTATCTCCGTAGGTGTGAACGGCTTTCTATGACACTAGATGAGTTAAAGTTTTAGACCCTTTGGCCTGCTGTACACGGACACGCAACCGCGCGGTGAACTATACGACTGCTCGAGCAGTCGTGTGTACGGCAGCGAATGAATGACTATAGTTCACCGCGCGGTCGCGGCTTTAAGCAGTCGATCTCAACTGCTTGATTGCTTCAAGCAGTTGAGACCGTCCGTGTACGGCAGGCCTTTGAGTTTTAACCAACCTCGAGCAGGGTCTTACCATGACGTCTTAATGCGATTCAACTCCGACTCAGTTCAGGTTTTAGCTGTCATTTTTATAATGGATCTGACAGCGAGCGAACCTAAACTGAATCGGAATTGGAACGCATTAAGACGTCATGGTGACCACCCTGGTCTTCATTTTGAGTAAAAAATTACAAGTTACTTTTAAAACTTAGTTTCAGTTAAACAAACCAATGTAAAATGTCTTTGTTACATGCATAATATATCACGTCTTTATCCCTTACGTTCCCTCACGTCTTTATTTGATGTTTTTTGATTGAGGGCGTATAGGTGGAAAGGGAAATCAAAATAGTGATGGGTTGCTAGCCGCATCGCCTATAACATGATTTCTAAGACTTTCGCCCATTCCCTCGGTGAGCTTTTACCATCTCCGCGGAAAGAGAAACAACTGGTTAATCTGGTGTCTTTGTTATATTTATATTTTTTTATAAAAACTGCAAAACAGTGAGGTATATTCCAACCGATGCATGCACCTAAAAAGGAAATGTTGGATCACATATTAAGGAACAACATGGAAGCCATCTTTCAAAATGAACCCTGCGATGTTGTTCATATAAAATCTCATCAAACTGACACTTCTTGTTTATTTCAATCAATATTCATTTTCAACGTAATCGGAACGAAAATTTCTCACCCATTTTTTATACATGACCTTAAATGTGATGATATTTCTCTGCCGTTTAACGGAACTCACAGTATCTTTATTATTTTGAGTTTCGCTGTTTTAACACATCAATTTTTTTAATCAGTATAGTAACGGGCGTAAATCTTAGGAATCATGTTATAGGCGATGCGACTAGCAACCCATCACTATTTTGATTCCCATTTCCACCTTTACGCCCACAATGACGCCAAACATGGCTATTAGGTTGTTGCCTTAGGCTCTGTCTACCTCGTTAGGTATAAAGACGTGATTTATGTATGTATGTTTTTTAACCTAGTTGACATGTTTAAGACTAATCAGCGGTCCTTCGCCAGTGTTACCTACTTCACTACATAGTATAAAACAAAGTCGCTTTCTCTGTCCCCATGTCCCTATGTCCCTATGTATGCTCATATCTTCAAAACTACGCAACGGATTTTAATGCGGTTTATTTAATAGATAGAGTGATTCAAGAGGAAGGTTTTTATGTATAATTCTACGCAGACGAAGTCGCGGGCAGAAGCTAGTTAATGATAAAACTTTAGTATATTTTCTTTCGTCGGCCATTTTGATGTTTTCGTCTACTAACTTTTTATTAATTTCTCAACATAGGTATTGGTTTAGGATACCGAACTGTATTTCTTATCACGAAAATGCTTTGCAATTTATATTTACTGTTTGTTTTTGCAGATAGAAGGATAAATATACTTAATACAAAATCAATACCTAAGAAAATTCAACTTCAACTTTTTGTATAATGGCAACCGGTTGCTTTTGGGACGGTTCTGGCTGAAAATCAGTGCTGCAGGTGTCTAACACCTCAGCGTAATGCTGAGCCAGCGACCGTTTCACTTTTGCGAAGACACACAACGCTGATGATGTCTATGTTTTTTTTTTTATTATACCTTGTTTATTTTCTATAAAACTGTGTATATTATCTTATATTTGTGTGTCTTGCAAAAAGGAATAAATGCCTTCTTTCTCTCTTTCTTTCTTTCTTTCTTTTGGTTGAAAGAAAAATGTTCCTTTTGAGGCTTCGAAACATCTTTGATATAAGTATCTAAACATTTTATATATTTGTAATCTGACAATAAAGTAAAATCTAAATTCAGTGAAAAAAAGGTAACGGTTTCCGTAAAATTAAATTTGACGGAAACAAAATGAAACGTACTCGTATGTGTAGCCGTGTTAGTTTAGTTTTACAACCAATGGCCTCTCAAAAGTCGGCCAGTGTGAAAATTTCAATAGAAAGCACTCAAAGACATGAATGTCTTCAATATTAAATTCTCTTGACAATTATGTACATAATATACATCACGTACACTCAAGTGCGCTGCACGGAAATTTGATTCTTGGAGTCAGATAGCAATTTTGCAGAGCTGTGAGCAATAATCGGGCATCTACAATTGGACATCTAGAATTTGCGTATTATTGTGTAGGTAGGTAGTACCGATATTTCATGTAGACTATTAAGTTATGAATAGGTTTACATTATACATACTACTCGAAAGAACGGGACTTACATATGTACGCTCTATTGTGGCTTTCACTATCTGGAATTTTAAACTCTCATTTTGTCGGTCTGTCGTTTAATGCTCCTCTCATCTACTCAAAGGTTAACTGGTAGAGATCCCTTATAGGGATAAGTTCGCCTTTGTGCATGTATTAATGTTGTTTTTATTTTTTTGTAAATTGTATCTGTTTCTTTATATTTGTACAATAAAGCATTTACTTACTTACTTACTTACTTACAGAATTTAGTCGAAAAAATAAAATGTGAGTACTACGTAGCCAGCTCAGCAAATCTTAGGGATCATATTATATAAGCGATGTGGCTAGCAACCCATTACTGTTTTTATTCCCCTTTCCATCTATACGTCCACAATCACGCTAAACGTGGTCTTTAGGTCTTGTTACCTTAGGCTCTGTCTACCCTGTAAGGGATAAGGACGTGATTTATGTGTGTTAAATGTGCGTGAAAATACAGTTTTGCTATAATAACTAATTATATAATTATTTCAGACATGTACAGAAAAAGAAAGAACCTACATAAAAAGTACGACACTAACTTATCCAAAAGAGTTTGAGCCCGAAGGGATCCCATGTTTAAAAAAAATCGGTTCAGCCATTATAGTTTTTTCACTTTCTTAGTCGGTTCACAACAAAGAAACCCAAAATGAAATGAAAACATAACCTCTCCACGTCCTTCACGTTTTGCACAACAATATTAATGGTTCACAAAACGAGCAAAACGTTACTAAAATGCAGGTTTTGTTAATTATTGTATGTAATGTGCTCTCCAGATCTAGAGGTGAGCCATCCAGACCACTATAACCAAAACTGAGTACCTAATACATATCACCAGACAAGGGCAGGTGCAGAGCACAGTCCACACAACACTTCCAGATGTTCCAGATGGGAATTACAGTTACATTTTAATGAACAAAAAGTCTCCTACTCTGCAACCACTGCTCTGCACTTTTTTGCTGTTAATTTAAAATCAAAATTAATAGAAGAGCTTCAGAAAGACCATCATCGCTAAGAAGAATGTATCGCCAAAAACTTTGCAGTTTGTCCATTCCGCTCCATTTGATCGATCTTGTAAAAACAAGTATGTACCACAAGTTCGTATCTATTTATGTATGGTCGAAATATATATATTTTTTTTTATATAAGAGGGGGCAAACGAGCAGACGGGTCACCTGATGGAAAGCAATCACCGTCGCCCAAGGACACCTGCAAAACCTGGGGAATCACAAGTGCGTTGCCGGCCCTTTGAGGACACACCTTTCTTACATCAGGAGTGTCTTCACTGAGAGCGTCTGCATTAAGAGAATCCGGCGTCGAATATTCGAGTGGTGCGGACGTTGAGCCGAACGTTACAAAGCCTACAGTCCCAATACAATACAGTACAATCTTTATGGCGGGTACAATTGATTGCTCCTTTACAAATGCTTACAAGTGAGGACGCTCCTTAAGAATGCACTGTTCATAGTTTAGTACTAATACATTATGTCACTGTGATATCGACGGCTCAGGTGCGTTGTTGGTTATGGGAATAACGTAAGTTATTGGGGATATAAAATGGAATTCGGTCCGCACTCGGCCGGTGACAGCCGTAGATTGTGGTTCCGCGTGATAGTCTGAAGGGAAATCAATGTGGCAGGTTTTATGCTTAGGGTCGGCAGGTAACGTAGTTTAAGCTAGTATGCATGTAAATATACCGAGTGATGACACACATACATGCATGCATATACAAATCACGTCTATATCCCTTACGGGGTAGACAGAGCTCGAGGTAATAAAACCAAAAGGCCACGTTTAGCATTGTGGCGTTATAGGTGGAAAGGGGAATCAAAATACTGATGGGTTGCCAGCCATCGCTTATTACAGGATCCCTAAGATTTTCACCGATTTCCTCGATGGGCTTTTACCATGTGCGCGGGACGAGAAGCTACTGGTACATTCTATGTTTTTCCTTTGCTCCCAGACCAGCATAGAAGTGCATGCATTATGTACAGAAATCACGTCTTTATCGCTTACACAGACTTTAGAGAAAGCCTAAGGTAACAAGACATAATATAGGCCACGTTTAGCATTGTGGCCTTATAGGTGGAAAGGGGAATCAAAATACTGAAGGGTTGCCAGCCATCGCCTATTACAGGATCCCTAAGATTTTCTCCGATTTCCTTGAACGGCTTTTACCATGTGCGCGGGAAGAGAAGCAACTGGTAACTGGTGCGTTCTATGTTATTTTCTTTACTCCCAGACCAGCATGGATGAGTGAGAGTGATGACACGCTCTTAATAACCATACATTTTCTGTGCCCGCTTTTCATATTATATCGATGTTTTGATGCAGTTGCATATAATCATGGTTTTGGTTTTCATGAAAAGTAATCACAATTTAAGGGCCTGTTCCTATCGTGTGGTGTAAGTTCCAGTTATCCAGATGATGTCTCTGTCCATTTCGTAGTAATAAATAAAGACGGAATCATAGATAACTGTCACTTAAGATAACTGGAATTTAACAGAAAGTGGTGAAACAAGCCTTAAGTGTCGTAGAAAATATAGAATTGTAACTACTTATAACCGTGAATCATTTCAAACTTTTATTTAATCGTCTATCTCATGAGTTAGATCAGGGTATGTACACGAGTCAGCCAGACAGCCAAGACTATCCTTTTTACATATTACAAAGACATTAAAAGGACTTACCGTAGCGCACCTTTCTGTAAATAAGAACAAAACAACATCGAAATCTAGATATTCAATCTCATTACCATAATAACAAGTTAGGGAACTAACATTATCAAAGTTAATTCGAGAGAATTTATTCGGTGAGTAAGTTAGTTTTGCGACGCCGGCGCCGAGCCAACTTGTGAAGTCCCATCATAACTTGTAATGGAAATACTCTTTCACCAAACGTTAGCCATATGTTATAATTTAGCGGTGTTTTATAATGCTAATTAAGTTTAGCATTGTAGCCTAGAGTTTATCGTTTGTGCTTGGTATAAGAAGATATTTAGTATTATAAGGTACTATCGTGTATTACCTGTAACATTACCAAGATTTTGAAACATGGTATTTTGTAACTTACCTGTGTTGATGTTTTGTTATGTACCTATACCTACATTTTGCTTCCATTGCACCGGCTTGTGTAACTTTAATGTGATTAATAAAATAAGTAAGTATAGGTACCTACTTATAATTTTATGATTGAAATTTCACAATAACTTGTACCTATGTAAAATTTTAGCTTTCTGCGTGCAATCGATCAGTTACTATCCTTTTTCATATTGGTGCGAAGTTTGAGTTAAAAGAAAAACATATTTTCCGTCATGGCAGCTTTATATGTTATAAATCAGTGTAATGTAACAGATCTCGTTTCAAAATCGTCATAAATTCATTAGAAGGGGTATCTTCTCGCGGTGTCCAATCGGTACATGCCGGACCTAGAAGCAAGAATGACAAAGAGTTAGATTGACAAAATCGTTTGTGGATAATGGATATACTTACTGAATTGTTGTTGAACACTTAAGTTTAATTATAGTCCAGAGAGTAGAAAGAGAGAGGTTATTCTAAAAGTCTACATACATTATGGAGCCAGCGGAAGTGAAATCGAGTTGTGTCATACTTTAGTGTGACGACCTTCGAATAAAGCGAATAGAACTGTACGAAAGTGCTTGCATACAACTAGAGAGGGGCAAATTAAAACCTTTTCTTCAATCTCTACCTTCTTTACCAATAAAGTAGGCATAAGAGTGAATTTTATATTATATACTACAATGTCAAATGTCTTACCCAGATTTTCTCAAGTCATCATTTCCCATGGTTAAAGAGCCGCCACTGCAGCTGTTCCAGGTGATCTGCCAGTTGGAGGAGCACTGCCTACCAACCAGGTGGTTGTGCGTCACCGTAGCAGCGAAGAGTTCCCAGGCACGGTTGTGGTTACAGATGTTGGTCAGGCAGCCGGGCTGGGAGATACCGCCATTGGGGAAGAAGTCAGCATTGCAGATAGCTGAACCGATGCCGAGACCTCCGACTGTGTAACCTCCGTCAGTATGGATAGCTTCAGTGTATCTTCCATCGTTGGGTGAAAGAGCGTTGCTGTTGAGGTTCCATAGGGGACCAGCTGGGTCCAGACCTTTTTAACAATCAACAACGCATATTAATATGAAGTAATTTTTAACATGATTTCTTTCTTAGCAAATTAACTGACGAAGTTTTGCTGGAACGTAATTATTACAGCATCAGAATAGATATTACTTAGTACTTGATAAGCAAGAACAAATACACACAACACCAATATTATATTGAAAGCTAACCAACTAAATCCACAGGTCATTCAGCCTCGATAATTTATCGATAGCACTTTACATATTGTGCTGATTAAACTTAAATTTCAATTTAATGTACGAATTATCTGACATACCGGTGACGCGGGCAACAGCACCGCCGAGTTCCCTGCCAGCATTGCCCACAAGATGAGCGCCCAAGCTGAAGCCAACGAGGTGCATGGAGTCCAAAGACGCGCCGGTGACCTGGTTGACGAAGCGGAGGAACTGGCCCAGCCCGCGGCCCACAGCCGGAACGCCAAGGACAGCTGTCACGTAGTCCATGAGAGCAAGGCGTCTCCAATCCAGGACGATCACGTTGGTTTCACCCTTGTTGAGATACGCTGGAGAAAAATAAAGTTGGTAAGTGTACAGATTCAGGCGTTACTTTGAAAAGCTCCATGTTAAGATAGATTTCTAACTTTACTTTGCTACTCCGCGATATAATCAGGTCTAGTCATGTAAAACGGTCTGTCGGAAGATGCGTGGAAGAGCAGTGAGACACGTGTACAGGGTATTTTTTGTGGACGTGGTGGTTTATTTTGTGTGTTAAGCCCCTATGATGAATGGCCTAGTGGTTAGAGAACCTGAATATGAAGCTTGAGTTCCCGGGTTCGATCTCCAGCTGGGCAGATATTTTTATGAAAATTACAAATGATTGTTCTCGTGTCTTGGATGTTTCATGTTATGTATTTAAGTATCTATATTAATCTATATAAGTATGTTTATCCGTTGTCTACTACTCATATTACAAGCTTTGCTTAGTTTGGGACTAGGTCAATTGGTGGCAATTGTCCCAAGATTTATTTAGGCTACTTTTGGCTGTTTATTTCCTTTTCCTAAGTATTTTACTACATGAATGAACAATATTTGAGGGGATTGTGGCTATTTTGCAAGACTAGACCTCACTATTAGCGCGGAGCAAAGTTATTTTTTCATTTATTTATTTTGAGTTAATAAGCCAATTGAGTTAATTTAAGAACCAAAGCTGCTAAGCAAGCGAAACTAAAGATACAAGGTGTTCTTTTAACAAATTGGAAACCTACCATCCCTGATGGTGGGGTTGATGTTGGTGTTCTGGTTGCTGAGCCAGCCGTGAACGACGACGACGGTCGGGTGGCTGGGGTTGAAGTTAGAGTTGCGTATGGAGTTGGCATCGTCGATGTCCAGGGTCTGCGAGCTGGTTGGGTTACGTCTGAAAATGAAGAATAAAAATCTTTTACAGATTTCATGTCAGTAATAACCCATACCTACTAATACTAAAATACATTTTTAAACCACTGAAGTGATTTAGTAGGATAACAGAATATAGATATAGAATTGTTTCTATCCCACAAAATCATACAATTCCCGCGGGATAGCAAGAAGCAAATTCTGCGCAGATGGAGTCACGGGCAACCACTATTCCTAAGTCATCAAAAATCATGGCATTATTTTTTTGACACAAGCTTTTTGTTTAAATAAGTGAAGGTGACTTGTTCCTTTTATTCACAGGCGCTATTAAATTGTTATTCATTCTGATAATGTAGTACCGACATGTTGCGTGACGGTAAAAATTTTTTGTGAACACCAACGAAGTTTGAATTTTAATTCTAAAGTCCAACATCACAAGCGAAATTTGAACGTGGATTTTGAACCTCGTTATCAGTACTTATGTCAAAACCAGCCAATTTTTAACAACTAAACATTGATAAACAAATCTAACCACGTGACCAGACAAGCCAATCGGACAAGGTTATCGTATCGTATCTGTGTGAGTCTAGATTGGCTGATTTGCCAAGTCTGATTATATACTTTGTTTACTTTTGTTTGATAACCTCTAGCAGTGTTTTTAGACCTGTGGGGTTTCGCTTGGGGGGGTCTCGAAGTTCTTTCAGGGGGTCCGTGTTACCTTGGAATATTATCGTAAAAAATTTGTATTGATCATTTATTTTATCTATAATACCAAATCTGTTATCTTTAAAGGAGCAATTTAATTATTTTTGGGATCCCGGAAACGGCTCAAATTAATGGTTTCAATGAAATTTGCTTGGAAGGGTTTTTGAGGTCAAAAACCAATCTCCCTAGGCATCATTTCTGCGAATACGTGGTTTCCTGAGTTTTCTAGCTACGTCACCCAGGTACTGTCGAGAAACCAGAAAAAGAGGAATACATTTAATAGGGAGCTGCAAAACGGACACGTGTAAATCAGTAAATGAGCAGCGAGTTGGCGAAAACAACAAACACGTCGTATCGTCGCATTAAAAAAACAGGGTGTCTATTACCAAGTTCAAAATTTGAGGTTCGTCTTATTCCATCCCTCTTACTCTCCTTATCAAACACTCTTAATGTGAACGAGACAGAGCGACATGAAATTCGAATTATTAATTTCGGAGTAGTGTAGACCAGACGCAATCGTGTGTATCGTGTGACCGGTTGTCAATTAATTAATAAGATTAGATCACGTCACTGCGTGAAATCTGACAAGTGTATTACATCACGATAATGTAATTGATGTTGTTTGGAATATTTCTGGTAATCTGATATATGCCATGAATCCCGTGACTTTCAGACAGAGTCTAAGGTAACAAGACTTTGTAATGTAAACAGATCTGACTCTTGTTACCGACAATAGTCGCATTGGTAAATTAGGGGCCACTATGCTGATTCGTTTGTGCATGCTTTCGATTGACTTGCCTTAGTATTGAGTTTGCGTATTTACCCTGGCAACTGTAGATTGGCACTTTGAGAATGACCTAATAACTGAAGCACGTAGATTAGTGATAAGATACACGTACAATGATGTATATCATAATCGGGTTTTAATCACGAAACAATAATAAAAATGAAATCTTTTAGGTCTTTTTGGGACAATAATTGACTATAATTGACCTAATCGCCAACTAAGCCAAATTATATTAAATATTAAGCATCCAAGTCAAGAACAAACATTTTGTATTCTAACCGACTTCAAAATAGGAAAAGGTTCTCAATTCGGTAGTATTTTTTTCAAACATAATGTCGGCCCCGAACCCGGGACCTTAAACTTCGTAGTCAGGTTCTCTAACTACCAAGCTATCCGGTCATCAATATACAATTTTTAATGCATTGCTTGAGGCATATATTTGACCACATTCACGCTTCATGGTAAGCAGAAATGTGGTCTAAGAATGAAACACTCTAGCCTACTTAGCCCCCATTCACCATTGAAGACGACCATAGTTATAGCTAGATATAGCCTTACTTAAATTAGAATATAGAACTGATAAATGATAATATTGTATGCATAATTCTTATATAAGGTATGGGTATCGGAAGTGGTGATTTCGTAAATCAGTATGAACTGGGATGTGTGCCTGGTGACAGCCACCTCTGTAATTCTGTAACTGGCGTCACTGAAAATCAGCGTCACGATATTATCCTGGATATTATCGTGACACATAGCTGAGTGGCGGCCATTTGGCTGGTTGGAATAAGTATCCATGTATAATATTCTATTTGTGCTTCTTTATCAGCTAATAAAGTTTTCTTATTCTTATTCTTAATTAGAGAATCGTTCTCTAGAAAGTTACCTCGTAAACAGCAGATACAGGTTCCTGTCAGGATTCCTCTGCACTTCTTCCAGGGCGTTCAGGTCAGGCTCTGCTTGCAGGTCCACTGTATGAAGAACGCCATCCCCACCGGGGAACTGGATGTAGCGAGGATACTCGAACGCTTTTTGTTCCTCGGGCAGAGGGCTTGCAGCCACGCAAGCTGAAAATAGTTATTTACATATGTTAAGAAAATACCGGGACAAAAAACAAAAGAAAGTGAAGTGAAAAATACGAATGTTTGTTCTCGAGTCTTATACGTTTAATTATATATTATGCATTATAATAATTATATTTGTTAAATCTATGGATTATTATAGTTAAAAAGCTGTAAAAAGTGACTGTCCAAAATAATTTGTCTCGCAAAAGATGTTGAAATATTTGGAACTGACCTCGAACTTTCGGTAAGAAGAAGAAAATTACATTTCCGTTAAATTATTCGATACTAAGCATGGTTATATTTATTTAGGAGCTGATATTTGAGATCTCGAGCTAGGAAATGTAAATTAGAAATAGTCATATCAAGGGCCTTATCATGATGTCTTAATGCGATTCAATTCCGACTCAATTCAGATTTTAAATGTCATTTTAGTATGGATTTGACAAAGAGTGATAACTGAGTCGGAATAGAATGCATTAAGATGTCATGGTAACCCCCCTGTATTATTTTACAAAATTAACACCAGTTTTTTTGTTCCGGCATGTCAGAGTTCATCACCATGTTTTCGTAGTTATAACTATGTTTTTGTTTTAGAAAAAAAGTCAAACTTTTGCTCGTATTCGATCACGATAATTTTCGATATCTATAGATGATATTTTCACGACTTCAAAATGTTGTTGGGTTTTTTTTTTGTTTTACGTATATATTCTAGTGTCTAGGTGCTAGTTACATAAACACTGCACGAGACAAAAGAAGCTTGAGCGGAAAACTTTCTTTTCTACACGGAAACTAAACAAGTATAATCTTTTAATTATAGCTAACCTGTTAAAGCGACCAAGAACACAAACGTCGAGCGCATCTTCTTTGCTTTGTATACAACAACTATTATTACCTCCGGCAATTTTCAAATTTATACCTACTTTTAATCACACTGATTTGAGATAATTTCAATCTAATCCAAAATGTGATTGCAGAAGCCGTGAATTTGCTGGATTATTCGTTTTTAGGTAGCAAAAATAGTTTTTTATCTGTTTAATTGCTATTCCGTGTGAGGTATTATTTGATAGGGCCTATTAAGACGTCTGCAATGTTGTTTTCTAAGATTACCTAGTTGTTTTCTAGTAGATAGCTTACTACGTATAAAATAATAATAAAATTACTCTGTAAGAAAATGTAAATCTGATAAACAAAACGTTTCGGTGGGTGTTAATAATTTATTTGTGTAGTTTGTACCCCTGGGTTTTTATAAATGTAACCAGTTTTACAAAAGTAAAAAGTCTTATAAAGTAAAAAAGCCTTGGTGATAGTTATATTTCAAGAGAACACTCATCGACTTGACTACATTCTTCATTACTTTCGTTGCCGACGAGAGTTCTGTACAAATTTATCGTTTTGAGTATGATGACACAATTTCACTATTCTGACGCTATTGGCATCTCTATCTCTCGTACTAAACATGATATGGCGCATCTCTTTTGCTCCCACCAATACTTCAGCAAAGTGAATTGCTGGGGTGAGATTTGTGTCTCACATGAATACTAGCGCCAGCTGCAGGGCCGGCATTTAGCATGGTGGATGCAATATGTTCATTGTCCGTAAAAGTTGGTTCAGGGTTACAGCCGGCAGTTCGATGCCCGGCCACCTCAGATACATGATACTCTTAATCTCAAGGTCGTGGTTTTGAGCCCCACGTTGGGCGCCAGTGTGGATGAAAGCTAATCATTGACCATAAAAGATGGTACAGTTTAACAAGGAGAAATTACATAAACAAAACTGAAATTGGACACTGCAGTTCGGTGCTCGGCTACCTCAGTCGTTAGAGTATAGGCATCTTTATTTCAGGGTCGTGCTTGTGAGTTCGGGCCCCACCTTGGGCGCCAGTGTGGATGAAAAGTGCTTATTGCCGGCAAAAGTTGGTACATAATTAACAAGGATTTGTTACAAGAAGTAATTACATAAATTTTAATAAAAGCAAAATTTAGCACCAAGGTTCAATACCCAGCTACTTGACATTGTACAATTTATGATGTAATTTTATATTGAATGAATAAATAATCTAATCTAATCTAATCTAATCTTCAGTTGGTAGAGAATGAGACTCTTAATGTCAGGTTGTGAGTAAGGGCCCCGCCTTGGGCGCCAGTGCAGATAAAATGTATTTACTGTCCATAATGTAATATTTCAATGGACATCTCGCAGTATGGACAATGATTATGTAATCCGTCGTTATTGTCGTGTATATCAGGCTAATGTACCAATTAATAGTTTTGATGGCTCACACTGTAGTATACAATGATGAGGATGTACTGAATAAATAAATAAATACAAGTTGGTACAGTTTAACAAGTGTTTGTTATAAGAAGAAATTACACAAACAAAACTAAAATTGAGCCCCATAGTTTGGCGCTCGGCTGCCATCAGTCGTTAGAGCATAAGACTCTTATAATACAGTCGTGTGTTTGGGCCCCATATTGGGCGCCAGTGTGGGTGACTAGTGTTTAATAATAATAATAATAAATTCATTTCAGATATTTTTTTACAATCATCTATATTTTGGTTAGTAGGTACATTTAGTGCTTAGCTACTATGTTAGTAATTACTTAAAATTTTATTGTTTATTGTCCATCAAAATTATTATAGTTGAACAAGGACTCGTTATAAGAAAAATTACACGAATAAAAGTAAAATTGAGCACCGCGGTTCGGTGCGCATGCGACTTGACCAGAAGCCTTTTTTTTAACGGAGAGGAAATCTTTATAGATGCTCTAGGTACGGGGATGCCTAGGGTTATGTGGGACACTCCACCGGAGGGGTATACCCGAACTAAAAACTCTCCGGCGTTGCCTCAATCCGGTGTGATGGGGACGCAGTGGGACGCCACTAGGGTTTCACGACAAACGCCCCGGCCCGCCCGCGCCCGGTGGCCCCAGCTTTCACCAGGACCGCGCCAAGAAGGGGAGGGCCCGACGGTGTACGCTGGGCCCCTCTTCTTGACCAGTAGCCTGTTGCGAGAGAGCGAGAGATCCCAAGCAAGCGGGAAGGTTAGTAGGTTGCGTTCAATAATCGCATTTAATGCGCGCTACAGTTGGTGTTTCATGGTTATTTGTATGGATTAAACATTTTCGTATTTTTTCCTTTGCTGGTGTTGTGAAGCTTATATTCTGGTCAAATTTCACAATAACCATTAGAAGTGCTCCATGGATTTTGACTGCCTCGGATTTTGTGTATGAACTTCATTCTTACAACTCGTATTCCCCTAAATGTTTCATAATATTTTAACTTGTCTTGACAGATAGACAGTCACACGGACTACGAAGTTGGATGATATTCGTCGTCATTACTTTAAAAAGCTCGTATTTCAAAACAAAATCAAACTTAACTTTTTTTAGCATCTTACATAAAGTTCACTTATTACCAATAACATTACTGATTTTGAGATACGATGTTTCAAAAAGTATTGACGAAATAGACTAAAGCAGAATGTGTTTTGTTCGCATTTTACGTTTTACGGTTCACGCTATCTGTTTAAGGCTTATTTAAAAACATCGTGTGAATAAGAGTGACGCATTAGAAATAACACTATCTATCTAAGGTTCTCGCTTTTTTATCGTTTGAATTGTCGCACTCAAAGACGTCAATCGTTATCTAATCACGGCTCTTAAATGAAAACAATTTAATATTTATTACAGCTAATCGAAATCTCCGAACGTGCCAGTTCATTATAAAATAATATTGTACAATGATGGCGTAAGCAGAATGCACAAACACTAACTCATAATTAAACTTTTGTGTGTTGGAGATGCATACAAAAGTTGACATTTTGTGAAAATAGTCTAAGAGCTGTTAGATATTTTCGAGTAGGTGTTTGAGACTAAACCAACACAATACTTTTTTTATGATAGGTATCTAAATAATAAAAAAAACATTTGGCTGAAAAATAGCGTGGCTTACCAGAAAGTTACTGGAAATTTATTACAATGACATATTATGCGATATTTTTGTACGAAAACTTTCTGGGGACAAGTTGAATTTTGAATAGGTAGGTATCTACTGTTAATTTTAATGTCTGAAGCATGAAAAACAAATTAAGCCTGAAAATTATGTTCGAGTCTATAACTCGCCTAGTTTTATGAAAATAAATTCTCAAAACATTCATAAAGTGTATTCGAGAGACTGAGATTTTAACAGAATATTAATGAAAACAAGTTTATAGCAAAAGCTTTGGTCAAGTGAAAAATTATATACGTAAGTGTTAATTAAGCTATGGTTAAGCTCTACTATCTTTAAGCCAAGTCTATGTTTTCTACAAGTTGTTTTTTATGTCTCAAATGAAGTACTGCGTAAGTAGGGGAGACCGAGGCAAGTTGAGACAGAGGTGAGTTGATACAAAGCCTTTTTCTCTGCACCTATGACAGTTAGCGAGGTCACAGCTTCACACAAACTGTGGAGTGTAGAAAGAGCAACGAATTAGCGAAGTTACCAGCCCAATAAACTGTCACAGTTCAGATAAATTGGCTTTGTATCAAGTCACCTCTGTCTCAACTCTCCTCGGTCTCCCCTACTTAATGTTGTCTCAAATACCTACTTTTAAATGTATAATGTCAGCTCTTAAATATTATATGCCACACGCTATTGTAGTTTGTATATCTAAACAAATAGCTTTCATTTGGGCATCGGCTATCTGGTCATTTTTCGGAAAATAAATCCACTCACCCCTTTTCTTGAATTATACAACTTCGATGGCAATTCTGCTCAAAATCACGAACACTATTGATTTTAGTATGAGACAGAAAGTACCCCTTTTTTCATTCTTTTCCCGTTACTTATACTAAAACCAATAGTGCTAGTGATTCTGAGCAGAACTGTGTCGTGTGTGAAAAAAAAAATGAAAAAAAATAAAAAGAGTGAATGTAACTTTAAGGAATGGAAGGTATAGTTCAGCGCTACGGCCATGGGCGACCGTAGCGGTATGGCGAGATGTTATAATTTTTCACACACGGACAATAAGTGGTGGTCGAAGTTAAAATATCAATAGATACTTACTTAGGTACCAAGGTTGCCGGATCTCTCTCGTTTCGCTTAGACCTTTGGTTCAAGGACCGTGTCGCTTACATAGGAAGGGTATCGCTCTATCGACAATGAAACTAATAGGCTCGATTCAATCTGACTATATTATGAACAAAAAACAACCCTATCGGTGGTTTACATGGCGGCGAGACCGCAGTGGAACAATTGTGGTCCCTAAAATTAAACAAAGCCGTGGGCATGATTGTCGAGAGCAGTCGCCGCGGGCCCGGGTTTATCAAGCGCGGTTAAGCGCGGTTAAGCGCAGGGAAAGCGTGCACCCACGCAAAGGCCCGGGGACGGCCCTCGACAAACACGTCCTCGGATATACACAATAAAACAGAAAAGCATATAGGGTACCCCAAACCCATAAAAGGTTCCTTAAGCTACGCGAGATGAACTGCTCGGGCAGCAAGGTGACGCGGAATAGTCCGACGAATTAAACGTTACGCGTTTCCGCTATGGCCATAGGGTAAAGAAAGTACGCACTCACACGTGTAGACGCATTACGCGGTGACACGGAGACACGAAGAAGAAGACACGCAGAGGGGCCTTAAGGCCGCCGCGCGGCCGCGGGGTTAGGCGGCCGCGGGGGAAGAGAAGAGCACGAAGAGAGGAGGAGAAGTGAAGGCGGCGCTCCTTGGCCGTAGGCGGCCAGGGCGCTGAGTCGGCGCTGGTGGGCCTCGGCGGTCGCCGCGACCGGCAAAGACCTCTGGCGGCGGCTCGCCGGCGGTTACTGCCCAACTGGGACGTTGGCGACAGCGCGCTTGCGGGCGCGCGCATCAGATGCCGGCGCGCGCCGGCGTCCCAGGAACCTGAAGATGTTGGAGCCCCCCAGACGCTGCACCCTCACTCCCCAACTCACTCACTTCACTTCACACGCACTACATTAGTTTTGCGCGCGGGGCGCAACAGAACATGGTAGGAAACCGAGGGAGTCAGTCCCATGATGCCACGCAATTAAATCGGAAAAAAGGAACGAAAACCAAAACAAATACGCAGACGATTCGCGAGAGCGAGATTCGCGCGGCAGACGGACGTGCGCTCAGTCTCGAGTCCGGTGGCTGACTGGCTGTCAAAAGTCTATAGATCATACAAAACTATCGACCTGATCTGTCAATCACGGTCGCGTTCAATGAAAAATGGGATTTTCCTATTGGATTGATAACCAATTTTGATCTTGTTTATTAATGTCTAGTTACTAGAAAGCTTCTATTTAAACTAAAAAACATATTTCCGATAACGAGCGTCCTCGGAGATGAACAGTTCGGCCATAAATTGCAATTAAACAAAAACCGGTAACGTTAAATTGAACCCAGCTTTGGACCTGACCTGTCACTTCGCGGAGTGCAAATTATTTGTAAAAACAATGAAAATAGTTCTCGAATTTCGCGAAACTAATAACACCAAAGCCTCAGACGCGTCTTCGCGATCATTTTAATGTATGGCCGTGTTTGGTTTCGAGTTATATCTACAGAGTTATCGATGCGAACGTGTGATCAAAACACGCCGTATTTAGTGTCATGAAATAGCTTACAGTGAATTGAAAGGAGTTGTTATTGTCTTTAGTGTGAAAGATCGAAGACTGTTGATGGTGTTTTACTAAACCGATTTGCGGAGAAAATGTTATTTCGGATTTGCAGAGGTGTTGAAGTTGGGTCGTCGACCTAACCTACAAATACTTGGTAAGTCATATTTGTATATGACAATACCCCCCTTGCCGAGAAGAGGTTTAACCGGAGGTTTAACCGGAACAGCCGGGGTAACCGGAGAAATCAATTCTCGGGCTAGGGCAGGTGTCCTAAGCCGATACTATAGCATGCAGGAAGCTTCGAGCTTCTCTAGGTAGAGTTTACCTTGGCGTCGTGCTGACAGCTATAAACTGTACAGCACACCTACAATGATGAGGGCCTACGGTAGTTGAACTTACCTATTAACTAAAACTTAAATAAAAATTTTATACTCTATGTCACTCTTATGTGACTAAAAAAAACTTTCTAAGTCATGCTGAAGTTCTATCTTCCTTATTAGGTCTATGCTAATTGTACACCTATTAAATATCATGCTTTCCTATGAGATGTCATGCATACCTACCTATATGTGCAATTAAATAACATTGAGGGCATAGAGCCCACTGACCAACAGGTTCAGTACTAATTTAAACTCTCCTATTCTAAGCTTACTTGAATAGTTTTGCTAAATTTACAAATGTACAGCCTCCTAATGACTAACTAAGATAAAGGCTTAACTATAGGATTGCTAGACAGGTCATGAGTCTGTCTAGGTCCAAAATGCATGGGTATGTACCTACCCTTAGGTACAATGTCCTGCTTAAAGCATTCTAGTGGAGCTACCACTGAACGATGTTTCGAGTTGGGTGTGTACACTAAAAATGTTTCCTTGGCCAAGTGTGAATCCCTTTGTTGTAAAGGTTTCCAAAAAAAGGTCAAAAAAAAATGACGCAATAGAGCGGCAATGGTGTGCGTCCGGAGCTCGACGGGTGCACCGTTGCAATATCTCTGAAGATAATGCACAAAAAATATATGGTTGAATATTTTCTACCATAATATTATGAAAGTAAAAAAAAACTTATTTTTAATTTTCCTGAAGAAAATAAGTGAGTGGATGACTCAAAATTGGCTTGTCTCAGGCCCCCAGGGTATGTAGTTGTAAAAAGTTTTTAAACCGTCCCGAAATATGGATGTTTGTTTTTCATGGCAATGTATGGAAAAACTTAATTTTAATTGTTTTGGCGAAAGTAAGGATGTTACACATGTCGGGGTTGCCTTTTTAGGGTCCTGAGACAATACCTGAGCAGGAATTAATAAGTTTTTTTTTTTTTTTTTTTAAATATTTTTTTTTTTTTTTTTTTTTTTCTTTTCCAAAAAAATAATTGTCAAGGCAAGAAATTCTATATTTCATGAGCCAGCTGTTATACACCTTGCTGAACCTTAATAATGTCTTTAACATGATATTTTCCTTTAGTTGAAGTAGCAATTTCCTCTAGCACATAGATAACATCCGATAGTTTTGTAACTACTCTACATTTTACAAATCTTGGTGCTAACTTGGCTGAGAAAAACTTTGCCGCGTTCGACTGGACGAAATTTCGGCGCCAGACCGTGTCGCCTACGTTAAGTCTTAGATGTTTACGTCGCAAATTGTACCTACTCGCGTTTTGTTGGTACGCTTTTGTTAGCGCGGACTCTACTTTCTGGAAAATATCAGCCAACTCGACAAGGGAATCTGCTCTTATGTCCCTGGGGGTAACTTGAGCGTCATCTAGAGATTGTGGTACACTACCTCTTACTGTGTGCAATGTACCATCCGAGATGATCTCTCGCCCTTTGGCTAGGAAGTTTGGTGTATAACCTGTGGCTATGTTTATAGTGCTATTTAAATATAGCTGAATTTGTGGCAAAAAACGTGACCAGTTTCTTTGGTCTTGCTCTACTAAAATAGCTAAGCAGGTCTGAATCGTGGCGTTATAGCGCTCTACTGCATTCGGAGCTGGACTGTAAAAAGCATTATAAAATATTCTTGGGATAGCTCTATCTTTACAAAATTTCTTAAACTCCTTGCTCTGAAAAATCGTGGCATTATCGCACGTAATGACGCACGGAGTGCCTTCCTTGAGCAAAATTTCGGACTCTATGAAAGACGTAACAGTTTTAGTAGTGGCAGTTCTGAGTGGGTGCAACCAGCAATATTTGGTGAAAACATCAATTATTGACAATATGTAAATATAGCCTGAATATGACTTTACAAGGGGTCCGATTAAGTCAATTGAAAGGGTATGCATAGGTGAATGTACTCTTTTTTGATTCGTCATTAAACCGTGTGGAGCGTCATTTGAATATTTGTACGCTTTGCAAACCTCGCACTTGGCGACATACTCGGTAATGTCTCTATGCATGCCCTTCCAAAAGTAATTCTGCTTGACTCTACTTAAAGTTTTGTGAGTTCCGGGGTGAATAGCGTCCACCTCGTGGGTTTGTTTTAGGCATTCCGCAACAAGCTGCCGTGGCAAGACTACTTTCCATGAGCTTTCATTTTGCAAGTCATGTTGCGGTTTGCTAAACCTAAACAAGGTGTTATCCTTTATAAGGTAGTTCTTGTGAAATGTTGGGTTAGAGTGTACATTATTGAATAATTTGTTGTACCACTCGTCCGTAGAAGAACTACCTCCCGAAAAGGTAACTAAATTTATTTCAGCCCTTGAAAGTGCGTCGGGAACGACGTGTAATTTTCCCTTTTTATGTTTAATTTCAAAATTGAAACAGGATAGTTGCATGGCCCACCTAGCTAAACGACCAGAAGGGTTGTTTAACGATTTAAGCCATTTAAGGCACATATGATCTGTCACTACCAAGAAATGACTGCCGTCGATATAAGGACGAAAATGATTGATAGAGTCCACTACCGCTAACAGCTCGCGCTCTGTCGTGCTATAATTTCGCTCTGTTTTCGACAGTAGTCGCGAATGAAAGGCAACAGGATGTTCGTTTCCGTCTATCTCTTGGATTAACACGCTACCTATTCCGACTGATGACGCGTCGCAATGGATCTGAAATGGCTTGGTAAAGTCTGGGCAAGCTAGTACTGGAGCTTGGGTGAGGGATTTTTTTAGCATTATGAATGAAGCTTCTGGCTCCTCGCCCCAAGCTATAGCTTCTCTACCCTTTCTTTTGCCAAGTAGAGCGGTCATTGGCGCGATGATAGACGAGAAATTATCCACGAAACGCCTGTAGTATGAGCAGATGCCTATAAATGCACGCAACTGTTTAGCGGTAGTAGGTCTTGGAAAATTTTGTATACATTCGAGCTTCTTTGGGTCTGTCATGAGACCACGTGATCCTACTACATATCCCAAGTAGTGCAACTCTTCTTTGCAAAATTCACATTTGTTAAAATTAATGGTAAGACCTGCTTTAGCTAGAGCGTCACAAACGTCATTAAGAATGGATAGATGTTCAGAAAAAGTGCTAGTTGCGATCAATAGATCATCGCAATAGCCAAATATCTTCTCACCATAGCGGTGCTGGAATAACGAGTCGATGAGGCGCTGTAGTTCGCAACCTGCATTCGATAAACCAAAAGGTAAGCGCTTAAATTGAAATAAACCTCGATTGGGTACAACAAAGGCTGTCTTTTGACTAGATGTACCAGTGCCGTCGGTATTATCGGAGTCAGATAACGGAATTTGCCAGTAGGCTGCAGACAAATCGATGGAAGTTAAATAACGTGCACCTTTCAAGTTGTCTAAGATAGAGCTTATATAAGGTAAAGGATATGAATCTTTAACAGTGACGTCATTCAACTTCCTCGCGTCCAAACAAAAACGAAGTGTACCATCTCGCTTGGTTACCATGACTACGGGGTTTGACCAAGGTGATTTTGACGGAGCAATAACACCTAACTGCAGCATGCGATCTACCTCTTCATTTAGAGCTTTAAGCTTCACTGGTGATAAGGGGTAGTATCGCTGTTTAATAGGCTGCCCTTGTGTTATGATCTTGTGCTCTACGATATCTGTCCTGCCTAGTCCCTTTTCCTCAGTTGAAATTGTTTTAAATTTTTCTATAATTTTATTTAACTGAGTGGACTCTAATGGTGATAATTCATGCCTTGGTATTATAGAATGTACCGCGTCGATTTGTGTACTAGACGTAGCAAGCTGAGATGGTTGCGAATTATTTAAAGTTAATAAATTGTGGAAGCCTACTTGGTGAACTAAGTCCATACCCAAAATCAAGTCATTAGTTATAGTTGGTATGACTATAAATTTAATGTTATATGTTTTTCCGTTAAATTCGATTGGCAACAACATTTCGCCAATTACCTGTACTTCCGAACCGTTAGCGCATCTGGCACTCATGCTAGAAAGTTCTAAATGAAAACCTAAGCTTACCAAGTGGTTATGAAAATAATTACCTACTATAGATATATTAGCTCCTGTGTCCAAAAGACCATGGTACGGCCTGTCCCCAATGCCAAATTTTATATATATTCTGTTATCCCCTTGCATGACTACAATGCCCGGAGTCACCATGCCTAAGTTTGGTGGCTTTGGATGTAATGAGGGCGCTCCGGAGCATTTTAGTTTTTTTGTGCAGAACTGGGGTTTGAACTAGGTTGTTTTTGTTGGTTACATTTGGGACATGCCGACGACAACACGTTCTTTTCGCCACAACCGAAGCAAACAATGCCAGGAAAAGTGCGACACTGTCTGTATGAATGACCTAGCTTCTTACATTTTTTACAAATAATAGTGTTAGTGCGCTTTTGCTGGCTTTGACCGCTAACTACGGTTATATGTTTTTGTGACTTAGACAACCTGGTATTTTGTTCACAATGAGCTCCAGAATAAGCTTCGTAGCGTTTACCTAACTCTATGAGCCGGGCTACGGTAGACACTTCGCAGACAGCCAGTAGGTGAGCATAAGCCGGGGAGATATTATGTTTGATAATCTCAATCAGGGTAGCCTCCGGTAATGGGGTGGTCAACCTTGAGTTTAAAGCTTGCATCTCCAAAATATATAGACTTAACTGCTGGCCCACTGTCTGTCTATGATCGCGAATGGTTTTTTCCAGCACAAAATCGCTATCTATTGGTGAGAAGAATTGTTTAAAACATTGAATCAGTTGTGGCAAGGTAGTGACGGTATCACGTATCTGGCGATAATAATCAAGAGCCTTTCCACCGAGCAAATCCGAAAAACATTTCAACACCTTGCTGTGAGGGATGTCCCTACTACGCATGTAGTCGTCTATTCTTAAAAGAAACTCGGAAATGTCGGACTCTCCGGTGTACTTTAAGTTCCATGACCGCAAGCTATCCTCTCTCAACACATGTACTACGCGCTCATCAGGAACCGGGAATTGCGTTTGAGGCTGGGTGGTGTATGACGCGCCTATAGGTGGTGGTGACGTAATTCTAGACGTTCCTGGTTGAGGGTCCTCGTTTCTAGTAAAGGGTTGGCTTTGGCTACCTCGCGGTGCGGTGTTAACATTACGGTTCTGAGCCGCTGCTACAAGATACGGAATAGTCAATTTTTTACCATCATCAGATTCATCGTCCGAGGCATCGTGGTACCGATCCATTTTGAAATGTGTCTATTTATATAGACCAATTGAAATAACAATAAGTGGAGTTAGTTTTTGGTGGAGACTCAAAAATGTTGACTCTAAGTTGATACAGTGCTGCAGTGCTACTGTTAAAAAAAATATTGTTGACACTGTGTTTACACATACATCAGTGCAACTGAAATTAAAAAAATACAATAATTATTGAGTCCACCATAACTCACTTGAAAGAAAATAAATTGTCAGTTAAATCAGCACCTAGGCTTCATGTCGACAGAGAGACACCATGGTTAAAGATAAGCATTTTAAATTCGGGCGCCAATTGTCGTGTGTGAAAAAAAAAATGAAAAAAAATAAAAAGAGTGAATGTAACTTTAAGGAATGGAAGGTATAGTTCAGCGCTACGGCCATGGGCGACCGTAGCGGTATGGCGAGATGTTATAATTTTTCACACACGGACAATAAGTGGTGGTCGAAGTTAAAATATCAATAGATACTTACTTAGGTACCAAGGTTGCCGGATCTCTCTCGTTTCGCTTAGACCTTTGGTTCAAGGACCGTGTCGCTTACATAGGAAGGGTATCGCTCTATCGACAATGAAACTAATAGGCTCGATTCAATCTGACTATATTATGAACAAAAAACAACCCTATCGGTGGTTTACATGGCGGCGAGACCGCAGTGGAACAATTGTGGTCCCTAAAATTAAACAAAGCCGTGGGCATGATTGTCGAGAGCAGTCGCCGCGGGCCCGGGTTTATCAAGCGCGGTTAAGCGCGGTTAAGCGCAGGGAAAGCGTGCACCCACGCAAAGGCCCGGGGACGGCCCTCGACAAACACGTCCTCGGATATACACAATAAAACAGAAAAGCATATAGGGTACCCCAAACCCATAAAAGGTTCCTTAAGCTACGCGAGATGAACTGCTCGGGCAGCAAGGTGACGCGGAATAGTCCGACGAATTAAACGTTACGCGTTTCCGCTATGGCCATAGGGTAAAGAAAGTACGCACTCACACGTGTAGACGCATTACGCGGTGACACGGAGACACGAAGAAGAAGACACGCAGAGGGGCCTTAAGGCCGCCGCGCGGCCGCGGGGTTAGGCGGCCGCGGGGGAAGAGAAGAGCACGAAGAGAGGAGGAGAAGTGAAGGCGGCGCTCCTTGGCCGTAGGCGGCCAGGGCGCTGAGTCGGCGCTGGTGGGCCTCGGCGGTCGCCGCGACCGGCAAAGACCTCTGGCGGCGGCTCGCCGGCGGTTACTGCCCAACTGGGACGTTGGCGACAGCGCGCTTGCGGGCGCGCGCATCAGATGCCGGCGCGCGCCGGCGTCCCAGGAACCTGAAGATGTTGGAGCCCCCCAGACGCTGCACCCTCACTCCCCAACTCACTCACTTCACTTCACACGCACTACATTAGTTTTGCGCGCGGGGCGCAACAGAACATGGTAGGAAACCGAGGGAGTCAGTCCCATGATGCCACGCAATTAAATCGGAAAAAAGGAACGAAAACCAAAACAAATACGCAGACGATTCGCGAGAGCGAGATTCGCGCGGCAGACGGACGTGCGCTCAGTCTCGAGTCCGGTGGCTGACTGGCTGTCA
Organism: Pandemis corylana; assembly: GCA_949127965.1. Classification (NCBI taxonomy): domain Eukaryota; kingdom Metazoa; phylum Arthropoda; class Insecta; order Lepidoptera; family Tortricidae; genus Pandemis; species Pandemis corylana. Next base: position 10,303,711 of record OX421866.1, on the reverse strand, counting down.
AAAGTCTATAGATCATACAAAACTATCGACCTGATCTGTCAATCACGGTCGCGTTCAATGAAAAATGGGATTTTCCTATTGGATTGATAACCAATTTTGATCTTGTTTATTAATGTCTAGTTACTAGAAAGCTTCTATTTAAACTAAAAAACATATTTCCGATAACGAGCGTCCTCGGAGATGAACAGTTCGGCCATAAATTGCAATTAAACAAAAACCGGTAACGTTAAATTGAACCCAGCTTTGGACCTGACCTGTCACTTCGCGGAGTGCAAATTATTTGTAAAAACAATGAAAATAGTTCTCGAATTTCGCGAAACTAATAACACCAAAGCCTCAGACGCGTCTTCGCGATCATTTTAATGTATGGCCGTGTTTGGTTTCGAGTTATATCTACAGAGTTATCGATGCGAACGTGTGATCAAAACACGCCGTATTTAGTGTCATGAAATAGCTTACAGTGAATTGAAAGGAGTTGTTATTGTCTTTAGTGTGAAAGATCGAAGACTGTTGATGGTGTTTTACTAAACCGATTTGCGGAGAAAATGTTATTTCGGATTTGCAGAGGTGTTGAAGTTGGGTCGTCGACCTAACCTACAAATACTTGGTAAGTCATATTTGTATATGACAACTGCCATCGAAGTTGTATAATTTGAGGAAAAGGGTGAGTGGTTTTTTTTTCAGAAAAATGCCTATGTATACACTTGAAAAATGGCGTTTGCCAAAAAATTAAGAATTTTGACTTAAACTTAATTAAAGGAAGAAAAACAGGTGTTTGAAAGAAAAGATTTCCAGTCACTCTATATTTTTACTCGTCAGTAAATTTTACTGAATATAGCAGATCTCAATTGTTTATCATCGTCGTAAAATGTTTTAGAACGGATATCTTCGTGCCGTGTCCAAGCGGTACATGCCGGATCTGTAAATAATGAAAATTAATAATTAACACACATTTTTTTGACTATCCTGACGTGATAATAATGCTACAGTAAGCAAATTTTCTATTTCTTTCTTATCTTATTTTGTCTGCGTAGATTTATACATAATATTATAAACCTTCCTCGTGAATTATTTTTCGTCTATTTAAAAAAACCGCATCAAAATCCGTTGCGTAATTTTAAAGATCTAAGCGTACATAGGAACAGACAGACAGACAGATAGACAGCAGAAAGCGACTTTGTTTTACACTTTATAGTGATAGTGAATTGAGCGGTCGCCAGGGGTAAGAAACGCGTACAAATTGTGATGCGTCACTTTCCTTCTGACTATTTCTTGTTGTCAACTATTCCTTTCTGTAGGTTAGCTGGAAGAGATCCCTTCTTAGGGATAAGTTCGCCTTTGTACTTTTTTGTCTGAATTTCTGTATTTTTTAAAAAAATTATGTGCAATAAAGAGTTTACATACATACATACATACTATTTATAACCTGGCGACCCACCAATGCACGCCACTGGTCCTAGTAATTGTCATCGAAAATCATTGCTCTTTTCGCATTCCTTTAAGAAGTAAGAGTGAAGATTTGATTTCCTTGACATGATTACAGAAGATAGGTTTGGAATTTCATCTAGAAGTACTAACCACTTGACATACCTACATCAGTTACTCTACTGCTTAAAAACAATTGTCTGTGTTTATAAATATTAAACTTACCCAGATTTGTTCAAGTCATCATTGCCCATATGAAGCGAGGTGCCCCTGCAGCTGTTCCAGAAGAGCTGCCAGTCGGACGAGCACTCTTGTCCAACCAAATGGTTGTAAGTAACGGTGGCAGCGAAGAGTTCCCAGGCGCGGTTGTGGTTGCAGATGTTTGTGATGCAAGCGGGCTGGGAGATACCGCCGTTGGGGAAGAAGTCGACGTCGCAGATAGCTTTGCCGATGCCAAGACCTCCCACTGTATAGCCTCCGTCGGTGTGGATGGCTTCAGTGTAACGGCCATCGTTGGGTCCCAAAGCGTTGCTGTTCAGGTTCCATAGAGGACCAGCAGGATCCAGACCTATGAAGCAAATACTGGGTCAGAGCTATGATTTCTGTTAAGAGAATTTTGTAATCTTACAGGAATGGAGTTCAACAACATAAAATAATTGTTCATAAAACTTGTAATGGTACAGTTGGCGTTACAGCAAAAGTGTCAAAATATCAAGGGACAAGGCTTAATGTCAAGATTTTAAGAGCTTGTATCGATATACTTGACTACTTTGTTAGCTACAATATTTCTTACTTTTTACTGAAATGAATATCCCACACATCTTGCTGTTTAACAGGTACTTTAAAAGTAACTAGTTATAAATTACCAGTGACACGAGCGACAGCTCCTCCAAGTTCCCTCCCAGCATTGCCCACAAGGTGAGCACCCAAGCTGAAGCCGACCAGGTGCATGGATGAGAAAGGTGCGCCGGTGACCTGGTTGACGAAGCGGAGGAACTGGCCCAGCCCGCGGCCCACAGCCGGGACGCCAAGGACAGCTGTCACGTAGTCCATAAGAGCAAGACGTCTCCAGTCCAAAACGATCACGTTGGTTTCGCCCTTGTTCAGGTACGCTGTGGTAAAATGGATTAGGATCAGAAAAGGTACGACACATGTTTGTATGTATGTAAACGTTAGAAACTTTATTACACAACCACAAACTATTCCATTATGGGATCTCTTCCACCTTTGAGTAAATGGGAGAACTACGAGCAAATGTAAAATTACAAATATTGAGAGCCACAATACATTTTTTACGTGTATTTTGTAAATTAAGCTCAAATATCTAAAAATATCTCTATTAACTGTGAGAATGGAAAAGCTCAGTGTAAAATATAACAAGGTCAAAATACAACCATCGATTATGGTGAAAGGCAATGCTAAATCTGTATTGTAGTAAAAAATAAAACTTACCATCCCTAATAGTGGGGTTGATGTTAGTATTCTGGTTGCTGAGCCAGCCGTGAACAACGACTACGGTTGGGTGGCTGGGGTTGAAGTTAGAATTGCGGATGGAGTCAGCATTGTCGATCTCCAAAGTCTGCGAGCTGGTTGGGTTACGTCTGGAAAAGAAGAAAAAACATGACGCGCTTTAATAAATACTCCTTAAAACATTTAGATATGTGAATTCCTTATTCTATGCTAATTAATTTACAAACCATTGGATGCTTTTCAGTTCGCTGTTCATAGCACAAAAAGAAAAACTATAGAGTCTTCTAGAATAATACTTGTAACAGCAGATCTGTACTTTTTGCGCTGGACAATCCAAACATTTCATACAAGATTTCATAAAATAGATCCAAAATATTTCAGTGCAAATGTACAATCCTGTTAAAGATATTGTAATTTTTGATTTAAATTTAATCATCTGATGCCCAACACTGTGAACAGCGGCCAATGTATGAAAACATTGGTTGGTCAAACAGTTTTAAAAATTCTTACAATACATTTACAAGGGCGTTCATTTAAACTTAGCCAGTTACCTGCTAAAGTATTCCAAATTATTGTAAGACACAGTTGATGATGTTACCTAGTGAAGAGCAGGTACAAGTTCCTTTCAGGATTCCTCTGTACTTCGTCTAGAGCGTTCTGGTCCGGCTCTGCTAGCAGATCCACCGTCTGGGCAACGCCCTCGCCGTCGGGGAACTGGATGTACCGTGGGTACTCGAAGTTTTTGTGCTCGACAAACATAGGCACCGCCGCAGCGTACGCTACGAAGAAAATGTATACTGTTAGATAGAAGAATTACAAAACGGGCTTGCATGGGATGTCAACTTTAACTTTTAACTAACTTAAATAATATTGAAAAAAAAACTTTGAAACACTATTATGTTGTAGTTTAACTGCTACTGCTTTCCATTTACTTTACAATTGAAATTTTAATAGTCAAAGTAATGCAGTGAATTAAAATGTTTTCTTGAGTTCAACATCGAAGCTTTATTAAACAAACCATTTAGCTAAGTGATAGTGTAGTTAAGTGAAGTGAAGTAACTACAAATGAAATGTATAAAAAATATGAACAAGAATAATCTTTCTGTGAACATCAAACTTTATAATGATTTCCTTGAATAGGCTAAAAGTTGGCGAGGCGTTGATCATTAACATTAAACAGGCTGTAAGGTTGGCTTTTGTAATGCCCATTGAATACACGCGAACAAACTTTTATCTGAATATGTGCTTGCTACGTAAATTAAAAAAAAAGTTGTAGTTAAATTCTCTTCTGATATTCAAAACTATTTTTCATTTAACTCATTAATACCTGCAATAGCGAGGATCAGAAACGCCGTACGCATCTTTGAAGCTTTATCGGTTAGTGACTACTTCTACCACCTGTGTTTTCGTAATTTATACCACCATTCAACCACACTGATTTGCGATAACTTAATCTTATCCATCACAGAGATGGTTTGAATTTATATTTTCTATATCAACAACATTATAATTATCTAATCGGTCGTTTTTCTATTCCGTGTGAGCGATTATTTGATAGTTTATCCTTTGTTTGTCTGAATGGGTTTGACCGACTGTCAATTTGTAATTGTATATCGCCATGTAGACGTCTGTAAATGGTTCCGCAGCCTTAAAGAATTATTCATGAATTGAAATTTCTAAGGGCACAGAAAATTTGAACACAGAAAAATCCGAAAAGTAAAGCTATGGCCGGGAATCGAACCCGGATCCTCGTCATTCCGTGACGCGTGCTATACCCCTACACCACCCATAGCAGGTGGGTAAGCCTTCGATTTTTGAATGATGTGTTTGTACGACACAATTACAAACTCCCGTGGAACATCTACTGCTCACCAGGGACGAGAGAAGGCGCTTTTTCTCAAATGATAGTATCAATCAAGAATTTTTACTTCTTAAAAATTCTTGATTCTTTGATAGTACCTATTCATGAATTTGCAAATCGTTTCAACTATTGCTTTGAATTTAGGTTAATCAAGTAACTTTTGAAACTGTATATTGAAACTTTGGCAATGAACTTAATGTTAAATTTTCTCAAGAGTATTTTTTAAGTTGAGACTGTCTAGCGCTAAACTTTCGTCTCTCCCAAAAACAAAAATATTTTTATCAGAAATTAATTCAGCTTGTATTTCCAAAAATTCCTTGGTTCCTTATTGTAACTACGTACGTTACGAATACTAAAAATTACGTTACTGTTTTTTTGCTGCCTGTCGAGCTCTCTCAAAATTCCAAATATGAAAATTTGTAGAAAGAAGAAGTGGTCAATTTTGATCAGTTAAGTTATTTACGCACCTGCGCATCCCTAAAAAGACTTAGTGAGATAAATAATAGTCAAATTGTGATTAGCATAATATCGGACTAAGTACAGATCCGCAATACGATTTACGGTAGGTTTTAATCTAAATGTAGACGGTGAACAGGATGTATTATATCCGCGAAACTACACTTGTAAAAGAATGACGTTTATTATAAAAAACCAACGAAGGAAAGCCATCAAGCACCTTATTACGCCTCCAATCTATTGCCATGGTAGACTTGAACTCTCCACGTTAAAGAAATTCCAATTTTCAGAAAAAAAAAACCGGTCAAGTGCGAGTCGGACTCGCGCACCGAGGGTTCCGTATCATTATCTATAAATATATAAAACCAGTGTAAGCAGAGCCCTGCTCCAAAGCAAAATGTACGCAGTGTGGGGTTACTTTATATTGGTCACTGCTATATACAGACATACATACACATTTACGGTTTTCGCAATTATTCTTTAATCTGTGCTATAAGACCTACCTTCATACCAAATTTCAAAATTCTGCGTTCACGGGAACTACCTTGTAGGTTTTGATTCCCTTGAGAGTTGAAAATTTGCGGAAATTTGCGGCATAAACGGCTGTATCTTTTGATTGCGTTGGCTTAGAATTTTGATTTTTTCACAGCTTCAAGGGGCAGTAGACCTAAGTATTTGATATAAATTTCAGCTTGATACCTCCACGCGTTCCTGAGAAAAAGGGTCTTGACAGACGGACGGACGGACGGACAGACGGACAACAAAGTGATCCTATAAGGGTTCCGTTTTTTCCTTTTGAGGTACGGAACCCTAAAAATAGGCGGGCGCCCCATATTAGATGATCGAGTCCTACCACAGCAAACCTATTTTGATACATTTGATTACGATGTGTAACTAACCGAGGTAGTTGGGCATTTTCCCCCATATTTTTTTGATATTCCGCGTATTTTCTCTATATCTAAAGTAAAATTATGTTGTCTTACGTGTGCAGGCACGTGTGTAATTGAATTTCATGATTTAATCTTTTCACGCAATATTTTCTCGTTTCCATTTTGTTTTTCTTTTGATCAGCTCAACTTCTGAAGTTTTTGATTGGTGTCGCAACTTAGTATTATTATTACTATCATACATACATACCGTCACGCCTCTTTCCCACAGGGGCGTAGACAAAGACTACTTCTTTCGCTTCATCCACTTTCATCAATCTCTTCATAGGTACATGCTCGTCGGTTTCGGGTACTCCTGACCGGACCATTTTCCAAAACATCTCCTATTTGGTCTCGAAACATCCGTCTAGGCCTTCCCCTCCTAACGTTACCATTCACACTCCCCATATAGATCTGTCTAGTTAGTCTACTATTATTATCATCTGATAGAAAGGGAGTAAGAGTATTTATATGTTTACTAGCTTCTGCCCGCGACTTTGTCCGCGTAGAGTTAGACTTAAGAACAGAAGATGTTGACGGTATATTTTGCAATAATTATTTACGTTGAGACTAGGCAGCTACGACCTTTCACATGTAATCTATTCCGCGGGAACTATGCAATTTTACACATACATTTGAGTACGATATAATATATACGAAAATACATTTCTAAATGTCACTGAAAATTAGAACACAGACAAATCCGAAAAGTAAAGCTATGGCCGGATCCTCGTCATTCCGTGACGCGTGCTATACCCCTACACCACCCGTAGCAGGTGAGTAAGCCTTCGAATTTTTCTATCTGTTACTCGCTGTCACGTGGCCTTGTGACTATGCGTTTTTTTGTCGCTAAGCGTCATCTGTTTGAACGATGTGTCTGTACGATACAATTACAAACACCCGTGGAACATCACCAGGGACGAGAGAAGGCGCTGTTTTTCAAATGATAGGTACTATCAAATGAATCAACAAGTTTTACTTCATAATTGTTTTTGTTTACTTTTACGGTTTCACTTGAATTTAGATTTTATCGTGGGAAAATTACAAAAATAGGGGTGGCAGGAGAGTAACGATTAAACACTTGTTATGACACGTCAGAGATTCCAGTCTTGATTAGGGGCTTTACTAACTACCTGATCATATCTGATTTAATGATAAAAGTCAGGACATTACAGTCATTAATGTTTACGATGATAGATTATAGGAATATGATTTCTATGTTCAGCTGTGAGCTCTCGATTTTACAATGTTAGTTAGAATAGAGAAGCTATAATTAAATTTTTACTTCCATGCTGGTCTGGGAGTAAAAAAAACATAGAATATACCAGTTGCTTCTCTTCCCGCGCAGATGGTAAAAGCCCATCGAGGGAATGGGCGAAAATTGTAGGAATCATTTCCACGTATACGCCCACAATCATGCTAAACGTGGTCTTTAGGTTTTGTTACCTTAGGCTCTGTCTACCCCGTAAGGAATAAAAACGTGATAAATGTGTGTACGTATAATTAAATTTTACACTTTGTTTTAAGACGTTACCTACTCAACGATATAAATCCCACATGAATTTAAGTAGATAAATACCATGTCGCTTTAATTTTAGAACGATTTAAAGCGTTAAATTAAGGATAGCAATGTTTCATTTTAAAACCTACATAAAGTACGAGTGTCATGACCATGAAACTAGTTCATTGTGTTGTAAATTTCCTTTCTTTACGAAACGGTTTTCCAAGTATGAATTAAGTAAGTTGCTTACACCGCGACTGCATTCCTGTTGTAATTTTTTCCAATACGTTTATTTCAAGACATAAAATAAGCATTGCCATACAACGTGGCAATGCTGCCAGCCTTCTGGGCACCCTCCCCATTGGCGGCGATCTGGGAGAATTTTTTTGTCTTTAATTTAATAATAGTTTTAGCTAGGTTTAAGTTATTTTTAAGTTTTAACTGTTCTTCGTTGTTTTCTTTATCTTCTTTTATGATGTATTCTGGAATAAAAATCAAAAGATATTTTTATAGCAATAAGTAAATTTATCGCTATCCCGTGGGATTAACAAATTTCCAAGATAACGGGCATCTGGTGTCTTTATTTAGCATTTGAGGTACCCCGTGTGACCAATTATGCTAAAATCAGTTTGACAGTGGTTGCGTGAACTCACAAACTTTTTCATTTATGTCAGTAGGATTCACGAGATTTCGTTGTGAATAGAAAATGACTTACCCCTTATTCATAAACGCTGTATAGGTTTCTGCTAACTTAGCAATCGTTTGTCCTTATCTATGTAAGGTAAATGTCAAAGTGACAGATAAGGACAAACGATTGCTAAGTTAGCAGAGGCCTACAGAGCGTTTATGAATAAGGCGGTTAATCTTCCTTAAGCAAATAACTTATTAGGGCAATAACCTATAGAGAAACAAACGACTGGCACCTTAGCTTAGCTTAATCTAGCTTGTTACAATCATGCTTATAATCTCTCCACTCCACAATATACGTGGGCGATATTCCGTACATCGTTGGGCCGATTATGGAAAGCATTATTGGTAAGCCTTATCCAGTGTTGCCATATCAAATAAGAAGAATTCCTTCAAATTTCCCTCATTTTGGATAAACATACACACATCACGCCTTTATCTCTGAATATGTCAGGATCGTAGCAAGTGGAACAAAGTAGTCTCTGCCTACCCCTGTGGGAAAGAGGCGTGACGGTATGTATGTATGTATGTTTATCTGTAAAGGTCACGATTAGCAAGATTGTAAAGGTATTATATATGGAAAGGAGGATCAAAGTAGTGAGGGGTTGCTAGCCACATCACCTATGACAATGATTATTACGATTTTCACCGATTCCCTTGATTTGTTTCGATTTTTGGATCTACTTTGATATTTTTCTGCATTTTTTCTGAATCTCCTATAATTCGCACCTTTAGAACGAAGCCGACCTAACTCAAAAAATCGTCAAAATGAGTTAGCAGCACAGATCGACTCAAATGACATATTGCATCAAGTCTTGTGGTATTGTAACTGTTGAATATGTGAAATAGCTTAACTATCTATTATCGATTGGCATTACATTCTTGTATTGTCACGCTATCTTAATTAACTCGCGTGTGTTCCGCGCTCTATACTCCTTCCATACTTCTACAACAACTCAAATAAGTAGTTTTAATCTACCTCACCTATCCTCTCTAAAAAGTAATACAAACTTCTTGCTAAAATAATACGCAACCTATTCTTCTTTATTTTTCCTCAAGTAATTTAAACAGCAAAATATCGACCTCTTCGTAAATAATTACAAATACGAACAGTGAAAAGAACGACATATTAAAAAAAAAACTAAAATATTAATTCCGTCTGGCGTGGCCACTCCAAAACTCATACGGGAGGCAATGATAAAACTACCATGCTTGGTGTCAGAGGGGATCGCGTGGAGACACGGCTTTACAGTAGTTAGAGATTTTCCCTGATCTCTTTACAGCGGACCGAATTTTCCAATGTGTCAGGGAAAACTCCGGTCGTCTGGCAACACTACCCTTATCCATGCAGGGTTGAACAGGATGCAATATGATTATGATACGCGCATCGCTGCGCCGTTTTCATCGCAAATTCCCGACGACAGCAAATCTTCTCAACACAGGTGTAGGGGGAAATAGGATGTACAGTGCAACGACTGATGTCTTGGTATCTGTTAGGAACGCACTCAGGTACACATACATACATACACACAAACGTCTTTATCTCTTACGGGGTAGACAGAGCCTGAGGTAACAAAAACTAAAGGCCACGTTTAGCATGAAAAATGATGATGAGGTGGAAAAAGGAATCAAAATCGTGATAGGTTGCTAGCCGCATTGCCTATAACATGATTCCTAAGAATTTCACCCATTCTCTTGATGGGCTTTTACCATAACGAGACGAGAAGCAACTGGTACATTTTATGTTTTTCCTTTGGTCCCAGACTAGCATGGAAGTCAGGCACGGTTTCCTGATATAAATATCCACTTTTTAACAGCGTACAAAACTGGACATACTTAAAATAAAAGTAGAACAAAGTTTGTTTATTGACGACCGGATAGCCTAGTGGTTAGTGACCCTGACTAGCTAGAGGTCCTGGGTTCGAAACCCGGTAGAGGCAAACAGTTGTATGACGAATACGAATGTTTGTGCCCGAGTCATGGATGTTGTATGTATTTAAAGTATGTATTTATCTACATTATATAAGTATGTTTATCCGTTGCCTGGTACCAAGCTTTGCTTAGTTTGGGGTTGGGTCAATTGGTGTAATTTGTCCCAAGATATTTATTAATTTTTCTGAAATAACTGTAAAACGACTGAAATTTCATGTCATCTCCAGCCTATATACGTCCCACTGCTGGGCAAAGGCCTCCTCTCAGAACGAGAGGGCTTGGGCTATAGTTCCCACGCGGGCCCAGTGCGGATTGGGAACTTCACACACACCATTGAATTGCTTTGCAGACCAAAACGCTCATGATAAATTTCAAATGTAATTAATGTACTCAAATTTAGTCACTAAAATTAGATTACTTACCTACGTTATGTAGATGATCTATTTTTTTATAAAAAAAACACAATTTAGTATTTTTACACATTTCTTTAAATTTTGTTAAGACTTTGTAAGCCTACTTTTTATGTAACTAATTAAAGTGTAAATAAAGTCATGCTTTTTATAGGCTTTAATAGATATTTTTTTAGTAAAAGAGACAATGAGTCATCTTAGCTAACATAATTATCTAAACTATTATAATATCCTACTAAACTTATCGCTGTAATTTGCTATCTTAAATAACAATTAATTGCCTTACGTGCACATTTTATCAAACAAAAATACGCACCAGTAATACGTCATCAAATTTGTTATGTAGGTACGTATTTTATTTGTGACAAGGTCAAAATGGCTATTTATGCATAAAGAAGCGAAATTGCTTACTTTTATTAAACTAAAACAAAAAACTCCGCCTATTACAGACGAAATTTGTTATCATTCGTAATTTTTTTTTACAACAGCTGCTGCAAATATTCTTAAAAAATTACCAATTACTAATAAGCAAAATGTATTTTTCTATATACATACATACATATATTACGTCTTTATCCCTTATGGGGTAGACAAAGCCTAACTAAGGTGACAAAACCCCAAGGCCACGTTTAGCATGATATAGGGCGTATAGGTGGAAAGGGAAATCAAAATAGTGATGGGTTGCTAGCCGCATCGCCTATAATATGATTCCTAAGATTTTCACCCATTCCCTCGATGGGCTTTTACCATCTGCGCGGGATGAGAAGCAACTGGTAAATTCTGTTTTTTCTTTACTCCCAGACCAGCATGGTCAGAAGCAGCATAGTATTTTTCTACTGTGTGTAATGCGTCGCAGGGGGTATTTGTTAACCCACCTTGAAAAAAGGATGGGGTTCTCAATTCGTCGGAATCTTTTCTATAATTTAGACTACTGTTTATATAATAGGACTGTGAAGGAAGTTCGCTGGCGGCGTTTTTCACCAGCAGCTTATCTTGGTTCTCGTACATAATTCTTTGAAAAGTTGGGGCAGGACGCCTGCGACCAGACAGTTTAAGGTGAATAGGACGTCCGATTTAAAACTAGTTTCAGAAAGAAACATAATTTTGCCGTTGGAAAATATTTCGAAAATTTGGCGCGTCATGGTAGGTACTGATGGAATTTTACTTAGTTTTTAGCAGCGATTTCTTCACGGTATTTTGTCTAATTATCTGCCAAATTTCAATTCACGCCTAAATTAAAATTAGCTTCCAAAATTCCACCATTTTAGTTTCAAATTAAATTAACGCTTTTAGCATTACATACATACATTAATCACGTCTTTATCCCTTACGGGGTAGACAGAGCCTAAGGTAACAAGACCTCAAGGCCACGCCCAGATTGATTGTGGGCGTATAGGTGGAAAGGGGAATCAGAATAGTGGTGGGTTGCCAGCCGCTCGCCTATAACCGCTCACTCGATTTTCCCTCGATGGACTTCTACCATCTGCGCGGGAAGAGAAGCAACTGGTACATCGTATGTTTTTTCTTTACTCCCAGATCAGCATGCTTTTAGCATTAAAGCCAATAAAATGCGAATTATAAAGCATACATGGAGCTTTGGCTAACAACTATAATCTATTCCATTAAATCTGTAGGTACTCTAAAGATAAACAAAAGTCTATAAATAGATATAATTCAAAGCGATACTAATCAATTCGGTTCATACGTGCGATATTAATATCACTGCGGCTGCGATTGTATGCCCTAGTTAGAGCAATAGCCATTTGGAGGTTATGAGTTATGACTAGAGATGATCATTAAAATTAGACGTTTTACGACACTGGTTTGAGATACTGTGTGCTAGTGTCAAATAATCTGCGGATTTATGTTTTATGACATTATCTGTCATAAACATAAAATAATTTTGCTCATATAAATCACACTGTAATCTCACTGGTGATTCTGGAGACGTCAGCAGGACCAACTCCTCATATAGCCAGTAAATGGTAGATCATTCACCAGTAAATTTAAGTGAAAAACCCTCACTTTTCACATGCTTTTTTTACAAGTTATTGTAATTATAAGCTTTTTATTAACTTACGTTTGTCCGGGTGGAATCTTTTGAAGCAGATATCCTCGTCCGATTGAGCTGAATTTTTGCATACTTGTTTAAGTTAAATGACAATACAATAATCTGGGGACTTGGACGATCAGGTGAACTTGGTTTCATCGCCTTTATTGCGTGTCTACTTTGATGAATAGAAAAATTGTTTTTGTTACATTACATAACCCTTTCTGTTCTTGCTGTAGTCAGAAAAATTTTTGAAGGTAGTTATTTGTGTACAATAAAAATCATAAATAGGGTAGTTTGGGAAAATACATGAATGTAGGTACGGTCAAGTGCAAAAATAAGTATTGATAGGAACTTCTCAAAAATATGTCCCACGACCTTATTACGCTGGCGTAAGAGCGTATGGTACTTATTTTTGAAACTTTGTCTAGATACATATTATTACACTTGACTGTACATGATGCTTATTTATACGGTTTCGAATCAGTACGACGTTGATTTGCATGTGTAACAGTTGTGTTCATTAAACTTTGATAATGATCCCGTAGAGGGATCGAAACGCGTCAGTGTTTGTGTGGTGTAAGGGATAATTTAGTTTGTGGGATTTATATGTGTTTTATTGGCAATAGTGGAGGGAGGGATTGCATGAAAAACATATATATTTCACACAGGCTTGGTTATCTTGCACGTGAGTAGCAGAGTAGCAAGGTAAATTTTTTGTTCATTCTAATTAAATTAGTTCAAAATCAACCAATCAGCTAGCTAGCTAGCTATCAATTTTTCGCAACATAAGCGACATATAATTTCGGGTAGCGTAACTAGCGTAAGTAATGTTATAAAGGGAAAAATAAACTTTTGCGAGTGAAGTTTTAGTTACAAACAATAACGTTTTGAGTAGCGCTACTCACGTAACTTATGAATGAAAAGTTACACTGAGAGCAAAGTACTGAAACGCATCTTAAGATTCTTTAATGGGTCAATTAATTAACCACGAGCGTCAAACTTTACAAGGATGTTGAGATAGACTAACCTGACAATTCTATGGAAATAAATTTATGCCGTTATTTATGCCGTTTATGTGTAATAATGGAAATAAATTAAAGGGTATTTTGACACCCTGTACATACACAGATAATACGAATGTGAGTCTTGAATTCATTTACTAACACATTCACTGCTGTTAACGCATGTGCGTTTGCATGAAGTCTCGAGTCTAAAAGCCAGTAACGCGTTATACGCCCCTTAGCAAACTCGCCTGATTCACATATTAACAACCCATGTCCCTTCAAAACGCCATGATTGCAACGTGTGCATTTTATACTCACACACGAAGTTCGAATTTCGTATCGGGCCGCTCGCTCACACTTACCGTGTCCAATAAGCGAGTGAGAGGGGCGGTGTGCTCGGTATTTCGGAATTGGGATGTGGGAGTAGTCCCCTGTTCCGAGGATTTCACGGACGGACGCCCGGGCCTAGACGGGCATGTCTATGCGCTGCGGCTCAAGCCACTCGGAATGATTAATTTCGTCTTGCACATGGCTGCCCTGATGCTTCCAGTCTGCAGGAATTCGGCCGCATTGCGAGTATTAACGCATCCATAGTGTTGCTATGCTGTAATTGGCCGTTTTTAATTAGGCAATGACTAAGGATTTGTCAATAGACAAAATATTGTTATCCAAGCTGTTGCCCGCAACTTCGTCTGCATAGAATTCGTTTATCGCTATCCCGCAGAAATTACGCAATCTGTTCTTAGAGGATGCCTACGTCATAGTATCTTTATGCATGCAAAGTCTCTCTATAGGCTTCTGCTAACTTAGCAATCGTTTGTCCTTATCTGTGAAAGGTAAAAGTCAAAGTGACAGATAAGAACAAAGGTTGCTAAGTTAGCAGAAGCCTATAGAGCCCTCCAATACACGGAGGAGGCCTATGCCATGAGGCACGCCGAATTACGCGACAATATAATAATAAAAATAAAAAAACCACAATAACAACAACAAAAATGAAATTGTAGCGAATTCGGAATAAAAAAGGCTATAATATATTAGAGCGTTTATGAATAAGGAGGCGGGGGTTATAGTAAACGCTGTGGAGGCTCTTCCTCATTATTAAATCTAACCGGAACCATCCTGAACCCACGTAAGTGTCGTGTTACCAGCACATAATCTCTGATGTTTAGGGAAGATTGGTTGCTATATCGCTTCCGCAATCAATCCGAATGCCGTCCTTTGGGAAATGTCTCACGACGACCATTTACAAACAGGCTGTAGTTAACTTTATAGCTCTTGTTTTAGGGTCTAGTGTTATTGGGGAAGGTAGATGATTAAAAAATTGCAGGTACCTTAATCTCGTAGATTTGTTTCGAGTAACCAATGATCTTGTGCTTGGGAGAAAGGCCGTAAGAAAATGTAATAAGGCTTTTTATTACTGATTAATATGGTGCTAGATCTCTCTCTTTTCCTATTTACCTGTCCTTATCTCTCTCTCTGTCTCCCTATCTCTCTTTCCGCTCTCTTTCTTCTCTAAACTTTGAACCTGCGCTTCATGGCTAGTTGAATATTGTCCGATCAGACCTGCAAAAAACTTTGTCACTTACATACGCCATTACTAACGTGTGGTGTCACGAATCATGCGTTACAAAATACATTGGAAAGGTGGGAAAAAAAGCTTTCCCACTTTTACTATTCTCTCTCTCTGTCTATCTCTCTCTCTGTCTCTCTCTCTCTCTCTCTGTCTCTCTCTTTCTCTCTCTCTCTCTCTCTCTCTCTCTCTCTCTCTCTCTCTCTCTCTCTCTCTCGTCACTGTGGATTTAACCAGCCACTGACCACCCATCATCAATTTCCCCTAGATTAAAACTGATCTTGGAGAGGCAGTTGGACAAGAGTAAGGAATCGTATTACAAAATATTGTCAGGCTACCTAACCCTGCATGGCCAGTTGAGGGGCACAATTTAAATAATGTTAAGCGAAAATTTAATTTTACTGCTATCGCGCGTTGCGAACCGCAGAGGTATTTGCATGCAAAAGACTATTGTCTTTCAAACGATATTACACTTACCTCCGCCGTATCGGGGATGTTAAATATCCTATATTCTGTTCCCTTTTTTTGTAAAACTTTGTAACGGTAGGAACATGAAACGTCACAAAAAGGGTAGATGTTATTTCAATTGCATGAACTTTTCTTAATTGGTCCGAGTCGGGTTACCTCCACGTGTGGACAAGAGCTGCGGTCCGTTTTTGGATCCGCCTGGGAGGAAAAGCAGTGCTTGGTCTGGTGCACCCTGGGCATCGGCTTATGATTTCCTGGCAGTTTCTGAGGGATATCATTGGGAAGGGTGTTACAACATTTTTGTTAAGTTCTCCTGTTTTATTTTCAGCCAGGGAACACTGGCCGAAAATAAATTTCAAATGCGCACAGCGCCGAATAAAAAAACAATTGAAAAACAGCCTTGTTATCGCTATTGTTGGCGCCGTGTGTTGCTTTTAGAATTACAGTTGCTTTACGCTCAAATTTAACCCTTAACCAGGCAACGAGGGTTTTATTGAGTAAAGTTTATGAAATTCAGGAATTAGTTTATATATGGCAAAAGCAAGTAAACCAGATTTTTTATTAATTTTTTTATTTATTATTAAAGAAAAAAAACCTTGTGGTCCCTGTGAGTACCTTGTATGAGCAAGTAAAAAACATGTGGTCCGTATGAGTACCTTGCCCAATACGGTAAAAGTCTTAAAGTAATTGTTTTTTGACTTATTACAAATTATGAGGCTCGTAAGGCAAATGGAACCTTGCAAAACATGGTTCCATGCATAGTGAAACTTTACACATATTGCACTCTATTTGCGACCTTTTGGGATTAGTTCTAGAGCTGCAGAAACGGCACCGAGGTTTGGTTCCTGCATTAGGCAAATGAACACCAACAGTGACTAGTCGCACCTCGTCGGGGATTCCATATACACCTCCTTTTTTATTTTTCAATATTGTTGTACACGCTTTGCGGGAAGTGAAGTTATTGACTAGCCCTCTTGCTGTACCAGAGAATACGTCGAGTAAGTCATCTGTAGTAATATTTTGTAATTCATCTAGCCTTTGCTTGATAATGTCGAAAAAATCTACTTGAAATCGTCATCGTCGGTATCCTCATCTTCTGATGAGACCCATCTTTGCAAAAGTACTTCGATATCTCTGTCTTTTAGCGGTCGAGACTAAAAACAAAAAACCTCATCAATATACCTCCCGATAATTTTGAATGCGTATCGGACAATGATCGTATATGGACCACATAATTCAAATTATCATTACAAGTACGAAACCATTACTTATGAAACATAAAATACATTCAGATAACGTAAAAACTCTCAAATATATGCTTAAAATTAACAAACAGTAGTCACTGGATTTTTTTCCGGCATTTTCGGCAATTAACTTCACAGTACCCAACAAAAACGGCCCTTGTTTACGAAAAAGTTTCAAATGTAGAATCTTTTTTTTTTTTTTTTCTTTGGTGCGATCCGTTTCACGCAAATACTGATCAAACACAAGAGGTGTTTCTTATCTATGAGTGTTTGACATATTGTGGTCCTCAGGGACACATTGCTCGATAAAAAAAATCAAACACAATGTGGTCCTATATAGTACATAGCCTGGTTAAGGGTTAAATGTTGATTCAGATCCTTGAGCGTGTTACTCAAACTTCCTTGATGTTACAATGCCGTATCTTCATACACAGAATTGTAGTGTCTTAATAAATATCTAATTTCACATTTGCATCTGCACTAAGCTCATCTACACACAATAGATGATTAATAAGACAACAGCTGCATAAGATGAAAGCCAAACACCGGAATGCCATCGGTGTTTGTATATGGTTCGATACTGCAGATGGCTGTACAGAACATAGAACCAGCAGGTACAGTTTGATTTGTCTACAATTTATAAATAGTTTCAACAATTTACTGAATCATGCGTTACTTTGCGGAGACCCATATCAATGCTCAATAAACCTTTACTTTGCTAATTCGCTACCACCATTCACTTGTTTATTAAATATTTTCCGTCTCCATATTCGCAATCTTACCTTTTCTAACTTTACCATGTTGATCTAGTGTATACATACACATACACAAATCACCTCTATCTCTTACGGGGTAGACAAAGCCCAAGGTAACAAGACCTAAAAGCGACGCTTAGCATGATTGTGGGCGTATAAGTGGAAAGGGAAATCAAAATAGTAATAGTTACATGATTCCTAAGTTTTTATCATTTGCACAAGAAGACAATGTAATAAAAACTTGCAGTAGTTTTCTTGCAAGTCTACATTGAGCTCAACATTTAAGTTCTTAGTTCCCTTTGCAACCAGCATTATTCCGTAGCTCAAATATAACAATGTAGATTCCCTAACAGTTTGATAGGAGACTCCCGTCTAGCCACTTTCTCGTGTACCGCAGGTGTAGTGCGTTCAAGTCCTCGCTATGTAAACGTAGTTATCCAAACGTCTAGTTCGAGCTTGCTTCCTATTGCATGCAGACATAGAGGAAATAACTAATAGAGTGGAATTGACATGCAATTTATGTCAAAAAAATCGCTACGCTGCCGTCTGATTAGCCGGAAGGTCACGCTCGTCACTAAAATTCTACAAGCAGCTTTATCGGTATGTATTCCGTAGTTTTAAAGATCTAAGCATACATAGAGACAGACAGATAGACAGCGGAAAGCAACTTCATTTTATACTGTGTATTGATGCAATAAAAATACAACGTCAAAAATAATAAGTGTAGAAAACTATGTCAATTTTATAATTCTAAAAACATTATGAATAAAATGTATCTCCAATAGGGATCGTCATAGCATATTAAATTACATTAAATAAATCATATAAAGATATTAAACAATTTCATAATATTCTGTAACCGAATAAAGAGATTTATCCAACAAAATGTTCTTCACCCGGCGACCAAATGAAACTCACTTAGTATTTTTTAAAACAAAACGTCAAAATATAATCAAAATTCACAGAGCTTAAAATGGCCTTGTTCCATATTATACACATCACTAATACGTTGCATAATCGGATAACTCTTATTACTATTCTATTTGGTTACTTCCTCTATGCAAGCAGATAATTACAATATAACATTAACAGTTTGAAGCTCAAGTTTCGCAAGCAGACTCCGACAGCTTATTGTTACAATTATAAGCTCTGACGCTCTCTTAGATAGCGCAGCGCAATAAGCACTTGTGTTGAAGGTAGTTTCAATTCAATTGCGTTTTATATTCATGATTAGAAGTAGTTATTTTGATGCAGGGGAAGTACCATTTACCACGACTCCTGGAGTGTCTAAACCCGAGCCGCAGGCGAGGCAAGACTCGGAATGAGAGAAAATGATAGTTATGCGTGTGCATCAAACGACGTTTTTGAATAAAACAGCAATTCAGTCAAATGAACTAAATAAAAACGTTTGTAATAAAAAAACTATGCAGTCGAGTAACTAACACTAGAAATAAGATTGATCACCAGCAAAAGGGGCTACGCCGCATAACAAATACATATAAAACATAATAAAATACAACAACAATGTATTTCCAACAATACTTATATAAACTCTTCTTAGTCGTGCACTCTTGACAGAGTGATCGTGGTCATGTTTCGGTCGATTCCTGCGCCACCGCTGCTCTCGCGACGCGTTGCCAAGTATCTCGATGCTTGGCAGTGTGGGAGCAATCGTTTAATGCGTCTCACTCAACCCCGTAATAATAGCATTACATCGCTCAAGTTCATGATCTAATACATGGAGCTTTCCTTCATCAATGAGGCCTCTACATTCCATGTTCCGATGCGGATGTCATTACGCGTTGCATTTTCGTCCTTCCAGTAGCATAGTTTCCATGGGTCGCCTGGTCGCCTGCTACCTCATGGCCGGTAACCAATTTCACACCCTTGTTCCCGGACAACTCGGGGCGCCGAGCGCCAGTCGGATCACATTTCGGCACACGTTTACTTTTATACGACCTTTTTACGATTTATATAAACAGACAAGGGTAAATTAAAAAATACAACAAAAAATTTAAATTACCTATCGACTATCTTGTATTACCTACCTAACTAAACTACCCGCCCCGTATCATTCCGGGCGCAAAGGTGGCCATCACTCTCCCCGCGTTCCCGCGTCGCACGGCGATGGACAATCTCTGCACCAGGAATGATCCCGAACGGGAGTCCAGACCACGCTCTCGTAACCGGCAAAATACCTAGCTTAGCCAATTACGAAATTAAACTTAAATAAGATGACTAGTTACTTTAATTTTAAAATTCAATTAAATATTGTACGAGATTAAAAATTATACAAAACTCTTTATCACTATCATCACTACATAGTATAAAATAAAGTCGCTTTCTCTGTCCCATGTCCCTATGTCCCTATATCCCTATATCCCTATATCCCTATATCCCTATGTCCCTATGTATGCTTATATCTTCAAAACTACACAACGGATTTTGATTCGGTTTTTTTTAATAGATAGAGTGATTCAAGAGAAAGGTTTTTATGTATAATTCTACGCAGACGAAGTCGCGGGCAGAACCTAGTAAAATATTAATTATGAACTCGAGTGAAGACTGGGTTACAAGACAGACCAATGCATGCATTCATGAATTGAACCGTTTCGGATGTGTAAAGTAAAAGTTAAATTTTTCTTTGCTACTTTGTAGATAATGAAGCAATAATCAAAGAGATATTAATTTAAATTTTCACGAAAGTTATCACTGGTAGATAGTTAGCAAATTTCTGACACCCCCAGTGCAACAAACGAATTTTCCCCATCTGAATTTCTCAGAGCGCAAACTACTGGTCTGATAAAAGTTTTAATAACCTAATTAAGGTTTTGTCGGTGTTTTTCCAGTTGTACGAAAAACATTGTAGAGATAATGGAATACTACCTATGCGCTAAGAAATGAAAATTATTATTTGTATAACTTTACGTACGTTGGAGCGCAGAAAAATATGGTGGTTCGTTTGGAAAATAAATGAGTTCATTTAAATGCTATTATTTGATAGGCAACTAACAGTATGTTTAAATAAAAGTGTTTAAATAAAGGTGTTTAAACTATATTGTATTTCTACCTATTACATATATCTACGTGTATCGAATGTGTGTAAATACATGTTCTCTCTCTCTCTCTCTCTCTCTCTCTCTCTCTCTCTCTCTCTCTCTCTCTCTCTCTCTCTCTCTCTCTCTCTCTCTAAATCAATAAAACGTTGTTAATAAAAGCTTCAATAATTATGTCATTAATTTATTTCATTCAGATTAACATTCAAATTTTTTTCTGCTTTACTTTGACTCTACTCGCAATAGCCTGGCCCCGGACTGAACCAGTTGCCTCGCGACGCAGCCATTTTCAGTTCAATTTTGACACACACATACATAAAATACGTCTTTATCCCTGACGGGGTAGACAGGACCTAAGGTAACAAGACTTAAAGGCCACGTTTAGCATGATTGTGGGCGTATAGGTGGAAAGGAGAATCAAAATAGTGATGGGTTGCTAGCCACATGATTCCTATGCCCAGTGGGAAGAGAAGCAACTGGTACATTCTATGTTTTTCTTTACTCCCAGACCAGCATGAAAGCAATTCAATTTTGAACCTTGTATTAAACAAAATGTTGCCATGAGGTAGTTCGCTCACCTAAAATACAGTCTCTTAAAATTATTTCGGAATATTACAGTTAGTTGGGTTAGCCTGAATGTACACACCTGTATTTTTTTATCCTAATTTTGGATTCAAAATTAAATCGACCCTATGAATCTATACTCGACGAACATCGACAGATATATTTAAAACACTAGCTGTTGCCCGCAACTTCGACTGCATAAAATACGTTTGCGCAATTTTCCGGGATAAAAAGTAGCCTATGTGTTATTCCAGACTATAATATTATAATCTATCTATGTTCCAAATTTCATCCAGATCTGTCCAGCCATTCTGGCGTGAAAGAGTAACAATCCATCCATACTTACAAACTTTCGCGTTTATAATATTATTAGTAGGATTTGTCAAGCACAGATACAAAATCCTAAAAAAACATTTACAGGTTAAGTAAAACTAATCCAACCATTTGCTGTATTATTCCGGAGTAATTTTAATGGCTTGAAACATTTAACTTCAACTACATACATTGTAAGTTTGCCTAGATATAATAGTTCAGACAATGCTACAAACTTTTCTTCCGTCTAATTTGCTCAGACTTGAGTCTACACAAACGCGCTGCGCAGACAATTCAAAGTCCTGTAAAAAGGTTAATGACAGCATTCTATCTATAAAATAACATAAAATCAGAAAACCGTTATACGAGTAAGTCGGATAGGCTCGTCATCGTGTAAATGAGCCTTTATTAGTGGTATGACGAAGCTTATTTGCAATGTAGGCGATTAATTACATTCCCGGCTGGTGCTGATAGCCCTGTCTGGCCAGCAGTCATGTTGGACGTTATTGCTCTGACGTTACCAATATCGTACTGTACACATAGTTTTCATAGTAATAGCTTAACCCCTTTTCATACCAAAGACAATGCCTGACACTGACGTATGTCAAGGTGACAGCGATTCAGATGCTGACTTTACAAACGCTCAAAAAGCTTTTATTGAAAAGGGAATAAAGGTCGGAATTAATTACTCAAATTGATACCACCGGGAAAATAGAGTATTTAGAAATGTCTTTGCTATGCGCCACAGGTCAATAACACAGAAAGGTATAATAAAAATCTGTGCATTGGATCAAGGGTGCCAAGGGTGACAAAGGTGGTAAAACTGGCCATCCACAAAGAATTGGAGAAATAGTGACTAATAGCACATAAATATATATCACACAGGCGTAGATACCGTTATATCAGCTCTATCGAAGATACAAGGTCCCAATTAGTCTCAAAGAGTATACCTAAGCAGAAAAAAATTAGACTGCTCACTATTTGTGGAGTAACAAAGTAAGATTATCTATTTAATTTAACATGTATCTGCGCATAATAACGCCTGAATTGATAGTGTTTCAAAACAAACAAAAATTTCCATAATTTCTTGCGACAAATTTGACACAGGACTCATCTAGAACAACCTACGCTGTCCGCTGCACGTCACCAAAAGACTTAGTCTTACTTAGGGAAGACTTTCGCTCTCAATAAACATCCCCGATACCACAGTACAGAACACTTACTTTGATCACCTTCAAATTCAAATAGCAACTCAGCGGGGCTGTTTGCGCGCCCTACAAAGCACTAAGAACAACGTATATTTGGATTGTACGAGAATTCGCGACATAGGTCTATTGGAGGCCTTTATTACCCGCTTTGAGCGCGAGCCGCTTATTCGCTGAAACGTAGTCGGCAAATTGTGAGGAAATTGAAGGATAGACGCTCAATTTGCTCATATCTGTTTTATTTCGCATTATTGGTTATATGTTTCCAATTTCAGTGACAAGCCAATGAGAGGGCTTCATATTGGTAAAATTGTAAGTTCGTTTTGAAGGTTATTGAGTATTCATTGTTGCCACGAGTACAACAGTGTACAATTCATTCTTCACAACAAATTTGCTGTTGTCTGCGACTTTGTTTGCCTCCCGTGCATTTCTCATTTTCCCGTGTTCAAGGCAACGGCGTGGGGCTCACTCAAGGTGGAATACTATTACGGCTTTATTTTTTGAGTGGAACCCTCAGTATCCGAGCCCAACTCGCACTTGACCACCGGCTTTTTTGAAAGTATGTCCGTCGACATCATGGCTATTTTTTCTAAATCAATCCAGTAAGTAATTATTATATTAAATTGGATGTGTCCGTTTTAGGAGAAAGCATAATTATGTCATCTGTTAAGTCCGAAATATCTAATACAATCTGTGTCAGTAATTAACTACTCTCACGCAAATAAACACTACTTCAGGATAACACTATTGAGATTCGATAATTCTGTTAATAGCACACCATATCAATATTAATCGATGGAAATTGGATTGTGTGGATCTGTTTCGAACTCAAAGCCGGTTTGATAATCCGTCTAGTAAGTAATCTACAAACTATGTGCCGAATTTGCGCTCACACACACGCTCATACTCCGTTGCTTTTACACACTCACACGCTTAAACGAATTCGGATTCGCGGCATCGCTTACGATTTCGTTTTTACTGTGACGGGATACTGAGAGGTTTAGTGAATTTTTACTTCAGAAATTGATACTAGACCCATTGCCACTTCAGTTTGCTAATTCTTTGAGCTATGTTAGTCATTTGGGTTTCCAGACGAATCACCTTCAGTCCGAGCACAGCTCTTTCGCACTCGCACTCTCAGTCATGTCTCAGTTCCGTACGTCACTACGGGACGGTTGAAGACTTCAGTTTGGGTAAGCGAGTAAGAAGTGAGAAACACGATAATGCGTATTTAATTCCCCCAATAATGCTGCAGCAATATCAAAATTCAGCTCACCGAAAAAACAACTACGAGGAAGTTCGTGGAATGAAGTGGTTGGCGGCAGCGGATAAGCGAAATGACTTTCCGGTCCCGCCGGCGTCGTAAAAGTCAACGCATGCATTTAATTTCGGGACTTATTTTACTACATGTACGTGAGAATACAGGGTGGACACTTTACATTTTTGCAGGGGATACGAGCGAAATTTGCCAGTGTACTGTGTACCGGTTTCATTTTGTTACACAGCCTGTATAATGGAGCTGTGTCGTAAATGTAACACGGCGAGGTAACTAGGTGTATATTTAATGCAGTTTGGAATTTTAACTTTACAGCTTAACGCTTTTTCAGATAGCCCTTTTTGGACTTTGGATCGACATTGTAATAATGAATATATATTTAGCTTTTGCAGGACAGAGGCAAAATATAAATAAGTTTTCTCATAACAGGTCAGTAATGTATTAAAAAAGATTCATAGTCAATGCTCTCACACACCTCTATCATTCAATACGATAATTTATTGTCACTTTTTGGGTATTCGTAGTTTCTGAGTATACTCGATGTGCGTTGCCTATAATCATTCAATTGATTACCATATCTGCAACTTTTTCTAATGCTTAGGATATCTATAAATCAAATTTTAACTTCACAATCCTCACAAGACATTACTTATACCTATATACCTACACAGTTTATATCCTTAATTGCGTAGATTAATTCCTTATCTATGCTCTTCACTTGAATAGCTATAAATTAATGCTTAAGCCTGTTAATTTTATATTTAATCACTCGAACATGACTGTGGCAGTAAAGATAAACAGGCTTCAGACAACTTAAGTGTTCGCCGCATTTTCGCAGCGGGAGATTAATTTCTCGGCATAAAACTAATGAGAGGTATTTAATTAGCGATATTAATAGCTGTCTCAGTACAGAATTAATCTGAAGTTAAAGCAAAACCGAATGTTATTAGTCATTTTTGGTATCGTTTCTGTTTTGCCGTAAACAAAGAATTAATTGAATGTCTTATTGGCCTAATTGTTTGTTTAATTTTAGGACTTCAAGACTGGGTAATAACATAATTGGTTTTAAAGATTGTTTCGAATCCTTAAAAAGGAATGGCTTTGATAAAGCTGAAACTACTTTTAAACAGTTTTTAAATTACCTTAAAATCGATATTATTGCTGAAACAACTTTTGAACGAAACGTCTCAAAGATTTTCGCGTTGTATAATACTATGCGAAATATCTAGTGGCGCTGCCAATTATTCCTTAGTAGTTCAGACGTTAACACGAACGCGATTGAAACTTTTTTTGCTTCAAATACAAACGTAGTTCGTGCGTTTACCAATCATACCCGTTTGCAGACCTTCGTTGTAACTTTCTTTGGTCCAAAGAAGTAGGTAATAATTATTTCGAATTTAATCTTATACACTCTCTTTCTGAATCAGAATAACGAGCCAGTATTTTTTCAAAGCAGCCCTTCGAAACATGGCTCCGAGTCTAAATACACCCTTATTTCCCTTATAAACAAAGGGTCACAAAACATAGGTTTGTGCACACAATCGTGTAGTGCGGTGCATATTTGCGCTGGGCAAACCTTGCCCGCCCTTCGAGTGTTTACCTTGCGAAGGCAGGTGTGCAGGTGTGACTCTAATTATACTGAAGATTGAAGGAACACTTTTAATCCGGTTGAGAATAAATTGAATGCTCTTAGGCTCAACGTATAGTTCAAATTAAAAAGGCTGCGTTGCTATTGGCTGGTGGTCAAGTTCGAAATTCGAGGTTTGTATCATATCGGGACTAGACTCACTGGTATACTCTACGCACGTGGCGGTGCTACATTCTAAATATGCTCTATATTATATGACAAAATTGTGGAAAAAGGAGTAAATCCTTCCTTATCTGTGGGACATCGCAAATAGACTATACTTTTCATTTCGCGACGCCTTAAATATTAGTATTGTGATGCTGCGCTCTAGATTGTAGGGGTCTTAGTTACTCTAAATAAGTAGGGTAAAATGATATCAAGTAGATGTTAGCAAGCACAAGCTTCGCGTGCATCGTTTGAGTACCCCTAGACGAGAAAAACCGGCGATGGGGTCAAAATACTTACCAAGACCACTCTATTTGTCCTCGAAGCGCTGCATAAAATCCGAACAGAAACTGTATTATATGCCCATGCTTAGTAAGTTGCGGCTCGTAATAAATCTCTTCCATTTTTTAGGCAAGTGCTTTAATCCGCTTGTCTTGTCTATTCGACGAAAAAATATGTCCCATGTCCCTATTTGCATAAGAATAGTAGGCAGTGTTGCTCGAAGGGAGCTACTTCCTACCGCCGCAAAACCTCGATTTACATAATATTTCTCACGATACAAACACGCGGACCAACCTTTTACATAAATCCTCGAAATGAGCAACGAGAATTAGGCTAGTCTCATTATTAAAGTGTCTTAAAATCCGGAATGCCTCAACATTTAGACTGAGTTACGTCGACTGAACAGCCATGTAAGTGTTCTTCAGGATTATAAAATT
This sequence comes from Pandemis corylana, assembly GCA_949127965.1. Lineage (NCBI taxonomy): Eukaryota > Metazoa > Arthropoda > Insecta > Lepidoptera > Tortricidae > Pandemis > Pandemis corylana. Next base: position 10,277,025 of record OX421866.1, on the reverse strand, counting down.
GCATTAGTCGATGTGTCGAGTGTGGATGAAGCGAAAGAAGTATGTCAGGATCGTAGCAAGTGGAACAAAGTAGTATCTGCCTACCCCTGTGGGAAAGTGGCGTGACTGTATGTATGTATGTATGTATGTATGAGTCGATGTTCAAAATATACGTAGTCTAACGAGGTACTTAAAGCTTGCAAACCTTTAGGTCCAGGTTCAATACAAACTATTCCAACCATTATTATTCCTTTCATGCTGGTCTGAGAGTAAAGAAAAACATAGAATTTACCAGTTGCTTCTCTTCGCGCGTAGATCTGGTAAAAACCCATCGAGGGAATGGGCGAAAGTCTTAGGAATCATGTTATAGGCGATGCGGCTAGCAATCCATCACTATTTTGATTTCCCTTTCCACCTATACGCCCTTAATCATGCTAAACGAAGGTCTAGTTACTTTAGGCTCTGTCTACCCCGTAAGGGATAAAGACGTGATGTACGTATGTATGTATGATTTCCAACCACCTGTTGAAATGTCCCGCCTTCTAAGACTCTAAATTAAAATTATAAGACTTATCTGGTAATTATGAGGATTCTTTGCGCAGTTCCTCCCTATCACCTTATAATGAACAATTTGATGTCATAATCAAGTCTAAATTGTTGCTATAAAATATCTCAAATCAGGTCGGAAATGACTTTTCAGTTGCCCCTTTTTACACGAAACTGGAATAAGCGGGGCTCATTGACCTCTAACGGGCCTTTGAAGAGAGAGTTAATTAAATTTCTTCTGCTTATATTACAAAGGGAATTTACATTATGAACGGTGCGCGGTAAACAAAAATCGATGAACAAGGTAAACATCGGACCTTCATTATTTTGGCTTCTTAATATAATAACAAAAGCGTTCATTTTTTTATTTTCTGTGATTATCTTTTATTTTCCTTGTTCCCTTCCTATTCATAAAGATCAAAGTTACTTAGCAATGCATCGGCATATTCAGTCAAGTTGTAGAAGCAGTTAAAAACAATAATAATAACAAATTCAAAAAATTCTACTTCACCATAATGTGCTGTATAATCACTAACCCCATTATCACTACATAGGTAGTATAAATCAAAGTCGATTTCTCTGTCCCTATGTCCCAATGTCCATATGTCCCTATGTATGCTTAGGTATATCTTCAAAAATACACAACGGATTTTGATGCGGTTTTTTTTAAACAGATAGAGTGATTCAAGAGGAAGGTTTTTATGTATAATTCTACGCAGACGAAGTCGCGGGCAACAGCTAGTTGTTCATAAATAGTTCTTGTCAAAATGAGAGAGGAATGAACGGAAATTGAGTCAACATAATAAGAAGCGTTTTTGAACTCGGGTGTGGGTATAGTCAACCCAAGTGCTTTACTTACCATTATTTATGACAGTTTTACGGTAGAGAATAAGGCTGTTGTCACGCTAACTTGGAAGCAAAAATAGTCTTTGATGTTAAAGCCGTACAAATGACACTCAACCTTAGGATGATATGAGAAATTCCAATTGAATACCTACATAAGTAAAGTAAGTATAATAAATACATTAAACTTTCTGGCTTTGTGATAACAAAGACCGAATAAACGTTCTTAATTTACAGATCTTTTTACTCAGAAAAACACGGCGCTCCACTACACAGCTCATGCTTACGGCATGTCTTAGTGTGCATGACAGAAGTAAACTACAAAGATCTAGGACGAGGTTGAGTTACGCACACATAGACGCTAAAAAGACATATAATAATGATTACATCAATATACTTACGATTCGTAAAATAATCTGTACCTACCTAGCTGTTATTGTTTCCAGTTTAGTTCAGCTTTTTCACGACAAGCAGGGAGAGTCCAATAATTAATCTTAGACTTAGAATAACTTAGAAGATGAAACTTGGAACAGTTTTATTCGTGTATTTTGTGTCCTATCAAGTTTTCACTAATTGCCTTCCAACCTGGTTTTATCAAAAGCTATGACCATAACTAGCGTAAATGTAGTAGCTGTTAGTGAAAATCTGAGGTAATTTTTGGGCAACTTTATAATCAACTTGCTAACTTACTTATTACTGTATTAAAAAGGTGTACAGAATTAATTGAATTATAAAAACAAATATAATAATTGATTTATGTCCCGAAAGCTTAGTAATTTATTTTGCATGTGTTACCTTTCGAGCTAACAGATGTAGGTATGAATTGTAAGGGGAAACTGTTTTGGCTTATGTATTTACTATATTAATTTAACTATGTGTGTAATTGATGCTGTATGTTTCTCATATTAAAAAAACATAAATATGACAAGTAACCGAGTTCTTTATCAAAGCCAATAATTACCTCGTCGTTGTTACTTGGAACAACATCCATTACTCAAAAATCTATCTCCTCCCAACTTCCCGTGAGCATTATTAAAACTTCCGACAAATTCAGCCTTTAATATTCATAAAATTTTGTTTCGTAATATATTTTAGAAACTCTTAGAATTAGTTAACGAAATCCTAAATCACGTTGAAACTTGTTTAAAGCGGCAACGGGCGTCGGCAAATTTTTCGGGTTAACGAGGTAACATTTGTTCTCAAGTTGGAATTAATTTGTTTTGCGGGTGCGTGTGCTCAGTGGGCTAAATTATACAAACACAAAGAACGTGATATGGGTCTCCTAATGGCCAGTACAAAGGATCGCCTTCGCATCATGCAAATTGCTGCCCTGAGCTAATTACCTCCTGGGACGTTTTTATTTTTAAACAAAATAATAATACACCAATTGACCTAGCCGTGAACTAAGCAAAGCTTAAAACTAACACATGGATAATCCGAAAAGTAAAGCTATGGCTGGGAACCGAACCCGGATCGTCAGTTCGTGATATGTGCTATATACCGCTACTCCATCCACAGTAGCTGAGCTTCCAATTTTTCCATATTATTATGTGTACCGATTCAGATGTCAGTACCTATCGTTAAAATATAAAATTTGTAAGTGGTAATAAAAACAAAAACCATGCTGTTCAGGGCTGGGAGCAAAGGAAAACATAGAATGTACCATTGCTTCTCATCTCGCGCAGATGGTAAAAGCTCATCGAGGGAATGGGCGAAATTCTTAAGAATCATGTTAAAGGCCATACCCATCACTATTTTGCTTCCCCTTTCCACTTATACGCCTACAATCATGCTAGACGTGGCCTTTAGGTCTTGTTACCTCGGGCTCTGTTTACCCTTTAAGGGATAAAGATGTGATATATGTATGTATCTATCTACAGCCATTGTCCGTCCACTGCTGGACGTAGGCCTCCTTCATATTGCGCCAACTTTCGCGATCCTGGGCTTCCCTCATCCAGCCACTGCCAGCTGTCCTCCTAAGGTCATCCGTCCAACGCGTCGCAGGGCGTCCCACACTACGCTTTCCCAAACGTTGTCTCCACTCTAGGATACGTTTGCTCCAACGGTTGCGGTATGTATGTATGTACGTTTCAAATTTCGCCCGAAGACAGTTGGCTTGGCAACCGCAGACGATAACGCAAGATCTGAAATCATTTGGCACCGAGCACGCTCATAAAGCATCTGATGCTGAGATGCCCTTACCCAGAACTGCATACTTCTACTTAGCATAATGGCCAAGTTTAAAGCCAAAGTATCTTTCTTGAAACTAATACATGCATAAATCACGTCTTTATCCCTTATGGGGTAGACAAAGCCTAAGGTATATATAGCCCCTTTAAATCCGTTTCGCTACATTTTCAGTACAGTGCCTCATGGCATAGGACTCCTCCATTTATAGGGCTTGGGCTATAGTTCCCACGCGGGCCCAGTGCGGATTGGGAACTTAACTATTTAAATGCTGATTGAGTTTTTGTTTGATTTTCTCTCTTCTTTAGTCTTTATTCTATCACTTTAACTTAAGTCTGTGCCAGACACAAACAAAACACAATTCAGCTATAACAATAACTAACTTTTACAATCTTATTTAACTTGCAAATCTTGTAAGTGAAATGAAAAAAAAAACAATTTATACATTACACATGTCTATTGGCAGAAAAAAGTTGAATACACGAATCAAGTCTTTATCCCTTACGGAGTAGACAGAGCCGTTTAGCAAGACACTGTGGGCGTATAGGTGGAAAGTGGAAGCATTGAATATTTACATACGTTGTAGTATTTTATGTCCACGTGGATTCCTCATTTGTAGTTCAGAAACTGAACTTGATTGATTTTCACATTCATCACGTGTCGTATTGTCGCTGTTTCTGTTTGTAAACCGAACCAATTTGCTGTTAAAAAAACTAAATTTCTAAATGTCTGTGAAAATCAGAACACATAGAAAAATCCGAAAAGTAAAGCTATGGCCGGGAATCGAACCCGGATCCTCGTCATTGTCATTGTAATTGTGTCGTACAGACACATCATTCAAACAGATGACGCTTAGCGACAAAAAATTCGCATAGTAACAAAGGTCACGTGACGGTCGGTAACAGGTAGAAAAATTCGGAGACTACCCACCTGCTATGGGTGGTGTAGTGGTATAGCACGCGTCACGGAATGACGAGGATCCGGGTTCGATTCCCGGCCATAGCTTTACTTTTCGGATTTTTCTATGTGTTCTGATTTTCACAGACATTTAGAAATTAAATTTCTAACGGTAAAACCGTAAAAGTAAAACATAAAAATCAAGAAATAAAAATTTCTTGATTCATTTGATAGTTAAAAAAACTGTTCAACGTTTGAGCTTCAGCATGCCGGCTTCGGACGTTTCAGATTACTACCGCTATGTGGCACCTAATACAGCTTACACGACTATAGTGTGAAATACTTGCGGCGTGCGAATTTATCGAGTTGTCCCCGATAACCCTGGCAAGTAAACTTAATTAAAGGTACCCACGTCAAGTTTCTTTGCCACGTTAACGCGTAGTTTTGCGAGACGTGCTCAGTTTTAATCGCCGTGTTAGCAATGTTTGTGTTTTGCCAGTCCTTATAATGTTAAAACTAAAGCGACGGGAACCACTAATGCGGCAATTTAGCTGCGCGAGTGAGACTTTTCAGTTTTTGTGCGGTTTAGGGAAACAATAAGGAAACGGCGTTCGCAGCTGTTATGAATGCGGCCAGGAAGTAAGTTTACCGATATAAAACAGATCATTAACTTTGACTAAGTGAGGGCGTAATCGTGGATTATTTTTAGAAAATCTATTAGATCTTTCTTTATTTACGGGGTAGATAGCGTGACAGAGCTTAGTGTTATAAGATCTACATTTAGCGTGATTGAAGGCGTAGATGTTTTAGTCTTCATTAAAATTCTCATTACACTACTTTATGATGGTAGTTGTTGATATGTACTGTAATGCAAGGCTTTGCGTCCTATTTAAAAATTAGGAACGGTTTGGCGGATGGCAAGGGCGTGGATAAGAAAAATGTCCTTGTTCTTCGTACATAACCAAGTTACATTACTAGGACATTCTAAGGCAAAATACAGAGTATTTCTAAAGTAAAACAAACATGTTCGCGGCTTAGGGGTGGTGTAGGGGTTACCCCGCCGCATCTAAGCCAAAATTAATCAAAATGAATCATAGAACGTTGGTTTTACCAGTGCTGGTAATGTACCTTGGTTCTGTACGAAGAACAAGCTGAAAAATGAGTTGGAAATGGATGGACACCATGAAGATCATAGGTTCTGCTTCAAACAGAATTAACTACAAGCAACCACAGAAAACACCACCCACGAACTACCACAGTTGTTCACAAAATCTGAAGTGTAACGTAATATACAAGTAAAAGTATTGTGACACGATAACGCTATTCATGTATAAGCTGGAGTATTTAAATAGAAAAGTACTCGTGTTGTACAGAAAAATCTCCAGCCAGCTAGCTGGCTAGGTCCCAGAGCAAGTCGAAGTCGTTTAGTGGTCAGATAAACAAAATAATTAAGCGCTTATGGTAATACCAGTGGGAGTGGCGCCAACCGCGGGCTTTATGTAAATGCGCGATGCAACGCAACAAAATGCAACTCGGAACTCACGGATTTAACCAGCATTTAATTTTAAACTTTCAAGTTTGAGTGAATTAAGTTTTGATGGTCTTTTGTGGACGCCTTACGGTGCTAATTGAGTAAAATTGTTATCTATAAGACAGTTTGAATAATAGTGCAATAATCTTGCCAGTTGCTTCTTCTTCCCGCGCAGACCTAAACCTATCAATGGATGGGAGAAAATATTAGGAATCGTGTTGTAGGCGATGCGGCTAGCAACCCATCTCTATTTCGGTCCCTTTCCGCCTTTACGCCGACAATCATGCTAAACGTTGCCTTTAGGTCTTGTCACACTAGGCTCTGTCTACTCAAGGTATAAAGACGTGATTTATGTATTATATGTTGACAGTCTAGTGAGATAGCGACGCGCCGATGGTCTGGAGAGGTTTTTTCGTTTGTATGTTAGTCTAGGCTTAGGGTTTGTGTACATAGTTTCTGTTCATCTCTACTTAAGCTAACTTTAACTTGATTCTGAAGAAAAACTTGCTGTACCAGTATTCTATTTACATTTCATACACATGAAGCAACGTAAGCTAACAATTCAAGAATGATTCTCGAATAGTAATAAAATGTTTTAACAAAGCTAGGTAAGCTAATTAGTACTTAGAAAATGTTATAAAAAATTCAGAATCCACCTACACCACACCACAACATCCATAAATTCGCAAACCATCACATCAGAACCCGGCCATATAGGCTACATTATGAAAATTGCCTTCTCGGCGTAAATAGTCGTGCGAAGGTGTTGCCTTTCCAAACACGGGGCACAATGTGTCTCAATTTATGCGGGTGAACTCCGAAATTCTAAGACTCATCGACACGCTCGATGACAATCCGAGATAATTGGAAAACTACGTCTCTCTAAACCCCTCCTCGGAGTTTAATGGACACCGTGTATTTGTTTCCAACAAAACAAACAAACTATAATTGCACAACTCCATCTTGATTTGTTTTGATTGAAAGCCAATTTGGTTGAAGTGTTTCTAGAGGCTATGGAGTTTGTAATAATATTGCGGTGGCTCGGTTAAAGTGGTTGTTTAGTAGACGGAGTTTAATTTGTATTGTAGTTCCTCTAAGCCGTCTTCGGGGGTTATTGAAAAAGCCATGGCTTATGGAGGGAAAACAAAAAGCGATTCATTGTAAACTTGGCTTCGGACCTGTAAAGAGAAGGGGAAGGCAGTTTGCTGGAATATTTGGAATTAATTACAACATTAACAATATTTCGTGATCGCAATGTGATAACTCTTGTTCGTAAAGGAAAGAGATTATTGACAGAAAACCTTCGACGCAATGGAGTGGAGGAGTGTTATAAGTTTGAAGAAAGAAAGAAATACTTTACACCATATCGGTACTATTCCTTAGTACATTGTATTTCTCCTTTATATCTACGTGTATCGAATGTGTGTAAATAAATGTTTCTCTCTCTCTCTCTCTCTCAAATACAAATATAAGATAATATACACAATTTTATAGACATTAACAAGGTAAAACAAAAAAAAAACATAGACATGAAAAATATATCATCAGCGTTGTGTGTCTTCGCAAAAGTGAAATGGTCGTTGCTTTGACGTTGATCTCTCTCTCTCTCTTTCTCTCTCTCTCTCCCTCTCTCTCTCCCTCTCTCTCGCTCTCTCTCTATATGTGTGTGTGTGTCTCTGTCTGTCAGTGGCATCATATCAATCATCATCATCATCAAGCAGATGGACCGACTTCAATGCGGTTTGTTTTCATTCGAAAGCCAGGTTCCTGGCGGTGGTTCTTAGCCATGTTTGATAAAAAACGGTCCAGCAGTTTGATGAATATCAGCTCTTTTTCAAAATGATGTACCTAAGGCATTTATGGCAACATTTTTTTTCAATTTACGGTTTGAATCGGTACTCGATGCGTGGGGTTTTTTTTTTTTTTAATTAAAAGTCGATTGTAGCTTAGCTGAAACATCAGCTAACCGGGATCTTAAACCAGCATAAAGCAGTGGGTTGCTTTGCAAAGGCGGCAATTTTTCCAACGCTCATCCCTCAATAGAGCGTTCAACGTAGCGCAAAACCGAAATTTCTCTGTAAAGTGACTATTCCGCACAAAATAATTGAGCAGTTATGCTAATGAGGTACAAGTTGAACCGACGCCAAAACGCTGTCTGCGGAGCTTTATGCAAATACACATGAACGGCAGCGGACGCGGAAGCGGGAGCGGACAACGTCTACATTATGCGGCGTGGATTTCATACCTTTCTTACGCCAAAGACAACAAAGTTTCGGGTACTCTTGACCAGTGGGCTTCTTACCTAACTCGCCCGCAATCGCCATGAATGTGACAGCTAGCTGATTCCGATGCCAATTGTCAGCCCATACATGAGCTGTCAAAATGAACACGATGGCGATTGCGAGCGAGTTAGATAATAAGCCTACTGATCTTTTTTTCAAAACATCCCCAATTTGGTCACGGAACGTCCGTCTAGGCCTTCCCTCCCAACGCAACCATTCACACCTCCTACATAATTAAATGTAAAAAGTGCAATCCTATGACAGACGGTTAGATATTCGTGTCTTGTGTGTAGAAAAGTAGAAAAAAAGCCGTGGTAGCCTAATAGCCTAAATAACCTGTGGCCTCTCAAGCAGAGCGTCGTGGGTTCAAATACCGGGCGCGCACCTCTGAGTTTTTCGGAATTTATGTGCGAAAATTACATTTGAAATTTGCCATGAGCTTTTCGGTGAAGGAAAACATCGTGAGGAAACCTTGCACACATCTGCGAAGAAATTCAATCGTGTGTGTGAAGTTGCCAATCCGCGATGGGCGCGCGTGGGAACTATAGCCCAAACCCTCCAATACACGGAGGAGGCCTATGCCACGAGGCACGCCAAATTACGCGACTATTTAATAATAAAACAACAACAACAACAACAAAAATGAAATTGTTGCGAATTCGGAATAAAAAAATATTATTACTAGCTTCTGCCCGCGACTTCGTCTGCGTAGAATTATACATAAAAACCTTCCTCTTGAATCACTATCTATTAAAAAAAACCGCATCAAAATCCGTTGTGTAGTTTTGAAGATATAAGCATACATAGGGACATGGGGACGGAGAAAGCGACTTTGTTTTATAATATGTAGTGATTATTATATTATAACGGTTTTTGGTACCATTTGAACGTAGAACCCTAAAATTTAAACGAACTTATTAAAATACTTGCCTTAATATTCGCCCAGTTTAACTTAAGTAAACAAATCTCGATTAATATTATGATCGATGTCCAACGCGGCGCTTTGAGGGCTGAATTATGTTTGTCTTGGGATCCTTGACAGTTTATGACGATTAATAGCTGAATTAATTCAAAATGTTTACATGCTCGATTTAGATCGATTCTTTTGGATCCTATATTGAACCGTTTTTTAAATTATTTATTTACTATACGCGATGATTTTTAATCGGTGATCAGGTACCAATTTTAATTCAGCAAATAAATAGATCACGTTAAAATCGCAGTTACATCGAACCGAGCTCTTTTTTCTATGATGACGTTAATCCCGAGTAATTTGTAGACCAATTTTAATTGTCACCCAATTTATGGTTTATTCTATGAACCTATAGCCTCTTTTAATCTATACTAATATATTATAAAGAGGAAAAATTTGATTGTTTGTTTGTTTGCATTGAATAGGCTCCGAAACTACTGGACCGATTTTAAAAATTCTTTTGCCGTTACAAAACTACATTATCACTGAGTGACAATAGGGTACTTTTTACCGCGGGAAAATACCTATTCCTACGGGAAAATTAATTTATCGCGGGCGAAGCTGCGGACGGAAGGCTAGTATTTAAGATACCTACTTGACTTATCCTACTACTATTTTAAACGCGGAAGTTTGTAAGTGGATGGATGGATGCATGTTTGTTACTCTTTCACGCCAGAACGGCTGGACAGATTTGGATGAAATTTGGAACATAGATAGATTATGGTCTGGAGTAACACATAGTGTTGGAGGTTGCATTGCTATAGAGTAACATGGCTGATTCCATCATATTATTATGTCACTTTATTGACTGACAAGTTGATGGCGTACTCTTGTTTTAGCCCTTGTGCTGATTATATCTGCTATACATGAAAATGTGTTTAAATTAATATTATAAAACATAGGCTACTTTTTATTTCGGAAAATTTCGTTGTTCATGCGGGATAGCGATAAACGAATTTTATGCAGACGAAGTTGCGGGCAACAGCTAGTGAGTAATAAGTTGTCATTGTCAATTCTAACGAAGTCGTGATTATTGACACAAGATCTAAGGATAGGTGCGCACCGGGTGACATATTGTAACGGTAGTAGTTGTTATCTTTGTAAACACAGAGAGTCCCACTGCCGCCGTGACAAAATGTTTCCCGTGCGCGCCTAGTCTAAGGCTTACGGGGAATTCCCCATCGGTATCCATTTTGCTTCAATAATTAATGTAGGACGAACAGGTATCCAGTTGTTTTTGGTTTTAACGATATCATAATCATAACACTGGTCTACAGTGGTTTTGTTGTCCTAGATATGAAAGTGATTTTGGGTCTATTTACCTATGCACACAATTCATGAAACTATCAATGATTTTGTAAGATTTGCTCTGATTTTTTTTTATATCTTTATTTTCATTTTACGTTACAAAAATCAAAAAACGAGAAACAAAATAACTGATACATTCATAATGTCAGTTACCTATGTTTTGATAATTTAAAATACATCGAAGTAAATAAAGAGGAAAATGTCGAAAATATATTTTATATTTCCATAAAACGCCTTTTATGAGCTTTTCTTCTATAATTTTTCAGGGGACAATCTCTTTTCAAAGACCAGCAGTAATAATTGTTCAAAAATAAAAAATATAAGATATGCCAAAATCCAGAAAATACGAGCACATTGAGAACTTTCATGAATATGTTCGTAATCTGGGCACTTGAAAACGTTAAAATTTGCGATGATATCCAGGGCAACAAAAAAAAAGTTTTTTTTTTTGTAGAGCTGTATAATTAATTAAATAGTGAGATAATCGCGTAAGACCTCATCTATTAAATTAAATTTTGATTGGTGGTCAGTATTTTTCAACTCCTGATCACCGATTAAAAATTATCGTGTATATTTAGACAGCTATCTCGTATAGTGAAACCAAAAAAAAACAAGCTTTCAGATCAAAACGAGGCTTCTTTGATAAGAATTGGAGCGCAAAAGGATTACAAGCCCAAAGGAATCTTTCATGAACAAACAGTCCTATTGTGTTAATTTTTTCTATTGTTCGAGGTATCACGTAGATAGGTACAGGCATTTACGCGCCCAGAATTGTCACTACGTCAGATTTGAGTAACGTGATAATTTGCTCAGATATAAAGGTGTCGCAAAATTCTTCAATAAGTTTGACGGAACACCCCTACAGTTTTTTAATTTACATTTAAGAAAAATTCTAAATGTCACTGAAAATTAGAACACATAGAAAAATCCGAAAAGTAAAGCTATAGCCGGGAATCGAACCCGGATCCTCGTCATTCCGTGACGCGTGCTATACCACTACACCACCCATAACAGCCTACTTCGAATTTTTCTACGTGTAATTTAATAATTTTATTAATAATTCCTAACGGTAAAACCGTAACAGTAAACACAAGAATCAAGAAATAAAAAATTCTTGATTCATTTGATAGTACTTACATTTAAGATTTCAAATTTAGTACCGCCTTTAACGCGGTGCGCTTTAAACATCGACCAATGTATGAAATCATTTTGTCGACCACGATTAAAAAACCTAAAAAATACAAGGAAATCAAACGAACCCAATAATCTGCTGAAATTTTCCAAAAGAGCTTTGAGACTATGTATTTATTTACATACATAATATATCACGTCTTTATCCCTTACGGGGTAGACAGAGCCTAAGGTAACAAAACCTTAAGGCCACATTTAGCATGATTAAGGGCGTATAGCTGGACAGGGATATCAAAATAGTGATGGGTTATGCTAGCCGCATCGCCTATAACATGATTCCTAATACTTTCGCCCATTCCCACGATGGGCTTTTACCATCTGCGTGGGAAGAGAAGCAACTAGCAAATTCTATGTTTATTCTTTACTAGACCAGCATGTAAGAAAAGCCGTGGTAGCACCTATTGATCTAACCATAACCTCTTAAACATGATCACTGGACAAAAACCAAAGCTTGTACCTCTGATTCTTTTTAATTTTTATCTATCTGCGAAATTTGCGATGTAATTTAGCATGACCTTTTCAGTGAAGGAAGAAAAGTAATGTGAAAACCCGACACACTTGCGAAGCAATTTAATAGAGGGTGGAATTTTTCGAATTCGGACTGAGAGTTGAGAAGAGGCTTATGTGTGTAATGTACAAGCTAGAAATGATGAAGATGTTACCGACTTACAGCCTATTGACACGGTATAATATTTATTAGTAGGATTTCGATTTAGGAGTTTCAACTGTATACCTCTACGTTTCCTGAAAAAAAAAGTCTTGACGGACGGACTGACAACGAAGTGATTTTGTAAGGATTATTTTTTCCCTAACTTCCATGCTGTTCTGCACCAGTTGCTTTTCTTCCCACGCAGATAGTAAAAGCCCATTGAGGGAATGTGGGCGATGCGGCTGGCAACCCTACCTTAGGCTCTGTCTACTCCGTAAGGAATAAAGACGTGATTTTTGTATGTATGTGTGTATGTATTTTTTCCCTTACCCTAAAACCTAACAGAGTTTCTTCGTTGTATTGCAACATTGTTAGAAAACGTGGGAGAATCGTGATATTTAATGAAAAGTCATTCAAGGCGCCGTGACATATTCTAAAGTTCTAAAACACCTGGGATCCGCGAGACGCGGAGCAAAATGAAAATGTCAGAACGTGCCACGTTGCATTTTACATCGTGGCATATATTCGTGATAGATGGAACAGAGCAGCGCTACTATACTACTCAAAAGAAAACACGGGGCACTCGAATTACTGACAATCGATACATACATAGTATAAAACTAAGTCGCTTTCTTCTGTCTGTCTATCCCTATGGATGCTTAGATCTTTAAAAGTACGCAACGGATTTTGATGCGGTTTTTTTGTTAGACAGAGTGATTCAAGAGAATGGTTTATACGTATAATTCTACGCAGACGAAGTCGCAGATAGAAGGTAGTTAAAAATAAAGAATAAGTTAGTGATTTCGCTTGACAAGTTGACAGCGTTAAAAGTCCTAAATATAATTTTGCATTGTATTAATTAAACGTTACTATAAAAAAATGCTAGAAAGACACCTGTTCATTTATATATTTTAATTTTACTGATGAAAGTCAAGAGGCCCCTATTTTCTTTTGAGTAGTATATAAAGGTTTACTATCTAAGTTTTACAAACGTATCATTTTGATAAACCTTAATCTTCTTAATTGGGCATTTTCAAAAAACCATGTATCCTTGAGTTTTTTTCCAAAATGATGACATTTTGAGTTTTTCTGAATCAGAATTATTAGCAGTATTTATTTTTGTAAAAAAAAAAGTGTCGATTGGTTTTTTTGTCAGTTTTGTGACACTATTTTCATACGGTTTATATGGGGGCGTCACAAAACTGACACGAGAAAGTTGTACGGGAAATTAAGGTAATCTTGTTGGAAAAAGGGTACACGTTTTTTTAAAAATGCCCTATTACATGATCGCTCAGAATTATCCCGGAATATTGCAACAGATTGGTTGAAATTGATTGATTTTAGCGCTACAATCGAGATAAACAAAAGATGACTTAGATATAGGCAATGATACTTAAAATGTATGAATGAAAGTGTTGACCTGTGTTTTATCTATTATTTCTTGTCCGTATGTATGTTGGAACGCCGATGTCGCACAATTGCGTATGACGTCAAAGGACGGGTAATAAATGTGCGTCAAGTTTTGGTTTTACTTGCCACATATTAAGCAAAAACAGTAGTGAATTCGGACATTTGAAATTTTCCTTCTTTTGCCAAACAATATTTTTTGTGAAAAAAACATAGAGGCGTTACTTTGCAGAGGTATACTTTAATGCAAAAAAAACAGTTTTAAGACTAGTTTTTTTTCCTGGCCGTATTTTTTCTGACAGTAGTAGATGCATTGTTATTCAATCCACACATGTCTATATCAAACAAAGCACGAATGAAAAATAACTTTTCCTTCTTCTTTTTCAGCTGCTGCTGCTTAGGGTGGAGCACGCTTGCCTTGCGTTCTTCTTATAATTTATGCAACTGTCTGCCCCTACCGGAATTCGAACCCGGGACCTCTAGCTTCATAGTCAGGGTCACTAACCACTGGGCTATCCGGTCGTCCAAATTTATATTAACAATTAACTTACTGATATTATTGTTTTTATGGACATACTCGCTGACATGTCATTAGTTTCCGCCATTGTTCCCGAACGTTAATGACAACATCAGAGGTCTCATTATGTAGTAATAAAAAGAAACAATCAACGGAATATCAGGGATGGTTAAGGCCCTTTGTTTTTGGACGGCAAAAAGGATCTTGTGAATACTTGTTCGGTAAGAATGGAACCTAGTTCGTAACCAATTGTAACAGGCGTTTTATTGCGCAGGTCCATATCTAAGAACTTTTCTGTTCACTCAAACCAAAAAAAACAAGGCAGAGTATTTCTAACTGCAAAGGAAGGACACGTTAAAAACTACGCCTTGCCGCGTGCACGTGTGCGTGCCTGAGAAGAAGTAATCTAGTGAGCTATAGATACCAACTGTTATAGTTATTTAAAATCATTCACTCGCGTGCTAAGTACACCATCTCTACAGACAGAGTTATAATTAACGCCTGATTCAATCAATTGCTTCAAAATTCCCACGTTAAATGATATTAGAAACATATAGAGTGAAAGTGATACTTGTCATCAAAGTGATAAGTATATACCTACCACATTCTCGTATATTATCGAGGAAGTTTCCAGAACTTGTGCTGCACTAACTTACGTAGGGAAATTAATAGATGTTTGTCAGAACTAATACGTACTAACTGCTTAGATAAATCGTCGTGACTTCGTCATTAGTTAGGGATGAGATACCTTGGCTTTAGAGGATCGAATCAACTACTAGAGGCTTGGCAGGCAGCTTGTATAAAACAAGGCGAAATATCTTTTTAATTAGGAATTACATTTTGAATACAAGCTTTTTATGCTGACTGTACTTGCATTGTCACCCGTCTTACATACGTGTATTTGCCAAATTTAAAGTCAATCAAACCAACCGTTGAAGAGTTCCCTCCTGCGGAGATCGTCCTGGCTGGGTCACCAGAATTCTACTACCAGACTATCGTATTGTTGTGAGGATGGGCGTTGGGAGACAACTAATGTACACGAGTTTTGAGTAAATACTGTCCTTTATTATACATTACCTTACGCTTATATAGTACTACATACTGGGAGAGTGTGAGTGTGGCACAGCACACACTACACCTCCCCCCTTGAAAAAATTAAAAAAGAAAAACATACCAATATGTTTGTATTTTTTTTTCTTAAGCACTATACCTACTATCTATGACTAACTATTATTTTATGTTTAAATGTAAAAAAAAAACTTAAAACTGACTTAAAGAAATATACATGACAATCTATCCAATTTAGTTTCCGGTGAAATTACATTTTCTTTATTATAAAATTTCTCCAAAATGCAGACCTTTACTCAAATTTTTGTTTAGAAGTTTTTTTTTTCACAATTTCTACCTTTTAGTATCTAAGAGTAAAACTTAATACTTCACATGACGCTAGGTTAATATTATTAATCATTACATACAACTAACTTAATAATAGCACGCTTTGCTGATGAGATACAAAACAAAAGTAATACAAGACGCAGTTGCTTCGTTATTTTTTTTTATTGACATGTGTTACTCTTAAAAAATATATATCTTTTTGTTATTGATGTTTGTTTAAAATTTGCTTAATATTTTTCTGTATTTCCTATCTTCTTAACTTCAGACTTTTTCATTTATATATAATATTCGTCTCAGTGGCTAATGGCCTTTCTTTCAATCTATTCTTTTAAACACTTCTACTTTTACAATTTCTTTATCTTTCTTTAATAATACTTCTCCTTAGTGAGCAATTTTAGCTTCACTTTTTGGCATGGTGCACACTCCACATCTTATTTATATGGTCGGCCGACCTTATTTCACATATTCATTTATTTATTCAGGATACAGGTTTTTTTTTTTTTTTTTTTTTTTACTTTCGTGCGCGCACATACATTAAACCATTTATAACATAATACACAGGCAGTTCATTTAACACTTCCATACTTAATTTGCATTCCTTGTGTCCAAGAGTCCCCACGAGTGATAGCTCGACCGCCTCATGGTCGAAGTTCAAGGATTTCCTACCTGCCCTGTATCCTGGGTGCACCTTGCTACCAGCTCGCTCAACAGCGCATCTCGTGCTACTGTTGATAACGACTGATATTTTCCTACTTTTATTCTACGCACATAATCCATTACATAAATTCTCATTCATAAACTATCTAACTACTCTTGCATAAATGAAAGCATATCAGCTCATAAGAAATCCAATAACTCTTAGGTGGCCTGCCTAATCGCTCTTTGGCACACTTATTTGCTTCCGCTTTCCCAACTCGTTGCTTACAAAGCATTCTTTCAAAACTGTACTACTACTTTTTTTTTAAATAACCTGCACAATATCATTCATATCGCTTTTTTTTCTAGTCTTATTCAAACTCTTCAACATCAATGCAGCACCTACACATAATTTGGTAAAAACAAAACTAATATCAAATTTAATCTTTATGTCTGCAATCTGTATTGCACATTGCAACGAAAATAATGTGTACAATAATTTTAATCACTCTATGTAGTAAATATATTTTTTCAAATTATTTAAAAAAAAGGTTACGGGATGATCAGTCCGTTAGCTTTTATTAAATTATTTTCAAATTTATCTTTTATTTTTGAATAACTACTTATTTGTATCTAACATATTACTTAAAATGGCACGTTACTTTTCCTGAAAACTAAGAATTGAAAAAAAAAAAAATTGTATATCGGTTTACCTAAACGTCACATAAAATAATTTCATTACATGATAATCTAAAAGTTCTATAAACGTTGCATAGTGACGAACTTACCTTCGGTAATCTGAGCTGTAATAACAGACATTGCATGCCTATCCATATTTGATGATCTATCTATATGAGGTCATCTTACTTACGACTGTTACTATGAACAATGACTGTCTATTTTTAGAGAGCAAGTATATATATTTTAAATTTAGTTTAGCATTTAAATTTGCGTCGTGAAACAAAATTACTTTTTATTCTCAAAATTAATATTCAAATCACAATTGCGTTCTTGTACCATTAAAATTTCATCAAAATCTCAATGTATAACTTTTAATTTACTTCTTCTAAAAAAAACATTAAAACTATTATCTCATCAACAAGCGGCACCTACATAGCTGTAAATACAAAAAATAATAATATAATAATTCATAACAAGAAGTCGTAAATTTTTAAGCTAATAAAACCGTAAACTTTGTTGTTGTTATAATCCTGGTCCATCTTGTCCATTAGCGATACCTTCTATCTTCTGCATAATCATCGAAACCAAACGGCACCATCAACTAACTCCCTGCTGCTCCTCTCACGACTCCGTCACCTCTCGACACCATGTACTACCCTGCAGCCTCCTGATCTTGTCCTCTGCTCATCCTCTGGACTGCTACATCTCCCGGCAGCATCCTTTAAACTCCTTTTTATTTTCAATTTTTTTTCCATGTCCTTATTCTTCATCTTCGTCTGATTTCATTTAAGTACAAATGTATTTTATTCTTCTTGTTTCCGTGTTTATTTACGGTTATTTATTTTTATATATACTATACTTATATCGTACGTTATAATATCATTATAGTTCTAAATTATTTTTATTTAGTGTCTATTTCTCTTCACTTTCCACTTCACTTTGTTCTTGTATTTTTTTCCATAAATATTTATTGTTATTATTATTTAACTTTTACCACTGGTCGGCGCAGCGCGCCGCCAGTGCAGCGCCAAGGCCGCACTGGCAGGGTCGCCATGTGAGGATGGGCGTTGGGAGACAACTAATGTACACGAGTTTTGAGTAAATACTGTCCTTTATTATACATTACCTTACGCTTATATAGTACTACATACTGGGAGAGTGTGAGTGTGGCACAGCACACACTACATTGTCATCTGACTTACACAAGTATGCAAAGTTTCAGATCCATCGGTTGAAGATATCTGCTTCAAAATTGAGTTGCAAGATTCCACTCAACATACATTTATACGTACGTACATAAATACATTACAAGTTAAATGAAAGCTTGTAAAAAAGGAGGCCTTAGGAGACGAATGGCATCGCATTATTATCGTATGCATTTGTATGACACGACTTTTTTTTAGATGTGGGAAATGCGCCTTATGCATCCGCCCGGTACGGGGTTAGGGGGTATGTGGGGCTCTCCCGCGACGGCAGGCAAACCCACTAAAAACCACGCGGATTCCCTATTCGGTCGTATGTGAGGCGTTACGGGAGCACTCCGTGTCACCGCGACGCCCCACGACCACCCCGGGATGGGGTTCCCTCTTCGCGGCACCTGTGCAAAGCAGGTTTGGGAATATGTGTGCGTCCTTTCCTTAGTCGCTGTCGGTAGGTACTATCACTGACAGTCATGCACACTGAGGCAGAAAAATGCACGAGTTTTTTTGTGAGAAATGTGTTTATCTGTCATGTCACAATTGCCCAAATATCTGTTCGAATATTCCAGTTTAATTTTATATCGTTTCCATGATAATAAAACGTGGCAATCTACGTCCATAGCAGCAATTGTAAAGGCTGCCGGTTCGCTCCAACTTTCATAATTTCATAATTCGCCGGTGCTGATTGACAATCAAGATATTAAGTTGATGGGATTCTCGATGATTCTTCATTAAAACTGGTAGATTGGGAGCTTTGATGGCATGAGTGCCTGTCAATTATCACAAAGTTGCGAACGTCATTATGCGAATTATTATAAAAGCATGTACCTATTATTCTGTGTTAAAACGCCGTGGTAGTCTTCACCCATATTTAGACCTAATGTTGAAGGGGCACTATCTGTCATCTTGCGCATGAATCTTGTAGCTGGCTTTTTTAGGTACGTGTGTTTCATGTATAATATATTATGTATTTTCAGTAGGGACTTAGTATATTATTATATATTCTAAATTGCACCACCTGCTCAGATCTGTTCTGTTCTCCAGTCCATTATGGTTGCCTGGTAGAGATCGCTCTGTAGCGATAAGGCCGCGTATTGATACCTTGTAATATTCTGTATACCTTTTTTCTGTTTTGGTTGGTATGTGTGGTGTTCAATAAAGAGTTATTGTATTGTATTGTAGTGTAGTGGTTCGACCTGTGGCCTCTCAAGCAGGGGGTCGGGGGTTCGAATCCCGGTCTCGCGCCTCAGAATTTTCCGGATAATGTGCGTAATTACATTTGAAATTTATCTTGAGGTTTTCGGTGAAGGATAATTTCGTGAGGAAATGCACACATCTGCGAAGCAATTCAATGGTGTGTGAAGTTACCAATCCGCACTGGACCCACGTGGGAACTTTAACATAGCAATGGGACGTTTATAAGCTAGAGATGACTATTCTCAATGGAAACTTAGATGCTGGTCTGTGAGCAAAGAAAAAACATAGAATGTACCAGCTTCTCGACCCGCGCAGATGGTAAAAGCCCATAGAGAGAATGGGCGAAAATCATAGGAATCATGTTATAGGCGATCGATGAGGCTACCCACCCATCACTATTTTGATTTCCCTTTCCATACGCCCACAAACATGCTAAATGTGGCCTGTAGGTACCTGTTACCTTGGGCTCTGTCTACCCCGTAAGGGATAAAGACGTGATTTGTGTATGTGTATGTATTTCTTCCATGCTGGTCTGGGAGTAAAGAAAAAATATAGAATGTACCAGTTGCTTCTCTACCCGCGCAGATGGTATAAACCCATCGAGGGATTGGGCGAAAATTATAGGAATCATGTTATAAATTCCTTGACATTTAATTTTAACTGATGATGTAATTTTATATTGAAAGAAAGAAAGAAAGAAAAAAGTTTATTTATGACAATCACAAAACATCAAATAAAATAAATTAAACAAAAAAAAATTGTCACAAAATGGTCCCATTGGTCCTATTGAATGATTAAATAAACATAAACATAAACATAATATAGGCGATGAGGCTGGCGACCCATCACTATTTTGATTTCCCTTTCCACCCATACGCCCACAAACCTTCTAAACGTGGCCTTTAGATCTTGTTACCTTAGGCTCTGTTCACCCAAGACGTGATTTATGTACGTTTGTAAAGTTTAACAATTATGAATGTAAGGCAGCCTTTAATTTGTCTGATAAAACAGTTGCGGCTAGAAGTCGTAGAACAAACAGTGGGTACAATTTAGTGTTTCCGGCTACGGCTGCCCGGTGCGGCATTCCGACCGGACCGGCACCGCATCTGACGTTTATTCGATTTAAGTCCGGCCACCGGCCGCAAGTTTGGTAAAGTGCCGCATGAATGAAGTTTAAACTTTAAATTTAGTTTACGGTGTTCCCAGAACGTCTATTTTGTAGCAATCAGGCGTATTCTGCGTTGCGAACAAAATGCTGAATTGTTATCTGTTTTCTGATTTGAATTCAACATTTTTGAATAGGCTACTTTTTATCTCGGAACGTTGCTTAGTTCCCGCGGGATAATAACGGAATTCTTTGCAGACGAAGTCAGGGGCTACAGGTAGTTTAATTATAAAGTTAGCAAAGGCTTCACAAGTACAGGGAAAAATACAAAAAATACACACATACGTACATAAATCACGTCTTTATCCCTTACGGGGTAGACAGAGCCTATGGTAACAATACCTAAAGGCCACGTCTAGCAAGATTGTGGGCGTATAGGTGGAAAGGGGAATCAAAATATTGGTGAATTGCTAGCCGCATCGCCTATAGCATGATTCCTAAGACTTTCGCCTATTCCCTCGATGAGTTGTTACCATCTACGCGGGAAAAGAAGTAACTGGTACATTCTATATTTTTTCTTTACTCCCAGAGCAGCATAGAAGATACAAAAATTCAAATTTGAAAGGCCCATTGTTGCCATAAAAATGATCCTATAGAGAAGTGTTTGTTTTTTAATAAGATGTTAAATGATTAGTTAATATTATTAAATCGCATTTTTTATTAATACTTGCGTTAGTTTTACGATTATGGCGAATGTATGGTCAATAGGTTTGTTGAAATTACACGTGATAGTGTAAACCTGCAAGAGTTTATTAAATAAATTAAACTTCTGACTCAATAAAGCGAAAATAAAAGCGAGTATAGTAAACAAAAGTTTTTCTGTTTGTCAATCACCATACAAAATTTAAAAGAAGAATGTCGCATAACTACAATACTGTAAGTGGGTATATATGATCAACGAAGGACTAATAAAACTAAGAGTACTTATAAATTCTCTAATAATTTATCAACAGAAACATACATGAAAAAACAATATCCAACCAAACGCAACGTACCTAATTAATGTAATTTTTTCTTGTGATATCGGCCATTGACCAACGAGTAAAAAGCTTTTTATTTGACTTAAGTAAATTAGTCTAAACTCTAATCTATGGTCCAAATATGTAGCCACACCACCGTTTGATATGACATATTATCAAATTTGTGAGGGGAGCCGGACAAGCAAATTGCAACAATTCATCACTCTGAAATTAGTAGCAGCTGGAGTCGACTGCCATAAATATTCGTTTCTTCAACCTAATACCCATGTCATTAGCCACTAATAACTGGCTAAGTGGCATAAATGTGACAAACAACTAATGATAAGTTGCCGGGGGAAGGAAATGACGAGATTGCGCTCAATTGTTTTGAAACCGGCAGGACATTGTGTTTCGGCGTGGAGAGTGAAGCAGGCTGTGAAATTACTGGCATTTAGGTTATTCTATCGTAACCAAAAAGTTGTATTTTACATACATACATACGTACATAAATAAATCACGTCGTTATTTCTACAAGGTACGGTCAAGTGCAAAAATAAGTATCGATAGGAATTTCTCAAAAATATGGCCCACGATCTTATTACGCTGGCGTAAGAGCGTTAGGTACTTATTTTTGAAACTTTGTCTAGATACATATTATTACACTTGACTGGAGCATTGAATGGAGCATATTACATGGAGCCTAAGGTAATAAGACCTAAAAGCCACGTTCAGCATGCTTGTGGGCATTTAGGTGGCAAGGGGAATCATTGCACCGCCTATAACATGATTCCTAAGACTATCGCCCATCTCCTCGATGGGGAAGAGAAGCAACTGGTACGGTTTTGACGTTTCTTAACGAGTTTATAAACGTCAAAACCGTACCAGTACCGTAACTATGTACCGAGATATTCTATGGGGTGCGAGTCGAGTTACCTCCGCGTGTGGTCAAGAGCTGCGGTTCGTTTTGGATCCATCCGAGGGGAAGAGCAGTGCTTGGTGCGGTGCACTCTGCTGGGCATCGGTTAATGATTTTCTGACAGATTCTGAGGAATATCATTATCCGCTGTGTTATACCGTACAACGTTGCCTACATTTTTGTCACAAGATTTTTGAATACTGTATTTATTATTACACATAAACGGATAACTCACGTATAAAAAGTCGAGTGATGCTCGACATGTTTCGGACTATTCCGTAGTCCTTCTTCCTGGAGCGCTCGCCCCGGCGGCAGCGAAACGAACACTGCGCGCCAGCGCTCTGTTCGCGCGGCTGCTCGACGCAACTGACAGCGGCGCACAACTACCCTCGTTTTCATCGTCATTTTTATTACTGTCAAATGTAGGGCAGCACACAACACTGATCACGTCACTCCGTAAAGGTTCGCTCACACTCACCGTTTGGTCAATATTTAAAACAGTTTTCCAACTCGGGGGCACCGACCATCCACTATCCCGGTTGAAATTGGGATACCGACTTATTTCAATGGCTTCACGTACTTTCCGCGGAATGAAAAACTTTTCTCTCGCCAGTACTGACACCTTATCAAACCTGATATAATGCGTCGAATCAGATTCCATCGAATGTTCAGCGACAGCAGACCCCTTGTCATCCTGTTTCTTCAAAACATATATATATTTATGTGTAATAATGATTAAGTCTCACGGTAGTTTCATGTTGAAACTGTATTTATTACTTTGACATTGGCGAAATCATCGCATCGATCGATGGGGCCGTATTAAAAAAATAAGAACTATGTACCGGGATATTTTAAACGAGAACTGTCTGGTTTGTCAAATAAAAATCCGACTTTATTTGGCTACGCGTCTACAGAGGTTTTATTTCTATTAGTGCCAATATAACTCAAGTGGCCCCTATTTTCTTTTTACTAGTATATTTTCCTTTCCACTTATATTACTTAGACCTTCTATAAGTTGTTTCCTCGTATCGAGACGAGATTATAGCAAGTTAATCCGAAGGGGAGTATGATCGATGCAGATTGCCGGGCTTCGGCCATATATCAATTCGGTGTGTCGGCTCGAACCAGTTCGAACCTGTGATACACGAAAATGAGTGATTCTTGTACTAATTATAAGAATGTTGTACAATACATAATTAGTACAACTCCTGGGACTTATTCCGCAACAAAAGGACAACCGGACGAATGAAGAACTAAAAATAATTGAACGAATCAGGTGTTACTTTGCGGAGGGTCATATTAATGCTTAAAAATCACAAAAATCTTTGCTTATTTGATTTTCGGTGAGTAAATTTCTTTTTCACCTATTAAAAATCGATCCAGCCGTTCTAAAGTTATACATACATACATACTTGCATAAATCACGTCTTTATCCCTTACGGGGTGGACAGAGCCTAAGGTAACAAGACCTAAAGACCACGAGCATGATCGTGGGCGTATGGATGGAAAGGGGAATCAAAACAGTGACGGGTTGCTAGCCACATCGCCTATATAACATAATACCTAAGATTTTCGCCCAATCCCTCGATGGACTTTTTACCATCTGCGCAAGTACATTCTATGTTTTTTTCTTTGCTCCCAGACCAGCATGGAAGAGTTATAAATGGTGTGAGTAAACCAACTTTGTTTTATGTGTATAGATAGAAAATGAAAAATATACGTAATACCTCCTAATCACATCGCGTAGTAGTTTTCTTCTCACAGAGCTTGGTACAGTGACCGAGATGGATTACAGCGTCCGGGCTGTCAGGTCTCTTTTAACAGGGTAGGTCTGCAGCGTTTAGGTTTAAAAATGCAACGTGCGTGGTTCTCACACGGAGTGCAAACGGCGTTCCTTATAAATACACGCTGAGCACAATCCAATTGCCACGCTTAGTTTTAAGTTTGATTTACTTTATATAAATATATGTAGGACCGGGATGAATGAAAAATAAGCTTCACAAAACTGCGTTTATTCAATTTTTAGATTAAAATTTACAACAGCGGCTACGAGCGCGTGCACACCCATCCATGCAAGTCCCTCTTTCTTTCTCCCTCACACATTACTATCTCTTTCACACACAACCTTGCATTCCAATTCACGCTTCCATTCCTACATGTATGTATACTCTATTTGTGGTAATAAAATTCTATTCTATTCTATTCTATTCTAAATAACGTTTTCCGACACTCCAATACAAAATGGAGTAAATTACCTTCCGTTGTTCGGTGAGATGGGAAAAGAATACGTATCAATGGCGTACCGTGTGCAAGTTATTGTGGGTCTAAGTGGTGTGTTTATGATCTATTGCGTAGCTTAAGTGTCACTGTATTCTCTTCTTGATGTTATTTTGTGTCCTCTTTTTTTTTCCTCCATGCTGGTATGGTTGCTTCTCTTCCCGCGAGATGGTAAAAGCCCATTGAGGGAATGGGCCGAAAGTCTTAGAAATCATGTTTTAGGCGATGCAACCCATCACTATTTCGATTTCCCTTTCCTGCTATATACCCTTAATCATGCTAAACGTGACCTTACGGTTTTGTTACCTTATGCTCTGTCTACCCCGTAAGGGATAAAGACGTGATATATATATTATGACTGACATGTTTAAGTCTAATCAGCAGTCCTTCGCCAGAGTGTCACTTTAATGATAGGTTGTAAGTTTTTTTCTCTGAGTTGAGAGATTAAAACTTATATTTTCTTTCGTTGGCTATTTTGATGTTTTCGTCTACTAACTTTTTACTAATTTCTCAACATATTGGTTTAGGATACCGAACTGTATTTCTTATCACGAAAATGCTTTGCAATGTATATTTACTGTTTATTTTTTCAGATAGAAGGATAAATATACTTAATACAAAATCAATACCTAAGAAAAATGATCCTTTTGAGGCTTCGAAACATCTTTGATATAAGTATCTAAACACTTTATATATTTGTAACCTGGTGACTGTTGTCAACCAATTAAACAACAATTAATTATTAACAATTAATTGTTAAACGTGGCAAGTCGCGAAACACAATGAAATGTCATAAATTAGCGTAATTTTCAACAAGTTAGGTACTTTAACAACTACGTTAATCATAACCAACGATTTTTGATGGAAAACCTATGAGATATTATGTCAAAATCGACGGTTATTGTTAAAGTAATTCGGTGTAACTCACACTTAGACATCATGGCAACGCCTGACAAAAATAATATTATGAAGTTTATTATAGTGGGAACTATAGCCCAAGCCCTCTCATACTGAGAGGGAGCCTGTGCCCAGCAGTGGGACGTATATAGGCTGGTGAATCATCTCCATCATCATCAGATTATAGTGAGGGCATAGATTCAAAAATCTATAATACTTGTTTTAACTGGTCACCGTTTTAAATCCATGGATTTAAGTAATCAAATAGACACTAGAGCCACACTACCTAACATCTAAGTAGGTACTACAATATGAAGCCATTCGTAGGGGTCATAGGAATAAATTAATATCAAAACTTAAGATCGCATATAACGTAAATATCGTTTAGTAGGTACACATAAAATAAAACGCAAAAAGAACAAGTCCAGTTAATTATCAGTTGTATTTAATAAGTCATCTCACAAAAGAAATAAAACGCAAAACGATTTCTTTCAACAAATCATTGACTTCACAAAGTTAGATACGTAATTACGCCTCTGAATCATTGTTATTTAGGAGATACGTATAAAAAAGTCCTCAAAGCCAGGCGTTGATAATTATTTCGTAAATAAGTAATTTCGAATAATAAAAGAGCAGAAATGATCTCGTAGGAAACCAGTGAAACGGGATCGTAATGAAACGAAATCGGGAACGGTGTACAATCTTAATTGTACATCTCCCCCTTACTGTGCAATAAATAACTTTTATTCATTGTTTAAAACACTGCTTCGTTCACGGTCGTTTAAGTAAGTTAACAGACTTTATTGGCAACGATAGCCTGAGCCTCTAGTGCATGTTTTTGAGACCATAATCGTTTCGAACGCGTTTGCGTTACTACCTCAATTGCTATTGGCAAATTGGTACCGGCGCGTATGGCCAACAAACTAATCCCATAGTCTTTGACGCCGGCTTCATTATGTTTGGAAAAATTGGCAAACAGGACGCAGTCATAGGAAGGAATAAGACAGGAACATCTGTGCTTACTCTAACATGTGTTATGTCTATTTGCCGATGTTTGCCAAACGTTTGGAGTCGGCATGACACTTCGACGCGAATGAGTTCGATATATTTGTTGAAACAAAAAACTTAGGACCTGTTCCACAACTCTCTGTTAAGTTCCTGACATTTTGTGTCAGATATCTATGATGTCGTCTTTGTCCGTTTCGTTGTAGTTATAGCTTCTTGAGCATCAAGCTAGGAGTAAGTTTGTTCATTTATTAGCACCGAAGTGACATTAAATTCAAAGCATTTAAGGAACTCAAAAAGTTCCCTGAGAACTGAATAATGTGTAAGGGTTATTGTGTAATTAATAAACTCAAGAAAATGATTTGTTGTATACCTACATATATATAGAGTAACGTGTGCGAATAAACAAATTGACGTTACATATTAGAAAAATGATATAAGTTTCATAACAGTTCTGTACTCTACTATACTTTTCTTTTTGTTTCATTATACGATGATTATAAATCGCAGTCTTCGCGAGAGGTACGGGTAGCTGCGATTCTATGAACATATTGACGAGGATTTTAGTGCTGTAATCAAGATTAATTTATATAGGGCTTAAGGTGGGCGACATTATTGTGTAATTATAGGTTTTGAGTGGTATTACATGAGGATTGTTTATGATGTGTAGAGATGATTGTAATGATCCCTTGGTACTAATATTAAACTATAGGTGCTATGTGCCGTTAAACTTTTTCAGACTTGATTACTTTGCTATAGAGAATTTTTCGAAAGATGATTATCGTCGTTTCTTTTAGACGAGTTCTTTAATAAAGTACGGGTCTATTCTTAAGTTGCTACAAATGAACACTACTATACTAGAGAGCAAAAAAAAACGGTTCACTTTTCATACAGCTTTCTACGGGAAATAACCCGGTTTTTTGCTTCTGAGATTACATACTTAAAGGAATAAGTCTGCCATTGTGCATGTATCTCAGTGTTTGTCAATTGTATTTGTTTCATTTTTATTTTTGCACAATAGTGTTTAAATAAATACATACCTACAATCGGTCCTTTTCTTAAGTTTTCACCTCTTACACTTACTACACAAAACCAGACCACATACATACATACATACACACATACATAAAGGACGTCTTTATCCCTTACGGGGTAGACAGAGTCTAAGATAACAAGACCTAAAGGCCACGTTTAGCATGTTTGTTGACGTATAGGTGGAAAGAAAGGGAATCAAAATAGTGATGGGTTGCTAGCCGCGTCGCCTATAACATGATTCCTATTTTTGCCCAGGACAGGAGTACCCGAAACCGACGAGCATGTATGAAGAGATTGATGAGTGTGGATGAAGCGAAAGAAGTATGTCGGATCGTAGCAAGTGGAACAAAGTAGTCTCTGCCTACCCCTGTGGGAAAGAGGCGTGGCGGTATGTATGTATTTTCGTCCATTTTCTCGATGGGCTTTTACCATCTGCGCGGGATGAGAAGCAACTGGTGCATTCTATGTTTTTTCTTTGCTCCCAGACCCGCATGGAAGATCACCCTTACGTTAAAAATGTAACAGTGAAATATATTCGCGCTTAACAGCGGAGAAGCGATAAAATGAATATCAGCCCTTTGGACTTAAAACCATTTAAAGTTCTAATACCGAACCGTAAATTAGAATTTCAACAGCCTATAACAATAAAAGTACAGTTGAAACTGTTAAGGGTAAAAATTTAATTTCTCCTTTTAAATTCGACATATTTATCGTTGGGGAGGCACTAGCAACCGTGTAATAGCTGGTTGATGCTAATCCAATTGCCCATCCAGAAAGTTTAACCGGGTCTCATCGCCATTCAAATAGAAATATCGGGGTTTGGCAAGAGCCTGTGGGGCCCGATTTTTGAAAGCACATGTATGAAAATACCACTCGAAAGTGGTGAAAAATTGCGCTGAAAGAAATACGAGTAGCATAGAAGACAATCACACATCTCATTAATCTTGTGATCTAGTGGAAACTTTGATTAGAGCTGTAGTTTTGGAGATATAAGCTGATTTATACCACTTTCGAGTGGTATTTTCACACATGTGCTTTCAAAAATCGGGGCCCTAGCCTTATAGGTTCCTCCAAAATTCGATTTTACGGAGTTGGTGTCGTGCCGTCCCGCTCACTCTTATAGCCATTAATTTGAGAGTGAGAGAGATGGTGAGCTTAGAAAATCGAGTTTTGGAGTAGTCCCCCTAAGTGTGTGGGCGCAAAAGCAATGTTAAGAATGACCTTCAGGGGCTCGTCTTAAAAGCTGGAAGAAGTTGATTGAAAAATGTTTTAGCTTATTGAACACAATAAAACAAATCGCACACACACACACACACACACAAATCACGTCTATATCCCTTACAGGATAGACAGAGCCTGAGGTAACAAGACTTAAAGGCCACGCTTAGCATGATTGTAGGCGTATAGGTGGAAAGGGGAATCAAAATAGTGATGGGGTGCTAGCCGCATCGCCTATAACATGATTCTTAAGACTCGCCCATTCCCTCGATGGGCTTTTACCATCTGCGCGGGACGAGAGGCAGCTAGTACATTCTATGTTTTTCTTTCACAAATCGCAAACATTTAGAATGCATGATTATCATTTGTAAATGGTGACGACGATTATTTTTAGAGAAAATTGCTCTTATCTATGGTCAAAATTGTTTTTATCCCAAACTTTCTTTTCATTTGCCGCTATCCTGCGGAAATCTATTTAGATTAGATTAGATTAGATTATTTTTTCTATTTGCAAATTACATTATATTTTTATGTTGAAACATCAGAAAGTCACAAAAAGATCGTCAATTATAATTCTTTTGAAAGATATAAAGTACTGTTCAATGTGCAAATTATATCTTTGTCACGTTTCATCAAAATTGGTCCAGAAAAGTTAGTATGAATTGGAATCTGTCGCTGAAATTAAATTAAGTATAAATTGCGTGGCAAAAATTATTCGTTCTATTGTGATTATCCAGGGAGGAAAGGGAAATACGTTTGTATGGGGAAACGGGCACCCGTAGGCCACCCGATTTCCTCTTATAGAAGACCAATTTGTGGTACTGGACTCTACAGCAGCAGGCTTATTCAATAAAAAACTTAATAATATAAAAATATATACATACATACACATGCCACGTCTATATTCCTTACAGGGCCTTTTTTTTAACGTGTGGAAAATGCACCTTATGCATTCCCGCGCTCGGGGCAGCAACGGGAGTATGACGGGCTCTCCAGCTCGCCGCTGCCTTCCCTAATGGAAGGAGGGGAGAGGCCTACCGTCTAAAAACCGACACGTTCCCTCCTGGCCATGGACTGTGAGCGTTACGGGAGCACTAGGTGTCACCGCGACGCCCACTGGCCGCCCCGGAATGGGGCAGATGGCAACGGCACCGTTGAGTGCGGGTTCCGGATTCCCCGCCCTCCCCCGCCGGTGACCGTTTGATTTTTTATAGAGGTTGACTCCTCGCAGCCCACGCAGCGGCCCACGTTCCCGGCGCCTACGGGCCGGGGTTACGTGCCGACCGACTTGACCGAGGTCACGCCGCTCCTCGAGTGCGTCCCTTGCGGGTCGCTTCGCTACGGGGTAGACAGAGCCTAAGATAACAAGACCCAGAGGTCACGCTTAGCATAATTGTGGGCATACGGGTGGAAAGGAAACAAAAAAATATATTTCAAAACCGCCTTATTAATCGTTTTAGATCACTATTTGGATAATTTTGGAAAATAGCTGATACTCTTCAACAACTAAACCGATTTACCAAACATAGCTAAGAACCATCGCAACAAAACTGGCTTTCGAATGAAACCGCATCGAAATCGGTCCATCCGCTTGAGAGCTACGGTGACACAGACACATACACACACAGATATCGACATCAAACTCATAACTACCCTCTTTTTGCGTCGGGGGTTATAAACTGTTATCGAGACGGTAACACGCTGACAACACCCCAATATTTCACGGCTATAATATCGTCGAAAAACAACTCGAAAATCTTCAATGTTCAATGATAATCTCGCAAAAGCCGGCCATGTTGATCGTTGCGCAGTTAATCCGTCGGAAACTGAGCATATTGCCGCCGGTGTTGTATCATTCGATTGGACGTTTCACGCCATTCAGCTTTCAGTCACTACGTTTGGCTCTATTCAATGCTGCACCGGCGTCTGATTTAAACGAGCCCCGTTGGTGATGCGATTGCTGCGCTCAGGAAACCATCATGACTAGACCCACGCGCTCATAAGAGTTATACCATGGTTGCTCTGTACTGTGTGGCCTACAAACAAATTTAACAAGCTTGAAATTTCACGCCAGGTCTCAAAAATGGGAACTTCCTGTGGCTCGACAGAAATAAAATAAGATGATGTTTTTGTACTGTCGAAGTCTTGATGCCAGCGTCAATGCACGACCTCCGTCAAAATAGTTGTCTCCGTATAATGCCTGCCAGCAAACAGGTCAAGTTATGTTTGTTTGCTGAGCGGTACGATCGCTTCACGGCTGAGGTTCGTTTAGAAATTCACACCCCTGAGGAATATACCGGCAACGTGCAAACTTGATGCGTATTTCTTCCTGAAAGATTCTATTTTATGGCTATTGAGTATACTGCCCCAATGGAACTAACTTAATCTGTGATATTCTTTACGTCGCCCAAGGCCGTAAGTAGCAATTTACCGCCCGCTACGCGAGCGGAAATTTCGACTTCCTAGCCAGGGGAAGAGGTATAATTGTGCACACACCTCGGGCGGTGATAAAGAAAGCCTTGTGTCGCATATATGTTTACCGCCCTCGCCTTTGTGCGAGAAGTTCCTGCGATCTGAGACAATCTTTATTTCATCATCCTGGGGGTGTAATTTACTAATGTACATTATTGTTGGAGTCTTGCGTGTGCAATTGCGGAGTACCTATTAACGTTACTTTTTTTATTTACAGTTGAACCAGCCGTGAATTAACGCAATGAAACATTTCGGCATCAACTTTAACCGAGAATATCGGGTGTTGAAGAGGTATAATTGGGGATTTTGTATTTATTAGCTACATCAATATATCGCCTGGATTCGCGATCATAGCTGTAATTTTTCCATGCTTCATATTTCAGTTTAGCAACTATAACTACCCATTCCACGCAACAGGTTACCATAGTACAGTAATCGAGCAGTTTGCGTCTCAGTATCGATGTAACAGAGCTCAGTTTTACGTTCGCTCGCTCTAGTCGCTTATTGTACGTAGGTTTGGTTGTAGCCGATAAGCGAAATGGGTTTTTGAGCCTCGGGGAATAACGGTAGTTTGCTCTGGGTTATTTAACTTCATTGTATTCGGATGTACAGACATTGTTCGTGATGCCGTAGTTACATGCTGTCACTAATAAAAAAGTAACGCGGGACGCGGCGTAGTGAGCTGTAAAGAGCAAATAATCTACGGTGTTACAGGAGCCATAAACAACAGACTGAAAGTAATGGCAACGAAATGAGATAAAATTCGTAAAGCAATCGGACCGTTACTGATTGACATTGCGATAGCGAACGATTATTATCTATCATTAACTCTCGTACACTATAATGGCGTCAGTTGGTCGATGGCAGCTGTGGTTGTGATTCGTGGTACAGGAAAGGAGTTAGTTGGTACTGCAGTTGTCATAGAATCATATAGTCCGGGTGCAATAGAATTATTACCCGAAGGCTTACCAACGAATTTAGTATGTAAGCGTATCAATGAAAAAAACTGGTTTACAGTTACACAGCTAGTGGACAACGTAGGGATAAAGTAATTCTTGAATAGAGACCGCGACTCGGCACGCGTAGTGCTGAACGCCCTAGATACGCGGAATGTCGAGAGCCTGGATGCGACAAGCCGAAGACAGGGTAAAATGACGCGATTTTGGGTAGATAATATATCTATCAGTCGACTGTTAGAGGCTGATGATGATGATGAGCCGATGGTTAGAATTGGCCCTCATACACACATCAGTGCTGACGTAGATAGTACCTATGTTGATGCAGTTGAAGGAAATTATGTTAGTCATGGTCAAAATGAGGTTTGTTATGATTGTAAAGAAACGAGAATCATGAAGGTGAACCAAGATTATTAAAACAAGAGGAAAACAGTACATTTACTTCTTTTGTAATTACAAGCAACGCATAATATTATGAGACGGAATTAAGTTTCCTAATTAATGATTTATTTCTTGTTCATAAAACAAAAGGATGACGAGTTTTCCAGAAAATAGCATGTTTTATTATCTCAAATCGGTTTCATATAACAATATATTCAAATCATTCAAACATCTTTATCATCACGATGCTTAAAGTAGAAAAGAGGCAAATAAAGAGCGAACACCGTTGGTACACAATCTGTTGTAACTTTGCCATCTGGGTCCAACATTACCCAAAATGGTTTAAAGATGAATATAGGTTCCTAAGTGACAAACTTAAAAAAATACATGCAGCTAAATTGGTTTAATCGATTGAAATAAAAATTATAGGGGAACTTTTGACGCATGCACTAACAATTAAAAAAGTATCATTAGTTACACCATGATCTCGTGTATTAATCGGTTAATAAGCAGAGAATATGTCAACTGCTACTGTACAAAAAAAGTCGTGAGAGCTTCCTTTTTTGAAATCGCTTAAAAACGTTCGTGTCCCTCAAATCCGATTTTCAGCTGCATGATTGCCCGACGAAGCGAGCTCGAATACCTAATTGAGTATCCACCGCTCATTCAGCCACAACACGTATAGTTAATGGATCTTTTAATTACAATCTGGCTATATCAGAAATATATCTAACAGCTCCTAGCTCTGCAATGCGGCGGCGGTCGGGCCCCAGCCGATCCAAACCACAATGACCTGCGATATTCCCAAAAGGTCCCAGCTTTGGGGAACACTAAACCCTAGTTCTAATTCCAGACAGTAACGGGAATGCCTTGAAGTAGATTAGGTGTCGAGAACGAATTTTAGTGAACTGGATGGGTATTGTTTAATGGTACCATTGTATTACGGTTTGTATTTGGTGAGGTTAAGGTTAAATTACAGGGTGAAATTAAACATTAACTTGGGTTTGGAAACAATTTTGTTCATTTTACTTTATGTCAGCTATCTGACCACTAAATCCACTTTGTATGAAAAATAAGGTAATGACAATGGACTTGGTATATTTAACAATTAGGACTATGTTTTAAAATTGTTAAATATGCTACACATATAAGAGTATACATAAACAAGGGCCGAATAGCTTCAAAAGCGTCTAACTCAGCAAGTTGTACCGCAGCGCTGTCTACCAAACAATATCGAGAATATTTTCTCCTACTAAACGATTAACCTACTGAGATTTATGGCGTCATTGACAAAATAGATAAATATAACGGTATAAAAACGAAAGCATCTATATGAAAAAAGTTTTACAAACGCGTAAAATGAAGAAGTTGAACCCCCGCACTAAATAGAATTAAAGCACTCCACTTCTATGTCGAAGTGCACACATAAAAACACATCTGAACAATTTTAGGGAACAAATAGCCAAAAAGTCCGACTACGTCATAAAAGTCACATCATTGTGAATAACGAGATAAGTTACAAAAAAGAAGTTTGCTCCGCTTTTTTGCTCGGCTACACTTTCCATATATTTTATGGTAATTTTATTTGAGCTTACATGAACATAAACGTTTTTCTCAAATCGGGAATATTAAGCGAAACGAGACTTACCTCTTTAGCGTATACTATGCGTATACTTCAGACACGCAGTGTTATTTTTTTCTGTGTTTACATCGATGTTCTCCTAATGCGTCGGGAGCCAAAAAAGATCATTGGAGCCGAGTGAGGCGCGAGTAACGCGGATGCTACTGTCCGTTAAACGCATTGTTACATAAACAGAACTATCAACAAGCATCACAATAGCCTCGAATCAAGACTGGAGTAAAGTAAACAGTCAATTGTCAAATGCGGGGTTGTGCAGCTCAGAGTAAACAGACAAGCAAGAGTAAACATGGCGCGTCACGCTCCGTTCACGCACTATCGATTATATAAGTGAGGAGTTAACTCAGAACACTGCATTACAACAGCGGCATCCGTCACGGTCACAATCTGAAGCTGATGTGGGATAAGAACAGTAATCCTTGGTGTCAAAAGTCCTGTTAAGGCCCCGTAGTTTGTTGACATTTACGGCAGTTTCAGTACGCTAAACTGAACAAGCACTTGAGAGCGCTTAACAGCAGCAGGCGTCGCCGCGCCGGGGCAGGGGATTGTTAAACTCGGCGCTGTAACGAAGCTTGTTAGCGTACTTTTATAAGAAGATTGTCTGCTACAAGAAGGGAAGACACCTTGAGCGAGGGCCACGGAAATGGAACTAATGAGTTCTCTTTTGTTATGTGCGCTCGTGGCGCTCCTCCCGCGAACCCTAGGTGAGATCTATTAAAGTTGTTTTTCCTTACAAAAACTAGAAAATAGGTTCGTTTGTGTACTGTTTGGCAAGCGATTAAAGCCGAGGAAAGTTTACTTTGATTTTTAAAGAAGGCTACGGTTTTTATTTGTAGGTTTAACGACAGTTTTACTTGAAAATGCGAGTCCTCAAAGTTCAAATTATTTTTCACCTTATTTTTAGAGAAAGCAGTATATTGTCATTAACATAAGATCAAATTTTAATTACAACTACTCCAAAGCTTATTTCAAATTCTTTGAATTCAAAACTAACATTTTGCATAAAGGCTTTATTATCACGTAGGAAAGCAATTTGAACAGATTTTGCTATATTCTCACGGAATACGGACGGAGTTCAGAGACGGACTCAAAGCGGGTCCTGGGTACTAATTGTATTATGTTGCAATGTTATAATTTTCTTCTTCAGGCATTAAACCAGCATTTGAATCTGAAATCAAATACAGCGACGAGAAGTTGATCGGCCAAAGTATGGCTCATAAAAAAATCCTGCTCAAACCCAATACTCAGTTGGTGTCGGCACAAACAGAATTACAATCAGTGTTCACTGATTTGAAGTGCGCTAAATGCATAAATTGCATGGAGAGAGCCATAAGAGCTAACAAGATACACACACACATGGCGAAAACCAAACCAAACACACAAGAGTTGGAGAACGATGTGATTGTGAGCTACTACCATTACAGGCCGTCAAGAAACAAAAGAAGCACAGAAAAACATGACGAAAAAGCTAACCACACTACATCGAAAAGAAATCTTATCAAAAGGAACAAATCCGTCACTGTAACTAAATACAATAATGACGGTCAAATTTACGCTATTAAAATACAAGAAGGAAGCTTAGAGGATCAAGAAACGAACACTTCGTCGACGACATGTGACGTGTATAGCGTAAAGAAGTATTATCCTTGCGACTCTGCCGCTGGCGAATTAATGCTGACTACGGCAAAGAGGAAACTGCACAAGAGAAGCAAAAAAGAACACGACAGAAAAACAACTCTTACTACAACGGAGAAGGTATCATTTCAAACTCAATCTAAAGCTGCCAAGAGGCAAGTCGATAACTCTCAATTGCCGGAAAACTTGATGACGTCCATAGAAGAACTATACTAGCGTGGTCTCATGTTCCTGAGATACTTATCACTGTGATAAAACTACTTTTCACACTCGGGACTTATTCACGTAACTCATTTCAAAATGACATTGACATTGACCACGATGCAACGTTTTGAGTTGTGGAATTACCTGCACTTGATGAAAATTTTGTTCCGGCAAGCTATCACAAAGAGTCGAGGTAATATTAAGTTACTATGTGATTAAGTCCCGTATGTGATAGAATAGCGAATATCGTAGAAAGAAAGGTTAAACATGTTTTTAGGATATGATGTTTTGAGTTAGTCTCGTCAATTAATAGACTGGCCATGAAAACGACTGTGTGATTTGCTGAACAAGTATCGCCCGTGAAGCGACAATCATAACATGATCCTTTCT
Organism: Pandemis corylana; assembly: GCA_949127965.1. Lineage (NCBI taxonomy): Eukaryota > Metazoa > Arthropoda > Insecta > Lepidoptera > Tortricidae > Pandemis > Pandemis corylana. The sequence goes on along the minus strand of OX421866.1, from coordinate 10,240,458 downwards.
TACGTAGGCATTATACGGAGTCAGCTGGCTTTTTGTCAAAGAACCGCCCGAGCTACGTCAAGATACGCCTAAAAACGGGTAAACTTATAATTTTATTGTCTCCCAAGCGCTCTAATTGCTTCACGACCGAGCTCCAAGAAATACAACCCCGAATGAAAGAGACTCCAAACGTTGTGTTTTTGAATAGTTGCCTAACGCGATCTTATTCGTTAGAATTAGTTTCATTACCAAGAACTTTATTCATTATTTTATGATAATAGCTGAATCTCTTAATTATACGAGAAATAAAGAAGATATTGTGTTTATAAAAATCTTGTTTTTAATTCTATTATCAGTTATATCACATTGTTGATTTTCTTTGTTTGCCAAAAGCATTGTTTAATTTCATGAAAATGTTTTGTTTGTTTTAAGAGAATAGCGAAAATTAACAATGGATACTTGAACGTTACCTAACTCATTGTTATCATGGATTTTAAAGAGCTGAAGCGAAATAAATTTAAGCTGATTAGGAATAATTAATGCAGACACCGGATCATCGTCTAACTGTGCCGCACTGTAACTCGCGACCAACAACTCCATGTTTCGTAACCGGCATAAAGGTTCCAACTTCGGTCTTTGGAAAGAGATAATGGCGTCACGTAAATTAGAATGAGACAACGCTCTATGAAGCCAAAATTAGCCGAGAAGACTGATGTGCGGTGGCGTACCAATTGCTTAAGTTTTTGGGCGAGTTGATCGGGAGGTTCAAATCCCACCCATCACTCGAAAAACTTCGTCGTTTATAATAAAATCAAATCAAATACCTTTGATTTTACGGCAGTTTTCTATTGAAAACTTCAAATCAAATTAGCCCATATCACCCCACTAATGGGCATATTCTTTTGAATTTTCAATCCGATCATCGATATATTATATCCGATTTATAATCATGTTTAAAAGTTTATTTTGTGTCTTTATAAATCATACGTATCTCTCGTCACGAGATTTTAAATTACTACCATTCGATTCGATTTTCAAACTTTCTCTATAGGCCAGTGTTTTTTTTTAATTGCTGCTTGGCTAACAGCGAAGGTTCAAGAAAGCATACAGCCTAATTTATACGTCAATGTTTTTTGTTAACCTTATATTATGCTCCATAAGTGCCTCGTATTAAAGCCTGTGTGTGCGGCCCTTGGTCCACAGCTGTCACCGTCTTCAGACTACAATGTAATTAACGATAACCGCAACACGAAATGACGCCGATCCCCGTTTGTTATGCGTGTTATGGATAATGCGGTTAACCTGACGTCGGTTATGGGTTATGGAGCAGTTTGAGTCAGTTTGTTTCCGAAGGGGTTGGGCGTAAAGTGCGTGTTACTTTGATGTATTGAAGTCGAATAGAACGTTAATTCGCGCGAGGCTAGATGAATAGATTCCATTGGTGGATCTTAGGCTTTCGACAAAAGTTTGACAAATGTACGATCGCTTGACAACCCTTTATTTTCTACTAACATATAATTGTTTGGAAAAGTTACGATATTTCAAAACATTAAAGATCATTTTAGAACATAATGTTACAAATACGTCTATGTTGCACTTCCACGCTGGTCTGGGAGCAAAAAATAACATAGAATGTACCTACTAGTTCCTTGTCTTTCCGCGCTGATGGTAAAAGCCCATCGAGTGTATGGGCGAAAATCTTAGGAATCTTGCGCCTAGCAACCCATCACTAATTTCACTCCCTTTTCCACCTTTACGTTCACAATCATAAACGCGGCCTTTAGGTCTTGTTAACTTAGGCTGTCTACCCCGTAAGGAATAAAGACGATTTATGTAAGTGTATAGGTGAGAAATTTAAGTAAATGGTCTGTTGTATATAGTAGTGTACAGAACTGATATGGGACTTAAGTCATTTTGCTAATTTGGAACGTCAATTTGTCTATTCGCACACATTACTCACACATACTAACAGGTCATTTACTCATGTTTTTCACGTACATGTATGTACGTGTTTGCTCATTACGCTGAAGCGCTCCTTTTACATCTAAAACACATCATCATAAATCTTTCCCCGCGTCAAAACTCGCACCAATCCGCGCTAAGAACTAGACGTTATTCCGAATCCGGTCACGTCTAGATATTTTCCTAAGCGGCTGTACTACCTAAAATCAGAATGAATGAAACCGATAAACGAACGCTCGCTAAGAGAGGTCACAATGGGAAACTCGACTCAAAGGGCTCACGTAGCGGCCAAGTTTTTCCTTATCAGCGTTTTGGTTGCCCACATTCAGTTCTCAGCTCCGAAAAACTTTAGTTTCGATAAAGACTTGCTAACGAGTTCCGACTTTCACAGAACATGTTAGTGAGTGCTACTTTCTTCGTGCGGCGATGACGCGGGGCCTGTGGCAGGTAGTCACACTTTTGCAACTTGTTGGTGTTACGAAAACTATCACATACGATACCTTTAGGGTCAATTGGCGTAAAGGACAAAATGCTACTTTTCAGGAGAAGCAAAAAACGTTTTTTTAATTTTTAAATCCCTTGTATTTTTTTTCTTTGTGGACCTATATCTTCGATGTTTATGACAAAAGTGCTTAGAATTCTTCCCTTTTTGCGGTAGAATGGTAAGCATAACGATAAATAGCTTATTTTAGAAGTTAAGGGTCCTTTACACCCCGGAAAATAGCGTTGGAAGTCCTTTACGCCCCGACCTTTTTAAAGAAATCTTAAGTTTTGAGGTTGTAAAGGTCAGTTTTATATAAAATTATACAATTTTCGGGTGTATAGCTCACTATAATTTACACGTTTTCGGTTATTTTCCTTACATAACTGTAATTAAAGGAATCAATTATGCAAAATATTTTGTTATTTGCTAAAATTTTACTTTTGGAAATATTATATTTTTATATTATTGCTTATGAATCATTCAAATGTCATTAAAGACGTTGTACACAAGTAAGTTATATTCGTGAACTGCTATTTTTGTAGTGGAAACATGTAGATTATCCAGGGTAGGAATAATGTAAATGAAAGCGTGAATTATAGGTAATAATTGTAACAAGATGTTTATCAATTTAAATATTAAATCAGATATCATAAACGTTAAGTAAGTACGTCACTTATTCATCATTTAAAGGAGCGACCACACCGCTGCGTATACGCAGTGACGTGTCTTCATACATTTTGTTGCGTAAACGCACCGTCGACGTGTTTTACGCATTGGTGTGGCCGGACCTTAACGCAACTATACACAAAATGAGATTGTTTAAAAGTTACACTTTATACCATTAAGTATTTTTGTGTTTTTGGTTTTATATTGGTAGCAAACAAACATTACTTTCAACATACACACAGGCATAAGTCACGTCTTTATCCCTTACGGAGAAGACAGATCCTAAGGTAACAAGATATAAAGCCACGTTTTGCATGAGCATGATTGTGGGGGCTTTCAAAATTGGTTTTATTTCTGGTAACAGTAATCTTATTCTTTTAGGAACGTAATGATTTCAGTTCTTGTGAGTTTCAAAACTTCCAATTTAAATCAATACGTAGGTATTCTAACAAACAAAAATCTTACACGTTACGTGACTGAATGAAAGTATTTGGTCTGGCAACAGCCATATCTTGTATTTCTTTTTACTGTTTAGTATTGGATTTCATGTACCATTTGTCATTAATTATTGCTCACAAAAACTGAAATCATTAAGTACCATCAAGTATAAAAATAGGTATACCTAATGGGACTGATTTTGAAAGCAATGTTCGTTTGTTAGCAATATTTAACAAAAAAACACCAAAATACTTACTACTTAATTCTACTTATAGTTTTATGACAGTGTGTTTTATAATTAGTAGGTTTTAGTTTTAGTATCTGCATGTTAATATTTAAAGGTAAATGATACAAAATTTAACTTATAAAGATCTGATTTTGTACCTACTTAGTTGGATTGGATAATTAATAAGTGACGTGCTTAGTATTTGTGAGCTCTGAGGTACTTGATTTAACAGAATATATTGATATTTGGACATTTTGTTGCCATTATGACTATTGAGCTTTCATTTACTACATAGTCCTGCGCTGGTAAATCTACATATTTTTATTACAATAACAATCGTTTACGAATATAACTAAACTGTGTAAAATATGTAAAATGAAATTTCAATTCTGAATAACTAACAACATATTATTATTAAAATTACGATTGCTAACGTTTAACTTTAGCCATTTTCAGCATAATTGTGGGCGTATAGGTGGAAAGGGGACTCAGCAATTACAGTTATAGTGAACTATACACCCCAAAATTATACTATTTCATGTGAAACTGACCTTTACAGCCTCAAATAATTTTAATTCTTTAAAATTTTATGGGCGTAAGGGACTACCGACGCTTTTTTTCAGGGCGTAAAGAAGACTTAACTTTTTAAATATCCTATTTTTCGTTATGGTTACCATACCACTGTGTAAAGATAAGAATTCTACGCATTTTTGTCAGAGACATTGAAAATATAGGTCCACAAATAAAAAAAATATTTAGCTTAAAAAAATGTATTTTGCTTCTCCTGAAAAGTAGCATTTTTGTCCTTTACACCAATTTTATTGAACCTTAAATTGTCGAATTTATAGAGATACACTTACCTTCTCATCAAAATTAGACCTAAGTATTTATATTTGTGTCTTAGCCAGGTCGTATAAGCAAAGAAATAAATATCCATTCGTATAAACGTCCTTTACGCCGTAGTTTCAATTTGGTATTAAAGTATAATGTATAGAAGTAAAGGTCGTAAAGGGCAAATAAGTAAATTAAGTCCTTTACAAGCAGGTATTAAAGGACAATATGGGTAAATTTAGCACTATACGTCGTTGTTTATACGTCATGGTTTCCTTTACGTTCCATGTGTTTTCAGGCTTGTTACTTACACCCACAAAAAAAGCCAAAAATATGGGGCGTAAAAGTCAAATTTTACGAGATATCAAAATTTCGAGTATACAGTTCGATAGAGCTTGAAATTCTGAACAAAACTGTATATTTAACTCATTTTCGGCATTTTTTCCTTTACGCCAATTGACCCTAAAGGTATCGATATGGTATCTCGACAGGACTGTGTCCGTACCGGGTCCGAAAACTCATAAGATAAGATAAGATAAGATAATCATTTATTTCCAAAATACTTTACATGCCATAACAAATTCACAGAAACTGATACCTTAACACAATTAAGAACTAAAGTTTAGCAGCGATTCTCGCACTAGGTCGGGCCTGTATCGCGAGAACCAGTCAAAATTACCATAGGAGTATATCCAAAGGATATTCAGTTTTACAGAGCAGAAATTACTTACTGACAAGCGCAAAAAGAGAAAGGAAAAAATGATTTACCAACAATTAAATTAAAAATTACCTAATTATAATTATCGTCAACCGCGGCTTTGGTAATTTTGGGGCTAAGTACAATACAATACAATAACTCTTTATTGAACACCACATACATACATACATACATACACAAATCACGTCTTTATCCCTTACGGGGTAGACAGAGCCTAAGGTAACAAGACCTACACCACATATAACAACCAAAACAGAAAAAAGGTATACAGAATATTACAAGGTAACAATAGGCGGCCTTATCGCTACAGAGCGCAGGCAACCATAATGGACTGGAGAACAGAACAGATCTGAGCAGGTGGTGCAATTTAGAATATATACGTTTAGAATGTTTGGCATATATAGACGCAAAGGTATGAAAACGTCGATTGGAAGTAGTAAAAGCAAATAAAAATTAATTGTTTTCTCATTATAACTTCTTTTTAAAGCCACCCCGTGAATCAAAGTCACCCCGGTTGACGGTACCTTAAAATTGAAATTCTCTCTAGAAGTCAAGTCCACGTGAACGAAGTCGCGGGCTCTAACTAGTCTATAACAAAAAGAGGCAGCGATCACATTTCTAATACCAGGATATCAAACGAATCCATGGGCTCTGTATAGGCAATACGATTTTTTTTCTTTTTTTTGGCTTTTTTTTCTGAATCACTACGAATCCTCAGGCAGATGCTGGATGCGTCAAACTGAAGACAGGGCGCTATGGCGCTCATTAGGGGATGCCTGTGTCCAGCAGTGGACTAATATAGGCTGATGATGATGATGATAAGACCGCCTATTGTCTACTTTGTTCTTTGTTTCTATATTGTTTTGTACTGATTTGTGGTGTTCAATAAAGAGTATTTGTATTGTATTGTTGTATGATGACTCCGAATCCTCAATTTGAACAGTGTGATTCAAAGGCTTCATGATTGACTGACAACGTGGAGAAGGTCAGAATTTCTAAATTAAAAACTCTTTAAACGAGACAAAATGTTCTTTGGTCAGGGAGATAGTTAGCAAATGGGTACGTGCAGGGGTCAATGACCGAAACCGAAATGGATTGCGTGTACGCAGTCCAAGGGCGGATCCAAGGTTTTATCTGGGGAGGAAAAAACAACAATACATACATATATCACGTCTTAACTCCTTACGTGGCAGACAGAGCCTAAGGTAACAAAACCTTAAGGCCACAGTTAGCATGACTGTGGGCGTATAAGTTGAAAGGGGAATCAAAATAGCTGCGCGGGAAGAGAAGCAAATGGGACATTCTATGTTTTTTCTTTACTCCCAGACCAGCATGGAAGGTACAATAACTGTTAGTAAACTTGTAGTATTGTACTGTTCACAAAACACAAAAATACTGTCCCATCCCCCCTAAGTCCGCCCCTGACGGAGTCAAAGGGACGACCGAATTTTGATTCAAAACGAGACTGAAAAATCTTTACGGAGCTGTTCATGAAAACTGTACCCACCTGCAGAAATATTTCGGAACAATTCTAATACTTGTAGAGTACGATGAAACGGTCGCAGTTTGCGAATTATATAGCGTCGTGGAACGTGACGGTGCATGCCCGCTGCGTTGCGACTGCATCGATTGCCATTACCGATGCACGGCCGTTATCGAATCTTCGCCACCCCTTATACATGCCGCGTCGAAGACATGAATATGCTTGAGAAAGTAATGCTACGTTGGTAGCAGCGAGGTTTGAACGCTTGCGTATCAGGGCAAAATCACGAGCGCAGGAGATAAAAGGCATTCCAAAATTGCCTTTTCTGTTCCGTCACTTCATTCAGTTTGCGTGAGTAACGGAACAACAATTCAGGTCACAACATGTATGGAAATTTAGGGACGTTTTTTCGCCATCTTTCATGCTGGTTTGGGAGCAAAGAAAAAACATAGAATATACCAGTTGCTTCTCTACCCGCGCAGATTGTAAAAGCCCATCGAGGGAATGGGCGAAAATCATAGGAATCATGTTATAGGCGATGAGGCTAGCAACCCATCACTATTTTGATTTCATTTTTCACCTATACGCCCACAATCTTGCTAAATGTGGCCTGTAGGTATCTGTAACCTTAGGCTATGTCTACCCCTTAAGGGATAAAGACGTGATTTGTGTGGGTGTGTGCTTTTTCGCCCATCGAGGGAATGGGCGAAAATTTTAGAAATCATGTTATAAGCGATGCGGTTAGCAATCCATCACTATTTTGATTCCCCTTATACATCTATACGGCCACAATCATATTAAACGTGGCCTTTAGGTCTTGTTACTTTAGGCTCTGTCTACTCAGCAAGGGATAAGGATGTGATTTATCACTACATAGAATAAAACAAAGTCGCTTTCTCTGTCCCTATGTCCCTATGTATGCTTATATCTTCAAAACTACAGAACGGATTTTGATGCGGTTTTATTAATGGATACTAGTGTGATTCAAGAGGAAGGTTTTTATGTATAATTCTACGCAAACGAACTCGCGGGCAGAATCTAGTGTATGTATAAAATATTCAAAAAGCATTCTGGGAGAATCAGAAACGCTGATACGAATACATTTCCCTGTTACTTTATCTTTTTGTTGGTTTGTTCACAGTTTTAGGAACTTTACTAAGCAACGAATTTTCATGGCGTTTTGACAAGTAGGATTGAAATACTTTAAATGTCGAGAAGAAATTATTATTACCATTAAAAGACAACAAACAAATTAAAATTCTTCTCTCCTTGAAGTCTAATCCACGTGAACGAAGTCGTGGGCGTCAACTAGTCTGTAACAAAAAAACCATCGATCACATCTATACTAATATTATAAAGAGGAAAGATTTGATTGTTTGTTTGTTTGTTTGAATTGAATAAATAGGCTTCGAAACTACTGGACCGATTTCAAAAATTATTTTGCCGTTAGAAAGCTACATTATCACTGAGTGACATAGGCTACTTTTTACCGCGGGAAAATACCTTACCTGCAGACGGAAGGCTAGTTTCTAATATTAAGCGTAAGGAACACAGTTATGCAGCCATGTAGCTCTGTCCCTTACCCTGAATAGAACTTAGCATGCACTATAAGCGATTGTAATAACCCCCCTGGACACCAGAGGGATCCAACAGATCTTGTGGAAGTTACTCCCATAATAAAATGACCCCACGCTGCGTGCATTTTGGTTAGGAGCACGGCTCTGCTGACATTGGATTTTTAGGTAAAGGTCGTTTCAGCACAGTTTTAACATTTGCTGAAACTACTTAGGATTTGTATGGAACTCTCAGTGCGCGAGTACCACTCGTGCTTGATCGGTTTTTCTTTACTGTAATAGTAATAATAATATAGCCCTTTTGATTCCGAATTCATACATTCATACATACATAAATCACATCTATATCCCTTACGGGTAGACAGAGCCTAAGGTGACAAGACCTAAAAAGGCCACGTTTAGCATGATTGTGGGAGTATAGGTGGAAAGGGGAATCGCCGCATTGCCTATAACATGATTTCTAAGATTTTCGCCCATTCCTTTCGATTCAACACTTTTCGATACAACTTTTCAGTACAATTATGTTGTCGTCCCCTTTTTTAAAAACGGGTTATTTGGCGTGCCTCTTAGCGCAGGCCTCCAGTGTGGATTGGGAACTTCAGATACTTCTTTTTTTCTTCGCTGATGTGTGCAAGGTTTCCTCACGATGTTTTCCTTCACCAAAAAGCTCCTTGCAAATTTCAAATGTAATTTCGCAAAACTTAGATGTGCGAGTTCGGGATTCGAACCCACGACCCTCTGCTTGAGAGATGTCTTTACTATAGTAGCCATAATAGTTCTTAGAAAATTGGAGCAATGTTGAGTAAAGTAGAGAAACGCTACAACATTTTGCAATAAATGCATGTTTGCCCGGGTGGAATCTTGCAAATCAATTTTGAAGCAGATATCTTCAACCGATTGAGCTAAAATATAGCATACTTGTATAAATCGGGTGGCAACACACTCTGGTAGTAGAATCCTGGTAACCCGGCCAGGGTCGTCTCCACAGGAGGATACTACGGTTGAGCCAATTGACTTGGAATTTAGTATAAATAATGAAGAATTTTTGATAGAAACTTATTTAAAAACTCTTGCACATTCGATTGTCAACGTGCTTTTGACTGAAGTGATTTTGACAATCGCTTTGCCGCACAGTTTCAGGCGGTAATGTTATCTTGAGTGTAACTGATATATCCCTGTGACAGACCACGAAGCCTTACATACATAAACTAGCTTTTGCCCGCGGCTTCGCACGCGTGAACCATGAGCATTTCAAAGAAGCTAGCAATTAAGCAAGCGAGCAACCAAACCTGCAAGCTTTCAAGCATGCATGCAAGTATGCAAGCAGGCATGCAAGCCTTCAAGCATGTAAGTATGCAAGCAGGCATGCAAGCAGGCATGCAAACAGGCATGCAAGCATGTAAGTATGCAAGCAGCCATGCAAGCAGGCATGCAAGCAGGCAAGCAAGCATGCATGCAAGTAAGCACCCATGCAAGCAAGCATGCAAGCATGCATGCAAGCAGGCATGCAAGCAGGCAAGCAAGCATGCAAGCAAGTGTGCAAGCAAGCATGCAAGCAAGTAAGCATGCAAGCAAGTGTGCAAGCAAGCATGCATGCAAGTAAGCACCCATGCAAGCAAGCATGCAAGCATGCATGCAAGCAAGCGTGCAAGCAAGCATGTATGCAAGTAAGCACCCATGCAAGCAAGCATGCAAAGCAAGGACTCAAGCAAGCATGCAAGCCAGCCCCCGCATTGCCCCGCTGCCTTAATTTTTCTGAAACTGTAAATATTGCAGGATTTTTATAAAACAAACCTAACCTAACCTATAGGGCTGTCCTAAAATACATCCTAAATAGCTTTTGCCCGCGACTTCGTACGCGCTAAGTTGTAAAATGAAAAAATAAGTTTTTTCCCGTTCCCGTGGAAATTTTGGGGAGTTTTTTCGGAGTACACTTAAAGCCTTTAAAGAAACACACGTTATAAATGTTAAGTCTCTTTCTTTCGCTGTTTCGTCTGGAAACGTAAAATCCGGTTTATTCCCGTCCCTGTGGGCGTTTCGGAAAATACTTTCTTAGTGTTCCCCTACACTCCCGAATAAACCTACATGACAAATTTCAACTTTCCCCCGCTTTTCGTTTTTCCCGTTTCCGTAAGAATTTCGCCAAATAAAGCATTTCCCGAAATTCTTACGGGAACGAAGAAGAAGAATTTTGGGAAATTATCTAATAATGCTCCCCTACACTCCCCAAGGAACCCACTTGCCAAATTTCAGCTTTCTACGACCAGTAAAACGTAAAATCCTGTTTTTTTCCCGTTCCCATGGGAATTTTGGAAAGTAGGTACTCTCTTAATGCTCCTCTACACTCCCGAAGCAACATACATGCCGAATTTCAGCTATCTGCAACCAGAAAACGAAAAGTCCCGGTTTTCCCGTTCCCGTAGGAATTTCGGGAAATCCTTTTGTAGCGCTCCCCTACACTCCCCAAGGGAAATTGAAGGCCAAATTTCAATTTTATACGACCAGTAAAACGAAAAATCGATCCCGTAGAACTGAATACATAAATCCCGTTTTTATCCCGTGGGAATTTCCAAAAAGCATTAAAACATTATTTTACTATTATAATCACCTACTTCTATGCCAAATTTTAAGAGTCTAGTAATTATAGTTCATAGGATTTCGTTAAACTGAATATATAAATCCTGTTTTTTTCCTTATCCCGTGGGAATTTCCAAAAATCCTGAAATAAGTTTCTTAGTTTTGTAATCACCTACTTTTGTATCAAATTTGAAGAGTCTACTTTTTATAGTTACTGAGATAGCGTCACTCGGAATCGAATATATAATTCCCGTTTTTTCCTTATCCCGTGGGAATTTCCAAAAATCCTTTCTTAGCGGATGCCTACGTCATAAGATCTACCTGCATGCCAAATTTCAGCCCGATCCGTCCAGTGGTTTGGGCTGTGCGTTGATAGATCACTATGTCAGTCAGTCAGTCAGTCACCTTTGAATTATATATATATAGATAGATAGGATTTCGTTTAACTGAATATATAAATCCCGTTTTTTTCCTTATCCCGTGGGAATTTCCAAATATGCTGAAATTAGTTTCTTCGTTTTGTAATCACCTACTTTTGTATCAAATTTGAAGAGTCTAGTTATTATAGTTACTGAAATAGCATCACTCGGAGTCGAATATATAATTCCCGTTTTTTCCTTATCCCGTGGGAATTTCCAAAAATCCTTCCTTAGTGGATGCCTACATTGTATCAGGTATCTATGTGCAAAATTTCAAGTCTCTAAGTCCAGTGGTTTGGGCTGTGCGTTGATATATAGTTAAGTCAGTCAGTCAGTCAGTCAGTCAGTCAGTCAGGACTTTGAATTTTATATGTATAGATCACATCTTTATCCCTTACGGGTTAGACAGAGCCCAAAGTAACAAGACCTAAATACCACGTTTAGCTTGTACATGGGCTTATGAATGGAAAGGGGAATCAAAACAGTGATGAGTATAACATGATCGCTAAGATTTTCGCCCAATCCCTCGATGGGCTTTTGCCATCAGCGCGGGAAGAAAAGCAACTGGTACATTCTATGTTTGTTCTTTGCTCCGAGACCAGCATAGAAGAATTATTTTACCTGGTATCAGCTAGTCGCGGCATTCGCAAGTTTTGGCATGGTAGTAATCACTATAAAAATTACAATCCCAACGAGAATGTCCGCTCCTCTGACAGCATTTCTCACAATCCTTTTGACAGGCTTTTGGCGATATATGATAGCACGGAATATCTGGACTATCTCTCCTTATTTCCTGGGATTCAGGTGCTGTAACAATATTGACAAGTACAAACGGGGTCACTTTGGTGCCGTGGAAGCTGGGTAGGGCCCTGGTGTGGGACGCTACTTGCGTCGACACATTCGCTCTGTCCCACATCCAGGCAACCAGCTTACATGCCGGCGCTGCAGCTGATCAGGCCCAAATCCTCAAGCGCTGCAAGTACTCCGCCTTACTAAAGGATTATGAGTTTGCGGCGTTTGCGGTTGAGACTTTGGGGCCTTGGTCAGCCGACATGAAAGTTTTTATAAAGGCCCTGTCGTCCCGGTTGATCGACGCCTCAGGGGACCCAAGAGCTGGCGTGTATTTGTCCCAGCGGATCGCACTTGCGGTCCAAAGGGGTAATGCCGCCATCGTCATGGGGACCCTGCCGCAGCCAGTAGGATTAGACGGGGTTTTCTTTTTATAACTTTTCTTATTTGTAAATATAGGTTTTTATAGTTATTTTTAGCACAGATATGTAGGTTCTTAGGATTAGTGTTTGTATATAAAAATGAAATATATTCAGATGCCACTTAAAAAAAAATATTAAGAAATTACTTTGTTATTACACCAGTACAAACTACAAATTAACTATTTAATTAGGGTGCGAGTCGGATTACTTCCGCGTGTCAAGAGCTGCGATTCGTTTTTGGATCCGTCCGAGGGCAGAGCAGTGCTTGCTCCGGTGCACCCTGGGCGTTAATGATTTCCTGGCAGATTCTGAGGGATATCATTATCCGTTGGCTAAGAACCCGACAGGGGGTCTTTTGACCGTGTTCTACCGTACAACGTTGCCGATATTTTTGTCACAAGACTTTTGAATACTGTATTTATTACTTTGACATTGGCGAAATCATCGCATCGATCGATGGGGCCATAATAAAAAAGAAGAAGAACTGTTTAATTCACGATTAAAAATTGACTATTTCCCGCTTCTTTGTCCGCGCAGAATTAAAAGGACCCCCGGCAGGCTGACCTTTCCCGACACTTCCAGTAATTATTGTACCAATTTGTACCTAAACCTTCCTTGTAAATTATTCTATCTTTTGGTGAAAACCACACAAAAATGGGCTCACTAGTTTAGAGTTTATCGCGAACAGACGTGGTGGAGGGCTTTGTCTTATATAGGTAAGAGGATCTGTCCGACTTTAACACAAAAGATCCACGAATGGGTCGAGGTGTATCCGTAAGGACCCCTAGTTTAAGATAAGATAAAATAAGATCTGTCCGACTTAATCTGCGCGGGAGCCGCGGATGGCTCGAAGAGCGTCACTGTGGCGAGGGCTGTTGATGTAACGCACCCTTGAAAAAGATCTTCTGAAAAGATCGAAATTAATCGGATTTTTTTCGACTTATAATCGTCAGTTAAACGAGTTTTGTATTTTTTTAGTATATATTTTGCCTCAAGAGAGTCAATACATACATACATATATATTCAATTGATTTGTATTATTTAATTTTATTTTATTTACTCTTGACGATTTCAATCTAAATTCTTCTAACTTGACAATGTGTACAATATGATGTAATTTTGATTGAATGAATCTAAATCTAAATCATATATCACGTCTTTCTTACGGGCTAGACAGAGCCTAAAGATAACAAAGCCTAAAGACCACGTATAGCTAATTGAGGGCTTATAGGTGGAAAGGGAAATCAAAATAGTGATGCTATAACACGATTACTAAGACTTTCGCCTAAAGACAGTTTAAATAACATAAATATTGATAAGTCGCAATTAAACAAAGGGTAGGACCTCAGAAGTTACCAATACAAACTTATGACACTGGCGACACTAAAGTGTAATTCTATGGAACTTGCTCTAACCAAACCGCCATATTGAAATTGTCTCTGAATGATGAATTTACTAGTGATGTTTGTTTACATAATTAGCAAGTTCCATAGAATGACACTTTAGACATTTTGTCGCATTGTGGTTCTGTGGCATTTTTCATAGAAATTGACATGCAAACACACACTCAAAAAACATTATTTTTACTTACCAAAACCACCCGCCACAGTAGATAAGGCAGCGACTAAAAATGCGAATACAAAGTACGCCTTCATTATGCAGGTCGAAGTGTATCTGTGCCCCGTTTATTAACAATCGGTTTATATAGTATACGGCATTTAATAAAATCGTTCAGTCACACATATTGTATTATGATAATAAACTCGTAATCAATTTCATGGATTTAAATGCCCATGAAGTGAAACCAATATGAACGGATAAAGTCATATTGTTTTACATGCGACTATTTAGTTTATAATAAAAACGCGTATTTGAACTGCCTATAGCCTAACAACTTTATATTTGGTCCTGGGCTACGAATAATTATTATTCGTAGGTCCTGGGACAGTGTCGCTATAATAAAATGTCAGGTGCGAGTCGGGTTACCTCCACGTGTGGTCAAGAGCTGCGGTTCGTTATTGGATCCGTCCGGGGGGAAGAGCAGTGCTTGGTCCAGTGCGCCCTGGGCATCGGCTAGTGATTTCCTGGCAGTTTCTGAAGGATATCATCCCTCAGAAACTGCCAGATGAAGATTGATGAGGGGGGTCATTGACCGTTGGCTAAGTGCCCGACAGGGCGTGAGGGGGTCGTTTGACCGTATTACCGTACAACGTTGCCTACATTTTGTCACAAGATTTTTGAATTCCATTTTGATTACTTTGACATTGGCGAAGTTGTCGAAGAAGAAGAACTTTCATGTCAACTATCTATTCCTAAACATTTGTCCTTATATTGATACCGGTAAATATTTTGGGATACATAGATAGGTACCAATTAAAAATATTTCTTCTTGTAAATTCGGAATCATTTTTGTCATTTTTATTCTTGTTGCCAGCGGTGACACTTCATGACTTGTAACATCTGTTATCAAAAAGTAGGGTAGACCGGGGTCAACTGACACGATTTGACTTTAACCGCCTGGAACTGTTTTATCTTTAAGGTTAGAACGATGTACATACGCATAAATCATTTCAGGGCCAGGTATCTGGTTCTCAAACGAAATGTGTTTGGTAGGTCTATCATCCATAGTTATTTGACAATAATGTAATAGAGCATGAGGCAGAGTGGTTCAATTGACCCCATGTGACTGTCAACATATGATTGAAACGCTATGTGAGTTCAATTGAAACACTAATATTTCCAGCACAATGAAAGTAAATGCTCTTCTAACCAATGTTATTACTAAAATAGGTAGGTATGGTATATATGATGAGTTCATCAAAAGATCACAAGCAAAACATTATAAACATTTTTTTTTTTTTTAGTAACTAGATTTAATTTAGGAACTACTTTTGGTTTTCTTTGTGTCTGTTACGTTTTTTACTAAGTTTAACTAAAATATTATGAATAAAAACCTACAGGCTGCGTTTAGCATGATTCTACAGATGGAAAGGGGAATCAAAATAGTGACGAGTAGCCAGCCGCATCGCCTATAACATGATTCCTAAGATTTTCGCTCACTCGATTTTCCCTTTTATAGACTTTTACCATCTGCGCTACTTTAACCATTTCTTTACTCCTAGACCAGCATGGAAGAGATGCAATAATAATTTAAAGAATTCCATTAAAAAAGCATAATCTTATTCAATACAAAGTGCTTGTTTCAATCATAATAAGGTTGTTACTAAACCTGAAACAACGATTGTTACACATAATTTAAAACGACAAGATGTAAAATTAAATGAAATAAATCAATAAAATATTTTTATTATAATTTCCATTTATTGTTCATAAAAATTCGGTACATAAAATTGCAATCTAGAATTCCCGTATCTGGTTATAGCTCTTCATTATGTCAATAACTTTGTTATACACTAAAGTCTTGGCATCGATGCCCCACAAAAAGTCGAAGTGATTAAAACTTTCTAGCGGAACCCTTATAATTTGAGCAGGGCCTCCGATGTGACGCTGTAGCTTGTTAAGATCTTGAACGTGAGTGAAAAGATCGGAAACAGCATAGTGGAGATGTACTGGTGCTCTCACTTTCGATAGGTCGTAGAGAGGAGCTTTTAAAGATCCATAGATGTATAAGTTTCTCCAATAACTGTGGTGGTAACGGCGGAACTCTTTACTGCGCATGATTTGACCGTAGTGGGCTAGCTGCCGTGCAGACGCGCCGGCTGGTATGTGCCCTAGTTGAACAGGAGCCATTGTCTGTGGAAGAAAATAAACAAAAACATGACGTGAATTTGTAGTTATTTGTATTTTAATACTAGTGTGTGTGTCACACCGCAGACACATGTGGCGCCGTAGCTCTCAAACGAACGAAACGATTTCGATGCGGTCTTTCGTTCGAAAGTCAATTTTCTTGCAGTCGTTTTTAGCCATGTTTGATGAAAATCGGTCTAGCAGTTTGAAGAGTATCAGCTCTGTTCCAAAATGATGTTAGGCATTTTTGCATACTATTAATGCATGGGGGGGGGGGGGGGGATTAATATTTAATTTAATGTTATATTTTTAAAGATACTATATTTGGCAGTTGGTCAGAATTGAGGCAAGGAAGTCAAGGAATGGTACCTGTATACCTGTTTAAAAAGATTCAAAGGTGAACGACTAAGAAGTAGCTGACCTTGTTGAACTGTTCAGAGTTCAGTCCCAGAATGAAGAGGACTAGATTGCAGATGTTCTGGGTGGTTGCCCCGTTCCGGCAGAGTTGTTTCCCGGCGTCGCGCAATATTCGACTGTTTGGGAATAACTCGTTGACGCCGATGAAACGAAAAGCACGCTGTTGAATAAAATAGAAAAAATTGGATCTGAAATAATGTAAAACGTGTACAAGACTGAGACAGCAAAAGAGACGTTTCCTATGAGCTAGTAGAGATATACTAGCGTACATCTTTACTTGAAACATAAAACACACGTGAAATACGGATACGTATTAAAATACATAAAGTTTAAAATGTATAATGGGTTAAAATACATAATGGTTTATAATATATAATGCGATTTTCTCAGAAGATTACAAATTATGTTAAAAATTATTAAAAATTAACCTAAAAAAAGTCCCCCTGTTTCGTGCCTGGTTCAAAGGTTCCAGGCTCTTTGCAATTACAAATTAACAGAATTGTTATAAAACAAACCTAACCTAACCTAAACCAATCTATAGATTACGATATCAAAAAAGTTCATTTAGCTAATAGTTTTACAGAAAATTGCGTTATATATTTTGAACCATTATGTATTTTAACCCATTATACATTTTAAACTTTATGTATTCTGATGCGCTCCCGTGAAATACTCAAAAAACTATTTATTAAAATATAAAGATGCAGGTCTGTGCGTATCAGAAAGTGAAATAATTCAAATAAAGAAGAACGGTCTGAGGGATCTGGGGCTTACCATGACGTCTTAATGCGATTCAATTCCGACTCAGTTCAGGTTTCAGCTGTCATTTTTAGTATGGATCTGACAGCGAGTGACCTAAACTGAGTCGGATTGAATCGCATTAAAACGTCATGGTAATGCACCTGAACTTAAAGAAGACCTCTTAAATTTTGAAGATGGTTTAGATACAAAAGACTTACATCAAGGAAAGTGGAAAACGGAGCCGCGGTCCTTAGCAGAATTGGTCCACTGTGCGTCATGTACGCCACCGGAGCCAGAGCGTTCATGGAGATGATCTTGTAGTTATACTGCGGTTGTAGGGAGAGCATTACGAAGAAGGTTGTCGTGCCCTGTAATCGAAAAAGAAGTTCAGAAGCACTCCACAACAAGTAATGATTAGGCGCATCAAAAATTGAATTACGGAAACAATCCAGCGGAATGGCTCTGTTAAAATCATACTGTGTGTTTTAGTTCCGGTGTTTTGCAGTAGATGTCGCTTTCGAGTAAATATGAATTTTCTAAATGGCGCTATTAAGATTCCAGCATCCTATAAAGGAGCTGACATGCATATATCGGTATTTATCCCTTACGAAGTATACAGAGCCTAGGGTAACAAGACGTCTGGCTGACAACATTGAATAAAATTTTCATTCCTAAAGCAACCTAACATGGTCATTCGAGCCGGATTTGAACAATAAATGACCTTTGGATACAGTCCATCCGACCTTGAGTGCTTTTCAAATACAATGCCATACAGCCACCATGCTGGAGGCAGGTTCTATTTATGATTATAAACGTGATCCGATTGACCACAGTTGACGCTAAAATTACATTATGTAAAGATCGATTTACTGCAGGGCTCTTTAAGACAGCAATTCAACAATAAAATTGTTACTGGCAATCAGGTTGTGCGTCTACCTACACAAAATATAATAAGCTTTTGCTAAAAAAATAAATGTTTCAAATATGGGCTGCCTTTGGGAACTGTCGATAGCATCGGAGTCTTGTGGTGAAAAATGTCTGAACAACTTGAAATATATAGTCTTGTTCAAATACTTTGGAGCATCTATACAGTTCGAACATACCTAACGGTATGTCACAACGATAACGGCTTGTCAAAGTCTTTTAATTCTTTATTTGTGTTACAGACAAACAAATACCTGTGAATGTCCAATGTAGTGCAACTGCTGTTTTCCCGTCTTCTCAAGCGCGTAGTCAATCATTGCGGGTAGATCGTTGTTGCCTATCTCGTCCCAAGAGAACTGCCAGAAGTCTCCATTTGGGTCATCAGGATTGAGAGAGCGATGGGAGCGCGAATACCGGTTGCCACGCGCGTTGCCTAGCCAGACGTCGAATCCTTCTTCTGCTAGGATGTAAGCTGAGAAGATTATGTTTTTAATTATACGCTAAGGAAGGCAAATATGAGCAAGTGCATCACCCGATGCCAAGGATCGCAGATGCGTTGCCAGTCTAGAGAGATAAGAATGCGCCAGTAATTTTATCTGCTGTCTTACTCTCCACGTCGGAGTACAGCAACGCAGTGCAAGCCCTGTTGGCCAGCAAGAGCGGTTCATTTAGTCGCGAAGCGTTTTAGTGTGTGCACAAATGATAATTATTTGGTTGTATTCATCTAGAAATGAGTTGAAAAACCACAATTGATCAAATTAGGGAAGGCAAAGGCATTTTTATAAAATTAACCCGTTTGTTTATTGGTTTGGATCATATTATCATGCTCGGATTGCCTTCAAATTTAGCACACAGTATGTAGAATAGGACTGGATGCGGAAAACCCAAGACCGCAGCAATTGGAGGGCTGTGGAAGAGACCTTTACTCAGCATTGGGTAGAAAAAGGTTGAAGAAGAGAAGAAGAGATGTGGAATAGATTGGATGACAATGCAGGTAACAGTATAATCAGAAAAAAAGTACGAAAAAAGGAAATAACTTTGTACATTCCTACTTACTTACCTAAACTTTTAGCAGGCCCCATCACCACCCAGTCAGCAGATGAAGAGAGAAGACCGTGGACCACGAGAACCACAGGCCTGTGTGATATAGACAACATAAATAAAATTTACTTTAATATAGCTTACTAGTTTCTGCCCACGACTTCGTCCGCTCATCCCTACAAATATAATAAACGTCTGTCTGTCTCTCTGTTAAGTTTTCGTCTCTAAACCACTGAAGCTATTTAGTGTGTATCTGGTATAAAGATTCCGAAAAATTGCATAGTTGCTGCGGGATAGCGATAAGCTTTCTGCGCAGACGGAGTCGCGAGCACAGCATGGCTAGTAATTAATATCCCAACAAAAACATTCTGTAAAAAACTAGCCAAGTCTCGATGGAGCTGCTTGTTTATCTCTAAAAAGTAATGAAATCTAGACAAAGTCGTGCCAAGTTTAAGGTTCGTTACTGCGATTTCTTTATTATTATAGTTAATGTTGTGTGACTTGGCCGTTGAAGGGTACACAAGGGTACAAAACCAGGTGCTCCATGACACCATTGCACCAATCTGTCGCCAGTACCGATACCCATTGACGATTGCAGAAATCGCAGTAAGAAACCTTAAACATGGCACGACTTTGTCTAGATTTCATTACTTTTTAAAGATAAACAAGCAGCTCCATCGAGATTTTGCTAGTTTTTTACAGAATGTTTTGGTGGGATTTCACTTCTTTTTGTAGCAACGTAGGCATATTGATTTATTTTATTAGATTTTCTTATTAGACACATTTTTTTTTCTTTGATTATCCTAGTTTTTATAGTTTTCCCTTAATGTAGCCATTAAACCCTAACTCTGTATCAAATTACAGCTCTCTGAGTTTATGGGAAGTACTAGTTCTATTTTGATGATCATGAGTGAGTGAGTGAGTGTCATAAATGCGAAACTTTGCTTTCGCTTAACTTTGGAACTAAATGACCTACAGACTTGAAATTTTGGATTTTAAGTATGTGATTATAGCTTACTGGATGACGAAAATGTCTGCGTTCTGGTCTTATCCAGAAGTTCTCAAACAGGGGCCAAAAAATTCGGCGAAATTGTTCCAGTAAAGGATAGTACGGCAGTGTTTGCTTCGCGCTCGACTTGGCGGGGGCACTACCGTGCCCCCAAATGTATTCCCTATCCTGCGACAATTTAGAAAATCCCTGAAATTACTTTTTAGCAGTAATGATTCTCTTCTAGCATGCAAAATTTCAAGACTAGTAACTATACTATAGAAAAGTACGTCCCTTTTGCAGCGAACATAATAAATCCCATTTTTCTCTACCCGGTGAGAATTAAGGAAAATCCCTTCTTAATGCACTTCTATGGTACTCAAGGAATACGTCTGCCAAATTCCAAGTTTGCAGCTTTAGTGATTTAGGCTGCGCGTTGTCTGTCAGATAGTCTAGTTGCACTTTCATAGGCATAGATATACATAATAATATGAGATGTACGCTCTACTGTGGCTTTCACTATTTGGAATTTTAACTCACTCTTTGTCGGTCCCTCGTTTAATGCTCCTTCCTATAGGGACAAGTTCGCCTTTGTGCATTATATTTAATTTTCTTTCTATGTGATTTGTGTCTGTTTCTTTATATTTGTACAATAAAGAATTTACTTGCTTACTTACATAATATGTACAACTGCTGGGTACAGGGGGCCTTACCATGACGTCTTAACTTAATGCCATTCAATTCCGAACCAAAGTTGGATCGCTCGCTGTCAGATCCATACTAGAAGTGTCAAAAATTACAGCTAAAACATAAAATTTAATTGGAATTGAATCAAAGAAAGTCGTCAAGGTAATGCCCCAGTGCCGCAATGTAATATAACATGCAAAATATTATATACAAGTCAAAACTGGTTTCACGGTTACTAAAATAATAAAAATTAAGCAAGTAAAATTAGATTCCTACTTATCTAACATACCTTTGAGCTTTAGCGGCGTGATATTTTTCTTTGCCGTGCGGGATGCGGTGCATTGTCAAAATGTATCCATCATTAGTGGTGACTTCATGGACTTCTAGAGGGTATCCGTACTTGCGTACTAACTCGGGCTGAAAAAGTCGTCTAAGTAAATTACAAAATGTGGAACAATTGACGACCGAATAGTATCTTAAATATATCCATGACTGATACAACATTAATATTTATGGAATTCCTACTGTGTATTAAAGTCATAGAAATCATAGAAGAATTATGTTCAATAAATATTTACTCTCTAAATTCAGTTTTTATTTTTTCACACTCACCACTTTTAACGCAGCATCTTCAAGTAAGTTATCACTGTGTAGGTTCTGTAGATAAATATCTGGTTTTATAATTTGATGATAAAAAATATTTGAATTCCATTGTAACTCTGGCTTCCCTACTACCCCCAATGCGCACACGCACACTAATAAACCTACACGCGACATCACACACTTAAGTCTGGAGTGATGTATTGTCCCTACGGAGTTTTTATATTAAATGAAGCAGGTAGGTACTCATACTACACTTTACAACTAGGTAAGTATGTTCAAATTTATAGTTGCCTTAATTAATGAGTTAAATATTATTAAAACGAGCGGGTTTTCCGTATTGGCGATATCGTTAGCCGCAAAAACGGTGTTGCATATCCCAAGGCGTCACTCATACGACTTGGACAATTTTGTTTGTCACTAATAGAGTTAGTGAACAAAAGATCAGTATCAGATTAAGATTGTCTTATAAGTAGCGGAGTAGCAAGGTAAATATTTTTTGTTAATTGAAAGGGACCTCCGCAAATTAACACTAAAAATATTTTTTTAGTAAGTCCGTAGATTTATTATAATTTGCCGAGAGATTTCGGCTTAAGGGATATTTTTGTAACATTCTGTCGAACTCTTTATTGTATTTAAAGTTACAAAATTAACAGGTTACATGAAGAAGCAGGTGTAAAAGGACAAATTATTATATTGTAAAGAGATTCCACTTTTGTCAGGTATTCATGGAGGAATATGAAATCAACGGTCTCCTGTACATTTACCTCAATGATTGCTAATTATGTAATATTTTTTAAATTTGAAAAATAAAGTATTTACACACTTATCCGTTTGAAAAGGAAAAAATAATGTTTTTTGTATCATTCGGTTACTTCACCGAAAAAATCCAGGCTGACGCATTTCAACTGTAGGTATATTGTCATTTTATTTTTAAGACTATTTAAACAGCTAAATACGGAAAATATCTTGCATTATACAAGTCGCATTATTCATTCCTACCATACCTACATAATATGTCGAATAAATAAATAATGATCTACCTTCTGTAGGAATATTTCCGCTAGTAGTTGGGTAATTACGTCTGAAACTTGGTGTAAAAGTTTTCCAGGATTTTTTATTTGATGTAGACATGCCACTTTTCTAGGAATATCGAGAATACATAATAATAGTATTAACTCAGGTTGAATTAATATACTTAGGGTAAAAAAAAGAAAAAATTGTTACATTTATTTAGGTATTTATTTATTTCCACACAACTGTTTATATTAATTTCATACATTGAGTTATTTGTGGTACGACCAGAAATCGACCCGAAAACTTAGTAACATGTTTCACTAAGTATTTGTAATACCAATATTGGACTAAAAAAGTGCGGATTTTCTGAAAAAAAAAACATTAAAATAATGAAAACAAATTGTATGTAGTAAAACTAACAAATTAGAAAATATGAGGTAGAATCCGCGCACAAATAAAATTGATATCCTGATGGGATGATTTTGGTTCGGTTTTTCCCGACACTGCCAACAATTTATGGATATATTTAAATCAATTTACACAACTCTTTGCAGACAAAGTCGCGGGCAAAAGCAAATATAATATAATTTTTAAAGTTGTCCGACTCGAATATGACCACTTTTTTAATCCTCGACGCAAAAGGAGGGGTCAGGGGTGTTAGTAGTTTGACGTCAATGTCTGTGTGTGCGGATGAATCGATTTCGATATGGCTTTTTATTCGGAAGAGAGATTTCTTGCGGTGGTTTTTACCCATGTTTGGCAAAAATCGGTCCTTTTTCAAAATTATGTTAGGCATTTTTGGCGTAATGTTACTCGCGTATTATATTCACATTGACCGTAGGAAAACAAAAGAATAACCATGTCAATCGAAGTTCAAAATATACAGCGAGACAAACGAACAATAACTGATAAAGTTTATGAATAAGATGATGACATACTTTCCATTTATTTTCTACACTGACATCTCTGGCCGTCTACACAGATTCCCACTACATATCCATTTTGCTTGCAGCAATAGTTACACAGTACAAAACAAAGTTCTTCTGGGATGTTACTGCATACAGGCCCATCGTCCAATGTTCCATATCTTGAAGGAACTGTAATATAACATTGTTTTTATTATTACAAACTTTATATTAACTTGCAACGTATGTATGTTTGTCCGCGTGGAATATTGCGACAAAATTTTAGAGCTATCTTCATCTGATTGACCTAAAATTTTGCATACTTGTGTAACTCAGATGACAATACAATAATCTGGTAGTAGAATCCTAGTGGTCCAACCAGGACCGTCTCCGCAGGAGGGAATTCTTCAACGGTTAGTCCGATTGACTTGAAATTTGGTTCACATAATGTAGGAAGGAAGACAATGCAAGTACAGTTAACAAAAAGTACAGTCAGCAAAAAAGCTTGTATCTAAAATGAAATTTGTAGGTTATGTTATTTATTACACCGCAACAAGAATGGGATTGAAAAATAAGAACTGTCATTTTATCATGACGAAAACACCGGCCAAGTGCGAGTTGGACTCGCGCACCGAGTGTTCCGTACCAATTCGGCAAGTGAATAAAAATCCAGTGTTATTAGAATCCCTGCCCGAGGTTTGTACACAATTTACGTCTTTCCCTGGTCGCATAGCGGGCGGTAAATTACTAATTACGGCCCGGAGCGACGTGAAGGCTTTTTATCGTAATTTTGCATTCAAAATTAAGTCACCCCTTTAACACTTTGGACATATCTAGCAATCAATGTATTGAAATATTATTAAATTTGGCAAAAAAATCCTGGAAAATATTTACATGGTGTTGAGTAAAGGCTAGCAACCCAACACTATTTTGATTCCCCTTTCCGTAAGGGATAAAGACGTGATTTGTGTATGTATGTATGTATGAGTAAAACCAACAAAACCACTTCAGTGTTCCGGATTATTTTAAGACGGAGTGTACAATCACGTAATAGCTTTAGAGATCAGGTACAGTCGCCATCAGATATATCATAGCGGGCGAGGTCCTCAAATATTTCGGAGCAGCCTTAAATTTCATTAAATTCGCCGTGACAATCACCTGGGAGGAGTGTTTTATTTGTAGTTAAAGTTACGCTAGGTTTAGGTTAATTTTTTACATAGTATTTAGTTCTTTTTTTAATTTTGAATGTACAGTTTTGTTTACTACAGTAAATGAAATAAATTCGTAACATTAAATAAGGTTAATAACACCAGAACAAGCAATTCGTCATAAATATAAGAGCAGCAACCGTTCAATAAAATCGGGACATCACTGATCGTCAAAGATATCGGCAGTCGGGCTGATCATAAAGATCAGAACATTTACCTTAACTTTGTTACAAACAGTTTAAATTACATTGGATTATGCACGCAAACGACCACACTATAATAGGTGACTTCTTTTATTATTAAAATATACGTAAGATTTATTTTCCACAAATGTTCCGATATTTATGATCAGCGTAATTGCGTCGATACCTTTGACGATCTGTGCCTTCAGATATTTTTGCCTTATTGAACGTCCCGAATTTATTGAAAAGTCGGAGCTCTTATAAATGTATATGAGGAATTGCGTGTTCTGGTGTTATTAACCTTATCGTGTAAGTAAGTAAGTAAGTAAATGCTTTATTGTACAAATATAGAGAAGTAGAGACAAATCACAAAAAAAAGTCCTTAAATATATGCACAAAGGCGAACTTATCCCTATAAGGGATCACTACCAGTTAACCTTTGAGTAAATGAGAGGAGCATTAAGCGAGAGACCGACAAAGAGTGAGACGTGTAACGAATTTATTGAAATTTAATGCTGCTCCGAAATATTTGAGGACCTCACCTGCTACGATATATCTGATAGCTACTGTACATGTACAAGACATACATGTATTTTACTGACTACCGCAGCTACTGCATACAAAGTAAGAACGAACCTGAACTCCCCGCCACGCAGGACAGAACGGCCACCAACAGAAGGAATACCAAACACGACTTCATGGTTGTATCGAAAATCTTTTTCTGACAGCGCTGTGAAAAAAGATTTTTATATATCGCATAATTGATCAGCCATACGAAAATTAATGCTCATTAACTCGATTACTACTCGATAGGACTAACTATGTATAAAATGTATGAATCATCGATTTGAAACATATTACCGTAACGATACACTACATTTTTGAACCGACGAAAAGAACGGAGGAGTTTTTCAAGTCGACGTGTATATTTTTAATGTATGACCACGCATACATTTTTACTAAGTGGTCTGATTTTGATAATTATTTTTTTATTGGAAAGGAAATCCACATAAATCCACTCAAAGGTTGCCTGGAAGAGATCCCTTAAAGGGATGAGTCCACATTTGTGCATGTATCTCAGTTTTTGACAATTCTATTTGTTCTATATGTAATGTAGGGTAGATTTATTTTGCACAATAAAGAGTTCTAAATACATACATACACGCACGCAAATTACAAAATATAAATTTGGGAAAAAATTCCAACCCTAAGGGTAGGAAACAGGGTATGATTGATTGTTAACTCACTGATTGCAATGCATGACCACGCATAACGTTTTACAGAGCAGTCTTATTTTGATAATCATAATTTTGGATAAGGTTTACCTTGAAATTGGTCCCAAATGATTTTAGAAAACAAATTCCTACCCTAAGGGTGGGAAAAAATGGTGTGACTTATTTTACACTCACAGATTTTAATGCTGTTGTGTATTAATACCAACAAGACAATAAACCAAAAATGTGAAAATATTTTTTTTATAAAAAGAAAACCGCCTTCAAATGAAGCCTATTTACGCCTATCGATTTCATAATATAATTTCTAGATTATATAAACGCAACGAGTAATTTGTGTAGCGAACTTATTGTCACAACAATACTTGCGAAGCAAAACAATTTTTACATCAATTACCTAATTCAACATACCTACCTATTGTGTTTATATCCTACTAATATTATAAATGTGAAAGTCTGTGAGTATGGATGTTTGTTACTCTTTCACGTCAGAACGGCTGGACAGATCTGGATGAAATTCGGAACATACATAGATAGTCTGGAATAACACTTAGACTACTTTTTATCCCGGAAAATTGCGAAATTCCTGCGGGATAGCGATAAACGAATTCTATGCAGACGAAGTTGCGGGCAACAGCTAGTCTAATATAATCGTGTCAGCTTGTGTCAAAAAACGTGTGTAAAAAAAACGGCTTAATTTATTTCGTGTAAACGAGTAGTTTCATTCAGGTGCATAGTGTAAAAAAATAGAACCGCCTTCAAATGTAACCTTTTTCCGCCTATTGATTTCACAATAAATTGTATTAATTACACTACTAGCTACCTATAAAAATTTGAAATCAATAGTACATTACTGTCTAGGCCAGGAAGTAGGCAATTGCTGGCTGAGTATTGGTTTGAACGGACGAGCTTGCGAGTCCGTTTAATAATACGAAGCCAGCAATGCTATTCTGGCCGAGGCAAGTATAGTGCTTTTCTCAAAAATCGAAAATATAGGTAACAACAACAAAAATAAATGAAAATAAAATACTGAAAATTGTTTTGCTTTGCCGCCTTTTTCTATCAATGGCATTTGAAGAGTGTATTTTTCTACCCAGAACACCTAAAGCTATTTCAGACACAGATAAACACGTTATCGTACTAGCTTTTTTTTTTAATTTGATGTTTTAAGTCTTGTGCCTTTCTTTTATAATGGTGATTTGCATTTTTAAAAAGTTAATAACTAGACAGTAATGGAATTTGTAAGCAACATTACTGTCGAGTTTAGGGCGACAGTAATGTTTTTTTTTTTTTAATTTTGGACTGACCGGCAACAATTAACTTCCTGTTCTGATATGTAGTTAACAATGACGACTTTACCGGACATTTTTGAGAAAAATATATTACGGTGTGCGCTACCTACTTGTAAGTTTTACAACAGTAGCGTAATTAATGCATTATCATGCGCGATATTTATCGTCAATTTTGTGCACTATATTATATTTTATTTTTAATGCCATTGCTATACAATTCAAGGTATATGCTTAAGCATATAAGCTTAACTAGTTCATTGTGTTTCTTCTGTTGGACGGAGACACGAGCTCTGGATATAAGACTTGGTAGCGCTATGAAATTACCTCTAACTTTTGTGGCCACCATCATCTCGACCATATGAGTAAATACGTCCCACTACTGAGCATATTCCTCCCCTCAGTCTGAGAGGGATTGGGCTGTAATTCACACACATTTCCAGTTCGGATTAGAACTTATAATGTTAACGCTACGGGCAGAATCTGGATCGTAAAGAACTGCCTAGAACAGACACGAACACGATGGAGGTGCTTACCAATTTTATTCTTTGACTAGCGACCCGCCCCGGCTTCGCACGGTATATCATGCATGTATTATACATTATAAACCTTCCTCTTGAATCACTCTATCTATTAAAAAAACCGCATCAAAATCCGTTGTGAAGTTTTGAAGATATAAGCATACATACGGATTTGGGGACAGAAAAAGCGACTTTGTTTTATACTATGTAGTTTATGATAGTGATGAACGCTTTAAAATATCGAAACGATGCCGCTTACCATCAGAAAACCCACTGGCTCGATTTCCTATTTTACAAAAAGGCTAGAATTGCTCACACACAAAACCAGTCATTGCAGGTTATACCTGCCCAAAGTCTCGATTCCGTGTTCTATCATTTGTGAATAAATATGAAAGCTACAAAAATTATAAAGCCTAATTCTTATACTCGTTGTTTACCTACATTCGACTCAGTATAAGGGCTTAGCTACACAGGAGCTAGTCGTTAAGCCGTGCGCAACTTATGCGTAACATCAATTTGTTTGCATAAACAACAGACAATAATTAGCGATGTAGGGTTGAGGGGGAGCACCTGCGACGTAGGGGGCTATTGGGCCTTAAAAGGTCCTGTTCATGACACGATTTGAATCTTAATCCGTGTTTTGTTCTTTACCGTAAACAGGGTGGATGAATGTGATAATGGAGGTATGTTATGATGCTGAAGAATTGAAGAATACATACATACCTACATACATGTATAAATCACATCTTTATCCCTTACGGGGTAGACAGAGCCTAGGGTAACAAGAACCAAAGGCCACGCTTAGCATGATTGTGGGCGCTTAGATGGTAGTGGAGAGGGGAATCAAAATAGTGATGGGTTGCTAGCGCATCGCCCATAACATGATTCTTAAAATTTTCAACTGAAGAATACGTTTCCGTTAAGTAGTTTAAAAGAGGTAGATCTCATAAATGTTTAACAGAAGCCTATAGTAGACTCAGACATACCTAGTTAGATATTTGACGCTGAATAATTCGCGTATTCTCTTTGGATAACCGTTAGACAGTTTTGAATTCGAATGAAAAAATTCAAAATTATAAAATCAACTTTTATGTGTTTTATTGCTCTTCCCTGATCGTTGGCACTCTATTTTTGATGAATTTATTTAATGTACAGAGTACAGACACGAACTTTTTACTGATTTATTATATGTGTAGATATTTACTTTCATGTGACTACTGAAAAAGTGGAACAGATTAACCAGCCACTTTCACGGCTAAGACATGCCAAATTGTATAGATCCTGTGGGTCTATGGATTGTGGAAAATCAATTCTGCACAAGAAAGTCGCAGATAATAAGCAAAGCAAATGTTTTAGATACCTACTTCTTAAAACACTTATTCAAAGAAAATCTTTATGTACTTACTAGCTGTTGCCCGCGACTTCGTCCGCGTGTGTTTTTGTGATACTTACGGCTTTTCTCGATATCAAAATTATTATTATTATGACTATTAACTTCGTCACATGAACCACTGAAAGTATGTACGAAACTATACTTTTAGAATTACGTCATGAAAATAATAATTTGCGACACGGAATCTTGAAAAAAAATCAAGTGCAAACTGGTTAATGACTCGTCACATTTATTTATACTTTATTTTACAAATAGTTTTATTTATAGTTTTGTTTATAGTTTCTTTATTCAAAAAAGCTAAGTACAGTTTTAATTACATCACTATTAATTTCGCCAAACTATGACGCTTATTGGCGAATACTGCGCTCACTTTAACGATATTTGTACCCTGATTAATTTAAAAAATTAAATCTATTCTAACCAAATAATACATAAATGTTTACCTGTTTTTACCTTACGACTAAAAATTTATTTACTAATCCGTTTTAATTAATATTTTGCGACTCAATTTTTTCTAGCAGAAGCTTTTTTAATTTATTTTCTTGGTTTAAGTAGGTACGTAATTACAGATTATTCACTTATTATCATTCTACAAATTAATTACCTACAGGGGCCTTGCCATAGTTGCCATGATGTCTTAATGCGATTCAGTTTAGGTTCGCTCGCTGGAGAGGGGACAGGCCGGCCGAGAGGG
Source organism: Pandemis corylana (assembly GCA_949127965.1). Classification (NCBI taxonomy): domain Eukaryota; kingdom Metazoa; phylum Arthropoda; class Insecta; order Lepidoptera; family Tortricidae; genus Pandemis; species Pandemis corylana. The sequence continues at coordinate 10,210,304 of OX421866.1, read as the reverse complement.
GACAGGCCGGCCCCGGAGGAGGTGCTCCACGCCCGCCGTCAAACCCATCGTCGTATGCGCGACAGATGGAAGGAGGAGCTGGAGGATTGCCGATATGGTACGAGGACCATAGCGGCAATCCTCCCACAGATGGACCTGTGGCTTGACCGGGAGTTCGGGTCGCTGAACTACCACCTGGTCCAAGTCCTAACAGGGCACGGGTGCTTCGGGCATTACCTGCACCGCATCGGCAGAGAGGAGAATCCTCAATGCCACAATTGCGGTGCAGCGGATGACACGGCCCAGCACACCGTGGAGGAGTGTCCCTGTTGGGACTACGAGCGGCGCCAGCTCCAGGCGGCCATCGGACGACAGGACCTGTCACTCCACAGCATAGTCTCGGCTATGCTGGATAGGGGTGACGAGTCCTGGGAGGAGGTGGCTTCCTTTTGTGAGAGCATAATGCTCCAAAAGAAAGCCGAGGAACGGGAGCGCGAGGAGTGTGTCCATGCGCCCCCGTTCCGGCGCAGACGAACGGGGCGAAGGCGGCGGCACTTTGCTGCCCGCCTGAACCCTTAAGTGGGACCAGCGGGTTGGGGACGGGGGTCCTCCACCTGCATTGCACGGTCCCACACGTCTGGGGGCGGAGTCGAAGCATTGCGACTCCTCCCTCCTTGGTGCGGGTAGCCCCGGCGATTTTAACCAAAGCCGGGGCAGGCCGGGGGGCGTCGTCGGCTCGAATCCTCGGGATCCCACGGCGCCTACCTAAACCCGGCGAGCGGACAATGCCGTCGTGTTTTTAGTGGGTATGCTCCCCCCTCCCCTTCCCGCAGGGGAAGAGGACGGGGGAGAGAGCCCCACATAACCGCCCGCCCCCCCCCGGGGACGGGGGTACTCGTAAACGGGTTTTCACGACGTTAAAAAAAAAAAAAAAAAAAAAAAAAAAAAAAAAAAAAAAAAAAAAAAAAAAAAGGTTCGCTCGCTGTCAGATTCATACTAAAAGCACCAACTTTTCACAATAAAATTCTGACATGTTCGTAGCGCAGGCGTGAAACGCGCCCTTTGATTTTGCTTTTTATAGGCAAAGGTACCAAGAACATACAGCCAAGCGTTTCACGCCGCCCTCATATTAATATCAGGCTATCAAATAAGAGTGCGTTCAAAAATCGAACGCGTTGTGAATAATTGCGCAATAAATAAAAACAACAGTAACGGTATTGCATATTGAACTTTAGGTGTTAGGTAAAGAACACAATTTAGGACGCCAATTTAGGTTGATTTAGGTTTGACAAAAATCTCTTCGTTGAAAAAATGCCTGTACAGCATGTAATTATTATATTAATGTTTTTTCACAATTGACACGCTTTTCCGGCTATATGTCTTATGTACATTTGTATCTATCTATTTTCTTCGTAGTATTATTATGTTTGTAACTATTACCAACTACTTATACCGAGGAAAGCTGATTTTCTTGAGTTCCGCTATTTTGTGCGTAATCACCTCAAAAATCAAATTTCAAGAGAACTGAGAAATTATATTTACCTGTATTAAATTGGAAGTATTATGTAGTAACTTTAAAAGGTTACACTTCATTGGCTTTTATTGTATAGGTGTATGAAGTTAATTAATTTTAAACACAAAACCCTCTTTTTTGCATCTCTGGATGAGATTTAAAAAAAATGCTAAAACAGGTATTTCTTTATTTTTATTACTAAGCATTTATTCTGAGTTTCATGATTCTAGAACAATCTAATTTTCTTTTTTCATACAAACTTTAACCCCCCTTTTCACCCCTTTTTTCCAAAATTTTCCAAAATTTCTGTAGCCTATATCCTATTCTGAATTAATTGGAACCGATTTGTGAACATTTCATTAATATCCGTTCAGTAGTTTTTACGTGATGCTCAGTCAAACAAACAAACAAACAAACAAACAAAAATTTTAAAAATGGTTTTAATATGTTCAGTTACCGATTTTAAGTCACCCTGGTAGGTTTTTTTTTTTTAAATCTTCAATGTACAGAGTTTTTGGTCTCAACGATTTTATTATATGTATAGATTCGAATATGACAGAAGAAGCTAGAGAGATAGCAAGACAACTAAAAGAGATAGCTACATTTCCACACATCCTAACTTTTGCTCTTCGTAAAACATGGCTCAGAGGCTGGTCCAAGGCTAGGAATAATAAACTGCTAGTCACACCGTCGTTCTCTAGTATGTTGTAATGCAAACTGCAAAAGGAATATTGCATACAACAGTCTGCTTACTGCAAGTGTCCAAAGACACTTGAAGATACATGAAGTATTTTATCTTCTTTGTTATCACTACATAGTATAAAATAAAGTCGCTTTTTCTGTCCTCATGTCCCGATGTATGCTTATATCTTCAAAACTACACAACGGATTTTCATGCGGTTTTTTTTAATAGATAGAGTGATTCAAGAGGAAGGGTTATATGTATAATACATGCATAATATACCGTGCGAAGCCGGGGCGGGTCGCTAGTATATTTATTTTAAATAACTTTTGAAAAAGATTGTAAAGATTGAAAAAAAATGTTAGGTGTACTACTCTGTCGGTTAAGATTTATATTATGCACAAATACCTCGTTAATTACTATGACGCAGGACGCTCATATCACAGAATGATGAAGAACTGCTTCCCATTCTCAATTCTAGCCTTGTAATAGTTGTAATATAAATAGCTGTACAAGTACCTATGAATAGTATGCCTATTTGTAACTACTATTTGTGACTACATTTTACAGGTAGGTAGGTACTCGTATTTGCACTGTCTTACAATTAATCCATAACATTATCACGTGGTTAGGTTAGATTGAATGAACATCCTTGTAATGTTTTCAAGATTTTTTTACTACTTAACAAATGTTTCCAAACGTTGATGCTCAAAATGTACGGCGTTATAGGGGTGACTTTATTTTGAACCCAAAACTAAGGATGTGAAACCTTTATAAGTGTTCAGTTGCCCAACCGTTGGCTAAATTTAATATTCCACAACATTTGAGACACCTCTTACGGTCGCCCGGCAGTTTAAACCTGTTTTTCGGTAATGAGAAGCCACCTTAAGGGTGTGATTGTAGTCACCCCCAACTAGAGCATTAGATTCTCCATCATATTAAAGCGCCAATATATCCACTACAGCGCTGTACTTTGTTCCGAACTTCTGTAATTATGATGTAACTTATCTCGGATACAAAACGTAGGTAATTTTTTTTATTAACCGGTTTCTCATTGGTTCGAAATTAAGTTTTTTATTTTATTAAGCAAGGTCTCCTGTTTGTTTTTTTCAGTACTTAATTGCATAATTTCTTTTGAAACTTGTCGTAAAATATTGTCAAGATTTGTAGCTTTGCATAATTACAGGCTGGAGTAATACGGGATAAATAAAGGCAAAAATGATATCATATACTGATTTATGGTACGAGCCTGAACGAAACCGAATATTTAGTAGGTAGGTAACAGGTGTTGTAAGTATTATTAAAACCAATCTTAGATCAAACGAAGAGTGCCGATTACCTGAAAATATACATACATAATATATATTGATAACCTTTTAAAAATAAATTACTACCTATTTAATCAAATAAATAAAAATGTCTATCGATGTTCAAAACACGCATATCGAGAAAAATTAACAAATAAAGACAGGTCATCAAATCCACCAGGTAGCCACAGTTTGCAAAATCTTGGAATTAAGGAACTGTTTCGATTTTCTCTTTATTACTAAATTGAAATTGAAATCTTTGTGGGGCTCAGCGTGCACCTCAAACATAAACATCATACGTCTTCAAAACTGTATACTGAAAAATCTATCAAATGCGCCTTGGTTCATCAAGAATACAGAGGTGCATCAATACCTACAGATGAGCACTGTGAAAGAAGAGATTGACCATCATGTCAAGCGCTACAAAGACCGCCTAAATAACCACCCAAATCAGCTGGCGGTAAAACTTACAATACCCGAATATATAAAACGACTCAAACGACGAGATATCTTGGAACACAGTAGCATGCCCTAACTAAAGCTAACTGCTATGCACTGCCGGCGGAAAAGCTGACTTATTAAGGAGCGAGTGTCAATGGAGACGCGCTCCCCACGCCTTGAACTACCAACCAACACATCTGCTTATAGTCAGAACGACTGATCGTAGATAATATATGAGAGAAAAAAAAAAAATCTTTCTGATCACAACTATCAAACGGAACCTCTCAGACTTGATGTAGGTACAGCAAGAAAGTTTGTGATTTAGATGGCTTACTTACTTTTGCTCTAAAAGTTCACTTCACACATACACATTGGCCGTCTGAACAGTATGCCCACCGAGCATCCTTGCAGCAAACTTTACAACCATCGAAAGCATTGTAATCATCACATTTGCATGGATCATAGCCCACTTTTCCGCAGTTTGATGGCGCTGAAATATTGTTTTTGTTATTAAGTAGATAATAATATAATATAGCCCCTTTTATTCCGTTTCGCTACAATTTCAGTACATTGTGTAGTCTTTTTTTTACAAATTATCGCGTAATTAGGCGTGCCTCATGGCATTGGCCTACTCCAGGGTAGGCGAACCAATGGCACGCGACACAATATTTTGGGCACGTCGCCGATCATAAAACATGTGTAAAAATGTGTTAAGAAAGTATAAAGAGTTTTGATAGTATTTATTATTATTATTTTCCAAATAATCAGAGAGTCAAAATTATTTGATGGCACGACTCCATTAAACATTTTTTAGAAAAAATAGCAAGTTGATGCTTTAAAGGTTCGCCTACCCTGGCCTACTCCATTTATTGGAGGGTTAGGTTAGGTTAGGTTAGACCACACAACCCTCTGCTTAAGAGGCCACAGGTCAAACCAATAGGCTACCGCGGCTTTTTTTCCACTTCATAATCATAATTAATTACAGTCTCATAACAATTTACTGATCAGGCACATACATACACACATACATATGTACAAGAAACCCCTATTCGACTTTAGGTCTTCTTTTTGTAACAGCCTGTATGCTAAGTAAGAACAAACCAGAACTCCCCGCCACGCAGGACAGAACGGCCACCAACAGAAGGAATACCAAACACGACTTGATGATTGTATTCGAAAATCTCTTTCCTGACAATCTGCACCAAAAACCCTTTTATATATGTATTCACGCATAATTGATCAGTCGTGCGTATGCATAATTAAACATGAATGCTTATTAACGCGATTTACCGGACAGATATGAGTAAGTTTTATTTCGATATTGTAATGTAGTTACCATGCGCAAGTTTAAGGTAGTAACGCTTTTAAGGATTCCGTAGTCAACATTGTTTCGCTATGTCTGTCCGTCTGTCTGTCTGTCTGCAGCTTAGCTCAGAGTTTCTAAGTACTACATACATACATACATAAATCACGTCTTTATCCCTTACGGGGTAGACAGAGCCTAAGGTAACAAGACCTAGAGACCATGTTTAGCATGATTGTGGGAGTATGGATGGAAAGGGGAATCAAAACAGTGATGGGTTGCTAGCCATTGCCTATATAACATGATCCCTAAGATTTTCTATCTGCACGGGAAGAGAAGCAACTGGTACATTCTATGTTTTTTCATTGCTACCAGACCAGTATGGAAACTAAGTACTAGAAAGCTGTAATTTGGCATAGAATTACATATTAACTACGCCGACAAAGCGGTAAAATAAATTATGGATTTTTTTAAGTACACCCCTACTCGTAAAGTGGAGATGTTTTTTTCTCTTTTTGCTCATTGTGTGGGGGGTGTCACTGGCAAGGACTTTCAAGAAATATTGTGGGTGTGGGCAAACTATTATTCGAGTCATGGTTCCATTTGCGAAACATTACTTAAGCTTTAAAGTTCTAATTATCGTTAGTGTCAAGTTCCTCCCCCCCCCCCCTCATTGCTAATCAAACAGTTATTGTACTAGTATATATAATGAAGTTTAATAGGAAAGATCACACCTTTTCGATTTAACGAGTAATAGTCGACTTACTTATAAAACGTACATAAAATCGTGAACAATGTTCATAATGTAGTATCAAATAAAAATTAAAAATAGTAATTATGTTCATAATATCCACGTATTGTGACTGGCAACTACGAAACCCTACACTAAGCGTGGTCCGACTCGCTCTTGTCCAGTTTTTCATACAAAAACACAAAACTTTGCTGAATTATTTGGTGTAAAAAATGTTCTGCATTATGGTTTTTATCATAATTAAAACAAGGTTATTAGGCATATTACGCGTTGCGTTAAATTATCAAGAAATAATCATGTATGATATTTACCGATAAATTTTGAGTCATATTTTAATTATTCACGCCATTATTGTGCAATACAAACTCCATATGACCTGAATTATTTTAGGAACTTAGAAATGGATATATTTTCGATAATTTGTCGTCTAAGACTCCCTGACTAATTTTTTATTATTAAAGGTTGAGTCGATTTATTACTTTTTGAAAAAACAATGGGTGCCATATAATCCACCGCTAGGCCAATATGTAAGCTGTATATCTCTGTATCCCATCAAAACTGAGAGTAAAGAAAAAACATAGAATGTACGACTTAAAAGCCCATCGAGGAAATGGGCATAGGAATGATGACTTTTATAGGCGATGCGGCTAGCAACCCATCACTAGTTTGATTCCCCTTTCCACCTGTACGCCCACAATCATGCTAATCGTGGTCTTGGGCTCTGTCTACCCCATAAGGGATAAAGACGTGATTTGTGTGTAAGTACTTATTAATAATAAAAATGGTTTTAATTATCTATCGTATTTGCCTGCGTTTTTGAGGTATAAGTAAAAAAACAGACCTATTACCCTATTACTCACACTGCCTACATTTTGTTTAGGAAACAGGGCTCTAGTAACACTGGACATGTATAATCTGATTTTTTTATGTATTTTTGTTTTTATATGAAACTAATATAAAATGACCTCCCACTGCCTATATTTTGCTTAGGGACAGGGTTCTCGCAGCACTGCACTAGCTGAATTTGAAATATTCAATTCTATGTAACCAATATAAGCCTTCCACTGCCTATATTTTGATTTAGCCTGGACTGGAATTAAAATTTGATTGGAAATTTAAAAAAAACTGTCATTAGGTATGTTAAAAAGATTACTTTTATTCCATTATTTTAAAGTCATTCAGGATCAAGAAGGTGTAAGAAAGCAAAACAGTATCATGTACTTTGTGTATCGTTACGGTAATATATTCTTAATCGATCGTTTATTCTTTATCCCGTGAAGTCGAGTTAATTACGCACTAATTTACGCACGATTGATCAATTATGCGTAGATACATATATGTATAAAGGGGTTTACCGCTGCAGACTAACAGAAAAGAGATTTTCGATACAATCATGAAGTCGTGTTTGGTATTCCTTCTGTTGGTGGCCGTTCTGTCCTGCGTGGCGGGGAGTTGTGGTTCGTTCTTACTTTGTATTCCAGGCTGATACCAATTTTTTTTAGGAAACCAAAGAGTAATCAGAACAGAAAGTATAATATTTAGATTGTAGCTTTATCTACAATGCAACAAACGACAAGAACAATTGATCAATTAAAGTATTAATGTTTTTGTTAAAATACTCTATGCCAAGTTAAGTTGACTTAAGTTATAGTGAAAAATAGTGTCAACAAGTCATTTCAGTCAGCATTATTTGACATAAAGTATTTTCACAAGTCATTAGTACTTTATTGTTACTGTACTAACGTGATGTAAATAGATGTTCAGTTTTCTTTACTCTTCAGTTTTATACAATAAGGTTGTACACAATGATTTTTTTTTCAATTAAATTGTTTTATTCGGTATGTCAATGGGTCGTCGTACTACTATATAAATTTGCCGATGGACCAAAACACATTGTAGTTATGATAGCTGCATGAGTCCGTAAAAAATGAAAATAGTTTGTTTCTGATTTCGTTTTTAAATGTTTGTTTGACATTAAACCCTATTTTATTGAAGAGTGAAAAGCTGGTGCTAATTCGATATTGTAGTATACCTACTGAGATAATTTTTGAGACTCTTATTTCTATTCTGCTTTTATACATGACTGTGTTGGTGTTCTTTTCTGAGCTGCTTATATATGACGTCTTTCATGTAGTATTGTTTATTTTTAGTATAATTAGATTATTTTTGAGACTTATTTCTTTCGGTTTTCTGTTTTTATACATAACTGTTTGGTTTTCTTTTCTGAGCTGCTTCTAAATGACCTGGAAAAAACTAGGTCTATCTGTAAGTTTGTGCAATAACAAAAACAATATTTCAGCGCCTTCAAACTTGGTAAGAAGAGTCCGCGGTGTTTGCGATGGCGTCCCATGTGATGATAATGGTGCGGCTTGTAATGCTTGCTGCGAGGAAAATTACCATGTGATGGGAGACTGTTCAACCGGCCATTGTTTATGCATACCCTTTTAAAGCAAAAGTAAGTAAGCCAGCATCTAAATCATAAACATTCTTACAGTCCATCAAATCTAAGAGGTACCGTTTGACAGATGTCATTAGAAAGTTAAACAATTTAATTTAGAAATAGAGAAAGAAATCAAATTAGCGTCATAATTCCATTAGAGTAAGATCCCAGAGCGATCAGACATAACTTATTTTCTGACGAATGAAACCTTAAGTTTTCAGTAGCGTCTCGTGTGCCTTGAATACCTACGCGCTTGTGAAAACTTGCCGAGTGACACCTGGGCAGGTACCAGGTGAGAAAGGTAACTAAAAATAAGAGTTATTTAACTTAAATTCAGATGGCTGATTTTTTTATATATGTGGGATGGTGGCTGCTCAGAGTAAAACACTGGTTAGAAAACAATTATTTAATAAATAAATCTCGCCCTTGCTTTTTAACTGTATCCGCCATGTTCTCAATCGCTCTATCTATCTCTCTCTCTCTCCTTTCCCTTTCACACAAATACGTTCCGTTTCCTACATATATCATGTAGAATATTATTTTAAAGCAATATCATAAGTGTCAGACACTTTTGATGGACCAGAGCTTTTGTCAGACGCTTTTAAGCTACCCTAAAAATAAATGAACTTTACTTATTTTTACATGCCTGATTTTTGAATATGTTATTGAAGTATTTATTTAAAACTTATATTCAATCAGTCAGACAAATCAGAGCGACCAAACATCCCCTAAGACAAAAATTATTCAGTCAGAAGTATGAGGGCGAGAGCACTATGTATACTTTCACAAGCGCGTAGGTATTCAAGGCACACGAGACGCTACTGAAAACTTAAGGTTTCTTTCGTCAGAAAATAAGTTATGTCTGATCGCTCTGGGATCTTGGACTACATTGTTTTACGAAAAGGTACGCATTGAACTTGTGTGAATTACGCGTATACAAAGTTTTTTCTTCTTGAAAAGTATGAAACGTCAACCGATAGGTATATCTTGTTTTTTTTTCTCGGTTTGCGTCGTTTGAACTTCGATTGATGTTAATATTTTTATGATTAAAAATATAGTAACTTAATGCTTTTAAAATGGTCAGTTTCACCGCAAGCTAAATATTTATTTTTAATAATCTCAATGTCTTTTTTTCAGGCAATCTTCACTTTTCCTTTTAATTAAAATTGGCCTTATCAATATTTAGTGACACCTGTTACTAAGTTTTCGGATCCGTTTCTGCTCGTGACACAAATAAATCACTATTATGAAATTATTTTCGTCTTTATTTATCCCGTCTTAATCCAGCCTATGTAAATTGTACTATAGGTACCCTCGATATTCCGAAAAACATAGCTTGTCAATATCTTTTTAAAAACAATAGCAATTTCAGAGGTAATTATCCAATTAGTAGCTGAAATATCCCCACAAAGATAAAAAAAAATACGAAAAGGACCTAAAACTAAACTTTAAAAGCCAGCCAGTCGTGCTCGTGCGCCGATGGTTTCGTTTACATTCAGCGAAAGCATTGCTTAGTTCAGGGTTTCCCAAACCATGGGTCGCGACCCACCAGCGAATATTAAATGGGCCCTGCCTGTATGCTGCTCTAATATGGCGAGCAAAAAACTAAATACCGAAACAACACGGACTTGTCAAACTCACTGCGCTTAAAATTAACTCGCGTTGAAGTTGATGTCAAAACTGTGATGGCGAAATATCGGAAACAATGCCATACTTCCCATTGAAATAACTTTTTTGATGTAGAAACTACATTGTAGGTAATTATTTAATTAAGTAATAAAAAAATATGAACACTTCATTTGTTATTTGAAAAGTCCTTTTTTCAAATTGGTAACGGTTGAATTTCTTAGAGGTGGTTCCCAAGTTTGTAAACTTGTATTAGATGGGTCGTAGCCCAGACAACTTTGGGAACCCCTGGCTTAGTTGTAGTATTTTGGTTGAACAAAAAAAACATTCAATATCCAACACACAAACAATACAATTGGGATTGTCTAAAAAAAAATACCTATCCTTTTTATATTTTTTTTGTGCAGAATAGTCAATTATAAGAAACCAATTTCAATATTTTCTCATATAACTCGGTATTTTTTTCACTATTAATTATTGGAAGTATTTTGGTTGATGACGTCAGAGTTTCCACTGCCGGTGTCACACATCTGCTTATTGGATAAATTGATCATAAAACGTATGTGAAGCGCCGCCATTAACGTCTTTTCTATCTGTGGTGAAGTTGGCAAACTGTCAATACTGTCATTAGTATCAACATGATTCAACAATAACACAGGAAGATTCGCGCGATCTTCTCCTATGAATTTTATATTTTCACAGCCGTTACACATACCATAACATTCTGCGCGAAGCAGAAAGGTCCATAAACTCATACCAGGTATGATCAAGACAAAACAGGACCCGGAAATAAGACAGTAAACTCAGTAGGTGAAAGTAAACCGAAAAACGTAATATTTCGCTATCCATTAAAATATTTAGCGGAAAATCTTTCATGTGAGCGAAGCACATCGCTGTGCGGATACACTCTTGCCTAATTATCTACCGAAAGTGCTTCTAAATCTAAACTATAATACAACAATATGGAAGTAATCAGTGGAAAAAACAAGAATGACAGTTACAAGATTGTCATTTTGCTTGTCAGCTGTCATAAGATGAATGAAATGTCAGATTGCGGGTCCAAATTGAACTCCGTAGTATAATCCACGCGTAAATAGCATAGAATTTGTAACATTTGCAAATAAAGTACATTTTGGACCGTCTACGTCATGTCTGGGAATGTCAAATGAAGGTCATTGCTTATTTTTCATGTAATAAATTCATTATAGTAAAATAAAATAAAGTAAATACAGAAAAGGATTTAAAAAGCATTTATCTCGAAATGGTTTTCGATTGACTATACATTGTAAAAAAATAGACAATCCCAATTGAATTAAGAGAAATGAGAAACGAGAAACCGATTAATACAATAGCTTTGCGTAAATTCTGTGTCCGAGTCAAGTTACATCATAAAAACTGAAGTTCGGAACAAAATGATGCGCTGCGGTGGATATATTGGACCTTTAATATGATGGAGAATCTAATGCTTTAACTAGTTAGGGATGACTACAATAAACAACCTAAAGGTGGCGCAGTGGCGTAACTATAACGCCTGGGGCCCGTGGCATATTCGTTAAATGGGGCTCCTTCCTCAATATAAAGAAGTGCATCAGCGTCCCTTCTGTGCTCTAAACCAAGCTAGTTGGGGGCCCCGTAGAGCTAGGGGCCCGTGGCATTTTGCCACTCCTGCCACCCTATAGTTACGCTACTGAGTTGGCGTCTCATTACCGACAAACGGGTTTAAACTGCCGGACGACTGAACGAGGTGTCTCCGAACTGTTCTGAAATATTTCAGCAAACGATTGGGTTACTTTAACTGAACTCTCTTATAGAGGTTTTACATCCCTAGTTTTACGAGTAGATTCAAAACAAAGTCACCCCCATAGCACCGTATAATTTGAAAATCGGCGTTTGGAAACATTTGTTAAGTTGTACCTATTCAAAGGATGTTCAACCAAACCATGCGCGAAAATAATCCAGAATAATTTTAAGTCATAGTGCAAATACAAGTACCTACCTACGTATTTGTACCGAAAAAAATACACTTAACCGATAGATTAATATACCCGGCATAATTCTTCTTGTTCTCGAAACAGTTATTTTAATTTACTTTAACTTAATTAACTAAGAAAATAAATAGGTACTATCGAATTAATCAAGAAATTTTACTTGTCCATTTTTTATGTTTACTTTTTATCTTTTTACCGTTAAGAATTAAATTTCTAAAGGACACTGAAAATTAGAAAACAGAAAAATCCGAAAAGTAAAACTATGGCAGGGAATCGAACCCGGATCCTCGTCATTCCGTGACGGGTGCTACCCCTAAACCACCCATATCAGGCGGGTAAGCCTTCGAATTTTTCTATCTCTTACTAGCTCTCGTGACCTTGTCCTTGACCGTGACGACGGAATAACGAGGATCCGGGTTCGATTCCCGGCCATAGCTTAACTTTTCCGATTTTTCTGTGTTCTAATTTTCAGTGTCGTTGAGAAAATCAATATTTAGCGTTTCTTCAATTCGCTTTGGACACTTGCAAGTAAGCGGACTATTCCATGCAATATTTCTTGTTGTTCACGGTAAAGAACAACACATGGATTAGGATTCAAATCGTGTCGTGTACAGGGCCTTTTAAGGTCAAGTGGTCTCCCCTACTTCGCAGGTGCTCCCCCACAACCCTGAGTTAATAGTTTTGAGACACCTTGTACAGTCAAGTGTAAAAATTTGTATGTATCTAGTCAAAGTTTCAAAAATAAGTACCATACGCTCTTACACCGGCGTGATAAGGTCGTGTGACATGTTTGAGAAGTTCGTATCGATACTTATTTTTGCAATTTACTGTACCGTCGCCCGGCAGTTTAAGCCCGTAACTGGCAAAATGCCACGGGCCCCTAGCTCTACGGGGCCCCCAACTGGCTTGGCTTAGAGCACAGAAGGGACGCTGATGCACTTCTTTATATTGAGGAAGGAGCCCCATCTAACGAATTTGCCACGGGCCCCAGACGTTATAGTTACGCCACTGCGCCACCTTTAGGATGTTTATTGTAGTCATCCCTAACTAGTTAGAGCATTAGATTCCTCATCATATTAAAGGTCCAATATATCCACCGCAGCGCTGTACTTTGTTCCGTACTTCAGTAATTATATATGATGTAACTTGACTCGGACACAGAATTAACCCGAAGCTATTGTATTAATCGGTTTCTCATTTGTCTTAATTAAATTATGTTGATAAATGTGATTGTTGATAGCTTTTTTTTGTTTCTACCCAAATACTACAACTTAGCAATGCTTGTAATGAAATTATGCTCGTGCTGAATGTCTACGGAACCCTCAGCGCACGAGTCCGACTCACTATTGGCTGGCTTTTGAGACTTACGTTTAGGTCATTTAAGCATTATTTTTTAAATTTGTCGGAATATTTTAGTTAGTAATTTGGTAATTACCACTGAAATTTTCAGGGTTTTTTAAATTGATATTGACATGCTATGTTTTCATGCATATCGAGAGTATAAACGTAGACGGGTAAATAAAGGCGAAAATAATTTCATATAGTGATTTATTTGTGTCACGAGCTGAAACGGATCCGAAAACTTAGTAACAGGTGTCACTTAATATTGATAAGACCAATTTTAAATCAAACGAAAAGTACAGATTAGGTACCTGAAAAAAAAAACAACATTGAAATCATTAAAAATAAATATTTAGCTTGCGGTGAAACTGGCAATTTTAAAAGTATTAAGTTACTATATTTTTAATCATAAAAATAATAACATCAATCGAAGTTCAAACTACGCAAACCAAGAAAAAAAAACATAGAAAAATTAAGGCCTTTATTTCATCTAAGATTATACCTATTCGGTTGACGCTTCATACATTTCAAGAAGAAAAAACTTTGTATAGGCGTAACTCACACAAGCTCAATCCGTACCTTTTCGTAAAATAATGGAATTATGACGCTATTTTGATTTCTCTCTCCATTTCTAAATTAAATTGTTAAACTTTCTAATGACATCTGTCAAACGGTACCTCTTAGATTTGATGGACTGTAAGACTGTTTATGATTTAGATGCTGGCTTACTTGCTATACCTTGATGTGCAAACACATAGATACGCCTATCTACTGGACACCAATCAATACCTGTCGTACGACTATGATATGTTTGTTAAGGGTTCAGGAATCTTAAAGAATCAAGGCATGAGGAATATATTCTTTAGCATAGATCAAACAATCACATATATTGAATCACACGATCAGGATCATGGAAAAGCTCACTATTCAAAACACTCGAATGACACCGATGTAGAGTCAAACAAAGGAAATAAAAATAACCATAGTGATTTTTTTCGTGCCTAACTCTTTGAATATACTGCATCAGAACATTGCTGGGCTAATAAATAAAACAGATTTGCTTACAGTCCACCTGGAAGAAATGAGCGCAAACAATTTAGGCATTAACGTTGTATGCATTACGGAGCATTTTATTATGGCAGGACACGAGGAAGTCCTGACGTTACCCAACTATCGCCTCGCAGCTTGTTATTCACGCAAAAATATGAAACGAGGAGGAGCTTGCATACTCGTTCGATCAGGCCTGAAGTATAAGGAGCTGTCAAATGTCGCGAAATACTCAATTACAGGAGTTATAGAATGCTGTGGAATCGAACTGCTTTCCCATGGCATTGTTGTCGTCTGTGTTTATAGGACCCCTAGTTACAGTAATGTGACGTCATTCTATGAGAGATTTAACTTAATTTTAAACAAGATATGTTCCAACTTTGTAAGTAAAAAAATTGTTGTCTGTGGAGATTTTAACATAGATATTTTAAAAAAGAACAATGTTACACTGGAGTTTGGTAATATATTATTATCTCATAACTTAAAGCTAGAATTGCGGATACCGACAAGGCCAATAAGTAAGTCCTGTTTGGATAATTTTGCCCACAACATAAAGCGCTGTAGGGGATGCCGGGTGATGGATTTGGGTTTATCTGATCACACTGCTCAGGTTCTCTCAATTCCAATAAAACAAAGTAAAGAAATAAGCTACCGGCGAATTCAGAAACGTGATTATTCTCAAGAGAACTTGCTCAATTTTAGATCACATTTAAAATGCTTGCTGTTTTCAGAGGTGTATAGTGCAAATGATCCAAATTCGGCATATGACACATTTCTTAACGATTTTAAACTTTTGTATGATCTGTGCTTTCCAACTAAAATTATCACAATACGTGCAAAAACGAGAATTAAGTGGTTATCTAGAGGTATAAAAAATTGCAGTAAAAAACAAAGAAACCTCATTTGGAAGTACAGACGGTCGCCAACAAAAGAAAACAAAGCCATATTACAAAAATATTCAAAAATTTATAAAAAAATCATAAAATTGACACAAAAGTCACAAAATGACCATTTTATTAAAACGTCTGAAAATAAAACTAAGGCTACATGGCATATTATTAATAAATGTAAAACAAATTGTCCCAAAGAATCGACATTATCACTAAATCAAAATGGTAAAATACTAACGAAACCTAAAGATATTGCTGTTGCATTTAATGACCACTTTATAAAACGTGAAAAAAAACATAGTACATTGAGTAAGAATATTCTGTCTGGAATTGACAACCACCCGCAATCCATATTCATGGCCCCGACCTCACCAAATGAAATAAAAGGCATCATCAATGCCTTAAAAAACACGAATAGTGTAGGGTATGACGATGTCTCTACTGTAGTTATTAAGTATGTAAGTGATATTATAAGTGAGCACTTGGCTCACATCGTGAATCTGTCTTTAGTCTCTGGCACTTATCCAGATGGCCTCAAAATTACTTTAATAAAACCCTTATTAAAAAAGGGCGACATAAGTGACCCGAATAACCACCGACCGATAGCACTGGTGTCAGTGTTTTCAAAGATTTTTGAAAAGGTCATTCATCAAAGACTTTATAATTATTTAGATAAATTTAATATTCTATGCAAAGAGCAAAAAGGGTTCAGAAAAAAAATCACAATAAATATGGCTGTATATGATCTGATCAAGATGGTTGTAGAAAATATTAATATAAGAAATCCTGTCTGTGCTCTGGTCACTGACATGACCAAAGCTTTTGACTATGTGGATCATAGAAAATTGATTAATAAAATGAACGCTTATGGTATTAGAGGTAATGCTTTAAATCTAATTGAATCTTATCTTAATAAGCGACCTCAATATACTGAAATAACAAGACTTTGTACTAAAACTAGAAAGGAATACAGATATTCATCAGATCTAAAATATGTAGAATACGGTGTTCCCCAGGGAAGCGTACTTGGTCCGCTACTTTTTCTGATCTACATAAATGACCTTCCGGGTAATGTGAAATATCCTATGATTTTATTTGCTGATGATAGCACAACAATTATAAAATGTAATAATAATTTAAATGATTATGAACATGACATAAACAATGTATTAAAAAATGTAATAGAATGGCTTAATGAAAATAATTTAATAATAAATTTAAATAAGACTAATATAATTCACTTTCATCAGCGATTAGAAATAAGGAATTTAAATATAACTTATGATGGAATTGAAATAGAAAAGGTTGCTGTTACTAAATTTCTAGGACTTTGGATCGACAGCCAGCTTAACTGGAAATGTCACATAGAAAATATTTGTAATAAATTAAGCAAATCAGCATATGCTCTTTTCAAACTATCCAAAATAAGTAACATCAATGCTGGTCTTGCAGCCTACCACGGTCTCGTAGCTTCTGTGCTTCGGTACGGTGTCATTTTTTGGGGTAATTCCGTGGATAAAGAGTTAGCTTTTAAAGCTCAAAAGAGATGCGTGAGGGCTATGTGTGGTTTAAATATGAGAGACAGTTGTGTACCATTCTTTAAAGCTCTGAGAATTCTAACCCTACCCTGTCTTTACATTTTAGAAGTTGGCACTTTTGTAAAGTCCAACCCAGGACTATTTGAAAAGCCATCACAAGATCGCAGATTCCCAATACGCTCTCAACACCAATATAATCTGTTGATAAAAAATAGTAAGACAGCACTGATGAAAAAAAGCATCATAGGAATTGCACCTAAGATATTTAATAACATTCCGAATCATATAAAATCTTTAAATTTAAATCCATTCAAAAATATGTTAAAATTATTCCTACTCGACAAATGTTATTATTCAATTAATGAGTTTCTAAATGATAATTAAATGTTTTATATTGTTTAAATCTAGGTACTTAATTTAAGTAAAATAAGTACTAACTATTTGCTCGCCCTATCAGGCAAAACATGGACGATCCTATATTTATTGTAACACCTTTTCTGTACACCTATGTTTAACAAATAAATAAATTGTATTGTATTGTATTGTATTGTATTGTATTACTTACTTTTGCTTTAATAGTGTATGCATATGCAACGGTCGGTTGAACAGTCTCCCCACACACCGTAATTTGCTTTGCAGCAAGCATTACAAGCCGCACCATTATCATCACATGGGACGCCATCGCAAACACCGCGGACTCTTCTTACCAAGTTTGAAGGCGCTGAAATATTGTTTTTGTTATTGCACAAACTTACAGATAAACATAGTTTTTTCCAGGTCATTTAGAAGCAGCTCACAATAGAACACCAACACAGCCATGTATAAAACAGAAAACCGAAAGAAATAAGTCTCAAAAATTCTCTCAGTAGGTATACTACAATATCGACCTAGCACCAGCTTTTCACTCTTCAATTAAATGGGGTTTAATGTCAAACAAATATTTAAAAACGAATCAGAATCAGAATCAGAACATTATTTTTTAACTGTGTAGGATAGGTACATAAGGGTGAACAGATTGGTATCAACAGGGGCCTGCACAGGCATACAATTTTAGGCAATCATGCTAAAGACTAACATAGTTACAAATACATAATGTGTTACATATCACTATACATCACATTTCATCTTTATCATTAAAAAAATCCTTTAGACTGTAGAACACTAAACTTTATCAATGAGCCAATTATGCAACTTTACTTTAAATTTATTACGATCCAACATTTTAATTTCCAATGGAAGTTTATTGAAAATTCGTATTGCCGAAATGAAAGCACTTTTTTTATACATTGTGTTAAACAATTGTGTGTACGAAATCAGAAACATAATATTATTCAATTTTTTTACGAACTAATTCAGCTATTATCCAATGTGTTCTGGTACTTCGGCAAATTTATAGCAGTACGACGACACATTTGACATCCCGAAATAAACCACTTATTTAAAAAAAAAACAGTATGTACAACTTTATTGTATAAAACTGAAGAGTAAAGAAAACTGAACATTTAATTACATCGCGTTAGTACAGTAACAATAAAGTACTAATCACTTGTGAAGATACTCTAATAATAATGCTGAATGATAATAATGCTGACTGAAATGACTTTAGTTGACACTATTTTTCAGTAAAAAACAAAAATTGTGTCAGCATTACTAACCATCTCAGTCAACTTAATTTGGCATAGATTATTTTAGCAAAAATATTAATACTTTAAGTGTTCAACTGTTCTTGTAATTAGTTGCTCCGAAGATTAAGCAACGATCTAAATATTATACTTTCTGTTCCGTTTACTCTTTAGTTTTCTAAAACAAATTTGATATCAGCCTGGAATACAAAGTAAGAACGAACCTGAACTCCCCGCCACGCAGGACAGAACGGCCACCAACAGAAGGAATACCAAACACGACTTCATGGTTGTATCGAAAATCTGTTTTCTGATGGTCTGCAGCGGTAAACCCCTTTATATATGTATCTGCGCATAATTGATCAATGGTGCGTAAATTAATGCGTAATTAACTCGACTTCACGGGATAAAGAATAAACAATTTACTAAGAATATATTACCGTAACGATACACAAAGTCCATGATACTATTTTCCTTACCTACAACTTGTTGAACCGAATGACTCTTTAAAATAATGGAATAAAGCTAATCTTTTTAGCTAATAAAGTTAATCTTGACCGAGTAAATGGCGGTATAACCATACACACCCGTAAGAGCAACCTATACGGAAGAGGCGTCAGAAACCTTGGGGACTAAATACCCCCTAAAAGTACTGGTGCAGAAGGCAATGGGAAACCACTGCACTAATCTCCCACGAGAGTCATGATGAAAAAAAGGTCGTATGTGTTTTGTTGACTTTAAAAAAGCGTTCGATACCGTCAAATGGTCGAAACTGTGGTTGGTCATGACAGATATGGGTGTACCAAAACATCTTGTACACTTGTTGTTATCAGGCGTCTGTACGAACATAGCACTGCCGCTGTCCGAATTGACGGTGTTGACTCTAAGCGCTTCAAAACACAAGCCGGCGTTAGACAGGGCTGTATATTATCGCCCCTACTATTTAATATATACACAGAGTACATAATGCGGATAGTTCTCGAAGAGTGGAATAAGGGAATATCCGTAGCAGGTCGAAAAACATCAAATCTAAGATATGCAGATGATACTACCCTCCTAGTGTCAACGAGAGACGAAATCGAAACACTTCTTTGACGACTGGAGACCACAGCGTTGGATTTTGAACTTGCAATCAATCGCGATAAGACCAAAATGATGATTATAGATCGAGCCAACAACAACCAACCGGACGTACAACACATAGCTGGATGCGATGTAGTCAAGAGCTACATATATCTGGGCTCCACTATCACCAACGCTGGAGGATCCGAAGAAGAAATTGGAAGACGTTGCGCCGTGACTAGATCCTCAGTGGAGAAGCTCACAAAGGTTTGGAAAGACCGCAGAATAACAAGGAATACAAAAGTTCGGCTTATGAGATGCCTGGTCTTTCCAATCTTTCTATATGGAGCTGAGACGTGGACCTTGAGGAAACAGGACCATCGCAAGATTGACGCTCTAGAAATGTGGTGTTGGAGACGCCTGCTGAGGATCCCGTGGACCGCGCACCGCACCTACGTTTCGATCCTCAAAGAACTTAACATCCAAGAGAGATTATCGTCAACTGTACAAATGCGAATCCTCAAGTTCTTTGGACACATCACCCGTAACGAGGACTCCATGGAACGGCTTGTGGTGCAAGGGAAAGTCGAGGGCAAAAGATCTCGCGGGCGCTTCCCGACACGGTGGACAGACCTCATCAAAACTTTGACGCACTCCAGCATAAACGATTGCTCCCACACTGCCAAACATCGAGATACTTGGTGACGCGTCGCGAGAGCAGCGGTGGCGCAGGAATCGACCGAAACATGACCACGACCAGTCTGTCAAGAGTGCACGAATAAGAAGATAAAATGGAAGCGCAAAACTTTAGCTTTCAGTAAGCAACGTGGGCTGGTTGCTGATGAATCATTTATTTAGGTCGTGCCAAATTACAGCTTAATGTAGTAAGAATATCTGAATTTGGTAACGGACGGGCAGACAAATACGTCATTGTTTAAAGCGTTCCGTTTCCCCCATTATGACTATGAAACACTAAAACTGCTTCAAATTCAGAGTCCAAAATAAATCGTTTATCATTCTGAGACCAAAATACCGCAATACAATCGTTTATTTAATTAATTTCTCAGAAAATTATTTAATCGTCACTTGAAGTTTTACTAAGAATTGATTCAGTAATATTGAATATTTTCTAGCGTTTTCTAAATATCTATATCCGGTTCATATTCGGTTTGCAGAAATATGACCACATCTCCTATTATCGCACGCATCTCAAGTGGCTCCCTATCCGTTTTCGCCGTAACTCTCATATTCTTTTTCTTTCGGACATCATTCTGACTTCTCTCTGGTCTGCACAAAATTTTTTCCTTGCGGTTTCTGAGTCTTCCTTCAAGTTGTATCATGACTCCGACACATAAGACTTCTATCCGTGTGAGGAATTCCCTTCCTGTAGTCCTAAGACACCTCAAACAACAACTCAAATCTCACTATTCATCACTAATTGAATCCAGTTCCTGTCTTTAGCCCCTTTTCTGTTCTTTTTGCTTCTGATCATATCCTTTTCTGTTATATGGCCTTCTTATAATTTCGTTACTACATTCTCATATTTATTTTCTCTTAAGTATTATACAATAATGTTATGTGTGTTGTGTTGTGTAGGTATGTGTATGTATGTGTTATTTTATTTTATTTATTTTGCTATGTATTTATGTTAGTATTGTTCTTTCTATTATCCCTGCGTTTCTCCTGTCTATTTGTTTCTGCCGCCTACTGAAACAGTCTCCAACTTATTTGTCTGTCTTATTGGTTGTCTGGTAGCGAAGTATTGCATTTGTTTCTGTATTGTTTTGTGGTGTTCAATAAAGAGTATTTGTTACTGTTGTACATTAGTATAGTTACAAATGTTTTGCACAAAAAATCTGAAACAATACCGTCCGTGAGCTCTTAGAATGTCATTCGGGTTTGTCTTGCTATCTCACTCAACCTTATAGGTTTGATACTTAAATTTGCCGATCGGCATTGTATAAACACTCAGAATGTTTCTAAATACTTTTTAAAGAATAACTAACATATACAGCTTAAGTATACACACAAAATAATATATTTATATACATAGGCTTTTCAGTCTATTACAGACAAATTATGGCGTATCGTCTGGGAGGCAACGTCTTTTGTGGCTATACCATCCAATGTGAGAGCCACATACTGTACCACAAGCCTGACAAGAGAAGTTTGCGGTGGTTGTTACCGAACAATTAGTTGTCGCGTCTGTCTTTTGTCAGCAAGTGTCCCGAACCTGGCTTCATCGCAATGTTTGCGGCCCTCCGCGGCGTCAAGGCGTCAAGGGCATATTATTAGAGTCCATTTCGCCATTGTTATTGTTATTGGTCTTAGGGTTTTGTTACTTTAGGCTCTGTCTACCCTGTAAGGGATAAAAACGTGATATATGTATGTATGTACGTATTTCGCTATGTCTTGTAGTTGCCATGCGCAATTTATAAGCAGTAACGCTGTATTTTCTTTTTAGATAAAAACACAATAGGCATGCTGAATTAAGTAATTGGTGTAAAAAATGTTTTATTGTAACAATAAAGTCGCTACACAAATTACTCGTTGCGTTTATTATCTAGAAATTATCATGATTGAATTTTTCATGCCATTATATTATGCAGTACAAGGGATATGCTAAAGTAAATCACTGTACTTTTTCGGTACAAGCAACAATAAACGTCTATTCACACCGTCGCTATCTAATATGGTGCAATGTAAACTGCATAAGGAATATTGTATACAACAGTCTGCTGTAAAAGTGTCTTATCTTGTCTATTAAACTGTGAACATTTTGTTTGTAATAATTTGAAAATATTGTTTCGACAACATATTGCAGAATATTGCCGTAATACTAAACGACTAGGTAAATACTAATATGGTACGCATAGTACCGAACAAAATACATAAAACCGGTAATTTAATATACCCGGAAAAATTCTTCAATTTGTTCTCAAAGTAGTAATTTTAATGTTCTTTAACTTATTTAACTTAGAAAATAAATACTTAGCGTTTCTTCAATTCACTTCGGACACTTGCAATTAAGCGGACTATTGCATGCAATATTTCTTGTTGTTCACGGTAAAGAACAACACACGGATTAGGATTCAAATCGTGTCCTTTTAAGGTCAAATAGCCTCCTTACTTCGCAGGTGCTCCCTCTCAACCCTACATTGCTAGTTTGTAGAAAAAAGTAAAATTGTCTGTTGTTTATGCAAATAAATAGATGTTTCGCATAAGTTGCAAGCCCTTGAATTGTATAACAAAAGCATGAATAACTAAAATATAGCGCATAAAATTGTCGATAAATATCACGCATGATAATTTCTTGATAATATTTATGCATAAAGCGTAATTTACCACGCTTATTGTTTTTTATCTAAAAAAAATTAAACATAAAATAGAATTGCCTTCAAATGTAGCCTAAATTCGTTTATAGATTTAAAAATAAATTGTAATAATTGTGTTACATTAGAAATTTCAAATTAAAATAGCTTTCGGTGTGCGCAACCTTTTTACTTATATTTTTGAAGTCAGTGCCTCAGCCCGTGCCGCCACCCATGCTCCCGTCATAATATCGCTATGTTGATGTGTGGCATGCGTGGCAGAAGTGGACCTAGTCTATCTGCCTATACCTAATCTATGTACCTATTCGGCTTGAAACTATTTGAGCTGAGGCACCGATTTCACACATAAATAAGCAGCTCTCACTGACGTGTATTTTAATTTCAAATTTCTAAAGAAGCGTAATTAATACAATTTATTATGAAATCTATAGGCGGATTTAGGCTATAGTTGAAGGCGGTTCTATTTTTAATTTAATTTTTTCACCCTTTTTAGTGATTCGTTTTGTAATTTTGCCAACTTATAATACCTAACGCCCCTGCGCTTGCGCTTACGCGAGGTTCCTTCTTCTATGCGGTTTGCCCTTCGAGCCTTATGTCTAGTGTGGATTGTTATAACAGTGAGATATAACAGTGGGACGGAGAGTAATACGCTCTAATGTCAACTATTTCATCACTTTTTACTAAATGTTACTTTTTCCGATGCAAAGACTTCAGTTATTTGCCGAGGAATTCTCTTTGTAAGTATTTCCTTCATCAGCTTCACTTTACCATATATAATATTCTTGTAGTAATGTGAAAATATATGCAAAAAATAAATGGATAACTTTACTTTGCTACTCCGCAATACAGTGAGGTCAAATAAAATTAACTATTTTAAGCAACTAATTTGAAAATTACTATGCTTTTACCTAGCTTTGTTTATTAAAAATAAAAAATGTTTCGCTATTTGATCATTTGATAATATTGGCACGATCCGCAAACAGTTCGTTTAGCAATAAAAAAAATGGTTTTTTCTATACTTCAACGTCATAGATCTGTGAATGTGTGTGTCAAGTCAACGTCAGCCAACGTTCATGTGTTCGAATCGTTTCGTCCGTTGGTGCTGTTATTCTTTCCCGTGCTGTTTTTGCTTTTCTCGTTTGACCACAGACCAAAGTTTTTGATTCCTGTACATCTTTACCGACTCCTACTTACATTAAAGTGGTTTTACATTACACTTTGAAATATTCCATATTAGCTTGCGTACACCATTCCTTCCGCAAAACTCGTCTTTTCTCTTCTTCTTCTCCTCGATTATGTGGGGTCTATTGTTCGAGTCATTGTTGCACCCCGGCACAAAACATGTCTATTGTGTATTTCACAGTTTTATACTTGGAATTTGCTTTTATTTCTAACGTTTGTAGATTAAGTAGGAATGTAATGTTATAATTTAGATGTGACAGTGACAGCCTGACAGTTACCGTAGCTTAACTTTTTTTGTTTATTTTGTGACAAACATTTAATGCCCGATTCTGCCCAAAAACCGGGTCGTTAGGTTAAACAAAGGTCAAAAATACTTTTACAAAATATCGCAGTCGTAAAGTATTTTTAAAATCGGACAAGATAAATCGTATACCTAACTGGTTGTTTTCCACCAAATGGTTTTCAAATTCGAGCATATTTAAAAAAGTTCACAATGCGAATTGCGTTGATAAATGTGATTGTTGAATGACTTTTTTGTTTCAACCCAAATACTACAACTAGCAATGCTAGGAATGAAATAATGCTCGTGCTGAATGTCTAAGGAACCCTCGACGCACGAGTCCGACTCACTATTGGCTGGCTTTTGAGATTTACGTTTAGGTCGTTTAAGTATTTTTTTTTGTCGGAATATTTTAGCTAGTAATTTGATAATTACCACTGAAAATTTCAAGGTTTTTTAAATTGATATTGACAAGCTGTTTTTATGAATATCGAGAGTATAGTAGTATAAACGTAGACGGGTAAATAAAGGCGAAAATAAATTCATATAGTGATTTATTTGTGTCGCGAGCAGAAACGGATCCGAAAACTTAGTAACAGGTGTCGCTTACTATTGATAAGACCAATTATAAATCAAACGAAAAGTACAGATTAGGTACCTGAAAAAAAAAACAACATTGAAATCATTAAAAATAAATATTTAGCTTGCGGTGAAATGGTCAATTTTAAAAGTAATTAGTTACTATATTTTTAATCATAAAAATAATATCACCAATATTTCGAAGTTCAAACTACGCAAACCGAGAAAAAAAAAGATAGAAAAATTAAGGCCTTTATATTTCATCTAAGATATACCTATCGGTTGACGTTTCATACTTTTCAAGAAGAAAAAACTTTGTATAGGCGTAACTCACACAAGTTCAATCCATACCTTTTCGTAAAATAATGGAATTATGACGCTATTTTGATTTCTCTCTCTCTATTTCTAAATTAAATTGTTAAACTTTCTAATGACATTTCTCAAACGGTAGACTCTCCTAGATTTGATGGACTGTAAGAATGTTTATGATTTAGATGCTGGCTTACTTACTTTTGCTTTAAAAGTCTAAGCATACACAATGGCCGGTTGAACAGTCTCCCCTCAGGTGACCATTTTCCACGCAGCAAGCATTACAAGCCGCACCATTATCATCACATGGGACGTCATCGCAAGCACCGCCGATTCTTCTTCCCCAGTTTGAAGGCGCTGAAATATTGTTTTTGTTATTGCACAAACTTATAAATAGACATAGTGTTTTTGTATTTCATTCTGAAAAATAAACAATACTACATCAAAGACGTCATATATAAGCAGCTCAGAAAAGAACACCAACACAGTCATGTATAAAAACAGAAAACCGAAAGAAATAAGTCTCAAAAATTATCTCAGTAGGTATACTACAATATCGACCTAGCTCCAGCTTTTCACTCTTCAATTAAATAGGGTTTAATGTCAAGCAAATATTTAAAAACGAAATCAGAAACAGAATATTATTCAATTTTTTTACGAACTAATGCAGCTATTATCCAATGTGTTTTGGTACTTCGGCAAATTTATAACAGTACGACACATTCGACATAGCGAAAACAAGAATTTAATTAAAAAAAATTAATGAAGTATAACCTTATTGTATAAAACTTAAGAGTAAACAAATTGAACATCTATTTATATTGCGTAAGCACAGAAACAATAAAGTACTTATCTCTTGTGAAGATAGTCTATGTCAAAATAATGCTGACTGAAATGACCTTAGTTGACACTATTTTTCGCTTTGATAAAAAAATACCAAAATTAGTGTCAACATTAGTAATCATGTGATTCAACTTAATTTGGCATAGAGTATTTTAGCAAAAATATGAATACTTTAAGTGATCAACTGTTTTTGTCATTAGTTGCTCCGAAGATTAAGCAACGATCTAAATATTATACTTTCTGTTCCGTTTACTCTTTAGTTTTCTAAAATAAATTTGATATCAGCCTGGAATATTATAAAAAGTAAGAACGAACCTGAACTCCCCGCCACGCAGGACAGAACGGCCACCAACAGAAGGAATACCAAGCCCGACTTCATGATTGTATCGAAAATCTCTTTTCTGATGGTCTGCAGCGGTAAACCCCTTTATATATGTATCTACGCATAATTGACCAACCGTGCGTAAATTAGTGCGTAATTAACTCGACTTCACGGGATAAAGAATAAACGATCGATTAAGAATATAATATATTACCGTAACCATACACAAAGTCCATGATACTATGTTACTTACCTACACCTTGTTGAGTCGATTCGGACTTTAAAATAATAGAATAAAGCTAATCTTTTTAACATAATTATGACAGATTTTTTTACTTGTCATCTCAATCACTTCAGAAACGATATTTCTAACGGTAGAGTATTTTTTCTTTAAATAGCCTTTATAAGATTGCATAAAATTTGAAACGATATAATTTTGGTAAATTCCTTAACATTTTGACAATATTATAAAATGGAAGCGCAAAACTTTAGCTTCCTGTAAGCAACGTGGGCTGATTGCTGATGAACCATTTATTTAGGTCGTGCCAAATTACAGCTTAATGTAGTAAGAATATCTGAATCTGGTAACGGACGGGCAGACAAATACGTCATTGTTTAAAGCGTTTTGTTTTCCCTATTATGACTATGTAACACTAAAACTGCTTCAGATTCAGAGCCAAAAATAAATAGTTTATCATTCTGAGACCAAAATACCGCAATACAATCGTTTATTTAATTAATTTCTTAGAAAATTATTTAATCGTCTTAATTGATTCAGTAATATTGAATATTTTCTAGCGTATTCTAAATATCTGCATCCGGTTCATATTCGGTTTGCGGAAATTATGACCACGTCTACTTTTATCGCACGCATCTCAAGTGGCTCCCTATCCGTTTTCGCCGTAACTCTCATATTCTTTTTCTTTTGGACATCATTCTGACTTCTCTCTGGTCTGCGCAAAATTTCCTCCTTGCTGTTTCTGATTCTTCCTTCAAGTTGTATCATTACTCCTATATATAAGACTTCTATTCGTCTGAGCAATTCCCTTCCTGTAGTCCTAAGACGAGCTAAAACTCTACCTATTTTTAAAAACAACTCTAATCTCCCTATTCATTACTAATTGAATCCACTTCCTGTCTTTAGTCCCTTTTCTTTTCTTTTTGGTTCTGATCATATCCTTTTCTGTTAATATGGCCTTCTTATATATATATTTTCGTTACTACATTCTCATATTTATTTTCTCTTAAGTATTATACAATAATGTTGTGTAGGTATGTGTATGTATGTGTTATTTTATTTTATTTATTTTGCTATGTATTAATGTTAGTATTATTGTTTCTATTATCCCTGCGTTTCTCCTGTCTATTTGTTTCCGCCACGTACTGAAACTGTCTCCAACTTATTTGTCTGTCTTATTGGTTGTCTGGTAGCGAAGTATTGCATTTGTTTCTATATTGTTTTGTGGTGTTCAATAAAGAGTACTGGTTACTGTTGTACATTAGTATAGTTACAAATGTTTTGCGCCAAAAAATCAGAAATAATACTGTCCGTGAGCTCTTAGAATTGCCTTTCGGGTTTGTCTTGCTGTCTCTCTCAACCTTATAGGTTTGATACTTAAATTTGCCGATCAGCATTGTATAAACTCTCGGACTGTTTCTTAATACTTTTTAAAGAATAACTAACATAATAATGCTTTAGTATTGTTGGCGACAGCCAGCCTTTTTATAGTTTTTATTGTATTTTATTCTTTTTTATACTGTTGCGTTATTGTTTTGGAGTTATGTCAGAGTGTATGATTTGTACGTCACTGTTTCAGTTTCGATTAAATAGCTAAAAATGCTAAAATATTGATTTTATTTACAAAAGTATAGTAGCAGGCACCTTCGGGTGCCCAACAAATGGTCCTTCGACGTGAGTATTAAACTGGTTATATATATTTTTTCCGATTTGTGCCGTACCTACTATTAATTTTTCTGCTGTAGCATTCCCACTAAATTTCTTTTTCCTACACCAAAATGCTTACTAGAAGCAAAAGCGCCGCTAATAAAATAGTAGAGCCAACCGCTAACGCCGTAGAGCCGAGTGCTCCCATGTCGTCGGCACAGCCGCCCGACCCGCCACGTTCGACACAACAGTCATCCACCACGGGTCGCTCTGCTCGCTCAAGCCGCTCTAGTGCAACCGTGGTAGCGCAGAGGCTTGCCGCGCAGGCTGAGCACGCGCGCCGCATTGCCGAGCTGGAGCGCGCGGTAGTGGACAAGGAGAGAGCCACTGTGGAGAGAGAGCGAGCCACTGTGGAGAGAGAGCGAGCCGCAATGGAGAAGGAGAAAGCCGTTTTAGAGAAGGAGAGAGCAGCTGCTGATTTGCTACTAAAAGCGAAGCTGGCTACCATCGAGGCGCACAGCTCTAGTAGTCAGTATTGTAGGACCGCTGATTGGGTAGACTCGTGTACTGAGACTGTTCCTAATTTTCAGGTGCCAAGGCCTAATAATGATGTTGATGAGTGTGTACATTTGCCGTCAGTGCCGGTACCCCAGGGGGTACTAATGCCCGGCACTGCTACTACGGTTACACCTCCATCGCATCCTATAAATAAACCGCCATACTTTGCGTCGCCGCAGCCTATTGAGGTAGCGAAATGTGTTACCGCCGCGGCTACCGTGTGGCAGGAGCCGCCACCACCTGCTGGACTTAGGTCTGCCGAGCCTCTACCTACGTGGGAACAATCATACGAACATGCACAGCATTTAGGTACACACATTAAACGTGAACTATGTAACAACCCTAATAAAACTAGCCATAGTCAGGGTACACCTACTGATATTCAACAATTAGCTGAAGCTATCACGAGCCTGGCCGCATCGAAGCAGCAGTCGCCGCGGGTGAGTGACCTAAAGCTTCTTTTGTTTGATGGGCGTATTCACGACTGGCTACTATTTAAAAGAACTTTTGAATTCACAAAAGCTAGTTTTTCTCCTTTAGAAAACCTAGCTAGGCTAAATTTTGCTTTGCGAGGCGTAGCTAAGGACGAAGTCGGCGCACTTTTAGCCTCTGCGCAGGGCCCGGGTGTGGTCATGAGCGCCTTGGAGGCTAGGTTCGGTCGTCCCGAGCACATAATCCTGCACGAAATAGCCCAGATTAAAGCTTTGCCTAAACTATTTAGTGTTGACGGGGGCAGGGATCTGTGCCAGTTCGCTTGTCGAGTTCGCCGGTGCGTAGAAACCATTCGCGCGCTCAGCCAGTTAGAATATTTGGCCTCTCCGGAACTCGCTAACACCATTATAGGAAAGCTAAGCTCGCTCTTGCGGGCTCGATGGGCAGATTACGCATTTCTTCGTAGTCATACCAAAAACAGGCTCGAACTTATATCCGATTTTCTTTCGCACGAAACTGAAATTCATACAAAGTTTGGTTTTATTCCTGACATAAAAACGTCACTGTCAGATCGACCTAAATTTAAAGAAGAAATTCACGCGGCCTGTACTTATGACGACGAAGGAGGCTTCTTTGAAAATTACCTGACTTTAGGTACTAACATTAATTCTTTGCAGCAATCTAAGAACTCTTTGGTGAAAAAGCCTTCAGCGCCACCTACCGTAAAACAACCGAAGTTCTCTTGTAGATTCTGTCAAAAAGACTACCATGACTTAGCTGAGTGTAGGGAGTTTCAGTTGCTTCATGTTGACGATAGATGGCAATGGGTTATTGAAAATAAATTTTGTAGGAAATGTTTAAACAAAGGTGGACATTTATACAAAACGTGTAAGGCGGATTGCAAGGAACCTATCTGCAATCGTAAATTTAGTCACCATACTCTGCTTCATTCGTCTGGGCAGATCAACCATGTTTCGCTGACCACAGGCGCAGACTCTGTTCTAGCGCCCTCCGACGCAAACGATGGTGCCGCTAACTTAGGTTCTGACGAGGTCGTTGCTCATACGTCTTCCCAACTATCTAGTGGTCGTTGTCGTCCGTTGCTGAAAGTGATCCCGGTAACAGTCAGTGGACCACTCGGGTCTGCGGATGTATATGCACTGCTGGATGACGGCTCAACGGCTACTATAGTAGATGCAAAAGTAGCGCAACAGATCGGAGCTGTAGGACCCAAAGATCATATTAGAGTAAATTGTATAGGCGGACTTTTCAAAAATACGGACGTGTCATTTGTAAATTTAAACATTAAAGGTAAACACACCGACAAATCTTTTAACATTTGCAATGTTCGGTCTTTGTCTAACTTAGACATAAATACCTGTCAGTCAATTTCCTCGCCTGATATTTCGCAGTATAGTTATTTATCGGACTTGGTTAAAGAGCTGCGTTACGATCAAGCGAAACCTTCATTGATCATTGGGGTTGACAACTGGCACCTGAGTATTCCACTTGCGGTTCGTCGTGGTACTAAATCACAGCCAGTTGCCACTCGCACTCCTTTGGGTTGGGTTTTGTATGGATTTCCTTCCAATAAAACCAAGTCAGTTGACTTCGTAAACCACTGTGTTTTCGAGGAAGGCAGATCCATAGAGACTCCCATTAAGGAAAATCACCAGTACTTAGATGCCTCACATGCCATTGTAGATAATCATATCAATATGGACGATTATCTCGGAAGGTTAGACGATGGTGACAAAGCTGTTCGTCTAGCAGCCGATAGAGTCAAGGTGCACAGCTTCGCAGGCATCAAGACGAGATCGTGGGTGTCCAATAAACCTGAAGCTTTGTCTCTACCGCCACCTGAGCTGTGCAGCTCCACGTCATCACAAGTAGGTTGGAGTCCATCATTAGTAGGACTTATAATATTTTGGTCTAATTTAACGACTGTGATTAAATGGTTGCGCAGCGACACTCGCACGTTTAAGCCTTTTGTGGCGCATAGGGTTGGTGAAGTCAAAGAAATTACCGACATCGCTAATTGGCGTTACGTCCCAACCTCCGATAATGTTGCGGATGACGCTACGCGCCCTAGCTCATCAAAATTTGTCACGTCCTCTCGCTGGTTCACCAGACCCTCATTTCTACTAGAGCCATCACATACTTGGTTAAGTGAACCGTCGAGCGAGGTCCCGTTATCTCGGGATGAAGAGGTAAACCGATCCGTTCTACCCGAAGTAGTGGGACAAATCAACGTCCAACCGCAGGAACTACCTTTACCGGTTGTTGCGGACCATTCAAAGTTTTCAGAGTGGTTACGTTTAGTCCGTGCTACGGATCGCGTGCATCAATTTATTAATTTAGTTCGGCTGCGTTTGAGTTTGAAACGTCAAAATTCTAAATTAAATTTCAAGAAAGAAGTTTCAAGATCGAAGAATCTCAATCCTTTGAATGCGGATTTCCTTGAAGCAGCTGAGAAAAGGCTGTTTTTAAAGTCTCAACTAAGAGATTATGATTTTCATCGGTCTTTAGACAGTTTTCTTCTGCTCGTCGGGAGGATTCCACGTGCTCAAGGCGTGGATATTGAACCAAGTCCCATCACTTTGGACGGCAAACATCCCATTGTTCAGCTGATGATGGCCTACCTTCACACAAGAGCCGCTCATGCAAACAACAAGACGGTAGTAAACCAACTGAGGTGCATATTCTATGCGGTCCAGCTGAGGCCATTTGTGAAGAGATTTGCAAAATGTTATTTCTTCTGTCGAATGAAGAAGGCTCTTCCGCTGACACCTTTGACTGGAGGACTTCCTGAAGCGCGACTCTCTCGTCATCTAAAACCCTTCACAAATGTCGGCTTTGATTATTTCGGCCCTGTCACCACCTGTACTGGTAGAAGTCATGATAAACGCTATGCCTCTGTTCACCTGTTTAACTGTTCGAGTGATACATTTGGAGATCAGAGCAAGCTTCACGAATTCGGCTATTATGACATTAAAGAGATTATGTCGATACACACCTCCCTATCCAGTGACTCAGTTGAAGGCCGGGGATCTTGGTTCTTTATCGCCGATGGACCCCTTTCCAGAGGGACATGGCTACGAGGCAGAGTAACCGCTGTGTGTCCCGGTTCAAAGGGAATAATACGATTTGTTGACTTGGCAAGAAAAGGCGGAGTTTTGCGCCCTCCAGTTAGAAAACTGGTGCCTCTACGTACTGTCGCCTAGAATACTGGTGCTTTGCACCGCGGGGCGCCATGTTGGCGACAGCCAGCCTTTTTATAGTTTTTATTGTATTTTATTCTTTTTTATACTGTTGCGTTATTGTTTTGGAGTTATGTCAGAGTGTATGATTTGTACGTCACTGTTTCAGTTTCGATTAAATAGCTAAAAATGCTAAAATATTGATTTTATTTACAAAAGTATAGTAGCAGGCACCTTCGGGTGCCCAACAAGTATACACACAAAATAATATATATATACATAGGCTTTTCAGTCTATTACAGACAAATTATGGCGTATCGTCTGGGAGGCAACGTCTTTTGTGGCTATACCATCCAATGTGAGAGCCACATACTGTACCACAAGCTTGACAAGAGACGCGTCTGTCTGTTGCCAGCAAATGTCCCGAACCTGGCTTCATCGCAATGTTTGCGGCCCTCCACTACAATAAGGCTCCAACCCGGTCGATTTTCCGCTAGCCTTTCCCAGTCACGGTGGTCTACTTAAAACTGGTCATGTCTTTGGCCTAATCCTTCAAACGCAGCAACCCAACGTCCTAACCGAACGTCCGCCTACGGCCTCCCAACGTCTCTTTTTGCATGCGCTACTTCACCTAACAAGACACAACGTGGAAATCGGGAGGGCATATCATTAGAGTCCATTTCGCCATTGTTATTGTTATTGGTCTTAGGGTTTTGTTACTTTAGGCTCTGTCTACCCCGTAATGGATACAAACGTGATATATGTATGTTTGTACGTATTTCGCTGTCTTGTAGCTGCCATGCGCAATTTATAAGCAGTAACGCTGCATTTTATTTTTAGATAAAAACACAATAGGCATGCTGAATTAAGTAATTGGTGTAAAAAATGTTTCGTTGTAACAATAAAGTCGCTACACAAATTACTCGTTGCGTTTATTATCTAGAAATTATCATGCGTAGTATTTATTGTCAATGCCATGCGCTATATTTGAATTTTTCATGCCATTATTATGCAGTACAAGGGATATGCTAAACTAAATCATTGTACTTTTCGGTTACCTGGAGACATGAGCTCTGATTATTGGATCTGGTGACGCTACGAATTGAACTCTCATCTTTGTGGCCACCATCTTGACCGTCTCGACCATGAATACATCCCACTACACTGAGCACATAATATTCCTCCTCTCAAAAAGAGGGCTTGGGCTGTAATTCCCATGTCCAGTTCGAACTTGTAATGGTAGTGGTAACTTGTAATAGTAATGGGATAGTTTTATTGTCCTTTGAATATCGTTGATATTTTTTTTCATAATTTCTTAAATCATATTGACATGGTTTGGGCATGTAGAGCAGATGGATGAAAGTAGACTAACTAAACAGATCTATAGGGGGAGGGCGAATGGTTGCGTTGGGAGGGGAAGGCCTAGACGGACGTTCCGAGACCAAATAGGAGACGTTTTGGAAAAAGGTCAGGTCAGGAGTACCCGAAACCGACGAGCATGTATGAAGAGATTGATGACTGTGGATGAAGCGAAAGAAATATGTCAGGATCGTAGCAAGTGGAATAAAGTAGTCTCTGCCTACCCCTGTGGGAAAGAGGCGTGACGGTATGTATGTATGTATGTATATTGACATGCTATGTTTTCGGGAATATCGAAAGTATGTAATTAATAGTAGTATAAACACAGGTTGGATAAGGACGGGATAAATAAAGGCGTAATATTTTCAAATATTGATTTATTTGTGGTACGAGCAGAAACGGAACCGAAAACTTAGTAACAGGTGTCACTAAGTATTAATAAGACCAATCTTATATCAAACGAAGAGTTCCGATTAGGTAGGTACCTGGAAATAAAAAAAATATATTGAAACTATTAAAACAAAATTTGCTTCTAGTAAAATCGATAAATTTAGAAGTACCTATTACGTAATAGATTTTATCAAAAAAATTACAATATCAACAAAAGTTCAAAATATACACGTCAAACAAAAAGATAAACAAATAAACTAAGGTTATCGAATCTAAGAGGTACCTACAGTGTGAAATTTCATACTTTTCATACCAAAAGAATTTTGCATAGACGTAACTCTTACATATCCAATTAGCTTTTCCGTAAAGCAAAGGAATAACGAAGCTATTTTGATTTTGTAACTCTTCATCACTAATTTTAATAAAAAAAATCTAACTGTGAACGTTACCATTTAATGAACTGACGAACTGTAGTAAACTGCATTTAATGAACTGTAAGAAAGTTTATGATATAGATGGTGACTTACAAACTTCTTCTATTCTATTCTCCTTTTCTATTCTATTAACTTTTTCTTTGCAAGAGTTATACACACGGGCATTGGTTGTTTACACAGGCTCCCCCTACATTATGTATCTTACGGCACACAGTTCAATTGTCTTTTCCGTAAAATCATGGAATTATGAAACTATTTTGATTTCCTAATTCTGTACTTCTAAATTAAAATTACAATCTTTCTAATCACATCTAATGGTACCTTTTAGATTTGATGAACTGTATGAAAGTTTTTGATTTAAATGGTGGCTTACTTACTTTTGCTTTAAAAGTTTACGCATATACACTGGCCGAATGGACAGTCTCCCCTCTGATAACCATGTTTCTTGCAGCAGTGATAACAAGCGCCTGTACGATCACAATCAACGTCATAGCAATCATGGTGGACTCTTCTTCCCCAATTGGAAGGCGCTGAAATTTTGATTTGTTATTGCATAAACCAAAAGATAGACAGATAGTATTTTTGATTACCTTCTGAAAAATATCCATTACTGTACTAAATATGTCAGATATAGGCAGTTAACAGAAGGATCGCCAACACTCGACTACAAATAAAAGCAAAAAATATATATATAGAAAAAAATGACTACAATGTCATACTCATAGCAGCAGGAAGTATTACGTTGAAATAAAAATAGGTGTAAGTTTAAAAATAAATAACAATTTGAAAGAAATGCAATAAACATTAAAATGCAATTTTTTACTAGACCATAATGAAAAAAGACAGTTCTTTTTGACAAATGTGGAGTGCAGGGAGAGGGGCGGACTGAAAACAGCGCTGCGCAGGCGCAAGCTTATGCTTGCACTCGCGGCAAATGCTGAGTCTGCCCCTTATGCTACACTTATAATTATAATTGTATCTTACATGAGGCCAAAGGTGTAACTCACTGGTTCATTAATAGCCTATTCACTTTAGCCTTGAAGTTTTGTTTAATTATACGAATATTTGATTTTTTAGTGTGCTAAGAAACGATCTCTTTCTTCTCTTATTATCATTTCACATAATTTTCATTTCGAGGAAAAGAGCAGTTTAGCCTTGGTAGCCTAGTAGATCGTAGTTTCAAATCCTGGCTCACTCCTCGTGTGTGTTTGTCTGATTTTTTCATTTCAAATTTACCATGGGCTTTTTGGTGAAGAAAACTACACGCACCTGTTATGGTGTGTGTGTGAT
This sequence comes from Pandemis corylana, assembly GCA_949127965.1. Taxonomy (NCBI): domain Eukaryota; kingdom Metazoa; phylum Arthropoda; class Insecta; order Lepidoptera; family Tortricidae; genus Pandemis; species Pandemis corylana. The sequence goes on along the minus strand of OX421866.1, from coordinate 10,174,379 downwards.
GTTTCCTATCCGCAATGGGCCTGCGCGGGAACTGTAGTCCGAGCTTTCTTATTCCAACAGGAGGCCTATGCCGAGCAATGGGACCTGTAAAGGCCGGAGAAGATAATAATAATATGGGTATAGTCACATCATGATGAACGAATAACTGTCTATTCCATTTCTAGTTTCATCACAGTTACTTACTGCTCAAGAACATACATATATTTTATACTAGCTTTTGCCCGCGGCTTCGCACGCGTGAACCATGAGCATTTCAAAGAAGCAAGCAATCAAGCAAGCGAGCAAGCGAACCTGCAAGCTTTCAAGCAAGCATGCAAGCTTGTAAGTATGCAAGCAAGCATGCAAGCAGGCATGCAAGCAGCAGGCATGAAAGCAGGCAAGCAAGCATGCAAGCAAGCATGCAAGCAAGCATGCAAGCACTCAGCGAGAATGCATGAACCTAAACATGAAGCAATCAAGCAAGCGAGCAACCAAACCTGCAAGCTTTCAAGCATGCATGCAAGCATGTAAGTATGCAAGCAGGCATGCAAGCGAGCAAGCGAACCTGCAAGCTTTCAAGCAAGCATGCAAGCATGTAAGTATGCAAGCAGGCATGAAAGCAGGCAAGCAAGCCTGCATGCAAGCAGGCAAGCATGCAAGCAAGCATGCAAGCAAGCGTGCAAGCAAGCACTCAGCGAGAATGCATGAACCTGAACATGAAGCAATCAAGCAAGCGAGCAACCAAACCTGCAAGCTTTCAAGCATGCATGCAAGCATGTAAGTATGCAAGCAGGCATGCAAGCAGGCATGCAAGCGAGCAAGCGAACCTGCAAGCTTTCAAGCAAGCATGCAAGCATGTAAGTAAGCAAGCAGGCATGAAAGCAGGCAAGCAAGCATGCATGCAAGTAAGCAAGCATGCAAGCAAGCGTGCAAGCAAGCACTCAGCGAGAATGCATGAACCTGAACATGAAGCAATCAAGCAAGCGAGCAACCAAACCTGCAAGCTTTCAAGCATGCATGCAAGCATGTAAGTATGCAAGCAGGCATGCAAGCAGGCATGAAAGCTAAAGCTAGCTTTTGCCCGCGGCTTCGCATGCGTGAACCATGAGCATTTCAAAGAAGCAAGCAAGCATGCAAGCATGTAAGTATGCAAGCAGGCATGCAAGCAGGCATGCAAGCAGCAGGCATGAAAGCAAGCAAGCATGCAAGCAAGCATGCAAGCAAGCGTGCAAGCAAGCACTCAGCGAGAATGCATGAACCTGAACATGAAGCAATCAAGCAAGCGAGTAACCAAACCTGCAAGCTTTCAAGCATGCATGCAAGCATGTAAGTATGCAAGCAGGCATGCAAGCAGGCATGCAAGCGAGCAAGCAAACCTGCAAGCTTTCAAGCAAGCATGCAAGCATGTAAGTAAGCAAGCAGGCATGAAAGCAGGCAAGCAAGCATGCAAGCAAGCACCCAGCGAGAATGCATGAACCTGAACATGAAGCAATCAAGCAAGCGAGCAACCAAACCTGCAAGCTTTCAAGCAAGCATGCAATCATGTAAGTATGCAAGCAGGCATGCAAGCAGGCATGAAAGCAGGCAAGCAAACATGCAAGCAAACATGCAAGCAAGCATGCAAGCAAGCGAGCAACCAAACCTGCAAGCTTTCAAGCATGCATGCAAGCATGTAAGTATGTAAGCAGGCATGCAAGCAGGCAAGTAAGCATGCAAGCAAGCGTGCAAGCAAGCACGCAAGCATCCATGCATGCAAGTAAGCACGCAAGCATGCATGAAAGCAAGTATGCAATCAAGCATGCAAAGCAAGGACTCAAGCAAACATGCAAGCAAGCCCCCCGCATTGCCCCGCTGCCTTAATTTTTCTGAAACTAAATATTGCAGGATTTTTATAAAACAAACCCAACCTAACCTATAGGGCTGTCCTAAAATATATCCTAAATAGCTTTATCTAGCTTTATCTTTATCGCTATCCCGCAGGAATTACGTAATTTTCCGGAATAAGAAAGAAAGAAATTAGCCATGTGTTGTTCCAGACTATAATCTATCTATGTTCCAAATTTCATCCAGATCTGTCCGGCCGTTCTGGCGTGAAAGAGTAACAAATATCCAAACATGCATACAAACTTTCACAATTATAATATTAGTAGGACATATTTTACTAATTTTACTAATAATTTGATTTCTTACCTGCAATCACAAATCTCAACGTAATAAATAGTAGTAATAGTACCCACTTAGTAGTAATATATTCATCATCATCATCATCATCATATATCCCTCGGGAACCGTTCATTTTTCCGGGATAAAAAGTAGCCTATATGTTATTCCAGACTATAATCTATCTATGTTCCACATTTCATCCAGATCTGTCCAACCGTTCTGACGTGAAAGAGTAACAAACATCCAAACTCACAAACTTTCACATTTATAATATTAGTAGGACTAACTATTGCAGCTACTACATTTTTTTTTGGTAGTTTTGTAACAAATTGTATAGTAGCTGCGATGGTTAGTATAAGATGTCTGTCCGTCGGGAAAATTGTTACATTTGACAAACCGAAAAAAAATCGCATGAATTTTAATAAAACTAATTAATGTAATATGTTTTTTGGGTAGTTTTCTAACACATTGTAAAAGTTGCCTGCGGTAAATCATTTAAAACTTATGTCCCATCGGCCAATTACTAACTTTACACGACACCTTTGACTAACCGAATAAAAGTACATAATTAAAAAGAAATGAAGTGCAACCTTTAGTAGAACTAAAGAGTAACCAGAACAGAAAATCAATTTATGTGATACCCTATTATCACCGGGGCAAAAAATGAAGAAAACAGTAACTATAGAAATACCTATCAATATTTTTAAATAAATAAATAAATAAAATGTTAGTAGGTACTTCAACTGTAATTGTTGTTGTCATTTGTTGCTCCGGGGATATAATAGACAACAATAAAAAATTATAGACTTTCTGCTCTTTTTATACTTTACTTAAATTAAAAACATCAGTCTGTATACAAACCAGAACTCCCCGCCACGCAGGACAGAACGGCCACCAACAGAAGGAATACCAAACACGACTTCATGATTGTATCGCAAATCTCTTTTCTGACAATCTGCACCAAAAACCCTTTTATATGTGTATCTATGCATAATTGATCAGTTGTGCGTATGCATATTAAACTTGTATGCTTATTAACTCGATTTCACAGGACAGATTTGAGTAAGTTTTATTTCGATATTGTATTCTAATGTGGTTACCATACGCAAGTTTTAGGTAGTAACGCGTTTATTATTATTATTATAATATATATAGCTGAATACCCACTCACTGACTCACTCACTGACTCACCCCAGAGTTGTTGGGTGAGCCGGTCCAAGATTTTTCAAAATGGCGAAAACAAGATGGCCGCCATACAAAATTGAAACGCGAATATCTCAGAGGCCAGTCGAGATAGACGGGTGGTGCTCGACCAAATGTCATTCAGTGTTGAGGGGGAAATCTGACTAAGCAATTTTTTTTCCAAGATGGCGGATTCAAAATGGCGGCCAAATTTTTTTTTAATCCGATCCGATTGAAATTTTGCATCCGGGGCTCTTCGGGGCCACAGATTCTAATGGCATTCTTTATTTTTCGATTCCGCCATTTTCCAAGATGGCCGCCATACAAAGTAATTTCTGTATCTTTGACCTGTTGTTTTGAGGAGCCCATAAGAGATGGGATTCGATTCTATACACCGTCTTTTTGAAAATTTCATGCTCAGTACCAAAAAATTAAAAATTGACCTGAATGTGGAAACTGACCTGACACATGGGCCAGCTCTCCGCAACGACTTGCCCTATCGAGTTTGCCCGGAACAAAAGTCACTCAGAACAGCCAGTCAATAGGTGAACCAGTATTTTTTTTTCAAAATTGCAAAAACAAAATGGCCGCCATACAAAATTGAAACGCCAATATCTCAGAGGCCAGTCGCAACAGGTGGGTGGTGCTCAAACAAATATCGTTCAAAGTGAGCGGAGTAATTTAATGAACCTAATTTTTTTTCCAAAATGGCGGATTCAAAATGGCGGCCAAAGTTTCTTTTACTCCGACCCGATTGAAATTTTGCATCCGGGGCTCTTCGAGACCACAAATTCAAACGACATACTTAATTTTTCGATTCCGCCATTTTCAAAGATGGCCGCCATACAAAGTAATGTCAGACTCATGGGCTCACTTGTGTTGTAAAGCAGCTTTTAGGAATAGGGTTCGACTTTATACACCATCGCATAAGAAATTTTATCACAAGAACAAAAAAAATGCAAAACTGTCCTGAACGTAGAAACTGACCTGACACATGGGCCAGTTCTCCGCAACGACTTGCCCCATCGAGTTTGCCCGGAACTAAAGTCGCTCAGAACAGCCAGCCTATGGGTGAACCGGTATTTTTTTTTCAAAATTGCAAAAACAAGATGGCCGCCATACAAAATTGAAACGCGAATATCTCAGTGGCCATTCGAGATAGATGGATTGTGCTCGACCAAGTGTCGTTCTAGGTGGGATGAGCAATCTAATGAACCTAATTTTTTTCAAGGTGGTGGATCCAAAATGGCGGCCAAAGAATATAGTAAAAAAGTAAAGAAATATTTTAAAAAGAAACAGGCTGGTAGGTTATCCTCCGCGGGCCCCGCGGGGTCCGCGGCACCCACGCGAAGTACTTTTTCCAAGGTGGCGATTTCAAAACGGCGGCCAAAGAATATAGTAATAAAAAAGGCTAGAATTATTTGAAAAAGAAAAACAGGCTAGCAGGGTACCCTCCGCGGGTCCCGAGGGGCCCGCGGCCTCCATGCGAAATGCTGTTTCCAAGATGGCGGCCACAGAATAAAGTAAAAAAATGGTTAGATATATTTGAAAAAAAAAGCACAGGGTGCCAGGAAACCCTCCGCGGGTCCCGTGGGGCCCGCGGCCCACACGCGAAGTACTTTTTCCAAGGTGGCGGTTTCAAAACGGCGGCCAAAGAATATAGTAGAAAAGGTTGGAAAATTTTGAAAAAAAAAAGCAGGCTGGCAGGGTACCCTCCGCGGGTCCCGTGGGGCCCGCGGCCTCAATGCGAAATGCTGTTCCCAAGATGGCGGCCAAAGAATATACTAAAAAAGGTTACAAATATTTGAAAGAGAAACAGGGTGGCAGGGTGACTCCGCGGGTCCCGTGGGGCCCGCGGCCCACACGCGAAGTACTTTTTCCAAGGTGGCGGTTTCAAAACGGCGGCCAAAGAATATAGTAGAAAAAGCTGGAAAAATTTGAAAAAAAAAGCAGGCTGGCAGGGTACCCTCCGCGGGTCCCGTGGGGCCCGCGGCCCCCACGCGAAACGCTTTTCCCAAGATGGCGGATTCGAAATTGCGGCCAAAGAATAAAGTAAAACAAGGTCAGAAACATTTGAAAAAAAAAACAGGGTGGCAGGGTGACTCCGCGGGTCCTGCGGGGCCCGCGGCCCCCACGCGAAACGCTTTTCACAAGATGGCGGATTCGGAATTGCGGCCAAAGAATAAAGTAAAAAAAGGTCAGAAATATTTGAAAAATAACAGGGTGGCAGGGTGACTCCGCGGGTCCCGCGGGGCCCGCGGCCCCCACGCGAAACGCTTTTCCCGAGATGGCGGATTCGAAATTGCGGCCAAAGAATAAAGTAAAAAAAGGTAAGAAATATTTGATAAATAACGGGGTGGTAGGGTGACTCCGCGGGTCCCGCGGGGCCCGCGGCCCCCACGCGAAACGCTTTTCACAAGATGGCGGATTCGAAATTGCGGTCTAAGAATCAAATAAAAAAGGTTAGGATTATTAAAACAAAACAGGGTGGCACGGGACCCTCCGCGGGCCCCTTGGGGCCCGCGGCCCCCACGCGAAATACTAGTTATAATATATATAGCTGAATACCCACTCACTCACTGACTCACTGACTCATTGACATGCTGTTTTGAAGAACCCTTAAGAGGTACGTCTCGACTTTATACACCGTCGTATCAGAAATGACTCCACGACCACCAGAAAAATACGAAATCGACCTGAACGTGGAAACTGACCCGACACATGGGGCGGCTCTCCGCGACGGCTCGACTTGTCGAGTTTGCCCAGAACTAAAGTCGCTCAGAACAGCCGGCCAATGGGTGAGCCGGTCCAAGATTTTTCAAAATGGCGAAAACAAGATGGCCGCCATACAAAATTGATACGCGAATATCTCAGAGGCCAGTCGAGATAGATGGATGGTGCTCGACCAAATGTCATTCAGAGTTGAGGGGGAAATCTGACTAAGCAATTTTTTTTCCAAGATGGCGGATTCAAAATGGCGTCCAAATTTTTTTTTGCTCCGATCCGATTGAAATTTTGCATCCGGGGCTCTTCTAGGCCACAGATTCCAACCGCATACTTTATTTTTCGATTCCGCCATTTTCCAAGATGGCCGCCATACAAAGTAATTTCTGTATCTTTGACCTGTTGTTTTGAAGAGCCCATAAGAGGTGGGGTTCGAATCTATACACCTTCGCTTTAGAAATTTCATGCTAAGTACCAAAAAATGAAAAAATTGACCTGAATGTGGAAACTGACCTGACACATGGGCCAGCTCTCCGCAACGACTTGCCCTATCGAGTTTGCCCGGAACAAAAGTCACTCAGAACAGCCAGCCAATAGGTGAACCAGTATTTTTTTTTCAAAATTGCAAAAACAAAATGGCCGCCATACAAAATTGAAACGCAAATATCTCAGAGCCCAGTCGCAACAGGTGGGTGGTGCTCAAACAAATATCGTTCAAAGTGAGCGGAGTAATTTAATGAACCTAATTTTTTTTCCAAAATGGCGGATTCAAAATGGCGGCCAAAGTTTCTTTTACTCCGATCCGATTGAAATTTTGCATCCAGGGCTCTTCGAGACTACAAATTCAAACGCCATACTTAATTTTTCGATTCCGCCATTTTCAAAGATGGCCGCCATACAAAGTAATGTCAGACTCATGGGCTCACTTGTGTTGTAAAGCAGCTTTTAGGAATAGGGTTTGACTTTATACACCATAGCATAAGAAATTTTATCACAAATACCAAAAAATGAAAAACCGACCTGAACGTGGAGACTGACTTGACACATGGGGCAGCTCTCCGCGACGGGTCGACCTATCAAGTTTGCCCGAAACTAAAGTCGCTCAGAACAGCCAGCTTATGGGTGAACCGCAAATTTTTTTTTAAATTGCGAAAACAAGATGGCCGCCATACAAAATTGAAACGCCAATATCTCAGAGGCCAGTCGAGATAGATGGGTTGTACTCGACCAAGTGTCGTTCTAGGTGGGAGGAGTAATCTAATGAACCTATTTTTTTTCCAAGGTGGTGGATTAAAAATGGCGGCCAAAGATTAAAGTAAAAAAGGTTATAAATATATGGAAAAAAATAGGGCGGTAGGTTAACCTCCGCGGGCCCCGCGGGGTCCGCGGCCCACACGCGAAGTACTTTTTCCATAGTGGCGGTTTCAAAACGGCGGCCAAAGAATATAGTAGAAAAAGTTGGAAAAATTTGAAAAAAAAACAGGCTGGCAGGGCATCCTCCGCGGGTCCCGTGGGGCCCGCGGCCCCATACGAAATGCTTTTCCCAAGATGGCGGCCAAAGAATAAAGTGAAAAAGGTTAGAAATATTTGAAAAAAAGCAGGATGGTAGGGTACCCTCCGCGGGTCCCGTGGGGCCCGCGGCCCCCATGAAAAATGCTTTTCCAAAGATGGCGGCCAAAGAATAAAGTAAAAAAAGGTTAGAAATATTTGAAAAATAACAGGGTGGCAGGGTGACTCCGCGGGTCCCGGGGGGCCCGCGGCCCCCACGCGAAACGCTTTTCACAAGATGGCGGATTCAGAATTGCGGCCAAAGAATAAAGTAATAAAAGGTCAGAAATATTTGAAAAATAACAGGGTGGCAGGGTGACTCCGCGGGTCCCGCGGGGCCCGCGGCCCCCACGCGAAACGCTTTTCACAAGATAGCGGATTCAGAATTGCGGCCAAAGAATAAAGTAAAAAAAGCTGGAAAAATTTGAAAAAAAAGGCTAGCAGGGTACCCTCCGCGGGTCCCGTGGGGCCCGCGGCCTCCATGCGAAATGCTGTTTCCAAGATGGCGGCCACAGAATAAAGTAAAAAAATGGTTAGATATATTTGAAAAAAAAAACACAGGGTGCCAGGAAACCCTCCGCGGGTCCCGTGGGGCCCGCGGCCCACACGCGAAGTACTTTTTCCAAGGTGGCGGTTTCAAAACGGCGGCCAAAGAATATAGTAGAAAAAGCTGGAAAAATTTGAAAAAAAAGCAGGCTAGCAGGGTACCCTCCGCGGGTCCCGTGGGGCCCGCGGCCTCCATGCGAAATGCTGTTTCCAAGATGGCGGCCACAGAATAAAGTAAAAAAATGGTTAGATATATTTGAAAAAAAAAAACACAGGGTGCCAGGAAACCCTCCGCGGGTCCCGTGGGGCCCGCGGCCCACACGCGAAGTACTTTTTCTAAGGTGGCGGTTTCAAAACGGCGGCCAAAGAATATAGTAGAAAAGGCTGGAAAAATTTGAAAAAAAAAGCAGGCTGGCAGGTACCCTCCGCGGGTCCCGTGGGGCCCGCGGCCCCCACGCGAAACGCTTTTCACAAGATGGCGGATTCAGAATTGCAGCCAAAGAATAAAGTAAAAAAAGGTCAGAAATATTTGAAAAATAACAGGGTGGCAGGGTGACTCCGCGGGTCCCGCGGGGCCCGCGGCCCCCATGCGAAACGCTTTTCACAAGATAGCGGATTCGAAATTGCGGCCTAAGAATAAAATAAAAAAGGTTAGGATTATTAAAACAAAACAGGGTGGCACGGGACCCTCCGCGGGCCCCTTTGGGCCCGCGGCCCCCACGCGAAATACTATTATTATAATATATATAGCTGAACACCCACTGACTCACTGACTCACTCACTGACTCACCCCAGAGTTGTTTGGAAGAACTGGTAAGAGGTGGGGTTTTACTCTATACATTTTCGTATCAAAAATGCTTGCCCGACCACCAGAAAAATACGAAATCGACCTGAACGTGGAAACTGACTTGACACATGGGGCGGTTCTCCGCAACGGCTCGACCTATCGAGTTTGCCCGAAACTACAAATGCTTAGAACAGCCAGCCAATGGGTGAGCCGGTAAAATTTTTTTCAAAATGGCGAAAACAAGATGGCCGCCATACAAAATTAAAACGCGAATATCTCAGAAGCCAGTTGAGATAGACGGGTGGTGCTCGACCAAATGTCATTCAGAGTTGAGGGGGAAATCCGACTATGCAATTTTTTTTCCAAGATGGCGGATTCAAAATGGCGGCCAAATTTTTTTTTAATCCGATCCGACTGAAAATTTGCATCCGGGGTTCTTCGAGGCCACAGATTAAAATGGCATACTTTATTTTTCGATTCCGCCATTTTCCAAGATGGCCGCCATACAAAGTAATTTCTGTATATTTGACCTGTTGTTTTGAGGAACCCATCAGAGGTAGGGTTTGGTTCTATACACTTTCGCTTCAAAAATTATATGATAAGTACGAAAAAAATGAAAAATTGACCTGAATGTGGAAACTGACTTGACACATGGGCCAGCTCTCCGCAACGACTTGCCCTATCGAGTTTGCCCGAAACTAAAGTCGCTCATAACAGCCAGCCTTTAGGTGAACCAGTATTTTTTTTTTTAAATTGCAAAAACAAAATGGCCGCCATACAAAATTGAAACGCAAATATCTCAGAGGCCAGTCGCAACAGGTGGGTGGTGCTTAAACAAATATCGTTCAAAAAAAGGGGAGTAATTTAATGAACTTATTTTTTTTCCAAAATGGCGGCCAAAGTTTCTTTTACTCCGATCCGATTGAAATTTTGCATCCGGGGCTCTTCAAGGCCACAAATTCAAACGCCATATTTAATTTTTCGATTCCGCCATTTTCCAAGATGGCCGCCATACAAAGTAATGTCAGACTCATAGACTCACTTGTGTTATATAGCACATTTTAAGAATAAGGTTCGACTTAATACACTATCGCATAATAAATTTTATCACAAGTATAAAAAAAATGCAAAACTGTCCTGAACGTGGAAACTGATCTGACACATGGGCCAGTTCTCCGCAACGACTTAACCTATCGAGTTTGCCCGAAACTAAAGTCGCTCAGAACAGCCAGCCTTTGGGTGAACCGGTAATTTTTTTGCAAAATTGCGAAAACAAGATGGCCGCCATACCAAATTGAAATATACTAAAAAAGGTTACAAATATTTGAAAGAAAAACAGGGTGGCAGGGTGACTCCGCGGGTCCCGCGGGGCCCGCGGCCCCCACGCGAAACGCTTTTTCCAAGATGGCGGATTCGAAATTGCGGTCAAAGACTATAGTAGAAAAAGCTGGAGAAATTTGAAAAAAAAAAGCAGGCTGGCAGGGTACCCTCCGCGGGTCCCGTGGGGCCCGCGGCCTCCATGCGAAATGCTGTTCCCAAGATGGCGGCCAAAGAATATACTAAAAAAGGTTACAAATATTTGAAAGAAAAACAGGGTGGCAGGGTGACTCCGCGGGTCCCGTGGGGCCCGCGGCCCACACGCGAAGTACTTTTTCCAAGGTGGCGGTTTCAAAACGGCGGCCAAAGAATATAGTAGAAAAAGCTGGAAAAATTTGAAAAAAAAAGCAGGCTGGCAGGGTACCCTCCGCGGGTCCCGTGGGGCCCGCGGCCTCCATGCGAAATGCTGTTCCCAAGATGGCGTTCAAAGAATATACTAAAAAAGGTTACAAATATTTGAAAGAAAAACAGGGTGGCAGGGTGACTCCGCGGGTCCCGCGGGGCCCGCGGCCCCCACGCGAAACGCTTTTCCCAAGATGGCGGATTCGAAATTGCGGCCAAAGAATAAAGTAAAAAAAGGTCAGAAATACTTGAAAAAAAAAACAGGGTGGCAGGGTGACTCCGCGGGTCCCGCGGGGCCCGCGGCCCCCACGCGAAACGCTTTTCACAAGATGGCGGATTTGGAATTGCGGCCAAAGAATAAAGTAAAAAAAGGTTAGGATTATTAAAACAAAACAGGGTGGCACGGGACCTCCGCGGGGCCCTTGGGGCCCGCGGCCCCCACGCGAAATACTAGTTATAATATATATAGCTGAATACCCACTGACTGACTGACTCACTGACATGCTGTTTTGAAGAACCCGCAAGAGGTGTGGTTAAACTCTATACGCCATCGCATCAGAAATGCCTCCGTGACCACCAGAAAAATACGAAAACGACCTGAACGTGGAAACTGATCCGACACATGGGGCAGCTCTCCGTAACGGCTCGACCTATCGAGTTTGCCCGGAACTAAAGTCGCTCAGAACAGCCGGCCAATGGGTGAGTCGGTCAAAGTTTTTTCAAAATGGCGAAAACAAGATGGCCGCCATACAAAATTGAAACGCGAATATCTCAGAGGCCATTCGAGATAGGTGGGTGGTGCTCGACCAAATGTCATTTAGAGTTGAAAGGGAAATCTGACTGAACAATTTTTTTTCCAAGATGGCGGATTCAAAATGGCGGCCAAATTTTTTTTTACTCCGATCCGATTGAAATTTTGCATCCGGGGCTCTTCTAGGCCACAAATTCAAATGGCATACTTTATTTTTCGGTTTCGCCATTTTCCAAGATGGCCGCCATACAAAGTAATTTCTGTATCTTTGACCTGTTGTTTTGAAGAGCCCATAAGAGGTGGGGTTCGACTCAATACACTTTTGCATTAGAAATTATATCAAAGGTACAAGTAAAAGCAAAATTGACCTGAATGTGGAAACTGACCTGACACATGGGCCAGCTCTCCGCAACGACTTGCCCTATCGAGTTTGCCCGGAACAAAAGTCACTCAGAACAGCCAGCCAATAGGTGAACCAGTATTTTTTTTTCAAAATTGCAAAAACAAAATGGCCGCCATACAAAATTGAAACGCAAATATCTCAGAGGCCAGTCGCAACAGGTGGGTGGTGCTCAAACAAATATCGTTCAAAGTGAGCGGAGTAATTTAATGAACCTAATTTTTTTTCCAAAATGGCGGATTCAAAATGGCGGCCAAAGTTTCTTTTACTCCGATCCGATTGAAATTTTGCATCCGGGGCTCTTCGAGACCACAAATTCAAACGCAATACTTAATTTTTCGATTCCGCCATTTTCCAAGATGGCCGCCATACAAAGTAATGTCAGACTCATAGACTCGTTTGTGTTTTATAGCAGCTTTTACACCATCGCATAAGAAATTTGATAACAAGTACAAAATAAATGCAAAACCGACCTTAACGTGGAAACTGACTTGACACATGGGCCAGCTCTCCGCAACGACTTGCCCTATCGAGTTTGCCCGGAACTAAAGTCGCTCAGAACAGCCAGCCAATGGGTAAGCCGGTGTTTTTTTTTCAAAAGCGCGAAACAAGATGGCCGCCATACAAAATTGAAACGCCAATATCTCAGAGGCCAGTCGAGATGGATGGGTTGTGCTCGACCAAGTGACGTTCAAGACGGGAGGGGTAATCTAATGAACCAAATTTTTGTCCAAGATGGCGGATTCAAAATGGCGGCCAAAGATTAAAGTAAAAAAGGTTAGGCATTTTTGGAAATTAAAACAGGGTGGCAGAGTACCCTCCGCGGGGTCCGCGCGAAAGACTTTTCCCAAGGTGGTGGTTTCAAAATGGCGGCCAAAAATGTAGTAAAAAAGGTTAGAAATATTTGAAAAAATACAGGGTGGCAGATTACCCTCCGCGGTCCCCGCGGGGGCCGCGGCGTCAACGCGAAGTACGTTTTCCAAAGTGGTGGTATCAAAGTGACGGCCAAAGAATGTAGTAAAAAAGGTTAGAAATATTTGAAAAAATACAGGATGGTAGGTAACCCTCCGCGGTCCCCGCGGGGGCCGCGGCCCCCAGGCCCCCACGCGAAATACTTTTTCCAAGGTAGCGGTTTCAAAATGACGGCCAAAGAATGTAGTAAAAAAGGTTAGAAATATTTGAAAAAATACAGGATGGTAGTTAACCCTCCGCGGTCCCCGCGGGGGCCGCGGCCCCCACGCGAAATACGTTTTCCAAGGTAGCGGTTTCAAAATGACGGCCAAAGAATGTAGTAAAAAAGGTTAGAAACATTTGAAAAAATACAGGGTGGTAGGTTACCCTCCGCGGGTCCCGTGGGGCCCGCGGCCCCCATGCGAAATTCTTTTCCTAAGATGGCGGCCAAAAAATAAAGTAAAAATGGTTAGAAATATTTGAAAAAAAACAGGGCGGTAGGGTATGAATCACTGTTTCCAAGGTGGCGGTTTCAAAAAGGCGGCCAAAGCTTATAGTAAAAAAAAGGTTAGGATTATTAAAACAAAACAGGGTGGCAGGGAACCTTCCGCGGGTCCCGTGGGGCCCGCGGCCTGCATGCGAAATGCTTTTCCCGAGAGGGCGGCCAAAGAATAAAGTAAAAATAGGTTAGAAATATTTGAAAAAAAAACAGGATGGCAGGGTACCCTTAGCGACCTCCAAATACAGGGTGGTGTTACCCTCCGCGGTCCCCGCGGGGGCCGCGGCCCCCAGGCCCCCACGCGAAATACTTTTTCCAACATGGCGGATACAAAATGGCGGCCAAAGATTAAAGTAAAAAATTGTTAGAAATATTTGAAATAAACAGGGCGGTAGGTTATGAATCACTGTTTTCAAAGTGGTGGTTTTAAAAAGGCGGCCAAAGTATATAGTAAAAAAAAAAAAGGTTAGGATTATTAAAACAAAACAGGGTGGCAGGGACCTCCGCGGGGCCCTTGGGGCCCGCGGCCCCCACGCGAAATACTAGTTATTATAATATATATAGCTGAATACCCACTGACTCACTGACTGACTGACATGCTGTTTTGAAGAACTCATAAGAGGTAAAGCTAGACTCTATACACCATCGTATCAAAAATGCTCCCACGACCACCAGAAAAATACGAAATCGACCTGAACGTGGAAATTGACTTGACACATGGGGCAGTTCTCCGCAACGGCTCGACCTATCGAGTTTGCCCGGAACTAAAGTCGCTCAGAACAGCCGGCCAATGGGTGAGCCGGTCAAAGTTTTTTCAAAATGGCGAAAACAAGATGGCCGCCATACAAAATTGAAACGTGAATATCTCAGAGGCCAGTCGCGATAGATGGGTGGTGCTCGACCAAATGTCATTCAGAGTTGAGGGGGAAATCCGACTAAATAATTTTTTTTCCAAGATGGCGGATTCAAAATGGCGTCCAAATTTTTTTTTACTCCGATCTGGTTGAAATTTTGCATCCGGGGCTCTTCGAGGCTACAGATTCTAATGGCATACTTTATTTTTCGATTCCGCCATTTTCCAAGATGGCCGCCATACAATGTAATTTCTGGATATTTGACCTGTTGTTTTGAAGAGCCCATAAGAGATGGGGTTCGATTCTGTACACCGTCGCTTTAAAAATTTCATGCTTAGTACCAAAAAATTAAAAATTGACCTGAATGTGGAAACTGACCTGACACATTGGCCAGTTCTCCGCAACGACTTGCCCTATCGAGTTTGCCCGGAACAAAAGTCGCTCAGAACAGCCAGCCAATAGGTTAACAGGTATTTTTTTTTCAAAATTGCAAAAACAAGATGGCCGCCATACAAAATTGAAACGCGAATATCTCAGAAGCCAGTCAAGATAGATGGGTGGTGCTCGAACTAATGTTGTTAAAGGTGGGAGTGGTAATCTGATGAGCTAATTTTTTTTACAAGATGGCGGATTAAAAATGGCGGCCAACACTCTTTTTTACTCTGATCCGATTGAAATTTTGCGTCCGGGGCTCTTCGAGGCCACAAATTCAAACGCCATACTTAATTTTGCGATTCCTCCATTTTCCAAGATGGCCGCCATACAAAGTAATGTCAGACTCATAGACTCACTTGTGTTGTACAGCAGCTTTTAGAAATAGGGTTCGACTTTATACACTGTCGCATAAAATTTTTTATCACAAGTACAAAAAAAATGCAAAACTGTCCTGAACGTGGAAACTGACCTGACACATGGGCCAGTTCTCCGCAACGACTTGCCCTATCGAGTTTGCCCGGAACTAAAGTCGCTCAGAACAGCCAGCCTATGGGTGAACCGGTAAAAAAAATTCAAAATTGCGAAAACAAGATGGCCGCCATACAAAATTGAAACGCGAATATTTCAGTGGCCAGTCGAGATAGATGGGTTGTGCTCGACCAAGAGTCGTTGTAGGTGGGAGGAGTAATCTAATGAACCTATTTTTTTCCAAGGTAGTGGATTCAAAATGGCGGCCAAAGATTAAAGTAAAAAAGGTTAGAAATATTTAAAAAAGAAAAACAGGCTGGTAGGGTAACCTCCGCGGGTCCCGTGGGGCCCGCGGCCTCCATGCGAAATGCTGTTCCCAAGATGGCGGCCACAGAATAAAGTAAAAAAATGGTTAGATATATTTGAAAAATTAGGGCGGTAGGTTATCCTCCGCGGGCCCCGCGGGGTCCGCGGCCCCCACGCGAAGTACTTTTTCCAAGGTGGCGGTTTCAAAACGGCGGCCAAAGAATAAAGTAAAAATAGGTAAGAAATTTTTGAAAAAAAAACAGGACGGTAGGGTACCCTCCGCGGGTCCCGTGGGGCCCGCGGCCCCCATGCGAAATGCTTTTCCCAAGATGGCGGCCAAAGAATAAAGTAAAAATAGGTTAGAAATTTTTGAAAAAAAAACAGGACGGTAGGGTACCCTCCGCGGGTCCCGTGGGGCCCGCGGCCCCCATGCGAAATGCTTTTCCCAAGATGGCGGCCAAAGAATAAAGTAAAAATAGGTTAGAAAGTTTTGAAAAAATAAACAGGACGGTAGGGTACCCTCCGCGGGTCCCGTGGGGCCCGCGGCCCCCATGCGAAATGCTATTCCCAAGATGGCGGCCAAAGAATAAAGTAAAAAAGATTAAATATACGGGCGAAAGTTTTACGTGACAACGACTTTGAGTGGTAAAATAATTTTAATGTGAATATTCATTCGTATAGTAGGAAGAAGCGCAAGACATGAACCGGTGTGTATGCCTATCTCTCTCACTCTCTCTCTCTCGCTCTGTCTCTCTCGCTCTTAGGCGGGCTAACTGTGCTCGAGTGGAAGGGACGCGTGCCTTTCACTTTTTATGTCTGTCTCTCTCGCTCTTAGGCGGGCTAACCATGCCTCTCACTCGCTCTCATTGTGAGCGCATAACGTGAGCGGAGCGTAACGCAGTTTCTTGAAGTGTCACCCGGCAAACCAATTTATAAGACGTTGTCACGTCAAAATATTTGAAAAAAACAGGATGGCAGGGTACCTTCCGCGGGTCCCGTGGGGCCCGCGGCCCCTATGCGAAATGCTTTTCCAAAGATGGCGGCCAAAGAATAAAGTAAAATAGGTGAAAAATATTTGAAAAAAAAACAGGGCGGTATAGTACGAATCACTTTTCGAAGGTGCCGGTTTCAAAAAGTATATAGAGAAAAAAAGGTTAGGATTATTAAAACAAAACAGGGTGGCTCGGAACCTCCGCGGGGCCCTTGGGGCCCGCGGCCCCCACGCGAAATACTAGTTATAATATATATAGCTGAATACCCACTCACTCACTGACTCACTGACTGACATGCTGTTTTGAAGAACCCGTAAGAGGTAAGGCTCGACTCTATACACCGTCGTATCAGAAATGACTCCACGACCACCAGAAAAATACGAAATCGACCTGAACGTGGAAATTGACTTGACACATGGGGCGGTTCTCCGCAACGGCTCGACCTATTGAGTTTGTCCGGAACTAAAGTCGCTCAGAACAGCCGGCCAATGGGTGAGCCGGTCCAAGATTTTTCAAAATGGCGAAAACAAGATGGCCGCCATACAAAATTGAAACGCGAATATCTCAGAGGCCAGTCGCGATAGATGGGTGGTGCTCGACCAAATGTCATTCAGAGTTGAGGGGGAAATTTGACTGTGCAATTTTTTTTCCAAGATGGCGGATTCAAAATGGCGGCCAAATTTTTTTTTTCTCCTATCAGCCTGAAATTTTGCATCCGGGGCTGTTTGAGGGTACAGATTCAAATGGCATACTTTATTTTTCGGTTCCGCCATTTTCCAAGATGGCCGCCATACAAAGTAATTTCTGTATCTTTGAACTGTTGTTTTGAGGAGCCCATAAGAGGTGGGGTTCGACTCAATACACTTTTGCATTAGAAATTATATCAAAGGTACAAGTAAAAGCAAAATTGACCTGAATGTGGAAACTGATCTGACACATGGGCCAGCTCTCCGCAACGAGTTGCCTTATCGAGTTTGCCCGGAACAAAAGTCACTCAGAACAGCCAGCCAATAGGTGAACCAGTATTTTTTTTTCAAAATTGCAAAAACAAAATGGCCGCCATACAAAATTGAAACGCAAATATCTCAGAGGCCAGTCGCAACAGGTGGGTGGTGCTCAAACAAATATCGTTCAAAGTGAGCAGAGTAATTAAATGAACCTAATTTTTTTTCCAAAATGGCGGATTCAAAATGGCGGCCAAAGTTTCTTTTACTCCGATCCGATTGAAATTTTGCATCCGGGGCTGTTTGAGGCCACATATTCAAACGGCATAATTAATTTTTCGATTCCGCCATTTTCCAAGATGGCCGCCATACAAAGTAATGTCAGACTCATAGACTCACTTGTGTTGTATAGCAGCTTTTAGGAATAGGGTTCGACCTTATACACCATCGCATAAGAAATTTTATTACAAGTACAAAAAAAATGCAAAACTGTCCTGAACGTGGAAACTGACCTGACACATGGGCCAGTTCTCCGCAACGACTTGCCCTATCGAGTTTGCCCGAAACTAAAGTCGCTCAGAACAGCCAGCCTTTGGGTGAACCGGTATTTTTTTTACAAAATTGCTAAAACAAAATGGCCGCCATACAAAATTGAAACGCGGATATCTGTGGCCAGTAGAGATAGATGGGTTGTGCTCGACCAAGTGTCGTTCTAGGTGCAAAGAGTAATCTAATGAACCTAATTTTTTTACAAGGTGGCGGTTCAAAACGGCGGCCAAAGAATATAGTAGAAAAGTCTGGAAAAATTTGAAAAAAAAACAGGCTGGCAGGGTATCCTCCGCGGGTCCCGTGGGGCCCGCGGCCCCATGCGAAATGCTTTTCCCAAGATGGCGGCCAAAGAATAAAATAAAAATAGGTTAGAATTTTTGGAACAAAAAACAGGACGGTAGGGTGTCCTCCGCGGGTCCCGTGGGGCCCGCGGCCCCCATGCGAAATGCTTTTCCCAAGATGGCGGCCAAAGAATAAAGTAAAAATAGGTTAGAAATTTTTGAAAAAAAAACAGGACGGTAGGGTACCCTCCGCGGGTCCCGTGGGGCCCGCGGCTTCCATGCGAAATGCTTTTCCCAAGATGGCGGCCAAAAAATAAAGTAAAAATAGGTTAGAAATTTTTGAAAAAAAATCAGGACGGTAGGGTACCCTCCGCGGGTCCCGTGGGGCCCGCGGCCCCCATGCGAAATGCTTTTCCCAAGATGGCGGCCAAAAAATAAAGTAAAAATAGGTTAGAAAATTTTGAAAAAATAACAGGACGGTAGGGTACCCTCCGCGGGTCCCGTGGGGCCCGCGGCCTCCATGCGAAATGCTTTTCCAAAGATGGCGGCCAAAGAATAAAGTGAAATAGGTGAGAAATATTTGAAAAAAAAACAGGGCGGTATAGTACGAATCACTTTTCGAAGGTGCCGGATTAAAAAGGCGGCCAAAGTATATAGAAAAAAAAAAGATTAGGATATTTAAACAAAACAGGGTGGCACGGGACCTCCGCGGGGCCCTTGGGGCCCGCGGCCCCCACGCGAAATACTAGTTATAATATATATAGCTGAATACCCACTGACTCACTGACTCACTGACTGACATGCTGTTTTGAAGAACCTGTAAGAGGTAAGGCTCGACTTTATACATTGTCGTAACAGAAATGCCCCCACGAGTACCAGAAAAATACGAAATCGACCTGAACGTGGAAACTGACTTGACACATGGGGCGGTTCTCCTAAACGGCTCGACCTATCGAGTTTGCCCGGAACTAAAGTCGCTCAGAACAGCCGGCCAATGGGTGAGCCGGTCCAAGATTTTTCAAAATGGCGAAAACAAGATGGCCGCCATACAAAATTGAAACGCAAATATCTCAGAGGCCAGTTGCGATAGATGGGTGGTGCTCGACCAAATGTCATTCAGAGTTGAGGGGGAAATCCGACTAAGCAATTTTTTTTCCAAGATGGCGGATTCAAAATGGCGGCCAAATTTTTTTTTACTCCGATCCGGTTGAAATTTTGCATCCGGGGCTCTTCGAGGCCACAGATTTTAGTGGCATACTTTATTTTTCGGTTCCGCCATTTTCCAAGATGGCCGCCATACAATGTAATTTCTGTATTTTTGACCTGTTGTTTTGAGGAGCTCATAAGAGGTGGGGTTCGACTCTATGCACTTTCGCATCAGAAATTATATTAAAAGTACAAGTAAAAGCAAAATTGACCTGAATGTGGAAACTGGCCTGACACATGGGTCAGCTCTCCGCAACGACTTGCCCTATCGAGTTTGCCCGAAACAAAAGTCGCTCAGAACAGCCAGCAAATAGGTAAACCGGTAAAATTTTCTCAAAATTGCAAAAACAAAATGGCCGCCATACAAAATTGAAACGCGAATATCTCAGAGGCCAGTCGCAACAGGTGGGTGGTGCTCAAACAAATATCGTTCAGAGTGAGCGGAGTAATTAAATGATCCTAATTTTTTTTCCAAAATGGCGGATTCAAAATGGCGGCCAAAGTTTCTTTTACTCCGATCCGATTGAAATTTTGCATCCGGGGCTGTTTGAGGCCACATATTCAAACGGCATAATTAATTTTTCGATTCCGCCATTTTCCAAGATGGCCGCCATACAATGTAATGTCAGACTAACAGACTCACTTGTGTTTTATAGCAGCTTTTAGGAATAGGGTTCGACTTTATACACCATCGCATAAGAAATTTTATCACAAGAACAAAAAAAATGCAAAACTGTCCTGAACGTAGAAACTGACCTGACACATGGGCCAGTTCTCCGCAGCGACTTGCCCCATCGAGTTTGCCCAGAACTAAAGTCGTTCAGAACAGCCAGCCTATGGGTGAACTGGTAATTTTTTTGCAAAATTGCGAAAACAAGATGGCCGCCATACCAAATTGAAATATACTAAAAAAGGTTACAAATATTTGAAAGAAAAACAGGGTGGCAGGGTGACTCCGCGGGTCCCGCAGGGCCCGCGGCCCCCACGCGAAACGCTTTTCCCAAGATGGCGGATTCGAAATTGCGGCCAAAGAATATAGTAGAAAAAGCTGGAAAAAATTGAAAAAAAAAGCAGGCTGGCAGGGTACCCTCCGCGGGTCCCGTGGGGCCCGCGGCCTCCATGCGAAATGCTGTTCCCAAGATGGCGGCCAAAGAATATACTAAAAAAGGTTACAAATATTTGAAAGAAAAACAGGGTGGCAGGGTGACTCCGCGGGTCCCGTGGGGCCCGCGGCCCACACGCGAAGTACTTTTTCCAAGGTGGCGGTTTCAAAACGGCGGCCAAAGAATATAGTAGAAAAAGCTGGAAAAAATTGAAAAAAAAAGCAGGCTGGCAGGGTACCCTCCGCGGGTCCCGTGGGGCCCGCGGCCTCCATGCGAAATGCTGTTCCCAAGATGGCGGCCAAAGAATATACTAAAAAAGGTTACAAATATTTGAAAGAAAAACAGGGTGGCAGGGTGACTCCGCGGGTCCCGTGGGGCCCGCGGCCCACACGCGAAGTACTTTTTCCAAGGTGGCGGTTTCAAAACGGCGGCCAAAGAATATAGTAGAAGAAGCTGGAAAAAATTGAAAAAAAAAGCAGGCTGGCAGGGTACCCTCCGCGGGTCCCGTGGGGCCCGCGGCCTTCATGCGAAATGCTGTTCCCAAGATGGCGGCCAAAGAATATACTAAAAAAGGTTACAAATATTTGAAAGAAAAACAGGGTGGCAGGGTGACTCCGCGGGTCCCGCGGGGCCCGCGGCCCCCACGCGAAACGCTTTTCCCAAGATGGCGGATTCGAAATTGCGGCCAAAGAATAAAGTAAAAAAAGGTCAGAAATATTTGAAAGAAAAACAGGGTGGCAGGGTGACTCCGCGGGTCCCGTGGGGCCCGCGGCCCACACGCGAAGTACTTTTTCCAAGGTGGCGGTTTCAAAACGGCGGCCAAAGAATATAGTAGAAAAAGCTGGAAAAAATTGAAAAAAAAAGCAGGCTGGCAGGGTACCCTCCGCGGGTCCCGTGGGGCCCGCGGCCTCCATGCGAAATGCTGTTCCCAAGATGGCGGCCAAAGAATATACTAAAAAAGGTTACAAATATTTGAAAGAAAAACAGGGTGGCAGGGTGACTCCGCGGGTCCCGTGGGGCCCGCGGCCCACACGCGAAGTACTTTTTCCAAGGTGGCGGTTTCAAAACGGCGGCCAAAGAATATAGTAGAAGAAGCTGGAAAAAATTGAAAAAAAAAGCAGGCTGGCAGGGTACCCTCCGCGGGTCCCGTGGGGCCCGCGGCCTTCATGCGAAATGCTGTTCCCAAGATGGCGGCCAAAGAATATACTAAAAAAGGTTACAAATATTTGAAAGAAAAACAGGGTGGCAGGGTGACTCCGCGGGTCCCGCGGGGCCCGCGGCCCCCACGCGAAACGCTTTTCCCAAGATGGCGGATTCGAAATTGCGGCCAAAGAATAAAGTAAAAAAAGGTCAGAAATATTTGAAAGAAAAACAGGGTGGCAGGGTGACTCCGCGGGTCCCGCGGGGCCCGCGGCCCCCACGCGAAACGTTTTTCCCAAGATGGCGGATTCGAAATTACGGCCAAAGAATAAAATAAAAAAAGGTCAGAAATATTTGAAAAAAAAACAGGGTGGCAGGGTGACTCCGCGGGTCCCGCGGGGCCCGCGGCCCCCACGCGAAACGCTTTTCCCGAGATGGCGGATTCGAAATTGCGGCCAAAGAATAAAGTAAAAAAAGGTCAGAAATATTTGAAAAATAACAGGGTGGCAGGGTGACTCCGCGGGTCCCGCGGGGCCCGCGGCCCCCACGCGAAACGCTTTTCCCAAGATGGCGGATTCGAAATTGCGGCCTAAGAATAAAATAAAAAAGGTTAGGATTATTAAAACAAAACAGGGTGGCACAAGACCCTCCGCGGGCCCCTTGGGGCCCGCGGCCCCCACGCGAAATACTAGTTATAATATATATAGCTGAACACCCACTCACTCACTGACTCACTCACTCACCCCAGAGTTGTTTGGAAGAACCCGTAATAGGTGTGGTTAGACTCTATACACCATCGTATCAGAAATGCCCCCACGAGTACCAGAAAAATACGAAATCGACCTGAACGTGGAAACTGACTTGACACATGGGGCGGTTCTCCTAAACGGCTCGACCTATCGAGTTTGCCCGGAACTAAAGTCGCTCAGAACAGCCGGCTAATGGGTGAGCCGGTCAAAGTTTTTTCAAAATGGCGAAAACAAGATGGCCGCCATACAAAATTGAAACGCGAATATCTCAAAGGCCAGTCGAGATGGATGGGTGGTGCTCGACCAAATGTCATTCAGAGTTGAAAGGGAAATCTGACTATGCAATTTTTTTTCCAAGATGGCGGATTCAAAATGGCGGCTAAATTTTTTTTTGCTCCGATCCGATTGAAATTTTGCATCCGGGGCTCTTCGAGACCACAGATTCAAATGGCATACTTTATTTTTCGGTTCCGCCATTTTCCAAGATGGCCGCCATACAAAGTAATTTCTGTAATTTTGACCTGTTGTTTTGAGGAACCCATAAAAGGTGGGGTTCGGCTCTATACACAATCGCTTCGGAAATGTTATGATTAGTACCAAAAAAATGAAAAATTGACCTGAATGTGGAAACTGACTTGACATATGGGGCAGCTCTCCGCGATGACTTGCTCTATCGAGTTTTCCCGGAACAAAAGTCGCCCAGAACAGCCAGCCAATGGGTGAACCGGTAATTTTTTTTCAAAATTGCGAAAACAAGATGGCCGCCATACAAAATTGAAACGCAAATATCTCAGAGGCCAGTCGCAACAGGTGGGTGGTGCTCAAACAAATATCGTTCAAAGTGAGCAGAGTAATTTAATGAACCTAATTTTTTTCCAAAATGGCGGATTCAAAATGGCGGCCAAAGTTTCTTTTACTCCGATCCGATTGAAATTTTGCATCCGGGGCTCTTCGAGACCACAAATTCAAACGCCATACTTAATTTTTCGATTCCGCCATTTTCAAAGATTTATTTATTTATTTATTTATTTATTTATGACAAATTTGCACCTTAACAGCTAAAGCCAAAACGGCACAAACTTACAGATTAACACAAAATAGCTATATATATTATTGTCTACTATACATGAAATAACATTACTTTAATTAAGAATGTCGTTATCCACACGGTCAAAGGCTTTTTGAAAATCGAGGTAAATAACATCAACTTGGGTCCTCCTATCCAGCTCACACGACACAACCTGAGTTAGAGTGAGCAAGTTAGTCGTAACTGACCTTCTGGGCAGGAACGCGTGTTGAGCACCCGTGATATGAGCTCGACACTGAGGGAGCAAAGCACTGTGCAGTGCCGACTCGAAGACTTTAGCCAGGACACTTAAAATAGCGATGGGACGATTATCTTCAACCCTCGTCTTAGACCCCTTTTTAGGAATTGGTGTCACCCTCGACTTCTTCCATATAGATGGGTAGACTCCAGTCTTCAGAATAAGGTTGAACACAAATACAATAGGGCCGACCAAGTCATCGACACAAGCCTTCAACACAAACGCAGGCAGCGCATCAGGTCCCGGCGCCGCCCCAGGCTTCAATTTTTTTATTGATTGCCGTACCTCGGCCATAGTGAAAGAACTGACGTCTACATACCTCGAGTCGGCGGGCAAAGTTACACAGGCCACACGCGGATCAAGTAGGGGTTCATCTGGTAGAAAAACTGAACCGAAATGAGCAGCGAATGCAGCGGCAGCATCGGGACCAGAGTACTCTACATCACCCCGCGTCACCTTCGGCTCCTGACCTTTTTTGCACCGTAACGAGTTTATATGAGACCAGAATTGGGCTGGACTTTCCGTTAGTCTATTTGAAATATGATGCAAGTAACTATTGTACGCATCACTAATTGCACTCTTGATTTTGCTACGAAGATGGCCAAATTGCTCATACACTGACACACTACCAAATCGTTTCCATTGACTATGGAGACGAGCCTTAGTCTCAATGTCACGGATTATTGCTTTCGTGTAGAAGACTGGATAAGTACGACTGCACGATCGCTTCCGTATTTTCTTTGGAATACAACGGTTGAAGATATTGTACAGAGTACTGTTGAAAAAGTCTACAGCATCGTCGGTGTCACCCATCTGGTACAAATGTTCCCACTCGGTGTCTCTAATCTCGCAATATAATTGGTAGAAATCAGCCTTACAAAAATTCCAGTCGTTCTGGTCATTTATGTTAGAGGGCTCCATTAAAACGGTTTCTGATGCAAAAATATAAGTCAGTTGCGACACAATAGGTGGGTGATGGGGGTCGATTTTAGAGAGCACTTCATGAGAGTCTGCAGGTCGCACAGACACAACGCCACTCAACTCCTGACTTGTCAACACAACATCTAATACTCTGCCATTCATATTAAGTACACTATTATATTGATACACGTTACATACATTAACAAAACAGTGGAAAGATCTTTCAACATTAGGACTAGCGCTGTACAGATTAAGGTCTCCTAGGACAAGCACCCTGGAACTATCGTGTTGCATATATACTCTTTCGACACTATCGAACCACTGATAATAGAGTTCATCAGGAGATCCTGGTGGTATATAAACTACACACACGTATAAATACTGTCCTTGGGCAGCGAATCTTGCCCATAGATCCTCAACGTGCACATTCTCGTAGTTCGGCAGCCGCTCGAGGCGAAGCGGCGCGCGCGCCGCCAGCAGCACCCCGCCGCCGCCGCGCGCGCCGCGGTCCCGCCGCAACACGCTCCACTCGTCGCCCGCGCCGCACACTTCAGCGTCGTACACTGACCCGTCGAGGTTTGACTCCGTAACAGCAACCAAATGTAGATCGTCAGATGTTAGTAGGTTATTCCTCCAGGTTTCGAGTTTGCTTTTTAACCACCGTACATTCTGGTAATAAACATTTAGTGAGAATGTCTTAGGAGTTTTTTTCGTTCGGCCTCTGAACTCGCTGCGCTCCACGAAATAACCACTGTTTAACTCGGGCATTATCAGGCCAACACTCCGGAGACAAACATTTGTCATACAGATCGGACGGGACTCCAATTTTGTACGACTTATAATCGCCCTTAGATTTTAGTGCCTCTACTGTACATGTCCTTCCAGGGCACAGGGCTTGCAGATATGCGCTTATCTCATCCGTCCCAGACACCATATTCCAAAGATGGATGAATTTTCGATGCTCGACTGCCTTAAGAGATGTAACCTCCGGACCAGCAGTGCACCGCACTGACGAAAATCGCTTCTGCTTCCGATTTCCTACTACCTTCCAACCTTGTCCCGAAGTCCCAGCCCCGTCCTTGGCATCCGAGTGATTCGAGACTTCGTCGCCCTCGCTGCCAGATACCGCCGCATCTTCGGTTTCTGTCTGATGTCCACCTCCCCTGGTCGCAGCCGCAGATTGGTCAGAATCCCCTGTGCCTCTCACTCTGCGTCGACGATTCCTCTTCTTTCTAGAATTTGGCGTTCTGCTCCCCGGCTCGGAATCCGGTAATCGTTCAGACCTTGCATTGCAATGGCATTGGCATGCCGAAGCTCGCTCCAGAGTTATCAGCCTTTCATTGACGGCCTCAAATCTCTGCGTACAATCGCTGAGTGCCAACTGGTAACGCGATACGGCAGATACTGCGCCATCCAGTTGTTCCGTCAACCGCGCAATCTGTTCTCGAAGGAGCCGCATCTCATCTGACATCTGTGACACATCACCCGACGACGACGGCGGTCCAACGGGAGCATCACTTTTGCTTCTACTCGCCACATTTTTCAAGACAACCGGCGTCCCAACAGGGGTATCACAATACCGTCCTGCTCTCCTGTAAGCAATAGAGCACTCAGGGCACACCCAGTTGTCCCTCTCATCAAGCGTCAGCCTCGTATTGGTACACAAATAGTGAAATAGCTTACGACATGACTGGAGCATACACTGCAGATACTCCTCTCCGACATCGATCTCCTTGCGGCACGCATCACAGATCAACTCCCCACTATCTGACCTGTTCATGGCGCAGCACAGACAGCCGCAGCAAACAGCAGGCACCCGCGTTAGTCAGACCGCACGGCGGGCGTAGCGCGCAGCTCACCTCCGCGTCCCAGCTGAGCGCGTAGATCAACGGCGTAGCACACACGCGGCGTAGCAGTATCGCGTAGCGGCGTAGCAGGTCCGCGCAGGCGCAGTGACGTCACTGTAGCTTGCAACTCACAATTTCGGCCGCCGGGACGCATCGATGGCCGCCATACAAAGTAATGTCAGACTCATGGGCTCACTTGTGTTCTAAAGCAACTTTTAGGAATAGGGTTCGACTTTATACACCATCGCATAAGAAATTTTATCACAAGAACAAAAAAATGCAAAACTGTCCTGAACGTAGAAACTGACCTAACACATGGGCCAGTTCTCCGCAACGACTTGCCCCATCGAGTTTGCCCGGAACTAAAGTCGCTCAGAACAGCCAGCCTATGGGTGAACCGGTAATTTTTTTGCAAAATTGCGAAAACAAGATGGCCGCCATACCAAATTGAAACGCGAATATCTCAGTGGAAAGTCGAGTTAGATGGGTAGTACTCGACTAAGTGTCGTTCTTGGTGGGAGGAGTAATCTAATGAACCTAATTTTTTCCAAGGTGGTGGATTTAAAATGGCGGCCAAAGATTAAAGTAAAAAAGGTTTAGAAATATATGAAAAAAAATAGGGTGATAGGTTATCCTCCGCGGGCCCCGTGGGGTCCGCGGCACCCACGCGAAGTACTTTTTCCAAGGTGGCGATTTCAAAACGGCGGCCAATGAATATAGTAATAAAGTATAGAAATATTTGAAAAAGAAAAACAGGCCAGCAGGGTACCCTCCGCGGGTCCCGTGGGGCCCGCGGCCTCCAGGCGAAATGCTGTTTCCAAGATGGCGGCCACAGAATAAAGTAAAAAAATGGTTAGATATATTTGAAAAAAAAACACAGGGTGCCAGGAAACCCTCCGCGGGTCCCGTGGGGCCCGCGGCCCACACGCGAAGTACTTTTCCCAAGGTGGCGGTTTCAAAACGGCGGCCAAAGAATATAGTAGAAAAAGCTGGAAAAATTTGAAAAAAAAGCAGGCTGGCAGGGTACCCTCCGCGGGTCCCATGGGGCCCGCGGCCCCCACGCGAAACGCTTTTCCCAAGGTGGCGGATTTGAAATTGCGGCCAAAGAATAAAGTAAAAAAAGGTCAGAAATATTTGAAAAAAAAACAGGGTGGCAGGGTGACTCCGCGGGTCCCGCGGGGCCCGCGGCCCCCACGCGAAGTACTTTTTCCAAGGTGGCGGTTTCAAAACGGCGGCCAAAGAATATAGTCGAAAAAGCTGGAAAAATTTGAAAAAAAAAGCAGGCTGGCAGGGTACCCTCCGCGGGTCCCGTGGGGCCCGCGGCCTCCATGCGAAATGCTGTTCCCAAGATGGCAGCCAAAGAATGTACTAAAAAAGGTTACAAATATTTGAAAGAAAAATAGGGTGGCAGGGTGACTCCGCGGGTCCCGCGGGGCCCGCGGCCCCCACGCGAAACGCTTTTCCCAAGATGGCGGATTCGAAATTGCGGCCGAAGAATATAGTAGAAAAAGCTGGAAAAATTTGAAAAAAAAGCAGGCTGGCAGGGTACCCTCCGCGGGTCCCGTGGGGCCCGCGGCCTACATACGAAATGCTGTTCCCAAGATGGCGGCCAAAGAATATACTAAAAACGGTCACAAATATTTGAAATAAAAACAGGGTGGCAGGGTGACTCCGCGGGTCCCGCGGGGCCCGCGGCCCCCACGCGAAACACTTTTCACAACATGGCGGATTCGGAATTGCGGCCAAAGAATAAAGTAAAAAAACGTCAGAAATATTTGAAAAATAACAGGGTGGCAGGGTGACTCCGCGGGTCCCGGGGGGCCCGCGGCCCCCACGCGAAACACTTTTCACAACATGGCGGATTCGGAATTGCGGCCAAAGAATAAAATAAAAAAGGTTAGGATTATTAAACAACACAGGATGGCACGGGACCTCCGCGGGGCCCTTGGGGCCCGCGGCCCCCACGCGAAATACTAGTTATAATATATATAGCTGAACACCCACTCACTCACTGACTCACTGACTCACTGACATGCTGTTTTGAAGAACCCACAAGAGGTTTGGTCAGACTCTATACACCGTCGTATCAGAAATGCCTCCACGACCACCAGAAAAATACGAAATCGACCTGAACGTGGAAATTGACCCGACACATGGGGCAGTTCTCCGCGACGGCTCGACCTGTCGAGTTTGCCCGGAACTAAAGTCGCTCAGAACAGCCTGCCAATGGGTGAGCCGGTCAAAGTTTTTTCAAAATGGCGAAAACAAGATGGCCGCCATACAAAATTGAAACGCGAATATCTCAGAGGCCAGTCGAGATAGACGGCTGGTGCTCGACCAAATGTCATTCAGAGTTGAGGGGGAAATCCGACTAAGCATTTTTTTTTCCAAGATGGCGGATTCAAAATGGCGGCCAAAATTTTTTTTTATCCGATCCCATTGAAATTTTGCATCCGGGGCTCTTTGAGGCCACAGATTCTAATGGCATACTTTGTTTTTCGGTTCCGATATTTTCCAAGATGGCCGCCATACAAAGTAATTTCTGTATATGTGACCTGTTGTTTTGAGGAGCCCATCAGAGATAGGGTTTGATTCTATACACATTCGCTTCAGAAATTATATAATAAGTACGAAAAAAATGAAAAATTGACCTGAACATGGAAACTGACCTGACACATGGGCCAGCTCTCCGCAACGACTTGCCCTATCGAGTTTGCCCGGAACAAAAGTCACTCAGAACAGCCAGCCAATAGGTGAACCAGTATTTTTTTTTCAAAATTGCAAAAACAAAATGGCCGCCATACAAAATTGAAACGCAAATATCTCAGAGGCCAGTCGCAACAGGTGGGTGGTGCTCAAACAAATATCGTTCAAAGTGAGCGGAGTAATTTAATGAACCTAATTTTTTTCCAAAATGGCGGATTCAAAATGGCGGCCAAAGTTTCTTTTACTCCGATCCGATTGAAATTTTGCATCCGGGGCTCTTCGAGACCACAAATTCAAACGCCATACTTAATTTTTCGATTTCGCCATTTTCCAAGATGGCCGCCATACAAAGTAATGTCAGACTCACAGACTCACTTGTGTTGTATAGCAGCTTTTAGAAATAGGGTTCGACTTTATACACCATAGCATAAGAAATTTTGTCACAAGTACAAAAAAAATGCAAAGCCAACCTTAACGTGGAAACTGACCTGACACATGGGCCAGTTCTCCGCAACGACTTGCCCTATCGAGCTTGCCTGGAACTAAAGTCGCTCAGAACAGCCAGCCTATGGGTGAACTGGTATTTTTTTTTCAAAATTGCGAAAACAAAATGGCCGCCATACAAAATTGAAACGCGAATATCTCAGTAGCCAGTTGAGATGTGGTTGTCGTTCTAGCTAGGTGGAAGGAGTAATCTAATGAACCTTATTTTATTCAAAGGTGGTGGATTCAAAATGGCGGCCAAAGATTAAAGTAAAAAAAGGTTAGAAATATATGAAAAAAAATAGGGCGGTAGGTTATCCTCCGCGGGCCCCGCGGGGTCCGCGGCCCCTACAGGAAGTACTTTTTCCAAGGTGGCGGCCAAAGAACATAGTAAAAAAAAAGTTATAAATATATGAGAAAAAATAGGGCGATAGGTTATCCTCCGCGGGTCCCGTGGGGCCCGCGGCCCCCATGCGAAATACTCTTTCCAAAGATGGCGGCCAAAGAATAAAGTAAGAAAGATTAGAAATATTTGAAAAAAAAACAGGATGGTAGGGTACCCTCCGCGGGTCCCGTGGGGCCCGCGGCCACCATGCGAAATGCTTTTCCAAAGATGGCGGCCAAAGAATAAAGTAAAAGAGATTAGAAATATTTGAAAAAAACAGGATGGTAGAGTACCCTCCGCGGGTCCCGTGGGGCCCGCGGCCCCCATGCGAAATGCTTTTCCAAAGATGGCGGCCAAAGAATAAAGTAAGAAAGATTAGAAATATTTGAAAAAAAAACAGGCTGGTAGGGTACCCTCCGCGGGTCCCGTGGGGCCCGCGGCCCCCATGCGAAAGGCTTTTCCAAAGATGGCAGCCAAAGAATAAAGTAAGAAAGGTTGGAAATATTTGAAAAAAAAAACAGGCTGGTAGGGTACCCTCCGCGGGTCCCGTGGGGCCCGCGGCCCCCATGCGAAAGGCTTTTCCAAAGATGGCAGCCAATGAATAAAGTAAGAAAGGTTGGAAATATTTGAAAAAAAACAGGGCGGTAGGGTACGAATCACTTTTTCCAACGTGGCGGTTTCAAAATGGCGGCCAAAGAATATAGTAAAAAAACGGTTAGAATTATTTCAACAAAACAGGGTGGCAGGGAACCTCCGCGGGGCCCTTGGGGCCCGCGGCCCCCACGCGAAATACTAGTTATTATAATATATATAGCTGAATACCCACTCACTGACTCACTCACTGACTCACCCCAGAGTTGTTTGGAAGAACTGGTAAGAGGTGGGGTTTTACTCTATACACCGTCGTATCAGAAATGACTCCACGACCACCAGAAAAATACGAAATCGACCTGAACGTGGAAATTGACTTGACACATGGGGCGGTTCTCCGCAACGGCTCGACCTATTGAGTTTGTCCGGAACTAAAGTCGCTCAGAACAGCCGGCCAATGGGTGAGCCGGTCCAAGATTTTTCAAAATGGCGAAAACAAGATGGCCGCCATACAAAATTGAAACGCGAATATCTCAGAGGCCAGTCGCGATAGATGGGTGGTGCTCGACCAAATGTCATTCAGAGTTGAGGGGGAAATTTGACTGTGCAATTTTTTTTCCAAGATGGCGGATTCAAAATGGCGGCCAAATTTTTTTTTTCTCCTATCAGCCTGAAATTTTGCATCCGGGGCTGTTTGAGGGTACAGATTCAAATGGCATACTTTATTTTTCGGTTCCGCCATTTTCCAAGATGGCCGCCATACAAAGTAATTTCTGTATCTTTGAACTGTTGTTTTGAGGAGCCCATAAGAGGTGAGGTTCGACTCAATACACTTTTGCATTAGAAATTATATCAAAGGTACAAGTAAAAGCAAAATTGACCTGAATGTGGAAACTGATCTGACACATGGGCCAGCTCTCCGCAACGAGTTGCCTTATCGAGTTTGCCCGGAACAAAAGTCACTCAGAACAGCCAGCCAATAGGTGAACCAGTATTTTTTTTTCAAAATTGCAAAAACAAAATGGCCGCCATACAAAATTGAAACGCAAATATCTCAGAGGCCAGTCGCAACAGGTGGGTGGTGCTCAAACAAATATCGTTCAAAGTGAGCAGAGTAATTAAATGAACCTAATTTTTTTTCCAAAATGGCGGATTCAAAATGGCGGCCAAAGTTTCTTTTACTCCGATCCGATTGAAATTTTGCATCCGGGGCTGTTTGAGGCCACATATTCAAACGGCATAATTAATTTTTCGATTCCGCCATTTTCCAAGATGGCCGCCATACAAAGTAATGTCAGACTCATAGACTCACTTGTGTTGTATAGCAGCTTTTAGGAATAGGGTTCGACCTTATACACCATCGCATAAGAAATTTTATTACAAGTACAAAAAAAATGCAAAACTGTCCTGAACGTGGAAACTGACCTGACACATGGGCCAGTTCTCCGCAACGACTTGCCCTATCGAGTTTGCCCGAAACTAAAGTCGCTCAGAACAGCCAGCCTTTGGGTGAACCGGTATTTTTTTTACAAAATTGCTAAAACAAAATGGCCGCCATACAAAATTGAAACGCGGATATCTGTGGCCAGTAGAGATAGATGGGTTGTGCTCGACCAAGTGTCGTTCTAGGTGCAAAGAGTAATCTAATGAACCTAATTTTTTTACAAGGTGGCGGTTCAAAACGGCGGCCAAAGAATATAGTAGAAAAGTCTGGAAAAATTTGAAAAAAAAACAGGCTGGCAGGGTATCCTCCGCGGGTCCCGTGGGGCCCGCGGCCCCATGCGAAATGCTTTTCCCAAGATGGCGGCCAAAGAATAAAATAAAAATAGGTTAGAATTTTTGGAACAAAAAACAGGACGGTAGGGTGTCCTCCGCGGGTCCCGTGGGGCCCGCGGCCCCCATGCGAAATGCTTTTCCCAAGATGGCGGCCAAAGAATAAAGTAAAAATAGGTTAGAAATTTTTGAAAAAAAAACAGGACGGTAGGGTACCCTCCGCGGGTCCCGTGGGGCCCGCGGCTTCCATGCGAAATGCTTTTCCCAAGATGGCGGCCAAAAAATAAAGTAAAAATAGGTTAGAAATTTTTGAAAAAAAATCAGGACGGTAGGGTACCCTCCGCGGGTCCCGTGGGGCCCGCGGCCCCCATGCGAAATGCTTTTCCCAAGATGGCGGCCAAAAAATAAAGTAAAAATAGGTTAGAAAATTTTGAAAAAATAACAGGACGGTAGGGTACCCTCCGCGGGTCCCGTGGGGCCCGCGGCCTCCATGCGAAATGCTTTTCCAAAGATGGCGGCCAAAGAATAAAGTGAAATAGGTGAGAAATATTTGAAAAAAAAACAGGGCGGTATAGTACGAATCACTTTTCGAAGGTGCCGGATTAAAAAGGCGGCCAAAGTATATAGAAAAAAAAAAGATTAGGATATTTAAACAAAACAGGGTGGCACGGGACCTCCGCGGGGCCCTTGGGGCCCGCGGCCCCCACGCGAAATACTAGTTTTTTTATTATATGACTACAATACTTTGAATTAAATGGTGTATTTTCTGTAGCACATTTCGACTTATTATAAAATAAGGTCGGTACGCAAATTACGCGTTGCATTAAAATTATCAATAAATTATTAGGCGTGATATTTATTGTTAAGTTTATGCGCAACGTTTTTATTATTCAGGCCATTATTTAGTTATATATGGCATGTGCTAAACTACATTATTATACTTCTTCTGTCGCTTGTAGACACGAGCTCTGGATGTAGTATTTGGTAACAATACGTGTTTGTTTATCTTTACCGTTTTTGGTTATATTTCAATCTTAGGTATATATATGGACGACTTACTACTGGGCACTGCCCTCTCGGCTCAGGTTGAGAAGGCTTGAACTGTAACTCCCACGCATGCCCAGTGCGGCTTAAAATTTGTAATGGTATTGACAACAGTTTTGAATTCGAAAATATCTAAGAAGCTTAAGAGATAACAAAAAAAGAGATAGCGACACTTCCAAACTTTTGCTTTTTGTACAACTTGGATCAGCGACTGGTACAAGACAAGGAACAATAAACGTCTATTCACATCGTCGCTATCTAATATGGTGCAATTTAAACTGCATAAGGAATATTGCATACAACAGTCTGCTTACGTAAAAGTGTCTTATTTTCTCCATTAAACTGTGAACATTTTCTTTATAATAATTTGAATATATTTTTTCGACAACATATTGAAGAATATTGCGGTAATACTAAACGACTACATACTAATACGGTACGGATAGTACCTATCAAACAAAATACACTAAACCGATAAGTAAACATACCTGGCATAATTCTCAAAGTAGTTATTTTAATGTACTTTAACTTGTTTAACTTAGAAAATAAATACTTAGCGTTTCTTCAATTCACTTCGGACACTTGCAAGTAAGCGGACTATTGCATGCAATATTCCTTGTTGTTCACGGTAAAGAACAACACACGGATTAGGATTCAAATCGTGTCGTGAACGGGGCCTTTTAAGGTCAAATAACCCCCTTACTTCGCTGGTGCTCCCTCTCAACCCTACATTGCTAGTAAGATAATCTTTCGTTTATGCAAATATATAGATGTTTCGCATTAGTTCCAAGCTCTTGGCATAACAATAGCATGAAGATTTAAAATATAGCACATAAAATTGTCGATAAATATCACGCATGATAATTTCTTGATAATACAACGCGTAATTTGAGTACCTAGCAACCATATTGTTACACTGAAACTTAATTTACTATGCCTATTATGTTTTCTCTAAAAAAAATAAACATGAAATATGCTTTCGGTGTGCGCAACCTTTTTAATTATATGTTTCAAATTTCTAAAGAAGCGTAATTAATACAATTTATTATGAAATCTATAGGTGGATTTTAGGCTATAGTTAAGAAAGAAAGAGAGAAAGAAAAAAAATACATTTATTAACAAAACAAAAAAAGGAAAAATAACAATTAGTGTGTGTGTGTGTGTGTTGAAAACGGTTCCTTTTTTATTTTATTTTTCACCCTTTTTAGTGATTTGTTTTGTAATTTTGCCAACTCATAATACCTAATACCTTTTCCGTGCTGTTTTTGCTTTTTACGTTTGACCACAGAACAAAGTTTTTGATTCTTGTACATCTTTCCCAACTCCTACCTACATTAAAGTGGTTTTCGCAACAATACATCGTGTAAACTTTGAAATATTCCATTTTAGCTTGCGTACACCATTCCTTCCGCAAAACTTGTCTTTTCTCTTCTTCTTCTCTTCGATTTTGTGGGGTCTATTGTTCGAGTCATTGTTGCACCCCGGCACAAAACATGTCTATTGTGTATTTCACAGTTATGTACTTGGAATTTGCTTTTATTTCTAACGTTTGTAGATTAAGTAGGAATGTAATGTTATGATTTAGATGTGACAGTAACAGCCTGACCGTTACCGTAGCTTAACTTTTTTTGTTCATTTTGTGGCAAACATTTAATGCCCGATTCTGCCCAAAAACCGGATCGTTAAGTTAAACAAAGTTCATAAATATCTGCAGTCGTAAAGTATTTTTGAAATCGGACAAGATAAATCATAATAACTGGTTGTTTTCCTCCAAATCCTTTTCGAATTCGAGCATACTTAAAAAAGTTCACAATGCGAATTGCGTTTATAAATGAATTGTGATTGTTGAATGATTTTTTTTTATTTCAACCCAAATGCGACAACTAAGCAATGCTAGGAATGAAAATAATACTCGTTGCTGAATGTCTACGGAACCCTCGGCGCACGAGGCCGACACACTATTGGCTGGCTTTTGAGATGTACGTTTAGGTCATTTTAGTATTTTTTTTTTAGTTTGTCGGGATATTTTAGCTAGTAATTTGATAATTACCACTGAGATTTTCAGGGTTTTTTAAATTGGTATTGGCATGCTATGTTTTTGGGAATATCGAAAGTATAGTAGTATAAACGTAGACGGGTAAATAAAGGCAAAATAATTTCATATAGTGATTTATTTGTGTCAGGAACAGAAACGGATCCGAAAACTTAGTAACAGGTGTCACGAAATATTGATAAGACTTGAATCAAACGAAAAGTACAGATTACCTGAAAAATAAAACAACATTAAAAATGAATATTTAGCTTGCGGTGAGGTAATATATTTTTAATCATAAAAATAACAACATCATGCAACCGAGAAAAAAAAACAGAAAAATTAAGGTCATTATTTCATCTATTGTTTGGCGTTTCATACTTTTCAAACCGAAACAACTTTGTATAGGCGGAACTCACACAAGTTCAATCCATACCTTTTCGTAAAATAATGGAATTATGACGCTATTTTGATTTCTCTCTCTATTTCTAAATTAAATTGTTAAACTTTCTAATGACATTTCTCAAACGGTAGACTCTCCTAGATTTGATGGACTGTAAGAATGTTTATGATTTAGATGCTGGCTTACTTACTTTTGCTTTAAAAGTCTAAGCATACACAATGGCCGGTTGAACAGTCTCCCCTCAGGTGACCATTTTCCACGCAGCAAGCATTACAAGCCGCACCATTATCATCACATGGGACGTCATCGCAAGCACCGCCGATTCTTCTTCCCCAGTTTGAAGGCGCTGAAATATTGTTTTTGTTATTGCACAAACTTACAGATAGACCTAGTTTTTTCCAGGTCATTTAGAAGCAGCTCAGAAAAGAACACCAACATGTATAAAAACAGAAAACCGAAAGAAATAAGAGTCTCAAAAATAATCTAATTATACTACAATATCGAACTAGCACCAGCTTTTCACTCTGCAATAAAATAGGGAATACCAAAATTAGGGTCAACATTAGTAATCATCTGATTCAACTTAATTTGGCATAGAGCATTTTAGCAAAAATATGAATACTTTAAGT
Source organism: Pandemis corylana (assembly GCA_949127965.1). Taxonomy (NCBI): domain Eukaryota; kingdom Metazoa; phylum Arthropoda; class Insecta; order Lepidoptera; family Tortricidae; genus Pandemis; species Pandemis corylana. The sequence goes on along the minus strand of OX421866.1, from coordinate 10,137,964 downwards.
GATCAACAACTGTTTTTGCCATTAGTTGCTCCGAAGATTAAGCAACGATCTAAATATTATACTTTCTGTTCTGTTTACTCTTTAGTTTTCTAAAATAAATTTGATATCAGCCTGGAATATTATACAAAGTAAGAACGAACCTGAACTCCCCGCCACGCAGGACAGAACGGCCACCAACAGAAGGAATACCAAACACGACTTCATGATTGTATCGAAAATCTCTTTTCTGATGGTCTGCAGCGGTAAACCCCTTTATATATGTATCAACGCATAATTGACCAACCGTGCGTAAATTAGTGCGTAATTAACTTGACTTCACGGGATAAAGAATAAACGATCGATTAAGATTATAATTATATTACCGTAACGATACACAAAGTCCATGATACTATGTTACTTACCTACACCTTGTTGAGCCAAATGACTTTAAAATAATGGAATAAAGCTAATCTTTTTAACACAATATGATAATTTTTTTTACTTTTTTTTTCTGCCTGGAGAGAGATATCTATTGTGACCACTCTCATAAGTCCATCAATTGTTTATAAAAAATGGTCCTACTACAAATAGACTAACGGTAGACTATTTTTTCTTTGAATCGTCTTTATATTGCATCACTGCATAAAGCGAGCAGGTGCAAAGACAGCTTCACGCCATGTTAAACACTAGGATATTATTTTAAATGTGTTTCCTTTTTGCACACGCTTAAGCAGACAAACGGCAGCTTTTGACGGTGCGTATACGCAACAAAATGTATGAAAAAACGGTGAGAAAATGTGACGCCTATGCACGTCACCGCGTATACGCGGCGGTGTCGTCGCTCCTTAATGAAGCAATAGAGATACTTATAAATATTAAATCGGAATATACAAATAAAAACAGTTACGTATCATGTTAGAAAACCGGCGGTCTGTATATTGTCCAGTTTTCGATTCATTTTCGATACATCTTCTCCTTTTAGCCTGTCCTTTTTCATCTTCCAAAACTTACTCCAAATCCTTCACAGTTCACTCTGCTAGGCTGTGGAATCGGTTACCGACCTACATCAGGCAATCTACCTCTGTGGCATCGTTCAAGGAGGGCTTGAAGATGTGGCTCACACCATCTCCTTAAATATTGTATATGTGTACTCATATTGTATATAGTGTGTATGTATGCATGTGTTTAATGATATTTAGTAGTTTATTTATGAATTGTTCGTTGTATTTTGAGATGTACTCTCTATTGTGGCTTTCACTATTATGGATATTTTAAACTCGCTCTTTGTCGGTCTCTCGCTTGATGCTCCTCTCATTTACTCAAAGGTTAACTGGTAGAGATCCCTTATAGGGATAAGTTCGCCTTTGTGCATATATTTAAGGTCTTTTAAGTGATTTGTTACTGCTTCTTTATATTTGTACAATAAAGCATTTACTTACTTACATTTTGCATTTCACGAGTGGTACAGTCAACCACTTTAATTGTTGAGCCACTATGGAACACATTCATATTGACATTACCAAACTTTAACAACGTGTTTTATTTTTTAGTGTCAGCTGACACGAACCATGTTATTTATTTATTCGATTATTTTAAAACAGTTATTGTAGTAAACGAAAAGTGCATTAAAATTAAAAATGTATAATTTTTTTTTAAAATAACTAAATGCTATGTACAAAATTAACCTAAGCCTAGCCTAACTTAAACTACAAATAAAACACCCCTCCACATGTCACTGTCACTGCTCACAAAACTGCTCAGTTTTAAACACTAACACTAACAAGCTTCCAAGCTGGTCTGGGAGAAAAGAAAAAACAAAGAATGTACCAGTAGCTACTCATCCCGTGCAGATGGTAAAAGCCCATTGAGGGACTGTAAAAATCATAGGAATCATGACATAAGCGATGCAGCTAGCCACCCATCATTATTTTAATTTCCCTTTCCACTTGTTACCTTAGCCTCTGTCTATCATGTAAGGGATAAAGACGTGACAAATGTATGTATATAATAGCTGTTGCCCGCAACTTCGTCTGCATGGAATTCGTTTATCGCTATCCCGGAGGAATTACGCAATTTTCCGGGATAAAAAGTAGCCTATGTGTTATTCCAGACGATAATCTATGTATGTTCCAAATTTCATCCAGATCTGTATATCCATACTCACAAACTTTCGCGTTTATAATATTAATAGGATAGGATGTACGTATGAAAACCAGCATGCCTGCTGAGTCTCCTGTCCTATTTACCTAATACTTGTATGTGCCTAATGCTTTGATAATGTAATTTTTTTCGTGTATTAGTAAATAAAAATTTCTTTTATTATTATTACTTTATTATTATAAAAAGCAAGGAGTTCGCGTTTTCTAACCGACACTGAAAATTAAAATACATAGAAAAATCCGAATCAGGTAGCCTGCTATGGTGGCACAGGGTTAGCACGCATCACGGAATGACGATCCGGCTTCGATTCCCGGCCATAGCTTACTTTTCCGATTTATCTATGCGTTCTAGTTTTCAGTGTCACTTAGATTTTTTTGAAGAAGTGTTCAATCAGACTAGTTCAACCCCCGGCTCGAATATTCCAGAAAGTCTGAGAGTCCTCGTATCCTTGTATAAACCGTTCTCGCAACCAAACTTTCATATTTATAGTAATCATTAAGTCATTGCTTCATCCAATTAAACAGTAGGTGGCAAGGACCAGAAACAATGGTCCCAATTTTAATTCCAAAGGAACAGTAAAGCTTGACAAGAGCTTAGTCGTCCACTAGCCAGTATATTTAAAACCCGCAAATCCTGAATGTCATCGCACTCGGCTCAAGGATTAGGGTCGGTACACACGGCGACGATGCAATCTTCGGACTTATGACTGCATTGCGAGCGACATAATGCCAAATAAAAATCGGCACCAGCAGTTCTAATGATACTGTGGGTGTCAGCAACATAATGCCAAAGAAAAATCGGCACCAGCAGTTCTAATGATGCTGTGGGTGTCAGCAACATAATGCCAAAGAAAAATCGGCACCAGCAGTTCTAATGATACTGTGGGTGTCAGCAACATATTGCCAAAGAAAAATCGGCACCAGCAGTTTTAATGATACTGTGGGTGTCGGCAACATAATGCCAAAGAAAAATCGGCACCAGCAGTTCAAATGATACTGTGGGTGTCAGCAACATAATGCCAAAGAAAAATCGGCACCAGCAGTTCTAATGATCCTGTGGGTGTCAGCAACTTAATGCCAAAGAAAAATCGGCACCAGCAGTTCTAATGATACTGTGGGTGTCAGCAACATAATACCAAAGAAAAATCGGCACCAGTAGTTCTAATGATACTGTGGGTGTCAGCAACATAATGCCAAAGAAAAATCGGCACCAGCAGTTTTAATGATACTGTGGGTGTCGGCAACATAATGCCAAAGAAAAATCGGCACCAGCAGTTCTAATGATGCTGTGGGTGTCAGCAACATAATGCCAAAGAAAAATCGGCACCAGCAGTTCTAATGATACTGTGGGTGTCAGCAACATAATACCAAAGAAAAATCGGCACCAGCAGTTCTAATGATACTGTGGGTGTCAGCAACATAATGCCAAAGAAAAATCGGCACCAGCAGTTCTAATGATACTGTGGGTGTCAGCAACATAATACCAAAGAAAAATCGGCACCAGTAGTTCTAATGATACTGTGGGTGTCAGCAACATAATGCCAAAGAAAAATCGGCACCAGCAGTTCTAATGATACTGTGGGAGTCAGCAACATAATGCCAAAGAAAAATCGGCACCAGCAGATCTAATGATACTGTGGGTGTCAGCAACACAATGCCAAAGAAAAATCGGCACCAGCAGTTCTAATGATACTGTGGGTGTCAGCAACATAATGCCAAAGAAAAATCGGCACCAGCAGTTTTAATGATACTGTGGGTGTCGGCAACATAATGCCAAAGAAAAATCGGCACCAGCAGTTCTAATGATGCTGTGGGTGTCAGCAACATAATGCCAAAGAAAAATCGGCACCAGCAGTTCTAATGATACTGTGGGTGTCAGCAACATAATACCAAAGAAAAATCGGCACCAGCAGTTCTAATGATACTGTGGGTGTCAGCAACATAATGCCAAAGAAAAATCGGCACCAGCAGTTCTAATGATACTGTGGGTGTCAGCAACATAATACCAAAGAAAAATCGGCACCAGTAGTTCTAATGATACTGTGGGTGTCAGCAACATAATGCCAAAGAAAAATCGGCACCAGCAGTTCTAATGATACTGTGGGAGTCAGCAACATAATGCCAAAGAAAAATCGGCACCAGCAGATCTAATGATACTGTGGGTGTCAGCAACACAATGCCAAAGAAAAATCGGCACCAGCAGTTCTAATGATACTGTGGGTGTCAGCAACATAATGCCAAAGAAAAATCGGCACCAGCAGTTCTAATGATACTGTGGGAGTCAGCAACATAATGCCAAAGAAAAATCGGCACCAGCAGTTCTAATGATACTGTGGGTGTCAGCAACATAATGCCAAAGAAAAATCGGCACCAGCAGTTCTAATGATACTGTGGGTGTCAGCAACATAATGCCAAGCAAAAATCGGCACCAGCAGTTCTAATGATACTGTGGGTGTCAGCAACATAATGCCAAAGAAAAATCGGCACCAGCAGTTCTAATGATGCTGTGGGTGTCAGCAACATAATGCCAAAGAAAAATCGGCACCAGCAGTTCTAATGATACTGTGGGTGTCAGCAACATAATGCCAAAGAAAAATCGGCACCAGCAGTTCTAATTATGCTGTGGGTGTCAGCAACATAATGCCAAAGAAAAATCGGCACCAGCAGTTCTAATGATACTGTGGGTGTCTATAAGAGCTGTGATCACTTAACATCCAGTGAACCGCATGCCGGCTTGACGCCTCTAAACACTAGGCTATTCGGTCTCTAAAATATGACAAAAGGCTGCTGCTTCTTAATTTAAAGTACCAACTTATTAAAGCTAGACAGCATTAGCATTCTATTGTTTTAATTATAATGTCTGATGGAACAGAACGAGAGCAGTCGTGTCGGTGTCTTTCCGTCTCGCCAAAGCAATTCTCGTTAGCAACCCGCTTATTTCTAGCTAACAACTGTTCACTGGGTACTTTATAAAAGAACTACACATTCGCAATGGGAATGCAGTGGTGAAATTTCCGTAGTACAAAGGCTTGTGGTACCCGGTGGATTCCTTGCGCAAGAAATGCGACGCATTTTCAGATTTAACCTACTTTTTTTTCTATTCCGTAATGGCTTTTGCCTGTCAATTGGCCTAAGTACAGACAAGTCAGTTTTAACCGACACTTTGAACTGTGAATGTGTTAACAGTATTCATACAAAAGGGTGTGCGTAATCTTTGGCGTTCGTTAGCTGAAAAATCTTAGGAATCATGTTATAGGCGATGCGGCTAGCGACCCATCACTATTTTGATTCCCTTTTCCACCTATATGTCATGCTAAATGTGGCCTTTGGGTCTTGTTACCTTAGGCTCTGTCTCCCACGTAAGGAATAACATATATACGTGATTTGTGTATTTATATTTGTTCATAATTAACAGGCAATCATTTAGTTATTTTTAAGGAGCATTTTCCGCCGTCAGCTTATAGCCAACTGAATACTCATGTTATTTAAGCGATTTATAATTGTGTGTAAAGTAGGTACTTAAATTTTGTAATTTTATTCTGAAAAATTAAATAAAGACGGTTACTCTACGGTTTACCGTATTCATAATAATATTATCTATTATTTATGACAGTTGAATGGTGCAGGAAAAGAACATAATAATGCGTTGTCATATTGATGTGATTGTGTGAGACATATGAGATACTTGTGTTAAGTTCATTTTAAATATTTTCAACTAAATTGTTAATGTTTTCACTCGTCCTATTCAGACAGCTAGAGAGTGGAATTCCCTAACTGCGTCTGTTCCCTGAACTCTACAATCTGGTCTTCAACAAATCATGAGCGAATGAACATCTACCAAGTAACCATGCAGTATATTAGATCACAAACATACACAAAATCACGTCTATATCCCTTACGGGGTAGACAGAGCCTGAGGTAACAAGACCTAAAGGCCACGTTTAGCATGATTGTAGGCGTATAGATGGAAAGGGGAAGCAAAATAGTGATGGGTTGCTAACCGCATCGCCTATATAATATGATCCCTAAGATTTTCGCCCAATTTCTCAATGGGCTTTTACCAAATGCGCGGGACGAGAATGTTTTTCCTTTGCTCCCAGACCAGCATGGAAGTATTTTATTATAGCCTTTTTTTTAATTATTATAGCCTTTTTTATTCCGAATTCGCTACAATTTCATTTTTTTTGTTGTTATTGTGTTGTTGTTTTTTATTATTATTAAATTGTCGCGTAATTCGGCGTGCCTCATGGCATAGGCCTCCTCCGTGTATTAGAGGGTTTGGGCTATAGTTCCCACGCGCGCCCAGTGCGGATTGGGAACTTAACACACACCATTGAATTTTTTTCGCAGATGTGTGCAAGGTTTCCTCACTATGTTTTTCTTCACCGAAAAGCTCATGGCAAATTTCAAATGTAATTTTCGCACATAAATTCCGAAAAACTCAGAGGTGCGCGCCCGGGATTTGAACCCATGGCATGGAAGTATTAGGTATAACGCATTAAAAAGACATAATACCTAATGCGACGTCTTACTTTCCGGTTGTTCCCCACACATAACTATTTTACATAACCAGGTCATTCTAAGGTATAACAAAGACTATTTCTAAATTAAAACAAACATGTTCCCGGCTTAGGGGCGACCCAGGGGCCACCTCCGCCGCACCTAAACCTAAATTAATCCAAATTAATTATCCTACATTGGTTTCACCAGTGCCTATTATGAAACTTAGTTATGAACGAGGAACAAGCTTTACTTTCGCAAAAGAAAAACGTTCACAAAATAATTGAATCACGAATACCGAGTCGAATCGACGCAGCGGTGAAACCGCACAACAAAATGTGATAGAAAAATCTAGACGTCAGTAACCAGCAGTGGTCATCGATACAGCAAAAACGTGAGATTCCATTCTATACAATACCCACTTATCGGCCATCGATGGTACGGTGTGGGATCGAGTTTTCACGAAGATTGAACTCGCTCGCCAGCAGTTTAGATTAGAAAAGTTCGCGGCTAGCGGCCCCACGACAAATTGCTTTAGTAATACAACAGATTTCGGACTTTTGGTACGGCTGTTGCCACTGTCAAATGTTTTTTGAGTAATGAAATTTAAGAAATGAAGTAAAGGATTAATTTTAATACTTATTTCATTAAAAGTTAAAAAACAAATGTCGAATCGGATGGCGAATGGTAAACACGGTCAGACAATTTGAAACGTACAGAATTTATTTCGTGAAAGTTGTCTTAGACGTGTTTTTCAAACGAATTTGCCTGACGTTACGGCTTTAGAGACGTAGCGAAAGGAGGTGGTGAGAAGCTCACGTGATGTAATCAAAGGGCATGCATACATAATCAAAGCAACTAGTGGGTCTTTGAAGATGATTAGATGAAAAAAAAAAGAATTATAATTAACAAACGCATCACGACAATCAGTTAGAAAAGTGCACAGTAGATGAAAACATAAATACAGCCGAACAACTGGACAAACGAAAGCGTATCTTTCGAAATGAAATGACAATGAATAAAATTTCTTTCATGCTGGTTCCAACCCATCACTATTTTGATTCCCCTTTCCACCTGTACACTAAACGTCATGCTAAACGTCGCCTTTGGGTCTTGTTACCTTAGGCTCCGTCTATACCCCCCTCCCCCGTCTACCCTCCCCCGTGATTTATGTATGTATGTATGTATGTAAAACTTTTCAAATACCGATTAAAACTCAACGTAATTATGACAGTTCAATACTAGCTAGCTAAGTTCGGCTTTTCAGAACCTAATCGTGTTTCTTTAAGTTTTAAATCACTCCTGTTTCGGAAGTTGTCGGTGTGTCTGGAACGGCGCCAGGTACTATCGATTAGGAGTCGCCGATGGCAACTCGATTTGTCTCAGAATTCGACTGTACATTCTGATTTATAGCGAGCCATTTCCATTGGTTAGTGGGAGATAATAGAATGGGTGTTTTAATGTCATAAAACTTAGAAATTGAGTTAGCCTGATATAATTGTTTTCTTTTGGAACGATAATTATATGTTGCTTCTCTTCCGGATGGTAAAAGCCTATCGAGGTATTGGGCGAAAATCATAGGAATCATAGGCGATGCGGGTAGCATTCCATCACTATTTTGATTCCACTTTCCACCTATACGCCCACAGTGTCTTGCTAAACGTGGCCTGTAGGTCTTGTTACCTTAGGCTCTGTCTACCCCGTAAGGATAAAGACGTGATTTGTGTATGTATATGATTTCTTTACCAGTTTTTCTATAAGGTGCCACGCCAATTTAAAATCTTATATTACTTGTAAATAGTTTTTAAATAAATTTAACACGCATTAAATGTCATAAACTTAAGGTTTTTATTTCTTGTTGATTTATCAATTACTAGAAAGATAAAAACAAATTAGATATTAGATACTATCATGTCTTGTTACATGAAGGCAAAAAAAAATTAAAGTAGATATTGCACCTAATGTAATTGGGAAAAAAATAAAGAATTTACCTATTGCTTCTCTTCCCGCGCAGATGGTAAAAGTCCATCGAAGGAATGGGCGAAAGTCTTAGGAATCATGTTATAGGCGATGCGGCTAGCAACCCATCACTATTTTGATTTCCCACACACACACAAATCACGTCTTTATCCCTTACGGGGTAGACAGAGCCTAAGGTAACAGATACTTACAGGCCACATTTAGCAAGATATTTTGATTTCCCTTTCCACTTATACGCCCTTAATCATGCTAAACGTGGCTTTGTTACCTTAGACTCTGTCTACCCCGTAAGGGATAAAGATGTAAAATATGTATGTTATTGGGTAATTGGAAAATTGATTATTTTTCGAATTTGTATCATAATTTTTTTTTCACATTTTTGAAGGACTATTATCAACAATTAATTCAAAAAGACGAAGTCACTATTTCACAAATCTTAAAATGTTCCGGATACCTAAATTGACACTGTTCATTTTTTTTAAGCTGTGCTTTTAATACCTTTATTTGATAAAATGGACTATTTCAAGCACCTAATTTGAATATTATGCTTTTACGTAGCTTTGTTAATTAATAATAAATATTTTTTCGCTGTTTGATAATTCGTGAATGTAGACAGAATCCCAATCGCCTTCGTTCGGCTGGCTATAAAAAAAACGGCTTTGTCTATGGTTTTGTAGATTTGATAGTGACACGTGACAGTTGCCGTAGCCAAACTTTTTTTTTTTCATTTTTGTGGCAAACATTCGATGCTGGATTCTGTCTAAAAACCCGGTCGTTCGGTCAAACAAAGGTTCAAAGTACTTTTACAAAAATATCTGCAATCATAAAGTATTTTTGAAATCGGATAATTGATGGTTTTCCTCGAAATGGTTTTCGAATTGGAGCATACTAAAAAAAATGAACAATGCCAATTCAGGAAAATTAGCTTCAGCCTTCAGTACCTATTTAATCTTTCCTTCCACCAACTATTAAGAAAATTAAAGCCAGCCAAGTCCTCCAGAAAGGCCTGCAGCCCACTTAGAGGGAGCAGTTGGCTGACTAGAATCACGTAGAATAGTTTCAGCTGGCTGATAACTTGCTGATAAGATAACGGTTTCCCTCAATTACCATTTCGCTGAGGAAATTCTTCTACGGAAATTAAGTAGGAATATTGTTCGTTTTTTTTCAACAAACCACCTTTATTTTTTCTAATAACTGCAGATTGGAATGCCAAGTTTTAGTAATAATAATAACTGAGATAGTATTGTATTTAAAATGTTGTTTCCAGCCGTTTTATAGTAAAGAAGAAAAAAAAGCTGTTAAAAATGCTGTAAGCTTTTTTGCTTACTTTACTTGCGTTATTTTTCATCAGACATAACATACATACATACCGTCACGCCTCTTTCCCACAGGGGTAGGCAGAGACTACTTTGTTCCACTTGCTACGATCCTGACATAGTTCTTTCGCTTCATCCACATTCATCAATCTCTTCATACATGCTCGTCGGTTTCGCGTACTCCTGACCTGACCTTTTTCCAAAACGTCTCCTATTTGGTCTCGAAACGTCCGTCTAGGCCTTCCCCTCCTAACGTTACAATTCACACTCCCCATATAGATCTGTTAAGTTAGTCTACTTTCATCCATCCGCTCTACGTGACCAAACCAACTAAGCATACTTTTTTTCTATCCTAGTCACCATATCTTCTTTCACACCAGCATGATCCCTTATCACACTATTCCTTATTCTATCTTTCAGTGATACACCTTCCATACTTCTTAACACTCTTATTTCTTCTTACGCTTTCATCAGACATACGTATATCAAATGTGAAGCCAATCTTACCAGTACCTCCTAACTCAAACTCGCACACACTTAACACACACACACACCAAAAGCTAGCTATAATACCTAACACTATAAAAGCCTTTACTGGAATGCTGGACTGGATAAATAAAAACATCAACTTTCACGTTTATAATGTTGCACGGAAACTACATCAAAAATCGTGATAAAAAGTAACCTTTATCCTTTTCCGCGTATAAAGCTATATTTGGAGAGATATAATAACGTCGCAGCATAAAAAGGATGTTGAAATAACAATTCATCTTTATTTAACAAAGCTAGAGAAAAGTGTACGATTCCTACCTGTTCTCCGCTACTAACAGCCACCTTTTTACATCTATCTATAATTACATAAATATATCGAAAGTGTTTAGAGATATTTCTTCCATGCTGGTCTACGAGTAAAGAAAAAACATAGAATTTACCCGTTGCTTCTCTTCCCGCGCAGATGGTAAAAGCCCATCGAGGGAACGGGCGAAAGTCTTAGAAATCACGTTATAGGCGATGCGGCTTGCCATCACTTTTTTGATTTCCCTTTCCACATATACGCCCTTAATCATGCTCAACGTGGCCGTAAGGTTTTGATACCTAAGGCTCTGTCTACCCTGTAAGGGATAAAGACGTGATATATGTATGTATGTATTAGAGTATTTATGTATTCTTCGAGTAGGTACCTATAGAATTTCATATGCGTTTGATCAATGGAAATTTTTGAACAGTATAGTAAAAAAAGATGAATGAAATGAAGTATTTTGTCTCTTTTTGGAACCCTGGTATTACTTACCACTTTATAGATTTCTTGATCACAAAAGGCAAAGCCTGAGGAAACCAAACCACGCCTTTGACTTGTAGCTTTGCGATTACAGAATTTCAATTCTGCTCGGATTTGAATTACCAAGATAATGCACATGCAATATCAAAAGGAAAAGGATGCTCTTTCAGATTAAACTGGTGCTCTGCTTTTAGCATAATAATAAAAGGAATGACATGAGTCTCAACAACCTTACCTAGGTTAAATATTAAATAGATAAAAACCTCAGGATTCGGTCATAAAACTTAAATTCTACTACTACTCTAAACTGAAAACCGATAGTACCTAACAAGTTACAAACATAGATAATAAAGCAATCAAAGCATTTCATAGGAAACGTCAACTCAACCTGGTCCAAAAACTGAACACTCAGCAGAAAACAACTCCAACACATAATGGGGGCGTTTACAGGTCACTTCGGAACTAAATACCTATTAGCAAAGATGATTGTAGAATATTGTGGCGAAGAGGTTCAAACAATGGAACACATAAGTGCGAATGTGATGCCCTCGCCAGACTAAGAATTAAACTCCTCAGCATCGGATACCCTGAACCAGGAGATTTCAAGGCACTGCGCCCAATCACCCAATTCATGAATGAGGTGGTAAAAGCAAAGGAATAGTGCGAAGGAGAGGTAATTACACAAAAGATCCACGAATGGGTCGAAGTGTATCCGTAAGGTACCCCTAGACTAAGATAAGATACAAACGTAGATATAAAAAAACGTGTGTAATGCAGATTGCAAACGCATTGTCAGCCCAGAGGGCTAAGTAATTTCTCCGGCCGAATGTCTTACTCTCCATGACAGAACACAGCAGCGCAAGCACTGCTACCCTGACGACATGGTTGTCAGTTTCCAAGGAAACAAAACTCTTGATAATACTAATGTTTAGTGAATTGCCCTGAAAAAGACAACATCACGTTTGACTTGGCATGTTTCTCTAAAACATTACTAAAACTTTAAGGGTTCAAACTGAACCGATGTGTTATGTTTCAACACAAGCTGTTCACACGCGGACTTAGGACGGACTTCCAAACAGATTATTTCCTATATTTTCCTCGTGTTGCGAGTGTGCGTTAATCACCCTTATTACGAGAGTTGAAGAAGAGATTATGAGCCTGACAATTTCGGGTCTTGTTGTTGCTATCTCGACATCTAAAATGGAACTTTTGACTTAGTACTTTGTATGGCGTATTTTGAGGGTACGGACGCGCTTTGTTTGAATTTGCTTGTAGGAATTTACGCCGGGCGATACAAACGAATTTTTTTAGCATTTTTACGTGTTTACGCTAGTCGTCAACTTGGCTAGGGTTGTTTAACTGTTAGTAAGATTGTATGTCTGTAATTTTTGTATTTAGTTTGATATTTTTTTACTGTGATATTTCGTTTATTGTAGTTTTAGCCTGACGTTGTTAATTTTGAATTGTTGTTATTTTTTTGCTATTGTTGTTGAAGATCCTTTTATGAATATAATGTTTTGACATACATTTATAGATAATTTACATTACACATTGAGATAAAGAAAATTAACTGTATATGGTTCTGTATACCTTTTTTCTGTTTTGGTTGTTATATGTGGTGTTCAATAAAGAGTTATTGTATTGTATTGTATTGTATGGTGAGCGTGCTGGTGCTGATTTATTGCTTTTAGAAGTAGGAAAGCCCCTTATATATACGAGTAGATATAAATTTTACGAAGCAATCATCCAATCATCATGATCATTACTTCAGAAAAGTAAGATGCTGACTTACAAAGGATGACAAATTAGAAAAAAAACGACGAAAGAAAATTGAGACCAGCACGAAGAACATAATGGTATTATGTAAAACTCAGTTATGAAAGTTAAAGTGTTATCGGTGGGTCGTCAATATAAAGGGCTCTTCGAAATTATAAGACACGATACCGCGACATTACGGGGTAATGCGGCGTTTTAGTATTTTCATCAAACTTCCCGAGCGATAAACTGTCTCCACACGAACAGAAACGTTTCCTATTATTTTACAAATGTCATCAGAATATCAAACAGCGATTCGAGCGAGTAATGTGCGAGTGAGTCAGCCGTGAGACATGGGACTCTTTGAGCGAGTGTTAGGGAATATAGTCGTATGTCTGAGACAGGATGCCCGTCTCGGAGGTGCAGAAGTGCGGCGCGAGAACTTGTGAGATCCGAGTGTTTTTCACAGTCTCATTATGTGACGATTCGTATTCGAGGCCAGGCAGGAGTTGCCAGTAAGGGAAAGGTTGGAGGGTATCACCCTCTAGAAACGTCCTACTTGATCGTGCTTTTACGAAGTTCGTAAACGATATTGATTTTCTCGCCTTTTAGTCGGGAAATACCTCTGAGTATGCTTGTCTGTCTCGATGGCAAAAACCTTTTAAACACTTCAACGTTCCGCACGCCCCCTAACATAAAATATGTTGATCTTCGTCGCATACTATTATATCTTATTATAGGTATTACAGGTACGTATGCATAACCATTTGTTACTACTTACACAAAGTACAGGAAACTTTAGGTGCAAAACACATGCTAGCTTATCCCTTAAATGCATCTCTTCCAGTCTTTGTTTTAAGTTTCAGTTCTACGTTTCACTTGTCTGTTTGTTTTCGTCATATATTTTAGACTGATCAAATACATTAGTGTTTCTATAGCTTTTAAGCGATAAGACAGATTATTATACCTTGGCTTTTCATTTTAAATCTCGTTTTGTTGATTGGTGGCGTTCGATAAAAAAAGTTTTGCATTGTATTGCATAGCTAAACAGAAACTTGACCATTTTTTATTTCATTTTGGATGTGGCATCAGTACCAACTGTAAACAATTCCCAAAATACTCCAGACACTATAGAACCAAAAAAGAAAAACTCAGACGAAAATATACCTTTCAATATTTAGGAACAAACTTACTTGTACTTACTTGGGATTCGTGTACAAAAACTAAGGAGTAATTTTAAGTTGATCTAAAGATAAAACTTCGGGATTGCGCCCCCAGAAGTCACTGATTAAGCAACTTTTTTCATTTCTTGTTGGCGACATTGCAATGGACGTGATTTGGGAACTATACGCTGCAGACTGGTGACAGAGGTCCCCAAAATTGCCGCAACCCACCTTGAAAAGTCTAGGGACTAAATAGATGAAAAAACTTGGGTGTAACTTGCGGTATCACCCTTAAGACTTATTAGAAATTTCTAAATGATTTAGCTCGGATTGAAGATAGTATAAGATATTGATGAACTAAATTATTACAGTCCCACATGAAAGAGTTCAAAATGAATGGAAAGGGCAATTAAATATTTATACACAAAATTGCTTTTTCGTCAAAAATATGCCAGTTAAGTAAGTATTAAAAGAACGCACCGGCATTAAATTTCTACTCGTTTTTGTGTAAGATTTGTCCCTGTGTGCTGAATGATAAGTAATTTTTTGCAATGATCACCAATAATTGTCATTATGATCCCGCGCAGATGGTACCTAAAAGTCCATCGAGGGAACGGACAAAAATCTTAAGAATCATGTTATAGGCGATGCGGCTAGCAACCAATCACTATTTTGATTCCATTTTCCACCCATAACTCTACAATCTTGCTAAACGTGGCCTATAGGTCTTGTTACCTCAGGCCCTGTCTGGCCCGTAAGGGATAAAGACGTGATTTTTGTATATACGTACATTATTATAATTTCCAAGGCATTAATACACAGATATGGCCGACGCTCGGGTACCGACGATGATGGAGATAACAGACCGTAATATTAAGGAGCAAAGGAAACGTTCGAGAAACTCGACTAAAACAAAGCTGATGCGCGGAATATTTTTAAACATAAATCATTGTTGAGTTACAACGCACTACAGTGTTATCTACATACACACCATGTACAGGCTATGGGTAACCATAACAACGAATTATAGCAACCGGCTGTACCGGATAAATACCTTTACTGGGCACACAGACATCTCTCCTCGAGGGGAGACGCTTTAGGCTTTAGTTCCTGGGGCCTTACCATGGCGCCTTAGTGCGATTCAATTTCTACTCAGTTCAGGCTTTAGCTGTCATTTTTAGTAAAGATCTAACAACGAGCGAGCCTACACTGAATGGAAATTGAATCGCATTAAGACGTCAAGTTAACCCTCTTGCGTGATAAAAATACTTTGATCATTTCAACGTGGACTGTCTGTTTAATACCGTCACCTTAGAAAAATTATCAAAGCTCATAGGCTCAAACGAGCCGAACAGAACGCAAACAAAGGAGCATCAACATGAAACTAATTGCCCAGATCAAACAGCATAAAACTCTCTAAGCCACATTTTTCTATTAAATCTTCCCAGCAGGTGCGAGCAGGGAACTAATTTTAAAGCGTTCCCCATTGACATTTGAACCATTTCCTCAGAGTTATGGCCCATCCTCACTTTAAACGTTCTGCCGATTTATCTCAACAAATTCTCGATGATTTCTAGATATTGGACGGGGGATGAAATACTCAGATTACCGTTTGAGCATGAAATAGGACGATTTTGAAACTTAATTCAATGTAAAGAATAGGTGTAAGATATCTCTGGACCTTTTGCATAATAATAAATCTTAGAGTAAGTAAGTGTTTGTGCAGATTAAGTTATAAGTTCTATGCCAAGTCATTTTAGTTATTTGACTAATATTGTACGTTATACTCTCATGGAGGGTAAACTAAATATGTCACAACGGGAAGAGAGAATTCTCCTGTTACAGTTATACAAACGCCTACTACGAGGTCTCCATACGTGTTTCTAAAAGGTTTACTTTATGAATAAAGATTTTTATTTTATTAGGTACATACATATATACATACGGTCAGGCCTCTTTCCCACAGGGGTAGGCAGAGACTACTTTGTTCCACTTGCTACGATCCTGACACACTTCTTTCGCTTCATCCACATTCATCAATCTCTTCATACATGCTCGTCGGTTTCGGGTACTCCTGACCTGGCCTTTTTCCCTGGCCTTTTTCTTTTTCCGCTTCCAACGTAACCATTAACGTACCATTAACCCCATACGTAGGTACATCTGTTTAGTCTACTTTCATCCATCCGCTTTACGTGACCAAACCAACTAAGCATACTTTTTTCTATCCTAGTCACTAGGTATATCCTCTTTCACACCCGCACGTTCCCTTATTTTATTTAAATTTATTATTTATTCCCCCGAATCATTTAGTACCTATTGAGTGCGTCATTGTCGTATTTTTCTATAATTTTACATAAATAAATCTCCGCCGGTTTGTGTTGCAGTTGCTAGCAGCCGCTTGCTTCGTTAGCTCTGATTGCTCTTTTGAATTCACACCTACACTACACGGTGTTGAAAGGGAGAAAAATATTTCAGAAAAATAGGCACGCGTGTGGAGTAACAAGCTTTTATAAAATAACAAATACGCGCTGGCTGCCTCGTTGGGGCCCGACGAATAGCGCCGGTGCCAGGACATTAATTTTCACGTGATAACTAGGACGAATATCTTTACTTTGTGGCTTACAGTACTTTTAAAAGCCGTTGAAAATGATGTAATATTTTTCATACATTTATGGCCCTTTTTTGGGGCTCTGTAGTCAAAACGGTATAAACGGTACTCTTAAAGATTCGTCAATTCGTCATCTCCGTTCTGTCTGAATGTCCACGGATTAGCTTTGAAACCCTTCTGTTTTTTGGCTACAAAATAAAGCAGTTCTCAATTCTGTAGGTCGGTAATTTTTTATGCTTGCTACGAGTAGGTATTTCAGAATTCCATTATTAAAACGAATAATTTTATTGTACACACAGCAAAGCGAATCGGTGAGCACCCTAGTTATCCAAGTGTGTCATTCTATACACACATCCTCACTTATCCGCTGCCTTATTACGCACACAACAAAATGCCATATCAGTGCTAATTGTGTTTTCTGACTACCTTCACGCATAGTTATTCAAACCTGCTGGTATTTTGTTCAATGGAAGCATAATTTTGCCACCAGTATTATAAGCGTGGTGGCTCAGGTGTATTGACCTAGAGTTATGAAACCTAAAGAACCGGGTTCGAATCCTGCACAAGTGTATCTTTTTTGTTTTCAATTTTAAATTACTAATCTCAAAATAAACTCATGTTTACCTAAAACAAGAAAAAAAGGACGTAAAAGAATAAAACAATAAAATGCAATTATTGGTTCAAATTGTTTATTGCAACATTTAATTTTTATTGTATTAGCCTCTATTTGTGTTATTATTATTATTACCAAAAGTAATTAAATTAGCTAAATAAAACTGCACACTTTTCCTTATAGAATAATATTCATAAAATAACACACACTTGAGAGGCCAGTATGATTTTATGTTTACTAAAAAGTCTTATGTCACTAACATAATAATTATCTTGCAAATTGAATACACAACCATAATAGGGCTATTTTTAAGATGACACATAATTAATATCTTAAATTCTGGTTTATTAGGTTTAAGTCTGATAAAGATGAACGAAACGTTTTATTTGCGGACGTGTAAGTCAGTGGTGAAATGAATAGACATGTTAAATGACAGCCATTAACAATAACATCATTTCACACTGGGTTATAATCTCCACTTTGAAGCGACTAAGCTACCTATCTCGATTTGATTTGGATTTGGACACCAGGGCCCATCGATGACATCCAACCCCATAGCCTAAAGTAACACTGCCACTCGTTCTGCACTGTAAAACATTACTGTGTTTATATATTTAATTAAGTTAAAAGTTAATATATTTCGTCCTCATCACTAAAAATCACTACATTTGACTTTGATTGATGTAATAATCAAAGTCAAGATATTCACGAGCAAAGGTTTCTTCTATGCTGGTCCGTTAAAGCATGTTTTTTGCTGGTCTACGGCAATGCAATCCTGCAGCATGCAGATGGTTTCGCACAGTAGCATTGTGTCTTGTTGCTGTGAAATGGGTCACTAGCGGGTGCGGCAACATAATGTCCAAACCAAATGGCAGGAGATGAGGCTTCAGGTTTAGGCCCAGAACGAATATTTTTATCGTGTCCGAAGTCTGCGTAAGGGTGAATCCATAATTGCACAGTCTTCCGCTGCAAAATAAATGAAGTTTAAATAAAAACATTTTTCGTCAAAGAAAGTTGTTTAAAACATTACCGATAAAATAATAAGTCATTGTTTTTAACACCGTTTGTCTACTTACCCATATCAAAAAACGCCTAGCGATTCCTTATATAAATAGTTATATTGTTTTGCTCTTTTCAACAAAGATAAATGAAAATCCATGTTTTGCAAATCACAAGGTATTCGAAAGGCAAAATTAAACAGTTCGTAAGTATAACACACGGTTCATCCCGCAGCTAATAATGGCTGCCAGCGATGACAGTTGTTTGTTCACAAAATCATATTATTAGAAATTTGAGGGTAGAAAACACTTTATATTGTTTAAGACGATAACGACCAAAATAGCCATCTGCTAGCAACTTTTAAACTCCAGTAAAAAGAGTCATACCTATTAATAATTATATTAAAAGAAAACACAATGCGTTTGCGTTTTTAACATATTATATAAGAGTAAAATTAAACATACAACAGACTGCAACCACCATAAAATTAAATAGTTACGGAAAAAAATAAATTATAATTTCAACCTTATTTCAAAGCTCATAAAACAGCTATTTACACAAATTGCAATACAGTAGTCGCAGATTGAACATAATTCATAAATTCACCATGTAACTTGCATACCTCGGTGGCCTAGCGGTCAAAGACAGGTCGAAGATTTGACTTCTGCTTTAGTGAACCGGGTTCGTATCCGAAGAAAACGGAATATAAAATAGTAATAATAAAATGACATTTTTGGATGTTATTTCAATGGCCATGCTGGTTGTGAGGAATATTGCTTTGGAATTGGAATCTCAGACTTGTTGAGAAATAATAATATAACATCGTCGCATCAATGAGATGGTAACTACTCTTCGCTAGTAATAATAGTTCAATGCGTGGGATTGCATAAATTTGAAGATTCAAGGTCGAAGGAAGCTTCGATTCGGTTCTCTCGCTTACACTAGGGATGACAATATCCAATGTAAGATTGGGTAAAATATTTTTAGGACAGTCTAAATAAAAAAAATACTTTTACATTATTTTTGTAGAAGTAACTGAAACCGGAGATATTGCATTTTCAGCCTTTGAGTGTGACACGATACCGGGGGGGATTATTTTCATTTAATTTGTAATTATTTTTTACTTAATTTATTATAAACTAACTTAAATAGTTGTAACTTTCTTCATTGTTATTTTATAGTTAGTTGTTGTTTATTCAATAAACAGGTAATTTACAGCTACATTGCTCATTCATCTTGTTGCTAAAATATCTGTACTTAGGGGGTAGATTTTATGATCGAACTCACTCACACATTCACATGTCATAGATTCTACTTAACGTTCATGTCGATACTCAACACGCATAGACGTGTGCGTGGCTGTGCTAACCGCATTATTTTGCTGTGTGTACGTATACTAACGAAAATCTATGGGTAGTATTTTGGGTATCGCTTTATTAGTCCAAGTCTTATCTTCGAAAAAACACATTTAAGGTTAGCAGATTTCAATTTAACGTGTGATGTTTGCTGGCGCCCTCTATTGCCGAATAGCTGAAGTACCTCGAAAGTCACTAGGTCAATCGCCTAATACTATCAAATACGCGATACAAAACATTAGAAGCCATTTGCTAGTTTGCTACAGAAATAGTGAAGAGAAATTACGTCTGTATTTTTAGCGACGCCTCGGGCGGAGTGATGTCTCCGACCGCTCTCAACCAATCGACACTTTTACCGCGTCAGGTGAAAAAATGACGAGTCAACAGGTAAACATTTTATTTCAAGCTCGCTTTGTAAATTAAAAACAGTATCAGTTTCCACGAAGCCATAATATTGATGAGTTTTATGAAGAAACAAA
This sequence comes from Pandemis corylana, assembly GCA_949127965.1. Lineage (NCBI taxonomy): Eukaryota > Metazoa > Arthropoda > Insecta > Lepidoptera > Tortricidae > Pandemis > Pandemis corylana. The sequence goes on along the minus strand of OX421866.1, from coordinate 10,117,779 downwards.
GGACCCGGCAAAGTGGTAAATTAATTAGCGTTTCTCGGCCATTTTTAAACCTTTTGCGGTCACGTTTTAGACAATTATAAAATCAGGCTCCTATTTCACCAAAGCGACAATTGTCGGTGACAAGTGACAATTCTGTATACATTACAAACTCGACGTGAATCTACGCCGGTTGGCTTTATATTGACCACGCATTGCAATTCGAATTGTTACAGTTTGACAACAAAAATAATGCTCCACGATGTACCTGCGCAGTAGACCAATTTTAGTAGCGCGGGAAATTACGATACACCAATGATAAAATAGAATTCTACGCGCGCTAAACTCTGGCGCTGTTATTGGTCGATCGATTTCGTACCAACATGGCGGCCAGGCCGTGCGCCAATGCCGCCATTGATTATTTACACGTTCGGCTACCATCGGAAACTGGTCTGCGCTTCTCTGCGCAAACGAATACTGCCGATGCGCATTATATTTGTTGTCAAACTGTACCTACTTGTCACCGACAGTAAAATTGTCGAATTGTTTTAATACCCTCGTTTAATGCTCCTCTCATCTACTCAAAGGTTAACTGGTAGAGATCCCTTATAGGGATAAGTTCACCTTTGTGCATGTATTAATGTTATTTTTATTTTTTTGTGAATTGTACTTGTTTCTTTATATTTGTACAATAAAGCATTTACTTACTTACTTAATACCTTGGTGTAAAATTGTCTGTGACTTGACTGGATAGTGTGAAGGCAAATATGCATGTGAATTTTGATCTTCGCTTCCGTAAACCGACTTGACTTTGAACTTCGGGATGACTTTACAAAGTATTTTGATGAAGTAATCAAACATTTTTATTAGCATTTACCTACTGGCGCCCGATTTTTGAAAGCACACATGTGTGAAAATACCACTCGAAAGTGGAAATCTGTTCATATCTTCAAAACTACAGCTCTAATCAAACTTTTGACTAGTTCACAAGATTAATGAGAGCCCTAAGTATCTTCTAAGCTACTCGTATTTCAAATTCAGCACAATTTTTTACTACTTTCGAGTGGTATTCTCACACATGTGCTGTCAAAAATCGGGCCAATTTTAAAGCCATCAAAGTAGCCCCAATATGATTAAAGTTGTCAGAAAATGTTGTATAACTAAAGTAAAAAAAAAGTAAAAAAGTCTTTATTTATAATATGCAAAAGGTTACGACATGTTTGTTCGGCAGCCTCCGCACTAGACTCAGGGCCTGTGTCGCGGAGACTAGAGACAGTTATAACAATAAGGGCTTAACATAAAAATCAGAAATAATTTGTGTGCGTGTGTATGTGTGTGTTTGTGTGTGCGTGTTTGTGTGTGCGTGCGTGCGTGCGTGCGTGCGTGCGTGCGTGCGTGCGTGCGTGCGTGCGTGCGTGCGTGCGTGCGTGCGTGCGTGCGTGCGTGTGTGTGTGTGTGTGTGTGTGTGTGTGTGTGTGTGTGTGTGTGTGTGTGTGTGTGTGTGTGTGTGTGTGTGTGTGTGTGTGTGTGTGTGTGTGTGTGTGTGTGTGTGTGTGTGTGTGTGTGTGTGTGTGTGTGTGTGTGTGTGTGTGTGTGTGTGTGTGTGTGTGTGCGCGCGCGCGAACTTTATAGATTGTTTCAAATACCTAGTTCTGCCTCTCACTGAGAGATGGCCCTGCCCCCACACTATATGGTAATGACGTGTCGTTTTAGTATAATGAATGTCAACACAGATAATTATTTGTATAAACTAGAATCGTTAAGTTCCTCTGTTACGTTTGTTAGAGAGAGAGATTGTGATTGGATCTTTTGGATTGGACACTTTATAAAACAAACGTATTGAACTTACTTCTCCAGCTCAGCTCTTATGCCACGAATGAGAAAACGGAAAGCATGCTCTCAACTCAGTATAGGTGAAAAACCTAAGTAAATGACCTGTTGTGTACCTATAGTATCTAGTGTACAGAACTGATATGGGACTTAAGTCATTTTTCTAATTTGGAATGTTAATTTGTCTATTCGCACACATTACTCACACGTTCTTCCATGTTGGTCTGGGAGTTGAGAAAAAACATAGAATGTACCAGTTGCTTCTCTTCCCGCGCAGATGGTAAAAGCCCATCGAGGGAATGGGCGAAAATCTTAGGAATCATGTTATAGACGATGCGGCTAGCAAGCCATAACTATTTTGGTTTCCCTTTCCAGCTATACGCCCTTAATCATGCTGAACGTGGCCTTAAGGTTTTGTTACCTTGGGCTCTGTCTGCCCCGTAAGGGATATAGACGTGATTTGTGTATGTATGTATATATAATCACACATGCAACAGGTCAATTACTTAAGTTTATCACCTTTAATCGCTTAAACACACGTCCAATTGTAATACTAAATGAATTCACAAGATTCTAAAACTGATGTAAACCAAAAAGCTGGCATCAAGTCCGACACATCATTCAATTAATCCAGTTAGCTTCGTTTACACATCCTTCTGTTTCAATCCCAAATTATCGCATTTGCAATACAAACAGGGAAGTCCGTGTGCCAAATATTTGCCAGCAGCAAATTAAGGTTTAAACATATTTGCCGGATTTCCACAGAGAACGTAATCATTCCATTCATTGTTTGAATCCGATTGACGACTTTATTGCTCGATTCGATTATCGGGTGTTCTGGCGGCGTTTTTATCCGGTCTTATATGGGGGCTGCGTGTTGTTTTTCTTTTCCAGATTATCGGGTTAGTTGCCAATGAAGAAAACGGTTCATAGCCATAGTAATACATTTTATGAGCCAGTGCCTGTGACTTGATCTGCGAATATAGGTGGAATAAATATGTGCACAAAGCTAAATGCATAAGTATTATTTTAGCTGTCGTCAATGTTCTATAATTATTTAAAAAAATGAAGGGTTCGATCAAAATTCTGGCCCTTGATTTACAAACGCTCACTTTTAGGTCGAATTTTCAACTCATTCGTCTAGATTTACTTTTGATCTCTGTAATCTTTTATCTCCTTCTCATCTGTTATCTATATTCTGTCTTTTCCTCTATTAGTACCTTACTTATGCCTATTATTATCAATGCACAGCCAAATCTGTTAGTCCAACTCCGAAAAGTTAAAATTTGGACTGACCATAACCGAAACCTTTTGCGTTACATTGTTACTCAACTTAGAAGCCGAAAGCGAGCTTACTACAAATCCAAACAAATATTTAAAGCATTCCAAACGTCAGTAGCAAATTAATCGTCCGTTCTTATAATTCACGGAGCGAAACATTACCCGCGCGTGCCCTGTGACGTACGAGCCTCGGAGGGGCACTACCATCGAGTTATTGCTATTTGTTCTCCGCTGCACAATAACCCATGTCTAATGGAGGCTAGTTTACGCTCCGTGCTTGGATTTCAAATACATGTTAATAGAATATCGTGAATTTCTAAACGACACTGTAAATATCTCGTTGAAAGATAGGGTTCGCAACGAGCATATCAGACAAAAGACAAAAGTTGTCGACATAGCCCGAAGGATTAGTACGTTGAAATGGCAATGGGCTGGTCACGTTTGCCGTAGAACTGACAACCGTTGGAGCAAAAGTATCTTAGAGTGGAGACCACGTTTGGGAAAGCGTAGCGTCGGACGCCCTGCGACGCGTTGGACGGATGACCTTAGGAGGACAGCTGGCAGTGGCTGGATGAGGGAAGCCCAGGATCGCGAAATTTGGCGCAATATGAAAAAGGCCTACGTCCAGCAGTGGACGGACAATGGCTGTAGATAGATAGATAGACTGAAAATTAGAACACAGAAAAATCCGAAAAGTAAAGCTATGGCCGACGCGTGCTATACCCCTACACCACCCATAGCTTTTGTGGGAGTGGGAGGGTTTCGCAGCACAGCGTCCTGAAAAGCGTCATCTGTTTGAATGATGTGTCTGTATGACACAATTACAAACTCCCGTGGAACATCTACTGCTCACGGACGAGAGAAGGCGCTGTGTTTCAAATGATAGGTACTATCAAATAAATCAAGAATTTTTACTCCTCGATTTTTTGTTTACTTTTACGGTTTTACCGTTAGAAATTAAATCGTTACACTTAGTTTTATTCGCCTTCAAAGGAAGGGTCTCGATTACACTGCATGTGTAGATTTTTACTTGCTTTTGATTTTAATATTCCGTACCAGGGGGGCTACTCCAAAATTCGATTTTCGAAGTTCGTATCACACCGTCCTCCTCACTCTCAAATTAATAACTATTAGTGAGAGCGGAACGGCACGAAACGAACTTCGAAAATCGAATTTCGGAGTATAAGGCCTGGCCCTTTTTTCACCAATTCGACAATTGTCGATAACAAGAGTCAATTCGAATTGCAATGCGTGGTCACTAGGAAGCCATTCGGCGTAGATTCTCGTCGAGTTTGTGATGTAAACAGAATTGTCACTTGTCACCAGCAAATGTCGCTTTGGTGAAACAGAGGCCAGGTGTTCTTTTTGGTCAAATCTTGATAATCAAATTTAGCGCACTTCTAGTGGTCGGATTTACTTCAATTGGCATTGTTCATTTTTTTTAGTATGTTCCAATTCGAAAACCATTTCGAGGAAAACCATCAATTATCCGATTTCAAAAATACTTTATGATTGCAGATGTTTTTGTAAAAGTACTTTGAACCTTTGTTTGACAGAACGACCGGGTTTTTAGACAGAATCCAGCATCGAATGTTTGCCACAAAAATGAAAAAAAAAGTTTGGCTACGGCAACTGTCACGTGTCACTGTCAAATCTACAAAACCATAGACAAAGCTGTTTTTTTTATAGCCAGCCGAACGAAGGCGATTGGGATTCTGTCTAAATTCACGAATTATCAAACAGCGAAAAAATATTTATTATTAATTAACAAAGCTACGTAAAAGCATAATATTCAAATTAGTTGCTTGAAATAGTCCATTTTATCAAATAAAGGTGTTAAAAGCACAGCTTAAAAAAAAATGAACAATGCCAATTTTAGTATTCGTATGTAGTATCGTTTATAATAAGTTACCTAATGAAGCTTTAAAATTGCCCTTTCCAGTACTTAAAAATTACTTAAAAAAGTCTCTAATGTCAAAGGCATATTACAGGACAGAGGACTATTTAACAGACAAACATGCATGGGCTAAACCTGAAACCAAATAACTTAGTAATTAAAATAACTTACCTAATTAATTAATGTTGACATTGTATCGAACGTAGAATTGTGATTTGTCTTAACCTTAAGCCTGACTGGCTGTTGAGTTTCTTTCGGCGTTTCTTCTCAACAGTGTCTCCTTTTGCGAAATTCCAGTAGACTCATGACGTGTAAAAATGCCTGTACGGCCTACTTAATGAATAAAGATCATTTATTTCATTTATTTATTACGATAGGTGACAAGTATAGTCCACAAAAATTACAGCCAGATAATAATTCTGTGAATCGATTTCATCGCATTCGTCGTAGAAAATGTATCGCAATGTATGTACTTAATGATATCTCCATTTAACAGGCAATTTTTCTTAAATAGGTACGTGACAACTTACAGCTAATAGTAACCGAATTATACAAAAAATACATCAATGAAAAATAATTCTCTAAAGTCCCAATCCGTCGTGAGTTTCTAGGTTTATAGAACCCTGTTGCCCGCGACTCCGTCCGCGCAGAATTCGCTTAGATATCTCTATCCCGCGGGAACTATGCGATACTTCGGGATAAAAACTATCCTATATCCTTTCCCGGGACTGTAACTATCACAATACCAAACATGAAAAAGCAACAAACATCCAAACTTACAAACTTTCGCCTTTATAATATTAGTAAGATATTTATTGTTTCTTTAACACAAGCAAAGTTGTTTTCAAAGCTATGTACGAGTTGCAATTTTACAAGTCTAGACTAGCAACATTCCTATCGGTTTGGTCCAACACGTCTAATTCCCCGAATGTCTAGTCGCCACACTTCCATTCTCTGAACTTCTAATATCCGCAAGTCTATTTCCCCGAATATCTAGTCGCCATACATCCATTCCCAGAACGTCTATTCAAGTTATAAAATTATGAACAGTTCACCATAAAGTCGACGGAACCCCGCGGAGTTCCTGTTTCTATTCGGTTTGCCCTTCGGGCTTTTGAAAATAGCTGACGAACCTAACCAAATTCGCGGAATTAGACATTAGGGGAGGTAGACATTCGCGGAAATAGACATTCGGAGAATTAGACAAACATAATACAGCAATTACACATTCGTGGTATTCGACGCTTTGGACCTAAACCATTCCAATCAACCAGTGGCTGTATTCTTGACCAATGTTGCCAGATTAGTTTGTAAAATTGTAACTTGTAAGTAGCTCCGAGAAACGGGGAAAGGCTTCTCCTTTGCGGGTTGTTTGTTACTTAATGGAGCAGCTAACCAAATAAAATCAACTCCCTAATTTCAAATTAGTTTCAAAATTAGCTGCAGGTGATGTGCCTGACTCCGCGGTTCGCGAAGTTACGAATTCATTAAAAACAATAGCCGTTCCGTATCTGGAAACTCGCTCCTTACAAGACTTCGCTAGTTAATTATAATTCCGCCGGAGGCTTCAATTCCGATATCGTGGGAAAACCCACCACGTTATAGTTTTTTAGTAGTCGAGACGATTTAATGAGCTGTGAAATATTGGCTTTAAACTTATGTATTTCTTACGTTGAACATTGAATATAATTAAGCGCCTGAAAATTTGTTACTTGGCTATCATACTGGTCTGGGAGCAAATAAAAAAAAAATACATACCAGTTGCTTCTCTTCTCGCGCAGATGATAAAAGTCTACCGAGGGAATGGGCAACAATCTTAGGAATCATAATTATGGGCGATGTAGCTAGCAATCCGTAATTATTTTGATTTCCCTTTCCTACCATTACACTCACAATCGTGCTAATCGTGTACTTAAGGTCTTGTTAGCTTAAGCTCTGTTTACCCCGTAAGGGATAAAGACGTGATTTGTGTATGTTATTTTACATTTATCAAAGTTCTCCAACCAATATGCCACGCATCAATAAGAATGAGTTTGAGTAAGCACCAAACTGGAAGATGAAATCAAGCTTTTTTTTCGACATTACATATTTATGAGAAAATGGCAGTGATTTCGGTTTGAAACTTATTTCAGCAGACTAAAGTAATCTCGGAGAGTCTGAGATGGATCTGCATTGCAAATATTTCCGATTTTATTAAGAAAGTGCAGCCATGGACTGAATTAAATCTCGTGATCCATCTGAAACAGGTTGCTCAAAAATATGCCACTGGTAAATAGAACTGAATAGGAATGTATTCATGCATTTTATCAATGCTTATACATTTGCAGAAACTTTGTGCATCATGACAATACATAATAATAATGAGCTATTGTTTCTTCTCATATCTGTAAAACATTTTATAGAAGCAGTATATATTTTACTAGCGACCCGCCCCGGCTTCGCACGGTATATTATGCATGTATTATACATATAAACCTTTCTCTTGAATCACTCTATCTATTAAAAAAACCGCATGAAAATCCGTTGTGTAGTTTTGAAGATATAAGCATACATCGGGACATGAGGACAGAAAAAGCGACTTTATTTTATACTAGCTTCTGCCCGCGACTTCGTCTGCGTAGAATTATACATAAAAATCTTTCTCTTGAATCACTCTATCTATTAAAAAAATCGCATCAAAATCCGTTGTGTAGTTTTGAAGATATAAGCATACATAGGGCCATAGGGACGAGGGTGGTCTATGGGACAGAGAAAGCGACTTCGTTTTATACTATGTACCTAGTGACTATGTAGTGATGACATAGGCACCAACCCGTGGAAAAAAGACAAATAAATATAGGGGTCTCAGCGCTGAGTCTTCCATGCTGGTCTGGGAGCAAAGGAAAACATAGAATGTACCAGTTGCTTCTCTACCCGCGCAGATGGTAAAAGCCCATCGAGGGAATGGGCGAAAATAATAGGAATCATGTTTAGGCGATGAGGCTAGCAACCCATCACTATTTTGATTTCATTTTCCACCTATACGCCCATAATCTAGCTAAATGTGTCTAGGTAAATGTGTTTGCCTTAGGCTCTGTCTACCTCGTAAGGGATAAAGACGTGAGTTGTGTATGTATGTGTGTATGTCTCAGCGCTGTGTTGAGATGCTTATGGCCCATGGGGTCCTAGCGCTATTAGCCTCTTCAAAGATATTTCGAAGAGGCTAAGACGCTACTGGAGACCGCAAAACTGGCAGCTTCCTTGGACAGCGTATTAGTATCGCTGGTCCAAAGGGGGAATGTTGCTGCTATATCACGTGGGCCTTTTCTTTTTTAAATGTTTCAATTTATTGGGCTGAATTGAAAATGCGAGTGGAGTAGAAGAAAATACTTAGTGTCTCTAGGTAATTAATCTTGCTTACTCATCAAATAAATTATTTGGAGCTGTAATTTTGTAGCAATATACAGATTGTTACCATTTACGCAATTCATGTGCAAAATTACAAATTGAAATCTACCGTGATCTTTTTAGTGAAACCTGCACGCATCTGCTTACCAATACCAACTGAATGGTGTGTGTGAAGTTCCCAATCAGTGATCACGTGGGAAGTATATTCCAAGCCCTCTTATTCTGAGTGGTGGTGGATCATTTATAGGCCAGATATACTGACGAGCAAAAATAACGGGTCGCTCTTCATACTACTTTGTATGGAAAGTGAGCTATTATTTTTGCACGGTAGTGTATTTAACAGACAACAATAAGGTTGCATAAATTCAGGCGTTACTTTGCGGAGGTCCATGTTTCGGAATATTCTGTGTTGGTGGTGGTTCTGATTGCCAATTCGGTTGTTTTTCCGTTTTTTGTTTTGTGTTGTCTTTGTTTTCTTAAACATTGATTGCATTAATAGGATTTAACGGGAACGTGATTGTTTTGCATGATTTGACCTCACTATATCGCAGAGTAGCAAAATAAAGTTTTCCATTTTTTTTAATAATAAGGTTGTCAAAGAATGCATTTACAATACGATGACTCTATTGAACACCACGTAATCAACAATGCCTACAGAAAACAGATAAATAAAATTGCAAGGCAACAACTAAGCGGTCTTATCACTTCTTCGGTCTCTTCTAGGCAACCGTAGAAACAGAATGAAGAAAGATAAGATTAAAAATGCATTTGTGAAATGGTAGTAAACCCTCATGTCCTGGCATTTCGATTTATAAAAGCGTTCAGTCTCGCAATTTCATTAAACGCTGGCACACTTTTGAACAAGCGTCAATCCATTAGTCATGGTAAAACGTTCATTTGCCTGCAAACTTCAGTGGGCAGGCGTGGGGCAGGCCCAATAGTTTTCCCCATCTGTCTTGGGATTTCCACACTGAGGTACAGGACCGTACTTAAAGTGATAAGCCGCGGTGTGATAACCGTCATTAATAACATGCAAAGAACCGTAGTGTGGGCCATCATTCTACGAGTGGCGGCTACAAAGAAACGAAATTTTATTATAGGTACCTACTCATTAAAAAAACAAGTGTTAAAATTAACGATGGAGCTTATGTAACACTCTAGTCCGTACAAGTAACGTCTAAGTCTAGTTATTCAATTAGATTCTAAGCATGCAGCATGCAGGTATAACTTCAGAAAGGAAAAATTTGTAGAAAATATCGTTATTACCTCTCAAATTTCAAATGATTTCTTGGCAGGCTATTTTTCGGCCGTCACGTCGCAAGAAGACCATAATACGTCGTCGTTTTTGCAGTGAAGATTGGTGTGAAGGTAAATACTTAAAGTACGCGTCGTAAAACAGACGAGAAACTTTCCGACCTCGCTTATAACATATTCCCTCAAATCAGCTTGTTCTACGGTCGTCGAACAAAAAACGAGCGCCAGACCATAATTGCGTCAAAAGGTCGCCGAAACCCGCGAAATCCTAAGTTTTTTGGAGCGCCATTTTTTTCCAACGCGTAGCTTTACAGCACTCGCTACCAATATGAATGTGGTGCTATTTGTCAGGTTTACGTGGTTATTTCTACGTGAGGCGAGCACAGGTGGGGCCGCGTTCCGTTTCACGGAATCATAATGATGGATTGGACTTAGGCAAGTCTTAGCGGTGGCTGCCGTTTGCGTTCCATTTTACTCATTTAAGCGGCTTGGAGTTGGGACTAGAGTTCGTGTTTGCTCCGCATCTCTGGCATTTTTCTTTACCGTAATATTTAAAGACAAATAAAATACTCAATAATCTTAATCTTGTTACTAGATTATAATCTACTAGCTTATGCCCGCGACTTCGTCCGCGTAGATAAATCCCGTTTTTTTCCTTATGCCGTGGGAATTTCCAAAAATCCTGAAATTAGTTTCTTAGTTTTGTAATCACCTACTTTTGTATCAAATTTGAAGAGTCTAGTTATTATAGTTACTGAGATAGCGTCACTCGGAATCGAATATATTATAATTCCCGTTTTTTCCTTATCGCGTGGGAATTTCCAAAAATCCTTCCTTAGTGGATGCCTACATTGTATGTGCAAAATTTCAAGTCTCTAAGTCCAGTGGTTTGGGCTGTGCTATCCCGCGGGAACTATGCAATTCTCCGGGATAAAAACTATCCTATGTCCTTTCCCGGGACTCAAACTATCTGTATACCAAATTTCAACTAAATCGGCCCAGCGGTTTAAGCGTGAAAAGGTAACAGACAGACAGACAGAGTTACTTTCGCATTTATAATATTAGTAAGGATTATGTCGTACAGTTTAATGTATTGTGTAGGCCAATGATGTCTTATAAATAAACGATTTATTATTATTAAAAGCAGCCTTCAAAAAAGAATGATAATCCTCAATTGGACTTTAACTAGGTACGTTTATTTTATTTGTAACGGTATGATGTCTTCGCCGCCTGTGGAGTAGGTAAATGATCAGTAGGTACCGCATAATTACAAAAAATAAAACTCAGAACTTTCGCATTTTGTATTTCTTTTGATTATACTTTAAAAAGGCACGCAATGGTACTATTTTTCCGCTTTGAAGTGAGAAATGACGACGAACAGAGAACGCAACTGTTGGATTCTTGACGCTGAATGTGTTAAATTTGAAGGAGATTATGTATCGCAAACGCCCGATCCTACTAATATTCTAAATGCAAAAGTTTGTAAGGGTGTACAGATGCACGCATCGCGGAATGATGAGGTTCGATTCCCGGCCATAGCTTTACTTTTCGGGTTTTTCTGTGTGTAATTTTCAGTGTTGTTTAAAAAATTCATTTCTAACGGGTAAACCCGTAAAGTAAACATAAAAATCGAGAAATTCTTGATTCGTTTGATAGTACTTTGCAATAAGTAAATCAGAACTGCCTCTGTTTGATGACGTCTGCATGTTTACTCTCCACAGTGGTACCCAATATGTGAATATTCATGGCCTGCATCCGACAAGCGTCTTGGCTGGATCGGTGAAACAGAGGCTAATCTAAGTCGAAGGCGTGTTTGTTCCTGTTGTTTATTACTGTTGAACGTGCGACGAGCACCCATATTAGAATACGGGGCGCGATTTACAAAGAAACAAGGCAATAGTAACCAAACTAAAGTTTCATTAAGTTCCCGTAGAGATCGGTTTCGAGCAGGCCTGAAATAATTGCCCTGATAAATTTAAGTTAGTGTCCGTCAATTTAGGCCACTGCGTATATTTTGGTATTTTTATACATACATACTTAAATCACGACTTTCCCTTACGGGGTAGACAGAGACTAAGGTAACAAGACTTTAAGGCCGTGTTTAGTATGACTATGAGCGCATATAGGTGGAAAGGGGAATCAAAATAGTGATAGGTTCTAGCCACATCTACTTTTACCATCTGCGCGGGAAGAGAAGCAACTGGTAAATTCTGTTTTTTCTTTACTCCCAGACCAGCATGGAAGGTTGTTTTTATTTTACTTAAAAAATACCTAAATCTTACCTATTACTTTATCTTTAAGAGTTCAACCCTTTGAACGTGAAAGTATTAAATTTGATTGTAAAGCATATTCTCAAAAGTTGAAATTTATACACTACTTTGGTGCGGTCACCGCCCTTTTTCATCGGCATGTTATTCGGGTACATCTTGCATGGCTTCAGAGAAGAGAAGAAGTTGTCACAGTGGTCCGCTCAACTGGTACCATTCTCTATGGCTGTGGAAGTTCCTGGATCCTTCTTTTTCACATGGCTATTCAGGAAGCAGTGTCCGCTGCCACCACCACCCCCTCATTTCATACAGTATATTGTGTAAGTTACTAAAATCTATGTATAAAAAAAAGAATTCCTATATCCCTTGGACATGGCATCACGCGTGAAGGGCTGACCGATTTCGGTAATTCTTTTTTTGTTATTGTCAGGAGAAGGTTCTTATGTAACAATGTTTTGAAAACTGGTAGGTACGGGGACGAAGCCGCAAGTAACAGCCGCAAATAATATCGTTTATGATTCGCAGAAAATTACATTATTTGAAATAAAAACATAAATGTATTGTGATCCATTATACTTTACAACTTTAATTTGGCACGCTTACTTTGGTACGCGTACCGTAATATCGTGTTTATTTACGGCATCAATTTTATTATTTGTAACAATGCTCAATGCAATCGATTCGTCATAAAACTTCACTTCAAAATAAACAAATATATATATATATATATATATATATATATTTTATGTGAATAGGAAGGCAAACGAGCAAGTGGGTCACCTGATGGTAAGTGATCACCACGGCCCATAGACACCCGCAACCCCGGAGGGATTGCAGATGCGTTGCCAACCTAGAGGACTAAGACGAAATGCCTCTTGTGCCCGTAATTTCCCCGGCTGTCTTACTCTCCACACCGGAACACAGCAGTATTGTATTGTATCCAGTTCGAGTTTCACGTGACTTCAATAAACATATACGTACACTTCCCATCTAAAGCCATTAATTTCAATGCTCTTGCAGTAATACATTATTGCAAAATACTCGTATTTCCTTCTCTAGATCAATAACAGTTGCTTTGTGCTACCAGTCAACAATGCGGGTAAATCAAATCACATTGAGCGTTACGAACAATATTGGAATCAGAAGAGTCGCTGAACACGGTTATATTACAATATGGTATACTTGTGCGTGTGTGCTTCGCGTATTCGGAGATTTAATAAAAATGTAAAATTGGTTTGTTGTCTTTGAGATGCTTTATCAATAGGGAGACGGAGAAGAGAAAAACTTAAATATAATTTTTCAATATAAGTGGTACAAATCATTTTTTACGCGTGCTCAGTGTAATTTAAGAAAACTTAGAGGTCGTAGCTTAGAGATAATTTACGATAGATTACGATAGAAAAAATTATGTTTGACCAGTTTGATTCGGTTCAGACCAGTGTCAGTTCTCACGTCTCTGTGTGGCCAGACAAGTAACAATACAATATATCAGTACTATCAAATGAATCAAGAATTAAGAAAGAAAGAAAAGAAAGAAAGAAAGAAGACATTTATTCCTTTTTGCAAGACACACAAATATAAGATAATATACACAATTTTATAGAAAATAAACAAGGTAAAACAAAAAAACATAGACATGAAAAATAGAACATCAGCGTTGTGTGCTACTACGTTGTGTACGTTGTGTGTGTGTAGCTACTTAGACACTAAAAATTAGAACACAGAAAAATCCGGACGGAACGGGAGTTTGTAATTGTGTCGACAGACACATCATTCAAACAGGTGACGCTGGCGATAAAAAAATCGCATAGTAACAAGGTCACGTGACAGCTAGATAGAAAAATTCGAAGGCTTACCCACCTGCTATGGATGTTGTAGGGGTATAGCACGCGTCACGGAATGACGAGGATCCAGGTTCGATTCCCGGCCATAGCTTTACTTTTCGGATTTTACTATGTGTTCTAATTTTCAATGTCGTTTAGAAATATATCAGTATACAATACTGATTCAATCAATTAAATAAACCGTTATTTTTTCCATATTTCCTTTGTAGTAAGTACACATACGGTTGCATGTCAATACTTGATGTCTCTACTCGTATCTAAGTACATTTTCCGCTCTATCATAAAACAGGAAACTACAATTTCCACATAAGTTAGGTTACCTATTTGACGGGTTGCCATCCGTCCGGGTTTCCCCGGATTTGTCCTAGTTTAGAGGGCATCCGGGGAGCGTCCGGGGAAGGTTTCATTTGTAGACCGTGTTTTAAAAAATAAATAAATAAAAAAAAATTGGGCCGCCCGCGAGACACGCACTATGCTCGCACACCACGATCAACCGACGAACCAAGTATATTCACCGTTCCCCCACCCCTCCCGTCACGATCTTGTTGACATGTCCGGTTTTCGGACTCTAAAATCCGGGGTTTTCACGCGTCTTGTCCTGTTTTCCAAATTTTAGAGATGGCAACCCTTAGGTAACACATTTCCATATCTTTCGAAGGTATGTACTCTATTAGATCTTATTTTACAAGAGCCTTGGATGGCCTCGAGCTATCTGAGGTCATTGTGTGTTCGAATTATTCCGCTTTTAACCATCTATTGGGGACCTGGAGAATTGTATATTAACTTTTACCATATAATGGGATTGCCATAATATCATTCACATCACTATTTTGATTCCCCTTTCCACCTACAAGCCCACAATCACGTGGCGTTTAGATTTTGTAACCCTCTCTGTCTAGCCCGTTAGCAATGGGGACGTGATTAATATGTACCTAATATGTACGTATACACCTTTATAGTACTATTATTTATACTGTGCCTATATTCCAAAAAAAAAATACAGACGAATTGAGAACCTCTTCCTTTTTTTTGAAGTCGGTTAAAAACAATAAGGTCGGTGACACATATATTTGACTTGACGACTTTATCGATATTTATGCCCTCGACTGTAATATGTAAATTTTCTGTCTTTAAAAAAAAGTTAAACTTGATGCGTACGTGCAAGTAAGAATTCACATTCGAAACGACGATATTTAAGTCAACGGGGTTCTTCTCGATGTGACTAAAAGTCAAATGTTCGAAGCAAAATTATGTGCCATCAGCCAAATATGTGGTCAGCCATTTTAAAATTAAGAACTTTTGCACGTCATAAAATTATAATGTCGGATAAGACGTGGCTGTCAAGTTAAAAGTTCGACTTTAGCGGCATAATTATTTAATAGGAAGTTGGATGAAAATAAAATGAATTTGGTTTACCGTACAATATGAAATTCTTTATAGAAAAGCATAATCATTAGCTCACTTTGTATGGACGATTTCAAACTGAATGTTATTTCTATATGGGTGCCAAGTTTTGAGTAGAAAATCGTTTATTTCACTTGCGATGTTATTCAATTTCAAGATTTGGGTTTGCTAGCTTTTACAGGCTATAATTGTAATTGTCTAATTGTCTAATTGCCTATGTTACTTTTCTAAAATTATATTTGTTGGTATTACTACCCAATTAAATATTTTATCAGCGAAGTCTATAACGACGCATATTCTTAACGCTGAACTTGGCTCTCCACATTTATGTTTCTGATGGGATTATATTAACTAATCACTTCAAACACCACGGCGCCTCAAAACTTTTAATAAGAGTAGAAATAATTACACTTTCTACATTTAAAATACAAAATCGCTAATAAATAACAAGGGAAGGATCCAAGTGGAAGCGCCACCCGGGTGAAGTCGGTCTTAATTAACCCGGTACCCGGTTATTAATTCACTATCTAGTATTAAAGGTACCGTCAGCATTGCAGGAAATCCCGAGCAAAGTTCTACTGACCGTATTGAGTTCACGTAATTACGAATGAGGGGATTATTTGTTTTACACGCTTTTATTTAACTTAAAGTGTATGTATGTAAGTATATTATTATGTTGGAGTGTGAACGCAACCTCTTTAGACTTAAGCGAACTATTTTTTGATAATATGTTTATTTATAAATTATATAACTCAAAGGTGACTGACTGACTGACTGACTGACATAGTGATCTGTCAACGCACAGCCCAAACCACCGGACGGATCGGGCTAAAATTTGACATGCAGGTAGATGTTATGACGTAGGCATCCGCTAAGAAAGGATTTTGATCAATTCAACCCCCAACGGGATAAAATAGGGGATGAAAGTTTGTATGAAACTTTGTCAATTTTAAACCGATCGGGCTGAGACTTTGCATGCATGAAGCTACTATGACATAGGCATCCTCTAAGAACGGATTGCGTAATTTCTGCGGGATAGCGATAAACGATTTCTATGCAGACGAAGTTGCGGGCAACAGCTAGTATGTTTATAAATGACACCATTGCCACTGTCAACTATTCTTACGGTAAAGCCTTCGTACCGAACACCATTCTTTCTATTTTCCCTATACATACGTTATTCCACTTAAATTCATCAGTATATTTGTCCGGATGGAATCCGGCGACTTTATTATGTAGCAGATATTGTCTACCGATTGAGCTGAAATATTGCATACTTGAGAAAGAAAACTATGCAATAATGGTAGAGGAGTTCTGGTGGCATCCAGGATAGTCTCCGCAAGAGGGAATTCTTCGACGGTAGGTCCGATTGATTTGAAATTTGCTATATAAGACGGATTACAAATGCAAGTACCAGTCAGCAAAAAAGTCTAAGGTTTATATTTTGATTACGATTTTTAAAGAATTCTGTTGACTTGTGAATGCTCCGTGATTATTAGGAGATAGCCATTAACAAAGTCGCATTCCGCTGTCGGTCAGTTCGTGTGCTTAGATCTTTAAAACTACGCAACGGATTTTGATGCCGTTTTTTAATAGATAGTGATTCACGAGGATGGTTTATATGTATAATTCTACGCAGACGAAGTCGCGGGCAGAAGCTTATATATTACAAAAAGAGGTACCCTTAGGCATGGTGCCGAAGATGCTGGCAGCATTCCCTCTCTGGATTGCAATGCTTATTATTTTTCCAAGAAAGCTGCCAGCTCTTCGCTCCACTGTAACGTCGATTAACCGTTTTGATTTTTCGAATAACCCCTTAATATATATCGATCTTTCAGCTCTCCACAAGTTACCAAAAAGCATCAATTAGCGCGCACCCGCCAAAGTTATAGAGTAATTTGTAATTGTAACCTAACACGAGTAGGTCGTACATTGAAATATAACTAAGGCAGTGTTTGGGGCAGCGTAGTTCACGTTATTTATGCGTGGGCCGGCTTTGTGGCCGGCGAATAAACGCTTTTGTTCCCAGCCCGAATGTTTCTAAATCACCCACAGATACAATCGGGATGTAGCTTTTTGTTTTATATTTATTCACCTGCCTTGACGCCGTTGTCGCTGGCTGACCCATGGGTAAATATACTTTTTTTTATCTGCGAGAAAGTGTTTTAAGTGAAATGAACAGTAGCCAACAT
This sequence comes from Pandemis corylana, assembly GCA_949127965.1. Classification (NCBI taxonomy): domain Eukaryota; kingdom Metazoa; phylum Arthropoda; class Insecta; order Lepidoptera; family Tortricidae; genus Pandemis; species Pandemis corylana. The sequence goes on along the minus strand of OX421866.1, from coordinate 10,100,447 downwards.
GCAAAGGTGGGCGTTAACTCGTTAATTCGTTAATCGTTAATTAACGAAGTTAACAATCTGCTTTTTGAGATTTTATTACTAGCCTCTAGAGAATTGTGTTAGTTACATAATACGTTCCTTAAGTCTATGTTAGTAATATACTTAAATACAACAAATTGTGATAAAACTATAATTAAAATAAGTTCCCCTAAATCGCTGCCCGGTGGCATGGTGCCCAGAAGGCTGGCAGCATTACCGCGTTGTATGGCAATGCTTAGCTTACCTTTACTTCGTTCCATAGAAATACCACCTATATACAAGAAGTAAGTGTCAATTAACCGTCCGTCACATTCAGCTAGGAGGCTGAATAACTTAAATGTGCTATGTTAAATGTGAACACTGTTTTGTCAATGATATAAGCTCTTTGTGATTTGTTTATGAGCCATGTACCTATGATTATTCGTGTTCCTATAAATAAATAAATGACGACCGGATAGCCTAGTGGTTAGTGACCCTGACTATGAAGCTAGAGGTCCTGGGTTCGAATCCCGGTAGGGGCAGACAGTTGTACGTTGAATACGAATGTTTGTGCCCGAGTCATGGATGTTGTATGTATTTAAGTATGTATTTATCTACACTATATAAGTATGTTTATCCGTTGCCTGGTATCCATAGTACAAGCTTTGCTTAGTTTGGGGCTGGGTCAATTGGTGTAATTTGTCCCAAGATATTTATTATTATTATTATTAAATAAATAAATAAGTTATGAGAATGGCATATAAACTCTATAGTAAAATGTAGAAATCAAACTTCAATCAAATGCCATGTAGCGCCCATCGCCGAGCCCAATCATTATTATCGTCATGCATTTTCAAAATGAGTGAGATGCGAGATAATATCGTAAACAAACCAGCTATTTGTAAAATAGTTGGTAACACGTATACGGGCTCGTGGGATCATGGAGGCAATCAAACGGATTCATATACAGCTCTTTGTCCCCGCCAGCGGCGCGCCGGCTCAAATCGCATTGCACGAGTGAATTTTAGGCCCAATTTGTGTTGCATTTCTAGGTTACGGTAGTAAGAATGTCGCTTTATGTTCATACTTTACACACAAAATGTTTGGCCATTTTCAGAGCTCGGACGAGCAACCGCAAAACAACTGCAATACGGAAAATAAACGAGATGCAATAGTCTTACGTTCAAAATACTTAAATTTTAAGCACCGATATATACAATCAGACCAGCAGAGTAGCAGACCAGCACATTTTAAAATTTTAATTTTTTAATTTCTAAACGGCACTCAAAATTAGAACATACAGAAAAATCCGAAAAGTAAAGCTATGGCCGGGAATCGAACCCGGATCCTCGTCATTCCGTGACGCGTGCTATACCCCTACACCACCCATAGCAGGTGGGTAAGCCTTCGAATTTTTCTGTTACTAGCTGTCGCGTGACCTTGTTACTATGCGAATTTTTGTCGCCAAGCGTCATCTGTTTGAATGATGTGTCTATACGACACAATTACAAACTCCCGTGGAACTTCTATTGATCACCAGGGACGAGAGGAGGTGCTGTTTTTCAAATGATAGATACTATCATTTTTTTTTTAATTATTTATTGATCAGAGTAAGTGTTCTAGATATTTAAACAGTAACAGACATTTATATTCTAGTAAATGCTTAGGTCGAAAAAATTCTTCTACAACAATGTGTAATTGACAGAAATGGCGTTAGTAGTTTTTTTATTCCAACACAATTGGTACGACCAATTTGAATAACGATAATAAAATTATAATTTATTGAATCAGGCGTTACTTTGCGCAGGTCTATTTCAATGAACAATAAAGCATTTATCTTGCTACTCCGCTAACGAAGATTTGGTAAATATTTTTTGTTCATTACGATAATTAGATATCCTCTTTAGGTGACATAATTGAGTCTATCTTGTTCTATTTCTGTATCGTAGTATTTTTCTGATAAACGTGCTCAAATGGATATATAAAGTAATTAATGTTGTTTGTTCGTTATGTCCTAAAATAAGTTTTAACATAAATATGAAGCATCAAAACAAAATTGCACAGCGATTTATCTCTTTAATGTTTACGTTTTCGATCATTTGCGCTCGACGCGGCGCCGAAATTTAATTTATGCCAATTTTAAATTGATTTATTTTACGTAGTGTTAAGGCAGACAAAGGCAATCAGTGCAAGGATCATTTCATAATTGTTGTTATTGGATGCTCACGTTGTACTTTCAGAGAGTTTCATTATTATTGTAACAACCTTTGATCACGATTTGGGCGCTTACTTTTATATAAAGAACTGGCATTGCGCTGAACCGGGAGTTGCACTTACAGAGGTTGAGAGGAGAGCTCTTTGCTCAGCAGTGTGACACCACAATAGGCTAGTAAAAAAGACAATTATCTACCACTCTCCACGCTGGAACACAGCAGCTCAAGCAGAGTTGGCGATTCAGTAAGATGGTGGTAGTTGGTAGCAATCTAGAAGGTTCTACCGCCCGCGAAATGTTCAACATGGACGTTCGCAAAATAACGTCTGAATCTAGACAAAACCAATCATTTGCGCGGGAAGAGAAGCAACTGGTACATTATAATCCCATCGAGGGAAGGGTGGATAGATTATCCATATAGCTGATGTGGCTAGCGCAACCCGTCACTATTTTGATTCCCTATATGCCCATAATCATGCTAAGTCGTGGTTTATCTTTGTATGTATGTATTTATACAAAAGTTCTTCAGTAATGTTAATGTAAGCAAGACGAAAGTTATGGTGTTTGAAAAAGACGATAGTATGACTGAATGTGAGATTGTGATTGCGGGTAAGAAAGTCGAACAGGTAAAAGAGTTTGTATATCTGGGATCGGCGTTTACGAAAGATGGGAAGTGCGAAAGTGATATTGAAAGAAGAGTGAATGCAGGAAATATGGTCAATGGGGCACTGCGCGCCTTTGTGAGCATTGAGAAGGTGTCGAAGAAAGCGCGTCTGGCTGTCCACAGAGGGGTGCTCGTTCCAACATTAATGTACGGTAGCGAAACTTGGGTATGGCAAAAGAAGCATGAAAGTAGAATAAATGCAGTAGTAATGAGAGCGTTAAGGAGTATGGAAGGTGTATCACTGAAAGATAGAATCAGGAACAGTGTGATAAGGGAACGTGCTGGTGTGAAAGAGGATATAGTGACTAGGATAGAAAAAAGTATGCTTATTGCTTAGTTGGTTTGGGCATGTAGAGCGGATGGATGAAAGTAGACTAACTAAACAGATATATATGGGGAGTGTGAATGGTTACGTTGGGAGGGGAAGGCCTAGACGGACGTTCCGAGACCAAATAGGAGACGTTTTGGAAAAAGGTCAGGTCAGGAGTACCCGAAACCGACGAGCATGTATGAAGAGATTGATGACTGTGGATGAAGCGAAAGAAATATGTCAGGGTCGTAGCAAGTGGAATAAAGTAGTCTCTGCCTACCCCTGTGGGAAAGAGGCGTGACGGTATGTATATATTCTTCAGTAACTATTTTACATTGTAAAAAATTTGCGTGGTCCTCTTAATGTTCAAAAATGCATTACTTCAGTAACTGCCACGCAAAGGGTACCCGCATGTTTGAATCGAAAAGCTTTTACACTCGTTTCGTACGGAACTCGATCCTCAGAGCACTCGATTGCAGAGAAGTGCACACACAGAATTCTTTTGCAGACACTCTTTGCTGGATGCACGAAGTTAGCGCGCGAGCCAAACTTTGGCGTATGGAAAACGTTCAAGTTTTACCTGCAATTTTCTATACAAACACCCTAGTTACTTTGAGCGGTGCTTGCCGGCGTGTACCGAACTGTAGTATCATTGTCACTTTATAGCCTACGTGGATTATTAAAGGGCTGAATACTGAAAATTATAAGTTTTGGCCTTAGCTTTGATAGTATGCGACATTGTTAGCTTTTCTTCGTCAATATTATTAGCTTTTCTTCGTCATCATCATCGTGTTCTCGGCGTATCTCTCAACGGCGAAACGCGTTAAGCTCCGGGGGTGAGAGCGAAAACTGCTGGTGAAAACAAATTTGGTTTTAAAGGCATGGCTACAAGTCACACTACAGTAGGTACAAGTCATCCACGGAATTGTAAGTGTATGTGTGGGAAAGAAATCACAGTGCTTCTGAGGGGTACTGGCGTCTGCAACGCCAACAACATAATTGATATGAAGCTAATGTGCTATATGCCTTGTAATGAAATTATATAGCAGGAAGAAAAGTATAAATCATTTTGTTAATAAACTTAAATCCTATCTCATAGACAAGTGTCCGTATTTTTTAAGGAAGTTCATGGAATAAAGAGAATATTTAAATACATACGTTGTGATAAAAATAATATGAAAATAGAATACCAAACAGTGCTAATGAAATTAGGATAAGAGTTGTGTTCTCTTGCATTATAAAAAATGTTTAAGAATATGTTACCTATATAGATTATGTTATTTTTAGGTTTAGTTTTAAGTTTTGTTACGCCCTAGTAGGGTCCATGTTTGTACTGGCTACAATAATATGAACATCTTGTAAATACAATACATTACATACACACATGCATACATACGCAAATCACGTCTTTATCCCTTACGGCGTAGACAGAGCCTAAGGTAACAGATATCTACAGGCCACATTTAGCACGATTGTGGCGTATAGGTAGAAAATGGAATCAAAATAGTGATGGGTTCTAGCCTCATCGCCTATGATATGATTCCTATGATTTTCGCCCATTCCCTCGGTGGGCTTTTACATTCTATGTTTTTTCTTTGCTCCCAGACCAGCATGGAAGAAATAAATACCATGGTTGCAATAAATGATTGATTGAATACGCTAGTGAATGTGATCGGCGATGCTTTTAAACTAAGTTCTAAGGTAAGGGTCTAAGGATATATTAGCTTATAAACCGGTTTCAATCGTAACTTTGTAACTGTAAACTCTAAACGGCTAACTTGCAGCAATTGACGTAAGTAGCTATTTCCCTTTCTATTTTATTCCGAATCCGAGTTGCCTCACTCTAATCGGTAGTCGTAAAAAGTTTGTCCGCTATTATCTGAACATAGTATAAGTGATACCGTTGAAATCGGCGAGGATTTCAAGTTGTTCTGTCGCATTGTACGGGCGCTGTAACTTGATGGCGCCGTAAATAAGATGTTTTAACAGATTGCCTATCATTTAATGCAAAACTTTAACAACCGACAGTCGTGTCTTCAAATAAGTAAGCAATACTTTTGAATTGCAAGCTACGTATTGTGGTGAAATGCATAAAGACAAATAACTGAAGATACTGTACTACCCAGTTGTTCAGTTTTTGGGGTCTTTTGAGTTTCAGGTAGGCACTGTTAGGTACTTCAGAAGGCATTGTGCATTATTGGGTAGGTATGAAACAAATGCATAGATTTGAGACGTTTTGCTTTATAGTCGTTCTTTAATTGAGTGCTTTTGCTAGTTAGGCCTATGGCGGTGTAGGTATCAATAACTAATCTTACAAAGTAATTTTACGTTTTAAGCACTGTAATCTAAATTGGCATTGTTCATTTTTTTTAAGCTGTGCTTTTAACACCTTTATTTGATAAAATGGACTATTTCAAGCAACTAATTTGAATATTATGCTTTTACGTAGCTTTGTTAATTAATAATAAATATTTTTTCGCTGTTTGATAATTCGTGAATTTAGACAGAATCCCAATCGCCTTCGTTCGGCTGGCTATAAAAAAAACGGCTTTGTCTATGGTTTTGTTAGATTTGACAGTTACACGTGACAGTTGCCATAGCCAAACTATTTTTTTTCATTTTTGTGGCAAACATTCGATGCTGGATTCTGTCTAAAAACCCGGTCGTTCGGTCAAACAAAGGTTCAAAGTACTTTTACAAAAATATCTGCAATCATAAAGTATTTTTGAAATCGGACAAGATAAATCGGATAATTGATGGTTTTCCTCGAAATGATTTTCGAATTGGAGCATGCTAAAAAAAATGAACAATGTCAATTGTTTAAAAATTCTAAATTTAAATTTATTTTTCAAATTGGCCGCAAAGGGCTGCTTTACATGTCTTTTTTTAAACTACCAGCGCATTCGGAAAGACCATCATTGCCAAGAAGAATGCGCCGCAAGAAACTTGGCAGAGAGTCATTTTTTTTAATAAAATATACACACCCACACACACACACACCACACACACACACACTCACACAAATCATGTCTTCATCCCTTACGAGGTAGACAGAGCCTAATGTAACAGGTACCTACAGGCCACATTTAGCAAGATTGCAAATAAAATATAATTCTGCTTAAATTAAATACATTTATAAAAGGGATGTATAAGGTCCCCGAGCCTTAAATTATATAAGTACCTATATAGTTGAGATCTATAAAGTCTCTACTAGCCAAAGTAAAACAAAGTATGAGAAGAAAGACAGAGAAAAAAAAACAATAAAAATAATTTAAGTTCAGTGGAGGTGTGAAAACGCCTCCACCGTAAAATAAATTAATTGGAGATATCTCCAATGTCAAAGAGGGTTTAATTTCATTCCACTTTTTATTGAAACTGTGTTGAAAAGTGAGGGAAATTATTATTTCTTAAACGTTTTTGATAATATTGATAATGTGGAATAAACACCACAGGAGTCAAATTTCCATGGGATATAGACCGGGACTGCCTATCATGAGCTTCTGATATTTTGTGGGCATTATTATTTGACTTCTTAAATTCTGTAATTGACAATTTTGTCGCAACGTAACATAGCCAAGAGATAGGTAGTGTTCTAATAATAAAACAAAAATAAACCGTAACAATCATAAATTTCTTCTTTGCAAGTTGTAAAACAGTCTAGGAAAATATTTAATTAAAAATATCCACTACAGAACATCTTAAATTAGCACCACAAAGCTTCTGAGTTATTCCTCGTGGTCGGTCAATTTCTATAAAATGCTGTTTTTCTCAACAAATGTAAAAGTCGCTGTGAAATTAAACTCATAAACAATTGAAACCTTGTAAATGAGAACAGAAATAAACTAAAAAACGCAAAGTATAAATTTGTCTCTAGACTGGCTCTATTCAAACCAAGTTTTTAAAAGAAAGAAAAGTGGCGTGGGCATTAAGATAACACCAATTGGTTGAATAATGTTTTAATTTTTAAAATGATATTGATATTTTCTATCAAATGAATCTAGAATTTTTACTTCAGTTTACTTTTACGGTTTTACCGTTAGAAATTAAGTAACCATAATAGGTGCTACGGGTGGTGTAGGGGTATAGCAGGTAACCTGTTATGGGTGGTGTAGCGGTATAGCACGCGTCACGGAATGACGGGGATCTGGGTTGGATTTCCGGCCATACCTAGCTTTACTTTTCGGATTCTTCTATGTGTTCTAGTTTTCAGGGTCGTTTTGAAATTTGATATTGACATACTTGTAGAAAAGAAAATATTTTCTATGCATGTCGTTATAGTCCTTAGAATCAAACATTTTAAAAAAATAATTACTTATGAGTTTTCGAAATCCATGTTAAATATTAAAATAACGCTAAAATAATTAGCTCTCGCTGTACGGTTAGTTTAAAAAAACATAGAATTTCAATAATCATGTCAAACGTGGCCTTTAGGTATTGGCTCTGTCTACCCTTTATGGGATAAAGACGTGATGTGTATAAGTATAAAATTTCAAATTTTTCATTAAATTCCTACATACAAGCATGGCGTTTTGAGTAGGCGAGTATAACTCACGTAAAACCACTATCTCTACAATAAATCTAAATTATTACGAAAGCAAACGCAACCGTGATGAAGGCAGCCTAATGCCCCGGAAAACTGTGTAATAGTCAAAAACACCTGACGCCCGCACCTGAATTGCTGACCTCCATTAAAATTGTAAACCCTAAAATCCGCACAGCTTAATTTCTTTGCACGTTCGGGTCTCTCGGAAAGTCGTTTCTGCAAAGTAATTGCTTATGAGTGGAAGAGGATAAACGAAACGAGTTCCACTCCGGCGGGGCTCGTAAAATGGACTCAGGGGCTTGCATTTAATTAATACGACTAGTGGAGTACGTGAGAGCACATCGCCCGAAATGAAATCATTCCGTTTGACCGCGGCACTGACTCTTCCCGCCGAAAACTCTTCAAATACCCAAATTCGCGTCAGCGTTTCCGAGCCCGTTTCGTGGAATCGCACGTTGCTACCTCGTTCGTTTGTTATAGGAAAACTTTTTAATCATCTTCAAGAGCACTTCCGAACTTGTGTTTTATTAAAAGGCTTAAACGAGCCAAGCGTTCAGACCGCTTTTGAAGGCAGACGATACCTGCCCACTAAAGTATTCACTGTAATTAGCCTGAGGGAATTACTGGGCCATTTCTGCTAACTGGTACAGAAAAAAGTTAAGACCGGTCTTTAATTTAAGATGAACAAAGAGATGTCAATAATAAGAGCAGCGAGCTCGATTACAGGACAACTCTCGTTGTGGCAAGTTCATGAGTTTTTGGAGCTTCTGTAGCGTTGTGCCCTCCGCCAACATGAAACGAATATTACTTACGTGGAAGTACTTGTTTGATGTAAATAAGGGATGTTTTTGACCTCGATAAATGTGAGGTTATCCTTCGCCAATAAGTTAACAAAGACGTAATAAGAAAAATACGAATCGTGTGTCAAGTGAGTGTCAGCGACATTATGAGTATGAATAACATGATACTCGTATGATTTGCCTGGAACTATATGTTCTTTTATATAAATGTGGTCATTTTGAAGGCTTGCTTGCATACAGGCAAATCTAGACGCTTGGATATACATTCTACTCTGCTCTGTACCTAGACCTAGAGTGTGAACAAAAGAGTAAACGCATTCGTAACTATTTGAGCTAAAATAAATCGGACTAATCTGTAAATAGCTATGCGGGGTCATACAAAAAAAATCAAGACAGCATTAAACAAAGTCGGTTTCCACTGTCTGTCCCTATGTATGCTTAGATTTTTAAAACTACGCAACGGAATTTGATGCGGTTTTATTAATAGAGTGATTCAAAAGGAAGGGGATATTATGTATATTTCTACACAGACGAAGTTGCGGACAGAAGCTAATATATATACGCGTCAAATTTAGAACCACCTCCGTTTTTTCATCGGTTAATAATAAATAAGACATTACTAATGAGTGAATGAATGAACATGAATTTTGGTGTAATAATAGTGTTCAAATGTCTCAAGTGCTTAATGTCTGATTGCTGGATTTCAACAAACATCAGCCACCTGAATTTCGTTACCCCAGTTCCAATTTTGGAAATAAACAGTCTGAATACAATCAAAACGACAACACCAAATTCTTTATTCCGTTTCAATTAAAAAATAGATTTCCAGCTGTAGATGTTTTCGTATTTATTTGGGCCGTCGGTATGCAAATTGTGAATTCATTAAACGATTGTATACGTCCCGAGTTTTCCTTTTACTTTTATCTTTGTGAGGAATCTTAGACTTAGCTATGGGAACGTTTTCTAGCGTTTGATGTTAAGTTTAATTTTGTGTTCCGCTAGCAATTATTAGGTAAACTTTAAAAGGCAGACAAAGAGCGCTCGAGAGGGGAACGAACTGTACGTATTATATTCCATATCAAAGTAATTTGTAATTAGTTATTTAGTCTTTTGTCATTATTGTACCTAATTTCTTGGAAACCGGCGTAATATTTTGCGCTTATTTCAGTAATATTAACTATTACTACAAATAAGATTAAAAAAAGATTTATAAAACTCGAAATAAAGGCTATCGTCCAGGTGACAGCCGGACAAACGAATGTCACATCTAGTGTTAGCCAAGTTCAAAGTAAAAGGAACTGGCGACGCTGCCGTGTGTATACACGAACCACTTCAAGCTACCTTTGACCCCTTAAAATTACTCTAGCAGGCGTTTTTGAATTAAAGGCTGAGTCGTTTCTTCCAAAACGATATAACATTAGAAATGTTTGCTTACAAAATATCTCCTTGGCGTTCAAAGTCCGAGGAGGCCTCAACCAGTATCCTTTAGTACCCTTTGGCATGCTAAGAAAATTTCGCCTTGCTGAACGGCCCATCTGGCAGTTCACTCTCTCTCCGTCATCAGGCCATCAGAGGCTGTCCGTGAAAAATTGTTTTTTTTTCACGCTGCAATATAAACTAACCTAACTCAAAGTTTTATTTTAGACTAGCTGTTGCCCGCAACTTCGTCTGCATAGAATTCGTTTACCGCTATCCCGCAGGAATTACGCAATTTTCCGGGATAAAAAGTAGCCTATGTGTTATTCCAGACTATAATCTATCTATGTTCCAAATTTCATCCAGATCTGTCCAGCCATTCTGGCGTGAAAGAGTAACAAACATCCAAACATACTCACAAACTTTCACATTTATAATATTAGTAGGATTCTAGCTTTTTTGCTGACTGTACTTGCATTGTCATCCGTCTTACATATGTGTACCAAATTTCAAGTCAATCGGACCAACCGTTGAAGAGTTCCCTCCTGCGGAGACGGTCCTGCCTGGACCACCAGAATTTTACTACCAGATTATTGTATTGTATTGTAACTTACACGAGTGTGCAAAATTTCAGCTCAATCGGATGAAGATATCGGCTTCAAACTTGAGTCGCAAGATTTCAACCGTACAAACATACATACATACATACATAGGTTGCAAGTTAATGTAAAGCTTGTAATAATAATAAAATAAAATATAATCTAGTGTGTGATACAAGCTCAGATTATTTAGTATCACAATATACGAAACTTAAGCTATCAATTCAAATCAGCTTTTCTGCAATAGGCACTAACATAAATAAACCTAAGTCAAGTTAATAGAAGCGTGTTAAAATACTTATTTTTCTTGTACAAACTTTCACAACAGCGTAACAGATAGACGACCATATATCTCGGTATGAAGGATGTCTGCATTTGTCGACCCCAGGTGGGCTGGAGCGCGATATATCAGGGCCCGACACTTCGACGGGTCTGCGACTAGCTTAGTTTTACCCGTCATCTATACATATAAAATTCAAAGTCCTGACTGACTGACTGACTGACTGACTGACTGACTGACTTAACTATATATCAACGCACAGCCCAAACCACTAGACTTAGAGACTTGAAATTTTGCACATAGATACCTTATACAATGTAGGCATCCACTAAGGAAGGATTTTTGGAAATTCCCACGGGATAAGGAAAAAACGGGAATTATATATTCGACTCCGAGTGACGCTATTTCAGTAACTATAATAACTAGACTCTTCAAATTTGATACAAAAGTAGGTGATTACAAAACGAAGAAACTAATTTCAGCATATTTGGCAATTCCCACGGGATAAGGAAAAAAACGGGATTTATATATTCAGTTAAACGAAATCCTATCTATATATATATAATTCAAAGGTGACTGACTGACTGACTGACATAGTGATCTATCAACGCACAGCCCAAACCACTGGACGGATCGGGCTGAAATTTGGCATGCAGGTAGATCTTATGACGTAGGCATCCGCTAAGAAAGGATTTTTGGAAATTCCCACGGGATAAGGAAAAAACGGGAATTATATATTCGATTCCGAGTGACGCTATCTCAGTAACTATAAAAAGTAGACTCTTCAAATTTGATACAAAAGTAGGTGATTACAAAACTAAGAAACTTATTTCAGGATTTTTGGAAATTCCCACGGGATAAGGAAAAAAACAGGATTTATATATTCAGTTTAACGAAATCCTATGAACTATAATTACTAGACTCTTAAAATTTGGCATAGAAGTAGGTGATTATAATAGTAAAATAATGTTTTAATGCTTTTTGGAAATTCCCACGGGATAAAAACGGGATTTATGTATTCAGTTCTACGGGATCGATTTTTCGTTTTACTGGTCGTATAAAATTGAAATTTGGCCTTCAATTTCCCTTGGGGAGTGTAGGGGAGCGCTACAAAAGGATTTCCCGAAATTCCTACGGGAACGGGAAAACCGGGACTTTTCGTTTTCTGGTTGCAGATAGCTGAAATTCGGCATGTATGTTGCTTCGGGAGTGTAGAGGAGCATTAAGAGAGTACCTACTTTCCAAAATTCCCATGGGAACGGGAAAAAACAGGATTTTACGTTTTACTGGTCGTAGAAAGCTGAAATTTGGCAAGTGGGTTCCTTGGGGAGTGTAGGGGAGCATTATTAGATAATTTCCCAAAATTCTTCTTCTTCGTTCCCGTAAGAATTTCGGGAAATGCTTTATTTGGCGAAATTCTTACGGAAACGGGAAAAACGAAAAGCGGGGGAAAGTTGAAATTTGTCATGTAGGTTTATTCGGGAGTGTAGGGGAACACTAAGAAAGTATTTTCCGAAACGCCCACAGGGACGGGAAAAAACCGGATTTTACGTTTCCAGACGAAACAGCGAAAGAAAGAGACTTAACATTTATAACGTGTGTTTCTTTAAAGGCTTTAAGTGTACTCCGAAAAAACTCCCCAAAATTTCCACGGGAACGGGAAAAAACTTATTTTTTCATTTTACAACTTAGCGCGTACGAAGTCGCGGGCAAAAGCTATTTAGGATGTATTTTAGGACAGCCCTATAGGTTAGGTTAGGTTTGTTTTATAAAAATCCTGCAATATTTACAGTTTCAGAAAAATTAAGGCAGCGGGGCAATGCGGGGGCTGGCTTGCATGCTTGCTTGAGTCCTTGCTTTGCATGCTTGCTTGCATGGGTGCTTACTTGCATACATGCTTGCTTGCACGCTTGCTTGCATGCATGCTTGCATGCTTGCTTGCATGGGTGCTTACTTGCATGCATGCTTGCTTGCACACTTGCTTGCATGCTTGCTTGCTTACTTGCTTGCATGCTTGCTTGCACACTTGCTTGCATGCTTGCTTGCCTGCTTGCATGCCTGCTTGCATGCATGCTTGCATGCTTGCTTGCATGGGTGCTTACTTGCATGCATGCTTGCTTGCCTGCTTGCATGCCTGCTTGCATGGCTGCTTGCATACTTACATGCTTGCATGCCTGTTTGCATGCCTGCTTGCATGCCTGCTTGCATACTTACATGCTTGAAGGCTTGCATGCCTGCTTGCATACTTGCATGCATGCTTGAAAGCTTGCAGGTTTGGTTGCTCGCTTGCTTAATTGCTAGCTTCTTTGAAATGCTCATGGTTCACGCGTGCGAAGCCGCGGGCAAAAGCTAGTTTATCATATGGAACTGTTTGTGATTTGCCACGGTTTTATTTTTTAACTCCTGACGAGGAAATAAAGGGTAGGGTTAGAGGCTTTTGTAGTTTGTAAAGAGTAAAAAATAGATGACGTTTACACATTTTTTTTACAGAGGTAGGCAGAGACTACTTTGTTCCACTTGCGACGATCCTGACATACTTCTTTCGCTTCATCCACATTCATCAAATTCTTCATACATGCTCGTCGGTTTCGAGTACTCCTGAGTTCACCTTTTTCCAAAACGTCTCTATTTGGGCTCGGAATGTCCGTCTACGCCTTCCCCTCCCAACCCCAACGCAACCATTCAGACTCCCCATATTAGATCTGTTTAGTTAGTCTACTCTCATCTATCCGCTTTACGTGACCAAACCAACTAAGCATACTTTTTTCTATCCTAGTCACTATCCTCTTTCACACCAGCGCGTTCCCTTATCACACTATTCCTTATTCTATCTTTCAGTGATACACCTTCCATACTTCTTAACGCTCTCATTTCTACTGTATTTATTTTACTTGCATGCTTCTTTAGCCATATCCAAGTCTCAACATGACCATATTATTACAAGTTACAAGCTTTATATCAGCAATGTATGTATGTATGTATGTAAGTAAGTAAGTATGTTTGTCTGGGTGGAATATTGCGACTCAATTTTACAGCAAATAGCTTCATTCGATTGAGCTGAAATTTTGCATACTTGTGTAAGTCAGATTAAAATACAATAATCTGGTAGTAAAATTCTGGTGGTCCAACCAGGACCGTCTCCGCATGAGAGAACTCTTCAACGGTTAGTCCGATCAACTTGAAATTTAGTTCACATATGAAGGACAGATGACAATGCAAGTACAGTTACCAAAAAGTACAGTCAGCAAAAAATTTTGTATCTAAAATGAAATATTTAGGTTTGGTTTTTTTTCAGTAATATAAATATGGGAAATAGTGACGAGTACATCTGAATGTTTGTAACATTTTCCCGCTAAAACAGGTGGATGAATTTGAATGAAAATCAGTATTGTACGAGTAGATAACTCATGAATAACATAGTTTACAGATAGCCTACTTGTGTGTAACTTTTATTCAAAGTAAATAAGAATTAAGAAGAAGAATTAAGTCCCGAAATTTAATTTCAATTAGCCAGTAAATAAACAATGGAATAACTAAATTAAGAAATTTTCTTTTAAATGAAAATGAAAATGAAAATGAAAATTTATTTTTGCAAATTGGCCGCCAGGGGCTCTTTTACATGTCTTTTTGAAACTACCAGCACATTCGGAAAGACCATCATTGCCAAGAAGAATGCGCCGCAAGAAACTTGGCAGAAAGTCATTTTTTCAAAATAAAATACAGTAAGAATACTTAAGTTCTACTTAAATTAAATACATTTATAAAAGGGATGTATAAGGTCCCCGAGCCTTAAATTATATTAATCTATAAATAGTAGAGATGTATAAAGTCTCTACTAGTCAAAAATAAAAAACAAAGAAAAGAAAATAATAACAATAAGTTAAGTGGAGGTGTAAAACGCCTCTAACGTCAAATAAATTAATTGGAGATGTCTCCAATGTCGCAGAAAAAAAAAATATATAAAACAAAATTATGAAATATACATTTCATGTCAAGTAAGTAACCAATAAGCTTTTGGATTCCGAAGGCAAGCTTGCGTCTGCCGCCCCCAATGTTGGCTTCCACGCACTCATGTCCTGCTCTGAAAGCAGAGCGGTACCGAGGGCATGTTTCGCTTCCGTCCCCACAGGCACACTATGGGAACGTTTTAGGAACTTCGACGTCGTTAGCCTGCAACTAAATAGTAAAAGAGAAAAAAAAAAAAAAAAAAATGAAACCGGAAATCCATAAGCTTAACAATATACCTACGCAATACCTAGTATGACATAGCAATATTTACGTCATTGTAAACAATAATAATTATGAAAAATAGAATAAATATTTAAATAAACAATTACAGTAGGTACAATATTTATATTGATAATACCTATCTTAATATTCATAATTAATAATAGCTATACAATTTTGAATCATAATAAAAATCTTAATTAATCAAGATCAGCTAACCTAAACAGCAGACGGTAGCAACAGGGCCAGAGACCGCCGTATCTAGAGACACTACACGCATACACACATACACACACACCCACACACACACGTATATACACACTACAGGATCACTCACAAAAAACACTGGATTCTTATGGTAATTTTTCCAAAGATGGCCATGTCATGTTCTCATCACACATGTACTCATCGACTGTGTAATATGCTTTCTTTAACAGCGTGTTCTTTATGTATTTCTTGAATAACACATATGACAATTTCCACGCATCTACAGGCACTTTGTTGTAGAACCTGACACAGTTTCCCAGGAAAGATTTACTTACTTTCCGTAGACGAAATTTAGGAATGAGTAGCTTGTGTTTATTACGAGTGTTGATATCATGGATGTCCGACAATTTCTTAAAGGAATTGAAATTCTTGTGTGTGTACATAATTACATCGTGTATGTACTGCGAAGCTACTGTGAGAATTTCTATCTCTTTAAAGCGCTCTCTTAATGATTCTCGGGAGTTCAGATTGTAGATGGACCGAACTGCCCTCTTCTGTAAAATGAAGATACTCTGAATGTCAGCTGCTCTTCCCCAAATCAGAATGCCGTAAGACAAAATGCTATGAAAATAACTGAAATAAACCAGTCTAGCAGTTTCCACGTTGGTGAATTGTCTAATTCTTCGTACAGCATAGGCGGCAGAACTCAATCTACCAGCAAGAGCAGAAATATGTGGGCTCCACTGTAAGTTACGATCCAGGGTGAGACCAAGAAAAACGGTGTCATCAACGAGGTTTAGCTTCTCTCCGTTTATGGAAATGGCTGTTGCAACCTGTCGTACATTTGGTAACGAAAATTTAATACATTTCGTTTTAGCTGCGTTTAGTAGTAGATTGTTCGCAGTAAACCATTGAAGCACTTCTGTTAGAGTCTCATTGATGTGACTTTGATCTTCCTGTTGCCTGTCTACCTTGAAAATCAGAGAGGTGTCATCAGCAAACAAAACTATGTCACATTTGTTTTCCAGTAGGCGGGGCAAGTCATTGATATACACCAGAAAGAGAAAAGGGCCCAATATTGAACCCTGTGGTACTCCAAGCTTCACCGGCGCACCACATGACTGCACTCTATTTATGTCCACTTTCTGGATTCTCTGACTGAGATAGGACATGACAAGTTTCAGTGCGTTTTCAGAAAGCCCGTAGTGCTCAAGTTTGCGGATAAGCGTTTCATGCTCCACGCAATCAAATGCTTTGGAGAGGTCGCAGAAGATCCCTATTGCATCTTGCGAATGTTCCCATGCATCATAAATATACTTAACGAGTACAGCCGCCGCATCTGTGGTGGATCGGCCTTTAGTGAAACCAAATTGCTGGCTGTGAAGTAATTCATTTGCATTGAAATGATGCAACATCTGATTCAGCATTATCTTCTCAAACACTTTGCTGAGCACCGGAAGAACAGAAATTGGACGGAAGTTTGACGGATCATATTTGTCACCACACTTGAACAAAGGAATCACTTTACTAAATTTCATCAAGTCCGGAAACACGCACTCATCCACGCACTTATTAAAAATGATAGCCAAATATGGCGCCACCACGTGAATAACAGATTTCATGACTTTAACTGAGATTCCCCAAAGGTCTTCCGTATTTTTTAGCTTCAGGGATTTAAAAGTTGCAACAATCTCGCGTGAGTCTATATATTTAAAATCAAATTTATAATTACAAGCTTTTACATTCACAGACAAATATGAGCTTGATTCTTCAGTAAATGCCTTTAGGTTACGGGTAGTATTTACAGCTATGTTTGCAAAGAAGTTCTCAAAGGTGTCTGCTATTTCCTTATCCGAGGTCAGTATTTTGTCACCTACTTTCAGTTTGAAATGACAATTACGGGGCTTGCTTTTGCCTGTCTCTGAATTAATTACGTTCCAAACTGCTTTCACTTTGTTATCTGCAGATTTAACTTTATCGCTAAAGTAATCTGCTTTTGCAATAGCACAAACCCTTTTAAATAACTTTGAATACTTCTTGACATACTCAATGAATCTTGCATCGTTGCTGTTACTTTTCATCTCATACAATTCATAAAGCTTGGTCCTGCTTCTATGTATACCGACCGTAGCCCAGTCGCTGAACATTGTTTTGCTCGAGTCTTTCTTAATAGTCTTTAATTTAAAAACATTTCGGAACTCATTATTAATAACATTAGATAAATCCTTATACAATATGTTCGGATCGTTTTCCCCTACTGGTAACAAAGGGATTTTGATGGAAATGTTGTCACTAAATCTTTCTAGGCGACTTTCCGTTACGGGCCTGTAAGTTAGTTCTTGCTTATGATTCCGCTTCGGCATTTTAAAAACTGCTTTCTGGCCGCTGTGATCTGAACTGAAGCAATGAAAAACAGTTTTATCCGCAGCTTCGCAGTCGCAAAAGATATTATCTAAACATGTGGCCGTGTTAGCAGTTATTCTAGTCGGCTCCTCAAACTGATGGAATAAGTTAAACGATTTAAGATTTATTATTCTAATCGAGTTTGAATCAGTAGATTCTAGTATGTTAACATTAAAATCACCACACACTATTATAGACTTACTAGTATCAAAAACTTGCTTCAGAGCCTCTTCCATGACTGATTCAAACTGGCTAAAATCAGAAGCCGGCGGCCTGTACACACACAATACGACATGATTTTCTAATTCAACACATGCAATCTCTATGACGCGTTCAACAGAAAGTTGAACTATTTGTTTTCGTTCCTTACATTTAAAGTCTTCTTTAACAATGACTATTGAGCCACCACGAATCGCCGATTTTCTAACAAAAGAGCTGCCTATTTTATAATTATTAAAGTTGAATAATAATTCATGGCGTTTCAGCCAGTGTTCTGTAATACACATCACGTCCACCTTATATGCATCTAGAAAAAGCCCAATTTCAACCTCTTTGCTGGAAAAGCCTTGTATATTTTGATGGATCAGAGTAAAATTGCAATGCTTTTCCTTTGTCTCCCGCGTCAGTTTAAAGACGGCTGGCAAATCGCAGGCGGCGCCCGAGCGCCCGGCCCGGCGCCGCCGCTACCGTCTGCTGCGGTCGCGCACCCTCGTACGGGTTCAACATTATATGCTAAAAGTTTGGCAATATTTACTTTAATTTTTTTAGGTAAGTAAAAACGTTTAGTATTACATTTATATTGTTTTACAAATTTATTGGTATCAAAGAAATGAATTTTATTACTGTAGACAGAAAAGTTGTACAAAATCGTATTCAGCTTAGAAATAAACATGTCGCGTTCGTACGAAGCGGAATAAGGCAGAGCGCACAAAATGATTTTAGCTATGCCACGCCGCTCGATGGCTGACAGCACTTGCAGCAAATCTTCGAAACCAGATTCGGTCAAGTCGAAGCTGTCGAATAAGTACATATTACTAATTTAATGCTGCTTAGTATTTAGCAGTGTCTAGACAGCTTGAGGCGCAATACGATACAACAATAAATTCAAATTAACGATGAACAAGCAAGTAAATGAGAATCACTACCTACACAAATCCTTAAACAAAGTTCTTTGTCTGTCTGTCTGTACGCATTAAACTTTATTACCTAACTCGATCGCAATCGCCATCGTGTTCATTTTGACAGTTCATGTATGGGCTGACAATTGGCATCGGAATCAGCTAGCTGTCACATTCATACACAAACCGTCAAAATTAACACAATGGCGATTGCGAGCGAGTTAGGTAATAAGCCTACCTACTGAAAGAGTTTTCATGCGGTTTTTACAAATATGTGGAGTATTCGCGAGAAAGGTAGAGGTGTATAATTTGTCATAGTTTTGTATAAAATGGCTGAAATATATCGAAAATTGTTGGAAGTGTCGGAAAAAGTCAAGTTACCTTGACAACCAATCATATGGAAATCCTACTAATATTATAAATGCGAAATTTTGTGACGATGTGAGTGAGTGAGTGTGTATGTTTGTTCCTTCTTCACGCTGAAACGACTGGACGGATTTGGATCTAACTAGGGACGGAGGTGGCTGGTACCCTAGATTAAAACATAGGCTACTTTTAATTTCGGAAAATTTCAAAGTTCCCGCGGGATAGCGATATACATGTCAATTGCTAATTCTACGCGGACGAAGTCGCGGGTAGAGGCTAGTGTGCCATAATTTCCACGCAATAAGTGACTGGACCGAGTTAATCCCAAATGCCAATATTACCGTCCAATTCCAAAGTAACCCAATCTTACCGCTTTTAAGTTTGAGACAGGCTCAAGAAATAAAGCATAATCATAATTACACATAAACGGATAACTCACGTATAAAAAGTCCAGTGATGCTCGACATATTTCGGACTATTTCGTAATCCTTCTTCCTGGAGCGCTCGCCCCGGCGGCAGCGAAACGAACGCGCCAGCCCTCTGTTCGCGCGGCTGCTCGACACAACTGACAGCGGCGCACAACTACCCTCGTTTTCATCGTCATTTTTATTACTGTCAAATGTAGGGCAGCACACAACACTGATCAGGTCACTCCGTAGAGGTTCGCTCACACTCACCGTTTGGTCAATATTTAAAACAGTTTTCCAACTCGGGGGCACTGACCATCCGCTATCCCAGTTGAAAATAAAGCATAATCATTTTAAATGTTATTAAATAAGCCAATTTCCTAAGGTTTCAGCGGAATAAAGTAATGTTGCGTATCATTTAACGCAACAAGAACTTTGTGTACGCAAAACAATTCTTCACGACAAACTAATGATTCAGCGAGCACAAGTTAATGCCAATTTTCACAATATATTCTGTCGTTGCAAAATGAAAAATACCAGAGTTGGAAACTGTTCAAAATGTCACATCATTCAGCGAAATTGCATCTGGCTCCTATTTGGTATTCTTGAACACTTGAACCATTTGTTTGGTTTGTTTGGAACCGAACATACATCTATCGGCATCTAAGTGGTTTTACGTAAATGAATTTTGGTCTGCGAACAAGCGATGTGCAGATGAATAAATTTTAAAGATTATGATAATGATATTGTAAAGGAACGCTGCATCGATCCTTTTCTTTCGTTTAAATTTGATTGTGAATCGCAGTCCTCGCTAGAGACACGGACGGCTGCGATTCCGTGAATCTTGTGTTGGATTCTACAACTGACCGTGATAAACCCATTTGCAAAAAAGCGGGCACCCAAAACATTTTATGGCACGAAGAATTGCAGCAAATATTTCAGCCAGATGAGGCCAAACTCGGCATATTTTTTTATTTTATCGTTTGTAACTTTTACTAAATAAAGGAGAAAGTCAAATGAAGTTACCAAAGTGAAAGTCAAAATGAGCAAATTGCCGTCAACCGGGGTGTGACTTTGATCATTTTGGGGCTACTTTGATCGTTTTAAAATTGTAATAAAATCGATATTATGCAATAAAGGCGATCGATGAAGGCATCGATTGGAAGCAGTAAACGCAAATAAAAATCAATGATGGCGTCATTATACTTGCCTACTTATCAAAGTCACCCCGTAAATCAGAGAACCCGGGTAGTAAAAATGTAAATAAAACAAAAGTGCCTACTTTTTGCAAAGGAGTTTATAACAGGAATTACAATGGAATGTTCACTGCGTCTTGTAGAAAATTATCCATAATACTACAGCATTATAGCTAGGTTACTTTAATTTAACACCCTGTGAATGTTTTTCATGATTTTTAAGTGTACTTTATACATATATTCAAAAGAAATCTATACTAAAAATTGAATCGAATCGCATTAAGACGTCATGGTAAGGCCCCTGAACATTGTACGTGGTTCAAGTAAAACTCACTGGAAAATTTACATCTAAACTAAAACCAATATATGCTTTAGAACAGCGCAAGTGAATAAAACAAGTGTTGAAATGTCGAAACCCGCGACAAGTCACCCTAATGATCTTTTACCGTGTTGCGAACAAAATACAATTTAATAAGAGAGCTCCGAGGTATTTCCATGTGGGATGCGAACTCCTTTAGAACGCCTGTCACCCGTCGTGCGCTAGACTTGCTGAATGTAGAAAATGTAAAAACGCATTTCTTATTTTCTTGTCAGGCTAGACAGGCATCTCACACAGCACGGGGTCGGTTACATTAATCCCAGTTGTCCGTCGCTCGAGTCTAATAAAACAGTTTTAGTTTATTAGAAACCCTAGCTTAGTTCACCGTTTTTAACCCCCGATGCAAAGTGTGTTATAATTTGGCGTCGATGTCTGTGTGTGTGGTGTGTGTCTGTGGTATCGTAGCGGAAGCGGATTTACCGATATTGATGTGTTTTTTTTTCATTCGAAAGCTAGTTTATTTGCGGTGGTTCTTAGCTATGTTAGCTAAAAATCGGTACAGCAGTTTGAAGAGTATTCAGATCTTCCCCAAAGTGATGAAAGGCATTTATGGTACCATTTTTTGTTTACTCACACGAGCCTTCTTTTCTCTACACAACTATTATATAAGATGCTAGATAAAAAGGTAATTTGTTTTAGTTTTTGTTCAGTTTTGAATTCGTTTTTAATTGAATAGTTTAATTTGTTATAATTCCCTTTTTAAATTGCAAAGATGTAAAAGGGAATGGATAATAAGTTGACTTTAAACATAAAAATACATTTCTATTCCTGAGAAATGTTAATACCGCTTGAGAATTGAAATAGAACGCGAAACTGTTATTGCGCGATAAAATGAGATAAATATTTGAATAATACTTAATACAAAATTTAGGTAGGAGTTTATAAATAATTTTGAATCAAATTACCTCTTTCTGACTTTGGTCGTAGGTAAGTAATATTCCCATCATGTAACATTTGAATGTATGTTTCGAGATCTCAAAAAACAGTTCTAACGGTTTCGATCAAAGCGCCATCAAAATCGGTTTTCTAAGATTATGAAGTTTCAAATGAGAACGTCAATGCGTTTTTGTCTAAATTTTACTTTTATTCTCTTGTTTTTCTGTAACGAAAGGTCCATTAAAACGCTAACTTTCCTCAAGAGGCTAGAAATAATTAAATAATTAAGACAAAAGTGTTTCCTAACCATCAGTGTATAAGTCAGTATCAGGAATCTTCATTTATTTAACAGCGCTAGTACAACAGTACAGCCCCCATTTTGGAGCCCGTTCGCATTAAAAAAGGCGATTTGGAGTGCATTCCTCGTGCTGTAGAGGAATTTTAACGACGCAACGCTTTGGGGCGGGACAATGAAGTCCCTAGTTCAAAAATACACCGACCCACATTTAAATCGCACTGTCAGCATTAGAATGAAGGAACTTGAGCCTCAGTTCCCACGCGGGCCCACTGCGAATTGGAATCTAAGCGGGGTAGTCATATGCGAGCTTTAACCTTAACTGATGCACGTTACAATAACAGATGAGTACTAAGCTCAGATTCTAAGCCGCAGTGGATCGGCGTGGGAACTAAGGCCCAAGTCCTCTCATTCTAAAGCTGACAGCGCGATGTAAGTGGAGGTCTGTGTATTTTTGAACTGCTCTAAACACACCAGGTTTTCTCGCTATGTTCTTCTTCGATTTGCTTGAAATTTTAAGCAAATGAATTAAAAAAGGCTATAGGCGTATACTATTTTGTGGCGATTGTACTTTTTAATAGCTGCGCTTGCATTGTCATCAAAATATATCCATACCTTTAAAATGAATTCGTCTGAAAGTGAGTCGATTTAACTTTCAAGATTACAGAGCCGAAGACACCAGGATAAGGAAAACTGTAATAGAAATATCTATGTAATTAACTTAGCTGGCTTGTTATATTACGTCGATGTTAGTGAGATTCTGAAATGCTTAGGTACGCTTTTTCTACTTACATATTTTCTGAACGGAATGTGTTAAGACACGAGCCAAGAGGGACGAGCTGTGCAGAGTTTGGGGTTTTACTCTTTTGGATGTGGGTGTTTTCCAGTATTCCAGTTTTGCGAAAACTTTGTCTGAGCCGGTTAAATTTGTATATGTTTTTTTTTATAAATAGTTGTAGTTTTTTAGAATAGGCCTTTGGAGCTGATCGTTCATTTTCAAATGATCCAAGCTTGTGAATAAAGATTTAAAAAAAAAACATATTTTTCTACTTCTTTCGCTTCAAAGTTATCTTAAATCTTATATTAACCTGTGTCGGTGATTCTAAGTTAAACATACATCTTAAAAGAGGCAAGTACCGGGACTTTAAACAATATCCTTTAAGCACTTCATTAGCTAGGATACAAATGAACAATGTAATGCGACACCTAATGTGGGAAAAACGCTAATGTGCCAGTTAGTCTGCTCATTAACGGACGCCATCCGTAAAAGTGCGTAATCTACCTTTCTTAGCTGATAGCTCCACTTAACCTAGGCCGTTAGCAAAATAAAAATTGCAATTAAGCATGAGCATTTCGATGAAGTTATACGTTAGGGATCCTGCACATATCTGCGAAGCAGACTGTGCGTGAGTTTCCCAATCAATCGGCACTAAGCCCGCGTGGGAACTAATAGCTGGTTTCTCTGGCTGTACAGAGAGGTAATGCCGCCAGTGTCTTGGGGTCTATGCCGCAGGAGGGCCTTTTAGATGGTGTTTTCTTTTTATAGTTAGGTATATTTATTTAGTTTTAAGTTTTGTATATTTAGTTAACTTTTAGATTTTATCATAGTTTAATTTCTTTTGTAATTCGATATAAATATTTATTCAATAAAAAAAAAAAAAAAAAAAACTAATAGCCCAAACTCTCTTATTCTTAGAGATCTATTCCAGCAGTGTGACGTATACGCTGGAGGTGATGGAGACGGCCTTGGATTGTGAATCATGCGCGCGTGCTATGGATTCTATGGAAAATGGTGTTAAACGATGAAAAACGATATGTTAAAAATTTGAAAAATGGAAGGACCATTGACCTTGAACTAACCTAAGAGCATAACTGACTCTGATTCCATTCTACCACATCAATTTAGGAGTGACGTCGTGAGATTCGTTTTCCTTTCAGAACATTCTATTAATGGCAAGAGAAAGCTTTTACCAATCGTACAGAGTGCAGCTTTCTGTTTGCTGGACTTTTGAACTTTCAATGTTTCAACTTTCTAGGACACTTGTTGTAGCTATGTTTATTAATTGTGCCTTTAGTAAATATGTTCTATCGTAGGTACAAATTGATTCCTTGTCCATCGTAGAATACTCTCACAGCAAACGACACAATTCGAGCGAGTTAGACAATAAGCCTTATCTGTTCAGCCGCTCTGGCGTAAAAGAGTAACAAACATCCTATCCTTCACTAACTTTCGCGCTTACAATATTAGTAGGAATCTATAAAATACTTATGTATTATTCCAGAAACAACGTTTTATGACAAAAGAAAATTACGTTACGTAATACATTCATTTTAATTACCCTTTCTAGCTATACGCCCCTAACGTGGCCTTAAGCTTTTGTTAGCTTACGCTCTGTCTACCCCGTAGGGATGAAGACGTGATATATGTGTGTATTTATGTATGTAATACATTCACATATTATTATACAATATGGATATTTTAAACTCACTCATTGTCGGTCTCTCGCTTAATGCTCCTCTCGTTTACTCAAAGGTTAACTGGTAGATATCCCTTATAGAGATAAGCTCGCCTTTGTGCATATATTTAAGGTCTTTTTTTGTGGTTTGTCTCTGCTTCTTTATATTTGTACAATAAAGCATTTACTTACTTACATTCGGAACCTCAATTTCATAGGCAGAATTGGTGCAGCGCGTCGGCTATGTTCGCGCACGCGCGCGTGGCCGGGGTGCCCGCTATACTGCGCGCGCGCTGCGCGGCCGCGCTGGCCCGCGTGCGCGCCAGCCGCAACAGCCTCCTAGCCGTTATAGCTGACAGACTTGACAGCCGGCTCTTCTTGCACTGGACCAGGGTGCACGCAATTATGGCCACCTATTGGGACCGAGCGCGACGACAGCGCCACGTGACAGGCGGCCATTATGGACAATATTGTCACCGCTGTCAAACAAGAAGTAAGTAAATAGGTATTGTGAAAAATATTAATGAAATCTTGTGTTATTTTACTATATTACACAATTATGGACAATGGTAGTCAGTAACATTATTGCCAATAATATTAAAATTGTTGTTTTCAGTGAAATTTTAGAGGTTAGGTAACTTACTTTTTTTTTCTTACGGCAAATATCCACTTATTTCTTTGGTCTCGTTTCCACCATGGTCTTGGAAATTGGTAAAATTTACAGTCGCTATTCTTCTTGGTGTTATTACAATTCACAACAACACATCTTACCAGGACCATATTTTTATCTCAAAAACGATTAGAAAATGTTTACTGCAATATGGATTTGACAGCTCAAGTCAGCGACAAAAATGACAATTTTAGCCGTAGCGAGCGCTGTGATCGTTTAGGCTACCCCCTCCACCCGCTTTGCACTCTGCCAATACTTGACTGCACTCTGGGTCAGTGACTAGCCCGCTTAGTTAATTTATTAATGTTGACTAACACTAGTTTTGTAAGCACTGATACTAACATAATATGGATTTATAATCTGAAATAAAACCTTTTTTTTTTTTATAGGCCAAATAGACCGACAATATCCATCTGTAAAGTATTCAGAGCTAAGCTTGAGTTTAAGGTCCATCTTTTGTTTAATTTAATAACGCAACACTCAGGTTCAAGCTAGGGATCGACTCGCTCAATCTTAGCGCCCGCTGGGACGGTGAAATATTACTAGTATTTCCATCTTTATACCCCTTGTATTTCATTTCTACACCAAACAATTCCACGTCTTTATTTGTGCTACGTACAAAAGCTATACGTTCGAATACCCACCAAAGGTTTCGGAGGATTTCGAAATTTCGTTTTGATCTTTAAGTAGCATTCGTGGAGGCGCTCCACAATGTAATTTTGTCTCTTAGAATTGAAGGTGTTTGTTCTGTTATAATACGAGCCGCTTTAAGGGTTTTTGCTTTTTAGTAATGTTTTTGAAATAAAACAAACAAAATTCTGTTGTAAATGTTTATTATTTGCGTTACAAAGAGAAATACCAAACGTAGATTTAATGCGCCTATTGTATCTAAATATTTATCCAAGTGAAAATGTTCAAGTAGATTCCACCAGTAATAGACTACAAGCCCATGGACAAAAAAAACATGTGAAATGAACCAGCGTGATTCACGCTTAGAAGGCTGTTACTATATCATAAAATAAATCTGAGCGCTATGCCGTCTTTTCTGAGCGGTACACACATACACAAATCACGTCTATATCCCTTACGGAGTAGACAGAGCCTGTGGTAATAAAACCTAAAGGCCACGTTTAGCATGAATGGAGTCGTATAGGTGGAAAGGGGAATCAAAATAGTGATGGGTTGCTAGCCGCATCGCCTATAAAAGTCATGATTCTTATGCCCAGGGAATCACGTCTCTATCCCTTACGGGGTAGACAGAGCCTAAGGTAACAAGACCTAAAGATCACGTTTAGCATGATTGCGGGCGTATGGATGGAAAGGGGAATCAAAACAGTGATGGGTTGCTAGCCACATCGCCTATATAACATGATTCCTAAGATTTTCGCCCAATCCCTCGATGGGCTTTTACCATCTGCGCGGGAAGAGAAGCAACTGGTACATTCTATGTTTTTCCTTTGCTCCCAGACCAACATGGAAGTTGGTGTATAAAAGTTCTTCGTATTTAGTGCATCAATGTGTCCAATACAATAATTAATCGTGACGGACTTTTATTTTCGTATTAAAGAAAGAAAGAAAGAAAGAAAAAAAGTTTATTTATGACAATCAACGACAATCAAAAAACATCAAATAAGGGGACAAAAGAATATAATTTCGTTTAATAAGAAAACAAAAGCCCATCGCGATCAATTCTTCCATTAGACACATTAATACATTAAAAACGAGACAACAGACGCACATTTCAAACTTTCATTAAATTTTTGTGAAATAATCGTAATAAACATCAAAATTGCGACGTTGCCAGCTCAGGAATAAACCCTATTAAAAAAAGGTTTCTACACAAGCCTAGTCGATCCAGCTCAGTATATCATAGCCCCATATTGTCCAATGTTCATCTCCATAGAGATAATATCGGGTCTCGTTATTAAGGATCGGAAACGTATTATAACGAACGTGTTCCGATAAGCCTCAATAGTTATGGTAATAGACAACCTTCTGAAGACAATAAATATCGCCACTGTTTCATTATTGTCTTGTTGCGGGCACCGTGCGGTTAAGGCGTGTTCGGGCCGATTCTTACTGCTTTTAGGGGTTAGCTGGTTTCGAATTATCCTTATCTCTAATATTAATATTATATATCTAAATATATATAACTCAAAGGTGACTGACTGACTGACATAGTGATCTATCAACGCACAGCCCAAACCACTGGACGGATCGGGCAGATGTTATGACGTAGGCATCCTCTAAGAACGGATTTTGATAAATTCCACCCCTAAGAGGATAAAATAGGTGATGAACGTTTGCAAAGGTCGTAGCTGCCTAGAGACGCGACGTTAATAATTATTGATGAATATACTATCAACGTCAGTTCTCAAGCCTAATTCTACGCGGACGAAGTCGCGAGCAGAAGCTAGTTATTATATATTATTAGTGCTGCCGAACTTTTCAACCTCACGAAGGATCGGAGGAAATATGCGGAGCTGACGCCAACCTCCACTAGTTGGAGAGGAACTATAAGAGAGACAGAGATTACTAGCTTCTGCCCGCGACTTCGTCTGCGTAGAATTATACATAAAAACCTTCCTCTTGAATCACTCTATCTATTAAAAAAACCACATCAAAATCCGTTGTGTAGTTTTGAAGATATAAGCATACATAGGGGCATAGGGACATAAGGACAGAGAAAGCGACTTTGTTTTA
This sequence comes from Pandemis corylana, assembly GCA_949127965.1. Lineage (NCBI taxonomy): Eukaryota > Metazoa > Arthropoda > Insecta > Lepidoptera > Tortricidae > Pandemis > Pandemis corylana. Next base: position 10,072,323 of record OX421866.1, on the reverse strand, counting down.
TACTATGTAGTGATATGGCTCGATGGAAAAATCTGTAACTTTTTTCTGTAGCTAAGGCTGGTTATTCCTATCAATAGAAAAATCATCAAGCACTTTTAATATAATCATCCATTCCCAATTCTCGGTTTTTAACTGTAATGCCATATAAATAATTTACAATAAATAAATAAATAAATTAGGTGCCAGACAGACAGACGGACAGTGGAGTCATAGCAATAGGGTCCCTTTCCCTTTGAGTACGGAACCCTAAAAGGGTTCTAGCACAACTCCCGTATATTTTTACGTAACAAGAACACTAAGACCCGCTAAGTATCTGTCTGAAATTCCAACGGACGTTTTATTGAAATAACGAAACGAAATAACTGCTCCGCGACTGCTGCGACATTCGGAACGCGGCGTATTCGAAGATCCTACGTAGCTACTACATTGTCACCCGGGACCACAGAGGAATTAACCAACAGAATGAAAATTATCCTCCATTATTCCTTCACAATACAATACAATACAAATACTCTTTATTGAACACCACAAATCAATATAGAAGCAAAGAACAAAGTAGACAATAGGCGGTCTTATCGCTTAATAGCGATCTCTACCAGACTACCAATCAGAGAAATAAGTTGGAGACAGTTTAAGTATGCATGCTGATCTGGGGACAAAGAAAAAACAGAATGTATCAGTTGCTTCTCTTCCCGGGCCCTACATACACACATAAAATATAAATCACGTCTTTATCCCTTACGGGATAGACAGAGCTTGAGGTAACAAGAACTGAAGGCCACGTTTAGCATGATTGTTGCCGTAGAGGTGGAAAGAGGAATCAAAATAGTGATGGGTAGCTAGCATCGCCTATAACATGATTCCTATGAATTTCGCCCATTCCCTCGATGGGCTTTTACCATCTGCACGGGACGAGAAGCAACTGGAACATTCTATGTTTTTCCTTTATGATATTGAATATGTTATAGTTCTTCGTAATAGCCACAACGAGTATTCTATTTATATATAAACTAGCTTCTGCCCGCGACTTCGTCTGCGTAGAATTATACATAAAACCTTCCTCATGAATCACTCTATCTATTAAAAAACCGCATCAAAATCCGTTGTGTAGTTTTGAAGATATAAGCATACATAGGGACATAGGGACATATATGGACAGAGAAAGCGACTTTGTTTTATACTATGTAGTGAAATTAAATGCGTTTGTTAGTCGTGCATAAACTCGAGAACCGTTGGGCCTTTTCGCTTTTCGCAAACTATTTTTTTGTTCGTTATTTTCAAAAGAAGAAATAAAAGAAAAAATTGAAAAAAAAGAAAAAAGCTGGGACGGGAACGAAGCAAACAGCTAGTATATGATATTAACGGTTCTGCATGAAAAGCGCTGAGACTTCAGCGAAAACATTAAATTTCAACGCTTTAATCATTATAATTTAGTAAGTGAACGTCTCCAATTTCATTTAAATAATTAATCCACAAATTCAAAGTAATCGACTTTGTCTGCTTAATTCATCTTCACGCCTCAACGCCTTTGAAGTTATTACTTTGGTTACTACCCGTAGATACACGTACCTAGTCTTCTACAACAACTTACCGTGTACCTAAATTCCAAGGCCTTTTAGATGTGATGCAAGGTCTTATTCCACCAAGGATTACATACGTACACATACACAAATCACGTCTCTATCCCTTACGGGGTAGACAGAGCCTAACTAAGGTCGCAAGACCTAGGCCACGTAAAGCAAGATTGTGGGCGTATAAATGGCAAAAAAAGGAATCAAAATAGTGATGGGTTGCTAGCCGCATTGCCTATAAAATGGTTCCTATGATATTCCCCCATTCCCTCGATAGGCTTTTACCATCTGCGCGGGAAGAGAAGCAGCTGGTACATTCTATGTTTTTTCTTTGCTCCCAGACCAGCATGGAAGAAATAATACCTAATAATTAAAGGTTGCTGCTTAATCAACTAAACATTGGAAACCTCGGGCAAACTCCGGAAAATACTTAGTTCATTTATGACAACAGAAACGCAATCGTAAACAAAATATTGACCGAAAACTCTTAAGTACATCTCTACCTAAACAAAACATGCGACGAATATTGAAATACAAATGGAGCTCTCGAAAAATATGTATTGTGTTGAGGAGGGTGCCTGTCGGAATGTTTTCGAGGGAAATAATAATAAAGAGGAAAGCATCGCCATTCAAACAAAGCAGAGAGCTCAAAGGCTGAATGCTTAGGACGCAATTACAGATGTTGGCGCTAGTGATGTGGCCGATATCCGCATCCATGGGAAGTAATCAATCAATTTTTAAATGAAATAAATGATCTTTATTCAGTAAGTAGGCCGTACAGGCACTTTTACACGTCATGAGTCTACTGGCATTTCGCAAAAGGAGACACTGTTGAGAAGAAACGCCGAAAGAAACTCAACAGCCAGTCAGGCTTAATATTAAGACAAATACAAATCACAATTTTACATTCGATACAATGTTAACATTAATTAATTAGGTAAGTTTTTTTAATGACTAAGTTATTTTAATTACTAAGTTATTTGGTTTCCGGTTTAGCCCATGCATGTTTGTCTGTTAAATAGTCCTCTGTCCTAAAATATGCCTTTGACATAGAGACTTTTTAAAGTAATTTTTAAGCACTGGAAAGGGTAATTTTAAAGCTTCATCAGTTAACTTATTATACAATCGTATACATTGACCTAAAAATGATTTTCGTACTTTACGAACGCGAAACTTTCCAATGGCAATTTTATTTTTATGTCTATTTAAAAATCTAGCTTCATCGATACCGTCAATGATTCTGCCAACGTCGAGGTTGAAGAAGACTATTTGTTTTTAATCAGCTGTGGTTCCATGGGAAGTATAAGTGAACAGATGACAACGCAAGGTTCTGTCTTCTGAGACAGCCTGCCCGCTGGGTTGACGTTATCGCGAAGACGGAAGCGGCTGGATGCGAATGCGTGTGCGTGCTTATGAAGAAGCCTATGCCCAACAGGTGACCCCAGGCTGAAGAAGAAGAAGTATCATATTCTTAAGCTAACTGAGCTTGCAATCACACTGCCATACTGTAATGCAAACGGGTTAGAAATCGTCGACCGTCGTCGCTGTTGCCAAGCAAAAAATAACCAAAAAAAAATTAATCAAAATGTTGCTTGCATACTTTTTAATTTCTGTACGGATTTTATTGACATCAATCTAAGTAGAAGACAAGTTTGTAGCTGAGCAATAAATCTACTCTTTACAATAAAACGTTCGCACGTCATCTGCCAGCGGTTCTACGAGCTAAATTAAAAAATACATATTTTCAAATTTTTCATATCATCTTCAAATCTCAGTAAAACGTACAAGCAACATCCCTAGTTGGGAGCGGGCCGCGCAGAGGGCGCAACTTTATTAACCAGACAATTGTAGTATCTGTATCATACGGAAAGATGATAGCTGGCAACCCTGGATTAACATTCGAACTTGGAACGTTATGAAACACGTTTTTTAGAGCTGGCCGTTTCTGTAGGTTGCTATTTGCATAAGTATTAGTCTATTGAAAAAATAGTGGTACCTACCTACTTAAACTTATATCATGGCAAGGGGGCCATAGGCGTTCAGCCTTATTTATTCCTCGTCTATTTTATGAGGAGTATGTACCAATATTTCAGATTCTAAACTCCCGTGTATTAGAATGAGCGTTGAAAAGCAATCAACCAATGCGTCAGCAATTTTCTTTGAAAGTAAAGTAGGTACGTATATTTACTACCAAATGAATCAAGAATTTTACTTTTTTCATGTTTATTTTTACAGGTGTAAAGAAATTAGAAATCATGTTTATTTATTGGTTTATTTCTTACCTGCAATGGGTGGTGTTGGGGTAAAAGCACGAATCACGGAATGAAGAGGATCCGAGTTCGATTCCCGTCCATAGCTTTACTTTTCGGATTTTTCTGTGTTCTAGTTTTCAGTATCCTTTAGAAATACATAATAGTAGGTATTTATTAAAAATAAATAGTACTTTTACTATTTTTACCCGACTAGGGCAAAGCACAGGCTATGTATGTTCATCTGTTCCCTCATTGTTCCTAAGCTACTTATCAGAACTGGACAATTAAGGTATCGTTAGACGATTCTTGATTGTCCGCTAGTTATAAGCTATATGACGTGTCACTAAATCTAATGTAACGCCCTCTAGCGATGATAATAAAGTACTCTGTTAATTAAAAATAAATTTATTGATTTAGGTAACGGAATATTCCTGTACAGAAATGACCCCTAAGACTTAGGTTGCTCCCAACAACTGACACTCAGTATCCCACTCATTTAAAAGGAAAAGGGTTAACACAAATAAAAGGTTACACAATATCCCCACACAACAAAGAACAAACATTACCTTTGTACAGTTTTATTAGATTCAATTGAAAATAAAACGCCCAATCTCAAGTATTCATGTGTGGCTACACAAATATAATAGAGGGTCGGCCCGCTAGTGCTGTGATTTATTTGCCGAATCTAAAAGAATATAACATTTTTATTTATGTTTCACCTGCCGAGTGACGTGCGCTCCCAGACGTAAGTAATTTGCTGTACAACTCGCGCACACAACTCATTTTTGTAACTGAATTATGAGCGGGTGTTCGGAGGTCTTCTTTTGTTTTGACAGATAGTGCTAAGGCGTTGCCTTGCATGCTAGGGTCTGGTTTACGGTTTTTTTTATAGGGGACTGAGCTCCAAGCTCTAAGGATACAATACATAGAGTGTGGAGTGGGTCTCATGTGTGTTATTGCGCTAGAAATTGGCATTGTTCATTTTTTTTAGTATGCTCCAATTCGAAAACCATTTTGAGGACAACCATCAATTATCCGATTTATCTTGTCTGATTTCAAAAATACTTTATGATTGCAGATATTTTTGTAAAAGTACTTTGAACCTTTGTTTGACCGAACGACCGGGTTTTTAGACAGAATCCAGCATCGAATGTTTGCCACAAAAATGAAAAAAAAAGTTTGGCTATGGCAACTGTCACGTGTCACTGTCAAATCTAACAAAACCATAGACAAAGCCGTTTTTTTTATAGCCAGCCGAACGAAGGCGATTGGGATTCTGTCTAAATTCACGAATTATCAAACAGCGAAAAAATATTTATTATTAATTAACAAAGCTAGGTACGTAAAAGCATAATATTCAAATTAGTTGCTTGAAATAGTCCATTTTATCAAATAAAGGTGTTAAAAGCACAGCTTTAAAAAAATGAACAATGCCAATTCTTATTACACATAAACGGATAACTCACGTATAAAAAGTCGAGTGATGTGTGTTCGTTTCGCTGCCGCCGGGGCGAGCGCTCCAGGAAGAAGGACTACGAAATAGTCTGAAACATGTCGAGCATCACTCGACTTTTTATACGTGAGTTATCCGTTTATGTGTAATAATGATTAAGTCTCACGGTAGTTTCATGTTGAAAATGCCAATTCTTGTTATATGCCGGGACGTGTACCAACTATCGACTTCAACGAAAGTCGTCAACAATCGATCTGTCAAGGATTTAAGTAGGGAAAATTGGCTGTAAGTAGATATTTTCTTCTTCAGAAAAAAAGGAAAAGGTACTTATTTGACTGCATGTATTCTTAAGAAGTAGTGTTTGGAAGGGACACCTGCTAAGTAGGGTAAAACATAGATTTTACCGGTTGCTTCTCTTCCCGCGCAGATGGTAAAAGCCCATCGAGGAATGGGCAAAAGTCTTAGGAATCATGTTATAGGCGATGCGGCTAGCAACCCATCTCTATTTTGATTTCCCTTTCCAGCTATACTCCCTTATCATGCTAAACGTGGCCTTAAGGTTTTGTTACCTTAGGCTCTGTCTACCCCTGTATCTAACTATCTATACACATGACCACACAGTAGGCTAACACGTTTAAAACTCTACACTAGTTTATTCTCATAGCACACGGACCGACAACAATAACTTGCGTCGCACAAACGTAACTGTTTCACACTTGTAAGTAGTATCAGTACAATGTTAGTAGTTTTTAGTTCACTCCAAGTTCTCTTTGCAAACATGCTAATCAAGCGACAAAGGTGCCCACAAAAACAAGTAGGCGTAACTAATTTAACTTTTCCGTCGGTCTGAGCTACATTCTATTGTTTATTTAGTTTACCAGCCGCAAAGCAAGTTTGTAATTGTGCAAGTTTAAATCAAATGGAACGGTATCATTGTGGTCTACACTATGAATGAAACTCGTAGCTGTTTTGTAACTTTGCTACGGTTGCTACGGACTGCGTAGCGAGTGCTACACTCTGCAGTGGAAAGTAAACGCGTTAAAATGTAGCAGCTGTACCACATCCTTAGGTTATATTAGTCAATATTACACATAAACGGATAACTCACGTATAAAAAGTCGAGTGATGCTCGACATGTTTCGGACTATTTCGTAGTCCTTCTTCCTGGACTACACTGGATTGCTGGGAGCATCACTCGACTTTTTATACGTGAGTTATCCGTTTATGTGTAATAATGATTAAGTCTCACGGTAGTTTCATGTTGAAAGTATATTAGTCAAGTCAGAATTGACCAAATTGTTTTTTTTAATGGCCTTTATGGCCTGGATTCCGAGTGCTTTAGGCCGAACTGGTTTGACAGATACAAATGTGGCCAGATATGTGAAAGTATAGGTACTTAATAGTTACAAATAGGTAAGTATCGAAAATTTTATCGATGTTAGGTACGTTTAGAGCATGTTTCACCGTTTTCTGTTAAGTTCCAGTCATCTTAAGTGTCGTTATCTACGATTCCGTCTCTATTTATTATCACATTTATGAAACAAACCCTTAGTGTACCTAGTTGCAAAACGAAGTGATCGGAGAAACTGATAAGGGAACCAAAATTCTTCACACATCTTAACCGTTTCAACTTTCAAGCGATTATTTAGAAAAATCGATTTTTTTCCCGATGAATTTTAAGTTCAAGTAAGCACATTAGGTATGTTTCGCAAAGTTAGCTAAGTGGCAATCAAAGAGTTTTCCTAATATCGCTAAGAGTCCGAAACTAAAAATGCATTAGATACACTTTGCTCAACGATGAAATGTTTGTTAAATAATCGATTTCTATCAATTTACTCTTTTAATTCTACAAACATTCAAAGGTGAAGGTGCGAAACATACAGTGTCTAATCTGAACTTTCTTTAATTTACATTCATTATATCAAATACCGTCTGGTTTAGTTACTTATTATTTCACAATATCAACGTTCTAGCAAAGGAAAACAATTTTATAAATTGACAGCCCGTCTTCGAGATTTGGAGGTAGGTAGTCTAATACTAAAAAAACGATGCCTTTTATTCCTATTTGGTGAAAATTAATTAGGTACTCAGTGGAGTGGAGTGTATTGCGATATTGCTATTTCCAACTTAATTTTTATCTTTTCGTGTTGCCAGAGCAATCTGGTGAGATACAATTTATTTTTGTACGCAGACGAATTTATTCATATACCTACGAGTTACTTTCAAATTCTTTAGTCACAGCAGTAAGCTCTCTCGCAAATCGCTTTGTTGACTCATTTTTGAAATAACCGAAGTATTTTTCTACGTTTTCATGCCCAATGGCTCCGCCATTTTTAAATATTTCCAAAAAACTGATTCAACAAAAAAACGATACATAATTATCGAAGTAGCTCACAAAATTTTCTTAATAATTCAAAACTTATTTTTGCGAATTGGCCGCCAAGGACTCTTTATCCATGTTTTTTTTTTTAACTACCAGCCTATTCGGAAAGACCATCATTGCCAAGAAACATAAATCACATTTTTATCCCTTACAGAGATAGACAGAGCCTAAGGTAGCAAGACCTAAAGGCCACGTTTAGCATGATTGTGGGTGTATAGGAGGAAAGCGGAATCAATATTGTGATGGGTAGCTAGCCGCATCGCCCCTAATTGCCATGATTTTCGCCCATTCCCTCGATTGGCTTTTGCCATGTGCGCGGGAAGAGAAGCAACCAGTACATTTTATGTTTTTTTCTTTACTCCCAGACCAGCACGGAAAAAACCAATTCCAACCAGCCAGTATTATATCGCTGCTTATAAACTGAAGGGCCACAAATCAAAATTGTCCAAAATCACTTTTATTTAAAAAATGTGGCCAAAATCAACCTTATTTTCATATGACACAAAGACACCGGTCAAAATCGGTCTCTAAATCGCAATTTTATGCATGCGCCCTTTCGGCATTTTTACGCATTGATGGTTAAGTTCAGAGCAAAGCGGCCATTATTTGAGTTGCGACCCTACCAGTCGGCGCGAGCGCACCTCAGCTTGTGAATTTTATGGGTAACAGGGCCACATTTGGGAATGCAACCGTTTCGCCTATAAAGAACAAGTAAGTACTCAATTATTTATAAGACTAAGGTGCCACGTTTTGAAAAGTGTTTGTCTTGCTTATAAAAACAAAGAAGGACAGGATCATTTTTTAAGCAAAGGTGCCATGTGCCGGAAAGTGTCCGCTTAGTAATAAAAAAAATCCAATAATATTATTATTGTTACAACTTTTTTTGTAAAATGTCTGTTTTGCTCAAAACATTGTTGTTTTTGCGATGTTTTCTTTCAAGACAAAAAAGGCTTTGATACAATTTTGAATTGCTGTTTGGCAGGAATCCTTTATTTTATGATATGGTATTTTATGTTGTGCAATAAAAATAGCACACATTTATTATTTATCTATATTTTAACTAACTATTCTTACAAGCGCAAATTTCTATTTCTTTTATACCATTCAAATGAAAGAGGTTTGTGACGCTCCTGAATCAACGGCACTATGCTACTCGCTTTATTTTAATTTCTGCTTTTTTCTTTCATCTTTCACCCTTTCTTCCATGTCAAAACCAACGCAACATACTTGTATCGATTCTTGCCTTGTCTTTTTCTGCCTACCTCTATCTATAGTTTGTGTAAGTATTTATTTTCACTTGCAGAATGAGTACCAGATCACACAGAATTTTGAACATGGTTCTACCTAAAACCAATAATTCCGTCCATCAACAAATACAAGAGCCCGATCAAGATTTACCTATACCAAAGAAAAGAAAAAAAACGCTCATCAATTTACAGAAGCATGATTCTCAGTCTTTACTTAGTTATCAAAGATTCTGATGATGACTCTAGCTCAAATTCTGATAGTGATTTTGGCAAATCTGCGAGCTCAGATGGTACAGAAGATTGTTAAATATATTAAAAATTAAAGATTTGATTGTTTCTTTGTTTGATAACGTTGAATATGCTCCGAAACTACTGGGCCGATTTGAAAAATTCTTTCACCTTAAGAATCTGATGAACATAGGTTATATTTGATTCGTCCCGGCCGAAGTTGCGGGCAACAGCTAGTCTATATAAATAAAAATGAATCGTCGAAATGCACGTAGCTACCGCTTAACTTCCGGACAACTGCACCAAATTTAATAATTATTTTTTTGTTGTGTTCTTTATTGCCAGGACATGGTTTGTAGATAGTAAAATTATGAAAAAAAATCTAGTGGGGACAAAGCCCCAGGCAATAGCTAGTAACAAATAATTGAGAAGTTATTTAGTAATTATTGCTTAGAAATCGCATAATTATAAAAATATATTATACAATAAGTGAAAATTTTGATCTCTTGTTAGAACTAGTAAGGTACGATATTATTACAATTGCATAAGAAGCTATAATTATGGTTTTACCTATACTTATTTATGCCTGTTGAGGTTCTAGAAGCATTTATTGTTGTTAAATATTTATTTTGTATGGTGCCAAAACACTTTTTATATAATTAAAATTTAAGTTTTTGATTAATTTCAAAAATAGCAATTTGCAAAGATAAGTTTTTTTTCATGCTTTTTTTTAATTATAATATTGTGTTTATTCAGCTTGGTTGTGATAAAAAAATTAAAGAAAACATTTTTATTTTTTCGACTTGTGGCCTTTTATTCAAATTATTTATTTACTTGTGAAGAAAATGTTATATGCTAAACGGACTTATGTGCTGCTAGGCGTCTTTGGGTTATAGTTACCTCAACGTTAAAATAAACAAAAGGTAGAGAATTAAAATACGCATCGACGGTATTATGACTCAAAAGCATTGGACGTAGGAGTGCAAAAAAAACAATTAAAAAATAAAATGAAAATTTTAATTGTGCTCTCCCCAAAAAAACTTATTTTTGATTTGTGGCCCTTCCGTTTATAAGCAGCGATATATGCTAGTGATGTGATCATGTAACACCAACGTCCCTTTTAACCGCAAAACTGCGTAAACAACCCGCACACGTTTTAAAGTGAAGTTTACCACATTCATAACCAGCTGAGCCCCCCAGATTAACAACGTCAAGATAACCTACTTTATTAAGCCGTGTAACCTACATGCATAAAATTTAAATGCTAACTATCAAACATTTAGATTTACCGGGTCGTTAATCTGTGGATTTCGGGCCCGGTGCGTGCTCTAGATATCCTGGCGTTATACTCCGATATTCGTGTTGTTCCGCTCACGCTAATAATCGTTAATGGAAGAGTGAAAGGGACGTTAAAATTCGAAATTTGAAAATCGAATTTTGGGGTAGCCCTGAACTATTTGCTCATGCTAATAGAGTTGTAATGTTTGAGCTTGTTATTTTAAAATAGGAATCGATCGGAGTAGAATAAATGATACACGGAACGTATGTGCCAATATACCACTGCCTGTAACCAAATAAAAAGTTAGGGGTGCGAGTCGGGTTACCTCCTCGTGTGGTCAAGAGCTGCGGATCGTTTTTGGATCCGTCCGAGGGGAAGAGCACTGCTTGGTCCGGTGCACCCGGCCTGGGCAACGGCTAATGATTTTCCTGCAGTTTCTGAGGGATATCATTGACCGTTGGCTAAGAGCCCGAGAGGGAAGAGGGGTGTACAACGTTGCTGACATTTTGTCACAAGATTTTTAAATTATATTTTTGTTACTTTGACATTGGCGAAGTTGCCGTCGCTATTACAACTTGATACGCCACAAATAAGAAGAAGAATAAAAAGTTAAAAGTTCGACGAGTTCTCGAAAATAAGTATATATAGGTGTAAAACTTAACCAGTTGTATGTGTGAGTAATGTGTGCGAATAGACAAATTTATGTTCCAAATAGAAAAATGACTTAAGTCCAGTGGCGTAGCGTGCCTTGGTGGGGCCCCGTATAAAAAAATATTATTTGGGGGCCCTTATGAAGGATTTTTTTTATATATGAATAGGAAGGCAAACGAGCAAGTGGGTCACCTGATGGTAAGTGATCTCCACTGCCCATAGATACCCGCAACCCCGGAAGGATTGCAGATGCGTTGCCAACCTAGAGGACTAAGATGAAATGCCTTTTGTGCCCGTAATTTCCCCGGCTATCGGATTTCGCTAGTTAAACAATAAACGTTATTCTATTCTATTCTATTCTATTATCTTACTCTCCACACCGGAACACAGCAGTGCAAGCACTGCTACTTAGCGGCAGGATTAGCGAGTAAGATGGTGGTAGCGATCCGGACGGACCGCTAGACGGACGGAGGATAAAGAATTTTCGCTTACGTATGTCAGGGGCCTCCTTGGCCCGGGGGCCCCGTATAATTGATACGGTAGATACGGCGGTAGCTACGCCCCTGCTTAAGTCCCATGTCAGTTCTATACACTACTACATACAATAAGTCATTTTGCTTATGTTTTTCACCTGAGTACCTACCTTTATTTATAGGAACAGATTAATAGACTTTTAAAGCAGACTACGAGGATTGCTCAGCCTTAATACTTTGTTTTTCACCAATTAAACATGGTGATATATTTATAACCGTTTTTAAGATACAGCTTGTTAAACTTTCGTGAGAAAAATCTGCACGTTTCAACCCAAGCAAGCTATCTAGCTATCTAGAGTTGTCAATTTGTCACTGATATTAAAGCTTTACCGTAAGTCAATTCGTAGCTCACCTTCTTACTTTCAGCTCAATTTGTATAATTTTTTTAAATTTGTATAAATCTTCCACAGTAAGTAATCACTTTTTATCAGTGAAACAGCATAACAGAAAGGCCCTACAAAAATATTTCGTAACTTTCATTTAATCACTATTTTCCATCTTCATTAGTTCACACAAAGTCTTTGATCGTTTGGAGTTACTCGATAAAAATAACTTATACTTAAGGCTTAGCGAGCCAGCGAACAAAATTGTTACTGAAATTTGATATTACTAACAAACTTTTCCGATGGATATTTTATTGAATCTGGCGTAACTTTGCGGAGGTCTATTTCAATAAACAAAAATGTTTACCTAAAAGGTAACCAGGCCTGTGCGTAATATATATTTTTCATGCAATCCCTCCCTCCGCTACTGACATATTAAATCCCACAAACTTAAGTATTCCTTACACCACACAAACACTGACGCGTTTTGATTTTGACGCGTCCCGTAGAGGGACGGGATCATACGGGGGCATGAAAAACATAATATATTTCGCACAGGCTTCGTTATCTTGCACGTGAGTAGCGAAGCAGCAAGGTACCTAGATAAGTACATTTTGTTAATTTTCCAATAAAAAAAAATATTTTGTGACAGTCTCAACACAACGCACAAGCTGTTTGTTATTTGTGGCGTTTCTATTTTTTTTTATTTGTGGCCAAAGTCCTACTAGGTACATACTTGGCGGAATCCGTGACACTAGAGGCCGCTACCACCAGAAAGAGTAGGATGGAGATGGTCGCTATGGCCTCGGATCGAGCAGTGGAGAGCTATAATTTATATACCTGTGTATCTATATTCCTCAAGGAGTCCAAGGTCCCTAAAAGAAAAGATTTACGATACCTATACCACACCAACGTTAATATGAAGTCGCGCTCATAGTGCCACTTGAATCGCATAGTTATTTACAAATAAAGGATATAACTATGACACCTATATATCTTATCAATTTTAAGGAATAATAAAATTAACTAGGGAATCTTCTCATCTCGAGTAATTTTGCACTAGTAACGCCATCTACGAGAAATATGCCGAAAGTAGTGGACAATATTGTCTGAAAGTGAAACTAGATGGCGGTACTTGTCATCAAACAGAAAATTAAGATATAACACTCGGGCAGCGAATTAATGACTATTTGGTCAAGATAATTATTTTATTATTATAATCTAGGAAAGAAATATGTTGTTCTAGTTAATAAATCAGATAATTGTATATACAGCACTAGAAATAGAATAGCTATCGCGCGATGCAATTTTCCAGGATAAAAACTATCCTGTTCTTCCCCAGGACCCAAACTTAAATTTCAACTAAATCAGTCCAGCGGTTTAAGCATGAAAAGGTAAGACAGACAGTTACTTCCGTTTAGTAGGGATTTAATGCTGTCTCTAACATCTCCAAATACGTTCAGCAAGTAGATTTCCACTATTAACAAAATTATTTTAGAAATTGAAAAGGTTTTCCTCATTAGCAGGTAAAAAAACTACTGATTTATAATTACAAGTCAACATTTATTACTAAGATATTCTACAGACTAAATGACAAAAATCATTTTGGTTTCGCTTGTACATTTGACAACTTTGTGGGGTCAAATTTGTATGTTTTCTGGAGGGGACCTTTTCCAGATTTTGTAAAGATCAGCTCATCTATTCTCTGTCTCTCAGCCAATTCTTTTGATATTTTCATATTTGTCCAGGAATCTTTTGCTCCCTCCACAAAGCCTTTCTTTTTAATCGGTAGGTTTTCAGGCGTATGCTTCACTAGCTTAGGGATCTTGAGGTAGTCCCTCACTGCTGGTATCTTGAGAACACCAACTTGGACCAACGATATGAAGTTACTGGAACACCAGTAACAAAGAATAGCTCCCGGGAAGTTGATAGTGAACGGGATCATGACAAGCGGAATTGCTCGTAGGAAATATCTCATCATAACCATGTTTGATGCTTCAAGACGACCTCCGTCAACTCCCAATTCAATGGTTGCCCACAATGTGGCACTTGTTATTAAAGGAAGCAGAAAGAACTGATCTGGGACTGTCAAATCCATGAACCAAGCTAAACCTCCATATGTCATGCTCTCGACAGGACAGTTGGCCATTCCTCTCAGCCCCATGAAGAAAGAAATGAAGAATGGTGCTTGAGCCAGTGGCACCAACATATTTTTCAAAGGGTTTAAACCTTTCTCTTTCATAAACATCATCATTTCTTGAGCATACCGGGCTGCCTCTAATTGATTGCCGGACTGGCGCGCTTGAGTCATCTTAAGTTGCAACATTTGAATCTCTGGTAGATTGTTGTTCATGACTGCAGTGTTCCGTTGTGACATAATAACTAGTGGAAACATGGCAACTCGGACAACAACTGTGCCTATTAAGATAGCACCCCACCATGGTACGTCTAGTGAAACATGAAGGTATTCCAGGCACTGCTGCACGATGCCCACAGGGCTCCAGCCACCAAGCCCCAAACTGGCAAATGTGGGTTCTCCATTCGCTGATAACGATTGTACAGCCTCGGCTAATCCGCCCGATAACTCAGGTACGGGAGGGGGCTCTGGTATAGCGTCGACTACAGATAGCGGCTTGATCGTTTCACTGCCCGATGACGAAAACCGCACAGTACCAGCTGATGCGTACACATAATAAACCTTCGCTTTTTTAACCTCAAATTTGTCGCCAAACAAATTCAAAGTAGCGCTACGGCGCCCGTGGCGACTTAACAACTTGAACATTTTCACTAAATGCCACAGTCACTTATAAGGAATGGAGTGTTTAAAACGCAGATATGATAAAAATCATATTAACGATTACACAATATTAATCACTATTCATTAGTGAAAATGTTTCTAAAATAAAATCATAACCCACAGTCCCCGGTGACACAGATGTAATATGACATTAATTTTGTGACAGTATTAGTAACAAATAAGATGTTTTAAGCAGTAGCTTAAATAGTTTAAAACCTTTGAGGCAAAAAGCCTAGAATTCAGTTCAATTATTGGTCCAAACTATGTTAAAGTACTAAATCGGCGAAATTATTCACCTTCTCCGTCATAATTTCATAAAGTCTTAGCATTTTACTCTACGATTTGGACATGTCACGTTACGTTGACAGATCATTGCTCGGTTGTTTTGTTACGATAGATTGAGGTTATAACTGCATGGAAAATTGGAAATTATTGAGAATCTTGGACATTGTGTTACCTATTAATGTGATGAATATCTATCAATATGGCTAAAGTGTCCTATCCGTTCAAGAAGATAAATAAGTCTTTATTCCTGTCATCTACATCAACTGTAACAGAGGACTCTCTGTACTGGAAAAAACTTGGAGTAAGTTAATTACATTTAAGTTTCAGGTGTTATTATTTACTTGTGTATGGCCTTTAGGTCTTGCTACCCCGTAAGGGATAAAGACGTGATTTATGTATGTATGTATGTGTATCGACAGTATTAATTAATATTTGTTTTCGTTTTAGTTGCCAGTTCTCGTTAAAGAATACGGGGCTATCGACTACTTGGATTTCTGCCCTGTGGAGCCCTACTATTTTGCCGCAACATGTTCCGTTAGAGTTCAGGTAAGTGTTACTATTTATTCGCGAAATAATGCATTCTGCCAGTATACTAACTTATTTTTGTATTTACAGATATATGACCCAATTACTAAAGTAGTTGCAAAAAATCTTTCCCAATTTGTCCAAGGAGCCTATGGTGCCTCATTTAGAGGTGACGGTCGCTTGCTCGTGGCCGGCAGTGAGGAGGCTGTGGTGAAACTGTTTGATGTCCAGTCTAAGAATGTACTCAGGGTGTTCACAGGACATACCGGACCAGTAAGTTTTTGAACATCGACTTGATCAAAAAAAGTTTTACGATGAACATTTGCTATACTATAAATCAAACTAGAGTGGTTTTCTTTAACAGTGTATTTATGTAATTATTTCAGGTGCACAGAACATACTTTACAAAAGATCAAACAAAAGTCCTTAGTTGTTCAGATGACAAATCAGTTGGTCTCTGGGACATAGCAACAGAAGCAAGAGTTGCTAGTTTCTCTGAACACACGGACTATATTCGAGCGGGAGCCACAAGTCCCATATCTCCAGAAATCATTCTGTCTGGTGGATACGACAACACACTCAAACTGTATGACTGCAGGTCAAATGAAACGGTGCTTACAGTTAATCATGGGGAACCAGTGGAGTCCACACTCTTCCTGCCGTCAGGTGGTATATTCATTAGTGCTGGAGGCACAGAAATCAAAGTCTGGGACATCTTCAATGGAGGAAAGCTTCTGTCTTGTATTTCGCAGCACCACAAAACGGTTACATCATTGCGGCTGTCCAGCAACAACAGCAGACTCATCTCTGCATCGTTGGACAGACATCTCAAGATCTACGACATTTCAACATTCAATGTTGTCCACAACATAGACTTCCCTAATGCTATCCTCAGTATGGCTGTATCGGATAATGATGATATCCTGGCAGTTGGAATGGTGGATGGTGTTATATCTATTAGCAAAAGGGAACATTCCAAGACGAAAAAGACCGTAGAGAGAAAGGGCATGTACAAATTTGCAGCAGATGTGGTTCAGAGTGCTAATGTAGATATAACAGTTAGTAAGACTCGGATTGCCAAGGAACCGAAAATGGATACATGCTTAAGAAAGTTGGAATACACAAAGGCGCTTTCTAATGCATTGAAAAATTCTGATAAATATCCAATAAAGACTGCTGCTTTGCTCCAAGAATTGCTTAAAAGAAATGTGCTCCATACAGCAATGTCTGATCTAGATAATCACAAAATTGGAACATTATTTAAATATGTACGAATACATTTAGGTGAAGCGAAGTATAACAGAACCATCATTGATGTTTTGAATGTCATTGTAGATGTATTTGGTGATCAAGTCTACCAGCTAACAAAAGAGAATCTATTTTTATATGAAAAAATAACTAAAAAAGTGAAAGATGAAATTGAGGTGTGCAAAAGTGTGAGTGAATTGGAAGGGGCAATTAGTTTATTGTTGTCTGGAGCACAGGCAGGATCAGTGACAAGTCCTTTAGATTCAAATGAGACACTCGCGCCATCAACTAAAGCTCTGAAAGAAATTGTAATTGATGTTTAATAAAGGATGAAATAATTTTTCTTTTGTTTTGTTTTTAAAACTATGAGGAATTAAATATGGCAAGATTATCAGCTCCCTATAGCATAAATTTCTGTGCTATATTATCAGGGGATAATGAGTAAGTGTCGATATATTGTTTACTCTCTTAAATACATCCATCATCATGGTAGAGATCCCTTATAGGTATAAGTTCGCCTTTGTGCATTATATTTAAGGTCTTTTTTTGTGATTTGTCTCTACTTCTCTATATTTGTACAATAAAGTATTTACTTACTTACTTACATCCCAGCAACCAGTTCTTGGGGCAATGGCGCACGATGGCCAAACCAACACGTAGCGTTAGTAATATGTAGTCATGCATATAGTCCCTGGTGTAAAGTGAGCCTGGTAAAAGTACCATAGTAAACTATCCAATCCTAACTGGTCATTGCCAAAATTCCCACATTTTTAGTTTGTGTTCGTAGATATATCTTGTCTCATTCCTATTACACATCGCGAGTGTCAGGCTCATAGTGTGTTATTCTCTTTGTGAATGGGTATTTCGGGTAATCTAAATTGTCCCTGAAAAGGTTATGTTAAAGTAATTAAATTAAATCGGTGTGATCGAGTTTTAAATAAAACGCGATATTACTATCTCAGTGCGTAGCGTAACGATGTTTAAATAATCTATAATCTGTTGAATCTGTGGTGCATGTCAAGAAATGGATTCTAGGATTTTAAGATTATTAAATAGTTTATACTCCTTTGTATACAAGTATTCAGTGAGTATTTTTTATTAATAATATTTCAGTCTTTAATTTTTCTTATAAGAAACTGTTCCTTTAAAGCCTGTAAAATTTGCGTATCTTTTGCAGATGGCTTAAAATACTACCTAATTATAAAAATTATTATACAATTTTGGAATCGTCTATTTCACATACAACGTTACGAGTATGTACGAAAAATACTCGAGCTGTCATAAAGATCCACTTAGCACAAACTTCACTCCACTCCACGATTAGTCGTCCAATCTGAAAACTAAAAATGACGTTTGTGATGCACCTGAGTTTTATTTTATTTAATCAGTGAATGGTTTTATCAAAACGCAATAAGTCGTTAACGTTTTATAGGAAGAACAAGAATGTTTACTCCGTGTACAGGACGTAACCAAAAACCTACAAGTAACAATAAAATGTACGTATTCACTTGTGAGGTTTCAAACCATGTTATTGGCAACAACCTTCATAGTTTGTTATTTTATTCCTGATAATGATTGTATTAACGGTCGAATAACACAGCAATATAGTTGTTTAAGTGTTGTTTTTTATAATACTTTAGTATGAACGGGAATTGTTCTCGAGTAATATTTTTTATGGTTTGTTTTTGTAGTGTCACCATATTTCAAGGGTAGTTGGAACTCTATTAATAATGGATGAAAAAAGGGTGGCGGATTACTTCGTGATCGCGGGCTTGCCTGAAACCCCGGAACCACTGGATGACTCTGACTGCGGTCACTTGAAGGGATATGTTACAAAAGCACCTATAACAGATATCAGTAAGTTTACTAACTTTTCACCTGCAGCCGTACTTAAAGATTTCATGATTCTTAGTCTTCAATTATAACAATTTTAACACTTCTTTAATACAACTTTGTAAAACACATGCAAGGTTTGAAATCAACTGCATTTTCTACAATCTCTTGTTATGTTAAAATATTATCAAACAAAATATTGTTTTAAAACAGTGTTTTTTTTAATTTCTGATCAAGCCAGCCAATTAAATAGCTATGTGATTAAATTCTTCAAAAATATTGATGCCAATGCTACACCAGGTAATTCATGGTATAATGTTACTCATTGTCCATCTCTAATATAATATTCCTCTCATCAACTCAAAGGTTGACTGGAATAGATCCCTTGACGGGATAAGTCCACCTCCGTGCATGTGTCTTAAAATAATGTAAATAAAAGTACCAATCGTTTACTTCATTGTAATGTCTTGTTCAACACATAATTTTTTTTTTTTTAATCTAAAATTTTAACGAGGCTTGAGTGCACCAATGGTGACTATGTCATAAATTATTTTAATTTAACATGTTCACTGCGCAGCATAGGGTCGGTCGACCCATATACATGTATGGTTAATTACAAGTTAAATTAATTTCTGCAGCAAATATGTTAATTCAAGTTTTAAGCTAGCAAGTCAGTCATAGAGTTGTGCAGAGATACTGTACATGCATACATGTACATAGTAAAATGGACCTTTCTAGAGATCACCCTAAATGAGAACACGAAAATAGGTCAATAAGGGGTGCTAAAACATAATTGACTACATAAAGGGCACCAAATTACTTGAATTCAATAAAAATTTTAGGTCGATCAATGCGTTGATGAGTCAAAAGACCCGTCCTCCCTGTCGGGCTCTTAGCCAACGGATAATAACATCCCTCAGAGACCGCTAGGAAATTATTAACCAATGCCCAGGGTGCACCGGACCAAGCACTGCTCTTCCCCCTGGTCGGATCCAAAAACGAACCGCAGTTCTTGACCACAAGCGGAGGTAACCCGACTCGCACCCCATTACTTGTTTGTTTTATTCCTAACACAGTTTATGTGTCACCACTAAAGGCAGCAGTTGTTAAAGTTTGGAAGCCTAGCGGTTTGACCTATTTAGTTCCAATTAAGCAGAGGGTTGTAGATTGGAACCTGGGGTTATCGTCTCTTGAGTTTCTGGAATGTGCAAAAAAGAGATTTTTGATAAAAGAAAAAATTTTGAGAAAAGCAGCACACACTTGCTAAGCAATCAATGTGTGAAATTCCTAATTGGCACTGGGCCTGCATATGGACTATAACCCAAGCCCTTTCAATCTGAGAGAAGGCCTCGTAAACTTGCAACTCTTACTGTATTTTAAAGTTATGCAAACAGAATCTTTTAAAGAAAAAGTAAAAAAAAAAACAGTAGAGCTATCCTCATAGAAACCCATAGAAATATTAATGGAGGAGAAGTCGCGTCGTACGTAATTTCATAGAGCACCAGTGTCGCCAAATTTCTCCTACTATAGCTCCCATACACACACATTGAACTGCGTAAAAACAAAACAACAGGAGGAGCCTTTCTCCTTTCTCTGATCTGAGTAGAAACCCAACAATAACTTCCCACCTGGTCGTAATTGTGCTGTTTAAAAATATAATGTAAATAACATTCATACATACATACATACCGTCACGCCTCTTTCCCACAGGGGTAGGCAGAGACTTTATTCCACTTGCTACGATCCTGACATATTTCTTTCGCTTCATCCACAGTCATCAATCTCTTCATACATGCTCGTCGGTTTCGGGTACTCCTGACCTGACCTTTTTCCAAAACGTCTCCTATTTGGTCTCGGAACGTCCGTCTAGGCCTTCCCCTCCCAACGCAACCATTCGTACTCCCCATATAGATCTGTTTAGTTAGTCTACTTTCATCCATCCGCTCTACATGCCCAAACCAACTAAGCATACTTTTAAATAAATATTATATTTATTTATTATATTTTAATGTAAATAAGGAAGTGTTTATTTGATCTTACTTAAATATTATCACATTATGTGTAATTTAAATTTAAATTAACAATTCAAGGTAGCTATTTAGCATGCTTGTGAAGCGTGCCATCATTGATATTCATTCATTACATTATTTAAGTCCTACCCGTCATGGTATTGATGAATAAAATTATGCTAAATCTAGCTCTTGCTCAGACTTTGCCTGCATACAATTGTGTTTACACTATCCTGCCTCAGTTATTATACAGGACGCTCTTCAGACCAGGACAAACCTGGGAGCACCTGGACCTACTGTGGCTATGCAAAATAATGTGTTGAAATAAAATAATGAAGTCTTTTGTCTGTGTGTTTTCGATTAAGAACATTTTAATTATTGTAGATTGTTTATAAGCAACTAATAGTTTCGCCATGTCTATGGGTTTGCAGCTTAGCTCTGAGATTCATGTCATAATACAAGAAATCTGTAATTTCGCATGAGTATACATACATGTATACTGTACTGTACTCAGTGGCACAAAATTTGGCAGTCTCCATACAAAATTATCTATACATACATACATACATGAATCACGTCTTTATCACTTACGGGGTAGAGAGCCTAAGGTAAAAAGACCTAAAGGCCACGTTTAGCATGATTGTGGGCGTATAGGTGGAAAGGGGAATAAAAATTATCTATATTGCATACATATGAAGTACTAGCTGTTGGCTGCAACTTCGTCTGAGAATTCGCTTATTGCTATCCCGCGGGAACTATGCGATTTTCCGGGATAAAAACTATCCTTTGTCCTTCCTCGAGACTCAAACTATCTGTATACCAAATTTCATTATAATCGGTTCAGTGGTTTAGGCGTGAAAGCGTAACTGACAGACAGACAGAGTTACTTTCGCATTTGTAATATTACTAAGGATAGATTAGACGTTTTTTTTTCTGACTTCATAATTATTAAAAGTGGATATAATTAAAATTGGAACCGAAATATATTACACATAATAAACATGTAAATTTAAAGAATAAGGGCCTGTTTCAGAACTCAGTTAAGTTCCAGTTATCTTAAGTGTCAGTTATCTATGATTCCGTCTCTGTCTATTACTACGTAACTAACAGACAGAGACCTCATCATAGACTGACACGTAAGATAACTGGAACTTAACAGACAGGCCCTTAAAGTACAACTTATCAAGCGGGCGTTAAAAACCATTTGTCTTATCTATCCCCATTTACTATTGCTTAAATAACAATCAAGTATCTCTACTCTGTAATGGTCCTGTAATTTTTGAGGTAAAGCTGCATATTTCTTGTGCTCATGGTAAAAGTAAATGTCGTCAATTTGCCCATTTATAGCACCTATTCTTCCATGCTGGTCTGGGAGCAAAGAAAAAAACCTAGAATGTACCAGTTGCTTCTCTTCCCGCGCAGATGGTAAAAGCCCATTGAGGGATTGGGCGAAAATCTTAGGGATAATGTTAATATAGGCGATGTGGCTAGCTACCCATCACTGTTTTGATTCCCCTTTCCATCCATACGCCCACAATCATGCAAAACGTGGTCTCTAGGTCTTGTCACCTTAGCCTCTGTCTACCCCGTAAGGGATAAAGACGTGATTTATGTATGTATGTATGATTTTCGCCCATTCCCTCGATGGGCTTTGTTCTAGCCTTGCACAAAACTGATAAAAAGTATGTATGTATAGTACCTACTTAGTACTTAACTTGTTGTGGAAAACTAGTCTTGTCTGAGCTAGATTTGTGGTCATGTATCGTGTTGCTTGCTAGTAATTGATATCTCTTACCTACTTGTCTGTTCATTTTTATGAAATACAACTGCAGTCCCTTTTCAAATCAGTACTTTATGAATGAATATTACCAATAATACACCAGCAATCAATTGTTACTTGTAACAATCACTACATAGTATAAAACAAGTTCGCTTTCCGCTATCTGCCTGTCCGTCCTTATGTATGCTTAGATCTTTAAAACTACGCAACGGATTATGATGCGGTTTTTTTTATTAGTTAGAGTGATTCAAGTGAAGGTTTATATGTATAATTCTAGGCAGACGAAGTCGCGGGCAGAAGCTGGTTGTGTAATAGTGTTATTTTTGATGCAAAGGTAAAAAATAAGTCAATACACAAAATATGTTCCTTTCAATCCTTTACCTATCACCCTTAGGTTCAATGGAATGGAAGTAATAAAGGAGTTTCTTGGTCGACTTTACACTGTCTTCTAAGTAGTGTCCGACCGAAGTTTCGGTTTCGGTTTCGGCCGATTTCGGCCAAAAAAGTGATTTCGGCCGAAGTTTCGGTTTCGGCCAGAATCTGGCCGAAACCTTCGGCCGGGCCGAAATTACTTCGCGGCCTCTCGCGGCTCTCGCATCGGGAGCATTCGGCTTAATTCGGGCGCGTAAAGTAAAAGTACAAATTGAAATATGTACTCTAAGCTCCAGGAAGAAGGACTACAAAATAGTCCGAAACATGTCGAGCATCACTCGACTTTTTATACGTGAGTTATCCGTTTGTGTAATTATGATTAAAGTCTCACGGTAGTTTCATGTGCCTATATCTATTTTCATTAAAAATAAACGTTTTTTATTTTGTTTAACAAAAAAAGAAACGTTCTCAAATAAGAAATCCTTGCAATAACCTTTTCTTTACGATTTGTACAGTAATTTTGAATATTTTGATACGTCTTCAAAAATTTCGGTTTCGGTTTCGGTTTCGGCCGAAATCAGAAAAAAACCGAATATTCGGTTTCGGTTTCGGTTTCGGCAAAAAATCGTGTTTCGGTCGGACACTACTTCTAAGAGAATGCGACCGTCAACTTACATCTCACCTCGTGCCTTATATAGTACTTGATTTACTACTTACCACTACTAAGTCATCTACATGACTGTACAGAAAACTTATAATAGGTATGCTGCATTTTAGCCGATAGGCCTACCGATCAGAATGGAGCGCCGGTTTCCTGTCACTTGAAACTGGTTTGTCTAGTCCAAGGATTCCCAAACTTTGTTTGCGAATTGAATAATCTGTTCCGATGCCCTGGTCTAAGTGATGTAAGCATTATAATAAAATTTACTTACAGTGATAAATAGAATTAAATAATGCACCAAACACAAACCACAAAGCCATAAAACTTTTTTTCCGAAAATTTAAACAGGCTCCAAGTTCTGAACTGATTTTTATCATTACTAAATTACTATACCTACAGGACCAACTAAGGAGCGCCTCGTTTCTAACAAGTATATATATTTTTAATTTGACCCCAAAATAAAATGCTAACGAAAAATAAAACTTAATTTTTTAAGGTGGGCTCAAAAATCTGTCAAAAAGTATAGTTGCTCGTGGCGCCTCAGGCTACTGTCCACTGTATAGCTAGCTTAGTAGTAAGCGCTGCTTTCTCACTTGTCGCTTAGTTCGGCCTTTTCATACTGACCCCCTACTGACCCGGTAGGAAAATACACACTGCGTAAAGCGAAAACACAGGCACGCGTGTTATATTTTCTGATGCGCCACTCGCACACTTTGGGTATCTCTGATCGACTCGTATTCTGTTAAATAGAGTATCCCTTATCTGGAACTTGACATTCTAAATGACTCATTACACTGTTTTTATGTTTTAAATTAATACATAAACAACAAAAGTTATATAAGTAATAAACAATCGAATCTCATAATATATGATAAGCATTGAAGTCTCGCAATTCACGGGTTATATTGTAACCCCGTGTCACATTAACTCCAAAGAAAAACATATTTATCAATCGCGTGTGGTCAAGAGCTGCGGTTCGTTTTTGGATCCGTCCGGGGGAAAAAAAAAAAAGAGTGCTTGGTCCGGTGCACCCTGGGCATCGGTTAATGATTTCCTGGCGGATTCTGAGGGATATCATTATCCGTTGGCTAAGAGCCCGACATGGAGGGGTCTTTTGACCGTGTTCTACCGTACAACGTTGTCGACATTTATGTCACAAGATTTTTGAATACTGTATTTATTACTGTGACATTGGCGAAATCATCGCATCGATTGATGGGGCCATATTAAAAAAAGAAGATAAGACCATATTTATATTGTACGTGTGTCAACATTTCGTCATAGCCTTCCCTCCCCTAAATGTGTGACCCATTTTAGGGAAACTCCCAGTGGCGTAGCTAAGTTACCTCGGGTCCTCGTGCAAATAAAAAAATGGGGCTTCACTACTATCTAAACTGGTTAGGTTTTATCAAGTAAAAATATGAAATACTAGCTGTTACCCGCAGTTTTGCCCCTTTTTTAAATATTGTTACATAAGAACCTTCTCCTGACAATAACAAACACAACAAAAAAATAATTAGCGAAGTCGGTCCAGCCGTTCACGCGTGATGCTGTGACCAAGGGAGATAGGGATTCATTTTTATATATAAAGATTACTTCTGGTAAGGGTTCAAGGGCCCCCCGACCTTGAGGGCCCCAGGGCCTTGCCCCTGGGTAGCTACGCCTCTCATAACTCCTATTGAGTAAGCATATCTTGGTTTTTGTACGAAGCCTTCCAATTTGTTAACACATAACACTTGAGGAGTCTTTTCAAAAGGGCTTATTTCTCTATGAAAACCGTACATAAATAAGTCATTTTGAAAGTACGCTCCTCATTTATTCATACGTCTCCAGTTTTATTCAAAAGTCATGTTAGTGGGCGGACAGTCGCAGTAGGCACATCTTTTCCGTTTAGATTACTTTGTTTACTTCGATATAATATTGATGTAAGTATATTCGTACATGTTCTTCTAAGGAGCCTCTATTCGCCCTCATCATGGAATAGGTATCTATAAAAAGTTGCAAACTGGCATACGTCTCGATTAGGAGCAGGACTGAACCACACCTGACTGATTGAGCTGAAATTTTGCATGCTGTAAGTCAGATGACAATACGATAACCTGGTAGTAAAATTCTGGTGGTCTAGGACCGTCTCCGTAGGAACTCTTCAACGGGTGGTCCGATTGACTTGAAATTTGGTTCACATATATGTAGGACAGATGGCAATGCAAGTATAGTTAAAAAGTACAGTCAGCAAAAAAAGGTAAGTAAGTAAGTAAATGCTTTATTGAAAGGTTATCTTTGATGGACTTAGTCGTCATACTGCGGCATCTGTGCGTAGTATCATAATCATACATACATACATCACGTCTTTATCCGTTACGGGGTAGACAGAGCCTGATAGGTAACAAAACCTAAAGGCCACGTTTAGCATGATTGTAGGCGTATAGGTGGAAAAAGGAATCAAAATAGTGATGGGTTGCTAGCCGCATCGCCTATAACATGATTCCTAAGATTGTCGCCCATTCCCTCGATGGGCTTTTACCATCTGCGCGGAAATTTTTTCTTTACTCCCAGAACAGCATGGAAGAAATCATCATAATCATAATAAATCGTAGTTAAATCACCTTTAACCATTTGCGTGGGTTATGGTTATGTGCAATCCTTAGATGTTGTTTTCTTATCAATCATTATGTCACTGTCTATTCGCAGCAGTGAGCAGCCTTTAAATAGAACGTTTCCTGCACAACTCATGTGTTTCTTGCTGCATAGGCTCTTATGTCCAACTCAAACATGTTTTTTCCCGAAACCGAACCTTTTATAACGTGATTAAAACGTTGAATAATAAAAAATCTCGCTGCTCCAATATTACGTTTCACTTTTCCCGGATTAAAATTTCAACATAGTCATAGTGATAGTGGACCTAAATTAAACTACCCTAAAGAGGGAAAATGTAACATGGAAGTGCTATTTGGTAAGTTTCGGCGGTGGGAAGACGTAAAATTGTGTACGCAACGGGGGGTGATAAAGAAAGTCTCGGGTCGCATGTTTATCGCCCTCGCCTTTAGCTTGCGACAAGTTCCTGCTGAGACATACCTTATTTCACCTCCCTCGGAATGTAACTGTAATGGTTACACGCAATGCTTTTTATCAGTTTTGTGTAAGGCTAGAAGCCTAGAGGGAATGGACGGAAATCGTAGGAATCATGTTATAGGCGATGAGGCTAGCAACCCATCGCTATTTTGATTTCATTTTTCACCTATGCGCCCACAACCTTGCCAAATGTGGCCTGTAGATATCTGTTACCTTAGGCTCTGTCTCTCTGAGTCTCTCTGAAGGACAGGATTCGTAACGAATACATCCGACAGAGAACCAGAGTTACCGACATAGCTCAAAGAATTAGCAAGCTGAAGTGGCAGTGGGCCGGCCATATCTCGCGAAGAACCGACAACCGCTGGGGGAAACGTGTTCTTGAGTGGAGACCGCGACTCGGCAAACGTAGTGTAGGACGCCCTCCGGCCAGGTGGGATGACGATCTGCGAAAGACTGCAGGCAGATGCTGGATGCGTCAAGCTGAAGACAGGGCGCTATGGCGCTCATTAGGGGAGGCCTATGTCCAGCAGTGGACTAATATAGGCTGATGATGAGGCTCTGTCTACCCCGTAAGGGATAAAGACGTGATTTGTGTATGTAGAACACACGACATGGCATAGCACCGCATGAACACAAATCAGACGGTGTCAACTGCCCTGTATCACTTAACAAAAGGCCGTTCTAATGACCCGCATGTGATATCAGTATCATTGATCAATACACGAAATCAACTGCAGAAGTTCGTTGACATCGCTTGAATTGAATAACTAAATTTCGACGCCCTAAATGAGACGTTTAAAAAAAAATGTACATTAAGGGCTTAATCACAACAAAAATTAATCGATTCCTTTGTGTTACGACCGTTTCCACCTTTATTACACACACAAATCACGTCTATATCCCTTACGGGGTAGACAGAGCCATTTTTTTTTAACGGAGGGGAAATCTTTATGGATGCCCTAGGCACGGGGATGCCTAGGGTTATGTGGGACTCCCCCCCGGAGGGGTATACCCAAACTAAAAACTCTCCGGCGTTGCCTCAATCCGGTGTGATGGGGACGCAGTGGGGTGCCAGTAGGTTTCACCACAAACGCCCCCCCGGTGGGCCCGTCTTCCCTTAGACAATGAGACCGTGCAATGCAGGTAGGTAATGGGCAGACGCGTTCATCCCTTACAGGCATATAAGCAGTGCTTGTAAGCATACGTAAATGTGCCCGACACGCTTCGTACCAATACGGATTTTGTTGGCAATACGCCTACCCTCTGTCAAAATCCACTGCACGCCCCTGGTAATGGGGTAGATAGAGCCTAAGGTAACAAGACCTAAAGGCCACGTTTAGCATGATTGTAGGCGTATAGGTGGAGAAAGGAATCAAAATAGTGATGAATTACATTGCAATAATAAACATCCATACTGGTCCATGGTTCCATGCTGGTCTGGAAGCAAAGAAAAAACATAGAATGTACCAGTTGCTTCTCTTCCCGCGCAAATGGTAAAAACCCATTGAGGGAATGGGCGAAAATCATAGGAATCATGTTATAGGAGATGCGGCTAGCAACTCAACACTATTTTGATTCCACTTTCCTCTACGCCCTCAATGCCGTGCTAAACGTGGCCTGTAGGTCTTGTCACCTTAAGCTCTGTCTGCCCCGTAAGGGATAAAGACGTGATTTGTGTAAGTGTATGTATGTATGTTTTGCGGGTGGTAGGGCCTTGTGCAAGGTCCGTCCGGATCGCTACCACCATCTTACTTGCTAATCCTGCAGCTAAGTAGCAGTGCTTGCACTGCTGTGTTCCGGTGTGGAGAGTAAGACAGCCGGGGAAATTACGGGCACAAGAGGCATTGCATCTTAGTCCTCTAGGTTGGCAACGCATCTGCAATCCCTCCGGGGTTGCGGGTGTCTATGGGCAGTGGTGATCACTTACCATCAGGTGACCCACTTGCTCGTTTGCCTTCCTATTCATATAAAAAAAAAAAAAAAATGTAATTAATAAACATGTGTTTTGGAAACGACTCAAATGTGAGACCTCGAGCTTGAAAAGTAGTTTCTTTATCTTGAAGGTAGGCAGTAATTTTAATGTATAGTCGAACAAGTTTTACATACTTACATATCTAAATATTCAAGTGAATCAATTTTACTTCGTTTTTTTTTATTTAAGTATTTTTACGGTGTTAATAATAATAATAATAATATAGCCTTTTTATTCCGAATTCGCTTCAATTTTTTTTTTTTTTTTTTTTTTGTTGTTTTTATTATTAAATTGTCGCGTAATTCGGCGTGCCTCATGGCATAGGCCTCATCCGTGTATTGGAGGGTTTGGGCTATAGTTCCCACGCGCGCCCAGTGCGGATTGGGAACTTAACACACACCATTGAATTTCTTCGCAGTTGTGTGCAAGGTTTCCTCACGATGTTTTCCTTCACCGAAAAGCTCATGGCAAATTTCAAATGTAATTTTCGCACATAAATTCCGAAAAACTCAGAGGTGCGCGCCCGGGATTTGAACCCACGACAATCTGCTTGAGAGGCCACAGGTCAAACCACTAGGCTACCACGGCTTTTGGTGACGGTGTTACCCGTTAGAAATTAATTTTCTATATTATACTGAAAACTAGAACACATCGAGAAATCCGAAAAGTAAAGCTATGGATGCAATAGGTACATTCTGTGTTTTTTCTTCGCTTCCAGAACAGAATGTCCACAAGTTTTATTATCATTATTTACTAGCGACCCGCCCCTGCTTCACACGCCCTGCTTTCTCTTGAATCTTTCTATATGTATATTGACGAAAACCGCATTGAATCAGTTGCGTACTTTAAAAGATTCGAACGTGAATACATACATACAGACTACGGGAAGCAACTTTGTTTTATACTATATACAGATCGTTATCCTTCATCTACGGGGTTATAATCTACTATTATAATTGCCCCACTATCGCTATGATTATAGCACTAGTGCAGTAAACTTTGACTTATCCTTCTTTTTATCGGAATCTGTTTTCCCACAATACCTCATGTTTTTATTACACATAAACGGATAACTCACGTATAAAAAGTCGTGTTCGTTTCGCTGCCGCCGGGGCGAGCGCTCCAGGAAGAAGGACTACGGAATAGTCCGAAACATGTCGAGCATCACTCGACTTTTTATACGTGAGTTATCCGTTTATGTGTAATAATGATTAAGTCTCACGGTAGTTTCATGTTGAAACCTCATGTTTTCCCTAATGATACGTTGGAAGCGATCACAAAGCTTTGCAACTTGTTTGAGGAGATAATTAATTGATTACCTATAGTACTATAGAGTTTAGGTGTTTAGAGTTAGTTACAATTTAGGTGGATAGTAGATGTTCATAATGGGAACCCTTCGTTTGGTCTAATATTTCTCCGGCTGAAACTGAAAATATTTCAGAATAGGTTGAGTTAGGTTAGGTTTATTTCATGATTTTGCAGACAAGTCGATGGTTTCAGTATAAATTCAGTTTAGTTAGACCAAACGATCATTCGACCAAACATTAGATTAGATCAAACAATTATTCGACCATTGGTCGACAACTTCACCATTGGTCATTGCTAATTGGATAAAAAAAATACCTGCGACTTAGTATTACTTTGTACATTGGAAAGAGATTTCGTGCTAAAATTAAGACGATAGTTGAAACATAAATTGGTATTCAAACGAATACCTGAATCGAAAAATTATTTTTGAAAACTGACTATTATCTTTGAAAAATCTATCCACACGATCAGGAAGGAGACGAAAAAAAAATCACCCCGACTTTACGTGACTTAACCGTAATTTTATTATTTCAAAAATTATGCCAAATCACACGTATCTCAAAGCTAAACTAATTTAAGCTGCAGACAGAGAATCGTGCATGGCGAACGAAACTAAGCGTTCCGGTTTTGCCATTTAGACTGCGAAACCCTAAAAACTTAGAAACCCTTTTGAATTAAACCTATTTTTCCAGGTATAGTATTCCCGAGCCTCGGCGAAACGGTTCCTAATGACTTCGAGCTGGTGGAGTTGACGCCGACAGGTCTCCCGGCCGACCTCAACCATGGCTCCATGCGGTCGCCAGAGTGCTTCCTCTGTATACGACGGGGGAGGGACCGAGCGCCTCTCGTCGATATTGGTGAGTTTGCTATTATTAGTAAGAAGTTACTGGATTTATATGACCTCGAGTTGACACAGACCTTTTTTTTTAACGTGTGGAAAATGCACCTTATGCATTCCCGCGCTCGGGGCAGCAACGGGAGTATGACGGGCTCTCCAGCTCACCGCTGCCTTCCCTAATGGAAGGAGGGGAGAGGCCTACCGTCTAAAAACCGACACGTTCCCTCCTGGCCGTGGACTGTGAGCGTTACGGGAGCACTAGGTGACACCGCGACGCCCACTGGCCGCCCCGGGATGGGGCAGATGGCGAGTTAACACAGACCTCACCGACCTCAACCATAGCAGTAACCGCATTTTGTGGAAGAGCGAGAATCACTTCCGTCTGTCACTCTGTCGTCTACATAGCTAAGGGCTTTAATTAAAAGAAAAGTTAATTTATTGCAATGGAATAAAGGTGAAAAAGGTCGTTACACAAAGGAATCAATTAGTTTGTGTTGTAATGAAGCCCTTAACTATGTACATTTTTTTTTAAAACGACTTATATTACATACACATACACAAGTCACGTCTTTATCCCTTACGGGGTAGACAGCCCAAGATGACAAGACCACGTTTAGCAAGATTGTGGGCGTATAGATGGAAAATGGAATCAAAATAGTGATGGGTTGCTAGCCTCATCGCCTATAACATGATTCCTATGTCGCCTATTCCCTCCTTCTATGTTTTTTCTTTGCTCCCAGACCAGCGTGGAAGCAACTCTAATATTCTTATTTTTATAAACAACTTGTCAAATTTCGCAGTTTTTGACTTAATTTTTGCACGTTTTTAAATTACATAGGTACATTTACAATTCATATATCTAAGATGGATGGATTTAATCGCAAAGCGTTACCGTCTTTAACCAGATAACAGTAAACCTAACCACACAAATACCCGTGGTCATCTGTAAAAATAAAATACATCACACCTCCATTTTCCACGCAAAAACTTGGTTATAATCCAGTAAACACGCTCTAGATACCGAAAAGGTGACGGACGTAACGTCTTCCACTAAAGGTCATTATCGCTTAGCGACGGCGAGAAACCGCAAATCTGTATTACGTAATGTTAGATAACATTGATAGCGCAGTACAGAAGTTCCAACGGCATCAAATAATAATGCTTTTTTGTTAACTGTTTTTATCTTTCTACCATTTTTACGCTCGGACGCCCATCTCGCTCGAGCACGCGCTTTTTCTCTAGGGTATCCTTGTCTAATTGCCCGTGTAAGAAAAGGACGCAACGAGCGACAGGATAGCGCGTGCTAGAGCTGCAGATTTTAAATGAAACACGAATGACATTTCGTTGGTACTTTGCTGTCGCTGTAATTGCATTTTTAGGGTATCACAAAAAATGAAACCTTATTGTAGCAGACGCTGATGTTACGTTTTTTTAAAGGTCAACGTACTGTTAGTAACTTTAAAGTTTTGCGTTATCTACAAATCCTACTAATATTACAAATGCGAAAGTTTGTTAGTGTGGATGGATGAGACGATGTGTGTATGTTTGATCCTTCTACACGCTGAAACGACTGGCAGATTTGGATTAAATTTGGAAGGGAGACAGGTGGTACCCTAGATTAACACATAGGCTACTTTTTATCCCGAAAAATTGCATAGTTCCCTCGGGGCAGCGATAAACATGTCAATGGTTTAAGGCTGCCTAGAGTCGCAACAAAATAATTATTTTAAAATATGTACACTATCAACATCAGTTCTTAAGTCTAATTATACGCGGACGAAATCGTGGGCAGAAGCTAGTGGTAAATAAATTTATGTTGTCAATTTCTTTTAGGTCTTACGCGTTACGCAACCTTATGAGAGAAGGATAGAGGAAGGGTAGGAAAGAACCTATATTACGGGTATTGTCATCGTACACTTTAATTGTATCCTATAAAACAATATCGTAACTGACAGACACAGTCTGAACTATTGGAGTATGGAACTTAAAATTTAACAGTCGCATACCTTGGACGTCACAGAGGTTTTTGGAAGTTCCCACGGGATGTGGCATTATATTTCAATGAGAGTGATACACGCGCTATTAGCTCTTTGTTGATAATGTTGTTAGTGGTGGTTGGTCCTGATTCACTGACTCACTGAGTGACTGAATCAGTGAGTTTTTGTAGGTCTAATACTTGGTATGTTATGTATTTACTAATAAGATTGATAAAATATAAATATTCCAAGCATGTGTCATTCAATGAAGCAGCACAAGCTCTGCTTTGTTTATAACTTACATAGTTATATTTAGGACATTCTATTTTTTTATGTAGAAGTAAGCTGTACCTAATATACATGGCCAATGTCAGTTGTTAATACAGTTGCACTTGCTCTTTTATTTTACATATCTTTTTTTAAACCATCAGCGCATTCGGAAAGACCATGATTGCCAAGAAGAATGCGGCGCAAGAAACATGGCAGAAAGACATTTTTTCAAAATAAAATACATTAGCTACTAGAATACTTAAATTCTACTTAAATTAAATACATTTATAAAAGGAATGTATAAGGCCCCCGAGCCTTAAATTATATTAGTCTATAGTAGAGATGTATTCGTTGTTAATATCCGTACTATGCCATTCATATCAACTTCTAAGTCGCTAAACTCTCGACTGAGTGGTTGTGTTGAAGATCTGAGCTTTTACAATTTTCTTGGGAAAAGACTCAACTACAAGTACCTATGTTTTTTTAACAGGTGTTATGTACGAAGGCAAAGAACGGCTAATGGCGGACGCAGAGATGGTCCTACTATCAGTCGGCGGGCGTCTGGCCAACGTGAACAACTCTACAGCGAAGACGTTCATAACGTACCGGCGCGCACACTCCGGCGCGCCGTGTAACGCGTTGGTAGTTGTCGATGTGTGCGTGGTGGTAGCCAGCAAGGGCGAGTGCCCGCCGCATGCCTTCTGTATGATTGCGAAGAATTTGAATAAAGGTATGTTAAAATGATGCTCTGATCACACTTATCGAATGCACGAGACAGCAAATGGGGTTTCGGCCAAGAGTCAGGGTGGGTGAGTGGGGATGGTAGGTAGGTAGATGGCCTAGGATACAAAACAAGGTCCGAGTGATACGCTCGTCGTTTTACTGGGCCGAGGGCACTCGCTGCACACCACACGCCAGCATGCAAAAGTTTGATGAACTTTTGAAAAGACCCCTGCCTTCTTTGCTAAAGCTGATTGCTTGTGCTGCTGTGTTCCCGCGTGAAGAGTAAGACGGCCGGTGACATTATCGGCACATGAGGTATTTTATCTTAGCCCTATAAGCTGGCAGCGCATCTGTAATCCTCTAGTGTTGCAAATGTGGCGGTGCTCGCTTACCATCAGGTGACATAGATGCGTGGCTTTTCCTTGTTTTATAAATAAAACTCATACTCAACTAATAACACGTACTATTTTTTTAACGGATAAAGTATTAGCATTTTAGCGCCGATTAACTATATCAAATTGTCACACCTCTCATTCAGAAAAGTAAGCTTTGCTCCCTGTCGAGAGGAATCAAAGTGCAACTTTTCTGTTCAAGGCTTTTCTAAGTGTTTCTTTGCGAATGCAATTTTTTGAAGTTGTGAAATGTAAAACCACGCCATTTTCTATGCTGGTAGCTCTTTAATCATATTTAGAATTCTTTTTTCAAGTTTTTTAATGTTCGGTGTGAAAAGTTGTATAAGCCACTCGGGAGCAAAATTATTTTCATCTCGGGCGTTAACACTTGAATCCCTCATTACGCTCTGCATTTAATGTAGCGCCCTCGCCGTAAATGTATCATTTTGTTCCCTTGTGACACAAATAACTATTTAATTTCAGGCTTGATGGGCAGTGACGTTTTTCTCTGCTACAAAAAGTCGATGAACCGTCCACCACTAATAGCTTACAAACCAGAAGTACTATTTAGGTAAGTGGTCGTATTAATTTATATGCTGTTTTAAAGCTGGCATATGAGACATCTACCAGTATCGCTAGCACCAGAGCGCTCTAGAGCTGTACTTTACTTTTTCTTACTGTTTGCTCTAGAAAAAAACGGGTAGTCTATCTCGCACGCGACATAGCTCTCGCACGCTCTTATCCTAGTCGTGCAGAGATGTGCGAGGAATAATAATAATAATAAATATCATGGGAGAATTGACCCTAATTGACACTGTCCCATTCTGGGCAAAGCTTGTTACTATGAGTTGAGTACTACATTTAGTTTTATCTGTCAAGACCCGCCCCGGCTTCGCACGGGTGCAATCAGTGTTTCTCTACTATATTATGCATGTATTAAACATATAAAACTTCCTTTTGAATCACTTTATCTATTAAAAAACCGCATCAAAATTCGCTGCGTAGTTTTAAAGATCTAAGCGTACATAGGGACAGAGAAACAGTCTACGGAATAATAATAAGTCTTATTATTATTTGTAGGAAACAGCGGAAAGCAAATTTGTTTTATACTATGTAGTGACATTACAATACAATACACTAATTCTTTATTGAAAACCGCATATAACAACCAAAACAGAAAATAAGTATACATAATATTACAAGGTAACAATAGCCGGCCTTATCGCTGTAGAGCGATCTCTACTAGGCCACCATAATGGACTGGGGAAAAGAACAGATCTGAGCCATAACAAATACAGTGAGTTTCCAAATTATTTTAACAGGGTAATCAAAACGCGGTCTTATCGCTTAAAAGCTATATCCAGACAACCATTTCAGACAGAAACAAAAAAAAATGAACACGGAAAATATGGATAATAGATGTACTTTATGCCGCGGTAACGAATTGTAAATTCAAACAAAACACTCGACGTGATCAAATTTTAATGTGTAACAAGCACTCACATTCTCCGTTATTTTTCCAACTTTACTGGAGGACTCATTCGGCCACATCCAAATTAACGTTGATTGACACTTTCACTGTTTCACGGCGGCGCTAATTAGCGTTTCCGAGTTGCGCTGTAAAACTATTAACAGCAATTAGCAGATGTAACATGCTTTCGTTATGAACTGTGTGAAATTTGTTTCATATGGGTTATAGGTCAAGTTTAAATATTCTTCTAATACACATACACACACACAAATCACGTCTTTATCCCTTACGGGGTAGACAGAGCCTAAGGTAACAGATACCTACAGGCCACATTTAGCGAGATTGTGGGCGTATAGGTGAAAAATGAAATCAAAATAGTGATGGGTTGCAAGCCTCAGCGCCTATAACATGATTCCTATGATTTTCGCCCATTCCCTCGATGGGCTTTTACCATCTGCGCGGGTAGAGAAGCAACTGGTGTATTCTATGTTTTTTCTTTTGCTCCCAGACCAGCATGGAAGGAAAGAAATTCTTCTAATACTGGCCTTATACTCAGAAATTTGGTTTTCGAAGTTCGTAGCCATTCATTTGGGATTGAGATGTGAAATTTCTAAACAATATGTTTATCTTAGCCCTCTCTAGGTTGACGCATCTACAGTTTTCCTGAGCTGCAGATGTCTAGGCATTGGCTATTACCAACAGTTATTCCTCTTGGTCGATTACCTTCCTTATTGCATGTATGATACCGACGTACGAGTAGGCGATTCTAGATCATGATATTCTTGATCCAGTAACAATCCTGCTAATATTATAAGGGGGCGTTCAAGTATTACGTAAGCGCTTGGCGGGGGCAGGGGGGTCTTTGCTTTGCTTATTTTTGATGACATGGTGGGTCGATATGGTGATTACGTCAGCAGTTTCGATTCGAACTGTGGTGCTCACGAATAAATAAAAAACAGAATCCATTAAAAGAAAAATGCTAGGTACCAATGATTACGTAAGCATGGGAGGGGGTAAGAGGTTTGCTGACTTTTGCTGACGAGGGAAGGGGGGGGGGGTAAATGATTGTAAAAATCTGCTTAGGTAATACTTGAATGGCCCCTAAATGCGAAAGTTTGTGAATATGTGTGGACTAAATAATAAACGGTATAAAGTCCACTTAAATAGCTGTATGTAATTGCAAACAAAATAAATAAAATATATACATTTTAACATGAAAAAAAATCACAAAAGCAACTGGGCAGCTAAACAAAAAACGCGGCGCGTCAAAGAGTATCGAAACAACCCCCTGTATGTTGCAAAACGGTTGGACAGATCTGGATGAAATTTGGCACAGAGATAGATTTCTAGATCAAAAAACACATAGGCTACGTTTTATCCCGGAAAAATGCCTAGCTCCAGCGGGATAGCGATAAACTAATTATTTGCAGCGTTGCAGACAGCAGCTAGCAATAAAATAAAAAAGTTACATAGGAACTATGGGATTCATTGTTATACTGTATTGTATTTTAGGTATCCAATGAGTGAGCGGCGCAGCCTCGCGTTCCCCACGTCCGTGCCGCTGTTCTGCCTGCCAATGGGTGCCACGTTGGAGCTTTGGCCCACCATCGCTGCCAAGCCCAAGCCAGTGTTCTCTACTTTCGTGTTGACTGTTGCCGATGCCACTGACAAGGTACCGCTTCAGGCACCTATATCAGCGACTTGACAATTGTCGGCGACATAATGATAATTTGAAATGTAAGGCGTAGAAAATAAGAAGCCAACAGTCAAGTTTGTAATGTAAGCAAAATTGTCACTGACAATTGTCAGGTTGATGAAATAGGCGCCTGGCCTCCTTGTCTAACTCCGTTCAACGTTTTATTATTTTCTGTGAAATGGTAAAAGGTTGGAGATAGAAAGAGATGGTGGAGCGAATGCGAGCGCCCGCGCATTTTACATGCTTTTATTTAACTTACAACGTTTTATAAATGAAAAATATAAATGTATTGCAAGATAAATTAATTGAACTAAAACTAAAGTAAATATAAAAACGTACTCCCCCGTAGCATTCAGCCAAAGTTGCTGGCAGCATTTCCCCGCTGTTTGTATATAATGTTTGTCCGGGTGGAATCTTGCGACTCAATTTTGAAGCAGATAAGCAATTGTGTAAGTCAGATGACAATACGATAATCTGGTAGTAGAATTTTGGTGGTCCAGCCAGACCGTCTCCGCGAGAGGGAACTCTTCAACGGTCGGTCCGATTGACTTGAAATTTGGTTCACATTATGTAGGACGGATGCCAATGCGAGTACAGTCAACAAAAAGTACAGTCAGCAAAAAGCTAGGTATCTAAAATTAAAATTTTTAGTTTAGGTTATTTTGAAATCTACCCTATATATTGTCATACCAGTGTATTGCGATGGAGCGTCTAATCCATGACAAACTAACTTCATGGCTCGGTCCATCGCGCAGGTATACGGTTCAGCTGTGACGTTCTACGAGAGCTACCCCCACACGCAGCTGACTGAGGCTCAGATGGATCAGTTGGGCTGGCGCGAGGGCGCGTCCCACACGACGCACTCGCTCCACTTCAGCAAGAGCGTTTGCCTGCTCTCCCGCTGGCCGTTCAGCGACACCTTCGAGAGATGGCTGCTTTACATACTTGTGAGTGTTTGTGGATTTTCGGGGAATCCGAACGGTCCCGACCCTATTACTGAGACCCCACTCCGTCTTTCTGTCTCTCTGTCAGTCGTGAACTGTGATAACTGGACAGTTGAAATTTGCACAGATGCATTTCTGTTACCGCCTTGCCGCTATAACAAATACATCACTAATATAAAATGGCTTTACAATGCCTGCGTTCTGATTAACCTGTCAAGCGTCCAAGCGACTACAGTAGTCCCTAACTTTTTCGGGTGGGAGGCTTAAAGAGAGAGCGAGAAGCATATATAGCGAGTTGTCGCTGGCTCTTCCAAGGGAGGAAGACCTGGCCAGTGGCGTGAATGCATAATGCAGTCTCTAGGAAAAAGTTAGGGACTACTGTAGTCACTTGGACGCTTGACGGGTTAAGAGACAACTCTGTTAACGCTTGATTATATTTTTACTTGCCGAATATACACAGAACCCTCGGTTCGCCAGTCCGATTCGTACTTGGATGGTTTTTGAAACGCTACCGTCTAGTTTTGAATCAAAGGTGCAAATATATGCATTTACAAGCGTACTCCGCTTATAGCTATGTACCTTCGAACAAATTGATTCGTGATCCACTGTGGTCCACGTGATCCACTCACAGTAAATGTCACATTGTTACATTGAACGTTACGTTTACTGTGAGAACGTTCTACGGTGGGTCAGGTATCAAATGGTTCGTCTACAATGTGTAAATATCACGGTCTGTCCTATTCTAAAACTGGCTACGACCTCTTAACTGCGGCTAAACTAATGATTCAAGTTAACCGTGTTTTACAGGAAATGTCATGGAGTAAAATGCCGCTAACGATACCCATCGAAAGATACGTGACGCACTTGTTAGAAGAAGTACCGTTTCCCGAACCAACTATATTGTTACAGGTTAGTAAAACTATATTTCTAAAAACGACACTGACAATTAGAACACATAGAAAAATCCGAAGTGTAAAGTTATGGCTGGGAATCGAACCCGGATACCCTATTCCGCGATGCGGGCTATACCTCTACCATAGCAGGTGAGTAAGCCTCCGATTTTTACTATCTGTTCATTCTGTATCATTTTTACTAGCTGTCAGGTGACCTTGTTACTATGCGAATTCTTGTAGCAAAACGTCATCTGTTTGAATGATGTCTCTGTACGATGCAATTACAACAATTCTTCTAGTTTACAAATTTCGTGTTTTGGTGTACACCTCCTAGGCAGTTTGGGTCACCTCCCATCATAACCTATATATTGACTGGAAGAGATCCCTTAAAGGGATAAGTCCGCCTTTGTACATGTATCTCAATGTTTGTCAAATGTATTTCTCTTGTTTATTTTGCACAATAAAGAGTTTACTTACTTACTTACTTACCTATCCTTTCATGCTGGGATCGATTTTGATTGGTGGCCATCACGTTTTTTTAGGGTATGACCTATGCAATGCCATTGTCTTGGTTGCATAACATTTTGGACGTTCGCTTAATGATTTCTCATATAAGAGAACGTTTCTGATCTCTTAAGCTCGCGCCGTTCATTGACCCCAAACCGGTTAATTTTAAAAACCTGTTTTCGATCCCTGGTTCAGGCTGAGCTTCCTTTTCCTTCCAGCTGTCGCCAACGAACTCGAGCGATCGCGTCATAGTGACCCGCCGCGACGATCAGCCCCTGGTCCGGAGCGGAGCTGGCTTCAGACAGCTCCTGCTCAACCTTGGACCTGACAACTGCTTGCTGCTGCTGGCTCTGGCGATCACCGAACAGAAGATCCTTATACACTCGCTAAGGTAGAATGTTTACATACACATACACAAATCACGTCTTTATCCCTTACGGGGTAGACAGAGCCTAAGGTAACAAGACCTACAGGCCACGTTTAGCAAGACACTGAGGGCGTAGAGGTGGAAAGTGGAATCAAAATAGTGATGGGTTGCTAGCCGCATCGCCTATAACATGATTCCTATGATTTTCACCCATTCCCTAGATGGGTTTTTACCATTTGCGCGGGTAGAGAAGCAACTGGTACATTCTATGTTTTTACTTTGCTCCCAGACCAGCATGGAAGTAATA
Organism: Pandemis corylana; assembly: GCA_949127965.1. Taxonomy (NCBI): domain Eukaryota; kingdom Metazoa; phylum Arthropoda; class Insecta; order Lepidoptera; family Tortricidae; genus Pandemis; species Pandemis corylana. The sequence goes on along the minus strand of OX421866.1, from coordinate 10,032,157 downwards.
AAGGTGTCATTGTCAACACCGTAAAAGGAATTCCCAATTATACACAATTTAAAGGAAGTACATGAAATTCTAAACCTCGGCCAAATTGCAAAGTGCATTCATTATACATATATTTGTAACTATTCTAGTGCTGATTAAAAAAATCCTGAATTATTAGAGTATTTTTGTAAATTATATTTACTTTGTGTAGGAATTGAAACTTTCCATTGCCAATACAGTCATTTCCCTTTTCTTGTGATATTTTCCGGAAAATTCCATGAACTTTTCCAACTTGTTGTTGTTGTTGTCATATAGTGTACTTAATTTCTGTTGTTCATAATGTGGATTATCATAATTATTTATAATGACTTCTATTAGTGCTTATGGAGGCATCTCAATTTATTTATTTTTAAATATCTCCTATGTACTGACATCGACCAGTTACAATTTTATTATATGTATAGATTGTACTATTATTCTTACTTCAGTATTGTTTTTCAGGCCAGACACATTGACAGCAGTTTCAGAAGCCGTCTCAAGTCTACTGTTTCCGTTCAAATGGCAGTGCCCTTACATACCACTCTGTCCTTTAGGTATGTAACGATCTCATGCAGGGGACCTCTGCTTAATAACATCTGTTTCATCATCATTATCATGTTATCTACGTCCCACAGAACATAGGTTTCCTCTCAGAATGAAGGAACTTCACGCACACATAGAATTGCTTCATAGACTTTTGTAGATCTCCTCACTAAGTTTTCTTTCACTGAAAAGCTCATGGTGAATTTCAAAAGTAACATTCCAGATAAATTCCTTAAAAGAACACCAAACTGACTAAATAAAAATGAACAAAAAATATTTCCTTTGCTACTCCGCTACTCACGTGCAAGATACGCCTGTGCGAAAAATATAAGCTTTTCATTCAATCCCCCTCCACTGCTGCCACATAAAGCACATAAATCCCACAAACTTAATTATCCCTTACACCACACAAATACTGACGCGTTTCGATCCGTTTACGGGATCATTTCCAAAGTTTAGTGAGCACAACACATTTTATGGAAGGTCCATTTCAATGAACAATAAAAAATTACTTTGCTACTCAACTTTTTTATTCAATCCCTTCGTCCACTACTGAGACACATAAAAGACTACATAAAGTAAATTAAAATATTATTATTGTTTGTAATGGACAGGTTTAGCTGAAGTACTACACGCGCCGTTGCCATATCTAATAGGCGTTGACTCGAGATTTTTTGATCTCTACGAACCACCGCCCGACGTGACTTGTGTCGATTTGGACACCAATAACATTACGGTAAGTCCCAGTCCAATCTAAACTCGTTGAATGTGCCAATGCGAAAGATGAGAAGGCTTCGGGAAAGAGCGAGAAATAGGATGACTTTTCTGTATTCTCGATCTCGCGCTCGGAGCTTGCTTTGTCACTCTAAGTTTTATGTAGGGTTGATGAGGAAGTTGTTATGAGGAAGAGGAAGTATTAAGCACATAAATTGTGGAAGCGGATGAGGAATTTAAGTGGATGAGGAAGAGAAAGAGTGCTGGGATGGTCTATGAAGCGTCATATTACAAGATGAAAATTAAAAATTGAAATAGATCAAAGAACGCAGTATTTGTTTACTTATTATTTAAAATATAGAAGACATAATTATGCACAAAGTTTATTTTAATAATCAAAATTGTCAACTGGAAGGTTTAGTTAATGCAAATGTAGGTTCGTACCTACGTTTGCTCAGAAATGATGGCATAGCGCTATTTTATGAGTTATTTTATGATATAGTAACAGCCTTCTAAGCGTTATTCACGCTGGTTCATTTCACATGTTTTTTTTCCCATGGGCTTGTCTATAGTAGGGATGTATAAAGATAAAGACTCTACTAGTCAAAAGAAAACAAAGTAGATATGGAAAATAAAGAGAAAAAAAACAATGGAGGTGTAAAACGCCCGGTGCTTTGTTGCAGATATGCGAAACACAACGTCATATATCGCTGAAGCTGCTACCCAAACGACAAGCGCGGGCGTTGAAACAAACGCTTGAAGTGTTATACGGCAGCATACGACCCGGTACGTTGGGTAAGATAGATTTAGACCCTGTCTCACCACTCTTTAAAGTTCCGGTTATCTTACGTGTCAGTTATCTATGATTCCCTCTCTTTTTCTTGCTAAGGAACAGACAGAGACATCAGAGATAACAGGAACTTTACTGAGAGTGATGATAACAGGCCCTGAATCTCAGTGAAGAAACCCCATTAAAATATATGCTTATATACACTCATCTAAGTGTTTCTAGTAATGTTTATGGCATATTTACATACATACCTTATAAATCACGTCTATATCCCTTACGGGGTAGACAGAGCCTATGGTAACAAGATCTAAAGGCCACGTTTAGCATGATTGTGGGCGTATAAGTGAATTGCTAACATGGTTCCTAAGATTTTCGCCCATTCATGGCCTTTTGCCATCTGCGCGGGAAGGGAAGCAACTGGTATATTGTAGATATGTTTTTCTATGTTCCAAGACCAGCATGGAACGCCATATTTAGCTTTTACTTAACTATTAAGCTATTGGTTATTTTGTTATGTTTTTTTAGCATCTCCAGTGCATCATTCAGATAGCAAGTTCAACGGGGAACCCACTACGAGTTTGGACCGAGATTTCCAAAGAAGGAAAAAGGAGGTATGTGTTCGTATTTAGTTCTAATAAACCTCTTTTGATTGATTATTTTTGTGTCTTTCAATATTTCTACTGTCACAAAGATGACGGCAACGCAACCGAAACTGACTTTATGCTCCGAAATTCCAAATTCGTTTCGTACCGTTTCGCTTCCACTAATAGTCATTAATATAAGAGTGAAAGGGATGACACCAACTTCGAATTTCGCACTTCGGAGTAGCGGCCCTCTGGTTGGCAACGATTTGGACACGCAAAGTAGATGTATTTGCATAATTTTTGGTATATCTGATGAGCTACTGGGGCAGGTAAGACTAGCGTTCGTTGGCACAACTAATGTGAACCTAAACTGTAGTGGCAATTTTTAAACGACACTGAACATTAGAACACAGAAAAATCCGAAAAGTAAAGCTATGACTCGGAATCGAACCCGGATCCTCGTCATTCCGTGACGCGTGCTATACCCCTACACCACCCACAGCAGGTGGGTGAGCCTTCAATTTTTTCTATATGTTACTAGCTGTCACGTGACCTTGTTACTATGCGATTTTTTGTCACTAAGCGTCATCTGTTTGAATGTGTATGTACGACACAATTACAAAATCCCGTGGAACATCTACTGCTCACCAGGTACTAGAGAAGGCGCTGTTTTTCAAATGATAGGTACTATCAAATGAATCAAGAATCTTTACTTCTTGATTTTACATACACATACATACACAAATTACGTCTTTATCCCTTACGGGGTAGACAGAGCCTGAGGTAGCAGGTACCTACAGGCCACATTTAGCAAGATTGTGGGCGTATAGGTGGAAAATGGAATCAAAATAGTGATGGGTTGCGAGCCTCGTCACCTATAACACGATTCCTATGATCTTCGGCCATTCCCACGATGGGCCTTTACCATCTGCGCGGGTAGAGAAGCAACTGGTACATTCTATGTTTGTGTTTTTATGTTTACTTTTATGTAATGGCATTATTATGTGCTGCAAAGTATGTTCCCTCATGGTGACAATTTAATTTTCAGTATGCTTTAGAACTGAGGATACAAGAGGCGTTCCTGCGTTTCATGGCGGTGACGCTGCAGGGCTACCGGGGCTACCTGATACCCATCACGAAGGCGCCCACTGTTGGGACGACGGACCCGCACGCGCTGTTCCACATGGACGCGTTTATACGGTCTAGGGATAAAGTAAGTTTAAATGAGAATTATTTGATACTAGCTTTTCCCCGCGACTTCGTCCGCGCACATAACGACAGAGTGACGACACATCCCATACATCCACTCATGTCTCCAAGTATAAGGTTTTTATTGCCTATCCCGTGGGAAATTCGGAAAAACCCTTCTTAGAGCACCTACAGATCCTCTAGGAATATTATCTACTAATTATAGTCTTTATTTACCTTGTGTTTTTATCCCGTGGGAAATTTGAAAAATTCCATTGTAAGTACATCTTTATACTAATCAAGGAATAATGTGTAGGCATGCTAAATTTAATGTCTGTAGCTTTATTAGTACAACATTTCGGAATTTTCCTATCCCGTGGGAAAATCGGGATGAAAAGTATCATATGTCCGTCTCCTGGTTCTAAGCTACCTCCCTACCAATTTTCAGCCAAATCGGTTCTGCAGTTCTCGAGTTATAAATAGTGTAACTAACTCGACTTTCTTTTATATATATAGATGGGGTAGACAGAGCCTTAGGTAACAAAACCTTAAGGCCACGTTTAGCATGATTGTGGGCGTATAGGTGGAAAAAAAGGGGAATCAAAAATAAATAAATAAATAAAGAAATAAATAAAATAGTGATGGGTTGCTAGCCGCATCGCCTATAATATGATTCCTATGATTTTATGATTTTTCAACACAGTTGCTCGTAAATTGAGTCTTATTGCACCGCATTTAAACTCATAATACAGCTTATTACGCACAAGTGCTGTAATAATATTACCGCACGAGTGCGGTAATATAAACTTTTTTTTAATCTCAGCAAACGATTCAGTATCAATAGGAACAGGGAATATTTTCGTGAATATTAAACTATTTTAGTTTAAAGATGATAAATAAACATTTAATTTCGACAAATTATTCATTTTTATCTAAAAAGGGACCATAATTTGCATATTTAAGACATTGATTAATTATTTTATTATAATTTTAATATTAGGCTGTTTAGCAGTCTGTTGTCAGTGTCTTCGTCACGCGCGTGCTAAGTGCACAGCGCGCATGCGCGAGTGCTGCGTGCGGATTGGCGCGGAGAAATAATATCTGCCGTCATTTTTCATTGATATTGTTGATTCAGACTTTGTTATTTTATTACTTTAAAAATTACTAGTTCAATTAATAAAGAAATGTAGTGTCCGTCGCTGGAAATACTAAAATATGTTCGGACAGTTATATCAGTAAGAAATCCAAGGTGTTAATTACCAAAATGATAAAGTAAAGTTCTAAAGCAGCTCCAGGTAAGCAATGTCTGGTAACAAAGGTAAACTAAAGTTCTTGAAGTCCTTTTATTAACTAAATTTTATTTATTTTTCCTCGCAAATGTGTTGAAAAACGTCGTATGCGACGCGTGTGCTTTGGTAATTACACATCTCGGCTCTCTTACCCGCGCTCGCTCGCGCTCGCGCGTACAATACGCCTCGTGTGTAATTGCCAACATAGCACACTTGTATCATAATGTACTATTAGTCCATTCCCTCGATGGGCTTTTACCATCTGCGCGGGAAGAGAAGCAACTGGTACATTCTATGTTTTTTCTTCGCTCCCAGACCAGCATGGAAGCTACGCTACAGGCAAATAACGATTCTAGGGACACGATCCAACCAGCCCCCAGCTGATAGCGATGATGTAACTTGAACTCCTTTAATTCCAGACGCAACAACGCTTCTTCACCCTGATGATGCGTACCCAAATGTTCACGCGGTTCATCGAGGAGCGCTCGTTCGTGTGCGACGTGGACCAGGGGTTGCCGTTCTTCGACGACTGCATCGAGCGCGTGGCCAGCGGGGACACCGGCTCGCTGCTCGGCGCCGAGAACAACAACGCCTCCGAGCGGACGGTGTTCGTGCTGCCGCCCAACCCGTTGGAAGACGGTAAATGTTATATACATGTTTTTTTTTATTTTTTTTATATGAATAGGAAGGCAAACGAGCAAGTGGGTCACCTGATGGTAAGTGATCACCACTGCCCATAGACACCCGCAACCCCGGAGGGATTGCAGATGCGTTACCAACCTAGAGGACTAAGATGAAATGCCTCTTGTGCCCGTAATTTCCCCGGCTGTCTTACTCTCCGCACCGGAACACAGCAGTGCAAGCACTGCTACTTAGCGGCAGGATTAGCGAGTAAGATGGTGGTAGCGATCCGGACGGACCTTGCACAAGGCCCTACCACCCACAAAACATGTTCATGTTCATGTTCGCGTATTTGACGTATTCGGCCAAAAACGACAGTGTGGGGAGCCATATTTGCACGAATAAGCCAAACACGCGTATCCGCCCGCTTGTTAGTTTTTGGTCACACATCAAAGGACGCAAATATGTCAAATCTTTACCTTCACCGTCTACATATAGCTCGCTCGCTTAGCGGTCTGTTCTTCATAATTATCTAATATTACAATACAATACAAATACTCTTTATTGAACATCACAAATCAGTACGAAACAATTCAAGTAGATGGCGGAAACAACTAGACAGAAGAGACGCAAGGATAATAAAAACAACAATACTAACATAAGCATCTAATGTAAAGCTATGGTGTCTACTGTCATGTTATCTATACTTCTATACTAATATTATAAAGAGGAATATTTTGATTGTTTGTTTGTTTGCATTGAATAGGCACCGAAACTACTGGACCGATTTCAAAAATTCTTTTAAATTATCACTGAGCGACATAGGCTACTTTTTACCGCGGGAAAATACCTTTTCCTACGGGAAAATTAATTTATCGCGGGCGAAGCTGCGGACGGAAGGCTAGTATTATATGAAAAGATAAATAAATAAATAAATTGCTAGCATAAAAAAAATGTTTCGCAGGTGAAACCTACACGTACGAGAAGTTCGAGCTGGATACCGTGTTGCTCGCTAAGTGCGTGACGGGGCGCGCGCGCGGCGCCGGCCTGCAGGCGCTGTCGGCCGCGGCGCGCTCCGCGCTCGCCTCCGCGGAGTCGCTGGGGGACGCCTCGCCCATGGCACGCCGGACCAAGCAGGAGATCGCCGCGGCACAGAGGTATGCCACCATCGTCATCAGCTCCCGGCACTATGCACAGACCTCAGATAAACAGGGTGTAGTTTCCTAACCGTGAATTGGGAACTGCATATAATACAATACAATACAAATACTCTTTATTGAACACCACAAATCAGTACAAAACAATACAGAAACAAAGAACAACGTAGACAATAGGCGGTCTTATCGCTTAATAGCGATCTCTTCCAGACAACCAAAAAGCTAAATAAGTTGGAGACAGTTTAAGTAGGTGGCGGAAACGAATAGACAGGATAAACGCAGGGATAATAAAAACAACAGTACCAACATAAATGTAATACATAGCTAAATAAATAAAATAAAATAATTCATACATATACACATAACATAAAACTTAAGATAAAATAAATGTGAGAAGCATACCAAACTGCTTCCCTGTAAAGCTGATTTTCTTCACGATTCCACGAACTATCTTTGGGAGCCGTACACGACGTGGCACAATTTTTTTGGGGAATCCATTTGCAAAGATCGCGTATACTTTAAACGTCGTGAGAATTGACCTTATAGCTGAAGTACGGGGAAAGAAGACACGGGCCAAACATTCATACTCTATCCATGGTTCATCAATTCATTGGAGTCTTATGAGTCCCACTGCTTTGCACTGGCTTCCTCTCAGAATTAGAGGGCTTGAGTTCTAGTTCTTACACGGGTCTAATGCAGATAAGAAACTTCACATACTATTGAATTCTTTAAACAAAAAGCTCGTGGCAAATTTCAAATGCTATTTTACAAAAAGAAACTACCGAAAAACTCAGCTCGAGCCAGGGTTCGAACACGCGACCCTCAGCTTGAAAGACCGTAGGTTACACTACGGTTCTTTTTCATTTGTTTTTTTTTTTCAGATTGGCGCGCAAAGCCAGCCTCTCGCCCGAGGCGTGGGCCAAGTGCCTGCTCGGCGCTTGCTACTCCCTATACTTCCTCTCGCTGCCCTCGCGCATGATGCTCCTGCGCGGCCGGGAACAGGCCACGCTCACAGCGGCATACGAGTTGTTGGAGAAAGCCACGAAGCTGCGAGTGCCGTGTGACGAGGTCGGTTCTAGAATAAAAAGAAATAAAATTAAGCTGAGCCGAAATTGAAATATTAAAATTTTAAGACAACCATTATTATATAGGTAAGAAAACCTTAAGGCCACGTTTAGCATTATTAAAGGCGTATAGGTGGAAAGGGAAATCAAAGTAGTGGTGGGTTGTAGCCGCATCGCCTCGCCTATAACATGATTCCTAAGACTTTCGCCCATTCTCTATTGGCTTTTACCATTTGCGCGGGAAGAGAAGCAACTGGTAAATTCTATGTTTTTTACTGCCAGACCAGCATGGAAGAATTTTTTTATATGTATTTGTGAAAATCTTGTATTTTAGTAGAAAATCCATTTAAATCGTTGTTCGAGTAGATAGGGCGTATGTTACAAACGTCAAGTGTCAGTTATTTATGATGACGTGTCTGTCTGTTTTATCATAGTAATAAATAGAGACGGAATCGTAGACAACCAGTGGTGTAACTATAGGGTGGCAGGGGTGGCATAATGCCACAGGCCCCCAGCTCTACGGGGCCCCGAACTGAGTTGGTTTAGAGCACAGAAGGGACGCTGATCCACTTCTTTATATTGAGGAAGGAGCCCCTGACGGATTTGCCACGGGCCCCAGACGTTATAGTTACGCCACTGTAGACAACTGTCGCTTAAGATATCTGGAACTTAACAGAGAGCGGTGAAACAGGCTCCAAAGCTACGATTTTTTTAGGTGTGCTACCGCGTAATGATGCAACTATGCGGCATCCACTCGCTGCCGGTGCTGGCAGTGCGGCTGCTGTTCCTCATGAAGCGCGCGGGGCTGCAGCCGAACGCGCTGACGTACGGCTACTACAACAGATGCGTGCTGGAGGCGCCGTGGCCCAACGATGTTCCTAGGTAAGCCATTAGTCGGCTGCTGTTCCTCATGAAGCGCGCGGGGCTGCAGCCGAACGCGCTGACGTACGGCTACTACAACAGATGCGTGCTGGAGGCGCCGTGGCCCAACGATGTTCCTAGGTAAGCCATTAGTCGGCTGCTGTTCCTCATGAAGCGCGCGGGGCTGCAGCCGAACGCGCTGACGTACGGCTACTACAACAGATGCGTGCTGGAGGCGCCGTGGCCCAACGATGTTCCTAGGTAAGCCATTAGTCGGCTGCTGTTCCTCATGAAGCGCGCGGGGCTGCAGCCGAACGCGCTGACGTACGGCTACTACAACAGATGCGTGCTGGAGGCGCCGTGGCCCAACGATGTTCCTAGGTAAGCCATTAGTCGGCTGCTGTTCCTCATGAAGCGCGCGGGGCTGCAGCCGAACGCGCTGACGTACGGCTACTACAACAGATGCGTGCTGGAGGCGCCGTGGCCCAACGATGTTCCTAGGTAAGCCATTAGTCGGCTGCTGTTCCTCATGAAGCGCGCGGGGCTGCAGCCGAACGCGCTGACGTACGGCTACTACAACAGATGCGTGCTGGAGGCGCCGTGGCCCAACGATGTTCCTAGGTAAGCCATTAGTCGGCTGCTGTTCCTCATGAAGCGCGCGGGGCTGCAGCCGAACGCGCTGACGTACGGCTACTACAACAGATGCGTGCTGGAGGCGCCGTGGCCCAACGATGTTCCTAGGTAAGCCATTAGTCGGCTGCTGTTCCTCATGAAGCGCGCGGGGCTGCAGCCGAACGCGCTGACGTACGGCTACTACAACAGATGCGTGCTGGAGGCGCCGTGGCCCAACGATGTTCCTAGGTAAGCCATTAGTCGGCTGCTGTTCCTCATGAAGCGCGCGGGGCTGCAGCCGAACGCGCTGACGTACGGCTACTACAACAGATGCGTGCTGGAGGCGCCGTGGCCCAACGATGTTCCTAGGTAAGCCATTAGTCGGCTGCTGTTCCTCATGAAGCGCGCGGGGCTGCAGCCGAACGCGCTGACGTACGGCTACTACAACAGATGCGTGCTGGAGGCGCCGTGGCCCAACGATGTTCCTAGGTAAGCCATTAGTCGGCTGCTGTTCCTCATGAAGCGCGCGGGGCTGCAGCCGAACGCGCTGACGTACGGCTACTACAACAGATGCGTGCTGGAGGCGCCGTGGCCCAACGATGTTCCTAGGTAAGCCATTAGTCGGCTGCTGTTCCTCATGAAGCGCGCGGGGCTGCAGCCGAACGCGCTGACGTACGGCTACTACAACAGATGCGTGCTGGAGGCGCCGTGGCCCAACGATGTTCCTAGGTAAGCCATTAGTCGGCTGCTGTTCCTCATGAAGCGCGCGGGGCTGCAGCCGAACGCGCTGACGTACGGCTACTACAACAGATGCGTGCTGGAGGCGCCGTGGCCCAACGATGTTCCTAGGTAAGCCATTAGTCGGCTGCTGTTCCTCATGAAGCGCGCGGGGCTGCAGCCGAACGCGCTGACGTACGGCTACTACAACAGATGCGTGCTGGAGGCGCCGTGGCCCAACGATGTTCCTAGGTAAGCCATTAGTCGGCTGCTGTTCCTCATGAAGCGCGCGGGGCTGCAGCCGAACGCGCTGACGTACGGCTACTACAACAGATGCGTGCTGGAGGCGCCGTGGCCCAACGATGTTCCTAGGTAAGCCATTAGTCGGCTGCTGTTCCTCATGAAGCGCGCGGGGCTGCAGCCGAACGCGCTGACGTACGGCTACTACAACAGATGCGTGCTGGAGGCGCCGTGGCCCAACGATGTTCCTAGGTAAGCCATTAGTCGGCTGCTGTTCCTCATGAAGCGCGCGGGGCTGCAGCCGAACGCGCTGACGTACGGCTACTACAACAGATGCGTGCTGGAGGCGCCGTGGCCCAACGATGTTCCTAGGTAAGCCATTAGTCGGCTGCTGTTCCTCATGAAGCGCGCGGGGCTGCAGCCGAACGCGCTGACGTACGGCTACTACAACAGATGCGTGCTGGAGGCGCCGTGGCCCAACGATGTTCCTAGGTAAGCCATTAGTCGGCTGCTGTTCCTCATGAAGCGCGCGGGGCTGCAGCCGAACGCGCTGACGTACGGCTACTACAACAGATGCGTGCTGGAGGCGCCGTGGCCCAACGATGTTCCTAGGTAAGCCATTAGTCGGCTGCTGTTCCTCATGAAGCGCGCGGGGCTGCAGCCGAACGCGCTGACGTACGGCTACTACAACAGATGCGTGCTGGAGGCGCCGTGGCCCAACGATGTTCCTAGGTAAGCCATTAGTCGGCTGCTGTTCCTCATGAAGCGCGCGGGGCTGCAGCCGAACGCGCTGACGTACGGCTACTACAACAGATGCGTGCTGGAGGCGCCGTGGCCCAACGATGTTCCTAGGTAAGCCATTAGTCGGCTGCTGTTCCTCATGAAGCGCGCGGGGCTGCAGCCGAACGCGCTGACGTACGGCTACTACAACAGATGCGTGCTGGAGGCGCCGTGGCCCAACGATGTTCCTAGGTAAGCCATTAGTCGGCTGCTGTTCCTCATGAAGCGCGCGGGGCTGCAGCCGAACGCGCTGACGTACGGCTACTACAACAGATGCGTGCTGGAGGCGCCGTGGCCCAACGATGTTCCTAGGTAAGCCATTAGTCGGCTGCTGTTCCTCATGAAGCGCGCGGGGCTGCAGCCGAACGCGCTGACGTACGGCTACTACAACAGATGCGTGCTGGAGGCGCCGTGGCCCAACGATGTTCCTAGGTAAGCCATTAGTCGGCTGCTGTTCCTCATGAAGCGCGCGGGGCTGCAGCCGAACGCGCTGACGTACGGCTACTACAACAGATGCGTGCTGGAGGCGCCGTGGCCCAACGATGTTCCTAGGTAAGCCATTAGTCGGCTGCTGTTCCTCATGAAGCGCGCGGGGCTGCAGCCGAACGCGCTGACGTACGGCTACTACAACAGATGCGTGCTGGAGGCGCCGTGGCCCAACGATGTTCCTAGGTAAGCCATTAGTCGGCTGCTGTTCCTCATGAAGCGCGCGGGGCTGCAGCCGAACGCGCTGACGTACGGCTACTACAACAGATGCGTGCTGGAGGCGCCGTGGCCCAACGATGTTCCTAGGTAAGCCATTAGTCGGCTGCTGTTCCTCATGAAGCGCGCGGGGCTGCAGCCGAACGCGCTGACGTACGGCTACTACAACAGATGCGTGCTGGAGGCGCCGTGGCCCAACGATGTTCCTAGGTAAGCCATTAGTCGGCTGCTGTTCCTCATGAAGCGCGCGGGGCTGCAGCCGAACGCGCTGACGTACGGCTACTACAACAGATGCGTGCTGGAGGCGCCGTGGCCCAACGATGTTCCTAGGTAAGCCATTAGTCGGCTGCTGTTCCTCATGAAGCGCGCGGGGCTGCAGCCGAACGCGCTGACGTACGGCTACTACAACAGATGCGTGCTGGAGGCGCCGTGGCCCAACGATGTTCCTAGGTAAGCCATTAGTCGGCTGCTGTTCCTCATGAAGCGCGCGGGGCTGCAGCCGAACGCGCTGACGTACGGCTACTACAACAGATGCGTGCTGGAGGCGCCGTGGCCCAACGATGTTCCTAGGTAAGCCATTAGTCGGCTGCTGTTCCTCATGAAGCGCGCGGGGCTGCAGCCGAACGCGCTGACGTACGGCTACTACAACAGATGCGTGCTGGAGGCGCCGTGGCCCAACGATGTTCCTAGGTAAGCCATTAGTCGGCTGCTGTTCCTCATGAAGCGCGCGGGGCTGCAGCCGAACGCGCTGACGTACGGCTACTACAACAGATGCGTGCTGGAGGCGCCGTGGCCCAACGATGTTCCTAGGTAAGCCATTAGTCGGCTGCTGTTCCTCATGAAGCGCGCGGGGCTGCAGCCGAACGCGCTGACGTACGGCTACTACAACAGATGCGTGCTGGAGGCGCCGTGGCCCAACGATGTTCCTAGGTAAGCCATTAGTCGGCTGCTGTTCCTCATGAAGCGCGCGGGGCTGCAGCCGAACGCGCTGACGTACGGCTACTACAACAGATGCGTGCTGGAGGCGCCGTGGCCCAACGATGTTCCTAGGTAAGCCATTAGTCGGCTGCTGTTCCTCATGAAGCGCGCGGGGCTGCAGCCGAACGCGCTGACGTACGGCTACTACAACAGATGCGTGCTGGAGGCGCCGTGGCCCAACGATGTTCCTAGGTAAGCCATTAGTCGGCTGCTGTTCCTCATGAAGCGCGCGGGGCTGCAGCCGAACGCGCTGACGTACGGCTACTACAACAGATGCGTGCTGGAGGCGCCGTGGCCCAACGATGTTCCTAGGTAAGCCATTAGTCGGCTGCTGTTCCTCATGAAGCGCGCGGGGCTGCAGCCGAACGCGCTGACGTACGGCTACTACAACAGATGCGTGCTGGAGGCGCCGTGGCCCAACGATGTTCCTAGGTAAGCCATTAGTCGGCTGCTGTTCCTCATGAAGCGCGCGGGGCTGCAGCCGAACGCGCTGACGTACGGCTACTACAACAGATGCGTGCTGGAGGCGCCGTGGCCCAACGATGTTCCTAGGTAAGCCATTAGTCGGCTGCTGTTCCTCATGAAGCGCGCGGGGCTGCAGCCGAACGCGCTGACGTACGGCTACTACAACAGATGCGTGCTGGAGGCGCCGTGGCCCAACGATGTTCCTAGGTAAGCCATTAGTCGGCTGCTGTTCCTCATGAAGCGCGCGGGGCTGCAGCCGAACGCGCTGACGTACGGCTACTACAACAGATGCGTGCTGGAGGCGCCGTGGCCCAACGATGTTCCTAGGTAAGCCATTAGTCGGCTGCTGTTCCTCATGAAGCGCGCGGGGCTGCAGCCGAACGCGCTGACGTACGGCTACTACAACAGATGCGTGCTGGAGGCGCCGTGGCCCAACGATGTTCCTAGGTAAGCCATTAGTCGGCTGCTGTTCCTCATGAAGCGCGCGGGGCTGCAGCCGAACGCGCTGACGTACGGCTACTACAACAGATGCGTGCTGGAGGCGCCGTGGCCCAACGATGTTCCTAGGTAAGCCATTAGTCGGCTGCTGTTCCTCATGAAGCGCGCGGGGCTGCAGCCGAACGCGCTGACGTACGGCTACTACAACAGATGCGTGCTGGAGGCGCCGTGGCCCAACGATGTTCCTAGGTAAGCCATTAGTCGGCTGCTGTTCCTCATGAAGCGCGCGGGGCTGCAGCCGAACGCGCTGACGTACGGCTACTACAACAGATGCGTGCTGGAGGCGCCGTGGCCCAACGATGTTCCTAGGTAAGCCATTAGTCGGCTGCTGTTCCTCATGAAGCGCGCGGGGCTGCAGCCGAACGCGCTGACGTACGGCTACTACAACAGATGCGTGCTGGAGGCGCCGTGGCCCAACGATGTTCCTAGGTAAGCCATTAGTCGGCTGCTGTTCCTCATGAAGCGCGCGGGGCTGCAGCCGAACGCGCTGACGTACGGCTACTACAACAGATGCGTGCTGGAGGCGCCGTGGCCCAACGATGTTCCTAGGTAAGCCATTAGTCGGCTGCTGTTCCTCATGAAGCGCGCGGGGCTGCAGCCGAACGCGCTGACGTACGGCTACTACAACAGATGCGTGCTGGAGGCGCCGTGGCCCAACGATGTTCCTAGGTAAGCCATTAGTCGGCTGCTGTTCCTCATGAAGCGCGCGGGGCTGCAGCCGAACGCGCTGACGTACGGCTACTACAACAGATGCGTGCTGGAGGCGCCGTGGCCCAACGATGTTCCTAGGTAAGCCATTAGTCGGCTGCTGTTCCTCATGAAGCGCGCGGGGCTGCAGCCGAACGCGCTGACGTACGGCTACTACAACAGATGCGTGCTGGAGGCGCCGTGGCCCAACGATGTTCCTAGGTAAGCCATTAGTCGGCTGCTGTTCCTCATGAAGCGCGCGGGGCTGCAGCCGAACGCGCTGACGTACGGCTACTACAACAGATGCGTGCTGGAGGCGCCGTGGCCCAACGATGTTCCTAGGTAAGCCATTAGTCGGCTGCTGTTCCTCATGAAGCGCGCGGGGCTGCAGCCGAACGCGCTGACGTACGGCTACTACAACAGATGCGTGCTGGAGGCGCCGTGGCCCAACGATGTTCCTAGGTAAGCCATTAGTCGGCTGCTGTTCCTCATGAAGCGCGCGGGGCTGCAGCCGAACGCGCTGACGTACGGCTACTACAACAGATGCGTGCTGGAGGCGCCGTGGCCCAACGATGTTCCTAGGTAAGCCATTAGTCGGCTGCTGTTCCTCATGAAGCGCGCGGGGCTGCAGCCGAACGCGCTGACGTACGGCTACTACAACAGATGCGTGCTGGAGGCGCCGTGGCCCAACGATGTTCCTAGGTAAGCCATTAGTCGGCTGCTGTTCCTCATGAAGCGCGCGGGGCTGCAGCCGAACGCGCTGACGTACGGCTACTACAACAGATGCGTGCTGGAGGCGCCGTGGCCCAACGATGTTCCTAGGTAAGCCATTAGTCGGCTGCTGTTCCTCATGAAGCGCGCGGGGCTGCAGCCGAACGCGCTGACGTACGGCTACTACAACAGATGCGTGCTGGAGGCGCCGTGGCCCAACGATGTTCCTAGGTAAGCCATTAGTCGGCTGCTGTTCCTCATGAAGCGCGCGGGGCTGCAGCCGAACGCGCTGACGTACGGCTACTACAACAGATGCGTGCTGGAGGCGCCGTGGCCCAACGATGTTCCTAGGTAAGCCATTAGTCGGCTGCTGTTCCTCATGAAGCGCGCGGGGCTGCAGCCGAACGCGCTGACGTACGGCTACTACAACAGATGCGTGCTGGAGGCGCCGTGGCCCAACGATGTTCCTAGGTAAGCCATTAGTCGGCTGCTGTTCCTCATGAAGCGCGCGGGGCTGCAGCCGAACGCGCTGACGTACGGCTACTACAACAGATGCGTGCTGGAGGCGCCGTGGCCCAACGATGTTCCTAGGTAAACCATTAGTCGGCTGCCCTTTTTTAAACGACGAAAACGAGAGGAAGTAGGGAGGAGGTTCTGAATCTGACGCAAATATGTTATTATTAGAATGAAATGTATGAACTCGCATAACTTTTTACAGAGTAGTTCTATTTTGATATTTTTTTTATTGCAAAGGGTATGCCCCGAGGGTGGTCCTATATAATTTCAGGGTAGACAGAGCCTCAGTCAACAAGACCTAAAGGCCACGTTTAGCATGATTGTGGCATGGGTGTGTGATGATGCCAATACTTCCAATAACAAATTCATAGGACACCGATATAGTGTTAGATAATTTAAACTGGCTTAATATTTTCAGTGGTTCTCAGCTGCTGTGGAACAAGCTCCGTATAGCGGTGATGGGAGCGGCTCTGTTCCGCAAGGCGGGCGCGCAGCGGGCCAGTCGCGCCGCCGGCGCAGGCCTCTCCGCTGGCAGTGAGTACTATCTACACCATCAGCCGGGAGACTGAACAAAGGCCACCCCTTAGGGTGTTAGGTTGATGATCGACCAATTAGTATTAGATTAGGTAGCTTTGGCTGATCGACGGATAAACCAATCGGTCGATGGTATCGAACGACGTCGATCGATTGGTGTGGTACTCTACAATCGATCTATGCTATCGATCTATAGGTCTAGCGGAAAATATCGATCGACGTCGACTGTTCCATTCTACCATCGATCTATAGGTCTAGTAGAAACAATCGATTATTAATATTAATAATTCTCAATCTCACTAGAAGCGTTAAATAATAGTACATTATGATACAAGTGTGCTATGTTGGTAATTACACACGAGGCGTATTGTACGCGCGAGCGACAGCGAGCGCGGGTAAGAGAGCCGAGATGTGTAATTACCAAAGCACACGCGTCGCATACGACGTTTTTCAACACATTTGCGAGGAAAAATAAATAAAATTTAGTTAATAAAAGGACTTTAAGAACTTTAGTTTACCTTTGTTACCAGACATTGCTTACCTGGAGCTGCTTTAGAACTTTACTTTATCATTTGGTAATTAACACCTTGGATTTCTTACTGATATAACTGTCCGAACATTGTCCGAACATATTTTAGTATTTCCAGCGACGGACACTACATTTCTTTATTACTTGAACTCGTAATTTTTAAAGTAATAAAATAACAAAGTCTGAATCAACAATATCAGTGAAAAATGGCGGCAGATATTATTTCTCCGCGCCAATCCGCGCGCAGCACTCGCGCATGCGCGCTGTGCACTTAGCACGCGCGTGACGAAGACACTGACACAGACTCCTAAACAGCCTAATATTAAAATTATAATAAAAAATAATTAATCAATGCCTGAGATTGCAAATTATGTTCAGTTTTAGATAAAAATGAATAATTAGTCGAAATTAAATGTTTATTTATCATCTTTTCCCTAAAATAGTTTAATATTCACGAAAATATTCCTTGTTCCTATAGATAACTGAACTTTTTGCTGAGATTAAAAAAAATATATATTACCGCACGAGTGCGGTAATATATTACAGCACTTGTGCGTAATAAGCTCAATTATGAGCTTAAATGCAGTGCAATAAGACTCACTTTACGAGCAAGTGTGTTGAAAAGTAATGTTTTTTATTGAGGTGTGGGCACCCTGCCCCGCGTGGTGTCGGCGGCCAACGCGGGCGAGGGCGGCGAACTGGCTGGCCTGGCCAGTCTGGCCGCCTGCCACACCAGCAGGACTAGCCTCGACGAGGGTAACTATGTCAACGATTTATATTATAAACACTATTGGGAACGTGCGAGGTGTATGGTGGGGGTATAGAAAACGACCACAGCGCATGCCGTGGCAGAAATGGGCAACTATAGGGGCTTAGTGACACTTCCCAATGTTGCTTTCAAAATGGGGTCATCATCAAACTTGTTTTACAGGGTGTTAAGAGTACCGATGTTTGGCGAATTATGTTGGCTCGTATTAAATAACTATTGCCATTAGTTTTTAGTTTTTTTAATTCGTTACGTGTTCCGCTAAAACCAATTTATTTCCTTTCAGCATAGTTTGGTCCTGGAAACTAGCTTTGAGAGTGTAAAACACAAAATAAAAAAATCTTATTACTGTTTTTAACAAATGCCTCTAAAAATACTATTAAATTGTCTTTTTATAAATTATATTACTTTATTTTATATGCACTTGTCATTCACTATTTTTGACAAACGCCCCTAATCCTCGCCACTCGCTAATCCTGCCGCTAAGTAGCAGTGCTTGCACTGCTGTGTTCCGGTGTGGAGAGTAAGACAGCCGGGGAAATTACGGGCACAAGAGGTATTTCATCTTAATCCTATAGGTTGGCAACGCATCTGCAATCCCTCCGGGGTTGCGGGTGTCTATGGGCAGTGGTCACTTACTATCAGGTGACCCACTTGCACGTTTGCCTTCCTATTCATATAAAAAAAGATGCGTTCGCAAAATGGCGCTACTGTCGTGCACGGTGCCAATAAAATTAGCATTTTATTTATTTTGTGTATAGTGAACGCCCGCGAGCTGGAAGCCAACTCGTCAGCGTTCGAGGCGTTGTGCCGGCGCGGGAACATCGTGCGCGCGCAGCCCGCGCCGTCGCGCCCGCACGCGCATGCACTGTCCCACGCCGCCGGCATACTCATATCAGGTACACTATAAATATACTAGGTACTCTAAAATATAGCACTATATCATTTACGGGGTAGACAAGAGTGAAGAAGCAAGACGTAAAGGCCACGTTTAGCATGAAAATATCTATCGATGGAATGAAAGTATACGTCATAAAATTGTGTATTTTTACTATTTTTTATTCATAGTAGGATTTATTACCATACTTACAATTTTAAAAAATTGGTGCATTTTGCGTATGAAATTGAATTGGCACTGATTTTCTAGAATTAAATATTTTTTTTTCTAGAATTTTATTATTTGAGTAAAATCGTCTTAATTTTTTTCGACGTTACATATTTTTAATCCATTTATTTTATAAATATAAAGACTTGTACTTTCTTGGTGTACAAAACGTGTACAACAAAAACTTGTTATAAAAGTCTTATGCATGCAAGCAGCCTTGGTCACCTCTAAAAGGACTATCCATAAAATAATGTTGTAGGTTTACCATCGAATCCGGACTTACGGGAGACAGCGCGACCGAGAAGTAACTCATTAGGCAACGAAGGCACCGCTATCCCTACAAATGTAACGATTCCAGAAAAACGACAGGTAAGAACCTACTTTTAGATTCATAAATCTTATCTATCGATGGGGACTATCGTTTATTTGCTCACCAGTTGGCGCCACTGTTGGCTGAGGTCCAGAGGTATAGCTGTCAAAGGAGACTATACGATAGGCGCCGAAATCTTCTTATCTATTATAGTTAAATCTTGAATCTCAATAAGTTTATTACTTATAAATAACTATCATCATATCGAATAGCTATGCCGCAATGTTGTGCAGTTCCGTTTTGTTCGAAAAAAAATCCGCTTTCAGAGCGTTCACATTCATCGCCAAATAATCCATATTTGCGATAATTTTACGAAGGAGATCACTTTTCAACAAGTAAATAAAAGCAATTGTAATTTAGTTTAATTTGGTTCAATTCCATATGACAAGTTTTTCGTTTCTTTGAAGGTAGAATATTGTTTTTAAATACTATGAATTAGTGGAAACTGCCCCTTCCTCTTCTAGTTGAATATTACTCAATGAGTAATTTATTAAAACACAGTTTACCGTTGTTGCCCAGGGTGAACCGGCCTGACGCTACTCCTCCCATAGAGCCCTCAGACAGGGGAAAACGTTATTCAACTGGCACCCATAGTAGCCCTGCTAACATAGTCATAGTATCATTATATTCCGTACTAGCTTCTGCCCGCGACTTCGTCTGCGTATTATACATAAAAACCTTCCTATTGGATCACTCTTATCTATTAAAAAAAACCGCATCAAAATCCGTTGTGTAGTTTTGAAGATATAAGCATACAAAGGGACATAGGGACAGAGAAAGCGACTTTGTTTTATACTATGTAGTGATATGTAGTGATGCTTAACGAAAATGTCTTTTATTCCAGGCAATTCACGTGAGTCCCGGCAGTCCGTCGGACCTTCGGATCCTGACCAGGTCGGAGAGTTTTGCCGGCGACGCGCAAATCGTACAGAGTCTCCAGAGGCAATCTTTCTCTAGTAGTACGTATATTTATACATAGATTTTTCATCACCATCATATCAGCTGTAGGACGTCCACTGTTGGACATAGGCCCGTACCCGTACCCGGCTTAACATGACGAGTTTGCAAAATTGACAACACTGGCTCGTGCCGTTCCACTCACACTAATAAACTTCAATTTAAGAGCGAGAAAGACGGCACGACACTTAGTGTTCGATTGTGTTTTAATAGGCACGTCGAACGTGAAATCTCGGTGTTCACGAACGCTGAGTTTCCCTGAAGAGTCTGAGAAGGAAGTCGCGGAGGCGGCGCCGGTCGAAGACCCCAGAGGATCACCTCTCAAGTAAGTTGAGTACATACGTATACATACACAAATCACGTCTTTATCACTTACGGGGTAGACAGAGCCTAACGTAACAGATACCTACAGGCCACATTTAGCAAGTTTGTGGGCGTATAGGTGAAAAATGAAATCAAAATAGTGATGGGTTGCTAGCCTCATCGCCTATAACATGATTCCTATGATTTTCGCCCATTCCCTCGATGGGCTTTTACCATCTGCGCGGGTAGAGAAGCAACTGGTATATTCTATGTTTTTTCTTTGCTCCCAGACCGGCATGGAAGAATATATAAGTTGAGTACACGCGGATATAAATTGTTCTAAAGAGAAGACATAGGCGTACAGTAAGGGAAATGTATTCACGTACCACCGTAGAACCTTATTCCAATAAGGTGACATATCACTCGAGTTTGAGTGCCGGCGGCCTGTCAAGTGCGACAGGGTTCTACTGTGGTACGTGAATTAATAAAATGAAACGGTACGACTGTAAATTAGATGCAACTTCCTTGGGTACTTGTTTTTTTTTAATTAGCGCGATTAGTTTGACAGATAAAAATATTATGTTGCCAGATATGAGTAAAAAAATTATGACAGGAAAATACGAATAAAATTTTATTGACGTGACTCATCGTAAGGAACAAAATAGACGAGAAAAAGACGAATGAAGAACTTAAAATTTTTTTTAAAAAAACATTGACTTTTTTTTTTCAACTTTATACAAGTTTATTCTCAATGCTTAAAACAATGAACGCGACCGTTCCGTGTCTTTACGATTGACGCTCTGATTGGGTGCATCAATCCACACTAAAGTTTTTGCATAAAATTATACACGTCGCACAGTCGTAGCTATCTCGCACTTGCGATTGCGAAATGTCAAAGTAACACCGGACTCAACTATTAGGCATTATCACTAAGGTTCCATCTAATCTAATAGTTGTCTCCACAGGCTCTCCCCCCGCACGCCGGTGCTCGCCGACGATCCCCTCGGAGCCTTAAGCCAGCCGGAGCCGGCGGAACCTGCGCCGCCACCGGTCGAGGAACCCACGGCCCCTCGGAGAGAGTACAGCGTCAGCCCCAAGCTGTTCCATCGGAGAAGCAACTCTTTCCAGGATGATACGCCGATAGACCATGGGTGTGTTCTGTTTACGTTCAACACTGTAGCTCTAATTGTTTTTTTTTTTTAAATACAGAAGCATAATAGCATTTTATGCAACCGTTATAATAATGATGGTCATGAAAAAACGTGTGTGGTTTTTTGAAACGAGCCTAGGTGAGTTTCAAAATAAAATCACACGAGTATTTGAAAGCCTAATTATGTACAGTTGCATACATTACTTTATCTACACACATATCATAAGTACTCTAAGATGAGTTCAAGAGCAGGAGGGAAATGACCAACATTATTATAACCAATTATACTAGGTTCTGTCTACCCTGTAAGGGATGAAGACATAATTTATGTAAGTACTTTCTCGTCTGTGGTAGTAGGTAAAATCTGTACTTTAATGTTATTACAGTATAGATTTTTGTAAGGTTATGGTAAAATCTGTACTGTAATAACATTAAAGTACAGATTTTTGTACTGTAATGTCATTACACTATAGATTTTTTAAGGGTGTAGTAATGCTGGTCTATTACTACGGTTTCTGAACGTATTTTAGAGCACTAATGATATAATGTGCGCGGATAAATCGAATTTAAATGTGAATGAAATTGTAGGTAATTATTTTACCGATTTTAACAAAGTTTATATGGGACTATTGAATAAAGAAAATTATTAAAAATGTCTGTTCACTGGCGGCAAAGGGCGAATTTAAATACTATTTTAAGTCATTTAACAATTTGGCACCATACAATGACCATTATTGAGATCGAGTAAGAAACGCCGAAAATTACGCTTTTTTGTGGACGCCATTAATTATTTATATTATTAATTTTTATTACAGCTATACATACATACGCTGTGAAAATTATAAAGTGTCTATATATTACGTTCAAAAGATACAGCTCTGAAAAATAGACGAATATTCCTATCTTTTATTACAAGTTAATGTTCAAGTCTGTCAGTAACTTTTACCGTTTCTTAATATACCTATTACGCACAATGTTAACCAAACATTATCACTGGAATGAAATAAAAGCATGCAGTGATTGTTTAACGAATATTGAACAATTCAGTTCCATAATAATCGGATCATGCACCCGACTAACCGTCGCGGATTCAGTATCCTCATAAAACAGAATTCTACTATAGGGCAAAAATAACGAGTCGGGTTTCATAGAACTTCGTATGAAAAGTGACCCGTTAGTTTTGCTCGTCACTGTATATTAATGAGGTACGTCTTTATAAATTACATACATCACTTCAAAGATACAACTTTTCACTTCTGCGCCTTTCAATGAATCTTGAACTTGTTAAATTGAACCAATGCTCTATATCAGGGTTTCTTAAACTGGGATCCGTAAGCCAGGGGTCCGCAGCATCTCAGTTAAGGGTTTCTTGAACTGGGGTCCAGATGTGTGCCAGGGGTCCGCAGCATCTCAGTTAAGGGTTTCTTAAACTGGGGTCCAGATGTGTGCCAGGGGTCCGCAGCATCTCAGTTAAGGGTTTCTTAAACTGGGGTCCAGATGTGTGCCAGGGGTCCGCAGCATCTTAGTTAAGGGTTTCTTAAACTGGGGTCCAGATGTGTGCCAGGGGTCCGCAGCATCTCAGTTAAGGGTTTCTTAAACTGGGGTCCAGATGTGTGCCAGGGGTCCGCAGCATCTCAGTTAAGGGTTTCTTAAACTGGGGTCCAGATGTGTGCCAGGGGTCCGCAGCATCTCAGTTAAGGGTTTCTTAAACTGGGGTCCAGATGTGTGCCAGGGGTCCGCAGCATCTCAGTTAAGGGTTTCTTGAACTGGGGTCCAGATGTGTGCCAGGGGTCCGCAGCATCTCAGTTAAGGGTTTCTTAAACTGGGGTCCAGATGTGTGCCAGGGGTCCGCAGCATCTCAGTTAAGGGTTTCTTAAACTGGGGTCCAGATGTGTGCCAGGGGTCCGCAGCATCTCAGTTAAGGGTTTCTTAAACTGGGGTCCAGATGTGTGCCAGGGGTCCGCAGCATCTCAGTTAAGGGTTTCTTAAACTGGGGTCCAGATGTGTGCCAGGGGTCCGCAGCATCTCAGTTAAGGGTTTCTTAAACTGGGGTCCAGATGTGTGCCAGGGGTCCGCAGCATCTCAGTTAAGGGTTTCTTAAACTGGGGTCCAGATGTGTGCCAGGGGTCCGCAGCATCTCAGTTAAGGGTTTCTTAAACTGGGGTCCAGATGTGTGCCAGGGGTCCGCAGCATCTCAGTTATGGGTTTCTTAAACTGGGGTCCAGATGTGTGCCAGGGGTCCGCAGCATCTCAGTTATGGGTTTCTTAAACTGGGGTCCAGATGTGTGCCAGGGGTCCGCGCATCTCAGTTAAGGGTTTCTTAAACTGGGGTCCATGTGTGCCAGGGGTTAGCAGCATCTCAGTCAAGGGTTTCTTAAACTGGGGTCCAGATGTGTGCCAGGGGTCCGCAGCATCTCGGCTATTTTTTTTATATTAGGCTTTGTTTTCTTTTCCTATAACGCACTGCGACGGGGGTCTATGAACTTTATGAAATTCTGAAAGTGCTCCGTGACCGCAAGAAGTTTAACCTTATCGCCGCCACGTCAAAACAAGAGACGTACGCACACGCCAGACTTCTTTATTGTTATGCTTAAGTAAACTTAAACCTAATTGAACGAAGGTTGTCTTTGCATTGAAGTAATGGACGACCGGACAGCCTAGTGGTTAGTGACCCTGAGTATGAAGCTAGAGGTAGAGGTAGGACGCGTAAATTCGATCTCGACTGTCGCCACTGATAAGTCTTTTAGGCTGTCAACGGGAACACTAGGTTATGAAGGACTAGAAATGAAAGGCGTACGTTTAGCGCGATACTCTATTGCAATAATGACGATGATGTCTTATAACCCACCACCTGAATATGACAATAACTTATAACTACCCGACATATACAACAGGTTCGAATCCCGGTAGGGGCAGACAGTTGTATGATGAATACGAATGTTTGTGTCCGAGTCATGGATGTTGTGTGTATTTAAATATGTATTTATCTACACTACATAAGTATGTTTATCCGTTACCTGGTACCAATAGTACAAGCTTTGCTTAGTTTGGGGCTGGGTCAATTGGTGTAATTTGTCCCAAGATATTTATTTATTTATTTATATATGTGTCGTTGGCGTCGAAAAGGTTAAGAAACATTGATGTAGTGAGTGTTGACCACGCGGTAAACATGAAACTAGTTTAATTATTTTATACTGAATCCGCGACATGCCCATACCACGCTCATCCATTAGTAGCGCTAGAGCGACGTATCTCGCGAGCAAGATAACCTCGATAGTTTCCTCCCGGCAGGAAACTGCACAGAAGTGAGACCGTACCAGCCGGCACAGTATCGTCCAGTCTCGCCAGCCTTGGGAATACTCTCAAAATCAGCTTCGGGTAAGTTTAAACCGCTTACGGCGTGCAGTGGAGGCTAGGGGTAAGCAGCGCGTACAAATTTAGTTGCGTCACCTTACCGCCTACTCTGGCGACCCCTCTTATTTATTTAAGTGGATGGCAATAATTGCGAAAAAGTCTTAACTTACATTGTTTATAGTATTGATAATATCGTACCTTGATATGTCGGTTATTGTGCCTCTGATATTTTGCTGATGACGTTAAATAATTGACACGCAAAGCTCCCTACATTTTGTCGTACTTATGGCATCCACTTCAATATAGGTCTGTGGTTGTTCCAAATTTAATTTGAACAGACTTCAGAAAGGCTTCTGTTTCTATAGCTGTATTTTAAATAAGTTAAATGCTAAAAGTTGTGTTTTATAGAAACTAGGAACCCTTTTCAAGAGTGATGCTTTATGGAAATCTGTTCGATAGTTTTATTTTGAAATCACACTTAGATATATACGTAAAGCCAAACTTGCAACTTTTAGTCGTGATTTATGTTTTTTTCTATGTTTTAGCATGGTTTTATTGTTTCTTTTAATATCTTAGTCTTAGTAGTTGTTTGTATTTATTAATGTTTTTAATTAACAAACGCATTACACAGTAGTCGCTCGGTGTAGTTGATAAAGAAAAATTATCGGAAAAATAAGATTTTTAAAGTAATTCAAATTTTTTATTGCCTTATTATAATATTGAAATGTATTGACTATTGATACTTGATAAAACTACACGTGAAGCGTACACTATGTGACTTTAGTTTCCACCATTTAATTTCTGTTTCGCGCAATGTTTGCTAGCTCGTTTGTTTTCTTAGACGCTATTCGCCCGGCCGGCTTTCCTTACGCAAAGAAAACATGAAAATCGGGAAAGCAATGATCGAGAATTATTTCAGGTAAGTTTGCTGCGCTCGTTGTTTTTTTTTGCATAATTTATGTTATTTTCCCATGCACGTGAATTTTTTGTCGTTTTGTAAAAGGTAGACGTGATTTGCACGGGTAGAGCGAGAGCGCGCGAGAGCTGTGTCGGTCGTCTCTTTCTTACTGTTCGTTTTGAAAGAGACGGGTAGTCTATCTCTCGCGCTCTCGTGCCAGCCATGCTGTTAACGGAAGTGCTACCGCTTTTAGAGTACGAATTTTGTAATTATTAACAGTCGATAATAATAAGAGAATACTACTTAAATCTCCAAAATGGCGCTAGAAGTTTTTTAACTAATTGTGTACGTATATAAGTACTTACCATCGTATTATTAGCGTACGCTGCTTGGAGCCAATTTCATAAACGGATCAAACGACAAGTAACTAAAATTGGGATTGTCTAAAAAAAATATCTATCCTTTTTTTTTTGTGCGGCATAGTCAATTATAAGAAACCAATTTCGATATTATCTCATATAACTGTATTTTTTTTACTATTAATTATTGAAAGTATTTTGGTTGATGACGTCAGTTTCCACTGCCGCTGCCACACATCTGCTTATTGGATAAATTGCTCCCAAAACGTAAGTGAAGCACCACCATTAACGTCTTTTCTATCTGTGGTGAAGTTGGCAAACCGTCATTAGTATCAATGTCCTGAAAAACTATTCCTCGAAATGGTTTTTTAATCAGTATACTTTGTAAAAAAATAGACAATCCCAATTCGAAATAGATAGCTGACTTAAGGAGTTCAGTGTTAAATTGGGCTTCATAATTGCCTATGTAGTTAATTTGGACCGAAGTTCAATGACCTTTGGTGTCTATCGCTCGTGCGGTTACAATCGCATTCGCCATCGCTTTCTACGAACGAATACGCTTGTAATTCAGAGTGCGTTATAAAATAAGGTCTCTGGTCTTCCGCCCAAAGTGGAAGAGGTTTTATATGTAAAACTGACCCGTGGGTCTCCGGTTAGCTTATTTTGAAGCACTAATCTGACAAGCTTTTTCAGCCCAACTAGCATAGCGGGGAAGAAGTCCAACGAACTCCTGCAGAGCGGTCTTAGCAGTCTCAAGTTCGCCGCCACCAGTATGGCGAAGAAGTTTGACGAGATGAAAGAGGTTATATCTGCTAACTCTACGCCTGTGAAGGGCGCTATAGGCAATGCTACCAGCGCGCTGAGCAGTCTCATAGCTGATGAGGAGTCTACGGATGGCTCTTCGGAAATAAATCCTGATGGTAATTGCTAGAATTATGACGGGCTTGTTCATTTTTACAAGTTTTTATGTTACTTGAAATCCTTGCTAGTTGTATTACTTCCAGTGATCATAATTGTTTCTAATTTTAGTACATGTAAAGAGCTCTGATAGTATTGCATAATCGAATCATGCGGTATTCACCAAAGTGGATGTTTTTTTTTTTATAAAATGTCTTAAGTTTCAAACCGATTCATGACTTCTAATTCATTTAATGTGAAATGAAATTGATACGTACATACATATATCACGTCTTTATTCCTTGCGGGGTAGACAGAGCCTAAGGTAACAACCTTAAGGTCACGTTTAGCATAATTAAGGGCGTATAAGTGGAAAGGGAAATCAAAATAGTGATGGGTTGCTAGCCGCATCGCCTACAACATGATTCCTAAGACTTTCGCCCATTCCCTCAATGGGCTTTAACCATCTGCGCGGGACGAGAAGCAACTGGTAAATTCTATGTTTTCTCTTTACTCCCAGACCAGCATGGAAGAAATTGATCTCATATAAAATCGTGAATGTTGAACTTATTTCTTTAATAAAATAACCTCGAGAAATACTTGTATCTCAAGAGGTGTCGTTACACGTAGATTTGTCAAGTACATGCTTTGAGTAGTTTAAGGGCCGATTTTTCAATCGTCAGATAAGCCCTATTCGACGGACAACTCTATGGGTATCTGTCAGTTAAGTGCTTATCTGAGAATTGAAAAATCGGCCCTAAGACATTTTAATCGGCTTCAAGTAGGTGATATATTATTGTTTATGAAACTATTCTATTTAGGAACATGAACTTTTTCCGTTACAGAATGGGGCGGCGGCATGAGTTTTCGAAGAGCGTCGAGCGACGCGGAACTGGCGTGCAGTATGGAGAGAGGTTCCCTGGCCACACTATTATCCCATTTACCTGACAACCTCTATCCGCCTCACACGGTTAGTATGCTACAGAAAGACCGCTGAAAAAACTTGTCTATACCTCCTACTTGCAAGAAATAACAAAAAAGACAAGGTTCCACATGTAATTTCCTGTCAGTCACGGTACTGTTTTATAATGGTCCCAAAAGAGACGCGAGATTTGAATTTGCAGTCATTTTTCCATTTTAGTGCTGGAAACCATAAAAAAGAAACTATTTGACAGCTGAATGTTTAGCGTTTGTAAAAATGGGGGGTATTACGAATAACAACGTGTTTCCATTATTGAACGATGAAATAAAAAATGCGTTCTTTTGGGACAGCCTTTACATATGAAAATAATATTATCGGATATTCTACTTCAGTTACCTTTTTTTCACATGCAATAGAAATTCAATATCGGAATAATCTTTTGCAGTATCCCGTTGATGCCACCCAAGACCTAATTTTAGTACGGTCGGTTCCCTAATAATTCACTTTTCCATGCTAACTGCTTAGAATAGTGGATACTTATCTCAACGAACATACATACATAAATCTCGTCTTTATCCCTTAAGTTCCCGTTTAGCATGATTGTGGGCAGGTCGACAGGGGTATCAAAATAGTGATGGGTTCCTAACCGCATCGCCTACAACATGATTCCTAAGATTTTCACCCCAACCGTCTGTACAAAGTGGCGATCATAACGCAATCTTATAATTTTCTAGAGCAATCCAAACTCCTCTCACACGGTGACCGCGCACATATCCTCGTGCTCGCAGTGCCACCAGTGCCTCGCGTTACTGTACGACGAAGACATAATGGCGGGCTGGGCGGCCGACGACTCCAACCTCAACACGCGCTGTACCGCCTGCGGCCGACACACTGTGCCGCTGTTGGCTGTGCAGGTCAGTGCTAGACTAATGGCGAACACTCGCTGCCTGTAGTGCCATAAGCAATTGGCTATGTAAAGTTTTTTGAAGAGGTGCAAATTCTATTTTTTTTTTCGACAGTCGACGTCTTAATAGTCTACGAACTGCAGCTCTTTTATTTTTATTTCTTATTATTAATTAGAAATTGTTTTTAAGTCCCGCAGTATTATTTTTTACAATGTCAAATGTGACTAGTAGACGTATTTTTTTCAATTCTAAGCCAGTTCTAGATACGAAGCTTATCAGCCATTAAATCTCACAAATGACAAATCGACCACTTAAAACGATATTCTATTCCGCGATCAGCGATCAAACAAGTGCTAGCGAATAAATGCTATATTTACTTTGTACCGGTTAGTTAAACTAAAACTGTCCAGTCTTTCGGTCAGAGATATCTATAACTAGCTTCTGCCCGCGACTTCGTCTGCGTAGATTTACACATAAAAACCTTCCTCTTGAATCACTATCTATTAAAAAAAACCGCATCAAACTCCGTTCTGTAGTTTTGAAGATATAAGCATACATAGGGACATAGGGACAGAGAAAGCGACTTTGTTTTATACTATGTAAGTGATACGCTGCGTTTTCTAGTTTTTGGAGAAGTATCTGGCAGAAATAAGTCGCTTCTATTGAGGACAGATTTTGTTGTCAAGATTGGCGTATTACTGTCCAACATCTACTTATGGTTGAAATTAAATAATTTATACATGAGGATGGTGATGGTTCTGAAGTGGTTCGTTCGCTTTTCAGATTGTGCGTGAGGGTCAGACGCAAAAGGAAACGTTGAGTGTGCCTTATTTAAATCCACTGGTGCTAAGGAAAGAGTTTGAATCTATATTAGGTGAGTTTAGTTATTTACTAGTTAACAACATCTTCGGATGAATGTCAGCCAAAAGCAGTTCTATTCTAAGTCTATAAAAAACCCGTTTTTCAACAGGTAGAGAAGGCGACGCTTGCCTTTTAGAGCCTGAATTTGTGGAGTCCCACCCGATAGTGTACTGGAACCTGGTTTGGTACCTAGACCGCGCTAACATCGAGAGTCATCTGCCCGACTTACTGTGCGCTGATTATCCGACGCTTTATCAAAGCGCTGAGACACTGCCCGATCCTGACAGCACTGGTGAGTGAAACTAATCACTGAGGCTTCGTTATTTCCACAATGGTGCCTTCTGCGTGTGGACTTTTGGGTATCTCTCTCGTGGCGTGGCGGTAGTGCCATCGAACGTGGTAGTTATGTCATAAAAAATTACTATCAGCACTGAATATTTCTTCCGAAGTGTAAAGAGGTAACGTACGCGTTTACAACTCGCATGAACATGCGTCAGTGTCAAGTCAAATGTCACTTGCGCTCAAATTTTAAGGTGATAGAATGCAGCAGCCCCTTTTCACAGAGATTGCTAGCGCTAGCACGCAATTACTTCAATTACGAACCAAAGTTAGATCGATCGCTGTCAGATCCATATTAGAAGTGTTAAAAATGACAAAAAGAATCGAAACTGAATAGCATTAAGTTGAGTTTTGGATTCTAGGTTGCCGTGTGGTATGTAGCTGGGACTTGGTCCGCCTCCACGGCGAGGCGGGCGCGGCGCTGCACCGCGCGTGGCGCGAGCGCCGCCACGAGCAGCAGCGCTCGCGCGCCGTGCAGGCCTTGCTGCTCACCGAGAGCCCCGCTGCCACTGCGCATACGTGAGCACAGTTTTACTATACCTTTCTACAGGATTGGCTTGCGGTGCATATACCGGTTCGACATGATACAGCTTTTTTGCGATATTGATGAATTGAAGACGATCACGTGATGTAGAATAGACAATAGTAATATTAGGCTTCTTGACAGAGTTCACTCGTTGTGACCCAGTATAGGGTTCGGTAGCACGCAGCTTAAGAAACGCCTAACTGCCATAATTGGAGCTAGATGATGGTGGATCGTGTTACGATAGTAGCAACAAAACCCTGGTCTAGCTTCACGCGTGTGATTATCGATCTATTGTACCTCTCAGCACGGTTGACTTGTGGTGAGGCAACAGGTTGCGAGTCGTTTGAATGCCTTTTTAGCGACATCGATTAGTTGCACAATGTAGCGGTGTTAGCTCGGGACTATGGCTACCACCCCAGCTCCAGCATAATAATATACACATCTCTGCCCCAGGGTAAACCTCGCGGTGTTGGATGGTTTGCTGAGCAACGACCTGGTGGACGCGCTGCGCCGGCTCGCCGCGTGGCGAGAGAACACGGCGGGCAACAAGCGGTACCATTCTTTCTTCAGGTGAGATACGTTACAACAGCAACAACCTCAAACTTTCTTTATACTAGTCAGATAATTTTGCAATCTTCAATCAAAACCAACAAGCTTTTTAAACCTTTGATAGGAGTGAGACGAGTAGCGAAACTATCGTCTGGGGCCCGTGGCAAATTCATTAGATGGGGGTCCCTCAATATAAAGAAGTCCATCATCGTCCCTTCTGTGCTCTAGGCCAAGCCTGCCATCTTATAGTTACGCCACAGACACATAATTACAGAGTACGCATTACACCAACTCATCTCTAATCCACAGAGACGTACTCTTCCTCGCAATGGAAGCCCTCGGCGATCATAACATCGACCTGGTTGCCTTCCAACGCGAGTACACTCGAGCCCTGGAACAGTTGGGCGGTGAAGTGCGACCCAATGACTTACCGCCCTCGCCTACCGCCGTATGCTGCAGACATTACTTCCGCAGGCTAAGACTCGCTATGGACGAATGACCCATAGTTATGTGATGTTCATAGGTATTGAGAGACCATTCATTTATTCACGATCATACAGAAGCAAGACTTGCTTTTTGACGTTACAACATCGTTTGGAGAGGATATCAATATAGCTGCGTCGGAAAAAAAAACAGCGTGATCTTTTCGTATTTTTTGCAGCTGTAGTTTAAATAAGGGTGCCTTTTTTTTCATTATTTTGCCGTTCAACTTTATTTTTACCAGCAAAAGTGAGATTACAATCAACTTCCTAGGTTGATTACGTTTCTTACAAAATTGATTTATATCGTTGGATTTCTTCCTTATTTACGATGTCGTATCTAATGTATGGCATCTTACTGATGTATTTTGAGTGGGATGCACAGACAAAGCAAGTCGTATCAAATAATGTTTAACTGTAATAATGCTCTCGACATTCTGGTTGGGACATAGTAAGAGACAAGGCAGCCGGAATACAAAGGCCAGCCTTAATTGGTTGTCTGTAAATTTTGTGTGGGCCACTATTGTATAAACTTAAATAATTAAAACATTATAAGTGAATAATTAGAACTAACCATGGTCTAATATGATCGGTGAAAGAATATCTATCCAAGACAATAAAGTCTTACTGTATTTAGCATAGAAACCGGATTAATATTATTCAGAAGACAGTGTGGACAGTTACGAAGTCAAGTACTGGAAATTTTGAAGTTACTCCGATTATGTCGTTCTTTGGAATACCCGGGTCAATATTGAAACAGGTATCATTGTATCTGATGTCTAGTGAACTGTCTAAAGATACTCAGATATTGGTTGGAACTTAAGTACCATATAGGATATAGGTAACTAAACTGACCGCGTACTTATTTCAAAGTTGCATTACGACATTTGCCAGAGTTGCTAGTTCAAAAAAGTTAAAAATACGATTAAAAGTTTTTTTTAAATTGTAGTCTTCATAATGTGCAAGTGTAATGGATATGCCACCGTATGGTTGTAAGAATCGTTAGTTTATAATCTCAGCAGATTATTTTATAAACTAAGTGTTCAGAATCATATGGTGACAAAATTAAGATTGATATTAATGGTCACAAAAATGCAAAATTTTTAGTAGGTATTCGATTCTACTTGCTGTAACTAATCACATGACGGAGATGAAGGATATACCATGCAAATACAGTATATCAAAATAAACTTAAAAACAGCCTCGTTTTGGGTCGAAACGAATCGGCAAAAGTCCAAAAACTACCATTTCTGCTACAGATACTAGCACCGTCCAATGATATGAAATTAGGAACACCAATTAAAATAATATTCAAGCTTACGAATAACTACTTCGAATAAATTGATAATAATGTCTGTATTAGTATTATGTGGTTGTATGCGTTTTCAAAATATTTAGCAATATATTTGTGTCATATCATAGCTTATTTCTATTAGAGATGGAATTAACACCACTTTCAGGTCATTTATTAGTTTGGCTCATGTGAAAAATAAAATGCCCCAATATCAAAATATTTGAGCCCATGTTACAAGTAAGAATGCATGCATTTTTTCGGAAACCCTCGAATTTTTCAACCCATATTTTACATTGAAGCTTATGAAACTGGGCTTTTGAAAATCTACACCGTTGCATATCCATTAGTCTAAAACCGTGGGTGCTATGAATAAGGTATTCCGGATAGCCATAACAAAATGTGAATGTACATACATATTTATATTGTATACTAGGTTGCGTGGTGTTACGCCTATTTTGACGCGAAGGCGTTTAATGTAGTTTGCTTTTGAGTGATTGCACTAAACAGTTAAATTCGTAAACGAATGCTAATTATTAAACGTATTAGAGTCGCATTATTTGTCACAGTTTTCAAATGGCGGTGGAAAGTAGGTTGGCTTCATAAGAAATGTGCTGCATGCAATCAATAGTAATTTACACTTTTGAAGTGATGGGGAACTTTCTAAAGCAGGTATGCATGTGTGTATAAAGGTTGTGGCACAGTTCTTAAAAGACTGCATACTTTTATATTTTTTCTGCTGGTGCATTCAGGGTTTGCACCTAACACACAAGCTTCTTACGATTCTTTATTTAATCACCTTATTCGAAAGTTCTAATAAAACAAATAATGTGACTGCCAAAATTCGAAAGTATTCATGAAGGTGTCAATATTATGGTAATAAATAAATATATTATGAAATTGAACTGTGTTGTTGGTTTAATATAATGTCAAGTTTAAATGAATCTGTCTAAAATGTGAATTAGAAGTATGAACACTCATTATACTTAAATATTGTAGGACTATTGTTGGTCTTAAATAACCCTACTTAGAAACTTTATATATATTCTGTATTATCCACAATCATTATTTCTTTAATTCAATACTCAATGATACTAACATTACATTACAAATTGAATGAGTTATAAATAAACATTATTATAATTGGATATAATCCGCATTGTGTTAAAATTTTGTCATAAAAGAATATTTTAATTAATTTTAGGAGCAGATGTAAACCATATTGTGAGAGTTGTTTTGATGTTTATAAATGTAAAGACATGAGGCAATCGTTATGGCAATATTATAGTTTGTAATTTAAAGTTAGGTATTTTGCTGGCGTGGAAATGGATGTATATTTTGGCAATTGTGACGGATTGTATATTCGATGGCATTACGTTTACGATAGCTCGTGTTTTAGCTTATTTTTATTCGCCTCAAGTGATTATTATGAGCCATATTTTTGTTCCATTTAATGTTGTACAATCACCGCATAGTTATTGAAATATATTTTTACAAAGAAAGATGTAATCATTTAGTCTGATCAAAGTTTCAATGTTAAGATTCTGTATGAATTTGTAAAAGACATGCAATTTATGTACACCATGTTTGTTCCAAGTTCAATTGTATTGTTTATTAAAATGTAGTGATTTTATTTTGATTGATGAGTATAATGAAACATATAATTTTTATATAAAAATATTTAAGGCTTCAAGATATACTTGTTTTATTTACTATACATTTACACTTAATTAGACATTCCTAAGACTCTGTACAAGAATATACCATCATGATCATAATAGCAATCATTTACCTTATAAGTTACGCCTTTCTTGTATGCTTTCTTGGGAATCCTAATTCTCTCTGGATACTCCATTATGGATGTTTGTTTTTCATCATTATCCTTAAACTTTGCAACTGCGCTTGGTTGCGCTGCATCATGCAAATCAATTTCTTTACTAAGTGTTTTAGATGACATTTCCACAGAATTTGAATTAACTGCACTCAGCAATATTTGGTCTGGTAGGTCAATGGCTTTCCCACTTTCTAATCTATTCTTAATGTTAGCTGTCATCTCTTCGAGTGTTACTCTTCTTTTATCCTTCTTTTCATCAATCTTATTATTAGAACTATGTATAGCTACTTCGGTACTGTTAGATTCTTCATTTGGTTCTTTGTTTTTATTGTCAGCACATCTTCGGATTATCTTTTCAAATTCTCCCATTTTTTCCTCCATTAGGCTAGGTTTGACAGATTCTCTATTTAATGGTGGTATGGTCCTTTCTGAGAATTTTAGAAGATGTTGCCTTAAGTCTTGAGGTATGTCCAAAGTATCCTCTTTAAGTTCCCTCCAATTCCTCATTGCTGAGGCATCATGGCGGGCTATTCGCTCCTGTGTAGATGGTTTCCATGGGTATTTGAGTAATTTCTAGAAAACAAAGCAATATTAGTGGCGAAAATTAACTTAAATCACTAAAAATATATTTTAGTGAAGAATTTGTTTAGGACTAGCCCGCCAAAGCTTTGCAATTTTCCTTAATCTACTTTGGTGCCAAATTTTATTCAGATCTTTCACCTGTTCTGGTGTGATGGAGAAAAACATTCATTCATTCAAGCTTTCGCATTTACAATATCAGGAAATAAATAATGATTCAAGATTCTCACCTTAACTACAGCTGCTGTAACAGGAAAGCTCTCTGCTATCCTGTCAGGAGTCCATTCATCAGGCTGGGTCGTAGCCAAGTGTCGTATTTGCTCCTTTTCACTCCATGTCAGCAAATTGGGCATGTTCTCTTTAAAATACTTTTCTGTAATGATTTTCTGACGTAGTTCGTGCCTGCCAGCAACACTTTCGTTCAAATGGTCTTTATATGCGCCAGCGACCTGGAAAGTGAGCTCTAATTGGTTTTTTATGGACTTTCGGCCTGCTGAATCAGTCAAATGCAACAAGAACAGATAATAAGTTCACACACGACAATGGAACTCAGTTTAAGGTTAGTCACAAAATAATATAACAAATGTGTTAAATAGGTTTCTAAAAACGCAAGTTTGAAGTTAAATTTGAAAGTGTTAATGGAAAACTTATAATTACATTGCGAAAATCACTGTCAGACTGTTCGATGAGCTCTTCAGCGTCGTCCATTATAGGGATTCCTTCCTGACGAAATGCCGATACTCTTTTATCCAGGCCTGGATTTGGGCCGGCAACTTCGAACCTCCGATTTCTCAGTGTCCGAACTATAATTTTGTCACAAACGCAGTACACGCGTCTCAAGTTTAAACCGAACATGGTTAACAGGACAATTTGTATTAAATGTAATGATTATTCGAATAGTTCTCTAATTATTTGTTATTAACAAATTTTACAACCATAGTACATAGAAAAGTGTAGTGTGGAATCTTCACGTGAAAACATCTGGTCTTGCCCACAGATTAGAGAGATATCTTGCTTGCCTGACGTTTAGCGTTGACATGAACATGACAGTTTTTTGTCTTCTTTAAAACAAGACGTAAAGGGACTAATTCTATACAGACAAGTTTGATAAATAACATTTCACGAATTAAATATTAAGCCCTGTCATAGCTGTGCGATTCTGAAGTTGTGTTAGCCTGTCTTAGTCATACCGTCGGCTCTTTATGTATTCTGTAAAGCGATAACCGGCTTCTTGGGAGTAACAAAAAGGATTCTTGGAGAGCCTTGGGTGAGGCCTATGTCCAGCAGTGGACGTCTTTCGGCTGACATGATGATGACGAGTCAACAACAAACCCTTATAGTTTAGCTATGTCCGTCTGTCCGTTTATCCCTTACGGAGTAGACAGAGCCTAAGGTAACAAGACCAAGGCAATTTAACATGATTGTGGAAAAAGTTTTACCTAATTGAATGTTACATACAATACCAAAGCCCAGGGGCCATGACGTTTTAATGCTATTCAATTCCGACTCAGTTAGGTTTTAGCTGTAATTTTTAGTAGGTATGGATCTGACAGCGAGCGAACCTAAACTTAATTGGAATTGAATCGCATTAAGGCGTCATGGTAGTTGGGCGTTCATGGCAGTAATGACTACTTCCATATATAAGGTTTAATTGAGCCCTAATGCAGACCATGACCCTTTGACATACATACCTACACAAATCACGTCTTTAACCCTTACGGGGTAGACAGAGCCCAGGGTAACAAAACCTACAGGCACTTAGCATGATTGTGGGCAGTTGGAGGTTGGTTAGTGGGGTAGGTGGAAATGGAAAGGGGGATCAAAATAGTGAAAAGTTTCTAGCCGCATCGCCTAAAACATCATGCCTATTTTCGCCCATTCCCTCGATCGGCTTTTACCATTGCGCGGGAAGAGAAGCAACTAGTACCTACATTCTATGTATTTTCTTTGCTCGCATACCAGCATGGAAGACCCTTTGAACTATAGGTACCTACTTTATTAAAAATTAAAGTTTAGAAAAACCCAGGCCTATAAAAACGATAA
This sequence comes from Pandemis corylana, assembly GCA_949127965.1. Taxonomy (NCBI): domain Eukaryota; kingdom Metazoa; phylum Arthropoda; class Insecta; order Lepidoptera; family Tortricidae; genus Pandemis; species Pandemis corylana. Next base: position 9,994,872 of record OX421866.1, on the reverse strand, counting down.
GTTATAGAATCGTTATGAGGAAAACTCTGACGATTAATTAATAACTTTTGAATGATAGCGCGTTCCTACGCAATTTTACCTGTTTTTAGGGTTCCGTACCACAAAAGCAAAAACTTCCCAGGCCAGCTGTGAAAAAATCAACCCTCTAAGTCAGGGGTTACCAACCTATATATAAAATTATGCGCCTCCCTCAAGTTTACGCTAAAATACTATATGCCCCTCTTGTCCCAACTCAATTGCGATAGAAAACAAACAATGAACACTTTAATGGACTTAATTAATCATAAGTGGGTACCTACACAGTCAAATAACTGAAGTACAGAATAGAACTGATTAGTGAGAACATTGTGCTTGAACTTTATTAAACAATTGATACATTTTAATAAATATCTAAGACCCCCCACCCCCGTGGATCACCTTACGCCCTCCAAGTGGAGATTGGGTACCTCTGCTCTATGTCAACTCAATCGAAAGATACAGCCATATGTAGAAAAGGTGCTTCCATAGTTACTTCCAGTTGATCGGAAATTGGAAATTTAGTTAGCTGTTATAGTACCTACCTAAGGGTAACGAAATAAGTAAGACTAATAATCTTTTATTGCATCAGGCGTTACTTTGCGGATGTTGCATTTCAATGAACAAAAAATATCTACATAACAACTAATATTTACCTACTATAACACAAAATATTTACCTTGGTAACTACTCCGCTACTCAAGTGCAAGATAATCAAGCCTGTGGGAAATATGTATGTTTTTCATAAACACGTGAGTATCGGAGTAGCAAGGTAAATATTTTTTGATCATTAAAAATATTTTTTTTGTCTGTCTATGTAAATCTTATCTTATTTTCCTTACTAATATTATAACGCCTAATGTTTGTAAGTTTGGATGTTCAGTTGTTTGATGTTTGTTGCTCTTTCTCTGAAATTGATATAGTGATAGTTTTTATCCCGGAATTTCGCATAGTTCCCGCGGGATAGCAATAAGCGAATTCATCGCAGACGGAGTCGCGGGCAACAGCTAGTAGCCAATATAAATTGACCTCACACTGCACTACGTTTTGCTAGGAGCTGGCTGAACGCTGGATTTTATATTCACTTGCCGAATTTGTACTAACCTTCGGTGCGTGAGTCCGAATCGCACTTCGCTTGTTTTTTTAATTGCATTCTAAGAATTGCTAAACAAAACACGAAAAGGATATTCATTTGATGAGCTTTTGCGAAAGTAGGTAAAGTTTATAATTATACTCGTTTCAAAGCTTTACCTATTTTACAATTACAACACATCGACTGAATCTATACGTATAGTTAGTTAGGTACATAATAATATAATAAAGCTGAAGAGGGTCGAAAGTAAGTACATGGAAGATATATAAAAAAAAATGACTGAGTATACTTAGAATCGATAACAGAAGACGTTCCAACTGTTTTTAGAATTTTTATCTGTTTGTCCGTTTATGTTTGTCTGTATATTCGCGAGCGCATCACATGAAAACGACTGAACGGATTTTGATGTAAACTTTACTAATCTGTTGAGAAAATTACCAGCCAGGTTATATAGGCTACTTTTTATCCCGGAAAATTGCATAGAGACATAGAGCCGAGGGCAACAACTAGTAATAAATAACAACACCAGTGGGCGGATTTAAAATATTAAAAAAAAAACAGTAGGTATTCCTGCACTACCTAAGTATTCTGAGATACGTTTACGTTTTACGTAGCAAGGGCGGTCAGGGACCATTGAGGCCTTCATCGATCTGGGGCCTGATTTTTGAAAGCACATCACTCGAAAGTACCACTCGAAATCAGCCTATATCTCCAAAACTACAGCTCTAATCAAATTTTTGACTAGTTCACAAGATTAATGAGAGCCGTAAGTATATCTTCTATGCTAGGTACTCGTATTTCAAATTCAGCACAATTTTTCACTTTCGAGTGGTATTTTCACATATATGCTTTCAAAAATCGGGCCCCATATTGTATCTGTATATTGGTAAAATATATCGATAGGTGAGCAGATATGTACAGTCGAATACAAAAAAAAATTAGTCGTTATTTTTACAACACCAAACGCAAACGATCGAAGATGGACTGTCCATAGATATCCTCAACACCGAACCATTGCAGATGCGTTGCCAGCCCAGAGCTAATAACTTCATAGGCCAGTAATTTCTCTACTATCCTCGCCGGAACACAGGAGCGCATGCACTGCTGCATAGCGCAAGGATTAGCGAATGTAATGGTGCGATCCGATAGGACTCTACGCAAGGTCCTCCCATCTGCAAAATCCTACCTACATTTTTATTCAATCTTGAAGAGTAATTTCCATCCTGCTTGTCTTCCATGCTGGTCTGGGAGCAAAGGAAAAACATAGAATGTACCAGTTGCTTCTCTTCCCGCGCAGATGGTAAAAGCCCATCGACGGAATGGACGAAAACAGGAATCATGTATCTACCTAATAGGCGATGCGACTAGCGACCCATCACTATTTTGATTCCCCTTTCTACCTATACGCCACAATCATGCTAAACGTTACCTTAGGCTCTGTCTACCCCGTAAGGGATAAAGACGTGATTTATGTATGTATGTATGCGAAGAGTAATTTTTAATAGACTTACTCTACAATATAATCTTTAACATTTAAAATTGACATTGTATTGAATTAATTAAATTGCTGTAATAATGCTATATATATATTATTATTGACATGAAATATTCAATCCGTAGTTAATGAGTAAATGGCTGTAATAGTTTTAGTTTAGTTTATAGCTTTAGTATTGACATTGTATACCCTGACAGGGTGTCATGTACCTACCACCCTACCACGTAACACCGATAGCAAATGAACATGACTTAAAATGTGTATGAATAAATGAATAAATGAAATGTAGACTTCAAAAACTTAAAATGCTGTAAAGTAAAACCCGATAGGTAATTTAATTTGAATTGTAAATTTACATGGGTAAGTATATTTATTTACCTAAACGTTTAGAACTGGCCTAATTTTATACCGGTATTTCAACAGTGACATGTTGGTATGTAATATTTTTTTAATCAGTGGCCACCATGGAAAAGAGTGGAGTGTCTTATTTATTTTTGCTTGAGCTCGTTAGAATATTTTAAGTAGGTTTACAACATTAATAACCATTTCAGATTTCTATCAACCAGCCACGATAATAACTATGAAATTACTTAGCTGTTAATTATGTCCAACTTTATCGCTAGACTACGTCCATAAGCTTTTACTATGTCATTTTCTAAACGAACGAAGCCCAATCCAATCTGTGCTGTGTTTGGCGGAACATTTTCTATTTGCTAGAAAGCATTATAGGCACCTCGTACATTTTTCCTTTTGTTTGACATTTATGGAGCGTACGCGGCACATTACCAACCTGGAACTTATACACTCTAATTAAGAACCACTGCGTTTATTACTCCATGCTGGTCTGGGAGTAAAGAAAAAACATAGAATGTACCAGTTGCTCTTCTTCCCGCGCAGATGGTAAAAGCCCATCGAGGCAATGGGCGAAAATCTTAGGAATCATGTTATAGGCGATGCGGTTAGCAACCCATCACTATTTTGAGTCCCCTTTCCACCTATACGCCCAAAATCATGCTAAGCGTGGCTAGGTCTTGTAAACTTAGGCTCTGTCTAGCCCGTAAGGGATAGTGACGTGATATTATGTATGTATGTATGTATGATATGATTTATGTAAAGTAATGCTTTTATTTAGAGTAGTTCGCCTTTGTGCATGTGTGTTGTCCTGTATTCATCTTTTTCTTGTGTTTTTTGAACAATAAAGAGTTATACATACATACATACATACATACATACATTACAGACGAAATTATGACGTAAGTAAGTACCATCTGGGAGACAACAAATTCTGTACCTACATACAATACAATACAATACAATAACTCTTTATTGAACACCACATATAACAACCAAAACAGAAAAAGGTATACAAAATATTACAAGGTAACAATAGGCGGCCTTATCGCTACAGAGCGATCTCTACCAGGCAACCATAATGGACTGACATACATACACACATACACATATCACGTCTTTATCCCTTACGGGGTAGACAGAGCCTAAGGTAACAGGTACCTACAGGCCACATTTAGCAAGATTGTGGGCGTATAGGTGGAAAATGGAATCAAAATAGAATCAATTCTGTACCCTGCCAAAAATGACAAAAAGCATATGTGACTGCGGCGCCTATGCTAATGTACCCAATAGCATCTTTAGTCACTAAAGGCATACCAAGTATAAGATATTTTATGAGGAACCTCCGTTTTTGTGAAACAGATTTCACAAAACACGTATTTCGTATTGAGGTCCAACACGAGAACAATATCATTGAATATTTTTTACATAAGTTATAAAACCGGTAGGCGCGAGTTTTTATAAAACAATCTCAATCATTTTGATTATGTAAAAAAACAGGCTCATCTTAGGTTTGTATCTTGGTTGCGTGCAAAATGCAAATTAGGTTACATCACACGTGACAATGATAATGAACAGATTTTAAGGGGTGCGAGTCGGGTTACCTCCGCACGTGTCAAGACCTGCTGTTCGTTTTTGGATCCGTCTGGGGGGAAGAGCAGTGCTTGGTCCGGTGCACCCTGGGCATCGGTTAATGAAGTCCTGGCAGATTCTGAGGAATATAATTGTCCGTTGGCTAAGAGCCTGACAGGGAGGGAAGTCTTTTGACCGTGTTACCGTAGCTACAACTTTGCAGACATTTTGTAACAAGATTTTTGAATGTAATACATACATACCTACATACATACCGTCACGCCTCTTTCCCACAGGGGTAGGCAGAGACTACTTTGTTCCACTTGCTACGATCCTGACATACTCCTTTCGCTTCATCCACATTCATTAATCTCTTCATACATGCTCGTCGGTTTCGGGTACTCCTGACCTGACCTTTTTCCAAAACGTCTCCTATTTGGTCTCGAAACGTCCGTCTAGGCCTTCCCCTCCTAACCTTACCATGTACCGTGAATGTAATAGCTTTTTATTAACTTGCAATGTATGAATCTTGCGACTCAGTTTTGAAGCAGATATCATCAACCGGTTGAGCTAAAATTTTGCATACTCAAGTAAGTCGCATGACAATACAATAATCTGGTAGTGGAGTTCTGGTTACCGAGTCAGGGTCGTCTCCGCAAGGAGGGAACTCTTGAACGGTTGGTCCGACTAACTTGAAATTTGGTACACTATGTAGGACGGAAAGACAATGCAAGTACAGTCAGCAGAAAAAGCTGTATTAAAAATGAAATTTTACATTGTAACTTATTACTTTGACACTGGCGAGGTTGTCGTCGTAATGACGACCTGATAAACTTTTTTTTATTGGTCCGGTGCACCCTGGGCATCGGTTAATGATTTCCTGGCAAATTCTGAGGGATATCGTTATCCGTTGGCTAAGAGCCCGACAGGGGGGGCGTCTTTTGACCGTGTTCTACCATACAACGTTGCCGACATTTTGTCACAAGATTTTTGAATACTGTATTTTATTACATTGACATAGGCGAAAGCATCGATCGATGGGGCCTTATTAAAAAAAAATCTTTTTTTTTAATGAAACATGGACCAGTGTGTCAACACGATTGGGGTCGTATAGCAGGTATAATGATCTTACTTTCAACGGAATAGCTAAACAACAAGGGTTGGCGCGAGTACTGTCCTTGAGAGTCAGGCTCTGTTTTAAATGTCACAGCTATAAACAGTAGGTATCGAATAATCTGTGTCTATATAATGCAAAAGTGTTTCGGTCATGACGCACTGCTTTGGCGCATTCAAACTTTAGGCAGCTATCAATTACGGATTTACTTCAATGCTGCCCAGGAAAGTGGTAAGGGGGAGAGACGCGGCATTTCTAGTTTTTACAACATGACGTCTCGTACTCAGACCATTTCAAACCGAAACTGGATCTAATTAATAAAGTTTTTGTAAATCATTTCAGTAATTATTATTTTATGTACCTACTACCTAGCTGCTGCTAGGCGGTTTCGCAGTTTGTTCTTTTTTTAAGAATTTTCTAACCTGGTCAAGTCGTTCTCAAGTTACGTAACCAAGAGAAATAGGGATTTATTTTTATTTATGTAGGTTCAAAAATGGTCAAAGCAGCCTCCAATTCCAAAACACAGTGGCCAATTAGCTCCTTAATGTAGCGTCTTCAAACTGTAGCGTATTTAAGATGTCATACTTAATGCTGATAAGCTCGGGCCTAACCATGACGTCTTAATGCGATTCAATTCCGACTCAGTTCAGGTTTTAGCTGTCATTTTTAGTATGGATCTGACAGCGAGCGAGTCTAAACTGAATCGCATTAAGACGTCATGGTAAGGCCCTTAAACACTTTAATTGGAGAGTCTAACAACGGGTACCTCATGTACAGTGCAATGGTATTTGAAAATACCTTCAGGTCCGTCTTGCTGTCTCACTCTATGGGTTTGATACTTGAATCGGCCGGTGATACACGAAACCCGCATGTCGTTCTGGGAGCTGACGGACTGGATGTAGCATATTTTATATCTTGAAGTAAATTTTGTAACGTTTAATTTGTGATCTATAAGTAGGCAATGGTATAGCGTACTACCTCGAAGCTACAGGTAGACAAGCCGACCTCCATTTCCAAACTTATGTGGCCAGTACTTGATTTGTGTCTTCAAACTGTACTAGTATTTAAGTTATTCTGTGTCGATCTCCCTCCACCGTGTTTGCGCCGCACATAAACCTCAGTTGAAAGAGTGGCCACAGACGCGCACATCGTGTAAACGATCGGCATCGATTCCAAGTGCGTGCGAAACAGTAACAAAGAAAGTGAGTACTACCTTACCTACTTTAATAAATTTGTAGCGTTATTAACTGCCGAATGATGATTACAAAGAGTAGTAAATTAAAAAAAAACTGCTTTCTAAAGAGAAATTTCTTATGTTTTGCACACCACTTATCGTTACTTAAGTTGAAGGAAAGTCTATTGAACTATTACTTTTTGAATTGCATAAAATTGCAATGGTAATTAGCAAAGGGTATTCGCCTGGCGATGGCGATGAGAAAGTGATAGTTCCCCGCCTCGATAGATAGTATTGTAATATTTGTATGTGTTAAACATGTTGTAAATTTGTAGAGCGTACATTTTGAACCATGTTCTAGTTGTGTGTTATACTTATATTAAAAAGGTAAGTATATATTTTACCTTTCTAAATGCTGCACGCGCCTATCTGAACCGCGTACGTATAATTGCCACAATTTATCGATTAAATACCGTCATAATATTGTTAGAAACACTGCAAACACGGAAAGCTATTTGTTTTCTACCCCGTATCTAAGGGATGAAGACGTGATTTATGTACGTATGTGTGTATGTATTTGTTTTGAATCAGTTTTATCATGTACATGTATTTTTTCGGATAAGTATCAACGCTTAAGAGAACGAAGCTAATTTATCTTATAATACATTTTATATTTTACATTACCTAGGTACTGAAAGTTTAACTAATATAGGTATATTTCAATGGGACAGTATGAGTTTTGCTAAAAAATTGTAATTTATAAACGTTTTTTGTTGATAAAGAAAAAAAGTTTATCTAGTTGTATAGATACCTACTACAGCTTGCTTATAACTTAATGTATGCGCTATCGGTCAAAGATCTTGTCAATATCACGAAAACACAATGTATTTATTCATATTATGTATAATTATTAATACTTAAAGCTGCTATTGAGAAATACCCTTAGTAAAAGAGGTCATGGGCGTGTTTTTTTTTAATTTATCGCACAACAGACTGCAACGAGATACGAGTTTTTGTTGCGAAACTTTTTTGTGGTTTTAAGGCTGACTAATTACTAAAACTTGTGTACTAATAGTCAAATTTCTAAACGACACTGTTAATTAGAACACATAAAAAATCCGAAAAGTAAAGCTATGGCCAGGCGGATCCTCGTCATTTCGTGGCGCGTGCTATACGCCTACAGCTACTAGCAGGTGGGTAAGCCTACGAATTTTTCTATCCGTTACTAGCTGTCACGTGACTTTGTTACTATGCTTTTGTCACAAAGCGTCATCTGTTTGAACGATGTCTCTGTACGACACAATTACAAACTCGCGTGGAACTCTACTGCTCACCAGGGACGGGAGAAGGAAGGCACTGTTTTTCAAATGATAGGTACTATCAAATTAATCAATAATTTTTACTTCTTGATTTTTTTATGTTTACTTTTACGGTTTTACCGTTAAAAAATAAATTTCTAAACAACACTCAAAATTAGAACAAATAGAAAAATTTCATTTGATAGTACTAATAGTTGTACGTGATTTAATTGTGCTTAAAGTTACATAGAACATACGTGAATGAGATGAAAATCGAATATTCCACTGTCGTAATGCGCTTTATTAATACACAAATGTGACATTGAACATGCCTTACTTCTAGGCTTACTGCACTATTTTATTATATATTTGTGTGTCGAGGCAGGCCAGTGTAGTACTTCCACATTATTTAATTACAGATTATTTAATTACTATCTGCATCGCTTATTAATTCATAAGCAATACAGATTTGACCCGACTAAAAACAGATAACAGCCCGGACTTGAAATCCGTGAAATCGATTAAGTGTTTGTACTTAATTACTCTACTCCTGGGACTAATTCAAATATTCTTGCAATTATTTAAAATACTTCGACCTTCCACCACATTACAGTAGTAGCTGTGGTCACACACAAGTACATAAATTACTAAATTTAATGGAATAGATATACTTTTATTATAATCTGTAATTACAATTTTAAACTGCATATTTTTGTCATCAGGGGTCTTACCATGACGTTTTAATGCGATTCAATTCCGACCCAGTTCAGGTTTTAGCTGTCATTTTTAGTATGGATCTGACAGCAAGCGAACCTAAACTGAATCTGAATTGAATCATTAAGACATCATGGTAACCCCCGTTTTTTTTATATCTTCAATAAATCTGTTTATATCTTCAAAACTACAGATCTAATCAAATTTTTGACTAGGTCACAAGATTAATGAGAGCCCAAAGTATCTTCTAAGCTACTCGTATTTAAAATTCAGCACAATTTTTCACCACTTTCGAGTGGTATTTCCACACATGTGCTTTCAAAAATCGGGCATCAGAGCTATATGATCATATTAATGAAGAAAAGACGATCGGAGTCCTATTTTTCAAGTTCCTCACATTTTATTAGTTTATTATTAACTGTTAGTATTATTTTATGGAATGATTATAATTATAATAGAGCTTAGTAGGGTAAACAAACACGAAAAAGTAGGATAAAACATTGCGTTGTCTCTTTCGTATCATAAGCAGGTAGTTCAGTTCATTCACTTATTCAGTATAATGACGGCCATGTTCTTTTCCCTATTGTCATATAAAATATTAACTACAGATACTTAGGGAAAATAACTCGTATTTCAAATTCACACAAATTGTCACCACTTTCAAATGGTAATTTGAAATGGCGTGCTTTGAAAATTCAGGTCGTGCATGTAGGTAGTTTTATTTTTTCTAAAAATTATTATCTCTGCGACTATCCCACAAGTACTGATTTATTTTATTCTGACTGATTATTTATCAAATGGTTGCATGTGTCTATCGTTTCACGCAACTTGCGGCGAGTGGACAACGTGGACATTATGTTATGAATGAATGAAAGTGTGTTTACAACTATTACGAATACATTTCCCACATCAGAATAACTGGTTTAGTCTTCCGTGTTCATTCATTTTACTTTACGAGACATTTATTGATACGTACGTAAATTTTTAATCCCCGATCCCGACACAGAAATACGGGTGTTATATGTTTAACGTCGATGTCTCTATCTCTCTCTCTCTCTTCTAAAGCTAGTTTTAAAATTAGTTAGTTAGTCCAAAAAATGCGTGGGGTTTTCTAATGTTTAAAACATTAAAAATATGTTTTGTTTGATTGCCTTTAAGCAAGTTGAGTTCCTGTAGCGCATTCTTTTTTGCAATGACGGTCTTTCCGAAAACACTAATAGAATAAAAGAAAATACTAAGTCAAAGAGCCCTTAGCGTTATACTTAAAGCTTTGATTTTGATTTCGATTAATTTATTTTAATTCGCTGCCGTTTACGTGAAATCGATACAACAAAAACACCAGATATCGGGTGGCGGCCATGCTTTTTGGCCGATAGTAGAGAGTAGCATTGCAAACAAAAATACAGAGTTACAAGAATTGAAAAGCAAAAAATTATTGCATTGTAAATAGAGGTAGAAACATTATTGTATAAAGTAATGGCACAACAAAACGAAACCGTATCGGATTAATGAAATGCATGGTCACGGAAACGTCATTAGTGTATGTGAGCTGGGTCCTAAGACCGACATGTACCTCGGAAAACAACAGAGCACAAAATAATAAACACTACATAAACGGTCAATAAGGCTTTATGTTCTTAGAAACTGTGAATATTTACCAACATTTGTGTTGAAATAACGATAACCCGGAAATATAGGTATAATTATTGAAAAAATAATATTCGACGTCTCTTTTCGTAACCATTCCAAATTCTACTATAGGAGTGGCAGAAATTGATTTTCAGCTTTTCTCATGTCAAATGTTTTTAGCATAATTGGTTTTTGATCTATTCCATATAATAAAATTTTGATTGTGTTAATCACAAAATATTATTGGACAAGCTACAATATTACGGAGTGCAGGGACCTGTTCTGAATTTTAAATTACATTGTTATTTCATAATTAATCTGTAAAGTGAAAGATTTTTAAAGTGTATTTGTCAATAGAAAGACATGACAAGATTGTTTACATTTAGTTAATTACCTAAACCTTTATAGTATAGTAATTTCCTAGATAACATGAATTTTCCTGTAACCAGTCTGACAGGCGCGCCACTGCGCATTGGCATGGTACAGAATTATACCTTCGTATTTAATAACACTAGGTAGTTAAGGTGAAATCATTTTAATGGCATATGATTTTCATTCGCGTTTTATAGGAGTAGAAACTGGGACTAGAAATACTGCGTTTCCGATAGTCATTAAACAAGCAAATTTCAAGTATATATATGCATGTCAGCGTTAATATTTTATTATTTACTAGCTTCTGCCCGCGACTTCGTCTGCGTAGAATTATACATAAAAACCTTCCTCTTGAATCACTCTATCTATTAAAAAAACTGCATCAAAATCCGTTGGGTAGTTTTGAAGATATAAGCATACATAGGGACATAGGGATAGAGAAAGCGACTTTGTTTTATACTACGAGTATGTAGTGATAAAAATGCTTCTTACAGAATCCATATTTTTGTAATATAAACGTAGATTGAATATTTACTGAATTGCCCCAAAATATTACACCATAATGTAAGAAAAGTATAAATTAGTATGCTGTCTTTGCTACCTCCATTAATGTTATATTAGATAAAATTAAAATTACACAACAGCTTTGTGACAGTTTTTTACTAACTTTTCTCAATATGGAACTTCCAGTTTAAGTTACTGAAATACCTAGAACATTTGTGCTAGTCAATTATTGTTTCACAAACGATTAATCTAATTGTTATTTTGTGTCTGTGTGTGTGTGCGATATACGAATTCTTCGCAAACGAAATCGCAGGCAACAGCAAGTTATTCCATTGAGTATTATGTCATCATAGAGAAATTAGCAATAGAGTAAAAACGTCAATTACTAATCCACTGTAACGCATACTCTCCGATTGGCCAGTACAAAGTCATGTAGGACTTAGAACTGGGACGGCAGATATTTAATAAAAAAACTGAAATATATAGAATACTTACATAGAATTTATACGTAAATACATATTGTCTTAGCTTTTTATGTGTTTTTTGACTTATTTTATAATTGCATGAATAAACTTTTTCTTTCTTTTCTTCAATTCTAACAATTAAAATTTCTTTTCCATGTAAAGAGTAAAGGAAAAGCAATCTCGAAAAACTAGTGCCTGCGCGGAATTGGTTAGCCCTTGTTACCAGTCTATTGATTAATTCCTCTATGTTTGTCGTACTTACCTACTCTGTTTATATTATCGTCGACAGCTAAATAACAAGAAAGTTTTTGCGCATTGGAATCAAGTGCAATCATGTAAGTTAACAACCTGTGCTCGTTAACGTTTGCTTATAAACAACGGCTCTAAAAAAGTGTATTTTTCCGAAGGATAATAGGTACCTATCCATTCTTACATGCTCGTCTGGGAGCAAAGAAAAAACATAGAATGTACCAGTTGCGTCTTTTCCCGCGAAAATGGTAAAAGCTCATCGAGGGATCGGGTGAAAATCTGAGGGATCATGTTATATAGACGATGTGGCTAGCAACCCATCACAGTTTTGATTCCTCTTTCCACCTATACGCCCGCAATCATGCTAAACGTGGTCTTTAGGTCTTGTTACCTTAGGCTCTGTCTACCCCGTAATGGATAAAAACGTGATTACGCCTGTTTGTATGTATGTATTATAATACCTATTACTTTTTCGTTAATTTATAGCCGGTATCTAAGTAAAGGTAAGCCATTAATATACGACTATTATCAAGAGTGGCGCATGCGCAATTAACGGCATTATCCTCATGTATAAGGAAATTTACTGTAAGAAATGATTTCCAATGAAATTTCGCAATGCATGCTTATTAGTTTACCTTTAAGTACCTACTTGCAAGTAATCAAAGAGAATATTTGAAGGATTATACAGGGTGTCACAAAACCCTTTAACGATAATTCACGAGCTTGTTCGCTATATTAGTTCGAATACCCCTGCAAAGTAAGAGACCCTAATTGCAACTAAAAAAAAAAATTTATAAAAAATAATTTAATAGCTTTGCTCAGTGTGCCACAGGCTTAAGCTACTCACATTCCTACTCATAGTTCTACAAGTCAAACTATTGTTGGTGACTACTTCGGCATACGGAAGTTTCGTAAATCATCCAATCAGCTATCAAGCTTTCGCAACATAAGCGACACACAATGTCCGGTAGCGTAACTAGTTTTATACCGGGAAAATTAAACTTTTGCTGTGAATATTTAGAAGTACAAGCCAAAAACCTAAAGTTGTGAGTATTCGCATATTTTGTACTTCTTGCTAATCTTATGAAGTAGGTACCTTAGTACTTAGGCATTGATTACAGACCTTCAGTTATTGTGTCCGTTTTAGTCACTCACAATGTCAAATCACATTACCACTCAACGTGAAGTACCCCGTAATCACACACAGTACACACTCAAACATCATTTCGCTTTACTATTTTAATACAAATATTTAAAATAATTACAAAAAATAATAGACATTGCCACTCAATATCAACTGACGGCCGTCAGTTTTATTTGGTTTTATAATCTTCTCCACTAAGGAAAGGCGAAGGGATCAAAGCCCGGCAGCCATGTCTGATGTAATAGTGTTTTTGTCAAGTCCTGTCACAGTCCTGACACTACTAGTCGTATCCTAACAGCTCTTCATGCCTTCCCTAATTGTCAAATTCAACATTTTTCAAGTTATTTCAAACTATTTTTAATTTAATTGTCGACTGTGTAACAAGACTAACTATTTTCAATATGATAATTTTTCTAATTCAGCAGTATTCTCGCTTGTCTATAATCGATCGCCTGCTTGCACCCACTAAAAGGTAAACTGGTAGAGATCCTTTAACAGAGATAAGTTTGTCTTTGTTGATGTATCTTATCTTTCTTTGACAGTTGTTTTTGTTTCATTATTTTTGTACAATAAAGCATTTACTATTTACTACTACTACTACTACTAAACTCTGGACCATAAATCGACAGTAAAGGACATAGTGGACAGCGCGCATATTACATAGTGATAACGGTTCGCAACCGGCGAGCGACCCTTTGATGTAGACGCCCAAAACTGACTGGGTGTAAAGGACAACTATGCGATTCTCTAAACGAGACTCATGATTATGAGTGAACGGATAAATGAGCTTATTGGTACACAATAATGATTTGATTCTTTCGGGTGCCACACGCCTGATAACAAGCAAGACACATTGTCTGCCAAGCGCAGTGATGACTTCATGAATCAGAAATTGAGGCGTGAAAATGGGTATGAATAAATAAATAAGAGACTCAAAAGCCATCCCACACTCACATTCATGCTTAAGTGTTCACGTCCCACAAGTAGAGAGTGAAACTACCATAAACAAACAGCCACCAACCTCTTACAGAGGGCGCGGGCGATCACGCGGTATTCACTCAAATATGAACAGTCAAAAAACATTTGTCAAAACATCGTGTTTGTAATTTTCGACGTAGAATTCAATTTTAGTTTATTTTATGTAAAAAAGAGAAATAATCTAAATGAAACTGTGATTCTGTGCCGATATCCGCTCAACAATTAATGTGTGTGTGTGAGAGAGAGTGTTTAATAATTGTGGCTTTAAGTGTATTACGTGATTTCGTATTGATACAGAATAATGTAAGTATAATCATAAGCCACAATTACAGATATCCATTTTATTCCATCTCCTAACACATAATCCTTTTAAAATCATCTCTAGGTACTTTTTTAAAGCATACAAAGAATTGTAATTAGATTACAATTATTTTCGCAATTCACTTCACACGCACGTTAACGTTTGCCAGGTCATATTGTGGATTTTCTGAAACGAATCTAGAATAATTTAAAATGATCATTTATCATTAAGGAAATCCGATCAAAGTTTTATGGTACCTAGTTAGTTTGAAAGTAAGTGCTAGTGAAGTTTTAGTTACAAACAATATTAAGGTTTCGAGTAGCGCTACTCACGTAACTTATGAATGAAAAGGTACACCTAGAGCATAGTCCTAAAATGCATCTTAAGATTCGTTAATTAAAGGGTCAATTAATTAACCACGAGCGTCAAACTTTGCCAGGGTGTTCAGATAGACTTACCTGACAATTCTGTAAAAGGACGTTAAAGGGTTTTCTGACACCCTGTATTAACTAACTGCATATTCCTAGCCCAGTGTCTCTTAACCTAGGGGTCCGTGAGTGTATGTATGGGGGTCCGCATTCACATCTCTGGACCATTTAACCTTAGTTCCTGTAATCTCTAGGGTTCAATTTCTTTTTACAATTGTGCTAGATTTCCTAAGGGTCCGTGGCTGAACAAGGTTTAAACCAGGCCTATCACCGCTCAACTCTTCCGCGGCATCCACTAGGCTCTACTATTTTGGTACAAAAATTATAAGTAATGGACGCTGCGAACTATTTCCTCTCTAACTCGTCATGACGAGAGAGTCAAAGAGAGGAAGATAGAGAAATAGAGAGCGGGAGAATCCTGAGCTTTTCATCGAAATTCATCAAAGAGTGGCGCAATCATAATAAGCTTTACGAATGGTCTACAAAGGGTGTTGATGACTGCAAGTACATAAATATATACTATCACGCCTCTTTCCCATAGGGGTACCTACGCAGAGACTGCTTTGTTCCTCTTGCTACGATACTGAGATACCTCTTTCGCTTCATCCACATTCATCAATCTCTTCATCGTTCGTCGGTTTAGGGTAGGTACCTTGAACTTTTTCAAAACATCCCCAGAGAGAGCTCTAGCGTTACAGTTCCCTTCTAACAGAGGCTCTTGGCCTCACGGGGGGGGAAGGGTAACGCTTAGGCCGGTGCACCCTGGGCAACAACGGTTAATTAATTTATTCTGTAAGTTAGTTAACTGTTGGCTAATATCCGACTGGGGGGGAGGGGTGGTAAGGTGAACCCGCAATTCGTTGCGGGGGATCTGAGCCAGCGGGTCCAGAAATGGACCTGCAGTGAGGGCGGCGCCTCTGGGCGCCTTTTTGACGGAGGTGAACCTGAGCCAAGTACCTGTAGGGAAAGGTGAGGGCAAGCCTTATTGGACGGGGGCGAAAGTCCACCGTCGGAGCGGTGCGACCTACGGGTTGCGATCGCGGAGCGGCGTGACTTCGGTCACTGCCGGTCAACACGTAACCCGGCCCGTGGGGTCGGAACGTGGGCCGCTTGTCTTTTTCAAGACAGGGGGCCGCGAGGAGTAAACCTCTATAAAAAATCCAGAGGGTCGCACCCGCGGGTGCTTTTGGTGACGGACGCGATCATGCCTTCGGTACCGCTCTGCTTTCAGAGTAGTACATGAGGGTGTGAGAGCTGACGTGAGGGTCGGCGGGCATAAGCCTACCGTCGGAGCGGTGCGCCCCGGAAGGGACGGGATCGCGGAGCGGCGTGGCTTCGGCCACTGTCGGTCAACACGTAACCCGGCCCGTGGGGTCGGAACGTGGGCCGCTGTCTTTTTCAAGACGGGGGCCACGAGGAGACAACCTCTATAAAAAATCCAAGCGGCACCAGCGGGGGAGGGCGGGACTTCCCAAACCTGCATTGCACAGGTGCCGCGAAGAGGGAACCCCATCCCGGGGTGGTCGTGGGGCGTCGCGGTGACACCAAGTGCTCCCGTAGCGCCTCACATACGACTGATTAGGGAATCCGTGTGGTTTTTAGTGGGTATGCCTGCCGTCACGGGAGAGCCCCACATACCCCCGGTAAACCCGTACCGGGCGGATGCATAAGGCGCATTTTCCACACCATATAAAAAAAAAAAAAAAAAAAAGGCCTTCCCCTCCTAATGTACCCATTCACACTCGCCATACTGTAACTACAATAGTATAATAAACATAATTTTTGATGTTAAAGCTTTGATTAATTTGCTCATTTTACTTAAAGTTGTTTGATTAAAAACTTGACAAACAGGTCAAACCTGACCTATAAAACTTAAGTAACCGGCAAAGGTCAAATCTGTCTGCAACCGCCATAGAATTTGAATTAAGATTAAATAATTATGCTTGAATTTTAATATGGAAATGATGTAACCTTGAAAATGGCCTTCACTTGGTAATTAATTGATATATTATTAAAAACAAAAACCCGACTGTAAAACTTTTGACAAAAAAAACAAGCCCTGAAACTGCAACAGATTTTTTTTGGATTAAATACAGCAGCGGGAATATTTTCGTATGATTTGTAATTTAGTGTTTTAGTATTTAAATTATTTTAACAATTATGGAACTAAAAATACTTATAAACTTAATGTGTAATTACTTAAATATAAAATATAAACGTATTACGAGATAAATTAATTAAACTAAAACTAAAATGAATCTAAAAACGTACTCCCCCGCGGCATTGAGCCAAAGATGCTGACAGCATTTCCCCGCTGCATTGCAATACTAATTCGCTGTGCGGGGAAGCTGCCAGCTCTTTGGCCTCCGTTGCAGTCGATCAGCCTCTTAGATACGTATTTTAGTTTCGTTTAGGTATGTTTAGTTAGCAACTTAATACATGTCAAGTACAACATGGGGGCCTGGGGGGTGATTTTCGTAATCATAGCCGTGAAAAAAAAATGCATAGGCCCGCGTGGGAACGCTCAAGCCCTCTCATTCTGAGAGGTGTCCGGCAGTGGGACGTAAATAGACTGAAGATATATACATATTTACGTGACTAATTAAATTCTGAATTTATACATTGTTTTTTGACACAACAGCTCTTGCAACTTGTATATAAATATCCTTTGGATTCGGGTCAGGTACAAGGTCTCACGCCGTCGGTGACGCACGCGTCTGACTCTAGTGAGTTGTGTCACGATGCACCTTAAAGTGGTTCCATACAAATAATCTATACATATATTATACATAAACATACAATGTACATACAAACAAATAAATAAAATTGAAGTGACTGTTTGTAGTTTCAAATAAACAGCTTTTCACTAAAGTACATACGGTGCTTACTCGTAGGTACATCAAAAATTCATTTTTTGTAATTTGTCAGTCGGACTGTCTATTTTTTCGGACCGTCTCTGAGACGGCTGGGCTGATTTTGAAGACACTTTCACTGGCAGATGAGCAAATTAGACTAGGTACTAAAATAGGTACAAAAATAGCAACTTCGAAAATCGAATTTCGAATTATAAAGCCAGGTCCTTCTAGCATTCATGAAGTCGGCATAAATGGAACAACAATTGATACACGTCATAGCATTACCAAAACTGAACATTGAAATACGACTTGTAGACTACAATAATTAGAATAGAACTTGTCTATCCATAACCCGTTATAAAATTCCCCCGTGCCATTCACGACAACATCCACCGTCAGTGGCGTAACTAGAACGTCTGGGGCCCGCGGCAAATTCGTCAGCTGGGGCTCCTTCCTCAATATAAAGAAGTGCATCAGTGTCCCTTCTGTGCTCTAAACCAAGCCAGTTCGGGGCCCCGTAGAGCTAGGGACCCCTGACATTTTGCCACCCCTGCCACCCTATAGTTACGCCACTGTCCACCGTGGTTCTCGTTACTAGTAGAGACTTTATAAATCTCTGGGTAGGTAGGTAGGTAGGTACTATAGACTAAATATAATTTAAAGCTCGGGAACCTTATACATCCCATTAATAAAGTATAAGTATAAGTAGAATTTATGTATTCTTACTGTATTTTATTTTGAAAAAATGACTTTCTGCCAAGTTTCTTCCGGCGCATTCTACTTGACAATGATTGTCTTTCCGAATGCACTGGTAGTTTCAAAAAAGACATGTAATGCCCTTGGCGACCAATACGCATTTTTTTTTAATTTACATTAAGGGGCAGTAACTATTAATTTTGATCACATTATCATATTAACCTGTTACAGTTTTACATACCTTTTTCTGGCTGTTATTAATTTGTAACTTGTAATTAATTGACACGCAACTTCCATCACCATCGTCATCATTTCAAGTCAGTGGAGGCGGGTGAACATGAACTTGCAGTGACCTACACAAAAAAAACACACAATAAAGTCCGAGACACAGAGAAACCGGATTACTATCAACATGTCATTGTCTATGTTGAGTGATTGTTTCCATAATATTATCCTTCCTTAAGTTTACCTCGTATTCACAGAAACCTGCATAATTAGAAAGGTCAAATAACTACGTGGTATGTTTTGTGCACTAAGAATACTTCAGCGTTCGTAGGCATTTAACAGAGTTACAAAATGGAGTTGACTAATAAGAAGGTAATAAAATAAATACTCGTATCTTGCGACAAATACACCAATTAACCTATTTAGTCACAAGCTAAGCAATACTTTTACTATACTATACTGTACTAGTACTAGTACTAGGCAACAGATTTAGGTAATTTTTATTCCGGAAAAAATATCCGAAAGGCAACCGTATTGAAATGATAATAAAAAATATTTACATTTCCTTATCAAGCTGTGGTGTTTGATCAGTTCGTTTATTCCGTACAAAGCTTAATTTTGTTTGTTTTAACCAATGACCGTGAGTACAGCGACACTGACGCCTGTTTACATGTCGTGACAAATGTTGCAGCAGTTTTTGGTTGATGTCCCATCGAAAACACCTTGACAACGAACCGCGGATTGGTTCGAAACGTGTCGGGAATAACTCGCCTATAAACAAGGGCCCATTTGACCCATTTGTTGATTTAGTAAAATGCATTTCGCGTCGTTTAAAATTCAGAGTTGTATATTAAGTATTTATAATTTCCAGGAATTGCGCACGGTTACCGGGTTTTCCTATTGAACATTCTCATTTGCATGCATCTATGCTAATTAAAATAATTATACATGCACGGCTAGCATAAGTGTCCGCTAAATGACTCATTTTTAACAGAAAAAAGCATGGTTCAAACAATGAGTTTATTATTACAGAATGCCAGACCAAGAGTATGACCACAACAGGGATCTTGAGACAATCAAGGACTGGCTTCAAAAACAGCCGCATCTACCTCATGACGTTGGTAAGTTTATACCTACATCAGATAATTTGCTTTTATTGAATTTTTGAAACGTAGGCATGTAAGTGATGCTTTATGAAATGTTTTCAAAAACATATTATTTTTCTTAACAAATACTTAAGTTGGCCCTTGAACCCAGGTTAGTCTTACTGTATAAAAAAACAAGTTATCTTCTGTAGGTACCACAAGAATGGTCAAAGTTAACATGTTATGAAGTAAAAGGCATTCCTTAGGCATGCCAATACATTAACTACGACTATCGCTTGTTTAACGGTGTTAACCATTACCGTGACAGTGTTACATTTACTGTTCTATCTGTATCAAAATCCATAAAGGAACATACGCGCTATATAAGCATGCTCTTTACTTTTTAACGTGGAAGCAATTGGGTGTTAACATTTTGTACGTAGATTTAAACTCGCGACCTAAAATTGGTCCCTGGGTGACACAAGCGATAGAATTCCTTTGCTCTTAGAAGTGTGGCTTTGCCTTTTAAGCGACTCCTAGTCCTACATTTTAAAACTTAATACCTAACCTGAATGTTAAGAGAGCTGCCATGCGTCAGATGAACTCTGAATAAAAGGCCGAAAGCGCGCATACAAAAATGATAAACGGATGCAATCCCCGCATGGTATTCACTGAATTAAATGTAACAAAATAGCTTCTTGTCCGATGGAAAGATACTTAAGAGTAATAAGTGTTTTTCTGCGAAATTCTTAATGGCCATGAAGGTATACAAATTCAGTGTTTTTAAACTTTAACGCAAAAACATTGGCGTAACCAGACGTGTGAAAATGACTAAAGTCGTAGATCTGACTTAATGTTTACATACACACGTCATGAGCCCTGGAAACGAAAACAACTCTCTTTGTTTATGTGTCTGGGGTTAGAGGTTGTGCTTGTTTGTGTGGGTGTCTATTACCATTTTTCTCGAAAACCGACTGCGATCTGTATAAATTCATTATTGTTTTAAAAAAAACTTCCTGCCAAGTTACTTGCGGCGCATTCTTCTTGGCAATGATGGTTTTTCCGAATGCGCTGGTGAATATTTTCAAATAAGATGCAAAAGAGCCCTTGGCGGTCTATTTGCAAAATAAATTTTGAATTTGAATGTCTTCGTGACTTTTTAATTTTTTTTTACCAGTGACAGTCGTGTAGTATCAAAACAGCTTTATGAGTTACGTATGAGATATAGAACTCTTGTGCAATCACGCGTATAAAAAGCTTTGTTGGCGATTCACTGACGCAATCGCTTTTTCTAACAATCGAAGGTACTTAATGTGTGGCCATCTTCCACCTATTAAGCCTTCCAAAGTAATCATCATCGAATAAGTACTCGTACGTACTCGTAAACCTATTTTTTTCGTTTGAAGTGGACTTTACACTCACGGACATCATTGCTGATTTGAAGTTCTGAAGGTCACTGATGTGTTTAATGTTTCTTAAGTATGTACCTATACCTTAAAAGTCGAAAAATAATCCTGAATCACTGATCTGTAAAAAATAACATTGTTGTTAATTGAAACGTTGTAAAGTACTAGCTTGTGAATGCGTACGCCACCCTTGGCCAGGCTTTTTCTAGATTGCTACTGATGATTCTTCTACCAGGTTAATGGGGAACCTATTTTGCCAGAATAGACTGATAGCTTCTAAATTACCGGACAAATTGATACCCACTTTAATTTGGACTGTATATTCTATTCGAAATGATATCGTGGAAATGTTCTAAGAGATTTTCGAAAAAAAATTCTAAACATCAAAAATTAAAAGACTGTTGAAGACGATTAATAATGGTTACTTTAATGAATCTTGCAACGTTGTTTCCACTGGCAATGTATTGCAATCAACCTAAAACACGGAAAGTGCTGTTAAAAAACCGATTACTAATATAGTTAGTTACTGGAATTTGTAGACCATAACATTAGCAAATAAAGTGCGATGTGATCATGACTTTATAATGTTATTATAATGTAGGAATTTGTTTTGTCTCAATCAATAAGTAAATATGATGAAAACGCGCAAAAAATACTCTACTTACGCGTTTTTTTTATTAGGATGCACGTTATTGGTGAAACCTTTGTCTGAGCCGGCTAAATTTGCATACGGATTTTTTTATAAATAGTTTTATACAATTCTGTCGTTTTTAAGTTAGAAAACACATTTTTGTGGTTATTTTTTATTAAAAAAAGCCTTTGGAGCTGACATGTTCATTCTCAAATGATCCAAGCTTATAAATAAAGTGTAAAGAAAGTGATTTACATATACTTCGTTACGTTGCTTTTCACTCTACATTATAAAAGAAAACCATTTGTGTATTGTGAATGAAAGCAATTGAACATTTAAATCCTAAAAACATTTCAGAAATGTATGATTCCTTTTCTTCTTTTGGTAGTTATTATTCGATATTCTATTGTTAGCTATGACCAAAGAATGGAATGTTGAAGTTAAAGTTATGTTTTTAAAATTGCCCATAAAATTATAAAGTCTGATGTGATGATTGATGATTTGAAGCTGTCGTCTTTGGATTTTATACTTATCAGGAATTTCGAACAAGGATGTCAGTATTGTCATTATTAATTATAATTTTTAACATTTCAAGGGCATACGCATGTTTTAATCCGCGTGTGGCGTTTAACCTTTGTCCCGTTTAGTTTATTGTTTACCTGTATTTTAACTTAAAGCACTTATGGTGTATTTGTTTGATTATCATCAGCTATTTTATTTGTTTTGTTGATGTAGAAGTTTCTATACGTCTGGTCCAACTATAATAATCTCTAAACGCTTCATATTTGTACTTTTTCATTTGTATCAAACTCTTTCTGCCTTTAAGTCTTTATTTGGATGCAAGCGAAAGGGGTAATGGCTTCCAACACGATGACACCCGAACTACGAACTACGAACTTCGAATTTTGAAACCAACAAGTTTGCAAGTTCGCAAAACAGATTTAAATCTTTTTGCGGGTGGTAGTTAAGACCTTGTACAAGGTTCGTTCGGATCGCTACTTCGCTACCACCTTACTCGCAAATCCTGCCGCCATGCAAGTGCTTGCGCCGCTGTGTTCCAGCGTGGACAGTAAGACTGCCGGTGGAATTACTGCCACATCAGGTATTCTATCTTAGCAATCCTCTGATATTGCTGGCTGAGGAAGCAGTATCATATCTTATCTTAATCAAGAGGTCCCTACGGATTCGTCAGATAGGGCTCTTTCCTTAATATAAAGAAGTGCATCAGCGTCCTTTCAGCGCTCTGAACCAAGCCAGTTCGGGGCCCCGTAGAGCTAGGGGCCCGTAGCAATTTGCCACTCCTGCCACCCTATAGTTACGCCACTGTCCGCCCTATTCCATCGCTTTTACCACCTCATTTATGAATTGGGTGATTAGGTGCAGTGGTAATACCTTGAAATCTCCTGGTTCAGGGTATCCGCTGCCGAGGAGTTTCATTCTTAGTCTGACGAAGGCATCACGATAATGCATAATTTGTGTTCCATTGTTTCAACTACACCACATATTCTGCAATCGGCTTAACGAGGAAGTAGTAAGTACAGTGGTGGATCGCTGCGATAGGCAGCGCGTAGAAATTGTGTTGCGTCTTCCCGCTGCCTACTCTGATCAGTCTCCCGTCTCGATCCGTCTGATCCCCCACTGTACCCCCGGGTTGCAGTTGTCCAGGGCTGGTGGTGGTCACTTACCATCAGATGACTTGCTTGTATCCCTATTTTAGGGTATAAGAAGCTCCGCCTAAACCTCGCAGCCCCCAAGCCAACCTCACCTGCTCTGGTGACCCACTAGCGTGGTGGATTTGTAGTCTAAACCCCTTATTGCACATCCCTTCCTTGTAATATAAAAAAACTGTCTTTGCAGACGAGCTCCTCCTCCGTCGGTTCCTGAACAGCTGCCGCTTCAGCATCGAGCGAGCCAAGCGCACCATCGACCTGTTCTTCACGATTCGCTCCACGGCTCCAGAGCTGTTCTGCAAGCGGGATCCTTGGGCGCCAGAGATCCGACGCTGCTTCGAAATTACGTCAGTATTCAAATAAACTTACGTACAGTCCAAAAAATAGCCACGGTAGCCTAGTGGTTTGACCTGTGGCCTCTCAAGCAGAGGGTTCGAATCCCGGACTCATACTTCTGAGTTTTTCGGAATTTATGTGCGTACATTTGAAATTTACCATGAGCTCTTCGGTGAAGGAAAACATCGTGAGTCCTGCACACGCCTGTGAAGCAATTCAATGGTGTGTGTGAAGTTCCCAATCCGCACTGGGCCCGCGTGGGAACTATAGCCCAAGCCCTCTTATTCTGAGAGGCCTGTGCCCAGCAGTGGGACCTATATAGGCTGGTGATGATGATGGTGTATAGTTTGTGAGCTTTTAAGTAGAATGCCATTCGAGTTTGTCTTGCTGTCTCTCCCACTCAGCCGATTCAAGTATCAAACCCGTAGGAGTGACTGAGACAACAAGACAAGCGAGGCATTCTAAGAGCTCACGGACAGTACATGCCAAATTCCCATAATAATAGCAGATAAACGGAAAACATGATGCATGCGTCAGAGTTTAATTAACACCAATACGTTATAAAATGCTATTTTCGACTCTAACTTATGACTTTTTGTCGCGACTTCTATGTTTTTATAAATTTTGCATAAATTTTGAATTTTACGCTAACAATCTTACAGTTATTTTGTGATTGGTCATCGTTTTAAAAACGTCAACAAAATTACTATACGTCATTAGATTGTAAACGTTTTAAGACGTCTGCCAATAATTGATTGAAATAGACGGTGTCGTAATAGAATATATCTAAGTAATAAAAACTTATTAAAAACTAGCTGTTGCCCCCGGCTTCGTCTGTGGAGAATTCGTTTATCGTAATCCGCAAGTACTATACATTTTTACTCGTAAAGAGTTTTCTCTCCTTTAAAAAAAAAGGTATACCATACCAAATTTTATCACAGTCACATTTGTATTTATACACACACACTTACGGGGTAGACAGAGACTAAGGTAACAAGACCTAATGGCCACGTTTAGCATGGTTGTGGGCGTACACTTGTACGCCCTGCAAAGGGGAATCAAAATAGTGATGGGGTTGCTAGCCGCATCGTCTATAACATGATTCCTATGCCCATCCCTCGATGGGCTTTTACCATCTGCGCGGGAAATGAAACAACTGGTACATTCTATGTTTTTTTTTGCTCTCAGACCACTACCGAAGCATTTATAATATTAGTTAAGTTATGATCAGGATAATATTTTTAACATAAACTTTTTTTAAGAAACCTTCTTCTTCATTATAGAGACCTCCTGCCTCTTCCTAACAAAACAAAAGAGAACTGCAGAATCTTCATCTACCGCCTCAACAACCCGGATCTCGATCTCTTCACCTTCGTGGATGCCGTGAAGACGTTCTTCATGCTAGCCGACACACGACTAACAGAAGACGACGACATACCAAGTGGAGAAATACCTATTTTTGACGCAGCAAATGTCTCCTTGAAGTTCATCGGAAAAGTTAATCTATCTGTTCTGCGGAAATACATGATGTACTCACAAGTAAGTCAACATCATAGTATAGTATCATAATCATCATCATATTGTAAGCATTTATTGTACACTAGCTGTTGCTTGCGTCTTTGTCCGCGCAGAATGAAACATAGCCTTATGTTACTCACAAAACAATGGCTTTCTATTAGTAAAAGAATTTTCAAAGTCGGTTTACCTCCTTATAAACTCACAAACTTTACCTGTTTTTAATATTAGTACCTAAGTACAGTAATAAAAAACAGAGGTTAGTACAAAGGCGAACTTAGCATCATCCATCATCATAACCATGGTAAAGGAGCGAGCACACCGCCGCGTACACGCAGTGACGTGCGCACGCGTCACGTTCTCTCACCGTTTCTTCATACATTTTGTTGCGTAAACGCAACGTCAACGTGTTTTACGTATTGGTGTGGCTGGACCTTTACTACTAAGGTCACAGGATAACTCAATAACCTAAGCAGGTTGTTAGAATCCGAATCACGCCTCGAATTGAATTCTAACAGCAGAGGCTAAAATGTTTAAAAAATGTAAATGGCATTAGTTGGGTTTTCGAAATGGTCAACAAGGCAGTAATTATACTCCTACTGTTTTAATACTGATTTGAAGCCTAGTGGTTTGACTTGTAGCCTCTAAAGCAAAGGGTCATGGTTTCGAATCCCGTGGTCGCACATCTGAGTTTTTAGGAATCCATTTGATTTTTTTTATTTACTGCACACATCTGCGCAGCAATTCAATGGTGTGTGATAGATGTTCCCAATCCGCACTGCGCGTGCGAACTATACCCCAAGCCCTTTTGTTCTGAGAGGAAGCCTGTGCCCAGGGAGTACAGCTGGAGATGATGATGATGATGTATACATCCACAGACCGTGAGCTCTTAGAATGCCATTCGGATTTGTCTTGCTGTCTCCCTCACTCGGCCGATCCAAGTATGATGTAGAGATGATGATAATATAGATTTAGTCTTTCAATCAGAGGATCTGGTGCATCACATAATCTTTAGCACTACAATGAAGTCATGCAGTTTTGGCAACAGGTCCAATATTGCACATACACACTGGGGATAGCTTTAGCGATAGAATCAGAAGCCCGATTTTTGAAAGCACATGTGTGAAAATACCACTCGAAAGTGGTGAAAAATTGTGCTGAATTTGAAATACGAGTAGCTTGGCAGATACTTTCGGCTCTCATTAATCTTGTGAACTAGGAAAAAAATTTATTAGAGCTGTAGTTTTGGAGATACAAGCTGATTTAGGGGTGCGAGTCGAGTTACCTTCGCGTGTGGTCAAGAGCTGCGGTTCGTTTTTGGATCCGTCCGAGGGGATGAGCAGTGCCTGGTCCGGTGCACCCTGGGCATCGGCTAATGATTCCCTGGCAGATTCTGAGGGATATCGTTATCCGTTGGCTCTTAGCCCGACAGGGGGGAGGGGTCTTTTGACCGTGTTCTACCGTACAACGTTGCCGATATTTTTGTCACAAGACTTTTGAATACTGTATTTATTACTTTGACATTGGCGAAATCATCGCATGGATCGATGGGGCCATATTAAAAAAGAAGAAGAAGCTGATTTATACGACTTTCGAGTGATGTGCTTTCAAAAATCGGCCCAGATTTAGTTTTTAATGACGAAACTCTTGGTCTCCTTGAAATAGTTTTGACGACGAAGCCTTGCGGGTCTCTGTTATTATGAATTATGTTGAAATATGACGAAGCTCCTTAGTACGACGAAGCTCCTTAGATCTAACTTTATGCGCGTCTATTGTTGTCCGTAACGAAGGATATGACTGGAATGTATGTTGCCATAATTATAATGCATTGTTTCGATGAATGAGTAAACAATTATGCCCCATACATGTACAACGTTGCAAACACAATCGATGATGAAATTGTGCTTTGTATGAGAACATCGTGTCTATTTTTAATTTTTACCTGACTACAACAAAGTCAAAGGAGGGTTATGATTTTGACAGCCTATGTTCTTAATATCTATCGGAATCATCGAATTTCCAAATGCTTTCAATTGTATTTGAATCTGATTGGCAGACGCGTAACTATAGGGTGGCAGGGGTGGCAAAATGCCACGCACCCGTAGCTCTTCGGGGCCCCGAATTGGCTTGGTTCAGAGCACAGAAGGGACGCTGATGCACTTCTTTATATTGAGGAAGGAACCCCATCTGACGAATTTGCCACGGGCCCCAGACGTTATAGTTACGCCACTGCTGATTGGTACTTACTGTGGCAGTTTGATAATTGTATGGCCATGTTCTTCTATTATGCGGTCACTATAATAGCAACCTGTACAATTGATCGGGACCCGACGACAGTAACTTGACAACCGTAGTGTGTCGAGGTATATTAAGAAAATAGACGCATCTGAAAATTATGGCCAATTTGTACGCTTCGCTTTAACCTTGTCTTGTTAATAATTAGGTGCCATCTTTAGGAAGGGGAAATTTACGTTATACATACATAAATCACGTCTTTATACCGATTTAGACCGAGCCTAAGGTAACAAGACCTACATGCCACGTTAAGCAAGACACTGTGGACGTAAGGGTCGAAAAGGGAATCAAAACAGTGATGGAACGAATTCCCAGCATGGAAGGGCAATTACAAGAGTACGTAAGCAGAATTGAGTAAGCATAAGGTCTACTACTAAGAAGTTAGGCTCTGACCTCTCGTGGATTTGTGAAAAGTAGGACCTAGTGGAGTGGAAGTTGTTCGTGGGTTACTTAACAATGTCTTCTTTCTCTTTCAGGAAGCGATGCCAATCAGGCTGAAACAGGTGCACGTCATCAACGCTCCTTCGTACATCGGCAAGATACACGCTCTCTGCAAGCCCTTCCTGAAGGCAGAGGTTGCCAAGTTGGTATGTATCGTATTTTCTCCTTGTTCAGTGGCCATTGTTGAAGGCAATAAAGTCTTAGTTTTAAGATTTTTTTTTTTTTTTTTTTTTTTTTTTTTTTTATTTATTCATTGTCAAGTCATGTACATACATATGAAGGTGTTAACATTGTTCTAAGTCAGTCCATGACGCCCTGCAAGGGCACACAATAGTAGTTAATATCTAAATCTAGGGTTGTAACATAATGTCAAAACATGCCTTCAAATTAATTAAGTACATTAAAGCTATTCACTGATATTATCAAATTCATTAATGTTATTGTATTCTAGTTAATTATTTGTTAATAGAATGAAATGATTTCAGTATAATATAATAGTATGTCAATTAAATCTAAGAATCAATACAATGGTTTATAATGTCATATAAATTTAAGGAATATCAATAAGCAGCTTAAAATGTCAATGTTTCTATAATTTTCGTTTGAATTACTTCACAGTCTCATCATTTAGGAACTCGTTAACAGAATAATAGCATTTTTTGATTAAGAATGCCTTTAAGTTATTTTTAAATATATTGTTTCGGGATTCTTGTCTTATGTATTCAGGGATTTTATTCGTTATTTGAGTACATTTATACTGTGGTCCATTTTTGAACATCGCTAAATTGGACTTTGGTAACAACAATTTATTTTTATATTGTGTTCTAGTTGTACATGAGTCTATCTTTGCCTTGAATAAGTCAGGATGTTTACGTACAAAAAGTGCCGATTTTAATATGTATATTGAGGGTAGTGTTAACAATTTGTGTTCTATAAAATGCTGACGGCAGCTTTCTGGTATACGTATATTTGCTAGTATACGGATGCACTTTTTTTGCATTATGAATATTTGCTGGGCATCAGGGCTAGCACCCCACAGTACCACGCCGTACCGGAGCCAGGCGAACGCGTACGCGTAATAAGCGGATAGTGCACAATCAAGATCGGTGTTCACTTTTAGTACGCTTAGTGCATACACAAATTTTGATAGTTTTGTTTTTATGTTTTGAATATGTGTTTGCCAGTTAATATTAGAGTGTCTGTGTGTTTTACAGGGAATGGTTCTATATCGGGTCTATATTTTGTTCCATAAAATTGAAGTTCGGATTTACGGTTTGCCATAACTTTCGTTAGTCATAAAGCGTTTCATTTCTGACACAGTAAGTTGTTTTTTGAATTGATAGTAAACTAACCTACCCTACTATATTTTAATGATTTTCCCAAAACCTGCACTTTTGAATTCTCACCAGCACTCAGTTGGACAGCTTACATGTGACGGCATAGTGCTGAATCTTATTATTTTATGCTCTTATATCGTCCTATATACGTCACCTGGTGGTTCATATGACCCACATTTTTTGGACATGGGCCTGTAGTCTGATTATGATTAATGATTTCTGATGAATAAAAATAAGGAACAAAAAGGGACTCATTCTACAAAAATACCTGGTTATACTTACCGCGGTATCCTGAACAAAAATATTTTCAGTTTCAAATGGAGAAGAATTTGTTGAAATGATGATTTCAACAATCTAAACCACTTTGAAAAAAAGAGTTTCTCTAATATCTTCTTCTAGAACATCATAGGTCTATGACATTAAAAAAGTCATGTATTCAAATATTTATCTTATAAGTAAAAAATTTACTAATAAAATTGAATCAAAAAAATTGAAAAAATACTTCTCTACGTTTACATCTAACTTTACTCTTCCCCTTCAGTCAATTCTCTTCTTTCTCCAGATAAAGTTCCACGAGCCGAAATCGGAGAGTTTGTACAAGGACGTCCCACGGGAGCTCCTGCCTGAGGAGTACGGCGGCAACGCGGGCACTATAAACCAGATCAAGCGGCACTGGATCAAGAAGATTGAAGCAAAGAGGTACTTAGCCTTCCTCTACAATGCTTCTAGCACGAGAACGCGCGATAGCTCTCCCCGTCTCCTTCTAGAACGAACAGTAAGAAAAAGACAGGTAGACAAAAGTGAAAGGAGTGGCGTGATACGAAGTTCGAATTTTGGAGTAGTCCCTCTGGTTAATGACATTGCTTGAATACTAGTACGATCAAAGCATCACTCGTGTTTGTTGACGGAATTTGTTTGGCGGCTTTAGACCGGTACAGTAGGTTCCCTAACATAAATATTTCTGCTTTTCAATAATGACTAACCTATGACTTTTCTTGTAGGGAAAGGGAAGGGTAAATATTTTGGCAATTGAGATGCGATACTCTAAACAAAATTCTTGGTCCTACTAATTTGACCCACCCGGAATAAATGCTGCTTTTATTTCGAATCACTCAATAATATTTTAATACAAAAATAGGTAGATTAGGTTAGTTAGGTATGTTCAGTTGCCCGAAGAACAATATACCCAGAAAAAGGAGTAGGTAAGGGCGCCCAAAGGCGGAGCTCTGTCGAAAACTAAGGGGACAAACTGCAGAGGGACTACGGAGGCTAAGTCCCCGGGTGAAACGCTAAATGGGAATACATCTGATTCTGCGTAATGTCTGCGCGTCCATGGGTCAAGTTATAATTGTTTCGAGCTTTTCGTGGTCGTAGCGATCATTTTTACTCGTAGTATGGATCTGACAGTAAGCGAACCTAAACTGAATCGAAAATGAATTGCATTAAGACGTCATGGGAACCCCCTGGACTATAGTTGGGTAGTTTTACGTAAGAAACACGAAGTGGATTTGAAAAAGGACCGTATCTATCGCTTTTCTTTTTTCAGGGATTGGTTCCTCTCCAACGACAAACAGTGGGCGGTAGACGAAGCCTCAAGACCCTCGCACTGCAAGGACGACCGCGTGGACCAAGTCAAAGACCTCCCCGGCTCCTTCAGGACACTCGCGTTAGATTAATGTTAAGTCTTAAATAAGTGTTTTTTTTTAATTACCAAAAGAGTAAATATGAATTAAAAAGGGGCAGAGCCACGCTGCGTTGGTTTGCAAGCGTTGGCGGAAATCATACGTCTTCCATTATTTATACCTACGTGCATGTTTAATTAATTTGTGTCGGTTATACAGGGTGATTTGGGAGACGAGCAGGACCAACCCTACACAATGTAAAATGATAATGGATCGTTAACCATCATAATTATTATTTAAGTGCAATAGCAACACCCTCACTTTTTTCTTTATTTTTACTTTCTAGCTCAGTTAAATAATCTTACTATAATATACTAGTTTGATACAATAGTCTATAATTAACTGAATCTGGTAGGGTAGGTCCTGCTTACGTCCTCTGAATCACCCTGTAACAGAGATAATATCTTTCAGGCTCAATTTGTTAATCGGTAACCCTGAATAATAATATAATAATAATTTGGTTTGTGTTGCTTTTGTATTTAAGCTCTTACTTAAGCACTAATTTTTGTCATCTTTATTCGAATTATTGTGGTATCAGGTTGACGGATAAAAGCTATTTAATGAAGATTTTCCTTGCTCAATGTACAAATTTTGTAAAGGCTGTGTTTAAAATTTTGTGAAATACAAGTATTTCATCTTTACTAACCTTTTCGGCGTCACGTCAAATAGGTACAAGAGACCCATACGCCATACTTCTTTATTGCGATGCTTTACATTGAACCCAGTTGAATGAAGGTTGCTTTTGCATTGAAGTACATGGACGCGGGCGTAGCTAAGAGGGGGGGGGGGGGGTCCAACTCCCCCCCCCCCCCCCCCCCCGAAAAGTTCAGAAATTAACATTCATAGACTTAAAATAAATTTAACTGATTATTTTAACTGAGTCTATTATTTTGAGTTCCCATTTTAGGGTTCCGTTATCAACTTTAATTTCACCATCTCGATTTCGATGGTAATTATAAAGTAACTTACATACAATAAAAAAAGGTTAAAGTTAAAAATTGCGATACCGGACTCGCACGACGTGTTTCATACGACTGTATGAAACACAACGCGTTTCTTGACTTAGGTAATTTTAAACTTTTATTACTTTTATTTTGTGTGTAAATGTTACGGTGCAGTGACAGACGTATAAACAGCGGGGGTTCAGTAATACAGTCCTTTTTGATCCCTTTGATTATAGGTTTACAGAAAGTACAGAAATCTAAAAAGTTAGCATAACTAGACAGTTGTCAAGATTAACAGTAGGTGATGTAGAAATTTTGATTATTTTGATTTGTAGTTGGCAACGTACCTAGTACGTGCCCGACTTTCTAACGCGGTCATACCAATGGGACTAATTAAGTTAGTAATTTAAACTCGGCTCCCTTCAACGATAAGGTGGCAGTGACTATGAACTGTGAATTCCTCTTGGCCTATGAAATCAAGATATTAATACTAACATATATAGGCTTACTAAAGCGGAAAGATGAAAAACACTCTGTAGTTGGCGCCATTGGTTCTGCAAATGTTACATATTCTATACATTTAAAAATAGAAGAGAAAAAAAAATATCATTTAAGATATTCGTATTTGTTAATCGCCAAAGTGGTTTTTGGGCATAAATATTACAAACGTCAACAAAATAATTTTAATTTTACCTATCGGTCTCTCATGTTAAAACTGGAAGTCATTATGAAAAGATCTTGTCCTTAAAAGAGAAGGACGCGTAGAAGTTGTGAGCGTCAGTTAGTGTAATTGTAAATATCGGCTCGTATTATAGACATGTATTTGTAATTGTAAAATAAAGGTAAAATAAATGAATTTGTTCGCATATCTGTTATTTTTATTATGTTAAAATCGGTTTAAAACTGCTTTCTACTTTTTGCACAAGAAAAAACACGATAGGTAAGTATATTCATTAAAACTCAAATACTTCCTAGCGCTATTTATGCTAAACTACATAATATGTACTAAAAAAAACAATAAATAAACAATTTTCAAAATCCTGTTCAAAATTATGTAAATCTGACACACTTGTTTAAACGTGACACCTTCAATTTAATTGATAAAACCTCCCAATATAATAATAATAAATTATATTGACACATCAACTCAACATTCCTCTGCATCAATAATAATTGTCATTTTCATTCATGCCACAACGAACTCTATCAACCAGTTACAAGATCCGAAGTCGCAATGCGGGTAAAGTGGCTTTCATTATTTAACAACGTTGCGTGTGTTTTCCACCAATCACAGACGAGCACGCCGGATTACCGTTTGAGGTCAACCAACTTGTTCGGTCACTCAAATTTGGAACGCGAACTGACCTTCTGTTGCCGAATTTACTGTTACGTTTCTTTCACAAAATGGACAAATAAATAATGTGAAAGAAAGTGAGCGTCAAATTTTATGAGCGCAGTTAATTAAAAAAAAAATAGTAGTTTTTTTTCTCAAACATGCAATGATATATTGATCCTTCCTTATAATTAGGCTGCGAAGTGTCACGTTTCAGGTGCAGCTAGACGAGAGGTCTTTTAATGGAATTTCATACAACATTGCAGACCAAGGCATGCAAAGTGCATTTTTTTAATTTTCAGCCATTTAAAAAAAATAGCAATATTTGCTTTCTGGCCTTAAAACAATCTGTTAACCTTTATTAAAAAACAAACAATAAACGGTGGTGGCGTGGGAACTTAAGCCCAAACCCTCTCATTCTAAGAGGAGGCCTTGGGCTCAGCAGTGCGACGTATATAGGCTGGAGACGATGTTGATGATGGAGTATATTTCATCTTAGTCCTTTACACCACATCTGCAATCCCCTGGTATCCAGGGTAGTAGTCCTTACTTAAGGTCCTTACATGAGGTGACATATTTGCTCTTAGACATGTATAAAATGTCATTTTTCTATGAACTGACTTGTGTTCAAGTTCTGACTGTATCAACTGTACATGTGCATACAAAATGATTATACCCCCAAAAAATCCGCACTGGTGCCCCTACCACCATGGCTTTCGGTTTATGCCATGCTTATTTTGTTTCTTCTTATTATGATTATTGACATTAACGGCTCGGGTTCGAAGGGACTCATAGTTAATAATTAGATAGATGTTGACCCTACCTGGCCTTTTTAATTGAATGAGTCTGCCATGCTGTGGGAAGGACGCAGGCTGAAAACAGCAGCTCCTGCTGACCCTGAGCCTGTTGCCACCTGCTGTTGTGTATTGTTTTGTGTAATTGTTTTTTTTTCAAAATTATTATTGTGTGCATCTTTTGGATAACTAGGTACCTATGTATCATGTCTTTTTTGTGTTGTGGCAATAAATATCTCTATTATTAAGTAAAACAAAAGTTTAAAGTGAATAATATAAAAATACATACAAGAATAGAAACAAGAATAATCGCAACCAAAAGAATAGTCATGTGAAAAAGAAAGATCCCGTAGGAGATGCGCGCCAAGAACCCACAGCCATAACGAAAGGAACCAGTTGAGGGGACCACTGTGAGAACTTAATCTTCTCTCCTCTGAAGACATGCAAGATGTACCCGAACAACATGCCGATGAAGAAGGACGGTGACCGCACCAATGTGTTAATCCTTACTAATATTATAAATGCGAAAGTAACTCTGTCTGTCTGTCTGTCTGTTACCTTTTCACGCTTAAACCACTGGGCCGATTTAGTTGAAATTTGGTATACAGATAGTTTGAGTCCCGGGAAAGGACATAGGATAGTTTTTATCCCGGAAAATTGCATAGTTCCCGCGGGATAGCATAGCACAGCCCAAACCACTGGACTTAAGAGACTTGAAATTTTGCACATAGATACCTTATACAATGGTGGCATCCACTAAGGAAGGATTTTTGGAAATTCCCACGGGATAAGGAAAAAACGGGAATTATATAATCGATTCCGAGTGACGCTATCTCAGTAACTGTAATAACTAGACTCTTCAAATTTGATACAAAAGTAGGTGATTACAAAACTAAGAAACTAATTTCAGGATTTTTGGAAATTCCCACGGGATAATGAAAAAACGGGATTTATCTACGCGGACGAAGTCGCGGGCATAAGCTAGTATTATAATATAGCATTATACTCTTCAACGTTCCCTGTAGCTGCCCAGCCTATTCTTTACAGAGTCCCTGCTCCATCCTCGCAGCCAAGGACGTGTGCATACAATGATAAGTTTTTGTGTAAACACAGCATTCGCTTATAAAACAGGATAAGATTTGATCACTCAAAACACAATATAAAATAATAAAATGGTGCCATTTATTTATACGCTAAAACAATTGTTTCAATTTCCAACATTTACAAAACATTAATCTACTTAATCATAATTATTTGCATTTTATGCCTAGTCAATAGATAGCGTCTTAAAGGAGCCAGTCATGGCACTCTCTACTGCTTTGGGTTTTTTCTTTATATCAGCTTTCCACAGGTTGTCGTTAAGGTAGTAATCCCTGTAACGAAAAGTAAACAGCTACAATGCTATATTTAAAATATCATCTAATTACATCTACTTATATCTTAACGAAAAGTAAAGAGCTACAATGCTATATTTAAAACATCATCATACTCATACTCATTTATTTGTAATAATTATAGTTATTACATGTCATTTTTATCATTATTTTATGTCATTTCATGTCAAAACAACTCATGAAATTTAAAAAACAATTACAATTTAATATTTAAATAAAACGGCAGCACCAATAAAATAATAAAACAATTTTTTTTTTCAATCATAAAGCTGTAGGCTTTGACTGCCAGGAAAAGAGTTCGTCGAATGTATAGAATGAATCTAATTACATCTACCTATATCTTAACGAAAAGAAAAAGCTACAATGATATATTTAATGCTTCACCGGGATGCCATGCTCATCTTCAGCTACCGTAGCCACACAATTCACACGTATAGTAATGTGTTGGCTATCGCTCACTTGGCGACGCTTTGGCGACGTTTGATTTGTATAGGACACGTCGGCAACGTCACCATGGCGTCCCGGTGAAGCACGGCTCTTATTATTTTTCGAAGGACCATATTTTACCTTTTCTCTTGTATCATCTTCACCCACTTGAGATGTTGCTCCCGCATTCCTTCGGGCGCGTCTCCACCATATTCCATGGGGAGGTATTGCTTCCCGATCGCTTTGTGCAAGCTGGCGTAGCTCGGGTGGAAATTTATCTGGAATATTGTGGATAGTTTAACATTAACTTTGTTTTATACCTATACGACAAAGAAGGTGAGTGAGTCACCTCTTGATAAGGGAGAACCATCACCAACACCTCATATGCCAGCAATTTTACTGGCTGTCTTACTCTCCACGTCGGAATACACCAACAGCAGGATTTCAGCGCTTAGAAAAAAAATACAGGTAAAATCACCAAAAATACTATCAATTCATTATTTCAGTCTTAGTTGAAATGACAGTTTGAATCGTAATTCATGAATAACGCATATTTATTTACAATTTTTTAAAGCGAGGCTAGAGGTGTTTGATAAGGACACCTACTATAATACTCGTGTCATATCCGCGTCTCGGATATTGCCAATTTACTACCTACTACCTACTACAATTTACCTAGTCTTTGTCCACCTTGCCGTAAAAATCCGTGGTAGCCAAGTGATCTGACATGTGGTTTCTCCTTTCGATATTTTTCACGAGCTTTTTGGTGAAGGAAAACATCACGTGGAAGCCACTCAATGGTGTGTGTGAAGTTCCCAATCCGCACTGGGCCGGCGTGGAAACTATAGCCCAAACCCCACTTACTGAAAGGACTGTGCCCTGCAGTCAGACGTTTATAGGTTGAACGTAAAACTACTACAGTTTATATTGATCATTGATTCTGCTAAGGATTCTTAAGCCCAGTTAGGACTTGTAATAAGACCCTGAATATTGCCAGGCCGTAATGCGAACGCGAGAGAAGTCTTCGAGCCAGCGCCGCAATGTAATGCGAATAACATCTGCCTGGAGAGAGATCTCTCTATTGTGACAATGTGACACTCCTCACAATACTGTCGACGTGAATAGTGAATAGTGTGGGGAGATGCCACAATGGAGAGATTTCTCTCCAGGCTATTAAAAATACTTATATTTGGGACATACACGAGAGCGTGCGAGAGAGACAGTAAGAGAAAGACTGCAGTCTATCTCGGGCGCGATGCGACTCTTGCGCGCTCTCGTGCTAATGTGCAGGACTTCAGATAAAACATACCACATTGATGATGTGTGCTGGTAGTACTGGCTTCACGAGCGCGAACAGTTTCTCGTAGTAGGGAGGGTAGTTGACAATGTGCGCTGATTTCACCCTCACAGGCATGCCTTCCTGTAATCAATAAAGATAGGAGATGAATTCAAATGTTAAGTCCCCCTGAATGACTAGTCGCGTCTACCAGGGGCCTTACCATGGTATCCCGGAATATAGCATAGTTCCCGCGGGATAGTGAAAAGCGAATCCATCGCAGACGGAGTCGCGGGCAACAGCTAATCATTTATACATACATACACAAATCACGTATTTATCCCTTACGGGGTAGGCAGAGCCTAAGGTAACAGATCCCTACAGGCCACGTTTAGCAAGATTGTGGGCGTATAGGTGAAAAATGAAATCAAAATAGTGATGGGTTGCTAACCTCATCGCCTATAACATGATTCCTATGATTTTCGCCCATTCCCTCGATGGGCTTTTACCATCTGCGCGGGTAGAGAAGCAACTGGTATATTCTATGTTTTTTCATTTCACATATTATGATTCCATCATCATCATCACTAGTCGGAAGACGTCCACTGTTGAACAAAGGTCAACCCTCACGCCACAATAAACGACAAAATGCCACCTGCTAGCACGAGAGCACCCGAGAGATAGTCTATTCTAGAACGAGCAGTAAAAAAAAAGACGGGTAGTAATCTCGTGCGTGACACAGCTCTTGCGCGCTCTGGTGATAAGTCCCTTACCCACTACAGGCAGCCTCGGGGCGAGCGGCTGCCTCGCTCTGAGGCCGTGCAAGTGGAGATGCTGCCTAAGACGTTGAGGCAGCGTCTCCACTTGCGCGGCCACGGTTCGAGGCAACCGCTTAACCCGAGGCTGCCTCTAGTGGATAAGCACTTTGAGGCGTGCAGCATCCATAGTTTTGCCGCAACTCTTGCGGTGTCGTTGGTCCATCCAGTGGGCGGCCTGCCGAGACATCTTGCAGTTCGTAGTCGCCATTCGATGCGTAATTTACAAGGAGAGAACTAGTTACACGAGTAAGAAATTTCAAGGTACACCTGGGACAATAACTTCTATCCTATTCTATTCTATTCTCCCTTAATGGCGGCCGTAAGGCTTGGGCCAAACTCTTTTTAACCGCATATTATTTAAGTACCCTTGACATCACTTGGTACTTTTATTGTTGCGTCCAAGATCACTCACGTTAAGTAAACCGCGTATATAAAATGACGGCATTGCGTGCGTGCAATGAATTATTAAGTCATTCATTGGAATCGAGTCTATTTACTCGCAATTTGTAAGACCCTGTACACACTGCACAGGGGGTTACAAGCCCGACATTTTTAAGATAATGATGATCAAATCATTTAATAATCTAGATATTTCAGGGACTTACTTCAAATGGCAAACATAAAACAACAGCCGAATTGAGAACCTCCTCCTTTTTTTGAAGTCGGTTAAGGGGTTGAAGGGATTATAGGATCACTTTTTATGATCATCTGTTTATCGGCCAATGCCGTTTTTCTCGGAGACGAATGGAGAAAGTCGGTAAAATTATTGATTACTAGCCTTCCGTCCGCAGCTTCGCCCGCGATAAATTAATTTTCCCGTAGGAAAAGGTATTTTCCGCGGTAAAAAGTAGCCTATGTCACTCAGTGATAATGTAGCTTTCTAACGGCAAAAGAATTTTTGAAATCGGTCCAGTAGTTTCGGAGCCTATTCAATGCAAACAAACAAACAAACAATCAAATTTTTCCTCTTTATAATATTATTAGTATTGATAAACCTTTGCAGTCCATCGCCTGATCTGAATCAATTATTTTAGAGTCTGTAAATAGAGTCTCACCAATAAAAAGAGCAGATAGTCCCTGAAGAACATTATGTTGACTTTGGGGAGCAGTCTCAGCGTGTAGTCCTTCAAGTCCATCATGATTATATGTCCCTGGGGATAGTACTCTCTGTCGTTTAGCCAGTAGTCAGCTTGTAGCGAAAATGCCTTCAATATACTATAGTAATCGAAATTCTCCAAAGTAGGATCATCGAGCTGATGTATCAGGATCTCCATTTCACCAGCCTCGTACGCTGCCACGCTCCTGGAAAGATGAAAACTGTGATTTAATTTATTAGGTACACATATAAAAATGTTAAGTTAATCACTATTCTGATTCCACTTTCCACCTATGCGCCCACAATGCTGCCAACTGCCGGCAAATGTTACCACAGTAAATAGCAAATATCATAGAAAAAAAACGCCATAGGTGTAGCGGTTTAGTGTGCATCACGGAATGATGAGGAACCAGGTTCTAATTTTCAGTGTCGTGACATTTAATTTCTAGCATAGTAACAAAAAGGTCACGTGACAGTTAGTAACAGGTAGAAAAATTCGGAGACTACCCACCTGCTATGGGTGGTGTAGGGGTATAGCACGCGTCACGGAATGACGAGAATCCGGGTTCGATTCCCGGTCATAGCTTTACTTTTCGGATTTTTCTGTGTTCTAATTTTCACTGACATTTAGAAATTTAATTTAATTTCTAACTGATAAAACCGTAAAAATAAAATATAAAAAATCAAGAAGCAAAAATTCTTGATTCATTTGTATTTAAACATACCTATATCATAGAGGCCAAGTTCATTGGGAAATTATTTAGGTATCATTAAAATCCTGAAATAGCAGTAATTAGTATTACCGGTTATAACAACAACAGTTGAAAAGTCACGTTAACGTAAGCATTATAGGTCTTGGCGGATAATAAGTGTATTTAATCTGTTGCCATACTATACAATGTAACCGGCATGCAACGAGACTATAGGTACAAACCGGACAATTCTCGCATTATCTACAATAGGGGGCTACTACGAAATCCGAATCGAAATTAGATTTTCGATTATACTGTCCTTCTCACTCACAAACTACAATCAAGGGCATAAATATAATGTATGTACGTTACCAATACGTCAAAAACATCTATACAACTTTATGTCAAAATCAATAAGGTCGATGACACATATATTTGACATGATGGCTGTATCGGTATTTATATATCTCTAGGTACTATAGAGTAATATAATTTAAGGTACTATACATCCCTTTTATAAATGTTTTATAAGTTAGCTAAGTAGAGTTTAAGTATTCTTGTAAATTTATTTTATTCTGAATAAATTACATTCTGCCAAGTTTTTTTGCGGCGCATTCTTCTTGGCAATACCTAATGGTCTTTCCGAATGCGCTGGTAGTTTAAAAAAAAATACAAGTAAAAGAGCCCTTAGCGGCCTATTTGCAAAATAAACTTTTTTTTATTTATTTGTACGCCCTCGACTGTACATAGTGTGAGCGGAATGGCCCGAAACGAACTTCGAAAATCGAATTTCCGATTCAGCCAGGTGATTGGTTATCTTTATAATTTAACTTGCTGTTGCCCGCAACTTCGTCTGCGAAGAATTCTTTTATCGCTATCATAATGTTCAAAGTATCTTCTTGCGAAATTTTATCACCGTGAAAAAGCGGTATTATCGTGACGTTATTTTCACATTTATCATAGGTATTAGTAATGTAAATCGCTGATCAAGTACCATGAATATGATCCCGTTTATCTGTTACTCTCTAAAATACGCTCGTGGCATTTCGGAAGTCCACAACTTGGGCAATTCTTTGGGTCTTTTAACGGTATGTAGTTATCTCGACTACCGTTACGTAATTGTAGATAAAATGAACCATCAATAGGCCTGCGATGCCGAAGAGCATCAATTAACCGCCTTGTTTATCATTTAATTTTGAAAGAATAGTCTCGAAAAATAAACGCATTTCAAAATCCATACTTATTGTTAACTAACTAAAATTTATCTTTCGCTATCCGGCGGGAACTATGCAATTTTCCGGGATTAAAAGTAGCCTAGGTTTTAATCTAGAGTACTAGCTATCTCCGTTCGAAATTTGATACTAGGATATAGTCAACTAAAACCAAAAACCAAACGAAAAAATTAAAGAGATTTATTCAATAGTTTGTTTACAGCTTTGATTTATTCCGTAGTTTGTTTAAATATGTAACAATAAAAATAATGGAAAATATATAAATGAACCTACTTTTGTTTACATTAAAAAAAAAATAAACCGGATCAGTTGCCATAAATCTATGTGGCAAATCAGGAAGTGACAACCCTAACAAACTCGTGATTATGTGTGTAGTACCTCATAATGTACTACCTACGTGTTAACTGTATGTTGACATGGGATCGCCAATTAGAACATCTATGCGACAATTGGAGTCATTAAGGGATTCAATGTGTTTTTTCAACCATTTGCATATGCTTAACCCTACAATATGCAGATATTTCCATAATAACTAGGTATGTCGTGGCTTCATGATATTACATTGCATTGAACAAAAAATAACAGGAAAAATGATATCAGCTCATCTTTGTTCGATCGGTTGTTATTTTGATATTTCAATACTGTAGATTATCTAACAAAAAAAACGTGAACGTGATTCAATGTGGACTATCGCTTCTTTGCTCACAAGTTGGCGCCACTGTTGACTGAGACCCAGAGGTATAGTTTTCGTTTTCCAGAGGTATAGTCGACTTTATAAGATCGGCACCGAAACAAAGTTTTAAATCTTCTCATTAAGTTTATTAATTATAATTAACGACGATATCGAGTAGCTATGCCACAATGTTGTGCAATTCCGTTTTGTTCGAAAAAAAAATCCGCTCTCAAAGCGTTCACAATCATTGCCAAATAATCCATATTTGCGATAATTTCACGAAGGAGATCACTTTTCAACAGGTAAATGAAAGAAATTCTGATTTATGTCACGAAGCCCGCCAAAACCAGTGAGAAGTGAATGTTATTGGACCTCACGCGACACAAGCGCCTCTAGTGGCAAATTCACACGCGATAGCCCCCATTGTCTGGTTTAGTAGGAGCCTGCAGCTTCGTTCGCATGTATTTGAAGATGACTCTAAGAAACAAATTTAAAATTGTTCTAAAACTTTTATTGACCAGAGTAAAACCTCGATTATCTGAACCTCAATTATACGAACCCTCAATTACTAGAAGCTGAAAAAGTTGAAGCTTAGGGATGCAAAATTAGGGGGGCGGCAATTTTTCCCAAAAAAAGTTGTAAAAATATTTTAGAAAAGGAATTAACGTTATTGTGATCAGTGTATCTAATTTCAGAGGTCAGTAGGGAGGGCCAATGTTTAAATCCAGCACTGTGTGGCACAAAAAAATCAGAGTGAAGAAATATAAAACATTGAAAATGTTTCTAGAATAGTACCTATATGTTCTTTTTAATTTCTCTATAGAATAGAATAGAATAAAATAGAAGAACTTTTTATTCACCAACACAAAAAATTCACAAAAATTCAAAAATTACAAAGTAAACAAAAATACAACTGATTAAAACCAAATATTAGAATTACATGCGAAGGTAAAATGGAAGGGAGAATCAGCGAGGTCGCTGTTTTTCAGTCTCCAACCAAACTAAACTACCTAACTTAACTGAACTACGGTAGTCGCGCTGCCACAGCGACAACCAACATAACACCACAATAATAATAATAGAGTATTACATTGAATGTTTGGCATACCTACCAACAAATTGCCTGTACCTAATGCCTCTTGTAGCAATCGAATGCAAGTTCCAATGGGCTCATTAAAAATAATTTAAATTTACCATTGGAACGTAACAATGTAATTTGGATTGGTGGCTTACGCAACTTCAAACACCTTGAGCCTTGGTCTTGCTCGAAATTGCAACTTCAGTGCCCGTGGTTTTAACTATTAAGCAACACAACGTAAAGTACCGTAATGTGCTGCTTAACGAACCTAAAACTATGGTAATGGATAAGTAAAAAGACACGTACACACAGCAAAGCTATTCGGTAAGCAGGATAGATACGGCGCGAGCGTGCGTAGGTGCTTACCTGATTATATTGCCGTGTGTACCTACAATGGCTACAATTACTAAAACCCACTGATACCAAGATGTACACATATGCACACACAAATCTCGTCTATATTCCCTACGGGGTCGACAGAGCCTAAGCTAACAAGACCAAGGCCACGTATAGCATGATTGTGGGCTTATAGGTGGCTAGGGGAATCAAAAATTAGTAGTGATGGGTTGCCGCATCGCCTATCCCTACTAATATTATAAACTAGCTTCTGCCCGCGACTTCGTCTGCGTAGAATTATACATAAAAACCTTCCTCTTGAATCACTCTATCTATTAAAAAAAACCGCATCAAAATCCGTTGTGTAGTTTTGAAAATATAAGCATACATAGGGACAGAGAAAGCGACTTTGTTTTATACTATGTAGTGATGCGAACGTAAGTTTGTTTGTTACGATTTCACGCGAAAACTACTCAACCGATCATCATGAAATTTCGTACACATGTTCTTGGAGGTATTAGAAGTAACATAGGATACTTTTTATTTAAAAAAAATATTTTTTATGTCGTCACTGACGTTATCTGCGCGGACGAAGTCGCGGGCAAAAGCTAGTAATCTATAACGTTCCTAACATATTCACGCATTTCCTCGATGGATGGGCTTTTGCCATCTGCGCGGGACGAGAAGCAACTGATACATTTTATGATTTTTCTTTGCTCCCAGACCAGCATGGAAGTAAGCAAAGGTTTAGTGTCTAACTCCCTTCAGACCCACCATAACCCTGGCACTACCCCTGGGAGTAGGGTGGGACTGAACCATACCACCATAGTAGTGCTGGGATTTGAGAAATTGAAAAAATAGCCGAGGCTCCTATTCCTGGGTGGTGTGCCCTTCGGGCATAAGGAGCTACCTAACTAACCTGACCTACCTAATACCCGTAGCTTACAGCACCACGATGGTATGGTTAAGTCCCACTCTACCCCCAGGGGTAGTGCCAGGGGTATGGTGGGTCTTAACCCGTCTAACTAACGCGTGCACCGTCTCAAAT
The DNA here is from genome assembly GCA_949127965.1 of Pandemis corylana. NCBI lineage: Eukaryota > Metazoa > Arthropoda > Insecta > Lepidoptera > Tortricidae > Pandemis > Pandemis corylana. The sequence continues at coordinate 9,950,663 of OX421866.1, read as the reverse complement.
TACAATCATAGTTTATCTCTGTTAAACGACATAGGATGGCGGTAAAATGACATGGCTGGCATCATCAATCCTTTGGTTTTACGGGTGTCGACGGGTGGTGGTGTACACTTGCCATCAGGCGATTGCGACCACCATTTTGTATAAAAAGTATACCTTCATTCGGCTCTGTCTATAAGATGATTTATGTACATATTCGGTTGGAGTAATATTCGGAAGCATTTCGGGTGACCCTGCTCTCAGCAACAACCTTTATTAATAAACATTTCGGATAAAGGTAAACACGCTTCAAGGCTTTCCTTGTATCTTTATTATGCTTCTTTATTACTTTAAGGGTCATTTCATTAAAAGTTGTAAAATCAACTATCGATCCTGACAGGCGAAAAAAATTGACCCGAAAATTCCATACATTTTGTGAACTGAATTTTCGTTCCATTCTGTCACGTACAAAAAACTATAAAGAAGCAACGAAATGGAAAAGGCAATTTTGGGACGTTTTTTTTGCTCCTATCAGGATCGATATAGTGCCTCCTTATTCTGAGTAGAGTAGAAAACCGAAAACAAAATAAAATCCCAGAAAAAAAGTTGAGCGTAAGTACCTACAACTTTTAATGAAATTGCCCTTAAACCGGTGTGACTTTGAACTTCGGGGCGACTTTAAAAAGTAGGTTGATGATGAACCACCTATTTTTATTTACGTTTCCTGTTCCCAATCAATGTCCAAGTATATAAATCTTTACTTCGTTTTCATGGCAAACATTCTCCGCATTTTAACGGCAAGAAAAGGCAAACGAGCAAGGAGGTCACTTTATGGTGAGTAAGCACCACCACCCATGGACAACACGTCTCCATCTCTCCCGAAAAATTTCATATAATCCTCCCTTCCCTTTCCTCTCAACTGAAGGTTATGTTTTTCACCCGCATGTAAGTATTAACGTAAGTATGTGCGTCCGTTCTTACGCCCGCTCGTAACTACGTAACGGCTTAACCTATTTTAGTAAATGATCATTAGGTTCGGCTTGATGGCGAGTGTCACCACTACTCGTATAGTATTACTTCTAAGTTATACTACTAATGCTATTTCTATGGTGTACCTAACTACTTGGCTAGCTTGGATGCTTAACCCGACTGCATAACAAATATGAAAAGAATGAAAACATGCTCTGAAAGTCTGGCAAAATATATTTTGATATCTGAGTCCCGACAGTGATAAATCTGTTTTAAATATCTTCAAAACTACAGCTCTAATCAAATTTGGACTACACAACTCACAAGAAATACTCTACTCATATTTCAAATTCAGCACAATTTTTCATCACTTTCGACAGGTATTTTCACATATTATGCTTGCTTTTCAGCTATAGTTTTTTCTTATTATTCGCAAACGGTAATGGCTAATGGCTGTGATCGCCTTTGCTATGGTCGCGGCTGCCAAGGTCGCTGTGGACGAAATGTGTGCCTTTGACCACACTTCACTTCGCTCAATATTTACACATCCATTTTAAACACGGCATATGATGCAACTTATTACGGAATTCACGGATTTTGAGGTTTGATCTGCGTAGATTTGACTCAAAGGTGTGTTCGGAACAAATCAACGGCTTAAACAATCTCTAAACCGACGAGCATGTATGAAGTGATTGATGAATGTGGATGAAGCGAAAGTACCTATGCCAGGATCGTAGCAAGTGGAACTAAGTAGTTTCAGCCTACCCCAATGGAAAGAGGTGTACGGTATGTACTCGTATGAAAAAAAACTCTAAAGATTTTGTTTTTTCTGTTTTGGTTAAGCAACAATATTCTATTAGTAAAGTAGCTGTTTCTCGAAGAACTCGTTTATCCGCGGGAACTACACCATTTTTCAGGATATTTATAAAGTACTTTATGTGCCATTCCAAACTGTTATCAAACTCTGTGCCAAAAATTTTATCCAGGTAGGACTTAGATAAGTCGATTCTGGCGTTGTGATTGAGTACCTAACATCCATCTATCCAATCTACGCATTTTTAATGGCAGTATGATAACGGCGAACATCGTGGAAATCATGAGGCGATGTGGCTAGCAACCCATCACTATTTTGATTCACCTTTCCACCTATACATCCACAATCATGCTAAACGTGCCCTTTAGGTCCTGTTACTCGTCTATAAGGGATAAAGACGTGATTTATGTATGTATGTATGATATAGAACGGTCCTTTAAGGAACAAATAATAATTATGGAATCCACCCGACTACGGTCAGAAAAGTAGGTAAGTATTAATGATTTAATAATGTGTTATTTGTATTGTTCCATACTGGTTTAGTGGCTTACTGCTGACGTAACTAACATAAAATGATATAATACACCATTGTTTGATCAAATTCAATGTGTGCTAAGAAGGCAGAAATATAATTTGAGACCAAAGAGGTGTCTAATAAAGAAATTATATGTATTTTTTTCGCAACCGATGTATCATTGTTGTGACACGTATTGTTTAGTTTTTAAATAATAACCAGGTTCTGCCCGCGATTTCCGAGTAGAAATTAGACTTAAGAATTGATGTTGATAGTATAGATGTGCCTTAGGACGCCCAAAGACTGCTTCGAGTAATCGAGACGAAACCGACGCATAAGCAAGAGAGCAATCCTGCGGTTGTAGTCGACTTTAAACCGACTACTCTGAATTTTGTATTGAAACTGCAGATCACCCCGAGCGACCGTTTGACATTTACGCGACGAGACGTATTTTGTGACCGAAAACTTACATTAAACAAAGCATACTGATCTAATGGTAACGTACTACGAGTACTATACTCGCGAGCAATGTAACTCACTTTTCATACAACTTTCTACGGGAACTGATACGGTTTTTTTGCTCCCGAGTAACTTTTCGAGTAAAGTTCTGAGTTAAAACACCTATGATATATTCGAGGGTCAATTAACAAAAGCAATCCAAGAGCTCAAGTACAAACCTGTTTTCCGCTTGTTACTAATCGTTCCTCTATTTCTCTTCTTCTTCGTTACACTCTTGACAGAGTAGTCGTGGTCGTACTCGTACTCATAACCCGCCTCACAATACTTTGATCTGATCGGTCCAACTCATAGGCGACCTTCCGCTCGCTCGAGTACCTTCGACTCAACCCTGAACCACCTGCCGCTGAAGGGATCCATCTTCATCCTCTATTTATAATGAATAAAAGACTCAGAGGCTGACTATAGGTTTCGGGCTGACTTCTGTTGCCTATACCCAAAATCTAAGTTGAAAACTAACAATTTGTACTTCAACTTACGTGATATCGAAGGCAGTCTTCAGCTGCTTGGAGCAAGGGTCTCGTTTGGTGTAGACTTCTGTCATGATGCTGCGCGTTGTGCAGAATCTTTCGATGCACTTTTTCGTGCGCTCCAGGCTCCCATAGCAACTGTGTAGGAACTTATTGATCATCACGTCATCTGGAAATAATGTTACTTTTGTCATTGCATCAGAGACATTTTTTTTTTTTTTTTTTTTATATGAATAGGAAAGCAAAGGAGCAAGTGGATCACCTGATGGTAAGTGATCACCACTGCCCATAGACACCCGCAACCCCGGAGGGATTGCAGATGCGTTGCCAACCTAGAGGACTAAGATGAAACGCCTCTTGTGCCCGTAATTTCCCCGGCTGTCTTACTCTCCACACCGGAACACAGCAGTGCAAGCACTGCTACTTAGCGGCAGGATTAGCCAGTAAGATGGTGGTAGCGATCCGGACGGACCTTGCACAAGGCCCTACCACCCGCAAAGCATGAACACACATGAAAAGCAGTGCTTAATTAAATGAAATAACAGCTCGCATTGTATAAATATATAATGTGCTTATAATCACATTACACATTTAGCGTAAAAACGGCGAAAACAAAACAAAATTGTGTTGCTCTGAAAGGAGAACATCTTTATTAATTACAACGTTACAAACACAAATTATATCATGTAAAATATAAACTAAACACTTTACCTGAAAGGAGAAACAACATTAAATGCTAATATTTCGCATATTCTTCTATTTATTATAATTATTCAAATATCCTTTAAATATTACGTTTTACATCTCTTGTCAATTCAAGTCTAACTGACAGTTTCCAAAGACAAGGCCATGGACAAGTTAAATAAGGACCTATGAACCTCATTTACAAATCTTTTTTTCCAAATAAATAAATCATGTAATGATTGTTATATTAATTCAGATAGGTATGTCTTAATCTTAATCAGACGCTGAAATAACTGGGATGGAAGTTTCGGGACTCATTTTTTGTTGTATAAGGATCGATAGGGTACCTATAAACGATTCTGAATAAGAATAACCCAAAATAGTAAAATTCTTGAAATTCTGAATTCTTTGAAAAGGTTTTAGAATCATTGTTCTTGAAAAAAAACAACATACGAAGAAACTACTCAAATCTAGCTTCTGATGTTTTGCAACGAAGCAGTTGTGATTGTGACATTCAGTTCAAAATATACTGGTCATCAAATTCGTCAATTCGTTTTAATTTATGCCAGTTTTATACTCGTCTTATGAATATGAGAAGCTTTATTTTTGTTTAATTGTACCTTTTTCGATTATCCGACAGAACTGGCCTGTCCGGTTTGACCGCGAAAATAGTTCAAATATATTCAATTCAAGAAATTAACATAACTATAGATGCATTTTTGAGTTGTTTGTTATTTACTAGCAACCCGCCCCGGCTTCGCACGGGTGCAATCAGTGTTTCACTACGGTAATATGCATGTATTATACACATACCTTTCGCTTGAACATACATACATACATAAATCACGTCTTTATCCCTTACGGGGTATAGACAGAGCCTAAGGTAACAAGTCCTACAGACCACGTTAAGCATGATTGTGGGCGTACGGATGGAAAGGGGAATCAAACCAGTGATGGGTTGCTAGCCACATCGCGTATAGGTATAACATGATCCCTAAGATTTTCACCCAATCCCTCGATGGGCTTTTACCATCTGCGCGGGAAGAGAAGCAACTGGTACATTCTATGTTTTTCCTTTGCTCCCAGACCAGCATGGAAAATCGCTGTGCTTGAATCACTCTATCTATTGAAAAAAGCCGCATTAAAATCCGTTGGGTAGGTTTAAAGATATAAGCATACATAGGAACAAATGCGGGTGGTAGGGCCTTGTGCAAGGTCCGTCCGGATCGCTACCACCATCTTACTCGCTAATCCTGCCGCTAAGTAGCAGTGCTTGCACTGCTGTGTTCCGGTGTGGAGAGTAAGACGGCCGGGGAAACTACGGGCACAAGAGGCGTTTCATCTTAGTCCTCTAGGTTGGCAACGCATCTGCAATCCCTCCGGGGTTGCGGGTGTCTATGGGCAGTGGTGATCACTTACCATCAGGTGACCCACTTGCTCGTTTGCCTTCCTATTCATATAAAAAAAAAAAAACAAATGGACATACAGCGGAAAGCGACTGTTTTATACTATGTGGTGTTTAGTTATTGTTTTCAATTTTACGTAACCACGAGATCGAAAATAGCCTGATGTAAAATCTGGTTTGCGCAGTTTTAAATTAGCAAAAGAATTTTTGAATCCTAGATACACACAGCGTCTTAAAAGACAGGTTTTTTTAAGTTTTTTTTATTGTGATTGAGAAATGTTCGAAGTGTACGGCTTATGATGCAACCTTAATTGGTCATTCCAAGCCATTTTAACTTTGTAGGAAACAAAGCAATTTCATCTAAATTCACTAAAAATATCTCATTTCATATAATTAGCATCAATTCAACCGAAATGTTTAACAATTATAACTACTACCTGGTGGGACTTAACTTGAACTTGTTGGGACTACTTGGGACTAGTTTGTCTACAAAATTGACTACACAGGAGTAATTTTTCAATCAAACTACCTAACCACAACATATTCTAGAACAATTTGAAGGCACCTTGTACTATTTTTCTTTGGTTCAGCACATGTGTGTCCATTCTCTTCGAATTCACTTACCTAAGTCTTTGGGTAGATGCGCCTCCTTGGCTATCCATTCCTTGATAGAACTGATATCGTGAGGACTAAAATCTCGGGATTGTTGCGGCATCTACAAATAAAAACAATAAAAAATCAAAACAAAGTAATTTTCACTGAAATGGGATTTTATTATAGGAAAAAAGTTCTAATTTACTTCTATCTGACTAAGATTGCACGAGTGGCTTTAAGCCCCGGGTACACTAGGAGACAAATGTCCTGCGACACGGTGTCGCCAGCGACGTCGGGTTAAGCAGTACGACGTAGCCGGACTTCGCTCGACACGTCTGGCAACATCGCGCGACACGTTTATCGCGTACATCACATGGATCGCGCGATGTCGCTAGGTAGGTCAGGCGAAATCGGCCGGTTTCGCTCGACGTGTCGCCGACACATGTCGTGGGACATTTGTCCCCTAGTGTACCCGTGGCTTAAAGCCACTCGTGCAATCTTTATGAATCTCAGCTTCACTTCGTTTCTTAAAACCCAATCAAGTTCTAATGCCTCTAATTATGCACCAGCCACATACATAACTATTAATCCCTTGCTTTTTTTATAAAAATATATAATCCTCATATTTGGCCAAATAGCATTGTGTCTTGCGAAGATCAAAAAAATAGATATAAAGTTGTCCCGTACCTCTACTTATACCTGCGTTTATTTTTTATTTGTTGTTACTTTTATTTTATTTGTTGTAGTTTTTTAATCTTTATTTATTACAATAGATACTTACAAATAAATTGGAAACAATATATTAACGTCCATGTTTTTTAATGTAATTATCAAGAAAAGATGGATAAAATTATACTGGAAGTGACCATTAATCCATGTAATTGGCAGTGCCTTACGCGAATCGGCTTAAACGGCCATGGTCATGGAGTTACTAAAGGCTTGTTCGAAACTGCTAAAGGTCAGATAAATTCAATACCACTTAAGTCATAATAACTGCGTTTTGGTGTTCCGTAGCCAAGAAAAATGGCAAAAAAGCTGGCAAATGAAAAAACATTATAGTTTCGTCCTGCCCATCTGTCCGTAGCAAAATTTCAGTTTTCTTAACTTAATAATTTTGATTGTGTATTGACGATCAGTCAGTCAGAACCAGGACATACGATTTTATAAGCATAGATGACTTAAAAAGCTATGGTCCATTCAAGATAACATTAGAATCCAGAATTGGCATTGTTCATTTTTTTTAAGCTCTGCTTTTTAACACCTTTATTTGATAAAATGGACTATTTCAAGCAAGTAATTTGAATAATATGCTTTTACGTGGCTTTGTTTATTAAAATAAATATTTTTTCGCTGTTTGATAATTTGATAAGTTATTGGCACGGTCACAAGCATTCTTCGCAACAATACTAAACTTAAACTTGTAAACTTTTAAATATTCCAAATTAGCTTGCGTACACCATTCCTTCCGCAAATCTTCTCTTTCTTTTCTTCTTTTCGATTTGTGGGGGCTATCGTTCGAATCATTGTTGCACCCCGGCACAAAACATTTTTCATAAATATTTATTGTGTATTTCACAGTTTTATACTTTGAATTTGCTTTTATCTCTAACGTTTGTAGAATATGTAGGAATGTAATGTTATGACGTAGATGTGACAGTGACAGCCTGACAGTTACCGTAGCTTAGATTTTTCTTTTTCATTTTTGTGGCAAACATTTAATGCCTGATTCTGACAAGAAACCGAGTCGTTAGGTCAAACAAAAGTCAAAAGTACTTTTCCAAAAATATTTGCAATCGTGAAGTATTTTTGAAATCGGACAAGATAAATCGGATAATGAACAATGCCTATTAGTGAATCAGGCGTTACTTTGCGGAGGTCCATTTCAATGAACAAAAAATTTACACGTGAGTAGCGAAGTAGCAAGGTAAAAATTTTTTGTTCGTTGTGTGTACGTAGTCAAACCAAACAAATACAAAGGAAACTTGTACATACACAGCGACAGTAATGATTCCTTTATGTTATTTACATCCGATTCTTTAGGTGTTTTATACGGAAATATTCCTTAGTAGTTGTAAACTACAACTAGGTTTATGTGTTTATGCAAATTATGATACAATAATCGCTAAAGTGAACGGTTGATAAATTGTGTAAAAGTATTTTAATATTCGAAATTTTATTTCGCACCAGGTTTGAAGGCTCAAACTCAGTAATGTATTAAATGATATTTTAAAATTTGTACTTTAAAGAACCATTTTTCGTTCTGTCTAATTCTATCCTGAATGGACTAGAGCGTTGGTTTGATTATGATTACTTTGACGTTGACTTGTGGTTTGACATAAGTTATCAAATAATTCATTATCTCTTCTTAAAATAATTTCTTTACCCTCAGTTTTCGTTGCATATCAATTTTTTAATACAAGCTTTTTGCTGACCGTTATTTTTACTTTTACTGTCAATCAACATTTTTTTTTTTTAATTGTTATTTCGACAAGGGAACGTTGTCCAAAAATGCTTTGCAAGACAATTTACTAAAAAAAAATCGACTTTTATGAAAACTTTTTAAAATTAACTTTCTGCCAAGTTTGTTTAGGTGCATTCTTCTTGGTAACAAAGTATGTATATTGGTTCTTCCGGAATCTCTGGCAGACTAAAAAAACAAGTAAAGCTTTACGGCCTATGCAAAATAAACTTTTGATTGTCATTTTGATTTTAGCACGTAACTCTCTCTCACTTTCTCTTGTTCGCTACTTTTTAAGAAACCGTCCAAACTTGATGATTTTTGGCGACAATAATATTTTGCTTATTAGAGACGGATTCAGGCTACAATTTAACATAATTTAATTTAGCTACAAAATACAGTTAACTTTTAAGAACACCTCTATAAATCAGTGAGCGAAAATCTTAGGAATCATGTTATAGGCGATGCGGCTGGCAACCCATCACTATTTTGATTCCCCTTTCCACCTATACGCCCAGAATTATGCTAAACGTGGCCTTTAGGCCTGGTTACATTAGGCTTTGTCTGCCCCGTAAGGGATAAAGACGTGAATTATGTATGTATGCATGCCTGTATTATAAATCACATAAATAGGATGTGTGTAAGTATTTCGGTGGAATGAAAGAAAACATAAAATATACAAAACTCCTCATTTTTCGGTTATAACGGTGACCAACGACTCAAATATAAAATAACCCGTTTTAAGCTATTTTTAAGGAATGGGATGACCAAATTAGTAAGTGGGGTCATCACAGAATCGGATAGAAGGCTGATACATGAGGCAAGAGGTGTTCTCCATGTGCTAGTAATTTTACCGGTATGTCTTACTTTCCAGGCCGGAACACAGCAGTGCAAGTACTGCTGCTTGACGACAGAATTAGCCAGTAATATGGCGATAGTGATCCAGATAGAGCCTGCACAAGGTCCTTACATAAAACCACCCGATACTAAGATTTCATGTTACATTAAAAAAACGAAAAGCGTAAAAGCCTTTCTATGAATATCAAAACAGAGTTATTATTATAATAAACTTTTTCTTCTAACAAAACGGGACCGCCGAAACCGGAAATCCATCCACAAAATTTAACCTACTAAAGTTAATTTTATTTGCCATGGTCGAGCGTCCAAAAATAACTTCAAAATTGAGCTATTAACTAAAGTCACAATGAAAGTTAGACTTACTTTTTCCACGGATATCACTTTTTCTTTTACTATGTATGTTATAAACTTCGTCTATTTTGGAACGCTTTTTATCGCGTCTTTGACAGTGGACCGCTGTCAATGCTACCTTCTCACAGACTGACCACGGTGTACGTACAAGGTATGCGTGAATAAACGTAGAAGCGAATCGACAAAAAAACTACTGATATTCTGCAAACGTGTGAAGTGCGAACGGTACTTAAAAAACTTGAAGGCACCATTTGGGTGGTGAATTAATTGTGTGATGGATGCTAAAAGTTACGGTTACAATGCGAAAGTTTGTGAGTGAGTTTGTTCCGTTTTCACGCTGAAACGACTGAATGGATTTGGATCAAATTTGGAACAATGATAGCTTGTACTCTAGATTAAAACGTAGGCTACTTTTTATCCCGGAAAATTGCATAGTTCCCGCGGAATAGTGATAAATATGTCAATTGCTAATTTTACGCAAAAGAAGTCGCGGGCAGGAGTTCGTTTTTAATCATTTTTCTGATTCTATTTTTTCTTAAGTGCGCTTGTATTTTCTATACGACATGGAAGGCAAACGAGCAAGTGGGTCAGATGATGGTATGTGAGCACCACCCATGAACAGCAACTCCAGGTTACAGGCTAGCCTACAAGATATTAAGATAGAATACCCCATGTGCCAGTAATTTCACTGGCATGATCGTGAAGACCTATTAATTCGTGTCTCGATTTCTATACAGTACACGAATTATCGAGCCTAATTATTAGGTCGTTCATTCTAAGCCGTGTACTCATCTGCGACCTGGGGTCCGACTTTTGAAAGCACTGTGTGAAAATACCACTCGAAAGTGGTGAAAAATTGTGCTGAATTTGAAATATCAGTAGCTCAGAAGATACTTACGGCTCTCGTTATCTTGTGAACTACTCAAAAATTTGATTAGAGCTGTAGTTTTGAAGATATAAACAGATTTATACCACCTTCGAGTGGTACTTTCGAGTGATGTGCTTTCAAAAATCGGGCCCCTGTATCCAAAACTGTTGCACGTTACACTGACCAATACAATAACTCTAGACTCGCAAGCCACTAGACACTAGACCATGCATTGCAAGTCATACTACGTCCTACACAAACGGAGGGGCAACAGCTAGTGCCTAAAAAATAAGAGAGAGAGAGAGAGAAAGAGAAACCTTTATTTACACACATTCGATACACATAGAGATACCTACAATACTGTTGAGAAAAATAAAATAAACAGAAAACAAACAGTCAATGATTTTTAAACAGGCCGCCAAGGGCTCTTTTACATGTCTTTATTTGAAACTACCAGCGCATTCGGAAACACCATCATTGCCAAGAAGAATACGCCGTATTAGGGGGCGTCCATTAATTACGTGAGGCATTTTTAAGGATTTTTTGACCCCCCCTCCCCTCTTGGTAAGATGTCGTAAGATTTTTCTCGACCCCTCCCCCCTACCCCGATCTCACGTGAGATTTTTCAAAACTTGTACTTTGGGTATAAAAGTATTGGATTTATTAAAAAACATTACACAATTTGATTAATTACTTTTTTAAGACTAGCAAGGACTAGTATTCAATTTGCAAATATTGCTGTCATTTTAATTATTAATTCAACTTTAATTTAACTTAATTTTCACGCAGTTTTAAACCATTTTCTGCTAAAAAAAAATTACGTGATATTTGCCAAGACCCCCCCCTCTCCCCCAAGTGAGATTTAGTAAGATTCGGCTCGACCCTCCCCCCCCTGAATACCTCACGTAATTAATGGACGCCCCTAAGGAACTTGGCAGAAAATACGACTAGTAAAAATATCGTAGGACAATTTAGACCAATTGATCTACCTACTCCCAGACTGAGCAAAACTTGTACTGTGCATACTAAGGAACTAGCTTCTGCCCGCGACTTCGTCTGCGTAGAATCATACATAAAAACCTTCCTCTTGAATCACTCTATCAATTAAAAAAAACCGCATCAAAATCCGTTGTGTAGTTTTGAAGATATAAGCATACAAAGGGACATAGGGACAGAGAAAGCGACTTTGTTTTATACTATGTAGTGATGATGATGTAGGTAGGTGATCCATGGCAAGACCGAAATTTTGTCAAATGGTCCCTCATGTCTAAAAGGTTAAGAACCACTGGTCTAGCCCGTAAGGGATAAAGACGTAATTTATGTATGTTATGTATGTATGTATGTTCTACAAATAATTTCACGATCAACATACTATATCTGCTCTACTGTGGCTTTCACTATATGGATATTTTAAACTCACTCTTTGTCGGTCTCTCGCTTAATGCTCCTCCCATTTACTCAAAGGTTAACTGGTAGAGATCCCTTATAGGGATAAGTTCGCCTTTGTGCATATATTTAAGTTATTTGTTGTGATTTGCCTCTGCTTCTTTATATTTGTACAATAAAGCATTTACTTACTTACTTACTATGTCAGTAATAAACGAGAATAAAGTGGTTATATGCGTTCAGGGATTCAAAAGGAAATGAAGAAATATAAGCTACTAGCTTTTGCCCGCGGCTTCGCACGCGTGAACCATGAGCATTTCAAAGAAGCTAGCAATCAAGCAAGCGAGCACCCAAACCTGCAAGCATGTAAATATGCAAGCAGGCATGCAAGCAGGCATGCAAGCAGGCAAGCAAGCATGCAAGCAAGCGTGCAAGCAAGTATGCACGCAAGCATGCATGCATGCAAGCAAGCATGCAAGCATGCTTGAAAGCAAGTATGCAATCAAGCATGCAAAGCAAGGACTCAAGCAAGCATGCAAGCAAGCCCCCGCATTGCCCCGCTGCCTTATTTTTTCTGAAACTGTAAATATTGCAGGATCTTTATAAAACAAACCTAACCTAACCTAAAGGGCTGTCCTAAAATATACCTACCCCAAATAGCTTTTGCCCGCGACTTCGTACGCGCTAAGATGTAAAACGAAAAAATAAGTTTTTTCCCGTTCCCGTGAAAATTTTGGGGAGTGCTTTCGGAGTACACTTAAAGCCTTTAAAGAAACACACGTTATAAATGTTAAGTCTCTTTCTTCCGCTGTTTCGTCTGGAAACGTAAAATCCCGTTTTTTCCCGTTTTAGTGTTCCCCTACACTCCCGAATAAACCTACGTGACAAATTTCAACTTTTTATGTCAAGTAGGTATAAAACGTAAAATCCCGGTTTTTCCCGTTCCCGTAAAAATGTTAGGAAATCCTTTGTTAATGCTCCCTTACATTTCCTAAGGAAGCTAAATGCTAAATTTCATCTTTCTACGACCAGTAAAACGAAAAATCCCGTTTTTCCTGTTCTCGTGGGAATTTCTGGAAATCCTTTCTCAGTGCTCCCATACACTCATCTAGGAAGGCTCTTAACAAATTTCAGCTTTCTACGACCAGTAAAACAAAAAATCCCGTTTTTTCCCTATCCCGTGGGAATTTCGAAAAATACCTTCTTAGTGCACCTCTAGGATACTCAAGGTATATATATGTGTGCCAAATTTCAAGTTTCTAGCCATATTATGCCTACCGCAGTATTTCTTTGTAAACAAATATTTTTCCCGTTCCCGTGGGAATTTTGGAAAGTACTCTCTTAATGCTCCTCTACACTCCCGAAGCAACCTACATGCCGAATTTCAGCTTTCTGCAACCAGTAAAATGAAAAGTCCTGTTTTTCCCGTTCCCGTGGGAATTTCTGGAAATCCTTTCTTAGTGCTCCCGTACACTCATCAAGGAAGGCTCTTACCAAATTTCAGCTTTCTACGACCAGTAAAACAAAAAATCCCGTTTTTTCCCTATCCCGTGAGAATTTCGAAAAATACCTCCTTAGTGCACCTCTAGGATACTCAAGGTATATGTGTGCCAAATTTCAAGTTTCTAGCCATATTATGCCTACCGCAGTATTTCTTTGAAAACAAATATTTTTCCCGTTCCCGTGGGAATTTGGGAAAGTACTCTCTTAATGCTCCTCTGCACTCCCGAAGCAACCTACATGCCGAATTTCAGCTTTCTGCAACCAGTAAAACGAAAAGTCCTGTTTTTCCCGTTCCCGTGGGAATTTCGGGAAATCCTTTTTTTAGTGGTCCCCTACACTCCCCAAGGGAACTTGAAGGCCAAATTTCAGTTTTATACGACCAGTAAAACGAAAAATCGATCCCGTAGAACTGAATATATAAATCCCGTTTTTTTCCTTATCCCGTGGGAATTTACAAAAATCATTAAAACATTATTTTACTATTATAATCACCTACTTTTATGCCAAAATTTGAAGAGTCTAGTAATTATAGTTCACAGGATTTCGTTTAACTGAATATATAAATCCCATTTTTTTCCTTATCCCGTGGGAATTTCAAAAAATCCTGAAATTAGTTTCTTCGTTTTGTAATCACCTACTTTTGTATCAAATTTGAAGAGTCTAGTTATAATAGTTACTGAGATAGCGTCACTCGGAGTCGAATATATAATTCCCGTTTTTTCCTTATCCCGTGGGAATTTCCAAAAATCCTTCCTTAGTGGATGCCTACATTGTATAAGGTATCTATGTGCAAAATTTCAAGTCTCTAAGTCCAGTGGTTTGGGCTGTGCGTTGATATATAGTTAAGTCAGTCAGTCAGTCAGTCAGTCAGTCAGTCAGGACTTTGAATTTTATACGTATAGATGAATACACTAACACAATAAACATGGTTGACGTGGTATCCGTGACTCGGGTACAAACACTCGTATTAATGGTACATCGATTGCGATCCAACTCCAATCTCCTTTTGGCTTGTCCTTCTTCCTCTTCCAAGACTTATTCCAAATCCTTTACTGCGCCCTCGACTAGGCTGTGGGATCGCTTATCAACATCCATCAGGCAATCTCCCTCTGTAGTGTCGTTGGGAAGGTTTGAAGAAGATTTGTCTCGCACCCGAACCATCTTCGTAAGTGTAGATATTCCTTTGTTTATTGTGCTCTTTAATTAAGTAGGTATTTTATGTATTATATTCTATTGATATATATTATATGTTGTATATAGTACCTAAATTTTTGTTTCGTAAGTCTTCCGTTTTATGAGTTTGTGTATTTTATTCGGTAAAGTAATGTACTGTTGCTCTCTGTATTTGTGATTTTTAAACTCACTCGTTGTCCTTCCTAATATATCCTCTCATCCAATCAAATAAAAAAAAACAAATTGAGGTATTATAATACCTATCTTAACGATGACGAGGACGCATTGTTATTCTTATATTGATCAATACAAAACTACTTAGGTCTGCCGGGCCCTAAAACAACCCCCTAAGTCAACTCAATCAAAAGATACAGTCATCAGGAAAGGGTTTCCATACAAGTTGCCTTATTCTATCACCTCCTCCATCATCACCCAAACGTCTGACGCCAAACGTATTTTTTTGAAACTTGAAGTAGTGTAGGAGAGCTGTTGCATGAAACAAACAAAACACACGCGTTTTGCTGTAAAAGGTTTAGTGTAAACGGAAGGATTTTAAATAAAACACTAGTAAACGTTTAATTTCTTAATCTTTAATACACCTTTTCGAATCATTATAATTAAGGTGACGACGCACTGCTGCGCACGCTGTCCACGGATAGCTACGCTATAATACACGCCACCCACGTGGGTCCATTGGTCATTTCGTGCGTAGCGTGACCGTGCGCTGCAGTGGGACGTCGTCTTTACGGAATAGAAGAAATGGCATATGCAAGCGTTGACAAAGAAATAAAGGAAATAGAAACTGATTGTATCATCGAACAAATTGATTCTTGTCCCACTGTGGGACTCCCTCACCGTAAATGTCACAGTCACGTTACATTGAACGGACACGGAAAATCATGTGACGTTTACTGTGAGAACGTTGTACGGTGGGTCAGGAATCAAATGGTACAGTCAGCGTCAAATAGTTCGTGACACCCAAAGTGGCCAGAAAGTTAGCAACACAACCTTATTTCAACTGTAATAACGATATTGTGTTGCGAACTATTTGGCTATTTTGGGTGTCACGAACTATTTGACGCTGACTGTATACGACTGTACAAGGTATCTTAGAATTTCATTTTGTGGGAAGATTTCAGCATTTCAATGTATAGAAACATTTGTGAACCACAATAAAAAAACATAAAAATCATTATCAGTTCAACTTATGCCAGATTAATATTAAGATACAGTGTATCTTGGTTCGTGGTTCATTTTGTGCTCTTATTTTTTTTTATACGACAAGGAAGGAAAACGAGCAAGTGGGTCACCTGATGATAAGCGAGCACTATCACCCATGGACACCCGCAACACTAGAGGATTGCAGATACGTTGCCAGCATCGAGGGCTAGGATAGAATACCTCTTCTGCCAGAATACGGCGTGTATCATACCCACTTCCAATCTCTCTCTCCTATTCCGTGTGGCTAGGAGTAAGTGAGACAAATAACCCTGCTGGTACGGTTTTAGCTGCATCAGTTAGGGTTCACTTACTGTTCTTAACAACTAATAGGGCCAACAATTACACACCTAACTTGACCTAAACATGGAGTTAAGAAAAAATTAATATGCTAGATTAGGTGGAATAAAGGCAAGGCATAGGCAAGTTTTAAAAATTAACGATTCCTGTCAGTTCCATTTTTGATAATCACTACATAGTATAAAACAAAGTCGCTTTCTCTGTCCCTATGTCCCTATGTATGCTTATATCTTCAAAACTACACAACGGATTTTGATGCGGTATTTTTTAATAGATAGAGTGATTCAAGAGGAAGGTTTTTATGTATAATTCTTCGCAGACGAAGTCGCGGGCAGAAGCTAGTGTTCTATAATCCAAATCCAAGTCAATCAGTGTTTGTTGACATTTGCATCTTGATCGAATCTCCATATCACATTAACACTTTAAGGATTGTCTCTATCTTTAAACCGTAAATGAATACTTTTGTACGAATTATTTTTAATTTAGATAGAAATATTTTATAGTAATAACCAGGTACAGTCAGCGTCATATAGTAAGTAGCAGTCAAGATCATGAAATACTTGTCTTGGAAACACCCAAAATGATCATTAACAATGACTCGACCAAAGCGGTCAAATTGTTCGGGACATCCGTCGTGCACAAATATACCGGAACACGCACATCATCAAATACTTAGTATATTAAATTTATGATCTTAATACTTATGATCTTTACTGCTACTTACTATATGACGCTGACTGTACCTAGGTAAATATTGTACGTCCGATGGACAAACAGTTGAAACTTATAATAATTATGTTATCACAACTGTACACGGCTTTAAACAATAAACGTTTCTTGTTTCTTATTTCCGTACAATACCATAAGTAACTGAATGACTGATTGAAAGACGAAGAAGCTGAAATATGAATGTTTCTCAAAAGTATGTCATATTAATTCTAACTTGAACACTCCACGAGTTCACGAGAAAAAGAGTTGTGTCGTGGGTATAAGGCCTCATTTTTCCTGAGTACAGATCCTCAAAAATACCGAGATCTCACGCTTTGTGTATGAGAGGGTAAAAGTTGTTTAATCTATGGAAAGGGATCGGAAGGTTACTTCTTCTGTGGTTTGAGTGAGCGGAGGAGGTGAAGAGGGTAAAGGTTTTTTGGAATTCTGCTTGGATTTCTTCTCAGGAGCCTTCCATAAGTTGTCATTTAGCATGGTGTTTCTGCAACGTAACAAAAATCACATTGTCATAATTATGTCAAGAAAAGGTAGTTACTTCAACAATATCGACCGACAAGCGAGTTACAGCAGTTTTTTTTGCTATTACAATACAATACAATAACTCTTTATTGAACACCACATATAACAACCAAAACAGAAAAAAGGTATACCTACAGAATATTACAAGGTAACAATACCTAGGCCTTATCGCTACAGAGCGATCTCTACCAGGCAACCATAATGGACTGGAGAAAAGAACAGATCTGAGCAGGTGGTGCAATTTAGAATATATTATATTAATTAATATAGTACCTAAGTAGTGAAAATACATAATACATGAAACACACTTTTAGCTATTTTTCAGAAATCTTTCTACTTTTTATGTGTATTCGTGTATTTAATATCAACCCTCCCGTTGGTGTTACTCGCTCATTTCGGTACCCTTATAACATTAACTTATAATACGCATTCATTAACATTCATCTATTCTTTATTTTGTTGCTTTGGTTCTCTGGGCCAAATGGTCAAGGTAAGGAGCGGTGTAGTGGGTCTTTGCTTACCTGTGTTTATACGTAATTTTGAGGGTCTCCTCCATTAGTTCTTTCATGCTCGGCAGGGTACCTCCAAAGTCTGAAGGTAGCTCGTCTCTGCTTACGTGGTTGTACAGAGTATCGGAGTTAGGCAAGTGGAAATAGAGCTGAAATAAAGAAATGTCTAATGGTATCGTTTGGCAAAGCTTCTATTTCTATTCTATGTAGTTTTGGCAATTCAACTCTAACCTATTTAGCTCAATTACTAAGCGAATTAATATACTATTACCTACCACCAAAATCTCTACGATTTTTCGTGTCTATTAAATATAGTTAAGCTGTGTATGTTAAATTAAAAGTATATTCTTCTTCTTATTATTTGTGGCGTATCAAGTCGTTATAGCGACGACAACTTTGCCAATGTCAAAGTAACAAAAATATAATTCAAAAATCTTGTGACAAAATGTCGGCAACGTTGTACGGTAACACGGTCAAAGACCCCCCTCCCCCCCTCTCAGGCTCTTAGCCAACGGTCAATGATATCCTTCAGAAACTGCCAGGAACTGGTGGATATGTGTATATCTTCCATAATGTGAAATTCATTAGGTTCTTTAAGCAAAAACTAACGAGTGAGAGTGACGACTGCTATTAAACTGTTAGTAGGTCTCTAGATGTAACTATAATGCTTACCATTTCAGTAATGTCCTTTTTCATAAATTGTTTCATTACGGAGAATATTTTGTCCATGAAAGTTGGTGAGTTGTATATGTGGAATTGTGTCAGTCTTATAGGCATTCCTTCCTAAAATTTTGGAAATAAATGAGACATTAATGAATGGATTTTTTGATACAACTAACTGTATAAGATGTTAGGCTCTAAAATGTATGGTAGCGTAATGATTTGACATCTCAAGCAGAGAATCTTGGGTTCAAGGCTGGCTTGCAACTCTAGAGACTTTTATTATTTACAAAATTTATAGCGAACTTCTTGATGAATGGCATCATGATTCTACCGACATACTGCTAGATGATGATGATGATAGCGAACATTGAAAGCCTTCTCCTGTCGCAGCTCTAGTCTTGTCCCAGTTGTTAATAATTACACGTACTTCATGCGCAGATTATATGAGAAACATAGTATGTTACAGAAAACAGTAGGTAAATATTCATGAAATATCAATACATTTCATTAATTTGCATTAGATTTAAGATTTAACGGCCACTTTCCAGGCGAGTTCAGGGATGACACCGTCGTTGCACGCGCAGACCATAGGTACCACGTATGTACGGTCTGCCAACTAAGTGGTCTATCACTTTTCTTCCAACTTCCTATCAAATGAAAATGTTGCTAAATTCAAACTTTCATATTGACAGCCACGTCTTATTGACATTACTATGGTGACGTGCAAAGGATTTTTAACCATAGGGTAGATCACTTATTTGGCTGATGGTTCTCCTAAAATGGACTTGAGATATTAACCAAATCATCCTAAAAATCAGAAACTCTCACCTCTTGGTACTTGGACATTTTCCTCGACACGGAAAAGTTAATTTTGGTCAACACCTTCAAAGATATACACTTCGCGTCCATGAGTATTATATCGGCATCCACCAGGTGATCTTCTTCCAGAAAATATGAGTCCCCGATGATCATAGACAAACGTGCCATCTGAAGGTTGTCGAAGTTTCGTAACCCTGGGTCATTTATTTGCATGCACCAGAGGAGCCTATTGCCGGATGCTCTGATACGACATTGACTTCTGAAAGAACAAATAATACAAATTTAGTAAATAATGGTCAATTAAAGACCGAGAAGATGGTTCTAAGCTAGACTGAAACTAGAACACAGCAAAAATTTAAATGTAGGTAAGGCTGGGCCGGGAACATTTCCAGATGAAATAAAAACTGAGATACAAATTCCTTGGGAATTTTCTAAACTCCCATCGTAGTCTTCATTTCACTGAAAGTGCCTTCTGCAGCTCGGATTTTCTTCAAATGTTTGGGAGTAAGCAGTAATTAGACTAACTTATTTTACACAATATTAAAAGTTTTCGTAAACTTAGAATGAAAATCAATAAAAGTAAGTACCTAATACTTACTTTATCTATAACTTATCTTGAATAGGAACAAGAAAATCACCGTTACTAGGTTTAGTACAGCTAAACTATAGATAACAAGTCTAAATGTGGTGATAAAAGCAACATCATTAATTTTATTTAATGCACACACGTTACTTATTTGCTTGTGTGTAATGTCCAGACGCGAAACAACCGTTTCTATTTCTGTTATATCATATTATCTAAAATACCTAAGTACCTTAATAATGCGTGTACTACAGCGTGACTGATTATACACTAAATAGTCTTATCCGGAATGTTTATTTATTGAAATACGCTGTTAGTTGTTGCTTTATGAATATGTATCTTATGGGAGACTAATTACTTATTAAAGCTAAATATTTGAACGTACATTATCATTACTCCGTGTCTGGTAAAGGTTAATATAAAAGTACAGATAGAAACAAAAAAAAGTCGTGAGATACCGGCCACTGATGAGATGGACCGATGACTTCGTAAGCCCGTATACCGGTGAACGCTGAGGGTGTACAGCCGTAAGTTGAAGTAGATTTAGGATACCTAGGTACCTGTACCGGGGAGTGAATTTTTGCACAAAGCTAGCGGTGCATTTCACGGAGAGCCATAACTTGACCTGTCGCTCAAGACATTACATGAACTCAAGTGTCTTCCGTGGCTTGTTGTCGATCGTGCGGAACGCCAAATGGCAAGGCACCTGATTCAATGTAATTTCTGCGTCTAATTGGGTAAAGTTATGATTGCCACCCGGCTGTAGCGAATATTTCCTGGACAGGGATCTTTTAGACACGACTGATAAGATACATCCAATTTGGTTAATTGATGATACCGGAGGATATTGAAGGCGAACAGCTGTGCAGGAAGCGTTTTGGAGATGTGTTGATTTGCGAACGTCTAACCCAGATGTTGAGATTCAGACTCACATGTATTTCGCAGTGTTTTGAAAATCTGTCGACAGTGGATCCCGGTTGTTGACAAGTTCTGGTGACGTTGCTCTTAAGCTCGTGAATACTTCAATAGCATTCTGCACTTTCTCGATGTTATAGTAGCAACTGTGCATGAATCTTCTAAGAAGTTTGTCATCTGGAAATATGCAATGACCTGTATTAATAGAGGTGTGTCTTAGCAAATATTCTGAATAGATACTCAGAGTTATCTTGAATAAAATGTTTGGTAGGTCTCCCGCAAAATGGATGGCCGAAACCATTGGTTGCGTTTAGCGCAAATTAGATCACCGTCGAGATCCTTGGAAAAAGCCTCTGAATGAACGTCTTTCTGTTGGTATGGTGATGATGAAGGCGATGAAAATAGAACCATACTGAGAGCGATTCGGCAAAACCCATCTTTATTTAAGCCAAATTGCCTATACACTTAACTTTTTTTGCAAAACAAGGAAGGTGAACGAGTAATGCGTGTTTCTAGACATGTACCTACCAACATGCAATGATCATGTACATTAGATACCTGATATCAAATACCCGTAAACCATAGAGAGTTTCTCGAATGGATCTGTTTTGTACTGTGAGGTTATTTTGTTTTTTATAGAATTAGAGCAACGAGTTATTGTTTGACTGGTCCCATATGAATTTGATCAAAATTAATTCCACAGCAACGAGTATAACTTAATTTATAGTAAAAGTTGGTAAGTTTGAAGGTTTCCGTTTCAAGTGTATGAAACTTTTATTCACTAGAACAGTTGATTTTTCAATAGTGGTTATCCCAACTTACCCATATCCTTAGGTATATGAGGTTCACTAGCCACCCATTCCTTTAACTTCGCCAAGAGGTCTTCGACATTCTTCTCGTCTGTCATGTTGGTGCTGTAAATTACTAAACCATATGAAGAAGATTGAGTACTTGTTTACTATTTAAATAAACAGGTTTTTACTAGCATTCCTATGAAAATACCGTACACTTAGCGTACACTTTGCATTCTACCCTAGTAGAAAAAATCTTCTAATCCCGCGGCAGACTTTAGATTTTTGTGATGTTACTGGCAATCCTACTAACTAATATTATAAAAGTGAAAATTTGTGAGTATGGACGTTTGGATGTTTGTTACTCTTTCACGCCAGAACGGCTGGACAGATCTGGATGAAATTTGGAACATAGATAGATTATAGTCTGGAATAACACATAGGCTACTTTTTATCCCGGAAAATTGCGTAATTCCTGCGGGATAGCGATAAACGAATTCTATGCAGACGGAGTTGCGGGCAACAGCTAGTTTATAATAATGCGAAGGGTTTGAACTGCTATATCTTGCGTAACTAAAACAATCTTAATTGCGATAACAAATCATTTGGAACATAATTATAATCATAACAGTATCATTGCTTACTATTTACATCACATATTTCGTTTAAAATGTTCTATGTAAACCACATCACGTAATAACCGTAGCAAACAAAATAATTGACCAATTGGTCGAACACTTACAAACAATAAATCTAACCGGATGTTAGGATTTGGTCAAGGTTGTTCACATTAAAAACTGGACGCGTCTAGCGGACATCGCGCGGCATGCGACACTGCGCCGGATTCGTACTGAGACACAATTATTTTATTACCTTATCAATAAATTATCTACGCCGGTCAGTTAAGAAACCTAACAATCTGTTAACGACCTATACTTAGCGATAGCTAGCGTCAACAACCGCCGAGAATGCCTTGGAGAGAGGTGAAAGGGGGCGTCCATTAATTACGTGAGGCATTTTTAAGGATTTTTTTACCCCCCCTCCCCTCTTGGTGAGATGTCGCAAGATTTTTCTCGACCCCCTCCCCCCTGACCCGATCTCACGTGAGATTTTTCAAAACTTGTACTTGGGGTATAAAAGTATTGGATTTATTAAAAAACATAACACAATTTGTTTAATTACTTTTTTAAGACTAGCAAGGACTAGTATTTGCAAATATTGCTGTAATTTTAATTATTAATTCAACTTTAATTTAACTTAATTTTCACGGTGTTACACCATTTTCTGCTAAAAAAAAATTACGTGATATTTGCCAAACCCCCCTCCCCCCCTCTCCCCCAAGTGAGATTTAGTAAGATTCGGCCCTCCCCCCCTGAACACCTCACGTAATTAATGGACGCCCCCAAACACGTGTACAGGGGTCTTACCATGACGTTTTAATGCGATTCAATTCCGACTCAGTTCAGGTTTTAGCTGTCAATTTTAGCATGGATCTGACAGCGAGCGAACCAAAACAGAAACGAAGTTGAATCGCATTGAGACGTCATGGTAAGACCCCAGTATAATAAACTAAATCGCGTAACCTACCTAAGTACCACTGAAATCTTTTCACCGTAAATTATCATAATGACTTACCAATCTTACCATACACCTGCCAAAGAAATTATTGCGAAATTTTATGAGAAAAGGTTCCACAGAGGTAAGTGCTTCAGCTTCTTTGACCGTACGTAGTATTGTTAACTGTGGTGGTGGTTTTTAATGTGATTTGGCTGCTTCTGCGTATTCCGCATATTGCGCTTATTTTGTAAAGCGAAACATAAAATGAAAACATAGAATGTACCAGTTGCTTCTCTTCGCGCAGATGGTAAAGAGCGAGGGAATGGGCATAGGAGTCATGTTATAGGCGATGTGGCTAGCACCCCAATCATACTAAACGTGGCCTGTAGGTCTTGTTACCTTAGGCTCCGTCTACCCCGTAAAGGATAAAGAAGTGATTTATGTGTGTGTGTCTAAAGCGAAGAGAGTGCGGGGACAAACTTAAATTACAAATCACCTAAAAATGATGCCGTTTGCTGTATTTAATTCAAAGGAAATTCACCTGCAGGAATTTCAGGCTTATTTTCTTTCTATTCAGTTTCAGTTTTTAGTTCTTTTCAGTGGTTGCGTTCGAGCTATTTATTGTTTTTTAAATTATGTTTACAACTTATTGTTATGATTTTGAATAGTTTACTTAGCTTAGAACCAAATGAAACAAAAGACACACAATTGCAATTATTTAATAGTCCATCTCAAATTTTAGAAAATGGGTCATCTTATGACCGTTTACAGTAAAGTTGGCCAGAGAGTTGTGACGATTTTAGTTCATTTGTACAGAATCGAGATATTTTATATCAATGAAACGCCAAATCGCGTCGGTAGTTTAACAAAGGCTGAAGTGTCCTTATTGACTTGATACATACGGGAATACATTGACTCTATTCGGTTCAACTGCTCGAAGGTAGGTACTTACATATTTATAGTTTTTAAAATTATAATAAACATTTGTGCAACATTATATCTACCAGCATCACAATAATGACTATAATCTAAAACAATTAAATATACAGAGGGAATAGCAAACTGTATCAACTTTAATATAATTTGATTTCAATTAAACTTATTTAAGTAGGTATGAATCTAAAGTAAATGAATTTCACTGTATTTCATTTCACTAAATTTAATTTAATTTACTTCGTTTTCAAAATCTAAATTTACGTGAAAGTTGATTCAGTTTCTTTATCTCTGATGTAGAATCACAAAATATGTCAATCTTTTACTAAACTAGGGCCTAGAATGCTATTATTCTACTTTATTGACTTGAGTCTGGCAAGGGGAATCGAATCACAAATGTAGATATTTATTACGAAATAGAGTCAATGAATGTTTTTACAAAATACAAATCTTGAAACAAGGAACACAACACACGCCTTGCGATACAATGTGAAACTTTTGAGAGACAAATTTATATAGATGGCATTAGTATTGAGAGGTCAGCTTGTCATATTTGTCACGTTAAGGATTGGCTGCTTGAGTTATAAGTCAATCCCGAATGTGACAGAAATGTCAACCGGACTTTGAAACTAATGCGATATTTTGTGTCATAAAACCCTCATTGATTGATATTAAATTTTGAAATTGATCGTCGCTAATATTTGTGACTCGATTCGGCTTTATTTATTTGTTAAACGTTTGAGTTTCTAATGTTCTGTGTAGAGAGAGACTATTTGCATTATATGCTTAGATTCAGATCGTTTTAATGAACTTATCGAGCGCTGGAATTGTAAAAAATGTAATACTTCCATTTCTATCAAAAAAATCATTCTTGAACATACCACACCTAGACACAGGTTTATCGACCAGATAGGGTCTCTGAGAACAAATAAAAAGTAAATGCCGAATTCTGCGATCAGCTAAGCGAGACCGGTATAGACTACGCCTCGCCGTGTATACAATAATCAATAAACAATTGCACGCACACAACCGCATTCAAACTTAACTAGATGAGCTACGCATACAGCCTCACTTTGCTTGTCGCAGATTTCTCTCTTAATTTTTGGTGCGATAAGTTACTGCATTAATAATGAAATTAACAGTTTATATAACATTAAAAACCCTTCCTCTCTGAGTATCTATTAATACCTATAATTGATATAGGAGTGTCTACACAAGTGGAGCTTTTTTATGGGTTACGTGGCTATCTTTTAAATTTTTAAATGTCAGTTTTAAAAATATAATTTGAAACCTTAACTCGGCATATTTATTGCGATATTTACGCATTCACCGACGCCGTACAAAATCAGTATAACATAATACTACAAGGAATGATCAGTTAGAGTGATAAAGATATCTAAACTACCCTGATTAAGGTATAAATACTTCTAAAAGTATATCGACCAAAACTGGCACCATGTACCCAATAAATCTAAATGCCTTATATTACTTACAGCAGACAAAGATTGACTGTTGAAGATGGAACAGAGTAAACAACTTTTTTATATAATATGACATAGAGTTTACGACATTTTGGCTACATGAATCCATTTACACATTATGAAATTGATATTTCACTCAGTTCCCTCTTTAATGGTCATGAATATCTTCCACTGCACTAATGGTTTTTAAAACCGTCTATTCTTGTAAGCAATAAAATCTTCGTTTTAATAACTTGCATTACAAGAAATAAGTCTTTTAATCTATGGCAAGAGAGCGGAAAGACACTTCTTGAGGACTATGATTGACCGGACCTGAATTCTTGGATTTCTTCTTTGATTTTTTCTCCGGGGCCTTCCATAAATCGTTATTCAACAACGTTTCTCTGCAATGCACAACAAGATTCATCGTTAACATCAACAAGAGAGGTTCTGGAGGAAATAAGAAACACATCTTATATTGCTAAGTTTCTGTTAACTGTGAACTGTGCTGGTGCTGGGGCCCGATTTTTGAAAGCACATGTGTGAAACAAAATACCACTCGAAAGTGGTGTAAATCTGTTTATATCTTCAATACTACAGCTCTAATCAAAATTTTGACTAGGTCACAAGATTAATGAGATCCGTAAGTATCTTCTAAGCTACTCGTCATGTATTGTGTTGTCGTGGCTGTGCTGATATCGGTTTTTTAATCTGTACCTACTCTTAGAAAGGCGCAAGTATCTAACTTAGTTAGCAAGTATGGAATTAATGGATGCTTCATGTTCGGGACAAAAGCCTCGTAGGTTTCATCCAGCGTAGGAAGTGTAAGTTACTTGGTGCCACCAGTTCTGGATACAATTTTTTTCTAATAGTATAGAATTGCCTGGCGGAAGAAAACATTGCGGCATTTTCTATGATAATGTACAAAGGTGGTTCGATTGTACATAGCCATCCATTGTTGTTACTTACCTATGTTTATACATAACTTTGAGAACCCTCTCCATATGTTCACTCAAGCTTGGCTGGGTGCCACCAAAGTCTGAAGGTAAGTCTTCCTTGCTGACAAACTTATATAATGTGTCAGAGTTCGGTGCATGAAAATGGATCTGAAATAGGAAAGAAAAATATTTTTATGTCTGTTTTAAGTAGAAGTAATTTTTTTTGTTGCTCCTACTTGTTATCGGCTATATTAGAAGCATATTCAGTGAAAAGTTTGAAAATGTACAGCCCTGAAAATGACGGACAGGAAAACGGATGGACAAATGGCAGAGCCTTCGGAGCAAAAGTAAGTTTTTGGCGTAACACTACGTCTCGAACACCTTCGATAACATCTCAATAAGGTACTATGCCTATATTTAAAAACGTCTCTAGCGACACGTGTTGGCAACAAACTGAGCTCGGTAGGTATATGTCACTTGTTTTTCTGTGGACAATTTTATATCAATGGACATTAGGGATAATTGATTACACTTCATGAATATTCGTAAACAATAATTACTGACATTTGTAGTTAAACCAATGGAAAATTATTATTTACTACATTATACGAAATTATTAGTTAAAATACATTTAGAGCATAGCAATAAATGTTTCCGGCGTGGTTCGGAACTGTTTATTCCGTGGCATTGAAGCCCATGGTCAAACAGACTATGTTATCAACTTAATTGAAAGTCATCTAATAATTTTATGCGTGAGTGTGACTTTATAATACAAAAAATTGTCTTGGAGATCTATTTTATAAGGTCACCTATTTCAGTATTGCATTCTATCTCCAGCCTAATATATGTATACTTACTAGGTAAAATGCTTACCATTTCAGCCATATCCTTGTGCAAAAATTGTTTCATAACCGAGAAAATCTTGTCTATAAAACTTGGGGCGTTGCATACGTGGATTTGTTTCAGTCGTATCGGCATTGCTTCCTGAAATTTTAACGAAAATCTTTTATTATGTGATTGCATTTAATTAGGGTTTTCTGATAAACTTAATATCAATAGTTCGCATTAGTATCGAGCAGTCCATTTGACATAATTTGTCACGTTAAGGATTGGCTGCTTAAGTTATAAGTTAATCCCGAATGTGACAGAAATGCCAACTGGGCCTCTCGATATCAATGCCATTGTAGTGAAGCTTGGTCTGTCAGAACTCATTGTTGATGCCAAAATCTAGATAATTTTTCTTTTTGGATAGCGAACAATAAAAAAAGTGCGAAGTGGATTCGTACACCAAGGGTTGCTTGCCATTCCAATGTCATTACAATAATCAAGTAAAACGCCGAAAGAAACAAGACATTCGAATGAATATCTCTCCGTAATCTACAAAAACTACAAAATATACGGTTTAACATACGCTTAAAGTCAACGATCCGACTAGTTTCTATAAAATCATGTCTCACTGGAGTTTAAATATTGTTATCTCACTCACCTCTTGGTATTTTCCAAGTTTCCTCGCCACAGAAATATTCAACTTGGTAATTATCCTTAGCGTTATGTCCTTTACGTCCATGACGACAATATCGCTTTCCGCCAGGTGTTCTGACTCTAATAACCAGGCATCCGAAGTAAGGAAGAACAAACGTGCATCCTGGAGGTAATCGAACTTTTCTAACCCTGGGTCGTTCAGTTGCCATATCCAGATGTCCCTGTTGCCAGATGCCCTGACGTGACCTATGTTTCTGAAACAGGGAACATATTCAAATTTAGTGCCAATGATTCAACAACGTTACCAGAACCATGATAACTTCCGACAACAGACTGAATTTTGATCTAAATATTTTGGATGAAAACTGTGGCATGCGACATAAATTCTTTATTTATCCAGCTGGGCTTTTTCGCCACTTAAATAGCGGTGCTACTTCGATACCGAGAATATAATGGTTGAGCATTGTGTTCATAAAAACTGACGGTTTGAGCATGTCTATGAATATGGAAACATATGTGTTTCTGTCGATCATTTTTTTTAAAGCGTAACAGGCATGCGTTTGACCACAATTATGCCTTTTAGTAAGTGAAAATATGATCTAGGAGCACGCTCGCTTAGCAAATTTGTATTTATTTATGAAAATCATTATCACGCTTGTGAAGGTGCCAGATTGCAGCGTTTAGGGAACACTGCATGTTGGAAGTTTCACTCCCATCTATCTGGATAATAATGGACGTACGGAAACGTTTTGAGCATAAGTATCTTAATCTAGGTGAAGTCCCTGCCTACTTTTGGTTGACCTGTGAAAAGAACTGTTGGTATGAGTCATGGTGCAGTTCTGACGCGTACTACTCTATGAAATGTAGTCTGTAGTTTTATAACATCAAACATTAAAGTGACTACATGACGTGACTGATTAGACTAAGATTAAACTCATATTCGGAATCTTTATTTACTGAACAACATTGTTGTTTTATGGGTTCTGCTTAGAATTTAAAGATAGCCTTGAAAGGTGTTTCTGATACGAACTTCTTAGTTTTTGAAGTTTGGTTTACTGGTATAATGAATTTTATTATAGTGCGACGTTATTAACACTCACAGACTAATAACACATCCCAATTTGGTATATAATAAGAGATTGAGTATATACCGCTTATAAATTTAATACTTATGCATTTCTTGAGCTCAATGATACTAATTTCTAAACGACACTAAAAATTAGAACACATAGAAAAATCCGAAAAGTAAAGCTATGGCCGGGAATCGAACCACCCAATAGCAGGTCCATACCTGCTATATTTGATACTAGCTTTTGCTCGCGACTTCGTACGCGTAGACAATATTTCTTATTTAGCTAAGACAACTGCATGATGAGTATCGTTTTTAGTGTATCTTTGAGCAGTACCTACAAGTGCAACGATGCATGAAATCTCTAACTGCTAACTATCGAGATGCAGGAAGTGACACATTTAACCTTGTCAATGATAATAATGCGATTTATAAACAATGATAGTAGAATTCAAGGGTAAATTCAGAATAATTATGCATTTGAACTTGTATGTATAATCTTATATATATCTATTACTAAGCTAACTATCAACAAATCCGTAGGTTACGGACTTTCGAGAAAAACACTCTGTGAGATTTGAGAAACGACATTACATTGCGTTTGTCTGTCTGCCTATTTGGTCACTTTAATGGACAGATTTTCAAAGCATTTTCATTGAACTGAACCTAAAGCTATTTTTATGCCAAAAAAGTGTAAGGTTACCGCCGAAAATCCAGAAATATGATTTGACTATCGAACAACTATTTTCTCTAAAGTTACTGCTTGTTAATACATAACTAGCTGTTGCCTGAGGCTTCGCACCGCTGCATTTTTTTTTATATTCAAACCTTGTCCTAACAGTAACAAACACAAAAAAAAAGCATTTTATCCAATTCGGTGCAGTCGTTTGGAAGTTATGCGCGTACATACATTTCAACGATTCATTTTTATTTAGATAGATTAAGAAATACAAGTAGGTAAGTAGTAAGTACTTAACTTTTTCGACGCTCCATAAATTTTGCTATCACTATAAGTAAATTTTATTATCATTGCTCATCACTGCAGCTGTAACTATCTAAAGTATCAAATACAATTCTTTATCAAAATCATTGACTTTACGTCTTTGCTATCTTTGTGAAAGCGCAAAGTTAAGATAGGCCCCATTGAATGATTCACATTCACGACATAGGCACTGGAGTGTATAGTATTTTATATACTCCATGAGACTACAAGAACCATAGAATAAACCAATTAACTCTCGTATTTAATTGTCAGCTCAATAAAATCATCAAAAGAATTTATTATTTGCAATTGAAGATGTTTTGCATATTTATGAGCAATATTTTATTTGCTGATTGACGTATTTCGGTTTTTTGTTGCTATTTAAACTATACTTGATCATGAGTCTTTAAACAAGATTTTATAGACATTAAGCACCTCTAAGAACAGTAAGGCACGAATTTGAGAAGCATAGGTTTGGGAATTGCCAATAAAAACACAAATTCATGTAAAGTTTAAGCATGTTAATGAGTGCTTAGATATTTTTGAGCCCCGAGAACCACTATAATTATTATGTCTGATAGAGAGTAACTGTTTTTATATAATAATTCGTTAGTGATCCTAGTGGGTACTGCGGCGTAAAGCTATCACTATCCGCCTCTGCTTCATTTTAACTAGACCGTAAACCATTGTTACACTATAACTATTAGAAACTGCAATCTGATAAATAATATTTAATTCTGAATCTCATATTTCATTTACGGGACGCGATGACCTCGCAGTGTGTGCGAGCGTTACAGTTTTCTTCTGGCAAAGGTTCTAAATGGGAAGAGCAACGTTTTTGGGCCGAAACATTTTAGGCAACCTATAGGTATGTTACTTTAGGTTCGATTAGGCTAGGCTAGTTATCAAACAATGTCTAAAACAACACGAAATTGGCTAAATCCTGTGGCGGTATCGTCGTTTGTATCAAACGTTTAGTCAATATCAACGTTTGGTCAACAAGTTTCTTCTGATAGCCAGATGAGATTAGTATGGAGAAGTTCGGTTGACATAATTATCTGTCACGTTAGAGATTAGTTGCTTAAATTATAAGCCAATCCCGAATGTGGCAGAAATGTCAGCCGAATACTAATATACTAATGCCATCTAGCGATATTGTCGTAAAATCCTGTCCATCAGATATAATAAGAGGGCAAATCTAGGGATGTTCAAGGTATATATTAATAGTAATAGTAAAATGTCTCACAGAACAGTTTTCTAATTACTTACACGATCTTCAAGAATTCTTGGCTTTCTGTTGAGAGCGGGTCCCGATCGTTGAAAAGCTCCGGTGAGGACGCTCTTAGACTTGAAAACGTTTCTATGGCTTTCTGCGCCTTCTCCATGTCATAGTAGCAACTGTGCAGGAATCTCCTTAGAAGTTTGTCATCTGAAATGTAAAATTTTACTATAAATGAGACGTCGCAAAGGAGTTTCTCTGCACTTGGCATGCAATCATAATTTGAACCGTTCTTTGGTAGACACCAGGCAGAGTCAGGAGTCTTATGTTGTTGGTCGTGCATTGCCCAACTTGATAGACACATGACTCTGTACAATACTTACGAGAGAACAGGTCAAGTTATAATTGCATTGCAAGTGCAGCGGTCACTTAGAAGGCGAGTTGCATAAAGTAAATAAAGAACCACATCCCAGGAAAACCTACAAAGATTCTCAAAGTGAAAAGATATGTCTAAAGCTTATAAAAATCTATCGCCACATGTATATCTTGACCAACTACTGATTTGGCTCTGTAGGTATTTTTGTTGTCTTGTATTTTTCAAGACAAGTCGCAGGAAAAAAATCTGGGAAAAAAATCAACACGGGGCCGAAGCCGTGACCGCGACCGTAACATAACAAGATAAAAAAACGGTAACTTCAATGGTCTGATTGATTTAGATTGTTACAGATCTCGATCGCATTTATAAAAGGTTAATTAGTGAGGTCATGAACAATATCCAACAACTTGCAACAATAGAGAGTTGAGAAGCCGAAGAAAGTGAGTAGGTTGATATCTGAACAGAGCCTCGGCCTATTGTTAAGAAAATAAAGGAATACTTACCTTGAAAAATATTACAAAGGAGAATTTTTTATTTGTCTGTCAGTTACTTTGAATTAAATTTTGAATTTTTATTTGTCGTTTTGTTTAGTATGAATATGCACGTGCAACTATCTAGATTTGATCACAATGCAAGTAGAGTCAACAAAAGAATAGTCAGTCTGTTATGTATGTGGTTCTTTTAAAAATGATCGAAACTACAATAAATCTTTGAATCTAGAAAATATAGCAAATTTAAACTACTAGGCAATGATTCAAGACATAGGTACCACTATAGACACATAAATAAACATATTTTCTAACATCATGCTGGGGAAATTTTGCTAAAAGCAGAGACGGGTGTAAGATGAAATGGTAGGCCTTTGCCCAGCAGTAGAAAACCAAATAGCGTACGAACAAACAGAGAATGCTACTTTATTCTTGAGATTCATAATGTTAGTGTTAGATGTTTAACACGGGACACCGACACACAAGAATATTTACAAGACAATAACCGGTTGGCATTGTGCAGTTAAATAAATTTTCCGGTACATAATTAAACTGTTCAGAAGGTTATGCAGCAAAACGGACGAGGAAAAACAATTTCATAAAAGAACAACAACTAAACTGGTGTAGTACTTTTTCTTAAACATTATTGCCACAGTCCAAAAGGAAGTACAACTCAACAAATATTATGCAAGCCCTCTCAGATTATTGCCAGAATATTTTAGGAAGTGGTTAATTTAATTCGATTTTTCATTAAAAATGTAATCCCGCTCTTGACGCGATTTACTTTAAACATCAAGCAATGTACGGAAACATTTTGCCAGCTATGATACACAAATCCTGAAAAACATTGATAACTATTTAGTCAAACTACGCAAGAAGCCAATGTAGTTGTCTGAAATTTAACTGTACATCGTAACATTGCATAGGTAAATACAACAAAAGCTGTAACGGGAACCCATGTCGCTATTGTGCGACATGAATGGCCACTTATCTTGACGATCGCTGGGGAACTCGGACAAATCGCGACGGTTTCAGGTCATAGGGAAATACTGTTTTGCGCCCTTGTGAATATAAGGGCTGTTTAGTGCGTGTCAATAAAATCAACATAATGGTGTTGATGATGTTTTTGTCAATAACTAATTAGTCTAAAAAGCTAGCTATCGTCTTTAAGTTGGCGATTCACTTGAAATTTGGTATAACAAACGTAGAGTAGATGACAATGTTAGTACAGTCAACAGAGTGCAATCAGCAAAAAATTGCATTGAAAATGAAAATTTTAGGTTAGGTTATTTTTAACGGCAAGACTTTTCACGATAAAAGAATAGCGTTAGGTACTTTACTTACCCATATCTTTCGGCACGTGAGGTTGTAAGGCGATCCATGCCTTTAACTTCTCCAAATCTCTCTGCAGCTCTTCAGGAGTTTTAGATTCTGTCATATTGGTACTGTAAACAAAACGTTTGTTTATCGCACTGTTTTGTATTTGCTGTATTTATAACTTCTTATTTGGCGTTGTGCCAAAAAAATTACATTTACTGTAAGCTTTAGCTATGGAGTTTGGGCCTTAGGGAGTTTTCAGTATTTGTTTTCGATCTAGATCGAGGGAACAGTCAATAGGCGGTCTTATCATTCGACAAACAGAGATAATGGAGAAGAATAAAAGCACATTGGTTACAAAAGGTGGTGGTTGCGGTAGCCTTTATGTCATTACGTGTGATAACTACTATAGCTACTTAAACATGTTAAATTTAACATGATTTATCCAGTTACGTGCACGTGTATTTCTTCACCAATAACAAAACTGCTATCGCAGTAGGTACGATACCATAATTTTATTATCTTTTAAGTACAATGTGGTCTGTTCAAGCATGTTTTATGGTAGTTTTATGACTATATGGTTTATCAGTTAGCGTACGCTATACCTGAGTATACTACTAATCTGAATTAGTTTGATATTTACGAAATATTGGAGTTGTATCGCAAAAAGTGAACAGACGAATTGGCCAATATCCATTAGTTGCAGTAGTTTGGTTGATAAGTCCGGGGCCGAACTAATCACTTTTAGTCTCATTAGTTCGGTTGTGACGTCAAACCGGACTAATGAGAATTGGAACGAGTCAAAGTACGGTTAAGGATGTAGCTAAATAAAAGTACTCTTTTTTATGATATGACACACACACACACACATAAATCACGTTTTTATACCTTACGGGGTAGACAGCCTAATGTAACAAAACAAGACCTGGCCACGTTTAGCATCGTCATTTTTTATGAAATATATCTAAAATCAATATTTTTGTTAAAAATCTTTCCAAATAATAATTTTAATATTAGTCAATAATTACAGCATGTTATTTCACACTTTCAAGTAACCCCTAAACTAAAAGTTAGGTGAGTTTTCCGTTTATGTGTAATTATAAAAGTTAGGTATTTAAAACAAGCTATATTTCTTTGAAGGGAATTCCCATAACATCACATCACTACCTGGACTAAGTATAACACTTCCCATTAGTTCGGTTTGAAGTCACAACCAAACTAATGAGACTAAAAGTGTGGCAGTGTAGGTGGCAGTAGTTCGGCCCCGGACTTATCAACCGAACTACCTCAACTAAAGGGCCAATGTTATTATATAAATGTGAAATTGTGTCTGTCTGTTAACTCTTCGTACTTAAACCGCTGAACCAATTTAGTTGGAATCCGGTGCAAAGAGAGTTTCAGCCCCGGGGATGGACATATGATAGTTTTTATCCCGTAAAATCGCATAGTTCACGCGGAATAGCGATAAGTAAATTCTGCGCAGACGAAGTCGCGGGCAACCAGCTAATACAGCCAGAAACCGGTAATTTGCTTTAAAGTCGCTAAGAGATAAACTACGTAGGTACGCATTTTATTTACAGGCTTTAATGCGAAGTTCAATGGTTGGCCGCTGAAGCGACTAGACATTTGAAGTGAAAAAGCCGTGACAAACACTACATTGCGGGTTGGCAAAGCTTCCCGATCGGATAGTGGGGAGTCCACTAGTCAATGTATATCATCAGTTCACTCACTCACAAGGGGCGCCTACGCATTGGTAGATCTAAAAACTGTAAACAAGTAGGTACATGAGCACCGAATGAACTCCGTGATAAGAAGTTTACAACCGATCTAGTGAATTGGACTGTAGCGTTATACTTCAATTAAAAGTATATTAACGAATACCTAAGATGCGTATCCAACGTAAACATCGATTTAATTTTAAACCAATTTTATTCCGAATGAATTAAGAAGAACATTGATATGTTTACACGTTTAAAATTAGTTCCTAGATCTATTGCTATTTATAAGGGAAACCTGTTTAAAAATGCGTAATGTTGCTGTTTGAGGTAACTTCCATGATTTTATGATATGTGGCCGTCATGATCTGATTCACTAGTAAATAAAAAAAGTCTTACATTAAAGGTTCTAGATCTAATAAAATTTAACCGACAATGCCCAAAAAATGATTCTTGTAGGTACCTATGGGAAACCAATTTCAGGCCACGATGGGATTTTCAGTAAAAACCTTGTATTTCTTGTAGATTTTCGTGGGAATTCAGCGATATCTTTTCTATCCAACTGACGGAATGAATAGGTCACGCGTGAGGACCCATGGGTAGGTTAAGTGCAACATAATAACTAAAACTCTCTGCACATAAACTTTGCAAATAAACATTAATAGACGAAATAACAGAGAAATCTCTATCATAAATATAAATAAATGAAAATCTTAGGAATCATTATAGGCAAGGCGGATAGCAACCCTATTTTCATTCCCCTTTCCACCCTATACATCCACAATCATGCTACACGTGGCCTTTAGGTCTTGTTACCTTAGGTTCTGTTAGTGTTATGTGATTTATTTGTATATGTATGTGTAAAATATTCTAAAATTATTTTATTTACTTCGATAAGCCCTCTCTGATTGATGGCATATTAAACATTAGGTGAAATAAAAACCCAATACGACGTAGGTAAGTCGTATTTAAGTAAGTCTCTAATGACGTAATCACTGACGTTGTAAATTGTACCCGGATGATTATCAACATCAATGCGAGCTTCCTGACAGATGAAATATCGCTAGATGGCGTTAGTATCGGGAGATCCGATTGACATTTCTGTCACGTTCAGGATTAGCTTAACTGAGCAACCAATCCTTAACGTGACAGATAATTATGGCAAACAGACCTCTCCATACCTACTAATTCCAACTAGCGATTTGTCTGTCGGATTAATTCACCGTTGGTCACAATGAGGAAGGCTGTTTTAATTTTTTGGCGCATAGGGATATGCGAGGTGTGGGGATTTGATAAGAGCGGAAAATATCCACGAACTATAAAAAAATTCCGTCTGGTAAACAATTAAATATAATATTAAGATTATTTTGTTATTTTATTTATGTAAAAGATTTTAATAGGTACCTACAAAAACGTTTGCAGATAGTGACACATGTCAATTGGCAGAGTGCAAAGCGGGTGGAGGGGGTAGTCTAAACGATCACAGCGCTCGCTATGACTAAAATTGTCATTTTTGTCGCTGACTTAAGCTGTCAAATCCATATTGCAGTAAACATTTTCTAATCGTTTTTGAGATAAAAATATGGTCCTGGTAAGATGTGTTGTTGTGAATTGTAATAACACCAAGAAGAATAGCGACTTTAAATTTTACCAATTTCCAAGACCATGGTGGAAACGAGACCAAAGAAATAAGTGGATATTTGCCGTAAGAAAAAAAAGTAAGTTACCTAACCTCTAAAATTTTCACTGAAAACAACAATTTTAATATTATTGGCAATAATGTTAATGACTACCCTTGTCCAAAATTGTGTAATATAGTAAAATAACACAAGATTTCATTAATATTTTTCACAATATTTACTTACTTCTTGTTTGACAGCGGTGACAATATTGTCCATAAT
Source organism: Pandemis corylana (assembly GCA_949127965.1). NCBI lineage: Eukaryota > Metazoa > Arthropoda > Insecta > Lepidoptera > Tortricidae > Pandemis > Pandemis corylana. Next base: position 9,913,641 of record OX421866.1, on the reverse strand, counting down.
GGCAGTCTGTCACGTGGCGCTGCCGTCGCGCACGGTCCCAATAGGCAATTAAAATTTTGCATTTTAAACACAAATTTCAACCTTGGTTACGATTTTTTGGATAAGTAAGTATTAATCGAGACCGTTTTTTATGGACGCAGACTCACCACGCTTCGTGTTATGAAATAAAATAAGTACTTATATAGATATTTAAATGTAGAAGTGAGAAATATCAGTTTGTCTGTTAAAAAAAGGGTAGGTGGAAGGAAAAATGACAATTGACGGCAAATTCCACAGCTGAGAGACTGAGCAGGATATCTGAGCGATCAAACAAAATTGTCAACATCGTGAGACATAATTATTACTCATTGTGGTTGTCATTTGATACAAAACGTGGATATTTCGTATTCTTAGGTTTAAAAGTAGGTATACTTATGTATAGCTCTATTAAATGAATCAAGAATTTGACTTCTTGATTTTTTATGTTAACTTTTACGATTTTACCGTTTGAAATTAAATTCCTAAGCGACCCTGAAAATTAGAACAGAAAAATCAGAAATGTAAAGCTATAGCCGGGAACCGAACCCGGATCCTCATCATTCTATGATTCGTGCTATTATATACCTACCGCTACACCACCCGCTAAGCGCCCCGTAAACGATCAAATTTGTTTGACAAACTTGCTTGTCAAACTTCACGTTTTCATCAAACATAAGCGTAAACGATCAAACCAAATATCAAACAAATTTGTTACAGCGCCCCGCGCAAACGGTCAAACTTGCTTGACAAACTTGTTTGTCAAACTTCTTCTACCGAGATCTTGTTTGACAAACACCGTCGTACACGTTCAAACCTGTTTGTCAAACTCGACATCAATCCAGATTTTCATCAAACGCATCAAACACGTAGATTGTTTGACAAACGCCTCAAACACAGCCGTACACGATCAAATTGTTTGACAAACACGTAAAGTTTGACAAACAATTTGATCGTTTACCGGGCGCTTTAGCAGGTGAGTAAGCCTTCGAATTTTTCTACCTGTCAAGTGACCTTTGTTAGTATGCGAATTTTTGTCGCCAAGCGTCATCTGTTTGAACCATACCGTGACATTTTCAGTCATTTAGAAAATTATAACTATGTAAGTCATATTCATACATGATTCCAAACGCGAAAGTTTGTAAAGGATGTTTGTTTGTTATGGAATATTTGTAACTCTTTTACGCCAAGCCTATCTAATTGATTTTGATGACATTAAGCACATACCTAGTTACTACCTACCTAGTTGGTTTACAATCTGAATCAATAGAGTAGTTTTATCCCGGAAAATTGAGAGGTTCCCGCAGCATGTATAGATGCTAAACAAAATCTTCACAGACAAAGAAGCTAGTATTATAATTGAGAAGTGTGTGAGTGTATTTGTCTGTCTGTATGTTAACAAATGTTTCACGCTAAAACAGCTGAAGGGATTTAGATAAATTTTTATAGGTACTTAGATTGTTGGATCTCTGGAATAGTACAGGCTACATTTTTGTATGTACTTTTATGTTCATTAAAGCGTTATTATACCTAGTTATCGTATTGTATTCTTATCAAACCTTCGAGTTGTAAATAAATTCTTGGTTAACTGCAAGTTACCTGGGGTTCAAGTCAAGCGTACAAAGATGACAGGATGTCAGAAAACGCTAAAATCTTAGATCTGATGTTGGGAGCTCTACCGAGGTACGGTCAAGTGCAAAAATAAGTATCGATAGGAACTTCTCAAAAATATATGTCCCACGACCTTATTACGCTGGCGTAAGAGCGTATGGTACTTATTTTTGAAACTTTGTCTAGATACATATTATTACACTTGACTGTACATGACTCGATTGTGTTCAATGAATACAAAAATTTTGTGAATGTACGAAATTCCTTTTGAAGTGTTAATCACAATCGAAACTAATCGGTGTTTCGAAACAATATTTGCCAACTTAAGAAAGTAAATCTGATGCAAAATACAGAGTATTTTTTAATTAAGTAGGTATATTTTTTTCAGTTATGTTGTAAGTATTTACTTACTTCATTAGGTATTTAATCAAACCGGAAACTTACATATTGAGTATTTATACATACATACACATACACAAGTCACGTCTATATCCCTTACGGAGTGTTTTATAAGATTATAAAAAATTGCTGTTTAAGCAATTAAAGTGAAGGATTCGAAAATATTGTGGCGGAATAATATTCATCACATTAAAGATTTTAGGGATCATGCCAGTTCATATCTAGGTGTGTAGTCAAGTTCAAAAGCACCTAGCTGAACACAAAATTTTACCACTTTGTCACATTAAAAGCATTCAAGGCCTTTAAGTATTATATTTTTAGTTGAGGACATAAACCTGCAGTTCATTTTTTGGTGTCATAAAGTAAGTCTACAATGAATAACTCCATAAGGAAAACAAAACAATAACATTTTTTCCGGACACAGACTATAATTCACATTAATACAAACCCAGTTTAATAATTACTAACACGTTGGATAAAGTTAATTCAACAAAAAAACACTTACGCTCAATAAGGTTACAAACGGTTGGAGTTGAGCGGATACTTTGTTATGGTCAAGGTCAGACTGAGAGCGAAACGCGTCGAACCAGCATCGCGCGAGAGCCGATACTGGTCTTGTGAAGTAAATAAAACAAGCGGCGCAAGAGTCGGACAGTCGTATACACTGGTGATACGTTATCAGACAATCGCATCATTCAAAAATAATCGAAAGTGATAAAAATCCGTGTATATTGATTATAAAACTAAATGCCTATTCAACTAGTTAGAGATAGAGCAGTAATTGTATTTTAATCGCATTTCGAAACTCACTTTTTAAACAAAATTTTTCACTAGGTACTTACATATAAACGGATAACTCACGTATAAAAGTCGAGTGATGCTCGACATGTTTCAAACTAATTCGTAGTCCTTCCTCTTGGAGCGCTCGCCCCGGCGGCAGCGAAACTAACACCCCAAGCACCATGCGAGCGCTCCAAGAGGAAGGACTACGAATTAGTCCGTAACATGTCGAGCATCACTCGACTTTTATACGTGAGTTATCCATTTATATGTTATGTAATTATGATTAAGTCTCACGGTAATTTCATGTTGAAAGATTTTTCACTACTTTCGAATAATGTGAAAAATGCTTTCGAAAAATCTGAATCAAACGCCATCGTGTTCATTTTGACAGTTCTAGTACGAATGTGACAGCTAGCTGATTCCGATGCCAATTGTCAGCCCATACATGAACCTGTCAAAATGATCAAGATGGCGATTGCGAGCGAGTTAGATAATAACGCTACTGGTCTTTTTTTTTTTTTTTTTACTACGAGCTGACCAGTGATTGGCCTCTATCTCACTTGGTGGAAGGTGCAGATGAGGCCAAAGGTGTAACTCACTGGTTCAGTAACAGCCTATTCACTCTAGCCTTGATTGTATCTGTCCGGAAATACAGACGATGGGAGCGATGGGATGGGGGCGATGGGGTCTCAGCTCGAATTAAGCTTTACATAGTTCTGTTGAGAAGATAAAGAAGATTATTTAAATAAGATGTAATTTTATTTATTTTTAACCCGTGTTTCAAAATTCAGGACTCTTTTGTCATATGTGTGCTAGGCATTTTAATGGCATGTGTGAAGTGTGACAAGTGTGTAAGGCGTGGGAACCCAAGCCTTGTCTGCCAGTAGTTAAAGTTATTCTACTGATTATAGATTTTGTTTTTTATAAAGTACAATAAGATTTACGAGGATAGAAAGTATGCAGGGTGTGTTATGCTGGCTCGTGAGGATATACGCATGACCCAGTCAACTACGAAATGCGGGTTCGATCGAATGCCTGCTAAAGCGACCGAAATAGTTGTAGGCTTTTAAATATCTATACAAATATTATAAAGAGGAAAGATTTGATTGTTTGCTCGTTTGCATTGAATAGGCTCCGAAACTAGTGGACCGATTTGAAAAATTCTTTCACCGTTTGAATCCCACATCATCCCTGATGAACTAAAACTGTATTTAGGTAAGCCTGCGCGAAGGAAGTCGCGGGCAACAGCTAGTTTATAATATTTTGAGTAAGCGTTTTGTAGCAAAGGTTAAGCATAAATTACTGTTTTCTGTGAAACCGATATGAAACGATTGCCCAAGTTTTTGTGAATCTGCGGTGTTTTTAATGTGTTGTCTTAAACTGGCTGAGTCGAATTCAATTAGCGTTGAAAGTCAAATAAGTGTTGGTAGGTAACCAGTACCTACCGATATTCTTCATAAGCAATTATGTTAATATTTCAAACGACCGGCGGCTTAGCGAAAATTTCGTTTATCGTGAGAGTTGCAAGTTTACAGGACAAAAACACTGTATTTCTTTTATTATTTTTTTACCAAATTTCATCAAGATACCTTAGTTATCTAGGCAAAAATACAGACGGATAGGCAGAGACACTTTCGCATCTATAATAATGTTTGGAATGGATTACTTTTGACACTGATTGTACCTTGTCACCTTCACACTTAACATCTGCACCAACTGAATCTTGGGTCAGTGTGGATCCCTTTCATAGCAAACGACTGCCAGTGCCTGCAACGGAAGTCATCGAGTCATTTACATTATTTATAGTGAGATGGTTCCACATTTTAGTTTTTAAGTTTCGCAACGTAAGTTGGTAAAGCTATAAGTATTGCATAGCTTTTACCAAAGCCAAGTTGTGTATACTTAATTGCTTTATCAGACGAGTTTGTGCGGTTTTGAATGAATTAAGTCACAGTTTCAAGGATAACGTGATACGAGACGGTTAAACTTACGTCAATGAAATTTCTACTAAATGTCAGTGAAAATTAGAACACATAGAAAAATCCGAAAAGTAAAGCTATGGCCGGGAATCGAACCCGGAACCTCGTCATTCCGTGACGCGTGCTATACCCCTACACCACCCATAGCAGGTGGGTAGTCAATGAGTTCATATGCTTCAATTTGGGTTATAAATGAGACTGCAAACTGATAAATTGAGATCCGCGTGTCATTTTATGTCTTATGTGGGGATTATGTGTTAGAATGAGATACAATGCGTACGTTCCACTGCGATATCATATGGACACACTGTAGAAATGTACAATTCGCACCAAATAAATTTTCATCTGTGAAAATAACTTATTATTATTAGGTTCTGAAGAGCCTCTTATGATCTCTCTTGTATCAAAGTACAATAAAAACCTGCAAAGCATTTGCGTAGGCGTCTCAATTACTAGAGAAAAAATGGCAGCGCCTCTAGCGGCACGTAACGGCAACACACACACACACACACACACACATTATCACGTCTATATCCCTTACTGGGTAGACACAGCCTGTGGTTAACAAGACCTAAAGGTTACGTTGAGCATATAGGTGGATTAGGGGAAACATAATAGTGACAGGTATGGCAACAAATTAATCAAAGTATACACTTCACTAAAAACAGAAAACTTACACTGCTTAGTCTACCTCAGCTATACTCACCCTGCCGCCCGCGGGCCACAAGCGGCCCGCCCGGCCGTTGTGATTGGCCCGCCTTGAGTTACCTAGCTCTACGACCTACCCCTAAATAATTTTTGCTTGTGGCCCGCGACACTATGACTAAAACGTGTTTGTGGCCCGTATAAAAAAAAGGTTGAGTACCACTGCTCTAACTGCTGGTATAGCGCGGTAACAGTAACACGGAGACCAACCAATCTACAGTCAGCCAAACGAAACCCTAGGCCGTTGTAGAACCTTTTCACAATCAACGTCGCAGTACTTTGACACTGACAGACACGAATACCAACTGATGGACCGATTTCGATGCGGATTTTTCATTCGAAAGCCAGTTTCTTTGCGGTGGTTCTTAGCCATGTTTAGTAAAAATCGGCCCAGCAGTTTGAACAGCATCAGCTCTTTTCCAAAATGATGTACCTAATGTTATAGGCGCTGCGGCTAGCAACCCATCACTGTTTTATTCCCCTTTCCACCTCTATGTCCACAATCATGCTAAATGTGGCCATTAGGTCTTGTTACTTTAAGCTCTGTTTACCTCGTAAGGGATGAAGACGTGATTTACGCATGTTTGTATGTATGTAAGGCATTTCTGGCTTAAAATTTAGTGTGGGGTTTTTTCTTTTTTTTAGGCTAAGTCACACCCGGAGCCCAACTTGACATATAGTAGATTGTACACCGAGGGGATAAAGCACTGTATTATGTCACGGGTGCGATATTGAATCCTGAGCGCAGCAAAGGACTCTAGATTTAACTCCCGAGCGTAGCGAGGGTGTTATGAGTTAATTCCTGAGCGTAGCGAGGGAATTAAGATTGAGTCCTGAGTGGAGCGAAGCATTTAAGCGCACCCAAGACATATACAGTTTTATCTCCGAGGAGTATACTCTACTTTTCTCACCTTTTGCGAGACAATAAAAACCAAGGTAACTAGAAAAATAATTTAAGTAAAACAAAATTAAAAGTAAAAATTTAAGTTTGAGAAATTAGTCCAGTTGTGTAATGATACAGCAATATTTTAATTTGGAATCTTAGCAGCTCTATGCGTGTAATATTACAGCGTCAGCAAACACTGGCCACTTTTGTTTTATTTGAAATTTGTTTCATTCGTTCGAAATTCGAACGCCGCTTGCCATGGCGTGGCCATCTAGATTTACGGAGCCGTGCGATTTTTACGAAATTGGACTTTAAGTGTATAGCAATAAGAACTATGAAAAGTGAGAATCATATTACTAACCTACGGGTTATAATGAATTTCAGTACAATATTACTACCCGGCGAAAGCCAAGGGTTATAATGACTTACTTTGAGTAAGGTTTACATGATATATAATTAGCCATTGTCGAGCAGGTGGTGTGAAAATGTTTTTTAATATATAAGAGGGGGAAAACAAGCAGACGGGTCACCTGATGGAAAGCAATCACCGTCGCCCAGGGACACCTGCAAGACCTGGGGAATCACAAGTGCGTTGCCGGCCCTTTGAGGAACAGGAAGGCTCACTTTTTAAAGATCCCTAAATTGTACCGCTCAGGGAATGTTGCAGCAGGAAGTTGGTTCCAGATCATTACCGTACGAGGAAAGAAATTGCGTTTAAAACGCACGGTACTTGACTGCCAACCATCAAGATGTTGAGGATGGAAGGACAGACGGTTCCGCGAAGTACGGTAGTGGAATTTAGCCGCAGGCAGCAATCCGAAGAGTTCATCGGAGCACTCCCCATGATAAATACGGTACAGTATGCAGAGGGATGCTACATCCCTCCGCACAGCCAGAGAATCGAGCCGACCAGAAAGTGCCTGGTTATCGACAAATCGATAATACTCTGAGGTTCGATTTTTGAAGTTCGTTTCGTGGCGTTTCGCTCACACTAGTCACGATAATGATAGGAACGGCCATAAACAAAAACGAATACGACAAAAGCGACCCCGCCTTCAATATGATTGCCTTTCCGTTTCCACTTTTTCTCACGTGTCACTGGGGTATTAAGAATCAACTTTACTCCCTCGAAACAATTTATATTCGCTCAAGCGGCAAGGAGATCATTGTTACTCAGTCCCCTTCTGTTGTGACCTAGTTTTGGCCGACTGCAGCGAGACAAAGGTCGCTTATGATGTCGCGGCACGTTTTTGTGTAACATAGACTGAATAGTCTTGGGCCTATTTCAGTAGCATGCAGGAAGCTTAGAAAAAAAGTGGCCAAGATCGTAATAGGTACAACGAAAGAACCCAATTTTGAAACCAACTGGAAAGCATCATTGAAAATGTTGAAAAATCCTGGATTTACAATAGGTAGTAAGTAAGTAAGCAGTATAGTTCTTTATAGGATTAGGTACATCTCCCATTAATCTAGTCAAAATGTCGACACAGATTTCTACGACTTTGTGAAAACTGGTTGAGAGATTGGCGTTAATTTCGATGGGTAGTTGGTAGGTATTTTCACAGGGTATTTTCGAGTGATTTGCTTCCGACAATCGGATCCCGACGCCAAAAACCTCACTTGAACACTAGGCAGGCCCCAATACATAACAAGCCAAACTTTTACTAGGGGCAGTCGAACCTTGATTCCTGAACGTTCTCACGGTTAAACGTCACATGATTTTCCTTCTTAATTCAATGTAACATTACTGACATTTATACTGTTCCACAGCGAGCTAGGAATCAATTTGTTTGATGATACTCAAGATCCGGCCGCAATGAGAGTTTGTCTGTTTATTGCGTGAGCTACCGGTAAAGACGATGCGACGAGTGATTCCGCCCCGCAATGAACAACAGCAATTAGCTGGTTTAGAAGTTAATACCTAAGTCTTCTAAAGTAAGTATTAAGTAGGAAAGAGATAGACGGGTATGATTTCGGAGTAGCCCTTCTGACAAACCGATCCGATCGCTGCGTTGGCGGTCGCGCGATAATGCGACTGGGCCGTTGACACGATCTAGAGTGGGTAAGTAGATCCTACGTAATAAATTCTTCCAAATTCAAAATTGGAAGTTAAAAACCCAAAATGCCTACTTACTTACTTGACTTTCTTTTAAGCAGGTGCTTGATCAGATATTTCTCTTATGCTGGAGCTACACATGAGAACGCGCATCTAAGCGCGAGTTAATAAATTTGAACTAGGCACAGTCAGCGTCACGATTTGATAAACAGTCGAAGATCTCAGAAACTCTTATTAGCTCGGCGATAGAGTTGTGTGCAGATCTTTTTCAGCACTTCAAATGTTTATCAATTTCTGATACTGACTGTACCTACTAAAATACGTAGTTTCACAAAGACTTCACGGGGCCCGATTTATGAAAGGATTTATTAGAAGTTCATGTAGTGCCGGTCTGTTCATATTAACTGTTATTAATAGGAGATTGAGAAAGACGGATACGTAGCGTAGCCCTCCTGCCTGTGCCAACCTACAAAACGAGCCAGGCACGCGTGAGTTGACCAATCTCATATTCCATCTCTTAGCCAAAGTGGCCTTGTGTGACAGGCGCTTAACCTATCCAGGAAATTATCACAAAGTTTATGTGTAGACACATACATTTTATATTTTAACCAATGGTTTATACTGATAAAACCAAATTATAACTCAAAAACCATAATTCATTCTGTATTAAAACAAAACGATTTGCAACCGGTTAAAAGCGGCATTGCTATTAACATTTGGAAGGAAACTTATTAGTAGTGTAAATTATATTTAAAGTCCATCGTGTATATTTATGAAATTGTACTGCATTTTGTAACATTATTAAATTAGCTTACGATGCCGTGCTTAAAAAAATATCAGTCACCAATGCAACCAAAGACAATCTAACTTTTTTTATTAGTTTTGAACGCACCCATACGATTCGTCTAAAGTGTTACCACCTCATTAAATATCAGCCATTTTGTTTTGTGGTTTCATTTATAAATAGCTAAAATTGAATAAATTACGTAATATTTAGAAATAAAATAACATCAGGACATAAACAGAGCAGTACGTATAGCCTCTAAATTATTAGGAATAAAAAATAATACATGAAGATTTTTTTTTAAGTGGCAACATTAAGCTGTTTAAGTTTGCGCATGCGCCGAATGGCGATTTTACAGTGATAATTCTTTGAGTTTTCATATTTTCTAAAATAAGAAATTTTATCATAGTTCGGTAATACGTCTATCAAAACGTTAAAAATCATTACACCCTTTAGATCAGACATTTAAGCAACACAACCTGTGTAAATTTAATTATTAAAATATTTAGTGTAACATTGGTGGCCATTACAAAACCTAAACTTTTTTATCAGGACAAATGTCCACTTGATGTTTCGGCGACGTTGTGACTAATCTTTTGAAAAGAAAACTAAATACTCAAGTCCCGTGAGTCAATCTTTTGGAGATCTTATTTTGTGAGTGCTGTGACTTCCACAACCGAGAAACCTTGCAGTATATTCGAAACTGCTTTCGAGCCGACCGACGATTTATCACTAAGGTTGATTTCCCACATAATAGGAACTGTCAATTGTTACATTTTCCATTCATTTATTTTATCCTCAATATCGATGTATAGTTCTGTGCCGTGATTTATCTCTCATAATTAGAGATCAGATAAGAGAAGCAGGTCGCGGTGTTGGTAAAAGTGCGAACACTAACCACCCACATTGCTTGTTGTTACTCTTGATTGAGCATAACATTGGCACGCCTCGGCCTCTATTCTTTCGCTCCCTTTAAACGTTAATCGCTTTAAGATTAGCCAGAACTAATATCTCCTCAAAGATTAACCGTAATTTATTCTGTTCAGATACATTCACGCGTCACTATCAACGGTCGCCGAAACATCAAAGGAAATTGGTGATTGCAGTGTAACGAAAATGATTTTGAGATAAATTGTTTAAGAGTGTTATAGTTGAAGTGTTGAACGAGAAAAAAAGGGAATACCTAGTTTAAGTAGTGCCAGAAGAAAGTGTCAGTGGTGTGTGGTGTAGTGGTATGGCGAGACCCTGCGCGCCCCTCAGGGTGTGGTGACATGGGCTTCGGCACGGCGGCAGCGGCGCGCCGGGAGTGAGCTGGGTCGGGCCACGCTCGCACATCTAGTATTATGAACAAGCGCGAGAACAGCAAGGATAAAGAACGTCAGAGTGACGATAAAAGGACTTCCACGTAAGGCTACCCTTAAACCATTGTGTTCATCCTGTCACAGTCCAAATCATATTGCTATTCTGCTGGCATAAGGGAGAATGTGGTTTAGTAATGGTGTAAATACATAGCCACTGCTGCTAAATGGTGCCATTATTAATGTTAACCAGCTGCCTACACTTCTAAACATACTTGGTCACTAGTCACTGTCATGTAGTCCAGTACCTCACATAACTAGAATCAAACAGTGATTTGTTTACTGAAGTATTACATGTAAATGAAGACAGAAATTCTAGATTTTTGACTTTCATTGACCCCTTAACTTATATGAACCAACTTAACAGACATACTCAAACATGTTTGGTTTCTATAAGTGTTTGTCTAGTCCAAGAACCTATACTAGACAATACAGTAACTTAAATAAGCCCTATAATGGAATTTGAACACATTCCCCTATTATCATTTTGTTAACTCTATTTATGTCTTTTGGCATGTTACAAAATTTTAGTAATACTGTATTCCTTAAAAACAACATTTAAATCCAGCCTATTTGAACTTGTCAGCATTGCCAAGTTTCCTAGTTAACAAAGAAATAACCAATACCAGAACAAGTTTGTTAGGTTATGATTAATTACTCAAACTTGTCTAGACAGGTGACACTTGCTAATTGGGTTACTGAAACTGGCTTCACATGAAAAACTATACTTAGTTCACTCATGTATTGTTTGGTGTGTGTATTGTTAAGAACTTTCACTCGCATTAAATAACAATGAGTCATTATGCCGATACACTTTGTCTCTATTTCCAATGATTCCCTTCTTAACTGACCTCAAGACACTACTCATTTAAATGAAGTTAAAATCTAAATCGTCATTGTTAGGCAGTGGTTCACGTAAATAAATAATCTTTGCATTATTATTGTACCTATACAGGCAGTAAACATTTGTATCTTACACAATATACTTGATAAGGTTAAGTTATTAAAAACACAAGTTATCATGCATTATGGTTACAATTCATGTCTCGCACAGATATCGGTCATTGTTTCATCTTATTCATTGACTCACTCATTTCATATTGAAACTTATGGATATATTTTTGTCTTTAAGTGATGTGTTATGTTGACACAGTTTTTATAAAAGTAGGCGTTAAGTTCAACCTGGTGTTACAAAGTTTACATTATTTTAGCTTCAACTGAAATATGTGAAATCTAGACTGGTTCAGTGAATGTATGTCAAATTGACAAGTGCTTGGGCTTCAATAATTAATCTTTTGCCTTTTTTCAAAATGAATATAACAGCCAATGGGTACCAGTGGATGTCCATAAACATAAACATCTATGCATAGAAAGTTGTAAGTAGAGAATAGAATTTGGTCAGATTCATAAATAAGTATATTTTGGTAGTGGTAGCTTGCAGACATGTCAAACAAAATTATTTTCATATTTATCACAAAAGGAAACAGTCCATTAAGAATTAACAAAAGATACATTAATTCATTTTATTAGTCTAATTAAATTTGGCTCTGATTAATTTCAAGAGAAAACCAAAACTTGGCTCGCTGATTCTTTTGGCCATCCATTTAATTCAACAAAAAACTACATTGAAAAGGCTTCAACTGGAATAATGTGCATCTCGTTTTCCCTTGCAAGACTAGATAGTTTTGTTCCATGCTTTTGGCAGTTTGGAGTGCATTGAGACTTTCACTTTTACATTCAATGCCACTAACGGTTGCTTAGTATGATTCACAAGCCAGAACAGAGAGATATGGCAAAGTATGCAGCATGTTTTGCAGAATATTACCCTTTTAATTAATTGAACCATTTATTGGCATACCAACATCAGCTAGCCTATGGCAACACTGACCATAGCTTGTAGATGTGCTATGACTAATATGTAATGTACACAACATGGTTGGAATAAATAATATTAAATTTTTATTCATATTGCTTGTATATGATATAACTTCGTTTATTTTGTACCAAGTAATAACTTGACATTTGTTTAGTGGTTTTCTTTTGCTATTAAGTAAATTAAGGCACCATGGTTGTGTTGTGGATCCCTCTGTATGGGTGAGTAGTTGAAAGTTTTCTGTTATCACAGTGTTTTTAGGTTGTTTTTTTTTATCTAGTGAGTGTAAGTATGTAGATTAAACATTGTGAAATTGGAATGTACAAAATTTTCTGTATGAAAGATTGGTGTTTTAGAAAATATGGTGGCCATGAGGCAATCATTGGTTCAAGGCCTAATTATTGCAAGCAGGGTGTGCCCACTATTTTTGTTGTTGCTAAAACATTATAATGCTTGGAATATTTACTATTAGATGCTTGATTCATACAAGTTTTTGACTGACACAAAAATATTTGAATTTATTGACTTGCTGACAACATTAGTTATGAACAACCTTATTAATATTGCAAATAATGTACCATTTTTTGCCAACATAACAAAGGTACAGCTTAATATTTAAATCATGTTGTTGAAGTTAGAACTAAAATGATGTGGGTTTGAGGAAGATATTCATTTAAAAGCAATAATTATTAATATTTTATTTGATAATGAGTATTTTATTTATATTATTAATAACTGGACTAGGTTAATACCTACTGCAATGTTTCAAGGAAAACAGTAAATTACGGTGTGACGGCACATCCGGTATAGATTTGACGAAACAGAGTGGTTGCGAGGAAAATATCTGCCAATAGGGATACTTTATTACCCTGTCCTGGCTCATTGCGGCCCTCCTATTGATTAATTTTTTCATTGCTTACCGCTCTACTACCTAAATCATCTGGGTTGGTAGCGCAATCTTAAGAAAGACTAAGGATTCCGCTAACAACTCAATATCTAGTTCCAAATATAGTGAACAATTGAACATGTTAAGTGATTTACATGGAGCACTATAAAGTGCAACCAAGCCCCTTAACTGAATTTATTTCTGTAAGACCTTTAAGGTGTTGTATACCTAGAGCTTACCCAGCATTTTTAATCGTTATTTACTTATTGCTATACTGTTTTTGTTCAAAATAGTATACTGGTTTAGTTGTTGTTCTAGGTTACATCAACTTGTTTGTTTCATTCCTATCATAAAAATCAACTCATAACAATGTACAAAGTTCAAAAACTTCTGCCATTTTAATTTGTTGAAATACATACTGTCACATAGACAGCCAAAAATTTGTTTTAACCAACAGATTTATATATTTTTTTTAATTTGAATGGGATTGAACTGGTGTTTATAAAAGAAAAACATTCTCAATTTATTATTTGTTATATCTGCTTTTTGATGATTTTTTTGTCTGTTCAGAAATATATTTTGCATTACCAATTTCAATGTTCAATGTGCCTATTTCAACTTGAGCTGTGTGTATTCTGATGTTTTTTTTGTCAACACCAAATTAAATCTTTTATAGAACTTTGTTTACTCCTTCAAAGTTACTGTACTTTTAGTTTTTTTTTTTAATTTAATTGCAATGAATTTGGATCCAATTATTTTGCAATTCCCACAACCACACATGAAAGACAGCTGTTGGTTTGAGACATGTTTTCATACCCACCTGTTCAGCATTAAACAAAATAACAGTTCACAGACCGAATACACTACACACACACTTGACACGTTTCATGCTCAGATAAGAGACATCATCAGAAACAACATCAACATTTAGCTATTTAGACATAGTTTAGATTTCTGTTCTTCGTTTTTGAAATTACCTAATCTTGTTTCTAATGTCCAGTCAATCATTTGAAGACCTTTTTACATATTTTATGTATACATGTATGTAATCATATTGTACAAAGAAACAAATTCAGTTGACCAACATTAAGATTTTATTCCATTAACTAAGCAATCTCTTCCAGTCATTCTTTGAGTGGATGAGAGGAGCATTATGTTAGGGACGGACAACCAGTGAATTTAAAAACAAAAATAGTGAAGTGCCTAAATATTTACTTTTTTTATGTTATCAAATACAACCATTCCATCACCATCTTCTTTGTCCTGCAACCTGTAACTTTTCTGTGTTATATGTGCAATAATAAAAATATCTGAGTCATGGATGTTTCTATCTTAATGTAACGTAATGTATATGATTGTATAATACCCATGACAAGCCTTATTAGAGCTTACTTTGGAGCTAAGTCAATGTGTGAATTGTTCCCTGGTATTTATATTTATTTGTTGATTGGAGCTTGGTGATAAATAAAGGGTGTTTTACATTGCAGCGCCACCGGCGCGGTGGCAGGGCGCGGGGTGGGCAGCAGCGCCATGCATACGTCACGGCATTCCGTCACGTCGTCGTCGGGCGTCCTTATGGTCGGCCCCAACTTCCGCGTCGGCAAGAAAATCGGATGCGGTAACTTCGGCGAACTTAGACTCGGTGAGTTGGACCCTTAACATTTATGGTACAGTCGCCATCAGCTACACCGAAGCTGTTTAGGTGCTTAACATATCTGAACACGCGCTTACGCTACAGACCAGGGTCTCCCAACCCTTATTTCCCCGAGCCTCCTCGAAACAAAAATAATAATAATAACAAACACATTTTTTGTATGGGTAATGGCAATTCGGAACAGTTAATGTACCTATCTACACGTTAAATAGTTTTTTTTTCGGAAATACAAGCGGACTTGTTACGCCTCCCCCTGACATTTCTCTACATTCCCCTGGTTGGGAAATCCTGCTATAGATTCGCATAGTAATGATGTGACAGCTGGTACAGTCAGCTACAGAGAAAAGATGCGGTAACCATGCTCCAGCTGGCGGTACAGATGGAAAAATCGAAAGCTCACCTGCTATGGGTGGTGTAGCGATATAGCATGCATCACAGATTGATGAGGATCCGAATTCGATTCCCAGCTCAAAAAGTCATTTAGCTTCTATGTATGTATTACTAGCTGTTTCCCGCGAATCCGTCTGCGATGAATTCGCTTATCGCAATCCCGCGGGAACTGTACTATTTTCCGGGATAAAAAGTATCCTATGTCCTTCCCCGGGACTGTAACTATCTTTGTACCAAATTTCAATAAAATCGGTTTAGCTGTTTCGCCACGAAAGAGCAACAAACATCCAAACATCCAAACATCCAAACTTACAAACTTTCGCCTTTATAATTATTAGTAGGATTTGTATAAAATCATCAATGGCGTAGGTATAGTGAAAAACCTACGAATCTATATTGAAGAGGATGACGTAATACGTTGAGATGTATGAAAACCGAGCATGCAATTTTTTTAATACTCCATCTTCAGTTAAAAATTTGAGCAAGTTTTGTCGGCCGCCTTCGAACTTCGCATACTGACTTTTTAGGCAAAATAAAGTTTAAAAAAAGATCATTGTTACGACGTTTTTACGACACGCAACCCACTTAAATACAGGTCTGTAGAAAAGCTTTTGTTATTAAGCATTAGAACAGGAAATGTGTAGAATAGACAGCAATCCGGTGCAGTACGAGCTCGCAATCCTATGCTATCCTATGCTCATTAAATTAAATGGGCTGGCTTCGACCGCGGCTACCACAATCTGAGTAAAACCAGGCTGTCGCCCGACGCTAGTTCTAGGTGGTTTTCTATTTCGTGTTGTGTCATCGAAATAATTTGAAAGACTTTTGATCTTTCTTACTAGTAATATAAAATGCGATAGTTCCAGTATGGATGGATATGTAGATGTTGGTTTGTTTTTTTTTTAGTTAACTTTTTTAAAATTTTTAAGTAATATTGTCCCACTGCTGGGCAAAGGCTTCTCCCCTAGATTTCCAACGCACCCTCTCTGTCTTATGTCTGGCCAATCGCTCGAGAACGCGTCCAGTAGGCTTATTATCTAAATCGCTCGCAATCGCCATCGTAATCATTTTGACAGTTCATGTATGGGCTGACAATTGGCATCGGAATCAGCTAGCTCTCACATTCATACAAGAACTGTCAAAATGAACACGATGGCGATTGCGAGCGAGTTAGACAATAAGCCTCGGCCTGCCGCGGCGCCGATAGCCATTCTGGGGCATCCACTGAGTGAGAACTCGTGCCCACCGCTCTGGATAGATGTTTGTTACCTCATGCAACATTTATCTGATGTATTTTGATGAAATTTGGCATACTTACATGTAATTTCTAACCGGCATTAACACAGGATACTTTTAACCCGCGTAATTGCATAGTTCTTTACGAAGTCATTAACACGGTAATCAATCTTTACGTACGTCTTTTATAAAACTTAGCTGTAGGTACTAAATAGGATACTTGTACAGGGAAACAGCTATCCCATACAGCTAGTCGTTTAGTGACGTTGGGCGATATTATAGCCGCGAGGGAATCGTTCGATATCAGAGCTCGTAGGTAAGTAATAGTAACGATTTGTTCTTCGGTGTTTTATTGATGCTCTCATTTATTTACGAATTTCTCTTATCTCCGCTTGAACTTAGCGTTAAACCTTCACTCCCACCGAACTCATGTTTACCAAATGACAGTATTTTACCAATAGCTCGAACAGTTAGTTTAGCACTGAACTTATGAAAAAAGTTCTACTAATTACATATACCTAGAATTGTTTTCCCGAAATCTTAACCGCTAAATCTATGTACTCTTTATCGAATTCGAATCTTAAATTTAAATATTAAAAAGTAAACTAGAATTCGAAACAAGAGTTACGTCAGAGGGAGAGTTGCTTAGGGCTTCCTTGGAAGCAGATGTATTATTTTAAAGAATCTAAAAAGCTAAATAAAATACTGAAGACATATTCAAAGTTTGATTAATTAGATTTGTGAGCCAACTGAGCTACATCATCCCGTCATAGAGTCAGTGCCTCTTCAGGGCAGCTCTACAGTACCTACTCTAGGTCAGGCTGTTCTTTATCCTTTCTTTTTACCTCACACGTGACTCTTAACCCTAGAGTAGTCGCGCTTTCTCGTGAAACGCGAGTGATCGCGCGGGAGCATTTTGCCGCCCGTACTTAATACGATTTATTTTTGTTAATACGAGTCATATGCATTTGTAATTATGTTTCAACGATAAATTAAAACACTATCTATAAGAATAGGAAACATTTACTACAGTTTTATAGTTAGAAATTAGAAAACAATGCTTTGGGAAATCTTAGGTCATTATTTTTGTTTTTTCTGAACTTCTTCATTATTATTTATACAAAAAAATTAAATATGAAACCTAATAACTAAATTATGCGTTTTCATCTTCTACAGCATGTATTTCACCAAAACAATCCTGTCACATGTACATGTAATGCTCGTTGCACAGTAACTTTACACATCTATTGCACCCTTTTTTGTCCTTCTATTTTTCTTCCATGGACATACTGCGCATATACCTTCTCAAACTACTTTGTTGTTCCGGTGGCACAAATCGAGCGATTTGGTACCTCAGATGTTTCTGTAAAGTGTTCACGCCGGATCTTCTAATGATATGTGGTCTAGTCATGCCAGGGCAATTTCTTTCAGAAATGTTCGGCGTAATAATAATTAGCCAGTATTGTATTATTGTATGCCCAATAATGAATTAAAACAAACTAAAATTAATTATCATACCATATTTACATTAAAATAATACTATACGCAATGAAAACAAATAATATTTCAACGATAGTAAAAACTAAGACCCGCAAACTTTACTAACGTGAGCAGTCGCGCGCTGAGCAATTTGCCGCCAAACGCGACACACCACCAATAACCTTTGTCTCCTGGGGTCATCTGCGCACCGATTTAATTGTTATTTCTAAAACAAGAAGGCGAGGGACGGGGGGGCAGCTACACGGACGCTTGACCTTGACAAATGCATAGTGTATAAAATAAAACGAAAATTGTGCCGCGGGCGGCAAAATGCTCATAGCGCGAGCACTCTAGGGTTAACTAAAGTCGGATTCCATAATGGTCATCATAGCTGAGCTGAAAATAACTATTGACATAGAAACAAATTAAATAAAAATTTTATTGTATGATGAAGTTGATGTGCGTGGCTGTTGGCGTCCGATTGCCTTGGTCTTAGATGAAAATTTTGGTTTTTGCACAAGAGCATTTCATTTTGTGCAGCTCATCCCCACATAGCACTAATTATAGGTACTCTTCTTAGATCTTTACGATAAAAAATAAATATTCGCCCAATGCGGATCTTATATAGGGAAAGCCTTGTATTCGGCTTAATTCTATAGCCATCGTCTTTGATGTGTTAAATTGTCTGAGCGCTTCTTAAATCATGCTTAAGCCCATTATTACACTTGCTCTTTACGCTTCATTCACACGCTCCGCACTTTCTAATTGAAACATGACATTTTATAATTGTTTGTTTACATTTGAAACGAGCGGTTTCGCAACGTTCAATTGTTTCAAAAGAAATTGGTTAACAAGTTTACAACCTCGAAAAGTAATAAAGCCGAAACTATTGTTAACTTTTACACGGATAAGCTCTTAAACAAACATGCCATATTTTTGCAACTGAACAGTTTCGGACGCGAGGTTTTTATTTAATTAAATCGTTTCATGAAAAATCTTGGAATCAGCCCAAAACACGAGGATTATTGCTCCCTTACAGCTGCGCCGAAGTAGGTACCTACAGACTGAAATCGTCGATGGAACTGAAATTTGACACCGAACCCTAACGGTTGCGGCATCAGAAAGGCGCCATACTTTATTTTACATTTAGGTTAACCAATCATAAGTCACTCCTGAAACGATGTATATTTTTAAAGATGCAATTCCTTTGGGCGTGGTCTGTGTGCGGGCGATTACGCATGCACAAAAGTTACGTGGGTGAAAAGAGTGACACTGAGGATTTTGTACTCATATATCACTCATCATAAAAAAGTTTGTAAGTGTTTCAAAGTATTTAACAGTTATATTTTACGGGTCAGTGATTTTCGGACTAGGAATTTCCTTAATTTGTGTTGTGTCTCTCTAGCCTAATTTCATAATTGTTCGTCCTCGGTCCTGATTCCGTGATTGATACCGTACCTACAGAAAGTATCTTTTCATCGCGTGACTTAAACTTAATTTTTTATGCTTGAAAGACACTATAGACCTAAATGTTTCATATTAATATGAATTTGATATCTCGACCAGTTTCTGAAAAAAAGGGGCCAAGTATGAGGTCAAATTTTCTTTTCAGGTATGAATGGGAACCCTAATAAACGCTTGCATTGAAAATGCAACTTATCTCCTGGGAAGTAAACGGTCAATCGTATGCGTAATATGAATTCTCCACTCCACACGCTACAAGACTTATCGTGAATGGAAATTTGTTTCGGTTATTGAACAGAATCGGCTTTTAAAACTAATGGTCGACTTAAACATCGTTTAGTTTGTGGAGGACGAAACGTTCAATGGTTAAATTATTCCGTTGTCGCTAACGGAATTGCCTTGTTAAAGTAAACCGTGATTTGCACAGTGCCAGGAAAATTATGACATCGCGGAGCATTTGCATTGTAAGCTCTGTTGTGGCGAACTAGCTAATTTTATTTGAAGAGACACAAACTTCATTCGTTGACAATTGAAGTAGGAAGGTTCTGTGTATGGTCCCAACTTGATTAGCCACTGTTTGTATAAGACATTGTATTGTAATATATCGATTATGTAGTTATGAAACGCAATGCGTACCGTGTACCTACCTACTTAAAGTAAAATGTAAATAACGTTTAGTAACACATGTTATGACCCGCGGCTTTTCTCGCGTGAAACTAGGTGTGGGAGTTAATCCGGGATTTTAGTGGTTTTCTTTGGGAGTGTATGGAAATTCCGTGGGAATGCCCAAAATTCCATCGTGGTCACTAAGCAGTTGAATAATATGCGTAAATACCGAGCACGTGGGAAAATTGGACTAGGTTAGCCTGTATGATATTTCTGGGATACAACTGTCTATAAACTAAAGAGACAGATACTGACAAACTTTCACATTTATAATATTAGTAGGAAGTAGAATAATGCAGAGACGAAAGTGCAAAAGTTGTGTCGTTTACACGCAATGTTATGCCTCGACCAAATTCCTAAAATAACCTAACCCATCCCAACTCAAAAATTAACGTAAATTATTCAACGATTATTCATAGAATTACGATTACCATACAGGTGATCAAGTGATTCATCACTCATATGATTTGGTCACGCACGTGATAGTAATTAGCTTCCTGTTATAATAATTGCTGTTATGGCCAGTGTCCTATTTATCTTCACATATGATAAACATTTTTACCTACTAAACTAAAAGCAGAAACAACGCTAATGAAGTCATCGGTGGTGCAGACCGGGCTTACGCGTTTCGTTCGGAGTCTGCGGAATCCTCGTATCCTCGTAGGTGGATTTCTGGGCAGATCGTTGAGCTCTGAAAATCTAGAATGGCATCAAAGTGTGATGGTGCATTGCCGCACTGGCCGCTTCTTTGTGATATTCTGTTGCCAAGCATTGACTTAGCAAGCCTACCCTGAGCTCTTAAATAGAGTAATTATGGAGCATCACGCATGGGGTTACTTCACGAGTCCACTCTCTGTTTCGTTTAGTCTAGTATCTTATGGTGATTTGTTATTTGTTGTAGATAGTTAAGCTGTTTATTTTTTACAAAGAAGCAACCAGGAATTGGAATAAAATGGTGTGCGTGAAAGCGGCTAGTCAAAATGATTCCATGGCTACAATCGCCAAGATCCATGAAAAATCGTTAATGTTTTGACCTTACCGCGTTATTCTGTTACGGCGTCTCTATTCGTCCGAGGCTCATTAATAGGGAATTAATTTACGTTGCCTTCGCTAGCCCTATTTTTATTGACTACTTTTGTCAGAAATAGAAACGCTAGAAGCTGTCTTAATAGAAGTTAGACATTGTTATTTCATATAGTATTTGAAGATCTTGAGTTCTTCGGAAGATTGCAAACCGGACTTTCTCACTAAGCTTTGTAAGAAAATAGACCAGTGAGCACAGCAAGCGACCTTTCCTTTTGCTTAATCCTTCCATGTTCGCATAGCTCTAGGTCGGCAGGTGGTTTTTACCTGGAGTCCCGCTTTGATTCACAAAAAATCGAGGCTCCTAAATCTGCTTTAGCGGCTCGTAATAAAATTATTCGTGTAAGACTGCGAACATCAATAAATATATTGATGTAGGTTATTAGATATGACGTGTTCGAATTCAGTATTTTACACACGCTATACCTACTGGCATAGGTACAACATATTTTGCTTGTTTGCCTAGTCATACCAGCCAATACCAGTCAATAGAGAAACAATACTATATTTTGTGAGGTTAGCTCACGACAAAAACCGAACGAGTATTAACTATTAACCTAATTCAATTCCTGTCTATTCTGGAAGTCTATTAACCGCACATTAAAAAAATCATTAATAGAGAACTGTGTCATTGCGTCTGCCGTTTTTATTATTCAGAAATGACAGGCGATGTGACCATAAATGCCCTGTTGTTAGGGCCGTAAGGTTTCTTTTGAAAGGTGTGTTACTGAGATTATATGGCTGCGTGTAGACGATGAGAATTGGATTCAAGTACACGTCACTGAAAATAACATTACGAGTAACACACGTGCGTAAAGTGATACAGCAGCTTGCGCTGTTTACCTTATTACAACTGTGAGCGTAATTCATAATTACATTTGCCTACCAAAGAGGATTCGTAACCGGTGAATTTTTCCATCACACCCTTGAGATTACTTGTAATAAGCATCTTAAGCTCTTCAAAATTGTGCATGCGGCATACGAGGATAGAAATTCATCGTTTTTTTTATTGATTCCTAATGAATAAGACTGGTCGGGCCTCGAAGAAACAGATGCTTTTTGAAGATTTTTTTGTAGGTTTTTGTTTATAAAGGAAAACGGAATAAATGGTTTCTTGACCCACTGTGGTACTTTTTCCCTTGACTTTTAATGTGCGAACGTTCTACTTAAAGTAGCAAATTGGGTCAGAAATCAATTTGTTCGATAGTATGTCTGAAACGGTGAAAAACATATCTCTAGTGACGAAATTCCTTGAAGAAATGGCACGTGCTTTTATTAAATCTTGGGTATTTGGCGTCCTCTTAACCCTGCTACAATTAGAAAACTCATAAACAATTATCTCGCCAATCATTACGAATATCCGTTACGAAGACCATGCCGTTTAATAGCTATATTGTTTCCGCTTGTTCAGGTTGTTCCATGCAAAGCGTTCGTAAATGACAACTTATAATTGCTTCCAAGTAAATCCAGTCATTAAATTAATATGGTTTCCAAATTCCGCTGAACTATAATAATCTTGTTTGTTGACTAATACCGTGTTCCTATGAATAGTTTAGGATTCAAATAGGCTTTGGTTAGTTCGAGTCGACGCGAAGTAAAATCACATGACCTAGTCTCGAAACACAATAGGCTGAAATGCTATGCTATGTACGTAACAGGGTAATTACTGCTTTACTATTGATTGAGCTATTCAAGAAGGGAAGGAAGGCAATATAAACACGTTAACGGTCGCTCGGAAGAATAATGAAAGTGTTTAAACCTTCTCATCAATTACGTTATTATGTGCGCACTATGATTGATGGAATGTTGACTTTGTTCTGTTTGTACCAAATATTTCTGGTAAAAATGGACCGTCAATTGTTTGTCTGATAGGTGCCGATTTTTGATAGGTACTGTTAGGAATAATTAAAAGGAGCTAATAGCATATATCGACGGTGAAGAAGCAAGATCTCCTATTTTGTAATTTCGGCTTAATGTAAGATATGCGCTATTGGTTGGTTCTCTCAATAGTATTCAAACTACAATAATTAAAATTTGCAAGATGGGATATCTTGGTTCTTCCCCGTCGATATCGCGTTATCTAAATTTTAGCATATCCGAAGAACGAATGTTTGTTCCTGTTGTAAATACTATTTGGTTTTTAGTTACTTAGTTAGGTACTTTATTTCGCAAATCGGACCAACTGTACTCAATTCAAGCTTCATCGTGTTCTTGTTAATCTAGCAAAAATGATATACAAAAAGAAGATCCATAAAGTATGTATACATTGCGAAATAAAGGGTAACAGTTTTCACACTCAAAATGCTACTTTGTGTCTGGACTAATTCGAACTGCTTACTACTATCGAACTTTAAGAATAAAAGCGATTTAAAGCCTTTTTATTTCTTACTAGCTTCTGCCCGCGACTTGGTCTGCGTAGAATTATACATAAAAACCTTCCTCTTGAATCTCTCCATCTATTAAAAAAAACCGCATCAAAATCCTTTGTGTAGTTTTGAAGATTATAGACATACATAGGGATATAGGGACAGAGAAAGCGACTTTGTTTTATACTATGTAAAAAGCAGCGTTGGTCATATTAAAATAAAAAAAATTGCACCTAGGCAAATGATTTGCTGAAAACATAGTTTCCTTACTATTGTGTGGTCATAAACTGATAAGATATTATTATTATTACTACCCATAACTTAATATAATATCGCCATCTTACAGATGATCGACGCCACTGATAATTCAATTGAAGGTTCCTCGTCATAATAATAAAAAACTCTTTAAGTTGCGGTATCTATTTGAAGTTCTTAACAAATTAACAGATGCTTATTTCTTAGGTACAGAATCTTAATGAAGAACAAAAACGTTGGATAATATTTTGACCCACTTCGATCATGCGCGGCCTTGCTAACCGCATTACTTATGTTCTTGAACCCTACATTTTAACTTGACGAAAATGCTGCATCAATTACTGCACCCGCAGACTTCGATTGATTCTGTTGTTGTTATGTAAAATTGGATACTTGTTTAGCATTGAGGATCCATTATATGTCATTAAGGTTTCAAAATAAATGTCTACAGATTCGGTGGTACTTTTTCCATCCGGTCATATCATATCAGAAATTAATGAATAACGTAGTGGAAGAGCTAAAAAAGATCTGCAAACCTCTCATTTCCTTGGCAACAGTGGCGTAACTATAACGTATGGGGCCCGTGGCAAATTCGTCAAATGGGGCTCCTTCCTCAATATAAGGAAGTGCACCAGCGTCCCTTCTGTGCTCTAAACCAAGCCAGTTCGGGGCCCCGTAGAGCTAGGGGCCCCTAGTATTTTGCCACCCCTGCCACCCTATAGTTACGCCACTGCTTGGCAATAGAGCCGTGTTTAGATTATTTTGAGCTCTTTCACTGTTTGAAACTTCTGATGCTGACTGTACTTTCACGTGGTTCTGTTCGTTTGCAGTTTCTAGAACGCGGCTACGCTTTTGCAGTATCTGAATAATGATAAATGAAAATTGTATAGTCGTGTTTCATACTTTTTATTGTTTTCTTTTGTTACAGGAAAAAATCTCTACAACAATGAACATGTAGCGATAAAGATGGAGCCTATGAAATCTAAGGCTCCGCAACTGCACCTAGAATATCGATTTTACAAGTTACTGGGCACGCATGGTGAGCTAATATAGTTTTTGTTAGAATTATTTATCGATAAACGTTCTAATTGGGAAATCAAGGCTGGTCCGTAATTAAAAAATGATATACACGACGAATCCATAGATTAATACCATTAAAACTGTACACCATCATTTAAATAGGAGGGGTTTTTTTGTTTCTAAATGAAATGTCATGCTAAACGTGACCTTTAAGTCTTGTTACCTTAGGCTCTGTCTATCCCGTAAAGGATAAAGTAGTGATTTATGTATGTATGTATGTAAATCAAATATACTGAGGTATTTAGCATCGACAGTGTCATGCAAACCTAATTGTAAAGAATTTAAAAGATGCCATTCAAAATGTAATCGAAAATGGATGTCCAATTCTTCCTAACTTTAATTAAACAATAGCCTACGCTCTTTTCTCGTGATACTATGATGCCGATTGACCTTTCCAGAGAGAGGTTTTACAGAAAAACCATAATCATTTGTTATGCTTATACCTTATACCACATGGATTGTAGAGGATGACTCATTTGTAAGATCCTTCGCAGACTGACAACAGCCTGTAGTTTCGAGTTCCGCTTACAAGGTGTTGCCTTTACATTGCAAAGAGTACCGAGACCCTAATGACGCATACAGCAGACATTACGCCGCCGCCACACGGCGGCAGCTGTGTGCGTTATCGTCAGGTACTCGTAATATTATAAAGAATGCAAATATCGGAAGTCCGGGCCATTGTCATTCTGTGTCAGCTCTAATCTTGCTATTGTGCGTGGGATATTTTTAATTTTCTACAAGTATCAGAGTAGCTTTAGTTTCGTTGAGATTATTTGATATTGATACAATTATTTGATCAGAGGGCGTACCAAAAGTGTATTACCTCGGAACTTGTGGCGGCCGCTACAACGCTATGGTCATGGAGTTGTTAGGTCCCTCGCTCGAGGACCTGTTCGTACATTGCGGCCGAAGGTTCAGGCTGAAGACGGTTCTCATGATCGCTATGCAGCTAGTAAGTGCGAGCGACCTGTGTCCCGTAGATAGACACCTTGACACAACACCGTAGGAAACACTGTTTGGGCAAAGGTCGCGAGGGCTATCAAGCCGTGGTCATGGTTGTTGTAACGGTCACTCAACGCGGCTCTTCTCTAACTAGCCAGTATCGTGTTAAAAGATGTATAAACCGTAGCAATGCTCTCGCAGACCTCTAAATTTGATAGCGGTGTTGTGTCAACAACAACTTAAAAGCGTAATAAGAACGGTGGAAGCGAGAGCAATGCTCGTATGTTCTACGTGAGTACTGAATTTTTTTCTTTCTCCCTCCCTCCCTACCCTATTCCCGTGAATCCTGTAGCGCCGTCGACGGCGGAAGGCATTCCTGAGGTCTACTATTTCGGCCCCTGCGGTAAATACAACGCCCTAGTGATGGAACTGCTTGGGCCTTCGCTGGAAGACCTGTTCGACCTCTGCGGCCGCCGGTTCTCTCTTAAGACTGTCTTAATGATCGCTATGCAGCTGGTGAGTCAATGGTGTCTCATAACAACGAATGAAAAGCAGTGAAAGCGTTTGTTTTTCGCGAAATATGTATAGTCACTCCAGACGCTTGCTTTGTATTAGGTACCATAATCGAGTCGCTTCATCAAAGCCAGTACAATGTACCGGTAACTTGTTACTATGTAAATTATGATCTTGCATGTATCATCAACGATACTGACGACTAATTGGAATGGAAGCGTTAGTCACTAAATTGTCTATGTGTTTCAGTTACATCGTATCGAGTATGTCCACACGAGACACCTAATATACCGAGATGTGAAACCGGAGAATTTTTTAATAGGTAGAACTGCAACTAAAAGGGAAAAAATCATCCACATCATTGGTAAGTAAATAATAAATCGTGAAAAGCAGAGCGTGGTATCTTTATCTTATACGCTTCGATACCTTTTCGATGTCTTGACCGCAACTACAAAGTTCTAGTTTATTCATGTTATGATTTTGCGTCGCTCGTATCATTAGGTAACGAGATATAAGAGCAGTGAGCAAAGTAATATAATCTCCTGGCCGACTGGGTGAGGCTTGCGGTTGAAATCTATTACTTCACACGCGGACATATATTGAAATGGACGATACAAGTACGGCGAACTGTATGAGAAACGAGCTTGTCAGTTGTTAAATACGCCATTCGTAAATGTTTCTTTTAACGCATTCGCTGCCAGCTGCCTTCCCGAAACTTCTTCAGGTGCCACAGACGTACATGTGCGTTCAAATGGCTGTTAAATTAAGTCAGCGGGACTGGACGAAGTCAAGAAAACGCATAGATCGTCGGTGGAAGTGAATGCGTTAAACGAAACTGTCACGTGGCAATATGCGATACTGCATGGTTTAAGCTAACTCAACTTTGACAAAAAATTAAAATTATAACTGTTTTTATGACACTCAAGATAGAACGACTTGCGTCATCCACTTTACGGGTCTGTGACTTCACCGTATTTGCATATTGGTACACAGTTTTTTTTTCTAACCATTCCGTCTTGTTACAGATTTTGGTTTGGCCAAAGAATATATAGACTTAGAGACAAACAAACATATCCCATATCGGGAGCATAAGTCACTCACGGGGACCGCAAGATACATGTCAATAAATACACATTTAGGAAAAGGTATGAATCGCTTCAGTAACAAACTATCGTAGCGTAACTTGAGATAGTTCTATAGGAGGTTGATTCATCTTAATTGGGTTTAACCTCTGTGGAATACAAACAAGACTTGGCTGATTTTAGTGTTAAATGTAACCACAAACCTCCTTATTCATAGGCGCTTGTTAAGCCTTTGTTAGTCAATCATTATTTGGTTTTCATACGCAACTACGTTGCAACCGTCACTTTTGCAAAAAAATTGAATAGTATGCATACTGTGCAATAACGTCGTAGTACCTACCTAAACAATCCTTGAATGCTGATGTAAATCTTTGAAAAGTGCCTATTTTGAAACTATAGTGTTGTACCCCGTAGGTGCGATTTATCACTAAACTTGCAAGTGCTGCCGAACTTTTCAACCTCGCGAAGGACCGGAGGAAATATGCGGAGCTGACTGCCAACCTCCACTAGTTGGAGAGGCACTATAAGAGAGAGAGAGAGATGATTTACCTTGCCAAACATACATAACATAATTTATTTTATTTTATGTTTTTAAACTTTTTTTGAATAAGGTGGTTTAGCTGTATGTATAAGGAAAACAATCCGCTTCCCATTTAGCGCCTCATGGGACAATAAAAATGTTCACATTTAATAATTTGTTTGGTATTAATAAAATCTCGTTTGCTTTTTTCAGAACAATCTAGACGCGACGACCTAGAGGCTCTCGGACATATGTTTATGTATTTTTTACGTGGTTCCTTACCCTGGCAGGGTTTAAAAGCTGATACACTTAAAGAAAGATACCAAAAAATTGGCGACACCAAGCGAGCGACGCCCATTGAGGTAAGATTTGCAAATACAAGCTCTATGCTATACACGCTGAAAGTTGTTCGCGTCCTGACTGGCTAGAGAAAAATATCGTTACATATAGGGTAATGCCACCAGTGTCACCACTTTAAGCTGACAAGAACCAGTAATGGACACCTTATTCTTAATTTGAAGTACCTGGATGACCGAGGTTTGTTCGGTATTTTTATTTCGGTACGTTTTGAAACCCCCTGCATGCCAAATTTCAGGAAAATCGTTGGAGCCGTTTCCGGGATTCAGATTATATATATTATAATATACAAGAATAACTCGTGATAAGGTATTAGATAGATTAGATTATGGTTAGAAAATGACTGTTGTGAAATTAAATTACAAGCCCTTCGTTTCTTTTAAGTAGAGTTATTGTGCGTTATTGGGTCCTTATCCATTTCTGGTACAGTCATCAGAAGAAAAGAGCTTTCAGTTCCTACAGGCTAACAAACTTGACTAAACACGGTCGGTTAACATGACAGGTCGCCGTCCACTTGCCATTATCACTATCGCGTACTGAATTCACAAAAGCGTGATCGCTTATCGCGTTCGGAACTTAGACAATGAACGGAGATCGCGCCGATACGTAATCCAGATATGGCAAGTGTAACATTGAAACTAAAATGAAATCATTGTATTTTTCTTGGCGAATAACCATAATATGTATGGGTATAATAAGTATGGGTTAATTTTTGACTGCGCTCGTTCTTCGATTGTGCGGTTGCGTAAATCGTGTATGAAATTTTGCCAATGTAAGTTACGCATTAAAAAAAAACTTAATTAGAAATTAAACTTTTAATTTACTAAATTCCTTAAAAGAAGTAATATTTTAATTCAAATCAACACACCCACGTGCGGTTGTTAATGCTCTTAACTTACTATAGCGACTGAATGTATGAATTAATACCTACCTACCTCTATATATCTGTAATGTACTTATTTTGCTCAATAAAGATTTACTTTTCATATAGGGACTTACTTTAACAGTAAAATACAGTTTCAAATTGAAACTCCGTTGACAGGCCATATTTTTTAATTTAATTTTAACCGTAACTGCTCATCCGAACATGGCGCTATCAGCCAGATAAATACAGTTAACAAAACACCGCTAAAAACAAAACCGTATCGTTCCAGGTGCTATGCGAAGGCCACCCGGAAGAGCTGGCGACTTACCTCCGCTACGTGCGCAGACTGGACTTCTTCGAAACCCCCGACTATGACCAACTGCGTCGTATGTTCCGCGACCTCTTCGACCGTCGCGGCTACGTCGACGACGGCGAGTTCGACTGGACCGGCAAGACTATGGTAAACAACTCTGTCAACTAGACTATAGTCAGTCTAGCTACGCATACAAGCGGTTAGATTGAAGCATCATCTAATTTGATAGCCACGATAACGGTGGATATGTTCAGTCCTTCTTATGCGAGAGATACGTAATGTGAACGCTACTGAATTTGGGCGAATATTGCATGCCCTGTACTACACTAATTTTACCGAAAAATCGCGCGGGGCAAGAAATTGATTTGGATTCATGGAATTAATGCATGCATTATAAACATATTATACACGTGAAGCTGTTGGTACAACTAATGTCGCGAAATTAATTTCACGCCACTAATTTCGTAATGTAATTCCGGCTTTTGATGCGGAATTTCTCGTCTACCATAGAGTGCCATAGATGACGTACAATCGCATACGACGGACTGGGCGTTGTACTCAGTGGCTATAACTGTTGCCATTTTCTTCTGTTAATGTTTGATCTGAATGCCGTTAATGCACCATAATTCCTCAATGCTTTCGTATAGTCCTGTGGGGTTATAAATCAAAGTGGCAGTTGTGATCACTATTATGACAAATAACTAGATTTGGTTCTGTCTACTTCTTTTATTTATGCTATGGTATTCTTTCTGTTTGGTTGTTGATATTTATATCACGAATTTGAATAAATATCGAGAAGGAACTTTAATGATACAATTGTTCATATTTAGAAGTTGGCAGAAACACTGTGTTCATTTATGAATGCTTGCTTCTTCTGACTGCTTGTATGTGCATAGCTAGCCTTTTTGTACATATTTTTATATTAAAATAATGTTCAGTTAAATCAATGCAATCACAATAATCGCTTTGATCATTAACACGTTCGCTGCCGGCTGTGCACCGCACATTTGCGTTCGAACGCCTATTAAACTTTGACATTGCAAAATTCACAATAACGCCTATATGCGTTACCGGCACTGAATGGGTTAAATAATTAAAATGCTGATAGAGTTTGATTTGATCCTTCTTTTCTATGATACTAGTCTGCTCTTTATAAACGTCGCTATTTGACATATAGTAAGCTTATGCCTCCCTTCACTGGCTACATACGAAACACAACGTGTAGATAGATAGATACACACGCTCAATTATAGCACATGTAAAAGTTTGTTTACATGTACTCACTTAGAACAAGCTTGAGATTTGTATGCTTATAATAATAACGCGTTTGATACACATGCCAATATACATTGAGCATGTGTATGCACTTTTAGCCGATAAACTGTTAACTGTGGCTAGAATTTGACATGAGAACGTGGAACATTGAAGTGTTAATTAACCTGTTCTCTTTACGTGTTTGAGAGACACCATAAATAGGTAGTTCATCTGCTGACGAATGACTTTTCGAAAGAAGTTGTTTCCACACTGGCTCTAGGACTAAATGTTCAACATATAAATTATTTTCATTGTGCAGTTTAAATCGTCGATGATAAACGTAATGTTCAATCGTCAATTGATATGATTTACATTTTTATTTAACTTTAATGAACTTGCAATAATTTTAACTACAGCCTGTATTCCAGATCCGTAGTGATGCAAATAATTTCATTTTGAAAAGTTACTCCGAGAAATAGCTCTGTATTTGAAAGAATATAATTTGAACTTTACAGAAAATAGTGTCCATACCAACTTTTGAGAAATCCACCATGGAGAACCGTTTTCCATTTTCCACGCACAAAGGAGAAAATGATGATTAATTACATGTTGTAGGCGTATTTTTTAAAGTTTACATGGACGATATCGGATCAAATGTACCCAACTAAATAGCATACATACATATATACATATCCGTAATTAAAAAAAAAATACATACAAAGGGGTTAATTACAACAAAAATTTATTCATTCCTTTGTGTAACGACAGTTTCACCTTTATTCCATTGCGATAAGAGTCAAAAAGTCGTAACACAAAGGAATAAAATTAACTTTTGTTTTGATATTAACCCTTAACTATGTTTTTTTTAAAACGACTCAATAATCACGTCTTTTTCCCTTACGGGATAGTCGTTGTTAATTAAAAAAAACAGTAACGCGATTGCTTTTGAAAACAGGGTTAAAAAAATCCCGAAAAGGAGAATAAAGGAGCAACCACACCGCTGCGTATACGCAGTGACGTGTCGCTTGCGTCATGTTCTCTCACCGTTTCTACATACATTTTTTTGCGTAAACGCATCGTCGACGTATTTTACGCACTGGTGTGGCCGGACCTTAAGTGTCATACAAATGTAACAATATCCGTACGCATACTATTATGTATTAAGATTTGAGGGTAGAGCTATTTCATTGTATCATCATATAACAAAGCCTAAACCTATTGACGCTTTAAAAAGTTTGCCAGTGAGCATGCACAATTTTAACGTTTTTATTCATATTTACTTGACTTTGACGCACATGAAATGTATTCATGCAACTTATGCATTAACCTAGCTTAAAAAAAATCCAGAGTTGTGTCTCCAGCATATTTCTGTCATATTGTTCTTGAGATTCGTCTTTAAGACCAAGTTAATCGTTTCTAGACTGTAACTTACCCGAAAATACTTTAAAAATCAACACTTCTGCTGATCTTTTTGCACTCTGTATATTTTGAAACATGGGATGTTGCTAAAGGTGTTACAATATGTGAAAAATGACAATATTTTTTGAACTTTAGCAGCATCCTCTGTGGGCCTTGTTATTTTGTTTCTAATTGCTTTTTCGCTGACTGACAGCACTTTTGTTTGGAGTCAATGTTAATGTGCAAATAATACGTCATTATAAACTAACCCATTATTAAATTTATGACGATTATTGTCCTTACGACAAATGCATTTGTATTTTTTTTTAATTATTGTGACCAATTGTATGAAATAATAGGTGCAGTATTATTTGCACATCTGCAATGAACAAGCGCCTCTCATAAAATATTAACTTGGAAACGCCTGTTTAAACTTAAATTGGTATTGTGCTAATTTCACATATACAAAATACCTTTCCTACAACCTTTTTAATAAAAAAAAATTGTAACTGAACGTAAAATAACATTACAAATGCACCTGTTAAATTAATCTTTAATTTCCTTCCCTATTATTAGAAATTGCATAGGTATTTATTATTTTTGTTAATAAAATAAAGCTTATCATCTTTATCCCTTGTGTTTTTGTGTAGCTTTTGTCGTTCATCATTATAATATCTGATCAATTTAAATTTGGTGGTTTTATGCATTTGCCTTGTGAATTTTAATATGTTATGCATAGTGACGTTCGCCTAATTAATTTGGGATGTTGCATGCTGCATGCTTTCTGCTTTTACCGTCGTCAGCCCGCAAACATTCACGTGATGCGAATCTTAAGGAACGCTCCGCCCTCAAATGTGGTTAGAACTAAATCGGACAAGGTTAGTGGTTAAGGATTTTGTTACTAGTTTCTATAGCCTACAACTAATTAGATTAAGCGCTAGTACGTAAATAAATGTCATCTACTTAGTGGTAGGGTGTGGTAACTCGATTACAGCTAAGAGCTGAAGATTGTTAAACATTTGTTTGGAATTACGAGATTAAAATTATTAGTCAGGTTTATGGCTCTTAGTTGTATAGCGTTGGCATTTTTAATTACTTACCAAATTACCAATAAAATTGTTATAGTACGAGTATCTTTAACATCATCTCTCTTTTAAATTTAGTGTGATGTTTCACATTGCCTCCCGTCTTTCATTGGAAAGATAGTTTAAAAATGGCAACGCAGCGTTGAATAAAGTATGTAATGTGTCATGTTGTTGATAATTTGTATAAATTTGTTTTCAGTCTACGCCTGTGGGTTCTATTCAGACGGGCCACGAGATTGTAGTTTCACCGAACCGAGTCCATCAACCGTTCAAGGTAAGAAACTATGTGATATATATTTTTTCTTTAGTTTTATAGGCTTTTGACATTATATATCTGTATTATCGCGTACGGTGGACCGACATGCACATTCTTGGGACTTGTATAAAGTCAAAATAGTGAAACTTTATTTTTCTCGGATTAACTGCATGTGAAAGTTGTCGGAAATTATACAGTATCTTAACTATATAATCCCTTAGTGACATTGATTATTTCCCAAGGATTTAACCATTTTTAAAAGTGGTGCGTTGACAAAAAATGCAATATAACAATTCCCTTGTCAAGTGTCAAACGCTTACGGACTTTATAGATGTTTTGAATTTTGAGATTATAGATGCATGATTATTTTATAACTAAAGTACAAACTTTCACATTTTAAAATATGAACGTTGGTGCAGTTTATTCCCCTCGGATTTTGAATTCTTATAATAACCCTAGAGTCAGCGAGAGTTCTAGCTCGCTCTGCGTTACTATGGCGGTGTATATGAAGATTTCTGACACAATGTTTTTGTCGATGCAGGATGATTTATGTGATTATATGATTGGTTTGGTTGAGGACGATGAGGCTGCGCTCATCTCCGGAGAGGTTTGCTCCTTACCTTGTTGTTTAGCCCCTTGCCGTTTGCCTCAGCTGTCATCTGTTTTAATTTCATCCACAATTAATGTACATTAGCGTTTTACAGTCATAGATGTGGCTTTGTGAATATTAAATCAATACGCTGCATCATACGAAACGGTAAACGTTTTTGTTGTTTGCGTTTGTATTCGAAACTTCAAGTATCTCTGTATTACCTGGAAACACCAGCACAGAATGAACGTAATTTTTTACGAGTCGTTTTAGAAATATTGCACGGGCGTGCTACTTGACAAATCGGTTAATAGAAACAGATATCGGAATTTTTTGATGAATATTTTATTGCATTGAATTGTTTTAATTCACGACTATAGATCGACCGCTTAAATGAGGGCCGAGAGAGGTGCGGGCGCGTAGTGCGCCTGCCA
Organism: Pandemis corylana; assembly: GCA_949127965.1. Taxonomy (NCBI): domain Eukaryota; kingdom Metazoa; phylum Arthropoda; class Insecta; order Lepidoptera; family Tortricidae; genus Pandemis; species Pandemis corylana. The sequence continues at coordinate 9,879,025 of OX421866.1, read as the reverse complement.
CCCCCACCTCTCGGCCCCCGCGGTCGTCCCACCCCGCGCCCCTGCACCGCGCGGGCGAGGACTCATTTAAGCGGTCGGTCTATATATTGATAATGATAACATTAGTGAAATTGCAGGTTACAATCGAGAAACTCCTTGACTATCAAGTATAGGTTCTCTTTACAGTAGACATGGAATATTTGCGATAAAGACGATCAATGTGTAATAAACTTACTGTCAAGTTAGAGTTTGTTCAGATATTTTTGAAAACCTGGACTGCTCCGATGTGTTTGAATGATCAATAATTTGCCACGACGATGATTGTGCTTGGTGCTTCTAGGTTTTGCTAGTCCCTAACCAGTAGGTTTGTTGTTTACCGCGCCTACGATCTTAATCTCATTGACATTCACCATTTCTTTCTATCAAACGGTGTATGATTGAGTTAGAAAAATATGGTGGATGTATGCGATTGTGATCGCGCACGCGTAACACATTAAGCCGGGTACTCTGCGAGCTGTAACCGAAACTGTTCCACTTTACAGTATCCGAAAACTCTAGTATGGATGTGGCCTGCTGCGAGCGGTTCGCAACGTCCACACTAGGGTTTTTGGTTATTGTAACGTGCAACAGTTACGGTTACAGCTAGCAGATGAACACCCAGATTTAAGACTTCAGTTCGTGTTCTTGTGTGGATTTCGATAATGCTTCTACCGATACAGCGGTACCTATTCTACTTCAACCTGTGTTGTGTTCGGTGCTTGAGAGTGTATTATAGCTGCATTTTGATAGAAATTCCAACTGTTCCCATTGTTTTTTGTTCTTCGAAACATTCCCGGTTGCATAGTTTTGTTTTGAAGTGTATTTTTAATATTTTGATTAACAAAGCTAAGATTAGCCTGCAATTAAGCCTCATACTTGATGTGAGGTGGCTCTAATTGGAACAAATGCGACGTGTTTATCTTTATTTTCTTATGTAAATGGGCGAATATAACCAACCCTTGTATTTAACGAAACCATTTCTGTAAAGCGAATTTGTAGTAATTTTACATGATATTTTTTTCTGGTTGCTTTGTTTCCTACCTCTATGAAGTTATGTGAAATAACAAAATTGACGTAGGACACATTTTTTCTCGATTCCAAACCAAACTTTCAATAGCAAAATAGATTTTGAAAGAGTTATTTTTATGTACCTATTATTTTTCAAGCATCTGTTTGATCTTTTCGCTTTTAAAAATTTATCAATCTCCGAAAAAACTTCGGAGATAATTTCAATTCATAGAAATACTAGTAGAAATATAATTTCATTGACTTATGAAAACAATAACATAGGTAAGAGTGTCGTTCTAGCTAGGACCTAACAGTGTGTCCCTGTGTATTCCTAATTTTACAATAGTGTCATTAATTTCGTAAGAAATCTGAAAACATCTTGCGTAGCTCAGAGTTAATTACGTGTTTAGAAGTGACTAATATACATATCAATCGATATTTTGGTATCAAAGTGCAAAACTAAATCAATCTTGTTTTCATACTTCCAACAATCGTCAACATACAAATTCCAAACTTCGAGTGAAGTAACTTTTGAAACTTATCCTCTGATACCAAAATACCGACCTTGCCTTTTCAAAATGGTGTCTCTAACACTCTTAATGTCATAGGGGGCAGTTAAGGACAGCGGCACCGGCGGCACCGCCAATACAGGGGGCAACTGGCCCCACAGCGGGAAGGCAACTCCCCTCACTACTGGGCATCTCACGCCCGCTGATAGGCATGGTTCCGTACAGGTGAGAATAGAGCTTTGGCTTGGCTGGTAATTGGGGATACGTGTGGCTGTCAGTAAGTGGCATGACTGAGATATATTTTAGTTGACTTAACTTTAATAATAAATATTTGTAAGGGTTATTTATGGTTGTGCCACTTGTTGAGTGTCATATTGTGTTATACACTTATATCCATAGTGTTATCTTGAGATGTATTTCCCAATAAATTGCTGTTGTGCTTAGTACAAACAGACAGACGTATGGACAGGAGTTTAATATGTTTTGTGGATTTTGATTAGAGCGGGACTCTGCTGTAATTTGACTTGAACTTTGGAATCTACAGGTACATTCAAGTTCACTATCATCTACACAAGCCAATATTGTTTTTGAATTTCGCGATTTTTACTCATATTTATACATATAGAATGTAGAGGAATTACATGCTTTTTGCGCGATAGAGTCCCGTTTTACTACACAAATATACATCCAACGTTTTGAATATACACTGACTCCCTTTTCTACTAGAGCTGCGATACAAAGAGTAGATAAAGTAAATATCGTCCAATGATATCGCTTTATTCTTGCCCCTGGGCAAAGCGGGCAATAATTCTCTGGATATCATTGGTAATTCATTCCGCACTATCTTCAGAGGAGAAACTGCCTAAATGGATCTGTCATTAATAGTTCTAGGGCGAATAGCATGGATACTTTAAGATACATATATTACCTTGATTTATAACATTTCTTAACAAAATGGTGACTCAATGAATTCTATGGAGCATACTGCGTCTAGCCGTCTATGCAGTTTTACCTCATGGGGGGTAGTGTTGTAGTATCATGGATAAATCGCGTGTATATTTTGTTAAATGTTGTCTGTATATTTCCGACCACACTGTGAACTCGATTGTATTGCATACATTTTTTTAAAGTTCAAAGAATAGCAAATTGTCCATTAATAGTTTGCTTTATATTAGATTACAGTAAAATATAAATACTACCTTATAAATTAAAAAAAAATACGGTCTAATCACGTTACGAAAGAAAACTTTGAAAGTAAACTTCCGATTTTTCACCGTTGAGCTCTCTTGATGTCCCTAGTTATTTAAAAGATGGTTGGGTTATCTTTCTTTTTCACAGCTTAATCACACATAAAATGTGTGTATGCTGTATTTAATATTGCAGACCTGGGTCTGGATCTGCATAACTTCTGTCAACTCTACAACAAATTAACTATGTTGACTAAAAGTAAGCCTTCAGACCAGGGATTTCGCTTGTTGAAAAAATTCCTATCCCATATTATGATTTATGATGTATCTTGTCTACTCCATAAAGGGAGATTTCAGTATCCTAGGTCCGAAAGCCAGGGTTCTTTTGATGAGTCGGACACTTTTTTCTGTGTTAAGAAACATTCCAAAATTTTCAAAACGTTTTTTATCATAACGTGATTGATTATGGTGTAGTTAAACCATTTATTTTATGCATGCTTTTCTTGTGGTCTTAGTACATGCAACATTTTTTTTTAATATGTACGTTGTGAATGTATATTGGTGTATTTATTTTTTAGCTGTTGAAGAATAAGCATTTTCGGTATGTGAAATTCCCCGGATCCGTTTCCACGGTCAGTTGTTAACATTTTGCGGCAATCATTGTGTGACAGTCTGCATGATGCTTTATGTGCTCTTTCAGAAACGCTTAAAGGGGTATCTACACGGTTGGATTGACTTCATGACCGGACTATTCAGTTTGAGTTGATCAGGGGTTACCAAAGGTTGTTTAAATTGTTTTTATTGCGATGCATATTCTACAAAGGCGTTGATGAATACCGTTAAACACATTTACGGTAGAATCGAACTGTGGCCCAACCAAGGTGACCTTTGTTGGGAAGTCGATCCTACCAAATAGGAACCGCTTTCTGAAGCACGGCCAATGTTCATTCTTAAATATTAAAGCTATTGTTTTACTATGAATAAAAGTTCTGGGACATTGTGTTACTTACGTGTACACACGTCACAATCCTGTGTGCCTAATATGATGTATGATATGAAGTTATGTTAGTTTCCTTTTATGTCTTAAGCTGTATATTGTGTGTTACTAATAGACGAATATGCCCTCACCTCATGGACATATATATGTAAGTAGGTACTATAAAAATACTAAAACCAACCACCAACGCCACTCGCGGTGTCACAAATTGGTTTTAGTTCAGAAGACACGACGGATGAATCGCTTGTGAGCCTAACTGATATGCGAATTATCATGAGAGCAGTCTACCACTAATAGTAACCTTTGCTAATTTTATAATATGCAGCAGACTTCTTATAGATAAATCATATTTTGTCTGTATCTCGCAAAGGCTTAAAACAAAATAGATGTTAAGTTATCAAGAGCATAGGGTTTGTATTTTGGGCTGTCAATAAGCGACACTCAATTGTTTTTAATGTCTCCAGAACTTCTTATTCCGCAATTTGCATAGCCGCTAAATGTTTTTATTGATGCTTTGTATGTATATCGTGTTAAAAATTGGAATTACAAAAAGACCTTGTCTTTTTGTAATTCGAATGGCTCTCTTATTTTTTTTGTATGCGTAATAGTTCAACGCTTTGTTTTTGTTATTGTTAGATGTTATAAGCTTAGTGTTTTTTTATTTATTTATTTAATTTTAAATTTCAAACTCCTATTTCCTTCGCTAGTTTTGAACTAATGTTTTTCTACAACAGTTTTCACTGATCAATACAAGTTCGATATTAATTGATAACCATCACGTGTTAGTTCTTTATAGTGACATTTGCGACCAACTGTTGCCATGCAAGATAAAATCGACTAACATTATTTGTCATACTTTTAGATTCATACACTTGCTAATACACTAGTTATGTCGTGCTACTGATTAGTTTAACTATGTTTACGACTTTAAACGCGTTTTTGGTGAGGCTGCCGTAGTGTTCTTAGTTATTTATTTACGACCAATATATTCTATCTATTATTAATGCAGTACGTCGGATTGACATGGGACTATTGGCCGACGGTTTCTAATCTATTCCAGATTTTTAACCATGGAGTGCGTCACGGGATAGATTCGGAACCGTGGCACGATTATTCGATCCAATTTACACATTATACACTCGCGAGCAAAGAAACTGGGTCACTTTTCATGTAAACTACGGAAAGTGACCCGGTTTCTTCGCTCCCGAGTATATTTATAAATGTCTGAATCTAGATGTCTATTTCAAATTTTACATTTATTACTACAGACTACATATTTTTCTAAATTAAATACCCACCAAGTGTATATCTGGATAGAGAACGGTAATAAAAGCACAAATAAACCAAGGGCGTTAATTGTTGTAAAAAATAATTCTAGTTTTATCCACTTTCTACTATTGGCGTTCTCTACAGCTACTATGAAATATCGTATATGCCTACCTTACCTTACTCTTCCTATGTATGTATATGACAATTGTAAAGAATTAGAAATCTGTTTACTAGTAACGTTATTTTTTACTAATTATTACTTAGATATTAATTGACAGTGCCTTTGCTTGCAAGCGTTCATAAATACATGACATAAGATGTACCTACTAAAAGATGCCAGTCAAAATTATGTGTCATTCTCATGTGCAATGGGCCAGTAGCAAATTAAAAACCCAAATGGACTTGCCCAAAGTTACTAAAAGGGTAGGAGGGTAGGTAGGCCTTAACAATAAAACTATTTTGTCGTTTTGTTTTTACCAATGAAATAAATTTTCTCTTCCTCTATTTTCTTTGAGTAGTAAATAATAGAATTCATCTCGCGGCGTGTACCGCCAACGCTTTTAGATACGGAATAGAAAAAGGTTGGAGGCCAAGATTTGTAGCAGCTGTCGCCGCTCGTTGATGCAACATTGACGTTAACGAACGCTTAAGCATTACGCACATAGAACGAAGTGCCGCTATTTATTCTAAAGCCAATGCTGCATGGCATGTGCAGCATTAACAGGCGTTTATGAGTAACCCGAGCGTATGTTTTAAGTTTAAGTATGAGTGTGCAACTAAACTAAGTCTGTGCAAGGAATATTATCTCATTATCCGGGTGCTGAATAAGAGATCCCCTTCGCGAGGCAGCTACATGAGGCATGATTTCGTTTGCCACAAGGCTCAGTCCTTGTGCTCCGAAATTTGGTTTTCGCAGTTCGTTTGCTACCGTTCTGTTCACACTAGTAGTCATTAATTTTAAGAGTGAGAGGGATGGTGTGATACAAAATTCGAAAATCGAATGAGCCCCCCAAAATGGCTGCCTCGCGAAGCGCCCTGCTCAGTAAGGACCCTGCTACTGAGTATGCGACTGTTTCCGTTCTTTTAGATGTCTTGCCTTTGCCCTTCGTAACGTTGAACCGTTTTTCTAAAGAAATTTTTGGTCTAATTATAGTTTGGTATAATTTTTAATGGTCTGATAATATTTCGGGTTAGCTGTCGGGCTACTTGGTTACGTTAGGTTCATTGTATTTTTTCCGAAATTAGACGAAACGATAATTAGACCAGACATTAAATTAGGAAAAAAAAAATTAATGCCTGCCAGAACCGTCTTGTCTACAATCTCCGTCCTAAAAGGTAAGCCTTTGGAACATGTAAGATGTACTTTGCTTTCGTCAGGTGGTAAGCTCGACCAACGGTGAGCTGGGTGCGGACGACCCCACTGCTGGGCACAGCAACACGCCGATAACCCAGCCGCATCACGATGTAGACGTCATCGATGACACCAAGTCAGTGTTTCAACTGTACGAAAACCATTTTTTATTCTTTTTCACTAATTTTTAGTTTTGCTCGTACGGTTTGACGGTGAAGAGAAGAAAATAGTGAGAGTTGATAAATGAAAGCGCAATTGTGTCGATGCATATCAAAGTTGCGTTGATCTTCAGAAATTGGTAATGAATTTCGAGCGATTAAAACTAGAGAAATAAAATCAGTACCTACCTTAAAGATATTTAAAAGAAACCGCTTTTGTTATTTTTAGAATTGTATATTAGATTGCGAGATATTTTGATATAACTTGACGCAATTAGCCATCATGGCAAAAAAAAATTAAGAAACTTAATTTTTATCAGTTTTCTACTCTTTAATGTCGAATTGTAAAGTTTTGATCTTACGCTGTACAGTGAAGTGAAAAATTGAAAATACTTAAGTTTTTTTGGAAAGTGAATAATGTAAATTTTGTGAATTTTCAACTTTTTTATTTCTCGTTGAATCACTGCTTCACTCTACAGCGTCTCATTATGATTTCAACCTCCAATCTAAAAAAAAAAACAATGCTTTAAAATGTTACGACGTTCTGCCTCGCTGGAGCGTAACGTATTCTTAACTTCAATGTTCGTTTGTATCTTTTTAATATTTTCTCTGCCAACGATGAATATATATATCCGTCAGAACACAGTGTAAAAATGATCTACACAACTGGCACAAGTTTCGAACTAGCTTTGTTATTTAGCTTTGAATCTTAAGTTAATCTTTTATTAACGTAACGGACTTGATTTTAGTCAACTTCAAAAAAGAGGTCTATTTTCGTGGGTGTTTATTTTTAAGCATGTTCACCTTTGATCATTTATACTCTAAATATATCGTTGGCTACATTTTTTATTTATAAATATTTTGAGACGTCGTGTCGTATCTGTGGTCCGCGCGCGACTGCGGTGAAAACAGCTCTCAATGTGACTGAGTATTGTTTTGTCGGCTTATTTTTGAGAGACTGATATCTTTGACAATTGCAATAGTGCAATTTGGATTCCGATTCATTCATATTTGAAGCTTGTTAATGTAGGCAGATAAATATAATTTTATAAGGCTTTGTTATTGCCTAAAGAGATATGCTTCATGTATCACTCACATGGTGACATCAGTTAGTACATAGCATGTTTAACTGGCTTGATCCTAATGAAGGCAATAGTTAACGTTTCGGCGGTTGCATCTCAGTCGCTTACGCGTAAATCCAGTATACTGCTCTCTCTCATTCTATTCGTCGACACGATCACTGGTTTTTAGTGCCACTATTGTTTTTTGTCTCAACTCTTTTTATCGAGTATGATGTGGGTGAGAAGATGAAAGAAAAATGGCTACAGAGGAGACTATGACTTAAGAATCAATCAGCTCTTCTACTAGCTAGCACAAGAGCGCGCGAGGTAGACTACCCGTCTTTTTCTTACTGTTCGTTTTAGAAAGAGACTACCCGAAGTCTATCTCGCACGCGACACCTAGCCGTGCTGTACACAGGTGTCGAAATTACTTCACAATTTGTTATCGTTACATTCTGGCGTAGACGCTAGCGCCGACTTCATTTGTTTTACATCTTGATTTAATTTTAATACATAACTATCAAATTGTACCCCAGCAGACTCTGTAAATCGTCATACAGGCAATCTGTCTATTCCAGATGCTGCTGCTTCTTCAAACGCAAAAAGAAGAAATGCGCCGCCCGCACGGGCAAGTGACGCGGCGCGTGACCCCCGCGCTCCCCGCACTCACACGCTCGCACGCCCACACACGTAGCTCGAGGCTGACACATACATAATAAGGTTTACGTTTACACAGCACGCCGCTAACCCCCTCTAATACCCTACTAGGTTATGCTGCTGTCTTACTCTTTAACAACGGTAAGCAGTGAGACAGTGGCTTTTATACTGGTGGGTTTGTCTGAGGCTGGGTTTTGTTGATGCTGTCATGTCCGTAGATGTCCAGATGCTTATTATAAGTTCTAAAAGGGAATAAAAGCCATGGCTTGCGTAGGTAAAATTAAAACGGATAAAAGTGTTTCGACCATTTATTGTTTGAAGGAGTGATCTATTTATTTTTATTTGTATTGTATTCCTGTCGCCTAGTAGACTTTTTAGCAAAAATTTACATGCAGATAAAGACAAGTCTTTGACCAGTGGTTTAAAAATAGTAACTGACGATTTTATCACCTGATTGCGTTGTTTACCGTTTGGCCAGTGTCTTGGTGCCGTGGTATCAATCGAAGACTGCAAGCAATACATGTTTATAATAAGCATCCAGGTAGCCATACACGGCTGACAACGCCAACAAAATCTCAAAGCTAGTCACATGTTCATGGTAAGCAATTGAACAATAATATCTGCAATTGAAAAATCAAGAAGTTTTAGAACGTTTAAAACTTGATTTTTTTATGTTTACTTTTACGATTTTACGATTAGAAGTTAAATTTTTAAACGACACTGAAAATTAGAACAGAAAAACCCGAAAAGTAAAGCTATGGCCGGGAATCGGTCCCGGATCCTCGTCATTCCGTGACGCGTGCTATAATCACCCATATCAGGTGAGTAAGCCTTCGATTTTTTTCTATTTGTACCAGCTGTCACGTGACCTTGTCATTTTTCGGCCATAGCTTTACTTTTCGGAATTTTCTGTGTTCAAATTTTTAGTGTCTTTTAGATATTTAATAATATCTAAAGTCTATATGTCTAGAACAAACTGCCGTTTTGAAATTGTCTATGATCTGATGACTTGTAAACGTACTCCAACGGAAACATTTCAAAAATTGTTCAACATTCTCACTATGGACATGTGGTTGCTAACTCTGTCGCTCGCGGACGAAGCGGTTTGTGCTCGTGCTGAGGACGATGTTTAATTTCCAAATTGTTTATGCCGTGCCCACGGGTTGTAGAATAAAACAGTGTCAAACGAGGTCACCCACACAAGCTACGGCTTAGACTTTGATAAAATACTGGTTCTAGCGCTTTGTCAGCATTCCACGTTCTACGACTGATAAGTACATGAAAGGGTAGAAATGGTATGAGGGCGCCACTTGTAACAAAATGGTAGATTTTTGACGTATATAGCTTGAATATGGCAACAATTTTGTATGCAAATATTTAAAGCCATAAGCGTGAGTGACACAGCAAGACAAATCCGAATAGCATTCTAAGAGCTCAGGGAACTATTCTTGGTCAATGGTGTGAACATGGGAAGTAAGAATTTATTTAAATTCTGCGTGGGTGACCCCGTGTGTAACTCGTGAGATAGGCAGCTGTTCTTACATTCAGTAACGGTGAGGGCTGTTTGTAAAGTCGACAAAGTCGAGGATATGTTTTAAATATGAAGTCAAATTATAGTATTTGAATGTGCTCAAACTGACTGTACTTTCTTGTTGATGATTAAATTTGATGGCCCTCAAGTTACAGAGAAAATGTCATGTTTGTTATAAAAAACAATAATTTGAACCAGTATTTTGAATGCCAGAAACGACATCCACAAGATCCGATGTTTATCTTGACAAATATAGGTTTCTATACTGCTCGGAATACTATTTCAAGTTATGGTATTATTAAAAAATAACTGCGCGCATCGTTACAGCCTCGCTTCCACGTTTATAACAATAACATGTAAATTATAAATATAATAATTAAACAATTGTCGCTCAGAAAAATATCACCGCCGTCAGTTTTACACCAGTCATGTTAACTTAGATGTCAGCCATTGATAACATCAAAAACTGTTAATTTTTGAAATGACTAAGATAGTATGTTGTCGAGAGATATTTATTATATTATTAGCATTTGTCAACGGCCATTCCGTAATCGGCGGAAACATTGTTATAATTGATCGCGAACCGATACTCAAGTCATGACTATTGACGTAGTAAGTCATAATAATCGCTAGCAATTACGTATACTTGGTCTATTGTAGGCGGCGCGGCGAAGGCCGGGAGCGGTTGGTTAAAAAATGGTTCAGATTTTGTGTTCCCGTCCGTAGCGAATTATGTTTAATTTACCACTGAATTTGTCCCTCTCTAGTGCGACGTGAGATTTACTATAAGTACCTCATTTACATAACTTGTGTGTTTGTCCAGTCACGCGTCGACGGTCCATTCCAGCCTTCGAACATCACCCGATTTGTATACATGCATAACCTTCTCTATTGTCTTCTACAAGCCATGCTATTAGGTTTGGCAACGTCGCATTTTTACGCTTAGGTTCACAGGCGACGTTGCCAAACCGCTACGACATGGCTTGTAGAAGACAATAGAGAAGGATGCCACCGCCATCATCAGCCGTAGTTGTAACTAGACCAGCCCCCTTATCCATAAACGCTAGTTAGTCTACTGTTAGTTAGTTTTTTTGTCTTTATCTGTCACTTCGACGTTTGCCTTTGCCAGACACAGACAACATGATTTAGTTGACGTTTCAACTTTATGAATAAGGGGGGTAGTCTCGCTTTGTACCGTTTAGTGACGCAGAGGTAGATTCCTTCGGTCCCGCGAGTTCACGGTTTCACGCGTATCTGATTTTGTTACATAAGTAATGAATTACCATAACGTAGAGTATCTCGAGTTGTTTGTCCTGCTCGGTTTGTGTTGAACTCGCTGCGGCGAGCTGAGCGTGGCGGCGGCGGCCGCTGCCGCGTCAGGTTGTGATGTGATAGATATCGTGGTCGCGGAGGCCCGGAAAAGCTTTGAAGCCGCCGTCCGCAACCTCGGCAAGCCGGTCAATGCATATTCTAGGTTATAATTTTATTTAGTCATTTTAAACTAAGTTCAGTTTGTGCGAGAAACAAGTATGATTATCATATTATTTAAATTGGCTCCGTTCCTATAGTGGCCACATACTTTCCTATCATTATTTATGCTCGTATACTTTAATTATTATAGTTTTAATATATGACGTAACTTTGAACTGCAATTTCATGCAATAATTAAGTGAAATAAAAGTAAAGTTTTCGTGTCAGACGAATGTCGCTCTTCAGTATGGAAGTAATTGGTTGTTCGGTGACATAATTGCTATATTTAAAGTGCAATAATTTATGTAAAAATCATTACAATTATGTATGTAAAGAAGTTTGTTTCAATGGGCGTGCCCGACCCGGCGCGGAGTCCTCAAGGTACTGGCTTTTCCTACAAGACTGATCGAAACATTTCACCTCGCGTACGAAGGACGCGGCTTTGGGCTCTTGTCAATTCACATTATTGCAAGCTTTCTTTTTATAATCGTACTCTTATGACGGTAAGTCATTTTGGGTAGGATATAATGGTCGCGGCCCAAGTTTTCTCGGCCGTGGCTGCCGCTCATTCCTAACGTTGCACTTCTTGGATCTTGCTTATAGAGAGCACGGCCAGTGTAGCACCGCGCAGTGGTTTGTTGGAATGTTACAGCATTACGTTATTTATTATTGAGATGTTGGAGTCAGAATGCGAATAGACTGAGTAGTCTGAGTAATGGGAAGTAGTCATCGGCGCGCGTCCCGCGATCGCTCGAGTGGCTGTCACAGGGACAATGTCTCGCAGGAAAAACGGTTCACTCATGAATAAACTAGATTTTTCCTCGCAAAATGTATCACTCGATCATAATACTTTGTTCAGCATGTTCACTTGTTACTCAAAATAGATGCATCAGAAATCTGATGTAAAGTTCGTTTATTAAAATTCGATCAAGTGATATATTTTGTCAAAATGTTATTCTACGATGCGAGAACATTGTTAAAAATTCGACGTTTTGTTTTATTTGTCGTTTGTTTTTATAAGCGCTGGATCTAACCGCTCTGTTGTTATGATTTTGTAGTCTTCCCTAACTATAGGAACTTTGAATTCGATTCCCAAACGTTGAAACGTAGTATGTCGTGCGCGTTCATAATGTTATATTTACGTCGACATGGCCACTCGATGCGGTCGCCGCTTTGACGGTGTAAAAATTGTACAGCTTAGGAGGAAATACTTTTGTATATTTTTGCTTGGACAGGACGCGGCAAGTATTAACGACAAAGTGCGTGATTTGCGTAGAAGTAAGATTTGTAGATGTCAATGTTTCGGTGAAGCGCTGTCCGCGCCGTCGCCGCTCGGTTGGCGGAGGTGGCGGAGTTAGCGGAGTTAGCAGAGTTAGCGGAGACCAGCGAGGTGCGCGGCCCCAGCGCGCGGGCTGCAGGCCGCTGATCGCATTGACGTTTAATAAGGAGTATGGATTAGTCACGGATATGTAGTCATCACAAATTTGTATTCCCGCATTAGAAATTATTCATTTTTGGCTAAGTGATTTAACTTAAACCATCATCTTGTTGTGTCGATTTCATATTTTTAGAAAAAAAGTATAGTTAAATGCGATTTTTATCGAAAATTGTGCATATGTAAAAGGAAATTTTAAAATGAACTCTTCAGTAAGTTTTATTTTCAAGGATTATTGTGAACAAAATGAAGTATTTTCCTCGTTAAATGGTCGTTAATACGTATTGTACAAGCATTGCAATATAATCGAATGTAATAAACCATGTATGTCTTAAAAAAATGATGATAAATACCATAGTTATACCTAATTGTTACTTTCTATTTGCTAGATAGTATAATCAAATTAGATTGGGTATTAAAATGTAAAGTGTTTTGTAACCCGCGAACAAATAAAAGCCGCGTGTGTTAAAAGTGCGCAATAATAAATTGTTTTATAGTGCTGGCTCGCAGATCGTGTTGATGGTACAAATAGGCCATTTTTTCTCTTGGAATAATTATGTTGGTTGCTATTTTGGTCTGAGAGAATGACTCCTGTTTGAACGGGCAAATGCAAAATGTTTCTCTGTGATCAACTTTAATGTTTAAATCATTTTTTATACACACCGTTACACCTACAATTTATTAGCATCAATTAATGAGCCGTAAGTGTTCAATTTTAACTGAAAACGCTCTATTGACGTTTACGATAGAGTCGTGTTTCCCAGCAACGCGACGTCAACAGTGATCTGCGGCGAACCGTTTAATAAAATGTTTATTAATAACCACAATGTTATGAAGCACCCCATTATTTTTACATCACATAGTATGCCGCTATGTAAAAGAACAATTTGATTATGTACTGTGAAAGTTGCACCAAAAATGTAGATGTATGTGCGCGGTAAGGACTAGCCGGCGGCTGACCGCCCGTCAAGCTACTCCCGGTAATGTACTGTGTAGTTAATTTAAATTATAATTTAAAACTTCGCTTACCTAAGTAAGTCATGTTCAGTCGGTCGGCTTGCGAACGAAAGAGGAAGTTTTTTGAGCTATAGTTATTAACTTTATGTATTATAATACATGATGCTTTCGAAACTGAATTGAATTCTTATTGTAAGTATAAAATAAATATTAATATTCATAGAAACAGTTCTCAGTGTTTATTTTTTTTCTGTAAGATGTATGGTAAACATTTGCATACGCAATTTGACTTGTATTCAGTTAAGGTCACAACCTGTTCAAAAATACGAAAAATATTTGTTAACTCATAATTAAATAAAGCTTATTATAAGATATTTGTTTTATTCTTTGTAATTTCTAACAATACTAGGCCTAGTCATAGTAAAATAAATAAGGGCTAATCGCCCAGGAATCCTAATTCTGTCTCAGGCCCAGTCGATTTTTTTTCAATTTCTCAAATCCCAGCACTACTATAGTGGTATGGTTCAATCCCATCCTACCCCCAGGGGTAGTGCCAGTGGTATGGTGGGTCTGAAGGGGAACTGAAGCGGTTCTGGGACGTGATGGACGCATGTTTTATTAAATTTTTCGCGAGTCTATTACAATATAAAACACTACCATGATGAATCTTGACTTGAATGTGTTGAACGTCGAACAACTTATCAAATGGATACATACATCGCCATAGTTACAACAAACAAATTAAATCGATGATAAGTACAAGTATTTAGTTACTATATTAACATTGAGCGAGTGATTATTATTATAGGGATTTAACAGTCTTGCTCTAAACATGTAGCAGACTGATAATGTTTTATCAGTACACCCGACGGAGCTATCGCGTTTTATTAAGATAGATTTCAAGCGGGTGATAAAGGAAACTCATGGAAATTACTTATACAGTTTATTCTGACTAACGTCCAATTCCAATCAATAAGTGAAAATAACTAGAAACAATCGCGTAATTAGGTATGTAACGGAACTATGCTAAGATCGAAGACGATCCGACAAACATTTGTAACTAATTCTAGCTAACACTATCTTCTGCGATAGAACTACACATAATTGCACCGAATTAACACAAAAATGCCTTAAAATAAAAATTGCGTAACAAAGTAGAAATATAGGTATCTAAGGTATATTATAAATCTAAGATAAGATTATTAATTATATTAATTTGAAGTCTTAAATAAATAACTCTTTCAATTCATCTACATACTTCATCTCGAGATAATACTTAGCCTAAATAAAATCATACGATCTCACTAACACAAGGAATAATTTCATTGAAACTGTAAAATTATAAATAGAAAAATAGAGCACAATTTAACAAAATATTATGTAAATAGAGGAATAATAGATGTTGCTTGATTCAAGTTGCTGAAATTCACTTAAACAATTTAAAAAAAAACCGCCCGTTTCCGTCTAGCAAGCATTACAATGGTACTCTCGTTCCGCGCCCCTAAAAATCATTCACGCCGTTAACTACGAAGCTTTTAACCTCGGATATATTCCGTGAATCGTAATCCGAAACCTCTTCTATAAGAATATCCTCCGTCTTTACCGGTATGGGAGGGAATAGATCGATCAACTCGCCTAGTTTCCTTCCCGTCGATGCGATAGTGTTGCTCAAGAATCCGTTATCATCCAGCTCGTTCCCGTCGTACTTGGCGTCTATTTTGTAGACGTTTTCGTAGTTTTCCTCCTTGACTATGGGCGGGAGGTAATCTTTGCCGTCCTCGTAGTCGAACTCGAGCTTTTTCATACGTTTCTTGAGGTTGGGCGGCCAGTCTTCGTCGATGGGCAGGTCGACGTATGCGGCGGGCAGCGGCGCGCGGTCGAGGGTCTTCACCACCGGGTAATCGTGGTCCGAGTGGGGGCGGTTGAAGGTGATCAGCTCGTCCATGTTGAACTCGCCGTCGTCGATGACGGCTTCATCGAATATTATTTCTGAAAAAAAAAAATATTTTTTTTCATGTGTCCAACAGGCCCTAATTAAGCCTCTGCAGTCTATCTGACCGTAACGTGGGTGAATCTTGAAACGTAATATTATCATAAATGTAGTAATAACAAAACAAGTAAAAAATTAAAGGAGTACCACACGAACAATCTCGTTTTATTAAGATTCGCACTTGTCGAGATTTTTTTTGTGACGTGTAAAAGTCACGTTGCATATAAAAGTAAAAAACACTGAGCTCAGTTTTCAGAAACGCAACTTCAGTCTTATCGTTTCCTTCAATTTCTTGTTTGACTATCGATCAGTTTTTGCATGGCTTGCTTCCAACAATGCAACCGCACAATTTGCCTGCAGTTACTTTATTATCCATTTCTTATTTAAAAAATACACCTCGCAACAGCAAAATTCGACTCGGTAAGAATTGCATAATCAAGAATCGCTTTAAATAATGAAGAAAGTTCAGACGAAATTATGTAAGTGAATCACAAGCATGACACATCTGGGTAATTGTTTGCAAAAACGTATTTTCGAGCATCATTTCAAGACTTCAATCAACAGTGATCATCGAGATGAGACGCTATACTGCAACTTGACGATAAGTTTCACCAAAACTTTTTATGATGTTACTTACCAACTACCCATTGTCGTGGATATTATTTGGTCCAAATACTTTCATTTTGTCTGTGTAGCAGTTTTTTTCTAACAATAATATTGAAATTCTGCATAGTTCCGTCATGCTTGATCAATTTTGCCTTCAGTTCTTATTGAGAAATATGAAGCTCTTACGTCCGAAAGGAGACTTAACTCGACTAGGTAAACTGCTTTTCAGAGTCGGCAGATGAAATAATTTGTTAGTTAATATTCTATATACTTGTAAAAAAAAAAATGTAGCGTTAAGGGAATTCCATTCTTCAGGTGTCTAAATAATGAAGGACGAGTGGAACCCTGTTGTGCGAATTTTAGGGAAGCTCATAAAATAATCTATCGGTGAAGATCCCGCTTAAGTCCGGTTGATCTGTTAGAGTGCAGGAGGAATAACGAGCTCCCAATATTTCGACGTAGTCGGAAGCATCACGATCACGGGTAGACGTATCCGGTACAAGATTGAAAACTACAAAACTACCTCTGTCTTTTTTTTGTAATTTCTGAAATCGGTAATACCTCAGGTATTATTTCAAACAAAACAAACTAGAATGTTAGACTACATTTTAATTCTGGCGTAGGAAAGGTTGTCTGTCAGGAGGAATAAGGTTGGTTTGAATGTATGTGGTACTGACTGTTGGCCGCGGAGAGCAGCGCGCGCGTGATGGCGGGCGCGGCGGGCTGCGAGGGCGCGGCGGGCGGCGCGCGGCGCTCCTCGCGCAGCGACGGCAGCGCCACCAGCGCCACGGACAGCAGCAGCACCAGCAGGCACGTCGCCGGCTGGGCCGACTTGCCGCCCGACGCGCTCGTCACGCCGCTCAGCACGTTCTGAAACGATACGAACACGTCGCAACCTGTTAGACGGGTACGGTGGGTGAGCTGTGGACGAAAGAGCTTTGGTCGACGCCGTTTTCTCGCTGATAGGTAGTTTCTGACGCTATTGCATTGTTTAATCCAGTGTTTTTCAAACTTTTTCATGATACGAACCCGTATTATGAAAAAATATTTCGCGACCCCCCCCCCCCCCCCCATTTTTTATATAGGTAGGTAGGTATTCTATTTATATTACCAATATTCAATCAATACGACACACTTATGCATTTGCATAATTAGTATACCTTTGTTTTTTTTTAATGAAATAGTTTTCACGTTTCTCGCGACCCCATTGTAGACTTCGCGACCCCCTTTGAGCAACACTGGTATAGCCTAAAAATTTTGACCCGCGCCATATTGCAAGAAGTTGTAAGAAAAAATACTTTGAATGTAACAAATAAATAATATTTGAAAATTGTTCGTTGCCATATTATGTAAGCTATTTGTGGCGACGTCAACTCGGGGCCAAATATAAAGTTAACTTTTAGTTAGCCACCAATGTCGTCAAAAATTTTACTTAGTCCAAGAATTAATAAAAACAAACCAGCGGTGAACAAGCCGGATTTTTGATCACATCACTCGAGAGTAGGTACCATTCGAAACTGGTGAATTATTTACAACTGTCATTACTTGTCAGCTAGTCTAAGACTACATTTTAATTTCTGTAGTTTCGTTTTGCTCTGTGATTCGGTTAATGTATATGTTTGGATTAAAAAAGTTACGTACCTGTAGCCTCTTCAGTTGCGTTGTGAGAGACTGGTTCTGTGACTGCAGGATCTTTATCCTCCGGATCAGCGTTTGGTTATCGGCCGTGCATTGTTTAACCCTGGAAACAAAAAAACAATCAGTACTAAGTGGGGAGACGGGGGCTATGTGTAACTGACAAATTAAATATAAGTTCGAAATTCGAAGTTAGGGTCATACCGTTACTCTTACTCTCCTATTAAAGACGGTCCATGTGAGCGGGACAGCATGATACGAAATTTTCATTTATGATTTCGGATTATAAGATCTTAACTGTAAGTTAATGATTGAATCAGGTGTTCATGTCAAGTATTAAAATTAAAAATGACAAATGGTAGTTGTGTTCTTTATAAGAAAATGTTATTGCTATTAGCCTCATAACAAACAGTTAAATGTTTAAAAAGAAAACTGTTAAATATAGAATTTCGGCTGTTTTTATATTTTATTTTTACCGAGCACGTTTTTACTGTAGCATAGTATAAAATAACAAACAAAATTATCAGAAACTTGATTATACTAGGAGGCTAAAGTGATAATTTAATCTGATTATGAAAAAACTTCCGCTATAAATCTATACTTGACTTATCTTACTGTGAAATCAACTTAGTTTAATAAAAAAAGGTGTGCGCAACCTTTGGAGATAATTAGTCATACATAAACATGTCACAACTAAACTAAAGATACAAAATAAAAAGGTTTATCCCGGTTTAAGAGAATAAGGTCCCTTTAGACCACTCCATTGAGTTCGAGCTGTATCTAGTGACTGATATCAATGATGCACCCCCTTCGTCATAAACGCTCTGTATGCTTCTGCTAACTTAGCAATCGTTTGTCCTTATCTGTCACTTTGACATTTACCTTTCACAGATAAGGACAAACAATTGTTAAGTTAGCAGAAGCCTATAGAGCGTTTATGAACAAGGGGGCAGTCTCTGTTTATCGTTATAAAATAAACAGGCATGGCATAAATACTTTACCAGTAGATTTTAAACAATGGAACTAGACAAGTCAAATGACAGACCAGATTTCAGCCAACATTACTCATTCTTGTTACATAGTCTTTTGCTTATCCTCCTAGACTTAGTTTTTCACGAGATTAAGATTTTATTACTCTCATCGACAAATCATCGCAATCGAGACTTGGCTTGGATGTTTTTGTTTTATTATAGTTTACAGTATGTTATCTCAGATAAGATTATCTCCACCAAATTACAGAGCATGGTCAACGCCCAGTCGGAGAGGTCAAGACTTGCGGGAGACCGTGAGAAGTGGCAATTACAGATAAGAGACCAACCCTTAAATGCATGGATGGACAGTACGTAAAGCACCATCAACAGTCCGTTATAGGTTTTTGTATAGTCTCTTGGGACTGTTAATAATTACTTGATTATGATTAGCCTGTCGTGGTGCGTCACCTTTCCGCTGCCTATCCAGGCAACCACCGCACCATGAGTTTACATACATACATAGATACACAAATCAAGTATATATATATCCCTTACGGGTACGGGGCAGACAGAGCCTAAGATCCAGACCTAACGGCCACGCTTGGAATGATTGTGGGCGTTAAGGTGGAAAGGGGAATTAATATAGTAATGGGTTGCCAGCCGCATCGCCTATAACATGATTCTTTAGATTTTCGGACATTCCCTCGATGGTATTTTACCATCGGCGCGGGACGAGAAGCAACTGGTACATTCTATGTTTTCTTTGCTTCCAGACCAGCATGCAAGTTACAAAGAGTTTATCTTACCTGTCTTCGAGCCCGTCAACATATTCCTTCTTGCGTTTCCTCGAGTCTTGGGCTGAGATCTTATTCCTGATCTTGCGGCGGATCCTCTTGAGCTCCCTCTCTTCGTGTTTGGTGAGCGGATAGCTAGTCGGCAGACTGATGCCCTCCTTTGCTAGCAGACGGCGCTCCTCTGATGTCAGAACGAGACGGGGATAGCCGTTGCGGCCGTCGTTGACTTGGGTGTCCTTTTCGTCGTCGTCGTCGCTGCGGTCGCTAGCAGAGTCATCTGTTAGGGCAATGGAATGAACGTGTGATTATTTCTATTATTCATTGAATGAGGCGTTACTTTACGGAGGTTCACAACCTAACACCGAAGGCTTTGCTATTCCGCAATCACACGTGCAAGACAGTTACATCTGTGTGACGTATGTTTTCATGCCAAATTCCACCCACCGCTTCCGCATAAATATATGTATGCCACACAGGTTCTACTATCACGAACACCATACAAGTCGCTGACGCGTTTAAAGTCTGCATTGTGTTTTAAAATAATACAGAATACTTCAAGGTAGGTTTAGTTAGGTATTTTTTTAATGTGGTTGACGTGTTTCCATACTTTGGACGATGTTCAAAGTGTATTAACCCGTCAAGCGTCCAAAAGACTACAGTAGTCCCTAACTTTTTCGGGCGGGAGGCTTAAAGAGAGAGTGAGAAGCATATATAGCGAGTTGTCGCTGGCTCTTCCAAGGGAGGAAGACCTGGCCAGTGGCGTGAATGCATAATGCAGTCCCTAGGACATTTCCCGCCCGAAAAAGTTAGGGACTACTGTAGTCGCTTGGACGCCTGACGGGTTAACATATGACATAATTGTAAATTAAAAATAACGATGAAAAACTTTAAAAGTGTTTACTCAAACTTATTTTAAAGACACCATGAATAAGAGTTAAGTTTCAAGCCTTAAAATACCAAGCACTATGGTATACTCTTTGCCACAGCGACTAGCATACCAATTAAATTTAACAATCTACCCATATTAATATTAAACCCTGTGCGGCCGGTTAGTCAATTTGGTTGGAATTAGTCTTAAATTATAACATAGTCCCAATCTCCAAGGCTTTGTTTATAGAATTTTGCTATTTTTTATACTCGATACAAAATCGGCACTGTCATGGACGTTATAAAATTTGAAGTCATCTTTTCTAATACATTCGCAGTCACATTTTTTTTAAATAGTGAAAACGTTGCGAGCGTTCGCACGTAAGTCGATTTTTTTAAATCATAATCGCGCTATAAAAATAGCAGACAAACGCGTATCCCATTCTTAAAATCAACGGGATATTATTCTCAGTCACCATCCAACAAACAAATACTTAAGTACTTACCTTGAACACGACACAAGGAAAATAAACATGCGCAGTCCAGTTCAGAATTGTGTAATAAAATAAAGTAATATATATACAGACGGTTTTACAGAACGTATTTTCTTGTCTCTTTAATAATGAAAATTTTTCTTAAATTGTCCGAAAAAGCAAAAATAAAACCTAAAATGTCAGTTTTTCTACTCATGTACACACAGCAAAATAATGCGGTTAGCACAGCCACGCACACGTCTATGCGTGTTGAGTATCGACATGAACGTTAAGTAGAATCTATGACATGTGAATGTGTGAGTGAGTTCGATCATAAAATCTACCCCCTAAGTACAGATTTTTTAGCAATAAGATGAATGAGCAATGTCGCTGTAAATTACCTGTTTATTGAATAAACAACAACTAACTATAAAATAACAATGAAGAAAGTTACAACTATTTAAGTTAGTTTATAATAAATTAAGTAAAAAATAATTACAAATTAAATGAAAATATCCCCCGGTATTGTGTCACACTCAAAGGCTGAAAATGCAATATCTCCGGTTTCAGTTACTTCTACAAAAATAATGTAAAAGTATTTTTTTTATTTACTGTCCTAAAAATATTTTACCTAATCTTACATTGGATATTGTCATCCCCAGTGTAAGCGAGAGAACCGAATCGAAGCTTCCTTCGACCTTGAATCTTCAAATTTATGCAATCCCACGCATTGAACTATTATTACTAGCGAAGAGTAGTTACCATCTCACTGATGCGACGATGTTATATTATTATTTCTCAACAAGTCTGAGATTCCAATTCCAAAGCAATATTCCTCACAACCAGCATGGCCATTGAAATAACATCCAAAAATGACATTTTATTATTACTATTATATATTCCGTTTTCTTCGGATACGAACCCGGTTCACTAAAGCAGAAGTCAAATCTTCGACCTGTCTTTGACCGCTAGGCCACCGAGGTATGCAAGTTACATGGTGAATTTATGAATTATGTTCAATCTGCGACTACTGTATTGCAATTTGTGTAAATAGCTGTTTTATGAGCTTTGAAATAAGGTTGAAATTATAATTTATTTTTTTCCGTAACTTAAATTTTATGGTGGTTGCAGTCTGTTGTATGTTTAATTTTACTCTTATATAATATGTTAAAAACGCAAACGCATGGTGTTTTCTTTTAATATAATTATTAATAGGTATGACTCTTTTTACTGGAGTTGCTAGCTGATGGCTATTTTGGTCGTTATCGTCTTAAACATATAAAATGTTTTCTACCCTCAAATTTCTAATAATATGATTTTGTGAACAAACAACTGTCACCGCTGGCCTGGCAGCCATTATTAGCTGCGGGATGAACCGTGTGTTATACTTACGAACTGTTTAATTTTGCCTTTCGAATACCTTGTGATTTGCAAAACATGGATTTTCATTTATCTTTGTTGAAAAGAGCAAAACAATATAACTATTTATATAAGGAATCGCTAGGCGTTTTTGGATATGGGTAAGTAGACAAACGGTGTTAAAAACAATGACTTATTATTTTATCGGTAATGTTTTAAACAACTTTCTTTGACGAAAAATGTTTTTATTTAAACTTCATTTACTTTGCAGCGGAAGACTGTGCAATTATGGATTCACCCTTACGCAGACTTCGGACACGATAAAAATATTCGTTCTGGGCCTAAATCTGAAGCCTCATCTCCTGCCATTTGGTTTGGACATTGTAGTTGCCGCACCCGCTAGTGACCCATTTCACAGCAACAAGACACAATGCTACGTTGCAACCTGTGCGAAACCATCTGCATGCTGCAGGATTGCATTGCCGTAGACCAGCAAAAAACATGCTTTAACGGACCAGCATAGAAGAAACCTTTGCTCGTGAATATCTTGACTTTGATTATTACATCAATCAAAGTCAAATGTAGTGATTTTTAGTGATGAAGACGAAATATATTAACTGAATTAAATATATAAACACAGTAATGTTTTACAGTGCAGAACGAGTGGCAGTGTTACTTTAGGCTATGGGGTTGGATGTCATCGATGGGCCCTGGTGTCCAAATCCAAACCAAATCGAGATAGGTAGCTTAGTCGCTTCAAAGTGGAGATTATAACCCAGTGTGAAATGATGTTATTGTTAATGGCTGTCATTTAACATGTCTATTCATTTCACCACTGACTTACACGTCCGCAAATAAAACGTTTCGTTCATCTATATCAGACTTAAACCTAATAAACCAGAATTTAAGATATTAATTATGTGTCATCTTAAAAATAGCCCTATTATGGTTGTGTATTCAATTTGCAAGATAATTATTATGTTAGTGACATAAGACTTTTTAGTAAACATAAAATCATACTGGCCTCTAAAGTGTGTGTTATTTTATGAATATTATTCTATAAGGAAAAGTGTGCAGTTTTATTTAGCTAATTTAATTACTTTTGGTAATAATAATAATAACACAAATAGAGGCTAATACAATAAAAATTAAATGTTGCAATAAACAATTTGAACCAAAAATTGCATTTTATTGTTTTATTCTTTTACGTCCTTTTTTTTTGTTTTAGGT
The DNA here is from genome assembly GCA_949127965.1 of Pandemis corylana. Taxonomy (NCBI): domain Eukaryota; kingdom Metazoa; phylum Arthropoda; class Insecta; order Lepidoptera; family Tortricidae; genus Pandemis; species Pandemis corylana. Next base: position 9,855,492 of record OX421866.1, on the reverse strand, counting down.
AAACATGAGTTTATTTTGAGATTAGTAATTTAAAATTGAAAACAAAAAAGATACACTTGTGCAGGATTCGAACCCGGTTCTTTAGATTTCATAACTCTAGGTCAATACACCTGAGCCACCACGCTTATAATACTGGTGGCAAAATTATGCTTCCATTGAACAAAATACCAGCAGGTCTGAATAACTATGCGTGAAGGTAGTCAGAAAACACAATTAGCACAGATAGGGCATTTTGTTGTGTGCGTAATAAGGCAGCGGATAAGTGCGGATGTGTGTATAGAATGACACACGTGGATAACTAGGGTGCTCACCGATTCGCTTTGCTGTGTGTACTTTAACTTTTTAAATATATAAAATTAAACAACAAAACAGTTTTTGTTCTTACCTAAACTGCATGCATACATAATCTTGTAAATTATAAATAAGAAATATTAGAAAACATATTTTCACTTTACCGAAGAAACTCTGTTGGCCCCTAATTTGTTTTGAGCAGTGAATGAAGCTGCTCTTTTTATTGTTGAACTAAAAGTGTATTGTGAATCGTACTTTGTACTGTATAAAAAAAACATTAAAGTTCTGCACGCAGAAATGAAGAGTTTCAAAAAAGAACGTCCCGTTTTTTTATAAAAGTATCCACACACGCATTATTACCTTCTCCAACAGAATAATCTCATAGAAATTGTCAAATATGGCGATGCCCTAACGCTGTATGTACTCAAAGCACAATTAAATCACCGTCAAAACAAGATGCGCGACTAAATCAAGACAATTGCCTTCAATGACTTGAGGTGATCGCTCTCTACTAGTCCCCGCCCCATTATAAAAGGCATTTAGACGGTGCGGAAATCACCGCCCCAGTAATTATGATCTGTCACCCTAAGGCTGAATAAAAATCCTCTGTACATCATAAAATATAATGTGAAAAGAATTTGGTTGATAAGTACTACCTCTTATTTGGCCGACCTTACATTGCTGTCGATGATAGAACACTTTTAAAACCACAGCTTCATAACGCCGCAGTGTATCGAAACTCGTAGGATATTCCGCGCACCGTCAAAGGCATAGGCGTCCTACAGAAGCACGATTGTCTAAACAAACCTCGCGAAGTCATGGCTGCTCTTAACGACTATCATAACTTTGCCGTTCGTAGGCATTACACAGATGACTCTCAAGCAATCAGACTCCGAAACGCCTGCTAGCAAAGGGGTCAAGATATGTTTGCCTGCCGCACGCAGCGGTGACTCCACGGGCGAGCTTAATTAATAGAGAATCACGCAGCTAATGATGTTACACGAATGTTAGTGATTAATTGGCGATTGGATATAATGGAACCACTAACCAACTTAAGGTGCGCTGCGTCAATGAATTAATAGTACATTACTGTCTAGGCCAGGAAGTAGGCAATTGCTGGCTGAGTATTGGTTTGAACGGACGAGCTTGCGAGTCCGTTTAATAATACGAAGCCAGCAATGCTATTCTGGCCGAGGCAAGTATAGTGCTTTTCTCAAAAATCGAAAATATAACAACAACAAAAATAAATGAAAATAAAATAGTGAAAATTGTTTTGCTTTGCCGTCTTTTTCTATCAATGGCATTTGAAGAGTGTATTTTTCTACCCAGAACACCTAAAGCTATTTCAGACACAGATAAACACGTTGTCGTACTAGTTTTTTTTTTTTTTTAATTCGATGTTTTAAGTCTTGTGCCTTTCTTTTATAATGGTGATTTGCATTTTTAAAAAGTTAATAACTAGACAGTAATGGAATTTGTATGCAACATTACTGTCGAGTTTAGCGCGACAGTAATGTTTTTTTTTTTAATTTTGGACTGACCGGCATCAATTAACTTCCTGTTCTGATATGTAGTTAACAATGACGACTTTAACGGACATTTTTGAGAAAAAGCAATTTACTATGCGAGTCCGCAACCACACGTGAAAACACCTACTTCTGTGTAATCTATACATTCCATCATGCAAATCCTCCTTCACTACTTAATGAAACAACAAATCTCATACACAATCAACCAACACCAAATAAGACGCCAACGAGTTTCAAATCTTTCCTTAACCAAACGAATAACGTAGGTATGTTGAGTTTTTTTTATTTATTTACTTACACAACGTAATTTTATTTTGAAACTTTACTAAAAATCAAGCCATTTGCGAACCAAGTAGTTAAATCACTTCAGCTTCATTACACCATTCCACACCCAATCCTTTATAATCAGAGCCTCGCACCATCACACCCATTAAACTAATTCCACTTACCGCAATTATTATTGTCGTATTCGTAGTCATTTCTTGATTCCACTTTGAAATCTTGCCGTTTGCTCTGCGAGAGAAGGTTGGCCGCCGCCAGTTTGATGTTGGACGCGTTCTTCAAATCAGCCGCGTTTATGATCTTTATTGATTTCAAGTCTTTCATATCTTTTATGGTGACCGGCAGGAGTATTGACCTCGGGTTCCCGGCCATAGGCGCTACTCTGATCACCTTGCGCTGAGGCGCGACCGTCTCTACAGGCTTACAATACACTTTCGGTGGGGGGTTGATGACCTGAATATTAGCGACCTTCAAAGGCTTTTGAGGTTGCGATTTGACAACCAGCTGCGGTTTCTGAGCGGATATTTTAATGGAAGGCTTTTGAACTTTCGGCTGGACCACGGCTTGGGGCGTTTGCGAGAGCCGACGCTTACGGCCATTCTTGTCTGTGAACGAGTTTTTTGTCATTACACAACGGTATCACAGTATGAAAGTTTCATTGCGATTCTAGATCGCTTACATGAAAGTTGACCGTTATTTCGCAACCGCTTATGTATCTTCATATGTGAGACACAAAAAAGCATATTTACCAAGGATTTCAACAGTATCTAAGCTCACCTAGTGTCTAGAAATCAATCACGTAAAATTTCTCATTGGCGTTTGATTCCGAGACATATTGAGGAGTATAGATACATAATTTAAAATCTCATAAGAAGCCAGACAAGGATGAAAAGAGTAATACAAAACAAATGAGACCGTATTGAATCAGGTGCCACAATGACTCACTAAATCAATAAAGAGACAGTTGAAGGCTGCCGGTTTAATAGAATATTTGCATTACTTACCACGTGGAAAAAATAAAGTACTGCACAGGTTTAAGACGATTGCAAAGCCGATTAGTTAGTAACGCTGTACTAATGAGATCTGAAGCCTGAGTCGTCCTCAGTGCTGGTGTTTGTACAGTTCATAGTGAGATTATTGAGATAAACTGCTAAATAAATTTGCTTAAACTGATGCAATTAGAAGGAAGATTATGTTTTAGATAAAGAAACATGCCAGATATTTCTTCTCCAAATTTGTATTATTGTTACGAATCAGTAGGATCTATGTGGAATGAAAAAATTGCCTAGTATTTATTATGAAGGACTGATTTGTAGTGATAATTTAATCATGTGCCTTGTTAATGGGAGCTTCTGTATTTTTATCAACTTTAAATTCTATAATTGCTTTAAAAAATATCCTCATCCCTGATAAATATCCTAACAGTGACATTAGATTTCATGTTGCGTGATTCACGCAAAGTAAGCACCGTATAACCTGCCTGTCCCTATTACTCTGACGTGTCACGACACACTTAAAGTCGAGGAACCTATACGAGTGCCTGACGCAATACATTGTAATTTATAAACATTTTTCACTGCCCATACATAAATGGCACCAAAATATTGCAGTGTGATCCTATTCACTATTAAACCCAAGGACATTTACATCAAATCATCAAACACAGAATACAGTAGTCGTAACATCGCAGCACATTAAAATGCCATAACAACGCACTTGAGCAAATAAAACTGTTAGAGTACTCACCATTTTGGAATGTATTCTTATTTATGAAGCCCGGCACGACGTTCTGCTCGAAATCGAGCACGTCGAAGGCGTCAATGGAGTTGGAGGCTTCACTCGAGTCCTGGATGACCACGTCCTGAACGTTACCGGGGCTCGTGGGTTCCAGCCCCGGAGCATAGGAGAGGTCTCCATCGCAGGAGTTTTGGATTAGGAACGGGGAGAGTTGCTGCTCGAAATCGCTGAAACAAAAGATACAATGTCATCATAGTCGATCACCGCATTGTTCCGGCTCCGATCTCTACAATTTAAAGTTCTCATTGGTCATTGGTCTTATTCGTCGTTCTTGCTCTTGATTTGACGAACAACGGGCTATTGCACCATAGTACTACTGCAATTGTCAGTCGATGCATCGGACATTCAGTGTATAGGACCCTGAGACGGTTACAGAAGCTAAGTAGATGTTGACACCGTTAACTATTCATTAAATGATCAGCGTCAAATAGATATTTCGAGAATGGAAAATAGTAGATAATGGGGTAATAGATGGAAGATTACGCGCCCAGTTTGACTGCAATCGTGATTTAATCTCGAAGAAGACAGTGTTACAGCAATCCCGATCCCAATCGTAAACAATTTAATTTTCACGCTTATTTTGCATGATTTCTGTTAGCAACAATCAAGCTATTATTTTATGATATACCAGATAAGATCTAATTCTGCTTCCATAATTAAGTACTAAACAAAGTAAGACTTTCCATTGTCTGTGACTCAGAAGAACATAAAACTTGCAAATATTTCAAGCAATCATAATATGTACCTACTAATAGACTGATAAAAGCTTAATTTCGTCAAGACATGTGTATGCTACAAGCTGTATTTGAATAAGTCACGCCTACAAAGTCATACAGAGGAAACAAACGAGATAACAATAAAGCTAGATTATAAAGCAGAATAAGTAATGTAATAAATAGGTAAGACACATTTATACGATGTAAAATAACATTACGTAAGACCAAAAAAAGACCGCGATAAGTAAATGCGTATAGCTACGCTCTTGTTCATATCAATTTTGTTGACCTGTTTTAATAAGGTAAGTAAGTAGGTTTAATTGGCAACTTTGTAACTACCTATCACAATGTGTCAGCAATGACCAATGCGAAATAAATACGTTATCTCTGCGAACATTCAATGAAACCCGGCGATGCATTAAGACTGGGCATGGAACAAAAAGCAGATAGCCTTCCCGAGCTTGGCCGGAGTTTCAATGGAGCCGGTTCAGTTCCGATACTACCGGACAAATAAGGAGAAATTGCCAGATAATTATGGTCCGCACTGATGTCCTTGGCATGTTATAAATACCTGAACGGTCGCGATGCGTTTACTTTTATAGGATAAAGGTTGACGAATAATCATGAAGAATTAGGTCACATTGTCTCTTCGTGATGTACCTAGAATTCGCCACCGATTCTAGTTATAAAATTTCATCGGTAAAAACAGAATGATAACAAATAATCTTATGTAAACTGCTATAGACATTCGCATATCGTAATGTCGTGACCATGTTTTTCGTGTTTGGAATACGCAAACTAGTTTCCACGGAAACATTATGCGACATTAACAGAGACCGGAACACGTGGCCGCCGGCGTTCTTATAAAATAGAAAATATAGTTTGAAATAGGTTATAATGTTTGGAATATTAACCTTAGAAAACGTATCAAAGTATCGCATGAAAAATGGACGATTCGTCACGCAAAGCACGTGGCTGACAGCAATGCAGTTAGTTTCTAACATACTGAGGTTAGAAATACGTATGACATTGCAAATATGCCGTTCCGAATTCCACGTGACTCTTTGTTAAAAAGTGAAGCGTCTGCAGTAACTCAAGTTATTCGTTTTTGTTTTAATGATATGGACAATCTCGCCATCAATACTGCAGAGCGGGTTTACCTTCTCCGAATCTATGCATTATGCATTGTTATAAAGGTATGCCACCAATATACTAGTAATAAGCACAGATGTAGGCAAAGAATTGTATATCCGGCTATGGTTACGTAGTAACTATTTATTAGTAGGTACAGTGGTATTGTAGCCGTGTTCGCAGATAAAGATGGCGAATCAGTTTGAAAATAATGTAGGGTGACGGCACCAGTGTTGGACACTTTCAGCTGACAAACACCAGTAATGGACACTTCATTCTTAATTAAAGAAAACAAATAACTATGCCTTAGTGTCTTTTAAATAAGACTTATTGTGCATTATTGGGTCCATGTCCATTACTAGTGCCGTCACCCTAATTGAGGACAGAACAAGCCTGATCTTCAAGCGCAGCTTTGCACATGACTGTCAAAAGAAAGGGGTGTATTGTCATGACTGGGCTTAGGGTAGAACAGCTCGTTGCTGCGGCTCAGGTGGAAAGAGGCGCCACAATCAGGTGGCACAGGGCGCGAAAAGCAACTGGGCGGGAGGAGAAGCAGAAACCAACCAACAGGAGTCGAAAGACAATTTCGCTCTCCTCTGATCTGACCTAGGGTTATAGCTGACGCGCTGCATTGTTTTCTTACTCAGCGCATCGCTAGTCAAATACACGTTGGTTAGAAAGCGACACACAGTCCGTGAGCTCCTATATTCATATTTGATTCATTGACATTCGGGTTTCCATCACGATCGGCCAATTCAAGTATCAAACTCCTAGGAATGAGTGAAACAGCATGACAGCGAAGGTCTTTTTAAATTAACGCACTGCACATACCATGACGCCAAGTTGGATAAAGGACAAGGGAATAAGTAAGAAGGAATAGGGAATACCGAATAAGGAAAGGGGCTCGTAATATCAAACCACACCATGATTGAAATGAAGTATAAAACAATTGTAAAATCTTTTGAAAGCGAATGCAGCGGTGGCAAGTGTTTCACGGTTTATGGCTGAAATCAGTTACGCAACAAACAGGCAGCACAATGTGTTCGAAAATAGTCATAAATGTTTCCGGTGGCAGAATTAGGTATTCTACTGCAGCTAGTAATTCATCCCAATAATCACAGCTAGGAAACATTCAGATCATTTAAATTTGTAACCTCGTATGCAAAGTAAAATAACTCAAAGCATTGGCAGACTTATTGTAACTGTTAACATAAATTTGGATGATCTTTAGTTCTATTTTATTTAGGCCGAATGCATTATTTTTTATACTCTGACATTATCCCAAAACAGACTATTCGTTAAGCCTTCTCCGTTGAGGAAAACCGTCTGAACATAAAAATAAGTTTAAGAATTTCATGTCACTTTTAGCCATGAGTAAAGAGCCAAGGTGATGAAAAGGACAGACGAGCACTTGAACAGTTACACAAAGTCAGACAAACAATGTAGGTATCCACGAACTTCACCTATTTACATCAAACATGCGTAAACAACACGTGGGTGACGACCCGCTTTATCTGTCCTGATAATAGATGCACGCAACAAGATCTTGGATATTAATATCAAATGAAACTTTCATCGAAAAACATCGGGCACTAAAACAGTAATATGGCGGTGTAGCTCAGACGGCACTATACTTTTGAAGTATTAAATAAAATTTACATTATAAACTTAGCATTTTACGTTATAAACTTCGGTATTTTAATATTCTTTTAAATTCAAGATTTTAAGACATTTGCTTCTAGCGGAAGCCCTAAGCCCTAAGCCGACCGTTTCTTTCTCCTTGTTTTTTGAATTATTTCTCTTCTTAATTTTAACTATATTTTTTTCTATTCAAATTAAGAATTCGATAAGGAGTAAAGGTGTCTTTACAGTACTTTAAATTCATACAAAAAAAAACATTTGGGACTTTCAACCAACTCAATGAAAAACTTAATAGCTTGTTTACGCTATTAGTGGCGTGTGGTAGACTACATTTACTTATTAAGGTAGGCTTTCGCGATCTAGAATTAGTTTATTTGAAGCAAACTTAAATTACGTGTACCTTTTTAAAAAAATCTATATCGCCCAAACGGCTTTCAGTAGATTTAAATACCTATGTAACTTAATATTAATTGTGATAACCGTAACAAATAAATATGCAATTAATATTCTGTGCAAACAACGCCAGCTTATTGTTATTCGTGCAAACAAAACTGTTTTCTAGCAAACCGAGCATTTTACTGTTCTCTGACGCATTATTGAGAAACACATTTCTCTCACTTCAACACTCACGTATACGAAAATATTTTTATATAGATAACTAATTACAATTATTAACCTCTTTAAGAATTTACCTCTGCACGTCTAGCACGATAGATTTCCCGTCTTTTTCTTACTGTTCGTTCTAGTGCTAGCCGGGCTGAACATAATAGAAAGTGATATACATGCACAGTCCAACTTTTGCACCCAATAAGCCGTCTTTTTAGGGGTCATTGCCTGAGATTAGAACCAACGACATAGACTAATACGAGCACGCACTGTACGGTACGTAATGCTAAAATTGTACACATGTGTAGGTATATATATTGCGGCTAGTAACCCATCACTATATTGATTCCCCTTTCCACCTATACGCCCGCTGTGTAACCCGTAAGGGATAAAGACGATATGATGATATATGTATGTAAGTATAGGTATATATACTGCTGTCAATCCGTTAAACATCAGACGGATGTTGATTTTCCCCAATATTCGACTAAACATTCGCTTCTAATCACGTTTCTTATAAAAACAAACATCGACAAGGGCGTTAATTGTTTGAGTGTCGCGAGAGCGTTGACTATTCACATTGACACTTTAGGAAGTCATAGCTGTACTTTAGTAGAGAATGCATTCGAGTATTGTCATGCCCTAGTTTAAGTGTACTGATTAGAATGTTAACGGACATCGTTTAGCATGAGTGTACATTGCAAAGATTGCATCATGGGTGAACGACTGTTTGGGTCAGGAACGCAGTAAACAGGATTGGAAATTTATTAGAAGGCGAGTACACGCCAAATAGAGAAATGCCGTGAAACTCAAAAATTAATGAACGCAACATACCGGATTATTATCTCTAATATGTTAGTTGCAAATGCGAAAAATAATAAAATTACTCAATAATGGTCGTATGTAATCGTTGTCGAAATTTGTACTCGTTGTCCTTTCGTCGGTTTTAATAGACTTTTAATGGAATATTATTAAGTTTCGGTCAAAACGTGATTACAAAACAAGCTATTTGTTTTATGAGCACCTATTTGATTATTGTAATAAATTTTACAAGTCTATATCAAATTTCATGTCAAACAGAACACAGAAAGTGGGCGAAAATCTACTTGTACGCTTGACGTATAATATATACGAATAACAAGTCAAAAAAGCCTTTCAATACGACAGTAAACAACATGACGACCTCTGCTCTGAGTCACAGATGATGAAACAAGGAGTATGATTACAAAAATAACAGACCACTGACTCAGCTGACAAAATCTGCCAATTTTTTGGACCATACTGTCATTCTAATATTGATATTACCACATTATTTTACTGGCTACATTATTTTGTTTTAATTGCATTTTTTTTACTACTATCATAAATGCGGAGGTTTGAATGGTTGCTTTGTTACTCAATCACGCCAGAATGACTGATCATGTCAGGATTAAATTTGGCAGAGAATTAGGTTTATAGTCTCGATAGGCTACTTTTAATTCTTTTGGAAAAATCATTGTACTCTGTAAAAGAGTATAGTGAAATGATTTTTACTTGCCATTGAATGCTTCATTTGTACTTTGTACCATATTGTTTTATATTTTACTAGCTGTTGCCCGCGGCTTCGCTCCCGTTTTTTTTTCTTCTAAATTTCAATATGAAAAATAGATAGTAGCCGATTCTCAGACCTACTGAATACGCATATAAAATTTGGTAAGAATCGGTCAAGCCGTTTCGGAGGAGTATGGCAACAAAAACTGTGACACGAGAATTTTATATATTAGATTTTTCATTTGTATTGTTTGAAATTTTATCGCATTTTATTGCATAATTTTATTATATTTTTATTCTTAATTACTTTGAATTTGACATTTATTTCTTGATTGTATTTATTGGATTTCTGAATATTAATTTTTCTATGAATTACTTACTGTACCTTATTGTTTTTATTTTTTTTACAATTGACGATCTTTTTGTGAATTTCTTATGTTTTGACATAAAAATGTAATGTAATTTTCAAATAGAAATAAATGAATCAAATCTAATCTGATTTAATCTATTATGGGACATTGTGTAGTTTCCACGGGATATCGATAAAGGAATCTCTCACAGACAAAGTTACGGTCAACAGTTATCGTTTCTTTTTTTAATAGCCTATTGGTGTCCCACAATGGTGCAAAGGCCTCCCCTTTCTCTCTACACCCTTCTCTGTTATTGCGAGTTATTTGTATAATTATAAAATTTTCTGCTTATTTTTAGATTATACATACATTACACATTAGGTAGTTTTTATGCGCAAATAATGCGCATTTGTAAAACGTGCTTTTCAATATAGAAAATTTAAACAGTAAAATTTTAAAACCACATAAAACAAACAGATAACTCACAACTCTGCTGGATCACTGGAGAGACCACTGTCCGAGCATGAGCTGCTCACAGCACCCGAGGGTTGGGACACAGTCTCTGGGACCAGGTTGAAGTCCGGCAAGGACTCCTCCAGGAAGTTCAGCGACCCTTGCTCAAGTGAGAAAATATTCTCCAGGTCATCTGGACCCTGCCAGGGGTCCATCTGAAACAAAACAATAGATGTTTGATATTATGGAATGCCAGTCTATCCTATGGGTTACTAATAGAAAAATATAGGTGATAAGATGCCTAGCTGAATAGAAGATTATCGTAGAGATATCTGTCAGATATAATAGCAGGAGCTGATAAGAGATGGTTATCAGTGGTGAAACAGGTGTAATAGACAATAAACAGTCAAAGGAAGAATTTTATTGTTATTTATCTTTTTCAAGGGGTGAGTCAATACATACATAAATCACGGTTTTATCCCTTACGGGGTAGACATAGCCTAAGGTAACAAGACCTGAATGTCACGTTTAGCATGATTCTATAGGTGGAAAGGGGAATCAAAATAGTGATGGGTTGCCAGCCGCATCGCCTATAACATGATTCCTAAGATTTTCGCTCACCCGATTTTCCCTAGATGGACTTTTACCATCTGCGTGGGAAGAGAAGCAACTGGTACATTCTACGTTTTTTCTTTACTCCCAGACCAGCATTGAGGAGACCGGACTTTTGGTGACTAATAGTGTTTTTGATTTTGCACAGCCCTAAATTAATCTTTAGGTGATAAAATTATAGGTCAATAATTTATGTATACTGGTTCCTTCTTGATTCGGAAAATTCTGTTTAACCACACATTGGGGCAATGTTGCTGGTATGATACATCCCGATGCTGAGCAAAGGCCTCCTCTCCGAATGAGAGGGCTTGGGCTACAGTTCCCAGGTGGGCCCAGTGCGGATCGGGACCTTCACACAGACCATTGAATCGATTTGCAGGTGGATGCAGGATTCCTCACAACATTTTCCATCACCAATAACTCGAAGGTACCTACCTAAATTTCAAATAAATGAAAGGTCTAAAATGCTACTGCAATTGTCTGCCTCATTACACGGCTTCTAGTTATAACTTGACTATTGGAACTTAGCAAATGTCATCAGTTTGGTGTTATAAAGAAACACACAATTACAAATAGTGAGTAGTAAGACTGTGCTGGTATACCATTGAATTTATATTTTTCCTTCCTGTTGGGTAATAAGTGCATCAACATCATGTTTATTTCATTATGTTTATGTTATCCTCTGAAAGGTTTTTAAATGTTCCAACTCATTCTGAGACCGAGGCCTATGCCTGTGTGGGACGTATATAGGCTCTAGAACAGGGGTGGTCAACTTGATTAGAGCCAAGATCTCCTGTTTACTAACGAAACCCTGTGCGATCTACCAATTACATACTTCATGAAACCTTAAATCAGCAGTTGGTGATTATGATGCGCAGTCTGGTCTACGTATTTATATTTTTTTGCCTTGCCACGATCGACTGGACTAACAGTTGCGATCGACCTGTTGGCCATCCCTGCTCTAGATGATGATAATGATGATGATACAGAGATAATATACAGTATCAAAGTTTTATGCTACAAAGCTTAAATTTAAAGACTGTATCCACAATATATTGACATTGGCGGGGAAGAAGCAAGATCTCCTATCTTACAAATTTTAATTATTGTAGTTTGAATTCTATTGAGAGAACCAATAGCTCCTATCTTACATTAATACGAAATTACAAGATAGGAAATCTTGGTTCTTCGCTGTCTACATGATTATTTGAAGTATGCAAACAGAGAACCTGTCAACACAGTCAGGTATAGCCTTGATGTAGTTACCATGTCAACCCATTATAGGCCGGGTATCAGTAAACACAGCAGTAATAATAAAAGATTACGTAATTAAACAATTCCCCAATGCCATTAAAAATTGTTAAAATATTGCATAAATAGTAAGTAGTTAATTGCAAAACAGTTTTAAGTTTTAATGACATTCATTAGCATTTATACACATCACTATAATTAAAAGAAAAAATTGAAATATAAGAAAGTGGGAACAGGTTACCAATCACTTTCATTTTTCTAGACATCTGAAAGTCTGAAAGAGAAAGGTGTAAATGTGGCTTCTGAAAAGTTAAAATGTGCTCAAATTGTTTGAATGCATTTTATCTGGGCTAATTCACTACTCAAAACTCTCAACAAAACAGGATTTAAAGCATGCTTAGTCATGGAAGTTTAATTGTTATCTCATGGATACCATGCTAACAATTGATAAGCCCTAACCCGTGATAACCAATGAACATTAAATCAAAATAAATTAATTATTACCTCAAACAAGGACATTAAGTCCAGTTTCTTGTCCATTTCCATAACTACACAATATTACAACATCAAAACTAGAAATCAAGTCACTCAGTTCATAAAAATGTCACAAACTTTAACGTTCCAGAGAAATTATTAATTAAACATCTCACAACGTTCACTGTGGTCCACAACCAGTTGTAGCGGGTAAAAAGTTATGTCCACTGCTAAATATTCAAATGGCATATGGTAGTGGTAGCAACCGCATGGTGCCTAGCTGGCAACGTAGAGCGCTTGTTTACTCAAAACACCGGGTTTCTCGCGAGCACTGAGACACTGACTGAGAACCGCGCAACAAAAATACGTCGGGGTAAAACCCTATTAGTAATTCGATGTTATTATTAATAGAGGTAATTAGATAACTGGAGTTTAACAGCGAAGTTATTGGCGAGCGGGCCGCGACCGATCCCAAAACGAAATGAACGTAAGTGTATTAGTGTAACGGTAAAAGTGGGAGCCACGAAAGCTGCTAAGCGAGTGCGCTCACGACCACTATTACTTCACCGGTCGTCTCTCGTATCAGCCGCACGCTTTGTTTTAATACATTTATCAACCGCTAAATTCGTCTCATTGCCGCGGTACGCGAGCTACTCTAGATATGTTATCAACTTCGCAGATTGCAACATACGCCGTGAAGATAAAAATAAGGTTAACCTATAACTTACAATGAAATTATCCTGCTGAAAATCATCCATTTTATCACTTTTCGGGTTCACTGTGTTCAATCCGTGGTCATTAGTCGCAAGATATTCTAATATTCCATGTAAATCATCGTCAACTTGAGTCATTTTTATCACCGTAATCCCACTTTGAGGCCACCATAATTGAAACAAAATTTATGTTTAGAACATGCTCATTCTATTCACGTTACACACGCATGACGCAGTTGCAACTTATTTAATAACATTAATGCATTTTGCATCACAAACATTAAATTATACACAAAACCGAGAATGACATTTGGGAACAACTTCCAACGTGGAACCTATGACGTCACGGAGTAGGACACTTTTCAGATTCTGATTGGTTAGTGTTGATGTTGTTTTATGCGCCATCTGTTGAGAAACTTCTTAACTAGGTTGCGTTCCATTCTACGCATAATTACGTATCAAAGAAACTACACGAAGCGAAATAAAAAGTGAAGCCTATTGATAACATTTTTACAAGTCAATACTCACACACCACACAAATTATTTTAACCAACTACTTAAACTTTCGTATGAGTAGTGGGAGTGTCAGGAAGGGTACGATTTAAACATAGAATTTCGAATTTCTGTATAGCTTTTTTTTATATGAATAGGAAGGCAAACGAGCAAGTGGGTCACCTGATGGTAAGTGATCACCACGGCCCATAGACACCCGCAACCCCGGAGCTATAGTGTAGGTATAATTTGTAAAGGCTTTTTGTAAATTTCTTGAAATGTAACAATAATTGTTGGAATCTTATGCCTGTAATGTGATTTGCAATAAGTTATTTTGATTTTGATTTTTGATTTTGAAGTGTCGGGAAAATTGAAGCTGCTTGATGCGCGGACAAAGCTGCCTCCAACAGCTAGCTAATTGCTATTGCTACAACAGCGTGCAAGAAGAGTCTACACTGCATACCTACTTTTCGGATTGAAAAATAAATATAAACCTGAATCGGGTCCATCCCTCGAGTGAAGGATATATAAGAACATATTATAATGATTCTACATAGCCTTTCAGAAGCGAGTATGAATAGAATAGGGTTATGTGTGATAATGCATGGCCGGCCAACAAAAGGAACCCCATTATTTAACCATCCCTCAAGACGTAAGAGGGGGAAGTAGGGAATCAATTTTTATCAAAATCGCTTTGAAGAACCCTAGAGAGTCATAATAAATATTTGGTCCATCGGAGAGGGTGATGGAGCTTTTAATATTAGCATTGGATATTGATTTATTGAACCCTCTTATTCATAGCGGCTTATAATAACGCTTAATAATTTGGCAAAGTATTAGCAAAATAAAATAATGCGTTTTCTCAGACATCTCACCTTTCTAGTAAGCCCTGCCTCACCGAGACGCCATGGCGACCTCGCCGCAGCTACGTATCCTATACTTAGGTATAAATTAGACGTCGCCAAAACGTCGTCTAGTGACAGCCGTTACATTATATTCATCATGATCATCATATCCAGCCTATATACGTCCCACTGAATGAGAGGGTTTGGGCTATACAATATAGAACAATATACTATTAAACTTATTCAATGAAAATGGGATTGAAAGATCTGTTATTAAATTTCTTCCAAAATTTTACGTAGGTAAGCATACTTAATGGTATGGAATAACTGTCATTTCCAACCCTATTCGCATTGCGATTAAGTAATATATGAATTGTTTGGTCACTGTAGCTGGCGACGTCGCCATGACGTCCCAATGTGCCATAGGCTCTAGTCACACTAAAACCCCTATATTATAAAACATCTTCATTCGAACTGTTTCCAGATCACTGCCCATTCAGCTTTGATTCGAAGACGGCCAGATTGTAGCGTCTAGGGAACATAGACGCTGGCAGGTCATTCCACCCTACCTGGATACCTTATGAAGGAGGAACTGTAATTATGTGCGAAATTTACGTATTCTGACAAGACAACATAAGGAAGAAGGCATTAAACTTATTTTACATATTAATACTAGAGATTATAATGATAATAGTAGCAATGTGACAATTTATAACGATTTTGCAATTTTGCGGGTGGTAGGGCCTTGTGCAAGGTCCGTCCGGATCGCTACCACCATCCTACTCGCTAATCCTGCCGCTAAGTAGCAGTGTCTGCACTGCTGTGTTCCGGTGTGGAGAGTAAGACAGCCGGGGAAATTACGGGCACAAGAGGCATTTCATCTTAGCCCTCTAGGTTGGCAACGCATCTGCAATCCCTCCGGGGTTGCGGGTGTCTATGGGCAGTGGTGATCACTTACCATCAGGTGACCCACTTGCTCGTTTGCCTTCCTATTCATATATATATAAAAAAAAGATTTCCTATTATAATTCTTACATTCTTAACATGTATAATAATATATAGGTACCTATGTAATTTAAATGTTGACGGACATATTTTTATCTAACACTAAAATTACTTTATATTTGCATGAATTTTTAAGTTTAAATGTTCATTTATTGCGAATAAATATTTCATTCGTACATTCATTCAAGGGAGAGGGAAGGAGCTGGCCTTATACTATGAAATTCGAAATTCGAAGTTTATTTTGTGCCGTTCCGCTTACAATTATAGTCATTACCGTGAGTGCGAAAGGGATAGGATGACACGAACTTCGAAATACGAATTTAGGAGTAACACTTGTAGAATAGAGTCGTGTAGTTCCAACGCAGAATCACCGAAATACCGTAGAAATCGAAGTGCGACCCATTCTTCTAGTCTAGAGTTGCGAAAATTTGATAAGGCTATAAGGAACGAGAAAGTGTGTCACCTGATAGTAAGTAAGCACCACCCATTGCACACCCACGTCACTAGAGGATTGCAAATGCGTTTCCAACCTGGATCGCTAAGATAGAACACAAAACTACCTGATGTGCCAGCAATTTCACCAGCTCTTCTACTCTTCACTTCACAACGGAAGCAACGCAAGCACTGCCGCTTTGGGGCAGGATCAGCGAATAAGACGGTGGTGGCGATTCTACGGAACTTACACGAGGTCCTACCACCCGCGTCCACTAACCGAGTCACCCCAGATGCTTTACCCTGACGCCTTATGGCGCCCCTTGGCTATCAGTTTCAGAAAAGTGTAATTTGAAGTTCGTTTCGTGACGCTCTTCTCACACTAATAGTGATTAACCAGAGTAAGAGGGACGGTATGATACGAAGTTCGAATACCGAATTTCGGAGTTTGTAGTCCCGCTGGTTTAAGATGGATACGTAGGCTTAGTATATGCGCATTATTTCATTTTGCAAGATTGTATGTAAACTCTTTATTGTGAGAAACATGCACAAATGCGAACTTATCCCTTGAAGGGATCTCTTAAAGTCAACGTTGCAGTGGATGAGAGGAGTATTATATTAGAGACAGAGAACGAGTACAAATACTGAGAGCCACAATACTTAACTTTACCGATTGTAAAACACTAGCTTCTGCCTGCGACTTCGTCTACGTAAAATTATACATATAAACCTTCCTCTTGAATTACTCTGTTTATTAAAAAAACCGAATTAAAATACGTTGCGTAGTTTTAAAGATCTAAGCATACACAGGGACAGACAGACAGCTGACAGCGACTTTGTTTTATACTATTATAGTGATAATGATGATGTATATAGTGATAAACTCATAAGACCTACCAAACAATAAACTACTAGGTACACAATACAACCGGTTCCACAGCCTAGTCGACAGAGTAAAAAATAATGTGGCAGAAAATTATCGATCGGCGATTTTGCTATTAATAAAAAAGTACGAGTCTGAATATGTATGTAAACTATATTTTTACGTGTCTCACTTAACTTAGGTTAGGGTCGTTTTATAACTTTTCCAAAAAAGTTATGTTAGCTGAAAATTAGAGCAATTCTCAAAAACCCTCGCAATATCATCACTACTAGTATAAAACAAAGTCGCTTTCTCTGTCCCTATGTCCTTATGTCCATGTATGCTTATATCTTCAAAACTACACAACGGATTTTGATGCGGTTTTTTTTAATAGATAGAGTGATTCAAGAGGAAGGTTTTTATGTATAATTCTTCGCAGACGAAGTCGCGGGCAGAAGCTACTTTTAAAAATACGAATTGTATCCTGTTCTCACTCCGAATCACGAGCTCTTTCCATGTAGGAGAGAAAAAATGTCCCGAAATTGACATTTACTCATTTTGTTTTATTATCGCGACCATGATATTGCAATGTTATATATTTTTGATGTCCTTCCTTACCGTTACACCATACAAAGTGTATGAAAACACAATAGGAAAAAACTTAGGGTACATTTTGTGTCTCATTGATTTTGAAAGAGCTCGTGATTCTGAGTAGAAACAACATACGTATTATAATTGACGGGGAATGTAAATAAATTGCCAATTTTTATGAGAATGGACTTCCAGGCGGGGGGAGCGTTTTCACCCATTTGTTGTCAACATACCATTGGCCCGCACGAGACGGTTTGCTTCATCCTTCCTAATGCGAACTGCTAGGGAATGGAATTCGCTCCCATCGTCTGTATTTCCGGATAGATACAACCTAGGGCTCTTCAAGGCTAGAGTGAATAGGCTATTACTGAACCAATGAGTTACACCTTTGGCCTCATCTGCACCTTCCACCAAGTGAGATAGAGGTCAATCACTGGTCAGTTCGTAATAAAAAAAATAAAAAAAGAGAAACCTCATTAACACTTGCCAAAGGCATTTGTTAAACGTTTGTCGCCTAAATGATAGTGAACCCTAATCGGGAATTAACTTTCTCCAGCAAAGCCTTAATCTTTTTAAGTAAATGTTTACCTGCCACTTGCCATGCATTGTTTGTATACATCATTTAGGGGAGGGACGACACGTAAATTGAAAACGTGTTTCTAGCTATCCAACATTAACATACATAGTACGAAGGGTGTCAGGCCCCGGGCTCCGCGGGGAACTATAAAGTGAACTCACGTTAAATGTTAACGGAACTTGCGCTGAATTATAGACCGAGCGCTTAAATGAGTCCTCGCCCGCGAGGCACGTGGCGGGGAGGGGTGACAAAGGGGGCCGAGAGAGGTGCGGGCGGCAGGCGCACTACCCACCGCACCTCTCTCGGTTCCCTTTGTCATCCTACCCCGCGCCCCTGTGCCGCGCGGGCGAAGACTTATTTAAGCGGTCTGTCTGTGGTCAACGTTTCTTGACTGCGAAGAACCGTGCTGTGGAATCCTTTCAGAATAAATTTCACGATGACTTTTAAAGCCGGGTACCTACTCTCTTGCGAGTCTTCGATTAGTAAGCTTATTATCCAACTCGCTCGCAATCGCCATCGTGTTCATTTTGACAGTTCATGTATGCGCTGACAGTTGGCATCGGAATCAGCTAGCTGTCACATTCATACAAAAACTGACAAAATGAGCACGATGGCGATTGTGAGCGAGTTAGGTAATAAGCCTATTCTTTAGCTGTCATTTTTGACACTTCTAGTATGGATCTGACAGCAATCGATCCAACTTTGGTTTGGAATTGAATCGCATTAAGACTGTTGTATGTAGTAGTGTACAGAACTGATATGGGACTTAAGTCATTTTTCTAATTTGGAACATCAATTTGTCTATTCGCACACATTACTCACACATACAACAGATCATACTTAAGTTTTTCACCTGTAGCTAGAAGTCTGGGGCCCGATTTTTGAAAGCACATTGTGTGAAAATACCTCTCGAAAGTGATGAAACATTGTGCGCAATTTCAAATACAAAATTCAGGTAGAAGAAAACTAGAGCCATAATGAACCTGGTCGCACATTTTATTTGAGCTGTAGTTTTGTGAAATACACTGATTTCTCCACTTTCGAATGGGCCTTTCCAGTGATATATACTCTGAAATCGGACACCTGCAAAGAATTTGGCTATCGCTTTCCCACCTATTTATTATCCGGGACTAAAAGTAGCTATTCTTCAAACAATTAGTCTTAAATGTTTCGAGATTCACTCAGAGAGAAAGCTTGTGCATATCAGTGAGATATTGTGGACTACGATACGACACAAAGGCAAATGTAGATATAAAGATAGACATACTTAGATAATTTTAATTACATAGATGGGCATAGTTAAGTTAAAAGTTAACTTCATTAGTCGTTATTCGTTAGTTAAAAAATTAACTTCGATAGTCGGTAGAGCGTTAAATTTTCGAAGATTTAACGCAAGTTAAAGTTAACCGTTAACCAATTATTTATTTCGATAATACAGCAGGTAGAAATAAGGATACTATTCATTGTAATCTTGCATTAGGTACCGTTCCCTTTAGTAAAAATTAGAAAATAAAAATTGACTTCCATGATCGTTTACCCCGTAAAATATCTTTGCCCTTAGAAAAAAGACGTTTTACAGGAGCACTAGATGCGACAGCAGTGTTATATTTAATAAAACGACCAATGAACGGACTAAAGTTAATGGAAGTTAATAAGAGCGTTAATATTTTTTGAAGTTAACTTAACTTAAAATTTAACTTTTTAAACGACACTGAAAGGTAGAACACAGAAAAATCCGAAAAGTAAAGCTATGGCCGGGAATCGAACCCAGATCCTCGTCATTCCGTGACGCGTGCACACCCTACACCACCCATAGCAGGTGGGTAAGCCTTCGATTTTTTCTGTCTGTTATTAGGTGTCACGTGACCTTGTTATTATGCGATTCTTTGTCGCTAAGCGTCATCTGTTTGAATGATGTGTCTGTACGACACTGTGCTCACCAGCACGTCTGGCACGAGAGCGCACAAGAGTCGCGTCGCGCGCGAGATAGATTGCCCGTCCTTTTCTTACTGTACCAACAAGAAAGAGACGGGTAGTCCAACTCGCGCGCGACGCGACTTTCGTGCGCTCTCGTGCTAGCGGGGCTGGGACGAGAGCAGGCGCTGTTTTTCAAGTGATAGGTAGGTACTATCAAATGAATCAAGAATTTTTATTTTATTATGTGTGTGTGTACTACGTGCACTTCAGTTCCTTTGTGGTGCGCGTTCCGCGGCCGCTGCAGGAGACCATCGCGTGCGCTGACTTCTGGCCGAAGGGTGTCGTATTTCGTCGGTTCCGGGGCAAACTACCGAATCCAACACCGGAGATGACGACGCAGCGGAGCCACAACGTTTCGTCGCCTAAATAACATTTATTATGTTTTTTGAATTTTATAGCGCATTGGTTTCGACTGTAATGCTGTAATTTTTTATTGACTAAATCATTGACTTACAATAAATAACTAGACTCTCAGTCGCTAACAAAAGTTCCTCAAGAAACGTCCGAGTTGCTTTGTCTATGTGTTGTGTGTGTCAACACATCGACTTAGACAGATAACATTAACATATTCGTTCAAATTGACACCTTATTTCGTGGCAGTAATGTATAATATCAATGGCGTAGGATCGTGAGAAGTAACGACACGACGCCACGCGCTGGAAACCTGCCTGTCTCTTTTGTTCTCAATAGTAAGATTACGGTGCGAAAGAGACATATACATTGTTATCAAAGCGCGTTCGAAACACAACTGAACCAAAACTCTGAACAATAGACGCGTCGTTCAGACTTTTGCTTCGGACAGTTTTTGAGCGTGATTGGGAGTCTAGTTGTTCATTGTACGTCAATGGACTAAATAAATAAATATTTTTTTACGGTTTTACCGTTAGAAACTACATTTCTAAATGACACTGAAAATTAGAACACAGAAAGATGAGTATAGCTAACGAAAACAAGAAGTAAAACTTCATTAGGGTTGCGTTCTACTCAGATACAACTGTGTATATATTTAGATACCCGATTTGGCAATATGTAAGTACCTAATGACATGAACAATCATGCGACTTTATAATTCAGGTCAATCGGAGACCTTCGGCTGCAGTGTCATGGCTCCCATTGTGTTAGGCGGACAATACCTATTGAAAGTTTAGATAACGGACGTATCTGCCACTTACGTCACTGTATAGGGCTATTTTTAATAACACGACACTAGAAACATAACATTTCCCTCGTTAACTGCTTTATGTTTAGACCATATCAATAGGTGCTTGAAAATAGGGACTCGGACCTTTTGTCGACTATTCATATACTTCATTTAATTTAGAATGAGAAACCACAACAAAATTTAATTATATTGCGGCTGGTCAACTATTTCTTACCTAGCAAATAGTACAGGCAATAGTCTGGGAGCCGCAAAATAAATTTGTTTTAATGTCACTTTATTTTCGTGTCGTTTACAGTTACTCGAGTACAAATTGAAAAGAGAGTGCACTTCATGAGCCGCAATGTAATGTTGTTGTGGTTTCTCATCCTAAATTAAATGAATCATAGTTTATTTCAACACAAGCTTCGTCCGCGTTGAATTAGCAATTGACATGTTTACCACTGTATAAAAAGTAGCCTATGTTATAATCTAGGGTACCAGCTATCTTCGTTCCAAATTTGATCCGAATCCAGTCATTTCAGCGTGAAGAAGGAACAAACATACATACTCACACATCATCACACATCTTCACATCACTCACAATCTTTCGCATTTAAAATAGTAGTAGGATTTTAACAGTGGTGCCAGGTCACTTCCCTTGAAAATTACATTGTCATCCCTAAAAAGTTCCATTTTTGGCAGAAAAGTTCCATTTTCATTTCAATCTTGGGGAACGAGCTTTTTTATTTTTTAGTGTGTATTTAAAGTTTTTTTACCACGTATCTTTACGCCGGGACCCCAAAAGTTCCGAAAAATGTACCAAAATACAAAGTTCCTCCCAAGTTCCGCGGGGGTGTCACAAGTTCCGCAAAACGGAACTTTCGGAACCAAACGGCAACACTGGATTTTAACGAACCAGATGGAATTATACAAGGTGTCTTTGAATCATTCTGGAACACCTTAGCAGGTACAGTGCCCGGCCATAAAGATTGCACTTCGGTCTTTGGAAAGAGACAAATCGGCGTCACGTAAGTTAGAGCGAGACAACGCTCTACGAAGCCGAAATTAGCCAGAAGACTAATTCGTTCGGATAGTTTAATGGAACACACTGAGGTTCTTTGGATATGTAATTCAATTCTTTGATACCGTAAATTTTGAACATCGATGAAACCAATGTATTGAAATAATACAATACAATACAACCGCCGTAGTGTGTCCGCTCGCACATGCCACGCTAGGCACGCTCCTACCGCGCGCGCAATTTCTTTGTTGTCTATTGTCTAATAGGTAAAAAATAGGGAAATAATATAAATGTCAATCACAAAAATCCTGAAAAACATTAACACGGGTGTTTAGTCGAACTAATGGAACCACCTAGTGAAACCACCTAATTAATTTAAAGGCATGATATAAAAATAATAGCAGTAAAGTACCCAATATGTACCCGTTTTCCAGGCGTACCTGGCAAGCGCAAAGTAATCCAATAGGGAGAAATATGGCATGATTCATTCATAAGCTTCGGCTTTATCCCTATAAACATGGCATCCCGAAAGAGGATACCATCTTTGGAAGATTGTCTTATCTGAACTGATAGTCAGAATGGATGATTATCTCAAAAGTTCAGTGTAAGGGACACAAAGAAGGAAGATAAGGCACTTCAGCGTGTCTAAGATACGAGGTATGGAGATATTAGTATAATATGAAATTAGGATATTTAAGGCGTTGGTTTCTCATGCTTCTATTAAATTTGTTCCAACAGTGGATTCAAGAGGAAGGGAATCACTCGTATTAGAGCTAGGTGCTTCTCTAACCGTATTTTTATATCATAGTGGGAAAATGAGCCACCTGATGGAAATCAATTTCATTTACACTTGAACACCTATATTGTAACTCAAGAGGTTTGTAATATTATGACGTTGCCGGGCCTTAGAGAATAGATTACTGTAGTGTTGGGTAGGCATATTGTTTTAGTTAATTAATATCAAGTAGGTATTGTAAGGTAGATTCAAGTTGCGCGATCTAGTTCGTTGACGCAGTCGAATACAACCGCTTAATTGAACTGTTCGTTTATTCCCGTCGCTTCCCAATATCTCAATTAAAGTCTTTTCTCAAAGATTTCTCAGTTGTCAAATTTTTACACAGTTCCAATTTTTATGGACCCAGTCCATACCCAAAAGTTGTAATATCTATAACTTAGCATCCAAACCCAAAACTTATTTCACATTATATAGATGTTATTATGCCAAACGTTACCTTTGGTTCGGTCTTTCTTCGCCAAACTTTGGAAACGTATTTCGTGTTTTGAACCCTTGTGTTCCGAATTCTTTCCCTGTCTTTGTTCCACTTACTGTAACTATGGACATTATCTAAAATTTATGTAAACATCAACCAGAATACCTACCGAAGTATTTTGTTTAATTGTAGTCGCAAGTCATAAAAGCCAGTATGCTTGTTAATCGGTGAATTCTATCTCTAACTGGTAGAGTCTACCATGTAAACCGTGTTATTCGTATCGAACATTAAAACAGCTTTACATCGTTTACTTTAAAATCGTTTAAGAATGGAATGAAAGATAAAAATAATGAATGAAGTTCGCAATCAAGAAGAGAACTAAAAATTTGCAAACGAAATTGTTGCCGCAATCAAGCTATTTACATACACTTTTTAAGTGAAATATATTATTCACCTACTGTCGAAAACCTTAGGGGTTTATTTATTAATTGGATTTAAAAATGTGACCATTACGAAAAAAGTGACCCTCTCATTTAATTCATCCTCTTTCCTCCATCGATTTGAATACAAAAATAGTCATTGCTCTGAAAAGCATTGATTTGAGCACTGTCTGTGGTCTTTAAAGGTCAATGATCTCGGATGCAGTTGATTATACCAAAGAGTCCTTGTCCGTTCGTGTTTCGGCCAAATCGAACATTAATTAGTAGAGCAATAATTAGGCGCATAGTGCAGCAATAACATTTCGGTCGGGATGCAACCGCACATGCATAATTACCGTTTAATACGTGGCCAACTGCTATCGGCTTTTGTTTCAGTTTGGCTTAGTTATTCGCTTAGAATCCAACGAATATTATAATTACGAAAATTTGTGAGGATGTGAGTGAGTGAGCGTGTATTTTTGTCCTATCTCACGCTTAAAATTAATGGAAATTTGGAACGGAGATAGCTGGGACCCTATATTAAAACATACATACACACATAAATGACGTCTTTATCCCTTACGGGTTAGACAGAGCATAAGGTAACAAGACTTAAAGGCCACGTTTAGCATGAGTGTGGGCGTTTAGGTGGGAAAAGGAAACAAAATAGTGATGGGTTGCTAACCGCATCGCCTATAACATGATTGCTAAGATTTTTGATGGGCTTTTACCATCTGCGCAGGAAAGAGAAGCAGTTGCTTTACATTCTATGTTATAATTTCGTAAATTGAATTTAGGAGTAACCTCGCAGTATTAGACTCGTCGTATACAAGTTTAGCAACAGCGATACCAGGGTGTGAGATTAAATAGTTCATTGTATAACTTTTTCGTATTGACGCCATGGCGATTTCTCTTACTGTCTGCAGATAATTACACGGATGACTCATTGTTACAAGGTTGCAACTGTAGCTAATTACAGAACGCAAAATAATCCATTTGGTTAAATTACAAGGCTATCGGAGGTCGCTTGGTAAGCGTCCAGCCGATTTCGAACGTAGAAGTGATAGCGATGGATGCAATTTTCCAATGGGTATGTATGTGTTTCAAGTTTCAATGTCTATTCTTACGACGTCAATTTTACTATTAACGTTGATTTTTATAGTTTAAACAAGTATTTAGTTAACGCGTCGTTTATGGACCACTAAGCTTGCAATATAGGTAGCGATCGCCATAGCTTGACGTTTTGAATTACCTGTTGTTCAGCACTAACTTTTACCTATCCTATTGAGTAAGTACTCTCATTTCACAGACTTTCAAATTTCATAATGTATTCTTCACGAAATTTTGTATCACCAAGACAGAACTTCAAGTTCATAGCTTTCAGTTTTTTAGTTTCGGCAAACGTTACCTGAGAAAAAAAAAATCTTGTGATGGAATGCAATACGTCATGTTCAATGAGTGTAACAATATTTTGGTGACAGGTTAACCATCAATGAACGAAAAATATTTACCTTGCTACTCCGCTTCTACGTAGTAAGTCGTCGTCGTTGTACGACGTTGGTTTGCATGTGTAACAGTTGTGCTCATTAAACTTTGATAATGATCCCGTAAAGGGATCGAAACGCGTCAGTGTTTGTGTGGTGTAAGGGATAATTAAGTTTGTGGGATTTATATATGTTTTGGCAGTAGTGGAGGGAGGGAATGCAAAAAAAACATATATTTCACACAGGCTTGGTTATCTTGCACGTGAGTAGCGGAGTAGCAAGGTAAATTTTTTTTGTTCATTGAAATGGACCTCCGCAAAGTAACGCCTGATTCAATAAAATAGGTTAACCGTCATCTAAAACCAGCTGTCATTTTGATGCACGCCCTTCCAACACTACGAAAAACTCTTCAATTCCCTTTAGACAGCACGGACTGTGTTAGAATTTGAATGCATGCAACACTGAACATCTGTCACTTATGATTGAGAGATTCTTTGGCGGGAATTTGAAACGAGAAGGCGGAAAAATTTGAGTTGCTTTTTCAATATTTTCCAAAAATTGAATGTAGTGGAGTTTCACTGTTGTTATTTGTTTGTAAATATCTATCTTTTAGTGGAGTGTTTTAAAAATGGTGGGCAACGAGGGCGGGGGTGAAATTCCCCTCGCCCCCGGCGCCAAAAGGGTCAGGACAACGGACAATGAAAAGGACAGTGGTAATGGCGGCGGCGGTGAGGATAATCTTTACGTGCCTTATCACAAACCAAATTATAAGAGACTTTACCCAGAAAATTCGGCGTTGACGGAATTTAAAGTTTTTGTCGAATCTACTTCGAATGAGAGACTTGGAAACAAAAGCCCAATTTACTTGAATCACATATTCTCTAATGAAATAAAAGGTGTAGTAGCTATTCGCAGAATGAATGCCAGCAAGATTGTGGTGGTTTTTAAACAATTCAACACGGCCAATAACTTCATTAATAACACGACTTTTTTGGACAAATATAGCATGCGCGCTTTCATACCCGCTGCCCATATCGAAAAAACAGGTATTATCCGTTTTGTCCCAGTAAACATATCCACAAAGGACCTGTACTGCAAGCTGTCTTCAATCAATGAAATCATTTCAATTAGACGATTTACCAAAAAAGTAGGACAGGAGCGAGTGCCTCTACAAACTGTAAGCATTACATTCCTATCAAATTCATTGCCTGAAAATGTACAGTACGACCTGTTCTCGTACAGGGTATTTGATTACATTCCGCCTCTGCAGCAGTGCTATAGATGTTTCAAATTCAACCACTCAGCCAAGATCTGCAGCGGCAAACAGCGCTGCAGCTGTTGCGCTGGGGATCACCACTATAAAGAATGCGATAAACCAACAGAACTTTCTTGCGTAAATTGCAGTGGGCCTCATATGGCTATTTCAAGAATTTGTCCCGTAAAAATTAAAAAAATTATGGAAAAAAAGAGTAAAATTACCTACTCCTCTGTTGCAAATTCAAAAAATGTGGCGGACTTTCCTCCGCTAAAACCTCCGCAAATTGTACAAAATGTAAATTCTAATGTAAATAAGCCTTCAAATATCCCTGTAAATAAGACACAGAATCAAACGAAAGTCGTTTCTGCGGCTGATGTAAAAACACAGCTTTTGGCTAATAATGATCTGACTATGGCTATTGTTCGTACTTTACTCGATTTGGCTAATAAAGTTGATGACACTCCCATTACTACCACAACAATTAAAGAGTTGCTTTTTAAAAACTTGCAATAAATGGATTCCAGTTCCTCTCACATTTCACAATTAAGAATCGCTCTTCATAACATTCAAAGTGTTAAAAACAAAAAACCATTACTTATAAATTTTTTAAACGAGAATAATATAGATATCTGTCTACTGAATGAAACATGGCTTAAAGAAAATGATACTTTTAACATTCCTGGTTACAATATATTCTCTAAAAATGCGAAAAATAAACATGGTGGTGTAGCCATTCTTATAAAACCATTTTTAAAGTATAATTTATTACAAACAGTTTTTTATGAGGACATTCAAGCAATTGCATTATCACTTTCTGCTGAAAACGGTAATATGACAATTTTATGTGTCTATTGCCCTCCTACTGGAGGTCTTATGCGAATTAATAATTTACGAAAATTAATTGATGACCTACCTAAACCCATTTTCGTAGCAGGAGACTTTAATGCTCACCATATAGCTTTTGGCTGCGTTTCCACAAATGGCCGTGGCCGACAACTATTTGATTTGATGGATGATTGTAATTTATGTATATTAAATGACGGCACT
Source organism: Pandemis corylana (assembly GCA_949127965.1). Lineage (NCBI taxonomy): Eukaryota > Metazoa > Arthropoda > Insecta > Lepidoptera > Tortricidae > Pandemis > Pandemis corylana. The sequence continues at coordinate 9,827,754 of OX421866.1, read as the reverse complement.
GTTACAACTCTTAATTATCCTAATCGTAATCCTTCTGCTATAGACGTTAGCCTAATCACTCCTTGTATTGCCCCTCTTTGTGAGTGGTCAGTACATGATGACAACATGGGAAGTTATCATTTCCCGACTATAACAAATATAACACTTTCAATCGACAGATATCAAATAAACCCTCCTGTTGACAAGTTTCTATATAACAAGGCAGACTGGGAAAAGTTTAAAGAATTATCTATTCATATATTTAATGATTTTAATGTGGACTATGAGAATCCTTTAGAATCATATAATCAGTTTTGTATCCGTCTCAACACACTTAAGCAAGAATGTATACCTAAATTTACAAAAAAAACAACTTTTCAAAGTAAACCTCCAGCTCCCTGGTGGAACGACAAATGTAAACAAAGTGTCATCAACTCGTATGAGGCTTTAAAGCGCTACAGAGCTATCCCTACTATGGAAAATTATATACAATATAAAAAAATTTATGCTATTAAAAAAAGGACCATTGCAGAGGAAAAAAATAACAGTTGGAAAAAGCTTTGTGACAATTTTAATAGAACTACACCTATAAGCATTATTTGGAATTATATTAAAATGTTTAAGGGTATGAATAAAATTAAAAATAAATCATACAATGATGAGTTTATCGCATCCTTTTTAGAGAAGTTGTCGGAAGACAGTACTGTTGACTCCGACAATCTAGATATGTACTATAATCTTAATAATAATAACGTGAATTCAAAGTTTCTGTTAGAACCTTTCTCAAGAAACGAATTTCAGTTTAGCCTTCATTCACGTAAAAATACGAGCCCTGGTTTAGACGATTTTCCATACATACTAATTAAAAACTTGGATTCAACTGTACAAGATATTTTATTACATATATTCAATTCATTATGGTCAAAACAATTAATTCCTCAGTCTTGGAAAACCCAGTATGTGATTCCAGTCCTTAAACCAGATAAGTCTCCTGACTGTGCTGATTCATATCGGCCTATTTCTTTATCATCATGCATTGGTAAAATTTTTGAAAATATTGTAAAATGTCGCCTTGACTACTATGTTGAATCAAACAATATTATTCCGCATGTGCAATATGGATTCAGACGAGGCAGGAGTTGTGCAGACAGCTTCTTATCCCTTATATCCGACCTGAAATTTGCAAAGAATAGCAATGTTAGTGTTGCATGTGTTTTTTTAGATGTTAAAGGAGCATTTGATAATGTTCATCCTGGAACATTAGTCAAGGTGTTAACTAACTTGGGAATTCCGGGGTTAGTTGCAAAGTGGGTGTATGAATTTTTAATTAACAGGACATTATATGTGAAACATAATAATATAATACATGGCCCAAGATCTGCGTCTAAAGGAACTATGCAAGGTGCAATTTTGTCACCTTTGTTATATAATTTGTATACTAGTGAGATTTGTAAATATGTAAATACCGATTTTGTAAATATTTTACAATTTGCTGATGACCTTGTTTTATACAGTGTCAATAATGATATAGACTTAGCCATTCATAAACTTAACCATGCTCTTAAGGAGCTCCATTCGTATTACCATAACAGATTACACCTACAAATTAATCCTACAAAAAGCAGCACTATGGTATTCAGTAAAGACTCTCATTCTAATAATATTACATTCAATAATGAAGTAGTTCCTCAAGTTAGTCATCATAAATTTCTAGGCATAGTCATTGAGAATAATTTGACTTTTGAAAAACATGTTAAATACATATCTCAAAACTCCACAAAAGGGCTAAATATTATGAGGTGCCTAGCAGGAGTGTCTTGGGGGGCTGACCCAAAGATACTTTCAATGCTGTATAAAGCAATTGTTAGAAGCCATTTTGATTACAGCTGTTTAGCTTATTTAGATAGTAACTATGTACATAGACTAGACATTATTCAGAATAAAGCTTTGAGGATAATTTCAGGTGCTATGTGCTCAACTCCCATAAGAGCAATGGAGGTTGAAACGACCATCATGCCCCTTGCATTGAGAAGATTACTACTGGCAGAAAGACATAGTGTCAAGCTATTAGCTTCAAATAATCAAAACATAATCAAAAGAATTATACCTTGTGAAATAGACTGCCATGACCCTATGACTACAGGTGCTGATCTTCTCAATGGCCAGGCTCCAAAAGTCTCTCGTATCTTGTTAGAAATGAAGAAAAAATTTCCATCATTATATGCAATATCACCTTGGCCATGTTATTCACATTCATTCAATTGCTTATTCTTTCAAGTCTCAATAATTAAGGCTTCCATTAGTTCTAATCAAGATATGTTGGAATTTCTAAGTGAAAACAAAGATTTTTATAAACTTTATACTGATGGCAGTAAGGGAGCAAATTATGTTCGTAGTGCTGTTTATAACCCTCAAAATAAATTTGTTCAAAGCTTTGTTCTGGATACTAATTGTAGTATATTCACTGCAGAGGCATATGCAATTTTAGAAGCACTTAAGTTGATTCAACTTGTAAATAGTTACCATAAGTTTTTGATTCTTACTGACTCCTTGAGTTTAATTCAAGCTTTAGAATGTTTTAAATTTAATTTTAAAACATCATACATGATTTTTAAAATAAGAGAAATGATTTATTATTATAAGAGTAAAGGTTTGGACATATATTTTATGTGGATACCTTCACATAAAGGAATAACAGGCAATGAAATAGCAGATAAAGCTGCGTATGAAGGAATTAATGCATTAGATGTTTCATTAATTGTAAATATACCAGTAACTGATTGTTATTCAACCATCAAACTAGATATACAAAACTTGTGGCTAGAATTTTGGAAGAAGGATCAGGAAGTTAAGGGGAAATGGTATGGAAGCATTCAAGAAGACTTACCAGTCAAACCATGGTATAATAAGCTCAACTCAGCCAGCCGTGATTTTATCACCACAATCAATCGTCTTCGTTTTGGCCACTCTAGAACACCTGCACATTTGTCGAGACTTGGAATCATCCATAACAATAAATGCAGCAACTGCGACAGTATCGGTGATATAAATCATTTGATATTTTCCTGTCCGGCATTCTCCTTGGACAGGTTAATCCTCGTTAGTGATCTCAGTGAATACGAAGTGTTATCACCAACTAACGACCCCTCCCGCCGCCTCAATGGATTTTTAAAAAATGTGAATTGTTTTAACCCCATTTATAAATACATCAAAAATACTTTTAAAGAACTTTAATATTGAAGAAGTGACAGTGATATTTATAAAAACTGTGTTGTCTGTTATATTAAAATGAAGACTTGGCTTAAAGGTCCAGAAACCAGGCCATAAAATTACAAAAAAAAAAAAAAAACTTATGATTGACAGCTCTCTTGTGTTTCCTTACGCTTCTTGAATTTATTCAGCTGAAATTGTATCAAACGAATGAAGAAATTAATAGCAACATGACAGAAGCAAACGAAAACAAATCTGCTAAAGTCGCGAACATATCACGCTATCTCCGACCCGACCGATTCGAAGACGAACCAAGTTCTACCGCGTCCGGTCTCAAATGGACACATTGGTATTTTACCTTTCAAAATTTCTTGTCCGAGGAATGTGCTCCGAACACGGAAGACTCTATCAAACTAAAGCTTCTTGTCAACCATCTTTCCCCTTCGATATTTTCATACATACGGACGAGCAAAACCTACGAAGAAGCCATCAGCATCTTACAGAAGCTTTATGTAAGGCCCAAAAATGAAATACTTGCCAGGCACATGCTAACGACGCGTAAGCAAAAAACCAATGAAACTATCAAAAACTACATTCACGCACTAAACCTTCTTGCCCTCAAATGCCACTTCACTAAGGTAACTGCGGAAGAACATCAAAAGGAGTCGATGACAAGAGCATTTATCGCAGGTATCAGGTCACAAAAAATAAGAGAGAGATTGCTGGAAAAGTTAAATCTTAACCTGGATGAAGCCGTCAATTTAGCAATTTCCCTTGAAGATGGAATAAACTCACAAGCATTTGGCAGCACTAACACGTCATTAAATCTCAATGCCTTACCTAATTCTGAAAACGCAAATAATTTACCAGCAACTACTCCCACTTTTCGTTCAAACTCGAAGAGACGCTGCTTCTTTTGCGGTGGCAATGTTCATCAACGCATAAAATGCCCCGCGGCTAACGAAAATTGTCAACTTTGTTCCAAAAAGGGTCATTTTGCAAATGTTTGCAGATCGAAGTAACCGCAAAGAGCTAATGCAGTGGATGATAATATCCAACACGATGGTGCGCTAGCCGCAATCTCGGCTGCCTCTCCAAGCAGTCTAAGAAAAGCCACCTTACCAATAACAATTAATGAATTTAAAGCAGAGGCTTTAATCGACACTGGGAGCTCTGGAAGTTTTATAAATAAGAGTCCTGAGGTCCTCAAACTTAAGATAAAGTCAAGTTTTTACGTATCAATGGCCACGGCGATTTACTTTAGAGTAATCTATATCTAGTGGCATAAGCTTAAAGCAAGATTACTGTTAATATTCCTGAGCAATATATAGTGGTAATCACAAACGTTGTTTTTCTATTCCTTTACTCTTTTAAAATCCAAATCACCTCTGCGCTGAACATTGCTTGCATGGTCGTCCAGCCCACTAAACAGACTGTACGTGTACTGTCCCTCGAGCCTGCTTGGTAATATTATTTCCAAGGCACGTTGTTAAATCTATGCAGACTTAGTTAACGAGTCTCGTGATGTCCTAACTCGGTGAAATTAGCCTAATAAGAGAAACTACGGGGACTCCACGATACCGTTAATTATTCATGTGTTTCCTTTACTTCAGAGAATGCATATCTGACTGAGCATCCGGGATTAGAGCCAATGGGTGGAGAGGACACACATGCTAATTTTATTATGCATAGCCTTGGTTGGGGTACCCAAGAGGTAGGGGTGATTGGAAAATTATGATTCCTGAATCAAAGACGAAGATCCTTCCCAGAACTTGAGCAGCGGAAACTAGAAAGCAAACGTTTGTTCGTTCTATTGTAACCGGACGCCATTTTGTTTTTAGCACAAGGATTTTTTCTGACTGCACTGTTTGTTGACTGCAATTGAGCTGAACCCCAAATAGTATGCACTATGTAAAGATGGCAAATTAAACAAAAGCAAGTTAATTAGCCTCTCATCGCACTGTATCTATCAGGGACCTACTCGTAACAAGGGCGATGAAAAACTTAGGTACTCTACTCCTCTGAATGTTTTCGCTAACAAACATTTCTGAAGCCAGAAATTATCATTGATTTTCAAAGTTTCAAACTCGAGTCGAATACAAAAATGGCCTCGCAGTCGGTTGCCACTTTAACTGGGACAAATTCGGGATAACGCGGAGACTACAATAATGAAACGTCAAAATTTGTAAAATATAGATTTCACTCTCTTGTTAGAGACGACTGGATGGTTATCCAGAAAAGGGAATTTATGGAGCTCCGTTACTGTATCCGGAAGTACAGTATATCAGAAATAAATAAGTATCTATTAGAGGCTATCTTTGTCTGTAGACATTCTGTTAAAAGCTGTTTTACCGTTTTTTCAAGGAGTTTCCAAGTTTGTCTTTTCATTTCATCGGACTTTGACGAATATTAATATAAGCGAATTGGTTTAGCCGTTACAGCCGTACTAGTTTCCGCGGTTTTACCCCGTCAAAGCCTTTTTTAAGTTATCAAAATTTTGTTTTATATCTACAAACCTAGTCCTAATAGTAACAAACACAACAAAATGTAAAATATACAATTTAGTGCAGTCGTTTGGAAGTTATGCGCGTAGCTACATACATTTCGTTGATTCATTTTTTTAATGTAAGCAAGAAAAATCCCGAAATGTCAACTTGTAAGTAAGTGTTAATCTTTTAATTTGGGTTCAGCCAGTAGGTCTCATAAAATTCACATAAGTCGTGAAAATACATTTTGGGAATCCCACGGGATTTCAGTAAAAAATCCCGCTAATTTCGGTCGCACATTCTAGACTCATGAAATTTACGTGAATAAAGATCACAATCGATATTTTGGAAAATCCCATTGAATTAAGAAAACCCACGGGGCATCCATAAAAAAATTGGCAATCGAAATGGATCTAGATCGTACCGAAAATTGGATTTCCCTTTATGGGAGATATAATTTTCGGATTAGGAGTAATACGATATGCGAAATGAGTTTTTTAAAGATATCTTTTTATGTCAGTGTGTCTGTTGAGGATTATTTACTAACCCTTTTGCCCGGTTAATCTATACTGAAAAGCTATGAAATTAGCTCCTGTCAGGGATTAGGTTTACATTGAATTAATTATATTTTAATTATGTTTAACAATAGTTGCGTTTGCAGCGACACATATACGTATACTTATAGTATAGCGTTACGGCTTGCGATAGGTATACGGGAGCGAGCGTCACAGTAGTCTCTTGCCACCGTGGTTAACTCACGTGTAACGGGCAATAAATGATATAAACGTTAACTAATCTTTTATTTGGAACAATCCTTGAAAAGACTTGCTAAACGTTGATAGGTTCCAAGAAGAAAGATTTTGGAGATATTTTCATATAGAACAATGGTTTTATACTTAGTAACAATGTTCGAATAAAATATTTCACTAAAAGTTTTAAAAATAATACATCTGCAACTCACACCAAGTATTTTCATTAAAATAATATAAATCAAATGTTGATATGTCATACGGAAAATACGGTTTGTAAAATGTAAAAACATTGCCCTCAGTCAAAATTCGTGTGTTTACGATTTACATTCATGTTTGAGTCATGAAAAAGAATATAAATTATAAAACCCATACTTTTGAGGTAAAGGCAATCACACACATCACCATGAAATCCCCCAAGTCCGGGTAAATTGCGGAGCTTGGCAACACCGCGCGCCGTCTCGTGCCTAACCAATCGCGGTGAGCGACCGAGATCAAGTCAAGCCAGTCAGCATCACATGCGGGCGGCGACGGACGTGTTTCGCCCACTCCCGCAGCGAAATTCACGCGCCAGTTGACAGTTGTCCCGTGCCCCAATAATGACTCTAGTGCATCACAGTGTAACGTAGTGGATGTTGCTGCTTATCTACACGTGAGGATCAACCGTTCTAAAGCAACGGCAAACAAGGATTATGATAATAACAGTGTCGGGATGCGAGAGGTGAACGCTCGTAGCGGCGCCGACTCTCACCGGCTGCTATTGTCTAAGTGCCACGGAATCTTCGTCCTTCCCATCGGAAGCCATCGATGATACACCCATCCGCCCTCCGACGTGGACTGCGAGCCAAATATCGTATTGCCGATTCGTCATAAACAAATGTTTACTTAGCGCAGTGGTAACACAGATAAGATTATGTATTAATGTGTCAGTTTCGTAAATGCTTGCTATACCAGTATAACTACAAACGTCCCACGAAATCACAGCAAATTGACACTTGTATTGGCATGCGGCGTCATAAATAATTGCATCAAACATAACTGTAAACATCGTTGTCTAAACCGTGCAATTGTCTGGTCTACTTTTGAGTTATTTAAAATACTACCTCTGTTGTTTTATGTAGGTCACTAGGGCGCTTATTAGCGTTTATTTTTCCAACCACAACGTCTGTTTCTGTCACCTTACCTACGAATAAAATAAATACGTGTATTTGTGTAATAGTCGATATTGAATTCGTTTATCTTTGCAAATGAATAGGCACTCACACTACGACACTGAGACACTGATAACTTCAATGACAATACAGTTTACTTATTTAAGGTATAAATATAGCTACTACAATTTACTAGACCACTTAACTCTTACTATCAAGATACTTAGTAGCTATTTTCTCCTGCTACTCAAAGTTATTAACAGTAATAACGCTTTAATAACGTTGTTACTTTTACCTTTATTGTTCTGATGTAAACAAAAGGTACGCCGTGTTTTGTTTTAATGACAACATTCAATTCAAGACCGCAATTCGCAATCGACATCCAAAATAATTCATTATTTACCTTCGAAAATTACGTCAATTTTCACACACTCAATTTTTCTATACACAAAACATATTCAGTCTACAAAGTTGGTAGAAAGTTTGAGTAAGTACCTTTTAGTTTCAATTTCCCTTGGCGCAGATTTCTCTACTTACGTAGTAACGATTACTTGCATGACTAAGGAAGTATCGTCACCTCAACTCAATACCTTTATAACTATCGACCCTATGTGCTAACTTCCACTGTGGCTCACTCAACCATTCTATCGTGAAGAGCTATTAAAAAAGCGAAAACAAAACAAATGGTTTTCAAAATGAAAGGGTAAACAATCAAGAATAAAATTACTTTAAAGGATATATCAAATATATCATCCATTTGGCAAATTTTGGCAACGATTAAAATTAGTCTATTCACCAAAACTACTGTCGTCTCATAGCCCATATCTGGAACAGACAGGACCAATCTTGGCACCCGGAGAGCATACAAAACGCGTAAAACTTATTTCACTACAACAAAGAATAGGGAAACTCATTCTGGCCGCGTGGAGTGATTTGCATATCTTGTTTATTCAGGAAAAAGGTCAAGCTTCAAGCACAATGGCTTTTGGAAAAAAAATAGGTTTTGCGGGTATCGATAGAGCCTGTAGATGTGATTAATGGTAGTACTAACTCGCTTGCCAAGAGGCGTCTGTCCTCGACGAGTACTTGACCCAATTATTACCGAACTGTTGTCGATATTGGCGAGCTGATCAAAGATATTCGTTGATGGATTTTTGTAGGTCATAGTTATCGGGCAATTAATGGAACCCTCAGATGCATTTTAAGCCAAATCGGGTCAGTTGTTTGTAAAGGGTTGTTTCGTTTCTGAAACGCAATTACAGGACTGCTTATTTATGTAGTTTCCATTAAAGTCAATAAGGTAATTCTTACTCATATAGGTGCCTTTCTTATCTACATGAGCGCTGATCTACACGGTTATAACGGGCGAATCGATGCAGTGCCAGGAGCGATGTAATTTTCATTTGAAAGTTCATAAATACAAATTTTATGTGTGTTTCCACTCCGCTAGTAAAATTTGTGTCGTCGGATTTACATCAAAATCGGTTCAAATTTTAAAAAAAATTGAGCTTCTTTTGCAGCATCCTCTACGTTAGATAGACGGTTCGACTTTAAGTTGTGAATGTGAAATGCTGATAAGTACTAGCCGGTGAGTGTGTGAGTGCGATGGCGCGGTGCGCACAGGCTTTGGCCGTGCTGTCGCTGCTGTGTTCCGCGTCTGCGCATTACACGCCTACTTGGGCGGTCCATGTGCCGGATGGCCAGGAGGCCGCTGATGCCGTGGCGAGGGACCATGGGTTCATCAATCTTGGAGAGGTAAGCTGATCAACCTGTACCCATTACAGAAGTAGCGTAATCGTATCCGTAGTTTCGAGTCTTGGGCTTGCGAGAGCGCCATCCATTCTAGGCTTTATGCATTCCTTATTTTTGAATCTATCAGGATCCAATTGTTGTTGCATGTAGTTATTGCTTATGTTGCTTAAGAGAAGCTAATCTAGCTCCGAAAGTGCTTTGCTAGTGTAGCCTAACCATAACCAGTCTAAAAGTCAATAGTTGGGCACTGTTTGAAAAAGCCGCCTTGTGAAGCAGCCAATTTTGACACGCCTTTGAATCCTTTGCCAAACAAAATCATGCTTCATGCAGCTGCCTCGCGAAACGGGTCGCTCCGCCAGTATTTCAGTATCCAGCTAATGCCAGTTATTTTGTGCTTTAGCAGAGTAGTAGTGTGATACACAAACATTCGTCGCGATCGTGACTGTTGCAACGCTGAGTAAAGAGAGCAAAGCTATTTCATGCTCGTCAGGCAGCTTTGAGTGTGTTTCTGATTTAAAAACGTCGGACGCAACGTCACTTCAGTCAGATCCGGAATCTAACACGTCTATTTATTTTTTCATATACTCATCACTCTTCATAATTAGTACGTCTTAATTTTGTTTTTCATAACAAGGACCCTTTAGTTTAGAAACAAAACAGTTCATGAAAACGATAATTATGTGTACCTAATGCCAATATGTGAATAAGCGTTTTATGTGAATCAATATGGATCCTCTGACTCTATTCAGTTATAAAGGAGCCGAGTGAGAAACAAAATATTATCTGCTGGAACATTCAGTAAAGAGGAATAACTAATTTTTTTTTCTTTGTTTAAGTGAAAAGAAATTTTCGGTTTAATGTCAGAGATGAGTGGTGAAACTAAACAGAAAATCACACATCGTCTCCTGGAAAAATTAATAACGTGTATAAATGTGTGAGAACGATATATTGTGCAGATAAGGAAAAGTGAGTCCAGTTAATTCTGTTAACAACAAATAGCATCAACGTATTAGGAATGTGTACATAAGTAGGTACGTGATATTTACGCCTTTGAGCTTCCATGCTCATCTGGGAGCAAAGAAGAAACTAAAATGTACTAGATGCATCACTTCCCGGAAGGAATGGGTGAAAATCGTAGGAATCATGTTATATACGGCTAGCAACCAATCAGTATTTTGAATCCGTTTTCCACCCATATGCCCACAATTATGCTAAACGTGGCCTTTAAGTCTTTTTACCTTAGGTTCTGTCTACCCTTTATGATGTATGTATATGTGGATGTGTTTATACTTTACATGGGGAAAATCCCCAATAATATTCTTCCTACTTTTCCTTATGACATTTTATGCTACGTATTTAGGTTCCTACTTCAAAAAATCTTGGTCATTGTCAACTACGGCTTGGCACAACCTTGACCACCTATTGAAAAGGAAATCAATGGAAGGAAGTTCAATTATATGTTTACTTGAATTCAAAGAATTGTGTCGTAATTATAATAATGGTGGGCTTTTGATCCGAGCCCAAAAACAATCGTTTAACTAAAATTAACTTGATTTGTCTACATTGTGTAATAATACCTTGACCAGTTTTGAATCCATTTGTTTTTCTAAATAGACGTTGAGCCGCTGTAAAACTCAAATAAAACAAATTAATGATGCTTCTGGACATGTGTTCCCATATTATGTTACACTATTACAAGCGCTAACTACAGAGGGATTCTATTTTAGCAAACTGCACTGTATTGCACGTGATAAAATTAATGTATGTTTATTTCGAGATGAACGCGAACGCAAACCCGTGTGTTGAAACCCGGGATGAAGCAGTTGAGGAAATATCCATTTAGCATCCCGCCCACTTGTAATTCATGTGCCTTCAGCGTCTTCATTACACTGAGTGTTTCGTGTAAACACGAGGATAACCTAACTAATTAGGTCAGTTTGGTATTAAAAACATGCAGAATTTAACGCTGTTTTATCCTGAATACGCTTGATGTGCGAGATTCGCGAATGAGCTCTATTCAGACTCTTTCCTGCATTAATGAAGACAGAACATGTTTAATCGTACAATCATTTTAAATTGCGTGTAGGTTAAAAACTTCAGTAAATGACCTGTTGTATGTGCGAGTAATGTGTGCGAATAGACAAATTGATGTTCCAAATTAGAAAAAATGACTTAAGTCCCATATCAGTTCGTACAATACGACATATTTACTTAAGTTTACATTTACTTAAGTTTTTCATAACTTTGACCGTATTAGGTAAGATCTTTCTGCGACCAATCGTAACCAGAACAAGTAAGTTTATTGTAATCAGATGCCTCTTGATTATAGCGGTAATGTACTCGTAATGATAAAATCTGGTACTATCTGGTCAAACCATTAATACCTGCCGTACCAAGCCATATTGAAATTGAAAATTCCTTCCTCTTTTTGGAGTGGACTTATATATAGATTAAAAATGCTAATCCTTAAATCTTACTCAACGACGTCTCCACATTTAGAAGGCAATCGCCGTGCAAAGTGGGGGGACAGAAATATACAGGAAATTTTAGTAGTACGACGTATTTATTTAAAGTGACAGAGTTCATCTCCTTATGGTTGGTTATTTTGGTGGCTAGGGGACACGGCTGTTAGCGTTCTTTTGACTGATATTAATTCAATATCTTTGGTAACGTATTTTGAATATTACGAGACAGATTGCAAAGTATCCTTGAGAGACGATGCGAAAGCTCGTAATTTGGTATGTACTTAACTTAATTAAGGTCACCTTATTTGAGTTTAATATATCAGACGTCAATAATATTGGCTTGTTAAAGCGAATGAATGCTGATACGTGCTAGGATTTTCGAGAAGCTTTAAAATGGGACTCGGAGCAATAGTAAGTCCATAACGTATACAAAGAGCTTAAGATTCTGCTTACAAGAGTTGAACTCCTAATGTACGAAGCAAAGAAAGGCTACGTGCTTCAGCTACAATGGTCTTTGTTGTCCGATGCGGTTGGCCAACCAAGCGCAGTTCGTTCGCACTTAGGCTACGAAAACTTAGACACGACAACTCTGGCCCTGTATTTGGAGAAGAACCGTTCGTTTTCTAGTCAAAGCGATGTTGTGTCTTATTCATACCAAACGCAAAATAAGAACCGTCTGCCGTGTTGCTCATTATTATTATATCATATCAGCCTATATTTGTATCCCACGGCAGGGCAAAGGCTTCCCCTCCTGACCTCCACATCTCCCTATCCAGAACTATTGTACTCATTATGCTTTTCACATGTTTCACAATGTTTCGTTTGGCAAATCTTTATTATCTGCTAGTAATACATAAATTAACTTTTGGAAGAGTTATAAAACCAAACCTACCTAATCTAACGTGAGCCTCGTGAACAAGTCTTTTTTTTCATGTTTGCGGTGTAGTAAATACTTAATGTAGGTTTACCAAATGATGCATGTGTGAAATTGTGCATTCGTCAAAATAAATGTTAGTTGGCGAAATGATTGGACCCATTTCCGTAGGGTTGCCCTCACCATGGTTTTATACCGAGTTTAAAGCATTATTAGCCCATTCTAATGACCTAACTAGTGCAGATATGTATGATGTATGCTTTAACCGAAACGTGTTTCACATGTCAGGTTTTACCTACTACATATATATGTGAGGTATATTTAGTATGTTTTCCTCGATATTATTGGCTAAATGGAAGCAGAAGCAGAATTATTCAGATTTAATTAAATAAAAGCCAGTGCAGAGTTGTGGTTGAAAGTTAAATTAGGTATAAAACTGTAGTCTCAAATAAACTAAAGGAAAACAGATTAATTTGGATCTTTAGTTTCTTAAACAAAGTACCTTTAATCAGGCTCAAAAATACCTTGAATTCGTTTGCAAACTCCCATAGCTCAGGATGGTTGTTTTTTTGTTTGCAACATACCTATTATGGCTAATTCCCGCCACGCTGTTTATTAATGTGATCAATATTCAATTGCAATATGAATCCTATATGAATCTACGTACATACATACATAAATCACGTCTTTATTTATATCCCTTACGGGCTAGACAGGGCCTAAGGTAACAAGACCTACAGGCTACGTTTGTTTAGCATGGTTGTGATGAATCTACCAACATAAAATTTGTCAAAATCTACACATTTTCCAAGTCCTTAAGCGGGAACAACGTCATACGCAGAAAGAACGAACATTTGAACCTACTTATTGACTTTAGTTGGACAAGCATTGACACTTTGACACGATAGATTGTAGACTTTATCTTTGGCGCCTGCGGCAGCTATATCTTTCATTGTTAACGTACTCATATTATCAACTCGAATTGTATATCCAATAAATATTCAACTGTACAATGAAGTGCGCTCAAAATGTTATTTATTTAGAGTGACACGGTTTGTGTATTAATTGTGTTTAAAGCATTGATAACCGTGACTTTATAACTCCATGAATCATTAGTGGTTAAACATTAACGGAAAATAACCGATTAGGTTTTTCCTTAACTTTTTTGTGTTAGTTTTATTATGTTTGTCAGTGCTTACGGCTTTGAAACCGGTGCAAAATTCCCTGGACCATGGACATTTTGAAAACTACTCTACTTCAAAATCATAAATGTAATCTGTGCGTAGAATTTTCAGCTTTTTAAGTCCAAGAAGTCATTTAGACTTTCATTTTATATTGCAGTGTGAAGTTTACCTACGTAGGGAACAATAATAAAATCACCCTGACTATATAGTCAGAGAACATCATTATGAATGTTTTTATCTCTAATAACCAAGACAAACATAATACGAAAAGCTCTGTTTAGTCACTTTTTGATTCCGTCATAGTTGTGATCTCATTGTTGATTCTGGCATGAGTTAACATACGTAGAATTAGTGGAATGTAAAATTATGAATGCATTTAGTTTACCTACTGAGTAAAGTATTTGTATTTAAGTCTTTTACTGTCAAAAGCATCCGACAAAATCATAATTTCTTACTTACTAATCACACTTTTGTTCTTATAAAAATCGGCCAAGTGCGAGTCTGGCTCGTACAATCTATAAATCAGTAAAACATAAAATATTTGTATTCTAAGAAAATTAAAGTATTTTTTGCAGATAAAAGATTTTCCGATTTTTCGTTCTCTTATGTTGAAGGTCTAATTTGAAAGGGAGATAACAAATAATCCTAAGGCTGGGAATACACATGCCCTAAGCTTACACATTTTTGTGCAAGATACAAGCGTGTGTATTCCTAGCCTAATTGTTTCAGGGTTAGTTACAAGAATTCACAGCACTAAGTGTTTCATTAGGTAATTTACACTGGACACGTCCTCGTGTATCCGATGAAAAGGGCCCAGACGGATGAACAACGAAATGATCCTGCAGGGGTTCCTTTATACTCTGACAACCATAAAAATAATTCGTCGTGATTTAATCACACCAGATGTCACTTGTCACCACGATAACCTCTAGAGATATGCGTTTTAACAGCATAGTTATGTGATTCCCCGCACACTTATCATAACTAGTAAACAAAAACATTGAGTATCAATAATCGAGTGGGTTTCTTGTGTACCCGACTGTGCCGGAAGGAGGGTTATGTTTTTCGAGTGTATATGTAGGTATGTATGTATGTATTATATATATTTTTTGAACGCCCTAGAGCCTAAATGGCTTGCCAGATTAGAGCTAGAGAGATATCATTTAATGCATGTTAATCGTGACAGTGACACTGGGTACATCAGAATTAAAAAAAATATATTGTCGCAGTCGAGTTTTTTGTTTTTTTAAATAATTAATTTACTTTATCTATGTAGAATCATAACTTCCCTATAATATGTTCAGGAACGATTAGCAAATAGAGAGCATTAAGAAACCTGTATCTGTGGTTGTACTTCAGAGTATCAATGCAGGACATCTACCAAATACAAAAGATAATTTAAGGAAAAGTATCACCAAATAATCCCCAAGAAAGGTCAAATCTTGAACAAAGTCAAATAAAAGAGGAAAACTTAAAGTTAAAAATTGAAATATCTGGAAAACGATGAGAATATTACTAACGAGGTCATTTTTTTATTTTTAGCCGATGTGCTGCCCACCTATCTCCACCTTAAGTTTGTCGCATGTACTTCTTACGAGAGGCCCTGCATTATACACACATATGGTCCGTGTTACCACCCGCACGATCAAAACAAGTCTTGTTTACACTATTGCCTTTACATTCTAAAGTCATTAGACTTTTGTCCACTATTGTCTCGCTCTAGAAACGTACAATAGATGTAGATCCCGTGTCAATAAAAGAGACAGAGGTACAGGTAAGTCGATGAATAAAAAACAGCTACCTGGAGCCTTACCATGGCGTCTTAATGCGATTCAATTCCGATTCAGTTTAGGTTCGCTCGCTTAGGATAAGGGATAATTATGTTTGTGGGATTTATGTGTGTTTTATTGGCAGTAGTGGAGGGAGGAATTGCATGAAAAACATATATATTTCACTCAGGCTTGGTTATCTTGCACGTGAGTAGCGGAGTAGCAAGGTAAATTTTTTGTTCATTGAAATAGACCTCCGCAAAGTAACGCCTGATTCAATAAAACAATTTCCTCATTCGCGAAACAAAGCAAATAGAACAATTTCCGGCCCGAAATTATTACAGGCTCAAAGCATATCCTACTGAAAACGATTCTCTGAAAAAAATTAAATTACAGCTGAGAACGTAATTTTTTCTTGACGACAGAAATGATAAACAAACACAACGTAACGTGACGCGTGCGCGCGCTCGCCTTGTTTCAAACCACCTAGCGGCACCACAGCGGGTAATGACCAGCCACGGCAAACGTATGCGCTGAGCGTTTCTGCTTCTTTTAATATAAAAGAAACACACCATCTGTCCCAACTTGTCTGCGCCGCGGTCGCGTGCGGCTGTTTGTAAATCGACATGCTTTCGTGTAGACATTACTGAGCGGCTCGGTCTCACGAATGTGTCAGCGTCGAGGTGGCAGAGCCGTTCGAGATACTCAGGATTTTGTGTATTTAAAAATGTCACTTTGCTATATAAAATAAATAAAATAAACTTTTGTGCTGGTCGCATTTGCGTTGTTATTCATGCTACGTGTTCACCAAATTTCAAGTCAATCCCGCTACTAGAAGTAGGTCAAATTTAAATCGCAAAATTTGACCCAAAAACAAACATTACTTAAACAAAAGCTTGTAAAAATAGAAGGGGCTGTTAATACCTCCTATATATGCTTATCTCTTTAGGGTTTATAGGGTAGCAAACGACAAGTGGGTCATGATGGTAAGTCAGCATTGTATATTTTATTAATGGAAGTGAAACACTAGGTGACAACTTGCTGAGTGAGTTAGTCCATAGTCGTACTGTTTTATAACTTTTATACGTGTCGGTACTTAAACTAACTAACATATTTGATGGAAAAGGTACAGCTGTCTCGACGCTTACACGTAACTGGGTTGGAGGCGGAAACAATACATACATTGCATATTATTTGATGTATATTTGGCACTACTCAATTTTCTATTAAGCACGTTTGCATAAATATCAATATACATACTTGTACTTATAAACATACTAGCTTTAGCCTGCAAATCGTCTGCATTTCACGGGAATATGCCCTTTCCCAGAGCAGAAAGTACCTATCTTATCTTAATCGGGAATAGTGCAATGCTTTCAATTAGTGTAAGAATTTCTAGAATCAGTTCACAAATTCTACAAATTCTTACACTAATTGGTAGCAGTATTTACTCCCTACATTTAAGTATCCCCATTATAACTAACTAGCTGTTGCCCGCGACTCCGTCTGCGCAGAAGTCGCTTATCGCTATCCCGCGGGAACTATGCAATTTTCCGGGATAAAAACTATCTTATGTCCTTCCCCGGGACGCAATAAGAGGGGTGTTATAAGTTGGACGTCGATGTCTATGTGTGTAGCTCTCAAGCGGATGGACCGATTCTGATTCGGTTTTTTCATTCGAAGCCAGTTTGGTAAAAACTTTTTAATAAAATCATGTAAGACATTTTTGTCATAATAAAATTAAAAATATTTTTTTATTTAAGTTTATAAGTTAACGTTTGTATTGATAGCTCCGCAAAGTAACGCATGATTTAATGAATTAGTAATACAAATATAGATTAACCCAGATTTGTTACAAATGCTAAAGAGAACGAGAGGACGTACGCGATCCCCTGTGAGACAGGATGTGCACTCGTGGGCCGGTTGCCAAAAATGCGTCAATACCGCTGGATGCGAGTGTCGCGACGCATGGCTGTGTAATGTGTAGTTGCTTCTGTGTGTAGTGTACCGAAAGTCATTCACCGACGCGACTGTTTTTATGCGTGATACGTTTTTATAATGCGTAATTAGGATTATAAGCGGTGGTACAAGTCGAAGAACGCTTAAATGTGATGGTAAAGCGTTTTAAGGATAAAGAGGGGTTTAAATTAGTCTACATTCCCCTTTCTACCTATACGCCCACAATCATGCTTAACGTGGCCTTTTTGGTCTTGTCACCTTAGGCTATGTCTACCCCGTAAGGGATAAAGACGTGATTTGTATATGTATGCAGTTTAAATAAACTGCAGTACAGTCTTTGAGCTCTTAAAATGTCATTCGGGTTTCGGGTACCATCGGCTGATTCAGTCAAACCCAAAATATTGAGTGAGGCAGCATGAGAAGCGCGAATAGCATTCTTGAGCCGTGTCTACGCTAGACGAGCCGAGCACTAGGTGAGAGAGTCTAGTGTGGACCGACGTACAAGCCTCGAAATCGGTCTGCCCCGTAAGGTATAAAGACGTGATTTATGTATATACACTATGTATGTATTGACAAACACTGAGATACATGCACAAAGGCAAAAAAAAGGTTAAAAAGTTATGTATTAAATTAGTGGCGTTTACATCGGCAGTGGGTGAGTATTCGATTGTTTTGACCGCTGGGTTCAAACGTCAATATTGTTCCCACGGTAATGACCGCAACGGAAGAACAAATCTCGTGGACTTTTGCTCAAATTTAAGTCAGCATTGGCGCTATCATTTTTGTTTTATTAAAAAAGATAACTCGGAGCATTATGTAGACAAAAACAAAACCGCTGAATATTAACTATAAGCGTGCTAGCTTTAATTTATAGCGTATGTGGCTCATACACAGACGAAGATACTACGGCTGTCTTTCCGCTGGACATAATAGTTAACGAACCCCTATTTCATAAACGTGACAGGTGGCAAGCGGTTACGTCTACGATAATTCAGAATACAATGCTGGCTTCAGAGGTTATGTTGTAACGGGATTCACATCAGCTACGCGAAATTTATACCGAAATGTCACTGTCAGCTGCCGCCTCATGAAAGGATCCAGGAGCAGGGTGCGAGTCGGGTTACGTCCGCGTGTGGTCAAGAGCTGCGGGTCGTTTTTGGACCCGTCCGTGGGGCAGAGCAGTGCTTGGTCCGGTGGACCCTGGGCATCGGTTAATGATTTCCTGGCAGATTCTGAGAGATATCATTATCCGTTGGCTAAGAGCCCGACAGGGAGAGGGGTCTTTTAACCGTGTTCTACTGTACAACGTTACCGACATTTTTGTCGCAGGATTTTTGAATACTGTATTCATTACTTTGACATTGGCGAAATCATCGCATCGATCTCAGGAGGCACCAAACTTAATGTTCTTAAAAGTAGCTAGACGCCGTGCCTTGACACCATTTCGTTAGACAAAAAACGCATAAAATATTGGCTGTGGAATTTGAAATTTTGTCTAATGCAGGAAAGACGCGAACCTCGTACTGTAAAGTATGGAGTACAGTACTAGTTAGGATAATGGTATCCTTATTGTTAAGCTGTTAAATGTCGCTCAATCTTAATTTGGTGTCGATTGGGCCATCAATTATCGGCACTAGGCGCCATGCATTACTCATACCGTGAATCATACGTTACGTTTGAATATTCTATGCCATCCTTCCATTATGCCTTTGACTAAATCATTTGCATTAGTCAGGTAGTCCAAAAGTTAGCACGCATTAAAAGAAATACAGAGTTGAGCACCTCTTTATTCGAAATCGGCTGAAGAAGATGCAACGCCGCGCTGTCAGCCCTTGGTCGTTATAAATGTTAGAAGCACGCAAGTAAATCAAAAACGTTGCCCGCGTATAAAACTCAATCTCAATTCTATTAATTATCATACACAGTGGCTATTTATACATTGTTATGACGACGAGACATGTTTAGTCTCATTCATTGACCTACGAACAATAGATGCGCCGCCAGCCTATCCGAGAATAGTTGGTCCAATTGTGATATTGAAAAAGCAATTGTGAAAGATTCACAAACAACGAGCTAGCTCGGAATGAGATCCCGTTTTCTTTCGAATTCGCTCCGAATCGAACGTAGGGGGGTGTCCACGGCTGCCTTTTGTAGAGGCAATCGTCTTTGCCTTAAATGTTCTCCCTTCAGAGGGGGACGGGGGTGCAGGAGGGTGTCTTGCTTTTGTGCGCGTTGGCTTTATCTCCAAGCCACAAACACGATCTGTCGGCCTCAACTAGCCTGTTCTTCGCCGATTGCATTCACTGAGGAAACTAATGCATACTGAATAATCTATTCGTTTTAACTAAGATAACGGAGGGAGAGCGGCGTTTAATTTCATATCTCGCGGACTAAAAATCGGTACAAACTTTTGTTATGAAATAAAATGGTAAACAGGCAGTTTTATCACCAGATCGTAAATACGCTACTACTCATTGAAATTTACAGGACCAGAGGGTCGCAGACGCGTGATAAGCCCTATCATAGAATACCTCGTGTATCAGTATTATCACCGGCTGCCATTCTCTCTTTGCTGGAATAAAGCAGAGCAATCTTTGCCGCTTGGTGGCAAGATTATTTAACAAGTATTCAAGATGGTTATAAATAGCGATACGAGTGGACCTATATTAAGATTCTACGCCTCATCGGTTTTGCCATAACAAGTCCGAAATCAGTCAAGTGTTAATCAGTCGAGTTATTTTTGCTCTTTCAAACATTGCGTAGGCATCTCCGATTTACAAAGTATTTCAATATTCTAAGTTTTAATCACGATGGCAATATATTTATAGAATTCAGGATTGTTGAATAAAATTGTCAATCCATCTTTTTACTGCTATTAAAGTTTGATAATCTCAAAATGTATTTTTGTCCTCTCTTAATTGCTTAAGATGACGCCGTCCAAGTTAAAGGGGATATAAAACGTTATTATTAAAGGTAAATATAGGTACAGACGTTAAATTCTTAGTTAACTCTCAAACGGGTTGAGAGATTCAGCCTCGTTCCCAATCGAGACGTAATTGCTTTTTTGGGGTAATCCATTTTGTTGTTTCGTTATACACTAATGCTCTGCTTTGCAAGAATAGGGGAGTTAATTAGAATTTCTTACGGTTCCCGTTCCGAGAAACAGCTCTTGTTTCAGAATTGCTTTGCTTCTTTACAATTGTAGAATTCTAAATGAATGGAGGAGCAGATGCTTCAAGAATGAAATGCATACGTTTGTAGTGTTTACTACTAATGTGATAGTCTTCCTGTATAGTTGTTTCTTCACTGTTTTAGCATTGATCGGATTTTGATGCGATTTTGTTTACCAATTGCTGGATACTTACTGTAAAAACGACGTTGTATACTTTTAATGCCTAAAAAATGCTGCCAAACGTAATTGGAAGTGATTTAATACTGAAAACTATAATAATTGCAACAAGTGTATACTAATGCTACCGAAAAGTGGCCTTGGATGCTCTAAACACAAACTGTAAATTTAATAAACATAGTAAAAGTAGCGTTAGGTAGTTAAAGGTAGGGGTTTTTGAATACATTGACCCCACCAAACACTTTTTACGCTCTACTGTGCCGTGACGATGGGACACGACTACCCTAAAGTTAGTTCATAAGTTAGAGCGCGACCCTAAAGTTGGAAGAACAACATTATACTCCTCAAAAAAGATAATATGTACGAGTATCAAGACTTCATAACCACACATTTTATCACGAAGAAGCGCTGTAATTCAATCGCATTTAATAATCACCGAGAGAGGTTCCCGTACAAAACTTGGTCTCTTCGCCCTAAAATCAAAAAATATCTTACCAAGTTCTCAAATTTATACTCGCAGAAGCGAAAGTGGAGCGCGTCGGCAATAAATATACCTGAGGCGAATGAAGCCAGACACGAATTGCCTCAAAGATACCTCCCGCGACGCACCCTTAACTTCGCCAGCGAACTTCCGAACCTTGGAATTCTGGCGGGCTCACTTTAAATTGGCAGGACTTTGCATTTTATTGATTAAGTATTGTTTGGAACTCCTCCATTTTGGCACAACACCAAGCGAAATGCTTGCGTAAGTGGATTCCAGATTATGTGGTGTGCATTATCTTTACATACGAATAGAATAACGTGACTTGCGAGAAGCGAGGTGAAAATCCGAGATAATGCGGCTTCCCCGGCCGAGTGTAAATGGAACGTAATCGTTTACATTCGAGAAATCATTACCGAGGGATGAGTGATCGAAAACATTCATTTATTATTAAGTGATATAAAAGGAGAAAAAACCCAGATTGTGTATTCGGAAGGGTCTGCTCTCAAATTTATCTTGGCTCCGTTGACCCGGGAAATTGTCGTCTTAACTTGAGGGAACCATTTATTTGCGTTTAGTCTCGATACTAGGCTTGTCTTATATTATGCAAACGAGTTTCCATTCGGGTACCGGGATTTGTGACGAAAATGGGGAGACTGTTGAAAATCTTGCTAAGGATTCGTATAAAGATTTCAATAAAGTTCCCCGTGTGTATTTAGGTTCGCTGCAGATTACTCCGTCGATTACAATGAGGTACGGAGCGGACGGCATTGCCGAACCCGAAAGGATCTCGACTCGATGTCATTCACAAATCCTAGAGGCTTAATTAATTATCCTATCCGACCGTTTATTCACACAGAATACTTGAAAGTACTCTTATCTAAGCCAAACAATAAAGCAATTTGTTTGTTAAAATAAACAACTTGAGAACTATGCCTTTGAAGATAAGTCTTTAAAGGTTTGACTTAAGAAATTAGCCCTGAATCTTAAACTAACTTTGTGAACATATTCTTTAGGATAAAATTAATTAAATGTTTTTGATGAATTTAATTTGCCTAAAGCTAATCTCACTCATACGATTTATCATGAAAAATAATTTCAAATAACCATGCCCTTGGCAAAAACTTAATACCCGAAACAAAATAGCAGAGCTTAGGTTTGACCCATTTTTTTGTTCGCGTATGAAAATCAACCGAATTAAAGTCCCAACTTTTCTGTTACTAAACGGTAACAAAATTGGACAGGAACCATTGTAGACAACGACTCGACGTAATATAATAACAGGGAATTTCAATCAGTGAACAATGTTATCATTTAGGCGAAGTCAGTAAAGGCGGATTCGAAAGATTGTCTCAAGACTTTGAATGCTAATTCATGAACTTCATCAAAGAAACAAGGTGTAGAAAATGGTCAGTGAAAAGTGTTGGGGTTGTACGTGTTGCCTTTGAGTTTACTGTTGCCTCTGTAGGTTGATGAATAGATTCGAAAACTGGAATTGTTTTATTTAAGTTCCCTTTGTTCTCGAAAGTAAGAAAGTTTGAAGGTAATTACTTAGTCTGAACTACCTCTTTTTGCAGGGTTCTAGGCATAATTTTGGTCTATGTCTATATTCGAAACTTACTTAAACATTTACTAACGTCAAGTTGCTCGTACAGGGTCGCTGTGTAGAAAATTCTCAACTTAAATCTATATACATACATACATAGATAAATCACGTCTTTATCCCTTACGGGGTAGACAGAGCCTAAAAGGTAACAAGACCTAAAGGCCACGTTTAGTATGATTGTGGGCGTATATGTGGAAAGGGGAATCAAAATAGTGATGGGTTGCTAGCCGCATCGCCTATAACATGATTCCTATGCCCATTCCCTCGGTGGGCTTTTACCATCTGCGCGGGAGGAGAAGCAACTGGTACATTCTATGTTTTTTCTTACTCTTAGACCAGCATGGAAGCAAATCTACGCCAGTCTAAACATAGTTGCTGGGGAGTTTTGGTCTTCTGACAGTCGCAGTTTTTCTAGCCAAAATGCAATAATATTAGTAGTCCGCATCAAATGCATTGCTTTGTTTTACCCGGCAACTGTTACTGTATATGCTTCATGTACGGCATATGTTTCATGTACGGTCGGTTCCCTTACCTCTCTCTCCACTTTATCATACTTC
Organism: Pandemis corylana; assembly: GCA_949127965.1. NCBI lineage: Eukaryota > Metazoa > Arthropoda > Insecta > Lepidoptera > Tortricidae > Pandemis > Pandemis corylana. The sequence continues at coordinate 9,804,183 of OX421866.1, read as the reverse complement.
GTCGGCTTCATCTACAACTTCCATCAGGTCTGGAGTTAATCACTGGTCAGTCTTCAGTAAAAAAAACAACTGGGTACTTAAGTAGGGGAACCGTCTGTACAATAAAATCTTATAAATAGTCGAGGGCAACACCGAGGGCTATTGGAAATGTAGAGTGGCGATACAGAGCACTAAAATACCGCAATAACCACATAAAACCAATCACAAATACTTCAAATAACCAAGGGCGAGCATCTCGAAGCCAGAAAATACTTAGGTCCCATAGGTCTAGGCACTCGGTCCCCGAAGTCCTATTTGGAAGGCAATCTCCGCCAACCACGCGCTCGGTTATTGAGTTTGCAGCTCCTTATCAGAAAAGGTTAAAGTAGTACTTCTGGGATCAACTCTGGCTCCGTACTCGGTGTCGTGGCGAGGAAAGTGAAGAACATTGTGTTATTTAATAAAAGGTATAATAAAGGTCTCAAGAGGAATGACGAGTCAGATACTTTAGGTCTAGAGTTATGTGGAATTCAATTAATGAAACCAGACGTTACTTTGCAGAGGTCCCATGAACCTTGGCATATTCCTTGCTATTCTAAGACCAGTACAGAAGGCGCGGAGTTGCGGAGTTGTTGATTTTAATTGATTTGATTATGTAACTAGTACGCGATACATTTGCATCAATCGAGTATAGTGGCTGCGATGAAAGTGACTATAATTCCTAATAATTAAGCGGTGTTCTTTTCTCACCAATTAATTTTCCAAACATCAGAAAGAGCAAGCATTAACCAATCACCAATTAGAGTAAGGTCATTCATAATAGATTAAAATTTTGGTTTTGAAAAAAAAACAAACCAACTTACATCTATTTTGGGTTATTATTTTTTTACCTACATAATTAGTTTGGATGAAGAGGTAAAGTAGGTAGTAAAAAGTTTTTGGTTAGGATGTTAGGGACCGATTACGGGCAGGTAATAATAGCACCAATTGAGACAGGGTTGCCAACAGCTAAACATTTGTCTCCTCTTAATTTCTGGTTCCGTAACCAAATTGAAAAAAGGAACTCTTATAGTTTTGTCCTGATCCTAATGATCTGTTTTTATGTCACAAGCACTCTAGGAGGTTTCCACATCATTTAAAAATCTATGAAGGTTTATAGGTGTGCCCATTTACCAAAAATTGACGTTAAATTTGTATATTTTCATCGAAGAGCCACTTTACGTGTGTCCTCTTTGAAGTAAGTTACTATAAAGTAATGTACCCAAGCTTGAAAAAATCAAGAATCTTTACTTAATACTTAAGTAAATTGACCTTTACTAACTATTAGAAGGTAGAAAAAGCATATTGAATCAAATTAGGTATAAGTAAAAAATGTTTTATTTTAGTCACATTTAGCTAACACAAGACCATTTATAAAGTGTACTTATCTTCGGTTTTGGTTTAAAGTCATTTATTCTCATAAGAAAAATACATTTTACAGTAATATTATCATAAGCCACCATAATCTTAATATAATGTATGCAAATTAAATATAAAGTGTAGTTATTTAATTCGGCTTGAAACAGATCCAAAGATTTACATTCTTTAACATCTTTTGGCAGGTTGTTAGAATATCTTTCAATGCTTCCTCAAAATGTGGGTGTACAAATCCCCTCAGCTGGCAACACTGGACGCCCGAAAAACTTGTACCCACTACTTGTACCTGCCGAGTGCGGGCTAACGAAGGTCGACAACCACTATTATTACTTTGCATGGCGACCATGCCGTAATAAGATGGAGAAACGAAACTTGGTCCAAATTGATTTAGGGAGTGAATAATTGAGAACATATTATATGAGACTTTTTTGTTTTTTTTTTTTACAAAGTACATTTAATCCATATACAAAAGACGTCAAAAAAAGACGTCAAAAACGACCTTAATAAGTTTGTTGAACGTGGCTAAGCGATTAACTATGAGTTGCTCATAATTTTTTTTTACATTAACTATAACTATACATTTTGACATTTTCATTGATTTTCTGTCAGATGCACGTCAAAATCATGGGTTATGGATATTGTTAAACTTGGTGCAAAGCACACTAAGTTCTTTAAGTTTTTATTGTCATTCAGGTCTAATGTAACTTCACGCAGGGGTGTCGAGTTCTTTAGTCTATTCACGACAATGTCAAGACTTTAATTACATTATTATTAAAACGGCGGAGTAAACAATAATAGAAGTATTCGCCGCAGCATGTCCCATAAAAACAATACGCGCCTGTCATTGGTTCCTGTAAAAGAATCTATAGCAGCAACAATCAATACAGAACCCAGCCATCCATAAAAAGAACTGAATGTTACATACGGTTTTACCTATTTACCCGTGCTGTTTCTGGCTGAATGGTTTTCAATAGTAGATTCCATTTTGATTTAAAGAACGAAAACGAAAGAGTTTTTCCTTTTGCCGCCCGTCACGATTGTCTGAGCAGTGGCAGGTTTGAATGCTAAACAATTCGATCTATGATACCGAACACATCTCACGAGCACTCTATTTATTTCATCTATTTATTACTTTATTTACGTAAAAGTTTTTGGATTATGTTGTACATTTTATCAGTGTATCGTTTCGCGAGTCACAGACGGTTCTGGCTGAAAATCAGTGCTGCAGGTGTCTAACACCGCAGCGTAATGCTGAGCCAGCGACCGTTTCATTTTGCGAAGACACACAACGCTGATGATCTATTTTTTCATGTCAGTGTTTTTTTTCTATAAAATTGTGTATATGCTCTTATATTTGTATGTCTAGCAAAAAGGAATAAATTATTTCTTTCTTTCTTGCACATTGTACTCTGTAGCTCACACGTTGCTCTATTTTATTAGTCCGTGTGTTCAGTATTAGTAAATATAAGGTATACAAACGGAGCACCATATTGATTTACTGGTTCGCAACCGCAGTCACTTCAAACAAGTGTAGCAAATACCGTGCGTTTCATCATAAGCATAACTATTGTCACTTGCGAACACTAGCAACATCATAATATAGATTTACTTCACTAAAAACCAAACAACACTAATAACTTTGGGATTTAAAATGGGACTATACTGACAGTTACTCCGTTTAAGACCTAGCAAAAACCGGGTAGAAATAAAGTAAAAAGTAACCAAAAAGGACAACGAAGGAGACAGGCACGACGGTGGCGAGCCACGGGCCAAATAAAAGAGACAACAGATTGTTTCAAATGGACTTATTATGAAAGCCGGAGCGACCTACCGCGGTCTCGTGGCCGGTGAGCGCTCGTTTTAAGGCACGGAAAGTCTTATTTTTATTGTATTCATTACGTACAAACTAAAAATGTGATTTAGAAGTTTAGTGCGTGGGAGCTTTACAACTGCAAAGAAGAAGAAGAAATACATTTAATGTCGACACGACACAAAGAAATAAAAATAAACACTAGCTGTTGCAAACAAACAAAATAAACATTAACAAACGACAAATAAGTGTCGAATTTTGACGACCGGATAGCCTAGTGGTTAGTGACCCTGACTATGAAGCTAGAGGTCCTGGGTTCGAATCCCGGTAGGGGCAGACAGTTGTATGATGAATACGAATGTTTGTGCCCGAGTCATGGATGTTGTATGTATTTAAGTATGTATTTATCTACATTATATAAGTATGTTTATCCGTTGCCTGGTACCCATAGTACAAGCTTTGCTTAGTTTGGGGCTGGGTCAATTGGTGTAATTTGTCCCAAGATATTTATTTATTTATTTTATTTAATACTGCCAAAATGGCCACATTCAGCGTGATTCGTGAGAATTCATATATCGCTATCCCGTAACTACGTGGTTTCCTGGGATAAAAAGTAGCCTATGTGTTATTCCAGACTATAATCTCAAAAAAAAACATACATGCATAAATCACGTCTTTATCAAGTGGCCCTTAGGCTCTGTCTATAGGTACACTATCTCTGTGCCAAATACCATCTAGATCTGTGCAGCAGTTCTGGCGTGAAAGAGTAACAAACATCCATACTCTTAAACTTTCGCATTTATTATATTAGTACGACTAACTGTCCCGAAAAACGTTTTTTTGTCATACATTACTATACATTTAGTTTAAAAAAACATTCAAACCTATCATTTTGAGCGTAGCAACACATTAGGCAATTCATTTCAATTTATATATAGATTTACAGAAGAATTCGGATCCACGTGTTCAGATTCCGATTCAAATAGCACTACATACAAGTTATTTTAATATGTTTTTGTTACCTTACACTTTGGCCGTTTTTATTACGTAATTAATTAATTCAAGTTTTAATCCATTGGGATTGTATTCGAACTAGCCAAAGTTCGATTCAAATTTAGTGCTCTATTGAAGGATCTAATGCGGTTTCTGGCTTTCATTGCTAATGATCTAGAATTCCAATCCGAGTTTAATATGGGGCATACAGTTAGTAATTACATTAATGTTATTAGGTATAGCCTCAACCTGTTCCAGCTTTTAGGTTCTCTTTTTACTTATTCATTACTCTTGTTTCATACACATTTTGATGCAACTTTTAGATTAACTGAAGAAATTGATATTTTTTAACTGGCGGAAGCTTGGTCCTTTTAGTATTTTAGATTTTGGCAGCGCATGGACGGTCGAAGAAACTGAATCACGAGCTTGTTCCCCCTACATAACCAAGTTACATAACCGACACGGGTAAAACCAATGTAGGATGATTAATTTGGATTAATTTAGTACCTAGGTGCTTCGGGTGTGGCTCTTTTGCCACCCCTAAGCCACGAATTATGTTTGTTTTAATTTAGAAATAGTTTTTATTTTACCTTAAAATGTCCTGGTAATGTAAAATAGTTATGTAGGGGGTACAAGCGGAATCAGGTACTTCTGTGGAACCTTTTCTCATACAGTTTCGCAATAATATCTATGGCAGGTGTAAGGCAATATGACATTTGCAGCGAAAAGGTTTCACAGCGGTATACAATTCAGTTTTCTTCACTGTACTAGTGTATCTGTTTATTGTTGCTTTTTTTTTTTTTTTTTTATATGAATAGGAAGGCAAACGAGCAAGTGGGTCACCTGATGGTAAGTGATCACCACTGCCCATAGACACCCGCAACCCCGGAGGGATTGCAGATGCGTTGCCAACCTAGAGGACTAAGATGCAATGCCTCTTGTGCCCGTAATTGTAATTGCTTATTATTAAACTGTTAAAAGATTAATTTGAGTAAAGCTATGCTGTATCAATATGTATCAGTTCCTAAGTATTTATTAGTCCTAGCAACTTCAAGTCACAGTTCAGTTCTAGTCATAAAAGTCTTAAATATTTAGCGAATTTTCTTTTAAGCTTTTCGTAACATTGTTCTAAACGTGTTCGTTTTTTAACTATATTTATTCGCAACACGCTTCTCAAAGAAACTCTTCCTGTTAAAACCGAATACCCCGTCGATAATTCTGACGAAGTCGAGTTTTTAAGATCTTAATTACTTCCAAACCGGAAAGCTTTTAACAATAGGAACGAAAAGAATTGTTGTCCAACAGTGGCTTGTTTTGTACAATGAATAGCAAACCTGTTAAGGGCGAGTTCGACACGATGACGCGGCGAAGGTTCCGCGGAAAATAAAGAACTGTTTACGAACCATTTGACAGTTAAGTAAATTAAGTGAGTAGATAAGTTGGTGTATTCCTATTATTATTATTTTAATGCTTTATTTGTTTTAGTTAAGTTAGGATCTTTGGTCTTAGCTTTTTAGTGTATCTACTCTCTATACTCTGGTTTCTGTTCTGTCAGTCGTTCGAAGGTTAGCTGGAAGTGATCCCTTTAAGGGATAAGTTCGCCTTTGTACATCTGTTTTTATCGTTACCTACAATTTAATGTGTTTTATGTACATACATACATACCGTCACGCCTCTTTCCCACAGGGGTAGGCAAAGACTACTTTGTTCCAATTGCTACGATCCTGGCATACTTCTTTCGCTTCATCCACATTCATCAATCTCTTCATACATGCTCGTCGGTTTCGGGTACTCCTGACCTGAACTTTTTCCAAAACGTCTCGTATTTGGTCTCGAAACGTTTTATGTACAATAAAGAATTATACATGTATACATACATACATTAAAGTTATTCTGATTGAGTATCCTAGTGGTTGACTGTGAAGCTAGAGGTTCCGGGTTTAAATCCTGTTAATACTGAGGCCAGGCACTTAGAATGGATACAAATGTTTGCAATTACCATAATCATGGATGTAACCCTAATGTGCCTATTTACGTTACATTCAATCGTAGTTAATCCGTCGTCTAACCCCCTTATTCATAAACGCTCTGTAGGCTTCTGCTAACTTAGCAATTGTTTGTCCTTATCTGTCACTTTGACATTTACCTTTCACAGATAAGGACAAACGATTGCTAAGTTAGCAGAAGCCTATAGAGCGTTTATGAATAAGGGGGTAAGACTCGATGTAGTTTTGGACAAGCTTTGGAACTTGATCAATTATTATTAATTTCATTTAGGTATTTTAAAACATAAGACGAGCTCAGAAATACATAAAAAGCTAGAAACAATGATAATCAGGAGAAAAGTGAAGATTTGTTACCAGATAATGCATTAAGTATATAGACAAAGAATTACCCCTCGCTGAGACAATTAATTATTTGACGCCAAGACATCTTGAACCACGCTAAACAACAGGTCTAACTGATTTTTAGAAATCTGTACTCGAACTAGCAGCCGGCAAATCGCATGGAAGTATGGATTGTAATATCCCTCCAGCTTAACGTACGAGTACAACTGTACAACATTAATCCAGTGCTGTAGTTTTGTCTGCCAGTGAAGTTGCGAGACAAGCGCGCGTCCGCTGATCCGGGTGCATTTTCCCCAAGTCTGTTTGTTCAGGTACTAACTTCACAGCCTAAATTATTCAGGATGAAACGGATTGCGGATTGTACGGATTTAACTCCGGTTAAAAAAGTTTTGACAGACTTCCGGGCATTAGATTGAAATGCTGTTGTTTGGAAGCAGAAAGCCAAGTTAGCAGCTTGAATTTTTAAAAAAGGTTCTGATTTGAGCTTCTGTTTTATTTCGCGTCGTCTCTGTTATGAAATGTTAGCCAATATTTTTGTAGTGTCATTTGCTTTTTCAGGTTTTCATTATTCGCCTTTTAATAACCTAGTTTTAAGAAACGCATTTACGCAGTATTCTCAGAACAGGTTTAGGTAAGAATTCTCTCTTTTTATTTGGAAGTGACGACACGGCTTGTAGTATATCATGAATCATGAATGGATCCAGATCCAGTCTGGGTATGAGTACGTGTTTTATTAAGCTAACTAAGAGACATTTTTTCTTAGGCTGAACAATTATCTTTCGAAAGAAGTCAACGGACAGTGAACCTCGCATTTTTCGATCTTAAAAATCGGTTTCAAAATAAAGTAGGATTTATATCCTAGCATTTATATGCTTGAGCAGAATTACAAAGAATAAAATAAGAAGGTATTTTCTTTGAAGCAAAACATATTGCAATTTTGTGTTTTTGCTCATGTAATTTTATACATACATACATACATACATAAATCACGTCTTTATCCCTTACGGGGTAGACAGAGCCTAAGGTAACAAGACCCAAAGACCACGCTTAGCAATGATTGTGGGAGTATGGATGGAAAGGGGAGTCAAAATAGTGATGGGTTGCTAGCCACATCGCCTATAATATAACATGATTCCTAAGATTTTCTGATAATTCTGATTTTCTGGTAATTTTATGATTTCTGTAATTATTTCTATTCCATTATAGTTGGGTAAGTGTAGCATAAGATATAGGGTTAACAGATAACCCGGTCTAGGAAGTCTCGTGCGACAAAATTTATCGCGTACTTAATGCTTATTATGCTGCAGCTGCTCGCGAAACTGTGTAACAAGTTTAATTATTGTTATAATTGTAATTTACTTCACTTGAATGAAATGCGCAATTAGTTTGGTTAACAGTTGTAATTTTTCTTTTAAATAGACGTATACATTTGTTACTTCGCTATTTTGGAACTAAATTAAGTTAAGGCCCCGTTTCAATACTCTGTTAAGTTCCAGTTATCTTAAGTGCCAGCTATCTATGATTCGGTCACTTAATATGACTGGAACTACAGAGAGTGATGAAACAGGCTAAATGTAACAATAGTAAAATGAAACTGGAATGATAATGATTTTCAGGAACGAAGTCTTTAATTAACTCTGAATTTTAAAAAACAAATAATATTGAAATATTAATATACATACATACATACATACACATACATACATACATACACATACATACATACATACCGTCACGCCTCTTTCCCACAGGGGTAGGCAGAGACTACTTTGTTCCAATTGCTACGATCCTGACATACTTCTTTCGCTTCATTCACACTCATCAATCTCTTCATACATGCTCGTCGGTTTCGGGTACTCCTGACCTGACCTTTTTCCAAAACGTCTCCTATTTGTTTTCGGAACGTCCGTCTAGGCCTTCCCCTCCCAACGTAACCATTCACACTCCCCATATAGATCTGTTTAGTTAGTCTACTTTCATCCATCCGCTCTACGTGACCAAACCAACTAAGCATACTTTTTTCTATCCTAGTCACTATAATCCTCTTTCACACCAGCACGTTCCCTTATCACACTAATAATAATATACTAATATTAATATACCTAATCCATTGCCCATATATGCTGTACCAAAATATTATATAAGCTAGAGATGATGATGGTGAAACAAAATACGATAAAACAGAAATAAGATTTGAACTAAGTAAGTAGGTACTAAGAAAGATCGGCGTGGATTAGGTTCAAACATCGCGGTTTATTTGGTGAAATAACGTAGGAATCACAGCGAATACGACGGATTCAGATAAACCTTTTAACATGGAACAGCCATTATTCTCCTGTAGGTATTTATCAAGCTGAGTGATTCCCGTGAAACGGCCGTAAATTGTGAGTTGCATTAATGCCAGTATCAGACACAGACATCCTCAGAACGTTAGTTAAAACCGATTAATTAACCCATTTTGTGATCTTTATTGGTCTCCCACCCAATGATTAACGGAGCCCATGTTAAAATGTCGAACATATTTCTTTAATACGACCTACGGCCGTAATAGATTTTGTAACAAAAATATACTTTAGAGTGAAGTTTGATAACGCATGTGAATCATCACTACATAGTATAAAACAAAGTCGCTTTCTCTGTCCCTATGTCCCTATGTATGCTTATATATAATACTAGCTTCTGCCCGCGACTTCGTCTGCGTAGGAACATACATAAAAACCTTCCTCTTGAATCACTCTATCTATTAAAAAACCACGCATCAAAATCCGTTGTTTAGTTTTGAAGATATAAGCATACACAGGGACATAGGGACATAGGGACAGAGAAAGCGACTTTGTTTTATACTATGTAGTGATTAGTAGGGAAAATATGCAATTTTCCGAGATAGAATGTAGCCTATGTGTTATTCCAGACTATAATCTATTTATGTCTGTCCATCCGTTCTGGCGCGAAAGAGTAACATACACCCAGCTCACATACTTTCGCGTTTATAATATTAGTGGGAGTAGGATAAATATGAAAAGTGTTTAAACCGGCTTTGTGAGCAGAACTCGAATGCGCCAACGTTGATGTGCGCTCTCATGGCAGGGATAACAGGCCAGTTGTACATCCACAACTAGGATGCCCGCACAATGGCGTCTAACAATGACAACACAATATACAAAGAACATCCAAGTGCTCGGGCACCCGGTGCACGGGGGCACTATACATAGCAAATACTTAGATAAAGATATGTTATATCACATAGTCCTGCTAATATTATAAATGCGAATGTTTGTGACGATAGTGAGTGAGTGAGTAAGTGAGTAAGTGTGTATGTTTGTTCCTTCTTCACGCTGAAACGACTCGAATCAAATTTGGAATAGAGATAGCTGATACCCTAGATTAAAACGTACTTTTTATTCTTCCATTCTTCCATGCTGGTCTGGGAGTAAAGAAAAAACAGAATTTACCAGTTGCTTCTCTTCCCGCGCAGATGGTAAAAGGCCATCGAGGGAATGGGCGAAAATCATAGGAATTATGTAACAGGCGATGCGGCTAGCAACCCATCACTATTTTGCTTTCACTTTCCACCTATACGCTCATCAGTGTCTTGCTAGACGTGGGCTAGGTCTTGTTACCTTAGGCGCTGTCTACGACGAGGATAAAGACGTGATTTGTGTATGTACCAGTGGCGTTTAACTAATTTAACTAGCTTTTTCCTATAACTCTGCTTAATAAAAGTGCCCAACTGCCTTAAATTAGGCAAGCCGGTGGGAATCAAGAATGGGCGTGCGCCACTGGTATGTATGTATGAGTATGTATGTGAGTGTTGTAAGTGAAACGATAAGTGTAAGTAAAACACGGAGTTTAAATATTGCTCAGTTTAACCAAACCCGATTATGAATTAAATCTCAACGTTTGATTTGGCGTTTAAGTTCAATAATATCTACAGAAGCAACATGCTCTAGGCAACTCAAATATTTGGATTGACTGTCAACTCGACGTACATTTACATACGTATTAACAAGTTGACATACATATTTGCTTGCCTGTATTCGTAGTCATTTGTGACGAGGAACCGCCGTTTATGAATTTGTACGCCCACGTTTGCGTGTATTCTGTAGCTGGTAGTTTAAAAAAGACATGTAAAAGAGCCCTTGGCGGCACATTTTGCAAAAAAAATTTTTGGTTTTTGATTTGTTTGATTTTGATGCTGGTCTGGGAGCGAAGAAGAAACGTAGAATTTGCTAGGTGCTTCTCTTCCCGCGCAGATGGTAAAAGCCCACCGAGGGCCGAAAATCTTAGGAATCATGTATTAGGCGATGCGGCTAGCTACCCATCGCTATTTTCATTCGCCTTTATTGTCATACGCCCACAGTCATGTTAAAAGTGACCTTTTCGTCTTGTCACGCAAGGGTGTCTACCCCGTAAGGGATAAAGACCTGATTTATGTATGTTGTAGGTAAAATTAAGGTTAGTTATGATCCTTTTTTTAAAAACTGGAGCACGGTTAGGTTCACGTGTAGGTTCGTTCTATCTATCTCTCTTTCTGTAGAAATGTGTTACACGTTACCCTACTTTATATACTCGAAAACTATGAGGGTTATGTGAAGGAAATTTTGAGGGCGTTATGTTTTATTAACCGTTAAAAAAGGACCAATTTTTTTGAAGGGTGACCCAACTGATGATGGGTGATGCAACTGAGGGAAAAATGTTTTATTCGTGCGGTACTGTTAATTTGATAAGCCAGGTATTACATTACTTAGGTCTATGAAAATTAGAGTAAATATTCAAGGAGCTGTAATAAATAATAATAGCGGGTACGTTGAATGAAAATTCCACTGATTCATTTTGTATTTTGTCTCTGAACAATTCAACAGTAAGACAGCTAGTCACATTATTTGAATACAGATTATAAATAATCCTTCATCTCGAACCCCTGGCATCTGATCGAATTAGTGTAGAATTCAAATCGATTTCTATTAGATACCTAAGTGATAGGTATCGTTTTGCATCGCTAACTAAACTCAATTCGTCCGACAGCTCTTCAATTAACAGACCAGACAAATGAAACCGAGGCCGATGGGAGTTGAAATAGTACAGTACCAGACTCATTGTTGTGACTGGTCTATTGATATAATACAATTATTTGAAATGACGACCTTTAACTGCCGGTATCAGATTTATTCGCAAGTGTTTAGTTTTCTTTAAATAAAATGTTTGTTCTTCTACCCTACTACAATCATTACAATGCTACTAGTTTTGACAGTGCCTGATATACCTACTCTAAAATGGCGACCAGTAGGCTTTATTATCTAACTCGCTCGCAATTGCCATCGTGTTCATTTTGACAGTTCATGTATGGGCTGACAATTGGCTAGCTAGCTGTCACATTCATACAAGAACTGTCAAAATAAACACGATGGCGATTGCGAGCGAGTTAGGTAATAAGCTCTCAAAATATCAGCGGAAGTTCATCCTTTCTTTGACAACGCGGTCATGTTACAATTGAGCTACTTAGTAACTATATCTTTATAGTAATAATCGTGATTGATTAAAGTGAGAAGTTTTTATCACCTGCGTCGAGCTACGAAGTAATTTTAGTCAGGAAAGTTTCAAAACTTTTATAATCAATTAGCATTAGAAATGCCTTTGTTACCTCGGAAGGAACATTTTCATTATGGTTTCCTTGAGCAGGCTTAGTGTGAATGATTTACTTCGTATGGCCCTGTTGCGTGTCGGAACAGGGGATTTCTTGTACAGTTTATACGTTTTAATTATTCCCTTGACATTTCCTTACGTTACTTTAACAAAGGTGCATGTTTCGAAAATTGAACCGAACGTTTACATGCTCAGAGTTATTTTTTGTGGGTCGTGAAAAGAAACGCAACTTTATATGCTAGTAAGGTGTGATAAATTATATTTCATATATATAGTTTAGCGTAAACATAGTACAGAGTACAGTGTAGAATTCTACAGTCTACGGTAAACTATTCTTTTGTTGGTTTGTCAATGATTTTCATCTTTAACTTTATTAAATTATTACGGTTTGCGCACTTTGCAGAACTTTCTGCAAATTTCGCCAAACTCCTGCAAAGCGACGGTAGAAAAGTTGCATACTTAGGTTATGTGCTTTAGCGTAGGTATGGTCTGTTGCAACTCATAATGAAAGACACAGACAAAAGCTGGGTAAATGAAAGGATCTGGGGAGTTTATCACTACATAGTATAAAACAAAGTCGCTTTCTCTGTCCCCATGTCCCTATGTCCCTATGTATGCTTATATCTTCAAAACTACTCAACGGATTTTGATGCGGTTTTTTTTAATAGATAGAGTGATTCAAAAGGAAGGTTTTTATGTATAATTCTACGCAGACGAAGTCGCGGGCAGAAGCTAGTTTAAATATAATCGAAATTCGTGTGACGTCGATTATACTTTGCCTGCCCCTCAGATTTATAAATCATTTTGTGGTTTTTTGGGACGGTCGTCGTGTGACATTTTGTAATAAATTTAAAAAACTGACCACACTTCCATTACCCTTATCCGTCGAGATAAAAAAGTCGAATACATATATTATTATCAGATAAAGATACCGTTTGAACATCCTAAAAACATAATGCGGTCATGTAAACACCTTTTATTTGTAAATCGACGCAGAGGCACACAAAAAGTTGAACCGTCGGAAACCCATTATCATAAAGAAGTTTAAATTTATATCCAACATTTGCAAATTTTATTTACTGAGTAAACAATTGAATATTAAGTATGTACCTATTAGTGTACAATTGTACTACGATCGATGACTATTTTGTTTGTTGTTTGCCGATTGGGTAAAATCGGTCCGCTTAGTCATAGGTTATTAACACTTACCTAGTATGTATTTGCACTAAGAACTCATTATTTGTATTATTATTGATGAATCGAAGTTTCTGTTAAAGAGCATTTTCAAAGAAGCGGAGGCGGACACGTGTAGATCCATCAATTGTTTTAGTGGAACACCACGTTATTCTATCATGTTACAATGAGAGCATACATAACTACAACGAATGCGATTGGTCAGATTCTGGAGTATTGCTTCGCTATGTTCTAAATGCAACCTAGATTGGTTAAATTCAATTGTTTAAACACCAGTAGAATAGACTTTCAACATGAAACTACCGTGAGACTTAATCATTATTACACATAAACGGATAACTCACGTATAAAAAAAAGTCGAGTGATGCTCGACATGTTTCGGACTATTTCGTAGTCCTTTTTCCAAGAGCGCTCGCCCCGGCGGCAGCGACACGAACACTGCGCGCCAGCGCTCTGCTCCCGCGGCTGTTCGACGCAACTGACAGCGGCGCACAACTACCCTCGTTTTCATCGTCATTTTTATTATTGTCAAATAACATGGTGTTGTTTTATTTGTGTGTGTTTGTGTTTTTATACGTGAGTTATCCGTTTATGTGTAATAATAATCAGTAGAATAGACTTTGAAAAAAATATATAACATTCGCTTGTCTTTTCTGTCACTTTAACTTTTGCCCTAGTCAAACACAGACAAAACATGCATTTTGCTTCATACATCTGAAGCTTCATTGCAAATTGAATTGTGACTATCAGTAAAAGTGTGAGTTTATTCGTGCAAATTTCGTTTTCGACAGCGTCACTACTCCTTTATGAAGTTTCAATTCCGAAGAAACAATCAACATACTTCGCGTTAAATCGCGTCTTTATCCCTTCAATTAAGCAATTAACAAAAGCAGATTATAATTTTGAAAATTATTCAAACTTTTTTCTCACGGCAACATTACAAAACTTCAGAATCATAAGATTCTCAACGTAAGTATACAATCTTGGGCTTGCTGGCTTCCACATCCCAGTCCGTATTCTGAAAGAGTCACTCGAACATTCTGAAACGTGAGGGATCATACCGTCTACGTATTGCGGGGAACTAACGAAGAACCCTTGAGGGCCATCGTCAAAGGCGACGCATAACCGCGCTAAGGTTACAGGCCTTTTGAATTGAGCCTTCAGAGGACGCTTCAGAAATTTCTCAAGGAAAACTGTGCAAAATATTGACTGTACGCGTGGTGATTCCAAATTAAGGTGTAGGTATCACCCATTTAACCATTTGGTCGCAGTGTTTTTCAAGTGCGCGTAGAACCTACTAGAATATTATGGGTGCGATGGGTGGGGTACGATACGGGTTAAATAAATAATGTACGTGTTATCACAATAACATCAAGGCAAATAGCTTTCTCTCCTTTAACATTGGATTCTGCAAATGAAATAGAGACAAATTGCGGGCAATGAACGGCGGGAGCAATGTGCGGGACTTAACAGGTCACCTAGATTTACGATCACGCTCTTAATAATGAGATTGAAAGGTATTAAAATACTGTGAATTTAGGTAAGCAAAATAAACTGAAAGCCCTCCAATCATTTCTTGTATCCTGGATAACATTGCCTAGAATTTTATTACTTTTAAATATTTCGAGACACCGATTCGCATTCAGTGAGGGGTGACTGTGCGGAAAACAGATTAAAATACACTTTGGTCTCATTTTCGTGCGCTTGGTGTCATAATTTTGAGCATAAAATGATCGATGTACAATGCGAGAATACCTCACGGGACAAATCCATAACACCGCTTTTAAATAAGCAAGCAAATTTCGGCCAAGATTATCGCAGTAATCCAAATCTTTTGTTCGGCCGAACTCTCGGAAGGCCCGTAAACGCTCGAGCCAGGGCTGTTATCTGGTGGAACAACATTGAATCAATCAACGCGGAGGCGGTGTGACGCGGCCAATTTCCCTCAGTCAAATGCCCTTATCTCGCGAGATAACAGGACGGCCGATGACGAAGCTCCAGTCCACTTTTTCCTCACGTTTCTAAGAAAATTACCGCGCCAAGGAAAAGAACTCCCAAGTGCCATTACTGGAAGTAGACGACGTTAGCTTGAATAATTAAGGCCTGAATTTCAACTGTTTTTTTAAGCAACCACTCGAGTTTATACTTTAATTTATATACCCGACTGTTTGTTGAACTTTCAGTTCGTCTAGCATAAATATAAAACTTATTTCCATAACAGTATTTTTTTTAATTAACATCATTTTTTTCTAATTTTTTTTAACCACGTTCACTAAAGTGTGCCTGAAAACTATTTACATACTTGTAATCAATCAGATGCTATCTAAGAAATGGCGTTGGCAGTCATGACGTAACATCTTTGATGGTTCCCTATCTTATCGACTTGGCTTTAGTAAGACCTATCAGGCTATCAGATAATAGGATTTTCTGACATGCCTAGAATATCCATTTCTGTTAGGGGTTTCTCTGACAGGAACAGTAATGACCAGTTTTTTCTTAATTAGACTGTGTCACGAGCCTGAGCGAGAAAAAATAAAATAAAAGATTCAAAAAGTAACTAAATGTAAGGTAAAGTTTCTTTGAATGTTCACTCGCGACATTCATTACAAAATGTCTGAAAGTTTCTAAGTTAAGATCATTGTTAGGAGTTCTCATTATTTGAACTGGTAACCCTATATCTTTATCACAGACTATCGACTTGTTTTACTTACACCCCGTATTTTCGAAGCTGAAGACGGGATTTAGGACTGAGGGTTAAATGTAATCTCAGATACGATCTTCATGAGATATTCAGTAAGAACGAAGGCTAAACTATAAAGTAAGTAGTTTTTAAAAACACCGACTATTATGTGATGATTTTTCCTTTTTACTAAAGAGCTGCCTCAAGTCATAGGACTATGTCTATAAATTATAGAAAAAAAAATCTCCATTTCCAATCCTTTCTTGCAGCCGTGTAGAAAAGTAAAAATTTTTATTGAAGTCGAAATTCGAATTAATCAGAAACTTTTGCGCTCCCAAACTTTGGAATCTAAAGTGGAAATAAATCAAGCTTCAAGAGAAATTCCACGTTACTTTCAAGTTAACATCAAACAGTATCAATACCAATAATATTGAAACTGAATATTCTGAAATATGTATTATCCTTTAGAACGTGACCTTTTTGGCCTAGAGAATCTCTAGTAGTACTAGTGGAGATCAATTATTAAGTTTTCAAATTGTAGAAATTGCCGATTTTGTTAATATTTAGTGAAGCAAGTACTTGTTTCAAGAGTTTTAGCAATAAGAAAGTAATATTGAATATTTAGTGAAATTGTAGCAAGACCCAAAAAGGTAATTTTCAGCGGGACTTAACTTTAATCATTTATTTTGTTGATAAAAATACGTATTTACACGTCGTCACAGAAAATTAACTATTTATTATTAATCGATTAAATCAGGTCTTACTTTGCGGAGGCACATAATAAAAACAAAACATTAATTTGCAACGCTTTGGTACTCGTAGCGGACTAGCGACGTAAATGTTTATTTTTATCAAATTATAACTGTTTAGTTCATTACTAATAATAAGATGTCTTAACAGGAATAAACTAGATCCAATACGCAATTTCCAATTTATATGAATTTGTGAGCCTTACTCTGCCTTTTGAGACCATCATTCGTCAAATGACGGGGTCGTCCTTGTGAAAATGGCTCTCCGAAAAAGACACTCAACGCTATCCATTAGAGCACGACCTACCGAGGCATTTGAATGTCCTTAACAGATTATTAAAAAAAAACTGCCTGTGTCTGCTTATTTAATTTAATGGTCAACCGTTCTACCTGCGTTATCGGTTAAAACATTACGGGCGCTGATTTTTTGTGTCGATAAATTATCTTGGACGATTGCGTCTCGCAAAAGCAAATCTTTACCTGTCTCAAAGCTGCTTTGTTAAAATCACTTTTGTTGTTCCAGGTACTTAACTCTTCTGCCTGCGAGACTTCGTGGATGCTAAGACGCAAATCGTCGCACTAAACACAATTCCGAACGAAATAAATCGGATATTGTGAGAGTAAGAATGCGTTTCGGCAATACTAGTTCGAAACACTTTTATTGCTTAGTTCCGCAGAACGCTTTTGAAGACGCGAAGTACAAATTCATATTCCGCAAGGGGTTTCTGCCGCGACATTCAATAACATGAGTATTAAGGCGTACTTTCAATGGAACCTTTGACTCGTGTCGATTCTGTTGCTTATTGCGGCACACATGTGCGATTCTATTGTCGCGCGACATATGTCGTATGCGAGATGTATATGAGTAACTATAGGCGTTTTATGTGGTTTTTATTGTGTTCCTTTCCAAGAACTCGTCATTTGTGCCATGCGTCATGCCCGCGTTATCTGTGGAGAGAGTCGGTCCAACTGGCACGGCGCATTTCCGCAGTGTAGCTGTTACGTTGCATTTTGTGTGCAATATCATGGCCCGCTGATTCGTAGCTTCATAGTTATTAATAACGGGACGCTTTTTTATTAAACAACTCTTTTTATCCGGTGTCCGTGTACGATTTTTGTGAATTTATTTTTACTAACGCGAATTTGAAGGTTATGAATAATAATGAATTATGAAGCGAGATAACTCTGAAATTCAATTTCCTTACGGGTATAATAGGAATTGATAATAAAAAAAACTTAAGCACTCCTAGTATACTAACGCAAAGCTTAGTCAAATCAAGCGAAGCCGCGTTTTCTGCGCGTTGAATTAAGGTGGTTAAGATATTATTTGGTTAGTATAGCTACTCACGGACTTACGATGTTCACCGTTATTCAAATGTTAACACCTCAATTTGCAGTGATTACATTTCCCAGTTCTTAGCCCTCTCGGATTATAACTGTAGGCTTCAAGATTTCAATTCCCTCTGATCAAATTTAGTCCGATTTATTAACAAAATTGGCTTGACGAAACGCTGACGCTTAGCGCTGCAAATTCGCAGAAATTGAGACTTTGCAATTTGGCACAAATTTGCCGTTAGACGTGTCGCGATTCCTTGATCTTACATTTGCTGTAAAGCTCTTAATGTACCGGGATTAGGTTCCTTTTGCTTGGTTCAAGCTCCGGGGTTTTGCTCGTTATTCCCGTGAAAAATTAAGCGCATTTACTAATGGAAGGCCTTATCCGGATGAGTGTGGCTTAAGCCTTTGTGACAGCGGCACACATTCGTTTAGACTCTTTTGAGCCTGAACTGGGACGCGTTGCAATCTGGTCAATATGAACCAAAAATGGTCAAGAACTTTTGCTGTTTGACCTCTTTGGGGGTTAGTAACTATTGACTTTCAAGTTGAAATATTTATGCAGTAGTCAAAGTGAGGATAATAGGTTGGAAGGGACATGAGAGAGCTAGGCCTTAGTCAGGATGACGCAAGACAGCGGCACAAATCACATCGCATGATTGAGAAAGTCTTCCCCGCGATACTTGATAAGACGAGGCTAAAGAAGAAGTCAAAGTGAGAGCACGATTATACCTCACATTTTACATTTCTAGAAGATAGGTGGGGTGCGTGCCCGGTAACTTTATGTATCTACTCATCCTTCTGGGCTTATCCGTGTTAGGGCCGGTATATTCTAGATCAGTGGTTCCTAACCTTTTCAATGTCACTACCCCTGTGAACAAGTATGGAAATTGAGTTTACCCCTAGCTAATTTAAAATAATTAAAACCACACAAATTCGAACGAAATATGTTTATTATGTAAGAAATTGCACGTTTAGGTAACTAGTAAGTAAAGTAATATATAAATCTCGGAGTTAACCATGCTACTATTTTGTTTACTGCTATTTTAATACTATTTCGTGCCATCCCGTGTTACCCCCCTAGAATCTCCGTTTTATCCCTGCGGGGGTAATTACCCCCAGGTTAGGAACCACTGTTCTAGATGGTTTACAATGATTTCTTGGCAAATTTATCGACCATCGCTAACCGATCGGCTAATAACCTAACATACTCTTAACCCCTACTAATATTATAAATGCGAGAGTAACTCTGTCTGTCTGTTTGTTACTTTTTCACGCTTAACCGTTGGACCTATTTAGTTGAAATTTGGTATACAGATAGTTTGATTTCTGGGAAAGGACATAGGATAGTTTTTATCCCGGAAAATTGCATAGTTCCCACGGGATAGCAATTCTGCGCAGACGGAGTTGCCGGCAACAGCTAGTGGTAGTATATCAGAGGATTTACCTTAGGTACCGCCTTTTACTTGTTCCTCTCATTTTTTTTTCATAGTGTGAAAGGCCACTATAGAGAGATCTCTCTCCATGCTGATTTTACGTCTAGGGACCGGAGTCACTCTTGTTAGAGTATGTTAAAAGCTAATACTTCAAACAATTTATTAATGTACAAACTATTAAAAAATAAAAAACAACAAAGAAAACGAAAACTAGGAAAGTTTATTTAGAGTAAAGCATGTTAAAAATGATTAAAAATTAACCTAAAAAATGCCCCCCTGTTTCGTGCCTGGTTCAAAGGTTCCCATTATGCTGGCCGCGTTGCCTCTTTGAACTATGTTAAATGGATGTCTTACCGTCAAAATCAGTACTTAGATCGGTTTCAATATACCGGTGTCCATTGAGACCAGTCATCGGACTCAGGCAATTTGACGAGAACTGCCCCGCTGGTGTACTCGACACTAACTTATAATTGAATCGCGAACAATTTAGAAGTTTCCTATCTTATATACGTGTCGTTGACACTTCACTTAACCTCTAAATCGTATCGCAGCTCATTCATCTGTGAGCATTAAACCAACCGGAGGCGTCATGCACCTTAGAGCAATTAAATGAGATCTATTACGCGCACTTATCGACAGAGCAGTAGACCAAGGAATTCCCTTACCATCTTAAAAAACCAAAAAACATCATAAACGTGTCATTTTTGGCAGTGGCAGATTAGTTTGGATAGATTAGTTTCGTTGTTGCTAGTCGCTAGCAACAACGAAATTTCTCGTATACAATATATGTGGTCTTGAGTATTGGCTATTTCTGTTGAGCTAAGAAATAAGAAACGTTTATTTGTATAAAACCGTGACCGTTAATTGTATGAAACGCTGACTCAACTATTACTATTAATAAAGAAGACGCTGAAAAATGAGATTAACTGTGTATTTATAACTTCAAGGCGAGTTTTTTTATGATCACTTAATCAAAATGTACGAGCTTATGCTTAAGACGCCATGTTGAGGGAGAAAGAGGGCGAGAGCGAGATCGCTATATTACGAGTGAAGGAGAGAAACCAAATAAACACGTTTAGAAATATTAAGCAACTAGCTGTTGCCCGCAACTTCGTCTGCATAGAATTCGTTTACCGCTATCCCGCAGGAATTGCGCAGTTTTCTGGGATAAAAGTAGCCTATGTGTTATTCCAGATTATAATCTATCTATGATCCAAATTTCATCAAGATCTGTCCAGCCGTTCTGGCATGAAAGAGTAACAAACATCCATACATCCATCCAATCCATACCTACAAACTCTCGCGTTTATAATATTAGTAGGGTAAATACTAGTGTACATGTCTGACTCAAATGTGACGTATAAGACTACTATACCTACTTACACCATTTATTTTACAGAAAAAATAACTACTAATTAAAAAAATTCGTACACCACGTGAATTGAATTAACAGAACATCTCCGTTACATTTAATGCTCTGCATATCAATGTCCACGGCATGTCAGCAGCGGAGTTGCCTCGGTCGGGTATAATTTCCCTGGCCGTCTGTGTGAAATGGACATCCGGTCTTGACTGACGCGACGTGACCTGTAGGGTTGTGCCGTGTTGGTGCCAAAATGACTCAATTTATTCAACGCTCGTTGACTAAACTCAACGTCAGTGAGTCTTTGGGTGTCCGATCATTTGACCGACAAATGTATCGTTTGACAACCTTTCGATATCTGCTAATATTAACCGTGGACTTTTTAAAATTTAAACACTCTTTGCGTGGCTGTGGCCTAATCTAATTGTAAGGTTAGGTTTCTTTAATAAATTTAAACGTTTAAAAGATAGCAGAAATTGAAGAGTTATCAAATAAACAATACAATTGTCAAATGTTTGTCAGTGAAATGCTAGTGAACCCGTTGACAGACTTTGAACGCTAAGAAAACAAGCAGTTTGTGATTTGTAAAATATAGAGTGCTTAAGTTTAGGCCTACTCAAAGGCAGGTTATGTAACTATCAAACTATTTTTAATGGAACTTATTTTCTTATTTACCTCTGACAGCGCTGACATCTTGAATTATTCGTAGAATCTAATATCATACCATCATATCATATCATCACTTCCATGCTGGTCTGGGAGCAAAGGAAAAACATAGAATGTACCAGTTGCTT
The DNA here is from genome assembly GCA_949127965.1 of Pandemis corylana. Lineage (NCBI taxonomy): Eukaryota > Metazoa > Arthropoda > Insecta > Lepidoptera > Tortricidae > Pandemis > Pandemis corylana. The sequence continues at coordinate 9,782,443 of OX421866.1, read as the reverse complement.
CTCGTCCCACGCAGATGGTAAAAGCCCATCGAGGGAATGGGTGAGTCTTAGGAATTATGTTATAGGCGATGAGGCTAGCAACCCATCACTATTTTGATTCCCCTTTCCACCTATACGCCTACAACTATGCTAAGCGTGGTCTTAAGGTCTTGTTACCTTAGGCTCTGTCTACCCCGTAAGGGATAAAGACGTGATTTATGTATGTATGTGTATGTATGTATGTATGTATGTATCTAATATCACATCTACGCTTACCACCAGGCGTGATGGTGGTCAAACGCACCTTGTATCCAAAAGAAGTCATACTTACTTGTTAAATTGGTGAGCACAATTTTACGCAACCAGTTTTGAAACCTAGTTGTCACATAAAAGGAACCTAGTTGTCACGCGTACGCAAGTTCCATGCAATCAAAAGTTTGTTAGCTTCCTAATACTAATTTAGCACATCCCTATTGTAATGTCGAACGGTATTTCGTACCAAGAACTGCAAAACGTAAAAGGTCAAGTTTATGTGGGTTACTTACAAACACGGGTGCGTTTTAGTCCGTGTAATCATTTGCATACATACATACATACATAAATCACGTCTTTATCCCTTACGAGGTAGACAGAGCCTAAGGTAGAAATACCTATTAGGCCACGTTTAGCAGAATTGTGGGCGTATACGTGGAAAGGGGAATAGTGATGGGTTGCTAGCCTCATCGCCTATAAAATGATTCCTAAGATTTTCGCCCATTCCTTCGATGGGCTTTTACCATATGCGCGGGAAGAGAAGCATCTGGTACATATGTACATTCTATGTTTTTCTTTGCTCCCAGACCAGCATGGAAGATTTTTCATTTGCATATTATTTTATTATTAACTAGCTTCTGCCCGCGACTTCGTCTGCGTAGAATTATACATAGAAACCTTCCTCTTGAATCACTCTATCTATTAAAAAAAACCGCATCAAAATCCGTTGTGTAGTTTTGAAGATATAAGCGTACATAGGGACATAGGGACATAGGGATAGAGAAAGCGACTTTGTTTTATACTATGTAGTGATATTGCTCGCATAATGGCGGTATTAGTTGCGGCGGCTGCTATGTACACTTGTTTTTCGCTGTACCACCTGTGTTTAGTAACTGGAATATTTTGTGAACGTTTGAGAAGTTAATGTTGATGTAACGTTTAGTAATGTTTGTACAGGCTAGTTGTATTATGGGAAATGTTAATGTGTTGTAAAACTTTAATGCCTTGGTGTTCCGACTGTTTTTAATGCATTGAGTGCATTATTCGCACAGATAACACTCTTTATTATGGACATAGACTATGGCAAATGTTTTGAGGATTTTTTCGATGTCAAAAGTACGGCGTCAAAGAATTTTTAATACAATACAATGACTCTTTATTGAACACTACACAATAAACAACATTTTAGAGTAAATTTGATCGATTTAACATACATACACGTACACAAATCACGTCTTTATCCCTTACGGGGTAGACAGAGCCTAAGGTGGCAAGATCTAGGCCACGATTAGCAAGATTGTGAGCGTATAGACGGCAAAAAAATGGAGTCAAAATAGTGATGGGTTGCTAGCCGCATCGCCTATAGCATGATTCCTATAATTTGCGCCCATTCCCTCGATGGGCTTTTACCATGTGCGCGGGAAGAGAAGCAACTGGTACATCCTATGTTTTTTCTTTGCTCCCAGACCAGCATCGAATGTTTGTTTGGCATGTCAACGTAAAGTCGATCGATGAAGACATAGATTAGAAGCAGTAAATGCAAATAAAAATTAATGATTTCGTCATTATAACTACTTTTTAAAGTCACCCCGGTTTACGGTAGTCAAAATTACTAGCTTAGCAATAGGCCTTATCGCCCTAAATTTAATCCAAAATTAGGACGTGCAAACGTGACACGTGTGTACCATTAAACAGACCCAACCTGCAGAAATACCCCAGAACAATTCCAAGACACCCTGTTTCTCTGTGGTGGTAACAAATCATCTAGTGCGTCAAATCATTGTTTCAATTCTTTTTTTTTAAGATTATGGCCTGGATACTAGTTCTTTAAGCCAGTACTTAATTTGGTTTCACTTCGTTTTCATTCAAATTTTAGTCATGGTACTTTTGATGTATTTATATAATGCAACGTAACTGTCAGTATTTTGAAGAATGTCATTAAGGCGGCGGTTGACATAATTTTTAAACACTTCACTTAAATCACTTGCAACTAAAAAGCGAACTAAAAGCGAGCTTTCCTTTTCCTCAAAGGGCCGGCAACGCACTTGTGATTCCCCAGGTCTTGCAGGTGTCCCTGGGCGACGGTGATTGCTTTCCATCAGGTGACCCGTCTGCTCGTTTGCCCCCTCTTATATATAAAAAAAAAACTAGTCTATCAAAAGCAAAAGCTTGGCACTGAAATAATAGATGCTCAATGTCTCCTAAATTGTTTCAAAATTCAGATTCATACGACCACAGACACCGAAAAATTCTCCAAATCAAAATTAGAATGTCATTTCATCCTCCGGCCCCCGATCGCGGAGCGATGATGAATGACGTCATTACGGGATGTTTCCTTTTTGGTTTTTTTACTCTTTGTGTATCGCATTGGCCCCGGGGCCACCTTAGCCGTTGCTTTGATCGTCCTTTTTTACGATTCAGTAATTTTATGATTGCTGTTCCCATTGTCGGGGATAAGTGCTTGTCAGCGACCGACTTCAAAGTCGCTGTCACAATTGTATATTTATGTGGCTAATAGATTTGTAAATATTGTGCTAGGGTACGAAATAAGATTTTTCTATTCTAAAAAAAATATGTGAATATTCATTGTTTTTGCATACTTGACGATCAGCCAGATAGACTAGGGATTAGGTACTCTGACTGTGAAGCTTGAGGTCCTAGGTTCGATTCCTGGTCGGGCAGATATTAATATAAAGTAATGAAAAATAAGAAGTATGTGTTCAATACAAAATCCACATTTAGTAAACAATAAAAATTATAACAATTGTCAAATCTGAAATCTCGAAACCAGCTCTAGTAAATGTTATGTTGACGTTACTGGGTGCCAACAATCTATTTGGCTAGGTCTCATCTTTGAAAAGTATTTTTTTGAAATATGGTGGCGCCATCTCATAATAAATGGTCGAACAACCTTGCGCTCGGAAAAGTATGTAATAAAACTAAATTGGACGCTTATACCTGGTCATGTTTGGTTCGCCGTCATTGAGAGCTCTAATACCTATTTTCCGTTTATCTCCCGAATATCAGTCGCCGAAAAAAGAAAAGCCATGCGAATTGTTTGTGGAACAAGAGTAAATCAAAACAAAGCAACGGACATGTCATCAGAACTTCCTACTCAGTATCCCTTTCCTGGTATCAGGCGGGATAACTATTGGTTTCCAACTCAATATCAACTTTCTTTCTAGTTCATAAATCAGTGTCGCCAAAATGAAAATATTTTCAGCTGGTTTTGCGGTTACAATATTTACGCGTCGTTGGTACGTGATATTATCAACAGTTACGGCTACAGGCAGAATACGAACATGTTGGTACATAATTTATTTAACCAACATCATACATTGAATTTGAATCACTAAAAAGTACCTACGTAGGGAAATACAATGAAACAAATGAAAATAAATAACGAGCCATCCATAAATAACGTAGCAATTTTAATTAAATATTTCAACACCCCCCTTCCTCGTCACACGTATTAAGTACTTTGAAAATCGTTAGAATTTGTTTCGCAATCCTCTTTCTTCCCCCTAAATAAGTGACGTAATTTGAAAATTGTAAGAACTCAAGAATCTAGCAGAAGGAGTATCCAAACACATGACAGCATGGCAACAAAAAAAAGGAGATACAAGATAGTCTTGCAAAGACCCCCTGCAAGTAGAGAACTGTAGGTGGTCTTTAAAAGACAAGACTCGGCAAGAGATTACTGTATTTCAATAAAAAATGGTCGTGGTATAACCACAGTGATTTAAATCAAGAAGAACAAAATGAAAGCTTGGCTTCCAATATCGCAAACACGAACGAAAAAAGGGAACGTAGAAAAAACTATAGTAGGTACACCCGTATTACTCACATATCGAGGCAATAACTCACGGGAAACACCTGTTCTTCGTGCGAGTTGCGTTTTGTTCCCATTCGTTCCGAATTGGACGGCCGCAAGTGACAACATATTGATGAGTTTTCAAATTGCAGTCCTTTTCATTCCTTTGTCAGTGCGAAAACAAAAACTACCAAATTGGGTGCGCAAAAAATAGGTCGCATCCGAAATCCTCGGTTAAACGATATAAAAGGGTCGCCCGTTAAACGCTCAAAGGGTAAAATATCTCGGGTATGCAGAATATCTTCTTCTAACATACCATTCGCTGCGGATTTGGAGAGCAGTGCGGTTTTATAAATCGTTAGTGATTTAAAACTTCATCTGTATTCTCACAGAGTCAGTCCATTAGGCATTACTGCGGGACCGCAACAATAGTCCGTGTAATGTTTCCAGGTCAAATGTATCTAAATATGTAGATGAGCTGGGCCCTGACCAAATGGTGCCGTCGGGCGGAAAGGGTCGAGATTACTTGGTGACAGTCGTAATAAAAAGGCTTTTTCTAGGAACAAACTAAAGTGGCTTATCCGACATTAACGACAAAAAAAGCCGTAGTAGCCTAGTGGTTTGACCTGTGGCCTCTCAAGCAGAGGATTGCGAGTAGGAGCTAGGGCACCTCTGAGTTTTTCAGAATTTATGTGCGATATTACATTTGGCTGCAGGCAGATGCTGGATGCGTCAAGCTAAAGACAGGGCGCTCTGGGGAGGCCTATGTCCAGCAGTGGACTAACATAGGCTGATGATGATGATGATGATGATTACATTTGAAATTTACCATAAGCTTTTCGGTGAAGGAACAAACTAAAGTGGCTATTATCCAAAATTAACGATAATACTACTACTATTAGTAACTAGCTATAGCCCGCGGCTTCGCCCCCGTTTCAGATTTTGTTTGAAATATTGTTTCATACATAATAGATACTTTGCCCTGACAATAATGGACACAACTTTGGTCCAACCGTTCTCGTGTTTCGCGCTTAACAATACATTTAGTGATATATTTTTATTTAGATTATACAGTAACGCTAGATTTTTTCTCTAAGTCAGTATTCAGCGTATTTGTTCGATCTGATTACCGTATTTTTCTCAAATAGGTATCTAATGTGTAAAAATATCACAATAAGAACTACGGAACCATTTCAATGTTAGGAACTAAATTGTTTCGCTCGAAGCACGCAAACATTGTTTACCTACTGAGTTATGGAACTTCCACCAGACCCATCTACTTCATAATGAATCAAAGTTAAACCAACGAATCTGTGAATTAATAATTTTACGAATTGTCGAACACTTGATGCTTTATCAGTTAGATTCTTGGTAGAATTTAATTATGTTCCTACTATATCTTGCAAAGATACCTATATACCTGATGTAGGTTAGAGAATACCTCACAGATTTTCCAGTTCCAGCTAAACTAAGCCTAGCCCTCGAAGTTGTAAGAAATGTTATTACTAATGAGATTACCGTGACTCCGCCAAAGTGGTGTTTTATGTTTCCACACCGAGAATAGATCTCGGTGGGACGGTAAATTTACTTCATTTACGGCCGCCGTAAACAATCCGAAAGAGTTTAAACAACGATTTGTTGCAACCACAAATAGGACGGTTTATTGCGCGTGTTACGGCTACCGGAACCGAACCTTATATGCAAGACCATTACTCTTGGTTTCTCTTCGAAAAACACACATTAAAAAGTACAGGAGTTTTATATTAAACTCCGCCAGCCAGTAGAACTAAAGCAGTAAAATTGCTTTTAGTTATTTTATTGAATCAGGCGTTACTTTGCGGAGGCCCAATTCATTAAACAAAAAATATTTACCTTGTTACTCCGCAACTCACGTGCAAGATAACCAAGTCCACCGGTTCATGGAGACCGTGCCGCAGCTAGTAGGATTAGACGGGGTTTCTTTTTATGACTTTTCTTATTTGTAAATATACTCGTAGGTTAAGTTATTTTTAGCATAGATATGTAGATTTTTAGGATTAGTGTTTGTATATACATATATACCTACCTATAATGTAAGTAGTTAATTCTTATGAAACTTAGCTAGAAAACAGTATAATTTCAGTCCACTACTGCCAATAAAACACATAAAAATCCCATAAACTTAATTATCCCTTACACCATAGGTACTTACCTTATGTGGTGTAAGGGATAACTAAGTTTGTGGGATTTTTATGTGTTTTATTGGCAGCAGTGAACTTGTCTTGCACGTGAGTAGCGGAGTAGCAAGGTAAATATTTTTGTTCATTGCTTTTAGTTTTTTTCCATAAAATATGATCGCATCAGATGACCAAACGAGTTTTATTCAAGTCTGAATCAGTTGTCTTGTCATCGTCATTCACTATTGCATTGAAAAGTGCTAGTTTCAATTCTGAGTGCCTTATGAAAGGTGCGCAATCATTCCGTGCGAGTGCTACTTCGCGTGACTTGTTCGTATTGGAACCTAACTCAACCTCTAATAAATGACTTTCATGGTTAAACGTGGCTTGTTATGATGATTAAGCGCTTTTGCACCACTTCCTTTTGCTACAGTATCATACCGAAACTCGTATTGCAAAGTTGCACTATATTGTTTGTTTGATTGAAAATAGCTCCCAATATCGCAGACGGACGAATATGGCTTATTGTTTCTAAAGTAAACGGGGTTTATTCTGATGATTGCGTAAAATTCCGCGTGCTGCATCGACGGGATTTGAAAGGTTCCAATTAAATTTGTCAGTAGCGTCACGAGTAGCAACGTTAGGTAACGGTTTTGAATGTCACCAGCGATGATTAATATCGTTTAATATAATGAAGGGATTTCTGAGCCGGGACCAGAAAATGTCTCCATCTAATTAATCCACTTGATCTTGCTGGTTTAATTTGACGTCTTGTTTAACATAACGATTACATAAAATTCCTCGGATAATACCTGCGTCGTTAATTAATGAAGATACCTGTACCTGGAGTATATTCCAATTAGTCGTACGTGGAGGGAGATTATCTTTTTGAAGGGAGTCCTTCGTCTGGTCGAACAATTGTTTGGTCTAACGTAATGTTTGGTCGAATGATAGTTTGGTCTAAAATTTCTTCAGCTGAAACAGAAAATATTACAGAAATTATTTTAAATAGGTTTTGTAGCATTAGGTTGGGTTAGTTGTATTTTACGATTTTGCTGAAAAGTCGATGGTTTCAGTATAAATCCAGTTTAGACCAAACGATAATTCGACCAAACATAAGATAGGTACATACATACATACATACCGTCACGCCTCTTTCCCACAGATTATATGGATTAGTCCAAACAATTATTCGCCGTATTTTACCTTGAAGGCCTCAACACTAAAACCGTGTACTCATCTTATCTTACTAATATTATAAAAGCGAAAGTTTGTAAGTTTGGATGTTTGTTGCTCTTTCATGGCAAAACGGCTAAACTGATTTTATTAAAATTTGGTACAGAGATAGTTACAGTCCCGGAAAAGGACATAGAATGGTTTTTATCCCGGAAGATTGCATAGTTCCCGCGGGATAGCGATAAGCTAATTCATCGCAGACGGAGTCGCGGGCAACAGCTAGTTGCACATAATTTGGATATCGATTCGGTATCGCAAACATAAAATTTTTAACTGCTTTATTGTAGCTACTATCAAATGAATCAAGAATTATTATTTCTTGATTTTTATGTTTACTTTTACGGTTTTACCGTTAGAAATTAAATTTCTAAATGTCAATGAAAATTAGAACACAGAAAAATCCGAAAAGTAAAGCTATGGCCGGGGATCGAACCCGGATCCTCGTCATTCCGTGACGCGTGCTGTACCCCTTCAACACCGTTTTTATATAATTTTGTTAGCCATTCGCTGCCATTATGTCAACGGTGTGCTCACGTGCATTCATTGTGCGCGAGGTTTCACTGTAAGACCGGCTATATAAGCCATCTTCTAGCGCGTGAGTGTAATACAAAATTAGAGCCGAAGTGATCGCCACCATTCTGTCCATTCATTGAATGCCAAAATTATCAAGGCCCCGATTTTGAAAGAACATTAAATTTGTGGAAATACCACTCTGAATGTGGTGAAAAATTATTTCCCCAGCCCATTTTCGTCTATCCGTATCATGACGTAACCATAGCAATATGTCCCATTGTAAATTATCCCAATAAAATAAATTTGGGTACAATGGACTGCACTGCTTGTCCAATTTATGTGACCACTTCTTGTTACGAATAAACCACATCCTGCTTGCAGCGAATGCCGAACGTGATCAAGCTGCAGCTAGCTGGAATGGTTTACACACTGTGTCATAAAATTTACACCGATTACTTTAGTCGGTGGTAAAGTTAGTCTGAATAAACACATTATTTGTAAGTATTTTATTGAATTAGTCGTTACCTTGCGAGCTTCTTTTAAACAAAAATTTTGTTTAACCCCCGTCGCAAAAGGAGTGGCGTTATAAGTTTGAGGTCGATCTCTCTCTCTCTCTCTCTGTGTGTGTGTGTGTCTCGATGTTTTACCTCGGTGGCCTGTTTCCAAAATTAAAGTGACAAATCTTAACAGAAGTGTTCAATCAGAGTAATCAGACTAACAAAACTACCAAGACCACACATAAGACGCGCAGGCTTCGTATAAGAAGTTAGGAATTAATCAAAACTAAAAAAAAGTCATGTAGAAAAGCAGTAAAAACAAAAACCAACAATCGTCTTTTGTTAGGATGAGGTATGTGGAATGAAGTATAAATTTAACGGTTGACTCTTGTCAATAGTCGGTAAATCTTATTTGAAGTGCTTCGAACGTTCGGGATGGAACCCATGGCATCGCAAAGGACAGTTCAGTCAGTCACAAGTGGGGGGCAAAATAATAATATTTTAAACTTTGAGCCTCTGCTCAAGAAGCTCTCTTCTGGAAATTGAAACTTTGAAAATATAGTAGATGGATAGTACTTAGTTAGTCGAACTTTTGGTTCAGACTTCTGCTAAGGCAGATTGCGATCATTAGGTTTTATGTATGTAAACTCTTTATTGTGCAAAATAAACATATGTGTAATACAATTGACAAACACTGAGATACATGCACAAAGGCCTTTTCTTAATGCATGTTTAAAAATAGAGTAGGTATTCTCACTATTTGTGTGACAGTTATTTTTCCAACGAGGTCTACTAATAAGCGTAATAAATCCGACTGACTGTTACCTAACAGACGTTATACTGTCTTTCGTCAACACTTTTCATCAGGATTTGCTATTTAGAGGGTCGGATTGACGTGAAGCCTGGGGGGCTATTCTGAAATTCAAGACTCAAAGTTGTCATCATACCGTTCCTCTCACTCAGCTATTAATGACTATAAGGTGCGAGCGGAACAGCGCGAAATGAACTTCGATTTTTTCGAGTAGGCCTTCTATGCCGCAGTGAAAGGTGAAAAACATGCCCAATCTTTCCGCCTTAGTATTGTTCTCATTCTTCTTGGGGGAAGGATAAAAAATTCAGATAAATCTTCCGGCGTGCCTTTGACAAATACAAGGTGATTTTTCTTGCGGCGCATTCAGCATTCCATGTCAAACTTTATAGAGATGGTATCCCGTTTCGTTAATGCTGGTGACATATTCGTACGCGTAGTTTGGGTGTTTCACGGATGTTGACGAAACTCGCGGTGCATTTTTATAAGCGAATTGTAAATAAACAGCCAAATGTGTTATTAATGTACAACGTGTTAAAAGAGCTACTTTATAATTACACATAAACGGATAACTCACGTATAAAAAGCGCTGGCGCGCAGTGTTCATTTCGCTGCCGCCGGGGCGAGCGCTCCAGGAAGAACGACTACGAAATAGTCTGAAACGTTTCGAGCATCACTCGACTTTTTATACGTGAGTTATCCGTTTATGTGTAATTATGATTGAGTCTCACGGTAGTTTCATGTTGAAAAAGAGCTACTTTATTTAAAAAAGGATTTAATAAGGTATTTTCCATATACTAGTGCGTAAGGAATAGTGGAATAGGAAGGTATAGTAGTGTGTGTGTGGAAGGTGTATCACTGAAAGATAGAATGAGGAATAGTGCGACAAGGGAACGTGCTGGTATGAAAGAGGATATAGTAGCTAGGATAGAAAAAAGTATACTTAGTTGGTTTGGTCATGTAGAGCGGATGAATGAAAGTAGACTAACATAAACAAATCTATATGGGGAGTGTGAATGGTTGCATTGGGAGGGGAAGGCCTAGACGGACGTTCCGAGACCAAATAGGAGACGTTTTGGGAAAATGTCATGTCAGGAGTACCCGAAAACGACGAGCATGTGTGAAGAGATTGATGAATGTGGATGAAGCGAAAGAGGCATGTCAGGATCGTAGCAAGTGGAGCAAAGTAGTCTCTGCCTACCCCTGTGTGAAAGAGGCGTGACTGTATGTATGTAGTGTGAAGGGCCCTAATTATCCCGTAGGAATTTGTTACAATCCAAAATCAGCTTTATAGGTAAAAGTGTTTTACGAGTCGGTCAGTCAGGTTTTTTCTTTGCACGTAACAAGATGATAATTCTTCTGAATTAATTGCGTCATCCTTCATCGTTAATAACCCACTGTGTTACTTGGCATACTAATGTAATGACTTGTTTGTAATAACTCTTATCATTTAAATGCGTATGCGCTCGCCGTAACCGTTTAACGTGGGAGTTGAAACTGCAAAGTAGTTCGCATTAAACAGTGTTTAGATAACGATGTGTGTCAAAATGTAGTACATGAAGATAGCTTGGAAGATAATAGGAACATCAATTCAAAACAGCAAATAGTTTTCTTTGTAGCTTGAGGTGTTCCCAAACACAGACTTGCTGTGTAAGCACTACTAATACGAAATTTTAACGGAACTAGGATAAAACGTGACGTCAGCCATCTTGGAAATACACTATTTCGGTTAACATTGTGCTATTTTATCCGTATATAATAGTGAATACGACATGAATTGCATGCGTTTTGAGTAAGTATCACAATTTCCGAAGCTGCTGTACTCTATCAGGGTTGTCAAAAAGTGATAAATAGGTTTAAATTTAAATAAGTAGCTTCTCACAGCGATGGTGTAAAACTGTTTTCTTTCGGATCGATAAATACCAACATAATGTCCTTTTCACATTGTAATCGCCTCTTTAATGACTCCGCAAAGTTGGGCAGTACATAAAACCGAACCCGTTCGTCCGAGCTTTATGCCATCTAGATAACGGATACGGCTGTAATAAATCCTTCTTTATACGATTCACACTCCAGCAGCTTTTGCACATGTTCTAGGTAATAGATATGTGAAAAAAACATTTGACATGGAGTTAGCTTTTATGACTGTAATTTTTTTTCGCCACGGAACGAGCGTTTTTTTGGCTATTGTACATATCTCACAGAAATTGTGACCTATACGAACACTTATGTCTCAGATAGGAGAATTAATGTCACCTAATTATGTCGCCACACCAACGCAATTGGCATGGTTGATTTTAGTTTTAAGGCTGGCAACATTTATTCTATCAAAAACAAATAAAAAACAAATCGCTTTCTCTTCTCTCTGTCTGTTACGGAATAGCACCATTGAATTGTACCGTAATATAATATAAGGATGGATATTGGGAATATTTCGTTTCGATGGCCGTGGACGGCCTTGTCAAACGAATTCAATAGCCTTAAAACAGTTACAACAAAAAATTTTTTGAAGTCAAGTGCCGGTTCATTTTTTACTTCGCTTACATTAGTCAAAGTACATTGACCTTCTGTAAGAAGATTGACCTTAAAAGCATGAATTATTTTTAAAATGTGCCCCGTTTTATATCATGAACGCTAAGTTTTTATGTCCTTATGTTCAAGAACACATTGTCTTTCAAGTAAGCCGATAAAAGTGAGTCACTTTACCTTGACCTTTGTAAGGATTTTTTGTAACCAAATGTATAAAGTCGGTTATTTGTAGCACGCCCCTTCCTTTGTTTTAATATTTTATTAGTGTGTTGGCATTTATGAATTGTTAAGAATTTAAATAGTCTTGTTTGTTTGTAGCACCGCTATTATCAGTCATCATTATAGGTCTAAACTACTGTTATAGATGGGTTAGACATTGCTTTGTCGGCACTTTTTGATGGAATAATTAAAAAGCCCGAACTGGATAGTGGATAATGGACTAATCGATTATATCAATATTAGTTACGGCATGCAGTGACAAGGGTTTGGCAGATTTGACGTTGCGTTTAATGTTACTGAGTATTTCCTTCATCCGCAGTTAATTGAATCTACGTATCAAACGCTGCCATTATGTTGCTAGTGTAAGGGATGTCAATCAGATCAAAAGGTGAATAAAATAGAAAATGTTCGCAAAAATGTAGCCCAAGTGCCGTCATATTGTTAAATTACCACTAGCCCTAAACACGAAGCTTAACAAGAATCTGCCTTTCTGAATAGAGTAGCATTGTCCCTGCGGCTTCGCCTTCCTATCACGAGGAAACTTCGTGAAATCGCTTACTGCACCTCAATAATTTATGTTTGCCAAATTTCTGGTCACTAACTCCAGTGGTTTAAACTTTGTGTTGCTAATCAGTCACGAGTCGGTTATTCACGTTATTGTTTTACCTATAGCTACGAACAGACATCTAGCATGTGGAGATCCCGTTAGGGGACAATTGTCGTGATTTATACTTTGTTTTTAAATTTTCCATAAACTTGGGTTCTTGTGTTCCGTGGAGAGTAAAGACCCATTTAGGCATATGCAAGAATTGCATGCAAGTTTCATTACATTGCGGGTTGCGCGGGGTAAACCGAATTCAACCGATTCTTGCATGTATCTAAATTGGCCTTAAGACAGTCCGGGACATGAGGCAGGTTGGCAAGACAACGAGCAGTTCTGGGTACTTGACACATTATTCAAACAGATGGCGCTTGGCGACAAAATCCACATAGTAATGTCATGATAGCGGGTACTGATGGAACAAATCGAAGGCTCACATACCTGCTATAGGCTTGGAGAATTTAGACGCTATGGGTGGTGTCGGTACAGCACACATCACGGATTGATGAGGAATTGGGTTCGTTCCCGGCCATATCTATCCTTTTCAGATTTTTCGATGTGTTCTAGTTTTCATTGACATTGAGAAATAGAAAAAGATGTTAATTTTGCTTCGGCACAAGTTTGCCGGCCACTGTATCGGTAGTAGAAGGATCTGATATTTCAGTCGCCTGTGGGCAGTGGCGATCACCACAGGTGAATGTTTGCCTTCCTTGTTCCATAAAAAAACTCTGACGCATCTTAAACTGTTAGGTAGCCCTGCGCACGCGGCTATTGTTCGGGGGCGCGAGATTGGAGCGTGCGGTTTGCATCCGGGCGCGCACAATGCCGCGATTAGAATCACGATGCGATCTGTGCAACATGTATCCTGGAATTTATCGTACCCTGGTACCTGCTGGTGAAAATAATGACGAAACGTCAAGTTTTATGACGTGCAAATGTGACGCCATGCACCAATTTACAGTCCGTGAGTTCTTGTTGTCTCACTCACTCTTATAGGTTTGATAGTTGAATCGGCTGAGTGAGGAAGAAATCGATACTAACCCGAATGGCAATCTAAAAGCTCACGGAGTGTACTTACTTTCTCGGGCAGAAGTAGGAAATATCATATCAAATTGTATCTCTCTCTAGGTTAGCCGGTTTGTCGCCTCATCTCTCTCTTTCTAGGGCCAGTTCTTCAATCGTCAGATAGGCCTTATCCAACGAATAACTCTATGGATATCTGACACGAGTGCGTATCGTAAGGTTGAAAAATCGCCCCTAAATAAAAAACTGAGAGTGGTAAGGTAATGGTGGTAAGACCTTTTTGCAAGGTCCATCCGAATTACCACTTCTAATACCACAATCTTGCTTGGTAATTATGCTGCCAAGCAACAGTGCTTGCGCTGCTGTGTTCTGGCGTCTAGAGTAAGACAGCCGATGAAATTAGGCAAATAGGATGCCAACGCATCTGTACCCTATGTTACGCTTGAAATTGACCTTAACTTCTTGCTTGTCTTATTCGTAGGTACAGCCGAACGTCCCACTTATCGACATATCCCATTGACACCAGTTGTTATTAATGCTATAATCTATTATTATGTAATTAACTACCGGGGTTTGAATAGATTAAACGATAATGCACAGGTAAATACGGTCCTGTGTGTGTAATTCAATCTCCGAATGAAATTTGCATATTGCTGTAATCAGTCATCGCGTCAAAGCAGGTGTTACTAATATAGTGTAACGTATTAAACCGCATTATTCCGTATTGTAATGTACTAATATTATTGTGCTAATTTTGATCAATAGAACCTAGAAGATCCGCAAATAATTACTCGCTTGCGGAGTGATATCTTAATTTGAATAGTTTCTGCCAATTGACCGTACTATTTTCCATAACTTTTTACAGGGTGGTCCGATTTTGATAATTCTTTTTTTATTGGAATGGGTATAGTATACCCCGAAGGTGGTCCGATATAATTATGAAAATAATATTCTAACCCCAAGGGTAGGAAAACAGGCGATGATTGATTGTTCACTCACTTATTGTCACTTTTTACAGAGTGGTCCTATTTCGATAATACTTTTTTTTTCAAGATTACTAGTTTACAAATTGTTATGGTCAAGATTAAGCCATTGTATCGTAATGTAAGTTTACATTTACATAATTAAACATTTTGGTAATATGTCTTGTGCATTAGTCGGTAATTGATGCATTATGGAAGAAACTATTTCGTGCTGCTAATTTTGTTCTTAAAAGACCGATTGTCTGCAAAGTCGGTTCACGAACGATAGTTTTACGTGATAACGTCATAAAGAAACATTCGAACTGCTACCTCTGACGTCACGCGAGGAGATCGTACCTCTATCGCTTGCTCCGCGCTCTCGCTTACACACTCTGACGTCACGCGGCGCGTAACGCAATGAATCATGCTTTTTCGTGAGTGCAGCCGGCATTCATCGATTAATAAGACGTTTTCACGTCAAAATATAACATGTCTACCCCACATGAATTTTAGAAGTTATCTATAACATCCATCCCTTTACTCCAATTAAAAAACGTTCATATTGAATACCATAAACAATAAAAAACGAATCACATTTACACTCCAGCGTATTATCATTAATGATTCGAAGGAGGTCCAATATTTACGTGGCATTTTGCCAATTTGTTTAATTTATTACTGTATTATTGTGTCATTGACCCGGACGCTTGGCCGATCCAATTTGCAGGAATTAAACACAGACTGATAATAATTATGGTGCTTGTATTGTGCTATGAGTTCTCGGTACGGTCAGACGGATGGCCAATGTTCTAGGAATCAATTAATTTGATTTTTACACACATCTCTACGAAAGGTCTTTCTTCTTATACGCCCGCAATCATACTAAACATGGCCTTTAGGTCTTGTTACCTTGGGCTCTGTCTGCCCGTAAGGGATAAAGACGTGATTTATGTATATATGTATAATAACAAGAGACGTATTTAAACGTATTTAATACAAATATACATATTAATATTTGCATTACTTAATCTTTTACACTAATGTATGGTAGCGAAAGTTGGGTATAACAAAAGAAGCATGAAAGTAGAATAAATGCAGTAGAAATGAGAGCGTTAAGAAGTATGGAAGGGGTGACACTGAAAGATAGAATAAAGAATAAGGTGTGATACGGGAACGCGCTGGTGTGAAAGCAGATATAGTGGCTAGGATAGAAAATGTATGCATAGTTGGTTTGGTCATGTAGAGAGGATGGATGAAAGAAGATTAACTAAACAGGTATATATGGGGAGTGTGAATGGGTGCGTTGGGAGAGGAAGGCCTAGAAGAATGATCCTCGACCAAATAGGAGACGTTCTGAAAAAACGTCAGGTCAGGAATACCCAATACCGATGAGCATGTACGAAGAGTTTGTTGAATGTGTATGAAGCGAAAGAGGTACGTCAGGATCGTAGCAAGTGAAACAAAGTGGTATCTACCTACACCTGTAAGAGGAGTGACGGTTTGGTGACGGTATGTATGTTACTTAATCTTTTGTTTTTCGTAAACTAACTCGTTTCTTAAGTAACTCGAAAGACATCTCTCATTGAACAGTGGTTGGTTTTTATGCTGCCAGCATCTAGCTGAAAATATTTCACCTTGTGTCCATTCTATCGACAAACAGGCGCTCGGTTCGCAAACATCCGCTTTAGCAATACGATTTGCCTAATCGATGATGCTAACACCAGAATGACTATTCGGCAATTGTTTGTATCATTTCGTTATCAAATCCTCTAAATTCCTATTGAATCTGATAGTTTATGCAGTGCCAGTTATTCGTGTCATTGTGATAAATTGCGTATTAAACCGTACGTTGGAACCGAGTGCACCGAGTTAGCGTATAAACGCATGACGGCGCCTCGAAAATTGCGATAGAGCTTCTAATTTGTGCATTCCATAGAGAAACTAGAGAGAAAATGAGACCGTTATGAAAACAATAATCATGTCAGCCGGGATGTCCACTGCTGAACATAAACTTACTCAAGGATCACCATGATGTTCAGTTTTGTGCAACCAGCAGCCTAGGAAGGAAAGAAGTTGTGAAGGAAAAATAACAAAAACACACAATCTAGCAAAATAACAAAATCAGTTCATTTTGACGTTTCTTGTATTAATGTGTCAGCTAGCTGATTCCGATGCCAATTGTCAGCCCATACGTCATGAACTGTCAAAATGAACAGGATGGCCATTGCGAGCGAGTTAGGCAATAAGCCTACAGGCTCACGCGTTTCATTCGGAGTCTGAGGAATCCTGGTATCGCAGTAGGTGGCTTTCTGGGCAGATCGTTGAGGACACTTCACCTATTTCAATGAATTGGAATTGGGGGTCTATTACCAAATTTTCAGTTCGTAATCATTCCGTCCCTCTCACTCTAATATTAGTGTAAGCGAGATGGCAACTACGATTTCGAATTTGGAAGTATAAGACCTGCTCTTTCTGTGATGAGGAGCCCAAAATGAATTGAGATTAATCTGTTTGGGTGGATAATAATCAATCTTAAAATGGGATCCGTCCAAGTCAGTTGGAATCAATCTATTTATTCACAATTGTAGGATTTTAGAATTAAAATCTCAAAGTGGACGAGAAATAAAAGGATCTAATAAGTACAAGAATTCTTACAGGATTGATCCCTAGCCACTTTTGAGGTGGCAATCACATTATTTTGGTTTTAATCTAACAGGCAGAAAGTTTAAACTTCTACAGGTTTCTGCAGGAGCTCAATCTTGCATTCCGAAATTCGAAATACGAATTTAGCATCGTTAAGTAAATGACCTGTTGCATGTGCGAATAGACAAATTGACGTTTCAAATTAGAAAAATGACTTAAGTCTCATATCAGTTCTGTACACTACTACATACAACAGATCATTTAATTTTACTTAAGTTTTTCGCCTATAACTATGTAAAATTTCATTAATGACTTAGCAAAATTGCATAATTTTTAATAAGCCTTAAATAACTTGTAATTTAGGTATAATTTAACACCATTTTTTAAATTAGTTTTAGTTTAAAGCTAATAAGAGTTTTTGAGCAATTCAGATAGAAGATTTCATTTTTTAATAGGTCCCATGTGGTGGTAATTTAACCTGTCTCACTCTACACGTCGGAACATAACAGCGCAAACAATGCTGCGTTACTGACACATCTCCAAAAAGCAACGACTCAAAACTAGCCTAAAGCATAATACTTATTTCATCAAGTTCCACCAACCACAAAATATGGTACGCTATAGTGTTAAAAGGTTCAATGGCTACATTTTTGCTAGCAGACATTGAACTTTGCTTGTCAGATATTTGGATCCTAAACAGACTACCCTAAAAGGACGCATGAAACCGTTGTAACCAGCTGACAATGAAAAGTCCATTTGCAATTATTTATCGTTCACACGTTGCGGGCGGTAATGCGACTTGAAGATGGAGGAGCGCTTTGACATCGGGCGGGTTTAGAGGAAATCGCGTTCACCATACAAACGTGCCGTAAACCGGGGTGACTTTAAAGAGTAGATATGAAAAAAAAAATACGTTTACTGCTTTTAATCGATGTCTTCATCGATCGTCTTTGCGTCTACATGCCAAACATTCGCCGCATATGGACAATATCGATTGTACAGCAATTTTAAAACGACCAAAGTAGCCAAAGTTATTCATAGTCATTTTGTGTCAATTTTACGGCTTAGCTTATACTGTTTCTTTTTTGCTTTTTAACTGCTTTTATAATTGTCATGACTAAACTTTTTCTTTCTTTATTTGTCTCTGGATAATCACATTAGAATGATTATTTTTTAACACACGATTTATACTTACCACTGTTTGCTCTAGGATAGATGACAATACAAGTACAATCGACGAAAAGTGCAGTTTGCAAAAAAGCTTGTATTCAAATATTTTTTATAGATTAGGTTAGGTTATATTTGAGCAAATAATTCGTCACTATAATATAAACAACACGTGAAATGATATTTAACTTACAGAAACAAACATTTGATGTAATACTACGGCATAATGTGCACGTCGAATTCATTTTTTACGCACAAAGCCAAGCTGCTAATCTTTATAAATTGAAAGCAAATCTGGGATTGTTTCTTTTAATTAACGTGCTTGAAATGTAAACTCGCTTCGATATTCAATTAATATGCAAATCGCCTTCATTTTCAACCTTCAACCAATCGTACTAGACACGATCAAACAAACCTTTGAAGTGACGTGTAGGTGTTTCGAATTGCCAATTTTTTTGTCCTTACGTAATTTTTCGATATAACTGATTCCATACTATGGTGAGCTTTATTAAGGCATTTTTTTTTACATTTCCCTACAATTTTATGTTGTTCCTACCTAGCATCACGAGCTCTTCTGAAAGTTTTTTTTCCTATTTTGTCACTATTTTTCATACACTTTGAATGGCGCAACGAAAAGGAAAAACATAAAAAATGTATCAGAATTTCGGGACTTCGTTTCTCTCCTACAGGGATGGAAAGAGCTTCTGATTCTGAGTGGAAACAGCATGAAATTCGCAGACAGTAAAAAATTGTTAGGGTGGCATTTTTTTGAGAATTGCTCAATAAAAAACGTCCATCAATTCTAAAAGTTCGTTAGTTATTTAATAGATAAAAGAAGTAGGCTTATGATTGTGTAAAGGGTAGGTTACTTTCAATGTATCTTCTGAAACAATTGAACGCATTTTTCATTCCTTATAAGAAAAAGCTACAATGTCAGAGGCGTCGCCCTTTGACGCCGCCGTGCACTTTGAACGTCAACCAACGTAAGGAAACATTTTGTCAACCACAATTATAACATATCACAAGCATTTACGGGCCATTTCTCATATCGTTGTCAAAAAACTTTTTTTCTTGGATCTTGATTTTTTCAAGCTGAAAATGATAAGAATCATGAGCAAAAAATTATGATAAATTTTTCATACTTTTTCGCAGTTCCATTTAGTCACGCTCATGTGGTTGTACATTGTAGGACACTTTTTTTCACCTATTAAAGTTAAGCACTCCTGATTCTAAGCAGCTTCAGCTTAAAGAAATTTCGGTCAAGCTAAGCCAGCAACTTGCTGAAATATTCAAAAAAAAAATCTAAAAACCCTTTAGAATACTTATAGTATAACAGCTAGTTGTCAAAACCCCCCTTTATTAGCGATAAGACCACTATTCCATGCATCTTGGTCCTACCGGTAATCACGGAGATGCAACACATGAACATACATACATACCGTCATGCCTCTTTCCCCACAGGGGTAGACAGATACTACTTTTTTCCACTTGCTACGATCCTGACATACTTCTTTCGCTTCACCCACACTCATCAATTTCTTCATACATGCTCGTCGGTTTTGGGTACCCCTGACCTGACCTTTTTCTTCTATTTGGTCTCGGAACGTCCGTCTAGGCCTTCCCCTCCCAACGCAACCATTCACACTCCCCATATACATCTGTTTAGTTAGTCTACTTTCATTCATCCGCTCTACGTAACCAAATTAACTAAGTATCCTTTTTTTAGGCCTTCCTCTCCCAACGTATCACGTGAACACGAACCTGAAAATGAAACATCATCATAACACTTAACTTATTTATTGTAATGGCCGGCATTAATATTTCCGCGCTATTTTACTATCACAATCATTTACACATTCAATTCCCGTGTTTTTGTCAACTAGCAAACGCCGACCGATCAAATTATTTACACAGCGATTATTAAAATTGGTTATATCAAGTTAGTTGAATGGTTATTGTGTTGAACATAAACCGATAATTCCCGCAACGCCATAATTTAGTATTAGTACACACATACACAAATCACGTCTATATTGACAGAGATTATACGTTGACAGAGCCTAAAGGCCACGTTTTGCATGATTGTGGGCGTATAATTTGAAACTGGAATCAAAATAGTGATGGGTTGCTAGCCGCATCGCCTATATCTATAACATGATTCCTCAGATTTTCGGCCATTCCCTGCCCGGCTAGCACGAGAACGCACGAAAGTCGCGTCGCGCGCGAGAAAATGTACCCGACTCTTTCTAGAACGAACAGCAAGAAAAAGACGGGCAATCTATCTCGCGCGCGACGCGACTCTTGTGCGCTTTCACGTGCTGGATGGGCTTTTACCTTCTGCGTGGGCAGAGAAGCAACAGGTACATTTTAACTATGTTACTTATTAGCTCCGACGGGCTCACCATGATGTCTTAAAGCGGTTTAATTTCGATTCCATTTTACGTTTTATTTATTTTTGTCACTTCTGGCATGGATCCGACAGCGAGCGATCCAACATTGGTTCGGAATTGAATCGCATTAAAATGTCACGGTAGGCCCCTGACGAGTATGGTACATTTTATGATAAGTTAATATATCATCTACAAAATGACGCGTTTGATTTGCAACTAGCAAGGAAAGTGCTCAGTGACTAACTGAGTTTTATTCTTATTTTGTCGTGACTATCTTTTGCTGGTTGATAAATTTTATTACAATATGGTGGTGCTCACTTACCACTTGCCAATTTGCCTTCCTTGTCACATAAAAAGTCGGTTTTCGAACGATAATATTCGTGATAACGTCATAAAGAAACATATTCAAACTGCTAGCTCTGACGTCACGCGAGGTCATGCCTCTCTATCGCTTGTTCCGCGCTCTCGCTTGCACACTGACGTCACGCGGAACGTAACGCAATGAGTCATGCTTTTTCGTGGGTGCAGCCGGCGTTAAGACGCTATTACGTCAAAAAAATCTTATTTGATTATCTCTGCTTAAATGCTTATAATCTTGGCTCATAATGTATCAAGTTTTACTAAGTGAAGTACTTGTGCGAATAGGTACGAATTTGGTTTGTCATTTGTAGACCACAATAGGTAGGTACTGGTTTATATTGTGTCCTCGTAAGTCCTTGACACTGACCTATTCGTTTCAATTCAGAATGCGTCACAAGCTCAATTGTATCCAATGAAATAGATTTGGAAATACGAGGGGCACTAACAGCAAATTGCCTGCCTACCCACTTTCATTAGATGACCGCCTCTCAATAAAAAACTTAAAAGTTCCAACTATCCCTCCATCTCAAAGAAGTATATCACACTTATATTGAGTACCGTTTGACAACAAAAATAATGCTCCACTATGTACCTGCGCAGTAGACCAATTTTAGTAGCGCGGGAAACTGGCGCTGTTATTGGTCGATCGATTTCGTACCAACAATGGCAAAATCGTGTAAGCGGGACAGATTCAACATGAAACTACCGTGAGACTTAATCATTATTACACATAAACGGATAACTCACGTATAAAAAGTCGAGTGATGCTCGACATGTTTCGGACTATTTCGTAGTCCGAAACATGTACATGTAGTCGTGTTTCGTAGGACTACGAAATAGTCCGAAACATGTCGAGCATCACTCGACTTTTTATACGTGAGTTAACCGTTTATGTGTAATAATGAAGCGGGACAGAGTTAAGAATGCAAAGCAAGCAATACTCTGCCAGTTGCGCTTGCAAATAAAGTTCAATATAGATTATTTACACGTTCGGCTACCATCGGAAACTGGTCTGCGCTTCTCTGCGCAAACGAATACTGCCGATGCGCATTATATTTGTTGTCAAACTGTAATACAACTTGTTTTATAAATCCTGACTGTTTCAGCAAGTTTTGCAAAGATTTTCATTGAAGATGACGTCACGTCACGTCTCTAACGCGATACGACTTGAACATTTGTCAACCTCAATTACAAATGCCTGGGAAACTTTTGTTAGGGCGCGAGTCGGGTTACCTCCACGTGTAGTCTTGACTACAGCTCAGCTCTTGAGCTGCGGTTTGGTTTTTTATCCGTTCGGGGGAAGAGCAGTGCTTGGTCCGATGCATCCTGGGCATCGGCTAATGATTTCCTGGCACTTTCTGAGGGATATCATTGACCGTTGGCTAAGAGCCCGACAGGGGGGGAAGGGGGTCTTTCACCACTACCGTACAACGTTGCCGACGTTTTGTCACAAGATTTTTTAATTATATTTTTGTTACTTTGACATTGGCGAAGTTGTCGTCGCTATAACGACTTGATACGCCACAAATAAGAAGAAGAAGAAGAACTTTTGTTTAGATGTGTAGAGTTGGAGTTACCCAAGCACTGGTTGAAATATTTAGGATTAATTTTAAAACGCATGTAAAGTGGGATGAAGTAAGTTATCCTAGAGAATGGCTTGACCGATTCTATTTAAGCATAGCTGGAAATTTGTGCAAAAAGTCCTATCCTTATTATAAATGCGAATGTTTGTGATGATGTACATATTAATGTTTGTTACTTTTTCACGCTAGAGCGACTTAACAGATCTGTATAGAATTTGGCAAAGAGATTATAGGCTGGTATAGCTTGTAGGTTACTTTTTGACACAGGAAATTGTGTAGTTCCCGTGGGATAGCGCTAAACGATCTCTTCAAAGACGAAAATGCGGACAAAATCTAGTAAGTATTTAATAAAATTTGTGATAGAATAAGTTCAACTGTTTGTCAGATTATATAAGCTATTTTATAAAAGGTATTTTAATTTATTTTCTTTATTGGAAAAAAAAACAGATACAGACACAATAAAAAAAGACATAAGGAACGTAGTGCAGTAAACATAGCCTATACCTTAAACCATATAGATACATAGGCACTTAGCTTGTTGAAATTGAGATCTGAATGAAACAAAAATAATATTCGTATCGACACGAGATGTGAGGCAGTCGTGCACTCGGAACTATCTTTGTTTGGATTCCTATAAAGTGTGTCGATTATCCCAATGGCGCAACTAAGCACCAAGATTTTGCCACACGTAATGCTAAATTGAAATGTGCATTGAATCATGAATAACATGTCGGTTGATATAGAAGACGTCCCAGAAGCTGTTCAAAGGAGCTGAAAGCAACAGAAATAAATGTTGCTCCATCCTTATTATTGCGAATAGCAAAACGTTATTGTGAGTGTGAATGGGGGAGTGAGACCGATGATAAATCTGGCCTGCTTTGAGCAAAATGGCTTTTATTGGATGACATATTATGTGTATTGGAACACGCCATGTTGAGTGACTGGGGACATGTGCACACATCCTGAAGCTACAGGGAAATATGAGTCCACTGATCCGTTCGTCTGTGAAAAATATGTGATGGAAACATGATGGAAATTTTGCGCTAATAAATAATTCTCGTGGTAGGAAATTTGAAACGTACAAATCCTGAATAAATTTTGCCATTGTTGCGCACCCATTATAGATATAAAATAATTCACGAATTCATTCCAACCGCCGCCTCACCAGCGATAGAAATTTCCGTAAAACATTATATTTACGTTTCGACTTCCTGTATAAAGTTATTTTACTCCGTGGATTAATTTTATCAATTTTGCTCCACAATGTAACAAGGTGTGAATTCACAGAACTGTCTTTAGTGATGTAAATGTAGGAAGTGACCAGTCTAATGAGCGTTTTCGAAAACACTCTAATACGGCCGTGGTATAATGGAATAATATTTTAGCAAAAATGATGGCCCGCGTATTTCAATGCTAATGTAGTAGACCTATTGTTTTAGTATAATGGGGATACTTAGCAAGAGCATAAATTATGCCTTTCTTCATACACGACTCGCAATGTTTTAGGATTTCGTCGAAAGCTTATGAATTCTATGATCTCTCAGTCTTTGTGATTCAGAGATTATCATCACAAATGTTGTGGCGGCTTTGATCTCGCACGGGTTTGTTTTCGTTATATTTGAAGGGAAATTGAGGGCCGGTAACTGTTTAGAAATGGGCTCATAATATCGACGAACAAAGGATACATCATTTTGCAATTTGCTCAACTTATTCAAGAGCGAAATTTATTGTAATATAGAACGGTCTTAATCGCCAAAAAATATCTTCGTTGACGCTTTAACATAAATGTTTTATCATGTTCTGTTATTGAACCAAAATTATAAGTGAATTTGTTAGTTCATCTACTTAAGTTTTGACCAACGCAGTTTCATTCCCACACTTTGAGTGACGAAAATTCAGGAGTTGTCCTCACAACTCTCACAAGTCTTGACACACAAACAATAGAGTCCGTCTAAGTACGAAAAAAAAATTTTTTTGAGCTACTACAGTATCGCAATAGGCATTTGCCTAATTTTACGCAAATTACGAAAAACATAAAAACTGGGATTATTTATCATTTTGAGAGCTCTACCTCACTATTAAGTTCAGCAAGTGTTACTGCTAGCATTTCTAGCTTACATAATGCTTAATAAATTTGTTTAACTCCATCTTTAATTAATTATTATAATTATTTTTTACAAATTAAATTATCTAAAGTTATTAAAACGTCGCCAAAAAGATAAAGAAATTTCAAAACTTCGAAGATCTGTAGAAGCCTAAAGATATAGTTTTATTTCAAATTTAAATTTATTTTCATTATCTACGGAAGAATCATGCCAATTTTAAGGGATCTTTCACTATGAACACGAAAAATTTTTTTTTCATGACACCCTAACAAACACCATCTTTTCATCCTCATGCTGTCTCGTTCTTATGTAAGTTTTACGTGTTAGAGGAAAATAAAATTAGTCTTGGGCTATCTTTGACCAGAATGGCTAACAACTCGCTTTTTAAAATATCATTCGAATGTTGAAAAGGTATTAAATGTTTGTCTGACGCGTCGTAGGTAGCGTTGATAAATCTCAAACTCCAAGATTGACTGGAGCGAAAATTCCTGAAACTAATCTACGAATCTTTAGAATTAACAAATGGCTAACCGTTTACACATTCCGTCGTCCATTTTATTGTCTCTGAAATAGCTTTTGAGGATTTAAAAGTGTTGAGTTTCAAGAGGAATATTCTATATGCGTACCTTAATCACTTAAACAAACAACTGTAAATTTATCGTTCTGTTATGTGCCTCTATGAAAAATAGCACGGAATAATCCTTTTTCTTAAAACGTAAACGTTCACCGAATTCAAATGTGGGAATTTATACGGAATCACAGATAATAGGTAGGTACTTACACTATCAAAAAATTAAGATTTATCGTAATTGGTTCTCAGGCGGCGAATATAAGGACAGAAGTAAATACAAAAGAAAATTTTAAATCTTTTTTAGAAGTTACTACAAAAACGATAATATAGTATTTACGATCTAAGTAACTTGTCTTCAAGTATGACTAAGACGTTACACTTCTGTATTTGACAATTTCACAACATCTAGTCAATCCATGTGTGCGAACCAATTCCATTTAAACATGACTGTGTAATGTCGATATTTCGTTTATCGGTTATCGCCATCCAGTCACGTTGTAAGAACGTGTAGCAAGGATTCTCTAAAAATACATCTTCCAAAGTAAATATAGACTTCTGGAGGATATCTCTTACAGCCGGTTCAGAAGGTTATATTAATAAACCCTGCTCATGTTTCGTAACTCTGAAACCCTTTCGTTGTCTTTTAAAATAAACTCGTCCGCAAAACGTAAATGAAAAGTTTTTGTTTATCTTAGCAGCATAAATTGTGTTACCCGTTGATATTCTAACTCGTTCTCCGTTTATTTAGTTAGGCACTAGAATATCATGTAACTTATCTTTAGACCATAATATATTAAAATCTGTTAAATATTTAGTATTTTTCCTACCTGCCTGAAAAAGAATCCGAAGTAAAGTTACCGACATATCTCATAAATTGTGCACCGTGACATCAGTGGGCGGGGCACATTGGGGCCGTGAGATTCTGGAGTGCCGACCGCGTACTTTAAAGCGAAGTATTGGTAGTCCTCCTGCAAGGTAGACGAACGATTTAGTAAAGACCGTAGAAAGTCATTGGCTGGCAGTTAGCACAAAACCGATCTTCGTAATGATCCTTGAGACCTGTGTCCAGCAGCAGTGAAAGTCTTATATCTGATATGATAGGTTCCAAATGAACGCCTTTGACATAAAATAGTGCGCCTACAATAAAATAAACTGTTCAGAGGAAACACGATAAATTGGTTTACGTAAAATGTTTTTACCCGTTAATTTGACCCTAGGCGTAAAATGGCTATGAAGAACCAATCAATCAGTGTTTTTCCGCTATCTGTATTTCGTTAAGACTTGATGGACGTAGCTCCGAATAAAAGCTTTGTGTAACTCAGTCCGCCTGATGGTTAAGTTATTTGTCTGATTAATTTACTTTCCTGTCTTAATTCCCGCAGTGCTTTTCTAAGTTTTATCAAGACTCGACCCTACACTTAAGTACTTAAATGCGATCAAAATTGCATTTAAACTTTTTGCAAGTCTGCTTGCGTCTTCCTGGAATGTTGGGACGGTTTGAAACACAATGCGTCATTTGAATTTTGGCGTTTAGAATCAAACAGGACATCAGATCTGCCTACATTCATTTCAGACCCGCTGTTACTATCGAATTATTAAAAAAGTAGCTTAAGATATATTTTTTTAAGATTGCTCAGCGGGTTTGCCGTGAAATGGTTAGTTAACTGAGTAGTTATAGAGTATCAGGGGGTAATTTTTTAATATTATTATTATGAAAGAGTCATAGGGAGAGAAAGATGAAGGTGAAGTTACATTCAGCAAATTATGGAATAGGTTGAGGCTGCTTCTTACCAGAAAATGAAGCAGTTATCAGAGGATAGAAATAGCTGGCGACAACGAAAAGAGCGAGGCTCTTACAGAGAGAGATGGATTCATACATAATCTTTTATAGCCTGTACTGTGTGTGAAATTAGTAAAAAAACAGGTAAAGCCCTTAAACCTGTCCGACGTAGATCTTAAAAATTATGTGCCGCTTAAGCACTTCTGGCGGGAGAGCTGGGCTTAGCAGTGCCAACGTTTTTCGCGTTTTTTCGTTGGTTTTTTTCGCATGTCCATATCTAGCAAATGTCCCGTATATTTATCTTCCGATTACGTGGGCCGCGACGGTTGGTTGCGCGCCTGTATCGTTTAATATCTTTACATTGGCATATTGAACGGGGAATTTATTTGAGCCTTTTTGTGAGTAATTCGTTTACCCTTATCAAAAGGCCTACGCGTGATGAGCGTTGTAATATCGTGATTTTGAAGCAATCTGTTTATGAAAACACTTAATCATTTGACAACTGGCTGAATCAACGGTGTTTTATTAGTATCAAAAGTTAGATTTAGGTTCTGATTTGAGTTAAATTGAGCTAGGTTTTGGTTTTTAACCTTTTCGCCACCAAGCAGTTATAGTGTCACTTGCTACTCTCAGCTTTATCAAATGAAGGTACATTTTACACTGCCTATACTGACTTCACATGAAATACCGACTTGTTTTTCAGCCGAATGCTCTTGTGTCAAATATAACTGGTGTACCTAATTACGTGTGATACTACTGTGTCATAGTTACCACTGTAAGAGTTTTCGCCTTTTCACAATATTCGATATTAGACCGGACAATCTAAAAAGCACAACTTACTTGCTCAGATATCGTATCGGCATCCGACAACGATACATTACAATACAATGACTCTTTATTGATCACCACGTAATAAACAATACAGAAAACAGTAAGGAGAAAATTACTAAGTAAGCCAAAGGCAGTTTTATCGCTGCAGGGCGATCTTTTCCAGGCGATATCGGGTCGGATAACGAGCAAACGTTCGTCACACGATCAAGCGGTAATTTTATTTATTTTTACCAGAAAAATAATTTAAATGAACATAAAACATTTACCTTGCTACTCCGCTATTTACGTGCAAGATAGCCAAGCCTGTGCGAAAAATTTATGTTTTTACATGCAATCCCTCCCTCCTCTGCTGCCTCATAAAACATAGTACCTACATAAATTCCACAAACTTAACTATCCCCTAGACCGCACAAAACACGGACACGTTCAAGTGAGCTCACTTTGAGGATGATCCCGTATAGGGATCGAAACGCGTCAGTGTTATGTGCGGTGTACGTGGCAGGAGGGAAAGATTGCATCTCTAAAAACATGTATATCTTACACGTAAGTAGCGGAGTAGCACGGAAAATGTTTTTGGTTCATTGAAATGGACCTCCGCAAAGTAACGCCTGGTTCAATAAAATATAGAAAATTAGTTATTTTACCGATCTGAATGAAACAGGTCCCTTCCACATGCCTTTCTGAATAACCACCTTAAGACCAAGTGAACTACGAAAAGCTTCTATTCAGAGGAACTTATTGAAAGACGGAGTTAATAGTTAGACCTTTTCATGTTCTCGCCAAACATAACACCGTCCAAGTTTATCAAAGGGTAATAAATAAATCCACCGTCGCCCTCCCTATTGACCTGATTTCTTTGTCGCGTTGATCAGAAAGCCGACTTGGTTACTTAAAGTCGAATAGTTGAAATACTTATGCGAAAGTAAAATCAGGCTGCTTTTCGTGTTAAGTTGTAGGCCAACTCGATTTGACGTTACGCTAGACGTATTTGCATATCAAATACTGTTCAGTAAAACATGTGTGGGATACTTGTGCAATACTGATAGATCGTTTCGTTGGATACAAACACACACACAAATCAGGTCTTTATCCCTTACGGGATAGACAGAACCTAACGTAACAAGACCTAAAGGCCACGTTTAGCATCATTGTGGGCGTATAGGTGGAAAGGGGAGGATTTTCGCCCATTCCCTCGATGGGCTTTTACCACCTGCGCGGGAAGAAAAGTAACTGGTACATTCTATGTTTTTTCTTTACTCCCAGACCAGCATGGAAGATCATGATGGATGATGGATGGTTCGTTGGATGGATAGGTCTAAAGTTACGACGTGTTTCTTTTTACGCTGCGTTTACACCAGAGAGGATGCGAGGCCAGGAATGTGTTTTCATGAACCAATAGAAATGCTTTAGTTACCTATCCTCGCTCCGCTGAGCTGTTTCCACTAGAGCTGCGCTGAACGAGGATAGGTAAATGAAGCGTTTCTATTGGTTCATGATGGCACATTCCTCGCCACGCATCCTCGCACACCTATGGTGGAAACACAATTATTATCATAAAGAATGCGTAACAAGAAACTATGCAGAAAGTCATTACAAGTGTAAATTAAATATGTATTAGGCAAGAAAAAAATTTTTTTTGGTCCAAAAATGCCTTACATTATTTTGGAAAAGAGCTGATACTCTTCAAACTACTGGACCAATTTTTATCAGACGTGACTAAAAACTGACTTTCGAATGAAAAAAACCGCATCCAAATAGAGAGAGACATCTACGTCAAAGTTATGACACCCCTCTTTAAAAAAGAAACAAAACAAAATAAATTAAGGGGTGAAAAAAATACAAATTATTCAAAGAGACACGAGAAAGAGGTATTTAAGTTATTAGACACTAACCTAAATAGGCAGCATAACGTATATTAAGAGCTAATAAAAAAATCTAAGCAACACTGAAAATTAGAACAGAAAAATCCGAAAAGTAAAGCTATGGCCAGGAATCGAACCCGGATCCTCGTCATTCCGTGACGCGTGCTATACCCCTACACTACCACCCATAGTAGGTAATAATAAGAGCTAATATTGTTTAATAGGAACAGAGTTAGTATAATGTTATGTAGTTAATGAAGTTCACATTGACGGATGAAACCGGTAAGGTTACTTTCTGCGCTAAAATTAGATGAAACTATTTCAAATAATTAAGAGATCAAGAAACTTTTAAATAATTTAACCAGCAAACTGGGTGTGCCTTCGCCATGGATAAACATCTCAGAAATATTGCGGAGTCCCTTTAAGTAAATATGGTTTTAAATTATGCAACACTAAGTCTTAGAACATACATACATACATACCGTCACGCCTCTTTCCCACAGGGGTAGGCAGAGACTACTTTGTTCCACTTGCTACGATCCTGACGTACTTCTTTCGCTTCATCCACACTCATCAATCTCTTCATACATGCTCGTCGGTTTCGACTCCTGACCTGACCTTTTTCCAAAACATCTCCTATTTGGTCTCGGAACGTCCGCCTAGGCCTTCCCCTCCCAACGCAACCATTCACACTCCCCATATAGATCTGTTTAGTTAGTCTACTTTCATCCATCCGCTCTACGTGACCAAACCAACTAAGCATACTTTTTTCTATCCTAGTCACTATATCCTCTTTCACATCAGCACGTTCCCTTATCACACTATTCCTTATTCTATCTTTCAGAAAGCTTTTTCTTTCTTAGAAAGTATCCAAATATACGTTAATTACATCGGCTATTATCTTTTAATCGATTTTACGTATTTTGGGTTTAACAGTAGGTAGACCGAGAGACGATTGTACAAAAACCTTTCGTGTGAACTACTGTTCGTGTGAAATCGTAGTTGTCATCTCGCTTACACTAATATTAGAGTGAGAGGGACGAAATGATAACGAACTGCAAATTTGGTAATATACCCCCAATTCCAATTCATTGAAATAGGTGAAGTGTCCTCAACGATCTGCCCAGAAAGCCACATACTGCGATACCAGGATTCCGCAGACTCCGAATGAAACGCGTGAGCCTGTAGGCTTATTACCTAACTCGCTCGTAATCGCCATCGTGTTCATTTTGATAGTTCATGCATGGGCTGACAATTGGCATCGGAATCGGCTAGCTGCTGTCACATTCATATACAGGAACTGTCAAAATGAACACGATGGCGATTGCGAGCGATTTAGACAATAAGCCTACTGCGTAAGCGTAATAATAATGTTTTTACCGTTAAAAATAGCCTATGTGTTAATCTAGAGTATCAGCTATCATTGTTTAAAATTTTATCCAAATCCACTCAGTAGTTTTTACGTGAAAGAGTAACAAACATCCATACGTCCGTCCATACTTACAAACTTTGGCGTTTATAATAATTATCTATAATGACGTCTCTGTCGGTTTCGTAGTAATAAATAGAGACGGAGTCATAGATAACTGACACTTAAGATAACTAGAACTTAACAGAGACTGGTGAAACAGGCCCTTGTACTACTGTTTTAGTTATTGATACTGTGGTCGGGCTTATACTTGGGTTTAATGGGGCTATATGAACTTCCATAAGCAACTCAAATATTTACATACAGGGTGTTAGGTAATTAATGGATAACTCGTGAACTACTGGTTCACACTTAGCATGTTATACGGTAAAGGTGATTTTAGATTCGAATTGGCTTAGTAAAGTTGGCTGGATAAGCTTCGTTCCTAGAACTAGGTTACAATTTAAAAAAAAAACTACGTATACTTGCCGGAAAAAAAAATTGGAACCTCTTCAAAAATCTTTACTTAGTATTTTTTTTAATTCTCTTCATTCAGGCAAAATGGCATGTAACATTAGTAAACCGTGCAAGCGAATTTCTATCTCGTTTTAACTCGAAGAGTTTGAGCGGAAGAGCGGGATGCAATTATTTACTTTTTTCTACCTTACAAAAAGTCTTACTTTTACGTAAAATATAAAAAATATGTAAATCACAAAATTTTATTCTTATTTGTTGTTGTTTATTTTGTAACTAGATTATTTCTAAAAAATACATTGTAACATTATTTACGTTCAAATAAAAAAGGAACTTAAGCATTTTTTTCGTATTATTAGAGCACTAGCTAAACGAACTAAGCGATTGCCCGGGATAAAAACTATGCTACGTCCTTTCCCGAGACTGAAACAATCTCTGTACCAAATTTCATTAAAATTGATTTAGTAGTTTAGGCCTGAAAGCGTAATAGCCAGACAGAGTTACTATCGTATTTATAACATTAGCAGGGATTGTATTGCTTCAGTACTTTTCTTAAAACTAATAACATACTTATTTGTTACAGGTAAACAACTTTTAAAGAGCAGCTGATCAAATGACATTTTGTCTTCCTGATCTGCAAAAACATACCAATTGAGTCCGAAATCCAACGGCGTAGAGTGTACTATCGGAGAGCTGGTACGTAATGGTAAATAGATTAAGTACAGTAAGTAAAAGTGGTTGGATCGAAGGCGAGCCTCGTTGAATGTCAGTTGCACGCGCGGTTCCGCATGGCCTTGCCGCCAGAATGCGCCGGCTCGCAGTACACAGATTTCCTTTATTTACACTACAGTAAAACCCCGTGATTACGATCACGTATAATACAATTTCCTACAAAATATACATACATAACGTCTTTATCGCTTACGAGGTAGAGCCTAAGATGACAAGGTACTCCTGTCGCGTAAGCACTCCAAAGTACCATTCCAGCAGGGCGAACGCGGGGTGAAGAAGCAACGGGGGGAAACGGCGGCTAGATCGTTGGAAATTGACAGCTTGTTATACCGTGTGCGGTAGACGTATTCTTTTTCTAAATATTGTAAGAAAGTATATTAAACTCGTATCTGAAATTCAGGAGTTTCTCTCAGCATCCACAAACCTAGGATAGCCCCGAAACACTCCTGTTGGATTATTATTAAAAAAGTTGTAGGTAAAATTAGCGAACACCTTTTCTACCGTTAAATGTATAAAATTACAAAATATTACACAGAAAAAAAATGTGTCGTGAAAAAATAATCGCCATAATTTACCCACTGCGTTTAATCTGTGTACTATTCTTAACCGAACGTTATTCATTAAATTCTAAAGCGTTTAGAAATTAACATTAAAAAGAACTCTTCTGAAATATTTCACCTTGGAATTAGGAGCACCCAATTGACATTTGGAACGGCTTATTGTCCGTAATTTCGCGAATAACTTGAATAAGACCGGGCTATATTTCAAAGAGATATGTCATGTTTTCTAAATTAAGGGTCGGGACTCCCTAATGGGTTAAAACTAGGTATAAACTTAATTTTAAACTTGTCACAAGTTTCACGCGTCGTGCCGTCGGGTATGGCGAGTGGTTATAATGATAAGCTTATATTAACGATCATTTAGGCGATTCCTGGACTGTATGTTTAATTGTTTCTTCCACGCTGGTCTGGGAGCAAAGAAAAAACAGAATGTAACAGTTGCTTCTCTACCCGCGCAGATGGTAAAAGCCCATCGAGGGAATGGGCGGTTATAACAGGAATCATGTTATAGCCGATGAGGCTAGCAGCCCATCACTATTTTGATTCCATTTGCCACCACGCCCACAATCTTGCTAATATGGCCTGAAGGTACCTATTACCTTAGGCTCTGTCTACCCTGTAAGGGATGAAGACGTGATTGGTGTGTGTGTGTATGTTTAACCTCGTAAGTTCTGACTTTTTATACGTACCAGGCCCCTATTTCACCAACGTGACAAGTGTCGATGATAAGTGTCAAATTTGTTTACATTACAAACTCTACGCAACGAAGTCGCGGGCAGAAGCTAGTACGTTACTTAAAGGGAAATAAAATAGTAGGTAAATGTTATGTTTGACCGCATCGAAGTCCTATCGGAGATTTTGCATACATGCATACACAATTCACGTCTTTATCCCTTACGGGGTAGACAGAGCCTTAGGTAACAGATACCTACAGGCCACATTTAACAAGATTGTGGGCGTATAGGTGAAAAATGAAATCAAAATAGTGATGGGTTGCTAGCCTCATCGCCTATAACATGATTCCTATGATTTTTCATGATTTTATTAAGCGATAAGACCGCCTGTTGTCTACTTTGTTCTTTGTTTCTGTATTGTTTTGTACTGATTTGTGGTGTTCAATAAAGAGTATTTGTATTGTATTGTATTGTATTTTCGCCCATTCCCTCGATGGCCTTTTACTATCTGCGCGGGTAGAGAAGCAACTGGTATATTCTATGTTTTTTCTTTGCTCCCAGACCAGCATGGAAGAAGATTTTGTGTACAAAATAAACGAAAATAAGATAATTGGCCGCCGCGAAAGGAGGAAATCTAAGAGAAATCTAATGAACTCCATTATCGAGAGCTAAGTAAACCGGAGGATACGGTTCCCTGGAAAATAAAGACTTCTCAGGTCAACTTTTGTACGTAATTACTTTTAGTTGTGATCCAACACGCAATGGAAAGTTAGAGGTGGGGTAGGACATCTTTAGAAAACAGGATCTATTGGCATCAAGGGAACCATGTTGTTTACTTGTCGTAGAAAAAAACAACTTTTTTACGTGTTTTGTCAATTTCTGCATACACACATACATAATAATATACAAATATAACCCTTTCGGGGTAGACATAGAGACCTAAATGCTATGTTGAGTATTATTTCATTATTATTATTATTTGCTAGCTGTTGCCCGCAACTTCGTCTGCATAGAATTTGTTTAGCGCTATTCCGCAGGAATTACACCATTTTCCGGGATAAAAAGTAGCCTGTGCTATTCCAGACTATAATCTATCTATGTTCTAAATTTGATCCTGATATGTCCAGCCGTTCTGGCGTGAAAGAGTAATAAACATCCATCCATCCATACTTTCAAATTTTCGCGTTTATAATATTAGTAGGATAGTTGATAGCAGCATCGCCTATCTACATTTAACATGATTCCTAAGATTTTCACACTATAGTAAATCCTTTTCTAAAATCAATTAATAGGCACAACTTTTGGGATTTGCGGTTTTTCTACTTCTGAAACAATCTTAAACAGGATAGAATATTTTTTTGAGGTGAAAACTTCTTTAGCGGCGTTGTGCACTTTGGGATGGGTAAAAAATTTTAAACTCGCGTCAGATTCTGACGCGTCAGATCCTGACGGTCACGTGACCGTCGAGAGTTGAGAGTGTGTAGTTATCACTTCTGCCGGTACTCCCGGAGTGCTACCCGTCGTTTTTTTTTCAGAAGTGTCATTTGCGTTAACTGTGAAACTGTTTCAAAACCTATAAATTTAGTTCAACGTAACTCAAAATGTTAGACATGGTTTAAGACCGGTATTGCTTGTCATTGACGGATGAGGTACAGCCCTCCCGAATTACTGCTTGGCTAACTCCGGTATGACTGTTATTTTTTCCACACACACTTATTTGGGAACAAAAGGGTTAAAGCCATATTCACGATGATCGTGCGCTTGTTTGTTTCACAATGAGGTTACTGATGCCTATACACATGCCACATGAAAAAAGGCAGAACACAAACTTTGTTGAAAGGACTTCGGGTGGCCAATGGGTGGTCGTTTCTCCATACAAACGTATTCTCCTGTTTCTTCCTTGAATCATTAGAGCGAATATTTTTTAACATACACACATACATAAATCACGTGTTTATCCCTTACGGGGTAGACAACGCTTAGCGTGATTGTGGGCGCATAAGTGGAAGTGGAAAGGGGAATCTAAATAGTGATGGGTTGCTAGCCGCATTGTCTATATCATGATTCCTATAATTTTCGCTTATTCCCTCGATGGGTTTTTACCATCTGCGTGGGAAGACAAGCAACTGGTACATTCTATGTTTTTTCTTTGCTCCAAGACCAGCATGGAAGTATATACTATACCATTGAATAATGCAAATGTAGCAAACATTTATTGGTATGTAATGTGGCGTACATTCAACAAACAAGTAATAGTTAAACAGCGCTTATGTACAAAGCTTAGGTAGTTAAATAAACGAACGTGATAAATGCCACGGTGTTCTGTGCGGTTTTCAATAAATTAATGCATTTTATTGCGATAAAGTAACCCATCAAAAACATAAATGCGGATGGCGTGGCGGCAGCAGATGCAGAGCAACTCAAACGTCGCAAATATGTAGCTCTTGGGGAGGGCTACATTTTTGCGCTGTTTGGCGTTGAGACCTTAGGACCGTAGGGCGAGAGTTGCCATAGGCAAAAATAACATAAAATTTTATGTTGCTACTATGAAACAATTTGTAGATTGCAACATATTCCACAAGCAGGAAAGAAAGATAGTGTAAGACACATAAATCAAACAAAAAAGTTACTCTTACATTACATTAGATCCGGTTCGAAGGATCATGAACAAATTATTGGTTTGAGGGTCTGATACTGTGTGGTTCTTTATTTTTAGAAATAAAAAACTGGATGGTGCGTTTCTTTGTATATTGTCGGCAGACAAGGGGCGAGAGTTGCCATAGGCAAAAATGACATAAAATTTAATGTTGTTACTATGAAATAATTTGTAGATTGCAACAGTCATGGTAAACTCCCTGGTACTTTTGCACCTCCTTGTACACCTCGATAGTTCTAAACCTTGTTTTACACTGAGAATAAAAGACTAGCGTAAGTGCTCTTAAGATCTAGAGTAGGGTTTAGCGTCGCGTTGCCGATAAGCTGCACTCGAAAGGCTTAGTGCTATAAGTGCGTTATGCACGTACAGAATGCATAGGTAGAATATGAACTTCATAATGATTCTAGAGTTCTGTATGTGTGAGAAGACTCGTCTATTGTTTCCATTTTGTATGATTGTATGTAAACTATTGCGCAAAATAAACATACAAATACAGTGGACAAACACTGAGATACATGTACAAAGGCGGACTTATCCCTTTAAGTGATCTCTTCAGTGAACCTTGAGTGGATGAGAGCATTAGGGGATTTTTTCTTTTCGGGGTACGAAACTAAAAATCTATGAAATCTAAGAGTGCGCTTTAATTTAAAAGAACTTCAGTTCAGCCGTAAATACCTAACACACACACACAAATCACGTCTTTATCCCTTACGGAGTAAAAAGAGCCTAGGTAACAAGACCTACAGGCCACGTTTAGCAAGACTGTGGGCGTATTGGTGGAAAGGGGAATCAAAATAGTGATGGATTGCTAACCGCATCGCCTATAACATGATTCCTATGATTTTCGCCCATTCCTTCGATGGGCTTTTACCATCTGCGCGGGAAGAGAAGCAACTGTTACATTCTATGTTTTTCTTTGCTCCCAGTATAATAATCTGAATTTCACTTGTCGCCCAGTTCCCCTTGTCATTTTACAACGAGATATAGATAACTGTGTACGGACTGTGTGTGACTGTGTGACTGTTTGTGTGTGTGTGTGTGTGTGAGAAGAGAAATAAACTTTTTTCTTTCTTTAATGTGATTGGTCAGTGGAGTGCACTCTAAGTGTAAAGTTAATCCATTAACAAGCTTTCTACGTAAACCATCCTAAACCTATCTGAAGATAGCAAATATTTTATCCCAAACAATTTTAAGATTCGTTGTACCGGAAGAAATAAATCCACTGTTTTGTGAATTACTTCGGCGATTCCGAGCATCGAATTTAAGTACAAATTCTGAGGGTTGATGAAAAGTTATTTTCCAATGGACTGGTTCCCTTGGATCGCTCCGATTTCTAAATAATAAAGAATATAAAATATAGACTTGTTATTGTTTCAATTGTTAACAGTTGTGGGCAGATATGAAAGTTAGTGGTTTTTACTGAGTTATTTATGCTCTCGAAACACTGGGAAGTTGGACGGTAAAGTTTCAAAGCTACTTTTACTTCCTTTCCACAATTTTAAATCTACTTATATACGTACTCAACACGATTGCGCCCGCGGCTTTCCTTCCTTTCTGGAATTCTGTCAAATAATAAATTTCCAAAAACCCGTTCATAATCAAATGTTCCGTAAATACTGCAAAAATAACATTTAGTTCAAATTTAAGTGTTCTAGATTTTGGTTGTGTGTTGATAGATTAAATCTGTTATTTATAAAATAAGATTTTATAAGTGTTGATATATCTGGCTGGAACATATTGGAAAAACCGTATAAATGAAAATTTAACTCTAGGAAAGTAAGTTTTCTGATATACCTAGTTGTAAATGGGAGCGGATCAGAATACATAAAGTTTAAAATGTATAATGGGTTAAAATACATAGTGGTTCAAAATATATAACGCAATTTTCTGTAAAACTATTAGCTAAATGAACTTTTTTGATATCGTAATCTATAGATTGGTTTAGGTTAGGTTAGGTTTGTTTTATAACAATCCTGTTAATTTGTAACTTTCTAAGAAAATCCCATTATATATTATAAACCATTATGTATTTTAACCCATTATACATTTTAAACTTTATGTATTTTAATACGTACCCGTTGTAAATATTTATATTAATTGAGAACAGCGTCATCTATTTTTCTTGGTGAACAGTAAATGTCCTAGGAGGTTAGATCCAGGTCGCACAGACATTAATTGCAGATAGATGGCGCTTAGCGACGAAATAGTTGTTATAGTTTTGAAGTGAAAACTTAGCAATGTTGTGCACTTTTCGGGATGGGTAAAAAATGTTAATCTCGCGTCAGGACACGTGACCTGATCGAAAATTCGTAAGACGGAGGGAGAGTTGCTGCTGGGTCTTTTAAGCGGCGCTGGGCGCTTGCGCGAGTGTGCGTGTGTGTAGTTTTCACTTCTGCTGGCACAGTGGTTCTTTTTGTTTTTATCTGTCTTCAGATCTTTATTAGAGTAGGACTAAAATAACACAATTTTGACGTGAAATTTTTGTTACATATAGGTAGCAAAAATCTTGTATGAAATATTTTAATTCCTCTGTCATCCCATTTCCAACTTTACTGTCGCACGGTAATAGACATTTCATAAAGGCGTGTAAGTACGTAGCGTAGACAAATTTCCTTGTAGTACTGTAATTTCAATTAGCAACTAATTGCCTCAAATTACAAGCTGAGGAGCTATTCATAAAATGTAATTTATGATTTACATTCAGCAAAGGAACTTTCTGAAAGCCGTGGTAGCCTAGTGGTTTGACCTCTCCCAAGTAGAGGGTCGTGGGTTCGAATCCCGGGCTCGCACCTGAGTTTTTCGGAATTTATTTGTGAAATTATACATTTGAAATTTACCATGAGCATTTCGGTGAAGGAAAACATCGTGAAGAACCCTGCACATATTTGTGAAGCAATTCAAAGGTGTGTGTGAAATTCCTAATCCACGCTGGGCCCGCGTGGGTCTATAGCCCAAGCCCTCTCATTATGAAAGGAGACCTGTGCCCAGCAGTGGGATGTACCTATATAGTATATAGGCTGGAGATGAAATAAACTCTTTTCTTTATACATTTAAATAACACGATGGAGCCTATAATAAAGCTAGTGGAGCATCCGAAGAAGCAAAAAAGCCTAAGTATAAGGGTTAAGGCTCTAAATACGACCTTGTCCCATTGAACTGCCAAGTTTCTTGCGGCGCATTCTTCTTGGCAATGATGGTCTTTCCGAATGTGCTGGTAGTTTCAAAAAGACATGTAAAAGAGCCCCTGGCGGCCAATTTGCAAAAATAAATTTTCATTTTCATTCATTTTCATTTTCGAACTTCGAAACCCTTGGTCTGAGGAGTTCAAGATTTGAGCCTTTCGTACAAATTAGAAAAAGACTAGTCAATGTCACAAGGGACCTAAGAGCTGGCAGCTTCCTCGTACAAAAAACAAGTTTAGCTACTTGACGAGGCAAACTGCCAGCATCTTTGGAATCATACCCAAGGGAACTTCTTTTGATAACTTATTCTGGTTTTTCTCAGTTTCATAGTATATAGTAAACACACTCTTAATCAATGAGATAGCTGAAATATGCAATTTTTCAAAAACAAATAATATACATACACACATACATAAATCACGTCTTTATCCCTTACGAGGTAGACATAGAGCCTAAGGTAACAAGACCTTAAGGCCACGTTTAGCAAGATTGTGGGCGCATTTGGTGGAATGTGGAATCAAAACAGTGATGGGTTGCTAGCCGCATCGCCTGTAACATGATCTGATGAAGACAATGAAAAAAATATAATTCCTCAACAACTTTATCAGAAGTATTAACTCGAATTTATTCAATATTGCGAATAAATTTTCTTACACCGCCTGTACTTTTAGTTGCTACCCTTGCGTTGTTATGAATTATTATAGGGGCTATAATTAAAAGCATTTAGTTCCTTTCACGAACCATCATTATCCAAAAACAAAGGATACTCTCTTGTGTTCATAATGAAACTAAGGGTCGCGAAATTATAATCCCCACTATAATTTATTACTGGGTACTTCATTTCCTGAATAAATTAATGAATTTTATACCGACATTTTACATTCTTTTGTATTATTTTAATATTGAGTTTGTTCGATTTCTAAACGGCACCAAAAATTAGAACACAGAAAAATCAGGATCCGGGTTTGATTCCCGGCCATAGCTTTACTTTTCGGATTTTTCTTTTCTAATTTTCAGTATCGTTTAGAAATTCAATTTCTAAAGGGTAAAACCGTAAAAGTAAACGTAAAAAAATCAAGCAGTAAAATTCTTAATTTATTTGATTGTTTGTTTTTAAATTGTTTTCGTTGATATTTTCAACATTAACAGCCAATATTCTAGAGCGAAATGCCTTTTGATTCTAATTTGTTTTGACGTATTTAGTACAATGTATATTGTACAGAAAGAAATAAACAAATCTGCAGTACTCGGCCGTAAAGATGGCACATCGGTCTTGTCGGCTAACTTCGGCTTCGTAGAGCGTTGTCACGCTCTAACTTAGGTGACGCCAATTGTCTCTTTCCAAAGACCGAAGTGCTATCTTTATGGCCGGGTACTGTATCTATTTATCTCTAACGGCCGCACTAATGTTAATTTTAGTTTACTCGTTAAATTAACCCCTTGGTGTCCCATAACGGCAATTTCCATTAAAAAATTGCCAACATCCAATGTTAGTCCTAATTAATTCGTTTCCTCGTAATATTTCGTTTCCTGTTGTTAAATGGTTACGTCGAAAAACATACCTAAGCCGACGGTGTCAATTACCTATATTAATTGCGATGAAAATAAATGTGATGAAGCGGAAAACTGTAAAGCACGTCTAATAACGACACGCTAACATAGAATTTAGTCATTTAGTCAAACTAAATTCTACTTCTAAATCGCTAGTCTCTTGATAGTATATTATTTCCTTGAAAAAATAGTGCGACAATTATCTCTTGGCTTCTACACCCCAGCGCAGTGCTACGGAGTTCGTAGCTGACAATAGATTGCTCTCCCACTCACATCAGGTTCCTTACTTCCTTAGTTGCCTTTTAAGATCCTTATGATAAGATAGGTCAGTCCTATTCTTAAATCTGGCACGGCTTTGTGAGAGAATAAAACAGGAGGAACCAAAACCATCCCCAGGAACGAAATACTCGAAAATACAAAAAAATTACAGACTCACTCACATCCTCACAAAATATCGCGTTTATAATCATTATTAGTAGGATATTTCATCTGGTAGTGGGGTTAGTTTGTACACTCACGCTGAGGTCTTCATTGTAATATTTAATTCAAAATAATCTTTACCCATATTTAAAACTATGTTGAAGGAGCACTATCTGTCATCTTGTGCATGAATCTTATAGCTGGCTTTTTAATATGTGTGTATTATGTAATAAAATGTATTATGTCTTTTCACTACTTAGTATATTGATTGTATATTCTAAACTGCACACCAACTGCTCACATCAGTTCTTTTCTCCAGTCCATTATGGTGGTCTGGTAGAGATCGCTCTGTAGCGATTAGGCCGCCTAATGTTACCTTGTAATATTCTGTGTAACTTTTTTCTGTTCTGGTTTTTATATGTGGTGTTTAATAAAGAGTTCTTGTATTGTATTGTATTGTAAAGTCACCCCTTAGGCGCTACACTTCTTAAATATGGAAACAGTTGTCATCATAATGAAAAAATCTTGAGTAATGTTCACGGGGGTGTTCGTAAAACCTACCCAACTAGGTATCTACTGAGTATGGCGGATCAATTTGAAAACAAAATGTATCACAGTGCACATATTTTTGACGTAAAAAGCTTGACAGAGAAATCTTGTACGACAAATATTAACTAATATAATAACTCCGTACTCCAAAGAAGGTTAACTAACAGCTTGGGAACATAACGCCAAAGAGCTTTAGACCTTCGATAATTGGAGTCTCCTGTCTCATTCTGTTTGCAAAGGACTTGTTACATCACAATAACACTGTCTCCAACTTTGGCCAAGTTTCAACACGTTTCCAATACTTGGAGAGAGAGCTGGCCTTATACTCTGAAGGGTCGATTCGAAGTTCGTATCGTGCCGATCCGCTTACACAAATAGTTATCAACATGAGAGTAAAAGGGACGTCGAACTTCGGGGTAGCCCGCCTTAACTAATGACGTCGTGTCACGTCATAATTTATCGCATACTAGCTGTAAGGTGAAAAATACGGTCATGTGACCTGACGCGAGTTTAACATTTTTAACCCATCCCAAGAAATCTAACGAATTTTCGATCAGGTCACGTGTCCTGACGGTCACGTGACCTGACGCGAGTTTAAACATTTTTTACCCAACCCAAAAAGTGCATAACGCCGCTAAAGACGTTTTCACTTCAAAAATGTGTGTGTGTGTTTGTGTGAAAAAGTTACACACATAGTTAACTTAGATTGTTAGTAGAGAAGTATAGACAACGATGCTTTGTTTATTGTATCAAGTTAGTTTGACAACTTTGTTGCCTGGTTATTAATTTCACGGAAGTCACTGCATCACTGTTGCTTTAGTTAGAAGATAATTAAGTCGCTATACGGAATTGTAAACTAAGTTAGTTAGCTCTAACAGCATTTTTTTGTTCGTATGCATACACACAAATCACGTCTTTATCCCTTACGGGGTAGACAGAGCCTAAGGTAGCAAGACACTGTGGGCGTATAGGTGGAAAGTGGAATCAAAATAGTGATGGCTTGCTAGCCGCATCGCCTATAACATGATTCCTATGATTTTTGCCCATTCCCTCAATGGGCTTTTACCATGTGCGCGGGAAGAGAAGCAACTGGTACATTCTATGTTCTTTGCTCCCAGACCAGCATGGAAGAAAACTTCTTGAAGTAAATTTCTTTAACCTAATATTACCTTCACAATAATTTCTTTGGGTGCCGGCAATTTCGAAACACTGCTCTTAGACCAAACAATATTGCTGCTGAAAAGGGTAAACGGGTCAATTTCAACAGTACTCATTTTTTGTATCATTTCGGTGTGATCCCTTATATGTGTTTTTATTTTAGATTTTTAAATGTCAAACGATACCTTAGACTATTTTGCAAGACATATGTAAAAGGGAACCTGAAATCTTAAATAGTTTTTGAGTTATTAGAGGTCGAATTTCTAAACACACAACGGAATTATAAATGTACACCGGAATGAATGATACCTTACAACGGAATGATAAATATACACTGGGATGACAATATCAGCCCACTGGAATGAAATATAGACCACCGGAATTAAAGTAATAAACAGGGTTCCATAATCACGTCTTTTATTTAGAAAAAATACAGACAGACCTTAAGTAAGTGGCATTTTAATAGTCCTAAGAGCGAAAATTTGGTGCCGGTTGATGAATATGTTTTAAGTAGGTATTTCATCTCTTGGTAAACAACATTTCATGAATAGGTATTCATTTTGCAAACAACGTTAGGCAAATCAACGATTCACAAATTAGAAATTGCATAAAACATT
This sequence comes from Pandemis corylana, assembly GCA_949127965.1. Classification (NCBI taxonomy): domain Eukaryota; kingdom Metazoa; phylum Arthropoda; class Insecta; order Lepidoptera; family Tortricidae; genus Pandemis; species Pandemis corylana. The sequence continues at coordinate 9,738,581 of OX421866.1, read as the reverse complement.
GGTTACTTGAAAAAACATCATAATTATGTTGAGATTATTATCGAGGAATTATGCATGTATGTATGTATGTATGTATATAACTCTTTATTGTACATAAAACACAAGAAAAAGATGAATACAGGACAACACACATGCACAAAGGCGAACTTATCCCTAAAAGGGATCTCTTCCAGTTAACCTTTGAACGATTTGAATTATTTGTAAATTGATCATTTTTAGGATGACAGGTTTGTGAAATGAATAGTTTGTAAATCGTTGTTTGTTAAGAAGTGATTGTTTGAAAAATTTTGTTTATCAAATGATGATAAACCTTCCAGTTATCAAATAATAATTGGATGCAGCATTATAAATTTATACACACAACAATATGTGTCATGTTTTCAATACTTGATAGCAATACACTACGCTTTCAAGTATTGTACAGGATTTATTATGTAATTAATAAATCTGAGGTAATATTTTGTACATAATTTTGCTGATATTTTATCTCCAGTTCCTTTATTTACGTTGAAATAGTTAAAAAATTATGAAAATGAGACTTTTTGAGGTTAGAATTTTGTTTACCAAATAGGACAGGTAAGAATGACAATACCTACATAGACAGACAAAGATAAAAATAATTCTGTCTTTAGTATTTATTGTGTAGCTGCGAAAGAATCCTACATCGTATGTGAAAATCAACTGTCTAGCTATAACGGTATTCACGGTTCATGAGATTCACCCTGATGACAGACAGACAGACGAACAGTGGTCTTAGTAATAGGGTCCTGTTTTTGCCCTTTGGGTACGGAAACTAAATTTTTAAACCCTTTTTGTAGCGCCCCCTGATGGTCTACAAGCGTAAATTTTATCTAAGAACATGAGCTGTGGTACAATAAAATAAGTTCAGTGTTTGATTTTAGAAATTATGCTACGGAACCATTTCATAATAATAAAGTGAAGCTACATTTAATGTCATTCCGGTTTTACTACACCGGAAACACCGGAATAAATATGGTGGAATGAGAAACTCGACATAAAAATAAATATTAAAAAAAAAGTAAGCCTCGTGTTCTTAAACTAATTAAACTCTTGAAATCAGGACTACATTAGACGTGACATATATAAATTTAAAAGAAAAGCGATACAAAATATAAAAGTTATGACTAACTCCGGAATGAAACTTTTTTTGTCCCCACACCATGGCGATGAGAAATACTCATGTTTTGCTCGGAAACGTTCGTCGTTACACACGTCTACTCTCGCCGAGCGCCGCAGTTCGACTATCACTCGGGGTGCGCGGGAGACGGAGGGGCTTAAGGGTCAAACTCGGCAAATAAATCCTTCCAAAAATTTGCCCGCGGAATGAGACCGTCTCTCCGGACAAATGTATATGCACTTATTCAGAGGTTTACAAATGAGGTAAAAATCAGGTGATGTGCTTTTTTTGTTACCTGTTTATATGGTAATAAAACAAAGCTAATTTTTTTTTGTTGTCACGCGTAGTGTTCGACTTATCCAGCATTTTGTAACTAAAACCGGCTCCGGGACAACCCACCTCGATGAGAAATACGATCTAAATATATTTTTTTAAATGATTAAATAACATAATATTTTAATTTTAGCTGTTGCCCGAGGTAGACAATAGGGGGCTGTTTCCTAAAAAAAATAGTTCTACATTATGAAAGCCTTCTGCACCTGCGTTTTCAGTCTTGCCATCAAAATTTACTGCTTGGGAAATTGACCCAAACAAATTTGCCTTTAAATCGGTCTAACTGAATTCCTAATGTTTTTAATCGCCGTTCCCTTTGAGAGTAAGCTAGCAATCTGAGCTCGAAAACAATGGATTCATTTCTCATTCAAATATTAGAAAACTAGCTGTTGTCCTTGACTTCGTCTGCAAAGATACGTCCCCGTGCGTACAGGCTATCCCGCGGGAATCACACGACTTCTACTTTTTACAAGATTTTACATACAGTCTTCGTCCCTTACGGGGTAGACAGTGCCTAAGGCAACAAGACCTTTCACGTTTCGCGTTTATGACTGTGGGCGTATGTGGAAAAGGGAATTAAAATAGTGACGGGTTGCTAGCCGCATCGCCTATAACACCTATGATTTTCGCCCATTTCCAAGGTGGGCTTTTAGCAACTGCACGGGAAGAAAAGCAACAGGTACATTCTGCGTTTTTCCTTTGCTCCCAGACCAGCATGGAAGTGTTACAAGACTACAAGATTTTACTATTATTCGATGTTTAGAAAGAAAGAAAACATTTATTCGTGATATATAGTGACTGGGTTACAAAAACAAAAAGAATTAAAAAAAAAACAAAAAATGAGTACATACATCACGAAATGGTCCCATCTCAGCATAATGTTGGCCTTGCAGCCAGCGCTGGTCTTCCGATGGGACCATCAAGTGCTAACTAAGCACACTACTAGCTTCGCTTTGTACCATTTCGACCCACTTCCAGTAGCTTGATTGACTTAAACTTGGTACTTTGTGTAAAGCTCTGGTGACAAAGCAATGATTCAGAACCAGATCCAAGAAGACATGGGCTTAGACCGTTATCTTCATTTTCCAACAGACGTGATTCTGGTAACAGACAATCTTATTTTACTTCAATAAATGTTGCTCTCGGATGACCAAGGGTCGGAAAACCCGTTATTATAAAGCTAAGCCTAAACCGTATAGAGACTTCCTTGCGTTATTAGGATAGACCCCAATGACATTAGTAGACTGTGGACGAAATTTTTCGACTCACAGATGGGTCCTAAATTGCCGTCGTTGTATACTCACTGGGGAAATACAGAGCGTTTTATAACCCTTGTTAATAAATGAACTAAAAGGCTACGATTCATTACTTAAAGCACTTTACAATTGTTTTACAAAAAAGAACCATTCATTTAGAGAGTATTCCCTGTATACCAGATTTACTGGTATTAATCAGAAATCTATTGTCACGTTCATGCTCATAACTTTATTAGGTACTGCCTATATGTTAATCTAGGGTACCAGCTATCTCCATTCTAAATTTTATACGAATCCGTCCGGTCGTTTCAGCGTGAAGAAAGAACAGACATACACACTCACATCGTCACATCTATCCATCCATCTCGCAAACTTTCGCATTTATAATATTAGTAGGATTTCAAATCCCTAATAATGTACTATTGATGATAATTTTCTAATGTCACATCGATTTATACATTTTTATTTCCTAGAGTCACTATGGTTTTCATTTGGTACGAATTTATCAGTGTCAGTAGCACCAAGTACTATAACAATAACACTAGCCAATAACCGACTATTTTAACACAGACTAAAACCATCATGTCAAACTCGTCCGTTACGGTTATTGTTATTGATAAAACAACTTGGCGCAACTCACAGTTACACTGCCCGCTTACATGAGTCCTCGCCCGCGCGGCGCAAGGGCGATGGGTGGGACGACCGCGGGGGCCGAGAGAGGTGCGGGCGGCAGGCGCACTACCCCTTTCAGGATGTCGTCTGTCCTCTTAGTGGGAGGTCTGCCAACACTGCAGTGCATATTCTGGTTCGTGGTCACTTGAGAACTTTTCTCCCCCAATGGTTGTCTATCAGTTCAGTGAAATTCTCTACCAGTGTTTAATCTAACAATTCCTGCTGAAATACTCCGAAATATCTAGGATACCTTTAGTTCAAATAGTTACAATAGGTACACAAATCACGTCTATGTCCTTTACGGGGCAAACATAGCCTAAGGTCACGCCTAAAAGCCACATTTAGCATAACTGTGGGCGTATAGGTGGAAAGGGACAGGTTCAAATAGATCAATGTCCAGAAATTCGTATCTGCTTTAGTTTTTGCGTCTATGGCAACTTTCCTGTGTTTTTTTTAACCTTTGTTTCGGCTTTCTAGAGAGACGAGTTAGAGTATGTAGTCAGAAGCCGGCAATTCTTAGCCGAACAAGTATACTTGGCTCGAGGGCCTTTCTCGCAACACCTGATTCTTTCCCTTAAGTGCCGCTTACGCTTTCGACTAACACAAGAAAAGTTACCTTTGTTTTTTACTTAGAAACAATACCTGTTAAATTATTTTACGAATACATGTAAGCTAAGAGAGGAAAGGCGATTACTGTCCACGATTTGAGCAGTTGAATCAATCTTGTGAAACGACAAATGAGTATCTTTTGTGAACAATATTTCTCGAAAAATTATATTTACTTCTTTGATATCAAAAGAAACATTTAGCTAATGGAAACCTGTAAAGTATTTTAATGGGAAATTTATTCACCAAATTATTTATTTGACGAAAGTTCTTTTTTGTTTACGACGTGGTAAGATGGATCAAGTTTGCCTTGTAGTCACCCTACGTTTGCGTTTGAAGATAGAGAGATCACAGACTCGTACGGTAGATGTGATGCTAATTATGTACAATTAGTGAATGTGCGGTTGTTAACATACATAAACGACGTCTTTATCCCTTACGGGGTAGACAGAGCCTAAGGTAACAAGACCTAAAGGCCACATTTAGTGTGATTGCGGTTTGACAAACGTTAAAATGGATTTGAATGGAGCTCACATAACGTTTCTAAATCCCGCGTACCCAATTGCTTACAAAGATACGCGGCGTAAAGATCCCGCTGCGTGAAATGAAACAAATTGCGAAAGTTGTATTCCGAGTGTGTCTGACAAACTCGCAGTAAGGTCGTTAGATTACGAGGCCCGGTATCGCTATAATTTCCTGAGTTTAACGCGTACGTATTATCGCAGGTGCCAAGTGTTCTGTTCACGATTTGAACGAAGAATTTCAGACAATGTCTCGACGCGGCCGTTGCGTTTTGATGTTTATTCTTCGTGCCTTGTGTGCGGTCGGTTCCAACATGTAGATACTTCACTTTACCATATTCACTGAAAAGAAAACTGGACATTTTAATTGAGGATCCAACTATAGGTACTGTACGGTCATTTACAGTCCGTTAGCTCTTCTGTACCTCGTGTCTTATAATATAAACTTAACTAAGTGCCTGTTTCATCATTCTCTGAAAAGCTCCAGTTATCTATGATTCCCTCTCTATTCCTTACTACGAAATAGACAGAGACGACATCATATACTTTACAGATAATGGCCAAACAGGCCCTACATGACCTGTTGTATGTGTGAGTAATGTGTGCGAATAGAAAATTGGGCTTTCAAATTAGAAAAAAACACTACATACTTCACTTAAGTTTTTAATTTATAGTGCGGGTAATTGTATTGGCAAATATAGGCCTGTAAGTCATTTAAATTCAAACAATTAAATGTCATGGGACTTTGAACAACATTTGACCTAGCCCCAAATTTAAGCTTAGTTTATTGTACCAGGGAACGGATTTAAGTAGGTACGTAGATAAATCGATGGCGCGAGATCTGACATTGACATTTTTCATACAAAATATCTTCCCAGACCGAACTTGGGACTTCAAGTTTTGTATTTCTCTTACCTCTGGCTATCCAGTTGTAAACTTATGAAATGTAAAACGTTTTACAAACTAATCACTGGTTGACTCGCATTATAAATAACCGATAATACGAGTAAACGGTCTTAGACGGATTGAAGTTTTCGCACAGTTTTCCTTTATCGGAAAACAATAAAATGCTGTAAGCCCCAAAGTTATGGCTGTAACACTGGCGACTAACGAAATTATGGACAATAAAAACAAATAATAAGCTGATTTATTTGTTTACATGGAAATTAATACGACTGGTCGTTAATTTTAGTGACTCGACACTTTACGACGTAGAGGTACCATCGAATAAAGCGATTTCTGACACAATATGGAACCCTTTCACCGTAAATGTCACAGTGACGTTACACTGAATTCACAAGAAGAATCATGCGACGTTTGCTGAGACATCGTTCTACGGTGGGTCAGGAATCAACGTCTTCCATAGTAGATACAGTCAGCGTTATACTATTTCTATGGTGTACCGTACTATTTGGAAAGAAAGAAAGAAAACATTTATTCGTGACATAGATAAGTTACAAAGATAAGAAAAAGAGGTAAAAACATAAGGACATATATCACGAAATGGTCCCATCTCAGCATAATGCTGGCCTTGCAGCCAGCGCTGGTCTTCCGATGGGACCATCAAGTGCTACTTAAGCACATTTTAAAAACTATATAAATTCAAAACAGTGTAATAGTGAACCGGCATTACAACCATTACCATGGCTGTATGGACAATAATTCCTTTAGTTACAATGGATGAATTTTATAAAAATAAAAAATATATAAAATATAAAAAATCCTTGGCTTTGGTTGGCCTGACCTGACAGTAGAAAGAAGAAAAATGGCAATATTAACAATTTTTGGCTGACTTGGATGCTTCAAACAGTTGCATTTTCGCGCTTTATACCGCAGATTTGATTTCAAAACTGGCAAAAGGATTTCTTAAAAAAAACTCAAAATTCTTTATTACCAGATCACTAAGCACATTAAGTTAGCGGCCAATAATTTATGCGAACCGCGAACACCGCCATGGGAAGTACGAGTTACTTTCTTGTAACGGTGGAAGTCTCAAGTAAGTTTGCAAGAAGCTAATGTACAGGCATAATGAGTAAGTAGCTACTTACGAGTATTCGAGATTTCCTTCCGTCTTGAACTTAGAGCCTCTGGTAAACTCGCGTTCCAATTCTAACTTAATATTTCGTTACAAAAAAGGTATAAGGTATAAAGTATAAAGTATAAGGTGTAAGGTTACAAAAAAGGTATAAAGGAGAATAGCATGTCGTTAAGGGTAGAAAATCCTACTTCGACGGGCAAGAACCAAGATCTCCTATCTTACAAATTTTAATTATTGTAGTTTGAATTATATTACTTCCATGCTGGTCTAGGAGCAAAGGAAAAACATAGACTCTACCATTTGCTTCTCGTCCCGCGCAGATGGTAAAAGCCCATCGAGGGAATGGGCGAAATTCTTAAGAATCATGTTATAGGCGATACGGCTAGCAACCTATCACTATTTTGATTCCTTTTTCCAACTATACGCCTACAATTGCTAAACGTGGCCTTTAGGTTTTGTTACCTCAGGCTCTGTCTACCCCGTAAGGGATATAGACGTGATTTACAATACAATACAATAACTCTTTATTGAACACCACATATAACAACCAAAACAGAAAAAAGGTATACAGAATATTACAAGGTAACAATAGGCGGCCTTATCGCTACAGAGCGATCTCTACCAGGCAACCATAATGGACTGGAGAACAGAACAGATCTGAGCAGGTGGTGCAATTCAGAATATATATTAATATTATTAATACACTAAGTACTGAAATACGTAATATATGATATGTGATTTGTGTATGTGTTAATTGTATTGAGAAAACCAATAGCTCCTATCTTACATTAATTCGAAATTACAAGGTAGGAGATCTTGGTTCTTCCCCGTCGACTTACTAGCCCGTGGGCGACGTGAATTGGTGTATAAACAGCAAGTGTGGGAGGAAAGCATAATTATTTGTCTTATAATAATCAGGGCTCGAACATTTCAAGCGGATGACGTCAAACCACTCACAGGTGATTTCAAATAGGTACTACTCAGGAGTAAAAGGACAGTATACCTGACTTTTTCATATCCGTGGGAACGCAAACTAAACAAGCTATTGCTACGATTGTCTACGATAAAGAGTCCAAATGTATTTTTTTTCAGTCAGAGAAAGAAAAATTCATTATATTATATTTTAAGTCTGTGACAACAATAAAAACTTCTTAGAGAAATAGTATAAATAATATATCTACTTTTATTATAAATAATCGTACCTACCTTACCGTAGCCAGTTTTGTAACAAATATTTTATTTACATCTCCTGTCATCTGTATGCGACAATTGTCACAAGAAATTCGTCGTTTTTACGTCATCCGCATGAATTGTTCGAGCTCTGATTATAATATACCTACGTTATTTGGCGGAACCCAAATGAACTAAAAATAATGCTAGGTTGCTACTCCGCGATTGGTGACATAAAAGTAGGATGGGGGAGTGGGGGAGGGGAAAAAAGGGATTTTTAGCGTGTTCCTACTTCAATATTAAAGCACATATACATGCATGCCAAGTTTCATGCTTTCTGCCGGATGTGACCGTTATTTCAGGTTAACAAGCCGTACTATGTACATAATAATACGAAATTATAGAATTTAGAGTTTATCATTTTGTTGGTGTTGTTAATAGTTCGTTTACTAGATAAATAGAATATAATAAGGTATGGGTATCGGAAGTGGTGATTTCGTAAACCAGTATGAACTGGGATGTGTGCCTGGTGACAGCCACCTCCGTAACTCTGTAACTGGCGTCACTGAAAATCAGCGTCACGACGTTATCCTGGATCTTATCGTGACACATAGCTGAGTGGCGGCCATTTGGCTGGTTGGAATAAGTATCCATGTACAATATTCTGTTTGTGTTTCTGTATCAGCTAATAAAGTTTTCTTATTGTTATTCTTATTCTTATAAAACGTTTTAGCTTTCTGTTCTGAAGTAGTTGCAACTATAAAATATGTATAGTCCATTGCAGTTGAGTGTGGTCCATAAAGTAATGTTGATATTATATCCCTATTTCCTCTACATACATACATAAATCACGTCTTTATCTCTTACAGGGTAGACAGAGCCTAAGGTAACCTTTTTCCCCCCTCCCCCCACTTTTATGTCACCATTCGCATTTCCTCTACGCTTATACATACACATTATATATTTACAGGGAAAAATGCGCAAAATATATTTTATCCTCCCAAACGTTTCGAATGTCATGCATGGTTGGTTGTCATTTGAATTTGTTCTGAATGTTAATTCAATATTTTTTATTAGTGTTCAATCAATCCAAAATGAAATACATATTCGGAAAACAGCTTATTTTGAAAACGTTTTTAGATTACACCTGAACTGTTACAGGTGATAAATTCCTACTAATATTATAAATTCGAAAGTAACTCTGTCTGACTGTTACCTTTTCCGCTGAAACCGCTGGACCGATTAAATTGAAATTTGCTATACAGATAGTTTGAGTCCCGGGGAAGGACATAGGATAGTTTTTATCCTGGAAAAGTGCATAGTTCCCGCGGGATAGCGATAAGCGACTTCTGCGCAGACGGAGTAGCTGGCAACAGCCAGTTTAATGTAAAATATTCTGAGAGGGTCGCAAATTTAATTTATTTTTCTGCTCTTAGGGGGTGAAATACTAAAAAGAAAAAGAAACGGTGCCATAAAAAACTTCTACTTACCCCTTTTTACGACCCTCATTTTTATATTAGCATGCTTAAAATGTTATGAAATAGGTTTCTATAACATAGTTGTCAGTACAGTTGCCGGCCGTAAAGATTGCCCATCGGTCTTCTCGGCTAATTTCGGCTTTGTAGAGCGCCGTCTCGCTCTAACTTGCGTGACGCCCATTGTCTCTTTCCAAAGACCGAAGTGCAATTAAATCACATAATAAATGCAATTGGATCGTGAGTTGAGAATCGACCCGGCAGCGAATCGTCATTTTTTTTTTAATTTGCCAAATATCGTGTCTCTTTGCTGGTCAAAGGCCCTGGGCCTCCATAAATCCCCTTAAAGAAAAAATATAGTTCACCAACATTTTGACCAAAAATCATTTGACAAAATGTATCGTTAGACAACCAATTCATTTGACAACCCTTTATATTTGGAAAACTTATAAAACAAACCTCACCTAACCTTATCAATATTTTTGTCATACGTTTGTCGGTGTCAATTCCTCTCTAGCACGAAAACGGAATAGATTACCATTTCCACCAAGTAAATCTGTAAGACTAGAGTAATATTGTGGAAAATTACTGAATACAGAATCTAATTAGGTACCAGCAGGTAGTTCGATTTAGGTTAGCGAACCACAAGGGAAACCGCCGAGGTCGTTACTTAGAAGTACAGGCTAAAATATACAAGAATACAGTTAACGAGGTGTGAGGTAAGCTGGATTGCGTTTTTAGAGTTCCGAAGTCAATGGCAAGAACGAACCCCTAGTATCACTATGTCCGTCGTCTCTCCGCAGTTTAGCGCAGAGATTTAATATTGGCATGAGTGTAATTATATTTCGTCGTTTCATTCTTCAGATATAACATATAACCAGGTAGTCCTTTAAACCTACAGGCGACTTGCACAGTGTTAAGAGACAATCAATTGACTATTTAACGAACTTTTAGTTCACTCGTTCGTTCAATCTACCCTTCCAGTCAATCCTCCATTCCTTAGACCTCATTCTTTTTTCGTGCACGGCGACGAGCGCACGCGCCCTCAAGTAGTTCCTGCTTACGACACGGCAATTAGCATGTCGAAACGCAGAAACGAAGAAAATATTAAGTATTACCATCAACACGATCAACAGCGTTGGTCGAGAATTATTTACTCATCATTGTCTGAAAATGAGGGTAAGTTCAGCCATTTTATACATATTTTTTGTATTTGGAAGTGTTTTATTTAACGAGCTTACATAGGAACTGACTGCGAGTCAGTGACTATGATTATAACACATCGGGGTTGACTGCGAGTCTCCAACGATGATGTAACTTTTACATACGTGTTACTCCAGTAGAAATACACGTTTACATGGGTACTGACTGCGAGTCAGTGACTATGATTATAACACATCGGGGTTGACTGCGAGTCTCCAACGATGATGTAACTTTTACATACGTGTTACTCCAGTAGAAATACACGTTTACATGGGTACTGACTGCGAGTCAGTATCCTATGATTATAACACATCGGGGTTGACTGCGAGTCTCCAACGATGATGTAACTTTTACATACGTGTTACTCCAGTAGAAATACACGTTTACATGGGTACTGACTGCGAGTCAGTGACTATGATTATAACACATCGGGGTTGACTGCGAGTCTCCAACGATGATGTAACTTTTACATACGTGTTACTCCAGTAGAAATACACGTTTACATGGGTACTGACTGCGAGTCAGTATCCTATGATTATAACACATCGGGGTTGACTGCGAGTCTCCAACGATGGTGTAACTTTTACATACATGTTACTCCAGTAGAAATACACGTTTACATGGAGACTGACTGCGAGTCAGTATCCTATAATTATAACACATCGGGGTTGACTGCGAGTCTCCAACGATGGTGTAACTTTTACATACGTGTTACTCCAGTAGAAATACACGTTTACATGGAGACTGACTGCGAGTCAGTATCCTATGATTATAACACATCGGGGTTGACTGCGAGTCTCCAACGATGATGTAACTTTTACATACGTGTTACTTCAGTAGAAATACACGTTCACAATATGGAGACTGACTGCGAGTCAGTATCCTATGATTAAAACACATCGGGGTTGACTGCGAGTCTCCAACGATGATGTAACTTTTACATACGTGTTTCTCCAGTAGAAATACACGTTCACATGGAGACTGACTGCGAGTCAGTAACTTATGATTAAAATACATCGGGGTTGACTGCGAGTCTCCAACGATGATGTAACTTTTACATACGTGTTTCTCCAGTAGAAATACACGTTCACACGGAGACTGACTGCGAGTCAGTATCCTATGATTAAAATACATCGGGGTTGACTGCGAGTCTCCAACGATGCATCTAAAGCTGTACATACGTGCTTTCTCCAAAAGAAATACACGTTAACATGGGGACTGACTGCGAGCCAGTAGTTATGATTAAAACACATCGGGGTTGACTGCGAGTACCCAATGATGATATTAAGCTTTACATACGTATACAAGCTCACACGGGACTGACTGCGAGTCAGTAACATGATTATAGCACATCGGGTTTGACTGCGGGTCTCCAACGACGATGCATAGCTTTTCATACGGGAATTTTGAATAGAAAATCGTTAACTTTTTATTTTTGAACTACCCACAAAAAAAAAAAAAAAAAAAAAAGGGTACGTCAACGGCAAAGAGAATTTATATGAATAGGAAGGCAAACGAGCAAGTGGGTCACCTGACCCACCTTTTTTTTTTTTTTTTTTTTTTTTTTTTTTTTTTATATGGTGTGGAAAATGCGCCTTATGCATCCGCCCGGTACGGGTTTACCGGGGGTATGTGGGGCTCTCCCGTGACGGCAGGCATACCCACTAAAAACCACACGGATTCCCTAATCAGTCGTATGTGAGGCGCTACGGGAGCACTTGGTGTCACCGCGACGCCCCACGACCACCCCGGGATGGGGTTCCCTCTTCGCGGCACCTGTGCAATGCAGGTTTGGGAAGTCCCGCCCTCCCCCGCTGGTGCCGCTTGGATTTTTTATAGAGGTTGTCTCCTCGTGGCCCCCGTCTTGAAAAAGACAGCGGCCCACGTTCCGACCCCACGGGCCGGGTTACGTGTTGACCGACAGTGGCCGAAGCCACGCCGCTCCGCGATCCCGTCCCTTCCGGGGCGCACCGCTCCGACGGTAGGCTTATGCCCGCCGACCCTCACGTCAGCTCTCACACCCTCATGTACTACTCTGAAAGCAGAGCGGTACCGAAGGCATGATCGCGTCCGTCACCAAAAGCACCCGCGGGTGCGACCCTCTGGATTTTTTATAGAGGTTTACTCCTCGCGGCCCCCTGTCTTGAAAAAGACAAGCGGCCCACGTTCCGACCCCACGGGCCGGGTTACGTGTTGACCGGCAGTGACCGAAGTCACGCCGCTCCGCAATCGCAACCCGTAGGTCGCACCGCTCCGACGGTGGACCATCGCCCCCGTCCAATAAGGCTTGCCCTCACCTTTCCCTACAGGTACTTGGCTCAGGTTCACCTCCGTCAAAAAGGCGCCCAGAGGCGCCGCCCTCACTGCAGGTCCATTTCTGGACCCGCTGGCTCAGATCCCCCGCAACGAATTGCGGGTTCACCTTACCACCCCTCCCCCCCAGTCGGATATTAGCCAACAGTTAACTAACTTACAGAATAAATTAATTAACCGTTGTTGCCCAGGGTGCACCGGCCTAAGCGTTACCCTTCCCCCCCCGTGAGGCCAAGAGCCTCTGTTAGAAGGGAACTGTAACGCTAGAGCTCTCGAGGAGGTTTCCGACATCGCACCCCCACCTGACCCACCTGACCTGACCTGGGTGAGAATCCAGAAGGAATATCTCATTCCCGATAATTGTCGCTTGTTGCAAGCCCCAAGAATAAACGCGGAAATTCCGACTGCTGTCCCCGACATGGTCCGGAACAGAGACAAAAATTTAGCGGCTATGCAGCAACAGCTGGGCTCGGTTACCGCTGTCAATAGAGCTATGGATGTTTTACTAAAAGGCTTCGATGCCGATAAAATCCAAGCTCTGAAACATCTCAGCAACGGCTGACGCATATTGTGTGATCTTCATGCTGTATCCACTCAGAATCGCATAAAACTCGTTACAACAAGTTTGGACAAAACGTCCTTACATATAATTCAAGAGGTCGGACGTAACGAAACATTATTCGGGACTAACCTGTCCGAGAAAGTTAAGGCCACGAAGACTATAGAAAAGCAAGGACTTCTCAGTCTACGTACAAGCGAGCGCCTAAACACGGGAAACTGGCCAGCACCTCCTTGGTACACAAAGCACAGGGGCCGCGCGGGGGAACCCGCAGGCCGCCACCAGCCGCCCGGCGACCGCAGGCAGCTCCACAGCCGGCCAGGACGGCGCAGCCGCCCAAACCACGCGTACAGCAAGCACAGTAGCACAGCTACATGCCGGTCGACACTTCCATTTCGATTTGATCCTAGATTGGATCAGATATGGCTACTCGGTTTCTTTCAACGCGAAATTAAAACAAATAACTGTACCAAAAAACACCTTCTCACAGAGCGAAGAAGACGACATAGAATTAGAGATACAAAAACTATTCGATCTAGGAGTCATATCAGTGTACTCAGATCAAAGATCAATTTATTTCTAAATTTTTTCTCGCACCAGAACCTAACGGGAGTAAACGTTTTATCCTTAATTTAAAAGGTCTTAATAAATTTATAAGGCCCGGTAATTTCAAGATAGAGGATCTTCGCACCGCGTCAAAACGTATTCCTCTAAACGGCTATTTAGCCACAATAGACCTAAAAGAAGCCTATCTCCTTGTCCAAAAAAAAAAAAAAAAAAAACGACCGAAAATTCTTACGGTTTCAATACGGTGATCTTACCTATGAGGTTACAGCTTTACCGTACGGTGTTTCCGTGGCCCCTAGAGTATTTACCAAAATTATGAAAGAATTTGTGATAGCTAACTTAAGATCCCGTGGACATTAGATGATATTTTATGCATAGCAGATAGCTTTCAGGAATGCCTTGATAATATACCTACTCATACTCATACTCATACTCATTTATTCGTAATAATTATAGTTATTACATGTCATTTTTATCATTATTTTATGTCATTTCATGTCAAGAACAACTTATGAAATTTAAAAAACAATTACAATAAACACAACACTAAAGCTATTGCAACGTGTTGGGTTTGTAACTAATTACAACAAAAGTTCATTACATCCGAAACAGACTAGTAAATATTTAGCCCCTGATTTCGAAACTGAAATGCTAACCGTTACTGTTCCCTTACCGGAAGATAAACCAGACAAAATAGCACAGCTGGTTCGCAAATTCTTAAGTCTCCCTAGGTGTACCATTAGAGAATTCGCACAGCTTATCGGTGTTTTAGTGTCGGCTTGTCCCGACGTCAATTATGATTGGGTTTATACGAAGATTTTAGATAGACAAAAATATCTTGAACTGTCAAAAAAAAAAAAAAAAAACGATAACTATCACACCAAAATCAAACCTTCACATGTTATTCTCGAAGACTTGAAATGGTGGTTAAACAATATTCTTAGTATTCTTACATCAAATAACTTGATGAGACCTCCCGCTTATACGGACGGCTGGGGCGCCGCTTGCGGCAAGAATAAGGTTAACGGTACGTGGAAATCGTCCGAAAGGGAGTCTCATATTAATTATTTAGAATTACTAGCTGTACACCTGGGCTTGAAGAGTTTTACTAGAAATATGACAAGTGGTGCAATTTTGTTGCGTGTTGATAATACAACCGCCATAAGTTATGTGAACCGCATGGGCGTTATCCAGTTTCCTCATTTAAACGAGTTATCTCGTCTCATTCGGCAGTGGTGCGAGAAGCGAAACATATCGAGTTACGCGTCTTATGTAAATACGAAAGTAAACGAATTGTCAGACAAAGCGTTTGAAACTATTTTACAGCGTTTTGGAAAACCTGAGATAGACTTATTCGCTTCTCGTTCCAATGCAAAATGCTCGAACTTCATATCCTGGAAACTAGATCCGGACGCCTTGACTGTAGACGCGTTTACAACCAGCTGGCGTTCAATACTTTTTGACGCTTTCCCGCTTTTCGCGTTAATTTTAAAAAACGCCTCCGAAAGATTATAGATGACCAAGCAAAAGGAATTCCAGTATTTCCGTACTGGCCATCACAACCGTGGTTCCCCCCATTATAGAGCTTATAACGTAACATATAAGCCCTGGTGGCAATTTCGCACCTTAAATGATATCAGTGTTTTGATTTGATCCCCCTAACGCAGTAAAGTTGACCTTTTTAGCAAACAATTTAATCAAAATTGTGCATATTGCACACTCAACTTGTTATTAGGCAATAGCATTGGTTTAGACGTCTGCGTAAAACGCCTCCTAAAAGGAGCGTATAAAAAGAAACCGAATTCCCCAAAAATATAAGGTCTTTCTGAACCACATCTCTCATTGGTACCCCAATACAAGCCTAATATAACAAAGAAAGTAGTTACGTTACTGGCTGTATGTACAGCAAATAGGGTTCAAACGTTAGCGTTGATTAAAATCGAGAATATTATCACCACAAATAATGGCATCAAAATCGGTATCACAGATGTCACCAAAAAGTCTGCTGCTGAACGAGAACAACCGGTTCTCTTCCTACCACTCTTTAGAGAAAACGTTACCATCTGTCCTGCTACAACTCTCAGAGACTATATTTTTGTGACAAAAAATAAGAGAGCTGATAGCATAGGAAACCTTTTACTGACATATAAATTGCCACACAGAGCTGCTACTTCCCAAACCATCAGTAGATGGATTAAGAATGTGCTGTCGGGAAGTGGTATAGACGTGGCGGTGTTATTTACCTAAACCACTTTGTGCCAGGAAAGAAAAATTATAAACACTTGATGTTTTGTAATATTTCTGTTTTATTTGATTATGAAGCAGAAGCTGAAGCAAAACTTTTAAAGCTCTGAACGTCTACCTGGTTATATGTTATATCTGAAGAATGAAACGACGAAATATAATAGATGATCAAACGAACTTCTCAAGCGAAGTTCGATCATTATTATATGAGTCGTTTCATTCGAAGATATAAGCACCCTCCCACCCAAATTAATCCCCAAAAAGTTTTGCACCTCTCAAAAGAATGAGGTCTAAGGAATGGAGGATTGACTGGAAGGGTAGATTGAACGAACGAGTGAACTAAAAGTTCGTTAAATAGTCAATTGATTGTCTCTTAACACTGTGCAAGTCGCCTGTAGGTTTAAAGGACTACCTGGTTATATGTTATATCTTCGAATGAAACGACTCATATAATAATGATCGAACTTCGCTTGAGAAGTTCGTTTGATCATCTATAATTGCACCGACAATCGGGTAGAATAAAATTGTGAAAAAAATTGAGGTTCTTTTAAACTTATTGTAGAACTGTACCTAGTAACTTTTCTCATCAGCTTCGCGGTTAGAAATAAAGAAAGGTAGAAAAAGTTTATTTATAATCATTAATCAATAATAATCAATTATCATTTATTCATTTGTCCAACATAGGTAATTAATTTAGATCTCGAATACATTTTGAGTATCACTATGTGGTGCCCCAGGGCATACAATTATGTCTGTTTACATAACATTATTATGCGTGTAGGTACAGGTATTATGACAAAAACAATTGGTTAATGGAAACAAAAAAACAATTAGAAAATCTACAGATAATTAGTTTGTCACAAAATGGCCCCAACTCAGCATTTGCTGGAAGTACATCCAGCACTGGTCTTCCGTTGGGCCCATCGGGTGAACAAACAATATATATATAAAACAACAGTAAAAAACAAACGTAATACCTACACTTCGATGCGGTTGCCTGTGCACCAACCCCTTTGCCATTCAAAGAAGAGAAAAATACTAAATAAGCACAGATAACCACATCACAGACTATAGAAGAAGAGAATATCAAGAAAGTTAGTAGTTATAATTGGATGTCTTCAAACTATAACGACGTGTCGATAGATGAAACATGTGAGTAATTCATGTTTTGTTCTCGTTTGGTTCTAACTGATTCTTGCATCTTCATCATAAAGTATCGGTATTTATGTTACTGTGCTATAAGTTACATATATATTGTAGACATGATGAAAGGAAGAGATGTCCAGAGATTTTGATTTATGAGATGCTCGAGATAGCTGTATAAATATAGAGAACGCGAGCATTGACCGTACGACACCGCTATACTATTCGATGCCACGAGAAACGTACAAATAATGAATAGTTACGGAATTATAAACAGATGATTATGAATGAACAGGAACAGTCATGGGCAAAGTGGCTGGAAAAAAAAAATTGGGCGCAGGAAGAAACCCTGGCAGCGAAATATCCGGGAATGGACTGGAATCACAAGTGTAGCGGAGCTTTTCAACCTAGCCAGAGACCGAGTGAAGTATGCGGAGCTGACTGCCGACCTTCACTAGTTGGAGAGGCAACACAAGAAGAAGAACAAAAACAGGGTGTTATTGTATGCAGTTTGCATTGCAGTATTATCTTGTCTCGTGAATATTCCAGCATTTTGATCGTACAATAGAATAAAATATTATTAAAAGTCGTACAACAAAATAATCGGTTTGTGGTCAAAATTGTACTCACATGATTTCTTCAGATAACTAAATCCTCTATATAAAGGATTAAAAACGTAATCTTCTAACAAGATTGGTTGCGTGGCCAGAACCCCTGCGCCTTGCGCCCCAGCCAACAAATTTAAGAAATGTTATTTGAAATCTACGAGGTGCAAGTTGCGAGGGGAAAATTTTTCATTACCGCTAGAAGCGCCCCCGTATTCTTCGTGCCATTCCTTTTTGTATGGTCGTAATATTGTTTCGGGAGCGTCTCGACAAAACAAATGTTTGTATGGACGCTGCGTGCCGGTGGGGTGCGGTGCAATTTAAACGTTATTGGATCTCGGAGATATTTTACATGGGGCTCGGGTACTTTATTGTTCACTCCACTATTAATGGTCTTAAGGAAGACAAATGAATCCAGGCTTATGAAGAAGCAGTGCTTTTATTTTTAGGATTTTCAAGATTTTCTTGAACCGCTTTCTGATTTCGAGCGTCGGAGGGCTCTACTTATAACATACATTATCTTTATGTCATAACGCTCGTCATCTTACTCTTGTTATCTATCATATCAATTGGGAGATGCTTACTGTTGGGCTAAACATTCCGTGAACTTGGTGCTACTCGCAACAATTGCTTCGTCGGAAGCTTACCAAAATCGACTTCCTTCGTTTTTTATTTATCCAGCTTATTTAACCGCCTTCAAACGTCCGTTCCCTTGTTCCCGTGATCACCGTGACTTGTTTCCGCAATTCCAACCAGCCGAAGCAACCGTGTGCATTTTAAATATTTCATTGACCCTTTCCGGTTGGTTAATTTCGGGAGAGTCTCCCTATTACGTTACCGTATTAAAATTGCAAGAGCTGCGCTCTGGGGACTAATAGCTGGAAATTGTTTGTGGCGTGTAACCATGACTTTTAATAGACTATTAAAAGCAACTTAATTGATTCTGAAAACACTGTGACAAGCAAATTACCATTTTATCGTGGTGTTGAGACTGCAAACAAGATTATACAAGTCGCCGGCCCCGGAGAACAAAATGATAACCGCCATTATCTTAGTTTTATTTTTATATCATATTTGGAATCCGTAGGTGCCAATGCACCAGCTCAATTTTTTTCGCATTTTTTGTACGGTAAATGACAAAATTAAAAAATAATACAATAGTTTTCAATGTTTTTATTTATAGCTCATCGCATGACAAACATCCATATTATTATGTTCTCATCAAAATTAGATCGCTAAGTAATGATATGCGCAGTTATCTTTGTATTCTCGTCGCAAGCCGCTAGATACTGTTCGTGCAATGGCGCTCACCAAAACTACACATTTGAAAAGGAACTATAAAAAGTATTGCCATATCCTTTTGTCACATGCACGGGTCGAATGTAAATTACAGTGGCTTAAATATCGACATGTCATATGTTTTAGTGTTCGATTTCGATTGATTAATTCAAAAATTATATAATTATTGCTGTGATTGGAGTATAAGTGAAGTGCAATATCATTTTATTCCCGTAATTATTAGATAAGATTATTTTTTTTACTAAGGGTTTTTATGAGACTTTTATAATTAAACAATAATATATGATATTCAACATTGCAATTATATTACGAACGATTCACAGTCATAATAAAAACAGTCATTAATTGCTTAAAATCAAAGTTTTCCATTATAAAACGTGCAACAATACCACTAAAATTTAAGTACCTATGTCTTAATCATTATAGCTTAATCAAAAATCAAAATAGCAATACATGCCAGTTTCATAAAGTAACTAAAAACAAAAGATTTATTTTCAAGTTTGAAACATAAAATCAAACCAAATAATCTACGCATTTGGTATTATTTTTCATCAGTCTAATATAATAATAATTATATTATAATTAGTTCTTTCATTGAGCACTAACCTGGGGGACTATTAAACATGAAATCAGGTAAATCAATTGTCATCATCTTCCTCTTGGTTTTCATTAATTGCAAAACTAGTATTAACGCCCAGGGAGTCATAAAAGCCATGGCAATGGGCTGGGATATCTCCTGACTTGCAAAGACTGATAAGGTCGTTATGTAAAGGCTTACTTATAGGCAAGGGCTCTGTACATAGCACTTGCAGTTCAAAATCGTAGGCAGGATTTGAGTTGACTAAAGGAGCTGCGGTTTGTCTTGTTCCCCGCTTGCTTCATGTTTTTGGACAGATTCTATGTTCATTTAAGAATATCCAGAATCCAGACTCAAAATCATATTTATACTGTAAAATTGAGGGCTGTGAGCAAGCGACTCTCACTTCCATTATCTGTGTCCATAATACTTTTTGCCCTACCTCATATTGGACCCAATTCTTATTATTTATTAGTGCTTTTATGTTATAAAACTCCTTTTGTTTTGAAGCATTTCTTTAACGTTGTAACTATGAATCGGTTTTTATTTTGGCCACAGCAACCGTCGAAGTAAAATGATACATTTTTGATACCTCTTTGTTTTTCATTAAGTAGGAATTGCCATATACAGCTACCGATTTCATTAGCTCCTCGTTTTGCAACCTGAGTATCTGCCGATTTCTTGTCCTCTTTTTTAATTTGGCGTACACCTTCCTTATTTCTCTGATGCTTGTCGTATTTTTCTTTCAGTGTCTTTTGAGTTCCGGGGTCTGCCTACGCTAACATTTATCGGCAATCCTTTATTCCGGCATTATGATTCCATTCGAAGTAAAGGCTATTGCTATGTATGGCATGCTCAGGTTGCAAAACGAGGAGCTAATGAAATCGGTAGCAGTATATGGCAATTCCTACTTAATGAAAAACAAAGAGGTATC
This sequence comes from Pandemis corylana, assembly GCA_949127965.1. NCBI lineage: Eukaryota > Metazoa > Arthropoda > Insecta > Lepidoptera > Tortricidae > Pandemis > Pandemis corylana. The sequence goes on along the minus strand of OX421866.1, from coordinate 9,717,928 downwards.
AAAAATGCATCATTTTACTTCGAGGGTTGCTGTGGCCAAAATAAAAACCGAACCGAACCTGTCCAAAAACATGAAGCAAGCGGGGAACAAGATAAACCGCAGCTCCTTTAGTCAACTCAAATCCTGCCTACGATTTTGAACTGCAAGTGCTATGTACAGAGCCCTTGCCTATAAGTAAGCCTTTACATGATGACCTTATCAGTCTTTGCAAGTCAGGAGACATCCCAGCCCATTGCCATGGCTTTTATGACTCCCTGGGCGTTAATACTAGTTCTGCAATTAATGAAAACCAAGACAAAGATGATGGCAATTGATTTACCTGATTTCATGTTTAATAGTCCCCCGGGTTAGTGCTCAATGAAAGAACTAATTATAATATAATTATTATTATATTGGACTGATGAAAAATAATACCAAATGCGTAGATTATTTGGTTTGATTTTATGCTTCAAACTTAAAGTTATTAGTCTGAAAAAAAACTTTTGATTTTAGTTACTTTATGAAACTGGCATTTATTGCTATTTGATTGAGACATACTTAAATTTTAGTGGTATTGTTGCACGTTTTATAATGGAAAACTTTGATTTTAAGAAATTAATGACTGTTTTTGCTATGTGAATCGTTCGTAATATAATTGCAATGTTGAATATCATATTATTGTTTAGTTATAAAAGTCTCCTAAAAACCCTTAGTAAAAAAAATAATCTTAATAATTACGGGAATAAAATGATATTGCACTATTATCTTGCACGGCAATCACATTAAAAAGTAATCGAATAAAATGGTACACCAATGGTACAATATTAGCGTTTGACCCCGATAAACACCGAATAAAATGATATACGTCTTAACGCGTAATAGTGAATGATCTATTTTGACTAAGTTACTATTTCTTAAATATCTTTCTTTTGAGACATTTCTCGTGTGCCACAGTAACATAATGAAACGTAATGAAAAATTAACTTTGCATAAAGCTAACTACCGACCGTTTACGTTCAATATACAAGTCACAATTGAGCGAAACATCTATTTTATTTTTCCTGAAAAATTTGGTTTTTGCAGTTATCTTTTTGTTCCCCGGGACCGGCGAAGTATAAAATATGACAGTAAATGTGGTAGGAATGTGTTTCAGTGCGACTGCAAGCCTCTTAATGGGAAAACAATGAAATTATATTGCCTCTGACCATAAGATAACAAAGGGATCTGAGATAGGAATAAACAGTAATTAGACGCCGCTGTCTTATATTATGAATGTTTCTAATAATTGTTTTGTTGTTCACAGGTATGTACGGTTTTTCAATGCTGATTATAATGGAAATATAACCACTTATGTGACCAAGTTAGGTGAGTATAATCCTAAATTACTCACGTCTAAAAGTTTTTACGTCAATAAATTTAATCAATTGATTTTTCCATCACGTTTCTAATGCTTGTCAAATTCAAATAGGCTCCTATTGAAATACCATTTAAATGTCTATTTTCGTCGATACTTTATACTTTAAAACTGATAAAAGTTACTCTTCCTATTTGCTATCTCTGTTTACTTGCTACCTCTCTACGGCAAAGTCGCGGAATCCGCTGATATTAGTAAAATTTGCCAAAGAGATAGTTAGATATAGTTTGAACATTGAGTTTAGAAATTAGTTCTTTTTTAAACCGGGATAAATAGCAAAGTTCTCGAGTGATAGCAAGTGATTTCATAAATACTCAATAACGTGACAAATTTGCGTAGGAATTAATTAACATTGTAATGTTCTCTGAATTTCGCGTAGGAAAATTTTCAAGTACGAGGATTGTTTGAAACTCACAGGATATTAATTTTATCCTAAAGGACTTCAATTTTGCCTTCCTTCATTGAACGAACTTAGTTATTGCCTTCCTGATTCGTAATAAAAACTGTATCTTGGTTTGAACCATAGACTAGTTTTAACCCGCGGCTTTGGCAGCGTAAACTTTTGATGTCGGGTAGGTACTCGTCTGCGAGCTGTAATCGTAACTGTTGGCTGTTACAGCAACCAAAAACTTTAGTGTGGACGTGACGTTCCGCTCGCGGCAGGCTCGCCAGTCACGTCTACACTAGGGTTTTTGGTTACTGCGTGCAACAGTTACGATACAGATGAGTAGGTACCTGGTTCAACATGACTAAAATTCGGCGATTTTACTGATTTCCTTTGAGAATTTTGGGAAATTGTGGGGCAATTTCCAAAAAATCAGATTTGTAGACTTTGCTCTACAAATTTCGGGATTTTATATCTTAGAACTGTTTTGATAAAGGAATCTTCTCTTGAATTTGGGCTGATCTGGAAACTGTAGTTCTGAGAATAGATTATGTACCTAGCAGTGGGAATATTTAATCAGCCTAAGTTTGGAGATTAGTGAAGTAAATTCATGAAAGTATAGTATAACGTTTTCAATTTCTAAACTGCGTAAATAAAACATGTCCGTGTGCGAATTTCGCATTTTCGCTATTTAAATTGAAACTCGGATAAAGTCAGTTTATCGTCGGATCTCTTTCGAGAAATAGAGGAAAACTTCCTCAATAACACAGCCAAGAAATTTTCAATTATCAACTTTATCGTAGGTTCCGAACCTAGAACTGCATAAAGTTTCACTCGAAAGCCTTATGAGAACCATTCCGAACTTCTCTGTGATTTTCAATTGGTGCATTTTGAAACTCACTTAAAATTAACTGCGGAACGCTTGCAAAATTGTTTGCATAATCAAACAGCTTCTTAAAACAGGAACAGCTGATTTATTGAGAGCAATTTTCTCGCGATGCACTTTCTTGTTGTGCGAATAAAGCGAAAAATAAACTCGCCAGGTTCAAATTTAAAATCTGGTAATCATGGAAACACATACTAAAAGTTCATAGCTATGCGTTATTTTAGTAAGACAGTTTAGTAAGACAGGCAAATGTAGTATGAAACACCAAAGGCAAAGTTATTTTGACTACACTTTGACACAATTCATCTTGGAACGTCCATTAATGACTTCTCACCCCGCGCATTAGTAGATAAAGGTAGAAGTAAGTAGATGCTTTATTGTACAAATAAAAAGAAACAGAGACTAATCACAAAAAAAGACCTTGAATATATGCACAAAGGCCAACTTATCCCTATAAGGGCTCTCTACTAGTTAACCTTTGAATAAATTAGAGGAACATTAAGCGAGAGACCGAAAAAGAGTGAGTTTAAAATATCCATATAGGTAGTGAAAGCCACAATTGAGCGTACATCTCAAAATACAACAAAAAAAATCATATATAAACTACTAAATGTCATTACACACATGCATACAATATGAGTACACACATACAATATTTAAGGAGATGGTGTGAGCCACCTCTTCCTCAAGCCCTTGAACGACGCCACGGAGGCAGATTGCCTGATGGAGGTCGGTAACCGATTCCACAGCCTAGCAGAGTGAACTGTGAACGATTTGGAGTAAGTTTTGGAACAAGTGCATACAATAACTTCATATTTTTGCATTTTTTAGTATTAAATACGTTTTGACATCATAATTTCCTGTGAGTCAGTTCACGCGCAGCTGGTTTGTATAAATAAGAGAAACAAACATTGCATACTTTGAGAAATTAACTTTAGCTTCGAATTATACTTGTTCCTAATTGAAATTGATATATTATGGAAACAAGGGTCGAGGGCTCCTGGGACAACCTGTACAAAAAGGGACGCAAGAACTCTGGACCTCTCCAAGTTATTAAAGTCGAAATTAAGGTCATTGCCTTTTAATTTCATTAAAAATGAACCATAGCTTTGATTATTTAAGGTTTGCATTTCTAGACGATTGTACAATCTTAAATCTCATTGGGTAATAGACCGAAATTGAACGATTACGTTTTGGAAGTTTGGGATCGTGGACTGTTTCTGCTTATTTATTATGTTCTTGACTTAATAACTCGTTGATCCTAATTATCATTCATTATCTAGATTAGGACTGGGCTCGATACCAAGGATTTATGCTCAACATTATGAACTAAACTGTATAGTAAAATTTTTGATACAATGATATCTATCGTTGAAAACAGTGCCATCTATTAGTCCCAGGTCAGCAGTAATTTGTTCTACAGAAGTTTGCATTTACGTCTGAGAGATACAATTTTCAAATAGATGGCGCTTGGCATTATGGAAGACCTGTTGTGGGTGCGGTGGTGTAGAGGTTAACTGCATTATAGATTGATGACGATCTGGGTTCGATTCCCGGCCATATCCTTAATTTTTGGATATTTTATGTATGTACTCTAAGTTTTCAGTATCTATTGTTTAGAAACAATTTCTAACGGGTTAGCCGTAAAAATAAACATAGAATTGTTATAAATAAATTTTTCAGTACAGTGATAATGGTTAATGATATTTGTTTGTTTAGTATTAATTGGCATCACGCTATACTGTTAAAAGATAATGTTGCCAGTTATCAATGGATAGGAAATGTGTATGCAAAATAATGAGGTATAATTTTAAATTTTTAATGATTACGAAGTTAATTATTCAACATCATCGAAATTTAAAATAATAACAACGGAAAATTAAACCTTTAATCGTACATAGTGATTAGCATTCATTGAACATAATAACCAATAGAGTAGTAATCCTAGACAATAAGAATTTTTAGTCCGAAACATGTCGAGCAACATTCGACTTTTATACGTGAGTTATCCGTTTGTGAAATTATGATTGAGCCTCACGGTAGTTTCATGGTGAAAATAAGTATTTTTCATTAATATTGACCAGCGCTACTAGTCTTATCGTGAAAGTTTTTTCTTTCCCACATAGAACAAAACCATTTTTAATTAAGTAATTGAATAATGACTGTTTTAACCGACTTTAAAAAAAAGAGGAGGTTCTAAATTCGATTGTATTTTTTATAATTATGTTTGTTACCTCACAACTCCGTCAGTTGTAGACCGATTTTGGATTTTTTTTTCTTCAAACATAAGTAAATAGGTAGCGCACGCAGAAAAATAATTTTAATTTGACTTTTTCTAAAGTAGCGTAATTAAAAAAAAATGTGAGATATTTTACCTTGTGTGAACATAATTTTTATTTTGCTGTGATAGATTTGTAATATTTTAATGCTAAAAATATCTGCTAGCTCAACTCTAGTGTCTGACCACAAGCTGGTCAATCATCGTGCAGCGATTGCCACAGCATTTAGTCGATTTTTTCACGCAAACTAAATGACACTTCCTCTCTCTTAGTCACATGCTCGATATTATCAATTAATACCGTCACAAAGGGCGGATAACAATACATATGAAAGCACTTACACAGGTTTCACAATTCAGCTTGCGTCGGAAACTTTCAGAAACAAGTAACAAGCTACGGCGGCGTTTGGAAATTTTCTTTGATTTCAGCTTCACTCGGCACTTCGTTTTTGTACCAACAGAGTGCTTTCAAGAATTAGAATCTGATTTATTAAATTAAAAGGGCTCCCGTTGTAGAAGAAAGTCTTGGTCACGTTGACAAGCGTTACAATTATATGTAGAAGGCTACCACGGTTAGATATCTTAACTAGATATATATCTACGCTCACTTGCTGGAGTGCGGGCCGCGCGGAGCCCTGCTGTTCATGTCGTGGCTCGGCATCCGGGTGCTGCCGCGGCACGACGTTGTCGTCACCGAGCCCGACGTTATACGCACGCTGGAGGAACAGAAGCAGGTAACTGGCAGGCGCTCGTATGTATGGCTCGGGTTTTTTCCTAATTCATGAACTTGTTGAGAAAAGGCTTTGAGGCAAATTTACCCCAGGAGGCAAAGTTGGCGTATATTAGGATACATATAAATAGAGCTTAAACTAGCAATTACCATATTAATAAGAGTGGAATTTCTGAGCACGTCGTGAAGAAAATATTAATTAATTTGTACACATTTTAATCAAAGGTTTAATCAAACACAGTGGCTTTTTAGTATGTGCTACATGTTTTCTAATTAATTAAAATTGAAGTTCCAGGTAGGCGAGAATTTATTGTAACCACTTTAAGAAAACAAATTAGTTAGGTATATAATAATTCTGAAATTGTAATTGTAGACAATTTGCTACTAAGTTTGAGTTGCGCATCGGTACTCGGCTAATTTCGGGCTCGTTGTCTCGCTCTAACTTACGTAACGCCAAATTTTCTCTTTCCAAAGACCGAATTGTAATCTTTATGGCCAGGTACCTACACTTTACCAAAAACCTAACCATAACCGACGATTGTGACATTATATTTCAAGGATAGTAAACAATCAAGCTCACTAGATAGTTATCTTTCTTTTCTTGTCTCTCTTACTCAATGCCTTAGTACCTCACTGTTATATTGTGTAAGATATTTTATAAATAAATAAATAAATAAATAAATAGTGAGTAAGCACCACCGTCCGTAGATTTCCATAACATACACATACACTAATCACGTCTTTATCCCTTACGGGGTAGACAGAGCCTAAAGTAACAGATACCTACAGGCCACATTTAGCAAGATTGTGGGCGTATAGGTGTTCTTGAGTGGAGACCGCGACTTGGCAAACGTAGTGTAGGACGCCCTCCGGCCAGGTGGGATGACGATCTGCGAAAGACTGCAGGCAGATGCTGGATGCGTCAAGCTAAAGACAGGGCGCTATGGCGCTCATAAGGGGAGGCCTATGTCCAGCAGTGGACTAACATAGGCTGATGATGATGATGATGATGAGGTGAAAAATGAAATCAAAATAGTGATGGGTTGCTAGCCTCATCGCCTATAACATGATTCCTATGATTTTTGCCCATTCCCTCAATGGGCTTTTACCATCTGCGCGGGTAAAGAAGCAACTGGTATATTCTATGTTTTTTCTTTGCTCCCAGACCAGCATGGAAGAAGATATCCATAACACCATAGCATTTCAAAAAAAAATTGCATTTCATAGAATATCAATCGAAAGGGTTTTGCAGATGGTGAACAAAGAGGCAGAGATCTTGAAAACTGTCAAGAAACGCAAGCTGCGGCACTTTGGTCACATAATGCGTAGTGATAAAGACGACCTGCTTCAACTCATCATGCAGGGGAAAATCCAGGGAAAGCGACCACCCGGAAGAAGGCGTACTTCGTAGCTTAAGAATGGTTCCACCTTAGCACAAGCTCACTGTTCCGAGCTGCTGTGTCGAAATTAAAGAGAGCACTGATGATGGCCGACCTCCGGTACCCCGGGTTGCTAGCGTAGAGGGCTAAGAAAGCTACTTACCGTTACGACTTTTTCCCACAGGGGTAGGCAAAGACTTCTTTGTTCCACTTGCTACGATCCTGACATACCTCTTTCCCTTCATCCACATTCATCAATCTCTTCGTACATGCTCGTCGGTTTCGGGTACTCTTGACATGACCTTTTTTCAAAACGTCCCCAATTTGGTCATAGAACGTCCGTCTAGGCCTTCCCCTCCCAACGCACCCATTCACACTCCCTATATAAATCTGTTTATACCTTCTTTCATCTATCCTGTCTACGTGACCAAACCAACTAAGCATACTTTTTTCTATCTATTTTGGCAGAGGTATACGGGTTATACCAACAATATTTAGAGGACCCGGTGGGAATCGAGCTGTTAGAGCGACCCGCTAGGTACATACACATACATAAAAACGTTGCTTACAATTTTTTTACGTTTCGAATCAACCTTCTTACAAATGCAGGTCTCATAAAAATGCAGTTTCAATTAAATCCCATCCCGACTGGGATTTGGAAGCCTCTGACAAAATTATGCACCGCTGCGGTGTGACCTAGATCTGGGTGCTCTCGTACGTCTGAGTGATATAGTAATGGACCAAATTAGATCTTGCGTCTCTCTCTTACGCATCAAAAGTTACGCATATGAATGATGTTGCAGTTCATTTGCGCTCCGTTCTGTCTCTGGATGGTGATTAATAAGGACCCTCTCCGTCAGGAAAATTAAAACGTAATTAATTCCGTTAACAATCAACACGAATATTCTTTATTCAATACCACAAAACAGTACTTACAAACAAATTAAAAATTCTTCTTTAGCTAATAAAGAGGGTAGATATGGACAGTATCCATTGCACCCTATAAAGTGATTCAGGTGTGATATTCTCACCAATTATCTGACAGGGCGGCACGGTGGTCGGACCAAAATCAGTCTAGCTATTATGAGAACCCCCTACCGGTTGCCCAGCGTCCCTACCCTGATCCACGGAGTAAATACCAATGTTGTTTGCAACAAACATCGCTAGATGGCGCTGTAGGATAGTTTGGAGGCTAGGATACGGTTATGGTTATGGCTTTAAGAACCTCTAAATGTTTGTGCCGGCCCATCTAGATGGTGCTAATATCAAAATGATTACTTATAGGCTTTTAAAGTAATTATAATGTATAAATGGATAATTATCTATGTCAATAATAAATTAGGTTAAGAACACACAGCATACATAACATGTACCTTCCTCTGGCATGTGTATTTTTTTCATTTCAATAATTGCATTTCTTCTTTTCCAGACCTTTTACGTCCACAGAAGGACATAAGCCTCCTCTAATGCTCGCCATTCTCTTCTATTTCGAGCTGTTCTCCTCCACAATTTCCCTGCTATACTGGCGATGTTGTCACTCCTACGGTGCAATTAAAAATTACATAAATAAAAACCTCTGTCTCTCGAGCAAGTATTGCGATTCTAAACATTTCTATTTCCTGGGCTATATCATAATTTTCGTTGCAATGCGACCGAAACGTCCCAGTAAACATTTATAAATTAGAATATACTGGAACAAACTCTTTTTCATATTCGCGGCAAAAATTACAGTGCTTTAAAAACACCTATGCAGCATTTTTACAGTTTTAACACGACACTGTTTAACCATGGGTTTGCGCGGTTCAGAATCTGCTTAGTGTGCTTAATGGGCGAAGTAGCGAGATAGGCTCGTGTCATAGAGTATATATACAAAGTAGAGTGGTATTTTCTAAAGGATACTGAGAACTAAAACGTGAAAAATTAAAAAAGTATGGCTATAAGACAAAGGCGGCCATCAGAGAAGAGTGGCGGCGTGTTGTGAAGCTTGCCACCAATACATGAAGTGATGACCACGACTACTCTGTCAAGAGTGATACCGACAAGGAACCGAACCCGCGATATTCATACATTGGATAATAAATGTTTAATATTACTTAATTCTGCAACACAGTATAGTGATTCATCACTTACATAATTTGTGATTGTTTTGCCTTTATTTTCACGGAACAAAGTCATTTAAGTCATTACAATTTTATTTTGATTAATACTAATGTGCCCAGCAGTGGGACGTAGGTTTAAAGGCCGGAGATGATGATGATGATGATGATAATACAATGTTAACGTTTTTGTTTTTATGATACTTCAGTAAGAGTCATTCACTATGCCACGCAGCGATTAAAGAAACATGAACACCGCTACGTATTCTATCGATCATATTATAGGTGGTTGCCCAACTAGTGACCCGTTTGAACTTCGGCCAGCCCATCAGAGTGTAGCAATCACCACATTTGTGTTGGCAAAATCTTTTCTAAGTTTCCAACCTATTAAGGCGACCGGATAGCCTAGTAGTTAGTGACCCTGACTACGAAGCTAGAGGTCCCAGGTTCGAATCCCGGTAAGCGCATGCATTTGCATGATAAATATGAATGTTTGTACCCGATTCATGGATGTTGTATGTATTTAAGTCTGTATTTATCAACATTATATAAGCATGTTTATCCGTTGCCTGGTACCCATAGTACAAACTTTACTTAGTTTGGCACTAGGTCAATCGATGTAATTTAGTATGCCCCATGATATTATTTCCTTCCATGCTGGTCTGGGAGCAAAAAAAAAACATATAATGTACCAGTTGCTTTACTTCCCGCGTAGATGGTAAAATCCCATCGAGGGAATGGGCCAAAATCTTAGGAACCATGTTATAGGCGATGTGGCTAGCAACCCATCACTATATTGATTCCCCTTTCCATCCATACGCCCACAATCATACTAAACGTGGTCTTTGGGCCTTCTTACCTTGGGCCCTGTCGACCCCGCAAGGGATAAAGACGTGATTTGTGTATGTACGTATGATATTATTTTATTTATTCTATTGGTTACTTCCTCTATGTGTCCTCCCGCGTTCTAGTACGGATTAACGAGTCTCAGTTCGTACAATTAGCGATGCGTTTAATGGAAGTGACGTCAGAGCTTAGTGCGCTAATATAATATATAGCGGTTGCAATATAATGAAAATAAGCAATGGTTCCCACTTATTACAGGGAGTTAAAAGACCACAGAAGAAAGTATACAATGAATACAGTAACGTTGGTAAGATAATGTTTAGTTCTCGTACGTATCCGCCATTTCACACTGGTGCCTTTGCGACTTTTTCGATCTCTCCACAATATTTTTAAACGTATTTTGCTGTAGTAAGAACTATTTAATTTTATCGAATCAAGCGTTACTTTGCGGAGGTCTATTTAAATGATTAAAATAAATTTACCTTGCTACTCCGCTACTCAACTTAAGTTGACTTGGGTAAATGTTTTTTTGTTTATTGTAGTTGCTTAACATATAATTTCTTGATCTGCGTCCCTTGTCAGTTTTTATTGTTAGCTTACTAAAGAACGGTGAATTTTGTTCCAAATATTAAATTGTTCTGTTCATCTTAAAAAAATTAAATGAAATAAGTTTATTTCCAGACCAGGTCCATACAATAAATTAGTTAAAAATTGAAATAAAATAAAATCCTTCCTTTCACCGTTAATACCGTTATCTGAATTGCAAAATGAAACGCACGAAAGAGAGGAAATGTATCTACCGATATCATGTATCTTTTTTAAAATCATTCCAAAAAGCAGATTAACATGACCGGGAACTGTGTGTCTTCGATAACTATTTTACTTTGAGTTTCCCACACGAGCTATCTGCTTCTCAAAAAATTTCATCGTCTGTGTACAATGTAGATTGTAAACGCCGGCGGTAAATCACATTTAAGTATGCGATACCAAGTCTAGAACAACTTGATTGAATAATTATTATCTCTTAGACCAAAGTCGACCTGCACCGAGTTGATAATAGAATGAAACATATTATAATAAATTTAGTATTAGAAAATATAATAAAAATGAATTGGCTAAAAAATCCTGGACAGACTATTTTTTTTCATAATAATCATAATAATAATAATAATATGTTTATTTGCAGTAAATGTAGTGAAGTGAAGGGATAGTTATTATTTAAATTATCATATTTTGAGTTACAAAAACTTTTCTATTATAGATATATTATACCTTACTAAATTTATTATAAAATATGTTTCATTCTATTATCAGCCCGGTGAAGGTCGACTTAGGTTCGGATGTGAGACTATCTAGTGCGATAGTGAGATCGTGGTTTAGGAGTCGTTGGATGGGGCTATTAATTATTCAGCTGGGTTCAGCTTCACTGTGACCCAATTGGAGTGTCCTGAGAGCATCTGCCGTTGGTGCTCTCGGCTTATCTTGTCCACACCCGGGTGCAAAGGCTTTCAGTTCCTTATGTTGGATTCACTATTATTGTTTGCTTGTACTGTGGTGCTTTGAATGGGCGAGGGATGTGTAACGTATTAAGCGGTGTTTGTGTTAGAGGAATTAACTGAAGTAGAAATTTCGTATGATTTGTTTTTTCTTCCATGCTGGTCTGGGAGTAAAGAAAAAACAGAATTTACCAGTTTCTTCTCTTCCCGCGCAGATGGTAAAAGCCCATCGAGGGAATGGGCGAAAGTCTTAAGAATCATGATATAGGCGATACGGCTAGCAACCCATCACTATTTTGATTTCCCTTTCCACCTATACGCCCTTAGTCATGCTAAACGTGGCCTTAAGGTTTTGTTACCTTAAGCTCTGTTTACCCCGTAAGGGATAAATACGTGATATTGTATGTTGTCGAAAGCACTCCGATTAGCTGGCCCTATCTAGTAATCATACGTAAAAAAAATAGATTCAATTATACTCAAAAATGCCTACATCATTTTGGAAAAATGCTGATATTCTTCAAACTGCTGGACCGATTTTTACCACACACGGCTAAAAACCACCGCAAGGAAACTGGGTGTCGAATGAAAAAAACCGTATCGAAATCGGTCCATCCGTTTGAGAGCTAAGATGCCACAGACACACAGTCATCGTCATCAAACTTACAACACCCCTCTATTTGCTTCGGGGGTTGAAAAATAAACTCTATTCCTAAAACAAAATGGCGCTTTGCTTTACGTAGGGGTAGAGAAAAAGCTTTCGTGAAAGGTAAGTGCTAGTACAAGTGAAAAAGTACGGAGTAATATAGCCGGCACCACCACTCTTGTGGCTAATTCCTCTATGGCCTGTGTGGACATTCACAGTCTTACAGCTAATGTTTTTGTTGATGGAGCAATTGTTTAGTGTAATTTTAATCTGTAAGTATTAAAAGCTGAAGCGCATTATAGCGGGAATGGAGAAACAATTTGTTCCGCTTTATTGAGTTAAGTCGTTTAGAAACAATGTAGGTGAACTGTCGAAGTAAGTCGACTAACTTTGAGCAGCCTTGTTCGAACTAGAGACGACAGAAGAGTTAAATGCACGAAGACTCTTATGGGTACCGTTAACCGCGGTGACTTTGATAATTTTGGGGCTAATTTGCACGTTTTAAAATTGCTTTAAAATCGATGTTGTCCATATGCGGTGAATGTTTGGCATATAGACGGCATAGATGTAGATGTTTGGCATGTTTTGCGGGTGGTAGGGCCTTGTGCAAGGTCCGTCCGGATCGCTACCATCATCTTACTCGCTAATCCTGCCGCTAAGTAGCAGTGCTTGCACTGCTGTGTTCCAGTGTGGAGGGTAAGACAGCCGGGGAAATTACGGGCACAAGAGGCATTGCATCTTAGTCCTCTAGGTTGGCAACGCATCTGCAATCACTTACCATCAGGTGACCCACTTGCTCGTTTGCATAAAAAAATATTCCTATTCACATAAAAAAAAAAAGAAAAAAAAAAGGTGATCGATGAAGACATCGATTGGAAGCTGAGCAGTAAAAGCAAATAAAAATGAATGATTTCGTCATTTTAACTACTTTTTAAAGTCACCCCGGCTTACGATACCGTACACGGCAACTTGAACGGACGTCCGATTATTATCCCCTCAATGTCAGTTTATATAAATCCTCATTATCTTTAAATAGAAGATAATGCTACTTATGCTTTGAGTTTAACAGTCGTCGTATTGAATTTCTGTAGGAAGTCGAATCACACGTCTGGCTTTATCGAGTGTAAAAGTGTATTCAAGCATAGCTAACTTCGCTTGCTCCTAATCTGGTACAAGAGGATGTAAGATCCAGGTTCTTACAATTAATATTGGATGGTGGAAGTTAGGTTGTACGAACTTTGTGCACCATTTTAAGGTTTACAATTACAATTTATGCAAAGTTCATAAAGTAGACGTTGTTAGGGTGACGTAAACAAAATCTTTGAGGAACGCTATTATACAACTAACACCTATTAATACTAAAAAACAACTTTACTACTTTAACAAACCCACTTTTTTGCTCACGTGGGAATCTATACTCTTAGTATCTTTGATCTATCTGAACAGGAATAAACTAAAATTTAAAAAAATCTGGGAGTATTTTTAAAACTCACCACCTATAAAATTGCCCCTGTACTCGCTTTGCAGTCAATTACTAAAAGGAATACAATCCTCTTTTCTCAATCCCCATTTTTGTCCAAGCCAGCTGCATTGTTTTAAAACTTTGAAAATAGTTATGACTTTCTCTCCATCATTTCACATTCCTGTTGCTGCTTGTCCCACGTTAGATTTGTCCACGCTTAGAATAGGAATATCTAGCTAAACTGCTTAGTCCACAGCTCTTGGTCATAAATCCCCTGGGCACAATTTACCGCCAAAGGCTAGCAAAGCAGGACTCGACCGTGCGCAAGACGAAATGGCTAAACGAATCATTGGTTACCGTCTTGAATGAGAATTACTAGTATTTCCTTTTATAGCTCAGTATGTAAGTAAAGAAGCTCTAGAACTGTTATTCTGCGAAGCTAGTTAGTGAAATCAAGCACAATTGAGTAAATGTCGTCAGTGAACTGTAAATACGTTTAATTTGGTTTATTGCTCATTGCTACAATTTTTTCATTAGATCACTCATCTCATTAGAAAGTAAACGTAGACGTCCATAGTTCAGGGCATCGAATCTTTGTGTAATCTATTTATCATCATCATCATCATCATCTCCAGCCTATATACGTCCCACTGCTGGGCCAGGCCTCCTCTCAGAATCTATATATATGTCAGATTATTAACATTGACTTCGTAAGACTCCTCATAACCATTTTTGAAATGGCAGAAATATGATATCTACCACACCCCGAGGCCATTTGGAAAAAAAAACAAAAAAATATTTTAAAAATAGATACGATGGTAAGCGATGATGGAGCCTAAGATGGAGCACGCGAACCTAGTAAATTCTCATTCACCTTAGATTCGAAGACGGTTAGATTGTAACGTTCAGGAAATACAGACGCTGGCAGGGAGTTTCATAATTAAGTATAAGGTCAGTGTGTATTACACGCAAGAATGGCATCTCTTAAGTTTTTACCTATAATGTTATACTGTTCCACTGGGATTCGACCCCGCAGTATGCCGCAGCGTCTAACCACCAGGAAGTGGTGTTGCTTACATGCACATGTTGAAGTAATAGTTAATCTATTCTGCGGTTTTTGATACCTCGGGGAATCTTCGCCTCTTTGCAAAGTTGTCGGTGAATAATCTATATCTTAATGTACATACATTTGGCAACTTTAATAAAGAAACAGAGCAGGAATTTCCTTGTTCGGGTACATGTATTAGTTTTCTCTTTTATTATGTTTTGTACTTTGTACTTAACGAAATAAATATTATTATTATTATTTTTCACTGTCCTGCTTCTGCAAGCTTTTATTAACATGTAATGATTGTTAAGTTAGTTATTTGATTAATTCTTGCGAGCCAAGTGTCATCCACTTGAGATCAGATTGGATGATAATACTGAATTATCAATATTATTATCCAATCCGCACCTTATTACATTAGCAAGTACAGTTGGCAAAAAGGCTTGTACCTACAAAAATCGTTATTGTGGAATTCACTGACTACCACGTGAAAACTTTAACTTAGGTTAATGAGGGTGGCACTTGATAGTTGCCGGTGAAACTGCGGGATGGGAAAACTTAGATACTGTACCTACACAGCTGGTAATCCGTTTATGGAGCTAGCCCGGTGGAAGTTTTAAATTGAAGCAATTATGTTAGTACCTTGAAAAAAAAACTTAAGTTTCCTCCTAGATCAGTCACGTACCTGCTTCTAACTAGTTCCTTGTTGCAATAATCGGGAAATGTTTAAGAACTTTCAACTGTTTTAATCCTATCTCATTTGATCATTTGCATGCAATAATTCACACGTTTATTCTGTAAGTGGGTTGCGAAAGTCTTTTATATTTTTAAATTCGATGCAGTGTCTTCGGAAAGATCTTCGTTATTAAAGAAAATTCGCGTTCAGTTGCCATTGAAAAATCATAGCGCAAAATCTGTACTACATTCACAATATTTTTATTTTCATCAGTATTATTGAAAATCTTGATGCTGTCAGCGCTTTGAAAATGAAAGACAACGAACAAAAGGTGTAAAGGGTGGAAGCGAATTGAAGACGTGAAAACTCGATCAATTACAAACACACACGCACCCCGATAGTAATGTTTTGTATTCAGTATCTGTTCTGAACCAAACATAGGCAATACAAAATTGCATAGGTAATTTCAAATTCTACATTATTATTATAGTAGTATTTAAGCGGCTTCCATTTAATCAAGAGTAAATTAATTGTGAAACCTACAATAGAACTGTAAATTGTGGTATGGAGACATCCCAGATGACTTGATGAAGTACCAAGAGGGACCGCTTGAACAATGTCGGCTGTACGTATTTAGTGGAGACATAAATCAAGATGTTTAATTAAATTGACTTAGCTAATAGGGTTGCAGGTAAGCGGGTCGAGAATTATGTGTCACGACCGTCACGTCTATCTTACAGGGTATTGCCAGGGGATACCGAGTACCTGTTTTGGGACGGTGGTTTGTTTAGGTGGGATTCCGAGCAAAGCGGCTGCGGCGTTTGTGACACCGCGTCAGTGACGCTGCGAAAGAGCGATACAGATTCTATCAAATAAAATATGACGGCATGTACGAAAATTGCGATATTGACGCGCTTATAACATTAGAAAAGGTTCTAATAACATTTGCAAGCTCAATGTGACAATAAGCGTCATTGTTGTTTCTTTATGGAACTGTCCTAAAGATGGTAGCGCTTGGTGAATTTAATCGCCCTGACACGGCGTCATAGAGTTGACATTAATGACAAAATAAATAGGCTCGTTACTAAGCAGCTGTATTAAAGTAAAAGTCGGACATATAATTTAGTTCAGTAATTTAGTGTTTGAAGAGGCTTCAGCTATTAGGTTATCGAATTTTACCAATTATGTATAAATTCTCGGCTGTGGCTTATCGAGAAGTTAAACCAATTATAAAGTTGCGACGCGTTTATTATTGAACTTCTGTTTATGACTGGGAAAATAACTGTTTATTAAGGAAATTTCACGATTTCCGCAGCTGTTTCGGATTTAATAAATAAATTTGGAGGTTTGGTACTGCATTGTAAAATTTACGACTTACGATAACACAACATTAATCAACATAAAATCGAGTGAAATTATGAAGTTGTTTTGAGGGCCTTATAATTTCATATAATTTTCGAATTCCCGCTGAGAAACCGGTGTAACAAGTTTTGGCCCTCTTTGCAGATGATGCTTTATTATTTTAGCATCGGATTAAGACACATTTAGTGTATAACATTTCAAGGCAATTGGACCATTATTGGACCATTATAATATGAGTTACTAGGTATTGCTTCGTCCCTTACAGTAACAAAATGTAAGCTGATGACTGATGAAATTACAAACATTAATTTCCTAACTACACTGCAGAGCAAACATTATGATAATACTTGTCTTGTAGACAACATTTAATATAAAAAAGAGAGAAAAAAGTGGCGTAAATTCTTTACCTCCTTGATCATAAAAAAGTTACGAAACTAAATTACGTTTTCTCTGTAACTGATGAAAGCAAACGAGTATTAAACTAACAGAATCTTAACAAGCGCATTTGAATGTAGAACTTTGTTTTGTATACAGGGACATCGGTAAGGAAATAAAATAAAGAAACAACACAACATCTAAATTTATAACTCTTAGGCAAGATGCTCTCGAGTTATATCTAAATTTCAGTGATTTGGTTTTTCAATTAATTAGATACTTGAGAGTTTCAAGTGCAACTAACAATGAAAGGTCATAAACTGTCTCTAAAGTCAATTCGCGTCATTTTTTTCCCGTGTAATTTCCCTGACATGAAAATGAACGGCAATTTTGTGGTGGTCTTTTATGACCTGTTTAGAATAAGAAAACTTTTTCTTTGTAATAAATCTTTGAAGTTTACACCAGTGGCGTGGCGTCCATGGAATTATATTCCCACTGGCTTGCATATTTTAAGTGGTAGATATATACGTAATGTTGATGATGATGAACCTTTATGCCTCACGTAACATTCTACCCTACACTCTACACCAAAGTACCATTAATTAAATCCAGATCGTTATACAGTCGATTCATCGTCCTTTGAGAACTTAATGCCGATTAGTTAAATTCTGGCTGTAACTCAATATCCTAAGTGCCAGAATTACCCGAGCATAACTAAGGTCGTCAAATAGTGCTTAGATAGTGCCGAAGTTCCGCATTCAGCACTACACATCTAAGGCGAGGAGTGCCTTGAAGTAGATGGCGTTTTAAAGTGGATGACAAAGCCATTCGTTTCAAATAATGATAATATCATTATTTGAAAGGAATGGCTTTGTCATCCACTTATGTATTCATATGAATTTAAGACGTCGACATGCACGAGCTATCGTGTCAAACAAGGGTAGCATTTGGAAAACGTGATAATAATGTAGCATGTGTTGACGATGGATTGAAACCACAAGCTTCCACGATGGTGTTTAATTTCATAAATACAAGAACACTAGAAACTGTAACTATGAACACAATAAATTTACACTTGTAGCTTTTGTAGCTCTGTCAGTAGGTACTACCGGGGCCGATTTAAACTTAGAATTTGAAATAGTGCTATGAAATAGACATTGACGAAACTTCAACCCAGCTGTCGCCACCAGCATGCTTTGCAAACGTATAGGTTCTTTGTCTCCACCACAATCTTATGAAGGATCATCTTGAAGGCATGCATTGTACTAAAACTTAACTGCTATTAATGCCATTGTAGCGTGTTGTTATATACATTATGTACGTCGTAGGTCAACACCTCTATTACTCTAGACTTTCGTCGTTTGAGCTAAAAGGTACAGGTGTGGAAACAGGTACCCCAAAATTCTAGACCGGTAAAACGGTCACGTAGATTTTCACGCACTAAATATTTTTTCCCCAGAATTGATGTGACATATTTCAGTATTCCAATGCCTTCTAAAATAACCCGAGGGGGTAGTGTAGAAACGAGGTGGTACTTTTTTTATAGCGTAAGAAAGTTGATCAGAATTTTTTAGTAGGTACCTACCTAATGCGCGTTTGTCTTATTCAAATTGCGTTTGGGTTCGTAAGGTCATTTAAGAATGTCTAGCTTTTTAGAATAATTGAGAGCGTCGCAATTGGCCTCTATCTGATATTTCATGTCAGACAGTAGGGTACTGAAACAGTTTGCAAAAATCTATCAAAGCAAAACAGTGCAGTGTGTAAAGATCCGTATTTGAGTCATAGAACTGCACATGTGTACTTAACTTATCAGTCGAATGGATTCAGTAAGACCTAGCGCTAATCCGACTCGTACTTGACCGTTTATTTGGAATCGATTAAAAAACGGTTAGGAAGTGCTTAATAAACTTTTACCAAGCGATAGTTATGTCAATTTGTTTACAGTTTAGGAAATTTTCTTACATCTCAGTGGACTAGCCCCGTAACTTGCTAAAGTGGCACTTCACAGCCGATCGCCTGCGCGTCTGCGAGCGCCCTCAAAGTTTTACTCGCCTTCAGAGGTGAAACTTCCTTAATAAATAATAATCGATCGACTTACTGTCAGCTTTGTCTTGTTCTAAAGCTAGCTTTTTTGATGTAGCTACAAGTAATTAATATTGAAGTTGTTCGTTTAACAACTTTTCTGAACAGGTTATTTTCAAAATAGTTCATGGACGTGGTTTGGTGACATTTTATTTCTTAGTAACTGGTTCCTGCGGTTTGCCCCCATTCCTGTTTTTTTAGGTTATCCCACCATTTAAACCTTACCTGGAGTTGTACAAAATGTTTCAAAACCGAGAGTTAGCGAGACAAACGAACAGCAATACATTTTTTATATACACTTAGATAGATTTCTAAGTCGTTATTTCTAACAGAGTAGTCTTAGCAGAGTAGCAAGGTAAATGTTTTTCTAATTGAAATGGGCCTAAAGTAATGCCTGATTCAGTAAAAATAAGGTCTTGGTTATCGGTTGATCATCCACACCAACATGACTTTGTTGGACAATAGTGTGGTGACAAGTTACGTCCCGATTGTCTCTCGAGCGAAGCGATGTTCCACGGTCGTGCGTAGCAACTTCGGTTTAGTCATCATAGAATTTCCAATCGGTAACTCTGTGTCCTGTGGTAGATTTACTAGACCCTGGGAAGTGTAAGGCCCACCCTCAGCACTATATACCTGCATATTATATACTTACATTATGTACATAAATCACGTCTTTATTCTTTACGGAGTAGTAACAAGACCTAAAGGCCACAATGTGGAAAAAAGTAGTTCAAATATGATCTAAAGACAATTCGCAACTGCTTCGTGTTACGCCATAATGGAATTGTGATCACTGTAAATTTTATAGTGGAAAAGGTCCGTTTATTACTCTGCAAAGAAATAAGATAGCGAGGATTCTTCAGGGATGGAATCCGAGTGTTATTTCGTTTAGGTCTGCTCACGGAGCCGGATTGAATCAGATTCATCGTATTATTTTTTTCCCAGACGTCCCCTTGGGCTTGGCTTAGGAATATTGCATTGGAAGCGTTATTGCACTACCTGAACGCCTCTGGAACGCCTTTAAACTGGCTTAAAACCCCTTTCTGCGGGGCTCGGAGGATTCTTCACACATGATTTTTTAATGCGAGAGGTTTAGTGGCTTTTCGCCGCGGTCGTGGTTTTTGTCACACTCGCGCTCATTATAAATCCATTTATGGCTTGAACTGAAAGTTTTCGCGGAATGGTATCATTGAATTGAAAGGGTTCGAATTCAAACCATTCTGTTAGTGTATTGTAGCGCTACTCTTATTTCAGATATTTACAGTTCTATAAGTAAGTTGGAGTAATAATAAATTCATTGTTATAATTTGGGTAGGTAGTTTGTTCAACAATAAAAGTGCCGCAGGTACAATGCTTGAATCATCTGTCATAGATGAAGAGTTTTGCTTTGGGATTGATTTAATTTGACTAGTTATGACCTTTTCTGAAGACCATTTTCAGGGTGGGTTTTCCCCTGCATTAGATCATGACTTTTGACGTTACATCTATATCATGTCTCACGAGAGCTCAAATGATATTTATTAATTTATTTTTTAATCTAGCAGTGCCATTTAAGTAGGTATACATTTAGCAAACAAATCCTAGAGAATATTAGAATATTGTCGTCGATTGCCGCGGTAATAGTCTCATAAAAAAGATCGCTTGAAAATTTCATTCCACTCCAAAATCTTCTGGGACCAAAAGTTTGGAATAAGCACACCTTAATTATTTACAAAAGAATTAATTTGCCAGCGAGCACAGCTGAAATTTTCATTTTATCTCATTGCCGAGTTCCACTAAATAAGAAAAAACGTCCGTCACAAACCTGTGTAATTCAATGAATATTCAAATGAAGATTGTTTGCAGAAGACGTTGCGACGATTCTACCCTGTACCGCAGGTTGTCAACGGCCAAGTGCTTTTTTTCGAGAAACGAGAACCTATTACTGGTAAAATAATGTTTTATGACTCGTCGTAATTGCGTCGTATTGCTCGTCGTGATGGCAGTTGAAGCCGTAAAGTTCGTAAATGGCGACCGCGTACTGCCAGGAGAAACAGACAGACGCTTTGGTAAAGTTCGCTGGGTTCTTACCATGACGTTTTAATGCGAATTCCGACTCAGTTTAGGTTTCAGCTGTCATTTTTAGTATGGATCTGACACCGAGCGAACCTAAACTTTGCGGGTGGTAGGGCCTTGTGCAAGGTCCGTCCGGATCGCTAGATCGCTACCACCATCTTACTCGCTAATCCTGCCGCTAAGTAGCAGTGCTTGCATTGCTGTGTTCCGGTGTGGAGAGTAAGACAGCCGGGGAAATTACGGGCACAAGAGGCATTGCATCTTAGTCCTCTAGGTTGGCAACGCATCTGCAATCCCTCCGGGGTTGCGGGTGTCCATGGGCAGTGGTGATCACTTACCATCAGGTGACCCACTTGCTCGTTTGCCTTCCTATTCATATAAAAAAAAAAAAACTAAACCGGAATTCAATCGCATTAAGAAGTCACGGTAAGGGGTCTGGAAGCAGTTGGCTGCTGGTGGCACAAAAACGATCGGAGATCCTTGAGAAAGGCCTATGTATAGCAGTGGATTCCTCTCAAATTGATATAAAAGGTACGATGAAGGTTGGTGTTGAACGGATTTTGCCTTACTCCATCATCCCATTGTTTGTGCATTAATTAGCATTTTTTAATTGTTAGTGAGGTTTGTAATCAATACCCCTAAGGCAACGGTGGGGTAACGTCATCCTACAACGAGATGGCAGCTAATTAGCGATTATCATGTTGTAGTCAATGTTGGTAATCTTGAGGGTTAGCGAAGGGACCACCGTCGGTGTACGCAACGTCTTCGCGCCGACGGCTAGACGCAAATGCGGCGTCTACCCGACGTAACAGTGGTAATTGCAAGTTGCCCACGCGCCGCATGCGATTAAGATCATGATGATGTTACAATGCTGATTAAATTATAGAATATCACTTATAGAATTGTGATCGGCGCGAGGTTAGGCAATGACGTTCCAGTGCCTAACTGGTATACAATTTTTATTAAATATTTACCGAGTACAATATAGGTAAGGTGTGTGTTAATTAACATTTAATCTGCTTGTCATCTCACCCGTCAAAGCCAAAACGGCAAAGCTACGAAAAACGAAAAATACGTGTAGAGATCGTGAAAAATTCACAAATTTTTCGTGCCGATGGAAAAGAGTCTTTTGTGAATGTTTTTTTTAGATTCTAGAACCACGTTTTAAAGTAATTGGAAATATTGAGCGCGAAAGAATCTCTTTTTAATTATTTTCGTGCGTCAGAGCCAATTTGTGAAACCATTTATCAGCGGTTTCCGCCATTTTCTCCGAAAGTAATTTAAATATCTCAGTAAAAGTCTCATGCTTGGTTTTTAAGGCTTACATAAAAATATCGTGTTTAAAGTCTGTTTAGCTATGAAAAATTGAATGGCCCTTTAAATAGTGAATCTGTGAATAAAATGGAAAATTGAAAAAATAAATAGATAGCCGGAGAACTGGTAAGTGATTTGGTAAAATAAAAATACAATATTGACTTTTTGTATGATCTTGTTCTAATTCGAGAATTGGATAGGTGACCTGATTCAATAAACCGGAATCTTTAATTTTATTTTTTTTGGTTGCAGGTACGTATTCAGAGCAGATTTACACAAATGTTAATATTTGGCAAGTAAATTCTACACGCAATGGCGCTGCACCATGATCGCATTCATAAAAACGTAAGTATACGGAAGAAAGCGTTCGTGAAACAAAATTTAGTTGAAAACTTACCCCCTTATTCATAAACGCTCTGTAGGCTTCTGCCAACTTAGCAATCGTTTGTCCTTATCTGTCACTTTGACATTGACCTTCACAGATAAGGACAAACGATTGCTAAGTTAGCAGAAGCCTATAGAGCGCTTATAAATAAGGGGGTTAGCGTTTACGTTATGTAGCGTTATTTATTGTACGCGGCTTAGTTTGGGGTGGGGTAAAATTAAAAAAATGGACTTAGAGTCCGTTATTTGTTAATAAATAACATCTTAATGAACTTAGGTTATTAATGAAACTTACTTAGACAGACTACTGGGGGGTTACCATGACGTCATAATGCGATTCAATGTAGGCTTATTACCTTACTGGTTCGCAATCGCCATCGTGTTCATTTTGACAGTTCTTGTATGAATGTGACAGCTAGCTGATTCCGATGCCGGGGTCTTATGGGACGTATACGTATATCCTGAGGTAACAAGACCTACAGGCCACGTTTAGCATGATTGTAGGCGTATAGGTGGAAAAAGGAATCAAAATAGTTATGGGCTGTTAGCCGCGTCCCCTATAACATGATTACTAAGAATTTCGCCCCATCCCTCTTATGTAAGTTACATTTCCAACAATAATTTTGCCATACACACACAAACCGAATTCCTATTTCTGCCAACAAATTTTAATAATCCTACTAAAGTCCAGCTGAACAATTAGACACGAACGAACTATTTTCATCAACGTAACGTTTTCAATCATTCGTACTTATTTTAGTATTTCCATTGAAATTATTACAATGAAAATAATATTACGTACTCGTTCGTATTCGTATTTAATATGAATACGGCCGGGCTTGTTTGTTCCAATACGCCCCAACGCCTCAACTAGTCACCGTGAATAAAAGGTGAGTCGGAATATCCACATTAATATTTCCATGCACACATACATAAATCACGCCTTTTTCCCTAACGGGGTATACAGAGCCAGAGGCTTTTCATTCGTTAATCTATTTTTTTATGTTATGGTGTACTAGCTGTTGCCCGCAACTTCGTCTGCATAGAATTCGTTTATCGCTATCCCGCAGCAATTACGCAATTTTCCGGGATAAAAAGTAGCCTATGTGTTATTCCAGACTATAATCTATCTATGTTCCAAATTTCATCCAGATCTGTCCAGCCGTTCTGGCGTGAAAGAGTAACAAACATCCAAACATACTCACAAACTTTCACATTTATAATATTAGTAGGATATAATATAATAATACGATAAACCGCTTGTTCCCCGTACATAACTATTTTACATTACCAGGACATTCTATGGTAAAATAAAGACTATTTCTAAATTAAAACAAACATGTTCGCGGCTTAGGGGTGGCCCAAGGGCTACCCCCGCCGCACATAAACCTAAATTAATCCAAATTAATCATCCTGCATTGGGTTACCAGTGCAGGTTATGTAACTTGGTTATATACGGGGAACAAGCTGTATAAACATATACAATATGATGTCGGTTAAAAATCAGATGAAATTAGGATGACCCGATTTTCCAGTGGTTAAAAAACCTAACTACGAAGCTCGATGTCCCGAGTTCGATCCCCGGTCGGAGCAGATGATATGTATAAACATTACGAATGTTTGTTCACGAGTCTTGGGTGTTTATTCTATCTATCTAATACCTTTAAACGAGCAATTCTTGTATAAATGTGTTTATAAATAAATATAATCTTAATCTCGGAAACCGCTCCAATGATTTTCATGAAATTTTGTATGCAGGGGGTGTTGGGGGCGAAAAATGTATGTAACTAGGTTTTATTTTTAGAATACGTACTAAATAATACTTAGCAAAGCTCGGTTATCCAGGTACTATGTATTTAAGTTCCGAAGTATTTTTACCTATGCATGTAGATAAGTGTATTTTTATCCGATGCTTAGTAGCCATAGTTAAAAACTTTGCTTAGTTTGGAGCTTCAATTGGTGTTAATTTGTCACAATGACATTTATTTCTTTAGGTATTTTGTATTACTATTTTTTCCTGGGTTCACTCACAAATTGAAGGAATGGGTCAAAATCTTAAGAATCATGTTGTAAGCGATGCGGCTACAACCCATCACTATTTTGATTCCTTTTTCTACCTATACGCCCTACCTATGATATACGTGGCCTTTAGGTCTTGTTGTCTTGGGCTCTTGTCTACCCTATATACTTATTGAATATTAAGATGGTTTCACCACCATTTTTGTAGCGTTTCTAACCGCCTAACCGTCATCCTTAGCCGCGCAAATCGATACGCAAAATGGAACAATTATAAATTTAATCCCGGAACATACGAATGAATAGAGAAAGAATCCTGCATTACACGGCCAACGGAAATATCCGAACGGTCGGTGCCAAATAAAATATTCAGCCGGCGTAATTTAAAAGCTTCCAGGTCACTTACTCCCTGCTTACCTTGTCATCCCGGGGCTGATTGCTCAAATATGCACTCTAAAACGACACTGCGAAACACAGAATCCCCTAGCCCTCCGCAGCTGGAATTTGAAAAATGCTAAATGTAAAAATTCCGTCATCTGATTTGATTAAATATATCGAGATGGGAGACATAACTTTGAATAATTCAGTTTATTACACTCTCAAGTTCCCGAGGCATATATTTCGGTGCTTTTTGCAATCGTAAAATGTGCTTATGAAATTATGCCGAAGTATTTTATATTGCCCGCGAATACCTTTGCCGTTTTGATTTTGGAATTTGTGATTAGTATTTCTTCTTTGTTACTTACTAAATGTTTGACGTTGCTAAATTGTGTCTGCGCGATCCATTCTACCTACTATGCAAGGGAGGATCCAGAATTTTATTATTTTCAGATCCAGGACAATAACTGTTAAAAATAAACTTGAAGCATGTACTTACTGTCCACAGTAGGTACACAAATATGCCGTCTGAGGGTACAAGTGCCCCCGTGCCTCCCCCCTAAATCCGCCCTTGTACTATAGTAAGTACAAGAGAAGAACAGTGACTTACTTGTATTCCAAGTTCATGCATTGCTTCTTCTACTATTTAGGAAACTCTTAGTCTACTTTTTTGTTACTATTTTTCCTTATACCTTATACCTATACATAATCACTAGCCATATTAAAATGGCATCTTTGTGACGTGTTTGCATGGACAGTGACCCTTCCGATAAAATGTTATCGCTATATAATAACTGCGACAAATGTTGTTCATACTCGTAACTCTACTTCAGTATCTCGGATTGTTAGAAAATATTAAACATTGTTCTGCAGTCAAAAGATCGAATGCCTCCCGCGAGGTGCACTATGCCCCTAAGAGAAACTTTGATAAAAATGTTTCAGTTAAGTTTATTGTGTTCTGTCATGTGGTTTGGGATCATAAATGAATAAGACCTGTCCGCAAGTGAGGCGTTGCCGAGAAGGCTTAGAGCCCATCGAGGAGAAAATCGTACGAATCCTGATGGCGATGCGACTAGAAACCCATCACTATTTCGATTCCCGTTTTCACCTTTACGCCCGCAATCATGCTAAACGCGGCCTTTAGGTAAGGCTCTGTCTACCCCGTAAGGGATAAAGACGTGATTTATGTATGTAAGTATGGTAATTTTCGCCTTTATTGACTTTAGTTTGCTTTCGAAAGGTTGCATTTGTGATTTTACCTACTTCAGTTTACCGTTGCATAACTCTACCGAGTTATTCTGTCGTTTTTTCTGCTGAGTGTGGATATAATTGTGTTTTATATATGTTTTTCCTACTTTCTGCGAAACAACTCCATCGTTCGTTTGAAGCAGACTGTTTGTCCTCTTCTCGGAAAGTAGTACTGACTCTTGAATGCAGTGGAAACTCATTAAAACTGGAAACGATTAACGATAATTTTAAGTTTTTAAACTACTGCGACTATGATTTGACATTAACCTCACACGTTTTGAATTATTTCGAAGTATAGTCATTGGGGTAAATTCGGAATTGCAGGAATTTTGAAACTCGTGGATATCCACTAAACGGGGAACAATTGGGTACATAATTTAGCAACGCTTACCTAGAAAGAACCTCCAATGTCTTTGGTTTCTAGATAAGCGTTGCCAGGTTCTGGAATTGTTCCCCGTTTAGTGGATATCCACGATTTTCGGAATTCCCCCAATTTCGAATTTACCCCATGCACTATACTTCGAAATAATGCAAAACGTGTGATAGTAAGTTTAGTCAATAATTGTCAATACATGAATCTTAGGCATTATTTGAATAATCTAGCTTATGAGTTTAAAAATGTATCCAAAATAATAGTGTAACTCGCAAAACCGTTAATTTTAAACAAAAAGCAGGAGCAGACCTCTTTAACATAATTCAGTACTCAATTCTAGGAGCAACACGAAGAAATTAATTAGGCAAATACAGTGCACATAAATTCTTAATGCAAACATTTTCCCAGCGCTCACTAATTGCGTTTCTCTCAGATATTCATTGCAGTATACTCGTACTTAGGTTGTAATGTAAGTGAGTCGGTCGATATGTGCTTGGACTGTCGCCAACTCTTGTAGATGGTAGAGTTAAGAGGCACGCTGAAATGGTACACAGAAATGGTTTTCAAAATGTTACGTTTCTAGCCAAAAGTTGAAAATCAGCGGTACCACGATCATGGGAAAGAAAGATATGACTGCAGTATGTATACCTACTGTAACACAGTCACAAAATACAGAACGCGTTTGCATTAAAATGACAACTTTGAGAACAGTTTGTTGCAATAAGTAGGTTTTTTTCATCATGGAAAGTTTATTTATTTATTTATTTATTATATCATTTGAATGTTCTGGTACATTATGTTAAAAGATGTTACAAATGATTAGTCAGTCCATATAATAATAATAATAATAATACGCCTGGACAAGGCTCGGATAGTCAGGAAGTTTCTCTCACTGTCGCCCTGACCACCAGTAGCTTAGGCCCCGCCTCTCTGCCGGCGGCACCTTAGGTTAGGTTTTCATATAATGTTTTTATAATTTGTATTAATATTGTTTTATTACTTTTTATATGAAAATTGCAACAACCTAACTTATAATAAAAATAAATATACAGATAATAATAAATAGGTAACGTAAACATGTCGCCAAAATATCCCGTCACAGGCATCGAACTGTACATCTAACTCTCTGAACTGCTATTATAACCCTTTGAGAGAGGTAAGCGCCAGCCTTAGGGTCACCTGTGGCCAGCACTAAATGTGTTGAAAGTTCTTTTGTATTTTTTTTGTGTCGCCGACTAAGATCGCATTGTTTCGAGAGAAACTCATGGTAATTTGTTAGTGCAGAATATTGGCGACGCCTGCTCGTTTGGGCTTGTTCGGCAGCTGCCCTGGTCTTAGTGCGGTGCCCTTAGGTATCTATTGGCAGAGTGCAAAGCGGGTGGAGGGGGTAGCCTAAACGATCACAGCGCTCGCTACGGCTAAAATTGTAATTTTTGTCGCTGACTTGAGCTGTCAAATCCATATTGCAGTAAACATTTTCTAATCGTTTTTGAGATAAAAATATGGACCAAGAAGAATAGCGACTGTAAATTTTACCAATATCCAAGACCATGGTGGAAACGAGACCAAAGAAATAAGTGGATATTTGCCGTAAGAAAAAAAAAGTAAGTTACCTAACCTCTAAAATTTCACTGAAAACAACAATTTTAATATTATTGGCAATAATGTTACTGACTACCATTGTCCAAAATTGTGTAATATAGTAAAATAACACAAGATTTCATTAATATTTTTCACAATATTTACTTACTTCTTGTTTGACAGCGGTGACAATATTGTCCATAATGGCCGCCTGTCACGTGGCGCTGTCGTCGCGCACGGTCCCAATACTTTCTTTCGATCTAGAATACGTGTAAGATTCGTGAACAGTGATCGAGATTAAATTGGCGTTTGTGTTATTGAGATGATGAAATATTATGGAATCATCTAGTTTTAAACTGTTTAATCAATATAACTCCACGATGCTTGGAGAGGATAACGTACTTACTCAAAGCATATTGAGCGTTATACAGTTTTATTTTTAACTTAGACTAAGATTGCTTTCTTTTTTGTAATCTTCGCTATACGAAGATAAATAATCGTCTCTGTATCTCTGCAATAACTTTAATTACTTAAAGATATTTCCCTTGACCTTTAAAACAAATACAATCAGTTAGAAAGCTGTCGTTTATTTGAAACGATTCCACGCGACCTTTAAACGTGGCCGTTTGTTTGAAGGAATTCGGACGTTATAGTCACTGAGGAAGGACCATTGGGGTGGCCACGTTGTTAGGACGTGTGGAAGTTTAATATTATTTCCGTGATAGCATCGTTTCCTCGCGGTCAATTGGTCCCGCTGGAAGGCGGCCAAAGTCACACACAAGCCGGGGTTCCTATATGCTTGGCCATATATCAAGTTCCTTTGCAATTTTGTGCGGATCTGCAAATCGGTTTGGTTTAGTTCGCCCCCTGCTGTTGCGTTCAGATAAGTTAGCCTTTGCGTATGATTGTACGCATATTTTTTGCGCTTTCATGAAAAACATAGACGCCTAAACGATCAAAATAAATGTGAAAATACTGATCGTTTTTCTTCTGAAACAAATATAGATTATACTCTTTTAACAGCCCTTTTTAGGACAATGTAAGTATTTGATATCGTATTATTTTACCTTAGTTATTCGAAAGCAATCAGCATCCACAACATAACTTCTATTTTACAAAGTGGTTTCTGACTTTTGACCATGTTAACTTATTTAGACGAAAGCCCGCAGGCGTGTAGTTTGTTGGTCTGTTCCCTCATTATAGTTAATTACTAAGTTTTAGACAGTGGGTAGCGAAAGTTGGCGCGGGTACAAGGTGACGGGAGATATGGGACGACCCGCAAGTGGTCAGTTTGGTCGCTTTAGACTGAATAAATATACAATCCCGCAACAACGAAGGGTACTAAATTAAGTGAGACATTTTTTACAATGAATGATTTTGGCGTAGCGCTGGGGTACGGCTTAAAATACATAATGGGGAGGTAGGTATATAATAGTTCAATACATATAATGCAATTTTCTCAGAAACGATTTGATTGTTATAAAATGAACCTAACCTAACCTAAAACGATCTGTAGAAAGCGATCAAAAATTTTCGTTCAGATAATAATTTCGCTGAAAATTGCGCTGTAGAGGTTATTTCGTGTGAGACATTTTAGTTAGTGATCAGTCCTACGTAAAAAAAACATTTTAGTTCCATTGTGGCGGTATTGTATTTTTTATTGAGAATAATAAGAAAACAGGAACATGCTAGAATTGAATTTTTAAAGTAGGTACCTAAGATAGGAAACTAATGACACTGCAGGTGAAATAATTTTTGTAATTAGCATTTATTTCTCCTTCTCAATTGTAATCACAAAATACCTAACCTATTCACTTAGTGGGTAACATTATGCAAAAAGTTTGAATACCGTTAATATTTATTGGCTTTCGAAAAAAAAGAATACATATCAATTCAGTTTCCAATAGCGTTTCGCTTCATTAACTTAAATATCGACGTATATCGATTCAAACACTAAAAATACACAAAAACGTTTAAAAACTTATCTGAATGACAATGTGAATAATTTTTGACAACTATAATGTATTTTATCGTAGTGTGAATTAAATCAAGTTATTCTAATTTGTAACCTATTTACTAAATTGGAAACAGAATAACTTTAAAAAACTGAACGGATTCCAACAGAATACCTACACAGAAAAGTCATTAAACTAGATACTGCAATACACGAATGAATGTAGCCACAAATGGATAAATTAAACGTTTTTGTGCGGTAGGTGTGAATTTTAAATGGAGCAAGTCCATATCTGAATATCGATTCGACTTACTAACCCGGTTGGCTTGTAATTCCGTTTATAATGCGTGCAACACGTATCTGGTACCGTTATTATAATAGGTCGGCTGAAAATCATTAAACTTTTCGTTTAATGTCATCGTGTATGGTAAATTACCACGTCTACAACGTTTCAATTCAGTATGGCTTTTTTTGTTCCTGGGGCCCGATTTTTGAAAGCACATGTGTGAAAATACCATTCGAAAATGGTGAAAATTTGTGCTGAATTTGAAATACGAGTAGCTTAGAAGATACTTACAGCCCTCATTAATATTGTGAACTAGTCAAAATTTTGATTACAGCTGTAGTTTTAAAGATATAAACAGATTTATACCACTTTCGAGTGATGTACTTTAAAAATGTGGGCCCCTGGTTTCGTTTTTAAACCAAATAGAGGGAAAAGGGAGTTGGAAACTTGAAACATTTCGAGTTTGTGGCGTGTTGCGGCCTTACTAATTAGCTAGGATAACTATCCAATTCTGATAACTTTTAAAAACTCTATTTTGTACTTGGTTGGAAAGCATAACGGGGAACTTCTTTCAAAATTAGGTAACTTGTGTTAATAAACCTATGGAGTATGAGTCATCAAGAACTAAGGCCGGGGCCGCACTGGTAACGCGACGGCGACGCGACAGCGATGCGACTAAATCAAACATCATTCGAGTTGTGTGAGCGGCTGCATTGATTAACCGACCATCAATGCGACGGTCGATGATGTCGAACGATGTTTGATTTAGTCGGTATCACCGTCGCGTTGCCATCGCGTTCCAGTGCGGCCCCGGCCTAAGTGTATTTTTCTGAACGTCGCAGTTTTTGTAGGTTGATTTCAAGTGATTTAGAACTGGCGTGTCTTGACTTTGGGAACATACTACTTATTCCCTAGAGGCGTAAGTCGCATTATTAATAAACCCTCATACGCGTAGGGCTCGCTTTCTGTAGGCTCTAGGAATGTGCAAACAATCGCACAAACTCCGCCAGAACGTTAATTTTGAACGCTTTACTTGTCAAAAAGTTTTGCAATTGTGCCCGTTAGCGTTAGGCTGACTTTTTGAATTAATCTTTACGTTAGACAGCGTAATATTTCAAATTTCCAAATTTTCGAATAATGAAACTTTGATTACACGACAGGATCTTCCTTACGGCCGTTTTTAATTTGGATCTGGGATGAGTTTTCACAAGTTGTTAAGGTGATTAGAACAGTTTAGGGCAGTGTGACCGTGTTTTGTACCCGAAGTATATATATACAAGTAACTTTTCTCGCAATAATTTTGGCGAAAAAATTCGCTTAACAATTTTAAATAATAGTTACAAGAACCTATAGAGAATTTCTGCTGGATACTTAGGTACCTTGGTATGGGTTTGTAATGGTTCAAAACAATGTGCATATGACAAAGTGTGACGTATTTAATGAATAATCTATCTATATATATATAATTCAAAGGTGACTGACTGACTGACTGACTGACATAGTGATCTATCAACGCACAGCCCAAACCACTGGACGGATCGGACTGAAATTTGGCATGCAGGTAGATCTTATGACGTAGGCATCCGCTAAGAAAGGATTTTTGGAAATTCCCACGGGATAAGGAAAAAACGGGAATTATATATTCGATTCCGAGTGACGCTATCTCAGTAACTATAATAAGTAGACTCTTCAAATTTGATACAAAAGTAGGTGATTACAAAACTAAGAAACTAATTTCAGGATTTTGGAAATTCCTACGGGATAAGGAAAAAAATAGGATTTATATATACAGTTTAACGAAATCCTATGAACTATAATTACTAGACTCTTCAAATTTGGCATAGAAGTAGGTGATTGTAATAGTAAAATAATGTTTTAATGCTTTTTGGAAATTCCCACGGGATAAAAACAGGATTTATGTATTCAGTTCTACGGGATCGATTTTTCGTTTTACTGGTCGTATAAAATTGAAATTTGGCCTTCAATTTCCTTTGGGGAGTGTAGGGGAGCGCTACAAAAGGATTTCCCGAAATTCCCATGGGAACGGGAAAAACGGGACTTTTCGTTTTCTGGTTGCAGAAAGCTGAAATTCGGCATGTAGGTTGCTTCGGGAGTGTAGAGGAGCATTAAGAGAGTACTTTCCAAATTTCCCACGGGAACGGGGAAAAAACAGGATTTTACGTTTTACTGGTCGTAGAAAGCTGAAATTTGGCAAGTGGGTTCCTTAGGGAGTGTAGGGGAGCATTATGAGATAATTTCCCAAAATTCTTCTTCGTTCCCGTAAGAATTTCGGGAAATGCTTTATTTGGCGAAATTCTTACGGAAACGGGAAAAACGAAAAGCGGGGGAAAGTTGAAATTTGTCACGTAGGTTTATTTGGGAGTGTAGGGGAACACTAAGAAAGGATTTTTCGAAACGCCCACAGGGACGGGAAAAAACCGGATTTTACGTTTCCAGACGAAACAGCGGAAGAACGAGACAACATTTATAACGTGTGTTTCTTTAAAGGCTTAAGTGTACTCCGAAAGCACTCCCCTAAATTTCCACGGGAACGGGAAAAAACTTATTTTTTCATTTTACATCTTAGCGCGTACGAAGTCGCGGGCAAAAGCTATTTAGGATGTATTTTAGGACAGCCCTATAGGTTAGGTTAGGTTTTTTTTATAAAAATCCTGCAATATTTACAGTTTCAGAAAAATTAAGGCAGCGGGGCAATGCGGGGGGCTTGCTTGCATGCTTGCTTGAGTCCTTGCTTTGCATGCTTGATTGCATACTTGCTTTCATGCATGCTTGCATGCTTGCTTGCATGGGTGCTTACTTGCATGCATGCTTGCTTGCACGCTTGCTTGCATGCATGCTTGCATGCTTGCTTGCATGGGTGCTTACTTGCATGCATGCTTGCTTGCACGCTTGCTTTGCATGCTTGCTTGCCTGCTTGCATGCCTGCTTGCATGCATGCTTGCATGCTTGCTTGCATGGGTGCTTACTTGCATGCATGCTTGCTTGCACGCTTGCTTGCATGCTTGCACGCTTGCTTGCATGCTTGCTTGCCTGCTTGCATGCCTGCTTGCATGCCTGCTTGCATGCCTGCTTGCATACTTGCATGTATGCTTGAAAGCTTGCAGGTTTGGTTGCTCGCTTGCTTAATTGCTAGCTTCTTTGAAATGCTCATGGTTCACGCGTGCGAAGCCGCGGGCAAAAGCTAGTACATACATAAATCACGTCTCTATCCCTTACGGGGTACACAGAGCCTAAGGTTAACAAGAATTAAACGCCAGAAGAAGAATGAATGAAGAATTATTTCAAATATTACCGAGAGTTACCTGGTTTAATACAGACTGAGTTTAATTTTCGCTTCAAGATGTTTCTACTAATTAATATTTTTGTATAATACAGTGTCACATTAAAGCCCGTATTTTCAATAAAAACAGTTTGTTTATTTTTCAAAAGCTGATTCTGAAACCATAATTTATTTATGTCTAACTTAGGCAGTAATAACACTCATTAAAATATCTTGAATTATTTGTTTCTTGTATATCTATGTTAGTGAGGTATTAATTAAAGTTTAATCACCTATCATTAATCTAGCAACGGATCACAGAATACGACTTAATTGAACACATACTCATTAAAAATTCTACACGAATGGCCAGGAGCTTACAACTTGAGTAAACCTCTACGAGAATAATTTACAATACGATCTGAAGACCGCATTTGAAAGTGGGCATCGGAACTTCACCACACCTACCGGCTCCTTTCTTTCACAGATCCACCAGAATTTGCGGGCTCACAGTTTTCTTAAACAGGGGAAGAGTGGAAGTGTTCCCTGAATGCTACAATCTGCATTTAGAAGACAAGACAAAATAAAAGTATCGAACTTTGGCCTGTCATCGGCATCAAAAACTTCAGCGTAAAAGTCAAAACGTCGCAAAGTCAGTTTTAAAAATGTTTACCGCGAAAAAGTGAGCCATAAAAGACGCTGCCAAGTATATTTTAGAAGCTATTCTCCACAATTATTCACTTGGTGGAACCTTTGTGGAGCTACTCAACTCCGCGCAGACTCAAGGGGCGTCTCAGCCGCAAGTCTGAGACGCTATTTGTTGTCTAACGTACAAGATGAATACGTAAATGTACATATTTGAGGCATATTGAATAATTAATTTGCACCAGTTGAAAGGCTTACCGTGTCTCAGTGTAAGTACATACTTACAGAATTATTGATTTTATTGTAAATTGAGACAGGCTTCACATTTATATGTCGGATAACCCGCGTGGCCTTAATCAAGCGATGTTATTCAGTTGCCTGGATTTCAAAAACCTTATACTCGTAGCTTGTAGTTTAATATTCCACTATCCTATCTATTTATCTAGTTACAAATATACCTATTTTCCTTGGTTTCGGCATAACGCGTGAATGGCTAGGCCGATCTCGTAAATTCTTTTTTGTCCTGTTTGTTATTATCAGATGAAGGTTCTTATCAAACAATACGTATTTAAAAAGAAAGAAAAAAAATCTGGAATGGGGTCGTAGCCTTAGACAAAAGCTAGTTTAAGAATATTATTAAGAATACTTAGATTAATTGAATTAAATTAAAGAGGAACTTCTCAAATTGGCAATTAAAATAACATGTTTTATTTTGCATGAAACCGATCCGAACCCTTGTCAAGTTGTAAGTCGCGTAACGTTCGCGAGAGAACTCGACACAGAAAACGATACATCTCAAAATAAAGCAGGTCAAGTGCACCGCAGCGTACAGCGAACGGCAGAACAGTTTTATAATTTGTTCATAAGTTACTGGTAAACGTTTGTGCAATCTTGAAGAAGAAAATAATAGTAAAGCTGACGTTTGCCTCATTTTTTTCATGCTTATGTTGTTTATTTAGATTTCTGTACGCGCGAGAGTTTCAAATGGTTGTTAATTCTGTTCATAGGTTTGGCTCAACCATATGTGTACCTATCCTGTGTGCAAAACGAAGCTAGATATAAGCTAAAGTAAGCGTCATTTTTTGTAAATTGGTATTACATGACCGGGTAGCCTAGTGGGTAGAGAACTACCCAGACTATGAAGCTTGCGGTCCCAGTTATTTGTATGAAAAATACGAATGTTTGTTCTCGAGTTTTGGATGTTTAGGTATTTAAGCATCTTTATCCGTTGTCTAGTACCCATATTACAAGCTCTGCTTTAGTTTGGGACTAGGTCATTGGTGTCAATTGTCCCAAGATATTTATTTATAAAAGTCTTCCTCGAAGTGTGGCTTATTACTACCCAAACTCTTCTGTTTTACAAAACTTTGATAGTCTAGTCTAGTAGTCTACGGTTTGTTGGTTATATTTAAGATTCTTAACCAATACTGTCGATTTTAGCTAGCTTGTTGTTGCAGTCAAACATTTTACGTAACAATTTATGACTATTATACTTCCATGCTGGTCTGGGAGCAAAAAAAAACATAGAATGTATCAGTTGCCTCTCTTTCCGCGCAGATGATAAAAGGCCATCAAGGGAATGGGCGAAAATCATAGGAATCATGGTTATAGGCGATGCGGCTAGCAACCCATCACTGTATTGATTCCACTCACGCCCACAGTGTCTTGCTAAACGTGGCCTGTAGGCCTTAAGCTCTGTCTGTACCTATGTATGTATAGTTTTTATTCCAGTTTGACATTATGTTTTCCGTAGCGTCAACAACCTTACGTAACATTGAATAAAACCGATGATATATTCTAGTGTTTTACTTGTCTGTATTAATTTTGACACGCCATAAATTTCGAGAATCCTCGCTCTAATTATAAGCGCTATATAGTTCTTCATCTTGAGCGAAGAGCGGCCAAGCGCTCTGATACAAATTTGCCTCGTCTCGATGTTCACAGGGATACTTGATACGGTGCGCGGGATGGCTCGAGAAATTTCTCACTTCAGTAAAGGCCAAGGGGTATTAAGTTTCTGTATAGGATTTGCTATTATTGTATTGCGTGCTGCAGTTATAGCATTTATAGAACCAGAGCCATGTTTTGTATAAAACACTGATTAGAAAACTCGATTATGTGAAAATCATTTAACAAATCAAGAAATAAGTTTATCTGGAATACAAAATTAATACCAAGCACGTAGGTACGGTCAAGTGCAAAAATAAGTATCGATACGAACTTCTCAAAAATATGTCCCACGACCTTATTACGCCGGTGTAAGAGCGTATGGTACTTATTTTTGAAACTTTGACTAGATACATATTATTACACTTGACTGTACCAAGAAAAAACACGTTTTATGGTAAAGCAAGATGGGCGCGAGAATTTCATAGCCTAAGGGCCCTGATAACGTTAATCCTGCGCTGTGGTCACCAATCCATATAAACTACATAAAATTTTAATTAACAAACAAGATTTTATTACATTTTTTTTCAATATTTCACCAATATTTCTGTTTAATTTTCACATTTTAGGGGTAAACTTGGAAAAAGCTTTTATTAGTACAGCGCTCAAAGTCACGGAAAAATACGTGACCAATTGGGCTGGATTAGAATTGGAGATTTTGCAATGATTCCTTCAGTAAGTGTATTAAGCTTTTGTGGTATGGATACTGAAGTTGTTACGGCTTACTCGGTAAAAATAATCTATCTATTGTTTGTATAGGTTTCCTAATGTAGCTCTATGAAATCTCGAACTCGAGATGTGTCACGATTGAATCGAGTTAACGAAACTACTCAATGAAACTACCATTCTTGTCATCCTACCTATATTTATAAATGCGATAGTTTGTGCGAGTGCATTTCGTTGTATTTGTTACTCTTTTACAGTGATACAGCTCTACAGATTTGGATGTAATTTGATATCTATGTTTAATTGTTCACTTATAAACTTAATGTGTAATTACTTAAACATAAAAATATAAATGTATTACAAGATAAATTAGTTAAAATTAAAACTAAAATAAATCTAAAAACTTACTCCTGTGCGGCATTGAGCCAAAGATGCTGGCAGCATTTCCCCGCTGCATTGCAATACTAATTCGCTGTGCGAGGAAGCTGCCAGCTCTTTGGTCTCCGTTGCAGTCGATCAGCCTCTTAGATATTTCCTTAATTAATATTATGTTTAATTTTGTACTTACTTCCATTGCTTCCATGCTGGTCTGGGAGCAAAGGAAAAATATAGAATGTACCAGTTGCTTCTCGTCCCGCGCAGATGATAAAAGCCCATCGAGAGAATTTGCGAAATATTCAGGAATCATGTTATAGGCGATGCTGCTAGCAACCCATCACTATTTTGATTCCTTTTTCCACCTATGCGCCTACAATCATGCTAAACGTGGCCTTTAGGTCTTGTTACCTTAGGCTCTGTCTAGCCCGTAAGGGATATAGACGTGATTATGTGTATGTGCATGTATTAATTTTGTATCTCGATATTCCCACGACATCGAGTCCATAATAATCTCAAAATCTCTAACGCGAGTAGTGGTCTTCTTGCATTATAAACGAAGACCAAAGTTGGATTTCCAGGAACTAGGTCAAAGATATAATTATCAAGTTCGTATACGAAAAGCATTAAAGTACCTACCCGGCCATAAAGATTGCACTCCGGTCTTTGGAAAGAGACGATTAGTGTCACGTAAGTAAGTAAGTAAGTAAGTAAATGCTTTATTGTACAAATATAGAGAAGTAGAGACAAATCACAAAAAAACTTAAGCAAGTTTGAGCGAGACAACGTTCTACGAAGCCGAAATTAGCTGAAAAGACCGATGTGTTGGCCGGGTACCGTACAACTGTTTCAAACTAACTTTTCCCGAGGTGAAATTTTGCAATTCTACATACGAACATCTCGGTCTTGTAGGAATATCGACACAAAAAGTCGTATGTGTAGATAGATACATAGCCTAAGCTACATAGCCTAAGCTAACAAGACTTAAAGGCCACGTTTACCATGATTGTGGGGGTATAGGTGGAAAGGGGAATCAAAATAGTGATGGGCTAGCCGAATCGCATGACATGATTCCTATGACTATTGCTCATTCCTCGAAGAGAAGCAACTGGTACATTGCGGAAATCCAACTAGCGTTAAGTATTTGTAAACATACAGACAGGCACAAACTCTCGCATTTGTAATATTAGTCGGCCTACAGCACTATATAAGTTTTCGTTAGGTACCTATATAAGTTTTACACATTGATATCATCATCATCATCAGCCAGAAAACGTCCACTGTTGAACAAAGGTCTCCCCCTTAGAACACTATAATGAACGACAACTCGCCACCTGCATCCACCGGTTTCCCGCACCATTCACGATGTCTTCGGTCCACTGGGAGGCCTGCCAACACTGCGTCTTCCGGTTCGTGGTCGCCTCTCGAGAACTTTCCTCCCCAACGATTGACACGTTGATATGGTAGGCCAAAAATGTAGCATTATTATTAGATAAGCGATCGTAAAACATTTACTATGCTGAACAATTATATCCTAAAATAACAAAAATATCAGTCTTATCAAATTGTAGTAATTATTATATTGTAGGACAGTGGATTGTATTGAAAGCTGCTATTATTTTTGTGATTGTAATTAAATAATTATACTTTCTCAAACATTGTCGTAAATGTCGACATTGTATTCTGAGTAACAGAACACGAAAGGCCTTGTTGACGGCCGAATTATATTGCAGGAGCGATTTTCTGACCATAAATCGGATTGCTGGACTGTTTTTCATTTGTTTTTAACTTTTTTTAAAGTCAAAGAAACTATGGAATAATGAACAACAATGTCCTACAGCCTCTTTACTCCCAGACCAGCATGGAAGAAATGTGTGGAATGGATGGTGTTGTGAAGCTTGCCACCAATACCTGAAATGATGACCACGACCACTCAAGAGTGATACCGACAAAGATGAAGAAGATATATATACCTACATGAACTTCGTGCGAATTACTTGTACCTACTACGCTGGTTTTCTCTCGAGCAGGACGGTGGTGAGCACGTTGCTGCCGTTTCCAGTGCAAGTGGCGTACACTTTTAATGATATTCCGAGAGCTCGCAGATATTTTAGAGTAGGTTGGGACTGCGATAATACTTATATAATGCTGTAAAAATTGTGTGTGTGTATGTGAGAGAGAGAGAAACATATATTTACACGCATTCGATTCACGTAAATGTACATATAAAAGAAAGAAATAATTCCATTATACTTAAAAATAATACCGATATGGAGCAAAAATGGCGAAATGTCCTATGGTTATCTAATACCTTTAAACGTGCAAACGAGTCTTTGAAACTGAATATGAATATGAATATGAATATGAATCACGGAAACGGCTCCGAATTACATTGCAGGCGCGAATTTCTGACCATAAATCGGATTGCTGCACTGTTTCTCTGTTGTTTTTAATTTTTTAAAATGTTAAAGAGACTATGGAATAATGAACAACAATGTCGTACAGCCAAGTCGATGGGCGAGGAGTGCGCGTTCTGTTCGAGTCTAACGTTTTTATCAATGTCTCAAATAGCTTACGGCGACAGATGATATAAAAAAAACTTAAGAAAAAAGGCGGGAACGTGAAAACCACCTAAGTTACGAGGAAGTTTAGTGCAAAAATTATTTTCATTTCCGCTGAATGTTTGAGAAAAACATTATATCGGCCTCAGCTGGACGAACAATTGGCTACTTCCCAGGCCTCGACATTAATCTACTAAGCTAGTACATAAAATGCTGCAATTGCAGCTCCAGTTAAAAAAGCTAAGCATTCTATCTTTAAAAAAAATTATGTATCAAGTATCTTTCTTGTGAAGACGTCGAACCTATAAAATATCAGCCGCAGCAAAGGCGTCCCGCAATCTGAAATATAATTTCCTTATATCGGAAATTGTGAGTAGAGACACACTTT
This sequence comes from Pandemis corylana, assembly GCA_949127965.1. Lineage (NCBI taxonomy): Eukaryota > Metazoa > Arthropoda > Insecta > Lepidoptera > Tortricidae > Pandemis > Pandemis corylana. The sequence continues at coordinate 9,677,340 of OX421866.1, read as the reverse complement.
AATGTGAAATATTTATACTTGTTATCTTACTATACCTGTGCTTGTGCCTTGTTTAGACAAATTAAATGCTTGCATGGTTTAAGTGGGGATAGTAACTGATCGGCAACGCAAGAGATATAGCGATATGATATGCGTATGTCAGAGTAAGATAGATAGGCGACTTCATTTTACTTGCACACCGTAAGTTTAAGTGAACCCAGTGACACTCTTAATAGAAAGAAATAATGCTTCGTGTTTTTTGACGCGACAGCTGTCATTATTAAGGTCCGACTACACCGGTGCGTAAAAGATGTTGACGGTGCTTTACGCAACGAAATGTACGAAAAAACGGTGAGAAAACGTGACGCCTACGACACGTCACTGCGTATACTCGGCGGTGTGGTTGCTCCTTTAAATAAAGACTCCAAATGGTCTTATTTAAGTAATGGCAATGAATGAATCCTAAGTGGTTAGTAATAATATACCTACATTATGTTTATCACTAATTTCGACTTCAAACGACAGCAGTGGGACGTAAGGCTAGAGATGATGATGAATCATCTACCACAATGTTACAGAACAATTTTGAGTACCTAACAGAATACAGTTGTTACAAAAGACACGTACACATAGAATAACTAATCTTAGTGCATTTTATTCGTATGCAAAATATAGATAGAGATTTTGCTTATCTTAAATCTAAAGAAAGAAAACTCTACAGATAAAGTGAATAAAATTCTAGCTTAATCAAAACAAATGAAGTATTACTGTAACCATGTAAGTTTTACGAGTACAAGTACTTGTCACGTCTGAACGCAGCCTCTGCAGGGGTGGTACCTAAAGGTAATCGGATCGACGCTCCAGCTACTATTATAGCATGCTGGTGTAACTATCTCGCCTGATAGTATTGGATTTGGAGTTTAGCTCAGCTTATCGCCTTGTCGTTAGCAAGGTGACAAATTTAATAGCGCTAAACACAGCGTGGATAAGGCAAAGCAGAATTTTTTCACTCTTTCCTATAATACAGTGCTTGTGCTCCTAGAATGTCATTCGGCTTTTTCTTGCTATCTCCCTCACTCGGGCGATGCATCATCATCATCATCAGCCTATATTAGTCCACTGCTGGACGTAGGCCTCCCCTAATGAGCGCCATAGCGCCCTGTCTTCAGCTTGACGCATCCAGCATCTGCTTGCAGTCTTTCGCAGATCGTCATCCCACCTGGCCGGAGGGCGTCCTACACTACGTTTGCCGAGTCGCGGTCTCCACTCAAGAACACGTTTACCCCAGCGGTTGTCGGTTGTTCGCGAGATATGGCCGGCCCACTGCCAATTCAGCTTGCTAATTCTTTGAGCTATGTCGGTAACTTTGGTTCTCTGTCGGATGTATTCGTTACGAATCCTGTCCTTCCGGGCGATTCAAGTATCAAAGTATTCTAAGAGCCCACGGACTATAACTTCGAGACGAGACACTTGACTCCGTGTAATGCCCACGAGCAAAGAGGTCAATTTATGATTGTCTTCAGCGATCTCTTCACGGTTCGCACAACTGGCATCAGCGTGGAATTATATAGATAGAGTTAGCTACATTCAGATGTTCATTTTACGAAACGATTTAAAAAAACCGAGCTGTAAAAACTTTGCAGATTACAGATGCCGTTTTTCAGTCTTTTCTGTATTTAATACACACAAAGAACCTAAAATAACTACCCACAACCATTGTAAATGTTAACGTAACCTTCAAAAATGTTCGACAGTACCGGAAATTATTTAAATTTTACAATGTACACTGTATAAATTTTGCCTGATCGCGAAGCCTCAAACCGCCTGCTGGTAACGAATGATATCATTTACATACTTTACCGAAACTCAAATAAAATAAAGTTACTATAAATAAAGGAGAGATATCTGGAATTGGAGGTAGTCCGGAGGCTCTGTAGGCAGAAACTAGAAATTACTTTTACGTAGAATGGCTTTGTTTACACTTTGAGAACCAAAAATATTCACCTTCCTGCTGCCTTAAAAGCTGGTAAAAGCTTAGCTTGTAGAGAAATAGCAAGGTAAATGTTTAGTTATTCTTTTGTCTTTGTAGTTAGGTATATCATTATTTCAGGTTAGCTAAACTTGAGACCTTAGGCTGCACTATACAAGAAAAAGTTACACTTAGATACATATTTTGCGCTTCTTAGACAATGTAGTGATTAAAAACAAGCAGCCACATTACGTCACGTTAACTTACGAGTAAAGAAAGATAGAAAGAAAGAAGGCATTTATTCCTTTTTGCAAGACACAGAAATATAAGAGAATATACACAGTTTAAAGTAGAAAATAATCAAGACATATAAAAATAGATCATCAGCATTGTGTGTGTCTTCGCAAAAGTGAAACGGTCGCTGGCTCAGCATTACGGCTGAGGTGTTAGACACCTGCAGCACTGATTTTCAGTCAGAACCGTCTATGACTCACGAAACGATACACAGATAAAATATACTACATAATCCATAAACTTTTACGTAAACAACAATACATAGATAGAACCCATACACCACATACACAAGTAAAAACACACATACATAAGTAAAAACATCATTCCAGTCTAGAAGCGTCTGTATGCATGTACGTTTGTGTATATTGTGTGTGTGTGTGTGTGTGCGTATGGTCAGGGGGCAAGCATTAGTAACCACACTCATGTCACGTACAATTATAATGGATGAATAAGCAGACTTATTTCAACCGCTGAAACTACAGCAACGGTTATTTCGCCTATTCAGACTACGTGACTGTTCTTTGTTACCCGAGTACTGTTTCCATCCTAGATGCCGAATATTCTCAAAGAAAACACAAGCCTAATTTCCACTATAATATTATTTCAGAACGAATGATTATTCGAACGTACTTTTTAGACGAGAATTATTCTGACGTATTTGTACTTTGCTAAAAAGATCAAAGCGTTTTCTACGTCTAGGTAAATGTAAACTGAGTATTGTTTTTAAATTTGTTTCTTTTGAAACCGGCCAAGTGCCACTAACAATTGCAGCCTGCCTACTACAAAATGTAGGCAGCATGATGTCATTTTATATTGGTTACTTACATAGTCTTATGATTTCCAGATTCAATGGAAGTCCCCCCATAGGTTTTGATACCATAGTAATTTGTATGGAAACACCTGTTCCAGTGACTGTAATTGTACATGTCTTTTGATTGCATTGCCTTAGAAGCTTAATTTTTTATTGCTTCAAGGGGTATCCGACTTGGGTATTTTATATAAATTTCGGCTTGATACTCTCACGCGTTGAGTAATAACATACATACCTATACTATTAGAACTCAGATAAATCAAGAGATTCAACTACTAGCATTCTTTGTTGAATGGGGGCTATTGCGGGTGAATTTACCACTAGAGAGGTACTAGTGTCGCGTGAGGTCCTATAACAATCACTTTTGACTGGTTTTGGCGAGCTTCTTGACATAAATTATAATTTCTTTCATTTACCATATTTTTCGTGAAATTATCGCAAACTTGGATTATTTGACGATGAATGTGAACGCTTTGAAAGCGGAATTAAGAAGAATAGGCGCAAAATTAAACGGCCTCAAAGTTAAAATTGAAGATAGTTATTTACAATGAATAAACTTAATACGATTCAAGATATAAAACTTTGTTTCGGCGCCGATCTTATAAAGTCGCCTTTTACAGCTATAACTCTGGACTTTAGTCTACAGTGCAGCAGTGGCGCCAACTGGTGAGCAAAGAAACGATAGTCCCCGTTCATGCCAGCAAATTCGCAAGTAAAACCAAATAAAGGTGATTAACACTGAAATCTGAATAAAAGTGCAAAGGTGCGCAGGAAGCGTAACATACGTCGGCGGGCCAACAAAATGATGATAAATGAATATGCGTTTTTTTATGTAAAAACCGGAGCCAGAGGCATACATTTTGATACCTATCTACAAAGAGAGGTCCTCACTTTGTCAAGTTTATTTAGAGGCAGATTTAAAAGCAGTTGAAATAAGTTTTTTGTCGTTCAAGTCAATCAGACCGTTGGAGGTAAACGAAAACCTAGTTTGACAAAGTTTGATAACTTGACGTTAAAATGGGGGTATTACAAACCCAACGCATGAAGAGAACAAAACTATGGGCGCTGACATAATATTGACTTGTAGTACATGCATCGGTTCAAATTTGGAACTATCCGGTAACTGCATGCAACTCCAGCTCTTTAGAACAAACATGGATAGTACTAGAAACTTGAGTACGAATGTCCAATGCTAAAGATGAATGTGCTTGGAAAATCGAGTAGTTACATCCGGTACAATGCGGGTTTGCGTAACTAATAGACTAGAATTTGAAATGGTGAAGTTCTAGAAACAAATCACGTTACTCTTTGGTACGTACTGAAACTGTGTTTTCTTTTTGTGACACTGTGGCCGTTCTAACAACAAAGAATCAAAATAATATAAGTTTAAAAATAAAAGGAGTTCCTATACATAAAACTACGTTGTCGCCACGTAATTTGCCGGTTGTTTACTTGTAAAAATCCTATCTAATGATCTTTCAAACTACGTTCTAACAGAATTTTTTCAATGAATCCTTTATGAAAGACTAGCTCTTAAGGTAGTCAATAGATAATAAAATTCCCGGATCGCTAGAAACTCTAGGTTATCTTTAAAAGAGCTTCGAAAGAATCTATTGAACTCCGATATTCCTTTACACAACCTCAAAGGGGTTGCTGGCGTGTCATGGTTTTCTAAGCGATAGTTTTGATTGTGGGGCTTTTTTTAGCGCTCGGATATTTACTGCAACAGAGTGGTTGAAAAGGTGATAATCAGGGTCTCCTTTGCCGCTCAGTTATTTCTTAAGCAAACGCCTACTCGCTTGAACGGGTTATTTTCTATACGTTCGCGACAAAGTAGCTCCTACGAAAACATTATTGATGCCTCGCTCCAGTTTTTGATTCAATATCATCACAATTTCACAATTATTAGTGATTCAATATTATCATATCATCTACGTAAAGTACCAGTCTCTGTTGCATTTCGTTACACAAATCAGAGTGCCGGAGACTCTAATCTGCCCATATCTTTTCCTCTTTGCTTTTCCTAAAAGCTGGCAACTCGGCTGCGATTGTTGGCTTTGTTTTCATTATATTTTCACACCTAATCTAGTATTGCGGGCTTATCATCAGGTGACCCATTTGCTCGTTTACCTTACTTGTTGTATAAAAAAATCCAGAGCTGTATTTGCATAACAGGTAGGACTTACAATGTCCACTATCACACAGCAAAATAATGTTCAGCTTTGAAGTCCGTGTCTCTACAAGAAGTTGGTTTTTATCCTAGCAGGTTGAATATACGAGTACAGGGTCTCAAAAGAGCATTAACTCTTTACTGGAAATGTCAGGCAATACCATTCGGTTAGTGCCATGTAATAATGTACGTTAATAGCCGGTAACTTATGCTCTCACGTAACACGAGATACTCGTCCGTTTGTCACTAACGGAGCCCCGTTAGCTCGCTAAATTAAATTATCATCTCCAGACGTTACCACCGATGCCTGTAATTTACACTTGTACGTAAATTTTCACGTAAATTCTGAGTTACTTATTTCGCACGGCCCGCAGAGGTTGGCTATTAATATAATAAATGGCCGCTGTTTCATTTAAGGCCTTTATTTCTCATGATGATTTTTATGGGTTTATTTTAACGGATGATGAATAAGTTGGCTAATATACTCAAATAATCTAAATAGTGTGTGGTAAAACATTTTCATTTTTCATTTTTATTCCTGAACTAGCTTCTGCCCGCGACTTCGTCTGCGTAGAATTATACATAAAACCTTCCTCTTGAATCACTCTGTCTATTAAAAAAACCGCATCAAAATCCGTTGTGTAGTTTGAAGATATAAGCATACATAGGGACATAGGGGCATAGGGACAGAGAAAGCGACTTTGTTTTATACTATGTAGTGATTTTTCCTTGTGACAGATCAGATACCGAAAAGTCTGTGTAGAGGTTAACTAAACAACAAAACGGTTCAACAACCCATGTTTCAAATCATCGTTGCTTATGGGTAGGGTAGGTAGGTACGTATGTAGTGATAATAATCGATTATCGCCAGGGGGTTTCCTATTACGATGAAAAACGTTTGGACGTATGAATCGCTTGGAATAATACGCATCTCCCGAAAGCATTTTATCCTAAAACCTTTTTGAGGATGCCCCTTATTTTTGCAGGGTACGTAAGGTTGGGTTTGGTTTGGGTGCGATTTATAATTATTATCAAATTATAAAGACTGTCATATACATCATTTGGAATTAGATAAGGAAAAATACCAATAAGTTGGTATCACAATGTACGTTGGATCCAGTTATCTCTATCCTGTGCGAATTATAATATCCACGGATAAATAATTTGTGTGCCTGATCCAACTCCGCTTAGCCATTTTTGTGTATATTTCAATAAATCCCGAAAAAAAGTTCATGTACGAGAAGGTACGTAAAGTTAATACGAACGTGCGATGTATGAACGTGTTTAAATTTTCAATTTTGTGTAATGGCGCGCTTTTCCCAACAACATCGTCCAAAATGCGAATACCAACTCGTTTACCCAAGAATACTCCAGAAACACTGTCCCCTGTGGCATATCATTACTTGTAACCGCTGCTTCATTCTTAAAATACAATGCGGAGCATTTTATGCGCGCATGGAGTATGTAAACTAGCTTTATTTTGTCCTGGATGTAAATTATGGGCACCCGTAAATTTCCGCTACGTTTTAGCGTGTACGGAATTACTTCTAACAAGCGAGCCACGTCCAGCCGGCTGCCGAGGTGTTAAATGTAATAATTCCTCACGGAGTTCAACTACCTTTGGACACTGGAAGTGTTTGTTAATTTTCTGTTTCGATGTTTACATACATAAGGCATAAATCACGTCTGCATACCTTACGGGGTAGACAGCCTAAGGTAGCAAAACCCAAAGGAAAAAAAACGATGTTTGTTTCTCGTCGATTATTTGTAGCGACTATTGGCAGAGTGCAAAGCGGGTGGAGGGGGTAGCCTAAACGATCACAGCGCTCGCTATGGCTAAAATTGTCATTTTTGTCGCTGACTTGTGCTGTCAAATCCATATTGCAGTAAACATTTTCTAATAGTTTTTGAGATAAAATATGGTCCTGGTAAGATGTGTTGTTGTGAATTGTAATAACACCAAGAAGAATAGCGACTGTAAATTTTACCAATTTCCAAAGACCATGGTGGAAACGAGACCAAAGAAATAAGTGGATATTTGCCGTAAGAAAAAAAAATAAGTTACCTAACCTCTAAAATTTTCACTGAAAACAACAATTTTAATGTTATTGGCAATAATGTTACTGACTACCATTGTCCAAAATTGTGTAATATAGTAAAATAACACAATATTTCATTAATATTTTTCACAATATTTACTTATTTCTTGTTTGACAGCGGTGACAATATTGTCCATAATGGCCGCCTGGCACGTGGCGCTGTCGTCGCGCACGGTCCCAATAGCTGCTGTTTTGTGTCCCTTAAAGATATCTCTTCCAGTTAACCTTTGAACGATTGACAGGACAAGTAACTAAATCTATCTGTAAGGTAAGGGACTGAGGTTTAAAAATGTCGTTAAAAAGCAACGACGGGATGTGGACATTCCACCGAAGATCAATCGGCAGCCTCTTCAGCCAAGCGCGGAAAGAATATACCTGTTCATACTTACGTAGGCCAAATATAATAATATAGCGTATACAAACGTTTTGAAGACGCTAAAGCCTGTCAAGGGCTGCTCGGAAAGGTCAAGATAGGCTATGTTGCCATAATCAAGAAAAGGGAGAAGGAGTGATGGTGCCAGAGTTATCTTGGTATGAAAAGGGAGAAAAATTGTCTTGCTGTCTTACTCACTCTTATAGGTTTGATGCTTGAATCGGCCGATGGTACCCGAAATCTGCATGGCATTCTAAGTAGCTTGCGGACTGTACTTACAGTTTTGTCCCGTGCTTATGTATGTATGTAAACTCTTTATTGTGCAAAATAAACAAGACAAATACAATTGACAAACACTGAGATATACGCACAAAGGCGGACTGATCCCTTTAAGGGATCTCTTTCATTATAATGTGAATGTTTACGTTGGGAGGGGAAGGCCTAGACGGACGTTCTGAGACCAAGTAGGAGACGTTTTGGAAAAAGGTCAGGTCAGGATTACCCGAAACCGACGAGCATGTATGAAGAGATTGATGAATCAATGTGGATGAAGCGAAAGAAGTATGTCAGGATCGTAGCAAGTTGAACAACGTTTCTGCCTACCCCTGTGGGAAAGAAGCGTCACGGTATGTATGTATGTATGTATTATAATACCTACCGACTGACAACAATCGGTACTTGCTGTCTTCTTCTCTGTGCGATAGTGGAAAAGGTTACATAAAACCATATTGCTTGATAATAGCTGCTATATTTCAAAGGTAACATACGTTCCATTCAACTTAGTAGGTAATTGCTCCATTTATAAAGAATGCAAGACTTTCATATATTTACGATGTGATCATTTTGTGCAGTTTTGCTTTTAATAGTTTCTATTTGACGTTATATTTCATTTGATACCACCTTACTGTAGTAATATTAAATTGAAATGGTTTATAAGTTTTGTCTGAAGTCACGGTATTTATTAGAGCTTTTCCAGCAAACTTAAGTCATCTGTGTGGCTAGCAGAGGGAGAAATGTCGCCTGCAAAACCTGTATTTAGATATTCTACAGTGCTCATAGAGTCTGCCTCTAATTGCATCTACTTAGCGTGCATCATATTTGTGAAATTGTTTTACGAGTCAAGGAACTTGACGTGCTTCTAATATATTACGCAAATCATTTTGAACATTTGTCCCGATTCTTGGATTTTCTTTAAACATTGTGTAGGTACGTGCCTATGTGACTGTGTAAGTGCTTATTTGAAAAATTATTAATGAACTAGAAGCTAGATTGATATTAATAATGATGAAAAACAGATTTAAATTAACATGGCGTTTACCAAAACAATGGTAATTTCCCTTCGATATGCCAGACTATTTAGTATAGCAAATATTTTTTTTGGGAGTGCGACTCGACATAAAAGCGCGTTCTTCGGAATCGCAAAATGTAAACTATCGTTACCAAAAGTAAAGTTTTTTTTTCATCAATGAAATAAAACAAACAACATGACAGATGAGGTTAACCACACTTTTAGTGATAACACAAACTCGAATCGAGCGATAATTTTAGCAGTCAATCGCCTCTGGAGCGACAGATCAAAGACGTAGTTAGTTTTAAGTAGGTAATAACCTTGTTTGATGCTCGGACGTTTTAAAATAAATGGATTCCTTTTCCTGGGTCATTCACAGGAGACGCTGAAGCGTGCTATCGTCACGCTTGCGTTAATAACCGCCAAGGGAAATGTACATTATGAAACAACTAAAACCAAGATGACCAAGGAACCATAAACTATTTTGATAAGTATGGAAAAGTACATCGCCATTTTGAATGAAGTAATGGCTCTGAACAGAGTTTCTTGCGGCCTTTTTCTTAACAATCTCGGTTTTTATTCAAGTGGAAATCAGTTTCGTACACCCGAATTATAATAGCCCGTTTAGCCTTATGTTCACTGAATTTACAATATAGTCGAGGCGTTCAAATAAAAGGCGAATGGGTGTTTACTAGACAAGCATAAAAGTTTCTTAGTCGGTAACGTAGGCAAGTGAAATGCGATTTTACTCAGAAATATAAGTGCCCTCGAGATCCGCCTTACGTGCGCGCAAAGCACTCCTTATCATGTTGGCTTTCTACCACAAACCTCTACAGGGATTTCATACAGTTGAAATTAAAAGAAAATGGCAGAATAGAAACAGGTTTAGAAATCTTTAACACGTTATTGCTAGAGAATTGGGATTAAAATATAATAAGTACTAATGGGCACTAATGCTATCTTTTCTCAATAACAATTTTAAAAAGCAACGATACATACATTCAGATCCAGATCTCTATTCCTGGATTCTGAATTTCACATTTAAGACACATTAATTCCTTATCAGTATTTATATCCATTCGAAAATCCATGTTTATTTAGCAATTACCCGATACGATGGGTATTAAGGATAAATTTCTTATCGATATTTGGAATAAATTGCCGTTGCTTTTCCATACCGCTTTGATGTATGTGAATGGTAAAATCTGGTACACCCTTTATGAAACCATTTTAAGCCTTGCTACTGTTTTTTGTGATTAAGTTAATTTTCTTTTAGGCAGGTAATGCACCAGTTTCGCGCTTGTACAGTATAGATAATGACGTTATTATGTGGTTATCGTAGACTTTGTTTAGGTTGTTAACGGACTGCATTTATAGTTCACATAAATGCTATGCCACAGGGTTGCTTTTTTGGCCCTACACTTTTCAGCATTAGTAATATAACTTTATGATATCGTGTAATTTGTTTGAAATTGATAAATCTGAACATTATGAATAATACTTCCAAATAGTATTGAGTTCGTCAATACAATATGAGAGGCCATTTTCAATCAATCACCGTAACAAATCAGTCGGGGTAGACTCTGTATATGTGCACCAATTTTCCTTGTACTGAACATTGGTTTGGAAACACGTGTCGTAATGTTATCAAAACCTTTTTAAGACTAAAGAAAGCAACAAACAATTTTTTCCGACAAACTCATGACTCTTTTGCAAATTCTCAAAAATAAATGGTCTTATTAATAATAACTGTGGCCATTAGACTCTTGAGTTATTTCCCCTAGCGACCTTTCGTGAACACATTTTGTTTAATGAATCCAAACATATTTCACAACCTGCAAGTTCCAGCACGAATTAATTTCGCCAGCGAATTTGCTAAGTGCCAAATACGCTGTATGTTTCGCAATAGACCATCCGATCCATTTAGATATTGCTTCTGCGGGAAGCAATCGAATTAACGAAATGTAAACTAAAGTGAGTACTGAAATAGATCTCAAAAATAAATGTTTTCTCCCTTTCTTTAAAGGAATACTTGTTTTTTTCCATGGAAATGTTGAACACAGATGGAAAAATGCGATATCCGTTTCATTCGATTGAGTGATGGTTTAAAGGAGGTTGATTTGCTTTACTTTGAGCCTAAGCGACAGCTTGGGACTGAGGTCGTTTAGTGAACCGTGAAATATGGGTTTATGTTTTTAGAATGCTTCCAAGCTGGTCTGGGAGTAACGAAAAAACATAGAATGTACCAGTTGCTTCTCCTCCCGCGCAGTTGGTAAAAGCCCATCGAGGGAATGGGCATAGGAATTATGTTATATGCGATGCAGCTGGCAACCTATCACTGTTTTGATTCCCCTTTCCACCTGTACGGCCACGATCATGCTAAGGGTGGCCTTTAGGTCTTGTTCCCTTGGGCTCAGTCTACCCCGTAAGAGATAAAGACGTGATTCATGTATGTATGTATGTATGTATGTTTTTAGAATATAAGGCGCACAGTGTACATTTGACAAAGATGTTTGTGCTAAAACGTATAAAAAAAACGGTGAAATTTTAAAAATATTTTGTTTGACTCTGTCGGAGCGCTTAAAATAGAACGTACTTATGTCCTACTTACCTACATCAAATTCGATTTCGAAAACTGTCGGTCACTGTAGGTATAGTCGAGCAAGGAACTTCTTACCCGGGAATGTTCAGTGTCAATGGGACAATCACCCTTATTGTTTTTATCTGTTGTACATACATACCGTCACGCCTCTTTCCCACAGGGGTAGGCAGATACTATTTTGTTCCACTTGCTACGATCCTGACATATTTCTTTCGCTTCATCCACAGTCATCAATCTCTTCATACATGCTCGTCGGTTTCGGGTACTCCTGACCTTTTTCCAAAACGTCTCCTATCTGGTCTCGGAACGTCCATCAAGGCATTCCCCTCCCAACGTAACCATTCACACTCCCCATATAGATCCGTTTAGTTAGTCTACTTTCATCCATCTGCTCTACGTGACCAAACCAACTACTCACTCGACAACTCTCACTTTCTGTTGTAGCTGCTTTAAAATATTATAAAGCACTTATTTGATCAACCCCGCTACGGCTAGAATCAAATCTGTGTACAGTCGAGTTCTCTAATATCTATACAACTGCCCGTTCAAAAATATCTACACAATGGACCTTATTTTCGGACATAAGAAGCATGTTTAGATATTTTTGAATAGTTGGCTGCATTAATATCGGAGAACTCGACTGTACCACTAAACTGATAACGTGTAAAGACCATATCGTTCTTGGTAAGCCATCATCAATTCCTGCTACTCCCGTTAGGGTAGAGGAAAAGGGAAAATCTATAAAATGTACTTCAGCGAGTAAGGGCATGATGCTTTTAAGCGTGGCACAAACGGAAGCAAGACTTGCGCAATGAAACTGAGAGCAGTAGAGGTTCCTTGTACATTTTCAACTAAGTCGGTGTAATGTTTCTTCCAAGCTGTTCTCTCTATGGTTAAATACCATCGAGGGAATGAGTGAAAATCGTAGTAATCATGTTATAGGCGATGCGGCTAGAAACCCATCACTATTTTGAATCCCCTTCCAAATACGCCCACACGTGCTAAACGTGGCCTTTGTCTTGTTGCCTTAGGCTCGATCTACCCCGTAAATGATAAAGACGTGATTTATGATTGCATGAGTGTAGTCTGCAAAAAGTATGCATGCGAAAAGTACGTCTATATCCCTTACGGGGTAGACAGATTCTGAGGTAACAAGACCTAAGGGCCACGTTTAGCATGATTGTAGGCGTATAGATGGAAAGGGGAATCAAAATAGTGATGGGTTGCTAGCCGCGTCGCCTATTACATGTTTCTAAAAATTTCGCCTATTCCCTCGATGGGCTTTTACCATCAGCGCGGGACGAGAAACAACTGGTACATTCTATGTTTTTCCTTTGCTCCCAGACCAGCATGGAAGTATGCGGTTTCCATTTTATTCCCAAACCGTTTGAGAGAGAAAGAGAGAGAGAGAGAGAGAGAGAGAGAGAGAAACATTTATTTATACACATTCGATACACGTAGATATATAATAGGAAGAAATACAATATACCTACTTAGGAATAGTACCGATATGGTGTAAAATGGGCCCCACTCAGCATAATGTTGCGGCAAGCCGCAACGCTGTTTTTCAGTAGGACCCAGATAAAATTAAAAAACTAAACATAAAATACACATACACTGTGGCGACACGAACGCCTCGATTTTCGAACGTTTCGATATACGCTTCCACTAAATATTCTTCTGGATCCATCGAAGTAAATCCTTGCATATTGCCGTACTGCCCTTCGCCTCCCAAGGCCCGTGAAAGCCCCCCGTTCTACAATAGCGCACGTTCTCGCTACATTGCGTTTGCTCTCAACTCATTTCCAATGAATTTTAGTTCACTCTGGAATCGCTACTTCGGCACGCCTAAACGGTCGCGATATCGTGTAGAAGCAATATTGGAATTCTTTGACGTGTTCCCGAGGTACTTTTATGAAATACCTGGTTAATAGGAATGCTTTGTCCTTTCAGGTTATTGTTTGTTATTCTATATCTATCTTGGTATTTTTGGCGGATGATAATACCTATCTACGTCTTTAAGTCTACATAAATGTAAATATAGTTCTAGTAAACCACGAACGGGGATGTTTCGATATGCCTTTTGAACTAGCAATGCCAAGATCAAAATCTACTATTGTGATAAAAACATAAAGTACCTTTTTGAAAGGGGAGTAAATAATATGAGCAAAGTGAATTCTTATCTTAATTGCAGTCTTAATAATTTTCGTGGAGATGATGAAACATGAATTCTAGGTAAACTATTTAATCATGTTTAACAGAGGATTTCAACTTTTAGACAAGTTTACTATCTTTAGGTTGGCGAGAGCTAAACAAAACAAATTAAGTCTGAAAATTTAGTTTTGAAGTCTAAAGTTTGTTTGTTTCGCAGAAATATATGATGAAACATATTTCGTTGGTATTTTGTTTAAAATGAATATTCCGTTTGTTACGTGTTAAATTAAAGCTTAAAATTATCTATTGGTTGAAATAATTTGTGGCTAATTATGTACGTATAAAATATTCATCAATTTGAGAAAACAAACACTACGCTCTTAAGAGCCGATAATTATTGTTATATCTATTTCTTGAATTAAATCTTCAGATAAATAAAATGCTGGAATGAAAAGTAATGTCTTTGTGCCCGCCACACGTTAAGAGATTGAATTTAAAAACTATCGAACTATTTGAGACCAGCTATTTAAGTACCAAGATATATTTGTCATCATTGTTTTTCTTTATTCCTGGTTGATCGAATACATTTCAAAAACAAATCCGTTAACTTCATCACACCAGCAATTCACTACAAAGCCGTTTAATTTAAATATTTATCAACCATTCGAAACTCAAAAATCACTCTTTAAGACTGAACAAAGGGAAAACTGGCCACTTACAAACTCGCTAAAGGTTGTAAAATAACACTGGCAACTTACGACGCGTAAAAAAGTAAAATGTACTAAAAGTTGCACTGAAACTTAGTTCTGGTAACGATCCGTAGCACGCGGTCGGTTGCCATGGTTACCGGCGGGTGGGGTCGGGAGTTGCCAGGTGCCGCACTCAAATTACCGAATATTCAGTGCAATGAGGATTTCTTAATTTCTGTAACAAAAAAATCAAATAACGATGGTATACTTTGCAATGTTTATAATTTTTTTTTTAGTCCAAATAGGCACTAGAATTTTTGCTTAAAATTTTTCGTATAACTCGTTCCCACGGTGTATTAAAATTTGGCAATTGTATTTAATTTAGTCTAGTAAGTGAGTAGGTAAATGATTTATTTTATAAAATAAATATAAAGAAACAAACACAATTAACAAAAAAATATCAGATATTTGCCCAAAAGCGAACTTATCCCTGCTAGTATGAGGAATCTCTACGAGTTAACATTTGAGTAGATGAGAGGAGCATTCAACAAGGGACCCACAAAGAATGCTAGATTTTATATAAGGTGATTTTTTAATCAACATACCTACTTAATTGTCTTTCGGAATAGCTTATATGGATCAGTAACGCCAGTAAGCTTGAGGTTTCGAATCTGTCATATTGTTTAGACCTTGCACCTACCTATATTTTATCTTTTAAATTATATTATTTTTATGAAATTGGATGAAAAACGAGATAGGGATTACACCCGATGATGAATGAGCACCAACGCCTATAGACACCTGCAACAGGCCAACTTTAAAAAAAAAACATCACTTGTTTTCGACTTTGTTGAGTTCTATTTTCAATTTTCTTTTTAATTTATTCGCATTTCATTGATCATAATTATGCAATAAAAACATAATTCAAACAGTAAACTCCTACCTGGAACGAATTTCGCATGCACCACAACGAATTAGCAACGACAACAAAAACTGTATCTGACATCAAATAAAAACTTTTCATTTCAAACTTTTTTTTACCTGTCAACCCAATCCTGGCTGGAATGGATTTCCTTTGCACCGTAACAGTAAATATTCGCCCCCTGAACAGCAAGCGACACATTACGCACCATGGACTCTATGCGGTTGCATTAAGATTGATTTGACTTATGTCGCTCTTTGTACCAGGTTTGAATGGAGCCCGGGAAAATGAAAACGTTGTTAAATAAAGTAGAGGAGCGACATCTTTGTGAGGAAATTCTTTATAAAGACTGTTACGGGTAGGTAGAAACCTGTTGGTAAGTACATACTGGCAGCCTACAAGCGCGCTCAGTTTAGTGAATGAAAAAGTAATTTAGTGATGGTCAAGAATTTAATGAAGCCGGCCAGAGCCGATCAAAGGACAGCCCTTTCCGTACCCCCGTTCTATAGATATTTTAAAATATATTTTGAAAAAAAAAAGTTTTTGCCGACTGTACTTGCATTGTCATCCGTGCACAATAATAATCACTACATAGTATAAAACAAAGTCGCTTTCCGCCGTCTAGCTTTCTGTCTGTTTGTCTGTTCCTATGTATGCTTAAACCTTTAAAACTACGCAACGGATATTCTTTAGGTCTTGCTACCTCAGGCTCTGTCTACCCCGTAAGGGATATAGACGTGATTTGTGTGTGTGTATGTGTGTACATATCGGATTTTGATACGGTTTTTTTTAATAGATAGAGTGATTCAAGAGGAAGGTTTAATGTATTCTACGCAGATGAAGTCGCAGGCAGAAGCTAGCTAGGTACAATTGCCAAATACCAAGTCAATTTACATTAATGGAGGTAAAAAATGATTGTAAATTTTGAAGCAGACAACTTTCATACAGTAGTCGGCTATAAAGGTTGCATTGCGGTCTTTGGAAAGAGACATTGGCGTCAGGTAAGTTAGAGGGAGACAGCGCTCTACGAAGCCGAAATTAGTCAGGAAGACGGATGTGCAATCGTAATGGCTGGTACTGTACTTAAATTACGATCTTCTTCTTCTTCTTATTTGTGGCGTATTAAGTCGTCATAGCGACGACAACTTCGCCAATGTCAAAGTAATAAAAATATAATTCAAAAATCTTGTGACAAAATGTCGGCAACGTTGTACGGTAATGGTCAAAGACCCTCCCCCCCTGTCGGGCTCTTAGCCAACGGTCAATGATATCCCTCAGAAACTGTTAGGAAATCATTAGCCGATGCCCAGGGTGGACCGGACCAAGCACTGCTCTTCCCCCCGGACGGATCTGAAAACGAACTGCAGCTCTTGACCACGCGCGGAGGTAACCCGACTCGCACCCCCAAATTACGATCCCGATCGGTGCAAGTTAATTAAAAAAAAGTAAGAATACCCTAAACTCACATTTTATTTTATGAGGCCGTCTAACTTGTATTAGAAAGTAAGTAAGTACCTAAATGCTTTATTGTACAAATATAAAGAAACAGAAACAAATCACAAACAAATACAATAAATATATTCACAAAGGCGAACTTCTCCCTTTACCGGATCTCTACCAGTTAACTTTTAAGTAAATGAGAGGAGCATTAAGCGACGGACCGACAAAGAGAGAGTTTAAAATTTATTATTTATTTGACGACCGGATAGCCTAGTGGTTAGTGACTCTGACTATGAAGCCAGAGGTCCCGGGTTCGAATCCCGGTAGGGGCAGACAGTTGTATGATGAATGCTTTGCTTAGTTTGGGGTTGGGTTAATTGGTGTAATTTGTCCCAAGAGAGATATATATATATATATATATGTATTATTTCTGCCCGTAGGTAAAGTTGCCTATTTGAAATCTTGCAAGTGAATTTCGTGTTACTCCCTGTTGTTGGATTGATTTTCTATTAGGTACAGAAAGGGAAAATTAAATGTATTCACTTAACCACCGTAGAACCCTATCGCAATAAGGTGACATATATAGCTCGAGTTTGAGTGACGGTTCTACAGCGGTACGTGAATACATTTTATACAAGATAATATCTGCTTTAAAATTAAGTTGCATGGTCCACCCGCATACATAAATACACTGCAAGTTAATATGTATAAAGCGTGCGAAAAAATATATCAAAGTCAAAGCAGTGATTAATTACAGTTAATTGAACAATTGTTACGTTTATCTTGCTAAGTCTACGACTCGGCCTACGTAATGCTACGAGCGTAGCCCGTCTACGAGTTTACGTAAAACTAAATTAAATTTCAGTGAAAATACACAGAAATATATAATTTATGTTCGTAGCATTTTCCAAGCCCAATTAAGAGAGGCGTTGAAGGAAAAAAAGGCGTGAAATTCTTCATCAACATCTCTCCACAGTTAGACTTTGACAAAATAAAAAAAACGTTCTTTATAAAGCACACCAAGAACCCTTCGAGAGACACAAAGAGAGGCTGAATAAATAAAGATTACAGAAAATATACCTCCATTTCAAAACAAACTCATAAAAGAGAAAAATAGCATCCATGAAACATAACAGAGCGTACCCTGGAGAAACGATCACTGAATTTAAGTTGCACACGACAGCTAAAGATACCTGTCACGTGGAATCTATGGTGATTAGCATAAGGTCTAGAATCAATTGATCGAGCGCCACGCCGAAGTGACGCTTTGCCGATAGGCATATTCTAATAGGGATGTGAAATGTACGTAGCCAAATCGATTCGTAATCGTTTTTTGTCTGTGTTGCAATCTACCTTATTTTATGGTAGCAATACTAAATTATATATTTTTTTGCCTGTGGCGACTCTCGTCCCTTGTCGGCCGACAATATACGAAGAAACACACAATATATATTATTTCTATAAGTAAAGAACCACGCAGAATCAGACCGCAAACCAGTGATTTGTTCAGTCTGACGTTTCTAAAAAGTATAGGTGTAAGTCATTACATTCTAGTTCAATGTTTATTTATTAAATGAAAATGCAATTGCATTAATATCGTAGCAAAATTAACAGCTCAATTATGATGAAATTAAATTCAAATGTTAATAAACTCTATAACTATAACCAAACTACAAAAAATTCCAGTTGAATAACTCGTGAAATCGACTCCTCTTTAACGATTACGAATATTTTGTTTTATTTATAAACTAGCATTATATCTGATTTCCGTGGGATTTTTCCGGTATAAGAGCGTTTGTTATTTGTTATTACAGTCATTCTATCCATAATCGATAATTCTTCACATCCCTGTGCTCGAGACACAGATTGATGTGGTAAACGTAGCCTTCTTTAGGGGTGCCACTCACGGTCGTGCCATCTCTCGAGATTGAAAGATATCTATCAGCTTATTCCTCATGGGTTTTGGAACGATACAGCCCTGAAGAAAATGTTTTTTTAAAGGCCTTATCTAAATTGCGTTCCAAACGTGAAAAATTAAAAGTGTTTTTTTTTTAATAAACAGCCAGAAAGCAAGCTAGTCAGCCGGATGGACAAACAGTTCCGTTTTTTTAGTCGAGATTTTTAAGAACGAATCCATAACGAGAAAGTAAAAAAGCAAAACCTTGTGTTTTATGACCAGTAATTACTTTCACAAATTCTGCAGTACCTACCAACAGATTGCTTATTACTAAAATGGGATGAGAAAGTGATTAAAAAACCTGTCATTCCATATACTTACGTCAAAATATATTATGACTAGCTGTTGCCGGCAACTTCGTCTGCATACAATTCGTTTATCGCTACCCCGCAGGAATTACGCAATTTTCCGGGATAAAAGTAGCCTGTATTATTCCAGACTATAATCTATCTATGTTCAAAATTTCATCCAGATCCAGCCGTTCTAGCGTGAAAAAGTAACACACATCCATACTTACAAACTAGGTCTTGTTACCTTAGGCTCTATGTCTACCCCACAAGGGATATAAACGTGTATAAATTTCACTTCAATCTGCTACAACGGCCGCGCCCTCTTAAAAGCCAAAGCCGAACAATGATGATATTAAGCAGTTAACTTGAAGAGAAAAACAATGGAAATCGTAATCCTAAAAGGGAAACACGGTAGGCTCCTAATGGTAAAAGCGTGAAGGTATAAATCTCTGAGTAATCCTTTTTCTATCACTTCTGGCCCAGTCGCATTACAGTTCCGGCGGAGCTTAGTTAAGCAAGAGGTGTCTTTTAAATGTCGATGTCGATTCTATCCTTCTAATCACTATCAATATCATCACTACATAGTATAAAATAGTCGCTTTCTCTGTCCCTTTGTCCCTATGTATGCTTATATCTTCAAAACTACACAACGGATTTTGATGCGGTTTTTTTTAGTAGATAGAGTGATTCAAGAGGAAGGTTTATATGTATACATGCATAATATACCGTGCGAAGCCGGGGCGGGTCGCTAGTATTATTATAAATGTGAAAGTTTGTGAGTATGGATGTTTGGATGTTTGTTACTCTTTCACGCCAGATGAAATTTGGAACATAGATAGATTATAGTCTGGAATAACACATAGGCTTCTTTTTATCCCGGAAAATTGCATAATTCCTGCGGGATAGCGATAAACGAATTCCAAGCAGACGAAATTGCGGGCAACAGCTAGTATCTCTATATTTTTATTATTTTCTGCATTTTTCTTTTTATCTTAAGTTAGGTTCTTATAATTATTCTAACCTAACCTAATCTAGGGCGCCGCCGGCAGCGAGGCGAGACCTAAGCTACTGGTGGTCAGGGCGACAGAGAGAGGAACCTCCTGACTATCCGAGCTGTGTCTTATTTATTATTATTAACCTCGCTCAAACTTCAACGAACATTTAAAAAAAACAATGTTATGTGTAGTTTATTATTATATCTTACGTTATTTAAAATTTAGACATTTAGGATTATTTTAGGTTTCGATCGGTTATTTTACTTTTTCTGTGTCTACTCTTGCTTAATACTTATGTCCTGTCAATCGTTCAAAGGTTAACTGGAAGAGATCTCTTTAGGCATGAGTTCGCCTTTGTGCCTTTGTGTTGTCCTGTATTCATCTATTTCTTGTGTTTTATGTACAATAAAGAGTTATACATACATACAAATCGGGCGCTCGAGTTTTGTGCTGAGCAACAAATTACGATTGATTTTTATTTACATAGTTAAGTAAAGAAGATATTTTTGAAAAGGAACACAATAATTTTCAACGAAATGTAATAAGCATTACTCTTACATTCTTGAACTAGGTGTAAATAATACTAACGAGCAAAAGTATCGGCAAATTTTCCATACAAAGTTCTACGAAAAAGTGATTCGTTATTTTTGCAGGGTAGTTAATATAAAGTCTTACAAAATGCCTTATTATTGTACACTATTTATCCCTTCTGGTTTTATTATCAAATTGTAACAAGTGACGTTGCTGTGGATATCTATGCTATTTATTCCTTTGGATCTCAGAAAACATTACAAGCAAAAACACGTATTACAATGTAGCTACGTTATATTTCGACCTTTCCTTGTAATTCGGTTTGATTTCGGGAAAAAGAAAGCTTTTATGCCATTTGCAATGGCATCTTTGAAATTGTATTCGGCCTGCTCTATTTTTTCATGGTTTATTGTTTCTCTCCTTATTTAGTATTTAAAAGGTTTATTTGTAAAATCCTTGCTTTTGTGTTTTTTAAAAGCTTTTGCCCATTGGTTTAGCTAAATTTTCGAATACAAAAATCATGCAAGTTCTTCTTTTACCCGTTTCCGTTGATTGATCCACCTAAAGTTGGTATGGATATTTTATATGTAAATTTGATTTCGCGGTCTACAAAAAATGGGTAAAGTCAATAAAAAATATTTTTACAGAAACTTGTTTTTCATCACTAATACGTTTCCGATGACCACAATCAATCTCCATGGAAGTCATGATTAAGGTTTAGAAATATGACCATCGTTTTAAAACCTGAGCCCTTTATATTAGCTTGTATTTCAATGAACAAAAAACATTTACCTTGCTACTTCGCTACTCAAGTAGTAGCGCTGTGTTCATTGAAATAGACCTCCGCAAAGTAAAATAAAATAAAATATATAAGTATTTAATGTCCTTATGTGTCAGCCATATTTTGTGTTGTAAATATACTTTACCCCTCCCCGGGCCGTAAGTAGAAATTAACCGCCCGCTATGGGAGCGCAAATTTTCACTTCCTGGCCAGAGGAATACGTAAAATTGTGTACACACCTCGGTCGAAGAAGGAAGCCTCAGGTCGCATGTTTACCGGCCTCGCCTTTGACTCGTGCGAGGAATTCCTGCGAAGTGAGACATTAAAATGAAAATTAAATAAAAAATGTAGCAAATTGGCCGCCAAGGGCTCTTTTACCGCTCTTTTTTTAAACTACCAGCGCATTCGGAAATACCATCATTGCCAAGAAGAATACGCCGCAAGAAACATGGCAGAAAGTCATTTTTTCAAAATAAAATACATTAAGCTACTACAATACTTAAATTCTACTTAAATTAAATACATTTATAAAAGGGATGTTTAAGGTCCCCGAGCCTTAAATTATATTAGTCTACAGTAGAGATGTATATAAAGTCTCTATTAGTCAATTGTTCATTACACCACCCTCTACTAATAAGCATTTCTAAAACTGAACCTTTCATCCTTCTAGCATTATTTATCAGCAACCAACCGAACACACCAGTTGACAGTAACATCGCCAAGCGAAAAATACCTATTGAATTTTCTGGGTCGTACATTTCTGTAGGTACTGAGCAGTACGTCGGGTCAAGAGATACTGTGCATGTGTGAAAGGCTTGGTTGCATGAAATCCCTTTTTCCGAGCGAGTTACTACTACGCCCGCGTGCGGAAGGAAAAGGTCGTATGTCTTTGAAAATGTTTCAGGGTGACTGACCGGGACATTCCTATGTTAAATATTATTATTCTAAAATGTGTGTGTAAAATGATTGAGCGTTTAAATTTATTTTGGAATGTTCTTTTTGTTCTTTTGTTGCGAGGAAGCCTGTACACGTCTGCGTAACAATTCAATGATGTGTGAGAAGTTCCCAATCCGACAAGAACTTCATAGACACATTATTGAATTGCTTTGTAGATGTGTGCAGGTTTCCTCGCGATTTAAATGTAAATTTTGTATGTAAAATGAACTCACGATCCTCTGCTTGAGAGGCCACTAGGCTACCATGGCTTTTAAACTACACCCATTAAACTCCATGCTGGTCTGGGAGTAAAGAAAAAACATAGAATGTACCTGTTGCTTCTCTGCCCGCGCAGATGGTAAAAGTCCATCGAGGGAATGGGCGTAAATCTTAGAAATCATAATTAGGAACTATAGGCGATACGGCAAGCAACCCATCATTATTTTGATTCCGTTTTCACATATACGCCCACAATCATGCTAAACGTGGCCATGGCCTTTAGGTCGTGTTACCATAGGTTCTGTCTACCCCGTAAGGGATTTAGACGTGATATGTATGTATGTGTTTTAATTTTGTTTCAAAATTTAATTCCGCCTTTTTGATGCTGTTCACTTTCAACATCTAACAAATGTATGGAAAAAAATAACCACGATTGAAAAACCTGAATAACATCCGCTGGTCTATTAAGTCAAACAAACGACCCTCAGCATAAACGAAGTACTCGTACTAACTTAACAATCTGCTAAAATATTTCGAAAGAATTTTTAAACTTTTTTTAAATGAACTTTTGTTAAAGCAATAAAAAATGCGTATTCCCAGTTACCCGAGCCTACCTCAACACATACGCCGTTTTGGAGCGCACGGGCAATACGGGTCGCCTGGCGCCCGCGGCGCAGGACCCTTCAATGGCACCCGCGCGAGCGCAAAATGGGCTTTCATGCCGTGTGCTTACGTTCTGCAAATTGGCGATCTCGCGAATCTGGAGCTGGGCTTGTTTGTTTTCAGCAAGATTGGGGTTGTTTTACGATTAAAGTGTTAGGCTTATGTGTAGTGCCGTGGAGTCGTTGTTGCCAGTTTAATTGTGCTTAAAGTGTAAATAATTGTTCATCGAAATTATGGACAGAGAACGCGCGAAACGCGAACGAAGTATGCTAAGCAGCTTGAACAAAAATGCTTTCCTTATTCCTCTAAAGGACGAGTTTTTTTTCGTGAAACTTTGCGAACGCGTAAAGAAATAGTTGTCGCGTCAATTTTTGTTTTTTTTTTTAATGGCGGGTACATGATGTGTCTGTACGACACAATTACAAACTACCGTGGAACATCTACTGCTCACTAGGGACGAGAGAAGGCGCTGTTTTTCAAATGTACCCATATCAAATGAATCAAGAATTTTTATTTCTTGATTTTTATGTTTTACTTTTCACGTCATTCAAACAGATGACGCTTAGCGACAAAAATTCGCATAGTAACAAAAGGTCACGTGACAGTTAGTAACAGGTAGAAAAAATTCGGAGATAACCACTTGCTATGGGTGGTGTAACGAGGATCCGCGTTCGATTCCCGGCCATAGCTTTACTTTTCGGATTCTTCTATGTGTTCTAATTTTCACTGACATTTAGAAATTTAAGAAATACTTTTTCTTTTCTATGTTTCGCGTGAAACATGTTGGTACTAGAACACATGAACACGTCTCCCTCGTGCATTAATAAAATTATATTGACTCACTTTACGACTGCGGCGTTATTGTTTTCGACATAATAAAGATCCTGCGAGTCGATAAAAGTTAAAATGTGGGCGCACTTAAACGTAATATTTCACACATCAAAATAATATTTGCAGAGATATGGCGTTATTTTCTTAGAAAAACATTGAGACATCAAAGAGTAGGTAGCTCAGAATCTTGGGTTCAAGTGTTTGTCACAAAAATGCGTCAATCGCTCGCGGAAATGAGACAGATCAGAGGATCCACTAGACTGTAGCAGTGTCCGCGGCAAATATTCTCGTAGCATTAGATATTCCGGCTCTAATTCTGGGTTCACACTGTGGGTTGACACGGCACGTTTTTTTTTATTATACGTCTAAACGAATAAATAGTGGCTAGGGATGGGAGCTCACCACTCGCTAAAAAACTTTTTACAGAGTCATCATTTGACGAGCCTTTAGTATCTGCTAATTCACAAGTCCCAGGATTTTTATGTATTCACTAGCTGTTTTGCATCTCTTTCATTCACCTTAAACCGCCTAGGCGCCAAATCCTTTCTTAGGCGACCAACGTAATATTAACTATCTGCGTGCCAAATCAAAAACAAACAAGTAAAGAAAAAACATAGAACGTACCAGTTGCTTCTCTTCCCGCGCAGATGGTAAAAGTCCATCGAGGGAATGGGCATAGGAATCGTGACTTATAGGCGATGAGGCTAGCAACCCATCACTATTTTGATTCTCCTTTCCGCCTATAATGCCCACAATCGTGCTAAGCGTGGCCTTTAGGTCTTGTTACCTTAGGCTCGATAAAGACGTGATTTGTGTGTATGTGTGTGTGCAAAATTTCAGTAATAATAATAAGTAATTAGAGCTGTGCGTTGATTAAATAAATAAATAAATATCTTGGGACAAATTACACCAATTGACCCAGCCCCAAACTAAGCAAAGCTTGTACTGTGGGTACTAGGCAACGGATAAACATACTTATATAATGTTGATAAATACGTACTTAAATACATATAACATCCATGACTCGGGCACAAGCATTCGTATTCATCATACAACTGTCTGCCCCTACCGGGATTCGAACCCAGGACCTCTAGCTTCATAGTCAGGGCCACTAACCACTAGGCTATCCGGTCGTCGATTGATTAGTCAGTTACAGTTGCCTTTTATATACTTATGCAGAAAATTTATAACACAGTAGAGATATCTAGTTAAAGTAACTACTCGTCGCATCGCATACGTTTTGACTATCAATCGATGTGTATAGTTCTAGCTACCTTTATAGACATGTGGCCTTTCCCATTTCCCACGGGTCGGTGCACCCCGCACCGCGGTTCAGTAGTTTGTAGCACTGTTCATTATTTTCAAGTATTATTGGACTAAAATATGAAACCATGCAGCGAATAACGAAACGCTTGTAGCGTTTGAAAATCAAATAGATTCAATCTCGGAAAAAAGTGACGGAATACATATCGAGATAGTCGGATGTTTTTTTTAACTTTTCAGTATGAAATTTTATAATTTTATTAATACCGATGGGTTCTAAAAGGGGCCTATCTAATTAGGTTTTATAAATTAACAAAGTACAATAAGATATCGACGACTTCGTAGTCGAGGTATAAATATTGTGGGGAGTGCCACAATAGAGAGATCTCTCTCCAGGCAAATGTTTTGCCTGGGGACCGAAGTCCGAAGGAAGTGAGTTGAGAGTTGTATTTATGCAGCCGCACTGAGAAACTTCGTTAGCGGGATGTAGAACGATGTGACAGCTGTTATTAGAACTGGTGCTAGCTACTTGTGCGTCGTAGTAGTTATGTAGAGGCCAACTAGGTGGCGCTAGGGTCGCTACAATATCTTACCACTCAGATATTTGCCAAAGGCTAACTAACTACCATAACTGTTGTTGTTCAAGGTGCATCGACTCTGACGCTACTCTTCCCCCTCCCCCTTTTAAGGAGGAGGGAAATATAAAGCTCGTACACACGATGAGGTTATTATGCACCTCGGATGTACCTACTTTTAACTTGACGCCTATAATATGTAATGTCACAAGGTTTCATTGTTTTTTGTGAATAAGCTCATTTTAATAATTTAAAAAATACCCATCGATATTTAAAAAGGAAATTAACAAATAATAAAGTCTATTCAAAATTTTATAGCATGCCATTTGAAAAATCGACTCAATGTGACGAAGTTACATGTCCAAAAATGAAACGATAGGGGCATTGTTCGTCCGATTCGACATTTCCTGCAAACTGATATCAAATATTGCAGTTAAAATTGAGTCTGTTAACGTTTCACAATCGATTTGAACGTTATCGGATGAAAGAAAGAAAAGGTTTATTTGTGACCAAAATAATAGCTTAAATAAAGATAAATTGTCACTAAGTGATCCCAACTCAACAACACTGATTATTTTATTGAATCAGGCGTTACTTTGCGGAGGTCCATTTCAATTAACAAAAAATGTTCACCTTGCTACTCCGCTTCTCACATGCAAGATAACCAAGCCTGTGTGAAATATATATGTTATTCATGCAACAACACAATATATGTATTTCACACAAGCTTGGTTACCTTTCACGTGACTAGCGGAGTAGCAAGGTAAATATTTTTTGTTCATTAAAACTCTGAGTGTCTGTCTACATGTGTGTTTTATGCAGGTTGCGCTAGGTTATTTGTAGATTTATTTGTATTATTTGTTTTTCAATTTGAATGCCATCTCAACAAAAATGGCCGAGTGATATTTTACTGGCGCGTAATTGCGTTTTGTTTTGTTGAATGTCAACCGCAGTTGAATTTAGCGTGGTCCCTGCGACCGCGTCCGGAACAGCGCGTACCTATACATAATATATGAAAATTCAATATACCTAGGTATAGTGTAATTTTGAAGCTAAATTTAACAATTGAAATTGCGGTGTTGTAGGAGTTAAAGTACTGACTTCATTATAAGGGGCAAATCGGATTTATTGTATTGAAATGACTTTCTGCCAAGTTTCTTGCGGCGCATTCTTCTTGCCAATGATGGTCTTTCTGAATGCGCTGGTAGTTTAAAAAAATACATGTAAAAGGCCAATATGCAAAAAACAATTTTGAATTTTGAAGTGCACTGTCTTATTTGACAGAACAATAACAAGATGTTGACATAATTTTACAACTTCTATGTATCGGACCGATATTTAACAAAACTTCAAATAGAACCTAAAAAAATAAGGTTGAAAATCGTCATGCTGCATTAACGTCCCGCTTTATTTTGGTACCTCGTGAAAATCTATTAATCCTGACAAAAATCTGTTAAAATCGAAACAATCTGTTATGAAAATGTTATTGTGGTTACAATTATTAAAAAGACTGTTGTTTAACAAGTGAACGCATTTTAATTCGAGTCCCGTTTGACCGAACTGCTACATTGGGTAAATCCAGTGAATCAAATTAGATTCATACACAGACATTTACAGCTGTAATGATTGAAACCGCAAATCAATTAGATAGAGTTCAATATAATTTTTGGATTAATGTTAATGTTTGGCGTAATTGAACAGTAAACACAATTCTAATTAATCACACCATCCAGAGCCAGGCTATAATTTAATTACAAAACCTGATTAACATGCAGACGCACCATTTAAATCGCAAGCGCTGTCCTTGTCACTATACATACAATAATCACGTCTTTATCCCTTACGGGGTAGACAGAGCCTAAGGTAACTTGACCTAAAGGCCACGTTTAGCATGATTGTGGGCGTATAGATGGAAAGGGGAATCAAAATAGTGATGGCTTGCCAGCAACATCGCCTATAACGTGATTCCTAAGATTTTCGCTCATTCCCTCGATGGGCTTTTAAAAGTTTATAAAGTTATACATTTGCCCAAAAAAATTAGCATCGCAAGACTGACAGTTTCAATACGACTGATGCTAAACGTGGCCTTAAGGTTTTGCTACGTTAGGCTCTGTCTACCCCGTAAGAGATAAAGACGTGACATATATATGTATGATTTTCGTTTTACCATCTACGCGAGAAGAGAAGCAACTGGTACATTCTGTTTTTTCTTTGCTCCCAGACCAGCGCGGAAGTACAGTTTGACAACAAATATAATGCGCATCGGCAGTATTCGTTTGCGCAGAGAAGCGCAGACCAGTTTCCGATTGTAGCCGAACGTGTAAATAATCTATATTGAACTTTATTTGCAAGCGCAACTGGCAGAATATTGCTTGCTTTGCATTCTTAGCTCTGTCCCGCTTACACGATTTTGCCATTGTTGGTACGAAATCGATCGACCAATAACAGCGCCAGAGTTTCCCGCGCTACTAAAATTGGTATACTGCGCAGGTACATCGTGGAGCATTATTTTTGTTGTCAAACTGTAAGCAGTGTATATGCAATCTAACTAATGCTTTTCGTGGAATGCTACAGCCCCACCTCTAATCATGGAAGTGGATTAGGCTTCCTTGATGGTCGATGTGCAAATTAACCAAAATGAAAGTCGTTGCCACGCGATGTCCCCAACCTCAGCGTAAATTACTGTGTTTCATTTCCCTCTCGCGTTTCAACTGAGTTTTATGTTTCGACGTTGTTTTAGTGTAGCAGTCTGCTTGATTACAGCTCTGTGAAATAAAGTAATAATAAAGAACGCTCGGATTGTTTTATCAAATTACTCTTGTGCTTCTGTAGTCTAATTATATATTACGACATTAAGTTTAGATTTCATTTTGTACCATTTATACACTGCTTTGAAATAATAGTATTGAAGTGAATGTCACGTTCATTCGTTTCGAATTCTGCGGTCTGGCTTCAGGTTTAGCCGGCTGCTACTTCGTCCGCGTGGCATTAGAGAGAAGAAGAAGAAGATGTTGATAGGATATTCTGCAATATAAACGTGGCGACTCTAGGCAGCTACGACCTTTGACATGTTTATCGCTATCCCGCAAAAAACTATGCAATTTTCCGGGATGAAAAGTAGCCTATGTGTTAATTTATGGTACCAGCTATCTCCGTTCCAAATTTTATTCTAATCCGTCCAGTCGTTTCAGCGTGAAGAAGGAACAAATATACACACTCACATCGTCACATCCATTCATCCATCTATTCTTACAAATAATATTTGTAGGATAGTGGGAAGCAGTGGCGTGGCGTCCATAGAACTCGATTCTCACCGGCTTGCCTATTTTAAGGCAGTTGGGCACTTTTGTTGTGCAGAATTAAAGAAAAAGGCCAGTTAAATTCCCTTTGGCTTACCTTCTGATAGACTTGACGCGACGCCACTGGTGGGAAGAGGCCACAATAGAGAGATCTCTTTAGATCTTCATCTTTAGGCAGAAGTTATGCCTGGGCACCGAAGTCCGAAGGAAGAGGGTTGAAAGTTGTATCCACGCTCCTTAAAAAACTTCTTTGCCGCGATGTAGAACGTGTGACGTCACTGGCGCAAGCTACTAGTGCGTCGTAACAGTTAACGTAGTCCATGTCTAGGGGACGCTAGGGTCTCTACATTATTATTTATTCGCATACATAAGCAAACATGTTTATCTTATCATCATCATCTCCAGCCAATATACGTCCCACTTGCTGGGCACAGGACTCCTCTTAGAATGAGAGGGCAAGGGCTATAATTCCCACACGGGCCCTTCACACACCATTTAATTGCTTCGCAGGTGTGTGCAGAATCTCACGATATTTTCCTTCACCGAAAAGCTCATGGTAAATTTCAAATGTAATATCGCACATAAATTCCGAAAATCTCAGAAGTGCGGGCCCGGGCTCGAACCCACGACCTTCTGCTTGAGAGGCCACAGGTCAAACCACAAGGCTACCATGGCTTTTATCATGGCGTTTATCATTATAACTACTTGTTTACTACATTACTAAATTACTAGATCAGTAAGCACCTTCTCACTTATCATAAAATAACCAACTAAATCTTTTGTTACAGATATTCGATAACCACTATCATTTCCACCACAATGCGGTAGCGAAACGATCCCTTGAGCCTGCGCCCGCGCACCACGGTCGTCTCGAGGGAGACACGCGAGTGCACTGGGCCAAACAACAGATGGCGCTGTCTCGGAAGAAGAGGGACTTTCAAACTTTAGCTATAAACAGTTCTACCACAGGTAAATAAATTAGGATCTATACAAGATTGCTAGAAGAAGTTAAATGACTCGATACTACCTTAAGGTCGGATTACTTTGGCCTTTGGAATTAATTTGGTGAAGGTTTTATTATTGCTAAAAAATTATGGCACATTGCCATTATGATTGGTTGTAGATAAGATAACCCACGTTTTTATGGTTATTGTGGAAACCTGCTCTACATAATACCTATATGTGTGGTGTCCATATGGATTAAAGTTACCCTCCCTTTTGTTGAATCAATCAAAGTAACCCGACCTTACGGTTTAGTCAATATGAATGGAACTGTTAATCTTTAAACCAGATTCAGTGACTTAATCGAGACTGTTTTTCCATAAAAACCATTAAAAAAACTCACGATTATACGTTGAGAATGATCCGACTAGTATTGATTTTATCCGAAGTATTTTTCGGCACAGAGTAAAGCCATCCAAGACACAGCCACAGTCGTGATTACTGGCCTAAAAATAGCAAGTCTATTTGAGTACCTATCTCATAAACTTGCACTTACGTATGCATTCTTCCAAAAAGTCATAAACTTACCTAATGGCGGGGTGTTTTGATGTCCGATCAAAAATAGTGTAAAGGCTATAAAAATGGTTTAGTACGCGCTGTCGTTTGAACTAATAAACGACTTTTATTATGTATACTATCGTGTTTAAAAAGTGGCTCAAAGATTGTTTAACTCAACTTGATACTCTTGCTCCGGCCATCTTTCAAGGACCCAAAATGTTGCTGGCTCTCCTGCGGCCTCAGCAGAAGACTTCAAACGCCGAAGTATAGCTCGCTTGGAGGCAGTTATATATTTGACGACCGGATAGCCTAGTAGTTAGTGACCCTGACTATGAAGCTAGAGGTTCTGGGTTCGAATCCCGGTAGGGGCAGACAGTTGTATGATGAATACGAATGTTTGTGTCCGAGTCATGGATGTTGTATGACGTATTTAAGTATGTATTTATCTACATTACATAAGTATGTTTATCCGTTGCCTGGTACCTATAGTACAAGCTTTGCTTAGTTTGGGGCTGGGTCAATTGGTGTAATTTGTCCCAAGATATTTATTTATTTATTTATTTGAGGCGTTTGGAGTCGAAACTCTGGGTGGAAAAAACTTGAGACTCAACCGTGAGATGTCAGATTTGATTTGTTGAATAGTCAGAACGCCCGTAATGTAATGTTATAAGGCGATCAAATAATATCGAATTGTGTGATTCGATTTCCACAAAACATAAATATATCCCACGCCACGCTGTTTACGCTCCACTGCTGTTAACATGTTCTACTCCTAGACCGAGAATTAAGACCACGTAAAAGCTAGTAAACCTATAAATAAGTCTTATCAATGTCTTAATTCAAACGACCCGATGGCCTAGTTTGACAGCCTGACTGAAGCTTGAGGTCCCGTGTTCGTCCCGGTTGGGACAGATAGATGTATGACAAATACAAGTGTTGGTTGTCGAGTCTTGGATGGTTACTTGTGTATTTAAGTACGTCTATCCTATTGCCTAGTACCTATAGTACAAGCTTTGTTTAGTTTGAGACTTGGTCGATTGCTGTCAATTATCTTACGAAATGGAGTGATGACCTGGCGAATGTCGCAGGAGTCCACTGTATGAAGACCGCGCAAGACCGGTATTTATGGCGCTCTTTAAATTTTGGGAGGCCTGTGTTCAACAGTGGACGTCTTTGATGATGATGATGTTAAGAAATTTATTAATGTAATTGTCAACAGTGGAGACGTCGTTCGTCCCGTCCCCTTCGTCGGCGACGAAGAGGGATACCGGGAGCAAGAGAGAGCTACCGGCGCGAGTGAAAGGCCGGCCGAGAGCAGCCGACGCCAAATTCCAGCTAAACGACCCCAAGTGGCCACACATGTGGTATTTAGTAAGTTAATTTTAGTTTTTCTTCATCTACGCCGAGATTTTGCTTCAAATCAAAGGAAATGGGAGCTCCTTATTAGACCACTTCTTCTCTTTTCTATTTTTTATAAAAAAAGCTTGTAATTTCTGAAATATAAACTTTTACTAACCTACTGAATTTTAATACTAGTAGCGACAAAATAATAATCCGTACTGAGCTTCAGGCGTCCGTGGACATAAATTTTGTGAGACATATTTTATAATTCTAGAGCAAGTAAAATAGGTCTCAGGACTCGGGAATTTCATACGTTGTTCTACATAATTTAATTAAGTGCCTTCCGTTTGACCTTTTAATGAAAAGCCTACCAACCAAAATAATTAACACTTAAAATTAATGCTGCGAAAGAAAATTAATAATGTTGGATCAGAAAAATGCCTCGCGTCAAAGTTAAGTCTAAGTCAATGTTTGTGACCACTCATTTTCGTCGTTTTGTTTTCTTTAACGACTTCGGAGTGAAGTTTAATTTCTTGTGTGCTTCTCGTAAAATTGACGAAGCCAAAAGCCGGCAACTTGAGTTTTATCGCTGGAGGATTGAGCTTCGACTGATAATTTGGTACTTTTCTTTAAGGGAAGAATTATTAAGCCTGCTGAAAGATAAAAGTTATGTTTTAATGCTTTTAGGCGTACGCGCTTTATACGCTACACACATGTTGAATTTAATGAACCACACAATGTTTTCTTTATCCTAAAGTGGGTATTCATAAAAATAAATAGTTGACAGTTAAGCGGTAACTTTACAACTTTAAAGCATTCAATATGGTATGTTAACACTGGACTGTTTTAATATTATCAAAACCCATGATAATTTACTATAGTGACTGTACTATACAATTTATCGAACATTTGTAACGGACGCAATCAAATCATTTCCCACTGAAAATAAGAGAACACACATAAATCTGTCATTCACAAAAACAGTTCTTGATTGTGGTATGGACAAGCAAATTCGAACGCCAAACAATCAATCAACCCATACCATTTTTTCCCTGCGCTACGAGCATCATTCCCGCTAAAATTGCGGAATAATTTTCAGAACAGCTGAGCATTTGCTGAGATCGTATTTTTACATTTTATTTTTCAATATGTTGCGAAATCTTTTTATAAATGCTGAGTTCCGATGTCGATTTGCTCGACATAGCAAATAACGCTAAAAAACATCTATTTTTTACAGTAGGAACATGATTTTCTTATTTTCCGATGAACTAAATTAAATTACTTAATATCCTTGCTTTTACAATAACGTTCGTTATTTATTAATATGTATTAAAGCACATAAGTTATAAAACTAGCATGACGAGCCTCCATGCTGCCAAATACGTTACTGGCCAGAGCCACTAGCAAACAAAAAAAAAAAGAGCCGTTTGTGTTTTGTTTTTGGCTTAGCATCGATTCGATTCAAATCGTGTCAGACAGTGCATTGTTTTTATTGAATTAACGGTGACGTTTAAAATATCACTTGGATTAAGAAGTCAGGTTTTTTGGCATAAATAAGGCTGTGGAAGCATGGGTTTTCAATGTGGATGTTACTTAGCGTGCAATTTGTTACCAGAATCGAGGCGGCGGTCTAGACATGAACGTGATCCCAGCGTGGCGGGAAGGAATCACAGGGCGCGGCGTAGTCGTCACAATACTGGACGATGGATTAGAGACTGACCACCCCGACTTAGTAGCTAATTACGTAAGTAAATTAAGTTACTAAAAGGTAAACTTGGGAAATCAATGTTAACTTGTAGCCAGTATTCTGGATTTAACACGGACGGGGCTTGTACATAATGAGCCATGCATTAGCCTCCATTGCCCATGGCGATTGTACTCTACCATGCGCCATTGCCCCCTGTAGGTAGACATTAAGAATGGTCTATAGAGGACCATCGTGTGCCACTGTGTACTTATGAAGAAATTAGTGCTTTTTCAAAATGTTGTTAGCTACATTGAAACTATCATTATAATTATCATTTTTGTCGAAAATATTTGAACATTAGCGAGCAACCGAAATATTTTCATTTCATTAATTTTATAGCCATAAATAGTATGTTTAAATACGCATTATGTACATAATATGAGAAAAAAAAGACGGGTAACACTCCGGGAGTGCCGGTAGAAGTGACAACTACACCCACGCACGTCTTACTATAGGCTGATGTCCTGGTACTTCCTCCACGACGCGATTATTCTTTATTGAGAAGGTGGGCGGCGTTCCAAATTTAAATAAATAAAATAAATTCAAATCAAAGTTCGGAACACATGCAAAGAAGCTCGGAACACAAAACTTCTAACACTCTTCACATGGACAGACTTCGAACAATATGATGTCCTGGTACTTTTTCTCCGCGACTCAACAAAAAACATTTCAAAAATCGAAAGCGACTCTAGCTTCATTTGTATTCCAAAATAAGCTCTTAGAGGATCTGCGATCCTGGTACTTCGACTCTCCCTCCGTCTAACCTGACGCGAGTTTAACATTTTTTACCCATCCCAAAAAAAGGTGCACAACGCCGCTAAAAAAGTTTTCACTTCAAAAATTACATGTACTAATGGAATGTTCTACTATCTGTAAATTTGAGTCTTATTCCATTCCCATTAAGGCATTAAAATAAAATGATACGTCTGTAACCTCTCCACAAAAGCTGAAAAACGAAACGAATGAATAGCAATTTAACCGAAAATACAATAGGTACGAACAAAACTCCGAGATATAACTCTTATTTAAAATCTTCCATCAATCGTACTTATGCAAGTTACCTTGGAATCATATTTTACGGTGAACAGAACGAAAGTAGGACACATGGGGCCCCTAACAGACGACATTTGCGAACAAAGCGAGATTCAAATTACGCGATTCATCACACTCGCGCGGTTTTAATTCCGATGTTCGGAAAAACGCGATATTGGGTCGCCGTATGACGGTAGCTCTTAGAAGGAAGGGGTAAAAGCGGAATGGATTTAAGCGCAGTGAAGGGTTAGTGCTGATGGTTGAATTCGTGTTTGCAAAATGACAATGTACCCACGAATAGTCTTGGGTTTGTAATAGTGTCGTACAGACACATCATTCAAACAGATGACGCTTAGCAACAAAAATTCGCATGGTAACAAAAAGGTCACGTGACAGTTAGTAACAGGTGGAAAAATTCGGAGACTACCCACCTGCTATGGGTGGTGTAGGGGTATAGCACGCGTCACGGAATGACGAGGATCCGGGTTCGATTCCCGGCCATAGCTTTACTTTTAGGATTTTTCTATGTGTTCTAATTTACACTGACATTTAGAAATTTAGTCTTGGGTATCGTGATTCTAGAAATATTGAAGCTGAACTTAGGTATGAAGATCAAATGAAGACTGTTTTAGTCACATCGTAGTTTATGACAAGAACAATTAGTTTCAAGATCAAGCTACGTGTTTTACGTTTACATATTTACTATGAAAGCTGTTTGTGTTTTTTTTCCTCAATTGATATATGGCGTAAGGCCATAAAGATGAAGCATTTCAACCACCACAGTTTCTATATTACCAAAATAAATGTAGACTCTCACTTAAAAGAGTAGAAAGCAGATGAAAGATGAACTAAATATTTCCATTCAAAATGGAGGCTATATTCATTATATTCTGATTCTCAAACCAATTACCGTGCTACTTCTATGGTGTGGTATCACAATTTACCTATAGCTTCGTAGATACATAGGTACAGTTTGACAAAAAAAATAATGCTCCACGATGTACCTGCGCAGTATACTAATTTTAGTAGCGCGGAAAACTCTGGCGCTGTTATTGGTCGATCGATGTCGTACCAACAATGGCAAAATCGTGTAAGCGGGACAGAGCTAAGAATGCAAAGCAAGCAATACTCTGCCAGTTGTGCTTGCAAATAAAGTTCAATATAGATTATTTACACGTTCGGCTACCATCGGAAACTGGTCTGCGCTTCTCTGCGCAAACGAATACTGCCGATGCGCATTATATTTGTTGTCAAACTGTATTCCTCAATTTTTGTAACGCACAAATGTAGCGGTTGATACGCTAAATCGTCTTATTTATGTGACCATACATTACAATACAGACACAAAGAACAAAGTATACAATAGGCGGTCTTATCGCCTAATTTACAACTCTACCAGAGAACCAGTAAGATAGAGAAATAAGTTGGAGACAGTTTAAGTAACAGTTAAAGTAAATAAGTTAAAGAAACGCAGGGATGACAAAAATAACAACACACATAAATAAATAAAATAAAATAATACATACATACACACATAACATTATTGTATGATCATCACATCCAGCCTACATACGTCCCACGGCTGGGTACAGGCCTCACAATAATACTTAATAGGATACGATCGGAGCTTCCTTTTAGTACTTGCATTA
The DNA here is from genome assembly GCA_949127965.1 of Pandemis corylana. Lineage (NCBI taxonomy): Eukaryota > Metazoa > Arthropoda > Insecta > Lepidoptera > Tortricidae > Pandemis > Pandemis corylana. Next base: position 9,640,941 of record OX421866.1, on the reverse strand, counting down.
ATTTTTATATTCCCAGGACCCAATGGCGTCGTACGACGTAAACTCGCACGACCCGGACCCACAGCCGCGGTACGACATGATCGACTCCAACCGACACGGCACGCGCTGCGCCGGTGAGGTCGCTGCGACAGCCAACAACTCGCTCTGCGCCGTCGGCGTCGCGTTCGGGGCTAGTGTCGGAGGTGAGTGATTAACAGTATGCTCTGTACGAGATCATCGACTCCATCTGATATGTCTTGTGCTACGCGATTTCCCTGCCGCCGCTGACACTCAGAGCCGTTGGCGTCCCGTTTAGGTAAACGCCAGAGGGAAATAATTCTCAATATACTCGATACGACTTGATACGGCCACGCTACCGATGTCGCCGTGTCTGCCAACGGTCAGTTGCTACAAACGGAGCGAGTCTCAGAGATAAATAACCGACATTGTACTTACGGTACGACACGATATTCCGACCGCCACGGCAGATACCTTTACCTAAGATGGAATGACAAACGGCTTTTTTTACTTAAGACGGAGTAAAAATATAATGAAAAATGCTCCAATACCGTAAGCTAAGAGCGGCTAATCGAAATGGTAGACAAAACAAGCACGTCTATGTCTGCAATGTTGACTTTGGCATTAATGTAAACACGGGAATTTTCATCAAAGCTATTTCCTCATTCGAAAATAAGGAATCAGAGTAAGCCTAAGTGGAATTTTCCACTAAATTTCTGCTCCGATTAATGGCACGAGGTTGATATAAAAAATATAAAACAGTATGTATTTAACGTTAAATTGAACCGAATATTTTATTATGCTCCCTGTCTCTAAGTGTATCTCAGTTTGAAAGAAAATCCTCTGAAACGAACTAAAGTAGTTCTTTTACAACATGGCGGATCGTGTGAGACAGTAAAAAGCGAAGAGTAGCTTTAGCGAGTGAGGCGATAAGTAAATCGCTCAGTCAGTCGGAGTCACGAACGAGTCTAGATTTTAGAACCATGTATGTACGTACTTTTTTATTTACAAGAGATGGAATTGCATTTAACCCCAGACTTACTCAATGTTTAAAGGTTTTATCGAGCATTTAACTGATAGAGCGGAAATTCATGGTATTGTAGTGCCCTGCGAAGGCACTGACTCTACGACGGGATGATGTAGCTCATATGGCTCACGATTCTAATTAATTAAACTGCTCAGCTCTTCGAATATAAGTTCAGTATATTATTTATCTTTTTAAATTATTTAAACAATATATCTGCTTCCAACGGAAGCTCTAAGCAGACCCTGTCTTTTCTCATGTTTCGAATTCTAGTTTTTTTTTTTAATTTTTATATTTAAGATTCGAATTCGATAAAGAGTAAATAAGAAGTCTTTACAGTATCGTACGGCATAGCGAACATTCACTGGATTTTTCTGAAGGAAATACAATAATTACCTAGATTGTTTCGTTCTATGTTGGGCATAAAAAATACGAAGGGACTAATGCTGTAATATTTTTTTGTAGGAAGAGGACAGTGATAGTTATAAGTCTCAAACGAAATAAATCTTTAATTCAATTATGTTAAGGCACAAAAATATACTTAATTACACAAAGTGATTGCCATTGAATATGGTATACCATTCTTACATACTTAACTGTCTAAGTACCTACCCATCTTACATGAAAATTGCAAAAGTACTACCATACCTTAGGGACAAGATATTATTATTATTAATGACTTTTGTGACTCTTCCATACTGGTCTGGGAGTAAAGAAAGTCTTAGGAATCGTATTATAGGCGATGCGGCTGGCAACCCATCACTATTTTGATTCCCATTTCCACCTATACGCCCACAATCATGCTAAACGTGGCCTTTAGGTATCGTTACCTTAGACTCTGTCTACCCCGTAAGGGATAAAGACGTGATTTATGTATGTATGTATGTATGCTCTGGTTCGAACTACCGACTTTCTGCTTGAGAGATCTTAGGTCAAATCACTAGGCTACCGCGGATTTTGACAATTACACGATTGTATGTATTATGGTTTTTCTTATGATTCGTCTTAAAACTCATATATGTTCACAAACACATAGTACGTCCTTATGATTTCGTGATTTGTTGCTTCATAAGAGAGTTCGCTGAGAAAACATTTCATAATAACCTTTTTCAGTGCTGATTTATTTGTGAGATCAAAGGCTCTGCCTTTCCAACGGGGCACTTCGTAATTGGCTCAGTGGCCTCTGATTTTTCTGAGCACTAAAGCGAAAATAATATTATTTTTATTAATAACTGGTATTTGTAATTAAGCAATAGCTTGCGTTAATACAATAACTCTTTATTGAACACGAGATATAACAACCAAAACAGAAAAAAGGTAAACTGAATATTACAAGGTAACAATAGGCGGCCTTGTCGCTACAGAGCGATCTCCACCAGGCAACCATAATGGACTGGAGAACAGAATCTGAGCAGGTGGTGCAATTTAGAATACCAAGTACTGAAAATACATAATATATTATACATAAAACACATTTATAATAAATGGAGATATAAATAGACACATACCCACATTCAACATGAAACTACCGTTAGACTCAATCATAATTACACATAAACGGATAACTCACGTATAAAAAGTCGAGTGATGCTCGACATGTTTCGGACTATTTCGTAGTCCTTCTGCGTCGAGCAGCCGCGCGAGCAGAGCGCTGGCGCGCAGTGTTCGTTTCGCTGCCGCCGGGGCGAGCGCTCCAGGAAGAAGGACTACGAAATAGTCCGAAACATGTCAAGCATCACTCGACTTTTTATACGTGGGTTATCCGTTTATGTGTAATTACATACCCACATACCTAAAAAAGCCAGCTGCAAGATTCATGCACAAGATGACAGATAGTGCTCCTTCAACATAGATTTAAATATGGGTTAATGGTTAACTTGATTACCTACGTGTATAATCAAAATTAATGTAGGAACGGATTTCTTAAAAAGAATATGGGACGTTTTCAATGCTTCCTGAGTCCGTAAATAGTATGTTATTCTCACGACTTGACTTTCATCCACTTCCTGTAATCGCAAATTGGCTTTGAATTATCCTAATTGTATATTGATACATACAAAAATCACGTCTTTATTCCTTACGGGGTAGACAAAGCCCAAGAAAACAAAACCTAAAGGTCACGTTTAGCATGATTGTGGACGTATGTGGAAAAGCGGATCATTATATTAAATTGATTATTGTACTTATTGATTGGTTGGTTATATTGTTTGGTTAGTAAAAGATTTGAGCACAACGCCGGTATTTTATTTTCTTCAATATTAGATTTGAGATATTTTTTTTCACCTCTGGATCTCAATTAAAGCTGATTAAATCTCGCCCAGTTTCTTCTACGTTATTTTTTTTCTTTGCGCATTTTTGTAAAGTTTCATAATAAATTCCGTCGCCCCCCCCCCCCCCCATGCATTTTCTTTCCTGCTATAGAAGAAGCTTCAATTTAAAATTTGAGCCATTCAAGACGGGTGTGGTTTGCAGAAAAGTTTCCTAGTAGGTAGGTACCTATTCTTTGCCAACTCGGTCGAGCTAAGTTTGCTCAACAACTTGCAACTTGTACATCGTATTAGTTCAATTTAATTGAATAGGTGTTGGTTTCTTGTACAAGGTTAAAACTTTTTTGTTGGTTGAAGACGTAAAGACGTAATTGTGTGACGTGAATCCTTAAAAAAAACTGATCATAACTAACAATAGAGATAGAAAAAAGTAGAAATACTTTAATTCAAAGTTGAGGTGAAGTTTGACAGACTTCAAACAGATTAGTAAATAGGTAGGCTTACGCGTCGAATTATATATATTTTTTGTGTATGTACAAACATCAATTTATTTAGCTGTTTTATTACGTTTTTTACATAACATTTCGAAATAGTTTGCAGTTCTGAATTGGTTCAACACTGGTCTAGATTTATCGCAAAAGTTTCGCATCCAAATCTGCCTTTTCAAACCGACGCGTACCAGACAGTGCTACGGATTGTTTTCAAGAATCGCTGTAATGCTACGAACTATTCGTAGAGCTCTATGCTACGCCGCGTAGCGGATCGGTTACATTCCATTGGGTTACGAAACCGATACCTCTTATTTAACGGTTTAACAATTGAATGAGAATGGAACGTTTTTTTAAGTCGTATCAAGTTAGTGCCAGTAACTTTTGATTTTTTTTTTCTTGGGGAAAAGAGTATTGTTTCATGTTATCCGCAATTACCAATTTAAGTTGCATACTGGCCAGTGCGGGTGGTAGGATCTTGTACAAGATTTGTCAACGTTACTATAACCATAAGTAATATTAATAATGTAGATATATTTTTTTTTATGTGAATAAGAAGGAAAACGAGCAAGTGGGTCACCTGATGGTAAGTGATCACCACTGCCCATAGACACCCGCAACCCCGGGGGGATTGCAGATGCGTTGCCAACCTAGAGGACTAAGATGGAATGCCTCTTGTGCCCGTAATTTCCCCGGCTGTCTTACTCTCCGCACCGGAACACAGCAGTGCAAGCTCTGCTGCTTAGCGGCAGGATTAGCGAGTAAGATGGTGGTAGCGATCCGGACGGACCTTGCACAAGGCCCTACCACCCGCACCAAAAAAACAATCCCTGTGATATTGCCGTGCCCTTGCAGGGTGTCATATGTAGAATAGTAGACCTAATTAAAACATTCCATCTTATGCCTGTAATATGATTTTTAATCAATTATTTTGATCATCTTACTCGCTAATCCTGCCGCCACGCAGCAGTGGTTCAGCTGCAGTGATCCGGCGTGGAGCGTCAAAAGGAGAGCCGATTACATGAGGCATTATCTTAACTCTGTAAAGCTCTGCTGGCAATGCATCCTTAAATCTCTATTGTTACGGATATAACAGGCAGTGGTGATTACCTACCATCAAGGAACCCACTTGCTTGTGTTTTATAAAAAAAGGAAAACTGACATGATAATAATATTTTTTAAGTCGGGGTTTTTTTCGGTGGCATTTTAATGTAGTCATTAAGAATGTGTTTTTTTTTTGTAGGCGTTCGTATGCTGGACGGTGACGTCACTGATGCGGTGGAGGCCAGATCCCTGAGCCTCAATCCTCAGCACGTTGACATATACAGCGCGTCCTGGGGACCAGACGACGACGGAAAGACCGTAGACGGTCCCGGGGAACTGGCTACCAGGGCCTTCCTGGAGGGAGTCACTAAGGTAAGATTGATATAAGAAACGTTTATTGTTTAAAATCGTGAATGGAAATTGATACAAATTAAACTATTAAATTAAAAACGAATTAAAAACTAAACTAAAACTAATCTTAAAGTAAAATAATTAAAAAAGGAGGGCCCCCCGTAGCATAGTTCTACAGACGCTGGCAGCATTCCCCCTTTGGGCAGCGATACTAATACGCTGTCCAAGGAAGCTGCCAGCTCTGCGGTCACCCGTAGCGTCTATTAGCCTCTTCGAAATATCTTTGAAGAGGCTAATAGCGCTAGGACCCCACGGACCAAGGGTCTCAACGCCGAAAGGGACAATCGTGAACAATTGTGATAATATTAAGATCTTATAAGTTGCAACAGTATGCGCATTTCGGACGTACTTAGGTACTTATTATAATATATTTTTTAAAAGTATGGTTGTGGGCGTGTAGGTGGAAAGAAGAATCAAAATAGTGATGGGTCGCTAGCCGCTTCGCCTGTAATGTGATTTCTGTTTTCGTCCATTCCCTCGATGGGCCTTTTACCATCTACGCGAGAAGACAATCAACTGGTGCATTATACGTTTTTTCTTTGCTCCTAGACCATCATGGAAGTCTAATGTGGATTGTAGGTATAAACAGGGATATTTGTAGGTAGGAAGGAAAACAATAAACGCTTACAATATCAAAACCAGTGATCGCATTCCACGTAGATGCTGATGGCAATCGCCATTGTTATCAAATTTGAATATTAATCCATTCACGGCATGGACAAACAATCTGGAAACTGTCACTGTCACTGACGAGTATGGCAGCGATTTGTTCGTAACTCAAACCTGCAATGAGCTTTTGTTGGATCGGCATAATGTATTTATGGCTCGTTCACACTGAGCGAGTTACTACCTTGACAGCTAACTATTGTCTACTAGCTTCATTAGTAGTAAGCGTTTCGTAAAACTTTATAAACGGCGCCACCGTCTATGCAAAATTGATCACAGTTTGAACTGATAATTATGTGTTATTAAATATTACTTTACCTACATATCACAATCTAAATAAACGAAAAAACGGGTTTAAATGTATACACGTGATCATAAATAAATGCACCACTAGGCATCCGATACCGGTATTACCATAAAAATCCTGTATACCAACGCATTAACCAGATATTCCTACCGCAAGCGAACTACTAGCCTACTAAATCTAATCTACTAAATCTGATTAATAATTCTCAACCGCGTGCGAGCTACTGTACTGCAGTAACTAAACACTAACATCTAACAAAGCCACGAGGCATGTATGAGCCCGAGTTCAGGGAATGATTCCCAATCCCTATTGAACGTTGTCCATGCTAATTGGCTATGACGTTGATTATGAGCGCTGGTAATGATGATTAACAGATTGGATCAATTATGGATCAATAACTGTGCTTACGTGATTGAAGTATTAAACTTGACAATCGCCCCCCTACCACAAAATATTACAAATAGTGTTAACATAGTTGAAGATAACATTGTGTTAATTGCAATTTAATTGTACGTTTGAACGTAATTCATTAAATAGCTTTATCTAATCATAGAACCAAGAAGTCAGCGTGCATAGCGTGTGTCATTTTCCGTGTTTATTCTGAGTCTTATAAAAGTCTTAGTGTTATTTAAAATACATAACGCCGGTGAAGAAGCAAGATCTCCTATTCAGTAATTTAGGCGTAATGTAAGATAATGAGCTATTGGTTCTCTCAAGAGAATTCCAACTACAATAATTAAAATTTGTAAGATAGGAGATCTTGTTCTTTCCCCGTCGATAATAGACAATTAATACACCGTTTAATTTTATTCCAAATAATGAAGCTGGTATACAAATTTATTCTGAAAAAAAAATTTGAAGGCACATTTTATTATTTTTAACGAGAATTTTAACTAATGAAATTGATACGCATCATTCCTGGCGCAAAGATGTCCGACACGTTTGCCGCTTTACCGCGCTGAACGGTGATGAACAACCCTTGCACCAGGAATGACTAGAAGCGGAAGTCGAACCCCCATCACGAAAACGGCACTTTTTTTTAATGACTAGCCCGCGGGACCAAGTCATTGAGTATTTATTATTTAAGTAATTGGTTAAATTTCAGTAGATGCAAACACACCGACTATATTCACATTTTTCAAACAATATTAAACTTTTCGTTTACAAAATTATCCACACACACACACACACAAATCACGTCTTCATCCCTTTCGGGGTAGACAGAGCCTAAGTTAACAGTTACCTACAGGCCACAATTAGCAAGATTGTGGGCGTATAGTTGGAAAATGGAATCAAAATAGTGATGGGTTGCTAGCCTCATCGCCTATAACACGATTCCTATTATAATCGTAGCTTTTCGTTTACAAAATTATCCAATCTAACCTTAAGCACGGGAAAGGTTTATTTTGCGCGAGAAAATCAGTTGCGACGTTTTCCTTCACTTTCCGCGAGTCCTTAATTGAAAAGGAATCGCGTTGGACTTAACAAATTTAACTGAATGCAAATTACATTTCCGCATCGAACGAATCCAAATTAAAGCTTTACGTAACAAACGCTGACCGTGGTCGCGACGGGAACAGCCGAGTTTCTGCGACCGTTAATATTTCACGTACAAGTTCAACGTTGAAAACTTCGTAATTCCCATTAACGAACACCGACTCACCTCGAGTTCGCTTTTATGTAGCTGTTATTAATAAAGAATTAGTCCTTGGGTAGCGAACAAAAAGTGCCTTTCAGTCGACGTTTCCAGCGTTTTCATATTTTTCACGGTAGACGTGCGAACCATGGCGTTTAATGAAAAGTCACAACGCCAGCTGCGTTACGTTCCCAACAGCAATTTGCCACTACATCAAGCTCCATTGGATATGGATTCTTATTTGATGCGTTTTAAAGCGCTTTTAACTTAGCTTGCATGCGGTGGTTCCGTAACTGAGTTAGTTTGAAGGGTACGGCGCGACGCGCGAGTAATTCCTGTAATGATGCAATTATTTACCGTCGTGTTTCTCCAACACGATATGGTCAAGTGTTGTTGGGTATAGAATTTGCATAATGTTGTTTCCCTCTTCAACTCTTAGCGTCGTTCGAGTACCCTTGTTTACACCGGAACCTCGTTTAACCGTTCCCCGTCGTCTTACTTTTTCTGATTATCTTTGCTCCTAGCTGGAGGCCTAAAGCTCGAGTTTATTGCAAGGAAAGTTAATTTTACTTTACGTCTTGATAGCAACGGGAATGAGGACGAAATTTTGCAGCCGTTAAATTCACTCTTCAAGTTGAATGAGCTATAAATTTTGTATTTGTGAGAATTTGAAAAAATGCCGCGTGTACGCTGTAACGTTTCGTTTTCTTCTTTCTAATTTTTACTCATCGAGAAAATGTAATTCCCCCTTTATGCGCCTCTCTTGTGCTCTGCACCGAGGTCTTATTATGTTTATTTATTCACGTATTGCTTTTACCTGCTTATACCGTGTAAAATATGTTATGTTCTTACCTTGCTCAGCGGTACCACGTCCTCGAATACTTAACGTAATTTTGTGTATCTATCATAAAATTATGTAGACGTGTAAAATAAGTAGTAAGTGTATAATGTAAGTGTGTAGACTAAGTAGTATGATTGTAACACTGTGGAATACCTCAATAAAGAAATAAATAAAGGGAAAAGCGAAAACTTAGGTACCGACACATCAAAAAATTTGAAGAAGATTAGTGGTAGCGGAGTACCTAAGATAAAAGTGTTTATTAATCAATATGGACCCGCAAAATTAAGCCTGATTCGATCAGTGCTTTTGTTTTCACCAATCATTGAAACATAATAATTTATCGTAACCAAGAACTATTTTTTTAATAGGGTCGCAACAACAAAGGTTCTATATTCGTGTGGGCATCAGGCAACGGTGGACGGGAGCACGACAACTGCAACTGCGATGGCTACACCAACTCCATATGGACCCTGTCCATATCTTCGGCCACGGAGCGCGGGGAGGTTCCATGGTACTCGGAAATGTGCAGCTCTACCCTCGCTGCCACGTATAGCAGCGGTGCCCAGAATGAGAAACAGGTAATTACTGTTATTTAATTAAAACAAACGGCTTTTTTTGACTAGTAGAAACTTTATACATCTCTACTATAGATTAATATAATTTAAGGCTTGGGGACCTTATACATCCCTTTTATGAACGTAGTATTCTTACCGTATTTTATTTTGAAAAAATGACTTTCTGCCAAGTTTCTTTGCGGCGCATTCTTCTTGGCAATGATGGTCTTTCCGAATGCGCTGCTAGTATCAAAAATACATGTAAAAGAGCCCTTGGCGGCCAATTTGCAAAAAAAAATCATTTTCATTTTCAGTGTAGACATCTAGCTCATTAAAACTCAAACCAATTAAAGATATAGACGGAGTTTTGCGAACGACAAAGTGAGGTAGGTTTATACTACGTCTTAACGCGTGCACGTGTCAGTATCTCAACAAGTTATCTTGACAAAGTTCGGTTGTGTTTGCGTGCGAGTACGCACACGCTACGGCATGAACTGGCCTCACTTCGTCTTTCGGAAAATTGCTGTCTTTAATTCATATTTGGTCTGAGCATTAAAATGACTGTTAGAAAGCAACAAAAACATGTCAGATTCTTTACAAAATCAGATTCTTTGTGTGTATTCTGCCATTTTTTGCTACGAAAGTTAAAAACGAAGGATAGTAATTACGTCTACATCGATGCTACAAGCCTAGTCAGCAAACGCTTAAATATTGGACGCCCAACAACGAAATAAGTACTTTATTCCATTTATTTACAGCAAATTGTATCCCATGGTGATTTTCCATCTAAAACCCGTTCAAATCAATCCGCTGACGTTTTAGAACTATTCCTGCCTCCGCTCCGAATGTCGAACGACCCAGTGACGTACGGAGGTTTTTTTTTCTGTTATTCCGTCCGTAACAAACGGCTAGAGGATGCAATCAGCGAAGCGCTTCCGTCGGTACAAAAGACCCACCGCGGCACAGTACGCGACATAGCTACCAAGCAATAGGAATAAACGAATCGAAACCTTATTTCATAATACGAAAAGCCCTCACAAAAAGCATATAAATTGTGTACAGGACCGTTGCGGTTCCGATACGAGTTTTATACATAATTTAAATAACAATGAACGCTTTTCAGATATCATGTTATGCGTAAGTTACGTAAAATAAGTCACGTCAAAGGACGGCGAGGGTGACCTTATTCTCTGTAAATATTCATCGAAATTATACCGACTAGACTTTTAAATTGACTTACCAAAATAAACAACATAAAATTCCTTTTGGATTTGATAAGGTCTCAATAAGTCACAAGTGATACCTACCGACGTTATTATCCCAAGGGAAACTAGAAGCTTTTTGAAAAAGACGTTTCAAGGAAGTTGTTATTTTATGAAATTGCTTAGAGTGACTGGTTATTTTCTAACTATAATAAACAGAAAATTTCAAGAAAACATTTTTATGTGGGTACAAGTTAATTGTGTTGTGAAAGTAACGGAAGCTGCAAATGGAAACTTTATTTTTTGTTTCCTTTTATGACAAAGGTTTGTCATGTTTAAGTCTTGTTTAAGTTGGGAATACAATGAAGTTAACAAAGGGTCCTAGTTAAGCTTTATTAACTGCGCAAAGACAAATATAACAGTATTTGAAGATGTACAGTCAAGGGCATAAATCAAAATCCACCTTCAAGCAACAAGCAATAAGGTCGGTGACATAATATATTTGACATGATCGCTGTTTCGATATTCACATGCTTTCGACTGTACACTTATGTCTATTACTTTAGCACGCTTTTTTCAAAAGAACTGATGAAATTGAACATAATAACGAAGTATCATTACCTACATTTAGTTTGATTGTAAGACTTAGGAAATAACAAAAGAAAGTTTTAATTGGCTGACTGAGTCATCAATGCCTAGCCCAAATCCTTGACTCAAAAGGCTGACATTTTGCATAAATGTGGCCTACATGTGCAATGAAAACAAGGAACCAGGTCTGTTTTTTTTTTAATTCCTGCGACTTAGTATTTGTCTTGTTTATTTTGCACAATAAAGAGTTTACATACATACATACATACTTAGGTAATATAAAGTTGACTAAACTGTGCTCGTGCTGACCTGAGGATTTCGTATTTTTCATTAATAGGTATTATCAGGATAGGAGGGGTTTTAACCATGAACTTTTTAAAACGATGTCAAATTAAAGGAGTGCTCTACTAATTAATTGCCTAATAATTGATACTTGTTCTTAGGTGATGACAACGGACCTCCATCATTCGTGCACGGCCGGGCATACGGGCACGTCTGCGTCCGCGCCGCTGGCAGCCGGCATCTGTGCCCTTGCGCTGCAAGCCAACCGCGACCTCACTTGGCGGGACATGCAGCATATCGGTAAGTGCCAGTTTATCATCACTTGAAGTACTAAAAAATGTTTTCACAAATGCATCATTTTATGAAGGAACTTACGAAGGAACTTTAATTATCTGCTTATCTGATTTATCACAATATGTTCAAAAAGTTTAAAATCTATCCTAACCTAACCTAGGGTAAGCCACGTGAATACTTTTTGAATTAGGAGATAAAAAAGATTTGTCAAATAACCTCACCTAAAAATGCTGCTGTTCGTTAGTCTCGCTAAAACTCGAGAACGGCTGAACCGATTTGTCTAATTTTAGTCTTGAAATATTCGTGGAAGCCCAAAGAAGGTTCAAACGGTGAAAAAATACTGAAATTTAGAAGAAAAAAAAAACGGGGGCGAAGCCGTGGGCAACAGCTAGTTACATATAAAAAAGTCATGCTGATATATTTAGTTACATTATTTATAATTATTCGCACAGTTAATTTATGATTATGCAAAAGAGCGCTATGTTACGGGATTGTTTTATACTTATTTGCTATTCCATCTTAATCTTAACTATACTTTATCATATTTATTAATTAATAACTCTTCCTTTTGTCTTTGCCGTAGTCGGGTAACAAAGAGGTAAAACTTTTAATGCCATGTGCTGCTGTTTGTATCGACGCGGACTTCGAAGAAGAAATTGCATCTCTCTATATAATTTTATACAAACCTGACCTAAAATTCTGTAGGTATTAAATAATAATTATGTTTTTTTATTTAGTGGCCCGTTTTTTTCTTCTATTGGACAACTATCGACATATCGATAAAAAATTGGTTTTAACACTAGCTTGATTGCGACAGTCCTATATTTTTCCATAAAAATTCAGATCTCTGGTTAACAAGGTTCAAAATCTACTTTTTATTATATCCTTAACATGGTAAATTGGAAACCGGAGGCTAAATGGCTTCAGTTTTAATTTAGCTCAGCCGTGCTAAAAAGTTTTTAACATTAGGTTGTAAATTTATTAAGACCCACCTCCATGATTTACATATCAGCTAATATAGAGGAAAGCGAAGTTTGTTTGCACATCATTCAGAAACTTTACCTATATGTTTCAGAACTTTATAAAAATCCAAGAATTACGGGCAAAAATTTCCGACGAGACGATAACTTTCGTACGTGCCTATTTATGGAGATACGCTTTAAATGTTAAATAAAAAGTTTTTTCTTTAATAATATACTAGAATTATATGTATCTATCTTGTATACAGTTACAAGCTAGTCCAAGCGAACAATTAACATAAAATTGAATCAGAAAAATGTGGTTCGTTTAGTAGGGATGTACTTAAAAATTTTGATGAAGTAATTGATTGATTTTCCACAATGAACTAGAACAAGAAATAAGAAACGATTATTGTTTAATACCATTTACAAATTATTAAGTTTTAGGTATAAGATCTCAGTATTCTTTGCTATGGTTTATAAGGCTGACGAGGAAAAAAGAATATAGTGACACATTTTAATCTGGATATAAAAATACTAGGCAAATTTTAAGTATTCGTTACTTTTACTATCTAGCATAGTACTTATACGTGTGCGTACCACAGAAACATTATGTGACACTGACTTTGAAATTGAAAAGTATGCTATCATATGGATTAGAGACCGTCAGATACAAAAAAGACTTGTATAGCTGAATTCAGAGACATCTTTTTTTAAGTCGATTAAAATCATCGCTAACGATAGTCACTTATTTTATACGTATATCCCTCTCAGCTCCGAGGCTCAGTTTGCCAGCGATGTTCGACAAATAACCAGCGTTAATGCAGTTGCCCTATTTTGGGCCGTACAGATATCAGCTGAACGCTCAGCGATACTGAGGCAAACGAGGCCTTTGAAACAAAGTATAAATGGATTCCATGGACTTTAAGCGAATAAGGCTCGCTGTGGAGCTCGTACTCTAGTAGTGGCAGGCTTTGTCGCTCATTTCTACGTATTTTTTAATGCAATATTTCCTGGTGATTGTTCTTTTGTTAACTGTAAATACATCGTTAATCATGTTACATATATGTATACGAAATTCCAAATCAATGAGAGCACTAAATGGATCAATTTTGACTTTTATTTCTAAAACAATATTTTTTTAAACATATTATAACCTACTTACGTTCTGATGACTTTCTGAAAAATTGCATTGCCATATTTAAAAGGTAGTAAAAATAGTGACAAAATTAAATGGATAGATCAGTGGAAATAAACGTCAAAATAAAGTTACGTCGCTAACAGTGGCCTACAACATCTTATATACATTACAAAAAAACATTATGAAACAAGAAAATTAGAAATAAAAAACTACACAACATTTACCAAAGTAAATCTGTTACTAACAAACAATCGAGGTAATATTATTTACCCTGTCACCGCCACGTCTCCCCGCGAAAACCGATTAGCTGTCAAAATATGCGGCAAAATGACGCTTGCCACAACGTGACTCCGACACGGTGAGAGCTTCATTATGGAGACTCCGTTTTGACTGACCGAAATTGATCACGGTGGGAAACGATCTCGCAAAATCTCACAACGTGAACGCGTGGAAAGACGAATCCAAATACAACATCGCACCGGATTTGTTACGACAAGCATTTGTGGTTTTAAAAACAAAAGTAGCGAAAAAGGTGCAAATCCTAAAAAGTATGAACGTGTTAAACAATGATTTACGGGCCTCTGCGGGATAAAAGTTTGGGATTACGCGGTGAAACTATTAATTTAATATGCGAGCCCAACGTTTATATGTTAGATTTTTACGAGACTATAACGTACTTAGTTACATGGCGCGACGTGATCTTTTAGTAAGTTTAGTGCCAGGAACGCTTATACGCGTCTTAATGACTTGCCCCCAGTATCGTCATAATCTGGTATCCATTTGAACGCACATGTACGACTGTGGCACATAAAAAAGGTCTGGGAACTGGCCTTTAACCCAAAATTCATGGTTCGTTCTTTCACTCATAATCATTAATTTGAAAGTGTGAGTGACGGTATGATAACGAACTCCGAACATCGAACTTCGGAGTACCACCCGTGGGAGCGAATGCATGTAAAGTTACAGTTCTTTTCTTTGCGCCCAATGAATATTTAATTAAATTGAAATTTTCCCTCCAGTCGTTCGCACAGCGCGGCCTGAAAGGCTAAGCGCGGGCGGCGAATGGCGCGTGAACGGTGTGGGTCGCAACGTGTCTCATTCGTTTGGTTACGGACTCCTCGATGCTGCTGGCATGGTGCGATTGGCCAAGACTTGGCGAACTGTGCCGCCTCAGCGAACGTGCGAGCTCGTGGCCCCCAGGCCTCAGCGGGCCGTGCCCCCCAGGTCTTCTGTTACTCTGCAGGTCAGTGTATTTTTCGACAGCTGGGTACTTTATGGTAACTTTGGATCGCGGGCTGCTTGATCTTGGTGACATGGTGCGACTGGTAACAACCAGGGAACTGTGCGAGAGACGTTCCACTGGTGCGTTGCAACTCGTTGCGTCTTCTCAAAGGATCAATGCATTGTTTGCATTTTCAGAGCATGAAAGGCAATTATCCCCGTAGAAAATGCTCTGAAGATGCTATGAAGATATTCTGAAGATGCTATGAAGATATTCTGAAGATGCATACCTACAATGCGTTGCGAAAACGCGACGCAACGCAACACAACACGCAAGTCAGGCGCCTCTCTCACAGTTCCCCGGTAGTTGCCAGTCGCACCTCAGAGAGTGTCAGTTCAGAGAGTGGTGTGAACTAGCGAGTTCACCGCAATTCAGCAACAGCGCACTGCGCATCTTAAGTTTTTTCGTTGCTTTACGGGTTAGATATCTTTATGAGAGCTAAGCACATGGGGTAACGTGTACTCATTCGGTAACTAGCTGCTCGATGTTACTGTCATGGTATAACTGCAGTCACAGGACCTGGAGAACAGTTATGATTCTAAGGCTCTGCGAGCTTCAAACGCAGGATTCAATGAAGGGATTTTCTGTTACCTACTTATAGTTTTATTCTTACCTACAGGTGTGCTGATGGTGATAGTATTTTTTAAGCTCATCTTAGGTATTTTTTACTCTATAGACCACTTTTTGCAACTAGCTATTATATTAACATTAATAATAGACGTTTACCGTTTTCTCAAGTTCAACCAGGCAGCTGTTTCTAAAAATACCTGCTTGATTTGATCAAATTTTTCATAAGAACTATTTCTTTCTCAGTTGGATGTGACAGCGTGTCCAGGTGTCAATTATCTCGAGCATGTGCAAGCAAGAATAACGCTATCGGCTGCTCGAAGAGGCGATCTCAAGATTTCCCTAACATCGCCCGCAGGCACCGAGGTTACACTCCTGGCTCCCAGGTAAAACCACTCTAGATTAATTCCGTCTGTATTTTAAGCCGTGAAGTGATGATAATTAGCATAATTTATCCAACGGAGCAGGTAGTCTGCCGTGTCTCGGGTTCACCAAACAGTTAGTCGGAATTACGCAAATTTCGGCGTCTGTCTGACACGTGCTCGTGATGTCTTGAACAAAGTATTTACATAATATTGATAGCTTTTCTTGAGACTACATTTTATGTCGAATTTGTTACTTTTGCTGTGAACTTCTTTAAGTTAATTGCATAGAACAAGAAAGTAATAAAATGTTCCTTGTTAATTTTTTTACATTTTTATTATGTTCTTGTTTTATTCAATTGGGTATAATAATTACTTTTTTTGGTATTCAACTAGCATTTAGATAATTATTCAATGAATACAACCAAGGTGTTTACATAGGTAGTACAAAAAGGAAAATTATTTATTGGGTTCTCTTTATACAGTTACACAGGCGAATAAGTAGTTATGTCATTAGCACTCAAGCATTCTGCAAATAAATAATTGGCTCGTTAGATCTAGTATTAATGCCGTTATTTATCTACAACTTTAGGTTCAAAAATACAATTTCTCGTAACTTAGCGTATTTAGGAATGTAGGTACGTACGTGCGTAACATTATAATTATACAAATCTGAAATAAAATCATGTGTCCAGGAATTAATTAAAAGCTTAACTTTTTGTTTGATTACAAATTCCTGGGAGGAATGAAAATACATAGAATGTACCAGTTGCTTCTCTGCCCGCGCAGATGGTGAAAGCCCATCGAAGGAATGGGCGAAAATCTTAGGAATCATGTGGTTGGCAATGCGGCTAGCAACCCATCACTATATTGGTTCCCCTTGCCTATACGCCCACTACCATGCTAAACGAGGCCTTTAGGCCCTGTCTACCCTGTAAGGGATAAAAATGTGACTTCTGTAAATATGTCTGTACGTAATATTAGTGTACCTACTTCACTTAATTCTCGGAGCCGAGCTCTAATTTGTAAATTAATAGTCTTCGAAGACGCGTGTTAATGTCAAAATGAGAACAAAGGAATAATAGTTTCACGGAAAGTTGCGAAACCCAAAACGTGCCCAACTAGTTCAAAGTCTCAAAACCGACAATTACTGTAACCCAGGCCGCGGAGCGAATCCACAAGGGCTAGTTGTTACTACTTCTCCGCTGGTCTTGACTTCTTGTTTGTTTTTACCTCGATTTTGTTACAAAGAAACTTAATTACGATTGTTTCTTACTAAACTAAGAACGAGACCTTTGCGCGTAGCTTTTAATTTGACTCCGAGAAAATTTAAAACAAAGCAAATCAGTAAGTTACTTTGTGCATTATGAGCAATACCTAGAAGTCCACACAGTAATTTCTCCTTAACAAGTATAAATTGCTAGCACGCTACCAACTCAGACGATACACTGGCTGAAGTTCAGAGCAAGTTTAGACAACCGTATTTATAGGTTTATTAAGCTTAGACAAGGAATGAAGACGGTTAGAACTAAGTTCTGCGCAAGTGTTGTAATAACATGATTAATTTTCCGACAGAGCGCACGACTCGTCGCGCGCCGGCTTCAACTTGTGGCCTTTCATGTCTGTGCACATGTGGGGCGAATCACCGCTCGGCGTCTGGCAGCTAGAGGTTTCCAACGAGGGACGTTACATGGGTAAGCCTTTCACCAACTCACTTAACCTATGCAACCCTATATTTGTGATTAACATGGTCATATATCCATTTATCAACCCCAGGCAGAGCGACGTTGCAAGACTGGTCATTAATATTGTACGGCACGACTTCGCCCGCCGCCAAAAACGATCCGATCCCGTTCCGGAATCCGATTGTGCGCAAAAAGAGCAACGCGACGCGCCCCGTCATGGTGCAGGCAGGGCGCAAAAACAACCGAGGGAAACCCCTCGCCGTAGTGCCCACGTACACCGTCGGCCTTGTCAAGAGGAAAAAGAATAAGAATTCCAAGAATCCGAATAGGAATTCGCAAAAATCGAAACAGGGTAGGCCGGCGACGCGCTCGCCTATAGAGAGCTCGACGGTTCGCGCGACGTCGGCCGCGCCGGACTTGAGCCTGAACCTGCAGGGCGACCTGACGGACCCTTTGGCCGACGCCCGCGGCCGCAAGATGTCCAGCCTGTTTGAACAATACCCCAAAATACAACGAATTTATCCCGCGCCGCTGCAAGCTAACGGTACAGCGTTTGCATGTGTTGTGTCCGTTGATTCGTTTTGCCGACGTTTTATTTGGCCCCCAGCGCCGCCTTGTTTGAGCCTGCACGTCAATTACGTTTGTTCCGGAGTGAGCAGCTCTTTGCATGTCCCGTGTTTGTATTGTTTGAAGTTTATTTTGTAGCTGAGGTTAGTTTTAATGTAGCAGTTTCGTTTCAGTGTAGTTTGTCGTACATAAGGATAATGCTTCGTTTAGTTTAGTTTGTTTTTTTAGCATTTTTATTTGTTGCGGCGTTATTTATTATCTTAAAACAACACGAATGCGACATGATCCCTATAAAATACGATCCATCCTTCTCATTGGTCAGTGTTGTTATTGGACAGTTTTCTATCCCGCAATCAGCTCGCAGACGTGTTGCCTTAATATTAATATCTGAATGTTTAGTTTACTGTAGAATAACTAATATATAATCCTACCATACTTAGGTACTTACCTACATACGAACTTAGGATACCTTTCGAACAAAACAATTGCTAGTTCAAAATGTCGCATAGGAAGATCCCCAATTTATCATGAGACCCCAACAAAGCCGGCCATAACAAACTACCAACCCTGTTAATACTTAAATCTTGACGCGTCTGGTTGCTAAATTTAATGTAATTAATAGATAGAACCGATTTTTGAAAATGTTAAATATGATTGAAAACATAAACATACTCTGCGTGCGTTTCTTTTAATCCAATTCTAATTTATTTTTCCGTGTGCAGAAATATTATGGATTTTTAAAGTAATTCCTATTTTTGTACGGAACTATCCATATGCCAGTCCACCCCAAATTTATCCGGCTTTTTAATATACAGAGTTATAAAAAGTGTACACAAGACAAAATAAATGCACGTCAACTGCATTTCTCTGTGCTTTAGCCACTAGCAAAGTATTTCTTAGCTTTAAGATACAAAATACGAGCACTGATTTCTGCTGAGACGAGCACGCAGAAAATATCAAAAGAAAATGGAAAAAAGCCCAAGCTTTTATTATACTTTAGCATGCGTTATTATTATTAATATTATCTTTCCAAATACACGAACTCAAGCGACCAATGAGTTCGTGTTCAAGCAAATATTTTCTGTAGATCCTCGTGTTGGTAAGATTTATGGTTCTAAAGTATCTTTAATTGGTTCCATACTTTTAAAAATCCTTACAAAATGTTGATGTAGGTACTTCTATTTTCACAGCTGGTCCGTTGACTCAGTGGGAGCTGATCTTCTACGGCACAGAAACAGCGCCTCAAGATAGCGCCGATCCTTTAAATGCTCTCCACGGTGCCCCCGCATGGCCCAAGGAGCCGGAGAGTGTGGAAGAAGTGCGTCAAAACGCCATAGACAACGACTTCGCTCTATGGCATGAAACACACACGGTAAGTGCTCTGCTACAGCAACGCTGAAGACAAACATCATCATCATCAGCCTATATTAGTCCACTGTTGAACATAGGCCTCCCCTAATGAGCGCCATAGCGCCCTGTCTTCAGCTTGACACATCCAGCAGACAAACATGACATTGTGTTTTCTCTGATATAAATTTTGGTAATCATTAGGGCCTGTAGACGCTGGTGATACGTCTTCATTCTAGTAAAGAGACTTATAAGGCTTAAGCGACATGGAAAAGCAAGGCTGAAGGAATTGCCTGTGCTTATTATGTAGTGGAATATTTGTGGGTTACTGAAGAAAAAATACGCTATCTGACTAAGACATTTAGTTGGCCGCTGTTAGCTGCTTTTGTTATTGAAATTTTACTAGCAATACAAAATGTCATCCGAAACATAACGTTTCATACGTTTAATATGAGAAAGACCCCACAAGACATCACAAAATATTAACGCCAGACAAAGTATAAGCCTGACCAAATGAAAATGCTTGGAACCAATACCGTCCGTCCGCAACTCGTATCTAAAACTCGTAACTCGTAACTGTTTTGTGTTATATAGAAAGAATGGATTGGTAACCTATTTTTGACTTTACTCGAGATAATTTCGAGCAATCCTGAATAATCATCCGTGTGTCGTTGTTTTTTTTTTTATTTATCTTTGGATGATCAATTTATTTTATTGTGAAATAAATAAAGATAATTATTAAAACCAGAGTAATACTAAAACTAAAACTACTACTAATTATAAAACTACAAAGTAAATATGTCGTCAAAGTATTCCGGCACAGGTTGATTGATTCTTCCAAATTTATCTTCCAAGAAAATATTTCTTGTTAAGTCAATCCAATAACTAATCGTTTTGTCAGGTCATTCTTGGACGAACGTGGCGTTCTCCTCTAGTCCATTCCTTTCTGTGCCTATTATTGCTAAACTAATAAACGCCTTACGAGCAAATACAGGCTTTTCTGGGATAAAGAAATCGGAATTCTAGTCATCGTACTCGCCATCGTATTTAGTGATCTTTTATTTGAAAAAAAAACTACACAAAAATGCGCACACGTAAAACCGTTTTTTGATTAACCAGTAAGAATCGCCTCCATCAGTAACCTTTAATCGCTTTGCTCGCAAAAAATTGCTTGTAAAATTTGCGCTCCCTGTCTTCTGTTTGTTTTGTCTCGATCCGAGTTAGGTAAATAATTACGCCTCCGTCTAGTAATTTGTTTCGAAAGGTCAGCCATATTTCTTTCAAGTCAATTGTAACGGCCTGTATTTTACGCAGAATGTGTTTGGCAATTGATAGCGTCGCTTCCCGTCTCACGGCTGGGAGTGTTCTCACTCGCCACTTTGATGTCGACAGGCAGCGAGGGAAATAAAACATACGCACTTACTCAGGCTAAGCCCCGCTGTATGTTTTTGTCACAATACATCTAAGTGCACGGACGGAGACACTCCCCGGCACTAATGCTGTAACAGACACGAGAAAAGTATCTCGGATTACATTCAGTGACACTTACGTATTACGCCGGCCGTATTCGATGTGATACATGTCACTCTCAAGGATCCAGAAATGATTGTAGGTGTGTAAAGAAACCCTTGTCACTTGAATTGTTGCTTCCATACAATACAAGGGTCAAATCACCCTCCGTGTACAAAATCTTCTAGGGCTTATTCGATTTAAAAACCTTTTTCACAATTATAGTTTTATAAAGATGGACGTATTTCTTGTTCAGATGTTTCGATTACCGCGAAGCCATCCGACGGACACAAAACATTTGGTATGAAGTTATTGTGGTAACTAAAATGAGTAACAATATTTGTAGTAGGTTTTCTGTAAATATCGTAACAAATGGCAAACAATATTGCTACCTTTAGATTATTGTAACGTATTATTATTATCAATGCATTTTACAGTACCTTCATCATCGTATACTTTGATAGATGTGTCTAATAATTTTTACCAACTAAAGGTCTCTCGCTAACTTAGAAAGCCTTAATTATAAATTAAACTACTGTTTTATAGCATCGTTAATGACTCTGATTTCTAATTACATTAGATAGATTAACGTATATCCTAAGCCGTAGATACACTAGAGATTCGCTTACACCGGTAGGCATATGCGTAAATGGCACTCGTGAAAATGCAGCTAATGTGTCACAGCTTTAGGTTAAACATGGCTCGTTGACAGGCTAATGACTTGCACGTGTACCATTTTGCAATAAACCAGTCATTGAAACCGTATTTAGGATGCAGTATCTACCTTAGTGCCGATGGGAACCAATATAACTTTATCAGCCTAAGTGGAATTCAGGCCGTTAGAGGCAACCGCAACAGCTATATGTGTTTTGGTGAGTCTAGATGCTAGAGCGGCATTGCACTAAAATTACTTTAATTATTAAAACCTGAATACTTGTTAGGAGAGTCTGTCGTATGGCCGAATATTTTTTGGTCTAAAGTATTGTTTGATCGCATGATCGTTTGGTCTTTACATAGGCTTGGAATAGGTTGGTTAGTTTAGGTTTATTTTATAATTTTCGGTATAAATATTTAGACCAACCGATCATTCGACGAAACAATTATACGACCACCCGATGTAGAGCCACTTCTTAGGTATATACATATACACGTATTTAGAAAGCGTTTTATTGACAACTGGAACGCATTGATTTAGGTTGTCACGTTTAATCTCAGTATCAGTAGACAATACAAGTACGCAAGAACGCTGAAAAAATAGAAACTGCACTATGAATTGTATCATTGCAAAGTATAAAACACACCTATAAATTATTTCTTCTAGTCATGTTACTAACCCCTTTATTCATAAACGCTATATAGGCTGCTCACTTAGCAATCGTTTGTCCTTAGCTGTAAAAGGTAAATGTCAAAGTGACAGATAAGGATAAACAATTGCTAAGTTAGCAGAAGCTTACAGAGTGTTTATGAATAAGAGGTTAAGTATCTGGGGTGGCTAAAGATGCCCGAAAATATCTGAACACGCACTCACGCTTGGCCAAAGGTCATGTTCACATGTTTTTGTGAACCTCCTTTTGGAAGTCTGTTAATGAGTTATAAATAGTAATATAGCAATTAATCACCCAATAGATCCGCGACGAAGGGAGCGCCGAGGCGGGCCCGAGCGCGGCGGCGCCAGAGCAGCGCGCTGACGGCGCGGGCGCACTCCGCTCGGGTTGCACGACGCACGCGCCGCTGCCCCCACACCACTGCCTAGGTTTGTGCCTCCTCCTCCTCCTCCTTCTCCCCGTGGCCGACGCCTTGCAGGCCCAACGACCCCGCACAGGCCGACAGCCCTCTAGACTAAACTGTGCACTAACTGCTAGCCTAAGACCTAACCTGCAAGCCACCAGGCCGCCTCGGGCGCCGTGCTTGCGACCGGCCACGCCGACCCCAGCCCCGGTTATGGTGACCTAGTGCTCATGGCTCATGTGATTTTAGTTAAATTTACTTAGTTAATTAATCTTAGGTCTGGATGCTTTTGAGTTACTTATTCGAATGGAATGGAGGTGCAAATGAGGCTAAATTTGAAAAATTGGATACGATACACTGCCGTAGCGTACAGGAGAGGGTTTACTGTTATTATTTGCTAGTCAATGTATAATGAATTGTAGAAATTGTGAGCGTGACATGCGGGTTAGGAATGTAACGATAAAGTATTATGTATGAAGGACTGATATTCCCTAACTCCCTTATTCATAAATGCTTGCGAGCTTATGTTAACTCAACATTCTTATTCGTAATTCTCTCACTTTGACTTTTGCCTTCATAAGACATAGTAGCATTTTGCATTTTGCTATTATAAGTTTGGGAGTAGTTATGAATGTGGGAGTTAGACGCCTAGTTTAATGTGACCGTTTTAAGTCTAATAAGTAACTCAAAGGGTTAGGAAGGTTCATGTCCATTTCAGAGAATAAATTTATGAACTTACTTTCGCATCGTATTTATTTAGATCGCTTTGAATTTGAGACCAACCGTTCTAATCCAGGCAATAGATAGAGTATGTATTTAAAACATAAGTACAAGCTGTTAACGGATACTTAGTGATTACTTAATATTTTTGTCTTTCTCATTTTATTTTTGGTCGTTACTGTCATCCGCCGCTGGTGCCGGAATATACTTATCACTTGAATTTGTTATAGTAAAAGGTCTATTGTCAGTGTACTTAACGTTAGGCCTAGCAGCTTTTAAGTTTCCTAATGTAATAAAATATAGGTAAACAGGTTTTTCAGCCTTCTATTACTTGATAATAGTTAATTTATTGTTGATCAAATACTACTTAAAACTTTGTCATGTTTAATCAATTCATGGCATGTTCCAAATCATTAAACTTAAAAAGAAAAAACTTACATTGTGTTTAAATTAATTCATTGGATCGATCGTCTGAGTAATGCATCCGAATAAATAAAGTAAATGTAGGTATTGGTATTGTACTCACCAAATTGTTTAAATCGTTCAATTCGTCATTTGAAAAGTTTTGTACTTAACGAAGAACTATCACAAGTGCAATTACATAATAAATAATATATTGATATTATTATATACGATTATCCAATTCGTCCATACTATTCGAGTAATTGCATCTCAAAATTTAATAGAATTATTTTGGAAGCCGGGAGTTTACAATGGCCTCTGTATTAACTTAATGATATTGAATTTAATTATCAAAAGCTGATTCAGAATAATTCTTGAATATTTCAGTATTGGTTGGGAGTTTGATTAAACATTCCGTTTTTTATTGTCAGCTTTGACACCAATTCAACGCCGTACATTTAGAACATCGACCATTGTATAAAAAAATCCTGAAAATCGTTTAGGAAGGATGTTAAGTCAAAGTAACTCGACCACCTGCTCAAATATTGCGGATTTATTTTAAGAAACAGTGCCTAGCTTATTTTTTTTATTTTAAATCAATGATTTTTCGTAAAAGAAAAGTCATTATCACGATAATGACTTGTTAAATAGACACAAAAATAGTTGTGAGTTTAACTTGGCTTTATTGTTGCTGAAATTAGCTAGGAAAAGTAAATTGAATTACACCAAGACTCCTTTGTTTTCATAAAAGTCTGAAACACTGACCTTCGGTAGCTTAAACATTATCCGCAGCTAGTACTTAAACTTTTTACCTTCTGCTGTAGTGCTAGATGAACAAAATGTTGCTTTTATAACACTTCTCCCAACCCATCACTGTGCCAATTTTATAACAAATCCCCTGAAACTCATGTTTTAATCTTAATTTACATTACACTCATGGAAGTAAATATATTTAGGTAATAAGATTTTCGAACGTGGGAAAAGTGTTAAATCTCATTCGATGGTGATACCAAATTATAACGCATTTATGTGTTTTATGATTTAATAAAATACGAGTAATTTATGATATTAGCTAGCGTAAAACATAGACTTTACGAGCAGGAAAATCGAATAACATATTTTTATTTAAATTATTTATTGCAACGTATGAAATACTGTAGTTTGTCACGTTTTCCATGCATTTCTGTCGCAACTGAAATAAGTTTTTGAGGCTATCGCTTCGACTAATTTTTAGTTGATGCCAGATTATATTGCGGAACGGCGAATGTTAAAATTTGTCAATATTCTCGTAATATCACGAGTCGTACATACATATCTGTTAACTATAATAAATTTCATGTTGGCATGTTGAACAACGCCTTTCCATGTCGTACCCTAGTGTCAAATAAAACCAATCGTGTTAAAGTTAATTGTATTAAATTATAATTGCACATTGTGGTTGTGATCATAGCAGAGATTGCCAATCCATCTAGATCTATGTAATAAATTACTTGTAAACGGTGTACATAATAAATAAATGTGTCGGATTAATAAATTTGGAGACTTGTACAAATTTGCTCACGTGTAAATTGAAATAGTTGTTACGAAAATGACTGAAAGATCATCATTTCTCATCGACTGGTAGCTAAATTAATTTTAATGTTTAAATGTAATTCTGTAATGCAAGTCCCTGTAAAAATTAGCTTCAGAGGATAAATCTCGTAATTTCGTGGTAGCTAAGCGACTGTAAGTATAGTTAGGTTGCGGCGGTGTCGCGTCATGGCAGCGGCAAACTAAATGGGCGAAGCGTGTGTGCCGAAGCACAACCTGATGGTTTTCCTAATTCATTTCAACTATCATGGCTAGTACAATATCGTAGCAAAATTACAATTCCACGTTTATGTTAAGTACTATCAGATGCTTGATAAACGTCTGTGAAATTTTGGCGGCGTCAAGACACATTTCTTTCACTACTGCACCAACATTATTTAGTACCGACGGACCTATTCATTAAAACGAGATGATAATTAATATTATATAACTTCCTGAGATTTATGTTGCTATCTTATTCTAAAAAATAGTTTTGTCCCTGTCGGTACGCCTGTTCACTAAATTGTAATCAGTATAGCGTATCTCAATACAATTTTGAAACCGAGAGTAAATACCTAATATAATATGTCTTTGTGAATAATCAATGTTGATTTCAATTAGGTGTTAGTAATATTTTAACTTATGAAAGTTAAACACCTGCGCAAATATTGGTCATTACACACAGTTTATTTTTGACCTGATTTTCTTTATTTTACGTAAGTTATTGCTGTAGTTTTTAAACAGAACGATAAGCCTTGGAACTGTCTGGTGCGTTTCTAACACATGTTCCGTCAGCTCAAGACTCTGCCTCGTTTAGTTTGCCGATGACTGAATATTCACTCGAAGGGTCATTTTTATAACACACTTGTTGTATGAAATGTAAAATGGTTCACCTGCATTGGAGTTAAGTAGCTACAGTACGGTGTATTTATTAATGTAAATGTTGATGCATAATATGTATATATTGATCCTATGTGAACGGAAAATAATAATAAAAACAATCTTTTATTACAAAACGTACGAAGATTTTTATTTCTAGAACTCAGCTGAGTCTTGTCTCTGATCGGATTTTTATGATATCTCAAATAGCAGTTAGTCGCGTTTAGTTTTGTGTTAGTTAGTTACTTAGTTTGTGTGTGTAGTTTCAAAATAACCCATGTAGTTTTTAAGGGACACTATTGTTATGATTTATTGTTAATTATCACATTTGTATTGTTTATTTTGTTGCATGTTTTGCTTTGCTTCCTCTGCTTGCTAAATTGTCTTACAACACGCTTCGTAAACACACTTATTTACGGTAAAATGCACAAAACACCACCTCGTAGAGTAACCAATTTCACAGAACGTGGATCACTAATAAATAATACCGTAAATAACAATAAATCATCCGATTTTCTCTAACATCTAATTTCTTTCCGCCTAACATTGAAGAGAATTTAGCCGCGAAAAAATACAATGAAGTAAATAAATTGACAGAGTGGTTGCTCAGCTATTTAGAGCTGGCAGAAACTCACTGTTTGTGTATTGAGCCGTAAATCACTCTACCCACTTAATTTATTGTTAGATGTTTATTTGTTTCGTTTCACTACCTTTCTACGCAGTTCACTGAAATTTGAGAGATTACTACCAACCTCACATTTCCCTGATTTCATTTAATTTCTTGCACGCCTTTTTAAGCATGGTTAATTTCTAATGAGACAGATTGACATTCTGAAGATTTTATTGCAAAATTATTTGAGATCAGTGACAAGATTCTATTGACCTATATTCCCGATTTTCCATCTAATCGTTATTCTATCTACGTCTGACATGGATGGCTGGTGTGGAGCGCATCATTCTCATCATTGACCTGCCGCTGCAAGGACGCAATCTGCATGGACGCTGGATCGGTACTGGTGGTGGCGGACTATTTCACTATGACCTATGTAATTAAACCGCTCTGTTCTCTCTTCCACTAGAATGCGAGAAAGGTTTGCACTTGTTCGACGGTCGGTGCTACGCCCGTTGTCCTGGAGGCACTTACGCCAGCGAGGTGCTCACAGAACGCAGTTCAAGACGCCGTAACTTGACGTATTTCCCTGAGGGCACAGAACAAACTGTTAGCAAAAGGCAAGGCATCGACGCTCCCAAAGCAACCACGCTGGAAGCCGCAGACATGGAAGCTATAGACTCGAAAGCAAAATCTCCCCTCGTATGTCTCCTATGCCACTACACGTGCGCTACATGTTCGGGACCACATAACAGTCAATGCTTATCCTGTTTAGATGACGCCCGTCTTTTCAACATGACTGACGTTGAAGCAAAATTCTATTGCTACCCTAACACGGTACTGCCGCAAATCGATAACGCCAACTGGCACTACAGACTGAATGTGGCTCTCTCTATCGCGTTGTTTGTCATTTGCTTTATTTCTTTGTACTTCCTGACAGCGTGTCTAATTAAGAAATGGGGTGTGTATTGCTGCGGTGGCCATTACAGCTCTAACTTGGCTCATAACTCTAATATAGCTTACAACAAACTTGCCGTTGACGAGAAACAACATGGCGAGACAGAGATAGAAGACGAGATCCTACAGGCCATAAAGTATTCCAGTGACAGTGAGTCTGATGACAATTTGAATTTATAGCGGCTAGCGTCTTTCCGTGGCGAGTACTACGAATTAGTCGATCAACTGAATTTTAGTGAATAAAATGTCAACAGAATAAGAAAAGGCTGCAAGGCTTTTTGTGATATTCCTGTAATAATTGTCACAAGTTTAATGTAATCCACTTACGTTGGATTCACTGCTAAAGTAGATTAATACTAACAGAAATTTACTCATTTTTTTTTAGTTTCTTAATGCATCCAAAGAGATTCTAATGAAATCTTCGCTATTTTTTTCCTTTTTGTATTTATCTGTAAGTAAGACCAGAGTTGTCACAATGAACACATAGAAAAGTATTCTGTGCCGTTTTCCGCTTTCCTCGAGTGAGATTAGGTGGGCTACTTTAGATTCTTTGAGGATTACTACTACTTCCTTCGCTAAGATTAACCGACATTTTCGTTAACTTTAATTTCTAAGTAGTCTTAAAATACAATTTCTTGGTCCTTGGTTAAGCTTGGTTACACGAAAGCTTTTCCTTATCTCCGTACCTTTAAGGATTTCACAATCCATGGTACATTTTGGCGTTTTTAGGTTTTAATATTTTTTTTATTTTTTTATCAGAGTTGATCACAGTTTTTAGTGAAACTCGATTTTTCGTATTGTTCAGACGCTAGGTTTTCAATTTAGGATAATTAGTATTTAAGTGGCCAATAATTAAAAATAACTGCTGAGTTTGATTTAGTTTAGATGCTTACATGATTTTATGTATACATACATACATAAATCACGTCTTTATCCCTTACGGGTTAGACAGAGCCTAAGGTAACAAGACCTAAAGGCCACGTTTAGCATGATTGTGCGCGTATAGGTGGAAAGGGGAATCAAAATAGTGATGGGTTGTTGTATGATTTTATGATTAGGTGATTTCGAGATTCCAGGCTGTGATCCACTCTTGAGAATGTAACCCCCTTCCTTTATTGTTGGGGGTTAAATTATCGACCAAACATAGCATAATAACTTTGTAATACATCATAGATGAATTAACCAATGGAGCTAAAATGTCGTACAATTTGTGATTGGCTGGCCCAAGGTCACGCAGGACACGAAAAAATATTGGCAGTAAAGTATTTACTCCTGGTAGTACCTACTCGTAAATGTTAACTTCGACGCAATTGTTTTTTATTAAAAATAAGTTGCATTATAATTTTACATGTCCAGGGGATAAAGAAAAAAGTATCACGAAAAATGAGTGCTAATTTACGGTTGAAGCGACAAATTACTTAAGTGTTGCAGTTGATAGCCCGCGTTCCCACTCTGTTGGTAATTTTTCTATGTACATAATATTACTTAAGGTAAATTTGCTCAAGTGGCCATCTTATTTATAAGGTATTGAGCTTGTATGATGTAAATATTTGCATTGTAAATAAAGGAGTTCCTATTTTATATAATTTCTTTTTCAATTTCCTCATGGCTTTTGAGTTACCGTAACTAATTACTATCATTTCTGGAGAGTACATACATATGTCACGTATTTATACCTTACGGGTAGGACAGAGCCCAGGGTAAAAAGACCCAAAACACTTGTGGGCGTAAAGGTGGAATGGGGAATCAAAATAGTGATGGGTTGCTTGATTGTGGGCGTAAAGGTGGAATGGGGAATCAAAGTGTGATGGGTTGCTAGCCGCATCGCCTATAACATGATTCCTAAGATTTTGCCCATTCCGTCGATGGGCTTTTACCATCTGCGTGGGAAGAGAAGCAACTGGTACATTCTGTTTTTTCTTTACTCCCAGACCAGCATGGGAGAAGTGATATATTCAATAGGTCTGAGTATTTAGATAAGTACTTCTAATTTTAAAGCTTATCTTTGATAGAGCTTGGGCCTTACCATGATGTCTTAATGCGATTCAATTCCCACTCAGTTCAGGTTTTAGCTGTAATTTTTAGTATGGATCTGACAGCGAGCGAACCTGAACTGAATCGGAATTGAATCGCATTAAGACGTTATGGTAACCCCCTTTGTCTGGATATTAGAAAAATCGGAAAAAAGCATTTTCCCTAAGACGACATCTGGCTAGAACAAATTTTCGCCCTCCAAAAATGTAAAATCCGTTAAATCGATACTTTCCTTTTCAAGATCTTAAAATATTAGTTGTACGTAAATAATTTACATACATACATACATACACAAATCACGTCTTTATCCCTTACGGGGTAGACAGAGCCTAAGGTAACAGGTACCTGCAGGCCACATTTAGCAAGATTGTGGGCGTATAGGTGGAAAATGGAATCAAAAATAGTGATGGGTTGCTAGCCTCATCGCCTATAACATGATTCCTATTTTCGCCCATTCCCTCGATGGGCTTTTACCATCTGCGCGGGTAGAGAAGCAACTGGTACATTCTATGTTTTTCCTTTGCTCCCAGACCAGCATGGAAGATAATAATTTACATGTATGTACATGCAGATAATTGAATTATTTTACAGGTGAGCGCAGATTTTCTCACGATTTTTTCCTTCACCGAAAATGTCATGGTAAATTTAAATGTAGGTAGCTAATTTCGCTCACAAAAAAAAAAAAAGTTCTGACATACTGAGGTGCGAACTCTCGAACTCGCGACCACTAGGCTACCTTGGCTTTTTTACAAACAAAATGTAGTTCGTTTAAGACTGTACGATTTAATTAAACACGATGAAGATAATGACGGGCAAAGACGAAGTTGGGCGCACTATAACATTTGTCTCGCAGACGAAGCTGTCTTACACGTGTGGCTGTGAAATAGCAAGGTAGGTAATTAGTATTGATTCACTTCGCTACGTTGGTGATGTAAATCTGATTAGCATAAAGTAAAAATGATAGTCGAAACAAATCAACTTTTTTTTTACTGTATTAAAATTTAGGGCAAACGAGCGAATGGGTGACCTGCCTGGCAAACAAGACAAGTGAGCACCACGACCCATAGACAACCGCAACACCAAAGTATTTTAGATGCGTTGCCTGCCTGGAGGGCTAAGATGGAAGACATGTGCCCATAATCACAGATTGTCTGACTCTCTTCGCCGGAACACAGCAGCGCAAGCACTGTTGCTTGTCAGGATTACTGAGTAAGGTAGTCGTAGCGATACGGACGTATCTTGCACAAAGTCCTACCATCTAGTCTAGCTTCAACAACCTCTTATCATACTGTAAATGCTCATACGTTCAAGAATCTAACCCCATCTGAGGCCTTACCATGACGTTTTAATGCGATCCAATTCCGATCCGATTCAGTTTAGGCTCGCTCGCTGTCAGATCCATACTAAAAATGACAGCTAAAACCTGAACTGTAGATTTAATCGCATTAAGACGTGGTAAGGCGTTTGAGCCGACATTCGATCCTTTTATAATCTTCGCATCGCCCTTAAATTCGTTACATGCTGCAGTGAAGCATATAATTACGCGAGCTATTATTAGACGAGTAAATCCAGAAGCTGCACGCCTCGAAATCGATAAAGCTGATGTATCGGGTAATAGAAGCCCCTGCAGAGATACGTCGCCTGGAAACGTTGCCATGACACGGTTACTGTGCCTCGTGGAGTGTACTGCTTCGAAATTGCTAAGAATCGAGACGCGTGTTAATATACTAATTATAGTATATTAACACGGTTCAAGGTTTTGTGTAAATTGGTTGAGATGTAGCGATCATTGTTAGAGGTTCCGAAACAGTCAAGCCGCTTTGAGCTGTCATCGAAAATGCTACAATCCCTTTGACATTAAACGAAGCAATGCATGGTGATACATTCCATGCAGGCTTTTGGTTTTTGTTGTAAGTAAAAATTTGTAGCTAAGTAAATTATACAAAAATAAAGAAATAGACACAATTGTCAAAAATAATATATACAAGGGGTGATTGCTCAAGTCGAAATAATAGACATTGTACATACATGCATATTAATGCATGTATGTATAACTCTTTATTGTACATAAAACACATTAATTTTACAGGTAATGACAAAAAGAGATGTACAAAGGCGAACCTATCCCTTAAAGGGATCTCTTCCAGCTAAACTTCGAACGATTGACAGGACAACAGAAATCATAGTATAGAGAGTATGTACAAAAAAGCTAAAATACCAAAGACCCTAACTTAAGTTAAACAAATAAAGCATTGAGATAATAATAATAAGAATACACCTACACAACAATACATGTACACCCTAATACATATAAAAAATACGATATAATAATATGTATGAGTAAAGGTAATTTTGTATGGAGACTGGGTCAAATTTTGTGCCACTGAGAACATACATAATCTATGAATATTAGGGTTGGGATGTCTGATTTACGGCAGTTCATAAGGCAGAAGACCTTGTAGCCAAACGCCTTCACAAAAGAATCGCCCTAAGCCTTCCTACATACACCTACAACACCTTGGGCCAGTTGTACTGTGTCGTGCAACCGCCTTTAAAACCAAATTTTGCTTCGCCTGCCATTCTCGCTCACACCTCCGGAGCCAGCAGGGTTCGCCGTTGACGGATATGTCAAGGAGGACATGATGTTGATTATTATGTCATGTCGTAAGACCAGCCATCACTACTACATTTATAAAACAAAGTCCACCGCCACGTCTTTCTGTCTATTCGCGATAAACTCTTAAATCACTGAACGAATATTTATTTAGTTTTCACCAATGGATAGGGTGATTCACGAGGAAGGTTTGAGCATTGTCAAGGTTTTGTATAAATTGGTTGAGATGTAGCGATCATTGCTAGAGAGTCCGAAAAAGTCAAGCCGCTTTGAGCTGTCATCGAAAACGCTTCCTAATCCCTTTGAGATTATACGAAACAATGCATGGTGATACATTCCATGCAGGCTTTTGGTTTTTGTTGCAAGTAAAAATTTGTAGCTAAGTAAATTATACAAAAATAAAGAAATAGACACAATTGTCAAAAATAATATATACAAGGTGATTGCTCAAGTCGAAATAATAGACAGTTGAAAAAAGAACTCTATGTAAATGTATCTTTCATTTCAAATTTGACCACACAGCCCTCGAACGTACAAAGGCGAACTTAGCCCCATGATGGATCTCTACCAGATCTCTATTGTATGTGGATTTCTTTCAAGTTAGTTTGGTATCATTTCCAGGTAAGATGAAGCCTCTTTATATCCCGGTAATGGACCCCTTGTATGTGTCACCCCAGAAACTCGAGATTTCACCGAAAAATGCGAATAATTACGTGGGGGAGATGAAATTAAGCCGAACAATGTATAGGAGGCGCTCCACGCGACAGGAGGCGTCATAAAAGGAAATAATCGGAACGTACGATAATGTTAACATTTATGTCGCGTTTTATTCGTATTCAAATTTGCCATGTGGCTACGATTGACTTTTCTCAATTTGTTTTACGCCTGAGCAATCTTGATTGGCAATTTTTTCGTTTTTGTACTCGTACTAAAATGTTACTTGGAACTTCATTTGCAACCAGTTAGGATTTTGAACCTCACCAGGGCATTTATTAAAGCGCATTTTATTAATTACATGAAATAGGTGCAATTCTGATTGATGCTCCTAGAAATATTATATGACTACTATAATAAAACACACTCACCTTGGTAACATTGATATATTATTCGTCCAAGACAACCTCAAAATACCATTATCTAATACTTTTAATCCTAATATTCGTTTATTGTTTCTAAAGCAACCTTTCTCCTCCCCCAAGCTAGCGACTGTCAAAAGTATATCGGCTTTGCCGCCAAAACTCAATTAGGAAGTGTTGCAAGCAGGCATAATGATTATTTGAGGTAATGTTATTCCTGCTTGCACATGAATTAAACCTTCCACTACGTACTTGTTGCAGTAGCTTTACTTACTTAAGTAGTTTGTTAATGCGATTAAGTGCAGTTACAATTTACCAGGCGTTAGTGGAACTAAAGTTATCACAATATCAGAAAGTCCGCGAATTTCGTCACAGTTGTATGTAAGTTTATTGACATTGATTTTTTGAATCAGCGGTTGCTTTGCAGCGGTCCTACGGTCCACCTTTAAAATTTAATGTATGGAAATGTAATGCACGATCTGGTTTTGAGTTTGTAGGTTAAACTCAAAACCTACTGCGGCTTTTTAAACGTAACTTTCTAGGTTAGGTTTGTTGAACAGCGTGAGTGTGCCTTAAGCATTTATTACCTACCTTATTTCGGATATTGTAACAATTTGTACATGGCAATACTCGCCCCTTTTTTCTACCAAGACGCGGCCGATGGCGGACGGTTGGTTTATAATTTAAATGGAGATTTATTCAACGAAGACAATGTAAGCTCTATACAGTTACTATATAACTCTTAATTGTCCTGTGCTTGTATTATTTAAAGCCTGCGCCTCTCCGTTCCATCCACAGCACTCAGATCTAAAACCTAAGAAGGTTTAGGTTAAATAAGTTATGTACCTAGTTTGTATTTTTTATTACTCTTACATGAATATGGTAATAACCTAGCTTAGCCACTCTGATATTTAAATAAAATTACAGAACATCCTACTAATATCACTAGGTACATAGTAGAAAACAAAGTCGCTATGTCCCTATGTCTGTATGTCCCTATGCATGCTTATATCTTCAAAACTACAAAACGGATTTTGATGCGGTTTTTTTTAATAGATAGAGTGATTCAGGAGGAAGGTTTTTATGTATAATTCTACGCAGACGAAGTCGCGGGCAGAAACTAGTTGTAATTATAAATGTGAAAGTTTGCGAGTGAGGTTGAGAGAGAGTGCGTCAGTGTCCATGTGTAAATGTACCTTCTTCACGCCGAAACGGCTGGATGTATTTAAATCAAATTTCGAACGGAGATAGCTAGTACCCCAGATTCTTTTTTTATTTTCTTTATTGGGGAAAAAACAGATACAGGCACAATTAAGAACGTAGTGCAGTAACAATAGCCTGCACCCTAAATCAATTACCATTAAGAGTTTGCGGTAGATGTGGCATGAATCAGAAACGATGGGCAGCATCATAGTACCCAAAACTCAAACCAAAATAACCTTACTGAAAAATACCATGCGAATTTTACAGAAACTTATCTTATACATAGGATAGCGATAATCATATCAATTGCTAATTCTACGCGGAAGAAGTCGCGGGCAGAAGCTAGTAAAGTCATATTAAAACATTTTACAACGCCTAACACAAGGGTCGTTACGTTGAGAAGGGGCTACCTATGTAGTAAGATATGGGATACGGTGGGAGTTTAGCATTTTCTTTCTTTCATATGGTAACGCGCAGAAAGGTCGCAAGTATTAAAATTTGCATTGCAAAGATGTGGTGCCTCGGGAATGTTTATATTCCATAAGTACTATCGCCGGCCAGGAGGCAACAGTGAAGGCATACCGCTATATTTAAAATAAACATTATTTACTGCTCCCTACGGAGAACAACATGACAAAGAAGCGATAGACTTAGGTCCCGTAGGAACTATAAAGGCTATTAAGGTGTCGGTATTTATGATTTAAAAGTCAACTCGATTTTGGGTATAATTTGTGTATGTCTTTACCCTAAATCTTTACCCATATTTAAATCTATGTTGAAGGAGCACTATCTATCACTATGTGTCTATATATATCTCCATTTATTATAAATATGTGTTTCATGTATAAAATATTATGTATTTTCGGTACATAGTATATTAATATATTATTATATTCTAAATTGCACCACCTGCTCAGATCTGTTCTGTTCTCCAGTCCATTATGGTAGAGATCGCTCTGTAGCGATAAGGCCTATTGTTACCTTTTAATATTCTGTATACTTTTTTCTGTTTTCGTTGTTATTTATGTGGTGTTCAGTAGAGTTATTGTATTGTATTGTATTGTCCAAGCGTCATCATCGTCACACTGGGTCCCAGTGTCTATGTCATAGAGAACAATCTCTATCTCGACGAAATCTAACGTAGTATGGAATCTCACAATCGAGATATACTTTGATATCGAGAAGCGAAGCTCGGTAGCATATCACCAGCGCTTTATTCTAAAATCTCTCGATCGCAAACACGTACTGGCAGCTCGTAAACCCAGGCGGCCACACGACGAATAAAAGAGTCGTTCGGTCTACATTCGCCATAAACTCCAAAATTCGAATTTCGAAGTTCATTTCGCGTCGTACCACTCACACTAACAGTCATTTATTTGAGTGTGAGAGGGTCGGTATGATACGAACTTCGAAAATGGAATATCGGAATCTCCCCTGGTTTTATAGCGTACACTGCCGATCTGAGAATACAGTGTAATCGTCACTTGTAAATTTGCTCCTTAAGGGTTGGTGCTTCACGTAATAATCAGACGGAAGCTTTGGACTTCATGTTTAGTTATTTTCTCCTAGTAATCTCTTAATTAATGGAATAAAGGAGCGCCCACACCGCCGCGTATAGCAGTGACGTGTCGTAGGCGTCACGTTTTCTCATACATTTTGTTGCGTAAACACACCGTCAACGTCTGTTACGCACCAGTGTCATCGCACCTTTATTCCGGAATATCAGCGGGCGGTTGTTTTAGTTTAACAAAGACATATAATTTTCATTAAAATTTTTGATTCAATAATTAGTCACGCCCTTGACTTTGTTTACACTGAACATCGATCAATGTATGGAATTATCTATTATGATTTACAAATCCTGAATAACATCAACAGGGCTATTAAGTAAAATTAACCTGATCACATGTTGAAATATTATTGAACAATTTCAAGAGACCTTGTGTTGCTTTGGTTGTTTACATGCATACATACACAAATCACGTCTACATCCCTTGCGGGGTAGACAGAGCCCAAGGTAACAAAACCCCGAGGCCACGCCTAGCATGATTGCGGGCGTATAGGTGGAAAGGGGAATTGGATGTTTACTTTAAATTAAGTCAATTGTTGCAAAAATAGGCCTCAAACAATACAAAGCTCTACAAAACACAAAGGCTAATCTTCATTGAAATATAGTGAGGTATCCACTTGTTATGCACCTAACTTAAATTGAAATAACTTCGTAAAAAATTACATAACGAAACCGTCCCATTAAAACCAGTGAAATGGTCCCGAGAAGAAAATCAGTTTACAAATACGTTTTCGTATTTAAAAGGCGAAGTGAAAGAACCGAGGAAATGTCCGAGGTCAGGCTTGGACCTAGCCGAAGCATAATTGCATTTCGCTAAAGCAACCCTTTCCTCTTCTCTGTCTGCTATTTCTGAGTAACTTTCGTCTGCGGTCTCTGACTATTGCAAGGACCCTTCGTTAAAACCATTTAGTCTACACGTGGCCATTTAACAAGGACTTAACTACGTTATGTTAATTTATTGGCATTTAAGGAAGGTATATAATCACACACACACTAAAAGAACATGACCAGGTGCGTTTTTTATCTCAACAATTAATCTCCAATGGTTTTGGCGGATGCAGACAAATACATACATATATCACGTCTTCATACCTTGCGGAGTAGACAGAGTCTAAGATACCAAAACCTTAAGACCACGCTTAGCATGATTAAGAGCGTATAGCTGGAAAGGACAATGAAAATGGTGATTGATTGCTAACCGCATTGCCTATAACATGATTCCTGAGACGTTCCGCCATTCCTTCGATGAGCTTTTACCATCTGCGTGGGAAGAGAAGCAACTGGTAAATTCTATGATTTTTCTTTACTCCCAGACCAGCATGGAAAAAACAACAAGATATATAATTTGAACAAAATGGATCACTGATTCACTTTTTTTTCAGGTTAACTGTATTATTTACATCTCAAGGATAAACTTATATGGCTCCAACAATTATCCTTGCGACGTCCTTCATTTTATTACAAAGGCTGAAACCGAACCAATTCACATACATTGTTATTGAGTTTTAAAAAATAACAAAAGAATGAGTATCTTTTTAGAGTATAATTTTATTGGGAATCGATGACTATGGCTGAGAGAAAACAATGAAACATTCGTGCTTTTATTTCATACTTGTAGATGGAACGTTTAACAATAGATGAGCGAAGAATAGCTTCACTTCCGCTGTGTTATGATTGGAAACACTCTAAAACGTTTCTGAATCAAATGAAATCTCGAAGACTCAAACGATGAACAGGAACAGCTATATTGCTGCTCTGCAACGATAGATACGTACAGGACATTTACGTTTGTGCGGCAAATAATTTGTCTTCAGGCAATAGTTGCAACTGTCAAAAAATTAAGTTTTTTTTTCATAAAATACAAACTATTGTGATCAAACTCCACAAATGTAATCATGAACATGATACAAAAACCGTGAGAGTTAACACTTGTAGCGTTGGCAAGAATAATAAGGAGTGATTTCCATTCCATAAAGATATTAACATTGCCAATTTAATAAAATAATCAATAGATATACTAAGTATGAGTTGTATGAAAAAAATTTTTTTTTGCTTCCGATAGCACGAACAAATTTAAAAGTAGGTAGCATTATAATTTTTAATATCTTTGAAACCCGCACTATTCGAGTCCGGCGCTTACCAGACCACCTTTTTTAATTCGATTTAAAAAAATCTGATTCCATGTACACACAGCAAAATAATGCGGTTAGCACAGCCACGCACACGTCTATGCGTGTTGAGTATCGACATGAACGTTAAGTAGAATCTATGACATGTGAATGTGTGAGTAAGTTCGATCATAAAATCTACCCCCTAAGTACAGATTTTTTAGCAACAAGATGAATGAGCAATGTCGCTGTAAATTACCTGTTTATTGAATAAACAACGCAACTAACTATAAAATAACAATGAAGAAAGTTACAACTATTTAAGTTAGTTTATAATAAATTAAGTAAAAAATAATTACAAATTAAATGAAAATAATCCCCCCCGGTATCGTGTCACACTCAAAGGCTGAAAATGCAATATCTCCGGTTTCAGTTACTTCTACAAAAATAATGTAAAAGTATTTTTTTTATTTAGACTGTCCTAAAAATATTTTACCTAATCTTACATTGGATATTGTCATCCCCAGTGTAAGCGAGAGAACCGAATCGAAGCTTCCTTCGACCTTGAATCTTCAAATTTATGCAATCCCACGCATTGAACTATTATTACTAGCGAAGAGTAGTTACCATCTCACTGATGCGACGATGTTATATTATTATTTCTCAACAAGTCTGAGATTCCAATTCCAAAGCAATATTCCTCACAACCAGCATGGCCATTGAAATAACATCCAAAAATGTCATTTTATTATTATTATTACTATTTTATATTCCGTTTTCTTCGGATACGAACCCGGTTCACTAAAGCAGAAGTCAAATCTTCGACCTGTCTTTGACCGCTAGGCCACCGAGGTACGCAAGTTACATGGTGAATTTATGAATTATGTTCAATCTGCGACTACTGTATTGCAATTTGTGTAAATAGCTGTTTTATAAGCTTTGAAATAAGGTTGAAATTATAATTTATTTTTTTCCGTAACTATTTAATTTTATGGTGGTTGCAGTCTGTTGTATGTTTAATTTTACTCTTATATAATATGTTAAAAACGCAAACGCATTGTGTTTTCTTTTAATGTAATTATTAATAGGTATGACTCTTTTTACTGGAGTTTAAAAGTTGCTAGCTAATGGCTATTTTGGTCGTTATCGTCTTAAACAATATAAAGTGTTTTCTACCCTCAAATTTCTAATAATATGATTTTGTGAACAAACAACTGTCACCGCTGGCAGCCATTATTAGCTGCGGGATAAACCGTGTGTTATACTTACGAACTGTTTAATTTTGTCTTTCGAATACCTTGTGATTTGCAAAACATGGATTTTCATTTATCTTTGTTGAAAAGAGCAAAACAATATAACTATTTATATAAGGAATCGCTAGGCGTTTTTTGATATGGGTAAGTAGACAAACGGTGTTAAAAACAATGACTTATTATTTTATCGGTAACGTTTTAAACAACTTTCTTTGACGAAAAATGTTTTTATTTAAACTTCATTTATTTTGCAGCGGAAGACTGTGCCATTATGGATTCACCCTTACGCAGACTTCGGACACGATAAAAATATTCGTTCTGGGCCTAAACCTGAAGCCTCATCTCCTGCCATTTGATTTGGACATTATGTAGTTGCCGCACCCGCTAGTGACCCATTTCACAGCAACAAGACACAATGCTACGTTGCAACCTGTGCGAAACCATCTGCATGCTGCAGGATTGCATTGCCGTAGACCAGCAAAAAACATGCTTTAATAACGGACCAGCATAGAAGAAACCTTTGCTCGTGAATATCTTGACTTTGATTATTACATCAATCAAAGTCAAATGTAGTGATTTTTAGTGATGAAGACGAAATATATTCACTTAATTAAATATATAAACACAGTAATGTTTTACAGTGCAGAACGAGTGGCAGTGTTACTTTAGGCTATGGGGTTGGATGTCATCGATGGGCCCTGGTGTCCAAATCCAAACCAAATCGAGATAGGTAGCTTAGTCGCTTCAAAGTGGAGATTATAACCCAGTGTGAAATGATGTTATTGACAATAACTTATTGTTAATGGCTGTCATTTAACATGTCTATTCATTTCACCACTGACTTACACGTCCGCAAATAAAACGTTTCGTTCATCTTTATCAGACTGAAACCTAATAAACCAGAATTTAAGATATTAATTATGTGTCATCTTAAAAATAGCCCTATTATGGTTGTGTATTCAATTTGCAAGATAATTATTATGTTAGTGACATAAGACTTTTTAGTAAACATAAAATCATACTGGCCTCTAAAGTGTGTGTTATTTTATGAATATTATTCTATAAGGAAAAGTGTGCAGTTTTATTTAGCTAATTTAATTACTTTTGGTAATAATAATAATAACACAATAAAAATTAAATGTTGCAATAAACAATTTGAACCAATAATTGCATTTTATTGTTTTATTCTTTTACGTCCTTTTTTTTCTTGTTTTAGGTAAACATGAGTTTATTTTGAGATTAGTAATTTAAAATTGAAAACAAAAAAGATACACTTGTGCAGGATTCGAACCCGGTTCTTTAGGTTTCATAACTCTAGGTCAATACAACTGAGCCACCACGCTTATAATACTGGTGGCAAAATTATGCTTCCATTGAACAAAATACCAGCAGGTTTGAATAACTATGCGTGAAGGTAGTCAGAAAACACAATTAGCACAGATAGGGCATTTTGTTGTGTGCGTAATAAGGTAGCGGATAAGTGCGGATGTGTGTATAGAATGACACACGTGGATAACTAGGGTGCTCACCGATTCGCTTTGCTGTGTGTACAAACAGAATTTTGTGCACTCAAAGAACGCCCGTTATTTAATGCTCTTGACTACAAAGATCACTCCAGTTTATTGACTGACCGACTCACTCGAGCCGGAACAACTTCATAATAATGGAAAGAATGAAATGCCCCATGTTATACTATGCGGGGTCGCATCGAAGGGACCAAGGGTTGGACCCCACGTAACGACGGGAACGTGACTGCAGCACCCTGCCAATATTAATGATCTGTTCCACGAAATTGGGGGTCATTACAAACTACTATTATAATAGTGGTCTGCTTAATGAGGGCTCGTCAATAGTGACTCATGTAGAATTAGGCTATACAAAGTGTTACAACACGCACTGAAACTATTTAGAAGCAAGAGAATCGATTACACTTATATTTATAATTCATACATACTGTAGAGCTGCCTTGATGAGGCACTTAGTTCTGTACGGGAATGCGAAAAATGCGAATGCGATGGAATAGTGCGAAGGAGGGGTAATTACACAAAAGATCCACGAATGGGTCGAAGTGTATCCGTAGGGACCCCTAGACTAAGATAAGATAAGATCTGTACGGGAAAACGGTTTAAAAGTGTTCCTAAACAAACTGATGTAGCATAAGGCCCAAGCTACTAAGAGTTAAAATACATACTTTGATTATACTTTTGGTTTATTGGACACCGAACATATTTTACAAGGAATATCAAAAATAAGCCCTACAAGGCTCCCGGGTCCACGCTGATCTGAGAGCCGTCCCAAGTTCCAAAACAAAATATTTTAAAATATCGAACGAGTGTTCGATATTCGAAACTTGAACTGTCTTAAAGCAGCCAGCAACCGAAGCCTGCCAGCATAAAACTAGCAGAACCTATTCCTACAATACATACATATATCACGTCTTTAACCTTACGGCCAAACCTTAAGGCCACGTTTAGCATGATTAAGGGCGTAGGTGGAAAGGGAAATCAAAATAGTGATGGGTTGCTTGCCGCATCGCCTATAACATGATTTCTAAAACTTTCGCCCATTCCTTCGATGGGCATTTACCATCTGAGCGGAAAGAGAAGCAACTGGTAAATTCTATGTTTTTTCTTTACTCCCAGACCAGCATGGAAGAATTTATAATTCAGGTAATTTTTAAAACAATCCATGCCAGCCTGGTTTAATCTAGTTGTTATTGAGTTATCTACACAAATTCTCATCTTTGTTCGACATCTTTTGTGAATCAACAAAGCTAATTGACAGAAACCCAAAAGTTTTATTTATACAAAAGCCTATGCACTCAACAGATAATTAATTGGATTTCCAGATTTTTTCCTTCGTCAAGAGATCTTGTCGATATTGGTTCTCATATCGCAAAGTTTAATTGAGTTAGGATATTTCAGAGATAAACCGAGAAAGTGTATTGTCTAATTGTGTAGGTTGTCTAACCTAATGTTAACTTTTCAAGGTGATTTGTAATTTGTATAGTTACAAATTAGGACTTAATGAGGTAAAAATATTTAAAAAAATTATATTTTTTTCTTTATTTTGTCTTCATGTGTTTATGGTGGATAAAGTTTGTATCTATATTCAGGTAAGTCTTGGTAGTCGACGTAATTACAAGTGAAAATCAAGGAGGCTTAAAACATTATTGAATATTTTTGATTCATAAAGATTCAATATCACCTTTTTTGCTGATGATTATTGCATTGTGTCTTTAATTTAACTCATACTCTTTATTTCACTAAACGTTGTGTAAATAAAGATTTTGGGTGCAACTTCAAGCTACCCAATTTCGAGTTAATCCGACAAGAAGATGTAGGAGAAATTCAACTTACAAGATTAGAATTCAACCAGCATATAAACAAGCATCTTAATTTTTAACCAACTAGTAAGGATATTTTAAAAATCATTTGTGACTGTGACACGGTATATTTAGAAAACTCTCGTCCCTTCTCCCCATTTTCGTAGCACAGTTTGATTTTATTTCTTTTCAAAGTCTTGTCAGAGTCGATGTAAGTTGAGCCGGGGGTAAAATAATTGGTCCGCTGAAATACCTGCACATACCTTACCGGAAAACTTTATTCCGTCTCGCAAACTTACTTCATATACTTGGCTCGAAAACTCTGGGAATCATTGACTTTTAATGTATTTCCAACTTGTATGGCGTCAATATTGTCTCTATTGTAAGTATGAAGTCATTTTTAGTTGCTAGTTATAAATAATATTGCAACCTTTTTTTTTTTCTGGATTTTAACAAGTCTGAAGGCTTATGTTTCAAGAGGACTGCTTGAATTATAATTATTTCCTGGAACCAAATCGTTTACAAAATAACGTAAATTCTAAAACGTTGGCCTTAGTTAGTTAGATAGCTATATATTTATTTTTATTAGACTAAAGAATCATTCGACCAAAATTAAATTAGGACAAAAAACGATCTACATCTATATAGGTTCTGTACACAATATAATAATCCTAATCGCCCTCGATTAGTGGTCAGCCTGCACTTAAAGCTTATTAAATGTACTCCCACAGAATCAACGTGGTATTTGAAGCAGGCTGTGCAAATACCCATCGTCATAATACTGGGACGTTAGGTGAAGCCTAATGAAAAAGGGACGGCATTATACGCAATGGGCGTCCACTCGGTTGCTAAGGGAAAATATTTGTCCCTCGACTCCCCTGTTATTAGTTATAGGGCATTACGTACTGGGGAAGTGAGCGACCACATCGTAAAGAAAAGATATCACGTACATATACCTCCTGGTGTGTTCACTTTTTTCGCGCGAAAATTTGAACAAATATTTTCGTTGTTGAGCGAAAAATGTTCCGTGCTTTGTTTGGCACGGCACATTCGTCGCTACGGCCTATAACATTTTTCTATTGTTCTCATAATCATGATAAACATTTGTCTTACCTCTGTAACTTTCGCGCGTTTTCAACCGCGAGTTTGGAATAGATTGCCCTATTTTGTTTCAGATAATTGCTGGTATTAGTCGAATTACGTCGTTAATACCCCAAATACCTCTTCATTCAATTTTATTGTGCCATTTATCAGTCTGTAAGTTTGCAGGAAGTTGGTAACAAAGCTAAGAGGTCGCCAGAGACCATTACACACGTTTTCAGTCAAAAGTCGCAACATAACGCAATTTGTGTTCGGTAACTCGATTAAAAGTTAGTCGAACTAACGATGCCCTATGCGATTTGAACGTATGAGGCTCGAAGTTAGGTAGCTATATTAATTTGAGCTAACTTTTGCTCGTGTTTCGTGCTTTATGGGTGCCACCTGTGACATTAGAAAGCAATATTGTCGCAAACGTCAAAACCACACACATTTTAAGAAAAGTTTAAAGTCTTATAAAAGTAGACTAATTCGTAGTCCTTCCTCCTGGAGCGCTCGCCCGACGGCAGGCAAAACGGACAAACGA
Source organism: Pandemis corylana (assembly GCA_949127965.1). Lineage (NCBI taxonomy): Eukaryota > Metazoa > Arthropoda > Insecta > Lepidoptera > Tortricidae > Pandemis > Pandemis corylana. The sequence continues at coordinate 9,596,249 of OX421866.1, read as the reverse complement.
ATATTGAGCATTATTCGACTTTTATACGTCAGTTATCTGTTTGTGTAACTATAATTGAGTCTCACTGTAGTTTCATGTTGAAAACTTTATTTTATTTAGAAGGTCGTTTAGTGGAGGCGACTTTTCTATGAACTCGATCGTATGATGGGTACCGAATGAACAAAATATAGGCGCCCCTATCCATGGGAATCCGCATACCTTAAGGCTGCAGACACGTTGCCAGCTTAAATACTAAGCTAGAATATCCAGTATCGTTGTATTCTTCACGATGACAATGACTTCAAGAAACTGGTAGTAATCCCGACGAACTTGCATAAGGGCTTGAGTACTACCCATCCTTTATTGTCCTACAATACCTTTTTCAAAATGAAAAGGTATTAAAAATTACGTCTGTGATCAGTAACGTTGCATATACCGAATTTACACTAAAACCTACCTGTGGATACGATTTCAAAGGCCTCCTTGTTTTGGCTTCGGCCGTGTTGTTTCAAATAACCGGGTCCCTGTAACGTGATCGTGATCAAAAAGACCGTACCCAATAGGTCCCCATTCATATCTATATTTTAAATGTACCTGATTGAAAATCAGCAATATTTTACCTCTAAAATCTCAAACAAGCACACTTTGAAATAGTTTTGTGAATTTTACATTCTTCCTATTTGTAGACTGTACTTGGCCTTGGGTCGTTTGTGGCTTTAAGTTTCTGGATACGCAACCGCGTATTGGGAGGCAAACAAAATGTTGATGTTACTCACGCAAGATGGACGGACGATCTGAGCAAAGATCGCGGGAAGCCATTAGCTGCCCGTAGCACAAGACCGATCATCTTCTTGAATTTAGATACTTATAGAAAAGGCATGTGTGCAGTGGACGACTATGATGACTTTATTATTGCATTTTTATCGCTTTAAAAACCCAATTTCGTCAATCGGGTAATTGGAAGTAACAGTTGCAACGCGAGTTGCAAAATTTGATTTTGTATCTTTTGCCAATCACTTAGTTATACGTGTATCCTATTACGTGTGTAGGTAACAGACTTGTGGTTCTTCTAAGAACATCTAATGATGTACGAAATAGCGGTGAAACATTGTTACGATGTTTTATATCCTTCCTCAAAACATCCTCGACTAGAAAAGCAGCTTACGCTCAGCAGCTGACGGAAATGTAAAGAAAGGCAAGGAAATAAGACTCGCGGTCGAATGTTGCGGATATTAAAACGATGAGATAAGAATAATGTATTTCCAGAAGACTTTTGGGAACATTTTAAACTGTTTACAACTTGACATTCGCGTAGCCATTTATACAGTCAGACATCTATTATTATCATCACCGGGAGCTTGTGGAAGGTACATGCGGTGTGTGAAAAATAAAACAATTTCGTAGTGCCAGAGACTAAACTTAGATAGGTATTTATTACACTACCCCTGCCTGAGGGTCTGATATTTTTTTAAATACAGTGCTTATGACCCAGTCGATATTCACCAGTTTTGGAATTTTGGAAATTATTTTCAACATTCTTAAAGTTTTTAAGTTCGTCATGCTAAACGTGGCCTTTAGACCTTGTTACCTTAGGCTCCGTCTACCCCGTAAGGGACAAAGACTTGATTTATGTATGTACTCGTATGCGCATAAGTATGTAATAAAATAGCAATAACTAACTTTATTTAATCAAAGCCCCGGAATAAACAAACAAACAAACGAAATGTATCGCTTTTAACTCAGACCAAGTGTACACTAATATAATTATTAGTGTACACTTGGTCGGAGTTTGTAAGTACCGCTCTGGTGTGGTTATATCTATTGTATCGTAGGATTATTTAGTGTTACAAAACTTGGTGTCCGTGGGACGCCCGGCGTCGCGTAGTTATGAAATTAAAATAGTTATTTAAACCTTTTATTCCATTTCAAGTTGAAGTTGAAATTGATTTACTAAAAGTTGGGAATTTAATAATTTTAGACTTCAAAGTAGCGTTACAAAGTTAAGTTACTAATTCGTATCGTAATACCTACAGAACACTTTACGTAATTATTAATGAGGATTAAAATAATAATGAAATAATTGAAGGAATCAGCCATATTTAATTTTAAATTTTACGTTTTTTTTGCTATCAAATATTTTTGACAGTTGTAATTGTGTTGTAGACATTTATGCAATTTTATTTCTTGCATTTCTTAATGTACTGTTTACAACATGTAAATTGTACGTAATAAATAAATAAACAAATTCCTTAGGTACGTTTTCCCTTCTAATTTTCAAACCAATAAACTCTGCACGTTTTTTGCATGCTGGGACCTTTCCATGACGTTTTAATGTGATTCAACTCCGACTCAGTTCAGGTTTTAGCTATCATTTTTAGTATGGATCTGACAGCGAGCGAATCTAAACTGAATCGGAATTGAATCGCATTAGACGTCATGGTAACCTTCCTGTTCTTAAATGTGTCAAGAACAGCTGCGTCGGCAGTCCACAAGCAGTTTAGTCACGTCTCGTAAGGCTGGGACTGTTTGCCTGCAGAAAACACAATTTACTCAGACTCCCGAGGTCTTATAATGACTACTGAGATATTATAATGTATAGAAATAAAATTCAAAGTCCTGACTGACTGACTGGCTGACTTAACTATATATCAACGCACAGCCCAGACCACTGGACTTAGAGACTTGAAATTTTGCACATAGATACCTTATACAATGTAGGCATCCACTAAGGAAGGATTTTTGGAAATTCCCACGGGATAAGGAAAAAACGGGAATTATATATTCGATTCCGAATGACGCTACCTCAGTAACTATAATAACTAGACTCTTCAAATTTGATACAAAAGTAGGTGATTACAAAACTAAGAAACAAATTTCAGGATTTTTGGAAATTCCCACGGGATAAGGAAAAAAAAGTGATTTATATACCTATTCAATTTAACGAAATCCTATGAACTATAATTACTAGACTTCAAATTTGGCATAGAAGTAGGTAGTAATAGTAGTGTAATAGTAAAATAATATTTTAATGATTGTTGGAAATTCCCACGGGATAAAGAAAAAATCGGGATTTATATATTTAGTTCTACGGGATCTCTTTGAAATGCTCATGGTTCACGCGTGCGAAGCCGCGGGCAAAAGCTAGTAATATATAGATGTACAAAGCGTGTGCATATATCTGTCTATACGTGTTTCTTTCACACCAAAACGGCTGCACGGTTTCGAACGAAATTTGATAGGTAGGCTATTTAAGTTCCGATATTCATATGACTTGATTCACTCGCTGTTACATGTAAGTATAATAGGTTTATGTCAGGGATGTTACGGAGCTTCGACTCCGGTTCCGTTAAGTCGGAACTTCCGATTATTATTACACCTTCGGTTCCGACTTCGGCTCCGGCACTTTTAAATCGAAGGTTTTAATCGGAGGTCGAAGCATAACATAGCGGCAGCGGCGGCCCGTGTCGACTGTTATGAACAGGTTCATACATGTCGCGCGGGGAATCCCCCCCGACTCCCACTACGTGCACTCTATCGTCAATTATCCGACCCTGCCTCCGACTCCGATTCCGACTCCGATAAAGCAAATTTAAAAACTCCGACTCCGCCTTCGGTTCCGATAAAACTACTTCCGTTACATCCCTGGTTTATGTTTATGGAGCAGGTATTGTATTCCCTTAAATATTATCATTTGAACTTAAAGACGCATAAAACGAGAAATCAACTTGGAAAGAAACCTCGGTGAACACGAAAATCAGTATGTATTATTAATGATATCAAGCTGGAACCACATTCCCTCCGAATCACACAATTAAATTTAATTAAAGTTAAGCGCAGAAATAATTGAACCGAGTTCTTGAAAGCACGAATAATTAAAGGCCTTTTGTGAATGACTTCAACAACTTAATTGATTAAATTGTTTGTACCCATATGCTTATAAAACACAGGATAGTATATAATTAGGGTTTATCTATTGATACTAAAATGCCTTATTTTCAGGGTTCCGTACCCAATGCGACGTCGAAAACCTCCTCGAGAGCTCTAGCGTTACAGTTCCCTTCTAACAGAGGCTTTTGGCCTCACAGGGGGGGGGGGGGGCAACGCTTAGGCCGGTGCACCCTGGGCAACAACGGTTAATTAATTTAATTAACTGTAATTAAGTTAGTTAACTGTTGGCTAATATGCCGAAAAGTAAAGCTATGGAATGGAATCGAACCAGGATCCTCGTCATTCCGTGACGCGTGCTATACCCCTAAACCACCAATAGCAGGTTCAGGTAGGCATAGTTGAAATGTTCACAGATAATGTTATCAAAAATCTGGTTGCCGCTATAACAACAAATACTGAAAACAGAATGTTTTTATGTCTGTCTATGTCAGTAACCAATACAAAATGATTGCACACAGCCTACGTTTTGCTTAGGAGGTAGGGCTCTGCTTACACTGGATTTTATATTCAATTGCCGAATTTGTTTGGATCCCTCGGTGCGAGAGTTCGACTCGCACTTGGTCGGTTTTATAACAAGAAATTGTAAACATAATAAGATTTCATACATAAATACATCCACAAATCACGGATTAGTCCCTTACGGGGTAGACAGAGCCTAAGATGACAAGACCACGTTTAGCAAGATTGTGGGCGTTTAGTGGAAAATACAATTAAAATAGTGATGGGTTGCTAGCCTCATCGCCTATAACATGATTCCTATGTCGCCTATTTCCTCAATGGGCTTTTACCATCTGCGCGGGAAGAGATGCATCTGGTACATTCTATGTTTTTTTATTTCATACAAGTTTTTAATTACCTTGCAATGTATGTATGCTCTCATTTCTGCTGTATTTATTCTACTTTCATGCTTCTTTGGCCATACCCACGTTTCGCTACCGTACATTAATGTAGAACAAGCACATCTCTGTGGACAGCCAGACGCGCCTTCATCGACACCTCACTGCTCACAAACTAATGTAAAGGTCTTAAAAAGAGCAAGATGTTAGAAGAAGTTTCTCTGCTAAAAAAACTCCTATTTTATCTAAACTCAAGCGAAAAGTTTACCAAGTTAAGCCAGACAATGAATAGTAACAACAGAAGTCGAGTTAAAACATCTTACTCTGCTAAGGATAGTCCGCTCCGGTATAATAGCGTTAGCCACAACTCACTGTTAACTTTCTGCCTTTATTAACCCGCTAACAAAGGTAAATGCAAGTTAATTTCGTACTAAACACTACTCTTATAATAACAAACTCAAAGTAAACTATGTCAAAAGCGGTATCGATCCATTCATAGAGTCGCATAAATTCGGGTCTAGAGCAATAAAAGTGCGATCCGATCGCTCGTCATCGTAAAGTCGGCCATTTAACCCGACTAATACCTACCCGAGCGTCCTGTTTTCCTGGTAACGTCAGTAAGTCAACATAGAAAATGGTTGTAGGAAAAGTGCCTCTTATTTATAGTACCTACCTTTTTTTTATATGAATAGGAAGGCAAACGAGCAAGTGGGTCACCTGATGGTAAGTGATCACCACTGCCCATAGACACCCGCAACCCCGGAGGGATTGCAGATGCGTTGCCAACCTAGAGGACTAAGATGAAATGCCTCTTGTGCCCGTAATTTCCCCGGCTGTCTTACTCTCCACACCGGAACACAGCAGTGCCAGCACTGCTACTTAGCGGCAGGATTAGCGAGTAAGATGGTGGTAGCGATCCGGACGGACCTTGCACAAGGCCCTACCACCCGCAAAACCTACTCTTTATCCGTTGCGGGGTAGAGAGAGCCTAAGGTAACAAAACCTTAAGGCCACGTTTAGCATGATTAAGGGCGTATAGCTGGAAAGGGAAATCAAAATTGTGGGGTTGCTAGCCGCATCACCTATAACATGATTCCTAAGACTTTCGCCCGTTCCCTCGATGGGCTTTTACAATCTGCGCGAGAAGGGAAGCAACTGGTAAATTCTATTTTTTCTTTACTCCCAGACCAGCATGGAAGAATTGAGCATAATCGTGGCATATTTCCAAGAATGCACTGTAAGTAATACCAAAAACACAGAAAAATAATTTCGACCACGGTTGGCTTGTTCTAAAAACAACAGTATCAAAGGCGCCTCAGTTTAGCTGCCTTTAATTTTATACATCTCGATAGAAACAAATGCTACACAGACACTGCAATGCACACTTAAATTGTCAGCTAGATTCCAACAGAGGTCTAATCTAGTTTACGTGACCATTTAGCACCGCTGCACTCAGCATTGACACAAAGGTCCTCAAACATTCAGCGGGCAGACCGCACTGCTAAGTCTATTTGTTACAGTAAACAGTCCACCGTTTAGAACCAAGTCACGAGTAAACAGTTTGCATAATTCTCGGCGCAGATTACGACGAGCAGAAACAAAAATATCGCCTCTTAATGCAAATTAACCGATGGTATCGCCTAAGATGGCGGCGAATGCTTTAATTCTAAGCCGGGGGGCGATTTTTGAAATCACCTCCGTGCATCTGTGAAAATAACATTCGAAAGTCGTAAAAATTTGTGTTGCTGCAAAATTACTACTTGAATAAAACTTTGGACGGGTTGACAGGGTGATTTAGAGCTGTAATTTTGTACTGCTCTGCTCGTTATTTAAATTCAACACAATTTATTAGGTACCACTTTTTATTTTATGTGGTATTTCATAAAGCACCATTCAAAAGTGGTGATAGAATGTGCTGAATGTGAAAAAAGAGTGGAGTACAAAATTACAGCTTTAATGACTACTATCAAATGTATTAAGAATTGTACTTCTTGATTTTTTGTAGGTAGGTATATATTTTTACGGTTTTACCCATTAGAAATTAAATTTCTAAACGATACTGAAAATGAGAACACATAGAAAAATCTGAAAAGTAAAGCTGTGGCCGGAAATCGAACCCGGATCATCATCATTCCGTGATGCGTGCTATACCGCTACACCACCCATAGCAGGTACACCTGCTCAGCGGCCATAGGTTTTTTCAATGTGTTCTAATTTTCACTGTCGTTTAGAAGCTTTAATTACTGTTGTCGACAGTCGAACATTTTATTTGAGCTGTGGTTTGTTGGCAACAAACAGATTTAAATACCACTTCGAATGCGACTTTCGAGTGATGTGGTTTCAATAATCGGCCCCCTGGTCTTAGGTTCGTTGATTGCAAACGGAATTAAGGAAATATTTTGTGAGTGAAGCACTGAAAAATTGATATTCATTAAGCTATTATTCACAAAGAACGGATTGATGACATCCGAAACAGAGCTTTGCTTCCGTGAAACAACTCAACCGGAATAATGTGCCACCCGTTTATAGGCAAAGTGGATTGACTTTCTTAGCGTGTGACGTTGACCTTATATAAGTTTGGACTTGGACAGAGCGAGAAAGTGCGGCATTGACCAATTATTTATCAGATTACATTTTACATATATATACATTTACGGGCATTTTCAAAAAAACATGTAACCTTGAATTTTTTTCCAAAATGATGACATTTTGGGTTTTTCTGAATCAGAATTAGGTATTAGCACTATTTATTTTTGTAAACAAAAAAGTGTCCATTGGTTTATTTGTCAGTTTTGTGACACTATTTTCATACGATTTATATCGGGCGTCACAAAACTGACACGAAAAAGTTGTATGGGAAATTAAGGTAATCTTGTTGGAAAAACGGTACACGTTTTTTTTGAAATGCCCTTACAGCAGACCGACCAGCAATCGACCTCTGACTTGATGGATATTGCAGATGAAACCAAGGTTGTAACTCACTAGTTCAGTAACAGCCTTTCAAAGCCTTTTGTTGTACCTGTCTCAAAAACAGAAGACGGGACGCATTCCATTCCTTAGCACTTCGCATTAGGAAGGATGAAAGATCAAGAAATTTTATCAAAGAAATCTAGAATTCTCCTTTCCAAATGAAGGTAGCAATAATCAGTCTGTATAAACAATCACTTAAGAGCAAATCCCTAGCGGAAATGTAATCAACAGCAAGAATCCTTAGGGAAATACGAATTATCTGAAGAATTTCCTTACCGGCCGATCGGCAAACGGATCCTAACAGAGTTTAGTTCGTTTATTCTATCGTATTATTACGATAAGTACCTAACTGGTTGAACGGGCTTCCCTCGGCACGCCGATTATTACCAAAAGTAATTTTATTACCAACTAGCTTCTGCCCGCGACTTCGTCTGCGTTGAATCATACATAAAAAAATTCCTCTTGAATCACTCTATCTATTCAAAAAAACCGCATCAAAATCCGTTGTGTAGTTTTGAAGATATAAGCATACAAAGGGACATAGGGATATGGGGACAGAGAAAGCGACTTTGTTTTATACTATGTAGTGATTTACAATCAAAACAGTATCTCTACCTACAGACTAGTCTCAATCAGCAAGTTGTTCGCACGCGCCCAGAGTTTTTACTAAAGAACCACCTTTATGCCAGGTCCGACACACAAGGCCGGTTTTCCAAATTTGCGACTTAAGCAATCACTTTTTTTCTACAACGAGCAAAGCAAACGAGAACCGTAATTTCAGTATTTGGATTTCAATGTGTTGACAACTTAGGGGGATATGCCTGATACTTCCTTAGATATTGTGAGGAAAACAATGTATCTTGTTTAAAATCACTTAATCCTACTGTCAAATCTTGTCAAAATATAAAAAGAAACAATTCTAAATTTAAAAACAAATTATAAAAAGGTCGTAGTGTTTGCGACAGATATGTTATTCTACGCATCAGAACACCACAACAGTGCAACACGTGCTGTTTAGCGACTAAGATGGTGGTAAGTAGATGGTAGCAAAATGGATGACCTCGCTTCAGGTCCTACCACAAACTAGCTGCAAAACAATCGAGTACCTTCTAAAGACAGGGAACTGTACTTATATCGTTGGTGTACTCAGGGACAATAGTGAGTAGAAATATGGGGGTGTCAATTTTGTGTCACATTTTGTAGTAAAATGCAATATAGCAACATTTTTGTTTGAAACTTTTTTGATCTCTTTTATCCTATTTACGTCAGCCTAACTGGGATATTTCAACCCCCTTCTTCATAAACTTCCATGCTGGTTTGGGAGTAAAGAAAAAACATAGAATGTACCAGTTGCTTCTTTTCCCGCGCGAGTAAAAGCCCATCAAGGGAATGGGCATGGAATCATGTTATAGGCGATGCGGCTAGCAACCCATCACTATTTTGATTCCCCTTTCCACTTATACGCCCAAATCATGCTGAACGTGGCCTTCAGGTCTTGTTACCTTAGGCTCTGTCTACCCCGTGAGGGATAAATACGTGATTTATGTGTGTGTGTGATCTTCATAAACGCTCTATAGGCTTCTGCTAACTTCTGTTTGTCCTTATCATCTGTCACTTTGACATTTACTTTTCACAGATAAGGACAAACGATTGCTAAGTTAGCAGAAACCTATAGAGCGTTTATGAATAAGGGGGTAAGACTCTAACCATAAGTACCTATAATGGATTCATTTTCGTCACTATTACCACTGGGCTCAACGTTTCAGTCGCTCATGTTAATTAGGTTCTATAACAGTTCCCTTAACCGACAAATGCGGTTTATCTATTCGTATGGAACATTGATCTACAAAGGCGATGTAGTATTGCTCTGTTTAATTGGCATGACTCTCTCTATACTTGACAACACTTAGAGACGAGAGACTTAGAGATTTAGATATAAATAGGAAATAGTTTTCTCCTAAAGAGCCTGGAATTTTCGCGCCAAAACAAAAACGCTGTCGCAATGTTTTAGAAAGTTTTTTTATCGATAGTCCCGTGATAGACGAAAATAACGATCCGTCAATTAAAAAAAAAATTAAAAAAATCACGTCTTATTGAGTGCCTACTCGTTTTCTGAAGAGTCTAACATTTTCAATGAGGAGGTACAGTAATTTCACTGAAAGTTTTGCCTCAATGCTGCCCATTTTAAATTGAAAATATTAGTCATGTAGTACCTGTCCAACGTAAGGTACCACGTGGTCCAACTTAGGCAATATGTAAGGACAAAGCTCTTTAGTAGGTAGTATTTAACTGTTCCAGCCAACTTAAGCTGCATGAACCTGCTTACGTCCAAGTGTGATAAAGTATTAAAGAGTATTACGTCCACTCGTCCACTATATTTAGGCATCTACAGGGTAGGAAGGAGTATACCGACAGATTACAGACACAGAGTAAATAATGTTAAATCAACAGAAGTCCAAACTGTCACATTAACTTTCTTAATTTCTGTTACAAAAAAAAAACAAACAACGATGGTACTTTCTTGGGAACGGAACCTTAGAAACGAGTAGCGCTATACGACTTGACTTAGGTGACAATCGTTTATAATTTTTTCGTAATTTCTAGTGACGTTTTAAATCCGATTTACGGAAAAAGTGGTTAAAAGTCCAAAGAACTTTTTGGTGTTGAAACTTACTTCACAAAAATTATATTCGTACTCAGAATTATGGCAGATGGCGTGCGTTTGTTATTAGAGCCGTATTGCGTGTGTGTGCGTGTGTGTGATTACGTCACATTATAAAAGCGTGTTACTAAAACAATTTGATATATCGAAAATTAGGTTTCATCTAGTAATGTTTAAATTTTTTTTGTTCAAATAGGCCTAGAATCGTTGGATAAAATTTATCGGTAAACTCCTTCCCACCCTGTATACGAGCTACTCTCATTAAGCAGCGAAAGGACATGGGGTTCTCCAGGGAAATTTGAAAAAGCACGGGTAAAACAGTGATGTGGAAAGCTGCAACATAAATCTAAAATAATTCTACCGAATAGGAGGCCCAGAGGAACAGCTTCAGAGGGCAATAAATAAATAAAAATAAGTATCTTGAGACAATTGACACCAATTGACCTAGTCCCAAACTAAGCAAAGCTTGTAATATGGGTACAATGGATAAACATACTCATATAGATAAATATAAATACTTAAATACATATTATACATCCAAGACTCGAGAACAAACACTCATATTTTTCATACAAATATCTGCCCCGACCCATCGAACCCGGGACCTCAAGCTTCATAGTCGGTTCTCTAACCACTAGGCCATCAGGTCGTCAATAAATACCGGCGAAGTGATGAAACTCCTATTATAGGTACCCTAACTTTTTCTAGAGTAGGTAACTATAAATAAATAAATAAGTAAATAAATAAATAAATATGTATAACTAGCTGTTGCCCGCGACTCCGTTTGTGCAACATCGCTATCCCGTGGGAACTATGCAATTTCCCGCGATAAAAACTATTATATATCTTTCCCCGGGACTCTATACGGCCTCTATATATCCGGGAACTATTTGTATATCAAATTTCAACTAAATCGGTCCAGTGGTTTAAGCGTAAAAAGGTAACTGACAGAGAGACACATATACAGACAGACAGACAAACAGATTCAAACAGATTCAGAGTTATTTTCGCATTTATAATATTAGTAGAGATAGTAGGGATAAATAGTACCTGGGTGACTAGGTATTACATTCGATAGATAAATAAGATATTTTTTCTCGTCGTGTAAAACTAGCCAAGCGAATCGGTTTCCATGCAATTGCCCCCATACAACTCCTTGTCAATGTAAAATATATACATACATAATATACCTACATATATTTTATTTATTTATTTATTTGTTACATTCCCGCAAGCTCATACCAAAAAAACTGGGCACTGGGCTCATAATGACAGGGGTTAAGCTGTAATTCGCACGGATTAGGAACTTCATACACACCATTGAATTTCCTTACAAGTGTATGCCTGTTTCCTCAAGAGTTTTCAATCGTCGAAAAGATTATTATAAATTTCAAATGAGATTTTTGAGCCTGGATTCAAACCGAAGTACGAACTTCTACTCGTGAGGCCATAGGCCAAACCACTAGGCTACCACGGATTTAAGGTAGGAGATGACATGGATCTCATTCTATAACCGGGCACGCCACAGGGAGCAACTATATATACTTGTAGATTCATATGCTTTAAAATAGTGCGAAATTTGCGTACAACTCGTTCGTCAGTCCACAAAATTTAAATAGGCTTATTGGTATTAAGTTATTCAACTTTGCTTTCCGCATTTCCGCGAACACTTCCGTTATTCAAGGGAGGGCCGGGCTTCCGCCGTCATTCGCACCGACGGGGCTCCCGGCCCTATTCAACACCGAATAAGTGATATAGATAAGACATACCTATTATCAACGGGACATAGACCGCAATTACCTTAAACGAGCTACCGATACTTCGACGCAGTTGACTGACCAGAACCCGTGATCATGACACAATGACATGCTGTCGTGCGGAATTATCATCATCAGCCTTAAGACGTCCACTGTTGAACAGAGGCCTCCTCTAGCACACCATGATGAACGACAACTCGCCACCTGCATCCACCGGTTTCTCGCAACTTTCACGATGTCGTCTGTCCACTGGGAGGCCTGCCAACACTGCGTCTTCCGGTTCGTGGTCGCCACTCGAGAACTTTTCTCCCCCAACGGTCGCGGTCTATCTTTATTTGTATGTAACTAATCGTGAAACTTTTAAATCAGTTAAGTAATTTAGAAGAGGGATAAAAAACTTTTTCGTTTTGTTCTATTTGCAAGTCAATCTAGTCCGACGAACTCAAATGGCGACGCGGCAGAGTTATTTATTACAGACGGTGATGGTGGGATGACTAGGTAATTTTCTATTTCAACGTCTATTAAGGATGCTTGTAAGTAACAAACAATGTAGGTACCTAATCAAATGTTCGATTTTTACCCACTTGCAATAACAACAGTCCAATTGATTTCGAATTTTTACAGAGCGCTGATGACTATGCGACAGTCAAGTACCGTAAGCAAAAAAGAGTGCACTTATTTCACAAAATCCAATGGGAAACAAATATGCCAATTTTCGAAATCACGTAATGTAAATAGGTACTTTTCAACAATGTTAGAATAGAAAATGTGGTCGTTAATAGTACGTACTTATCTGTATTTTAATTAGGTGTATCGCTGACGATCGAGACTGCTATCTCACTTACACGGAATGCGTAAAGTAGTTAATAGCGAGAAATCGCTCTGGATTACACCTCGCTTGTGTATCACTTGGATGTTGTCGAATATAACCGCAAGCCATTCATCCGTACCGCTATCGCGACTGAAATTCGAAAAACAAATAAATTATAAATGATTGACGTCGCAGAAGCATTAAAAAACACTTTTCGCTTGCAAGGGGTAGTAAAAAAATAATACTTCAACTTATATTCTTCACGTTAACATAGATTAGTTTCTAGAGGAAGAGTAACTTTTTTTACGAAAGTTATCCTAACGAATGTATGTCGAATTTTCGTATCACAATGGAAAAAGTTAGCGAATTTTAAGTATCTTACTAACGCAACTTTAACGGTGTGTAACGTTTTGGTTCTCACCCTTAGGTATAGTTAAAGAATTCTTCAATATTGTAAAAGCAGAAATGTTGCTGGCTCTCCTGCGGCCTCAGCGGAAGACTTCAAACGCCGAAGTATAGCTCGCTTGGAGGCAGTTATATATTTGACGACCGGATAGCTTAGTAGTTAGTGACCCTGACTATGAAGCTAGAGGTTCTGGGTTCGAATCCCGGTAGGGGCAGACAGTTGTATGATGAATACGAATGTTTATGCCCGAGTCATGGATGTTGTATGTATTTACCGACATTATTATAAGTATGTTTATCCGTTGCCTGGTACCAATAGTACAAGCTTTGCTTAGCATGGAGCTGGGTCAATTGGTGTAATTTGTCCCAAGATATTCATTTATTTATTTATTTTTAAGATCGGAAACAATTGAGAGCTTTTGTAAATAAAAAACACCACCACATACATAATTAACGCTCATATCCACAACACAATCCACCTTCGTTAGTTACAGTATTCAGAACACTGAATGCTCGCAGACCGATCCGTGCCTTTGGCAGATTATACAGGCTGCAGTTCGATAATATTCTATTGAAACCGCTGAATACTGGTGTTATTGTGTTATTACCATAGTCCGGCTTCAATGGCGGCTAAAGGGTACTGGGATGCTAGTATCCAGCCATGGAAATAACGATGTCTGTGCTTTGAGCGTCAGTGCCAGCTAAAATCATAATGATATGCCAGTGCTGTGGAATTCAATGAACGCTTGTGTTGGATGCTTGGATTTTTATGACAAGCTTTAGGTATATTAACTTGCTACGTACGGTATATGTTTGTCCGGGTGGAATCTTACAGCTCAATTTTGAAGTAGATATCTTCAACCGATTGAGCTGAATTTAAGTCAGATGACAATACAATAATCTGTTACCGGAGTTTTGGTGACCCAGCCAGGATCGTCTCCGCAGGAGGGAACTCTTCAACGGTTGGTCCGATTGACTTGAAATTTGGTACACATAATATAGGACGGATGACAATGTAAGCAATTGAAATTTTTGTCAGAAACTTATGTATTTAAAGTTTATAGGTAAATTAGGATTTTTTTGGCAGTTCTTTTCGCTTCTATCTATACCATGACTAATGCAATTCATTCAGACTTTGATACTTCAAAAAATTAAAAGAAATGTCGGTGATTTTCACACAGTCGTATTTTTCTTACCAAGTAGCCATTTATGACAGAACTAGCTTTTGTCCGCGACTTCGTCTGCGTAGAATTAGTATTTTGGGTAGAGCACAAATTAAAATATTTTACCCTTAGGGTTTTGCATCTTCGTAGCAAATTTCACTCCCCCTTTTTTACGTCTTTGATGATTTTTGCAATCAATCAATTCTATTCCTTACCCCGAAACCATAACAATATCCATTCCAAATTTCGTGTACTGGCAATTTTGATGACGTATTATATTTTATTCCAATACAATCCCTTGTGAATATAGGTACTAATAATGCAAGTAATTATTTTTCAAATAGTCATAAACTATTATACTAACATACCACTAAAAAAGGAACACGGAACACGTATATCTCACCCGACTAAACGTGTGTCTTGCAAAAAGGAATAAATAAAATAAATAAATAAATAAATATCTTGGGACAAATTACACCAATTGACCCAGCCCCAAACTAAGCAAAGCAATGGGTACCAGGCAACGGATAAACATACTTATATAATGTAGATAAATACATAATTAAATACATACGACATCCATGACTCGGGCACAAACATTCGTATTCCTCATACAACTGTCTGCCCCTACCGGGATTCGAACCCGGGACCTCTAGCTTCATAGTCAAAATGTTTTCTTTCTTTCTTTCTTTCTTTACCATTCTATAATAAAGTCGCGTATGCACTTGTGACTTTATTGTATATCAGCTAATCACATACATCAATTTACTTTTGAAATATCTAAGAAACTGATAAAGTTACGAATCCTACTAATATTACAAACGCGAAAGTTTGTAAGGATGAATGGATGGATGGATGTTTATTACTCTTTTACGCCAGAACGGCTGGACATATCTCAATGAAATTTGGAACATAGATAGATTACAGTCTGGAATAACACATAGGCTTTTATCCCGGAAAATTGCATAATTCCTGCGGGATAGCGATAAACGAACTCTACGCAGACGAAGTTGCGGGCAACAGCTAGGTATAATATATTTTTGCAAGTATAAGCAAGTTCGCATTATTTCTATGACTTTTACGCAATAAAACTACTTTTGGCGTCACATGCGACTTTATTGTACCAAGGGTACGATATAATGCGTTTTCGTGATTTTCACCCAGTGCTGCCATAATTGGGCGATTATAATAGGAATCATGTTATAGGCGATGAGGCTAGCAACCCATCACAATTTTGATTCCATTTTCCACCTATACACCCACAATCTTGCTAAATGTGGCCTGTAGGTACCTGTTACCTTAGGCTCTGTCTACCCCGTAACGGATGAAGACGTGATTTGTGCGTGCTATCATAATTTTACAGGCATTTGAACGCACATGTGCATCTGAGACACCTGAAGAAGTCTCTGCTTTGGCAGCTGGCAGCGAACGTTATTTGAGCCCTCTATTAAATACTGATCGATGAAGTTTGTTCTTAATTTAGATTCAGCAAGAGATCGATAAAGTGGCCAAAGGTTAATCGGCGGGTCCTCGCAAACAACGGGTTCGGAGCCGACCCGGCCCTTTGTCTGGAACTTCAGCCAATTAACATAACGGTCGCGCTGGACAGCCTGTTAACTCCACTAGGCATGGATTTTCGGGGAGCTGACTCGAATTAGTCTGGGATTTGTGTATGATATTCATACTTCTAGATAAGTTAAGCAAATAAAAAAAAATCGGCCGTGGTTCCGTACAGATTCGGCAAGTGAATATTAAATCCAGTGTTAGCAGAGCCCTGCCTCCTAAGCAGAATGTAGACAGTGTGAGATCATTTTTTATTTGGTTACTTACGTAGTCAGACACACATAAAAATATTAGTGAAAATTTCAATTGTCCAATTTCTATCACGGTTCAGGAAGCAGCCTTGGACAGAAAGACAGACGGGCATACAGTGCGGGGTCTTAGTAAAAGGGTGTCGTTTGGGTACAGAACACTAAAAACTAAAACTACAAAGTAAATATGTACCTACGTCGTCAAAATATTCCACCACCATGCATCGACCTCAAGATGCTGGCCACTTTACCTCTCTGAACTGCTATTCCTAGCCCTTGAGACTTCACCTGTGGCCAACACTAAGCGTGTTGACAAATCTTTTAATATGTTTTTGTGTCCGCCGACCGAGGTCTCATTGATTCGAAAACAAGCGCCTCAAACTCATGGTAGCTTGTTACATCAGAATGCGTTGAATTACTGACAGCGAACTTCTGTTCGTTTGTTTTTTTTTTCTTTATGCAACATGGAAGCCAAACGAGCAAGTGTGTTACCTGGGGCCTTACCATGACGTCTTAATGCAATTCAATTCCGATTCAGTTTAGGTTCGCTCGCTGTCAGATCCATACTAAAAATGACAGCTAAAACCTGAACTGAGACGGAATTGAATCGCATTAAGACGCCATGGTACGGCTGATGATGGTAAGCGAGCACTATCAACCATGGACACCTGCAACATTAGGCAATTGCGTTAGCTTACTAGAGGGGTAAGAAAGAATACGTCATGTGTCAGTAATTTCACCGGTCGCCTTACACTCCGCGCCGGAACACAGCGGCGCAAACACTGCTGCTCGGCAGATCGCACTCGGTAGCAATCTGGACCTCGCAAGGCCTACTACCCGCAAAATTGAATAAACGCCGTAGTCACTTACCTGCTAAAGAACAAACGACCAAACATTCGCCAGTCAACTCCCATATTTACCAAATACCGTGGCAATGCCACATATCTACTCTATTCAAACTTCATCAGCGGTCACTGCACACGATGTGAGATACTGTCCCTCTCTATCCTTATCAGGAAGAACGGGATGTCTAAAGTTGCCACTTATATTGTCAGTGTCGTTAGTTAAATGAACAATAGGGCCAGTGGATTTGGCACCGCAGGCTACGACAAACGAAACTAGGACGATTACGCTGCGTGATAAAGTTATAATGAAACGTATTCAATGAGTAGTACATACATACATACATACATATATCACGTCTTTATCCCTTACGGGGTAGACAGAGCCTGAGGTAACAAAACCTCAAGGCCACGTTTAGCATCATTAAGGGAGTATAGGTGGAAAGGGAAATCAAAATAGTGATGGGTTGCTAGCCGCATTGCCTATAACATGAGTAGTTATTGTTACAAAAGCTATGAATTTACAGATAGGTATCACAGAAGTATTAATCGGGTGACGTAAGTAAGTAAGTAAGTAAATGCTTCATTGTACAAATATAAAGAAACAGAGACAAATCACAAAAAAGACATTAAATTTGAGTAAATGAGAGGAGCATTAAGCGAGAGGCCGACAAAGAGTGAGTTTAAAATATCCATATAGTGAAAGCCACAATAAAGCATGTAGTCTTATTGAAGTGTTTCTCTCTTCCGTGCTGGTCTGGGAGTAAAGGAAAACCATAGAATTTACCAGTTGCTTCTCTTCCCGCGCACATGGTAAAAGCTCATCGAGCGAATGGGCGTGTCATAGGAATCATGTTATAGGCGATGTGGCTAGCAACCCATCACTATTTTGATTCTTTTTTCCACCTATATGTGGGAGATAGGGTAATTTTTAACGATATCTGTTTGAATTTTAACGGTATCAATCGAGTTCGTAAACAAGTTGGTCGCTCACCCGCTCCCACCGGCTGTGACGTCATTTGTTTGTGTAAGCTAATAAGAAGGCGCTGCCGCCTATCGATGGGGCAGAAGTTGTTCAGTTGCGAACACGGTACGATCTGCGCTCTGAGCTGTCTACGAATCCCAGGTGACGCTATTTTTATAAGCTACCGTTGTTACTGTGCCTATTATGCTGTGTTTATTTAACTATGTGATTAAAGGATGTCACCTCTGTCTATAATAGTAAGATCTCTGTAAATTAACGCCAATATGATTTATTCTGCCTTGCCTACTTACTATGCTTAATTACAAGGCTAAGTAGTAGATATTTATATTTGTTCATTGTGCTTTCTACGCAGCTTTGCCTGTGATTGTTTATTATAAAATAAACATGTGTTGATTATAATGCTGTTTACCTGGTATTTTCCCTTGATCTCCCACATCAGAAGCGGGATATCGTTACCCTTTCTACGCCTACAAAATAATGTTCCAGGTATGAATCAGCAATGAGCAGCGTTCCCGGAGGCGATGGGCCCCCAGACAAGCCACCTGTACGAGCCGACTCTGGCGCCCCGCCGTCACCAATCATCGGGCAGGGGCCTGCACGAGCAGAACCCGGCAGCTCGACGGCAACCAGCAACGCCACAAGGACAGGGTTCGTTCCAGTTGACTTTATGCAAACTGTGATGCAGGAAACTATGGCTAAACTTATCCAAACGACTGCTAGTGCATTTGGAACAGCCAACGCTAATAAGGCTGTTCCAAGAGTACGAAACCTTGAACACGTTTATGTCCCAGCATTCGACCCCGATGACAGGACTGATACCATACAAGTATGGTGTCGTAATTTAGATGATCTTAAATCCGAATGCGAATTGACAGTGATAGTGATAGTAGTGATAGTATTTATTCAGTAACAATACATGATTGTATTTGAAATACAATATTACATAAATGATTAACGAAAACAATATTATTATCATTACAACAAGAACATTATAACAACTAAGCTAGAAATACAATATACAAAGTTCAATTAGAATCATTACTATGGTTAAATATATCTTCACATATTATAATTATTATTATTCCTGACAGGGAAATCCTTAATTTCATTCATTTCCGGTATGTCAGATTTTCGTATACGTTCTGATTTGTTACGATTGACGCCCAAAACTTTGCCACAGTTAATTCAAAGTCTCAACTCCTATAAACGAAAAAGGCTACTTAAAGACACTGATCACAATACAAATAACTACGGAAAAATTCGAAGCAAGTAAAACGTTGCCATAAGTGTAACAAGCTAGATCACTTACAAAAAGATTGTCGTTCGGTTGTAGGTAGTCAGACCAGTCAGGTAACTAAACGCCTACCCTCAATATCTAATGAAACCAAGTCATCTGTAGCACCATGGACTTTTTGTAGTAAAAAGGGTCATACATTTGAAAGCTGCTTTCAACGTCTTAATAAGAAGAACAATATGATAGCATTGCTTAAGTCTTAACCAAATTAATTCATATAAGTAATGTTTAATTTAATTGTTGGTAAATCATTTTTTCCTTTCTCTTTTTGCGCTTGTCAGTAATTTCTGCTCCGTAAAACTGAATACCCTTTGGTTATACTCCTTTGGTAATTTTGACTGGTTCTCGCGATACAGGCCCGACCTAGTGCGAGAACCGCTGCTAAACTTTAGTCTCTAATTGTGTTAAGGTATCAGTTTCTGTGAATTTGTTATGGCATGTAAGGTATTTTGGAAATAAATGATTATCTTATCTTATATAAGAGATTTGAATTAGATGAAAAATCGGTGAACGTCAATACAATTAAAATAACAACAGATGTAGTGTAGTTCAGATTGACGGCCGTGATTTTTCATGTTTGTTGGATAATGGTGCCGAATGCTCACTCACTCGCTATATTGTAGGTGATTCTGTCAAAGGCAAGATATTATACGATACGGCATTTTTGCGAGGAATTGGTGATAACGCATTTTGTACTACCCGCAAAAAACTTTGCGCGGTTTGTGTTAATGGTTTAAACATTAAATTGGAGTTTGTTCTGGTGCCCGATAGATACATTCATTATGACATGTTGCTCGATCAGGATTTATTTGAAATTCCTGAAGTTCAAGTAACTTTCATGAAAGATAATACGACAATCACCCGTGATTGCTTAATAATTGTAAAAACTGTTAAGCCGATGAATATTAACTTAACTTAACTTGACTTAACTTAACTTAACTTGTCTTAACGTCTATAAAAACTTAGACCTTGAGCACAAAAATCAGCTTTACGATGTGTTTAATTCCCGGTCAGAGATGTTTACATCTGGCAATTCGGTATCACAGGTGACTACCGGTGAATTAACAATTCACTAAAAAAAAATATACCCAGATGAAATCGTGCAACAACGGCCCTATCGGTTGGCTCCATCTGAGCGAGAACATCAAAAGTCAAAAGTGTTTTATTTGTGATGGCTGCATATTTAATTTTTCACTTAATATTTTATTTTGTAAATTCTATTATGGATGCAAGTTTGGAATAAAATAATTTCATTTTATTTCATTTGCATAAATACAGAGATGTTACATATTTTAGTGTTGCACTATGTTTTGCCGGTTGGCGGTTTTGCAGACTGAGATTGAGTATTTGGGCAAGATTATTCTAAAGGTCAGGTGAGGCCAAGTCCGGGTAAAGTAAAAGCTCTAACAAATTCCCCGGTTCCGTTTACTGTAAAACAAGTCCGTCAGTTTTGTGAATTGGCCGGTTATTTTCGCTAATTTATGCCGAACATGTCCAAATGTACCCGCAAATACGTAGAAAATTGTCTAACTTGTAAAGTTAATAAAAACCAATCAGGACCTCTACGAATATCCTCTACAAACCCCGAGTTTTTCATACAGTCCACATGGACACTACTGGTAAATTAAGTGGCAGTAAACCAACTAGGCAGTATACAATAATGTTCGTCGATGCATTCACGAAATTTTGCTTTATGAAACCCGTTTCCAACCTTACTGCAACAGCTACTGTCAATTGCTTGAAAGAGTTTATTTACAACTTCGGCACACCTAAGCGTGATCAGGCGACGTCTTACACTGGCAAGGAGTTGCGTACGTTTTACGATCAGTCTCCACCAGTCATTTCAGCCTTGATAGATAACGTTGAGCGCTTGGACCCAGATGCTTGTCTCTCAGTCTTAAGGATAAGATTGATAAGCTAGCTACTGAACAAAAAAAATTGTTACAAAACTAAAGCTAAAATTGTTCCCTTTAAAACTGGAGACATTGTCTTGATTAAGCAGAACCTATGGGCAATCAATAAACTAGATAGCAAGCACAGAGGTCCATGCCTCATCACGCCGATAAATAGTAATTACAGATATACCATCCGGGTCCATGAAACCGGAAAAGAATTGTATGTTTCACACGATAACTTGCGTCTCATTTCTCCTGAAAAGATTCATTGAATGATGATTAGAGAAGAGGCAAACATTCTATCTACTTAATTGTTTTATCCCTTACGATAAACTAACAATTTTTTAATTGTATGATGGTGTGTGTGATGGGTCCTGTTTATTGTGTGATTGTTCGGTGTACTTAGCGATTGCCTGGCCAGCATTTCGCGGTACATGGGATCGTCATATTTATGGACGAGACTCTGTCATGTGATTTGGAACTTACCTGCGGTCATGTGATTTGACCAATGCCACGTGATTTGGCATTTACCTGCGGTCATGTGATTTGACCATTGACATGTGATTTGACATTTACCTGCGGTCATGTGATTTGACCATTGACATGTGATTTGACACTTAACTCCGGACATGTGATTTGACAATTGCATTGTTGTTACAAGATTGTAGCTATATATTTTGGCCGTGCCAACATTGTTGGTTTTTTTTACCGAGGCCATTTCTATTACTTTGGAGCCGCGCCATACTAATGGCTTTTTACCGAGGCAATCAAGTAATTTAAGCCGTGCCATACTAATGGCTTTTTACCGAGGCAATCCAGTAATTTAAGCCGTGCCATACTAATGGCTTTTTACCGAGGCAATCCAGTAATTTAAGCCGTGCCATACTAATGGCTTTTTACCGAGGCAATCCAGTAATTTAAGCCGTGCCATACTGAAGGCTTTTTACCGAGGCAATCCAGTGACTTTATCTTCATCTCTTCTTGTGTTTTATGTACAATAAAGAGTTATACATACTTTAGCCACGCTGTACGCTATAAAATGGTTATAACTAGCATATAAGTTTAGAGTAAGATATTTGTATCCGTCACTAAGTTTGAATCAATTCGTAAATGTATTTGATTACTATTCGCGAGCCGCAGTATCGGCTGCTCGTCAGTATGGCCGTGTGGGAGATAGGGTAATTTTTAACGATATCTGTTTGAATTTTAACGGTATCAATCGAGTTCGTAAACAAGTTGGTCGCTCACCCGCTCCCACCGGCTGTGACGTCATTTGTTTGTGTAAGCTAATAAGAAGGCGCTGCCGCCTATCGATGGGGCAGAAGTTGTTCAGTTGCGAACACGGTACGATCTGCGCTCTGAGCTGTCTACGAATCCCAGGTGACGCTATTTTTATAAGCTACCGTTGTTACTGTGCCTATTATGCTGTGTTTATTTAACTATGTGATTAAAGGATGTCACCTCTGTCTATAATAGTAAGATCTCTGTAAATTAACGCCAATATGATTTATTCTGCCTTGCCTACTTACTATGCTTAATTACAAGGCTAAGTAGTAGATATTTATATTTGTTCATTGTGCTTTCTACGCAGCTTTGCCTGTGATTGTTTATTATAAAAAAAACATGTGTTGATTATAATGCTGTTTACCTGGTATTTTCCCTTGATCTCCCACATATACGCCTACAATCATGCTAAACGTGGCCTTAAGGTTTTGTTACCTCAGGCTCTGTCTACCCCGTAAGAGATAAAGACGTGATATATGTATGTATGTATGTGTCACCATCGATTATATGTAGTATGCGCGCAACAAGCCAACAAATAAGAAACACTCACATTTGCCTTTATATTATTATAGTTAGGACAGGATTAGGATAGTTAGTAAGATAGTTAATTTTAGTAACGTGACTCCAATAGAACCACTAGGATACATATATACATACATACATACCGTCACGCCTCTTTCAAACAGGGGTAGGCAGAGACTACTTTGTTCCACTGGCGGGTACTCCTGATACTCCTGACCTGACCTTTTGACCGTCTCCTATTTGGTCTCGGAGCGTCCGAGCCTACTCCCAACGCAACCATTCACACTCCCCATATAGATCTGTTTAGTTAGTCTGCTTCCATCCATCCGTTCTACGTGACCAAACCAACTAAGCATAATTTTTTCTATCCTAGTCCCTATATCCTCTTTCACTAGGATACGGTACGCTAAAAAATGAAACAATGACCTATAACGTTCTAAAGAGCAGCTAAATTAAAAGAACACATTAATTCGTAAATTATGCAAACTGCCAATCATGATAGAGCTTTTGTAGCTAATTTGCATGAACGTTAAATAAGCCGTTACATTATGACGGAACCATTACCTTTACTGCTTGTATTCATCGGGTTGTGTTTATAACTCTTATCTGATTATAATTAAGTATTTGAAACCCTTGTTGAAGAGGTTGTATCAATTTTATTACAGTGAAACATTTTGTTGGAGCATTTATAAGAACACTAACTTCTAAACGATACTGAAAATTAGAACGCAGAAAAATCCGAAAAGTAAAGCTATGGCCTACACCACCTATAGCAGGTGGGTAAGCCTTCGAATTTTTCTATCTGTTGCCACGTGACTTTGTTACTATGCGAATTTTTGTCACAAAGCGTCATCTGTTTGAACGATTTGTCTGTATGACACAATTACAAACTCCCGTTTAACATCTACTGCTCACGGGACGAGAGAAGGCGCTGTTTTTCAAGTGATAGGTACTATCAAATGAATCAAGAATAATAATGACAGACGATTCTCTTTAGTTTTCTTTTCGTGTTGAGACCCTTAAGTTAATTTTTGGGCAATACAGAATAAGTAAAACTTTTCATCTACACACATATTCATAGTTAAGTTCTCCTAGATATACTCGTGCGTCGTGCAACTGCTTTAAAACCAAATTTGGTTTCTCCAGACATTTTCGCTCTCACCGGAGCATGGCAGGGTTCGCCGTTAACGGATCAAGGAAGACGACATGATGAGGTATACTCGCATAAACTTACTGAAACCGTACACATATCCCATCGTCCCAGAAATAAGAAACATGTTCAATATTAGTAGAAATACACGTTTGAGAGGGCATTCTTTAAAACTGATCAGGCAGCCAAGCGCAAGCAACCCCAGAAAACATTTCCTATCTAACCGTGTTGTGAACTCGTGGAACGCACTCCCCGAACTTGTGATAAGTGCACCTTCAGTGAAAAGTTTTAAAAATAGACTAGATATTCATTTAAAGAGTCAGAGAACACAAGTGCAGTGATAGATATACACGTATCAGCTCACAGAGCTGCTAGTGTATTATTTTAAATAATAATAATAATAATATAATGACCAGCATTACAGCAGTGATGTAGCGTCATGATGACACCGAAATCATTATGAAGTTGAAGTTTTACTTCCATGCGGGTATGGGAGCAAACGAAAAACATAGAATGTACCAGTTGCCTCTCGTCCCTCGCTGATGGTAAAAGCCCTTCGAGGGAATGGGCGAAATTCTTAGGAATCATGTTATAGGCGATGCGGCTAGCAACCCATCACTATTTTGATTCCATTTTCCACCTATACGCCCACAATCTTGCTAAATGTGGCCTTTAGGTACCTGTTACCTTAGGCTCTGTCTACCCCGTAAGGGATGAAGATGTGATTTGTGTGTGTGAACTCTACAAGACAAGGCTTCAACATTCGTTTGAGATTATTATGAAACTCGCCAAAGTTCGTCTCACAAAGCCACGCGTATTTTAAGGATCATTATGTATCAGTCCAGTTTACTACTACGAGTACACACCGTATATACAAAAAGTCGATTAGTAGAGCAGCTAAAAGTCTGCGATAGTGTCGTTCCGCAGTGGCGTAACTATAATGTCTGGAGCCCGCGGCAAATTCGTCAGATGGAGCTCCTTCCTCAATATAAACAAGTGCATCAGCGTCCCTTCTGTGCTCTAAACCTAGCCAGTTCGGGGCCTCGTAGGACTAGGGATCCGTGGCATTTTGCCACCCCTGCCACCCTATAGTTACGCCACTGTCGTTCAGCACGACGTTAATTGGTAATTCGAGAGGACTGATACATAGCACAACTAAGAGTATTATGCTCTTACTTACGTCCTTTGAGTAGGTGGAAAATTACGTAACGAAGGAAGGGACCGACAATAACTGGTAATTAATAACAAGATATACCTACTCCATCTTAGAAGAAATAGGTGGCTAATATTTATCAAGCCAGCTTTGGCTCTGCCTCGTGGATAGACAGAAAAACGACAAACTAAAATTTTTAGTAGAAAAAATCACAAAGAAAAATCACAGAACGCACCAGTTGCTTCTTTTCCCGCGCAGATGGTAAAAGCCCATCGAGGGAACGGGCGAAAACCTTAGGAATCATGTCATAGGCGATGCGGCTAGCAACCCAACACTATTTTGATTCCTTTTTTGCCATATACGCCCACAATCTTGCTAAACGTGGTCTTACCGTTAGGGATAAAGACGTCATTTTTTTTTTATATGAATAGGAAGGCAAACGAGCAAGTGGGTCACCTGATGGTAAGTGATCACCACTGCCCATAAACATCCGCAACCCCGGAGGGATTGTAGATGCGTTGCCAACCTAGAGGACTAAGATGAAATGCCTCTTGTGCCCGTAATTTCCCCGGCTGTCTTACTCTCCACACCGGAACGCAGCAGTGCAAGCACTGCTACTTAGCGGCAGGATTAGCGAGTAAGATGGTGCTAGCGATCCGGGCGGACCTTGCACAAGGCCCTACGACCCGCAAAATCATTTGTGTGTGTGTGTGTGTGCATTTCGATTTGTCACATGTCACCGAGAATTGTCCAGTTGGCGAAATAGGCCAGGGATTATTACCCCTCGTGTCACAGATTAAAAGCCAACAGAGGCGCTATGACGTACGGATTAGTTTTATGGCATTTTTTATTGGCCCACATTTTATGTTATTCGTATGAGTACTTGTGTTTTACGAGGCTGTTACAGCCGGAGTGCGAACAGACGCCGAATAGTGGGCTTAGCACTTTAGAGCTCACACATAAAGAAGTGACCTTGGAGATTAATACTAGGAGAATAATAATAACATATACATAACATGGTTCCTATGATTTTCGCCCATTCCCTCGATGGGCTTTTACCATCTGCGCGGGAAGAGAAGCAACTGGTACATTCTATGTTTGTTTCGAAATGCAATGCGCATTCAATACCAAGCCAACCGGCGTAGCCTCTCATCGAGCTAGTTATATGAACAGAATTGTCACTTGTCACGGACAATTGTCGCGCGTTGGTGTAATAGGAGCCAATTTTCCAGAATATTCCAGTAGGTCATCATGCTAAACGTGGCCTTTAGGTCTTGTTACCTTAGGCTCTGTCTACCCCATAATGGAAAAAGACGTGATTTATGTATGTACGTATGTATTTCAGCAGGTGGTTGGGTTAGTTCGACTGAACACCTCTACAAAGTTATACATACATACACAATTCACGTCTCTATCCTTTACGGGGTAGACAGAGCCTAAGATAACAGGTACCTACAGGCCACATTTAGCAAGATTGTGGGCGTATAGGTGGAAAATGGAATCAAAATAATGATGGGTTGCTAGCCTCATCGCCTATAACATGCATGATTCCTTTTATTTTCGCCAATTCTCTCGTTGGCTTTTACCATCTGCGCGGGTAGAGAAGCAACTGGTACATTCTATATTTTTTCGTCGCTCCCAGACCAGCATGGAAGACCTTCTTTGATAGTCACACTTATTGGATAATATCCATTTGTTGAACTCTTCTGTTTTCCATTATAAAGGTTAATAAGAACCTAACCTAAAAATGTAATCTTTGATACAAAGTTCTTTTGCTGACTGTACTTGTATTGCCATCCGTCCTACATAATTATGTGTACCAATTGCAATCGGACCAACCATTGAAGACTTTCCCTGCGGCGGAGACGATCCTGACCGGACCAGAATTCTACTCCCAGATTATTGTATTATCACCTAACTCCACAAGCTTAGAGTGCAAAATTTCAGCTCAATCGGTTGAAGATATCTGGTTCAAAACTAGTTGAAAGATTCCACCAAAGAATATAACCACTAGGAGGATTCATTGCAAGTTAAACAAAAGCTTTTAAAAAGGCAAACAATATACCCTAAAGTCATTACACTGTACTACAATAGCGATCGTAATGTCAAACGAAAGTAATTATTTCGACCCAAACAAAACTATCCAGTAATGGCTGTTAAGCCTTTCGATACAGCAATGAAAACCACAAAGACCCATGTTCCGCTCATCATGTTATCAACAATAAACCTTAATATTCACAGCATGAAGTTTCAAGTTGATTGAGATAATATTTAGTCATTGAACTTTGTCAATGCAAAATATACAGAGTATCGGAGCCTCAGGCGTTAAACAGATGGGAAACATTTCCAATCAATCGGAACATTGGCTTTATTGCACTAGTGTTTACGTATACGAGATCCCAAGGGGACTGTCTCCCACGCACTCTATAATTATTAAAGTTGTAGATAAATTACGAATATCAGTCGGTTTCTTGAACCAAGCACTTTATCCGGACCCTCAAATAAATTTGGCAACTAAGTGTAAGCTGTTTACAAACATTCGTTCAGACTGCAAGAGCAAAAGTAACGGCTCAAGCCCTCTCATGCGGAGAAGAGGCCTGTGCTCAGCTGGGGGATGTATATTATGCTGAAGATGATGATGATGATGATTAAAGGTAACGGGACCCTATTTACCTCGTCAGTCGTTGCGTACTTCGTCATGTAAGTACAAATCCCACCAAAAACATTCTGTAAAAAACTAGCCAAGTCTCGATGGAGCTGCTTATTTATCTCTAAAAAGTAATGACATCTAGACAAAGTCGTTCCAAGTCTAAGGTTGCTTACTGCGATTTCTTTATTATTATAGTTAATGTTGTGTGACTTGGCCGTTGAAGGGTACACAAGGGTACAAAACCAGATTCATTTTCCATCGTCAATGGGTAGCGGTTCTGGCGACAGATTGGTGCAATGCTGTCATGGACCACCTGGTTTTGTACCCTTGTTTACCCTTCAATGTGCCCCCAGATTAATAAATGCCGCAGTTTTCTAACTTTATGCACAAGTATAAGTGGTTATGTTAGAACCGATCGTTCTACGGTACAATGAAAAAAACTGAAAATAAAAAATCTAATCACAAAAGTCGGAGTTGGTGTCGCTGTTTGCACTACACCTGTTATAAAAAATCGAGACGTACGAGGTCAAAGAACTTCAATAACAAAAGCGTCCCGTCAAATATTGGTTGGTAAATGATTGAACTCCGTGAACAGAGTTTCCGGCAGCATCTGCAAATATTTGCTGCCCGCTCTTACATCACATTTCAACATTGGATGTACACTTAAGCCTATAAGGGTAGCTTCAAATCCTACTAACTCGTAAAACTTCTGAACCTTGGCACCTGAAATTTTATGAGCTCCTGTCCCTACGGTGGTGTATTGCCGGTAAAAACGCACCTCGTAAAGCCCTGAAAGGGTAAAGAAAACACTTACTTCCGTATTTGCCCCTTTCGAATATTTAAAATCTTCCATGCTGGTCTGGGAGCAAAGAAAAAACATAGAATGTACCAGTTGCTTCTCTACCCGCGCAAATGGTAAAAGCCCGTCGAGGGAATGGGCGATTATAATGGGAATCATGTTATAGGCGATGAGGCTAGCAACCCATCACTATTTTGATTCTATTTTCCACCTATACGCCCACAATCTTGCTAAATGTGGCCTGTAGGTACCTGTTACCTTAGGCTCATTCTACCCCGTAAGGGATGAAGACGTGATTTATGTTTGTATGTATGATATTTATTGGAAAACTAGCTGTTGCCCGCAACTTCGTCTGCATAGAATTCGTTTATCGCTATCCCGCAGGAATCACGAAATTTTCCGGGATAAAAAGTAGCCTATGTGTTATTCCAGACTATAATCTACCTATGTTCCAAATTTCATCCAGATCTGTCCAGCCGTTCTGGCGTGAAAGAGTAACAAACATCCAAACATCCATACTCACAAACTTTCACATTTATAATATTACTTAGGAAGTAGGATTATCACAATAAAAACAACAAGTCTGCTACATTAAACTCCTTTGTTTATTGCGCTCCTTATTTATTTACGTTATGTAGTATATTTTAATGATATATATTATAGGTAGTATAAAGTAGTTTATTGACTGGTAGGTTTTAGTAGTTTATGTATTATATTCGGTAAAGTTATGTATTGTGGCTCTCAGTGTTTGTAATTTTTAAACTCACTCGTCCATCCCCAATATAATACTCCTTTCATCCACTCAAAGGTTGGCTGGAAGAGATCCCTTAAAGGGATAAGTCCGCCTTTGTACATGTATCTCAGTGTTTGTCAATTGTGTTTTTCTTGTTTATTTTGCACAATAAAGAGTTTACATACATACATACATACATAATAGTACATTATGATACAAGTGTGCTATGTTGGTAATTACACACGAGGCGTATTGTACGCGCGAGCGATAGCGAGCGCGGGTAAGAGAGCCGAGATGTGTAATTACCAAAGCACACGCGTCGCATACGACGTTTTTCAACACATTTGCGAGGAAAAATAAATAAAATTTAGTTAATAAAAGGACTTTAAGAACTTTAGTTTACCTTTGTTACCAGACATTGCTTACCTGGAGCTGCTTTAGAACTTTACTTTATCATTTGGTAATTAACACCTTGGATTTTTTACTGATATAACTGTCCGAACATTGTCCGAATATATTTTAGTATTTCCAGCGACGGACACTACATTTATTTATTACTTGAACTCGTAATTTTTAAAGTAATAAAATAACAAAGTCTGAATCAACAATATCAGTGAAAAATGGCGGCAGATATTATTTCTCCGCGCCAATCCGCGCGCAGCACTCGCGCATGCGCGCTGTGCACTTAGGACGCGCGTGACGAAGACACTGACACAGACTCCTAAACAGCCTAATATTAAAATTATAATAAAAAATAGTTAATCAATGCCTGAGATTGCAAATTATGTTCAGTTTTAGATAAAAATGAATAATTTGTCGAAATTAAATGTTTATTTATCATCTTTTCCCTAAAATAGTTTAATATTCACGAAAATATTCCTTGTTCCTATAGATAACTGAACTTTTTGCTGAGATTAAAAAATATATATATTACCGCACTCGTGCGGTAATATATTACAGCACTCGTGCGTAATAAGCTCAATTATGAGCTTAAATGCAGTGCAATAAGACTCACTTTACGAGCAAGTGTGTTGAAAAATCTCTATTAAACTGTAACTGGTACATTTTATGAAGTAGAATTTAAGTATGCCGAACGATTGTCAGTCAAATGTTAATGAATCCGATCCAACCACTGAAAGAAATCGAAAAATGTTTCTCAAATTTTGGAGAGGCATAAATACAAGCAGTGTAAGTTAAACGAAAGTTTGTAAAAATGTCACCGAAACTGCTGTGAATTTCGCCCGTTTTTTGGCACCGTAAGCAAGCAACCTTAGTAAAGCAAGTTTGAATGGAACTAAAATGAGGCCATAAGACCCAACTAATGCCATTCAGGGTAAATCAGGCACTCCTCCGAGTTTTGGACTACTTCCAAATTCGCCCACTTATTGATTATCCGATATCGGACCCAGGGATATTTGATGTTGCTTATGAGATTTTCTAGACAGTTAAAGTGTTTCGCTGTCGTTTGCGCTTTGATTGGTTTTTATGAGATAAGTTTGACAACATTGTGTAAGCATCGATTGTTATGAGAATGGGAAAGTGATAAAGTTTTTAAAGGTTACAGAACTTATTGATAAAAAAATTGACGGTATTCACTCCGGGAGTGCCGGCAGAATTGAAAACTAAAAGTGCACAACGCACTTCAAAAAGAAAAAGGAAAAAAACTTTTTCTACACGAGATTTGAACCGCGGTCACCGGAGCGAACGCACTGTGTATTCCACGCCTTATAGCTCTAGGCCAAACGTAGTTTACGAGTGAGCGACGAAATCAACGGAGGTATTACCTGACGCGAGTTTAACATTTTTTACCGATCCCAAGTGCTCAACGCCGCTAAACAAGTTCTCACTTCAAAAAAATCTAAAGTCAGCAGTCTTTGGCGTTAGGTAAAAGTATAAAATGAGGCTAGCAACCCATCACTATTTTGATTCCATTTTCCACCTATACGCCTGCAATTTTGCTAAATGTGGCCTGTAGGTCTTGTTACCTTAGGCTCTGTCTACCCCGTAAGGGATAAAGACGTGATTTGTGTATGTGTATGTATGTATAAAATGAGGGCTAATACCTAATAGCAACTTGTTTCGAAGATCGTTGCGAACAACAAGCAACAAACTCGGCAAGGCAGATAATAATCAAATTATTCTACAAGAGAAAGGAAAGGTAAGTACGCTTAACATTACACGTACTTAGAAGTACGAAGAGAATGATTTAACTTTTTGACATGCGTTGGTTTAATTCTGCGTCAATTTAATTTGATTTGTTCTTTGTAAATCTTCTCTAATAAAAGTCCCCTCTAAAGGTCTCTGAATGAAGGAAACCAACTAAGTATTTCACATAACAGTGATGCTAGAGCGTAATAATTTGCAGTATTGGGCGCACTTCTTTGTCTTTCCATCCCTTTTATAAATGTGTTTAATTAAAGTATTGTAGTAGCTTAATGTATTTTATTTTGAAATAATGACTTTCTACCAATTTTCCTCTCGCATTCTTCTTGGTAATGATGGTCTTTCCGAATGCGCTGGTAGTTTCAAAAAAGACATGTAAGAGAGCACTTGGCGGCCAATTTGCAAAAATAAATTTGGAACATTTGATTTTTTTTCTCGACTAAGCAGCCTGCTAACAGATTCCCGTGATTCTTGGCCGTTCCTTCATGATACTTTACACGGTGTCAACAAATGCGCATCATGTGGATTATAATTTTCGTACATGATCAAATCCACCATCAGATCATATTCTGTGCGGGTGTGCTGTTTGTTAATCTTTTAATCCACGGATATGGCCGCACCTAATGTAGTACCTCATTTGCCGACGCCCAATATCGGATTCCGGAAGCAAGCCAACCCTGAACATACGACCACTAAGCGATTACTTTATGCACTAATTGGTGAATGAACAAAAATTATTTACCTTGCTACTCCGCTACTCACGTGCAAAATAACCAAGCCTGAGTGAAATATATATGTTTTCAATCTGTACGCCCTCAATCATGCTAAACGTGGCCTTTAGGTCTTGTTACCTTAAGCTCTGTCTACCCCGTAAGGGATAGAGTGATATATGCATGTAGTAACTTAAATGTAAGATGAAATACGCAGCGCCCGAATGGGTGTTGCTAACGGCACTCGGCTCATTCATTCCTCTACATTAGGCTCATTCGCCACTTGTCCTGATTCTATTGTGTTTAATTACCAGTTTATTCCTTTGAGAAGCTGAGACTGGAGCTTGAGTACATCGCCACTTTATGTATAATGAACAGAATGTATGTCTAATGTATTTAAAGTGTGTCCTTTTATTACCGTTTCGCTACAATTTCAGTATATTGAGTAGGTACTCTTTTTTTATATAAATTATCGAGTGATTCGGCGTGCCTCATGGCATATACCGCCTCCGTTTATTGGAGGGTTTGGGCTGTAGTTTTTTTTCACGCGGGTTCATTAAATTGCTTCGCAGATGTGTGCAGGTATTCTCACGATGTTTTCCTTCACCGAATAGCTCATGGCAAATTTCAAATGTAATTTCGCACATAAATTCCGAAAAATATTCAGAGGTGCGAACCCAGGATTCGAACCCACGACTCTGCTTGAGAGGCAACAGGTCAAACCGCTAGGCTACCACGGCTTTTTTAGTTTTTAGTACGACACTATGAATGTCAACTATGAATTAAAAAAACCTGATCCCTAAAAATCCTACCTACTTAAACTGTCTCCAACTTATTTAGCTTCTTGGTTGTCTGGAAGAGATCGCTATTAAGCGATAAGATCGCCTATTGTCTACAATGTTCTTTGTTTCTGTATTGTTTTGTACTGATTTGTGGTGTTCAATAAAGAGTATTTGTATTGTATTGTAATCCCCACCAGCTGTAAAATACCAGAAAAAATGTAAAAGACCCTGTTTTACTATTTACTCAAAGGTTAACTGGTAGAGATCTCTTATAGGGATAGGTTCGCCTTTGTGCATATATTTAAGGTCTTTTTGTGATTTGTCTCTGCTTCTTTATATTTGTACAATAAAGCATTTACTTACTTACTTTTTTTTTCTTAGCCCAATATGGTGTCCCACGTGACAAATTTCTCTCCATACACTCCATACGACTATCTGCTGAAAGTCGATGAGTCTTCAATATTTATTCAGAAACTACCAGCATTTAATGTTTGACAAGAGAACCGCATTATACTGAAGTTGGTAAACGGTGTAATAATGGTGTTTTTGCTAAAATCGCAAAAACGACGATGTTCTTTTTTTTAAAAAAGCTTTCCTTGAAAATTTGCATCTCAAACAGACTTCTTTCGACCTTTGTTCGTGAATTTGAATAAAATAATGCAATTAAACTACGTACCGGCGAGCACCTTTTCCGTGTAATGCTAAGGCCACACCAATAGTAGCTGAGATAGCGACAAGCGATAGCACCATAATTTAAATGCCATTTATGTTTAAAAAAAAAGTTTTGGGAGTCTAGTTTTGGCTTCCATGCTGGTCTGGGAGTAAAGAAAAAACACAGAATCTACCAGTTGCTTCTCTTCCCGCGCAAATGGTAAAAGCCCATCGAGGGAATGGGCATAGTAATCATGACTTTTATAGGCGATGCGGCTGGCAACTCATCACTATTTTGATTCTCCTTTCCAACTGTATAGTTGCCCATAATCATGCTAAACGTGGCCTTTAGGTCTTGTTACCTTAGAGTTTACTCTGTCTACCCCGTGAGGGATAAAGACGGGATTGTGTGTGTGTGTGTGTGTGTGTGTGTGTGTGTGTGTGTGTGTGTGTGTGTGTGTGTGTGTGTGTGTGTGTGTGTGTGTGTGTTAGCAAACTTGGCTGTCTTGCACGCGTAGTAGCGGAGGAAGTAGCGAGATAAATGTTTTTGTACATTAAAATGAATCTCCGCAACGGATTCAATAAATTATTTCAAAAATACATTTGTAATTTTAAATCCGCACCCGTATTACAAAATCGGCGGAGACTAAGTAAATTTCTAGTGTATTTATTACCCAACTTTTGTTCCTTTTAAGCCATTTGTCCACGTTATTGCGACCGTTCTTCCTCATCTGGAGAAGCAGACGGTGAGTTTAAAAAAGAACTCCTTTATCTACTCCATACTACTAATAAACTCTGTATCGAAATCACAACTTTTATAGTTACTATTTCGTATCTTACATCCTGCTCTAACTCTAACAATTCCAATAAGGATGGCTGCGAGCTGAAAACCTTCTTAAATCAAGTCTGTTAGAAACGGGATAAGGGTCTGCAAGGCGCGACTGAATTGCCTCCAAAAAAATGGACCAAGAAAAAATTGGTGTAATTTGTTCCTAGTCGCTCCTAAGATGGAACGTTCGAGTAAATTACTGACTGAGTTTTGTTCGTTATGTGTTCAGAGCAAATATAATGTTCAATAAATATTCATTCTGAGAGCAGAATAACATTTGTACGATCGCAGACAGAATTGCTGTAAATAAACGAACTTGGTCACAACATAATTATGTAAAATTACTGGAAATATTTTTAACACGTCAACGTATTCAAAGTTTATTTAGATCATTCGATGGAATTACATAATTAACACGTTTAATGCTATACGTCTCAAAAATAAGCGATCGCGTAGTTTGCGTCGGTGCGGAAGCGATTAACCTTTACCTGTCCCAACTTGCGGGAGTCATAAAAACCACAAACTTTAAAACCTGAAAGAGACAAATATATGTTTGGGCATCATTTGTCAAGTAGTACTTGAAAATACTGTTTTAAAAGTACGAATCATTTTTAATACTAACGCACTGCATCGTAATAATTTCACTTCAGTGCTATACGTATCAACTTTTATGGTTTTACTTCAGTGCTATACGTATTAGTTATAATACGTACCGCCATTTGTTTTGGCGAATAGAAAATAGTGCAGTGCAAAGCCGCGATGCAGAGAAAAAGGCCAAACAAGTAAATACAATTTGTGTCGAATGCGAAAAACCTATGTGCCTACAATGTTTTAATAAATTTCACCAAAACGCTAATGTCATTGTCGCCTAATTATGTTTTTTAAATACTTCTGTATTTTTTTAGAAATAACTTTTTTTTTACTGTTACTGTTTTAAACTTTCCTGATTTTCACTCATAATTACGAGTATAATACTAAACGGGAATTATCACGCAATTTATATTTATTTATATTTACCTCGACGTTTCGGCCACATTGCAGCAACCGTATAACCGTAGTTAACTCGTGACCACGGTTGCTGCAATGTGGCCGAAACGTCGAGGTAAATATAAATATAAATTGTGTGATAAGCCCCGTTTAGTATTGTAATTATAACTTTTTTTGTTCTTTTCAATAAATAATTACTATCGACAGTCGATATATATTTGTTTAATTTCACTTCCCTATTCATTTATCGATAAAAAATAAATAGGTGCGGTACGAATCAATTTTAACTCGTAAAATTAGCAAATGTAGATACTCCTGTGCTATACGAATCAAATTCAATACGTATCTTTGATACCTATTAACTCAGAAACTATGCTTAAGACCCTTGTGCTATGAGAATAGGGTGTAGTTTGGTTTAATAACATTCCATTTTAGCAATAAACACCTATGAATATAAGTTCTCGAGAAAAATACCGACCTGTGAAGGTAGGTCTAGTTACGTATTGAAAGTGATCCGTAACGTAGGAATGGCTAGTCAGTAATGAGTCAAATTTGATACGTACCGCATTTGTGGATAGTTTTTAATATTCAGAGCCGCATTGAACGTGTTAATCGTACACTGTGGTGTTCAAAATAAACATAAAACTAATAAAATTTATAGACACTGAGATACATGCACAAAGACGGACTTATTCTTTATGGGATCTCTTCCAGTCAACCTTTATGTAGACTAATAATGTTAACGCCTTCCAGGAAAAGAGTCTGTACTTTTAACAATCCAAGTAATTGTTGTTTTTTATTTGTTACTTACATTGTTTGAGTATAAAAAAATAATTGTTCTTTCTTTGATGCTCCGTTGAAGACTGATTCAGTGTTTAATTGTCCGATGATTCGACAAGAAAGACACGTATGTGTTGGCGAGTACCAATAGGTGAGAATACCGCCTAATATTTATTATTACCATCATAAGTTTACTTACAGGATTCGTAATTGGCTTAGTAGCAAAGTCCGTGGGGTGACAGAATAGAAAAAAGTAACGACATAACTCAGCATTTTCAATAAATAGGTAGGACAGAATTTTCTAATTTATTATATCCCTTTTTAGACTAACATTCCGGAATTTCTAAGAACGCTTGACGGCTGGAGTTACAATGATCAAAAGACACGTTTGTTATTTTGTCTTTTACTCCATTATCTCATTTATTCTCAAACAGACCTGAATGTAGGCGAATAAATATTGTCTTTTTTTCATTGCCTGTCAGGGAAATGAAAAAGCCATTAGGAGTTTACTTTGCTCCTTTGTTATAATGACGTAACTTCAGAGTTTGTAAATGACACCGCCTTGGATTGTGCGGAAACGTTATACTATTTACTCTGCTGTCGAGGATTTTTTCCCATGAAAGTCACAGAATTGGTTGTTCAAAGTTGACATTGTTATAATTATGAATGCCTAGTCAGCTGTTTTGTATCTTGAAATATTAACTCTTAACTGGTAGGTAAATTATCGAGTCTAACGTATTTGTTGAACGGCTCATCTAGCAAATCTACTATGGTAAGCAGTATAAGTCCATACGAAAAACAAGTTATTTAACGGTGTCAAACAATAATAGGTACTTTGGAATCTTGAATTTTTTGGAATTTGGTGCAAGTAAAATTATTATATCGTTAAGTGACAATTAACAGAAAAAATATGTTATTTTTTACCAAAGTTAACCCGCCAATTAGCAAAATATTATAACCAAATATTAACGTTAATCAAGCCAGCTCGATTTATTTGCTCTGGGTATTTTTTGTTTTATTTAAAAGCACTTCAGTTGCTCAGCGTCCGAGATATAAAGCCTTTGTTATACGTTGAAAAACAGAGATGTTTTTTTAATTCAATTTCATCAATTTAAAGCTGTATTAAAGGCAAGACTACTCGTTTAGTTCTGAGAACAACACGTTTTTAAGAGCAGCCTTTGTTTATTATTATCGACACGTGAAATAAAATGTTAAATAAGACATGTTGAATAAACCTATGCCTTCTCAAGCCTCTGCTTCCAATGTCGGGTAGTTTTTCAGAATTTATGTATGAAATTACATTTTATCGTGAGCTTTTCGGTAAGGAAAAACATCGTGAAGAAGCAATAAAATGGGTGTGTCTGTTCTCAATCCGCATTGGGCCCGCATGGGAACTATTTCAAGCCCTCTCATTCTGAGAGGGTGCCTGTGCCTAGAAGTACGACACATATAGACTAGAAATGAAGATGAGATGATACAAGAAACTTTTTAATAGAGTACAAAAGCGAGCCAGATATTAATTAATTATTTTTTAAACATTCTCCGTGCCTATAAATAAAGGCAATGCTAATTAGGGAATGATAAATTTTATCAATATTTCATTATGAATGTTCCGTTAACTTGGCAGGACAACGGTCTCAGTTGCCGGTAGCAGATGTCAATTAATTTAAACACCCTCTGTATTCTGAAACATAATATTTTTAAGTGAGAAAATTCGTCAGGGTGTCCTTAAATAGCTGATACTTCTTTTTTGCTTTTTCTATGTTTTTACCTAGTAAAAGAGAAGATTAATTTTAAGGTTAATGAAAAATATATAGAATGTATAAAACAGGGAACAAAATGATTAATTACCTACACAATATTTAATAGGTACCTGAATTCAAAGGTGATGACCTCGTCTAAGAAATCATATAAAAGTCTATTTAGAAGAATTTGTTCCTGTTACCTATTAAAACGATATAAACGTCTTATTTGTGGTAAGATGAAATGTAGCAAATAAAATATTTGTACCTGAAAAGTTGGCAGTCCAAGACCGTTCGATTTACGCGGAACTTCTACCGCGCATGGTTGAACTCTGCGGAATCAGGTAGCGGCACCAATTTTCCCGGACCGGTACGACTTAGGGATCTTCAAAAAACGAGTCAATTCATTTCTTGAAAGGCCAGCAACACGCTCTTAACGCCCTATGTTATGAGTGCCTAACTATTCCATCAGGTGACTCGCTTATGTTTCGTCTTTGCCTTGCCAGAGTGTTTTTTTCAGCGTCGTATGAGTAGGTATTCATTTATTTTAATTATTTTCTATGTAACGCCTATTCGTCACTCTTTTGATTTTCATTTCTAAATGTCTCCGTCAAGTTTAAAATTTTCAATCTATACCTACAAATATACTTATAACTAAAGAAAGAAATCATTAATATCGCGGTAGGGAAGCAAAGCATCATTAATTTTAGTAGATTTCAAAATGATAAATGGTTCATGGCTTACGCCTTTCGCCGGGACCTGGGTACCTTCAAGCGAAATGGGAATACCTTT
Organism: Pandemis corylana; assembly: GCA_949127965.1. Lineage (NCBI taxonomy): Eukaryota > Metazoa > Arthropoda > Insecta > Lepidoptera > Tortricidae > Pandemis > Pandemis corylana. Next base: position 9,557,164 of record OX421866.1, on the reverse strand, counting down.
TAATATTATACCTACTTCAAACTTGCCAATCAAGCTTCCGATTTTGTCTTAAGGTATCTTTGGTTTAAGTATTCATTTGGGACTTGATCCTTACCTGAGATAAATATGTTAGGTTGTAGATAAGACTGTGTTCTAAGATGTTTATAGTTCGTAATGGGTGAAATGTGAGATTATTTTTGTATACAATACAATACAATACAATAACTCTTTATTGAACACCACATATAACAACCAAAACAGAAAAAGGTATACAGAATATTACTAGGTAAAAATAGGCGGCCTTATCGCTATAGAGCGATCTCTACCAGGCAACCATAATGGACTGGAGTACAGAACAGATCTGATATACTGACAAGTGTAAAATCTGGACTTAAATAGTACATTACACCTCGAGGGTGGTGAAATAAAGAATGTCTCAAGATCGCAGGCATTTGTCGCACGAGCCAAAGGCGAGGGCAATAAACGTGCGACCTGACCCTTTCTTTATCACCGCCCGAGGTGTGTACACAATTTTACGTCTCCAGGAAGTGGATTGTTCCATTCACGTAGCGGGCGGTAAATTGTTTCTTACGGTGCGGGGCGACATAAAACACTTTTTTAATAACTTTGAGTACTTGGACGTCTTTAACGCCGTATCCCATATGTTACGAAAATTGACGAATGTGTCCAAGAAATAAGACCTACGTTGCTAATCTCGATCCCGCACACCATTTACCGCACTACATAAATCCTCGCGAAGTAGCTATGTTATGATACATCTCTACTATAGACTAATATAAATAAAAGCTCGGGGACCTTGTACATCCCTTTTATAAATGTATTTAATTTAAGTAGAAGTTAAGTATTGTAGTAGCTTAATGTATTTTATTTTGAAAAAATGACTTTCTGCAAAGTTTCTTGCGGTGCATTCTTCTTGGCAATGATGGTCTTTCCGAATGCGCTGGTAGTTTATATTATAACAAATTTTGAATTTTATGCTTCTGGTTTATGGACATAATATTGTAAGTATAGAAATAAATAAATAATTATTATAACATATATGCACAAATACATTTCAATGCATAAATAGTATACATAAATAAATAAAAAAATGTAGAGGCAATTTAAGAAAATAACAACAAATCCGAGTAAAAATTTCCCATTCACCAAGCCAATTACGTAAAGTACCTACCACAACTAGAGTCGTGAACAACTCTACAACTCTCGACCAGCCACTAACGTAAAAAATACTTTTTATTCGTTTTGGACCAATTGCTACTAAAAGCATTAGTTTGATAGACGATTCTACTTTCTTTACAGTGCATTGAAAAGTAATTTTTGAGTATATTTCGTAGGTATTGGAATGGCTTATTTTTAAATCACACCCGTATTAACATTATTCGAAAATGCTGAAGAGTTGCGCGTTGATACAACTTTTTTGATTTCATTATGAAGGCGCAACACGCTGGAGCGTATCACATAAACAGATGAGTATACGAGCATTTTTTAATATACCTATCAGTACAACGGGGAGTTAACTTATTGGATAATTTTCTCATCGGTAATTTTTGAGAAAAAATCTTTGATAAAAAATACAAAAGATATCCGTATTTAAACCACGTGCAGTTTGTCACAGTGCCAATTTTAGGGTAAATTAAGTGAAAATATACGGACTATATAGGTACGCAAAAATCAAACAGAAGATTGGAAAAGTCTCGAGTCAGACTATTGTCTTTAACTACAAGAGTTTTATTTTACTGCCCGCCGTCCAAATACGTTCGACCGTATTTTATGTGACTTTAATTCACCTGTTTTACGACACAACCGATTCTTAGTCTATCAATGGATACTTAAATACCTACATTGTAGTTTTTAGTGTAATCATCTATCGAGAGAGAGAGAGAGACTGATAAGTTAATAACAGTTACCGTAAAGTCTGGATGTGTAATTGTTCCACAACGTCTATTATTCTTGTTCTTTCCGAGTCACACAAGCAGCATCACAAAATTCTTATACATATATACATACATACATAAATCACGTCTTTATCCCTTACGGGGTAGAGCCTAAGGTAACAAGACCTAAAGACCACGTTTAGCATGATTGTGGGCGTATGGATGGAAAGGGGAATCAAAACAGTGATGGGTTGCTAGCCACATCGCCTATACATGATCCCTAAGATTTTCGCCCATTCCCTCTATGGGCTTTTACCATCTGCGCGGAAAGAGAAGCAACTGGTGTTTCAGTTTTTTCTTTACTCCCAGACCAGCATGGAAGAAAAAATCTTTTCGTGTTCACAAATAGACAAAGGTCAACGTATAGTACGTGATCGAAGTTCTGGGATTGTGGTAGTTATATATACATAGCAATACACTTGTTTTAATCCCTGAAATAATAAAAGGGTGTTACAAATTTGACCGCTGTGCGCGTATGTATTAGTGATGTAACGAATGTCATTTTTTAAACATTGCGAATGCGAATGCAAATGTCTGCAACTGACATTCGCGGATGCGAATGTAGAAGTGTTCAAATTTGGCGCCAATTGTCTATGGCATAGGCAGTTGATAATTTAATAAGTGAAATGGTTGCGTTGGAAGACTTGCCATTTAGTTTCGTGGAAAGTGTTGGATAAAAATAATTGGAGTAAAATAATGAATAAATAATACCAAAATGATAAAGTGAAGACTGTTAAATGTGCTTATGAGGTTAAGTTACTTTTTCTTGTATTAAAAACATAAGAAATGAATGGGTTTTTGATTTTATTAACCTACCATTATCTTCAAATTGTTTTTTTTCCGATATTCATATTCGCAAAACATTCGCAGAAATTTTGCGGATGCGAATGCAAATACGAATATCCAAAAATATGCGAATATCCGCGAATGCGAATGCGAATGCGAATATTCGTTACATAGTATGTATATGTGTGTAGCATCGTAGCTGTTAACGGGCGCGCTGGACTTGAATGCGGTTTTTTTAATGCTGGTTATATAGCAGTGGTTTTTAATTTTTACGTTAATTAGAGTATGCCAGTATGCGTTGTATGATTAGGGAATAAATGCCACGCTAGATGACGCTTATATCTAAACGACTCTGAAAATTAGAACACAGGAAAATCCGAAAAAGCTATGGCCGGGAATTATTCCGTGATGCGTGCTAAACGGTATCCGATCATTGACCGACAAACGTTTGACAACATGTATCGTTTGGCAAACATAACTTTTTTTAAATCGTAATATCTGTAAGCGAGGGCGTCATTAGGTTAAGTTAGGTTTGTTTTATAAGTTTTCCAAAAAGTCATATTGTCATATTAAGTTTTTGTCAAACGATGCATTTGTCAATAATTTTATGTTCAAACATTTGGTGAACCGTGCTATACCGCTAACGCTATAGCAGGTGAGTAGCCATCGATTTTTTCAATTTGAACCAGCTGTCACATGAGGTCTATATACCTTACAAGGCAGACAAAGCCCATGGTAACAAGACGTAAAGGCCACGCCCAGCACAACTGTGGGCGTATAGTGATGGGTTGCTAGCCGCATCGCCCATAACATGATTCCTAAGATGTTCTCCCATTCCCTCGAACTTTTACCGTATTCGCGGGCAGAAAAGCAAACTGGTATATTCTATGCTATTTCTTTGCCAGACCAGTATGGAAGTGGGTATACGTGATCAATATATTATGTTATGCATGTCTGTATTATGTAGGTAATGAAATAAAACACGCACCATCCAACTTCATCCATCAGCTAACACAGCTGCGGGCAGCTCCGAAGTTTGAAACCTATGTACTAATTATGGTAGTCCCTCGGTTAGAAACTAACTTGCACATGTACGCTGGAATGCAGAATACGAGTCGAGTTTAAAACACTCCGTTAGGTAATTGAGTAAGTTGGGGTAAGTGTTAGTGCTTCAATTTATTTAGCGCTAGCTTTCATCCGTGACGTCTCTCGTGTGGAAGCACGAGATATTCTAACTTTACAAGTTATACCGGGTACTCATGTGCGTGTTGTAACCATAACGTTGCAAGTTACAGTAACCAAAGGCCTTTTTTAACGGAGAGGATTTTTTTATCGATGGCCTAGGCACGGGGATGCCTAGGGGTATGTTCCCGCCCGAAGGGGTATACCCAAACAAAAACTCTCCGGCGTTGCCGCAGTCCGATTGAGGACACAGTGGGATGCCACTAGCGTTTTACCACAAACGCCCCCCCGGTGGCCCGTACGCTGGGCCCGTCTTTCCTTAGACGATGAGACCTTGCAATGCAGGTAGGTAATGGTGGCTCTCAAGCCTGCCGCAAGAGGAATGCCACTAACACTAAGGTGAGTGGTCGTTGTAAAGTGCAACAGTTACGGTTAGAGCTTGCAGACGAGTAGCTGGCTTTATGGCTCTGGCATTTTCTGGTAATCAAGATTGATGATGTGTACGAGACGACGCCGACGCCGACGACAATGACGACAAAGACTGCGACGACGACAGGGACTACGACGACGACGGTGACGATGACGAAAACGACGATATTTATTTAGATCAAAGCGGTTACAAAGGCAGGTTAGCAGAGACAAAGGTCTCGTAGTGAGGACATCCAAGCGTCGCGGTCACGAGTCCTGGTTTCGGTTTTGCCAATCATCTACAAGGTACTACAATAGTCGAGGGCATAAATGTAGGAATGAATGTGTTTACAGAATGACAGAATGACGGAAGGACTGATGAGTGTGTACATTGAATGGAACGGATGTATTACCGACCTTATTATTTGAGTCGTAAAGGTGTATAGATTTTTTTGACGTCTCAGTAACCGTATATGTCAATGGCGGTACATAAAATATAAAGGAAAATTGAGGTTAGAATTGAGTGTAATTTAAATTACATCCACTCGCTTCAAGAGTAAAAGTGATTAAGCAGAGATTTTAACTGTATCCCGTATCGTGCAGGATAATCTCGCTCCACCATCTCCTCTCTTGTTTATTCAATAAACAATTAAGCTGCAAAATCAATTTTAATGTAATCTACTTCGCCCCGCATCGCAGCACACCTGTGTTATTACTTATTATTAGTGGGTCTCTAACAAAATTACGTTGATGATCATACAACCACGTATAATTTCCCGTAATGGAAATTGTTGAAGACAAGTTTAGAGTTACAATGATGATTTGAACACGCTCGTCGTTCATCACAGCGACAGGCAACGTGACAGACACACCTACAAAACTGTGTAGGTAGGGATAGATATTAAGTCTACTTTGAAACAAAACACCGTTCCTATCCTACACAATGATAATGATAGCCAGACTATGGCTAGAGAGAGTAATTGATTAAATCAGGCGTTACTTTGCGGAAGTTCATATTAATGATGAGGTAGCGGAGTAGTAAGGTAGTTTCTTTTGTTCCCTATTTACAGTGTTACTGGCCCAGTAATTTACACCTTTGACCTCAATTGCACTATTCACCAAGAGAGAAAAACGGACTTCGGCGCTTGACAATTTGAGGCCGGTATATACTACGCCTCATCACGTGCGCTTTTGTGTATATCAACTAGTTCGCTTGGCGAAGTTTGCCTTTGTGTGCTTGTAACAGTATACACATGGCAAAGCGTAGTTCAATTCGAATAAGATGAAAACGGAAAAAACAAGCTTTTTTGCTGACTTCTTGCTAATAACTGTACTTGCGTTGTCGTCCATTCTAAATTATGTATTGTAAGCGCTATCCGTCTGGCGCCACCTTTAACTGTCACTGTCACATCTGTACCTGGCTACCTAGCTAGCGGTAGGGTAGGCGAGCGGACACACAGTCATCGCCTGGCATTGACATCGTGGCGCTTGCGGCAGACGGACGTCTCAAGAATCTTTCTTTATCAAGATCACGTGAGCCATCATTAATCTTTTGCCTATTGTGATTAGTGGTAGAAAAATAAGTAATCGCTGTAATAGTTATGATCGCTTACAGTATATCCAATTTCAAGTGAATCCGACTAACCGTCAGAATTCTCTCCTGCAGAGACGAGACCAGCCCACCAGAATTTCACTACCAATTTACACAAGTTCACGTAAAACTTCAGCTCGATCGGTTGAAGACATTTGCTTCAAAGTTGAGCAAAATTACTTAATACATACGTTGCGAGTTCAATAAAAACTTGTAATAACCAAAAACCGCACAGAACGCATTAACAACCACGCGCAAAACAAATGGCGCTCTATTTTACGCAAATGCGGTGGAATTTCGAAACGGAACATTTAGTATTTGCCCCGAAATTAACATAAAGGCTTACTTTAATACCTATAGGCAACTGGAATTGGACTGCACGCCGCGCATTCATACCACGTGTGGCGGCTCTGCGGTGGCCACCAATTCGTTTTATTAATGGCGCCGATATAACCGGCAAAAGTCAAATTTGTATTCACTTTTTAACCTAAGTTCTGTAGCAATAATAAATTGGTAGTTTGGCTTTACACAAATATACTCTTGAGCTGCTGGTTTTCGTGTAAAGAAAAAATATAAAATTTACCAGTTGCTTCTCTTCCCGAGCAGGTGATAAAAGCCCATCGAGGGAATGGGCGAAAGTCTTAGGAATCATGTTATGGGCGATGCGACTAGATTTCCCACTTTGTCGGTCCCTCGTTTAATGCTCCTCTCATCTACTCAAAGGTTAACTGGTAGAGGTCCCTTATAGGGATAAGTTCGCTTTTGTGCATATTAATGTTATTTTTATTTTTTTGTGAATTGTATCTGTTTCTTTACATTTGTACAATAAAGCATTGAACCAAACACTGAAGACAATGCTGCGTAGGACGAACGAAATGAAGCTGTGAATGAATTGACACCTTGTCATAAATTATTCAGACTTATCTGAATAATTTCCATTATGAAGGTTAAAATAAGTATATTTTACTAAAATTTGATACATGATGATGGGTAGCGAGACAGGATCACTACCACTAATTTTATCCATTAATATTGCCAAATTATACAACATAATTCCTAGTAAATACAACTAATTCCTATCTTACCACTGCCGTATAATAATATAGCCCTCCCTTATACCGCACCATTTTATCCCGCCTTCATCTTGTCGCATTCAGACTCCTCTAGCTACCTTCCGCAAATCGTCATTCCATCTAAGCGTCCACTTAACGGTGTATAAATTCAATTTCGGATGACGTCATCGAGAACCTGACCTTAAATTTCGTCTGATTTTGTTTTACTTGCATAGTATTTACGTATCGGATCTGCCTGGTCAATGGACAAAAAATTACACAAAACCATCACTTCTGTCGTTGAATCACTACTTTCGTCCCCTCCTAAGCCGCAGGCATAGCTTATACCCATACCCATAAACCCATTTCTCACAGATGGTCTTAAGCAGTTACACGAGACAGTCCGCTTCACTCCATTTTGTTTTACTGTCGCCGTAAAACGTGATATAAGTCCCGCTGCATAATTGTCGGACATAAAAGCCGAGCTTAGCCCAGCCTTGACTTGTAGGCCCCTAAAGTTTATTATTAAGTTCCACTTCAACAACAAACGGGTAGGAAATAAGCAATTTATGCAAATTCTCAGATGCTTTTTTAGGGTTCCGCACTAAAAGGTACTTTTACGCGTTAGAACCTAACAATACTATGCCTCTGCGGTCCACCTATCACAGTCCTACCTTTTGAACAGTAATCGGTTACTTGAAATTTTCACAATGTATGTAAAAAGTAATAAATGAAATGACAGTAACATCTAATAGGTGTTCCGAATACAAGAAACATGAAAAAAACATAACAGAGGCCTTACAATGACGTCTTAATGCCATTCTATTCCGATTCCGACTCGGTTCAGGATTTAGCTGTCATTTTTAGTATGGATGTGACAGCGAGCGAACGTAAACTGAGTCGGAATTGAATCGAATTAATACGTCATGGTAAGACCCCAGCAGCCTTTACACTGACAGTTTTTGTTGACGGTCATCCATCTTAAATTGCTATCCATACCTATACCAAATTCAAGGCAAAACGACCGTCATAAATACAAATACAAACTCAGCAAGTCAAATAAAACTTTGTAAAATATTATTAAAGGGGGTTCGAACACAGAACGTAATTTTTTGACAAGGCGGAACCTTTCTTTTGTGGGCGCGACTCGCACTTGGCCGGTTTTTTCTATTTACCCCGTCGTTGAATTAAAGTTTTAAGTTAGCCAGTATTGACATAAAAAAATATAATAATGGAAGTAGCGTTACGCTTTTACGGGGTATTTACCCTGAGGGAATAAACTAAAGTAGCACCTAAACCATTTTCTTCATTAAGTAATTACTAGCTTTTCCCCGCGACTTCGTCCGCGCACATAACGTCAGAGTGACGACACACCCCATACATCTACTCATGTCTCCAAGTATTAGGTTTTTATTGCCTATCCCGTGGGAAATTCGGAAAATCCCTTCTTAGAGCACCTACAGATCCTCTAGGAATATTATCTACTAATTATAGTCTTAATTATTTACCTTGTGTTTTTATCCCGTGGGAAATTTGAAAAATTCCTTTGTAAGTGCATCTTTATACTAATCAAGGAATAATGTGTAGGCATGCTAAATTTAATGTCTGTAGCTTTATTAGTACAACATTTCGGAATTTTCCAATCCCGTGGGAAAATCGGGATAAAAAGTGTCCTATGTCCGTCTCCTGGTTCTAAGCTACCTCCCTACCAATTTTCAGCCAAATCGGTTCAGCCGTTCTCGAGTTATAAATAGTGTAACTAACACGACTTTTTTCTTTTATATATATATAGATTTATATTTAACTAGCTTCTGCCCGCGACTTAGAATTATATTATACATAAAAAAACCTTCCTCTTGAATCACTCTATGTATTAAAAAAAACCGCATCAAAATCCGTTGTGTAGTTTTGAAGATATAAGCATACATAAGGATATGACAGGGAAAGCGACTTTGTTTTATACTATGTAGTGATTCCAAAACCATGCCAAAAAAGCGAAAGCCTGTGGTATGCTATGGTAGCCTAGTGGTTTGACCTGTGGCCTCTCAAGCAGAGCGTCGAGGGTTCGAGCCTGGGCTCTGAGTTTTTCGGAATTTATGTGCGGTATTGCATTTGAAATTTATCATGAGATTTTCGCTGAGGAAACCTGCTCACATCAGCAAAGCAATTCAATGGTGTGTGTGAAGTTCCCTATGGCACTGGGCCCGCGTGGGAACATAGCCTAAGCCCTCTCAGTCTGAGAGGAGGCCTGTGCCCAGCAGTGGGACGTATCAGGCGGGTGATGAATTCCAAAACGTTTCATTTACTTTGTGTCTTTTTATATTCTGTTTTTTATACTTGTATTAATGCTTGGCTCAATTATACCAATTATGCCACATACCAAAACACGACAAAGTAAATAAATACTGTATGCGTGGATAGTTTTTCTTTACTTCCATGCCGGTCTGGGAGCAAAGAAAAAACATAAAATGCACCAGTTGCACTCTTCCCGGGCAGATGGTACAAGCCCATCCAGGGAATGAGAGAAAAACATAGGAATCATGTTATAGGCGATGCGGCTAGCAACCCATTACTATTTTGATTCCATTTTCCATCTATACCTAGCCCCACAATCTTGCATTCTGTAGCCTTAGGCTCTGTTTGCCTGTGTCCTTAGGCTCCGTCTACCTCGTAAGGGATAAAGACATGATTAGTGTATTGTAGGAAGGCAAACGAGCAAGATGGTCACTGATGGTAAGTGAGATGATTGCAAATGCGTTGCCAGTCTATAGAATACCTCATATTTATGCCAGTCCATGTAGGTATGTTCCAATAACAGTTGAATAGCGAAGTCCAATTACTTCAAATTAGACAAAGGTTGCTTGATTTACTATGTTCTATGCGTTATAGTCACACTATCTCCCAGTATATTACACACATACATACACGAATCACATCTATATCCCTTATGGGGTAGACAGGGCCTGAGGTAACAAGACATAAAAGCCACGTTGAGCATGATTGTAGGTGTATAGGTGGAAAGGAGAATCAAAATAGCGATGGGTTGCTAACCGCATCGCCTATAACATGATTCCTAATAATTTCGCTCATTCCCTCGATGGGCTTTTACCATCTGCGCGGGACGAGAAGCAACTGGAATATTCTATGTTTTTCCTTTGCAAGACCAGCATGTATATCACTTTGTACGAAAATTCAAGTAAATTAGCACACACTTCGAACTAAGTGCCGTGTAAGTACATTGTGAAATTCAGTACAAGTACGTGCAAGTTTGTAGCTAATTAATAATTGATATTTGCTAGCGCCGGGGAGGTTTCCGTCCCACTACTGGAACTAGACGTGCTTCGCTTATTCTAGAGTCGGGGATTCCTGGGAGGGTATGTAGCCATATAAAATTTACCAATGAAATGTGTTATCGATTGTCAAAAGCCACATTAATCACGTGCTAACGCTAATGTATGTATGTAAACTCTTTATTGCACATTTTTTTTTTTAAATACAGAAATACAGATTAAATAGTACAAAGGCGCACTTATCCCTAAGAAGGGATCTCTTCCAGCTAACCTGATCTACGCTAATACGATCATATCAGGGTATTTTTATTACAAGCTTTGCATTAACTTGCAACGTTTACTATATGTAATTGTAATAATATAATGACATACATACATATGTCACGTCTTTATTCCTTACGGGGTAGACGGAGCCTGAGGTAATAAGACCTAGAGGCCACGTTTAGCATGATTGTGGGCGTAAAGCTGGAAAGGAGGAACGCAATAGTGATGGGTTGCTAGCCCAAGATTTTCACCCGTTCCTTCAATGGGCATTTACTTTGGAAGAAATATAATGACATTAATGGTTAATTTATTTTTAATGCTATTGAATTATTTGAATTATTTAAATCTACTAGCATAATTTGTAATATTTAAGGCTAGGTAGGTACTAACCATCTGCAAGTTGAGATGAAAATGAAATTTTGTTAAATAAACTTTTCTGGATTAATAATTAAATGTTTCATGTTAAAACGGTTGCATGAAATTTGGTATGTAAGTAACTGGATCTCTAGAATAACAAAAAATTACTACTTTTTATTCCGATTTACACATGGGATTTTATGCGCGGGAATCCGGCGTATACAATCCCTATAGTTCAAAAATTCTACACTAAAATCATTACGTATTGAACGGCTAATCTTCATACAATGTTAACAAAGACTATATTATTATAACATTGTAGACTTTCGTGCATTGTGTGTAAACTCCAAGGGGACTTCAGTTAATCTCTCGAATTTCAACTGCCTTGTTTAAAAACTCACGCGAGCAAAACTGCGGGCCAAAGCTAGTTTATAATGATTTTTTTTATATTACCTACTTCCACTTTCCTGAAAATTTCGTATTTAACATCCATTATCCATCAGTTTATTATTTGTCTATTATTCTATGTATATTCTATGTATTATGTTTATTATTCTTCCATGCTGGTCTGGGAGCAAGGAAAAAACATAGAATGTACCAGTTGCTTCTCTTCCCGCGCGAATGGGTGAAAATCTTAGGGATCATGTTATAGGCGATGTAGCTAGCAAGCCATCACTGTTGATTCCCCTTTCCATCCATGCGCCCACAATCATGCTAAGCGTGGTCTTTAGGTCTTGTTACCTTAGGCTCTGTCTACCCTGTAAGGGATAAAGACGTGTTTTATGTATGTGTATGCATGTTATTATTTGTCTACAATGGCAAAAAATAACACCAACGTAACACAACTATGCCAGCTCAGTTAGACAGCTGTAATTTCGCGCAATCTAAACTTGGATGACACGCGGCGAGTTTATATTCTAGTACTGGCTACGGTGTAGAGTAGAAGCTGACTGCTCCTTTAGATTGCTGCTAAACACACACATACACATACACATACAAATCACGTCTTCATCCCTTACGGTGTAGACAGAGCCTAAGGTAACAAGACCTACAGGCCACGTTTAGCAAGACACTGAGGGCGTAGAGGTGGAAAGTGGAATTAAAATAGTAATGGGTTGCTAGCCGCATCGCCTATAACATGATTCCTATGATTTTCGCCCATTCCCTCAAAGGGTTAAATGCTGCTAAAAGGTTTAACATTTCTAAAGGTAACAAGCGCGACACTAATGAATGTCTCGCTGCTAAAAGATCTGCAGCAAATAAAGTTTAGTATAGAAAAAAACATAAACACGACTTTTCTTCTGACAGTACAATCATCGTTAAACGAATCGGATATTTAGAGATAGGCTCAAAAATATCTGAATATCGTGTTGCCATTCACTCAATTATGTACGTATTCAGATATATTAGAGAAACTCGACATTACCAAATTGTTTTCGAAGTAAAACTCCATGGCGCGTAATTCAAAACTCTTTTAGTTTAAATGAGTAAGTTGATTTTATTGTTTCTTGAATTTGAATAAGTTTCTGCTTAAATATAATTTTTGATACAAGCTGATTTTATGGACTGCAATGTTCCTACTTGAATTGTCATCTATCGCATATACACAATATTCATACTAAATTTCAAACCGAACGGAACATTCGTGTCCCTCCTACGCAGACGATCCTGATATACACATAAGTTTGCCAAATTTCACGATAAACCGATCACTGGAAGAGTGTCAAAATTTACTTGCAATATTTGACCCGAACACGCTGCACGAATGCTATTTTTTTGAAATCCAAAATTGATGCCATGGTTCCTTAGAACAGATCCCCCTATCTCTTATAGTTTTTGACTTCTACCTACTGACCCATTTGGAATGATCAACCTGTATACCTACAAACATTGCAAGTTAGGAACAAGCATGTAAAAACTAGCTTGTCTCTAGCTAGTGCCTTGGTCTTTATCTAGTTATCCCTCTCTTACAATAAATAAACATAGCGTCTTAACCCGCATCTGAACAGACAAAAGAACTACTACCCCTCTTTTTCCTTGTGCTATCGAATGGAGAAAAACCCGGGACAGTGTTGAGTGACAGAACGCTAGTCATTTATAAATGAGGAGTAGGTAAATCAAAGGTAGAGGGTATACTGGCTGCCGACTGCGAGTGTGGAACTTAGGGGCGACACCCGCAGACTTTAATTCAATTTGTTGATGAGTGGTCCAAAAAGTGTCTTCCTGTTTCAGTTTTGTTTGCTCATAATTTAAGATAAGATTGAGTGTTTGAATGGTGTTAAACGTCAGGTGTTGCTAAGGGTGCCAAAAGCGTAACATTCATGCCTTAAAAGTACCAACTATTTCCCTACCTATTTGGAATTTCACGATACATTGGAGAACACAAAATCATTATGGCATTCAAGTTTGATGGACCGAATACATTGCTGCTCTACAACGGAACCATACACATAAGACGATCATAGTGGAAGTTTGATATAGCCTCCGCAACGTAGACTAGAAATTAAATGAGGGGCGTCACTTTCTTCGCTACTGTCACTTTGACATCAAATGTCTCAACAATAAAAACGGTAACAATTTTGTTTGTGGTAGTACATTGTACAAAATCTATCAGAGGTAGTGATCATCTTCTTACTAGCTAATCCTGCAGCCAAGCAGCAGTGTTTGCGCTGTTATGTTCCAGTGGCGAGAGCAAGACATCCATTGAAATTACTGACACATGAGCTATTCTATCTTAGCACTCTAGTATCTGCAATATTTTGGTGTTTCAGATATCCATTAGTGGAGGTGTTCACCTACCATCAGGTAACTCTCTTGCTCGTTGGTCACCCCGTCATAAAAAGTAACCGCCTGGTGTTGGAGTCTGCTATGGAGATTGACCGCTTGTAGCTTGCGCCGGGGCAGTCAGGATGAAATATGTATCGTCGTCGGACGTGAGCGCCAGAATCACCCCGAATATTGGGTCTTGGCAACCAGCAACATACATCATGTGCATTATTTATGTGTGGCGAGCCCCGTTCTGCAGCCGTTACTGACACTGCTCTAACGCGTTAGCAGTAGATGTTGAAACTAATTGAGCGGTATAAACATAGAATGTACCAGTTGCTTCTTTTCCAGCGCAGGGAATGGGCGACAATCTTAGGAATCATGTTATAGGCGATGCGGCTAGCAACCCATTACTATTTTGATTCCCCTTACCACCTATATACTCCCAAAATCATGCTAAACGTGGCCTTTAAGTCTTGTTACCCTAAGGTAAGGAGCCTAAGCTCTGTCTACCCCATAAGGGAAAAAGACGTGATTTATATAATGTATGTATCTATGTATGTACATTCCAATTCTAGTCGAATCGTCCTCGACTTGTAATCGTGAGTTATGTCTTCTATTTTTGGCTTATAATACGGTAATAGTGACAGGCCCTCATGTCATAAACGCTACAGGCAACAAGCGACTGTGACAATTTGAAATACATTGCTGGCTTGAGGAGATCCCATTCGAAGTGGGTTTCATATTCGGTACGAAATGTAACCCGGAATCTCAGTGTCACCTGTCGTTAGTCACGATTATAAAATAGCGGCCAGGGTACCTTTACCATGACGTTTAAATGCGATTCAATTCCGACTCAGTTCAGGTTTTAGCTGTCATCTTTAGTATGGATCTGACAGCCAGCGAACCTGAACTGAATCGCATTAAGACTCTGGTCACTGTTTATCATGATTTTAGGAAAGCCTTTGATTGGGTAGTCAATGACGTACCTACTGCTCAAGCTTTCATTGATTGACTTCTCACTTTGCTAGAGTTACTTAGTATATTCCATTTGCCCATATAATTAATTTTCATTCTTCTTCTTCTTATCGTCGCCTTTTACTCGGCGTCGGCTTTTCTAATATTGAGGCGCGGCTAAGCGTCGTCATGGGCAGGCCCAACTCCTTGTTTCTCTGGACATTCGCCAATCAGGTACTTGGGGACCTGGCCACCGAACTCCGAAATTCAATTTGTGCCGTTCTAGTCACACTAATAGTATAAACTTGGAAGCGAGAGAGATTGTATGATATGAAATTCGAAAAACGAATTTCAGAATAGCTATACCCCTCCTTCTCTTTGCGGTAGCCATAGAAAAGCGCTTCTTCACGAACTGAGTCATTGATAAAGGTTACGTATTTTGTCACGAATTAAAAATGTTTTAAAGTTAAACCGTTTATTATACCGCTCAATTAGTTTCAACATCTACTGCTAACCGCATCGCCTATAACATGATTCCTAAGATTGTCGCCCATTCCCTGCGCTGGAAAAGAAGCAACTGGTACATTCTATGTTTTTTCTTTTCTCCCAGACCAGCGTGGAATATAATTATGACTAGTACGGCGCGAGTTATTTTTTTTTATTAAACAAAACCTTCCTTGTGGCTGACAGATTAAATAATATACGCAAACTAAATATCAAACATCTTTAGTTCGTAAAAGTATCTTTGTTTATTCGCATCTAAGATATTTCCCGTAAATCATAAGTCAACAAATGAGCGGGAAGCCTTTGATATGCAACGTAATTGTATACTTAATAACCGCAGCCGTTATTAACACCATACGTTGGTTAATTAATAGACCACGTTTGAATCAGAGTCGAACGTTGTTAGTAATTACATGATAAACAGAGTAGGTACATACGTAATCATAGTCACCAACATCAAAGCGGATAAAGACAAAACGAAATGTACGAGATGAGAACCGAGAATGGTATGTTTTGCTTGCGTGATCGGCATTTCAGAGGTATATCTAAATACTGTCGGCCGCCTGCGCAGATTTAGAAATACCACTGTAAAGACGGGCGATGCTAGAAAAAGGGCTATAACATACGCGTATATAGAGCGAGACACAAAAACGAAAAGAAAAAGCTTATTTTTATTTGCTATCTCAGTTTATCTGAAGATTAGAGATGTGTCAATCGCGAGTGAACGATTCAAATGAACTATATCTTTTCATTTCGTTCAGTCGCTCAGTTGTTCACTGAATGATAAAGCAACTCACTATAGCAGTATATCTTCCGTTCGGATTTCGTACTGATGTGGTCAGCCGTTGCATGCATGGTTGCGCTTTTCGCACCTACAAATCTATCGTATAAACCTGTCTCTCTTACACTAGCTTACATTATAGAGTAGATCAGCTGCTGGTCTAATCTATTGCCACCTCTATTTGAATTGAAACCTGGCTTGTTTAACTACTGTATGCCATATTAAACAACTTTCTTTCTCAACTAAACTCATTACTCAGATGTCATCGGGTATTTGACTAGGTGCTCAAGAATGAACACGACCATTGTTGATCACATAGGTACTTATATTCGGATATTTGTGAGCACGTACGACAACATAGATGTCACCTTTAAAGTTCACTGGATAAATGAAAGTAAGTCATCATTATCGTAAGAAAAAAACATTCACAAACACAAACTATACAATTATTCATTAAATTCCCGCCGCGATCACCTTTTGACCTCCCCCAATCCAAAACTAAGCAGTTTTAAAAAAAGGACCTTATTGTTGCTCAATTAAAATATCTAATAAAATTCCAATTGGTTTCAAAAACGAATTGAAAGATAGTTGTTTCAATAATAAAATTTTAAAAAATGCTAATAGAGAAATGTTACCACTCCGTATCTGATTTCTTAGACCATAAATTGTAACCTGTACAGTTACCTAATTACCTACCTGTTGGTTGTTATTGTACTACCTATTGTATAGCCCACCAGGGTCCATGTGAAACTTCTTTAATATTAGTTACCAACATTGTAATACCATGGTTGTGATAATTAAATAAATGAGTAAAATGAGTAAATGAGTAATAATAAATATTTTAATTTAATCTTGAGTACTTTTTAAACAGGCACTCAAATGAAATCTCAAACGCTAAACTACATTTTTTTCGACGACGCCGCGCGCAATTTAATATTTAATAAAGGTACCCTTAAAACACCCCTTCAAACATTTTTATCACTAAAGCAGCTTTTAATGGCACGGTCGACGGTCCAGGAGTTTTTACCATTTTCAAGAAAATATTCTTAGCTATTCTATTAAACTAAAGAATCTTGGGAACTAAATAAATTCTGGACGTCGGGTATTACTCTAGCGGACAGCAAAGATATTGGTCGTTTGTTATGGACTTTTGCATAAAATAATGTTGGTGTAATGTTTAATAATCTTGTGTTGGTTCACCGCAAAAAAAGGGAATCAAACAAATAAGGGGATAAATTATTGATTCACCTCGGTGAAGGTCGTTTTACAACAGAAATTTTCGTCTCCTGGGGCCCGATTTTTGAAAGCACATCACTCGAAAGTACCACTCGAAACTGGTATAAATCAGTTTATATCTACAAAAATACAGCTCTAATCATAGTTTTGACTAGTTCACAAGATTAATGGGAGCTGTGATTGTCTTCTATGCTACTCGTATTTCAAATTCATCACAATTTTCACCACTATTGAGTGGTATTTTCACACACGTGCTAAGAAAATCGGGCCCGTGTGGACTTTCTTCCCACAGCGTGAAGTATGTGTGCATTTGGCTGCTGTCGGCGGTGTTCCCAATTAGCTACGACGTAATGTATTGAAGGTCGACATCGGACTACCACCTCACTTGAAGCTGTATCTAGTTCCTCTCTATCGTTAAAAAACTGTATTCCCTTAAACGTTCAAACAGATGGCGCTAGGCGACAATATTCGCAAAGAAATAATAAGATGACAAAATTCAAACACTTACCCACCTCCCATGGGTGGTATAGGGATGCTCACGCATCACGAATTTATGAGGATCCATACTTTACTTTTCGGATTTTACCATGTGTTCTGCTTTTCAGTATAGTTTAGACATATTCCCTCAATCTTTATTCTAAGACGTAAGTAAAATTAAACGTATACCTCTTCAACGGAATCCGTCCATCACTCGGCGCTGGCCGGGACACGTCATCCATCACGTCGCGTACCAACTCCACGCTGACCTCAGCTGACTCCTGGAAAGATTGCAGTGGATTTTGATGACCTAGAAACTGTATGCGGAGCTGTTACAGAAACACGTTAATTGTCCGTGCTCTCGCTTATGCGTGCGCTCATGCCCGTGTGTGTGAGTGCGGTGGGTTTGTGTGTGTGAGTATGTGTGCGTGTTGAAACTTTACAGCTCTAGATATTCATTAAGATTAAATCTTAAGTTGACTACCCTATATGGATATCGATGTTTTGAATGCTTTAAAAAAACTACATTCGTGAGCATTCTTTTTAGCAACAATAGTCTTGAATGAATCAGTAACAATAAAAACGTCAACCCTTTACGACAACTTACATAATAGAGCTTTGATTTTGATTTTATAATCATTGTTTTTTAATGTGAGTTTTCAAAGAGTTTTCAAAACCATTTTCAAAGTACACTTCATCGTTAGCAGTAAGCTGAAGGCTAGAAGGAAGGCAGCTGCCATTAATAAGTCGGAGGTAGATGTAGGTCATTCCGTACACAAAACTTATTGGTTTTCCGCGCTTAAACAGCTTATAAAATTCAATCCGCCATCATTCATTAAATTCTTTTTAACATAGGATCTATAACATAAGTCTCCGCCAATTATTGTAAAGCCCAGTCGCTCGTAAACGCCCTCTGCACGTCTAGCACGAAGTACACACGCGACGCGACTCGCGACTCGACAAATCTCTCCCGCGGCTGTCAATTATCTCGCTTTGCGTAGCACGATGTGACACCGCGACAAAACTTGTCGCCGCGAGTTGGTAAAGTCGCGGGCGACATACCGGTGATGCCATGTGTATAAAAAAATTGGCCAAGTGTTTTATTCTTTCGTGACAACACCGAATCGGTAATAGTGCGACCCCATTTCGTTCGTTCTTTGAGTGAAGTTTTTGCTCGATAAAAGACAAGTTTGTCTATGATCTGAAAGATTTTGTCAAAAATGTCAAAACAAATCAAATGACATGGCAGGCGCCTAGAGGGAAAACGTAAGTTATTTAAATTAAATTTCTCTTTTTAACGATATTCATGACTTACTTAAGATTTTATTATCATTTGGTATCATTAATTACTTACTTACTATGCTTCAGTTTGCTTCAAAAGCAGTGAGTAATGATTTTGATGTACCCAAGTACTTGTGTTATTATGATGAAAACTTACGAAACTTATAAAATTTCAGAGTAAGAAGCGATTAAATTATTTGTAAACTACATGTCTGCGCTGCGACGAGCAACGACGCGTTACGGACATAGGCGCTGCCCCATATCACTGAGATAAATTGAAAATGATTGAAGATCTGCCAAAGACCCTCATGAGCTCTCGTAACGATCCGTTAACTTCCACGATTGCGGTGACGTCCGGCGTTCAGCGTTTAAACGGAAATACAGAAATCGGAGTGCTAGCACTAAGGCGCGCAAGCCAGCAACGGTCCGTAGTCACTATGGCAGAAACCAACGACGGACGATGCCCACCTGCCCGTTGACGCTAGCGCTGCGGGAGACGAGCACGCGAGCCCTCCGCCCCCGTACCACAGCAGAAGCCCGCGAGCAGAAAGAAAGAAGCCCCGGTAGGACCCTAGGGTGTCCTACTGACCGTCCGTGATGGTCACCACGCCAACCACCCTTCCGGAACCATTCCGCGGCCCTTAAGCTGAACCGCCCCTTCAGAGAACTAGAAAACCTGGAGAGTACCTACATCGTAAGCGTAACTGCGGCGTTGTAGCATACCAAGTGCAGATAGATTGTACGACGCCCTTCAGGCAACCGTGTATGTTGTTGCATGTAAATAAATCCTTTCAGTATTGTAAATATAAACCGTTATTTACTTCATCTCTTGAAGCCTATCAGCCTGAGCTTACTCCCAACCCTCCCAGCTGGGTTCGATTCCAGGCCAAAAGCATAATGTCGGCGGGTCTCGCGGGTGCCCCGTCACGTGTCTGTAAATCTTTTGTCTGCCTTGCTCACGTGACGCCAAAATTGTCTCCTTCCAAAGACCGAAGTGCAATCTTTATGGCGGGTACTGTAAGTCGGTCCACTCGGTGCTCAAAGGCTGAATGCCGTGCCGAGTGAACCCGCCTTCAGCAACTGCTAGCGGAGTCTGGGCCCGAAAAAAGTATTGCCTAGTGGAAGCATATACCTAAGTATTATATTATACTACTGCTCGGGACTTCGTCTGCGTAGAATTATAACTTTTGTATAAAAAAAAATTCGTTGCGCAGTTTTAAAGATCTAAGGCTTAGGTATTAGATTCTAAGCATACATAGGGACAGACAGAGACAGACAGACAGCGAAAAGCGACTTTGTAATACTGTCTAGTGATTATGTTCTGAATTTTATTGTGTAGGTACATATAGTTAAATAAACATTCAAACAAAAAAATATTACTTGAGCTTATAAAAGTTCAACTTTTATAAGCTCAAGTAGTATAGTAATACTCAAGTAAGTAGTAAGTAGTAGTATAGTAATTTTAGTAAAACTAGTTCCCACGCCAATTCGTGGGTTTAGGCTGCCAAGCGGACTTAAAATCCCGGCACAAACGCTTGAAATGAAACACGATGATGATCTTATTTAGTTGGATTGGAAGCCGCTTTATAAATTCCGTTGGTGGTGTTAGAAAAAATGGAGTGTATCGAAGGTGTTTAGTAGTCGCCTAAACTTGTGTAAAAATGTTCAGTTTCATTTTCTATCCTAAATCACGTCTTTATCCAATACGGAGTAGACAGAGCCTAAGGCAACAAGACTTAAAGCCCACGTTTAGCATGAATGTGGGCGTATAGGTACAAAGGGTAATCAAAATAGTGATGGCTAGCCGCATCGCCTACATATATTATAAAATATTCTGATCCCTACAATTTTCACTCATTCCCTCGATGGGCTCGATGGGTCTATTTTCTAGGTCTAATATTTAAAAGAAGGCTATTTAAAAAAATGGATTGTTACTTGTGAACATAATAGTGTTATTTTACGCATAAATGCTATTAATACGCGTTGATAATTTTAAAACATAAACATATTTTATGAAGTCGCGTTCGAGTCGCGCATCTAAAGCCGCGAAGACATATATCTCGCATATTGACATTTAATCGCGACGAATTTGTCGCAATAAACACCGCCGTGCTACGCTTTTTGAGAGTATCTCGCACTTGGCTGTCATTTGACAGCCATGACAAATAATCGCGACGCGACAAGCTATCTCGCTACACGTCGTGCTACCGGTTCGCGACACAGCATTATGTCGCGCTTCTATGTCGCTCTCGCGCAAGTCGCGCCTTGTCGTGCTAGCCGTGCTGTAGCCAATAATTAGTTAACGTCACGTTCGACGTGTCACCGATGCCGCTTGCACCAGATTTACTCGCAACTCAACTGTGAAAGAGATAAAACAGAGCCTAGGTACCTAAACATTTCAGAGTCGCGTTTTTTTCAAGCGTTTTTTTGCTGTCTCTAATCTTTATTTACGTTCTTTTAAAAAGAAACAGTATAGGTACATCAAATGTAAACAAATTATGTATGTAAAAGCTTTATTCAAGAATATTAAAAAGAAAAATAATTGACATTAACAAAACAAACATAGGTACCTAATTGACAAACATTAAGATCCATGTACAAAGGCGAACTTATCCCTTTAAGGGATCTCTTTCAGGAAGCCTTTGAGTGGATGAGAGGAGCATTATATGAGGGACTGAAGTCCGTCGTATGTATCAATTTAACACATTAATAAAAGAAGTAGACACGATTTTATAGTGTCAATCAAGGCTTCTAATATTTCAACAGTTTTATATGATACTAGCTTCTGCCCGCGACTTCGTCTGCGTAGAATTATACATAAAAACCTTTCTCTTGAATCACTCTATCTATAAAAAAAAAACGCATCAAAATCCGTTGTGTAGTTTTGAACATATAAGCATACATAGGGACATAGGGACAGAGAAAGCGACTTTGTTTTATACTATGTGGTGATAGGAAAGTGTTAAATTTTAAATATAATTTAGGTATGTATAAATAAAATCGCTATATTTACTCAGTATAAGCTCTCAAAATTTCCCAAATTTACAAAATAATACAAATACTCCTTAAGAGCACCACAAAACAGTACGATGAGTTAGTAGGTGATGTATCCAGAAGTACTAAAATGAGGACTAAATATCGGTGTATGGAGGTGTATTCTCATTATTATTATTTTAATGCTTTATTTGTTCATGTTAAGTTAAGGTCTTTGCTCTTTTAGCTTTTTAGTATGTCTACTCTCCCTGGTTTCCCTTGTCCTGTCAATCGTTCGAAGGTTAGCTGGTAGAGGCCTTTGTACATCTGTTAATCTCATTACCTGTACAATAAAGAGTATACATACATACATATTATAAATAATATGTACAAAATCAAAATAATATTGCTGCTTCGCGTTTTCACTCAATATTTAAGTTAGGTATGTTTCACGGCTTGAGGACAAGCAAGTATATTGACTTCAGTTCATTGGGATCGCCACTAATTTGTTAAAATTATTTTAGTCAACAAACGCGGCGTTTGTCAGCGCATGCCTCCGAGAGTCACCGTGGCCCCAATAATGAAACATTTCCAACAATTTTCCTTAACAATAGTAGTTGAAAGACGATAATTCTCCACAGGAAATAAGTCTTTGGTGCCATGCCAACGTTACCCGACTATGAAGGAAAATTTCTGGAGTGCAGTACTTTGTAACTAAGGTCTTTGTTTTTACAAGAACTGTATTTCTTTTATTACTCATTCTGAGAATAATTTAATTAGGTTAACCTTAAGAAAACGTAAGTGTAAATTAATAAAAATTAGTCTTGAAAATAGATAAACGAATCTGATCTGCAGGAACCAAAAACCAAGTACCGAGTACCTAAATATTTTTATGTAACAAAAATCATTTTAAAGCGGCACTGCCGGATTACGCTGAGATTGAAAGTTTTTTAGAAAGAAAAAGAAATGTGTTTCTGCGCAATTCTTCAATTTTGAATGGTAGGTACTTTTGGATGATGTTCTTTCAAAAATAGGCGAAAGAGATTCGTAAGATTTTTGCAAACCAAGCATTGCTACGTTGGTATATAATACTCACGAGCAAAAATAACGGGTCTTTTTTCATACAACTTTTCATAGTATTTCCAGAAAATCGGTCCAAAACGAACAACCAAACACATTCTGCCTCTTTCTATACTACTACGTAAGTACCTAAGAAAGGTACCTACATAAAAAACGAAAGCAACCTTCAGACCTGTCCAGGGTGCTCATGATTTTATTTTCTTTACTGTTTCTCCGATGCTCGCACATTTTTCCTGAAATACACATATAAGAATGTGAAATTCAATTCAGCTGACAATATTTTTAATTCAGCGTAGGACGTTGCCAACATGAATTTTCTACGGGAATACTTGCATGGGAATAATCCTAGATATTTGATATCATGATATTTTCTAGCACATGAGACCCGGGTTTTAAATAAAGCTTCAGTTTTTTAAACATAAATCGTATCGAAAATGGACGTTCAACAATATTGAATAACAATTGAATAATGCCCATTCGTTTATAACTGACACATGGAAGAAAAATGCCTGAAAATGTTATTTCTCTTTCATCTTTTTTCCTGTTCTTTGTTCTCCGACACTGTCCGTGTTCCCTAAAAGCATAAACAAGTAGGTATTGAGCATGGTGTTTGAAATAGGTCAGTTCACAGATTACCGCCATTTTAGACATGTCTAAGACGTGTTTGTTTCTTATATTCAGAAATCAAAAACAAGAAATATCTGGCGGAAAAAAAATGGTCTTATAATTATTATAATTCAAATAATTATTATTATCAACATCATCGTCAAGAAAAATTATAATCGAAGTTATAATTTCACAGTTATCAATATCCGTCGCTCGTGTTTGAAAAATCTATTTCTCAAAGGTAAAAACATTACAGGAAAAGTTAAAATCTCATTTGTCTACATCAGTCATTGGAAACATTTTTCAGGTTGAATTATGATTTTTATTCGTTTCTGTAAGTAATAAATAAAAAGCTTTCAGCTGTGAAGGGAGTGAAGTGTCTTAAAAACGATTTCCCGCCACTTTCAGCCTTTGATCTTTTGCGTTTCCGATATGCCGACATTTGAAGCCGTTAAGGCGTATTTACAAGTATTTTTACTTAGTATTTTTCTTTCACAAACTTAGTAATACCGCCATTGGTATTTTGGTAAAGTTTGATGTTGTTTCTGTAAAAAAGTTAGTGGTTGCAAGATAAAAAACGTGTGCGTCTCGGGACGCCCGACGGAAGTGATAACTTAAACTAATCTAAGTTACTAACAGTATGTATCTATAGCACAGTAAACACTGAGTAGAGAAAGGGGGAAGCGTCTGTCCGAAATACGACTAGCGCTGTGGGCTAGAGTGAGAGAGGAAGAGCCTGCCTACCGCTGCCGTATGTGTCAAAGAAAGGGAAGCCAGACAGACTGGCGCCGTAACGCGTTACGTTACGAAGCGGTTTACCTTCCCATAAGAAGTTATCACTTCAATAATTTTATAACAGCATGGTTCATGAAGCGTCCGTCCGGCACGGCTAAGAACCATTGACAACAAAGAACATTTACTCGACCTTTTTGTTTAAAACCGAAGCATTCTATGCCCCTGTAATACTTTTTAGAAAACGTCACGTCGAGATTCCAAAACGGTTTTTATGTCTTATACAATTTTCTGTCCCCATATTAATATGTACAAATACAAACATTACAATTATTCTGCAGGGTTTATCGGAGTTGTACCGAAATATTTCAGAAGGTAGTTGGTTCAGTTCTATTGAACATCTCTACAAAGATTTTTCATTTAAATTATATATTTATACAAAGCTAGCTTTTGAAAACGTCTTCGTCTGCAAAGAAGTCGTTTATCGCTACCTCGCGGAAACTTTGCAATAATCCGGGATAAGGTAATAAAGCCTATAATGTTATTGCGGACTATAACCAATGTCAGTTCTAACTTAACCTAACCAACTGTTCTGTTTTGCTCGCTCGCTTCAGCATAGTTTTAGAAGGTTTTATGTTATACTAAAGAATAATTATACCTAACAATATAATACTTTTAGCCATTTAGTCATAAAAAATATAATATACTACAATTTTAGGTCAAACATGTTCTAGGACAAAAATTAAATATTATACCAAACATTTTCGGCCAAACAATTTTAGAACATAAAGTTTTACACCAAGCAAAGGGTGCCATTCAGTCATTCACTCAGTCGCTCAGCTATAAGTAAAACTATTCAGTCTCGATCCCTGTTACTTTCGCAACCCTACCGTTCTCGCACAAAGTGAGTTAGCGCGGTCACTCTCTCGCATTATCAGATCCTTATCAGGCAGGGATGCCGCGACCGGTCGAAATAAGCTATAATAATTTCTTTTTTTATACATACATACATACACATAACATAAATCACGTCTATATCCCTTTCGGGATAGACAGAGCCTAAGGTAACAAGACCTAAAGGCCACGTTTAGGATGAGTGTGGGCGTAAAGCTGGAAAGGAGGAACAAGATAGTGATGGGTTGCTAGCCGTACCGCCTATAGTATGATTCCCAAGATTTATACCTGTTCCATCAATGGGCTTTTACCATCAGCACGGGAAGAGAAGCAACGGAGCGGGAGTTTTTTTTATGCATGCAACAAATCTGTTGACAAGGCGCTAGCCTACATATTCTTCCGTACGGCAAAGCGACCTTAAGCTAGTTACAAGCTTAGTTTCTTAATTGTAATTATTAATTAATAATAATAATAATAAGCCTCTCACAAAGCTAACTCCACGTCCGATCCGAACACCTGTGATCACGTGAGGGGCGGACATTGGCAGCTATTTTATTTAGCTTATAACTAACCAATGGCTAACGGAGCAATAGTGCCGTAGTAAGTATGGAAGCGGGACGAAATAGAAAAAGAGTACCCCAGGCGGGTACTAGCAGAGGAGACGATGCTGGAGAATCCCGCCCCGAGCGCCGCGTCACGCGCAGCTCGGGCCGCTCCACGTATTCTGGGGGGAGCAACGTACCGCGAACCGACGCAACGCGACCAACGAGCGCGACCTCAATGCCTGAGGCTATAGCCCAGGCGACACACGTCACCCCACACCCATCATCACCAATTTCATCTACTCATAGTTTATTCCCATCACCCAAATCATCACCGCACTCTTTTGAGAACCAATCATTTTCATCAAGTTCTTCAACGCCAGTGGATGTTGCGCGGGGGGCATTAGCCACAAAGTCCGCACCCACCACAGGCAAAAAAAGCGCGAGAAATAAGTGGACACCAGAGATGAATAAGTTCATTTGGCGCACATATTTGATCATCACTGACATGGAAAGAAAAACAAGAGTGTACTTAGACTCACTGTATTCACAATTTACACAAGAATTCCCAGAAATGAATGTCACGAAATCTAATGTCGGAGCACAACGCAGAGCCATTGTTGGCAATAAACTACTGACCGATGACGAAAGAGAAACTATAAAAGTTGAACTTTTGGCAAACATACAAAATAATCACTCAATAATAACACCTCAAATACACAATAACACTACACAAACACTCACACAAATAACTCAGACAACAAGAAGGAGATGGACCGATCACATTAATGAGGCTATAATGAGAACATATTACAAAATAACGAATCTTGAGTCTAACACATCAGCCTACCGCCCACAGCTACACCAAAGTATTATACAGGAATTCCCAGACTTATCAAATGTATCTGAACAGCGCATTGCCGATCAAAGACGAGCAATTGTTAAAAATAAATATATTACAGAAGAAAGACTGCAAGAAATCAGAAACGAGGTACAACGAACGCTAACTTGCCATAACCCCCAAAACACAATAGACTACACCGACAACGTACAGATTACAATTACACAACATAATACAGACTCCCAACAGCACCTCAATGATACCGAAACTTCAACTCGCAATAGTACAGCAACAACCTCATCTGAACAAACACAGCGAAATCCCACAATAGAAACAAAATTATTGGAAACATTCAAAGTAGTTTACGAAAAATATCGAAATAGCAATCCCACAACCCGCCCTTACATACCTAAACAAAAAACTTCAAAGCGATTGCAACAAATAGTAGGCTATTTGAATAATAACATACTTCCGGATTATATAACACCAGACGACGATTTCTGTACAACACAAACATTAGTTTACTGTTCTGCATACGCTGCAAGTGTATGCAATGGATCTAAAATAAAGGAAACAGATCAGACCGTGTCACGTAAAGAAAGTACACCACACTGGCAAAAAAGATTAGAGAACAAAATTAAGCAACTCAGAAAGGATGTAGGTAGAATGACACAATACGTGCAGGGAAATAGAAGCGGAAGATTGACGTGCTACATTCAGAATATAAAAAAGAGACATAAAGTTCACTCACGACACGAAGAAGAAAACATTACCGATGAACAGTTTATAGATACACTTAAACAGAAACTTAATGCGGCTGCCAGTCGACTTAAACGATACATTAATTGTACAAAACGCAAACAACAAAATAACCAGTTCATAAATAGCGAAAAACAGTTTTATAGAAATCTCACATCAGATACACAGAACACACATAACAATACATCAACTTGCACTCTGTCATCTGAAGATTTACACCAATACTGGTCAAACATTTGGGAACATACCGTAGAACACAGACAAAACGCAGAATGGATACAAGAAGATTTGCAAACACTCACCGACACTCCTCAAATGCAGTTTCAACATATCCCCATACATACATTTATTCAAGTTATTAAAAAAACACACAACTGGAAATCACCAGGAACAGATAAAATACACAATTTTTGGTATAAAAAACTGACTACTATACACCCCCTGCTGCATAATCACTTAAACATTTTTATAGAATCACCGCACTTAATGCCGTCATATATTACTGAAGGGATAACCTTTATGATTCCTAAAGGCGCAGATTACAACAACCCTGCGAACTACCGACCTATCACTTGTTTACAGACTATATACAAGATCTTGACCTCATGTATTTCTGAACTGATATATAATCACATCTCCCAAAACAATATTATGGCAGAAGAACAGAAAGGATGCCGAAAACATAGCCAAGGCTGCAAAGAGCAGCTAATTATTGACTCAGTTGCAATGAAACTAGCCATGAAAAATAAACACGACATTAACACTATGTACATAGATTACAGAAAAGCCTTTGATTCTGTCCCACATAGTTGGTTGCTCCAAGTCTTACACCATTATAAAATACACCCTACACTTATTACATTCCTACAAAACACGATGCCAGGCTGGAAAACCAAATTAAAATTAACTAATAACTCTTTAACAATAGAAACACAAGAAATAGCAATTAGACGAGGTATATTTCAAGGGGACGCTTTGAGCCCTCTCTGGTTTTGCCTTGCACTAAATCCACTTTCTAATCTGCTGAACCGATCAAACTCCGGGTATACTATTGCACACAACTTCTCTCTTACACACCTCATGTATATGGATGACATTAAACTTTATAGCGACAATATAGACTCTCTTCACAAACTAGCAGATATCACACAAACATTTTCACAGGACATACACATGGAATTCGGCATAGATAAATGTAAGGCCTTTTCAGTCCGAGGTGGGATTGTCGAACAGAATAATTACACACTACACACAGGCGCAACCGTAGAAGCATTGGATCAACATAATTCGTATAAATATTTAGGGTTTCAACAATTACGAGAAATTCATCAAAACCAGACTAAAGCTGAAATTATAAGAAAATTTACTCACAGACTAAACTCATTACTTCGATCACAACTCAACTCACGCAACATCACGAAAGCACTTAACACCTATGTAATACCTTTACTCACCTACTCCTTCGGAATCATCAACTGGACGCAAGGTGACCTACAGAAACTGCAGCGCAAAATCAACACGACTATGACGGCTCACCGTAAACACCACCCACGGTCATGCACACAAAGAGTCACGCTACAAAGAGAAGAAGGTGGTAAAGGTATCATAGACATTTCCAACCTACACAGTAAGCAGATAACTAGTCTCAGAAACTTCTTTTACGATCGTGCACAGCATTCCTCATTACACTCAATAATCACACAATCTGACATTCGCCTCACTCCACTCAACCTACAAGATAAAAATCTACAGCGCAACGAACACGTTACAGACAATAAAGATAAAATAGCAGCATGGCAGCAAAAGTCTCTGCATGGAAGGCATCGCCACGACCTGCAGCTACCTCATGTCGACAAGGAGGCGTCGAACGCGTGGCTGCGGCGTGGTGAGCTGTTCCCTGAGACTGAAGCCTTCATGATTGCAATCCAGGACCAAGTTATAGATACTAAAAACTATCAAAAACATATCATCCGCAGACCAAACCTCACGACAGATTACTGCAGACACTGCCACAGTAGCTCTGAAACAATACAGCATATAACCGGCGCATGCAAGTCCATAGCTCAATCCGATTATAAACATCGACATGACCAGGTAGCTGCTATAATTCATCAATGTATAGCCTTTAAACATAAATTTGTAACTGAGAAACGACCGTACTACAAATACAAACCACAATCAGTCTTAGAAAACGATAGCTACAGAATATACTGGGACAGAACCATAATAACAGACAAAACAATCCACTTCAATAGACCAGATATTACAATACTAGATAAAAATAACAAATCAGTAACCCTAATAGACATCGCCATCTGTAACACACATAATTTACTCGCTACGCACACTGACAAAACGACCAAATACACAGATCTCTCAATTGAAATAAAAACACAATGGCAGGTGACTAATGTAAAGACTGTACCAATAATTCTCTCTACAACTGGCGTTATCCCCAAAACACTCCACGCAAGCCTCCGGGCTCTCGATATACCTCCATCCGCATACACACTCCTACAAAAAGCTGTCATCCTCAACACATGCCGTATAGTAAGAAAATTCTTGTCCATGTCATAAATTTGAATAAAATTAAAGCACTTGGCTTAGGTCCGTGCGAAGTATTTCCTCCTAAGGAGAGATTTAGTTAAAAATAAGAATAATAATAATAATAAGTTGGGTGGTTGGGTCAAGGGCCAGATACAGAAGGCGGTACTCCTGGACACGGCTCGGATAGTCAGGAGGTTCCTCTCTCTGTCGCCCTGACCACCGGTAGCTTAGACCTCGCCTCGCTGCCGGCGGCACCCTGGGTTAGGTTTTTATCATGTTTTTATATTTTGTATCAATATTGTTTTATTACTTTTTATATGAATATTGTAAAAACCTAAATTGAGATGAAAATAAATATACAGGATAATAATAATATCTTGGGACAATTGACACCAATTTACCTAGCCCCAAACTAAGCAAAGCTTGTAATATGGGCACTAGATAACAGATAAACATAGGTATTTATATAGATAAATACATACTTAAATACATATTAAACATCCAAGACTCGAGAACAAACATTCGTATTTTCATACAAATATCTGCCCCTTCCGGAGATCGAACCCGGGACCTCAAGCTTCATAGTCAGGTTCTCTAACCACTGGGCCATCCGGTCGTCAAAATTCAAAATTAAATCATCTTTGACACCGTAAGGCTCAAACATCACACTTTTTTATATTTATAAGACCTGCCACCTGCTACCTGCTATGGGTGGTGTAGAGGTATAGCACGCGTCACGGATGACGAGGATCCGGGTTCGATTCCCGGCCATAGCTTTACTTTTCGGATTTTTCTATGTGTTCTAATTTTCATTGACATTTAGAAATTATATTTACAAGAATCCCGTTAAAGTTAAACTAACCCAACCACTTGCTGAAGCAACCACCACATATATATACCACTTGATCAATTTTAAGAAATAGAGTATACGAGTAACTTTGTAATTTTGTATTTCAAAGAATGGCATAAAATAGAATAAATTTATTTCGTAAAAAATACATCAGCAGTATACAACTACGATTGTCTGGCAGACCCCAAACTAGGCAGAGCCTGTATTGTATCTTGGGACCTTGGAGTGCACTATACAAGACAAATTAGCTTACAGTGGTTAGAAGGGGTACGTATTAAAATACATAAAGTTTGAAATGCATAATGGGTTAAAATATATAATGCGATTTTCTCAGGAAATGGCATATTAATAGGATCGTTATAAAATAAACCTAACCTAACCTAAACCAGTCTATGGCTTACACTATCAAATAAGTTCATCTACCTAATAGTTTCACAGAAAATACCGTTATATATTTTGAACCATTATGTATTTTAAACTTTATATATTCTGATCCGCACCCGGTTAGTAGACGTCAGTTAGAAGTTAAGGTAATTTCAAACTAAAAATAAAAATAAAACTTTTTGTATTAATAATGTGAATGATACACGCCTTAGGCCGATATTATTTCACACACTCTCCCCTCTCACGCACCGCTCACATTTATAACTGGTTTCATTTCAGGCACGCTTGTTCGCCTTGGGGATAGCAATAAATTCCCTACTAACAATAGAAAATCACAGATAAATTTATTTTCTTCTTTTTCGTGTCATCTATTTTTAAATTTAATTATTTTGTTTTCGTACCATCACTTTTATTGACCTTATACCAATTTGAATTAATCTGAGTCCGCTCAATTCCACTGTTTGTTCTTTATTTCAGAGCTGCGAAGTCTTTTTATATCCCGCGAAGGCTTTCTATTTAGTTTTTTTTTTGTTATTTCGGTCGGTTAAAAGCTTTCATACGCCATTTTAATGAAGTCGATGTTATGAAAAACAAATCTGATTAATCCTATCCTCATTCAAAAACCTTTTCCTTCAAATAGTACCGTGACTAATTAAAAATGAAAATGAAAATTTATTTTTGCAAATTGGCCGCCAAGGGCTCTTTTACACGTCTTTTTGAAACTACCATTCAAAATAATTTCAAAACTAGGCTTGAAATACAGTATGGCAGCATGTACCTAACTGATGTCTGATTGGAATGCATTGGATGGAATTAATGGGTATTTTTATTGTGTTCTTAAATAAAAAAACATTTCCAAATAAATGATAATAGTTTCCTGTGAAAGTTTAATGCCGAAACTGAAAACTTTAAGCAATGCTGTATGTACAGTCAAGAGCAATATAGGTACGTTGCCAAAACATGTAAACCTTTATGCTACAAACAATAAGGTCGGTGACACATATATTTGACATGATGGCTGTATATTTATGCCCTCGACTGTACCTAAGTATTAGCTCATAAAAAAGTTGTGTAGAAATAAATCGAGCCTAGAAAAAAATATTCAATTTTCTCATTTCACCTGACAACTACATTTTGCCCTCTAAATAATTTAAATCAGCGAGTATTGCAAATGACACCACCAGCACCAAACCAAGTCAAAGTTAAAGTCTTATTTCCCGATTATGATCTCGAATTCACTTGTGAATCCTACTATGTATAGTCATATTTATGTGTCACTTAGTTACACAAAATAAATGGATTTTATTTTATTTATTTATTTATAGTCACCCACCAACAGAATCGAGACACGTCTCATTTTATGAATCCTGGCAACCTGGGCCCCGGTTTTTGAAAGCACATTGTGTGAAAATACCACTCGAAAGTGGTGAAAAATTGTGCCGAATTTGAAATACGTGTAGCTAAGAACACAATTACAACTCTTATTAATTTTGTAAACAAGTCAAAACATTGATTAGTAGTTTTTGGAGATATGAGCTGATTTATACCACTTTCGAGTGATGTGCTTTCAATAATCGGGCCCCAGATGTTTTTTTACTATGACGGCAATCGCCCTATATATGGGGTTTTCTTGGAAAATCGAATTTTGTTTTTATATATTTTTTGCTTATTTACTTGACTCTAAGTAGAAAGTTACAGAAATATTTTGTTAGTAGCAATAGTACTTTATAATTAATGTTTTTTAGGACAGAAATCCTGAATTTTATTAATATCTTCAACCGTTTTGTAATATATACCTACTAATATGAAGTTGCATGCATACTCTTAAAAGACAACATGGCATAGATGTCCAGCTCCCGGAGCGTTCCATATTCGTAATTTTTCCAATATTTTTTATGAGCGGTTCATGCCACTTGTACAAGGTACACAAGGTAGGTTAAACAGACATTCATCTCGTTCGTACCCGAACGATGTCTGTCTCTGAGTTATCTTTATACTTATCAGTAAATGTAAAAAATATACAGCTCTAAAAGTGATTTTCTTTTTTAGTAAACATTATTTGTTTATTGTAACTTTTTCCTGGTAGTAACGACTATAATTATAAGGAAAAAAAAATATATATATATAAACACGATTCGATTTTACAAGAGAACCCTATGCATAATGGATTGTTGTCGTGGTAAAAAATCATCTATTAAATGAGACATTTCTCGTTTCTGATTGGTGGGGATAGTGCCCATACATTTCTGCCCATGGTCCTTTATAAGTTAGTTTGTTACTCAAATGCGTAAACTTCTAAACATAAATATATACCTAAGTGAAATTATGGATAAGCCGTAAACTGGAGTAAGTCAAAGAATATGTACATATTCTTATATGTACTTTTTAAGTCGGGAAAATGCCTTAGTTACCATTAGAGAGTGATATATCAAACTTACATACATAAAATCACAATACTAGTAAAAGAAGTAAGCGTACCGAATAAAGGCAGTAATTTTGTCTGCTAACATAATTTAGAATTCCAAATTTGTGAATTTATTTCCATAATAGTTTCTGGCATATCTTTCGCTATTCAGTTAACAATTACTCAAGGTTAACGTGTTTAATGTAACGGTTATTATGTTCTGTGATTTTGACAATGGTATAGGCGCGGTACTTTACCACCCTAGGGTTCACTGACATTTGTACGGCTTAAAACATCGAAGCCTATAATTCACTCACAAGTTAATGTGACAATCAGCTTTTTTGTTTTTTTTCTGCTGGAGGAACTGTCATAAAATATGTTAAAGCACTTTCTTGGTCAGTCGCCTTACTTACTACTTACCTACCAAACGTAGGATTGACGCGCATGAATATAGGAAAATAAATTGTTTCAGGGTAGGAACTAACTATGTGTTGATTAGTTAAAGCATTCAGAAATGTCTCGTAAAACGTATCTATCTATACGTGTATTAAATTTTGAATTTAGAAACTTCCCGGCCATAGCTTTACTTTTCGGATGTTTGTATGTGTTCTAATTTTCAGTGCCGTTTAGAAGTTTAATTTAGAAACTGCCTAAAAAATGTTTTAATTGTGTCCTTCACTTTTTCATACCTGAAATGAAAAATTATACTTAGGTTGCAACCTCTAAATTCTCTAGACTCAGAGCGTACTCGTGGATAAAATATAAAAAAAAATCATTATGTAAATCTACTTTCTGCTTTAATGATTTTCTTTCTAAAAAACATTACCTATCTTATTTAGGTAACTGCAATCTTACGCGTCATTCGGAGCGTCTTTAAAAATTAGTTAGATGACGAACTCACTCATTTTATCGCGTTTACTACTCTCAATCGATCGAATGTCTTCATCGATCTTCTTTCCGTCCACCTGATCAAAATTACCAATAATCGACAGAGAGTAGCAAATATTGCCAAGAGGAACCTTTAAATTCAAAAAATTATCAAATTTTATAAACGCTGGCAGTCAAATGACAAAACTCTTCAGATTCTGTACTCACGTCGCTTGGATGCTAAGTAGCAATAAAGGCAATTGACACGAGATAATGAAAAGTTTGGAGTTCAACAAACGCTAATTTTCTACATTATTGCGTTACATTGTGCTGTCTTTTGTACAAGTCAATAAAAGATACGACACGTCTGAAAATGTGATTCAATTTCATTCAACGTTACGAATTAAGGTCGATTTTTCAATCGCTAGATAGGCCTAATTCAATGAATAAGTCTATAGGTACCTGTTAGATAAGTGTATATCTGAGCATTGAGAAATCAATTTTATTTGACAGTTATTCAATCAGTAATGCATTGTTGGGATTGCTTTTACTACAATTGGTGATATTGTAGAGTTATTTAAAGAAAGTGATTTATTCTGTATTATCAATGGCTGAATGAAGTGAAGACTCTTCTTTTTCTAATATGGCTCCATCGATCGATGCGATGATTTCGCCAATGTCAAAGTAATAAATACAGTATTCAAAAATCTCGTGACAAAAATGTCGGCAACGTTATACGGTAGAACACGGTCAAAAGTTCTGTCGGGCCTTAACCAACGGATAATGATATCCCTCAGAATCTGCCCGAAAATCATTAACCGATGCCCAGGGTGCGAAGAATCAAGCACTGCTCTTCCCCTCGGACGGAACCAAAAACCAAACGCAGCTCTTGACCACACGCGGAGGTAAGCCGACTCGCACGACTTTTACAACTTTGCTTTTTTTTCCAGACAGTCTTTTAAAACTGATGACGTCATAAATCATTACGATCTCTATGCATGAAATTTAAATAGGTAATTTACTTCAAGAATTACACTGACGAGCAAGCGTAAATGGATACATCTCATACGAAGTTGTATGATCCAGTATACTTAGCGAAACCCTGATAAAATATCATCAAAGCGAGCGTAATACAAAAACACATGTAATAAAATGCTCCACTATGTAAGCCAAGTCAAGCATCTTCTATGAAAATATTCAAAATACGACACAAGAAGGCTTGAATAAGGATGAATTTCCTTGATGACGTCATAAAAAACCACCGCATCTCCTCAAGGTCTGAACGTTTTTTAGGGTTCCGTGTTATGGAATCTATTGCTAATTCCATACGTCAGTTATAGAGCTGTATCTTATGAATTTTAACAGGTATCCTATCGCAATGTTTTACTTACAGGGGCCTTGCCATGACGTCTTAATGCAATTCAATTCCGACTCAGTTCAGGTTTTAGCTGTCATTTTTAGTATGGATCTGACGGCGAGCGAACCTAAACTGAATCGGAATTTAATTATATTAAGATGTCGTAGTAAGGCCCCTGATGTACTGGACGCAATGACACAAAGTGGAACTTGACGTCCTAAACCAGAGTCACGTTTTGCGATCTTGTGCCAGCGTTCGACCGTCATTGAGCCTGAGATCCGAAAGAATTAGAAAAAAATTCTAGAGATAGGAAGGACGTTACCCCCCACCGGTAAATATTTCGAACAACGAGCATCATAATTTAACAGAAAAGAACATTTAATTAAAAATGAAAGTGGTCACGTGTTTATTTCGGCGGTTTTGCTTTTAGTGATGGCAAATGTAGGTACGGACCCCTTTGCATGTGAAATCGACTCGAACTTGGCCGGTTTTTGTATATTACGCAAGAGGTTTGCTCTAGATTGGTAAAAATAAGAAACAGACTGGCAATCCTTGGGTTTAAGTCTCGCTATTTGCCCAAAGATATTGGCACGGTGAAGTTAGTAAATTAAAGTTGCGATAAATGACAATAACTTTATATTTTAATTGGTAGGTATTTGGCAACGAGCTAAATCTAAGGTGTGATTAAGGTTAAACGCGAGCCTATAATGATAAAAAAAAAATACAGCAATAAATTTGACCCCAAAAAACGTGTTTATTTAGTTTCGTAATGATTGACCCCCTTATTCATAAACGCTCTATAAGGCTTCTGCTAACTTAGCAATCGTTTGTCCTTATCTGTGATAGGTAAATGTGAAGGTGACAAACAAGGACAAACGATTGCTAAGTTAGCAGAAGCCTACAGAGCGTTTATGAATACGGGGTCAATTATTAAATTTCAATTATTGTCTCAGCTGTACCTACTGATTCATTGGACTACGACTTACATTTAACAATAACTTGCCGCTCAAAAGTCGTGTCGGCCATGTTGTATTTGCCGAGCGAGACTTTTACAAGGCCTCATTTGCGGAGTCAGGTAACACTAATTGGTTATAAGCCTTTACTTTTAAAACTTGTGACGCACAAAACAACTATTTGCTCATAGCATGCATGCATATATGCCTACGAGTAAGTGATCACCACTGCCCATAGACACCCGCAACCCCGGAGGGATTGCAGATGCGTTGCCAACCTAGAGGACCAAGATGCAATGCCTCTTGTGCCCGTAATTTCCCCGGCTGTCTTACTCTCCACACCGGAACACAGCAGTGCAAGCACCGCTACTTAGCGGCAGGATTAGCGAGTAAGATGGTGGTAGCGATCCGGACGGACCTTGCACAAGGCCCTACCACCCGCTTTTAACAGAAACGCATTATGACTGAACTACCATGCTGGTCTGGGAGCAAAGAAAAAACGTAGAATGTACCAGTTGCTTCTCTTCCCGCGCAAATAGTAAAAACCCATTGAGGGAATGGGCGGAAATCATGGAAATCATGTTATAGGCGATGCGGCTAGCAACCCATCACTATTTTCATTCCACTTTCCACCTCTACGCCCTCAGTGTCTTGCTAAACGTGGCCTGTAGATTTTGTTACCTTAGGCTCTGTCTACCCCGTAAGGGATAAAGACGTGATTTATGTATGTATGTATGCATTATGAGGAACAACTGCAGCACGTACTTTAGGAATGTTTCCCCTTTGCTTTCCGCTGTTGCAGCCACCCCTGCCAGAGGGACCGGCCTGAAAACTAGCACTGGAAATGATCAGCTCTAAGTGCACTTTAGTTTTGCCAAATATTATAACTAAACAAATGATTCCCAAAGGCGATACGTTTATAGTGCGTTGCCATTTTGTCGCAGCCATAAAGATATTTTACGATACAGCCGATTTATGCAAACACGAAACTTTGGCAGAGAAATATCGTATTTTCTTTATGTCACTAAAATGTGACATTTCACGCGACGCAACATGACATTCAATTAGCGTCTGGAATTAAATGAACGAATGAAAATTGCTATTAATTTGGTATCTTTGTTTCGTGCTTCTTTTATTCTTTTTAAAAGTGCTTAGTGCTTTTTTAAGAATTGTTGTACTTAGGTTGTAATTAAAATAAAAATAAAAACTTAGGAAATGGTCATAGGCGATGCGGCAGCAACCCATCACTATTTTGACTACTATTTCCGCCTATTCACCTATAATCACGCTAAACGTGGCCCTTAGGTCTTGTTACCTTATGCTGTCTCCTGACTCCTCCTTCCTTGGTGCGGGTGGCCCTGACAAAAGTCGGGGCAACCGGAGGGCGTCCTTGACGACTCGAATCTTCGGAATCTCACGGCGCCGTCTTAAACCCGGCAAGAGGTAACGCCGGAGTGGTTTTAGTGGGTATGCTTCTCCCGCCTCTTTCCGTTCGGAAAGAGGCCGGTTTAGAGAGTCCCGCATGACCGTCCCGGTGGCCTCCCCAGGCCTGGTACTCGTAAAGAGTTTCCACTCCGTAAAAAAAAAACTCTGTCTCCTGACTCCGTGTCTAAGGCGTGATTAATTAATTATGTGTGAATGTTTTTTTTTTTAGTAGCCTATCTGGTGTCCTACAGCTGGGCAAAGGTCTCTCCTTACTCTTTCCACCGGTCTCTGTCTGTTGTAAGGCTTCCCCAGTTCAGTTCAAAAGACTCCAAATCGTCCCACCATCTCCTTTTTGGTCTGCCTCTGCTCCGGTGCCCATCGCATGGAACCTAGTCGGTGGTAATGCCCGCAGCGATCAGAATGAATCAGTACAAAAGTATTAATTCGAATATCTACTACTCTGAATATGTATGTTATATGTTGGTATACCTATAGCAATACCATCAATCGATCACTTGCAATAACACTAACGTCAGTCGTGAGCCGACTTTGCATTCAGGGCTTATGTACATAGATTGGACTAATGGAAAAGCCTTGCTGCAAAATACTCATCCAATGTATATTTAGCCCTGTGTTTTGAGCCGAAATTTCAGGCCTGTGTAGTTTAAATTTGGCTATTGTGATATAGACAGTTAGGTTTGAACTAACGTAGTCGTAAGAGTAGAGTGGAGGCCTGCTTCAGATTTCTTCACATGACTCTGGCCAACGCCATTTGCATCCAGTTCGAACTTGCGATTGTCGTGTCATTGTATCATTTCATTTTTCATCTCAAGGTCTGCACTCCAATACTACCTTGGCCCACGAGTTTCCTAACCAATTTCCGTAAATTACATACCTATACAAATCATGTCTTTATCCCTTACGGGGTAGACAGAGCCTAAGGTGAACTGAGACTGAGACTGGTGGTGAGACTGTGGAAGCATAGATGGAAAGTGGAATCAAAATAGTGGTTGCTAGCCGCATCGCCTATAACAATGATTCTTATCATTTTAGCTCGTTCCCTCGATGGGCTTTTATCATCTGCGCGGTAAGCGAAGCAACTGGTACATTCTATATTTTTTTCTTTGCTCCCAGCATGGAATTTACTTAATTATTACAATGTATTAAATCAGTACAGTAATTATTGATTGAGCTTAAAGACAAAGAAACCATATGCCGTGAAGCAGAAGCAATGTGGTGGACTAAGGTAATCCCTGATTATTGAGGTGCGTAATGCGTATTATGTCCATTGTGTTGAAGGATTGATTTAATGTCCTAAAACATAATTAAGGTGTAGAACAGCCTGCATTATACCTAGTCTGTTTCAATAAGGAAGGTAGGCTGAGACATTTATATTGACAACTCTAGAGGTGAGGTTTCATTGTTACATCATCCATAAATATATCGACTACATAATAAATTTATAATAAATGCTATTTCGACATAATTATATGCAAGTCAGTTTCCTAAGATGTAATAATTATAATTCCTGTTTAACGCTTTTTGCCAAGTTGTGTTTTTTCAACAAAATAGGTTGCACAAAATATTATTTAACTTATTTATGTGATTGAAGTTTATTTCGGATTTTTATCTTAGTCCCTTATTGTTATAATTGTCTCTAGTCTCTGACACAGGCCCCTGAGTCTAGTGCGGAGGCTGCCGAACAAACATGTTGTAACCTTTTGCATATTATAAATAAAGACTTTTATTTTTTTGAAGTTCTAAGGAATCTATTTACTACCGATAAACTCGATTTTGTATTGTCTGAAAGAATGTTAAATACTCACTTCATATTTTTGTATGTTGTCTTTGGATTTTCGATTATACGCGATTTTAACCGATTACCCAATTATACATAGTCACCTCTCTAGTTTTAATGACCATAGAACTTAACCTAGCAAAATCTCGTAAATAATGACATTATATTGAAAATTAGTACGTGAAAATTATGTAAGCACCAAAATCATCGCCGTGGTTCTTTTTAGAACGTTATTAATGTACAGTACCAAGTATTGATTTATTTCTAAGTAACTCAATTTTGTATTTATATGGGACATTTATGTACGTACCTACTTGTACCAAATTTCAAGTAAATTGCTATTTTTGTAATGGGTCAGAGCCAGAATAGAATTGTGAATTATGATGTTTCAACATATCGAAACTGTCAGAAAATCAAAGTAATAAGTTGTGACTGACACAGCTAAACATCTGTTGTATACCACAAAACGGTATAGGTATGTCCATCAGAGAGGAGTGGCGGCGTGTTGTGAAGCTTGCCACCAATACCTGAAGTGATGACCACGACCACTCTGTCAAGAGTGATACCGAAAAAGGAAGAAGATGTCCTATAAGACGCCTTTAAGTTCCTCACAGTTTTCTTCATGAGATAGGGTGGTTGACGAGCAAGTGGAGAACCTGGCCCTTATTTGACCCATTCGACAATTGTCGGTGATAAGTGACAATTCGAATTGCAATGCGTGGTCAACATGAAACCAATCAGCGTAGCATCTCGTCAAGTTTATAATGTAAACAGTTTGCGCTGAAATGTCAAATACCATAGTATTTCATAAGAACAGTGTGATGCCGTTTCGATCCGCAAGTGGCGCTGCCAATTTTTCCATATTTACTGTACAATACAATACATTACAGTAACTCTTTATTGAACACCACATATAACAACCAAAACAGAAAAAAGGTATACAGAATATTACAAGGTAACAATAGGCGGCCTTATCGCTACAGAGCGATCTCTACCACTACTGTACCATTACTGTATTTGTATTGTGCTATTTGAGACGTTTACGCGAGTGCGCTCGAGACGTTTTTTTTGCGAAAACCGATCGCCGACTGAGAAGTGAGCCGTAGGCACCCACGACACTAGCTGCGTTGCCATCGTAGAGAGCTAAGAAGGGATACCTCAGCATACAAATTTTACGTCTACTACTTATCCAGCAAGTGGCCCGACTTGGTGAGTAATTAGCGCGGACTGTGGACTAATTATTCGTTATTAAACGGGATGAGTACTTTCATCCGAGCTTTGTTCGCGAATTATAATTTTATCGTTGGCAATAATTACCTTTGTTTTGGCGTTTGAAATGTGGGTAGGGATTGGTGCACGTCTCTTTTAGGCTTTCGTACCAAAAGGGTAAAAACGGGACCCTATTGCTAAGATTTCGCTGTCCGTCTGTCAGTCTGTCCATCTGTCACCAGGCTGTATAGGTTAGATAATTGAAATTTTCACAGATGATGTATTTCTGTTGCCGCTATGACAACAAATAATAAACCGAATATTTTAGAAACTTGCCAAATTTGTACAGGACCCTCGGTGCACGCGTCCGACTCGTACTACGGATTGCAAGTATGTGCTTAGAAAGAAAATGAAATAACATGGTTTATTTGGTGTATGTGTGTTTACGAATATTTAATTTAACTGGTTGTCTTATTCTCAACGCCGGAACACAGCAGCGAGAGCACTGCTGCTCGGTGGCAGAATTAGTGAGTAAGATGGTGGTAGCGTCTTTTCAATAACAGCCGCATATTAAGTAATTATATTATAACTAGCTGTTGCCCGCAACTTCCTCTGCATAGAATTCGTTTATCGCTATCCCGCAGGAATTACGCAATTTTCCGGGATAATAAGTAGCCTATGTGTTATTCCAGACTATAATCTATCTATATTCCAAATTTCATCCCGATCTGTCCAGCCATTCTGGCGTGAAAGAGTAACAAACATCCAAACATACTCACAAACTTTCACATTTATAATATTAAGTAGGATTTATAATATTAAGTAGGATTAGTAGGATCAAATTCTTGGAATACTAGCAATTGAATACTTTCGGTGACCATCTGTAGTCTTCGTCATCAGATCCACCTTGCTTAATGGTGCTTCCCAAAAACAAATGTAAGAGTTACACAAAAATACCCAAATCACCATAGATTGCTTATTAAATCAGTTGCATAGGTTTCTCAAGAACTCCGTCACTAGATTCTGACTCAATGACAATAAAACAAACTAGAAAGCAAAACAAAGCTAGATTGTCGATGCGTAGATACGAATATACAAATTCCGTAGTAGCCATGGCCGCTGCTACATACTTGGCCTCTGCAGTTGACAGTGCGATCGTCTGATGTTTCTTTGTGAACCAAGATACTAAATTACTGTTATGGAAAATGTCACAACCACTCACGCGTTTCCGGTCTCTGCTGCTTGCCCAGTCCGCATCGGTGTAGCACAGCAATTGACACTTAAGCAACTTTTACGTACATACATTCAAAAATCACGTCTATATCCCTTACGGGGTAGACAGAGCCTAACGGTAACAAGACCTGAAGGCCACGTTTAGCATGATAGTAGGCGTATAGATGGGAAAACGAATCAAAATAGTGTTGGGTTGTTAGCCGCATCGCCATTAACATGATTCCTAAGAATTTCGCCCTTTCCCTCGATGGGCTTTTACCATCTACGCGGGACGAGACGCAACTGGTACATTCTATGTTTTTCCTTTGCTCCCAGACCAGCATGGAAGCATTTTTTTAATTGGTATAATAATCTTCGAATGGTCGTCGACCATTAGATAAAACAAAGTTTCCGACGAATTCAGAGCCTCAATTTTGTACTCCGTTGAAAATATACCTACTATAACTATATCAAATTTCTTTGAGGCTGCTATGAAAACATAAAGCGGGGCTCATACATAACACAGCTCATTCCTCATATATCAATGTACTGAAATTGATGACGTCTACTACAAAAATATTGGCACGGCAGCCAATAGGTCAGGAATGCGCGTGCCATATCTCTGCCAGGCATCTTGGCCCTCGTCTCAAGAGGCATGGCGGCTAAAACCGACTGTATCGAGATCTATTCAAACCTATGGGTTTCAGGCTATTTTAGATTTATTGCTAAGGAATTTCGACTATCCGTACTAATATTATAAAAGCGAAAAACTCTGTCTGTCAGTTACCTTTTCACGCCTAAGCCGCTGGACCGATTTAGCTGAAATTAGGTATACAGATAGTTCAAGTCCCGGGGAAGGACATAGGATAGTTTTATCCCGGAAAATGGCATAATTCCCGCGGGATAATGATAAGGTAAGGCCACTTTTGGTGTTGTGGTTTATTGGAATACGGTTGTAAGTAAGTAAGTAAGTAAATGCTTTATTGTACAAATATAAAGAAACAGATACAATTTACAAAAAAATAAAATAACATTCATATTAAATTATGGTTGTGTCTATCATATTAAATTAGTTTTCTATGCGATTACGTTTGTTGAGGTCGTGATAATTGAAAGCAGGTACATTATTAACACTGCGTTTGTGGACACGCGATCTTCACTCCAGAAGCAGTTTGCCCCAACGGTCATCAGTTCGGCAAACGCAGTGTAGGGCGTCCTGTTGATGGGGCGATGATATTTGCAAGGCAGCGGGCAGGGATTGGAGGAGAGCTGAAGATAGCATAATGGCGTGATATGGGAGAGGCCTATGTTCAGCAGTGGACTGACAGGGGCTGATGATGATGATGATGACATTATTAACTAAGCTAAAAAGATACCTACGAACTTAGAAGTACCTACTTTTAAAATGCAAATTAAAACAACGAAAATACCTACTAATGTTGAAATTTCAAATATCAATAAAACTGTGCTAAGTGTGGAAGCTAGAAACTGCAAATACGACCGACTTTCCTTGAGGATCACACAGGTACAATACGAAGAGATTTCTTTATATTTGCTTGGGATAAGCAACTTTCATTCTACCAATCGTAAGTTTCCATATAAAATAATACCCGACATAAAACATATATTCCACCCTAAGCCACATTTCACCTGCAATGGCCAATACAAAAGCACTGCATAGCGTTAGAATACAGCGAATCCAGTCATCGGTCACCTATGCAAGATTTATTAGACAGCGCGATGTGCATGCATTCACTATACACGTAAAATTATGCGGCAAGCTGCTCTCGCTGACTTATTCTGTGTATTTGACAATGGCGCTTTTGAATATTATAGAAAGTTAGAAAAGGAAAACATATGTTTTGTCTAAGTCTGGCAAAGGTCAACGGCAACAGATGAACCTCCTCGTATGCTTGAGCGAGTGCCCGACCTAAGTGGACACTAGAGCGGATCCTGCAGCGAGGCCGTGCTTGCGGCGTTCATGTTGAATGTCCAGAGTGATTTTATAGTTTTTTTTTCTCTGTCTTTTTTTCCATGGCTACTTTGTTTTACTTTGACTAGGAGAGACTTTATACATCTCTACGAAACTTGGGCTTATTGGTTTATTTTATTAGATTTTCTTATTTGACACATTTTTTTTCTTTTTAGGTGTAGTTTTTTTCAAACTTCAAATGAAACAGCCCACCAAGTTGAATATTTTTTGTAAAAGTGGTATGTCGATCTCTAATAGTTTGCTTGGGCTCTTGTGTTTTCTAATCAGGGTCACCAGGTACTCCAGATCTTCGATTATCCTAGTTTTTATAATTTTTCCTTTATGTAGCCATTAAACCCTAACTCTGTACTAAATTTCAGCTCTCTGAGTTTATGGGAAGTACTAGTTCTATTCTGATGATCATGAGTGAGTGAGTGGAGTGAGTGTCATAAATGCGAAACTTTGCTTTCGCTTAACTTTGGAACTAAATGTCCTACAGACTTCAAATATTGAATTTTAAGTATGTGATTATAGCTTACTGGATGACGAAAATTTCTGCGTTCTGGTCTTATCCAGAGATTCTCAAATAGGGTCCTGAAAATGCGGCGAA
Source organism: Pandemis corylana (assembly GCA_949127965.1). NCBI lineage: Eukaryota > Metazoa > Arthropoda > Insecta > Lepidoptera > Tortricidae > Pandemis > Pandemis corylana. The sequence goes on along the minus strand of OX421866.1, from coordinate 9,512,283 downwards.
ATGGTTCCAGTAAGGCCGTGGTCGCTTTCACCCGCCGCACGCGGCCGACAGCGGCCCGCCGCCCGCGGCGTCTGAATGGTGTGTTCGGGAATGCTCGGGAGTGGTCGTTTTCGCCCGCCGCGTGCGTTACGCCGCACGCGGCGGGCGAAAACGACCACTCCCGACCACACCATTCAGACGCCGCGGGCGGCGGGCCGCTGTCGGCCGCGTGCGGCGGGTGAAAGCGACCACGGCCTAAAGGATGGTACGGCAGTGTTTTCTTCGCGCTCGACTTGGCGGGGGCACTGCCGTGCCCCCAGATAACTGGAACTTAACAGAGAGTGGTGAAACAGAGATTCGAAACAGTCGGACGGTTATCCGACAGTAAAACTAGCAATCCGGTGTGTTTTTTTTTTAATTAGGTTTTATAGCTTCATAGCATATGCACCAGCAAATAGAACACGGCGATTGATAGCCGTAACATGAGAAACTACGACACGGCCCTCGCACGATGATGGCAACAACTCAATTTTGCCGCGTTCCGCTTTGCTTTTACACGTTCAGAATTCGTATCATTCTGTCCCTCTCAATTTCCTATAAAACGCTATTAGTCTGAGTGGAACACGGAGTGTAAGGATGGAGCGCAGATTGCTGCCAGCCACTGTTACTAGAAGCTTCATCGCTCGTTATTTTCACGCTTGGCGGCTATATGTCCCTTTCCTACTGGGTGAGGTAGAATAGGATGCATTGAGCGACCAGTTAGAAAGCACACGTGATACAGGGCCATTGCCTGCCTATTAATATTGCACTAATAACTTGACGCATGGTCGCATAAGCGATAACAGTTAGTAGGTAAATGAAAAGATATACCTAACCTATTAGGGACTTATCTACTGAAGTTTTATGAATAACATTTGCTATTATATCTTATCTTACATTTTTTTAATTTTGGCATTTACTAGAATTATTTTAGGTTTTGGTTGGTTCTTTTACTTTTTTTGTGTCTACTTGCGTAATATCTATGTCCTGTCAATCGGTCGAAGTTTAACTTGAAGGAATCCCAATTTTTTGGTCATCTCATCTTAAACAAATGAATTATAAACTTTCTAATTTAATTTAATTTTGTCGTGAGCTATTTGGTTCATACAATACTGCAGCAAGTAATGATGTCTCTCTGAGAAGTTTGTTTATTTCAACTCAGTTAATGACATTTGCTCTTCAAAGTCTGCACATGACTGCTTTCCCAAATGGAGTTAGAGACTAGTGCCATTACCTCTAGACTATTTGCTACATTTAGTCAATGAAACGTTGACTAAGGTACGTTTTGCTGACTAAAAAAAACGGAGCGTAACTTTTTATTCCAGTTTATTCGATAAATGAACATGGTTATTTTTATTTCTTAACTTACGTACTTCCATGTAAAGTAAAACCGTTCTTTTTACAAAAATCGATTGTTCTAGTTGGATTTAAAACGGTAATAAGATTATACAGCGAATAGCATTAGGATTGCAATAGCCCATTTCAGTAGGTACTTACCTATAAAATACCTTACCCAATCCAAACGGAAGCAATTTTCTATTCAATCTGTATTTCTCAACGCAAATCCAACTCAAATTTCTGCTAAATTCAACGTCAAAACTAGGAAAACATACACCATCCAACCAACGTCTCCCCATAGTAGCAAAAAAGTCACTAGCCAAATTCTCCCGCGAATAAAATGAACGAGCAGCATAACCATATTTTTTGTCGCCTCCGATTTCCTCTCCAACTATTACGCAACTGATAACAATAAAAGAACATAACATATATCACTGTAGCCAGATAACAAAGTGAACGTCCTTGCTAAGTAGGAACCTAGTCTCAGGATGAAATATGGTTCCCGAGGCGAATTTGTGGCGAGTGTTAGGAGACCTGCCAGTTTTGATATAACTTATGAGTAAATCTTGCAATTCAGATGAAAAGTTGCTGGTGCTGCTACTGATGTGAAAGAAATGTAAGTTGCTATGTCGCGCGTAGACTTGAGTGTTGAAGGAACTTATGAAGATAAATAGTTTTCTTTGCGCGACTACGGTCTCTTTGAAATCTTAAAGTTGGCAAACTAAACGTGGGCGTTACTTATTCCGCGATATTTCTTTTTAAAGTTAGACCCTTTGTTCATAAACGCTCGCTGTTATTGTTGTTATGATTTAGTTGGTATTATTTTTCAAAAGATTGCCTAAAATCAATACAAAATAGTTGCGAGTGTCACAAATCGAGATCTATACCTTTTTTAGCAATAGAGCGACCAATGTTCAACATGCAGGTTATTTCCATTTTCGTTTTATATCTCGTGAAGAAAGGACTAAATACATTTCAAATAGTGCCACTTGACTAAAACAGCATTTTTCATCAAACAGGTAACATTACAAGCTTTGGCATTCGGCACAAAGAAAAGTATCGCCGACCTACTATTTACCACCATTTTTTAATAAAACTGTCTCTATCCCGTGGCTTGAGAAACAAACAAATGGAGCTCAGACGGTTACCGGTCAACAAGTTCACCTCGTTTACTTGTTGTTGCAAAAAGTCTCCCAGACAATGGGTGAAGTTAGTTAGCTCATTATGCGCCGGGCGACGTTTTTATTCTGCGTCCTGTCTGCAGAGTGCTAGTGTCAAGACTTTGATTTGTCTTCAGGCTATCACTTTCATTGTACCCTCTTCAAGGTTTAACTGGACATCAGTGTTGATTAAATTTGTAGGTAACCAGTTTCAAAAACCGATGATGTTTGCGTGTTCGTATATTTTTAACGTATGTTCAGTGTCCACCGATATCTTCCTTAATTGTGGATTGTATTTGAAAATTATTTATCTTGTTCGCCAGTGCATACGCTATTGAAGGTAGTTTATAATATTTTTTTTTAATTTACATTTAAAGTCCGTTAATATGTATTTCTGTTTTAGGAAAATATTGTTGTATCCATAATTATTATTAAAAACAAATGAATTTGGATATTTTGGCATGTGTAGTTTCATTTATCTGCTGTTATATGCAGTTCGGAAATTGAATAAAACCACTCGGGTTAAAGAAAAATAACACACATTGTGCCAGCATCTATGACAGAAGCATTTCTCTGTCAAATTGGTTTCATCTGCCGGTAGTAACAGTAGTTCCAGATATTTAATTTGTTCAATAAACACGACGTCTATTCATAAAGCAAGTCAATCGTTGCACCGAGAAGCACACAGTTCTAAATTTTAGAGTGTTGACAGGGACTGTACACCACTACAGAGCAAACAACACCATTTGTTTCACTGGTGCTCAGTGTGTCTCTTTTTACTTAAGCTAACAAAACGAGACGCACTGTGAACCAAAGCTCTAGTCTAGTAGTAGCAGTGATTCTATTAAAACAGTAGCAGTGGTACCGCTACAATATTCCCACATTGCTTGCATCCACGCCGTACTTTGTAAGGAAATAGCCGAGTCAAGACACGAAGGGAGAATAAAGCTTGTACTGCGATTTTATTACGTGAACGTGATCCAAAGAATTGCCCGTTTTTTGCGTTGGAATGATAATGCTAATCTTAAGTCACGCTGGTACCGGGTTCTACTGCTATTAAGCGTTAGTTTCTCTGGCAAGATGGAAGGTTTTTCTGTTGTGAAATGGGAGCTGGCGAAGTCGAAATCGGTACCTACAGTTTATTTATCTCGCTGTGAAAATTCAAGATGAAGATCGGAGGAGATCGATTGTCTGATAATCGAGAAAGTTTTATAGGTACTTTATACAATTGGCAGCCTGGCAGTGTCACTAGTATTCTAGGCACCTTACCGCCTGGTGGTAAGTTTGGACAACATTTAATAGTGATGCTTTGCTCTTGAATTAAATATTTGTAAGTATAGTTACGCCTATTTTCTACTTTGTTCTTTGTTTCTGTATTGTTTTGTACTGATTTATGGTGTTCAATAAAGAGTATTTGTATTGTATTGTTAGGTACTTATATGTCAAATGTATAATATAAATACAGGGTGTTACAAACACCCCCTGCGATAATTCGCTAAAACTAAAAAAAATATATAAAATTATAAAATATACTTACTCAAAATTTCAAATCAACTACGAACTGTAACAAAGGTTACTAAATAGGTTATGGGCACTAAATACTAAATTATACTATATGCTTCTCGTATATACCTCAGGTAAATTCAGAGGAGCGGAAAACCTTTAGTAAAACTTTCAAATTATTCTATTTTTTCAATGTTTTTTTTTAAGACAGCTCACAAACATTTAATTAGATTCTAATGCTCCTTTGTTCCCCAGTTAATTATCGCAAGGTATTTGTTATACTATGCATGTTTATGCTATCATAAATACTGTATTCTACTGATATTTCCAAATATTGAAGCAGTTAGTTTGCCAAAACAAATTAAAGTATGATGTAGAACCGGAATAAAATGAATAAAATATTGCAAATACTTACAGTTTCAAATCGGGATCAGCTTTAGTGTAAAACGAATCTGGATCCGGATTAAACGCCGCTCTCATATCCAAACAAAAGCTTTACCCAATGGGTTTTTTTATATAGTTTTCAGTTATTTTCAACGCTGGAAATAGGATGGCATTTGCTTTATGCTTGAAAATGCTGCATTTCTATAGTTCCATGTTGTTTGTATCTGTACATCTATACTAATATTATAAAGAGGAAAAATTTGATTGTTTGTTTGTTTGCTTGCATTGAATAGGCTCCGAAACTACTGGACCGATTTTAAAAATTCTGTTGCCGTTAGAAAACTACATTATCACTGAGTGACATAGGCTACTTTTTACCGCGGGAAAATACCTATTCCTCCGGGAAAATTAATTTGCCGCGGGCGAAGCTGCGGACGGAAGGCTAGTCCTACTAATATTATAAATGTGGAAGTTTGTGAGTATGTTTGGATGTTTGTTACTCTTTCACGCCAGAACGGCTGGACAGATCTGGATGAAATTTGGAACATAGATAGATTAAAGTCTGGAATAACACATAGGCTACTTTTTATCCCGGAAAATTGCGTAATTCCTGCGGGATAGCGATAAACGAATTCTATGCAGACGAAGTTGCGGGCAACAGCTAGTAAGTTCAGTCAAACTTATTCAACCAAATATTGAAATTTTCCGAATAAAATTAAAGACAGTGTATTTGACATAGGGGTCAAACCTTGCAAGTCATTGTACAGTCAAGGGCAAAGATATGTATACACCACAGAGTGTCAAAAAGCATGGTCATCTAAATGGTCATAAATTTGGCAACATACAAAAGTACATAAATTAGTATACATGATTTGAGAGATAACTATGTATACAACATTTGCAATAATATGTCCTCATGTATTAGGCCATAAACTTAGAAACACCGCAAAGTTCAAAAATATGTATACACTATTTAACCATTAATTATGTATCTAATATGATAACCAAAAATATGTAAACAATCCAAAATTCTATTAACACAACTCTATTGTCAGGAGCTTATGAACGTATTTGCGTAACATCGAACTCTGTAATCTTAATGTAATCAGCCAACCACTTGAAGCTTCAAGTCGTATACAACAACTGCTATTCCAAACTCTTTAACTGATAATTACTCTATTTATTTAAAACTAGCTTCTGCCCGCGACTTCGTCTGCGTAGAATTATACATAAAAACCTTCCTCTTGAATCACTCTAACAATTAAAAAAACCGCATCCATATCCGTTGTCTAGTTTTGAAGATATAAGCATACATAGGGACATAGGGACATAGGGACACAGGGACAGAGAAAGCGACTTTGTTTTATACTATGTAGACTAGTGATCATGACATGTGCCCACAATCTTGCTAAATGTGGCCTGTAGGTTGTAGGTACCTGTTACCATAAACTCTGTCTACCCCGTAAGGAATAAAGACGTGATTTGTGCATGTGCATGTGTCATGACTGTGTCACTTTTGGATTTTTTAATTACATTTGACTTACCGTTTCTTATGGTTTTTCTTGCGGCTTTTCATTAATTTTGAAGGAGAAAATGTATCGTTTAAGTGATCATTTAAAACATAGGATTGTTGCCTTATGCGAGGAAGGTATATACGTGCTTGATATAGCTCTGCTGACGAATTAGGAATCACGGTAAGAAATATTAAACATGGTAATAATAACGTACTATTGAAAATATTACTCTCTAATCAGTCTTAAGTTTAAGGAGTGGTTTTCTTTATTATACAGTTATTTTAAGTATACTTTGCCTTTTATTAAGTAAAAAAAAATTAGAAAATAGCGTAAATCGCCAATTACTGTATGATTTGATATTGACGACACGGATGGCTCAGTGGTGAAGCAACCGCTTTCTGAGTCGAAGGCCCCGGGTTCGAAACCCGGTCAGGGTAATGTTTGTGTGATCAACTCGAATATTTGTCAAAGTCAAAGTCAAAAGTGTTTTATTTGTGAAACATAGGTGATGGCTGCATAAATACAGAGATGTTACATATTTTAGTGTTGCACTATGTTTTGCCGGTTGGCGTACAAAAACATTGGCTATTAAGTAGTATTAACAATTTAGTTCATCATTTAAATAATCGAGAACAGAATAATAGCATTTATTCGTAAGCAGGGTTAATAATTTACGTCTCAAAAGTGGTAATGGCAGTAGTTTAAATTCTATTGGTAATTTGTTATAAACCCTTATTGCAAGAGAACATACATTTTTACGCATCAAAGCGGTTTTCCCAGGAGCTGGGCATAAATCCTCCCTAAATCTTTGCCTCAAACGTTCGCTACTGTAATTGGCTTTTTTGAACAATTCTGGATTATTTTTTACAAATACTACCACCTCCAGAATGTAAAGAGAACGCACTGTCAAGATGTTCAGATCCTTGAAATGCGACACACAGCTATCAGTTTGTTTAAGGCCGCGCATTGCTCTGATACATCTCTTTTGGGCTTTGAACACCGCTTCCTTATTTGTAGAATTGCCCCAGAAAATGATGCCGTAACGCAAAGTTGACGCTACAAAACCATGGTATGCAGTTATAACAGCATCAGGACTGGCTTGCTTTGCAAGTTTATAAAGAGCATAGGCATACTGGTTCAGTTTTACGCACACTTGTTCAGTATGTGAGTTCCATGACAGGTGATTATCTACATGTACTCCTAAAAACTTGGTAGCAGAAACTGATTCGATCAGCGTCCCTTCATAGTTACAGAAAATTGGAACCGGCAATTTACGTTGATAAAAGTGCATGATTTTAGTTTTGTCAAGATTAATTAATAAATTATTCATATTCAACCATTCTATTATGTCCCTTATAGTATTATTAATTTCCATTGTGCTTGGGTCATGGATGTTATACATATATCACGTCTTTATCCCTTGCGGGGTAGACAGAGCCTGAGGAAACAAAACCTTAAGGCCACGTTTAGCATGATTTTAGGCGTATAGGTGGAAAAATTAATCAAAATAGTGATGGGTTGCTAGCCGCATCGCCTATAACATGATTCCAAAGAATTTCGCCCATTCCCTCGATGGACTTTTACCATCTGCACGGGACGAGAAGCAACTGGTACATTCTATGTTTTTCCTATACATACACACATCCATACATACATACGTACATTCTATGTTCTATATATTTAAGTATGTATTTATTTATATAGGTATGTATATCGTCATCTACTCGTAACTAGTACCCATGACACAAGCCTTCTTGAGTTTATGTATACATATTTCGATACTTTGGGTATATATTTATTTTTGTCCCTGAATGTACCTAGCGTTTTCATCTTCAATCAAAATCAACGAAATCTGAATCTGTAAAATCTGTTAAACATGCCGATTGATAACGTCGTGGTGACAGGTCAAAACATGCGACAAACATATGCAATGACAAGTCTGTACTGTTTTCGTGAATTGTCAAAACATACTTTACAAATTTGTTTCGTGTGACTAGGCCGTAAAGTTGATATTCGCAGATTACATTTTGTATACATATTTTCGTGGCAATTACTGAATCTATATTTAATGACACAAGTATGACTATAATATTTTGCATTATTTGCAGGATACTAATAATGGAATTTTGATTGTATACAAGTTTTTGGATTTGGTAGGTACATATTTATGTTGCCAGTGTAGTTTGCATATTTATTACCATTTGAATGAGTATATATCTTTTTAACTTTATATGATTACTTATTTTCTTTCACTTTACTTGCATATATATCTTTGCCCTTGACTGTACCTAGTAGTCGAATTGAAAAAAGTGAATTATAAAAAAAAAATCGTGTTTAAAATTACTAATGATGAAAACTGAATCAAATAGAAATTACTTATACCACGACTTAGGCAACTACCAAGTTCGAAATTCGAAGTTTGTATCATATCATCCCACTCTAACATTAAACATCGTAAGGTTGCATGCGCTGCGTGTCCTCATATGAAAATCCGGTATTCCATTTTTGTTTTAAACAATGGCCTAAGCCACGCGTTTCTAAAGCGAAGTTTGAATCAGACGTACCAGAGTCACGCCTCCGGGCAACACATCCTCGAACATTCTCGAAGGTTCCAGCGACTGCGGGTGCTTAGCTTATCAGGCATCCATCAACGAAATACGTTAGCCCCCGGCGCAGATTAACTCAGAGGGTTACGTAAATCGCTCAAGCATTCATTCATCACTAGTTCCACCTGCAAGAGGCCCAATTTTTGAAAGCACATAGCTCAGCAGAAAATTTTCTTAAAATGTACTCGTTTTTCAAATTCAGCATATTTTTTCACCACTTTCTAGTGATATTTCTACATTATTTTCTTTCAAAAATTGGACCCCTCGTCTCGTAATCTCGTTTAAGCAAGGCCGCGACCATTTCAATCGCCGTGTCTTTGTTTTATGTATGTATTATCTCTTACGCCAGAGGATTGGAAATGCGTTGACAGCTCAGAGGGCTAAGATAGAATACTGTATGGTACTTGCTACTTGAGAACGTAGCATGGCGGCAAGATTAGCGAATAAAGTGATAGCGATCGTTGCCAAAATTGACACGGGAACTGAGTATCTGTCTAGTGTAAATTGTTGAAACAAAAAAAAATGATAATGATAAAGGGAGGATAGGTACGACAATTGAGATGCTCGGCAGCCTTACTCAGTAATGAGCAAGAACTCCTCAAAACACATCAGTAACATAATAATAAACTTATAAAAACTAAACTATCAACACAAACGCTAATTCATCGTAAACAACGGTTGCTACGCAACGACGGATGCTCATTGATTTTCCGCGGGAAGTGTGCACATTTCCGGGATCAAAATTACTCTATATCCGTCCCCGGTTCACAGACTTTCTTAACGAAATTCTACTAATATCATAAATGCGAAAGTTTGTGAGTGAGTGAGCGTCTATGTTTGTTCCTTCTTGGATTGGGATCAAATTTGGAACGCAGATTATAGCCGAGTCGTTTTCAAAACAAATGTACATAGTTAAGGGGCTTAATTAAAACAAAAGTTAATTGATTCCTTTGTGTTACGACTTTTTTCACCCTTATTGCAATGTGATAAAGGTGAAAAAGGAATCAATTATTTTTTGTTGTGATTAAGCCCTTAACTATGTACATTTTTTGAAAACGAGTCAGCTGGTACCCTAGATTAAAACATACCTTTATAATTTCCGCAGGATACCCATAAACAAAGGTCGTAGCTGCCTAGAGTCGCAACGTAAATAATTATTGCTTAGGATTTTTCGAAATTCCCTCATAATTAGAGAATAAATGGGGTAAGGTTGTTTTTTTTTTCTCTTTATGTGCAAAATAAACAAGACAAATACAATTGACAAACACTGAGGCGTATATACATGCACAAAGGCGGACTTATCCCTTTAAGGGATCTCTTCCAGTCAACCTTTGAGTGGATGAAAGGAGTATTATATTAGGGATGGACGAGTGAGTTTAAAAATTGCAAACACTGAGAGCCACAATACATAACTTTACCGAATATAATACATAAACTCCAAAACCTACCAGTCAATAAACTACTCTACACTATCTTTAATATATATCAATAAAATATACTTCATAAAATTAATAAATAAAGAGCACAATAAACAAAGAAATATTTCCATTAATTTAAGAAGATGGTGCGAGCCACATTTTTGATGAGAGAGAAAGAAATTATAGCACAAAATTTGATTCTGCGCGGACGAAGTCGCTGGCAAAAGCTCGTATTATATAATTATGTATACCTATTCAGATTCGTGCAGCCGTGATTAAACCACAAACAAATCCACACATCCCCATTAATAATATTAGTAAGTTCCCGTAGGCTGAATTTATGCGAACAAAAACTCCGCCTTGGTGAACAGAGGAGCCTGTCCTCGGGGGCTCGACGATGATATATTGACCACATTACGCTGGATGGGAGGCTCGCACCTATGTTATGTGCGCTTTTACTCACGCACGGGGTACGTCAGATTTTGCCGCTGTACTTTGCTTTCGGTGTTTGAAAGGTGTATTTTTCATGTTGAAAGTGCTTGTTGGATAGATACAATGGCGGTATCCAATGTGTTATATACTACAAGCCCATGGAAAAAAAAACATGTGAAATGAACCAGCGTGAATGAAGCTTAGAAGGCTGTTACTATATCATAAAATAACTCTGAGCGCTATGCCGTCATTTCTGAGTACATTTATGGAATTTCTCAGGTACAAGTGAGGAATTACGACTAATTATTAATTTACGGCGGTTTTATAGCTTACAAATGATTATTACACATAAACGGATAACTCACGCATAAAAAGTCGAGTGATGCTCGACATGTTTCGAAATAGTCCGAAACATGTCGAGCATCACTCGACTTTTTATACGTGAGTTATCCGTTTATGTGTAATAATGATTAAGTCTCACGGTAGTTTCATGTTGAAAGCTTACAAATGATTAATAATAAATGTCGAAAAACCTAGTGCCACTTTAAAGTGGTGGTGCCGGAAGTCAGTGCAATATTTTTTTCAATGTATGAGAAAAAATCTGTACCGCTCAGAAATGACGGCATAGCGCTCAGAGTTATTTTATGATATACCTAGTAACAGCCTTCTAAGCTTCATTCACGCTGGTTCATTTTACATGTTTTTTTTTGTCCATGGGCTTGTAGTCTATTACATTGCAATCGCTGTCTCGAAAACGTGACAATTTTAGAAGAATAAAACTTCAGCGTTCATTTTACTTAGCAAAAAGGTTATTTTATGGCGAATTAATTTCACGAAGTAGCAAAGTATTTATCCACTTCGTCTGGCGTTGTGCGCTTTTTGGGATGAGTAAAAAATGTTAAACTCGCATCAGGTCACGTGACCTGATCGAAAATGCGTAAGATTTTTTGGGATGGGTAAAAAAACGGAGGGAGAGTTGCTGCTGGGTCGTTTAAGCGGCGCTGGGCGCTTGAGCGAGTGTGCGTGTGTGTAGTTTTCCCTTCTGCCGGCACTCCCGGAGTGCAACCCTTTTTTTCAGAAATATAATATATTTCTTATTATGGCACCGTATGGTCGCCCACAATCTTGCTAAACGTGGCCTGTATGTCTTGTCACCTTAAGCTCTGTGCAAGTATTTTGAATAGTAATCAATTTTTAGGGTTTCAACCTTTTTGGCTGTTGGTGGCTGGCTGGCACTAGTCCATTGCCACGCGCCGCGCCACTGAATAAAAAGAACAATAAGGCGGTCACTTGTTTTTAAATTGAAGGTGCACGGTCGGTCTTGTATGCGGATTTATGTTAAATTATTGTAAATATTAATTAGTGTGTGTAACATTTGGTGTAAAAGTGTAATTAGTGTATATAATACCACGGATAGTCTTCGCGGGTGTGTATTTATTAAGCGGCGGCACTGGCTAAAATACTCTACGGACGAACTCTACACAGCGTTGGTCGAAGCCGGCTTCCTCAAGGTTTGTGGCTCTGAAATTGATTGTTAGACCTAATACTGCTCAAGGGACAGCTAAACCACGGCCTTGGTAAAAGTCACTATTTATCTATCGAAGAAATTAAACAAGCTCTGTCTACTCCGTAAGGGATAAGGACGTGATTCATGTATCTGTACCTGTGTGTGAGGACAAAGCATTTATTCAGTACATTGTCATTGATGTTTCACCTTTACAAATCCAGATAAACCTTCAGAAAGCAGCGGAGCTCGTTGTCTTCTCCGATAGCATCTAATCTTGCCGCGGATTAAGCACCCTTCCGCCTTAATTAAACTAGGTAATTCCTTATGCAAATAAATTAAGCAAATCTGCTACATTATTACTAAACGGAATAATCTACACGTGTAGAGTAGATAATATTGGGTATCTGAATCCGACCATTGCACAATAAAAACATACATAAAAAAATACGTTTCTTGTATTTATATTGACGACCGGATAGCCTAGTGGCCTAGTAGTTAGTAACCCTGACTATGGAGCTAGAGGTCCTGGGTTCGAATCCCAGTAGGGGCAGACAATTGTATGATGAATACGAATGTTTGTGCCCGAGTCATGGATATTGTATGTATATAAGTATGTATTTATCTTCATTATATAAGTATGTTTATCCGTTGCCTGGTACCCATAGTACAAGCTTTGCTTAGTTTGGGGCTGGGTCAATTGGTGTAATTTGTCCCAAGATTTACAGACAGCCGGAGCCTAGTGGCTGAACACCCAAACTGCGAAACTTGGAAGTCCCGCGTTCGATTCCCAGTCAAGGTTGAGAGCGAGGAGTATGACTTGCAAAAACCGGCCAAGTGCGAGTCAGACTCGTGTGAAATTTTCAACTGTCGAGTTATCACGGTTCATGAGATACAACTTGGTGACAGACAGACAGATGGACAGTGGAGTCTTAGTAACAGGGTCCCGATTTTACGCTTTGGATACGAAATCCTAAAACTTATTTAAACAAAAAACGGTCGGTCCTATTCGGTGGAGTTTCATATCCATGAACTGAAACCAATTACAATTTGGGATCTCAAGACCAAACAACACAAAAAGAAAGAAAGAAGGCATTTATTCCTTTTTGCAAGACACACAAATATAAGATAATATTATTCACAATTTTATAAAGAATAAACAAGATAAAACAAAAAAAAACAAAAAAAACATAGACATGAAAAATAGATCATCAGCGTTGTGTGTCTTCGCAAAAGTTAAACGGTCGCAAAAACGTATCCCTTACAATGAAACTTTAAAATAAAACAGACTTGCTTGAAATTGCTACAAGTGAGTTGTATTTTGTCATCTACTTCAAAATTAATTGTCGTCATGGCTACACTACTGCAATGTAAGCGTCTCCTACGTGACTAAAAAGCTCATGCAAGGGAACTTTCTGTAAATACAGGTCTTTTTGTGCCACGGTCACTGCTGTAAGAAGCTGGAAGTGAAAATAATATTTACTTCGCTTTTTAGCATGAGAAAAAGTTAAACAAATTTGAGATGTCCCTGTGTGGAAAACTCTTCACCTTTTTTCTCACAATAATCACATATCACGAATCACGTCTATATCCCTAACGGGGTAGGCAGAGCCCATGGTAACAAGACTTAAAGGCTACGATTAGCTTGATTGTAGGCGTGTAGGCGGAAAGGGGAATCAAAATAGTGATGGGTTGCCGCATTTTTTTTATTTATTTTTTTTCTTTTTATTAGCCGTTTTTCTCGTGCTTATAAAATCAAAGGTTTATTGTCAGTGTATATTCCAGAGTCACACGCAGAGGCGTGTATTTACGAGTACTTCACTGGCGCGACCGTTTCACTTTTGCGAAGACACACACAACGCTGAGCATCTATTTTTAATGTCGGTGTTTTTTTTCTTGTTTTTTTTGCTATAAAATTGTGTATATTCTCTTATATTTGTGTGTCTTGCAAAAAGGAATAAATGTCTTCTTTCTTTCTTTACTTATAGTAGGTATACTACGCAACTGTTCTGCCTATAATTTAGATGTTAAGCGACCACACCGCTGCGTATAAGCAGTGACGTGTCGCATGCGTCACGTTCTCTCACCGTTTCTTCATACATTTTGTTGCGTAACGCACCGCCGACGTCTTTTACGTACTGGTGTGGCCGGACCTTTAGAACGCATGATAACGAAAGCCGCAAGGGAATATCGCTACGAAAATTATCGGCTCGATTAGCGAGCAAGATAGATTAAGATGGTATATATGTATGTATAACTCTTTATTGTACATAAAACACAAGAAAAAGATGAATACAGGACAACACACATGCACAAAGCAAAGATGGTGGTAGCGATCTAGGTGGACCTTGCACGAGGTTCTACCGCCCGTAAAGTACTATTCGTTATCTTCCAGCCACCTTGCATATTTTTGTAAGTCTGATGACAATACAATAATCGATAATAAAATTTTAGTGACCCAGCCAGGACGGTCCCCGCATGAGGGAACTCTTTAACGGTTGGTCCGATTGACGCGAGAATTTGGTATCCGTACAATGAATGAAAATGCGCGTAGTTACAATCGACACTAAAAAGTGCTGTTATCAAAAAAGGTTGTAGATAGATTGCTATTTTTTTTTCAACCAAAGATTGCTTCGTTTCCTTCCAGCCAGTTCAACTCCGTAACACCGAACAATTTGCCCCATCACTCGGAATAACGCGGGTGGACAGGCTTTCAGCGACTTGCTTGCGGACGTGGCGTTGCTTGCTTTAATTATTGGGGATAATGACCCGTGCTCGGGACTTAATTGACGACAATTAAAAACACTCCGACCTTTTTTGACGGCAAAAAGTAGGGTTAGGTGTGAACCTTTGAAGTTTCAAGGCCTGCTTTTTTTTTAAAAGGTGTTTTGCGAGCACGGGGTCAGTGGGGAAGCATTATTGACTTTGGACTCCCGCTCTTTTAGAGGAAAAGCAGTCGCGTTGCTGACCTTTTGCTTTTTAAACAGAGCGATACGCAAGTCAAATAAATAAATGACCAAGCCATTTTCTCACGGAAGTTGGCAGACAGTATTTTCTTTTTCCCTGTACAATTTTGACGTCTATTTCCTTGCTGTGTATATTAAGGGTGTCCAAAAAGTGTTCAAAAAGTTGAACCGTGTTTTAGTAACTTTTAGTTAAAAATAGATCTTTCTAGAAATTCCGTTGTATGACAAATAATGAACCTTTAATTAATAAGGTTTCAGTTTAGTTTAGTAGTCCGACACTTGGGCACAGGCCTCCTTTAATGCTGCTAGAACTTGGACTGCAGTTCCCCGCGATTTTTCCTTCAACGACAATAAAATAATACATATAAATTTCGAATAATTCTCAAATTTTAAGTCCAAACCTGTGTTCGAACTAACGACTATCTGCTTGAGAGGCTATAGGTAAAACCACTGAGCTAAGATAATAATATCATGGTTGATATAACTATATGTATAAATGGCCAATAAACTCGCAGAAATAATGAACAATTACACAGTATTATTTTATATATCCTGTTATATTATATATTCACAGAAATCGTTTTACCCAATGCCTTATTATGGTTTCATAATGATTGGATCCAGAATAATTATAATTTATTTCCGAAACAGCTGTTTCATTATTTAATGTGAGCAGGTAACTGTTATTTCAATTAATTTCCCTAATTTAATGGAACAGTAATTCGTCACGCAAAATGCAAATGGTAGGCACGTTGTAATTAATCGTAATTATCATAACTAAGTTTCTGTAGAAGATATGATTCAAAGTCAGATCTTCGGGAAATCGACAACGAGTCAAATACGAAAGAAATTGCATTAACAATAATGTTAGGGGTTTTAATCTTTTTCGCTATACAGCGTGTAAATTTCGGCAGGTGTAAATTTTGATAACGGTTACTGCAGGTCCTAAGAAACACAAAGACGTTGTTGTGATCAAATAATTTCTTAATTTTTATTTCGTACGGAATAATTGAACAGGCGATGTATATTTACCTACCTGTTACTTCATGCGTCTAAGTCATGAGACGAGATTCATTTGTTTTCCTGACTTTGTTAAGTCTAGAATGACTTTGGATCGTAAACATTGATGCTCGACCCTACTTTAAAAAATCTCTTTATTAATTAAACTATTGTATAAAATACCTACCTCATATGATTTGTACAGTCGGAAACTATAATCTGGGTAAAATATACGCCCGTATGAAATTTACACGCTATATAAAGCGCTAGTATTTTGCCCTTAACTCCTCCGCATCCCGTATTCAAGTTCATTTTAACAATTTCTTATTTTTTCTTCTTCTTTCTCTTAGCCTTATCATATCTCCTTTCATTGCACTGCTTCCATTTGTCTGTGGAATTCTCTTGCTTTTGGCTTTTAAACAACCAGAATTTCTTCCTATTCTCTCCCTACTAATATTAAATACCACTGTTTAAGTCCATCCATCCACTACTTATTTCCATGCTGATCTGGGAGCAAAAAAAACATAGAATATACCAGTTGCTTCTCTTCCCGGACAGATGGTAAAAGCCCATCGAGGGAATGGGTGAAAATCATAGGAATCATGTTATAGGCGATGCGGCTAGCAACCCATTACTATTTTGATTCCATTTTCCATCTATACTTAGCCCCATAATTTTGCTAAACCTGGCATGTAGGTTTTGTCATCTTAGGCTCTGTCTACCCCGTAAGGGATTATGACGTGATTTGTGTATTATATTGTTCAAGTGAAATTGCTTCCGAGTAACAACATATTGCCAAAACAATTACAGGATCTGCCGCTGCGGTATGAAAATACAAGCTGCCAAGTTGGCAGAAGAAGCGTTGTTATTGTTTAATGATAGAAAATATCGGTTTGATGTGTTTTTACGAAATAAGCAAAAGCGAAGCAAATGCCAACTTGATAGGTAGGTAACTGAGAATCACCACCCATGGACTCTCGCTACACCTAAGTAAGTTGCCAGCATAGAGAGCTATTGAGCCAGTTTTTTTTAGCCCGTAAGGGGGCGTCCATAAATTACGTGAGATGTTTAAGGGGGGGAGGGGGTCGAGTCAAATCTCATCTAATCTTACGTTGGAGAGAGGGGAGGGTCTCGGCAAATATCACGCAATTTTTTTTCTGATCGAAACAAAAAAAAATATACTATTTTGGTCCATTTACTCCAGATTGTACATGCTTAAGATTTAATCTTAAGCGTAATCGTAATACGATTAAGATCATTCACTAATTCGTTCGAAAGATATTATACTAAACATCTAGGAAAGTAAAGTAAGAAATTTAAGCTTGATCATTTTTTTTTCTTTTTACAATAACAATCCAACGCGTTTACGTAAGAAACCCACATTTTGAAAAATCTCACGTGAGACTGGGGGATGGGGGACGGGGTTGAATAAAATCTCACGACATCTCACCATACAGAAAATTAAAAAAAACCACCTCACGTAATTTATGGACGCCCCCTAATAGTGTCCTACTGCTGGGCAAAGGCCTCTCCCTTAGACTTCCAACGCGCTTTGTCCGCACTCAAGCCGAGGCAAAGGTGGTGGGAGGACTTAGAGTGTTCTCGAGCGACCGGCGAGACATAAATGCCAGTAATTTAATGATGTTAATTTAGATATTATTTTTGGAACTCCCCGTGAATACTTTGGAAATTTGGGAATTACATAGGAAAATTAGAGATTCCCGTAATTTTAATCGCCGGTTTAATGGCTTAAGCGAACCGGCGTAAAAGTATCCCCTGAAAAGCGGCAGATTTAAAAATATCCCGTCATTGCAGACCAATAAAAGCAGAGAAATATCGAAATATCTGCCACCGTTGATGTTGTGCTATAAATTACCGAGGAAACGCGGCCATTTGGCAGCGGGATAACATTCCATTTTCCTATTACTGGGCCACCACTCAGCTCATCGTATTCGGCTACACCCCCTCGGCCAAGTCATAAGCCGAAAAGTAAATTAACTTCGCCGAATAACTCGGGAAGCCATCGTTTACGCTTAGATTAAAAGTAATAAAAGCCGGTATAAAATACATGGTTAAGTAGACAGATTTTATCGGTGAATTAAGTAGCGCAGACTTGGCGAAAATTTAGGAAAATTACGCGTTCCCAATGCGCACTGGGCTTGCATGGGAACTACAGTCAAACTCTCTCATTAGGAAGCCTGTGTCCAGCAGTGGGATATAAGACAGGGTGGAAAAATGCGTTTTATTTTGGGGTACATGAACATTGATTATTTATACTGAAAGTGTAAGATCCGCAGGTCTAAAGTGTATCTGAAAACCAGTTCTCACGTTAGGTTCGAGAGCTGAAGCATGCGTAAAGAATGCGTAACGATCTCGCAAAAATATAAAATGTGTCTAGGGTACCCAAAAAAGATCGAATTTACTTTTTTAAAGACTACTAGCTGAAGCCGTCGTCCAAGACTTCGTTGACAAATAAGTAGTGTGAATATCCTGCAAATGAATGTGCGATTTTCTGCGAGAAAAAGTATCTTTATTATTATAAAATCTACTAGCTTCTGCCCGCGACTTCGTCTGCGTAGAATCATACATAAAAACTTTCCTCTTGAATCACTTTATCTGTAAAAAAAAACGCATCAAAATCCGTTGTGTAGTTTTGAAGATATAAGCATACAAAGGGACATAGGGACATAGGCACATGGGGACAGAGAAAGCGACTTTGTTTTATACTATGTAGTGATTATGTGTTAGCCAAATTTCACCAATTTCTACACATTTTTCCATTATACTTTTAACTTGTAATGAAATTGGTGTGTTTTCGTTACCACGGCCATTGAAATGTTACATTAATTTTAATACATACAAACATACAGTCACGCTTCTTTCCCATAGAGGTAGGCAGGGACCACTTTTGTTCCTTTTGCTACGATTCTGACATACCTCTTTCGCTTCATCCACATTCATCAATCCCTTACTTAAAATTATCAAAAAACGTGGTTTCACTAATCTACACACTCAATATATTATAAATAATATCACAGTGGTTATTGAACCACTATGATCAATAACATTGTTCATATAAAATATTCTTAACAAAAGAAAAAAAACCAAGAATCTCTATTTTATTACGCTCCTAGCAAAAGCTACGCAATCATCCTCCTGATATTGCTTGCAAAGCCTGTCAATCCTCCTCGTAAAAATTCAATGCCACTAGGCAAATCGCTCGAGCCCATTCTTTCAAATCTTTTAGGCTGATGTTAAACTACATTGTCGGACTGATACAGTCGCCATTTTGGTTTGCTTTGCTGGCGCACGCTTCGTTCGTTATGGCAGCCATATTGGAAATACAAAGCATAGCACGTGCAAGTAACGATGCTGTTCTAGATGCAATATGTTTACTTAATTTTGTTACGTCGCAGTATTTCATTACGTAAGCGTGGCTGTATTATTATAAAAGGGAACGAAAGAGAAAAAATACTGTTTGTTGGTCGGTTTGTAGAAGAAATAGTGCATTTAAATAACCAGTGTTACGAGTAGTACACCATTCTATTGGGACCATTTCGTGATGTATGTCTTTATGTTTTTTATTTACTTTTTTTTGTTCTGTATGTCACGAATAATTGTTCTCTTTCTTTTCTTTCTTTCTTTCTTTACAAAAGCATAAAACGGGGTTTTTAGTTTGAGTTGAATTTCGTTACGTAGTACATAATTTATTTCAAGCGAGCCAATTGTATTTGACTTGGTATTAAAATAAACAGAACTGAGGGGGTTCTATATTTGAAACGATGAAATATATATTCTTCTTAATAAGTCCTTAAAAGTGTGACAGCTACTAGTAATGGATTGTATAAAGAGTAAATGGAGAATGATGGAAACACCTTCTATACGTAATAATATTCTATTTATTTCTGGAAGAGATCCCTTTTAGGGATAAGTTCGCCTTTGTGCATGTGTGTTGTCCTGTATTCATCTTTTTCTTGTGTTTTATGTACAATAAAAAGTTATACATACATACAATATTCAATTATTTAAAGGCAAAAGTATATGACAGTAATTCAAACAATGGTGGCACAAGACAGACTGACTGAAGGTATATAGATTGACACGTCGTATCAAAAGGTAAAACAGGCCGCAAACTAGCCAGTAGCCAACAAGGTGAGTTAATAAACGATGTGATAGGTACTTACATGGATCACATAAGACACTGAAGAATCTTTCCCTTTCCCGTTGAAAGATAATTATAGTCTGGCAGATAGAACACTGCAGTAAAGAGTGGAAAAGTCGTTTTTGTTCATTAATATGAACCTTGAGCGCTTAATTTAAAATATACTAAACTAAGAATGTGACATTCGTAAAATATATCGTTCGTTCTATAATCAAATCATTCATTACCTGACCTTACTCGAGCACTAGTAAAATTCCAAATTCAAATTCAAAATTCAATGTTTTATTTTGCAAATTGGCCGCCAAGGGCTCATTCTTTTACACAAGTCTTTATTGAAATTACCAGCGTATTCGGAAAGACAATCATTGCCAAGAAGAATGCGCCGCAAGAAATTTGACAGAAAGTCATTTTTTCAAATCACTATCACTACATAGTATAAAATAAAGTCGCTTTTTCTGTCCTCGTGTCCCGATGTATGCTTATATCTTCAAAACTACACAACGGATTTTCATGCGGTTTTTTTAATAGATAGAGTGATTCAAGAGGAAGGTTTATATGTATAATACATGCATAATATACCGTGCGAAGCCGGGGCGGGTCGCTAGTAAGGTATAATACATTGACCA
Organism: Pandemis corylana; assembly: GCA_949127965.1. Taxonomy (NCBI): domain Eukaryota; kingdom Metazoa; phylum Arthropoda; class Insecta; order Lepidoptera; family Tortricidae; genus Pandemis; species Pandemis corylana. Next base: position 9,491,653 of record OX421866.1, on the reverse strand, counting down.
TAAAATACATTAAACAAATAAATGTGGTACCATTATTTCGTAAAATGACATTTGGAGGCGTCATTTGGCTGCAGGAATTTATATGCCAGGTTTTTTTTACAGAAAATGAAAGGCTCACCATAAACTTAACCCAAATTGCATTACAAGAGCTTAATTGACCCAGCCACTCTGAGTACCCCGTCGTTCCTTCTAATTCCTCCTCGACTTTATGAAATTTATTAGGCAATACAGCCTCAACAGTCGGCTTTGATGTCTCGTCGAGCCACGACTCATTTGTATAAAAATAAAATCGTAAAATTTTACAAGGCTAGCGATAAAACTGGACGGTTATTTTAATGCAGCATATTTTTCTCTTATTAAAGGTTTAACTGTGAAATAGCCGCCTAATTTGTACAACTCTTACCGGTAAGTTTGGAACAGTTGATAATTAACAGAGCATAATGTTTCTCTAGAACAAGCCAGGCTGTCATTTTTTCTCTATTTACGGGTTGGATTAGTTCGATTAATGATTATTAAAAAAAAAGTAGTGAAATAATTTAATCACGACAACAAACATTATTAATGATGTCCTTATCTTTTACTTGGACAGAGCCTAGAGTAACAAGACCTAATGGTCACTTTTAACGTGATTGTGAGCATATAGGAGGAAAGGGAAATCAAAATAGTGATGAGTTGCTAGCCGCCTGTAACCTGATTCCTAACTTTATCGCCCATTTAATTTCAAATCGTTTTGTCTTCTTCAGCGCTCTCTTCAACTGTGGAATCCCGCACCGCGGCGTGGAAGACAAAGGTTACACGTCAGAAATTTTTGAAAATACTCATTCAGTGCATTTTGATTGTTACAAGATAGTAAGTAAGTAAGTAAATAAGTAAATGATTTATTGTACAATATAAAGAAACAGAGACAAATCGTAAAAAAGACAAAGTCGTAAAAGTCCATATATTCAACGACGACCAAGACCACTCTCTCAAGTCAAGAGTGTAGCAACTGACAAGAAGCGTAGCCGATGCAATATTGGCGTAGCGGTGCTACGAATCCCGTAGCATGGTAGACATCAGTCCGCTACGCTGCAAACTTATTTCACAGATAACGAAATACTTTAATGTTTTGCTGTTTTCATGACATAATAGTTTAAATCTTCAGTAGTATTTTTAATCATACCGTTATCTTACAAACTTTTTTTTTAATTTACAAATTTTGAAAACTCAGGGATCCAAGCCCGGGTTCGGACGATTTGGTATTACAAAAAGGAGCATTGACCCCTAGCTTCACGAAAATATACTTACGAAAATACCTAAACTCGTTATTATAGTGACTGAACTATCACAAACGACAGAGCATTAGCAGCTAAAGTATCATTAAGTGTACTTTATTCAAAATAGAATACGTGCACAGTGAACTAGAGAGCAGTATGGTTGCAATTTTGTTCAATTTAGGAGGCATGCGAGAAAGTACAACAGTACAGTATGAAATGAAATGAAATAATTTATTTTGCTTTAGACATGGTAAAAAAGTGATCCAGTATTTAGTGTTGATGTCCAGCGACACGTCTAACCAAATAAATTGGCATGCAAACATTAACTTATTTTCTAAAGTGGTTTTTGGTAGTTTGAATTAGCACATTTTACAAAGTTTTCATTTTTATTAAACAAAAAATAAAATATGAATGTTACATACATACATACACACATACACAAATCACGTCTTTATCCCTTACGGGGTAGACAGAGCCTAAGGTAACAAGACCTACAGGCCACATTTAGCAAAATTGCAGGCGTATAGGTGGAAAATGGAATATGAATGTTACTATAAATTAAATTAGTATTGCAGTTATTTATTTTGAGTACTCTTTGATTGATGCTTTGTCCTTAAGCCATTGAAATAAATTTGAATTTACTTAGAGGCAACAGCTATGTTCCTAGGCACCTTGTTAAATATCCGTATTGCCGTTGGAAAACAGTTTCTGCGATCCAAAAGCGTGTTTGTTTCAGGATAAATTAACTTATTTGGGTATCTGGTATTGAAATGACACACCTGGTCTTTCCTTTTTAAATATTCTGGATGAGATTTTACAAAGCTACATATTTAAATATATATAAACAAGGCACTGTCAATAAATTTAATATTTTAAAGGGGGGCATCACATATGCCACGTATACATTGTCGTCGGTACAGTTATCATTGCCATATGATGACGATGATGATTGTAGTGGCCTGTGATATATTTTTTACGTATCGAAAAATTCGCTTTACTCGTTTCCCTTGTTTACTCACTAAAAACCACACGCGTTTTTATTTGAAAGCCCATCACTTCAAATTGACGTTCGTAAGTGGTAAAAAATAGTGCACACTTTGAAATATGTCGATTGTAAGAAAATTAATGCTCTAATGTTAAAAATGTTGTTTGTAATTTAAGGGGCTGTTTAACCACTCTCTGTTAATTCCCAGTTAACTTTACTTACTGTTCTTGATCAACTGTGAAACTTACACTTACACAAGTTCTTTGTGAAGCACGGAGACAGCTTAATTTTCTCTATCGCGCGTCAAGTGTACCCGTACCTCATAAAACCTGCTCTCAGTGTACCCAGTAATTACATTACTTTTTAGTATTTTGCAGACACTTCATTTTCAAATTACCGTGAAAATGGAGCTTATAATTTTTCTACCGTGACGTTAGTGTTTTGTTTTTATTTTCTTTTAACCGTTGTCCGAAACATCATCTACGTCTTACAGAACCTTTGCACCTTCAAGCAAACATTTTAGACTTTTGCGGGTGGTAGGGCCTTGTGCAAGGTTCGTCCGGATCGCTACCACCATCTTACTCGCTAATCCTGCCGCTAAGTAGCAGTGCTTGCACTGCTGTGTTCCGGTGTGGAGAGTAAGACAGCCGGGGAAATTACGGGCACAAGAGGCATTGCATCTTAGTCCTCTAGGTTGGCAACGCATCTGCAATCCCTCCGGAGTTGCGGGTGTCTATGGGCAGTGGTGATCACTTACCATCAGGTGACCCACTTGCTCGTTTGCCTTCCTATTCATATAAAAAAAAAAAAAAAAACTTACATACACACACACACACACTCACACACACACACACACGCACACATAAATCACGTCTTTATCCCTTACGGGAGTCTAAAGTAACAAGACCTAAAGGCCACGTTTAGCATGATTGTGGGCATATAGGTGGATAAGGGAATCAAAATAGTGATGGGTTGCTTGCCGCATCGCCTATAACAGTCATGATTCCTATGCCCATTGCCTCGATGGGCTTTCACCATCTGCGCGGGAAGAGAAGCAGCTGGTACATTCTATGTTTTTTCTTTGCTCCCAGACCAACATGGAAGTATGTTAGACTTAAAGTTAGTGAAATAGCTTTTTGAATTGGTTCGAGATTGACTCCTCTATGCGAACATAGTTAACCACCACAGTCCCTGGTGCTGCCTTTCACTGACTCCTAATATCATCACTACATAAATATTACAAAGTTCAAATCTGTTTCTCTGTCTGTTTGCTCGTGATAAACTCAAAAACTACGTAACGTATTTTCATGCGGTTTTCACCAATAGAGCGGTCTACTCTTGCTTGATATGTCTTGTCAATCGTTCAAGGTTAACTGAAAGAAATCTTTTTAGGGATAAGTTCACCTTTGTGCGTTTGTGTTGTCCTGCATTCATCATTTTCATGTGTTTTATGTACAATAAAGAGACATACACTCACAAAGCCATTTACTACTGTTGATATCGCTAAAAAATAAAATGGTATGGGACTGACACAAACCAGTCATTTATGCCTCCATACTACATAATAAAGTAATACCCGCTTATCCAATTCTAGTGTATACTTGACCTTGTAACAGTCGCTGTAGTGGTTTGATTCATTTCAATGTCTTAACAGTTCTCATTTGATTTTTAAACACACTGAAAATTGGAACACAGCAAAATCCGAAAAGTAAAGCTATGGCAGGGTATCGAGCCCGGATCCTCCGTAATTCCGTGACGCGTGCTATACCCCTACACCACCCATAGCAGGTGGGTATACTAGCTGTCACATGGCCTTGTTACCATGCGAATTTTTGTCGCTAAGCGTCATCTGCTTAAATGATGGGTCTGTACGACACAATAACAAATTCCCAGTTAGTTTTTTTACTCTTTTGGCAAATTCTTCTATGCTGTAAGTTAAATGTCTTGTAAGCGGCTTCCAAATCGCATCGCTGATCTTTCTCACACCAAACACATCCATTAGTAGGATAATTATAAACGCGAAAGGTTATAAGTATGGGTGGATGGATGGATGGACTCTTTCATGCCAGAACTTTGGAACATAGATAGATTATAGTCTGGAATAACACATAGGCTAATTTTTATTCCGGAAAATTGCGTAATTCCTGCGGGATAGCGATAAACGAATTCTATGCAGACGAAGTGGCGGGCAACAGCTAGTAACACATAAAGTGTTCGCCGAAAATGTTCCAGTCAGTAACGTAGCAAAAACGAAAAGGCTGCCTCTAAAACTCCTTGCTCAGTGTGAATTTTACGAGCACTAAAATATCTTAAGGGTCCGTTAATTTTAACAAGGAAGCACTTCGGGAATAGAGCAACCTAGTTGCCGGATTGACAATATGTTGCTTTATAATAAAACTAGCTTCTGCCCGCGACTTCGTCTGCGTAGAATTATGCACATAGACGAGCCATTTAATTCTTGACCCACCGTAGAACGTTCTCACAGTAAACGGTACATGATTTTCCTTGTCAGTTCAATGTAACGTCACCATGACATTTGCTGTGAGAAGGTTCCACAGTGGGCCAGGAATCAATTTGCTTGGTACTTGTACTCATCTTATAGCCATGTGTTTAATTTTATAAATTTTATTTTAAAGTTACCATTTTATTATTGTCCTGCCTCATGAAAATTAATAATCCGAGTTATGTCCGCTCCAAAACTGCGTCCCATCATAATTTCTGAAAATATCGTAAATATTTACATTTTCAGAATATATTGTGAAATAAGTTAGTTCCTGGGAAAAAGCAGATTCTACGAAATTGAATTCGCGCACGAGTGAAGTTTAAAATAAATAACCATTGTGTTAATGAATAGGTGAACATGGTACATGAAAATGAAACAATTTCTTTACATTTAAATGAGTTTTCACACAGCACAGCTGAATGGCCGAATACATGTTGACAACACACGCAACAGTTTCATAGATAAATAAATCACGTCTTTATCCGTATATAGACGTAGCCTGAGGTAACAAGAACTAAAGACCACGTTTAGCAGGATTGTGGGCGTATGGATGGACAGTTTCATCTTTTCATTTAATACACCAAAGTTATGTTTACAGTCATTCTTCGCCAAGACTCGTTTCAGAAAGCCACGTTCGTAATATAAAAACCCGCATTAAGCATCGGTTGTATAAATTACTATTATCTCTGTCGTAATATTTTATTGAATCAGGCGATACTTTGCGGAGGTCCATTTCAATGAACAAATTCATCATTCTCAACTTTTTGTTTGTGTGGTGTAAGGGATACGTAAGTTTATGGGATTTATGTGTTTTATGTGGCCAGTGGAGTGGCGTAACTATAGGGTGGCTCTCTTCCTCTTCTTCCTTGTCGGTATCACTCTTGACAGAGTGGTCGTGGTCATCACTTCAGGGATTGGTGGCAAGCTTCACAACACATAGAAAGAAAGAAAGAAAGAAAGAAAGAAAGAAAGAGGACATTTATTCCTTTTTGCAAGACACACAAATATAAGAGAACACGATATACGATATAGGGTGGCACGAGTGGCAAAATGCCACGTGCCCCGAACTGGCTTGGTTTAGAGAAGGGACGCTGATGCACTTCTTTATGTATATTGAGGCAGGACGTTATAGTTACGCCACTTTATGTGGCAGTAGTGAATTGCATGAAAAACGTGTATATTTCGCACAGGCTTGGTTATCTGCACGAAAGTAGCGGACTAGCAAGGCAAATATTTTATGTTCGTCTCTGTCAGTTTAACGCGGAACTATGGGAGTCCCGGTTAAGTTTACTTAGCGGAAGTAATACACATGTGGATGTTGGATAACGTCAGTCACGTCATTGTCGGTGTTTGCGCGCCGCCTACATCGCAGATTGTCCTTGCCCGCATGCCCTACTAAATCATCTGACGTTGGCAGGGTTGCCGACAGTAATACGCTAAAATCCCCAAGCGCGTTCTCGAAATTCCCCAAGTTTGGGGATTTGGCTATTCACTCCTATTTCGAGTAATCAATCAAGACTAGCAGAACTGCGATGTAAACTATCGCGTACCGTAAACGTGACTTTGATTTACGGCGTGACTTTAAAAAGTTTACGAAATCATTCAATTTTATTTGCAAATACTGCTTCCAATCGATATCTTCAGCGATCGCCTTTGCGTCTACATGCCAAAAATTACCTGCACATCGACAATATCGTTTTGATAGCAATTTTAATACGATCAAAGTAGCCTAAAAATCATAATTAAAATCTCCCCCACATATTCCCCCACCAGCTTCAGTTTCCCCGCAGTTTGGGGAATTCCCCACAGATTGGCAACTCTGGACGTTGGGTACGCTGGTGTGCAGGAGTTTGTTTACCTACGATTTGTAACACGTGAAAAAGTGTAGTCAGAAATGTTTAGGGATAAGCTGTTATTTCAAAGTCGTGTGTCGTGAGACATTCGTCTTCTGTATGCAGGGTATTTTTTATAGGTGCACAAATATTAACATTTGCTTTGCTGTTTTTAATCAATAAACAGATATCTGTTTTATCTGTGTATCTTTTCGTGAGTCATAGACGGTTCTGGCTGAAAATCAGTGCTGCAGGTGTCTAACACCTCAGCGTAATGCTGAGCCAGCGACCGTTTCACTTTTACTAAGACACACACAACGCTCATGATCTATTTTTCTTGTCTTGATTATTTGCTATAAAATTGTGTACATTCTCTTATATGTGTTTTATGTGGCAGTAGTGGAGGGAGGATTGCATGAAAAACATATATATTTCGCACAGGCTTGGTTATCTTGCACGCAAGTAGCAGATTAGCAAGGTAAATATTTTTTGTTCATTTAAATTTCTGTTTTTTTGCACTGACCGCAAGTTAATTAAAGTGTTTACAAACATAGCCAAGTGTTCGTTGACCGACTGCGCGACTGGGGCAACAGTAGCTAAAACTGTCTCCTCTGGGATGTTCCTCGAGTGGAAAGGTATGATCAATGACCTCTGAAACTGGGAAAATAAAGGGCACCACGACGGTCATTTGCAACCTGTTTTTAGTCCATTTTTGTGACAATGCGACCTATTTCAAAGATCATAGTTTAGTTTTATAAAATGTATGTATGTATGTATAACTCTTTATTGTACATAAAACACAAGAAAAAGATGAATACAGGACAACACACATGCACAAAGGCGAACTTATCCCTAAAAGGGATCTCTTCCAGTTAACCTTTGAACGATTGATAAGAGTAGACACACAGAAAAAGTAAAAAAAAAAAAAAAAAAGTAAAAAGAAAAAGTAGAAAAAGTAAAAGAACAGATCGAAACCTAAAATAATCCTAAATGTCTAAATTAAAAAAAAAAAGTTGATATTTGATATTTAGTTAGTGTTTGAGATCCATCGCTGTTTGTCTTCCCGTTTATCTGTCACAGGGTTGTATCTTTCAAACCGTAACGGGTAGTTGGTAGAAGATACATGTACCTTCCCACACCTGTACCAGATGGGTAACGGGGGTAGACTCTTGACAAATATTCAGAGTGTCTATATATTACTACTAGCCGTTGCCCGCGACTTCTGCAATGAATTCGTTTATCGCTATCCCGCGGGAACTACGCATACACACACACACACACACACACACACACACACAAATCACGTAGGGGGATATAGATCCCTTACGGGGTAGACAGAGCCTAAGGTAACAAGACCTAAAGGCCACGTTTAGCATGATTGTAGGCGTATAGGTGGAAAGGGGAATCAAAATAGTGATGGGTTGCTAGCCGCATTGGGAACTACGCAATTTTCGAAAATCAAAAAGTAGCCTATGTGTCATTCAAGACAATAATCTACCTCTGTTCCTAATTTCATCCTGATCCGTTAAGCAGTACTGGCGTGAAAGAGTAACAAACATCCATACATTCTCACAAACTTTCGCATTTATAACATACTAGCTTTTGCCCGCGACTTCGTACGCGCAGATAACGTCAGAGTGACGTCATAAAAATATTTTTTTTTAGTAAAAAGTATCCTATATTACTTCTAATACCTCCAAGAACATGTGTATAAAATTTTATGATGATCGGTTGAGTAGTTTAATAGTTTTCGCGTGAAACCGTAACAAACAAACTTACATTCGCATTTATAATATTGGTAGGATAAGTTTTCATTTACTGCCATCGAAGTAAATATATAATGAGTAGCAGTGGCGTGCGGTCCATAGAATTCAATTCCCGCTGGCTTGCCTATTTTAAGGCAGTTGGGCACCAAGGGGAAGGCTAGTTAAATTACTATACAGTATATGGTATACGTATACTTGACGCCATTCTACTGATGAGTAGGTAATATAAGTAGGTGCTTCGATATTAGACTAATATGTAATCTGTCTTATCAGCCCACATCCACCCACTGCTGAGTATAGTTGAATTATCGAGAAGATGGAATTGCATTTGTAGTGGTTGTACCGTTTGCAACAAAAGGAGAATAATTTTCTCTTAACTTAATAAAATGACATACCCAAGAAGTGGAATAAGTAGTAGTCCTCTGTTTTTTTCTTTTATTCGCTATCATGTTCTTCATCTGAGCTGTCACAAGTATTGATAATAAAATTTTCAAAATATTTATAACAGTTGAAAATTATTTGCTTACTTTGACTCTCAATAGGACCAAAATTACTTACAGCCATATTTTTTTAAAATATAGAAATTATTCGTAGTCGTACGGGCGGACACAATAATTAATTGAGAATACAATCAAATCAGATGTAAAAATATACGCACAACGTAAATAATATTGACAATTTCACACTGACATTCTTTTTGTTTTTAGTTCTTCGATATATATATAACAACCTCTTTGTATGCTGATAGTACAAGAAAATTGAAAATTCAAATTTAGAATGCCTGTAAACAAACAATACTACTACATATGCAATTCCACGCTCTCGATGATTCAACTATACCTAAAGGCCTCTTCATTTTCACGCCACTTTGCCCGGTCCCGTGCCAGTCTCACAGTTTTCCAGGCAAATGACAGATGTCATCTGACAACTGTGACCGCCTTCGACCATCTGTCATTAGACTTTGTCTGGAATAATCGATGTTTCCATGAAAACAAAAGTCATTTCATGAAGAATTTTTCAATTTAAAAGTGCCGTCGCTCGGGAACGTAGGTAGGTACGCGAGAGAATGCTGACTGGAGATACCTGTACAGTCGCCTGCAATATCTGGTTAAGCGAGCTGCACACGAAAAAGACTTGGATAGGACTCATGGCCAGCCTTATCTTTCGTATGTAGTCTTTATGTAGTGTAACAACCTTCCCTTTACCTTTACTCCTCGCGGTAAAAAAACAACAATGTGTTGCCATTAAAATGAAATAGTTTTATACTTTTACATCAGTAAATTTTCACTTTGCGAAATGACGCATGGAAATTTTTAATAATTTGTAATTGTAAAGATAAAATTTGATTTAACTGCCGGAGTAAACAAGTTGCATCAATTGATATTTCATTGGAAACTTATATTTATATAGAAGAAAAGTTCATGATTATAACGACAATCTGCCAGGTTAATTAGCTATTGGTTAGATTTGGAATGTCACAATGGCAATGACATTCGGCCATCTTTTGTAACTTTTTTGGATTTTTATTACCGCGAGGAGTATAGACTAGAAGACCTGAGGCCTAACTGTGTAATGCGCGGGAGCTCGCGACCTCATTCATTATCTCTTTCTAACCTCAACCTTTGCTGTTTGACAGAAAGAAACGGTGAATGCGCATGTGATTCCGAGACCTTAGGCAATAAGGCCTCTGAGGTTTTCGCAAAGTGACCGCGTACTCAGGAGACAAACATAACTTGATTTGTTCAAAGAAGTTCTTCTTCTTCTTCTTTTATTTGTGGCGTATCAAGTCGTTATAGTGACGACAACTTCGCCAATGTCAATGTAAAATTTTTTATTTAAAAATCTTGTGACAAAATGTCGGCAACGTTGTACGGTAATGGTCAAAGACCCCCCTCCCCCCCTGTCGGGCTCTTAGCCAACGGTCAATGATATCCCTCAGAAACTGCCAGGAAATCATTAGCCGTTGCCCAGGGTGCACCGGACCAAGCACTGCTCTTCCCCCGTCACACGTGGAGGTAACCCGACTCGCACCCCTTCAAAGAAGTTGACGTAAGACGTTTTTTGACATTTGTAATGAGACACCTGACTCCATCTAATGTCTTTGAGCGATAAGGTCAAGTTGTAATTGTCTCCCAAGCGCAGCGATTGTATACTGAAACCATCTTCTTCAAACTTTTCACGAATAAACCCTTTTTTTCACAGAGTGCTAACTCTTTACGTGTACCCCCAGACCCGGGGAGGCCCGGTTCACTACCGGTTCAAACCTAATCTAATCTAACCTAACCTATTTATTCTACATAGCCTATGTAAAATATTTTAAGACATATTTTTCTTCCTCATATCATTCGACCTGATAATACGTTAGACCAAAAAAATATTCGGCCGTACGAAGGGCTCCCGTAAAATATTTCCGTTGTAAGCAAATTCAAGTTCGCAGTAGGCTTTCCCAAGACAATAATTTCCTGTCTTTTGTTTTGCTGACAAACAAGTAAATCGATGACATGACGACGGAAAAGGCTTTGGGGACCGATGGATCACCGGCTGTCATTTCCTTTAGCTTCCTCGTATGACGAGAACTAGCGACACCAACTTATAACCCGCGTAAACTTTACATTTTTCCGAGACAAAAATAGCAGTTTGTCTGAAGCTAGTATTTATTTTTAAGTTAGACATGTGCTTCTTCTATAATTAATGTATTACTTTATTTGGTTAAGACCATTTTTAAACCCCGACGCAAAAATGGCATCGTAGTTCTCAAGCGAATAGACCGATTCGGATGCGGTTATTTTCATTCGAACGCCAGTTTTTTTGCGGTGGTTCTTAGCCATGTTTGGTAGAAATCGGTCCGGCAGTTTGATGAGTCTGAGCTCTTTTTAAAAATGATGTTAGGCATTTTTGGCATACAATTTAATTAATTTTTAATTTATGCATGGGGTTGTTAATTATTTAATGTTATTTTAAACTACAACTTAGCGTGTATGTACAGTTGCACGCACACATGCGCAACCAAAATTTACCAAGCTGGTACAGTCAAGGGCAAAGATATATATGCAAGTAATGTGAAAGAAAATAAGTAATCATATAAAGTTAAAAAGATATATACTCATTCAAATGGGAATTAATATGCAAACTACACTGGCAACATAAATATGTACCTGGCAAGTCCAAAAACTTGTATACAATCAAAATTCCATTATTAGTATCCTGCAAATAATGCAAAATATTATAGTCATACTTATGTAATTAAATATAGATTCAGTAATTGCCACAAAAATATGTATACAAAATGTAATCTGCGAATATCAACTTTACGGCCTAGTCACACGAAACAAATTTGTAAAGTCGTCGCCCCCGGAGAATAAAACCGTAATACTATGTTACGATAGTTTTATTGTTTTTGCATTTTTGGCTTCTCCGTGACGTAATGCATCTTGTGATTTTTTTCCATATTTTTCCTGAGAGTTTTTACGAAGTTATTGTTTATTTAATTTTTATTCGTTGGAAATTTCGTCTCATTTGTTTTCGCCATTACTACCGTAACAATACTTTAGATTGGCAAACTATAAACCGAAATTCGGCAAAACATGGTGGCGATACTTATCATTGTTACAAAATGATTCGCGGTTTTTCGTAATAACCTTTACCATTTTATTCGGGTGAAACTTAATAGTGGCACTTCGAGTAAGTGCTGTAACTGTTAAAAAGTATTTGTTTAAATTCTGTACCATATTATTGCCGCTCTTCCGATCTCACTCCAGTTATCTTAACAGCCAGTTACTACTGTTATAGAATGGGAAAAACCTATGCATCTATACAACTCTCGAACAGACTGGAACGCATTCCGCGACTACATAACTGAAAATCATCAATCTAAAAGTCAATCTTAAAACGACAGTCGATATTGAGCTAGCAACTCAAAGAATTACTACACTAATCCAAAATGCCTGCTGGAAAACCACTCCCACTGTCTCACATATGGAAAAGTCAACCAATATCCCTATGTATATAAGAAAAAATTTATCCGAGAAAAGGAGGCTACGGCGTGTATGGCAATTTAGTAGACGCCCAACTGATAAAACTGCGCTGAACAGCGCCATAAAAGAGCTAAAAAAACCTGGTTAAAACAATTAAAGATGACAAACTGCAAGCCACATTCGAATCACTAACAGCAACCAGAGCGACCAACTACTCGCTATGGAAGGCTGCAAAGTCCTACGATTGACCACAGACACACAAGGCCCCTATCAGATATGGTTTAGAAAAATGGGCTAGAACAAATCAAGAAAAAGCTATGTGTTTGCTGAACGTCTCGCTCAGGTATTCACACCAAACGCTGCAACAGCAAATGACACAGAGAAGCATGTGGAGCAAGTACTACAAGAGGATCTCCAACTAGACCTTCCAATTAAACCAGTCACCCCTAAGGAACTGCAAAGGTGCATAAGAAATCTGGACAGTAAAAAAGTACCGGGGTACGATCTGCTAACAAAAGAAGTTCTGAGAGAACTACCCAAGAACACAATCGTCTTCATTACTGTTTTGTTCAATTCCCTGATTCATGGAAGATCTCACAAATTACCATGATCTACAAACCGGGTAAGCCAGTTAATGAAAAGACATCCTACAGACCGATAAGTTTTCTTCCAACACTATCGAAACTGTTTGAGAGAATCCTACTCAGTCGACTAATGCCACTGCTGATGGAACAAAACATAATGCCGGATCACCAATTCGGCTTCAGAAAACAACATAGCATAATAGAGCAGGTTCACAGGCTATATCAATGCATTAGAAAAGCTCTAGAACAAAAAGAGTACTGCTCTTCGGCATTTCTCGATATACAACAAGCTTTTGACAGGGTCTGGCACAAAGGGTTGCTATTCAAGATCAAAAAGAGTTTACCACATTCATTTTACTTGCTCTTCAACTCGTACCTTGGTGATAGAATGTTCTTTGTAAAGGAAGCTGATGCCACATCAAAGTTCTATCCAATTAAGGCTGGGGGACCCTATATTGTATAACCTGTTCACGTCGGACCTCCCGGACGAACCTGGAGTTGTCACTGCAACTTATGCTGATGATACTGCAATCCTTGCGAGACATGAAAACCCAAATACTGCATCGACTGTGCTTCAGAAGGGCCTAGAAGCGACACAAAAATGGCTTGATAAGTGGAGAATAACAGCTAGCGTAAGTAAATCAGTGCACGTAACGTTCTCACTCAAACAGGGCAACTGCCCACCAGTGAAACTAGGCAACACAACTCTGCCGCATAGCGACCATGTGAGATACCTTGGAGTTCATCTGGATAGACGACTTACCTGGAAAGCACACATCAAAGCTAAAAGGGACGAAATAGCTTTGAGAGCTACGCAGAACCCAAATTGGATGCTGGGAAGAAACTCAAAACTCTATAGACAACAAACTTTTAATATTATAAGGCCACACTCAGGCCGGTGTGGATGTATGGCATTGAGCTCCGGGGCAGCGCCAGCGAATCTAACATAATGACCCTACAGCGTTTGCAAAACAAAATACTAAGGTCAATTGCTAATGTGCCATGGTACACAACAAAATATAAAGAGATACATCAGCATCTAAAAATCCTTATAGTAAAAGAGGAAATACGCATGTCAGCTGAAAAATATCAAACACGACTTAAATACCATCCGAACGGGTTCGCCCGGCAGCTAACAATGGTCGACTATCAGAGGCGACTCAAAAGACATAACCATCTAGGAACTAAAGTCACGATTCTAGTTTCGGTTACCTCAAATGAGTGATTGCGTCTCACTGGTGAGCACACTCTGAAACGCGAAGAAGCCTGCAACACATCTGATCATAGTCTTTTCAAACTGATAGCAGATTACATAGAAAAAAAAATACTATACTTTCTTATTGGGTCAATTTCCCAAGCAGTAAATTTTGATGGCAAGACTGAAAACGCAGGTGCAGAAGGCTTTGATAATGTAGAACTATTTTTTTTAGGAAACAGCCCCCTATTGTCTACCTCGGGCAACAGCTAAAATTAAAATATTATGTTATTTAATCATTTAAAAAAATATATTTAGACCGTATTTCTCATCGAGGTGGGTTGTCCCGGAGCCGGTTTTAGTTACAAAATGCTGGATAAATCGAACACTATGCGTGACAACAAAAAAAAATTACCTTTGTTTTATTACCATATAAACAGGTAACAAAAAAAACACATCACCTGATTTTTACCTCATTTGTAAACCTCTGAATATGTGCATATACATTTGTCCGGAGAGACGGTCTCATTCCGCGGGCAAATTTTGGGAACGATTTATTTGCCGAGTTTGACCCTTAAGCCCCTCCGTCTCCCGCGCACCCCGAGCGATAGTCGAACTGCGGCGCTCGGCGAGAGTAGACGTATGTAACGACGAACGTTTCCGAGCAAAACATAAGTATTTCTCATCGCCATGGTGTGGGGACAAAAAAAGTTTCATTCCGGAGTTCGTCATAACTTTTATATTTTGTATCGCTTTTCTTTTAAATTTATATATGTCACGTCTAATGTAGTCCTGATTTCAAGAGTTTAATTAGTTTAAGAACACGAGGCTTACTTTTTTTTTAATATTTATTTTTATGTCGAGTTTCTCATTCCACCATATTTATTCCGGTGTTTCCGGTGTAGTAAAACCGGAATGACATCAAATGTAGCTTCACTTTATTATTATGAAATGGTTCCGTAGCATAATTTCTAAAATCAAATACTGAACTTATTTTATTGTACCACAGCTCATGTTCTTAGATAAAATTTACGCTTGTAGGCCATCAGGGGGCGCTACAAAAAGGGTTTAAAAATTTGGTTTCCGTACCCAAAGGGCAAAAACAGGACCCTATTACTAAGACCACTGTTCGTCTGTCACCAGGGTGAATCTCATGAACCGTGAATATCGTTATAGCTAGACAGTTGATTTTCACATACGATGTAGGATTCTTTCACAGCTACACAATAAATACTAAAGACAGAATTATTTTTATCTTTGTCTGTCTATGTAAGGTATTGTCATTCTTACCTGTCCTATTTGGTAAACAAAATTCTAACCTCAAAAAGTCTCATTTTCATATTTTTTTAACTATTTCAACGTAAATAAAGGAACTGGAGATAAAATATCAGCAAAATTATGTACAAAATATTACCTCAGGTTTATTAATTACATAATAAATCCTGTACGATACTTAAAAGCGTAGTGTATTGCTATCAAGTATTGAAAACATGACACATATTGTTGTGTGTATAAATTTATAATGCTGCATCCAATTATTATTTGATAACTGGAAGGTTTATCATCATTTGATAAACAACATTTTTCAAACAATCACTTCTTAACAAACAACGATTTACAAACTATTCATTTCACAAACCTGTCATTCCTAAAAATGATCAATTTACAAATAATTCAAATCGTTCAAAGGTTAACTGGAAGAGATCCCTTTTAGGGATAAGTTCGCCTTTGTGCATTTGTTTTGTCCTGTATTCATCTTTTTCTTGTGTTTTATGTACGTATGTAAAGAGTTATATACATACATACATACATGCATAATTCCTCGGTAATAATCTCATATATCTATTCTACAACATAATTATGATGTTTTTTCAAGTAACCAATGTTTTATGCAATTTCTAATTTGTGAATCGTTGATTTGCCTAACGTTGTTTGCAAAATGAATACCATGAAATGTTGTTTACCAAGAGATGAAATACCTACTTAAAACATATTCATCAACCGGCACCAAATTTTCGCTCTTAGGACTATTAAAATGCCACTTACTTAAGGTCTGTCTGTATTTTTTCTAAATAAAAGACGTGATTATGGAACCCTGTTTATTACTTTAATTCCGGTGGTCTATATTTCATTCCAGTGGGCTGATATTGTCATCCCAGTGTATATTTATCATTCCGTTGTAAGGTATCATTCATTCCGGTGTACATTTATAATTCCGTTGTGTGTTTAGAAATTCGACCTCTAATAACTCAAAAACTATTTAAGATTTCAGGTTCCCTTTTACATATGTCTTGCAAAATAGTCTAAGGTATCGTTTGACATTTAAAAATCTAAAATAAAAACACATATAAGGGATCACACCGAAATGATACAAAAAATGAGTACTGTTGAAATTGACCCTATTATGTTTTATCTCGTTTATTCTGATTATGCGTTAAATTGTTAATTTTACAAATCTGTACTGTGATTTAAAGCTATAAGTAAAGATTATAGATAAGACGAGTAAATAAATGGTTAATTTTGATGTCCTGTGGTAACCTAAGACTTATTTTGAATAAATAGAATATTACTAGGTACTTTTTTGCTTTCATATTTTTTTTTATAATCGTCTGTAACCATTATAACCACATTAGTTTTTTCCCTGAACAAAATTGCACTGTGCTTGTAACGTTACAACCAAAGGAAAAATAAACGAGAATAAAATCGTAATGATTTATTACTACACAAGACAGTTGTTGCCAAAGTCACTGAACAGAATCACAAAGTCACATTACGATAGCCTTAGTTGTTCGTGACTTCAACGAATAAGATGGTAATCATGCAATACAAAATATATTTAAGTGTATATTATCGGTAATGTGAATTTCGGCTTATAACAAATAAATTAGGCCTATTAAAAATAAATGAATTAAAACATGCAAAAACCCTAAAAATCACCATTCATTTGATATATTACACGTTGGTTAATTCCTGGTAGAACGCAAGATATAAAGCAGAAACGGTTTTTTCTTTCTCCTGTAAAGTTTACTTTTTCCTATTACCATTTTATTCTCCGGGGACGACGAAGTATGTTTTGACAATTCACGAAAACAGTACAGACTTGTCATTGCATATGTTTGTCGCATGTTTTGACCTGTCACCACGACGTTATCAATCGGCATGTTTAATAGATTTTACAGATTCAGATTTCGTTGATTTTGATTGAAGATGAAAACGCTAGGTAAATTCAGGGACAACTCAAGAAGGCTTGTGTTATGGGTATCTACTAGTTACGAGTAGATGACGATATACATACCTATATAAATAAATACATACTTAAATATATAGAACATAGAATGTACGTATGTATGTATGTATGTGTGAATGTATGTATGTATAAGAAAAACATAGAATGTACCAGTTGCTTCTCGTCCCGCGTAGATGGTAAAAGTCCATCGAGGGAATGGGCGAAATTCTTTGGAATCATGTTATAGGCGATGCGGCTAGCAACCCATCACTATTTTGATTAATTTTTCCACCTACACGCCTACAATCATGCTAAACGTGGCCTTAAGGTTTTGTTTCCTCAGGCTCTGTCTACCCCGTAAGGGATAAAGACGTGATATATGTATATCGTATGTATGTATGTATGTAGAACATCCATGACCCAAGCACAAATATTCAAGTTGATCACACAAACATTACCCTGGCCGGGTCTCGACCCCGGGACCTTCGACTCAGAAAGCGGTTGCTTCACCACTGAGCCATCCGTGTCGTCAATATCAAATCATACAGTAATTGGCGATTTACGCTATTTTCAATTTTTTTTTTACTTCATCACCATCATCATCATCATCATTTCAGCCATTACAAGTCCACTTTTTTACTTAATAAAAGGCAAAGTATACTTAAAATAACTGTATAATAAAGAAAACCACTCCTTAAACTTAAGACAAAGTGATTAGAGACTAATATTTTCTATAGTACGTTATTATTAACATGTTTAATATTTCTTACCGTGATGCCTAATTCGTCAGCAGAGCTATATCAAGCACGGATATACCTTCCTCGCATAAGGCAACAATCCTATGTTTTAAATGATCGCTTAAACGACACATTTTCTATTTCAAAATTAATGAAAAGCCGCAAGAAAAACCCTAAGAAACGGTAAGTCAAATGGAATTAAAAAATCCAAAAGTGACACATGACACATGCACATACATATGCACAAATCACGTCTTTATCCCTTACGGGGTAGACAGAGTCTATGGTAACAGGTACCTACAACCTACAGGCCACATTTAGCAAGATTGTGGGCACATGACATGATTTAAAATAAATAGAGTAATGATCAGTTAAAGAGTTTGGAATAGCAGTTGTTGTATACGACTTGAAGCTTCAAGTGGTTGGCTGATTACATTAAGATTACAGAGTTCGATGTTACGCAAATACGTTCATAAGCTCCTGACAATAGAGTTATGTTAATAGAATTTTGGATTGTTTACATATTTTTGGTTATCATATTAGATACATAATTAATGGTTAAATAGTGTATACATATTTTTGAACTTTACGGTGTTTCTAAGTTTATGGCCTAATACATGAGGACATAATATTGCAAATGTTGTATACATAGTTATCTCTCAAATCATGTATACTAATTTATGTACTTTTGTATGTTGCCAAATTTATGACCATTTAGATGACCATGCTTTTTGACACTCAGTGGTGTTTACATATCTTTGCCCTTGACTGTACTCTGGTAGAAAGGTATACACGCATGCGTAAGGCGTAAACCGGCTTCACTTTATCGTCCGCAGAACTCCTTCTTGACTTTTTATCAGGTCAAAAGGATGAAAAAATTAACAATAATTTAGCTCCTTGATGCCAATGACAACGGAAGAAAATTGACATCTTATACGCTAAAAGAAAATAAGAATTTATTCAAATGTACGCATCTGTGGCAGACGTCAGTGGTATGAATGTAAATACAACGTTTCGCGGATTCCTTGCGTGGGTGCGGATAGGGTTACCGGACTACAAACTTCAAGCCACCTACCCCGTAAGGAATAAAGACGTGATTTGTGTATAAAAAACGAAGGATTTCACCAAGCTTTTTTTTCCTGAATATCATCACTGCCTTGGTCTTGGTGATTTATTCGTTACTACTAATGTTTCTCCCCGCAAGTACATGAAATTAAATTCTTATATACTTTTTACGTTATTCCATTATAGGAAAGACAGAGGAGCCTAGCCCATACAGCCAAATAAATATATATTATGGAACAATTCACACAAATTAACCTAAATAATTATGTATATCATGACAAACCTACGTATAAATTTACAATGTAGTATTTTGGAAAAAAAATATTATTATAATATATATTTGATTAAATATTTTATTTACAATTGGCGATCTTTTTGTGACTTTCTTATGTTTTGACATAAAAATATAATATAATTTTACAAATAGAAATAAATGAATTTAATTTAATATAATCTAATAGATATAGAGTCACTAAAAGACGTCAATTAACAATATTTTTCAACAAGAAGCGGTCATTGTAAAGAAGTAAGTTGACCGTTTCAAACTAAGCAAGTGATATTTTGACACTTTTTCAAAATGGTGGGATATTGACTTAAAATTTAGATCATGCACATGATACTTTTGACATTGTTTGATTGTACTGAGCGCATTACGTCTTTATTCCTTCAGGGTAGATAGAGCCTGGGCAAGACCCAAAGGCCACTATTAGCGTGATTGTGGAGCACCGATGATAATAATTTATGATGATCACTATTCAAGACAGCACAGCCTTTTTGGAGTTTTCCTTTTTATAGCTTTTGTCTATGGCTTTTAAAATATTTTTACTTAGACCGAGCTGTAACCGTAACTATGGCACGTTACAGTAACTAAAAGCCCTAGTGTACGTGGCTCGCGAGGCTGACGGCAAGCGAAATCAAATTTTTAAAGGTCTATCCAGAGAAAGCAGTGTCAGATAGATTTCTCTGGGTTTTTTAGTGTTATGCCATGGCAACCCTACGCGCGGCGCGCGGCTGCCTACTGTGAATTCACCTCCGAACAACCTTCTTTATAATGGATGAGGTTTTTGCAATCTCGAGTTGGAGCAAACACGTAGGATAATAATACACCTCCCTTCTAGAAAATTGGATTTTTAGAACAATAACCGGATATTACTAAACGATGTTGGTAGGTGTAAAGCGAAAGAAGTATGTCAGGATTGTAGCAAGTGGAACAAAGTAGTCTCTGCCGACCCCTGTGGGAAAGAGGCGTAACGGTATGTATGTAGCTACGTACCAAAATTATTTTGTACCATACCTTCTATCTGGCTATGGTGGTTTGCATGGGTGCGTAACGATGGCTATAAATTTTTTTGGTATAATATTAGTAGCAATAACGCTCATTTGATATAATTATTAAATCATATAACAACACTTAATATATTTACATATGACATAATTATCATTTCTTATAATGATCATTTGATATAATATCATTTAATATAACATTCTTTAAGTATAATGCTTATTTCCTATAATGAACTTGTGGTATAACGTTATTTTTATATAAAATACAATTGGCATATCAAAAAGTAGGTTAGGTTAGGTTTGAACTGCGTCCCCCAACAAAAACGAACTGCTATAAAAAAGTTGGTTAGGTTAGGTTAGGTTAGGTTATGATTGTTATATATTATGATTTGTATATAAAATGAGTGTTATACCATATAATCGTTATAAGAAATAAGCGTTATACCGAACGATAAATATACGAAATAAATGTATATATTTTAAAATTATACCAAACGTTTATTATACACAATGAGTGATTATACCCTTTGAAATTATATCAAATGTTGATATATCGAGAGAAAATATATTAAATATTTTTATATCGATCATTACACACCCGGTTTGCATAATTGTCATTTCACAAACGTGGTAAACTAGCCAGCACCCAAGAACGCCCGCAACTCTAGAGGTTTGCAGATCCGTTGCCAGCCTAGAAGGCTGAGATATATTAAGTCTTATGCCCAAATTTCACCAGCTGTCTTACTTGGCCATGCCGGAACACAGCAGTGCAAGCTCGGCAGCTCGGCGGCAGGATTAGCTAGTAAGACGGAGGTAGCGATCTGGACAAACCTTGCACGAGGTCCTACCACCAACTAAAATTTGTTTATCATTAATTTTATTCCGCGAAATTGCTGAATTCGATAGTCAAATTCCGCGCAGACAGAGTCGGGAACAACAGCTAGTTTTATACAGTATTTCAGACACAATAGATTTATGCACGTTTTATTTCCTTAGCTCCAAGTTCCGGTCCTTAGCCGTGGTCCACCCACAGTTTGTCCCCTAGTTTTCGACGGAGCTCTGCCCAAGGGCCATCGGCGGAGCTCCTTTTCCTGGGCCAACCCTTCGGGCAACTTTTTTATTTTTTTATTTATTGAAAACAAATTAATAATACACAATTTAAAATCTTTATAACAGCGGGCGAAAACTCGCCAGAATTTATCTGGCGCTGCTGGTCACTCAAATTTGTTCCTTAAACCAAACAGACTAGTTATTGTTGCGCTGCGTTACAGTTCATGTAAAATGCTTTGACAATTCTCTTGCATCTACTTAACTGAAGATACCTAACTAACCTACCTATTTTCGTATTAAAATTATTATTGAGTGATGTGAAAGGTGGGATAACTTAGTGGGAGCACGGGTAAGTATGCCCCAGTTCCTCACGCCCTTCGCGTTCCGTACGCACAGGCTTGGAACTAACGTTGTTTGCGCCCATAATTCAGCGCTGCGTTTTTCCAAACATTATTACGTGACGAGGTTGTCACGTTCGTTGCTTCTCAGGCCTCAAGACAGGTGACACACGGATAACGATGTTTACGATGACTTAGAACGCGTATAGACTAACCAAAATCTTGAGCTTTGCGACCTCCGCGCTTCTAATTTAGTACAGATGTGCAAAATTCTTTCCCGTCGTATTAGCTCGGAAATGTTCGTATTTGTATTTGCCATGCCACTTCAGTCTGACTCATAGACACATCGGCATCATTCGGAAGTAATCGTGTGTTCACGATTGGAAAGGATTTTTTAAGCGTTTTCCTATAAAAAGTCCACATGAACATTTGTTTCCACAATTTAACTATTTTGGGGTTTTCTTTTACATTTAGGTAGGTATATTTAGTTTTAGCATAGATATCTAGGTTTTTAAAATTAGTGTTTGTATATTTTAATTAATCGTGCGAGTTTTAAAAAACAAATAAATTCTTACTCAGAACCGTTACCCTATCGATCCTTATACAAGAAAAAATGTGTCCCAAAATTACCATTCCTGTTCATCACTTCATTTAATATAGTACCTAAGTGCGGAACGTGACGAACAGGAAAAATAATTTCATAGTAAAATCTGGGTCACATTTTTTCTTGTATGAGAATCGATAGGGTAAACGATTCTAAGTAATAAAAACCCAAAATATTTAAACTCTGGAAAAAATGAACATTTGGGCTTTTTTTAGAAAACGCCCATTTACTACGTCTGTAATAGCTTTTGCCCTCGATTTTGTCCGCGCATAATTAATATACATAAGTGGTGAAGCTCTTAAGTCTTTATTCCCCACCCCGCGGGAATTTCTTAAAAACTGGAAGCACTTTTTATCTGTTACAATTCCCTGCTTGCATGATAAATTTCAAGATTATAATACCTATAGTTGCGGAGGTAGGGCATTTGCAGCGGACCTATATAAACCCTATTTACTCCCTGTCCCGTGGGAATTTCTAAAAATCCCGTCTTAATAGGTACACTATAACTAAGAAATTTTGTTCTCAAGGAATATGACTGTCTGCCAAATTTCAAGTCTGTAGCGTTGTCTGTCAGTCAGTCAGCCAGTCACGGTCCTCTTTTATATGTAGGGTAAAGACGAATCCGTCTTCGTCTAAATAAAATACAACGTAAGCAAAAACTGTATATTTTTCGTTAATAACTAAAGTACCTAACATAAAGCACTACATTATTACGAAATTCATTTCTTGTTCTTAAGACACATCTTATGAAATTTATTGCTATCTTGAAGCAGCTTAGTCGATGTCAATAGATAGATACGTAGCTATATGAAAATATAATACTTATTTGACAAAGGTTTTCATTAGGGAATCTAGAAATTGGAATGAACCAAATTCATCATTCCATTTTTCGGATTATCAAGATAAGGCTGCTTGCTGCTTTGAAACGACTACGTATTTTTCTGAGTGAGGCATCATTTTACCTTTTAATAGGTTTATATTTTGTGAATTGTTATACAGCAAAATACTTTAATATCTTACATACATAAAACATAAATCACGTCTTTATCCCTTACGGGGTAGACAGGGCCTAAGGTAACAAGACCTAAAGGCCACGTTTAATAAAATAAAAAAATAATAAAAATAAATTTGCAAATTGGCCGCCAAGAGCTCTTTTACATGTCTTTTTTTAAACTACCAGCGCATTCGGAAAGATCAAAGTCATTTTTTCAATACTCACTTACTTGAGATATAGGAAATGAGCCATTTGATTCTAGACCTATGTTAGAAAGTGTCACAAACTAGATCGATTTATTGCACCCGAAACAGCCTGTATACCAATTTTCCGTTGTCGAGTGATGCTCGACATGTTTCGGACTAGTTCGTATCTTTTGGAGCGCTCGCCCCGGCGACAGCCCAACGAATACTTTTATACGTGAGTTATCGGTTTGTCTAATTATGATTGAGTCTCACGGTAGTTTCATGTTGAAAGAATTAAATAGTTAAAAAAAATCCAAATGACACTGAAACTTAGAACACAGAAAAATCTGAAAAGTAAAGCTATGGCCGGGAATCGAACCCGGATCCTCGTCATTCCGTGACGCGTGCTGTACCCCTACACCACCCATAGCAGGTGGGTAAACCTTAGCTATCACGAGACCTTGTAGATAATTAGTATCAAGGCAAGCTTCAAGTCAATTTGACCAAAATGGTCGAAAAATCAAATTCGGAAGCGGTCAATTTTACAAACAGTGCAAGTTCGCGAAGCTAGGTCGTAATCAAAATTCGTTAAAAGTAAAAATCAAATCGTGATAGCTGAGTACCATAATTTAAATGAGGATTTACTGGTACAAATGCGGCAGTTGTAAACACATCGATTGTGTAAATACACCGAAGGGACAGATTTCCTCGTTTATCTGTGCCGGTACCATTAAACGGGTATATAACGCCGCCGCGGGCAAAATGTCTATTGCTTGGCTGTTTGGTTGGCGTGAACCCGATTACTTTAAGCTAGAAAAATTAAAATTAAAAAAATGTTCTAAAATATTTCGGCAGGAAGTTGGATTACTACACCAAAAAGTAAAATTGCACAATTATAGGCAAGGAATGGTAGCCCGTAGTGGTTTTTCATAGATTTGTCATAATATTAGCAGGTAGGGCCTACCTACGTCCGTACAACCTACCTGGTAGGTAAATAGGACCTGTAAACACTTTAAAATGCATTTCATTTTTAACTGAATTCAAAAAAGGAGGTTCTCAATTCGGTTGTATTTTTTTAATGTTTGTTACCTCAGAACTCCGTCAGATGTGGACCGATTTCAAAAAATACTTTATTGTTGGAATTTATTTTCGGTGAGTGCTACTTACTTATTTATATGTGTGAAGTCGGTGCTGCCTCAGCTCAAATAGTTCCAAGCCGAATAGGAACTAACTATACATATAGGCAGATGGACTATGTCCACTTCTGCCACGCATGCCACACATAAACATAACGATGTTATGATGGCAGCGTGGGTGGTGCTGCGGGCTGAGGCATCCTACTTTAAAAATATAAGTATAAACAATTTACAATTAATATAACTTATTATGAAGTCTATAGGCGGATTTAGGCTACATTTGAAGGCGGTTCTTTTTTTATATCTTTTGCTATTTATATAACAATATTGTTTGTATCCGTCGTGGGTTTTCAGAAAAAAATATTTAGCTTTCTATCTTCTATTTAAACCCCAATTTCATCAGGAAATCAACGTAGCGTTTCATTATAAGAATTTATAAGTTACGGGCGTGTTTTCAGACCGCCCTGAGGCAATTTTGAGGAATTTCTCTACATCGTTTCTAATAAAGTAGGTGCAAATGAAATACCTGCTGGCTTTTTCGAGAAATCTAGGCTATTTACCCTTTTCTACCGCAGGATCAACGCCAACGACCTATATACGAGTACATATACGTATATTACTTCAATGCAAAGTCACCTTCGTTCAATGGGGGCTATCGCGCGTGAATTTGCCACCAGAGGCGCTAGTGTAGAGTGAGGTCCAATAACATTCACTTCCCACTGGTTTTGGCGGGCTTCGTGACATAAATTATAATTTCTTTCTTTTACCTGTTGAAAAGTGATCTCCTTCGTGAAATAATCGCAATTATGGATTATTTGGCGATTAATTTGAACGCTTTGAAAGCGGAATTAAAATAAAGAGGCTCAAAAATAAGCGGTCTCAAAGTTTAAATTAAAGTTAGTTATTTATAATTAACGAACTTAATGAGATTCAAGATTTAAAACTTTGTTTCGACGCCGATCTTATAAAGTCGCCTTTTACAGCTATATCTCTGGACCTCAGTCAACAGTGGCGCCAACTAGTGAGCAAAGAAACGATTACTTAAAAGTAAGTAAGTAAATGCTTTATCGTACAAATATAATGAAACAGACACAATTCACAAAAAAAAACCAAATATATACACAAAGGCAAACTTATCCCTATAAAGGATCTCTACCAGTTAACCTTTGAGTTAGAGCATTAAACGCGGGACCGACTAAGAGTAATTTTAAAATTACTCGTTTACTTTAGTTTCAGTTCAGTTAATTTTTCATGTATAATGTTTATCTGTTGTTCGTAATTATTTAATTTAAATCATACACGCGTGGCCCGACACGCACTTGGCCGATTTTTTGCTTTACATAACTACTACTGTTTCAGCTGTTGTTTACACGAATTCATCCAAATCAATTAAGCCACGTTTACCGCGTTCGGAATAACCCGGCGCGGAAAACGGAAGTGTTGACGGCAGCAGTTGACACGAGGAAATAGCTCCGCCGGACGAGTCGAGGGCGACCCGTCGCGCGCATCTTGCGAGTTAATGGGTCGACTTTGAACAGCACCGAGGTCTGTTGACATGGGTTTATTCATTCTAGTAGTTTCTTCCCTGCTGTGGGAGCAAAGAAACATAGAATGCACCAGTTGCTTCTCTACCCGCGCAGATGATAAAAGTCGAGGGAATGGGCGACAATCATAGGCATCATGTTATAGGCGACGAGGCTAGCCCCCCCACCCCATTACTATTTTGATTCCATTTTCCACCTATACGCCCACAATCTTGCTAAACGTAGCCTTTAGGTCTTGTTACTTAAGGCTCTGTCTACCCCGTAAGGGATAAAGACGTGATTTGTGTATGTATGTATTAGTTCAAAACTACTCGTATTACCCAAGCAATATTTGTATGCTTTCAACATGAAACTACCGTGAGACTCAATTATAATTACACATGTATAAAAATCTCGCTCGACATGTTTCGGACTAGTTCGTAGTCCTTGCTCTTGGAGCGCTCGCCCCGGCGGCAGCGAAACATGTCGAGCATCACTCGACTTTTATACGTGAGTTATTCGTTTTTGTGTAATTATGATATTTGTGAAATTAAATAAATGAATTTCGTAGGCCCGTACGAACCGCTATCACCATTACTCCGGAATCCTGTAATCCTGCCGCCAAGCAACAGTGCTTGTGCGTGGTAACTTCTTACCATGGTACCGCCTATGTACTTTAGAATCAGTTTATGTCACGTCACCAGAGTGGCGTTGCATACGAAAAAAATATTTACTTAGTAAATAATTATGCAATAGTATTATATGCGAAATAATACATAACATATATCAGGTCTTTATCCCTTACGGGGTAGACAGAGCCTAAGGTAACAAAACCTTAAGGCCACGTTTAGCATGATTAAGGGCGTATAGCTTGAAAGGGAAATTAAAATAGTGATGGGTTGCTAGCCGCATCGTCTATAACGTGATTCCTAAGACTTTCGCCCATTCCCTCAAAAATAAAGCAAAAAGGTAAGGGGGAAGGGGATGCGAAATGATATTCGGTGAAACGAATCTTCGGCGACATAAAATTATGCGAAACGAGTCTTATGCGAATTGATACTTATGCCAACTACCTAAATTTATGCGATTTAATTATTCTGCTTAAAAGTTTATGCCACGTGCGTTTTGTCGAGCGAGTTTCGGGCAAAAAGAGATTAAATATTCCTGAGAAGCTTTAAGAAGGGATTTTTTGAAATTCCCACGGAATAGGGAATAAATAATATATTTCTCAGTAACTGTAATAACTAAACTCTTCAAATTTAGCACACCTGTAGATGATTGTAACACTAAAACATGTTCTCAGGGAAAATGCGAAATTCCCGCGGGACAGAAATAAGTGCATTTAACTTCAGGGCTGTTTTTAAATATTATTTCACTAATTGACATTTAAAAATTTTTTAAATATGTCAAAACAGTTATTTCTATCCCGTGGGAACTTTACACTTTCTCGGGATAAAAGTAATCTATGACAATCAAAAACAGTGTAGCTTTCTATTAGTGACAGATTTTTGATCGGCCTCACTGTAGGATTTACTTATTTCTATACCCCGGAAATTTTGAATTATCAGGGGGAAAAGTAAATACTTCGTCTATTATTACTGTCTACAGTTTACGCGTACGAAGTCGCGGGCAAAAGCTAGTAGTGTTTGCGTCTACTCGCTCGCTTGCCAGAAGTAAATTAACACCTCTGCCTATGTGAAGTCCTGTAAACATACGTAGGTGTAGCGTGTAAACATAGCCCCCTAGGGACGATATGTACGGCTAACGGCTCTCATAGATCAGCTGACCGGATCCGAGGGCCGTCCACGCGTCCGGCATCGCCATACGGTAGACGCAACTAATTCGCGTTACGTCCATTTGACGGTTACTTAGTTCCGTTAACATTAGCTAAACAAACTTAGTCAATAATAGGTTAGATTGAAACAATGTAACACATTGTGCAAATGTCAGACTAAGAATGAAACTCCTCGGCATTGGATACCCTGAACCAGGAGATTAAGGCACTACCACTGCGCTCAATCACCAAATTCACATACACATACACAAATCACGTCTTTATCCCTTACGGGGTAGACAGAGCCTAAGGTAACAAGACCTACAGGCCACGTTTAGCAAGACACTGAGGGCGTAGAGGTGGAAAGTGGAATCAAAATAGTGATGGGTTGCCAGCCGCATCGCCTATAACATGATTCCTAAGACTTTCGCCCATTCCCTCGATGGGCTTTTACCATCTGCGCGGGAAGAGAAGCAACTGGTATATTCTATGTTTTTTCTTTGCTCCCAGACCAGCATGGAAGAACCAATGAAACAATGTAACACATTATCTGCAAATGTCAGACTAAGAATGAAACTCCTCGGCATTGGATACCCTGAACCAGGAGATTAAGGCACTACCACTGCGCCCAATCACCAAATTAATGAATGAGGTGGTAAAAGCGATGAAATAGTACGGAGGAGGGGTAATTACACAAAAGATCTACGACCTAGACTAAGATAAGATAGGTCAATAACTGGGACTATAAGGTATGTCGGATAAATGAATTTGTAGCTACCTATGCAGGGCCGTCTTAAACTAGGCTGGAGCCCTTGAGTACACAAAAATTTGGAGCCCTTTTGGAAAGTAAAAAGCAAGAAAAAAGTGTAATGTGCCCTACAAAAATGTTTTGAGAATAAATGTGTGAGAGAAATTGTCGGTCCTTCGGGGCCCCCTGGGGGACTACTCCGAAATTCGATTTCGAAGTTCGTATCACACCGTCACACTCACTCTCGATTTAATGACCATTAGTGTGAGAGGGACGCAATGAAACGAACTTCGAAAATCGAATTTCGGAGTATAAGGGCTGAGCATGGGGGTCCTGGGACCCCGTGTGCCCTTATGGTGAAGACGGTATTGTACCTATGTGATCAATGGCTTGCGATAGACGATGATGATACGATATTATCGTGATACCGGTATGTCGATGAAGGACCGTGGATTACCAAACAGGCGGGTTTGCTGCGATGGTACGCATCTAGATTTCGTTGTTTGGATGATACGATACTAAATTGATCGTCTAATCCATGATAATAGGGATTAATCAATTTCATGGTGCTAACTTTGTGCGCATAGTCGAGATAATACATACATACCGTCACGCCTCTTTCCCACCAGGGTAGGCAGAGACTACTTTGTTCCACTTGCTACGATCCTGACATACTTCTTTCGCTTCATCCACACTCATCAATCTCTTCATACATGCTCGTCGGTTTTGGGTACTCCTGACCTGACCTTTTTCCAAAACGTCTCCTATTTCGTCTCGGAACATCCGTCTAGGCCTTCCCCTCCCCACGCAACCATTCACACTCCCCCTAGAGATCTGTTTAGTTAGTCTATTCATCCATCCGCTCTACGTGACCAAACCAACTAAGCATACTTTTTTCCTATTCTAGTCACTATATCCTCTTTCACACAAACACGTTCCATTATCACACTATTCCTTATTCTATCTTTCAGTGACACACCTTCCATACTTCATAACGCTTTCATTTCTACTGCATTTATTCTACTTTCATGCTTCTTTTGCCATTGTCGAGATAATTATTTATCGGATATGTTTTATGTCCCAATTAAAGCGGATATGGATGGCAGGTGGCCACTTAAAGTTGCCGAGGGAGACCGGGCAGGAAAACGCAAGGTTGGAAGGCCTGCCTGCTGGCTGACGACATCGCGAAGACAGTGGGAAGCGGCTGGATGCGAATGGCAAGGGACCGCATTTCATGAAGAGTGATGAGCACGCCAATAGGAATCTGCCTGTGCTCAAAAATGGATGACCACAGGCTGAAGAAGAAGTAGATATTAAGTATGTATATTGGATACGTTTCGAACCAATTCTTGGTTCTTGCTCAAGGTGTGCTTGAACGGATAGTCGACCGATGACGAGCTCAGAACTAGAAGAGAACAAAACCTACCTTACTAAAATACGTAAGTGATATTCATATCCGAGTCTTAAAGAATAAAGATATTTATTGCCACAACACAAAAAAGACATGATACATAGTTATTCAAAAGATGCACAAAATAATAATTTTGAAAAAAAACAACAATATATGTACATAACACAATTACACAAAACAATACACAACAGCAGGTGCCAACAGGCTCAGGCTCAGCATGAGCTGCCAGTCTTGCTGAAGTTTTATATAAAAAAAAAATCTAACATACTCGCTTGTGTCTAATTAATTTACGTACTTATTTTTATCTGAAATGTAATATTTGTTACCTCAGAACGTTGTATCCGAGGAACGCCTATTAGTATTCTTCCCAACATTCAAACTAAACTTGAAGGTATTCGTAAGTTTGAAACCACAAGAGCGTGGTGAAGTTTCGCCGAGTCATACATCAACGTCCTTAGCGGGTATCCATTTTAAATACATTTTTGATGGATGCGATTTCGCCGAAATCCTTAAGTTATTTTCTTTGTACAAGTTCTGAGCCACCACTAACAGCCATATCTTCATAATATAAGCTGTTTAAGAGTCATTATGTATTTTCTCCCAGCTTTAACAACTTCTTCCATGCTGGTCTGGGAGTAAAGAAAAAACATAGAATGTACCAGTTGCTTCTCTTCCCGCGCAGATGGTAAAAGTCCATCGAAGGAATGGGCGACTCTTAGGAATCATGTTATAGGCGATGCGGCTAGCAACCCATCACTATTTTGATTTCCCTTTCCACCTATACGCCCTTAATCATGCTAAACGTGGCCTTAAGGTTTTGTTACCTTAGGCTCTGTCTACCCCGTAAGGGATATAGACTTGATTCGTGATTTGTGATTTTTGTGAGGGATCATTATCAAGTTTAATGAGCACAACTGTTACACATGCAAACCAACGTCGTCGTCGTCATAGAGGGATCGTGTGGTGTAAGGGATAATTAAGTTTATGGGATTTTTATATGTTTTATTGACATTAGTGGAGGGAGGGATTGCATGAAAAAAATATATTTCACACAGGTTTGGTTATCTTGCACGTGAGTAGCAGAGTAGCAAGGTAAATATTTTTGTTCCTTGAAATGGACCTCCGCAAAGTAACGCCTGCTTCAATAAAATACAGATTAGCTATCGGAAAAAGTAGATACTTAATTACTTTCAAGGTGCAAATATCACTACATAGTAAGTATAAAACAAAGTCGCTTTCTCTGTCCACATATCCCTATGTCCCTATGTCCCTTTGTATTTTATGTCTATCAAGGATAATGTTACTAATATCGACCGAGCGACTAAATCCCTGACCTCAGATTTTCACATGCCTAACCTGGCTGAACATGTTATGGGCAGCAATACTACTTTATAAGACCTTATTTAACCATATGTTCATTGTGAATAAATAATCATTTCATTTCATTTCATTTCATTTGTATGCTTATATCTTCAAAACTACACAACGGATTTTGATGCGGTTTTTTTAATAGATAGAGTGATTCAAGAGGAAAGTTTTTATGTATGATTCTACGCAGACGAAGTCGCGGGCAGAAGCTAGTTATTTATATAGTACGGTTACGACACAAAGGGTATTACGAGAATCCTTAAGTTGGCAGTATAAACCTCAGCGAACTAGGGTCAAGCCAATTAGCATATTTTCCAGATTTAATTTACACGCAAATTACTCCCATTTCAATAAAGCCTTGATTATTTTGCCTCGTTAATTTGAAACCCAAACAGGTTCTAAGCGAAGTAAACTCAAAGATTGAACGTTACTATTATTTTTAGATGCTTTTGAGATAAATAAACACTAGCACTTCCTTCCTTATTAAAAAGCGTGTACAAAAAAACAAGTTGCGATCTTTTTTTTTCACATACATACTCTTTTTTCAAGTTTATTTTAACCCATTATACATTTTAAACTTTATGTATTTTAATACGTACCCCTCTCAAGGCTTGGTCTAATACAATAGAGTACGGTAGTCTTACAATAGATACCTTCTCAGAATTATGTCTTATCGTGAAAATAATGAACGCTTACTCACACCATTAACGCTATACCTACCTATAGTTTAATATCAATCAAATGGGTGCAACCACCTCATACGAAAGTCGTGATTACAACGTCTGTTTTTCGACAAAACGCTAAACAAATGAGTGTGATAGTTGAGATTTAGCTTGCCATTTCCGTTGAATAAATTACGACTAATTTTAAAAACGCTTTGATGTGTTTGTTAACAAAATACACGTCTCGTTTCCAGCCTATATACATTCCACAGCTGAACACTGGCCTCCTCTCAGAATGAGAGGGCTTGGGCTATATAGTTCCTACGCGGGCCTAGTGCGGATTAGGAACTTGAAAATACACTACTACACTATAGTAGGTACTCTCGATTCGTACTTTCGAGTGATGTGCTTGAAAATTGGTACCCAAGTCTGGTTTTAGTCTCATTTAATTAATTTTCTAAACGACACTGAAAGTTAGAACACAGAAAAATCCGAAAAGTAAAGCTATGGCCGGGAATCGAACCCGGATCCTCGTCATTCCGTGACGCGTGCTATACCCCTACGCCACCCATAGCAGGTGGATAAGCCTTTGAATTTTTCTATCTGTTACTAGCTGTCACTACCTTGTTACTATGCGAATTTTTCTCGCTAAGCGTCATCTGTTTGAATGATGTGTCTATACGACACGATTACAAACTCCCGTGGAACATCTACTGCTCACCAGGGACGAGAGAAGGCGCTGTTTTTAAAACCGTAAAAGTAGACATAAAAATCAAGAAGCAAAAATTCTTGATTCATTTGATAGTCTCATTTAATTGCTTATTTATTAGAACATCACAAAAGTCTAAATGCACGGACGCAGAGCAAACATTTACGACACTAATACGGTCCAAAGGAAATGAAGTGGAGTCATCGGAGAATATCACAAGATCAAGTAAACTTGAACATTGGACATTGTTCTGTTTTAGGTCTGCTTTAGGTGTGACCTTTAGATCACATTATATATTATACGCGCTACGTACTAAGTACCAAAGTGCCAAAATCGAAATCCTATACGACTATTAATTAAGTATGTTATCCATGAGAATGAGATCAAAGATCACATTATCTCATCCCAGGGCCCGGACTATTGTAGATTAATGCTGGGCCCACACCGCATCGCATCCAAATGTGGTTTTGCGGTGAACCTGATTGAAATCGATAGCTATGTGTAAGTAATTAGCAACTGCTACATGTAAGGAGGTATATATCTATCTAATACCTTTAAACGAGCAATTCTTATATATCATCACTACGTAGTATAAAACAAAGTCGCTTTCTATGTCCCTATGTCCCTATGTCCCTATGTAAGCTTATATCTTCAAAACTACATAACGGAATTTGATGCAGTTTTTTTAAATAGATAGAGTGATTCAAGAGGAAGGTTTTTATGTATAATTCTACGCAGACGAACTCGCGGGCAGAAGCTAGTATATGTATATAATCTGAAACTCGGGATCGGCTCGAAATTTAGTATGCAGGGGGTTTCGGGGGCCACAAATCAATCTAGCTAGGTTTAATTTTTAGAAAACGTACCATAAAAAATACCAGGTCATCCAGGTACTAAAACATTTTTTTTTAAACTTTAGGCCACGAGATTATTACAGTAAGTAACCTTTTACCGGCTTTCATTTACGTTCTGGGTTTTAAATTGTATTAAGATTATTTTAACATGGGGCTGTCAGCATATTTTTCCACCTCGATGCCGCAACGCTCTTGCTAGCTCATGCGCAGGGATTATAATTTGCTAATAACAAAGGGCTGCTATGTTTGTTTTGGGATGGCCTCTTTTTCTAACTCCAGACTGCTGCAAGGCCTGTTTAGGTATATTGGATATCAGTTCTCCTAAATATATGCTCTATCCGTGAAGAAAGATACGCACAGGCGGTCCGTACACTTAAAAACAAAAGCGACACATTTCAATATCGGACACTGTTACATTTGAAACCTTATAATGACCGACTTTTGTTTTAAGATGCAATGGCGAAGACAAGTATTTAATCAACGACTTGTATGCCACTGAAGTGGTATAAAAAAATGTTTACCGCCACTTTGTATGATAGATTTTCGTCGCAATACGCTTTTATTCCGTCATGACGGGTATGGGAAAATGGTACATACGTATACTAATTACAATAGAATAAATGTTAGATTTGGGACGGGCAATGTTATAGGACAGCGTTATAGCTCGTGGGGGCTACTCCGAAATTCGATTTCCAAAGTTCGTATCATACTGTCCCACTCATTCTGGAGTTAATGAGTATTAGTGCGAGCGGAAACGAAACGAACTTTGAAAATAGAATGCAGGTGTATAAGGCCAGTAATTAAAGTTGGCGGGAGGCGCATACGAACGGATATTGGTTAAAAGTGAGTAACGGTTATATCGGATTGCTTTTCATAACTTTTCCTTTTTGTTCCGAATATTGGATAGTTCGGTAAACCAGACGACTGAAAATGATTGCTATGTCGAGGTACGTATGTGTGTGACACAGTTTTATTATTATCTATACATATAATAAAATCGTTGAGACCAAAAAATCTGTACATTGAAGATTTAAAAAAAAAAACCGACCAGGGTGACTTAAAATCGGTAACTGAACATATTAAAACCATTTTTAAAATTTTTGTTTGTTTGTTTGTTTGACTGAGCATCACGTAAAAACTACTGAACGGATATTAATGAAATGTTCACAAATCGATTCCAATAAATTCAGAATAGGATATAGGCTACAGAAATTGTAGAAAATTTTGGAAAAAGGGGGTTAAAGTTTGTATGAAAAAAGAAAATTAGATTGTTCTAGAATCATGAAACTCAGAATAAATACTTAGTAATAAAAATAAAGAAATACCTGTTTTGGCATTTTTTTTTAATCTCATCCAGAGGCGCAAAAAAGAGGGTTTTGTGTTTAAAATTAATTAACTTCATACACCTATACAATAAAAACCAATTAAGCGTAACCTTTTGAAATTGCTAAATAATACTTCCAATTTAATACAGGTAAATATAATTTCTCAGTTTTCTTGAAATTTGATTTTTGAGGTGATTACGCACAAAATAGCGGAACTCAAGAAAATCAGCTTCCTCGGTATAAATAGTTGGTAATAGTTACAAACAAAATAATACTACGAAGAAAATAGATAGATACAAATGTACATAAGACATAATAGCCGGAAAAGCGTGTCAATTTTGAAAAAACATTAATATAATAATTACATGCTGTACAGGCATTTTTTCAACGAAGAGATTTTTGTCGATCCTAAATCAACCTAAATTGGCGTCCTAAATTGTGTTCTTTACCTAACACCTAAAGTTCAATATGCAATACCGTTACTTTTGTTTTTATTTATTACGCCATTATTAACAACGTGTTCGGTTTTTGAACGCACTCTTATTTGAAAACCTGATATTAATATGAGGGCGGCGTGAAACGCTTGGCTGTATGTTCTTGGTACCTTTGCCTATAAAAAGCAAAATCAAAGGGCGCGTTTACGCCTGCGCTACGAACATGTCAGAATTTTATTGTGAAAAGTTGGTGCTTTTAGTATAAATCTGACAGCGAGCGAACCTAAACTGAATCGCATTAAGACATCATGGCAACTATGGCAAGGCCCCTGTAGGTAATTAATTTGTAGAATGATAATAAGTGTTAATAATCTGTAATTACGTACCTACTTAAACCAAGAAAATAAATTAAAAAAGCTTCTGCTAGAAAAAATTGAGTCGCAAAATATTAATTAAAACGGATTAGTAAATGAATTGTTAGTTGTAAGGTAAAAACAGGTAAACATTTATGTATTATTTGGTTAGAATAGATTTAATTTTTTAAATTAATCAGGGTACAAATATCGTTAAAGTGAGCGCAGTATTTCGCCAATAAGCGTCATAGTTTGGCGAAGTTAATAGTGATGTAATTAAAACTGTACTTAGCTTTTTTGAATAAAGAAACTATAAATAAAACTATTTGTAAAATAAAGTATAAATAAATGTGATGAGTCATTAACCAGTTTGCACTTGATTTTTTTTTCAAGATTCCGTGTCGCAAATTATTATTTTCATGACGTAATTCTAAAAGTATAGTTTCATACATACTTTCAGTGGTTCATGTGACGAAGTTAATACTCATAATAGTAATAATTTTGATATCGAGAAAAGCCGTAAGTATCACAAAAACACACGCGGACGAAGTCGCGGGCAACAGCTAGTCAAATATAATCGTGTAAATATTTTGCAATAAATAAATAAATAAATAAATAAATAAATCAACATCAATTTGTTTTTATAAAGCGTCATAATATTACTTCCATGCTGGTCTGGGAGCAAAGGAAAAACATAGAATGTACCAGTTGCTTCTCGTTCCGCGCAGATGCCAGAAGCCCATCGAGGGAATGGGCGAAGTTCTTAGGAATCATGTTATAGGCCATGCGGCTAGCAACTTATCCCTATGTTGATTTCTTTTTCCACCTGTACGCCTACAACTGTATTTTGATTTCCCTTTCCACCTATACGCCCTTAATCATGCTAAACGTGGCCTTAAGGTTTTGTTACATTAGGCTCTGCCTACCCCGTAAGGGATAAAGACGTGATATATGTATGTATGTATGTATGTACGCCTACAACAATGCTAAGCGTGGCCTTTAGGTCGTTTACCCCGTAAGGGATATAGACGTGATTTGTGTATGTGTAACTATGTCATAATATTAAATCCAAAGTTTTTTTCTGGTATTGCGAGTATCCTTGGGTGGTGGTTACTAACCACCCAGTAAATCACTTGGTAATTTACCAATTGATCTCATAAAAAAAGAAAAATCCCAGACAGCGCCATCTTTGTCATCGTTCGTTCATAATTGTGGCGCTTGTGGTTATTGGTGACGTATCACCATCACATTCCAACCTCTTTTCTCTTTTCCAAGATAAAGTTCTTTTCTTTCTTTGAAAGTAAACAAGAGAGCATCCCACCAGTTATTTCAATTACAATTGTTAGCAGACGCATCTAAATCATTTCTTATGCCCGGATAAAAGTGATTCATCCCTGTAATGGCCACTAAATTGTCGACCCAGCGATTGCGTGCCGGACGAAATAAACCGTAACTAATGTGCTTAATGCCTGTCAATGGCGTAAACAAAATAAATGTGGAGTATTTGTTTTGTGTTAGTGTTAAAAAAATAATTTAATTTTACTGCTCGACCGATTTTTACGGGCACGGCTACAAACCACCGCAATGAAACTAGCTTTCGAATGAAAAAGCCCGCATCCAAATCGGTCCATCCGAGAGTTACGTACCAAGTCACTAACAGACATTCACTCACACACACACACACACACACACACACACATTTACATCGACGTTAAACCCTTCTTTCCTTCTTTTTGCGTCGGGAGTTAAAAAGTGATGGACTGCTGTTGTGTCGTAAATACCTTTTTTTTTCTTATGGTTTGGAAAATGCGCCTTATGCATTCGCCCGGTACGGGTTTACCGGGGGTATGTGGGGCTCTCCCGCGACGCAAGCATACCCACTAAAAACCACACGGATTACCTATTCAGTCGTATGTGAGGCGTTACGGGAGCACTTGGTGTCACCGCGACGCCCCACGACCACCCCGTAAATACCTACCGTAAGCGTCATTAAAAGCTGACAACGGACGGGCAACTCTCCTGGGCTTGCTGGTTCTCATTGGCAGCGGTGATTGTTTACCTTCAGGTAGCTCGCTTGATCGTCGCTCTCCTTTCCTTACGAACTATTCTTAACAACTTAAACTGTTTCACGATCGCTTAATCGCTGCGAGCGTTGATGCATACTAGGTAGAAGTTGGCAGGGTCAACGGAAAAGCGATACGCGCTCTCGTTGGGAAGTTTTAACTTGGGAAGGCCCGTGAGCACTGACTCGAACGCCGTTCGTGCGCTTTGTTATAATATGTAATATACTCTAATTAAAAAAAATATATAAAAAAGTTAGTCGTTTATTGAGCCATAAAAATATTTTTTTATAAAGAAATAACTATTGACTTAATAATCCAATGGACTTATGTGAAAATCAGGTGATGGGTCACCCAATTTCATAAAAAACTATACTATATGACTTAGGTACACACACACACAAAGACACATTATTTATTCACAATGTCCAGTCGAGTTACATGCAAAAATTTTATTTCTTTCAAGATTATAAATCAGGTCGCAGATTGTATGGTTCTCACTCAGAGACATTGGGTCATTAGCAGACTTATTAAGTCTTATAATTTACTTAGGAAAGTAATTAACGGTTTTATGAACCCTATTTTGTTTTAAGTGCCGCCATTACGCAGGGGCAGTCAGTTTTTGAGCGGAATTACGATTTTGGTAATTAATTCATAATATTTATGAGTACCTACCTAAGTTTTTCTGTGAATTGACGAATATCGACCGGAGGTCCCGGGTTCGGGTCGGGGCAGATATTTGTAAGAAAAGTACGAATGTTTTTTCACGTGTTATTACATTATGGTTTTCAGCTAGCGATAGTAATAAAAAACTTGAGATGTAAATAGCGCCCTGTAATGATTGCTGTCCTTGTCTTGAGTGCAATTACTACACTACGGGTATAGTTAGTTAGGGATGTGTTAGTTATCATTTCACCACTGTTGGAAGTGATGGTGCGCTGGCGATCCGAGCTTGTATACAGATATCTCTAATATTACAATATACCAGCTGTTGCCCGCAACTTTGTCTGCATAGAATTCGTTTATCGCTATCCGCAGGAATTGCGCAATTTTCCGGGATAAAAAGTAGCATATGTGTTATTCCAGACAGATCTCTATGTTCCGAATTTCATCCAGATCTGAACAGCGGTTCTGGCGTGAAAGACTAACAAACATCCGTCTACCCCGTAAGGGATAAAGACGTGATTTGTGTATGTATGTATGTATGTATCCATCCATCCATTCATCCATCCATCCATCCATCCATACCTACTTACAAACTTTCGCGCTTATAATATTAGTAAGATCTAACTACTTTTAATCCGTTTCGCTACAATTTCAGTACATTGTGTAGTTTTTTTAATATAAATTATCGCGTAATTCGTCGTGCCTCATGGCATAGGCCTCGTCCATTTATTGGAGGGTTTAGGCTATAGTTCCCAAGGAATTCAATGGTGTGTGTGTGTGAAGTTCCCAATATTTTCATAACGCACACAAAATAATGCAGTGGTACCTATCCTGTGCTCAAATGTCAAGAATTTCAATCACACAGGGACGTTCATTCTAAGAAGTAGTATCTAGTTTAATCCTTAAATAAGTACACTGTGAAGATATTATTTTGCAAGCAAAACTCCGTAACATTTTACACTCATAAATTAATTAGTAATTCTGAACCAGCCACAATTACGAATCCCTTATAAAATTCCCTCACTAAATTCCCCCTAAGCCTTGGGGCCCGTCATAATTTCTCATTTACGACGAACAAGAAATAAAGTCCGCTTAATCTTAGTCCAGTTGAATTAACCAAGTGATTTAGGATTAGACTAAACTTAGGTAAAGTTTAGAGCTTATGCTTACTTAATTGTTAATAAATTATACAGCAGTTTACGCTGTTTGTATTAATTTTACTCACGATACAACGGAATAGATACCTAATTTTACCAACGGGAACTGAATAAGGTAGTCACCTGATTCGTAAGTGCTAGAGATCATAGGCAGTAGCCTATGGACACCTCATATAGATTCCAATTGCGTACCTACAGAATAAGAATAAGAAAAAGCCGCTTGCGGGTATAAAATTACTAGAACTGTTTTATACATAAAAAGTCGGTATACGGGCGAAAGTTTTACGTGACAACGACTTTGAGTGGTAAAATAATTTTAATGTGAATATTCATTCGTATAGTAGGAAGAAGGATCGGCAACGTGTAAACTTGTATGCAGGCGCCTAAGCGAAATAGAAGCGCAAGACATGAACCGGTGTGTATGCCTATCTCTCTCACTCTCTCTCTCTCGCTCTGTCTCTCTCGCTCTTAGGCGGGCTAACTGTGCTCGAGTGGAAGGGACGCGTGCCTTTCACTTTTTATGTCTGTCTCTCTCGCTCTTAGGCGGGCTAACCATGCCTCTCACTCGCTCTCATTGTGAGCGCATAACGTGAGCGGAGCGTAACGCAGTTTCTTGAAGTGTCACCCGGCAAACCAATTTATAAGACGTTGTCACGTCAATAAAAATACGTTGGAATAGCTGTCAAACCGGTCTTAGTACCTACAAACGATCTTACTTCAGTATGTAGTTGACAGTCTTCCATGCTGGTCTATGAGCAAAGAAAAACATAGAACGTACCAGTTGCTTCTCTTCCCGTGCAGATGGTAAAAACCCATCGAGGGAATCGGCCAGTCTTTGGAATTATGTTATAGGCGAAGTGGATAGCAACCCATCACTATTTGGATTCCCCTTTCCACGTATACGCCCACAACCATGCTAAACGTGGCCTTAGGTATTGTTCTGTCTAACCCGTAAGAGATAAAGACGTGATTTATGTATGTACGTATGTAGTTGATAGGCGGATCTCTATACCTAATCTATAGCAATGGTTGTCTTATATAAACTTAGGCAAATGTCCTGTCTTAAGTTTCACAACACTAGTCATGGTCAAGTCCTCAAATAATTGACAATTTCAACATGACGGTTTGTTGACATTGTTTACAAATTTTATCCGTCATCATCATCATCATCATCAGCCTATGTTAGTCCACTGCTGGACATAGGCCTCCCCTAATGAGCGCCATAGCGCCCTGTCTTTAGCTTGACGCATCCAGCATCTGCCTGCAGTCTTTCGCAGATCGTCATCCCACCTGGCCGGAGGGCGTCCTACACTACGTTTGCCAAGTCGCGGTCTCCACTCAAGAACACGTTTACCCCAGCGGTTGTCGGTTCTTCGCGAGATATGGCCGGCCCACTGCCACTTCAGCTTGCTAATTCTTTCCGTAATTTTATCCGTAGCAACTTTAAATGTAGATATATTGTATTCATATTTCAACGGTGTAACTCCCACAGCCAGATTCACAGTACCCTTTCATTTGAAGGCATTTTTTGGCCTGGCTGCAACTTTTTCAAATATTACACACATTGTTGGAACTTTCCGGGTGGCATTTGTAATCTGCCCCTCCCTACCCCAAGGGGAAACGTTGTAAAAATAAAAAAAAAACCTCACAGAATTTTCTCCCCTTAAAACGAGATCCCGATGAAAATTTAATTTGATTAGAAAAACTGTTGGAGTGAAAAATATAGAACGCGTAGGAAGCTTTCCGATTAAGCATTCTCTTTTTCAGCACTCGAATAGCGGGATTTTAAGTGACGTTGGAAATGAAGGGCAGAAAAGCCAAAAATAAGCAAATAGATAGATAGATTTATGTCTCACCTTTTTAAAAATACATACATACACATACACATACACAAATCACGTCTTTATCCCTTACGGGGTAGACAGAGCCTAAGGTAACAGGTACCTACAGGCCACATTTAGCAAGATTGTGGGCGTATAGGTGGAAAATGGAATCAAAATAGTGACGGGTTGCTAGCCTCATCGCCTATAACATGATACCTATTATTTTCGCCCATTCCCTCCATGGGCTCTCACCATCTGCGCGGGTAGAGAAGCAACTGGTATATTCAATGTTTTAAAAATACAATACATTTAAATGACAAATATAAGTAATTCACAGAAGGATCGTCAATTGTAATGAAAAAAAGAAATACTTAACAATAATAATAACAAAAATAAAATTAAATAAAGTGTCAATGTAGATGATTTACAAAAAGTTCGTCATGAGCACATAGAAGATAAAATAATAGTAATTGAAATAAAACCAAAATACAATAAATTCCTATTTTCAGAGCAATTTAAAATGTCAAATAATATTAATGTCAAATAACTTACATAATACGTTCTGACGTTTCAGTGATTGTGCCTCATTGAAAAGGGGAATGCTGCTCTGATAAAACGGAACGTATGTTTCAAGACGAAATTATTTCTTCGAGACTAATGTAGTTGTCTTCTAGAATAACGTGTGACGTGTGGAGCCCAAACCATTGTGCCTTAGCTAATTTTTAGACTGCATCCCCACTAATTCTTCGGGGGTACAATATGGGGTGATACAAGTGGCTAGTCCGTAGAATACGAGTAGATATACACGGCGGCATAAAATTTGTCTCAGTCTCCATATAAAATTATGTACTTATTTTGCATACATGCTGAGGACCAAATTTTTGCCGCTAAGATTAATTAACTTTAGCACCTATTTACTTCATGTATAAATTGTCTTAGAATGAAATATTTAAATACGCCCTTCTTTTCAATGAAACGGGAATACGCAGGTACTCGATTAAATCGGGCAAGGGACAACTTGGCGAAAATTCCTAGTTGGTGTCCCTTCACCTTTAGGGCCATAATTTTGCTGAAAGTGCCCGGGATACCGTCGGGGCATTAATGAAATCCGCACCGCTCAATAGCAACGATATAGCAGGTACTATGTAGGCGGTAACAGGCACACAGTGCGTACAGTCACCATCAGAAGTTAACAGTCGCAGAGTTCAATAATCGACGCATGACTCTATCCCGAGGTAGTAAAGACGGTGTCTTTTTGAGCTATCCACTGTCCACCTATCCACTGGTACTAATGAAACTTGGTTTCAAAAGGGATTTGCAAGAATCAAGTTTACCGATTGGGTGGTGACCAGAATTTTGGACTTGGACAATGAAAACGTTCAATTGTATGCGTTGTTACACTGTGCTTCTATGAATTAGTAATAAAATATAGCGAAGATTTTTCTGAGACGGATTGCTTCTGAGACCATAGCTTTACTTTTCGGATTTTTCTATGTGTTCTAATTTTCAGTGTCGTTTAGTAATTTAATTTCTAACGGTAAAAACGTAAAAGTAAACAAAAACATCAAGAAAGTAAAAATTCTTGATTCATAATGAACTATCATAGATACTAACCCATCATTTGAAAAACAGCGCCTTCTCTCGTCCCTGGTGAGCAGTAGATAATCCACGGGAGCTTGTAATTGTGTCATGCAGACACATCATTCAAACAGATGTCGCTTGGCGACAAAAATTCGAATAGTAACAAGGTCACGTGACAGTTAGTAACACAGAAAAATTCGAAGGTTTACCCACCAGCTATGGGTGGTGTAGGGGTATAGCACGCGTCACGGAATGACTTAGCTTTACTTTTCGGATTTTTCTATGTCGTTTAGAAATAGTTGTTACTGTTATTTCGGCAACGCCCCTCTAACGTGTTTTATGATTGTCTACCTACTGTATGTCCTCAGCCATTGCCAACTTCAGTAACGTAGGTATTACAGGTAATCGATTTTAATGCACGCTGTAGGTTGGAGCTGTATCGTATAGAAACGTGTATGGCAGTAAAGTCTAATGTTGTTCCAATTAAGCTAATGAGCTTGTTATTTTGCCGCCAAACAATGGGTATTTTAATACCCGTAAGCCAGTATGTGCTGTACAAAATAGATTAGATTCAAAGAGCCGATTTGTTTCATCGCTCACTGCTTTAATTAGTGACCCAGGTAAAAATAGATTCGAGACGTACAGTATGCTTGGTGTGAGTTTTCGATCAAAAATACGTCTCGAACGCTTTAAAATATGTGAGTGAGTGATCCTATGTGATTTCAGCCATGTCGACCACTTCGACTCCTAGTCTAGTCAAAGTTCAATACACGCAGAAACTAGCACACACGTCCCCCCCCCCCCCCCCCTTCTCGGTTCAGAGGAACGGAAAACCGCTACGACTCGAGAAAGGGTCAGATGATGTGTCTGGCTGACAGTATCTTTATGCCCTGTACCGTCGCCCTAGGCCATTTACCTTGCCAAGCTGAGTCGCTGATTGAAATATGAGATACGTTCGTAGATTATTGGTGTTACGTTCCGCTAGGCTGCCGATTTATCTATAGTAATTGAGACGTTGAAGCGAACGCGTTGGAGACGTTGTGCATGTCAAAAACTT
The DNA here is from genome assembly GCA_949127965.1 of Pandemis corylana. Lineage (NCBI taxonomy): Eukaryota > Metazoa > Arthropoda > Insecta > Lepidoptera > Tortricidae > Pandemis > Pandemis corylana. The sequence goes on along the minus strand of OX421866.1, from coordinate 9,447,434 downwards.
ACACTATAGTATCCGCAAAACCAAGTGGCGAGTCAGACCATTAGTCATCGGAATCATATTATCTGTTAAGACCTGCACTGCCTTATGGAGCGGGCCTTGCAACAACAGTGCAGTTAGCGTTAGGCATAATCATCATAATCGTAAAGTTATCGACATGTTACCACCCCTTTTTTATGTTGTGGAAAATGCGCCTTATGCATCCGCCCGGTCCGGGGTTACCGAGGGTATGTGGGGCTCTCCCGCGACGGCAGAAATACCCACTAAAAACCACACGGCTTCCCTAGATCGTAGAGGCGTTACGGGAGCACTCGGTGTCACCGCGACGCCCCACCTCATGGGGTTACCTCTTCGCGGCACCGGTGCAATGCAGGTTTAGGAATTCCCGCCCTCCCCCGCTGGTGCCACTATGTTACCACCCCTACGGTAACTGACGTTTATGCCTGACTCCCTACTTGGTTTTGCGGATACTATAGCGGCTCTACCGATATATGAGAAAAGGGGGACACGCGAGCGTCTGCCAGCAAAATGATGTAATGCGTCTCTTTCAGAGCTTTAGGCAATTGCGTCAGCGGACGGCAGAGTTAGAGATTGTCACATGCTTAGCCGACAACGAGACGAAAACAGATGGACGTTGGAGCCGAAAGCTTCTCGAGTGGCAAGCGAATCGTAGGACGTCCACCGACGAGGTAGACGGATGACCTGGTTAAAGTCGCGGGTTCACGGTGGATGTAAGCTGCTTCCAACCGAGGCAACTGGAGGTCTATGGGGGAGGCCTATGTTGAACATTGCACGCCCTATGGTTGATATGATAATGATGATGATGAAGCCGACAGCAGCTACAGGATAAGCAAATCTATAAATAATGAACAAACCATCATCCACCAATCATAGTAAAATGGACGATCTATTTTAGTCAAGATCTAAAAGTACCTAACTTCAAATTTCAAAACTTCAGTGAAAATTAGAACACATAGAAAAATCCGAAAAGTAAAGCTATGGCAGGGAATCGAACCCGGATTCTCGTCATTCCGTGGCGCATGCTATACCCCTACACCACCCATAGCAGGTAACCTAACTTTAGTACCTTGCCGTGGTCACCAGTAATGCTGCGACCGTTTGATATGTTTAAAAATTACCTGCCGAGCTAGCTAGGTCTTAAAATTGAGAAACCACAAAAGAGTTCAGCACTCTTTTTAGCTCAAACTCAACTCCGTCAACTGTACCTACACATATGTAGGTATGTATAATGTACAGATGTATAAATGTTTGTTTTCCTCATGTGTATACGCAACGTGACAACAAATATCGTTATCACAGATATTGAATATGTGAATGGCAATAAAAGGGAATGAATATTGCATTCATACGCGTGAATGGGCGTTAATGGCCGATTTTCGTGGTCCAAGATTCCACATATGGGACACCTTAATATTAGGTTTAGTTGGCTTTTTGATTGTATGAATCTGAAATGTAGCTACGTACTTAGCTTAGAGATAATCCGGTTTAATGCCGAAAGTAAAGATTTAACAAGATTTTTTCATTTCAGATTGGGTGAAGTAGTTCCAATATCATCCGAAATGGATATTTCTACATCACAGAAGATCAATTATTCGGCGTTAAAATAGAAACCTTATCTCTGGAAACAGTGATAATTGCACTATGAAATTCTTACTAATGAATGTGGGCCTATAGACGCATGTTGGGCATTAGCTGGATACATCGAGTGACTAACGTTGAAGTACTACGCCGAGCTGGGAAGAAACGCCAACTTATGCAGACCATCAAAAAGCGTAAAGTTGCCTATCTGGGCCACGTGCTTAGGCACGCCAGATACGAACTCCTGCAACTTATAATGATGGGCAAAGTAGCAGGCAGAAGAGCCGTCGGCCGTAGGAAGAAGTCGTGGTTGCGCAATATCCGGGAGTGGACCGGAGTCGCAAGTGCTGCCGAACTTTTCAACCTCGCGAAGGATCGGAGGAAATATGCGGAGCTGACTGCCAACCTCCACTAGTTGGAGAGGCACTATAAGAGAGAGAGAAAGTGGCAACATGTAAAGTAGGTACACGTATACATAAATGTACTTGCGTGTCGCACCCTGCACCGCCATCGTAGGTGATAATATACTAAAACAATTGATAAAAGGCACATCATAGTTGACCGACCAATAAAGCCAATAGGCCAAAAAAGATTCGGCTATTGACTAAATCAAGAAACAGACCAATGTCATTGTCTGCGTCTTTTTCACACCTTAAAAACCTACCAATCCCAGGATGACCCACTTCGCTTTACTTTCGCATATTTTCGCATATCAAACCTGTGACAAGAATATTATTGTACTGTGGAGCTGCCCTGAAGAGGCACTTCAAACTATACGGGAATCGGGATATAAAGTTCCTAAGCAAACTGTTGCTGCAGAAGGCCAAGTTACTCAAGTTAAAACACAAACTTATTAATTCTTGATTTTATTTCAACTTTAAATTACCATTACAAATTATTAAGATTTCCGCCTATGCGGCTTTCAGTTCGAGCTGTTCTGAGAGCCGTCCCAAGTTCCAAAATCAAAAACCTTTCAAAATATCGAACGGGTGTTCGATATTCGGAACTTGAACTATTTCAGAGCAGCCAGCACCCAAAACCTGCCAGCATAAACTAGCCGAATCTATTCCTACAGTACCTACATGATAACCTAACATGGTATTATACCTTCTTTGCGCTTATAAACATGTAATTATAGATTTCCTTTACACACGAGTCACTAAACATTTCGTAAAAATTACATGTGAAAATTATGGGGTCATAAATTGGACTTACAAAGGACCAAACTTATTCAACACCCGACATTCCGCTTCAAATCGGAATGGCAAACATTCACGTTCGATCTGCGAAAGAAATATTGATATTTAGGTAGAAACCTTCCAAAATACGAGGCATCAGCGGAAATAACAATAAAATGAAGCAGTTCCGACGCCCGCAGATGTCGTAATAATACTTTATGGAGGAACATGACAACAATCCCATGAAACGAGCTTTTATCACGACAAGAAAATGTAAACAGTGGCAAGGTTTACGTATCGCTACCCTTGTGGGACGTGTCATCATGATCGTATTCAAGAATGTCCCGTTATTTGCGAGAAGAAATCAAAATAAATGATATGGAGCGCTTTCGCTAGGCTTGCCCATTGGCCCATGCCATTGTAATAGGTAATATGTTTTAATTATTAATACGTACTTATGTACTTGCAAATTTCATAATGAAAAAACTTAAAAAGCGATCAAGCCCGATTCCTAGAAAAACACAGTGAAAAGTACCTACCTATATAATCTTTTCTTTTTAAATGATACCTATTCGGATTCCGAAGTTTAACAACGTACCTGCAAATTTAATCTAACACAGATCACACACACACACACACACACACACACACACACACACACACACATCACGTCTTGATCCCTTACGGAGTAGACAGTGCCCACCTCTTAAGCCTCGTACAGACTAGGCTAGTAGCGAGTAATTTAGTAGACAAACGTCTCTTGGGCAGCAAAAACGATTTTAGGAATTTCAGCGAATAGGTTGCCTACTAAATTACTTGCTAACTAGGTACTACACTAAAATATTAGCCTAATCTGTACAAGCCTTAAGCAATTCCCGATAACTGTCATTGTGTGAAGTTTCGCAATAGCTTAAAAAAATTGAATACGTTTGAACAGAGCACTTAATAACATTGATGATAGTTTCGTAAGTCAGTAATACAGGGGGCTACTCCGAAATTCGATTTCGAAGTTGGTATCACACCGTCCCTCTTACTCTCGAATTAATCATTAGTGTGAGCGGGACGCAATGAAACGAACTTCCAAAATCGAATTTCGGAGTATAAGGGCTGCTCTTAACTGCCACCGCTACGCTAGTATAACAGTGAAATGACAAGGGTTCCATTTCTATCATTTTGACCACGGAATTCTAACAAGTAGGTCGTGTAACTACTTACTTAAAATTCCCGTCATTAAAACAAAGTACCTTGCTTTCCACAATTTGAGACAAAGACAAAACAGCACCAAAGGCAAAACACCTGCAAACTTTAAAAGTCCTTTTGAATATTCCGTTCTTTGATATCATCTTATTAAGCGCGCTAGAATAAGCCGAGCCTCAAAAGTAAAGGTTTTTCATTTGACTGGGCAAAAATAAAGTGACCGGGAGATGAGCGGGGTTCAAAGAAGGAAGTTCTTGGGCTTCGGTTTTGAGAGAAACTTGCGGATTTGAAATTGTCGCTTTCGAAAGGTCGTCTGTATTTTAAATTCGTGTATTTCTTGCCACGATATAATATCAGAACAGCTGGTTCCAGTGTCAACCTATTAGTCGCAGAGTTAGTTTATCTTCTTCTTCTTATTCTTTTGCGTATCAAGTTGTTATATAGCGCCGACAACTTCACCAATGTCACAGTAACAAAAATATAATTCAAAAATCTTGTGAAAACATATGTTGGCAACGTACGGTAACACGTTCAAAGAACCGCTCCCACCCTGTCGGGCTCTTAGCCAACGGTCAATGATATCCCTCAGAAACTGCCAGGAAATCATTAGCCGATGCCCAGGCTGCACCGAACCAAGCACTGCTCTTCCCCTCGGACGGATCCAAAAACGAAACCACAGCTCTTAACCACAGGTGGACAACCCGACTCACACCCCAATTAGTTTACCTCTTGGTTGACAGCTATTGACAATAGCGATGTGTATCCGTTTTAACTCATACTAAAATGATTTCGTAATTCGTATAGTTTTTTCGTCTTTATGTCACATTTCTCAACCGATTGTGAAATTTTTTTCAGCCGCTCTGATCGATTCAATTTTTGGAAACGCATTTTCCACTTGTTTAAAGAAAAGGGTGAATACACCCTGAACCGAGAGAGAGCTGTTATTTTCACACAATATCTAACCAAAAACCACGGCATATGGAAAGCCTATTCGAGGGTATGGGCAAAATCTTAGGAGTCATGTTATATTTTTTACTAATAACTTAAATTTTAATTACTTGAATATATTGTTACTAACATTAAACATTTACATATATGGATAAGGATTACTCAACTGATTGATTTTTGTCTGAAATAAATAATTTCATTTCATTTCATATAGGCGATACAGCTAGCAACCCGTCACTATTTTGATTCCCCTTTCCACCTATTCGCCCACAGTTATGCTAAGCGTGACCTTTGGGTTCTGACTACCCCGTAAGGTATAATTATAGTCGTGATTTGTGTGTATCTATGTATTGTATGGAAATGACATCTGTGACATACCTACAGAGCAAAACATTGTTTCGGATCCCTATTCTAAAATGTCTATCACCTCTCGGAATACTACGTAGATATAAAGCCGTACAATGGTAGACTTCTATCTCGTCAGCTGCGGATTCATATTCCCGAGAGATTAAGAGCTCTGATCCTATCTAATTCACTTCTAGGTGTTCTAATACTAGACAACTACTTCTAAGTAATTCAGAGAGTGTAAGGGGTAGGGGGGGGGGGGGGGGGGTGTAAAGGTAATAATAGCCAATTTGTTATCCGAGGATGCAAAGTTTTTGTTTGGCGTGCCTGTATTGAAATCTGAGCAAGGGAAGGATGCTATGATTGAACCACGACCGAAACGAGTGGTTCAAAAGAAGAATCCTGAGCGTCGCGAGGGTTTCAAGGCACGAGACACTAAACAACTTTGCTGCCGAGCGAAACACGCAAAAAATGGTGGATGGAAGAAAAACAGTTGAACTAATAGTAAATCAGTTTTTTATTTAGCAACGTACGTTAGCAAATCTTGAAAATTACAAAAAAATATGCTATTTTAAGTTTGTATTTTGTACTATTCCGTCCGTCTCGCTAACCTAATTAAGTACTATTCGTGTAAGCGGGACGGCAACTTACTAAGTTCAAATGTCTAATTCCTGAGTAGGTATAATGAGGTAGGTGAAAAAAGTGGCCATCGTCACATTAAAATTTCAAAAACCTTTTCCATCCAAGGGGGGAAAAAGCACTTTTACACGCAGATTTTGAAGGAAAGACAGCTTTTCTAGCAAGTGAGGTGAAATTGAAAAGACATTTATAGTAGAGGTTAAGCGATGTAGGTACCTAATTAAATACATAGTATTTTTGTTCGAATTACATTTATTAAAAAGTATAGTACGAGAAAAAAAAACTCTTAGGGTTTGCTACAGGCCGTAAGTGCCTTTGTAGGACGTCCTTGTAGCGCAAAAACTGACAAGCGTACGCTTCTCTTCCTTCAACTCTGTAAAGAAGACAGCTTTAGGAAGCCTCGTGTCAGCTATACGCGCAACATGTCACAACTTGTCATAGTAAAGTGTGTGAGACGATCTGAAACGAACTTGAAATTTCAAATTTCAAAGCCCCGCAGTTTAGAAATTTAGATTGAATTTTAAGCATCGTCCGACACTATTGTTAAAACGTGCCCATTAAACCCGTGACGTATGGCCACGTTTGTCCGAACCCGACTGAATTCTGGTGTGAAAGCCGGGCGAAGCCTTGATAAAGCCGCTAATTTATGTCTGAATTGGAAGCACCAACCAACACGTGCCTCGATGTAGAAGCGTCGAATTGTTTCCCATTTGCCGCGTAATGTACACTCGTGAGCGGCATTAACGTTGATTTAAAATTCTACTACGTGAATGATAGAGTTATACGGGTTATAACGAGGTTAGGAGACCCTTCGGTAGCAGAATGTTGGATAAGATCTTTGATTAAACAAGGCGTCATGTACATGGCAAGTCAACGCTGATGCTTAACTTTTAACCCCTGACGCAAAAAAGGGGTGTAATAAGTTTGCCGTCGATTTCTGTGTGTGTGTGTCTGTGTCGCATCGTAGCTCTCAAACGGATAGACCGATTTCGAAGCCGTTTTTTCATGCAATCTTGCCAGGTTTGGTTGAAGAGTATCAGAATTTTTCCAAAGATGTACTTACAGGCATTTTTGGCATAAAATGTATGCGTGGAGGTCTTTAAAATTATTCGTTTTATATTTTCTGTTATCATTTCGGTATTTATTTTACACTTTTCATTTTTATTCAGCGCAGCTGATTTTAAACGCTTATTGTTTACTCTGATTTTCATTTTCATTAGGCAATGATACGATGTCTAATCATTTTCTGTACAAGGATCCCGGAACAGATAATTATTTCGGATAAATTGTTTCTCCAGTAATTTAAGTAAGATTAATCCAACAAAATCCGCAAAAGGGTTGTATAAGTGGCTATTGTATTTTACTACGAGGTTGGATGAGGTTAGGTAAAACCTACTCGGAGATAATGTTAGATAATTTTACTTATTCAGTGACGTTAATTTCATCATAAAAGGTTTTGGTATGTGATACATTTATCTTGCTGCTGCAGCTGCTGCAGTCAGGGCGCCCAGTATATAATACGACGAACTTGTGGGAAAGATAATGTGGGCACTAGGGCAGGTCATAACAAGTTTAGTATAGTTTAGTATTTTGACAGTATTAGGTACATGTATGGGCTGACAATTGGCATCAGAATCAGCTAGCTGTCACATTCATACAAGAACTGTCAAAATGAACACGATGGCGATTGCGAGCGAGTTAGGTAATAAGCCTACAGGTTCTAGTATTAATTATTTTTATGTTGGCTTCAGATTGCCAATGGCGATAGTAATCGGTTCGCATCTATCGATTGACCTACTTATGGGAGTCTCTGGAGGCGCTAGCTCTGTCGCGGGCCCGTCTCATGTTTATGGCATCCCATAAACCTAGCATTTGAATACCTAATATACCCGACATGGTAATGCATCGAGTCTAATCAATTAAACTGCTTGCTTCATTAATAACTATTCATCTTGGCGGGGTACTACCGTGTCCCCAGATTTGCATAACGTCAAAAAAATTGAAAAACTATATGCCACTTTGAAGCTACTGGTTTTAAGTAAATAGGTACGCGTAAATATTAGTTCTTCCATGCTGGTCTGGGAGTAAAGAAAAAACATAGAATTTGGAAAAAACAGTTGCTTCTCATCCCGCGCAAATGGTAAAAGCCCATCGAGGGAATGGGTGAAAATCATAGGAATCATGTTGTAGGCGATGCAGCTAGCAACCCATCACTAATTTGATTCCACTTTCCACCTATACGCCCACAGTCTTGCTAAACGTGGCCTGTATGTCTTGTTACCTTAAGCTCTGTCTACCCCGTAAGGAATAAAGACGTGACGTGAAAGAAAAGGGTGAGCCGGAGCCGGGTGAGAGCTGTTATTTTCACACAATTTCTAACCAAAAACAACGGCATATGGAAAGCCTATAATTCGAGGGTATGGGCGAAGCGAACGTCTTAGGAATCATGTTATAGGCGATGCGGCTAGCACCTATACGCTCGTAGTCATGCTAAACGTGGCTTAAAGGTTTTGTTACCTTAGGCCCTGTCTACCCTCGTTGCGGTGACACCGAGTGCTCCCGTAACGCCTCACATACGACTGAATAGGGAATCCGTGTGTTTTTAATGGGTAGGTATGCCTGCGTCGCGGGAGAGCCTCACATACCCCCGGTAACCCCGTACCGGGCGGATGCATAAGACGCATTTTCCACGTCACAAAAAACCTAGTACTTAGTAGTTAAATTGAGCACCCCGAGAGCAGAAAAAAATATTATGCACGTTAATTAGATACGACAAAACTATGCAGTGGACTAAAACGATTTAACTTTAACCATAACTATTTATAATTATTTATTATAATATAACAAACATATCAACAAGATGTAAAAATTGATATAAGTATAAAAAACAGAAATAAAACCTTAAACTACCTCAATCTAATACAATACAATACAATACAATAACTCTTTATTGAACACCACATATAACAACCAAAACAGAAAAAAAGGTATACAGAAGGTAAAGGTATCAGTATCTTAAATACCTACACCTATTTACAAATATCATCCAGATCGTTGCCATTGGGCAAGGTGCCCATCCCAAGTAGCAATGGCTTCTCTAAATTTTGAATCATAGATATCTTGGAGTCAAACAGCGATTTTTCGCCATTGTCTTGGCTAAGTAAATTTTTTTCTTAAAGATATCTAATAGAAAGCTAGTGGACAGAGTTTAGTAAAAGTGGGCACAAGTTTTCAGTGTAAGTTAAGGTCGACTTCAATACTTCTTTAAATTTACACTTAAACCCTATTTAAGACAAGTTATTATGAAAGGCCATAACATTATCTTCAAGACATCCTATAGATTTACTTAAGGCAAAGGTTTTGGTGTACAAGATGACTAGAATACCAAGTTAAGAATTTTACAATAAGAAAGATAGGAAATTTTCTAGACAAAAAAAACAGATTTTAGTATTCACGTACTCTACGTAGTTATTAAACAGAAAAATAATGGCGAAATAATATTAACAAACCTGTAACTGTCATAAAATGGCGTAGCTCATTTATTTGTTACGAATTACGAGGAATGGATGTCACATTACTTGTAGAAATAATACCGCCGAAATTTCAACGCAGATTCGTTCATCGAGTAAAATTTATGGATCTAACTATGAAATAGACGGGCTTTAATAATAACATAGAAATGACATGAAAAATTACGAATTATATTCACATCGCCATACATGCACGTCACTTTTTGCACATTTTCTATTAAAAAGAGATAATTTCCCTAGCCATACGAATATTTGTTAATTTTAAATCATTTTAAAGAATAAATTACGCTGACGTAAGCAGAAAAAATAATGATTTCAAATCTGTTTACGAATATTTAGTTTTCACATGCAATTTAATATGGCGCTAATTCAAGTTACAATAAAACAAATCAAACTTAGGAGAATGTTGACCTATTAAGACAAAGTTAAGAATAAGTTAATACTGTTAATACTTAACTAGTTCCTTTGAGCCCTTTTTATTCAACATTGCATTAAGTTCGTCTTGGTTAATTCAACCAAATTCAAGTTAATCTTAAGTTAATCTTCGACAAATGTGAGATAAGGATAACTATCCTAAAGTTGGTTTTTGACTAGACATATTAAGGACTGTATTAAATCGGATTGGTTTTGATGAAGAGAAAATAATCTTAAGTCGTCTTATTTATAGTCAATTTCGAATTAAATACTAACAAGATTTATTCAAAGAAAACTTTGAGCCCTATTTATTCAACATTGCATTAAGTTCGTCTTGGTTAATTCAAGTTAATCTTCGATAAATATGAGATAAGAGTAACTATCCTCAAGTTGGTTTTTGACTAGACATATTTAAGTCTGTATTAAATCGGATTGGTTTTGATGAAGAGAAAATAATCTTAAGTCGTCTTATTTAAAGTCAATTTCGAATTACATACTAACAAGATTTATTCAAAGAAAACTTTGAGCCCTATTTATTCAACATTGCATTAAGTTGGTCTTGGTTAACACGTTGGCTGCGAGACTGTTTTTCATGTTTGTTATTTTGGTGCGTTGATAGGTCCAAAGAGCCCCTACCCTACTTAAACTTCAGTGCGGCATTAGGTCCATTGTGCCCCACCACGGAAGAAAAAAAAACTGGATATTTTTCCGTGGAGGTTTACTGTACTGCATATAGATTAATACCTGAGCAATCTACATTAGTTCAGCAACATGGTTCTGGCTTCGCCCCGGTCTCGGACTTTTAGAACTATTTAAAAAAAAATGCAAAATTGTGGGGTCTTTTAGACCTTTTGCCGCACTGAATTGACCGATTTAAGCAATATTAGGGATGGGAAACGATTACTATATTGTTGGGTGATATTAAGCCGTGTGTCCGAAGAAGGTTGTATGGACATGGCACAAACGTATTCTCACCGGACGACATCAGATAAATAAAAACCATGTATATTTTTTCGCCTTATGACGTTTTAAGTTGAAAATACTGTCATCACTATCCGAATCAAAAAATGTATTTATGTCCACGCTGGTCACATTTTCGTTATTTATATTTTCTGTTACCCATCATTGTTTTCTTCACGGATAAATAATCCAACTTTCTTCTGATGGTGCACTCATTTTCAGACTACACAATTTCGCACAATCGGCTATCGCTATTCGCGTGCGGCACATCACTACCTGTTGATATTGGTTGACACTCAGTGCGGATGGGGCGTGCGAGGGGTCGAAGGTCTATTAGACCCCTTCCCGCACTGAAATGAAAAATAAGTCATTCAGTGCGCGAGGGGTCCAATGTGCCTCTCACGTAAACTAAGTATGCCAAATTATCAAAATTTAATAGATATACATAAAACAATATTTGTATCTGTCCTACTCCAACGATTGCCTTAGATAAGCTTCCCGCACCGTACGAAAGTACGCCAATTTCGCTGCCGCACAGGCTTTCGGCCACGGATGGGGCTTTTTGTGCCTTTTCCCGCAGTGAACGTGTTAATTCAACTAAATTCAAGTTAGTCTTAAGTTAATCTTCGATAAATATGAGATAAGAATAACTATCCTTAAGTTGGTTTTTGACTAGACATATTTAAGTCTGTATTAAATCGGATTGGTTTTGATGAAGAGAAAATAATCTTAAGTCGTCTTATTTAAAGTCAATTTCGAATTAAATACTAACAAGATTTATTCAAAGAAAACTTTGAGCCCTATTTATTCAACATTGCATTAAGTTGGTCTTGGTTAATTCAACTAAATTCAAGTTAGTCTTAAGTTAATCTTCGATAAATATGAGTTAAGAATAACTATCCTTAAGTTGGTTTTTGACTAGACATATTTAAGACAGTTTTAAATCTGATTGGTTTTGATGAAGAGAAAATAATCTTAAGTCGTCTTATTTAAAGTAAATTTTGAATTAAATACTAACAAGATTTAATGAATACAGACTTAAATGTAAGATGCCTTAGTGAAAACCAACTTTAGATATTTTTAAGACATATTAGATTTAGCCCGGTTTTGGATTGTTACTTGGGATAATACTGGCTGCGTTTCCTCGCTTCGGAAAGAGCCAGCCCTATATAGTCCCCTGTGGATTTTGTTATTTTTTTAAAGTCTTTAAAAGGTTTTTTGCTTCAGGTCCCCACGGTCCCAGGGTCTCCACAGCAAAAGCCGCAAATAAATACGTAACTGTCAGCCAAATTAGTTATTAATTTTAACAGTTTTAATATGATGTAACGGTTAATTCTTATATAATATTTTCTTCTGGATGAAAGTGATTCCTTTGAACATCCAATATTTTGACATTTGAAATTAATGTGAAATTAACCTAGTCTTAGGGGTGTTAGTCGGGTTACCTACGCGTGTGGTCAAGAGCTGCGGTTCGTTTTTGGATCCGATCCCGCGGAAAGAGCAGTGCTTGGTCCGGTGCACCCTGGGCATCGGTTAATAATTTCCTGGCAGATTCTGAGGGATATCATTATCCGTTGGCTAAGAGCCCGACAGGAGGGCGAAAGGGTCTTTTAACCGTGTTCTACCGAAGGTACAAGATTTTTGAATACTGTACCTAATTTATTACTTTGACATTGGGGATATCATCGCATCGATCGTCGCATCAGTTCTTAAATCTAATTCTACGCGTACAAAATCGCGGGCAGTAGCTGGTTACTTCCTCTTGAATCACTCTATCTAATAAAAAAAAACCGCATCAAAATTTGCTGCTTAGTTTTAAAGATCTAAGCATAAATAGGGACAGACAGACAGAGGAAAGTAGGTACTATAAACAAAAAAAAAAGCCCCTACCTCAAACGGTCGGTCGTATTAGTCATTTTAATCAACCTAGTAAATTTCAAACTACTTTTACTCTATATCAGGGGTTCCCAATCTTTTTCAACCTGCGGCGCAGTTACAAGTTTAGTATTTTGTAACGGCGCCCTGCCTTAGCTAAGTTGTTAGGTTAGGCTACTTAAAGGAATATTTTACCACCTGAGACCTGCCAGCCGAATTCGCAACACGATTACAAGATAGGAACCATTCCATATTACTTTAAAATTAAAATCAAACAGGACCAGCGATCTGAGCCCTGTCCGCTGAACTTGCCGCAGAATTACAAAAAAGGAACTATTCCATTTTACTTTAAAATCAAACAGGTTTCAAAGAAAGAGACCAGTCGCGATCCAAAAACGACAAATGATCAGTTTTTTCGCGCCACGTAAATTAAACATAAATACGAAAGTCATAATTATGCATCAAAATATTCAAGGTTTGTTAAATAAACAGGATGAATTAGAACTGTGCATTGACGAACTGGAGAATATGAATGGTTTTATTAATATATTATGCCTTACCGAAATTTTTGTTAAGCACGGCAGTGAAAGCAACATAAACATTAAAAACTTTAACTTAGCCTCATACTTTACAAGAACCAATAAGAAGCGAGGTGGATCTTGTATTTTATTAAGAAAGAATATTACATACAAGCCATTACCTTTATGTAATAAACACGCTTTAGAACGAGCATTTGAGTGTTGTGGAGTCGAAATAACAAATTTCAAGTGCATAATAATTTGTATTTACAGAGTACCTGATAGAAAAAATTTAGACATATTTTTTGAAAAACTGGACACGCTTCTTTATGAACTGACAAAAAACAATAAAAGAAAATTAATTATCGCCGGCGATCTTAATATTAATACACTGGGAAATGACTCGACTGCTAAAAACTTAAAACGTCTATGCCTAAATTATAACATGAATATACACATAAACAATCCTACTCGTGGATATTCATGCATTGACCATATTATAAGCAATATAAAAAGTGCAGTCGGGGAGATTCAACATTTGCATCTCTCCGATCACGAAACGTGTCAGCTATTAAAATTTGAAAATTACATAGTACTGAAACAACAGCCAACTTCATGGTATATAAACAAGAGAAACTACAGTAAGATAAATATTCAGAAATTTACAGAATGTATATGTTCTTTGACCTGGTCTGAAGTCATTAATGAGCCTGATATTGATATTGCTTTTAACAACTTTCATGACACGTTCTGTCTTTTCTATAATCTCTGCTTTCCCATGCAAAGAATTAAAATACATTCAAATAACAAGAGATCACGGTGGATAACGCAAGGATTAAAACATTCATGCTTAAAGAAAAGAGAACTTAGATTTTTGTATTACAAGAATAAAACAAACGAACATAAGTTAAGATACAAAAAATATAATAAATTACTTAAAACTTGCATTTTAAATTCTAAACGTAATTTAAATAACACAGAAATCATGAATTCCAAAAATAAATGTAGGACTACCTGGGACATCATAAAGGACAAAACTGATTGTGTAAAAAGTTTCAAGGGGGTCGAATCTGTTAACTTTCAAGGCAAACTCATTAAAGACCCACAGGAAATAGCGAACATATTTAATAACTACTTCGTAAACATCTCTAAAAGCACAGGGAATATCACGGACTCTATTTATATAAATAATACAAGTAATAGTATGTTCATGGCGCCTTGTACAAAAGAAGAAATAATAAAAATTATTAAATCTCTGAGCAACACCAAATCCACAGGATTTGACGGAGTCTCTACCCATGTTCTAAAGTCATGTAGCACAGTGTTGGCTACAATACTGGAATACCTAGTCAATCAATCCTTCATAAATGGAAAATTCCCCATGAGACTAAAACATTCCATTGTAAAGCCCCTTTTCAAAAAAGGGGATATTAATGAATTAGAAAATCATCGACCAATAACGCTTATCTCAAATTTTTCAAAAATCTTTGAAAGGGCTCTACATATAAGACTCACACATTTTCTTGAAAAACATAATGTCATCGTTATGGAACAGAATGGATTTCAGAAGGGCAAATCCACAACGTTAGCAGGTTACTCCTTAATAAAAACAATTACTGAGAAAATAGATAAAAAGCAATCAGTAACAGGACTTTTCTTTGACATGAGCAAGGCCTTCGACTGTGTTAGACACCAAACCTTACTCAATAAATGCGAGAGATATGGCATTAGAGGCACGGCTTTGTCATGGCTTGAAAGTTACCTCACGAAACGCACTCAATGTGTAGAGATAACTAAGATTGACGAAAACGCGACTGTCAGAAAATACTTTTCTTCCCAAAAGACAAACATGACCGGTGTTCCACAAGGCAGTGTGTTAGGTCCATTGCTCTTTATAATCTACATTAACGACCTGCCGGCAATTTGTTCCGAGAAAATGATATTGTTTGCAGATGACATTTCAGTTATTGTTTCTAATGACATAATAAATAGTACATATATTAATAAGATAAATACTACTGTTGGTATAATAAGTAACTGGTTGGAAAGTAATAATTTATCAGTAAATGTCTCCAAAACCAAATGTATACAGTTTAGCAATCAGATAGTACAAAGACCAAAGCTGAACATTAAATATAAAGAGCAAACAATCGAAGAAGTAGATGAAATTAAATTCTTAGGCTTTGTCGTTGATCGCTTCTGCAATTGGAAACCCCACATTAAAAGTTTATGCTCCAGACTGGAAAAATACACGTACGCCTTAAGACGATTGAGACGTATAGCTGGTGAGAAGACAGCACTTACAGCTTACCATGGATACGTGGCCGCAATTATTAGATATGGCGTAATTATATGGGGAAACTGCACTGATATACAGCAAGCGCTAATTAGTCAAAAGAAATGTGTTAGAGCTCTTTGCGATGTCGGTCCTCTGGAACCATGTCGGCCTCTCTTCAAGAGGCTACATTTGTTGACTTTGCCCTGCATTTACATCCTGGAGACATGTGTATTTGTAGCTACGTATTCTCAATGGTTCAGGAAACCTACTGCAAACCCAACGCTAAGACCAAGGGATCCTACGAAAATAATTTTACCAAAATGCAAAACTGCATTGTACTCCAGGAACTGCTATGTAATGACCATAAAAATATTCAATCATTTACCACAACGCTTGAGACAGGCCACTACCCCGATTATTAAATTTAGACAAGAGTTGAGACAGTGGTTAACAAACATGTGTTTTTATTCAGTGAGAGATTATTTTAACTATGACACAAAATTGATAACTTAAATATTGCTTTCCTCATTGAAATGTTTTAATTTTAATCATCATTATCATTGTGGACATAAGACCTATTCATAAGACTGACATTAATAATAATAATAAAATTTCTAGATTGTAAACTTTATATTTTGCATGCTATTATAGATGGCTAAGTGTATGCACATTTTAATGCTTAACATAAGACCATTGTAACCAACACTTAATGCAAATAAATATTCTATTCTATTCTATTCTATTCTTTATTATACAGGGTGGTCCAAACACTGACGTCTAAAAAAAAAATTTAGATGCCTCACATCCGGGGCTATCCGAATATACCCCATGTATGTTGGCCGATTTTTTGTAGTTTTCGAGTAATTAATTTTTTAAGATTTTTTCAAGAATTTTCGGGCCGAGCAGTTTATCATCATGTAACTTTTTTTGGTTTCGTTTTTTTGAGTGTTTTTTTTTTATGACATTATCCTCACAAACTGCACTTTCACACGTAAAATAATCAGCTTCCCAACTTTGAGCCAAGTTACAACAAAATTGACCGAAAGTGAAAGTTTTACCTTTGAGCAAATCGAAGTTTGATTTTGTAATTAAAAAAAAAACTAAAAATCTCAGAGTTCAAAGACCATAAGTAATTTTAAAAACTTCGCTAATCTCTAAACTTGCAGAATAATACAAAAAAAGTGACACTTAATAGGTCATAATTTGCTGAATTCGACTTTCAAACGTACTAAGGTAGAGTGTGTAATAAAGAGTCTGTTGTTAGTAACATAAAAACTGTTTTATTTTGGCCGAACCTAATTTGGTACTGGCCATCAATAAAGCCATGTAATACTTTTTATAAAAAAATAAATTTGTTCTTCTTTTGTTTTAAGAAAGGAATCACGTCTTTTATTGTGAAATAACTAATAGTTACTTCTGCTCTCGTTACGATTAGTTTCTGAATTCTTCTCGCTTTGTTAACTGGACTCTGATTGATTTGCTTTACGACCGACTTGTGCTTGTGTTTTGGACTTTTGAACTTTGCCTAGTGATTGAATTTTCTTTCGTGTAGCAACATGAACTACACTCTTAGTGAATATGCAGAGATGCATTATTATTATGGTGTAGCTCAAGGCAACGGACATTTAGCGGCGAGGCTGTACCAGCAACAATTGGAGCACCGGGAAGCCCCACGGCAGCATTACCCGGACCACAGAGTATTCATAAACACACATTTGACACTGATGGCTGGACGCGTTCCTTGCCATCCAACTCACGAAGGAGTACCCAGAGTGGATCCAGATAGGAGGGATGAAGTCTTGGCAGAAATCCAAAGAGACCCGTCTACAAGTTCAAGGAGGATTACTAACAGAACTCGAATACCTCGTGCCTCGGTCCTAAGAGTTCTTAAGTCAGGTAAGTAAATCTCTAAATTTCTCAGGTTACACTTTTAGTCAGAATTCATGATTATTGTACGTTTTTTCTTTAAGAGCGGTACCACGCTTACCACTTTCAGCGGGTCCAGCAGCTTCATGGAGAAGATTATCCGAGACGCGTAGCATTTTGCCAAGCTATGCTGCAGAAATCCACAGAAGACGCAGATTTTTTTAATAAAATTTTATGGAGCGACGAATCGCGGTTCGAAAGGACTGGAGTGTTCAACATCCATAACTACCACAGCTGGGCCGTTGAGAACCCTCACTTAGGAAGAGGCTCCAACTTTCAAGTGCGATTCAGTGTGAACATGTGGTCAGGGATTGTGGATGGCCAGTTAATTGGGCCTTTTGAATTGCCAGCGAGATTAAATGGAGCCGAATATTTGAATTTTTTGCAAAATGATTTAAATGGATTGCTGGAGGATGTCAACCTCGAAACGAGGAGAGAAATGGTCTTTCAGAACGATGGTGCTCCTTGCCACTATTCAAGGGCTGTAAGAGACCACCTGGACGCAACATATCCCAACAGGTGGATTGGGCGTGGCGGGCCGATTCCATGGCCTCCGCGGTCGCCGGATTTGAATCCCATAGACTTCTTTGTCTGGGGATATTACAAAGAACTGGTTTACGCAAAGGAATCAAACACCGAAACGGAACTCAGACAAAAATTTGAAGAAAGCAAAAGGACAATACAAGAAAATACAGATGCATTCCGGAGACTAGGAGCGACTTTTTTAAGGAGATGTAGGCTATGTATCGAAGTTAACGGCAGAACATTTGAAAATCTTTTATGAATAACGTGTTTAAATTAAATTGTATTGTATTATTTGATCCACGAACATTCTACCTCTTAAATTTTTCCATCCTTTCTTAAAACAAAAGAAGAACAAATTTATTTGTTCATAAAAAGTATTACATGGTTTTATTGATGGCCAGTACCAAATTAGGTTCGGCCAAAATAAAACAGTTTTTATGTTACTAACAACAGACTCTTTATTACACACTCTACCTTAGTACGTTTGAAAGTCGAATTCAGCAAATTATGACCTATTAAGTGTCACTTTTTTTGTATTATTCTGCAAGTTTAGAGATTAGCGAAGTTTTTAAAATTACTTATGGTCTTTGAATTCTGAGATTTTTAGTTTTTTTTTTAATTACAAAATCAAACTTCGATTTGCTCAAAGGTAAAACTTTCACTTTCGGTCAATTTTGTTGTAACTTGGCTCAAGGTTGGGAAGCTGATTATTTTACGTGTGAAAGTGCAGTTTGTGAGGATAATGTCATAAAAAAAAAACACTCAAAAAAACGAAACCAAAAAAAGTTACATGATGATAAACTGCTCGGCCCGAAAATTCTTGAAAAAATCTTAAAAAATTAATTACTCGAAAACTACAAAAAATCGGCCAACATACATGGGGTATATTCGGATAGCCCCGGATGTGAGGCATCTAAATTTTTTTTTTAGACGTCAGTGTTTGGACCACCCTGTATTATTTACCGATGCGAGTGCTCAAATAGGTACCCGCGAATATTTGTGATTTCGGATAATGATAGAACTCACTGCGCCCCTCTTTACTTTCTACGGCGCACCAGGGCGCCGCGGCGCACACTTTGGGAACCCCTGCTCTATATAAAATACTAATAATGTTGAAACCACAAAAGGAAATTTGCTGTCAGCGCTTACTCTTGGCACACCAGGCGACCGATCTGTGAAACTTAACAATTTCCCGCAACACACTTAGAAATTAGAAACTTGGGTAACCTAAATGTTCTCCGATTAATACCTACAGTGAAAGTTTGTCGAATAAGTACTTTCTTTCTTATTTGTCATCAAAATTTAATTCTTAAACAAGGATTGTAGATACTTTACTTATTTATGAGAGCGTAGGTACCTTCCGGTTTTACAAGTCGGGTAAACGCGGCAACTTGCCACATTTACATTAACTAGGTACGCGGAGTTAACTCAAAGTATTACGAGCTTGAAAATGTTAGCAATAAAGCAACAAAGGGGTTTCAAATAATGGCTAATGAACCCCCTTCAAGTTTGTTCTGTGGCTAATGTCAAAGTTCGTCAATGGGCCGCGCCAAGTGTCGGCCCAACTTCGGCTAACTTCGCCACTTAACGTGGAAACTGATGCCAGCCCTTTAGGTACTCCAGTCGTTGCAAACTAGGTGTTGCTAAAAACACTCTTCCAGTGGACACCTAAACCTAGATTTTGATAAAAGTTTACGTAAGGTCGGTTGATTTAACTAATTAGGTACCTAATATCAATCCGAGCCTCCCGAGTACCTACCAACATTGTTTTTATTGGTACTTACCTATGTTAGAAATCGTTGACACTAAGGTTCACCTGCACGGTCTTCGAAGACCGTGCAGGTGAACCTTTGTCGAGTATCCTTTATGCGGGCTACAAATCGAGTAGTTTGGTTCAGGGCTTGTTAACGATACCACATTCACATTACAAGTTACGTTAGGAAACGGTAATATCATAAAAATATCTTAGTAACGGTAGTAAATTATAACGTTACTTGATGACATATTATTATTATAACTACCCAATTAACGTTATTTTTATCGGTAATTTTACTTTTCATTGCAGGGTTTGTTAACGTTATCCAATTCACATTATTATAACTTTACCATAGACACAATATTTCAACCGTTAATGCTACGTTGCCACACTGCGCTACCGAAAGACGCGCGCTGGCGCTGGTTGATTGGCGTCTTTGCCATTCCGTACACTGGCTACCGTGAGCGTGCAGCGTGTGTGAACATCAGTGAATCAAAAATAAATAAGCTGCTATTAACGTTACCCAATAACGTTAAAAATGATTAACGATACCTTTGACTTAACGTTAGCTCAATGCACAGCTGGTAACATTACCAGCAGTAGTATAAGTAACGGTACATGGGTTAACGTTAATTACAACTTAAACTTTTTAACGATATTTCAAGCCGTGAGTTTGGATTTTAAATCAAAACCGGCCGGCTGGCGGTTGATTAGGGAGTTGTGATGTTTTCAGTTCGCCTGTGACCTCAACAGACCGTCTGTCCAACGAATAATATTTAATTCGACAGGCCGCTTGCAACCATGCCTTCAGTTCGAAATTTGATGCTACACATACCTAGTTACGTACGAAAGATTTGCCCGTATGAATTTGGCGTTTAGTCCGATCTCGTCACTCAAAATCAGCAAGGACCCAGGACCAAAAGATACAATAATGTACAATGTACTACAAATGAAATGATAACTTGTGATTCTCAAGGTAACTTGTTACAGGTTTATACATCAGTAGGTATGCCATTTTTCGGGTATACACCACGAAATACCTATCTGTAGTAGTCTGAACGAAAAAAGTTTTTTTTTCAAGCGCTCTTCTCATGGAAACGACTTTTTTGTAGGAGTCACGTTCTTTTTCAATTAACTCGAATCACTTTAAAAACGACATAAAACGCGCCCAAAAAGATTTAGTAAGGCTGTTATCTTTATGAATAAGGGGACAGTAGGTATTCTATGAAGCCCATTCTCATAAAACTCTGTATAAATTAAAATGGCGGGTACCTAAACATCTTTTTCGCCGTTTTGTGATCTTAGACCTGGCGAGGATTAAACTTTAGCTCGTAATGGTTTCTTAATGAGGCCCGACAGAAGGCTCGCCGCAGAAACAATATTTACGCCCATTTATAATGAGGCACAAGGAGGATTCTCAAACCCCGGCACCTTTTTGCGATTCAACCGAGCATATTTCATTTTAATGCTCCTCCACGGGTGTTGCTGCTCGGCCGAGTCCAACTCTTAATCTCAGGGATGATCTCTCCGGCTACTATCCGTTCACATTTAAACCGGGATCGCTTCCGCAGCTCTAAGTGCCGGGTAAACAATTATTCTGAAGCTGATCATATTAAAATTGTTTTTGTTTGCATTAAATTACAGGACTGCATAAAATTTCTAAACGACACTGAAAATTAGAACACAAAGAAAGCTATGGCCGGGAATCGAACCGCTACACCACCCATAGCAGGTACAGAATGATGAGAATCCGGGTTTGATTCCCGGCTATACATATATACCTAGTATGTATGTATAACTCTTTATTGCACATAAAACACATGATAAAGATGAATACAGGACATCCTAAATGCACAAAGGCGAACTTATCCCTAACAGGGATTTCTTCCAATTAACCCTTGAGCTTCCACGCTGGTCTGGGAGCAAAGGAAAAACAGAATGTACCAGTTGCTTCTTGTCCCGCGTATATGGTAAAAGCCCAGAGAGAATGGGCGAAATTCTTAGGAATCATGTTACAGGCCGATGCGGCTAGCAACCCATCACTATTTTGATTCCTTTTTCCACCTATACGCCTACAATCATGCTAAACGTGGCCTTTAGGTCTTGTTACCTTTAGGCTCTGTCTACCCCGTAAGGGATAAAGACGTGATTTATGTATATATGTATGTAACCCTTGAACGATTGACCGGACATAGGTATTAAGCAAGAGTAGACACAGAAAAAGTAAAAGAACCAATCGAAACCTAAAATAATTCTAAATGCATATACATTTTAAACAATGTAAGCTGTAATAAACTACACATAATAGATAAATATGATAAACTAATACATAATAAATAAAATATATTACATATATATGTAGCAAGTCTGCGAGTGAGTGCGTTTAACGTAAATCGCTGCCTCAATCTAAGCCTAACTAACCGCTTTTAAATCATGACTATACTCAATCTGACTGTTTACAACCCCGAAAGTTCAGCTTTATTAGTACATTACAGACCTAGGGCGGTGACCTCGTAATTGTCCCAGATCGCAGGTGTTGGTGGCTCGAACCGAAGGTGAGAGCCATAAATATGCGATCTGGGGCTTTACGAATTACCGCCCGTGGTTTGTATAAAGTTTTACGTCTTGCCTTGGCCAGGAAATTAGATTTTCTGCCCGCGAAGCGGGCGTAATACCCCTATTACGGCCTAGCTAGAGTGACGTAAACACTTTTAAAACTGCCTTCCATATCCCACCTAATAATGTGACAATAAGTAGAGGCAACCGAAAAATTTACTGAAGTAGGAATGAGAAGAAATATAAGCCTACTTCAGTCGGATTGAAATCTCGATTTTCATTCTCATTTTTAGCCTCACTGGACATCGCTCTCTTAACACGTGCTTCCCAATGCCTCCCATTTAAGGGTGACTTAGGACTATTCATTTTGGCCATACCATAGTAATATAGTTAAGAAGTCAAAAGACGGAGCACACACTAGATTCTCTTTAATATATTACATCGCAAATGAGCATTATAATTATATAATTCATATTATCATTTTAATTAAACTAACATAATTACTGCAATAGAGTATTTCGAGAATACTCCAAGGTGAAAAATTAATCTGAATTATCAGATTTTAATGTATAGATATTAAAGGGAATTGTAAAAATAATTTCTCCCAAATCTATAACTGATAAAATGCATCAAAAAACATAACAGTAAAACGAATATAAAATGTTATATTATTCGATAACCTAACCGAGAGTGCGCCATAATCAGGAACAAGCGAAGCGTTTGATTGCGTTCGCCCATTCAGGCAGTAATTGCAATTTCTGCTTCCCTTCTTAACTCATTTACTTCACTTAATTACTTTTCCGAGTCGACTGAATTTAACTTTCATAGATTTTCATTTCAACAAGTTACCGTGTCAATACAAAATTAATTTTGACATTTCAATAACACTGGTTTATTGTGATGTTCCCAATTTTATGATGTCGAAAGAATTGAAAACAAAACACCCAATTATAATTATCATACACCATATCCCTATGTACAAAGAGGACACAAAAAAGTTATTTTGATTTAAGTAAATCCCATAGAACACTTTTATGTTACCTCCTCAAGGTAAGTCAAGGTAAAATCTATAAGATTCCAAATTTCTGTCTCCAATGGTTTTGGCCTGCAGGCGATGAATTTTTTCAGCCAGTAGTTTCATAGATATAGATTTAAGATTACTGTGAACTCCACGAAATAAATATTGAGAATGAAGAGGTTCCAAATGAAACAGGTTGTCGTTTTAACATATATTTGTACATAGCTGTAACTACGCCCTAACACAGAAGCTTAAAAATCGGAGTATAATACAAAATAATAAAAAGTGTACGAACTACACAATTACATTTACATAGCGATATAAATTTAACAGTCGAAGTTGGACGCGATTTGATATGAGATAGTAGACAAAACTATAAAAAAAAATATTGAATCTTTAAAATATAAACTTGATATTTATCAATTAACCGCGATTGGAAATTACTATATATTATGTATGCGTGGTAATTAAAACATAAATGAAAAGCTAAAATGCATCTAAAATATAATAAAAAATGCAATTACAGTGGCTTATCCAAAAATAAATAATCATTCTATTACAAATAATTGGTGTTACAATTTTCTTAGAAACTATGTTTGAAAATCTAATCCCTACCTATACGACGAACACATACCTAACAAGAATCGACTTGTACCATGTATTCGTTGGATCTAGCAATATCGTATTGATACTAGCTGAAATATGTTATTTTCACATTTGCTTCTAGTCAATAACTGGGATAGCTTCTTTACGGATAAAACTACAAAATTCAAATAGTATCTAAAATAACCACCAATACTCACTACATTAAGGGCTGGGTTAGCTTTGTGTACAAAATTATGTGGATTTCAATGGTATATTTTGGCTCCAAAAATCACAAACTCTGTACCTAAGTGTGAAATCTAAAAAGTCAGATTGCACACATGACAGAATGATAAGGTAACCTAAGATGAGTCATTCTTTGAAACACATGCATTAAATACCTATCATACAAAGAATATGTCTTCAATTTTGCAGTCATAAATATTCTGCTTACAAGTTAAAGTAAACTTCACATTAAATGTTGAATTTTTAAACAATAAAACCGAAGACTTGTTTGTGGCACAATGTCAAACCTGACATTCTACATTTTACAGGTGTGGTTTCGATAGTTTCATAAGTTATTAAGATTAAGATACCATGAGTAGGTGTTGTAAATTTGAAAACTATCTAAAATTATCAAAAAAAAAACAAGCGATCCTAGTGTCAAGTCCTATCTACGCAATAACTAATGTACACTTATGAATGTTTTACCATTTATATACAAACAATCGTCGCGGTATCAAACAATAATCACAAGACGCGAATAGCAACTGAAACACCACGTCGGTGAAAATTTTAAACTTTGCGCACGGAGGCATTCAAGCGAAACACTTATATTACCATTAAAAATAGCAAAACACATCATAAAATTACAACGACACGTACAATTTTAGAACGTTTATCACAATATAATAAATTCTAAATTCAGGTTAACCTGGCAAACAAATACCAACAAGCAAAATATAAACAAGGGAATATGATTCAACAAATTGGCGTGCAGGGTTCAAAATAAGCACGATTGATAAAAAAAAGAGGCGATGGCCTGAAGCACACATATGCCGGTGCGCTGTACACGACTACTCTACCACTATACACAGGTATAACACATACCCACAATTAAACCTCAGGTGCTAGGAAACGGTATAAACAAACTGCGGGATTACTAAAACAAAGCGATCAATACACAAACCAAACGTCAAAAGTGCATCACGTCAAAAATAAGTAAAAACGAAACTACTGTATATTTTTTTTTACTTTTATATTTTTTCGTGTAATGTCTACAAATGACAGTCTATTTTACAGATTATAAAAGTCGGAGTTCTGCAACAGTCCCACGCGCGCGCGCCGCGCCCGTTTGAGTATTGCAGCGCTCCTTTAAATAATTATTCGAATAACAAGTATCAGCTGACATGAATTACGCACTTTCAGCAAAGAAAAATATGTCAAAACACTACTAACATTTTTTTCGACTTGCGACTAGTGAAATCAACTCTACTTGACCATTTATCAATTAGTTGTTTTACGCTTTGTTGTAAAACCTCGATTAGTTCGTCCACGAATGCACTATGTTTTAGTATTATAACCCCTAGCTATCGGTTGCCGCGGTACGGTACACTGCGGAACTCTCCAGCGCCTTCTCTCACTCATATAGCCCGTATATGACTGGGAAAGCTCCAAACACTTTAAAGCACCTTCGAATATTTAGTTTCCAAGTGCAGCGTAACACGTATTTTCAATAATTCCTACAAAATTTACCTTAATTAGCCAATTCTAGAAATTAAATGTTCAATTTTGACTTTTGTATTCGATGCCAGTTCTCCTGATGTGTACTTACTGTTTTACGGTGATATGTTAGTTTTCGAATTAATATCGTGATGTGAAACTGCCGTCGCTTTAACATCTGTCTAAGTGTTGGCGCGCCTTTTTAGTCTTTGCTGTATTGACGCCTGCTTTCCACATTCCACCAAACTAAGGTCCCTTGCAGCGATAAAGAGCTACAAGAAATATTAGTTTAGCACTTCGATATAATAGCTTGATTTCCTTCACGTCTGTGCGCCCCCACCGAGAATGGACTCTAAAGATTGCTATAACCAACAAAATAAGTCACTAGGATGCACACGCATTACAGACTTGAGAATATTCTTATAAACCATGAAATGACCATATCGATACAATACTGGGTGTGGTGATGTTGAACTTACAATGTTATGCAAATTCTTACAAGGCCCGCTTTGGTTTTCTCTGGAAATACGTAGACTGTAGAGGAAACCTAAACGAATGCGAGATCCATCGTAACTTATTATTTATGGCCTGTTTAGCTTTATTCCTGTAGTTTATCTGCGTTCGAGACGTGTAGACTCATGGCGATATCGACACCTTTGTAAGCGTTGGCCCTAGGTGTCAATAATGTCAATGTTGGTACCACACGACGTATCATCGAACGCAGCGATATCGGCGTGAAGTGAACAATGGTATCTAGAGTTGACATACTGCTCCGTCCGACTTCAGGCTTCCTCGGAGTCCGAGTCTTCACTGATCGTGTCGCCCGCTCTTTCTTGGGAAATGTTTTGACCTAGAACAGAATCAATGGGCGCATTTACGAGCGTTCTCCGAGTTTTTAAAGCTCTTCGATAATACCACGAATACCAGGAAATTTATAAGGCATTTTTGAAAACGTGGCTAATTTTATTGTCCTATTCAGCATATTCTAACGTTTGCCATTCCAGAGCATTTAAAACTTTAAAAAGTAACTGGAACTTACCCTTTTTCGCTGTTGAAATTATGCACTTCTTGCAGCTTATGAAGAAAAAGGAGACACGTTAGAATTGGGTGTGGAGGGTAGCAGGTCCATAGTTTTGCAAACCCAGCCCGCAATGTCCGCTGCGTCTGCGTCCGCCGCGCGGATCCATTCGTGGTTCTAGGAAATACAAAGAATTTGCTCAAACTTAAGCATTGTATCTATTGAAGTGTAACATCTCGTAAGATCGTTTGGCCACTCAGTAGTTTTTTAAAGCTTTATAAATAGGTTCACTTAACTAATGGATGACACAGTGAAAGCGTGACATAAAATATTGGCAAACGGCAAAAATTAACAGCAAAGTCAGATGCCGATTTAAAAGCGACGTATTGAGATCTTTTACCATTAAAGTCTTCAAATCAGCTCTCTCGTCAGGATTCTTCTTGAGGCAGCGATCGACAAAATCTTTGAACTGGTCGGAGAAGATTCCAGAAGGCAGTTTCGGCGGCGGCTCATTCACTATGTAGTCAAGTAGCTCGAATATCGCCATAGGACGCGGTGAATTCGGCGCCTGAATGTAACAAGTAAGGTTTTAGTTATAATATTCGATTAAAGTTTATTTATATTTAATATTTGTTTATAGTAAAGCCACACAGCAGTTAGTCACTGGTTCGTCCAAAAATTATCTGGCTTTGGAGTACTAAAGTACTAACGATACCCCTGTTGTTTTATTCAGTAAGTGAGAATGCAGAAGGGTTGAATAAGTTTACGTATCGCCGTTTTCTTTTCCTTAAGTCCCGCAATTCATCTGAGTTTTCTTGTTAAGTTGAGGTGGTCAATGAATGAATGATAACCGTCATGCGGCACGATCTTTGGCTTATTCGTTATGTTATAAAAAAAAGTTTTCTACCAAAGCATTACAAAATTTTACTATCACACCACACGAACTTTTAGAGGTACTGCGTGGCTTTTAAATATGTCTTGTGGATTTCCCTCTTTGTCTTAGCTCTTTGGGTAGACTATACTATACCAGAATCTTGCCTCGCTCTTCTAATAATATGATTAAGCTAAAACTAAAAATATTGACTATATTAAAAGACTGACCTGTCCCGGAGAATGGTCCTCGTTGTGCCCCCCAAAGATGGCCGCTAAGGTCTTAGCATCGGGCGGCGGTATGGGGTACATACCGATCGCCATCTCCACTAGAGACAGTCCTAGTGACCAGATGTCAGACTGTACTGAATAGTGTGTGCCTTGAAGCCGCTCCGGCTGTAAAATGGAACGTTATTACGATAATCATTATATGTACAGGGTGGACAATAATCATCATCAGCCAAAAGACGTCCGCTACTAATCCAGCAGACTCCCGCAACCTTCACCAGGACATCAGTCAATATTGTGGGCCTTCCATTAAGGTACAATGTTTGGTTTAATTCATTGTAAGGAAGAGAAGCCTTTACGCAGAAGAGAGACAGTAAGAAAATGCATTGTTTGGCAAAATTTCCAGATGGGCCGAGGCGGACATGGCGAGACCACTTGGACGCAAAACTGGGCACTTGACAAGACGGAACAACGACAGATGGTCGAAGGCGGTCACAGAGTGGTGGCCAAGATTGGGTCGAAGGTCAGTGGGCAGACCACCAGCTCGTTGGTCATATGACATCTGTCATTCGACTGGAAAACTGTGGATGAGACTAGCCCTGGACTGGGCACAGTGGCGTGAAAATGAAGAGCCCTGTACTCAGCAGTGGGTGGATGTGGGCTGATTAGAGATATAAACATAAAAATAAGCCGAGTCGAGTCGAGTTGCCTCACAAATTTTTATAATAACGCTATAACACCAACTCACCGACATATAGCTCCGGGTGCCAACAAACGAGTTAGCCATGGAGTCAATAAGTTGTCCGGAGACACCAAAGTCACATATCTTGATCTCTCCGTTGCTGTTCACCAGAATGTTAGATGGTTTCACGTCGCGGTGCATGATTGCGTGCTTGTCCCGTAAATAGCTGAGCCCTTTCAGAACTGCTGATGTTATGGTACCTGGTAAATAATAAATATAGCTTAACACTTAACTATGAAATCTGCAAGTTATACACAAGACAAACACATCTTCCCTGTCATGTAAAAAAAGTGTAAGTTTGTTACTCTTTTACACTCAGGCGGTTGAAAGGATTTGAGTAAAACTCAGTCTGTTCTATCAGTCTGTCTGTTATATAATTAACACAAATAGAATATTTCTTATCCCTAGGAAATAGCAAACCATGTTTTTCGTTTGCTTCCTCTGCTTTATACATGCAACAATAAATGAGCATCATTGATAATTTCACTAAACTCTGTCCCCACAATGCAATGCTATATACTTTGGCATTTACACTTTTCTGTATCTTTTGATATTAATAAACGCATAAGCTCCAATTTATCTTATGAATAAAGCTGAATAGCCAGTGCAATTCTGCTTTGTTTTATTTAACGGCGCGCGTTATTTAATAGAGTAGCTTTTTGATTAAGAGTTGTCAATTTGATGTTTATTTAATTTGTAAAATGATGGTAGTTTGATATTGATTATTTTTTAGAGCGGTTAATACCGAATGGAGTTGTAGGTAGGTGTCATGGCGGCGACGGTGGACTGGTCATTCGTTGACAGGTCACGCTTACAAACCCATTGGTTCTTAATCCGTTAATATTAGTGTGATCGTGACTTAATTTGATTGTTTGTGTATCCGATTAATTAAAATAGTGTAACCGTGACGTCACTGTGTTATTATTTCCGTGCCGAAGTAACTTTGGCTATAGCACACGTCATGGATCGGTCTTAGGAGTGTGACCCATGTCCTGAGGGTGCTTCTCGACCACCTGACACTGCGACATATATTTATTAAATCTATGGTAATAAACATACCTAAAATGGATTCTGGAATTCTACCGGCCTTCTTCAGAATCAAATCTAAGGATCCCCCATCCATGTACTCCATGCAGATTGAAATTTCTCCATCACTGTAGAATGCACCGTAGAATCCCACTATATGGGTGAAGTTGCATTCATGGAGGACCTTAAGTTCCCTGATGATTTGCTTTTTAATAGCCGGCTTTACTTCAAGGTGAATAAGTTTTCGAGCCATTATCAAACCAGTTGACTTGTGCCGGACTTTCATGACTACACCTCCATTACCTTGGCCTGAAAATTAAAAGAAAACAATTAATCTCTAAGATTGGAACTTTCATTGTTTTGTTGCATATATTCCATTGTTTTGCATTTGGTGCAAATTAAATGGTGCAAAACAATAACAGAATGGTACCCATGAGAAAGCCAACGAAAGAGAGGAAAACCACCAAAAAGATGGGCTGACGACATAAGCCAGATCGCCGGCAAAACCTGGTATAGAGTAGCAAAAGATAGGCGAGAATGGATGGAGAAGGCTAGAGGAGGCCTTTACCAAAGGGCAAGCGGCTTGCAAAGAAGGAGCAAAGCTCAAATAGTGGAATACTAAATAGTTATAAATCTAAAACTCTGTAGTGTTTGAATAAAGGCTATTATTATTACATATATTCCATTAGTACAATGATAAGGTTAAACCAGCATATTTATGTGTCAAAAGCCATGCTTTTAAAAGTAATCAGACTATTTATTTCTATTTCATTAAACCAACCCTTTAGGTTTAGTTTAGTCACACATGAGGAACTTGGAACAACAGAGATTGAAATGTTGCATTTGAACCTGATAATTTTAATAAAATGAAATTACCTAGCTCCCCAAGCTTTTCAAAATCATCATCACTCAGCTCTCCGATTTTTTCCTTTTGGCAAAGGAACACCTCTATCCGGCGGCGCTGGGTGTCGTCCATCTCAATTTGCTCCAGACGCTCCGTCAACACCTCTATGCTGCTTTTAGATTTGCCAGCAAGTCCAGTCAGCCTCCTGTAAATGATTAAACAAATGACTTTCCCCCTTATTCATAAACACTACATCTGCTAACTTAGCAATTGTTTGTTCTTATCTGTGAGAGGTAAATATCAGTGACAGATAAGGACAAACAATTGCTAAGCTAGCAGAAGCCTACAGCGTTGATGAATAAGGGTGTAAGTCAATAATTAACTACCATTTAGAAATGTTACAGAATGAATGTTTTACAACGGGTTGAAAATTGTGGTGAGTAGCTATGATCTCCTGTATGTTACAACCAGTCAGATCAACCAGATCAATGTAGTGGTGTAACTACAGTGTGACAGGACTGGCAAAATGCCACTTGCCCCTAGCACTACTTTCACATGGGAACTACCAATTTCGAAATCACAGATAGGTAGTTTACCAATCCTTCAAATAATTTGTAGGTACCTACTTGACACTTTTTTTTCAAAACCTTGCATTTTTTTGACTCACTGTCATCAATGAATCACTATAAACAGTTATATGACACAAGTTACAACAAACAAACCACACCAAAACATATTTCAAACTGCTATGGAAGGATATAAAATAAGGAAATTATATAAAGTACTCATAATTGAATAAAATTTATAATATTCCCATTTAAGCACATGTGTAGTTGTGATTTTATAATAATTAATTAAATAAAATTGCAGTAAATATTTTCTAGAAACACTTTTCTTTTCATTCCAGTCAGGCATAACAAATTAATAACCACATGTCAATAACCTTGTTGACCATGAACTTGATAACAGATCAAATTAGTTGTTTAGAGATCAATAAACGCGAGATGTGATTTCAGATGATTAATACCCTAATACGCCTTATCTTAAAAACGTATAAAGACTGTTTAATATTAGCATCTACGTTAAAACTTACTCGGTTGCCGTAGCGGACTTTAGCTGAGGAGTCATGTTCGACGGAGTATTCGCAGCGGCTGTGTCGATGGACCCAGGTGGGAGGGTCAGATTCAACTTATTTTTCGACATTTTACTCATCTTGAAGCGCTATTTATTCAAGTCATTTAATAGTCTGATAGCCCGCGGCACTTACACCTTACAACTTACACCGCTACCACCATAGAAACTGGCAGGAAAACACTTCTGAATAAAATATGAACAAGTAACACTAACACAGTGCACTGCAAGAACGATTGATTCGTCAGTTCAGTATCTATATACCACAGTCGAGTCAATTAAAAAAAACTAACTCCTTCGTCACCTATCGCGCGCATGGTTCGGTCCAAATTAAAGCGACTGTGTATTCAAACTGTTCTATTTTGTATCTATTTATGCGCATTAAAGCACTTGTTAGAGTGAGAAAAGGAAGTTTCATTTATACTTTTTACCTCATATCGGACCACAAAACAAATTCTTGCTGTAATTTAATTATAAAATGTATTAATTTTTTTTCGTGAAAATGAGATCCTTTTTATCTCGAAATAAGAAACATCTTTCACAAAATATTATGCTTGAATTTTTCTGGAATTCCCGGAATTCCGAATTTGATAACAATGTCAAAAATGTCAGTCCGTGGTGACAGATGACTGACATTGACATTTGCGTGTTGAGATACCTACCTGACAGGCGCAAAAACTCAAAGACGCATGATCAATTTTCTCTGTCCTTATCCTTTGTAGAGATTTACTCGGCCATATAGTAAATATCGATTATAAAATAGGGCACGGGTCTGTTATCACTCAAAATGAGTTCGGTGTTTAATATTTGATTCAGCCGAGTACGATGTTGGGCAAGGCCGTGTTATGTTTGACTTTACATTTTTATAGTAAGTATCGAGCTACTTAGTTGGTGTTGTGGTGTTGGGAATTGTGTGTGATGTTGGTTGTTGTGCAGGCGTCGCGGCGCAAGGAGATTGCACGGACCTACGCGGGCGGCTGATCGCGCATGGCCTGCACTATGTCCCTGGGCCAGACACCTGCACCCTCTGTGTGTGCGACAACGGCCTGCCCAAAGCCTGCAAAGCCGTGCTCTGCTCGCCGCCACAGGTGAGACTATTCCAGTTCAAAAAGTTTCGAAGTAATAGAACATCCTCCTTTCTTACAAGCCAGTAACTTTATAAAAAAAACTGTCTTGTTTAATACTCTCATCTACTCAAAGGATAACTGGTAGAGATCCCTTATGGGAATAAGTTCGCCTTTTTGCATATACTTAATTATTTTTTATGTGATTTGGGTTTTGTTTCTTTATATTTGTAAAATAAAGCATTTACTTACTTAATCTTATGAGATCTAGGACAATGTGACCTATGACAAATAAATAACCTTTTCTATCACTATTGCTTGTGTTCAGTGAGGGATTTACCAGCAGGCTGAATAGGCTCGAGCCTAGGGCGGCAGATTTTGGGGGCGGCAAATTTGGGTAATGATTTTTTTTTACCTTATAAAAAGGTTTTTCTATGACGGTTTTCTGATGTCTTACAGATAGAAGTCTGCAACAAATTTCGTTGATGACTTTCCTCTCTCACTTTTATGTGCAATTTCAACATAATTGTTGCATTGTAAAAATAATGTATGATATCACAATTGTTGAGGCAAGGGCGGCAAAAACTATTCAGCCTATACCTTGAAAATTTGTAAATCCGCCACTGCTTGTGGTAACTGAATGGTAGGTAGCTTTTGTTAATTTTATTATGTGAAAGCATAGAGTTTAAATGTGTAGGCATAATCGAGGACTTCAATTCTCGAACATGCGTAGTTGTGTTAGTGAGACAATTACTTGATAGTGTATTGA
The DNA here is from genome assembly GCA_949127965.1 of Pandemis corylana. NCBI lineage: Eukaryota > Metazoa > Arthropoda > Insecta > Lepidoptera > Tortricidae > Pandemis > Pandemis corylana. The sequence goes on along the minus strand of OX421866.1, from coordinate 9,414,179 downwards.
AACCAGTTGCTAGGTTTGGCTGTACTTGGTCGTTTCCACCCCATTTAAAAAAAAAATAAGACCCATTGCATTCGTTTTAGGACTGCCGTTCCTTTCGCGTCGGCAACACGTGCTGCGAGTTCATCTGTTTGGATGACGTGGTGAAGCCGAACGATGGCGCGGAGAGCAACCTGCGCGTGGCGGCCGGCGGCGCCGCGGCCGTGGCGCTGCTGACGGCGGCGCTGGTGGTGTACCGCGTGCGGCGCCAGAAGCGCCGGCGCCCGCCGCATGCCGATGACCAGAGGAGCCTCACCAGCATCGGGTGAGTCTACGAGGTTTCTTGAAATCGTCCTGGAATATTTCAGCATGGTATAGGGCTAGTTTCAAAAAAAGCCGTGGTAGCCTAGTGGTTTGACCTGTGGCCTCTCAAGCAGAGCGTCGTGGGTTCAAATCCCAGGCGCGCACCTCTGAGTTTTTCGGAATTTATGTGCGAAAATTACATTTGAAATTTGCCATGAGCTTTTCAGTGAAGGAAAACATCGTGAGGAAACCTTGCACACATCTGCGAAGAAATTCAATGGTGTGTGTTAAGTTCCCAATCCGCACTGGGCGCGCGTGGGAACTTTAGCCCAAACCCTCCAATACACGGAGGAGGCCTGTGCCATGAGGCACGCCGAATTACGCGACAATTTAATAATAAAAATAAAACAACAACAACAAAAAAAAATGAAATTGTAGCGAATTCGGAATAAAAAGGCTATATTATTATTATTATTATTGGGCTAGTTTCACTTATAATAATAGCCTCTTTATTTCCGGCACTAATTAAGTACTATAGTTATTTATATAATGTCTCTGATATCGGTGTGTCTTTGAGCATAGGCCTCCTCTAATCTTCTCCACTCAAATCTTCCACTACTCTTGACCACTTTAGTCCCAAGGTTAAGCGTTATGTTGTTTACCCATCTCCTCGTTGGACATCCACTTTTTCTGGTGCCGTCCCTTGGGTACCGTAATGTGACCTGTTTGCCACACTTATTTGTTTGGCATCGAAGCATGTGACTGGTCCATCCCCATTTAAGATGGTCAATGCGGTTGAGTATGTCTGTCAATTTGTTTTTAGTTCTTATTTCCACATTTCTGATTTTGTCACTGAGTTTCAGTCCCAGCATACTTCTCTCCATCGCCCGTTGGCACCTAGTTAGTTTCCCATAGCCCTGTAAATGTTTATTTAGGATTTTTAAATCCATACATTGATTGATGTTCAAGGTGATCCATGTCAAGGGCATGACCAAATTTTGAATTGAATTTGATGTTAAATTTTTATAGGAGCGTTCAGTCAAACTGTCCAAGTGGAATAGAAACTTCTTTAACTCCATTGAAGTTTTTACAAAAATATCATCTCTGTTACATTTTTTTCATCACACTTGCTCGTAAACGGTATCAAAACATACAGGTTAACTTGGCCGTATGCCACGGTAATTTTATTTATTTATTCGCAAATGTGATGAAAAACATTGTATGTTTCACGGGCGGTACGGGAATTACGAACCTCAACTCAGAAAGCCCTCAGTCTTCGACTTCGGGCTTCTACTAGAGCCTCGATCGTAATTCCTTACTTACCGCCCTTAATACACAATGTACGATAATGCTCTCGCATTTCAAGTTTCCGAAAATATTAGGTGGAACAAAACCTTTGTAGTCAAATCGCGCTCCTAATAAGGCCGTCTATAAATAAGGTAACCCCATTGACTTCCGCCTATTATGATCACTCAGGCAGAGCCATTGACGTAATCGCTGCTGTACTGCGCAACCTGCTTGTGCATTGTAATTAACAAAGTTATTTCCATAGATACCATTGCATTGCTATAGGCAGTGGCGTAACTATAGGGTGGCAGGAGTGGCAAAATGCCACGGGCCCCTAGCTCTACGGGGGCCCGAACTGGCTTGGTTTAGAGCACAGAAGGGACGCTGATGCACTTCTTTATATTGTGGAAGGAGCCCATCTGACGAATTTGCCACGGGCCCCAGACGTTATAGTTACGCCACTGGCTATAGGTACCTAATGTAGCAGCAATTAATGTTGAAGGAACCATTAAGCATAGATTACCCCTCTAACGTGTACTAGGGATGATGGTTCCTTCAATAATACGCGGACTGTATAATTAATGATCGAACTTATAAATTATAATAAATAAACAAGTGTTAGTGCGACGCGTACATAGATACGGCAGCATACGGTTCACAAGCGAAGTGATTAGCGAGCAGCTGACGGCCGGGCACTAATCCGCTCAACCCGCGATTTTACGTCGATGCGGCCTTTTTTAATGCGCCTTATGCATCCACCCGGTACAGGGTTACCGGGGCTATGTGGGGCTCTCCCGCGACGGCAGGTATAGCCACTAAAAACCACACGGATTGCCTATTCGGTCGTATGTGAGGCGTTACGGGAGCACTCGGTGTCACCGCGACGCCTCACGACCACCCCGGGATGGGGTTCCCTCTTTGCGGCACCTGTGCAATGCAGGTTTGGGAATTCCCGCCCTCCCTCGCTGGTGCCGCTTGTATTTTTATAGAGGTTGTCTCCTCGTGGCCCCCGTCTTAAAAAAGACAGCGGCCCACGTTCCCGGCGCCAACGGGGTTACGTGTTGACCGACAGTGGCCGAAGCCACGCTGCTCCGCGATCGTGTCCCTTATGGCACAGTATATATATAAGCTAAAGCAGTAAGGAACCTACGAACAAATCGATTGAAACGAAACACGCACACAGGCGCGCGCTTTACACGGCCCCTAAGCGGACCTGAGCCTGAGCGGAGTGGACGAGGTCCCCTTAGGGGCCGTGTAAAGCGCGCGCCTGTGTGCGTGTTTCGTTTCAACCGATTTGTTCGTAGGTTCCTTACTGCTTTAGCTTATATATATATATATATACTGTGCTTATGGGGCGCACACTTCGATGCGGCCTGGCGAAACGGGCGTCAGGCGCTTGGCCCTAACAGGCATTCGGCAGTTGGCGGTTACTTTGCAGTCGTAATACAGCTCGTCTGTACTGGACCTTTGTGCGTTTGGGAGGATCAACTTTTTCTTGCCACTTATTGCTATAATTACGTTCTCCTCGGTCACTCTTTAAATCTTATATTAATAAGTTTAAAAATGGCTAAATATGTATATTTGTTGTCATGTTAGTATAATGTGAGACAACATTTCTTCTAACAAACTGTACTACTTTTGTCCCCTCGCTGATGGGACAGATTACATACATACATAAATCACGTCTTTATCCTTATGGGGTAGACAGAGCCTTAAGTAACAAGACCTAAAGGCCACGTTTAGCATGACTGTGGGCATATAGGTGGAAAGGTGGAATCAAAATGGGTTGCAAGCCGCATCGCCTATAGCATGATTCCTAAGATCGCCTATTCCCTCGATGGGCTTCTACCATCTGCGCGGGAAGAGAAGCAACTGGTACGTTCTATGTTTTTTCTTTACTCTCTACCAGCATATAGATACTTAAGTTGAGAAACCGGCTGTACCAGGTCAATTGGTTAGTTGCCAGTTATTTTTAATTGTTGCAGATATATCAGCGGCAGTATGGGCTACATGGGGGGCACGTGCGAGACTGCCATGGCGGCGTGGAAGCCCCACGGCAACTACCTCCCGCGGGGGGAAGCGCCTCCGCCTTACGACGAGGCCGTGGCGCAGTGCCGCTCTGAACTCATCAGGTCAGCTAACAGACTCTCGTCACATCAAAATAGTTTTGGAAGACTTAATTAATGTTAAAAGTATGTCCCTTTAGTGTATTATTGATGACCGGATAGCCTAGTAGTTAGTGACCCTGACTATGAAGCTAGAGGTCCCGGGTTCGAATCCCGGCAGGGGCAGACAGTTGTATGATGAATACGAATGTTTGTGCCCGAGTCATGGATGTTGTATGTATTTAATTATGTATTTATCTACATTATATAAGTATGAGTATGTTTATCCGTTGCCTGGTACCCATAGTACAAGCTTTGCTTAGTTTGGGGCTGGGTCAATTGGTGCAATTTGTCCCAAAATATTATTTATTTATTTATTTTATTTATTATTAGCCGTGGTAGCTTAGTGGTTTGACCTGTGGCCTCTCAAGCAGAGGGCCGTGAGTTCCAATCCCGGGCTTGCACCTCGAGAGTTTTTCGGAATTTATGTGCGAAAATACATATGAAATTTACCATGAGCTTTTCGGTGAAGGAAAACATTGTTGTGAAGCAATTCAATGGTGTGTGTGAAGTTCCCAATCCGCACTGGGCCCGCGTGGGAATTATAGCACAAGCCCTCTCGTTCTGAGAGGAAGTGAGCAGCAGTGGGACGTATATATGATGATGATGATGATGATGATGATGATGATGATGATGATGATGATGATGAATAGTATGTCAGAGTAGGTATAGCCATAGATCATTTATAAAGCTAACACGAGACTGCCTTGTGGTGGTTCGGCATCTTTGCCACCAAGCCCCAACATTGCTTAAACTGGCTTAGAGACAATTTATCAGCTTTTTTATCTTAGCTTTTTATCACCATAGAATTTACAAAGTGCATAACAAGGACACATTGTTACATAGAGATAGGTAGATGACATTTTATGCGGTAAGTGAAACAGCCGCCTTCGCACTAGAGTACTAGACTCTGGGTCTGTATCGCGAGTGCCAAGTGAAGTACTCAAAACACAAGAATAATTAGTAATTGTGTGTGTGTGTGTGTTTCTGGTAACTTACCCAGTCATCTCTAAATCTGTTAAGGTAATGTTGGGTAATTGCATAGTTGTCTCAATTTTATGAACGGTATTACTACAGTCAGTTTATTTTGTTCTAGAATGAACACAGAAACTCCCTTCCACCGCACTTACCCAGCGACATTCGAGAACATGGCGCGGCCCGAGGACGCCATGCAATGTTCCGGCCACGGCTACATTAACATGCCGCGGCCCCTCGCTCAGGTATATTATGTAATAATCTTTATACTTTTACTATATACCTAATGTAGAAAAATTGCTGTAAGTTTTACCGGTTTATTTTTCTATTAAAAGAAAGGCTTTTAGTTAGTTGTGTTCTTTAATGAAATTTATTACATTTTTAAAGTGGGATTGCTGCTACGATGCTTCTTAGGCAACAATGTTTATACTGATGTGAAACACTCGTTGCCTGCGGTGACTTATGTCACATCATCGGTCCGCTGTGTACAGCGCGTGCGGTATCTCTTATCGATTGTTAGAATAATGAAGATGAATGTGCACTGACGCGTGGTAATTCGGTGAATTTAATTACAATAGTGCCAGTACACAGTGAGCCATACTTGGCTATGCGCTATCGTCGTCTGTGGGAGTGATGTACACAAAGGTCCATGGCTCATTGCTGACAGTTACCATTGCCCCCTGAAAATGATGGTGATGGTCTACAGTTGGCCACTGAGTCATTGTGTACCGAGCACCGAGTGATTGACATCAGTTTGTTATATAATTGATGTATTGGTCAGATGGCGAGCACGGCGAACTGCTACGCGGCGCCACTTTTGCAGCCCGCGCTGCCCGAGCCACGGGATCCGCCTCACCATCCTATCGCGCCCAATGGTCAGTACCTACCTAACTGCATTTGAATAAATATTAGGATGGACTCTTTATTGTTACTCGTGGTTATGTTCTTCTCGCTCACTCTTTTAACCGGTAAGAATAGAAGTTATAATAGATAGTGCTTCAAGAGGAAGGTATATGTATAATACATGCATAATATAGCAGAGAAACACGCTTTGCACCCGTGCGAAGCCTGGGTGGGTTGCTAGTTAATGATAAACAAAAGTTAAAGGTTTATATCTACAACAGGTGCATTTTTATGCGCTTGGATTGCTTAAAAAGCCATTAAAAAACCATTACATGAATCCCAAGTCCAAAGATAATTAGTTTCTTGTTCTGTGTATGACCTCCTGCCGGGTTTCATATCAACTGACCAAAACGCATGCAAGCATATTTGCTACACGAAAAGAGAGAATAGTATTTTACACTGTCTGTTACACTGTGTCAAAATTTCACTAGCGATACTCTTTTACTCTTACTGGGTTTTCTTTACCTCATTCACTGCACTTTGAAGCGCACGATATGAGGACTGTATGATAATGTAGCGAAAATGAAGGATTGTCGATGGCAAGTAAGAACACCAGGAAACTGAACTGCTTCTTTACTGATATGTAACAACTATAATGACAAAACTTCAAAAACAAAACGATTAGAAATAATATAATAATGTATCAAAACTAAGGAGTTCGCGACACACTAGTTATGTACAATCGCGTGTTGTTCGGCAGTGGTTGGTTTTCCGAGTGCAATTCGTCTGACGGGTTCCCTGGGCGCCATCACCAACCGAGCTCTGCTCAGCGTGGCGGCGCGTGAACCTGAACCAGAGCGACCGCATAACGTGCCCGGGTTCTACGCGAGCCCTGCACTGCATACCTCGCTGTAAGTACATGAACTCAGGCTCTTTCGACAAAGATCGGGTATCGTCGACTGTGTTCAAGGTTTGTCGGTAGTGTTTGGCTCCCGAATTCTCACCATGACGCGCTTTTGGTGTCATCAGAGGCAGGTTATGGTAGGGCCGATATTTTCGTCAATAGTGCTGAAGTTACAGTCCATCAATAAGCACTTAAAAAGACCAACATAATATTTTCAGTCACCGCACCATCCCGCGAATCTCGACAGCGATTGACACCACAATCCTCGACACCTCGATATCGGGTTTTAACCGCGCCGATCGTTCCCTGCACAACGAGATTCGACGCTCGTTCCACAAGCCGAACGAGAACAACCGAGCGATGACCGATACCGGACGGAGTATGCCGCGGAACCTGAACCTTGCTGCGAGCAATGACATGAGAGGCGAGGAGCCAGTGAGACTTGAATACAGCGGCGGCGGCCGATCGAGGTAAGAATTATCATAACTATAAGATGAATAGCTGTTGCCCGTGGCTTTGCCCCCGTTCTAGTTTCTTTCTTTTTCTTTTTCACAATATTGTTTCATAAGAACCTTGCCCTGGCAATAACAAACACGCCAAAAAAAAGAATTAGCGGATTTGGTCCAGCCGTTCACGCGTGATGCCGTGACCGAGTGAAACGGATGCATTTTTATATACCTACCTAATATATAGATAGATTTTATCTAAGCAATTTATGCATTTAAAAAAGTGTATACCTAATATAGGACATTATGAAGTCAAATACTATAATATGATATATATAACGTGGCCTTTATGTTTGTATGTGTATATGTATATCTTTACGGTGAGTTTTGATAGGAGTATTATAATTATAGCTGTCACAGGGCATATATTTACTCAACTAAATTTATTTCAGAGCTCATAGTGAAGAACAAAATGTGGGTAGCGTTGAGCCAAAATCTCTGAAGGCAACTGGCAAAGGCACTACTGAAGTGGCGCCCACGCTGCCTCTCACTGTCGATAAGGTAAGGTGGTTAACAGTATTTTCCTATTATAAAACTACCATGAAACAGCCGTGTTAACGTATATTTTTGCCCTATGACCTTTTAAGCAGAAAATCACGAGTTTTGAGAGCACTCGCTTCATAATGTCATCACTTCTGCCTGGCGAAAACATTGTGATCCGTTACGAACAGAACAATGATCGACACGTCATCGCTATTGCGCGTCATGATCCATTGTACACTGCTAACTGCCGCTATGCGCAGTTGCCTATTGTGATCCATTGTGTACTGGGACCATCAAAAGTAATGTTTTTTTGCAGCCATCGTGTGTGTGCAGCTATGCAGGCGGAGCAGTGGGCGGTAGCGAAGAGCACGACGATTATCGTAGTGAATGTGAAAATTGCAAGTCTGCCACTAGTTCCAGGTAATGGAACATTTAACAATACATATATCCGTCCCAACAGAAGTATTTTTTTAGGTACCCAGCGTGGAATGGATCAAATAATTAGAAACGAAAGATGAACCTTTTCTCATCACTTATTATCACAATGGTCGGTAGATACCCTCTGCTTTGGTAAGGATTGAAATTAAAAAAAAATAACGGATTTAGCAAAAAAAACGTGTTTAATAAATCACAAACTTCAGGTTGTTAATTGGAAGTTTACGGAAAATTATACGAATTAAGGTATTAAAATCGCGCTCTTAATCTTTACTTAATAATTGAAAAATAGGAATGATATAAATAATTGAAACAGAATACAAATACCGCGTTAGCTGATGAAGCTACGGGCGCCGCTATTTTGGCTGCTCTGCCGAGCGCCTGTCGCTCTATCCCCACTCCGCGGCCGGCTGTAATGCGACACCCGATAGATGGACTAAAAAGTTTTAGGCGATGGAAAAAGTTTCACTTTAAAAATTATAGGCCAACTAAGTAACTGGTTAATAACTTATGTCAGATGGGTCCTCGAAGAAGGCTGGCGCGACGAAGCCGACGAAGGCACGCAGACGCTGCAGCGCCGCGCCCCGCCGCCCGCGCCGCCGCCGCCCGCCACCGCCACGCTGCCGCAACCCGTCACCAAGCAGCGGTCAGTACTGCACTAACACACTAGCGGGTAGCGTGTTGCCACACTAGTGCACACTAGGGCACGCAGACGCTGCAGCGCCGCGCCCCGCCGCCCGCGCCGCCGCCGCCCGCCACCGCCACGCTGCCGCAACCCGTCACCAAGCAGCGGTCAGTACTGCACTAACACACTAGCGGGTAGCGTGTTGCCACACTAGTACACACTAGGGCACGCAGACGCTGCAGCGCCGCGCCCCGCCGCCCGCGCCGCCGCCGCCCGCCACCGCCACGCTGCCGCAACCCGTCACCAAGCAGCGGTCAGTACTGCACTAACACACTAGCGGGTAGCGTGTTGCCACACTAGTGCACACTAGGGCACGCAGACGCTGCAGCGCCGCGCCCCGCCGCCCGCGCCGCCGCCGCCCGCCACCGCCACGCTGCCGCAACCCGTCACCAAGCAGCGGTCAGTACTGCACTAACACACTAGCGGGTAGCGTGTTGCCACACTAGTGCACACTAGGGCACGCAGACGCTGCAGCGCCGCGCCCCGCCGCCCGCGCCGCCGCCGCCCGCCACCGCCACGCTGCCGCAACCCGTCACCAAGCAGCGGTCAGTACTGCACTAACACACTAGCGGGTAGCGTGTTGCCACACTAGTGCACACTAGGGCACGCAGACGCTGCAGCGCCGCGCCCCGCCGCCCGCGCCGCCGCCGCCCGCCACCGCCACGCTGCCGCAACCCGTCACCAAGCAGCGGTCAGTACTGCACTAACACACTAGCGGGTAGCGTGTTGCCACACTAGTGCACACTAGGGCACGCAGACGCTGCAGCGCCGCGCCCCGCCGCCCGCGCCGCCGCCGCCCGCCACCGCCACGCTGCCGCAACCCGTCACCAAGCAGCGGTCAGTACTGCACTAACACACTAGCGGGTAGCGTGTTGCCACACTAGTGCACACTAGGGCACGCAGACGCTGCAGCGCCGCGCCCCGCCGCCCGCGCCGCCGCCGCCCGCCACCGCCACGCTGCCGCAACCCGTCACCAAGCAGCGGTCAGTACTGCACTAACACACTAGCGGGTAGCGTGTTGCCACACTAGTGCACACTAGGGCACGCAGACGCTGCAGCGCCGCGCCCCGCCGCCCGCGCCGCCGCCGCCCGCCACCGCCACGCTGCCGCAACCCGTCACCAAGCAGCGGTCAGTACTGCACTAACACACTAGCGGGTAGCGTGTTGCCACACTAGTGCACACTAGGGCACGCAGACGCTGCAGCGCCGCGCCCCGCCGCCCGCGCCGCCGCCGCCCGCCACCGCCACGCTGCCGCAACCCGTCACCAAGCAGCGGTCAGTACTGCACTAACACACTAGCGGGTAGCGTGTTGCCACACTAGTGCACACTAGGGCACGCAGACGCTGCAGCGCCGCGCCCCGCCGCCCGCGCCGCCGCCGCCCGCCACCGCCACGCTGCCGCAACCCGTCACCAAGCAGCGGTCAGTACTGCACTAACACACTAGCGGGTAGCGTGTTGCCACACTAGTACACACTAGCGTGTAGCGTGTTGCTGCACTACTACACACTAGCGTGCGTGTACACCTAACAGCGGTCAGTACTGCACTCGTACACACTACTCTCACGTGTTGTGGCACCAGTACACAATGAACCATAAATACACGACCCCAAAGCACCATCATCAGTCTGTCAAAAGTTGTACACAATGGACCATGGTTCATTGCAGCCTCGCGAAACACTTGCGAATCAACGTTAAAAGTGAACTCTTTAAGCGGCTTTTTTTTTGTCAAAGGGAAAATCTTATTGACGTTATATAACGTCTTATAAATCGATGAACACCGGCTGCACGCACGAAAAAGTGTCATGTTCCGCGTGATGTCAGAGCTAGCAGTTTTCATCAATGTTCCTTTATGACGTTATCACGTAAAGCTATCGTCCGTAAACCGACTTTTCAGATACTACAAGTTTTTTTATTAGATGTCATAGGTACATAATTACCTGCGGTATATAATGCTACTACTGCCAAATGGAGAATTCTCAAACTAAATTTTGTCCAGTCTTTCTCTATCTCCAGTTAAATGGGGACGACTGGTCGTGAAAGCAAATAAAAAATAAACCTTACCTTACTATACTAATGAGTATAAATAAGCCGATTTTAAGTAGCACGTATAAAAAATATACCTAAATATTTTCAGTTTCGGCCAGACGATCACACTATCAATTACATTGCAACAAATATCAGCATACGTGTTAATCATCCACAAGCGCCTGACCGCTGTCACGCTGCCTACCTTTTTAATCACTCGCCGATCTTTTTTAATCCAGACCTGCCCTGGGCCCGCCATCAAATTGGGAGAACTGGTTCAACACAATTCCCGATTCCGACACCGAATCCGAAGAGGAGTAAACCTGCCGACGCCACTCAACTAATCATAAGTAACTATCGACTGCCGAATAATTTAATTTCAATATTTGATTTAATCCTAGACCGTTGGTCTTTTGGAGACTCAGTCACGCAGTACTATGAGCTATACTTGGATTTTGTTTACGCTATATAGAATCCGGAATATGGAAATTTGCCGAAGCAGTATACAAGGAGTCTCAGAATTCTGTCCAGTACCCGGCCATATAAATTGCACTTCAGTCTTTGGAAAGAGTCTTTGGAGAGAGTTGGCGTCACGTAAGTTAGAGCCTCCCACTAGGTGGACCGACGACATCGTGAAAGTGGCGGGAACCTGGTGGATGCAGGTGGTGAGTTGTCGTTCATTATGGTGTGCTAAGGGAGGCCTTTGTTCAACAGTAATGACTCACACATGCAAGAAGTCATTTACTTAAGTTTTTCACCTATAGTACTGTAAAAGTGACAAATGACGTGTTGCTGAATGGAATCACTCTATTGGATGCTCTGCTCTATGTCCGGTGCGATGTCGGTGTCAGATGCCGTTATACCAGCACAAGTTTATAAACGAATAACAAATGAAAACGCTCTTAAGCCCAGATTGGACTAACAAGAACAATCCTGTTAGTTTCATTATATTGCCGGTCCGTGATGCGAAAGCTTTAGAGGTCATCGACCTAGTGCAGGATATTTTTGCAAGTCTGAACTGAGCTGTGGCTGTTTTAAGATAAATGGAGATGACGTCAGGGATTACTCTATTAGATCAAAACAATACTGGTGTTATTTGATACCACGGACCTATATTGAAATGGATGATGTATAAGAACCAGGCGTGTCAGTTTTGAATACGTCATCGGCACAAAATTGTTCTAAGAATCTTGGTTGTTTAGCATGTATTTACCTAAATAAGTATGTTTTTGTTTATCCGTTGTGTAACCGTAAAACAAGCTTTGCTTAGTTTGGGTGAAGGTAAATTAATGTCATTTGTCGCTTGATATATTGATATGATATATTTTATTTTAGTCGACAGTGTACATTCTGCCAGCCTCAAGTATTTGAATAAGTCGCATTCCTCATCATCATTTTCGCTTCTGTCAAAACAACTGCGTGGCTATTTGCGAGACTTTCTGGTTTTAGCAAACATAATTTACCGCCCGCTACGCTAGCGGAAATTTCCTCTTCCTTCCCAGGGAATGCGTAAAATTGTGTAAAGGCCTCGGCCGGTGATAATGAAAGCCTCAGGTCGCATGTTTATCGCCCTCGCCCTTGGCTCGTGCAACAAATTCTTGCGATCTGAGACATTCTTTATTTCACCAACCTCGGAATGTACCTAATGTACTACTAACCCGTCAAGCGTCCAAGCGACTACAGTAGTCCCTAACTTTTTCGGGCGGGGGGCTTAAAGAGAGAGCGAGAAGCATATATAGCGAGTTGTCGCTGGCTCTTCCAAGGGAGGAAGACCTGGCCAGTGGCGTGAATGCATAATGCAGTCCCTAGGACATTTCCCGCCCGAAAAAGTCAGGGACTACTGTAGTCGCTTGGACGCTTGACGGGAAGACACGCATGATTGATCGACAGGCGTCTATATACAGGGTGTTAGGTAATGAGTGGATAATCCTTGAACTATGGATAGAGGGCACTTAGGACGTTATAATAAAGCTAAAATAGGTTTAGTAAAAGTGGCACGGTTTCGGAGATATTCGGACTTTTAAGTTTTTTTCGAAAATGAACACCCTTGTTCAATGTTTTGATCATAGCACCATTTTAAACTAACTTTTTCAATTTTTTATTTTTGCTCAATATTCTTGAGTACTTGTATTTTCAGATAGGCAATACTATTTTTGTGAGACTACATGGGATTTTTTTAAAAAAAATCGCAAACTTAATTTTTGCCTTTTCAATCGTACATTGATCGAATTTTCAGCTCTCACGGTGAAAAAAAAATACACTACAGCCTAGTTGCCAATAAGCTTAAAAACATGCCGGTTTAGTGACAATTTAAAAATGGTAATTACCTTTTGAATTTAAATTCAAAATGACAAAATAATAAAAAAAAATACACGCTCACCCACATTTTTCCCGATTTACTTTTTGTATCACGGGCGTAGAACTCAAAATTTTTTGTTGCAAAAATAACATTATTGGCCACTTATTTAAATGCAAATGGCATTTAAATAATTCCAAAACTAAAAAACATGCCAACTGCCTTTTGTTTTTTTTTCTACTTCGATTTTGAATTTCGCTAATTATTATTGCGTAATGAATGGTTAATTTTGCGTTTAGATCGTTGTGTTGAAGTTTTTTACTTTAATACTGCTTCGAATATAATACACACTGATAGAATATGCCCAAATGCATTACATTTATGGTGAGTTCCAAGGCACAATTTCACCATTCAATATGCAATAATAGCGAAATTCAAAATCGAAGTAGAAAAAAAAAAACAAAAGGCAGTCAGCATGTTTTTTAAATTTGGAATTATTTAAATGCCATTTGCATTTAAATAAGTGGCCAATAATGTTATTTTTGCAACAAAAAAATTTGAGTTCTACGCCCGTGATACAAAAAGTAAATCGGGAAAAATGTGGGTGAGCGTGTATTTTTTTTTATTATTTTGTCATTTTGAATTTAAATTCAAAAGGTAATTACCATTTTTAAATTGTCACTAAACCGGCATGTTTTTAAGCTTATTGGCAACTAGGCTGTAGTGTATTTTTTTTTCACCGTGAGAGCTGAAAATTCGATCAATGTACGATTGAAAAGGCAAAAATTAAGTTTGCGATTTTTTTTTAAAAAAACCCATGTAGTCTCACAAAAATAGTAATGCCTATCTGAAAATACAAGTACTCAAGAATATTGAGCAAAAATAAAAAATTGAAAAAGTTAGTTTAAAATGGTGCTATGATCAAAACATTGAACAAGGGTGTTCATTTTCGAAAAAAACCTAAAAGTCCGAATATCTCCGAAACCCTGCCACTTTTACTAAACCTATTTTAGCTTTATTATAACGTCCTAAGTGCCCTCTATCCACAGTTCAAGGATTATCCACTCATTACCTAACACCCTGTAAATACTGGTCCGTGTCTAATACCATATAGTATAGAGATTAATGAAATGTCTCTTAAAATTGTACCGGAATATTCTAGCTGGTTGTTGGGTTAGACTTCTTCTTATTTTTTAATATGGCCCCATCGATCGATGCGATGATTTCGCCAATGTCAAAGTAGTTAATAAAAACAGTATTCAAAAATCTTGTGACAAAAATGCCGGCAACGTTGTACGGTAGAACACGGTCAAAAGACCCCAGCCCCCTGTCCCTTAGAATCCCTCAGAATCAGGAAATCACTAACCGATGCCCAGGGTGCACCGGAGCCAAGCAATGCTCTTCCCCTCGGACGGGTCCAAAAACGAACCGCGGCTCTTGACCACACGCGGAGGTAACCCGACTCGCGCCCCTGGCTTTGACTTAATAGCCCTCCAAATGTGTTTAAGGATTTTTGAATCATAGTCGTCAAATGTTTCCGTACATTGATCATTGAACAAAAAATTTACCTTGCTACTCCGCTAACACACACATGTGGGTTTGCATGTGTAACAGTTGTGCTCATTAAACTTTGATAATGATTCCGTAGAGGGATCGAAACGCGTCAGTGTTTGTGTGGTGTAAGGGATAATTAAGTTTGTGGGATTTATATGTGTTTTATTGGCAGCAGTGGAGGGAGGGCTGCATGATAACATATATATTTCACACAGGCTTGGTTATCTTGCACTTGAGTAGCGGAGTAGCAAGGTAAATTTTTTGTTCATTGAAATGGACCTCCGCAAAGTAACGCCTGATTCAATAAAACATTGATCAATGTTCAAAGTGGCCAAAAATTGAATCTAAAATTATGATGGCTAACCGAACCACCTGCAGACATATCCCGGAACCATTTTAAAAGACCTAGTGTATAGTTGTGCTGTCCTTATGACAGTTGAATCTAGGGTTGCCAACATTTTTTCAACGAAATGCAGTATTTTTCAAAATAAGCTATAAAAAATATAGTATGTTATGGATTTTTTTTTCAAATAAACAAAGATATATTTGTTACTTATTTATTTAAAAAAAACTATATTTGTTTTCAGATTTCGTTCGGTGTTCAAAATAGATTAGTTTTGCGTACCATATATTTCTTCAACAGTATATAGCACGCACACCCGAAATATAGTACAATACTATATATTATGGTACGGTTGGCAACCCTAGTTGAATCTGAAAAATGCGCTTTTATTTCTGTGTATTGCGGTTGGAATAATTATGGTATGACCGCATTCATCAGATTCTGCCTTTCATGTTACTGCCAATGAAATGTATTGATTTATTTCTACTTACTACTCGCGTGGAGAGTGCGTGGAGAGTAGCTACCATAATATATGTGTTAGTTAGGATCCAGTTTGTTCCGTGATTTTCGGCCTGTTGCTCATTAAAAAAAAATACAATCGAATTGAGAACCTCCTTTTTTGAAACCGGTTAAAAAGAGACTAGCTATGCTTATTGGGAATATATTTGTGACATAAATGTCGCTTGGAAAGGTTAAGTGTTACTTGGAAAATTGAAGTTCAACATCAAATAACATTTTCACATTTTCGTGTCATATATGGCACACGGCGATGCGTGGTGTGCCTGATGTGGTACACTGACTAAAATTATTTTGTTCTATTAAATGACAGCGAGTCATGTGAGCGTATCAACGCAGTTTAGGTTAAAAATAATGTGTAGGTATGTTAAAAGAACTCCTTCTGAGTCGGGTAAAAAGAGAGACAGAGCAACAGTAATGGGTGTTAAAACAAACTGGAATGTTTGTGACGAATTTTAAAGCTATTATTTAAAATAAACTGTAAGTTTGTTGTTATAATACCGCATTCCAATAAGTTGTTTTATTTTCTATAAATCATAAAGTATTTTAGCGATAAAAGCAAGGTATATTTTTTGCGTTACTTTATTTATAAAAGCTATCTAATAGCAGTTATGAGAGAAAATATTTATTTTCATACGTTTTTACTATGATTTTGTTTCTTTACATGTTGTCTTTCTAAAAAAGTTTCTGCTGTACCAAAGACAGTTATTTATTTACTCGTGTTATATTTTTGACGTTTTAATCATCTCATTTTGACGATGATATAGATATAAGACTAGATAATAATATTAATGACTAGTTAAAAATAAGTTAATGTTACTAGTGAATACAAAATGATTTCAGTCTCAGTGTTAAAAGTTTAATCAAATTATTAATTGGTGTTGATTATCTTGTTCAGGTATCAAAAGTCAGTGATCTCTAGATTGGTAATAAGAAGAAAAAATATTCAGTATATGTGAATTTACAATCCTATTGTTTAAGAACATAATAGCCTCGTTAACAGGTCGTCTCAAGTTTAAGCTTTTCAGTAGAGGATGCAAAATTTACTAATTTATTTTATTTATGTAGAGATCTTTAAAATTGCATTTTTGGAAAAACACGAAATGTTTTGAATAGGTATATTGTATCTTCTCACGTACTGTAAGATATTGAAAAAATCTCGAATTATAATAGTACTATTGGTGCCAAAAGGGAAACTTTGAGCAAGGAATATTTGAAATACAGTGCGAATCTATTTAAAACGAAGGTATTTAACCAAAATCTGTATACATTATATTTTTTTTAGTATAAAAAATAAAACTATAAATTTTTTCTTTAAAAAAGAAAATTACAATATATTGTGTTAAAAATGTTTCTATCTTTTACAAAATCTGCCCGAACAATCAGAATTTTGTAAGTGTATTTCTTTTAAAGCTGTGCTATACATTCCCGTTTTGTTTAATCAAATATAGTATGCAGTATACACATAACAGGTAAATCTATTTTACTCGTGTATATTTTGAAAAATATTGTTTGTGTGATATTAAATTAGCTATCAAAGTGTTAAGAGAGGTATAGGCTAAGCGAAGCAGTTGTAACTGAATATAAAAAACCTCAATAAACTGGGCTCAAAAAAAGAGAATAATAATGGTTACGTTGCGTTAATTGTAGTTACTGTGGTTCGAATATCAACAATCATGCTCTAAAGTAGAAATCACTCTCAGTGTAATAAGTAGTAGGTATTCCTAGAACATAAATATACGAGATATATGCTGAGTCGTTTACCTTTTTGATATTTTGTTGCATTGTTAACTGTGTTTATATTGTTTGTACTTTTGAAACTGTACCTAATTGAAGCAAACTGTTGAATAAATATCTTTATTTTTTTTTATTTAAATAAAAAATTTGACAAATGGCTAATAAAATCACATGGGTAAGTAAAATTAACGCAACAAAAAATTCATTCAATCATAGTATTTTGAAATTGTAGCAGTAGATAGGTCGGTATGTAATGCAAAAATTCTAACATATATCTAAATCTATTTCTATTTTTATCTGAATAGAACAATTTAAGAAGATGAATATTCGGATATGGTTTAGAATATCTAGCAAAATTATTGGTTGACTTATGACGGGAACACCTTTTTTTAAAAACAACTCTGAAATAAAAACCTTGCGCAGTTGTATTATTTAATGTAGTTATTTTTGTTACATTATAACATGAAGTAGTGCAATAAGCGTTAGATTTGTGTTTGTGGTTCCTTTGTTTTCCACAAAAAATAATAAAAGGTAGTTTTCATACCTGTCTAACGTAGTTAATGTTTATATGGGGCATTCTAACTGTCAAAATCTTATAGTCGCCAGCAAACGAAAAATTATATAACCATGATATTATGTCGCTTCACTTTTTATTCGTGAAGAAAAACAAATAACATCATGCTCCGCCTAAAAAGACCTTTTTAGTTTGCGAATGCCACATATTTACTTAAACGGTGGCATGTATACTATCTTTATTATTGCAGAATTAGTTTCAAGCACGTTAATTATGTTAAGTGGAATAATAATGAGTAACTTTATTTCTAAAAATATTAACACGTTTACTGTCTCCCAAATATATATTATCTTATTTACAGTCCCAGTGAAAATGTTTTCAATAATCTGTCTCGTCCATTATGTGTCCGGTCATTGTGTCATCTCTGAAACATGTGAGCTATAAAAAAAAACTATTATTTAGCTACTTAGCTGTGTTATTTTTTTTGTAATGTCCTGTTTATGACTATTTTCTAGAGTTTAATATGTAACCAGTGTGCCATATGTGGTACACTATACTTGCAGTACAAATATAAACATTTACGTTATATGAGCTGTAAACGTGTTAAGAATGTCATTTAGAAAAAAATTGCTTTACTTTCTATTGTTCAATTATTTTCTACTTTGGTAACCATTTCTTAGTTATGTATAATTTTATATTGTTACCGTTTTACCTGTTAGTATTCAATGTAGTCTAAGAATTAAAGTTTAAACTTGTTTGTTTTTGCATACCTACTGTGTCATTCCGTTAAACAGCTAAGCAATATCCTTTTATTTATATAAGATTATGGTAATGCTGCCAAGTTGTGATCATAGCAATCAATATTAATAGTATTTCCGAACCAAAAAACGTTAAATACTTGAAATAAAAGAGTTGATGGAGTCCAGCTGTTTTATTTGCTAACAAAAACGAGCTCGTGCAAAAGCTAAGCTTTTAATATAAACATGCCTTGTATGTCTACTAATTTATAATACTTTTGGCGAAATAAGTCTTGCGTATTATTGAGAAACGGGACGTTTTAATTCTTTAACAGTAAAGTGACATCAAGTACCAAAACTTGTGTTTTGGGATCGTAAGCAAAGCTCCGGGGGCCAAAGCGAGTTGACACGTGGGTATTGTACATATAAATCGCTGCAATAGAATGACATCCAGATGTCATTACATGCCATTCAAGGAGCTCACGGATCAAGTAGACGGGTAGAGCCATAGGCCAGCTCCTGACGTCAAAAAACTGAAACCCCTGAACAAAACTGTACCATCTTACTGTATAAGCCCCGGCCCCTCGGACGGATACAAATGACTATTTTAATTAAACATTTTTTCGCATATTTAAAGAGATTACGCACTTATGCCTATGATCCCTAGGTCAAAGACGCGTGCGAAAGGACCAGTGCATGTCCTTTCAAACACCATGGTTTCACATGCCTGTTGTGCGGTCTCAGATGCCGCTCCCGTATAGGCCTGTTCAGCCTCCAAAGAAGTGTCGCTGATCATCAAAAAAATCATCATTCTGTCACTAGTAATTTTCCCTTATTTATTTTCCTTAAATTAATATCGACATGAGTGATAAGTAAAGCAGCTGCCTGGAAAACGTGGAGTAACTGGCCTCGTCGCAGCCTTCGTCATACAAGCCCTTGTCGGACAAGGCTTCGTCTTGCTCCACGTATTTATTGTCGTCGTCTTCCTCCGACTGATTGTCATCTGGAAGCCAAGGTCCACACTGCCGGTAGCCTTCCTCCTGGAAAAATAAATAAGTCGCGTGAATGAAAATTAATTTCATCTACAACTGAAATTAAGCTCAACTATTTGGCCAAAGTTGGCTACCTTCTTGTATTTGTGCTTGAAGCAAGTCATGTGCGGCGAGCGCGCCGGCAAAGGCGTCTCGCTGCGCGAACACGCGAGTGTGGCCGCTAAGCATTGAGGTTTCTTCTTGCCCGGCGGAGGTTCCTTCTCGATTTTAACCTGGAATATGTAAGAAAAAAGGTTAAACGTTGCATACTTTAAAAGCCCGCCTCACCGGGACGCCGTGGCGACGTCGCTAGCTACGTAGGTATTCTATACAAATCAGACGTCGCCAAGCGAGTGACAATCGCTACATTTTGGCTACCGGAGCTGGCGTGAAATAGGTACCCTATGTGCTAGTACTTTCACCGCAAGCAGCTTGACGGCAGGATTACCAAGTAAGGAAACTTGGCAATGACTGTAGCACGCATGGGAGATCGCCAGAGTAGGCAGTAGGAAGGGACACCACAATTAGGCAATAACCTTTCTGTTGATCATGGGATCCGGCTGATAAGCGTCCTGCGTCATACACGGAAGGTACACAGCCAAGAGTACAAGGTTTGTATGCCGCACCAAGGCCCCCACGAGTGGCCTATCGCAGACGCCCTCAACAGACGCTCCCCGCTTAAACTCTGCTTCCGCACGGCCTGGCTGAAAGAACGATAACAATCGTTAAAAAAGACCTACATCACTACTGTTTTCAGTTTAGCTAGTTTCTACCATTCGTAATCATAATCATTTTTATGAAACAACCGTTAATTAGTTCGTTTATTAAATTGACCGATTAGAAATTTAGCAGTGTCAGCAGCATTGTGATAGCTTGGAAAGATAAATCATTTTTGTCCACTATTTTATTGTTAGTTTTTATTGATGTTAAAGTTACAGCTACATTGGTGAATTCCTGCATGAATCAGACTTATTATACACACAAAAATATTAATTCAGCCCGGAAGATATAACCCCTATCATCTTTCTACCAGTGGCATAATAGGGTGACAAGACTGACAAAATGCCACAGCACTACAGGGAACTGGCTTGGCCTAGAGCACAGAAGGGACGATGAAGCGTTTCTTTATATTGAGGAAGGACGCCGCCACTGCTTATACGCCACTGCTCTCCATCTATGTATAATAAACAATGACTTACACGCAGCACATAGAAATACCGCGAACGGTCACAGGCAGCGATATGCGATCTGTTGACGAGCACTCTGTCGTCATAAAGATGGTCGAATTTCTCGCGCTCGTAATTCTTCTTTATGCTCTTGCGCCGTTTCTCTTTCTCTGCAAATGTTTCACTTGATACCAAGCGTCCTGTAACAATAAAACATACCATACAAACAAGATCTTTACTAGGGACGATTGAGAATAGCAGAGAAAATATGTTGGGGCACCTAATACGTGCCTACATGAAAACTTTGGAAAAGAAAAAAAGAAGAGAAAGGCCGAAACGTGCATTTATGGATCAAGCAAAAGAGAAGGTTAATGTAGCGTCAAAGGAGCTCAAATCATTGGCAGAAAAAGGATTGAATGGCGTTTAATTCACCGCCAAGAGCTAG
The DNA here is from genome assembly GCA_949127965.1 of Pandemis corylana. Taxonomy (NCBI): domain Eukaryota; kingdom Metazoa; phylum Arthropoda; class Insecta; order Lepidoptera; family Tortricidae; genus Pandemis; species Pandemis corylana. Next base: position 9,393,252 of record OX421866.1, on the reverse strand, counting down.
GCTCTTAAATTTATGATGATGGCAAACTAAGATATCTTATTCTGGATTATTTCAGCAGGTGCTAGGTTTAGTTTAATTGAACACTGCTAAAATATATGTTTTTCGTTGTAATTTTTCATTCAAAATTTAGTCAACCCTTTGATGCTGTAGTGCACCTAAAACTTAGACCAATGTAGGGAAACATTACCTACCATAGCTCGATAACACCATCAGTATCATAGCGTTACTCGTCGCGTGTATAGCTGCATTCATTGTGGTCCACACCGACCTCAGCATCGAAGGCATCACCTGAAAAAATGGTTAGAGCGCGAGTAAAGGCTTGGCCCAACATACGGCGGCTTTAGATACATGCTAACAGGTTAGCGACGTCAAACAGACTGCGTCCCGCCGGCATCGCGCCCCGCCATGTGTTTGACGAAGCCTTAAGACTAGTGGAGTTTATGCGGTTACCCTAGAAGATGTCCAACACTTACTAGTGGAATGTGTTCGGAATCGTGTTGCGAGGGAGGCGTTGGTTGCAGCAGCCAATCTGAATATGTATGATACGGGGATGTTTCTCGATATCTTAGCCCAACCGACCTCAGACGTCGCGTTGATGCTGTTCAGGTTGGCTGATGTGACAAAATGTACGAAGCCCGTTTTAAAATAAATAAAAAAAAAGACTAGGGGAGTTACAACATTCTTTGGACTTTTGATATATATTTTTAAGAAAGTTGGCAAGGAGGCTTTATGAGCTTTGTGATACGTCTTATTATAGAATAAGCTGCAGGAGGGTCCTTCCTTTTAAAATAGTAATTTAAGCTTCTTTTGCGTATGTTCCTCATGGTGTTCACAACAAAAACCCGGTCAACTAAACATGTGTTGAGTCACGCGCAGTTTTCTGTATACTAATATGTACGGCGTTGGCCTATATATTGCTCATTAATTTGAAAAAACTTTAGAAAGAAAACAACTTCTTCATCATTTACTCCTAGGTACCACTTCGTCGGCATGATTATTATGTACAACCATGTCAAATTACAGTTTTCTAGTAAGACTCTCAGCTAAGCTACAAACAGAATAGATAGAAGCTATAACAGTCCCGGTCCTGTTCTTGAAAAAGGATGTTTCTACTTACTGGTCCAGCACTGTCCACGTTTTCTTCCGTAGGAGGGAAGCAAACGCCTTGGTAATCATGGATCTTGTTGATCTCAAATACGCCAGCGTTGACCAAAGCCGCCATAGCCGCGGGGTACAGCGTGGCCAGATGCTGAAAAAATCCAACAGGCACTTAAGTAGGTAATCTTACTAGAAGATGAGTAAACTGCGGTTGTAGCAGGTCGTAACATAAGAAAAAAAAACGGCACTGTTATGAATGAGATGCATTACAGAAAATGTAGATGTTCAAAAGTAAGAAAGTACATAAAGTCAAAATGATACACACATAAATCACGTCTTTATCCCTTACGGGGTAGGCAGAGCCCAAGGTAACAAGATCTAAAGGTCACGTTTAGCATGGTTGTGGTGGAAAGGGGAATCAAAATAGTGATGGATCGCTAGCCGCATCGCCTAAAACATTATTCCTAATATTCCTATGCCCATTCCCTCGTTGGGCTTTAACATCTGCGCGAGAAGAGAAGCAACTGGTACATTCTATGTTTTTTCCTTACTCCCAGACCAGCATGGATGCGAAAAAATGATGCTGGCAGCTTTTCTCAAAGATTATTTCCCCTTTGCTTAATTTATTTTTTCTTCTTAAAGTGAGAAAATACAAATGCCAACTCTTGAGTAGATTTAGTCATAGGAGGAGTTCTGTTATTATTCTCTCTAAGAGCACCAACTGGGCTGCAGACCCTGGAGTAGAGTCAATTGCGCACTATAAGAGTGTAGGTATCACTGGCCAAGTCCTGGCTAAGTACCTACTACCAGCGGGTGAATTCCGCGGAAACCTGTAATATTTAATCATTTCGCAGAACCATTAGTTTGTACCCTTGAATCCACTATATCTTCCCGTGGAGTGTTAACCCAAGTGGCTGATGGGTTAAACCTTTAGTTGCGCTCACCTGGCGGACCGGCTCTTCCGGGTTATCAGGGTCTTCGTTGACGCCGCCACCCGCCACCACCCATCCACCTTCGTCTATGAGCAGACATGACCACTCATCCTCACACTTGGGGTGGAAGTCTGCTTGGTCATCTGTATACTGTAAGGTGAAATTAGGCAGAATTTACTGTATTATTTAGTCCACTATTTGATCAGCTTAGACGTTGCGAACTCGTATTTTATCATACATCTATCAGCATATCCATAAAGTACGTCACACATTTAGAGGGGAGGGGGGGTCTAGAAATTTGACACACACAAACAAAATAATTGTAGTTTTCATAGTAAACCCTGTGACAAGGGGGAGGGGGGCTCTAAAAATACTGAAATCGGTGTGACATACTTTATGGACGGCCCCTAATCTCTTACAAATTCAGATTGGGGGTCCTTCCTCAATATAAAAAAGCGCATTCATCGTTCCTTCTGTGCTCTAGGCTAGGGGTTCCCTAACTGTGAGTCCCGACGCCCTGGGGCGTCGCGACAGTATCCCAGGGGCGTCGCGTGTCGATACGTCGATGCGGCTAAGTTGAGTGAGCGCCGCGCGCATTCTGTCAATCATCGCGACGAATCATTGTCGACTACGTTGAGGGGCGTCGTAAAACAATAGCCAAGACCCAAGGGAGTCACAGCACTAATAAGTTTGGAAACCCCTGCTCTAGGCTAAGCCAGTGAGGAAACCCGTATAGCAAGTGGCCCGTGGCATTATGCCATAGTTACGCCACTGACCAATTTAAAGGCGATCTAGGAAGAATGACGATACTACGAGTAAGTAGGTACATTCGTTTTTAAAACCAAAATATTTTTTTGAACATAATGATGCGCTTTGAACTGGGTCAACATCGTATTAAAAAAAGTAAAAAGTCTTTATTTATAATATGCAAAAGGTTGCAATATGTTCACCAGCCTCCGCGCTAGACTCAGGGACTGTGTCGCGGAGACTAGAGACAGTTATGATGATATGGGACAAATATGTATAAACAATAAATACTGTGTGTACAAACAATGTGTACAATGTTCAAACAGCTCAATCAATGAAATGTAGGTTTATAAGCGTATTTTTTTTGGCTTACAGGGAAATTAGTGGTAGTTTTAAGCATTTCCTCCAAGTGATACGGGTTGAAGTGAAACCCAGTGACGCCGACCATCCCCTTCCCTGGCAGCTCCAGAACCCGCGCCGCAGTCATCCACTTAGCTCGTTCCCCGATCTGGTCAAACAAATATTAAGTCTACAGTTGCTTCTATTATCTAAAAAAAATATTTTACTACTCATGAGTAAAGGCGTCCTTTCTGAAATTTTGGCTTTCACGGGCGCTGATAGGTACTCTCTGTTACAGAGAATGTCATCGTCAAATACGAGTAGCTAGAGTTAGACTAAGTTTCATCTATACTAATACTAATAATATTATAAAGAGGAATAAATTTATTGTCTGTTTGTTTGTATTGAATGGGCTCCAAAACTACTGGACCGATTTTAAACTTTTTCCGCGGAAAAATACCTATTCCTACGGGAAAATTAATTTATCGAGGGCGAAGCTGCGGACGGAAGGCTAGTACCAAGAGTAGATCTCAAGTAGTAGGTAGGTTGGCTAGATGAGGGAATACCGGCGGTTTTTTAGTGGGTAGGCCTCCTCCGCTTCCCCCCGCTAGGGGGGGGGGGGCGGGGAGGAGAGTCCCACATAACCTCCGCGCCGTCCCCACGGCGCGGTCGTATGCGTAACGCATTTTTCCGCCTCAAAAAAAAAAAAAAAACAAAAAAAAAAGGTAGGTTGGCTAGATGCGGAAAACCCAAGACCGCAGCAATTGGATGGCTATAGAAGAGACCTTTACTCAGCTTTGGTTAGAAAAAGGTTGAAGAAGAAGAAGAGAAGAAGAAGTAGGTAGGTAGGTATCAAAGTCTTTAATGCTAGGTAGGTACTAGAGGTCTACTCCTGGTTCCCATCTTTAATTTAAAGATGATGTTACTATGCCTACCGTAGGTGGCATGGCGTCGCTGTTCCTCATGATGCGCTTGGGCATGACGGGCGCGTGTATGACTAGTGATCCTCGGGCGGCGGCTGCGCGCGCATACCAGGGCTCGCCCGCGCCGCGCGGCCACTTCGCACCGTCCGGCAGGTCAGCAGTGCTGGTCACGTGGTAATGCTGCCAGCGGGTAAGACCGCTCTCTGAAACATGAACAGGTACATACATACCTCCCTACCGTCACGCCTCTTTTCCATAGGGGTAGGCAGAGACTGCATTGTTCCACTTCCTACGATCTCCACATACCTTCGCTTCATCCACATCCATCAGTCTCTTTATACACGCAGTCGGCTTAGGGTACTATTGTAAAACGTCCCTAAATTGGTCACAGAACGTCCGTCTAGGCCTCCAATGCACCTATTCACACCCCATATAAATCTGTCTGTGAGTATGTGTGTGTGTGTGTGTGTTAAAAAAGTGTGTGATAAAATAAAGGTTCTGCAAGCAATGTACTACTAACGTGGTGTGCAATTTGACGAATTACCTATGTGGTAAATTTAGTTCTTATATGTAGGTACATAAGTATTTCCGCATTCACGACTCTTCCGTTTTTGCAAACACTGTCACTGACCAGTAGCGACGAAGGCGGTGACGGAGCCGAGCACGCAATCGGTGCAGCTGTTGTTAGCGCTGGGCTCCTCAACGCGCTGCGCCCACGGCGCGGTAGCTTCCGCGTCAGTACACAGACGCGCCAGCAGTTCCTCATCACCTGACAAAAATGTCCAAACCGTCAAATAAAAAGACCAAACCAACCAAACAAAAGGCGACCAAATAAAATTCAAGACGGAGTTCTGCAGCAGACAACATGGGGCAAAATGGTGACACCACTATTGGAATTTAAGGAACTAGGGGATATAGAAGCTGTCTTTAGGGTATATAGAAACGGTTTGTCGAGTACGTAACTAATTTTTATTTTACATCTACAAAAGTTTAATTTGTTTTCAGAATGATAGAGTCAGCCAAATGAGGTAATCGTTACAATTCCTTGATTTTTAATCAATCATACTAACATTGATAAGTTCTTCCCATATCGCTAGATTCTTGTGGAATTGGAGAATAAAAGTGTTCCAGCATTTTCATAGTAAAATTGGACTCATTCCGACGCCGACGGAGGAAAGCCAATAACTGCTCTTCGGGGGTGTCGTATTCTTTATGTAGATAACGGCAGTACAACCTAAAATAATATTTTGACACAATGAACCAACTTTTAAAACTAAGTATTACTAACTAAGTATTCTTATAGGTATTACCTACTATGAAAAGCTTGTGTTTGGTTAAGGTTCCCTAACGACTATAACCACTAACAAGTCAATATAATCAGAAATTATTGTTTATTATTTATTGATGATGTAGGAATTGTCTTCCAAAATGGTAAAAACATCTGATCTGAATCTGTACATACCAATCTGGATGAACGGCAAAGTCCGGGTCTCGAAGTGCTTCCAAAGCATCTGTAGCCAATTTCTGAGTGAACTTGGTAGCTATGGGCACAGCTTGCGAGTGACGTCGCCTCGGCAGTACAACCACCACCGTGTAGTGGTTCAACACTCGTCGCCAGGTGTACTCGCGCTCCTCGATTATGGCTCGCATACCACCATCGAAGATGTACTTGGCCAAGAAGGTTTCAGTGCCCTTTGGATGGTCGATTATGACCCTGTTTCGAAACTAATGTAAGTTGATTAAAATTATGTTTCAGACACGTAGGAGAAAACCAGGGCGTAGCACCCAAGGGCTTGGCAGGTGCAGAATTCTCTCACTTTCGGGATCTAAATAAAAAAGGTTGTAACGCTAGTACCTGAATAGTTCAGGGCCCGAGTTTTTTGCCGCAGGGCGCTTTGTCACCTAGTTACGCCATTGGAGAAAATGTGGTTAGGTGAGTCAGCCGTTTTTACTACAATTTCATAGGTAGGTACTTACAAGAAAAGTGTGGTAAAAGAAATAGTCCTGGTCTAACAGTCAGTGGTTTTGGACCAAATCAGCAAGTCTGCATTACATTTGTAAACTACTATTAACTTACAAAGCCCACATGGAAACTATAGCCCCAGCTTTCTCACTATGAGAGAAAGTCTATGCACAGCCCATGAGACGCATCTATACATATAATAAAATCGTTGAGACCAAAAAATCTGTACATTGAAGATTTAAAAAAAAAACCGACCAGGGTGACTTAAAATCGGTAACTGAACATATTAAAACCATTTTTAAAATTTTTGTTTGTTTGTTTGTTTGTTTGACTGAGCATCACGTAAAAACTACTGAACGGATATTAATGAAATGTTCACAAATTGATTCCAATAAATTCAGAATAGGATATAGGCTACAGAATTTTTGAAAATTTTTGGAAAAAGGGGGTAAAAAGGGGGGTTAAAGTTTGTATGAAAAAAGAAAATTAGATTGTTCTAGAATCATGAAACTCAGAATAAATACTTAGTAATAAAAATAAAGAAATACCTGTTTTAGCATTTTTTTAAAATCTCATCCAGAGATGGAAAAAAAGAGGGTTTTGTGTTTAAAATTAATTAACTTCATACACCTATACAATAAAAACCAATGAAGTGTAACGTTTTAAAGCTGCTACATAATACTTCCAATTTAATACAGGTAAATATAATTTCTCAGTTTTCTTGAAATTTGATTTTTGAGGTGATTACGCACAAAATAGCGGAACTCAAGAAATTCAGCTTTCCTCGGTATAAGTAGTTGGTAATAGTTACAAACAAAATAATACTACGAAGAAAATAGATAGATACAAATGTACATAAGACATAGCCGGAAAAGTGTGTCAATTTTGAAAAAACATTAATATAATAATTACATGCTGTACAGGCATTTATTCAACCAAGAGATTTTTGTCGAACCTAAATCAACCTAAATTGGCGTCCTAAATTGTGTTCTTTACCTAACACCTAAAGTTCAATATGCAATACCGTTACTTTTGTTTTTATTTATTGCGCCATTATTAACAACGCGTTCGGTTTTTGAACGCACTCTTATTTGAAAATCTGATATTAATATGAGGGCGGCGTGAAACGCTTGGCTGTATGTTCTTGGTATCTTTGCCTATAAAAAGCAAAATCAAAGGGCGCGTTTACGCCTGCGCTACGAACATGTCAGAATTTTATTGTGAAAAGTTGGTGCTTTTAGTATGAATCTGACAGCGAGCGAACCTAAACTGAATCGCATTAAGACATCATGGCAACTATGGCAAGGCCCCTGTAGGTAATTAATTTGTAGAATGATAATAAGTGTTAATAATCTGTAATTACGTACCTACTTAAACCAAGAAAATAAATTAAAAAAGCTTCTGCTAGAAAAAATTGAGTCGCAAAATATTAATTAAAACGGATTAGTAAAGGAATTGTTAGTCGTAAGGTAAAAACAGGTAAACATTTATGTATTATTTGGTTAGAATAGATTTAATTTTTTAAATTAATCAGGGTACAAATATCGTTAAAGTGAGCGCAGTATTCGCCAATAAGCGTCATAGTTTGGCGAAATTAATAGTGATGTAATTAAAACTGTACTTAGCTTTTTTGATTAAAGAAACTATAAACAAAACTATAAATAAAACTATTTGTAAAATAAAGTATAAATAAATTTGATGAGTCATTAACCAGTTTGCACTTGATTTTTTTTCAAGATTCCGTGTCGCTAATTATTATTTTCATGACGTAATTCTAAAAGTATAGTTTCGTACATACTTTTAGTGGTTCATGTGACGAAGTAACTAGTCATAATAATAATAATTTTGATATCGAGAAAAGCCGTAAGTATCACAAAAACACACGCGGACGAAGTCGCGGGCAACAGCTAGTAATAACATAATAATAGAAGAAATGAGTTAGTTACTCACATTGAACCATTTCGGCGGGTATTTTCTTGCGTCATGCTTTTCACCGGCTTGCTCAAGTTCGAGAAAGTCTACTGTACGATATCCTGGCTTCAGAATATTACCGTTGAACTGTCAATAAAAAAAATACTGGTGCATTCAATCAAATACCGACACACACCCACACGCAAAAAGTCATTATTCAAGTACCTATCTATATAGGGGTAATTTCGAAACTCGTGGACATCCACTAAACGGGGAACAATTACATAATCTAGCAACGCTCACCTAGAAGCTTCAATGTATTTGGTGTCTAGATAAGCGTTGCCAGATTATGGAATTGTTCCCCGTTTAGTGGATTTTCGAAATTCCCCCAATTTCGATTTTACCCCAATGCACCTTAGGTATATTTATTGATATCAATCAGGTACGACGAATTCGACCAAACATTATTAGGACGTGAAAATATTTGACCACGCAAAGAGCATCGTACCTAAGTACAGAGATATGAAAATCTATCAACGCCTGGTCTTACAAGGCAAAGGCAAAAGATGCAAAGGTTATCTATATAGCCATCTTACGTCGTAACATAGCAAGGTGTGATGGGCGCCTAGCAAGAACGTCTCAGAGTGTCTTAGTAAGTTTTGTTTTTTTTTATGTTAAGACAGGCCAGACAAACGAACTAGTGGGTCACCTGATGTTAAATGATCACCACTATCCATAGACACCCGCAGCGCTTTACGCGATGCCAGTGCGTTGGTGGCCCTGCAGAAAATTGTACACTCGCCTCTTAAAGGCACCCAGGTCGTAACTCGATGGGAAGACCCCAGCGGGAAGCTCGTTCCAGATTCTGCTTGTGTTCTGTTCTGATTGTGTTGGTTCTGTTTGTATCTGCCTTTTTCGTGTCGTTCTAATTTAGATACTTTCTACAATCTTTCGAACTATCTATTCATAGGTACTTAAGTAGCTTACGGTAGGTTTTAAATTGTCATGCAGCACAATTTTGCCCCTGTGATCAACGATGAACAGTATTCCACCAGCTCCCACCTGAAATATAAAAAAGTCGGCAAGTTGTGATTCGAAACCGCGCACTTAGTTTATCTACTTGTGCTACTTCCTTGCCAAAGTTCATTTTTACACTTATATCGTTTTGATTGCCATTTCCATGGTTTTTAATATGAAAATACACGTTAAATAGCAGATTGTACAACAAGAGCATAAAACAAGCCATTTCACCCGAGCCGGTACGGCGACACTTCGAGGGGGAAATGGTTTTAATGATCGAGTTTTACTTTGCTTTTCATTTCGATTGCAAATAAATAAAACGAACTCGTAGACATTGTATAATGTCGATTTAATGTGACAAAATTTTAACCACACCACAACAATTCGGCTAGTTTTGACCAATAAAATTTGTTTCCCTTCAGAAAATGATTCTTTTGTTTTATTTTGCTAAGTATAACTGTGCGTGCCTGTGGATTGTCCAAAGTTTGGCGAACGTATTGAATGAAAATTATTTAACCTGTTCTTCTTCTGGCTCAAACTGGTGTTTTCAAATACACGTACGGTCTCGCAATATGTCTTGATTTGATATCTTTCATTAGTCTTAGTGCTCCTCATTGATATTGAAGACTCACTGCACTCATTATTTACTTACGGAAGCTTTGTGCTGATTAACATGGGGCATGTGAAATTACTATAACATTATCAATGATTAAAGGTTAAAAATTAATTTCACATAAGTACCAAAGTACTGCAATTTTATGATAAGAATATTACACATTGCTTATAGATAGCGACATTGATTAATTTGTCGTGTAAATCGCGTAAAAGGAATAAATCATGGCAGCAAACGTGATATTTTCCATATCTATTAGATTGATAATGGGGAACTACCAACAGTACAAACGATAATGTTTATCTTAATCAGTAACAAATCAGTGCCATTATCTATGCAAAAATGTTATCGTTGAATTTTGATGTACAATTTTTGTATGGCATTTAGGTATTCAATTCGTAAAATATTTACCCCTTATACATAAACGCTCTGCTTCTGTTAACTTAGCAATTGTCCTTATCTGTGAAAGGTAAATGTCAAAGTGACAGATAAGGACAGACGATTGCTAAGTTAGCAGAAGCCTACAGAGCGTTTATTAATAATCTATGTTGAAATAATGCTTAATTTCAACTTTAAGCCACTTTCAACATGAACCACTAAGCCACCAACTTTAAGCCACTTGTGTACTTATTCCTATCTGATAAAACTAAGATGGGAAACACTAAAGATTTGTAAACAAATAAACGTCAAAGATTTTCAAGTGCTTGACGGGACTTGAACCCACCACGTTTCATGGCTATCTGCGCCAAGCGTCCATTTGTTGCGTTGCTTTGCGTTGAGAGGATAGGGTACAAACTTGGCACGTATTTACAGCCATGAAGCGCTGGATCAAATCCCCTCTGGCACTCGAAAAACTTTTACGTTTATTTTTAAATTTAGGTGTCGCTGAGCAGGTGCGTTGTTATAAAAATAAATAATATAACACCATACACAATAACAACCTAGAAACCTAGATAATGCAACACATTTTGTTACGCAATTCGCCCGGTAGTACCTAATTAATTAACTTGAGTTTTGTAATCTTAGCGAACAGATTCCGATAATTCATTGAATAAATCTTTACATAGCAACGACTTTACGTGTGTGTCTGTGTGTGTGTGTGTGTGTGTACCTATGCGGGTTTTTTTTGATAGCAGGTTTTCTTGCGGTGGTTCTTAGTCTTATTTGGTAAAATCGGTCCAGCAGTTTGGAAGAGTATCAGCTGTTTTCCAAGATCAGCATGAAGCATTTTTGGCATAAAACATTTTTTTAATTTACGTATGATTCTTCTATAAATGCGTGGGGGGTTTTTAAAATGTTTAATTTAATGTTATTCGATCAAACTATCGCATATCGGAGTCATAATCAAATTTATGCTAATTACGCATTACCTACAATTATCTTTCCGAAAGTGTCGAAGCTAAATACTAGTAAATCATAGAATGCTCACTCAGACTATTAGTATTTATCTTCACAAGCGAAGAAAAAAGTAAAGAGCTCTTTACTTGAAGTGACTATTCATTTTATTCTTAACTAATCCACTTACCCGATGGTATGGTAGAACGAGTTTCAAGTGGTCAATGGGTATATCAACTCCAGCCACTCCAAGAAGACGGTTGACAGGGTACTGTAAAATAGATAAAGAGATAAGTAAAATTATGCAAATAGATCACAGATCACAAGCCGCGACATACGTCTTCGATATACGCGTCGAATAGAGAACCTCCTCCGTTTTTATCGCCGGTTAATGATGGTGAAAGGAATACACATACATACATACACAAATCACGTCTTTATTCCTTACAGGGTAGAGAGAGCGTAAGATACCGGTAACTACAGGCCACATTTAGCAAGACTGGGCGTATAGGTGGAAAATGGAATCATAAATAGTGATGAGTTTCTAGCCTCATCGCCAAACATGATTCCTAAGACTCGCCCATTCCTTCGATGGGCATTTACCATCTGCGCGGAAAGAGAAGCAACTGGTACATTCCATGTTTTTTCTTTACTTTCAGATCAGCATGGAAGAGCCGAAAGGAAATAGGTACAAAAGGTCTCTTAAAATTATTCCGGGATAATCCAGCAGCTGTCTGGCCAGAAAAGAACAGAAAGTGAACATCTTACCGTCCTCGTAGATGTCCTTGCCTTTTCCTTAAATAAAAAAATGTTTTTAAATCATAGGTCATCAAACTTTTCTGAATGAAGTCACGTAGTCGAGAAATATGTTCACAAGTTGGCAAGATTGGCATGAGAAAACAGACAAAAAAAAATAAAGGACATAAAAATGTACTCTATTGGTTACACTAAGATAAAGTTTAGGTAAGCCATATTACTCGTCAGAACTTTGCAACAATTTATTAAACTTAATAACAAATCAAATTCCAGCAAACATACGAATCGTGAATCAGTTTGAACTAGGAACTAAAATACCTATTATGTATAATCAATATGGAAAAATACTCACTTCTTGTAGGGTTTTCGTGACGTTCTGAAAACAATATTTTATTGTTAATGGAAAAAAACAAAACAGTATTATCATTATTATCATAAATAACTATGTGAATCATACTTCTTGGGTGGTGTTTTCGAATACCGGCACTGACACACTGATTTGAAGACGATAGTTGACATCTACTCCCTCATAATATTGCCCGTACTTGTCCTGTAATTGTTTAAGGTTAGTAATAATATAACTATTGTCTAAGTTAGCAATATACCGTACAAAGGAATATCTATGAAATGGATTTTATTAATACCACTAACTGGACTTCACAACGACTTCCTTTTTCTTGAGTCAACCGGTGAGCACGGCGGTTTCAAATGGGTCAAAACGTTGTGCCTTTAAAAGGTAACTAAATAATCGTTGTGAAGTTCTGTGGAATCATGGAAACGAGATTATTGTGATGTGTTCAACCAGCAAGCGAGTTTAAGTGTTTAAAATGTATTTCGACACTGTTTCTTTTGATATTTTCATCCAAAATATGCACACGAAGAGTCACGTATTAGGTATGTATCCATTATCATCATACTGTCACGGCTTCACCTTATCTTTTTTGTCGCAAAACACATGTAATTAACGTGGTAACTAAAATTTCACGAATCTGATAGCAATATAAAATGTAATAATCATAATGACTGACAAATCGAGATCTACTCACAAGATGGATTTCGTGCATGTAATCTTTATAAAGTTGTGAGCTATTCATAAGTTTAGCCTTATTCCGTCTCAACTGTACGTAACGGTATTTCTGTTCTTCCTTTTCTTTCTGTGTCCAGTAATATTCGCTTCTCCTTGGGTCCTGGAAAATACAGATGCAATTCTTTTGAGCTCTTAGAATGATATTTGAGTTTCGGGTACTATCGGCCGATTTAAGTATCAAACCCGTAAGAGTGATTGAGACAACAAGACAAACCCAAAACGCATTCTAAGAACTCACGGACAGGGGCCTTACCATGAAGTTTTAATGCGATTCAATTCCGATTCAGTTTAGACTCGCTCGCTGTCAGATCCATAATAAAAATGACAGCTAAAATCTAAACTGGGTCGGAATTGAATCTCATTAAGACATCATGGTAAGGCCCCAGTACAACGGTAACGTAAATAATAGCAAACAGAAAACTGACACCAACATTGACTTAACAATTAGCCGTTTCTAGTGTGCTGGTCATAAACACCATTTTTCTTGAATCTTTTGGTTTTTTAAGAAACGATGTTATCTGGATCACGGCGAAATGGACACAAAACAACGCTTGGATCATGGGTAATTCTGTATGATGATAAGACCCTGGCAATGGTACGAAGATTGGTGGTCCTAGAGCTAACGCTAATTATATTATAGCTGCAAATTGAAAACGCAAGTTGTATTTTAAATTGGATAGTGGGAAACAATCACACAATAGAGCACTTTGTTTCTAAGATTAACTGACTGAGGTGAGTGTAAATATAATGAAAAAATAATTTATTGAATCGTGCGTTCTTTGCGGAGGTATTTATGCCCAAATCACGTGTGATATACACCTTACGGGGTAGGCAGAGCCTAAGGTAACAAGACCTAAAGGCCACGTTTAGCATGCTTGTGGGCGTATAAGTGGAAAGGGGAATCAAAATAGTGATGGGTTGCTATCCACACCGCCTATAATATGATTTCCAAGATTTTCGCTCATTCCCTCTGAAATTTTACCATCTGCTCGGGCAGTGAGAGGTCTTTATAAATGAACAAAAAGCCTTTACCTTGCTACTCCACTACGCAGCACATACCTCTACATGAGCATAAACGTCACTGAAGACTCGAAGCCGCTCTTCACGCTGAAGTACTAAAGGGCGTTCTAACACTCGCAGCAAACGGAGGACCTGAAATATAAGAAGGTGCTATCAGCAGGTAGGTGGTAGGTAGAACAAGAATACCTACACACATGATTTTCCGAAAACTGGGCCGTTGTGTGATTCACAATGATTTTCTTCGAGATCCTCATTTATTTTGTATTAATTCTCTTTTCTAGATTTATGTAATACAAGCTACTACGAATGTCTTAAATGGCAGATACGTTTTTGAAAAGGAATGTAATAATAATAATGATAATGATGTCGATCAATTGACAGAGCGCAACAGATGTGGTGGCTCCATCGCAGAAGCTCTCCACAAAATGCAGCTAGATCACAAAGAACCTGGAAAAATTAATGATGATGATGATGATGATGAAGTTGACTCAACAGCAGACCTGTTCGTTGACGTCAGCATGAGTGACCAACTCCGCGAAGTAGCCGTCGGCGGTGCAAGAGAGGTGGTCACTGTACGGTCGGGTGCCGTCTCGTAAACCGAACACATCATGCAGCCAGATCACAAACAACCTTGCAAAAATGGGTTATTAAATATAACGAACCAAAAACTTCTAATAACACCGGTCAAGAGTGAAGTCAAACTCGGACACTGAGGTTTCCGTACATACATATTCATAAGGCAGCAAAAAATAGTTGATTCCTCATCATACAGAGATTTGGGTTCGAGGATTCAAAAAGACAAGGTTATATTTGGTCGTCAGTTTGTATTTACCTCGATGATAATTATGATCCTTACCTACTCGATTTTCAACGAAAGAGGTAATCCGTTTTATCTAATAAACCTTATTTCCTCTGCATGCATTTTAATGCAGAAATAATAATCAATGATAAGAAGGAACGATTCATCAGACCAGTGGTTTCTACGTCACCACTGATTTTTATCATCTTCGGTATCTCCCAATTATGAGTATAAGAGTAAGGACTGATTTTCCAATCGACAGATAAGCCTTATTCGACGAATAGCTCTATCTGAGAGGCATTTTTGAGGATTGAAAAATCGGCCCGTTTTTTTAAAACTCGGCCTACTTTTCTGTGGAAAATAGTCACGTGAATCTCATTCAAATATGCTTCTTATTCCATAATCTCGAATGAATTTTATTGATTTAGTACAGTCCGTGAGTTCCTAGAATCCCATTCGGGTTTATTGTGCTGTCGCACTTACTCTTATGGGTTTGATTTGGAATCGGCCGATGGTACTGGAAACCCAATTGGCTAAGAGCTCACTGACTGGGTAATTTAAAATACCGATTCTGAACCTGTATCGATGGTGTTTGATCTTGAAGCTACAGACTTAAAATTGCAATTTAAATTACTATTACCTCCTACCTGACAGAGCCTTCGGGATCCAGCTTTTGCATCAGCTCGGTGAGGTTCTCGTTCAGTGTGTCAGTGATCAGTACAATGGCTTGCTGGCACGGCGGGCGACGGTCGGTGCGCGTCCGCTGTTCTTCCAGCATTTTCACGCTATGCATCAAGACTCGCGTCATGTTGGATTCGTTTCTGTACGACTGGTACTTCATTGAGTTTATTATGGCCGCTGTATTTATGTGGTTAGCCTGAAAATAGAAGTTTTCATTGTGATTCAGGGTCTGGCCCTTAGGATACTTAATAATTCTTAAAGATTTTGCAAATTCTTTTTATACTGGGTCTAAGAAAGTCCTTTGTGAAAAAAATGTTTTCATTGCCTTGGCCTTTTATAGATTTTTTACCAAATGGGTCTAATGACTTTTGCGTCCAATAGTTTCGTGTCATGCTTATCTAAAATCTACCAACAATATCCTTTACTTCCTTTGCATCTACATAATTTTTCTGGAATGCTCACCTCAATGACAACACTACCTTGTCCAGTTTTAGGTAAAGTTCTGGAATGTATGACTAAATACTGACCGGTATGAGCATGTCCTTAAAGCAGGAGATGACAGGTTTGATGGTGACGTTGAATCGCAGCACGTTGACGTGATCATCGTCAGTGAGGGCGCTGAGAAGAGCCAGTGTAAACTGCTCTGCTATCACCTTTTTGTAGGAAATAGGGATACTTAAATTTTATATCCGTTTTATTTTTCATGTCTACGTTTTGTTTTCCATTTCTACAGTAATATGATTTATCGACACAAAAGCGTTGTAGGTAACTAAAGGAATTTAAGAACTTTTTCCTGTACACTTATAATTATCAAGAGGTAGGATTGTTTGTTTGCTTACATTAAATAGGCTCCTAAACTACTGAACCGGTTAGAAAATTCTTTCACCGTTAGAATTCTACATTCACCCTGATGAACTAGGCTATATGTATTTAAAACGCGGAAGAAGTCGCGGGCAACAACTAGTTCTAAAAAAACAGAAGACATTAACTAACTTGATAATGAAGTAAACGACCACTTCCATATGTTATAGTCAATGTTCGCGTCTAGAGCCCAAGCAGCTAAAGTTTTCTACTAGTTATGGAGGATAACTAGGATTAACGACAGATTAAAAAAGAGAACAGAACCTTGTTTGATGAGTTGTACATGGATCCTGAGCCATCGAGCATAATAAGAATATCGCGCGGCGCGCCTCCAGCACTGACGTACCACGGTCGCAAGCGACAGTCGTATACCCCTGTCGCACTTTCGTCGTCCGACTCTTCGTCTAGCGATAACTTGAACATACTCTCCCAGGATGCAGCTGAAAGATTATTTTTTGCGGCGACTTCGAACTTAAGTTACGTAGATATTGGTTGGCTGAGCAGCAAGCGCTTCGGGGACCTTTTTCGAACTTTATGAACTTGGTCACTTAGGCGTAGGTCGTCCGCAAAGTGGTTTTCTACTTGCTTATACCAAGGGTCGGCAGCAGGCGCAAACGGACCGCGAAAGATCGAACCACCTTATATTGTGATGTATTGTATAATTAGTATACCAAGTATCAATTAATACGCGGGTTAGATATACTTGATTGTTTCTGAATCTGGCTAAAAGTTGCGAGAAAAAAGGTGGTTTTGGTACATCTTTTCTTTTAGCTTTAGTTTCAGTCTTAAATGGTAAATATCATAGATTTGTTTTCAGGTGGTAAAATATGCTACGGTTCAAAAGAATCAGTGAGACTGGATCATGAAAATTTAAGTCTACTAGTTCCAACTTTTGAAATTGTGAAACACTACTCGCATTAAACGATATGAGCAAATACTCAGTCATCTATTTGTTCGTCTTCTAAAATCATCGAAAATAAAGCTTCAAAAGAGTACCTGTCTACCGATGTCTAAACGCCTCATTTTTTAGTTTAATAATTTACCTGGGAAGTGTCTTAAAAATCCGTTTGCGCTGCAAAAATATTGAAATCCAAGAGACGCATCTTTGCGATAGTTTTCGCGAAATACAGTATCTAAGGCTTCCGACCAGTACATATCTTTAAGTACTCGTTTATCTGTAACAAAACAAAACAGATATCAATCTTTATTAATTTGACCTCTGTCAAGTTTGTTTATAATTAGGCCTTCTGTAATCATTGCTTTGCGATCATTATGCAATCTAGCATCTCAGTCTAGAACACTCAAGCTAAAGCAGAAAAATCTTGAAAACATTTCATACAACATACACGTGGAGGCTAAATGTCTGTAAAAATATTTATTAGTAAACCAGAGATTGGTTGAGTCCTGGCTATGAATACCGGCTCGAAGAAGATCCCTGACTTAGATGTCCGTCATCAACAAGGACCTAAAGAAAACCCAAGTCAATGACTCGACGACCCAGAATAGAACTGTCAGGAGAAGAATGTCGAGGAGAGCCGATCCCAATTGAAATGGGATAAGGCTAGGCAAAGAGAGAGAAACCAGAACCTAGTTTTGCAGTTACACAACTAGAATGCTATGCCAAGAATGTCTCAAATCTGAAAGTACCTACTCATTGACTCGCTTCACAATAATAATAGGTAACCTTTTTGTATTAGCTTTATCTTAGAGTTCTATAAGTAGGTACCTGCAGGAACTCAAATATCGAACTGAACACTTTAGGAGCAAGATACAATATGCTCAGGTATTGTATTGTGATTATTTCGTCTTTGACCGTTTGATAAGTTTCTCTTTACACTTACCGCAATCGAATACCTCAGCAGCAACGTGCACGCTGCTCAGTTCCAATGTCACGTCAGCGTCAAAGTGTGTACTGTGCTGCACCGGGACATACTTTTGGGACCGACACTTCAGGAGTATCACCTTGTACCAATCGATGCTTAGTGGCCTTTTCGGTATTAGCTTTGGTAACTGCAGTTTCTGGAGAAAAATGTTAGATTTTAATGTAAGAAAGATTAGCGTTACTTACATAACGAACATTCAAGAAGTTCTTAGCTTTAGAGAGTTTTTTTTTGTGGTTCTTTTTTAATTTTCCACACACGGTAATTTAACTTACGTAGCTATAGTGGAACTTGTAGCCCTTCGGTGCCCAGTTTCTGCTCTGCAGCTCCTCCGCTTTCCTCATTATATTTTCCGCCGCCTCTGCTCGAGTCTCCAACAGTTCAGCTAAAGCAGCAGCAGCCTTCTCTGCTATGGCTGCTCCATCCCGTACCACACTCTTGACTTTCACGAAACCGGCTAAGAGTTCCTTTCTTCGAACGACGAATTCTTCGAGTGTATGGAGCTTGTTGGCTATGATGGTAGCCCATCCTTGTATTCTACAAATCGCATCGGTCTTATCGGTTGTTTGGTAGAGATCGCTTTTAGGTGATACATACATATGTACATACATATTATAACACGTCTTTATCCCTTACGGGGGAGCCTAAGGTAACAAAACTTTTAGGCCACGTTTAGATAATAAATCTTTGCCGTCGAAGTCGCGGGCAACAGCTAGTGTAGCATAAATTTGATGACAAATTATCTTGTAAGCGACGCATTAACGTAGGCCTACG
This sequence comes from Pandemis corylana, assembly GCA_949127965.1. Classification (NCBI taxonomy): domain Eukaryota; kingdom Metazoa; phylum Arthropoda; class Insecta; order Lepidoptera; family Tortricidae; genus Pandemis; species Pandemis corylana. Next base: position 9,374,513 of record OX421866.1, on the reverse strand, counting down.
AGTTCCATTGACTGTAAATATTAGATACTTTGTTATTTGTGATGTCGGTGTTAGTAAATGTTTTTAATACATATACATACATACATACATACACAATCACATTTATATCCCTTACGACGTAGACAGAGCCTGAGGTAGCAAGACCTAAAAGGCCACGTTTAGCATGATTTTAGGCGCATAGGTGGAAAGGGGAATCATAATAGTGATGGGTTGCTAGCCGCATCGCCTATAACATGATTCCTAAGTATTTCGCCCATTCCCTCGATGGAACTTTTTAAATCTCAATAATATACTCGTAATAGGTGCAAAAACAAAAGACTGTCTATCGCCGCAATTAGGAAGTGTCCCCGCTGCATTAGTTTTATGAATGAAAAAAGATTCGTTCACGGAATTAACACTTTTTGTGATAAATTATTTGCAAGACCTAATAAATTTTTGATATATACTTATTTATTTATCCTGCAATTATTACTTCTGCCAGTAAGTTCAGTTTATTCCCCTGTTATTACTGTAGTACCATGGAGTGAACCATCAAGCGAGTTAGGTAATATGACCAACGTTACGAGCAAGTTTGTCGAAAATATATTATTGTACCTAGCAATAATACAGAGATTATTATATCGGAAATAGTATAAGCGGCCATTAGTTTTCCTTATACCGAGTACATACGTACTTGAAAACAATAGCGCTAAAAACGTGTGTCTCTAGTACCATCGATTATACTAGCGATACACAAGTGTGTGACTAGTTCCTTTACATACATACATACATACATACATATGTCACATCTTTATCTCTTACGGGGTAGACAGAGCCTAAGGTAACAAAACCTTAAGGGCCCGTTTAGCATGATTAAGGGCGTATAGGTGGTACAGGTAGATGGGCTTTTACCATCTGCGCGGGAAGATCAGCCACTGGTAAATTCTATGTTTTTTCTTTACTCCCAGACCAGCATGAAAGAACTAGTTCCATTGATGTTACTAAACTGAGTATGCAATTGTCCTAAAGTATAACAGGGTCTGTCAATCTTTTAGAGTTCCAGTACTCACGTTTCTGGAGTTAGCATTATTTTCTCTTCTTCCTGAGGCTCTGGTGGTATTATCTTCACAGCTCCCATATTAGTCACCACAAACGCAGTGGAGTTTGACTTGTTCTTACCAATATTTAGCAAGTGCTGTTGGTGCTTCTCCAGTTGCCTCTTTATCTCTTCTGCAGATACTGTGTTATTGGGAGTGTTATGCTTAGGCTTAACACAATTAGCATTGTGAAATATTGTTACCGCTATGAGTAGTGCTACCTTCATGGCTTAGTGTTGCATTATCGTCAGATATTTCGGACTCGAACCCGCACTTAGGCAATATCACTAAACATAAACACAGTTCACATGCTGATCCTTATTTGTAAATTTCACGCACCTCCGCTACTGGCATATAAAACTTAAACACTGACTTTATCATGTTCCATTTTCGAAGATTTTATTCGAACTTCATTTATTTCCTAGCACGAGATCACGCATGTGATTATGGTAACATAAAACAAAATATTGCTTTGAAACTCCTTTAACTTTAGTAAAAAAACACTGTTACAATGAAGTCCTTGCTTAGTTTGCACTGCTACTGCGATTGCTCACTCATCTGAATCACGGGCTGTTCTGATTTGTGCAGTCGTCGAATCTCGAGCTAGACTCCCGGCGGCAGACTCGGGACGGACGCGGCAGTCGGCGCCCGCCGGTCCGGCGCCTTGTCATCGACCCCCGAAAATCTCAATGAAAATACGACCTACTTCTCCCTACTATCTGTTCATATAGCCTAGCATGAACGCGTTTATAGAGGATGTTGTAAGTAATGTAATACATTCATCCCTATCGTGGGCAATAGTTAGATGGGTTTTTCTTTGTGTCGGTGGCAAAAACTAGCATGCTTGGCTCAGATGTTTCTTGTGCTTACGGGACAGCGAGCAGCTGACATAGTTTGTTTATCGAGTACAAGACGGAGTGCGTAGACTTGTTGGATAATTACTCCCAACATTTACGATTTGTTATAGAGACTAGTTTCCATTGAGCCAAATGAGCCTTTAAATGTTATTTGTCTATTTAAATACATTTGATGACAATATGCCTACTTTTTTTAAATAATTCAAATATTTTTATTTTATACTTAAACTGTCTCTAACTTATTTAGCTTTTTGGTTGTCTGGAAGAGATCGCTATTAAGCGATAAGACCGCCTATTGTCTACTTTGTTCTTTGTTTCTGTATTGTTTTGTACTGATTTGTGGTGTTCAATAAAGAGTATTTGTATTGTATTGTATTGTATTTTTTTATGCATTCGGTGTGGGGTCCTTTAGAAACCAGTTTAAGTAGCGTATTAATTTGTCCGTAGAATTAAAAAAACGCTTGTTTTTTCATAATTTATTTATCCCTAGGTACCAGTGGCGTGGCGTTAACTATATCTAAAGGCAAGCGGAAGGGAATTTAAATAGCCTTTTTCTCTAATTTTGCACAAAGTGCCCAACTGCCTTAAAATTGGCAAGCAGATGGGAATCGAGTTCTATGAAAGAAAGAAAGAAAGAAAGAAAATATATTTATTTGGTCACATTATTACAGTATAAAACTTCACCGGTACCTACTAAATGGAGCAAAATGGACACAAAAAGGGAAGCTGGCTCAGCACTATGTCTCGAATTGCTTCGAGACGCTGATATTCTGCCAGAACCTTGGCCTTAAGGGCTACTAATACTAAAACTAAAACTAAAAATTAATCTAATCTAATATAACATTCAACTATACGGGAAGGAAAGACGGATCACAATGAGCAGACAGCAGTAAAATATAACAAAGTTACAGCACAAGTAAACAAAATAATAGCCAATTTCAGCGGCACCACAGACACACAATAAAATTAAATAACATACCTACAATATTTTTGCTACGGCATATTTTTTTGCATCTCAATATAATGTGCTTTTAAACGTTTTTTGAAGGAAAATTTCGACGGAAGAGCTCTTTCGACGCCACGCCACTGCAAGGTACTGCATACCGCTCCTTCAAAAACAAAATTTCCATGGAATTTTCTTACTAAAAAATGAGCTTTGTCATGTCATTTCGATGGAGAATCCTACTAATATTATAAACGCGAAAGTTTGTAAGTATGGATGGATGGATGGAAGTTTGTTACTCTTTCACGCCAGAACGGCTGTACAGATCTGGATTAAATTTGGAACATAGATATAGTCTAGAATAACACATAGGCTACTTTTTATCCCGGAAAATTGCGTAATTCCTGCGGGATAGCGATAAACAAATCCTATGCAGACGAAGTTGCGGGCAACAGCTAGTAATTAATAAAGTAAACCCATCCAATCATTTGTAGTTTAATTAGAATAGTGAGTCTATATTAGGTGTGAATTTCATAAAATTGAACAGCATTTGCAATATTTTACACCGAGTTACCAACTAGATTATACTGTTCTAACATTATCTAAACATAAACGTGTTTTCGATAGAAATTATCGTAAACAAAGACTGTGATTAGAGCTTGCTATCGCAATAAGTAGTAGGAAATGTTTGCTATCGACAAATAATCATTTCTGATTCTAACGTGCTATTTCGCAGAAACAAGGTTGTGGGGTTCACAAAATAAGGAACCTACTTAATGCTCCCACGGCATAGAATGAACGATGATCAATGATGATGTAGAATACAGTAACAGATCGGCATCGCAAGAGGAAGAGCAATGTAATACGACACGTTCACGTTGTAGGCATGTTAGGGCGAAATAAAGACGATACCATTTTTCTATCAGGCGTGTATTTAAGAGAATCCACTGATACTTATGAAGGAGTAATGCTTATTCTTACTTCTATGCTGGTCTGGGAGCAAAAAAACATAGAATGTACCAGCTGCTTCTCTTCCTGCGAACTGCATAGAAATAAAAAGTGCGCCAAGTCCCTCCCGTTGAATACTTCAACACGTTCGGTGCCATGACAGGTACGTCTGTTATCAAAAAATTACATCATATGCGGGTAATACGCTCTGTGTGATTGACTTGTGGCCCATTCTCTCAGGCAATTCATTTATTAATATTTATTCATATAATAATATTAATTTATTGCACATTAAAATCATTCCAAATTGAATTGAATTCTACCGTGAATCTATATAGATAATAGATTCAGTAAGTTTTGAATAAGTAAAAGAAAACTGAATTCGTCCTCGCAGAAGCTATTTATTTCATACACAAGGGGAATTAAAACAAATTAAACTGTTAAATTAAAAACTAATCTTAAAATAAAATACCTAATTAAAAAAGGGGGGGCCGTGGCATAGTTCCACAGACGCTGGCAGCATTCACCCCTTTGGACAGCGATGCTAATACCCTGTCCAAGGAAGCTGCCAGCTCTGCGGTCACCCGTAGCGTCTATTAGCCACTTCGAACTATCTTTGAAGAGGCTAATAGCGCTAGGACCCCACGGATCAAGAGTCTCAACACCGAAAGGGACAAAGTTAAATTGAATTTAATGTAGGTATTTTGTCTAATAACAATATGTGCTTTTAAAATTGGTAGTCGCATGCCACTTTTTATTTCATCTTGTAGGTCTTTGGCTATTAGCTCCGAAAGAGATACCTGATTTTTTGAGCCGCACAGTAATACACGATTAGCTGCCTTATTACGCACCGATATTATCTAGTTATTCTTTTAATCCTCGAGTACCTACTTCTGACAAAAGGTATAAAAGATTTATATCACAAATTACTTCAAGTTTGTTTCAAACAACACAACATGAAGGGTAATTAAACGTTTTAACCCATTTTCATATAGTAATTTTAATAACATTGCTCTGAAATTTCTATCTCTCACTTTTTAACGTTTTTTTTTTCTTAGGTGTAGCAGTAGCTTTGTTATTAGTCGTGGTGGCCGTGGCAGCTAACGAATGTCCCTCGGACTGGACACAAGAAAAGCTCCTGGAACATCCTGACTGTAACAAATTCTACAAGTGCACATACGGACAGCCTGTTGAACTGGACTGCTGGGGTGACCTCTTCTTCAACATTAACACATGGGAGTGCGACTGGCAAGCGAATGTAGACTGTGGAGATAGGAACGTCCCCGGACAAGAAACTGAAGCACCGGAACCCGAAACCGAGGCACCGCAACCCGAAACCGAGGCCCCGGAACCTGAGACCGAAGCTCCTGAGCCAGAAACCGAAGCACCTGAACCAGAAACCGAAGCACCTGAACCAGAAACCGAAGCTCCTGCGCCAGAAACTGAAGCCCCCGAGCCAGAAACCGAAGCACCTGAACCAGAAACTGAAGCACCCGAGCCAGAAACTGAAGCGCCTGAACCAGAAACCGAGGCACCGGAACCAGAAACTGAAGCGCCAGTAACTGAGGCTCCTGAACCCGAAATTGAGTTCCAGGAGAACGGCTGTCCCGTCGACCACAGTATCCACTGGCTGCTTCCAGCGGAAGATGACTGCAACGGCTTCTACTACTGCGTTTGGGGCGAGAAGGTTCGACGGGCCTGCCCCCCTACCCTGCACTTTAACAGAGTCATCCAGGTCAGTAAACCCTTTTTTTAAAGCTTTCATGTAACTTGACCTGCTTTGCCTAGGTCAAATGTTACAAGTCAATTTTGACTCACTTCTACTGGTTGGATTGCCTTGAAATTTAGTACACCCATGTAGGATGGATGATGGATGACAATGCAAATACAGTCAACAAAAAGTAAAGTGAGCAAAAAAAGATTTGTATATGACTAGATCTTATAACAATGTAAAAATAGTTGCGTAGCGTTATGAAAACTATTCAAGGTGAAAAGAACGCGTGTGTTTGATTGAATTGTAATCGCGTTAGTGTAGGTATAATACATATTCCTAGAAGTGCTGGCTCCTGAATTTATTACCTTTTTGTTTTAGCCGTTTTGATACTTTGACAATAGAAAACAATATCGTTTGTTTAGTGAAAAACCCACTCGCTCATTTACCTTCCTGGTCATAAAAAAATGTTGGTTGGCTCTGGCGAAAGACAAAACCGTATACTGTGTTTCATAATTAATCCGGAATATTACAGCTGGTTGAGCTAATTTGACTAAGCATCCCTGACAATGTATACAGATTTTATAAATTGTACATAAATCACGTCTTTACCTAGACAGCCTTTTTTTATGGTGAGGAAAATGCGCCTTATGCATCCGCCCGATACAGGGTTACCGGGGGGTATGTGGGGCTCTCCCGCGACGGCAGGCATACCCACTAAAAACCACACGGATTCCCTATTCGGTAGTAAGTAAGGCGTTACGGGAGCACTTGGTAGGAAACAGTGCCTAAAGTAACAAGACCTTACGGCCACGTTTAGCAGGATTGTGGGCGTTTAGGTGGAAAGCACAATCAAAATAGTGATGGATTGCTAGCCGCATCGCCTATCATGATTCCTAAGGTTTTCGCCCATTACCTCGATGGGCTTTTACCATTTGCGCGGGAAGAGAAGTAACTGGTGCATTCTAGGTTTTTTCTTTGCGCCCAGACCAGCTTGAATGAATTTTTCAAAATTAAGTTTTGTACCTATTTTGTTTGCGAGAAATCTGCGACAATTCCTAAAGAGTAATAATCAACTTTATGATTGCTTTCAGGTCTGCGACTTTCCCGCCGACGCCGGCTGCGTCACGTCCTTTAACAAGCATGCTGAAGCCAGACTTAGCCAAGGATTCTAAGCCACCTGCAGATTAAGAGGTCACTGATTAACATCCAAACACTGTTTGAATTCATCAACTCAAAAAATAACGTCTTTAATCTTAGACCATATTACTTTACCACCAGGTGTGAATGTTGTCAGATGCAAGCTTTTAAAAGCGATACTTTAAAATAGGTACTGAAAAAACCTCATCTTCAAAAAACCTGTTGATAAACATCTTCAAAAAGAGCAGTAGTTTTATTATTTACTTGTTATTACCAATGGTACGCTAGGTACGCAGAGGAAAGTCCTATAAGTAAAGTAAGTAGGTAAGTAAATTCTTTATTGTACAAATATAAAGAAACAGATACAATTCACGCGGCCAGCATCATGGGACCTTTGAACCAGGCACGAAACGGAGGGACATTTCAGGTTAATTTTTAAACATTTTTAACTTACTTTACTTTAAATCAACTTTCCTTGTTTTAGTGTTCTTTATTGTTATTTAATTCTTAATTGAATAGTTTGTATATTAATACAAAAATAACATTCATATGTGCACAAAGGCGAAATTATCCCTGTAAGGGATCTCTACCAGTTAGCCTTCGAGTAGATAAGAGGAGCATTAAATGAGGGACCGACAAAGTGTGAGTTTAAAATTCCAGATAGTGAACGCCACAATAGAGCGTACATGTCTAAATACAATAAACAAATCATAAAATAAACTACTAAATATCATTATACACATGCATACATACAAAATACAGTAAGAGTACACATATACAATATTTAAGGAGATGGTGTGAGCCACCTCTTCGTCAAGTCCTCTCTAAACGACGTCACGGAGGCAGACGGCCTGGTGGAGGTCGGTAACCGATTCCACAGCCTAGCAGAGTGAAGTGAAGGATTTGGAGTAAGTATTAACGTACATGGCATAAATATATGTAGGTACGTTATCAAGACGTCAAAAACATCTATCTATACATCCTATATAATGCCACTAATATGATATAGTGACTAGATTAGAAAAAAAGTATGCTTAGTTCACGTAGACAAATTGGAAAGCAGACTAACTAAACAGATCTATGTGGGGAGTGTGAATGGTTGCGTTGGGAGGGGAAGGCCTAGACCAGCGGTGCCCAACCAGTAGCTCGCGGGCACCTGGTAGCCCGCGGCCTGTGTTCTAGGCACCCGCGAACAAAATCGGATAAGGACTACACAAATCTGCAAAAAAATTAAAATAAATTAAACAAACAATAACAAAACTACGCTGTACCTATGTATGGTATGAGTAGTAGTAAGTACGCAAATATGCGTAGGTAGGCCACAGCGTGAATTCGAGCGTGCGTGCGTCATCGCGTCATCTTCTCTCGCCGATAAAACGTTCGGTCGGTGGCGTATCGGGATTTCCAAAATAGCCCTTAGAGCAATACCAGTTGGCCACCACTGGCCTGGACGGACGTTCCGGCGGACCAAATAAGAGAAGTTTTGAAAAAAGGTCAGGTCAGGAGTACCCTAAACCGGCCAGCATGTAAGAAGAGATTGACGAAGGTGGATGAAGCGAAAGAGGTGTGTGTCAGGATCGTAGCAAGTTGGAACAAAAGAGGAAAGAGGCGTGACGTTGTGTATGTATGTCTAGGGTGCGTTCAGTTTGATCACCCGACGACGCCCGACGTCGCACTGGACCCGTTCGGTAAGTCAGTGCGATCATCGGACGATCACACCAAATCGTTCAGTAACATTGTCGAGCGTCGTCGGGCGATCGCACCGGTCACCCCAAAAAATAGATGGGTAAAAAAAGCCCAAACGTCACTTTGACAGTTGAAAAGCGGCAAAATTTATAATTCGAACGCTGGGGATATAAAATTATTATTATGAATACGAAATCACACTTAATTGACACTTTTGACAGAAGAACGTCCCAACTCGTTCAGTAAGTGTGTTCATGATCGGACGATTTTCATCCGACGATAATCACACTGACACTTTAGTTACTGAACGTAGCCCTATATGCCACTATAATAATAAGGTCGGTGACACAATATATTTGACATGTTTGGGTGTATCGATATTTATGCCCTCTACTGTGCCCACCACCGTAGAACCCTGTCGCAGTTGACAGGCTGCTATCACTCAAACTCGAGTGATATGTCACCTTATTGCGATAGGATTCTACGGTGGTACGTAAATACATACGGTAAAACACTTACTTTCCTACAATACACAAATCACGTCTTTATCCCATACGGGGTAGACAGAGCCTAAGGTGACAAGACCTAAAGGCCATGTTTAGCAAGATTGTGAGGCTAGGTAGTGATGGAAAATGGAATCAAACTAGTAATGGGTTGCTAGCCGCATCGCCTATAACATGATTCCTATGATTTTCGCCTCCCTCGATGGGCTTTTACCATCTGCGCGGGAAGAGAAGCAACTGGTTAATTCTATCCCACCAAAAACATTCTGTAAAAACCTAGCCAAGTCTCGATGGAGCTGCTTGTTTATCTCTAAAAAGTAAAATGAAATCTAGACAAAGTCGTGCCAAGTTTAAGGTTCCTTACTGCGATTTCTTTATTATTATAGTTAATGTTGTGTGATTTGGCCGTTGAAGGGTACACAAGGGTACAAAACCAGGTGCTCCATGACATGGTTCTGACGACAGATTGGTGCAAAGGACCTAGTTTTGTATCCTTGTGTACCCTTCAACGGCCAAGGGGGGGGGGGGGGCGAGGGGTGCTCGTTCCAACATTAATGTACGGTAGCGAAACTTGGGTATGGCAAAAGAAGCATGAAAGTAGAATAAATGCAGTAGAAATGAGAGCGTTAAGGAGTATGGAAGGTGTACCACTGAAAGATAGAATAAGGAATAGTGTGATAAGGGAACGTGCTGGTGTGGAAGAGGATATAGTGACTAGGATAGAAAAAAGTATGCTTAGTTGGTTTGGGCATGTAGAGAGGATGGATAAAAGTAGACTAACTAAACAGATCTATATGGGGAGTGTGAATGATTATGTTGGGAGGGGAAGGCCTAGACGGACGTTCCAAGACCAAATAGGAGACGTTTTGGAAAAAGGTCAGGTCAGGAGTACCCGAAACCGACGAGCATGTATGAAGAGATTGATGACTGTGGATGAAGCGAAAGAAATATGTCAGGATCGTAGCAAGTGGAATAAAGCAGTCTCTGCCTACCTCTGTGGGAAAGAGGCGTGACGGTATGTATGTATGTTATGTATGCAACATATTATGTTTGTAAGTATGCACTGCAATCTAGCGACTCAAATTTGAACCAGATATCTTTAACCGATTTAGCTGAAATTTTGCATACTTATGTAAATCGGATGACAATACAATAATCAGGTAGTGGAGTTCTGGTGACCCAGCCAGTATCGTCTCCGGAGGAGGAAACTCTTCAACGGTTGGTCCGATAGACTTCAAATTTCGTACACACATAGGTATGTAAGACAAATGAAAATGCAAGTACAGTCGGCAAAAAAGATTGTATTAAAAAATGCAATTTTTGACTGAAACTTATTATATTGAAATAACTAGGTGCAACTCACAATTAGTGACGATTTTGATGCATATTTGGCAGAAAACCTAAGAGAAATATGAAAAATCATTGGTATCCTTACGTCCGTCTATCTGGGACTATTACTCAAGGGGCTAAACCGCTGAAGCTACTGTCTACATAATATTATATGTATTGCGAATTTTCTTTTACAACAATTCTGTACTAAGTACACTCTGACGACCACGTCTACTTCGAAATTCCCGCGGGATAACGAATAAATAAAAGGGTATACAGTATTACTTTGAAATGATCCTGTATCCGTAGCTAGGCTTGGTAATCATATCTTTCAATACTGATTTCTGAATATTTTTTTTGGACCAAAAGAAAAAAATAAGGAGGATTATTCTATGTATCTTGACTTTTTTATGTAATGCCTGCTTTTACAGTGTTGAAGAGTTCTTTAACTTTAAGTTTTCATCAGACATGAAACTAATTTAACATATTAGTACTAGAGATAATGTAACTGTAATTATAATGATAATAATACCAATATGACAATTTATATCAACTTCTAATTATAATTCTAATGTTCTTGACATGTATAATAATAATTCTATATAATTTAAATGTTGACATGTTGACGGTACGGTCATTTTATCTAACACTACATTAATTTTATATTTGCATGACTTTTTAAGTTTAAATGTTTGAAACTAGAATATCCATGACATCTTTTTTTTACAACATTTACTGCGAATAAATATTTCATTTCATTTCATTTCATTTGATTATATGGATTCTTGGTATTTAGGAGACACATTCCTTGAGGTTTCTAGAGCTGCGCATCACGAAAGAATTTTAAGATTTTCCCACGAGAAATTTAAAAGTAGGGGATAGGAGATACAAAGACTTAATTCTTAGTAGACCAATTCTTTGAGGATCACGTAGGTGTCAAAGATTAGATTTTTCGAATTTCCCTCATAACAAAAGGATGGGATAAAAAATAATGGAAGTGGGTGTCCATGCAAGAAACTTGTTTTTTTAACTCGTTGAGGTAGGTAGGTAGTACGAAATCCTTCGTACTGAAGTGTACAAAATTTTTTGTACATTTTCGATGAGAGCGGGCAAAAGCTAGTAATATTATAAATGCGAAAGTTTGTAAGGATGGATGGATGTGACGATGTGAGTGTGTATGTTTGTTCCTTCTTCACGTTGAAACGACTGGGCGGATTTGGATACAATTTGGAACGAAGATAGCTGGTACCCTAGATTAACACATAGGCTACTTTTTATCCCGGAAAATTGCATAGTTTCCGCGGGATAGCGATAAACATGTCAAAGATCGTAGCTGCCTAGTCGCGACGTTAATAATGATTACAGAATATACTATCAACATCAGTTCCTAGGTCTTATTTGACGCGGACGAAGTCGCGGGCAGAGGGAAGTAAATGTGTAGGTATAAAAGAGTTGCTTTATATCTAGCTGCACAGGTAGCATTTCCTCTTTATTTCCTCGCTATATCACAAAGCTGATACGATATGTCTTCACGGTCTGTAAAGTTGGCAATTCTTGAGAAAATTTCATTGTTTCAAACTATATAGCTGTTGCCCGCGACTCCGTCTGCGCGGAGTAACCTTATCGCTATGCCGCGGGAACTATGACATTCTCTGGGATGATGCTGTTCTATGTCCTTTTCAGGGACTGAAACGAAATTCTAACATTCATTGAAGAGCTTTAACGAACGGTTTCCAGGGTCTTAATAAATATGGGATGCATCGTTCGTTTTTCCCAGTAACCAACGAATTTCTACGATTTTAAGAACAACAAAGATAATGAAAAGAAAAGTGTTTGTTAATGTAAATATATATTTATTTAATAAAAAATAACACGCAAAATTTAAGAAATAAATAGCAACAAAATTTTAAAAAGTTTTTCAGTTTTATGAGTATTGTATTATTGTACATTTATGATAGAAAGGTTTGTTTACATCCTTCGCACATGAGGCATGTGTTTATTGAAGGAAGTGAAACTTCTGCGGTTGCCACAGTCTACGTTTTGTGGCCAGTCACATTCCAGTGTGCTAGGATTGTAATAGAGATCGCCATAGCAATTGCGGGTCACGGGTACACCTCCATCGCAGATGTAGAACTTGTTGCAGTCTTCATGGGCCACAAGAACGCCCTCGGATTCATCGGCAGCACAAATTTCAGGAGCCAAGCTGGGATCTTTGTTGCCTCCGTTGCCGGTGTCTTCGTTGTCACCGTCTCCATTGCCGCCTTCCCCATTGCCACCGTCTTCACCACCGCCGCCTGGGTTCCTGTCAGCGCAATTGACATTGTCAGGCCAGTCGCACTGGTTGTTAGCGGGGTTGAACAGGAGATCTCCCCAACAGCTGAGCGTGACGGGTTTACCACCGTTGCACACATAAAATTGGTTGCAGTTTTCGTGAGCGACTAAGACTCCCTCGGAGTCTTCAGCAGCACAGATTATGGGAGCCTGGCCGGGATCGTTGTTACCACCGTTTCCACTTTCTCCATTGCCACCGTCTTCGCTACCGCCGTCTCCATTGCCACCGTCTCCGCCATCACTACCACCGTCTCCACCGTTGTTACCACCATCAGGGTTTCTGTCACCGCAGTTTACGTTCTCGGGCCAGTCGCACTGGTTATTAGCGGGATTGAATAGAAGATTGCCCCAGCAGTTAAGTGCTACTGGTACACCATCACTGCACTTATAGAATTGATCGCAGTTTTCATGGGCAACTAAGACACCATCGGATCCCTCAGCAGCACAGATTTCGGGAGCATCGCTCGGGGTACCGTTTCCGCCACCGCTACCTCCATTGCCGCCATCTCCATTGCCACCATCTGCGGTACCACCATCTCCGTTGCCACCGTCTCCACCACCGTTACCACCATCAGGGTTCCTGTCACCGCAGTTCACATTCTCGGGCCAGTCGCACTGATCATTGGCGGGGTTAAACAGAAGATTGCCCCAGCAGTTAAGTGCTACTGGTACACCATCACTGCACTTATAGAATTGATCGCAGTTTTCATGGGCAACTAAGACACCATCGGATCCCTCAGCAGCACAGATTTCGGGAGCATCACTCGGGGTACCGTTTCCGCCACCGCTACCTCCATTGCCGCTATCTCCGTTGCCACCATCTCCGTTACCGCCATCTCCGTTACCGCTATCTCCATTGCCACCGTCTCCACCACCGTTACCACCGTCGGGATTCCTGTCACCGCAGTTCACATTCTCGGGCCAGTCGCACTGATCGTTGGCGGGGTTGAACAGAAGATTGCCCCAGCAGTTAAGTGCTACCGGTACACCATCACTGCACTTATAGAATTGATCGCAGTTTTCATGGGCAACTAAGACACCATCGGATCCCTCAGCAGCACAGATTTCGGGAGCATCACTAGGGGTACCGTTTCCGCCACCGCTACCTCCATTGCCGCTATCTCCGTTGCCACCATCTCCGTTACCGCCATCTCCGTTACCGCTATCTCCATTGCCACCGTCTCCACCACCGTTACCACCGTCGGGATTCCTGTCACCGCAGTTCACATTCTCGGGCCAGTCGCACTGATCGTTGGCGGGGTTGAACAGAAGATTGCCCCAGCAATTAAGTGCTACAGGTACACCATCGCTACATTTGTAGAATTGATTGCAGTTTTCGTGAGCAACTAAGACGCCATCGGATCCCTCAGCAGCGCAGATTTCGGGAGCTTCGCTCGGGTTACCGTTTCCACCACCATTGCCTCCATTGCCGCCATCTCCGTTGCCGCCATCTCCGTTACCGCCATCTCCGTTACCGCCATCTCCGTTACCGCCATCTCCATTGCCACCGTCTCCACCACCGTTACCACCATCAGGGTTCCTGTCACCGCAGTTCACATTCTCGGGCCAGTCGCACTGATCATTGGCAGGGTTAAACAGAAGATTGCCCCAACAGTTAAATGCTACAGGTACACCATCGCTACATTTGTAGAATTGATTGCAGTTTTCGTGGGCGACTAAGACACCATCGGATCCCTCAGCAGCGCAGATTTCAGGAGCTTCGCTCGGGTTACCGTTTCCGTCACCGTTGCCTCCATTGCCACCATCTCCGTTACCACCATCTCCGTTACCACCATCTCCGTTACCACCATCTCCGTTACCACCATCTCCGTTACCACCGTCTCCGTTACCACCGTCACCATTACCGCCATCTCCATTGCCGCCGTCTCCACCACCGCTACCGCCGTCAGGATTCCTGTCACCGCAGTTCACATTCTCAGGCCAATCGCATTCGTTTTTGGCGGGGTTGAACAGGAGAGTTGATGCGCACCTGTGTGCAACGGGCACGCCGTTGTTGCATTCGTAGAACTGATTGCAGTTTTCATGAGCAACCAGAGTGCCGTCGGAGCCTTCTTCTGCGCATATTTCAGGGGCTAAGCTAGGGTCGTTATTGCCACCACCGTTATCAGGCTGGTCGACTTCTTCGCTGCTTTCCGGAGCTACAGGAGTCCGGTTATCGCAGTCGACATTCTCAGGCCAGTCACACTCTTGTGTTTCTACATTGAACACGGTGGTCGATGCGCATTTGCGCTCAAGGAGCTCTCCTTGCAGGCATTGATAGTATTTGTTGCAGTTGGGATGCGGTTTTAGCACGTCGACGTACGGGTTTATGGGACACCCGTTCTCGTTTATTTCCGCATGGACTAGTGCTACCGCACAGAATAGTGCGAGGACAGCGCCTGGAAGGAACAAGTTTACTGTTTCATTTCTTAGTAATTTTGGAGGCACTTCTTATTTAATTCCTTGCATTCTTACATCATTTCATTCGGAATTTGTTTTTATTAAACCCACTTTATTAAAAAAAAATTGGATATTTATTTAGTTCCAGCATTCAATTATTTCCGAAAATCGCTAATGTTCACTTTTTACATTTAATGCCAGAAAGAATGTAGTCAGTTATCAGTACAAATAAAAAGTATTACGACGGAACACGACTGCACAAATTAATTCGATACAATAAGATATCTAATAATAACGAACCCCCATGGAGTAAATTATCTATAAGATAGCAAATCGCCTGGTTCACACGCAATCATTTAATGGGATTTATAAAATGCACTTACCTTTCATAATATGTTTCCTATATATGAATGCTATAATGTCCTTCACTATGATAATGAAATGATACTAACTGAAGTGAATGCAATGCACATTAGCTATTTATACTTTTGCCACAAAATGATAATCTGTCCGTGATAATTGTAACGCTGATTTTAACAGATTTTAATCGAAATCGATTAGGTACCTGAGTTATTGATGCAAAAGCATTGGCCGATTGTATCTAAAGGGTTCGATTGATGTGCCGCTCAGTGTTACTCACTTATTATTATTAGTCACGTATTGTTCCGTAAGGGTTCAAGGGTACTTCAGTGCCATCGTGCAGGTCTTTGTCATCAATCTATTTCGCTCATTATTTGTAACAACTGATTAAAAATGATCAAGTTGGTCACCATGATCTCGGTTTCGCAATTTTCGTGAAAATCGACTTTGCAATCGACTTTATCTGAGATTTTATTTGCGCAGTACTTTTATCATAACAAGGAGACAAAGGACTTTTTATTTCTTGATGCGCAACAAAGAGCAGGAAAAAATATTTCAATATCGCTTTGCAATTTAGTAGTAGGTAAATTACTGTTAATAATAATGTAATTACTGTTAACTAATTGAGCTGATGAATCTAGAATCAATCCTTAATTTAAGAGGCGAGTGTACCTTTTCTTGCAAGGCCGGCAACGCGCTAGCAGTCCCATTGGTGCTGTAGTTGTCCATGGGCGGTGCATCAGGTGCCCGTTTGTCGGTTGTAATATAAAAAAAATATAACTATTTAATTAACTTATGCTTTAAAGCGATACTTTAAACGGTTTTTAACGTTTTGTACTTAGTGCGTAAGTTAAATGAAATTTTTGTAAGTACCTAGTGGTACCTAAACAAGTAAGTACAGATCATCACTACGACCTTTCTTCACGAAGACGGATGCGGAACTTTTTCTCACTTAACTTTAAAATGCCCTTCTTAACGGCATTATCATCATCCGAGCTAGAAAACCCAAAGAAAAGCCAATGTCCAAGAATTTCCAGAACGTACGGTTTTGTGGTACCAGCATCAGTCAATGCTCCTATCCTAAAACTCTCGTCTTTACCTGCATTAGCACAATTTTTTAATAAAATAAGCTTATTATATAAGCTTACTAGCTGTTGCCCGCCACTTCGTCTGCGTAGAATTCGTTTATCGCTATCCCGCAGGAATTACGCACTTTTCCGGGATAAAAAGTAACCTATGTGTTATTCGAGACTATAATCTATCTACGTTCCAAATTTCATCCAGATCTGACCAGCCGTTCTGGCGTGAAAGAGTAACAAACATCCATCCATCCATACTTACAAACTTTTGCGTTTGTAATATTAGTAGGATTAACCGGAGGATGCAGGTGGCGAGTTGTCGTTCATTATGGTGTGCTAAGGGGGAGGCCTTTGTTCAACAGTGGATGTTTTCAGACTGATGATGATGAAGCTTATAATAGTTTTTCTTTAATTAAAAACATCAGATACGCCGTAAGACCAGTTTTATTTCTCCTTTTGTTTACAAGCCAAGTGCCACGCCAAATATCCATCTAACAGTCCTTTTTTTTTCTTAAAAACCCTCACCGCTATGACAGCTGTCATGCGTTTAGAAACAGCATTAGAATATAAATCAGTATTTTACAAACACAAACTAAACTACATTGACAGTTATTTTATCAACATCTAACATTATAAACCTAGGCGGCAAAACTAATTGGGTTATCTGATGGTAAGTGAGCATCGCCATCCTTGGACACCTGGAACACCAGATGATTGTCAGCAGATGCGTTGGCAGCCTAAAGGACTTAGTTGGAATTGCTCATGTACCAGTAACTTCATCGGCTGTCTTGCTGTCCTCGCCGGCAAACATCAGGGTAAGCCAGCACTGCTGCTTGGTAGCAGGATTATTGAGTAAGATTAAGAGAATTCGTCTTTTGGATGTGGTAGCCAGTCAACCTTTCTCCTCCAACGGTTATCAAAGCAAGTGTAAGTTTTTGACGAACAACGTGCCGAACGCGTTCGCGTAGACGTCTCAATTCATCATCATCATCATCTCCGGGCTGCATACGACCCACTTCTGGGCACAGACCTTCTTTCAGAATGAGAGGGCTTGGACCTTGGGCTAATGGTTCTCACGCGGGCCCATTGCAGTGCGGATTGGGAACTTCACGCACAGCAGTATACGAGTATTACATTTTGACGCAAACACGGTCGAGATTTAATCGAAACTGATTTTGTGACCGAAAACTTACACCAAGCAATCCAAGCATACTATCATTGCCATTTTATCTTATAATTCTTCAAACTATAATAATATAGCCTTTTTATTCCGAATTCGCTACAATTTCAGTAAGTACGTTGTTGTTTTTTTTTATTTTTATTAAATTGTCGCGTAATTCGGCGTGCCTCATGGCATAGGCCTCCTCCGTAAACTATATCGGTGATTTATTAATGAAAAAAAAATACAAAGAGGGAATTAAAAACAAATGAAACTATCATCAAATTAAGAACGAATTAAAAACTACACTAAAACTAATCTTAAAATAAAATAATTAAAAAAGGACCTCCGTGGCATATAGTTCCACAAACGCTGGCAGCATTCCCCCTTTGGACAGCGTGCCAGCTCTGCGGTCACCCGTAGCATCTATTAGCCTCTTCGAAATGTCTTTGAAGAGGCTAATAGCGCTAGGACCCCACGCACCAAAGGTATCAACACCGAAAGGGACATAGTTATATCGGTGATTGCAGTTCTTCGGTGAATTTCCGTATTCCAGAATCTATCGCGCAAAGGAACTTCGTGCTCATGCGTAGCCATAGACCCTGGCCATCTCTAAAAGGCTAGCAGTAGGACCTTCTAAGGATTAAGGACATTATACCACTAAATTTAAGATTTATCAAGTACAACGTTGTACTAACAAGTCATGCGTGAAATTAGCTACACAAAGAGATAAAGAAACAGATAAATGAAGTAACACGGGCGTGTCACATCACGCAATAATTGGTTAATAGTGACATAATCGTTCGTATTAGAAGTAGCAAACTGGTACATTCTATGTATTTTCTTTACTCCCAGACAGTGGCGTAACTATAACGTCTGAGGCCCGTGGCAAATTCGTCAGATGGGGCTCCTTCCTCAATATAAAGAAGTGCATCAGCTCCCCTTCTGTGCTCTAAACCAAGCCAGTTCGGAGCCGCTACCCATTGACGATGGAAGTTTTCTTTTTGTTAATACATTATGTACCTACAAACATACATAAATCATGTCTTTATCGCCTACGGGGTAGACAGAGCCTAAGGTAACCTTAAGCCCACGCTAAGCATGATTGTTGGCGAATAGGTGGAAAGGGGATTCAAAATGGTGATGGGTTGCCAGCCGCATTGCCTATAACATGCTTAGCGATTCCTAAGATTTTCACCCATTTTCATTTTGTTAATATCTGCTATTAGCCGTTGTATCTAATTATTAGATAGAATTTTTTTTCCACAAAGGCGGCACCCAGTTAGTTCATTCGAGATCATAATCTAAGCAAAAATTCAAAATTTTACCGGAATTACTTGATATCAAAAAATTCTCAATGACATCGCGTACCTATTATCATATTAATTATTACAAATTCTGAGAAAACTTAGTATTAGGTATGTAGGTATCTTATTTCTGCATTACTAATGATGACTTAAGGCTCTGAGACCAGTAGGCTTATTGTCTAACTCGCTCGCAATCGCCTTAGTGTTCATTTTGACAGTTCATGTATGGGCTGACAATTGGCAACTGAATCAGCTAGCTGTCACATTTAGAGTTAGATAATAAGCCAGGGTGCGTTGTTTTGTCTACGTCCAGTATTTATAAAACTAAATGAATGAACTTAAATAATATACATGCTCCATAAAATAAAGTAACCGATTTTACACGTCGATAACAAATAACCACAACCACAACCACATCCGACAGTAAAGTCATTTGAATGAGCAAAAATATTCGAAATCGGTTTATAATTGACGAAGACGCAAAAATATACAGCCATTACGTCAGATACCTACAGAAAAAGTTGAAAATAGCCACGAAATGCAATTCAACTCTTATACTTTTATCAGAACATCCGGTGTTTGATAATAATCTTCAGCTAAATTCAGCAGAATTAGTGTAAATTACATCGTTATCTTCATGTTTGGATTCTTACCTAAGTTTTAATTACTTTGTACTGAGGCTTGGCTATCGAAAGACCTGAGAAAAAGTGGCAAGTAAAAAATGTTACTACGGAAGAAATAATTCTTGTACTTGAGCATTTTTTTTTGTTTAAGTAGGTATCTCCAACGTAAAATCCAAAATATCAATACATATTTTTTGTGTAAAAACTTATGACTTGAACTTAAACTTCTCGCATATATTATCGTAGTTGAGTCTGTGGTTAATAGCACGTTATGCAAAATAAAATATAACAATTAAATAAAATCCTATAATAATTTATAATAATTTTCATGTAAGTAAATGAAATGGGTAGGTACAGGATTTTTGGAAAATTCATTACCTAAGTTACCGGTGTACAACTCTCTCTTGGTAAATTCATACCACAATTGTTTACCACAAGTTTTCTGCTGAGAAGTTCTATTAAACCCTCAAAAACTCCAATTATTTCCAAATATATGAAAATGAAAATGAAAATGAAAATGAAAATGAAAATTTATTTTTGCAAATTGGCCGCCAGGGGCTCTTTTACATGTCTTTTTGAAACTACCAGCACATTCGGAAAGACCATCATTGCCAAGAAGAATGCGCCGCAAGAAACTTGGCAGAAAGTCATTTTTTCAAAATAAAATACAGTAAGAATACTTAAGTTCTACTTAAATTAAATACATTTATAAAAGGGATGTGTAAGGTCCCCGAGCCTTAAATTATATTAATCTATAAATAGTAGAGATGTATAAAGTCTCTACTAGTCAAAAATAAAAAACAAAGAAAAGAAAATAATAACAATAAGTTAAGTGGAGGTGTAAAACGCCTCTAACGTCAAATAAATAAATTGGAGATGTCTCCAATGTCGCAGGAAAAAAAAAATATATAAAACAAAATTATGAAATATACATTTCATGTCAAGTAAGTAACCAATAAGCTTTTGGATTCCGAAGGCAAGCTTGCGTCTGCCGCCCCCAATGTTGGCTTCCACGCACTCATGTCCTGCTCTGAAAGCAGAGCGGTACCGAGGGCATGTTTCGCTTCCGTCCCCACAGGCACACTATGGGAACGTTTTAGGAACTTCGACGTCGTTAGCCTGCAACTAAATAGTAAAAGAGAAAAAAAAAAAAAAATGAAACCGGAAATCCATAAGCTTAACAATATACCTACGCAATACCTAGTATGACATAGCAATATTTACGTCATTGTAAACAACAATAATTATGAAAAATAGAATAAATATTTAAATAAACAATTACAGTAGGTACAATATTTATATTGATAATACCTATCTTAATATTCATAATTAATAATAGCTATACAATTTTGAATCATAATATAAAATAATATAAAATTAGTAACATACCAGATTCCAGAACAAAACTATTTGTCATCTATAGGTAGGTAGGTACGCAGCAAGTAGCATCAAAAAGTTTCAGTAGCCACCTTTGGAAACCATATTTATGTATTGTCTAACGGGCTCAGAATTACGATCGCAATCACTATCATCACTATCATCATCACTACATAGTATAAAACAAAGTCGCTTTCTCTGTCCCTATGTCCCTATATCCCAATGTCCCTATGTCCCTATGTCCCTATGTATGCTTATATCTTCAAAACTACACAACGGATTTTTATGCGGTTTTTTTAATGGATAGAGTGATTCAAGAGGAAGGTTTTATGTATAATTCTAGGCAGACGAAGTTGCGGGCAGAAGCTAGTACATAATAATATGATAGCATGCAGCATGCTAGGTGTAAAACTAGTGGATCGAATCCAAAACACCGACCTGCGCTCCAGACTCAAGTCATAGACGTTGGTCGAAAGGCGGCAAACCTGAAATGGGACTGGGGTCATGTTTGCCGTATGCCGGACGAGTTATGGGCCAAGACAACCACCAAGTGGAGTCCCACTAACTCAAAGTGCAGAACGGCAACAAACAGGTCTCATTGTCTTTGACAGTTTAACACAAACGTCATCCAGATGTATTTTGCAACCGAAAACTTGCAATAAACATCAAAATAGTACCTAAATACGATTGTAAAATTAGCCACTGGGACTCGATTTTCGAAAGTGAATCTGTATGTGAAATGTATGAATAAGAGAACACGAACTTGGAAAAAGAGCACTTTAATTACCTCGTCATCTGTATGGCGTTTTTTAAGACAATAGACAATATTCTTATTTTTTTTAAGATTAAAAATTGAAACAAAGAAGTAAATACATATAAAAGGTTGGTTGGTCGGTCGGCAACAGGTTAACAAGATTAATTAGACCTGTAATTTTGTTATATTCTAGGTACACATGTTTCTCGTGTTTCACATTAATTACGTGGGGAGCGTTAATTACATGGGTTAAAATACATAATGGTTCAAAATATATAACGCAATTTTCTGTAAAACTATTAGCTAAATGAACTTTTTTGATATCGTAATCTATAGATTGGTTTAGGTTATATTAGGTTAGGTTTGTTTTATAACAATCCTGTTAATTTGTAACTTTCTGAGAAAATCGCATTATATAGGTATTATGAACCATTATGTATTTTAACCCATTATACATTTTAGACTTTATGTATTTTAATACGTACCCATTACGTGCTTTCAAAAATTATCATTAGTTCCCTTTACAAAATTATGTTTTCGTACTTAATTCGTAATTTTCTGACCACCATTTCCACCGGTCAAACGGTGATTGATGTCGGTAGAAAAACATGGTAAATGTGATTACGATTGCGAGCTGGTTAGGCAGTCCGACCTCGACCATTAAACAGTTACACGTACTTTTCCATCCCCGATTGATTCATGGCAGATAAGAGGTAAATCCAGGAAAATATTATGATCACATCAACACACTATCATTATTATCAGAATTGTTTTCAACTATCGTTTACTCACCTACCTATAGATATCTTCCATTCCAATGTAGGTACGTGTGGGAATAAGGAACATTGACAAAGACAAGGTTCTAAAAGTTGTTTATCTACAGTCAAAGTGATACGCCATTTTAAACGTCTAACACCCTTATTCATAAACGGTCTGTAAGCTTCTGCTAACTTTTTTTTTTTTTTTTTTTTTTTGTTGTGGCTTTCACCCTTGCTTTATTTTTTTAACAAGGCGTATTTCGCCAATGTCGACGTAGTGACATTACATAGCAATCGTTTGTCCTTGTCTGTCACTTTGACATTCACCTTTCACAGATAAGGACAAACGGTTGCTAAGTTAGCAGAAGCCTATAGAGCGTTTATGAATAAGGGGGTTAATCTTCAGATACGCTGATACTTCCGTAGTTCATTTGAGAGGAACTAATTTCTTACGTTGGTTATACATCAGATCAATTGGGATTGTCTAAAAAAAAATACCTATCCTTTTTATATTTTTTTTGTGCAGAATAGTCAATTATAAGAAACTAATTTCAATATTTTCTCATATAACTCGGTATTTTTTTCACTATTAATTATTGAAAGTATTTTGGTTGATGACGTCAGAGTTTCCACTGCCGGTGTCACACATCTGCTTATTGGATAAATTGATCATAAAACGTATGTGAAACGCCGCCATTAACGTCTTTTCTATCTGTGGTGAAGTTGGCAAACTGTCAATACTGTCATTAGTATCAATGTCAACATGATTCAACAATAACACAGGAAGATTCACGCGATCTTCTCCTATGAATTTTATATTTTCACAGCCGTTACACATACCATAACATTCTGCGCGAAGCAGAAAGGTCCATAAACACATACCAGGTATGATCAAGACAAAACAGGACCCGGAAATAAGACAGTAAACTCAGTAGGTGAAAGTAAACCGAAAAACGTAATATTTCGCTATCCATTAAAATATTTAGCGGAAAATCTTTCATGTGAGCGAAGCACATCGCTGTGCGGATACACTCTTGCCTAATTATCTACCGAAAGTGCTTCTAAATCTAAACTATAATACAACAATATGAAAGTAATCAGTGGAAAAAACAAGAATGACAGTAACAAGATTGTCATTTTGCTTGTCAGCTGTCATAAGATGAATGAAATGTCAGATTGCGGGTCCAAATTAAACTCCGTAGTATAATCCACGCGTAAATAGCATAGAATTTGTAACATTTGCAAATAAAGTACATTTTGGACCGTCTACGTCATGTCTGGGAATGTCAAATGAAGGTCATTGCTTATTTTTCATGTAATAAATTCATTATAGTAAAATAAAATAAAGTAAATACAGAAAACGATTTAAAAAGCATTTATCTCGAAATGGTTTTCGATTGACTATACATTGTAAAAAAATAGACAATCCCAATTCTAAGGGCACTTCCTTGCTACTACCCTTTTTTTATGGTGTGGAAAATGCGCCTTATGCATCCGCCCAGTACAGGGTTACCGGGGTTATATGGGGCTCTCCCGCGACGACAGGTATATCCACTAAAAACCACACGGATTCCCTATTCGGTCGTAATGTGAGGCGTTAAGCGGTCACGCCGATCTACTCGCAATTTCGGCGGCCGGGATGACGGCGCTCGGGTGACGGATGTGCGGTGGACACGCGGCTTAAGTAAATGTATGTACCGCTACTTCGGCGCCGTCATCTCGTTCTCGGTGACGGCGGCGGTGGACAAACAGCCTTACGGGAGCACTCGGTGTCACCGCGACGCCCCACGACCACCCCGGGATGGGGTTCCCTCTTCAAGGCACCGGTGCAATGCAGGTTTGGGAAAGCTTTTAAGACATGAAAATTAAAAAAAAAATTAACAAATGTTTATTGGTTTAGCAGTAGTGGCACATTATAATAAGTCATAGGACATAGATGGTAAAACCATGCATGCCAGAATCTTATAATTTAGAAATTCCTATACCTAATTCTAAGCCCGAACTCAGCATTGCATTGACTGCTCCAGGATCTGCTGCGTGATTTTCTGAAGCCGGGTACTCGTCTGCGAGCTGTAACCGTAACTATTGCAATTATCAAATGAATCAAGAATTTTACTTCTTGATTTAAAATTAAACCTCCTTAAGGCTGGTTTTTCAATCGTCAGATAGGCCCTATTCGACGAACAACTCTATGGGTATCTGTCCGTTAAGTTCTTATCTGAGGATTGAAAAATCGGCCCTTAATCATAAAGGCTTCTTTATTCTGCTAACTTGTTAAAGGTAAATAAATGTCAAGGTGACAGATAAGGACAAACGATTGCTAAGTTAGCAGAGGCCTACGGAGCGTTTTTGAATAAGAGGGTTAGTACCTATCTTTTGAAAAATGTCACGTAAGTTAGAGCGAGACAACGCTCTATGAGCCGAAATTAGCCAAGAAGACCGATGTCCAATCTTTACGGCCGGCTACTACCTGGTTTAATTGGGAGTGGATAATTATTTTAAAAGGGCTTGATGATTTTTCTATTGTTAGTAATAACCATTCTTAGGTACAGAAAAAGTTACATATTTTTCCGTTGAGCTATATATTTTATAAAAATAGAAACATTTTATTTTTAAAATAATCATCCATTCCCTATTCTTGAATTGACTGTTGGCAGTCATAACTTGGCCCTGTTCGTCATAGACATTATACGGAGTCAGGGGTCTTGTTGTCAACGGCAAGTGAACTACGTCAAGACTCCATACAAAGCTTGCTAGCGAACAGGTAAAGTTACGATTGTCGCTCTGGAGAGCGCAGCGAATCCACCCCAGCTAGTGACATGGTAACAACCATTTGCTTGCGGTCTTCTGAATAGCGCTAGAACAATTTTTAATAGGATATAGATAGGATAACACCATGTACGCCGATTGATAACGTAATTAATTGAAAGATAATATCGCTCACTTAGAATAACCTATATCAGCCGATAAATGACATTTCCGCGAAAAGAACTGTTTTGCGGGAGGAGTTTAAAAACAGGCTTATCGGTTATCAAAGCGCAATAACGATGCAATGTAGTGATTTGATACATTGATATGATTGGTATTTTATTATATTGTAGCTTCTGGTTAATCAGTTGAAATCGTAAATGTTATAGTTTGTTACTGAGTGAGTTCAGTAGGTATTTTTACCTTTAGTTACCCTTTCACACGGTCTGATGTAAAATAAAATGAATGAATGAATAAACTGATTAGCACGGGCGAATCGTAGTTTGTAATTTTATATTCGTTTGTTAGGCATTATCGGGATATTTAATTTGGGGTGCGATTCTGGTTACCTCCACGTGTGGTCAAGAGCTGCGGTTCGTTTTTGGATCCGTCCGGGGGGAAGAACAGTGCTTGATCCGTTGCACCCTGGGCATCGGCTAATGATTTCCTGGCAGTTTCTGAGGTATATCATTAACCGTTGGCTAAGAGCCCGACAGGGGGGGTCTTTGACTATTACCGTACAACGTTGCCGTCACAAGATTTTTTAATTATATTTTTGTTACTTTGACATTGGCGAAGTTGTCGTCACTATAACGACTTGATATGCCCCAAATATTTAATTTATTCAAATAAATATACTTACAGAGTATGTACGGTGTACGTATACAAAAGTGGATTTAGCGAATTAGGTACACGAATGCTTACATGTCGGCTGGTAAGCGAAAAAGGGTGAGTCAGCTCCGCGACCACACGGCCACCAAACGAAGCGTGCTTTTTACCCAGCGTCACTGTTGTTTTGCAGAATTCTGTCCTTACTTTCTGTTTGGGATGCGAGTCGGGTTACCTCTACGTGTGATCAAGAGCTGCAGCTTAATTTTGGTTCAGTCTTCAGACCTTACCTAGATGCTCCAATGTCCTTGGCTTCTAGATAAGCGTTGCCAGACTATGGAATTGTTCCCTGTTTAGTGGATATCCACGATTTTCGAAAGTCCCTCAATTTCGAATTTACCCCAATGCACCTTATGGTATATCGAGGTGTTAAAGTGCTTGTATAGTAACGCTACCATGTTGAACCGGTTGAGACAGGGAGATGTTATTTCTTCGAAACTGTTCACAAATGCGTTGGTGGACGTTTTTAAGCTTCTGGACTGGAACGGGTTTGGCATTGCCGATGACATAGTCATAATGGCGGAGTCGCTGGAGGAGCTCAGTACTATGCAGTGACCTCAGTGTCGTCTCCCATCAGGTGGGTCTTAAAATGAACATGGACGAGACGAAAATCATGTCTAATGTCCATGTCACACCCGTACCGGTTACTATTGGGGGCGGTACACTCGAAGTTGTTGACCACTACGTTTACGTTGGACAGATTGTCCAGTTAGGCAGGTCCAACTATGATAAAGACGTCGCTCGGAGAATCCAACTCGGATGGGGCGTTCGGGAATTTCCTAGTCCAAAATTCCGCAGTGCCCGAAGACAAGAGTCTATAATCAGTGCGTGTTGCCAGTGATGACTTATGGCTCTGACACGTGGTCCTTGACTTCTGGCCTTTTGGAGAGGCTCAGAGTCGTTCAACGAGCTATGGAGAGAGCTATGCTCGGAGTTTCTTTGCGCGACAGAATCCGAAGAACTAGAGTCACCGACATACCTCGAGGAGTATGTACGTTGAAGTGGCAATGGGCAGGCCACATCGCTCGTAGAACAGACAACCGTTGGGGGAGAAAAGTTCTCGAGTGGTGACCACGAGCCGGAAGACGCAGTGTTGGCAGGCCTCCCACTAGGTGGACCGATGACATCGTGAAAGTTGCGGGAAACCGGTGGATGCTGGTGGCGAGTTGTCGTTCATTATAGTGTGCTGAAGGAGGCCTTTGTTCAATAGTGGATGTCTTCAGGCTGATGATGATGATTATGATGTATATATCTATACAAGAATTGCTCTTTTAAAGGTATTAGATTAGATAGATTGATAGGTAAAGTAGAGAGTATTGAACCATTCTATATTTTATCTTCAACGTGGCGCGTTTCATTGCTATCTAAGTAAGCAATCCAAAGATTTGAAAAACATAATATAATCTATCTAATCATTACTTAACGTCGTTTGTAAAATAAATAGTAAATAGAATTATGTAGCTATTAGATTAATATTACCTTAAGTCAATGTAAATGTGTAGCAAAATAATACGTAGGTAAATGTTATAGTGACGTTACATAGAGTTGAGAAGGAAAATCATGTGACGTTTGCTGTGAGAAAGTTCTACGGTGGGTCAGGAATCAAATGGTTCCAAATTTTAATCTATACTAATGTTTTTTAAACGGATAGCTAAAGTTTGTGAGTTTGTGAGGTTGTAGGGCGTGATCTCTGAATCTACTGAACCGATTTTGTTTTTTTTTTGTGCGAATTGAAAGTCACATAATATTATTTGTGAGTGTATATTTAATTATGTGCGGACGAAGTCGCCGGCAGCAGCAACTAGTGTTCAATAAACTTGATAACAATGTTACGTCGAATACCCATGGAAGCACAACATCATTATTGAAATGTGGCAACGCAATGAACTTAAATTACTGAATCAAAAGCTACAACGTAGCTTTAAGTTTGTGTCAAATTTAGTTCATCACTCGCTTATCCTGCAGCAAAGCAACAGTGCTTGTGATGCTGTGTTCCGGTGCAGAGTAAGACAGCCAGCGAAATTACAGATACATGGGGAATGCTATCTTAGCTCTCTAGGCTGGCAACGCATCTGCAATCCTCTCGTGTTGCAGGTGTCCATGGCTGGTGCTCTATTACCCACCCACGTTTGCCTTCCTTGACGTGTAAAAAACCATGCATACACATACATACATACATACATAAATCACGTCTTTATCCCTTGCAGGGTAGAGAGAGCCTAAGGTAACAAGACCTAAAGGCCACGCTTCTTAGCACGATTATAGACGTTAAAAAACAAGAGCCTAACCATAAAGTAGTAGCAATAAATCATCCAAGGAAAAAAATTGCTATGTAGTATTGCTCAGTAAAACGTTAATGTTGTACATAATGTAGTTGAAGTTGAACAGTAATAAACAGTAAGTTGTCTTTATAATTATTTGTAATTTTAACCAAGATTATTTTAACTAAATGAAAAACAAGCGAATTTTAAAAGACAATAAACGTACAATTCATAGAGCTAATTTGAACGGAACACAAGTGAAACGGAACGTAACTAAACGTCAAGTTTTGGAGGGAGAGCGCTGGCGCGAGAGTCACTTGTCGGCGCGGGCGCAGTGACGTCACACGTCGCCCGCGCCCCGCGCTCGACACGGTCATTCAATGATTCAGTGATAAACACAGCTCGTGGGCGCGTCCCCGTACCGCCGCAGCTCGCACCGCCCGAGAATACACTCCCAGGCCAATGGAGCCCCTGCACCACTAGTGTTTGTGAACAAGAGAACTGCGAGCATGACCCCGGCCCTAAGCAGATGTCAGTCGCCGCAGAAACAACGGCGGTTTTATCATATTTTAGAAAATGACTGAAGGTCGTGCGCTCCAACATGACAAGTCGGTGAGTTGAGTATTCATGCCAAAGCAAACAGTTCACGCAGGTGCGACGATAGCGATATCCGATCATACGCATTCTGACGCTTACTGACCGTGACTAAAAATGTTAGCCGCGTTCGCGTTATGCTTAACTAGATACAATTAAATTTTCATCGCCGTCATAGTCACTCGTTCGCGTTCGTCACCGGTGTTTTGCTCGTGCTGTGCGCACGTGAATACCGCACATTTTCCTTATCATTCTTATCATTAAATTATGGTTTTACGAGTACTTTAAATTGTTTATGTTTATTGTGAAACGAGTATGCATGCTTTTACTGCAATACTGAGCTGCCTGCGAAAACAAATAAGTAGGTTATCAACTACCTTCTACATAAAAATATAAAAAAATATGTGTCGTTATGTTAGCGGTTAGGACCCCTGTCCGTTATATCAAAATATCGATATTACTTCGAAACACGTCAAAATAACCGACAATTATCATCGACATTTTTAATCTCGATATACTAATCGATAATCAATATTTTTCCTGGACATTAAATTCGATATTTTTTATGAGTTCCCGTCCGGTCTCATTTCTCGATTAGAAAGGTAAATTAAATATCAGGTGTTTTTTTAATTTTTGACAATGTGCAATGTTTTCAAATCAAAAAATCGTTAATTTTACACGGTATATATATATCGATACTTTTAAAAACTATCGATACGATATAAATCGATATATTTATTCATTTGCCCATCCCTACCGCTATAGCTATGAAATAATAACTATTATTTGTATAGCGTGTTCAGCTAGTTAGTTGCTATAGAGCTATATCAAGAACTTTATACCAACAAGACGCTTTGATCAGCACTTCTTCCTTTGGGTAAGCGAATAAATTGCGACATTATAATTCATCGCATTGGATTTCCCAAGTTACAAATTTACCCGCGTCATGATTGAAAAAACCGGCTTTGTTAACTTTCTTCTTGCTTATCACATCATGTTCCTCTTTCATTACGCCGGCTCCACACTTTTGGCAAACTTCGACAAGCACACATACATACATACCGTCAGGCCCCTTTCCCACAGGGGTAGGCAGAGATTACTTTGTTCCACTGCTACGATCCTGACATACTTCTTTTGCTTCACACAAAACACAAACACACACACACACAACCCAACACACAAGCACACGGGACGCAGTAAGATGATTTAGAGTAAGACAGGGATAGGTATTCCTGTCTTATCCTTTCATATGACTGCGTCCTGTGTGCTCGGCGAAGTTGGCCAGACGTGGATTCGGCATCAGATTTTAATAAATTTAAAGTATGTATGTTAGTACGCTGCACCGGTAGGTAATATAAATATACATACACTTCTTTATCCCTTACGGGGTAGACAGAGCCTAAGGTATCAAAACCACGTTTAGCATGATTAAGAGCGTACCTATAGGTGAAAAGGGAAATCAAAATAGTGATGGGTTGCAGCCGCATCGCCTATAACATGATCCCTAAGACTCGCCCATTCCCTCGATGGGCTTTTACCATCTGTGCGGGAAGAGAAGCAACTGGTAAACTCAATGTTTTTTTTTTTTTATCACGAACGGACCAGTAATTGACCTCTATCTCACTTGGTGGAAGGTGCAGATGAGGCCAAAGGTGTAACTCACCTAAAAAAAAAGGTAAAGGTAAAAGGTGTAAAGGTGTGTGTGTTCTTTCTTTACTCCCGGACCAGCATGGAAAAAATATAAATATGTATAATTATGTATAATATAGATGTGTATGTAGGTTATTAATGTTACGATTATTTGGTAGGTACACAAACTAAACCAATGAGCCAAAGAGACAAATCAACAACAAACCATACTCACTTTTAGGTATATACTACATATATAGGTACCTAATGAACGGGAACGAAATGTTTCTAAGTAGTAAATAATTATTATATAGTTCGGAGCCGACGTTCTCTGTTACCAAATAGGCACACTTACCGAACTGGTTTTATCACGACAAACATCCAAACTTTGTCATTAAGCGATTATTAATGATGCCACAAGCGTGAAGAACACGTGCTGTCGTGTGACAGAGACAGAAACACTAGTGCCACCATTGTGAAACAAAAAAGTAGTAAACGTGTGCACCCTAATTGCTCTTAACTTTTAATTTGAGTTATTTAAAAAAAACATGGTTCACCTCTTCGTCATTGTACCTAGTCCTAAAAATTCTATGTTAATAAAAAATATATAATATCACTACATAGTATAAAACAAAGTCGCTTTCTCTGTCCTTATGTCCCTATGTCCCCTTGTATGCTTAAATCTTCAATACTACACAACGGATTTTGATGCGGTTTTTTTTAGTAGATAGAGTGATTCAAGAGGAACGTTTTTATGTATAATTCTACGCAGACGAAGTCGCGGGCAGAAGCTAGTATATTCATAAAATAATAAAAAATACATAAATATGTTTTTGACCATGTTCTATGTAGTGCATTACGGGTTAACAGAGCCTATGGTAACTAAACCTAAAGGCCACATTTAGCATGATTGTGGTTATATAAATCGAAACGGGAATCAAATTAGCGATGGGTTGCTAGCCGCATCGCCTATAAAACATAAAAACTTGAACAAGCGATTCTATACACTAAACTCTAAACTCGTCTTTCCTCATTTTAGTTATTGCAATGTCCACGAGTGTCTTCGCTCACGTAGATGTAGATCGCTTTAATGTCAAGGGCAAATATGATTGGTGCACTGAACTCCCCAAATACATAACAGACTCGACTTTATCTATCTGACCTAGAGGTCTTA
Organism: Pandemis corylana; assembly: GCA_949127965.1. NCBI lineage: Eukaryota > Metazoa > Arthropoda > Insecta > Lepidoptera > Tortricidae > Pandemis > Pandemis corylana. The sequence goes on along the minus strand of OX421866.1, from coordinate 9,342,878 downwards.
GAATAGACCTTATCTGCCTTCAAACTTTAGCTTAGTTGCTAAGCATATTTTATCCAGTTAAATTACGAGTACCATGAAAATTTCGGTAAATTGCTCTTTCCCTCTCACAAATAGCCGAGCAACAGATTTATCTCGGATTACTCCTTGACATTTGAACTTGGACCTATTGATTCAGAGCGTGTATCGCGTCTCTTAGCGCGACAATTTATGATGTGCTTACTGATGCAGAAAGATAGAAACACTGCGTGTTGCTTGAGTGATACAACGGGCTCAAAATGAGTGGTTGTTGCTAGGCTAAATACATACCTACATACCGTCACGCCTCTTTCCCGTAGGCTTAGTCAGAGGTTAACTTTGTTCCGCTTGCTATGACCCTGACATGGCTTCTCTTCATCCACATTCATCAATTTCTTCATACATGCTCGTCGGTTTCGGGTAGGTCCTAATCTGACCTTTTTCCAAAACGTCTCCTATTTGGTCCCGGAACGTCCGTCTAGGCCTTCCCCTCCTAACGCATACATTCACCTCTTCATATAGATCTGTTAAGTTAATCTACCTTCATTCATCCTCTCTACGTGACCAAACCAACTAAGCATACATTTTTTCTATCATAGTCACTATATCTTCTTTCAAACCATCACTTGCCAGTCTAAATTACCTACTTTAAAATAATTTGGTTTCGTTTAAAAAAAAATACAAACGTTTTGCTCTTCTCTATACTTTTAGGGTTCCGTACCTCAAAAGGAAAAAACGGAACCCTTATAGGATCACTTTGTTGTCCGTCTGTCCGTCCGTCCGTCCGTCTGTCAAGACCCTTTTTCTCAGGAACGCGTGGAGGTATCAAGCTGAAATTTATATCAAATACTCAGGTCTACTGCCCCTTGGAGCTGTGAAAAAATCAAAATTCTAAGCCAACGCAATCAAAAGATACAGCCGTTTATGCCGCAAATTTCCGCAAATTTTCAACTCTCAAGGGAATCAAAACCTACAAGGTAGTTCCCGTGAACGCAGAATCTTGAAATTTGGTATGAAGGTAGGTCTTATAGCACAGATTAAAGAATAATTGCGAAAATTGTAAATGTGTATGTATGTCTGTATATAGCAATGACCAATATAAAGTAACCCCACACTGCGTACATTTTGCTTTGGAGCAGGGCTCTGCTTACACTGGTTTTAGATATTTATAGATAATGATACGGAACCCTCGGTGCGCGAGTCCGACTCGCACTTGTTTCTTATCCTATACCTAATTCAATTGTCATTCAAATGTCATTGGAAGAAATTTAACTTGCAGGAATTACTATTCTGAGTTTAAAAAAAAATGCACTAACTTCTGGCACCACCACTTTAAAGCAGATTTTTTAAAATCGGTCCAGTAGTTTCGGAGCCTATTCAATGCAAACAAACAATCATATTTTTCCTCTTTATAATATTAGTATAGAAGTATAGATGTAGTGAAGTGCAATGAATATTCACGTTAGCTGACTGCTGGGATCTGCAAATATTAACCGTGAACTTTGCTATAATGTTAACGAGACTTAATATGATTCTCATCGTAACACGATTATTAACATAACCAATTAAAAACACGGTAGTATCTTTAAGTCACGTATTAAGAGTTATTTATACCCACTAAAGCTACAAACTTGAAATTTGGCAGTCATATTCCTTTATGTTCATCTTCCATGCTGGTCTGGGAGTAAAGGAAAAACATAGAATGTACCAGTTGCTTTCCTTGCCGCGTAAATGGTAAAATCCCATCGAGGGAATGGGCAACAATCTTAGGAACCATGTTACCTATAGGCGCTGCGGCTAGCAACTCATCACTATTTTTGATTCCCCTTTCCACCTATACGCCCAAAATCCTGCTAAACGTGGCCTTTAGGTCTTGTTACCTTAGGCTCTGTCTATCCCGTAAGGGATAAAGACGTGATTTGTGTGTGTGTGTCTGTTTTTGTGAGTATATTCCTTTAGTATCGTATCGTCGAGATGCACTAAGAAAGGATTTTTCGAAATTCCGACGATTACATGTCATGTTCGCTGCAAAGAGGCCCTATCTCCGTAACTATATTACTAGGGCCTACAAAATTAGCGTGCCTGTATGCACTACGAAGGGATTTTTCAAATATCCCATGGGAAAAAATGACGGAAAAAAATGGTAGGTATCAGACTTACCCCCTTATTCATAAAGCCTCTATAGGCTTGTGCTAACTTAGCAATTGTTTTGTCCTTATCCGTGAAAGGTAAATGTCAAAGTGACAGAAAAGGACAAACGATTGCTAAGTTAGTAGAAGCCTGCAATAAGAGGGTTAATAATTAAAGACATGAGTGGATGAATGTATGTCAGTCTGACGTTATCTGCGCGGACGAAGTATCTAATAAACTGCTAAATAATTTTCTAAAACGGCTTTAGTTACTTAGTAAGAAAACAAAAAGTCCCATGAACTAAAGCATTTTTGCCGAAAGCCAGGAGGCTGTACTTAAAGGTTAAGTTATTGCTGAATTAGTTGCAATTAAACGTAAAAGCATGCACTTCCAAAGAGTAGTTGAAAAAATACAGTTAATATTAGTGGAACCATGCAGCGATAACCGGTTAGCAACAACCTCGTTATGATATACATCTTGAAAAGTTTAATCGATATTTTACACTCGACCGACCATTTGCTACGGACGAAGGGAATTAATCACCTTAATGCATTGTTCGAAACAGGTGACTAATAACTTATTTATATAGAAAACAAAGATGACAGCAAAGTAAAATTGTAATAAACTAATGGTATTTTTGGGACAGTGTCAGCCCCAATTCATGACTAAGGCGTAGCGACGATTGACGTTTATTTATTGGCCATTGATCCCAATCTTGAAAAGCGTAATTGCTTGCTGAATGGTGACTTCCTGTGATTTGACAGTGAGAGACATTTTAAAGTGATTTCTGAAGTACACACGCTGTGGCCTACCCACGCATATTTTTTGCGTATTTACCAACGACTCAGTCAAACTATTGTTAATTTAATTTATTTTACCCGATTTAATTTTTGAAGTTTTGTGTATTTCTTATCTGATTTTGTTCGCGGGCGCCTAGAACACAGGCCGCGGGCTACCAGGCGCCCGCGAGCTACCGGTTGGGCACCACTGATCTAGTCGGTTACGCTGTACGTTACACATTTTTTTGAAAGGTGTATAAGTGAATTTTAATAATAAAATTTGTATCTACTCTAGGTAAGTACCAACCGATCGAAACCACAATAATCAACGTGGAGTTTGTCGAGCGACAAGGACATTAAAAATGGATTATATTAAGAGCTTGTATATTGGGTTCCTAAAAATATCAACCAATTAAGTAAATAGAAAATTCTACGTTAGGTTTAAAAATGTCGGCAAATGGCCAACAAAAGTACCTACCGCTTATTATTTCTGGGGATTGTAGTTGTAATAAATGGGCATTTAATAACCGGATATAAGTACGTTATGTGAGGTAGATAAAGGTCATGCACACAAACCATATTCGGTTTAACTCACCGGTTCAGTCAAAGTATTATACATATATATCTATGTACCTACCCATAAGTCACTATTTTATTCCTGTAACTGGCCTTACACCCAAAAGTTACATTTCAAGTTGGTAGAGTGCCTTTCTGCTCACACTAATAGGAGAATGAAAGGAACGGAGGACTTGATATGATACCCTCAAGGTCATTCCCCAGGGGAGTGCCTTATCTGTTATCGTCAGGCGTTTCATGTTGTTAGCATCCGAACGGACCTTGGAGAGTCCTACCACCCAAAAAGTCAAATAAAATTTGGTTAACACCACTAATAGACTACAAGCTCATGGAAAAAAAACCTGTGAAATGAACCAGCGTGAATAACGCTCAGAAGGCTGTTACTATATCATAAAATAACTCTGAGCGCTATGCCGTCATTTCTGAGCGGTAGAATGAAACGTAAAACGGTTCTATCGTCGTAAAACCCAAAATGGTCTTTTAAAACGGTTCTTTGCAGAGACCATCCCTAACTAAAATTGGAGAGCCTTGGGGGAGGCCTATGTCCAGTAGTGGACGTGTTTCAGCTGACATGATGATGATGACTAAAATAACTGCACCAGTACTGTCACATTGTTAACATATGCGGATAATTCACGTACTTTATCACGATCGTGAATTGCTGGATGGACTATTACAAAGTCCTTCCTCCAGGAGCGTCGATTATAATTATGTGAGCTATCAGCATATGTTGACGACGTCATAATAACATCTGTAATGACTTTCATTTTCATAAAAGATACACTGAACATCATGACTTTTAACCTTTTCGCCGCACGTCAAATACAAGCGACGTCATCTATATGCTAGACTTCTTTATTGCGATGCCTAAAGTTGAACCTTAACCCAATTGAACAAAGATTGCTTTTGCATTGAACTAATGGACGTATATATAGGTCGTTGGCGTCGAAAAGGTTTTAAAATATTTCCTGAGAGGATAATGAAAAAAAAACAGCAAAAAACGTTGAAACGTTAATTCCTACTTCTAATAAGTTCCAGGTAATTTACATTCCATTCTCAAGACACGTAAAATTTAAGATTTCTACCGTCGAATTAATTAGAGCTCGAAAGCAATTCATGCCTAGTATGATTTCTTATTCGAGTTATATTTGCACCAGCTAGTTGCCTTCCTTTTGCCTGTTGTCCGCTAATCATCTGCTTAAGAGGTCACATTACAACCCTAAGGCTATCGCAGCTTTCGCTTCGTAAACCTACACACTAGGCATAATGGTATAGGTAGATTAAATATTATTATCATTAATTAAGTACCAAAAAGATTAGGCATCGGTCTTCTCGGCAAATGTCAGCTTCGTAGAGCGTTGTCGCACTCTTATTTTACGAGACGCAAATTGTCTCTTTTTCAAAGACCGAAGTGCAATCTTTACCTATGGCCAGGTAATGTACATTCTATAGATATAATCCCTGATAAGGGCTATCGATACATTTTTCTACTCGGGACGATTCTGTGAAGCGACCTTCAGCTCTTGCCTAGGGATTGTAGTCCCTTTTCAACAGAGCGCTGCCATGTTGTGGGACGAACTCTTTCCCTAACTCTAGCTGGATGCTATTGCAAAGCCTGTTCGGCTATATGACCATCACATCAGTTTTCCTCAATCTCTGCCAGCAGCCCATCTGGTAGCTCGCTCTCTCTCCGGTAAGCTGTAAAAGAGTGTTTTCCGAAAAAAGTTTACATTAACTTCTTTCCAGAATTTGACAATTTTGGGTCTTACTCTATACCCTATCTATTCTCATACAAGAAAACATGAGTCCCAGATTTTATTATGGTTTTTTTTTCTCCTGTACGTCACGTTCGATACGTATAAAAAAACGACGAACAAAAAAAGTGACGTACTGGAATAGACATTTTGGGACACATATTTTCTTGTATAAGGATCGATAGGGTAAACGATTCTGAGTACCTAAGAAAAACCCAAGATTGTTAAATTCTGGAAAAAATAATTGTGTTTACTTTTGTTGGAAAACGCTCAAAACCGTCAGAGGCGAATAGCAGTAGTACTCGTAAGTTACAGAAAATAGCTATCCACTTCTTATGACATTCTTCCGTCACAATTTAATAGTCTTTGGTTCAGACGGTTTCAGGTTTATGTGAACAAATCTTCCGAATCCTTAAAGCTCGCGGACCATAAATTACAGTCAACTGTTGAGACTAGATTAAATATACATAAAAAAATCTAAGTGGACTAAACTAAGTTCATAAGACAACTAGCTGTTAGCCGCGGCTTCGCCCCCTACCAGCTTTTTTTCAAAATATTGTTACATAAGAACGAACACCTGACCTGTTTTGCGGGTGGTAGGGCCTTGTGCAAGGTCCGTCCGGATCGCTACCACCATCTTACTCGCTAATCCTGCCGCTAAGTAGCAGTGCTTGCACTGCTGTGTTCCGGTGTGGAGAGTAAGACAGCCGGGGAATTTACGGGCACAAGAGGCATTTCATCTTAGTCCTCTAGGTTGGCAACGCATCTGCAATCCCTCCGGGGTTGCGGGTGTCTATGGGCGGTGGTGATCACTTACCATCATGTGACCCACTTGCTCGTTTGCCTTCCTATTCATATAAAAAAAAAAAAAAAAAAAATAACAAACACAACAAAAAAAGAATCAGCGAGATCGGTCCAGCCGTTCACGCGTGATGCCGTGACCAAGGGAAATAGGGATCCATTTTTATGTATAACTAGCTTCTGCCCACGACTTCGTCTGCGTAGAATTATACATAAAAACCTTCCTCTTGAATCACTCTATCTATTGAAAAAAACCGCATCAAAATCCGTTGTGTAGTTTTGAAGATATAAGTACATAGGGACATAGGGACAGAGAAAGCGACTTTGTTTTATACTATGTAGTGATGATGATAGTGAAGAAGAAGATGACGTGACGTGACTTGGTAAGGTTGTGTCTCTGGCCAAATAACATGCCGTGCGCACGCCTACAGAGTGCCACGCACACAAGTACAATACTACATACATACATACATACATAAATCACGTCTTTATCCCTCACGAGGTAGACAGAGCCTAAGGTAACAAGACCTAAAGGCCACGTTTAGCATGATTGTGGGCTATAATAAATAATACCTACATTAAACCAGCAAATCATTATTAAAATGCAATTTTTTTAAATGCTCAATTTTATTGATGATCCATGTCATACATTACAATAATATTAGAAACATGAGCGTCGGTGTCGGCCGATGCTGATCTAGCGATCTCATATTATCGCTGAAACTCAAATTCATTGGGTCATGTTCGTAATGTTTTCATTCGATTCGGATCGTCGTATAATGTCACCAAAGGTATGGAAACTTCATAGTTATTTTTTTTAATTATTAAAAAAAATACTGGCCATCAATAATTAAAAAGTGACGAACTGAGTATTACTCTGTTAAAGTCTGAGAGTTGTTTTTGTTGTTTGATTTTTAATTGGATTAATTCGTGTTGTGAATCAAGGTCAGTGTGTACGCATTATTTTAAAAATAAATAATAGTATTTATTTACTGAGGCAGCAATGTGACGTGAATCTTGTGCCCTGTATTATAACCAAGATAGTATCTGATCATAATGTAGTATATAAGCTCATTCTTTACGAAAAATATCTGCTTCATCTATATTTCGTCACCAGGGTCAAGAATGTCAAGATATTAAAATCAGAATTAATAAACATGTGTAACTATTTAATAATAGCTGGACTTTGTTTAGATAAGCAGCGGGAACTTCAGATACTAATCGTGTCACTACAATAACTTGGTCAATCCTTGAACCTTAGTGTCAATGAACATTGTGTTCCAGACAATGTCAGTGTTACAGGAAACTTTCATTTCATCCATGTCCAAGTGTACGACGAGTGGACGCTCGAGCGGAGTGGAGTGGAGCGGGGCGGAGAGCGTGGCGAGTTGCGTTCATGTTAAACACAAGCAAATGTATGCGAGGGTTCTGAGTGCACGCTGCACAGAGTAGGTACTTTGTCGCTGCCCGCCCCGCCAAACGCTCTGCTGGACGCTCGCCGGCCTTACCTAATAGCCGATTTTTCAATCGTCAGATAGACTCGTCTATTTAACGACTAACCCTATGGGTATCTATCAGATAAGTGCATATTCTGAGAATTGCAAAATTTGCCCTAAGACGTGTTCTATAGAGCGTCAAATTCACGTCAAATTACGTCTGTGGAAACTAGATGTCGTGGTTTTCTAGAGAGCGATTTTTGAATTGTTACATGAAACGGAATTAGAGGAGACCTTGATGACATCAAACCGTCTACACTTAAAGTGTCATCCTGACTATCATGTTTGGCTTTAAAGGCTCTCTAATTTGCTTGAATTTTAACCTATTTGACAAAAGGCATGTACAGTCAGCACCAGGAGTTAATAAACAGTCCAAGAGCTCAAAATTGTCTACACACGACTCTTATCTTCAAGGTAATAAGGTGAGATTTTTTGACCTCTACGAATGTTCATCGATTTCTGATGCTGGCCGTATCGTGCATCTGATACTAGTGGGAGTTCGCAGGTTACATTTTCATCTATTTAAAATTTATTTATCCAAGGATTTTGTCTTCATAGCGTAACGTCACGCGTAACGTGACGTCATTCTACGTTTTGTATTGGCTGCCAAATGGTACCGTTATAAGAGTAAAATACGTACTAAACCTTAGCTTTAGGCCGTAGAATTTTATGTGACAACTCTGAGCGGTCTTGAATTAAAATTAAGAAGTTAGAACGGCCATGGCCAAGGCTATTTTTTGTTGCTGCCGTTGTTGATGCGAGAGACCAGTTACTTCCTCAATTTTAAGATAAAATCATACCATTGTCGAAGCATTTGCAATCGTAAAATTTTACAACTAATATGCAAGTGGCCTTTTTGGAGTTGGGTGTTTATGTTTAGACAATGAATGCGTAAGCTGTACTTATTTAACAAAGAGGTAAACTTTGTTCGTTTATTGAGTAGGGAACCGCTGAACCGATTTTAAAAATTATACAATATAATTATACCTAGGCTTATTTTTAAATATATCGGGAAAGTGCGAAATTTCTACGGCTTTTGTGTAGCAAGTTTTTTGAAATAATTTTCGTTGAAAGTCTATACACGCTATTTCCTTAATTTTTCCATGTTTTTTTTTTTATGTCAAGGTTCATTAGTTGCAACTTTTGAAGCTTATAGTAGTGGTTGATATAGCTCCCTAAATATTAACTTTATCCAATACAGTTACCCTTTGCAGTTACAGTTAGAGTTAGCCTTTGAACGCCGAGCTTGGCTAAATAGTAAAGCTAGTTCGAATCTTATGCCTTTGCATGAAAATAATATTTACACTCTCTGACGGCCATTGACAAAATGTTTTCAAACTTACATTGATCAATGTTCAAAGTGAATCGCGTCGAAGGCGTGACTATATTTGGAATCAAAAGTTTAAATAAGAAATCTTTGTAGGGGTCTTTAGTTGAACCAACCTGCTGAAATATTTCGGAAACATTATGAGATCTCCTGTATCTCTAGGATAGATGTCAAACCCTCATATTTAGTTTTGTCCTGTCTATATTTTCCTTTAACAATTTCCCCTCTGTTAACGTTTTAACCTTTTCGACGCCAACGACCTATATATACGTCCATTGCTTCAATGCAAAAGCAACCTTCGTTCAATTGAGTTTAGGTTCCACTTAAGGCATCGCAAATATCGCAATAAAGAAGTCTGGCGTATGGGTGACGTCTCTTGTATTTGACGTGGCGGCGAAAAGGTTAAATTTGAACTCATTACCCAATTGTTGTGTTACAGATGTGCGTGCGCGTGTGGCTGGAGGTGGGGCACGCGTGCGAGCCGCGCCACTCTGCGTCGGGGCGCGCGCTCGCGCTGGACTGGCGCGTGTGGGTGCGCGGCGTCGCCGGCGCAGACATCAGCTCGTTCGTGCACAAGGTCGTGTTCCATCTGCACCCGGCCACGCAGTTCGTGTACCCGAAGAGAGGTGAGCCATCAACAGAAACGTAGTCAGGCGTTACTGGCGGCCATATTGTCTAGCATCGATATTATCGATCTCTTATTAACAGCAATTCTATTGGTAAGGAGCAATACTATCGATAGTATTTTGTTTGCTCTAAATATCGATAGTCTATCGAAAGACTCGAGCGGCGATTCTAATCAAAATCGCATTTTACTACTTCACGTTTAGACAGTTCGTTCTCTTGTCTTAATCTTAAGCCTAGTTTAGGCACAGGCCACACAGAGGACATTAGGGAAGGAGGCGTGTCGCAGACACGGCGCATCTTTAAATTAATTTTCATACGAAATGTTAAGAGACGTCGCGATGCAAGCCGCAGGGAAGAGACGGGCCGAAGATGCGTCGCGGGCGCATTCAATAAGCCCGCGACGCGTCTTCGTCCCGGCTCTTCTGTTTGACTTGGACCTTAAGCTTGCAAGAAAAATCCAGTAAGTTTAGTGAGTGGGCTATATTATTCGGGGTTTCGAAGTAGATACTTCCTCTGAAATTAGAAATTCTAATTTTGTAGGTATAGTAAAAATTGTACTGGGTATAGTAAAGATTCGTCCGTATCCGTCCAGCAGACGGTGCTATCTTCACATAATTATACACGAGTGATGAACCATAAACGAGAGTTAACGAGCTTCACTATCATTCTTTATCAGAACTGGCAGCGTTCTTTGTTTTAATTGCCACAGCGCAATGCCTAGCGATTTTGTTTTATTTTCAATGGAAGATAAACTTTGTTTTTTTTTTAATCATTGTTTTAATATTCTTTACAGTTCTCCAAGAGCCGCCATACGAGATCCAAGAGTCCGGGTCGGCGTCGATAGAGATACCGATAAACGTGTACCTGAAGTACAGCACGAAGCCGAGGCGGATACGACTCAAGTACAGCCTGTTGATAGCGAACAGCGCTCAGAGCAGCTCAGAGTCGCGGTGCATATATTACGACTTCGAGAACCCCTCAGAACAGCTGCGGCTATCGCTAATGAGGGGGGGCGGGGAGGTGATCGGGCGGACGGGAGCGCAGGCTCACCGGAGCAGCCTGCTGGTCGTATTATCCGACAGCGGCGAAGACCGCCCCCACTCCCACCACAAACCTTCCAAACAAAAGAAATACGAGTTTATCGAACCGATCCAGAACAAGCCTGCGTATGAGAAAAAGATGCTGTTCGACGACTGTTCGAAGTGCGACGACTCGAGGGTGGATTTCAAGAGTTTGCTGCGACGGGTGTCGATGACGGAGGACGAAATAAAGCACGTGTCACAGTTGTATTTGTCGTACAGTAGCTACGAGAAGTCGGGTGACGCGCTACCGTTGCCGCCACTGTCGGATCCGATATATCGGGTCCCTGAATTGCCAGCCTCGCTGCGCCGCGCGCTCACAAGCGTCGAAGCTGACTACGCTATGCAGTAGTCGCATTGTAGTACTCAGCAGTCAGTAGCCACCTGACTACGGTGCCATTGACGCAGTCATATTCTTATAAGTGTTATTATTTTTTAATAGTTTTCTACCGCGTTAGTTTGATTAAGTTTTTATGGAAGTTAATCATGTATTGTCTAGAGGAGACTTATTTATTTCGCGTTATCGCTCTGATAAAGTTGTTTAAGTAATGATAGGTGCTGGAGTGAGTCCTATAAATTTTAAAAGAGTAATATATTTTATTGTATAAGTTTTGTTTTCTGTTTATTCGTGTGCTGTGACTGAGATCTCAGATTATTATGTTTAATAAGGGGTTAAGATAATTATTTTGATGAATTTTATTATTTGTAGGCTGATAGTTTGATGGTCGATTTTATCCTAGTTAAAGTACTGTTGTAAACACTTTGGTACCTACTTGTAAAACATTATATTTTTTATGCTACTTTTATCAGTCAAGTTTTGTTTATTTAAGTTAGAAAAGTGAAAATGCAAACTACGTCAGAGTTACTATAGACCGATCGCTTAAAGGAGTCCTCGCCCGCGTGGTACCTACAGGGACGCGGGGAATGCGACATAGGGGTGATAGGGGACCGAGTGAGGTGCGGGCGGCAGGCGCACTACCCGCCCGCCCCTCTCTTCGGTACCCTTTGTCGTCCTACCCCGCGCCCCTGTACCCGCGCGGGCGAGGACTGATTTAAGCGGTTTCAGCGGTTTTAAGGTATAAGATACACTGTGGTTATTGCGTAGAGATCATGCGAAGCGGCAAGACCTACTTGTTTTGTTTTATATGAGTGTAGTCAATTTTGTTTGCGCTGTGTGTGGTGCTCATTAAGAAATATTTGTAAATAGCGAACTATACATTATTGTTGCCGAAAATTCTCTTTAAGTATGCAGTTATTTATGTTATTTTGTTACTTAACCGAGGTGCCTTACTTCACGGGTTTTCCGGTTGACAAGGCTAAAAGTAATTAGATATTAATATTGTAAGTAGATAGGAATATTGTTTGGTTGTGAAATAAAAAAATGTAAATTACTCTTAATTTGTTTTGATTGCACCAGTATAAAAATAACCAAGATATCTTTAGTCAAAATGTAATGGTTGTGAAAGCTTTTTTCGCAAAAAAAAACGAAATAGGTACTTCGTTGGAACAGTTTGTTGTCGATAACCGCCGCTTGGAGCGCTGCGAATTTGTCGTCGTTTCACAGGCAAAAATTGTTAGGCTATGGGTATGGGTAGTGGTCCACCTAATTTGATTCACCCGGACAAAATCCTGCCATTATTTCTGTCGCCATCATTTCGAGGAGTCTGTGGGTACACAACTTAAATTAAACTTAATTATTTTATTGAATCAATCAGGTGTTACTTTGCGGAGGTCCATTGCAATGAAAATAAAAATTTAGCTTGCTACTCCGCTACTTACACAGCACAGGCTTGGTTATCTTGCACGTAAGTAGCAGAGTAGCAAGGTAAATATTTTTTGTTCATTGGTAACTATGTATATAACTTGTTAAGGTTTTATCTTGTTGAAATTATAATGAATAATTGTTGGAAGTGTTGGAAAAATTCAAGTTTAATTCTGCACGGACGAGGTCGCGGCAACAGATAGTTATGTATAAACTAACCACTAAAAAGCGAAGTGACTTATTCGAGTATTTTAGCTAAGCAAGTCAAAAATGTGCCGGTCACGTAGAAAGTGGCGCCCTCGTTTAATTTCTAGCAAGTCTGATAGCGCCAAGTCGCTTACTTAGCATAATAGCTAATTAGGGCCCATAAATAAAATGTGTGGAACGAAAGTTTACATACAAATAAGACACAGCCATTTATGTGGGTGCCTGGATTATTATTATTATTATATGAAGCATACAGAAGTTCTTACTGCCATCTATTAGATTCACGCCTAACTACACTAAGTTAGCAAAGTAGTTGGGAGACAACCACTACAATGGTTTATTAGTTACTCAAATTGCCACTAGATGTCGCTAAGCGTCCAAAGTGAGTCGTGCAGTAGTGTAATTTAGAGTTCGTTGCAGCTATTTCTAAATAAGCCTAGATTATCGAAACCACTCGTTTGAGGCTTTTACGTATGGAAATATAAACAAAACAACTGGAAATATAAACAAAAAACGCTATATGCAAAGTTTGCGCAAATTAAAAATCATTAACAGTTGTTCATTGTTCATGGGACCTGTTACTGAGCTTGAAATAATTCGTATTGTTAGGGATCTTAAAAATAGCAACTCGAGTGGACCTGATAATTTGGACACAACATTTCTCAAGAATAATATAGACTTACTATGTGTCCCACTGTGTATTATTTTTAATAGCTGCATTGAGGAGGGCTCTTTTCCTGAGCTGCTAAAGCGTGCTAAAGTTGTAACCATTTACAAAAAAGGAAGCAAAACTGCCATAGATAACTATAGACCTATATCTCTTTTATCAGTAATTGCCAAAACTTTTGAGAAATGTATAGCTGGAAGAGTTGAAGAGCACTTTGAGAAATTTGGCCTGTTGTCATGTCATCAGTACGGGTTTAGGAAAGGTAGAAATACATCCGAGGCGGTGATAAACTTAGTTACGGAGGCATTGTCTAATTTAAATGAAAACCGCAGGTGTGGAGGAGTTTTTTGTGACCTATCAAAGGCTTTTGATTGCGTCGATCACGAAATCCTTCTCGACAAACTGGAATTCTATGGCATACGAGGCACAGCACTAAGACTCTTGGAGACATACCTGGTGGGTCGAACTCAGTATGTACAGATCTCGGGGAGCAATTTTGGTGAATCCGTTTGTTCTCATGAGAGAGAGAGAGAGAGAGAGAGAGAGAGAAACATTTATTTACACACATTCGATACACGTTGATATATAATAGGAAGAAATACAAAATACTTAGCAATAGTACCGATATGGTGTAAATGAGGGATTTATGAGGTGTGGGGTGCCTCAAGGATCGGTTCTTGGGCCTTTGCTGTTCCTCATATTTATTAATGACCTGCCTGGCAGCCTAACTTGTGGCACTCCATACCTGTACGCTGATGACACAAGCATTATTGTTGGGGCGGATAGTAGCGATGAATTGGACGTTGCAATTCAGAAGTGCTGGGTAGAACTTTGTGAGTGGTTCAGTTGCAATGGACTTAAAATTAACAAAGAAAAAAGCTTCTACATGCTTTTTCGACGCAACACAAACAGTCCCGATTTCAAATGTGATGTCCCTATTCAAAAATCGTATTGTGTTCGGTTCCTCGGGGTTAACCTGGATCCTTTTCTGAGATGGCATGATCAGGTTGGCAACATCAATAAAAAACTGGCTACCGCATGTTACTCTATGAAAAGTATGTCGAAAATAGGTGATAAAAATATTTTGAAAAATATCTACCACTCCTACTTTGAAAGCGTTATTAGATACTGCATAGAAGTTTGGGGTAATAGTTCCAACATAAACTCTGTCCTGGTGATGCAGAAGAAAGCCATGAGACTACTTGAAGGATGTAAGACTGTACCCATAACCCACCGAAATATGTTTGTGGAAAATGGGATTCTTACAATTGTGTCTTTGTATCTCTACCGCTTAAGTGTCTACGTCTTCAGCAACCTGCATAAGTACCGCGCAGCCAGACAAAACAGCTATATAGATCTTAGGAGCAACAAGAAACTGGTCCTTGATAGGTCCCATTATGTGCATTTTAACAAAAGCTTCAACAACATGGCAGTTAAAGTATACAACAATCTTAGCAACGACATCAAAGATAGCAACACCATGGTAGCATTTAATAGAAGGGTGAAAGATTATTTTGCAAGACGACCATTTTATTCGGTTGAAGAGTTTTTTGCCAATGCCCTGGACAAATAGCTTATAGGTATTTATATCATTGTTGTGTACAAGTAATTGAATTGTAATTTGAACTTAATTTACTAATTACCGGACTAGACATTGACATTTTCCTTTTTATTATACTATTACAAATGTTACAATATACAATTAGATTAAGACACTGTATTATTATATTTGCATGTATTTTGTACTTAAGCAAATAAATGAATGATTATGATTATGATTATGACTTTTTGTATTTAAAACTGACACGCCTTTTGTAATCAATCACTATGGGAGCTGAAAAAAATGGTATTTGGCAACAAGCTCGAAGAATAAAGAACATGAAACTTTGAATTTTGTTACATTGTTAACATATTAGTAGGTTATTTACGAATAACTCACGGAATCGAATGACAGTCGAAATTTGCTCGAAATGTTTCGAACTGTTAGGAAAACGAACCTATAATATTGTCATTGGAGTCAAAATCGCAATTGCCCTTTCTTTTTGTAAAAATAATGACTGTAGAAAGGGATAGAATGGGATCGCGAAAGTCCGCGTGTCAGATGATAAGGCCTCAGCTTTGATAAGAAATACATAGGTACCTACTTAAAAGAAAAGAAAAGAAAAGAAAAGAAAAGAAAAGCCTTTACGGAGTATGTGACTACAGTGTTTCTAGTTTGTAAGTAAGTAAGTAAATGCTTTATTGTACAAATATAAAGAGACAGAGCCAAATCACAAAAAATACATTAAACATATGCACAAAGGCAAACTTATCCCTATAAGAGACCTCTACCAGTTAACCATTGAGTAAATGAAAGGAGCATTAAGCGAGGGACCGACAATAGTATTCCTGCGCCACATCAAACGATTCCTTCACAGTTCACTCTGCTAGGCTGTGGAATCGGTCACCGACCTCCATCAGGCAGTCTGCCTCCGTGGCGTCGTTAAGGAGCGCTTGAGGAAGATGTGGCTCACACCATCTCCTTAAATATTGTACCTATGTGTACCTTTTTTAAGGCTAACATCCTAATTTTACCTAAACCTAGGCACGAAACTATTTAACACTGACATGGTTGTCAACCGAAAAACTAAGTTCTTGTCTTATTATTATATTATTATTTAACATATCATGAGATCAGCATAGCAACATGAAATCAAGTTACAAAATATTCTTACGTTATAATAGCGCCTTAAATACTAGAATTCATTAAAGTAATAATCAATTTTATCAAGAATTTCCTGGCTTATTTTTTTTTATTTAAAAGTTGAACAAAATAAAAGTTAATTAAACCACATTCTCTAACTACAAGTAAAGGCAAGTTATTATTAAAAGTTTAATAAAATTAAATTATAAAACTCACTCTAAATACTTAAAAAATCTAAAATAAACGAAAGCACAACATCTTATTCTTCAAAACATAATACTTTCTAAATTTATCTTTTTTTAACCAACGTTCTTCTTAATGAACGGTGTGGTTCATTCAGTCTTCATAAAAAAACCTTAATTTTATCTAAACCTCGGTAAGAAACTATCTAACATTATAATGTTCCCAATTTTAATATTAGGTATTTAACATTTTAATATTATGGAATGAAACATCGTAACATGAAATCAAGATACGAAAATATTCTTACGTCAACGCTGGTGCCTTAAATATCTACTTAACTAATTCAGTCTGCAGTTTTTAATCAGTCATGATCATTTTACTGTAGGCAAATCAAATATTTTTTACTATAGGGCATAAACAATTTTAACAAGGATTTCCTAGCTTCAAAACTATAAAAAATAAACATTTAAATGCCTTTTGAAAATTGACAAAGTCTACCTTATCTACAAAAAAATGACAGAAATATAAAATACTAACAAAACAAAACTAAATAAAATCTTTAGACAAATGCAAATTAAATAAATAAAATATGAACCAATGAAAGTAGCAAGTGCAACTATAAAAGAAACAAAAAAAAGTCATCTAATCTGAACAAGAATTGCCTAGCCAGATGATCAGTAGTTACACTAAACTAAATAATTTAAAAATTGACATTTCTATCTCTTTAACAAGTGGCAGCCCAATCGGGCTGATTGACCATCTTTGTTCGATGTCCCAACTCGAACCGCAACACCTCAGACCGCCGGCGTTTTTGAGTAGTTAGGTTTTCAGAAGATCGTCTCTCGAACGGTTTTTGAATGACATGATATTTATAGTCATGCCATGCCTTGTGATCAATAGGCCTCGCGACGACCATTTTCCTCCTGCTGATGCTCCTCTTCTGAATACGTCGCCAGAAGTCGCAGACAGGTGCTTTGCCGTGGTGCTGGATCGGTTTCGACGAACATTCGCTGCTCAAAGAAGTTCGCGACTCCGTATTTTTCTTCGGCGACAACACGGGGCCCGCTGGTTTAGCAGTCATCATCCAGTGCTGGTCGGAGCGAAGGCATACCTCACCGCTGCCAGGTTGTATGCTCACGCTACTGCCGGATGGCATGGACGACTTTGACTTTGTCAGCGCCATCCGTAGCTGGGTTGAAGCAGCCAGGGACAAAAAGTAGATTCCATGACTAAACTAGAAGATGACAGTTTTAAATAAACCAACAAAATATCAGATAGCTCGCATCAAAACAGAAACTATACAAATCTGAAAATTATCGTTCCTTGAGCATCGACGCGAGTTTCCCGGCAACGGTGGTGGGGATGTGGATGGACCGCGGTAATGGCTCGAGGAGCGAGGGTTGAGAATCATATATAATCGATCCGACGCACGATTCAGTTCAGTTGCACTTTCACCCTGAGACAGTGCAGTACCCTATTTTCGTGTGCGCAACTTCAAGATCTTTGCTGTTCATTTGCCGGCTTTTTTTGAAGAACTGCAAATGGCTAAGACTACGTCGTCCGTCCCACTCAGTAGCAGCGTAGTGGTGCTGCCCAGCTGCAGCGAAGAAAATCCTTGTCCCGGCGCCCCTCAACACCAGAAAAACGAGTTCCAGAGAAAACTGCTTCAAAAATACATGAAGAGGAAGAAAAATCATATTATAAGTCCTATCGATCTTGGACGTTGGAAGCATCGTATCAAAGTAACTAAGAATAGTCTGCTGAGGGAGCTTCTGAATACGCAGTCTGATTCATCAACACCACCCAGAGGCAGCGCACGAGCCACATCGGACAGTCCACAGCTGAAGGCTTACAGAGTTGCCATACATGTCAATTCGCAGCTTTTGTGTAAGTTGAGGAGGCTGGCTGAAACCCGATTAGAAAAAGGCATTTCAAAATTGGAGTCGATGTAGTCCACACTGCGCAGCCGCATCGTTTCGACCAGCCAGCATGCTCAGCCCAGCAGACAGCGCATCACACGTCTGTTAGAGAAATAAGACTTCAACTTTACTGTAATCTTTTTCTTTATTCTTTATTAAAAAATGTTAGTTTAAATGTTAATTATGTTAATTTTTGTAAGGTTAATTGATAATTATTGTATAGTTTTGATTCTAGTTTAATCTTGTTATTCAATTACCTTTTATTCTTGTAAAAATCTATTCATAGTAAGATTGTGACAAATTAGATGTAAGATCGTATAATTATAGTCATCATCATTAAAATAGTTAATTCTTGCTTGTATTTTTTTGCTTTTAATAATTATTGAGCCAGAATATTCTTGTTAAAATTATTTATTACTACCGATAGCAAAATAGTAAATCCCCATTTTGAAGAATGAATTTTTGCATAATTCGATAAATCTAATTAAGCAACGTTGCCTAGATTTGTAATTTTATATTATGTCACTGAAAGATATTAGTCCCAGGGTCCAGGGTTCTAGAGATAGGCAGGAGCCGCAGTAAAACACGTCCATACGTTACGCTATTTATTGAGGAACAAGAAACTACCCTAAATACAAAAAGCAAGTGCTGTCTTAACCTACCCACATATATTACACCCTCGCACTTAATTAACCTTACATAATACTTTTTTAAACAATGGATGCATCTTAGTGGTACGCTTAAATTACACTCTAGTAACAATACTTAACCTAAACAAAAACAACATTCCCTTATCTAGAATTCAATCGAATTCAAAGCCGTATCTTTGCACGGGCTCCCTAATTCGTTTTACTCTAGGGGTCTTTACTGGTACCGGTTTAGGTGCAGTTGGAGGCACAGCTGGCGGCGAGCGTGGGTTATCACCATCATCCCGCACAACAACAGAGCCTTCCTGTTCCTCCCCTACTGTGCCAGACGCCGCCACAGGACTGAGGAGTCTTTGATCAATTGGAGATCCGATTGGAGGTGGTGTAGATGGTGTTAACTGTGTATTAGACGCGCCTGACCATTCTTTTTTTATCTGATCTACGTGTCGCTTAATTGGTGGACCATCTTCCCTACCTATTACATAATTTCGTGATCCTACCTTTTTTTCTATTTGACCACCTATCCATTTGTCTCCCTGTGCGTAATTTCGCGCCCACACTGAATCGCCTATTCTAAAATCCCTAGCCTTGCCACCCGCATATCCTATTTGTTTTTGCTGGACTTCTCCTACCCGATCTCCTACTTGTCGACTACATTTTAATAAATCTAGCCTGCACCGTAAACTTCTACGCTGCAACAGGACCGCTGGTGAAACTCCAGTGGTGCTATGCTCCACATTTCTGTATGCCATCAAGTAGGATTGTAAAGCTATTTCTACGTCGCAGCCGTCCCTTAATGCCTTTTTAACTGCTCGCTTGCACAACTTAACTGCCCCTTCTGCGGCACCATTTGACGCAGGATGATATGCAGGTGCAAAAATCACCTGTATACCGTTAACCCCCATAAACTCAGCATACTCTTTACTTGAAAATGGCGGTCCGTTATCCGAAACGACCTGTTTCGGAAGTCCAAAACGTGCAAAAGTTTCTCTTAGTACTTGAATCACAGAATGAGCATTCGTTTTAGTCATCCGAAATATTTCAAGCCACTTTGAGGTTGAGTCTACTAGCACTAGAAAAGTTGTTCCCTTAAACGGTCCCAGGAAATCGATGTGCAGTCTCGTCCACGGTTCCAGCTCATACGGCCATGGTTGCGGGGGCGCGCGTGGTGGTGCAGGCCCTTCTATAGCGCAAGTAGTACATTGTTTGCAGGTCCTTTCAATGTCCGCATCTATGCCAGGCCACCACATCACGCTACGTGCTATACTCTTCATTTTTACTATACCCATGTGTCCTACATGAATTTCTTTTAACATGGTTGTACGCAAATTACTGGGTATCACTAATCGATAACCCCAAACGATACATCCGGCGTCATTGTACAATTCGTTACGTCTAAAAAAATAGGGTTCAATTTCCTTCTCCGCACAGGATGTTGGCCAACCTGATTGTAAATAAAACATCACTTTTTTTAAAACTACATCCCTTTCTATGTGCTCATGTACGATCTTTCTAGTTACCGGCAAAAAATCTTGTATAAAATTTAAATAAGTCACCTCTCCGTTAGCTTTTCTGTCCTCTTTTTCCGTCTGTCTGTGTAGTCCTAAAGGTAAGCGCGACAACGCGTCCGCCGCATTCCTCTCACTCCGCACGTACTCGATGTCGTAGTCGTAGCCCGCGAGCAGCACGGCCCAGCGCTGCATGCGGCTCGCGGCCATCACTGGTATACCCGATTTATCTCCAAATATCGATACGAGGGGCTTATGATCCGTTCGTAATGTAAATTTTCTACCATAAAGATATTGATGGAATTTTTTAATCCCAAATATTATTGACAACGCTTCACGTTCAATCTGCGAGTATGACTTTTCGGCTGCATTTAAAACACGCGAGGCATAGGCTATTGGTCGTTCGCCCTCGGGCGTTACATGTGAAACAACAGCTCCCACCCCGACACTACTGGCATCCGTTGTCAGAATTAACGGCAATTCCGGCGAATAGTGAGCTAACACGGCACTAGAAATCAACATTTCTTTAACATGCTTAAAAGCTGCCCGGCAACTATCGTCCCAATGAAAACTATAATTTTTTTGTAACAAGCGGTACAACGGTGCTAAAATAGTGCTGATGTTTGGTACAAATTTGGCATAGTACATAATAAGACCCAAAAAAGAACGAAGTTCTGACACATTTGTAGGATCACTAACCTTTTTAATGGCTTCAATTTTATCAGGGCACGTATGGATACCCTCCTGGCTAATTACAAACCCTAAGTACGTTACAGACTTCGCAAAGAAGGTACATTTGTCTTTCCTAACTTTTAGTCCGTATTTCTTCAATCTTTCAAAAACCTCCGTGAGCGTTTCGATGTGTGTGCGATCGTCTGGGCCCGTAATAATGATATCATCCAAAAACACCCCTACTCTAGACATGTCACCAAATAATTGTTCTAACTTCCTCTGGAATATGCCCGGGCTGGAAGCCAGGCCGTAAATTAACCGGTTGTACATAAATAATCCTTTATGTGTATTAATAACGGTGTATTGTTTGGAGTCATCTAATTCAAATTGTGCATAAGCCTGCGATAAATCGATTTTAGAAAACCTAACCCCATCATGCAATTTAGTGAGCAAATCTTCCACTCTCGGTAAAGGAAAATGGTCCACTTCTAAGCATTTATTTAGCGTTAACTTAAAATCTCCACACAATCGGATCGTTCCGTCTTTCTTCATTACCGGCACAATAGGGGTGGCCCAGTCGGACGTGGGCACCGGCGTGATGATGCCGTCGCGCACCAGCTGGTCCAGCGCGCGCTCCACCGGCTCGCGCAGCGCGTACGCCAGCGGGCGCGCGCGCAGGAACACCGGCCGGGCGCCCGCGCGCAGCGCGAACCCCACCGTGCCTCCCGTGTACCGGCCCAGCCCCTCACTGAACACTTCATAATAGCTGGAACTGAAAGTGTCTAAATCAAACCCTGCTTCAACAACATTATGACATTTCGAGACGGTCACATCGATACCTAATTCTCCTAACCATTGCCGTCCCATCAAATTTGTTTTCCCGCTATCTATGATATACAAATCCAAACGTTTTTGTTTATCTTTATATTTAACTAAAGGAGTTATTTTACCAACGGGTGCTACAATTTCACCCGTATAGTAACGTAACGTTAAGTTACTACCTTCTATTTTACATTCTGAGAATAACTTCTTATAACATTCTAAACTAATGCACGACACAGAGCTACCGGTATCTACTTCCATTTTAAGCATCTTATCGTTAACGCATATGTTTATGGTGTATGGTCCATATTTTTTTTGTATTTTAGATTCTATTGCATAATTATTTACTCGTACCTCGTCATCATAACTTGCATCTGAATCCGATTCCTTTTCTGTTACGTTGTACAAACTAGATGAATTTGTGCGCAGCTTAGGACACATCCTTTTAAGATGCCCTTCCTTGTTGCAAATGCGGCACACGTATACTTTAAACTTGCAAGATTCTGTCAAATGTCGTCCCCCACATGCTTTGCATTCTCCAGTAGGCCCTGTACTTTTTTCTACATAGTGTCTTGAAGACCAATCTCGCCCGCTACCCGCTCCGCTCGTGCCGCTTGGACCGCCGCCCGTTCTAGCCATGTTATTGTGCGCCAGGCGGCCGGTAGGTTTATTGTTTTGATTCGCCCGCCTCATGTGATGTACCGCGGCGCGCTCGCCCGCTGGCCCCGCTCGCTCGCCGGTGCTCGTATCCACCATCGCCGCATTAGTCTCGGCCGTCTCCATGGATGTAGCCAGCTCGAACGCTTTCGCGAACTCAATGTCCTCTTCTACAAATAACCTTTGACGTATGCTGTCCCTTCTTAACCCACATACGAATTGGTCACGTAAGTTCTCTAAAAGCGTGTTGTGGTCAAACTTGCAATCCTTGGATAACCTTTTTAGCTCGGCTGCATACTCGGCAATGCTTTCGTCGCTCTTTTGCTTTCGCTGCCTGAATTTGAACCTCTCCGCCAATTTACTGGGCCTTGGATGTATATGATTCCTCATAACCGTCACTAATTCGCCAAACGTCTTTGTCGACGGTTTATTTGGTGTGCATAAGTTGGACATTAACTCGTACGTCTCGCTGCCAACTACTGTGATCAACGTCGCGACCTTAACCGCCTCTTTTACATCGTTCGCAATAAAAGATTGTTCCAACCGTTCTATGTATAAGTCCCAGTTGTCTTTGTCCAAATCGAACGGTCCGAATTTTGTCGCCGCCATTGTCTTTAGTTTTAGTTTGTATAGCAACACAAAAAAAAAAAAAACTTCACATACACACTATAACACACGCGTAAGAAAGTTCCGTTCTCGTCGCCACTGAAAGATATTAGTCCCAGGGTCCAGGGTTCTAGAGATAGGCAGGAGCCGCAGTAAAACACGTCCATACGTTACGCTATTTATTGAGGAACAAGAAACTACCCTAAATACAAAAAGCAAGTGCTGTCTTAACCTACCCACATATATTACAGTCACTACATATGATGTTAGCATAAGTATGAAGTACCTACTGATTTGATTCAAATAAATTGATCAAAAATTCATTCTCCAAAATATGTTTTTACTATTTTGCTATCGGTAATAAATAATTTTAACAAGAATTTTCAGTCATCTAATCTGAACAAGAATTGCCTAGCCAGATGATCAGTAGTTACACTAAACTAAATAATTTAAAAATTGACATTTCTATCTCTTTAACAAGTGGCAGCCCAATCGGGCTGATTGACCATCTTTGTTCGATGTCCCAACTCGAACCGCAACACCTCAGACCGCCGGCGTTTTTGAGTAGGTTTTCAGAAGATCGTCTCTCGAACGGTTTTTGAATGACATGATATTTATAGTCATGCCATGCCTTGTGATCAATAGGCCTCGCGACGACCATTTTCCTCCTGCTGATGCTCCTCTTCTGAATACGTCGCCAGAAGTCGCAGACAGGTGCTTTGCCGTGGTGCTGGATCGGTTTCGACGAACATTCGCTGCTCAAAGAAGTTCGCGACTCCGTATTTTTCTTCGGCGACAACACGGGGCCCGCTGGTTTAGCAGTCATCATCCAGTGCTGGTCGGAGCGAAGGCATACCTCACCGCTGCCAGGTTGTATGCTCACGCTACTGCCGGATGGCATGGACGACTTTGACTTTGTCAGCGCCATCCGTAGCTGGGTTGAAGCAGCCAGGGACAAAAAGTAGATTCCATGACTAAACTAGAAGATGACAGTTTTAAATAAACCAACAAAATATCAGATAGCTCGCATCAAAACAGAAACTATACAAATCTGAAAATTATCGTTCCTTGAGCATCGACGCGAGTTTCCCGGCAACGGTGGTGGGGATGTGGATGGACCGCGGTAATGGCTCGAGGAGCGAGGGTTGAGAATCATATATAATCGATCCGACGCACGATTCAGTTCAGTTGCACTTTCACCCTGAGACAGTGCAGTACCCTATTTTCGTGTGCGCAACTTCAAGATCTTTGCTGTTCATTTGCCGGCTTTTTTTGAAGAACTGCAAATGGCTAAGACTACGTCGTCCGTCCCACTCAGTAGCAGCGTAGTGGTGCTGCCCAGCTGCAGCGAAGAAAATCCTTGTCCCGGCGCCCCTCAACACCAGAAAAACGAGTTCCAGAGAAAACTGCTTCAAAAATACATGAAGAGGAAGAAAAATCATATTATAAGTCCTATCGATCTTGGACGTTGGAAGCATCGTATCAAAGTAACTAAGAATAGTCTGCTGAGGGAGCTTCTGAATACGCAGTCTGATTCATCAACACCACCCAGAGGCAGCGCACGAGCCACATCGGACAGTCCACAGCTGAAGGCTTACAGAGTTGCCATACATGTCAATTCGCAGCTTTTGTGTAAGTTGAGGAGGCTGGCTGAAACCCGATTAGAAAAAGGCATTTCAAAATTGGAGTCGATGTAGTCCACACTGCGCAGCCGCATCGTTTCGACCAGCCAGCATGCTCAGCCCAGCAGACAGCGCATCACACGTCTGTTAGAGAAATAAGACTTCAACTTTACTGTAATCTTTTTCTTTATTCTTTATTAAAAAATGTTAGTTTAAATGTTAATTATGTTAATTTTTGTAAGGTTAATTGATAATTATTGTATAGTTTTGATTCTAGTTTAATCTTGTTATTCAATTACCTTTTATTCTTGTAAAAATCTATTCATAGTAAGATTATGACAAATTAGATGTAAGATCGTATAATTATAGTCATCATCATTAAAATAGTTAATTCTTGCTTGTATTTTTTTGCTTTTAATAATTATTGAGCCAGAATATTCTTGTTAAAATTATTTATTACTACCGATAGCAAAATAGTAAATCCCCATTTTGAAGAATGAATTTTTGCATAATTCGATAAATCTAATTAAGCAACGTTGCCTAGATTTGTAATTTTATATTATGTCACTACATATGATGTTAGCATAAGTATGAAGTACCTACTGATTTGATTCAAATAAATTGATCAAAAATTCATTCTCCAAAATATGTTTTTACTATTTTGCTATCGGTAATAAATAATTTTAACAAGAATTTTCAGGCTTAATAATTATTAAAAGCAAAAAAATACAAGCAAGTATTAATTATTTTAATGATGAATAATAATTTGTCACACACTTTACTATGAATAGATTTTTACAAGAAAAAAAGGTAATTCAATAACAATATTAAATTAGAATCACAAATATACAATAATTATCAATTAACCTTACTTTAGAACATAATTAACATTTAAACTAACATTTTTAAAAAAAGGAATATACAAAAAAAAATCTTAATGTCAGTGAAAATTAGAACACAGAAAAATCCGAAAAGTAAAGCTATGACCGGGAATCGAACCCGGATCCTCGTCATTCCGTGACGCATACTATACCCCTACACCACCCATGGATAGTCTCCGAATTTTTCTACCCGTTACTAACTGTCACGTGACCTTTTCTCCTATCCTTTTTTTCTATGTGTTCTAATTTTCACTGGCGTTTAGAAATTTAATTTCTAACGGTAAAACCGAAAAAGTTAAACATTAAAATCAGGAAATAAAAATTCTTGATTCATTTGATAGTAAAGCAATATTATACAATAATTAAAGAAAAAGATATAGTAAAAGTTGAAGTCTCTAACAGATCTGTGACGCGCTGTCTGCTGGGCTGAGCATGCTGGCTTGTCGACACGATAAGGTTGCGCAGTGTGGACTACTTGTCTTCGACTCCAATTTTAAGTTCCCTTTTTCAAACGGGTTTCAGCCAGCCTCTTCAACTTACACAAAAGCTGCGAATTGACGTGTATGGCAACTCGGTAAGTTTTCAGCTGTGGACTGCCCGTTGTGGCTCGTGCGCTGCCTCTCGGTGGTGTTGATGACTCAGACTGTGTATTGAGAAGCTCCCACAGCAGACTGTTCTTAGTGAATTCGATACGATGCTTCCAACGTCCAAGATTGATAGGACTTATAATATGCTTTTTGCAGTTCTTCAAAAGAAGCCGGCAAATGAATAGCAAAGATCTTGAAATTACGCACACGAAATTAGGGTACTACACTGTCTCAGGGTGAAAGTGCAATTGAACTGAATCGTGCGTCGGATCCTCAACCCTCGCACCTCGACCCATTACCGCGGTCCATGCACATCCCCACCACTTGAGCTGTTGTTCGGACGGGGTTCCGTAGGAGAATGCTCGCGCACGAGAGCGCGCGTCTTATTTATAGCGGCGCTGCGGTTCGCAACTAGACAAGGTAGGTGAGCGGGAGGCGGGTTTATTTGCGTGATCATATTTACATTAATAATTATTTTCAATAACAGTAATATTATTTAGATCAAGTTTAGGCACTATAAGTTATAAAAAAATTAAGTTAAGAAACAAGTGATTTTTATTTAGGAAGCTTATGTTATTGCTCAAGGCGGAACTGATCCATCAGGTCGATGACGTCCGGTAAGTGGGCTGCACATTGTGGGCAGTGAGTCGGGGTCTCCGGTCCGTGCACTTCGTATCCTTGGGCTTCTGCATCGTCGAAGAGTCGTCGCCCATTTGGGCAGTTTTTTTTTTTAGTTTCATGTTGTGTGTCTGCAATTAAAGTCGCCCGTTACGATCGGGGGCAGCGGCGAGTCCAGCATGTCGTGGACATCAACCTTATAGAATGCAAACAAACACACGCTGAGAATGGCCGTTGGCGTAAATTTCCACATCGAGGGTATAAGACGACCGGCGGTTCGTCAGTATAGACAGTAGTTGGAGCACCAAAACTCACTTCATTAAGATAGCTAGACTCGTGTAGGTGTTTCCCAGTAGATTCTCTGGTGGCTGGTTCCTTGGAAAAATAAATGACGCAATAGATCGGTTACGCCTTAAGCTGTTGTTCGGACGGGGTTCGGTTGAAGAATGCCCGCGCGCGGCGGCGCACCTCTGTTTTATAGCCTCGCTGCGTATCGCAACTGGACACTGTAGGTGAGCGGGGGGCGGGGCCGAGGAGTGTTTATTTACGTTATCACATTTACATTAACAATCGTTTAATGATACATTACTATATATATACATACACTACAGTATAATTTTCCAATACCTAGCACAATTAATATAAATTAAAAATTGTAAAACAAAGAAAGCCTACAAATATTATTAATAAATACCTAAACAGAAAATAATTAAACAAACAAAAATTTCTACATTTATAAATAAAATATACATTTAAATTAAACAATAATTTCCTAGCTTATAATAATTATTAGTATGTACATGTATATATACGATCACACAAAATGCGGCTTACACTGCCGGTAGCTGCGAATCGGCCGCGGAGACTGGCGCGCTGCTGCCGTGCGGTGCCAGTGACTTTGAGCCGGTCTTCCCAAGATCGTCCCTCGAACGTTTTTTGATTGACATAATATAATTATGCCACGCATTGGGATCGACAGGCCTCACAACAACTTTTCTTCTGCGGCTGGAGAGTTCCTTGCGTAAGTTACGCCAATAGTCGCTTAGTGGTGCGCTGCTACGGCGCAGTGTTGGCTGCGCTCCCGAACGGTTTTCCGACGGCTTCTTCTGTTTGGGCGACGACACGGACCCAATTGGTTTCGTGGATACGTCTGTCATCCCAGAGCGCCCTTCGAAGCGATGACGTACCTCGCCGCTGCCGGATGGCAAGCACGACTTCGTCTTTGTCGGTGCCGGTCGCAGTTGCTTTGTAGTAGCCAGGGACACAAAAGTAGATTCCATGACTACGAGGGTGGGTGACGGTTTTAAATAAACCAACAAAGTATCAGATCGCTCGATCGAAGACAGGGGAACTGAACGGTTTCAGTTTGAGAGCGCGAATGAAGTATATATAGAGGTGAGAAGTGCCTATGTACCTCACCACTGTCACCCCCACCCCCGGAAGGTAGCTCCGCCCCTGCTCCCGTTCGTCCCGATCCCCACCGCAGCTGCCGGGAAAGGAACGATCCCCGTTAAGGGTGACTCCATTTCTTTTATGTTAAAATAAATTAAATAAGATGGATCCGAAATTGAATCATGATTTCTAAATCACTGATCTAAATCTATTGATGGATTGGCGATATTAGACAGAAAGGACGCCGAGTCTCAATAACTTGATCCGGGCATAAAATCATTCAATTCATTCCTATCACCGTGTCGCAACGTTGTCTGACTATCAAACTGAGTAGGTACCAATTTCTAACCAATTCATCACTTAGATCAAATTTAACACAAATTTATAACAATATTTTTTGTTTTTAAATTTTTTACATGCTAGATTTACCTAAACCTAGTACGAAACTACCTAACACTAACATGGTTCTCAACCGAAAAACTAAGTTCTTATCTTATAATTACATTAATTGTATTATTATTTAACATAATGTGAGATCAAGCATAGGAACATCAAATAAAGTTACGAAATACCTATTCTTACGTGAATGGCGCCTTAAATACTAGTCCTATGTATAAAAAAATTAAGGTAGCTAATAACCAATTTTAACAAGAGTTTTCTAACTTATTATTTTTTTTTTTGATCAAAAGTTAATTAAATTATATTCTCTAAACACAAACTAGTAAATCATATTAAATATGAAAACAAATAAATAAATAGTTACAATTGAAAATATAAAAGAAACAGATAAAACAGAGTGAAAAATAGGTACAAAAAATAATAATCTAACCTCAACAAGAATTGCCTAACTTAACGGCAGTACCGACTTAAATTAGGTAGATACAATAGACTCTTAGATTTTGTAATCATTAAAGACGAAATAACAATACCTTAAGTTACAGTTAAGAAAGTTAAACTACTTATGTCATTAACATAGTAAATAATAAAATAAAAAAACCTATACTAAAAAACTAAAAAAAACTACTATTGCAGCACGTGATCGGGCTCGTCGTCGAGTGCGCCGCGCAGCGAGGCCGGCAGCTCGGGCAGCCGGTACAGCGGGTCCGACCACGGCGGCAGCTGCAACGCCTTGGCCGACTTGCCGTAGATGCCCTGCGCCGCACACATCCGCGACAAGTCGTCAAGCTCGCCCTCCGTCAGCTTCACCGTCGTATCCTGCCGAAACACATTTTTCAATTCGGCCATCGCATTACCGAAACTGAAACATTCCGACGGCTTTGGTGCTGTGGTTCTCTTGCGTAGCTGAAATACTGCCGAATTGGCCACGGAGACTGGCGCGCTGCTGCTGTGTGGTGCCGGCGTCTTCAAGTCGGTCTTCGATCGATCATCCCTGGAGCGTTTTTTGAATGACATAATATAGTTATGCCATGCCCCGGGATCGACAGGCCGGACGACAACCTTTCTCCGCCGGCTGGTGTTCTTCTCGAGGATACGTCGCCAGTAGTCGCTGACCGGTGCGCTGCCGCGGCGAGGTATGGACTGCGCTCCCAAATGGTTTTCCGGCTTCATTATTTCCTGTGACGGCAACACAAGCCCAACTTATTCTTCAATGGAATCTGTGACGTCGATGATGGTGAACCGAAATATCAGATAGTTCGATCGAAAAACAAGGGAACTGAACGGTCTCAGGTTGTGAGCGCGAATGAAGTATATATAGAGGTGGCAAGTACCTAAATATCTTGCCACCGTCACCCCCACCCCGCGGTAGATGACTCCACCCCTGCCGCCGTTAGTCCCAATCCCCACCACAGCTGCCGGGAAACGAGCGTCCCCGTTAAGGGTGAGTCAATTTCCCTTATGTTAAAAAAAGTTAAATAAGATGAATCAGAAATTGAATATCTAGTGATTTCTAAATCACTGTACCTACTTATTGATGGATTGGCGATATTAGACACAAAGGACGCCGAGACTCAATAACTTGATCCGGGCATAAAATCATTCGATTCATTTCTATCACTGCGTCATAACGTTGAGTGAATGTTCGTTATAATATTAACTATCAAACTGAGTACCTATTTCTAACCAATTCATCATTTAGATCAAATTTAACACAAATTTAAAACGAGATTTTTGTTCACAAACATTTTAAGGCTAACATCCTAATTTTACCTAAACCTAGGCACGAAACTATTTAACACTGACATGGTTGTCAACCGAAAAACTAAGTTCTTGTCTTATTATTATATTATTATTTAACATATCATGAGATCAGCATAGCAACATGAAATCAAGTTACAAAATATTCTTACGTTAATAGCGCCTTAAATACTAGAATTCATTTCAAGTAATAAACAATTTTATCAAGAATTTCCTGGCTTATTTTTTTTTTATTTAAAAGTTGAACAAAATAAAAGTTAATTAAACCACATTCTCTAACTACAAGTAAAGGCAAGTTATTATTAAAAGTTTAATAAAATTAAATTATAAAACTCACTCTAAATACTTAAAAAATCTAAAATAAACGAAAGCACAACATCTTATTCTTCAAAACATAATACTTTCTAAATTTACCTTTTTTTAATCAACGTTCTTCTTAATGAACGGTGTGTTTCATTCAGTCTTCATAAAAAAAACCTTAATTTTACCTAAACCTCGGTAAGAAACTATCTAACATTATAATATTCCCAATTTTAATATTAGGTATTTAACATTTTAATATTATGGAATGAAACATCGTAACATGAAATCAAGATACGAAAATATTCTTACGTCAACGCTGGTGCCTTAAATATCTATTTAACTAATTCAGTCTGCAGTTTTTAATCAGTCATGATCATTTTACTGTAGACAAATCAAATATTTTTTACTATAGGGCATAAACAATTTTAACAAGGATTTCCTAGCTTCAATACTATAAAAAATAAACATTTAAATGCCTTTTGAAAATTGACAAAGTCTACCTTATCTACAAAAAAATGACAGAAATATAAAATACTAACAAAACAAAACTAAATAAAATCTTTAGACAAATGCAAATTAAATAAATAAAATATGAACCAATGAAAGTAGCAAGTGCAACTATAAAAGAAACAAAAAAAAGTCATCTAATCTGAACAAGAATTGCCTAGCCAGATGATCAGTAGTTACACTAAACTAAATAATTTAAAAATTGTCATTTCTATCTCTTTAACAAGTGGCAGCCCAATCGGGCTGAGAGAGAGAGAGAGAGAGAGAGAGAGAGAGAGAGAGAGAGAGAGAGAAACATTTATTTACACACATTCGATACACGTAGATATATAATAGTAAGAAGAAATACAATAGCAGTAGTACCGATATGGTGTAAAATGGGCCCCACTCAGCATAATATTGCGGCAAGCCGCAACGCTGTTTTTCAGTAGGACCCAGATAAAATTAAAACTAAACATATAAAAGACACATACACTGTGGCGACACGAACGCCAGCGGAAAGCACTATACAAACAAGTTGACAAATGTAAGGATGTATGTATGGCAACACTCGATCAGTTCAAATCGCATTAAACCAATTAAACCGAAACAAGTCAAGCCAAGCGTTGATTTGGCTATTGCAGTGAATTAATTATCAATTTCAATAATTTTGATATTGTAATGTATCACATAACCCTCGATAAACCATAAAACAAACTAAAAAGCAACAAAACATTCGTATGACTAGTAGTCGGGTGGGGACACAGCCCGGCCCATAGGTACCGCCATTCCTTATAAAAAAGTTTAAAGTGAACGGTCGGAACGTCGGTCTCACCTGCGTTCAATGCACGTTTTGCCAGTGAGAGTTACCCGTGCCAGGGGTCTCGATGGAGCAAGGTAAGCAGAAAGACGTTATCTAAAAAACTATATAATACTTAATATTAAAAAGTGATTTTTACATTTTGATTTAAAATTAAATTTTGACTTTAGCGCACGGATTGGCGGAGGCAGATCATTCCAGCACTTCGTTGCCGCGTAGCGGAAGCTACCACGAAATGCAGCAGAGCGGTGCGGAGGGAAAGCAAGCTGAAGAAACCTCTCCGGTCGGACTTCCGCAGACCTGGCGTTGCGCGACCAAGTCAGTCTGCTGTACAGGTACGAGGGCTGCTGTTGGTTAACAATGCCAAACATAAGGGTGGCCATATGCAGTTTTCGGCGCGCTGACATACTTAAAATGAGATTTTGGTTTATATACGGAGACACGTGAGCGCGGGGCGGGATGTGATAACAAAAACGCGCGCAGGCGTTTTGCACGCGTTGTATAAGCCGCTGTGTGCGTGCCAGGAGGCGCGGGCCGTATACGATATCTCCGTAATTCAACCTCGACAGGACCAACGCATCACAAAGTCTCACCCTCAGCTCGACATCCAGATATTCGCGAATTCTATACAAAACCTTAAGCCTGTAAAAACAATTGCGAACAGTGTTTGAAAGGTGGCTTTCAAATCGTAGCTCACCGTCCATGAGCAAACCCAGGTTACGAGCCTCAAATACTCGCTCTAGTGGCTCATTTTCAATATGTACTGTAAAATGATTACCAGACAAACCATCAATTTGTTGCCTAGACCCAAGGATTAAATATTTTGATTTACTCGGGTTTATGGCTAGGGAGTTACTGTGTGACCAATTGCGAATACGCTTAAGGTCCTCATTAAGCATATCCACCCTTGAGTGTACATTACTGGCATTACAAGATATATACAACTGCAAATCATCTGCATAGATTTGATATTTACAATTCTGTATCGCGTCGATTATGTCTGCGGTATAAATTATAAATAAAATTGGGCCCAATATTGAACCCTGCGGAACGCCCCTGTACACTTCGCACCGCTCAGATTTTATATGCTTGCCGTTTGAACCAGAAATGTCAACCATTTGGCGACGATTAGAAAGGTAGCTTGCTATCCAATTGACAGTCCCCGTGTCAAATCCATAATACGATAATTTCGATAGTAGCAGTGAGGTATTTATAGTGTCAAATGCCCTAGAGAAATCAAGCAATGCAAGTACAGTTCCCTCTCCCTTATCCTGAGCGGCCAATATGTCATCAGTGACATCTAGTAACGCAGTTGTGGTACTTCGGTGTTTGCGAAATCCGGATTGTACCGGTGGCAAAATATCATTTGATTCTAGGTAATCAGAAATTTGATTACAAACAATTTTCTCTAAAAATTTTGACAAGCAAGGCAGAAGACTAATTGGCCGAAGATCCTTTGTAGTTAGAGGTACCTTTGGGATTGGGCGCACCAAAGCTATTTTCCAGGGGTCAGGAAAAAGGTGTGATTTAATCGACGCATTTACAATGGCCGTAATGACTCCCAAAGTTCGTGGCAGCGTTAACAGCAACATGTCGAGAGAAATTCCATCACACCCCTGTTTTAATCGCTTTGTAAACTTGACCCTCAGTAACGGGTTCAAGCCTAAACACAGCTGAGCCGCGACGATGAAATTCGAAATAGGTAAGGTCACTAATAGACACATGGTTTTCACCAGGCAAATCTAGAAAAAAATGATTAATTTTATCGGGATCGTTAAAATGTGCAGGTAACTCATTGCCCGTGTGTTTATTAATAACGTCTCTCTTAAGATGCTTCCATAAGACCCCTGAATCTTTTAAATTACAATTAATATTTTGGCTAAAATAAGCGCGTTTTTCAGTATAAATGGCAGACTTAACGACGTGTTTGAGCTCCCTGTAATATTGCTCATGGACGGGCAACTTCGTACGTCGGTACCTCGCATGCGCTTTGTCACGAAGTCGCATCATCTGTTTCACAGTATATGTGATCCAGGGACAACTGGGTGACCTAGTGTAAATAGTTTTAAAAGGGGCGTGAGCGTCGTAAAGAGCAGTGAGGTAGGCATTAAAAACATTGACCATTTCACTGACGTTGGTTAACTCTAAAATGCTTTCCCATGGTGTGGCATTTAGATCCTTATTAAATTCAACCAAATCTATATCCTTAATCGGTCTATAGGTGATGCATTGCGGCCTGGGCTTATCTAGCTTTATGTTAATTTGACATGTAACGAAGGCATGCGAGCTTAAGTCCGGGATATAATTTACGTTCGTACGACAAACCGGCGCATCGGTGCAAATGACATCAATTAGCGTACTACTGTGATCTGTAAAATGCGTTGGATCTTTAACATGCTGTGTTAAATTAAAACATTTAAAAAAATCTAATATTTTCTTGGTCTTGGTGTCTTCAGTACAAAGCAAGTTAATATTAAAATCACCCAACAGCACAATACAGTCGCATTTCGCAAAAGAGCTCACAGATAGGCTCAGGGCATCGACAAAAGTCTCGACATCGAGCCAGGGCGGGCGATATGCGGTTCCAATAGCGACCTTCGCACCGTTCACTTTAAGGTTGAGCCACAATTGTTCAACCGGCGGGGTTGATTGACCATCTTTGTTCGATGTCCCAACTCGAACCGCAACACCTCAGGCCGCCGGCGTTTTTGAGTAGGTTTTCAGAAGATCGTCTCTCGAACGGTTTTTGAATGACATGATATTTATAGTCATGCCATGCCTTGTGATCAATAGGCCTCGCGACGACCATTTTCCTCCTGCTGATGCTCCTCTTCTGAATACGTCGCCAGAAGTCGCAGACAGGTGCTTTGCCGTGGTGCTGGATCGGTTTCGACGAACATTCGCTGCTCAAAGAAGTTCGCGACTCCGTATTTTTCTTCGGCGACAACACGGGGCCCGCTGGTTTAGCAGTCATCATCCAGTGCTGGTCGGAGCGAAGGCATACCTCACCGCTGCCAGGTTGTATGCTCACGCTACTGCCGGATGGCATGGACGACTTTGACTTTGTCAGCGCCATCCGTAGCTGGGTTGAAGCAGCCAGGGACAAAAAGTAGATTCCATGACTAAACTAGAAGATGACAGTTTTAAATAAACCAACAAAATATCAGATAGCTCGCATCAAAACAGAAACTATACAAATCTGAAAATTATCGTTCCTTGAGCATCGACGCGAGTTTCCCGGCAACGGTGGTGGGGATGTGGATGGACCGCGGTAATGGCTCGAGGAGCGAGGGTTGAGAATCATATATAATCGATCCGACGCACGATTCAGTTCAGTTGCACTTTCACCCTGAGACAGTGCAGTACCCTATTTTCGTGTGCGCAACTTCAAGATCTTTGCTGTTCATTTGCCGGCTTTTTTTGAAGAACTGCAAATGGCTAAGACTACGTCGTCCGTCCCACTCAGTAGCAGCGTAGTGGTGCTGCCCAGCTGCAGCGAAGAAAATCCTTGTCCCGGCGCCCCTCAACACCAGAAAAACGAGTTCCAGAGAAAACTGCTTCAAAAATACATGAAGAGGAAGAAAAATCATATTATAAGTCCTATCGATCTTGGACGTTGGAAGCATCGTATCAAAGTAACTAAGAATAGTCTGCTGAGGGAGCTTCTGAATACGCAGTCTGATTCATCAACACCACCCAGAGGCAGCGCACGAGCCACATCGGACAGTCCACAGCTGAAGGCTTACAGAGTTGCCATACATGTCAATTCGCAGCTTTTGTGTAAGTTGAGGAGGCTGGCTGAAACCCGATTAGAAAAAGGCATTTCAAAATTGGAGTCGATGTAGTCCACACTGCGCAGATCGTATAATTATAGTCATCATCATTAAAATAGTTAATTCTTGCTTGTATTTTTTTGCTTTTAATAATTATTGAGCCAGAATATTCTTGTTAAAATTATTTATTACTACCGATAGCAAAATAGTAAATCCCCATTTTGAAGAATGAATTTTTGCATAATTCGATAAATCTAATTAAGCAACGTTGCCTAGATTTGTAATTTTATATTATGTCACTACATATGATGTTAGCATAAGTATGAAGTACCTACTGATTTGATTCAAATAAATTGATCAAAAATTCATTCTCCAAAATATGTTTTTACTATTTTGCTATCGGTAATAAATAATTTTAACAAGAATTTTCAGGCTTAATAATTATTAAAAGCAAAAAAATACAAGCAAGTATTAATTATTTTAATGATGAATCTTTTTGGTGATGATGATGACTAAATTATACGATCTTACATCTAATTTGTCTAACTGTAACTTTACTATGAATAGATTTTTACAAGAAAAATAGGTAATTCAATAACAATATTAAATTAGAATCACAAATATACAATAATTATCAATTAACCTTACTTTAGAACATAATTAACATTTAAACTAACATTTTTAAAAAAAGGAATATACAAAAAAAATACCTTAATGTCAGTGAAAATTAGAACACAGAAAAATCCGAAAAGTAAAGCTATGACCGGGAATCGAACCCGGATCCTCGTCATTCCGTGACGCATACTATACCCCTACACCACCCATGGATAGTCTCCGAATTTTTCTACCCGTTACTAACTGTCACGTGACCTTTTCTCCTATCCTTTTTTTCTATGTGTTCTAATTTTCACTGGCGTTTAGAAATTTAATTTCTAACGGTAAAACCGAAAAAGTTAAACATTAAAATCAGGAAATAAAAATTCTTGATTCATTTGATAGTAAAGCAATATTATACAATAATTAAAGAAAAAGATATAGTAAAAGTTGAAGTCTCTAACAGATCTGTGATGCGCTGTCTGCTGGGCTGAGCATGCTGGCTTGTCGACACGATAAGGTTGCGCAGTGTGGACTACTTGTCTTCGACTCCAATTTTAAGTTCCCTTTTTCAAACGGGTTTCAGCCAGCCTCTTCAACTTACACAAAAGCTGCGAATTGACGTGTATGGCAACTCGGTAAGTTTTCAGCTGTGGACTGCCCGTTGTGGCTCGTGCGCTGCCTCTCGGTGGTGTTGATGACTCAGACTGTGTATTGAGAAGCTGCCACAGCAGACTGTTCTTAGTGAATTCGATACGATGCTTCCAACGTCCAAGATTCATAGGACTTATAATATGCTTTTTGCAGTTCTTCAAAAGAAGCCGGCAAATGAATAGCAAAGATCTTGAAATTACGCACACGAAATTAGGGTACTACACTGTCTCAGGGTGAAAGTGCAATTGAACTGAATCGTGCGTCGGATCCTCAACCCTCGCTCCTCGACCCATTACCGCGGTCCATGCACATCCCCACCACTTGAGCTGTTGTTCGGACGGGGTTCCGTAGGAGAATGCTCGCGCACGAGAGCGCGCGTCTTATTTATAGCGGCGCTGCGGTTCGCAACTAGACAAGGTAGGTGAGCGGGAGGCGGGTTTATTTGCGTGATCATATTTACATTAATAATTATTTTCAACAACAGTAATATTATTTAGATCAAGTTTAGGCACTATAAGTTATAAAAAAATTAAGTTAAGAAACAAGTGATTTTTATTTAGGAAGCTTATGTTATTGC
The DNA here is from genome assembly GCA_949127965.1 of Pandemis corylana. Classification (NCBI taxonomy): domain Eukaryota; kingdom Metazoa; phylum Arthropoda; class Insecta; order Lepidoptera; family Tortricidae; genus Pandemis; species Pandemis corylana. Next base: position 9,305,497 of record OX421866.1, on the reverse strand, counting down.
TCAAGGCGGAACTGATCCATCAGGTCGATGACGTCCGGTAAATGGGCTGCACATTGTGGGCAGTGAGTCGGGGTCTCCGGTCCGTGCACTTCGTATCCTTGGGCTTCTGCATCGTCGAAGAGTCGTCGCCCATTTGGGCAGTTTTTTTTTGAGTTTCATGTTGTGTGTCTGCAATTAAAGTCGCCCGTTACGATCGGGGGCAGCGGCGAGTCCAGCATGTCGTGGACATCAACCTTATAGAATGCAAACAAACACACGCTGAGGGTGGCCGTTGGCGTAAATTTCCACATCGAGGGTATAAGACGACCGGCGGTTCGTCAGTATAGACAGTAGTTGGAGCACCAAAACTCACTTCATTAGATAGCTAGACTCGTGTAGGTGTTTCCCAGTAGTTTCTCTGGTGGCTGGTTCCTTGGAGAAATAAATGACGCAATAGATCGGTTACGCCTTAAGCTGTTGTTCGGACGGGGTTCGGTTGAAGAATGCCCGCGCGCGGCGGCGCACCTCTGTTTTATAGCCTCGCTGCGTATCGCAACTGGACACAGTAGGTGAGCGGGGGGCGGGGCCTAGGAGTGTTTATTTACGTTATCACATTTACATTAACAATCGTTTAATGATACATTACTATATAATTTTCCAATACCTAGCACAATTAAAATAAATTAAAAAATGTAAAACAAAGAAAGCATACAAATATTATTAATAAATACCTAAACAGAAAATAATTAAACAAACAACAATTTCTACATTTATAAATAAAATATACATTTAAATTAAACAATAATTTCCTAGCTTAATAATTATTAGTATGTACATGTATATATACGATCACACAAAATGCGGCTTACACTGCCGGTAGCTGCGAATTGGCCGCGGAGACTGGCGCGCTGCTACCGTGCGGTGCCAGTGACTTTGAGCCGGTCTTCCCAAGATTGTCCCTCGAACGTTTTTTGATTGACATAATATAATTATGCCACGCATTGGGATCGACAGGCCTCACAACAACTTTTCTTCTGCGGCTGGAGAGTTTCTTGCGTAAGTTACGCCAATAGTCGCTTAGTGGTGCGCTGCTACGGCGCAGTGTTGGCTGCGCTCCCGAACGGTTTTCCGACGGCTTCTTCTGTTTGGGCGACGACACGGACCCAATTGTTTTCGTGGATACGTCTGTCATCCCAGAGCGCCCTTCGAAGCGATGACGTACCTCGCCGCTGCCGGAGGGCAAGGACGACTTCGTCTTTGTCGGTGCCGGTCGCAGTTGCTTTGTAGTAGCCAGGGCCACAAAAGTAGATTCCATGACTACGAGGGTGAGTGACGGTTTTAAATAAACCAACAAAGTATCAGATCGCTCGATCGAAGACAGGGGAACTGAACGGTTTCAGTTTGAGAGCGCGAATGAAGTATATATAGAGGTGAGAAGTGCCTATGTACCTCACCACTGTCACCCCCACCCCCGGAAGGTAGCTCCGCCCCTGCTCCCGTTCGTCCCGATCCCCACCGCAGCTGCCGGGAAAGGAACGATCCCCGTTAAGGGTGACTCCATTTCTTTTATGTTAAAATAAATTAAATAAGATGGATCCGAAATTGAATCATGATTTCTAAATCACTGATCTAAATCTATTAATGGATTGGCGATATTAGACAGAAAGGACGCCGAGTCTCAATAACTTGATCCGGGCATAAAATCATTCAATTCATTCCTATCACCGCGTCGCAACGTTGTCTGACTATCAAACTGAGTAGGTACCTATTTCTAACCAATTCATCATTTAGATCAAATTTAACACAAATTTATAACAATATTTTTTGTTTTAAAATTTTTTACATGCTAGATTTACCTAAACCTAGTACGAAACGACCTAACACTAACATGGTTCTCAACCGAAAAACTAAGTTCTTATCTTATAATTACATTAATTGTATTATTATTTAACATAATGTGAGATCAAGCATAGGAACATCAAATAAAGTTACGAAATACCTATTCTTACGTGAATGGCGCCTTAAATACTAGTCCTATGTATAAAAAAATTAAGGTAGCTAATAACCAATTTTAACAAGAGTTTTCTAACTTATTATTTTTTTTTTTGATCAAAAGTTAATTAAATTATATTCTCTAAACACAAACTAGTAAATCATATTAAATATGAAAACAAATAAATAAATAGTTACAATTGAAAATATAAAAGAAACAGATAAAACAGAGTGAAAAATAGGTACAAAAAATAATAATCTAACCTCAACAAGAATTGCCTAACTTAACGGCAGTACCTACTTAAATTAGGTACAATAGACTCTTAGATTTTGTAATCATTAAAGACGAAATAACAATACCTTAAGTTACAGTTAAGAAAATTAAACTACTTATGTCATTAACATAGTAAATAATAAAATAAAAAAACCTATACTAAAAAACTAAAAAAAACTACTATTGCAGCACGTGATCGGGCTCGTCGTCGAGTGCGCCGCGCAGCGAGGCCGGCAGCTCGGGCAGCCGGTACAGCGGGTCCGACCACGGCGGCAGCTGCAGCGCCTTGGCCGACTTGCCGTAGATGCCCTGCGCCGCACACATCCGCGACAAGTCGTCAAGCTCGCCCTCCGTCAGCTTCACCGTCGTATCCTGCCGAAACACATTTTTCAATTCGGCCATCGCATTACCGAAACTGAAACATTCCGACGGCTTTGGTGCTGTGGTTCTCTTGCGTAGCTGAAATACTGCCGAATTGGCCACGGAGACTGGCGCGCTGCTGCTGTGTGGTGCCGGCGTCTTCAAGTCGGTCTTCGATCGATCATCCCTGGAGCGTTTTTTGAATGACATAATATAGTTATGCCATGCCCCGGGATCGACAGGCCGGACGACAACCTTTCTCCGCCGGCTGGTGTTCTTCTCGAGGATACGTCGCCAGTAGTCGCTGACCGGTGCGCTGCCGCGGCGAGGTATGGACTGCGCTCCCAAATGGTTTTCCGGCTTCATTATTTCCTGTGACGGCAACACAAGCCCAACTTATTCTTCAATGGAATCTGTGACGTCGATGATGGTGAACCGAAATATCAGATAGTTCGATCGAACGTGGAGATTCTTCTCGACCCCTGTTGGGGGGGCGGGGATGCTGCTCGGGGCGTTTGCCCCCTTCAGCGGCTTCGTACGCCGGCCACGAATATGGCCGGGTCGCTGGGGTGAGGCCGGGTGGCCTCGCTGGTTCGTCCGGTGTTCATCTTAAACCGCCTGCGAGATCAAGCCCGCTAGAGCGAGCGATCATCGGCAGGCGGCAAGGAAGGTCAGGTCTAGGGTGTCAATCCGGTAGTGGAGGGCTGGCTGCCCGCGCGAGGTCGCGCGGCAGTCCCTTCTTGTCGGGCGGTCGGCGGTGGTAGGGCGCTAGCTCGCTCAGGTGGCGAAAGCGCGACCTATCCGCACGACCGAACATTCGGGTCGTCAGGCTGCCAATGAACTGGCCCAGGGGTTCTACGCCCAGGCCCCGAGCGATGACAGTGTTCCGCACGTAGTACGGGGCGTCGGCGATGCTGCGCAAGGATAGCGACTGCTGGGCATCGAGTCGCTTCCTGTTGCACTCTCCCACCAGCGCGTACCACGCGGGGGCTGCATATGTTAGGCGTGACCGGACGTAAGTCTTGTACACGCCCAACTTGGCTCGCAACGTTAGTCGGGACCTGAGGACCGGGCGTAGAAGGGCGCGCGCTGCGCGCGTCTGGGCGATCACGTGGTTGACGTGCGGAGCCATGGTGAGGCGGCGGTCGATGGTGACCCCCAGGTATTTCACCGAGGGCGCCCACTCGATGGCCTGCCCCAGCAGCGTCAGCTTTGGTGGCAGCAGCAGCTTCGTGCTAATGGCGATGGCCTGGGTCTTCGCCACGTTGACACGAAGCCTCCACTCATCCAGCCAGGCTGGCAAGGTGTCGAGGCAGCGTTGGGCCTTGCGCGCCGCATGCGCAAGGCTCATGGACGAGGAGACGTAGGCGGCGTCGTCAGCGTACAGCGCGAGCATTACGCCCTCGCTGACGGGGATGTCGTCGGTGTAGCGCCCGTAGCACACGGGCGATAGGCAGCTCCCCTGTGGCACACCGGCGCGGATGGGGCGCGCAGTGGACACCGCGCTCTCCACCGCAACGTGGAAGTGGCGGTCCTCCAGGAAGGTGGCCACGGTCTTCACCACACGACGAGGGGCGGTGGACATCGACAGCTTGTACACCAAGCCGAGGTGCCATACACGGTCGAAGGCCTTCTCCATGTCGAGCATGACGGCGACGGAGTGCTCCTTCTTGTTGTAGGCGACGGCGGCCTGGTGTAAGACTCTTGCGAGCTGCAGTGTGGTCGAATGTTCGGCCCGGAAGCCGAACTGCTCGTCGCGCGGCTGTATGTGCGGCGACAGGTGGACCAGCAGCAGCTTCTCGAACAGCTTCGATGTGGTTGGCAGCAGGGTGATCGGGCGGTGGCTCTCCGGTCGCAGGATGTTCTTCCCGGGCTTCGGGAGCATGATGACGCGCCCGTGCTTCCAGGGGCGCGGGAAGTGGCCCGTCCGCAGGACTCCATTGAAGAGCCGCGTCAGCGTCGCGATGGCTCGCGGGGGAAGGTGACGCAGCGCCTCGTTGGGAATGCGGTCGGGGCCAGGCGCCTTCTTCAGCGGTACGCGTCGAATCATCCTCGTGACTTGGCCCGGGGAGAACACGATAGGGTCCTCGTCTGGGGTGATTGGTGCAGCGAAGTACTCCGCCACTCGCTGCTCAATCTCTGCCTCGCGCTGGGTGTCGACAGATGGGTTCGGGGAGAACTGCATCTCTAGATGGTCGGCAAATATTTCCGCCCTGTCTTCTGCCCGGTAGCGGATGGTTCCGTCGTTGGCCAGAAGTGGGCGGGTGGGCGCTGGTTTGTTTGCCAGGCGGCGGCACAGGCGGTGGATGCCGTTCCAGTCTTCGCCAGCCGAAGCGATGTACTCGAGCCAGGAGTATTCCGAGTGTACGGCCAGGCCCCTCGAAATTTTCTCGGCGAGCGCGTTCAGCTGGGACTTCGTGGTCGGGCATCGGGTGCGTTGGTAGAAACGCCGCAGTTTCCTTTTTCTCTGGATGAGAGTCAGGATATCTGCGGGGATCTGCTGGCGTGGGCGCGCTGGTGACGTGCGGGTTTCGACGTCAGAGTGTGCGAGGGCGTCAGTGATACATGTGCTGAGCTGCTCGGCGAGACAATCAACTTCCTCCGTACTGGTCACGGGGAAGGATGGCGAGTGCTCAGACATGTAGATGGCGAAGCGGTCCCAGTCCTGTTTTCGGCGGGGCGGAGGGGCAGCGGTCCGAGTCGGTGCCATGTCCAGGGTCGCCAGAACAGGTTGGTGGTCGGAGAGGAGGTGGTAGTCCAGGACGTCATGCGCGGGCCAGGAAGACAGGCCGCGAGCTACCATAAGGTCGATGACGTCTGGAGCGTGAGCTGCGTTGTGCGGATAGTGGGTCGGAACTTCTGGTCCAAGCACCTCGTATCCTTGGTCTTCTGCGTCTTCGAAGAGTCTTCGCCCGTCCAGGCAGATCTTCGAGGAGTTCCAGGCGGTGTGTTTACAATTAAAGTCGCCGGCTACGATCGTGGGCAGCGGCGAGTCCAACAGGTCGTGGACGTCAGCCACCGCGAGACGAGAGCTGGGCGGCTTGTAAAAGGCAAACACACGCAGGGGATGTCCGTTGACGCAGATTTCCACACCGAGGGCATAGGACGACCTGAGCGTCGTCAGCAACGGCAGCGGTTGGTGCACCAAGCTTCTCTTCACTAGGACTGCCAGTCCCCGATAGGCGTGTCCTAGTGGTGAGGTCTCCTCCTTCCTGTAGGCGTAATATCCCGACATCTTAAGGCGGTCCCCTGCCTTAAGGTGGGTCTCGGATATTAGGGCCACGTCGATCTTCTGCTCGGCCAGGAGGTGACGCAGCAGCCTGGACTTCTTTGGGACGAGGCCATCAGCGTTCCAGTGGATTACCCTAAGCTGGTTGGCCATCCTGCGCGTACAGGTCAGCCAGCCTTCTCAGGATAATCGGGACAGGGCTCTGTCCTGACTGGATGGCTTCGAGCAACTCCTGCAGGACCTGGATCAACTCCCTGATGGTCCTTGCGCTACCGTCGTCAGCTTCCCTACCCGGATTCGCCTTCTTCCCCTTCGCAGGGGTGGCGACCTCCGGGTTTGGGCCGATTTTCGGTGGCATGTTTTGTGCCGCTGTTTTCGGCTCGGGTTCGCGCGGCTCTGGGTTGGAGGCCTTCTTCTTCCTCCCGCCGCGTTTTCGTCGCCTTTTCAAAGGCGGGCGTCTCCCGTCGTTGGCCGCCGCCATGAGGGAGTTGGGCGCGTTGCGTTACGTGGCGCGACTCCCGCCGTCTTGTGCCTCGCCTCCCTCTGGTACTCCGGGCACGTAACGCTGTTTGCGATGTGGGATCCTCCGCAGTTGGCGCACGTCGGCGGGTCCTCCCTTGGTCGCGGGCAGTCTCGAGCGGCGTGCTCCTCCCCACAGCGAACGCAGCGCTGCGGATGGTGGCAGTTTGCTGAGCTATGCCTGAAGGCCTGGCACCGGTGGCACTGCGCTGGTCCGGGTCGTCCTCGCCAAGCCTCTACTTTGACACCGCGCATGCCCAGGAGCGTTCGATCGAAAAACAAGGGAACTGAACGGTCTCAGGTTGTGAGCGCGAATGAAGTATATATAGAGGTGGCAAGTACCTAAATATCTTGCCACCGTCACCCCCACCCCGCGGTAGATGACTCCACCCCTGCCGCCGTTAGTCCCAATCCCCACCACAGCTGCCGGGAAACGAGCGTCCCCGTTAAGGGTGAGTCAATTTCCCTTATGTTAAAAAAAGTTAAATAAGATGAATCAGAAATTGAATATCTAGTGATTTCTAAATCACTATACCTACTTATTGATGGATTGGCGATATTAGACTGGGCAGCACCACTACGCTGCTACTGAGTGGGACGGACGACGTAGTCTTAGCCATTTGCAGTTCTTCAAAAGAAGCCGGCAAATGAACAGCAAAGATCTTGAAATTACGCACACGAAAATAGGGTACCTACTACAGTGTCTCAGGGTGAAAATGCAATTGAACTGAATCGTGCGTCGGATCCTCAACCCTCGCTCCTCGACCCATTACCGCGGTCCATGCACATCCCCACCACTTGAGCTGTTGTTCGGACGGGGTTCCGTAGGAGAATGCTCGCGCACGAGAGCGCGCGTCTTATTTATAGCGGCGCTGCGCATCGCAACTAGACAAGGTAGGTGAGCGGGAGACGGGGCCCAGGCGGGTTTATTTGCGTGATCATATTTACATTAATAATTATTTTCAATAACAATAATATTATTTAGATCAAGTTTAGGCTCTATAAGTTATAAAAAAATTAAGTTAAGAAACAAGTGATTTTTATTTAGGAAGTAAGCTTCCTAACATAAGTGTTATTGCTCAAGGCGGAACTGATCCATCAGGTCGATGACGTCCGGTAAGTGGGCTGCACATTGTGGGCAGTGGGTCGGGGTCTCCGGTCCGTGCACTACACTTCGTATCCTTGGGCTTCTGCATCGTCGAATAGTCGTCGCCCATTTGGGCAGATTTTTTTTGAGTTTCATGTTGTGTGTCTGCAATTAAAGTCGCCCGTTACGATCGGGGGCAGCGGCGAGTCCAGCATGTCGTGGACATCAACCTTATAGAATGCAAACAAACACACGCTGAGGGTGGCCGTTGGCGTAAATTTCCACATCGAGGGTATAAGACGACCGGCGGTTCGTCAGTATAGACAGTAGTTGGAGCACCAAAACTCACTTCATTAAGATAGCTAGACTCGTGTAGGTGTTTCCCAGTAGTTTCTCTGGTGGCTGGTTCCTTGGAGAAATAAATGACGCAATAGATCGGTTACGCCTTAAGCTGTTGTTCGGACGGGGTTCGGTTGAAGAATGCCCGCGCGGGCGGTGCACCTCTGTTTCATAGCCTCGCTGCGTATCGCAACTGGACACAGTAGGTGAGTGGGGGGCGGGGCCTAGGAGTGTTTATTTACGTTATACGTTACGTTTACGAAAATAATTAAACAAACAACAATTTCTACATTTATAAATAAAATATACATTTAAATTAAACAATAATTTCCTAGCTTAATAATTATTAGTATGTACATGTATATATACGATCACACAAAATGCGGCTTACACTGCCGGTAGCTGCGAATTGGCCGCGGAGACTGGCGCGCTGCTGCCGTGCGGTGCCAGTGACTTTGAGCCGGTCTTCCCAAAATCGTCCCTCGAACGTTTTTTGATTGACATAATATAATTATGCCACGCATTGGGATCGACAGGCCTCACAACAACTTTTCTTCTGCGGCTGGAGAGTTCCTTGCGTAAGTTTTCCGACGGCTTCTTCTGTTTGGGCGACGACACGGACCCAATTGGTTTCGTGGATACGTCTGTCATCCCAGAGCGCCCTTCGAAGCGATGACGTACCTCGCCGCTGCCGGATGGCAAGGGCGACTTCGTCTTTGTCGGTGCCGGTCGCAGTTGCTTTGTAGTAGCCAGGGACACAAAAGTAGGTTCCATGACTACGAGGGTGGGTGACGGTTTTAAATAAACCAACAAAGTATCAGATCGCTCGATCGAAGACAGGGGAACTGAACGGTATCAGTTTGAGAGCGCAAATGAAGTATATATAGAGGTGAGAAGTGCCTATGTACCTCACCACTGTCACCCCCACCCCCGGAAGGTAGCTCCGCCCCTGATCCCGTTCGTCCCGATCCAAACTGCAGCTGCCGGGAAAGGAACGATCCCCGTTAAGGGTGACTCCATTTCTTTTATGTTAATATAATTTAAATAAGATGGATCCGAAATTGAATAATGATTTCTAAATCACTGATCTAAATCTATTGATGGATTGGCGATATTAGACAGAAAGGACGCCGAGACTCTGTAGGGGATTATAACTACAAGAATCAAAAAGAACTTGTAAACTTAAGCCATTTACTCGTATTAAAGAAAATAATGTTAAGATGAACGCGTGCGTCGTCTAGCTCAGGTCTCAAGGAATGCCGCAGGGCCGTAGCGACGCGCCGCCCGCGCACCGCTCCCGCCCGCGGCCGTCCATCGCCTTATATGGCGTCAACATCCTGGGGCCCGTTGGAAGGCGCTGCAGGACTCGCAGGAACTGAAGCTGCTTCCAACACGTCATCTTCTTCAAGGAGGGGGCACACTCTGTTAAGTGCGCGCCGCTCGATACCTCTGATTGTTTTAAAATCTGCGACCCGGCAGACTCCATCCTTGCCTGGATACTACTTAAACCATTTACTCGTATTAAAGAAAATAATGTTAAGATGAACGCGTGCGTCGTCTAGCTCAGGTCTCAAGGAATGCCGCAGGGCCGTAGCGACGCGCCGCCCGCGCACCGCTCCCGCCCGCGGCCGTCCATCGCCTTATATGGCGTCAACATCCTGGGGCCCGTTGGAAGGCGCTGCAGGACTCGCAGGAACTGAAGCTGCTTCCAACACGTCATCTTCTTCAAGGAGGGGGCACACTCTGTTAAGTGCGCGCCGCTCGATACCTCTGATTGTTTTAAAATCTGCGACCCGGCAGACTCCATCCTTGCCTGGATACAATCGATGTACTCGTGCAAGCTTCCATCTCGTGGGGGGCAGTCGTGCAGTTATCTTCATAAGCCAGGAAGTGCCCTGGAGTGAGAGGAAAGAGGTCGGTGGGGTTACATGTGAGAGGGGTAAGGGGCCGGGAGTTGAGGACGGCTTCGATTTGTGTGCAAAGCGTACTCAACTCCTCGTACGTCAAACTTGAGTTTCCTATCACTCTTTTTAAATGATGTTTTATAGATTTGACATTCGCCTCCCATAAAGAACCAAACGTAGGGCTGTAGGGGGGGTTGAACATAAACTGAATGCGCTCTTCAGCAGTAAAATTAAATATTGAATTCATGCCTGCTTTTAATGCTCGACCCAACTCATTGTTTGCCCCCACGTAATTTGTACCGTTATCACAAAATAACTTACTAGGTTTACCTCTACGTGAAATAAATCTACGAAGACAGGAAATAAAAGCGTTACTACTTAGGTCGCTTACAACCTCTAAGTGAATGGCCTTGGTACAGAAACAAATAAATAAGCAAATGTAGCATTTCGAAATTCGATTCCCGCGGCCTGTTCTACTTGAAATTGGAAGCGGCCCTGCGAAATCACTGCCACAGATTTCAAAGGGATGACTACGACTAACTCTATTCGCTGGCAGGTGGCCCATCAGCGGCTCCATTGTTTTGGCTCGAAATCGTGTGCAAGTTACACATTGACGGTACGTTTTACGTGCCAACGTCCTCCCCCGTAGGGGCCAAAATTGGTCCCTAAAACTGGCTAGCAGCAGCTGTGGGCCAGCATGCAATAAGCGTAGGTGCTCGGCTCTCATCAACAGCTTTGTGAAGTGATGTGTTCCATGCAGTAATACTGGATGTTTCTTATCGAAACTAAAGTCAGTATTCTCGAGCCGACCACCCAGCCTCAGCACGCCGTTGCCGTCAAGGAAGGGAGATAACTGCAACAATTGAGGTGAGGTAAGTTTATTTTTATTTTTAATTAGTTTAAGTTCTTTAGGAAAAGATTCGGACTGTGATATTTTTATAAGGTAAGTAAGAGAGTGAACTAATTCATTTTCACTAAGGGGTCCCAATGACCTTTGAGTTTTATTTTTTATTTTACAATTTGTTATGAATCTATGAACGTACGCACATATTCTTTTTAACTTTGACGCACTAGAGTAATTCTCAAAATTAATTAGTTGATTAGGTTCATTGTTTTCGTTAGTGTTAATTTGCATAACCTTTATTTCAGGTAAGGTTATCTGCGTACTTGGTGCCTGAGGCCATTGAGATTCATCACTTTTCAGGAATTCAGGACCTTCCCACCACAGAGAGGAATTCAGAAGGTAATTAGGATCTACGCCTCTTGAAGCCATATCTGCGGGATTTATCTCGGTTGGTACATGTCTCCACGAATCTCTACTGGTAAGTTCATGAATTTCATTTATTCTATTGCAAACGAAAGTTTTTAGTAGTCTGGGCTGCATTTTGATCCAACCCAGAGTAATGGTGGAATCCGACCAGAAAACCTGTTTACGTATCGTGCAGCGGAGAGCTTCGCTCACCTTGGCAACCAGTCGAGCTCCTAATAAAGCAGCTGACAATTCCAACCGAGGTATAGTTATAACTTTAAGCGGCGCAACCCTAGTTTTTGCACAAAGTAATTTAACTGTTACGCTATTTGAATTGTTCGCAGTGCGTACATATACGCACGCCGCGTATGCCTCCTGCGAGGCGTCTACAAAACAGTGAATCTCACAAGAAGCGGGACACGAACCGAACGCGTGTCGCGGTACGGATGCTGCAAGCAAAACATGTAAATTATTAGCTAACCTTAGCCAAGTTTTCTTTATGTTGTTAGGCACTAGCTCGTCCCACGTTAATTTAAGTTGCCACAATTTTTGCAGTAGTATTTTTAATGTAATTGTACACGCACTGATCAGACCAAGAGGGTCAAAAATTTTACATGTATTAGATAAGATTGTTCTCTTAGTGACCGTGTCACTAGGATCTATATTTATGGAAAAGTTTAATTTATCAATGGTTGGAGTCCACTGTACGCCTAGAATGCTAGATTGCTTACTCCAGTTGAGAGACTCTGATGAAGTGGGGTTTTCAAATAATTTAGGGCAATTACTACGGATCTTATGTAAAGGAAAACATCCTGATTTAAGTACATTAGTAACACCGTGAAGTATATGAGCTAAATCACCCTCGCTGTCCGCGCCTGTCAAAATATCGTCCATATAACAATCTCTTCTAAGTACTTCTGATATTACTGGATCTGGACATTCCTGTGCTAACTGAAGCAGGCAGCGAGTGCTCAAGTAAGGCGCCGAGGCCGTCCCGTATGTCACCGTGTTGAGTTGGAGCACATCTAGAGGCCTCGATGCGTCATCACGCCATAGTATCAATTGCAAATTACGTTGCGACTCATGAATTTTTATTTGACGATAGCATTTTTCTATATCTCCCGTAAGGACATATTTGTGCTGACGAAATCTGATCAAAATGTTAAATAAGTCGTCTTGAACTACAGGGCCTATGTACTGTATGTCGTTCAGAGATTTTTGTGAAGTCGACTTTGCTGAGGCGTCGAACACAACTCGTAACTTCGTGCTCTCACTGTGATCCCGTAATACACAATGATGCGGGAGATAATAGCCAAAGTTAGGTTTTTCTATTTTCGTTAAATGACCTAACGCTTCGTAATCATGAATGAAATCACTGTATCGTTGCCTTAATTCAGGATTTTTATCTAATTTTTTTTCTAAATTATAGAATCGTTTTGTAGCCAATTTTTTAGAGTCACCGAGTGCTATTTCAGGTGCCTCTTTCAGAGGCATTAACACTGAAAACCGACCATCAGGTAAGCGGTACGTATTTTTACGAAAGTGTTCCTCACAAACTTCATCATCATGTGATGCAGGCACCTTAGTTGGTGGAAGCTCTTCAAGATTCCAAAATTTGGTTAATTTTTCACTAATTTCTCTTGTGAAATTACAGTGAAGTGATGTAGATGGTTTGCTTAGGCTTGGAGTTAAGGGGCCAGCTACGACCCAGCCGAATAAGGTATTTTGCAGGACGGGCAATTTAGGGCCCAGCGATATCCTTTCAGGGCAAAGGACATCGAAGAATATTTCTGCTCCTAGCAACATATCAACCTCGGCCGGTCGATAGAATTGGGGATCCGCGAACGAAATATCATTAGGTAAGTTTAGCTGAGTAATGTTTACAGCCATGTTAGGCAACTGACCAGTGATTTGTGGGATAACTAAACAATTTAAATTTACATTGAAGCGGTTACACATCGACCCGATGGTGACGTCACACCTATCGGAAATCGTAAGTTGAAGGTTGTTAATGCCCGATATTAGTAAGGAATCAGGATCACGATTAACTAACCCAAGTTTTTTCTTTATGTTTTCTGTTAGGAACGAGGATTGACTACCTGCATCGAGTAGTACACGAGCAACACAAGTATTCCTATTTTCAGGATTAGTGACCTTCACTAAAGCAGTACCAAGCAGAACCTGCCCAGAGGATTGAACTGACATTGTTCTACGTGGCGGAGGGACTACATCAGAACTACTTGAAGACTCTGGTGACGTCGTCACTGGTAGTGCATTTCTTACATTACCTTCATTATGTAATAACGTGTTATGTTTTTTATTACATAATCTACACGGCCCTAGTCTGCAAACATGAGCCTCATGACCTCTTCTTAAACAATTTACGCAAAGTTTCAATTTTAATGCTTCACTCATTTTATGATCTGGAGATAAGGCCTTAAAAGATGAACAATCTATTATTCTATGACCTTGGTTGCATACCGGGCACGATAATGACCCTGACGACCTTGTGGAACCGGCGGTAACAAAACTTTTTGAAAATTTATGATAAGGTAATTGACCCTTTGCATCGGGTTTAAAGTTATTATTATTACTTGCGTGAGAGCTGCCTTTATCAAATCTATTGTTTAATGTAGTTTCTAAAATGTCAGCTCTGCTGCGAAGAAAGGCTATGAAGTCACTTAAGAGTGGTAAATCGGACATATTGTTTCGGGTTTCTTCCCATTTTCCACTTGTGATTGGGTCTAATTTATTGGATATCATGTAAATTATGAGAGTATCCCATTGAGATACCGGTTGTCCAAGTGTCGTCAGGGCTCTGAGGTTTTTTGTAACAACGTCAATCAAATAACGCAATGATTTATGTGATTCCTTAAGAATAGGTTCAATTTTGAATAATGCTTTCAAATGATTATTGATTAAAACCTTTTTGTTGTCATACCTTTGACACAACAAGTCCCATGCTATTTTATAGTTGGGTGCTGAAAATTCAATTGATTTAATCACTTGTGCCGCGCTTCCTTCCAACGAGGCACGCAAATAATGGAATTTATTTATGTCTGGGACTGACTCGTTCTTATGTATAAGCGATTCAAAAGTGTCCCGAAATTCCAGCCACATAAAATAGTTGCCGTCATAAGAGGGTAGTTTGATAACTGGTAACTTTATGTTCAAATTATCCTGATGAGAACAACTACTATAAGAACTTCGTTTATCTTCCTCACTGGGAGGACGCAGCATAAGTAACGCTTGAGCACTAGAAATATTAGCATAAAATTTTGTTTCAGTTATTTCCCGTTCCTTTAACTGGTCATCAAGAACAGAGCACATCGATTCTATTTGAATTTGGCATTTCTCGAACTCCGAAAATAACGCTTCTATTCGCAATATTCGCATGTTTAATTCATTAAACTGACACTCTGAAATCTCTTCAACCTTCAATTTTTTCAAATCACTAAAGTAATTTTCAAAGCTAGTCAATCTGCCTCTAATCGACCCACGCTGTTTAATTAAATCTTTTAATTTTATGTCTGCTTCGAGCTCATTAATCTCGATCATTTTGTAATAAACAATTACCTAGTTAGTTATTATGCCAGTAAGGAATTAAGTAAGTAGCTACCTATTTAAAATTATAGCAAAGGCAAACAATAAATTAAGTTAAATAAATTGTGCATCAAACCAGGCAGGAATTGCAAGCGCGCAGGAATGCAGCGCTGAGTAGGCCAAGGTCAACGTGGCCAGATGATCGGCGCCACGTAGGTACGGGAGCGGGCCACAGTTCTTTCGATCGATGCGCTAGCGCAGGTTACCAGCCGCGCGTCGGTCGAACCTTCTAGACCGCCGCACACGATCCCTGGAAACGTCGGCCGAACCTACCTTGAGTAACTATTACGTATTTTACCCGTATGTATGGGGGTACCAATGTGTTTAAATATTTAAATGAGAAGTTATTTAAACACTAGAAGAGGGAAACTAGAAATTACTGCGAAAGTTTCTTAAAGAATAGGAAGCAAAAGAGAGAATAATTTAGGAAATGCGCATTAGTGATTTATGTACTAAGAAGTGAAATAGTTGATTAAGGCTATGCAGCTAATGAATTGCAATTATATTAGGTATATAAGTAAGGCTATGAGCTAATTATGTCAGACTCAGGCAAAAGGCACTTAAGCTTGTAATTAATTAAGTATATTTTTACTTTGAGACTTTAAGGAATTGTGCATTTATGCGTAGCGAATTGAAAGACAAAGTAGGTAGAAAACGAATAAACTCGAACTCGTGATGTTTAGAATTTAAAGATGCAATAATAAAACAGTCGTATTCAGAGCTAAGCAAACTAAGGCACACAAATAAAAGTTCCGAAAGGAAATAAAGATAAAGGTAAAGGAAAGAAAGGCACTCCCCTGCTTATGAAGATAACTGCACACGCCGCCGTTTCGAATTTGCAGTCCACAGGTCACTCGGCGCCTTTTGTTCTCGTTTCTCGATTCTTCTTTTCGCTTGCCGTGTATCGCGTAATGATTTATATACTTTATACTGCGATAGCTCGTGAAACGACCGTCCTGTCACGGTCGCCAATTTCTTGTAGGGGATTATAACTACAAGAATCAAAAAGAACTTGTAAACTTAAACCATTTACTCGTATTAAAGAAAATAATGTTAAGATGAACGCGTGCGTCGTCTAGCTCAGGTCTCAAGGAATGCCGCAGGGCCGTAGCGACGCGCCGCCCGCGCACCGCTCCCGCCCGCGGCCGTCCATCGCCTTATATGGCGTCAACAGACTCAATAACTTGATCCGGGCATAAAATCATTCAATTCATTCCTATCACCGCGTCGCAACGTTGTCTGACTATCAAACTGAGTAGGTACCTATTTCTAACCAATTCATCATTTAGATCAAATTTAACACAAATTAATAACAATATTTTTTGTTTTTAAATTTTTTACATGCTAGATTCACCTAAACCTAGTACGAAACTACCTAACACTATAGTTCTAGAGCCCACGACCAAAACCATGTCTCATAGCAATACGGCAAAAACCCTCTAAAATCGTTAGATTGTATGGTTCTGAACCCGACTAGGTGTGTAGTAACGGTCGAAAGTGTAGCAACAGCGTGGGAGGCCATTTCTGCTGTGTCAAAAAAAAAGGCAGTCGGTATTATAGCAATACGTCTGATAGTGAAAATGTACATAGATTTTATAATTGTATTACGAATAAGTTTGTTTTCAGACATTTTGCGCGTAGCATATAGCCTGAGCGCATTTTTGAAAATGTCAACAAATTTAGCCGACCTGTATCATAGCAATACGGATAATTTTTTTTTTAACTTTTCGTATTGCTGCCAGGATTACCAAAAACCTGTTTTCAGACACTTTAAGTGTAGCATATACTCCCAAAAACGAAAATAACGTTTCGGAGTCGCCTGGCCGACGCCTCTGTTAAATGTTTTTTTAAATTTACAGCCTTCATAGATATTCAAGAATCGGGTAAATTCTTTGTTAATTATCATCTAATAAATTCAGGGTCGCAACGTATTCATTGGTTTGTAACAGAGAATTCAAGATGCCTCAATACGATTTTTATCGAGTATCGAAAAGTTGTCTGATAGAGAAGGTGCTACACTTAATTTGTCTGATACAAATTTTTTGCACATGTGGACAACTTATTTTATCATGTCCAACAATTTTTAGACATATTGCTATGATACCGATCGGTAAAATTTGTTAACATTTTCAAAACGGTCTCAAAATTTAATGCGTTCACATTTCCGTCTGAAAATTGTTTTGTTCGCATCAAATTACCAAAATTTACTAATAAAAAAGCTTTTCAGACGTATTGCTATGAGACATTTTTTTTGTCTCATTTTTAATTTTTTTAAGTGATTTTACGGGTTTGCGCTACACCACTAACGTCTGAAAAATATGTTTCCGGTATCTCAGAACTATCATTCAACTACAGTCTGCAAATCAGACATATTGCTATGATGCAGTTCGGTAAAATTCTTTGACAATTTTGAAAATTCGGTCAGATCAAACGCTACGCGGAAAATGTCTGATATTGGTATTTTCGAGTTCAGGATAATCGTATCTATCGATTTGATGCGGTTTTGGCCGTATTGCTATGAGACAAAAATTTTGGTCGTGGGCTCTCGTACTACTAACATGGTTCTCAACCGAAAAACTAAGTTCTTATCTTATAATTACATTAATTGTATTATTATTTAACATAATGTGAGATCATGCATAGGAACATCAAATAAAGTTACGAAATACCTATTCTTACGTGAATGGCGCCTTAAATACTAGTCCTATGTATAAAAAAATTAAAGTAGCTAATAACCAATTTTAACAAGAGTTTTCTAACTTAATTTTTTTTATATCAAAAGTTAAACAACAAAAGTTAATTAAATTATATTCTCTAAACACAAACAAGTAAATCATATTAAATATGAAAACAAATAAATAAATAGTTACAATTGAAAACATAAAAGAAACAGATAAAACAGAGTGAAAAATAGGTACAAAAAATAATAATCCAACCTCAACAAGATTGCCTAACTTAACGGCAGTACCTCCTTAAATTAGGTAGACTTAGATTTTGTAATCATTAAAGACGAAATAACAATACCTTAAGTTACAGTTAAGAAAATTAAACTACTTATGTCATTAACATAGTAAATAATAAAATAATAAACCTTATTATACTATACTAAAGAACTAAAAAAAACTACTATTGCAGCACGTGATCGGGCATGTCGTCGAGTGCGCGGCGCAGCGAGGCCGGCAGCTCGGGCAGCCGGTACAGCGGGTCCGACCACGGCGGCAGCTGCAGCGCCTTGGCCGACTTGCCGTAGATGCCCTGCGCCGCACACATCCGCGACAAGTCGTCAAGCTCGCCCTCCGTCAGCTTCACCGTCGAATCCTGCCGAAACACATTTTTCAATTCGGCCATCGCATTACCGAAACTGAAACATTCCGACGGCTTTGGTGCTGTGGTTTTCTTGCGTAGCTGAAATACTGCCGAATTGGCCACGGAGACTGGCGCGCTGCTGCTGTGTGGTGCCGACGTCTTCAAGTCGGTCTTCGATCGATCATCCCTGGAGCGTTTTTTGAATGACATAATATAGTTATGCCATGCCCCGGGATCGACAGGCCGGACGACAACCTTTCTCCGCCGGCTGGTGTTCTTCTCGAGGATACGTCGCCAGTAGTCGCTGACCGGTGCGCTGCCGCGGCGAGGTATGGACTGCGCTCCCAAATGGTTTTCCGGCTTCATTATTTCCTGTGACGGCAACACACGCCCAACTTATTCTTCAATGGAATCTGTGACGTCGATGATGGTGAACCGAAATATCAGATAGTTCGATCGAAAAACAAGGGAACTGAACGGTCTCAGGTTGTGAGCGCGAATGAAGTATATATAGAGGTGGCAAGTACCTAAATATCTTGCCACCGTCACCCCCACCTCGCGGTAGATGACTCCACCCCTGCCACCGTTAGTCCCAATCCCCACCACAGCTGCCGGGAAACGAGCGTCCCCGTTAAGGGTGAGTCAATTTCCCTTATGTTAAAAAAAGTTAAATAAGATGAATCAGAAATTGAATATCTAGTGATTTCTAAATCACTGTACCTACTTATTGATGGATTGGCGATATTAGACACAAAGGACGCCGAGACTCAATAACTTGATCCGGGCATAAAATCATTCGATTCATTTCTATCACTGCGTCATAACGTTGAGTGAATGTTCGTTATAATATTAACTATCAAACTGAGTACCTATTTCTAACCAATTCATCATTTAGATCA
Organism: Pandemis corylana; assembly: GCA_949127965.1. Lineage (NCBI taxonomy): Eukaryota > Metazoa > Arthropoda > Insecta > Lepidoptera > Tortricidae > Pandemis > Pandemis corylana. The sequence continues at coordinate 9,286,757 of OX421866.1, read as the reverse complement.
AATTTAACACAAATTTAAAACGAGATTTTTGTTCACAAACATTTTAAGGCTAACATCCTAATTTTACCTAAACCTAGGCACGAAACTATTTAACACTGACATGGTTGTCAACCGAAAAACTAAGTTCTTGTCTTATTATTATATTATTATTTAACATATCATGAGATCAGCATAGCAACATGAAATCAAGTTACAAAATATTCTTACGTTAATAGCGCCTTAAATACTAGAATTCATTAAAGTAATAAACAATTTTATCAAGAATTTCCTGGCGAATTTTTTTTTTATTTAAAAGTTGAACAAAATAAAAGTTAATTAAACCACATTCTCTAACTACAAGTAAAGGCAAGTTATTATTAAAAGTTTAATAAAATTAAATTATAAAACTCACTCTAAATACTTAAAAAATCTAAAATAAACGAAAGCACAACATCTTATTCCTCAAAACATAATACTTTCTAAATATATCTATTTTTAATCAACGTTCTTCTTAATGAACGGTGTGTTTCATTCAGTCTTCATAAAAAAAACCTTAATTTTACCTAAACCTCGATAAGAAACTATCTAACATTATAATGTTCCCAATTTTAATATTAGGTATTTAACATTTTAATATTATGGAATGAAACATCGTAACATGAAATCAAGATACGAAAATATTCTTACGTCAACGCTGGTGCCTTAAATATCTACTTAACTAATTCAGTCTGCAGTTTTTAATCAGTCATGATCATTTTACTGTAGGCAAATCAAATATTTTTTACTATAGGGCATAAACAATTTTAACAAGGATTTCCTAGCTTCAATACTATAAAAAATAAACATTTAAATGCCTTTTTAAAATTGACAAAGTCTACCTTATGTACAAAAAAATGACAGAAATATAAAATACTAACAAAACAAAACTAAATAAAATCTTTAAACAAATGCAAATGAAATAAATAAAATATGAACCAATGAAAGTAGCAAGTGCAACGTTAAAAGAAACAAAAAAAAGTCATCTAATCTGAACAAGAATTGCCTAGCTAGCCAGATGATCAGTAGTTACACTAAACTAAATAATTTAAAAATTGTCATTTCTATCTCTTTAACAAGTGGCAGCCTAATCGGGCTGATTGACCATCTTTGTTCGATGTCCCAACTCGAACCGCAACACCTTAGGCCGCCGACGTTTTTGAGTAGGTTTTCAAAAGATCGTCTCTCGAACGGTTTTTGAATGACATGATATTTATAGTCATGCCATGCCTTGTGATCAATAGGCCTCGCGACGACCATTTTCCTCCTGCTGATGCTCCTCTTCTGAATACGTCGCCAGAAGTCGCTGACAGGTGCTTTGCCGTGGTGCTGGATCGGTTTCGACGAACATTCGCTGCTCAAAGAGGTTCACGACTCCGTATTTTTCTTCGGCGACAACACGGGGCCCGCTGGTTTTGCAGTCATCATCCAGTGCTGGTCGGAGCGAAGGCATACCTCACCGCTGCCAGGTTGTATGCTCACGCTACTGCCGGATGGCATGGACGACTTTGACTTTGTCAGCGCCATCCGTAGCTGGGTTGAAGCAGCCAGGGACAAAAAGTAGATTCCATGACTGAACTAGAAGATGACAGTTTTAAATAAACCAACAAAATATCAGATAGCTCGCATCAAAACAGAAACTATACAAATCTGAAAATTATCGTTCCTTGAGCATCGACGCGAGTTTCCCGGCAACGGTGGTGGGGATGTGGATGGACCGCGGTAATGGCTCGAGGAGCGAGGGTTGAGAATCATATATAATCGATCCGACGCACGATTCAGTTCAGTTGCACTTTCACCCTGAGACAGTGCAGTACCCTATTTTCGTGTGCGCAACTTCAAGATCTTTGCTGTTCATTTGCCGGCTTTTTTTGAAGAACTGCAAATGGCTAAGACTACGTCGTCCGTCCCACTCAGTAGCAGTGTAGTGGTGCTGCCCAGCCGCAGCGAAGAAAATCCTTGTCCCGGCGCCCCTCAACACCAGAAAAACGAGTTCCAGAGAAAACTGCTTCAAAAATACATGAAGAGGAAGAAAAATCATATTATAAGTCCTATCGATCTTGGACGTTGGAAGCATCGTATCAAATTAACTAAGAATAATCTGCTGAGGGAGCTTCTGAATACGCAGTCTGATTCATCAACACCACCCAGAGGCAGCGCACGAGCCACATCGGGCAGTCCACAGCTGAAGGCTTACAGAGTTGCCATACATGTCAATTCGCAGCTTTTGTGTAAGTTGAGGAGGCTGGCTGAAACCCGATTAGAAAAAGGCATTTCAAAATTGGAGTCGATGTAGTCCACACTGCGCAGCCGCATCGTTTCGACCAGCCAGCATGCTCAGCCCAGCAGACAGCGCATCACACATCTGTTAGAGAAATAAGACTTCAACTTTACTGTACCTTTGATACCATATGATCTTTTTCTTTATTTATTGTATACTTTATCAAAAAATGTTAGTTTAAATGTTAATTATGTTAATTGTTGTAAGGTTAATTGATAATTATTGTATAGTTTTGATTCTACTTTAATCTTGTTATTCAATTACCTTTTATTCTTGTAAAAGTCTATTCATAGTAAGTTTGTGACAAATTAGATGTAAGATCGTATAATTATAGTCATCATCATTAAAATAGTTAATTCTTGCTTGTATTTTTTTGCTTTTAATAATTATTGAGCCAGAACATTCTTGTTAAAATTATTTATTACTACCGAAAGCAAAATAGTAAATCCCCATTTTGAAGAATGAATTTTTGAATAATTCAATAAATCTAATTAAGCAACGTTGCCTAGATTTGTAATTTTATATTATGTAGTGGTATGATGTTAGCATAAGTAAGGTCGATGACGTCCGGTAAGTGGGCTGCACATTGTGGGCAGTGGGTCGGGGTCTCCGGTCCGTGCACTACACTTCGTATCCTTGGGCTTCTGCATCGTCGAATAGTCGTCGCCCATTTGGGCAGATTTTTTTTGAGTTTCATGTTGTGTGTCTGCAATTAAAGTCGCCCGTTACGATCGGGGGCAGCGGCGAGTCCAGCATGTCGTGGACATCAACCTTATAGAATGCAAACAAACACACGCTGAGGGTGGCCGTTGGCGTAAATTTCCACATCGAGGGTATAAGACGACCGGCGGTTCGTCAGTATAGACAGTAGTTGGAGCACCAAAACTCACTTCATTAAGATAGCTAGACTCGTGTAGGTGTTTCCCAGTAGTTTCTCTGGTGGCTGGTTCCTTGGAGAAATAAATGACGCAATAGATCGGTTACGCCTTAAGCTGTTGTTCGGACGGGGTTCGGTTGAAGAATGCCCGCGCGGGCGGTGCACCTCTGTTTCATAGCCTCGCTGCGTATCGCAACTGGACACAGTAGGTGAGCGGGGGGCGGGGCCTAGGAGTGTTTATTTACGTTATCACATTTACATTAACAATCGTTTAATGATACATTTTACTATATATATACATACACTACAATATAATTTTCCAATACCTAGCACAATTAAAATAAATTTAAAAATGTAAAACAAAGAAAGCATACAAATATTAACTATTAACAGAAAATAATTAAACAAACAACAATTTCTACATTTATAAATAAAATATACATTTAAATTAAACAATAATTTCCTAGCTTAATAATTATTAGTATGTACATGTATATATACGATCACACAAAATGCGGCTTACACTGCCGGTAGCTGCGAATTGGCCGCGGAGACTGGCGCGCTGCTGCCGTGCGGTGCCAGTGACTTTGAGCCGGTCGTCCCAAGATTGTCCCTCGAACGTTTTTTGATTGACATAATATAATTATGCCACGCATTGGGATCGACAGGCCTCACAACAACTTTTCTTCTGCGGCTGGAGAGTTCCTTGCGTAAGTTACGCCAATAGTCGCTTAGTGGTGCGCTGCTACGGCGCAGTGTTGGCTGCGCTCCCGAACCGTTTTCCGACGGCTTCTTCTGTTTGGGCGACGACACGGACCCAATTGGTTTCGTGGATACGTCTGTCATCCCAGAGCGCCCTTCGAAGCGATGACGTACCTCGCCGCTGCCGGATGGCAAGCACGACTTCGTCTTTGTCGGTGCCGGTCGCAGTTGCTTTGTAGTAGCCAGGGACACAAAAGTAGGTTCCATGACTACGAGGGTAGGTGACGGTTTTAAATAAACCAACAAAGTATCAGATCGCTCGATCGAAGACAGGGGAAGTGAACGGTTTCAGTTTGAGAGCGCGAATGAAGTAGATATATATAGAGGTGAGAAGTGCCTATGTACCTCACCACTGTCACCCCCACCCCCGGAAGGTAGCTCCGCCCCTGCTCCCGTTCGTCCCGATCCCCACCGCAGCTGCCGGGAAAGGAACGATCCCCGTTAAGGGTGACTCCATTTCTTTTATGTTAATATAATTTAAATAAGATGGATCCGAAATTGAATAATGATTTCAAAAATCACTGATCTAAATCTATTGATGGATTGGCGATATTAGACGGAAAGGACGCCGAGACTCAATAACTTGATCCGGGCATAAAATCTTCAATTCATTTCTATCACCGCGTCGCAACGTTGTCTGACTATCAAACTGAGTAGGTACCTATTTCTAACCAATTCATCATTTAGATCAAATTTAACACAAATTAATAACAATATTTTTTGTTTTTAAATTCTTTACATGCTAGATTCACCTAAACCTAGTACGAAACTACCTAACACTAACATGGTTCTCAACCGAAAAACTAAGTTCTTGTCTTATTATTATATTATTATTTAACATATCATGAGATCAGCATAGCAACATGAAATCAAGTTACAAAATATTCTTACGTTAATAGCGCCTTAAATACTAGAATTCATTAAAGTAATAAACAATTTTATCAAGAATTTCCTGGCTTATTTTTTTTTTATTTAAAAGTTGAACAAAATAAAAGTTAATTAAACCACATTCTCTAACTACAAGTAAAGGCAAGTTATTATTAAAAGTTTAATAAAATTAAATTATAAAACTCACTCTAAATACTTAAAAAATCTAAAATAAACGAAAGCGCAACAGCTTATTCTTCAAAACATAATACTTTCTAAATTTATCTTTTTTTAATCAACGTTCTTCTTAATGAACGGTGTGTTTCATTCAGTCTTCATAAAAAAAAACCTTAATTTTACCTAAACCTCGGTAAGAAACTATCTAACATTATAATGTTCCCAATTTTAATATTAGGTATTTAACATTTTAATATTATGGAATGAAACATCGTAACATGAAATCAAGATACGAAAATATTCTTACGTCAACGCTGGTGCCTTAAATATCTACTTAACTAATTCAGTCTGCAGTTTTTAATCAGTCATGATCATTTTACTGTAGGCAAATCAAATATTTTTTACTATAGGGCATAAACAATTTTAACAAGGATTTCCTAGCTTCAATACTATAAAAAATCAATTCAAAAATCAATTAACCTTACTTTAGAACATAATTAACATTTAAACTAACATTTTTTTAAAAAGGAATATGCAAAAAAAAATCTTAATGTCAGTGAAAATTAGAACACAGAAAAATCCGAAAAGTAAAGCTATGACCGGGAATCGAACCCGGATCCTCGTCATTCCGTGACGCATACTATACCCCTACACCACCCATGGATAGTCTCCGAATTTTTCTACCCGTTACTAACTGTCACGTGACCTTTTCTCCTATCCTATTTTTCTATGTGTTCTAATTTACACTGGCGTTTAGAAATTTAATTTCTAACGGTAAAACCGAAAAAGTTAAACATTAAAATCAGGAAATAAAAATTCTTGATTCATTTGATAGTAAAGCAATATTATACAATAATTAAAGAAAAAGATATAGTAAAAGTTGAAGTCTCTAACAGATCTGTGATGCGCTGTCTGCTGGGCTGAGCATGCTGGCTTCTCGACGCGATAAGGTTGCGCAGTGTGGACTACTTGTCTTCGACTCCAATTTTAAGTTCCCTTTTTCAAACGGGTTTCAGCCAGCCTCTTCAACTTACACAAAAGCTGCGAATTGACGTGCATGGCAACTCGGTAAGTTTTCAGCTGTGGACTGCCCGTTGTGGCTCGTGCGCTGCCTCTCGGTGGTGTTGATGACTCAGACTGTGTATTGAGAAGCTCCCACAGCAGACTGTTCTTAGTGAATTCGATACGATGCTTCCAACGTCCAAGATTGATAGGACTTATAATATGCTTTTTGCAGTTCTTCAAAAGAAGCCGGCAAATGAACAGCAAAGATCTTGAAATTACGCACACGAAATTAGGGTACTACACTGTCTCAGGGTGAAAGTGCAATTGAACTGAATCGTGCGTCGGATCCTCAACCCTCGCTCCTCGACCCATTACCGCGGTCCATGCACATCCCCACCACTTGAGCTGTTGTTCGGACGGGGTTCCGTAGGAGAATGCTCGCGCACGAGAGCGCGCGTCTTATTTATAGCGGCGCTGCGCTTCGCAACTAGACAAGGTAGGTGAGCGGGAGGCGGGTTTATTTGCGTGATCATATTTACATTAATAATTATTTTCAATAACAGTAATATTATTTAGATCAAGTTTAGGCACTATAAGTTATAAAAAAATTAAGTTAAGAAAGAAGTGATTTTTATTTAGGAAGCTTATGTTATTGCTCAAGGCGGAACTGATCCATCAGGTCGATGACGTCCGGTAAGTGGGCTGCACATTGTGGGCAGTGAGTCGGGGTCTCCGGTCCGTGCACTTCGTATCCTTGGGCTTCTGCATCGTCGAAGAGTCATCGCCCATTTGGGCAATTTTTTTTTGAGTTTCATGTTGTGTGTCTGCAATTAAAGTCGCCCGTTACGATCGGGGGCAGCGGCGAGTCCAGCATGTCGTGGACATCAACCTTATAGAATGCAAACAAACACACGCTGAGAATGGCCGTTGGCGTAAATTTCCACATCGAGGGTATAAGACGACCGGCGGTTCGTCAGTATAGACAGTAGTTGGAGCACCAAAACTCACTTCATTAAGATAGCTAGACTCGTGTAGGTGTTTCCCAGTAGATTCTCTGGTGGCTGGTTCCTTGGAAAAATAAATGACGCAATAGATCGGTTACGCCTTAAGCTGTTGTTCGGACGGGGTTCGGTTGAAGAATGCCCGCGCGGGCGGCGCACCTCTGTTTTATAGCCTCGCTGCGTATCGCAACTGGACACAGTAGGTGAGCGGGGGGCGGGGCCTAGGAGTGTTTATTTACGTTATCACGTTTACATTAACAATCGTTTAATGATACATTACTATATACCTATATACATACACTACAGTATAATTTTCCAATACCTAGCACAATTAATATAAATTAAAAAATGTAAAACAAAGAAAGCATACAAATATTAGATATTAATAAATACCTAAACAGAAAATAATTAAACAAACAAAAATTTCTACATTTATAAATAAAATATACATTTAAATTAAACAATAATTTCCTAGCTTAATAATTATTAGTATGTACATGTATATATACGATCACACAAAATGCGGCTTACACTGCCGGTAGCTGCGAATTGGCCGCGGAGACTGGCGCGCTGCTGCCGTGCGGTGCCAGTGACTTTGAGCCGGTCTTCCCAAAATCGTCCCTCGAACGTTTTTTGATTGACATAATATAATTATGCCACGCATTGGGATCGACAGGCCTCACAACAACTTTTCTTCTGCGGCTGGAGAGTTCCTTGCGTAAGTTACGCCAATAGTCGCTTAGTGGTGCGCTGCTACGGCGCAGTGTTGGCTTCGCTCCCGAACGGTTTTCCGACGGCTTCTTCTGTTTGGGCGACGACACGGACCCAATTGGTTTCGTGGATACGTCTGTCATCCCAGAGCGCCCTTCGAAGCGATGACGTACCTCGCCGCTGCCGGATGGCAAGGGCGACTTCGTCTTTGTCGGTGCCGGTCGCAGTTGCTTTGTAGTAGCCAGGGACACAAAAGTAGATTCCATGACTACGAGGGTGGGTGACGGTTTTAAGTAAACCAACAAAGTATCAGATCGCTCGATCGAAGACAGGGGAACTGAACGGTTTCAGTTTGAGAGCGCGAATGAAGTATATATAGAGGTGAGAAGTGCCTATGTACCTCACCACTGTCACCCCCACCCCCGGAAGGTAGCTCCGCCCCTGCTCCCGTTCGTCCCGATCCCCACCGCAGCTGCCGGGAAAGGAACGATCCCCGTTAAGGGTGACTCCATTTCTTTTATGTTAAAATAATTTAAATAAGATGGATCCGAAATTGAATAATGATTTCTAAATCACTGATCTAAATCTATTGATGGATTGGCGATATTAGACAGAAAGGACGCCGAGACTCAATAACTTGATCCGGGCATAAAATCATTCAATTCATTCCTATCACCGTGTCGCAACGTTGTCTGACTATCAAACTGAGTAGGTACCAATTTCTAACCAATTCATCATTTAGATCAAATTTAACACAAATTTATAACAATATTTTTGTTTTTAAATTTTTTACATGCTAGATTTACCTAAACCTAGTACGAAACTACCTAACACTAACATGGTTCTCAACCGAAAAACTAAGTTCTTATCTTATAATTACATTAATTGTATTATTATTTAACATAATGTGAGATCAAGCATAGGAACATCAAATAAAGTTACGAAATACCTATTCTTACGTGAATGGCGCCTTAAATACTAGGCCTATGTATAAAAAAATTAAGGTAGCTAATAACCAATTTTAACAAGAGTTTTCTAACTTATTTTTTTTTTTTGATCAAAAGTTAATTGAATTATATTCTCTAAACACAAAAAAGTAAATCATATTAAATATGAAAACAAATAAATAAATAGTTACAATTGAAAATATAAAAGAAACAGATAAAACAGAGTGAAAAATAGGTACAAAAAATAATAATCTAACCTCAACAAGAATTGCCTAACTTAACGGCAGTACCTACTTAAATTAGGTACAATAGACTCTTAGATTTTGTAATCATTAAAGACGAAATAACAATACCTTAAGTTACAGTTAAGAAAATTAAACTACTTATGTCATTAACATAGTAAATAATAAAATAAAAAACCTATACTAAAAAACTAAAAAAAACTACTATTGCAGCACGTGATCGGGCTCGTCGTCGAGTGCGCGGCGCAGCGAGGCCGGCAGCTCGGGCAGCCGGTACAGCGGGTCCGACCACGGCGGCAGCTGCAGCGCCTTGGCCGACTTGCCGTAGATGCCCTGCGCCGCACACATCCGCGACAAGTCGTCAAGCTCGCCCTCCGTCAGCTTCACCGTCGTATCCTGCAGAAACACATTTTTCAATTCGGCCATCGCATTACCGAAACTGAAACATTCCGACGGTTTTGGTGCTGTGGTTCTCTTGCGTAGCTGAAATACTGCCGAATTGGCCACGGAGACTGGCGCGCTGCTGCTGTGTGGTGCCGGCGTCTTCAAGTCGGTCTTCGATCGATCATCCCTGGAGCGTTTTTTGAATGACATAATATAGTTATGCCATGCCCCGGGATCGACAGGCCGGACGACAACCTTTCTCCGCCGGCTGGTGTTCTTCTCGAGGATACGTCGCCAGTAGTCGCTGACCGGTGCGCTGCCGCGGCGAGGTATGGACTGCGCTCCCAAATGGTTTTCCGGCTTCATTATTTCCTGTGACGGCAACACAAGCCCAACTTATTCTTCAATGGAATCTGTGACGTCGATGATGGTGAACCGAAATATCAGATAGTTCGATCGAAAAACAAGGGAACTGAACGGTCTCAGGTTGTGAGCGCGAATGAAGTATATATAGAGGTGGCAAGTACCTAAATATCTTGCCACCGTCACCCCCACCCCGCGGTAGATGACTCCACCCCTGCCGCCGTTAGTCCCAATCCCCACCACAGCTGCCGGGAAACGAGCGTCCCCGTTAAGGGTGAGTCAATTTCCCATATGTTAAAAAAAGTTAAATAAGATGAATCAGAAATTGAATATCTAGTGATTTCTAAATCACTGTACCTACTTATTGATGGATTGGCGATATTAGACACAAAGGACGCCGAGACTCAATAACTTGATCCGGGCATAAAATCATTCGATTCATTTCTATCACTGCGTCATAACGTTGAGTGAATGTTCGTTATAATATTAACTATCAAACCGAGTACCTATTTCTAACCAATTCATCATTTAGATCAAATTTAACACAAATTTAAAACGAGATTTTTGTTCACAAACATTTTAAGGCTAACATCCTAATTTTACCTAAACCTAGGCACGAAACTATTTAACACTGACATGGTTGTCAACCGAAAAACTAAGTTCTTGTCTTATTATTATATTATTATTTAACATATCATGAGATCAGCATAGCAGCATGAAATCAAGTTACAAAATATTCTTACGTTAATAGCGCCTTAAATACTAGAATTCATTAAAGTAATAAACAATTTTATCAAGAATTTCCTGGCTTATTTTTTTTCTATTTAAAAGTTGAACAAAATAAAAGTTAATTAAACCACATTATCTAACTACAAGTAAAGGCAAGTTATTATTAAAAGTTTAATAAAATTAAATTATAAAACTCACTCTAAATACTTAAAAAATCTAAAATAAACGAAAGCACAACATCTTATTCTTCAAAACATAATACTTTCTAAATTTATCTTTTTTTAATCAACGTTCTTCTTAATGAACGGTGTGTTTCATTCAGTCTTCATAAAAAAAACCTTAATTTTACCTAAACCTCGGTAAGAAACTATCTAACATTATAATGTTCCCAATTTTAATATTAGGTATTTAACATTTTAATATTATGGAATGAAACATCGTAACATGAAATCAAGATACGAAAATATTCTTACGTCAACGCTGGTGCCTTAAATATCTACATATCTACTTAACTAATTCAGTCTGCAGTTTTTAATCAGTCATGATCATTTTACTGTAGGCAAATCAAATATTTTTTACTATAGGGCATAAACAATTTTAACAAGGATTTCCTAGCTTCAATACTATAAAAAATAAACATTTAAATGCCTTTTGAAAATTGACAGTCTACCTTATCTACAAAAAAATGACAGAAATATAAAATACTAACAAAACAAAACTAAATAAAATCTTTAAACAAATGCAAATTAAATAAATAAAATATGAACCAATGAAAGTAGCAAGTGCAACTATAAAAGAAACAAAAAAAAGTCATTTAATCTGAACAAGAATTGCCTAGCCAGATGATCAGTAGTTACACTAAACTAAATAATTTAAAAATTGACATTTCTATCTCTTTAACAAGTGGCAGCCCAATCGGGCTGATTGACCATCTTTGTTCGATGTCCCAACTCGAACCGCAACACCTCAGGCCGCCGGCGTTTTTGAGTAGGTTTTCAGAAGATCGTCTCTCGAACGGTTTTTGAATGACATGATATTTATAGTCATGCCATGCCTTGTGATCAATAGGCCTCGCGACGACCATTTTCCTCCTGCTGATGCTCCTCTTCTGAATACGTCGCCAGAAGTCGCAGACAGGTGCTTTGCCGTGGTGCTGGATCGGTTTCGACGAACATTCGCTGCTCAAAGAATTATGCTCACGGTTGCTGTTCATTTGCCGGCTTTTTTTGAAGAACTGCAAATGGCTAAGACTACGTCGTCCGTCCCACTCAGTAGCAGCGTAGTGGTGCTGCCCAGCTGCAGCGAAGAAAATCCTTGTCCTGGCGCCCCTCAACACCAGAAAAACGAGTTCCAGAGAAAACTGCTTCAAAAATACATGAAGAGGAAGAAAAATCATATTATAAGTCCTATCGATCTTGGACGTTGGAAGCATCGTATCAAAGTAACTAAGAATAGTCTGCTGAGGGAGCTTCTGAATACGCAGTCTGATTCATCAACACCACCCAGAGGCAGCGCACGAGCCACATCGGACAGTCCACAGCTGAAGGCTTACAGAGTTGCCATACATGTCAATTCGCAGCTTTTGTGTAAGTTGAGGAGGCTGGCTGAAACCCGATTAGAAAAAGGCATTTCAAAATTGGAGTCGATGTAGTCCACACTGCGCAGCCGCATCGTTTCGACCAGCCAGCATGCTCAGCCCAGCAGACAGCGCATCACACGTCTGTTAGAGAAATAAGACTTCAACTTTACTGTAATCTTTTTCTTTATTCTTTATTAAAAAATGTTAGTTTAAATGTTAATTTTTGTAAGGTTAATTGATAATTATTGTATAGTTTTGATTCTAGTTTAATCTTGTTATTCAATTACCTTTTATTCTTGTAAAAATCTATTCATAGTAAGATTGTGACAAATTAGATGTAAGATCGTATAATTATAGTCATCATCATTAAAATAGTTAATTCTTGCTTGTATTTTTTTGCTTTTAATAATTATTGAGCCAGAATATTCTTGTTAAAATTATTTATTACTGTTAAAGTTATATCAACAATGTACCAGTGCTGCCATCTGTGGCGCTATAGTGTTACTAACTTTTTTAATAAAATACCTTCTTCCTATTTTTGCCACTGAACGTGTAGTTTTATTTGAGGTTATGGGCCTCTGCAATTAATAAAATTACGAGTTTTTAACAAGAATTTCGGATTTTAACGAGTGTTAAAAACTATCTTGAATCGCGAACGTGAACGTGAAAAGTTGTCATAAGTTTTTCGCAGACCAAAATAAGGTCTAACTAGCTACTAAAGTAACCGACTGTCGTAATCGTAAGTTGTAATGGCGGCGAACTACCTAGTTAATGTGCCGAAATTAAAAGGACGTGAAAATTACAGCGAATGGTGCTTCGCAGCAGAGAATTTTTTAATCCTCGAAAACATGAAGCATTGCGTGCGCCCAACAGAAGGAGTTACCATAAAACCTGCAGATGACGAAAGAACCAAAGCCAAATTGATTATGACAATGGATCCGTCTTTATACGTACACGTAAAGAATGTGAAGACTTCGAAAGAATTGTGGGATAAATTGAAACAATTATTCGATGATAATGGTTTCACGCGAAAAATAAGCTTGCTGCGGAATTTAATTTCGATTAGACGGGAAAACTGCAGCTCGATGACGTCCTACGTGACTCAGATTATCGATACAGCACAGAAATTAAGCGGCACAGGCTTTGAAATTAATGATCAGTGGACAGGATCGTTGCTGTTAGCAGGTTTGCCAGATCGTTTTTCACCAATGATCATGGCTATTGAGCATTCAGGTATTTTGATAACGACAGATACCATCAAAACAAAATTGTTGGACATGGAATTAGGAACGGAACAGGATGAGGGTGAAATTAGCGGTGCATTTGCTATTCAAAATAAAAAGTTTCATTGGTCTATGGCAAAGAAGAAAAATGTAGGTAACTCTGGCACGTCAAACTCAAACGTCAATGTCAAAGTGGTCAAATGTTATCGATGCAAACAAGAGGGCCATTATAGAAACAAATGTCCGAATAATGTCAATAACTCATCAAATTCCAAGAACAAAAATACAATGCAAACAAATGCGTTTAGCGCTGTTTTCCTGAGTGGAAACTTTAACGCCAACGAATGGTATATTGATTCTGGTGCGAGTATACACCTAACGGCACACGAAAGTTGGGTGATGAATGCTTCGTATGAACAAGAAAAAGAAATTGTTGTAGCAAACAGTGAAAAGGTGTCTGTTTTATGTTCCGGCGATGTTAAAATTAAGACCACGACTGATAATTTTGAATACGACATTGTGGTAGAAGATGTTTATTGTGTTCCAACACTAACAACAAATTTACTTTCCGTTAGCGAATTAATAAGGAAAGGAAATAAGATAACGTTTTCTGAAAATGGCTGTTCAGTGTACAACAAAAAGAATGTGTTGGTGGCTACAGCATCATTGACAAATGGAGTGTACAAGGTAAACTTATCCAACCAAATACACTTGGCTGCATCAGTTGTACCAGGTATTGTGTGGCATCGCAGATTGGGACATGTCAATAAAGACTATTTGAATCAGATGAAGAATGCTGTACTTGGTATGTCATGTACTGACAAGGTGGAAATAACCAAGTCATCTTGCCCTACATGCTGTGAAGGTAAGCAGAGTCGCTTACCATTCAAGAATACTAGCCAAAGAAGTGGCAATCTGCTTGATATAGTGCATACAGACATCTGTGGGCCTATGGAAAACACTTCTCTAGGAGGCTCAAGATATTTCTTATTATTCGTTGATGACCATAGCCGTATGACATTTGTTTATTTTCTGAAACACAAGAATGAAGCTTTGAAGTATTTTAAACAATATAAAGCTCAAGTGGAAAATCAAACAAAGAGAACAATAAAAATATTACGCAGCGATAATGGGATGGAATACTGCAACAAAGAATTTGATAACTATTTGAGTACTGCTGGTGTGATTCATCAAAAGACTAACCCATACACGCCTCAGCAAAATGGATTGTGCGAAAGATTTAATCGCACAATAGTTGAGAAGGCAAGATGTCTGCTCTTCGATGCGAACCTAGGCAAGGAGTTCTGGGGAGAAGCCACTAATACAGCAGTGTATCTACAAAACCGGATTGTGGCAGCAGCTCTAGGATACAGAACACCTTATGAAATATGGACAGGCTCTAAACCAGACATAAGCCATATTAGAATTTTTGGGAGCACCGTAATGGCTCATATAGCCAAAGAGAAACGAAAAAAGTGGGATAAGAAATCTGAAAAATGTATTCTGATTGGATATCCTGATAATGTTAAAGGATATAGACTTTTTAATCCGAAAACGAAGGCTGTGTTCACTAGTAGAGATGTCATTATTACTGAACCGGAATCAAAACCTAACTGTCAAATTGAAGTACAAAATCAAGGTTTTGATTCAGTGGGGGAAGAATCTAAGCCAGAAGAAATTAACAAGCAAATCTTAGAAACAAGTTCTAGTAAAGATGATACAGAAATCCTGGATAATACTAGTTTGTCATCGGAGAACACACTTCTTGACATTGATGACACATATGTTCCCAGTGATTATGAAGATGCTAGCAGCATTCTGGAGAACAGAGAAATGGACTATATTACCAATCCTAAGCGTGAAAGAAGGAGACCGGATATATATGGTTTTTCAAATCTTTGCATAAACAATAGTACATATGAAAATGCAGCTGGCATGTCTCTGAAGGAAGCTCTAAATGGACCAGAGAAAGAGCAGTGGAAGATCGCTATGAGTGAAGAATTGCAAAGTTTCAAGGACAATGATGCGTGGGAGTTGAGCAATGCTCCACTAGATGGTAGAGTTGTGCGATGCAAGTGGGTGTTGTGTAAAAAATATGATAGTGATAATAATGTGCGATTTCGTGCGCGTCTAGTGGCCAAAGGCTTTTCTCAAGTCGAAGGTATTGACTATACGGACACATTTTCTCCAGTAGTGAGATATACTACTTTACGATTACTATTTGCATTGTCAGTACAACTGGGTCTAGATGTAACACATCTTGATGTGACAACTGCTTTCTTGAACGGAAACCTTGAGGAAGAAATTTATATGGAAATACCAGAAGGTTTTTCTGAAATTAAGGAGAATGGTACAGTCCTTAAATTAAAAAAGGCGATTTATGGCCTTAAGCAGTCCTCAAGGGCATGGTACAGGAAGGTAGATGAATGTTTATCAAAAGTTGGCTATATTCGTTCTAAAATAGAGCCATGTATGTATTTAAAATTACAAGATAAATTTAAAACTATCGTCACTCTCTATGTCGATGACTTTTTTATTTTTTCAAATGATTGTAGAGAGACCAAATGTTTGAAGGACATTTTAGCTAGTCACTTCAAAATAAAAGATCTAGGGCCAGTTAAAAAATGTCTAGGTGTTAATGTAACTGTCAATAAATTAAAAAAAACTGTAACATTAAGTCAAAAAGATTATATTGATCAGTTATTGTACAAATTCAATATGAGTCAGTGTAAAACTGTTCAAACTCCTATGGAGACAAAGTTACAGCTATTAAAAGGTGAAAGTTATGTTGGCAAGTTTCCCTATCAACAAATAATAGGCTGCCTCATGTATTTGGCAGTGCTTACTAGGCCTGACATAGCATTTGCAGTAGGTTTTTTGAGTCAGTTCAATAATTGTTATACAAAGGAACACTGTTTATATGTTAAACGTATATTGAGATATTTGAAACATACAAAATATTATGGCTTAAAATATACTGCTGATGGGAGTTCGGTTTTAGAGGGGTTTGTTGATGCTGACTGGGGAGCTAATGTTATTGACAGAAGGTCATATACTGGCTTCTGTTTTTCTTTATCTGGCTGTGTAATTTCTTGGGAGGTGAAGAAACAGAAAACCGTGGCTCTATCCAGCAGTGAAGCAGAGTACATGGGGTTGGCTGAAGCCTGCAAAGAATCAATTTACTTGAGGAATTTGCAATATGAAATAACAAGTAAAATGTACACTATTAATCTCTTTAATGATAATCAGAGCGCACTGAAGATGTCTGCAAACCCGGTTTATCATAAAAGAACCAAACACATTGATATTAAATATCATTTTTGTAGAGATTGTGTAACTAACAAAATTGTAAATATTAAGTATTTGCCTACAGCTGAAATGCCTGCTGACCTGTTAACAAAAAGCTTATGTTCTGCTAAACATTATTATTTTTTAAATAAATTGGGCGTTTTACATGTTTAGCTTATATAATATGCTATGTGTGGTCACATTGTTGAATATAGTGGGGGTGTTAAAGTTATATCAACAATGTACCAGTGCTGCCATCTGTGGCGCTATAGTGTTACTAACTTTTTTAATAAAATACCTTCTTCCTATTTTTGCCACTGAACGTGTAGTTTTATTTGAATTACTACCGATAGCAAAATAGTAAATCCCCATTTTGAAGAATGAATTTTTGCATAATTCGATAAATCTAATTAAGCAACGTTGCCTAGATTTGTAATTTTATATTATGTCACTACATATGATGTTAGCATAAGTATGAAGTACTACTGATTTGATTCAAATAAATTGATCAAAAATTCATTCTCCAAAATATGTTTTTACTATTTTTCTATCGGTAATAAATAATTTTAACAAGAATTTTCAGGCTTAATAATTATTAAAAGCAAAAAAATACAAGCAAGTATTAATCATTTTAATGATGAATCTTTTTGGTGATGATGATGACTAAATTATACGATCTTACATCTAATTTGTCACACACTTTA
Source organism: Pandemis corylana (assembly GCA_949127965.1). Taxonomy (NCBI): domain Eukaryota; kingdom Metazoa; phylum Arthropoda; class Insecta; order Lepidoptera; family Tortricidae; genus Pandemis; species Pandemis corylana. The sequence continues at coordinate 9,269,602 of OX421866.1, read as the reverse complement.
CTATGAATAGATTTTTACAAGAAAAAAGGGTAATTCAATAACAATATTAAATTAGAATCACAAATATACAATAATTATCAATTAACCTTACTTTAGAACATAATTAACATTTAAACTAACATTTTTAAAAAAAGGAATATACAAAAAAAAATCTTAATGTCAGTGAAAATTAGAACACAGAAAAATCCGAAAAGTAAAGCTATGACCGGGAATCGAACCCGGATCCTCGTCATTCCGTGACGCATACTATACCCCTACACCACCCATGGATAGTCTCCGAATTTTTCTACCCGTTACTAACTGTCACGTGACCTTTTCTCCTATCCTTTTTTTCTATGTGTTCTAATTTTCACTGGCGTTTAGAAATTTAATTTCTAACGGTAAAACCGAAAAAGTTAAACATTAAAATCAGGAAATAAAAATTCTTGATTCATTTGATAGTAAAGCAATATTATACAATAATTAAAGAAAAAGATATAGTAAAAGTTGAAGTCTCTAACAGATCTGTGATGCGCTGTCTGCTGGGCTGAGCATGCTGGCTTCTCGACGCGATAAGGTTGCGCAGTGTGGACTACTTGTCTTCGACTCCAATTTTAAGTTCCCTTTTTCAAACGGGTTTCAGCCAGCCTCTTCAACTTACACAAAAGCTGCGAATTGACGTGCATGGCAACTCGGTAAGTTTTCAGCTGTGGACTGCCCGTTGTGGCTCGTGCGCTGCCTCTCGGTGGTGTTGATGACTCAGACTGTGTATTGAGAAGCTCCCACAGCAGACTGTTCTTAGTGAATTCGATACGATGCACTGTGCGATGAAACCCCGATCTAGGTGGACAAAAAGGGTCACGCTATTTCATTATCTGTGGTGGCTATAGCGATAGCCAACATCCTAGAAGGAATGATTCCAGTAATAGTTTTGTCCTACTACCCTCATAAAATTAATAAATAATGTCGAAGCGAACCGAAACACTGTCATCGATAGTGAAATCGTGCGTTTTACTGCTCTTCGCTTATCAATATTTTATAATAATTATCAATCAGATCGTGCTACTTCTAGTCATGGATCGTGAAGTAAATGGTAAGGACTACATTTTAAAATATTAATTGTTAAAAACGGATATTCCTTTGCCAATAAAAATCAACTTTAACGTAAAAAGTTCCAATTTTTTTGCATGAGTTTCGTGTTTCATAGACAAGGAAAAGGATGCCCCCCCTTGCCCCCGGGCTGGATTTTTTTTTAATGATAGAGTATTTAATGTTCTTTCGTTTGATGCATGTTAGAAACTGCGATCTGATGCGAGTCTTTGACTTTTTTTTAGAAATCGAACTATCCGTACCTAGGAGGGAGTTTTATGAAGAATGGTTAAAACACGCTAAAAAGGATAAAAATAACCGTCTTTTCGATTATTTTTCAATTAAATTTGATTTCAGCAGAGTCACACCAGATTCACTAAGAAATTTCAAGAGAAATATAGCTCGTATTTCTGGGAAATTCTGGGAAATTATTAGAAAAGTGGGTTGCTTGCGGGAGAAAACAAGAAGTATTCGAAGCACTACCATTAGGTGTTGGATGGCTAACTAGTGAACAGCTTAAGTTTACAATTCAATATTATATACAACCTTCTACGTCTTCATTTGGATGTGATCCTCTCCAGACTTCTGGACCTGGTCGGCCAAGAATCGATTTTAATGATGCTTCATTTAAAACCAAAAAAAGACGCGTAGAACACTTAGTGCAATCTTGTAATCACAAAGAATTAGGAATTGCTGCCGAGGTATCTACGAGGTTATCTGGTCATCGTGACGCAGCAAATATAATAAAAATAATATGAATATTAAATGTGTGTCAAAAACTACATTTATACTGCCTAAAACAATTACCAATATAAATTGGCCTTCACGCGTGTAGTAATACTTAGTACCAATAGGTCAGCTTATACTGGTTTTTAATTTTAATGTGATTTTGTAATTTCTTTCATTTCATTTCTATTTTGACATCATAATATGACCTACTAGAGTCGGTTTTGAGGCTTAAATAATATTGTCCACGTAGATAAAATATTGTCCACCTAGATCGGGGTTTCATCGCACTGTGCGATGCTTCCAACGTCCAAGATTGATAGGACTTATAATATGCTTTTTGCAGTTCTTCAAAAGAAGCCGGCAAATGAACAGCAAAGATCTTGAAATTACGCACACGAAATTAGGGTACTACACTGTCTCAGGGTGAAAGTGCAATTGAACTGAATCGTGCGTCGGATCCTCAACCCTCGCTCCTCGACCCATTACCGCGGTCCATGCACATCCCCACCACTTGAGCTGTTGTTCGGACGGGGTTCCGTAGGAGAATGCTCGCGCACGAGAGCGCGCGTCTTATTTATAGCGGCGCTGCGCTTCGCAACTAGACAAGGTAGGTGAGCGGGAGGCGGGTTTATTTGCGTGATCATATTTACATTAATAATTATTTTCAATAACAGTAATATTATTTAGATCAAGTTTAGGCACTATAAGTTATAAAAAAATTAAGTTAAGAAAGACTTGATTTTTATTTAGGAAGCTTATGTTATTGCTCAAGGCGGAACTGATCCATCAGGTCGATGACGTCCGGTAAGTGGGCTGCACATTGTGGGCAGTGAGTCGGGGTCTCCGGTCCGTGCACTTCGTATCCTTGGGCTTCTGCATCGTCGAAGAGTCATCGCCCATTTGGGCAATTTTTTTTTGAGTTTCATGTTGTGTGTCTGCAATTAAAGTCGCCCGTTACGATCGGGGGCAGCGGCGAGTCCAGCATGTCGTGGACATCAACCTTATAGAATGCAAACAAACACACGCTGAGAATGGCCGTTGGCGTAAATTTCCACATCGAGGGTATAAGACGACCGGCGGTTCGTCAGTATAGACAGTAGTTGGAGCACCAAAACTCACTTCATTAAGATAGCTAGACTCGTGTAGGTGTTTCCCAGTAAATTCTCTGGTGGCTGGTTCCTTGGAAAAATAAATGACGCAATAGATCGGTTACGCCTTAAGCTGTTGTTCGGACGGGGTTCGGTTGAAGAATGCCCGCGCGGGCGGCGCACCTCTGTTTTATAGCCTCGCTGCGTATCGCAACTGGACACAGTAGGTGAGCGGGGGGCGGGGCCTAGGAGTGTTTATTTACGTTATCACATTTACATTAACAATCGTTTAATGATACATTACTATATACCTATATACATACACTACAGTATAATTTTCCAATACCTAGCACAATTAATATAAATTAAAAAATGTAAAACAAAGAAAGCATACAAATATTATTAATAAATACCTAAACAGAAAATAATTAAACAAACAAAAATTTCTACATTTATAAATAAAATATACATTTAAATTAAACAATAATTTCCTAGCTTAATAATTATTAGTATGTACATGTATATATACGATCACACAAAATGCGGCTTACACTGCCGGTAGCTGCGAATTGGCCGCGGAGACTGGCGCGCTGCTGCCGTGCGGTGCCAGTGACTTTGAGCCGGTCTTCCCAAAATCGTCCCTCGAACGTTTTTTGATTGACATAATATAATTATGCCACGCATTGGGATCGACAGGCCTCACAACAACTTTTCTTCTGCGGCTGGAGAGTTCCTTGCGTAAGTTACGCCAATAGTCGCTTAGTGGTGCGCTGCTACGGCGCAGTGTTGGCTTCGCTCCCGAACGGTTTTCCGACGGCTTCTTCTGTTTGGGCGACGACACGGACCCAATTGGTTTCGTGGATACGCCTGTCATCCCAGAGCGCCCTTCGAAGCGATGACGTACCTCGCCGCTGCCGGATGGCAAGGGCGACTTCGTCTTTGTCGGTGCCGGTCGCAGTTGCTTTGTAGTAGCCAGGGACACAAAAGTAGATTCCATGACTACGAGGGTGGGTGACGGTTTTAAATAAACCAACAAAGTATCAGATCGCTCGATCGAAGACAGGGGAACTGAACGGTTTCAGTTTGAGAGCGCGAATGAAGTATATATAGAGGTGAGAAGTGCCTATGTACCTCACCACTGTCACCCCCACCCCCGGAAGGTAGCTCCGCCCCTGCTCCCGTTCGTCCCGATCCCCACCGCAGCTGCCGGGAAAGGAACGATCCCCGTTAAGGGTGACTCCATTTCTTTTATGTTAAAATAATTTAAATAAGATGGATCCGAAATTGAATAATGATTTCTAAATCACTGATCTAAATCTATTGATGGATTGGCGATATTAGACAGAAAGGACGCCGAGACTCAATAACTTGATCCGGGCATAAAATCATTCAATTCATTCCTATCACCGCGTCGCAACGTTGTCTGTGTCTGATATTGCGAGCCAAGTTGGGCGTGTACAAGACTTACGTCCGGTCACGCCTAACATATGCAGCCCCCGCGTGGTACGCGCTGGTGGGAGAGTGCAACAGGAAGCGACTCGATGCCCAGCAGTCGCTATCCTTGCGCAGCATCGCCGACGCCCCGTACTACGTGCGGAACACTGTCATCGCTCGGGGCCTGGGCGTAGAACCCCTGGGCCAGTTCATTGGCAGCCTGACGACCCGAATGTTCGGTCGTGCGGATAGGTCGCGCTTTCGCCACCTGAGCGAGCTAGCGCCCTACCACCGCCGACCGCCCGACAAGAAGGGACTGCCGCGCGACCTCGCGCGCGCAGCCAGCCCTCCACTACCGGATTGACACCCTAGACCTGACCTTCCTTGCCGCCTGCCGATGATCGCTCGCTCTAGCGGGCTTGATCTCGCAGGCGGTTTAAGATGAACACCGGACGAACCAGCGAGGCCACCCGGCCTCACCCCAGCGACCCGGCCATATTCGTGGCCGGCGTACGAAGCCGCTGAAGGGGGCAAACGCCCCGAGCAGCATCCCCGCCCCCCCAACAGGGGTCGAGAAGAATCTCCGAAAAATTCAGTTCAGTTGCACTTTCACCCTGAGACAGTGCAGTACCCTATTTTCGTGTGCGCAACTTCAAGATCTTTGCTGTTGATTTGCCGGCTTTTTTTGAAGAACTGCAAATGGCTAAGACTACGTCGTCCGTCCCACTCAGTAGCAGCGTAGTGGTGCTGCCCAGCCGCAGCGAACAAAATCCTTGTCCTGGCGCCCCTCAACACCAGAAAAACGAGTTCCAGAGAAAACTGCTTCAAAAATACATGAAGAGGAAGAAAAATCATATTATAAGTCCTATCGATCTTGGACGTTGGAAGCATCGTATCAAAGTAACTAAGAATAGTCTGCTGAGGGAGCTTCTGAATACGCAGTCTGATTCATCAACACCACCCAGAGGCAGCGCACGAGCCACATCCAGCCAGCAGTCCACAGCTGAAGGCTTACAGAGTTGCCATACATGTCAATTAGCAGCTTTTGTGTAAGTTGAGGAGGCTGGCTGAAACCCGTTTATAAAAAGGGAATTTAAAATTGGAGTCGAAGTAGTCCACACAACGCAGCCGCATCGTGTCAACAAGCCAGCATGCTCAGCCCAGCAGACAGCGCGTCACAGATCTGTTAGTGAAATAAGAGTTCAACTTTACTGTACCGTTAATACCATATAATCTTTTTCTTTATTTATTGTACTTAAGTAAGGTTGATTGATTAATAAATAAATAAGACAATGAATAAATAAATAATATTGTTTAGTTTTCGTTTGGATTCTAGTTTAATCTAGTTACCTATTCAATTACATTTTTCTCTTGTAAAAATCTATTTTTAGTAAGTTTGTGACAAATTAGATACCTATCGTATAATTATAGTATCTTTATCATAAATATAGTTAATTCTTGATTGTTTTTTTTTGCTTTTAATAATTATTGAGCCAGAATATTCTTGTTAAAATTATTTATTACTACCGATAGCAAAACGGTAAAATCCTATTTTGAAGAATGAATTTTTGCATAATTCAATCAATTTAATTAAGCAATGTTGGCTAGATTTGTAATTTAATATTATGTACTGGTATGATGTTAGCATAAGTATGAAATATTGATTTGATTCAAATAAATTGAGCTTGCTTTGAGAGCTTGTTAGTTATATTTAATGTTAGTTTAGTTACGTCTAGGTAGGTGGGAAAATTGGCAAATATCTAATTTGTTGAGCACCTCTTTGATCATCTGCCAAATACAAAGAAACTATATTAGCAAGTCAGTTGCTCTTTTTTTGTTCCACGGGGATTTCGTAAAATCCTGAAATCAATTTTCTCTATGATTCCCTACTTTTGCGCAAAATTTCAAGACTAGAAATTATAGTTATTGAGATAGGCTCCCTTTTCAGTGCACTTATAGAGATTGCTTTAATGTAATGTAATTTAGACAATCGACAATACTTTATCTAACCTCTTTTATTGCTTTATTAAATCTAGTATTACATTTGTTCTTTAAAATCTAGTTATTTCCTGAAGTTCAGGTATAATGTGCGTTACACATGATGCGGTGTTACTATAATAAAAACTTTATGATAAATATTTTTTTATAACTAAATAAAACAAAAACATTTTAATACTAACTATATTAATAGAACTTTAACTTTAATAATATAAAGGTACTTGATGTATTTATTTGATTTACATGACACTTGAAACATACATATAAATATAGAATGGATACCTACATTACATAAACTATGTAATATTAACTAAGAATATAATTAACATTAAAAATCGAGATCAAAGTTTTTTTTTTAATTTAATATAGGTACAATAAATAAAGAAAACCATTACTAGCTATTATCTAATGTAAATTGTAAGCGCTGTCTGCTGGTCTGCGCATGCTGGCTGGTAGATATTAAAATATTCGCTGCGGCTGCGCAGTGCGGACTACTTCGGCGGCCGAAGTTCGGCCGAAGTTCGGCCCCTTTTACTTTTTAAAAGGAGTTTCAGCAAGCGTCTTTATCTTCCTCTTTAGCTGTGAATTGATCCGTATCTATGGCAACTTTACAACTCTTCGGCGGTGGATTTGCAGCTTGCGCGCTGTCTCTGGGTGGTATTGTGGACTTGGAATGCTTCTCAGAAAGCTCCCTCAGCACATTGTTTTTAGTAAATTTTATGTGATTTTTCCAGAGTCCAAGATCTATGGGTCTTATAATGTGTGTCTTCTTCCTTTTCATGGATTTTTCCAGCAGTTTTCTCTGGCACTCGTTTTTTGGGTTTGGGTCGCCGCCACCGGGCAGCAGCACTACGCTGTCGCCGGGAGGCACGGGCGACATAGACTTCACCATTTCCATTTCTTCAGAAGTACCTACTCAAACTTGAAGTGGTTGAATCACGGTCCAAAAAATTGATCACCAGTAACATCGGTATTGGACGCGCAACACTTGGGATCTGCACTGTCGAAAGGTGAGTGTGACTGAAGTAAACATTTGCATTAGTTTATTTATATATATCGGAACGTCGCCCGGAAATCATTTATTTCATTGTATTACATTAGTGCAAATAAAAGCATTAGGTAATTGCTAATAGTCACAAGCACTTTGTTATGTAAGTATCTATTCGTCATAAGCATTATTCTGTGCATTGTAATTAACTACTTACTTAATGCGAAACTTGTTAGATTGGATAGGTATTATGAAGAATGTACCTACTTTATATTGTTTTTGTCGCCAGCTATCGATTATTTAAAAATCTACGAGGGGTAATGACTTAGTTAACGCTAAATTTGAAGAATAAAATGACGTATGAGGCGGGCTAGACTCAGCTTAGTTTTTGGGATATTCCATTTTGGGTGTAGTGAAGTACCTCAAATACCTACCTGTTCAAATGGTTCGACAAACATACCTAAGTAGGTACATGAATGCATCATGCGCAACAGATCAACCTCTAAGATAATCTTATATTCTTTCAATCACAGCTAACCTTAAGGATCTAAAATGTTAATGAAGTACCTAGCTCTGAAATGTTCAGTTTTAAAAGTCCTTGCTTAAAATAGTCATCAGACAATGTCTTGTTTGATGCCGTAATGAAAAACTAACGCAAACTATTGAGGGTTTGTGGGAGTGGCAGGTAGGGCAGGTGGGCACTTAATTGTTAAGCCTATAGCAGATTTAAACCTATTAATAATGTGTAACTAAAGCTGCAAGTCAACTCCGATAGCAATAACAAGGGTGGAGCCAGACGACCGTAGATTTTTGTGCTTTGTGTCGCGTAAATTCGGTCGCGTAATTTATGCTACATTTGATTTAAATCCCCGACGCAAAAAGAGAGCTGTTATATCTGTGTGTGTGTGGGTGGCATCGTAGCTCTCAAGCGAATGGACCGTTTTGGAAGTAGTTGTTTCCTTGCGGTGGTTGTTAGCTATTTTTGGTATAAATCGGTCGTGTAGTTTGAAGAGTAGTAACTCTTTTCTAAAATGATATTAAGCATTTTTGGCATAAAATTGAATTACTAAATAGGTAGAGGTGGAAATAGTGATGGGTTGCTAGCCGCATCGTCTGTAAAATGATCGATGGACTTTTATCATCTGCGCGGGAAGAGAAGCAACTGGTACATTCTAGGTTTTTTTACTCCCAGACCAGACTCAGGTTCTGTCTATCCCGTAAGGGATAAACACGTGATTTATGTTTGTATGTAATTTTATACAAAATTCCTTTTTCGTTCACACGGCGCAAAATGAGTTGGACTAGTATGCACAAAAATTAAGAAGTCGCAAATGTAATTCTAAATATTACGCTCGTCAGGTCTCACCCTAACAAGCGGTTAGTGGGGGAGGGGGGGGGGGGGGCTGCGTCGGCCGCGCACGAGTCGCTGCGCCACAAGTCGATTGACGAGCCAATAACGCCGCGCACGCTCCCCCCCCCCCTTGTCACGCCTTACCAAGTGCATGTATAGGCATGTCGACCACCTAATACATAGTGCTGAATTGTAAGTAAGTAAGACATAGATGTTGTACTTATCTGTGTTTTCACATTCTTTAACGGAAGAAGCAATGACTTGACTTGATGAATTAAATGACAGTTGAATCGGTCATTATTTTAATGACTCCGCTCTTGACTAAAATACGACATTTCAAAAACAAAACACACCTATCTGATAAGTATTTTTCTCAAAAATGTCCGTTAAAGTCGTCATTGTTAACTACATATCAGAACAGGAAGTTAATTGTTGCCGGTCAGTCCAAAATTAAAAAAAAAAACATTACTGTTGCGCTAAACTCGACAGTAATGTTGCATACAAATTCCATTACTGTCTAGTTATTAACTTTTTAAAAATGCAAATCACCATTATAAAATAAAGGCACAAGACTTAAAACATCAAATTAAAAAAAAAAAGCTAGTACGACAACGTGTTTATCTGTTTTTGAAATAGCTTTACCTATGTGTTCTGGGTAGAAAAATACACTCTTCAAATGCCATTGATAGAAAAAGGCGGCAAAGCAAAACAATTTTCACTATTTTATTTTCATTTATTATTGTTGTTGTTTTATTTTCAGTTTTTGAGAAAAGCACTATACTTGCCTCGGCCAGAATAGCATTGCTGGCTTCGTATTATTAAACGGACTCGCAAGCTCGTCCGTTCAAACCAATACTCAGCCAGCAATTGCCTACTTCCTGGCCTAGACAGTAATGTACTATATACTGGCCAGGTAGTAGTGTAGTAATAGCGTTAAGTTGAATTGAAATCTTATTATTGTGATCCGGATTGTTTACTGTTCAGGCTTATGTCATGGTAGCTAACCTAACCCAACCCATGGGCGTGAAGCGCAGGTAGCTGTCTGTGTAGAAGGTAGGTACAAGATATTCAGACAATAGGGCATTGTAATAGGTCTGAGGGTCGCCAAGACGGGTTTTGGGCTATTTAAACGATGCCAAAAAAATTAAGTATAATTCTATTTTGACTAACCTTTTAAATATTAGCAAACTGCGAACCGCGCAGGAGACACAATTTAACTTAAACGTGACAAATAAAATGACGTCATTATAAACTACTACAATACTAAATCACCGCATTAGTAAATTAAAATTGGCACTAAACGACAATTTGTATATTTTGCAATCTATTCATTAACGTTAGTTAAAATTTAAGTATATCGTTTGATTTTTAGGTTTCGAAATAATGGAATGTTTTTGTCAGTTTGATTGCTTAAATACCAATGAAGGTTCTCGAAGAAAACAACTCAAATTGAATTGAAGTTTTTGAGATTGAGCTTGGCTTTTGTTTATATTTTTTGAAAGAAGAAATCCTATAAATTCTTTTCTATATTTCTTGAAAATCAGTGAAGTCATTTGTTAGTTTGATACCTAGGTACTAATCATTGATTTAAAATGTCGGCGCTTTTTAAACTATGTATTCTAAATTCGAATGTTCCTACTTAACTTTACTTTGCTACCTCCGCGACATCATATACCAAGCGATATCATATCTCTAAACCTACGCTAGCAAGGAACGTCTCACGGCCCAGCGACTAAGACCTAAACTGTTGGTCGGGTTACCTTGTGCTTTTATTAAAAAAAAAAAAAAAGTTTGTATAATTTTTTGTGTTGACGATTTAGTAGTTTATACTGGTTTAATGCAAACAGTATAAAGTACTAAAACATTTTTTTTCTAGTCGTAATTTAACGTCGACTGCAGTAATAATTATATGGACATATTATATGAACTTGGAGGGACTGGTTTGTTTACAAAAATAAAGTGGTAAAATGGATTAGAATAAACTGCAGGCACACGTACAATAAAATAGTTATAGAGAGAGTGAGAGATAAATATTTATTTACAAATATCTGATAGGTACACACACAGATAACAAAAAACAAGTAAGCAATAATTACAAACTAAATTAAATATACAATTTAACCGACATGAAACAAAAAAAGTGCAATTTTACTTTATTTACACGCATAATGTATGCAACTATTAGGTGGGTTAAAAAGAAAAAAAATAGCAATGGTGACTATGATGTATCTTTGTATGGCCAAACAATAAAACTCAAAAGCCTGAACTGATAATGTGGTTATTTAAAATGTACCTACAATCATAAATTTGAATAGGTGCAACTGTAATTATTCAATTTTGCAAAAAGTATAAGAGGTTAGAAAAAACATTGAAGATCATCAATAACCAATTCTAGGATTACAATATCTAATCACAGTTTTTTTTACTATTATATATTATACTACTAGCTAGGTACTATTACTATATAACTATTTCTATTATGACTAGCATAGCAAGGTTATTAAATTACCTACTACATTTGATAGACTAGGATGGACTTAGGTACTCTAAGCGCTGGCTATGGTAAGGGGAAAGCTGAAGAGTCTGACTGCAAACCTTCACTGATGCAGAGGCACATAAAGAAGAATAAGACTAGAATGACTTTTTGCTATTATTAGGAATCGTCACTGGTCTTTTCCAGGGGGAATTAACAGATCCAATTATGATCTAAGCCTCTTTTTGCCATCTGGCACTAGTAGCTACTCAGCCGCAGATGCAGAGCAGCTTTCCGTCAGCTACCGCCCGCCTTTTCTCACTTGAACTTTTCCTCCCCTCTCACATCCCAAGTACCCTCTGCTATGCCCGGAAAGGCCAAGGGGAATACTGGGAGCAGCACACATGGTGCGTACGCACCCATCGCAAATCAGGCACAAGACGTGCGATAGGTTGGCCTTATCCCTTGAACCCCCCCCCCCTGGTGTTTGGTTCGCGGGGACCCTTGCGGGCCCCTACCTGCCGTGAGGCAGGCGTTCCCTTATCCACCACCCAGGGACGCGCCACGTCGGAGTACACCTCTCCGCCCACTTAGACACCTAAGCAGGTCCGTGGAAACTAACCTAACCTAATCTAATCAATCTTTTCGGCAATCAAATCAGTATTTCATAATAATACTACAAATAATCATACAAAGTTCCTAATATAAAATTATAAATCTGGTCAACATTCCTTAACTAAGTAAGTAATAATATAATGGTCTTAAATTCAGTGAACAAAGAATGTTGACATCGCTACCCTGCTACGTACTAAGTAGTGTAGGAATAGGTTAGGCAGGGCAGCTCTACAGTAGCAAGCGTACCAGGCAGTCAGCATAGTCGCGGAGTAGCCACGTAAATGTTTTTTGTTCATTGAAATTGGTCTCTGCATGTGCATGGTAACGCCTGATTCGATAATTTAAGATTTTCAGTCTTACAAATACATAGGTAGGTACTTTAAAATAAGCAAAGTCTTAACTAAATAGATAGCTCTAATGATATTTACCATTTTCATCAAACTAATTATAAAAAAATATTAGCGAGTATTTTAACATCATTAAGTAATAAGCAAAGTTTAGTTATTTATTTAAAAGACATACCTACCACAAACAATGATTTGACTTAAAAATTTTGTGAAAATCTATACATTTTCTTAATTTACTAACAAAACTACAATAATATCACAAAAGTTAAAGTATTTATGTGCCTATTAGTTATATTGAAAATGAGATTTAGCGTGCCCGCTGGTTTTCAGTCTCCAACCATGACTAAAACTTACTTAAATATCCAACCAATTAAAAATAACTTCACTGTCAAAGCAGTGATATAAAATCTTGTGCTTCTAAATTACATTGCTTATAATTTCAAATCCAGGTGGCAAATATTATAATAATATATAAAATATTATAAATACAAATATTATAAATTTCATAGACGAACTAGTTCAAAAAGCAACGCTTACGGAATCAAGTTCAATTCCATTCTATTTTTGTCTAAAATTATTTGCAAAAGCTATAAATCCTAAAAATGTAAAAACACGGCAGTACTTAAATTACAATAGACTCATACAATTTGTAATTATTAAACACGAAATAACAATACCTTAAGTTACAGTTAAGAAAATTAAACTACTTATGTCATTAACATTGTAAAATAAATTCCTAAATTATAAAATCATTGGCTACGGCAAATAATAAAATAAAAAACCTTATTATACTATACTAAAAAACTAAAAAAAACGACTATTGCAGCACGTGATCGGGCTCGTCGTCGAGTGCGCGGCGCAGCGAGGCCGGCAGCTCGGGCAGCCGGTACAGCGGGTCCGACCACGGCGGCAGCTGCAGCGCCTTGACCGACTTGCCGTGGATGCTCTGCGCCGAACACATCCGCGACACGTGGTCAAGCTCGCCCTCCGTCAGCTTCATCGTCGAATCCTGACGAAACACATTTTTCAATTCGGCCCTCGAATTACCAAAATTGAAACAGTTCGAGGGCTTTGGTGTTACGGTTTTTTTGCGTAGCTGTGTCCCGGCAGGATTCGACGATTCTGACTTCGCAGCATCAGGCAGATTCATGTTCTCCCAAGAATTAACATCGATGGGTGCTACGAATTCGTAATTCCCTTCCGTGTTTTCGGACATTTTAAGTTGCTTTTGAGGGATCTTCTTTTGGCTGAATTCACTTTTTCTTTTTTTGCCACCAACAGAAGATCCTCTCAATTTTAAAATTTGTTTGTGCAGCACCGGAGTAAGGGGTTCTGTCTTGGCCGTTTTTTTTGTCTGAGACTGAACATTTCTGCTGTCAGGCAGCACGACCAATTCCCTGCCGCTGCATTGCGTCGATGACATTGAGTTCAGCAGACCCATTCGAATTTGATCAGGATTCTGAAAGTCGTAAAAAATACACTTCGAATGGGCACTGCTCTTGTCGGGTGCAGCGTACAGCGAGCCGTAACGGAGTTGAAGAATCTCCGGCGTCGTGCTGCACTTAAAGTGTACGTCGACAAAAATGTATTTCGGCGCCGAACCAGCTTCTGCCAGCTGGTAAGGTGGGTCGAGACAAACTGGAAACAACAAAAAAAATATTGTAACGATTACACATATATTTAAGATATATTTTATTATAATTATTTATAACACAGCTGACTGAATATCAAATAAAATCATATAAAATCTCTGATTAGAGCTAGCTCAAAAATGTGCTTACTCACTTCTTTTGGGAAACGGGAACGGTCTATCGGGATACAGGTGGAAGACAACTTTGTCTACCAGTGCGCTTATATCCGCGCCGGCGACGCCGCGCACCCACACGCTCCAGTTTTCCGGCACCGCGCGGCCCGACGCCCACCGCCGCGGCTCGTACGCGTGCCCTACCTCTAGCCAAATGCGTTCCTGCAATCGTAAATTAAAAATGACGTGATAAATAAAAACTAATGTGGTAAAAACATTATTAGTAATGCGTCCTAGTCCATTTTCTGCATCAAGTTTAAGGTGGATTCCTACTAAGATGCTCATTAGGAGAATTAAAAATGAACTTTGTAAAACAATACATAATTGAATATTCTGATGACAATTTTTAGAGATTATCGTAGAAAAACGATCACATTAAAAGGTTTTTTTATCAAAATATACCTTATATCACTAAATCACTAAAGTTTAAAAACAATAGTTGATATAACCAACTATAAAAAGGGTCCAACAAATATTGTGATTTAAGAATAAAACATTGTTAAGACAGGGGCAAAACTTACCTTTGGTCCCACTGAGTCTACACGACACGTTGGAGAAATCATTCCCACGACTGTCACCTTGGTCTGATTATCAGTAGCAAGTTCCATTGCTCAAAGTAAAGCACAGTTTCAGATAATAAGTTCACAGAAAATATTGCACGAAACGCGTAAGACTGCACTGCCACTAGGTGAAAGTACTACTGAAACCGTAGAGGTGACAAGTACCTACTCCGGAGCACCGCCCCACCCGCGCGGCGTGGCACCCCTTCCCCGCTCCCCGTTGCCCCCGCGCGTTGCAGCCACGTAATGAAGCTAATCCAAAATTAAAGGATCGCTGCAACGATACATGACAGATGAAATCTGCTAAAAAGTTCACTGTAGATGCAGGAACAGAAATATACTAAGGGAAAGTTTTTTAACCCAGAAATTTGAGTGAAGACGCATATTATATTTGTGACAGCAGCCGACTGTTTTACGATTTATGGACTATCGACTGTTTGTTGTATTATAAAACCCTACTTATCGTGGAGGCAAAATACTTGAAATTTCACTTAAGTCAGGAAATAATTCTAAGAACTGATAAAAACAATTGTTTTGCATTTTTATAGGTTAGAAATGGAACCTAATACAGCACCTGATGTATTCAACCCCCCCTCCCCCCCCGGAGAGGGGTGAGGATGGTTGAAAATGGTGTAATAGTAATAACTAAGAAGAAAAATAGGTGTAGTCTGCGCAATTTGCCATACGTTTTATTACATCTCAATCTATAGTTGCACCCGTTATTTAGCTCATTTCAAGCTACGGAACATACAAAAAAAATCATAAAACTAAAAATATACTTTTTGGCATTGCGGCCTCGGGCAAAATACAGAACGCGGTGCAAATTGAGGGAATGATGAGAAAATATATCATTGAATTGAGAATTTGCACCAGGGTGCCAAACCTGGAAAGTAGCTTTCTATGTTTTACTGTCTTTGTATTTCGGGGGAAATTTTGAAATTAATAAAAATCGTCACAATCGTCTTAACTTGGTTTGATTTACATTTGCACTCCATAAAAAATTGACATTTCTACACGGAACATGTGGTTCTGTAATAATACCCGCTACCGTTAGCGTTCGCTGCTATTCATGCGTTTAGATAGAACTACGTTTACCAAACTTCCAGTTACAATTTTCTTTTTTTTATTGAGTGCGAATGTAGTATCTTTTAAATATGTGTTATTTATAAATTTTCACGGCTATCTTAATTTCCCCCGAAGTACAATCTACAAAAAAGTGAAAAAAGCATGTTCCACACTTTGCACCGGGGTGCAAAGTTACCTGGGTGTTTATAATACTTTGAAAAGCTTAATGTAAAAAATTGCGGGTGGTAGGGCCTTGTGCAAGGTCCGTCCGGATCGCTACCACCATCTTACTCGCTAATCCTGCCGCTAAGTAGCAGTGCTTGCACTGCTGTGTTCCGGTGTGGAGAGTAAGTCAGCCGGGGAAATTACGGGCACAAGAGGCATTGCATCTTAGTCCTCTAGGTTGGCAACGCATCTGCAATCCCTCCGGGGTTGCGGGTGTCTATGGGCAGTGGTGATCACTTACCATCAGGTGACCCACTTGCTCGTTTGCCTTCCTATTCATATAAAAAAAAAAAAAAAAAGTTTGCACCAACCGTCTGAATTATCCTCGATCCGCAATCAGAAAAAAATATTTTACCAAGATTCTATACATCGTACACCTTTTTAATTAACATACATTATGTACCAAAGGGGACCCTTCACGTGGCTAAACTTCCGCCTGATACCTTTTATCATACTCAAAAATAACGGCATTCGAAGTTTATACCTAATATTTTAAAGTGTTCCGTACATGATAGAAACGGTGCAAAACGAGGGAAACCATCTAGTCGTGCCCTCTAACGATTCCACAAAAAAACACGACTACACGAATTACTTCCATACGTTTCCGTAATTCGACTATACTATTAATATAAAATTGGATAAATAATATCCTCTACCGCTTGTTGCGAGGATTTGATATTATCTAACTGATGCAGACGCGTTCATACCTTACAGGCATATAAGCAGTGCTTGTAAGCATACGTAAATGTGCCCGCCACGCTTCATACCAATACGGGGAGGATTTGATAGAATCTAACTGATGAATGCATAATATGTTACCAGCGATTGTTTTTATCATTGTTGAATCAAATTCTAAAAACAAAGATTCTCCCAAAATTGATAATTCTGTTGAGCATCGAGCGTTTTTTGCTTAAATTAATAAACATCGTTATTCCTGCCGTATTACGATCTCATATTGCTAATATCACTGGTAGTTTGAAACAAATAGGTATATACGATAGTTGGGTCACATGTATTTCTTTGTTTTATTGATAAAAGAACTATTTTTCGAAGTCAACGCATATTCTATTATGCATAAAAAAAACAGCATTTGCTACTTGCATTGATTCCCAGGCCTTGGCCTAGTAGCCCGGTGGCCCGACCAGGTAGTAGTTTAGTAAAAGCGATTTAAATTGTCTGTTTAAGTGTAATCTTATTATTGTTATCCGGATTGTTTACTGTCCAGGCTCGATTGTTTATGTCGTGCTAACTAACCTAACCCAGCCCGTGGGCGTGAAGCGCAGGTAGCTGTCCGTGTGGAAGGTGGGTACAAGATAAACATACAATAGGGCATTATAATAGGTCTGAGGGTCGCCAAGCCGGTTTTTGGGCTATTTAAAAGTTGCCAAAAAAAATTAATATAATTCTATTTTGACTAACTTTTTAAATTTTAGCAAACCGCGAACCGCGCAGTGACATAGGAGACACAATTTGACTTAAACGTGACAAATAAAATGACGTCATTGTAAACAACTACATTACTAAATCACCGCATTAGTAAATTAAAATTGGCACTCAACGACCATTTGTATCTTTTGCAATCTATTCATTAACGTTAATTAAAATTTAAGTATATTTAGGTAAGTTTCGAAATAATGGAATGTTTTTGTCAGTTTGTTTGCTTCAATACCAATAAAGGTTTTCGAAGAAAACAACTCAAATTGAATTGAAATTTTTGAGCTTGACCTTGGTTTTTGTTCATATTTTTTGAAAGAAGAATTCCAATAAATTCTTTGCTGTATTTCTTGAAAATCAGTGAAATCATTTGTTAGTTTGATACCTACTAGTCATTGATTTAAAAAGTCGGCGGTTTTTAAACTATGTGTTCTAAATTTGAATTTGCCTACTAGTTTTTACTTTGCTATTTCCGCGAGATCATTATAGCGATATCATATCTCTAAACCTACGGTAGCAAGGAACGTCTCACGGCCCAGCGACTAAGACCTCACCTGTTGGTCGGGTTACCCTGTATTTTTATTAAAATTTTGTAATAAAAAGTTTGTAATTTTTTGGTGTTGACGATTTATTAGTTTATACTGTTTTAATGCAAACAGTATAAAATACTGATATAATTTTTTTTTTCAAGTCGTAATTTAACGTCAACTGCAGTAATTTAACATAAATTATAGTATCATAATTATATGGATATTTTATATGAACTTGGAGGGACTATAGATTGTTTACAAAAATAAAGTGGTAAAATAGATTGGAATAAACTACAGGTACACGTCCAATCAAATAGTTATAAAGAGAGTGAGAGATAAATATTTATTTACAAACGTTAGATACACACACAGATAACAAAAAACAAGTGAGCGATAATTACAGACTAAATTAAATATAAAAATGTAACCGACATGAAACAAAATAATTGCAATTATATTTTATTTACACGCATAATGTATGCAACTTTTAGGTGGGTTAAAAAAGAAAAAAAAGTTGCAATGGTGACTATGATATATCTTTGTATGGCCAAACAATTCAACTCAAAAGCCTGAACTGATAATGTGGTTATTCGAAATGTACAATCATTAATTTGAATAGGTGCAGTCGTAATTTTTTATTTAATTTTGCAAAAAGTGTAAGAGGTTAAAAAAATCCATTGAAGATCATCAGAAACTAATTATAGGATTACAATATCTAATCTCAGTTTTTTTTTGTATAATAACACTATGTATTATAACTAGAATAGCAAGGTACATTTGATAGACTAGGATAGACTTAGGTACTATTTGCGCTGGCTATGGTTAGGGGAAAGCTTAAGAGTCTGACTGCCAACCTTCACTGATGCAGAGGCACATAAAGAAGAAAATAACTAGGATGACTTTTTGCTATTATTAGGAATCGTCACTGGCCTTTTCCAGCGGGAATTAACAGATCCAGTTATGATCTAAGCCTCTTTTTGCCATCTGGCACTGGCCCACAGCACCAGTAGATACTCAGCCGCAGATGCAGAACAGCTTCCCGTCAGCTACCGCCCGCCTATTCTCACCTCAACTTTTCCTCCCCTCTCACATCCCAAGTACCCTCTGCTATGCCCGAAAAGGCCAGGGGGATACTGGGAGCAGCACTACAGTTTAGTATTACATCTACAAACATTGTCTAGTTGTACAAAAAAAATTGAATTGAAGTAAAAATACATAACTTTCTAAAGGTGGTAAAATAAAGATTGTCTCAGATTGCTAAAACATGCCACACGAGCCAAGGGCAAATAAACATGCGGCCTGAGGTTATCTTTATCACCGCCCGAGGAGTGTTTATAATTTTACGACTCCCTTAGCCAGTAAGTGGAAATTTCCGCTCGCGTAGTGGGCGGTAAATTGCTACCTACGGCCCGGAGCGACGTAAGTCCTTTAAAGTACACCGATGAACAGTTCAGGCCTTAGTCGCAAGACCGTGGGACGTTAGGTTTTCAGTGGTACAATCTTTAACTTGAAGTATTTAGTTAAATAACCTCTAATCTTTCCAACCCAGTGACTAGTAGGTATGTAACAAAATAACTGCAGATTTTCAATAAATACATCACAGAGCACTTTTCAATTCCATTTTAAACAAAATATAAGCGAAAAGCAAGGTAAATCAAAGACATAAATACAATTGTATATGAAATTGTTATTGAGAACCTTCATAGATGTTAATTAAACCTAGTTGCAAAAACATTCCATTATTTTTAAACGTTAAAAACAAACGATTTCAATATTCATTTATGTCAGTCAGCAAATTTTGCAATTAGGAATGGTCATACAGACTTTTAGAAGATATTTATTCAATTACTCTTCAGTAATCATTGAGTGAAATTGTTGATTGCATCTATTTACTATTAAAGTTATTTAGTAACATAATGGTTTATAACAAAATATTTTATTTTTCTGACAAAATATAATTCTCACTCTCAGGTTACTGCGCTACTTTTGCTGAAACTCAGAATCTTAATCGAAATAAAATAATATTTCCTACTCTTTTAAGAGCTTCAATGTTGTAAGCGGGACCGGGTTGGTATTCCTCAGATCATAATTAGTCCTATTGTTTGTTTGTCTTGTAACCGCCTTGAGACACAGGCAACTAACTGCACTTAATGCCTATTTAATGGGCTCGTCAGCAAGACAATAATACTTGACATCAAACAACTTTAGGCTACTATAATAGGATATCACTTAAGCTATACCCTAGACGTAATAAAATTACAAGGTATTACTTAATTATTGTTTTAAACAATATTTAAGTAATACCTTGAAAACTTGCCAGAAGATTAGTTTAGTAAACCGATTTATTAATACCCTTTTGTATGTTTGTTTCGTTACTGCTTTATGGCGCTGGCAGCTGCATACCTGCGCTACACGACCCTCGGTTGCGCTCGCAAGCAAGACTAAGCCTTCCCAGCAAACAATTCAAGGTAACAGTAATGAGATTGTTGTAGGGCTATTTACGACACTATTTTTCGGATGATGATCTTATGATCAGTAATTCTTTTGAGCTACCAGGTAACAGTCTTAAAAGCAACAATAGAAGAAATATACAGTTGTTAATTTGCATAGATACTAGAATGTGTACAACAGATCTAAAATTCTTCAAAATGTTTAAAGAGTACAAAAAAAACTAGACATTTTCTGGCTTCTTTTGTCTTTTAAAAGTTACGTTTCACTTTACATGCATATTGTATACTACCTCATATTATAAATTAGATTGTCCTAATTATGGTTCCAATAAATAACGATTTTAACTTAATTAACCTCCAACTCGAGAAATGATGAGCTCATAAAAGATTTAAAATCGTTATTTATTTAAAAAAATATTGTAAGATGGTCTAACGAAAATTTGGTGATAATACATGGAAAAGAGGCCGATATTTAAAATAAGAAAGTTGTGAATAGCAAAAATACATCATTTGTGATAACTATGTCAGAAAACGCATTATTAATACTTCTTATTTATAACTATTAATACTTGGTTGTTAAGTCTCAGTCCTCTTACGATAAACATCGATAATTTCAAATTGCGGTAGTTATCGCTGTTTAATCAAAATCCAAAAATGTTAATATATCTGAAAAAAATCGTTGCTTGAACTGAGATGCGAGTTTTCCCGGATTAAGCGCGGGGGTGATCGGTGTAAGGGATGCGCGCGGGCGCGGTGGTGGAGCACTGGGGAGGGTGCGGTTCTGGAGTATTTGCTACCTGCGAGTTCTTCAGTAGTGCTTTCGCCCTGTTACAGTGCACTTGCCTCTTTTGGTTTACGCGCGTTCTTGCTAATCTTTTTCTCTTTCGTTTGGACTAAGTACAGACTTTGCTATGGATTCGTTCTCGAAGAACTTGACTTTGTCCACCGTCTCTCTACGCAACTACACTGACTCGCAGGTTAGTAATTTCGCCTGTATAACGAACTTTATCAATTTACTCTGGTGGAGATGTCTTGAATATATCTTAAAATACTAGAAGGTTGTTTTCATGCTAGCAGACGATTTAGGGCAGAGTTTCTCAGAGTTTCTTTCGTGGCTACATGAACCTATTTGGAGTCCGTAACATGTGTGCCAGGATGTGCAGCTCACTCAGTTAGCCCTTAACGTAACTATTAAGAGCTATTTTTTTATGTACGGCTTTGTTTAGTTTTCACATTAATCTTTAAAATTTTGAAATTCTAAAAACAGACCGTAATCGCAAAAAAATTAAGGAACTTTGTTTTTGGGGTTATTTTAGTCATTTAATTTGGGGAATTCAATACGTTCTTTAGTTATCAAGCCTAAAGGATTGTTATATTTGCAAATGTTTTTCTTCTTCCATAGCTAATCCAACGCATTTGGTTGGAGGTCGGCCACGCGTACGAGCCGCGGCGGTGGGCGTCGGGCCGCGCCGTGCCGGAGGACTGGCGCGTGTGGGTGCGAGGCGTCGCCGGCGCAGACATCAGCGCGCTCGTGGACAAAGTCGTATTCCAGCTGTGTCCTGATATACAGTTTCCGTACCCCAAAAGAAGTGAGTAAGCTTATTTTAGAGCTAATTCTAATCAAAGATGTTACATGATTACTATGTAGTTATTTGGTATGTTAAATATTATTATACCTAATATTAACTAGTTTTGTTTTTGTTTGCTTCAGTATGTCTTGACGCTCCGTACCAGCTGGAAGAAGCCGGATCGACGCCGAAAGAAATTCTCGTCGGTGTACACTTTAAGCGCAGCACGAAGCCGGAAATACTTCAATTCAAATACGGTTCGCTGTTTGCCAAACCCGTGCCCATTCGAGTTGTATCTTTTATGACTTCCGGAATCCTCCGGATCTACTACGAATGGGTCTTCTGAAGTCGATGTCGTCGGCGCGGTACAGCGGCAGCGCACTGGCCGTGCTGCGCGACAGCGGAGAGGTTCGCCGTCACCACAAGGACCTGCCAATGCCGACACGCAGCAACATGACACAGGAATGCGCTGAGCTCCATGATCCTGTGTTGACTCATAAACAAATGCTGCTCTTTGAAAGTTGCCCGGTATGCGACAATTTGTAGACAGTGCAATCTGTTCTCTACTGGAAGAACCTATGAGCAACTGTTCCAGCTACCTGATCTATTCAGTAGGGAGGGGCTTACATTTTGTTTATAGTCGACGTTAATTTCCAAAATCTGCTTGATGGCGTTAATGATATAAATACCTAGTTTAGTTTTAGTCGTACATAATCTAGTTCTAATAATTTAAGATTGACTGTAGGAATCTTTAATAATATTTTTTATTTTTTTGTTATTAGTTAGGTTCTGGAGCTCACAAAATATTTAAATAAATTTTTTTCAATATTAGTGATATAAGTAGCTGCATTTTTGTGCAATTTTATTGTTATGTTTGTACGTTTAAGTGTAATTTTAGACAAACATTAATTTAGCTAACTTGATTCCGTAAACTTCATGTTGAACTAATTTAAACGAAATCATTTGCTGTAGGTACATACCTGTCATATTTAAATTAAAATCATAACCAGTGTTATTTAGTAGCCCAAGTTGTAATAGCATCGTGACTGGAAACCAGCTCATTTCCTATTTAACTTATTACTGTGTTATAGCAAATTAAATTAATGTAAACAAAGTCACTTTCCGCTGTCTCTCCCTATGTAGGTAAGTAGGTACGCTTAGATCTTTAAAACTACGCAACGGATTTTAATGCGATTTTTTAATTAATATGTATAGTTCTATGCAGACAAAGTTGCGGGCAGAAGGTAGTAGGTGAATAAAACAATTTTATTTAATATTTAACTTATGTTCATGTAGATTTTTAGTCGAAACATAATGGTTTATGTATTTATGGTAACAACTTATAATAATTACCTTAAACTATACCAATAACCCAAGATTGGTTAAAATACTTACATTTATAATATGGTACTATGTACTCATTTTACTTATCCATTTAAGACTTTAATATAAATAAAAGTTCATATTTTTGAAGATTGAATAATTGTAAACATTACTTGAGCAATGTATTAACTAGAATTTGATATTGTATACCAGTAAGATGATACCATAAGCTTGAAATACTGATTTGATTCCAATAAATTGAGCGAAAGCTCGTTAAGTACATTTATTGTTTAATTGAGTTAAGTCCAGGTCCCCAACACACATAATGCCAGTCCACCCATTGAACCTTCCCGAACATTAAACAACTGAGTTAAATGAAATACCATCCATATCACAAAGAAAAACAGTCTAGTAATATTAAAAGCAGTATAGTTGGTAATTTCAGTCCTAGTAGCTACAAGTGATATTATAGTATAACAGAGATTATTTTCTTTAAACTCAAATATAGTATTAAATTTTTTTACTACAATCTAGTTATTGGTAATGTTCAGTTTAGTTTAACACTCGATTAAGTGCTAAATACTGGCTGGTCCCCACGGGAGCACTAGACGGTCTAGACCAAACCCCTCCAGCGAGCTGGAGGAGGCCAAGAGGCACGCCGAATTACGCGATTTTATAAACATATATTGAAACTGTAGCAATTTCGGAATAAAGGGGCTATATTATATTATTACTAGCTGTTGCCCGCGACTCCGTCTGCGATGGATTCGCTCTTTGCTACAAACCTCACGGAGCCCGAGACCTTTCCAACGAATGCAAAACCGTGGAAATCGGTTCGTGCGTTCTGGAGTTATAGCGTCAGGAAGGAAAACCCGACTTATTTTTATATAGTAGATAAGTACTAAAAGTAGGTATCTTTACGGCTTGTGATAAGTAGGTAAGTATGTTGCGCATAATGCGGTGGGTTTGTTAATATAAGCTTTGTTTAGTTCTAAACTCTAAGCTAAACATGTTATGACTTAGCAACTACGAATAATAATAATATTAATAATATTAATATATTTAATTATATATTATTATTATTCGTAGCTTAGCAATAATTATCTAAGTAATTAAGAATTGGCCATCGGAAACACAATAACAGGGACCTAGATTTACAAATAAGAAATTCCAAAAAACTCAGTGTTAGCACTTGGAAAATAATCAAGAGAAGCAATACCTTAGGTACATTAATAATTATTAATAATTCAAATTTTATGTTGTAAATAAGTATTGTGTTAAAGTGTTACTTTCAATTGATTAAAAAAGTTTAAAAAATATAATAAATACACACAAGAAAAAGGATAGAATTCACAACTTATATAAAAACAATTAGAATCTAAAATGACATTGTCCAGTTCTCAAAAACTACCTTAAATCTAAAAATACAATAAATAATAAAATAACATTAAAAGAGTCCGTAGAAATTCTAGTGAAAATTGTAAGCGCTGTCTGCTGGTCTGAGCATGCTGGCTGGTATAATATACGCTGCGGCTGCGCAGTGCGGACTTCTTCGGCACCTTTTAATTTACTTTTTAAAAGGAGTTTTAGCCCGCTTCATTATCTTCCTCTTTAGCTGTGAACTGATCCGTATGGCAACTTTACAACTCTTCGGCGTTGGAGTTGTAGCTTGCGCGCTGTCTCTGCGTGGTGTTGTGGACTTGGAATGCTTCTCAATAAGCTCCCTCAGCAAATTGTTTTTGGTAAAGTCAATGTGTATTTTCCAGCGTCCGAGATCGATGGGTCTTATTATGTGTTCTTTCTTCCTTGTCATGGATTTTTCCAGCAGTTTTCTCTGGAACTCGTTTTTTGGGTTTGGGTCGCCGCCACCGGGCAGCAGCACTACGCTGTCGCCGGGAGGCACGGGCGACATAGACTTCACCATTTTCATTTCTTCAGAAGTATTCAAACTTGAAGTGAATCACGGTCCAAAAATTGATCTCCAGTAACATCGGTATTGGATGCACAAAACTTGGGATCTGCACTGTCGAAAGGCGAAAGTGTGACTGAAGTAAACATTTGCATTTTATATATATCAGAACATCGCCCGGAAATCATTTATTTAATTGTATATTACATTAGTGCAAATAAAAGCATTAGGTAATTGCTAATAGTCACAAGTACTTTGTTAATTATCTATTTGTCATAAGCATTATTCTGTGCATTGTTATTACCTACCTACTTAACGCGAAACTTGTTAAATTACATAGGTATTATGAAGAATGTACCTACTCGTATTGTTTTGTGTCGCCAGCTATCACTTATTTAAAAATCTATGAGGGGTATGATGCAGTTTAACGCTACATTTTAAGAATAAAATGTCGTATGAGGCAGGCTAGACTCGGCTTAGTTTTTGGGATAGGTACTCCAATTTGTGTGTTAATGAAATAGCTCTGAAATCTTCAGTTTTAAAAGTCCTTGCCTAAAATGTTCAATGAAAAACTAACGCAAACTATTGAGGGTTTGTGGGAGTGCCAGGTAGGGCAGGTGGGCACTTAATTGTTTAGCCTATAGCAGATGTATAAACCTATTAATAATGTGTAACTAAAGCTGCAAGTCAACTCCGATAGCAATAATAAGGGTGAGGCCAGACGACTGTAGATTTTTGTGTATTGAGTCGCGTAAATTCGGTCGCGTAATTTCTGCTACATTTGGTAATAATTAGTGTCCGACCGAAGTTTCGGTTTCGGTTTCGGCCAATTTCGGCCAAAAAAGTGATTTCGGCCGAAGTTTCGGTTTCGGCCAGAATCCGGCCGAAACCTTCGGCCGGGCCGAAATTACTTCGCGGCCTCTAGCGGCTCTCGCATCGGGAGCATTCGGCTTAATTGGCATTGTTCATTTTTTTAAGCTGTGCCTTTAACACCTTTATTTGATAAAATGGACTATTTCAAGCAACTAATTTGAATATTATGCTTTTACGTAGCTTTGTTAATTAATAGTAAATATTTTTTCGCTGTTTGATAATTCGTGAATTTAGACAGAATCCCAATCGCCTTCGTTCGGTTGGCTATAAAAAAAAAACGGCTTTGTCTATGGTTTTTGTCGATTTGACAGTGACACGTGACAGTTGCCTTAGCTAAACATTTTTTTTTAATTTTTGTGGCAAACATTCGATGCTGGATTCTGTCTAAAAACCGGGTCGTTCGGTCAAACAAAGGTTCAAAGTACTTTTACAAAAATATCTGCAATCATAAAGTATTTTTGAAATAGGACAAGATAAATCGGATAAATGATGGTTTTCCTCGAAATGGTTTTCGAATTGGAGCATACTAAAAAAAAAAATGAACAATGCCAATTCGCGCGCGTAAAGTTAAAGTACAAATTGAAATATGTACTCTAAGCTCCAGGAAGAAGGACTACAAAATATTCCGAAACATGTCGAGCATCACTCGACTTTTTATACGTGAGTTATCCGTTTGTGTAATTATGATTAGTCTCACGGTAGTTTCATGTACCTATATCTATTTTCATTAAAAATAAACGTTTTTTATTTTGTTTAACAAAAAAATAAACGTTCTCAAATAAGAAATCCTTGCAATAACCTTTTCCTTACGATTTGTACAGTAATTTTGAATATTTTGATACATCTTCAAAAATTTCGGTTTCGGTTTTTTTTTTTTTTTTTTTATCTGAATAGGAAGGCAAACGAGCAAGTGGGTCAACCGAATATTCGGTTTCGGTTTCGGCTAAAAATCGTGTTTCGGTCGGACACTAGTAATAATATTACGCTCGTCTGGCCTCACCCTAACGGGCGGTTAGTGGGGGGGGGGGGGGGGGAGTTACGGCGCCACACGTCGATCGACGAGCCAATAGCGCCGCGCACGCTCCCCCCATTGTCACGCGTCTTACCGCGGGCATGTATAGCTATGTCGGCAGAACAGAACCTAATACATATGCTGAATTGTAAGTAGGTAGGACGTAGGTGTTTTAGGTACTTGTCTGTGTTTTAACATTCTTAAACGAAATAAGCAATGACTTGACTTGATGAATTAAATGACAGTTGCATAGGTCATTTATTTTAACGACTCCGCTCTTAACTAAAACATGACGTTTTAATAACAAAACATACCTGATATATTTTATATATTAAAGACTCAGACTCAGCTGGTAATATTTAATCATAATATTAAGTATGAAAAAGGCATAATTAGATACCTACCTATTTTTCAAAATTAAGCTATGTGGATATTCCCAGCAATATAAGATATAGACATGACAATAGGGCATTATAATTGGTCTGAGGGTTGCTAAGCCGGTTTTTGGGCTATTCAAACGTTGCCAAAAAAATTAAATTTAGCTTTATTTTGACTTAGCTTTTAAATTTCAGCAAAACGAACTGCGCAGTAACATAGGAGTCACAATTAGACTTAGGTAAACGTGACAAATAAAATGACGTCATTGTAAACAACTACATTACTAAATCACCGCATTAGTAAATTAAAATTGGCACTCAACGACCATTTGTATCTTTTGCAATCTATTCGTTAACGTTAATTAAAATTTAAGTACCTATATCGTTTGGTTTTTAGGTTTCGAAATAATGGAATGTTTTTGTCAGTTTGTTTGCTTAAATACCAATGAAGGTTCTCAAAGAACACAACTCAAATTGAATTGAAGTTTTTGAGATTGACCTTGGTTTTTGTTGATACCTACTTTTTGAAAGAAAAATTCCAATTAGGGGAGCGAGGGGCTTGTTGTAACAGTTTTCATAAAAACGAATATATTTTGAGATCTATTGATTAAATTGCTACTCAATAAAGTTGGATGGATGTTGTTATTCTTCTTCTACCAAATCAAGTAAAAATAATACCATAATTATTGGTCATTATTCTACAATCCATTATTTTCTAGAAGAAGTGCGGTGTTACAACTTACCTCGTGCTTGCGGCAAGTTGTAACTTCTACCGGGGCTAGTAGTAACAACAAAAAAAACGACAATAATACCTCTAATTATTTATTCTTTGTTTATTTTTAACAAAATTGTCATCTTTCTAAATTAGATATTATGTAATTCTTATAAAAAATCAACTCAAACACACTTTTTAATTAATCAACAACTAAACATTAAGTAACTAACAGTCTTATTTAGTTAAACATCACTTATAATCATCATGGCACTTTTAAATCGCAGTAAGTAATTAACTTATTTATATCTAAGGTATGCTTTGTAATTATCTCTTCTCAATATATATCTAACAAATCTCATGTATATTTTTTTGTGTGTTGACGATTTAGTAGTTTATAGGTACTGTTTTAATGCAAACAGTATAAAGTACTAATATAATTTTTTTCTAGTCGTAATTTAACGTCAACTGCAGTAATAATTGTATGGACATTTTATATGAACTTGGAGGGACTGGTTTGTTTACAAAAATAAAGTTGTAAAATGGATTGGAATAAACTGCAGGCACACGTCCAATAAAATAGTCATAGAGAGTAAGAGTGAGAGATAAATATTTATTTACAAATATCTGATAGGTACACACACAGATAACAAAAAACAAGTAAGCAATAATTACAAACTAAATTAAATATAAAATTTAACCGACATGAAACAAAAAAAGTGCAATTTTATTTTATTTACACGCATAATGTATGCAACTATTAGGTGGGTTAAAAAGAAAAAAAATAGCAATGGTGACTATGATGTCTTTGTATGGCCAAACAATAAAACTCAAAAGCCTGAACTGATAATGTGGTTATTTGAAATGTACAATCATAAAATTGAATAGGTGCAACTGTAATTATTCAATTTTGCAAAAAGTATAAGAGTTAAGAAAAAACATTGAAGATCATCAATAACCAATTCTAGGATTACAATATCTAATCACAGTTTTTTTTACTATTATATATTAATACTACTAGCTAGGTACTATTACTATATAACTATTTCTATTATGACTAGCAT
The DNA here is from genome assembly GCA_949127965.1 of Pandemis corylana. Lineage (NCBI taxonomy): Eukaryota > Metazoa > Arthropoda > Insecta > Lepidoptera > Tortricidae > Pandemis > Pandemis corylana. The sequence continues at coordinate 9,240,605 of OX421866.1, read as the reverse complement.
AGCAAGGTTATTAAATTACCTACTACATTTGATAGACTAGGATGGACTTAGGTACTCTAAGCGCTGGCTATGGTAAGGGGAAAGCTGAAGAGTCTGACTGCAAACCTTCACTGATGCAGAGGCACATAAAGAAGAATAAGACTAGGATGACTTTTTGCTATTATTAGGAATCGCCACTGGTCTTTTCCAGAGGGAATTAACAAATCCAATTATGATCTAAGCCTTTTTTTGCCATCTGGCACTAGTAGCTACTAAGCCGCAGATGCAGAGCAGCTTTCCGTCAGCTACCACCCGCCTTTTCTCACTTCAACTTTTCCTCCCCTCTCACATCCCAAGTACCCTCTGCTATGCCCGGAAAGGCCAAGGGGAATACTGGGAGCAGCACACATGGTGCGTATGCAATGCACCCATCGTAAATCAGGCACAAGACGTGCGACAGGTTGGCCCTATCCCTTAAACCCCCCCCCCCCCCTAGTGTTTGGTTCGCGGGAAACCCTTGCGGGCCCCTACCTGCCGTGGGGCAGGCGTTCCCTTATCCACCACCCAGGGACGCGCCACGTCGGAGTACACCTCTCCGCCCACTTAGACACCTAAGCAGGTCCGTGGAAACTAACCTAACCTAATCTAATCAATCTTTTCGTCAATCAAATCAGTATTTTATAATAATACTACAAATAATCACACAAAGTTCCTAATATAAAATTATAAATCTGGTCAACATTCCTTAACTAAGTAAGTAATAATATAATGGTCTTAAATTCAGTGAACAAAGAATGTTGACATCGCTGCCCTGCTAGGTACTAAGTAGCAAGCGTACCAGGCAGTCAGCATAGTCGCGGAGTAGCCACGTAAATGTTTTTTGTTCATTGAAATTGGTCTCTGCATGGTAACGCCTGATTCGATAATTTCAGATTTTCAGTCTTACAAATACATAGGTAGGTACTTTAAAATAAGCAGTCTTAACTAAATAGATAGCTCTAATGATATTTACCATTTTCATCAAACTTATTATAAAAAAATATTAGCGAGTATTTTAACATCATTAAGTAATAAGCAAAGTTTAGTTATTTATTTAAAAGACATACCACAAACAATGATTTGACTTAAAAATTTTGTGAAAATCTATACATTTTCTTAATTTACTAACAAAACTACAATAATATCACAAAAGTTAAAGTATTTATGTGCCTATTAGTTATATTGAAAATGAGATTTAGCGTGCCCGCTGGTTTTCAGTCTCCAACCATGACTAAAACTTACTTAAATATCCAACCAATTAAAAATAACTTCACTGTCAAAGCAGTGATATAAAATCTTGTGCTTCTAAATTACATTGCTTATAATTTCAAATTCAATACAATTTCCAGGGGGCAAATATTATAATAATATATAAAATATTATAAATACAAATATTATAAATTTCATAGACGAACTAGTTCAAAAAGCAACGCTTACGGAATCAAGTTCAATTCCATTCTATTTCTGTCTAAAATTATTTGCAAAAGCTATAAATCCTAAAAATGTAAAAACACGGCAGTACTTAAATTACAATAGACTCATACAATTTGTAATTATTAAACACGAAATAACAATACCTTAAGTTACAGTTAAGAAAATTAAACTACTTATGTCATTAACATTGTAAAATAAATTCCTAAATTATAAAATCATTGGCTACGGCAAATAATAAAATAAAAAACCTTATTATACTATACTAAAAAACTAAAAAAAACGACTATTGCAGCACGTGATCGGGCTCGTCGTCGAGTGCGCGGCGCAGCGAGGCCGGCAGCTCGGGCAGCCGGTACAGCGGGTCCGACCACGGCGGCAGCTGCAGCGCCTTGACCGACTTGCCGTGGATGCTCTGCGCCGAACACATCCGCGACACGTGGTCAAGCTCGCCCTCCGTCAGCTTCATCGTCGAATCCTGACGAAACACATTTTTCAATTCGGCCCTCGAATTACCAAAATTGAAACAGTTCGAGGGCTTTGGTGTTACGGTTTTTTTGCGTAGCTGTGTCCCGGCAGGATTCGACGATTCTGACTTCGCAGCATCAGGCAGATTCATGTTCTCCCAAGAATTAACATCGATGGGTGCTACGAATTCGTAATTCCCTTCCGTGTTTTCGGACATTTTAAGTTGCTTTTGAGGGATCTTCTTTTGGCTGAATTCACTTTTTCTTTTTTTGCCACCAACAGAAGATCCTCTCAATTTTAAAATTTGTTTGTGCAGCACCGGAGTAAGGGGTTCTGTCTTGGCCGTTTTTTTTTGTCTGAGACTGAACCTTTCTGCTGTCAGGCAGCACGACCAATTCCCTGCCGCTGCATTGCGTCGATGACATTGAGTTCAGCAGACCCATTCGAAATTGATCAGAAGGATTCTGAAAGTCGTAAAAAATACACTTCGAATGGGCACTGCTCTTGTCGGGTGCAGCGTACAGCGAGCCGTAACGGAGTTGAAGAATCTCCGGCGTCGTGCTGCACTTAAAATGTACGTCGACAAAAATATATTTCGGCGCCGAACCAGCTTCTGCCAGCTGGTAAGGTGGGTCGAGACAAACTGGAAACAACAAAAAAAAATGTTAGAATTATACATATATTTGAGATATATTTTATTATTATTATTATTAAGAACACAGCTGACTGAATATCAAATAAAATCATATCGACACACCCTAAGAAAAAGTGTGTATCTACAAAAACCAAATTTTACAGGAGAGCGTTTTAAAGTTTTTATAAATTTAAAATCGCAATTGCGTGGTAACTATATACGCCAGAGGGTTGAAATTTGGCATGGAGTACAATATTGTGACAATAATGTATTCGTGATTTTTTATATATTATTAAATACGGTAGTTTCTTAATAATTACAGTTATTCACTTATACGTGATAATATTTCGTCAACTCTGACGTGCAAGTAGCAGATACATACTTGTTATACGTATATTTAACTTTGACGAGACAGTTTCTGCCAGATATACAGTTCCAAATTTTACACTAGATTAATCAAGTGACAGATATTGTATAGCCTTTGCCAAGATAAAGACTGGTAGTGGTTGATACCCATTCATCTTTATTGACTGCCTTATTAAGTAATCTGTAAATGGCAGATGCACACTTGTTCATAGTGACTTACTTTACGCCATTTTCCGGTAAGTGACTGGTAAACACTTACCTTAAGCAATTGTTCCCAAAAGAACTATGTAAATGGCAAATACATACTTGTTACGTGACATCCACCCGCTCAATGGGTTCCCGCGTAATATTGTATAAGAGCCAAATATTAAGTTTTGCTCTGGAGTTTTTTTAGCAATGAATGTAGATAGTTAGTTCTGCGTTTGGGAAAAAATATGTTCGGACCACTTTTTTCTTGTTTTTCTTAATGTAACTGATAAAGTCGATACCGTAGACTACGAAATTGCAATAGTCGCATAACTAAGTATCAGGCAGATACACACTTTTTCTTAGGGCGTGTCGATATAAAATCTCTGATTAGAGCTAGCTCAAAAATGTGCTTACTCACTTCTTTTGGGAAACGGGAACGGTCTATCGGGATACAGGTGGAAGACGACTTTGTCTACCAGTGCGCTTATATCCGCGCCGGCGACGCCGCGCACCCACACGCACCAGTTTTCCGGCACCGCGCGGCCCGACGCCCACCGCCGCGGCTCGTACGCGTGCCCTACTTCTAGCCAAATGCGTTCCTGCAATCGTAAATTAAAAATGACGTGATAAATAAAAACTAATGTGGTAAAAACATAATTAGTAATGCGTCCTAGTCCATTTTCTGCATCAAGTTTAAGGTGGATTCCTACTAAGATGCTCATTAGGAGAATTAAAAATGAACTTTGTAAAACAATACATAATTGAATATTCTGATAACAATTTTTAGAGATTATCGTAGAAAAACGATCACATTAAAAGGTTTTTTTTATCAAAATATACCTTATATCACTAAATCACTAAAGTTTAAAAACAATAGTTGATATAACCAACTATAAAAAGGGTCCAACAAATATTGTGATTTAAGAATAAAACATTGTTAAGACAGGGGCAAAACTTACCTTTGGTCCCACTGAGTCTACACGACACGTTGGAGAAATCATTCCCACGACTGTCACCTTGGTCTGATTATCAGTAGCAAGTTCCATTGCTCAAAGTAAAGCACAGTTTCAGATAATAAGTTCACAGAAAATATTGCACGAAACGCGTAAGACTGCACTGCCACTAGGTGAAAGTACTACTGAAACCGTAGAGGTGACAAGTACCTACTCCGGAGCACCGCCCCACCCGCGCGGCGTAGCACCCCTTCCCCGCTCCCCGTTGCCCCCGCGCGTTGCAGCCACGTAATGAAGCTAATCCAAAATTAAAGGATCGCTGCAACGATACATGACAGATGAAATCTGCTAAAAAGTTCACTGTAGATGCAGGAACAGAAATATACTAAGGGAAAGTTTTTTAACCCAGAAATTTGAGTGAAGACGCATATTATATTTGTGACAGCAGCCGACTGTTTTACGATTTATGGACTATCGACTGTTTGTTGTATTATAAAACCCTACTTATCGTGGAGGCAAAATACTTGAAATTTCACTTAAGTCAGGAAATAATTCTAAGAACTGATAAAAACAATTGTTTTGCATTTTTATAGGTTAGAAATGGAACCTAATACAGCACCTGATGTATTCAACCCCCCTCCCCCCCGGAGAGGGGTGAGGTTGGTTGAAAATGGTGTAATAGTAATAACTAAGAAGAAAAATAGGTGTAGTCTGCGCAATTTGCCATACGTTTTATTACATCTTAATCTATAGTTGCACCCGTTATTTAGCTCATTTCAAGCTACGGAACATACAAAAAAAAAATCCAATAACTAAAAATATACTTTTTGGCATTGCGGCCTCGGGGAAAATACAGAACGCGGTGCAAATTGAGGGAATGATGAAAAATTATATCAAAACACAATACCAAATTTGCACCAGGGTGCCACACCCGGAAAGTAGTTTTCTATGTTATACTGTCTTTGTACTTCAAGGGAAATTTTGAAATTAATAAAAATCGTCATAATCGTCTTAACTTGGTTTGATTTACATTCGCACCCCATAAAAAAATTGACATTTCTACAAGGAACATGTGGTTCTGTAATAATACCCGCTACCGTTAGCGTTCGCTGCTATTCATGCGTTTAGATAGAACTACGTTTACCAAACTTCCAGTTACAATTTTCTTTTTTTTATTGAGTGCGAATGTAGTATCTTTTAAATATGTGTTATTTATAAATTTTCACGACTATCTTAATTTCCCCCGAAGTACAATCTACAAAAAAGTGAAAAAAGCATGTTCCACACTTTGCACCGGGGTGCAAAGTTACCTGGGTGTTTATAATACTTTGAAAAGCTTAATGTAAAAAATTGCGGGTGGTAGGGCCTTGTGCAAGGTCCGTCCGGATCGCTACCACCATCTTACTCGCTAATCCTGCCGCTAAGTAGCAGTGCTTGCACTGCTGTGTTCCGGTGTGGAGAGTAAGACAGCCGGGGAAATTACGGGCACAAGAGGCATTGCATCTTAGTCCTCTAGGTTGGCAACGCATCTGCAATCCCTCCGGGGTTGCGGGTGTCTATGGGCAGTGGTGATCACTTACCATCAGGTGACCCACTTGCTCGTTTGCCTTCCTATTCATATAAAAAAAAAAAAAAGTGCACCAACCGTCTGAATTATCCTCGAGCCGCAATCAGAAAAAAATATTTTACCAAGATTCTATACATCGTACACCTTTTTAATTAACATACATTATGTACCAAAGGGGACCCTTCACGTGGCTAAACTTCCGCCTGATACCTTTTATCATACTCAAAAATAACGGCATTAGAAGTTTATACCTATTATTTTAAAGTGTTCCGTACATGATAGAAACGGTGCAAAACGAGGGAAACCATCTAGTCGTGCCCTTTAACGATTCCACAAAAAAACACGACTACACGAATTACTTCCATACGTTTCCGTAATTCGACTATACTATTAATATAAAATTGGATAAATAATATCCTCAACCGCTTGTTGCGAGGATTTGATATTATCTAACTGATGCAGACGCGTTCATACCTTACAGGCATATAAGCAGTGCTTGTAAGCATACGTAAATGTGCCCGCCACGCTTCATACCAATACGGGGAGGATTTGATAGAATCTAACTGATGAATGCATAATATGTTACCAGCGATTGTTTTTATCATTGTTGAATCAAAATCTAAAAACAAAGATTCTCCCAAAATTGATAATTCTGTTGAGCATCGAGCGTTTTTTGCTTAAATTAATAAACATCGTTATTCCTGCCGTGTTACGATCTCATATTGCTAATATCACTGGTAGTTTGAAACAAATACATAGGTATATACGATAGTTGGGTCACATGTATTTCTTTGTTTTATTGATAAAAGAACTATTTTTCGAAGTCAACGCATATTCTATTATGCATAAAAAAAACAGCATTTGCTACTTGCATTGATTCCCAGGCCTTGGCCTAGTAGCCCGGTGGCCCGACCAGGTAGTAGTTTAGTAAAAGCGATTTAAATTGTCTGTTTAAGTGTAATCTTATTATTGTTATCCGGATTGTTTACTGTCCAGGCTCGATTGCTTATGTCGTGCTAGCTAACCTAACCCAGCCCGTGGGCGTGAAGCGCAGGTAGCTGTCCGTGTGGAAGGTGGGTACAAGATAAACATACAATAGGGCATTATAATAGGTCTGAGGGTCGCCAAGCCAGTTTTTGGGCTATTTAAAAGTTGCCAAAAAAAATTAATATAATTCTATTTTGACTAACTTTTTAAATTTTAGCAAACCGCGAACCGCGCAGTGACATAGGAGACACAATTTGACTTAAACGTGACAAATAAAATGACGTCATTGTAAACAACTACATTACTAAATCACCGCATTAGTAAATTAAAATTGGCACTCAACGACCATTTGTATCTTTTGCAATCTATTCATTAACGTTAATTAAAATTTAAGTATATTTAGGTAAGTTTCGAAATAATGGAATGTTTTTGTCAGTTTGTTTGCTTCAATACCAATAAAGGTTTTCGAAGAAAACAACTCAAATTGAATTGAAATTTTTGAGCTTGACCTTGGTTTTTGTTCATATTTTTTGAAAGAAGAATTCCAATAAATTCTTTGCTGTATTTCTTGAAAATCAGTGAAATCATTTGTTAGTTTGATACCTACTAGTCATTGATTTAAAATGTCGGCGGTTTTTAAACTATGTGTTCTAAATTTGAATTTGCCTACTAGTTTTTACTTTGCTATCTCCGCGAGATCATTATAGCGATATCATATCTCTAAACCTACGGTAGCAAGGAACGTCTCACGGCCCAGCGACTAAGACCTCACCTGTTGGTCGGGTTACCCTGTATTTTTATTAAAATTTTGTAATAAAAAGTTTGTAATTTTTTGGTGTTGACGATTTATTAGTTTATACTGTTTTAATGCAAACAGTATAAAATACTGATATCATTTTTTTTTCAAGTCGTAATTTAACGTCAACTGCAGTAATTTAACATAAATTATAGTATCATAATTATATGGATATTTTATATGAACTTGGAGGGACTATAGATTGTTTACAAAAATAAAGTGGTAAAATAGATTGGAATAAACTACAGGTACACGTCCAATCAAATAGTTATAAAGAGAGTGAGAGATAAATATTTATTTACAAACGTTAGATACACACACAGATAACAAAAAACAAGTGAGCGATAATTACAGACTAAATTAAATATAAAAATGTAACCGACATGAAACAAAATAAGTGCAATTATATTTTATTTACACGCATAATGTATGCAACTTTTAGGTGGGTTAAAAAAGAAAAAAAAGTTGCAATGGTGACTATGATATATCTTTGTATGGCCAAACAATTCAACTCAAAAGCCTGAACTGATAATGTGGTTATTCGAAATGTACAATCATTAATTTGAATAGGTGCAGTCGTAATTTTTTATTTAATTTTGCAAAAAGTGTAAGAGGTTAAAAAAATCCATTGAAGATCATCAGAAACTAATTATAGGATTACAATATCTAATCTCAGTTTTTTTTTGTATAATAACACTATGTATTATGACTAGAATAGCAAGGTACATTTGATAGACTAGGATAGACTTAGGTACTATTTGCGCTGGCTATGGTTAGGGGAAAGCTTAAGAGTCTGACTGCCAACCTTCACTGATGCAGAGGCACATAAAGAAGAAAATAACTAGGATGACTTTTTGCTATTATTAGGAATCGTCACTGGCCTTTTCCAGCGGGAATTAACAGATCCAGTTATGATCTAAGCCTCTTTTTGCCATCTGGCACTGGCCCACAGCACCAGTAGATACTCAGCCGCAGATGCAGAGCAGCTTCCCGTCAGCTACCGCCCGCCTATTCTCACCTCAACTTTTCCTCCCCTCTCACATCCCAAGTACCCTCTGCTATGCCCGAAAAGGCCAGGGGGATACTGGGAGCAGCACTACAGTTTAGTATTACATCTAAAAACATTGTATAGTTGTACAAACAAACTTGTAATTTTGAATTGAAATAAAAGTACATAACTTTCTAAGGGTGGTGAAATAAAGAATGTCTCAGATTGCTAAAACATGCCACACGAGCCAAGGGCAAATAAACACGCGGCCTGAGGTTATTTTTATCACCGCCCGAGGAGTGTGCACAATTTTACGACTCCCCTAGCCAGGAAGTGGAAATTTCCGCTCGCGTAGGGGGCGGTAAATTGCTACTTACGGCCTGGAGCGACGTAAGTCCTTTAAAGTACACCGATGAACATTTTAGGCCTTAGTCGCAAGACCGTGGGGCGTTCCTTACTACCTAGGTTTTTAGTGGTACAATCTTTAACTTGAAGTATTTAGTTAAATAACCTCTATAATCTTTCCAACCCAGTGACTAGTAGGTATGTAACAAAATAACTGCAGTTTTTCAATAAATACATCACAGAACACTTTCTTATTACATTTTAAACAAAATATAAGCGAAAAACAAGGTAAATCAAAGACATCAATACAATTGTATATGAAATTGTTATTGAGAATCTTCATAGATGTAGAGTAAAACCTAGTTGCAAAAACATTCCATTATTTTTAAACGTTAAAAACAAACGATTTTAATATTCATTTACGTCAATCAGCAAATTTTGCAATTAGGAATGGTCATACAGACTTTTAGAAGATATTTATTCAATTACTCTTCAGTAATCATTGAGTGAAATTGTTGATTGCATCTATTTACTAGTGAAGTTATTTAGTAACATAATGGTTTAAAACAAAATATTTTATTTTTCTGACAAAATATAATTCTCACTCAGGTTACTGCGCTACTTTTGCTGAAACTCAGAATCTTAATCGAAATTAAATAAAATTTCCTACTTTTTTAAGAACTTCAATGTTGTAAGCGGACCGGGTTGGTATTCCTCAGACCATAATTAGTCCAATTGTTTGTTTGTCTTGTAACCGCCTTGAGACACAGGCAACTAACTGCGCTTAATGCCTATTTAATTGGCTCGTCAGCAAGACAATAATCCTTGACATCAAACAACTTTAGGCTTCTGTAATAGGATATCACTTAAGCTATACCTATAGTTACGTTATAACGGATGGCTTATAACATTAAAACTAATCAACGGCGACCTGGGCGAACCATTCAGCTACCAGACCAGAGCCGGAAAACCAATAATGATAGAAAGTTCTTTGAACACCTTAAAAACAATAGCGTGTTATTGCAAAAGGTATTTTTGATGAAACTAAATATTGTTTTAAACAATATTTAAGTAATACCTTGAAAACTTGCCAGAAGATTAGTTTAGTAAACCGATTTGTTAATACCCTTTTGTATGTTTGTTTCGTTACTGCTTTATGGCGCTGGCAGCTGCATACCTGCGCTACACGACCCTCGGTTGCGCTCGCAAGCAAGACTAAGCCTTCCCAGCAAACAATGCAAGGTAACAGTAATGAGATTGTTGTAGGGCTATTTACGACACTATTTTTCGGATGATGATCTTAAGATCAGTAACTCTTTTGAGCTACCTGGTAACAGTCTTAAAAGCAACTATAGAAGAAATATACAGTTGTTAATTTGCATAGATACTAGAATGTGTACAACAGATCTAAAATTCTTCAAAATGTTTAAAGAGTACAAAGAAAACTAGACATTTTCTGGCTTCTTTTGTCTTTTAAAAGTTACGTTACACTTTACATGCATATTGTATACTACCTCACATTATAAATTAGATTGTCCTAATTATGGTTCCAATAAATAACGATTTTAACTTAATTAACCTCCAACTCGAGAAATGATGAGCTGATAAAAGATTTAAAATCCTTATTTATTTAAATAAATATTGTAAGATAGTCTCACGAAAAAATGGTGATAATACATGGAAAAGAGGCCGATATTTAAAATAAGAAAGTTGTGAATAACAAAAATACATAATTTGTGATAACTATGTAAGAAAACGCATTATTAATACTTCTTATTTATAACTATTAATACTTGGTTGTTGTCTCAGTCCTCTTACGATAAACATCGATAATTTCAAACTGCGTTAGTTATCGCTGTTTAATCAAAATCCAAAAATGTTAAAATATCTGAAAAAATCGTTGCTTGAACTGAGATGCGAGTTTTCCCGGATTAAGCGCGGGGGTGATCGGTGTAAGGGATGCGCGCGGGCGCGGTGGTGGAGCACTGGGGAGGGTGCGGTTCTGGAGTATTTGCTACCTGCGAGTTCTTCAGTAGTGCTTTCGCCCTGTTACAGTGCACTTGCCTCTTTTGGTTTACGCGCGTTCTTGCTAATCTTTTTCTCTTTCGTTTGGACTAAGTACAGACTTTGCTATGGATTCGTTCTCGAAGAACTTGACTTTGTCCACCGTCTCTCTACGCAACTACACTGACTCGCAGGTTAGTAATTTCGCCTGTATAACGAACTTTATCAATTTACTATCAAATGAATCAAAAAAATTTTATTTCTTGATTTTTATGTTTTACTTTTACGGTTTTACCGTTAGAAATTTAATTTCTAAATGTCTGTGAAAATCAGAACACATAGAAAAATCCGAAAAGTAAAGCTATGGCCGGGATCCGGGTTCGATTCCCGGCCATAGCTTTACTTTTCGGATTTTTCTATGTGTTCTGATTTTCACAGGCATTTAGAAATTATTTTTATCAATTTACTCTGGTGGAGATGTCTTGAATATATCTTAAAATACTAGAAGGTTGTTTTCATGCTAGCAGACGATTTAGGGCAGAGTTTCTCAGAGTTTCTTTCGTGGCTACATGAACCTATTTGGAGTCCGTAACATGTGTGCCAGGATGTGCAGCTCACTCAGTTAGCCCTTAACGTAACTATTAAGAGCTTTTTTTTATATACGGCTTTGTTTAGTTTTCACATTAATCTTTAAAATTTTGAAATTCTAAAAACAGACCGTAATCGCAAAAAAATTAAGGAACTTTGTTTTTGGGGTTATTTTAGTTATTTAATTTGGGGAATTCAATACGTTTTTTAGTTATCAAGCCTAAAGGATTGTTATATTTGAAAATTTTTTTCTTCTTCCACAGCTAATCCAACGCATTTGGTTGGAGGTCGGCCACGCGTACGAGCCGCGGCGGTGGGCGTCGGGCCGCGCCGTGCCGGAGGACTGGCGCGTGTGGGTGCGAGGCGTCGCCGGCGCAGACATCAGCGCGCTCGTGGACAAAGTCGTATTCCAGCTGTGTCCTGATATACAGTTTCCGTACCCCAAAAGAAGTGAGTAAGCTTATTTTAGAGCTAATTCTAATCAAAGATGTTACATGATTACTATGTAGTTATTTGGTATGTTAAATATTATTATACCTAATATTAACTAGTTTTGTTTTTGTTTGCTTCAGTATGTCTTGACGCTCCGTACCAGCTGGAAGAAGCTGGTTCGACGCCGAAAGAAATTCTCGTCGGTGTACACTTTAAGCGCAGCACGAAGCCGGAAATACTTCAATTCAAATACGGCTCGCTGTTTGCCAAACCCGACCAGAGCAGTGCCCATACGAGTTGTATCTTTTATGACTTCCGGAATCCGTCGGATCAACTACGAATGGGTCTTCTGAAGTCGATGTCGTCGGTGCGGTACAGCGGCAGCGCACTGGCCGTGCTGCACGACAGCGGACAGCTGCACCACAAGGATCTGCCAATGCCGACACGCAGCAACATGACACAGGAATGCGCTGAGCTCCATGATCCTGTGTTGACTCATAAACAAATGCTGCTCTTTGAAAGTTGCCCGGTATGCGACAATTTGTAGACAGTGCAATCTGTTCTCTATTAGGTACTGGAAGAACCTATGAGCAACTGTTCCAGCTACCTGATCTATTTAGTAGGGAGGCATTTTGTTTATAGTCGACGTTAATTACCAAAATCTGCTTGATGGCGTTAATGATATAAATACCTAGTTTAGTTTTAGTCGTACATAATCTAGTTCTAATAATTTAAGATTGACTGTAGGAATCTTTAATAATATTTTTTATTTTTTTGTTATTAGTTAGGTTCTGTAGCTCATGATATATTTAAATACTTTTTTTTTCAATTTTAGTGATATAAGTAGCTGCATTTTTGTGCAATTTTATTGTTATGTTTGTACGTTTAAGTGTAATTTTAGACAAACATTAATTTAGCTAACTTGATTCCGTAAACTTCATGTCGAACTAATTTAAACGAAATCATTTGCTGTATCTTTCATATTTAAATTGAAATCATAACCGGTGTTATTTAGTAGCCCAAGTTGTAATAGCATCGTAACTGGAAACCAGCTCTTTTCCTTTTTAGCTTATTACTGTATATAGCAAATTAAATTAATGTAATTCGAAAATTGTTCACTACATAGTGTAAAACAAAGTCACTTTCCGCTGTCTCTCCCTATGTAGGTACGCTTAGATCTTTAAAAGTACCTACGCAACGGATTTTGAAGCGATTTTTTTAATAGATAGTGATTCAAAAGGAAGGTTTATATGTATAGTTCTATGCAGACAAAGTTGCGGGCAGAAGGTAGTTGGTGAATAAAACAATTTTATTTAATATTTAACTTATGTTCATGTAGATTTTTAGTCGAAACATAATGGTTTATGTATTTATGGTAACAACTTATAATAATTACCTAATCTGTACCAATAACCCAAGACTGGTTAAAATACTTACATTATGTTATGTTATGTTGTAACGGGCTGTTTTCCGCAACTCGACGACTATTAACTGCGCCTATTTTGCGTGGTGGGCTGCGGCACTATTCGTGCCAGCCCAGCTCCTGTAGAAAGCCTAGCAGACCCTTTATGTTGCCGACGACTTCCTGGAGCGTCCTCGGTGACCCGAGGTGTTGTGCCCTGTAGTTCGCCACTCCGGAACACTCCAGCAGAATGTGTGTGACTGTTTCTTCTGCCTCCATGCACGCTCTGCATAGGGGGCTGTCTGTAACACCTAAATTGTGTAAGTGTTTGTTGAGCAAGGCATGCCCAGTCAGAGCTCCGGTTAGTAGTCGGAGCTGGGGTCTCCCGTACTCGCGAAGTTTGCGGGACAATCCGGGGTTGATCGTCGGGAGCGCCTCTCTGGTCTGCTTGCAGGTGTCCAGGTTTGACCAGAGCTGTTGGTGCGTTACCTTGGTGTTGTGCCGTAGCCTACCACGCAGCCATCCGAACGGCAGAGGTATGATGGGTTCAGGTCCTATGGCGTTCGCCTCTGAGCCCCCTCTCGCTAGTCGGTCGGCTGCGTCGTTTCCTCGCGAACCGCTGTGACCCTTGATCCATTGTAAGGTTACTGCGCTGTGTTCGCTTACCCTCGTCAGAGCTTTATGGCATTCGTGGATTAATCCTGAAGTCATTGTGTCGCTCTGCAGGGCTTGTAGAACCGATCTGCTGTCAGATAGTATTCGGATGGGATAGTTTACCTGTCTGGTGTCTATCGCTGTGGTAGCCGCTATGATGCCCATACATTCCGCCTGAAAGACGGTGTTGTGGGCCCCAAGCGGTGTTGAAATATTGATATTCAGGTCTTCCGAATGCGCTCCAGAGCCTGTACCTGTTGCTGTTTTTGACCCATCCGTGAAGATCCTCAGCTCCTTCAGGTTGAGTCCCTCACCTGGGTCTTCATGCAGCTGTATTCTGTATTTTTTGTCAAACACGTACTGCTTGGCTATCCTGTCGGTGGCCGCCTCCATGAGTGGTTCCCTTCTTACCAGATCGTCAAGTATCCGTGTGTGACTGACTTTCGCGTTTTTCCAGAGCTTTAGCTTCTTGAGCCTGATTGCAGCCGCTCCCGCCTCCTGTTGGATGAACAAGTGCAGCGGCGGTAGGCTCAGCAGGGCTTCCAGGGCCGCAGTTGGAGTGGTCCTCATGCAGCCCGTGGTCGCCATGCAAGCTAGTCTTTGGAGTCGTTGTAGCTTGGCTTCTACGGTGATTAGTTTGGTGCGTGGCCACCACACCACCGCTCCATAGCTGATGATTGGCCTGATGACTGCCTGATATAGCCATAGCGTGATTTTTGGGGTCAGTCCCCATTGCTTGCCTAACATTCTACGACATTGCCAGAAGGTCACCGTGGCTTTGTCGATTTTGTTGTTAAGATGGTTGCTCCAGTTCAGTTTGCTGTCTAGTATGACTCCTAAGTACTTTACCTCAGAACCGAACTGCAGCTCCGTGTTAAACAGCTTAGGGGGATTGTAGTTGCCTAGTATCCGTTTGTTTGTGAACATTACCTGTTCCGTTTTGTTGGGGTTGACAGTTAGTTCGTTTTCCTTGCACCAGTACTCCACGATTCTCAGAGCCTGCTGTGTGACATCGCAGATCACGCTGCACACCCTGCCACTTATGAGTATGGCAATGTCGTCAGCGTATCCAATCGCGTGGTAGTGGTGCATGTTTAGTCTGGTGATGAGTTCATTTACCACCATGTTCCACAGGAGCGGTGACAGCACTCCTCCCTGTGGACATCCTCTGGCTACCAGTGCTTGTTGTGTCTCAGTCGAGTTGAATCTGATCACTCTCTTGCTGAGCATGTTACCTATCCAGCCGACCATGACCGAGTTTACCCCGTGTCTTACCAGTGCCGACGTGATGCTGTTAAAGTTGGTCTTGTCAAAGGCTCCTTCTATGTCTATGAAGGTGCCGAGGCACATCGATTTACTCTCGATGGCTTCTTCTATTTTGCAGACCACTGCATGTAGAGCTGACTCTGTTGACTTACCTTGACTGTACGCATGTTGGTTCGAGTGCAGGCGTACCTTGTCTAGGGCGTTCGCTCTCAGATCACGATCACACAGTCTCTCCAGGGCCTTTAATAGGAACGAGGTGAGGCTAATCGGTATAAAATACTTACATTTATAATGAGGTACTATGTACTCATTTTACTTATCCATTTAAGACTTTAATATAAATAAAAGTTCATATTTTTGAAGATTGAATAATTGTAAACATTACTTGAGCAATGTATTAACTAGAATTTGATATTGTATACCAGTAAGATGATACCATAAGCTTGAAATACTGATTTGATTCCAATAAATTGAGCGAAAGCTCGTTAAGTACATTTATTGTTTAATTGAGTTAAGTCCAGGTCCCCAACACACATAATGCCAGTCCACCCATTGAACCTTCCCGAACATTAAACAACTGAGTTAAATGAAATACCATCCATATCACAAAGAAAAACAGTCTAGTAATATTAAAAGCAGTATAATTGGTAATTTCAGTCCTAGTAGCTACAAGTGATATTATAGTATAACAGAGATTATTTTCTTTAAACTCAAATATAGTATTAACATTTTTTACTACAATCTAGTTATTGGTAATGTTCAGTTTAGTTTAACACTCGATTAAGTGCTAAATGCTGGCTGGTCCCCACGGGAGCACTAGACGGTCTAGACCAAACCCCTCCAGCGAGCTGGAGGAGGCCAAGAGGCACGCCGAATTACGCGATTTTATAAACATATATTGAAACTGTAGCAATTTCGGAATAAAGGGGCTATATTATATTATTACTAGCTGTTGCCCGCGACTCCGTCTGCGATGGATTCGCTCTTTGCTACAAACCTCACGGAGCCCGAGACCTTTCCAACGAATGCAAAACCGTGGAAATCGGTTCGTGCGTTCTGGAGTTATAGCGTCAGGAAGGAAAACCCGACTTATTTTTATATAGTAGATAAGTACTAAAAGTAGGTATCTTTACGGCTTGTGATAAGTAGGTAAGTATGTTGCGCATAATGCGGTGGGTTTGTTAATATAAGCTTTGTTTAGTTCTAAACTCTAAGCTAAACATGTTATGACTTAGCAACTACGAATAATAATAATATTAATAATATTAATATATTTAATTATATATTATTATTATTCGTAGCTTAGCAATAATTATCTAAGTAATTAAGAATTGGCCATCGGAAACACAATAACAGGGACCTAGATTTACAAATAAGAAATTCCAAAAAACTCAGTGTTAGCACTTGGAAAATAATCAAGAGAAGCAATACCTTAGGTACATTAATAATTATTAATAATTCAAATTTTATGTTGTAAATAAGTATTGTGTTAAAGTGTTACTTTCAATTGATTAAAAAAGTTTAAAAAATATAATAAATACACACAAGAAAAAGGATAGAATTCACAACTTATATAAAAACAATTAGAATCTAAAATGACATTGTCCAGTTCTCAAAAACTACCTTAAATCTAAAAATACAATAAATAATAAAATAACATTAAAAGAGTCCGTAGAAATTCTAGTGAAAATTGTAAGCGCTGTCTGCTGGTCTGAGCATGCTGGCTGGTATAATATACGCTGCGGCTGCGCAGTGCGGACTTCTTCGGCACCTTTTAATTTACTTTTTAAAAGGAGTTTTAGCCCGCTTCATTATCTTCCTCTTTAGCTGTGAACTGATCCGTATGGCAACTTTACAACTCTTCGGCGTTGGAGTTGTAGCTTGCGCGCTGTCTCTGCGTGGTGTTGTGGACTTGGAATGCTTCTCAATAAGCTCCCTCAGCAAATTGTTTTTGGTAAAGTCAATGTGTATTTTCCAGCGTCCGAGATCGATGGGTCTTATTATGTGTTCTTTCTTCCTTGTCATGGATTTTTCCAGCAGTTTTCTCTGGAACTCGTTTTTTGGGTTTGGGTCGCCGCCACCGGGCAGCAGCACTACGCTGCCGCTGGGAGGCACGGGCGACATAGACTTCACCATTTTCATTTCTTCAGAAGTATTCAAACTTGAAGTGAATCACGGTCCAAAAATTGATCTCCAGTAACATCGGTATTGGATGCACAAAACTTGGGATCTGCACTGTCGAAAGGCGAAAGTGTGACTGAAGTAAACATTTGCATTTTATATATATCAGAACATCGCCCGGAAATCATTTATTTAATTGTATATTACATTAGTGCAAATAAAAGCATTAGGTAATTGCTAATAGTCACAAGTACTTCGTTAATTATCTATTTGTCATAAGCATTATTCTGTGCATTGTTATTACCTACCTACTTAACGCGAAACTTGTTAAATTACATAGGTATTATGAAGAACGTACCTACTCGTATTGTTTTGTGTCGCCAGCTATCACTTATTTAAAAATCTATGAGGGGTATGATGCAGTTTAACGCTACATTTTAAGAATAAAATGTCGTATGAGGCAGGCTAGACTCGGCTTAGTTTTTGGGATAGGTACTCCAATTTGTGTGTTAATGAAATAGCTCTGAAATCTTCAGTTTTAAAAGTCCTTGCCTAAAATGTTCAATGAAAAACTAACGCAAACTATTGAGGGTTTGTGGGAGTGCCAGGTAGGGCAGGTGGGCACTTAATTGTTTAGCCTATAGCAGATGTATAAACCTATTAATAATGTGTAACTAAAGCTGCAAGTCAACTCCGATAGCAATAATAAGGGTGAGGCCAGACGACTGTAGATTTTTGTGTATTGAGTCGCGTAAATTCGGTCGCGTAATTTCTGCTACATTTGGTAATAATTAGTGTCCGACCGAAGTTTCGGTTTCGGTTTCGGCCAATTTCGGCCAAAAAAGTGATTTCGGCCGAAGTTTCGGTTTCGGCCAGAATCCGGCCGAAACCTTCGGCCGGGCCGAAATTACTTCGCGGCCTCTAGCGGCTCTCGCATCGGGAGCATTCGGCTTAATTGGCATTGTTCATTTTTTTTAAGCTGTGCCTTTAACACCTTTATTTGATAAAATGGACTATTTCAAGCAACTAATTTGAATATTATGCTTTTACGTAGCTTTGTTAATTAATAGTAAATATTTTTTCGCTGTTTGATAATTCGTGAATTTAGACAGAATCCCAATCGCCTTCGTTCGGTTGGCTATAAAAAAAAACGGCTTTGTCTATGGTTTTTGTCGATTTGACAGTGACACGTGACAGTTGCCTTAGCTAAACATTTTTTTTTAATTTTTGTGGCAAACATTCGATGCTGGATTCTGTCTAAAAACCGGGTCGTTCGGTCAAACAAAGGTTCAAAGTACTTTTACAAAAATATCTGCAATCATAAAGTATTTTTGAAATCGGACAAGATAAATCGGATAAATGATGGTTTTCCTCGAAATGGTTTTCGAATTGGAGCATACTAAAAAAAAAAATGAACAATGCCAATTCGGGCGCGTAAAGTTAAAGTACAAATTGAAATATGTACTCTAAGCTCCAGGAAGAAGGACTACAAAATATTCCGAAACATGTCGAGCATCACTCGACTTTTTATACGTGAGTTATCCGTTTGTGTAATTATGATTAGTCTCACGGTAGTTTCATGTACCTATATCTATTTTCATTAAAAATAAACGTTTTTTATTTTGTTTAACAAAAAAAAAAACGTTCTCAAATAAGAAATCCTTGCAATAACCTTTTCCTTACGATTTGTACAGTAATTTTGAATATTTTGATACATCTTCAAAAATTTTGGTTCCGGTTTTTTTTTTTTTTTTTTTTTATGTGAATAGGAAGGCAAACGAGCAAGTGGGTCAACCGAATATTCGGTTTCGGTTTCGGTTTCGGCTAAAAATCGTGTTTCGGTCGGACACTAGTAATAATATTACGCTCGTCTGGTCTCACCCTAACGGGCGGTTAGTGGGGGGGGGGGGGGGGGGGGAGTCACGGCGCCACACGTCGATTGACGAGCCAATAGCGCCGCGCACGCTCCCCCCATTGTCACGCGTCTTACCGCGGGCATGTATAGCTATGTCGGCAGAACAGAACCTAATACATATGCTGAATTGTAAGTAGGTAGGACGTAGGTGTTTTAGGTACTTGTCTGTGTTTTAACATTCTTAAACGAAATAAGCAATGACTTGACTTGATGAATTAAATGACAGTTGCATAGGTCATTTATTTTAACGACTCCGCTCTTAACTAAAACATGACGTTTTAATAACAAAACATACCTGATATATTTTATATATTAAAGACTCAGACTCAGCTGGTAATATTTAATCATAATATTAAGTATGAAAAAGGCATACTTAGATACCTACCTATTTTTCAAAATTAAGCTATGTGGATATTCCCAGCAATATAAGATATAGACATGACAATAGGGCATTATAATTGGTCTGAGGGTTGCTAAGCCGGTTTTTGGGCTATTCAAACGTTGCCAAAAAAATTAAATTTAGCTTTATTTTGACTTAGCTTTTAAATTTCAGCAAAACGAACTGCGCAGTAACATAGGAGTCACAATTAGACTTAGGTAAACGTGACAAATAAAATGACGTCATTGTAAACAACTACATTACTAAATCACCGCATTAGTAAATTAAAATTGGCACTCAACGACCATTTGTATCTTTTGCAATCTATTCGTTAACGTTAATTAAAATTTAAGTACCTATATCGTTTGGTTTTTAGGTTTCGAAATAATGGAATGTTTTTGTCAGTTTGTTTGCTTAAATACCAATGAAGGTTCTCAAAGAACACAACTCAAATTGAATTGAAGTTTTTGAGATTGACCTTGGTTTTTGTTGATACCTACTTTTTGAAAGAAAAATTCCAATTAGGGGAGCGAGGGGCTTGTTGTAACAGTTTTCATAAAAACGAATATATTTTGAGATCTATTGATTAAATTGCTACTCAATAAAGTTGGATGGATGTTGTTATTCTTCTTCTACCAAATCAAGTAAAAATAATACCATAATTATTGGTCATTATTCTACAATCCATTATTTTCTAGAAGAAGTGCGGTGTTACAACTTACCTCGTGCTTGCGGCAAGTTGTAACTTCTACCGGGGCTAGTAGTAACAACAAAAAAAACGACAATAATACCTCTAATTATTTATTCTTTGTTTATTTTTAACAAAATTGTCATCTTTCTAAATTAGATATTATGTAATTCTTATAAAAAATCAACTCAAACACACTTTTTAATTAATCAACAACTAAACATTAAGTAACTAACAGTCTTATTTAGTTAAACATCACTTATGATCATCATGGCACTTTTAAATCGCAGTAAGTAATTAACTTATTTATATCTAAGGTATGCTTTGTAATTAATTATCTCTTCTCAATATATATCTAACAAATCTCATGTATATTTTTTTGTGTGTTGACGATTTAGTAGTTTATAGGTACTGTTTTAATGCAAACAGTATAAAGTACTAATATAATTTTTTTCTAGTCGTAATTTAACGTCAACTGCAGTAATAATTGTATGGACATTGTCATATACTTGATTGAGTAACCTAGCTACCGTTGTTTATGTTCTTCACTGTCATTCGTATTATAATGTTTCCTTGATGAAGATTTGCATTATTTAATTATTTAACAAATTGGCGACGATGTCGTTTGATTTAAGAAAAGGCAAACGTGCACGAGCCACCCTGCGCGGTGTGCTCACTAAAACGAACAACGCGTTTCAAGATGAACTACATTTACACTCTTACGAAGAATTGGAAACACGACTTCTAACGCTACAAAATAGTTACGATTTACTACAGAACATACAGACCAAAATAGAGGAGGAGACGGACGACGACGATCTTGAGGTAGAAACCGCTTACAGGTATGAAGTTGAAGAAATTTATACCAACTTACGAACAAAAATTTTACGACTCATAAATATATACAAAAAAACTGAATCGTCAAACGTATCTCCCGTGACCCAAACATCCTCCGGCCCGAGTACCCAGCGCGGAGCGCAACCGAGAATAAACTTCCAACCCTTTCAAGAGAAAGAATCATTCAAAAATTTCATAAAACGGCTGACTGTATACCTTATGCTCAACAATATAACCGACCCTAAAACAAAAGTTTATACATTGCTGACTACTTTGCCCCCAGATATACATGAAAGACTACATGACTTGTGTTCTCCAGACGAAACGATCGATAAGAGTTTTGAAGAACTTACAGACATTTTGGATAAGTTTATCGACCCAAAGCCAAGTATATGGGCATCTCAACATACATTTATATCACGTTTACAACAAGCAGATGAAACAGTCGCTATTTACGCTTCAGAACTAAAAAAGTTGTCTCTAAATTGTGAATTCAAATGTTTACACTGCAAGAAACCTACTTTTGAATCTTTCATATCATTACAATTCATACGTGGATTAAAAGACGGAGAAATACGTACAAGAATATTACAAGAAAAAGAGACAACATTATTTTCCGAATTAGTACATACAGCTACTTTAATGGAAAAAGGAAAAAGTGAAAATTCAACCATGTCAACATCAATTCGTAATACATTGATTGACAATATGAATAAAGTATCTAAATTGCCTGATAAACCGAAATATTCACCGAAATACAGTTCAAAAACACCGCAAATCTCCATCAAAGATCTGAGGGGCAAATGTTACCGATGTGGTGGAGATAATCATAAAGCCAATGAATGTGGTGCTATGAAAAGTACGTGTCGCAAGTGTCAGAAGGAAGGGCACCTAGCTCGAGTCTGCCTACAAACACGCAGATTGAATAACACGAACTTACTGGATAACTCAACTAGCACTCTCAGCGCCGACAGCACGGCTGAGATCAACCTGGTAAAGAGTGAAATTTCTGATAAATACACAATAACGGTTGAAATCGAAGGCAAACGCGTCAATATGGAATTTGACACGGGTGCAACACTTTCTACAATTTCACTAAAAGATTACAAACAGCTTAACATTGACAAGAAAATTTTCCCGACCAACATGAAATTAAGAACGTACACTGGAGAAGTATTCAAACCCACTGGCGTGATTTACGTCAAATGTAACTACAGAACTCAGACTTTTCATGGAAAACTATACATAATAGACAAGAATGTCGATCCGATTCTTGGTAGAAGCTGGATGAAAGAATTTGATATCACGCTTGCTGATATGAGAACTGTCCAAGCTTGTGAAAAGTTACCGAAACTTGAAAAATTACTTGAAGAATATGAGTCCACTGTATTCGACTCAAATTTGGGCGAAATTCCAAATGTTCGAGGCCACCTTACTCTTATAGAAAATTCACAACCGATATTTATCAAACCTCGCAGAATTCCTTACGCTTTACGAGCCAAAGTAGACGAAGAAATCGATCGCCTTGAAAATCTCGGCATTATTACAAAGATCGAGCACTCAGATTGGGGCACACCTGTCGTACCAATAGTGAAACCGAACGGAAGCATCAGACTTTGTGCCGACTACAAGGTTACCTTAAACAAAGTAATTAAAGACGAAAAGTACCCAATACCAATAATTGAAGATATTCTAGCAGAAATGAATGGCGGACAACTATTCTGCACCTTAGACATCACGCAGGCCTACTTGAATATGGTGATGGATGAAGAAAGTGCACTCCTACAAACCTTAAGCACGCATAAGGGTACTTTCAAGGTAAACCGACTCATGTTCGGAGTTAAAGTGGCTCCGAGCCTTTGGCAAAAATTTATGGACCAATTGTTACTGGGCCTAGACGGCGTGAAGTGTTTTTTCGATGATATCATTATACAAGGTTCTACAGAAGAACAATTACTTTCCAGACTCAGACAAGTCTTACAGAAACTCAAAGAAAGTAACCTTCGAGTGAATAAAGAAAAATGTCACTTTATCAAAAGAAGTATTAATTACCTAGGACACACGATTGACAAAGACGGATTACACAAGAATCAAGATAAAATCAAAGCAATTTCTAACGCCCAACGCCCAACAAATGTTAACGAACTGAGAACTTTCTTGGGTATGGCAAATTATTATAATAAATTTATACCTAATCTCGCATCAATCACAAATCCACTGAACGGACTCTTAAAGAAAGGAACAAAATTCAATTGGTCTCAAAAATGCGAAGAAAGCTTTAAGAATATCAAAAGAGAAATACTCAGTGAAAGAGTCCTACTTCACTTCGACCAGAATAAACCACTGATTCTAGCTATGATGCTTCTCCCACAGGACTGGGCGCAGTACTTAGTCATAGATTACAAGATGGCTCGGACCGACCGATAGCATTTGCATCTAGATCTCTTTCTAATAGCGAAAAGAAGTACAGTCAAATAGACAAAGAAGCGACCGCCATCTTTTGGGGATTGAAGAAATTTTTTCACTATTGCTATGGTCGAAAATTTACCCTCGTCACCGATCACAAGCCACTGACGTCCATTTTTCATCCTCATCAAACCCTGCCAACATTAAGCACGATGAGGTTATTCCATTACGCTCACTTTCTCTCTGGGTTTGATTACAATATTGAATATAGAAGTTCTTCAAGGCATTCCAATGCAGACTACCTTTCACGATTCCCTGTTGAACAGGCCAACGACAGTAAAATGGACCAACATTGTATATTCCAACTGAGACAAATAAACTCATTGAACATCTCACCCGAAATAATCTCCAAAGAAACAAAAGAAGATCCCGACTTAAGAAATTTGTTTACAACGCTTCAAACTGGAAATTCACTTAGAGAATCAGGATACAACGATAATGAACTAACACTGCAAAATGACTGCATCCTTAAAGGCACGAGAGTAATCATCCCTCAAAAATTACAGCAACAAATTTTAGACGAACTACACACTGGACATATCGGAATATTAAAAATGAAACTCCTTGCACGAAGCTTTGTATATTGGAAAAATATCGATAAAGATATAGATAACAAAGTAAAATCATGTCGTACGTGTCGGTTGCAGCAGAACGAACCACCTAAAGCCCCATTGCATCACTGGGAAGACCCGACGGGACCTTGGCAAAGAATCCATATAGATTTCGCAGGTCCCATATCTGGCTATCAACTTTTTATCATAGTAGACGCCTTTTCCAAATGGGTAGAAATTATTCCGACTAAAACAACGACAAGTTCGTTCTGTATTCAAAAATTAGATGAATTATTCGATACTTTTGGATTACCTTACACACTTGTATCAGATAACGCTAGACAATTTGTATCCCATGAATTCAAAAATTTTCTATCTACTTGTGGTATCGTACATAAAACGATTGCCCCTTATCACCCGGCTACAAATGGACAAGCGGAGCGTTTTGTACAGACCGCCAAGCGCTCATTGCATAAATTAGAGGGGGAGAGTGGTAGTATCCTGCATAAAATCCACATGGTTAAACGTACACTTCGATCCACACCACTTACCTCAGGAGACCCCGTATATGCTTATGTTCGGGAGAGAAATACGGACTAGGTTGGCGGCTAAAATAAGAGCAGCTCCTAAGGCACCTCACCGACAACCTGAGCCCCACACGGAAGTCAGAGAGTTTGATCCCGGAGCCAGGGTACAAGCCAGGAACTACTCTGTATCGAAGACGAAGTGGGAGTTTGGTACTGTGACCCGCCGTCTCGGACAGCTGCACTACGAGATCAGGACAGACGGTGGGCTTCTGTGGATCCGACACCTGGACCAGCTGCTCCCTGCTCCTCTGATCCGTGGAATCACGGCGGAGGCGTGTCATATACTTGATTGAGTAACCTAGCTACCGTTGTTTATGTTCTTCACTGTCATTCGTATTATAATGTTTCCTTGATGAAGATTTGCATTATTTAATTATTTAACAGACATTTTATATGAACTTGGAGGGACTGGTTTGTTTACAAAAATAAAGTTGTAAAATGGATTGGAATAAACTGCAGGCACACGTCCAATAAAATAGTCATAGAGAGAAAGAGTGAGAGATAAATATTTATTTACAAATATCTGATAGGTAGGTACACACAGATAACAAAAAACAAGTAAGCAATAATTACAAACTAAATTAAATATAAAATTTAACCGACATGAAACAAAAAAAGTGCAATTTTATTTTATTTACACGCATAATGTATGCAACTATTAGGTGGGTTAAAAAGAAAAAAAATAGCAATGGTGACTATGATGTATCTTTGTTTGGCCAAACAATAAAACTCAAAAGCCTGAACTGATAATGTGGTTATTTGAAATGTACAATCATAAAATTGAATAGGTGCAACTGTAATTATTCAATTTTGCATAAAGTATAAGAGTTAAGAAAAAACATTGAAGATCATCAATAACCAATTCTAGGATTACAATATCTAATCACAGTTTTTTTACTATTATATATTAATACTACTAGCTAGGTACTATTACTATATAACTATTTCTATTATGACTAGCATAGCAAGGTTATTAAATTACCTACTACATTTGATAGACTAGGATGGACTTAGGTACTCTAAGCGCTGGCTATGGTAAGGGGAAAGCTGAAGAGTCTGACTGCAAACCTTCACTGATGCAGAGGCACATAAAGAAGAATAAGACTAGGATGACTTTTTGCTATTATTAGGAATCGCCACTGGTCTTTTCCAGAGGGAATTAACAAATCCAATTATGATCTAAGCCTTTTTTTGCCATCTGGCACTAGTAGCTACTCAGCCGCAGATGCAGAGCAGCTTTCCGTCAGCTACCACCCGCCT
This sequence comes from Pandemis corylana, assembly GCA_949127965.1. NCBI lineage: Eukaryota > Metazoa > Arthropoda > Insecta > Lepidoptera > Tortricidae > Pandemis > Pandemis corylana. The sequence goes on along the minus strand of OX421866.1, from coordinate 9,214,713 downwards.
TTTCTCACTTCAACTTTTCCTCCCCTCTCACATCCCAAGTACCCTCTGCTATGCCCGGAAAGGCCAAGGGGAATACTGGGAGCAGCACACATGGTGCGTATGCAATGCACCCATCGTAAATCAGGCACAAGACGTGCGACAGGTTGGCCCTATCCCTTAAACCCCCCCCCCCCCCCTAGTGTTTGGTTCGCGGGAAACCCTTGCGGGCCCCTACCTGCCGTGGGGCAGGCGTTCCCTTATCCACCACCCAGGGACGCGCCACGTCGGAGTACACCTCTCCGCCCACTGAGACACCTAAGCAGGTCCGTGGAAACTAACCTAACCTAATCTAATCAATCTTTTCGTCAATCAAATCAGTATTTTATAATAATACTACAAATAATCACACAAAGTTCCTAATATAAAATTATAAATCTGGTCAACATTCCTTTACTAAGTAATAATATAATGGTCTTAAATTCAGTGAACAAAGAATGTTGACATTGCTACCCTGCAACGTACTAAGTAGCAAGCGTACCAGGCAGTCAGCATAGTCGCGGAGTAACCACGTAAATGTTTTTTGTTCATTGAAATTGGTCTCTGCATGGTAACGCCTCATTCGATAATTTAAGATTTTCAGTCTCACAAATACATAGGTAGGTACTTTAAAATAAGCAAAGTCTTAACTAAATAGATAGCTCTAATGATATTTACCATTTTCATCAAACTAATTATAAAAACTTTATGCGAGTATTTTAACATCATTAAGTAATAAGCAAAGTTCAGTTATTTATTTAAAAGACATGACATACTACAAACAATGATTTGACTTAAAAATTTTGTGAAAATCTATACATTTTCTTAATTTACTAACAAAACTACAATAATATCACAAAAGTTAAAGTATTTATGTGCCTATTAGTTATATTGAAAACGAGATTTAGCGTGCCCGCTGGTTTTCAGTCTCCAACCATGACTAAAACTTACTTAAATATCTAACCAATTAAAAATAACTTCACTGTCAAAGCAGTGATATAAAATCTTGTGCTTCTAAATTACATTGCTTATAATTTCAAATTCAATACCATTTCCAGGAGGCAAATACATTTACCTACGAAAAATAATTTCATAGACGAACTAGTTCAAAAAGCAACGCTTACAAAATCAAGTTCAATTCCATTCTATTTCTGTCTAAAATTATTTGCAAAAACTATAAACCCTAAAAATGTAAAAACACGGCAGTACTTAAATTACAATAGAATCATAGAATTTGTAATTATTAAACACGAAATAACAATACCTTAAGTTACAGGTAAGAAAATTAAACTACTTATGTCATTAACATTGTAAAATAAATTCCTAAATTATAAAATCATTGGCTACGGTAAATAATAAAATAAAAAAACGTACTAAAAAAAACGACTATTGCAGCACGTGGTCGGGCTCGTCGTCGAGCGCGCGGCGCAGCGAGGCCGGCAGCTCGGGCAGCCGGTACAGCGGGTCCGACCACGGCGGCAGCTGCAGCGCCTTGACCGACTTGCCGTGGATGCCCTGCGCCGCACACATCCGCGACAAGTCGTCAAGCTCGCCCTCCGTCAGCTTCACCGTCGTATCCTGCCGAAACACATTTTTCAATTCGGCCCTCGAATTACCGAAATTGAAACAGTTCGAGGGCCTTGGTGTTACGGTTTTTTTGCGTAGCTGTGTTCCGGCAGGATTCGACGATTCTGACTTCGCAGCATCAGGCAAATTCATGTTTTCCCAAAGATTAGGATCGATGGGACCTACGAATTCGTGTTTTCCTGCTGTGTTTTTGGACATCTTTAGGTGAGGAATCTTCTTTTCGCTGAATTCACTTTTTCTTTTTTTTCCGCGAATAGAAGATCCTCTTAATTTTAAAATTTGCTTGTGCAGCACCGGAGTATGGAGTTCTGCCTTGGCCGTTTGGTTTGTCTGACACTGAACCTTAGGCAGCACGACCAGTTTGCTGCCGCTGCACTGCGCCGACGACATTGGCTTCAGCAGACCCATTCGAGCTTGACCAGAAGGATTCTGGAAGTCGTAAGAAATACACTTCGAATGGGCACTGCTCTTGTCGGGTGCAGCGTACAGCGAGCCGTAACGGAGTTGAAGAATCTCCGGCGTCGTGCTGCACTTAAAATGCACGTCGACAAAAATATAATTCGGCGCCGAACCAGCTTCTTCCAGCTGGTAAGGTGGGTCGAGACAAACTGGAAAAAACAAAAAAAATATTGTAACGATTACACATATATTTAAGATATATTTTATTATAATTATTTAGAACACAGCTGACTGAATATCAAATAAAATCATATAAAATCTCTGATTAGAGCTAGCTCAAAAATGTGCTTACTCACTTCTTTTGGGAAACGGGAACGGTCTATCGGGATACAGGTGGAAGACAACTTTGTCTACCAGTGCGCTTATATCCGCGCCGGCGACGCCGCGCACCCACACGCACCAGTTTTCCGGCACCGCGCGGCCCGACGCCCACCGCCGCGGCTCGTACGCGTGCCCTACTTCTAGCCAAATGCGTTCCTGCAATCGTAAAATAGAAATAACGTGATAAATAGCAACTGATGTGGTAAAAACATAATTAGTAATGCATCCTAGTGCATTTTCTGCATCAAATTTAAGGTGGACTAAGATGCTCATGCTTAGGAGAATTAAAAATGAACTTTGCAAAACAATACACACTTAAATATTTTGATAATGATTTTTAGAGAATATCGTAGAAAAACGATCACATTTAAAGGTTTTTTTTTTTCAAAATATATATTTTATATGCTTCTGAATAAATATCACTAAAGTTTTAAAAACAATAGTTGATATAACCAACTATAAAAAGGGTCCAACAAACATTGTGATTTAAGAATAAAACATTGTTAAGACAGGGGTAAAACTTACCTTCGGTCCCACTGAGTCTACACGACACGTTGGAGAAATCATTCCCACGACTATCAGCTTGGTCTGGTTATCAATAGAATGTTCCATTGCTCAAAGTAAAACACAGTTTCAGACAATAAGTTCACAGAAAATATTGCACGAAACGCGTAAGACTGCACTGCCACGAGGTGAAAGTACTACTGAAGCACGTAGAGGTGACAAGTACCCCGGAGCACCACCCCACCCGCGCGTCGGAGCACCCCTTCCCCGCTCCCCGCTGCCCCCGGCGCGTTGCAGCTACGTAATTGAAGCTAAACTAAAATTAAAGGATCGCTGCAACGATACATGACAAATAAAATCTGCTAAAAAGTTTACTGTAGATGCAGGAAAAGAAATATAGTAAAGTAAAGTTTTTAGCCAGAAATTTGGACGGGCAAGAAGACACATTTAATAAGGAAAGTTGCATAATTACATCTAAACTTCGCAAAAATTTCGCATTTATTGATAGTAATAGTAAAAGTAGCAAAATTGGATAAATAATATCCTCAACCGCTTGTTGCGAGGATTTGATAATTATCTAACTGATGAATGCATGTTACCAGCGATTGTTTTTATCATTATTGAATCAAAATCTAAAAACAACGATTCTCCCTAAATTGATAATTCTGTTGAGCATCGACGCAAGTTTGCCGGGAGCGGTGGTGAGGACGTTGACGCGGGAGTACCAGATAGCCCGGAAGCATCAGAATAAAAAGTAGCTTGTGTCGTATTATTTCAGAAATCTTTATTTTTATTTTATTTTTCTTTATTCAGGATAACAACAGCCATACACATAATACAGGGAAACACAATCGGTTACATTATATAAGGCCAATAACCGTTATCCATTACTTACTTAATCTATGTCAACATAGTGGGAACGCTCACAAAGCTATTACAAAAACATTAACTATGAAAAACTACCAAGAATAAGAATAAGTACTATTATTTTTTGATTTTATTTACTGCATTACTAATATCTACTTTCATAATAAAGCAATTACTTATAATAACCATAACCATAACCATAGAGCCTCAGCCAGCCCAAAGTGCCCACATAGGCGTTATACCTATTCGTTGGTATGTCTTAATATGACGGATACCACCTCCTTTTTGAATTTATTTTTGGATCCTACGAAGGGGTCAGTAGTAGTATTAAATAAATTATTATACAGGCGGGGAATGCGCGATAGTACGGAATTGGAACTATACTTAGTTAAATGAAAGGGTTGATGAAATAGAGTGGTGTGCCTTGTGCGACGTTTAGGAGTACGCAGGAATATTGCGGATAGCAATACAGGACAGTCAATACACCCTCGAATAATGTCGAAGAGTAACGTCATGTCAGCCATTTTACGACGGTCTTCAAGTGTAAGAAGATTGTAATGTTTACAGTTATCAGAGTAGGCCGTTCGTGATCTTTTGAATCTATAGTTTAAATGAGTCTGGAACTTTTTTTGAATTCTCTCGATGCGGTTTTTATGGATAGCGTAACAACATGGCCATATAGGGGAGGCATATTCAAGGATACATCTGACATATGCATAGTATACTATTTTCAAGCTCAATAAACATTGAAATGGTTTACAGGTCCTTATTACAAATCCCAGATTTCTAAGAGACCTTTTAACCATATAATCAACGTGGTCCCTCATGGTCATTTTAGCATCGAACATAACCCCCAGGTCCCGGACAACGTCAGCCCTCTCGACCCCAACACCGTTGAAATTATAGCAAAAATTAAGAGGATTAGGACTACGAGTAAAACTGATACACGGACATTTACTAATGCTCAGTGTAATCTTATAACGTGTATAGTATTTAAATAAATTATCTAGATCCCTTTGCAGAAGCTCGTAGTCCGCTAAGTACTTAATGCGCATATAAACTTTCTTATCATCGGCGTATAGCAAATGGTGAGCGTACTTAATTTTTTTATCTTTTTAGTGCGTATTAGTTTATTTTGGAATAATTTCTTTTTTAAAGTAGGTTTTTTTTTGTTAAAATGTTTGTTTATCTATCTATATATATCTATACATATAAAATTCAAAGTCCTGACTGACTGACTGACTGACTGACATAGTGATCTATCAACGCACAGCCCAAACCACTGGACGGATCGGGCTGAAATTTGGCATGCAGGTAGATGTTATGACGTAGACATCCGCTAAGAAAGGATTTTTGGAAATTCCCACGGGATAAGGAGAAAACGGGAATTAAATATGCACAGCCCAAACCACTGGATGGATCGGGCTGAAATTTGGCATGCAGGTAGATGTTATGACGTAGGCATCCGCTAAGAAAGGATTTTTGGAAATTCCCACGGGATAAGGAGAAAACGGGAATTATATATGCACAGCCTAAACCACTGGACGGATCGGGCTGAAATTTGGCATGCAGGTAGATGTTATGACGTAGGCATCCGCTAAGAAAGGATTTTTGGAAATTCCCACGGGATAAGGAGAAAACGGGAATTATATATTCGATTCCGAGTGACGCTATCTCAGTAACTATAATAACTAGGCTCTTCAAATTTGATACAAAAGTTGGTGATTACAAAACTAAGAAACTAATTTCAGGATTTTTGGAAATTCCCACGGGATAAGGAAAAAAACAGGATTTATATATTCAGTTTAACTATACTATACTATAATTACTAGACTCTTCAAATTTGGCATAGAAGTAGGTGATTATAATAGTAAAATAAAGTTCTAATGCTTTTTGGAAATTCCCACGGGATAAAAACGGGATTTATGTATTCAGTTCTACGGGATCGATTTTTCGTTTTACTGGTCGTATAAAATTGAAATTTGGCCTTCAATTTCCCTTGGGGAGTGTAGGGGAGCGCTACAAAAGGATTTCCCGAAATTCCCACGGGAACGGGAAAAACGGGACTTTTCGTTTTCTGGTTGCAGAAAGCTGAAATTCGGCATGTAGGTTGCTTCGGGAGTGTAGAGGAGCATTAAGAGAGTACTTTCCAAAATTCCCACGGGAACGGGAAAAAAACAGGATTTTAAATCGAAGGATTTTAGGTCGTAGAAAGCTGAAATTTGGCAAGTGGGTTCCTTGGAGAGTGTAGAGGAGCATTATGAGATAATTTCCCAAAATTCTTCTTCTTCGTTCCCGTAAGATATTCGGGAAATGCTTTATTTGGCGAAATTCTTACGGAAACGGGAAAAACGAAAAGCGGGGGAAAGTTGAAATTTGTCACGTAGGTTTATTCGGGAGTGTAGGGGAACACTAAGAAAGGATTTTCCGAAACGCCCACAGGGACGGGAAAAAACCGGATTTTACGTTTCCAGACAAAACAGCGGAAGAAAGAGACTTAACATTTATAACGTGTGTTTCTTTAAAGGCTTTAAGTGTACTCCGAAAGCACTTCCCAAAATGTCCACGGGAACGGGAAAAAACTTATTTTTTCATTTTACATCTTAGCGCGTACGATGTCGCGGGCAAAAGCTATTTAGGATGTATTTTAGGACAGCCCTATAGGTTAGGTTAGGTTTGTTTTATAAAAATCCTGCAATATTTACAGGTTCAGAAAAATTAAGGCATCGGGGCAATGCGGGGGCTGGCTTTCATGCTTGCTTGAGTCCTTGCTTTGCATGCTTGATTGCATACTTGCTTTCATGCATGCTTGCATGCTTGCTTGCATGGGTGCTTACTTGCATGCATGCTTGCTTGCACGCTTGCTTGCATGCATGCTTGCATGCTTGCTTGCATGGGTGCTTACTTGCATGCATGCTTGCTTGCACACTTGCTTACATGCTTGCTTGCCTGCATGCATGCCTGCTTGCATGCATGCTTGCATGCTTGCTTGCATGGGTGCTTACTTGCATGCATGCTTGCTTGCACGCTTGCTTGCATGCTTGCTTGCCTGCTTGCATGCCTGCTTGCATGCCTGCTTGCATGCCTGCTTGCATGCCTGCTTGCATACTTACATGCTTGAAGGCTTGCATGCCTGCTTGCATACTTGCATGTATGCTTGAAAGCTTGCAGGTTTGGTTGCTCGCTTGCTTAATTGCTAGGTTCTTTGAAATGCTCATGGTTCACGTGTGCGAAGCCGCGGGCAAAAGCTAGTTGAAAATAAGAAGGCATTTGTTTTATTTAAAAAAAAACTATTTTTCCAAAGCACGTTCGTTTATGCATAAAATAATAGTACTCGTATTTTGCTACATTCATTGATTCCCAGGCCTTGGCCTAGTAGCCCGGTGGCCCGACCAGGTAGTAGTTTAGTAAAAGCGTTTTAAGTTGTCTGTTTAAGTATAATCTTATTATTGTTACCCGGATTGTTTACTGTCTAGGCTCATGTCATGGTAGCTAACCTAACCCAGCCCGTGAGTGTGAAGCGCAGGTAGTTGTCTGTGTAGAAGGTGGGTACAAGATATAGTTACAGAAAAAGGGTCGCCAAGCCGCTTTGTGGGATACTAAAACGTCGCCAAAAAAATAAAATGTAATTTTACTTTGACTTAGCTTTTAAGTTTTAGCAAACTGCGAGCTGCGCAGTAACATAGGAAACACAATAAGACTTAAACGTGACAAATAAAATGACGTCATTGTAAACAACTACATTACTAAATCACCGCGTTAGTTAATTAAAATTGGCACTCAACGACCATTTGTATCTTTTGCAATCTATTAACTAACGTTAATTAAAATTTAAGTAGGTTGAGTCATTCGGGTCAAGTATGCGCACTTAAGGATTTGAACCCGTTTCAAAAAAAAAACAATAAGGAATAAGGACAAAAGAAACTATGCATATGATAGAATATTTATGAAACTAGTAATTCAATTAAGTAAAAAAAATAAAATATTTAACTTTAACTAAAAAAAATTAAGAATGAGACCTTGTTATCGTACCTTTCAATTCCTTATGCATATCACAACTTGCCCTTCTGCCCTTTCCAGATAATAAGGGTGCGCACACTTACCCACTGCGCACGGTTACCCCTAATGACTCTACCTATATCGTTTGATTTTTAAGTTTTCAAATTATGGAATGTTTATGTCAGTTTGTTTGCTTAAATACCAATTAAGGTTCTCGAAGAAAACACCTCAAATTGAATTTAAGTTTTTGAGATTGTCCTTGATTTTTGTAAATATTTGTTGAAAGGTGAATTCAAATAAATGCTTTGCTGTTTTTCATGAAAATCAGTGAAGTCATTTGTTAGATTGCTATTTAGTAGTCATTGGTTTTAAAATGTCGGAGGATCTAAAATTTTGTATTCTAAATTAGAAATTGCCTACTTAACTTTAGTTTGCTATCTCCGCGATATCGCCACCTTCAGACCGCTGCAGTGCTAACCCCATCAGCTTACCCGTACCCTGACTCTCGAATGCCCGAAGGCCCCGCTGAAGCGCCGCCACATCCCAAGTACCATCTGCTGTGCCTCTAAAGGCCAGCTTTATAGACAATCGATTTTTTTATAACTAAATTGATCTTAATCTGATTTCAAAAATATCATTTAGTGTTTTCGTTCCAAACAATGGTTAAGAGCGCATCAATTTAATTCAGTAAAATTACCTACCTAGTTGGTAATTTCAATTTAGTAATGTGTTTTTTTTTTCTTTCATAGCTAAGCCAACGCATTTGATAGAGGTAAGGCACGCGTGCCGCAGGACTGGCGCGTGTGGGTGCGCGGCGTCCTTGGCGTAGACATCTGCACACTGGTAGACAAAGTTGTCTTCCAGCTGTTCCCAACACCCAGTTTCTGTTCACTAAAAGAAGTGAACCTTTAAGACTCAATTGTTCTTCTCAGAGATTGTTTATGATTTGCGTAGGTATTTTTCATCCAGATTGCAGATTTAATATTATGTTACGTAAAATTTCATCACGATACGAACATGAAGAAGCTGGTTCGGCGCCGAAAGTATTTGGTAACTAATTATTGATGTTAATTTCAATTCCATTACGAAGCCGGAACAACTGCGTCTGTTTACTAAAGCCGATCAGAGCAGCGCCGGTTCACGACACGAGTTCTACGACTTCCAGAACCCTTCGAATGTTCAGCGGCAGCGCGCTGGACTCTTGAGTTTCAGCAGAAAAAACATCAGACCATATCAAACGTACAATTAGACCCATCAAAATGTTGGACATACTTAATACATAATCTTGTCATTTCGTATTGAAAATCATTTTAACGTTAAATAGGCGTGACATGTCAAATTTAAATATTTAACTTTCTTCATATCTTAAGACTATCAAATTCAACTTGTTTAGCATTATGATATGACTCTCTCTCGACTACACGAACCTCAAGCGAACTTTACCTCACTACTTATGCATAAGATGAGAATAGAAAATTATACATTGACAATTAAGCCTCCTCATTAAAATAAACAAAAAAACTGTCGCATGGATGAGTGACCGCCTTTTGAAAACGGCTGGTCCAATTTTGACTATTTTTAAATTGAAGTAAAGAATCTATGTATCTACAGCCATTGTCCGTCCACTGCTGCCTGCTGGACGACTGCTATATCTTAATAAGGTTTCTAAGCAGCACTGTCTAATAAGATTATTTCGATAATGATAGCCTGAAAACATAATTATAAAAGATGATGAAAGTTGTAAGGAGATAGAATATCAAATTTCATTAAAATCCTAAATTGATCCAAAAGACCTAAGCTTGCATTATATTTTTATTTGATATGTCTACGTTGCCGCCGGTCAAAACTAGTCTTATCATACCTACCTTTAATTCACCTTGTAAAACAGGTCCATCACGATCACGCAAGCACTTAGTTAAATTGCAGGCCTAATTGGAGTAATTTTAAGGAAACATAAAAATTCAATCAATGCCATTACTAGGTAATCATGCTAGATATAGGCAAATGTCGATTAATTTCTAAAACGGATGATTTTGTGCGAAATAATAACAGTCATTTTAGGATAGTAAGGTATTTCTTTTTTTACTCATTACACCAACATTCCTAAAAAAAGCAGGGTTTAGGGTATAAGAAGAACGTGGATGAGTACCGAGCCTACAAAAATCAACATGTATAGAGCCGTTTAAAAATCAGCGAATCCGATTTCATAGGTTTTTATAACTTTACACAAAAAAGTCACCAGCTAACAATTTAGTCGTAAAACACTAATAATAGAGAAAGAATTTCTGATATAGAATAAAAACATTAGAAACCTTACAGGAAACAATACAAACCCTGTTCCTTTGTTGTTCGGTAATGTATTGCGCTTGCCGACAAACCAACTGGTCATAAAACACTCATCAGTTAGCAACCAAAAGTTTGGGGCTTAAGGCTACCGGTTCTCGATTACCTGAAGGAAACCACCACTTGTGCCATCGTTTATGGGTAAATTTTCAATGACGCACTTGCCGACAAACCAACTAGTACGAATATTATGTTCCATTTCAAGGTTGACAAAAAAACGGGTTCATGGCTACCGGTTTTGCGATAATCTCGTAGGAAAACACCAGTTATTCCATTTTTTATTAATAAAAAGACTACTGACGTCATGGCCTTAGCAAATCTAACTTAAATCACTGATAATGAATCGAAACGACATTTTTTTTTGACTTATTTAAATTAAATATTTTTTTCACATTTCAGTAGGTACGAATTATTGTGAAGTTGTTAAAATGGTTCGGTAAACATGAATGCATCATGCGCAACAGACCAACCTCTAAGATAATCTATATTTTTTCAAACAGAGCTAACCTTAAGGATCTAAAATTTTAACGAAGTAGGTACCTAGCTCTGAAATGTTCAGTTTTAAAAGTCCTTGCTTAAAATAGTCATCAGACAATGTCTTGTTTGATGCCGTAATGAAAAACTAACGCAAACTATTGAGGGTTTGTGGGAGTGGCAGGTAGGGCAGGTGGGCACTTATTGTTAAGCCTATAGCAGATGTAAACCTATTAATAATGTGTAACTAAGGCTGCAAGTCAACTCCGATAGCAATAATAAGGGTGAGGCCAGACGACCGTAGATTTTTGTGTTTTGAGTCGCGTAAATTCGGTCGCGTAATTTATGCTACATCCGATTTAAATCCCCGACGCAAAAAGAGAGCTGATATATCTGTGTGTGGCATCGTAGCTCTCAAGCGAATGGACCGATTTGGAAGTAGTTTTTTTTTTCATTTTAATGCCAGTTTCCTTGCGGTGGTTGTTAGCTATTTTTGGTTAAAATCGGTCGTGTAGTTTGAAGAGTATCAACTCTTTTCTAAAATGATATTAAGCATTTTTGGCATAAAATTGAATTACTAAATAGGTAGAGGTGGAAATAGTGATGGGTTGCTAGCCGCATCGCCTATAAAATGATCGATGGACTTTTATCATCTGCGCGGGAAGAGAAAAATCAGGTACCTACATTCTTGGTTTTTTTACTCTCAGACCAGACCAAGCTCTGTCTATCCCGAAAGGGATAAACACGTGATTTATGTTTGTATGTAATTTTATACAAAACTCCTTTTTCGTTCACATGGCGCAAAATGAGTTGGACTACTATGCACAAAAATTAAGAACTCGCTAATGTAATTCTAAATATTAGGTACGCTCGTCTGGTCTCACCCTAACAAGTGGGGGGGCTGCGTCGGCGCATGCGCCGGCCGCGCACGAGTCGCAGCGCCACGCGTCGATTGACAAGCCAATAGCGCCGCGCATGCTCCCCCCCCCCCCCCCCCCATTGTCACGCCTTACTAAGTGCATGTTTATGTATGTCAGCAACCAAGTACTTACGAAATGCTGAATTGGAAGTAAGTACGACATAGGTTTTGTACTTATCTGTGTTTTCATATTCTTTAACGGAAGAAGCAATGATTTGACTTGATGAATTAAATGACAGTTGAATAGGTCTCCGCTCTTAACTAATATACGACATTTCAAAAACAAAACATACCTGATTGATACGTATTCATACCAACCAGGTAGTAGTTAAGTAATAGCGTTTTAAGTTGAAGTGTAATCTTATTATTTGTTATCCGGATTGTTTACTGTCCAGGCTTATGTCATGGTAGCTAACCTAGCCCAGCCAATGAGTGTGAAGCGCAGGTAGCTGTCTGTGGAGAAGGTGGGTAGAAGATATAGTTACAGACAATAGGGTATTGTAATAGGTCTGAGGGTCGCCAAGCCGGTTTTTGGGATAGGTATTTAAACGTTGCCAATTTTTTTTTAATATAATTATATTTTGACTAACCTTTTAAATTTTAGCAAACTGCGAATTGCGCAGTAACATAAGAGACACAATTAGACTTAAACGTGACAAATTAAATGACGTCATTGTATACAACTACGTACATTACTAAATCACCGCATTAATAAATTAAAACTGGCACTCAACTACCATTAAATTTGTATCTTTTGCAATCTATTCATTAATGTTAATTAAAATTTAAGTAGGTATGTAGTTTGATTTTAGGTTTCAAAATAATGGAATATTTTTGTCAGTTTGTTTGCTTAAATACCAATGAAGGTTCTCGAAGAAAACAACTCAAATTTAATTGAAGTTTTTAGATTGACCTTCGTTTTTGTTTATATTTTTTGAAAGAATAATTCCAATAAATTCTTTACTGTATTTCTTGAAAATCAGTGAAGTCATTTGTTAGTTTGATACCTACTAGTCATTGATTTAAAATGCTGGCGGTTTTTAAACTATGTGTTCTAAATTTGAATTTGCCTACTAGACTTTACTTTGCTATCTCCGCGACATCATTATAGCGATATCATATCTCTAAACCTACGGTAGCAAGGAACGTCTCACGGCCCAGCGACTAAGACCTCACCTGTTGGTGGGTTACCTTGTATTTTTATTAAAATTTTGTAATAAAAAGTTTGTATATTTTTTTGTGTTTTGACGATTTCGTAGTTACTGTTTTAATGCAAACAGTATAAAGTACTAATACATCTTTTTTCTAGTCGTAATTTAACGTCAACTGCAGTAATAATTATATGGATATTTTATATGAACTTGGAGGGACTGGTTTGTTTACAAAAATAAAGTGGCAAAATGGATTGGAATAAACTACGGGCACACGTCCAATAAAATAGTTATAAAGAGAGTGAGATAAACATTTATTTACAAACGTTAGATACACACACAGATAACAAAAAACAAGTGAGCAATAATTATAGACTAAATTAAATATGAAAATGTAACCGACATGAAACAAAAAGAGTGCAATTTTAGTTTATTTACACGCATAATTTATGCAACTATTAGGTGGGTTAAAAAGAAAAAAAAATAGCAATGGTGACTATGATGTATCTTTGTATGGCCAAACAATAAAACTCAAAAGCCTGAACTGATAATGTGGTTATTCGAAATGTAGGAACAATCATAAATTTAAAAAAGTATAAGAGATTAAAAAAGCATTGAAGATCATCAAAAACTAATTCTAGGATTACAATACCTATCTAATCACAGTTTTTTTTACTATAATAATACTACTAGCTACTATTACTACAACTACTTCTATTATGACTAGCATAGCAAGGTGGTAATTACTACATTTGATAGACTAGGATGGACTTAGGTACTCTTTGCGCTGGCTATGGTTAGGGGAAAGCTTAAGAGTCTGACTGCCAACCTTCACTGATGCAGAGGCACATAAAGAAGAATAAGACTAGGATGACTTTTTACTATTATTAGGAATCGTCACTAGTCTTTTCCAGGGGAAGTAAACAGATTCAGTTATGATCTAAGCCTCTTTTTGCCATCTGGCACTGGCCCACAGCTTCCCGTCAGCTACCGCCCGCCTTTTCTCACATCAACTTTTCCTCCCCTCTCACATCCCAAGACCCTCTGCTATGCCTGAAAAGGCCAGGGGGATACTGGGAGCAGCACCCATGGTGCGTATGCACCCATCGCAAATCAGGCACAAGACGTGCAACAGATTGGCCCCACCCCTTTAAACCCCCCCCCCCCCTGGTGTTTGGTTCGCGGGGACCCTTGCGGGCCCCTACCTGCCGTGAGGCAGGCGTTCCCTTATCCACCACCCAGGGACGCGCCACGTCGGAGTACACCTCTCCGCCCACTGAGACACCTAAGCAGGTCCGTGGAAACTAACCTAACCTAATCTAATCAATCTTTTCGTCGATCAAATCAGTATTTTATAATAATATTACAAATAATCACACAAAGTTCCTAATATAAAATTATAAATCTGGTCAACATTCCTTTACTAAGTAATAATATAATGGTCTTAAATTCAGTGAACAAAGAATATTTACATTGCTACCCTGCTAGGTACTAAGTAGCAAGCGTACCAGGCAGTCAGCATAGTCGCGGAGTAACCACGTAAATGTTTTTTGGTCATTGAAATTGGTCTCTGCATGGTAACGCCTCATTCGATAATTTAAGATTTTCAGTCTTACAAATACATAGGTAGGTACTTTAAAATAAGCAAAGTCTTAACTAAATAGATAGCTCTGATGATATTTAGGTACCATTTTCATCAAACTAATTATAAAAAAATATTTGCGAGTATATTAACATCACTAAGTAATAAGCAAAGTTTAGTTATTTATTTAAAAGACACACCACAAACAATGATTTGACGTAAACTACTTTTGTGAAAATCTATACATTTTCTTAATTTACTAACAAAACTACAATAATATCACAAAAGTTAAAGTATTTATGTGCCTATTAGTTATATTGAAAATGAGATTTATCGTGCCCGCTGGTTTTCAATCTCCAACCATGACTAAAACTTACTTAAATATCTAACCAATTAGAAATAACTTCACTGTCAAAGCAGTGATATAAAATCTTGTGCTTCTAAATTACATTGTTTATAATTTCAAATTCAATACAATTTCCAGGGGGCAAATATTATTACCTACGAAAAATAATTTCATAGACGAACTAGTTCAAAAAGCAACGCTTACAGAATCAAGTTCAATTCCATTCTATTTCTGTCTAAAATTATTTGCAAAAGCTATAAACCCTAAAAATGTAAAAACACGGCAGTACTTAAATTACAATAGAATCATAGAATTTGTAATTATTAAACACGAAATAACAATACCTTAAGTTACAGGTAAGAAAATTAAACTACTTATGTCATTAACATTGTAAAATAAATTCCTAAATTATAAAATCATTGGCTACGGTAAAAATAAAATAAAAAACCTTATTATACTATTCTAAAAAACTAAAAAAAACGACTATTGCAGCACGTGGTCGGGCTCGTCGTCGAGCGCGCGGCGCAGCGAGGCCGGCAGCTCGGGCAGCCGGTACAGCGGGTCCGACCACGGCGGCAGCTGCAGCGCCTTGACCGACTTGCCGTGGATGCTCTGCGCCGAACACATCCGCGACACGTGGTCAAGCTCGCCCTCCGTCAGCTTCATCGTCGAATCCTGACGAAACACATTTTTCAATTCGGCCCTCGAATTATCGAAATTGAAACAGTTCGAGGGCCTTGGTGTTACGGTTTTTTTGCGTAGCTGTGTTCCGGCAGGATTCGACGATTCTGACTTCGCAGCATCAGGCAAATTCATGTTTTCCCAAAGATTAGGATCGATGGGACCTACGAATTCGTGTTTTCCTGCTGTGTTTTTGGACATCTTTAGGTGAGGAATCTTCTTTTCGCTGAATTCACTTTTTCTTTTTTTTCCGCGAATAGAAGATCCTCTTAATTTTAAAATTTGCTTGTGCAGCACCGGAGTATGGAGTTCTGCCTTGGCCGTTTGGTTTGTCTGACACTGAACCTTAGGCAGCACGACCAGTTCGCTGCCGCTGCACTGCGTCGACGACATAGGCTTCAGCAGACCCATTCGAGCTTGACCAGAAGGATTCTGGAAGTCGTAAGAAATACGCTTCGAATGGGCACTGCTCTTGTCGGGTGCAGCGTACAGCGAGCCGTAACGGAGTTGAAGAATCTCCGGCGTCGTGCTGCACTTAAAATGCACGTCGACAAAAATGTATTTCGGCGCCGAACCAACTTCTTCCAGCTGGTAAGGTGGGTCGAGACAAACTGGAAAAAACAAAAAAAATATTGTTACGATTACACATATATTTAAGATATATTTTATTATTATTATTTATAACACAGCTGACTGAATATCAAATAAAATCATATAAAATCTCTGATTAGAGCTAGCTCTAAAATGTGCTTACTCACTTCTTTTGGGAAACGGGAACGGTCTATCAGGATACAGGTGGAAGACAACTTTGTCTACCAGTGCGCTTATATCCGCGCCAGCGACGCCGCGCACCCACACGCACCAGTTTTCCGGCACCGCGCGGCCCGACGCCCACCGCCGCGGCTCGTACGCGTGCCCTACCTCTAGCCAAATGCGTTCCTGCAATCGTAAAATAAAAATGACGTGATAAATAGCAACTAATGTGGTAAAAACAATTAGTAATGCATCCTAGTGCATTTTCTGCATCAAATTTAAGGTGGATTCCTACTATCAAGCTTAGGAGATTTAAAAATGAACTTTGCAAAACAATACACAATTAAATATTTTGATAATGATTTTTAGAGAATATCGTAGAAAAACGATCACATTAAAAGGTTTTTTTTTTCAAAATATACCTTTTATATGCTTCTGAATAAATATCACTAAAGTTTAAAAACAATAGTTGATATAACCAACTATAAAAAGGGTCCAACAAACATTGTGATTTAAGAATAAAACATTGTTAAGACAGGGGCAAAACTTACCTTCGGTCCCACTGAGTCTACACGACACGTTGGAGAAATCATTCCCACGACTATCAGCTTGGTCTGGCTATCAATAAGATGTTCCATTGCTCAAAGTAAAACACAGTTTCAGACAATAAGTCCACAGAAAATATTGCACGAAACGCGTAAGACTGCACTGCCACGAGGTGAAAGTACTACTGAAGCACGTAGAGGTGACAAGTACCCCGGAGCACCACCCCACCCGCGCGTCGGAGCACCCCTTCCCCGCTCCCCGCTGCCCCCGGCGCGTTGCAGCTACGTAATTGAAGCTAAACCAAAATTAAAGGATCGCTGCAACGATACATGACAAATGAAATCTGCTAAAAAGTTTACAGTAGTATACTAAAGTAAAGTTTTTAGCCAGAAATTTGAGTGAAGACGCATATAGTCAATTAGTCATTTGTGGTTACAATATATTTGTGACAGCAGCTGGCTGTTTTACAATTTATTGGCCATCGACTGTTTTTTTGTGTTATAAAACTCTACTGGCATGGATCTGGTGTTCTTTTACTCATAAATATTATTTTAACCAGGTTTTTGCAAGTTTTCCGGGAGGGTTGGAAATATGAATGCGTGCCGTACCAAAAGAGCACGAAAGCAACGGAATAAAAAGCAGATATGTATAATTTTGAAGTTCCATCTATCGATACACCAAAAAATAATACCTGAATCCGTTCACTCTTTTAAGCGTGAATTAGTAACAAACGCAGAGACGAACTATCAAACTTTTCCATTTTTGAGTATAATGTACACACAGCAAAGCAATTCGATATGCCCCCTCGTTGTCCATGTGTGTCATTCTATACACACATCGGCATTTATCCGCTGCCTTGAGCATTCACACTAACATGTGTTTTCTAACTACCTTCACAGCCCCCATATTGTATAGTTGTTCAAACATGCTGGTATTTTGTTCAATCGAAGCATAATTTCGCTACTAGTATTATGAGCGTGGTGGCTGTCGTACTGACACAGGGTTATAAAACCTAGAGGACCTGGTTCGAATCCTGCACAAGTGTATCTTTTTTGTTTTCAATTTTAAACTGCTAATCTCAAAATAAAATCATGTTTACTTAAAACAAGAAAAAAAAGGACGTAAAAGAATAAAATAATAAAATGCAATTATTGGTTCAAATTGTTTATTGCAACATTTAATTATTATTATATTAGCCTCTATTTGTGTTATTAATATTATTACCAGAAGTAATTAAATTAGCAAAATAAAACTGCACACTTTTCCTTATAGAATAATATTCATAAAATAACACACACTTTAGAGGCCAGTACGATTGTGTTTACTAAAAAGTTTTATGTCACTAACATAATAATTATCTTGCAAATTGAATACACAACCATAAACGGGCTATTTTTAAGATGACACATAATTAATATCTTAAATTCTGGTTTATTAGGTTTAAGTCTGATAAAGATGAACGAAACGTTTTATTTGCGGACATGTAAGTCAGTGGTGAAATGAATCGACATGTTAAATGACAGCCATTAACAATAACATCATTGCACACTGGGTTATATCTCCACTTTGAAGTGACTACGCTATCTAGATTTGTTTTGGATTTGGACACCAGGGTCCATCGATGACATCCAACCCCATAGCCTAAAGTAACACTGCCACTCGTTCTGCACTGTAAAATATTACTGTGTTTATATATTTAATTAAGTTAATATATTTCGTCTTCATCACTAAAAATCACTACATTATTACTCCAATCAAAGTCAAGATATTAACGAGTAAAGGTTTCTTCTATGCTGTTCCGTTAAAGCATGTTTTTTGCTGGTCTACGGCAATGCAATCCTGCAGCATGCAGATGGTTTCGCACAGGTTGCAACGTAGCATTGTGTCTTGTTGCTGTAAAATGGGTCACTAGCGGGTGCGGCAACTACATAATGTCCAAAACCAAATGGCAGGAGATGAGGCTTCAGGTTTAGGCCCAGAACGAATATTTTTATCGTGTCCGAAGTCTGCGTAAGGGTGAATCCATAATGGCACAGTCTTCCGCTGCAAAATAAATGAAGTTTAAATAAAAACATTTTTCGTCAAAGAAAGTTGTTTAAAACATTACCGATAAAATAATAAGTCATTGTTTTTAACACCGTTTGTCTACTTACCCATATCAAAAAACGCCTAGCGATTCCTTATATAAATATATTGTTTTGCTCTTTTCAACAAAGATAAATGAAAATCCATGTTTTGCAAATCACAAGGTATTCGAAAGGCACAATTAAACAGTTCGTAAGTGTAGCACATGAAGGGTTCATGCCGTAGCTAATAATGGCTGCTAGCGGTGACAGTTGTTTGTTCACAAAATCATATTATTAGAAATTTGAGGGTAGAAAACACTTTACATTGTTTAAGATGATTACGATCAAAATAGCCATCAGCTAGCAATTTTTAAACTCCAGTAAAAAGAGTCATACCTATTAATAATTATATTAAAAGAAAACACAGTGCGTTTGCGTTTTTAACATGTTATATAAGAGTAAAAATAAACATACAACAGACTGCAGCCACCATAAAATTAAATAGTTACGGAAAAAAATAAATTATAATTTCAACCTTATTTCAAAGCTCATAAAACAGCTATTTACACATTGCAATACAGCAGTCATAGATTGACCATAATTCATAAATTCACCAGGTAACTTGCATTCCTCGGTGGCCTAGCGGTCAAAGGCAGGTCGAAGATTTGACTTGTGCTCTAGTGAACAGAGTTCGTATCCGAAGAAAACGGAACATAAAATAGTAAAATGACATTTTTGGATGTTATTTCAATGGCCATGCTGGTTGTGAAGAATATTGGTTTGGAATTGGAATCTCAGACTTGTTGAGAAATAATAATATAACATCGTCGTATCAGTGAGATGGTAACTACTCTTCGCTAGTAATAATAGTTCAATGCGTGGGATTGCATAAATTTGAAGATTCAAGGTCGAAGGAAGCTTCGATTCGGTTCTCTCGCTTACACTGGGGATGACAATATCCAATGTAAGATTAGGTAAAATATTTTTAGAACAGTCTAAATAAAAAAAATACTTTTACATTATTTTTGTAGAAGTAACTGAAACCGGAGATATTGAATTTTCAGCCTTTGAGTGTGACACGACACCGGGGGGGATTTTTTTCGTTTAATTTGTAATTATTATTTACTTAATTTATTAAAAACTAACTTAAATAGTTGTAACTTTCTTCATTGTTATTTTATAGTTAGTTCTTGTTTATTCAATAAACAGGTAATTTACAGCGACATTGCTCATTCATCTTGTTGCTAAAAAATCTGTACTTAGGGGGTAGATTTTATGATCGAACTCACTCACACATTCACATGTCATAGATTCTACTTAACGTTCATGTCGATACTCAACACGCATAGACGTGTGCGTGGCTGTGCTAACCGCATTATTTTGCTGTGTGTACATTAAACCTTAATTCTATAGCAAAATGCAGCTAAATGCATATTCTATTGTTAAAAGTTTTCTTTTTATCTAGAAACAATAACACTCAAGGCAAGGAAGGCAGGGTTAAAGGGGCATAAATCGATTTAGCTAGGTTTGATTTTTAGAAAACGTACCAATTAAAATGCCGGCTATCCAGGTACTAGATATTTATGAATATTAGTAAGAACATTTTGCAAGGATCTGATTTTAACCAACCGATGAATATATACGTATCTGCTAACAGCATTTGAGCTTCAACGTGAGTTTGCCGGGAGCGGTGATGGGGTAATTAATTACCTGCGCTTCGCGCTGATTGATTGGGCTGGCTATCACGACATATAAGCATTGACAACAAACAATTCCAGGTAACAATAATAAGATTTTACTAAGGCTATTTACAAGACCGTCGATGGTTATTACTTCATGGGCAAGAAGACACATTTAATAAGGAAAGTTGCATAATTACATCCAAACTTCGCAAAAATTTCGCATTTATTGATAGTAATAGTAACAGTAGCAAAATTGGATGAATAATATCCTCAACCGCTCGTTGCGAGGATTTGATATTATCTAACTGATGAATGCATAATGTTACCAGCGATTGTTTTTATCATTATTGAATCAAAATCTAAAAACAACGATTCTCCCTAAATTGATTATTCTGGGTGGGTATGTTGATGCGGGAGTACTAGATAGCCTGGAAGCATCAGAATAAAAAGTAGCTTATGTGTTGTATTATTTCAGAAATCTTGCTATCAATATACCACATTACATCTACAATCATTGTCTAGTTGTTCAAACAAACTTGTAATTTTGAATTGAAATAAAAGTACATAACTTTCTGAGGGTGGTGAAATAAAGAATGTCTCAGATTGCTAAAACATGTCACACGAGCCAAGGGCAAATAAGCATGCGGCCTGAGGTTATCTTTATCACCGCCCGAGGAGTGTGCACAATTTTACGACTCGCCTAGCCAGGAAGTGGAAATTTCCGCTCGCGTAGTGGGCGGTAAATTGCTACTTACGGCCCGGAGCGACGTAAGTCCTTTTAAGTACACCGATGAACAGTTTCAGCTTTAGCCGCTAGACCGTGGGACGTTCCTTACTAGGTTTTCAGTGGTACAATCTTTAACTTGAAGTTTTTCGTTAAATAACCTCTATTCTTTCCAACCCAGTAACTAGTATGTAATCAAATTACTGCAGATTTTAATAAATACATCAAAGAATACTTTTCAATTGTCTTTTAAACAAAATATAATTGAAAAACATGGTAAATCAAAGACATCAATACAATTGTATATGAAGTTGTTATTGAGAACCTTCACAGATGTTTTATTAAACCTAGTTGCAAAAACATTCCATTATTTTTAAAAGTTAAAAACAAACTATTTCAATATTCACTTACGTCAATCAGCAAATTTTGCAATGAGGAATGGTCATACAGACTTTTAGAAGATATTTATTCAGTAACTCTTCAGTAATGAGTGAAATTTTTGATCGCATATTTACTAATGAAGTTAAGTTAACATAATGGTTTATTATTAAATAATAAATAAATGTTTTATTTTCCCTATTGTTGGTTTGTCTTGTAAGCGCCTTGAGACACAGGCCACTTGCTGCGCTTAATGCCTATTAAATCGGCTCGTCAGC
This sequence comes from Pandemis corylana, assembly GCA_949127965.1. Classification (NCBI taxonomy): domain Eukaryota; kingdom Metazoa; phylum Arthropoda; class Insecta; order Lepidoptera; family Tortricidae; genus Pandemis; species Pandemis corylana. The sequence goes on along the minus strand of OX421866.1, from coordinate 9,193,038 downwards.
AAGACAATAATCCTTGACATCAAACAACTTAAAGTTACTATAATCAGATAACACTTAAGCTATACACTAGACGTAATGACGGGTGACTTATAACATTAAAACTATTCAACGACCACCTGGGCGGACCACCCAGCTACCAGACCAGAGCCGGAAAAGCAATAATGGTAGAAAGTTCTTTGAACTCCTTAAAAACAATAGCGTGTTATTGCAAAAGGTATTTTTAATGAAATTAAATATTGTTTTAAACAATATTTAAGTAGTACCTTGAAAACTTGCCAGAAGATTAGTTTAGTAAACCGATTTATTAATACCCTTTTGTATGTTTGTTTCATTACTGCTTTATGACGCTGGCAGCTGCATACCTGCGCTACACGACCCTCTTCTACAAGCGCTCTAAGCCTTCACAGCAAACAATTCAAGGTTACAGTAATGAGATTGTTGTTAGGCTATTTATTTACGACACTATTTGTCGGATGATTATCTTAAGATCAGTAATTCTTTTGAGCTACCTGGTAACAGTCTTAAAAGCAACAATAGAAGAAATATTCAGTTGTTAATTTGCATACATACTAGACTGTGTACAACAAATCTAAAATTCTTCAAAAAGTTTAAAGAGTACAAAGAAAACTAGACATTTTCTGGCTTCATTTTTACTTGACTTCACTTTACATGCATACAAACTACCCCATATTATAAATTAGATTGTCCTTATTATGGTTTGGTTTGGTTTCGTTTGGATGTAATGTATATTAATCTATAGTAGAGATGTATAAAGTCTCTACTAGTCAAAACAAAAAAAAAATTCAGTGGAGGTGTAAAACGCCTCTACCGTCAAATAAATTAATTGGAGATGTCTCCAATGTCGAAGAGAAAAAAATAAAACAAAACTATGAAATTTAATATACATTTCATGTCAAGTAAGTAACCAATAAGCTTTTGGATTCCGAAGGCAAGCTTTCGTCTGCCGCCCCCAATGTTGGCTCTCACGCACTCATGTCCTGCTCTGCAAGCAGAGTGGTACCGAGGGCATGTATCGCTTCCGTCCCCACAGGCACACCATGGGAACGTTTTAGGAACTTCGACGTCGCTAGCCTGCAACTAAATAGTAAAAGTAAAAAAAAGAAACCGGAAATACATAAGCTTATCAATATACCTACCTAATACCCAGTTTAATACACGCACGACATAGCAATGTTTATGCCATTGTAAACAATAATAATTATGAAAAATAAAAATATTATTTAAAAAAACAATTACAAAGCTAATTAAAATAGATACAATATTTATATTGATAAAACCTATTTTGATATTCATAATTTCTATACAATTTCTAATCTTAATTAAGAAAAATTTATCAAGATCAGCTAACCTAAACAGCAGACGGTAGCAACAGGGCCAAAGACCGTATCTAGACACTACACGCATACACACACACATACATACATACTCACAAACACACACAATACAGGATTACTCACAAAAACACTGGATTCTTACGGTAATTTTGCCAAAGATGGCCATATTGGCCATGTCATGTTATCATCACACATGTATTCATCAACTGTGTAATATGCTTTCTTTAAGAGCGTGTTCTTTATGTATTTCTTGAATAACACATATGGCAATTTCCACGCATCTACAGGCACTTTGTTGTAGAACCTGACACAGTTTCCCAGGAAAGATTTACTTACTTTCACGAACTACTATAACGAACTTCATCAATTTACTCTGATGGAGATGTCTTGAATATATCTTAAAATACTAGAAGGTTGTTTTCGTGCTAGCAGACGATTTAGGGCAGAGTTTCTCAGAGTTTCTTTCGTGAAAATGAAAATGAAGATAAAAATTTATTTATGCCTATTGGCCGCCAAGGGCTCTTTTACATGTCTTTTTGAAACTACTACTACCACTACTGCCAGGGATGTGCAGCTAACTCAGTTAACCCTTAATATACACATTTAAAGCATTTTTTTAAATATACGGCCTTGCCTTGTTTAGTTTACACAAAAATCTAAAAAAAAAATGAAATTCTAGAAACGGACCGTAATCGCAAAAAAAAATAAGGAACATTGCTTTTGAGGTTATTTATCTCAACATATTTTATAATTCCGCTAGATTTCAATAAGTTTTTTTAGTTATCAAGCCCAAAGGATTGCTATATTTGAAAATGTTTTTCTTCTTCCATAGCTAATCCAACGCATTTGGCTGGAGGTCGGCTACGCGTACGAGCCGCGGCGGTGGGCGTTGGACCGCGCGGTGCCGGAGGACTGGCGCGTGTGGGTGCGCGGCGTCGCCGGCGCAGACATCAGCGCGCTCGTGGAGAAAGTCGTATTCCAGCTGTGTCCTTATACACAGTTTCCGTAGCCCAAAAGAAGTGAGTAAGCCTATTTTTGAGCTATTTCTAAACAGAGATTTTATATGAATACTATGTAGTTATTTGATAACCTGAGTGTGACCTTTTGGCACGTTTTGTACAAACGTTCGCATGTCGGACATTGCTTGTGTGTCTATGCAGGCTCACCGAAATCGGCGAATTCAAATTCAAATTCAAATTCAAATTCAAATTATTTATTAAAATAATCAATTGTACAAATAAATTATAAATGGTTAGTAAGCACTATATTATGTCTATCTATGTATTAGTAAGTACACAACAAAGTTAAGAACTAAACTAATGACTCGACATAAAACAAGTGTGCCTGCGCTTACAACGAAAGTATATTATAAACTGTGCGTAGAGTAATTAAATTAAATGCCTAAACTAGGATTCGAGAGTACCCTGTATCTTAGGCTAAAGATAGGGTCTATATTTAAATATTAATTGATACAGGGAGTATTATTTTCTGTACAAAGTTAGAAATCAGCATTTTTATCACATATTAAACTAAAATTCATTTCTCCTTGGAGTGTGATGGCTGGTCTGTGTGTGGCTGGGAGCGGACCTCGTCGCTGTCGGGCAGCACGACCAGCGCACTATCGATGGACTGCGCCGACGACACTGACTGCAAACCTATTCGTAGTTGATCCGTAGGATTCCGGAAGTCGTAAAAAATACAACTCGAATGGGCACTGCTCTGGTCGGGTTTGGCAAACAGCGGGCCGTATGTCACACGTAACACTTCCGGCTTCGTAGTGCACTTAAAATGTATGGCAATGCGAACTGTTCTCGGCGCGGACCCAGCTTCTTCCAGCTGGTACGGTGCGTTGAGATAAACTAAAACAAACAAATAAAAATACTTGTACAGCCACTGACTAAATATCAAATATGTACACAATAATTATACAATCCCTGATTTGGATTAGCTAAAATAAACTTACTTACTTTTTTTGGGGTACGGAAACTGTGCACCAGGGAATAGCTGGAAGACTACTTTCTCCACGAGCGCGCTGATGTCTGCGCCGGCGACGCCGCGCACCCACACGCACCAGGTCTCCGGCACCGCGCGGCCCGACGCCCACCGCCGCGGCTCGTACGCGTGGCCCACCTCCAGCCAAATGCGTTGTTTTAGCTGGCAAATAAAAACTACGTTTTATTCAAGAAAAATCATTTCCAAAGCTTGAAGCTGCCCTCCAAAGCACCGGTTGGTACAAAAGAATCGAAAAGAATTTATATTTTACACTCCTTCATCTAATTGACATCTGCAATCCCTCCGGGGTTGCGGGTGTCTATGGGCAGTGGTGATCACTTACCATCAGGTGACCCACTTGCTCGTTTGCCTTCCTATTCATATAAAAAAAAAAAAGAATTATAACGATTTTTAAAGATCTTATCAATTATGATAAACTATACTTGTTAGGTATAATCTACACGAATGTTTTTAACGGATTGACTACCTACTTTTTCTACGCCAAAATATCTATGAAATATTGATTTAGTAAATTGATGAAGAACGACTCGTAAAAAGGTGAAAAACTTACATGTGATTCACTAAGATTGTACTTTGCACTTTGAACAGCGGATAAAGCCACGTTTTTTGACGTAGGTTTCATTGCCATTATAATTACTAGCTATTAGTTTAATAGTTACTAGTTAGCTTCGCATTAGCCAAGGAAGGCAACTGCGCAGTATCAAAGCGAAACCACTGCTTAAGTATTTATAGGTAGCACGTACCCCAGAACATCACTCCCACCAAAACCTCAGTACTCTGCCACTGCACCCGCGTACGTCACCTCTGCCCTCGGTACACTCGCGTCTCAGCTCAGAGAAGGTATATTTTCAAAAATGTATATTTTCCGATTCCAATGCAAAAATGATATCAAATTCTAACTAATTAAAAAGAAAGCTACTGTAAGGTAATTCTAGATTGCCACTATGATTAGTAAATGATTTTTACCCACACGGTAGGAATGCCGTGCCTCGCTACACAATGTTATAGGCCTAAATTAAATAGAATCTTTATTAATGCGATTAATGCTTGTTCATAGCGTTTTTTTGCTTGAATTAATAATTATCTTTTTCAGTCGTGTCAAGATCTGAAACATAGGATGCCAATGTTGCTAATATCACTAGTAGTTTGAAACAAGTAGGTATTATACGATAGTTTGGTCACATGTATTTCTTTTTTATTGAGAATTAGAAGGCATTTGTTTTATTGAAAAAAAAAACTAATTTTCCAAGGCAAAGCATATTCTATTACGCATAAAGAAACAGCATTTGCTACTTTCATTGATTCCCTGGCCTTGGCCCAGTAGCCCGGTGGGCCGACCAGGTAGTAGTTAAGTAAAAGCGTTTTAAGTTCTCTGTTTAAGTGTACCTAATCTTATCATTATTATCCCAATTGTTTACTGTCCAGGCTTCTTTATGTCATGCTAGCTAAGCTTTTTTTTTTTGCTTTTGGTGTGAAAAATGCGCCTTATGCATCCGGCCCGGTACGGGGTTACCGAGGGTATCTGGGGCTCTCCCGAGGCGTCAGGCATACCCAGTAAAAAACACACGGATTCCCTTATTTGGCACTATTGCAGGGGGCTGCGGGATTGCATAAGCATTTCCAGCCGCAGACACCCCTGCGGGCCCACCCCGGGATGGGGCTACCTCCCTGCGACACCTGTGCAATGCAGGATTGGGAATTCCCGCCCTCCCCCGCAGGTGCCGCGGATTTTTTATAGAGGTTTTCTCCTCACAGTCACTGCAGTAACCCGCGGCCTCAGCATTCGGAACACCAAGGTTACGCGTAGCCACGACAGGCACCCTAAGGCGCCTCCGTCACAGATGCTAGCTAACCTAACCCAACCCATGGGGGGGTCAATAGGAAGTCAATAAATGTCTAGAATAAGAAATAAAACGGTGGAAGCGGTAACAAAAAGACGGGCAGCGCTAGGAGACAAGCGAAAAAACGCAAAACCAGCGCCAAGGGTAGCCCCACCCTAAAAGATGACAGGGAATCGTCACAAGGAGCCAACAAAAGATCTCCGGCTCACCCTTCCACCGCAAAAGAGGTCAAAACCCACAACTAGTTTAAGCATGCGTCAGGGATATTCCTCAAAGTACCCCACTAGATTAAGTCAATATAATAGATTAAGCTAACATTTTGGGCAGGGGTTGGTCAAAGAAGTAACCAAAACGGAAAACCTCAAACGACCGACCCCTGTACCCCGCTGGGCCAATAAGTAAATAATGTAAGACCCGGCGGGTAGTTAAGTTCCTCCCCCCCTAACCCAAATAATAAAGAAAAACCCCCAAAATCAACAGTTTTTTTATGCATGACAGAACAAATCCCGGGATAACAATAAACCCGGGATATCGACAAAAGGTAACCCGAGCCTTGGCAGGAAGGAGTTGGCTCGGTCTAGACTGGGATGGTGGCACATTGGATAAAAGTGTTTAATGGCATAACCAATAACGTGCGCCAAACAAACCAGTCGAGGCAGAGCGAATTTCGTTCTGGAAGTCGGGATAACCAAAAAAAAAAAAAACCCAACCCATGGGTGTGAAGCGCAGGTAGCTGTCTGTGTAGAAGATGGTTACAAGATATACATACAAAAGGGCATTATAATAGATCTAAGGGTTGCCAAGCCGGGTTTTGGGCTATTTAAATGTTGCCAAAAAAATTAATAAATATGATTTTATTTTGACTTGGCTTTAAGTTTCAGCAAAACGAACTGCGCAGTGACATAGGAGTCACGAATAGGCTTAAACGTAGCAAATAAAATGTCGTCATTGTAAACAACTACATTACTAAATCACCGCATTAGTAAATTAAAATTGGCATTCACCGACTATTAATGTCTTTTGCAATCTATTCATTAACGTTTATTAAAATTTAAGTACGTCGTTTGATTTTTAGGTTTTGAAATAACTAAGTTCGCATTCCGACAAATTAAAGCTTCGCGCCACAACCTAAACGACGTATCTCCAGCCGAACTAAACTGTCAGTTCGGTCGATCGTCAATAGATGGCGCTGTTTTAAAACAGGATTCTAATTCAACGGACGCACACTAGAGGGCGCCTAGGACGCTCTCCGCGTAAATAATATTTATTATTTAATTAATACACACACTTGAAACTATTTATTTATTTAATTAATACTAACACCTACATTATTGATTTCTTTATTTCATACACTCAGCAACACGTATCAAAAAGCTCACCTGTTCATTCAAAAAATATTAACGGTATCTTAATTGTTGTAACTACCAGTTGCTAAAAAAAACATAACGGTCACTTTAATCAAGTATACAAATTCTATAACTTGCAATTAACGGGCACTTATTTTATTATCTTACTACTACCGCAGCTAACGTTAACGACCACTAGAAAATATTATCAAAATCAGTTGTCACAACTCGGCAAATCAGCGTTCAATCTTCTTAACTTTAACACAATTCCTTAAATTAAACACGTAGCTTCAACTTAAATTATCACACGGTTAATTATTGAGAGATACACCACAATTTTCTTGTTTGTGTTTTCTTTTCATAGCTATTTTTGTAAATACGGAGGATTAATCTTATAGGATTATAAAAGTGTTCAGAGTCCGCATATTACAGTACGCAATACACAACTAAACACTTAACACTACAAATAAAATTTAACTCCACCAACATTCTTAACAAATAAAACGTTTACGCGAATATCGACAATAATAGCATTGGAAATTACCAGCCTCTTAATACTCGACTGTGCGTGCGTTGAACAGAGTTCAATCTTGAGTGAAAAAATTCACTAATCACTTCTCATTTCTTTCATAAAAAAGGGTAAATAGTTGATCTACCGCAGATATGGATGATCGGAAAATTAAATACCTATCCTTGCAAAAGGAGGAACTTGATTATGAAGTAGGACTACGCGGTACTACCCCCGCGGACACTGTAATAGAACTACGTAAACAGATAGTACAACTTGCAGTTTTACACCCGGCTAGTGAAATACTAGAATCACATCTAGAAGTAGACGAAGATATAAAAGGCGCGTTAAATAGTGTGTTTAAGGCACAGTCTCAATTGGCAACTCTTAAGGCTACATTCGACGACTTTCGGTTCGAACTTGCGCTCAAGCGCACAGAATATCTCTGCAACCATATTTTCTACCGCTTAAGGCGCATTTTTCCGCAAACAACCACAGCTACAACCGCATTTAACAGTTGTACTTTTGAGTTCAAACAGCTTTGCACTGACTTGGCGGCTCTTAGGCCGTTACTCGATGTTAACGATGGTGATGATTTCCACCAGGGCGAAGGTTCACAGTGGCTAAACTATCTTGCAAATTACTTTAATTCTTACAGGGTGGTCACTGTTTCGCCTAAATCTCTCGCCCTATCGTAAAAAATAATATAAACAGTTTGGACGTCTCGGGGCTACTCAACTCGGGGTCCGCCGTAACTATCCCCGGTGATAACCCCCATAGCAAATTACTTGAACGGGGCCATAAACTCGTGTTCGAGCACACAGAGCCAGTCGATGGTTCCCTCACTACATTGACCTACAAACACTTGTCAGAATCTCAACGCGTCCTAGCACTTAACCTAGGTCATACTTCGCTTCCTTTTAAGGACGCAAACGTCCTTCTCAGGACGAAAGTGGGAGGGGGTGGCTCGAAAGCGCATTTTCAGCCCTGGAGAGCAACCCCCTTGTGAGGGATCCTTCGGGACTTTGAGAGGACAGGGGCTGCTCGAAGGGACAGTTTCCGTCCTGGAGAACAACCCCTTTGTGACGGAGGCGCCTTAGGGTGCCTGTCGTGGCTACGCGTAACCTTGGCGTTCCGAATGCTGAGGCCGCGGGTTACTGCAGTGACTGTGAGGAGAAAACCTCTATAAAAAATCCAGCGGCACCTGCGGGGAAGGGCGGGAATTCCCAACCCTGCATTGCACAGGTGTCGCCCCATCCCGGGGTGGGCCCGTAGGGCATCGCGGTTCACGAAAGTTCTCCCGTGGTGTCCTACAATAGTGCCAAATTAGGGAATCCGTGTGTTTTTTACTGGGTATGCCTGACGCCTCGGGAGAGCCCCAGATACCCTCGGTAACCCCGTACCGGGCCGGATGCATAAGGCGCATTTTCCACACCATAAAAAAAAGGTCGTACTTCGCTAATAACGCGCCATAAATCTAAAAACTTCTGTAAAAAACTCGCACCTACGTTCATTAAGTGTAAAATTAAAAAAAAAGGTCATCGCTTGTTTTCGAACTCCAAGACCAATCCGGAAAAGATTTGGGCACTTGGTACATCAAAGACATAAAAATAACTCCCGATCATAACCAAACAACTTAAACTTAACACTTAACTTCGTTAGCCACTTCGTTACTTTCTTATTAATGCTTGAATTTAATCTTAAAATCTTATTTTAAAACTAATCTTATAACTATAAAATAAAACATTACCTTCCATCCTGGTCTGGGAGTAAGGAAAAAACATAGAATGTACCAGTTGCTTCTCTACCCGTGCAGATGGTAAAAGCCCATCGAGGGAATAGGCGAAAATGTTTGGAGTTATGTTATGGACGATGCGGCTAGCAACCCATCGCTATTTTCACTTTCCTTTCCACCTAAACGCCTACAATCACGCTAAACGTGACCTTAAATATTTTTATTTACCTTACCGCTGTCTATCTCGTAAAGGATAAAGCGTGATTAGGTAATTAAACATAAACTTATTGTCAATACTATACAACTTTTACAACTTGACAACTTGTGTACAGTAAGTCGTTTCCTTTTCACGAGGAAGCATCCTTCAGCCTCCAACATGTTTGGCATGAGGACACCTGCAAAGCGCCCGCCAGGAGAACTCAGATCGCCCCAGGAGCTTGCCTACGACAGGAGCGTAAGGCGAAGCATAGGTGATTGGGAGGCCGCAAACAACGACAAGACTCCCGTAATGACACAGGGTCCTCCCAAAACCAAACCCAAAAATCCCCAAAAGCCCCAGGATACCAAGCCGACGGCCGCCAAAAAGACATATGACAAAACACCCGTATCACCAAAAAGAAAGTTCCCCAGCAGAACAGCGGAAGCGAAAGCCTGCCTTCTAAGAGCGAAGCCATACCTCAAAGAGAGTTGGTCGAGTGTTGCCCATGCAGGCTTTGAGGAGGGCTGTACTCAGGCTTCAAGCACTCCCAACTTAGGCCTCCATGATGTGTCGGTGGAAGGGAATCATTTTGCATCCGAGAAGAGTCGAGGGTGGCAGCCTCAATCTTGAGCTGATCTGGCTTATGAGGGTCAAATGCAGCCCATTTAAATTTAATTTCTGTGCAACAAGAGAACTGTAAATAGATTTGGTTATAAAAAAAACAGCTTGGTTAGATTCTTCAAGCCAAGAAGCCTTATTTCTCATCCATGTGGATGATTTCAGCACACGGTGCCTTGCATGCGGCTGAGGGTGAGAAGACCAGCGTCGAGTTAATCCTGTGCTTCAGTTGATTACTCCGGTAAGAATCAGCCAGATCATTTAACCTCTTTGCCACATGCTTTTGTCATTTACAAGTATCTAATCGAAGCAATTTCTTCTTCCTTTCGGCCGGTTAGGGCTTTTTCATTTTTGTTTAGTTTTGTTTTCGACAGTAAAACTTTAATCTATAAACTTTAAACATTACATTAAAGTAATTACTTACTTCAATAAATCTGCATTATTTTCATGCATGGTGCTCATACCTTTTGTGTGAAACTTCAGTCCTTTTGCCTCTCCATCTGGGACCTTAAGCTTTCGATAAATTCAGCGCTAGATTCTAATTTTGTGTTCTGTGAGCTAGCACCATTTCGTTGAGCATAATCATTTAGTTGTGCCTTCTGCACATAGCTACCGCTGCGACTTTTCCTTCCGTTGCTGAGACCAGAAGTCTGTTCCCCGTCCTGCGGAACCCGTGCGGGTCAACTTCGGTGTCTGCGCATAGAGACAACGCCCCAGCAACTGAACTTGCCAGAAGGGCAAGAGCCAACTCCTGCTCCAGGTCCGAGTCTTCGCTCCTGAGAATCAAGGTGCAGCTCCGAGAGGCTCAGGCAGAGATCAGAAACCAGACGGGGCGGGCTAGTGAGCCCCTCGATCAGGAGGAGGGGGATGACCAGTCTTTCTGCTTCGACGACAGGTCTACGTGTTCGTCGGTGGTTGCTGGGGGGGGGGGGGGGGGGGGGCGTTCAGTGACCTGCCACAGAAGGCGAATGAGGTGCGAAGCGGGAGGCCAAGAAGGCTGGGGAATACAAGATTGAAAGGATACTGGAGGACCTCAGGACCCAGAGGAGGATCCTGGCCTCAGACATCGGGGACGCCCTGGGGGAACTCAAGGCGCGGCGGGGGACGGCGGGAGATCGGAAGGGAGAAGGGAGAACCAGAGACCCGGCAGCGCAACGAAGAGAGGAGAAGCTGATGGCAGAACTGAGCGCGCTCAGGGGCGACATCAACAGGAGACCCCAAGAAGAAGATAGACTTCAGAGGGAAGAACTGAAGATGGAAATTGACAAACTCAGGACCGAGATCAAGGAGCTGGCATCCTTGAGCTCGGACCTGAGCAAGGCAACAAAGGAAGCCTCTGAGCAGCGCGTAAGTGCCAGGAAGGAAGGGGAAGCAGTGGAGAAGCAGTTGACTGAGGTTGGGCGCGCGGTCGCCTCTATGGAAGCAGACCTACGAGCTGTGGCTAGTGAACCGGAGACGGTCGCGGAGGCAGTACGGAATGTCCAGAAAGCAGAAGAAGCCATTAGAGCTTCCCTAACTCGACCGCACACCGTGACCGTCAACGGAATAGCTGAACTCAAGGAAGAGGTCCTGCGGCGGCTTTCGCGGCAAACCAACCAATGAGAGGGCAAACACTTATGGACAAACTGGAGATCCAGGGAGACCTGGGGCACAGCGGGGACCATGGAGAAGCATCATGGACAAAAGTAGTGTCAAAAGCGGAGGCCAAAAGGGGAAGGAGGCACTAAAACGGAGACCATAGACTGGCCACACCGAAATCGAGCTTCCCTCTCATTCTGGACTCAAAGGACCCCGGGGATACTAGTTCGTCCATTATGAAAACTCTCAAGGAAAGAGTAGACGCGTTGGGTTTGGGGGTGGGGATGGACTTTCTCCGAGGATTGAGGAGCCAGAAGGCGGTTATCGGACTCGCCACTCAGTCGGACAGGGAGGCCAAGGTCGAGGAAATAAAGAGCAAATGCCCTAATATTAACGTCACTGCACTTACCATGAAGAGGCCTCTCATCAAGCTGATGGGCGCGGCCGGAGACCTCAAGGACTCGCAGATACCTGGAGCACTTATCAAGCAGAATGGAGGACTTCTGGGGGTGGAGCCTGGCAAAGACGCGATTATAAAGGTACTGAGACGAACCAAGGGTAGGGACATTACAAATGTCATCCTGGAGGTTGACCCCAAGGTATGGGAACGTCTCAAGGACCAGAAAGTGCGCCTTGGCTACCAGGTGCTGCTGGCCCAGGTGATGCCTGGGTTTTGGGCATTTTGCCGGAGGATGCTCGGGGAAGCGGACCTGTGGACACTGTGCAGGAGAGCACGATACCAAGGCCTGCAACGCGAGGGAGGGCCCGTCGAAGTGCACAAATTGCTCTCGCTGCGGTAGATCGGACGGAGGAAACAGCCACCCAGCTTACAGCAGGAGCTGCCCGGAGTGGCAAAAGTGGGACCGCGTAGCGCGGTCCCACGTACAGTACTGCTAAGGGCACTCCTGCGAACCCACAAACACGCCGGCTCAGCGTCATGCAGGCCAATCTGGGCAGAGGGTACGCAGCAACAAAGGAGCTGATAAGGGACGCAGAGAGCCAAGGCATGGCTTTACTTTTATTGCAAGAACCTTACGTCGGCTCCAAGGGCGTCTTGGCGGCCTCACACCCAGTTGTGCAGATGGAGCAGGGCGAGAGGCCGGTGAAATCGGCGGTGGTGATCACGGACCCCAGCACTAAAATAAAGGTCGACTCTACCTAGATGTGCAAGAACATGGTGCCAGTTACGGTGTCCTGCGGGGCATGGAGGTCCTGTTCGTCAGCGTCTACTTCGAGGGGAATCGCCCCATTGAGGGCTACTTGGCCTGATTGAGGGGAATTCTGAACGCTGCCGATACGGACCTCGTGGTCGGGGATGTAAATGCCACTAGCCACTGGTGGGGATGCACCGCTGAGGATCGAAGAGGTTTTGACCTAGTGGACCTCCTGACGGAGTTCTCTCTGGAGGTGGTAAACACTGGCTCTATACCTACCTTCCACACATACCACGCTGGGAGGCTCTTTTCCAGCATTGTGGACGTGACTGCGTGCTCGCAATCCATGCTTGACACAGTTCGGGACTGGAGAGTTGTGGAGGCCAGTCCGGGGCTCAGACCATAGGAGGATAGAGTACGCGGTCCACGTGGACAAGTCCACTGATGCGGGAGAAACGGGGTCAACCAGGCGGTACAATACGAGCAAGGCAAACTGGACCAACTTTCGGGACCGTATCCAGAGCGCGATCCTGCGAACTGGGCTAACCGTAGGCCAAATAGACTCAATAGCGGAGGTCGAGGAGCTTGAGGCTGCTAGGAGGTAAGCGGAAAAACAAGAATAAAAGTGAAAAAACTAGCACAAAGGGTAGCCCCACCCAAAAGAGGATAGTCAATCGTCCCACAGGGCCGTCAAAAAGATCTCCGACGTACCTTCCATCGAAAGGAAAAGAAGAATAGCAGTTGTTAAGATAAAATGTATACATGCCTGCGTCAGGAAATCCTATAAGATACTTGGGAAAAATAAATGAAGCTTAATTCCAAAAGCTTTCGGGCAGTAGACGGTCCATGAACAAACCAAAAGGGAAAAACAAAAAAGGACCATCCCCTGCACCCCGCAGGGCCAAACCCTGCGGGTAGTTAAGATCCCCTAACCTTTCCCTCCCAAACAAAGAGTTAAGGAAACAGTGTTTTATTTTGCATGAATAGCATTAAGATAGAATGTATGTGTGCATGCGTCATTGCAAATGAAAAGGCACACATCGGTTTTTTAGGCGGTGAGAGTCCGCCACTTGCCCGGGCCCTCCCTTCCCGGGCGTGCATAACGCATTTTTCCGATGTGTGCCAAAAATAAAAACAGTTTAAATGCATGATAGTAGAAAACCCGGGAGAATCAATACCCGGGGTAATCCAAAGAGGTGGAAGGAGGCTTGTGACTTAGAAAAGGGCAAACAGATCCTGAAGCCGCAAGCCTCCTGACACCCTATCAAATTCCAAAAAAAAAACTCCCCAGCACCGCGCTCGTCTCACGCTGTGCTTATACTGTCTGCTGCCGGACTGGAGCCTCTGGAAGGTAGCTTCTGGCCAGGTCTGTGAAACCATTTTGTTATATTAAGTAGGGAGATATGATTTAAATTCAGTTAGATAAAGAGAAAGTTGAAATTTTAATTACACATAAACGGATAACTCACGTATAAAAAGTCGAGTGAAAGAGGATGACAAGGGGTCTGCTCTCGCTGAACATTCGATGGAATCTGATTCGACGCATTATACTCGTATCAGGTTTGATAAGGTGTCCGTACTGGCGAGAGAAAAGTTTTTCATTCCGCGGAAAGTACGTGAAGCCATTGAAATAAGTCGGTATCCCAATTTCAACTGGGATACCGGATGGTCGGTGCCCCCGAGTTGGAAAACTGTTTTAAATATTGACCAAACGGTGAGTGTGAGCGAACCTTTACGGAGTGACGTGATCAGTGTTGTGTGCTGCCCTACATTTGACAGTAATAAAAATGACGATGAAAACGAGGGTAGTTGTGCGTCGCTGTCAGTTGCGTCGAGCAGCCGTGCGAACAGAGCGCTGGCACGCAGTGTTCGTTTCGCTGCCGCCGGGGCGAGCGCTCCAGGAAGAAGGACTACGAAATAGTCCGAAACATGTCGAGCATCACTCGACTTTTTATACGTGATTTATCCGTTTATGTGTAATTATGATTGAGTCTCACGTTAGTTTCATGTTGAAAGTTGAAATTGATGGCACGTTTGAATTTCCTTAGGGACTAACACATTTAGGCTATATAAACTGTGAAACTAGCAACTAAGAACCGACTTCTGCATCACACCCGCTTGCGGCTGAGCTAAATCTATTGTTGTACATTGTCTGGTACTTCTATTCAAGTGGTTTCACATTTATGCATACTTTACGCTGTACCAAGTCAAGATTTAATAAAGATTGCTTCTTGTACTAAACTTTTTCCTTTCGATCCCTTAGTTAGAGCCTTTATTATTCAGAGCACGCCTCCAGACAATATTTCGGTGTAGCAACTGCTACGTTCACTTTTGTTTTCAGTCATTCCGTATTGCCCCTTGTTGGCCCACTCCCGGGCAGGTCGGCAAGGTGGCAGCAGACAGACACACACACACACACACACACACACACACACACAGACATCGACGTAATATTTATAACAGCCCTCTTTTCGCGTCAGAGGTTAATTAGGTTAAAATCGTTATTTATTGGAACAATAATAAGAACAATCTAATTTATAATATGGGGTAGTATGTGTAAGAAACAATGCGAGAGTTTGTTTAAAGTACTTTATTGAAGTTTTAAACATTAATTAATTGAATACAAATCTCAGTACAGCCAGCGTATCGGAAGACTGAAGAGAAGAGAACATAAACAACAGTGTTTTACTTACATTACGAAATGTTGCCATTTTAAGTGTATAGTCTATGTTTAGTTACATGTTAAGAAGTAATGAATTTAATTTTATTGATTAAGATTAATTATATTGTATTATTTATATTTATCCATAGGTTTACTTATATTTATTAATATTATTTTTATTTTATGTTCATGTACCGAACAGTATGTATGCATGTAAAGTGTGTAGCATTTAAAAGAAAAATGAAGCCAGAAAATGGTTAGTTTTCTTTTTAAGCTTTAAACATTTCACAGAACTTTAGATCTGTTGTACACAGTCTAGTGTGTATGCAAATTAACAACTGTATTTTTTTTATTGTTGCTTTTAAGACTTACCAGGTAGCTCAAAAGTATTAGTAATCTTAAGATTCCGACAAGAGAAGTCGTAAATAGCCCAAAAACAATCTCATTATTGTTTTTTTTTATGTTAGAGAGGCCAGACAAACGAACTAGTGGGTCACCTGATGGTAAATGATCACCACTGTCCATAGACACCCGCAGCGCTTTACGCGATGCCAGTGCGTTGTCGGCCCTGCAGAAAATTGTACACTCGCCACTTAAAGGCACCCAGGTCGTAACTCAATGGGAAGACCTCAGCGGGAAGCTCGTTCCAGATTTTGCAAGTTCGTGGCAAAAAAGATCGATTAAACCGCAACGTCGAAGACTGCCATTCATCAACATGATGCCGATGGAATGAGCGCTTACGGCGGGTAGATTTGTAATGGAACCCCGCAGCTGGAATGAGGTCAAAGAGTTCCTCAGAGCATTCCCCGTTGTAGAACTTGTAAAACACGCAAAGGGAGCCAACGTCTCTGCGGAGAGCAAGAGGATCGAGTTTATCGGAGAGTGAGGGTTACCTGGAACTGTTTGTTGTGAAGGCTTATGTCTTGCTAGCGAGCGCAACCGAGGGGCGTGTAGCGCAAGTATATATCTGCCAGCGTCACAAGGCAGTAACAAAATCAACAAAAGGGTTTTAATAAATCCGTTTAATAAACCAATTTTCTGACAAGTTTTCAAGGTACTACTTAAATATTGTTTAAAACTTTCTTCTATTTGATTAGGATACCTTTTGCAATAACACACTATTGTTTTAAAGGAGTTTAAAGAACGTTCTGTCATTATTGTTTTCCAGGCTCTGGTCTGGTAGCTGGGTGGTCCGCCCAGGTGGTCGTCGAATAGTTTTAATGTTTTAAGTCATCCGTCATTACGTCTCGTGTACAGTTTAAGTGGTATCTTATTATAGTAACCTAAAGTTGTTTGATGTCAAGAATTATTGTCTTGCTGACGAGCTCATTAAATAGGCATTAAGCGCAGGTAGTTGCCTGTGTCCCAAGGCGGTTACAAGACAAATTAACCGTTAGGCTTATGAAGGTCTGAAGGTTACCAAATCGGTTCCCTTACACCCTTGCACCCCCAAAGCCCAGCTTCCCTCTCATCCTGGAGTCTAGGGACCCAGGGCAAACCAGTGCGTCCATAATAAAGACACTCAAGGAGAGGGTGAAGGCTTCAGAGATGGGGGTGGGAGTGGACTTCATCCGTGGCCTTAAAAACCAAAAGGCAGTCCTCGGCCTAGCTTCGGAGGCGGACAAGGAGGCCATGCGAGGGGCTATTGGCCAAAAATGTGCGAACATTGAGGTCAGTGCCCCTAACATGAAGAAACCCCTGATATGCCTTGTGGGCGTGGCGGGGGACCTTGCTGATCCGCAGATACCTGGAGCATTGAAAAAGCAGAACGGGGCGCTCCTGGGAGCAGAATCTGGTGGCGCAGCCGACATCAAGGTTGTGAGGCGGACCCGTGGGAGAACGTCAGAGATGACAAATGTCATCCTGGAGGTCGACCCGGGAACCTGGGCCCGTCTACGCGACCAAAAAGTCCGGCTGGGCTACCAGAGGCTGCTTGCCCGGGATCACTCCCCCGTCTTGAGATGCTATCGATGCATGGGGTACGGGCACTTTGCCAGGGGGTGTACGGCGGAACAGGCCTGTGGCTATTGCGCTGAAAAGCACGATACCAGGGCCTGCAAAGCCCGGGAGGCCCTGCCAAGGTGCACCAAC
Source organism: Pandemis corylana (assembly GCA_949127965.1). NCBI lineage: Eukaryota > Metazoa > Arthropoda > Insecta > Lepidoptera > Tortricidae > Pandemis > Pandemis corylana. The sequence goes on along the minus strand of OX421866.1, from coordinate 9,175,938 downwards.
TGCACCAAACTAGGAGGAGCTACGATGGAGTTGGCCCACCCGGCCTTTAGTACGGAGTGCCCGGAATATAGAAAGTGGGACAGAATAGCGCGATCCCAGGTTAGATACTGCTGAGGGCACCATTGGGACCACGGGGACTCACCGGTTTCGAGTGATACAGGCCAATCTGGGAAGAGGTTATGCTGCCAGCAAGGAGCTCCTGAGGGATGCGGAGAGCGGGGGGGTGGCGGTGCTGATCCTACAGGAGCCCTATGTGGGCTCAAGTGGGGTCCTCACCGCTTCCTACCCGGTCCTGCAGCAGACCCAGGGGGATGGCCCGGTGAAGTCGGCCATTGTTATCCTCGACCCCGGAATCGGGGCAAGTGTCGATACCGCAAACCTGACTAAGAATATAGTGCCCGTTTCTATCACTATGAGTGGCCTGGAGTTGATGGTGGTTGGGGCGTGTCTGGAGGGAGACCGTCCTATTGAGGATCACCTGAGGGTATTAAAGCAAGCCCTGGATGCTGCCACAACCACCAACATCGTTGTCGCTGGGGACGTGAACGCCACGAGTCCGTGGTGGGGATGTAGCACGGAGGACAGGAGGGGCTCGGACTTGGTCGACTTCTTCTCTGAGGCGGGACTGGAGGTTGTAAACACGGGGGCCGTGCCGACGTTTTACACCCATCGGGAAGGCAGGCTTTACTCCAGCATAGTTGACGTCACGGTGTGCTCGGGGTCCATATTTAACAGGATCAGGGACTGGAGGGTCAAGGAAGATGACGCGGGCCTCTCCGACGACCGAAGGCTCGAATTCACTATCGAGGTGGCGCAGGGCGAGGTGGAGGAGAGGAAGCATACGACCAGAATATACAACACTGCTAAGGCGGACTGGTCTCTTTTTGCTGAAACCCTCCAGTGTGCTCTACGGGAAGGGGGACTGTCCGCCGAGGGGGTGTCCTCCATAGCTGATCCGGAGGAGTTGGAGCACACGGTTCTGGGGCTTGTCGGGGCGGTGACCGGGGCTTGCGAGGCCGCAATCCCAAAGTTGAGGACTGATGCGAAGAGAGGAAGAGCCGCTTGGTGGACCACAGAGCTGGATACCCTGAAGCGGGAAGCCAAAAGGTTGAGGCGACGTATATCGGTGGCGAACCCCGGTAGAAGACCATCAGTTTACCGGGAGTACCTGGCGGCCCGTGCATCATACAAAAGCGCCATAGAGAGTGCTGTCACGACCAGCTGGAAGGCCTTCTGTTCCCAGCAGAAAAGTGAGGACATATGGCACACCTCGTACCGAGTAGTGAAGAGGAGTATGAAACCCTCAACTAGCCTGGAGACTCCGTTGAAGGACCCCGTGGACGGAAGGGTCCTGACGGCCAGGGAGTCCGCTGAGCTTCTGGCTGGGACCTTTTTCCCTGCCGACGACCGAGACGAGGACACTCCGGAGCAGGGGGCCTGCCGGAGTGAGGCGTCGATTTGGAGGGCCCGAACGCGTGTCGAACCCATGACCGTCCGCCCATTCACGGAGGAGGAGGTTGAGGCTGTGCTGGACGCTATGAGTCCTAGAAAGGCGCCGGGGATTGACGGATTTACATCCGACATCTGCCTCCGGGTGTTCCGGGCGACCCCTGTATTACTTGCCGTGTATAACGCGTGTCTGAGGCTTGGTTACTTCCCAAAGACCTGGAAGAAAGCCTGGATACGCGTTATACCAAAGCCCGGCAAGGATACGTATGCCAGCCCGAAGTCACATCGTCCTATCGGACTTCTCCCTGTACTGGGCAAAATCCTTGAAAAAACTCTTTTCAATCGGATCGCTTGGGGCCTGTACAGGGGGAAAAAGCTGAGTCCGAGACAGTATGGCTTCATGCCGCAAAAAAGTACAGAGGACGCACTGTATGACGTGATTACCTACGTCAGGGAGGGCCTGAGGCGTAAGAACATAGTAGCCATAGTATCCCTAGATATTGAGGGTGCGTTTGATGGGGCGTGGAGGCCTGCCATCGTGCGGGAGCTCTCGGGCAAGGTCGACGAGCCCGGGAGCTTCCGCCTGGTGTGCAGTTACCTGGAAGACCGAACCATTGCACTAAGATATCTGGGAGAGGAGGTCTCAGCGTCAACGGAAAGAGGATGCATCCAGGGATCGATAGGGGGACCCTTGCTGTGGAATGTCCAATTGGACCCACTTCTGCAGAGGGCGGACTCCCTGGATGCGGAGGTCCAAGCTTTCGCTGACGATATTGTGCTGGTTGCGTCGGCGGCTTCGACACCGGAGCTGGAGAGGATGGTCCGCGTGGCGCCGTCGGGCCGCGCGGTGCCGGAAAACTGGTGCGTATGGGTGCGCGGCGTCGCCGGCGCGGATATAAGCGGACTGGTAGACAAAATTGTCTTCCACCTGTATCCCGATAGACCGTTCCAGTTACCCAAAAGAAGTGAGTAAGCTCATTTTAGAACTACTTCTAATCAGGGATTTTATAAGACTTTATTTGATATTCAGTCAGCTGTGTTCTTAATAATAATAATAAAATATATCTCAAATATATGTATAATCGTAACAATTTTTTTTGTTTTTTCTAGTTTTCTCGATCCACCTTACCAGCTGGAAGAAGCTGGTTCGGCGCCGAAATATATTTTTATCGACGTGCATTTTAAGTGCAGCACGACGCCGGAGATTCTCCAACTCCGATACGGCTCGCTGTATGCTGAACCCAACAAGAGCAGTGCCCATTTGAAGTGTATTTTTGACGACTTCCAGAATCCTTCTGATCAAATTCGAATGGGTCTGCTGAAGTCAATGTCGTCGACGCAGTGCAGTGGCAGCAAATTGGTCATGCTGCCTGACAACAGAAAGATTCAGTGTCAGACACAGCAAATGGCCAAGACAGAATCCCTTAATCCTGTGCTGCACAAACGAATTTTAAAATTGAGAGGATCTTCTTATCGCGGAAATTCTATTACAAAAAGAAAAAACTAATTCAGTGAAAAGAAGACGCCTGAGAAGCAACTAAAGATGTCCAAAGACACGGAAGGAAATCACGAATTTGTAGCTCCCATCGATCTAAATTCTTGGGAGAACATGAAGCTGCCGGGTTCAAACCCCAGTCACGCAAAGTCAGAACCGTGAATACCTGCGGAACTCAACTTCGGAAGAAAAACGCAAACTCGAAGTCCTCTGAATGTTTCAGCTTTAACAATTCAAGGACTGCTTTGACAAACTTGTTACGGCGGGATTTGACGGTAAAACTGACAGAGGGCGAGCTGCTGTTCGCGGCAATTTTAAGGAGAAGCCCAAATCTTCGACAACGCGAAATTGCAGAGTTTCACCTATGAAGACGCCGGCACCACACAGCAGCAGCGCGCCAGTCTCCGTGGCCAATTCGGCAGTATTTCAGCTACGCAAGAAAACCACAGCACCAAAGCCCTCGAAATGTTTCAGTTTCGGTAATGCGAGGGCCGAATTGAAAAATGTGTTTCGGCAGGATTCGACGGTGAAGCTGACGGAGGGCGAGCTTGACCACGTGTCGCGGATGTGTTCGGCGCAGAGCATCCACGGCAAGTCGGTCAAGGCGCTGCAGCTGCCGCCGTGGTCGGACCCGCTGTACCGGCTGCCCGAGCTGCCGGCCTCGCTGCGCCGCGCGCTCGACGACGAGCCCGACCACGTGCTGCAGTGGCCAGTAGGATTTATTTAGTAGGGACTTAAATTTATTTATATTCTACATCTAACACCTATTAAGTTTGATGATTTTAGTTATAAGTTGTGTTTATAATTTTAGTTAAACTTGTATAAGCCTTCATATTTTTTTTGTTGAATTAAATGTGAGTATATTATTTGTTTTTGTATAAACTTTTCTAATAGTAATGTGAGGTTGTCAAAATGCTCACTTAGTTTGATAATTAAGATAACAGACATCCATTTTTAGTTAATATTTTTAACAGACTTCATTTTATGTCAAATTACCAGTTGTGATAGTCTTAATTTATTTTTACTGACTTTGTGTTAATTAATTACAAAAACCCAAAGGAGCTCTGCTAATATTATACAATATTAAATGAAGTAGCTAGCAGAAGTAAAATATACAACTAATGTATACTATTTACTCAATTATACCTATAAATGTACGCTCTGTCTATAGTATGCTAAACGTGGCCTTTAGGTCTTGTTACCTTGGGCTCTGTCTAACCCGTAAGTGATAAAGACGTGATTTATGTTTGTATGTATGTAGAAATAAAATAGTATAAATAACTGTTGTTATTGTATTTCTCGAATTTGTTTTGTTTGTCTTCAATGATTTTTCTAACCTTTTATACTTTTTGCGTAACTACAACGTCACCTATTGGAATTTGTCATTGTTAAATTCGAATAACCACATTATCAGTTGGCCGGTTTGTGAGTTGAGTTTAATTGTAGGTATTCAAACGATTCGACCACTTACTTAAATGTTGCCATACAAAGATGCTTCATAATCATTAAGGTTTTTTTTCTCTTTCTACCTAGGTACCTAAAATTAAAGAAAAAGAAGGAGCACACAACTATATGAAGAAGCGAGACAGAAAAAAACGAGTGAAGGGTATTTGAAGAACAGAAAGGAAAAATATAGTACCAACAAAAAAAAAACAGTTAAACAGAGTAGCCATAATGGAATATATGCATTAATTTCTGAAGAGCAGCGAAGAGTAGAAAAAAAACCGTCAAGAGGGGCCGACCACCAGAGCCTAATGCCACCCGAATCCGAACCACCATAGGAAAATGCTCTCGTAGACACGTCCTTCCACTGACAAAGGAAGAGTAGAATGGAAGGCGCTGGGAGCCGAACTGGAATTAGACGTGGACGCAGTAGAATACGCGACATTGAATAACCCTTTTTACCAACTCGTATATGAGTTTTAAAGTTTGACGTTTTAATTTAATTATACCTACACATTTTCATAATTATTTTTTGTTCCCTTTTAATTCTAATTCCCATTTCATGCCATTTTTCATTTGTATTTGAATTGTATTTTATTTAAGACGACCCTTAATTGAGAAAATGCTATATTAATTTGAATGTTTCATTGTAGAAACTTTTAATTAGGTACTTCAATTGTATACCAGAGAGAAAGAACCACTTGCATTATTTCGTTAGTTTTAAAACAGATTTGGTTGGCAATATTATTTTTAGGTGGCAACACTGATTTCCCATCCCCCACATACATTTGACAGTTCACCGAAACCAACCGCCATCGGTGCGTCGAGTCGAAGTTTTAGGCACTCAAAAGTAAGTTTTTTGTTTCATTTTAGTTGTTTTTTGGTATTTTTTTGCTAACAATTATAGGCAAATGGGTTAATAGACTCAGTTGGTGCATATATTTGACTTTGCAGCTGCATAAAAACTTATCTGCAAAAGGTCTGATATTGTTGTTATTTTGAAGGTTATATATTTTTTTGGAACAAGTCGCGAAAGAGCTGGGTCAATGGGCATTGAAAAAGCCGGCTCTTTCATAACTGGCTCCTTCATAACCTTTAAGTTGTTTTTTGTAAATAATACTAAATACGTACATTTTTTCATAATATTATTAAATTATTTGCTTCAGATATTTCATTAGGTATGGCGAAAGTTGGTTCAAAAAAACGAAAAAGACCCAATAAATCGGTAATTGAAGAGAATTGATTTTTTTTTTGTAAGAAATGTTTTTAAGCTTTAAAACATATATTTGATGTTCCTAACAGTCTGGTAATTATATTTAATGAATAGATAGATATTTAGGCTCAAAGATAGCAATAATATTTTTGAAGTTCTTGGAGATTTAATGATGTTGGTTTTGGTAGAAGATTTTTTTTTTATTTAGAGATTAATAAAAAAAACCGCCTTATATGTTAAGTTCTGTAGAACGTATATGTACCTCTATTTATTTAGAGACTGTTATTAATAAAAAAAAACGCCTATATGTTAAGTTCTGTAGAACGTATATGTACCTCTAACTGGTTAATATGTTAAGATTAAGAAAGCGCTAAAAACGAGTACTTAAAATGACTGATAGAATTGTTTTTTTTTGTTAAGAAATGTTAGCAATTACTTAAAAAATATTGTTAGAATTGTATTTAAGTTTTTTTATGTCACAGTTATTTTATTAACATCCACATTCTGTCATTGCTTTTCAATTCTCTCTTTAATCCTTCAGCTCCGATCTACCTTTCCGAACATTTCAGCTACTTGTCTGTTGGCAGTCAACATCGATTGCGATCCAACTCTAATCTCCTTTTGGCCTGTCCTTCTTCCTCTACTAAAACTTATTCGAAATCCTTTACTGTACACTCAGCTAGGCTGTGGAATCGCTTACCAACCTCCATCAGGCAATCTCCCTCCATAGTATCGTTCAGGGAAGGTTTGAAGAAGATGTGGCTCGCACCATCTTCTTAAATTAATGGAAACATTCCTTTGTTTATTGCGCTCTTTATTTATTTATTTTATGTAGTATATTTTATTGATATATATTATAGATAGTATAAAGTAGTTTATTGACTGGTAGGTTTTAGGAGTTTATGTATTATATTCGGTAAAGTTATGTATTGTGGCTCTCAGTGTTTGCAATTTTTAAACTCACTCGTCCATCCCTAATATAATACTCCTTTTATCCACTCAAAGGTTGACTGGAAGAGATCCCTTAAAGGGATAAGTCCGCCTTTGTGCATGTATCTCAGTGTTTGTCAATTGTATTTGTCTTGTTTATTTTGCACAATAAAGAGTTTACATACATACAATACATTTTTTATTTTGATAATTTTCATAATTACGTGTTGTTATACTTACCGGCTCTTTCAAAACTTATGGCAGCTCTTTCAATACCGAGCTTTGACGAATGAGCCGAATGACACATATTTTTGAAATGCATATTTCGTTGATTTTTATATATTATTTAAGATTTTTTGTACGAAATTACGTACCTACTCAAATAAATAAAGAATATTTTTTGAAATAAAAAAATTACATCTTTTTCATTACAAGTTGTATTTTTTCCTCCGTAAAGAAAACTGGCTCTTTCATTCCACTTCTCCCCTGCAAAGTACAAGTACATTTCTTTCTTTGAACAGTGGTAGGTAGGTCATTTCTTCCTAAAGAATGCTGTTCAAAAAATACAAAATTTTATTTTTGTGAATTGGCCGCCAAGGGCTCTTTTACATGTCTTTTTGAAACTACCGGCGCATTCGGAAAGACAGTAAGAAGACAGAAGAATGCGCCGCAAGAAACTTGGCAGAAAGTAGGTATGTAGGGAAAACTTGTATTGTCTTAACCTGTTTCTGAAATATTCGCAAAATTGAGGTTTGTCTTTGGATTATGCTACTCGTATTGTATTATAGGAAACATGCCTGAAGAATGACTAACAAATGTTATAAAAAAACAAGAAAACTCAATTAAATTAACTGCTTTTGAGTACGAATGCGAAATTTAGCAAAGGAGTGTTAAACTCAATATTGGAAGAATTGTCGCAGACATGTTATTAAATTGAAAACATAAATTAAATGAAAAGAGATCATGATAACCCGTCGTTTATTGTAAATTACAAGCTGAAACCAAAACCGACAAGTTGACACAGCAGAAGAAAAACTCAGGAACAGACAGAGTTACGAAGTTTGCCCATCAGGTTTTAGTAAGTTTCTTTAAAAAAAAAATTGTTCAGTGTTGCCAGTACAAATGGATCGATTTCCATCCATTCTTTTTATTTTTAATTGTAGTCACACTACTTTGAACTTCAACCGTTTTCAGCGCACTTCCGCTCCCCACCACTATCGATGTTTATAAATAACAGCTGACGGATCAGCTGAGTGGGATTATTACGCAGCTAATTCTAGATTCAAATAATAGTCGTTACGCTGCCAGTTGCAACGTTAAAACCTTTTAAATTCCTACTTTAAAAAATAGTCTAAGTGTAAATTCTGTGCCGCTGCTCTCCCTGCGTGTCATCTGGCTACAAACCCAAAGGCTAAGTGCAGCATTCGAGGTAAGAGTTAACGGTAATTCCGAAGAGCTGAAGACTCCGACCAACGGTGCCGCTACTGACGCCCCCGGGTTCTGCTGAGCCGCAAACGCACAAGGTTCTGGTGAGAGCTTCTGGCGGCAGCCTTTCATTCTTTCGCACTAAATCAATTTTATGTCGTATTCCGGTAATATTCCTGCTTCACCTTTCTCTAATTTCACCCTCACTTTCCTTTTTGGCTCTTACAAGCTTTCGTTTATACAGTCCACTCCCATTATCGATCATAAATAAATAAATAATAATATAAATTTTTATTTCTATACTTATTTTTCGTCAAGAGGGGCTGACAACCAGGGCCTAATGCCACCCGAATCCCAACCAACATAGGAAAATATTCTCGTAGACACGCCCTTCCACTGACAAAGGAAGAGTAGAGTGGAAGGCGCTGGGAGCCGAACGTGGGCGCAGTAGAATACGCGACATTGAATAACTCTTTGTACTCTGTAAATGTTTTTTTAATTTGACGTTTTAATTTAATTATAGGTACACATTTTTATATTATTTTTTGTTTCTTTATTCCTAATTTTAATTCCCATTTCGTGACATTTTTCATTTGTATTTAAATTGTATAGGTAGGTATTAAATGTATTTTACATACGACGACTCTTAACTGAAAAAATACTCTTATTTTAGTTTACTAGTAAGTACTTAATTGTTATATTAATTGAAATGTTAAATTGTTGACACTTTTATTTTAAGCTGATTAGTTCAATATAAATTATTTGACATTTAATCTTAATTGATTAAATATCCATATTTTTTGTTACTTTTAATGATAATTTCCATTTTATGACATATTTTTAATTTGTATTTAAATTGAATTGTACTTAATTTTTAATTGTTGACATTTTTTATTTTAAGCTGACGATTTCAATATAAATTCCTTGACAATGTAATTTTACATTGAATGATTAAAAAAAAAACAAAAAACATATACGCCAGACAAGTTCCCGGCTCCATCGTATTGAAAGTAAGTTAATAGTATATTATGCAGGTTTAAGTTGAAATTAATTGATGATGTAATTTTATATTGAATGATGATTAAATAAACATAAACTTGATAGCCGAAGCAGATTCACCGCAGCGCAGTCCACGTCTCGACATACCAGCACCAGACAAGTCCCCGGCTCCATCGTAAGAACCTATTACAAGTTAAGTTAGTAGTAAATATTTTGCAGGTTTATGTTTACAATACGGTAATACCTGAGGGCGCAGAGACAGGACAGAATAGTTTTATATGCCGTGCCCTACAAACCTACATGGAAACCAAGAAAATACAATCAAAACGGAATGTTCTTAAATTATATACCAGACCTTGAGAAAAAATACAAGTCTCATTTACGAAAACTAACCATGTATAAAGTAAAAAACAGTAGTTTTAAGTATGAAACATAAATGTACCTACCTACTGTATTATTATCTACCCAACAAGTTGACCCAGCAGAAGGAAAAACTGAGGAACAGACAGAGTTGCGAAGTTGCTATGCCCATCAATGATTAGTAAGTTTCTTACAAAAATAATAAATAGATACTAAATAAATAATATATACATATAATTATTCCATTTTTGTTTTTATATTATTTGTTTCAGTTTTTGAAGAAACACCTTATCAGCTGCAAAAATTAGGAGTTCCGCGAACGGAGTTTTTATCTCAATAGGTATACCTACCTCAAATGTACAACGAAGTCGAAGCGGATTAACTTAAAGTACTTACCTAGTTACGGCACGCTGTTTAGAGATGCCAACTACGGCAGCGCTAAATCTAGGTGCATCTGCTATGATATACAACACCTCTAAGGAACTACAGATGTCACTTATGGAGACCAAGTCAGAGCTTAGGCTTCAATATAATTTATCCTAAGTTCCAGAAGAAATTATATTTTATGTTGTTATAGGTAAATAATTTTCAGGACTGACCATTGAACTTGGCACCCATTTAGATCTCGCTTCTTTTGTCATTAAAATCAACAACCAAGGCATAGGTATATCATAATATTATTGGAACTTGGCTCTCATTTCACATTTATGTTTTAATAGGTTTTAAAATAATGTAGGTACCTGGGTAACATTGTCTTTATTTTGGTTTTGCTTTTATCTGTTTTATCGTTTTGTTTTTTTTTAGTCTTTTTGTTTTAATTTTTTTAATAATAATTAATCCACGTACCTACACATGAGGGTTAAACTGAAAGTTTCAGGAATAGTTTATTTTTAACCGTAAGTATCTAGTAAGCATTAATATTGATAGAGGCTTTGACAAGTCAAATACCACTGGCAGTTTGATATAGCGTAAAATAAAAAAATAAATAAAAAAAAAACGATTTTAAGTCAAATATGCCTTGCACCGTTTTGGAAAAGAGCTGATACTCTTTCAACTGCTAGACCGATTTTTACCAAGCGTAGTTGAGAACCACCGCAAGGAAACTGGCTTTCGAATGAAAAACCGCATCGAAACCGATCCATCAGCTTGAGAGCTACCATGACAGACGGACAGACACACACAGACATCGACATCAAACTGATAACACCCCTCTTGCGTCGGGGGTTACAAAAAAAAGTAAACGTTTTTTTTAATTTGTTTAAAGTGACCGTTAGCAAAATGGAGTCAACGCAGGAAAATTTGAAAGCAATGATATTTAACTACCTATTTAAAAAGTGGTTTATCGCAAAAACAGCGTGTTGATCCAACTTCTTCCTTTGAGGAGGAAGTTATACAAACTACATAACTTGACCAAAATCTGCGGTCAATCGAGAAAACGACAACGCAGTGCGGGAACTCGTTGTGAAACATCATATTGCGTAAAACAGTCATGTTCCGGGATTGGATGAGTCAAATCCAATTTTTTTTTTCCTGTTCGCACCTATTTTCCAAAGAAGAAAAGGCGACCCGGGGCCTGGTCCAAAAAAAATTGGGAATTAAGCAAGTTAATATCGTTTCAGTGATGAACTAATGAGACTTGCATTCGAATCCGAAAATAAAAAACCAGTCCCAAGTTTGGGTGTATGAAAACGAACTGAAGCCAACCAAGATTATTCGCTCCCGAAACACGGCGAAGATAATGGTCACTTTCTTCTCGAAATCCGTAGGCTTATTAGGTACCTGACTCGCTCGCCATCGCCATCGTGCTCATTTTGACAGTTCATCTATGGGCTGACAATTGGCATCGGAATCAGCTAGCTGTCACATTCATACAAGAACTGTCAAAATGAACACGATGGCGATTGCGAGCGAGTCAAGTAATAGATAAGCCTACCGGTCATGTTGCGACCATTAGGTACACTCGAGGAGAGAGAGGATCGCAGAACAGTGAATGCAGACAGGTTACCTATATTAGGTACTTATACAACGATTTGTTTACATGGATTGTTTCCATATTCAGAAAAGAAAACTGTCGCCAACGTAAGATCCTCCGACCACCGACACAATTCCTACTTCATTCATAGTTGGTTTGTTTTTTCATTATAGTATGATTTGTAATTTTTAATTTTATTAGGTATTTTTTATTTCGTTTTTGTTTTTGTTTGTTATTTAATTTGACATTTGTTTCTTATTTTTATTATTGGTTTTTTATTTTGTTTATAACAATTTTGTTTATAACAATTGTGTTTATTTAAGATTCATTTTATTTTTAATTGACGATCTTTTTGTGAAGTTCTTATGTTCGGCATAAATGAATCTAATCTAATTACGACAACATCAGTCCACACATTGCTCGGCAAACAAAGGAGAAGGTAGGTATTTGGAGCATCACAACATTGAATTTCAATGGACCATCCACTGAGTGTCCAGTCCCGACCCGACGTGGGCCCCAACGATTTCTACACTTCCTAAAAACTAACCCGGTCAACAATTTCAGTCGGATTTGACTGTAAGAAGAATGTTAAAATGCATCAATAGGTACGATCGAAGAATACTTTGAACAGTAAGTGTATTTTTATCCTTTTCAAACTCGCTTATTTTTAAAACACGAAGCTCGTGTTACAGTCCCATATTATGGGTAGTGAATGAACGAAACACACACCTCAGAAAATGTATCTAAACTTAAAATAATCAATTTTGAAAATTTGAAACTGTATTTTCAACTGTATAGAGTTCATTTTGACTTCAGTTTGAATTGTGAGTTGATACTCTTTTTATATAAACGTGCGATATTAAAGGGGGCGGTGCCACTGCGGCTTTCATTTTACCTCTATCGCTCACCAAGTTCGCTTATCTCGCTTGCACTTGACGTAACCGCGCGCAATGGGAACAGGTACATTACTATTTGTCTCTGTCTCTCTCGGTTTCGTACAAATCTATCTGTCCCTTACTTTACTAAGTAGGTACATGAGCGATAGAGACACATGAAAATCGTAGTTTCATTGTGTTCCACCGCCTTCTTCATATATTATTATCGCATTTTTATTAACGTAGGTATCCCACCGTTAAAAGTGATATTTAAATAAACCCTGACCTACTTAGCTTGTGAGTGCAACCACGCGTCACGGCATCAGCTAGTAAGTAAAGCTAAAAAGTGGGCCAATTCAATTAATTATTAAATAAAAAACATGTAGCGCGGGCCTAGCTACGTTTCCGAACGCAATCCGCCAACCTTCTCGCTCGCTCGGTATGTCTCGCTCTCTCGCAACCGGCATCCGATCGAGCCGCACGCGCGCCGAACCGCGGTGCTCAATTTTATACTTTGATTTGTGTAAAACTTCTTTATTGTACCGAACCCTTATACTGTAACTACTATAATGGAGAATAAAGACCTTTCATCACACACATAAATTTATTTTAAATGAAATGTAAACTAAAGCTAGACACAATTTCAATAAAACATTTCAATAAATTTAATTTCTCGATGGGATTGAGTTGAGATCCGGGGAGCGCGAGGGCCAAGGTAAGACAGTTGCCAGTTTGCTGCTGGAGCCAATTTTGCACAAGGCGACACTTGTGTATGGGACAATTATCTTGAACAAATACCAAATTCGGAACTTGGTCCTCCGGATATAAAAGCCTCGCCGTAGGCAACATTGTTTCCTGCAGCACCTGTAGTGGAGATAGCACCGTTGGCCCTCTCTGGTAAATAAACCGGTTCCCCGGGACCAGCTGCACTCATCCAGGCCCACATGTTAACAGTCACTCGACCGGATTCATAGTTTGGGATCACGTTCCGAGGCTCATACCTCGTATTGTTCACACGCCACAGATGCCGACGTCCATGTTGACTAGATTTAAATGTTTTTTCGTCGGAAAATATGGCGTGCGAAAAATCAAAATCTCGGTACCTACTCCCGAGCGAACCGAACTCGCGCTGCTTTATGCGCATCGGTTAAATATATTTTTAACGCTGGTTTTCTGTGATTAATGCCGGCGCGGCTTAAACCCCTTCTGACTGTGTCCATGGAGCAGTCGTACCTACCGCGTAGCAAACGACCGCGTCGGCGTTAACGGTTGCCGCTCGTATGTGGCAACCATTTCTTGCAAACGCTGGTCGTTTATAATGTGGTGTCGTGGGGGGCGCTCCCTCGTATCCACGTGGCCTTCTTTATCGTAACGCCGAAGCCACAGCTTAACGGTGTTACGCTGTAAAAAAAAATACAAAAAAATATAATTTAATGCGTTTATAGACCAAAACAATAACCATAAAGAATGAAAGAGATGAATAGGACAAAAACGGGGCTTTGAAATTGTCTTTATTTTTATAACTCCATAGAAAAAAAAGAGGGCTTCGCAAACATGTGGTCGATCGTCGAAAGTAGAAGACAAAAAAGTATACCATAACAGTACTTTCTGTGTCATTATCTGTGGTAATAATGTGGGTATATAAACAAACGGATTTTTAAATAAACATTCATATTCATATATTGAACCATCGACACTTGGATCTAACAAGACGTGTTTTACTTCTCCCGTTAAATAAAATATCTTCCTTCCCCGCACCCCGATACATGGTGTCAGAAGTCGTGAAGTCAAAAGCCGTGAAGTCAGAAATCGTGGTATAAAAGTCGTGAAGTCAGAAGTCGTGGTGAAAAAAGCCGAAAAATAACAGAAGTCATTAAAGTCAGAAGAGGCACTTCAATAAAGTCAAGAAGCAAGAAACAAAGAAAATGCAGGACAAAGACAAGGTACACAACATTATTCTCGCTAACGGTCTAAAACCCTTATGTATTACTAAAGAGAATGGCGGAAAAGAGTACGCCAACTCAGAGAAATGGAAGTTGTGGAAGCAGAAATTCATGATATATTTCGAAGCCAATGATTTAGAAAAGGTGCCAAACGCAAAACAAATCGCGATATTTCTAAATTCTATCGGTGATGAAGGACTCCAAATATTTAACTCATTTAACGTCGATTCAAAGAACGAAACTCTACCCTCGTTTCTTGAAAAATTTGATTTCAAATTCAACGAATTCAAAAATGTAACGGTCGAAAGATTTAATTTTTTTACCCGTTTTCAAAAAGTTAACGAAAGTTTAGATGAATATGTGACGCATTTAAACAACCTGTCGTCGAGTTGCAAATTTGAAACGTTACAATTGTCATTAGTCAAAGATATGTTCATAATTGGAATAAAAAATGAGCAAATTAAAGAAAAACGTCTTCAAAAGACATTAAAAGACATAAATGAAGCAGTCGAAGTCGCCAAGACCATGGAATTATCGTGTCAAAGATCAAAAATATTGGGAAATGAAGCACAAGTTCAGTATATTTCAAGACATAATAATAATGCGGGTAGAAGCTCGACACCAACCAGACCATCCAGAAATACATCAAGAGCCAGAAATAACAGAACTAACAGTCAAAGTCAAGAACGAAGAAATTCTTTTTCAGGTCATTTCAGGTCAAATAGCAAGTCAAACGGGTTTAACAATGCTGTCTGCAAAAGATGTGGGCAACAACACAGAGTCAGATGTCCAGCGCAAGGGAAAATATGTTCAAATTGCAAGAAACCTAATCATTTTGCAAAATTTTGTTTTGTCAACGAGCATAAAAACAAGAAAAATGTAAGTTCTATTGACATAAGGAATTTAAATAAATGACACACTTTCTTTCAATGAAAGCTGCTGAAACTTTGGCACGAATGTAGTCTTCGGTTTCTTAATTAAAGCACATCTTCAGATCAGACATCATACAAAAAAGTTGATTAATTATTGCCAGCCTTCTGCGCACCCTCGCCATTGGCGGAGATTTGGAACAGATCTTTTACCTTTACTTTAAGTTAGTTTTAGCTACGTGTAGGTTATTTTAAAGTTATAACTGTCTTTATTGTCACAATATATCAAAATAAAACTCCCTTCTAGAGTGAATGTGAAAGTGAGGATTTTAGTAAAGAAAAAGTTATAAAAGCAGATGTTTTGAAATATTGATATTTTTATTTAAGTTTTAAATTACGTTTACGTGACAATAGATAGCGATAGTAGGCAAAGAAAATGTATTTTAATAGAAACATGATATTTTAAATCAGATTTACTCTATCTTCGAGTTATCCCCGAAAAGTGGAACTGAGCCTGCCCCGCGCGGGACATTTAATTGTGATTCAAAAACCGGGACGTCCCGTCAACATCGGGACGTCTGGCAACGCTGTTACTAACTGATTAACATAAATTACAATAACAACAACAATAATTAATAAAAGTTACTTACCGACATATTTAATTCGTCAGCGATTTGGCTGATGTTCCTGCCCTCATCCCGCAGGACCACAATTTTACTCCTATCCGCAACTGAGATATTTTTACGGGCACTCATTACTAGAGGCACCGTATTGAAAATGACGGTAAAATACAGTACACTATAGTACAAAATACAAAAAAAAGGTTTTTACAACTTCTGAATCTGAAGTTAGAAAACACATGTTTTTACAGATTTCGAAACCCTAATTTTATTGGTCAACCAAAATAAGGAGCGTGCGTGCCATGAGACATCCGTCACTTGCAAACGATTTTGTTTTCGAATTGGTCATGCGATACTGCGGGCGATAGTACATGACAGCTAGATAATTCTAAAACTATATTAGTTCAATAAAGTAGCTAGTAGGTACCTAATTTTTTTCAATGAATAAAACTTATGACAAAATATACACGTACCCACATATTATACTTAACAATTAGGTACAGTCGGCATCAGAAGTTGATAAACACTGGCAATGCTCAAAGATATCTAAATAATAAAAGTAATAAGAGGATGTGTAGATCTTTTTGAGTTCTTCGGAGTAAAGCGACTTCTGATGCTGACTGGACTTTTTTTTGTTAACGTAGGTAGTGAAAATTCATTTACGAGTACGTATCTACATAATTATAGGTAAACCTTCCTCTTAAACTTCCGCATCAAAATCCGCACTAAAAATAACGTACCTACGCTAAAGTAATTTACCAGGTTCCTAGCCGCCTTAGCTCGTGCCGCGGCGGCGCCCTGCCTCCAGGGTCGATCTTCTCCAACGATCTTGATATCGACGGCACATCGGACCTAAAACAATTGTTGTGCCGCTTAATGCTTACTACAAGATGTCTGTTGACTAATTTACTACTAAAGACCTGCACTTCACATCAGCAACTTATGTAACAAAATGTAAATAAGCGTATAATCTCATGATGGAATCAGGAAGTGAACAACGGAACCTTCAACCGTTAGTAATGTACCCCGTAGTGTATGGGGTATACATAAGTAAAATAACCACTAAAAACTCGCACAAAAGTTTTTGACCGGAATTAATTAATCTAATATTTCAGTCGGCACTTTTTCTTGCCGTTACAGTTTTTCCACCTGAATTTAAAGTGTTACCGTTCGGGCAAATGAAGATACCTAATTAACCTACCTGTTTTTGCGTTAAAATAATTGTAGTTAAATGACACGATCACACGGAATTAATTTGAGGTGGACCATGGCCCATAGTCATTCGCCCGTGGTTCACCTAGGTGTACTGAGGTGGACCATCGGCTAGAAAAAGTGCCCGTGGCCCACCCAGGTGAACTAGGCAGGTGGACCACAACCGCTGACCTTAATTTTTATCGCAAAAAATTGTAGGTATCTATAATTTTGAATTAATTAATATAGAGATCAATTTTGAAGTAGGTCGTACCTAAAATAAACCTGCGTAGGTACTTACTTGAAGTTGTACACTACTCACGCACTCGATGACTTTCCTTTTTCGGTATAGTATAGACACGCCGGTGCCCCAGCATCTCACAGAGCTGTAAAAAATTCATTAAAATTATTATAGGTACCCAAAAGAGCTAAACTTCGGTAAAAATAACAATTAAATTTATTAATAACAACCACCCGCAATTCTTTCATAGCGCTCCACGTTGCATGTGATATGGTTTGCAGGCGCAAGAAGTGTCGTTAAAAAGATTCCGAAGCGAATTGAATAGCCTATGGAATCCTATTATTTCCACTATCATAGAGGGTAGCCTGAAGGTGACCTCAGACTAACACAACGAAATGTCTTTGGTAAGCAAACGCGATTGCTTTCTATTCAATATTATTAACAAAATAATCTATACAATATTTTATAATTAGCAAATAATGGGAAATGACTAGGACAGAAAAAGATCAATTAGCAACGAAATGGACACTTAGCATTTCTAAACCAGCTAATGCTATAAAGTAGGCACCTATCTAAATAATTTCGACCTGCAGCTGAGAATATTGTTTAATTTACGTCCACATTTCAGCCACGTAAATTAATAAATTATTCGAATTAATGTTATAGTTACCTTTGTTTCCACAACTGGTCGTGTTAACACAATCTGCTTCTACTGAAAAATAATACACGCGAATAAAATGTAGATACTCGATTGCGCCCGTCGCCGGCAAAATGTTCCAGAATTATGGTGGAAATCAAACCGCAATTGATTTTAAACTAAGTTTATTCAGCATACCGTCTTTATATCAAATTCAAAGATAACAGTTACTGCTACCCACAATATGTTTAGACAGAAGATATAATGCTGGCCATACACCATCCATCACATCATGCCGATTGGGCAATGGTGTATCGCCAGCATAATAGATGGACTCGCTTCGCCGCTTGACGCCTTTACCTATAGGTACATGAGGGCAATTAACACAGAAAAATCGCTTGTCTCGGTGGCATGGTTTATGATTAAGTTCGTTTTAGATTTTTATATAGATGTAAATTTTTCCCATGTCTCTTTTTTAGTGTCTCTGATAGTCTGTGTGTACAAATAACATACAGTTTTTAAGCACAATGTTTTTGCCATTTCGCACGTTACAAAAATCTAAAACACGAATTATTAAGATGGCATTTGCATTTGCTGGACACAGTCGCAACATACCCACATTTTGCTATTTCAGTTGGTCAAAATTGTATTCATTTATGAAGGCGGTAAGTTTCCTTAGCCTTGCCAGAGACAATGACATTTAAAAAAAAAACAATGCAATGAGTAAAGAATCTAATAAAGGTGGCATATTGTTCTATACATACTATCGTTTGACACGAAACTGCATGCTGGTTAACATTGAAAACTTAAAGGAATCATGGTTTTCTTTTTATATTATCTTACCTGTTGCCCTCAACTAAGTTTCCGTCCCTGTTTCTTTTTTACATTTCCTTGATTAAAAAAAGCTTATCTTATGCTAACCAGGAGGAATAGTACAGTCCGTGAGCTACAACGACATTTGGGTTTGGGATACCATCGACCCATAAGAGTGAGTGAGACAGCAAGACAGATTCGAAATTCTCTTTACCCTACGCCCCTAGCAGATTATTAAAACATCTTAATTTTTGGCTTGCGAAGCCGGGGCGGGTCGCTAGTTGATTATAAAAATATAGCTTCTGCCCGCGACTTCGTCTGCGTAGAATAATACATTTAAACCTTCCTCTTGAATCACTATTTAAAAAAACGCATCAAAATCCGTTGCGTAGTTTTAATAATCTAAGCATACATAGGGACGGACAGACAGCGGAGTTTGTTTTATACTATGTAGTGACTAGAAACTTCAAAAGGGTTTAGAATGAGCTCATTATTCAGTTTAATTAGTGAGCGAAAATTAAAAAAGAAATGTTTTGGGTGTTTAAAAGCACAATATATATAACCAGATATGTTTTTTTGAATTTACCAAGCAAATTTCAAAATTACAGAAATAAAAAGAAGCTATGACGTTTAGAGGATGTAAATGGGATACGGGCATTTACTTTAACAGTGGTTTATACAGGACCTAATAAGTATATTTAGAAAACTCTTGTTCAAAATTTAAGGGAGTATAGTTTATAGATATATGTAAATAAATTAAACATTTTATGTATAAATGTATCGGTAATAAAGCAAACAATCTGACACTGACATTTGATGAAACTAGTTTGACGTCAAATAAATGTTCGCATTACATTGCTGCTCGACAAAATTTAAAAAATTAATTACGGTCTGTATTTCCTTTACAACTACATACCTATTATTTAGTTGCAATGAAATTAGTCGTACCTAGTGAGTTGCAAAGTCATACATTTTAATTATTCTTACTTTAGTTTACTGTGCTATTTTCTGTTCTTGCTCTAATTTTGACTCACATGCTTGCTTGTAATTCACTTTTACTCAGTTCGATCGGAAAAAAACCTTTTGTTTGGGCACAAGACTTGCAACTTCATACCGTCTGTACGTTAGATTCAGTATTCATTCTTCTAAACTTTGCCATACCTATTTTGTTCTCAATCGTCATTATAATAAGTACGAATTTGTAGTCCGTGTTATTCAGCATTCATTGTCACATTGCTTTTTTTTTTCATTTTTGTATCCCTCCAGGGAATGGCAAAGGAAATAAGGTCCATTAAAGCCACGTCCATTTCACATTGTGACAATGTAAAGGTAAACGGAACGTGAGCGGAATTTCGTTGTCATGTCAACTCAACTCAATATCAAATCGTCAAACGTCAAACGTCAACATTGAAAAAAATCGTAAAAAAATCAGTCAGTCAGCCCAATTTCATTTCTTTATATAAAATTGAATTTTGTAAATCGCTATATTTATTGTCAAACTTTAGACATACAACAAACATACATACTCAGCAGAGTTAAGAAAAAAACACTGGCATCACGTACTGTCTTGGAATCCTTAGTCGATACGTGATTTTCTAAGCATTTGAGCTTCACGCGAGCATCAAAATGGTTTGTGTGCCGTGTTTTATTATCCCCGTGTTGCTGTTCATATGGCACAGGTTTATTCAGCCTTACGTCCTTCGCTTTTGGAACCCCTGGGCCGTGAAAGATGCCGATGGAAATATTGTCGAGACCAAGGCCCCATTTAGCTGCGAAGGAGGAGTTTGTACCTTTGGGAAGAAGAAAATAGAGAACAAAGAAGATAAGGAAACTGATTTGTCCAAAGACTCGAAAGAAAAGTGTAATGAGCGCCTGAAAGCAGAGTAAAATTCATGTTGTTTAGTAAAACTTTAAAGTAAAGCACTGATAACTATAATGGATCAAAATTTTGGTGTGTTTAAGTGATAAAACATATTTTAATAAGTTCCTCTACTTACTTCAAGGGCCATGTGGATCCTTTCCTCTGAAAGTTTATTTGTCAGTTTGTGAAACTGTTATGCAAGATGCATAATTGAAACAGATTCCCTTGCAAATCATTCCAGTTTTTATGACCCCCAGAAGCTTGACCCAATATTTTTTTCTAAATCCGAAACAAGACCTAGAACTTGAACTAGACAGGGATTTGTTAGTTTGTGATGGTCTGGGTCCAGAACTATTTGCAAACAGTGCAAAATATTTTTCCATATATTTCAGTATTTAATTATGTGCAGTTATTTAGTTGTAAGAAGTATGAATTACTATATATTTATATCTGTGATGGAGTTTAGAAATAATGACTTACTTGATTGTGGTTTCTATTTGTTATAGACTAGAATAAATTCATGTAATTATCTGTTTCATTATAAAGCAACACATTTTTCCTGTAATGCACCGAAATATTCTGCACAATCAAACAAAACAATATTGTATGTATAGGCCTCGGTTGACTTAAGATCGTTGGAAAATATTGAATTAGAATAAAAAATTAAACAAAATTGTTGAAAAATTTGGTGTATAAAGTATACAATTAATTATACATTGTGTAAAATAAATAAAATTTCCGCTAACTGATACAAACAGATGTCTTATTGAATCCTAAAATTGCTGCATTTTCTTGTAACTTGGAAATGAACCTTCAATACTAGATAATTTTGTTATTCGGGGTAAGACCTCAGTATGCAAACCATATTTATCCACTGTGGTAACAACTAGACGTGATTAATTACTGCTTAAAGATTATAAACGGTGACCTTGTTTAAAATCACGCACGCGCCTCTTGCGCAAGTTGATCTAAACTCAATTATCATATTCATCATGTAATTTTAATGAAAAGTATAAGAATGATAAGGCGAGAACGCGAGTGGCGAGTGGTAGTCTCTCACTATATACTTATCTTCAAACTAAATTTATAAACCTATGATGGCCTACTCTCCCCTACCCCCAAATTCGACACTACCATATGACCCCTTAGCATGGCTCATGCTTCTGGTAGCAGACTTTAAATAAGAGGTTCCCATCTCGGCTGTATTCTCTTGGTATCTTATCTCGGAAACATTACTCATTTACTAAACAACTTTCTGGTAATGCAGTGCTTTGTACATGCATTTGTAGTCAATTGTAACTCAATCAATCAAATCCTTTTATGGCTTTCATTGGTCGATAGGGCCCCGAACGCGAGATACGGTAGATTTTCATAACTTCTACTTCTTCTTCTTTTTATTTGTGGCGTATCAAGTCGTTATAGTGACGACAACTTCGCCAATGTCAATGTAAAAATTTTTATTAAAAAATCTTGTGACAAAATGTCGGCAACGTTGTACGGTAATGGTCAAAGACCCCCCTCCCCCCCTGTCGGGCTCTTAGCCAACGGTCAATGATATCCCTCAGATACTGCCAGGAAATCATTAGCCGTTGCCCAGGGCGCACCGGACCAAGCACTGCTCTTCCCCCCGGACGGATCCAAAAACGAACCGCAGCTCTTAATCACACGTGGAGGTAACCCGCCCGACTCGCACCCCCATAACTTCTATCTACTTCGAGTTTCACTAGTCGTTTTATCGACAGATGAATCAGCCATTAATTCAGCTTCAATATCTTACTATTGCCGCCCCTCTGTGCAATTTTTCAGAATTTAGAGTAGTCCTAATTCATGAGACTGATTTTCCACGTGATTATTGCGAGAAATAAAACATGATTTGTAATTCGGAACTTTTATTTTCATTTTCACCTTATGCTATTGCCATGACTTGAAGTTATGAACAAAATACCTGTGTGCGAGGATTTCTACTATTACAACTTTCTATTGAGTTTCTTTATAGTCATAGGTATGATGATGATAAAATAACATTAAAATGGCAAATGCTAACTTACTACTAACAATTTGACACCATTTCATTGTATTACAAAAATAGCTGGCCTTTCGAAAAAAATAACTGCTTATTTAAAATGGAAAAATCACTTACATAAGATTTAAGCTTCATAGTTAAAACAAACAATAAAAATATATTGATTAGTCATAGGAATACTTAAATGTCCAGTGAATCTTAATTCCTAACTTACTTTAAGCTTACGTCTAACGCAAGTATGGGGCATCTGCAACGCATCTAACACCAGGGACTTATTTCACAAAGCCACAAGTTAACTGCTGCTTAACCCACAAAGATCAAGAAAATCTACAAACACTTTATCCATGTGCATCCCATATTCGCACTTGTGGATTTGTGAATATGTCTGAGGCGCTCGGAAATAATTGTGATCATATCACTGCAGATACAACATACTGGCAACATAAACATGAGCATACAATCCTTTCATTCATGGCAACATTCAACAACTCAGCACCCGAAACAACATTCAACTATACTAGGTAGTCTTTATTTAACATTCTTCAGTTCAACTTCAAAGACTAAGGTGGAGTTTGGAGGGATGACTGGGGGCGAGCCTTTAGCACCATACCTGGAACAACATTCAACAACAAATTAGTTTTTATTGCATTCTACCATGACCAGAACTATAATCCCTGCTCTCATTTATCTTAGTGATCAAACACATTTTGAGGATTTTTGTGGCTTTTGTGGTTTTAGAAAATATTTGGATCTTTATTTAGCAAAGTTTTCACCCAATGCCCATGTAAAGTAGCTAAACAGATAACTCACGCCATGTTGGGTGGGCAGATGATCTTCCTCTTGCCTCCAACCTTCATGCCGGAAACGCCGACGTCCCATCCGGTGATGACTTCCTTAGCTCCCAAACGGAACTTGAATCCCGGTCCCTTCAAGCAATTGTCAAACATCTTGTTGTTCTGCTTCAGACGACCTTCATAGTAAACCTGGAGGAATAAGAGAGGAGTCAAAAATTACAAAATTTGGCTTATGTAATAATTCAAAGAATTTTAACTTAATATTTTGAATATGCTATTGATAACATTATTACATGTATATATTTATGAATGTATAACTCTTTATTGAACATAAAACATAAGAAAAAGTTGAAAACGCACAAACGCACAAAGGTGAACATATACATCTACATGTATACATTATACTGCATTATACTACATCATCACAAACACATAAAAATATCTTAAGAAAAAGTTTTCAACTGCGATAAATAATAAAGATAACTAACCATAACATTTTTGCCTGGTTTGGCAACTGGTCCGGAGCCGACTTTAATGTCCTCAATGGAGACTCCACCACTGACTACTTTCTTTTCTTTTTTCTCAACTTCTCCATTTTGGGCCTCCTTTTTAGCTTCAGGCTTCTTTTTTTCAGCCTTTGTTTGCTGCTCTGGTTTTTCCTTCTGTTAAGTAAAAAAGTAAATAGTAATTAAATTACATGTATTCTCAATAACTTTATAAAGACAATTTAAGCGTTTTCATCTTAGGAAACAATTAAATTAATCATGAATCAGAGATATTTTTGAAAAAATTATCTAGACAGGGTAGCTAGAGGACAATGGCGTGTTTGTTGAATCACACGAATTTTATTTAAACAGTTTTTCTGGTATAATAACCAGTTCAGAGACAGTCTACTGAAAACAAGTTTTGGTGAAAATTTAATAGAAGCCTTTTTTTGCTTATACTGCATTATTATCATGTTGCCAACAGACTTCCATACACATAGCAAACTTCAAGTCAATGCAAGCCCTGAAATTTTGACAAATTAAACACCCAGATTTGTACCTAACATACAACTATTAAAGTTAAATAAAAGCGTATAAAAATATTTCTGTTTGCAACCATAACCTACTTACAAATTATAATAATTTAATATCTGAAAACAATATTTTTTTTATTGTTGGTTCTCCTACCTTGGCTTTGTCAACTCCATTGACTTGAGGTTGTTCCTTGGCCTCCTTCTGCTTCTTTTTGTTAAGGCGCCGTCTCTGAGACTTGGTCAGTTTGGACGGATCAACCTTAGGCTCCTCTTTGCTAGTGTCGAGGGTTGTCTCCGCTTCATCTGATGAATCATTCTCTTCGTCCTCTGCCTCTTCTGCTTCTTCTTCATCATCTGAGTCTTCCTCATCGCTGTAAGTTTGTATTACAAAGTTATTAACATTAATTTATACAGTTTGTGGGTAGTACACAAAATTTATTAAACACTACTTCGCATTTAGATAAAGATATTAAATGTGAGAAATTTATTTGATTTAAATGAAATTAATCAGTTTAGTTTTTTTTTTTTTTTATGTTAGAGAGGCCAGACAAAAGAACTAATCTTTAATCATGAAAACAAGTGCACCCGAGTAGTGTTTTGAAAATGGTCAGATCATGTCAGACTTAAATTCAAATAGTTAATGAATGGATATCATGTCAAGTAAACAAGGGAGGATCCAGGGGGGGGGGGGGCCTCATGGGAGTCATGACCCACCTTGGTGCTAAAGCTGGATCCACCCTTTCAAGTAAATACGAAAACTTAAGAGTGGAGAGTTGAGAGATGAGCGTCACGGACCTAAGGAGAGGAGAGTCCACAAGTATTAATATAAACAAATTAAATTTCACCTGTCACTGCCCTCGGCAGTTGTGTTTATCTTGAAGGACTCATCATTTTCATCAGAGTCAAGGTCATCATTGTCCAGGATTCTCTGCAGACCATCTTCATCATCATCCGAGTCTGAGGTTTCTTCAGCTTTCACAGGTTTTTTGTCCTTCTGTTAAAGAAATCAGACCATGTCTCAAATAAATACAAATATCTTATGTTATGAGGTAACCAGCCAGATAGAGTAAGTTAGTCACAGTGACAAGTTTGATTTGAATGGACTTATTTTGTACATACTGATTTAAAACGTCTATTCATTCTCCTTTATGTTACTTGTTATGTAAACTAGCACAGCAGATAGTTTAGTATTCCTGATTAGAATTATTTATTATGCCCGCGACTTCGTCTGCGTAGAATTATACATAAAAAAAAACCTTCCTCTTGAATCACTCTATCTATTAAAAAAAACCACATCAAAATCCGTTGTGTAGTTTTGAAGATAAAAGCATACATAGGGACATAGGGACAGAGAAAGCGACTTTGTTTTATACTATGTAGTGATAATACCTTTTGTTTTTTGCTTGCAGCAGAATCATTGCTGTTCTCAAGTTTCCTTTTAGCTGCGGCCACCAAGGTGGGGGCTTCATCTTCTTCCTCACCTCCCGAAGACTCTTCCTCTTCTTCGAACTCGGGATCCAAGTATCCAGTCAAGTGAACATTGCATTTTCCTGAGCAGAATGTTGTTCATTGATTTTTTTGGTACAATGCACTCACCTCTTTAATCACCAGCACCACCACATACTGAACACTTCTGATACTTCAATAATAAGTTCTCCTATACCTCAATTAATTGACATTTTAAAAAGGTAAACAAACTAGACAGGTCTTTTTACTGAAAAACACTTATTAAAACTTGGTAACTGAAACTAAAACCGCAAGTACATATGGTATCTTTTTGAAAAAACTTCATGATCAGTCACATAAACTGCTAGGCTTCACCCCCAATTATAGTTTGGTAGACCCTGAAGTACTTATCAGCATAGGCACGTTCCTAACATGAGTCTTTACTTTCTTTTTGCCTATCAGCAAGTCGCTTCCAGGCCTCTTCATTCCTGTCTGTCATTTTGTCATTTATATTTCAGTTTCATCTCAAAACCCTGGGTACAGATATACAGCAGTTTTTGTTTATTAATTAAAATTTAACTCACCATTGGTCAGGAATGAAATGGCATCACCAGATTTGAAGTAAAGGTCGAGAGGCACTTGGATGTTCTTGTTCTTTTGCAGCGTGCAAACTAAGAAATTCTTCCCATCCACTACAACCATAACTTGGCACGCATCATTATCCCCCGTTGAGATGTCCATAGCTGCCTGCGAGATGTGGAACGGTTTTTCCACCACTTGGGTGTACCTTTTGTTAGGCTCCATAATCAGTCCTTGACAAAATAAAATATTACATTTAAAATTGAATGATAATCTCATGTTAAACATGATAGTGCAATACAATACAATACAAATACTCTTTATTGAACACCACAAATCAGTACAAAACAATACAAAATCAAAGAACAAAGAAGACAATAGGCGGTCTTATCGCTTAATCGCAATCTCTACCAGACAACCAACAAGACAGAAATAAGTTGGAGACAGTTTAAGTAGATATGTTTATGTTATAGTGGATATGTTCCATGCAAAAAAGAATAGTAATTTAATCTATCTTTTAACTTAAACAGATTTCGTAAAAGCTGTGCCATGAAAACCTTATGGAATGGAACTGATATTAAACTTTTAACATTCGCTTTACGAAACGACAGCAGTTCTTAGAGGAACAAAAACTATTCTTCTACTCTACACGGTAGAATCAGGTCTTTCCATGACATGAAACCCTTGATAGATTGTTGGACTTCGATGGCTATAGAATTATAGCGGTATACGGAAACGTGGAAGCTCTTTCCATTGAAACATACGTCTTATGAAATGTCGTATTGCTCATCTACAGGGCGTTGGTAAAACACAATGGTAATGTTTTAATCTATAATATGGAGCCGGTTTGAAACACGTGGTGGCGTTTCCGCCGGTCACATTTACTTACCCCAAAACATGGTGGATAATGATTCAATGGTAACGGCTAACTAAAAACTATTTAGAGGAAGCAACAGTTGATATAACTGTTGAACTTTTTTTAAATATCGCCTTAATCTTATATCCAATGAATTTTATTTCGGTACGGGACTACCGCGCGCGAATAAGAATGGCAAACAGGCAAGCAAGGCAGGCAGGCAGACAAGACAACGGGTCGACACTCGACAGATAACGACAAAAATTTAAAAGAAATTTATGTAATAGCAACATTGGCACAGACAATATTTTACTTTTTCGGATAGTTTAAACCGGCTACACACCTCCATTCTCCCGCCCCATGTAAGTGTAGAACAAAATATTTTTAAGAAGTAGAAAATAACCTTTCACACATTGTTCGCAAATATTCAGTGTTAACGGTAGCGGACATAAAGCTTTAACTAAAAACTATAAGAACAGTGAATGAGGATGTGGTGGAATAGATATGTCGCAACAAGACTTAGAAATTGATGCACCATTATTTCAATTTTAAAATTTGTGGTTTTTATACCTAGGATTTACCTGTCTACCCCGTAAGGGATAAAAACGTGATTTGTGTATTTAAACCTAGGTTTTAGTTCAACCTTCTAAGAGCTCGAAATGAAATGTGCTAGTCAATGGGCCATATAAAACCGTGTCCAGGTTTTTATGCTCTGTATTTACGGCTTTTGACGTTTCAAGATCCGTAGACTATAGACTCTTTTCTGTAAACTGTCACAGACGGCAACAGTAATTTCTAACCATGGTGATTATTTTATTTCAGTTAAATCGGCTTTAATCTTTACAATCTCTTCAATATGTATTATATTTGCTGTTTCCTTGAGTTATATAATCGTGAACTTCCAAATTATAGTAATATTTACCATATAACCTGACACTTTGCAGGGTCGCGTCAGGACTAAGACCGTGAAGAAGGCAGCCAAAATCATAATTGAGAAGTACTACACAAGATTGACTCTCGATTTTGATACCAATAAGAGGATATGCGAGGAAATCGCTATCATTCCTACGAAGCCCCTTCGTAACAAGATTGCCGGGTAAGAAATGTTTTGGTCTTTACAGTTTGCTACCTAGAATAATTACAAGTATTCACTCATACCTGTGCAACTTTCACTACTTTCTTATATACAAATGACATTATTTTTACAACATACAGCCTTAGCCTTATTTTTATTTATCATAGATAGTCACCCAAGTAATTAATAGAAACAATTTAATTTCAAGTTTAAGCATGTTCGAGTGTTTGTTAATTATGATGCTTGACAAAGTTATCTTTTAATGATCATAGCGAAAGAAATATGAGCTTTAGTGTGCCATTAAAATCCCACAAGATCCTACAAATTTTCACAAGATAACCTAAACACAGGTAGGGTTAAACCCAATAAATTACCACTGTTTTGATTCACTTAGAATTTGAAGATTTCAGTTAGTATTGCCTAATTTCTGAATAATTCTGGCACTAACAGTACTTTGATTTGATATTACTGGGATTAACCAGTTGGTTGCATTAAAATTAATGTTTGTCTAAATTGCCTTTCTCAAGATGTACTCTGCGCTTGGTCATTGTTTGAATTGATCATACTAGTATTATGTTTTTTTTTTTTAAAGTTGTGTTGTTCTTTTTTTAATTAAGTGTATTAGTCAATGTTTAATAAAACCCAACCTTGCATTCTACCTACAAAAGGACATCATTCCATTCTAAAATAATTTATAATGCATTGTTTGTTTTAGGTTTGCCACCCATTTGATGAGGCGTCTTAGACACTCTCAAGTGCGAGGAATCTCCATCAAACTGCAAGAGGAGGAGCGTGAGAGACGTGACAACTACGTCCCTGAGGTCTCTGCCCTGGAGCATGACATCATTGAGGTTGATCCTGACACCAAGGAGATGTTGAAAATGCTTGACTTCAACAACATCAATGGCCTCCAATTGACGCAGCCGGCTACCCAGGGTGGCTATGGTGGCAGACGTAATTAAGGATAATAAAATAAAAACTAAAATTTATAATTTGTTTTATTTTTTTATTGCCGTCGCAATTTTATCATCTTAGTGTTGTGTATTTTGATAGATAAGGAATCAAAGCAAATTTCATGTGATATAAAATTTAATTGATCTGCTTAATTTTGCTATCCTCATTGTGCCGGACACTAAGTCTGGTATGTACATGATTCATTATCATGATACATATACATATTGATTTCCTTCTTAAACTTGAACTCCATTCAATTTTTGGGAATGTGGCTCCATCAGATTTTTGATGATTCTGCCAATGTCGAGGTTGGATAAGATACGGCCAATAGACGTCCTGTTGTACGGTTTCTTGAACTTTAAACATCCCATTCCTTTTTTGAAAGAAAAGTCATGATCATGAGACTATTGCTCAGTTGCATGACGTTTGATGTTCTGAAGTGGACTTTTGCATCCAGTTAATTACTCTTCATACTAACGAAACACTACCACCCAGGTTGTACTACGAGAATGTGGTAAGAAAGAATTATAAAAAGTTTCTTTTGGCTCTTTGAACTTCGCGCGAATGCGAATACCAAGCATGACTATAAAGATGGGGTATAATTAAGGTCACGTATGGCAACATTTCAGTTTTTATTTTCTTATAAGTGCTCTTTGTAATGCCATAAAAACTTTACAAGAACGGATATAGATTTTTACGACGCTTGTAATGTAATAGTCACTAACAATTTGTAACGTGCTTTGAAAGATTTTACAATTTAATTTACATGTTCCTTCATTTCATATTTACGAATTGTTTCATGGCAACACAGCCTAATTGTTGTGTTTGCTTTTGCTTGCTATTCGTCTCTAACTCGATCTCATTCGTTTTGTGGGCTCAAGATAGCTACGACTGAAGCCTATTTCATTTCCATGAGTTCTAAATTAAGCTTATATTATTTTTATTCCGTTAGATCATACCTATTATGAAGAATGGAATGTACTCATTTGTTAGATAACGTCAAGGTGGACAGCGACCTCATAGCAGAAGACACCTCAGTCACAAAGAACTTGGATTGTTCAGGTAATAAATCAGTTTGTTCACATAAATTAGCATAGTTTCGTGTTTTTCAACAAGAATAGATATTGCCACGCCACGTCGCAATTATTAGGGGAGGTTAGTTAGAAAAATCAATACGGCGAAGTTTTAATAATCAGCTGTTATCGAGGGACGCAGAGGGGAAGTGAGCGGGATGGGGTCGGGCGGGGCGCGGGGCGCTCGAATGACCGTGAATGATGAGAATGTCGCGTTACCTGCCGCATTGTTATTTTATGCTCAAATATTACGATTATTATGATAATATGACGCGGGACATTTCCACATGACTCTAAACCTAACTGTTTAGGTACTGGCACCTTCGAATGCGCATACTGTAATTTTTCCTTGAACTCTGCTTGCTTATAAACTGATCTGTGCCGTACAGTCAAATATAAAGTGACTCATGATACCTTCAGTATGTGATCAGCCAACCTAATATGTGGCTTTTTAATTTCTTATTGCGCAGTATGATGAACTAGAAACGCGTCAATATCTTGCGAATGGAGATATGTAGATGCTATAGATAGCGGGGCCGGCAAAACGGTGTACAGACGTCTATCTCTCTGCCATATGATTTTGTTATCTATTTGCCCTTCATTTGATTCCTAATTGGAAATGCTGATAATGATGTGATGTGGGTAGTACTTTCTTTTAACGGTAATACATAACGGCGTCTATTCTAATTGTATGCCAAAATTTCATCCAATTCTGCTTAGCCTGCTTGCCTACTGTCTATAAATTAAAGTATGCATCTAATGAGTATTTATAGTTACTCAAGTGTCCTCTTCCTATTCAAATAATGATATGTGTGTAGGTATGAAATAGTAAAGAATTATTAAGATACATTGATGCCCTTTTTTGACATTATGAGGAGTAATAATTATAGTCCAAATAGGTACATTTAAGTAGGTATGATAGAAGCTTTTTTGGCGTAGCTATTTGGTATAATAAACAAGCAAAAACAAAAGCTTGTGAAATCAGTTTTTTTTTTAAATTAATAGATTAGAATTTGATCTTATTGTTTTGTGGTTTTTTATTTTGATCTGTGTTGTAATTTCATATAATCATTCGAATTTAATTCAAACAATTCTATTATGGTTCCTACTTTTTTTTTAATTTCTGTTAAATGTTTTTTTCTATAAATAGGTGGGATAGGTAATTCAGTTTCTAGTTTTTCAATCATAACCATCCCTCTCCTTCTCTTAAGAAATAATGATTATTAGTGTGACAAGAACATCACAAAACAAACTTTGATTTTCTAACTTCGAGGTAGGCCTGCTCAGGAACATAAACATTGGTACATAGTCAAGTCACACAGCTATAGCTGCGTTGCACACATGCATGGCAGTGGAATGGTAAGGCAAACATTTTTTGTTCACCAATGTCTTGTTTGTTTTTTCAGTATGTGCAGTGAAGGATCAGAACTGGCTATGCCTGCAGTGCGGTGTGGTGAGCTGTGGCCGTTATGTAAGCGCTCACGCCAAGGAGCATGCAGAGACCTCCGGACACCAGCTCTGCATGAGCTGCGATATATACTCAGTTTACTGGTAACATTTCAATATTTGTGTTTCTTGAAAAGATGGTTAATAAATCTTTGTTTTGTTTATTGAGTCTAAATCTTATGCTTATCTAATTCTGAGATCTATTTGAAAGTCAAAGCAAAGCAGGGTACATTTTATCAATGATTTTTGATCCGTTTTTTTTTATTGATCATTTAGGAGCTTTTACAGTTAGTTTATAGTTTTTCAATATGGAAGAATGTCCTAAAGATTAAAATGAAAGAAATACTCCTAAGTTATAAGTATTTACCTAAGAGAAGAGTGCACTTTTTTTCTTATTGCGTGCTAAATCATTTCTTTTAAATATTTTTTAATAAAACTGTAATAAAGAAGAGAAGGTTGGA
This sequence comes from Pandemis corylana, assembly GCA_949127965.1. Classification (NCBI taxonomy): domain Eukaryota; kingdom Metazoa; phylum Arthropoda; class Insecta; order Lepidoptera; family Tortricidae; genus Pandemis; species Pandemis corylana. The sequence continues at coordinate 9,143,877 of OX421866.1, read as the reverse complement.
AGACAGTAAAAATCAAAAGACAGTTCAAACTATTAGGAACTGATTTTTTTACTTTAATTTTCAGCTATAAATGTGATGACTATGTATCAAATGATACAGAACAGCAAACAGTAGCTAAAGTAAGGCAAAGTATTATGCAAATTAGGAAAGATGAAAACTCAGACGGCAATAGTAACATAGGCAATGAGGAGAATAGTAAAGATGGAAGCGAGGGCCAGAACAGCTGTTCCTCTAACTCCTCATTAGTCCAAGCCCCCACTACAAGCAGCGAGGCAAGAATAAATAATGGGACTAATTCCGAAAATAGTACTTCAGAAACTAGTGATAAAAGAACTAGAACTACCAAGGTGAGGCCATATTTATATTTATGTATTAGTTTTCTCATGAATTAAACATCTGCTTATTTTACTATGGAAAGTGTCTTGGACGGTTTGGGAATGAATTTGACGTGTCTAGTGTCTAAATCTTGTAACTTCATTTTGAGTCATTTCTAGTGTCTGGAGACTTGAAGTTTGGTACTTGACAATGCATTAATCAAGTATCATAAATCATAAAGAAAAGCCAGTATATTGTTTTTTTTACAATGATGCAAGTGATCTTTTTGTGATTCCAATGAACTTGGTTTGTACTATACAGCGTTGCATGTTACGTAACTTACGTAGTTCTGTATTTATCACTAGTTTTTTTTTTATTTGTCATAGAACCCAGAAGAATCAGTCAGAAGTTTAAGACCCCGTTACCGTAAAAGATCTCACTCGGACGACAGCAGTTCAACAGAGAACGGCACACCGAAAAGTAAAGAGAAAAAAGGCTCCCCATGCAACGGGAAGGGTCAAAGAGAAAAGAAAGTTGTAGGTTTAAAAAATTTAGGCAACACATGTTTTATGAATGCTGTGCTGCAGAGTTTGAGCAATATCCAGGAATTTAGTTGTTACTTTAGCCAGTTGCCGGCTTTGGAGGCCAAGACTAATGGGAGGAAGGTGTACCACTCTCGGAGTTATACGAGGCAGGAAATGCATGATGTCGTGATGGCTGAGGAATTGAGAAAGGTGAGGACTTTTGGCAAGTAACAGGCATTTTTCGCAAGGCTTTTTTATTGTTGACTATCCCCCTTATTTATAAATGCTCTATAGGCTTCTCCTAACTTAGCAATCGTTTGTCCTTATCTGTGAAAGGTAAACGTCAAAGTGACAGATAAGGACAAACGATTGCTAAGTTAGCAGAAGCCTACAGAGCGTTTATGAATAAGGGGTATATCCTTATCACATCATTTCTGGACGAGCCCTCAGTCGGCAAAAATAACTCTTTGATATAGATCTTCAGATCACTTTATTGTTTGTCCTTCAAGACTCGTTTTCGCATTAATTCGTGGAGGTATACTGCCCCATTAAGCAATTAAATCAACGCAATCGAAAGATAGTCATTAGATATTCCATACAAATTGCTGTGGAGTCAAAGCCCATCCGACTCGCCCTTAGCCGGAAAAAAATCCAACGTGTTCAAGCATAATTAACGTAGTAATAGCAAAAAAAATGTATTTTTAAAATCTCACATGATATTAGGGGTGAGGAGGTCGGCTATCACGCGAGCGCGCGAGAGCAGTGTCGCGCGCGAGTCAGACTACCCATCTCTTTCTAGAACGAACAGTAAGAAAAAGACTAGACCGGTAGTCTATTTGATAGACATAGCTATCGCGCGCTGTCGTGCTAGCCGTAAGGCGTAAGTAACGGACGCACGCTTATGTATTTAGCCTGGCCTCTGTGTTTCAGGTACTGATAAACCTGAACAGCGGGTGCGGCGGCAAGGGCGCCATCTCGCCGGAGTGCCTGTTCCTGGTCATATGGAAGGTGGTGCCGCGCTTCCGCGGCTACCAGCAGCAAGACGCGCACGAGTTTTTAAGATATATGCTAGACAGGTATGTAGCAGTAATTATTTTGACAAATGGTCTTCATTAAACTTGTCGAAAATTTAGCAGTGTTGACGTTGAAGAAGTTGTGCGAAATATATTTGTTTTTACGAGCAAGCCCACCCTTTGCTGCCAATTAAATCATAATATAAATTCCACAAGCTCAACTGTCCCCTACACCAGTGGTCCGCGGACCCCTGGGGGTCCTTGAGTGTAATTATGGGGGTCCGTAGTCTCATCTCTAGACCATTTAGCAATATAAATTAATGCGACCAAATGTCTCGTAATCGCTTTGATATATTTTTTATTAAAGGGTCCTTAAATTTGCGCTTGCTGCCTAGCGGTCCATGACTGAAAAAGATTAAGAAACAATGCACGCCCTACATCACACAAACCACTACAGGTTGACCCTGCAAAGTAATGCCTGATTGAAAAAACAATTTAGACAGGCTGTCTGGGATGTCAGTTAGTATATAAGTTATTACTGCATTGCAGGCTGCACACGGAGTTGCAAGAGTTGTTGCCGGCGGAGCGCGCGGCCGGGCTGCCCGCCGCTTCCATTGTCACTGCGGTCTTCGGAGGCACGCTGCAGAGCGAGGTACCCGGCCCATTTCATTAAAAGTTGTACACTCAACTTTTTTTGTGGAATTTTAGTTTTATTTTCGGTTTTCTACTCAGAATCACAAGCTATCCATCCTAATAGGAGAAAATAAATGTCCCAAAGATTTCATAATGTTTGGCCTAAATTTTCAAAAAAAAAGAATTTGGACGGAAAAAGGCAATTTTGGGACAAACTAAATCCTAGAAAAAACGCTTCAACAATATTGTAATACGTCGCCAACGCAAGGAAGAGTGAGAAGGGGAGGGGGGGGGGGGGAGTAAAATAAATAATTTATGGGAGAGGAGTGAACGTTCTGGGAAACATACAATGTAGGAAACTGAACCGCGTACCAATGTGGAACCTTTTCACTGCAAATGTCATAATTACTTACCATATGCCTGAACACAATTTGAATAACTGCGAGGTACAAACAAAAAGTAGTCACCAAAAAACGCATGCATTAAGAATAATTAAAATTTTCTTAAAAAGTTAACTTGCATTTTTAAATATTCCTGTCGTTTGCCAGGTGCGGTGCTTAGAGTGTGGCACGACGAGTAAGAAGCTGGACCCCTTCCTGGATCTATCACTGGAACTTCCCGACTCGGCCCGGCACGACTCTCCCGTCGAGCTACTTGACTGTCTATCTAGTTTCGTGCAGGTAACTTAACCACACTTGAATATAAATGTCTGTTAATGTTTATCAGATTTTTTTCTTAGTATGAGTTGCACAAAATAACCTTAAAACCTTGACATATATTTATATTTCATTGGATTTCTGTTAAATATACGTCAGATTGTTGACTACGATTGGAAAATCCTGAAAAAACATTCAGAGAGCTATTGAGTCAAACTGACCAAACTGCCTGCTGCAAAATTTTGGAAGAATTTTGAGACGCATTGGGGGGGCGTTCAAGTATTACGTAACGCAATTTGGGGGGAGGGGGGGGGGGGGGGTATCGTAAAACTTTACGATGCGTTACACATGGGGGGTCTTTCTTACAACAAGTTACGTGACGTTTTCTTTTTTTAAATAAAAAAATATGGAATTAAAACTGCCAAGTTAACAAACTACGCATGTATTGCGGGTTAAACATATCTTGTGTTATTTAATATTATTACCGCCAAGGTGATTAAAACTATAACAAGGATATTATAGCGACTTTCTTGTACTTTGCGCAACATAAATTTTGGCACTTTTGGGTAAAAATGGTCACTTGAGTGTTACGTAACGTTTAGAGGGGGGGGGGGGGGTACAGAATTGTATTAAAGTTGTACAGGATTATATAGCCCAACTAGGGAATGGGCGGAAATCTTAGCAATCATGTAATCGGCGATGCGGCTAGCAACCCATGACTATTTTGATTCTCCTTTCCAGATACGCCCACAATATTTTACCTTAGGGTCTGTCTACCCCGTAAGGGATAAAGACGTGATTTATGTATACGTGTATGTGTTGTATGTGTACGTAGTACTATCGAATTAATCAAAATTATAAAATTTCTAAACGTTACTGAAAATTACATAGAAACGAATCGAAATCGGAATGATGACGATCCGCGTTCGATTCCCGGCCATAGCTTTACTTTTCGGATTTTTCTGTCGTCTAATTTTCAGTGTCGTTTAGATTGTTTTTTTTATGTATGGCTGTATAACCCTGCCGCAATTGACAGGCCGCTATCACTCAAACTCGATTGATAAGTCGCCTTATTGCGATAGTATTACCACAGTATATATATAAGCTAAAGCAGTAAGGAAACTACGAACAAATCGGTTGAAACGAAACACGCACACAGGCGCGCGCTTTACACGGCCCCTAAGCGGATCTCGTCCACTCCGCTCAGGCTCAGGTCCGCTTAGGGGCCGTGTAAAGCGCGCGCCTGTGTGCGTGTTTCGTTTCAACCGATTTGTTCGTAGTTTCCTTACTGCTTTAGCTTATATATATACTGTGGTATTACGGTGGTAACCGAATACATTATCCTTACTGTATCAGCACGGTGGTTTCCCAGGTGGAGGAATTAGCGGACACGGAGCGCTACTTCTGCAGCGGATGCGCCAGCAAGCAGAAGTCCACTAAGCAGTTCCGCGTGCGCCGCCTGCCCAACGTGCTGTGTCTGCACCTCAAGCGGTTCCGGTGGCACAATTACTTCCGGTACTGGTACAGCCCCGTCAAAGTCTTGCTGCCTTAGAGGCCTTGAATCTGAGCTGTCGACGTACAAATAACGCGATTTGAACGAACGAAGTAGTTGATTTAGGGCAGGGGTTCTTAACCTTTTAGACATGAGGGACCATTTGACAAAATTTCGGTCTTGCCATGGACCACCTACATAGGTACATAATATTATCTAATGTATGGCTTCGATCGACCGTAATGGACTGAATTGCACCTTTACGCGCTGTGCCGACTCGTTGAGACTTCGCTCCTTTAAAACCAAAGGGAATTAAGCCCAGATATTGCATCATTTAAATTGGAACGCAGGCGAACTGATCACACGTTAGATATTGGAATGGATTTGGTTTTCGACTTAATGCACTTTACTTTTAAAGGTGCGACTTATCTAATTATTTACTAGAACAGCCCCGCGGACCACTTCTGATGCTTCCAAGGACCACCAGTGGTCCGCGGACCACCGGTTAAGAACCACTGATTTAGGGCGTGTTCCACTACTCTCTGTTGAATTGCAGTTATCGTAAGTGTCAGTTGTCTACGATTCCGTTTCTATTATTACAATACAGACAGAGACGTCATCTTAGATAACTACATACATACATACATATTGTCACGCCTCTTTCCCACAGGGGTAGGCAGAGACTACTTTATTCCACTTGCTACGATCCTGACATATTTCTTTCGCTTCATCCACAGTCATCAATCTCTTCATACATGCTCGTCGGTTTCGGGTACTCCTGACCTGACCTTTTTCCAAAACGTCTCCTATTTGGTCTCGGAACATCCGTCTAGGCCTTCCCCTCCCAACGTAACCATTCACACTCCCCATATAGATCTGTTTAGTTAGTCTACTTTCATCCATCCGCTCTACATGCCCAAACCAACTAAGCATACTTTTTTCTATCCTAGTCACTATATCCTCTTTCACACCAGCACGTTCCCTTATCACACTGTTCCTTATTCTATCTTTCAGTGATACACCTTCCATACTCCTTAACGCTCTCATTTCTACTGCATTTATTCTTATTTATTTCTTAGATAACTGACACTTAAAATAACTGGAATTTAACAGAGTGGTGAAACAGACGGTTAGTATACATTAAATGGTAAGCGGGTGGTAGGGCCTTGTGCAAGGTCCGTCCGGATTGCTACCACCATCTTACTCGCTAATCCTGCCGCTAAGCAGCAGTGCTTGCACTGCTGTGTTCCGGTGTGGAGAGTAAGACAGCCGGGGAAATTACGGGCACAAGAGGCATTTCATCTTAGTCCTCTAGGTTGGCAACGCACCTGCAATCCCTCCGGGGTTGCGGGTGTCTATGGGCGCTGGTGATCACTTACCGTCAGGTGCCCCACTTGCTCGTTTTCCTACCTATTCATATAAAAATAAAAAAAAAGTCTAGCAACAGGGCATCGAACCTGGTTTCATAGTTAGGTTCTCTAACCACTAGGCTACCCGGTCGTCGTAGCCGCTCGTATGTGTATTAACCAAAGTGTTGTGGCAGGACTAAGGTGGACACGAGCATATCGTTCCCGCTGCGCGCGCTGGACATGTCGCGCTTCGTGCTCGCGGGCGCCGCGCCCGCCGCGCTCTACGACCTGGCCGCGGTCATAGTGCACCACGGCTCCGGGTGAGTCACTCTGCATGTAAATGGGCTCCTTGTGAAAACGGATATAAATTCTCAATTTTCAACATGGTTCCATATTAAATACAAAATACAAAAGATACAATTACATGCCACAACCACCTATATTATAGGTCCTATAAATACTACAATAATGTCTTGGTTAATACGTATCCTGTTAATGTTATTAATGAGTTACTGGAGCAGACCACATAGAAGACATTTAGAAAGAAAGAAAGAAACCTCCTTCTGTACCCGTTATCAAGCAATAAATGGATTATTATTATTTTCTGTATATTTATTTTATCTTAAGTTAGGTTCTTACAATATTGATATAAAAAGTAATAAAACAATATTATTATATTATTATTATTATTATTATTATTATTATTTGTATATTTATTTTCATCTTAGGTAGGTTTTTACAATATTCATATAAAAAGTAATAAAACAATATTAATACAAAATATAAAAACATTATAAAAACCTAACCTAGGGTGCCGCCGGCAGCAAGGCGAGGCCTAGGCTACCGGTGGTCAGGGCGACAGAGAGAGGAATCTCCTGACTATCCGAGCCGTGTCCAGGAGTACCGCCTTCTGTATCTGGCCCTTGACCCAACCACCTAGCGAGAGCCTTTTAAGGTGATGGTCAAGGCTCTTCGCTATTAGACCGTTCGCCGAAACGACTATCGGGACAGTGATCGTGGAATCAACAGGCCACATGGCGGTAACCTCGTGAGCCAAGTCAAGGTACTTGCTGACTTTGTCCTTCTCGGCCTTCACGAGGTTCACGTCATGGGGGATCGTGATGTCTACGAGCACAGCCTGGCGTTTCGATCGATCTAGCAGCACGATATCAGGTTTATTGGCGACAATAGTCCTGTCCGTGATGATAGATCGATCCCAATAGAGCGTGACACGACCATTTTCAAGAACTGGCGCAGGTGTGTACTTATAGTAGGGTACTTCAAAGTTCACAAGACCGAATAAAAGAGCAAGTTGCTGGTGAATAATCCTGGCTACAAGGTTATGTCTGTGCAAGTACTCGCCGTTAGCAAGACTAGAACAACCAGAAATAATATGCCTGAGTGACTCTCCAGGACGGCGGCATGCCCGACAGATGTCGACCGTACCGTCCTTCAGGATATACCTCCGGTAGTTATTAGTCATGATAACTTCGTCAGCAATTGCACAGGCAAAACCTTCGGTTTCCCCAAAGAGATCCCCGAAGCGTAGCCAGTTCACCGACGCGAGCAGGTCTACATCGGGCCCCATGAGGGCCTTATAGAACCGCCCGTGTAGCTCCTTACTCTCCCATTCAGTCTTGCGATCCTCGGTGCTCCGTACCTTAGGTCTGCGCCAGTTCTCTTTTGCCAAGGCGAGAGGGGTGAAGGATTTGTCCACCGCCACTACATCACGATGCATCCCACATTCGTTGTTCAGGAAATATTCCCTAAGACTGCACACCTCACGGTTGTGGAGGTCCTGAGCATTTAAGAAGCCTCGGCCTCCACATTTCCGTGGGATGTACAGTCTCATAACAGACGAACGTGGGTGTAGCATGCGACGCGTAGTGAGCAATGAACGAACCCTTCGATCCAGGGCATTCAGCTCAGTCTGATTCCACCTTAGTATGCCAAAGGAGTATATGAGCAGGGGCATCACCCAGGCGTTGAAGGCACGCACCTTGTTGCCTCCTGACAAAAGACTATCAAGTACTTTTGTCAGGCGCCCAAAGAAACGCTCCCTCACCATCTGTTTGATATCCCTACCTTCAATACCCAAGGACTGTGACATACCAAGATATTTGTAGGTTTCAGTTTCGGAGATAGATCTGAGGGACATTGTCTCAGAAAGTTGTAAGTTCGGTGAATTTACAACTGGCCCCCGCTGCACATGTATGACTGCACACTTATCTACACCAAACTTATTATTATTATTATTATTATTATTATTATTATTAACCTGGTACTTTCTCTAGGCTGGTAACGCATCGGCAATCCCTCTGTTGTCTATGCTATGCGTAACGGTAACTAAATTACTCATTGCCTACCTTGTAAAAAAAATATCTAGACCTTACCTCACCTCATAAACATCCTGTAAGTTTCGTAGTCGTTCCGTGGTGACCCATATGTGGGGCACATATTTGTGAAGCTAATATTTCGTGACCCAGCTATGGGGCACATATTTAAGAATCTAGTTTTGCGGGACCGATATGTGGGGCACAGATTTGTGAAGCTAATCTTTGATGGCCCAAGTATGGAACACATATTTAAGAATCTAGTTTTCTGGACCCGTATGTGGGGCACATATTTGTGAAGCTAGTCTTTCGTGACCCGTGTATGGGCAGTCGACTGTCAAGGTGTTAAGTTGTCGTGTTTCGTTGCAGCGCGGGTTCAGGGCACTACACGGCGTTCGCGATCAACTCGGGCCAGTGGTTCCACTTCAACGACCAGACTGTGCGCGCCGCCGACGCCGCCTCGGTCGCCGCCTGCAAGCCCTACATACTGTTCTACATCCGACGCGAACTCACGCTGCCCTCGCTCTCTTGACTCTCGTACTTACACCATGGAAGGTTAGTTAGACCAGTATGGCTGGAGCCGACTAAATATGAGAGAGCTACGCTATTGTCGCTTTCTTGATACTTTAGACAGCGAAGTTTGTCTTAAGGGCCTACTACACGCGCAAGTATTACCACGGTTATAACTGCGCAGGCACAACTGTCGTGAAACTTGAACACGGACGTAGCTACCACACGGCGCAGTTAAGTACGCGCAAGCCTCATTCTGGTCCAAACCGTCGGCGTGGAAACTGTTTCTTAATGAGAAACTATCTGCTGGTATTTTTTAATTTTTTTTCTAGTGCAAAAAAAGACTGCAAAAGTCAAAGCGTTAAACGGCCGAAGTGGACAAAGAAATGGCTGTTAAATAGAAAAAAAAAACATTTCACATGTACCACACCGCATGCGTCAAGTTCTCTCACCGTTTCTTCATACATTTTGTTGCGTAAACGCACCGTCGACGTCTTTGACGCACTGGTGTTGCCAGACCTTACGCACCTTACCTTAGAAAACGTGACGCATGCGACACGTCACAGCGTATTCGCAGCGGTGTGGTCGCCCCTTTAAACTACTCAAGGACTTGAGAGAAGACGCACGCAAATTAGCCATTTTGACCACGTATCTCACCGCATGACAACTACCCTCGACTGCGGCTTGAACGCTGAACGGGCTAGCGCAGGTAAAATTTCGCAAGTCGTCCTGCGCAGGCACAACTATGGTGATACTTGCGCGTGTGGTAGGCCTAATAGGTCTAATAAGGCTCGAGTATGCTGAATATGAGATACTTTAATGAATAAACTACTTACATATGTCCAAAAGTCGTGATACTTTTTTAGCCCGTTTTCAAACTTAGATTTACAGACGTGATGCTATTGTTCTCTTGATTCACGTTACTCATACCTATCATTATATGGACGTCGCGATATTTTCTTTTAAACCATTCTAAGACGAACACGCTTAGTAAATCGGCCAGTTTTGCTACTCTCTCGTATTCGTTCGTTGACCGCAGAAGGTTAGACCACCACGGCTCGAGTCGGCTGAATATAATTATACCAATCCCATCCCAGGATGAAATCACACGTATGTCCCTTAGTCTGAATACTGTATTTTTGTTTTCATAAGCGTTACTCTCGACTCTCATACTTAGATCATAAAGGAATATTACACAGGCACGACTCGAGTTCGCCGTGTGGCATTTTAATTCACACCACAAAAGTGAGACGGGGCCCAATGGTAATAAAATGCAGGCATATAGTACTAGTAAATTTTAATACAGAATCACAAATACTCGTATGTGAATTTGGGCCCAGTTCAAAGATCAGATCGGGTGAATGTTTGAAACTGAATATGTGAAAGTTGATTGATTTGATACAATGTTCTACTTCCTTCCTTTCCTATACCCGCCAAAGTGCTCCTTCATATTTTTTTCTGCTTGCTGATTATCACCTACCAGAAACATACCTCACAGAAAGTTTGTATTGTTATTATTTATAATTCAAAATGAACTACTTTACTTTATTTAACGATTAATAATTTTTATTCTCTACAATCAAGTATATACATTTTAAAATTCTGAGTTAAAATCAATGTGTTATTACAGCGTGGGTTTTAAAAGTAACACCTCATCTACGTCCTTTATTTCATCAGATTTGTAATCATTTAGCATTATTTAGTGCAATGTTTCATACCAAATTCGTGCCACGATACGTCATAATCAATAAATTACTACAAAGAACAGCATTCCTAGATTTAAGAATGAGCCGGTCTCAAGTACGCGTAGCTAATTAAGTTTCTCAAGGTCAGTTTGTACCTTTACATACCTCTGTAATGTACTCATGTGTAAGATATAATGTAGATGAACTATCATATCGAAAGAGTTACAAAATTATTTTAATCAAGATACGAACAGTAATTATTGTTGTTGGTTGTCCCAGTCAAAGTATACACACTATTATAATTCATGACTACCCAGTGCTATCTACATTATAAGCATTTCAAATCAGATCTATAATATGTTAAGTTGTAGTTATAGAGATAAATACTCACATAAAAAAATAGTCTATGCAGTTGTTTATGAATTGACATTGGAATATGGATTTGGAGCTTATATGTATGTAATTAGTACACAACTCTAAGGTTCATTGATTTGAAATTGTGATTTCTCTATTTATATGTAAATGTGATGTACCTGCGTGATCATATGACCCTGCCGTCTTCGGGAGAGTATGCCATCGGTGCATTTTGCAGTATCATAAGTTTTTATACGAACGCCAACGGTATTATTGGGCTTGTTTGGGGGGCCATAGCTGCGGGTTCATTTTATAAATGTTTTTTACATTCCTGTGACAATTAGCTTACTTATGCAGGTTGTATGACCCTTATGACGTGATCATGTGTCACGAGCGATCGTCGTGAACTGTCTACAGTGTATACGCAATTTTATGACGATTTCCTTGTTTGCCAGGTACCTAATTAAAACTATTTAAGGTTTATTTTAATGTACTTCAATTACTGGAAGTTGATAGTGATTGAATTTAATAAATTCGCCAATGAAACTATTTTGTTGTTTGATTTATTATTTGTATTTACAGCATTTGAAACAGTTGAAACAACGTTGGAGAAAAGTGGCTCTTTCTGTGTCGGAGTCGAGTCCCAGAGACAGTTGTAAGGAGAGATGACTGCCCGCTATAGGCGAGTACTCCCCCCACTCTGCGGGCTTGAGCAAAGACATGTTTCTAAACATCAATCTATCCCCCGCGGATGTAAGACCTGTATCACCACGTGCCCTTTGGTTTTCATCATCAATCGCTGTAGGTTCGTACTCGTGGCGTGATTTCGGTTCATGTTCCGCGATCCAATTGTTACTATCAAGCTTATCAAGTGGTTCAGTTATTGGTGACCCAATTAACTGCTTGCGTTGAAACGTAATGTGCGGCCTCTGACCACCTTTGTTGTAATCTCCTCTGTCTTCCATCGTGCTTTCAAGGGTTGTTGTAGTATCAGTTAGCTGATCAGTTGTAGATTGAGATTTATTTTGTGACTGTACCTTGACGTCCAAGTTCGTTTGCGTAGTTTTCACGTTTTGTTCACTATTTTGAGACTTCACTTCTGTATTGGAATCGATTTCTGAGACCGGCAAAAGTTGGGTAATATTTTGAATATCTAAATGGGTATGACGCGAGCGCCGTCTTCTTTCCCTCGGTGAGAGGGCCATCCAGTTTACTATGTTAGTAGACTTGTCATGTTTAGCCGCGTATTCGGGTTTTTCGGAATTGTCTAGGAACCAACCGTTAACGGCCTTCGGCTTGTATAATTTGTCTTTGTTGAAGATTGGTGGTGATTTAGGTTCGGATACTTCCGAAACGTTGGGTAAAGTAGCAGTAAGGGACAAATTCAGTCTAGGTATACAAGGCCTGGGGATGGGGCTCGCTACTCTGCCAACATGGGTGACAGTGCCCGTATTGATCTCCTCTTCGACATATTCAGGTGAGCAAGAGGTGGAACTGGCGCTATGGCAGGGTATATTTATTTCCAAATCGTTTTCTGATAGTAGGTGCCTGTTTTTAAAAGAGTATATCCAAATCGTGTGCTTTTCTTCTAGACCCGATTTGTAGTTGACTTCGTCGGTATTCTGGTCGGACTCGAGAACGATGTCTCCGCATCTCGTTGCCTGGTTATCAGGGTCGTTGGACTCTTCGGAAGAGCTGTCCAACTCTAGAGCGGAATGTTTGTTGAGTATCGTGAAACAATTTGTTTGCTGGTTCAATGTTACTACATCATCTGAATCGATAGTGGAATTTTTACAGTCAGTCGAATTAAAGTAGAACGAGTCGTCGAACTCGCTTGCCAAGGAGTCGTTTGCTGCAGAGTTTCTATTTGTGAGGCGCCTTTTCAGTCTGGCTTGTCGGTTCACTTTGTAGTTATTCTCTAATTCTTGGAACCGATTGGTGTTGACATAGCTCCAACCGTGGCTTAAGTTCTGTACATTCTCATAAGGGTCTTCAGAGGAAGTTAGGGTGTTGTTCATGGAATCTAGTTCGATTATTTCGACGCCTGTGCCCTCAATGTTGGCAAGGGTATCATTCATTTCGTTGATCCATAGTTGGCTCGTTAGGAACTCCACAGTGCTAGTGTGGGCATTGTTACGATGTGCATCTGAAAGGGAATATGGTATCTGGGTCAGTGTTTTTGATTGTAGTGTCTTTTGATAATCTCTAAATTATTAAACCATTTTAAGTTGGTTCTAGCTACGATCTAAATAACGAAAAAATCACAACAAAAATGTAACTAGGTACTTACTATTGCGTATACTGTTCCAGTCAAAGTTTCTATCCATCTGTATTACCAACACTAGCAACTAAATCTATGTTCTTTACTTAATTAGATATAAAGTATATTTTGTCTTAAGTAAATATTTATTAACGCATTGGAGCAGTTTTCACAAGCTTCCGTGCGGCTTTTATATACGTACTTATGTATATAGACATTTATGACAATTTCAAACGTCAATATCTGTGACTTTCTTTGGAGTTATATGAATTCTGAAATTAACAAGCAATAGAGGTTTAATACGTTCGCTAATAATTGAAGTCTTCTTAGGAGCGGGCTTCTTTTTGATCCACGCGTGGTCGCACTATTTTGTTACATAAACAAGCATAAGTATTCTTATTTAAGGGTTAGATAGATAGATTTATTTATCACCCTTTTAAAAATACAATTAAATGTCAAACATAAGTAGAACAAACAAACTAAAATACGTTTTATGTTTTCTTACCTGATAAAATAGGTGAGAAAACTATGTATTTTGTAGGTAAGTAGGCGGGAGCCTTGAAAGTTGAAACTAGTCAACCCCAGTGCCAGAGCAACTAGCATAAAATAAAACGTTCAGCTTTCAGGGAAAGCAATTTAGTTGTCTCTAAAAGCGTGCCCCGCTACCGGGTATCTACGGTTGTCGAAACAAAGTGCAAATGGATTGATTGCGCCAATTTCCACTTACAAAGGGAGCAAAATTACATTAAAAGCCGTGTCTCGGGCCATTTCGCAAAGCACTTACTCCATTACGCGTCACAATATCGTTACCTAGTGTGGCCGGGTGGGCGGGACAAAGGCGCTTTGTCGCTGCCGATATGGATATCTACAAACATCGGGTGTCTACCTACAGTGGTTTACTGCTCTGTACACGTACGTAGTGTTCGACAATGTAGGTTTGGACGTACGTATTTAATTAATAAATTGGAAAGCGTCTTAGTAGGTCTTTCAGCCGGGCCTCAAGGTACCCTATGACATGTTTAGAAACAAAGCGTGATTCTTTCTCAAGGAGAGCTTGTATGAATAGCCAAACAATTCATTTTAGTAATTACATAGTGCGTGAGTAGGGCAGCAATGGGAACATCTGCGTAAGTGTAATAAAAGTACCGACGAGTTAGGGTATTAGGGTGAAGTCACCAAAAGTTGAACGATTAAGCGACTACCCCTCCTTTGAACCCTTTTTTCGAAGTGTTGTAAGCCATGTATGATAGTGATTTTTTTTTATAACGCTAAGCACATAGTCGACTTTGCGTTTTACGACTTAAAACCCTTATATTACAAACGAATCTATACAAAAAAATATATGTTTGCCAAAATAAGGCAAATTCCCCTAAAGTTGAACGCTGTGCCCTATTTATGAACGAATTTACCCCAAAAGATGAACTAATATATTGATAGTAAACTGTCTACCCCGTAAGGGATGATAACGTGATTTATGTATGTATGTATAATCTTACTTGATCAGTAGATTTATCAGATCACCTAGAACTTTGCCAGCATAGGCAAAGTTGACGGTTGCTTCGATCGAATTTGGCCCAGCGGCCATATAAAATAAAATTTCAAATAAAATTTTACGATCTCAAGGGTACATTTGTACCTATATTGAATATTCTAAATTAATTAATTATAGTTATGTTACACTAAAAGCATTTTTTTTACCTTATAAAAATGTTCACTTAGATACCCTACCCCAAACATGAACGACAAAATGTTGTTACTTCAAGTTTTGGCCAAGAAATCTATAAGATGAACTAATTAAATCGATTCAATGGTCATCTACTTGAATAGAAACCAAAAGTTGAACCAGTAACATTTCTTCGTTCAAGTTTTGGGCATTAAATAATAGTTGAACAGTCGCGATTCCCATACAACAAAAATATCAAAAATCTTCCCCTTAGGAACAAAATATTTTGTTCAACTTTTAGTTAAAAAATCGACGATAGGTATACAATTAATTTGAGCCATAAACGGTGCATCTATCATTTTCGTGCGATTTTATAAATGCATTTGAAAAAAGACCACTTTGCCCATTAGTTGAACACCGTTCAACTATTAGCTCATACCTCTGATTTTGGAACCATTACTTGAACAGCGATTATATCATTAAATAATATAAAAAACAAATTTATTTATTTACGTAAATATTAAAGACATAGTCAAGAATACATACCAAGCATAAAAATGTTAGTCAATGCATTATACAATTTTATATGCAATTAAAAGCTTAAAATGTGAAGGTCTTACCTTAAGAAGGATTTCATACAACTGGCACTTTTGCCGGGAACCCGAGACGCGGCGACCGCTCACATTCGCATGGGTGACACAATTGTCATGGAATTATATTTTTCACATCGGCTAAGTGTTATAGCATTATAAAAAAATATTCCCGAGCGCCTAAAATGGGCCACGATTTAATTATTACAGTTTTTAGGCCAAACGTTCAACTTCTGGGTGTTGTTCATCTTTTGGGTCCACTACCTAGCTATCTGCATTTTTTTACGACTGTCTACTTTAGGTAAGTACCTATTTAGTCTACGTCTACTACGCATTAGAACTTTTTTCATAACTTAAGTAGGTACGGTCAAGGAATTTAATTCCCTGCCCACCATGGAACCTCTTCACATGAAACGTCAGTGACATCGCATTACTTAACAAGGGGAAATAGTTACGGCGCTTACTAAAAAATGTTCCATTGTAGGTAGGGAATTAAATTCCTTGACTGCGTATTCTAGTAAACATCGGTACTGTAGGTACACGTATATTATTGGTTTGCGCCTCATTTGCTACGACATTCTAATAATGACGCCGTACACTTCCACATAAAACACCCAAGCCCCATTCCTATGCTAAACATTAAAGGATCTCGCTCTCGCACTCTGCCAAAAAACACCCCATAATCAAGACAAACGCCAAAGTTTGAAACGCGACGGTGTGAGAAACTTGTGTTACGGCACCTAATTAATGCGATTACGCTGCGCCTGAGTGGCGCTCGCTCGCTAATTCGCAAATTAGCCGACAAAGCGGGCTTTTATTCGCACCATCGTGTCGTGTTTCGTCTATCTATTTCGCTTTATTCGTAATTAGGCTCGCACGGATAAATGGGCGTGTTAGAGCCGCTTAGTTGCGGTTTAGGTATTGCGTACAGTTTACAGCGAGGGAATGGGCGAGAATCTTAGGAATCATGTTAGATATAGGCGATGCGGCTAGCAACCTATCACTATTTTAATTTTTATGTGCAATAAAGAGTTTACATACATACATACTATTTTGATTCCCCTTTCCACCTATACGGCCACAATCATTCTAAGCGTGGCCTTTAGGTCTTGTTACCTTAGGGTATGTCTACCCCGCAAGGAATAAAGACGCGATATATGTATGTGTACAGTTAAAATGTTTCGAAATGTCGTGCACTGACTTATAAGCGTGTAAAGTTTGCAAAATGGCAGTCGAATCCTTCTTATATTTTCTACAGCAAACCTATTTACCTAGTACCTAAACAAATTAATCATCGCTTTGGCATTTAGTTAAATACGCACTAAAAGTAAACAATAGATAGAGCGGTGATTACCGCACAGATAACATTCTGTTCCATTCAAACGTTTTGTTGGAGTTGCGTTGTTTTGTTTCCGCCTTGTAAAGCCCACAACAATGGCCTCTCGCATAAATTAAAATGGAAAACTTGAGATAAAACGCGTTCATTAGCGCAACTTTTGTTTTTTATTTTTGTGTTAGGTGTGGTTCTCACATGCTGTATCTGCAAAAACTATGCTTTACGTTTAGTATTAGTCGAAGTATGTATGGATAAGTAGATAGGCATGTAAGTCGATACTCGATTATTACATTCTGAAAAGTTTCAAAAATGGATCACCAAACAGACCCCCGAACATTTGAGTTTTTCTATCATTAGGTAGTACTTTTTCATAGTCATGGTGATAACTAGGGATCCTTATTTACGACCAAAAATATCGGTAGCAGGGAAAGTTCTTGAGCAAGTTCGGCATTACAAATATCTCGGTGCATGGGTGAATGAAGCATGGGAGTCGGACCAAGAAATTAAGTCCCGCATTGAAATTGCCCGTGCATCGTTTACCAAAATGAGGAAGGTTTTGTGCTGCCGGCAAATCAACTTAAGACTCAGAACTCGGCCTCTGGAACATTTGGCCTTTGGTTATGTACTGCAGCGAATCGTGGACCATAAAGGAAGTCACCAGGCGGCGCTTAGAAGCGATTGAGATGTGGTGCTATCGCCGCATGCTCCGTATAAGATGGACCCAGAAAGTCAGCAACGAGAAGGTGCTTCAGCATGCTGGTATAATCCGAAAATTATTGTCAAAAAGCGCAAAATCGAATATCTGGGGCACGTGTTGTGCCATGACAGACACCAGCTGCTTTAACTAATATTTATGGGCAAAATACAGGGAAAACGGCGCCCTGGAAGGCGGAAGAAATCATGGCTGCGGAACATTAGGGAGTGGACCGGAATCAGCAGTGCAGAGCGACTATTCCGGATGGTTAAGACAGAGAGAAGTTTTCAGAGCCAAAGGCCAACCTTCAGTAATGGAGTCGCACTTTCAGAAGAAGAAGGTACTTTTTCATTTCTCGCGGTGGCAGATCTATTTGGCGGATTTTTATTTTTTATTTCTGTTGGACAAAAAATATTATTTGGGCCAAATTTGTCACTGAACAAAATCTAATGGTAGATCCGCCATGTTTCTGCGTCATTGTGAGCGACTTAATTGGCTTGTAACACAATTATCAAGCTTTGACAAACCTGGAAGTTCTACACCTACCGTTTATCAATGTTCAATGAGCAGGTAGGTACTTTGTCCGCAATGTAGTCGACTGAATAATTTGTATGATAGCAGGTGAACCTTCTGCTCTGCATTTTTGAAAATAATTAGTACCTACTGACCATTGAATTCACTCAGATTTTCAATATACTATACATTCAGTCATACTTAATTAAATTAAATAAGTGACTACTTACATTTGTCTAAAGTTTGCAGTTTTATATCGTTTTCTGTAGCAATTTTGCGGTACGTATATGTTTTCTAACCTTCACATCTCCATTTCAAATGCCACTTGACTCCGTTAACTAGGATTAGCCCAAATTGAACCCTTAGCTTTACACGTGAGAACAAAACAAAATGGCGGCACTCTCTCGGAACGTGTAATTACAATTTTGTCTATCAAAATATTTTTAATTCGGTTTACGAGTCGGAAAATACTGTAATGTATGATTAGTGGGCTACAAAGCTGTATATTTGCTTAATGGAAGTGTTCGAGATAAAAGCCTGCGTTATCGCGCGGATCGGATAATTAGAGGGGTGAGCCGCCTCTTCCTTGCCATGCCACTTAAAACTATACTCGCAAAGACATCGGCCGGCCAAGCAGCGAGCTGTAATCACAGCTGACCGTGTGTTTATGTGCTAGCACCTAAGGGAAAGGGTTTGTAGTGACCGTTCCTGACTACATAAAATGGATTTACATAGTTCTTACTTCTTAATCAATGGACGATATATATTAAATTTACATTACACGTCTAAACGACTAATTGTTATCGTCATCCAGTATATAAACTATAATGTATAGAAAAGGTTTAGGTAGCGGTTCCCACATGGATTAAGTAGGTAAAGATTAGAAGCTCCATACAATATATAATAACTTCGTAGTACGTAAGTTTAAATCTTGGCGACGGAGAGACAAATTTACTTGAGAGATAGTTGTTTAATTTTTGGTCCACCCTTTTTTTAACGTTTTATCATGTTTTGTATAATTGATGTGTTCCTTTGTATAAAAAGTTCGTAGAACCTGCTAATAAACAACTCCGCCGTCTATATGGTATTTTAGCTAGTTCTTTATACTGTAAACCGTATTTAAGTACTCTAACTTAGACACAGGTAAAATATCACATGTCACCCACTATTATAGTAATGTGGGCGACTCAAACCCGCTGGAAACAACAGCGACGTGTGAAGCGAAGCACTCAAGAGTTCCCTGTCAGGTAATCATGTTGCTTTTAGTGAAATTGCTCTATAAATATTCAGCAAGAAAGCGAAAAGTTAATAACTCGCTATCGGCCCTCTTAATTGCAAATTATGAGCATTTAATGTTGTGAATACGTTTTATTTTGTTTTAACGGGCGCCCCTGCATTTAAGTGCACTTAAGTTATCCTAGCACTTAAGGTACCTATCTACAAGGTAATATGACAAGTTTAGTTGATAAAGTGCCTAATAATCATACGTAGGTACACTGCCACGTACGTAGAATGTCACGTGGGTTTCGGGTATCATCGGGCGACTCAAATATCAAACCCACGAGAGTGAGTGAGACAGGAAGACAAAAACGAATGGCATTCTAAGACTTGTACCTACTTATCTTAAAGTTTACTGAATTAACGCCCGCCGTAAGTCTATCTACCTATATGAACGTAGTATTTCCGCTTACCTATTACTTTTAAGAACTACTGTTAGTATTCCCTGTCTATCCCTAAACTATGCTGCTAGTAGTTATAAATGTTTTTGAGCTCCAAATTCTAGTCGGCGTAGAATTACAAAAATATATACAGAAAATGACCAAAATTCCTGAAAAAACATCTTTTTTTGTCGTTTTTATTATGTTATTGGCTTAACACGGCTGATAGTTGATCTATAGGTGTTGTAGTGTTAGATTGTGTCGTGATAAAATCGGGCGCTGCGTGTCGCGGTAAACAACAAACATGGCGCCAGCAGCTGCGCAGGAGTCGACAACACTTCCGTACAATGTTGCTAGGTACTTAATTTAGTTCTGAATATGAACACTTTTTTGAAGTTCATTACACATAATTATACATATTTACATAAGATAACATTTTTGCGATAGGCCAGCGGACTGCGGAGTACGCAATAGACTCTGGGTCTGTACCTGTCGCAAGTTTATTTAAGTTCAATTTTTGATAGTGTCAGTCAGTCAGCAGTTTAAGCAGAAATGTTTTGTGAATGAAATATGAAGTTACGTTACTTACGTTTTGTTTTTTCTTCTTCTGAATTTGTTATCTTTTATTTCGTTTACTATTCGACGAGTACACATGAATCAAAACCGTTCCAAACCGAGTATATTTTACATTAATGTATCTGAATAATTAAGTTCAAAAGCTGTTGATAAGGAAACATTTTCTCGAGGAACGCTTGTATTGTATAACCTATATTATGTTCTTTTTTCCTAAATGAACTTAGCACCTTCTCGGAATAAAACAGGGCATGTTGATCAAGGATAGCGCAGCTATTTGATTGAAATATTTTTTGAAATCGGTTCAGTACCTACTTCCAAAAATGCCAACGTGGAAAAGAAACTAAATTTATCTCTTTAATCTGAAATGAAATGAAATAATTTATTATGCTTTAGACATGGTAAGAAAGCGGTCTTGTAGTGTTGATTGTAGGTACAGTGACACGTTTAACCAAATACATTGGCATGCAAATATTATCTTTTAATCTAAGGTGAGTTTTGTCATATCAATAATTTTTATCAACTTTTTTATCAAAATTGAAATTTACTAACAACTATTATTATTAAATTCTTTATTATTATTACAAACAAAACTGAAACAATTATAATACTATAACTTTTCCGAGAATTACTGGTAAAACTACCAAATGTTCTCATCCCCTGGGCAGGTAGAGGCGTAAATGGAAGCAATGATTGGACACTTTCGTACAACGAATGTTTTAGTTTTTGGAAACGTGAACTGTTATCCAACTGGCTAATACACACCACATGCCGTATAATTGACACGTTTTGACACAAAATTACGACTTAATTTCACACTTTCTATAATAACCTGAATAACGTAGATACCTAACTCAAGAAATTGCCTGTATTTGTGAGGTGAAAGGAAGTCGAAGAATTAACGGCTTAAGTGCCTTTTTTTAACAAAAAAATAGTTTCTGAAACGAAAATAGAGACGTTTATTATTTGATGTCTTATTTTTATAAATGCAAAAACTAATTGCGCCGGCCTTATTTATAGCGTAGGTAAATAATAAGAAAGCATTTTAATGAAGTAATTAATTACTAAGTTTGTACTTTATAGCTTTAAGTCGGTAAGTAAGTAAGTATCTATATTAATTTGGTTAACCTTGCGTGGTTATAATTATTAAGGTAATAAAACTTCTCATTAACCAGTAGGTATTATTAGAAATTGGACGTTAAAAGTGTTATGCCACTATAGAGTTGTAATGAGTTTATTTTAAACAGACAACATTAATACATATGAATGAGTAATTGCGGCGCCACGGCAATCCGTTACTCATCTTATCAATTCATTATTAAATGTTGATTTTTTTTCACACATAAAGGAAGGCAAGCACGCGTGTTACCTGATGGTAAGTAATAACCACTGCCCATGGACATCCGCAATGACGGAGCATTACAGATCCGTTGCCAGTTTAAAAGGCTAAGGTTAAATACCTCCTGTCCTGTCTTAGGTACTCTCCACGTCAGAACTGGAACACAGCATTGCAATCACTGCTGCTTGGTGGACGAGTGGCGGACCTAGAGTGGTGCAGTTAGACAGTAATGTGTCAACTTAAACACAGATGAACTAGAATCCTTATTTATTCAATTCCACAATATGAGCTTACAGCATGATGGTTGATCGAAGTGTAAACAATGTTTTTCTACTAGGTAGACTAGGTACGTCATTGAAACTACCGAGAGGCTATTCCGAAATTCGATTTTCGAATCTCGTGTCATACTGTTCCTCTCTCTCAAATTAGTGATCATTTAGTGTGAGCAGGACGGCACGAAACGAATTTCATAAATCGAATTTCGGAGCATAAGGTCAGAATTTGAATTCGAATTGGAGTGCACCGCCCTAGGTGCGAAGCAGCCATCGTTTAAAAATATTAGACGATTACTAATTTAAACGGTCTTAAATTTTTCTAACTTTTTCAGTCCAAGCTTACAAGTATTTTCTGGAGTTGTGTTTTTTTTATTTTCCGCCGCAAATAAAGCTAAAAGTATATACACAAGTTTTTGTTAGAAACTTTTTGTTGTTGGCTAGTTGAGAGGCAATTATTAAATCAAGAGATGTGAAGGTGCCGACTTAGATTTTATCTTTTATTTTACACGTCAGCGTCAGCTTGTAAAGTATACATTTTTAAGTATCCATTTGGAGTAGGTTAATTTGGGGAACTATCGACCTTTATGTATTGGCTGTACCTACCAGTTTCAGCTAGGTACTCTTCAAAAACAGCTTATTGAAAAAGAAATACTAATGCTAGTGCTAATATAAAATAAAAGCTCACGGTAAAAAAATTGTAAGTAAGAAAAAGAACAAAACCGAATCTTTATAAATAATGCAATAATTCAATTCAATATGACACAAGTTTGATATTTTCACTGTATAAACGCGTTTATTTCGCCGCGTCTTTTTTTTATATGATAGGGGGCAAACCCGCAAGGGTCACCTGATGGAAAGTAATCAACGCTGCGCATAACATAGTGCGTTAAGAGCGTGTTGCCGGCTCTTTAAGTAAAGAATAGGCTCGTTTTGTAAATCTAAATAGATAAAATTTAACCTACCACCTCCCTACGACTGTATTAATGCGCTGCGTATACACACATACAAGACTGTCTAGTCTAGTAACTAGGCTTTAGGAGCCAAAGCTGACAGCCGAAAGACGTTTTGGGAAGTAGTGGATTGGTCCTTTTGTAAATACGCGCTGTACATTACATCCTCACCTGCAAAATTTTCACCGTCACCCATCACCATCGTTAATTAAATTGATCATTTTTTAAAATAAAACTTGATGTTGAAGAAAAATCCATCACCTACTGCTCAGGGTTTTTCTTTCCGGGGCAGCCGGGTATTGTAACAAGGTGGTATCCAGCCTTGTCTGTTTTCATCCTCCATCCTCAGTTTCATGTTTTTCTCTATTTTCAAATTCAAAATTTAGATTTCATATCGATCGTATCGTTGGATCTTTCATGACTCTATGTTATTACAAAATGAGATCTGGCATAATCCATACCACCCTAAATTTTTTTTTTTTTTTTTTTTTTTAATTTATTTGTTATAAAAAAAAATATTAACAAGTACAATTGATTAAGACGCGCAACAGAAACCTGTTTAAGGTTTATGCGTGGCGCGAATGTATCGCGTTGCTCACAACAATTGACTTAACTATCCAACACGGTTATGCTTATACTATCTATTTATAGGTAGGTACATTACATATTTATCTCTATACTCCAGTAATCACACTTTCCCGCGTTAAATAATAACTTTTGATTGCGTTCTTGCATGACTTTTTGTCTATAAGTATTCTTGAATGTACATCTTCTGGTATATTATTTAGGATGCTAGGCAGCATGTATTCCCACGTCCTTGCTCCGTACACGTTTGTACAGTTTGGCAGAATGTATCTAGTAAGATAGTCTAGGTCACGTAGCTGTTTATACCTACATCGAGTTTTTAATGATTTAATTTTATCATACTCATCTAGTACTATAGACATGTTTATTTTGTCACCTACCGTCATTACTTTGCAATAATTAAAGACGCTAGACTCCTCTTTAAGTTTGTTTTTAATATATGTGGGTATGATAGTTTTCAGTATGCTTAGTTGTAGTTTATATATGCAGCCTGTGTTGGTTTTATATGTACGTCCATAACTGCTTAAGCCGTAGCCGTAGTTTAAAATATGTACTAGGATTGTGCAGTTATTTAACCAATCTTATCCTGTGCTGTGAGTTTCTATCAGTTACATTGCTATCATCATAATTGTTCTTCATTGTTTCCAAAGGCACTATTCGTAAGTTTTATATTTATTGGGCTAACTGTTTTTTATAAATTACTGTATTTGTATATTACGTTGTGTTATACCTTGTTTCAGGTGCCTTAATCTTAATCTTTATCTTTACCTTTACTAATCTAAATAAACAACCTCCTCTATATCCATTATCTCCTGAGTTTTCTTCCCTCTCCACATCTGGTCACTCCGTGACAAATTTATTTGAAAACATTATAAATGAGACTCGCGTTTCAAAACAAAGCGGCATCAAACTCAAAACACCGGCAAAGGAAACCAGCCAGCGCTAAGTAATTCTCGCCGTAATGCTGCGCGTGCGATTAGGCGGGCCGAGATTACAGGGCCGCTAATGCACCGCCGCCTGATCTAATTAGCCGGCCGATATCCGGCAGTCCGACGGGAAATTAGTATAGCTGTATCCGTACTGTATATATATATATCACGTATAAAACAACATTCTATGTATAACCTATAGCTTGGAGGTTAGAAAATTGTGAGACATTTAATAGGCATTTATAAAATGCTGTAATGTATGCTACCCTTTCCATATACGCCCACAGTATGCTAATGGTCGTTAGCCCTTGTTACTTTAGGCTCTGTCTACGATTTATGTTATGTGTGTTATGTTTTTGGTTTGAGCATGCAAGTAAATTTGACTCACTTCTAGTGCCGAAGTTTCTTGAAGTTTGTTATACAGATGTGGGATGGATGAATTGCAAGTACCTACAATCTTCAAAAAGTACAGTCAGCAAATAGGGTTGTGTTATAAAAATAACAAAAACTTATTTGCTAAGCAAAATTTGTTTTGTCTTTGGAGTCTTTGGACTGGGAAATATTATTCGGATAAAAAAGTAAGTAAGTAAGTAAATGCTTTATTGTAGAAATATAAAGAAATACATATCATTCACAAAACAATAAAAATAACATTAATATATGCACAAAGGCGAACTTATCCCTATAAGGGATCTCTATCAGTTAACCTTTGAGTAGATGAGAGGAGCATTAAACGAGGGACCGACAAATTCAAATTCAAATTCTCTTTATTTCGCATAAAATGTGGTGTATTACAATGATCTCATAAGTACATAATTTGTCTCACACATTTCTCCAGTATCTGGCAAGCAAAAAGTGTGAGTGTAATAAAGGATAGAATGTAAACCAAATCCACAGCGCAGGCTGAACACGCTTCGTCATACTTAGGTCGAAAATCCGCGACATGCTTCGTCAAAACTTATTTGTAAAAAGTTCATTTAAAGTGTTGCCCTATAATGCGGCACTGAACTTAGATAGTCATAATACAGCTGGTAGTGTAATTTACGACGAAGCCAATTGGCTCGTACCATAACGTATTCTGTCAATTATTCTAGAAAAGGGTCACAATAACTAACACCTCGAAAGATTCTTTCACTCGGAGCAATCAAACATAAATCACCGCGGCGTTATTCAACAAACTATTGTTATAAAAATAAAACTCTACAATGGTGGATCTAATTGAAATGCTACATTACGTCAGCGGGATGGTCGGAATAGGGGCACTGTTCGCTTTACAAATATAAAACAATCATTTGGACAGCTCAAAGAGCGCGCCGGTAACGCAATCATGCGGCGTGGCCCGAGACACGGGAGCCGGCCGGTGTTGCCATCACAAACGATTTTTTTTAAAATATAATTTTAGTATGAGCTGCCAGTGTCTCTTCACTAAATACTTATTTATCTACCAGAACGTGGAGTACTCGTAGCTAGATGCAATTTGCACGCGTTTTAAGATAAACCGGTCTTTATTTTGTCCCATAAAATTGAAGTTCCGAATGTACAGTACCTACCTATGACATAATTTTTGTTAGTCAGTAAGTTTTTAGTCTAATATAATTTAAGTCTCGGGGACCTTATACATCCCTTTTATAAAATGTGTTTAATTTAAGTAGAATGTAAGTATTGTAGTAGCTTACCTAATGTATTTTATTTTGAAAAAATGACTTTCTGCCAAGTTTCTTGCTGCGCATTCTTCTTGGCAATGATGGTATTTTCGATAGCGCTGGTAGTTTCAAAAAAGACATGTAAAAGAGCCCTTGGCGGCCAATTTGCAAAAATAAATTTAGATTTTTTTTAATTTTAAAATTAATCATAAAGTAACCTGAGCTAACCTATTGCATTTTGATGATGTTGAAGTTGCTAAAGCAGCATGGATGAGTTAAACTTAGATCTCTTTTATAAAGCATTTATTTTATGGAATCACAAGCATAACAAACAGTTTTTGCATCGCTCTATTTGATGACAGATAGAATAGATAAAGTTCCACAGATAGGAACACACGTAGTGTTGTAACAATATAACATCTCAACACTCCTCCTAAATAGTAAACTATTTAATACAACAAGTATTGTAACAGTTGCAGTTTATTATGACAGTTTAATAAAAAGTTAACACATGAACTTCCTAATACAACAATAAAACTTCTCCTTGCACAAGCTCTTCGTCATCATGTCCGCCAAATTGTTATTTGTGGAGATATGCTTAATATCTATAATTTTATTAACAACCAAATCTTTCAAAAAATGAACTCGAATGTCAATATGCTTGGTACGCTTTGAGTTTTCATAATTTTTCGCCATTGATATAGCACTCCTATTGTCAACAAGTAATAAAGCATTTACATTATGACCTAAATGTTCACTTATGCCTTTTAAATTTACCAGTTCTTGTGCGACAGTTGCAGCTGCTATATACTCTGATTCAGCAGATGACAATGCCACGCATTGCTGCTTTTTTGAGAACCAAGCAATAGGATTTTCTCCTTGTAAGATAATGCCACCACTCACACTCTTCCTGTCATTTCGATCTCCAGCCCAGTCTGCATCAGAAAATCCATACATATTAGTGTCACTAGCCTTTTTAAATATTAGTCCTTTGTTCTTAGTTTCTTTTAGATATCGTATCACTCTTTTTCCAGCTTTCCATAGCTCTTCATTTGGCTTGTCCAGGAATCTACTAAGATAGGATACTACAAATGTCAAATCAGGTCTCGTTGTCACAGTCAGGTATATCAAACTCCCTATAAGTTCTCGGTAAGGCACGTCCAGTCCATTTTCATTATTATCCACATGTATATTATAATTTCTCTCCATAGGTGTTTTCATTCCGTTACAATCAGTCATTTTAAATTTCTTCAGTATCCTCTCAATCATTTTAGTCTGTTTCAGTTCTAACGTGCATTATTTTCTCTCAATTTCCATCCCTAGAAAATTTTTCATCTCTCCTAATTCTTTAGCATTAAATTTATTCTTAAGTTCCGTCTTTATTTGGTCACAATTCCCCATCAATAAAATATCATCAACATATATTAACATCCAGCAATCTTCTTTATAATATAAGCAATAGTCATAATCTGAACGTTTAAAACCATTCATTTTTGCAAACTCATCTATTGTTTCGTTCCAACATTTTGGAGATTCAACTAGTCCATAAAGTGCTCTTTTCAGTTTTAAAACTTTATGTGAATTTTCCATATACAGTCCTTGTGGTGCTGTTATGTAAACATTTGACTTTAACTTTCCATTTAGAAATGCAGTTGGTATATCCAGTTGCATGATTTTTCTGTCTTCTATTACTGCTTTAGATATCATCATTCTAATTGTAGTTTGCCTAGCAACAGGTGCATATATGCCTTCAAAGATATCCTCATTCTTTTGCTGAAAACCCCTTACTACAAGTCTGGCTTTTTTAGTACCATCATCCTTTTCTTTGAAAATCCATTTTGTTTCAATAGCTTTGCTCCCCTTTGGTAATTCTGTTTCTTCTCATGTATTTAATTTTGTTAGTGCTTTTATTTCAGTATCAATTGCTTCTTTCCATTCAATGTTTTCTATTGCTTCATCAAAAGACTTTGGTGATTCTGCACATAGGCAAAGAACCATATTAGTTTCATAATCTTGTAGATGTGTGGGACGCTTTACTGTTCTTCCTGATCTAGTAATTGTATTTGTGTCCATTTCTTCATCATTACTTTCTGTTTGATCTTCTTCTGTTATATTTTCATCAACTCTATCCTGATCCATAGTATGTCTGTACATTTCTTCATCATTACTTTCTGTTTTATCTTCTTCTGTTATATTTTCATCCTGAACTCTATGTTGCTCATCCTTGTTGTCTTTTTCTTCTTCATAATGTAAATCACTCTCATCAAAGCTAACATCTCTAGAGATTATTATTGTGTCACTTTCAGGGTCCCATAGTCTATATCCTGTAGTATTGTAACCCACCATTCTCACAGCTTTTGCTCTTTTACTCATTTTGTCTGGTTTGGGTATTATGGTAGCCCAAGCTTTTGAACCAAATACCCTTAGTCTGGATAAATCATTCTTTCCGAAGAATATTTCACTTGGTGTCTTGAAATTTATGGCCCATGAAGGAGATCTATTTAATTGATAAGTTGCACATTGTATTGCTTCACACCAAAGATGTTTGGGTAAATTACTCTCTGCCAATAATGTCCTTGTTTTATCACATAATGTACGGTTCATTCGTTCTGCTGTTCCGTTCTGCTGTGCTGTATAGGGTAAAGTATATTCCATATTTATTCCTTTATTTTGGCAAAATTCTTTTAATTTGTTAGCTGTGTACTCCCCACCATTGTCACACCTGATTCTTTTTACTTTATTTCCTGTTTCATTTTCAATTTTCAAAATATAATTAATAAGTTTCTCTGTCGCTTTCGATTTACATGTCAGGGGATACACAACACAAAAATGAGAAAAATCATCAATTATTGTCATGTAATATTTCTCACCATTTAGTCCTGGCTGTTTGATTGGTCCTGCTATATCTGAGTGCAGCATCTCAGCAATCATTCTTGTCTTGGGCCTTGGTACTGGTTTGAACGGGCTCCTGGTGGCTTTACCTTCCATACACGGGCTGCAAGTGTCATTGGAAACTGGTAAATTTAATATATTAAGGCCTTTCCTATTCAGGTGACCTAACCTTTTATGCCATAAGTCATCTATCTTTTTAGTTACATTACATGTTTCATGCTTACATACTTCAGCTATTAATTTGTACAATTTACCTTGGATTTTTCCACTCATAAAAGTTTTTCCATTAAATATTTTTACATTGTCTTTAGTAAAATTTACTTTGAATCCAGCCCCAACTATCTTTTTTACAGATAACAGATTATAAGACACATTTTTTATAATTAAAGCATTAATATTTACTGTGGTGTTTTGATAACATACTTTAAGATTACCTCTTTTGTTACTTGTAATGCTCTGGCCATTTGCCACAAAAATTTTAAGTGTCTGTGAATGTAATATCCGTCATATAATTTTCATACTTTTCATTTATTAAGTGGTCGGTGCATCCAGAGTCAATAATTAATTCAATGGTTCCGCACTCACCCGCACTTGCTGCTACATCACTTACGACAAACCCAATTTCTGAATTGTGCACTTCCGCTGCCGAAGCTTGCTGGTATGGCCTTGAATTTCCTCTTCCTCGCCCGTATGACTGTCCATGTGCCCTTCCATAACTCCGTCCTCGCACTGTTGAACGCCCTCGCTGTTGTCCTTGACCTCGCTGCTGTACTTGACCTTGTCTCCGACATTTAAATGATTTGTGACCATTTTTTTCCACATGAATAACATATGAAGACATTTTCTTGTACCGTTTCGTTCATATTTATTTTAGTTTCGGCGTCTAGGAGCCTTCCCTTTACAAAATCAAAACTCAGTTTCTTTTCTGTTGCCATTGTTTCTATTGCTGTAATGACATGGTCATATTCCTTTGGCAATGAAGATAGCAAGTAACAAATTTGGTCCTCTTCCTCGATTGTCACTTCTATCGCTTTTAACTGATTTATTATTCCGCAGAATTTAATTAAATATGATTGCAGTGGTTCATTACATTTGAGTGTTATAAGTTTTCGTTTTAGGTGAAACCTGTTATACACGCTTTTCCTTTCAAATACATTTTCTAGCAGATTTATCATTTCTTTCGCTGTTGCTCCATTTTTAATCACCTCAATATATTTGTCAGATACGCTTTGAGCGATTACAGACTTGGCTTTCGCATCATCTTTTTTAAACTGGTCGTCTACTTTTGCATCATTTAATACGTAGGTCAATTGTTTTTCCTCTAATATTAGTTTCAACCGAAACTTCCACGTGCTGAAGTTTGCATTTTCGTTTAAAATTGGAAGAAGGGACGCCGCAGTCGCCATTTTCACACGTACAATTTTTCACTTTGTACTTATTCCCGTTTTCTCGCTGTGGATCGCAACCCAACAACAAACTTCTATTTGTTTTCCTTTACGCCTCTGCTACCATGTTGAAGTTGCTAAAGCAGCATGGATGAGTTAAACTTAGATCTCTTTTATAAAGCATTTATTTTATGGAATCACAAGCATAACAAACAGTTTTTGCATCGCTCTATTTGATGACAGATAGAATAGATAAAGTTCCACAGATAGGAACACACGTAGTGTTGTAACAATATAACATCTCAACAGATGACATTAGCAACAATTCCTAAAAATGCCCTACTTCATGTGTTTAAATTTATCTTGCTTTTATGCTTTCCTAAAAAAGAAGTGATTTTAAAAATGCCCGAAGATGATGTCTTGCACCGCGGCGTGGCTCGCGCCTCGTCATCGCGCGGCGCCTTTCAATCCTCATCTCAAACGTTTGGATACTCCCCCACAATAGGCCGCGCGGCGTCGGCGCGTTTGCCGCCTCGTTATGTAAAATGCGCCAAACAATGCGCCCGCGCCGGTATCGCTTTCTGTGAGACGCAATCAAATCAAACCCACAATAGTCTTAGGAAACAAGACTGACAGCTTATTCGCTAAGGCTGTTTGATTGTCTACGCCACAATGTAGTGGGTGGTGGACGTACAACAATGTGGGTACGTCTACTGTACTTATTTATACATAGTACCTACTCGTAAAGAGTCGAGTTCTGTGGAACAAAGAAGGCGTGCCGTAATAAACAAGGGGGGTATTAGGTTGCTAAGTCGTGTTTTAATTGCAGATGGTTCGGCTTTTTTGCGTTACAAAGATTTATGAGGAAGTTTATTGAAGAAACGCGTGATTGTAAGACGTTTGCGATTTGCAGTCACTTGTTTTTTACATCTGCAAACATTTTAACTGCCGTTCGAATCTTAGTCGTAATTTTTAATGATGCTGGTTTTTGCTGGAAAACAACTTTTTAAGTGAAAGCTGAAAACCAAGTTAGGTACTTAACAGTAGCATGAACCATAAGCGACAATTTTGAAATATTTTATAGGTTTTCTGTCAAATATGCGTGATTAATGTTATTGTAACGTAACCGATGCAATTCACAATAATTGACACACAAATCAAGTCTGTATCCCTTACGGGATAGACAGAGCCTATGGTTACAAGATCTAAAGGCCACGGTTAGCATGGGGGATTAATTTGAGAGAAGGAAAACGTTCTAAGTATCTAATAAACATCAAATTCATTTAGGTACCTTGTTTTAAAAGGTAATATCACAAGTAACTGTACCTACAAAAAATAGCATTCACACTCTACGGAGTTAAAGGTTTGAAACATTAAAAATAACCGACTAAGGGCGTGTCGGACCATGCATAGCCAAGGATTCCGTAGTGGTAATAAAATTAAAATGATTTCCACAACAATCGTTAGGTACGCCGCTAACTTAAAAATACTGTGTTTTCTCAGAAAAATCGTGTCGGTTACGTCGCTTTGGCTACAGAAATATGCAGATTAACGAAACACACCTTCATTCAATATTTATTTTACATAGCCGTCATATTTTTTGCCATTTTGGCTATGAAAGTCAAAAACAAGAAAAGTATATACCTACATACATACACATACACAAATCACGTCTTTATCCCTTACGGGGTAGACAGAGCCTAAGATAACAGGTACCTACAGGCCACATTTAGCAAGATTGTGGGCGTACAGGTGGAAAATGGAATCAAAATAGTGATGGGTTGCTAGCCTCATCGCCTATAACATTATTCATGTGATTTTTGCCCATTCCCTCGATGGGATTTTACCATCTGCGCGGGTAAAGAAGCAACTGGTACATTCTATGTTTTTTCTTTGCTCCCAGATCAAGCATGGAAGAACAAGAAAAGTAGGTTTGGTTAATTATGTTATATTATGAGCTTCGAAGTCAAACTACAGTAAATCTTAATTAAATAATAGGTTAAGCATAACCCGCGTTAATATTATGCTAGGACGGCATTTTTCACGCTCAATATCATTTTTGTTGAGCGTATAGTATTCGCTAAATTTAGAAAACGTTGAGTAGATATTTTTAAATACGTTCATAAATCACATCTTTTTCCCTTACGGGATAGACAAAACCTATGGTTACAAGACCTAAAGGCCACGTTTAGCATGATTGTGGGCGCCTATAACATGATTCCTATGATTGTCGTCCATTCCCTCGATGGGCTTTTACCATGTGCGCAGGAAGAGAAGCCACTGGTACATTCTATGTTTTTTCTTTACTCCCAGACAAGCATGTAAGACGATTTCCTATAATCCCAAATGCAGAATCATTTACAAAGATTTAAGCGAACTTAACATTCATGGCAAATAAAATAAGTAACATGTTCCATTCCATCCCTCTGCCTTTGTTACATAAGTTTAATTTGGAAGAATGCATCTCAAAAGCATTTCAAACAAAAGCGCCCGTCGACTCAAAGCCGCGAGCAACTCGGTAGATACCATTCCGTTTGTTTTGTTTTATCCACAAAGAACCAACAAATGGTATTACTCATTAAATATTTGATCAAAGCGAAAGGTAGTTAATTTCAGTGAGTTACTGACGTTATTAATATGGTTTTAATGGTTTAAAATTACGTTTTAAAACACATCGTCGCCGTTGAATAATTTCATGTGACATTTACGAAAGGTTAATGCTGTTTTTTGTGAGTATAAGAAATATTTATAGCCATTATCGAGGCGGTCGTAAAAGCTCCAGTACTTAGGTAGAAAATCTTAGAAAACCGTGCGTTCTCACATTTAAATGTCTAATAGTAATGAATACAATGTAGATGTGTGGCACTACATTAAAAGTGCCGCGATGGTTTTATAAATGTTACAGATATACTTGAATTAATTAACTTAAAGTTATGACATTTACAATCCAAAAATCATCCATGAATCGGGATTCACTATTTACGTGTACTACATTTATCAAGTACGAGTACAAGTAGAAGTCTCGCATACCTTTTGTAATTAACCTATATCTTTACGTTAATAAGTTACATAAAACATGTTTCCTTGTACCTGTAACCTAGATACTTGCTAAAATGTGTATGGTTTTTAACCTATATCATCACGTATTCTGTCTTCATTTGTACGCGATTCAAATTATTTGACTGTACAAATACATTTGATATTTTTAATGCAGCCAAAATCAAGATGAAGTCATGCACAATCCATAAAAAAACAGGAATCTGGCCAATTTCCCGCAACCATCACTCAAAAGCACACATTGCTATCTTATCGCAGAGAAATTCGCGACGTAGCAAAAGTTTCTTTGAATTGTGAATAGCTTTATACGAAACAAGACTTACTTGTGTGTAAGGGTAACATACCACACAAACAGGGTGGCCCGAGGCCGTGCTAAAGCCAGCGTTCACTGCATTTGCATACGGCTCCCACTTCGGGCTAACCTAATCCGCGATGTCAGAAATGTACGTGAGGGTTACTACTGATTGTTACTAGAGAACAACTCGCTTTCTGCTATCTTGCTATCATTTAGGCGATAAATGGTTACGCAAAAATAATGTATTCTTTAATCTTTCTGTATTACATGATCGGTGTTTTTCGATCTTCTCCGGGTCTGCAAATTTAAAAAATACAGTACTAAAATTAAATATGAATACGTGTTGTAACTTTCTTCGCCTCTTATTTCAAATTTCGCAAAAAATTTCAGCACTTTCGAATAGTACTTGATTTCAAACACTTAGTTCTACTTTTTACCACAATTAATTAAGTTTTCAAATTCTGCACATACAAGGTGCTAGAAAATCAGATGCAGATATTTTGAGGATTGATTATTTGCATCGTTGTTAATTAGTTTAAAGCATACCTACTTAATTAATTACAGTATCTAACGCAAGGATGATTATCTTTGAACGGTAATGGTAATTATTATTTTTGTACGAAACAAAAAAACTATAACCACACAATACCTAAATAATTTATGTTTTTTATTGATTCTTAGCTTATTAATTACTACCCTGAAAATATCCGCACCTAATTTTCTAGCACCTTATATTATCATCAGCTGTTTTTAACAAATAAAACTAAACAATACAGACTTCTCTTCATTTCTTCATTCAATTTCATTATAATTTCGTTTATCGAAACTCCGGTTGGAACTTCCGTGAAAACAATTTACTTCCGAAATGCAACGCAAACTAAAAGCGGCCTGATATAATTTTTATTTATTCACACTGTGATCTCTATTGCACGAAGTGGCCAATCAGTGTAAATTTTCGGTCGCAAAATACACCTCAAACGCGTTTGCGTTAAAATGACAAATACTATTTTTTGATTATTAAATATAGTAATTGAGACGATTGTGTGTGTTCTAAACTTTTTTGTGCGAAAATTTACACTAGAGGCCCAGAATCCTTTTGAAAGGAATTGTTTCTATTTGCTATTCTAGTAGTAGGGCTGCCGGCGGCGGTGTGGGACTGACTTCGCTCGTTACTGCCACTGCTGGCTAAGTTGTAGGTGCGTATTGCTATACTGGCCATTTTAACCGCTTTGACTTGTTCTGTCAGAAGGCATTGTGTGCATTCGAGCCGAACATATACAACGAGACACAAAGGGAATTTGTAACAACTTTATGCCTGCTTTTGGCTTAATTACTTATTGTATCTAACGCACTTGGAAAGAACTTTTGTTTTAGAATCACATTTTTAAGCCCATTTCATTTTATGTTGGTACCAAATCGAGCTTTAAAGTTAATTCTGTCACAATACCAAGGTGACATATTATTTGATTAGGTACTTAATAAATTGTAACCCATGAAAGCATAAACCTTTTTTTGTGCACTCTGAAATTAGTAGAATGCTATTTTTCATTTGACGCCAGTCGGTGTTCGGGATCCAAATATGCCATATTAAAGGTCCGGCTACACCAGTGCGTAAAAGACGTTGACGGTGCGTTTACGCAACAAAATGTATGAAGAAACGGTATACGCACCGGTGTAGTCGCTCCTTTATGTCAGAAATTGAGCATATGTTTTATAAGTAACGTTTTCTCTTACTAGAGTGATATTTCTGCTATGTAACAATGACAGGGTGGTGCATCCATACTCATTTCTCAATCATCCATTTGTTCATTAATAAACTAGATCTATACAACAATGGTTAATTGCGTACAAAATTATATAAGACATCGTTTTGCACCGGAGGGCCGGGCGCGATTAGACTGAAAACTGTTCTCAATCTTCTCAAAGCGGCTGATAATATTTTTCAAGTATACATACCATTGATAAAAAACAAAAGATACCTACTTAGCCCGCACGTGTACCTACTTACTCTCCGCGTCTGTTATCAACAATTATCAACAATACAGCTAAATGGATATTTTGAAAATATTCAAGTGCGACGTGGGTTGTCGAGGGGTCAGCCAGGTCGAAGCTCTCCAACGGAGAATGTCGAAGTAAACAGCGTGTGTCAAGAGGTACAAACATACGGACAGACAAACAGACGATACTCCAATGTTGTGGCGAGAACCCTCTAACGTATTTTCCTATGAGTTCCAAGAACGCAAAAACATAGTCGAGTATATTTTGTGAACGTCTAAAGTAGATGGGTTCTTATGAATATGTAACTATAGTCCGTCGCTGTATGATGGATGGTAAGTTCCTTATACCAAAAACACGCAGATTCTTGTTTATAATATAATTTACTGTTGTTTCTCGATATGTTAACATTGAGTCACTCAAATTTTAAATTAAATGAGAGTGGGTCGTACGTAATTCACAATTCACATGCAAGATTTAGTAACTTACATTGAAAGTTAAAATACATTTTTGTTTTCTTTTATGTTGACTGTACCTACTTGGCGTTGTCATACAACCTATACATTGTATATAGGTAAAGGTATACTAAATTTCAAGTCAATCGACCGCTTGAATTGGGTCAAATTGGATCCGTACATACATTTTAAGTTAAAAAAAGAATGTTTCAAAAGCACGACTCTTACATCGCGTTTCCCTCATAATATAATTCGTTTCCCAACAATGCAGCCAAACATCTCCATGCGCATGGGCAAGCCATCGAGCGCCGGTCTGTTTGCCGTATAAAATGATACCCGAGCCGTGTTGTCTCAGCTCTCCTGCGCACTCGTACCATAGACCTTCGACTAAGGAGTTAATGGGACGCTTCGATGTAAAAGGGAATTTAAAAAAAGTTTTTTTTTTCAGATTCTGAAAATATGTTGTGTTATTTCTAATCAGAATCAACAACACTAAGTCGCATACAAAAAAAATGAATATTTGTTTAAAATTGCTGATGCTAAATTCTATAATACGATAATAATTTAACTATTTATTCAATAAAAATTACATAAATGGAAATTGATACAAATTAAACTATTAAATTAAAAACGAATTAAAAACTAAACTAAAACTAATCTTAAAGTAAAATAATTAAAAAAGGAGGGGCCCCCGTGGCATAGTTCCACAGACGCTGGCAGCATTCCCCCTTTGGACAGCGATACTAATACGCTGTCCAAGGAAGCTGCCAGCTCTGCGGTCACCCGTAGCGTCTATTAGCCTCTTCGAAATATCTTTGAAGAGGCTAATAGCGCTAGGACCCCACGGACCAAGGGTCTCAACACCGAAAGGGACAAAGTTGTATTCGGTGCTGAGACCCCTATATTTATTTACCTTGGCTGATTCGGCCGCTTCTGCAGCCGCGCCTGCTCTCCTCGTGGTTCCGCGGAGGTGAGACGAGGCTAGTGTGTCTACGCACGTTGCATCCCACACCAGCACACGTCCCACACTCCACGGAATCATAGACATACCGTCCGGTCTCTTGCCGTCGTCCCTAGCGATGCCCGTTGGTTCCAACAAGGCAGGGACATTGGCAGAGGCAAGTGACCGGCGGATGATGTCGTTCAGCGCGGCGTGCCTCGAGAAGCGGCCAGCGCTCTTTAGGCAAGACAATCCGTGGTGTCCTAAGGGGTCTACATCCTTGCCACAGGGGCATCTATGAGGTGTGCAGCAACGAAGACCAAGGCGGAGGCAGGTACATATACGAAATGTTTCGGGGTCTAAAAAGGTTCCGGTGTTGGGAGAAGGGTAGGCTTCTAACCAGTAGCCGGCTTCTTTAGTTCCCGCTGCTAAAAGCCTCGCTCGATCAGACCCCGAACTATTACTTATGAGGTTGTCAAAAACTAATTTGCAAGTTATGTCGTCCCAGCTCCTTTGTGAATTTGGGTTATCGGGAAATTTTGAGCTTGGGTTGGCAATTGTCCAAGCATTTTTGGCTTCATCCAAGCCAGCAGTCAAGTAGTTAGAGGACAAGTCCTTAAGGATTTTACCTACTAGACTAGCTGAGCTATGAACCGAAGACAAAAATGCTGGAACAGACACACTCGTAATTTTGCGGATCCCAAGCCCACCATAGCGGATGGGTAGGGATGCTTGAGACCAGGAATCTTCGCTGAGTTGAATGTTAAGGATCGATTCTAAATTTTGTTTGATAAAGTCGTCAATTTCTAATAGGAGATTTTGATATTTCCAAAAAGGGCAACAGCGAAGCAAGTAAGTAAATTTAGGTACGAAAAGACAATATTTGAGAACCGAAATTGCAAAATGAGAACTAATTTCTAAAAGACGATCCGAGAACAATTTGAATTTGGAAAGTGATTTTTGAATACTCGAAGGAATAGAATCTTCGAAAATGGGAGATCCTAGGAGGGTTAGTGAATTTTTGTCTACTAGAGTGATACTGGGTGTAAGCTGGTCAAATTTTTGTTTAATAATAGCCAAATTATATAAAGGATTCTGTATGAACAATTCACATTTACTAAAATTGAGTTCTAGACCAATTTCTTGGAATTTAGTTTTGATAGTTAAAAGGTCGGAAAGAACAGAATTTAACTATTAGTAGGTAGACAAAAAAACTCACTATTTTGATTCCCCTTTTCCATCTAAAAACCCTGAATCATGCAATGCTAGACGTAGTTTTAGGTCTTAAGCCTAGGCTCTGTCTACGTATGCGATAAAGACGTGGTTTATGCATGTACTAGCGGTTGCCCGCGACTCCGCCGGCGCAGAATTCGCTTATCGCTATTCCGCGGAAACTATGCGATTTTCCGGGATAAAAATTATCATACGTCCTTCCCCGGGACTATAACTACCTCTGTACCAAATTTCATTATAATCGGATTAGCGGTTTAGGCGTGAAAGCGTAACAATATAATATTATAATGTAATAGTGATGTAGAAGAATTTATAGTTTACGAACCTAAGTCTATCCGTGATACAGGCCGCGTACGCTCGTACCACCTTAAAACTGTGCAAGCAAATAGTTTTTCTACAACAAACAACTTTTAATAAACGCCAAGATCACGTCCGATAAACAGCGTAGTGAGCTGCGACGCATCGACCGCTGAAGATATTTGAGCGCGCGTTTTGTCCGCGTATTTATTTACACATGTTGCTTGATGTGTTTCTAATGAGCTCCTCTGTTCCGTCGTCGATAAATAATGCGCTGTTATACCAACTACCAGTCTTTGTGCGGCGACTGACCGACGGTAATTACGATACAACCCGGCATCTTCAAATATTTACCCCAAACTTTCGTCCAGTAATGAGCTACCGATATTATCTACGGGAGTTTTCTTTTCTCTGTTTACCTCACTACGCAACGCTCAAACACGAAACGTGTTTCTCAGAGTAATTAAAAAAAAATGAACAATAATCGTGTTTGCCGTATTTGTCCCTGTCAAATTTAGAAATCATGTTTGTTATTGCAAGCGCGGGAATCTCTGCCTACCTGGAATTTTAAAGAATTCAACTACAATAATATAGCTGGGAAAGTAAATAACCGGTGGATATTAGTTTTTGTGTAATTCTACTGTAAAGCGAGGTCAATATTTAAATTAAATAGTGCCGAGGCACTCGAAATGTTTGGCTGTATTGTGAGATCACAGACGACAAAATATAGGTGGGTTTGTAAATAATACCTACATATTTGGGGTGTAGGTATTTAATTTTAAACTAAGTTTCAAGATTGATGTCGAGACTATGGAAGGAAGCATTTACTTTTGGTAAATATCTTGTTTAACTAGGGTCTAAACCATTATCAGTTTCCCGTTTCATACTTATATTAAAGGACTGAGCTACAGTAAGAATTGATATTGTACCGTAGGCACTCTATATCGTTTTATGCCTACCTTACGACAGCTCTAGTGTGCCGCATTTTTTTAATACATAAATGCGACAAATTGCTGATAGCGCTTGAAGTGAATAACAGTAGAAATAGCGCTTTTAAAAGCCCACTGGCCATCTCACAACACAACTGTGTTTTGAAAAACACAACCCAAAAAAGAACAACAAATGAAACTGTCCTTATTTATCCGTATCCACTAATATCTTTCCCGTTCAACATACCCTCACGGATTTGCGTGCTCCATCAAAAAACAAAATCATGCGCCTGAATTAATTAGACGGCACAATGAACTTTTTCGTTCGCCGACTTTTTTAATATTAATCGGAATATGTCAGTCATCTCGACAAACTTGTCCTTTCAAAATAATCTATAGGACAGACGGAGTTTGCCTCCATTGTGGGCCAGTGTCAACACTCGAGGAAATCTTCCCCGAAACTCTTTGTGGTCGTCTATATTTCAAAACTTCACGGTGTAGGTGACAGCACACAAGAACCGGCTAGCGTCGTTTACATTTCGAATAGGTCAACCGTATCTATGTGATTTTGGGAATCCAACATTTGATGGCTATCCAAGTTTAGAACGTTCGCTGTTTCTAAAATTCAATGTTGCTGTCGTTGATTGTGCGATTGATTGAATACAAATGTTTCAGAATTTAAAAGTTATTGATTAAAAAAATGTTTTAATTTTGCTGACTGTATGTGCATTGTCTTGTCATCTTACAGATTCAGCATTGGTTCAGATACTTATATTAGTCAAATAAACGCATTGCCCTGATAATATGTGCTGGTAATAAAAGCTAATAAAACCTGCATATTCATTTGGATGTAGGACGTACTTAAAATACCAAAACTGACTTCATAAAATCTTGATGGATAATTTCATACAAGTACCTAGTGTGGGATAAATGGGCGGTTGTATTGCTATACACCCACTTAATGTGCTCTTTAGATTTGATCTTGCGCAAAAACATAATAATTTATACGTCAAAGATTTAAATGAAAAGTTGTATGGACTTCAGCGTTTTACACAGACACTTAATTATAATGTTGTACCTACAGATAGAATTAAATTACATGATTTACATGATTAAGACGATTCAGTTTAGGTTTGCTCGCAGTCCTTCCTTACTAAAAATGACAGCTGAAATCTGAATTGAGTCGGAATTGAATAGCATTAAGACGTCATGGTAAGGCCCCTTTACCTGGTACTTACTTAAATACAAATAGGTAGTTAAAAAAATTCGTTCAAACCTTTTCTAGTAAATTGTTTTGCATGGTCAACTATCGGTTAACAATATTCATCTTTGAGAACTTTCCTCTAACTGCTTGTAGATTTTAAAATCGATTCATTTAAATATTCGAATATTCGATCCAAGTCGTCCCTAGCGTAGATTACAAAAAAGCTTTAAGTAGGTATTTATATCACCGCGTGGGTTTATTGACGGTATTCGTCGTAAAACAAACAATATCGACGAAAGACGGCCGGAGTTTGAAAGGATTGATATTCGAATAAAGGGCTATCTTGTTTAACAAAATAACATTGTTGTCATAGAAACTCATAGAGACCTGTATGGGTATTAGAGACGTGCTTTAGTTGTGGAGCCGTCGTGGTGGTCCGTGTTGTTGGTAAACACTACGGCTGGTGTAATGCAGTGCTTAAAGTTCACATTTACACACATATACATTTAATTTATTTTTCATACTTTCAGATTACGATGGTTCTTCCTACGCGAAATAACCCTATGTTCGGTAAATTGCTGTCAGTATGGTTTATTACTATTAGCCGATAACCCGTAAACGTCATAAACTTAGAAGTTTACGAAATATTACTAGTTCTAGACTCTAGCTAGAGTCATATAGTAAAGGACTGTAACTCATAGTCTGAAAAAAGTATAGAGAAAGTTATTAGAGATACCAGTTAGTAAACGAGTTAGTATGTTAATTAGGCAGATTCTATTATGTACAATTGCAATTTAAAATGGATTACATTTAGGAATCTGTAGAACGTACGTCTGTCGTTATTCATCCGCTATTCTAATTCGTGAGAAAACATGAGTAAACGTACGGAAATCATGTATTCAAATGTAACTTAAACATTGTGTAGCTAAGCGTAAGTTCCGTCAATTTGCAAGGGAGGCGGACTTCCTCCGCGCGTGCAGTCCGTACCCGCCACAATTAAATGCGTCCGCGCCGCCGACTCTCAATACCACCCGGCCACGACCACGCGCGACTAGCGACGCGAAGAACAATTTTCTAATACATTATCCGTTTTCCTAGTTACCCGCTATGCAGTCAGCTTCTCAACGGCGCAATGAACAGAGAATTAGTTTTATACGTCGCTGGCGCGCGTGATCGCGCTCGAGTCGATACAGCGCGCACCGTTGCGTTCATTTTATTCCCATTCCTATTTGCGCGATTTGTTATTCGATTCGATATTTATGTTCCGGGATCGGTGGGACGTA
Source organism: Pandemis corylana (assembly GCA_949127965.1). Lineage (NCBI taxonomy): Eukaryota > Metazoa > Arthropoda > Insecta > Lepidoptera > Tortricidae > Pandemis > Pandemis corylana. The sequence goes on along the minus strand of OX421866.1, from coordinate 9,102,040 downwards.
AATTCGTGGCCGATTATTTGTGGATTTCGGTGACAGTTGTATTAAACGAATTGAATGAATGGATTTTGTTTTAACTACCGGATTTTTCGGACAGTCGAACCACATACGTGTTTTATAGTATTTGTTATATAACAATTATAAAATCCCATCTTCTCAACAAAAAATGGTAATCTTCTAAGAATCTTTATGATGTAGTTTATATTATTTTTACGGGGAACAGATCGTGATTACCTTTGATGAGCTCTGATATCGACGCAGTTGCATGCTTTATATGATCACGAGTAGACTGTCTTATGTCTAATGCAATAAACCGTGTTCCATTTTAAACTTACCTATTGTGTCTTCCTTATCTTATGTATCTCAGTACGCGAAATAGTATAGTCTGTTCACTTTGTTAACATGGGTCAAATGGACATGATCAGAAACAAATGATGACGATATAGTTTACACAAGAACATAATATTAATTTACTAACTCACATCCGTAACTTCCTTAAGTACATGTAATTTGAGAGCAAAATTGCTTAGTCCTCCAGCCTCACCTGAAGGACTTCAAACAAACCATAATCAACACCTCGATGTTGACACAGCACACCCAATTACCGGCAGCTGCCTTGTGGACCTAGTCCTAGTACCATAGACGAAACATTGGAACCGTGACTCACTGTGGAACCTTTTCACAACGAAAAACTGCCAGTACCATACCGGCTTTGTATATGGAAAGAAAATACATTTGCTGCGAAAAGGTCCCGCAGTGGGTCACAATAGTAATGGTTTGGTACTGCGTGCGAATCCCCGGGAGGTCCACTTCAGTCACGTGTTTGTTTTGCTAGTGTTTGAACTGCTAGGGACGTATGGCGCCCTGGTATTTTGTTTGCTTTCGAAGTCGTTGCATAATTTTATGTAGGTACGGTATGAGTACATATGGAATTTTATTGTTTCATCGTACCTGAAAAATATTTTTAGTTGTATAGATGTATGACGTTCATTAGAAAAGTAAACTGCATAACAAGTGTGCCTCTGCTTGCATTTTACTCATTATTCTAATATTCGTTCATTATTAAAATTATCAATTTTCTTAAAATAGCGCGTTCAATAAAAAAAAAACAATTATAATGTTTTGGATTGAAACGCAACTTTTTTCTTCATTATTATGTACACACAGCAAAATAATGCGGTTAGCACAGCCACGCACACGTCTATGCGTGTTGAGTATCGACATGAACGTTAAGTAGAATCTATGACATGTGAATGTGTGAGTGAGTTCGATCATAAAATCTACCCCCTAAGTACAGATTTTTTAGCAACAAGATGAATGAGCAATGTCGCTGTAAATTACCTGTTTATTGAATAAAATAACAATGAAGAAAGTTACAACTATTTAATTAAGTTAGTTTATAATAAATTAAGTAAAAAATAATTACAAATTAAATGAAAATAATCCCCCCCGGTATTGTGTCACACTCAAAGGCTGAAAATGCAATATCTCCGGTTTCAGTTACTTCTACAAAAATAATGTAAAAGTATTTTTTTTATTTAGACTATCCTAAAAATATTTTACCTAATCTTACATTGGATATTGTCATCCCCAGTGTAAGCGAGAGAACCGAATCGAAGCTTCCTTCGACCTTGAATCTTCAAATTTATGCAATCCCACGCATTGAACTATTATTACTAGCGAAGAGTAGTTACCATCTCACTGATGCGACGATGTTATATTATTATTTCTCAACAAGTCTGAGATTCCAATTCCAAAGCAATATTCCTCACAACCAGCATGGCCGTTGAAATAACATCCAAAAATGTCATTTTATTATTACTATTTTATATTCCGTTTTCTTCGGATACGAACCCGGTTCACTAAAGCAGAAGTCAAATCTTCGACCTGTCTTTGACCGCTAGGCCACCGAGGTATGCAAGTTACATGGTGAATTTATGAATTATGTTCAATCTGCGACTACTGTATTGCAATTTGTGTAAATAGCTGTTTTATGAGCTTTGAAATAAGGTTGAAATTATAATTTATTTTTTTCCGTAACTATTTAATTTTATGGTGGTTGCAGTCTGTTGTATGTTTAATTTTACTCTTATATAATATGTTAAAAACGCAAACGCATTGTGTTTTCTTTTAATATAATTATTAATAGGTATGACTCTTTTTACTGGAGTTTAAAAGTTGCTAGCTGATGGCTATTTTGGTCGTTATCGTCTTAAACAATATAAAATGTTTTCTACCCTCAAATTTCTAATAATATGATTTTGTGAACAAACAACTGTCACCGCTGGCAGCCATTATTAGCTGCGGGATGAACCGTGTGTTATACTTACGAACTGTTTAATTTTGCCTTTCGAATACCTTGTGATTTGCAAAACATGGATTTTCATTTGTCTTTGTTGAAAAGAGCAAAACAATATAACTATTTATATAAGGAATCGCTAGGCGTTTTTGGATATGGGTAAGTAGACAAACGGTGTTAAAAACAATGACTTATTATTTTATCGGTAATGTTTTAAACAACTTTCTTTGACGAAAAATGTTTTTATTTTAACTTCATTTATTTTGCAGCGGAAGACTGTGCAATTATGGATTCACCCTTACGCAGACTTCGGACACGATAAAAATATTCGTTCTGGGCCTAAACCTGAAGCCTCATCTCCTGCCATTTGGTTTGGACATTGTAGTTGCCGCACCCGCTAGTGACCCATTTCACAGCAACAAGACACAATGCTACGTTGCAACCTGTGCGAAACCATCTGCATGCTGCAGGATTGCATTGCCGTAGACCAGCAAAAACATGCTTTAATGGACCAGCATAGAAGAAACCTTTGCTCGTGAATATCTTGACTTTGATTATTACATCAATCAAAATCAAATGTAGTGATTTTTAGTGATGAAGACGAAATATATTAACTTTTAACTTAATTAAATATATAAACACAGTAATGTTTTACAGTGCAGAACGAGTGGCAGTGTTACTTTAGGCTATGGGGTTGGATGTCATCGATGGGCCCTGGTGTCCAGATCCAAACCAAATCGAGATAGGTAGCTTAGTCGCTTCAAAGTGGAGATTATAACCCAGTGTGAAATGATGTTATTGTTAATGGCTGTCATTTAACATGTCTATTCATTTCACCACTGACTTACACGTCCACAAATAAAACGTTTCGTTCATCTTTATCAGACTTAAACCTAATAAACCAGAATTTAAGATATTAATTATGTGTCATCTTAAAAATAGCCCTATTATGGTTGTGTATTCAATTTGCAAGATAATTATTATGTTAGTGACATAAGACTTTTTAGTAAACATAAAATCATACTGGCCTCTAAAGTGTGTGTTATTTTATAAATATTATTCTATAAGGAAAAGTGTGCAGTTTTATTTAGCGAATTTAATTACTTTTGGTAATAATAATAATAACACAAATAGAGCCTAATACAATAAAAATTAAATGTTGCAATAAACAATTTGAACCAATAATTGCATTTTATTGTTTTATTCTTTTACGTCCTTTTTTTCTTGTTTTAGGTAAACATGAGTTTATTTTGAGATTAGTAATTTAAAATTGAAAAAAAAAAGATACACTTGTGCAGGATTCGAACCCGGTTCTTTAGGTTTCATAACTCTAGGTCAATACACCTGAGCCACCACGCTTATAATACTGGTGGCAAAATTATGCTTCCATTGAACAAAATACCAGCAGGTTTGAATAACTATGCGTGAAGGTAGTCAGAAAACACAATTAGCACAGATAGGGCATTTTGTTGTGTGCGTAATAAGGCAGCGGATAAGTGCGGATGTGTGTATAGAATGACACACGTGGATAACTAGGGTGCTCACCGATTCGCTTTGCTGTGTGTACGTACCTGTCTAGAATTCTACTAACTACCTACAAACTTTAAAATTGGTTTACCATCATTTGCTAAACAACTTTTCACAAATGCATCATTTCACAAACTCATCATTTGACAACCTCTTATTTTGTATTTTTCTAAAATAGGTATTGACTTTTTGGAAAACTTATAAAACAAACCTTTTTAGGACGGATGACAATGTAAGTACAGTCAGCAAAAAAAGCTTAAGTACTAAAAAAAAAAAATTTTTGACAGAAAGTTTTTTCTAATTAATAGTTCGCTGATATATTTTGTGAGATGTATTTTTTTATACCAATTTTTAAACTTTTGAGCCGGTTGGTTGTTGGTTTCAATCAGCTAAATAGGTATACCTACCCAATTCGAACGTAGAGCCCATCTACGCGGATGGTTCCGGCGAGTTCACTCCACGCTCAACATTCAGAACCAATGCAGTTCAATAATTCTGGAATGAACAATAACAATTAATTACTCCGGTCCCAGTAGGTATACAACTAGAGCCCAAGCGTCGCGGGGCATCATTCCGCTCGGCGAGCGCATTAACACCTATTACCGACCCGCCCTTTGTCCCCGCGCACTTCCACGCAAAATACTACACTTTCCTTTTTACTGTTTATTGTTATCGTTTGTTTCGACTAGCAAACCGTTCGTCGACAAAGCGCCAGCCGGTGCGATTCGATGAGCGCTTTCAAGTGTCGAAAGGCGGTAATTTGCTTCATTCAGTCATTGTTGGGGCTAAAAGTCGGCCTTTGTCGACACTTGACTGAATTGGGAGCGTTTAGATTCGGGAGCGGGTAATCGTGCAGAGTGGACGTTTTGCGACGGACCGCCCTCGCACCTCGCCTAATGGACGGCGAGGGGTTTTAACACGTTTTTATCACATGTATACTTGAGCTGTAGAGCTCTGCGGTTTGATGGGTGATCGTTTCAGAGCGCTCTTTACCTTTAGCTGGGATGCCAGTTTATATAATAGTCAACGGTATAGTGCTTTCTTCTGTACACCTCAATGAGTAGGTGTAAGTAAGTGACAAGAATAATAGATAAGAATAATAAATAATAGACTGACCTGAGTTAGGATTCTATCTTAATCCAAAAAATACAAGGTTGTTGTTTATTCACCATCCATCATCATGACTAGATTTTTCGACGATTCCCTTTCAATAGGAAACGTTGGGTCCTTACTTACACTTAGTTATACTTATTTTAAAGTTCGGTAGTCAACATGGCAAGAATAGAACTCTATAATTTCGCCATCTCCGTCTGTCCATGGCTCAGCGCGGAGACTATTGGTTTAGTTCCTAATGTAATTAAGCATGGTTGTACTCGTGGAGGGGTTTTCCAAAAAAAAATCCAAATGTAATTTTTTTCCAGAATTAAAATATTTTATGTTTTTCTTAATCAAAATCGTTTGCCCTGTCGATTATCAGGTACAAGAAAAAATAAGTCTCAGATTTTACTATATAAAAAAAAAGTGACGAACTGGAATGGAAATTTTAGGACACATTTTTTCTTGTATAACGAACGATCGATAGGGTAGACGGTCCTGAGTAAGAAAAATCCAAAATAGGTAAATTCTGGAAAAAAATATCATGTGGAGTTTTTTTTTTAAAACGCTCAGGTATGATAGAATGGTAAATTATATTTTTGAAACTACTAGATATGAGGTATTACGTACCTAATGAGTGGACAATCAATTCAACTGCAAGTCAAATATGACCCTCTGATAACCTAACTTATTTACGTTTAACACGAATACTAAGGCCCTGTTCACCACTCTGTTAAGTTTCAGTTATCTATGATGTCGTCTCAGTCTGTTTCGTAGTAATAAATAGAGACGGAATCATAGATAACTGACACTTAAGATAACTGAAACTTCCTTAACCACACTAAGCTTTAGTTACTATACTAGCTTTAGTTTAAAATTTGGCCCTCACATGTAGGTACCTATGCCACCATGTTGTACCGGTAAGTATATTTACGTCACCCCGGCCCGTAAGTAGCAATTTACCGCCCGCAGCGCAAGCGGGAATTTCCACTTCTAAAAATTATGTACACACCTCGGGCGGTGATTAAGAAAGCCCCAGGTCGCATGTTTATCACCATCGCCTTTGGCTCGTGCCACAAGTTCTTGCGATCTGAGACATTCTTTAATTCACCACTTCTCGGGGTGTAATGTACTATTATTTATTACTAAGTACGTACCGGCGCTAAGTATCGGGCGCCCGTTCGTTGGCCGTGCAGCTATTGGGGCGCATTAACATGCGTTTACGGCGCACGCCTCATTCGATTACATCCGATGCTCGACTTTTGGTCCAATGTATAGGTGTTTGTATAAAGAAGCGAGCACACCGCTGCGTACGCAGTGATGTGTTGCATGCGTCACGTTCTCTCGCCGTTTCTTCACACCGTCGACGTCTTTTGCGCACTGGTGTGGACGGACCTTAAGTTGCATTGGTATTGCTTGTTATAAAAAAAACATTGCTTGCCTAAACAAAGCAACAGTGAGTTTTATCATCTCTATCTTTCTTTATTTCTCAACTGCCAGTGTTGCTTCGTTAAGTTTCTACTTTGAAATGAAAGTGATAACGGATTTTCAATTTTTCTACGGTGTAGTTAGTTATTGACTGTAGGTACGTATACATTAAGTACATTAATGTTTTAACATTTATTTGCATTGCTATCCCAATAACGATAAATGAAGGCAGAACGTTCTGACTTGCATTTTAGATTGGAAGTCACCAAACTTTCCCGTTTATAAAAAGGGATGTTCCAAATTCGACAGTGTTTTGTTTCTTACACTTCGCGTCCAGTAGCAGAGTAGCGCTGTGAAAATATTGTTAACAACCGCTTAAAATTATGTTTCCATGTTTTTTTCGGCTTATCCCGGCTTACAGGATTAAGCGCCATAGACAACACAAAGAGGAAAGGACTCAGGAAGTTGACGCATTCAGCCTTCCATTGAACCATAGACACACGTCTACAACCTGTTTGTTAGCCATAATACTATTGTTTAGTTGATAACATTGATAAGCTAGTTTCTTCCTAGTACTATTGTAAAGAGTTTAAGATAGTCACAGGTTTTTTGTGATTTTGGGTTTTTAGATGAGGAAACTTAGGCCCATTCAACGTTACGCAATTCTCCTTCGAGAATTTTCAAGACATATCTACATTTATTTTTACTAAGTTTGTATAGTAGGTAGATAATTTTGTGGATGTAGAAGGTAAGCTTCGAAACTACTCATTCGATTTTTGAAAGAAATGCTGCGTTGTCACAGAGTGACACGCTATTTTCTATACCAATGAGATGGATAGTTCCCGCGGGAAGCAGACGAAGTTGTGGGCAACAGACAGTTTAGCATACTTACCGTATAAAGCAGGGGTCGCCAAATGGCGGACCGCGGTCCGCATCCGGACCGCCGACCCATTTTGTGCGGACCGCGAGAACACAGCAACTTGCACTACAGAGTACGTAATTTAATAAAAATCTATCCCCCGAATTAATTTTGTGGACGTCAATTCGAAAACAAACGAGCTAAACATTTTTTCTATAAAATGTGCGGACCGCGATAGTAATTTAATTTCTTAAAACGGACCCCGAGCAAAACGAATTGGTGACCCCTGGTATAAAGTATAAAAATAAAATACTTAAGTACTTAGGCTTAGAACAAGTTTACTGTAAGTAAATAGCCTTATATTATGCATATACTAGCGTTGCTTGTGACTTCGTCGGCGCAGGATTATAGTTTGGATCCCCAGGCAGCTTCACTTTTCCCAACACTTCCAATAATTATCGTCATATCTCAACCAATGTACACAAAACCTTAACACATTATAAACCTAACCCTTCTTCGAGAATCACTATATCTATTAATGAAAACCGCATTAAAATCGGGGAGGACTTTGTTTTGTTTTGTAATACACATGTAATAATTATGGCATGACAGACATTGATAGAATCTTATCACAAATCTCTCAAAGCGTTATCAGAGAAATGTCTGACCATGTGACCATCTTGAAACAGTCTAAATAAACAATTCACAAAGTTAAGCATGAACCCGACAGACTTGTGAAGTCTGAGAAAAAAAATGTTTTAACCCCTAAGACAACCACAACCTGTTTAAGGCGGATGCTCGCGTTAGCTCATTGAATAAGTCCCGTTAGATGGCGCTGTAATCAATGATGTGTGTTTTTTGTAGTTTTTAGAAGATTCTTAGAACACTTATAGATTATCAATTGATTTGCGCACACAGTTTAATACGGCCGATTTTTTGAGACTACACTCAGAAGGTAACAATGCACCAATTCGGAGAATAGCTGCACAAACGCTGGTGTCACTAACGGCCCTATACAGATACTAGTCTTACACACACATGCAAATAGGCGGCAACTGGCGGAAAAATATTGCAACACCTTGCTAAGCTGTTAGCGTAATTTTTCACGTTATATTTACGTTTTTATATCAACTTTACTTTTACCAGAAATTTTACAAATCTATACGTACAAAACTTAAATCGTATTATTTCAACCATTTATAACTTTGGAATGGCTGCACGGATTTTTATGATTTTTGATTTGTTAGCTTTCTCTCTTCCTCGAATAGCCAAATATCTTATCATAAATATGAAAAATGCACAAAAAAAACTCTTTAATTTTTCGTATGCAGCGCCATCTCTGACAAAAACTGACTTTAAGGCGGAATATTTTTTGCCTGCTCGGCTAGTTACAAATACAGAATAATATTATATATGAGTCTAGCAGATGCAAACATGTGAATCAATGCCACCTTCAACCCTTTTTGAATATTAGGGAGTATTTTTTTGTACTTTGTTAGATAGAGGGCTATCGTATTTGTACTCACTAGTTGGCGCCACTGTAGAGTAAGGTATATCATATCAGATTATTCAGGATTTCTTTTAATTTATCTTTAATAGCAAGCTATTTATTACCCACATTGTTGCACAGTCCCGTTTATCCTCTAAATTAGCTGTCATTTTATTTGCCTTCTTAGTTTGGCTCCTACTTTTCATAGCTTTTCTTTTAACATTTTAATAAACCTGTCGTATGTCTGCGAAAATATTCGGAAACAATGTAAAGTAAAGCCGGAATATGCAACTTGTAGGTAGTACTAATTTTACGTTTATTTATAATACCTCAAGTTACAATAGCGCCTCTAGCGGCGAATTCATATGCCGTCATTGCTAGTATCTTGAAATGTCTTTGAGTATTTAGTATGTAGGAACCCGCGATTCATATCTGATATTCGCTCACACGTAGAGACATCATCATCACCATCGTCTGACATTTTATTAATACTCCTATGCATTGCATTACAAACGTTTCGTCTGGGGCATCTAAACAAGTAGCGCTGTACTATAGGTATTGTCGTTTCGCGTCATAGGCTTCCGTAAACAGGTAACTTGAGAATCAGCCTGCTTACAACAATGAGACGAAGTCATTCGTGCTAGCCATTCGGATCCTTTCCTTTCACCAAAATGCATTGGAGTATAGGATCACATAAAGGAAATTAAATAATAACGCATAGCGCGTAGGGACTACGTCTGACTGCTTTTTGGCTAGGGATTTCGATAGTCATCGGTCGTGGGCCACCTGCCTAGTCCACCTGGGTGGACCACGGGCACATTTTCTTGCCGATGTTCCACCTCAGAACACCTAGGTGAACCACGGGCAAATATGACTATGGGTCATGGTCCAAAAAGTGCCCATGGTTCTCCTAGGTGTACTGAAGTGGACCATTGGCAAGAAAAATTGCCCGTGGTCCATCCAGGTGAGCTAGACAGGTGGTTTTCGGTTAGATATTTGTTCCGGAGTTGCGACCTGCCTTTTTATTTACTAATTCATGGTACATCGCATAAAAGGGAAAATAATATTAGATAATTATGATGACTTTGCAATAGGTAGGTACGACAAATAAATAATGACAACTCCAAAACAAATTGAATCCATCTGAACTCACTTTTACTTACTGATACTTACTTCCACAAAAGTCGAACTTCATCCATCGATGGTTTTGAGTAGCGTTACCAACAGTGGGATAAAGCAGATTCTCACGGTGTCTAGTCCACACGCGAAAAATAAAAATTTGCAGCTCAACGCGAATTATATCAGCGCATGGACCGACTCTATATGCACAACTGGTTGTGCCAATAAGAATTTCGGGCTTATAAAAATAAAAATTCTCATTAGAGATAGTAAAATTAGGTTAGGTTCATTAGGCATCTTCAAATGCCCGAAGGGCAAATCGAATAGAAATAGGAACCCCGCCGTCAATCTTACGGTGGAGTGAAATTCCTAATGGCACAACTAGTAGTCCATAATATAGAGTAGGCCCAGGACAAAAGCGTCATACATTTAGGCACAAATCGTGTGCATAAAAATGACAAAGAATTTTGCTAGCGTCGTGCAGCAATAGCGTCTGTACTATACGCGTGTCGACCAGTGAAACAGGGAACAGAGACGTGCTAAACTACGAAACTCTCTAGATATTTTTTCGGTCTGTAACCATGATCCACCTGCAATTTGGCCACCTGGTTTTTGACAGAGCTCCGCTCCTGGGCGGAGCTTCTTTTTCTGGGTATTGGAACCTCAGTGGTTTTCTGGGTGGACAAATTAGGTGGGCTACGGGTAGACTGCAAACAAACTGCACAGTCAATTTGCAGCTAGCTTGCAGTTCAAATGCTGACCGTCTAGTTTATTATAGGCGTTAGATGAGATCCCACAATAGCTAGGCCAATACGCCACGCAACACTTGGTATGCGCACATAAGGATTGATATTTTTTAATATATGGCCTCGATGTTTTTTAAATAAAACTTAATACTTTTTTAAATGAAAACTCTTTTATGATGTATGTAATCAATCATATTGGCAAAATTCAGGCTATTATTATCAGGGTATTTAAAAAGGAAACATTGACATAACTACACACTTCAAAGTCAAGAACATATATTGTAATGATTAGATGTTTTCTATATACCAGGCGTCAGGCTCCAAATGAAAGAGATGAGACGATCACTGACAAGTTGGTACTCTTCTCGGTGATTGTCAACGTCAAGAGATGAGCTTCGCTAGAATAAAAAACACGTCAGGCCATATTGAATCTTATGACGTGTTACGAAATTGTAGTTTGTAGATCACGCAACATATTTCAATTCATAAAATATTACATACCTAACTGAATTGCATGTAATGGAAATTTGCCACTTATTTATTGTCCACAAAAAATATTTTTTTACATGCATACAAGAACAATCATAACTTATTTTTCTACTTAGAATTATACAGGCGGACTTTTTTTATCACCGTCAAAAGAAACAACACGACGAATACATGCATTATTTTTAAGTTTGGTGTTAAAATATTGCAAATGGTATCATTAAATGATACCTGTCATCATTATCATCCTCATCATATCAGGTGTGGGACGTCCACTGTTGGATATAGGCCTTCAGATACCGCCCATAGAACTCCAGTTGCCTCGGTTGGAAGTGGCTTGCATCCACCATGATACCATGAACCCGCGACTTACGGTACCTATAAGGTTGCATATGATACTTAGGTCAACCTAAAACTTGGACGTTGATATTAATATCATTCTGTATCATACAGTTTCCTTTTCCTTCTTTCTACCGATCATAGGTAATGGGAACATGAAAGACGGACTAAAAGTCTTCAAGTCTTCAGAACAGGGTTGGCAAATCTCCGCTGTTGGACATCTGGAAATTCACGGTCTTGATAATTTCCCTAGTAACATAAAGTAATTAACCAATTAAGAGTGGTAATAGGGGTTACAAAATTTTGCAACACCGCACTATGGATACATACATACATACATATCACGTCTTTATCCTTTACGGGGTAAACAGAGCCTAAGGTAACAAGACCTAAAGGCCACATTTAGCGTGATTTTGGGCGTATAGATGGAAGAGAGGAATCAAAATAGTGATGGATTGCTAGCCACATCGCCTATAACATGATTCCTAAGATTTTCGCCCATTCCCTCGATGGGCTTTTACCATCTGCGCGGGAAGAGAAGCAACTGGTACATTCTAAGCTTTCTTTACTCCCAGACCAGCATGTAAGAACGTATATTGATAGTTTGGATGAAACAAAAACAGACCATATCGATTAAATCGAGATTTTTACTGTAATTAAGACTTTCTTAGGTTTTTCTATGACAGTTTTTGGGTCTCCTGTGCATATATATATATATATATACATATGTATACATACATACTCAGTAAAGCATAACGAGGTTTTTACCTCGTAACGTTATTACAAATTACATTAATAAAAATCTGTGTTTTTAGACCCAATCAATTTTTTTTGTCATCACACCAGCAGTAAAGTTCTTGCTCTTCTTGCACAACAATAGCAAGTAAAATCTCGCGTCCAGTGGATATATGATTCACTTATTTCCTGTTAATGCACAAAAATTACTTTCCGAATCCAATGTGAATCTGAAAAATTAATTTATTTTATAATCATACTATTAGCGACAGAAAGACGGACAAACAGAAAGACAAACGGACGGATGATTGGACGTACAGATTAACAAGCAGACGGACGGACGGACAGACGGACGGACGGATGGTCGGAAGCATAGACAAATAGACAGACAAACCAACGGATGGACCGCCGGATTGATGGTTGGACAAACAGACAAACTGACAGACATACATACATACATACAGACAGGCAGGCAGACAGATAGACGTACGGATGGATGGACTGCCGGATGGATGATCGGACGCACAGACAAAAAGACAGACAGTCAGAAATATTTAAAGAAGATTTTTATTTATCACAAAAGAAGTTAAAAAACAGAAGTATCTAAACATAAAAAAAGCTAAAAATATAAAAGCCACTGATAAATAAATCGTCATAAAATGGCCCAGAAGACTGGACAGACGGAAAGATAGGCCGACAAACAGACGGACCTACAAAATATATGTGCTTCTAACAATGGTTCCTTTTTTCTATATGACGTAAGAAACCCTAAAAAATCAGACAATACAGTCATGTGTGTACCTATATTTCACCTCTCTTATACCTTTCAATGTACATACGTAGTTTTTAATTATCAATTTGACTTGCGTTCGCCGATTCGGACGTAAAATATACATTCATACACAAATCACGTCTATATCCCTTACGGGGTAGACAGAGCCTAAGATAACACCTTAAAGCCACCAAGAACAAGCATGATTGTGGGCGTATAGGCGGAATCAAAATAGTGATGGATTTCCCTATCGCGTATAACTTGATTCCTAATATTTTTGCTTTTACCATCAACGCGGGAAGAGAAGCAACTGGTACATTCTATGTTTTTTCTTTACTTCCAGACCAGCATGAAAGGGAGTAGACGATAGCTACCTAGTATCGAGTATGGGTAAAAAAGCTATAGTTAGACAGACGGACAGATTGACAGACATAGACGGACGGATTTGAACAATGTGGCCATAAAATAATCCACGATACAGCGTTAACTTGGTCATAGATAAGCTCCTTTGTGTTCCGAACACCAAAACCTGGCCAAGTGCGAGTCTGACTCTCGTACCAAGGGTTTCGTCCAAATTCGGCAAGTAAATATAAAATCCAGTGTTAGCAAAGCCCTGCCAACTAAGCAAATTGTAGGCTGTGTGAGGTCATTTTATATTGGGTACTTAGATACTTAGACAGACTAAAATATTCTGTTTTTAGTATTTGATGTTAGAGCGGCAACAGAGAAACGTCATTTGTGAACTGTCGCCAGACAATCATGATAGCTGATAGCCATATCACGGTTCATAAGATACAGCTTGGTGACAAGCAGACAGACGGACAGTGGCTCCTAAATGAAAAAAATATAGCTACGTAATATGGGTAAAAAAGCTATAAAGTTAGGACAGACGGACAGATAGACAGACATAGACGGACGGATTTGAACAATGTGGCCATAAAATAAACCACGATACAGCGTGAACTTAGTAATACATAAGCTCCTCCATTGGTTACTTACATAGAAAGATTGACAAAAATATTCTGTTTAGTATCTGTTGTTATAGCGGCCACAGAAATACATCATCTGTATGCATCATCACGAGATACAGCCTGGTGACAGACAGACGGACAGACAAACATATAGACATACAGACGGACAGTGGAATCTTAGTAATAGAGTCCCGTTTTCACCCTTTGGGTACGGAACCCTAAAAACGCTGGTCAATAGCAAGTTCGATTCGAGCACTAAAGATTCCTTTAAGTTCTAAGAGTTATAATTAGATGTAAGCGTAATGTATGGTTAGTTGTTACTCTTTCTGTTGATGAGTTTCCAACATCGGATGCGACCCTGGCTGGGTCACCAGAATTTCACTTCAAGATTACTGTATTGTCATCAGACTTATGCCAGATTTCACGTCAATCTGATCAATTAGAAATGGGTCAAAATTCACTTGCAAGATTTGATTACATGCAGACACCGGGACTGAGCACTTCAATTGCGTTTACAAAAATAATTTGTACCAATCACACAAACGTTGGAATGTTGTATCTTACAAAAATTTATTATGATTAATTGATAAGTACATACCTGTACGTGTACGTACAAATAAATGTCTACGCTGCATCCAATATCATAGCTTGTAACGTCTTTTAGTTCCTTCCTTTGACTTCAATTAATTACGAATAAAATGAATAGATTATTTTTATTTTAAGACACCATGTTCCGTCAACCATTAGTTTATGACAATTCATATCATTGTTTTTTTTTACCTGTCTAACCAGCCAGGTTTTTGACTCGCATGTTTTTTTTTATTGTTCTGCAATTGAGAAAACCTATTTACTCGGCCTATTTTGTATTTACCTAGCACTTGTCGGATTTCACGAATCATTGCCGTGGTATATGGCCGTGATTTGATGCAAAGGGTTAGGGTTCGATTCTCGTGAGAAGCACTAGTGCAAAATTAACTGGAAGCCTTTTTTATTTTTAACTTTCTGTGGTCGAGTACTTTTTTTTAATATATAAGACAAAACGTGTTTTTAAGGCGGCAATATGACTGGGGGGCGCCACCATCTATGCCAAATTAATAAGCACGTGTGATCCTAATACTAGAGAACTTACTAGGCATGAAAGCTTTGCCAAGTTTAGGACTGGCAATGCCACCCGCTAAACCATTCAAATTGGCGATGCCTCACTGCTACAATGTTGTACAAAAAAAAAATACGAAACTATGTGTTAGTTTAAAAAAAAATCTTGGCTAGAATAAGTTTACCATCACAAGTGTATATTTTATTTTCAACTAATTGATGGTATAGACCATTTATCGTAAACAGTAAAATCTAACTAGGCTAAGCTTGTGGTTGTTTAAAAACCACTTAGGTAGTACTTTCTTTGGTTTGATTTGACAAGAAAAATATTGAACTTACCATAAAGTTTTCTAAATCTCATCGAGATAGTATTACTAAGTAAGCAAGTTATTAAAAACAATGTTTATAAAATTAAAAAAGAATCGTTCACGGCCTCGAGATTCGAACTTGGTCTCTAACTATTCAGTCCTTTAAGTCACGACCACTGAGCCAGATTGGAGGTCACGTGACAGCTCGAAATAGCCGATTGGTTTTTACAACATGTTTTATTTGACACTAGCTACTCACACTATTGTAAAATGCATCGAAATTTACTGCATCATACTGCAATTTAGGTATGATAAATGCACTCTGTTTTGTAATTTGCGCAGACAATATATCCATAGCTAACTATCCTCAAAAAACCGCATTGAAATTAAGCCTGTGGACGAAATGCAGCTGCACGGAAGGTTTGTATGGAAGAGCAACCGCCTTAAGGGTCAGAATCTTCGACCTTTTTTTATGACCCAATTGTACTAAAAATTACTTGACCTTTGCTTGTATTTATTGTTTTGTTTGCCAATGTAACTTTGTACAATTCATTATTATTATATTGTCCGTGCTTCTGTTGCTAGTGATGCCTTGTTTTAATTAAAATAACAGTTAGTTAAGTAACTGTAAGTAAAAGTATGAAATTGATCTTATATTCTTGCATCATCGAAAAACAGCAAATTACAATTATTACAAAACGATTTACGTGTAAGTATTTATATCGAATTATACAAAGATTACAGACGAGATAATCGTATGTATGAAGGTTTAATTTTGTCCTTTTGTTTCCTAAGAAAAGATAATGCTCTTTGTTTCGTAATACGTATGATTTAAAAACAACATTTTTTTTCGATAATCTTTTTGTGTTGCTATTCGATATTTTTAATGGATTTCAAATCCAAAAACACTCGAATTCCGTCTTTTGTGATTTGCGAAATACTTAAGCTAATGGATAATACAAAGGCCGAGCGACAAAAGTAAAATGTTCATACCTAACTATTATTGTGATTAAATAACACAATCAATGTAATCTCTTTAATCCAAACTTAAGCACGCAGGTACACCTTTAGTTAAACCTCCATTGTTTTATGACTATCCTTTAAGTACTTCTGCACGACCGTGGAAACTACGAGCCGGGTACTTTCTCACCAGGATTAAGGTGATTTAGGCCAATTCTAGGTAGTACATCTACCTGGGACCTGGACCCAGCAACTAATGAGCATGTAGGAACAATAGAACAACATCCATAGATAAGGTTTAACAGAGAGAGATAAGGCGCTATGCCTAAGTTGAACTTTGAAGTAGGTACGGTATGATCTACAAAATGTTTAAGAATCTAAAAATGATCTTAGAATGTCTAAAAATGATCTTACAAAATGTATAAGAATTGTTCCATAACATATCAGTAGGTAGTTGGGTTACTTTGATTGAACACTCGTTTCCAAGTATTTTATTGTAACTTTTGATTCAATGTTTAGAAACATTAGTAAACTACAATATAAAAATCTTGAAAAACATTTTACTCTTGTATTTAGTCAAACTAACTTAATCATTTGCCGAAGTACCTATTCCGGATTCACACACAGTGTAGGTATGTCTATAAAACTGTCTATTTGCAAAAAAGGTCATCCAAAATTTTTCGTGTCACGAAGAATTGCACCAGTTATAGAGCCCGAGGAGGCCACACTCGATATATTTTTTATTTTATTCTTTTGTAACTTTACCTAAATAAAGGAGAAAGACAATTGAAATTACCTTATTTTTTTGACAAAATGACTAATTTCTTAAACTAAAAGTGCCCGCTTGCTTGCAAAGGAGTTTATCAGCGAACTTTTCCCGCGGATTCATCGCTGCGCTCGGCTGACAATCATAAGTATAACGTGGTCCTTTAACCTTCGACATTTTGCTGGGCAGCGTAGTTGGCATCGGACTTGGTGACCTAACCATCCTCCTACTTGCACCTCAGCCTACCTAAACACCTCCAACTTTGTCCAATGCCAATGATGCGATTGGTTGACTTAAATTTGTTTAGTACCTAAATCTAATGACAACGCAATCATAAAATACAGTAGGTAAGAATTATCGAAAAGTTAGTTTCAATTGTTCTTGGCTCATTTAATAAATTCTTAATGAATCTTTTGTTCCTACGGGTTAGGAAACCGGCGAAGAACAACATAAGGTATGTTTGTATATTTAATTTAATCATTTTCCCGATACAAAGGTAGTCTATGTTGCTCGCTCGAGTCGATCAAAATCCATGAAAGTTAACACGTCGTGAATAAAATTATCAGTTTTATTGCGAAACATGGGAGTACTCATTAGGTTTTAATAAAATAATTTAATAATAATAAATAATACCTAATGGTGGAAATAAAGATAAAATATAGAATGTACCAGTTGCTTCTCTCCCCGCGCAGATATGGTAAATCTGCCGAAAGGCGAATGGGCGGAATAGGGACCATGTTATAGGCGATGGGGCTAGCAACCCATTCACTATTTTGATTCTCCTTTCCACCTATACACCCACAATCACGCTAATCGTGGCCTTCGGGACCCTTAGGCTCTGTCTACACCGTAAGGGATAAAAACGTGATTTATGTGTGTATGTATGTAGGCAGGTTTAGGAAATCAGAATATTCGTCAAATGAAACATAAACAGTTTAAGTTAAAGTTTCTATTTATTCAGAGATTTGTATAGTCATATAAGTTTAATCCATTATTGATTCTTTACTAAATAGACAACAGCATGTTCACGTATCATTGTTGGTATCAGCGGGGAGACACCTTTTTTAGTTTTATAATTATATACACGTACTTCTAAGAAAACTATATCTACAGCCACTTGGTCGTTTTCAGACTTTATTATTAGAATGAATACTACGTACGATCACTTTCTCTAAATACATAATCATATAAGATTTATTCGAATATTATAATGTACAATAATTTACATTTATTTCTAAAATGGATATCGATACAGAAACGGAAACATTGACGAGACAAATGAGAATAGCACAGAATAACACAGCCACGACGGCGCCAGAGAGAATTCAACGCGCGCGACCACGAAACTTATGAAATATGGAAATGGAAAATATAGAACATAGCACAGATTGAAACGGGACAGCTTATCAACATGAGTATTCCACTAGGCAACATTTAAATATTCTTCAGCCTCTATTCTACACGTACTAAGCAAATTGAAAGCCAAGTTAAAACAAGATATTGTTCCATCACCTTAACTCGACTTTTTCACTCACTTAGGTAAGTCGGCTCGGTATTATTAACACGAAAATTTAAATATTCACAGTTTGTACAGGTCTAGGTGTCTGGCGGGCGCTGGGGGTCGGCGGGGCTGGGCGGCGGCGAGGCGGCGTGCCGGCGCAGCTGCTGCAGCAGCGCGGGCTCCAGCGCGGGCCACCAGCCGCGCAGCAGAGGGTACGGCGCCGGCGCCGGCTCCTCCTGGTCACTAGCCACCACATCTATATCTTCTTCAGGTTCTTCTTCTCCACTACTATCCCGCCGTGCTCTCTTCTCCGGCGCGTCATCCGGCGCTAAGAGCGACGCCACGTCGAACTGTCTCTTCCTCGCCTGCCCGCCGCCTGGCAGCCGTGCCGTGCCCCAAAACGGTAGCGCCAGGGCCGTCGGCGGCGGCGACTGCGGCGGCGGCGACGGCGAGTCCTCCCCATCATCATCCACGGCCAAACCCATGTGCTTCCTCACTTTCCTTTGAGCTTTGCGCCTCCGAAAATCACCTTTGCGAAAGTCTTCCACGTTAGCAGGATGTATCGCCCAGTAGTGTCCTTTTCCATTCGCTGATCGGCCCGCTTTGACGAAGCAATCGTTTAGCGACAAGTTGTGTCTTATAGAATTCCGCCATCCTGGTCCTCTAGAGCGAAAATACGGGTAGTTGTCGAGTATATGCTGATAGATGTCGGAGAGCACTAGTTTGCAGTCTGGGTGGCTGAGGATCGCCATGGCGATGAGGCCGATGTAGCTGTGTTGAGGTTTCGGTTCTTCGGGTTGGAGCGCGCGTTGTTGGAGGAGAGACATGGAGAGCGCGAGGCGAGGTGCGTAGGGGGAATAGCATGGTGCTGGTGGGTAGAGTCTTAGGCGTTCTGCGACGGCGTAGTTGTAGAGTTGGAGTCTGTAGTGGTCGATGGCGGCGGCGGTGACGGCCGGCGCGTCCTTGAGCGGCCAGGGGTTGCCCTCGGCTCCGCTGCACATGTTGTCGGTGGGAGCGCGCGTGGCGGAGTGACGCTCGCAGCCGGGCGGCCGCGGCCAATCGCCGCGCCTCCTGTTACGTGTTTTTGTTTAGCGACGCCCCACTCTTGCGGGGACTGGCTTGAGGCCGCGGGTACGGACCGCAGATTAGTAGTAGGGGTGTTTGATTTTTTTATTTATGATTGTGTGTTGTGAGTACTTAGTGAGTTTGTGAAATGTGCAGTTATGGTTTTGAGACTGGAAATCTGGGCATGGTTCATGATTATTAGGTAGACTAGAAACAAATATGTAGAGCGGTTTTTTTGTTGTTTGAATGTTTTGATGCAGTTTGATATTTTTTGTAGGCAGTACGTAATTAATTCGAATGTATAAAGATAGAACTGTTTTTTTTACATTTTACTGTTACTTTTTATTGATTAAGTCATAGGCGTAGATATCCAAATTTTATCCTGTAAAATAAACCTATGATAAATAAATTGTCTGATATTACAAGTTGAATAGCTTAGATACTATTCCACTAAATTTATCCAGTAAAAAGTATCTATTTGCTGAAAGTGCGCTTAAATCTTGACTTTTTTGCTGTTGCTACATCGCAAAACCGTTACAAATGACAACTTCGTAGCGAGTGCTTCCCTGTTATTTTAGAGATATCACAACACACAACAACACATTACTTCTCAGGAAGCGAGCTAGAGCGAGATGCTGATTGTAAAATAGCCGTCTCTCCATACGCGAGACAGAGACAAAACAATGTGCAACAGTTTCACATGTCTCTATAAGGCGGACACGATACCATTTCACTTCTAAAAACATCGAACTGAATTCTATTCTATTTCTAAGCACCTAAAGTTTGAATTCGTTCAAAAAATAATTTACTTACGTCGTTGTAGCGATTCGGAACGCCAACGGAAAATTGAGATACATATACACGCAGCGCACGGGTGGAAGCGAGACAACGGTAGCGATATCGATGATCGATGGAACGTAGAGCGCAACAATGCAGTTCCCGCCCATTTAAATACGCCATTTTGTTTACTGTCTCCACGGTTTCAGCTTTGTCTGTGAAGAAAGCAGTTTCATGCCAACGAAATGACGGAAAATATTTGGCTGTTCGAAGGCGGTAATGAATGACGCTACGGCGTAGCGTGGAGCCGTAGAAAACAATCAAGTTTTTGAAGAGTTTTGTTTTTGCAGCTGGATTATTTTGTATGCTGTTTAGCTGCCGATTTTACTTAAAAAAATGACTTTATATTCGAAATTTTGGTATTTGGGTGGATTTTAAACATTTGAACCACGCTAACCGGTAGTTAAATGAACCTAGATTTAACCATATCTATCCATACAAAACTATCGATTCGAAGAGTGACACAATATGTTTTGAGCAATAAAACGTTTTTATTTTTAGCTGTCGCGCATAAAACAATGCGTGAATGAGTGAAATTATTATTTGCGACTGGTTAAATGGTGAACTTTTTGAAGTCTACCTATGTATTTAAATTTTCGTTTATGATTTTCATATTTATGATCGTAGCAATCTTAAACATTGGAAATATCTAATTTTACGCAAACGAAACATATGTTTATTTTTGAAAACAAATAATACATCATTGGAATCAAATAATAATATGAAGCAAATTGCTGTATTTTATATTTGTAATACAGATCGAAAAGGTTCATAACAATGATTTATTTCTAAGTCACAGCACAGGTCACATTTAAAGCAAAATTAACAAATATTTAATAGCCTGATATTCTGTCATTGTGCACCATGAAGTGATATTTCTTTTCAAAAATGAAAAAATGCTTTCTTTGAGTAGGTACCTAACTGGAGAATTAGCTATTCTCAATATTTAAATCGGTTATCCTCCATGTAGCGTTCGGTTTTTGGACTATATTATGTTTTCGAAACAAATGTTATCCTTTTAGTTAAAAGTTGCATAATACTTTAACCATAATCTTACCTATTATGGTTAAAGTTATTGTTACAGTAACAGTGGTAGTTTCAAAAAAATACACGTAAAAGAGCCCTATGCGGCCTATTTACAAAATAAAGTTCAGAATTTTGAATTTAGTGAATGTTGTTTAACTCACACTAGTGGAATAATGGTGCGCAGATATTACTGTAGGATATTACATAAAAATACAAATCACGTCTATATCCCTTAAGGGGTAAACTGGACCTAAAATAGCAAGATCGAATGGCCACGTTTAGCATGATACATATATTTATGTATGTACCTATGTATATGTGATTTTCTTTTGTACCATTCAGCTTTTAATATTTTGATATGAATACTAAAACAACAGTTGTTGCACTAATTTTAGAAAATCACTGTAAACAGTAGGTGTTTCTCATTGATTCGGAAAAACTTTTGCGTTTTCTTTATAAAATTAAATTTATGAAAAATTTTATGTTGCACACGAGACCAAAGTTTTTTGAATCTCGTGTCTTTGAATCCCTTGATCCACTCAGAATTCTAATCTAGAATCCTACGCTTGCTCCGGATTCAAAATCAACACTCGCACAAAAAATCAACTTCGCTCTATTGTTGCACAAATAACTACTTACTATCCCTCTGTTTGTCTCATTTAATTTCATTCACAATGATAACTTTCACTCAAATTATTTTTATGATAAATAAATTTATAATATTTTATAAATCAAAACAACAAAAACTATAACAACTAAGTAGTCTTGTTATTATTAATATTGAACACCGAAAAAAATGGTTATTATTGTAACACCATTGACATGCCATCAGCCATCACTTTGACAACATCTAACCCCATCCCCATTATTCCCGTCCAAATAAAAACACAAGCAATGACTCGCAAAATCGAGATTTCTTTAAAAATATGCAGATTGATTTATTGTACCTGGCAACTTTGTTCTCTAATTGCTGCTAAGATGAAGGCGTGGCGGTCCGCCCACCGCTCCCAAGCCTTTTGTCCTCGACAGTACAGCTTAGCAGGAACGTCAGAAATAAAATCATTTGTCTCCCTGAATGTACCCCGGAGTTTATTTTATGTTTGCATTGTTTATCTAGCTCACGGCTCGAGTGTGAAGCGGTGAAAAAATGTTTTTATGTGCATGGGCGGAGCGTTTTTATTGAATTAGTAATTATTAGGTATGTACGGGAGAGTTGGAGCTGTTTGGGGCATTGTATTTGATTTATGATTACGAGATATTTATGTATACTTACTTTACTACTACTTTTACTTAGTTTCACTATCATCTATCTCATTCTGCAACGGCTTATTATGCTCTAAATAAATTAGGCACTAAAACAGCCTTCAAAAACTATTGTAGCGCTTAAAATTGATCCGTTTGCTATGTACTTACTATGTCTAAATCTATATCTGTAACTCCTGTAAGATAGATCTACCTACTCTTATTTCCGCTATTGAATATCCCCCGTCAGATTTGCCTTCCATCAACAATTTATTCTAAACTTCTCTATGTTAGGTAGCGACGTAAATGAAGTTTACCAGGGAATCGAACGTCGCACCAATGGAATATTGAATTAGAGGCAATGGAGTTTGTGTAAGAAACTGTTCGCAAAATATTTAGGCGTCACAAAGGAGGTATTAAAGTCGGTTTGGAGCGCACGATCCGGGGTGCGATTCGACAACGATTGTAGACCCTGCGGGATTGCTCCGACATTCGTATCATACCATCCCTCTCACGCTCAATGACTTTCGAAATTCGAATTTCGAATTCGGCCGCGGAATGACCGGAAAGAACACACAGATCATGTCTTTATCCTTTACGGGGTAGAGCCTAGAATTAGAGCCGAACGTACAGTCAAAGTTAAAAAAGAATCGCACAAAGTTTCAATTAGCATTTATATACCTACTTACATCAGTCCTAATTGCCACAGCAATAAAGCATGGTGTACATACCTACCTATTTATAGAATCTTGTTGGTGTTTATTTTTAGAAACAAAAAGTTAAACTATCTGTCTACCCCGTAAGGATAAAGGCGTGATGTATGTATCCATGTAAAAGTTAAATAACTGTACTTCCATACCGGTCTGGGAGTAAAGAAAAAACGTAGAATGTACCTACCAGTTGCTTCTCATCCCGCGGAAATAGTAAAAGCCTATCGAGGGAACGGGCGAAAATCTTAGGAATCATAATTATAGGCGATGCGGCTTGCCACCTATCACTATTTTTGTTCCCCTTTCCACCTATACGCCCATAATCATGCTATATAAAAGTGGCCTTTAAAGTGGCCGTAAGGGATAAAGACGTGAGTATGAAAAGTTCAATAAAAACTTGTAAAAAACGGCCGCCGCGCCGCCGCGCCGCCGCGCCGGGCGCGTATACTCGTGACGGACACTTTACTGAGTTACTTACCATAGTTAATCTCAGGTGAGATTGGCTCTGATAGGGCTACACCACCGGAGACATACGTACGGACATGTGCGTAACGTTACTACTTTGAGGAAGGTCCGTTACTACTACGACTATACAGTCTCGTTAATGTCGTCGCCAGGCCAGTCGTTTTGTTAAGTTCCGGGGTGGAGAGTATCTAACACTTGATGAAATCACTCGCACATGAGGTGTAGTATCTTACCCCTCTATAACCTAGTGATGCGGGGGGAAGGGTGCTTAAGTGCACCTACCATCTTGTGACCAACTTGTTCGTTTGACAATTTGTTTCCCACGTTGCGTGTAAACGCGCTTCTGGGAAGCGACGCGGTGGGCGAGCGATAATTTCATGCAAATCGACCCCCGCTGCCGACGGCTGACTTTCAGTTGTGCGGGGAATTTGTTTATGTCTGCCAGAAACAACTCCCACTCCTGCCAACTTGGTATCGATCGGGGCGACGAAGATTTTTGCTTCCCAACACGTGTGGCGTAAATGTTTAGGTAAATTTGTGTTTGTAACAGGGTTACGTAGACACGTACATACCGACGTGACTGAAGGCTGTTTTGTAAATGTATTTAGTCCTAGTAGAGTAGCTATTTTGTGTCGAATGTGGATTTGGGTAGTTAGCCTGTATTTTAGGTCAGTGTATCGACTTTACCTAATGTTACATTAACTGTGCCGTGCCGTCATCCGTGTGGATTTAGGCAGACTTCTCTTTCCCACTGGGTACTATCAGCAAATGACTTTGGTGTATACCCATTATCTTAAAGTGCTCAAGGCCTCAGATCAAAGACGCCCCAGACTTTAAGACTTGGGTGGGTTTGCCGCAGCGCGATGAAGCGCAACATGAACCTTGTTTTTCTGTTTGTTATGATTAAGAAACTCACACTATTTTTTAATATCCTTTGGAAGCAGACCTTGAATTCTTTACAATGGTAGCGAAATAATTCGCTCGCAATTGGAGTTCGAGCGCCTGCAATAGGGTGCCCTTTTATAGTCGGTGTCTGTTGGATTCTTCTTTTGATGCCATGAAGTATTTGCAAAAAGTCGTCATTATATTTCGGTTTTTCCTTCCTCCAGCATAGCAGCTATCGCCTCTGGAGAGAAATCTTGTTCGATCATCGTAGTCAAGGCACTACTTATTACAAGCATTCGGTGACAGTCTATGCCGGGTGCCGGACGTTAGCGTTAAAATACCTCTCAGTGTGTCGCTTGATTCTTTTAGAAGAATTTAATATTCCTAATATTAATATTCTACCAGAATTAATTTACTATACCACTAACTCAATAGGTTTCTATTGATTTATTTTATCTGAACTTATTGGCTGCATTAATTTCAACTCGCCGGTCGCAATAACTCTTTAGCAAAATAAAACTGTATTACTCGCAGCTTTAGCAAGATGAACCCAAATTCTATCTAAAGAACAATTTTTCATTTAAAGAAAAGTAGAAACCTTACATTACACATTAAATCCGCAAATAGAGCCGTCTTCGCAGACTGGTCTCGGAGGGTTTCGCAACAAGAAGTTTGTATTACGATATTTTGTAGCTACAGAAAGCTACGGCGGCATTCTATTAGAACCACATACAAGATTTAACGTGTGAAAAAACTATCGCGTAGTCTCCAGTCTGTGGTTAGTTGTTTAGAATTTTTGTAGCATGTGGTAGTTGGGGTGAAGCCTTAGTTATTTGGATCACAAAGCACGGGCTCGCAGTAATACGCTTATTTGAAGATAATCCCTTGGCGACCCTCGCAATGCCTCAGACGATTTGTTCGAGAGACGGCATAATTTGGGATTGCACTCGTTTCATACTTGTGTGTGTTTAATCATCATTTTGGCTTCTTCCATATTTATTTACAGATGTTGATAGACATTTTCAACACGGGAATGTTATAGCGACATATTGAAACTCTATTCACTATTCACAGAGCGTATAATTAATACCTACAAGCTTTGGGAGTGATTATTTTACTCTTCATGCATACCTACCACCTACGAGACGGGATGTTGTTAACTTAAATGCTTAGAACAAGTACCATTGACGAATTCGTCTGCCATAGTTCGGTATGAAATATGGTTTGGTTGCTATTATTTACAAGGAATCGCGGTATTAAAGTTTTCAAGGTACAGATTGTTATCGCGTATGAAACATTTGTGATTAGGTCGGTAAGTGAACAAGAGCCGGAAACGTGGTTATCTGATTGTTTGATACGTATCTAAGCTTCCTTTTCTCACGTGATAGTATCTTAAATCTAAAGTATGTTTTAATACTATTGCTAAATTTTGTGAACAATTTTGTGTCCAGTGGAAACTGACACTTTCCAACGCTGTATTTGTCAGGCTGTCTTGCTGGAAAAAGTTAAAGCTCTATTTAGTGTCAAACACAATTTAATAGTGTCAAGCTTCAAACCAAATTTAGCTATTATTTTGTCCCATAAAATTGAAGTTCTGAACGTAAATTTTAAAACGTTGTTTTTCTGAAATAGTAGTAAGTTTTTTAGACTTGGTAGTAAACTAACCTACAATAACCAAACCAACTACATTTTGATGATTGTATGACCAATGAAAATTACTTATGGGACAAAAAGGGACTCGTAAACCGTAAATGAAGTTTGATTTTTTTCTGCATGACGGCCTCACTCCGTAATTAAACGTTTTACGTTAAATTTCAGTCACGACATTGGCAGAAACAATAAGTGTATGTATAGGCTGAATATATTGAGTACGAACAATCCAAGGCTCGTCTTGAGCGGATGCAACAATATTTATAAAGCCTTATTAACATAAACAAGTACCTACTTCATTATCATGAACCTGGCTAAAAACAAAATCAAAACGTTCCTACTCCCCGCAAATACGTCTAAAAGCTGGTTGTTATGTTACTAGGTTGCTCTGTTTTCAGAGAGCAGGGAAGTTAGTGGGGGGAGCTAATTACACAGGAGGGGAGGGGGTCGGCACTCCCGTCTGTGTTGTATAGACACATACATACCTACACGTTGCTACGCTGAAGATGGCTAGGGTCCACATGCAGCCAAAAATAACCCAGGTTAAGAAACCTGGATTAGAGTTGACATTACTTTACATTTTGATAGAACAAACCCTGCGTTAGCAATTAATTTAGATCTAGAAATCGTAAGCGACCTTTGGAGAAAAAACAAATGAACGTAGGTCCGGTGATTCCTTAGTTTTCTTGTATGGAAGCACAAGTAATATACAAGCATGATTTATGATTCTTGACAAATTAATATAAGCTAGCTACTGCCCGCAACTTCGTCTGCGTAGAATTATACATATAAACCTTTCTCTTGAATCACTCTATCTATAAAAAAACCGCATCAAAATGCGTAGTTTTAAAGATCTAAGCATACATAAGGACAGACAAACAGACAGCGGAAAGCGACTTTGTTTTATACTATGTAGCAGTGGCGTGGCGTCCATAGAACTCGATTCCCACCGGCTTGCCTATTTTAAGGCAGTTGGGCACTTTTATTGTGCAGAATTAGAGGAAAAGGTTAGTTAAATACCCTTCGGCTTGCCTTCTGATTTACTTGACGCCACACCACTGCTATGTAGTGATAAGTAGGTATTTTAGCTAAGGAATACTTACTTTCAGTCCAGTATAAAGCTCTTTACGTATCTGTGGAGATGTTTGGAATACAAAAATATGGCACAGAGCGCTAAATAAAAATATTTTGATAGGTGCTAATCGACTTAACCTTAAAGTGGACCCTACTCGAGCCGAAATATGCCCACTTATTTCAAAACTTGAAAACTCAATTGTACGAAGACGCAGATATCAATACGATGCCACCACTCAGATTTATTTTATCAGGGCAAAATATTGGTTAGGTATTTTTTGCGTAACCAAGGCATTGTGTAACTCCACACCTCAAACGCTTCGTCCCGTTCAAGTATGTAACTCTATACAAATTGGCACCTCCATTCAGACCTGGTGACACTTTTATATAACCGCGATTAACTCACAAGAGAAATTAGAGCCCAATAATGTTATTACTGGTTTTTTGGTGACTTGCGGGACAATGTTCGGGTCCCCTTTCCCACTGAGTTAATATTTTGAATAAGTAATCGCGACATCGGATTACCACCTACGTTTGTGTAAACACAATGCTTGTTTCTTGGGTAGTTGCGTTATCTGGTCGAGATTGGAGATATTTGTAAGTTCTGATACAACGAGGAGATATGGTTTTTGTGATACAGGGAAATCGTAAACTTTCGCTCTTTTTTGCCATCTTCATTGTTTCACTAATATTGTCTATTTACATTACCGGTAATTAATGCCCTGTCTGATGTTTGTTTGAAAGTTTTTGAACCTTTGTTGGATTTATTTGACTCCATAATAAATACGTACAGTCTGGGAGCTCTTAGAATGCCGTTTGGGCTTCGGGTACCAATTGGCCGATTCAAGTAACAAACCCGTAAAAGTGAGTGAGACGGCAAGACAAACTTGGATGACAATCTAAGAGGTCACGACTGTAATTTGTTCGTTGTAGTGTTCGAATCGACTTGAAATTTTGTGTGGATATGAGATTAGACAACAATGTAGGTACGTACAGCCAGCAAAAAGTACTACTTTCATCTTTAACTTAAGAGCCAGGCTCTTGTCGGTGGAGCAATTTCCATGTGGTCTTTTCCAGGGTCTTTTCTTTGACTTCTTGATACGACAGAACGTCTACCCCTCTTTCACCTGGTCCTTAAATGTTCTTCTTGGCCTTCCTCTCTTCCGCTTCCCTTCAATTATGATCTTAATGTATTCGTCGTGTCGTATCAGGCGTCCAAAAAGTACTACACTGTGAGCAAAAAACTTGTGGAAATAACATTTTTTTTTTAAATAACTAGCTGTTGCCCGCGGCTTCGCTCCCGTTTTTTTTCTTCTAAATTTCAATATTTTCTCACCGTCGAAACCTTCCCTGGGCTTCCACGAATATTTCAAGACTAAAATTAGACAAATCGGTTCAGCCGTTCTCGAGTTTTAGCGAGACTAACGAACAGCAATTCATTTTTATTTATATAGAAGATTTCTTAAATACAAATTTTTGACTTAATCTGCCGCGAGAAAACCTATAGTAAATTCGCAACACTCCTAAAGCATCACAGCAGCTCAAAAAACGTACAAGCGTACAACAGTGATTGAATTAAGCATGCCCGGGCGCACATCCCACAATAGCAAGGATTACCCGCTAAGTGGATTAACACACCATGTGGTACCCTTCCTGTGGTCACTTGACAACGTGGTGCGTGTTTGACACGACTCAGTTCACTCTCGAGGACTGCTTTCCGGGCTTTATTTCCACTTTCCCAGAAACTCCGTACGCCAGATTAACGTTAAGGTAGTAGGTAGGAACAAAGCATAGGGTGTGACTGGGACAGACATATCTGTGTGTATGTAGTAGCCTTTCCTCTCTTGATCTACATCCTGCTGTGAAAGCATGCTAACATACTATTTTATATATAACAGCTACCTACACAATTAAAAGGACGCGACGGCTCGTTGGTATTTTAAGTCAGGATCTACAAAAAACGGTTTTAGAAACAAACAAACTTTCTTAAGCTGTTATAGATTCTATGAAAAAACATTATCAAGATCTTACGACAAATATTTTTCACTTTTATATTTTCATGCGCATAATGATCGTAATTTAAAACAAATATTGTCGATTCACAGATTTAAAATGACAAAGGACCCATCAGCCACGCAGTATTCGCGCACCCCAATAGGAAGCACTCGAGTGGTCAATGGAGTGATCACGACTTATGCTAACAATTGCGGAGGGAACAATGGTGAAAGCCATTGTCGAATATTTTGTTTTGTCAATACGTAAATAAGTAGTTCATAAATATTTTAACAGCTTAAAGATTAACCCTTGGGAACATGCTGTTTGAATCTCAGCAAAAAAGCAGTGAAATGGTTGGACCGAAGTGAATGTGCCGGATGTCCGAGGGATAAAAACTTAATTGTGATCATATTTTCGATTCACTGTGAGACGAGTTTTTTTATTAGGTAAATATTTCATTGGTATTAACAACTTTTAAGACCAAATAAACGAGTACTAATAAGAATACTTTTTACACAATTGAAGTAGGTACCTAGGTAGGCAAATATTTTCAGCAGCACAAACGATTTCAGTTTTAATCAACCGCGAGTGACGTGCGGACCGCATCGCGTGCTTTATTTTATTTGGTAAATATTTTACGGGTGGCACTAATTTATTTATTTGGCGTTGTTACCGACAATCGGGGCGCGGTTAGTTTTTACAGCTGTGATTCCACTTTTACCAGCGGACTGGCGTGCCTTACGTTCTGCAATCTATGTATACCTACCTATAAAACAGCAGGTAGTTAACGTGAATGAATTGAGTGACTGTCAGACAACGCACAACCTAAACCACTGAAGTTGCAAACTTCCAATTTTTCACACATGTTCCTTGAGTATCGTAGACTATCGTAGATGTGCACTAAGAAGATTTTTTTTTAATTCATAAAGCAAAAATGTGGCAAAGGGGCAATACTTAACTATAATTAGGTACTAGTCTTGAAATTTGGCATGCAAATAGGGAAACATAAGTGAGCACCGCTATTCATGGACACCCGGCAACACTACAGGATTGCAGATGCGTTGCCAGTTTAGAGGGCTAAGATAGAATAACACATGTGCCGGTAATTTCACCGACTGTCTTCCGGAACACAGCAGCGTCAGCACCTTTGTTTGGCGCCAGGATTAACTAGTAAGACGATTGCAACGATCCGGGGGGACCTTACACGAGTTCCTAAGACCCGCAAGTTGTCAGATTCGCAACCGACGCATATCAAATTGTTTCAATGTCTAATGTCACAGTTTACCTAATCGCCACAGTACTTACTGTTGAGTAAAATATTCCGTCCATCTGGTTAGTTTCATCTTTCACACGTCCGTTTTAATTTTGTAAGGAAGTTGACACTGGAAGCCAGCTGCTTAAGCGCCGAAGCTCGGACAGTCCGCGACATTATTCTTAGAACGGACATCGCCGACGCCTCCGAGTGGTCCTAATTCAATTACGGAGCTATTGTAAGAAATTTTTGCTCTCAAATCTTACGTGACAACAATGCACTTATTTTGCCAACAATAACTGTAGTTTGGACACAAAGGCGCCAACTCGCGAGTCCAGTGGCCGCTTTTTATAACACTCTAACTGTTCTTGAAAGGTTGAGTATTTGTGTGTGGAGTGTTTATCATGCTCTGGTCCAGAAACGATCTTAATCTGGGATTAGTGGCGTGTTGTCGCTTTGTCAGGTTGTCTAAATTTGTCTCTTTATCAGAAGCTGAGTGATGGCATTGCCACCTATGGGACAGCGAGATTTGAATTATCAGTAATAAGGCTCCCACGCGGACAATACGGATTTATTTGCTTAAGGCCTTTCGATTACACATCCGGTTTGTGTAAAAATACCTACACTTTACATACGTGATAATATTATTTGGTTTAGTAATTATTTGAGAATAAAAGTACCTTACCTAGGTATTTGAAAGCAGGTTTTCGGAAACTTAAACCACGGATGTATAACGTGCCTATTGAGAGTAAAGGTCCGTAATAAAGTATGTATAGGAAATTCTTTTTATGACAGAGTACCTACTGAAAAAGAAACCAACGTCATTTATAAGCGTCACTCAAAGGCGTCAATTTTGTAAGACTAACGGAAGAGTCGATATATTTTTTGTTTAATTTAGAAAATATTTCTTTTCACAGTGCATCAATGTTGTACCGACATGGTTTTCCGGTTTTTCTACTTGCCGCAATGCTCAACAAAAAGTATGTTCTATATGCTTTTCTCAATTTCGCTATATGTCATCCTCCACGTATGGACGCTGCAGCTCACCCTAAGTTACGAAGATAATAGAGACTCAGAAATATCAGATATAAAAGTCGTCAATCATAGATTAAACCCGATACCCAGTCTACAAAAAAAACGAATAAAATACATCCTCGTATGGGATGGCCATTACCTGATCATAAATGAAAAAAACGAAAGTATATTCCCGTCCTTAAATTGTCGAGTAAAGAATTGTTTCTTCACCACGGACAAGAAAATGTTCGGCAACTACACGAAGTTTCACGCAATAATTTTTAATGAGCAATTTCTTGAGTCCGAAGTCAGGCCAAAAGAGCGAAACCCGTCGCAGCTGTTCGTGTTCACCACCATCGAGTCATCGTACAACTATGCCGCTTGCGAGTTGTATAACGACAACTTCTTCAATTGGACATTTACATATCGTCTAGATTCCGATATCGTGTGGAACTATTTCGTGGTTCGTGATGCCTCGGGCGCGATCGTCGCCCCTAGCACTGATGTAGAATGGGAGGAGAGCTCGCGCCCGCTGAAACCAAAAATAAAATCAATTTTGCGGAGAAAACGAAAAACCGCCGCGTGGATCGTGAGCAACTGCGACGCTGATAGTTTACGCGAAGATTACCTGATGGTACTACAGCATCATCTGTCTCACTTCTCTCTTAAAATTGACGTTTATGGCAAGTGTTCCAAAATGAATTGTACCAATAACAACTGCGATGATATGTTGACGCGAAATTACCGCTTTTACATGGCGTTTGAGAACTCGATGGCTGAAGACTACGTGACGGAGAAGGTTCTGCATGGGTACCGAAATTATGCCGTTCCCGTCGTGTATGGTGGCGCGAATTACACCAGGTACGTTCTTTAGTTGTTAATTGACTGAGCCTGAGTAAATTGACCAGTCAAGACTACCACCACTTGATTAGTTAGTTTGGCTCAATCGCTTAATTAATTGCGTGGTTTAATGGTGTACGCAGGTATATCTTTAATTAGGTCTATTTGACTGACGCTCAGAAGATATCATGATTATATTTGGTTTATTTATTTAGGCTAGAGGAAGGTCAAAAGTACATTAAGAACACTTCACACGTTTGTTTGTCTTTCTCAGGTTCCTGCCTGCAGGTTCCTACATCAACGCTCGAGAAATGCACCCTTACAATTTGGCTTTCGCGATCTACGAAGCCACACAGAGCGCTAAGGTGTTGGAAAGCTACTTCGGATGGACCAACCTCTACACGATAAATTCATGGGGCCAGAAGTACCATCCTCTCTGTGACCTGTGCGAGGCGCTTAACGACGAGATCACCGAAACACCAGCTATAGAAAATTTTAGGGTGTGGTGGAACACTCTCAACGGCATGAAATGGTGCCTACCGCGCGAATTCTGGCTGGAAAAGGGCATTGTAAATGTGGGAGAACGTATTTATAACCAATATTAATTTTAGATAAATATTATTTCTTAATTTACTTTAATTAACATTTCCAATAAAGTTTCAGTTGGTACCGGCTCGTATTAATACCCACCCCACAGCTTATAGAAAACTCATCAAACCTTAGTTATTACGGCGTTGTAGGAGTTCGCGGTAGTTTTCTAATCCCCCCGCACGATAACAGGACGTTATTAATTTGGCATCGTGCACAAAGGAGTGTGTTGCCACAAATATTGGTACAAAAGACGTGGAAGTAATTAATGTCGCAGTCGTATTGGTTGAATCAGTCGTTAGTCCCGGAGGAGGCAAATCGCTCGACACAATACGGTAGTTAGAGAGGGGGCGCGGATCGGCGGACGTTTAACGAGCAAATTATTTAGTAAATGTTGCCAAATAATAACATTAGTGTGTGCGTGGGGAGCGGCGCCGCCGGCATGCTAGTGTGCGTGGATACTTTAAAGAGTTCACTAAATGTTTGAACAACAGAATTATGATATAGGTAGGTCTTTTGTACTTCAAAAGTTAGTAGGTATATTCAAGTTACGGTTGTTTTGTTTTTGCTAAGGAATAAAATGGATAAGTAGCTGTTTCAATTAAATAGGTAGGTACCTTTTTACTAGCATTTTTGAGTTACTCGTCATTAGGAACCAGCATTTTTGACAAATTATTCAAATGTCTAGTGGGTTTATTTTTGATTTTTGCTTTCGATTCTTAAGTAGGTACTTGATGTTTCGGTAGACATTTATATGTTGCGTAGTTAACATAAAACCTTCCACGCGATACTTGGCAATGTACAGTACAATCAACGTCTAGTCTGAAGCATCCAAGTAGGTCAAATAGTTCCTTCTGACGTTTGGTGACCACTTCTGGATTTGACCTCTTAGTTTGGTACACAATAGATATTTGCAGTATGGCGTGCCGAACTTTTTGACTACTACACTACACTTTTTGGATACTATATGTCGCTGACAATGTTTACAATGCTTGAATTGAAACATCGATCTCGACTATGTTGTACCTAAGACTACATCCGCGTTATCGATTACCATCCACTTTACCAGTATCATGAAAGGTAATAAAATAAACAAAAGCCGTCGTCCTTGCAGCAACAATCGCGGATAAAATGTCCCGTTCTATCCACAAAGGCTCGCGGTGGCGCGGAGGAGGCGGCCCCCTCGGCCGGCCAATGAGAGCCCTCCGCCGAGTGCCAGTGCAAACAGCGCCTCGATGCCACAATTGAACCTCCTCGACTGCTCAGTCCACTGATCCATTGTCACCATTACAGTAATTATGAACTAAACGCTTCAATTAATGACGGTTTTATTGACGCTTTACGCGCGACAGAGCGCGCACAATTGACGAATCTTTAGCCTATTCACTTTTGTCCTATTCAGAGTAATTGTTGGTAAGGAAAGACTGAATGGGATAGCGTTGAATTTTTCTGTCTTGCATGCTGAGTGATTCGGTCTATACTTTTGAAGCAAAAAATTTAAAGCAAAATTTATTTCACATAACATACTTTATCTGTCTTTATCCCCTACGGAGTAGACAGAGCCTAAGGTAAAAAAACCTTAAGGCCACTTTTCGCATGATTAAGCGCATAGCTGGAAAGGGAAATCAAAATAGTGATGGGGTTGCTAGCCGCATCGCCTAATGACATGATTCCTAAGACTTTCGCCCATTCACTCGATGGGCTTTTACCATCTGCGCGGGAAGAGAAACAACTTGGTAAAATGTGTGTTTTTTCTTTACTCCCAGACCAGCATGGAAGAAAGAAATAACACATAAACGACAGAGATTACGAAAATGCGAATAAGAGCATAAGTAGGTGGGGCTATTAAAGTAGGATAGGAACGTAAGGTAACTTCATTCAATGAATTAGTTACCTACTTATCTTTTTACCCCCGACGCAAAGAGAGGGGTGTTACAAACATAATTACACATAAACGGATAACTCACGTATAAAAAGTCAAGTGATGCTCGACATGTTTCGGACTATTTCGTTTATGTGTAATTATGATTGAGTCTCACGGTAGTTTCATGTTGAAAGGGGTGTTACAAGTTTGACGCCGATATATCTCTCTGTGTGTGTCTGTCTGTGGCGTCGTAGCTCTTAATTAGATGGACCGATTTCAATGCGATTGTTTTCATTCGAAAGCCAGTTTAATTGCGGTGGTTCTTAGCAATGTTTGGTAAAAATGAGTCCAGTAATTTTAATGATGT
This sequence comes from Pandemis corylana, assembly GCA_949127965.1. NCBI lineage: Eukaryota > Metazoa > Arthropoda > Insecta > Lepidoptera > Tortricidae > Pandemis > Pandemis corylana. The sequence continues at coordinate 9,066,674 of OX421866.1, read as the reverse complement.
AAGGGATTTTTGGTAAAAAATGTTTTTTTTTTTATTAACGTATGATTACTCGATTAATGCCGTGGGGGGTTTTTAATTAAATTTTTACTTATAGCTATTGTCCGTTATTCAATTCCAGCCTTTGTCCGTTATATTCAATGTTGTATGCATCTACCCATGTAAGTCGAGTTATGACATTGATCTCGAAGTAAATATTTCGATATTAAATAGGTACCTAACAAGGTTACAATTCTTTATTATAAAATCCAGAAAAAATAGTCTACCAAGTAAGTAATTTACTTTCTGTGACAGTTCCCACAATAGAAAGAAAACATAAGTACCTAAGTCTGATTGTCAAATGTACATGTCTTTATCCCTTACAGGGTAGACAACAATACCTAAAGGCCACGTGTAGCTAAGTAGTTGTAACTAAATCAAAACTGTATTTGCCATACAAGTAATATTGAACCTTAAGGTGGTGAAGACATTTTTTGATCGACTTTGCAATTTTAAGCACTTTCAAATGATAGATTGGATAGAGAGATTTCAAATGATTCTTCCATGCTGGTCTGGAAGTAAAGAAAAACAGAATTTACCAGTTGCTTGTCTTCCCGCGTAGATGGTAAAAACCCATCGAGGGAATGGGCGAAAGTCTTAGGAATCATGTTATGGGTGATGCGGCTAGCAACCCATCACTATTTTGATTTCCCTTTCCACCTATACGCCCTTAATCATGCTAAACGTGGCCTTATGGTTTTGTTACCTTAGGCTCTGTCTACCCCGTTAAGGATAAAGACGTGATATATGTATGTATGTATGTTCAAATGATAGGTACTTTCAAGTGACAACCTTTAAAAAATCGGGCCCCTGAAAACTTCCACAACGGTATGATTAAGATTAAGATATTACACCAATCCTCACCATAAAATAAGTTCGCTTTCCAACGTTTATTCAAACGCGCGTTAAACATCGCCACGAGCGAGCGGGCGTCTCCCCCGGGACTCCGGGACCGCGGGCTCCAAAAGGAATGGCTAATTCAATCACCTACGGAACGCTCTCTAATCCCCAAATTAGCAATACGATATGAATAAATAGATTTCGGTCGAACAAAGCTCGCCCAGGGAATAGGGAGCGGTGTTTAGCGAATCATTAGTTTTCGTAATGACGGGTTGCGTTCATGTCTCAATGATATTATGTCCGCGCAATATTTGCGTCGTGCGTTTTGCTAATAACTTTTGAGTAGGTGTTTAATTTTTTGGTGCTTATTTAATAAAAATATGTTGTAAGAGTTATGCACTTTTCTGTTATCCTCTACGAATAATAATAAGTCAAGAAGCGTAATTCCTTAACAGTTGCCGCTTCGATTGTCATTCCACTTACGCACACAAAGTAACAGCAATGCAAACGTAACACTCACTCTGATAGACAAGACAATGCTTGCACTTATTATTATTCATAGGTTATCCTACTAATATTATAAATGCGAAAGTTTGTGACGATGTGATGATGTGAGTGAGTGAGTATGTTTGTTTCTTCTTCACGCTAAAACGACTGGACGGATTTGGATAAAATTTGGAACGAAGATAGTCGGTACTCTAGATTAAAACATAGGCTACTTTTTATCCCGGAAAATTGCATAGTTCTCGCGGGACAGCGATAAACATATTAAAGGTCGTAGCTGTCTAGTTGCAACGTAAATAATTATTTCAAAACAAAAAAATTACCTTGCTACTCCGCTACTCACATGCAAGATAACCAAGCCTGTGTGAAATATATATGTTTTTCATGCAATCCCTCCCTCTACTGCTGCCAATAAAACACACATAAATCCCACAAACTTAATTATCCCTTACACCACACAAACACTGACGCGTTTCGATCCCTCTACGGGATCATTATCAAAGTTTAATGAGCACATGATGAGTGATGATGAGTTTGGTTATCTTGCACGTGAGTAGCGGAGTAGCAAGGTAAATTTTTTGTTCATTGAAATGGACCTCCGCAAAGTAACGCCTGATTCAATAAAATACTTATTTCAGAATATACCATCAACATCAGTTCTTAAGTCAAATTCTACGCGTTCTAATATTTAGCTGGACTGTGTTATTACTTATCTTATTAGGTTATATAATTACGAACTAATTTAGTAAGTAGGTTTAGGTCCTTAGTTTGAGTTATTAATTGTATCTGAGACTTTAGTCATAACCCACACATCTAGGTCATTAGTAGGTACTGTAGAGCTGCCTTGAAGAGGCACTTAGATCTGTACGGGAAATCGGTTTTAAAATGTTCCTATTCGAACTGTTATAGCAGAAGGCCCAAACTATTAAGAGTTAAAACGCAAACATTTGTAACGATACTTTTGACTTTATTTCAGATTTACTAATTTATTACAGAGTTTTATAAAATGTGCCTTATCAGGCTTTCGGTTCAAGCTGATCTGAGAGCCGTCCCAAGTTCCAAAACAAAATATTTTAAAATATCGAACGAGTGTTCGATATTCGGAACCTGCACTAAATCTCAAGGCAGCCAGCAACCGAAACCTGCCAGTATAAAACTAGCAGAACCTATTCCTACAGTACTTAGGTAAAGATTTTTACAGGGCTAATTACGTTTTGAGTCGCTGCCTCCTAATTCTTTTAAAACAGCGCCTACACTCGGTCATCTAACCTGCTTATAATTTATTTTTATAGGTTGGTATAATTAGGTATGTCATGGACGAATTATACGTCCAAGATAGCCCGCAGATTAATCCCGTATTGTGGACATAATATAGATCATCATTTTCTTCGTTAGTCTCTCTGAAATTATCGTTAGTGATATCGTTAACTATCGGTGGGTCGCCTGATGATAAGCGAACACCACCACCCATGGACATTCGCAACACTACATAATTTCAAACGCGTTGCCAGCCTACAGGGCCAATATACCTTGTGCCAGCAATTTCACCGGCTGTCTTACTGTTCATTCCGGAACACAGCAGCGCAAGCACTGCTACTTGGCGGCAGGATTATCGAGTACGATGGTGATAGCGATCCCGACGGACCTTGAGGTCCTAACACGTATGATGCTCAGAGTTTTTTTTATGCAAACTAAAGACCGTTGCTGAATCCAATTTGATCAAAATTGTAGCGAATTGTAGTGCCATTGTGGTACAGTGTTATCTGGATCCCTAAGTAGGTACATACAATCGAGGGAGGACAATGACATTGGCCCGAGCAGTCGGAACGCCATATTGAACCAGCCACATAATATACCTCATTGTAGTGGTGACTGAACAACATGGATATCTCCCTAATAGGGATAGAGCGATCTAATTCTCTCACGTCAGACAGACTGGGAAACCTGCTTTATCTTATGTCCAAGACACCGCCGCCTAATACCGCATTGTGGACAACAACATGGATTATAATGGGGATACATCGAGCGATACGGCAATTAGGAGGAGGAAGCCCGCGCGTGCGCGCCGCCTAATTGTTTCCGGCCCCGACTGTAGCCCCCTCCCGCGGTCGCAGCCTCCTTCGGCTCTTACCCGATTCAACATATCTCTTAGTGGGGTTCCCAATCATTTTTTCTCGTATACCACGTTCAAAGTTTTGACTGGTTTCGGTAGACGCCCTGCTGCTACATTTTCATATCGCCTAAACCCATTTTTTTTTCGCGCCAACGTGGACCCAGTCTTGTCTTCCGAGGACCCCTGGGGGTCCACCTGGACTGGGCCATATTAGGAACCTTCGGTCTAAACAAACTATGTCGAACTTCGGTTGTATCTTCGGCATAGTGTCGTATACCTAGTCTGCATATCCGCGGAGTCTATAGCTCATCTATGCAGGTTTATACAAGATGTTTCAGAATAGTTCTAGAAAATTTGAGCAGGTGGATGGGTAAATTTTATTGAACACACTGGTAAAATCGTTTCATAAATACTCCACGCCTCATTCCGCAATTTCGACTGCTCTAATAACGCATGAACCTACTCTGGTATCTGTAAAATATGTTTTCGTCAGCAGCGATGTGACTTGTCTGTTCCCGATTTGATGCGGTCTTTTCCGTAATTGAGTCGTGTTGTTTTTTTAATAGACTGTCCGTTGGGGTCTTGAGAACAAAATGAAGATATAGGTAGAGCTATTTTAACCCCCAACTAGCACAATAGCATAGCAAAATGAAAATTAATTATGAAAATGTAGCTCTATTTACGACACACAACCTATACCTATTCACGAGTACGGAGTATACTTGATCATGACAGCAATTTAGAAACGTATTTTACTACTTGTCTTTTTTGCAGGCGGTTTATAGCTAGACAAATTAACTTTACATGATCGAATCGCCACAACGTCGCACGGAGACTGCGCCTGAAGTCTGCTTCAGGCAATGACAGAGAAAGACTACGTGGGACGAGACAACGATGCTTTACACTCGTAAATATTGTGCGCTGTTTATGTAAATGGGGACAATTGAGCGTCCCTCCTCAGCCCACAAACAGAAATACATAATAGCTATTCGCGCTTCTTTATGTGACTTTGGCGCATTGATTTTTTTGCTCGGTTACAGTTACGACTATTGGGGCTGTGGTTATTTCATTTCAATGTTGGTATTCTATACTTGGAGTGCTGAAATGGATATCTATCGTGTTTATGAATAAAAGCAAGCGTAGTTCTATGTAATTTTGAAATTAAAATAAGTTAAGTTTAGAAATCGATTCCTTGGCAATTTATTATACTATAACTAAATAGTTAGTTATCTACGTAAGGATTGCTAAACAATCTTATGAGTGCACCTCTAGGTTCCTAAGGACGGTCTACCAAATTTGAAATTATAATAAAGTAAGTAAGATTGTGAAAATTATCATGTGATTTACTTGCTCGGCTTAACGCAATTAAGCCGTTTACTTACCTACTTAGGTATTTAATTCAGTTAGGAATAAAAGTCCTCATTATTCTTAAAAAATCTAAACCGAATCTAGGGAAATGGAAGGAAACACGTCCGCTCGTTACCATTGCTTTAATTGAGACAGTCACATTATGAATCTACCTTACAAATCAATAACCTTAATCTACCCGCATATTATCATACGTTACAACTCTATGAATTTCAATATTAATACAAAATGTTGAAGAAAACGTTGCTAATCCCAGCTTAATCCTAATCCTAACTTTAATCTCGCAGCCAATTAATTAATTCAAACCTAACAAGAGCCATTCAGCGCTCGCGCACGCTAATCGCTGGCAGTGGAGCACGTGTCACATTCGCGACGGGCTTCGAGTGCATGGCGGATGCGTTACAGCTTTGTGAGAAGATTGTTTCCGGGCCAGCGGGTGGCGGGCGAGTGCTGGCAACACTTTTAGCCTCCCGTAACCAAAGGGTAATGAAAATGAAAATTTTATTTTTGCAAATTGGCCGCCAAGGGCTCTTTTACATGTCTTTTTGAATCTAAGGAAAGAGCACCATTGCCAAGAAGAATGCGCCGCAAGAAACTTGGCAGAAAGTCATTTTTCAAAATAAAATACATTTTATAAAATGGATGCATAAGGTCCCCGAGCCTTAAATTATATTAATCTATAGTAGAGACGTATAAAGTCTCTACTAGTCAAAACAACAATAAAAATAATTTAAGTTCAGTGGAGGTGTAAAACGCCTCCGCCGTCAAATAAATTAATTGGAGATGTCTCCAATGTCGAAGAGAAAAAAAAACGAAATGAACGGTAGGTAAAAACGGGACTATTACTAAGAGTCCACTGTCCGTCTATCTGTCTGTCTGTCACCAGGCAGTTTCTCAAAAACCGAGATAGCTAGGCTGTTGAATTTTTCACTGATGATATGTTTCTGTCACTAAAATCGAACTTTTCCCTACCTAGGTCTTGCTTTAAAGTAGGGCTCAGTTAACACTGGATTATATTCACTTGCCGAATTTGCTCGGAACACTCGGTGCGCGAGGATGACTCGCACTTGGTTGGTTTTTTTATCACAGCATTTTCTTTGCGTGTCTCCTATGGATTAGGGCCAATAATTTGGTATGGCAATACCGCCCAGCCACAGGCATACGAGTATCTACCCGCGAAAACGATGAAAGTATCGTGGAGTGCGTAAAGTCCAATTCGGATTAATGGCAATTCAGTATGGCGTACCTACGTAGAGTCGGTCTTAGAATTTTTTTTACTCATTTTAGAACCTTGTACCTAACACAAACTTCAAACACGACATAGGATGATAAGTACTTGAGACTAGAACGCTGCCATACCAAGGACAGCACATGTTTCTAAGAAACCAACAAGTAATCTCACTACGAGTATGACACGTTTCACACTCAACAAATAAAGTCCTTGATGGCTACATGGAGTTTATAGTAAGAGATTATCAACAAAAGATTAATATTTTGCACAACACCCCTTTATCAAAACATTGTAATTATGTGCGAATCTACATCACATCAGGTGTAATGGTTACACAAACGATGTAGTTATAGTTCATCCCATAATAGCGGGATTACCGCAACCCTTTGCGGATTGAAAAACTCCACCAAACATTTTGTTCGTCCTGATTATTTTATGCGTCCCAAACGTATTACCATCCGTCAGTGAATTTGTAATTACGACTGACTGTCAGCTTTACGCGATGTCATTATCCTGCATGTTGGTAAATATTTGCTGTGATAAAACGTAAACGCTTTTCCGCTTTTCGTAGCTGTCATCTGTGTTAAGCGATTTATCATCGTCGAGTAAATCGTTACGTATATTTACTAACATCATTTTCTTCCATACTGGTCTGGGAGCAAAGAAAAAACATAGAAAGTACCAGTTGCTTCTCTTCCCGTGCAGATAGTAAAAGCCCGTCGAGGCATTGGGCGAAAATCTTAGGGATCATGTTATATAGGCGATGTGGCTAGCAACCCATCACTGTTTTGATTCCCCTTTCCATCCATACTCCCACAAGCATGCTAAACGTGGTCTTTACTTTAGGTCTTGTTACCGTAGGCTCTGTCTACCCCGTAAGGGATAAAGACGTGATTTATGTATGTACGTATGTATCATTTTCAGGGAATGGGCATAGGAATCATGTTATAAATGATGCGGCTAACAACCCATCACTATTAACATCATTATTATTAGGTTAGGTGGTAGAGAACCCTTATAGGGATAAGTTCGCTTTTGTGCATATATTAATGTTATTTTTATTTTTTTGTGTATTGTATCTGTTTCTTTGTATAATAAAGTATTAACTTATTTACTTATACTATTTTGATTCCCCTTTCCACCTATACGTCCACAATCATGCAAGGCGTGGCCTTTGGGTTTTGTTGCCTTGGACTCTGTCTACCCCGATAAAGACGCGATTTATGTATGTACTAGCTTTTGCCCGCGGCTTCGCACGCGTGAACCATGAGCATTTCAAAGAAGCAAGCAATCAAGCAAGCGAGCAAGCGAACCTGCAAGCTTTCAAGCAAGCATGCAAGCATGTAAGTATGCAAGCAGCAGGCATGAAAGCAGGCAAGCAAGCTTGCAAGCAAGCACTCAGCGAGAATGCATGAACCTGAACATGAAGCAATCAAGCAAGCGAGCAACCAAACCTGCAAGCTTTCAAGCATGCATGCAAGCAGGCATGCAAACAGGCATGCAAGCGAGCAAGCGAACCTGCAAGCTTTCAAGCAAGCATGTAAGTATGCAAGCAGGCATGAAAGCAGGCAAGCAAGCATGCAAGCAAGCGTGCAAGCAAGCACTCAGCGAGAATGCATGAACCTGAACATGAAGCAATCAAGCAAGCGAGCAACCAAACCTGCAAGCTTTCAAGCATGCATGCAAGCAGGCATGCAAACAGGCATGCAAGCGAGCAAGCGAACCTGCAAGCTTTCAAGCAAGCATGTAAGTATGCAAGCAGGCATGAAAGCAGGCAAGCAAGCATGCAAGCAAGCGTGCAAGCAAGCACTCAGCGAGAATGCATGAACCTGAACATGAAGCAATCAAGCAAGCGAGCAACCAAACCTGCAAGCTTTCAAGCATGCATGCAAGCAGGCATGCAAACAGGCATGCAAGCGAGCAAGCGAACCTGCAAGCTTTCAAGCAAGCATGTAAGTATGCAAGCAGGCATGAAAGCAGGCAAGCAAGCATGCAAGCAAGCGTGCAAGCAAGCACTCAGCGAGAATGCATGAACCTGAACATGAAGCAATCAAGCAAGCGAGCAACCAAACCTGCAAGCTTTCAAGCATGCATGCAAGCATGTAAGTATGCAAGCAGGCATGCAAACAGGCATGCAAACAGGCATGCAAGCTAGCAAGCGAACATGCAAGCTTTCAAGCAAGCATGCAAGCATGTAAGTATGCAAGCAGGCATGCAAGCAGGCATGCAAGCAGGCATGAAAGCAGGCAAGCAAGCATGCAAGCAAGCATGCAAGCAAGCATGCAAGCAAGCGTGCAAGCAAGCACTCAGCGAGAATGCATGAACCTGAACATGAAGCAATCAAGCAAGCGAGCAACCAAACCTGCAAGCTTTCAAGCATGCATGCAAGCATGTAAGTATGCAAGCAGGCATGCAAGCAGGCATGCAAGCAGGCATGCAAGCAGGCATGCAAACAGGCATGCAAGCGAGCAAGTGAACCTGCAAGCTTTCAAGCAAGCATGCACGCATGTAAGTATGCAAGCAGGCGTGAAAGCAGGCAAGCAAGCATGCATGCAAGCAAGCATGCAAGCAAGCGTGCAAGCAAGCGTGCAAGCAAGCACTCAGCGAGAATGCATGAACCTGAACATGAAGCAATCAAGCAAGCGAGCAACCAAACCTGCAAGCTTTCAAGCATGCATGCAAGCATGTAAGTATGCAAGCAGGCATGCAAGCAGGCAAGCAAGCATGCAAGCAAGCGTGCAAGCAAGCACGCAAGCATGCATGCATGCAAGTAAGCACGCAAGCATGCATGCAAGCAAGCATGCAAGCATGCATGAAAGCAAGTATGCAATCAAGCATGCAAAGCAAGGACTCAAGCAAACATGCAAGCAAGCCCCCCGCATTGCCCCGCTGCCTTAATTTTTCTGAAACTAAACATTGCAGGATTTTTATAAAACAAACCTAACCTAACCTATAGGGCTGTCCTAAAATATATCCAAAATTTTTATTTTTTATTTTTTTTATTATGAACTGACCAGTGATTGACCTCTATCTCACTTGGTGGAAGGTGCAGATGAGGCCAAAGGTGTAACTCACTGGTTCAGTAATAGCCTATTCACTCTAGCCTTGAAGAGCCCTAGGTTGTATCTGTCCGGAAATACAGACGATGGGAGCGAATTCCATTCCCTTGCAGTTCGCATTAGGAAGGATGAAGCAAACCGTCTCGTGCGTGCCAGTGGTATATTGACAACAAATGGGTGATAGCTTTCTCTAGCTTTATCTTTATCGCTATCCCGCAGGAATTACGCAATTTTCAATGTGTTATTCCAGACTATAATCTATCTATGTTCCAAATTTCATCCAGATCTGTCCGGCCGTTCTGGCGTGAAAGAGTAACAAATATCCAAACATCCATACAAACTTTCACATTTATAACATTAGTAGGACATATTGTACTAATTTTACTAATAATTTGATTTCTTACCTGCAATCACAAATCTCAACGTAATAGTAGTAATAGTACCCACTTAGTAGTAATATATTCATCACCATCATCATCATCATACATCCCTCGGGAACCGTTCATTTTTCCGGGATAAAAAGTAGCCTATGTGTTATTCCAGACTATAATCTATCAATGTTCCAAATTTCATCCAGATCTGTCCAGCCGTTCTGGCGTGAAAGAGTAACAAACATCCAAACTCACAAACTTTCACATTTATAATATTAGTAGGATGTATCTATTTTCAGATATGGCTAAGGTGTGACAGTTCAGAAGCAGAGACAGTCGACGACAGAAATATCTACTGAAACGCTTTTGATAATGGAGCTCCACGTTACGCTAAGATATCTAATAATGGCGATGATAGGTATTCACCTAATTAATATACTATTGTATTGCAAAGTCTAGGTAATTGGATTTGTATGCGCAATGTAGAGTCACTTAGCGATCTTATATTACTTAGCGTCACTTAATAAAACCAAAGGTGCCCCTAAATACGTTAAAACATTTAATGCAGCCCTTTCACAAACTAAACATTATTGCACACCCTCCAGTTTAACGCTACAGGACGCGTTCACAAATAAAATATTCACATCACACATTTTACAAACCCTCCGCTTTATCCCAACAACCACTTTCGCCATCAGTCGACGCTGTCAATTTATATTTGCCTGCAATCAAAATTTGCACGTCGACACGTTCAAACAGCAGTTTGTACAACGGTGCCAGACGTGAAGAGATACCCTGCCCCCCGGAAAAGCGTTCGTAAAGGGGTGGAAAGGGGAATCTTGGAACATAAGCTCGGGCTTGATAGTTTAGTCGACAGCTAAACTAGCCCAATGAATAGGTGTCAAGAGCAATGCGTCAGTGCGGCCGGCGCCCGGGGCCCGGGGCGCGGACGTGCCGCGTAACCGGAGCTCCTCGCCTCATAATGCTACATAATTCAATTGATTCCCCGACACTACCCGCACGCTTCCTAGTAACTTCGTTTGCAGCGTTTTGATATCGGATACGCCGCTTTGACGCCTCCTTGTGCAGTTCTTTCCCCACTGACCGTTCGGGTAAAAATAAAAAGCGAAATAAATCGTCTATTTGCTGTATTAAGAAATAAATATTTCAAACTTAACGGCGTTAAATCTAGTGTTGGTACGACACGGCTGGCGAGGAGAAGGTCACGTGGCCGAGGTGGGCGGGGTAGGCCACTTTAGCGACGGGAGCTGACGCGTAGGCCACTGGCGCTGGGCCCTGGGAGTAGGTCACGTGGTGAGGAGCTGGCGCCTGTGCGTAAGCGACGTGGGACGGAGCCTGGGCGTACGTGATGTGCTGAGTTGGGGCCTGCGCGTAAGCTACGGGAGCTTGGGCGTAAGCTACCTTGGCAACGGGAGCGGAATACGATGCATAGGTCACTTGAGAAGGAGCTGCGTAGGCGACTTTAGCAACGGGGGCTGGGGCGTAGGCCACTGGGGCTGGGGCGTAGGACACTGGGGCTGGGGCGTACGCAACTTTGGCAACTGGGGCAGCGTAGCTCACTGGAGCAGGAGCTTGGGCGTAGGCCACCTTAGCGACGGGAGCTGGAGCGTAGGCGACCGGCGCTGGTGCGTACGCCACCTTAGCCACAGGAGCGGGGGCGTAGGCGATCTTCTGAGGAGCTCCCTCGTACCGAACTACGGCGTTGAAACCATGGATCTTATCCGCGGTGTATTCGACGATGCGCTGCACGCCGTCAGGTTGGACGAAGGAGTAGAACCCGTGGACGGCGTCGCCGTTGCGGTTTTCTTTGGCTTGTTTGGAGTCTCCGGTGAGTTGGTCCTGCACGGAGTACTCGTATTCGTACTGCGCGGGCGCCTCGGGCTCCGCGTATAGCACCTTAGCTGGAGCCACCTCGACGGCTACCGCTGCGGCTGTTGCCACGATGCAGAAGAAAGTTGCGAGCTGTTGGCAAAGTTACGGCTTTTTATTGAGGAAAATATTTACTTAATAGGTTTTTAGTATGTTAATGTTAGACACGTTGTTATCTGTAATTTAATTAGTTAGGTATTTGGTATATTTTCAATAAAATCAATTACATATACACTCACAAAACAAAATGTTCTCAGATAAATTGATCAATAACTAAACTTTTGACAAATTGTTTGGCAAAGCGACTCGGTTTTCACTAGGCATGAGTACCTATAGTAGTTAGCATTGAAATTGTAACGCCTTTACGCAAGGATCGTAACTAGTTCTAAAACTGGATTATTTTAAGTTTTTTTGATGAAATATTTTAATTAATATCATGATGATACTCACTTTGACTGCCATGTTGTTTGGTTTGATCGTCAATGTGCCGAGATGTGCCCGCGCGCAGCTTTTATAGTATAAGTTGCGCAGACGACTCTACGTACGCCCTGACGCTAGGGTCAAAAACCAGATCAATGTAACATTATGTAATTCTAATAACTCCATATATGACGGGCGACTCATATTTTCGGAATTCCAAGGCTGTTGTTTTGTCGCCAATATGAGCTGCGTTTTGATGCGGTTTGTTTTTGTTTGAGAGCTGGAGTGAATAAGATATTTCTTTTAATTTTATTTATATCGGTTCAGTCGTTTGATAATCGTAAGCTTACCTATTTCCTACTTGACACTAACGATTCACAGATCAACGGCAAAGTGCGCCGTTGCACTATCAAAATCCTTAACTATTACCTAAACTTATCTACAACTAAGAAAGTGTATTTCACGTACCTATCACGTACATATGTACCTACCTATTAGAATTAGTGTTGATTGTTGATTGAACTCGCGAGTAGGTAAGTAATTAAAAAAAATTAAGTAGATTAAGTAGGTACTCAACTCACATACTTTTAATTAAGTTACAAGGCAGAGAGGGTTTTTTTCTGTCGAACGCTAGTTTTTTTCCGAAATGCTGTAAAATAAGTTTTCATAAGAATATTAAAAATAAATACAAAACAAATATCTATTCTCTCTAGCAGTCAAATATTAAAAAAAAATATTCGTATCGGCTTTAATCAAATAAGTATCAAAAGCGTTAATTCCGATTTGCATAATACCTATGTCCTACATACCCATACCTAATATCGATTGTGTGTTGATTACTCATTTGATTGTACTTTGATATTATATCATATCACATCATACTTACAACGATCCTTATCTCTTAGTTAATTACAACCGCCCACGTTCGTGAAATCGCCAGTGTAAACTTTCATTGTAGATAGATGTAACTACATACACTTTTCTATCTTAGAAGCAAAGTCTAATCTTACACAATAGGTACCTAAATTTAATACATTGGTGTTTATACATACATACATATATCACGTCTTTATCCCTTACGGGGTAGACAGAGCCTAAGGCAACAAAACCTTAAGGCCACGTTTAGCATGATTAAGGGCGTTTAGGTGGAAAGGGAATTCAAAATAGTGATGGGTTGCTAGCCGCATCGCCTATAACATGATTCCTAAGACTTTCGCCCATTCCCTTGATGGGCTTTTACCATCTGCGCGGGAAGAGAAGCAACTGGTAGATTCTATGTTTTTCTTTAATCCCAGACCAGAATGGAAAAATGTTTGGATATGTGTGTGTACGTGTGTCTATACAACACACGGTAAAATAAAAATACAGAGAAAACTACACGGCAAGCAAAAGGTGTCCATATCGGTTCAGATAATTATCGTTCAGGCAATTCTTTAGCTGTAGAAAAAAATAGGAACATGTTAAAGCATACTCACTGAGACAAATAGCTACATATATTGCAATAACTAACATATACAACGTAACAAAAGTAGTGTAGTGTAGTAACTCGAAACATATTTGTATGGAAAGTGCACGGTTATTTTTGATCGTCAGTATACAAAGTCAAGCAATCGTGCGCTGTGCAGTGCGGTTGACCTTGGACATTTTTTACGCTAATAACGACAAAATCCATACTTTAATTTACATAAAAATAGTATCAAATATTTCATTAACGCATTAAACGGCATTGAGAAACTTAAATTACCACTCGATTAGTTATAAATTGGACACATTTGGCGTCATTTCCTCACGATAAATATTTTGACACACTAACGTAATTTCAAATGAGCCGTCGGTCTGGCTGTGGGACTCCATTCGACTAAGCGTTGTAAGGCTAGGAGCGCACACGCCTGTAGCTTGCACATTTTTGTGCAAGTGCCTGGCACATATGTTACGTCACGCTTCATACAATTATGACACGAGAGTGCAATCTACTTGCACAAAAATGTGTAAGCTACACACGTGTGTATACCCGGCCTAATTTTAGATGATAATTTTTTTTTATATATATTTTTTTCTATGGTAAACAATTTTTTTTTAAAACAATGCAAGTCGAACAATATCTTAAGACCTCAACTTGGATTCTTCCAGGCTGGTCTGGGAGTAAAGAAAAAACATAGAATTTACCAGTTGCTTCTCTTCCCGCGCAGATGGTAAAATCCCATCGAGGGAATGGGCGAAAGTGTTAGGAATCATGTTATAGGCGATGCGGCTAACAACCCATCACTATTTTGTATTCCCTTTCCAGTACGCCCTTAATCATGCTAAACGTGGCCTTAAGGTTTTGTTACCTTAGGCTCTGTCTATCCCGTAAGGAATAAAGACGTGATATATGTATGTAAGTATGTCAACATGGCGTCGGATTTTTGTTACAGTGCTGTTATACCAATGTTTTGATGCATCTGTAGGCTTATTATGTAACTCGCTCGCAATCGCCATCGTATTCATTTTGACAGTTCTTGTATGAATGTGACAGCTAGCTGATTCCGATCCAAATTGTCAGCCCATACGTGAACTGTCAAAATGAACACGATGGCGATGGCGAGCGAGTTAGACAATAATCGTACTGTTCGTGTGTATTATAGTACTTATGCTTATGACTGTAGGTACGGGAGTAGCACTTTTCAACAACTACGCCGACGAACAAAAATAACGAATCTAACACATTCCACATTGGGATGTGTTAAATTCGTTACTTTTTAACTTAAAGTACTACATTAGTGCAAATTGTAATGTACAAGAGCGCATCTTTGTCGCTTTCGCGCTCTTTCTAACCGATGCATTTTGGAAGGGACAGAAAGAACCACATCAATCGCAACCACATCTCGTAGTCGATACTAATCCATGAGGAAAGTCGCGTAGAAAACTTGTACGACATTAAACTTCGGTAGGCATGTGTGAAAACTAGTTAGACTAGTTGTCGTAGACGATACATTACTCTAATTTAGAATTGCCAAACTAATAATTTACATAAGCCGGTACTACGCTTGAGTAAGCCGAATATACTCTTTTGTCATACATGTGGGAGCCACATACAGTGTGCCTATAACCAAACTGTTACAACCGGTTTATAACCCTGTCGCAGTGAACCACCGTTGTAATTGTTTATCATTATCAATGAAGTTACTACGACTTTTATGGATAAAAGGTTCTAGTGCGGGTCGTGAGTGGAATGGTTAGATATTTACGAGTGTATGGAGAATTTATATCTTGTTAACATGGTTGTTAATTACCCATTTTGTTGATTGGATTACATTTGAATATTGCAGAATGTAACACAATGATAATTTTACAAGTTTGCGTCATGAAGTTAGCTAATTAGTTAACCACAACAGTTAACAGGTTTTCTACCAAATCTGCGTCAAAATCGTAGATATCGTAATAATCGTATAATCGTAAAGTAACGCTTAAAAATTATGTCTCTGAAACTAGGTTAGGTACCTACGGGTAATTTTTTCCATTGTCGAGTAAAATACAGTTTTAAAACATGTTGATTGTGAAGTAAATAAATAAAGCCGAAATATCGCGGATAAACAACGCGGATGACAAAACGCATCCGAGCTACTAGTAACGTCGCGTCAACGATTGATTAACTATATCTACTAAGTATGGAAAAATTTACAGCTCCACTTGCGGGTCCAAACGCCAACAAACTTATTAACTTATGAATGTGACAGCTAGCTGATTCCGATGCCAATTGTCAGAACATACATGAACTGTCAAAATGAACACGATGCCGATTGCGAGCGAGTTAGATAATAACCCTAAAGAGCCTCTATTGTAAGTTTTTGCATATAAAAACTTTTCGAACGCGTTCACGTAAACGTCTCAATTACTATGGAATAATTGGATCGAAACGGCAACAAACTGTTCTCATAGTAGGTATTTGACATTTTAACGCAAACGAGTTCAGACGAAATTTGTGACCGAAATAAAATAAATCAATCAATCATTTATTGCAACCATGGTACCTATTTACAAACTTACCTACACTAAGAAGTACACGGAGTTAAGCCTCCCGTGTCTTGCCTTCAGTCGAGCAAAACACAAAATCGCCATTTCTAACCTTTTACATTTAAAAAACAATTAATAACATTAAAAAGCTGTTGTAAACACAATCCTTACTAATATTATAAATGCGAAAGTAACTGTCTGTCTATCTGTCTGTCTGTTATGTCTGTCTGTTACGCTTTCACGCCTAAACCATTCAACCGATTGCAATGAAAATTGTTATAGAAATAGTTTCAGTCCCGGCGAAGGACTTAATGATAGTTTTTTTCCCGAAAAATCGCATAGTTCCTGCGGGATAGCGACAAACGAATGGCAACAGCTAGTCAACAATAAATATATCGCAGCACGTGCACAGATCTCAATCAGTCACGGTAACAGACACGCATCAACAATAAGTCCTAATGATTATTCAAACGTTCGTCATCGATCAAAGCTTTCTGCGCGTTACAGATATGCACCAACCAGGTCAAGGGCTTGGTCAGACACTCGTTAGACCGCTTTTTATTACCACCAAAACCACCACAACCTGACCTCCGTCGCTACATACGAATGTATAACGCACCCAGAAAGCTGTGGGATCCAATCACTTGGTCATGCAATCACCTGTTTTACATGTTTTAGACTTGAATTGTAATACACTTTTGGACGTTACTTTCGTAATTGTTTACCGTATTAATATTATTAGGTACGGTTGCTAAATTAAACGTTATTTATTGCTCTCCTTGTACAATTTTTAGCACTACTTATTAGCATAATGTTACAAAAACGAAGTAGTTTTAGCAGTAGTTTTAACATTAATAATGCTAAATATGTCACAATTTAATTTCGATTTTCAATATATACATTACGGGGTAGACAGAGCCTAAGGTGGCAATTAGCAAGATTGTGGGCGTATAGATGGCAAAAAATGGAATCAAAATAGTGATGGGTTGCTAGCCGCATCGCCTATAACATGATTCCTATGATTTTCGCCCATTCCCTCGATGGGCTTTTACCATCTTCGCGGGAAGAGAAGCAACTGGTACATTCTATGTTTTTTCTTTGCTGCCAGACCAGCATGGAAGTAATAATTAATTCAATATATATGTATACTATGTATATTAAATGAATGGTTGTAAATTAGGCGAGCAATTTATTTACTGCAAACGAATAAGTCAACGTTTGAGTAACATTTTTATAAGTCCTGTGTATTTTTATAAATTCTAAGCCCTTTAAAGGCTCTATATAATATGGAGGCAAGACGCGATGGGCAAATTATTGAAAGACATTATTAGCTAGGTATGCTCCTTTAGTTTGCTTCCTTTAGATTCGTTCAATTCCAACGTATAGTCCCAAAAATATTAGAATTTGATTACCTAGGGGACAAAATTTGATTTCAAACTTGTCATTGCACCAACCTTACTAAAGTACTAGTTAAAAGTTAAATTAACATTAAAATTAAAAGGTTAAATGCGGTATTTTTTGCAAAGAAAACAGTGTTACTCGTAGATAACGGCAGGAGCAACTATTGTTTAGTGATATAGAATTTTACGGCCAAAGATGAACCCACTATACAAAGTTAGATGTACTGGATGAGCAGGTAACCTTTCTATGCGAGAAAGGTGTCCAATCTTACGACTTAACGACGAATAGCACTGACAGCGACGTACCTACCTGCCAAGCCCTAGCCGGCGCGAGTTTTTACCCTGACTAGGCTAGCAAATAGTAGGTATCCCATCCGTTAAGTCAGGCTTTTGGGGAGCCATCTAGATCCTTCCAGGCCCGTCCTATCCTGATACGAGCAATTGGCTACATTGCAAGGCACCGTCAGCTACATCAGCGATTCTTTCCGAGGCAGTTATATTCGCTCGCTCTTCCAGTATGCAGGTACCCGGCTTGTCAACTAGAGCTAAGTAACTCGACGAATATCTCATAGTAAAGCTTGTGCTTGTCTATTTCAGCGTATCAGATAACCTATGTACGAGTATAGAATTCCAATGTAAAACTTCTTTAGAAAGAAGGGTATGAAAAGTATCACGCAGAAGCTACCAGCGACTAGCCCGAACGACAAAAAGAGGGTTGCGCGTTAAGAACACTGCATTTATATGGTCGCCCATGACATAACATGCATCTTGTGTCGAAACGTAACGTCCCATATCAAAGGCAATTAGTCAAATGGGAAAGTGGGCCTCACAGCCTGTGCAAGTGTGCAAGTACGTGGACCTTTGCGATATCTCGCTGTCATATCGACGTGATCTAGTTATGCATTTCTCGAGTGTCATACGCGCTTTGGCGACCTTCAACTCTCAATCAAAGATTTAGTTGGAGCCCCGGGGCTGATTAGGCCTGGGCTATTCATGCTGTAGGCGAAAATCCAAGTATAAAAAGTGGCGCGGGTCACAAAATGTCACAGTCAAACCCCGACAATCCAATCAACAACAATGGCAGCCAAGGTGAGCTTTTAATTAATACAATTTCGTTTAATAATTAGTAGCTGAAAATATTTGAATTGTTTCTTTCAACCCTAAATATATTTTAATTATTAAGTCTGATACAATTAGGCTTGCAAATGTCTCTTGTCTCGATACCATGCACCCTAGCATAGCTACTGAACTTCTTATATCATCGATAAATCCTACTGGCTTGGTCTCCCTTGGTACCTATAAAAAGTGTAAAATGACTAAACTCATAGCAAAATGTCACTTTCAGTTCGTCGCTATCCTCTCCCTGGCCGTCGCCGCCTCCGCCATCCCTCTGGTGCCGGTCGCCAAGCTGGCTTACGAGCACGAGGCGCCCGCCCACTACGAGTTCCAATACTCCGTGGAGGACCACCACACCGGCGACATTAAGTCGCAGCAGGAGTCCCGCGCCGGAGACGCCGTCCACGGCACATACTCCCTCGTGCAACCCGATGGCGTCCGTCGCATCGTGGAATATACCTCTGACAAGGAACACGGATTCAACGCGATCGTGCGCTACGAGGGACACCCCACTGAGGCGCCCCACAAGATCGCCTACGCTCCCATCGCCAAAGTGGCCTACGCTCCGGTCGCCAAAGTCGCCTATGCCGCTCCGGTCGCCAAGGTCGCCTATGCCGCCCCGGTAGCCAAGCTCGCCTATGCCGCTCCCGTCGCCAAAGTCGCCTACTCCACCGCCCCTGCTCACGTCACTTTCTCCTCTCCTGCCATCTCATATCACCACTAGACTAAAGCCATTGTAAAGTTGAAATGTTGAGGCTATCTGTTTATTATTATGAATAGTTGCTAATAAATTATTTATTGAACATACTAGGACTTTAAATTAATTTCTAATTCTAAATAGCTACGCTAATCACTGGCCAATTTAAATGGCAAATGGACATCGATGTTTCGAATTAGACCCTGCTCTGCTCCCACCGCGGTGCGTTAATTTAGGAATTACTCGAAACTGAAAAATGAACAGACACGGGCCCAAGTTTTCAATCCGAAAGGTTTTACAACAAAAAAGTATAAACGTAGGATTCGAGGACAGACAGTAGGTACCTACGCCATAGTTCGTCTGTGATAGACTCAAAGGCCTATTATATTAGATAGACATTATATTGTTAACACAGTTAAGCATCTTGAGGTGAATTAAGAGTAGATACGTTAGATACGAATACGTTCGCATGAATATATGATTAGAAACAGAAAATAAGATCTTAAATATCTTAGTTTTCTCAGGGAAATAAAAAAAAACAATGACACAAACTATTTTGAGGATTCGAACGCTTCGCACAGATCCTTAACGGGGAAAAGTCGTGGTTAGTTTCATCGAATAAGTAAAGCTACGAGACACAATGCGGTAAAGCCGCATCCACACGGCCTATTACAGACATGATTGCACATATGAAAACTTTATATCGATGTCCAGCGAAGCGGAGGGCCGGTGGACCGCACGTGAATTATTCATAGCCGCGCATAGTGATTTCATCTCATTGAATGGAACTGCCGCCGGCTCGCAGTGATTACGACAGCGATACCTCCGTTCTATGTGGACTACTGCGTCCGTCAACTAGGTAGGTACATTATGTACTCGCGTAGCATATGTGGAGTGTGGAAAGCTGAGTTCGCGGTTGGATGTTGCTGGAAGTCACAAAGCTTTCACAAGGTCAAGCTATCACCAACCAAAAACCCAAGTTAGCTAGTTCACAAGTAGGTAGACAGTGTGAGGTATTTATTTTCAATCGGCTATAAATAAGTGTTTATTGAAACTTTTATTTTTAATGCAAGATTTTTTTGACTGTACTTCGTGTTGACTGGAGGCATTTGCATTGTCATTCAAGCTACACATGTATACCAAATTTCAAGTCAACCTGATGGGTGGAATGGGAGAAGCTTTAAAATAAATCATTTCTCATCATCATCATCTCCAGCTTATATACGTCCCGCTTCTGGGCACGGACCTCCTCTTTAAATTAAATAAGTGTTAAAAAAAATTAAGAGTTTTTATTGCAGATTGTACCACTTTCATGTAAAAACTGGTATCTTAATCTACCTGCATTGTCATCCAATAAACGTAACTGGGTGAAATTCGACTTAAGACTATTAGAAAAACACAAACATACGTTGCAAGTAAAATAAAAACTTGGAAAAAGGAGACCTCGGAACACAAAACCTTTAAACCTATTTGGATTTAAAAAAAAAAACTAAAATGATTAAACTATGTTTTTCTAAAAGCTTGACCCTAGGTGTATTTGAAACCAGTTCAAAAATCTTTTAAATTGCATGTTTTTAGACTTTATATTCATGACTCTAGTTTAAAAACACTATGTTATAACAGCGATTCGGCAGGTAAAAATGAAAAAAAGTGATTGCTTTTTATCCGCGCAGCGTCAAATTGAATGTTAAAGTTGATTTCCCGGCGGGCCGCCACAATTCCACGCAAATTAAGCCGATACCAATTGACTTGCCTCCAATGTAAATATTTTTGATAAATCCTTCCCTTTATGTACGTAATTACTTACACAATGAATGAATAGAGGCCTCAAACTGGCTTTGGGGTGGAATAATGGACGAAGCACTAGGAATAGGCGGGATATTAACTTGGCGAAAAATAAAGAAAAATAGGTTTCGGATCATGCATTCATTTGCATGATGAAATGTCAAGGGCAGTTGAAATGTTTCTTCAATAAATTACCAATCATTCGAGGATGTACGCCTTAAATACGCAATTAGAATTAATGTAGGAACATTAAGCGTTTTAATATTTGTGATACTAATATGTAAATAGACGTATTTAGCACCATATTTAGATAAACAATCCAGAATAACTAGTTGACGAACATTTAGGTAGAATTATTTAGTAGGTAATGAAGTTATTGCGACAGACTGCGTCTGCAAAGAATTCGTTTACCGCTATCTCGCACGCATGAACTACGCAATTTTCCGGGATAAAACGTAGCCTATGCGTTATGCCAGGCTATCCTTGTGCCAAATTCCAGCCAGATCTGTTCAGTCGTTCTGACGTGAAAGAAAAACAAACATTCTTACTCGCCAACTTTCGCCTTTATAATATTAGTAGGATAAAGGCATTGTGCGCTTTATACCCGCTTTTTAAAAATTAAAAAGTTATTATTTTATGGGCGAAGGAAGAATACTTTCTATTATGAAACAAGACATATCTAATGGTGTCTTTAAAAAAATCGTAGAAATGGTCAAAAGGTTGTTATAATGTACTAATGCGTGTGTATGTAGCTGATTGAGTCACGCTCGTATAATACAATTATTTTCAGCTAAATTATAAAAAAAAAACTTTACCTTTTTAGATCAGATAGCAGATAGGAATAGGCATCATAACATGAAAGCTTTGTGAACGCCACCTATAACCATGATATGAGGGCAATCCGCTTACGGCAAAAATTAATCACACGCCCCCACGCCAGCCAGCTTACAGGGGAGCTAATACTCGGCGCGCGCTGCGTTACAATACAACACGACACCGCCACGACACGACACGATTTTATACAGTACGACATGCAACTATCGTCAGTCACATCTAGGTATTAAAGAATCCATTGATCCTTTGTCCATGTGTGCTCGAACGTTTAGCCAAACAATAGTACCTAGGTACTACATTACACCCCCGAGGGTGAAATAAAGAATGTCTCAAATCGCAGGAACATGTCGCACGAGCCAAAAGCGAGGGCGATAAATATACGGAGGCTTTCTTTATCATGCCCGAGGTGTGTACACAATTTTACATCTTCCCCCGACCAGGAAGTGGAAATTACCGCTCGCGTAGCGTAGAAGACGTCACTCATATGCCTGAATTCTTTATAGCAAGATTGTGAGCGGATAGGTGGAAAATGGAATGGAAAGGTTAAGAGTACTTGATTATGGCCCGATTTTTCAACCTTCAGATAAGCACTTAACCGACATAAAGTTGTTCGTCGAATAGGTCCTATCTGACGATTGAAAAATCTACCCTAAGTACTCTTAATCTGTTTAGGTATTTATACTAGGTTATACCTACCTACAGATAGGTCGGTTTTACTTGCAAGTAATCTTGGAGTTAATATATAACAAGACATATAGCTTCATGTTATAATATGAATTTATTTAATAAAAAATCTATGACTATACTTACAAATACATATATTACTTTTTGCCTTCAGCTTTAGGTGGTATTGGACACTCATAGATGTTAATACAAGTATCTTTAGAGACCGACATTAACCTATTACCTTCCGCGTTGAATTGCAAGCCGCATACCTGTAACAGAAAAAATAATTTATCATTTAAACTGAAACTATTGCATAAAAATGTTGTGACAAAGATGTTAATGTAGGTATATAGTTTCAAACATTTACCCTGTAAGGGCAGAGCAATTTATTATAAAATAATCTTAAAACTAAAACTTATTATTATAATTACAACAATAATAATATTACTATTGCACTTGCACTTAATAACTAATTAGTCGAGTACGAGCTACAGTTTAATTAGTCTTATCCTCTAATTCTGCACAATAAAAGTGCCCAACTGTCTTAAAATAGGCAAGCCGGTGGGAATCGAGTTCTATGGACGCCATGCCATTACTGGTAAGTATAAATATGTAGTATGGATAACAAAATAAGTACATCAACAAAAAGTTTGTTACGGTAAAAAATATTACGTTCATTCCGCTTATCCCTAATATTGGTCTATCAAATAGTTCAATTTTATTTTCGGTTTCTTAAAATAAATGTTCTGGTAGAGCCATTTTTTATATTTTTACTTGCGGTTGCCCGCGATTCCGTCTGCGCAGAATTCGCTTATCGCTATCCCGCAGAAATTATGCGATTTTTCGGGAAAAAATTATCCTAATATCCTTCCTCGGGATCCAAACAAGCGGACAGCTAACAGACAAAAAACACGACAGAGTTCTCGCTGTTCTGAATTTTCGTGTTCACCATAAAAATATTAGTATGGTATTGTTTTATTAAAGTAAATATAGCACTGACCGTGCCGCCATGTTCCTTGAACACCTTGAGCTCCTGCAGTTTGGCGGCCAGCGCGACACGCACCGAGCCGTCCGCGCGCGCCGCCGCCGCCCGCAAGCCGTCGCACGAGAAGCACGCCGCCATGCCCCAAGACTTCAGCTGCGCCGTGCCTTGCACGCTCGCGCTTGCTCTGACAAAAAATAACTCAAAATACGTACCTTCACAGGTATACCATTGATTAAGCAAACGCATCTACTTCGCAAGTCCGAACCCCGACCAAGCGTCGGTTTGTTCCATACATTTTGAAAATACGAAGGCATTTTGAAGGGCAGTTGCTCTGTTGAATCGTTTTAATCGCAGCGGAGTGGAGGAGCATCGGTGCTTTTGAATCAGTTTAGATTTCTTATTTATTTATTAGGTAGCAATTTTGAACATTTACACTCAAGATAATCTATACTATAGCTTCATCCGTTCCAGTGTGCCCGCAAAACAGTTCTCACAGTAGGTAGCTAGCTTTGGGAACTATTTTCAGCGTAGTCACGAGGGGACCACCGATGCGAAATGTCTTCAAAATTATAAAATTGTATACAATATCATATGCAAGTTTAAGTGATAGACGGTTTCACCTGTAAGTAAAGTCAGCGTGCCCACTCAAAGGATACCTTAAGTTCTTAATTATACACAATACTGTAGTTTCAGTACACAACTTACGTATTATACATATTGACATTCCCGTCGGCCGACGCCGTTATAACAAGTCTCGAGTCGGGTGAGAACGCTACGCTATGCACGGCCGCCGTATGGGCTTGTATGGTGTGCAGCAGTTTGCCCTGCTCCGCGTCCAAGAGACAGACAACGCCATCTGTTGAGCCGCTTGCGATGTACTTCCTGTTGGGGCTCTGTCAAATTACGGAGATAACGAAAATTAAATGCAGATGGCGCTAATAGTGTCTTTATTTTTTAAGTTTCTGTTCACAAACAAAGAACGGATTTTTCGAAATTCCTACGAGATTGGAAACTAGCTTATTTTTTAACTGGAGTGCAGGGCCTGAGCCAGTCCAGTTATCTATTATAAAAAGATTTTAAAAATGGAATTCTTAAGTTTCTTTTACTTACTTAGTTGTATTGTAACATTTGTAAAATTATAATGTTCATGGATCAACACTAAAATTACGATATTACGGGATACTATGGGGTACTAGTAAATTATTTCTGTAAACTGCTGCATATCTATAGTAATTAAACACCACATATTTATATGTATAATAACTTACCCAAGCAACACTCAATACAAATCTTCCTCTTGTATCCAGTACTTTATCCAGAGTAGCCTTCTCAACACCATACACATAAAGCTTCCCTGTATGACTCCCAGTGACTAGTTGACTGCCGTTCGGAGAGAATGCCACTTTCCATACATCAGTGCTCGTATTTTGAATTGTATGGACTTTGTTGCCAGAGAGCAAGTCCCATATTATCAGGCTTGAGTCCAGTGAAGAGCTGGCAAGAGCTATAACAGAAATATTTCTAACATAAGACTGGAACATGTAATACCTAGAAGTAGGAAATAATTTATCGATTCAGGTGTTATTTTGCAGAGGACAATATTTATGAACACAAAAAATCATTCATTTATTAAAAGTAAAAAAAAAGTATATATTTTGTAGTAAAATGAAACAGCCAAGTCTGGTGTCAATCTCTAAGGGCTAAGGGTTCTTCCATACCAAATCAACTGGACAGATTAACTTGAAATTTGGTACAGTGTAGTCCGTTTAGTACAACTTCGTATTTAATAACCAACCGTTTTTAGCGACGTAAGTATAGGCATATGTTTGATTTTAATATGAACCACCATGAAAGTACATCCTCGTAAAAATATTAGATATAAAAAAAAAATTAAAGTACATCCGTTTATTACGAATCCGCCTTCAGACTGACCGCTTTTACTGACTTGTCCAGTTACAACAACAGAGTTGATGTTTTTACAAATAAATCAAAGGCAGGTAAGAAGCTATCTCCGCCCCGCGCATCCTCGTTGCCTACACATAGCTGATTGGAATGCAACTGTTTATTTTATGGTAGTACTTAATTTCCAGTAACAAGTATGCATACAGTCACCTAAATATTAATAAATACATTAATTTGCGATTAATAAAAAACAATAATGTCTGTTTGTTCAGTACAGCGTCCAGTTAGTATGACGTAATATCACCGGTCCCTTGGCCATCGTTATAACCAGATTCTACTGTACATACTTTTTTTTAAATCTAACTTTGGATAGCCATGTCAAAAAATAAATATTAAAGGACATATTATCAGAAAAGAATATAAAAACAATTTGATGTCATTTATGAAAGTTCACCATTCCTTCAAATGTATTTTTAACAAACAAGAGTGGGTGTGATATTTACAGATGGATGGACTAATGTCCAGGACAAAAGTATCAATGAGTGAATTTAAATAGTTTAGTCAATTAGATTTTGCCTCAAAACATATCTGTCTTTAATACATT
The DNA here is from genome assembly GCA_949127965.1 of Pandemis corylana. Classification (NCBI taxonomy): domain Eukaryota; kingdom Metazoa; phylum Arthropoda; class Insecta; order Lepidoptera; family Tortricidae; genus Pandemis; species Pandemis corylana. The sequence goes on along the minus strand of OX421866.1, from coordinate 9,040,860 downwards.
AGTCCAATAAGCACTGTAAGCATTTGGTTTTGTATTTTTTCTTACTCACTATGGCCATCTGAGCTAATGGCTACTGACACAACAGTCATAGAGTGTTCTCCCAGTGTGTGGACTAGCTCCAACCTATTGTTCTCAAAGAGCCACACTTTCACTAGCCCGTCTAATCCTCCTGTTGCTATGAAATCCTTTGGGGGTACCCTGAGAAATTAAAACTAGTTACTTTGATATAAGCTATGTAGTTAATTATTAATAAGCAATGTCAAAGCCGATTTCTTAACTTAATAACTAAATAAAAGTGTTCATACAAAACTAATGGGATTTGAATATCTCCTATTAAGTTGCAAGTTTACTTTATAAGTAGTAACTTACTTCTTATCTTCAGTGGTGTGTGTTTTAGCCCAAGCACAACAGTAAATGGGGTCATCGTGTGCACCTTCCTTCTTAAGTAATATAGAATACTAAAACAAGATAAAATAGCAATATTGAGAAGTTTGTGCACAAACAGATGGTTTAAATTTGCTAACTTTTTAGGGTTACGTACTTACCGCTGTTGGAGCCGGCATTATACTAATATCTTAAGGTAACTTTTAATTGATAAAGTTTAAAAGGACTCGCTGCTTAAGTACTTAAAATTACAGATTTTAATATATACAAAATCTTACCATTGTCACCAATACAAATACAAATACCTTGAAATTGAAACCGACAGTGACAGTTGACTTGACGTTGACAGTGGGACACCGGTAGCTCGGTTCGAGACACAATAAAACACGGATTAAGTATTGTTTGTAGGCCTAAGATATTGCTTATCCTTATCCTGATATTTTTCAGGATAATTTTCGGAGTATCATTATCCATCCAAATATGATTTAATAACTTGCACAATTTCATAAAAAGTTCCTTCAGTTCAATAGTGATTGAACTACAAACCAGCAAAATATAGGATTGATGTTATATTAGTTCTTTCCTTGTCGGTACTTAACTCTTTCTTTAATTTGGATTAACTTTTTTATGATACCTGGTACTACGCCTGTAGTCGATCAAACCACTGTAATGGGTAAAATAAGCCACGCGAGATTTGATCTTAATTATCAGAAAACAGACAGGTTGTGGTTAAAGAAAACTTGAAAAAAAAAGAGTGTTAGATGGAACTATATTAATACAACAAGTAGACAAGTAGATGCTTTCTTAAAATATTTATTACTTCTTAAATATATTTTTATATGTACACACGCTATAATGGACACGAATAAATGATTAAACTCTTGTCTTCTGATACGGATACTATCTTATTGCTGTCTGCGTTAAACTTCACTCCCCAAACCTGAAAGAAAGCATTATTTCATGAGATTATCGTTTTGGACTTATAATAATCGTGAGTTAAACTGAGTTTTCGGTTAATTTTGTGGACAAGTGTTTTACCACTTTTTTGTGACAGCAAGCTGATTGACACAGACTTACTTACATACATAGACAGGGCGCGAAGCGACTCAACCACCGTATCTTTATGCTACGAAGATCAGTAACTTTGTCTACTAAAACCATTACACTCTCTACATCGCGAGAAGCGTATAAGGTCGTCTTGTCTAGGTAAATGCAACTAATCCATGGACATATTTGCCATTATGAGCAACAAAAACCAACCTCCATTACTTACCTGATCATTGTTTTCCTTGAACACATTTTGACACTGCATGCTATCCAGGTCCCAGACCCGCACGGTCCGGTCTGAGCTGCTGGACACGAACCGCTTGCCGTCCGGCGAGAACGCCACGGACAGCACCCACGACGCGTGCCCGGACAGAGTACCCGCTAGGTTGGCGTGAACCCTGAAGTGAAACCAAACATCCTGAGCGATCGAGCTCTCAGACCAAAGTCCGGCGAAGTGAGCCAAGCCTCATAGTTTAAACTGGCCTTAATGTCCCGTCTGCAGAAATCAGTCTCGATTTTTTATTTGGTCTGAGATCGAGTCTTTATTTGCTACTTCTAATGTAATGCATACACATATCTGTCTAGCTAGCTGCATAGCTTATTTAGGTTCTATTTTGAAACTTTACAAAATCTTACTCGTCAACTTGAAGGTAACAAGAAAAAATATTTTTCATTTATTTATTTGAGCGTTTACTTGCTCTGTTCATATTCTACATACAAAAATAAATAATAAATACATATTAGGGAATAATTCACACAAACTGACCTAGTCTCAAAGTAAGTGCTAGTAAGGCTTGTGTTATGGTTACTAGACAACAATATACATACTTATGTAGAGAAATAAATACATAAATAGATAGAAACATCCATGACTGAGGAACAAATAATCGTGCTCATCACACAAATATAATGCCCTTACCAGAATTCGAACCCGGGACGCTTGCTTCGCAGGCAGGGTCACTACCAACTAGGCATACATACATAAATCACGACTAATAATCGCGCCTTACCCCGTATATATGTAATATAATGAAGTCCTTGTAACAACGTCCAAATAACTCATTATAACAGTTCATCTTTACTATGTAATAATCATAGCTTATTTTTAGATTACACATTTTTCTGAACACGTCACTGGCCGATAATGTAAGCGCAAATTGAAATTATTACACTAAAAAGAAAGCTTCATTGACCTCATTCTATACGAAATACATCTGTTACTATAATTATGTCACATATAGTTCATGAAACAATGTCACAGAAGCGTAGCACCACTTACACATCATAGAGCTTCATATGTCCATCGTCAGATGCAGTCAGCAGCAGCTGCGAGTCTGGCGAGAAGCAAAGACTGCGGATGGGCATGGCGTGGCCCTCCAGCGTGTGGACCAGCTTGCCTTGCGCCACGTCGAAGATGTTGATGATACCATCCAAAGCTCCGCTGGCTATGTACTTGCCGTCCGGACTCTGTGATTGATAAATAAATAAATAGCATGGGACAATTTACACCAATTGATCTAGTACCGAACTTAGCAAAGCTTGTATTATGGGTGCCAGGCAACGTATATACATACTTATACATACATACATAAATCACGTCTTTATCCCTCACGGGGTAGACAGATCCTAAGGTAACAAGACCTACAACCCACGTTTAACATGATTGTGGGCGTATAGGTGGAAAGGGAAATCAAAATAGTGATGGGTTGCTACCCGCCCATAACAAGATTCCTAAGATTTTCGCCCATTCCCTCAATGGGCTTTTATCATCTGGGCGGGAAGAGAAGCCACTGGTACATTCTATGTTTTTTCTTTACTCCCAGATCAGCATGAAAGACAGACTTAGGTATATAATGTTAATAAATACATACTTAAATTCATACAACATCTATGACAACAGCTGTATTCATCATACAAATGTCTGCCCCTACCGGGATTAGAAGAGGATTAAAGATATGTCAACATAACTGTGAAATGTTCCTTCTTTGATGTGTCAGGACACATACAATAATGAACAAAAACCCTTTACCTTGCTACTCCATTACCAGATGTGATAGACATGTTGGTGACCACATAGTGGGTTCGAAACGCGTCAGTGTTTTGTGTGGTGTAAAGGACAGTTAACTTTCTGGAATTTATGTATGTATTATACGGAGGCAGAGGATATGTTTAGTACAGGCTTGCCTAGCTTCTGTGGTTGCGGAGCAGCAAGGTAAAGATTTTTTTTTTCATTAATATGGACCACCACAAATATATATGATTATTAAATACGTCCTTACTTTACCACTTACGGGGATGACAGAACCCAGGGTAACAAGAAAGAGCGACGTTTAGTGTGATTAACGCAATGAGACAAAAGTTTTCTAAAAACAAAATTAGTTCCAAGATGGGATAAAGTGATATCAAAAAGGCCATCATCGTTAGTATGATATCGATAAATCAGACGCTCCGCTCCCTCTGTGTTACATTAATATCTTTACAGAAAGATTTATGTGTATAGTTTTATTTCCTGTGCTAAGCCGGGTGGGGTTGCTATTATGAAGTAAAATTGCTTGTTATTGGTGGTATAATATGCATTATTTTATGTTATCCCCATTATGAAGAGACCAGGTAATTAAAAAACAATAAAAATATCAAAAACCTGAATGTGTTTTGACAATACCACCAAATATATAGCAAAAAGATTCAATTCAAGAATGTACCTAACATATATGAGTAAGAAAATTACACCAAATTGGCAATCTGCTGACAAAGATACTGATAATTAAGCAATATCCTTACGTAAGCAACACTCAGTGTAAATTTCCCACGAGTGTCCAACGTCTGCTCCTGTTTTCCTGTTTCCACGCTGAATATGAGTATCTTTCCTGCATTGCTGCCGGAAATGACATGTTTGCCATCCGGTGAGAAGTCCAGAGTCCACACATCTGTGGTGTCAGTCTCCATGGTCTTTAGTTTCTCTCCCGATGCAATATCCCATAAGATTAAGGATGAGTCTTGAGAGCTGCTTGCTAAGGCTGTAAAGACATCATACCAGAATTATAAATTTGAAAGCAACATAGACTCTGTCTGTGCGACGTCTTCACAGTAAAACTGCTGTGCCACTTGATGATATTTGGTAAGACAATTGATTCATTATTCAGGATTAAAATAGGCTGCGTCGTTTCCCCGAAAATTTAACAGTTCCAGCGAGTTATAGAAAAACAAATTATTCGCAGAACAAGTCACGGCCTACAGTTAGTTTTGTCATAATTACATCAAGTAGTTAAAATTCTTTTCAAGTTTTTGTAATATGCTATACCTACCTATTGTAACGCTTTCGTTACGTATTTCATTCATTTTTTAAATGATACCTACCCCGTTGTGACGTACCAATTTTGGACGTTATAAATATTACAGTAATCAATTAAATTAGCTGACAATCGCAATCCTAATTAGCGTAAAGTTGAAGGCAAATGTTTTTATTTCATTATAATTATACAAAATGCATATTAGTAACTAGGTGTTGCATATATAGCCTGTTACTCAGGGATAATGTAGCATTATAATGGTGAAAGAATGTAAAAAATCGGTCGAGTAGATTTTGAGTTAATTCCTTTCCTTACAAACAAAAATACAAACGTAGGAAACCTTATAATATTAGTATAGTGGTTAGGTATAGATAGAGTATAGATTGTTGACTCCACAGTTGTTTAAACTTATTCCTAAAGTTAAAAGTTAATGACAAATATTTTGATTTGGATTTAACTGTACTAAGTACCTAGTAGGTAGTTAATTAAGCGCCATACAATTATTTAAACTTGTTTTTAAGTATAAAATGAAAGTAGATTTATTAATTAGATTTTGATTGTATCAGTAATTAGGGAACCCAATACCTGTTTACATTTGTTTGCAAACTTCGTATCGTAGTTAAGTGTAAAGTTAACGACAGACATTTATTAATTAGACTATCCGTTATATTATATTTAACAGCAATTACTTTATTAGGCATAATTTAGGGTGACATTTTGATTTGAAGTCAGTAACGGTGAATCATTTACAACAATTCATTAAATACCGATATTCCAACTAGACTTTGTAATAAGAAATAAGAAACATTTATTGTATAAAACCGTGTACAATTGTGATAACATGATTTTTATAAGTTTCAACAGTTTATCCATTTCGGACGTACAATATTTAGATTTATTATTATAAATTATTAGGTAATATCTTTATTTTAATTTGGTTTGGGCAGAAGCTAAAGTTTTAATTATAAATAGAAAAGATTTGATTGTTTGCTTGTTGGTTTGTATTGAATGGGGTCCACGCCTACTGAACCGATCTAAAACATTCACCATTAAAATACTACATACCTATCCCTGGTGAACATAGGCTAGGCATATTTAATTTCGCGCAGACGAAGTTGAGGGCAACAGCCAGCAGAAAAATAAGTAGCTATGCTGGAGAAGGAACCTTTCTCAGACTTCAACGAATGTGGCTCCGAGAAAATAATACCTAAATTAGCTCAGCCGTTCTTCAGTTATGAGCTTAGCGACACATTAAGCTATTCGATTTAATTTGTACAGTGTTCCAACAACACATGCCAAATAAATTTTAACTATAACTCAGAATATTAAAAAAAAAACATAATCCAATTTAGAAAACCAAAAAGACAACAATAATGGAACAGTAACGGATTACAAGCACCTGAGCTAAACCAAAAACATCCACAGAGACACCGGTTTTCTAATCTAGAATTCCTCTCTTGATTGCAGAAGCAAATTTAGGATGGATTAGTTGAAACAAATCAATATTAGAGTATTTTTCATTATAAATTTTGCACGCCAAAAATTTATTATCTACATAGGTATTTAGTGCGACTGGACTGAAAGGCACTGAGAATAGACGAGTGGACCGAGTTCGAAAACTCGAGCATCTAAATGAAAATGAATACCTATGTATATATAACCCTTCGTCTTCCATCACTGTTATCTATTGATGAAAACGGCATTCAAATCCGTTGCGTATTTTAAACTGTCTCAGCTCTCAGCGTACACTGCAACTGTTATAAATGTCTCTCGGCAAACTTCTCGTTTCTTTAGTTCATACCTACGTCTGTCAAATGAAACACGATGTTTGCTCAGAAGAATAAGAGTGGATGGAGCATGAATTAGTTTATCAAAAACATTTTTTCTGTCATTTTTGACTGGATTCGTTTTTAGCACATATGTGCTCTAAACCTTTGCAGTTGTGGTTACGACATTGCATGACAATAGCTTTCACACAAATACCATACATCAACTGTGAAATTTAATTCAATCATAAAATCCCTGGGCGATGGTGATCACTTTCCAACATTCGACGGCTTCCCGCTTCCGCTGAAGTCGCTACCCAACGACTATATCTTTGTATGTATACGTATGTACGGTTAAATCTTTTAAACTAGGTTACGAGTACCGTCTATAGTTAAGAGTAAGGCACATAGTTTAATAGCCTGTACGAAGCCAGGGCGGGTCGCTAGTTGGTAATAAATGATTACAGACTTGTTTCTTTTAACTACCTATGTATTAGTCATTTGTAATTGTGTCGTACAGACACATCATTCAAACAGATGATGCTTAGCGACAAAAATTCGCATAGTAACAAAAAAGGTCACGTGACAGTTAGTAACAGGTAGAAAAATTCGGAGACTACCCACCTGCTATGGGTGGTGTAGGGGTATAGCACGCGTCACGGAATGACGAGGACCCGGGTTCGATTCCCGGCCATAGCTTTACTTTTCGGATTTTTCTATGTGTTCTAATTTTCACTGACATTTAGAAATTTACCTATGTATTAGCTAAAGACAGACGAATAAAAAGGGATACCTACTGTAACATGATTGTCATTGTTGTGAATCATGCTAAACGTGGCCTTTAGGTCTTGTTACCTTAAGCTCTGTCTATCCAGTAAGGGATAAAGACGTAATTGATGTATGTATGTACTGGTAACATCCAGGTTCTCTAGTTTTGTATTTAGCGACGCATTTAGCCATTCGTTTTTATTCAAGTGGATTAATGAACCCACGCTAATTCTTCATTGTAAAAAGGCAAATATTTTGTTTAGGATCTAAATATTGGTACCTAATAAAAGAAATAAAAATGAATCTGTTTTAACTTAGGTGTGGAATTTGAGTGTACGTCACCTAGTAATTAATTACGCGCCACAGGCCTATTTACACTAAACTTGTTTTTAAGTATAAAGCGGAAGTACCTAAATGTTTTAATGAGATTATGATTATTTTAGTAATTAAGGAACTCATACCCGTTGAAACTTATTTGTAAACTTCGTAAATGTAAAGGTATCGAAAACATTTAGATTAGATCTAATACCTTTACACGAGCAATTCTTGTGTATATATGAATTTCGGAAACTGCTCCAACGATTTTCATGAAATTTGGTATGCAGGGGGATTCGGGGGCGATAAATCCATCTATCTAGGTTTCAGTTTTAGAAAACGGACCAAAAAATAATGCCGAGCTTCATCTAGTTGATTATGTATTATAACAGTAATTACTTTATTAGGTACTAGCGTTCCGTCCGCAGCTTCGCCCGCGGTAAATTAATTTTCCCGTAGGAAAAGGTATTTTCCCGCGGTAAAAAGTAGCCTATGTCACTCAGTGATAATGTAGCTTTCTTACGGCAAAAGAATTTTTGAAATCGGTCCAGTAGTTTCGGAGCCTATTCAATGCAAACAAACAAACAATCAAATTTTTCCTCTTTATAATATTAGTATAGATAACTTAGGCAGGCATTTTGATTTGATGTCATTAACGCTGCATTTAGAACAAATAGTTAAATAACTACCGATATTCGAACTAGATTCTGTATTACAATTGTAAGTAGTAAAAGCAGGTACCTAAATATAAAGTAAACGACAGTCATTTGGTATAGCATTCGTACCTTTTATATTTGTAACCAGCTTATTTCCGCGGCTTCCCTCCGCGACAAAAAAGGAAAAAATACATTCGGATAATGTACCTAGTTACAAAAGGGAAAATTTGCACGACTCGCAAAGCGTACGTCGCAAAATCGACATATAGCCAAAATTATGATGGTCAAAATAGTTGATCTATTTCTGAACTACGACTGGTTAATATTCAGCAATATTTTTCTATTTGCATACCTAAGTAAATAAATGAACCCACACTTGTTTTAACGTGTTCGTAAGTTTAAAGTTAAAGGCAGGCATTTGAATTAGAACTTGTATTATTGTTAACCAGCTTATTCTTGTGGTTTCCACTTCTATACACTAATATTATTTTTATAATTGTAAAGAAGAAAGATTTGATTGTTTGCTTGTTTGTTTGCATTGAATGGGCTCCAAAAATAACGGGACTGATTTGAATGAAACATTCTTTCACCATTAGAATCCTACATATCCCTGGTCAACATAGGCTATACAGCGTGGATTTGGAGTAAATGCGAATCTTAAAACAGCGTTAAGTTTAGTTCCGAAAGAGAATTAAGTTACCTCTTTTAAAAAGTAATAAGGAAAAAAAATATGATTGAATATCGTTTGTAAGTATGTACCGCTAAAGCCTATGTCTAGTTAAAGGTTTCGCCCGTATTCCAAATCAACACTGTATTTAATTTGGTAACAGCCAGCAGAAGAAAAAACATGCTGCATAAAGAGCCTTTGTAATACTTCAACGAATGTAGCTTCTAAAAAGTAAATAAATCGGCCCAGCTGTTTCTGAATTTTGAGCTTATTGACACATTAACCCATTCGTTTTAATTTACATTACAATGTAAAGTTAAAAGGACATGTTGACTAAAATCTGTATCATACTAGTAACTTGCGTAGCGACCCCCCTCGCCTTCGACACAAGTCACTAAACTATGTACAAGCCTTTGTCTTCTATCACTTCTATTGATGAAAAAACAAGCACGCAGTGCTTCTATTAATTAGTCTTTTGGAAAACTTCTTGTTTCTTTAGTTCAGATGTCCGTCATATGAAACACAATGTTTGCTCACAGGAATAGAGGAGTGAGTAGGCATGAACCAATTAGTCAAAAAAAAAACCTGGCACTCTCGGGGAAAACACCAACCTATAATTCCTGATTGGAATCGTTTTTAGCACTAATGTGCTCTAAGCTCCCGCAGTTGTGGTTACAGCACTGCATGACAGTAGCTTTCACATATACATACATTAAATGTTAAATTAGATTTAACCATAAAATTTCAAGGTAAAGGACTAACAAATGCCCATTGGAAGAACATAAAAGTATGCTGTACACCATAAAATACTACTTGAACTTTCAAAAATTATTGAAACGAAAACAACTGATCTAGTTCTTCACTTCGTCAATTACCTCGCCTTACATACTGACACATTATTAACAAGACATTGATAGCTAATTTGTTTTTAGATCTTAAGTTGCAGGCAGATATTTGATTTTAATCTGCATTATACTTTAATAAATGAATATACTTATACATCTCTATCCCTTATATACCTACTTGTTCTTGAGAGAAAAGTTAAAGGCAGACATTTTGATTAAAACCTGATCATTGGTATTAAATTAATTAGTTTTAACTTTGTCTTGGGTGTAAAGTTAAAGGCAGGGATTTTTTGTTGGAATCCGAGCATTGGTAATAAATGAATGTGTTTTAACTTAGTCTTGGGTGTAAAGTTAAATGTAGGCATTTTTGGTTGTTATCTAAGCATTGGTAATAAATGAATCTGTTTTAACTTAGTCTTGGGTGTAAAGTTAAAAGTAGGCATTTTTGGTTGGAATCTAAGCATTGGTAATAAATGAATCTGTTTTAACTTAGTCTTGGGTGTAAAGTTAAAGGCAGGGATTTTTGGTTGGAATCTAAGCATTGGCAATAAATGAATCTGTTTTAACTTAGTCTTAGGTGTAAAATTAAAAGCAGGCATTTTTGGTTGGAATCTAAACATTGGTTATCAATGAATCTGTTTTAACTTAGTCTTGTGTAAAGTTAAAGGCAAACATTTTGGTTAGAATATGATAATTAATGAATCTACATACTCGTTTTTAAATATTAAGTGTTTATTAAGTTAAGTCAGTTTGAATAGAATCTGGATAAATAGGCTGTAAATGGACCCACATTAAACTTGTAAAACTTTTTCTTTTCTTTTTTTAAGACCCTTTTCAAGAAAGACAGAATTTTTAGCATCTACTTGTGATGTCAGTGCCACATAGGACAGTTAATAGTCAATTTTCTACAGGGATACGAATGTCATGTGATCTTACTTTTTCCATCAGGACTAACAGCCACAGAAATAACTCCAAGCGAATGCCCCTCGAGTTGGTGCCTCAGTTCTAGCTTCCCATTGTTATCCAACTGCCATATTTTGATAAGATCATCCAACCCTCCAGTGATAATGTAGTCTTCTGCACCTTCTTGCGAATGGTTAGAGTCCCTGAACAGCAAATAATAATATTATTTAGATATAATTTAAGATGTTTCAGAATTTGCACAGCGTAATTGTAAGGTTAGCTTAGCTTACTGTGAATTCTCGGTATTTTCCGCATTCTCATCCGGTTTTTTCTTTTCGTTGCCTATTCTACTCCAGCCGCAACACCAGATTGAGTCTTCATGTGCATTCTCTTTTTTTAATTGTAAATAATACTGCAAAAATACCCAAGTTAAAGCATATTGGAGCGGTTTGCCGGGTCTTAGTTTTAATGTCATAAACTTACCAATGTTGTAATGGACATAATTATATTTACTGAACCTAGGTCTTAAATAGTATTTTTTCGGAAATAATAATAAAATAAATGCCTTAAGTTTATAGTAATTTACAAATAAACAAGCGCTTTTGATTTGAAAATAAAATTATACTTTGTCAAAATTTTGACAATAAGTCATAGTCAAGTCGAATTTTATTTTTAAAATATTGTTCATGTTGTAGGGAAAAATAACTTTTATACAATCTGTATACTTAATTTTTCCATTTAGAATGTGATTGCACTCTCCAACAAGAGCGATATTTGAGTTTGCATATGAATGGGATGGCTTAAACCATTTATTTATTCATCAAACCATAGAGAATAGAGTCATTGTGTTAATCTGTATTCGGTATAGCTTATCTGTGGTAGACACTTTTCGCGTCTGTGGGAGACAGCGTCATGCATTCATTTGCGTTCGTGCGTCGGTCGTGGAAAGACGTGGTGCTTTGTGTTGAATTTATTTCCCAAATCCCTCATAATTTCTGTGCATTGACTAGTGACCAGTGATCATCGTTTCGCCTGTGACTTATAGTGAAGTTTAATAAACCATATATTCAAGTAATATTTAGAAATGGCTGTGTCGAAATCTACAAATACGTACAATCGACAGAATTGGGAGGATTCGGTAAGACTTTAATATTTCTTTATTTGTCTTCTGTCACGCAATATGCGTATTACTTTACTTGCTTTTGCCCGCGGCTTTGTTCGTGGAGACTGCAATTTTCCAGTATAAAAGTATCCAAAGTAGATAAAAAATACCGTGTGGTCGTAGTATTTACTCTTTATTTAGTGATAGAGAAACTTCGAAGAAACAATATCAATCTCTTATCCCCTATCCTGTGAGAAATTCGAAAAATCCTCACTGCATTATCTTTAGTAATCAAGAAATAGTCGTGTCTGCTAAACATTAATTCTTTATTTCATATCCCGTGATAAATTTAAAAATTCCCTGTTTGTGTACCTCTGTGGTCCTCAAGGAATATGTCTGCCAAATTTTAAGAATATAAGCAAGTCAGCTGATATAAAATGATGCTCTTGAATTCATTCCACCCTACTTGCATGCCAAATATTAAGATTTATGTATTGTAATGTATAAATAAAACACTAATTTATATTAGAACTAGCGAATCGCCTCGACTTCACATAGGTTATTTAAAAAAAAGTCCTCGGCTGCAAATGCCCATGCATGATAAACTCTAAGAGATTGTCGAACTGTAAGGGAAATGTCCCGTCTATGATTTAAAAAAACTGCATAAACAAAGTCTCGGGCAACAGCTAGTGTTTGTTTAATCCTTCCTTTTGAAACATTCAATCTATTGCTGGATCCGTGGCATAGTTTAAAACATTGAAGTATTATACATACAGACTGAAGCAACTTTGTTTTATACTATGTAAAGATTAGAAGGAATGGACAGACACATATTTTCTTTTAAATCATACTATATACCTAGAATTAAACTGTTAGACATTAGGAAACACCACTGAAATACTAATTTTTGCAATTTTCTTTGCAGGATTTCCCAATTTTGTGCCAAACATGCCTCGGGGACAACCCATACATTCGCATGGTATGTATTATTTTTTCATTTATTAAATAATCATTATGCCTTTGCTCAGCAGTGAGACATCAAATCGGCAATTAAAAAGAAATCAATTCTACGCTTTCTAGTATCTTGTAAGTAAATTAAACTTATTGTCAATGTCTTATTTTTTTCAGACCAAGGAAAAGTATGGCAAGGAATGCAAAATATGTGTTCGCCCATTCACTGTCTTCCGTTGGTGCCCTGGCTCTAGAATGCGTTTCAAGAAAACAGAGATTTGTCAGACATGTTCGAAACTGAAAAATGTTTGTCAAACATGCTTGTTAGATCTTGAGTATGGTCTCCCAATTCAAGTCAGAGACGCAGCGCTTAAGATACAAGATGATCTACCTCGTAATGAAGTTAATAAGGAATATTATATTCAGAACCTAGATAGCCAAATGTCTAAATTTGATTCTACTCAGCCGAGTAATTCTGCACTCAAGTCTAAAGGCGCCTCAGACTTATTGTTAAGATTGGCACGGACCGCACCTTATTACAAACGGAACAGGCCTCATGTGTGCTCATTCTGGGTGAAAGGAGAGTGTCGTAGAGGAGAAGAGTGCCCGTATCGGCATGAGAAGCCAACTGACCCTGATGATCCTCTAGCTGACCAGAACATCAAAGACAGGTATGACCGTTTTATTCTCTTTAATTTATTATGCGTCTTCTTGCTACTTCACCTTAGTAAATAATAGATAGGTTTCTAATTTATAATTCTAATTTAGGCCCCAATGCAATATTTTGTCAGCAATTTTCATTTCACTCCAACATATATTCTAAAAAAATAGGTATATATAGCTTATACCTGCATTGGAACTACTCAAATTAAAAAAAAATATATATTTTTTACAAATGTTAACGAACCTGTCCGAATTTGAGCTTCCAAGACTAGGTAGTATTAGTCATGCATTTAGTTGATAGATCAGACAGGACAAACAAATTTATAAGTATAGGTTTGTAGGGTGCTATAAATTTTTGTTTTGACAATTTTACCAACAAAATTGGAAACATTGGGAACTGTTCATTTATCTAAATATCAATATTATTGTCAACAGGTACTATGGTGTAAATGACCCGGTGGCTGAGAAGTTGATGCGCCGTGCTGCTGCCATGCCTGCGCTGCCTCCTCCCGAGGACAGGACCGTGACTACTCTCTATGTGGGCAATCTGCCAGAGAACATTACTGAGGAGGAGCTGCGAGGCCACTTCTATCAATACGGAGAAATAAGGTATGATTTCACCTTTTTTTTTAAAATAACTAATTGGTAACCTGCATTCAGTTTATTTTGTTACAAATTGGAAAGTTTGTTTCTGTTTCAAGGACATCAATGAACCTCGACTTCAACAAAAATATTGAATAAATTTCCATCCAACATACTGTACTACTATCCTATGCATACTAAATTTCAAGCCTATCTGACCACTAGAAATGGGTGAAATTTTAATTCCAATTTTGACCCAAACACATTGCAAGTCCATTATAAGCTTAGGTATAAAAATGATTTATAGACTTCAATGAGACATGTTTTCATGACAACAATTCCCATTCTGAATTCAATTTGCTTCTGGCAAACATTAGATATTATGTTATTGACGTTTTTTGTCCACCTGTGCCACATGTGGGCAACCTAAAACATAACCTCCATTTTATTTTAATATTTTATAATAATGAATTGTTTATTGTTGATCTAGGTCTCTGACGCTGGTGCCACGAGCGCAATGCGCCTTCGTGCAGTACACCACCAGAAGTGCGGCTGAGCATGCCGCTGAGAAGACCTTCAACCGACTGGTTATTGGTGGCAAGAGACTTACCATCAAGTGGGGCAAATCACAAGGTAAATCTTCAGTTCTGATAAGTCGTGCGTCTGTGTCCCCTTAGCAATACAAGGCATAATTGATACAGGAGATAGTGAAATACGTTTTGCCTTCTGCTAAGACAGGCACTTTGGCCATTGAAAAGTATGTGTAGGTATAGCCCCTAAAAATGGTATTAGAATTCTAGTCGATGCCCCGAAATAAAGTCAATTTCAGTTTGGAGTTTAGTGCTTTAAGTATTCCATTTACACATGATAATAATGTATTGTTATTTCAGGACGCCAAGGCGCCAGTGAAAAGAACGAGATAATGCCTGCTCTGGAGCCCGTGCCCGGTCTCCCGGGAGCCCTGCCACCGGCGCCCGCTTTCCTGCATCCGTTCCCACCACAGGTAAGTTTACATTACGGTTACTATTATTAGTGAGATTTTGCAGGGTTGAGGAATATTTAATATCCCTTTTTAACTAGACTAAAGGATGATTAATTTCTGTCTTAATCTATAATAAGAAGGAATAAATAAGAAATGATCTAGTCCTGAACTGAGCAAAGTTAAATCAACAGACAGACGGACAGACAGTGAAGCGACGCAAAGCTCGTATCATGGGTACCAGGCATCGGATAAACATAGCTACATATTTTCATATAAATGAATAAATACATCTTTAAATTCATATTAAATCTACAGGCAAGCGATGCCATAAGAATTCCTTTCGATGTTTACAAAAACTAACAGTGTCGTATTTGCAGATGCCTCCGCCGCCGCACCGCGCGAACGATTTCTTCAACCTGCACCACTACGGCGCGGCAGCGGCCTGGGCGGGCGCGGGCTGGGCGCCTCCGCCCGCCCCCCTGCAGCCGCCGCCCGCGCCCCCTGCCCCGCCCGCGCTGCACTATCCCAGCCAAGACCCCGCGCGACTCGGACACGCGCATGCCAACGCGCCGCAGACCTAGACTCTGGTTTCCTAGTGAAGTGATAACTAGTGTGGTGATCCGATTTCGTTTCGGGCCAGGACGAGCCCAATTGTACTCGACGGCCGAACGAACGAGTGATGTAGCACTAGAGAGAGACTTGTATAGTTGCATAATTTGTGCAGTTCTATTTTCGAACTTAATTTTAGTCGGCCTAGCCGGATTGTTGTTGAGACTGCGACTGTAGTCACTCTTGGAAAATTTACATTTTGAGTTGTATGCTTGGGAACTGGCTAAAGATAGAGTAGGTGCATCGGAATCGTGTCTCTCGCGAGCCCGAATAAAAGGGCGCACGTATTTTGAACTATGGTTCATCTTCTGTTGAAGATCTGGAAGTTAATCCATAAATAAAAAATATACTAGTACCAAGGCTGGTACCTCTTAGTTTTCCTTGACTACACTGTGTAGATAATATTATTATATGAGGTACTTATTTTGTCTCAGAACGACGCTTATCATCATTTTAGTGATTTTTTAACCTTTTAGCCTCCGAAAAGATTAATACAGAACATGCCAGTAGAGGCGAGGTGTGTCAAAAATGTATGACATATTGTCTTATTTATAAGACTACAGCGAATTGAGCTGGATATTTTGTCTTATATTTAAGACCATCGCAGTTAAAGGGTTAATGATAGCGTTTTGCTACTTGTATATACAATGTTCCCCAATCTACATGTATTAATAATTAATTTTAAGTCAATCCGACCACTGAAAGTGGATGAAATTTGAATTGTAACATTTGACCTTAAGTCTAAACAAATTGCGACCATTGTAAATTATATCAAAGCTTGTAAAGTATAACGAGCTGCAGTAGCTTGTGCAAACCTTTAGCTAGTTCCCAGAGTAGGGCATGTTCCTGTCAAACTGCATCTAGACATAACTGTGCTAAGCTAGCTGTATGTTTAAACAGGTTCTTGTAGTTAGTATAACTTTTAGTTAAGATTTCTTTGTAATTATACTTTTATTGCTTTGAATTGTAAAATTATAGTTTGGTTTTTACAAAATGTCTAATTAAGTCTTCAAGACAAAATTAATAGATAGATACTATTTTGTATGTACTACTTGATTGTAAATAAATGTAACTAGAGTTTTCGGAACTTTCGGAGCTCTGGTTATTTGAGTACTTTGGCCACTTCGAAGTATCTAGTGACTATAAAATTTGATGTAATTGGTGGAGTTGTATATATAAGTAAAGTGTTCGATTCTGTAGTGATATTGAATTTTATTTGTATTTTTTAAAATGTGTAGTTTTAAGTCTTTTAATTAAATAAACAAAATTTAAAGTTACATTACTTGTTTTTCTTCACAAAGTACCACTAAACTAGGATGGAACTTTATCTCTTTTTTTGTAAGTTACCTCTTCATGACAAAACTGTTAAACCAATGTTGATGAATTTGATATGAAAATTAATGTAATAAGTTGAGGATTTCGATTAACGTTTGTTACCCAAATAAATTCGCGGACAAGAGATAACGATTCATTCCAAATCATTATATTACACTACACATATTACACTATTAACTCCGCCGTTGCCGGTCCCAAGCCCGGATGTGAAAGGAGGAGGGTTCGTGAGAAGTGAACCGCTCACTGGTAAAAACAAGCGGTTTAGGCTACCAGAATTGGGCTCCCCTAAAAGACTGGCTCTGCGAGCACGGTAGCAAAGATGGCAGCCCCGTCACCGTGATCGGTATGCTGTGGGCTAATCACCTGCACATTCTCAAAACAAACATTATGAAACCTTCAAAGAGAAAGAATGGAGACGTCTCACAAAGGCCTCTGTACCACTGGGGTACCATAGGAGAGCAACACAACACACATATTACACATAGATAGGTACCTACTTGCCCCCTCATTCATAATCACTTGATAAATTTATATAACTTAAACTCCATTGTTTCAGTATGTCGTGTGGTAGACAAAACATAATTTAGCTAGGTAGGTACACCAAGACTTGACTTTTTAAGAATAAGGGGGTTAATCCTTATACCTACCTATAGCGGGTGTCACAAAAAGCGTAATGGTTATTTCCCATGCCCATGCCTGCGCTAAATAGTCTGTCTAAATACCCCTTCAAGCTTCTTATCATATTCATTCATAAAATTCTGTTTTTAAAGTTCAAATTAAAGTCGATACGATACAGACAAAACTTTACAGGGGTGTGGCTACCTGACGGGGTTTTTAAATAACCATTACAAACCCACCAACGCCATTTCGGCGTCCATCCAAATTAGACAGTTAATTCTTATAAAAAAAATAGATATCAATAGAGTAATTTCAAAATTGTAATAATCTACATACCTAGGTATACTTAATCAAAGATAATTAACACTACATTGGCTAAAACTGATAACAGATTCTGAATGGTTACACTAATAGTTATAATTTTGAGAATAAGAGACGAAATTAGAAAATCGAAGTTGGGAGTAGCCCCCAGCTCTCCACTGCCTCCGATCAGCGGCGATGGCGACGGCGACTATCTCCGGCCAACCCTTTCCGAGGGAAGCCGCATCTACTGCCCTCCGCCAAGTAGACTGAGACTAAGTACTTTAGGAGCTTAAATTTTGCGCAGGCCTTCTTTTTATCATTTCGCCCCTAAGTAAGTATAATGAAGGCTGTAGCATCCTGAAGATTAGCACAAAGCGATTTCATTCGGTCTTTATTATTCCCTGCTTGCGTTAGTTTCCTGAAGACTACAATCTAAGATCTAAGGGCCGATTATTGAAAACGTGTCACTCGAAAATATCATTCGACACTGGTAAAAATCTCGAGCATTGTGACAAAACTATAACAAAAACTTACGATTAGGTAGTTAACAGTATCAAGTAGCTAGTTCTAGTTAAAGCTCTACTTTACCTATTTTTCTTCAGGGCAATTTTTCACCACTTCCTAGAGATGCCCTAGGCTGGCAAGCTTTCAAAATCTCTAGCCATCCTCAAATCAAACTACCTAGGCAAGTGTGTTCTATTACTTCTATTTTAGACCACTTCTTTGCTAATCATCAGGCGTGATAGTGGTCAATCGCAAGAATAGGTAATAAAAAAAAATGTTAGCGAAGACTAAGTCACAATATATATTTATATAAGCTTGACTAAGCGCAGGAGCCCGATTTTTAAAAGCACTAGGAAAAATTACACTCGAAAGTCGTAAAGTTGTGCTGAATTTGAAATAAAACTAGAGAGGTAACTATGTATAATTAGGAAATCGCTTAAAAACGCTTATAATCGAAAACACGGACAACCTAAAAAAAAGTAATTTGGTATTTCAAATTCTTTCACACACTACACAATACAAATCGAGTCAATTGATAATAAATAGCTTCGGTATAGAACGTCAATTACATAATTAAGTTTTATATAATTAAGGAATATTTTATAAAAAACCTATTTGATGAAACTACTTGGCGAAAAGCGTTAAATACGAATTATAGTTATTGCCATCTTGGGAAACTGACTTGGAGTATTGCTATACCTATAGAAAGATCATTCATACCATACTTAGTCGATAGTTTCATCGAACCAATTGTTGTTAGTAGTAAAACATAATCGATAATCGTTGAATTTGCAGGGTTGCATAATGAAGCCTCACCTCTAGATTTGTCAGTGAAGTGAATGTGTCAGCCATACTTACTTATCGAAACACTGTAGAAGAAAATTACCGTTCTAATTAATCTAGTCAACAATTAAAAACTTACCTACTTCGAATTCACAATGATTCCACCTTCGAGTGATGTGCATTCAAAAATCTGGTCCCAGGTTCCCCAAAACTCCCAAGATAAAGGAATTTCTACAACGGGGTCGAAACCACGGGTGTAAGCTAGTAAAATAATAGACGGACAATTAGTCTGAAACTATATTTATTAATCATAAGTTTATAACATGACTTAAGTTACAAAAACAGTTTAAACGTTTACGATAGATCTACATGCCCTCGCTTACCATTATTCTGGGTAAGGACGGTATGTCAGTAATTTACATTATGCTAGGCCCAGATACATAATTATTTAAGTGTGCCCACATAAATGTGCAGTAATACCCCAAATTTTATTGACAACGCCTTCGATATAAAATAACTGAATCTCAGGGCAGTCAGCATAAAGGTAGTTGTAGTTCCACCAGTATTGGGTTGCATACTTAGCTATATTGAAGAAATGAGCAACTCCTAGCGTAAGGATTTTATGAAACGATACAGTGTGTTTGCAGTACAATAACAATATTAATTAAACTTATTAAAATTCAATGACTAGTGTATTCCATTTCTTCCATATAAGTATGCGACATTGAAATGCTAGAACTGCCCATAAAACTCGAATGAACATTTCCCTTTTCTTAGGTATTTGATTAGTTTAGGTATTACCAGAGGGGGTATAAGCTCACTTTTTTGATAACGGTCCGCCATACAGGTTACTGGTCTGCGCTTAGCAAAATAAACAATATCAAATATAAGTTCCAATTCTGAGAGGTAACTCTAGGTGTTCGTATTTAAAACATTATAAGAAATAAACAGGATTCTGTTGTGGTTGCTTACCAGTAGTATAAATTCAAAGCATTACTGCACCATTACAGGATAAGCGGTTTCATAAGTATTTAATTTTATCCAAAGCCGAAGTCAGTTGACTAGTAATGCTTAGTTCGTTCTTATATTATTTTTTTACAATGTTATCTTTCGTTATCTCTATGTCCTGTGCTTTAAACTCAAAACAAACGGCATAGCATAATAATATTTTAATGAGCCCACTTCATCCTCCCGGCACTAACTTCATGGTTTGGTGGTTACAAATTAACGACAAGGGGAATGTGGGCTTGTCTTGCGGGGTGCACCTCACTGAGCAATTGCTCTGTCCAGTCGATCGAGTTATCTCACTATTTGTTATTACGCTATACAAATGGGTACAGTATTTAGGCAGACTTTAAGCGTCAAACAAGAACAAGAGTATATTTTAGTGTGTGGTACCAAAATGAGTAATTTATCTAATCATGTAGTTAGGGAATGTAACTAGTAAAAGCCTCAACAAAAAAGAGTTACGACATTTTGACTGTCAGAATTACATTCATTAACTTGCCGTGATTGCACCAAGAATAACGATAACTATTACAGATTATTTATTTTGATTGTCAAAATCTCTGGTTATGGTTATAGGTATCGTTAAAGTAACTTGGTGTAACTCACGCTTAGTATTTTTGTACAACTACTCATAAATAGCTTCCACTGAAAGAGAGAGAATCGCATTATTTGAGGTGAGACAGGATATTCAATTAATCTTTAACAATGGAATCGCACCCAGAGTATCAAATAAACGAAATGCCAAAAAAACATAGGTTCAAAATTTTGAGTGTTTTTAACGCGGCACTGTACTCCTAAATCCACTTACATAAATAGTATTTTATTCAGGCAAGAACTGATATTCAGTTTTCTAGTGTTAATTTTATGCTTACTCGATTATCTGACTGGCCAAAATTAAATTTAACATTAATCAGTTCACACCTACCAAAACCACGCTTAATGGTGTTACGTTAGTACTAAGAAAACAGCAAGTTTACTATACGTAACTCTAATTTATATGGACAGAGAAAGTAATGTTTCATAGATATTTACAATTAGTTTAGACAGTCCGCTTTGGAATGTTCACAAAATTGGCCAAAATAATATATAAATAAACATAAGTATTCATTGTGAAGCAATTAATACAGTGAACACCCCCTTTACTCTTACATATCACTAAATTATGAAGGGCATTCGCTAACGTAATCTAATAAGGCTCCGCTCACAAAGTGCGCAAGTAAAAAAAATAATTTACCTACAAACGAAATCGCACTTCAATGAACTTATAATTAGGTACAATTAATTAATGTTTAACCTGTAACATAATATATTATAAACTTTTTGCATACTGTTACTTTTCCTCGTCGCCTTAATAATAAAAAGAAAACTGAACAGGGCAGGAGATTTTAAGTATAATCGCCACTGAAAAGGCAACATAATTTATATAATTTCATTTTGAACAACTTTAAAGCATCTGTAAGCTCACATTGGTTTGAAACTTTCATAAAATTATCAAATAAATAATTTTACTGGCGTTACTTAATACTTAAATACAATATAAAATACTCAAACGATATCATATCAAAGCTGCGATTTGGTGATTCAATTTCAAATCGAATATATCTATGTATAGCAATGATTCTGTTAAAAATCTCAGAACACATACGGATATTGCCTACGTCACTCCTAAAATGACAAGGGAATGAATGAAATATTAACAACTTGCCGACGGTCTACGGTCGTCCAGTTTCGTCGTTCTGCCTTCCGAATCATAAATACTTTATTTGTCAAACTTTAGTTCTACAAAAACCAGTCAATCCCATGTTGCAGTCGGGCACGTTTGACAGAATCAAAATCGATCGAAGTCAGATATCCTATTAGAAACATAACAGAGCGAGTCAACCTTCTGAATGCTGCCGACGTTTACAAGTTTTCACCTAAACGCCACGTCATTATGCCATTTGTGAACCTGGGGCCCGATTTTTGAAAGCACATCACTTGAAAGTGGTGAAAAATTGGGCTGAATTTTAAAGACGAGTAGCCTAGAAGATACTTACGGCTCTCATTAAACTTGTGAACTAGTCAAAAATTTGAAGTTTTGAAGATATAAGCTGATTTATACCACTTTCGAGTGGTATTTTCACACATGTTCTTTCAAAAATCAGGCCCCTGTGTCATAATTTGTCTTACGTAGTTGAAATCCATTCCTTTTTTTCAAACGATGATAGATGAGGGAGGATAAGAGACAGAGAATTCGATCGCGAGCGCCTGCGCGGAGAGTAGATGCCATTCGCGGTGACACCCATGGTTCTTATTACTACGTTGTTTAAGTTTGAATAAATCCACGCGTCTTCGTGGATAGCACTAAGACTTCCCTTAAACGTTTAGGTTACTGTAAATCTCGACAGCTTCATCTTCAGCTCAAAAAGGTTATTTTCGGTAATCATGATTAATAACACACAGCCCTCATGTCAATTTGGCTGTCAACTAATAGTACATTACACCCCGAGGGTGGTGGAATAACGAATGCCTCAGATCGCAGGAACTTGTCGCACGAATCAAAGTTGAGGGCGATAAACATGCGACCTGAGGCATTCTTTATCATCGCCCAAGGTGTGTACACAATTTTACGTCTTCTCCTGGGCACGAAGTGGACATTTCCGCTCGCGTACCGGGCGGTAAATTGCTCCTTACGGCCCAGGGCGACGTAAACGATTATACAGCTATCAGTAACAAGCTAAAACCAAGCACAATATCATATTTAACATAATTCATTATTAATAGTTAAAACATATACATTTCGGATTCCTCAAGTTATTTGATCATCGACTTGATAATAATAATTACATTGCGCAAAATACAATAATTACGATAAAAAGTTAGTTCAAGAAATTTATAAACATGAACGATTTTAAATATCAGAAAAAGCTCTTTACACTAGTTTAATTGAAGTGTACCTTACGTAAGTTACCTAAATGCACGATCAGAGCTGTCCGTTAATCCATTCACACCTGTAAGAAAGAAAAATACATTATTTAACAGGTCTTTGGTGTCTTGGAACCGGTGAACTAGTGACCCATGGATCATTGATTTATTCATGCTGGTCCAGAAGCAAAGACTAACCAGTCGCTTCTCTTCCCGCGGAGACGGTAGAAGCCAATCGAGGGAGTAGGCGAAAATCTTAGGAATCATGTTATAGGTGATGCGGCTAGCAACTCTTTTTGATTCTATTCTCCGCCTTGGGCTCTGTCTACCCCGTAATAGATGCAGACGTGATTTATGTACCTGTGTGACCTGGGTGGTGAGGGCGCTAGTAGCGGTTGGCGTTGGCGATCTGCGCGTTGACGGCGGCAGCGGCCGCGTTGGACGCGGCAGTCTGCACGTGCTGGTTGCGGAGGATCTCCGTCGTGAACTCCGTCTGCGCCTTGGCCAGCGATGCGCCCGTAGACCGGTAGATGCGGTGCACCTGAATCACACGTCATCACAATTATCATCACCATCATCATCATATACAATGAACAAAAAACATTAACCTTGTTATGTGTAGTACATACCCATGGAAAAAAAAACATGTGAAATGAACCAGCGTGAATATCGCTTAGAAGGCTGTTACTATATCATAAAATAACTCTGAGCGCTATGCCGTCATTTCTGAGCGGTACAGGTATGGAATTTCTCAGGTTGGTGCAACAAATAAAAAAAAAAACATAGAAATAGGTTTTCGGTACCGACGATATTGAATCGACGCAAAAAATTACAAAATAATAAAGAACAACAGTCAAATCGAAAATCTCCTATCCTTTTAAGTAATTTTGCTAATGTTGTTGTTGCTACGAAAGCGTAAATTTATTTAAACATGTATGGAGCAGGACTGGCCTCGGGTCGTTCCTGTTACCTTTGCCATAAGCATGATGTCGGCGACTACGGCCGTGATGAAGCCGATCGTGATGAGAATCGTGATGATACCGACTCCCACGTTCGTTTGGAAGGTGGCGATGCTCGTGATCAAACCACTGGAAAAATAAACACAAGATTTGAAGCCGAAAAAAAATTACAAGGTCATGCTAAATAATATGGCTTAAAAACAATGACTTATCTTGACTTGACAATGCTGAATCAATGATTAGTACATTGAGGACATATTTCATGTTTATAAAAGTACACAATCTTCTTCCTCATTCGTATGGAAACCCCTCTACAATGTATTTATTACAAACTAGCTGTTGCCCGCGGCTTCGCCCCCGTTTTTTTTTCTTCTTCTAAATTTCAGTATTTTCTCACCGGTTAAACCTTCCCTGGGCTTCCACGAATATTTCAAGACTAAAATTAGACAAATCGGTTCAGCCGTTCTCGAGCAATTCATTTTTATTTATATAGAATGTATGTACCTAATGTTTCTCAAATACTAAAGCTTCTGCATGTAAATTGAAAACTAACAATGCATTGCAGCAAACTTTCGTCAAGTGTCACCAACTCTAATTAGAAATATTATATTTATGTAAAACAATAATTAGTTATTAGTTAACACCCTTTAGTGCGCAAATTAAGCAATTAGTAAATTAGTATCAAAAATAACTATTCCAAAATTTGTAACTCACCACGAGCCCCCACCGCTGAATCCAATCGACTGCACAACAGTTATGATGATTTGGAACAGGAATATGAAGAAGAACACCATGAAGTTGAACGAGGAGTCACTCCTGAACGCCTTGTAGATGGGCCGGTACCAGCATATGAAGCTGAACGGAGTCAGCAGAATGAAGTACAGGATTGAGAGTCCGAAGGTCGTGAAGCCTTGGCCGGCGAACATGAGAGACATGGCTCCAATTATGTTCAGAGCCAGGATGAGCGCGTGAACTGGAAAACAAACAAACGATTATTATTATCCGAAAAGGGGGTTCGAATACATTTTACAAATATGTCTAGACATGCGGGAGCCAAGTTTAAAGTAAAAGGGACTGGCGACGCAGCCGTAATTACACGAATCATTTCGAGGTACTTTTGATAAATGGTCACATAATATGTAGAAGTTGCAGAGGCTCCAAGGACCACTTGTATTGATACTTTTATACCTACTTTCGATCTCTAAATAATTCTCTATTAACATTAAACCCTTAAATGCATGGTACACGATGCAGATTCCATAACCAAAACAAACTAAGTTTTGGAAAAATACTAATATTTAGTTGGTTCCCTTTGGTATCACTTATATTTGTTTTAAGGGAAAAAAAAAAACAATCATTTAAAGGTTAATAAAATAATTAAGGCAAATACATTACATTTTCTAAAATAATAATACATCAGTATTGCAATGGAATTCAACTTAGCCCATAGATTTTACGTCCCGGCTGCATACAAAGTTGCCTGTGGTCCTTTCACCAACAACATAATCAAGTTAACAATACTCACACATCCATAAATGATAAAGATGGCGCACGATCCTCTGGAACTCTAGAGGTATGTCCACATTGATGTCTTGGTAGAAGCAAGGTTGGACGGGACAGAAGCCCGGCAGCGGCGGCCAGTTGTTCCGGCGGCCGGCCGAACCCGCCCGAAGTTCCGCTTCGCGCCTTGCTAGCTCTTCGGCTTTCCGCTCTAGCTCTTCTTGACGCCTCTGCAGTTCGATTTCCGTTAAAGTCATATTCGTAAATTAAAGTTTAAGCTGTATGTACACTGTTATGGAAAGGCACTGGTAGATTGCAGTTATTAGTGTTGATTTCTTTCCCATGATTCATTGAATAGATTCCATGTTTATATGGCAAATAAGATTATCTTGGACAAGTTTAAAATGCAGATTTGCAAGTGTTCAAGATGAGGACCGTGAACTAGAACTAAATTAAAGGATAGTCAAGTACGCTGCGGTTATATTTAGCTGCATTGTTGAGGATTGCCTGTTATTTGTGTGTGTGGGTGGAAAAAATCCCGATTGAAGTCTGGTGAACTCTAATCAGTTCGTTTCATTTGACACTTGTGGGTCAAGTGACATTGGTTTTGCCGGGTTACGAATTCTTGGACGTCTTTAATTGAAATTGGATTTTTCTGAATAGTGCAACCTGTGAGGTTTTTATTATATTTTGAGAAAAGCTTAATTCTAATATGAATTCATCGTAATACTATCTACTATACCTTTAATTCCTTTGTGTGCAAATCGAGAAAAGCAAAGCCAGTGTTAGTATTGTGAATGGTGACACTATTTACAATTTTAGGTGTATAAGATATTAACAAAAAAAAAAACAAAGTATTAAAATGGCTATCAAAAGATCTTGTAGCATTTAAAACATTAATTCAAAAGTGATATAACAACAAAGAACTGGTTTTGATTTAACAATACAATCCTTAGATGAATCAAAATTAGAACAGCCTGACTAGACTCCCACGCAGAATAGCAGAAATTAACACAAAGGCGCCAATTTCTACGCATCTGGCACGTTTTTGGAGTTAAACGCTGGAATATGACCTTAGAATATGACAACATTTTTGTATGCAAATATTTAGTTCCACTTTCATGTAGGTTTAACTATTTAATTCAGTTAATGACTTTCATATTAGTCACACTTTATAGATAAGGAAACAAATGTCTCGTTTTGCAGGATATAAATTGTACAAAGTTAGATATAAATATAATTCATTAATTTGGTCGCTTGTTGTGAAACAGTGTTGTGGTGACTCACAGTTATCTTTATGATAACATCTATCATTGTGAATTCACTGGGTGTGATACTTTCACTAATAAAACAAGCTTTATGGTGTGTATCCAAATAACAGTACCTCTAAAATAAACAGTAACAAGGGCCACTTAAGTCAACTCAATTTAATGTTACATGTATGTTGTATACATGATTCAAAATTTAAAAATATTGTTTGTTTTATTAATTTGTCAGCTGTTGGCTGTTGGCTAATATCTCACTAGCTAGAGAGGAATACTGTTAGAAGCTAAAAAGTGAACCACCCAAATGAAAACTAAAATAAACACATACCTATTGGGAAACCATCGATTGCATTAATGAAGTCATATTTTTAAAATGAAGGTAGTCAAAATAATTTTGTTCACATATATTTACACCAATAAAACCAGTATGGCGCGTAAAAAGACGATGGATTATAAAAAATACTTTTATTTTTATTTTTTATTACGAACTGACCAGTGATTAACCTCTATCTCACTTGGTGGAAGGTGCAGATGAGGCCAAAGGTGTAACTCACTGGTTCAGTAATAGCCTATACAATTCACTCTAGCCTACAACTACTTTTAATAAATAATAAAGTTCGAATATTGTTCTCCAAATATCGCGACGTCTATTACTGACATTATTCCCATTAATATGCTCGTCCCGTTTTTAAATAAGTAAATAAAAGTTAAAAGCTTCTGAAATTGGAACTTGGCTGTTAGTTGCTGATGCTCTATTTCTGTAGCAGCTATAGTGGTGTCGCATATCAATATCAGATGCTACCATGCACACAAAAACAGCATCTTGACTATGGACAGGGGCAGGGTGGATCTCCCTCCATATATGCACAACACTGCTGTGCCAAAAATATAAAATAACTATTAGTAAAATGTCCTCCCATTACAGCCAGACCCCCTTATCCGCAATGTAGTAGTCATAGTAGATAAGCAGTTCTGGCTGTAAAATTATAAGTTATTGTTCCATGAAATTTTATGAATTTATTATTATAAACCTTTTGCATGCCAAAATAAAAACAAAGTTGCATTCTAGTTTCATTTGTGTCTCAAATAATACCAGTTTCAGCAATTAAAAAAAATAAAAAAAGATAGGGTTCGATTTCAATCTTGGCCTTGAATCGGGACTAGGCATACAAAAGGTTAAGAAAACTGGTAAAGGATTAAAAAGTGGTTAGTTGTTATTGGTGATTATTTAGATTATGTGTCAGTACACTTTATTTACAAACTTAGGCACTGGGTACTGTCAATTGCATAAATATCGATACAGCCATATCAATATTGTTTATGGCATAAAGGTACATAGATGTTTTGGATGCCTTGGTAACAAACATATATTTATGCCCTTGACTGTACATTCAAAATAACCCATTTACAAGCATTCAAAAACAGTATATACAAACTAAACCACTCAATTAGAACATGGTTGTTGGTATATTTTGGAAAGCTTGTTTGCTCTTGCCAGCCCTCTAATCAATTTAAAAGAAAGACAAACAAACAATACTTGTATACAATTAAACTGCAATGCAGCGTGGCATTGTTGTGTTATGTGATATGAATTTCGACAAGTGTGACTTGTTTAATCTATACTATTGTGTTTCGCAGCTTCATTCGACGCGTAAATCGCGTCGAATGAAGCTGCTCACATAATTATCATCGAACTTCACTTGGTAAGTTCGTTTGATGTTTAAATATTCAAGAGAGGTGAGTTTGTGAGGTCCTAGGGGGTAACCTCTGGATCCACAGAAACGCGATTCTGAAAATTCTTTAACCAACAAAAAGCCACATTATTTGTGTGTCATAGGCCATATTTGATTTTTGATTGCTCTTATAAGTTAGTGTGTAAATGTTTCTGTATGGAAGTTACATTTCTTAGTAAAAAGCTACTCACCAAAAGGTCTGCCGTAAGATTATTGTTTGGAGGCCCCTGGGCCGGCTGTGGCTGTTGTGCTGGTCTGTTGAACTGCGCATTTGTGGGTGGAGACACAGCCTGCATGATCGCAGGCTGGGGCTGTTGAGGAGCCTGCATACAAAATGATATGCCAATAACACTAAGTCAAGGTGTCATCATTAACTTTTTAGCCACCATTGACTTGATATGAAGTCAGTACATGCTGTGCCTCAATTTGACAAGATAAAGTTGACAGTTGCAAGTGACACAAGAGATGCTAGGTGGTTAAAGGTTAAAGGTCAATCATAAAAGGATAAAGTAAATGTTTTTGGATTGATGAGTATAATTGAAAAAGCGTATCTGATCAAAAGATATATTTAGAATTCGTTTATCGCTATCCCGCAGGAATTACGCAATTTTCCGGGATGAAAAGTAGCCTATGTGCTATTCCAGACCATAATCTATCTATTTTCCAAATTTCATCCAGATCTATCCAGCCATTTTGGGGTGAAAGAGTAACAAACATCCAAACATACAAACTTTCACATTTATAATATTAGTAGGATAGGATTAATGCCCAATGGGGTTGTTGAAAATGTATCAATAGAAACTGCTCATATCTTGCCACATGGTAGAGGAACTTAAATAGTAATCAGATTTTTTTGTTCCATTTCCAGTTACAATACAAGTTATGTATATGTTGTTAAGTGTTGTAGTGTTGAATGATAAACCAAACAAAATATTGTAGAAAAATATACAAAAGTACATTATGGTTACAATACCATATATAAAAATTTCATGTTCACTTTAGTTGTAGTTTACAATGATAGTAATCATTTTATATTTGCACCCGAATGGTCATTGAACGCATTGTAGATTATTATTACTAAATAAATAAATTTATGTCCCTTGTTATCTTTGTTCAATAACACAAGTTCAACTGGAAATATACTGAATTAGTTAACATACAAATTAGAGACATGTAACCAGTTCTACGAGCTTTGATAGTATTTTCGGGAGCCGCTACATTATTGATAGTAACAGTAACACAATTGTCAGAATTCCGTTGACTCAACAAAAATGAAATCAAATTACCGTGGGTTGACTTGGATTAGGTTGCCCATCGAAAGGGTTGTAGTCGTCGAGACCTTGTGTCGTACTTGTCGTATTTCGAGCCACTTGCTGAACCGCAGGATCCTGAAAGAGAACAATGATAATAATGCAGCTGAACGATGAAAACAGAAATTCCGATAACTGTGCTGGGCTACTTACGGCAAAGGGGTTGTCTATGGTAGGGTCCCCGAACGGATTATCCTCGAATTTAGGCATTGTTTATGTTGTTAAACCCTTTTTCGAAGCTTTTTGTAGTTTTACGCACAACAAAGCAAGGGTTTTTCCATATATTTTAAGCTCAAAATGAGATACACAATCAACTGATAAAGTAGTGACAAATCGCTGATGACGAAAAGTGACAGCTGACAGTTATGCTTAGAACTACCAGTCTAAAAAATAGTGATGCCCGTATAGCAACAACATGATACATGTTTGAAATTTTATAAATTATTTACTGATTTATCCCTTAAAAATCGACAAAAGTTTAGTTAAAACGGTACCTTAAATTATATTTTAATTTCAAAATTACTATTCGCTATATAGCTAGGCTAAGATCAAGCTACCTTTTTTCTTAATCTCTTAGATTTGACAACGCTGGTGAAAAAGAAAAAAAACACCTGCTAAAAAGCGCTTTACAGCGAGAAATGAGTGCTATTGTTTCTTATATTATAGTCGCTAGTTTTTCTTTTGCCAATAAATATCCTTGCAATTTATTGACCATGTTCAATACAATTACCAAATCATTTTTTATTAATGCTTTACTTAGGTTGGTACGAGCCAAAAGTGGGGGCGAAAGGCTGTGCAGTTGGCAACCACAAACAAGTGTCAGTTTATTGGACGGTCCTGTCAAATAAGGTTGCTGTTTACGTTTTGTATCGTTATTTTTGCGATCGTTTTGCATAGTTTTTGTAACATCTTATTATTTTTATGATTACGCTTTACTACCTAGTTTTCAACGGTGCAATAAAATTGTGATATTACGATTAATTTCTTTGAACCATGTCAGATGTCAAGAGGTGAATAAGTCTGTGTTTAGTGTTTAACTTGTGAGTGACAGTTTTTTTGATATTATTTGGGATTTGGACCAATAATCGTGAAGGTAAGTGTTTCCTGTTATGTTCTTGGTGGTGCTTATGTACTGGTGCTGATGTTACTGTTGTTACGTGGCCATTGAAACATGAATAGTTTACGTTGTTGGAAATAGGTGCGAGGCGTGTTTCGGGGCTTGCGCAATGCTAAAGAAACGTTTATTGTGGCGGAGGTGCACTCGACTTAGCGTTTTATCGAACGCGTGCGCAAATCTGCGGCGGCAGCGCGCCGGAGGCCGGAGAGCGGCGAAAGTTGTTTGCTCTTGGCATCGAGGAAGTAATGCCTGGCAGGATACTGGTACCACGTCCACCGCGCGTACCATAAACACTATAATTATTCGCTTTAAAACTATTTTGTCTGGGACCAGACACTACAGCCAAAAATAATGATAATAAATGAAGTAGTTAATTTTTTTTAGGTGAATGGTTTGAAGAGGCTTTTCAGCTTGTCTTTATTCTTACATGACTTGTAAGAATTCTCTGAAAAGAGATATAAAATAACTGTATGGTTTAAAACAAATGAATGAGTCAATAAAGTGAGTCACAAATCAAAATGAATCCTTAATTAGTTTCTAAATAAGTTGATGCAGGTAACCAATAATTACAGCTATCAATTACCTTTGAACAATAATAAAATAATAATAGAAATGACAATTATGAACCAGTGATGTACTTTCCAATATTCCTGCTTGTCACATAAGTATTTCAACATTCCATTTGCATTCCGATAACATTAGTTTAATTGAAAGATGTGATATGTGCGTAATTTAATTGAAATCTAATCAATGCCGTCTCATTCTGGTCTACTAAAAACACTTGAAATAAGTACTGTCAAAAATACACTAAATGTAATGAGCATATAAAAATTCTATACCTATGCACCTACAAAAATATTTCAGTTTTGGGTTATACCTAAGAGCCTAACAAAACTCAAAAAATAAAAAAAACAATGTGTTGTTCACTTAAAATCAGAAAACGTAACCAGCTTTTTTACCCTGTATGCAATATATTTGTATGTAAGTTCAATTAGATACTAAAGCTTATTATTGTCTCCATACATTGTAGGTTTACTACACTCTTGCCCTCATGAAGTTTAACATAAGAATATAAAGGTCAATCCTGATTTGCACAATCTGATGCTGGACTTAAAATCCCTACACAATAGTTAACTTGTAAATAAAATACTTTACACATACATTTACAGCTAAAACCCCTTATCTACCGGTCGCTACTGCCTATAATGCAGATAAGCAATTCTGGCTGAAAAAGGGATGACATATTCTTTCAGCTCCCTCAATGTTGGTAGGTGAATATGTGATAATAACAGATTTTTGTTTCTGTTGTCTTAAAAAAACATGATTCAATGAACAAGTCTATACAATTTTTATGTATCTTTTCAATTTTTTCACTGTACAATGGACACCATGTTTTAAAAATGGTTGTTTACTTTGACTCTGGTAAAAATGACTCCCATTGGACAGAGCCATGTTTTAAACAACAACAACAAGTCTAGATCTGACATCTAACCCCCATTTGTACCAATGAAATAGCTATTGTTCAATCATTTTTATTGCAAATAATCATAGAACATTGAGCGCTAAATGTATAGAGATAATGCTTCAAATACAATGAATTTACAGTTAATTTGAGAAATTCCCACTGATATTAAATGCTGAGTATGTTCCGAAGTAATTATTTGTTCTGCTATTACAAATCATTATAAAACTGCAACAGGATTGTTCTGTGCATTTTATCACTACTAAACACATTTATTTTTATTGGTCCATTTGAAGTTTCAATCCCTTTTTGGGATTATTCTCAAAGTGAGCACAACTGTTACACATACAAACTAATGACATACTTAAGAAACTAAACGAGGTTTCCAAATTGAAATTGATTGGTGCCTAACTTGAAGCCTGAACCATTTGTTTATTTCGGCACAGGAAATATTGTGCAGATGGGAAATCGCCAAAGAAGCGGCAGGCAGAAAGAAGCTGGTCACACAAAGTATTTCATATTTCAATTGCCCAAGGTTAACTATGTTATGTATGACCAATGATTCTCAATTGGAGAATGTATGTTGAGAATTTCTCACCAATACAATGCATTCAGTGCCATGCATACAAACTGTTCTCATGGCAATCAAGACAGTTGTAGATGTGTAAAAAAAAACTAAAATCTATTATTAGCTATGGAGACAACTAACAATGTCGTTTTTTAAATCAGCAAAGAGCAAACTACTCTATAATACAAAGGTTTATCTTTTTCTTTGATAATCTAAACTTTATGTATAAAAGCCTGTATGTAGGTCTTGTTACCTCAGGCTCTATCTACCCTGTATGGGATAAAGACGTGACTTGTGTATGTATGTTATGTATAAAAATGTTTTCCTAGAGAAGTTGTATATATATGAAGCGAGTGAAGAAATCTCTGTGAGAAATGGCAAACTTTTTCCGTTTGGGGGATATTAAAAATGACTATGATGCAGATGCTAGGGGCCTACCATAAAGTGGCATAAGGAAAGACTGGCGGCACTGAGCGACTATCAAGGAAAATGGCATGCATAAGTACTTACTTTCCTGATCTAAATACATGTCTCTAATTATGTTTTTGTACTAAGCACAAACCCAAACTGAAAGATAAGCTTCTGGTTTCCGATATTATCATTGATTGATTTAATTTGAGGCTGGTCGGGTACAAAAAAATATGCGATTATTAGAGAAATCAGTAAATCTCTTCCTTTACGTCATACAGCCCTTGCGCAATGCAAATGCATTAGTATTGCTACAGAAAGGAGTTTCAGGAAATAAAGTATATAATCTTATCGATAAGAACATTGGTGCCGCTTTATGACTTATCCAATATTAACTTGCGTCATTGTCAATTTGTTCCTCTGCCGTAATCCTTGTATACTTGAGTGCCTAATAATAAGAAAATGGGACCGTTATCACATATTTGATGTGTAGGCTTTATACCTAGGTAGATGACGCAGATGAAGTAGACTGAAAATGTCACGTCTCACTGAAACGTAGGTACGCAATATGAGACGCACGTAATGACGTCAACCTGATATAATTTCGAAACACAGGAAACGATGTTTGCCAAATATTCCACCCCTAAGTGGTCCGGAAAATAATGAGATTGACATTTCCCTTTACTATTTTCGTATGTCAGTATAATTATGTTGTTACTTTACGAATTATTTCATTATTTTGTGGGAATGTATAATATCGGAGATTACAGATTGAACTGCTTATTTTGTCGTACATTATTGATATTCAGAGAGTTTACCGTAGGTAATGTTATGGTTTTATTTCAACGTACATACTTTATTTTTGTTGACATGTCCTGACATCCTATACAATCACGCTTAACGTGGCCTTTAGGTCTTGTTAGCCTAGGCTCTGTCTTATCTGTCTACCACGTAAAGGATAATTACGTACAGTGGAACCATTTCATTTCTGACCCACTGTAGAACGTTCTCACAGTAAACGTCACATTGTGATTTTCCTTGCCAATTCAATGTAACGTCACTATGATATTTTCTGTGAGAGGGTTCCACAGTGGGTCCAGGAATCAAATTGTTCGGTGGTATGTGTACGTAAGTTTTCCTTTTAATTAAAAAAAGGGATAGCTATTTTGTGTCACATCTGTTACTCTTAGTAATTAAAATCTCTTTAAACAAGTGACCTGGCATTATGTTCTTTCCCCTTTGTACACTTCACGTGTTTTCAGTGTTTTAACAGCTCTCGCTAATTTGATTTGCGATTATTTTCCGGAAGAGCGTGCGATGCTACATTGTTTTTTGACGTACCGGTGGTCGAAACAAAGTTTTAAGAAAGGTCGTTTCCGCGCTCGCCCGCAGCCTTATGAATCGGCGGAAAATGCGTTATGTGGGACAAAATTTGTAAAGAACCCCTGAACTTTCCGACCCACTGCACTTGTATAGCTTAACTTTGTCGATAGCCGACA
The DNA here is from genome assembly GCA_949127965.1 of Pandemis corylana. Lineage (NCBI taxonomy): Eukaryota > Metazoa > Arthropoda > Insecta > Lepidoptera > Tortricidae > Pandemis > Pandemis corylana. The sequence continues at coordinate 9,006,054 of OX421866.1, read as the reverse complement.
AAACGACCCGGTGGCGTCGCCGCGACTGCGTCCAATGTCTATCACTCGTCACAAAGGATAATGTAATTAAATAAAGGGCACAAACAGGTCGAAACGAAAGTAGGTACCTATTTCTAAGAAGAATGCGTTTTGTAATAGTGGAAATTATAATATCGCCGGTCTATAACAGTGTAATACCTGTACCTCACACTAAAAGTAAGATTTGATTCAATCTTTTGATACTTTTAAGCAGTGTGCTTACTGCGTTTCAAAACGTCGTATGAAAAACGTATGAATCTTTCCTTCACTTTCACTAGTTATTTTATTATTTTACTAAAAGTTTGTAATAGTCATATATAATGCCGTCCGTTGACGATAAAACTAGCCAATGAATCCGGCTTTTCCTTTTAGCAACATCGCGATGTTCTTACATAACTCTGTGAACCCGTTTGATACTTGTCCAATTAAATAAGAAGTTGTTTATAGCTTTGTAGAATGCCATTCCTCCTGCATGTAATAAAATTACATTTATTTAGTACATCTTAGTTTCTTTACTTATTGTGCGATTCGCTTACATATTGTTACATACTTTTATTTAACTGCCCGCTGACATCCCGTGTTTAGTAAGTATGTATGTATACTGTATACAGCAGTGGTTCTTAACCTTTCAGACATGAGGGACCATTTGACAAAATTTCTGTCTTCCCATGGACCACCTAGTAACTACATAATATCTAGCGTATGGCTTCGATCGGCCCCAATGGACGGAATTGCACCTTCACGCGTTGTGTCTGGTTGTCACTTTTTAAAATATTTATTAGATTGGCCCTGCGGACCACTTTGGATGTGTCCAGGGACCACCAGTGGTCCGCGGACCACCAGTGGTCCGCGGACCACCGGTTAAGAACCTGGTATACAGTATACATGAAGTTTGTGTGGTGGTCCAAACAAACAACACAAATTTGACTCACTTCCAGCGCAGTGGCCGAATTGACTTGATAAACTTTGGTATGCGATGGATTGATGACAATGCAAGTAAACGAAAAGTAAGTAGTAGTAGTAGTAAAGTAAAAAAAGTATTATTTTTGTAATGACGACACTAATTCTATTGAATACGCTAGGTAGGTACGTTGATGAGGTAATTTAAAAAGAAAATAAAAGTTAAACAAGGAAATAAATGAAATTCCTACTATGCATGATAATGTTTATAGACATAATTTCCCCGTCTCAATTAAATGAGACATGTTGCATTGCCTAATAAATAATATTGTGGAATAAGGTTCAATCCCCGGCATTACATTTCTTCTGTTTTCTATGTGTTCTCGGGAAACCGTGAAATAGCAAATTCGGATTAGTTAAATAATTGACCTTAGGCTCTGTCTACCCCGTAAGGGATGAAGACGTGATTTGTGTGTGTGTATGTGTGTGTGTAGATTTGACGACTATGCAACAAAAGTTGAAAAAGTGCAATCGTCAAAAGAAGCATGTTTTAAAACAGATGTAGTTACCTGCCTATTATTTTTGTCTCATACCTTTTAGCCAAGTGTTTCACGTCTTTTACAGAATAGATAATTGGTTCCATTGCACCGCTGCGCTTCCAGCTAGTTAGAGCGACAAGTCTTTGTCATAAAAGCGCCTAGTTCCCTTTTAGGAAGAAAGAAAACTATTCCGCGATGCAGATTGCAGCCGTTTAACGTTTTTTGATGGTGATGTAGGCCAATTTAAAATAGTAACTCTTCCATATTTTTCCTTTATGAATTGTGTTTTTACAAGTTTTTGTTTAGTATCACCTGTCCCGGTGTCTGTGGGTTGTTGTGTGTATACATAAATATAATCCAATCAAATCTTGTATGTTGATTTTGACCCATTTCCAATGGTTGGATCTACATGATATTTGGTATTTGTATGCAGCCTAGATGACAATACAAATACAGTCAGCAAAAAAGCTTGTATTAAAATAGTTTTTTTATACAAAACGCTAATACAATACAATTTTCATCGTTTTGTTTTATTTAATTAAGAAGGTAAATTCTAAGTTGCTATTCACGTAATACTTCTACGCTGGTCTGGGAGCAAAGGAAAACATAGAATGTACCAGTTGCGTCTCGTCCCGAGCAGATGGTAAAATCCCATCAAGGGGATGGCCGAAATTAGGAATCATGTCATAGGCGATGTGGCCTAGCAACCCATCTCTATTTTGATTCCTTTTTCCACCTATACGCCTACAATCATGCTAAACGTAGCCTTAAGGTTTTGTTAGCTCAGGCTATGTCTACCTCGTTAGGGATATAGACGTGATTTGTGTATGTATGTGTATGTATTCGCGTAATATTAATACTTCGCTTTTCGTAATAGTTTCATGTCATTACATTAGTGAATTGTAGGTACTGTTAGTCAATGCCAGGTACATTCTTTTGGTTTAATATTACACATGTCCAAGGTGAATGTGCGAAATTCTGCACTATTTTAAAATTAACTTTAAAAAATATTGAATTTCAGACGTTGACTGTAATAGAATCGGTATTAACTATATGTAACCTAGATTACGAAAAGTAAATGAAGCAACTGGGTTCTTCGTAGGGTTTCGTACTCAAAAAAAAAACTGGAACTCTTTTAGGACCAGGTCCGTCTGTCTGATTGCTTGTCAAGTTTTGTCATTGTTCCCAAGTATTTATATAAAAGTCGAAAGAGGACGAACTTTAGTTAAAAACCAAGTTATTGCATTTGACTGACTTTTCTCCTTATAATGACCCACTGACTGAGTCCTTGACATGGCATTGACGTGTAATAGGCATTTTTCGAAATATTACCGATGAGCATGTAGGTATGGAGAGAATGATGAATGTGAATTAATTCGATATGCAAAGATCGCACCAAGTGGAAAAAAGTAGTATCTGCCTACGCCTATGGAAAAAGGCGTGACGATATGTACGGTATGTATAATATATTATTTAATAAAATTAAAATTTTACTTCAGGTTTTTTTGGCGACTGTGCTTTCATTGTCATCCAATCTAATGGTCGGAAAATAGTTTGAAAATTCTGAAAACAAATTATATATTTTCATATGAAATGTCCCAGAGCCGTTAAACGTTCACTTTCTGTGACTGTAGGTACAAGTAAAAGGCGGATGTGTTAAAAAGCCTGAGATATTATACAAGTGAACGGGCGGCCTTGTCTTGTCAGGCAGGCCTACTGCCACAATGCTTAACGCTGTGATCAAGGTACCTGCTAAAATTCTTACTATAGATTTATAGATAACTTGTTTTATATCGACGTCGATTAAAAATAACCCAGAAAAGATTGATTGATTTCACCGCTTCCGACGTGCATTGCATATTCTTTATCGATCATCGCATACTATCCAGATTGTTAATTTTAAAACTGAAATCTGTGAAAGAGATAAGTTCGCCTTTGCGCATGTGTATTGTACTGATTATATTTACTTTTTCGAAACGCTTGTAAAATTAATGTTATCTATACGTATTTAAAAATTAGTCCCAATTTCCCATGGTCATGGCATGCGACACGCGTAAACAGCCGGACCAATTATGCTAATTCTTTTTTTGTTGATTTGTCAGGAGAAGTTTGTCATTAAACGATATTAAAAAAAGAAAAAAAAAACTAGGACAGAGGAAAAGCCGCGGGCAACTGCTACTTTCCAATATTGGTACTGTATCAAACACACTGTTAAAATACTGAACTAACTGAATTAGTCTTGACACGTGTTCAAAATAATACTACTAGTAAATCAGCCTGAATGGTGTGGTAAAAAGATTAAAAGTTGTATACATACATTCAAAGCATTCACATAAATACTATAATTATTAGGTTAATTCTATTGTGGTTGGCCGTTGGAATAGAATTTGCCTTTTGTATGCGATTGTTGTGTTTGGAGCGGTTATACCAGTGCCTTATTGCCTTTTATTCCCTGAATTAAGTTATTAAACTAACATATTTCATTAGACACGCAATGCCCCTTCTAACTAAGGCCTCTTTTATGATGACGCGGCGCGTTGCATGGGATGATACGCGTAGTGTTGCATGTTGTGTTGCGGCTCGTGTGAAGTTCTCCTTTCATGGAGACACGGTGCATAAACGTGCAAGTACCTATATGAGATTGACTAGAAATATTAGAATCCACTTAAGTGCTGGCGACGTTACGACCTTCTCGGCTTGCTCCTTGCTCTGCTTATGGCGCTGCAACTGCTCTACTCGCTCTGTTGCCCTTTACTCACGCACAAAAGCCAACAAAACAGTGAGACCTCTGGCATGATGATTAACAGTCACACTACATCTCTGCCTTCTATACTTATCACTTTCCATCTTGTTCTAGAATTACATGACCAAATACAACGTATTATGCCATTTGCGGTGCGTTTCAGCTTCTAATGCGAGAAACAGCGTTTGCTGCACCTATGATGCATTGCACACTGCACGGTTTGTCGTGACAGCCAATGCATATTAGTAACCATATATTCTATAAATACTCCATTAGTTTTAATTTAACATATTTAATATACTTATTTTAATTGAAAGCATAGCGGAGCGTATTACAAAGCAACTGGAATCGCGCCGCTCGCCGCGTCTCCATAAAGGAAGCCTTACGCAACACAGTTAACCAATAAGGCATAATTCGCTCCATTAGGTAAAGAAAGGTTCATTGCCACTTCCGTGCAGCATTAAATTGAAACTTTATAATTTTGCGTGTAAAGTCCAAATTTAATTACGAAATCACAGTTGTTAGCCCCTTTTGAAAAGTGTAGCATGCTCGTTTCTGAAAGGTCGCGGTCGTTGAGACCTCTATGAATATTCTATTGTGTGGCTTATGGCACACGTAATTAAACCTTATCGTGATACTTTCATTGCTTAAAAAAGACTCCAATCGTAACAGAACTATTATTTAATAAATAAGTAAAGTAAAAAAGTTTTTATTTTTAATATGCTAAAAGTGACAATGGGTTTGTTTAGCAGCCTCCGCCCTAGACCAGGGCATGTGTGTGTGTGTGTGTGTGTATGCGTGTGTAGTATGTGAGTGTTAGTGCATTTAGTTACAGACACAGGTATGCGCGTTCTCCACAAAAAAGGATCCTTTTATTGTTTCGCCTTGTTTCGAAGGTACCCCCCTTGATGCCAAGTTGTCTATCGGGGTCCTGGGTGTCGACATTTCGAGTGATGTTCAGTTCCGTGGTCATTTGGAAGGCAAAGCTAAATTAGCTTCTAGAAAATTGGGGGTGCTCAATAGAGCGGGACAGTACTTCTCGCCAGCCTATCGCCTTCAACTCTACAAGGCGCAGGTTAGGCCGCATATGGAGTACTGTTCTCATCTCTGGGCTGGGGCACCTAAGTACCAAATCCTTCCATTTGACCGCATCCAACGCAGAGCTGCTCGATTTGTCGATAACCAGGCACTTTCCGGTAGGCTCGATTCTTTGGCTGTGCGGAGGGATGTAGCATCCCTCTGCATACTGTACCGTATCTATCATGGGGAGTGCTCCGATGAACTCTTCGGATTGCTGCCTGCTGCTAAATTTCACTACCGTACTTCGCGGCACCGTCTGTCCTTCCATCCGCAACATCTTGATGGTTGGCAGTCAAGCACCGTGCGTTTTAAACGCAATTTCTTTCCTCGCACGGTAAAGATCTGGAACCAACTTCCTGCTGCAGCATTCCCTGAGCGGTACAATTTAGGGATCTTTAAAAAGCGAGCCTTCCTGTTCCTCAAAGGGCTGGCAACGCACTTGTGATCCCCCGGGTCTTGCAGGTGTCCCTGGGCGACGGTGATTGCTTTCCATCAGGTGACCCGTCTGCTCGTTTGCCCCCTCTTTTATAAAAAAAAAAAAAAAGACGAAGAATATCTTCGGTTTCGTATTGATTCAAACTCATTAGCCAGCGTTCAGTTTCTTTTTTCAGTTTTTTGATTGTCAGATTTTTAATGTAAATAGTAAGTATAATCGATAAAAATAAATTGGTAATGGCATATGTACGTCATACTGATATAAATATATTTTCAAACAATGAAACCGTTCAAATTTAGAGATTAACCGGCGTTCGTCACCTCCAACTGTATCTAGATTGATACATGCTCTTGACAAAAGGTAATAAATGGTCCAAATAAAAATTGCCTATAAATTTCGTCTAAATGTTTTATACACCGGCAACAATCGACATTGACTAATCTCTCCTCTCCAAAGGCTGTTCGAGTTTCGACAATAATAAATTACCTGTTGAAGTAGAAATTGCCACTTAATGGTGATAAATCGCAAAGCTGTCATATTTCGGTTTTATTGTCTCGGTGGGACGTCTTTACTGGCCGTGGCTGTAATCGCCGGCCATTTACGTTACGCTCACCGATTTACGGGATTTTCTGATGACACAACTTCGTTGCAAATAGCCCTATAAAAGTTATTTGTATCCGTTTCGTTGTCACGTTACTTGAATCTAAACTGACTGCTCTAATTTGTTTCGCAGGTGTTGAGAGCTGCAGCTTCTAAGAGATATGATGTGAAGTAGGCAAACTCATTTCTCTCCGTCAAGCCCCTACTAGCAAATTAAGGAAGTTTTCACTACGTTCCACCTGTGCCGCTCTTTCACTAGATGAACCAAATTGAATAATTACACAACCGAAGTCTGAAGAGACGCCATACTTATTTGATGTTTACTCGTAATAGTACTTTCGTTATTTTCAACGTATGCATACTGAAGGCTGCAAAATGGCAGTAGAGATCATAACTTTGATAAATGCTATATAAATATTTAAATGAGTTAGCTCTTTTGCTGAATACGCGATCGATAATGCGGTTTCGTGGTTACATTTGATTTACTCTACGATCGAATCGCGTACGCGTATTATAATATCTTAAAGGATGTTTAGTGTTATGAAGTTGCTTAGTAAGTCATGCTGTCATCCTTCGAACGCACGTTCGAATGTTTAGCCAACATCCTTACATCATCCGAAGTGCAATTTATTTGAGCATCTGCCCGAATTTAGAGTCTACTCGCGCAGTTCTCACGGAACTTGGTAATGGTAATGCTGACAATTTGGATGCTCGTCATGGTCGTCGCTGCATGCCGATTGCGGCCTTCGCCGTTTCACACAATGAATTAGGTAACGTATCTTATCTTCAGAATTAATTGCCTGCTTTGGGTAAGTTGTTGCGTAATTAAGTCTTCAAGATTTGTTAAGAGATTTCTTTATTGATTCTAATGTCTATTATTGTAGTAAACTTATGGAGAAATTGAAAATTTCTTCCTGTTTAAAAGTTCTCATTATGGCTCTCTCAGATGCGTCCTTCGGTGCATGTTCCATATTCAGAAACAAACTTGATTTAATTCCATAAGCTGATCTCAACCATTGTGACTGATAATATTTACTGAAGAGGAGATTATCTCCAGCCCCAAAGTTTGAGTTTTGTTTGTTTATAGAGGATGGTCTCCGGCGTCTCAAATGATAACTACATAATAAATTAAGCATATAGCTTACCCTAAAGTTGTAGGCCGCCCCCTAAGGAAGTAATCGAAGTTAGGCTCTGCTTCAATGTCAAACGTCTTCGTGCGCAGTTATTGTTATTGCTTTTAAACGAAACTATGTATCCTAAGGTCCGTTGTCACGCGATACAGTGCTTAGTGATTGCCTAACTGTTTTAAATCAATTATGCTGTATTAAGTCGCTGTAGGTCATTGGATCGGGTGGTTAAACGCTAGGGTCGATACTTACTGCAGGTACGTTACCGAGAAATTATTTTTACATTGTTCCGTGCACGAACTCTATCACGTCGATGCCAAGACTCCGGCCATTATCTAGGTATATTTTATTTCGCGCAGTACAAACAATAGCACGGAAACGCATAAGTTTCGATAAGTTACTGAAAACTTCCTATAGAGATAAATCGTTTAGATACCGTCATTGAAATAACGATTAAACAAGCGTATAAATATAATTGCTCATTATCATTATACGATGTAACTGAAGTCGTGTGAAGCGAGCAACAAAGCACCCACAAGACGGCACGAGACATTAGCACGTAAATTTCGACAATTCCTCTTGAATATTCAAAATTCAAATTGGATATTAAATTAAACGATTGAATAGCTGAATGAATTGCATACAATGGAGCGATTGCTTTACTGCGGTTCAGTTTTACCGTGGAAGGTGGGTTGCGTAACCATCAATAAGTCATACTCTTCAAACAATGAGGAGGTCAAGGTCGTTAGTTAGACAGCCTCTCGGAATGCTTTTACTATTGTTAACCTAAAAGCAGTGGCCGTGGAAATTGTCTAGTCAATTACCGATAAATAACAACCTGCTTGCAAAGTTGAAACGGTAACCTTGATCTTTAACATGTATTGCAAAAAAAAATTACTTTGACCTGGTAAAACATTAAAGCGAGAGTTTCAAAAGGTGAAACTGAAAGTTGACAATGTGAGTTCACCTAAAATAACTATTATGTGACCGTATTGTGAAAGCCAACAATAATTTAATGTTCACACACTTTTACTGCCGCTTTTGTCCCGTCTAAAAATACAAGGACAACGGTTCTCGTTTTGGGACTTTTGTATGGCTTATTTGTTTTAATTTTATGCCGGTTAATTTAGAAAAGTATTGTGGCTGTACCTATTTATGCTTATAGAATTATTTAATACTAGCTTCGTCCGTATATTCTGCAATAAGTATTTACGTTGCAACTCTAGGCAGCTATGACTTCACATGTTTATCGCTATCCCGCAGGAACTATGCCCTTTTCCGGGATAAAAAGTAGCCTATGTTTTAATCTAGGGTACGCTATCTTCGTTCCAAGTATTATCCAAATCCGTCAAGTCGTTTCAGCGTGAAGAAGGAAATAACATACACACTCACTCACATTGTCACAAACTTTCGCATTTATAATATTAGTAGGATAATTTATTTCTCATTTAAAGTCAAAATACTAACGTACAGTCCGTGAGCTCTTAAAATGCTATTCGGGTTTGTCATATTGCTATCTCACTGACTCATGGGTTTGATACTTGTATCGGCCGAGTGAGGAAGACAACAAGACAAACCCGAACAGCATTCCAAGAGCTCACAAAGTGTACGGATGTTGATTCAGATGATGTTACTTAACTATATGCATATATTTAAAACTACGTCATAATAAACATAAATAAATAAATAAATATCTTGGGACAAATTACACCAATTGTCCCAGCCCCAAACTAAGCAAAGCTTGTACTATGGGTACCAGGCAACAGATAAACATACTTAAATACATACAACATCCATGACTAAATCCTCGGCTAAATGCAACCCATGCTTCTCTGTTCGAAAATAGCCCGAACGACCCTGAACGTGCCCGTCTCCTGGCGGTATCAGCCCCGGAGTCAGGCCATTGGCTCAACGCCCTCCCTTCCCGTCAGTTAGGTACGGTTCTGGATCCAAGCACCTTGAGAATAGCAATATCAATATCAAGCAATCGTGATGTATTGTATTATGTTGTAATTTTAGATTAGTTGGTTTATCTAAATAAAATCCATGACTCGGGCACAAACATTCGTATTCATCATACAACTGTCTGCTCCTACCGGGATTCGAACCCAGGACCTCTAGCTTCATAGTCAGGGTCACTAACCACTAGGCTACCCGGTCGTCATACCTCCAAGCATCATGTAAGTACCTATCCTCAAAGCAATTTAGGTGTTACGCGTGCAATTCGATTGACCAAACAGTGTTGTTATACATTGGCCTCTTTACTTTCGTTCAAAGCAGTACAGAGTTAACAAGAAAATAAATAATTACTAGCCTACTGATCCAAATATGAAATACGCTAGTGAAACGCTGAATCAGACTATTAAAGTTTCATATTGCCGATCAATATCTTTTTGAATGCAAAGCAGCCAATAAGTTCCCTGACACGTCGTTGTACCGCCCTATCTCTGCCATTATCAGTTTTCCGCCGAGGTCGATAGGCCTCATTTCGTTTGCCACTAATTGGGCCATAAACACTTATCTAGAACATTGCGACCCGTCCCCATTGCCAAATAGCTGACATCTCTGAATTATGGCCCTATAATCGCAATCAGTTTGCACATCTCTGCTTCCTATCGCTCGTATGGAATGCTTATTTGCGGACAGTGTCAGATACAGAATTGCAGCAAGATAGAGGAGAGGCTCCATAATGCGATACGGGCAGTACGTTACGGTTATTATTTTCAACGAAATATCGCGCAGATACCAGCGAGAATGACCTCTGAAACTGGAACGAAGCGTACCAACATATCATAAATTCAACAATATAAGGTTTCCTCGAAGCTAGTTGCCTTTTCAAGTGAACTTCCTTTCAGCCCGGGAATATGTTCGGGTTGTTTTGTTATGTTTGCGAGTTAGGAACGGCAAATTGTCGGATTACACAACTCCTAAGTTCTTCGGTAAACATTACTGCTGAACCTTCTTCGATTCCAGAGTCATGGGCAAATTTTCTGTTTTGCTTGTAATTTGTTTATCAGTAAAACAAGAAGGCAACATGGTGAGCTGGAACATTTGAATATCCTTGTTGGTTTGAGAATCTGAAGATTGTGTTTGTTTTACATTAAGTCGATTTAGCGAATTCCCTGGCGGAATGAGTCCGCGGCCTCAGTGTAATGTAAGCTGTTTGTGGACGTGTTTTTCTTTCAAAAAATAATAACGAGTTTCAGCTGTTAGCCGTAAATTCAGTGATTTATGTCCGTTTCCTCTAGCAGCGGGCCATCCGTTCGTTCGGACTTCCTTTCGGCGGCGCCGTGTAAATAAGCACCCGGCATTTTGTTTGCCAGTTTAACGGCTGTAAATTTTATAAGAAAAACACAAACGAGGGCCGCGCGGCGCGGTCGACAAACGACCACTTTTTACATATTTATAAGCTTTGCAAAAAGTAAGTTACAGCAGCTTTTTGAGCCGTTCTTAATTTTGCCGTGAAGCATTGCTTGTTGTAGGGCACTGATGTTGCACTTGTGTGTGTTGAACAACAAATCGTTCCACCGGAAAGGCATTTCTAATAAACAATTCGCAATCACGTTTGCTTTACCGTGAAATCGAAACGACTGATCGGTGTTTGCCTTAAAAATATCCACGTATCCTGTTCCGGGGAGCCATCCGTTCCCAAGTTTCCTTCCTCTCCCCGGCGCAGGTAAATAAGCGGCGCCTCCCTTTGTTTGCCGGTTTAACGGTTGTAAATTGTACGGTAATAACGGCACTAGAGGTGCGCTGGTTTGCCGGAAGCAATACGACTCTTTGCCTCCCTGCATATTCATAGAGTGGCAAAAATGCCGCAATGCACGAGGCGCCTAGTAAATTGTGTGCTTGTGCTAGCTGATGATATTTCACTGCGTAGCTGACTTCGTATGAAGTTTTACAGCGTCTGCTGGCTTCCCTCGTGCTATGCGGTAGAAAATTATATATGATCCAGTTTCATATTTATGTAACCTTTGGCCTCATCTGCATTTTCCATCTCAGGTAAGATAGGGGTCAATTATCTGTCAGTTCATATCATTATACCATAAAAAAGTTACTGATAACTAATACTGAGTTAATGAGATTCGAACCAGGACAGTAATTGTCTTAAATAGTTTACCTAAGTGTTAACTATTTCCATTGTGAATCTGATCACGTCTCCATAAATCGGTTAATTGTCTAATAACTTTGAGAACGGTTGGCATATTTCGAGTTAACTTAACAGAGTGTTTTGGAAGGTTTTTTTGAAACCGACTTAAAAAAAGAGGTTCTCAAATTGGTAATTTTTTGTGAATATGTGCGTCGATGTCTTCGGCCTACTGTAGATTACGATGATGTTTGTTGTGTCATATATTGTAGGTATGTCCAATTTATGTTTTCCTAAAATCAGTTCAATAATTATAATTTGATCATCATTTGAAGTCCGTTAGTGCTTCTGTTGTACGAAAAGAAGCTTTTATTCATATAAAAATATTCGCGACGATTTTAAAGTTTTTCAAATGGGCCCAATTGATATCTTTTCTTCGCAAAAATTAACTAATTAAGTTACGATTACTAACTTCAAGCTCATTAAACGTGTCTACTTAGAACTAGGTTGGTTTGTATAGATACATACAAGTATAAATTATGTCCCCCCTCTTAAAGTGCGATGGGCTGCAGATGAAGTAAAAATGTTTTTACATCGTGTAAACTCACGAAGTGTACTAAGTATTTATCCTATTAAATAATTGACTTGTTTATGGTAATTATTATCTAGCTCTATTAGTTGGTGGCAAATGGCATAGTGAAGATAAAGCGTCATATTAATGTAATGTCAATCATTTAATACGTATAATAACTGATTAAAACTTTTTGCATATCAATATTTATTACATATCTGTACTGGTCAGCCAACTTGAATGGTTACCACTATATTTGTTTAGTAACGTGACTTTTAAATTTTTATTGTAATATATTGACTGTGGAGAGTCCTCCTTGTTCTAAAGAGGTTTTACAGTGGCATAGTAAAAATTGGTTGACTGTTATTCGTAATGGCCACTCTCGTCCGATTGACATTTGTTTACCTCGATATTTTGACTTGCACCTTGACTGTTAGTCGCATGTCGCAAACATGTCGAAGACGTTTACATACAAATGCATACTATAAGAATCGTTGAGGATATGTTCCACTAAACAGCGCTGCCTATGACACGATCGACTGGCCAAAGAAAAAAGAGAACATTGTATTACCACAGTATTAAGTTTAGAGATGTTGCCTCTTGGGGTATGTACTCGTAACTATTGATCTATGTGTCTGAACTTAAAAAGTGCCAAAGTAAATGCTTCTTGGCTCCATGCAGTTGTAGTCGGATTTAAGCCAGGCGCAGACTTGCGTCGACGACGCGGTGTTGCCATGCTTGTCACGTACAAGTGTCGCTAGTGTGTCCTGCTGTTTACACGGTCAGGTTGTCCGGCCTCGTTCACACACCTCTTAGGTAATTTTATATGCCGTGTTCGTGTGAAGTTACTAAGATATTACGATTTTTTTGCAGCCGCTGAGACACTAGTACTATAAGGGTTAGAAAACTGATCAAAATATGTCAAATCAAAGCGCAAAATACAGTTTGTTCTGCATGTACTTAACAAAAGTCAGACAGTTCTGTTCCTGTTCTGTTTCTTTATATTTGTAAAATAAAGCATTTACTTAATTACTTACTTAATTTGTCATTTCTTGCTTTTTCGGCGATTAGTTTAGCTTTATACTGATCGACAATAAGCAAGTACTATGTTAATAAAATTACAAAATTGCTTTTAACAGCAACTAATTATTGCATAGCAATAATTTTTCTACGTAATTATTCAGATAATTATAGAATTTAACACCGATTGCAAACTGTTTTGTGATCGTAGGTACATAAATTAAATCGTAAATCAACTATGATGTCTACAACTACGCTAACGAGTACACTAATTTCTACTTTCACTTTTGTGATACTAATAACACTAGCTGTATGTAAAAAGAGACAAGTAGTTGTGGCCGAAAATTTCGTCTGGATTCGTGGAAATTATCGCTTACATATAAAAACACAGACATGATAGATATCAGAGATTGTTTAACCTTCTTCTGTTAACACCCTACAAATATGAATCTGACTGATTGAATGAAATTTGTTTGTTTATGCTTCAGTTCATCACAATCTCAATGGAGCGTCGAAAGGACAACTTTTTTAACGAGTCGTAATGCAAGCGAGTGACGTGACAAACTGACAGAAATGCAAGCGAAGCCGCTGGCTCAAACTAGCATAGCTTTAACTATGTCTGATGCAATTCGTGAAACGAAATGTCACGCTTAACTAAATTGCGGAACACGTGCACCTGAACCACAATAGATTCTGATGCGGTTTCTCCTGTTCACACCTCAGACTTAGGAAGTCTAAAGTGTACAATTAGTCACGACGTCTTTGGGGAGTAATGTGCGAACTTGTATTAAGCGGATACCGTATAAGGTTAATTAATGTGGAAATATGCGACGTGGCTTTTCATTACTTGCCAAATTGTGCAACGCAACTTAAATTTAAATACTGAGGAGGTGAGCATCTTGAGGGTCGGTTTTACAATAGAATTAAAGTCAATAGCGTGTGCAATCGAGATTCCGAAGTCTCAGCTCAGAATTATTTGAAAAGAGTACTAGATAGTTTCGCGTATCGCGGTCGATTGCTTCGGCCAAATCTAAACAGCGACAAAAACCTACAAGTAGGTACGTACACTTTTCATCCGATTTTCAGACTTAAGTTTGGAATTACACTCCCGCTCATGAAATATGATTTCTGTAAAGTCGGCCTGTCTACAAAGCAGAATTTATACTGCATTGCGATGTGATGAATAATTATGATGTTTATTAAATACGTCGCGAACGTAAGCATTACTGCGAAAAACGTGTGCATTGCGACGTATTACACGGGTTCATTCAGATTTCATGAAGTATACGATAGTCGAATGGGTGTGAACAAATTCCAGGAATTTAGTTTGTCACAGAGATGTTAGGGAGTGGCAAACTTAGGGGATGAGCGGCCTCCTCAGTCAAGCGCGAGAGATTGCAAGTACACGACTTGAGAAGTAGAAGATTATGTAGGCGTGGATGAGAAAACAACAAAACTTTAAGCGTAGAAACGGTGGGAAAGGGTCCATATCCATTACGAAAAGGCCGTATAACTAATGAAGTTTACTCTAAAAGTCACGATTCTACTGAATCACAGTACATTTTTTGTTTCGGCTTGTACTTTAACGAGTCGACAGTGACATTTGATGCACTTGACGCATGCATCCCAATTCAGAAATAATGTTACTGATTGGTCGTTTGGCAGTCGAAACCGAAAGTAATTCCGCCGGTCGTTAAATCGGTTCATACTCGATTTGTTTGGCTGGACATCGATGTCAAATGTAGAATAGTATTATTGAACTTGAGTACATTTGCACACAATAGAATTTGTATTTCGACTGAATACAAACAATGTAGTTTATATTCTGTTTCTGATTAGGTTACAGCTACTGTTTACGTAACAGTGAAACTGCTAACGTTTTTGGTATAAAGTTGATGCTTTAAATCTTACTCACAATTTAGCTGATTACGCAAGGACTTCTTATTCTTCGTCCGTGATAAAACTAGGATACATGTAACGCCGGTAAGATATAATTAAAACAATAAAAAGAAAGTTTATATTGACGTTAGGAATGGAGCCTACAGTATTAAATACGCTCTGTATTGTGAAAAAGTTTTGTTTAAGATAGAGCTTAATTATTGGCAAAGTATTTGAAAGTTTCCCGAAGTGCATTGGTGTGCACAGCTCATTGTGTTGCGGAATGGTTGTTCTAACGAGCAATGAAGCTGCGCCGCACCGGAAGAACTAAGCGGGAACTTATCCCAACTGAAAACTAAAAGCGTCCATAACAAAACATGTTTCTGGTCTAATTGTTTTCGCGAAACCTCCCCGATCGTTGGCTACGTTCTCTTTCAAAAAGAACTCCTATTCAGTACTGTTGATATTTTCAAAGTTCCTTGTGTAGCACAGCAAACGTTTTAATACAAAACAACGAGCTAAGTAGACCATATGCCATGCTTTACTTTTTTTTTTTTTAAATATTATAACCGACAAACGGGCATGCGGTGCACCTGATGGTAAGTGATCACCGCCGCCCATGGACAACTACACTACTATTGTCAAAATTTAATACGCGGCATATCTTGCGTACAAGGCCGTACAAAGAGAGCTAACTCCAAATGAGATGGGACCAGTGGACCAAAATCAGGCAAAATGAGGAGAGGAGAAGAGCGGCTGTTGAGACAAGTAAATAGGCAAAGTAACTACGCCGTTTTACAGCCATGATGCCAGTGGAAACATAATTGATGGGTTGATGAATAAATCATCGATGAAGTAATGAAAGAAAAACAATAAGTTTTCCCAATCTTATTCGTGTGCATAATTGCGTTAAGTTAAGAGAATTACGGCTTACTACGCAACAAACGACGTCAAGGCGCTGTTTTTCGGAGGACATTGTACACTTTATAGGATAAGCAAAACAAACTACAGGCCTAATATCAACTAAACGTTTATGACAGTGTATTGTTTTGTGTAGTAGACATGGGTAGCGAGCGAGCGGGGGAAACAATTGAGCTATCAATCTCTACCTCGGTCATGATTCAAAAGCCAATATAGTTTTACTTGCTTCTACAAGTCGAAGCACAATACACGTCGTAGTGAATGAAATAGCTAGAAAATGAAAAGAGATGGAGATAGTTCGAAATTCATGTGTGAATGTTTCCGTAGTTTAACCTGATCCTGATTTTTACGTTAGTTGAAACTGTCAAACTGTCATATACCGATTGAGTAGATATTGTAGATATCGATTGTACGTATACAAATCGTTAGTATGAAAAGTATGTGGTGTACGATGCTACCCGTGATGCTTAAATATTAGACACACATTGGAGGCAGAAGTGTAAATACACGTTGTTTGTTTAAATATTTGTTTCAGTACTTACACATTTTTTTACGTACGCATGTGAATAATACAGCAGCCGTTATCTTCAACGTTCTAGGTATCCAAAGTTGTGGAATAAAACAATTTCTACCCGCGACATTTACGATGCAGCAGGAGCCCTCGCTTTATGACGACACCGACAGATACCCTGCATACAAATTACGGAATGACACTTTCCACTTTAATACACACAGTACAGAAGTTTAGTGTGATAACTTTAATTTTAGCAGATGAATGTTACATTGACATATGTCTAATCGTAAACTTGGTCTCTACATTCAGCATACACAGTACACTTTATGTTAATGGTGTATACATACGTATAGAGGTGTCATCTTGAGGTAAATTTAACAGTGAAAATCTTTGAGATTGTAATTGATCGAAACAGGCGTTACTTTAGTATGGGGTGCTACGGATGCTAAAAGGAAACAAGGCACTCCATAATAATATATAACTATATTCAGAAGGTAACACTGAAGAATAATATATACAGGAAGGAAACGGCTAGATACACAAGGAATAGGAAAACTAGAAAACAATAAGGAATAAGCGTGTGGTAAGGATGACAGATCACCACGGCAAGAAGTGTTAGACAGTTGCTGTTTGAAACCGCACATCACTCGACCATTGCGGTCGGCAGTCCTCGGCCGGCGCTCGGAAGCGCACGGCTTTGTCAACGAAAATAGTTTCCACTAAAAAGTCTGGCTAACCAATAAAATAATAAGTAGCTATGTACAGTCGCCACAGTAGAATTCCATATTAATGAATAAAAAACATTTACATAATAAGTACAAAAGTGTTAACAACCAACCTGTTCAAACATTCCGGTACAGTTTTAAGACACTTTGTTGGTACGAGTTAAGAAGTAGCTGTGATTGACCGGCTTTGAAGTTTCATTTGAGTATTTAATTTTCTGCATAATCAGTTAATTATGATCATCTAACAAGATCTTACACTCGGCTATGCCGGTGGGTATAGCTTACATTTTGTATTACTGTAGAAAAGTGTCAGTATTGTCACTACATATTACAATGCATAGCCCCCAGCCGCGTCTGTCTGTTCGTGGTAAACTAAAAAAATACTGAACGGATTCTTTGAGTAATTTATGAGGAAGGTTAAGGTATATAATTTGTTAAGGTTTTTTGTAAATTGGTTGTAATATGACCGTTTCTAACAGTGCCGTGTCTGTATTTTCATTGCACCCGTGCGACGTCGGGGCGGGTCGCTATTATTAATAATAACCTATAAATTTTGACTATAAAACGAAATACATGTGTACACATATGTGGCTGGTGCATAATGCCTAATTTTATGTACAGTCGCATACATAAGTTTATCTACATTAATATCATAAGTTGTCTACAATAAACGTTTTCATATCAAAATACGTAGGAAACATTATTTTCTGTTCTTCGAAAGTTCGAAACAGGTGAAACGTCTGACATTTATATATTTTTTTATAAATCTAAGACAATAGCCATAGAGATTTTGTTATTTAAGGTGTTCGATGTTTGAATGTTATTAGAGTATCGATATTGATACTCTAAAGTAAACATTATAATACAAAACCCAGATACAGGTTTCTTAATGTAGGTCATTTGCTAATCATTCCTCAACATATTGTAGGGAAGTTATGATATGGATGTAGGTTTAAAGTACTTGATTTGTTACCAAAACTTCAGCTAGTTCGGTTCACTTTGAAGATGGAGATTGTAGACTATCAAATGAATAATCACATTATGTAGTTGGCATTCCTTGTATGCAATACTTGGGTGGGTGAATTTACACGACAGTCTTAATAACGATCAAACCTAAGTCATCGATCGATCACCTAATAAATACAAGTTCTGAGGACCAGTAAACGGAATATTTTTCCCTGATGCACACAACGCGGCTTCGACTCTTGTTTTTAATTAATTGGATTTGTTTACGCAGCCATTCTTGACCAACAATGCATTTCGTCGTTGCGCAACCTCCTATTCATCGTGTTGATGCGTAATTGATATAAAAATATAGTGTAACGATGTCATCCGGCAACCAAACAAAAACTATTGGGAAAGCAGACAACTTGCGAAATGTTTTATCCGGCTGTATGGCAAAACGGTTCTGGTTCTGCAATGGGCGAAACACTTGTTTACAGCACGCTGAAGTAGGTACTACTTGTATAACATACAATTATAATATTTGAAGAGTTCTTTCGATTTCGCCAAGTTACCATCATCAGACCTGATCACTTTTTGTCCACGCGAGCACCACACATTTTCAAGCAAAAAGTTGTTCCAGTTTTGAAGCCGGTTTGTAAGTCGACGAAGGTTTTACTATGAAAACTTCCAAATTTTGTTAATTACTAAGAGCTCAATTACAAGTCAATAAATAATGCATTATCAACTAACAGTAGATAATAATTATGAACTAGTTATATTTAACTAACGACATACGTAAAATTTGTATATGATTCACGGTTAATCACATTAAAAGTACCTAGGCGCAAGACAACGTGATCATGATGAGTCCAACGGCGTCGAAGTATTGGGAGTATTATCCCGTAAAGAACATGTCTAACTATAAATCAAACTCTCTAGTTTATAATTATAAGTCGGAGACGATCCGTCTAGTTTCGATGCAATTTCAAGTTGTAATTAAATTTCGTTATAACCGTGAGTTAAAATGTTTAATTTTTAGCTTTTATAAATCATGTCTAAAGAGTCTGATTAATAGAAATGTGCAAGCCACTGCCGACGTTTCTCGTCTTTTACTAAGTTTGAACGTACCTCAAATTCATCAACAAGGATAATTTCGGACTATATTCTCCACGTGTGTGTGTGGCCATATGTATTAACGATATTTACTAGTCTTGTTCACGAACAGTTCAAGAGTTAATTTTCTGGCCGTATGCGTAATAGGATTTCCTGAACTTTGACGGCGTCGAAGTAAAATATTTGCCTTGTTAGTTACACCTACAGTATACACGTAACATACGGCCGGAGTTATTTAGTCTATATACATTGTTCGCTTTAAGCGCCCTTTTAAATTGAGTTAGACTAACAACGACTTTAATTTTATTGGGCCTGATTTCTAAACTTCCCATTTTGACTACGTAATTAGTTTGCTTGAAATTTTAAATCGAGTCTCGCTACTTAATTCACTTAATTCCCGCAGTTGTTTTATTGATGTTTCTGATTCAATCGAAACGATTAACCTTCTGCTTTTAAAATGAAGGATTCTGTGCTGCTGTCGTGGTGTTGATCATAATTTAATAAGCATCAAAAGCAATATTTTATGTAAGTTTTTTAGAGATATGTTAATGCCGCAAAAAGTTGTATGAGCCACTCTGGAGCAAAATTATTTTCATCTTGGGCGTTAAAACTTGAATGCCTCATTACGCTCAGGATTCTACTTTCGAATCCCTCGCTACTCTACTCTACTCGCCGTAAATAAATCATTTTACTCCCTTGTGACACAAATAATTAAACCAAAACCAATCATTGAGTGAGACTTGGACACTTAACTCCGTTCGTAAACGATCGAATCTGTCAATTGTGAAATTGTTTTCACAAACCTGCTATTTCTTTAAAGGGACCTATCACTAAGAAATATACTGCTTCAAATGTTTTAGACAGATGGACCGCCATGGCGAGACTGTAACAATTCCGTTTGTGCAATTTTGACTAAATAACCCCAAGACTGTCATAACGTCTTATGCGTGCTGTGCCAAGACACAAAATGCGGAATTAATGGCAGTAACGAATGAAATGTTACGCAAATTGTCGCACCCGGCGATGCGTTATGGCGCGAGACAATTTAACGCCTAATTAGTTACAATTAAGTTCGTCCAATGAACGTTAATTATTTTGCATATTTCAACGTCAATTAGCCTTCTGAAAATTTTGAAATTTAATTCGTTAATTTTTCAATCGTCACATAAAATGTAATCTGAATAAATAAACTGAAATTATTAGAGATTTTAATGAATACTCATCTAAATACTTCACCAATTATTTATGTTTTTTTTGTTACTATCAGTAATTTTTACTGAAATCCCAAAATGGCGTACCTAACTAAGTATTGTGTTATGAAGGTGTTAACAATATTGAATAGGATAAACTTACGGTATGACTTATGACCTTGCGTAATTAAAAAAAATCTCTGGCTAACATTTAAAACTACACGAATTGCTTTTCTCATAGCATGAATGATTATTTAACTGATTGTTTACGTGGTAATTAAAGATAATCGATCGTGGCAAATTGATAACACGGTTGGTTATTTTAATGAACGTTACGTCAAAGCGTTTGTTATTGGTTAGCGTTTAACTCTTTTGATGTTTGTTTACTCTGTAGTTAACCTCGTACGGCTGTAACAAAATGTTTTGACTGTGAATATTTACTATAGTAACACTTGGAAATGGTATAAACATTTAGCGCAGTCAATTAGTCATCATATTTTAACGCCTATACAGGTTTTGACGTGATAACGTTTTATAAATCGATGAACGCCGACTGCACTCACGAAAAAGCATGACTTATTGCGTTACGTTCCGCGTGACGTCAGAGTGTGCAAGCGATAGAGAGGCACGATCTTCTCGCGAGACGTCAGAGCTAGCAGTTCGAATATGTTTCTTTATGACGTTATCATGTAAAACTATCGTTCGTAAACCGAATTTGCAAACAATCGGTTCTTGTACGTGTATACTAAGTGATTCTGATAGCTGTAGTAATCTTTAGCACTGGCACCATCGATAATTGAAGCATGCATATTTTGTTGATAATGAGAACTCGCTGCAATCAAGAGCTTTTATTCGACCGCCGCGATACGACATGCACGAATGCACAGGAATTGCATTGAAAATACACGGTAACGCCACGAATCGCGACTTCGCCAAATATTCTCGCTATTCGAACTGGGAATTAATATACAAATTACATTCGAAATTCGTGTAGATTAAATAAATTACCTCAGGATGCCACTGGCAATTCAATGAGTTTCGCTAGTTGCGAATAATAGCAACTTAACCATGGAATAATAATTGAGGATAATTTTGAGAGTTCATTGTGCGTGAACAAAATTGATATTTGCGTTTTTGTCATATTATTTATGTAATCTTTATTGCTTATATTTACAGATCGTTCGTGGTAATAATCACTTTAAACGCTGTCCGAATTGAAACTGCTATAACTCCGCGAAGATGTATGGCCGTGGTCGCTTTCACCCGCCGCACGCGGCCGACAGCGGCCCGCCGCCCGCGGCGTCTGAATGGTGTGTTCGGGAATGCTCGGGAGTGGTCGTTTTCGCCCGCCGCGTGCGGCGTAACGCACGCGGCGGGCGAAAACGACCACTCCCGAGCATTCCCGAACACACCATTCAGACGCCGCGGGCGGCGGGCCGCTGTCGGCCGCGTGCGGCGGGTGAAAGCGACCACGGCCTAACATTAATGTTCATTGTTTGCTGTCGGAGCGAAACAACGTTTATCTGTTGTTCCCTTCAGATCTATAAAACAATATTTAAGAGCTAATAAAGAAAATTTATCGGTTTAAGTGCCGAAATTCACGAGAGCCCTTTAATTTGTTAAATTGAAAAGAACCATCGTATTGTTCGATGGAATTAGGTTTATTTGTTCAACGGAACGCACTCGGTCGTCAAAGAAGATCCTTTCGTCGGAAATAAGTAAATAGAATAAATGAAATGCCCAATAAAGACGATAGACTGCGGCAGTTTGAACGAAGCTATTTCATTTAACCCTTATTCCGAGACTCGGACGGTCCTTCATTGGCAACTACCCATAGGTCTATTCTTTTCAACAAAATTACGATTTTTCAAGTAATATCTGAAAGTAAATTTGTTTACATATTTATTATTAAAAATCTTATATTGTGTCCCTTCGCATAAACACGCCAAAGTTTTATAGAAGTTAAGAAACAAGAATCACCAACCAGAGTCATTTCGTTCAACCCTTATTCTCATTGCCAGGCGGAATTCTTGCGTCCCTTAGCAGATCATTTCCTTTGGCTTTTAGAGGCGTTTCGTTTAAGGAGATTGCAGCGGCGGTGTTTCAGCTGTGAGCAGATTTAATATTTGATTTTCGCAATTTTAGTAACGCGAGCGTAGTCTACGATTCTAGTTACCATTTCTCTTCGCTTCTTAATCGCTCAGTCGTGAACTCAGTGTAGAAGATAACTAAGTTGGAATCGGGATGAATTTCAATAAAGGATACGTACGTAGTATTCATTTTATATTTTGATACAATATCTGAAATAACTCGGTTTAACGTATGCAGCCATTGTCTCGTTCTTCGTCTTGATAATTTTCAGAGACAAAGGATCTAGTCTCACTGACAAGCGTCGTATTATAATGTCACGTGCATGACTCACTCGATCTCTGGTGTAGCAAAATATCTGTGTATGTACACAAAATTCACAGTGCAGACAGTTTTTCGATCCCGTATATTCTGTGATGTTTTATTGTCAGTTTTAGTTTATTGATATATGTAATTAACAGATGGCCTACGCCGGTTTACTATTCAATAACTTTACATCGCTCAGGCGCAGTGACTCACGGCGACTCAATAAATTTTCGCCACCAGAGCCTTCCGCACCGCAGAAAACTGGTTCGCCTTTCGGTTTTTCTACAGACTACATTTTGAAGAGTGTGCGTCGAAACTGCAACACCAATATTCCTAGGCTTTTTCCTTTTACAAGTCATCTTACAGTAGCCGTCTTTATCTTTATGTTGTCAGTATCATTTTCGCTCGGTCTTTATTATCCGGACTGCAGATGAGTGGAGACCTCTGCCTGCGTTTGCGTTTCCTCAACGCTACAACGTAGCCGTCTTCAAATAAAGGCTTAATGAGGATTTGGTAGGCAAGAATACTCCCTATATGTTAGAGCTGATCTTTGCCTACCAGAAACTGGCGTGATTGTGGTCAAACGCAAGTATATTACATGTAAAAATAAATGCGTTTATATGCTATTTTATTAGTTAGCTGATAATTTGTGAGGTTTCAAGCCAGAGAACTCGCTGCCTGCTGTCAATTGCTTCCACCGCTATAACTCAGTGTCGAAGTCGTGCCCTGTACATTCTAGTAGGTAGTACTGTACTAGGTATGGGCAGTATAGGCTATATAAGCTATTCTGTGATAGTCCATCAAACATGTCACATTTCGCGAAGGCTATGTTTACTGTGTTATCTGTATGTAGAATTGTAAATGCCGCAACCTTCGCGTTAAATGCAGAACTAGAATGAAATTGTCGCTAAGGTACTTTATATGAGACCAAATTACAACCCAAGTTAATTAGCGAGCGTTTTTCCACATATAAATTCAATACTAAATACTAATTGAGAATAAATTATCCTTGAAGATTTTCCAAAAAAATCGAAATTGGTCGGAACTTCTTTTGAATCGGGATTTTATAATACTGAGTTAAAACGTTTGTTTTGTTGTTTTTATTAATCATGGCTCACGAGAGTTCAAATAATACTACAAGATTAATTCAAATTCTCCATGCATTACTACGCTCCTATCCTACACTAGCTACTACTTCCAGTTTCAAGTGTCAAAAAATGACTTAGGTGGTGAGGGAGTGGGTGAGGCGATGTAAGAGGGAATGACTTTTTGACACTTGAAACTGATAGTGGAGGAGCGCCATTACAAGTTTTCTTATTTCTGGAAGCATACTAACTTGTGAATAATTGAGATCTTACTGTTATTGTTTCTATAACGATCCACCCGAATGTAGGTTTGCGACATTAATAGAATAGAGATGCTTAGTTACGGATTATAGTGTACTCGTACCGTGTATTGTTCGGCTTCGTTACCGTTAAAGCTGGATTAAAATGGGCCCTTAACGATGTCATGCTACCGTCTAAATGACATTTTAATCAACGTCTTTAGCGTCCAAAAAGTATTGATGAAATGGGTGACAATTATCAAGTTATTAATTGT
This sequence comes from Pandemis corylana, assembly GCA_949127965.1. Taxonomy (NCBI): domain Eukaryota; kingdom Metazoa; phylum Arthropoda; class Insecta; order Lepidoptera; family Tortricidae; genus Pandemis; species Pandemis corylana. Next base: position 8,981,654 of record OX421866.1, on the reverse strand, counting down.
TTCTGTTATTGGAAATATACTTTAGTTTTATTAAGACAGGTTGATCCACAATGATAATAAACAAAAGTAGGATGATCTACTGAAGTTCATATTCTAATGTTATCATAATTACTATTTTTTTGTGAATTGTATCTATCTGTTTCTTTATGTTTGTACAATAAAGCATTCACTTACTTCCTTACTTACTTACTATTTATATTGAGCACCGGTCTTCACCAATGTACGCCATAGCGACAGGTTACTCGTCTTAAAATTTAATAAGCCAATTAGCAAAGCAATATCCAATTATCATGGTTGTTTAATTGTATCAGCAGATTGTTGTTAATCAAAGCTTGTAATCTAATTATGTAATTGTTTGCCGGTTAAGTCGGTTTGCCTTCAGGTTTGATTTCTACTTCATACATGTCAACTTAATTGATGTTGTTGGTATTGTCTAGAGATTTAAAGAACTTTCTTTAACAACCGTGATTTAATTACCCACTGGACCTGTCACAAGAGAGATTGTCTCTGAGGTATACTTAAGTGAAAGTGGGATGTTTGTATTGTACGCCAGATGTTTCTAAACGGATATTTTTCGTACAAGTACATGATATAATATCTCTGATTATCATTGTCTATTTTTTTTGTCCTGGGAAAGTGCCAAGTTTTCACAGGATGCAGATGAAGTTGCGGGCTGGTGTTTTAATTAATAATTTGTACTAGAAATTGCGCTTGTTCATCTAAATTTGCAAACGTTTAGGATAAGTGAGTGGATCATAGAATTCCAGTTTGATTCCCCTTTCCACCTATACGCCCACAATCATGCTAAACGTGGCCTTTAGATCTTGTTACCTTAGGCTCTGTCTACCCCGTAAGGGATAAAGACGTGATTTGTGTGTGTATATTTATGATGTAATGTATGTAGGTAAATTCGTGAGGTTTTATGAGATATCCGTGGTATGATCGGAAAATATCTGAAAGTGGATGAAGTGAGAGCACTGTTTTTTTCGCATAAACAGGTGTTTAAATTTTAAGTACAGTTACGTTTACGGCATCATGAATCCCCAATTACAGTTACTGCAACACGGCTCACGGTTTTAATGCAGTTCAATTTTAACATAATTTCAGATTACGGTGTATAATGCTAATTAATCGGGCCATTCACGATCCAGCGTTTCTCCGTGAACACCAACGCTATAGTACGGGCACTGCACTGCGATTGGTCTCATTGATCCGGTGACCTTGTTCGAGTAATCACGAACCAATAGGTTCCAGATTTTGATAGCCATCGATATGGGATCGTATGAATATTAAATTAATTCCCACATTTAGTCTGAAAATACGCCAATTAACTGCTGACGTACTTGCCGTTCACGACCGTTTTACGAGGTGATAAAATTGTCGAATTGCCTCCTATATGACGCATGTATTATGTACATTGCCTATGCTGGTAGGATAACAGTCCCGCGGACGCCCCCGCGCCGTACCCGCGTAATTATTGCCAGTTATCTTCATGATTGACTTCCCACTGGAATATTGCACGTTTAATGACCTTTTTGGTCGAAATTACATTCCAAACCAATTGTCATTTTTATTCTGGCGTTTGCCGCTGGTTGTGGTTTTGCAACATGCCAAATTTCCATTATGCGTAACCGGCTAGCAACAAAATTGTCAATCGCAAACTGTCTATTATATATTGCTTTTATCACACTATGCCGCTTCAAACTTTTCTCTTGAAATTAAATTTTAAACTTTTTACATAGACTATACGTTACGCAGCTTTAGCTTTTCTTTTCTCGCTCGAGTATTAATTTAATTGATATATGGATTTAATGATACTAAAGTCTTTGTTTTTACTTATTTCAGGTAAGTGTCCAGATATATATCTACGTAGCGAGTGAATTAATAGTAAGCGGTAAGTATCCAAAGATTGCGTGCAACTAGACGAGGTCGGCGGGTTGACTGATAAGCAGTAATTATAACACAGTTACTAGTTATATGGGAAATGAAGCGTGAGAAATAGTACCCATTAGAAACAATAATCATGTCGTAGGGCAATCTTAGCGTCAACTATGTAAACATAGGATCAATCAGGGTGATGTTTATCTTTAATGATTGAAATGGTGGTTTAAACGGTTTTTATAGTGTTTGTTTTGTTTTGATTGACATTCCGACCTTTGTCGCATCCTCTACAATCGGTTCTGTTGGAGGGTGTTTGTATTATCCCTTTCTTTTTGGCCCAAATAGCCATTTCTCTTTCTTCTTTACCCTTTTAATTTGTAGTAAATACAGTTTTGTATTGTCAATTTTATATGTTTCTTCTTACAATTGTATTTCTATAAATAAAGTAACGCAATAGGGATGCGTTCTATTGCCTTATATGGCGTGCGCATCCTGGAACTCAATGTAAACATTGCGACGGAAATGTCCGGCCCGTTGTGTTACGAAGTACTGGCTTCTGGATGGCTTTAGCTTGTGTTGTCAATAAATAGTGCAACTACCCTACGTTTAAGTACTTTGTGTTCGTATTGTTTAACAGTACTTTATCTTTTTTTTTAAGTGAAAATATTAGTTAAATGTGAATAAATATCATTGCGTACTTAATCAATTTTAATAAAATTAATCTGAGCCGCGTCAGCGGTATACTACGACACGATTATGGTTTCTAATGAGTTCTATTTCTTACACACAAAAAAAATCTTCGAATTGGTTTTCAAATGACTTTACTTCTGTGGTTTCAAATATTAGGAAAAAATTCACCCGAATTGAGAATCTCCTGCGTCGTAATCTTAATTACCTACTAACAAATTAACTCATTCGGAATAGAACTTAATAATTAACCGAGATAGCGAACTTAACTGAATAAATCAAGCCAACAAAAGATGCGGGGCATAATTTGAAAAATAAATAAACATCAGATAAATCTGCTGTGGATCCCTTTGTATGAACAAAAATGTAATTAGTATTGCGAACGATCTGGCCATAACGTTAAGGTACCTCACATTAATCCCGAGGTTTTCAGCAGATTGCTCTTTGTCCAGCCCAAAACAGTTCATTTCAAATGACTCTTTGAATTTAGAGTTAATTTATTGGGTAAATAATCTTTGAAAAGAATTTAGGTAACAGCCAAAGTTAATCTTAGTGTTAGTTTACTTTGTTCAAATTGATACCTTCTAGATAGGGGCTCCGTGTCTAAATATTTTAATACGATGGTACTCTTTATTTTACAAAAATCTAGGACCCAACGCAATTGACGAATTATAAGGTGTCGAAATAACTCGCATACGACACACACTTGACATAATGTCTGTGCTTTAGTCCTATGCAGAGAACTAGGGTGCTCCCATGAGCATTTCTGTCATAATACCTACCTATATTCTTTAGCTGTATCAACCGCCGACGCAAAGATCTAAATGTTCGTGAAATTCCCAGGATACATCTAAAGTCCTTTGTCGTCAGCAAGGTAAACATCGGGAGTGCTACGAGACTCGCAATAAGCAGACAGCCTCACAGCCTGTGCTGCAGGCATCCTTAGTTTGCTGCGGAAGCTTGCTTCACGGCTCTGTCACCATTCAACGGCAGGCGTGATGCACGTGTTGCGGAAACATGCTCTTGTTTGAGGACGTATAGTCGACCAAGGCATTCCTTTACCACACTAAAGTTCAGTGTTTGTAGTACGGCTTAAAATATGGATGAGTACGTTTTAATTTGATTTTGATTGTAAAAAAATGAAAATAAAAACGGTGAGTCGACTATACATCGGTTACATTTGAACCAAGGCAACCAAGTGATTAATGGTAGATTTGGTTGTCTGTGTATAAGTTATAACACGTCGTCAAAGAGCGATAAGCAAATTAACGCCTTCATTAATAAAATATTGAAAGAGCGATAACTAAGAATACAAACAGATTGATTTTATACCTAATAATTAATATCGTGCGTTATTTTATATCACTAACATTCCATCAGATATACTCGTGTATTTATTAATTGTAGCATTACTTTGTAGTGGGCGCAGGAAGCTCGATATCTAACGTCTTAAGGCTTTGGTATAGTCGTTTATCTTCAAGCGCTAAGAATACAGCGGTATCTCTCGTAAGGATTTTACAGCGTCGTCTTAAAGTAAGATTCTAAAAGTAATCCCGAGTGTTTTCTGTCCAGTTCAAAGATTAATTTGTTCCGTTCCAGAACAAGCGTTAACCCATCCGGTATTGGTTGGATGCTTTCCAAGAACATACCCAGATTAAATAAAGAAAATCATCGTCCTTAACCTTCTTGCGTAATTGTGTGCTTTTGAACCGAAATAATTTTTAAAAGTTTGTTCATTGACAGTTTTAATTGTATACCCGAAGTTAGTTTAATTGTAAATAGTGAACTGGTAATCCTTTTTAACTTGTCGTTTATGTCGACGACGCAATCAAAAGTAATCAAAAGGTTTAACGACAGTTTCTACAATTCAGACAAATTTACAGTATTGAGAGCAGTTCCAGGTTTCCAAAGCTCTTTTAATTTGAGTACGTGTAATCAGTAGTACCTAAGTGTAATCAGAATGTTAATATATTTAATGAATCCAAAGAAACTGCTCAGTTATAAATAGAGTAAGAAACAGATGATGCTATAAATATAAATTACACGAAGATTACAGAGTATAGCGGTACTGCAAGAAGCAGTGCAGAAAGCTACAGCGAATATGTGCCAGAGGTGCACTTAACTTTTACATTTATGAAAGAAACCGACTTAATTGTTGCGCGCGACTTTATTTCGCGGTAACTATGCAGTTTCCAGGATGAAATTAGTGAGCCAATCACAAGCAAGCAAAAACAAGCTTACTTATACTGTGGAACTAAAATAACAAGACACTTTTCTTACAACTTTGTATGAGATTGGGGACTGACCCGTTTTTTTGCTAGTCAGTGTATACCTATATTATCTTTATCCACGGCTTCGCTCTTCTGGTTGAATCTGACATGGCAGGCAGTTGGCATTTCGCGATATTACTGAATTCACAAAAATCACATTGTGATCTTCATTCACATAGATAGCATGACAAACATCTATGCAAAATTCCATGTCTCTAAACTTAGTTGTGTTTTCGGGATTTTATTTGCGACGGTGCGGGTAAAAGCTATAATGAAATGATTGGATGCCTAAAACCATACATGTTTTTTAACCACTTTACTAAGAGTCGAACTGAACAGGACGTTCACGTTTTGAACCATACGTATTGTGCTTTAGCAACACGGACATGTTAAACAAAATGAGCCGGGTCTATCAGATGCGGCCGAAGTTTCTGCGCCTCCGAGCCTGTATCAGGAAACTTCGACGATTAAACATCCAGGGTTGCTGGGAAAGAGGTTATTTCGGTTCCGGAAGTCGACATCTACATATGCAGCTGCGGGGGCTTAAAATTAATATGTTGATTAAAGATTTATTGTATTTTGTCAAAGTTTAAGTATCGTACCAAATAGGAGACGTTTTGGAAAAAGGTCAGGTCAGGAGTACCCGAAACCGACGAGCATGTATGAAGAGATTGATGACTGTGGATAAAGCGAAAGAAATATGTCAGGATCGTAGCAAGTGGAATAAAGTAGTCTCTGCCTACCCCTGTGGGAAAGAGGCGTGACGGTATGTATGTATGTATGTGTTAAGTATCGTCCATACCCATGACTAAAAATACGCTGATACGCCGGCATAAAATTGCACAGTGTTTTTGATACTGACTTGTGTGTTGTGTGATCAAATAAAAGGACGCCATGTAATTATGCTTTGATCAAATTATGTAGTATAGTTGACAATTCACGGCAACTGATGCAAAGTTGGCAAGCAACTTCCTCTTTCCAACACGTTGCAGTCGCTGCCGTTGCGAAGGTCCAAGGTGACGCGGAAATTCCGCAAAAGTGGTTGCGAATGCGAATGTCTGCGGCAGCCCTGCATGAAACCTGGATGCGCAACGCTGTTGGGCAATGGACGCTATATTGGACTATCTTTACACTGTTTCTAACGCAGCTGCTGATAAACAAATGTTCTTGCTGTGTATATGGTTTTGTGACTGTTGTTATGCCTTTGTTGCGGTTACTATTACTGAAGTAGTTCCTGTGGAAGTTGGGGACTGCGTTATTTTAACGCAAGATAATGGCGCTAACACTAAACATTAACACACGCAAACAGAATGGTAATTTTACAAAAACGAATGCCAAATTTCAAGGGCGTAGATATATTTCTTGTCACAATTTGCTGGTTACATATGAAACTTTAATTCCAAACGACATAATGCTGTTCGGTTAAAAACATCACAAAAGCCAACGAAGTTCTAACCAAGAAACGTAGAACGCGTCACCAAGCTAAATGTTCTCATTTGCCTCAACGTTTGTGAAGTAGTTAAGGAAGTCGACAATCCGGCATCTGAATGACATCCGAGACTAATGCTTCTGATGAACAAGGTCGTTTCGCAAATGACGCGAGCTCGCACAATGCGCCCAAGCGTGCTTTACCATGTAGACCCTGTGAATTAGATGCCTCGTGTAAGACAATTGCAATGATGGTACGTCTTCATTTATAATCTGACTCCATTTGTAGTTGACGAGACTGGGGATAATACCTGTCCATTATTTGAAACTAGGTCCTGAAATTGATGATTTAGTTAATATTATCTCTAGGACGTTCCGGAACCACATAAAAGACGTTTTAAAAAGCTCCGGCCAGGAGTACCTGACACCGACGAGCATGTATGAAGAGATTGATGAATGTGGATGAAGGCAAACACGTATGTCAGGATCGTAGCAAGTGGAACAAAGTAGTCTCTGCCTACCCCTGTGGGAAAGAGGCGTGACGGTATGAATGTATGTACCTACTCTCCCCTTGGTACTCCTTTGTCATGTCGCTTTTCTGTCCAGTTGTTCACGCAAAGTGCAAATTTGTTGCTACTTTGTTATTATTTTCCTTCTAAAAAGCAGCGTAATATTTTCGTCCTTTTTCCCTAAACCACTTATTAAACTAAAATAATGTAGCAAAAGTGGCGTGGAGGGTTTTGCGTGTGGCGACTCGGAAGCAATTTTCTCCTAACGCCATTACAATAGTAGGGCTCGCCAGCATTACGGCTTGAAGTGTAGAATTAAACGTTGTATTCCGCACTTGGGGAGCTCTTGCGTCAGGTTACAACACTTTGACCTGGGTCAATGAAAAAGAAATTCTGTGACGGAGAAGTTATCGTTGTATTAACTCCTAAGGATAATCACTTGGAAAAGAGTGCTGCAGTTAAATTATTTGTTTAGTGGGTGGTGCAGCGAAGTTGTTACCCCTGACCACCCCAAGCCGTGACTTGGCTGCGCTGCACGCTGCTTGGCTCGCATCCAATGTCGCCTGATGACTTCTCTCACACGTTAAATTGATATTGGCACTTAGTACAACGTTCGCTGTCGCCGTTTACGCATTAAACTTTCAACTTTTACGACACTATGGCGCTTAAAATAACGGGCAAGTTTAGACAAATAAAGTGGCTGTGTCAAATTTTACTGCAGCACTAACAATTTCAGTTTGGCTTTTAGTTTCTGAACAGTATTACGATTGAAGGTAATCGTAAAAGTACTATCACAATTTTTTTAGTGCTATTACGAATATCTTGGTAAACAACATACAGGTAGATCTAATAAATAAAAGCGAGTTAAAAACAGCAAAAGTACGCTATATAAACGTACCTACTCGTACGTTAACAATTTTTACGTCGCCCGGGCTGTAAGTAGCTTAAATTGCTCATATGTGTGACCTTTGCATGCAATCGCTAATTCCCTCATAAGCTGGCAACACAGCCATTCGATGCGAAATAGCATCAGCGAGTGCCTGAGAAAGGTCACGGTTCTCAACGGTTCATTACACAACGCGGTGTCAGCCAGGTGTCAGTCGGTCGTGGCTAAATGGTGCGAACACGGCTTGATCTTTGCGTTTCAATATGTCTATTATTAGAAGATCTGAAGTGTCGGTAAAGACGAACCTTTTTGGGTCGAAACTAACTACCAACCAATAGTGATTTAACAAAGAATTCGGTTAAAAATGTGTCAAATTGTTCAGAGTCTCGACTAAATTTACAAAAGCGAGCCGAAGTTCCAACGCATATCAATCAGGTAATTTCGTTCGACATTTGGGTATCAAAGAAATGAATTACTCCTGAACAAAATCTCGGCGTAGCAGCCGAGCGCCGAAACTTTACGAACGCCCTATTTTTCTCTCCAACCACGAAGATTCATTCGCCATCTAAATGAAAATGCGTCTTTCCGACTTGGAACGATTTAGGTCACAGGCGGGGGTCGCGCATGTGATGAATATTCCAATGTCGATTGTTTATCCATATTCTGCTGTGACTTTTGATCTTGTACTTCTATACCTACGTTTACTGGGATCGGTCTTAACGTCTTCCTGAAGTAATTATTTGACAGTGCGCGCGACGGTCTTACTGTTCTGGCTTGCACCTTCATAATACACAATCAAGAATAGTTTAGACACTGACAAGACTCCGACATGAAAGAGAGGAAATTAAACGAGGGCGTCATATTCTACGTAACTAAGTGGCAAAATACCTAAGGCTATCAGTGTAGAGGTTGCATATCAGCGGCAGATATTTGGGTTCCGCTTGAATGTGTCCGAGTACGGCTCGCGACGGCAGCAAGTTCAGAGGCGGCGATCGTTGGAAATTTGCCAGTCACCGGTGCATTGTTGGTCCGCCATGTTAGTAAATTAATATCAGCAATAGAGCTGGACGTTACACTGCAAGTTGCCGACGTTGGGGCATGACTGGGGTGACAACGAGTTGGCACAACACGGACGTGCGGCAGATAAATTTGCACCAACATAAGAGCATAATATATATACGCCAGACTGCAGGGTATAAATACTGGACACCACTGACTATGTCAGTTTTCGTCATTGGTATCTGAATTCTGAACAACAGAAACAGAGCTTAAGAATTATCACATTCATTATCAATAAAATAAGTGTGTAACAATATATTATAAGACCGCCTATTGTCTACTTTGTTCTTTGTTTCTGTATTGTTTTGTACTGATTTGTGGTGTTAAATAAAGAGTATTTGTATTATATTGTATTGTATGTTATATTCGCGCTTGCAATGGAAACATGATGCGATATTGATGTCCTTGGAACTATGTTTATCAGGAGGACGACTTTTGTAATTACATTGTGACTAGACGATTTGAGTATTAAAGGACTTCCTTGAATTATTGTGTCAACCAGTCTAATATTAAGCGGTGGTTTTATATCAGTACACGGAATTTGTTTCTTTCAAGTGCTATTTTAATAGATGTGATTTCCCTCTGTACTATTACTAGTTAGACATACGTGGACGAAAGTGCGGAACTCGTCCCGTAGAACTAGAAAATTCGATGGCAACACTATTAAAGCGTGCCTTGCGCTGTGGGTAACATTTGCTTTATGATGCCGGTGTGAACTTTTGGAGTTTCGCCTCGAATAGTCACTATAAATGCAACGGTGTGCTGCAGCCGCCTCCCGTTATACGGTCTACGGCTAATAACCCGGCTATTTTGCTTACTAAGTTTCAATGCTAGCGCTATAAGTGCGCTGGATATTTTGCAGTAAATTTACCCCTACGTATTTGATTATGTGCATGCCACGGTTGAACTTTGCTCTGAGATAGGATGTGTGCGTATAACAATAACGTGTTAAAATGATTATTTTGCCTGTTGGTTTTTAATGAAGTCGGTTAAAAATAATATAGACTTGGAGTGATTTAGGCTTTAGCGTGTTTCAGAACACGATATTTCTAATTAACAAGCAAAGTATCGATAAAGCCCGTAAACTTCCTAAATTCTACTAGGTACATTATTCATTGCCACATCACAAATTCTGAACGCAATTACATTTTATGGTCATGAATTCAATGTAATCAAATTCCGAGCGGAGTCACATTTGATTTGGGCATTAATTCTTGACGACTGTATTAATTACTTTAAATACGCCTCAAGAAACTTCTTTACTACGCGCCGTCGTGTAATTAATCTCGAGACTGAGGCTGGAATTTAATGTGGTACAATCTGAAATTACAAATGTAACTCTTTATGTAACCTGCCGAACCTTCAATATGTATAAGAAGTAAACATTAATGAATAGTGGTAGACCTGCATATATTAAGCCAATTTCTAAAACTGTCTTTCCTGGACGTAACAAGCAAGATACACTAGCTGGAGCAGTCATACTGTAAAGTGGGTATTTTTAAAGCTGTCTGGCCACACCTATGCGCCGCTCGACACTCGTGCTGCACAAAGGTAATTGGCATCAAACAGTCTCAGGCGTAGTCATAATCATACCTGAGCCGTTAAGGACAACTTTCTGCAGTTCCACTGTTTTAGATGCGTCGGTTAGACAAAATAGTTAAAAAAGTTTATTTTTGCGTAGGTACTGGCATAAAATTGGGTTAGAAAATTGAGTAACAAAACTACTGTAAGCCTGTGGGCATCCATCACGGCTTGCAAAGCTTTCATCCCTCGTATAGATCTGCCGGATTTAGGAATACGGAATTCTTTAGCTATCCGAAAAATGTCAATTTTGTATGAGTTTGTAAAATAATGCCTTAGTTAAATGTCAACCAATATTGAAATGATTGGATCCCATAACTAATATGATCGATTTAACTGCCTTCACTTTGATGTGTGATTTGATGAACTCTATTTAAATTATAAGTTGATCGATCTAAGAAAATCCTTTTACTGTCACGTTACTACCTGTGTAAATGTGGAGAAACTAGGATAAAGATGATAACGATATGCTATGGGAAGCGAAGAGTTGTACAGCGTTCGATCTATTTTCTTGAGTGTATTTTATTTATCAATGTTGTACGGTGTTTTGTCTAAGATCTAATTCTGATCGATCACATATTATTAATACACAAACACAACCGCTCAACTCAGTTTGTTTCAATGAAGTGCAAAATGTAAGTCTACAATGTTAGCAATATGATTTACATAATAACTGGGTGTTGAAAGATTCCATAAAGACTTAGTTTTCCGATGATATTCAAGAACGGCCGGTACAGTTGACCTGATATCGTATTCGTTTGCATTTGACACTTCAGATAATTGAACCGCGGATAAAATGTCGAGCCGAATGGCTACGATTTATTGAGAGCTCTCCACGAAAGATTCTGTTTGCTTCTTTTTCGATCGACCTTAATTTTCTGTTCCTTTCAATTCACAATCCGGAATAACCTAATTTACACAACATTTAATGAAATTAACTTTTTATACTGTACGCGTAGGTATTCGTCGCGAAGGCGGCGAACGCATTGGATGGCGACTCCTCAAGACCCGATCTTTTGTCAAGAGTGAACGAACAACAAGAAGACACATAATTTAGCTTAACTGATATGTGGCTGTGATCAGCTTAGCTTTTACCCGCCGTCATGTTACGCAAAATACGCTAGTGTGCGTATTCCCTCCCCTTTAATAATGTTGCAGTTTAACGCAAAACAAATGACGCTCATTACACAAGTGGACTCAACATTTAGTGGCACGTTGCCACTGCCACGCAAAATAGCACGTTTACGCGTTAACAAGTTGTCAACTGCACACGTAATGTAACGCTGCATTACGCGTCGCTTACACTTGTCACGTTCGTGTGCATTGTGCATAGTCACGCGACAGGCGCACACGGCAATAACTGGAGCGTGATTTACACGAAACTGCATCAAGGTCGACTGTGAATGCTCTTTCAGAGGCTTGTATCCGTTTTTTTTTCATTGATATACTGCGGGCTAAATGAGGAATTGAGGACAAACCAACTTAGAATAGAAAATGTAATAGTTTTAGAACTACGAATGTGTTGCCATATCGTATGTTGTGGAAACAGAAACTACAGCTTTCACTAACTTGAAAATGAGATTAAATTGATTTACATAATATTTTGTATTGGTCAATAGGTTTTTTTTCTAAATTTTGATGAGGATAATCAACGATATTTAAATTACGTTTTTTCTCCGCAGCCTCGCCGTACCGTTTACCAAGTTTAATCTGTTAATAGCTTTAAATTTTCCTTAATTCTTAATTAAATAATTGTGTTTATTTTGAAACAAGAGACGAGTGGCGGATGGGAGGGTGTATTTGCTTAGTTAGCAGTAGGCTTTAAAAGGTTAAGAAAAAAAACAAGGATGAATTATGAAATGTTAAGTAGGCAGTTTGTGTGGAGCAACTGACTCCGGTTTGTGATTCCAGTGTGTAATCAGCAATTCTCGAATCGGCCCATTAGTCCCAACTCGGAGCGGCCTTTCGGCGTCGGCAAGCAGTTTTACCAATATTTGCCTCGCCTCCGCGGCCTCCACATTATTATCCGAAACTTTATCAATTATCGAGTAATGTGGCGAAGTTTCTGGCCCAACGAATACTTGCCTCGCATTCAAGTTTAGTTGTTCGTTAGTAGTAAGTCGCGTGTCTTAGGAGCGTTCGCTTTGTATCTTAAGATATGATTTCGGCGTGTGCGCTCACTCGCTGAACTTCTCAGCGCAATGTATTGCGGTCGCGATCTCGCGATGAACTGAGCATGGAAAATTAATGAGGATTTGAAGAACTTACGGGCTTAATTTCTGTGAGCACATGAACTCTAGTTACACAACTCTGAAAAAAGAACTATTGCGTTGCCCTTCACATTGTTGATGGTTTAGAAGTGTATAGCGACTAGATAACTTTACGAAAATAACAATTCTGCGACCAACAGAGTGAGGTCAGATAAAACCACACCTCATCTAGTGCGCGTGTGTGTAGTTCAACTCAACTAGTTTAGTCATAGGTCTTGCGTGTGTGCGTGCAACTGTGTACCTACACGCTATAGATAGTTATCTAGTGTTAGTTTTATCGGCCTCAATGTATTGTTCGCAGGATGATGACTTCACTTTTTATTTAATGTGAGGTAACTGTTATGTAGCGCTCAATCAGTGGATTCGATAAGTGTAACCGATATTGTATTTCCCATGTATTTCCTAAGCTAACATTCTAATTAAGTATATGTATGTACTTTCTTGTTATCTTCACAACGACATATTTACCTCTTAATAAACCACTTATCAACTCAAACATTTAATCATGTTTGATTATGATCGCATAATGCTGGTCCATAAATTCATCTCGCCAATTACTACTAATTTATACATTTCAAACGTGACACGTGATGTTATTATGTATGCTAAGCATGTTAACATTAACCACATTCACACGTCGTCACAAATTACATGCCATTATAATGCCCATATCACGTCTATCAAGTACTTTCTACGAAACTAAAACCGCGAAGCGTACGCCAAGAAACGAAATCATGATCACCGCCTTTCGCCATTGAAGGCCAATTGTAAAGAGGTATAAGTGACGTCACCAGCTCTCATCACAAGTTCCACTTTCTCTGCGCAGTCGCGTATTGCGTAATCATACCGTCGAAATTGGCGCGATACTTAATATTCTTAATAGATACGAAAGAGAATGTAACAGATTACCTATTTGAAATAAATTATGTAAATTTTAATACGGCGGCGCGGCGAAGTTTTGAAGGTCATTGCCGCGTAAGCTGAAAAGTGACAGTTGTCATGCCATGCCACATTCCATCAGTTTTCACTATCGTTTTAGTCCGACCGTGTGTAGGTGGTGCTACGATTTTGAATAATCAGATGAATCAGGCTCTACTTTTGACACATAAATTTTAACTGTTGAAAGCAGAACGATAGAATATTATCAAAGAAATTGTTAAGATTTATTGTTTCTTCGAAAACCTTAAGGTTCGGTTGAGTACGGAAATACTAAAGCATACATGAGATTTTAATTTCCTTTATTTCCTTTATTTCATTTAAAGTACCGGGTCAGGTTACGAAATAAAGTTGTTAACATTTTATCTGTTACATCCCAATTTAGTATCCATAACTTCATTTCATTCTGTATATTTGCGTCGCTAATAGGTTAATGGTTTTGATTTAATAATAAGCAAAGGGAAACCTTAAATAGTCTCGCTTTGATAGCAGTTAATTATTGGCATATTGTCGCAAAGTTGTGATTAAGACATGAAATGTTGGCAAGTCTCGAAACCCGAGTACAACATTAGACGTAATAGTCTATCATGCGAAACTTTTTCTACATTAGGATAAATGTCCTAGACTTTCCGGAGCTCTGGCCACAATGACCGGACATCTCTCCAGATCACCTGTCCAAGTGTCTCAAGTCCTGGTAATTTGTCAACGTCGCGTCTGCGAGTCTCGGATAGCGCCTATTGTGTTGGCGAGCGGCGTGACATCAAATTTTTACTTCCACACGAACGACCTTCGATGCTCCTGTGATCCTGGTATCGCTCCTTAGTTTCGTTTTAAGTCATTAGAGAAATAAAATCAATAACATAAAGGAAGTCTTGTGAACACTAACTTTTATCGAATGTATCGAAAAAGGCGACATACTTAATTCTTATATGATATGTGTAATATTAATCTGAGCATCGCTTTTTCACTCTCCAACACGTCTTCACATCCTACTAGCATTCAGTACATCCTTCTAGTTGGCGCAAAAGGTTTTCTCATCTTTTAGTTCTTAGTCCCGCGGAAGTCACAAAGCCGGCTCTCCTTCTACATTGCGGTTGCGGTGGGTACATGCGGTAGAAGTTATCGCCATTTCCCGTAATCTCATTACGCACTTCCCAACTATTAACTGGTATTAATAGCTCGTTCACACTTCGCCGTGGCTGTTGTGAACTTCCCACGTAAACTGCGCCAGGCATTAGCTATTTACCGCGCTGTGTCCTGCAGATTATGGGAACGTAGCGTAGTTGTTTTGGAAGTAAAATGCATTAAATTGATGATCAGGAACGTTACGTTCCCGAAAGGATTAATTTAAGGTTAAAATCAAACTTAGGTTGCAATCATAGCTGTAATATCATAAATCGGTTAATTACTTAAAAATATCACTGTTAATATATATACAGTATGAAATGTAGTCCTATTGATAGTAAACAACGAGTAATTACTTAGAAAGTTCTCTATTATCTAGCACTAGCACTACAAAGTTCACGTCCTGTTGCACTGTAGAACGGTTACCGACTCTGCTCCCCACAAACGAATGAATGTTATTTGTTTATTTAAATAACGTAGACGTTCAAATATGGTTCGATTAATCATTTAAGAATTCTTAGTAAGAATGTCAATCTTAAATAATCTGGGTACCTAGTCAGTTTGATCAACAGGCTTTTGTTGGTAAAGGCATAAGTTTTTGGTTACTCTTTCTACCTTTCATGACTACAGTTTTTCGAATTCGGGTGCTGTTTCATTGACCCCCCGATCCAAAAAGAGGGGTGTTATAATTTTGACGTCGATTTCTCTCTGTGTGTGTCTGTCTGTGGCTTTGTAGCTCTCAAAGGAATGGACCGATTTGGATGCGGTTTTTTCATTCGAAAGCTAGTAGGCTTATTGTCTCTCTCGCAATCGCCATCGTGTTCACTGTGACAGTTCACGTATGGGCTGACAATTGACATCGATATCAGCTAGCACTCACATTCATACAAGAACTGTCAAAATGAACACGATGGTGATTGCGAGCGAGTTAGACAATAAGCCTACATTTTCCTTGCGGTGGTTCTTAGCCATGGTAAAAATCGGCCAAGTAGTTTGAAGAGTAGCTCTTCTCCAAAATTATGTAATGCATTTTAGGCATAGAATTAAATTATTTTTTTACTAATGCGTGGGGGTTTTTTAATTTAAATTTAATCTTTTTTGTACGGCAGCCGGCACATAGCTCACTGTTCTAAAGTGTTTTGGTGCATCAGAACACGTGGGCTAGTTTCCTAAGTTGTCTGAAACTCGCTTGCAGTGTCAATGACGGTGCTCCCCGCTTTAGGTTCCACTCCGAGCAACTTTACATGTTCTTGACTGAGAATAACGTCCTAGGTATTGAAAACTCCCTCGACTACATTAAATTCAACTTAGTGACACTTGGGTCGTGTTTCAAATGGCGTCGGAGTTTAAGGTTATGATAATGGGTCAGAGTGGAGAAAAAATGTAGAAGGAAAGTGTTTGATAATTGGACTCGGAACCTTTTTGGGCCATAATCATCAACGCAGACTTAAAAAATCGTAGTAATATAATAAAGCCCGGATTTACCCAAAAGGTTAACTTAATACTCCTTTACTTAAATTTCAATCATACTATTCTGCTCGTATTTGTATTTTTTAAAGTAAATAGGTAGAATTTTAAGGAAAACAAAACATGTTTTTTTTATAGTTATATTATAATTACTAGCGACTCGTTCTTTTGCAGATGATACAAGGAAAAATACAGCAATAAATAAACAGATCCATTGTAAACGCATCCAATCACTGCAGTGCCGTTAAAAGGTACTCAACAAACCGTGTAATGATAGTTGCTCGTAGCATACGTATCAATTACACTCGAGGACCTTTGTGAGTAAATGGATCCTCTCATAGCATTGTCGTTCACTCAACGACGAAATATATTCCATAATGGAATTAATTCTTATCATTTGACGTGTATGCGTACTCGTGCGTACGTCGAACCGTACTGACGGAAGTTAGAGTATGGTCCTAGACGCACACAAAAGAGATAGGCTTGAATGAAAAGGTAACGTATAGTACACTATACTTTATACAAAATTACACATGTTGAGGAACCCGCATTAATTATCCACTCGATTGAAAACAAGGTTTCGAGTAAAATTGTGCACAGGTGTAGAAAAAAATTGTAGCCTGTTGTAACGTGATAATATTAGACTGTGTCCATCGACGCCAAATAATTTTATCGTTTTCCTAAATAATACGTATTCAGTTTGATAATATTACATAGATATATGAGTTACAGTATAAAATATGAAGGCGTATAAAAGATATTGATCCAAGTTTACGCTCATGTTTTGTTGGCATAAGCACCGCTGTAACGTCACGTGGCATCTTTCAGCCAGGACTAACGACATCATCATATGGGTGATTCCGCATCAAATGGATAGAGACGGGCTTCAAGCACAATTTGATCGTAAAAGGCGTCGTGTGCCGAGACCCAATTACGACTCAGATTGAGTGGCGCGTCAGTCGGCGGGAACATTAAACTATCTATCCTGAATCCTGATACACTTTGACGGTATAAAATATGTTTCCTCTTCTCATTTTACGACCGCGATCGGAGTCGAGAAAATGAGCGCCGTCGTCCTTATCAGAACATTTTTACTTTTAAACGGATTTTATAACCACTTCCTGGATTATGTGGCAACACTTGGTCGTGCGATAAAAAGTTAAAGATCAACGAAATGGGAGATGAAACGCAATAGAACATTATTTTGAGGTATCATATTTATCTCTTTATCTTGGCCTTAGCTTCCTCAAGGATTTTGTAATTAAGTCTTCTTACTTAATTGCGAAATTGGTTCGTTAAGTACTTACATTCAATTACGATTTGAAGCAGACTGTGTAAAACATAAGTACTTACCGTTTTTCGTAAATCAAACAATTTAAGTATGTGCTTTCTACGCTCTTTTATAACTTCCGAAAACTACACCTCAAGATAACTGCTCTACTACTGTCCTAACTAGGCCCGCATGAATTCAGCGTGATTTTTTTTTCCGTACTTACTTAATACTCTTTTTTTTTGTACTAGAAGATTCTACCTCAATCTCGTGTAGGACCTCGGTGTCTGAAAGCTTTTCGTTTTAATAAAACTCGGCTGGTTTGTCTTATAAATTTGTAATCCTCGTGTAACGATGTTCAGGAACTTTTAAACGAAACTCGTTTAGTTCAAAGTTTATAGATTTTGGGAACTTTAGCAGCTCTGCTTGTGTTAAATTACAATTTGAAATTTATCTTTGTTGTCTAGTGTCGGCGTTGTATGCATACAGGTAATACAATAACCTTATGGTCCCCCTATACAGCGTGTAAGGGCCCTTAAGGTTATCTGTTTCAAATTAATACCTAGATTGTTGGTCCTTGGAGAATTATGTGGGTACCCACGAGTCGTCCTGGTTTTATTTCATATTCTTTTGCTAAATCAAATAATAGTAGGTATGTTTTATTTAAAAAAATCACAAAGGCACTTCTAGTCTTAAATGTGGATAGCGTACGAAATACTAACTCAGCTACAGAGTATGTAATTTCATAAAGAGGCTATTTGAAATTAGACAGGACCTTCCTAACCTACTTTAATGTTCGGACTGATTTGACACGTAATTAATATGCCAGAAGGGATACTTAATATTACATAATTGACCTTATTACTCGAAAGTTCGTACTAAGTTCAGATTAGTTTCAAATATTAAAATGCTATCTACTCTAGTTCTAGCTCTAAATAAGTTACTCCGCAATCGTAACATGTGAGCAGGAAAGTTTATATTTTATTAGTACCCACTACTATTCAAGTTAGTTTTAGAATTTGCCCAAAGGCAGGCAAACCTGCACGCGCTCAAAGATAAAATTAACTCCGTTTTTATGCAATGTTTTAAATCGCTTTTGTTGTAAGTATGTGACGTAATAAAAACAAATTTTGGCATTGTGTAATAGTTTATCTTACTTTAGTTTAAATATATGTTTGTTAGTAATACGCGGACATATTCGGAAAAACACGTTTTCCCAGAAATGAGACCAAGATAGATTGATTAACTGTATCAAAATTGTTAAAGCCGTTATCGAGACACAAAAGCAAACATGACATACCCTCCTACCTCTTTAACTATTGGTCGTAAATTAGGTTGTAAAATTAGCCATTCACCATATCTTTACTTCGCTGTGTGTAAATATTTTGTATATATCTCCGCAAGATGGCATTAAATCAAAAAATATCTTATGTAAAAGCATTATGGTTGGTTTCTCCAGTCGCGTTTTGGATTTAGTAGCAAACAAATATTGTTAGTAGATATTTGTACATAAACAGTGTATATTCTGTTTTACTGACTTGCGTAAGGTTAGCTTGTGATGCAAACCCTAGTGGCCTACACACTAACTGTTTTATTAATAAGTCTTGTTATATGTCTTCGACTTTATATTGAAATAGACGGTAACAATCACCTTGCTATTATGGTTTAAATCATCTTCTCTAAAACGATCGTCGTCCCGTCTGAATGTTGGAATCAATTGATAAATAAACGGTTATAGCGCACACCCCAACAAAGACATCGATGACATTATTTTGCGAAGCCCATAAATATGTAGATGATAATTTATTCGATTGGATGCCTTTGTCTCGTGTCGATGTATTGGCTCGGGATGCTGGATGCCCGGATATTATATCCGAATCCAACGTACTGTCCGAAATTGATGCTGACTTTTTCATATTTCTACGCTAATTCTCTGAAATGAAGCCTGTATTGTTCTTCTGAAACCCGACCTTTCATTTTATGTTATGTATGACTGTTCAGTGATTGACCCTTATCTCTCCTGATGGAAAGTGCAGATGTAGTCTACGGTGAAACTCACTGATTCAGTAACAGCCTGTTCAACTCTGGCCTTGAAGAGCGCTGTGTTATATGTTTCCGTAAATACGCAAGATGGGAGCAAGCCAGGAGCTATGCATAAAATGACGTTGCGATATGAAAATTACCGTGCTATTATTATACTTGCGTGGTAAACACGTAAAAATATAAGTGGCATGTAATTTAATGTCATAAAATAGAAAACCGGGTCACGTAAACACCTCACCCCCGGAGCCCCAGCTGTAGGCGACTAGTGACAAGAAGCGAACTAGGTTCCCTGAACGCGTTAAGCGTCAGTGGTTTCCGCACGAAGTCCTGGCTAACTTGTTGATCACAGTTGCTGTTCTGATTGCGACGCACAGGCTCCCTTGAGCACTTGAAGAATCTTCGCTCGTAATATATGTGGAATTATGTCTGTTCGAATTTGTTCAGGCGAAAAACTAAATTGAGTCGAAATTCTCGCGATACGTGCCACTGCTCATTAAGTACCCGCGCCTCGTAACGTAGTGATTATGGGCTGCTGTTATGAACCACTGTGCGTAAAAATATGGCAGGAATTCCAATAACTCTCTAAAGTTCCATTTCAACCGTTGAACCTGTTGATGAAACTTTAACATAGATCTCGGTAACGGTCAAAGTTTTCCTCCAAGTTTCCAAATGGCATGACTTACATTACTCTGATGGTACATCGATTGAAACTAAATGGAATTTGAATTGTTACAGAATAGGTGCTTGTCTTGAACTTAATGAAATTCTGAGAGCTCTAATATTTCGCTGTCAATGTGGCCTGTTCCAAAAGCGGCTTGTGTAATTGGCATCTTAGGATTAGGAATTCGTTACGGTTAATACGCAGCGTATCATGTAGTTCTGTTGGATGCCAACTTCATTCGTTCCCTGAGACGGTCGTAGCTGCGATGCGTGGTAGTTTGTGTTTATGACCGTATTTACGCTTCGTTTGTTGGCCGATTAAACTCGTCAACGCTTTTGTAGTATCCGTCCATGAGTGCCTTTTGTCGGACGCGAGTATTTACGCTTCACGTTATCTATCTAACATGTTGACTTTTTCGAACCTTTTATGTTCGTTCGTATCTGGAAGTATATATATGTGTGTGTATGTGTATGATAGTTAGTTTACCTTGTATGTATGTATTGCTATCGTTGTAGGTGTTTCGCAAATGCCGCAGCATAAGACGTCAGTGAAGAACTCATATCTAATTTTGCGTGTTTCTTATTATTTTTGCCCGTGTCTGAAGTATTGACGAATAATGATGTAGTTTTCCGTTAATCAAGAGATAAGTTTTAATTAGCAGTTAGCAAAATTTGTCAGCAGTTAATAAAATTAGTAGTTGAGAATAAACACACATCTGGTAATAAAGAGTTGCTTGTAAATGATTGTATTTTGTTTCAGGTGAGTAAAAAAACAATAGAACCGTTGAAGCTGAAGTTATTTCCGAAGCGTCGGTAAGTGTGGAACGGTATTGGCGTGCCGTCGAGTTGTCAACGCGGGTCGCCGTTCAATTTCGTCGCGAGGTTTGGACAATCCCGTCGGCGCCGGGCTCAAATAAAAAGTCACAAACTGCAATAAGTGCCGGCATCAAAGTCGCGTTAACACCGACACAATAAAATAGAAAGTCAATCGGTTGTGGGGAACTATAGGCGGCCACCCGATCTCTGCCCGTCTCTGGAAATGGGCAAACGCCTTCCTATATGGATTCCTGCTCGATTGTCAAACGAACAATAGTTTTCTGAAACGTCTGCTTTATTTCTTTGTGGGGGATTAGTCGTTGATTTTCTTTAATATGTGACTCTTGTCTCTCACGAAAGTCACGTTCTACTGTGATTTTAATTTTAAGCGTCGACTGCGCTGTTTTAGTACTTTTTTGACGTTTTATTCTCATACAGAAATTCAAGTTGCTAAGCCTTTAAGTGCTTTCCCCTTTGATCATAATTTCCAAAAGGACGAATGGTCAAAAACAAAACTTACTCTTTACGTCTAAGCTCAAAGGTCCATCAATATAAGCAAATCTATTTTGTGTGCCTACTAGAAAGGTTTCTGTTTTTTACTCTGTACGCAGCGGTAAAGTTTTTTTATTTCCCTCATTGCTGAGCCGCATCATTTGCCAGACTAAGTGTAAAATGTTTATCCGTTTGTTTTTGCTCGTTCCGCGAACGCGAGCTGTGCGAAATCGAGTCTTTTCGAATGTCCGCTCACTTTCACTTTCCTTATACAGCTGGCCACTTAGCGTTATCTTATTAGCTCGACTACCTCCATTGTTAAAGGATACGTGACTTGAAAATGAACCATTAACCATCGGAAACGATTCAGGTTAAATAGCACGGTTATCAACTGGAGCACACTTTGTGGTATCAGAAGCGGTTTTTATAGTCTCTAATTATGTTGCATCGTAATGTCTTTACATCGAATGTCCTACTTTCATTTCTGGTTTTGTAATATGTAACTACGTTGATAGGAGGTATTTTTAATGGCTCATTTTCATATAAATATATTTACTTAACTGCATTACTGGTTACATACCGTCACGCCTCTTTCATGGGAGTAGTACGCAGATACTACTTTCTTCCACTTACTACGATCCTGACATACCTCTTTCGCTTCATCCACATTCATCAATCTCTTCATACATGCTCGTCATGTTTTTCAAAACGTCTCCTATCAGGTCCCGGAACGTCCGTCTGTTTTACGGAATGTCTGTTTCGATATTCCATTTTATTAGGAACGTCAATATTACATAATATACTTTGTATACAATAATAGTACTGAGACGAAAAAGTATGACGCTGAAATGAGACCGAACCTATTTATGGATGACATGTTAAATTACCTACTAGTATAGAATTTAAACCATTTCAGACCACTATGACAGTCTAGTCTCCTTTGTAGTCATCATCAGTGTGCAATCATGTGGTTAACATGGCTTTGACAATGTCGGTTCGCATTATAGACACAGGTCACCATTGACGTAATGATAACCGACTGTCACTGCATCATCAGTTTATTGCCCACCCAGCCAAATCCGGCATAAAGGATACTTATTTACAGATGGTCATAAACTGTCATCAGCAGAAACTTTTTTCATGAAAGGAAAAATCTAGTGCCCATATCATTGATATTGTTTGCCGCTAAAAATGCTTAAGAAAGCACAATGATAACTAACAATCGTTAACAACAACACAATAATAATAATGTCGATCGTCTTGGCAAGACTTCATTTCAGATTAAGGCAATATATAATGCTCGATTTTCCGCACTAAAAGTACTGAGTTCAAGTAAATCCTCACTCAAAGAAAGTACAACCGAAAATTGCGTATTGGAATATTGCGAACATAATTACGGCAGTTCTGTTGTTTCCTAGAAATGTCTAAGAGGATTAGAAATAAAGCTATACGCTTCCCGCCCGTATCAATTAACAATACAATTGCTTGATTGTCGCAGAGCTAGGGATTGTGTGTTAAAATCGGGACAAGCACTAAAGACGTCCCTTTAGATAGCTATACAACTCTTTGAACCGTCGCAGGCTTATATTCCATTTATTGGAACGTGAATATTCTCATCAAAGCAGAATGTCACACAATAGTGTCAGGTAGCTGACACCTCGTTAGAAAGGTCGTCCTTTTGAATTCTACACCGATTGTGAGTTGGGTCGCTAAGATTCTGTTTCAATCGCATTTATGTCCACTTTTAGACAAATAACACCAGTGATTGAAATTCACAAAGAAAACCCTCGTGAATTAGGTATCACTCTAATTTCGGCTTTAATTACATCCGAGCCATTCTGACTGATTCGATGCGCTTTAAATATTCGATACGCGATGCGGTCTCGTTAACCTTTTTGCAAAATAAATTTCACCGGATTGCGTATTTGTGGCACTGGCAAGGTCGTGTGCTGAATGTATTTACAACTTTGTTTGCATTGCAATGCAACAATGATACACCGTGTATTTCAATTTAAATTCAACTTTTGAAATATTTATTTTATTTTTCTTTTTATATAAAATCTCATGATAGTTCATTATTACTGTAACGCTAGCAATAACATTTAGCTAACGGTTAAGTTCGTCCAATGACTAATATTCTGTTCGCAAAATCTTTGTACCAAAATCAAAACTTAGTTAATGGTTCCGCTCTTTTTTTTAAATCTGTAAATTAAATCAGCCCAAGGTCTTGGTCTGAAATTCACGGCCTGTCGATGCCGCTCCGTTTCCATCGCTCAATGTCAATACGGGAACCGCAGCTCGCTCATTCATAGACATTCAGTTGCAAAGAAACGGACGCCGTTTGTTCTCTGAGGATAGCTTGAGCAAGGGATTAGACGTTGATGATCGCTTTGGAATTATTACGTTTTTTCATGACAATTGATATTAAAAGATTAGATTACAAATACGTAATTAAAAACGGAAATAAGTAGAGAATAATTTAAAAGTGACGGTGTTAATTAATAGGTTCATGCGTCACGCTACCGCGATTGCCAAGATCGTATTGTGATTGCCAAGGCAGTAATGTAATTCTAATTTGTTATAATTACCTATGTTGTAGCTAACCTGATTAACAAAAAAAATTGACAAGAGTTTCTAATAAATTTTAGCAAAAAAATTATAACACATTTTGTCGAGTTTCTACAGGGGCCTACGATTAAAGTTTAGTTTACATTAGCAAGATTGCGAATGCAATTTCTTCAAATAAATTTCATCACTCGTAGCTACTTGGTAGAAGAAATTGAATCTTAGATACTTTAATCTAACTAGTGCAGCTCTCCGTAGAGAGTTGGACACGGCCAGGGGTTGAGTAAAGCGGCAATCCTCGCCGATGGAATTTACCAATTACGCAAGCGACTCGTAAATGGCGTTCGCACCTGACCGTGTTTAAGGACCTAGAGTTCATCCCAATCACGTGTTTCAGAGAGCATGACGCTCAAAATGCGCTCTATTCGCAAAGCCAATAGACCGAATTTCATGCTGTACGCATAACGTAAAGACGGCATGTCCGTGTTAGGTTATGCAATATCGTAATAAAACTACTAGGCTGAAACCAGTCAGCGGTAACCACGGGAAGTGCGTGGTTAAATCTAAATTTACGGCGAGCATAAATTTTTATGACGTTAATTGATGATTTTAGTCGTGAGGTTTCGTTAGAAACTTGATCAGAGTGGTATACCTATTGACAACCGTTAGGGAAGGTATTTTTTCTTAGCTACCAGGGAATCATGAATCATGACTTACTCCGGTTTACTTGGAATATCGGATAGGTAATATAGGGTGGTTTCGATGCTCGAACCGCAGATTAATATTGATGTTTGGGCATGACGCGCCTCCCGTGGCCGCTCGCGTTTATTGTTGATCCGCAAATTAAGTAATGTATTCATTTTTCCGATGGATATCTCTGGCGCTGCCCACGACTGAATTACGAGTGAAATTAAATTCAGCTCATGGCACCAGCGAAATCCAGTTGGCCTTTTGAATAATGCAAACGGTTTATTGGACTGGACGGATACGTTATGCGCTCCACAATGTATCGTTTCATTTTAATATCGCATCACCTTTAACGCAATTAATTCTCGCTCCGTTACGATCGCTTTGTTTTATAATGGCGGTGAGTGAAAAGAACGTGCGAAGTCGAATCCGTTCCGCGTTTTTCACAATCCATTTATCAGGTGCCGAACCATTTAATCCTAACGTAATGAAAAATTGAACTATTTTCGCCTCGACAAAGGCAATGTTTAGGATGGTTTTTTAAAGCACATTATGATCACAGGTGACTTCACCTCATTTGCTTTGAGATACACTCTGTGGCTTTCTCCGGATCAGACTAAATAAAAGGACCATACTTAAATTATTAAAAATCACAACACAATTTGACACCAATTCGCGTAGCCTCTAACTAAGCAAATGTTATACTAGGATGTTTATATCGACAAATATGATTGTATTTAAAGTATATGTATCCCTCGAAGACTCATGAACAAACATTTTGTACCTACTCATGTATATTCATATAATAAAATCGTAAAAGTTACTATTATTAAGGATGGTTCTTTTTTGATCTATTTTATCCCAGCTATTAACAAAACACTAACGCAAACAAACGATTTTCCCTTTTGTCAGTCCCCATCGATCATTGGCTTCATTCGGCCTGCGTCGCCGCCGCGGCCGTCGCCCGCAAGTCCTTGTACTAAATCACGTCGGCTAGGCGAATATAAAACGAACACTACACGGTTCTCTTTTTATGCATCGTTTGCAAATATGCGCTGTTTGTTTTCTTTTGCTGTTGATCGTCGACGTCAACGCAGCGTTTGATACCAGGATCAAATTTTAAACGAATCTTGACATCGTTTCGCGTGTAGCAATATGGCCTTATAAAATGGTTGCATTTCTGAATATCTATGTTTGTATAGTAAGTGGCCTGTTAATTTTGCTCGTCATGATATAGCTAATTTATTGTGATTGGGTCGTTTTGATAATCGATTGAATTGTGGCTTCGATTATTTTTAATTAAATGGTTGAACGGTCAGATGGTTCAATTGAGTCGTGCATTAGATTTTAACAGAGCGTCAACACTAAAAGTTGTGGTCTAAATAGAATAATACATGTCCTTTTAAAAGAGGCCAACGCGTACCTAACTAAGGGTTCCGTAGTTGAAATGAAGTTAAATTGGTTAGGTACCTATGACGCCTATCGCTAAGCCAAATGCCCGGCATTCCAGGAAAATGTGGCTGTTTTGTATAAGAAGGTTAGTTGTTTCGGGATATGTTCAAAAAAAAATTCGTTTCTGTTAACTACGCACTCACGGTATAAATACCTTGATTTCTTTGGAAATACATTTTTCGATGCCACAATTCGAAGACAAGGGGAAGTTACTTTCCTAAATATAATCAATTGTAGTCATTATGTTTTATAATCAACTTATCCTGGTTTTTAACACGACCCGCAGCCACTGGAACGTTCCAGATTTGTATGGCATTCTTTATTACGTTTGTACGCCGCGAGTGCAAAGCGGATGGCGCATTAATGTGACGCGTGACAATCCAACAAACCAAGAAGATAAAATGATCTTCGAATAGCTCTGTGTTTGTGACCTTATTTTTGCAGTCACAATTTTTTGCACGCCGTCTTTGTACGCGATTTAAACAGGTAATATATGTTAACCGATATAGGTTTTACTTCGACTGAAATGCAACATATTTTCGTAATATAACCAGTTATAGTGGTAATAGAATTAAATTTAGGGCTGGATTAATTTAAACAACAGATATAGTCACCCGGCAAGGGGACAGGCATTAAACTAAGTAAAAGTTTGGGGAACCTATTGGCTACAAAGTGTACACAGGTATATTTAGCGGAACACAATCTTCAGCAACGGATAGGATAGTTCAAATACAACAAGCAGCAGCAGGAAGTAAGGTTTTTTTTGTTATCTGCAGAATATATGTGTAAATATTTATACTGATGCACAGTAGCTGACATCCGCCAAATTTAAAATGTCTAGCTCCAGTGGTTTAGTCTGGTCCGCATCTGTCATTCAACCAGTCACGGTACTATTATAGTTCCAAGTAGGTCAAACACAAGTAAATGGAGTTTCATTTTCTAGTTGACAACTTAAGTCAGTAACTATGTAAACCTGCCCTTTTGTACCGCACTGTAAAAAGCAATTAATTCGTTCGTGCACATGCACATGTATAAATTTGAGTACACGATCGATTTATCTACAGCCGGCTAGTTTTGATTCACGAACAAACATCGGGATTAATAATGGCCAAACACACTATGTTGTTTCAGTCTGCTAATCCATAATTATCCGCGTGATGTGTCGCCGTGCGCCCATTTTGTCTGCAGGTAATGAGCAATCACTATTTGCGGTCATGGTTGATATTTAACTTTATTTATAGAGGCTGTAAACGCCATTACGCGTTAATTATTTGACAACGTTTACGAAGATATACCCGTTGCTGCAACGTTGTCCTTTTTTACTCTGGACATCTAAGCGGTAAGTACACTACTTTTCATCATCATCATCATCATCATCATCATCTCCAGCCTATATACGTCCCACAGCTAGGCACAGGCCTCTGAGAATGTTAGGGCTTCGGTTATAGTTCCCACGCGGGCCCAGTGCGGATTGGGAACTGCACACACACCATTGAATTGCTGCGCAGTCGTGTGCGGATTTCCTCAACATGTTTCTCTTTCACTTAATCACGTAATTTCGCACATAAATTCCGAAAAACTCAGAGGTGCGAGCCCGGGATTGGAATCCACGACCCTCTGCTTGGCAGGCCACAGGTCAAACCAGTAGGCTACCACGGCTTACTACACTACTTTTGCTTAAGACTAATTTTTAAATTGATCTATTTTTATATATCTTGGGACAAATTACACCAATTGACCCAGCCCCAAACTAAGCAAAGCTTGTACTATGGCTACCAGGCAACGGATAAACATACTTATATAATGTAGATAAATACATACTTAAATACATACAATATCCATGACTCGGGCACAAACATTCGTATTCATCATACAACTGTCTACCCCTACCGGGATTCGAACCCAGGACCTCTAGCTTCATAGTCAGGGTCACTAACCACTAGGCTATCCGGTCGTCAAATTGTATTTGAAAGAATTTTAACTGAATCAGGCGTTACTTTCCACTGACCCATAGTACTCGTATAATTGTGGTTGCGGAGTAAAATAATTCTGTTTAAGCGCTTCTTTCTCTGTCGGAATTGTATGTACAGTCAAGGGCAAAGATATGTAAACACCACTGAGTGTCAAAAAGCATGGTCATCTAAATGGTCATAAATTTGGCAACATACAAAAGTACAAAAATTAGTATACATGATTTGAGAGATAACTATGTATACAACATTTGCAATATTATGTCCTCATGTATTAGGCCATAAACTTAGAAACACCGTAAAGTTCAAAAATATGTATACACTATTTAACCATTAATTATGTATCTAATATGATAACCAAAAATATGTAAACAATCCAAAATTCTATTAACACAACTCTATTGTCAGGAGCTTATGAACGTATTTGCGTAACGTCGAACTCTGTAATCTTAATGTAATCAGCCAACCACTTGAAGCTTCAAGTCGTATACAACAACTGCTATTGCAAACTCTTTAACTGATCATTACTCTATTTATTTTAAATCATGTCATGTGCCCACAATCTTGCTAAATGTGGCCTGTAGGTTGTAGGTACCTGTTACCATAGACTCTGTCTACCCCGTAAGGGATAAAGACGTGATTTGTGCATATGTATGTGCATGTGTCATGTGTCACTTTTGGATTTTTTAATTCCATTTGACTTACCGTTTCTTATGGTTTATCTGGCGGCTTTTCATTAATTTTGAAGGAGAAAATGTATCGTTTAAGCGATCATTTAAAACATGGGATTGTTGCCTTATGCGAGGAAGGTATATCCGTGCTTGATATAGCTCTGCTGACGAATTAGGCATCACGGTAAGAAATATTAAACATGTTAATAATAACGTACTATAGAAAATATTACTCTCTAATCACTTTGTCTTAAGTTTAAGGAGTGGTTTTCTTTATTATACAGTTATTTTAAGTATACTTTGCCTTTTATTAAGTAAAAAAGTGGACTTGTAATGGCTGAAATGATGATGATGATGATGGTGATGAAGTAAAAAAAAAAATTGAAAATAGCGTAAATCGCCAATTACTGTATGATTTGATATTGACGACACGGATGGCTCAGTGGTGAAGCAACCGCTTTCTGAGTCGAAGGTCCCGGGGTCGAGACCCGGCCAGGGTAATGTTTGTGTGATCAACTTGAATATTTGTGCTTGGGTCATGGATGTTCTACATACATACATACATACGATATACATATATCACGTCTTTATCCCTTACGGGGTAGACAGAGCCTGAGGAAACAAAACCTTAAGGCCACGTTTAGCATGATTGTAGGCGTGTAGGTGGAAAAATTAATCAAAATAGTGATGGGTTGCTAGCCGCATCGCCTATAACATGATTCCAAAGAATTTCGCCCATTCCCTCGATGGACTTTTACCATCTACGCGGGACGAGAAGCAACTGGTACATTCTATGTTTTTCTTATACATACATACATTCACACATACATACATACATACGTACATTCTATGTTCTATATATTTAAGTATGTATTTATTTATATAGGTATGTATATCGTCATCTACTCGTAACTAGTAGATACCCATAACACAAGCCTTCTTGAGTTGTCCCTGAATTTACCTAGCGTTTTCATCTTCAATCAAAATCAACGAAATCTGAATCTGTAAAATCTATTAAACATGCCGATTGATAACGTCGTGGTGACAGGTCAAAACATGCGACAAACATATGCAATGACAAGTCTGTACTGTTTTCGTGAATTGTCAAAACATACTTTACAAATTTGTTTCGTGTGACTAGGCCGTAAAGTTGATATTCGCAGATTACATTTTGTATACATATTTTTGTGGCAATTACTGAATCTATATTTAATTACATAAGTATGACTATAATATTTTGCATTATTTGCAGGATACTAATAATGGAATTTTGATTGTATACAAGTTTTTGAACTTGCCAGGTACATATTTATGTTGCCAGTGTAGTTTGCATATTAATTCCCATTTGAATGAGTATATATCTTTTTAACTTTATATGATTACTTATTTTCTTTCACATTACTTGCATATATATCTTTGCCCTTGACTGTACATGTACCTATTTCAATGGTTAAATATATCTTTCTATCGATACCTCCTCTTTGTAGTCACAGCTTAAACGTTCATGAATCGTTTTCCATCTTTTGCGACGTTCGAATGCGGGCTTCTCGAGTAGAAAAAAATTACATTCGTTTGGTTTTATCTGATAAGTATCAACTTGCACCTTTATGCTCGGAAAATAATACCTATTTTGTTTAATTTATCGCGTTTGTAGTAGCTCAATGAAACTGGATATGTATAATAAGTATATTTAGTTGAATATGTAATAGTGTTACGGTCAAATGATTTATTTCAACAGATGTCGCAGTCTCTCGAAAATAAGTGAAATATATTTTATTATAAAATATCAAGACTTGAAAATCCCGTTAGTGACACTAGAAACTATAGTGAATGACGTAGCTCATTGTTATTTCGTACTTTGACATCGCTATTTAAGTTTGTTACTTCGTTCTGAAAATGTTGACGAACCGGACTAATTTGCATGTTTCAAAAGTAACTTCTATTTCAGTTCAACGACCTCGTGGATTCTTTAATTTGTCTTTCGTTGTTTGTATAGAAATACTGTGCAGCTGACTTGTAGGTAGATCTTACACTTTACACCTTAAATTGCTGAAATATTAGGTATATCAAAAACTGAGTCGACTAAACAATTTCATATAATTAATGAACCTATTGAAATGCGACTTGCAGTGGAGAACATGCAGCCGGACATTATACGAAAGCTTTTACTTAACCTGAGACGGAGATGCTTCGCTTTCATTTTTAATAGAACAATTGCCCGGATCAAGTGCAAATAAACGCTGCCACGGCTTTAATGAAATTGTTAGCGCTGGTAATTAAACCAAATCCGCGGAGTATCAATAAAATGACCGTTAATGTGTACTCGCAGAGTCTTAACTCACGGCCGTAAACGGAATTGGCGCTAGTCAAATGTTTCTACCGCGTCCCGCGATGCCCGTTTAATATACATTCGGGCATAATAAATCTAGTTAACAAAACGCAGGTGTTTTATTAGCGAGCTTAGGCTAACATTCATTATTGAGATTTGCAATTTAAGCATATAATGCGTATGTAGAATAAATCTGCGCCGAATCAAATGTAGACAATCAAGTAGGTGTGGTTACCGTCTGGTTATCGGTTGCTTTGACGAGTAATTGTAACGTATTTGTTTGTATAGTATACAAAACATGTTTTGTTGCAATATTTATTTCTTGGTGATAACTAAGTGGAGTCCATATATAAGGAGCACTGACTTAATCTTAACAAAATATTTATTATATAGTACATATTGTAAACAACAGCATAAGCTCAGAACTAACAAATACTACATGGTAATGGTAACAATTACAATGAAACATAGCATTTTTGCACACTAATGCTCTAATACTAATTAAATAGTAATTAGGTACTACTTTTTGCAACTATACATCGTGTAAATTCCATACGGGCAAATATTTTATTCAGATGTAGTTAACGTTCTTACAAATCATGTGAGAATTATATATTGTTAGTAACTTTTATTATTGAAGCGTAATTAAGTTTGTAAAGTATATCTTAGTAGCTACGTACAATTTCATTTGACATAAGTTTAATGACGTTTACCGTAGGCTTGCTAAATTAATTAGATAGAAAAATAAAATTCTACTAATGTTGCCGTTACACATGTTTTTACGTTAATTAGTGTGTACATATCAGTTGCTAAAATATATGGCCGTATGAAATTTACACACTGTATAATGTTTCGTACCCAAAAGATGTCAGCGGGACCCTAGTACTTAAGCCCGTACGTAAGTTCGTTCGTCCGTTCGTCACAGGGGTGTTGGTTAAGCAGAAATTTACACAGAGATGCGTTACATTGCCACTACAACTACAAAAAATAAAAATAAGATAAAGTAAAAATAAAAGTAACAGGTAGATTCCGGTACGGTAATACGGAACCCTCTGTATAAGAATCTTATTCGCACTTGGCCGGTTTTCCTTATTTACAAACTAGTGGGTCTTATTCGGTTAGAAGTTATAGTCTGTTGCAAATACATGCGCAGGTACAATGCCCGGCCATAAAGATTGCACTTCGGTCTTTGGAAAGAGACGATTGGCGTTACGTATGTTAGAGCGAGACAACGCTCTGCGAAGCCGAAATTTAGCCGAGAAGACCGATGTTCAATCTTTATGGCCAGGTACAGTAGTGATGGATTTAATTCAAACATCAACGAAGTATATATTCCCCAAGGCGTTGGTGCTGTAGACACGAGCGTTTCGAAACGCGAAGCTGCCAAAGCGGTAAATCTTAATCTTAAACAAATAAACAAGTGGGAATCTCGTTAAATGCACACGAGCACCGCTAAAATATGCAATAAATCCCCGAATGAAATTCCGCATTTGCTTGTTCAAATGTTCCGCGCGATAACGCAACACGCAAATAGAACGATACATGATACATGTATCTGTTAATTGTAATGCGTAATTTACTTCATTGCCCGTTGTTTTCATTAGATTAATAAACGGTTCTTTGTTTGATTACTGTACCGTGTCATTACGGACCTACGCAAACAACGTCCCATTTAAGAAACTATTTCGCTGAAAACATTGACTATGGAAGCATAATTTGAATAGCTTTGTAATACAACGCCGCGTGCTTGCTTTGCCTTGCTGTTTATTTTCTCAAACGGGCTAGAATATAAACAATTCCTCGCGAGGCTTATCTGGATTAAGCAGGCTTATCCATTTAAACAGAAAATAAGAAGCGTTCGCCGGAATAATGTTTTTTACGTGACACAAAACCATTACGGAACTTAAGTAAGATTGATAGCGGCGTTGAAGCGGGAAATCATCAAGTATTTTCAAAAAAATTATACCACCAAATGGTGGGTATCCTTCATAGATTTCCATCAGCGCGGAAACGTCCGTGCGAAATTCGGTATCGTGTACCAAATTGCCTCGAAGGAAGCGTTGAAAAAAAGGAAAATAAGGCGACATCCGCCGGGGCCGGTGGTCATTACGTTAATGCGAGACTAAACTTGATTGATGATAGCGCGGCGGAATCGTTGACCTCCCGTAACGCCGCTATCTGCCCTTTGGCGGAGATGCTCCGGCGAGGCCCTCGCAAACATGCCTGAGATATAAACCCTGTCGGCTGGCTTCACCTCCGGCTTGTCTTTGTATCACATGTCGTGTGAGCGCTGTATGGCACAAACATAGAAATAATATCAACCCGTTCATGTAGTATTAGACCGTTGCGGAACACTGATCCGAAAATTATCATGACTAATTACACACACACACAAATCACGTCTTTATCCGTTACGGGATAGACAGAGCCTAAGGTAACAAGACCTAAAGACCACGTTTAGCATGATTGTGGGCGTATAGGTGGAAAATGGAATCAAAATAGTGATGGGTTGCTAGCTTCATCGCCTATAACATGATTCCTATTATAATCGCCCATTCCCTCGATGGGCTTTTACCATCTGCGCGGGTAGAGAAGCAACTGGTACATTCTATGTTTTTTCTTTGCTCCCAGACCAGCATGGAAGATATAACCAACTAATTATTTAATTTTAAATCCCACATTTAATTATTTTAACCAAATAAGGAAGAACGCTAACGCCGGCTCATGTCAAGAGGTCAAAGGGTGGCGGAAGAAAAATGTGAAATACGTACCCCCTTATTCATAAACGCTCTGTAGGCCTCTGCTAACTTAGCAATCGTTTGTCCTTATCTGTCACTTTGACATTTACCTTTTAGATCTTTGACTTTGCTTGTATGCCGTTTCCCAGGGCATATCTAATAGCTCTGCATTTGACGTATGTCGCTCACTACTATTATGTACAATGTACAACTACATGCTTAGAAACTAATTGGCGTATGAATGCACATGCTGAGTAATGGACCAACCATGTCTCTCGGCGTATGAACGCTGTACTATGGTCTATTGTATAATACTATGGTATAATACTATTGATGTCTTTAGTGAGTAATACCAAACCCGTAGAAGCTGTCATAAAGCTAATATTGCACATAGATCGAATTTACTAATAATTTCCGTACTGGTCGTTCCATTACACTGCTTAAAATACCTTGTTGCTATTACTTATTAATATAATAAACTAACAGCCAAGTAGACTTCTCCAACTCACTTCCAAGGTTAAATTAATTTGTAAGTGTTAAGGCAAGCCATCCTCGTATACTGACTGCATCTTTCCAGCTTAACAAGTTCGTGATTACAAGTGTGGTAATTGCATTAAGAATGTATACACGCTCTGATAAACCTAAGATGTTTCGTACAAACACTGTTAGCGAAACTATCTTCATTTTTCACAAGCCAATGACATAATGTTGCTCTAGTCTTTGCGTTTACGAGTAATCTCGTGTAAGATTTATCGTGATTATACCTAATGCGTTTGTGACGTTTATTTTAATTGCATTGACGTGCATTGTGTTATCAGAATTAGTAAAGCGATTATCGTTGTAATAATGCAGGCTCAGTTGCCACGGTGTTGCGACTCGTTGCCCTTGTGCCACTCACCCGGTTATGTTTACACTCGTACGATAAAGGACCTCTGGTTCAAAGCTTATGTAATTATTTACAAACAAATACTTGGCTATAAAAATATTGGTCTCTTTTGTTAACTGCATTGAGCATATAGTTATGGTTTAAATTTAGTATGAATTGAAATGAAGCTTCGTGTTTGAATATCAATATACCAAACCACTGATTGTTAATTACAGTACACACGAAATGGAATTCATGTACAACAATTCAAACTAATTCGTCAATGGTTTACGTTATCAAACAATCTAAAATTACTATACAGTTGATACTGTTGTTCAAATCATTACTCGGGCATCAGCCGTGTTCAAGAGCTAGGCTTACATCACAGTTGGCAACTCTAAGCATGTGGAATATATTACGTGACCAAATTCTTAAATTGGCCACCGCAATTTCTTCGAGCGTCTTTACTCGTAATTTTCTTCGAAAGTGAAAGGATGAAGGCGAGGGATTCTTAAGTGAAATGTTTTTATTCGGTCTATCGTATTTGAACTTGCAACAAAAAAAACTTCGTGATCGCTTTTAAATTACTTAGCAATTATTTCGTCGTTCGTGGTTGTCGGTTTTCATTTTCAAATTAGCTACGGATGATTTCTTGAGCTTATTGTCGGAATGAAACCATATTTTCGGCGTTTATCTGTGTTTTATTGTGGTCACTTAATTAGGTACCGAAAAATTGCCTTTGAACTTGATGCGAAAATTATACAAAATGAGGGAAAGTTAAACGAAGTAGCTGTTCGCCAGTCTTCAGATATTGAATGAACATGCAGAACTAGTCGGTGGTTAGATAAGTAAGGGATGGGTACTTATGAGCAGGTACTCGTGCAATTCGAAATAGTAATTTTGCGCGCCTGTCACTTAGGCTAAACCCTAAGCCCAGATAACGGCACACGCCATTAGTTGAATCCACTTCGGTGGAGCTTTATAAATTGACCGCTATTGAGTTTCTTCTGTACCTATTTTAGATGATTTCCTTCTTAGCAGTGTCCATTTAGAGCTCATTGCCTATGTCAAGTTCTAGTGAGAGGGCGTCGACGAATTATTGATGGGTTTCATTACGAATAATTGAATAAATAAAACATGTTGTGTATCGGAAGTGCTTTTAACGAAATATTACTTTGGAAATAATATATTTCGTATGGTCACTCCGAGCGAGGGTTGATTTAGGGCGGGAAGAACTTCATACATATTTTAAATGAAGGGACCGACACATAACACTGATGCGTCGCTCGGACTTTCTTTTAGTCAAATGAGGCAGAATAAAATAATGGTAGGAAAAAAGGTTCACCGAAAAAGTTATGAAAGGGAGATCCAAAAGTTTGGCACCGGCCGCCCTTTTACATTTCATACATTTCACTCGGCTCTCCGGCCTTGTGTTATTATTTATGTTCATTTCTCCCTGACCGCAACCTCTCCACTGCGGTACTCTTTTTAATTAATGCTACCCATGCCTCCTACCTTGCTAGTGTTACAGCAATTATTTTGCCAACCTCATTAAGAAGTTTAATGTTGGGAAGAAAAATTAAACTTTCGCTATACCTTCGCTTCTCCTTTGTTTTTGTTGAACATCTTACTGGAGTTTCAAGTTGAGGATATTGTTTTCGGATAGAGATGTAATAGATACCGGTCGAAACGCCCTACTTGCTTGGTTGATGTACAAATAATTTTACAGTAGATTCAAAGAGTTAAGCAAGTTAATATTTAACTATTTCAGGTTAACTGTTTACGCGATGCGTACCTATATTTGTGGGCACGCACGCGATCCTCTATCTCGATATATTTTTATAACACTATAAATTTGACCTATCACATACATAACGGCTCAATAAAATTCGCCGTGTGATACATGCGAGGCTCGTATTGAGATCGTTAGTGGAGCAGTTAGGTCGTTATTTTACGTCGATCGTTCATCATATTTTATCGGTTCGTTTTTGTTCGTCGGCGTGTGTTACCCCGGCGCAGCGCCAGCGTTGACACGTGTCCACTGCGACGTTTTGCTTCTGCTGCCGTCCCGGTGATGGATCGTATCGCGACGCTGATTGGCCCAACCGCCACTGAAATCTCTGAGAGGGGATAACGTTAACATTCATAGCCATTGCTGAGCTCTAATGCCTGCAATGTCCTGACGGCTTTACCGTCCTATTTTTCCACAGTTTTTTAACGCTTGTTTAGGCTGTTGCATATTGTAAGTGCATTCCTAAGGTTACAACAGGAATCATTATTAATTATCATAAGCACTTTACAAGCTTTTTACATTGGTTTATAAGTAAAAGTCTCTTTACAAAAATCTAAAAACTTTAAGTCACGCTATTGACAATTTACAAGTCACAAAACCTAATAATGGACTTTAGGCCTGAGGCTCTGTCTATCCCGTTAGGGATTGTAATGTGAGCTGTGCCACATATACAAACCTATTACATATTAAACATAGTATTTACTCAGAACTTGGCCTTAAGGTAACTTAGTTCTTAGTTATAATTTTGTCAAACATTTATGAATAAATTATCTAAATCTTTTTTTTATTAGTTGTTCCTAACGTCCACTCTCACATGTCGAGATCACATAAAATACATGATTTTATGTATGTATGTAAAACCTAATAATAAATATGAAAACAAAGGTCCTATTTAAACATAACAAACACTCACCTAAATAGCATAAAAGTACAAATGCCCAATTAACCCTTTACATTTCATCTTATTACGTGGCGTGGGTAAGTATTACATTATACAAATAAATTACGACTAATGACGTAGAAAGGTGTGGGTGATAATCATTGTCTTCACAAACGAGACGTTATCACGTTTCTAGCTATCAATATTTTCACCAGGTTTTATTATGCACGTATGTTCGCTTGAAATGCCCAAGGGTCTAAGCCTAGTTATAAACCGTGTTACTAAGACCAATAAAGTTCTGTTCCCTAGTAAAATGTTGCCAAACTTTCGAGCTCATAGCTCTAATATTAACCAAACAATTGTATTAATAACAATAAAAAAGACACTTAAAAAAACGACAGGTAACACTCCGGGAGTGCCAGAAAAAGTGAAAACTACACACACGCATCTCTTACTATAGGCTGCTGTCCTGGTACTTCCTTCACGACGCGATTATTCTTTATTGAAAACGTGGGCAGAGTTCCAAATTTAAATAAATTCAAATCAAAGTTCGGAAGCACATACATACAAAGAAAGCTCGGAACACAAAATCTCCAACATTCTAGACAGCAACATTCTGTTCATAAACAGATCTATAACAATGTGCTGATGTCCTGGTACTTTACTGACAACAAAAAACAGTTCAAAAATCATACGCGACTCTAGCTTCATTCGTATTTCAAAATAAGCTCTTAGAGGATCTGCGATCCTGGTACTTTAACTCTCCCTCCGTCTTACCTGACGCGAGTTTTAAAAAAAATTACCCATCCCAAAAATAGTGCACAAAGCAGAAGTTTTCACTTCAAAAACCGTCTACACCTTGTCGCTAATGTGAATCCAAACCATCTAAGGGCCTACTGAATACTCACTAAAATAACATCAAAATCGATCGGGCCGTTGAGTAGGGGTTGAGTGAAATACACATCTACAGAAAGTATTAACCTGTGTAAATAAGAGTACACATAATGTTATCTATATTTTTTGTCGTCTTTTAGCACCCTTTTGAAACCCTACAGTGCACGACCTACATAATTGGTTTGTAAGAGAGAAAAATGAAGAGGTATACATGAAGACGCCCCACGTCCGCCATTATATATTTGTCACCTTCCTAGGACGCCGTACGTGTAAAATTTACATGCATTAAGTATTATTATGTGTGAAAGACAAAACCGACAGTCGGGGTAAAAAGGGACCTAACAGCAAAAGTAGACAATAGCTAAACTAGACAACGGTTCTATAGGAAGTGACCATTATTTTGCATGTCAGCGTATATGCTCACAACCTAAACGAGCGAGCGCGGACCGTTTGAATAATTGCGAAAACATTTAGATAGGCGTTCTTCTGAATCGATACAAGTTATAATTTGTTCTGTCAGGTCCTTTCATACCGTGACCTTAATATCGTATCTGACTTCATTACATTTGAAGCTCAACGCGATTATAATTCAAGTTGTTTGATAAATTTCTAGTTAAATCATGACAAGCAAAAGCATTTCGCTGTATTTGAAGTGTACTTTTGAAGATAGAATCTTGTTAAAGCATTGAAACTAAAAATAGGAGAGGATGCATCGTTTTTTTTAGCACTAGAAATCTTGACCTTTCGTTTTTTGTAATACTAGTGATCTGCCCCGATATATTATGCATGTAAACCTTCCTCTTGAATCACTGTATCTATTTAAAAAACCGCATTAAAATCCGTTGCGTAGTTTTAAAGATCTAAGCATACATAGGGACAGACAGACAGCGGAAAGCGACTTTGTTTTATACTATGTAGTGAAGCTTATTAAAAATCCGTAACATACTATAATACAATCGTAAATGGCTATATCGTATTGTTATTTAATTGTGTCGTACAGACATATCATTCAAACAGTCGACGCTTGGCGACGAAAATTCGCATAGTAACAAGGTCACGTGACAGCTAGTAACAGATGGTGGTGTAAGGGTATAAGCATGCATCACGGAATGATGAGGATCCGGGTTCGATTTCCGGCCATAGCTTTACTTTTCGGATTTTCAGTGTCGTTTAGAAATTGTATTGTTATTCGTCAATCGTCATGTTTTACTGTTAGTTATTCGGTTTTTTTTCAATAAAAAGACAGGTCAAGATCGATAGCTTCTTTGTAAAGAATGAAGTAAGTACGACCAGGTTAGATCTATCTTACTCGTAACTAGGTAAAAGTGTCGCTAAATAAAATATATTTCCTTGGATTTCTTTGCATAGATAGATTCCATAAACGTCGGCGTTAGCGTCATAACTAGAGCGTATTAAATGTATCAATGCCGAGAGGACGAGATTTTCATATTGTCGCCGTCACGTTTTCAATTAGTGTCTTCGAGGAACGCCAGCTTATATCTTTTCTTAGAAGCGAGACGGAGCCATTCATTCGAATGGGCACTGATAATCGATGTCATTTGTGTCCACTCTGTGAACCTAGCAGTGAAAGGAAAGCTGTGAACGTACCTGTACAACATCATAGACGGCTTTGGAGCTAACTGAAAGAACGTTCATGTCTTCGAAGTATAGGACCTAAAGGTAGTATCCCCTCAGAAGCTTTTTAGTGTTCTAATTTATATCATAATGGAGTAAAGCAATGCGAGTTCAAGAGCGAGATTTTTGTCTGAAATCATCGCTGAAACTTGACACGTAAAAATATACTAATCGCGAAATACCTTATCCGGTAATATACCTTTTTCATGTGTTTTATTAATTTATTATGTACGTCAAATGTAATCAACTAATTATTATTATGTAAGGTGTTGTTTTTGTTTGATCTCGCTCCAAATTTGGAGTCTCGGTCCCAATTTGTTCGCGTAATCGAGGTTCTATTGTATTTGATTGTGACTATATCAAAGCAATTCATAATCAAATAATTGATAGAATCAGACGTTACTTTGAAGAGGTCTACATCTGTGAACTAATATAGCCCGAGGCTACGTTTCATGCCCTAAATCCTGAACAATCTGTGCGTCTATTAGTTAAGCCCTGAATAATATTGACTCGGCTGGTTCGTGAGTGGAATTTAGCAGTCTGGGAGCAGTTCAGAATGAGATAATGATTTGGCTTTTTTTTCTGTGCAAATATATCCATAAGCCATATGAAAAGAAAACCTTTTTCTCCCAAGAATATTAATAAGCCTTGATACTATTGTCAACTTTATGAATATGCCAAATAACCACTATTGTAAGAACTTTAAAGTTATATTGTGTTACCACAAAAATTAAGACATTTTTATTAATTTTATTTTTTGCCTCGTATTTGTTTTGCCTTACTCAGTGCTTTGGTGTAAACTGTTATGCTGTGTAAGTTTTTTGATCAAATAAATAATAAATAATTAAACATGTTTTGAGTCAGTCCTTAAAGAATCTGTAATATTAAGCTTCTTTCTTTTTATTAAACAGGCAGGAAAACGTGGAAGTGTGTCACACGATGGTACGGAGCACCACCACCGCAGCACCAGAGGATTGCGGATGTGTTGCCAGCCTAAAAGATCGAAAGAATCGAGTTTCACTGGCAAAAGACTAAGACGTATCTAAGACGTATTTAATTTAAGTAAGATTGTTATAGTTTAAGAGACTTTCCAAAGCCACATTTTGGTTAAAGATAGTACTTTTAAATAATGAAATTTACTATCTTTAACCATAATTTTTATTAGATGGGTTTTTGCTTTGAAGTCGAATAACATTCGACTTCCTTGCACAAATCTAATGTACCTAGTGTACGTTGAACTCGTACGTTACACGCGGTCTTTGAAACTCATAAAACAGAAACCACTTTATTGTCCGTATTGCGCCTTTGTTTGTCTGCAACAAAAATATACGACGTGAAATTTCCGTTCTCTATTAATAACGTAGCGTTCATACTTGTAGGGGCTGCCTTTGAACTGTTCGGAGCCGCTCAGCTAAATGAGCTGTTTAATAATGAACGCGGAACCAATTACACCGGCGGCGGTGTCTAAGGAGTGGTTAAATGGGTCGTATTGAGGATGGTGAGACGAGGGTTGACGGCTGTCCACCTGGAGCCTTCGCGTCACGGTCTCGCGCGCACCCCTACTGATTTATTCCGAATTTAATCTTGTACTCGGTTTAAATCATGAGTGTGTTTGCGTAGGTATTCGGACGTTTGTTTATGTGTCGCCTTTATTTTATCAAATCCGATTTTGTCTATGGTTCACCGTTTAGTCAGGGGAATTGTGTTGCTTATCGTAAGAGTACATTAGCGCCAAAGAACTCACTTTGGGCACCTTGACATAACTGTTCGAATCTTCCGATTGCCTTACTTAGATACCTACTTAAAAAAGATGTCAACTTTCACAAGATCGACATCAGTTCGAAATTTAAATTTCAGCTGCAAGGTTGCTTATGCAACCAATTGAGCAAGATACGAGCTTGCACAAATTAGCATTTAGGTAATGGTGACGTCTTGTTAACTCAAATGCTAGGATCAGAACTAAATCACCATTCGTAAAATATGTTTTTTTTTAATATAATAATAAACCAATGTGCATCCATATAAAAATCTTTTACTAGAAAGATTCGGCCATAATACCCACGCGGGTCAAATCTGAATGTCCTGTGGGGCTTCTATTGGTCGCCCTTCGATTGAAATGAAGGCTGAGTTGAAACCAGTTGCTCTTCCAGTACCATTATTTGGTTGCGTTCAGCTTTCATTTCACTCGGCCGGCGTGAAATAGATTTCCGGATGCGACGTTGCTTCTTAATCAAAAATCAGATCTCAGTATCTAAACAATAAAACCAAAAATCGTAAATTAAAGTTTGCCATATGAAAACGAAAATCTGATTGCGAAATCTTTACAGTATCTGTTTGAACTCCATTTAGCTGCCACGATATTTTAAAGTGCTAAATGTATATATTCTATATTATTGTGCTAGCTAACACACGGCTATTCCTATTGTTTCCATAAATGTAATAATACTAAAATGTTGTTTTCAGGTAAGTGGAGTGTCACAACTGCCACAGGCGCAATCTGATCTTATTTCTTCGAAGTCGATGGTATAGCCTTTATCTGGTAAACATTTTAGAACCTAGCTTTGTTTAACAATATGTTGTCTATACTAGTGAACTCAATTTAAAACTTTTATATTAAAAAGAGAGTTTAACACCATGTCTGCTAGTGATCACAACTATAAAAAACGCTATTGAGAAAGAACCCTGTTTTAGGTCCAAGTGAAAAAGTAGCGGCTATCCGCGTGTTTGTTTACGCCCTTATGAAATTTGTACCTAAAATTGGACCCACAGCTAACAAATCGGATAAGAGACTAGTAAAGAAAGACTCGATTAAAAAGGCATTTTAGCGTGAAAATAAAAAACCAACACGAGCTAACCACTGGATGGAAACTAGACTGTAATAAAAACGCCATATTCAAATCTAAGCGAACGCAAAATTCGTAAATAACAACCATTTGTCACAGAGTTGTCATCATAAACAACAATAATGAGATTTTTATTTCGTTAACTCTATGCGAAATGCGTGTTTGGCTCAAATTAGTTTTTTACTCTAGAAAAACCACATTACAGTGATTTGTCTAAATTACCTATGACAAAAAAGCATAAATCTTGTGTAGGTTCTATGTATGCGTCTGGCCGCAGTAACTGTACTGTAAGTCTCTTTTTCTTTGTTTCGTAGTAATGAAAACGAATACATCTAGTATAAAGTCTCCAGATTGTTTATTTCGTAACCGACATCGAAAAATGGATTGAGGTCCTCAAATCGACTAAAGTCTACAGCTACACGAATATTAATTGTAAACTACGTAAATAACTTTAGATAAAATGTAGAGTTTATTTCGATTTGTAACGCGGTTCAAAGCGAAAAATACATATCATACCAATTCTGACTATACCTGCTT
Source organism: Pandemis corylana (assembly GCA_949127965.1). Classification (NCBI taxonomy): domain Eukaryota; kingdom Metazoa; phylum Arthropoda; class Insecta; order Lepidoptera; family Tortricidae; genus Pandemis; species Pandemis corylana. Next base: position 8,938,416 of record OX421866.1, on the reverse strand, counting down.
TCATTTTCATCCATGTTACATGTACTAAATTTCAAGTCAATCTGACCACTATTAAGTGGGTCAAATTTAGGTTACAAGATTTGATCTGAACAAACAAACAAAAATGTGCAGGTTAAATAAAATCTTGAAATAAAGAACCAAGAACAAGCTAGCCTCCATTCTAGGGTACTATGTATGTATAGTTACCTCAGATCTGCAAAAAGATTCCATAGAACCGAATCTGCTTCACAGAACATGAATTTGCAGCTATTTGCGCGCAAAATCAAAACTACAACATTAGTTTACATTTTTATGCAAGGATAACAATTTTAGTTAGGCTTTGTATCACTTAAGCAAAATACAAAACGAAACATAAATATTACCACATATTTTTAACCAACTTTTCAACACATTTCGTATTTTCGATAAGCATAGTAATGTGTCTGGATTCTCTAAGTTTACGCGAAATTCGTGACCAAGCATACTATCGAGGGAGCCACATGAGATTCTTGATCGATGTAAGACATAAATGAGTCGGGGATACGCTAGAACTGTCACTGTATAAACGTATATATGTATGTTTCTACGAAAGATAATATTGATTTACCTATCAGTATTTTTTTACTGTAACCTACAGTAGGCATCTTAAATAATGTGTTTTGCGTGAGAAGATTTTCGGTTCAAAGTTGGGATATAGCATCAATAAATTACATAACATCAGCTCCGCTCAAATTACGTGGAACCAATTTAGTAAACTCATTAAAACATGTTACATTTGTGGAATATGATTAACTCCGTGTTAATTTAATAATTCACTCAGTCTCTCGCGAAATTACAGCTGACAACCGTTCTCGAAGGTTCTGTCTGAATTCTGAACATATCACTGAACTCCATCCGATCCTTGATCACTGAAGGGCAAAAACCGTCTTGTGGAATAGCGCAAATTATCTGATAGCAAAAAGCTGGAGCAGGATTAAGCGTTGTCTAGCGACGGACGGTGGATCAGTTTATTTTCCTGGGTAAAGTTGTCACTACGCTACAGCTGGAGAGCTGAAATGGTTTCGGGGATGATCATTGAGACTTTGTATTTTGAAGATAGACTACCTACATGTACTTTTTATAAACAACCCAGCTAGCAGCGCGGGAATAGTTGGATTTATACATTTTCTTTTGACCAATTTAAAAAGACATCAGTAACTACGCTGTAAGCAATCAGCATGAAACTACACAGGTTTTTAGTAATCCGAACCACTATGAGCGTCCTGCTCGAGAAAAATAATACGTCCTAAAGTAAAGGACATTACTTTTGGGGTCCGTTATCACTCTCGTCGCTAAATTTTAGACGGAGTGTATACGAAGACAAAGCATTCACGTCGGTCTCTCATTACAGTAATGCGAAGCTAAAACTTGACTGATTACCGCCGTGGCACGTCGAATTTTTCCACGCCACCCTGCAGACATTAGGAGCATTACAAGTATTAGTGGGATTTGCTTATCCGCGTAATCGGAATTCACGTTTAAATGAGCGTGCGGCGTTTTTGCTCTTCTCTTTAGTTTTTTGTGACGTGCGAATTGATGAGGAATGAACTTTTTGCCAAATTCTCGAGGCTTAATAATGATTTGTGGTTTTCGGTTCACGTTAGTTCTTTGCTTTTGCGGAAACTCCTGGGCAAAAATTTGCGATGTTTCGCTTGAGAATGGAAGGTTGATGAGTTGTTTTTATTGCCACACGTTTAAACGTTCTATTCCGGAAACAAGAGTTATTATTTTTAATTATTTAAACACGCAAAAAAGTAATTGCTGCCTGCCTACTAATTCGAATGCATTAATTGTATAGGTCGTTTGAGGTCTATGCTGAAGTCACGTCAGACGGTAATTACAATGACTGCCGCCTGTCCTCCGGCTCTGCCAACAGCACGCCCGAGGCCACAGTTCGCATTTATTTTTTTCTGAAACAGTATACTTACGTGATTTTAAAGCCAATTTTCTTTTAATCGTTGCAATGTATTAGTGTGAGACATATAATTATAGGAAAAAACATCAATGATTCATTTAAAAAAAGTCCGCTGGCACGTGCTAAATTTTTCAGAGGCTGTTTTAAAAAATGTTCCTAATCTTTCTACGTGCACATAATTACTTCCGCGCTTTCTCTACAATCTAAACTAATTTTATAGGTACATGTAAAATAAACGACTCCATTTGCCTAAAATGTAACTTTAATCGAATTCAGATGGAAGTTTTTTGCATTAAACATAGGCTAAATGAAACCGACCTCGTTGATCGCCATTATTTAAGTGAAAATGGATTTGAGGTCGATTCGGTCCCATAAATTTGCCGATGCAGCAGTAGCTGCAGTTTTTTAAGCATGAAAAAATGTAGGTCATCATGTCTAGAAAGGGGTGAACTGAAATAGTTTTATTGTAGAGTGCAGTTCCTAAACATGCGTGGGCGATAAAATATCAGCATATTAAAATTATAAAAAGTGATATATACTCACTTTAAGCATACTGTTTTAACACTGTTAACCACGCTGCGGTCGTGTCGTTCATTGTTTATTGTATTCCACCATGTCATTATTCCTGGGTCGATAGTAACAGTGGCTTTAATCAATTCTGATCACGAATTGGTTATTTCAACACTAAATGCCAACATTGCAGGAAACTTGCCGTAGAGGTTTTCACAATATTGCACTTTGAAGTAGGTAGTTGAAGGTAAATTCGAATAAATGATAAACGCAAAATGGCAGACCGTTGCGTAAGAACAGCTTTTTAGGTTTATCCTGTACAAATTAAGGCTGGTATAAAGAAGAGATAATGAAATTGAGATGCTTCCAAGAACACTATTTAAGCTCTCGTTGCAAAATGATCAGTACCTTCATTTCAACAGTAGAATTCAGACTGTAGGTTTCCGTTTTAAGAAAACTTGCTGGAACATTGCTCACGGGTTTTGAATACACGTTAACAAACACACTAAAAGTTAGCCGAACTTCCTATCCTCATACACTATCCATAAGTTCGGCTCCCCGTATTTATTGCCGTCCGTCCATTTGCGACTCCTGAGACAACAGAACCGGCGCCCATACATATTCACACAGCTAGATAGGGATTGATTACGTTCATATTTGTCATAGTGATGTGCAATTCATGAGGCTGTCCCATTCGATTAACTGTAACACGAGTAGTTTGATCCCAATCATCTGTGATGCGACTCTTCCAATCATATCGGAGATGGATCTGCGATCCTTGGGATTAGTTTCGGCCTATTGAACAGGGATTGAAGTATCTTTCAAGACAAGTTAGATGTGAAATAGATCTGCGATAAAATAGGCTTTGTTAGAGACGTTAATTAGCTACATGAGAGAAGTGAGCTCGGGTAATAATAGCAGTGAATATTGATGTTCATCAAAGATATAGTAGGTAAAGCAATATAAATTACAAGAAATGTAATTACGACTACTACGGTTTGAACTGTGCAAATACCGATGCTTGATACTGCTTTTGTTCAATACTTGATAGGTATGGCATTAGCTTGCTGTTACACTTGAACTATTCTTACCACAGCCGCATGGTTGGTTCGCCGAGCGGACTGCTTCGCTCGAATTGTCCCGTCCGGTGCGAAGAGCTACTGGAGTTTCTATTCGCTACCAACCAAGTGTAATAGCTAAGGCGAACAAGCCAGATGCTGGTCTCACTCAAACACACAATGCGTAACGCGTATGAGTGGGATGTAGCATTAGATTTGAGCTTCACTTTGATATCGCTTTGAAGGGGCTCGGTAGTTGCCTAGACGAGAACATAGCATAGCATTCCTGCTTCATATTCGGTGGGCACTTCGCAATCAATGTCTCACATGAATTCTAGCGCCACTGTTCGCAACAATTTCTATATCGCATAGAGGTATTCCTTCGGCGGATAGACACACAATAGGGAATTACTAGTTGCAAATCGATTTGCTTGTGATAGCGCCACAGAGACGTAGTGAGGTTTGATAACTTTAAGTGGCTAACGAGTTTTGAGACTGTTGCAGCAAACGACTGTAATAGGCAGCAATTGGTATGTCAAGAGTACTTATAGGAAAACTTTACACAGTTTTGTGTTTCGAACTTGCCGCCACGCTTCATAAATACGATCTAAATCAATTTAGTTTCAATATTTCTATAAGTAAAACACATTAAGCGCGCTCAATTTGACATGGAACAAAAACCTTGCATAATGCCAATTCCACCAGAACGAATTGAAAGCGAAACTCAAATTAATCACATCCTGTATCAATGGTTAACTAAGCGTTACACTCCGTCTAAGCAAATCAAGGCCCGCCAATACGTAATTGAACGCGCGACTCAAACTCCGCGGCGACGTCGAAACCAATTACAAGACACTTGTAATGTTAATTAGTCACATCTGTATAATACTATCTGCTGGTAAATTAATATAGTGCTATGTATCCGACTACGGAGTAACTCGTAAGCAATCAACGGCAAGTAATTACATGTTCATTAGTGCGAGAGGGACGGCACGCCACATAGCGTGACTGCTACTACGTCACGTGCACACTTGCTACAGAATAATTGTATACTTAGCAATACATCATATGTATGAGGGTGCGAAAAGCTTTGCGGATTCTTACAACCTCATATAAATGGTTATCGTTCTGTTCTGACACCTTCCCCTTAATTGCAATTTACACAGATCAAACAAACCTAGAGTTCAAATGCAAAGAAAAAAAGAGCTACAATATGTGAAAACAAACGTAATCTCATAATGCAGTTGAAAGCTAACGAAATGAAGCTCCTGACATTAATTCCCACGTCAAATTGGGTTAAAGTTTCAAAACCCGCGTCAGACTTCAAAGGTTGACATGTCGAATCAAATAGGTATCTTAATCAATATCCTGCGTTTCGGTAATAAGGGGCGACAGTTGACATGTCAAATGTAATAGAAAGGACGTCCCAAAATACACTTTGTCTCGCAAAGGGTCGCGTGGAGCTCCATGTGACTGAGACGGCATACATAATCGTTTGTTGATTTAGGACCGTTTTTCTAATCGACTTTAACATACGAATGAGTAGGAGTCTAATGGTGAAGTTATTTTCTCGTATGTGATATACCTATATTGAATATAAGCTCCAAGTCCAGTAAGTAATTATTTCCTACCCAATACAATTGGGATAAACTTGATGACGTATTTAGACTATTTAAAATATTGACCCCTGTGTCAAGCGAATAATCAATTACCAAAAGGTGCTAATCACTGTAAATAAAATTCTAATTGGTGGTCTCATTAAGGAATGATAAACCTATTCTTGTCTTTACTTCTTTTTAATAATGGCTGATCTCTTGTGAAAAATGGACAATAGTAAAATAGCACTTAGACCTTTTAGTAGGCAACAGAAAGATTAACCAGGTGTAACAAACATTCAGTGCTTCTTCTAGCCTGTTACAAACACTAGGTCGGTCGCTAATGCTGCGATGTGAGCCAAATGTTGATTTAACACATTTTCGTGCATTGAAATCCTGATTTCCCATCCATCCATATCATATTACTCAAGTAGGATTCCCATCCATCCATATCATATTACTCAAGTCATGTTAGTAGACAGTCGGATAATGAAGCGGACGGCGCGGCCCGTTTTCATGTCTATTTCACTTCACCTGATAAAGATTACAAGAATATTGTATTATTCTTTTGTAAGTAAATACCTACAGATTTCTCGTATGGTTGTTAGAAGTATTTGAAGCAATTGTTGGTCTCATATTGAGTAGCTCGTTTGTCTTATAGTTTATCTTTGTTTGCGTACAATTCGTAGTCTACCTATCTACTTATAATAGGCAATTATAAACGGGGTGACTGAAAATTATGGGGCTACTTTGATCGTTTTAAAATTGCTATAAAATCGATATTGTTCGTATGCGGTGAATGTTTGGCATGTAGACGCAAACGCGATCGATGAAGATATCGATTGAAAGCAGTAAAAGCAAATAAAAATTAACGATTTCGTCATTATTACTAGTTTTTAAAGTCATTCCGTAAATCAAAGTCGCCCCGGTTTGCCGGGGACCCGTTTGTTTTAAATCTTGAGCAATAATTGTCAAAAGCTGTCTTATAATTAATACCTGATAGACGTACTAGGCTCGTCGATCTTTTTATAGAGCGTGTACGGGTATGACCATGCACGCGTATGAATCCGCAAGTGTATCTGGCATTTTAGCCCTTCAATTGTTAAGAATTATCAAGAGCACATGATTTGACGTCCCAACAATATTAATGTTATAGTTATTATGACGGTGGTTTAACGCTCCTAGAATTACAGTGATATTTTTGTTGCTAGTAAATCAAAGTGGCATGTATTCGCCTCTGGCAATAATTAATATCACCTATCGCGGTTTACCCACCCGATTGACTGGCCGTTGCCACTGTTGCCAGCCCGCCGCTGAATTATGTAAGTGCTTCGATTTCCGAATTCATGCAGGGTTACGTAGACGTTTAAAAAATTAATATCGTATTGGTAGGTTTGCTTTCACTGTTCACTACTTTGTGTGCCTATCTATGTATACCTATAATATGAAACTACCTAGGCATGCCTAGTAAAAATTATAATAGTATAGGTAATTAATACATATGGTACTTCTGACCTTCTGACTCTATTGCCTTGAGTTTATAAATAACTAGCTGTTGCCCGCGGCTTCGCTCCCGTTTTTTTTTTTTTTCTAAATTTCAATATGAAAAATAGATGTTGGCCGATTCTCAGACCTACTGAATACGCATATAAAATTTGGTAAGAATCGGTCAAGCCGTTTCGGAGGAGTATGGCAACTAAAACTGTGACACGAGAATTTTATATATTAGATGAAGCTTTATAAATTGACCGTGAATCACGTAGAGTCAAGAGCATAAATATATATGCGTTACCAAGACGTAAAAACATCTAAACACCTTTATGCCACAAACATTTATTTATGATCTCGACTCGACTGTAAAGTCTCTCGGCAAACTTTATGTTTCTTCAGTTAAAAAGTCAGTCATAGGAAAGTGCTAGTGCTAGTGATATTAAGAAAATGGAAGCACTGTAACTAAGTCTATTGCATCATGTTTGAGAAAATTGGTGATTGATTACTGATTGTGTGTCTCATAATAACCAATATTTGAGCAACAACATGAAAGCTTATAATATAAACAAATGGTCGAGAATACACAAATTCGAACTCGTATAAACTAAGGAAACTATAATGAAAGAACGCAGGTGTAAGGTGAAAAATGACTTACACACAAAAACATTATTTACTTATGAATAGTGGAGTGGAACGCGCCCTAGAGGGCTCTACCCTTTTTGTATTGTCGCCATTTTCTTTTTATTACCCGATTATGGCGCAGCAAATATGTAGGGGCTATGAGGTAGATGTGTGTTCGCGTTATTTTATTTCTTGACGTTTCCACTGAACAGATTGATGCAATATCATCGTGAATAAATGGCTTACTGGTGTTTACATGCTGTGGTACTGTTTATTATTTACTTGAGGTGCTACGAAACTGTAAATCAGAAATCAGAAATCATTTATTTGCCAAACATAGTTCAATAGATGTTACAGTAATGAGTTGGTATCACTATGTCTCGCCCCAGTGGCATACAAATGGCTACAGATTCACATGCAGCATGCGTTAAGTAATGGTACACAAAAACTAACTGCAATAGCTACTTAATAAACTAAAATATTAAAAGGAGTCGGTCAGAAATTCCTGGATAGAATAATATGACTTCCTGGTAAGAAATTCAAAGAGCGCTATCCTAAATTGTGTAAGGTCTACCAGTTGCAGTAGGCATATTACTTGGCAATTTATTATAAAGTTTCGGTGCCATTCCATATATACTCTTACTGAGAAGCGCCGTTGTACATAACCTATGGTTAATTTTGTAGTGGCGTCATCGGCTATTTAACTTGGTAAACAGTTCTAAATTTCGTTTTACATTTATAGTGATACTTCGTGTATATAAAGACACGGTAAGGATATAATCTTCAGCTCAATGAAGTAAGGTTTACACGACTGAGTGGGTTGCAGCCCACATGCCGCTTTTATGCATTTTTTTTGAGCTCTAAAAACTAATTCTCTGTCTCTGCAATTGCCTCAGCATATTACCCCGTACCTCAGTGTGGATGTTACATATGCATGGTACGAGGTCAGCACTGCAGATTGATTAACAACTTTACTTAAAGTATACGAATAATTGTTCAATAAATATTTGTTCAAGTAAAATATTTATGCAGAAATATGTATACGTACCACTTTTTTTTTAATTCCTATCCATTTGTGGTTAGAAGTGGCACCGAGTTAAATCAAATATTTTATCCACATTCCATTAATCAGTGCGAATTTTAAAATAAAACATTCCTAGCTGTGCTCTCTGGGTTGCCTTCGTTAGTGCGGAGTCGCGTACTAATTTAACTCTGTATAATTAGTACAGAGCTGCTAGGACATAATTTTTCTTGGCGAATTTTCTTTCTACTACGTCATTATAATTCCAAGTATCTAATAGTGACTCGTTTGTAGTTTAAAGTAACCATAACCCAAGGTTAGCGACTAGTTCAAGACAAAGTTCCCTCATTAAAACTTAGCACCTGAAAGGAACAAACATTCTTCTCGTGGAGAAACATCGACCCCGACCCGAGGCTTAACTTTACACCTTTACGGGGAATATAAGCGCTTATCTGGCAGAAATTACCGGGCTAAAGTAAGCTGTAACATTCACTACGTACTAAGTATTGCTATAAAACTGGATACGGCGAAGAAAAGTGTCGAGGTCACGCGAATGAACTAGCCGTTAGTGTCCCACAAACAGTACATTTTGTCCTAAGCACTCGCCGTGCAAACGTCAGCAAACAAAAGGTATCCCAGAAATTTTATTTCCATGAAAACAAAGTTAAAATAAATATCGGCTAATAATGTAGATCAAAGCTTGTGTTTCTTACTTACGACACCGCTCTCGAATAATAAATGCCCGTGTTATTTCGGTACGAAAGCAGCGGAGACACGGGCTTAGGCCGCGGGGACGGATTCCGCCATTCTTTGCATTTTTGCGGCGCCTTTGCCTTCGCACACGGAAATACTCGCGAAATATCTGTCTCAGCCGCGCTAAAAAGGTACGCTTTGTGTTGCACGAGCCAGCTGACTGTTCGCTACAGGTGGTTCGTTTTAATATTTTAAATCGCTAAAAGCCTGCTTTTACATGGGATGGAGTAGGAATGAATTTGCTTTACTCGCTGCAGGATGCTGCGCGAATGACACATATCCCCGGTCAGCATGGCGTAGAAAATAGTTCCATTCACCAATTATATCTGCACTCATATCCTAGTTCAATTTATTGGCATATGAAATATAAAAGAGTGTTAAAATTTATTGCTGTTGACGCAACATATCAATGATGAAAGTGGAAACACTCAAAAGTTTAAATCTGTAATGTCAACAATTGCTTTTCATAACACATTTAGCACTTGACTTGTTTCAACAGTTGTTTGCTTTCGCAGATTTCGGAAAATAACATGTTTTTAATGTCTCGCTCGTACATATATGTATATGCATGTTGATTTCATATGTTTGATCACTTTATATTGAAACCCCTTTTATAACGGCTTCTTCTTTTCAGATATTGGTAATTTAACACTGTTGCACACAACTCATTTAAGTGTTGCAGCAAACAGCACTATGATAACAAATAATTATCATTAATGTTCATTGAAATCTATTGACTGTTTTCAAATACTCTGATATTTTCGGTTGTTGATACTTTAATAAAATATAAACTATATCTGCAGGAATGACTTCGGTTATGCGCATTACACTCAATTGTTTATATTTTCAGTGGCATGACTATCTTAAATTAGTAGGAAAATATCATGAAATAATCTTTGGTAAACATGATAAATCAATTAACATACTGTTTAATTACCATTAAAAATGACTTAACGGAATGTTTTATTATTTGCGATGCAGGCCTCGGCCAAATGCCTTGTAAGTAAACATTACTCATGTAAATTATACGGAAAACGACCGCAGGTGATTAACTTATAAATAAATTTGAGGGATACAACTTCAATTAAATCGTGTGCGTTCCTGCGTTTTACTCAAAGGAGCCTCTTTCTTTTCTCTTCCTATGTTGTACCGTAGTTCCCATTTCATATTTTGAAGTTTATTATTTTCTATTTGTTTACTCCAAATGAAGTGTCAGCATATTATAAATCGTTCCATTACTCTATCCAAGTCGTTAAAACGGCTTCCAGTCTACGGGTCTTGTTTTTGGCACAATCCGTGGAAATTTATGCGACCGGGGGACATCAAATGCACTCATAAACACAGTGCAAGCGGCGACTTGATTCATGGGCACTCTTGTTTTGAATACACAGTTTATTGTTCAACGTCCTAACTTTGTACCCGATAATATATCAGAGACACGGATTTTGCGAAGTGGAAAGAAATATCGATGTTTGATGCCCGTTGCGTAAGACGTCTGGGAAGTTTTCTGGAAATATTTTATGTTAGACATTACGGTCCCGTTGCGTCGACCGTAATGCAATCATAATAGCTTGGCGTCAATCAAATAACTTTACCGGGTGACATGTTTCATTTTTTAAAGTTATATTTAGATTACAAAATCTTTTCAGAAGTGTTCACATAGACAACTCGAAGAGTGACTTACTGTAAACATCTTCCGCGGCGGTTCATAATTTAGAAGGAACACGCACTGTATAGAGACTTAATGGTTCCTCCTGTAACACAGTAGTTCCGCCGATCAAACACCGGCTAGTTGTGATTGAAATGAAACCATTTGACATTCATCAACAAGCATTAGCGCGATTGCTCCGTGTACTATTGAATCGAGGCAGCCAGTGCAGTGCAGAGTAGATCCTGCTCTCAAAATAAAAACAGGAGCATCGAACCGCTAAGCCCTTGCACAAACAGCACGCAAATCGCTGGAATTGGCCTGGATCCGCACAGCGCTGGTTATTCAAGCCATCCGGCTGCACTCACAGCGACGAGACAATTTGATTCAATATGGCGGTGGGAATAACCCTGGAAGTTTGAAAAGGCAGCCAAATGACTGGACTCCGCTATAAATTGAGGATAAAAAACTGATCAGCTCAGTTGCGATGTTTGTTTTACACTTTTAACGCGTTGCACACATTCAAAGCATACCGCAATCATGACCGTGTTATCACGCTTCTTATCGTTATTAAAGGTGGAAACAATGATTGTGTTGTTATTGTTTTATAATGTGTCAAGCTTCTTAATTAATAATGAAGATAACATTGCATTAAGTTCCATTAAAGAGTTACTCAAACTACGTTACGCTAATGATCATCGTTATCTCGAAAGACGTCTACCGCAGACGACTACTAATAAAATTACTCATGGTGTTTGCTAAATAACGTGTTACAAAACATAAACATGTACGCAAACAAAAATTTCATAACACGAACGTTAAAATCACGTTCAAAGAGAACAATCCTCTGAACGAGAGGAAGAATCTGCGCTAAACAGTTTAGTTTGGGACGTGATCGAATGTAATCGCCGATGTACCATTCCTGCCCAATTACGTGACTGCTTTTGTAGAATACAAGGTACTTGTAGTTGTGTCTGTGACTACCGATTACTTATTGCTGCTAGATTTTATGTTTGAATCGGATGGTTTATGAATGAGGCCTAATCTAAACTTGCTTAAAATAAAACATGAATATCGCTACTGAACAGATGGTTTTTTTCAAGTGCGTTATTTTATAACCCTAATTGAAATTGGCCTACCTGAATGGGTAGTAGAAGTTTCATAGAATCCTACATGGAAGGAAAAATTTGTTTCTGCGACGTACGATAGTTTCCGAATTAAACTTGCCAACTTAATTAACTCTATTTTTAACTATAACGCCAACTTCATCTCGACTATATGTCTCTGTGTGTCATATATATTTAAAAAACTTGTAATAAATTAAAGTGACATCACTATTTTCAACTGTTATCTAAACGGCATATATCTAACATCAAAAGCTTTCAGTGGACACCCCTGGTCTTCGTTATCGGTTCTGCTTCACCAAATATGGCTTTCATACAGGGAATACCATGGTATGTTATTAAAATATATCTCGCCATATCCCTGGGATCCCATGGCAGACCTAGTGACAATTGGCATTGTTCATTTTTTTTAGTATGTTCCAATTCGAAAACCATTTCGAGGAAAACCATCAATTATCCGATTTATCTTGTCCGATTTCAAAAATACTTTATGATTGCAGATATTTTTGTAAAAGTACTTTGAACCTTTGTTTGACCGAACGACCGGGTTTTTAGACATTCCAGCATCGAATGTTTGCCACAAAAATGAAAAAAAAAGTTTGGCTACGGCAACTGTCACGTGTCACTGTCAAATCTACAAAACCATAGACAAAGCCGTTTTTTTTATAGCCAGCCGAACGAAGGCGATTGGGATTCTGTCTAAATTCACGAATTATCAAACAGCGAAAAAATATTTATTATTAATTAACAAAGCTACGTAAAAACATAATATTCAAATTAGTTGCTTGAAATAGTCCATTTTATCAAATAAAGGTGTTAAAAGCACAGCTTAAAAAAAATGAACAATGCCAATTGGACCAAATTTGGGATAAGCCTTACGAACAATAAAATCAATCACAATCGTTTCACAAACGCCAGAGATATTGACGATTATATTGATTAGAGATACTGAGGTATTAATATCATACATTAAAAATAAAGCTTTCAATTGAGAACCTCCCCTATTTTTATTTCGATAAAAATAGCAGCGAGTAGTGAACTCTCGCTACAAAACAGGCGGCTAACAAGGAAATTAAAGACACTAATAACTAACTCAATTTAGACGTAGCCGCTGCTCTGGCCGCCTAATAAATTAATCGGATGTCGGATCAACGTCAATGCAACATTAGGGTCGCTGACGGACTCCGTGCGATGAGGCACTACTGCAATTAATGAAAAGCTGATTCCGTCCTATGTCTCCCCGATAACGAGCTCAAAGGGAAATTCTGGCGTTATTGGATCAACCAAGATGCTATCGCCATCGACCTTTCTTTCACTTTTATGAGTCTTATTAATTAAAACTCGTCCATCAAAATCGTGCTTGTCAAATCTTCTTCACCCCTGAACTCTTTGATGTAGGCGTTTTAGTAACGCGTTATCAACTAAAATTTTTAATTGCATTTTCTTTCAGGGTAATTTTAATTTTTTGGTTCATCTCGTTTTAATCTTAACTTTGCGACAAACTTTCGCATCGGACAAACACGGAACTGCTGCTAAAAACGCCACCGCTCATATTTCACCAAAGTAGCTTAATATACTAACGAAAGATTTTTTTATGAAATGCTTTCTGTGTAAAAGGAATTACGACGCAGGTATTTCAGTGTTCGTACCAGTGGAGTGGGAAAAGAAAAGTCTGTCCCCGCGGTGCTCGAACTCGTACAAGTTGTTCTTTGACAAGCCAACTTCCGTCCTTTTGTGAGACGCCCAGTAATTAATGTTGGCCGACAGCCGCCGTGCGTTACTTTTGTTCAGAGTTTTCTTATCGCTTCGTTTATTGGTGTTGCTATTATTCGAAACTTTGGACTACAGAGATTAGTTAGACCGTGTCGTAAACACGGTCGGACTTTTTCATGCGTTGCATTGCATTGTATACGACAATGTGGAGCAAAGATATATTATTTTCAACTTTTTTTTTTAATGTTTATACTCATAGCCAGAGAAGAGAAACAATGACGTAATATTGACGATATTTTACCTGATTAAGTCGCGAGAGTGTTAGTAATTAAAACAAAATAATACTTCATACGTTAAACTGAGTAGTATCACTGTGTTAGTATCATTAGCCGGCGCATTCAGTTCAATTGAACCGTTTTTCTCGCTACAAACATCGGATGTGCAAATGGTGTGTAAATCATTGCCCCCACGCCGATGCTCGGTTCGTCGGGCATCCCGCTCTATTCCAACTTAAACGACGGTGCATTCGGAAATTGCAATACTCATATGTCACCGACCTTCGCAGTGCAGCGACTCTATTGATGCCGAATGCATCGCTCTCTGCATCTCGGCCATCTTGCCGTGATATCCTCGCCTCCTCTGCCGGTGCGATCTGCGAACTGGCGCTAACCAAACCCTTTCATAATCGAGGGGCCAAGTATGATTGGTCGTTTTGTATTGTTCGCGTTAAGCACGGAACATCAGTCAGACGATCGTTTAATATTTCAAGTGTTACTAACGTCGATTGCAATGTGCTGCACAAATTCTCAATCAATTTTAACGAGTATTGTTTGTTTGGTTTTATCTTTGAGTTGATAGTTTAGATCAAAGATCACCAGTTAGATCGAGGGGGCCGTTTTTTAAAAAATATATAAGTATGTATAAGTTGAATTAAATATCAATTTTACAAATGAATCTGATATGTGTGTTTTGAAGTATTCGATTAGACTTGAGGTCCGCACAAAATAGACGTGCGATTTAAAGTGCAACGATCCATACGAATCATAAATTCTACGTGGACGAAGTTGCGGGCAGCAGCAAGTATTTCATAAAGAATTTGTAGCGTTGCGGCGTGTTTCGAAACCTAATTAACTATCAAAATAACTCATTGTTGACGAAGTGCTTTATTTTGCAATCAAGTTAATGAATGTTGCTTAGTTAAAATAACATAATTCGTATTTATGGGACTAGCGTGTGTGTTAGCGAGTTAAACGTATTAATTTCTCTACACGGTGGAGTTTATTTGCTTTTCCAGTCGGTGAAAGACTATCACATAACATTTTCCTCGAGTTGCGTACTACAGAAATTGTGGTACGAAATTCATTAAACTCTAACACAAATTTGGACTGTATAACTGGAACCGCAATTAAAAGTTTGCCCAGAGAATATACGCCAACATTTTGATTTAAAGTTTGAGGTCTCCCTTGCCATCCGCAACAGTTTTTACACAAAAAGCACAACTTTTGGCATCTGTGTCTTCCATTTCTCATTCATCTTAGGGTTCAAGATAGTATAACGATCCTTAAGTGCAATGGACGGACATTGCGCTGAAGTTATAAATGACATAATTACGAACAAAAAATTCGTGACTTAAAATTACCTGAAATAAAATGTTGATGAAATAAAAATTTGTGAAACGTTAACTTTAAACTAATATTCGGTCCAAAGTTTGTCGATAATTGAAAGATAAACCAGTTTTAAATTTATCGTGAAAGAATCATCGTCCTAGTAATTTGACGCTTGCTTTGGTTTCTTCAAGTTGTATACAAACATTTCGATGAAAAATTACAAGAAAGAACTTCTGGTAAAGTCAACAGAGAGCGCCCAACTTCGTGGTTATTTTTAATTAATACAGGAAATGTCGGTAAAGATATCCTCTTCTGCAGGCCTGGGGAACCTATAAGCTTGCCTTCTTAATAAGGTGTGTTTACACGTTCGCGCTTACAATTTACTTTTATTACGCGCTCTGCTTACCAGTATTAAAGCACGGCAAACACCTTTTTTCTTCTATACATTTTATTAACGCTTAACACGTTCATACTTTGTTAGAATAAGACATCTATCAAGTAGGTACATTTCGTATTCAACTTGGTTTATTGCGCTTAATATTATTCCATCAAGGTTTATTATAAAACATCGCCGTTTCGATGTTCACGTGATAAAATCAAATAGGTTATATATATTTTTTCCAAACAATGCAACTTGATGTTTCAAAATATTGTGAGACACATTGAAATTTTGTCATATTGTATTCTTGTAAGTGTTATACATAACTCGCTTACAGAATAAAGCATAATAATGTTTCCAAAACCCTGTATGATTACTCGTGACAGTCCCCAAATTGTTTAGTGTCGCTTATGAGACGGTTTCGCAAGTTTTATTACGTTTCCCCCAACAAAGTGGCCCGGTATAAAGTCACGATATGCTCGTGTACATTCGTTGGTTTTCCATGGTTTTTTATTGCCTACAAGGAAAAATTTATTGATGTTTTTATTGCTGCAATCATTATACCTCTTTATAACGCACGTGATTAATTTTAATTAAGTACATGTGATAATAATAACGATGCTTATGTTATTTAAATGTAACATGCGACGCAATAGAATTCGACTTGATAATACTTTATTCCTCTTATTCATAAACGCTCTATAGGCTTCTGCTAACTTAGCAATCGTTTGTTCTTCTCTGTGAAACGTATATATGTCAAAGTTACAGAAGGAAAAACGATTGCTAAGTTAGCAGAAGCCTACAGAGCGTTTATGAATAAGGGGGTAAATGCTTATTTTATGTTCTCCATAAATAAATCTAGTTCTGTGTTGCTTTCCAAGTACTGCATCATGATCATAAATGTTAAAATGTCAAAGTAAGTACCTATACTTAAGTAACGATAACCTGTTGTACTAATTATATTAAGTTAAAATTATAATTTGCTTAATTGTAAGGAAAGACGAAACGGATTAAATATTACCAATACATGATATTAAGGTAGTCTGTAGACTAATCATGATTTAGATTTAGATTTAGATTTAGATTATTTATTCATTCAATAAAAATTACATCATAAATTGTACATGGATTATCATTTCGGTACGATGATACACTTTAGATGACTATACATTATGTATATGCATCTACATCTTTTGATTTGGAATGGATATCCGTTCCTTCAGACCTTTTGTCATCTTTAACTAGAGCCGTATGAAATAAAGATTTAAAGTTCAGAATCCTGAAGATACGCTCTTGTACATTTTAGTAAGTAGATCTTAATTGTAAGCATATTCCTTTGTTCTAGAGCTAAAGAAGATTGAGAGCGGTACGTGCGGTATTTTTGTTGTTTTTCCCTCTCCAGCAAATGAGAAATACTTTCCTCTTTGTGACATACGCCGCCCACTGTCCGCCCGCCGCGCTTGCTAAGCACCGACAGAAAAAAAAGGCGTTACTAGTTTGACTCACCCGCCAAAAATTCGGTACCTCTATGTACTAATTTCTACCTATACTTGACTATAAATGACCTACGTACGTGCTGTGCCTGCAAAATTCTGAGGCTCTAACTAGTGTAAGTTTTTAAAAAAACGTCTAGAACGCGATCACGTAAACGTCTCAATTAGGTACTAAGGAAATAAACTAACCTAAAAAAATAATTTTAGATACAAGCTTTTTGCTGACTGTACATTTTGTTGACTGTACTTACATATGCATTGTCATCTGTCCTACAATATGTGAATCAAATTTTTAAGTCAATCGGACCAACCATTAAAGAGACTCCTGCGGAGACGGTCTTGGCTAAACCACCAGAATATTACTACCAAATTATTGTATTGTCATCTGTCTTAAGATATCTACTTTAAAATTGAGTCGCAAGATTCCACTTGGACAAACATACATACATTCATATGTTTAAACGGCAACAAACTTTTCTCATAGTATTTGTCATAGTAACTGTTCTCATAGTGTTTACATTTCAACGCAAACGCGTTTGAGACTTAATTTGTGACCAAAAACTTACACAAAGCATACTGCTAAATGATGACCAATCTTTAAGATTTCTTTCTCGCCCAATCTTTCCAGGTTATGACCAACCGATTTAGCTTTCCATTGTCGTTCAAACACCGCAAATACCGCAATGTTACGTTACGTGAGACAGTTGCTATCTCCGACCAACTTCAAAGCAATGGACTTATCCATAACGAGATAGGTCCTCGTTCGAAACTT
This sequence comes from Pandemis corylana, assembly GCA_949127965.1. NCBI lineage: Eukaryota > Metazoa > Arthropoda > Insecta > Lepidoptera > Tortricidae > Pandemis > Pandemis corylana. The sequence goes on along the minus strand of OX421866.1, from coordinate 8,920,698 downwards.
AACTCGTATAACGTAAGCCCGGTTTGACCAACACGGCCACTGGCGGGACGATTAAACCCAATATTAGCTTGTTAAATTCATGTCTTTCGCAATCCTGTACGGGAAGTTTGTCTAGCAAATAACACATTCGGTAGCAGTTTGTTGAACTAAGCGGCTGATAAGTTTGCTGTGATATTCGAAAGATTGTATATGATTTTCGAGAGTATTGGTTACCATAATTATTTTTTTTTGTTTCAAATTGATTAAGAAAAGGCTTTATTCATGGAAGTTTTTTCTTTGCAATCTTTCCTTGGAACATCTATAATGAGAACAACTGATATTAAGTAGGTCTAATAAATACTCGTTACACTAATTGGTACCGCCTTTCCAAATCTGCGGGTCATGATTGTTTATCAATTACCAGCTCCTATTACTTGAAACTATCAACAGACGATTATCACGAATACAGTGCGGCGGCGAATATAGACAAACGACAACCGTTCCGGATGGTTTATGGTCGAAGATAACATTAATGTAAGGATATGACCTATGACCGCGGGCCCTCGGTAGGGACCACTGCCGGCTGCTGCGAACACTATGATTCCCAAAACAGACTCTAAGACGTTACCTCAAGATCGACGCATATGTTTAATATATTTATCGCTTGTAACACGTACCATGGCTGTTCTATTGATCCCTAATTTATCACGTTAACTAGGTCGCTTATCGATTCACATTATTACCTATCCAGATTCATGCCGCCCGATTATCGTCACGCATTTATTTGTGGTTCCCTTGTTTTCCCTCTTTATTTGTTTGTCAAGAAAATAATGGAATAAATGTCTTTTATGCCAAATAAATAAAACAGGCTGATATAGTACTGTAGATAGGAGTAAGCTTACTCAGTAAGCTGTTTATCACGCAGGGTCTGATATTATTCGTTACAGTGCGAGTAGCTCGTTGTATTAATACGAGTAAATAAATAAAATAATCTTGTTGTTGCTACATTATTAGCATAGGCGTTATTGACCTGTGATACACAGTACACTATCATCTACGTATATCTAGCAACGGCACTCTTGAACTGACACATGCCGGCATCACAACGGCCGAGCGTGAATTAAACATACCCATGTCTAATTCGCATCGGGCTGAAATGAAATGTGGCCCAGACACGTTTGCGAATGATTTACGTAGCCGGCTCTAAGCGGCGCGGCGATGGTAAATATTTGGTGAATGCTGCCCGCAGGCGACCGCGTCACTGAGACGGCTGTCACGCTCGCGGTGCTCCAAAACCTCGCGTTCAACGGTTATTGTTCGTGTCAGTTTTGTAAATAGAGGTGATTTAACTTGTGTTCAGCGCCGAAGTGAAATTTCGATGAGGTTTGTTGTTGTGTGATTAAATTATTGGTTTTGGTTGTTAGAAAATCTAAAGTTCGTGCTTCGCAATAAGGTACTCAAGTCAGAGTTTTTTTTATATCAATTTAAATTTGAGAACAAAAAACGCCTCGGAAGAGTGTAAAGTAGACGGTGACTGTTTTTTGTCTACTGAAAAATGTGGTCCAACGATATTATTTTTTATTAAAAAGTTATTAATTATTATGTCAACTTAGTAATTATCAGGAAGTTTGAAAGCATCCAATTCCTGGCGAATACCGATATTTTTAAGGCACTTCTTCTATCGGCGTATCGCTGGTCCATAAGCTAACTTGAGCAGCCATGATAACATACGTAATAAACAAGAGAGCGTCATTGGACGTGTCATGCCCTAACACGGCGCTGCCGCGACCGCGCCGGGCGCCGCCGACGTGCCCGCACATAAAGCCTACGCCACTGGCCACGCCACCACTCCAACGACCAAAATTGAATTATACGAAGCCCCGGATTTTATATCTATTAGGGAAACGTTCAACGGTCCCCAGGGCGAGGATTTAGATACCGATAACTTTCTCATTTCCTTCGGGCAGCGGCACGCGTTACTCAGACGCATATAAAACTCAGTCCCTCGCGACAAAAAAGGCCGCTCCTCATTCAAAGTGCGACTCTGAATGAAGCTATCAATCTTTTACCTGACATGACGGTTCCGTGTTTATTGGCCCATATTTTTGGAGCACTTAAAAACCTCGTTCTGTAAAACCAATATTAATATGCCGGAGTGATATCCTGAATGTATTCCACTGTATACTTTGCAGTCGATTCCCGATGGGTTTTGAATTGTACGAGAGTGTCGCGTTTGGAAAGCGTGAATGCTACGAATAATAAATGCGATGTTGATCTGTCTAGATGCTGGATCTCAGAGGAGCGGGTTGATTACTGAAGCGTGCGACGCGACTCGTACCCAACTAATCGTTATATCCACCAATGTTGTAGACCGTTTACTACGTTGAGTCGGCACAGGATGGAGTTGATTAAAAATAATCTAGAGCGCGGTTGCTTCGCTCGGAGCTATATTCAGTTCGAATAGTGAAGGTAATGGTTGAAATTTTTCAACTTCCACTAAGATAAAAGTAGAGGATATGTTGTGAATTTTAAACTAAAGCTTGTAGCCGGTGAACGCGGCGTGGGTCGAGCGAGCGGAGCGTACATTCTAGACTCTGATGAATAGGCTGAGAGCATCAACAATATAGCGACGGCAGCTTTCAGAAATATTTAACTGTTCTTATTATTATTAATTAAGTATGCGGGTTATTCACACACAAATAATTATTTGTTTTACCCAAATACAAAGTTAGAACGTAACAGTTACTCTTTCAATTACGAAAATTAAGTTCGTGTTTATTTCTATAACGTTGTTCATATAACATTGAATAAAAAATACAAGAAGCCTACAAATATCCTTTAGATATTCATATGATGAGGGCATTATTATGAATGTTATTATTACCGCTATGCGCGACATGGTCGCAGCTCGCGAAGCCGTGCGGCGGTTCTGGACGTCTAATCCGGGAGAGCTCGGAACGTGTTTGTGTAAAGTTTTCCATTACATTAGGGAACTGGCTGCAGCTCCTCGGAACTAGAACAAATGGGCACCAGCACCGGCTCGGATATCGTAACTGCGACTGTTATTGTAACGGATGTAACTTTGGATAAATGTCAACTGTTCTCGAATTTACTGCGCTGCCAACTACTCGCTTTTATTAGCCCACCCTGCGTTGCATACATTACCAGTACCGATAGCCGACGTGTGTGCATCGCTTTACAAGAATTAAATGTAGTAATTCTGACATTTTAGTATGAATAAATAAAGCAGTTTTGCGAATGAAACGCTCGCTAGCGCAACTTGATTTGAAATTTCATTCCAAGTTTAACGCTGGAAAGAATTGGCTTCACAGTAGTGTAGTCCGACCGAGTGTAAGGGTAACAACTTTTCTGCTGTCCAATTTGCAAATAAATTCTTCTCCATTTCCGTAACCGCGGATACAGTAGAGAAATAAGTTTTACATAGAGTCCTTTTGAGTGACGCGCGGCCTTTTTGCAATGATTTTTATGATTTCAAGGCCCTTTGCCCGGTGGGGCGATCAAAGGAATATTTTCCTCTAAGGGTATGGGTAGACTGTTTTCAACACGCTTTTTAAAACGTTCTCCCGTTGAGCGCCATCCGTGCTATGACCCCTCTAACTCGTTATTGTTGTGTTCCGTTTCCTCTTTTTTTCCGTGAAATATAATTTCATTGAAGTTGAGATCTTTTTTATAAATTTGTTGCATTATTTTATTTAAAGCTGTTTTAATAATAGCTGTAGGCACTTGATAGTAGACGTAATTCGGGTTTAACACATTATTGAACCTTGACAATTACCATGAAAGTAATATGCGTATTGACTCGTGCAGTCTCTGTTATAGGACTAATTTCCATCTATCTATGTTAGAGTGATGGTATTATAGTTGCCATTAAGTGATCCGTTCTTGTATGTCAAAGGGACTCATGCTAATCGCATTGTAATAATTTAGTTAAAGAATAGTTACCGATTATTATGAGACTGTAATTTTAACATGTGATAGATGAAATTCAAACTAATGAACTGAGAATTTGTTAAAAATCTGACTTTGACTATTAAACATTTATTAGGCTCAGTGATAAATGCGGTTGTAGACAAACCTGACAGACGGATAACGTCAAAATGTTTGGAACTGGACAACACGGCTGATCATAAAGTCTCACATCCTCTTATACTTTATATGTAGTTGAAGAGCATTAATCTAGTTCTAGTATTAGGTGCTATGGTTAATAGGAGCGAGTGCTGTCCAGTGCGGCGTTCTGATCTGATTAACCTATATCGGCTGCATTCAGTGCTGTGAGCCACTCCGCCGCTAAGTGCATGCAAACCGCTGCAATTGTCCATACAAGGACATTTAAATGTATTTGCATGGTGCGTGTTGGTGTGTAGGTAGCTGCTGCTTTTAATTGTCTCCCAGTTATGTGCTCGGTTTCATATGCGGTGATATCGATGTGTACACAGCGTTGTAGGGATGAAAAGTACAGTGAAATTATATATACGTTAGAGCGGGGATCAAGTTTCGGGTTTGGATGTTATGAATCCTGATTGTCTAATTTATGAATGATAAAAACTATGAATTTAAGCAGTTCTCAATTTTTCTTCACTACATAGTATAAAACAAAGTTGATTTCCGCTGTATGCCCCTATGTATGCTTAGATATTTAAAACTATGCAACGGATTTTGATGCGGTTTTTTTAATAGATGGAGTGATGCAAGAGGAAGCTTTATATGTATGGTTCTATTTAGACGAAGTCGCGGGCAGAAGCTAGTTAAAAATAAAATGTAAGCAGCTTAGTATTATTTAATGCTTAAGAGGAGCGTTACCTACCAACTGAATAATTTTGTGCCGTCCTAACGCTAACCGCTTTCCATCAAGTGCGAGTGAATCGTGCTGCGCCTGCTAAAAGGATATCGCCAAACGCCGTGATATCGTTGCAAATTATAACACCAAAAAGCCCTGTTAACGTTTAGACTAGGGCGACACTATTCAGGATTTACGATTTTTACTATCCTAGGGCCTGAATTTCGTGGTTTCCTCTACTGAAGTTCATGTCATTCATGTTTTGGAATAGGTGGGTAACTATATAAAGATCTAAAAAACAAATAAAAGTATCAACAAAAAGTTGCGTTTTGATATAAATAGCTATAGATACATATTTTTATTGAATGAATAAATAATATAAATCTAAATCTATATATAAGAACCATTCTATATAAGGCTTAAAGTGTCCAGGGTATCAGACTAAGTTATGCATGCATAAAGATTTACATAAATACACATACACATCACGGCTATATCTTGCGGGGTAGACAGAGCCTAAAATAACTAGGCCACGTTTAGCATGATTGTATGTATGTATGTAAAATATATTAATTTTACAGGTAATGAGATAAACAGATGTACAAAGGCGAACTCATTCCTTAAAGGGCATTGTGGGCGTGCCATTTATTATTTGCCAAAAGTAAAATTAATGAACTCATATGATCGAACTACAACGACTTGACTAACGTACTTAGATGAGTATTTTTTTTATTTAAAAACGTACTAAACCGACGCTTCTGGTATCCTTACTAATATTATAAATGCGAAAGTAACTCTGTCTGTCTGTCTGTCTGTCTGTCTGTTACCTTTTCACGCTTAAACCGCTGGGCCGATTTAGTTGAAATTTGGTATACAGATAGTTTGAGTCCCGAGAAAGGACATAGGATAGTTTTTATCCCGTAAAATTGCATAGTTCCCGCGGGATAGCACAGCCCAAACCACTGGACTTAGACACTTGAAATTTTGGACATAGATACCTTATACAATGTAGGCATCCACTAAGGAAGGATTTTTGGAAATTCCCACGGGGTAAGGAAAAAACGGGAATTATAATTATATTCGATTCCGAGTGACGCTTTTGATTTTGAAAATTCTTTTGCCAATAGAAAGCCACAGTATTTGTGAGTATCATCTTCTTCTACTATATAAAAATAAGTCGGGTTTTCCTTCCTGACGCTATAACTCCAGAACGCACGAACCGATTTCCACGGTTTTGCATTCGTTGGAAAGGTCTCGGGCTCCGTGAGGTTTATAGCAAAGAGCGAATCCATCGCAGACGGAGTCGCGGGCAACAGCTAGTAGGCTATATTTATAATAATACTGCGCGGACGAAGTCGCGGTCAACAGCTAGTATGTATATAAGGATGAAGTCTGATGTATTGTAAACGCACTACTCGCTGACATACCGGTCTGTTCGGTTGACATGATCAAGGGTACAATGCTAGCATGCCGGGACGTGATCGCACGTCACTGGAGGACCGGCATTGTATCGGCTGAGGCCACTCGATATGCCCCCCCGCTAGCGTAGAGATCTTCAACGATGTAGTACATGTAGGGACGCATTATTACTAGCCATAAGTAATGGGAAAAGAAAGTACTTACACAAGTAGTTGTGAAACGTTTCATTTTGAATAGTATAGGCATCGAACTTCTTACGAATATTTAATAGTTCCTACATACATACATACACATACACATGTTTACACAAATCACGTCTTTCTCTTTTATGGAGTAGACAGAGTCTAAGATAGCAAGATCTACAGGCCACGTTTAGCAAGATTGTGAGCGTATAGGTGGAAAGTGAAATCAAAATAGTGATGGGTTGCTAGCCGCATCGCTTATAACATGATTCCTATGATTTTCGCCCATTACCTCGATGGGCTTTTACCATCTGTGCGGGAAGAGAAGCAACTGTTTTTTTCTTTGCTCCCAGACCAGCATGGAAGTCTAGTAACCTTTACATTACATCATCACTACATATATAGTATAAAACAAAGTCGCTTTCTCTGTCCCTATGTCCCTATGTATGCTTATATCTTCAAAACTACACAACGGATTTTGATGCGGTTTTTTTTAATAGATAGAGTGATTCAAGAGGAAGGGTTTTATGTATAATTCTACGCAGACGAAGTCGCGGGCAGAAGCTAGTACATTATAGACGAGAGAATGATCATTCAAAATATTTGCAGAGAGCTATTTGAAATTTATTGCCTTGTCGGGCTTGTAAGCACTATACAACTACATGTCATAGTTGAAGTGGTGCCGGTTAGATAGGGTTACGTCGCTAGGGTCCTCGAAGGCCTGTTTTATCCGCTCGCCTCCATGAGGGCTCTCGTCTTCGTACGTAGATAAGAGCCAATACAGGGACCGCTATACAGCCTTCGACCCCTTCGCATATAGTTATGAATAGATTAAATTTGCCTTGTTTTGATCATCGAATTCGAATATGCTACCATTAAGATTGACAATGAAAGATTTATTAGTCTGACTGAAGCTAGTGACACTCATATAAACGAACGGGATATATAAATTATTCCTGAACAAACACCGACAGCTGTAAAGTTTTTTGTTCTCTTTTCAGTTGTTTCCCAAATGATCTAATCTAAGTAAGTGCATTCGAAATCTAGAAATTTATTGCAGCATTTTAATAAAACTTGGCCTCCCCTCAGTCTGTCAAAATATTTGGCGACCTATGCGGTCGTATAATACTAATTATAATTATGCTCGGTAGCCGTCAGTCCTTTTGTAGCTCGTAGCGTCGTAGCACCCACCGCGCGGCGTAGCACTTCGTAACTTAGGCGTAGAACGGGTCTGAAATTAGAAAAGCAGCAGAAAAGTAGCAGTTTAGACGTGGCATTTTAATAACAGCTCTAGAGAAATTCAACTTGTTAAGTTGACCATTTTCGAGCACGAATAGCGTTTCAATTTGTGTGGCGCCATCTCTTGACGAATGGCTGAACTATTACGATCCGGTAAACAAGTACTGAATATAATACGATAATACTGAATATGACAATACTCATGTCATCCTACTTCCTACTAAAATTATAAAAGCGAAAGTTTGTAAGTATGGATGGACGGATAAATGGATGCATGTTTGTTACTGTTTAACGCCAGAACGGCTGGATAGCTCTGGATGAAATTTGGAATATAGATATATTATATTCTGGAATAACACATAGGCTACTTTTTATCCCGGAAAATTGCGTAATTCCTGCGGGATAGGGATAAATGAATTCTATGCAGACGAAGTTGCGGGCTACAGCTAGTGTAAGTATAAAGTCATTTGTTTGACTGATCTCTATCAATGCACAACCAAACCTACTAAGTCTAGAACACTGATATTTGTTTGAAGGTTCCTTTTGTGGTATAAACGCGGACGCGTAAACTGATTAATCAGTTATTTCATTCTATCAAGAGGCGAGCATAAGTTAGATACATATAATAGTTTAACTCTTAGTAAAATGACCACAAGCGCGATAGTTGCCTGTTCTGCTAAAGTCTGTCTGGAGCTTCGTGTTTGAATTTGCCTACTTTTTATGCCCGTGCCTCCGCATAATAAGCCTTCTTAAAAATTCCTTTTGTTTCCCTTGGAAAAGAATGCTGTAGCGCGTAGTCAGTTATTTTAATTTTGTTAATAGCGAGAAAACTGGAACGCGGTATTTAGAGCGAGCAAAGTTTATATGTAGTTGCACAAAAGCTTTCCGCAGTTTTGTGATTATTTGTCATTTGTTTTGTTTAAAATTTCGCTTGCGTCGGTATATAGAGTTGATGGTTTAAAATAGTAATGTATATTATCACGTTAACTAGCTTAATGGATTTGGTAGTTTATGTTGGCATAGTGTAATTTTTTATTTTATTTCAGTTAGCAATATGTTATGGTTGGTAACAGAGTTGACGAGAGCCATAACCAAAAAAGCATAATTGTGTTCTGAAGTTTTCTCCATACAGTATGTTAAGACGATGACGTTGTTAAGTACGATTACAGCAGCAGTGTTTGTCGCGAAACAAATCAGCTCCTTCAGCGATGTATTGTAGCCGCCATTCAACGATCTTAATAGGAAACAAGCCCGAGCACGGCGGCGACATTCGAAAGGAACTTCTAACTGGTCCTTTATTTTCCTAATTACTTTTAGAACAAACAGGTTGGCAACAATGTGGATCTAGACAATGCCTCTTTGTACTCATAATATCCGGTTTGGTCGATTACGGTCTCGACGCTCGAGCGAGTTTAAATTTCACGTTAAAAGTTTAGTGTTGACTGGAGTTTTATTTACGTAATGTTACCTAATGTATCAGAATACACATTTATATATTTTTTTGCTGTCTCATGTAACTTTGATACAGCTAGCTCGTTGCCTTGCAGGTAACTGACATGACACGATTGTTAAGCATAGAGCATAATTCTTTAAAAAACTAAATAAACTAGCGAATTTTATTCACTGTGTGCCACGCAATGGAACACGCAACCGTTTCTTTCGGCATCGACAATATTCTGTCCAAGTCTGAACTCGACCCGCCAATCAGAGATCAGCAATGACCGCAGTAGTTTGGCGATTTATTTTTCAAACACCTTTTGAGACATTTCCACTCTATTGTTTGATTCGTCTATGTGAGCCTTATTCGCAACATCAGTAATTACATTCACTTTCAAGGCTTTAGTAATGGTGTTCATTGGTGCAAACATTAAACTTATTCTAGCTCAAAGCGCCATTTAACATAATCTTCTGCAGTGGTTAGTGACCTCAAGTCAGATCAGAGTGCATAATGCCAGTCTATACCTGCGTTACTTGATCACATTGGATTTCAAAGTTCGTTTTCGGAACTTGCGGAATCCGAAGACCCCCGGACAAGTAGTTTCGACAACATGGCGATCCAGGGACTTACCATTATTTGCCATAGAACTTGAAACTTTGAAGCGTAAAGCTGAAACTAAGTGATTTACTGACTGTTACTGTATAAAAATGATCTTAAGTAAAATTATGGAGCCGTAAAAGTTTTATTAATCCAGTGGATTGCGCTCAGATTCTGCATTTGACATATACGTTTCACGCTATTCGTCAATCCTAGATATCACACAAGAGATGAGGAAGCTGGTTAAATCGCTTGCGAGATGAATTTTGGGGCCCATCAGTTATATAACTACATATAGGTACATATTTTGTTATAGGTGCACTAACTGTTGTAAGTACAATTCAATTTTATAATACTCGCTCTATTACGTACACCATTGACAATACCGTCGTGTTCAGCTGTTTCTGAGGTCTCAGGCAGCTCCATTATATCTGATGGTGACTGTACTGAGTAGGATATTGTGTGTTTCAAGTTTTCAACCCGCTTTCCAGTAGCTCGTGCTCGTTGCGAGCCAAAATCCCTGTAATTTCTGTGCCGCCACGGGTATAACATTATTATGCATTGCATTTTAAGTGCGGAATCTCGCCTGACGGTAAGCGCCTTACTATGCATCTTCTAAAAAACAACTTCACGAGCTGCGATATTTCGCAAGACAGCTACTTGTTACATAAAAAAAGTATTTTATATCTGGTGCATTGCAATTGTGTCTTATTAAACTCTAAATATCAATACCGAACGCAATATAATTAATCCCAGTATTAGTAGTCTGTATTTGCCCACGTCACTGCGTATTTGCCGAAAGCCTGTTTGACTTGCCCCGTTTACGCACCTACTATACCCGTAAGCGATGTATCAAAACCCAAATATCTTGACCCATTTGTCAAAGCTTTGTCGCCTAATTATTGATGAAGCGTAGCAACCAAGCGGGGCCACGTTAGAGTGGTTGTTCCAAGTGTACTTGCGAGTCGAAAAGCATGTTTTATTCATGCCACGATGCTCGAATGCTGCGAATAACCGCCTAATTGTAGGTGTTAGGTGGCGAGATTTAGGCGCCTGCGGCGATCCATTGGCACTGCTTATTGCGGATGTGCCACTTTACTTGTTATCCTAATAATATTCCGAGTGCCGCCGAGGCGGGGGCTGTTGTATCAAACGGGGTTATCGGTGAATGATAAATTGATTGATCACATCGACCGTAACTCGAAATCAAATGGAGGGGATTTAGCAGCTGCGTTCTCGTACGAGCCTCGCTGCCGCATCTTAATTATGTTCAACACACATAGGGCTAAGAGATTGCATTTCTCGTTACAAAAGCACGTTACGCGAACGTAGACGCGAGTGCAACGTATGTATTTGCGTACGTTCCAGCATGTAGATATATTTGCGTATATTTACGGCGATTAATGGAGCTCCGCCCTTAGTGCAATTGCAAATAGCACCGTGTATCTATTTTAACGTGGCTTTTCGTGCCGGCGCGTGCCGTAAACCAAGAGGTATTACTCACAAGTAAGGGTTTACCGGGGATCTTTGTACAGCCCGTATTGGTTTTTCGAATAAAGGTGTCGTAGAATTAACTCTTTTAAAATTCAATATATCGAAGAGACACTTAAATAAAGATATACAATACAATACAAATACTCTTTATTGAACACCACAAATCAGTACAAAACAATACAGAAACAAAGAACAAAGTAGACAATAGGCGGTCTTATTGCTTAATAGCGATCTCTACCAGACATTTAATAAGGTAGAGAAATAAGTTGGAAACAGTTTAAGTAGTTGGCGAAAACAAATAGACAGGAGAAACGCAGGGACTTTTACGTGATTAAGTCCCGGGAGTTACTGTATTTTTATTAGTGTAAATCGAGAAAGTTTAAAAGGTATGTATAATTTCAATTTTAAACCCATGAAAATCTGCTAAAAATACTTCCATATTACAAAAATATGTTTTGGAACAATTCTTTTGCGTCGAAAATTAAAGGATAAAAATTAAGTCCGACCAGAAAATAGCCTTTTCACTTCTCATGCTCTAAAAGTAGGTCAATATAGCCTTACGAGGCGGGGCTAAAGTGAGTACTTAGTCCCTAGGGAGTAAAAGTAATATTTTTTTTAATTTACTTTGAGTGACTTAGATAAACTCAAACAGCCAGTACTTGCTTAGTTTTTGGCATAAAGTAAATTTTCAATAAGTGAAGGAATTTCATTACCACTATTTAAACCACATTTAAAAATTATCACACGAAACGATGATAAAAATAATTTAACAATCACAATAAAAAAAACTTACAGTTTCACACAGATCGTTGTAATGCGGAAACAAAATAAAAAAGTGTGCTTGTGTGTGGACCATTTTCATGACGGAAATGTTACGTTCTTAGTCTACGTGGACTTAGTTCTATGCTTTTTCCGCGTAGAAGGTGGCGCCATTCAATTTTTTTCAGTTTGTGTATGGACCATTTCGCCGATGCGATTTTGTTATATCTGTGTCTGGTTGGAAAAAAAAATACCGCGAAAACTTTGGAATTGTTGTAGAGCGTAAATCGTAAACGATTAAAATAAATTGATTATTCTCACAATGTCGTCAAGTGATAGTGAAAATTATGATGTCGAGCAAAGAGCAAAAGACATAATTGATAATCTTTTGCCGCCGAAATCTAGAAAGATTTATTTAAAAACCTATGAAAGTTTTATGAACTGGAGGAATAAACGCAAATTTGATTGCATTGCTAAAACGATTGTCTAGTGGACATAAAAGAAAAAAGTCGAAGGTTTTTACGTCTGAGGACGTAGAAACGTTTTTAAATAACGCTCCTAATGAAAAATATTTAGCAACCAAGGTATGTTTATGTACAATTTTAACACTTTTATTATTCAATTAAAGGCAACAAGTACGTTATGTATATTTTTAACAAAAACTTATTTACAGGTCGCCTTGATTTTCGGCATAAGTGGCGCATGCAGAGGGATGGAACTGGTGAACATTACTCTGGCACATGTCGAAAACGACACTAAATTACAGGCTGTAAATTTGCCTAATACCTACGAAGACAAAAAACAGCGAAAATTCGTAATATCTGGAGAGTACTTGAAAATAGTTAAAGCTTAAAAGACATGGTGGTTGGAGGTCGGACCAAGTAGCTGAAGAGTAGGTACATTGAAGAGTCCATACAAAATAAGTACAACATCACCCAGCAAATTACATCAGGCATTAACATAACTTCACAAAATGAGCCACGTCCGTCTACATCGCGTGATATGTCACATGAGTTCCAGCAGTCGAATAATCGAAATGAGATCTGTGACGAAAAGTCTGAAATTCTGCCGACATCTCCGACTTTTAACACAACAGCTGACATCAGACTTCTCACAAAATTCCCAAATACAAGCTATGAGTACGCGTGTCAATATTCCCGGACCGGCCATAATTTACAATATTAAAAATAATTCAAATTGTACATTGAACTTTTTATTTTTTGATTAAATCTTTTTGTACTAAATTGACTATTTTTTTCTCGCAATTGAAGTGAAAAATAGAGTTTTCACCTCGAGACTAAAAGCCAATATAAACCCTCGGATAAATAGACACCCTCGCTGTCGCTCGGGTGGCTAACCACCTCGGGTATATATTGGCTTAGTTTAGTCCCTCGATAAAAAATATACTATTAGGGAAATTCGGTCAATCAGGAACATATTTTGTTACGAAATTACATTGAAAGGTAATGAACAAAGTAATTCGATTTTGACCCCCCTAATTGAATGTAGGCAACATATATTTTGAATTAATTAACTTTCGACGTAATTGAAAGTCTCCTGTTATAAGTATTATGTTTTGAAATTATAATGTAACATAATAGGGTCTATATTGAATTGTCTTAACTTTTCACAAAGTTTTTACTAACGTTTAATCTCTTTTTTAGATCGGAAATGTAAAATTATCATCGTGTGTCCTGGCTGTGTCGATTGGAACATTTGTATAACGTTTGTTTATCCGAATATTGTATAATCTATGACGATCATGCCAAATGCAGATTTGTCTACTTTCCACTTTGAACTTGCGAATGTTCCGGCGCAGTAGGTACGCTTGCTTAGCTCTGCTTCGGCTTCTTGGTCGCTCTTGGAGACCAGCCTCCGCCGCTGCGGCTCGCTCAGTGCTTGCGTTTTCTGACAGCAGGCGAGGGCTGCTCTCACTCCGCGCCTCCGGCTTTTTATATACACACTGAACTCTAGCTACACTAAAGCTTATACCTACCATCTTGATCATACTTAATCATCAAACAATTTGTTCCGCCACGTTTATTAATACCTTGATTGTGATTTACTTACGTTTTAAATATGTATACCCTCGTTATTAGGTCGTAAATATTTCGGTTCCCTTGTCCCGATGCCGCTTAATGGAATTATCCCAGTGATAGCTCCGAATTAATTCCAACGTAGAACCTTTTAAATTCTGTCGTCCCTACGGGCCGGCCCGCGTGCGTGCCGCATTCTAAACACAAATATTGTTCTTGTATTTTTAGGCGCTTGTGTAACCTTAATGCTATCAGAGTGGGTAAATAAAACTCTTATAAATTAAATTTGCTCTGTAGAGGAAATGAATGGCCTTTTTTTTCTTGGAAATACATTTTCCAGACGTAATTGTGTCATGGATAACTAATATAATTTTGACTAAGTATTTACTTCGTGACATTAAAAATAAGCAAGTTTTGATGGTCGGGAAATATATAGGGCGACATAATTATTAATGACTGTTTCGTTTTACTAGTGATATTTAGCCTAGTCTAGGGTTGCCATTGCACTTTAAAGAGGCAACGCGGCCAGCATAATGAGAATTTTGATTTTTTAGGTTAATTTTTTATCATTTTTAACTTACTTTACTTTGAATCAACTTTCCTAGTTTTTTCCTAGTTCTTTATTTTTATTTAGTTCTTAATAGTTTGTTAATAAAAATATTAAGTCTAGTCTATAATCACGGAATTCACATACATATCTCATCATAAATCACGTCTTAGTCCCTTACGGGGTAAATGGAGACTAAGGTAACAAGAACGTTTAGTGTGATTGTTATAGCTTATTTGTTAGAGGTTTCGACCATGGCACAGCGAAGCGTCTGACCAGACTAGTGGCAAAAGGGCTTATTTTACCTCTAACAACTTAAGTGCTTATTCTAAAAAAATAAACAGATACCGTAGATATCTGACGCAAATGCTATTGGGAACTCATGAAATGAAACAGGACCTACATAAATCGCTGAGAAAAACAACAGATCATGGCAGTAAGCCCCCTCGACCAAGGCTGTTGGGATCTAATAAAAATCAAGATGTTAATATAACATGTGTTATGCCATGCGTGATCCATCCTCACTTTATCCAATAAGAATAAGGAAAATTTACAAAATCTATGAACAAAGGAATCGTGTGTGATATCTCATGCGGCGATGGCGACATAACCATAAAGAGCTGCTGCTGGCTGGAAATCTGCACTGCGGTGCTGTTCGAAATATTTCCACGTGTTTTACGGCGTTATTACTTCGTATAATATAATACAAACCCGCCGGACGGTTAACAGCGACGACGTCCTGATATAAAGTACCGTCATAAATAGTACATTACAGACCTAGGGCGGTGAACTCGTAATTGTCCCAGATCGCAGGTATTGGTGGCCCGACCTGAAGGTGAGGGCCATAAATATGCGATCTGGGGCTTTTTACGAATTACCACCCGTGGTTTGTATAAAGTTTTACGTCTTGCCTTGGCCAGGAAGTGAGATTTTTTGCCCGCTTAATATCCCTATTACGGCCTAGGGTGACGTAAAATATTTTCCTATTACCGATCGAAGCACGCTTTACAATCCGAAATAATTAACCTCAGCCCAAGGCAACTTTGACTTTTGCCGCGACCGCTTAGAGGTGTATTCTAAGTATTCGCATGTTGCGAAAAAAAAAGAATCCCTCAAAGGAAACCGACCGACGACACAAAGAAATTTGCTCAAAGGTTTCGCTTTCGCCCAACGCGGACGTTGGATAAATTTCCAAATAAAATTTCATAAATATTTTTGATATATTCACGGTCAGGCTTTTCATACTTCGCCCGCGTGGCTTATCTGGATTATCTCGGGATTTCCCCCGGATTCTTTTAACTTGTTCGCATTTGTGCGTCCGCTTATTGCGTTTATCTGGCGCGTGATTTGCCGCGCCGCCCGCGCCTGCAAATATGTTTATCGTGGCCTAAATTTTCTTTTATATTTATGGAGCTCGCTTGAACGTTAAAAATAAAGCTAAATAAAGCGCTGTACGCCCGTGGTGGGAATTACACTTTATTAAATTTTAATATCTCTCTCTCGCCTTTTGTGTTCGAGAGCGGTACAAGTAACAATTAGGAAGCATTTTAATTAAGCCTTTCGATGTAGGTATCGGGTTGAGACTGGGCTCGAAATTTAATGAAAATGTTTATTTTCAGGTGATCAATAGTGGGATGACAAGCGGCGGCGGAGTAGAAACGACTGCTTCGTGAGTTAGTGTGCGTGCCAATGCTGTAGCATTGCGTATAGTGAACGTGTGAGGTCCGTGTTGTGCGTTGGTGCGCTGATGTGGTTGTGTGGGTGTTGATCGAGAGTCGAGTGTCATGGTGGTGGCATGGCGCGCGCTGGCGCTGCTGGCGGCGCTGCGCTGGTGCGGGGCGGTCCCCGAGCCGATGTACCACAACCAGTTCGCGGTGCACGTGCCCGCGGGGGAGGACCACGTCCACCGCATCGCCAAGAGGCACGGCTTTGTCAACCATGGACAGGTAAGCTAACAAAATTAAATTCCTATTTAGTCTAGCCTCTTAACGACTCGAATATCACAAATAGCGGACAAAATTAACCTTACCATAAAATTTTCATTGCTATTCTATCTTTGTATTTATTGGTGGGTTGTCAGGAGGCTAGACTATCGGAAATAATTTCAAGAACCATTAATTGTAAAGAAACAAAATACTTCACTAGAAAGAAAGTTACAAACAGAGGCATTTCATCTTAGTCCTCTAGGTTGGCAACGCATCTGCAATCCCTCCGGGGTTGCGGGTGTCTATGGGCAGTGGTGATCACTTACCATCAGGTGCTCCACTTGCTCGTTTGCCTTCCTATTCATATATAAAAAAAAAAAACAACAGAAAATCCTACTGAAAATTCGATTTCAACCGTCTTTCTACCCTAAATATGTTTTAAAATATTGCACTCTATAACTTTCAGAAGGGTCAAATAACATCCTCCGGAGTATATGCCATTGACTTGTGTACCTAAACAAACTCGAGAAAATAACGCCTCTGACGGTAGTCAAGTATTTATGTAAAATCCGACACGTTTCCAATGTTTCTACTGCTCTAGAGCACATTTTACCGTTCATGGAGATATCGTGAATTTTTCTTATACAAGTAGCTGTAGAAATGTACGTTTTGGCCACGTTAACAGTAGTAATTAGGTAAGTCGTCACAAAAAAATGACATACTTTTCGCTTTCCTGTTGATATATGACGGACGACCTGTGCCAATTTATGGCGAGCAACAATAAAAGTTAATACCTTTTGATTTTATGACAGTAAATTCAAAAATCCTGCATTAGCTCTTGCAAAAGAAGATACCTAGTGGCGCGTGAACGAAAAGTTTAAAAGTTATTTGCTGAAATGAACAAAAAAGCTAGACGTACATGAATAATCTATTTAAAATAGTTAGAAACTGCGCGAATACTTTCAATAGTTAGAAAAATATTGAACTCTTTTACGTTAAAACTTTTGCTCAAACGCCGGCTTGAAATAATTCTCGCCTGCTCTATTCTCTGGATAACACGAGTATCACCGTATACTAGAGCTCCCTAAGCGTCCTATCGTTAAGCCTAGATAGTGTTTCAAGCGGATTTCTCATTAAGCTCCTACGTTATAAGCAGCAAACACTTAACGCACCATATTTGAAGTTGGCTGAATCGCTCGGATCAGCGGTTTGCGCCAGATGCCGAGTCATTGCTAGCTGCATGTGTGTATAGGATAGTTACACCTGTGAAATAACGTATCATACGTTCGGTCTTAGAATACATATTGCTTTATTGTCATTATTCGCTCGAGGATTTAAGACCGTGTTACTAATTACCATTATACCCCATGGATTTTACGCATCGTTATAGGGGCTTGTTTACATGAAATCGTAATTAATTACCACATTACAAGATTACATGAATAGAATTGCGATAAAATCACAACATAATAGAACATCTTGATTACTGAGAAGCAGGGAAATTGAAAATTTTGATCGCTTAATCTCACTTGTGCACTCATGCCGTGGCTTGTACTCATACCACTCTAGTTCTCAATTTAGTCATGTACAAGTTCCCTACGAGCTAGTTTTTTTAATGACCTAGTGGGTTAGCTGATGGAACGTTCGTCAACTCCAGCTGCTTGGCGGCAGGATTAACTAGTAAAATAGTGATAGCAATCCAAAACCTTGCACAAGGTATTACCATCCGTCAAACATTGCATTGATGAGCATTTTCACTTGTTAATTTTGCTGACTTTAGTTTTTGTTAACTGTAGGTACTTGCATTGGCATTCCATATTGTGTACATCCAATTCCGACCTGAATGAATTTGTCCCGAAAACATGCATTAAAAAAGTAAAGTAAATGCTTGTAAAAAGGTTGGAAAACGCTGGTCTAAACTAACAGCTTTAGTATCGTCCGGAGTCTGCGTAGCGCGGGAGTGCCTCGCGTGACTGTCTGTCAGCCTCGGGCCGTCCAATTAAGTTTTCTCGGTGATTAATGGCCCGAATACCTAACTATCTCGGCAGAGCTTTACTTCATGAACTCGCCAAGTTAGCCCGGGCTTACGGACGTGTTTATTTACATCGTCATGTTTAATTATCACTATACTAGCACGCTTGGGGAACTGGGAGTATGCAAGGGGAGCAGATTGGCTGCCGTGTTAATTATATTGTTTTGAATAAGCCATAAACGAAAGTAAAGGATAAAAGCTCATAAGATAGACTTAATACAATACAATAACTCTTTATTGAACACCACATATAACAACCAAAACAGAAAAAAGGTGTACAGAATATTACAAGGTAACAATAGGCCAGGCAACCATAATGGACTGGAGAACCAGTAGGCTTATTACCTAACTCGCTCGCAATCGCCATCGTGTTCATTTTGACAGTTCATGTATGGGCTGACAATTGGCATCGGAATCAGCTAGCTGTCACATTCATACAAGAACTGTCAAAATGAACACGATGGCGATTGCGAGCGAGTTAGGTAATAAGCCTACAGATCTGAGCAGGTGGTGCAACTTAACTTGTTTGTTTACGGATTACTTCGTAGGTTGGATCCGCGACTCCTGGCTGATAGCTGTCGAGGAATTATCGAATGGAGTGGCAATATATGGGCTATTCAATTCCGAGACTCATTTCTGATTTATTACTAATACTTACCTAAAACATAGGCAAGAAATCACTACATAGTATAAAACAAAGTCATTTTCCGCTGTCTTGTCTGTCCCGAAGGTTTATATGCATAAAGCCTATGAGGTATGATAACATAAGTAACTTGACTTGAATGATTCCTATAAATAATGACGTGTGGTATGAATTATTAGAATACTTTGCTTAAAGTGGTTGACAATTCATCGTTAACCTTGTTTGACTTTTGGATTGAACTACAATATACAAAAGTGTTAAAAACATTTTTATATTTCCTAAAATACTAGGTTTAAAACTTGTATGGAAGCGTGAACATTTGTGTTGAAAGCGTTATCTGTCGAATTATATCTTGCCGCTGAGTGCGCTAGCTTACAAGAAATACCAACATTTTGTTGAGATGCACACAGGATAAATCCTAGAAAATGTAGTAACTTTTGGCTTACTCTTGTTGAACTTATCCTATTATATCTTCTTCTCCTCTTAGTTAATAAAGTCGACCCAGTAAGTGCTTTACTGTTACTGTATTATTAAAAACCTCAGCCAAGTGCGAGTCGGGCTAGCGTACGAAGGGATTCCTGCAAAAAACCGTCAAAGATAAGTTTCTTCTTAAGAACGAAGTGATCTTCCTTCTCTTCTTATTTTGGTTACTTTTTGTGTAGCTAAACACAATTGACTTGTGTATTAAACCTTAGGGTGAAAAGGGAATTACTTGGTCGACTAATAGCTTGATTTGTTAATTAGTTGCTGAGATCTCACTAGTTCATTTTACTTCCTTTTTCGGTGGTCTGACTGACTTGATAATAATATCATAAGTGTATCCGTCATGGAAAATATGAACGAATTCAAAGTAAAATACAAGTATTCGAGTAGCCGATCCGAAAAAAGAGCAACGACTTGAAAATACTGTTAAAATATTAGTATTGTATTTGAATAATAGTGACAACGAAAGGTAAAATTGAATTAAAACTTGTGGGGTAAGGATGTGGATGAATTTGTAAATGGAGTAACGCTATGGATAAACCGGGATGTATGGAAGTGACGCGGTTTGAAATCTACTGTTCGTTGCCGCAGTTTGTTGTCATTAAGAAATAGATATGTCGTTTTTTAAAATTTTGACATACGAAATCATAAATTTTGACATACGAAATCGTAAGTTTGATATTAAAAAGACGAAAACACCTTGTGAAGGACATTGGAGTAGATGTATTAGAATAATACTAACCAAAACATGGTTCACAGTCCAAACATTTACTTTTGCAAGATATGTTTATTTTTACTTCTCACCTATTTTAGTTTCTATCAAATGAATCAAGAAATTTTATTTCTTGATTTTTATGTTTTACTTTTTCAGTTTTACCGTTATATTAGAAATTAAATTTCTAAATGTCAGTGAAAATTAGAACACACAGAAAAATCCGAAAAGTAAAGCTATCGCTCCGTACCCGTTTTCAGAATTGTATAGAAATTCAATTCTTATTTAGTTTATTCGGATGCCAAATTTCCAAGAACTTACAAACAGGGTATGCTGTATCGAAAGCCTCAAAGGATGTCTACAAAATTAATGACGAAGCCACTAATTAAATCCCCGCACAAACATTACATAATTAGGTGTCCTAAATTTGCCATTTCAAAGACGAGGTTTTAGCTTAAAATAAATATTTAATGGTGCTTTCCCAGTTTAAATGAGGAGCTGTGATACCGAAGACATGTTTTTATAATATGATATCAGGTAAACCTGCTCAGTAAATTAAAATAAAACAAAATAAAATAAAGTAGATTAATTTTCTTATATTTTGCTGTATCGTAAATACTAATAGACTACAAGCCCATGAACAAAAAAAACCGGTCAAGTGCGAGTCGGACTCGCGCACCGAGGGTTCCGTATCATTATCTATAAATATCTAAAACCAGTGTAAGCAGAGCCCTGTTCCAAAGCAAAATGTACGCAGTGTGGGGTTACTTTATATTGGTCACTGCTATATACAGACATACATACACATTTACGGTTTTCGCAATTATTCTTTAATCTGTGCTATAAGACCTACCTTCATACCAAATTTCAAGATTCTGCGTTCACGGGAACTACCTTGTAGGTTTTGATTCCCTTGAGAGTTGAAAATTTGCGGAAATTTGCGGCATAAACGGCTGTATCTTTTGATTGCGTTGGCTTAGAAGTTTGATTTTTTCACAGCTTCAAGGGACAGTAGACCTGAGTAATTGATATAAATTTCAGCTTCATACCTCCACGCGTTACTGAGAAAAAGGGTCTTGACAGACGGACGGACGGACGGACAGACGGACAACAAAGTGATCCTATAAGGGTTCCGTTTTTAGGGTTCCGTACCTCAAAAGGAAAAAACGGAACCCTTATAGGATCACTTTGTTGTCCGTTTGTCCGTCCGTCTGTCAAGACCCTTTTTCTCAGTAACGCGTGGAGGTATGAAGCTGAAATTTATATCAATTACTCAGGTCTACTGTCCCTTGAAGCTGTGAAAAAATCAAACTTCTAAGCCAACGCAATCAAAAGATACAGCCGTTTATGCCGCAAATTTCCGCAAATTTTCAACTCTCAAGGGAATCAAAACCTACAAGGTAGTTCCCGTGAACGCAGAATCTTGAAATTTGGTATGAAGGTAGGTCTTATAGCACAGATTAAAGAATAATTGCGAAAACCGTAAATGTGTATGTATGTCTGTATATAGCAGTGACCAATATAAAGTAACCCCACACTGCGTACATTTTGCTTTGGAACAGGGCTCTGCTTACACTGGTTTTAGATATTTATAGATAATGATACGGAACCCTCGGTGCGCGAGTCCGACTCGCACTTGACCGGTTTTTTTTTCCTTTTGAGGTACGGAACCCTAAAAAACATGTGAAATGAACCAGCGTGAATGAAGCTTAGAAGGCTGTTACTATATCATAAAATAACTCTAAGCGCTATGCCGTCATTTCTGAGCGGTACAGTTTTTTTCTCATAAAAAAAAATTGCACTAACTTCCGGCACCACCACTTTAAAGCGGCACTAGGTTTTTCGACATTTATTTTTAAATAAATAAATAATAAATATCTTGGGACAAATTACACCAATTGACCCAGCCCCAAACTAAGCAAAGCTTGTACTATGGGTACCAGGCAACGGATAAACATACTTATATAATGTAGATAAATACATAATTAAATACATACAACATCCATGACTCGGGCACAAACATTCGTATTCATCATACAACTGTCTGCCCCTACCGGGATTCGAACCCGGGACCTCTAGCTTCATAGTCAGGGCACTAACCACTAGGCTATCCGGTCGTTAATCATCTATAAGCTATAAAAACACCGTAAATTAATAATTAGCCGTAATTCCTCACTTGTACCTGAGAAATTCCATAAATGTACCGCTCAGAAATGACGACATAGCGCTCAGAGTTATTTTATGATATAGTAACAGCCTTATAAGCTTCATTCACGCTGGTTCATTTCACATGTTTTTTTTCCATGGGCTTGTAGTCTATAAGTGCGTTAAGGTAAAGTGTTTCACGATCAACGCGAATACATTTTTTTTTCCAGTTACCATTTTTCTATTTCCAAAACAACAGCTTGTGGACGTCGTTTTAGGGCTCGAGAGAGCAGAACGATTATTGAATTTATCCACGGCCTCGATTTTCCAGAACGCTATTCCGAAATGTCACATCTCGTCACCTTTAGCACTCGTGAGCGCGCAAACAACGCCGACATTCCCTAATGTTTGAAGAGACAAATTGATCGAGTTCTTGAGTTCCACTAAAGGCCAGGTTCGCACCGCGGCGGTTGAGTGTGATGTGAATAAATCTTCAGACGCGTGAGTAGGTAAGCAAACTAGTATCTCCGTGGTTGGTTACACAAACAGCCGCTGGGGCCGCCATTGTCGGGAGAGGTTGGCCAAACACTTGCTTCCTTCGTGAACACTGTATTTGACGTGCTTCGAAATCACTCATGGAGGACACTCATCGTTTGTGGTTGTAGCGAAAGAGCGTTTGAGTGCACGCGCACTTTGAGCTACATTTTCGTGGGGAAAGCACTCCGTGGTTGAGAATGGTTGGAACAAAAGTCTGAATTGTTAGAACGCTGCGTGTTACAAAATTACAGAAGAAAAGCAATAACGAACACCTATAACGTGAAACCTATTTGACATATTGTACATGTAATCGCTTATACTTATAATATAACGTCTAGACAAAATTTCCAAGATCAAATAAATGTCGCCCGGGTTTCTATTTATTTTCCGAAGAAAGTGTCATGCTTGGTTTATCCATTATACAATAGACTATTCGATTCGACCTTTAGAACTTTGTTGTGAACCTAGACTGTTTTGTAGTTCACGAATACGTACTGTCATTGTCAAGTATCCATGCCTCGGGAATCGTCACCTCTCCTCACAATTATGTGGAAAAGTTGCCGTGTATTGGCACGAAGTATCAATTATGTCATGCCTTTTGCCGGGGATATAGTCGGTCTTGTAAAGGTAAAGTCACGCGAAGTTTTGGCTCCGCCATCGATTCGATACAGCGCAAGTTAGAGGTGGCGACAAATGTCACGAGAACTATCAAAGTCATTAGTCTAAAGTTTAATACCTATTCCATATAAGTACTAAAATCAAAGCTTTTTCATAGTGTTTTAGTAAAGAATTCCAAATCAGACATCATTTCAGAAATTAGGTCTTGTACAGTCAAGGGCAAAGATATATATGCAAGTAATGTGAAAGAAAATAAGTAATCATATAAAGTTAAAAAGATATATACTCATTCAAATGGGAATTAATATGCAAACTACACTGGCAACATAAATATGTACCTGGCAAGTCCAAAAACTTGTATACAATCAAAATTCCATTATTAGTATCCTGCAAATAATGCAAAATATTATAGTCATACTTATGTAATTAAATATAGATTCAGTAATTGCCACAAAAATATGTATACAAAATGTAGTCTGCGAATATCAACTTTACGGCCTAGTCACACGAAACAAATTTGTAAAGTATGTTTTGACAATTCACGAAAACAGTACAGACTTGTCATTGCATATGTTTGTCGCATGTTTTGACCTGTCACCACGACGTTATCAATCGGCATGTTTAATAGATTTTACAGATTCAGATTTCGTTGATTTTGATTGAAGATGAAAACGCTAGGTAAATTCAGGGACAACTCAAGAAGGCTTGTGTTATGGGTATCTACTAGTTACGAGTAGATGACGATATACATACCTATATAAATAAATACATACTTAAATATATAGAACATAGAATGTACGTATGTATGTATGTATGTGTGAATGTACGTATGTATATGAAAAACATAGAATGTACCAGTTGCTTCTCGTCCCGCGTAGATGGTAAAAGTCCATCGAGGGAATGGGCGAAATTCTTTGGAATCATGTTATAGGCGATGCGGCTAGCAACCCATCACTATTTTGATTAATTTTTCCACCTACACGCCTACAATCATGCTAAACGTGGCCTTAAGGTTTTGATTCCTCAGGCTCTGTCTACCCCGTAAGGGATAAAGACGTGATATATGTATATCGTATGTATGTATGTATGTAGAACATCCATGACCCAAGCACAAATATTCAAGTTGATCACACAAACATTACCCTGGCCGGGTCTCTACCCCGGGACCTTCGACTCAGAAAGCGGTTGCTTCACCACTGAGCCATCCGTGTCGTCAATATCAAATCATACAGTAATTGGCGATTTACGCTATTTTCAATTTTTTTTTTACTTCATCACCATCATCATCATCATCATTTCAGCCATTACAAGTCCACTTTTTTACTTAATAAAAGGCAAAGTATACTTAAAATAACTGTATAATAAAGAAAACCACTCCTTAAACTTAAGACAAAGTGATTAGAGAGTAATATTTTCTATAGTACGTTATTATTAACATGTTTAATATTTCTTACCGTGATGCCTAATTCGTCAGCAGAGCTATATCAAGCACGGATATACCTTCCTCGCATAAGGCAACAATCCTATGTTTTAAATGATCGCTTAAACGATACATTTTCTCCTTCAAAATTAATGAAAAGCCGCCAGATAAACCATAAGAAACGGTAAGTCAAATGGAATTAAAAAATCCAAAAGTGACACATGACACATGCACATACATATGCACAAATCACGTCTTTATCCCTTACGGGGTAGACAGAGTCTATGGTAACAGGTACCTACAACCTACAGGCCACATTTAGCAAGATTGTG
Source organism: Pandemis corylana (assembly GCA_949127965.1). Lineage (NCBI taxonomy): Eukaryota > Metazoa > Arthropoda > Insecta > Lepidoptera > Tortricidae > Pandemis > Pandemis corylana. The sequence continues at coordinate 8,895,363 of OX421866.1, read as the reverse complement.
GGCACATGACATGATTTAAAATAAAATAGAGTAATGATCAGTTAAAGAGTTTGGAATAGCAGTTGTTGTATACGACTTGAAGCTTCAAGTGGTTGGCTGATTACATTAAGATTACAGAGTTCGATGTTACGCAAATACGTTCATAAGCTCCTGACAATAGAGTTGTGTTAATAGAATTTTGGATTGTTTACATATTTTTGGTTATCATATTAGATACATAATTAATGGTTAAATAGTGTATACATATTTTTGAACTTTACGGTGTCTCTAAGTTTATGGCCTAATACATGAGGACATAATATTACAAATGTTGTATACATAGTTATCTCTCAAATCATGTATACTAATTTATGTACTTTTGTATGTTGCCAAATTTATGACCATTTAGATGACCATGCTTTTTGACACTCAGTGGTGTTTACATATCTTTGCCCTTGACTGTACGATTATGGACATTAATTAGATACCTTTACTACGCCTTGCCTATTGGCTTACAAAATCCTACTATCCTACTATCGTACTAATATTATAAATGTTTAAGTTTGTGAGAATGTTTGGATGTTTGTTACTCTTTCACGCCAGAACGGCTGGACAGATCTGGATGAAACTTGGAACATACATAGATTATAGTCTGGAATAACACATCAGGCTACTTTTTATCCCGGAAAATTGCGAAATTCCTGCGGGATAGCGATAAACGAATTCTATGCAGATGAAGTTGCGGGCAACAGCTAGTACATAATATAAGGAGGACCAGAACTTTAGTATCTATTCTGTAACAATTTCGATGATAACCGTGCGATCTTTATAAATTTCTCTAAACATTGTATATGGTGTTATAAACATTTAATATTATTCCATATTTTGTGTTACACGCCAGAAACAAGTTTAGGCAATCTAGGTCGGCATACATCTAACCGTCACGCGTCACGTTACGTTTCCCGGCACGTTCGCCAGTCGATGGCTCTCCGAGGCCCATATTTCCCATTCGTTTCGGTAAGTATTCAATAGTGTTCGCAAGTGTTCGCTTGAATTGAGAGGGTGCGTACTGCGGCTCCTACGGTCGTTTACTTAACCATTTTATGTCTTCAGTTTGAATAAAAGTCGCAGTTTACTTTGGGAATTATATTGCGTGTCAAGTTTGCACAGTGTCTACATCTCCGGTTCAGTGTCGTAATATATAAAAGTTTTGCTTCTTTTGTTTACTTTAATAAAGCGAAACGACGCTTTATTTTGCTTTAAATATTCACCAACTCTTTGTGTAATTTGGTAATTGTTTCTAGCAATTATTTTATATCTGACGACGAATCGTGTAGTTCGGAACAAAGTAAGAATCTACAAGTGATCACATTCTACAATTTTCTATTAAATATGCTTAGAGTTTAACACAAAGGAGATTCTATCATACAGGCACTTTTCAAATACCAGTTGCAGTATACATGCAACCGATTTGGCACGCGCTCAATGGAGGCTTTCAAAATTCCGCTCAGTGCTTTTTTCTTTCATTTGGACGCATCAAGCACGTGTGTTCCGCCATTTCTATTACAATTTTAGGTTGCAATTAAAACTACTGGACCCGTTTAGTACAAAACTTTGCTCGTGCGGCATTCGATGTTCGATGTTGGCATTATCGACTGTAATTAATTTTGTTTTCTGTGGGTGCGAATATTGAAAGTGAGATCGAACTGAAATTAACCGTTTTACTGGAGATAATTAGCATAAGTATAACACGGGACTTATGTCATATTTATTTCTATGGTAGATTCCTTTGCCAAACTCACGACTGTTACGGTTTTTTTATTTCTTATGAGAACGGTGTTACTAACTTAATTATGGACAGAACAGAAACTTGTCGATTAGCAATGGGTGTTATGTCGATAATATTAATAATACAGCTCCGCAAAAAATTACCCTCAACACTGTTCAAGGCGCACTAATATGACGTCATAGCCGTTTATGTTTTCCGAATGTCTCGACCCCTCTTAACTATTGTACATGCTTATTATTACCTTCACATTTACGTGTTTGTTTCTTCGAAATACGAAAGACGAAAGCGGTCCGTATAGTTAATTATAATAAGGTAATTATAATAAGGACGTACCTACTTAACGCAAAACCTTAAGAAAGATAAAATCAAAATCTTAAGAAAAATCTTAGGAATCATGTTATAGGCGATGCGGCTAGCAACCCATCACTATTTTGATTCCCCTTTCCACCTATATGCCTACAATTATTAATTATTATGGCCTTAAGGTCTTGTTACCTCAGGCTCTGTCTACCCCGTACTATGTACTTAACGCAAAGAGGCATAATGATTAATTTGCATTAAAATGAGAACACAGTGTGAGATAAGCATGGTAAGGTTTTCAAACATTGTAAAAGAGGGGTTGTATTGGAGAGGGGGCGGCGGCGCCGCGTGACAGCGTCGTTTGCGAGTGGCGTTCTAAAGGTGGCTCTTTTCACAGACATAATGTAATATTCCTCTCAGAGCAGACGACAGGTGCGCTCGCCAGAAATCTCGCTATGAAAAATGTGCCAGCCCCTTCAGAATTACATACCTAATGCTGGAATGTGTCACTGCGTAGCAATAGACGCGACGACACGAAAACAGTTTTCAGATTCTTTGTGTTTGTAATAAGCAGCGAGTATGCCAGATGCTCGCACGGATAGCCCTGAAATTTCATATAACGGAGGCGTGCCCGCCATACTTCACGCGCATGTGTTTATTATGTCTTCTTCTATCTCCGTAAATATGATTTTCATTGTATGTAATAAAGTCATAATAAAGGCGGTCCCAAGGCGGGCCGGGACGGAAACTTCGACCTTTCCTGGAGCCCGCGGGAGCACAAGAGTACCCGAATAAGGTAATGTTCGTGCATACTGCTTATGATATATTGCTGTCACTGCGAATGGAAAAATATTATGAAAAACCGCTTTTGTCAAAGCTTCTTGAGTCAGCAGAAACGCTTCCAGGCTTAACGAGGATGTTCTTTTCTAACCCCCTGACACAAAGAAAAGTGTTATTACTGTATTACACCAACGTCACAGGCTATAATAGCGTTATGTAAACATTTGGCTATATTTAAAACATCGCATTGGTTTCGTTTAATCAAAATCTGTTTGGCCTTTCAAAGTAGTATATAAACAGATGTATATAGTTCACAGTATATTTTCTGGGCACTTTCTTTAGTAAAAATCCAATTTTCTAAGTGGTCGGGCAAATTATTCGAATGTCTAACCATAACTAATAGCTAAGTTTTATTGGAACCTCTTTAATATTAATGTAATCAATGATCCGCTTCATCAAAGGACGCACTGAAGCTACCCACCTAACATAATTATATTTTTCGACCGATCCAGACCCTCAAACCCTTTTCGCTCACGCAATATTCTCAAAATTTTATCGCGTGTTTGAGCAAAACTTTAATGCTATTAGGTTTAACGGTAGCCCAATTAATCGGATTATCTGCTATAGACCGTGCACAATTTTGTGCTCAATTCATTCATGCTATTATACGTCAAAACAATCTGAGGGCTTTGTGAGCAATCCACTACGGCGAATCAATCGGTTACGGTGAATAGACGAAACTTGGCTCTAATTGAATTAGCCCCCTTTTGCGCTTGGAGCTGAAGCCAATATCTGTAAGGAAAAAAAAAACATTTATTTTATCACCCCCACCGATTCCCCTGATCGTTTTGGCTACCTGCACACAATCGAGGAGGTTTAATGGCGCAACAGGCTCGTAAGACAGTTCCTGTGCTTTACTAGCGATGCCTTTGGAGTCGCACATAAAACGTTTAAACGGGCGTTTACACTGCTTTATGCGTAAAGAAATTAGTCGACAGTTTTACGTAGTTTTGCCACAATTGAATTTCGTTGTATATTTAGGAAGTTTATTTTCAACTACTGATCCGACTGAGTTGAAATTCGGTATTGATTATAGTCGACCAAGTAAATGGTTTACTATTCATTAGCACAGTTTCTACGTCATGTAGTGTTGTCATCGTCATGACACGGACTAATTTATTTGACGAGCATGTATCTTCATACTCTCTCAGAATCTCTTCAGATTGATGAATGTGGATGAAGCGAAAGAGGTATGTCAGGATCATAATAGCAAGGGGAACAAAGTAGTCTCTGCCTAACCCTTTGGGAAAGAGGCGTGACGGTATGTTTGTATGTATCTATGTATGTGCTTGCAAAACCTTTAACGTTCAAGCAATTTAGGGTAGAACATTGTGTCGTTCCAAACCTCTTACATTAGATTAGAAGTAGGCAGATAAAAAATCTAATCGCAAGATTTATCCGATTGTTTCTTGCTTAATTACAAATGAAGCTACTTGAATAAAAATAATGATCACAAGCAGATACCGTATGTCACGAGTTTTATAATTAACATAACCTCTTGCTTGATTCATCTCAATGGGCTATTTTAACGTCATACTATCACATTTACATCAGCCGTAATTCACTCAACGAAGTCCCTTATCACATTATTCATGTGTGTAACCATGCGAAAGTATCGAATATTATTTATTCAAAGCGATATGTGGCACGTAGAATCGTGTGAACCATACAGCTGCGATATCGAATGGGTACGGAGTTGTTAAAACGAAAACACGCAAGCTTGCTCCAGGTAACTGTTTAAAACCACTTTATGGGGACCCCTGCCGCCTATCTTGGCTATAGAAACACTGAAAAGCAGGACAAGGCGTACCATGCAGACCATGCTAAAGTGGTACATCCAAATCTAATCTATTTCATGAAAATGATTGACAGCACTTAGTTCTTAGGAGTTTTGTTATTCATGTCGTGATATGTAAGTGCCTGTGGTTTGAAGTTGAGATTCATATGTCTCGAAGACAGTGATTGATATCAAAGAACATAAATCGTAACTAATTTACACTGTTAAGAAGTTCAGGGTTAGAAGGCGCAATAGGTTGTAACCTTGTAACAGACTATATATAAAAAAAGATGTGTTCTCTACATAAGTGTTGTCATGAGTCTCTTTTGGTCTTTTATCTTATGAAAGAACGGCGACTTCAGCTCATGAGCAATTAATATGCAATTACTGAACCGTTCTTCGCGTAAATAATCTATTGGGATGGGTCTGGAATAACAATAATAATCCGTTCAAATAAAAATATATAACGTTCAAATAGATTTCAAAGCAGAAGAATGTACCAATACAGTAGAAATACTTTGAAGTGAAAATGGTAATCCGCTCTTAAAAAACTTCAACTTTCTAAATGTAGAACCAAAGGTTGGGACTTGCATTAGGCTATGTATGCCTGAGCGCTGCGCTCTTTCCACGCTCTGTCTCAGAAATGGTTCAGCTTGTAACAAATTTTGTGCGTAGACAATTGTATGCTTTACGATTTTGTAATAGTTACAATTATCATAAAAACCATAGGAAACGAAATATTTTCCAATAGCCGATTTAAGGTCTTCGCGCTATAGTTATCTTAAGATGCGGAGACGAAATTGTATGAGAGTTTGAAACAAGTTTTAGAATCCCAAAATTAAAGTTCATACTTACAGCGTATTAGGTACCTCTCATTTCAAGGTGAAATCTCCATCTGACGGGGTTAAAAAATATTCTTAAAAGCATTTTATGGTCTAAGCTGTATAATAATGAATAAGCGCTAGCTACAAATGTCGCATTAAAGATTTAATTAAAATATTCTGGGACGTCTTTGTCCACTTTCGAGTGGAAATGGGCCATCTTTCAAAACTTTTCTCCTCATTGCCCGCTCAATTTCATCTTTTGTTTCATTATAAAATATTTTGCTTGAAGAACAAAAGGCTACAGTAGTGGAGACACTCTTTTTGCGATTTTACTTAGGCAATTGCACTTTATATACTAACTAAACTGATTCGTAGTGCAGAGCTGTTCTGGATTGGAGGCCATGGGAATTTAAAAGACCAGTCGGTAGATCACAAATGAGATGGGAAGACGACATTAAAAGAGTCGCGGGCGGCAACTGGACTTCTAGGGTCCAAAATAGTTAGGAATGGAAGTGGTTGAAGGAGCCCGACACCAAGAACTTGGTAGAGAAAGGCTAAGAAGAAGAAGAAGATAGTACTAACTAGCGACCCGCCCCGGCTACGCGTAGATTATTAAGCTAACGTAACGATTAAACTAACGGGTAGGATATGAATGCAACTGCAGTACCTAAATGCGTGTAGAGTTTATTGCGTATATATGGATTGTATTGATGGTTGTGGTTCCTGCGCTTGGCTCAATCTTATAGAGTTCCCTGAGGAGACGAACACATTCCGCCATGATCAAAAGGGGTCGTCGAGTCTCTCTCTCTCTCTTTCTTACTTGAGCCTATGGACGCCATTTTCAAAGTTAAGTATATCGTGCCGTAAATAGTCGAGCATTATCTGTAAAAAACACACTCTGTAATTTCTAATGGTCATGTGGATGAGTTTTGTGCATCATACCTTACTATGCCGTCATAAGCTACTAAATAAACAGCACACACACGGTTTACACACGCAGTTACAGTGCTATGTTATGTACTATCGAGTAATAGGTAGCTCCTTCCAATGGCAATACCTTGTTCACCAGGACTTTGACCTTGTTTTTTTTTTATTTCAAAACCTACGAGTACGTGAACATGGCTACACGGAAAGAGGATTCCTAGTACAAAACAGTTGCGTGGCAATAGTCGGGACTAGTCCAGATCGAGATTGTTTGGCCGTATACAGAATCTTCACTGCCCGCAAGCGATAAGTAAGGCACGACTGCACCCAAATTGCGGTGCATCGACGTATCGGTTTCGTAATCAGAGTACCGAGCCTTCATTCCTGATGTTTTGTATTGTTCCGGGGTCTTTTTCGTCCATAGGAAACACGAACTTTTTACTCGTGTTTACTGTTTACATTGCACACAATCGGGATTGGTGCAACGTGCAACAACGTTGCGATGAATATTCAGCATCGCATTGATATGTTTAAGCGGAGGAATTTATTTCAGATTGTATTGTAGCTGCTGCAATAAGTCATGACAAACTGACAAGAGACGTTGTTTACGCTGATTGCAAATTATATCTTATTTTTGTTAATTGTGAGGCAATAAATACAGTTTCGTATGTACTTACCTATTGTTTGTTCATTTCATGTACCATTTTTCCGCTGGCCGCAGTTTAATCTCGCGTTCAACCAAACTCAAACGAAATGACTCATTAAGGCGGGTAAAAAACGCGGAAGGAATTTAGCACAATTTAATTTCGGCGGCTCATTTTGTAGTTTTTATACAGCATCTGAGGAGCTTGTTTTTACTTTAGTACCCCTTATAATGTGATATTCATTTATTTTATTTTCCGCCGGATTAGCTCGCGTCTGTAGCTTACTGGAGGAAACAAAGCCATTTCCGCGAAGACGATCCAAGACAGAACAGACGGGCGGACCTCGGTAGAGTCGCAAACTGTCCCTCAATTTCAATTGAAAATTATGGGTCACGTCTGGTTTTACATTCATAATTACTATTAGAACTTTACTATCCAAAGGCTCAATTTTAACTTGCAAGGGAAACGTGACATTTAGCAATAAGCTTTAAAAAAATGTTAGAGCACTTACATGATACGCTCTTTCATCATTTCATTGAATAAGATGCTACTAATTTTGTATGATCTATTTGAAAATTCAGTTGATTTTAAAATAAAAAGAGATTTATTAACCATTAATTTGTCGTCGATGCTGCTGATATCAATTAATATTTATTAACTGAAAGCAAATCGAGAGCTTCCATGGATGGTCTGAAACAAAATGCCTTTATACCGATGATTGTGTAAGTATCGGCTTAATTGTGCTGTACGAGTATTCACTTTGAATCCAATTTTAATCACTACATTTTTATAAAACAAAGTCGCTTTCCGCTCTCTGTCTGTCTCTGTCTGTCCCTATGTATGCTTAGATCTTTAAAACTATGCAACGGATTTTCATGCGTTTTTTTTTGATGGATAGAGTGATTCAAGAGGAAAGTTTATATGTATAATTCTACGCAGTTGAAGTCGCGGGCAAAAGCTAGTCACTACATAGTATAAAACAAAGTCGCTTTCCGCTGTCTGTCTGTCCGTCTGTCTGTCCCTATGTATGCTTAGATCTTTAAAACCACGCAACGGATTTTGATGCGGTTTTGTTAATAGATAGAGATAGATTTTTAATAGACAGATAGAGATTCAACAGAAGGTTTAAATATATAATTCTACGCAGATGAAGTCGCGGGCAGAAGCTAGTTATGTATAAAGCAAGGGCTGTTTGTGTGAAAATAATGAAAGTGATGGATGATATTGGTTATGCGAAGAAGCAACGATGTATTTATTGCCAAAATTATTAAATTATTCATTATTGCATCGCGTCGTGTACAATGAATCAATAATGTTCTTTATTATTATTTTATGATATTCGTTGTTATGTATTTCTTATGTACCTATATGACAATACGATACAATGACTTTTTATAGAACACCACATAATAGACCACAGAAACCAGGTACATGGAGAAAATTATTAGGTAAGCAATACGCGGCAATGACTACTGTAGATTCAATTAATGAAAATAATAATAAAAAAAGTGATAAGAACCTCGAATAAAATACACAAACAAAACAAAAACCCAATGAACTGAAAATCTCCTTAAATTAAACTCTGTTAAAAAGAGATGGAAAATGGATACCTATAGTACGTAATTTCCTGCAATCAACTTCGGGTTGGAATGTTAAATTGTAGTATCTAAATAATCATGAAATCGTCGTGCAATCAGCTCATATTAGAAAATGTCGTGTTCTGAAAAATATTCTAATTACAGTTCGAAACATTTGCTATTTCCCACTAGATGTCCGATAAGAGTCGTTTAACGGTCCCATTTTATTTACAATTAATGCTAATCGTTGCATGGGCTTAACTATTCATGGCTTGCCGTGGCGACGCGACGGTGGCAAAGTTTACCCCCTAAGTATAAATAATCAGTCAGTGCTATTTTTTTAGGCCCTTTGGATATAAAAAATTATACTTCGTAGTTTTACTTTGGACAAATGATAATTTTTCAATATGTTTTGAACTATAAAACTCAAATAATGTGACACTGTATTGTATGTGACTATTGTATGTGAATAATGTGACATTTATGTTTGTATGATTTGGCGACTAAATGTCAGTGAATGTTTCTGTGTTATATCTGGGGTGCGATTGTTACGATGTAACAATTTATAAGTAACTAGCTTCTGCCCGCGACTTGGTCTGCGTAGAATTATACATAAAAACCTTCCTCTTGAATCACTCTATCTATTAAAAACAACAGCATAAAAATCCGTTGTGTAGTTTTGAAGATATAAGCATACATAGGGACATAGGGACAGAGAAAGCGACTTTGTTTTATACTATGTAGTGATGATGCAATGTGCATAGTTCATACAATATCATTTGTATGGCTTACAATGTCACAGACTATTTTCACTAGCAAGTCAATATGACAATCGGCAATTGTTCTTTAGTGACTTAGTTACTGTCATAAAAAATGGTTAAGCAATTTCTTGGTCGACTTTACCTATAGATTATGCTATAAACAATTTTAAGATCGCTGGCTTTTAAATAAACACTACACGAGGACTTACGATAGTGCCTTAATAATCACTACATAGTATAAAACAAAGTCGCTTTCTCTGTCCTTATGTCCCTATGTCCCTTTGTATGCTTATATCTTCAAAACTACACAACATATTTTGATGCGGTTTTTTTTGTAGATAGGGTGATTCAAGAGGAAGGTTTATATGTATAATTCTACGCAGACGAAGTCGCGGGCAGAAACCAGTACTTGATAATTTTGAATATTGGTTGTCATTTGTACGGAACCCTTAAGAGTGTTAGTGGCACTTAACCTAGTCGCAATTTTATAAAGAGACGAGTGACCTTGTAAGATGATGACTACCATCAGAGCATTATGCAACAATTATTGTAATTGCCTCGTACCGGTTCTGTAGCCGAGATGTTTTAGAGGAGTTTGACTTCGTCTATAAATAATGTTGGAATAAAAATGTTTGTTCTGTAAAGGTCGGCTTTAATTACTGTCTGACGGCTGACGTTTCGTATGCGTGTCCTTTGCTAATCTCACGGTCACGGGAAGACTCGTATTTTGTCTCGTGTTTTGTGTTTTAATTGTCTATTGTCAGTATTTACGTAAGTAGTAAAGCGCCGCTTTATTCGATAAAATGGCTATCGTTATCGTTATCGTAATTTGTTTCGGCAAGTTTGGTTGAATATCGATTTTATGCGACACTTGCAAGAGTTTCAAGTGAATCTCTTTGGGTAATGAATTTAAGAACTGATAAAATCCGCCAGTCTGTTTCGTTCGACATGAACCAATAGGTACAGTCAGAGCATAAATATGGATACATCCATCATGTCAAATATACGTGTCACTGACCTTGTTAATGGCATAAAGGTGTATAGATGTTTTTGACGTTTTGGTATTGTTAACGTACATATATTTATGCTCTTGGCTGTACATGACACCCGCCAACTATCAACTAAGCGGCCATGTTACTATATAAAGAGTAGAAATTAAAATGAGGGCTCCACTTTCTGCATAATTTGTTTGAAAATGATTGAATATTGCAACAATTTTTATGGTAATCTAGTTCTTCTTCCATCTGTTTTTTTACTTTTTGGCTGTCCCATAACAATGCGGTTTCCACATCTGAATTAAACAGTCAGTTTTTTTTAACCAGTATATTTTATTTGTAACCGCCGGTGTGCTCCGCTCGCGCCGTAGGACGCGACGTCTCAGACGCGTCGATTTAGCATTCGGAGTGAATTTGACAGGCGCAATGTTTATTGCTTCCCATTCTCTGGCCTCTTTTGTACAAATCTTTGTATGGAAATAATTTATCTAATTTGGAACAAAGCGGAATATTCGAAGGCATATCACTCGAAATAATTCGCTACGTTCGCCCTTAAAATGCTTTAGACGTTTCTTAAGTAATGTTACGGTTCCTTTTGTTTGTTTTCGCATTTTTCTACAACGTTATTAGCCTTTGTGTTTACCTGAATAAACAACCTTAATTTGGATACCTTGAAGAAAGCGACACAAAAAACTGGACAAGTGCGAATCGGCTCTGACAAAAACGGAACCCTTACATTTGCCGTAGTAAGTGTTTAAACAAATAATATCAATAAAACACGTTTCTTGTATGGCGAGATGGCTATCCAATTTTATTCCTTACTTTATTTGTTTTAGTGGCCATAGTATGTAATGATAAAAAAAAATACACTGACACTGACTGACTGATAGGCGATGCGGCTAGAAACCCATCACTATTTTGACTTCCCTTTCCACCTATACGACCTTAATCATGCTAAACGTGGCTTTAAGGTTTTGTAGGCTCGGTTTACCCCCTAAGGGATAAAGACACGATATATGTATGTAAAAAAACTGAAAATGATTTAAAATAATTAGCGCCCTGTCATAAAAGGCCATATTTATAAACAGAGGGAGAAACTACGGGGTCCATTTAGCCCATTTTGTGTATGGAACCCTAAAAAGTGAAACAGAAAGAAACGAGACCTCTTACACTTTTGCTGAAGAAAATGATGGCATGTCTCTCGAAATTGCATTAGGACATTCACGGTCTCAATTGTGATAAAACTCAGAAAAAAAATATGCTTTTTCATTGGGATTTTCTAATAACGTTTTAAATGTCGCATAGGTATAGAAAAATTGAGGTACAATGAGCGGCACATTCTGGCGAATTGATATTGTAGCATAGATAGGTACACTATTGTATAGTTTTATAAAACACTTGAGCAAGCTTCGTTTCTTCAATATAAAAAATTAAATACTGACAACAGTATTTCGAACGCTAGCAGAACTACTATTTATTATTTTAAATTGTGCCCCAGTAGAGCGTAAAACTTGTTTAAAGCAGGTACATCAATAATTTTGCGTTTATTATTATTATGCTACTCCTATTCCATTGAAAACTAAGTTATGAAATCTTGATCCGTCAGAATACATAGAGTTTAAAATGTATAATGGGTTAAAATACATAATGGTTCAAAATATATAACGCAATTTTCTGTAAAACTATTAGCTAATGAACTTTTTTGATATCGTAATCTATAGATTGGTTTAGGTTAGTTTAGGTTTGTTTAATAACAATCCTGTTAATATGTAACTTTCTGAGAAAATCGCATTATATATTATAAACCATTATGTATTTTAACCCATTATATATTTTAAACTTTATGTATTTTAATACGTACCCGAAATCTTGATATATTTATAGTTTTTCAAACTACGAGTACACGCGGTCTGTTTAACAATGTCTAAAATCTTTACACCAATAGTTCATTAGCCTGAAAGCACAATATGCCTCGTTTTTTTTTAATAAAAATAAAAAAAACCCTCGACGAGGATGGGATTCGAACCCACGCGTGCAGAGCACATTGGATTAGCAGTCCAACGCCTTAACCTCTCGGCCACCTCGTCATGTTCGCTGGCGGTGAAATTACTATTCACTTTGTTTTTACTTACGGGCCATCCGAGTTCAACTTATACGACACTGTTATTCACGTTTACTTAAGTTTTAATAAGGTTTGCAAAGGCTCAGGAAGTGATATTTTTATTATCTTTTGAATCCAAAGCATTGGATAATAGTTTTAGCATTTTCAAGATAAAACAATTACATGGCACTGTCACTTAACGGAATACTAAAATAACAGCCGTTTTCCATCAAATAATGTTATTTTACTGTGCGTTATAATCTTTCAACAGAATTTCTGTAACATCTCTCGTAATGGAATAACAAGCTCGTACAGCTGCCGTATCACAGAGTGGGGTCAAAAATGACTGTCAATAAAATAGCGTGTATGCCCCGTCTACGTCCACTTACCGTCTACTCGGGCTTTCCATTTGGGACCGCATCTCAGTCCCATAGCCGTTACGAATCGCCCCTTACCAATAAACCATTTTATAACTTTACTACGACAAATTTGTTGACACACGCCGACAAATTCGAAGGCCGGGTCCGCTTTTGACTTTGTCAACTGTTGCGTTCCCTCTTGCTCCAAGATTGTTCGGAGCGAAGTAATAATTTCTTAGATCGAGTTTGTGCTGAGATTTGTTGATGTTTGGCTATTCTTTGATTGTTTGCGAGCGTTTTTCGTTATTTTTTTACGAAGCTCGTGCTTGTATGGAGATCTGTCTAAATAAAAATAATTGTGTAAACAGCTGATTCAATTACTTACGCGTAAGTAATAATATTTGTATTATCATTACCAGTCATTATAGTTACGTCATGTTAGTGAATCAACCTAACATGCAACAGTTTTAAGTTTAATTTACGTAGTATGCTGCTTTCGTTGATGTATGTATGCTCATTCTAATTTTGGCATTTAAATTTTATTCTATTCTATTCCATTCAGGCTACTTAATTATTTTACTTTGTGTATGGGCGTTTTTTTTACAATGTGAAAAACATAATGAATTTCAAATTGATGGAGTGCACAAATAAGGTTACGGCGCGCCCGTACAGAGTGGGAAGAGAAAAGTGAAAGAAGCCCGGCCCCTGGCGCCGCAAATTACTGACGGCCTGGAGCAGCTTGAGCTCATAGAATTAATTCAGCTTACACCGAAGCCATAACAATAACCGGGAATGATTATCATTCGCTGGGGCTGCAGCCGAATGAATATTCCACCCCTAATGGACCTGTACCCACTTTCTTTCATTAAAACTTACATAATGTGCTCCGGTCTGCCCGTGAATAATTACAACACTTCCTAGGAATATGAATGAGACAGCGCATTATGAATGGCAAATGTCATAATGTTGCAGCCTAATTTCTTTGTCTTGAGGACGCCAATTTCTCGGAGACGGTGGGATAGAAGTTTTAATTGACACCGCATTGGTTCTCTCACCAATCTGTTTGAACTCCACAGATGAACTTAGTTCTCTAACTTCATAAATAATTTAGCAAATTGGCAATCTTGAATAATTGAAATTGTTTTCATTTCAATTATCAAACGATTGTTTGTTATTTGACGTCGCAGACGGAGTAACGGTTCACCCTGTGATAATAGAATGCTTACGACTTGCGATAGGTACACATCGGGAATAATTTGTGCAAATTATCGATTCGGTTTGGCGGCACGTCTGTCAATGCGCCGTTTACATGGGCACGGATGGCGGCTGATTGGCCTCTCATTTGGGCCGATTGTGCCACACGAATACATAATTGTGTTCGCCGATGCCGTTGCTATTAAGATAATCTCCCGCACGGGGTGTCTGCCATATTATGTGGGCCCTTTCATTGATTGTCGACAGCCATGTCCTTGCCATTATTATGATCACTAACGTCAACCTACAGCCATCCCTCACTTTATTACTTTGTATTACTTCCGACTAGATTAGTAGGCTATTCGGCTCCGCACATTAGAACGACGCCAGGGCTCTGCTTAATCGACACCGCAATTCTAAGTAACGTTACATTTTTAGCGAGACATTTAAATGCTATTACTTTTTGCGTTCCATTTTGAAGCAATAAAACTTAGGGTCGGTCGGAAATGTTGGGCCCGCATGCGGGGACTTTAAACCCACGTAACTTTGCGGGCCGGTAAGTGCCGGCAACCATTAAAACTTATTTCGACACGACAACGTCCAGTCGGTGCGGGCGCCGCCGAAGCGAGAGTAATCGCTTACTGCGCCCGCTGCCGCTCGAAAGCCTGCAAATCGCTACTAAAACTTTACACACCACTCACCGGCACCGCCGAGACGAGATTGCTTACTAAGTAAACGCACGCGGTTTTTCATTCCGACTCCACGAAAGCCTACCTCGGGCCGAAAGCGCCTCGCACTCCCACAGGTGCGGTTGCTAATAATGCAGATTGCGTTCAGAAGGTCATATCTAAATCACTGGATAGAGCGTAACGTCAGTACTTTATCTTAACTCAGCACCTGGCCGCCCCGGGCGTGAGTTATAACTTCGGTTCTCCTTTTGTTGTTTACGAATGAGTTTTTCACGTTCGCGGCGGCCGCGGACTCCAGTTCGACACACCTGCTCCTCCATTCTCCGGGCGCCGTTATATTTATTGTACTCATTTTATGTATATTGTGAGCGAATAGTACGCAGTTGGGAACTTATCGCACCTAATGTTGCGTGATTTTTCTCAGCGACGGGACTTGCGTAGGGATGATGTTTTTATTATAAAGACGTGTCAGTTGGTCTGGGAAATATTTACGGATGTGGAGGAAATGTGCGCCCGAGATATACGTCAGTCGTTTACGTTTGAATGCTTGTGTTATTTGTCGAGTACATTGACGGTACTTTATTGGGGTTTACCGTTATAACTATGAACGTATTGTACTTCCTTTTGTGGTTTTATCCGATTGCTTATTTCGATTATTGCAGACGCAATATGTCGTATTGCCTTTGTGCTCTAACGTATTTATTGAAAACTTCAACCGTCTTGTATTGCTACCGTTACGTATATTGCTCGGCCCGCAATGCTTTCTCATAAAATACGTTTTAGTTGTTCTATTGAGGCTTGCAATTTCTTGTGATTAAATATTTGTAATCGTGCAATGTAAAGTAATAACCGTGGTGCCCGTCTAAATGGCTCCGGGGGCTGATTTTTTTAATCACATCGCCCGAATGTACCATTTACAAGTGGTAAAATTTGTGTACTTACTTATTACTGCAAACTTACAGCTTAATTAAATTTTCGATCAGCAGACTTTAGAGTGTTTTGATTCCCCTTTCCACCTGTACGCCCACAATCATGCTAAGCGTGGCCTTTGGGTCTTGTTGCCCTAGGTTCTGTCTACCCCGTAAAGGATAGATACGTGATTTATGTATGTATGTATGTTAGAATGCTTGTGAAACATTAATACAAACAGTTAGAGCAAATTTGCATTTGAATGCGTCTATTTTTTACGTGGTCGACTCTTGAAAAGAGACTCGCATAGCAGTTATCTGAATAGCAGGAAAGTTCTTTGCTAATCTGTCATTGTCTCTTTAGTTTTTTAGGAATAAGTCCGCCTTTGTGCGTGTATATCAGTATTTGTAAATTGTATTTGCTTTATGTTTATTTTGCACAATAAAGAGTTTATTTTGTAGTAAGAGTAGATGTAGTATATACATACATATACACATACATTACATAATTTAGTAAGAAAGGGACCCGCATAGCAGTACTTGGTGCAGCGGTTAGTTAATTTCAGTTTCTCAGTTTCACGCGTGAGGGTATACGTATCTGGCTTACGCGGCTTTCCGATTTCTATTCGGATAGAATGAATGAAGCCCAGCACGAACGGTGTCGGCGAAGTACATTTTTCACTCCGACCCGGTGAATACGATTATTTTGCCGGACCGTTCCCGGCATCCACCAGTCGGACGCAGATCGCAGGCAGCGCAAACTATGCGCCGGTTTACTGAATCGGAAATGCTTCTGTAATCGCTTTAACTGACGTCATATTCTGAACGGCAGTTGTTTGTACTACTGGGAGTATCGTTAGGTCACGCTGCGTCATGAGCGTAGAGACTGTAAGGAATAAAGAACTAACGATTGCTTAGCGAATTAAAAAATGAATCCTCTATTTGGACACTAACGCTATCCATCAGAGCTGTACAAAATAGCTAAGCGATATGCGAAAAAAAAAACGCTAAAATACTTTTTTGCCTAGCTCGCTTAGCGCAGCTTTCCCGTTGACAGATTGATGATTTGGCAATTCGTACTGGTAGATTCGCAGTCGAAGCCCGACCTTTAATATTTATAACATGCGAGTCTGACACGCACGGAGGAAGGTTTTTCAGCAATACAGTGCCGAAGAAATACCCTTGTTAATGTTCTTGTATTTTTAAACCTTATTTAGTATTTATTTTGTTATAGTGGCCGTAGTCACAAATATTGAAAATTTCAAATGTGTACCTTAGTATTCTGCTGTTGGACACCCGTTGGGTAAAGAACCTTGAAAACCAAATACACAAAAATATATAATTTTAATTTCTGCGTCGTTAGTGGCGTAACCTTACTTGAGTGTATTTTTGTTTCGTTTTTCACGCTGCACGTGCTCATATCGTTAATTTTCACGATTGAAGTGTACAGTCAGCTCTAAATGAACAGGTTTGTTCGCCACGCCTGAGCAAATGATATGTACTGTTTTATAATTAATTTAAATTGTACGTGCAATTTAATTGTTCGTATACGTTGTTTTAGTTGGACGTTTAAACAATACAACTTTATAATTAAAAACAAATACTTGGAGTTAACTGACTATCTAAGCTTCTTTTTTGTGATTTTCAAAGCAATTAATAGAAAACATTTACCTTGCTGCTTCGCTGCTGTCGTCATATTGTATAGCTTGCTATTGCGCTGTGGTTGCGTGGTAACAAATTAAAATGTTTTCGTTCATTTTGAATCAATGATTTTTTAAAGCAGCGAAAAACTAAATACAAATGAACCCGAACTTAATATCTATCGCCTTTAACATGTAAGTCGTAATTTTAGAAAATTAACATTAGGTATTATTATAAATTAAAATGATTATTATCAAATTATCGATCTTTAAAATAAATGGACGCTTGATGATGTATGATAAGGTGTCTTATATCTACCACCAGTAAACCTAACATCTTGAATTTGCATGTATAAATGAATCCAATCCAAGCAGCAGCCAGGCAGCAGTGCTCAGGCGTGGAGAGTAGGACAGCCGTTGAAATTACTGGCACATGAGATATTCTACCTTGGCCCTCTAGGCTGTCAACGCATCTGCAATCCTCTAGTGTTACAGGTGTGTCCATGGATGATGTTGCTTACTTCTCTTTCTCGTTGCATATGAAAAAAGAAAACAATTTTAATAGAGTAAACCGCCCGCATCATTCCCGCCGCAAAGGTATCCGACCGACATCCTTGCCGTGTTGCCGCGTTGAATTGCGATGAACAACTTTTTCACTTGTAATGAATTGAATTTGTTTTGTCCTGTATTCATCTTTTTCTTGTAGTTTATGTACAATAAAGAGTTATTCATACATACTCTCAGTGAGAGTCAAGGCCCGATCACGCAAACGGCGCTCTACTTCTTTAATAACCTAATGAATATTCTAGCTCCTTCCACGCTGGTCTGGGAGTAAAGAAAAAACATAGAATGTACCAGTAGCTTCTCTTCCCGTGCCGACGGTAAAAGCCCATCGAGGGAATGGGCGAAAATAGTAATCATGTTAAAGGCGATGCGGCTAGCAACCCATCACTATTTTTATTCCCCTTTCCACCTATACGCCCACGATCATGCTGAACGTGGCCTTTAGGGCTTGTTGCCTTAAGCTCTCTACCCCGTAAGGGATAATGACGTGAATTATGTATGTATGTGTATGTATATTCTAGTATCAAAACGTTAATCGCTATAAATACGAATGCACCGCTGCTTACTGTTCGTATTTTAGTTGACCGGTGTTTTTTGGTAGTTATAGTAAATTGTGGCTGCTGCAGGGCGTTGCGTAATGCTTTTAATTTTATTGTGCTAGCCAACTACTGCCGGTTGTTAGTAGTTAGTGCTTGTGCCAATTGGGGGCTTGCTCTGTTTAGTTTTATTATAAACACTGCTTTGGCGTTTTGTGTGTTGGATAACTAAACTTAGGTAGTCACAGGTTCTGACGTGCCATACGTATAGATAAATTGTTGCTTGTTATGCTCGTTATTATAAAATCGGTGCAATAGTTTTTTTTTTACGAGCTTTAACTTGTGAATTATTTGGGTTGGTGAACCCATCGTATGGTTAAGCAAGCATCGTAGAATGAAAGAAACCGGGCTCGATTCTATTAGCTCTAGTATCAGTATTGTTAAGAAAAAAGTCTAAAGGAAATACGATAGAAACTAAAACTAAAACCTTAATATTTTGTTCTTCTTTAATTTGATTTTCATACACACACACACACACACAAATCACGTCTGTATCCCTTACGGGGTAGACAGAGCCTAAGGTAACAGGTACCTACACAGGCCACATTTAGCAAAACTGTGGGCGTCTAAGTGGAAAATGGAATCAAAATAGTGATGGGTTGCTAGCCTCATCGCCTGTAACATGATTCCTATGATTTTCGCCCATTCCCTCGATGGGCTTTTACCATCTGCGCGGGTAAAGAAGCAACTGGTATATTCTATGTTTTTTCTTTACTCCCAGACCAGCATGGAAGACTTGGTTGATTTTCATTCTTTGATATAAGAGTATGTTACCTTTTTTTTTAAACCATTGGGTAACGCTATCGAATAATATTTTTTGAATTTGACTTGTTTGTTGAAGTTTTGATTCCTTTTTCCACCTATACGCCCACAATCTTGCTAAACGTGGCCTGTAGGTCTTGTTACCTTAGGCTTTGTCTACCCCGTAAGGGATAAAGACGTGATTTGTGTATGTGTAAGTATGTATGTGTGTATGTATGTTGAAGTTTGAATTTAGTTTGTTCGACTGCCCTAACTATCCTAAGAGAAGAAAACGTATACAAGCGCTTCTGATAGTCTCCAGCAAATCGAGCAATTCCCCGTGACCGTCGCTCGGCTCTAGAATGTTCGGGATTGTTCGCTAATGCCCTCCAACATTAAGCCCCGGGATTATCTGCAAAGCCCTAAAGTCCGCCTGTTCGACAGTGCTGCGACCAGGTGTGGGGATTACCGGATAATCAGTAGAAGTGGACGATTCCCATCTTGTAGGCCCCGACTTCTTTTTATCTGATTGCAGAGTCGAGTTCAGCTTTCAGTATGTACTTGGAACTAAAACTTCATTAACTTCTGTAGTTATTTCTTAAGGGTCCAGCTGAATAGAAGTGAAGCATTTTGAGAGTTACGCAACATCAAACGTAGCAAGTTATCAAACTTCAAAATGTTATTGTCTTCGCTATAAATCCCAAGTCCTATTGATCTCCGGAGGGACTGGCCCGTGATCCTGAAATTAATTGAGTCTCAACAAAGCAGTATTGAAGTAGAGGTGTATATGAATGAGTTCTTAGTAGGTGCCGTTGAAGTCCCTTTGATTTACGCCTCTATTCAAAGCTGAATTGTTATTGGTGTATTTGAATAAGTACTTACTGTGGAATATTATTTGTTTCAGGTAATAATAACAATCTGGAGAGATGGCGAACAAAAACCAGTCAGCATTGGGGTGACATAGCCAAAATCATGGGCTGTTTAAGATGCTGTACGTCCGTATTTCCATCCGTCTGTCATAGGGCACAGGTGTGGCAACCGAACTACCACTCTGTGTATGTGGCCGCTACCACAAGAAATAATGAGAGTAAAATCAGTTTAATAATTAGGAGTTGTGGTTCGATCTTAAAAATGGAAATTCTATGGTCTTGCTTCTCCTTATATATTTTACATTAGATAGACATTAGATTAAATTATTTATTTCTTTAATTTGGTAATTAACATTATTTTTCATATCAAACATAACAATTTGATAAAACGATCGTCAGTAAATAAATAATAATGAACAGTAATATATAAACCTCATAGCGTATAACGCTTGTTAGCGATCACATGTTTTATTTTTCAGCATTGCTGAAATACGTGTGCCATGTTATTTTACCTTTAATCCGATTTATACAGGTTCTGATCTAACTTATCATGTAGTCACCTAGACTAATAACCAAGTTTTATGCTGTAGAACGTACTCCTTTAAGCCAATGCGGGCTGGGAGTTATCCGCTCAAATCTGCTTGCTGTCAGAAGCATTTCCGAACGTACAGAACTCGCAAATAACTCTTTTATTTCTGCCCCGCGTCCGATATCGTACCTGCGATCGGATTTCAGAACACCGTCACAGCCAGCTTTTACTATTTCTCGGATTTCCCCAGCTGAATGTCGCAATCGCAGTCGCCGGACGGTTTCTGTAGTGGAGCCTGGAGTTTTTGCCATGGCTTCAGTTATTCATCCCTGGCCGGGCTAATGCCGAGGGCCCTTCTTTCAAGGACCGCCTTTGATAGCGTCTCGTGCCCTCTTGCCTGTAAAAAGTAAATGATGTTGTGCAGTCGATTTGTATAGCGCATTTGAGAAGCGCGACGGAGCGAGCTACGGTTTTTGCAGTCTTCTAGTGCTTTATTAGTCGAATCAGACTGTGAAAAGACACCGGTTGGATTTGTTATTTTGTGCACGCTCTGCTTTTATCTGGTGCATTTATTATTTATCGCGTAATTATAGTTTATGGTTCTGAATAGTACAATTCACATCCAATAAAGAGCCGGTTATGTTTTAGTGTTTTGTATTTTAAAATATTCTACGCCACATTGAAGTTTTTTTGCAACTATACCTAGTGGAAAAAATTACAAACATGAAACTGGACCATTTATTTGGATGAAAACATTATGCATCGACTATATTCTTGTTATCTTCGTTTCTGTAGTCAATTGTTTGTTAGGTTCAAAAAGTTGAGTGAAATAACACCCTTGATCAAAAACTTTTTCATATATATATATATATATATATGTATGATTAACAGAACTAGTATGTAACCTGTACCTCCTCAAACCCACATCTAATTAGTTATCGTTTGAGTTCTTCAAAAGTTATGTGCTGTATTTATGTATGTATGTATGTATGTATGTAAACTCTTTATTGTGCAAAGTAAACAAGACAAATACAATCAATTCAATTTAATGTGAAGTACCTACCTAACCAAAGTTAATTAACCTAATCAAACGTAGTTATCATGCTGCATTGCGTTTATGATTATGACGGTTCTATGACATACACAAAAAGGAAGATAATATAATTATTATTAAACAAATCAAAATTAAACTAGATATGAAGTCACCTTTGACAAAATCTTTATAAAAAACAAACTAAGTATTGGATTCTCGGTAAAACCTCTTAGATTAGATATCTGTTTTCTGTAAATAAACGTACTCTCGCTGTAATGTAACGTATCAAAAGGGTTGTGTTACTCAAGTGTGCATTGAGCGATCAGAGCGATATCTGATATAAAACGCTGTTGGAATACGGAGCGGTCCCGTCTGAAGCAACGCCCTGTAATCACACATTCGTATGCGATATATTCTTTCTATTGGCTTAAATGAGCTATGCTATGGCTCATCGATTTATACCATAAGACGTTTTTATACTGCTGCCATCTGGCCTTTCAGATGTTGAGAGCTGATAAACAGCTAGTAAATATTTTAGAGAAAACCGAGTCGTACTTTGGCTTGGCTGAAGAATAGACGAGCTTAACCGACCCTTTGCTGTCACAAGCACATTATTTTATTTGGAATATCGTTTAAAAAACATCTGGCTGTTATAGACTGTACAAAATTATCGCAAGTAGATGCATGTATTTAAAAATACATGGATTGGTTAAGCCCCACTACCATTCAGCCAGCTCTGCAACAAATATTTATTCTAAAATGTCGTGTACTGCCGAACTATGCTATTATATCCTGTTGCTTCGTTATTACCAGTATAATGAAAGCAAGGTCAGCAAAGCAAGGTTCGAACGTGATTTCCCTCATAAAATACAGGTTTTACTTTTCGTTTTAAGAATAAGATATGTACTTTTATGTTCGTACCAAACGTCTATTTCACGTACTTGTGGAATCAAAAATTCTAAATCATTTGTTTAGAAAGCACATGTTACACGCTCTGACGTACATAAGGTAACAAGGCGTAAATGCCACGTTTAGCATGATTGTGGGCATATAGGGTGGAAAGGGCAATTAAAATAGTCATGGTTTGCTAGCCGCATCGCCTATAACGTGATTCCTAAGATTTTCGCCCATGCCCTCGAATCAGAAATTTATACAAAGCGCAAAATATAACTCCTGTATATCGTCTGACTGTGTCTATTTAATAATTCTCATGTCGTTGACCCTGGTCTTTTATTACGTTAGCACTATTCTAGTAACACAACATCGTAAAGTGTCATAAGACGTTAATAAATCAAAACGATAATAAGCATTTATTGATGACTCTGCTACCTCAGTAACCGTTATATATGTACTATCAGGCTTCTCGGTACATTGCCTATCCTTGCACCTCTAGCAACGTTGCCTTACATGTAACACTAGCTTTTTACAGTCCAATTCATTCCAGAATACGTGTAGTAATTGTGTACCCATGTACATTATTTAACGTGACGTTATCTGAAACCCTTCCTTCTGAGGTAATTTCTCTGTTGTAACTTTCATCTCGTATTACAGTCGTGTCGCGTTTCGTTGATGCAAACTAGAAAATTGCATACATATCAGATGTTTCTAAGGCGGTACCTATATTTTTACTCCATACCTACCTCAGGCTCGCACCTTACTCCGAGTAAAGTGAATGCACACATTGAATATGAATTCGGAGGCTCCATTTTTAAAAATTCCTAGGCCGTACCAGCTTGTACTGAAGCTGTTTGTGGTGCACTGTGAAATATGTTTTTTTTCACTTTTATCTGCTTGCGACATAGTATACAAACATACATGTATAAACCGCGTCTTTATCCCTTACGGGGTAGACAGAGCCCTGGGTAACAATACCTAAAGGCCACGTTTAGCTTGATTGTGGGCCTATAGGTGGAAAGAGGAATAAAAATAGTGTTGGGGTTGCTAGCCGTAACGCCTTTAAGTCCTATAACATGATTCCTAAGGTTTCACCCATTCCCTCGATGGGCTTTTACTTTTACCATCTGCGCGGGAAGAGTAGCAACTGAAATAAGTTTCCTGCCAACCATTTATTTAACTTTAAGGTAGGACACATTGTAATATATTAGTACAACGCAGCTCTTCTCTTATCTTAAACGTTTGCATGCAGGTCGTTAATATTATTCGGATTCCCTTGAGTTTGGTGAAGGTTTGGTGCCAATGTGACATGTGATTTGTTTTCGATCAAATCTCGATGTACAGTCACCAGCATAAATATATGATGGTGAACAGCGCTGCAAAAATAAATGATCATGCATTGAGGTCAAAATTATTTGACGATACTACCGCGGAAAAAATATGTGATGCTATGTAGCCGGCAAAAACATCCGTCACACCATATCAGCAAAAATATTGGATCGGGACGCTTAAAAATATATGATTACCCAAAAAATTAATATTATGTGACCACCCATCGCATAATTTTCTAACCGCTGTGACAGCATAAGTATCGGATGATACGTAGGCCGCATATATATCTGACATGTTGCAAAACCAAGAATATGTTATCAATTTGCAAAAACAAGCCATCCGTGGCTGACATAGAGCCGTAAATTGAATTACCTAAGTGTTTTGACAATTCACGAAAAGAGTGCCGTATTGTCATTGTATATCTCTGTCTCACATTTTTGCATTCAAGAATCTGGGTGCACGGCAGTGCCGCGTAAGTTCGAAAACTGTAAAACGTGTTTCCATCCGGTTTTAAAATAAGCAAGTTGGTAGAAATTGAGTTCGATGGTACTGAATAAAATAACCAACTTGGTTTAACATTACATCTCAAAACTTTTTCGTAATAGAATAACTGCGTTGTAAGACTTGCTTATTTTACATATATCACGTCTTTATCCCTTACGAGGTAGACAGAGCCTAAGGTAACAAAACCTTAAGGCCACGTTTAGCATGATTGTGGGCGTATAGGTGGAAAGGGGAATCAAAATAGTGATGGGTTGCTAGCCGCATCGCCTATTAGACTATTCCTTAGATTTTCGCAAATTCCCTCAATGGGCTTTTACCATCTGCGCGGGAAGAGAAGCAACTGGTACATTTTATGTTTTTTCTTTACTCTCAGACCAGCATGGAAGTTCTATTTTGTTATACTATTTTGTGTTTGCTATTCTATTTTGTTATTATAATTACACTCGGACCCTCATACATAGATTTTGAAAGCACGTATTATGTGCCTATTATACCGCAGAAAGAAAAAGAGAGAAAGCAAAGGTTAATACTTCCACACTCAGAAATGCCATATAAGTAAACAACGATCTACAAATTTATATTTACGAGCGCGGCAAGGATGACAACTTTAAACTTGAACGCAACTGAGAGAAATAAAAACTTAATCTTCACATAATAACGGACTATTTATTCCTTTGTATCTCTGAATGCGCCACTTACGCCAGGATGATAACTTCAAAATTCAGCGTGAAGAAGGAAAAATCATACACACACATCTTCACTGAACATCCATCCTCACAAACTTTCGCATTTATAATATACATACATACATACATATATTATGCGTGAGTCCGACTCGCACTTGGCTGTTTTTTTAAATATTTTCTTTTCTCTTTTTTTAAATAATGTAGTTAAAAAGCCGTGGTAGCCTAGTGGTTTGACCTGTGGCCTCTCAAGCAGAGGGTCGTGGGTTCGAATCCCGGGCTCGCACCTCTGAGTTTTTCGAAATTTATGTGCGAAATTACATTTGAAATTTACCATGAGCTTTTCGTTGAAGGAAAACATCGTGAGGAAACCTGCACACATCTGTGACGCAATTCAATGGTAGATATGTGTGAAGTTCCCAATCCGCACTGGGCCCGCGTGGGAACTATAGCCCAAGCCCTCTCGTTCTGAGAGGAGGCCTGTGCCCAGCAGTGGGACGTATATAGGCTGGAGATGTGAGATGTGAGTTGATTTCTATTTAATTTAAAAGTACATAGGCCTAGATCAAACGATGATCGCCTTTCGGTTGCTAATGATGACGATGATGATGATGATAATTTTAAAAAATCGTAGAAAAAGTGTTGTACACAACGTTGTATAACTTAGTCTTAAAACAATCATGGCTTGTTTCATAGCATAACCTACGGCTCATACGCTACACACTAATTCGCATTTAAAAACCCCTCTTATACGGCAGTTGCATAAAAATACTATTAAAGTTCACACCTCTCAGAGCGTCATATAGGTAATTTCGCAATTAAGCAATTTGAACCCATCAGTGTTATGGAGTAAAATGTGAGACAGACATATACAATGACAATACGGCACTCTTTTCGTGAATTGTCAAATCATTTAATAGGTACAATTTACTGCTCTATGTCAACCAAGAATGGTTCGTTTTTGCAAATTGATAACATATTCGTGGTTTTACAACATGTCATCAGATAAATATGCGGCCTACGTATCATCCGATGCTTATGCTTTCACAGCGGATAGAAAATTATGCGATGAGTGATCACATAATATTGACTTTTTGGGTAATCACATATTTTTAAGCGTCCCGATCCGATATTTTTGCTGATATAGTGTGACGGATGTTTTTGCCGGCTACATAGCATCGCATATTTTTACAGTGGTAGTATCGTCAAATAATTTTGACCTCAATGCATGATCATTTATTTTTGCAGCGCTGTTCACCATCATATATTTATGCTGGTGACTGTACTTCATGCCAATGAACTACCAAGGCTTACTTTTTAATGTTAAATTGCCTAGCCCTTATTACAACGAAAATACAGTGTTGAAATACAGTAGTACAATTAAAAAGTACTGTTCATTTGTTTTATTAAAATGCAACTAAAATTACTATTAGCAACACTGTTCAAATAATTCGCTGTAGGTATACCACAAACACGTGTTAATTAACACCGAGTACACAGAATCCTGTTCACATATGTGTTTATTATTCTAATGTAATTCACTGTAACAATACCAACAGAGCAATAAAGTTGCCTGTCTGTCTAGAGCTCGTATTGTAGAGGTAATAACAACTGAAAGTTTTTCTTTATTTGGCGCGTTTGTATTCGTCTATCCGTCTGATGTCCAACATTGAGATCTCTTGTCAAACATGTTTACCATACTTGGTAAGGACTGTTGCCAAGGAACGCCTTGTCTAATTCGTTCACAATCACAAATTCATGAACAAATTACGTCTAACAAGACCTTTTCTTAGTGAAGATTAGTTAATTTTCTTCGTATGTATTTATATACTAATTGGAGAAATTATTGTAATTAGTAGGTATATAAACAACTGATTATACGCCTTTTCTGAATTTTCGCTCCTAAATCGTAGTTCTTTAGATCTGTATGCGACAAATGTGCTTGTAATCTTCGATGTCAGAAAGACGTAACTAACACTTCTAAGGGATTATGTAATGTGTAAGAACTGATGAAAAGTATCGTACAGTGGCAAAACTGTAGTGACCTTTGTTCGTCAATTTAAAGTTATCCTCAGTACTGAAATTGTTGTTTTTCTCAATTTTAAACTCTTCCTCTTCTTCTTCTTTTCTTCTTTTGCATGCTAGTATAATAAAATTGTACAAAATAGCAGAATAAGGAACCTATTGTCTCTGTGCCACCCAATGACATTGTTCTATCTACTTATTCTTTGCAAATAATTATATTCTATTCTATTCTATTCTATTCCATCACCAGTCTCGTTAGGTATGTATTGGCGTTCTGTCGAAATAACCTTAGAACTGTGATTTGTTCCCAACTCTATGAGGTTTTCAGCAACGACCGATTCACGAGTATCGTTATTTTTGACTGCGGCTATGTATTCCTTAATTTTGCAGTTGATCGTAGATTTGGTCTGTCCTAGGTACGGATTACCGTAACTACAGTTGCAACAATACAATACAATACAAATACTCTTTATCGAACACCACAAATCAGTACAAAACAATACAGAAACAAAGAACAAAGTAGACAATAGGCATAGTTGCAACCTGCTCTATACCTTGATATTTATAAGTCCTCATTGAATGAGTTTCACTTCTAACCGAAATATCCAGGTTTACCCTCTAAGCGTTGCACCAATCTTGGCATTAAGCTAGAGTTTAATAACAGGCAATATGGTCTGATGTTTGCCGGTAGAAGAAACAAGCGTGTTCGATATTAAAGCGGGGACGTCGCGGGAGATTAATACGTATTCACTCGTGCTTTGCGGAACAGCTACGTGACGGTGCAAGTTAACGGTTTGCAGCGATAACGTATTCTAGAAATCTAGAATCATCCAAATAGTCCAATAGAATAACCTCGATTATTGTTAGCACTCAAGGTGATTAATATGAGAAAATGTCAAGCCAAAATTGATTTTCTTTTCTCAGCAGAGAAAAGTTGCTTTCACCACGAACAGGTGCGATTGTACAACCTTCGTGAGTGCATGCTTACAGTGGCAATATCCAGAGCAACAATATCCAAAATGTGTATTGGGTAGAGGGTAAAACTAGAAAGTACCTACGTACGTGATTCAATTATAAGCAGTTCACAAATTGCCTGTGATATTGCTGTGAACCAATTTATAAATAAAATATCTGTCCGTATAGGAATAACTGTTGAAATGGCAAAGTGCAAAACTGTTTTACGTTTTCATGAATCGACTGCATTGAGAAATTGTAAGTTTAGAAAGCGCGTGTTTTCCTTATAAGTAGAATAGTAGACATAACAACAACACTAATTCAGTTGCGTAGTTATATCAGTCAAGTAATATCCTTTCATTACAAGAACAGGATAAAATGTTCGTATTCCTGTATGAGGTGAGGTTGCGGTTCTCTTTATAGTTTTTCGCTGTATTTCATTCTGTTGATCAGGTGGATTAATTAGTTCATGGTGAGATGTTATTTGCCTATCGTCTTAGTATTGAGTGTTTCTTGTCCTCGAGGAATCTTTATTTATTAAGGGCTTAAAGTATTACACATTCGTTTCCGCTACGAATTATCTGTATCTCGAATTTCCTGCTGAGTGTAAGCTATTATTTTGTAGTGATCGTAGAACGACATGACCTCTCTTTCAGTTACATAGTCGAGGTGTTTTGCTAAGAGACTGCATCCAACTGCATCGGTCTTCTGACAACTTAGATATACTTGACAGTATTAGATGCCAAGGAATTTGACTCATAAAGTTGTCCTAGTCCCACAAACTTAATCAAATTTGCTACATTTCGGTATCAGTTAATCCTTTATGAGACATTTCCAAACCACGCTTAATCTATTTAATAAAAAAACCTTCATGTTATGTACTGAATACAAAAAAAAACTGTTCAATCTTTAGCTACATCCAGTGCGTATTAAGTGGTTCTAGTAAGTCGTTGGTAGAGATTTCCCGAACGGTGATGCGCGATACGAAATGATACTCGTGACGTCAACGAAACCAAACACGACATATATCACGACCTGTGTCACGACATCTTTATCTCATGGCCTTTTTACTGGCTCCTGTATCTTCCGCCGCGCGTCGGTGGCCCCGCGCTGACAAGGGTCCAAATCAGAGATATTAATTTGTAGGGTGCGCTGTAAATTAACCGTCGCGCGTTCGTGTAACCGAGTTATCCGAACCAGTCCACGGAGGTCCGGATAATTTGTTAGACAAGCGAGTAATAATTTCCGACTGTTGTCCCTTTACGGCGACGTGTGTCGGCGGCCCGGGTCGGATTAGGCGGAGCCCTCGCGCACAGAAGTCGTTACGGCATTCCCAGTTTGAATAACGCGCCTACTTCTTCTTATAATTATCTAAGGGTCATCGTGTTCGGATAAAGCTTTAAATCCGGTGGGTTTCTACTGGATACCCTTAGTGTTCCGATGATTTAAAACTTCTGGGTGCAACGAGCATGTAATAATTTAAATTAAAAGGCGGTCGTATTAATTTGAATTAAGCAAAATGTGTGTATTACACAAACGACCAACGTTTATATCGTCATTATGAAATGAAGCTCGATTCAATTTATTTAATGAGATTTTGTTTACTGCTCCATAATTGATTGCAACAGATGGCCCTTCGAGGCTTTTATTTCGCTCAGAGTTTTATAATCTTCTATAAGTGATTCTTTATATAAAACAGACTGTGAATAAACCACTATAAACCAAAGTGACGTCTAGGTTACGTCATGTCGACTTTGTCCACTTGACAGTACCAGGTACTGAGTGATTTGTGGAACACATTCTGTCTACTCAAATACCATTACCATTACCTATGCAGTGTTGGTTCTAACACGATTAGGAAGGCATTCATTGCATAGGTAATGGACCAAATACAATAGTAGAAAATTCGTATAACTACTTACTTTTTGCTCTAAATACCTTCCTTTAACAAATCAAAGTGAGTAGGAGTATTTTTGTTACAAAGTTACATCTCCAGATGTGTTCACATTTCCTTCCATTATGTCGTCGACATACATGAAGCGAAAATGTAATTTTAAACGTATTACCGCATTCTTTTGCAGTCGCACCGATCCGTCTTGTAAAACGGAATATAGGTAAGTAATAATTTGGAACGAACATCAAAGCTTTTCCAAGTTCCATAAAGGATCTCATTGTTTCCTAAGAAGACAATTTGAATTGTTTTCGCTGTTTTGACGGCAGCCTTCCAGTTTAGTTATATCCAACAGTGGTTTTAGATTGGACTCAGTAGAGTACAAGTTTAGCCGGTTCATCCCTGTCAGTGAGGATATTGCTAATGAATTTCAACTTGAACGACTGAAACAGAGTTAGAACCTCGCTGAAAAAATGGCACGTTAGTTTGTGAGACAGACTATGGTTCTGCAACAAAAATGAACAAATTAATTCAAACACGGTCCTATTTTTTGAGGTTTCACTCGATCCTCACCGCTTCTACTACGAAAAAAGCTGCTTGCATTTTTAAGAACGGATAACAAAGAAAAGATGATAACAGACGAAAGGAGTGACCAAGGAAATGACCGCAACCCTTTATTATAATTAGATGCAGAACTTTCTCAAATGATATGTCGATGGCGATGGGCGTAACGCCTGATATGACACAAAACCAATCAAGAGTGCTAATTCAAATGGGAAGGTATACATACCTTTTTCTACTTCGCTATATGGCTTAAATTACTATGATGGCTATTTCACTAGTGTTGTCTAAATTAATAGAGATACTCGTATATAGTAACACTGTTCACAATGTATATTCTGCGTGAGAATATAATGCGAGTAGCCCCTCTGTCGTGGTTTTGCCTAAACTTCGACAATTAATTAAAAGTTGTAAGAAACACTCCGCAGTTGTGGAAGTTGTCTGGTCCTTGTGACCAGCGAGAGGTTTTGGCGTTCGGTACGCTCGGGTATCACTAATTATTGCTAATAAACAAACAACACTTGGGGATAATTTCGAGTGCTCAGAATTCTGAGGATTCGGATTTACTAAATATTATAATTGAGATTCTAAATTAAAATTTCTTGGATTTTAGATCGATGATGAGGAGCCGAGCTGTCTTTGGAATATCAATAGAATAATGTTTGAACTGGGTTAACCAACAAAGATCGATAGAGAATTTCTTACCAATTATCTTCCATCTTCTCTATCGGAATTTGGCAACATTATGGCAATTTAACCGTCTAGGCTACGTAACATAATCTTTACTCAGCTACCTCAAGCCTATCGCCTTACTACAAGCCAGCTCAAAAGGAAGTCATGACTTTAGATTTTTCAAGATACTAACCTCATAAAAAACGGAAAGCCTAATTATCGTCTTCATAAAAATTTGTAGTCTGCTGATTTTAAGTCGTTAATAGAACTTAATCTGACTTCATATATAACTTGCAACCTTTTTAGACAGCTACATAAATTGCGGTCCGTGTGAAAAATGCTGCCGCTTGCGAACCGACGCAAGGGTTGCATCACGATAGGTATAAGTACATGTATATGCTTGCAGTATGCTGGCAAAAGAATACTTGATTTAGCATAGTCATTTGTATACTTCTTTAATAGAGTGATAAACTAGCAAGTGGGTCTCTTGATGGTAAGTGGCACCACTGTCCTTGGACAATCGCAAGACTAGCAAATTGTAGTTGCGAATATCACCGGTTGTCTTACTCTTCTCGCTGGATCATAGCAGCACAAGCACTGTTGTTTGGTGGCAGGATTAGGGAGTAAGATGGTGGTAGCGATCCAGACTGATAGAATCATGAGCATGAGATTAAAGCGACTGAGTTTTTATGAAATATCCGGTGTAGAGTTCCTTATCTAAAGGCCAACGGGACGCTATTACTAAACCACATTACTCTACTTTTAGTCAGATTACTTCTTTTACTACGGTCACTAAACCAACGAATAAAATATTAAAAGTAAGTGAAAAGGTAAACGGTATTCTCATACAAGAAACTGTGTACTCGCACTTGGCCAGATTTTGACATGTAATCTATGAATACACGTGCTAAATTGGAAATGTGGCGTGTAAAATAAAAAGCAACTTTTACGACGATAAGCATTAAAGCGGAACTTACTGCTCACATGAAAGTAAATTATAATTTATAGTTTTTGCTATCGAGATTCTATTAAAGTCAAGTTACTGTCGCAGAACTTATGTGGGAGTGATCGAGGGAGATTACGTTCTCCCAACAAGTAATAGGTACATAATGTGTGGACTAGAGGCAAATACTGGAATGTAGCTAAATATTTGCGATTTCAGTACCGTATCAGACTTACGAGTACCTACGTGTTGCTGTCTTTCCACATTTCATCTCGAAACTATATTTACTCAGTCGACCCGTAAAAGGTTTTTGAAATTATGTAACTTGGCGTTTACTTTGTTTAAGGATTTTTTTTAAATTAAGTATACTGGAAGTGTAGTTAAAAGTAAAGCTGTGTTTGCGAATCGAACCCAGTAATACAAAATTCCGTGATACGTGCTATACCCTAAGTCTGCTGTCTACCCCGTAAGGGATAAATACGTGATTTGTGTATGTATGTATGTACTATACCATGTAGTATATGACATATAATAACCCGAGCGATTAGCATATACGCGCGATTCATAATCTTAGTGTATCTACATGGTGAATCACGCATTACGGTATGATGAGGAACTGGGTCAGATTTTCACCTTCAGCTTTACTTTTTTTTTAATGTTTTTGTACCAGTATACCTAATTTAGAAAAAAATGGAACGAAATAAAACTTTAAAAATACAAACAAAAAACGGAAAGTCAAATCTTCGATTTGTATGAAAATGTTTCATTTTCAAATAGATATGTTAACATAAAACTAACTTTATTTTCCAATTTTTTATGCAATTAACTTAAGTGAGCTGTGCAAAAGTGCATCAGGTTTAACTAGGTATAATTATATATATTTTTTTGTATCTGTGTCTGTTTCAAGAATAAAACGTCGTGACGTGACGTCGGCACTTAATTACTCTCTTAACTACCTATTGGGGTTTTCTTTATAAATACTGATAAACAAAAACTCAATGTCTCTTAAAACTACCCGGATTTTCCTGTTGCGAATCTTCTTTGTAGTTTTTGTTTGCTTAATTAAGTGTCTGCGACAATACTAAAGCTACTACTTACCTATAAAAACAAAATGCTTTTAGTTAATTTTATTGTCTAAATGTAATGGAATGAGTTCTAGGTCGAATTATTGCGTAGTAGGTAACTAATCGTAAATGTAACAACAGTCTCCGTACGGGCAAAAGCATACATATATGTAGGTACGTTACCAAGACCTCAAAAACATCTGTACACCTTTATGCCACAAACAATAAGGTCGGTTACACATATACATATTTGACATGATGGCTTATCGATATTTATGCCCTCGACTGTGCCCAAACTCATCACCGATGAATCTGAAAGCAGTGTTGTGCTTGTGTTGATGAAATATGGCCCGAACATAAGTTAAACGCATAGTGAAATCATGTACAGGATACCTGCTTTTTATCTTGTTAAAATGTAAAATTTATCCTTAATATCGATAAAGGGTGTCACGTACAAACCCTAGTATACAATATGCTAAAACATGCGCAAAAATAAAAGCTAACGTCCCTGAATCGGTAACGGTCCTAAAACAACCATTTTGTTTCGAATGAAGTAATAAAATATCTCATATTTATGCCAAAACATACCAGTGTTATTACATGCGAAAACAGACGCCCACAAAATAACGAAACAGATTCGGTAAAGCTATTTAAAGACGCAGTCGAAATAACTTAAGGGAAAACTATTCCGCGAGCAATATATTCCAGGGCCGGATTTCCACTGCTATATAACCATATCACAGGAGAACCTTCTTAACTGCTGTATAAATATAACCGTATAACATTCGAAGGGAGCTTCGCATAAATCCGACGCATAGTTTTATCCTTCAGTTGGCCCAGTGCGAGCTCATCTCGTAGAGAAGAAGCTCGCAGCGGGTCTCTTCTTTAAAAAAACTCCGGTTTTGAGTCATCACTCCCGTGTACTTAATGGAATCAATGTTCTCTGTAGAAATTCAGAGATAATTTGGCAAATAAATGAAAATTAATTAATGTCTTAATACAAAACAAATAAGAATTGATGAACAAGAGATTAAATGTCATTCGTTTATTATTTACCTCTAAGTCTTTAGTGTTCATTAATGTGTTGTGTAGGTAGTATTTTTCTGCTCAGTACGCAATTTTTCCTTCTACAGGGTCAGCAGCATACTGGTGCAATATTATACACGATATTTACTTTCTGTCGTGCTGGTTATTCATCAACGTTGAATAATTCTAGTTCAAGCTGTGCTGTTTAAATTTGGAGCGTTTATGCGAACTAATCAAGCTGAATTGTAATCTATGTTGATCACCTTACTGCTCGAATACGGATTTATGCTGCCATATTTTGTATCATCAATAACGTCTATCCACGTTCCATTTCAACCTGCACAATCGCTAATATCCTCCCCTTACATACTTACACCTGCCTGATAAATATATCACGTATCCAACCTTCAAAGATATAAGCGTTCGCAGAACGATTGCTCGTATATCTAATATATTTTATTTGGGTAGGCTGACTGAATTTTACATGTTTTACAATTAACTTGATCTGGATCCAGTAACACGTATCTTAACTTAAGGTGTTTTCATGCAAGGCTGCATTTGTAGTTCAAGGGCAGAACGCTGGCTATGCTAGTAGGTATAAGGAGTATCTGTTGTAAGTATACAGAATATACATTAAAAAGTACACCCCCTTGCCCCAACTCGGCTCTATGCAAAAATAACTTGCTTTAATCTAAAATACTTTTCAATACGCTTGTTTGCAAAGAGTTGCATTTAATTTTATTAGAAAGTTGAACTCCATGCGAAATGGGAAAAATCCAAGGCTGCTATTCGATTGGGTAGCACTATTCATGCTTCGTTTCGCTTACATGCGCTTCTAAATTCGCAGTTCATCCGAAAATGCTGTACTTAAAGCGAATATATTTCTGCTTTGGAGTATTCAGTGGAATTTATTCGGTTAAATATTAAGCGTAGAGTTTGATCTGATTTAGGCTCGTGTTTCGTTGTGACGACACAAGAGTAATAAGTTACTACATGATTGCTTCACAAATTTGCTCATATGAGTCACCTGTCTGCCTCGCTCAATCTTATCTTACTAATATTAGGTATAAATGCGAAAGTTTGTGAGAATTTATTAGTATTTATTAGCTATCCTTTTTCGCAAAAAACAATTTCATGAAATTCGGCACACAGATTGATACATAGAATACTTTTTATTTCGGAGAACTGAATAGTTCTCACGAAATAGCGATAAACCATATACGTCAAAGACCAATAAAGCGCATCATCAGCTAGTCTGTTATTGGCTCAGTGAACATTATTTTGTACTGTTTGGTTGGTATCTTTCGTTTGGCCTTCTCTTGACCGCTTGACTTTAGTGCATCCGCAGATGGGGAAAAAAGTTAATTTTTTATACTAATACTGCTCTGTATTTGTTACCTAACGCGTTGGCGGCAGGTCCTCATGCGCTTCCAGATTAACTCGTGTTTTCCAATCTTTTCCTAGCATATGTGAACCACTTTACACCTACGAGAGCTTTCCTGGAAGTTAAGTAGATACCATTCCGAAAAATGTTACGTTATGTTAAATTACGTCAGGGAATTTCACCTCAGGTCAATCAAATTTGTCAACTAATGGCTAAAGATTTGCAATGTGACGATTTTGTATCATGACCTTTAACTATTTCAGTGTTATAAGTAAATTCGTTTTATCCCATTGGACCTGGAAGACGAAGGAGCGCATTATTTTCCCATAATATCCGGGCGTAATAAAAGTGGCATATCCCTGTGAGAGCTACCTAAACCCGGGTTGTTTTTACAAAATCAACTTCCCAGAAATGAACCGCCACGCCGAAGTTCGCGACGGCAAGTTTATAACGCCAATAAAGGTAATAGAGCCGGTAGTTCCTCTCACGCGAGAAATCCCAGTGCGAACACTACGCCGGGCGAGGTTAATGCTATTCATCGCGCTCCCTAAGTACAGATAAAGGCCGCCATGTATGGTAGCCGGGGCTCGGTATGTCGTGTAAGTGCCCGTTTCGACCGTGCGGAAAAAATGCTCGATGCTGAAACGGGCCTCGATGGTCGATGCCCACTGCAATGTGAGATGAGGCTGGCCGCGTCTTTGATGGACAACGTTAGTGGTTTGAAGGAAGTTAATTATTCATTGGCTTTGCAAATGCCGAAGAGTTAAAACAAATGACATTTGAATTACATCCTGGTACACTGGTTTCGAGGAAAAATATCCGTATTTTTATTTTTATTTTCATTAGCTATGCAATCATATCAAGGCCTATCTGATAGACTGCAAAAATTAAATAATCAATGTCATAACTGGTTTAGGTAGGCAATTAATTACTTAAAGAAATACCCCTGGAAATACACATGGAATTTGACAACTTTAAGATTTCGCAGACTCCAACCAAAAAAAGTGGAACTCCGCGTAGTTCATTCCTCAATTTAGGTAACATAAACCGAGGGCGAGAGGTAAGGTCTACATTTGCGACAATCGGTCTCATCTTGTATAGCGCACTTTAATAAAGGGGAAGTGGGGGTGGCGGGAGTGTTAGTTAATAGCATGGACGTTAAACGCAGCGCCCCAAGCCTCGAGGGCCCCTCGTAAACCACGGGGCACGTGAGCAGCCAAATAATTTAATCCGACCGCAGTGTTCCGGCTACATTGGCGACCGCGATAAATTATGCTCTTTTTGTAGCGCCCATATCAAAATTGGTGCAATTCTGTTACTGTCAAGCTTATATTTATTGGTGTTTCTCGTGTTTAGTAAACAACTTGGCTCACCGCATAGCCGTAGCCTTAATAAATGTACAGTTCTTAAATGTATAATGGGGTAGTAAGAACGGAGGTTAGAAGATTTTTTTTAAGTTAGTGATGAAATGAAAACGCGAGTCTAATCTTGTGGGAGTTTGAATTGTAGGCATCCAATGGTTGTCAACATGACACTCTGGATAAGTATACCTATGAGATTTAAACAGGGATTATATTATATCAAATAACTGAGCTCTAACAACTGGACAATTTAGTCAGCCAAAGCAACAGCGACAACAAAGAAAAATGTATCCGAAATTCTGCAGTCTGTACAGCTTAACATTTGTCCGCCTCTGTAGTATCTGGAATCCATAACTATATTTATGCAGTTTACTGCTAAGCGACGATGATCAATTGTTATTATTATTAAACAGAACCCTGATGTCCCGGTCTGCTGCGAACTCGGAAAACTTAATTTCCGACAATTCTGTACTAGTTCCCTATTAATTTTGCCGATGCAGTTTACTGACACTCTGTTTGTGAAGATCCAGTATTTAAGCTCGGCGTTTATTGAAGGGCGCAACAACTTTGCCTAAGGCAAATCGAGATCAGAACTTTACTCTAAGGTTGTGCACAGGAGTTTACGTTGCTTAATACGGTCTGTATTGTTTCAGATTGGCTCACTCAAGGGCTACTATCTGCTGTCACATCACGAAGTTCACAAGCGTTCTACGGAACCCAGTCATGGACATCATAGGAAATTAAACGACGAACCTCAGGTAAGGAAAGGAAAATAACGACCACATGTACATTTTGATAAATTTGGATATCAGTTGTAAATGTATGTGTTTACATACCTACACTTAATTTGTGTTAAGGTATCATTTATACCAGTCTTCAGTCGCAATAATTTATTATTAAGCGCGCACATCTCGTCACACGAAGCACGCCGTAGATTATCCCGCGCGCTCTCAAAAATTGTCTATCAGAAATCACATTTAGAATCTGAATATTTTATGCCGTCTCTACGCACCCGTCCTAAACAACCGTTTCGCGAGTAAACAAAATTAGATTTCAAGTGTCGCATAAAAGTAAGGGTAAATTTCCCACCCAAACAGGAGTCCATACATCGTGGGCAAAAAATAAAGATAAAGTAAGGTCCGTATACACGGACCATACATCGTACGTTGAAAAGATTAAGTGAGGTCGCGGATTAGAGGCAGGGTTGCCACGCTCGCCATTGCTGGGCGGGCTCGACGGCTCGAGTGTGCACACGGAAAATTGGGTGTCATGGTGACGCCTCCGACTAATAAAATATTTCCTTTCAAATCATGACGGTGTACGATTTCGCCCTTTGATGTACTTACGAGTAAATTGTTACGCGTGTTAATAAATTTTGATGCTGAGATTTTCGTTGTAAATAAAATATCGCTGGCGTGATGGTTTCTATGATATGACGTTTTTTATTTGTAAACGAAAATAATATCAATATCCGATGAGCTTACTTAACAACAAAGTCGCTTTCTCTGTCCCTATGTCCCTATGTATGCTTATATCTTCAAAACTACACAACGGATTTTGATGCGGTTTTTTTAATAGATAGAGTGATCCAAGAGGAAGGTTTTTGTGTATAATTCTACGCAGACGAAGTCGCGGGCAGAAGCTAGTATCGTATATTTGCTGATTTTTTTTAAAGAATTTTATATTACATATTATTATGTCAAATCTAATTTCCTTTGTCGACGCGGTTGATAAAATCAGAATCAATTAATTTTATACTAAATGTAAGTATGCTATACTCAACTGAAGAAATTTGACTGTTTTTTTATAAATTGTTAGAACTGTCAATGACCAAAGACTGATATTTTCCAAGTGAAGCAAAACACTTTTTAACAGTTTTACTATTCAGCAATATACTCGTATATGCGCCACGTGTACATATATGTAACAATCACCACCATCACACATGACGCAAATGAACTGCGCCGCCTCTTCGACGTCTGCTGACATTTGGAGCAATTTATTAAACTATATTGGACGGAATACTGTGAAAACGACCATTCGTCTTAAGACAAAAATTAAATCTGTAGATTTCGAAGTAGTGAGAATGAATAGTACACAGGTGTGACGCACTTGAACCGGCAGCAGGATGTCACGCTGTCGATGGTACTTAACGTCAGCTAAGCTCGAGCACTCGTTCACGACCGTCGCTCTTGCCATACGCTTGTTCGTTATTTCTGCCCTTTGCCGACAATCCAACCAGAAGAAACATCTTTTTTCCACGTCACACGTTTACTTTCTTTTTGATGAGCGAAAGCTACGACTAAATATAAAGCAATAACAACGTACGATGCCTACGGTATGACATGTTCAGTGGGAGAATGTTACGTGCTAAATAAAAGTCTGTAGTACGTACGTTATGTGTCGGAAATTTATGACGCAATAATAGAGCTGAGTTGAAAAGGCGAATCCAATATGTGACATTCTCATATTGAGGCATGTATTTAGATTTTCTATTTACCCAAGTATTTCAAATGATATATGATTTTGCAAACGCGTCATTATTCGTTCTTCATGTAGGTATCCTATGCAGAAACGTTTCTGACGCATAGTACTAACTATGCCCTTAATAGAAAGTGGTGATTCACATAGATATAATTTACAAAGTCATACAATAAGTGGATAAAGTACCCTTGGGGGTTAGGAGTTTTTAATGCAGCGCAAATTGCGTACGTATGCGTGTTTATTAAACTTTGTAAAGTCGTCTTCTTTTAGAGTTTCCAGTTATACCCAGAAAGCGAAATATCCCTTCAAAGCGACTACATGTAGGGAAGGTCAGCGCGGCGTCGCGACGTTGCGGCGCGGGCGGTTAGATTTGTAGCGAGCGTGTTGCGGATGTTAACGTACCGTGACAGTTTCTTCTCTTTGTGCGGTAACAAGCGAGTTGGGCCGACTTGGGCCACTGGACAGAAGGATAATAAAACTCCGGGGCGTGCCTCCCCACTCCGGACGGCCTTTCTCATGTTGATGAGCCCGCCGAAGCCCACCGCTACACGCCTACTATTTCATAATACTTTTTAATGGTCTGTTTATAACGTTAAAATAAATTCAGCAAGTATTTTAATTAGACCCAACACAAATACAGTCTATACGCGCAAATTGGGTCGCAAAACAATGAACGCGGGTTAACTAGATGGAGTCAGTAGCGTAAGCACGAGCTCGTTACTTTTTTGCTCAAATCTGGTAAAACCCATACGTTGTTAGGATTGCGGTCGCCTCTGCAAACTTTATTAGTTTAGGACTCAATTACGTCTGTACTGCGGGAGTAGCAAGCGATAAAGTTTGTCAACTCCCGATACCATTTTTCACGTGTTTTTTGCCCTCGCCGTAGGAAGAGTAACAATGTTTGGTTTGTGTGACGTCTCTTTGTGCCCAGATGCGCCCGTAACGGGTGCTGCAAACAAAACAATGGATGCTGACTTTTATCATTGGAATGACAAAATGTTGCCTATTCTACGCTCGGTATTGTAAATACTTGTGCAACTGTAGGAAAAATCTAGCTAAAATTTTTGGCAAGACAAACTTATGTTGAAAATACAATGGGATAATATCCAACATAATACAAGAAGTATTGACTTGTATATCTTTAAGTGTGCAATTGATGATAGAGGTAAACAAAATAAGGTTAATATACAGGCAACAATAATCTACAACATTTGACCTTTTCCCTGACTTCTTTCCAGTTGTTGTCATTTGACTTGCCTATCGCATCCTACAAAAGAGGAAAACAGGAAATGTGTGGATTTTTTATTAAATTAAGTGGGGAGAAGTGAGACAAACAGTGGCCGCTGGCCCCTGCCTCGTCCTTACGTTTCGTCCCGTCCCCTGTGTTACGCGAGCGGCTCTTATTCCACCGCCATTTTTACTTGCCACTGTTGCTAATGAAATTAGAGTACCCAGTGCTAAGACCTAACGCAATTTAACGCCGCGAATTTTAAAATTCTGTTATCTTCCCGCAACTGTACGTAGTTTATGCAGCCGAGGAGAAATTACATCGTTCTGTCGGGCCGACCTCGGGACTTGTGAAAAAGCAATGAAACCCGCAGGGTTGCTCAGGGTTTTTTCATGCTAATACACTACACCCAGGTAGTTCTATTTTTCTCTTAGAGGCTGTCTGTTACGTTGTAGGACTGTAAAATTGCACCTTTAAAACGTTAAACTGCAGTCCTGTTTTAAAATATGATAAAATATGAACGTTGCAAAGGTAGACAAATAAAGAGACTCGAGAGAGATAGTCCCTTTAACTTTATCGAACGTTGTCATTATTAAAAGTCAATACGTTACATTATTATTGGTCAATTTCCATTTCACTGGTCACACAACCCAAGGCAATCTTATTTGGCGATGCTTTTAAAATAGTCATGCCATAAAAACGACGTGGTTTAATCTAGGACTTTTTAACAGTTAGTTAAAATGTTTGTCTGTTTATATTTTTAGGTGCAATGGGTACAGCAGCAGCGAGAGCGGCGGAGAGTCAAACGCGACTACTCGCAGTACGAAGGCGCTTGGCCGCGACGACTGCCGTCGCATCGTCCACACCATCGCGCTCTCACTTCAGCCGCTTTCTACCCCGATCCATTGTTCAAAGAGCAATGGTATTTGGTCAGTTCATTTAGTATCGATTCGAAACTATGTAATAAAATTTTGTGATGGCTAGACACTGATTCAGATTAATATCTTTAACAGAACGGTGGTGCCAAAGACGGCCTGGACATGAATGTGTCCCCGGCATGGCAAAAAGGCTACACAGGCAAAGGTGTCGTCGTGTCGATCTTAGATGATGGAATACAGACAAACCACCCTGATTTAGCACAAAACTATGTAAGTAAATAAAAAACTTATAATATTTGGGCTGTCAAATAATGAAATATTAACTAACTTAATGTTCTCTTTCAGGATCCGGTTGCATCAACCGACATTAATGGCAATGATGATGATCCTATGCCACAGGACAACGGTGATAATAAACACGGTACAAGATGTGCCGGGGAAGTGGCTGCAGTCGCGTATAATCAGTATTGCGGAGTTGGAATAGCTTATAATGCTAGTATAGGTGGTGTCAGGATGTTAGACGGTGTCGTCAACGATGCCGTGGAAGCTAGGGCCCTGGGGCTCAACCCTGATCACATAGATGTCTACAGTGCTTCGTGGGGACCTGAAGATGACGGAAAAACTGTTGATGGACCAGGCCCGTTAGCGCGAAGGTAATATTAGTCTGTACACATTTACGCATCAAAGGTTAGTGACGTTTGTACTTTGTTGCTTAAATTGTATTTAATTTTACAGAGCATTTATTTATGGAGTCACAAGCGGTCGCAGAGGCAAAGGGTCCATCTTCGTATGGGCGTCCGGAAACGGTGGAAGACATACAGACTCTTGCAATTGCGACGGCTACACAAATAGCATATTCACACTGTCGATATCTAGTGCCACTCAAGGGGGATACAAGCCGTGGTATTTAGAAGAATGTTCGTCCACTTTGGCTACTACTTATAGTTCAGGTACTCCAGGGCACGATAAAAGTGT
This sequence comes from Pandemis corylana, assembly GCA_949127965.1. Lineage (NCBI taxonomy): Eukaryota > Metazoa > Arthropoda > Insecta > Lepidoptera > Tortricidae > Pandemis > Pandemis corylana. Next base: position 8,852,871 of record OX421866.1, on the reverse strand, counting down.
AGCTACCGTTGATATGGACGGTAGGTTGCGACCTGACCACATCTGTACTGTAGAGCACACAGGAACGTCCGCATCTGCGCCGCTTGCAGCCGGTATTTGTGCGTTAGCTCTTGAAGCTAATCCCGACTTGACATGGAGAGACATGCAGTATTTGGTAGTCTTAACATCACGGCCTCAACCTTTAGAAAGAGAAACAGGCTGGATAGTCAACGGTGTCAAGAAAAAAGTAAGTCACAAATTTGGATACGGTCTTATGGATGCCTCTGAGATGGTTAATTTAGCGGAACAGTGGGTATCGGTACCGCCGCAACACATCTGCAAATCTCAAGAAATCAACGAAGATAAACCCATCGAATCCACTTTTGGTTATACATTATCAGCACACATGGATGTGAATGGTTGCGGTGGAACAGTCAACGAAGTACGATATCTGGAACATGTTCAATGTAAAATATCACTAAGATTCTTCCCAAGAGGTAACTTGCGTATAGTGTTAAAATCCCCTATGGGTACTATCTCAACGCTACTTTTCGAAAGACCACGTGATGTGGTTAGCTCCAACTTCGACGATTGGCCATTCTTAAGTGTTCATTTCTGGGGTGAACAAGCTGAAGGAAGATGGACCCTTCAAATCATCAACGGTGGTAACAGACATGTGAATCAACCTGGTATTCTCAAAAAATGGCAACTTATATTTTACGGTACAAACATCGATCCTGTCAGACTACGTTCAAAGAGACCATCACCTGGAGCTCCCGCCTTCGCTTTTCCAACCGCTGCGGACGGTTACGATACGATCGGTGATTCTTTTTACAATACTGACGCGTTTACCAACTATCAGAATTTTCCAACACTATTCGCCGCGGGTTCTGACCCGGAGAAGGCGGTAGCTCGGCTCGACGGACATAACGTCCCCTCACCGCAGGGGGAGAATGTCCTGGCTGATAGCAATGATAGGCGCGTCGTGCATGACTGTGATCCCGAGTGCGATTCTCAAGGCTGCTATGGCAAAGGACCTTCCCAGTGCATCGCTTGCAAACATTATAGATTGGACGACGCTTGCGTATCCCGCTGTCCTCCTCGAAGCTACGCCAACCAAGGTGGAGTGTGTTGGCCGTGTCACGAGTCTTGTGAGACCTGCGTAGGTCCCGGATTAGACTCTTGTCTCACGTGTGCTCCCGCCCATTTGTTAGTGGCAGATTTAGCTGTGTGCTTGCAGCTATGTCCGGATGGTTATTGGGAGGACAGCGAAGCTTCAGTTTGCCGGCCGTGCGCCGCTCATTGCGCGACTTGCTCTGAACGAGCGGATGCGTGCAATTCCTGTGATCACCATCTGTTACTTCACGGCGGCACGTGTATGGCCTCTTGTCCACCCTCTTATTATGAAACTGAAGACTACGGCTGCGCAAAGTGTCACCCTACGTGCGACACCTGCGAAGGACCTGGAGAGATGCAGTGCGTGACATGTCACCCCTCACACTACGCATTAGATGGACGCTGCGTCACTTCATGTCCTTCGAGATTCTACGCTGATAAGAAAAGGAAAGAATGCGTAAAGTAAGTCTAAAAAATCAATTCTCCTTACACATGGACTTCTATACAGAATGTCTCACGTTCTTTCATTTCCAGGTGTCAAGTAGGCTGCACGGCGTGTACAAGCGCGTTCTGTTTGGCTTGCGAAACTGGTTGGGAACTGAATAAAAAGGGCAAGTGTGTCCCTGTCGGTGGTGACCACTGTGCGACATCAGAGTTTGCCGACGGTGGATTCTGTCGACGCTGCAACGCTGCTTGCGACACTTGCTACGGCGCTGCTGACGAACAATGCCTTACTTGCCCGTCGCCCAATCTTTTACAGGACAACAAGTATGTATCCCAGACTCAAATTTATAAAACTTTCAAGCTGAAAGTTACGTGTTTTTGTCACTTACTGGTAGTACCTACTATGATCTCCGGTGTAAAAATAAAGAAACATGTTTTTAAAATGTTCAATTATGATTTCCACTTTTTGTTTTCGAAGCATCGCATTCAAAATCACACTTCATCCGTAGAATTAATATTAGCCTGGGGAAAACTCTCAAAACCGGTAATTTATCGTAGTACGCCATATTACAAAGATGTCGATGTAGATGTTTTGATTAGATATTGTAGGAGTTTTTGCTGAAACACAATTCGTTTATGACTGTGAGAGCCATGTGTGTATTTTCTCTACAAAGATGGCTCTTTGTAGAGGTCTGTGGGAAATAAGTTGTTACGAAGGCATCCTTCAGCAGATGCGTGACGGAGTGCGCGCTCGGCTTCTACTCGGAGGCGGGGCGGTGCGCGCGCTGCGTGCACGGCTGTGCCGAGTGCGCGTCGCGGCTCAACTGCACCGCTTGCGGCGGCTCGCTGAGGCTGCAGTCCGGTGCTTGCAGGACCGCTTGCGCTGATGGGTGAGTAGTAGCTGAAGTCAGAAAACATTACAATTGCTGATACTTTCCTGGGTATGTCACACTCGAGATAAGAGAGGTATTATTGACCATCCTTTCCGAGCAGCGTTTTGTAACAGTTATCACAAAGAGATTACAATGGTTCGCGGATTAGACAACGGACGTATTAATTTCAAACTAAAGTAGTCTCTACTCATAAATCCTATAGACAGCCCTAATCGGTCTTTTAGCGGGATTTGATTGACTACACCCGCTTTAGATTAGTGCGAAATTGTGGTTAATGCTTTTTTTATTCAAACAAGTTTCATCTGAATCTTTCATCTCAGAAAGGGTTCTATTTACACACTAAAAGGGGGTAACTATGACGCTACATAAATAAGTAGTGTATGACACATGCGATCCATTACGGTTTCATTGTGAATATGAAGAAAACCATTACTCAAGAACGTCATGTTGCATTAACATCGCGTGACACGCGACTATGATTTAGCCATGTCGTTTCGCGGAAATAACTATGTTACCGCCCATTCTGATTTTCATTTGGTTTTTTACACGATATTCATATTAAAAGAACACTTTAACACGTGTGCAACTTTATTGTTACAACTTTATTGAATATAATTGGCTCATGCCATATTATGGATGAGCTCTTAAGTCGCCTGCTAGATTACCTACCCATTGTCTAAAGTATTCTCGTAAGGTGGATTTGAAGCTTTGCTGCAGTGCCAGTATAGCAGTAATTTACAGTGTATAACGCCTGCCCTTCTTTGACAGTTACTACGCGGATCGCAGCACGTGCTCTAAGTGTTACCTGTCGTGCCGGACATGTATCGGGCCACGGCGCGACCAGTGTGCCTCCTGCCCTGCCGGCTGGAGGCTCGCGGCCGGCGAATGCCATCCTGAGTGTCCGCAAGGTAAAATACTAAGAAGTCTCATCTTGCCTCGAGTCCGAGAACACGGGCACACACACACACACACACACACACACACACACACACACACACACACACACACACACACACACACACACACACACACACACACACACACACACACACACACACACACACACACACACACACACACACACACACACACACGACCGCGATAGGATAAGAACTTGAGACAAATACAAGAAATACTTAACTATGTATAACAGCTTCTCTGAGTATTCTTTTGTTTAGTTTTGAGTGGGAGGACAACTTAACATTTTACATAAAACTCAGTCAAAAAGCTTTAGGTGCGCTTGACCGACTACACTCGCGCTCCCTTTTAATCTGAGCAGAAACTGTTAAATCAGAAAAAAGAATGATGACCGAAAATGGATAGTGAAAGTAGTTTGATGGGCTTTTTTTATCTGAATAAAGATCTCCTGTTCCTTCTGAAAAAGATAAATGATTTACTAAACTAATTAAAAATAAAACTGTCTACCAAGGTTTCTACCAGACGTCAGACGGCTGCCGACGCTGCCATCACTACTGCCGCGAGTGCGACGGCTCGGGCCCTCTCCACTGCAAGTCCTGTCCGCCCCGCTTCATGTTAGATGGTGGGCTTTGTATGGAGTGCCTCGGCTCGCAGTACTACGATGCGAGCAGTGGCACGTGCAAGGCGTGCGACTCGACTTGCCGGACCTGCTCTGGTCCGGGGCAGTTCAGCTGCACAGCCTGTTCCAGGCCACTACGGTTAGACAGGTAAGTCCTAGAATATAGCATCATCTTTCCGCTCAGATCGTAAAAGCTCATCGAGGGATTGGGCGAAAATCTTGGGAATAATGTTATAACCCATCAATATTTTGATTCCCCATTCCATCTATACGCCAACAATCACGCAAAGCGTGGCCCCGGTTTCGTTACCGGGCTCTGTCTACCCCGTAAGGGACAAAAACGTGATTTATGTGTAGGTAGCTGTGGCGTGGCGTCAAGTATATCAGAAGGCAAGCTGAAGGCAATTTAACTAGCCATTTCCTCTAATTCTGCACAATAAAAGTGCCCAACTGCCTTAAAATAAGCAAGCCGGTGGGAATCGAGTTCTGTGGACGCCACGTCACTTGTAGATAGCTATGTATGCATAGCACCATTCAATTTGGTTTAAGGCTTCTTAATTTATAACTACCAGAGATCGGACAAATTTGCGTCATTGCTCGCAATAATGTGGACATGACTCCAAAATTAATCAAATATGTAATCATTTAATTAATTTCTTACTTGACTTAAATTTTAATTCCTAGTCAATAATACAAAAGTTTGTTAAAGTATGGATTTATAAAGGAAATAAATCAGTATTTTTTCCAAATTTTCTGCAGTCAGTCTATTTTTTTACATCAAAAATATACTTAAGTGCTGAAAAACTCCGCTCGCACTCCACTGATGTTAATGGGGCAAACTTAACAACTGCCACTTTAATTAACATTTTGCTAGTAATTTTATGCATGTGTAAATTTTTATCTCCGGGAGTTCAAATTTTATTTCGAGAAATTGATTAAATTATTAATTATTTGATTAATTTTTGAGTCATGTCCACTTTATTGCGAGTAATGACGCAAATTTGTCCGATCTCTGATAACTACAAATAGCTAAAGAGATACCCGGGAAAGTTTCTTTGGTACAAAGCGAAGATAAAAATGGTTTTTCTTCACTTTGGTTTTCATTGGCTAAACTTGTTTTAGGTTAAACAATCAATGTGTGACGTGCTGCGCAGAACGAGGCACCGCCACCAACTCCACAACAGCTGACTGTTGTCATTGTCACCCTGAAACAGGTATGAGTAAGCAGAACCCTACTTGTAATGATGTTGTTATAGAGTGTTTCCATTTTTTTTTGTGTCAGTTCTGTGACGACTCATAAAAATCGTATGTAAGTGGGCATTGGCATCTAATTCAATGTATCGTAAATGAATGCTGCGCTCGACAGGCCTTACTTTATATAAGACTAACAATATAAGTCTTAAATCTAATATTTTGATATCCATTGCACAAGCAATTCGTAAGTTTTTAGCTGGGTCTATTAAAAAGTTTACAGATATATGATAATAATTTTAAGTAATAACACATTTGCAGTAAGTTAAATTAGGTAGGTATATCGAATCTCTTACGACAAAAAACAATTGTTGATTAACTACGCTGTTGTTACTGGCACCGGCGAGTAGTTTATAAATGGAACGATATTTTTCATTTAACTGTTTCAACATAGCGCAGATGGCTTGTTTCCATTTAATGAGTTTCTTGCTAGAAATAGAATACGCCCGACGGGAAATTGTTTCGACTGCACGCCTCTGTACTTGTACGGAGAACCTACGGGCCATAGTTTGAGTTGTTTTAGTTTTTTATCACTTAAATTAACAATATTTTGAAGAAGCTCCTATGTGCATCGAAAGGTTAACTAAACTGAACCTTGCAGCGCACTGAGTAAAGATCACTAAGTAAGATTAACGACCTAGAGATACGAGCTTTTTAAACGTAGTAGCGAAATTAATTGTCCTTTAATCTTTGTCAATTATAAAGTACTTATGTAAGTCTATTGATTTGTAGGTATTGATTGACCTACACTACATATACTACTAGTTTAGTATTGTTTCGGTAAGCAATCTCAAAAAACGGCTCATTCAACGGCTTCTTCCTTTGGAAACTTTGGTTAAGGGTGGTACTTATGACCACTTCTCCTTTCCTATAGTTCCCAACCACTTCCAAGCTAGGTGTGGTTGGGATGAAGGGAGAAAGCGCTGTCACTTGACAAATCAGTTTTTGTCAGAAAAATAATTGAACTTTTTGTCTCATTAGGCTCGTCATAAGACTTCATTAGTCTTGTTTACAGCAATATTTATGTTACAAAGAAGACAAAGGTGTCATAATGTATTCCTTTAATTATCGATTTTCATTTATTAATTGACTGGAAAATTAAATGTGACGGAGTATGCTAATTAATCAGTAATACATACACTCCCTGCACGACGGGGATCATTTTGCCAGTTCGCGTATTATTAAGCAATCAATATTGATTACGACCATCCAGGGAAGTTGTAAATTATCATCATACATCATTTAAATTCAATAAATACTGTATTCGGCGAGAGCCGTTGCTTTCCTGGAAACAACATGCAAATTAAATTTAATAACAATCGGGGTCGCTTATAGGAACTAACGGGTATTTCAATAATGTTCTCGTGTGAAATAATTTGAATCTGTGCCGATTTCGCTTTCTGTTTACCTACATCGTTTGTAGATGCAACAGTTGCTTGCAGTCGCAGTGGCATTAAATGCTCCCTGCAGAGTTCTGTAGCTCAAAAAAAAACGAGCAACTCTTATAGGATCACTATAGTTCCAATCATTTATTTTCTCGATGACAGGTGTAGTTTGATAGTTATAGTGTTGTGACCTAATAAGTGATCAGTAGATACGATATCGATCCAATTTTATATATACGAGTAGTTGAGAAGTATTCAGCTATGGAGCGAATAAAACAACCGACTTACTTGAATGCTAATTTATTAGAGTCTTGTCCAATGCGCGCAGCGACGTGGACGCATTGATGACTAATTAAATAATTATTTAATTGTGAAATTAGCGCGGCGAGGCCGCTGCTAATAGTTTTTGATACGATGAGTGGTGAACGCATCGTGAATGGGATCCTCGCCTATCTGCAACAGAACCTGCAGCTGGTAGGTCAGGATACGGCGTCTGCTGTGCAGTTCTGTTCGTCGAATTATTCTATCGACGACATCTGCTCAGCGAAGAAGGTGCTTTTTCAGTCCATTGGGATTGTTGGCACATATGTACCTCACCGGAGAGGAGATGAAGCCGGGAAAAAGACCCTCGAGGATATTGTGGATACCTTGAGGGATCATGTTCGCGGTATGCCTGAGTTCGTGGCGGCGGAGGTCTCCAGATTCCCGTCCAGCACTCCAGACCATATCGAAGTGAGCTGCCTGCGGAGAGAAATCGTGGCTCTCAAGGCAGGCATGGCAGAGATTGTGAAGAAATTTGAAGATTCGCAGGCCGTTATCACCGTATTGCGCAAGGAAATCACCCGCTTGTGCAATAGTGCCCCGGTAACTAGGTCACCGACAGCGTCAAATTTCAGTAGCAATGACCGGGCGTCCAGTGTCGCCTCAGTCGAGTTGCATGTTGCTGACACTGCGCATAGTGTGGTACGTGCCGATTCGTTGCCCCCGTGCCCCCTCCGCGCGGGGCCCCCCATCACCGCTTCTAAGGAATCACGTCGTCGCTTTGCTGACGTCGTTACCACCGGCAAGCCCGTCGCAGCCCGCCGGAGTGACGCGCCCAAAAAAGCGCGTGAACCTCGGGTTCCTCCAAAGGAGAAGCCCCCTCCAAAAGAAGAGGCTCCTCCTAACGAGAAGCCCCATCGCACCGTTGTGGATAAAGAGGGTTTCACAACTGTGTCAAGAAAGCGCAAGCCACGCAAGAGTCTGTGTGGTACTGCAGAACCGGTTGGTTGTGGTCTGCGGGTCGCCACACCGGGAATGGCGCTGTATGTCTCGCGCCTGCACCACTCCGCCACGGCTGATGAGATGGCAGAGTATGTCCGTCAGAAGACCGGCTTTTTGCTGAGGGTCTTCCAATTGCGTTCGCGCCACTACGTGCACTTCAGTTCCTTTGTGGTGCGCGTTCCGCGGCCGCTGCAGGAGACCATCGCGTGCGCTGACTTCTGGCCGAAGGGTGTCGTATTTCGTCGGTTCCGGGGCAACCTACCGAATCCAACACCGGAGATGACGACGCAGCGGAGCCACAACGTTTCGTCGCCTAAATAATATTTATTATATTTTTTGAATTTTATAGCGCATTGGTTTCGACTGTAATGCTGTAATTTTTTATTGAATAAATAAAATAAAAAAAAAAAATTACTAAGCGTGCAAAATGGCCGAATGACAGTATGTTTGTAATGAATAAACTAAAAACTACTGGACAAACAAAAAATATGTCACCATTAGAATGCTACATTATTCCTGAGTAACATAGGCTATTTTTTATCCCGGTAAAAAATTACAACGCGTACAAAGTCGCGGGAACACAAATCTAGTTCAATATATGAAATACCGATATAATATCGATATTTCAATCATAACATCACTATTTGTATTCCCATAGAATGTAACTTTATTAAAATGTTTATTGTTTATCGTAGTTACTTTAAAAAGATATTACTACATATATGGACTCAATTTGTCTTAGATGAATATTATATGGGATCAAGGAACAAAATTAGGCAGTTGTCATATTTTTTATTATACCTCGCATTTAAAAGTTAATTTTTGCGTAAAAAGCGCAGTTACATTCTACGGGAGCTGTCATCGAGAAAATAAATGATTGGAAATACTATAAGGTCTATTTTTTCATACTAGATACTAAAATGACAATTCGCACCCTTCGTGGAAGAAAGACGTAAGTCCTGTAGAGCCTTAATAGGACTTACGTCTTTCTTCCACGAAGTGTGCGAATTGACAATTGCAAATGTTTTGCAAAGCTTTTATTGTTTAGTGGTGTAATGGAAACTAGCCACAATTGGCGTAAAGAGCAAATACAAGATTGGCTAGAATAAAAAAATATTAATTATGAAGAAAAAAGAAAAACATACATTAAGTTTGGGATAATTTAAAATTAACTTACAAAAATCTATACTAAATTTAATTTATCGTTAAGTTTCTATAGTGGTGGGTTTTGAATTGCAAAAAACAGGCAACAAAGGTAATGTCATTTTAGTATATCTAGTATGATAAAATAGTGTGCCATTGGTATAGTTGAATTGCTCTGAATATCCAGTCTAGTAATCGATTATGTTGAAATTTGGTATACATATGCCCCTAACAAGGACGTGTGTCATAAGTAAAATGAAATTTGAATGTGTTTTGTAAAGGCAAATACGGTTTTTGTTTGGATATTTGAGCTTCAAATTTTGTGAAAAATACGGAAAATATAATGCGGTTGCGTATTCGTTCTAGGTAAGTGTTATTGTGTTTGTTTTATATCGGTACCTTTGGCAGGTGACTGCATAAACTCGTCCGTGGCGGGCAAGCGGCGGATCGCGGAGTGGGGCGCGCTGCAGGCGGAGGGGGGCCGCGCCGCGCCCGGCGTCGCCGCCGTCACGCTGGCGGTGTGCGCCGCCGCCACCGTGCTGTTCCTAGCCGTGCTCGTGGCCCTACAGGTACGAACGTACAAGCTGTGGCGTAATTACAACGTCTGATGTATGTACTAGTGTTGCCGAAATATTGATGCGTATCGCAGCGTATCCGGTTGTTTTGAAATCTACGATCCTATATTGACATGGCAGTATCGCGATAACATTGACCTAGACTACAGGCCCATGACCAAAAAATGTGGGTCATATGAACCACCAGGTGACGTATATAGGACGATATAAGAGCATAAAATAATAAGATTCAGCACTATGCCTTCACTTGTAAGCTGTCCAACTGAGTGCTGGTGAGAATTCAAAAGTGCAACCCTCGATTTTTTCCCCTTGTCGCATGATTTTTGTACGGCGTTGCAGAATAATGGATTAGAAGCTGTATTGAAACAGTATGAAACTGATGCCGTACAAATGGTGCGCCACAAAGTCTGTATTTTTTTTTGATTTTCTGACAATTTCCACGGTAAATTTGGTCATTTCATTCTGTACGGCATCAGTTTCATACTGTTTCAATACAGCTTCTAATCCATTATTCCGCAACGCCGTACAAAAATCATGCGACAAGGGGAAAAAATCGAGGGTTACACTTTTGAATTCTCACCAGCACTCAGTTGGACAGCTTACAAGTGACGGCATAGTGCTGAATCTTATTTTTTTATGCTCTTATATCGTCCTATATATGTCACCTGGTGGTTCATATGACCCACATTTTTTGGTCATGGGCCTGTAGTCTAACCGTCTTGTTCATGTCATTTAGTGACTCGGTTTATCGAAAGTGAGTATATTTGGCAAACAAATTAGAATCCATCCGCCAAATATCTACGTACAGGCAAGCTTATCTCGTTGATAGCGCAAACGAGCCAATGAAGGCCACAGTTAACGCTCCGAACACCCGCCTATGTATTCCCGGGTCCCATTCTAATGATTAATGCCACCATTTCGATGCATTAGTCACATTCAATTCCTACGCGGCTGATTTATATCGCATACCACTACGATCGGTACTGCACCAGACGTAATAAACTTCACTCAAAGTGAGATTATTCTGTACACGGCCACCGGCGCGATGTAATCTCGTGTTTCTAACTTCAGTGCGCGCAACCGCACTTCAGTTTAACGTTTGCAGATTAAACCTTCGACCTACAAAGGACACTATTAAGCAAATTAATCCTTTATAGCTGCGGTTATTGCCTGTAATACGGAGACTTTATGTCAATCAATCAATCACGCATAAAGCTGTGTTCGTGAACGAGTGAACATTGTTACCACAAGCGTGCGTACTGGGCGCGTATAAATTGTACCCAGTATCATTTACAATCGATAATGGGCCAAATAAATAACATAAGTTTTTGGTTAAAATCTAAAGCTGCCTAAATTACCTGCAGTAGCTACTTGTTGACTATACTTGCATAAATATGTGCTCCAAATTTCAAGTCAATCTAACCACTATAAATTTTACTAACACGATTTGACCAACACAAACTAACCTCACTAACGGCCTCCTGAAGACGTTAGCCGTATGAAATGACAGGGCTCCATGAGACACTTAATTAAAAACCCCATGCTCTCTGGTGAAATATGGATACTAACACAGTTATGACTAAACTACTAATAATAAACAGATCTTTGCTGTCTGAATAAATGCTTTTATTTTATTAGTACCTCTTTGCGTATTGGTAGCGCTTTTGGTAAGGAGCTGAGAGTTTGATTCACTTAAAATCTTGGTTGCAAACAAAATCCTAGTCTGCATGGAATTCTGCACGAACAAAGTAAAAATTTTAACTTGACGACAGAACTCATATTGGTCTCAAATGCAAACTGTTCGCTTCCGAAATTATATTCTGAAAACATATACATACAAAGGAAATATATGTATGTTGCCAGTTATGTATATTACCAGTAACAGCTAGGATCTACATTTACGCTAGGTTTTTGTTTATGGCTTGTTTTCACCTGCAACAGAGTAAAGTTTAATTCAAAACGAACAAAGTTGCCAAAAAACCACAACAAATTCCGTAGTGAAAACTAATTTCCCTTGCGCTAGACATTATTTCGCTTTTGGGGACGATATCGCGTGAGCTGTATCGTCTTTCGTTTAGCTCGGGAATTCTGAACACTAGCAACGTTTCGCTTTGCATAGTTTTGGAACGAATTGCAAATATTCTGCAGTAGGTAAATGTATTTTTGAATTACGAACAGTTAATTTGCTTTTAAATCCTTCAATTTTATTAGTCTGTTTTTTTTTCAAATAAAAACTGGTAGGTTATAGAAAAAACTAAACGGTACCTGCTGATAACGTGGGATTGGTTCAAAATATAATTAAACCAAGTCGAGAAAGTCTAAAGGAGATCTGTAGCCAGTAGCGGGAAGCGATCAGGGGTTTTGAAAAAAAAAACAGTACTGTAATTTTCAACATGAAACTACCGTGAGACTTAATCATTATTACACATAAACGGATAACTCACGTATAAAAAGTCGAGTGATGCTCGACATGTTTCGGACTATTTCGTAGTCCTTCTGTACTGTACTGTAATTCTCTTTTATTCCTTAAGACATTACAGTGTACAAGTCGATTTTCTTCGACTATTTTCATCCCACTTGATACAAGGATAAGGAAGTGTCCCTTGTACTGAAATGGACGATGCTTGACGACGCAACGTAATTTATTGGGGCCGTATCATTTGAATGAAGACCGAGGGTTCCAGTCTGAGATCTTTAGGCCGTGCTCAAAGTGACACACCACAGCTTACGTATTGTTGAATTATGTTTTTATGACAATCTTTATTATAAAACACTGTGATATTAAATAAAAAAATAATAAAATAAATAAATAGTGGACAATTTAAACCAATTGATCTAGTCTCTGGTATATTCATTTCTCGAATACACACATCCACTTGACACAACTTACATGTCGTGACTTTGAGACAAGTTACGATAGATGGCACCAGACGCAACTAATGGCGTATACAAGCGATTAAGTTTTTCGGTAGGACGCTTGGCGCGTATAGCCTAGAAGTGCGGGTTCAACTCGTCCGGCACCCTGATACACTTTTTCGTTTATAATAAAACATAGTTTTTAGTACTGTTATGTAGACAAATACATCCATATTCTGCTTTCTAAAACAGTGCCGTTTCGTTACGTACAGGTCCGCAGTAAGCACTCGCCAGCGTCGCGATCGCGCGGCGTGGTGTACTCGCCGCTGGCGTGCGCGGACGAGGGCGAGGTGGCCGTGCTGGCGGCGCGCTCGCACTGCCCGGCGCAGGCGCAGGACCGCGAGCCGCTGCTCGAGCACGCCACCTAGCGCGCGCTGTGATACCCGCGAGGGTTGCCAGGACACACTACCCGGTAAAGCCTACATACAAGGTATCTTAAAAGTTCTGGAGTATTTCAGCGGGTGGTCGGGTTAGGTTGATTAAAAGGTCATGTAAAGTTTTATCATTGTGATGTTTTATTCAGAATTAAATCGCAACTTTAACGTCGCGTGCGTCTTAGTGACTTAACACTGAATCGAAATTACTATATAAAACTTTCTACAGAATAATTCTAAGACACCTCGTATATCTCACAGCAGAACAACACTAAACCCTTGGGAACTACGCTCAAGCCATCTTATTTTCTGAGGTGCGATTCTCCGAAGAAAACTCTTCCGTGAACTAATCGCTGCGTTTGGCGGACAATCATAACTTGACCCGTTCGCTCGATTAATAGACACGGAACCAGGTGACTTCCATGTCTTGTCGTCGGCCGTACGAAAAGCCCAATGGCGAGCTACCTTTTCGTTCGTAAGCATCTCCCGAACGCAACGATCACTTCACGAACATGGTTCATTCACACCCCTGTTCGTGCAGTCCGCGCGAGCTTTGTGGAATCTTAGGTAGCGAATTAACATGATGAATAATCGTGCTCTAGTGTAACGCCCGCACGGGCGAGTGCGGGGTATGAAGCGACGTGCGGGCGCGGCGCACACCCCCGCTTCCCCAGCCCCCGAACCTTCGGAGCTCGCGCGTCGACTGTAGTTTGTCTTCACCTTCTAACCTAAAAATTTACTTTTGATTAAGTAATATACGAACAGTAGTGTAGCAGTAGTAGTATACATATAGTGTTATTGAGTGACATGAAACTATCCAATGATACATTTTTAGGTATTGTGTTTGACCTGTTGCTGCAATTGGTTTCGTATAAGAAATACCTACTAAAGAATCTAATGATCGTGAGCCAAAGTGAAACGTTAGCACAGAAAATGTAGGGCATTTTATGGGTAGAATTTTGTTTACTACTTTAGAAAATCTGTTGCGAGAATTCTATGATCAAATTCTTCAAACAAAACTTTAACCTAGTTTACTTACTTGTTGTTTTATGTTAAATAAACCAAATAAAACGAGCCCTAATTTGTTCCATTGGCTTGCTTTAATTGAGTAACAAACACAAAGTTATTTTTTAGGTTAGAATCGTGTTTACGACTAAAAACGAGTAAGATTGAATTTGATTTATATCGTTAACAACCCGTGATAAGCTGGGTAGACTGTAATTGTAAATATAAGTTAATGTCTGTTAAAGTTGCGTCGAATAGCGGGCATCACGTTTGGTACGCTTCCGGCTTAACAGCGTAGGACCCTCTGTTCGACACAACTTTAAACTCTAGACATGTCCAAACCCTGGCAACCCTAGGCATAAGTCATTTGTACACCCGAATTACTAGTGAATTCGAAGTGAAACAAATGAGTTTCGATATAAGTCACAAATTTAGTGGTACGGTTATTATGTCGAAAATTTCGAATATTTATGTAAAATCATGTTGTTGGCACGTTATTGGAGAGGGTTTCATGTTGCTGCGTTACTTATTATAAACTGTAACGCCCAAGAAATAAACCTATGTGTAAGATAACATGAACCGCCCATATTCGTAACTTATACAGCCGTTTACTTTACGAATTACGAATGCATAATTGTATCCCTATGAAATTTTCAACACATCAATAGGCGCTTTGTAAAATAAACGAGTACGTACTGTCGGGTGCCCACTATGTATATAAAATAGCTAGCTAGATATGAATTGTAATTGAACAAAAGTGTTAGAGGAATAGCGTCGGGGTCGTCGCGTGGATACGTCGCTAGTATTGTGATATGGAAGCTTACCTACCTGTAATATTGATTAGCCTTGTGTTTGCTGTTGCCTTGTTTGTGTAATCGAAGTTTCCACTAGACTCGGTCGTGCCTGATTAGCAACTAATGTGGTTCAAACTTAGTGCTCGTGTTTTATCCTCGAGCATTATACAAACCACGTCAAGGCCAGGAGTCTATTGCTAATTAATACGTTCTACGAAATTTGATAATACAAATTAATATTCTAAAACCGGGTACTCGTCTGCGAGCTTTAAACGTAGTTGTTACATCAACCAGAAACCTTAGTGTAGACGTGGCTCGCGTCTCTGCCACGAACGGGACTACATGTTCACACTTGGCTTTGGTTACTGCAACGTGCAACTGTTACGGTAACAGCTCGCAGATGATTACCCTGCTTAACCTTATCTGGACAGAACAGCTCCTATCTATATGGTGTGCGTGGGCATTGCGAGAGATTTTCACAGTGTATTCCTGGCGTCAAAACGAGTAAAAAATGTTATATAGACCCTAGGTCGACATTATGTGAATACCCATACAAAATGAATTTTAAAAACGTATGATTCGACCTGTGTTCATGTACCATTTTTACTCCTTACGACCTAAGTAATAAACTAATACACTGTTCAAATCTCTCACAATGCTTACACACGCCATGTATATTTATCATCAAGTTTTAAAATAACCTATATCTGGAACAGATAGCGAAAGTTGGTGCGGTCTTGGAACGTCACCGAGCTAAGTTGGTTATGTTCAACGTTATCTTTGTCTCCAACGACTTGTTTCTCGACTACGGTAGTTATTTGATATTGTTTGATACCGCGGCAACAGCAAACTAGTTACTTACTAACCACGCCATAGCCGATGCCAGATTTGATACGTCGTTGTTTCTACGCGAGCTCTCTTGTTATGACGTCACAATTTTATACGCATCGCTTCTTAAAATAACTAAGCTTATTATCTAATTTTAGCGAATAGGACACAAAGTTACCATATGTTGTACAATTTACTCTCTGTGCGTCCCACGCAGCCGTATATTATTTTTATTAGGAAAAATATTATTATTAATACTTAGTGAATCCATACTTTCTTTCTAAGTTGACAATTATATGCCCTTAGTTTTAATGTAATTAGTAAAATTGTAATCACTTTAATTCTTTATAAATCTACTATGCGGTTATTTTAGCATCGATTTTGCTCTTGCGGTTTTTGTGTAGTTGGTAACAATTGAACTGATTACCACAAAATTATTACAAATCTTCCAGAAAGTTTAAAATGTTAGACTAAAATATTAAAAATGCAAAATATGGCTCGCATTTTGTTCACATTTGTTAGGCAAATGAATTTTATATGTAAATGTTCAAAAGTTTAACTTAGAACTTTCAAGTATTTTCCTCAAATATATTTTAGGTCACAAAACGGCTATAATTGAAATTATAACTAATTTAGAGGTAGCATCATGTCGCACTCATGGAAAATAATGTGCTCTCTAAGGCTGGGTATGTGTTAGCTAGATGTTATTATTATATCTTTCTTTTCATGTTTACATGGGACGGTAACGTCTCATTCGCGGATGGCCT
The DNA here is from genome assembly GCA_949127965.1 of Pandemis corylana. Classification (NCBI taxonomy): domain Eukaryota; kingdom Metazoa; phylum Arthropoda; class Insecta; order Lepidoptera; family Tortricidae; genus Pandemis; species Pandemis corylana. Next base: position 8,836,601 of record OX421866.1, on the reverse strand, counting down.
AAACACAAATTCAGCCTTATCAAAGACGTATTGTTACCACTTCTCATCACAAATGTAAATAAGTGTAATTATTGTTGAATTATTGATAAATAAAATAATGACAACGTCATATAAAAATGGTGACTAACTATAGTTAGCTTCCCAATTAAATTAAAAGTTCCATTAAGTTCGCAATGACTCGGTTCTCTATTATTTCTTCGTTGGCTGTCTTGCCAATTATGAAGCAGAATCTTGTTTATTATTATAGGTAAGTACTTGTTTAGGATTTTTTTGTATCAATGTCTCGATAGGAAATTTATTTTAAGTAGGTACTTGAATTAATTAATCTTGACATCTGACTCTCGAGCATTTTTGTAAAATTTTAGTGCCTACAAAATATTATTATAAGTCGATCATTATGTTTACTCAAAAACAATAAAATATGTATTTGTCTGATGAATATAGTATTTATTGCAGTTTTATAGATTTATTTTAATGGGAATATTTTTAATTAAGAATATATTTTTGTATGAAATGATCTTATGTGCAATTAATATTTGTAATAAAAGAAATATGTGTTACGTAGTTGTTTTGTTTTGAAATCACCCAATCAAGCTCTGTGCTCTGAAATAAAAAGCCGTGATCCACGGCAGCACAAATAAACGTACAGAATGCATCCGCTGCGACCCGAAACGTGTACGTAATCGCACAATATCCCTATAAAAACCAATCACATCCCCAATACGAATAAAAGGGGACAGGGCGGCCACAATAATACTGTCCATCGGATCCTATTAAAATAGCAAGATATTGGCCTGTGCTTTTGGGTATCGGCTGTAGTCTAAATGTTAATGCGGCCGTGGACAATAGTATGCAAATAGGCCCCCGGCGGGATTACTGTCATAATGTATGCGAGCTTCAATAACAAGGGTCTGACCCTGGGTAGTACTTGACTTACCTGGACAGGTCTTGTACGCTCTTTTCATTCGTTATTCAATTATAGCGACCGCTTAATTTGCATTTGGCTCTATTCTAAAGGCTCTTTGTCCGATCGCGAGAACACTAGGGACGCTTTTGTTTTAAGGGACTTAGTAATACGCTTGTAATGCCTATAATGCCTACCTAGGCGATGTGTCATGTGTGTTTTGCTAAAGTTAATGTTTTCTTTAACCTGGAAGTTAGTGAAACTATTAATAGTGGGATGGATACAAGAGTTGCTAAAACCTCCAAACCTCAAACCGAGGCGACCTTAGTCAAGGCATCGGGGGCACTGATCTGGCAACCTTTTTTTAATACTCCTAAATATATATATATATATTTTAAATTAACTTAAATATAAGCTTCGATTCAATGGTGTGTGTGAAGTTCCTAATCCGCTCAGGGCTCGTGTGGGAACTATAGCTATAGCCCAAGTCCTCTCATTTTGAGGAGGCCTGTGCCCAGCAGTGGGAAAGTTTGGGTGAATGGATGGATGTGTGTTACTCAATGACACGCCTGAACATATCTGCATGATATTGGCACAGAGATAGATTATAGTCAGGAACAGCACGTAAACTGTTTTTTGCGCCGGAAAATTGCATAGTTCCCGTGGGATCGCGATAAACCAATCCTTCACATACCTACAGAGTCGCGAGTTAGTAATTCGTAATTTGCTAATGTCTAGGCCATTGTGCTATGTTTTCATCTAGTTTCCATAACAAATCATTAATATTCAATGATTCACGAATGGAATATTGTTATACTGTAACCAATGTTAACATACCGCTCAATAAATGTCCATTACCAAGAACAGGTTCTGATTACCCATTCATCTATTTCCATTCGCAAATGATTTCAATAGAATGCTTATTAACATGGTATTCATCTACATTGAGATGGCCGGGAAAAAAGCACCCGAATTCAGAGAATAACTTTCAAAATGGCGTATTAAAATGGGCTACATAATTGCAAATAGAACCTTTTGCTTTATGGGTGTTAAGTTGAAAGTTACTGGTACGCGCGTGTTTGTTGCTAGCATGTGATGGTTAGCTTAAGGACCTTTCCTTTTTGCCGTGCCGAGAACGGTATAAATTAAAGGTTTTTGTCGGCCGGTACGTCGCCCATTTGCGCTGAGGTCTTTGTTGATTAGTTTTTGCTGGTTGCGCGATTTAAGACTGACTTGTAGCCAGGTGAACTGAACAAGCCACCTGCGCGGTTTTTGAAAAAAATACTGGTGTTCGCGCAGGCGAGATTTTCTGGCAGCGAAAATAGAAAGAAAGAGACGACATTCATTCGCTTTTGACAGACACACAAGTATTAAGGAAATAATTAAAAAAAACCTCGGACATAAAAATTGAGTGTCTTCGTAAAAATAGTATATGCACACGGTTTCATAAAATGAATTCGGAATATATCGGTGGTTGGATTAGTTTAACCGAGCAATCTTGTGCTTTTTACGTTTATTTTAATTCTTCTCACCAATATTTCCACCCATTGATCGATTTTCAAAGTTGACGGCGTCAAAGGGCGACTAATTTTGAATCAAAAATTACCACGAAAAACTTTGATATCGAGTATCAATCAATCTAAACTAACCGCCTGTTGAAATCCGGAATATTTCTAAGGCACCTTATATGGATATCAATCAACTACAATAAATTAAGTTTTCAGTACCTACGTTAAAAGCGTATTATTGAAAAAAGCCAAGAACTTGTTCATAAAACTGCCAGAAATATTATTTTCCGTGCAATTATATCGTTTTATGTGAGGCCCGTAAAACAAGTTGGTCAACTAAAGACATATAAGTTTGATGGACCCTGGGCTCGTATTGATCGCCGATAAAATATGATTAGCTGTTTGATAATCGCGTCACGTCCGCAATAGGGTCGAATTTCAAGCATTATTACGTCCATCTCGAACCTTCCACTTTACCTATAAATACGAAAAAGGAATTATAGACGTGCTTATTCTACAAGTTCTAGGGTGACGGCACCAGCAATGGCTGAGGAGAAAATAATTCACAATAACTCTCATTTAAAAGAAACGAAGGGATAATACTACTACCTACTAATTTATTTTACAAGTCTTTTTACAACCATATTATGTTTAAATTAAGAATGAAGTGTCCATTACTGGTGCTTGTCAGCTTAAAGTGTCCAAAACTGGTGCCATCATCCTGAAAGAAAGAAAAAGAAAGAAAGAAGACATTTATTCCTTTTTGCGAGACACACAAATATAAGAGAATATATCTACACAATTTTCTAGAAAAGAAACAAGAAAAAAAAACACAGACATGAAAAATAGATCATCAACGTTGATCCTGTAACTTTTATTTTGTAAAAATGAACCAAATTCAGATTAAACTTTGAGATGTTTCTCTATAGAATAAAAAAGGGAACCATAGAAATAGTTTGTTCTAGGAATCTAGGTACGTAGTGTGAATACTTTTAGTGCACGGTTATCAACTATTATGACAAAATTAAGTTCAAATTACAAATAAGTACCTTGGCCACATCCACCTCAAAATCTACTTGTAACCCTGTAAATTATCCAATAAACATAATATACCTATGAACCTTGCTGTCCATCTTACTTAGGTACTAGGTAGCTATTAAAAATGCAAAAACTTGAAGGATTTTTGTTCAGCGTCATCTCTCAGAATGAGAAGGGGATTTTTGTTAGGTACTCAATAACGACAGAACAGCTGAGCAGAATGAATGTAATTTGAAAGGAGATAGATTAGTCTGAAATAGTTAGCACATAGGCTACTCTTCGTCTCCGCGGGATAGCGATAAATGATTTTTTTACACATGAAGTCGCAGGCAACAGCTACTAGTTATTATAAATATTAGCTAAGTAACACGTAAAATTGTAATCCGAATAATGAAACGATAAACTTGGCATTGTGAAGAAAACCGTTAATTTTGATCAGACTAATCAATAAGGAAACAGGCTAGTACAAAGCTATAAACTCTTTAAAATTAACCACTGCTACGGTTCCAAGAAAACGTAGACAAGCTACGACGCGCTACGGCGTAGGGGCGTTGGGTTTGTTGTTTCGTTGAAGTAATGAATATAAACGGAACCCATCACTATTTTGATTCCACTTTCCACCTATACGCCCACAATTATGAAAAACGTGGCCTTTTTTAGGTCTTGTTACCTTAGGCTCTGTCTACCCCGTATGACATAAAGACGAAATTTATGTAGGGGAGACCGAGGCGAGTTGATACAAAGCCGATTTCTCTGAACTGTGACAGTTTATCGGGCTGGTAACTTCGCTAATTCGTTGCTCTTTCTACACTCCTCAGTTTGTGTGAAGTTGTGACCTCGCTAACTGTCATAGGTGCAGAGAAAAAGGCTTTGTATCAACTCACCTCTGTCTCAACTCGCCTCGGTCTCCCCTGTGTATGTATTAATTATGTAATAGCAGTTGTACGATGGCACGGAACCCTTTGTTTATGAACTTATTTTTGCGCTTGACCGGTTTTTATTCCCTAAGGAACGTGACAACCTCAACCAAGTTCACAAATTCAATTATCGGCCTTTTACCGACTTCGTTTGACGGCGTGTCTACGGAGGCAGGATATTGAATTTATTTACATACCCGTACAAACTATGTGGTATTCTACGATACATCGTATGGAAACTATAACTTGACCTGTTCTCTGACTGGCTTTATATGGAGCCAGGAGTCTTATGCCGTTGGTCGTATGCTGGCCAGTTGACCAGACACATGACTCCGTATAATACCTACGGTAGAACGGGTCAAGTTATGATTGTATATCAAGCGCAACCATCACTTCGCGAGTATTTTTTTTTAGAGCTTGAACTTGTATAATATTATTTCGCTATCCTACTAGTATTAGTAAGCCGCCTAAGCCGTGACAGCCTAGTAGTTTGACAAATGGCTTCTCAAGCAGAGGATCGTGGGTTCGAATCCTAGCCCACCCTGAGTTATTTGGAATTGTGCAAAAGCAATATCCTCGGTGAGGAAAAAGTTGTGAGGAAACCGCTTACGTCTGGGCGGGAACTACAGACCAAATTCTCTCATTATGATGGAAGGCTTGTACCCAGCAATGGGACGGATATAGGCTGAAGATGATGATACCTACCTAGCTATAGAGCTATAGACTGGTGAGCAAAATTAATAGGTCACTTAGTATGAAACACTCCATACCAAGTGAGCCTTTAATGTTGCTCCGCACCTCTCTGTAATTGACTACTCTACCTATACAAAAGCATTTGGCATTATAGGCAATTGCTATTACTGTACTCCAGAGCTGGGCGTAATCAATTACTTTTGGAATTAATTACACGATTACATTACAGTAATCGATTACTTGGATAATCAAAATTACTCTAATACTGTACTATGATTACATTTTGTAATCCATTCGTTTGGAATCAGTATTGTAAACCACTACTGTAATCTTGATTCCTCGGTAATCAAGTACTTAAGTAATCTGAATTACTGTTCCACACTAGATTACTTCACTGGCAAACCTTATTTTATAATTTTGTTAATGTCACTCAAATAAATTGATTACCAATTACTAGTAATAGATAATTACTGATTCCTTGATATGTAATCGTAATTCACCGTTTCGCTTGATAACATTACAAGTAATCTGACACCCAGTAATGTATTAGAAAGTAAAATCAAGTAGGTAATCGTTTAAACAGGAATAGATTACGAAATGCCCATCTCTGCTGTCCTTGTATCTGGGCGGCGCAATGCATTTAGTGCTGAATCAAGCCTAATACCTAGTACTATGCCGCAGCTGCGCATGTAACTCTGGTCTCTATCTCAATCAAAGGCAAAGGGCTTACTGCATTCAATTTGACTGTTCACTTAATCTGTGTAAAGCATGAGTCAGATCAAAGAATTACACAATTTTGAATACCATACGCAGAAAAGGAAAGATCAACGCAGCTGACTAAAGTGCTGATAACCTTAAAATAAACCAATTTGAGCTACCGTGTCAGACAGGATGCACACATACACACTCGCACACAACCATACATACCCGTAGGGATGAAACTTATACACTCATCTTTTTGCGTCGGGGTTAAACATTTAAAAGAACTTATTGGATTTGCTCGCCCTGCCTGTTGGGCGTTCATCAACCAACCAGGGCCAGGTATAAAACGTTAGAGCACCGTTTATGTATATTCGTCTGACTCTAGCTTACAACCGCGTCCTTTAAGTTGGTTGACATTGCCCCAGCATAATATAGGGCATTAAATAGTAAGATAGCGCGATAAGACGCCACTACACTTCTCCATAGTTTTGTTCATATCATCGCAATACTAAGTCCCATTTAACTATTTACGTGTGACTGAATATTGCGAAACTTCAAGACAACAGGTAGAGCTACGTGATCGCTAGGAAGTCGCGACACAAACTCGCCGTCATATTTCATAAGCTACGGTTAGTTTTAATCACTGGTTGGTAAAACTCCCCTCGGAGTCGTTACTGAATCGCAACTTTGTGCCATTTCCACTGCGAAATAGAATCCAGATGGTTTTAATAGCTTTTTAACACAATTACTGACTTAACTTTGCGGGATGTTTTGTCATTGAAATGTTTCGCTTAATGTAAGATACAATGTCGTTTATTAAATCTGTGTTGATGACATTTTTATTGCAACTGCCTTGACAAAATTTTGTTACTTAACGAGACGAGAAACGAAACGATTTCAACAAATGAGATATCACTGAATTCTGTTTCATAGCGCTAGTCTCATAGGTTACGTTATTTCCGTAGTCGGCTTTTATAGTTATAAACTTTCTGCAGTAAATGTTCCAGGATTGTAGAACTGTACCTACTTAATGATCATTGATGATGGTCACCTACATGCTTACCTTACTTTACTTTTCTGTTTTGTGAATTTAATAAATGTGTGATATGAAAAAGTTAATTTAAATAACGTGTTGACCCAAGCAATCAAGTAAACAAGCAAACAAGCGAACCTGCAAGCTTGCAATAAATGGGCAATCATGCAAGCAATAACACATAATAGTAGGAGCAAGAATGCAAGCAGCATTTCATTTCCCTTGTTTTATGGACGTCACATAACATGATCTGAATTTCTTGACTAATTTTAATTTTAATTTCATATTTTGTCATATAATTTGCGACATTTCTATATTTTGTTAAGAAATGTAATTAAAAAAAAATCATGCATATTCCCCACTAGCTTCTGCCCACGACTTCGTCCGCGTAGAATTAGAAATTGGCATGTTTATCGCTATCTCGCGGGAACTATCCAATTTTCCGGGACAAAAATAGCCTTTAACCTGGGCGGTAATTTTCTCAACAGATAAGTAAAGTTTGCATCAAAATTCGTTCACCCGTTTTCACCTAAAAACTGTTGGAACGTGTTCTGTTATCGATTCTAAGTATCCCCAGCCAATTTTTTTCTATATTTTCCATGTACAGACTCGTCCCTCTCAGCCTTATTATATGTATAGATTAAGACTTGATCTAGGCCGATGGCTAAGTTTTATACAAACATTGGAGAAATAAGCTAGCCGAGTGTGAATTACAGTTAATTATTCAGAGCCCACCGTTTGGTCAAGTACAAATGAAGTGTGGCAGTTCAACCAATTTGAATTAAAGTACTTCGAGCTTGCTTCAAGCACGCAAATTCGCCGACACCGGCCCGCTTAGAAGCGACACAGAGCTCGACAGGATGGCGAATACACTAAATATTATTTATGTGAAAATAATTTTCTAATACACTGTGTTCTCTGATTTAAATTTCTAAATGCCAGTGAAAATTAGAACACAGAAAAATCCGAAAACTAAAGTTATGGCCGGGAATCGAACCCGGATCCTCGTCATTCCGTGACGCGTGCTATACCCCTACACCACCCATGGCAGGGTGGTAGTCTTCGAATTTTTCTATCTGTTACTAGCTGTCACGTGACCTTTGTTACAATGCGATTTTTTGTCGCTAAGCGTCATCTGTTTGAATGATGTACGACACATTTGCAAACCATTGACCAACCATTACATCTAGAGATTTGAATTTTAACAGACATAGCGTCTACTTATTATAGAGGTGCATTAAGGTGAACTAGGGATAGGAAACTAGCCTACGAACGGGCGAAGCTGAAGGTACCTTTCGTATGTGAAAATTGAAAAAAAAAACTGCGTTCTAGTCTTGTTTTTTTTATATAAGAGGGGGCAAACGAGCAGACGGGTACCCTGATGGAAAGTAATCACCATCGCCCAGGGACACCTGCAAGACTTTCACCTGCAAGAATCACAGGTGCATTGCCGGCCCTTTCAAGAACAGGAAGGCTCGCTTTTTAAAAATCCCTAAACTCTCAAATTCTCAAATAATATAAATCTTAATGAATACAATAAAAATACAAAGAGATACTCTTAAATTTGATACTGATCCTTATCATACGACACATACCAGAGGTTAAGATAGTCTAATACAAACTTATGCTTGGACAGTAAAGTTTGCACCAAGGTTTCCAAGTCTCAAAGAACACATTTTACACGTTTTACACAGCATAATAATTCAAAATTTAAGACCTATCGAAATAGCCTTAGTCTACGCGCGAATAAGGTGATGGACGAGATATACGATCTCAGATTGATTTTGTCTTGAGCTCCATAAAGAGTCGATTTGTTTCTTAAACTACAAATAACATTGTGTCCCTTCTATTCCACACTCCGTATTAAATTTAGAGGCTCATCGGCACTGTGGTTCTGTAACACATGGCGGGTCCATTAGGAATACAAGTGCAGCAAAAAGGTCTTGTAATGGAATTCTCGTGTAGCCCAATTGTGCACCGTACGTGGAGTTCGGAAAGAGTTTGACGCGGCAGGATGTTTCTTTTGAGGTTCGGAGTTATGCGGATGGAGCGTAGTTAGAGATGTGATAAGCTAATAAGGAAAAGTGGTTTTTTACGTAAGTATTGTAAAAAAAGGTGGGTCTTGGATTTACACCCGGGCTCGCTACTATAAGTTTTCGGAATGACATTTCCGGTGAAGGAAAACATCGTGGGGTTACCTCATAGGGATTTGAAATACCCGAAATGTATTTTTTTAGTATTTTAAAACACCAAACCACTGCGGCCATTTCTGAGCTCTGATTAGCCGGCCCAAGGTCAAGAAGCACACTAGAGTTGGGCAAGCAGACATTATGATCGATATCGACAATGGGTAAATCGTTTAGTTATTGTGTGGCAAAGTAAATAACACTCACTTCTTTACTATTTAACAAATGAAGTACAATCTATCGCGAAAATATGTAGCGCAAGTAATCGCGGTCCCTATTCCGAGGAAAATATTTCTAAACATGTACTTAAACAGAAAATTTTTAAAATCTTTCCAATGAAAGTAATTGTATATTAGGTACTTAACTTCTGTAGAAATTACGCTCCAAACTAATCCCCGGCACGGCCACAATATAACCCCGACTGAATCCACCAAGTGCTAGTAACATCTACTCCCACTCAACGCCCCAGTGGGGGTCTAAAAGTACCCAGATGAAAAATGTTAGGCCACATAATAACTCAGGAACACCCGCGGCTTAATGTACGGGTCACGGGAAATAATTCGGAGCCACGGGCGACCTAGCAAATTGATATTAAAGTATGCGACACCCCTTGTTTATGATCTAAGGCTATTCATGATCATCCCTGCTGGAGAGCGATGAGAAAATAATGAAAATGATACGCGGGATCTTGTATTTAAGAGACAAAAATCAGCATCAGAGGTGCGCCTTGGTAAAGTTCCAGTTAAACAAGGATTAAGTCAGAATTTGATAATTGAAATGAGCGTAGCGTAGACGTTTAGTAACGCAACATTTTGAGCGTGAATTTTGTTTTAGTAGGTAAGTATGCTTTTTAAAATTTAACAAATAAGATGGTGACCGTTGGACGATAAATAATCTGAATGAGACAGAAAACGAACCACGTGACGTTTTCCAAAGTAAATACGACAAACTTAAGGGCAAGATAGTTAGGCAGGTCATCAAACAAATATAGAAAATGAGCTTAGTAAAATTCTAAAAAGTAGAAAAAGAAAAATTCGAATTAAAAATAAAATAAAATAACTACCCACCGAATAAAATATTTACACTTCAATTATAATAACACCTAACGAACGGGTGACGTAGACGCACGAAGAATTAGATAGATAATCAGTTTTCAACCTGATTGTTTTAATGAATGAACTTCTAAACAAAACACAAACGCGTAAATCATGTCAATGACTGTTTACGTTCTCCCATCGAGTAACCGAGACTCAGTTTACAGTGTAGGCAAACAACAAAGCATCAGCAAATAATAAGTTTGGGTCAGGCGTGATACATTTGCGGCGGGTTTACTACCCCCCGTTAAGATATAGATTGTCTTGCCTTGTTTATGTTAGGTTGGTTTGTTTATTGGATCACGAGGAGGCAGTTTCAGTGTTAAATTCTCATGACGTAAGCTTATTGCGTGAGGTTGCTTAAATAGGTGCTCCACCGATAACGGGTCAGAAGATAGAGCTCTTTGACAGCCTTATGGATAAATCGGCTTATTTTAGTTTGCTTTATAATGTAGACCGCTTAGAATGAATGCAGACAAAGCTCAGTCTACACGTCATTAAAATTAATCTTCAGTCTGTCTGTGATGTGTGAAAAGTAAAATAAAGTCTGAGAATTATTTTGTAAAAGTGTCTTTTGATTGAATAAAAAATACAACTTGCATGAAAAAATTATATTTAACGCGAGCGCGGCTGCATTGCGATATTTGACCTCGCTATATCGCGGAGTAGGTATTTACTAAAATAGAATGGTACATTTTCTCAAACATGCTCGGAAATGTATGCGTTAATGTCTCGATATGAGGACATGAAGTTTCTCGTTTATGGCTCCCTACATTACTTCTTGGCTTAGGCCACAAAAGTTAGTATGAAAATCCATTTTTGTCCGCTGCTCTAATTTTTTAAATTTCTATACTAAAATTAAATTGGCAAAGGAAAAAATTACATACAGCCAACCACCACCACAATCTGTACCTAAGCATAATTGCGACATAAAAAAATAATCTATGGTACTATATTTATGTGCGGTTAAACATGGTGCTCAAATAGCTGGATCAAATTAGTACATTTAAAAAATAAAAAAGGTGGCAAATCGAAAATCTTTTTTTCTGCTTATGCGTATTTCGTAGTGATTGTTATTATAATTTAACAGAAATAAAAATGACTTCTAGTGATGAAAGTGACGGGGAACTTATGAACTGTACTCCGCCTCATTTAAAAGAGGACGCAAATTTAGCTATGCAAAATATGCTACCGGAAAAAAGTAAAGAGATTTACATGAAAACATATTTCCTCACATTGTTTGAGAAAAGCACTATACAAGCTTTGGCCGGAACAGGGATTGCAGGACTCGTTCTATCTGGCCTCGTCTTCGACTCGGCCACCTACCCCAAACTCGTCCAGCAATCCCTTACTTCACGGCCTCTGCAGTAATGTACTATTAGTTGTACAGTATTTAAAAAGTATTCGTAGTATAAAAAAATAAATTGTTGCCTATTTGTTAAAGATATAGTCTATGGTGTATGACATCTACGGGCAACACTAACGCTCTATCTTGTTTTTTGACGGATGTCTTTCTATTGGGTACCTCCCATTTGTTCTATGGATCTGTGACGTCATAGGACTGTTAACATTTTTCTTTCCCAGCAGTTCCATGGTAGAACTATTGAAACAAAAAATGTGCTATTTGTTCTATGGAACTAAAAGCACCTCAAGTTTCCCATCACAAAATTGAGGTGCTTTTAGTTCTATAGAACAAATAGCACATTTTTTGTTTCAACAGTTCTACCATGGAACTGTTGGAAAAAAAAAATGTTAACAGTCCTATGACGTCACAGATCCATAGAACAAATGGGAGGTACCCTTTCTATTCCCTTCCTGTCATGGCTGTATACTTGTACGCACATACGTTTCTATTAATTAAGTCTTTTTCATCTCAGTGCTAGTAATATATACAAAGTGATTGTGTACTGTATTGTGAACAATACAAGCGTGCAATCGATGTTCGCCTTTTATTTACGGGGACTGCAAGAACCTCCCACCAGTGGGCAAGCTACCTGCGCATACCATATACTCTGTCTAACACTATTACACAATGACAAACATTTAAGTATTTAAACATTTTAAACAAAACTGGTATATATAAAATGGTTACTAGTTTAAACAGTTTTAAACTATGGAAATAAAACGCAATAAATATTTATTACATACATACATACATAAATCACGCCTTTATCCCTTACGTGGTAGACAGAGCCTAAGGTAACAAGACCTTAAGGCCACGTTTAGCATAGTTGTAGGCGTATAGGTGGAAAGGGGAATCAAAATAGTGATGGGTTGCTAGCCGCATCGCCTATAAAATGATCCCTAAGAGTTTTGCCCATTCCCTCGATGGGCTTTTACCATCTGCGCGGGATGAGAAGCAACTGGAACAATCTATGTTTTTTCTTTGCTCCCAGACCAGCATGAAAGTAAATATTTATTTGATTATTTTTATAACGGACGGACAGATAGCGGACCTTTAGTACACCATTAGTACCCTTTGAATGCGGAACCCTAAAAAGCTTCTAAGTCATCATAAACAATTAAATAAAATGCTAATTCTGGATAAATATTTATGAATAGCACAAAGGGCTTAGGTACGAATTGTGAAATAAGAATTTCACTTTGTTTTCATCCTTTGTTTGTCGCTTGAAGGTCAAGTGTACTCTCGTAATACCTAATTACAGTGTTAGCCCGATCTTCAAAGGAGACTAACTTGGAATTCATTATTATTTTTTACTAGCTGTTGCCCGCGATTTCGTCCGCGCAGATAACGTCGGAGTGACGAAAAAATAAGTTTTTCACCTCACTTGCTCGAAAAGGCTGTCTTTCTCCTTCAAAATCTGCGTGGAAAAGTGCTTTTTCCCCGCTTGCGTGGAAAAGGTTTTTGAAATTCGAACGTGACGATGACCACCATTGCCCACCTACTCATATACTCAAAAATTAGAACTTAGAACTTCGTATGTTGTCGTCTCGCTTATACGAATAGTACTTAATTAGGTGAATGAGAAGGACGGAATAATACGAACTTCAAATGTCGAACTTGTTATCAGACCCCTAACTTTTTCATCCGATAAAAAAAAACATAATGTCACGTTCAGAAACGCGATCCGGTCTCCATTATTAATTTATTTTAAAATCCATTACTTCCTAAGTTATTTTCAAGATTTGCTAACTTTCGTTGCTAAAAGAAAAAAACGATATTGATTTTTATTAATTATTTTAATTTTTGGTTAACTACAAAAATAGCAACCAAGCAGGAAAAAACAGATATTATGATGCAAATTCAGAACGCGCCCCATTTTTTTTTTAATTCAGTCTAGTTAGTGCGATTTTTTAACTTTCTTTTTAAAAATATATCTACTATGATTAGAAAAAAAAAGTTTTTAGAGATTGCTCGTCGGGAAACCGAAAAGTTGACCATTAAATTATTAGACTAGGCTGTATGGGCTTAGATCCTTTTACCTTTCTTATTTAGACGAAAAAGAATAAAAAAAACTGATTTACTTTTAGACTGTTTTTCTTTCATCCACCATTTTTCTCGCTGTAGTGAGGTGAAAAATTGTGTGTTTCACTCGGCAGCAAAGTTGTTTAGTATCTCGTGCCTTGAAACCTTCGCGACGCTCAGGATTCTTCTTTTGAACCACTCGCTTCGCTCGTGGTTCAATCATAGAATCCTTCGCTTGCTCGGGTTTCAATTCAGGCACTCGCGCCAAACAAACACTTTGCAGCCTTGCATAACAAATAACTATTTTCCCTTTCCCGTGGAAATTTTGGGGAGTGCTTTCGGAGTACACTTAAAGCCTTTAAAGAAACACACGTTATAAATGTTAAGTCTCTTTTTTCCGCTGTTTCGTCTGGAAACGTAAAATCCCGTTTTTTCTCGTCCCTGTGGGCGTTTCGGAAAATCCTTTCTTAGTGTTCCCCTACACTCCCGAATAAACCTACGTGACAAATTTCAACTTTCCCCCGCTTCCCGTTTTTCCCGTTCCCGTAAGAACTGAATATATAAATCCCGTTTTTTTCCTTATCCCGTGGGAATTTCCAAACATCCTGAAATTAGTTTCTTAGTTTTGTAATCACCTACTTTTGTATCAAATTTGAAGAGTCTAGTTATTATAGTTACTGAGATAGCGTCACTCGGAATCGAATATATAATTCCCGTTTTTTCCTTATCCCGTGGGAATTTCCAAAAACTCCTTCCTTAGTGGATGCCTACATTGTATAAGGTATCTATGTGCAAAATTTCAAGTCTCTAAGTCCAGTGGTTTGGGCTGTGCTATCCCGTGGGAACTACGCAATTTTCCGGGATAAAACTATCCTATGTCCTTTCCCGGGACTCAAACTATCTGTATACCAAATTTCAACTAAATCGGCCCAGCGGTTTAAGCGTGGAAAGGTAACAGACAGACAGACAGACAGAGTTACTTTCGCATTTATAATATTATATTAGTAAGGATTACTGCTACTCAGACTACATATCTTGAAGCTAATCAATCGATATTCTTGTTCAAGCTTCACGTTCCGGATAAAATATAAGACGTAATTAATTACTTTTACAGTACCTAAATAAATATATCTTGCTAATAAGGAATATGCATTAAATAACACATTTCTCAATAAAATATGAAAATGTCGTAAAAGAGATGACAATATAATAAGTGAATTAAAAGTAATATCGGGCAAGAAATACGGAAAATATAAGAGTTTTAAACTACTAATTATAGTCAGCAATTAGAAAGAGAGATCCGATATGACATGTGACGTCATTTGTCACAACGCCCATTATAACCACATTAAGTTTTTATAGAAGGCGATAGAGACAAATTTTTGATAGCTTATAGGTACCTTGGTTATTTTTGTAGTCATTTGAAAAATATATTTTTTATAATTGTTTATTTTATAAATGAGCTTTTAAGTCAAGCCATGATAAGAATAATGAATATTCTCTGTTACTAACACATTTTTCAAGACTCTCTAAAGAAACACTTTTTAAAATTGTGATATTTTCAACCATTTTTATGCTGTTCCTCCTCAGAATCATGAGCTCTTTTGACTATAATCGGGGAACTAATATTACTTCCAATTCAACCTTTTCAAAAATTAGTACCTACCTAACCAAGTACTTTGAACCAACAAGGTAACTTTTAAACATTAGAATTTTTAAATTATCTCTAGTGCGGAAAATTCGAAACTGTAACATAAAACCGTAACGTCTGTATTCGAATACGGTAAGGCTCTACAAATAAAAGAGTTACGACATATAACAACTAAAACGTAACGCGTGTCAATAAACACCCGAAACGATTCGACGCACAATCGTCTTCGCTTTTCGCACCCTCAGGATCCAATAACACGTATATATGTATTATATTAAATATTGGGTAGTTAAACACTAGCGCAGCTTTTCTGTACAATGGACAATGTTAATCCGTATATAATTTGGTTTGTAACTTTGGTACAGTATATAAATCGCTAACACTAATAAGGAATGTAATCAAGCTAGTAGATCAGCAGAATTGCAGATGCGTTGCCACCTTAGAGGGCTAAAAAAGAATATCTCATGTGCATTTCGCCGGCTATTTTACTCTCTACGTCGGAACAACACAACAGCGCAGATCCTGCTGCCTGGCGGTAGGATTATCCAGTAAAATGGTGGTAGCAGTCAGAATGGACCTAGCACAATGTCCTTAACTACCTCTTATTCACTTGTTTCATTCAAAAGTTTCGATGAATACTGAATAGTAATTAAGTAATTAAGATTTTACGGACATTTGAAATCCTGTTAACAGACGCACGTTCAAAATGTGGCTTCCCTCAGTATTTCGCTCGCTCTCACAAACCAGAGGTTTGGATATTTGTCCGGCTTTTTTTGCCACCAGCGCCAGGGTTTTCGGATAAACCATCATTACCAAGAAAAATGCGCCACAAACTTGTCAGAAACTAATTTAGGCCAGTCAGTCTTAATAAAAATATTCCTTTTGTCCCGTCTCGTCTCGGAGCTAGGACACCCGCGTGCTTCCACTAATACACGTACGGTACTGCTGTAGTTAAATCCGAGCCAAATTGCGTACATAATTACTCCCGTTAAGCTGAGGTATAACCGTTAATGAAACTGAGAACGAGTTCAACTTTTAAACGTTGCCATGAAAGCAAGCTGTTTCTCAATTCCAGTAATTTGGCACAATTTTTGCCGAGCGCCAGGGCTTGTCGAGATTTATGTCTTGCGTGGCCGAGCGAGTAGTTGGTTGCCGACTGTTAAAGTTTGGGGGAAAGTTACACTTTAATTGAATGGAGGAATACAACGCGTGCGAACGTTTTAAGCTAGTTTAAGTTTTGAAAAATAATTATTTCTTATATTTATTTGAGAAATTGAAAAGTTTATTGAATCAGGCGTAATTTTATGGAGGTCCATTTCAATCTCAGAGAATTTCAATAAGCAAAAAGCAGTTAGCTTGCTACTACACCATCTCTTAGGAAGGTAACTGTTTTTTATTGAAACTGAAAGTAATAAAATGTTAAAATGCGAGTCGGTAGGTACCACCGTGAAATTCTAAACTTTTTTGTTGTTTTGTGTAACCGTATATTAAGCAGAGTGACGTCATGTACTGTATGAAACGTTTGATTCATATGTTATTACAGCTAGGAAGTACCTACCATAAAACTAAAAAGCGTTTGAGTAAACTACTAGACTACAAACTAGACTCACAATAAACAGTAGAAGACGGATGTAAATTAAACTTAAAATTTTTGTACAAACTTTCGGTTTTTTTAACGTATTCCGCAGCTTCCCACTCTCGCATCCACCGCAACTGGACCAACTGACGATCGATTTCGTCATGAGCCACATGCATTCTCTTTTCTATATTAACATCAGCCGGCTTAAAATGACTTGTTTCAAAAGCCGCTACCTCCCGGACTAAAAGATGTTCCCATTTTCAAGCGTACATTATGTCAAATAAGACAGTTGTGAAGGAAATGGCACCTCTAGAGTACTTTTTATATGTATACTGGAAATGGCACCCTCATTTGATGTCAGCTGTTTATAGGGTTCACAAAGGTGAAATACAAGTACATGACAGGTAAGGCTTACAATATTTTCTTTTTCGCTATCACAGACAACTTTTCAATAATAGAAAAGTTGTTATAAGCCTGGCCACCAGGAACGAGCATAAAGTATGTTACAATTGAAGTGAAAGTCGTAAATACCTCTTAAATACTTAAGTACAGTAGCGTGAAAAAAAGTTACCAGCATTGTTCAACATACCCACGGGACGTATTCGTCTTCTGAAATATTTTGCAAATTTTTTTACAAGTCATAATAATACAAAACGACTTCCTAAGTCGTAAACAATAAAAAACGAAAATGAACTTTTCATACCCCATAACTAGTGTAACGACTTGTACGTAAATATGTATGGTACTGGTAAAATTGTTTCTTTTTGGTATTGGTTGTTTAATTTCAATTTGAAATAAGAAACAAAGTTATTCTCGTAATAATACTTAAGGTGATAATATAAGGTAATACGACAGTACATTCGCCTCAAAAACGTCGTTAACCATTTAGGACTCACCTGCATTGATATAAAACAAAAGAAGATTTAAAGTAAAAATTATACGAAGCAGCACAATCTTGCTGTGACGAACTAGTGGACTGTATATTAGAAATGAAAACGGTTTATGATGTTGAATTGGTTTTTAATAAGTATAGAAATAGAACTAGTAAAATGAGTGACCTCGTGGCAGCAGCACCTCCTACCGTGGTTCGTAAGAAACTGAATCAGTTATAAAAAATAAGATGCTGCTGTCACAAGGTTTATACAACTGCCAGTTTTAAAATACATTTTGGCAGTAAAAAGGAATTTATCCTCCACACTTGCATTATGTTACATTTAAATTCTCGTGAGATCAAAACTAATCGTGCCTATCGTTCTCGAGTTATAATTGTGAATTAAAACGTTTGTTTCGTAGTTTTATGACCTTCTTCGTTCATTTAAACATTGAATGACGCTAATTAATAATTTTCCCTTTACAGCTATACGCCCTTAAACATGCTAAACGTGGCCTTAAGGTCTTGTTACCTTAGGTTCTGTCTACCCCGTAAGGGATAAAGACGTGATTTATGTATGACGCTAATTATTCTGTTTTCTATCAGTCCGCACATACAAAGCTGGCACGGGAAGCGTCAAACAACAAAAGTGTCGCCCCAAACCTTACAGCGCTCAAAAGTTAAATGTCTCTTTTTGATAAGCCCGTCTGCATTTACGGAGGCCATGAAGCATTGCCAACTTTTATTCAATGATCAATCACCCTGACTGAAATTGTTTTATTTAAGGAACTCGAGTTAGGGGAACACCAAACGGTTGCGGGCTTTTGGTCGCAAAACTTTCGATGAGATTGTATTGGCCAGATCCCAAGTTCTGGGGGCACTGGGGAGTATTACTTAGTACTAAATAGGCCGGTCGAGTCGCATCCTCTTCGCAGTGTTTGTGGACTCAATGTGTCAAGTAATGTACTAACTTGATGGCGAAGGGAATAGCTACGAATTGTGTAATTGTTTCGCGATTTCTACGTTTCAATAAGCTTCCTAACATTTTGTTGTAACTTACGACTGTTATGTCGGAACGAACCGACTTGTTTCGATCTTTTCGGAAGACCATTCTCAAGAGTGCTCTGGATTCAGGAGTTATACTCCTGAATTAGCTGTTTTGATCTTTTCGGAAGACCATTCTCAAGAGTGCTCTGGATTCAGGAGTTATACTCCTGAATTAGCTGTTTTGATCTTTTCGGAAGACCATTCTCAAGAGTGCTCTGGATTCAGGAGTTATACTCCTGAATCAGCTGTTTTGATCTTTTCGGAAGACCATTCTCAAGAGTGCTCTGGATTCAGGAGTTATACTCCTGAATTAGCTGTTTTGATCTTTTCGGAAGACCATTCTCAAGAGTGCTCTGGATTCAGGAGTTATACTCCTGAATTAGCTGTTTTGATCTTTTCGGAAGACCATTCTCAAGAGTGCTCTGGATTCAGGAGTTATACTCCTGAATTAGCTGTTTAACTAACATAAATCACGTCTCATGAGAGGTTGAAAAATATTAAGTACTTTCCGAAATATTTTTAGAAGCAGGTATATATTTTAAAAGTGGAGTTAAAATGTGGGGGTAATATATGGTTAGTTGACGTTTCTGGGTACGGTAGTTAGTGAAGTTAAAACGCACATATACATTTAATAGTAAGCTGTTAAAGCCGCATAAAAAGGACTGCCTTGAAATATGCCAAACTTCCTATGGCCCCCATAAAATCCCCTGCACCCACGCGTTATTTCCGTGAATAAAGTAAAAACATGGGAATGGTGACGTTCATTGTTTATGGCCCCTTCGTACGTGAGTGTGGAAGGCACATAAAGAGATAATGGTTGCAAAACGCTGAGCTAAACCATGGCTGTAAATGCTTGTGTTTACCGCGAGAAAAATGTATTGTTTTAAACTTCCTGCATGCTATGCTCAAGTGTTTCCTCTTGGCAAAGTGTTCATTGAACACCTTTTGTACAATGCTAGAACTTGCTGAAATCGTTTAACATACTTTACAACAACAATATATGTACATTATACCTACATGAAATCGATGCCTGATATTATACTTCGAGTTCTTTAGATAAAACATTGCCTGCTACGTAAATGCAGTATAGACACGCAAGGTTGCTTGTTTGTCTTAAAAATATGTGGTTTACAAAAACTAAAGCTTTGTGCTGATTTTTGAAAGCACATCACTCGAAAGTGGTATAAATAAGCTTACGTCTCCAAAACTAGAGCTCTAATCAAAGTTTTGACTAGTTCACAAGATTAATAAGAGCTGTGATTGTCTTCTATGCTACTCGTATTTCAAATTCAGCACAATTTTTCACCACTTTCGAGTGGTATTTTCACACATGTGCTTTCAAAAATCAGGCCTCTGGTCTTCAGTGGCGTTCTGTCAATATTCCCGTTTCAGAGCCAAAATACGACCCACCTTAAAACTGAACATAAAAATAAAGCCAGAGGGAAGTTTGATGAAACCCACCGGTGGGTGTAGAGTTGTTAGGGAGACACGCTACTGCAGCACTGCTAGCACGAGTGATAGCGTTTATGATAAACTGAAGGGGTTTAAAACGCTTGTTAAACTTTTTCAAATATCACAGTTTTGCTGGCCCCTTTTTGACCAAAGCGACAATTGTCGGTGACAAGTGACAATTCTATTTACATTACAAAATTGACGAGAATCGACGCTGGTTGGCTTCATATTGAATACCTACGTGCGCATTAACTGTCAGTAGTCCCCGGCAATAGTCGGATTGGTAAAATAGGGGCCTGGTGATTTGTCTACTGATGATATCGCCAAAATCAGGCGTTACTTTGCGGAGGTCCATTTCAATGAACAATAAATATTTACCTTGGTACTCCGCTACTCACGTGCAAGATAATCAAGCCAAGAGAGCGCAAGAGCGTGCAAGATAAGTGTTTATGAGAAACATATATTTCACACAGGCTTGGTTATCTTGCACGTGAGTAGCGGAGTAGCAAGGTAAATATTAAATTTATTGTTCATTAAAACTTGTTCTGTTACAAGTTATTGTAATACCAATCTGACCTAAAACACAACTTAATAAAATGCCTATACGCTTTTCCATGCACGCGGCATAGGATAAAAATAAATTACTTTTTTTATTAGCTAGTATCCGAGCATTTTTAATCTGCGCAACTACTATGTATGCAAAAGCTATTTGTTACACGGCCATTATAAAGGAGTTCGTTTAGCGAGCGTCACATCTGACAGTGGGTTTTAACGTAACAACGTTTCCCCGGGATGTGGGAAAAAACATTGACATGAGATATTGCGGTTTGCCATAGACTTGTACATAAGTGGATGTAGCAAGTCAATCTATCTTGCGTGTCAAAAATATTGATTGTTTTTTGTGGAAGTCGAGTTTGCCTAAGCCACGGTCTCGCATTTTACCACGCGGCGGTTAAGTTTCACAGAAGCAATAATGATGAATCGTGCGAGTCTGAATAATTTAAACACAGGCCGTTAGAATTTGACATTTTCAAATTAAATGTGTCTACGTCGCAATCAATAATAGGCACATTGGTTTCTCGTACATTTCACCGTATAGACGTCATCCACTTCAATATAGGTCCGTGTGGTTTTTGCTAAAAATATACACAAAAATATTATAAATAACGTGTTTCATCTGTCGGAGAGATTGCAATCTGACACAAACGTTTCTGACAGTATTTTAACTCGTCCATCCCGACGTTTTCTGTCACTTATATTTTGTTGACTTATATATAAAATTTATGCAATATTGAAATGCAAGTTTTACGAAACATCGCTTAAACGATGTAGCACTAAAATTTGTACGGTCGCCAAAATAAGTGGTCTACCACTTTACATCCAACTTCCTGTCAAATGAAAATGTCGCTAAAGTCGTACTTTCAAGTTGACAGCCACGTCATATCGACATTATATTTTAAGACGTGCAAAGGATTTTCAATCTTAGGGTGACAGATCTCATATTTGGCTGATGGTGCTTACCACTAAAATGTTGGTAGCGGAGTAAGCCTGCACAGCGCTTCAAGTTTCTTAATTATCATCTCCAGCCTATATACGTCCTACTGCTGGGCACAGGCCTCCTCTCAGAATGAGAGCTTGGGCTTTAGTTCCCACGCGGGCCCAGTGCAGATTGGAAACTTCACACACACCATTGAATTGCTTCGCAGATGTGTGCATGTTTTTCCATCACCGAAAAGCTTATGGTAAATTTCAAATGTAATTTCACACATAAATTCCGCAAAACCCAGTGGTGCGAGCCTGGGATTCGAACCCACGACCTACAGCTTGAGAGGCTACAGGTCAAGCCACTAGGCTACCATGGCTTCAAGCTTCTTAATGCCTCCCGGCAAATTTCGTGTTTCTTCAACTCAGACCGAAAATTGCCGATACACGCTTGAGATAGGTTGAGGGTGGACGAGGAGGTTTAAGTAAAAACACCCATAGTACCAGAGATGTTGTATTCTCGTTAGACCAAGTATATGAACGCGCTTAAAGATTACTTACACGTATTTATTACCTAATTAATGCTTACTG
Source organism: Pandemis corylana (assembly GCA_949127965.1). Lineage (NCBI taxonomy): Eukaryota > Metazoa > Arthropoda > Insecta > Lepidoptera > Tortricidae > Pandemis > Pandemis corylana. The sequence continues at coordinate 8,814,426 of OX421866.1, read as the reverse complement.
GCTATTATTCAATTACGTGCGTCACATGTTGCAGGGAGTAATGTTAAGTCGCGGTTATTGTACGAATTTAGGCGTATATCACACGCTTAAAAAATAGAAGCACGTAAATATGTTTTGTTTATAAACATAAAAACCTATGCCTTTACCGTAAGTGACGGTGAGAAATTCAAGCGTAACCATCCTCGACGTTTCTCCTCCCCGCTTTATCACACCGATTGATAGACCGCGCGACATTCTATAAAATAATTTGCATCAAGACCCCGCGGCTCATTCCGCCAAGTACACTACAGCCAATCCTCCTAGTAACGAACTCCGTAAATTTATTCATAGCCTTCTTCGCTCCTGTAAATGCAATGCCGCGCTATGCAATTGGAATTTTTGATTTCAAACTCATCTGCCGACGTGCTTTATGGACATTATTTGTTTCATCGAGACGCGGTTTTTTAACTGCAATTGCGATCATTGTTTGAATAAAAACTGCTTAAACGCGACGTCGTGCACTGTATGAAGAATTTGATAATGTAGCTACCCTTGTGTTATTTTGTGGGATAAAAAGTACCTAAACTAAAATTGTTAATTCTGGTTACAAACGAATTAAATAAGTAGGTAGCAATATGTATGTTTTAATAACTTTTTCACACATAAGCTAAGCACAAATAAGCTTTGCTCCCTGTCGAGAGAGATCAAAGTGCAACTTTTCTGTTCCAGGCTTTTATAAGTGTTTTTTGCAAATGCAATTTTTTTGAAATTGATAATTGTAAAACCACGCCATTTTTTATGCTGGTACATAGAAGTACGAATTATATGTATTTAGAATTCTTTTTTCAAGTTTTTGAATGTTCGGTGTGAAAAGTTGTATGAGCCACTACCTACTATATTGTATGAACCGGTATTCTAGAGAATAAAGATTTTGGTAATCTTTTCATAATTCACGTAATTTATTCATAAAAACTGTTCTCGCGGCGAAAAAAAGAGTGAGGCCAATTATTCAAGCAAGACAAATACAGGTCCAGATAATTCGTCTCACGTCCCAAGTTATCTGGTTGACAAATTGCAGGCGACGCGTTCCGTTATAACTCAGATATCTTAATGAAGTGCTTTAATAAAATTCCGGTCGCAAGATACCGAGGGCTCTCAAGAAAAAGACAATAAATACCCCTTTTCTCGTAATGTTTCGTAAATTAAAATAATCGCGAGGCTGTGAAGCCGTTGTTTTCGTTCAGGGCCTCGCTTTGAACGTTTTTTTTTACAATACCTTTGTTGTCATTTCCTGCTGCGTACCTTTTCGTTTGAGCCCGATTATTGAGGCTTACGTTACTCCAATAAAAGAAAATAGAATTCAATGCAAATAAGAAATGTTTTATTTTGATGGAGGTACAGCGCCAATAAGACTAATGAGATTTGCTATCGGTAATGCTGCTGGGGTTTACAAACAATGTTTAGGAATTGTTCGTTACACTTCGAGGTATACAACAGCTAGATGGAGTTCAGTAGGCACTATAATACTACAATAACGCACTAACCTTACTCAAAATAGGTATACTAAAAAACTTGTTCACAAATATACATAATAGCTACGTAGGTAGAGAAATTCGCGTTGGGCAGGGCGGTCTGCAATTACAACAGCTCTCGTAAAAACGTAGCTGCCTATGCTATATTATTAAAATGAAAAACGATAAAAAAATTAATTCCTCACAAAACCTTCGTGCTGTTTTATACAGAAGCTTTTGGTATTAAAACATTGACTCTTATAAATATTTAATGCAATATACATTGTACAACCCACTGCGAAGTATTTCATTGTTGGAGCCGTAGGTAATTCAAATTTTAATTTTAATACGTGTCTGACCCGGGTGGTATAAAACGGCATTGAAATTAAACAATTGGTACGTTTTATGCGAAAATTTATGAAGAGTTTTATCTGTATTGTTATAAATCGGTTTTTTACACTCTACGAGGAAATTTTATTAATTTAAATACTCATTTTCTTTACCTCCTAAAATACAGTGTCGGTATCTGTTATTTTCAACAAAACATAAAACTAGAGGTAGGTAAAGAAAATGCTTATAGCAAATATATAATAAATAAACATATCTGTGCATGTATCTCAGTGTTTGTCAATTGTATTTTTCTTGTTTATTTTGCACAATAAAGAGTTTACATACATACATACATACATATATTGTAACGTCTAGACTGGGAGAAATAATATTAACGTAAAAAGATGAGTAATGAAAAATTAGCAAAAATTCGATTAATGTCATCAAATTTTTTAGATATGTGCTCACCTCTTATTTGGAGACCAATGATAAAGAGTGAATTTGAATAATATTGTTTAACTATAAATTGTATAGAATCTTTAATGAAATATTAAGTAAACGAACCGCAATAAAATTTATATGAAATAATTTATCAAAGCAAATAAAACTTCAATTCGGCCAATTAAGTATGCAAAACAGACGTGCTACCAAAAAAAAATAATAACGTTGATTAATAATGTCTGAAGCGGACTCGATCATGAAACGACTGGCTGATTCGCGATTATCATTTTGTATTAAAATTTCGTACATTCAAATGTTTCAATACGGATCTAAATGTCGTCCAAAATAAATTATTTTTATTTTTATTTTACATACATAAATCACGTCTATATCCGTTAGGGGTAGACAGAGCCTGAGGTAACAAGACCTAAAGGCCACGTTTAGTACGATTGTGGACGTAAGGATGGAAAGGGGAATGAAAATAGTAATGGGTTGCTAGCCACATCGCCTATAACATGAGTCCTAAATTTTGCCCATCTGCTCGATGGGTTTTTACCATCTGCGCGGAACGAGAAGCAACTGGTACATTTTATGTTTTTCCTTTGCTCCCAGACCAGCATGGAAGTATTCTTATTTTAAATTTATTTTATTTTTAATGAATGCGATCAACCTGTATTCAACTTAATTCAGCGCTAAGGTATAGAGCTGCGGGGGATCACATGGTTGATCGACTGTTAACTCTCCCCTTATATCCAACACCTGCCGATCAATTCAACGGTTTGTGGGAACTGTAGCCCAAAGCCCTCTCATTTCGAGAGGAGGCCTGTGCCCAGCAGTGGGCATTTGGAGATGATAATAAAAATTAAAAATAGAGTGAAAGAAGAATTAAAAGGAAGAAATTAGACTTTCTAGACTTCTTTTTTCTTCTTTTTTATAATATGGCCCCATCGATCGATGCGATGATTTCGCCAATGTCAAAAATCATGTGACGAAAATGTCGGCAAGGTTGTACGGTAGTACACGGTCAAAAGACCAACCCCCTCCCCCCATGTCGGGCTCTTAGCTAACGGCCAATGATATCCCTCGGAGACCGCCAGGAAATCACTAGCCGATGCCCAGGGTGTACCGGACCAAGCACTTCCCCTCGGACGGATCCAAAAACGAACCGCAGCTCTTGATTACACGCGGAGGTAACCCGACTCGCACCCCAGACTTTTGTCTTTCATTCTTTGTACTCATTGTTGTCAACTTGACTTTTGCTGTCAAAAATGTTGTTGCAGCAAATATTGCCTTTGCCTATCAGGTATGATCAACTCGATGCCGATTCCATTCCAATTCTGTTCCAAAGAGATACTATCTGTGACCAAACTACAATCATTCATTTTTCTTCGGTGCATCGTGCCAAAGCTAAGCAAGATGAAATACAAAAACAAACAGATGTTGACTCTATATTTTTGCAAATGCCAAGTATTGAGTGAGCTGTGCTGTGCCTTCCCGGGACGGCCGTGGTGTTTATTCCGGTTGCACCGAGATTGTGTCGCGTGCCCCGACTTCCAATAGAAGGATTCAGTTGCCGTTGCTGCACCTTAGCTCTGCATCCAACTAGATTACAAACTAAATTCAAAATCTATATTGTTCTAAACTTTCGCAATCCTCACTTATAGCTCTGTAATTACCACAAGGGATTTGAACATCAAATAATTACGCATTTAATCACTACATAGTACAAAACAAAGTCGCTTTCTCTGTCCCTATATCCCTATGTCCCTATGTATGCTTATATCTTCAAAACTACGCAACGGATTTTGATGTGGTTTTTTTAAATATATAGAGTGATTCAAGAGGAAGGTTTTTATGTATACCTCTATGCAGACGAAGTCGCGGGCAGAAGGTAGTAAATAATAAGTAAAATAAATATCTTGGGACAATTGACGCCAACAGTCTAGTCCCCAACTAAGCAAACATATATATACTGACATACTTATACGGATAAATACATACTTAAATACATATTTGACGTCCAAGACTCGAGTAAAACCATTCGTATTTTTCATACAAATATCTGCCCCGGCTGGGGATCGAACCCTGGATCTGAAGAAAAGAATCTTGAGCTTCATAGTTAGGTTTTCTAATGACTAGGCTATCCAGTCGTCAAAATTTAAGTCCCGAGTAGTAGTTTGAGATTCAAAATCTAAATCGAAATCAGAAGTTGTGTTTGCAAATATGCCGCAAAGGGTCAGAGGCAGTGGATAATTGTAGAGCTGTAATTAAAGTTCTATGCTCCTCGAGGAGTTAAGTACCCAAAAAGAAAGCAACCGAGCAAGAGAATCATCGGATGGTAAGTGCAAGTGTTGTCAACTGAAAGGACCAAGATGACTTTTGTGCCCTTAATTTGCCTGGCTGTCTTACTCTCCGCATCGGAACACGACAGTACAAGCTTCGCTATTTAGTGGCAGAATTATAGAATGACTAGCTGTTGCCCGCGACTTCGTCCGCGTGTGTTTTTGTGATACTTACGGCTTTTCTCGATATCAAAATTATTATTATTATGACTATTAACTTCGTCACATGAACCACTGAAAGTATGTACGAAACTATACTTTTAGAATTACGTCATGAAAATAATAATTTACGACACGGAATCTTGAAAAAAAATCAAGTGCAAACTGGTTAATGACTCATCACATTTATTTATACTTTATTTTACAAATAGTTTTATTTATAGTTTTGTTTATAGTTTCTTTATTCAAAAAAGCTAAGTACAGTTTTAATTACATCACTATTAATTTCGCCAAACTATGACGCTTATTGGCGAATACTGCGCTCACTTTAACGATATTTGTACCCTGATTAATTTAAAAAATTTAATCTATTCTAACCAAATAATACATAAATGTTTACCTGTTTTTACCTTACAACTAACAATTCATTTACTAATCCGTTTTAATTAATATTTTACGACTAAATTTTTTCTAGCAGAAGCTTTTTTAATTTATTTTCTTGGTTTAAGTAGGTACGTAATTACAGATTATTAACACTTATTATCATTCTACAAATTAATTACCTACAGGGGCCTTGCCATAGTTGCCATGATGTCTTAATGCGATTCAGTTTAGGTTCGCTCGCTGTCAGATTTATACTAAAAGCACCAACTTTTCACAATAAAATTCTGACATGTTCGTAGCGCAGGCGTAAACGCGCCCTTTGATTTTGCTTTTTATAGGCAAAGGTACCAAGAACATACAGCCAAGCGTTTCACGCCGCCCTCATATTAATATCAGGTTTTCAAATAAGAGTGCGTTCAAAAACCGAACACGTTGTTAATAATGGCGCAATAAATAAAAACAAAAGTAACGGTATTGCATATTGAACTTTAGGTGTTAGGTAAAGAACACAATTTAGGACGCCAATTTAGGTTGATTTAGGATCGACAAAAATCTCTTCGTTGAAAAAATGCCTGTACAGCATGTAATTATTATATTAATGTTTTTTCAAAATTGACACGCTTTTCCGGCTATTATGTCTTATGTACATTTGTATCTATCTATTTTCTTCGTAGTATTATTTTGTTTGTAACTATTACCAACTACTTATACCGAGGAAGCTGATTTTCTTGAGTTCCGCTATTTTGTGCGTAATCACCTCAAAAATCAAATTTCAAGAAAACTGAGAAATTATATTTACCTGTATTAAATTGGAAGTATTATTTAGCAATTTCAAAAGGTTACGCTTCATTGGTTTTTATTGTATAGGTGTATGAAGTTAATTAATTTTAAACACAAAACCCTCTTTTTTGCGCCTCTGGATGAGATTAAAAAAAAATGCTAAAATAGGTATTTCTTTACTTTTATTACTAAGTATTTATTCTGTTTCATGATTCTAGAACAATCAAATTTTCTTTTTTCATACAAACTTTAACCCCCCTTTTCACCCCCTTTTTCCAAAATTTTCCACAATTTCTGTAGCCTATATCCTATTCTGAATTTGTTGGAATCGATTTGTGAACATTTCATTAATATCCGTTCAGTAGTTTTTACGTGATGCTCAGTCAAACAAACAAACAAACAAACAAACAAAATTTTTAAAAATGGTTTTAATATGTTCAGTTACCGATTTTAAGTCACCCTGGTCGGTTTTTTTTTTAAATCTTCAATGTACAGATTTTTTGGTCTCAACGATTTTATTATATGTATAGATAGCCGTTTCGGCGAACCTTACTATTTCTAATAATAGGTCGAATATTACCTAAGTAAACGTATAAAATAAACAATAGATATAACTTTAGGGCACATTACGTACTCGTACCTACATCACCAATATTTATATGTATCTATGTATGTACTCGTATGTATGTATAGCTCTTTATTGTACATAAAACACAAGAAAAAGATGAATACAGGACAACACACACGCAGAAAGGCGAACTTATCTCTAAAAGGAATCTCTTCCAGTTAACCTTTGAACGATTGACGGGACATAAGTATTAGCAAGAGATTATATTGCAGCTAAAGATACTTATTGTAATAAAATTTGAGTGCAACGAACTTATAATTCCTTCTCTGAGGATGGAGGGCTAGGTTCACAGACAATGTGAGCCACTGGCCGTGCAATGGCTTGTACACTTCAATCGCATCTCTCTCTCTCTCGGTTTGTTCGTTGAGGCATGTAAGTGCTTACCGCAGAAACATTGCTGGAACTCAAGAAATTGGTATGAGATAAATAAACGAAACAAGAGTCATGCCAAAAATTCCAATATTAAGAACACAATGAACACTTGAAGTTCCGGGATTTTACGGAATTGCCGTGCCATTACAAAAAATACACGTGTGATTTCCCAAAAATTTCGTCATGATCGTCTAACAATCCGTGAGGTGTTTCATATCTTTCAGACTTAGCTGATAAGATTTCTAGGTTTTTCACGAGTAAAAACAGGATGTAGTTAGCTAATGAGTCATTCCGGGATCTACATCCCAAACTTTACGTAAGTTCCAAAAAACTCCACGAGATTTCCCTAAAATACCATCGTGGTCTTCAATTAAGTAGACAAAATTTAAAAGACAATGTGTGCGTGCATTCTGCAATGTCCGACACCGTATTACAGAGTGTCCGAGTCCAGTCCGTCCAAGTCGCCGATGATTACCGCGCAGCGCACAATGCCCGCTGATTGTAATTTCGGTTAAGCCAGCCCGGAAATGTGTCAGTATTTCATGTGGGCTCGTTTAATATGCCCATCGAAAACAATGCTCCACCACGTCTTTGTTCGCAAACGTAAACGTCCGTTGTTTTATTTATTAAGGCTTCTATTTAAGCTGCGAACAGATTACTTGTGTTTTAATGAGTTTTTATTTGTTGAGGCGTGTTTGTTTGAAGCCGCTGGAGGTTCGGAACGTACTTACATGCATGCTTTATGTCTCGCTTTTTTCTAGAGGGTATATGGAATTTACAGGAATCAGACAACCAAGCTGAGGTCATGTCGTTTACAGGCACTCATCACTCATCGACTTTTTCAACTGTTATTCTAGATTTTCTGTCGCTGAATTAAATTTACTGAGTAGGTACATATTACAAGCAACGTTTTTGAAGTGAAAACTTCTTTAGCGGCGTTCCCCGCTCTTTGGGATGGATATAAAATGTTAAACTCGCGTCAGGTCACGTGGTCGTCAGGACAAGTGACCTGATCGAAAATTCGTGAGATGGAGGGAGAGTAGCTACTGGGTCGTTTAAACGGCGCTGGGCGTTCGCGCGAGTATACGTGTGTATAGTTTTCACTTCTGCCGGCACTCCCGGAGTGCAAGCCTTTTTTTTATATACGACATGGAAGATAAACAAGCTAGTGTTTACGTGATGGATAGTGAGCACAACCACCCGTGGGTAGCCGCAACACAAAATATAGAAATGCGTTGTCAGACTAAAGGGCTAACATAGAATACCTCAAGTGCCAGAAATATCACGAGTAGTTTTATTCTCCAAGCCGGAACACAGCAGCGCAGGCATTGCTTCTTAGGATTAACAAATAAGATGGCGGTAGCAATCCAGACGAACCTTACACAAGACTTAGACCTAGACTAGCAATTTATTTACTAGTAGAGTACAACTTTAAGAAAGACAAAAATATTTTTTTTAGCTGTGCGTGGCACACGACGGACCAAGCACAGGCTGAAGGTTATAATTACGTAAGTTTCGAGTCAAATTCTTAGATATCTAGAAAAAAACATAACGATTTCTCGAGTGGAGAGAGCTGTTTCAAATTACCGTTTGCAGCAATTATCATTAGCGCTTATACTGGAAATCCCTTTTTAATCCTTTCAATTCTTAATCTTTCTCCTGCATACTTTTCGGCTTTCGTACGGCAATTACCGTCTCTTAACCAGCTGCCTCGAGATAACTTAATTGAATTAACTTACGTCAGTATATATTTTTTTAAATTAATATGTTTTTCATTCAGAACTGTTTTTCCGGCAAAAATTCGACCAACTGATGTTTATAATATAATAATATCTTTAGTTTTGATCGATGGGAAGCAGACCCTAAAGTTAAGAGCACCTTTTCTGGTGTGCTAAGAATTTTTCCAGAATATTTTAAGATAGTTTGACTGAAAACTTAGTGTAAAAGTTTTACCCTCGTAATAATTAATTCGAAATTAAGGCACCCCATTGACGCCGTAATAGTACTTCGAACATCAACCAAATGTGTGGAAACATTATTCAACCACAGTAAAAACGCCTGAAAAGTATTTACAGGGTGTTTAGTTGAATTAACCTAACCATCTGCTGAAATATCCCGGATTAATTTTTATACAACCTGTATACGCAACTTGGTCATTTTATGATGGCAGATGATGTTAGTAGGGATCGGCATCTATCTATTTATCTATACATATAATAAAGCTGAAGAGGGTCGAAAGTCTGTACATGGAAGATATTTTAAAAAAGATTGGCTGGGGATACTTAGAATCGATAACAGAACACGTACCAACAATTTTCAGAATTTTTGTCTGTCTGTTTATCTGTTTGTCTGTACATTTGCGAGCACATCACGTGAAAATAGCTTAACGGCTTTTTATGCAAACTTTTCTAATCTATTGAGAAAGTTACCGGCCAGGTTATAGGATACTTTTTATTGCTGATTATTACGATTTAACGAAGTCGCGGGCAGAAGCTAGTTCTTAATATGAAAGCGTTCAACTGCAACTGTCATTCATTTGCATTTTGCATCGCAATATATCTCAGTCGCAGTAAAAACTGCAATAGAAAATATGAGGGCAGTCAGCAGTTGACTGCTCATCTGTAAACAGTTAAACACTCTTAAAAGAAGCCATAGTGTGTTAGTAATCAATAATCTTTCACGTCTTAAAAACTACAAAAATCTTAATATGAGTTGTAGATTAACCTTTCCTTGTCAGCTCTATTTAGAAATAGACGAGTCGGCAGTAATTTTAAACTCTACATTTGTGGCACCAATTTTAAAGTGTGAAATTGTATTTTCACCAGCTAATAAAGTCGGTGCAGGCCAGGGTGCGCGCGGGCGATTCTGTCACCTTCCCCGGATGAGTCCCGACCGAAAGAGATTTATTTCACACATTTACACACCACACGTAGGCGTAGGTCCAGGCGTAGGATTGCCGATGTGTGAAAATAACAGTAGGACAAAGTAAATGCATACAACTTACGTACAGGTACTCATAGTTACATTATTATAGTTAAGTTCGGTTTTAGTTTCATTTTTGTCCGCTAGGATTAGTTAGGTTATTGAAACTAAAAGCAAGTAAGACCAAGTTAAAGCAAACCGAAAGTCAACTAACACAGTTTTCCAAGCTGTATTTAACATAGTAAATACGTGTAAATATTGTCCATTTTATTCACCCCTGTCATGAATGTATGTGTGTTTTGTCTAACGACATATTTATGTTCAATGTATGTTGTTACACATTCACAGAAAAAAGTATTTATGTAGTTACTTAAAAATGATCTGGTCTCAGTGAAAGTCAACGTTGCTTGTACATGGTTCTCTACAATATTTCAACGTCTAATTCCGGACGAGAGTTCTTGAACCTGAAATGAAATGAAATGAAATTCTTTATTTGCATAACATTATGTCCATTTAGATGTTAAGAATAATAATGTACGAGTCCAGATAATGCTAAATACCTTTTTTAAGTAGGCATGCAAAGTAATATTGTTTACCTGGTATCTGAAGATAGCCGTACAGGATCATTCTAACCTAAATGGATGAGAACGTAAAACGTCATAGATGGAGGACAAGACGAAGATGATGAAATAATTACATCAATAAGTTAAATTTAGTCTTTTTCAATTTTAAAACTAGTGTCAGCTGTGCTTTTCTCCGTTGCGCCAGGAACGGGCCGAGCCCCGCTGGCCACTGTTGATAAGTGGCTATGTTCCTTGGTAATTACACTTTTGTTGGCTGCATTGTAATACCAACTCTCTGTGCATGTGATTACGTTTTTTAATAAACTTTTTATTAGGCTCTATAGGTACTTGCTCTGTTAGTATAGCTGTGGTATCAACACTGAATAATATCTACGAACAAAAAACGAACAAAAATTTACCTTGCTACTCCGCTACTCACGTGCAAGATAACCAAGCCTGTGTGAAATATATATGTTTTTCATGCAATCCCTCCCTCCACTGCTGCCAATAAAACACATAAATCCCACAAACTTAATTACTTTGCGCAGGTCCATTTCAACGAACTTACCTTGCTACTGCGCTACTCACGTGCAAGATAACCAATCCTGTGTGAAATATATATGTTTTTCATGCAATCCCTCCCTCCACTGCTGCCAATAAAACACATATAAATCCCACAAACTTAATTACTTTGCGGAGGTCCATTTCAACGAACTTACCTTGCTACTCCACTACTCACGTGCAAGATAACCAATCCTGTGTGAAATATATATGTTTTTCATGCAATCCCTCCCTCCACTGCTGCCAATAAAACACATATAAATCCCACAAACTTAATTACTTTGCGGAGGTCCATTTCAACGAACTTACCTTGCTGCTCCGCTACTCATGTGCAAGATAACCAAGCCTGTGTGAATAATATCTGCTTGACAGAGAACCCAAGAATTGTAAAAAGCGGTTGGTGTCAAGAAGGAAAGACTCATTGGGTGTGTAGTTTCGTATTTTTATTATTATTGTTTTCTAATTTAGGGGGAAAGCAAGCAAACGGCTTACCTCTTGGAAAGCAATAGCCGCTGCCAATGAACACCTATAGCAGGTGCGTGTACCTTGCTGGCACTTTAAGAAAAAAGTACTTAGGCTTGTTTTTTAAAGATCTCTAAGTAGTACCGCTAGCTGATGCCAGAGTGTAACCGTGGTGAAATCTTTCGCACGCTGTTTTCCTTTACCGAAAAACTTGTGGTAAATTCCAAATGCGATTTCGAACATAAACTTCGAAAAACTTAGTGCGAGCCCGGGTTTGAACTCACGATGATCTGCTTCAGAAGCCATAAGTCAAACCACTAGGCTACTATGGACTTTTTGCGTACCTACGCCGTTCGGAAGCCTAATCATAACACGTACTTACTTATACTCGTATTGGGTAAATATGATGCTCGATGAATTAGAATCAGTTTTCACGTGTTCGTATCGTAAACATCGCATTCCTATTAATAATTTTCGAGATTGACGACTCCTAATACGCACTCGCGAAATTAATATATTAAACTGAGATTTTTCTTTGATCTTCATACAAACCGGATTTAATAACGGGGAAATTATTCGTCAGGAAGCTGTAAAAACATGAAATGAAATAAAAGGGTCCCTATTTAAAATTTAAATAATGTGGGAGTCATCAAATAAATATGAATGAGTTGTGATGTAAATATTGTGTCTGTACAAGTATTTTTGTCGAAAAAAATAAGATTTTATCTTTAGAACTGTAATAGCGATCTATATAGATACTTGAATTATATTGGTCGCCGCCCGGAACAGGCTAGTGTTTAGTTGACAATTGTCTATACTAAGTATTAAATTATAATTTTTATTTTAGTAACAGAAATGAAAATGGCAGCCCCTGACTGATTTTCTTAGATTTATCACTATAATAATAGATAGGTGAATAGGTGCGTGTAAACACTTTGTTAATAGGTACATTTTAGTTTTATCTTTCGCTCCTTATTTTACTAACTTCGGTGGGTTTTTAAAAAAAATATTTAATTATTTTTAAATGTTTGTGCGTTGTGGGCTTAAAAAAATGCCTTTTATAGGAGAGTGAATAACAAACAGTTTTTAGGTTTTAGATATATATTATTTCCCCTCAGTACTTTCTAATGTTAGCGAGAACAATCAGTAGACAGACAAAAATTCTAAAAAAGCATTGAAATTTATATTTTTTCAACGTTTCTAATTAACTCCAGCGTAGATTCTCAAATTTCTTTAATATACAGGTTTTACTCTCGCTACTTTTTTCTTATGTAGAATAAAAGTTACTCTTATACCTTAGTATGAATATAAATGACTTATTGGTTTGCCTGCACGGTCAAACAGTGGCAATGCCCTGTTGAATTTCCAAAACACATGTGCCCGTCATGCAGATGATGGATGAGCCAACATCCACAATTTTGTCTCCGCTCCCGCCATCCGTCTTGCGGATTCCGCCGCCTAAATTGACTACGCGTCAAGAAGAACAATTTTAATTTCGGCTTTGATAGCTCGCGAATCTTCCCCAACTTGTTAAATTACAATTGTCATTAGCGTTGTTCTACGTTCGCGTTAAATATCAACGGTTAAGTATCGGCAGTCTCGTTATAAATTGTATTTCCCTTCAACGTGACTTATGCGAGGTTTATGAGTCACGTCGAACGTAACGAAGATCCGAGAGCCGCACATCTCACAGGCTTCAAGGTATAATAACAAGATTATATTCCCTCGTATAAGGTCTCATTGGCAGCCCGTATAAACAGGTATCAAACTAAAATCGAACCCAAAACGTAACCCGAGGATTTCTCCTTCCTGCGACGTTATGAATATAAACTCATATTAAAGGTGTTCCAGCGATTATAATTTGTCAAATGTTAGAATGCGAAACAACGCGTTACCTTCAGTGAAATGTATTAATTAAGCTGAAATACGGCAATAAAGCCTCGTGGAAAATGAGTGAGCAGAAAGCCTTTGAAGTAAATGAACAACACATGTTAATTGGAAAATTTTCATAACGCACGATCTTAACTGACTTCGCTTTGTATTAAATCCGTAATTACCCATTTCGGCTACATGGAGCCGAAATTAATATATCGCGGCGTGCGGTTTCCATAACTTACTTGCTAGTGCCCCCGGATGAAAGGGCTCGGTGATGTGTGCAGAACTAGGGCAATCAATTACCTCCATGCCGAATTCTTTGTTTATGGGCTATCCCAAGGGATAAGGATTTCTATCGCGAGGAATAAAACGTGTTAAACTTTGAGAGCCAACTAGAAGTGTTCCGAGCTTTGTGATGTTGCTTTAAAAACATGAACGTAATTTGCATCTAGCAATCACGTCTAGCGTAGGGGAAGCCCGGGCAAAACGCATAATGTGGGTAAGAAGAATAATCGATTTTTCTAAATAGTGGTAACAGATGGCGCTTTGATACTCGCCTCTAAGATTCGGCATGCAATCGGCGACGCCATGACAGTTTGACCAAAACAATGCAAGCGTTCGTTTGTTGTGAAGTAAAAAAAAAAGAATTTGTGGTGTTTTGTTACGATTTTCGCAAAGTTTGTGCATCAACTTTTTTTAATGTATATATAGTGTATAATGATAACTTTTATTTGTTCAATAGCGTATTTATTTAAGTACAATTTGTGATAGTAGTTTTTTTCATAACCTATAAATAACATTTGAATTTTGTTCATCGATCTAATGTTAGTATTATAGGGCAAAACGAATATGGGCAAGACGGATAATTACGGAGCAAGGACCATCACTAGCCCCTGCAGCAAACCTTACACCATTGCAAATAAGACCCATACCAACAATGGCTGGTCCCAAAACAAATCGAAAAAATAAGAGACAAAGATCGGAAATATTGACATCTATTCCTGTCAAACTCGAGCAGGCTGCTAAATATGAAAAAGCAAACAACAAAAAAACTAAAATAGCAGAATTAGCCAGTTTCAGTAAAACTAAAGTAAATAAGAAAAAGACTTCTACCAAAACTAAAAACAAGAAAAAAAAAGAAAACCCAGAATAATGGATATGGATATCCGTTTTGCCCTAATGGGATATCCGTTTTGCCCGACCCCTGCGGGCAAAACGGATAATTGGCACTTTTTTATTTTAGTTTGTTTAATTGAAGAAATCGTTTAATTTTTTTATTTTTTTATAGCTGTTTCCAAAGTTTATGAAGCAAAGTACAAACTAAAAGTAAAAATATATATATTGATTATATATTTATATTTTATTTTATCACTTTCCCTTAACATATGCGTTTTGCCCGGGCTTCCCCTAGGTACGTAAGCTAAATGAACTCCTTTGCAGCACTTAGTAATTTTCGGTAAGTATCGAATCAAAACGGGCATGCTGGACACTCCTTTTGTTGTTGCTAAGATGATACAGTTTTATGTGGCTTCACAGCTATCAAAGTTATACACTCTCTACGGTAACAGATGGAACTCTATAAAATGAGAACTTAGTTCGTTTGGCGGTCGGTCTTCTTTCCTACAAAAAAAATGTGACTTTGTATCTTGTGTTTTATTCGTTTTTAAATAAATCGTCCAACTCGCACAAACTAGAGTTTCGTGTCGTGCACGAATACAGAAAAAAAAATGTTAAGCCTTTTTCCAGTTGCACACTCCGCAAACACTCCGGCATTTGGACAGAAATATTCCCCTACATTAATAGTCAACAACAATACACTAAAATATATGTTCAGTATTCGTAAAAAAACATTTGAATTCTTAGACGGCGCTTCCCTTAAGCCAGCTCCTTTGGATTTCTGTCACGTATGGACGATTTTCGAGTTTCTCGCGACGTCCCAGCGAATTCTTATTTCATCCTGATTTCTTAAGGCCGAGACCACGTATGCTTTTTTTTCAAACACCTCGCGTGAAAATCCCTTACTGCCAGTAAAATTATTTACTTGTTCAATATAGTTTAGTCCTGCTTTCTGATCACGTTTCGTGACTTTAGAGGTGGCAGACTTATTCAAGGACATTTAATTTTAGGTTTAATGAGCAACAACGCCGTGGATATCTATAGTCAAGAGAGAGAAAGCAAAAATGCTTTAGATGTAATGCCTAAGCACTACATACCGAGAAAAGATTTCATCAAAATAACTGTAATTAAATTCTGTGGCCTCTTTCGGTATACCGAAAATTGGTATAGTTTTATTTTCTTTAGCGTTTATTCCACAGAAGTGCGAAATTAGCGGTTTACCATGTTTTATTGGCGCGTTTTACGATTTTCTCAGTTATTAAAGCAATTCAGGGCATTTTTTTATTAACGTTTTTAAATATATCACGAACGATTTGCCTACGTATGCTTACGAATAATTCCCAAATAATAAAACTTTCGAAGAATTACTAGCAGTAGTATGTATGTATTTATATTTGCATGCAGGGATCGAAAACCAGCAAACTTTCTATTCAAAACTCTTTGTTTCGACTCTGATTGTTCAGGGCATTGTGATTTATTAACATGGTTTTTACTAAACACGTACAACGAATCTTTTGTTCCAAACTAGAGCTACATTTTCGTGTTGTAATAAATTGGTTAGCAAAGTTGAATATTCGAGGGAAGCTAAGCTGGTGTGTGATTCTCGAAACAAATTTTGTGAATGGAGTCATGGCTACAGTTTGCAGACAGTCATAACTTAATGTTTTCGGTGTGGGCATTATACTTCTGCCGAAGAAAAACAACATCATATAGGTACAGACAAAATACAACTTGGCAGGCACTTATTATGAATAAGGCTTTGCATTTCGTTACAACTTAGTCAGAATTAATAGTACCCATCAAAGGTTCACAACCCCTGTATAGCTGGACCCAGACACACTTGTTTGTTTAAGAAATAAAAATGCCTTAAATTCCCTACTTTCTGCAACTAAGGCACAATGGGATTCCATTCAGCAAGATCCAACGACACCAGTAACCCGAGTGTCATGGGAACAAACCATTAATCACGTCGAGGGTCGATATTAGAACAACAGGAGGCTCTAAAGGGCAAGGCGGGACTCAGAATAATAGCTTGGATTAATAAGCCATTTATGAAGCTTTATTTCTTCCAACTGGATTCTAAATCAAAATCAAATATTTCGCTCCCCGTGTGGGTTTTTGATTCTACCAGTGCCATTAAACTCACTGATAGTTTTGATGTTTAGTAAAGTATCATCAGATAGGAATTGAAAACTATAAATACCTACGAACTTTTGATAGAATATCCAGATTTTAGTTTTATTCTTTAGGATTCTCCATTATTTAATTTAGCAACAATGACTGTACCTACTTACAAATATCTGGATTTTATAGTTTAATTGGTAGAAAGAAACAGTTTTAATAAAGGTACAACAGACCGCAAAGTGGTCTTTTAGTACCTATCTCATGTTTTCACTACCAGGCGCAGGGGCCTTACCAGGATGTCTTAGTGCGATTCAATTCCGACTCAGTTCAGGTTTTAGCTGTCATTTTTGGTATGGATCTGACAGCGAGCGAACCTAAACTGAATCGGTATTACATCGCATTAAGACGTCTTGGTAACCCCCCAGAGCTCTCGGATAACATATTGCGCTTCAAGAAAAGTTTCTGTAAAACTTTACAAAAAGTGAACCTTAGAATTAATACAGAGTGTTATCGCGTTTCTAATATTAAGCAACAAAGATGAACGCGGTGTTTTCCGTAAAACTTTCTTAGGCCTAGCCCATGACCATCGCGTGTTTTCGTGATGAAATTATACCCTTAAGATATTAAACAAGACGTTCCTTAATAACATTTCCGTGATTTATTAGGAAAAGCATGTGCCGGAGCCGACGGTAATCGTTTCAGCCAAGTTTAGGAACTTCCGCGAGATTGGATGCGATACCTGCCAACGTCGACATAGGAATTATGCGCCTCATTACCTATTTATAAAGGTAAAGTGATTATCTTTGTGTAATACTAGAGCAATATCAATATCTGAAAAAATATTTTGACCTATTACCATAAGATTATGAATATTTCATAATTAATTTCAACTTAATACCAGAAAAAGGGTCGTAACGGTCTGATGGGCTTATGGACGGACAGACACTGAAAAGGTTTCCTTTTCCTTTTGATGTAAGGAACCCTAAAAATCACCACGTATGGGCTTTCTGATAAAAAAAAACTATCAATGTATAGCTTAAATGTCGAGATCGGCATTTTGCGTTGGGTTTTAGTCACAAATGGCATGAATGTGGCTCTTTTTGCGTTATTCGAGATTATTCGACGCTTTTATTTTACGATTTGTGTCGAATTGTCAGTATAAATTTCTTTCTTTCTTTGTTTAGGTTCATTGATGTGTACGTCCGCAAACTAACGTCACTCTGATTAGTAATTTGTATACGTGAAGCTTTAGGTTATTCACAAATTAATATTTTCCACAAGAGCACACGTGGAATACCTTTACATTTCATTAGCGAGCGCAAAATTACGCAAAAGCCTAATTTGTTTGAGTAATTAGTAATTACAAGGCGGCTGTCATCACGCGCGAGTTAATTTACTTCCTTTATTACTAAAATGCTGCCGTTTTATTAATAATTCGATTCCCTCCATATTTCACAAATAACAGCTATTGTTTACTCAAATCAAAGTTAATTTGGCAGACTTGGCAGTTACCGTAAAACAGTTTTCTTTTGTTTAGATTGTTTCACAATACGGTAAACCACCTTATTATCGTCACGTCTTCAAGAGGAAAGAACTGTCATGGGTGTCATTGCTTAATATTAAAATGCCATGTGTATGGGTACTGAAAACAACAAGGCTTGGCTATTTTGAAAAGGCAGGATTTAAAAAAAAAATCGTTAAGGTGCCCCACTGCTGGGCTCCCCTCGACCTCGAAGACAACCTCGACGAGTAATTTTATTAATTAAATGAAAAATCAAATTTGGAATATAATGACTACTAACACTTGTTACGAGTATACACGTACAAAAAATCTTCTTTTACATAACGTTTAAAAGATTTAAAATAGAGTATAAGATAAATAAATCGTAACCAATATCATTTTACAGAACAAACTCCAAGGTCGACTCTTGGAAGTGTATTTGTGAGGAAACTCTGTCCCGTCAATTTAGTTAAGATGCAAGACTTAATTTAGTAGGTAAAAGCTGATCAGACTATCTTAGTTATTTAAGATGGTAAAGTGTACGTTGCGTGCTGTCAATGACAGGAACTCCGCTCTTCGCTTGTGCAGCAGACAATGTATTCGCTACTTGTCTTGCTTCTCGAGTAAATTACCAACGCAATCAAAATTAACCGTAAGGTCGAGTGGTTTAGTGGTATTGTGTTTTGGACGGTATTCAGTCTTGAGTTGACTTAGGAAATGCTACGTTAGTTATATTTGATAGTTATTTGCTTGGTATATTTGTAAGTCTTTTTGGCTCTCAGCCAATATGTTGACCATCTTTTTTGATGCATACTAACTTTTTACAGAGGAGTCAGAGATTGATGATTCTTCTTCTATTGGATCTAGACCATATAGAGACCGTTAAATTAACTAGACCCATTGGAACGAAATAAGGGATGATTTGTATTTTACCCAATGAAAGGTAAATTATTAAAGTACCTAATCATTAATTTTAACACAAAGACAATTTACAATTTATGAACAAAAACTCTAAAAGTAAACCACGTTGTCCACTCGGTACCAAGAGTCTAAAGATTAAAAAATGCAGAGTATTTAAGCTTCATTTATTTTATAGGCACCTATACTATACACAGTTTACTGCTAAGACCTTGCATTTTGACGTGATTGCCAATTACTCAGCTTTGTCCCTTTGAACGTAAACTAGAGATAGTTCAGAAACGTCACTAAACAGTGCGTCCGATATCTCCATTTCAGTACCTAAAGTCCATTAGATCGAAATGTTTCGTTCCAGGTAAGAATAGATGAATAACCTTACATGGGTATGCTAGTATGAATGCTAGTAGTGTTAGTCAGAAAAAGAAAGGATATTATACATTAATACCCAACAGTGTAACACCAAATATTCTTTAAAAAAATGCTTCGACTTTCATTCAGAGTAGAACTTGTCGTTGAAGTCTGACAATATCATTAAACGGAGTATTGTTAAGGTGTAGTGAGACATGCTTTGGAGATGGCGACTTCTTCAACTGCCTCTACACTGAAGGTCAGCAGTCAGTTTTAGAACTGACCAACGGGGGAATGTAGTCACAGTAAGTACATATTCTGTTGTTTAGGTACTCTGTTAGATCATGCGTCCTCTACTATAGAGAAAGAGAAAAAAAATCTGTTTTAGGGTTAATTGGGTATCGTGACCATGATCACTCAGAGTCTGTAAGCGTGTACAAACTATGTGCATATATAAGATCTTTTGGCTATAGTTTCAAACTCTATTATTTGGTGGCAATTTTTCTTAGTTTATTCTGCTGAAACTTTGTCTATCGCTATCTGGAATTCATTATACTTATCGTTAGTAATATCGCTCCATCTGGCTCGAGTTATTTTACTGGCAAGCAACCCCAAGGTACCCACAGTCCGAATGTCCGCGATGGACTTGGCAATTAGACGGTGTTGGCGAATTAGACTACACCTGGAAGACGTCGCACTAGTTGAACTCACCGATAGCTCGATATTGAAATGAAGTGAAGGTTTTGAATGTGAATACGAAATTTGCCGTCTATGTTTGACAAGTGGATAGCCTAGTTGTTTTAGCCCAGATTACGAAGCTGGAGAGTTTAGGTTCAAACCCCGGTAGAAGCGGATATATTTTTTTAGATTAATGTTAATTGTTTATACTTACGTGAATTAATATTATACGAGTGTTATGTAAGTGTAGGAGTGATCGACAGAGATCGAAGTGACTGATAAATTATAAAAACAAATAAGCGTTATGTTAACAGATTTGAACAGGCGAGGCGTAGAAATTGGGGGTATGGATACATTATTTTAGATGGCTGGATATTTTGGATAGATAGGTACATGAGAGCAATGGTAGTGTTCAATGTTAACGTACTTCTAGTTAGGAATTGGATTTAGGCAGTGGTTGACCGAGTCGAGACTCCCTCCAATTTGAACGGATCCCACCTGCTCGAGACGGCAGCATCCGTGTTGGTTTAGGCTAGCTTTTAGACTTATTTCAGATATTTAGATGTTTCGGGATGTGGTTTAAAATGGCATTTTGAAAATAGTTTCGTGTTCATGGGCTGAGTTTGGTTTGGTTAAAGCCTCAATTTAAAAACAAAGCTTACAAGACTTTTTGGAAACTGAGTTGATGGTTGGACACTTCGAGATAGTTGTGCAAAACATAACAGCGTGTTTTTGTTTTGTCCAATTAAATCAAGAAATATGAAAAAATAACTGATATTCCGCGACTAAAAACTGTCCACAACTGATGTTGGCAACATGTGGACTTGGGTACCCATGGTTTGCAATGCCATGCCACTATGTATAAAGCGTTTTGATCTTGTCCTGTGTATAGGGTGCTATGATAATAATTCATTGTACCGCAGAATGGCGCAATAAGACAATTCATGTTCTTTTTTTTAGTTTCACAGTAACGAACCGAGCGGAGATTACAAAATTCTGCAGGATCGTACCACACGCGACCTATCATTCCTCGTCTACTGTTCGTTTCGTCTACGAATTATACAGAGGAAAGTTTCTACTTCCTCGTAGCATAAACTCGTTCGTTTTATGTTATAAAAATTGGCAATTGCACTTTATTATCAATATTTGCACAGTATACCGTCGGAGCGCAACGTGGACCAAGTGTTTTAAACATGGAACGCTTTGCGAAATTATTTAGCGGTTCCACTCCACTGTGCAGGGTCGGCACAATGCCGCTTTCAAATATTTATCACACAATTCCCCGCGCCCTCATTCATCTATGCTCGGATTTATTTTTCAGCAGCCCTGTAAACCGTTACCCATTTAGCGTGATGCACGAACCACCTGTTCTAAAAAGATTCAACCAGCTGCGGGTTGCCGATTAAACATGTGCTGCACCTAGTTACTTGTTTAGTAAGTAAACTTTTTAAAGTGGAAATTACATTGAATAGTAAGTAAGTATATTATTCAAGAACAATACAAGGTATCGTGTTTCAAATACAGATATCAGATTAAACATAAAAAGTACTAACAGCTAAAAATAATAACATACAGAACTAAATCAACAACCCTCATCAAATATCCCGTCCACAGTATAGAAGCATCCTCTCAACAAAAATACTTTTAGTTTCTTTTTAAACAGCGGAGGGCTTGTAATAGTTTTCAGCTCAGTAGGTAGTTTGTTGAATAAACGGACAAGGACGGACGGAATTAAAAATAAAACCAAATTAATCAAGATTTTTACTTCTTGATTCTTTGTATTTATTTTTACGGTTTTACCCGTTAGAAATCTAATTTCTAAACGACACTGACAATAGAACACATAGAAAAATCAGAAAAGTAAGCTATGACCGGGAGTCGAACCCGGATCCTCACCATTCCGTGATGCGTGCTCGCTACACCACACATAGCGGGGCCATAGCTTCACTTTTCGGATTTTTCTGTGTTCTAATTGTCAGTATCGTTTAGAAATTACTAGTAAGTAAAACTATATACATACACAAACACAAATCACGTATACATTATTATTCCTTATGGGGTAGAAAGAGCCTAAACTAACAAAATCTACAGGCCACGCGTTTAGCATGATTGTGGGCGTTTGGTGGAAAGGGGAATCAAAATAGTGATAAGTTGCTAGTCGCATAACATACCTAAGATTTCGCCCATTCCCTCGATGGACTATTTAAGTCTGCGCGGGTAGAGAAGCAACTGGTAACTTCTATGTTTTTTCGGTGCTCCTAGAGCCACATAGAAATAATAGATATAGTTATTGCTTTCAAGCATTGACTAACACTGAAAAAAAATGCTTTGTTCCATGTAATCGCGACAGCATCGTACTGAATTGGAGAATTCCTGATCACAGATTAAAATTATCTTGTAGCTGTGTCATAAATTATGTTTTTGACTATAGCTATTGTTGCGGCAACTTAGTGTAATTCACCCTGAGTTGTGGAAACGAGTTTTGTAGGTTTTTTTAGTCTTAGCTCATAGCGCTGCATTTTGAACTTAGATATTTACCTACTTACTTGGTGGTTAATTTTGAATTTCGTTTCTTCAAAGTATTGTCGTATTGGTAGCGCCTCCTTTAATATATTTTGAGTATTTCTTCTTGAGGCAAGGACGAGGGGCGGTCTTGTCTAATGCTATTATATCTATCATAATTTATCATGTAAGATCTGGGTGAATCCTCTATTTGTTTTTCTCTTCTGGCATTTATAGAAGGTACTCAGAAAGGTTGATCGAATTGAACTATAAATCTATTGTAAACGTAAGGGATACACCACGTTTTGTAGTGTTCATAAATTGGTAGGTTTATTACAATTCTATATCCGTTTTGTTGTACTTGCGAAAAAAGTTGACAATATTGTCTGATACCTTTTTATTAATGACTGACTGACTACATGCAGCCTATAGACCATTGGAACTAGAGTCCATCAAATCTAAGAGGTATTGTTAGGCAGTTCTGAAATTAAAGATTTAAATTTATATTTAGTAATTAACAATCGTGCATCTAAAATTACAACATATAAAATTTACATCGAAACCCAAAATTATCCTAAACTTAATGTACATAAAATAAATACAAACTACAACTAAAATAAACAATTGAAAGAGGTACCCTTGGGCATGGTGCCGAAGATGCTGACAGCACTCTCTCTCTGTATGGCAATGCTTATTCTTTGTCAAAGAAATCGTACCTCTTGTGATAAAATTTAAATATTTTCATATTTCCATGGTTTTATTGTATTTTAAATTGTGTGAATTACACCTATACAAAGCTGTTTTGGCTCGAAAAGTATGAAACGTCACATGGTTGTTTTTTTTTGTTCCACTGAAAGTACCTACAAACGAGCACACAGACCACCTGATGGTAAGCGGATTCTGTGGCCCATGAACATTTGCAGTTTCGTGACTGTAAATGGGTTGCCAGCCCTAAGGACTAAAATTTGATAGTATAAGCCCATTTTTTATTTTTCCACGGGTGCGAAGCCACTCGAATCGGCTAGTAAACTCAAGGACTAGGTAAATAATAATTTCCTGTCTCAATAATATACCTACACCTACCTGTATATATACGTATATTTATAGAATAGAGTGCAAAGTTAGGTAATTATAATAAGGAATTCTACTCTCCGGGCGATGAATAAACGATTACCCCCGTTTTAGTACAAGCACGTTCGCAGATACATTCGAAAATTTTAAACATTTTCGTTTTGGGCGGCATAAATACTTAAGTTTATTTGCGTGCGGCGATACTGTTGTATTACAGAATTACAGTGTTACAGAATACAGTCACTTTATGCAAAGCGACGGATGCTGTAATCTACCGGACGAAGGATGCTCGTAATCCTCTAAATTTAATTCAAATTAGCACAGCGCCACTCCTGAGCGCCGAGACTCTTATCTGACATTACTTTGGAGACAACCTCTTTGCAAGGAAATTGTGCTCAAACGGAACAGAAAAGGCTCAAAGCCCTTTTTATTATTTAAGTGATTACTTTTGTTTATGTATTTTTTTTTTAATTTTCGCTTCACCCTGGATTTCATTTAAGGCCATTTTAGTCAAATGCGCTCGATTCTATTTACCCTTGCGTGTTTGAATATGAACTTTGCAATATTTGTTAAAAGCGCACACAACAAAACCCTAATAACTTTTCTGTTTAAAAACTCCTATCATAAAAACCTCTAAAAAACCTGCATATTTTGGAGATGACTGCTTTTGTTTTCCACCAAACCCATCTCGACCAACAAGAATCAAATTGCACTCGAATCGGTTCATCCGTTCGGAAGCGTCGATGACATAGACAGATACACATGTTAAGCTTATAACAGTCTTCTTTTTGCATCTAAGATTAAAGGGCAAGACTTTAAACAAGTTATTCAGCGTCCCAAAACTAACTTGGTTTATCAACTAAAAATCCACAAACTTTAACTAACAGTTTTACGTTACATTTCTAAATGCCAGTGAAAATTAGAACACATAGAAAAATCCGAAAGGTAAAGCTATGGCCGGGAATCGAACCCGGATCCTCGTCATTCCGTGACGCGTGCTATACCCCTACACCACCCATAGGGGGTGGGTAGTTTTCGAACTTTTCTACTTGTTACTAGATGTCACGTGACTTTGTTACTATGCGATTTTTTTGTCGCTATGCGTCATCTGTTTGAATGATCTGTCTGTACGACACAATTACAAACTACGGTGGAACATCTACTGCTCACCAGGGACACACACACACATCACACACATTCACATGTCACATTTTAAAACGGATCCCGCTCTACAGAATGTAAAGTCGGCGACTCTTCATGCCCCAAGTGAAACGTTTTCAGAAAAAACTCTCACCAAATTACAAATGTCTTAGCAAAACGTCTTAAGTCTTAAACCCATCCAACCGCGCGTCCAACCAGCTTAATCTTCATTTCTCTCCGGCTTATCTATACCACACGATTGCAATCTAAAATTGGAAAACTCAATGTTTAAAAATTCGCGGAAATCTCGTTTCATTTGTACAAATTAAATGTCGAAAACGCATAACGTACGGCCTTCTGATGGTGCCTGGTATCGACGTTCGATATCATTCTTAAAATTTGTTCGGCAATCCAATGAGATGGTAAATTATTTTTCCCGTTCGACACACGTATTTGGGAACATGTGTGCTTGTCACACTGAGTATGATGGATGGTTCTGGATAAAATGGCCCCGCCTGTGGTAAGGCCATAGTCGGCGTCTATTGACGTCGGGCTCAACATAAACCCTTCAGGGTTTAAACGATTGTGTAATTTCGTATTTGTCTTGCAGTTGCTGGCTGTTTTTGTTGACTTTGATAAATACTAGGCTCTAGCGGGGTTTGTAGTTTGTTGGGAGTAGTACAACTCCTATGTATGCATCTATGTAATACTGCAAACAGGGCGCTTTGAAATGTCTACACAGTAGGCGTACCTAGTGTTTGGTTTTGATGTGTATTTTAGTCTTATGATATTAGTGTCAATACTCATGAGGATTCGGGACCATTCTGCTGTCTATCGAAACTAATGTGTATGTAATTTACGTCGCAGATAAGCGTGGATGCTTGTATAGAACGACACTCACAAACAACTAGCCTGCTAACCGAATAGATTTGCTGTGAGTTACTAAGTATCTGGTCTCATTACGTGGTGGAAAATACCACAAATTCATGAAGTGATTTAAGCAGTGTCTTAGGCAGTGTTTTACATAAGTCTGACAGTGGATCTGAATCAGTGGAAGAGAAAAGAGTCTTATAAACTCTGTAACTTCCCGAACAGTTTCAATGTTCTTGCAAATGTCTCATAGTCATTGTGCTAACTGCTAACGCTGCCGCCTGGCACGAATCACAAGGCTGGCTGCGCGTGTCCGTAGCAGCCGGCTTGCATACCATCATCGCAACGCTCAAGGCATGCATATGCATCTGCATCTGAGGGATGCTTTATCGTAAAACTGCATGATTTCGCAAAATTGATCGACGGATAAGGGCTTAGAATAGACGTTAGGCCTTGACTTTGTCTATCAGATGGTTTATCGAAAAGCACATGGACATGCATTTTTTCTTTGTCATCAAAACCTTTCTTGGTTCAATTTTTACTCCGAAGTGACGTCAAGAGCCCTCACTTCTGAAATTCACAACATTTCAATTTTAAATAATTACTAAAGTACCGACAACCATTTCGAGCTTTGTGTTTAAGTATTCCATTCCATATTTTTTTGATTTTTTTTATTACTTATTTAACGTAATATTCACAAAAATCTTCAAAAAATCCAAAGTAAGGCATCGTCGTAGTATACCTTTGCCTTCCTAATTCTTTATGAATAAAAATGTCAATGTCAAAAAGATGTCAATGTCAAATATCAGTGTTGTTTGCCGATCGATGTTTTGTTCGTTTTGTTTTGAAAAAGCATTGTTATATTTATTAAATTGATTTGATGAAAGTTTCGGACGGTTATGCCATGGCAGACAGCCGAAACCTTCCCAAGGTGGATTATAATGATGTTGTTGCAATACATGCGTGAAAACGACTCGTTTAACGTTGCCGAAATCCGGGGAGCTAAGGTTTTGTTGTCATCAGGGGATGCTTACGTTGAAACTTCTGTAGGCTATGTGGAAGTAAACGAGAGAATGCTGTGTGTTTTATCAAGGGCAGAGTAACTCCTGAGCACCGAGTTCGTACTAAAATTTACTCTGTTGTCGCAAGCATTAACGAGGCAGAAGAAACTATATTGGATGTGAAATGTGAAGACTGTGCTGCAAGTCAGGGTGGATGCAAACATTCAATTTGTTTTATTATCTGGCTTATTTTGTTGTCAATTATTTCCTATTCAGTCCAGAAAATGCGAATAATTAAAATCCAATAAAAACCAATATCAAATCACCAAACGTCAATCAAAAATTCAAAATGACAACCCGTTGTGACAACCAGTAGACAATGTAGACATCAATCTTATATTATTTTTTTATGACTCAGGCAAAGGTAATGTGTAGATTCAACCTTACAAGCGTTTTTGAAATTTTCGAGATTTCAATATTTTTTTTGACTAACTTAGAATACAAATTTCGCGAAAAGAAAAAATATGGGTCTCCTAGTTTTCAAAGTACTATTTATTGAGCATAAGAAAACACAAGGTAAAAAAATTGAAATGTTGTGAATTAATCTAAAAATCGGAACACTGACCTACTTAGTATCAGGAAAGAAAATGTTCTTAAAGTGGCATTTTGCACAAGAAGAATAAGAAGTAAATAGGTAATTCAGTCCAATAGCTGAGCACCTATATTCTAAGAATTTTACAAGGAAGCACGAGTGCATTGCGCTAATATGGCTTACGTTACCAAACGCTACATTATTGAACAGGACAAGGCTGTTAAACCGCACAAGCTTATTTCAATTCTTGCCTCTTCGTACTAAGGTTCAACATCCAAAGACCATGAGCCAGCATTTTTATTCAGTCTGTTTCCGATCTTTCCTTTTATAATTCTTGTGCAGTTTTATGCAAAGGTTTTTTTTTCGAAGAAGGAATTTAATAATCTCTTCGGCGAATAATGTTATTTCTCGTTTTTAAGAAGAATAAGATATGTGCTTCACCTTAAGTAGAAACTATGGAGACCAGGGAAATTGAGTCTTTAAAAGATAAAATCAGTATTAATGATTTATCATTATTCACAAATGCATAATTTTACAAAGCACTAATTAGGATCAGTTTTTGAAATGATTTACATTACATTTACATCTCTTGTATTTGGAATTGTTCGTTTAATAATTTCATGATTAAGTTAAATAAATGACGTTTGGTAATTGGACGAGATGTTGGAAAATTACTGGCTGTAAACAACAGCGGTCCGATTTTAGTAGAGACCTTTCAAAGAATGAAAAGTGCACAAATGGCTGGCGTAAGAGGAATGATTGTGCCTATTCCAGTCTTAACAATTGACAGCGTAGAACATTTGATTTCAATTCGAGCGGGGCAGAAATCCATAACTCCTCCAGTTTCCTGCTTTATTATCTGCAAGCTTCCCATCCGTCATGTACCATTTGACACATAAAAGGCCGGGTTGTGTTTAGATCCATGTCTTATACCTACGAACTATACGGGTATTAGGGCTATATATATTCTCGTTCAAAGGAACGTCGTGTCAAAATCACACGTCGGTACCGTTTATCTTGGGAAGCCGGGATGTGGGTGCTATTGTTCCTGAGTAATACCGGTCTACAGTACACCCAATAAGTAGGCGCACCTTCGTATAAGTCCGATGCACGAGGGCAATTAATTAGACCTCACCTACATGTCATATTACGGGGCAAGTACAGTGAGGTAAATTGCGTGCAATGAAGTATGAATTGTGAGCAACCTTGCGCGCGTCACTACACTACGTAAGTAGGCATTGTTTGCTAAGAAATTTGTTAAATTTCTAAACGACACTAGAACAAGACAAAATTAGAACACATAGAAAAATCCGAAAAGTAAAGCTAGTAAAGGTAGTAGTAGTACCCGTTCGTAATTGTGTCGTACAGACACGTCATTCAGTCAGATGACGCTTGGCGACAAAAATTTGCATAGTAACAAGGTCACGTGACAGCTAGCGATAGATAGAAAATTTCGAAGGCTTACCCTCCTGCTATGGGTGGTGTAGGGGTATAGCACGCGTCACGGAATGACGAGGATCCGGGTTCGATTCCCGGCCATAGCTTTACTTTTCGGATTTTTCTACGTGTTCTAATTTTCAGTGTCATTTAGAAATTTAATTTCTAATGGTAAAACCGTAAAAGTAAATATTTTATTGAATCAGGCGTTACTTTGCGGAGGTCCATTTTAATGAACAATAGTTATTTGTTATGCAAGGCTGCAAAGTGTTTGTTTGGCGCGAGTGCCTGAATTGAAACCCGAGCAAGCGAAGGATTCTATGATTGAACCACGAGCGAAGCGAGTGGTTCAAAAGAAGAATCCTGAGCGTCGCAAGAGTTTCAAGGCACGAGATACTAAACAACTTTGCTGCCGAGCGAAACACACAATTTTTCACTTCACTATAGCGAGAAAAATGGTGGATGAAAGAAAAACAGTCTAATAGTAAATCAGTTTTTTTGTTTTCTTTCTTCTAAATAAGAAAGGTAATAGAATCTAAGCCCATACAGCCTAGTCTAATAATCTAATAAGTAAAACTATTTTTTATTTTTATCATAAACCAAACAACAATTTTGGTCAACTTTTCGGTTTCCCGACGAACAATCTCTAAAAACTTTTAATTTTTTTTCTAATCATAGATATATTTTTAAAAAGAAAGTTAAAAAATCGCACTAACTATTAGACTGAATTTAAAAAAAAATGGCTCGCGTTCTGAATTTGCATCATAATATCTGTTTTTTCCTGCTTGGTTGCTATTTTTGTGGTTAACCAAAAATTTAAATAATTAATAAAAACCAATATCGTTTTTTCTTTTCGCAACGAAAGTTAGCAAATCTTGAAAATAACTTAGGAAGTAATGGATTTTAAAATAAATTAATAACGGATACCGGATCGCGTTTCTGAACGTGACATTATGTTTTTTTTTATCGGATGAAAAAGTTAGGGGTCTGATAACAAGTTCGACATTTGAAGTTCGTATTATTCCGTCCTTCTCATTCACCTAATTAAGTACTATTCGTATAAGCGAGACGACAACATACGAAGTTCAAAGTTCTAATTTCTGATTATATGAGTAGGTGGGCAATGGTGGTCATCGTCACGTTCAAATTTCAAAAACCTTTTCCACGCAAGCGGGGAAAAAGCACTTTTCCACGCAGATTTTGAAGGAGAAAGACAGCCTTTTCGAGCAAGTGAGGTGAAAAAAATATTTACCTTGCTACTCCGATACTAA
This sequence comes from Pandemis corylana, assembly GCA_949127965.1. NCBI lineage: Eukaryota > Metazoa > Arthropoda > Insecta > Lepidoptera > Tortricidae > Pandemis > Pandemis corylana. The sequence continues at coordinate 8,784,548 of OX421866.1, read as the reverse complement.
CGTACAAGATAACCATGCCTGTGTGAAATATATATGTAATATGTGCCACATTTAGCATGATTGTGAGCATATAGGTGGAAAGGGGAATCAAAATAGTCATAGGTTGCTAGCCGCATCGCCTGTAAAATGATTCCTAAGATTTTCGCCAATTCCCTCGATGGGCTTTTATACTATCTGCGCGGGTAGAGAAGCAACTGGCACATTCTATGTTTCTTCTTTACTCCCAGACCAGCATGGAAGAAGAAGAAGTTTCTTGGAATCTACGTCGATTAGAAAAGCTGCTAGGTTTTTGGTCGGTACTAGAAACGTAACTTAATGTATGACTCTCTTTTCGAAGCTATGGACTACATTATTTGTTTTACCAAAATTCTCCAAAGTGCACAGCTTTTACTGATTGGAAACGATCGCGTCAACAACATGGCTTAGGCATCTTCATTTCAAAGTGGTAATAGCAAATCAAATATCCAATTATTTCGATAGTTGATCAAGCAATGTTGCCTCCGTACGTCATGACTCTATAATTACAACAATAATTAGACCATGACAATTGAGCATCGGGTAACATTGGTAACATGATAATGCGTGGCTTGTCAATTAAAGGCCGTGGTCTTTAATCTTATGGTGAATATACGAGGGACATAATTACATCCCTGGATAGGATCACGTATCAGCGTCGCTCTAAAGTGTAGTAACTAGTGTGCGCGCGTGTGTGTGCGAGTGCGCGTGTGTGTATTTTAAACATTATTTGGTAGTGTTTTCCTAGCAAGTGTCTTTAGCGATACAATCAGGTGTTCAATTTCAAAGTAGTTTTTGTTTTGCGTTTTAAAAAATACGGTCCATTTTGAAATCCGCTAAAAAAGGATACGGAAATGGATTATTTCCGGATGATACCCCGGACGTACAGATATCCGCAACATCACTATTAGTAACCGGTCTTTCACACATATCAACTTTAATCCCTGTCCTGTAAAGTCCTTTGTGAAATCCATGCTCTTCCAGTAAACAAGTTAATCAATCAATACAGTGATTTTGCTTGTTAAATCTTAAAAATAACACTCATTGTATTTATTTTATTGAATCAGGCTTAGGTTACTTTGCGGAGGTCCATTTTAATGAGCTAAAAATATTTACCTTGCTACTCAGCTACTCACTTTGCTTGAGTAGCGGAGTAGCAAGGTAAATATTTTTCGTTCATTCCTCATTGTATTTTCCTGAATTATCATTAGATGTAATAAAAAGATGTACATAATTATGGAGGACACCGGAAGAAAATTACATTTAAAAGAAAGCTGGGGATAAACAAGGTTAATATACAATTATACGTCTCGAAAAACGAAATGCGAGCTCTAACCGTTGGGTCACCAAGGCTTTGAAACAAAAGCCGTACGCTCGAACATAAATATTTTCGTCTTCGCAAAACAAATGAAACGCCTCCATCTGAAACCGATATAAGGAGCATAGGAACAAAGCGGTTACAATCCTTATTCAATTTCTATTCTCAGCCGACGCGTTGCTTAAAATCCTTTTGATCCCTTCAAAATGGTAGGTACCATTGATAATGGTGGCACTCGGCGAGAGGATTGCAGCGGATCCTACAATACTGAATCCGGGCTGCTCTTTGGAAGCGAAATTCGTGTAAGTAGCTAACAAAGAATGCAATTCGGAAGCGGCTGTGTGGAATGTGGTATTGAGTAACATTAGTTACATCTAGAGCCTGTCGGTATTCACGACAACGTTAGGGCTTGAGAAAGGTAAATTTAACTGTAAAACACATTTAAAGTTTAACAAGTAAGGCACATAAGCAAATTACCTGACGGTAAGCAATCAAAGATGCTTTTAAAAATCCTCAACACTGGAGCTTTGCAGCCGCATTGCCAGCCTAAAAAGGCCAGGTATAATATCTCACGTACCAGTAGGTAACTTCACCGAGTGCCACACCGTCTACGCTAGATAGATAGATGTTGAGACTGCTTATTGGCAGGATTAGCGATTAAGACCCTTAACAAGATCCAAAGAGCCTCATTTTATACGAAAGCATAATTCCGAAGAATAAAAATCAATCATGAAAGCATTTCGCAAGCTTCTGTTGAACATTTTTCAGTAATATTAACATTTTCTTACCAAAATAGTTGGAGCAAGTTTCTTCGGTGCAAACACTCAGCGGCATTGTTTAATGGAGTTTTAAGTGGATATTAAGTGATTCTTGAGAGTTTGGTTATATTTAAATTGAGGGTGGGCGATGTTCAAGCTACACAGAATTCCAAAGGTAGCTAGTAAGGTAAGTAACTTAAAACTAACCGATATACTTTATAAGCACGTCATAAGTGCGTTAGTGTCGTAGATTTTGGTTTAGAATTAGAACAGTTAACTGCTCAAGTTTATATGTTTTAAGTAAAGAAAGGAGACTGTGTACACATACAATACAAACACTTCATACGTGTCGGGCCATGCGCTATCTAGGGTTCCGTAGATGCTTGTCACAATATGTGGATATTACGATCATAATTATTATTTTTCACTTTTATTCGATACTACACACTTAACTATGAACATACTCGTAAATCTACATGACACTGGCTAATCAACCGTATTGCCATATGAAGAAAAAAAACTATGAACATACCTAGTTCACGGTTTCAATTTCATTTTATAAGTTGGTCGACTATTACTCGTTGAATTGTAAAGCAAACCTAGCTGTGATAGTATTCCTTTAAAGTAAATTTTATGTTATATATATAAATACTCTACTACCATTTTTTTTTACTTATCCAAATACAACCGTTTAGCTGGCAAGGGGGTACTCTAACGATAATTAGAACTTTAAAGTTTAATATTTCGCAAACGTATTCCAGAATCGAAAAATGATTTTCCCACACCCACAATGTTTTTGAATGACTTTTACAACGACACCCCACACTATGGAAATCGTCCCCATTTTACGTGGCCAGGAGGTATACAAAAAAAAATTTTTTTTCAAGAATTTGTTCTTACCACTTTGTCGACGTATTTAATTATTTACCTACACACATGCCAAATTACAGCTTTCTAGTGCCAAAAATCTCTGAGCAAATCCGCGGCCAGACGGACGGACATAGCGAAACTATATGCGGAACCCTAAAAATAGGTATATTACGTTCGGTTAGCTCAAAGAATATGAATCTCAGGTGAAATCAAACATGTCCGACAATCTTCCGACTTGAATACGTGTGTAATCTATCTCAGCAGATATACCTACTCAGCGCAGAAATGTTATCCTCATGCGTTGTAATAGGTAATTTTGTATGGAGACTGGGCTAAAATTTCTCCCACTGAGCATATTACTTTCTCTAAGCCTCAGGGTAATTTTCACATTAAAAAACTATTTAAGTTCTTATAATGATACCCTCTCGAACCGGTCTGGTTTCGAAGCTCCAAAGTAAATTTAACTTCCGAGTACTAACACCAAACAAAAACGAGTTCATGTATTTATTTAAAGTATTTTTATTGTAAAAAAGTATCTATACATCTATACATACATAATAATAAAGCTGAAGAGGGTCGAATGTCGGTAAATTGAAGATATTAAAAAGAAAATTGGCAGGAGATACTTAGAATCGATAACAGAACACGTTCCGACAGTTTTTAGAATTTTTGTCTATTAGTCTGTATATTTGCAAGCGCATCACGTGAAAACGGTTGAATGGATTTTGATGCAAACTTTACTGATATGTTGAGAAAATCACCGCCCAGGTTATAGGTAAATTTTTTTATCCTAGAAAATTGCATAGTTCCTGCGGGATAGCGATTAACATGTTAAAAGTCGCCGCTGCCTAGAGTCGCAACGTAATAAATATTGCTTCAGTATCATAGAGGTGCACTACAGAGGGATTTTTCAAAATTCCCACGACGGAACAGGGAATAATGGGGTCTTTAAGTCCACTGAAAAGGGAGCTTATGTCGATAACTCTAATTAATAGTCTTGAAATTTGGCACACAAGTAGGGAATCATAAATGCTGAAAAATTATTTTAAAACTTTTCGAAATTCCCACGGGATAAGGAGAAAAAAGGGATTAATATTATTACATTGAAATGTTCTTATCTCCGTAAATATTATTACTAGAATCTAGAAAACTGATTTCAGGATTTTGTGAAATTCCCGTAGGATAAGAAAAAAGAGTAACTGACTTGCTAATATAGTTTCCTGGTATTTGGCAGACATATTCCTTGATGATCAAAGAGGTAGGTTTGTAGAGCACAAAGGGATTTTCCAATTTTCCCACGGGATAAAAGGACGGTATAGAAAATAAAGACTTTGTATTTAGTAGACATGTTGTTTGAAGATTACCGAGGTGTGTGTCATAAGACTAGATTTTTCAAATTTCCCACAGAGAAAAAAAAATGGTAGTGGGTGTCCAATAGTGTCCATGCAAGAAACTGGTTTATTTCGTTAGGTACCTAGTACAAAATCTTTCGTGCTAAAGTACGACTCCTATTTGGCTGGTTTTTGGACATTTTCGATGGGAGAGAGGAAGAAGTCTTAGCGCAAATTTTGATTCTGCGTCGACGAAGTCGCGGGCAAAAGCTAGTGTAAAATACTATAAAAAGGGTCATTCCTTGGAAGCATTGTAATGTAATTATTTAGGGGGTTACCATGACGTCTTAATGCGATTCAATTTCGATTCAAAAATAAATTTTCATTTTCATTTTCATTCAGTTTAGGCTCGCTCGCTGTCAGATCCATACTAAAAATGACAGCTAAAACCTGAACTGAGTCGGAATTGAATCGCATTAAGACGACATAGTAAGGCCCCTGGTACTTGAACTGGGCCTCCCCGTCGGCCAGGCCGCCGCGCCTATACGGATATCTACGTAATTGGGTATCCGATTACGAATGAGCCTTAAGAAGAAAATATTTCGGGATTCTCTTTATTTACAACACAATATAAGGTACAACGAGAGGTTCTTTGTGCTTCATTCTGCTTAAGCTCAAGCACTCTATTTTTATTTAAGTTATCTAAGCCCATAATATTCTTACCTTTCGAGGTTTTTCTTTTGCTTCTACCATTTTCACAAGTTATATTAATATTATATTTATTGTGAACGGTTGATAAAAGCGCCAACAAGGTATTCAATGTGTATTCAAAGATATACGTATAAATGTCAAAATCCTACTAATCCTACTTCCTACTAATAAAAATAATAATAATAATAGTAAATACTGTAAGTAAATACTCCAGATAAATGTATGTATACTCACCTGCTATGGGTGGTGTAGTGGTATAGCACGCGTCACGGAATGACGAGGATCCGGGTTCGATTCCCGGCCATAGCTTTACTTTTCGGATTTTTCTATGAGTTCTGATTTTCACAGACATTTAGAAATTATGTATACTCTATTTGTGGTAATAAATTATATTCTATTCTATTCTATTCTAATATTATAAATGTCAAAGTTTGTGAGAATGTTTGGATGTTTGTTACTCTTTCACGCCAGAACGGCGGGACAGATCTGGATGAAATTTTGAACATAGATAGATTATAGTCTGGAATAACACATAGGCTACTTTTTATCCCGGAAAATTGCGTAATTCCCGCGGGATAGCGATAAACGAATTCTATGCAGACGAAGTTGCGGGCAATAGCTAGTAATAAATATTTTTTTAATATCCACCGGCAGACGTCCACAGCTGGACACAGGCCTTCCCCAAGGAGCTCCATGATAAGCTTCATTGACTTGATATCAAAAGTAGGTACTTAACTTTAAATATACCACCTAACCTAATTAGATAAAGTTTTATTGCCTCAGGAATCCTTCTCTCAGTTTCACATTAATAATTAAATTTTACAGAAAGAGAACAAACGCAATCCTCTTGCTGCTTGGTCGAGCGCTAGTTAAAATAAGGTAGGTTTTTTGAGTCCGGATCCGTAATAAAAAGTTGGGACGTATGTAAATAAGTTATGATTTTATCCATTTAGAAGTGAAATTTACACAGATAATAAAAACAAAATAAGTGTTTTATGCAAAAAAGCTCTGAAGAGTTTATGACACACTTATACTACTCCCAGAACTTTTCTTGAGGCGTAATTGACACAGTTTTATTGTCAAGTAAAAAGCTTCTTTACGACATGACTCCAGAAGGCTTTTTATTCTTGAAAATTATCTTTTAAGGAGCAAAGACTGTCGTGGGTTTTATGAAATCGTGAAACTAAAGTGTTTCTGCAGCTGAACTTTTGCGCGACTGATTTTTAACCGTTGTAAAAAGTTGAGTTACTTGCATTTTGTTAAACGTCGGGAGTACCTAAGGTGTTTCCACAGGAGGTAATTCTTTAAATAAATGTTAACTTAAGCATTTTAAGCACAACTTAGTTTCCTTTTCCTGGTGATTAATTCATAAGAGATGCTTAACACTTTTGCTTTGTACCCATTAAATATTTAAAAGTAAGTAAATACTTAAGCGTTTACGAATAGAAAAACTCTTATTATCGCCATCTTAGTGTCGCCACAGTGTATGTGTATTTTATATGTTTAGTTTTTTAATTTTATCTGGGTCCTACTGAAAAACAGCGTTGCGGCTTGCCGCAACATTATGCTGAGTGGGGCCCATTTTACACCATATCGGTACTATTCCTAAGTATATTGTATTTCTTCTTCCTATTATACTTATATCTTATATATATTTCTCTCTCTCTCTCTCTCTATTACATTTTGTTTTGACTCTGTTATACTAAACGTGATAGCGTAAACGTCGTTACATTATAAATCGGCCTTAAAGCTCTTGTTATCTTGTTAGTCGCAAATAGTCTACTGCAGATAACGTCACAGTACTAGTGCGAAAAAAAACTTTTAAAGCACAACTCATAGAATTCTTATGATGAGTTACACTCTATTTCGATCACAGAACGAAATCAATACATACAATATGGAATACGGAGATCAGAGATTTGCTGAAGAACTAGAGTCACCGACATAAGGGTATGTACGTTGAAGTGGCAATGAGCAGGCCACAACGCTCATAGAACAGACAACCGTTGGGGAAGAAAGGTTCTCGATTGCGACCACAAACTGTAAGACGCAGTGTTGGCAGGCCTCCTACTAGGTGGACCGACGACATTGTGAAAGTTGCGGGAAACCGGTGGATGCAGGTGGCGAGTTGTCGTTCATTATGGTGTGCTAAGGGGGAGGCCTTTGTTCAACAGTGGACGTCTTCAGGTTGATGATGATGATACATACATAAATCACGTCTTTATCCCTTACGGGGTAGACAGAGCAGGTAACAAGACCTAGGAAATCAATAGCAGGTAATCTGTAATTACCTACCCGTATTTGAGTATCCTCGAGCGATTTTATTAAAACAGAAAAGCAGGAAGAGAGAACATTGTGAAACACAACATTATCTATCGCATGTCTCATTAAGAGAAAGGAGGAAAACAAAGGAAGAAAAAAGTCAACCTCAAAGAACTCGGAACATTGTTGAGAATGACATGTGTCTAATGAATTATCTTGTCGATAAATTAGGCAATTTACAGTACAGTTTATGTTTACATGGGATTTACGCGTATAATATACCGGTTGGGTACACACGGACAGTCCAAAGAAAAACTACAGGCCTCGCCTCTCCGGCCAAACCTTCGTGGATAGTCTTTGGTCAGGTACAAAGTCAAAGTTAAAAGTCGACTGAGTGGAAATTCCAACTAGGAAGCGCCTGATTTTGTACGTATAGCTTGCTTAATGGGGATGTATTAGCGACTTTGAATGTGTTACGTCCTATTGCCGATATTGTTCTCGGATAGGGTAGATATAACGTGCTAAGAATACCGGCCAAGTTTTGCAATATTGGGCTCAAAATGCATCGATTCGTAAATGTATCAAGCGCAATGTAACTGTTTTACGTAATATAGGTAAGTTTCAATCCAAAGTGGGAATAATAGAACATGTTATAATACAACCAGCTGTTGCCCTCGACTACTCTGCTAGACATCAGTATCTACATCCAAGTATCCAGTTACAGATTACAGACGAAGGCTAGCTGTTTAGGCTGAAATAAACAAAAATCCGCAAACACACTCACAAAATTATGTTGTAATAAAATCTGGATATACGCAGCGTAAAGCCGAAAATTATACCGACTGCTGTTATTTCTGTCACAATACTATATTGTCCACATTCAACCCCAACCAATATTGCAGTTAGTGTCGTGTCTACGTGCTCTTGCGATATTAACACCCCAAGATAATTCCCTACAAGTGTACCCGGCACGTGCTTCTTGGTCCCGGTTACAAATTATATACGACAAATTACACTACGGACTGTAGTTTAGTTCGCGATTGGAACATCCCACGAAGTATACAAAACAACTGAGATAAACAACAGATTTGGGTGTGTGTATAGTCATATTAAGTAGAACTATTTGAAGATTCTAATATTATAATTATAATATGTAAACCTTTATTCAAAAAATATGCGATTTTATTACCATGTCTATATTTTTTGAAGCAGCTGTGTTCGTAATGAAACATCCAGAACTATTTAAGAAAGTTTCAGAAACATTTCCAAGGAGTACGAGAAATAATGACAGACTTGTGTTAGACATTGTTTCTAATAGTGCTCTTTTTAAGAAAAATAGCTACCACATGTGCATACGACGACCGGATAGCCTAGTGGTTAGCGACCCTGACTACGAAGCTAGAGGTCCCGGGTTCGAATCCCGGTAGGGGCAGACAGTTGTATGATGAATACGAATGTTTGTGCCCGAGTCATGGATGTTGTATGTATTTAATTATGTATTTATCTACATTATATAAGTATGTTTATCCGTTGCCTGGTACCCATAGTACAAGCTTTGCTTAGTTTGGGGCTAGGTCAATTGGTGTAATTTGTCCCAAGATATTTATTATTATTATTATTTATTATCTAAATTTTTAATGCAATCCCGGCCAACTTCAAAATGCTCTCCTTAAATTTATTTAAAAGTAATCTTCACCGATGGTTCAAAGAAAAAAACATTTTATTCAACAAATGCCCTTTTTATCATAGCAAAATATGTTTCTGCACTAGAATTGTTATTTTAGCGTCTATTGTACCATATTTTATGTGAACAAAGAATTTTGAATTAGAATTTGAATATAATAAAATGTAGGAATTTGTAGGTAGTCAAAAGAACACACATCAACTCTAGATCAACAATCACAAGTCTAGTCTAAGCAAAAGATTCCGGTCGCCTAGACAACCATTTGAATATTACATTATGCAATCAGTAAATATAACAGCCGCTATGCAGCATCGAATACTAATAAGGCAATGGTAACGTGAAAGTAGAGTGCATGTACTTAAATTACGTAGGTATCACCACATAGTATAAAACAAAGTCGCTTTCCGCTGTCTGTCCGTCCCTCTGTATGCTTCGATCTTTAAAAGTACGCAACGGATTTTGATGCGCTTTTTTTAATGGATAGAGTGATTCAAGAGCTTGTATGAATAATTCTACGCAGACGAAGTCGCGGGCAGAAGCTAGTAAGTATATATAGATTTCGATTTGGGCCAGTTTTATTCAACCGCACAACTAGCTGAGGGTTTATATACTGTAAATTAGTGCAAAGCTTCAGGAGACGAAATTTAACCTTTCAATTTTCTTATATTCTGAAAATCTAATCCTCGTACTATACAAATACACATACTTACATTCACAAATCACGTCTATAGATGATATAGATATGCCTTACGGGGTAGAGCCTAAGGTAACAAAACCTAAAGGCCACGTTTACCATGATTGTGGCCGTATAGGTGGAAAGGGGAATAAAAAAATTATAATCCTTAAATTAGTTCCCTTGTCATCCATATAAATATTATGTTGAACTACGAGTATGATAATTTTGTGAGATGAGAGTAAGTTTTACTTTATCCGACTTTTACGTTGCCATCGTAAAGCATTCAAGCGCTATACTTACATTAAAAATGGTTTCCGCGCGGAGTTTCAAGAGTTCAAACAGGCATTTGGCAACCACATTACCTCCCTAACTCTAATAGTTGAACGGAATGGTTGCCATTAGGACAAAGTTTAGCCTTCACTGCGGTATGTAGGCCAGTGGACAGTACAAACTTTAGGACATAAGACATATTTAAAGGAACTAGTTTTTGCCCATTAACTCATTCATGAGTTCCGCAATAGAGATAAAGACGGTTTTCTAAAAAAACTTTTTTTTAAATCACTCCTTCAGTCCGATAGGTACCTACTTATTTTATTAGCAAACGATTAATTTGTATACAAACTAGCTCTTGCCCGCGACTTCGTTCGCGCAGAATTAAAATCTGTATCCAAGGCAGCTTGATTTTTCCCGACACTTACAACTATTATCGTTACATTTCATTCAAATTGTGCAAAACCTTGATAAATGAAATAGTTCAATCTTCCTCGAGAATAATTCCATCCGTGAAAACCGCACGAGAATCATTCAGAAGTTTTTGAGTTTATCACAACCAGACGGACACAGACGCGTCAGAGGACTATGTTTTATAATTAAATCATGATAAATTAACCGTTGTTGCCCAGGGTGCACCGGCCTAAACGCTACTCTACCCCTCATTAAGGCACTGCCAGAGGGGAACCGTAGTACTCAAGCACACTAGGAGGTCCACAAACTCCTTGTTGCAAATTTCTAAAACAACGCGCTAAATAGGCATAATTTATTTTGAACAAGTCTCTATAACTTCTCTAAATCTCAAGCCCGGTCTGATAATGAATCAAGTTAGTTACACTATTATCTACAACTACTTAGTAAATCAAATCAAGTTGCAAGTTAGCGACGTCGGCGGAGTGGAATTTAGTTTGCGGCGCCGGGCTGTGCCGGATACGGTAAATATTTGCAGGCAATAAGCAATTGGTAAACCACTGATCTACAGTTAATCCTAAGCACCTGCCGGAAGCTAAATCAGAGCGTTAGTTAGCTAGTCTGCGTCTAACTATGATAAATCTCAATTCCGTTGGAGCCCTGTCTCACTGAGACGCCGCCGTAGCGACGTCATCGACGTATCCCGTACAAATCAGACGTCGGCAAAGCGTCGCCAAGTGAGTGACAGTCCAAAGATTTCTATACGAATCGTTTGGCTACTGTTGCCAGCGACTTCGCCAAAGCGTCCAGGGGCTTTACCATGACGTCTTAATGCGATTCAATTCCGACTCAGTTCAGGTTTTAGTTGTCATTTTTAGTAAGGATTTGATAGCGAGCAAACTTAAACTGAATCGGAATTGAATCGCATTAAGACATCATGGTATTCCTCCAGTACTTTAACGGAAGCTAAAACATTTAGCTGTCGCTCCTGGCATTTACAACCATCGTCATTCTTTTTTTATAAAACAAGGAAATGCTCAGAAGAAATATTACCCAGCTTCTATTTCACTAACGTACCTACTGTTGAAAGGTGACTGTGACAATTCGGATGTAGGTACATTCCAGCTTGAAAAGCTCCCTATTCGAATTGGCTAGGAAATGTGTACTAAAATGTCACTATCACTATCGACATCCAGATCCTTGGAACATCGCGTATGATTTGTCAGCCTAGAGGGCTAACACAGAATCTCACGTGGCTTTTCACCGGCTGTCTTACAGTCCACGTTGGAACACAGCAGGGCAAGGCAGGAAGGTACGCGCAGCTAGGCCACATGATTAGCGAGTACGATGGTGGTAGCAAACGGGATTGACCCTTCATTACCCGACAGCAGCGAAACTCAAAGGGTTATGTGATTGACTCTTTATGTGCTGGAATAAATCTAGACTTTATCGTCTAACGCGCGGCCGCTTGCTATCGCAGTCGCTATCTCTTTCTCCCTCATCCTCGATTTGATAGAAAGGAATGGTGAATTCGATTATGATTTCGCGTGCTTTATGCAACAAGGTCTCTGATGTAAGCTTGACAATGCCGTATATTTTTGACACAACTGAGTTCTTAACACTAAATAGTTAGTTCTTTTTCCAGCTAGTTGCTTTAAGGGTCGATGCTTCTTCACATCAAAACATTGACTGCGTTAATTTATTTCAGACCTTTAAGACTTTTAAGTGGTACTGAGCGAGTCATAGACTATCAAAGAAAACAAACAAACTACCTCTCACCCCAAACGCATAAACCTTTTCTCTGTTCTGTCGTAGGTAAAAACGAGAGTGTATTGCTGGAATGACGGCTGGACTTATAAAACATAAGTACCTGGATGACCGAACTTTGCCGGTAAATACCGGGTTTTGATATGTTTTCTAAAAATTATATTAGATCGATTTATCGCCCCCGAAACCCCCTGCATACCAAATTTCACGAAAATCGTAGCAGCCGTTTCCGAGATTTAGATTATATAATATACAAGAATTGCTCGTTTAAAAGTATTAGATAGATAGATTATAAATTGTATTTGTGTTTAACCACCGGGTCAATGACAAACTATTTTTCTCAGAAATTTAAGTACGGTAGGTACATTATATTTAAATGTTTGTGATTTATTGGCACCGTCCTATCTGTTGGCGTTCAAAGAAAATAAAACAAGTGAGTGTAATAAATAAACGTTGGGCTGACAATGTCTGCGAGGGTGCAATATGCGGCGGAATCAGCCAACGCTGCAACGTCCGCTGCTGACATCCACAGTCCAATTCACGGCAGTGCACCAGCAAACCCACAGCCTAACGAAACCTTTCTCCCTCGCTCTAAAGATACTCACATATATCCGTAAAGGACGGCGATTGTGTTGCAAAGAAATCGTTCGGCGAGCAGTCGGAATCAGGATGCTAGCGCGATATCTGAACTTTATTGGACATGCGGTGACAAATCTGTGATCAGAATATTTTGCGGACTCACTCCAATGCCTTTGAAAGATAACTAGGATATTGGAGTTTCCTGAGGATGTTATTACTACAGCCATTTATTTTGTCTGACCAGAGACTTGAGTCTAGACAATTTCTATCTGCTGGTTTTGTATTTTGTCTAGATGTCCTTGACGTTTAAGTATGTATGTTTTTATTCATGTGGACGTACTAGAACTGGATGTAGGTTAATGTAATGGCTCAAATAAACGTATTTATAAATTCGTGGTAATTACAAAATTCAATTTAAATACCTACAAGCTTTATAAAATATTCAAAATTTCTAGTCAAACCGACTGCTACTGGACGTGGAATTCTTTGATTTTTGCAAGATTTGGCTTTACGAAAAATACAAATACAATACTATAGGAGTCATGACGTACTTTCAAAGTCGAGCCCTAAAGTTAATGTTGATGTACCTGCAATGGGTAGTGTAGGGGTAGCACGGGTCACGGAATGACGAGGATTCGGTTTCGATTCCCGGCCATAGCTTTACTTTTTGGATTTTTCTGTTTTCTAATTTTCAGTGTCGTTTAGAAATTTTATGATAATATGTATAAATTCGACCAATCACACGAGGAGAAGTCGAGATTTGGATACACCGAGCAGTATCTAGTCTCACACTGCCGAGTTCTTTGGAATTTACGAGTATGTGCGGTAATAACTTACTTGACAATTATCTATTAAGTACTTTCAACCTCAAAAATCAAAGTACCTGCGACCGCACTAGTTACCCGCAAACTCATGTCTAACAAGCGCGGTCGACTACACCTCTTAATAACCCTCGCTGCGAAGTCTGAATTCTAAAGCAATATATTCCGCCACCTATGAAATAACTTTGCATAATTAAACCGGGGTTACAGTTTTCCTCATTCTGTATGCACCCTCCTTTCCACACATTGCCGACACTTTAGTGGTGACAATAAAGTTAAACGTTTTAATTCGACAACGGGGAGAGATGCAGATTACACTTACACGTATTAAATTCAGTTTATATCTATGCGGGAACTTTGGTTGAGGGTGTGAAATGATAGGAGTTTAGATTAACAGTGAATCCAGTATGCAACGGGACAGATGGAAGGAATGAATTTTGGGAACGTACCCGTTTGGTAGCTAGGTCTTTCCGGGTGCGAATATGTTAGATAGGTATTGTTTTCTAGTGAATGTCTTTTGTAATCTTCTTTAGTCAGTAAAATCTGAGTTAAATTAATTTTTTTGCTAAAAAAACAATCGCGTTTTTCTCTGGTAGTGTAATTCACATACGAGTAGGTAAGTCAACATTTTTGTCATTGTTAAAAGATTGTATTTATGTGTTTTGGCGTAATGTATGAAATTTGAAACAGTTGTTTAAAACACAATTTTTCTTACAAGTAATACAGATTACATTAAATTGATGGGTTAATGCGAATGCCAAGTCAATTTATTTATTTATAACATAAACGATTTTTAATTTTGATATGGGCATTATGTGTTGTTAGGTTAACTAATTACGTTATAACTTAAGACAGGAGGTCTCTTTAGCAGGGACTGAATAAATTAACCGACTTAGTATCCGAAACTCGAAATGTCATTCTAAAAGCTCACGAACTGTATAAAAGTGACCACGGACTTAAACTACAAGAACATTCTTAACCTATGGTCCGTGGACCTTAGGGAAGTCTCCCCAAGTTTGTCCAGAGGTACGTAGTTTAATTTTGGATTATTTTACAATAGTAGCTACCTAAGTAAAAATCACCAAAAGTATCGAATTTTCTGCTCTTAATTACCACATTGGTCCATGGCTGAAAAAAGTTTAATAAACAATCTAGATTATCCTTCATTTAATTTAACATGATCAATTATTTGGATCATTTTAAAGAATATACTTAATGTACCCTTCTCGACATTATTTACACGGCTTAAGTATTTAACACCCTGATTACAGCAACCGACTTAGATTATTTGACGTGCCACTTGCACTAGGTGGCGTTGGTGGCTTTGTGTTGCCACCACGCCCCGAAACGACGAAGCACGTCGCAATTTAATTTGAAACTTTAGTGAAGTTTACATATTCTGCTCGTCAGACCGAGACGCTGCCGAGTCCTCTGTGACGTCAAGACACGTTTGTTGCCAGATTATAAACATTTTTGGGTTAGGTACTTTGCTACACGACCTTACCTTGATCTGGTTTACGAGGATTTTGTGAAACAATCTAATAAATTAGAATATTTAGATCTGAGACGATGCGAAAACATATGTTTTTTTGGGAAGGGTGTCTGTTTCTTTATATTTGTACAATAAAGCATTTAAGTACTTTCTTACTTGTCTAAGTACTTACTTAAAAGGAATAAAGCTTATCTTTCTGGCACACGCGCCGAGGGCTGTAATTTTTTTTAGTCTCGTCTTAGCTATTTCAACGCCAATCTAATATAAAAGTAGTGTAGTATCGCAATGTTAAAAAAAAATCACTTGTTTGAAACTCAAACTCATAAAAGCGCTCTCGTTTTCAGACAAGTTCGTTGTCCTCTCGAAGTTACCAAGCGAAAGTTGACTAATATATTTAATGTAGGATACTGGCGACTGTCGACATACATAAGCTACCTGTTGTGAGAAAACGGAGGTAAACTTGTACCCCCCTAGAACAATAGTGCACCGTCTGGTAAGTAGTCAACAGTGCACACGGAGTTTGCTTATGTCACGGGTTGTGAAGCAGGTTTAGATTTGTTTAAGTGAGTAGTCAGGACAGTCGAGTAGTAGGTACTTAGATTCCCGGCATACCACGACTGTCAACCGCTCAAAAATGTCCACACACAAACTGAGATCCCACCGCAAAATTCAGGTCTTATACACTGAAATAAGAAATTGAAATTTTGTGTCTGGCCGTCCCGTTTACACTAATAATAACCGTCATCTAATATTAAACTGATTATTATGTAAGTGCACATAAATTAATGTTTTACGAAATAGACAGGGGCCCGTAGAGTTGGGAAAGTTTTTGTGTAACCATAATTATAAATGTAGGTAAACATACAAGATTGAAATGTGAGTTATATGAAGTCGTGGGGTCAAGTATCTTTTCGCAGTAGTTTTTGTAACATAAACAAAAAATAACAAGGGAAGGAAATGCCGTTGAAAAAATATAGATTGGAAATAGCTGGAAGAAAGTCACCACATATGTCAGTCTGCCACAGTCTTTGCATCTATCAGTCCAAGAGTATCCTTATATTTATGTTGCTTTATTAAGTAAAATGCAATTTAAATAAAAAAACTTAATCTGAAAAGAGTACGGCTTTAGCCTTTCACAGACTGCGGCGAGATATAACTTCATGTACTCGTATAAATGAACATGTAAATATTAGGTATCTCAGTCGCACTTCAATCAAGTAACAGTTAGATGAAGAATTTTATAGTGGGATCTCACACTAACATCTTATTGTCAGTTGGGTAAACGAAAGATGCCGTTAGACATTTGTGAACAATTGGTTCTATAGGAACTTAGATATTGAAACCGACTGTGCAAGTATTAACTTGCATAATAACTATGTCATGGAAGTTTAGTTTAAAGGAGTAGACGTAAAAGTAGGTAATTAGGTCTGTATTCAATTATTTTATCGTGAAACGGCACAATAGTTCTATGGGAGAAGGAAATTTATGGTGTTGCATGAAGCCACGCTTTAGTATTTATGTTATAATCTTTATTGCACATAAAATAAAATAAAGATAACAGTAGACGACGCGCATAATTATTAAATAAAAAACATAAAATATTTTAGTTTAAGTTAAGGTGACTACCCATCTCTTTCTGGAACGCCAAGAAAAAGACGGGTGGTCTTTCTCGCACGCGTCACAGCTCTCGCGAGTACTTGTGCTAGCTGGTCTGCTGCCGTAGATGTCGTATGATGTATGCCGTAGATAGGTAGCTGGCAACTTGTCCATGGCTTCCTGGTGGGCTAGTCTTCTAAGTACTTAGCGGCACTAGCAGGGGAGGGCGGGAATGCCCAAACCTACATTGCACAGGTGCCGCGAAGAGGGAAATCCATCAAGGGGTGGTCGTGGGGCGTCGCGGTGACACCGAGTGCTCCCGTAACGCCTCACATACGACCGAATAAGGAATCCGTGTGGTTTTTAGAGGGTATGCCTACCGTCGCGGGAGAACCCCACATACCCCCGGTATCTCGGTAACCCCGTACCGGGCGAGATGCATAAGGCGCATTTTCCACTCCGTAAAAAAATGACTCTTAAGTACTTATTAGGTACATCTGGTATTAACTACCCTATACGGCGAAATATAAAGGCATACAACAAAGTCTATTAAAATTTGTAGGTAATATTGTTAGTTTCGAACACGAACAATTTAAGCCACGTACCTACCTAGGTACTTTCGGATGAAAGCTTTGTCTTTAATATACCTAATTAATTTTATTAACCGTATCACATGCACGCTACATACAAAAACACAGCCCAGCTGCGCAGTAGGATAACCTAATAACCGTACATCATAAGATATGAGTTAACAGGAGTTAACAAGGCATGTAGAGGTCCCTAATGTCATTACCAAAAGGGCAGGATTAATTCGTAAGAGCTCTCATATATTAACTTCATTACAATCCTTCGTTTATATTGGAGTCTGCCCAACAATTATTTTTGGTCTCTATTTCATTTAATACAACCCTCATAATTAGTTAACGAAAGGGTGCGGTAATGAGTGCCGGCAAGGACGGGGTCTCTTGTGACGGACGACACGAGCACGGGACGATAATTATGTAGGTGCCTACTTATTAGGCCGCGGTGTAATTTTTGGACGCGAATAGTAATACCTACTTAGCGCATTAATTAAGCACCTAGGTATGTTATGAGCGAAACGCCTTGGACTGTCAAGTTGTATCACAAAAAACGTTAACACTTTTTAGGTATTTATCGCGTCATTGGTACAATATTTCTGAAACATTGAGAATTTAAGAAAGAAAGAAAGAAAGAAAGAAGGCATTTATTCTGTAGGTGATTAGTTGGACGTTGTTTCAAAGAAACGCGACCATCAAATGGTCGATGTTCTGAGAAGAACAGTTTGTTTGTTTTCTTCTATTCAGCATCATAGTTTTCACACGCCGCATACATGGAAGTCCGGAGCAACGTGTTGACGCTTCGACAGCCGCGCGCAGAAAAGATCGAGCTCCACGTAACCTCGCATTTTATAGGCGCGTGAGAACTATATAAGATAATATACACAGTTTTAAAATAAACAAGGTATAACAAATTTCAGCAAGTAGGTCGCAATACCTACTGTGGGTTGCTAGCAGCTAGTTGTGAATTTGAGAGAATAAAAAAGTGTTTTATTGGGTTACCTACTATGTATTATAAAGAAAATAAAGTATTTACCTGCCAACGCAATAAAAATATTATCGAGTGGTTACGATAAAGGAAACGTTTTATGCCTACACTATAGAATAGTCTCATCTAAATGGAAAACAAGAACGTATGTAGGTACTCATGCATGCTTTATTCTTATTACCATATAGTAAATAATGGCAAAACAATAAAGAATTTGGCAGTAGATCCTAATCACCAGATAGCTATGTCTTTAACTTTAGAAAAACAGCTATAAAGATTTCGAAGAAATTTGCTATGTAGAGATTTTAAAACTATAAATCGATCGACGTAGTTGGGTTTCATCTCTGGGATAAGGCGTCTTTCATATTTTTCTAACACCGAGCTGTTCACAGCACAGCATGAGGTAGGTATACTACGTATTATACATATTCAATAAGCAAATCATACCTACACGTTCGAACGTAAGTCGTCAACATAGCGTGCCCGCGTCGTGTGTGGTCTCGAGCCTGGCTCCATTCGGTCCTACATACAAAATGCTTCCGTTTATTCGCTCATTGTGCAAACAAAGACCTTGGCCCTCTTTAGGGACAAATTTCCGCTATAGAAATACATGCCGAATGTCCCTTTCATTTTAAATTGTAAGAAAACTAGCCCTTTGCCGCTGCATTCCGAAATACGAAGGTGCTTATTACTTTCGGGTTTAAATTACCACTACGTCGTTTATTAGTAGGATGGTAACTTTTAGTTACTCTGGTAGCTACCCTGCTAAGTAATTATTGTGACCCGCCTGTTAGATGGTGTTGACATTGTTTATGGTGTACATAGGTACTTAATATTATGCGCTGGGTATAATTTATGGAAAACTCTACCTTCTAAATAAGAAAATTTCTAAACACTGAAAATTAGAACTCAGAAAAATCTTAAAAGTAAAGCTATGGCCGCGAATCCAACCCGGGTCCTCGTCATTCCGTGACGCGTGCTATACCCCTACACCACCCATAGCAATGGAAACATAACATTAGGTATATTTTACCGTCTTTACTTTCAATAAATAAGGGGCAGATAACATCCTGTAAATAAGGTAGGTGTTAAGTAGGTAATTGCTTAGAATAAGAATAACTTGAAATCCTTTTATATTTAATTGAGTGCTCCCTCTGATTTACCTCAGAGGAAGCCGTACGGATGCTTAAATTTTCACCCTCTCGCGGGAATGCTTGCGAGCAGAAAATGTGGCGAGTCTAATGTGAAAGGTATTCACACCGAGATAACGTTAAATTGCAATATTAAACTGTTAAACAATGATACGAAACGGAACGCTCTTCAAATTAAGATAGGCAAAGAGTTGACACCTTATTGACAGACAGCACTCTTAAAATACCTATAAAACGGAAGCTATATTGTCTAACGCACTCGAATCACAGTCGCATTCGCCATTTCTTTCTGACAATCGGTAAAGGATATGGGGAGATAGAGATGAAAAATGCGATTCCAAGCGCCCACGCCTTAAAAATGTATGGCCTCCGCGGTTGCTAAATCGACATCGATTCTAATGTAGGGTATTGTTATCGCCTAACATTGGGTCAAGGTTATTGAAAATGGGAGTTTCAGATTTTGTTATGTGCAATCATGCAACCGCCGCACGAGATGGCAAGCTCCGTGTCAATATATCTAGCAGTGGTACTCAACCTTTTTTTATACGGGCCACAAACACATTTTAGTCATAGTGTCGCGGGCCACAAGCAAAAATTATTTAGGGGTAGGTTGTAGAGGTAGGTAACTCAAGGCGGGCCAACCACAAGGGCCGGGTGGGCCGCGTGTATCTAGCCCGCAGGCCGCAGTTTGAGTATGACTAGTTCATAACTTCTAAAAGGTTATCGTGAGTCCTCAGACGAATCAAGCATTGCCCTCGGTGGCTGCGCAAACATAGTGGCATTTTTCAAGTATTGAAAGCCATGTTTATGATTATAATATAGTTGTACGTTTAGAGAGCCACCGCTCTTTGACTATCTCAGCGAAAGAGCCAATAAATTATGTATTAGTATTTAACATCGTTCCTTCACCTAATTTAGTCGTCGAGAAGGAACAAACGATCAAATAAGATCGCATTATACCTACAATAAAATTGTACGATATTTCCTTAACAACCTTCATTCTATTCGTGTGATTAACCTCTTACTCGTAATATTTGCAAAACAATATTTTACTTTGGCCTTTTCAAATAACAAACAAGTTTATAATAATAAACGTTTATTTACTTATCTTAAAGCGTAACACTTAGAACAATACAATATGAAACGAATAGAATTTGATATCGTGAGTAAATCACAGCCGTTATAAAAAACAATGATAATGATTTTAAATGCGTAGGTCTATTCAGAATTTGTTTTAACATTTTCCTAAGACAATGTCAGATACTCGGATCCATTATATCCACACTTTAATCATTTAACTTAATTATAAAATGACATTGAAAAAGTTAAATTATATAAGGTATTATTTAACATATTTTAAGTGTCTTTTATTACAAATCAAAATAATGATAAATTATCAATAATAAAATACCAACAAAGGTACTCTTACACCTATCTATAATTAAATATAATACTTTTCATAAGTTCATTACAACTTTAATAAGGCACTTTTAGCTACAATATTGTACAGAAAATATCATTCATTCAAACGAGATTCTCCATTAGCTATTCTTTTATGAGTTTAACCAAACCATTTCACAAACACTAGCAACTAAATCTAATAAAATAGCAAGTTAAACAAATTTTAAATTTTGACAACCGTCATCTTATACCTACCAATTATGGAATGATGCAACTAACATAGTAGATTCCTCAGACTAAGACGAAGATAAATAATCCTTACTTAAAGGTGTTATAAATACCTACGTGCCATTATGTAGCTAAGGTAGATGTGTTCTCATTGGTCTTCGTTGTCCCTCTGTCTCTGCGCTGCTTGGAATGTGTTGTGCATCAGCATGGCTACCGTCATCGGGCCCACACCCCCGGGCACTGGAGTCACTGCTCCGGCCACTTTGCTTACCTCTGTAAACAAAAGGAGTGTAAAGAACTTGTTTTATTCGAATTTGGTTGCTTGAGCTGGCGCATTCGGGTAAAAACTCTAAAATGGAGAGTTCAATATTAGACTTTGACATATAGGCTGTTGACAAAATAATCATAATTTTCCTAATTTCTTTACAAGGCTAAGTACAGTTGTGAGACTATGCTAGCATCAATGGTGATCAGTTAACTTATTTAGCCCTAATATGTCATAGAATAAACAAATGCTAAAAGGAAACTGTAAGGTTTTTATACACAACATTCATGTATTAAGATCTTACCTTCATAGTCAACATCGCCAACCAATCTGGTCTTCCCGTCTTCTCCGGTGACTCTTACAATGCCAACATCAATGACTGTGGCTCCAGGCTTCACCATGTCAGCTTTAATCAGGTTTGGAACACCTAAAGAAATAATGTTAATTAATAATAGAAACAAAACTGGATGGAAACTTCGTCTAAATATTCAAGCTCAAATGAGAAAATGATGTAATCATAACAAAGACACCAATTGTCTTACCAGTAGCTGTAATAATAATATCAGCATTTCTGCAGTAGAAGTCCAATTTCTCCTTCGGTGTGTATCGGTGGCAGATGGTAACCGTTGCATCCATGCCCAAGCCACTGTCATGACTCATGTCACTATGAAGCATCATGGCTATCGGCATGCCTACATTCTTGGAGCGGCCTACCACAACTGCATTACGGCCGAATGTTTCGATTTTGAATCTAAAAAATGATTATGTTTGTAAACATTGGTACCCAATAATAATAATAATTGTTTTATATTCACTTAACTCATGCCACAAAAGTTTTGTAACAAAAATGTGAGAACAAATTCTTGTGATGGAAGAAGTAAATATTCAAAATCAAAATAGTTTGCTTTAACTATAAATTAAAAACAAAAGAAGCAAACAACTTATCTAAAAAAACTGGATGATAAAATAACAGTAATCAAAATCAATGCATACCTTTTCAACATTTCCACAACAGCCAAAGCAGTAGCAGGTACAATGGTGGGCATGTCCAAGCACAGTTGCCCAACGTTGACAATATGGAAACCATCAACATCCTTTTCTGGTGCCACAGCATTGCACACTTTCCTTTCATCAATACCACCAGGGAGGGGCAATTGAATCAAAATACCATCAACTTCAGAATTGGCATTCAAATTGTCAATAGCTGTCAGAAGCTCTTCCTCTGTCAAATTTGCTTCATATTTGATAGTCTCAGCATCAATGCCAACATCAATTGCTGCCTGTATCTTATTTTTGACATAAGTATGGCTAGCGGGATCATCTCCTACTATGACACATTTGAGTGACGGTGCACGGTGACCTTGCAAGACCCAGTTATGAATTTTGATTTTTAATTCATTTCGAATATCTTTGGCAAGCCCTTTTCCATCAAGGATTCTGGCCATGATGCTGGAAACAAAGCCACAATTAGCTTATGATACGGTTTCATATTTTTTATTAAGTAAATAATGATTCATAAAAAATTACAAAAACAACATCGAAACATTAAAGGCTATGTAAGAACAAACATAAAATTATTTTTTAGTTTAGGTTTTTGCAATAATAATGTCAAAGGTAAAATAGTACACTCCAAATTGTGCATGTTATCAAAATTCTAGCATGTAAGCACATAAACACCACACAAAAATAAAGAAAAAGGTATTGTCTATAAGAAAACTATTAGCGGAAACATAAAATCAAGATTGTTTCATTAATTCAATTACCTGGCCGAGCCCAAGGAATCAAAGTACGTATGACTTCTCATTGTGGATTTCAGAAGTGAACTGACAACTCGGAGGCAAATGAT
Source organism: Pandemis corylana (assembly GCA_949127965.1). Lineage (NCBI taxonomy): Eukaryota > Metazoa > Arthropoda > Insecta > Lepidoptera > Tortricidae > Pandemis > Pandemis corylana. The sequence continues at coordinate 8,761,530 of OX421866.1, read as the reverse complement.
TTGCCTCATCGCCTACTGTTGACGTACATGGGTCAGTCAGGTCACAGTAACGGAACAATAAAATAAATCTATATCATGTTTACTACGAGATAACAATACATTTTACAGCGTCAACAATTCACCAAAAACAAGCGTGTGGATCAAGAAATAACTGGAAATGTATGGTTTAATCTTATACTGTACAAGGTACATTTATGGGGTTAAGAAGTTCAGGAATAATATCAGATTCTGGTTGAATGTGGATGTAATCTAGCTTAAACTGCTCTGACAATATTGTACACAGTTCTTTACTGGATATTACAAGACTAAAGTGAAAAAATGTTAGGTTATCTTCGTTTGTAGGTTATCAACTTATTTACCTCTGTAATAACCCTCAGACGGCAAGCAAGTATGAGCACTGTATTGCGTATGAACTAACCCGACTGAAACTAACGCAAGTACATTGTTGGATAAACAATTTCTTCGAAGAACAACCAAATTTACACAACACGCGTTGATAATTTCCTGTTGTTAAATACGCTGTACAGAATACTGAGAATTTGAGCAATGAAAAGACATTTTGAACGGTTAAAACTTTAAATTTTATTTATTTCACGTACCTATTTATTCAGCGACTTCAGTTAAAACTTTTCCACTATTTTCCACTTAATCGTCACACTAATTTAACTTTTATCTTTTATTAAAGTGCTACGTTGAGCTGACACCGTTTGACCTTTTTCACTCGGTACATTTTGACATATTTTCTCTCTCGCTTTTAAATTAACAACCTTATTTCATTGACAAAGAGTATAACTTAATTTCCACTATGGCAAAGACGGAAATGAGACGGCTCAGGTAGACGCCAATTTGCCGTATTTGTAACTTTATACCATCAAATGGGGAAAAATAAGTCTGGTGTACTGTAACATTGTAGAAAACGTAGTAGGTATAGTTTGATAATTCTTAATGGCATGGCAACACCGTTAGTAATAATCCAGCTATCTACAGCTCACTCGCGGGATACCTACAGACATACAGTGTACCTACTACTATGTACTATGTGTAGGAAGTTACCTAAGCCAACTATGCTTCTTACTAAATTATGAAACAGAATGGGGTATATACTCCGAAAATAGAAAATCGAATTTCGTGTCCTGCCGATCGACATCTACATAAAAAAAAACTTATGAGCTGATACAAATAGTAGGTCCACCTACTTGAGAGCCACGATGCCACAGCAAATACACACACGAACACACACAGTCAAAGACATCGACGTCAAACTTTATAACACCCCTCTTTATGCGTCGGGGGTTAAAAAGGAGTAAGACAACGAACATGAGAAGTAGCAAGGCGAGTAAGACAATTACCTACGTCACGCGGTCCAGTGTGTGGTTTTTTAGCAGTAGCTTTTGTTTCCAATCACAATAAATACGTAATTGAATCAGCCGTTTCTTTGCAGAGTTCTAATAAATAGATTCACACGTCATTACTCCATTATCTTCCCACGAAAACATCATAATAAAACGCGCCCAGACTCCATGGATGAATAATGTAGGCAGTGGGCGCGGTTCTGACGTATGAAGGGGTCCCGGGGTCACTGATACTAGGTGTCTCTGATAATGTTGCCTTGTAGTGAACGTAACGCAATAATAACATGTCGTTTCCACGTTACGATCTCGTTGATAAGGACGCTATTTTAAGAGTTACTATAGCTGAGACATAAATGAAGTGGTGGGAGCCAAGTACTTACTACCTACAAAGCTGTTTTTGTTAGCTAGAATGTACCTATAGCACAAACCAGGCTGTTGCAAAAAAAAATGTATGTAGGTACTACTAGAAGTCGTGATAGGATTGATGGGCTCTATATTAAGTTTGGTTAGGAAGCAATGAGCATAGATATCGGGGCTTTTCTAAGGTCCTTCCTCTTCGTTTCACTTCTGGCAGAGTAATCATGGTCGTCACTTCAAGTAACGTATTATATGTAACCCGCCTTGAAATCTGCAGTCTAGTCACTCGTCCCTGACAGTTGTATTCTTTTTTGGGAGCTAGATGCATCAAACCTTCTAGGTGGTTTTCAAAAAGACGAAGGATTTTTGTAAAAATCGAAAGTCGAAAGAAGAGCTCTTCTTTTCAGTTCCTTTACTTAAAAAATGTTTTTGCGTGGGTTTTTGAATCGGTGTCGATGTCGTTGAGCTTGGACCGTATTTTCCAATGAACGTTCAGACGTTAGACGCGATCATTCACGTGCTGAATGTGTGCCACGACAGAGTTCATTACCAAGCGATACGGGCACCTCTAGCAATACCGGAGTTCAAGTACCAGCTACTATGCAATTGCGTAAGGTATTTGACCTGACTATCTTAGCTAAACAAGTCCATAATATACAAGGACATCTCCACGAACGATTTTCTAATGATGCAATATGAACTGACGATTTCTGGTTGTAGAATTACCTATCACGTACGAAAAATCTCTTCTTACTGATCTTTATACATATAATAATGATTGCCAAGGCTTTCTAATGGACAACTGTATAGATATTGCTATCTACGGATGCGTGGATTTATTTAAATTAACCTTTATCATCATAGTAATACCTAGCTGCTATACACCCTCCTGCTCTACTTCTCATCTCTGACCGAGTCTTCGAGACTAAACTCGGCTTCTCTAGTCATTATTTAAACACATTCCAAAAAATTTTGAGGGTCACCATCGACGGACATGTCGTCATGAACATCATTATCATCGTCTGCCAAATTTTAAAACTCAAACTTCAGCAATTCAAAAGCTGGGTGCTGTCTGTCTATCTGTAAATAATAGTCACTCTCCTGTTTTAATCTCGTTGGTAAGTACTCAATATTTTTGATAGATGAAGCACTATGAGTTTAATTGTTAGGTACAGCTACATCGATAAAATAACATTGTGGAGGAGCGGTTGCGTTGTTCTTTTAAGGGCTTTAGAATACTCTTGGACCATCCTCTGCTGTTTGAGTAGAAATGTTAGTATTATGATTTTTACGATAATGTTTAGTGCGCTGCAGGGTGTATTCCTGTGGAGTTACGGTGACGTGAAGTACTCTTACTTTCCTTTATGGGGGGACCTAAAATAATTCACATGATCTTGGACCGCCATTAGGGGCGAGGCGTTGGCTGGACCGGAATGAATGAGATTTTCAACCTCAACTTTTCAGCAAAGGCAAAACATTAATTAAGCACATAATATATCTGTACTACCTACTTAGTATTATAAAGGTAAAGGTAAAATACAGCTTTTGTCTCTCTGTCGGTCTATATACTTCCTCTGTAAAAACGTTGCATGGAACTTTATGAAATTTGAAGATAAGAATATTAACGAATAGAATGTGCTACCTTGCTACTTATTTTTATCCCGGAAAAATAAATAGTTCCCCCGTGATAGCCACGGACGAATTCTTCGCTGAGTTCTGGGCAACAGCGAGTAAGTACAAGAATAATATCAATACACGAAACAAATAGATAGCAAGGTTGTGTATGTATTTTTGTGTATCAACTTAAAAATTGGTTGTCCATTAATTCCATTATCCATTTCAAATTTCGCAAGACTTCCACCCATTTACAGAGTAGTCACATTAGGTGAACTTGTAATTTGGCAGAACCTTATGAACAAAACAAGTACCTACATGGTACAGCTGTAACTCACTCATCATCATCATGTTGAACTTTCCTTTAGGACGACAATAATGAACAACAACTTGCTGCAGGTGGCAACGGTTTCCCACAAATCTCACGATGCTATCGGTTCACCTGTCGCTGGCTCAGTGGTTTAGTAGAAATGGCGACCCTCACTCCTTGCCAGAGTGAACTCGAGATCGCTTTGAGGTACTTCACAGTGGATAGAGCAGATAATACTTGTTAGACATAGCGTAGTCATGCATGGGTTTATGACATGAGGGTAGTGTCGTGTTTACGAAAGCAGCTAACATCCTAGTTGGGGTGTCCATGGATGATGTAGCTCACTTATCATCAAGTGAGCCACTTGCTTTTTGTATTATTAGATGTAAAAAAAGAAGCCAGTGAGTTACACCTTTGGCCTCATTGCACCTTCCACCAAGTGAGATAGAGGTCAATTACTGGTCAGTTCGTAGTAAAAAAAAAATGGGCAGAAATCTTAGGAATCATGCTATATGCATTGCCTATTTTGATTCCCCTTTACACCCATACATCCGCAGTCATGCTAAACGTGGCCTTTAGGTCTTGTTACCATAGGCTCTGCCTAGATAAAGACGTGATTTATGTATGTATGTCTGTGAGTGTAAAAGAAGAAGAGAATTTCCAGCTGGTAACACTAAACTTAATAAATTTCCCTGTAAAATAAAATCATGCCTTTTGAGCGTTCCGCAGAGTTATGAAAGAAACTTCCTAAGTTTAAACCTTCCAATTTAATTACCTACAGTTTTTTAAAAGCTGTTTTCGGGAACTTCAATCTGTTAAAGTTTTAAGTGAGCAAGCTTGGGAGACTGCGATGAAGGAAGTGGGGGGCGACGCGTCAGCGCGGGCGCCGCTCGGCTGCCTAATATTCAATTAAAAGTTTTTAATTTCACCCAAACCCTTAGCAATATTTTCTGTTTACGTCCAAAATAAACAATTTAGAGATTTACAATATTTATCACAAGTGTTTTAATGGAGTTTTACATCGTTTCGAATTCCGCCGATAAAAGTTCGGTGGCCGCTACATGGCGCGGTGCGGACTTTGAATGTCAATTTAATGTTTTTGCGAGGAAAATGAATTTGTTTTTAAGAAAGTTTCGATTTCTTTATTGATAAGATGTCGAGATATTGGGCTGTGAATCTACTGATAATTTTTAAAGGCGGGCTGATAGAATATTTAAGGTAACGTGATCGGGATTTGAATTTGTCTCTCAGGAGTGTTCATTATATTTTTACTAATGTACCTAAGGAGGTTTTTAATCAAATATCCTTACAGCGACCAGTGTGCGTTACAAGAAGAAGGAGGAAGAGAAGAAAGCGAAGAAAGAAAGGGACATCACGGCTAGTATCAAACGACGTATGGCGATGATAGTAATTTGGGAATAATTGAAAAAAAAAAAACCTTTGAACTGTCATACGGGACGACAGAATAAATTGAAAATCGTGACTGTAGGTACCTATTTATCCACTAAGGACTCGTGCCTATGTATAGGTAATGTTTTTGTATATGGATATACTTATTGACGATTTTCGTGAATTTGGTACATTTTGACATGAACGGATATTATTTTAAACTGTAAATTACAAAATGACATAAATAAATTTATCTATCTATTTATTTATCTATAGGAATTGAGTTCATAAAGAAATGAAAATAATATATACATTTGTGTCGCGGATACTCAGCTGTTTTGCACGCGTGGTCGTTGTGTAGCAAGATACCTAATGGGTTATGGTTCAGGCCATTTTTTAATTCAATTGGGCAACATAAATCGATTACACTAAATGAACTAGATCTAAATAATAATGGCATTGGTCCATTCCATGGTCAAAAAATTATACGCCGTAATCAGATTCTGAACATCATAATTTTCAATTTAAAACCAGCGAAGTGATCACTTATAGTGGAGGGTTACTTACCTACCTAACTTTCATTTTCTTAGAGACCCTACGGTATTTTCTTGAAAAACAAAGTTATTACGAGTATGTAGGCAGAAAATTATATGCCTAACATAAAATGATATATTCTCCTTATCAGAAATTGAAATGAGCAAATTTCGGATTTTTTCCTTTACGTATGTAGTAAGGTTAAGTTTTGCCCTTTAGCTTTGGATTCCTATGGTTTTGTATGACAGTAAATACACTTAAAAAAAATATTTAGTCATCGCGTGAACTTAGAAAAACATTTTTTGCAGTCTACAATGGTTCTGTTTTGGCATTTTGACCATGGAATCCTAAAAAGCTTAACGATATTTTAATGTCAGTATAACCGACATTATAATTGTCTTTTTTACATCGATACGACAATATTTAAATTTCAAACATCACAATAAAATGCATTAACACATCGATACTGGATCAGTAGCGTTTTGGTCGAACGATGCCACTTAAAAAATCTATTTATTGTAACATTTGGAGCTATTGGGACGTACTACTAAGTGTTATGATTATGTTGTTATTATTTTGTTACTTCGTAGATGGGGTAAGTTAAGGATAACCCTGATCTTAGTAGTAAATGTAACCCTTAATTAAAAACTTTTTAAATAGTAACAATGAAAATACAACTTTAAAATATTTATGCTTTGATAATCTGATTGTGATGATTGATTAAATCAGGCGTTACTTTTGTTTTTCCATAATAATGGACAAAAAAATATCTTGCTACTTGCACATTATGGTAACGGAGCGGAATTTGTTAATTTACTAACTTCACGAAACATAGTTACAGGGCCGGATTTACCATAGAAGCTGAAAAAGCTGAAGTAGGGCGGCAAAATTGGCCCAAAAATAAAGTTGTAAAAAAAGAAATTAACGTTATTTTGATCAGTGTATTTAATTTCAAAGGTCAGTAGGGGCGGCTAAAATTGATGAATAGCTTTGGGGCGGCAAATGTTTAAATCCAGCACTGCATAGTTAGTAAATTTTAATTCTTTTCCCGGCATAGGGGTTCCTTTTTATTATTTGTGTGTTTTTTTTTCTTCAATTTTACATACATACATACACATACACAAATCACGTCTTTATCCCTTACGGGGTAGACAGAGCCTAAGGTAACAAGACCTACAGGCCACATTTAGCAAAATTGTGGGCGTATAGGTGGAAAATGGAATCAAAATAGTGATGGGTTGCTAGCCTCATCGCCTATAACAAGATTCCTATGATTTTCGCCCATTCCCTCGATGGGTTTTTACCATCTGCGCGGGTAGAGAAGCAACTGGTACAATCTATGTTTGTTCTTTACTCCCAGACCAGCATGATGTACTTAAATTTTGATGTACCTAATTCCTTTTTTTTCAGTAAACAAATGTAATTGTTTACTAGTTGTGATAATTTCATTTAATAACTCTATTTCTTCTGTAAAATGTTAACAATTTGAACCAGGAACCGACGGTCAAAGACAAATCTGTACTAAAGTACGTTAACCCAAAGTACTTGGCAAACGTGGAAGTTGTAATGTTCCGCCGCAGGAATAGCGGCCCGTACAAGACCAACATAACCGCCACTTATCTACACGCATGGGGTCCCAATGTGACTGTAAGTCTTTTAGTTTGTAGAAGTTATTTGTAATTCATCTTCTTCCAGTAGGTAGGTAGGTACTTATATTTATTTAAATTTTTCCGTCCTGAATTGTGGCTTCAGGGATTTTTAAAAGTAAAAATTCACCCATCAATTGTGTTTGTTTTATTATTCTTAATTAACTGTACTTATTAAAATTAAAACACTTATACTACTTATATCACAATAAAAAAAATGCGTAACCTACAAATTTTACAAACGCCTTGCAAAAGGACAAACTTGTTGTGTTTATCTCTGAAATTACCCATTTTTTAAATATTTTTTGCAGATTGAACGGAAAAATCTGGAAGTCTTTTGAGACGTAGCTAGGCTAGCTTTTGCTCACGTGTTATTTATATTTAGCTTATTATTAGTTATGTGTGTTTAACAGCGAAATAATTGAAAACTAAATATGAATATTAATAAGTCTTCATATTTCAGATTGTGGTTTCTTATCCTCTTCAAGGCGGGAAAATGTTCAACATATCAGTAAAGGGCTGCGAATCAGTTGACAAACTGTGGATGATGCAGGTTTTGCACCAGTTTACGAACATAACTCAGTGTCCAGCACCTTTAGTAAGTAACATTTAAAATTTCGAATACAATTCGCTCTAAGTAAGTTTGCGCATTTGCCTTTCATTCTGAGAGGAGGTCTGTGCCTAGCAGTGGGAGGGCCGTGTATAGGTTAGAGTTGATGATGAAGATTGCGCTAGTTCAATACCCTGTAAAAAAAAATCTGATGAACTTAGAACCTTTTTCAGAAAGGTAAAAACGCAAATGATAACTTTGTCACATTGGCAGCGACTTACCCAACTAAAATTATAACAAAATAACTTCGCTGGTCTTGGTGAATTAGGCACTTGTTGTACCGTTGATAAGTAGGTACCTAGGTACTTTTTATCTCGGAAAATTGCGTAGTTCCCACAAAATATAACGAATTTTTGCAAACGAAAATGCGGGCAATATACTAGTATTAAATAAATAATAAAATTCACTGACATGCATTATAGTAGAACCATGCGCTGTCCAATAATAAATATTAAATTAAAAAGTAAAGGATGCATCTTTTGAACCGGCAACAAGAAAGTTAATTAAATTGTAAAGCCACAAGCCACAATAAACGTTCGCTGCTCCATAAGCTCATTGCTGTTTTATGCCGGCAGCCGTTACATTTTAATTTTGCTTATTGAAACCGTGGCTTAGGCGTTTATTTCCCTGTATTCTATTAAGAGGGCACCGAGGCATTACATACTGGGCCTCTATTCGGCGCTGACACGCCCAAGCTATGACCAACCATTTGCAGTGCCTAACGTTTAATTTGCTATTCGGGGTCGCCCAAATGTCAGTTTGCCGAACACAATCCGAAGAGAAAGCAATGCGTTTTTAGTAAGCTATTCGGGGCGCCTCGTCATTTTTGTTGGGGATTTTCAACAGCTGTCAAAGTGTGTCAGAAAAAAGAGGAGTTCTGACCGCATATCCTATCAAATCTATAACGAGTTATCTAATAATTATCTATTCAGTGCGATCACATCAAATTGATCAAAATTTAAGCCATAATTAAGAAAAACTAAAACCCCCGAATCCCCAAGTAATCCGAGCCTTTGCAACATAATCGCAGATCGCACAACGCATGGTCAGGCTAGCTGTCAATTTTGGAATTCAATGTGTCAAATCGCCCACTGTATGCCTCACTGATGCGAAAGCAAAGGTGGATGAAAAAGGTTCCAATTTTACGTGCGGCTTACTCACGGCAAACATCATTTTTTTATTAATTCGATCGAAAGCTATCCCAAATTATTAAGCGTAAAAAAATATCGATTTTGAATCGAGGAAATATATCTGGAAAACTCAGATTGTTGTGTAATTCGGTAAATAAAAACGGTCTGTGCAAGGTGAGGTGAATCCGCGATCTCAGGGCAATTAATTTGTTTTCAATAATTCTATCGAAACCTATCCCCAATTAAAAAGCATAAAAAAATAGCGATTTTGAATCGAGACCATGAATGTGGAAAATTAAAATTGCTACGTAATTTGTGAAATAAAAACATGATGAGGTCATTGAACTACTATTCATGAGGTGTTAAGATCGGTCACCATTTTTAAGTTTTTTTATCAGTTCGTCCCTCAAAGCAAAGGAAAAAACACGTCTCCTATTTGGTCTCGAAACGTCCGTCTAGGCCTTCCCCTCCCAACTTTACCATTCACACTCCCCACATATGTACATAGATCATATTGTTTTGATAGGATTTATTAAAGTACATACAAAAAAAAACACTGCATTCCGATTTAATAAAGGATATATGTTAATTTTCCAAAAGTTTAGCTTATAATTAATAAAATTCTCATCAACTCAACATATTGAAGGTCTGATTTATAGAATTAATAGTCATCATTTCCATAAAGGATAATAAATCAAATAGTTATTGAAAGGAGAGTTCAGTAGAGTAGAAACTGTGTCGGTATTATAGATCTTTAATTAGCACCATTTTTAGTGCATAGTTTTTCAGCAACATGATTCTTCATGAAGGATTATTTTGTTAGCTGGTGGCGTAAGGGTGGGAATAGGGGAAGGATGGAGTCCCACGCAGGGCCATTGTGGCCCCAGTACCGTCTGTAATACTGATACATTTCTAAGTAAGAATAGCCCAGTTAGGTGGCAAATTCATTAGCTATTTTTAGTGTTTTCAAATGTTAGTTTAATGTAATAGGAGGTAACAGGAAATAACTCTCAAAGAACTTTTATTAGCTATAGTAATGATTGATAATTCGCATACTTAATGTATAATGGAGAGCATGCCAAAATATTAATTTTATTTTGAAACAAGATAGTTGCATAAAGGCCGCAGGCAGACAACATAGGGAAAGCGGTGACAGTACAGATCTTGAGAACTTCACGGGTATATACAACTTTAAACTTCAAAACGTGTGATAGTAAACAGGCAAAATGGTTAATCAGATGATTCGAGTTTTAGAAAGTCAAACTATGCATTCAAGCGCAAATAAGTAAAGTATTTTCATGAATATCAAAACAAGAGATAAAGGGCAAACTATATCAAAAATCGGTTTAGCTTTTTGGAATGGCATTCTCTAAGCATGAACAAGCAGACATAGAAAATGTTAATAAAAGTCTGTCAGCAGTCATTTTGTCTTGGCAAGATGTTTTAATTCAAATATTTTAAAAAAAACTAGAAAAGAAAGGCATTTAAGTGTAACATAATTGTTTGATATCATTAATTTATCATAATAAAGTTATAAAGAATAATAACACAGACAAGATAAGTAGACAGATTCAGTAGGTTAAGTATAATAAGTTTAATGTAATAGGAGGTAACAGGAAATAACTCACAAATAAGTTTTATTAGTTATAGTAATGATTGTTAATTACATTAGTTCGCATACTAGCATGCCAAAATATTAATTTTATTTTGAAATAAGATAGTTGCATAAAGGCCGCAGGCAGACAACATTGGGAAAGCGGTGACAGTACAGATCTTGAGAACTTCATGTGTATATGGTCGTAACTTTTCGCCACTCCGTCTGTGCATTTAGCATCCAGGCATGCTTCAATGATTGAATTTAAAACCCGACAATACTGTTCGAACTTCCAGACAGTTGGAGTATCTGTAAACAAAATAAATGTTCATTTTGTTTATATACAACAGACAGACGATGTACAGAAAACAAATTCAGGTTATAGTGAGATTATTACATGAAGGAAATTACAGCCTAGATAATTGTTCATGAAAATTCTTAGAGTGAATAGGCTAGCAACACATTGGTTTTACAAATTTATATAGAGGAAAGTATTGTTTGTTTGTTTACATTGAATAGACTCCGAAACTGGACCTGGTATTGATCCAGTACTGGACCAATTTGAATAATTCTTTCACCATTAGAATCCTACATTATCCCTGTTAAAACATAGGCTATATTTGATTCCACACAGACAAAGTCGTAGGCAGAAGCTAGTTATACATATTTAACTACCCTTGAAGTCTGACAAGATAATCAATGAAATAGTAACAAACAACAATGAATAGAAATGATTTAAGTGATTATATATATATTGCAAGTGGGATGTATTGAAATACTAGTGTTAACATGCAACATTGTCAGCATACAAATTGGTTGTCATTCTTATATATGAGTATGTAAGTTCCTGGCATAAAAGTTTAGTCTATTTTAATTTAAACCTGCATGGTATTATAAGTGCTAAATTTCAACTTGGACAGAGTCATAAATATAATGAACAATCAGCGACTAGTAGTTCTTTAACTTATGTACATACCATCACACCTAAATTTCCGTAGGGGTAAACAGAAACTACTTTTGTACATGTCTGACATACTTTACCATGTTACAGAAAATATATTATATGACTATCAATAATAAAAATAAATTATTGGTTAAGGTAACTTACTTTAGGTGTTCAGTAGATTGGTCTACAGGTTTCATTTAAGTTCGGCTGTCAACCTAAGATCCGTAGTATTTTAACATAATGTGACACGGTTCAAGATGTGTGAAGGACAGTTGCATCCTTGTTATTCATGTAATAATTCACTTTGGCACATTTAGTACCTTGATTGCAATCTGGAAATAGAAACGTACAATTATTGATTGATAAGTCACAGGGACACCAGTAGTTAAATTTAGTCCTTTTCGAAACGAAATTAAGTTCCTTACCAAAAAGTATGTTTAGAAAATAAATAATAAAATAGATGAATAGCCGGTACTAACCTGTAATACAACAAAGGATAGTTGTTGATTTAGTTCATGATGCCGACAATGATTCATAAAACATTTTGATTGAATATGAGATATATAATAGCATATTAATGTATACATTCTCATATTGGCTTTGTTCGAACGAAATATTTATCAATCAATAACGTACCTATACCATAATGCACGGAATGTCATAGACAGAAGATGACAGACAGATACACTAAGATTAGAAACTTTTTTTAAATTATGACAGCTAGTCAGTTAGAAAAGCAAAGGGGTTTGTGCCCATACAGTAAAGTCGTAGGATAATTAAATGAATTTTATAATCATCAAAGGCGGTAGAAACATTTTATGACATGTTTTAGCGTTGTCTTAAATAAAATAGCGTTGACAAGTAGAGTGATCGTGCGTGACAGTTCAAACGGTTGATTGGCTAAGTAAAGTTTTTGGAAGAGGTGCAAATTATTTTTTTTTTCGACAGTCGACGTCTTAATAATCGAGGAACTGCAACTCTTTTATTTTTATTTCCTATCATTAATTAGAAATAATTTTTTAAATGCTCGATATGACATTTGTGAGATTTAACGGCCGATAAGCTCTGTTGCCTAGAACTAGCTTGTAATAAAAAAAAACTACGTCAACTGTCACGTTTGACATTGTCAAAAAATAATACCGCGGACACCGCGGTTCTGTTTATTTGCATTTGCGTGTAATCAGTGTTAGCAGTGTGTTTTTAATAATATTTCAACGACCTCAGCACAACCTCCTGCCTTTCGATATTGCCGCACTTCTCTTCGACCTTTGCACGATATTTGGACTACGATTTCAGCTACTATCGACGACTTAGGCACTTCTTCTTGGACAACGTTTTTCTGCTTTACGGCGACCCCCGCCTTGACTGTTGGACTGATTTTTTTAATACTGAGGCTTCGCTATTGATCACAAAATGAGCGAATTTGTACGAGCGGATTCAAGAAACTTGCCACACATGGATATGTTCATGATATTGGAATATTTCTACACAAACGATAAGCACAATGTTGCTGAAATAAGAGGTGTGAAGACACTCATGTACGTACTGACGAATTTCACAAACATTCTGATGCATATAATAATCATGATTACAAATATTTAACACATACATACATAGTGTATTGTTGTACATCAAATTAAATCAAAATCATTTAAATTTGGTTACAAATAAGCCTGTGCCCAGCAGTGGGACATAAATAGGCAGATGATGATGATGAAAGATCTTGTGTTATAATGTTTTCCATTGCATTTTAGGTCATCAAGAGGTGGTTATGTTGATAACGCAGTAGGTTATGTGGAAATTAAAAGAGGGAACACTGAATGCTTTGTCAGGGCCAAAGTTGTTCCGGAGCACAAAATAAGGATGAAATATTATCTTGTGACTATTCATTTAGAAGAGGCGAATAGTAATATAATTGATGCAACATGTGATGTTTGTCCTGCATCAGCTGGTAAATACTTACACTATAGAGTAAATATTTATGGTTATTGAAGATTATATTTTCATTGATTTGTTTTACTTTCAGGTGGATGTAAACACACATTGGTGGTGTTATATTGGTTACAAAAAAAATCTACAGAACCATAGCTAGTGAGGGAACACAGCCAATATCCTCCAAGGATATTTTTCCACCCAAGAAAAGAGGAATAGAACTAGGACCAAGAGATCCGGAGAAACTCAATGCATTTTATGAAGAATGTAAAAAAAGAAAAATTGGGGACTTTGATTTTGTCATTTTTACCGGATCATGATAATGGTTTAACAAAATGGTGTACATTTGACATGATACTTGATTTTACAACTAAAACTAATAATCACAGTTTTGAAAATTTTAAAAGCAATGTGTCTGTGACCCAATTTGTGATGGTGATTTTTTTCATAATCTATCACATCAGGTATCGTTGGATAGGTCTTTCAGAAATATTTTTGTTAACAAGTGTATATTTATAAAAATAAGGACTAATTTGTACATTTTAAAATAAAACAAACAAAAATTATTGTATTTTTATTATGTCACCTTGCAAATTGACTAAAGCACATTATAACTGCTTCGTCCACATATCAACCAAAAATATGTTTTAGGAAGACCAAGATACATTTTGAAGTTTCCTTAATAATTCTTAAGATATGTGTACGTCCTGACATATTATTCCCTTCCTTTTGTCTCCTTTGTTGAGCTTGACGATGAGGGGCTCTGGGTTCATATCACGTCGGTGTTGATGAACGACTTGCAGTTGAAGATGACAGCTTGCTTGGCATGATTTTTTCAGTAATATTAGCTGAACAGGCTACACATTTTACTGATGGTTTCACCAAAATCATATATTCAAACAAAGCCATTGTTTGAATATATGATTTGGGTCCGAGTCGAAAAATCACACTGGAAAAAAAGAATCAAATTAATTTTACAAACCAGTCCTTTATAATAACTACTAGCTATTATATTGTTTTACACTAACAATTTTGTCAAAATTTTTACTATTTTGGGTTTTTGGTTCCTACCATAGAAAAATTGTTATCACTCAATCTGTCACTTAATTTTTCTTTTTATACAGGTACATAATTTTACCTCTGAATCTGGCACGGTCCCAGGGTAGGGGTATGTTGCAGTAACTGCTTTGAGCCAGATCTTTTGTGTTAGGCTGCTTTCATCATTCAACATTTCCTAAAAATAAGCACATAACGAAGTACATATCAGCGTCCAATTTACACTTAATTTTTTGCCTTAAGAAGACAGGAGAGGATTCACCAAAGAAAACAATAGGCGTAGCAATGAACTAAGGTGAATAAATTGTTCACATCTTTTTGTAGTTAACTGTACAATAATGGCAAGGGATAAATATCCTGTGTTTACATTCATAATAACACATTGAACATTTAAATAACCTTGTTAATTAATATAATGAAGAAAAATTACAAATCATAAAATAAGACACCTAGCTGACACTTACAATCTCATGGTATGCTTTGGTTAATATCAAGTTTGCAGTATTTTTTAGGTGTAATTAGCCAGATTTACTTTGGTAGCAATCTTCCTCAATCTGTAAATATAATAAAAGCATTTTACTAGATTCAATAATCTTAATTTCTTACAACAACATTAACTGCAATATACTCACATTGATATGTTCCTCACAGACATACGACTATATGAGTTCCGTTTCGGACAGTTCATTTCTAGAGCTTGGCACCAAGTCGCTTGTAATGCCTTTGTTAAGCTCAAATATTTGGAAAATCCCGTCTATACTTCTTATATGACGGTACAAAGCATTGGAGTACATCCCTGTAATACTTAATTTCCTCTGCAGTGCTTTGGGGATCGTCCAAATCCATTACACTCGTGTGGAAGTACAAAAGTCCAAGAAGCAGTGCCTAAGTCGTGGAAAGTAGCTGAAATCGTAGTCCAAAATATCGTGCAAAGGTCGAAGAGAAGTGCGGCAATATCGAAAGGCCGGAGGTTGTGCTGAGGTCGTTGAAATATTATTAAAAACACACTGCTAACACTGATTACACGCAAACGCAAATAAACAGAACCGCGGTATTATTTTTTGACAATGTCAAACAGTTGACGTAGTTTTTTTTTTATTACAAGCTAGTTCTAGCCAACAGAGCTTATCGGCCGTTAAATCACACAAATGTCATATCGAGCATTTAAAAAAATATTTCTAATTAATGATAGGGAATAAAAATAAAAGAGCTGCAGTTCCTCGATTATTAAGACGTCGACTGTCGAAAAAAAATATAATTTGCACCTCGTCCAAAAACTTTACTTAGCCAATTTTAGGGGCATTACATTTTATTCGGCTGGCAATTTCAGCTCAACGTTTGCCGAACAGAGGCTTTGTGTTTTCGACGCATGAATGCCAATGTGATGCCAATCCTATGCCGTACCTATGACGAAGTGCGCCGTTACAGCGCCGAATAGAGGCCCTGCTCTTTGGTACCGAGAGCGTATGATGCGGCAATAACAGCTGGACTTAAGATTCATAAATTTTATTGTAAATTGTTTTTTTGTTAAATATAGGTAACTAGCTTCTGCCCGGGGCTTCGTCTGCGTATTATGCACATAAGCTTTCCTCTCGAATCACTCTATCTATTAAAAAAACCCGCATCATAATCCGTTGCGTAGTTTTAAAGATGATTAAATATCGTAATTGGATTAAACGTATTACGTAGAAAGTTATTATTAAGTGATCTCAAATTTAAGGTACCTACCTACATGCTAGCAATTAAGTTGTTACCGTGAATAATTATTTGTAAACTAAGTGGATAATATACATATATTTTTCAGTATTAATTTCACAGTAATAATTTTAAGTCAAAAATTATTTATAGTTTAAAAAGCGTATCTAAGCCTGTGTCATTACTGATCGCGTGGTGCGCTCAGTAGGTACAATTGGTGTCAAATTGTCCTCTGATATTTTCTTAATTTACGAGATTATGTAGGATTTCTATCATACATTTTATTTACAGGGAACTTATCGCTATTTCAACTTGGGACCCGTTCCCAAGGCATTTCCCGCCCCGGCTCCAAGTGTTCCAAAAGGATCCAGTAACACCGCCAGGATAGAAATCTCCAAGACCTCGACGAAGGAAAGGATGTTTGATGTGTATGTGCATATACACGTAAGAAAGTAGAATAAACAAAAAAATTATACAAACTAAATAAAAAAAAAAATTTTACCAACGCATAAAATAATTTATTGAGTGGCTTTACTCCATCCTGAGGTCCATTTCAATAAAGAAAGACTAAATTTTGGATTGAGAATTTAAATGGAAAATCTTTGTAGGGGTGTTCAGTCGAACTAGCCCAACTATCACTTGATTTCAGGGTTCCTTTTTGTCCGATAATTTTCATTGGTCATATGTTTTTTGGTCATAACACATGAAATCGTCCATTTTCAGGAATTTTGATAAAGTCATCAGAACGTATGTTAGGTTAGTTTACGATCAATTCTAAAAAAAATACTTACCGTTTCAGAAATAAAACTCTTTATGACTAACGAAAACTATGACGAACCGTACATTCGGAACTTCAACCTTATGGGACATAATATAGACCCCATGATCTCACAATAATATTAAATCCAGGAACGCAAATGCGCCTTTCCAGACGTTTCTTGCTTCGGAGTCAGTATTAATTTTGTTCAAAGGCGCTGTCAGCAACATGTCTAGCCGTGGAGGTGGATTGTGTTGGGGACAACAATGGCCGTCGGAGCAACATGGCGTCGTGGCCGTTCTTATTATCCTAAGCCACAAAGCTTGCTCCCAGACCGGGGTCAGACTTGCCAACTTACAGAAGGTATTACCATAGACGTATTTTGCTGGAAGACTCGTTCGAAGATTGAAAGAACGAAGGGGTTCCTTATAGGATTGTACATCACTACATAGTATAAAACAAAGTCGCTTTCTCTGTCCCTCTATCCCTATGTATGCTTATATCTTCAAAACTACACAACGGATTTTGATGCGTTTTTTTTAATAGGTAGAGTGATTCAAGAGGAAGATTTTTATGTATAATTCTATGCAGACAAAGTCGCGGGCAGAAGCTAGTACAGTATAAAAGACTTATTTGTGTAATTTGTCCCAAGACATTTATTTATTTATTTTATTTATTAATTTTGAAAATGCTTAGTTACACGTCTGAAGATGAAAGTCAAAGTTATTGCTTTTTCGCTTTCAAAATTTCCTTTTAGCTCCAGCTGATACTCAGGGCTTCAACCAACCGCGTCAATTTGGCTATTTATACTACAAGGTAAACTTTACAACTGATTAAAAAGAATCCATTTATTCTAAGAGTGCGTTTCTTTCAGTATTTATTTCTTTTTATTCCACTGAACAAAAACACATACTTTTTATAGAACTTTGTATTGGAGGTGTCTCATTTATTTAATCTTCAGTATTTATCTAGCCACTTCTAGGAAGCTTCACGCATTGTTAAACCTGTCTTATAGGTCTACTTCCAAACGTCATTCTTGGATGGTGACTGCAATTGTGTAACAGTAATAATAGAATTGAATCGATATTCCTTTTGTAAGCTCTTACTGGTGCTTTGAGAATCAATTGTATTACAGTAGGTAACTCAAGTGAGGTAATTTAGGCTGTTGAGAAAATGTTTGATGTAAGAGTTCTTTCAAAGTAAAAAGCTTTTTGTGCCCTCTCAATACATCGTTTACAATACTAGCTGGCGCCCCCGGCTCCGATCAGATGGACTTAACTTTTAGGAGTGACGAATTTTAAATTGTTTTAAAATTTTTAGTGACTATTATTTATTTTCTTTCCAACTTCAGTTTTTCATGAAACAAAACCTATGTGATAATTTGGAGCGCTCCAAGAGGAAGGACTACGAATTAGTTCGAAACATGTCGAGCATCGCTCGACTTTTATACGTGAGTTATCCGTTTATATGTAATTATGATTAAGTCTCACTGTAGTTTCATGTTGAAAACTTGTGTGCTGCGCTAAATCTTTATGTTGGAACTCGACGTAACCCGTTCAGTAGTTTCCAAGATTAGCATGGACAAACAGACAGACGGACCAGCATGCAATCAAAATTTCTACAAACCATTGAAATGTAATCTATTAACGTTTCTAATAATCCTAGCCCCCAGATTTTTATTCTCGACTTCAACCAACTTTAACTGCAAAACGATGCAAATATTTCTTATGACGTGTTCAAAACAAACGAACCCCTCCATTTCAACCCGAAACATGAAAGCATTATAATGTTTTATAGAGCTATATTACAGTTTGTTTCGCCGCTGTTATAGCGCCTTGGTATAATGACCGCAATTTCGCGGCTAGTCATTTATACTTTTAACAAGCGTTTCGTTCTATTTTTCCGGCAGTGTCCAAATTGCCAGCGTTTTCGTGGTCCGCCGGTGCGCTAAGCGGTTTTTAATGTCATACACCCGAGCAATAAACACCGCTATATCACTACTGTGGACTTATACGGCTGAACAATGCGGCAGCGTGGAATTTTTTTTCCAAATGCGTTTCTATTTAGACTGTCTGTAGAAAAACACTGAACAGTTTCGTAGAATAGTATGTTATTTTACTAAAGTAAGGCCAGAGATACAAGATAAAGAATGTAAACACACGTTCAAGATTCAAACGCTGACCACCGGTACCACGAGTCATGCAGCGACAGCTTTCATCGACTGACTGATAACAATATTGCGTACGAGAGTTAAGCACACATAGTAATCGCTCGCAATCGCAATGTAACTCAGTAACGGCCGATTGCTTACGTATTTTATCTTGTCTCGTTGGCCTTACTTTAGTTAATTACCCAAACGACTTCCTAGTTTAGATCTGTCATATTTTTATGATGTAGGTAGAGCGATGCCGTAGCTATTACTGATATGGCTATCACATACTAGGCGAGAGATGGCGCCACCAAAAAGGATTCCGTCCAAAAGTATACCGGCAAGGAGAGTAAGAAAGTCGGCGGATTTACTGGCACATGGAGTGTTCCATCTTAGCCCTCTAGCTGGCATGGCAACGCATCTGCAATCCTCTGGTGTTGCAAGTGACCACGGATGGTGGTGATCCCTTGCTAATTTGCCACAATATTTTGTATTTATAATAACGGTTTCAGTTAGCACTGTCCGACCTAAAAAAATATTTTGTCACTAAAGCGACTTTTCTAAATCGACGAAATGTTTTTTTTCGAGCGTGCAAAGGAAACTCCCAGTTATTTTGTAATAAAGTCAAACC
This sequence comes from Pandemis corylana, assembly GCA_949127965.1. Classification (NCBI taxonomy): domain Eukaryota; kingdom Metazoa; phylum Arthropoda; class Insecta; order Lepidoptera; family Tortricidae; genus Pandemis; species Pandemis corylana. Next base: position 8,741,828 of record OX421866.1, on the reverse strand, counting down.
TTTAAAAAATAAGCGATGAAAATTAAAAAAAACTGTGACAAAAAGGAGTTCGATTTCATAAAATTCATTTATCGGCTTCGACGGCGCTTTTTTTCTCTCTGAAGTTTTCTTAATTAGCTAGCTCTGAAAGACTTACTTTATGAAGAGGTCGTAGCGCTGTTAAATTGTTTTCTATTAATTGAACTTTCTTTGACGACGAGTTATTGACCTTTCGACTAACCTTTTTACAGACGGATATGACTTTTATCTCATGATGTAAAAGACTCTTATTTGCAGAAAAATAATTTTACCATTATTCTGTGTAGTTATTATTTTTATTTTATTTGGAAAATATTTTGCCCGAGTAGATCCAGTCATTTAATTGACAGTAAACTGACCAGCGAATGACCCCTGTCCCGCCTCACGGAAAGTAGTGTCTTTCTTATGTATACAAAAATTTTATTACAAGAAAATAAAAGAAACCCAATTGACAAACATTAAGATACATGCCTTTATATACAAAATTTTCAAATATTACATACCTAATATTTTTTGATTACTGGGGCCTTCTTCCGTGCTGGTCTGGGAGCAGAGGAAAAACATAGAATGTAACAGTTGCTTTTCTTCCCGCGCAGATGGTAAAAACCCATCGAGGGATTGGGCGAAAATCTTAGGGTCAACATGAATGTTATATAGGCGATGTGGCTAGCAACCCTTCACTGTTTTGATTCCCTTTTCCATCCATACGCCCACAATCATGCTAAACGTAGCCTTTGGGCCTTGTTACACTAGGCCCTGTCTAGCCCCGTGAGGAATAACGAAGTTATATAATGCATGTATAATTAAAAAAAAACAGTGGTCCGAAAGTAATTTGCCTTGTTTTAAAGGTTATTAATTGACGCGAGCAATAAATATCTATTATATTTTCCTGTTTCAAAGTCTTGATACAATTGACTTGTTTACGCCAGTGTTCCGGAGAGAAAGGAACTTTTTGTTGCAATGCTTTCCTTCTACTTTAAGGCTGCTATGAAGTTAAAAAGAGGAAAGTTTATTCCTTAGCACTTTCTTCAATCTTACGACATTGTCTGCAGGTACCCCTATTAGATTTAAAGCTATATAGTGATTTTTGATCAATGCGGACACATTATATGTATAGGTACCGGTGCCCGTTGGCTATGGCTCAGAAATGACGGCATAGCGCTCAGAGTTATTTTATGATATGGTAACAGCCTTCTAAGCTTCATTCACGCTGGTTCATTTCACATGTTTTTTGTCCATGGGCTTGTAGTCTAGTACTAAAATTGTCAAAATGACAGCTAAACACTCGAAACTGAGCTGCATTAAGACGTCATGGTGAGGCCCCTGGAGTTACATTGCGCCGGATCGATAGTTGGGGGTGTCGATAGGAGAGGCCTTTGACCAGCAGTGGGATCACATAACAGGCACTACATATTATAAAACAAAGTCCTCCGCCGCATCTGTCTATCTGCTTGTTTACGATAAATTCAAAAGTACTGAACGGATTTTCATGCGCTTTTCACCAATAGGTAGAGTGAGTCACGAGGAAGGTTAAGGTATACAATTTGTAAACGTTTTGTGAAAACTAATACAAATCACATGACACTAATATTATAAAGGCGAAATTTTGTGTGTGCGTATGTGTATGTTTGTTACTTCTTCACGCGCAAACGGCTGGACAGACTAGGATAAAATTTGGAACGGAGATAACTGGTATCCTAGATTAACACAAAGACTATGGTTTTATCCTGGAAAATTGCATAGTTCCCGCGAGATAGCCTATTGCCTATAGTCGCAACGTAAATAATTATTGCAGAATATAACCATCAACATTATTTCTTCAATCTTATTCTACGTGGATGACTGTTTGACTGCGGGGAGAAGCTAGTATAACAATAATTATTAAAAATGTTCGGAAAAGTTTAGCTACCTGCATACATATATTAATTCTGCGCAAACGAAATCGCTGGAAACAGCTAGTATATTAATTATTAATTTTAAAAAAGTATCCTCTAAGAACGTAACAGTGATATTGAATCCCACCAGCGTACCTATATCTTTAGTTTTTAGAGCTATTGTTTACTTTGTTCTCTCAAGCCATGATGAAATACGAGTGCCTGAAGATTAGAGTCCCTCCTACGAAGTCCAATGAACCGACCAACCGTGTCTGATGTAACTTTGAACCGATCCGATAGACGTGCACGTCCCAATGAATCCGATTTGATACGGTTGTTATTACTAACAGCGAAAAAAAACGCACACGCACACGCACACGCACACAAATCACGTCTATATCCCTTACGGGGTAGACAGAGCCTGAGGTAACAAGACCTAAAGGCCACGTTTAGCATGATTGTAGGCGTATAGGTGGAAAGGGGAATCAAAATAGTGATGGGTTGCTAGCCGCATCGCCTATAACAACATGATTCCCAAGACTCGCCCATTCCCTCGATGGGCTTTTACCATCTGCGCGGGACGAGAAGCAACTGGTACATTCTATGTTTTTCCTTTGCTCCCAGACCAGCATGGAAGTCAGCGAAAAAAAAGTTGGTTTTAAATATACCTAGGTATATGTATATCTACTTTGGGGTGTGTAGCGTTACGTTTACTTAGATATATTCTACCTAGATATAAGACACTTGCATGTGTCATTAGGTTAAGGCTTTCAGTTCTAATACAACCGCTGATCAGTGAACTCCTGCCCCCTTATTCATAAACGCTCTGTATACTTTTGTTAACTTAGCAATCGTTTGTCCTTATCTGTCACTTTGCCATTTACCTTTCACAGATAAGGACAAACGATTGCTAAGTTAGCAGAAGCCTATAGAGCGTTTATGAATAAGGGGGTTAGTCTTTCGTTTGCGCTCCAAACCATCCCACAACTTATTTATAGCTAGATAGACTAGTGGGTAGAGTACCTGATTATGAGGCTAGAAGTCCGGTCCGATCCCCGGTCAAGAGATCACTGGTGAAATCGTGTGGTTTAAATACAAATGTATTAAACTACTGTAACCGTAAACTGAGGAGACTTTGATTTATGAGGTGACTTCAAAAAGTAGTTATAATGACGAAATCATTAGTTTTTATTTGCGATTACTGCTTCCAATCGATGTCTTGATCGATCAGGCGATCTACATGCCAAATATTCACCGCATATGGACAAGTAGCCCGAAAATTATTAAAGTCATCGCGGTAAACGGTATATCATTTTTAATTAGTAGTTTGCTACACTACAGAAAAAAATTAATCATCAGAAGGGTAAATTGCTAATTTTTTTTAGATATTTAGCATGTTGTGTGATGTGATTTGTTTCGGAAGGTTACTCTATTTGTCACTATAGTGTCTCAAAATAAATAACGGGACCCATTAGGTATAAGATCACTATGGCTACGAGTATGTTAAACATCGACTGCAGAGTTAAATGCCATCTTCCAGCTCCAGCAGCAGCAGCGTCCTGCTTTTTCATCTTTGTTTTTCTTTTCGTTGCAGCATTATTTGGTGCTTTCAAAGTTTTTGAACTTAAGTTATGTAACATTGATTGTTAGGAATGGAACTCTCCGTGCGTCTCAACTTGGCCGGCTATTTCATAATTAAAAAACATTAAATTTAACTATCTCAATCTTAAAAGAACCATAGCCACCCGAATTCTTAAGGGCATTTGTGACATTTGTGATATCTTAAATGAAATGTCCTAAGTATGAATTTTGTAAGTTGGTAAGGCAGTAAGGTATTTGTGACATCTTAAATTATTGAAAAGTTCCAAGTATGAATTTTGTATGTTTTCCTTTCCAATCGATAACCTCAATCTTTTCCTATCGATCTTTATTCTCGGTACTTAATACTTATTCTAGAAAGGGTACTAGAATATTCTACGTAGGTACAGACAGTAACAACCAACAAGTGACCTTTGCGTGCGGTCGTCCATTGATACCAGACTTAGTTCTCAGCCACATTAATAATTCCCAGTCTGATACAAACCTTTTTCTGTATTTCTTTATTTTTAACAATAAAAGTTTCTCTAAGCGTCTTGAAAAGAAAGTTGGTTTTTCGGAAATGTCTAGTAAATATTTTTTATAAGCTTTATTTTAACTTGCTGTAAGTAAGTACTTGTGCTTAAAATTTTAGCATAAATTTACGCTAACAAATCCTGACAAAACAGTAACAGAAACATGATTAAAACAGCAAAATTCAAAAATAATATGCAGTAATACGTAGTTCACACTTCCCACAAATATATGCAGATGACGAGAAAATACACGAAAGCACTCATTAAGGGTCCGTTAGCGTTAATACATAGTCGGGAACAACCCGGAACATTCTAGAACATTTTCTGCAGTCAGGGAGTTCCACTGAATTTCATACAGATGGTCGTATAAATTTACATCGTAATGGGGATCAGTCTCGTGAAGACTCAAGTCAGTGGCAGGTTGAAAAGTTTTGCGAGTTCGAATGTAGAAAAACTAAGTCACATCCGAGACTTCGCTTGTTATGCTGACGGAATTTGCGAAAATCCTCGTATCCTTATTCCGTGTCAACATCATAAACGAAACGTCGAGTCAGTCGGAGTTATTCGGTCTAGACTTTTCTTAAATAGTAGATTGCCAAGGGTTACCCAATAGATACTGCAATAACAGCGGTATGTAGATAACATGTATTGTATACCCAGCAAAAGGCTAAGATAGAATACCTCGCATGTCAGTAATTTAATCTGCTGTCTTCGCCACGCTGGAACACAGCAGCACAAGCACAGCTTGACGACAAGTTAGTGAGCGTGATGGTGACAGCGATCCGGGTGGATCTTGCACAAAGGTCCAACTACCCGCAAACAATTTCAACACCTAGCATACAATTTATCGGGTTACCCCATTGTACTTCGTTTCGACCGCCAGCACTATCAATCAATTAAAATGTAATTTATCATGAAAATGGCTTGTACTGCGCACCTCGAATGCAATCAGAAATCGTTCAATATTGGTATCAAAAGCATGAGAGCTCTGGAATCAGAAATAATGCACTGATAAAAACAAGTGTGTTTGGTGACGGCAGTTTTATTAAACTGCAGGATTTTCGTCCCAACCAGGTGTCCTACGAGACCTTCTATTTTTTACATTTCAAATTTAGAAGCTAAGAAGATATTTCAATGCTATATAACTAAGTTATACATTATTAAAATTGCTAACGGCATTGCAAAAGATAAAGAAGACGGGAGTTGTACAAAATATTCTTCGAAGAATTTTTTATCGATACAATTAAAGTTACTGGTACTGCGACGGAGGTTTTTTTACTCGTCCGTTTTTACTTCTTTCCAGTTACTCCCATTGTGGGATATTGTTTCAAGAAGTGCAGTTTTAAAAGTGTATTGATCATAATATTCATGGGAAATTAACTGTCACAAAGAGTACTTAAAATTATTATGATGATTAATGATTTCGATGTATCATTTCTTATCAAAACAATACTAAAAATGTGGAACATTTTGAAGATAGTCGTCATCATTGGTTTTTTTAGTAACGGTTCTAAAAATCCTGATTTAATTTCCTCTGTATATTTGGAAAAAATCGTAATTCCGGGGCATATTTTACTGGTTACATTTTAAAAATTAAATTAACGCCGACATGCAGTATACACGCGTTTATTCAGAGATAAAATATTTTGTGCATTTTCGATACCTACCTTGCGTTTGGATGCTAAGTAAGTAAGTAAGTAAATGCTTTATTGTACAAATATAACAAGCAAATTAAATAACATCAAATTAAATATTATTGAGTTGCTAAACATTATTTGTAAAACTGATTAGCACTACAGTTTTCATATGGAAAATATAATTTATTTAATTTATAGATAGAGCTAATAACATAAATCCGTGCTGTACTCAAGATTGTCTTTTTAATGTAAAATAAACAAAGATAATTATTTAAAAACAGACTAATACTAAAACTACAGTACATGTACTGTAGTACATTTTTAATTGAGTTCAAATTATTCAGTACTAAATCAAATAGTTTCTAGTTTTCGTTTCCAAAAAATACAAATGTTTTCCGCTGAACATACTATATTTTTAAATACGTGCCTAATTTATACCTGGGTGACTGAGAATTTTTTTAAAAATTACGGATTAATCCTTTTTCTTCTCATCCCATCTCATCTCCGGCCTTAATAAGTTCCACTGGTGAGCACAGGCCTCCTCTCAGAATTGCTTGCTATAGTTCCCAGTTCCCATGCGGGCCCTGTGCGGACTGGGAACTTTATCCTTACCTTTAACCTTTTAACCCAATCCTTTTTTTCTAAATTAGGTTCAATAATAGGAATGTCAAGTATTATTGTAGACACAATGTATTACACAAAACGCTACTTCTTGTTCCATCTTCTAGTTACAGAATTATCTTGCGTGCAAAAAATTCGGAAGGTACGACTTACAGTTCAATAATAAAGCTCTATGTTTTAATTAATGTCAAATAGGTAACAAATGCGTCAAGTCTTACTTTGAGGCCCTTTTAGAAAAATGTAATTAAACAGAAGGCCAGTTTTATTAAGAAATATTTTTTAATCAAAATTTTCGAAGCGAACGTAATGTTAATTATAATTTCACAGAGCTGAAACGAACTTTTCAATTTTGCCGAAAAGGTTCGTTCGATCTAACTGTTTCTTTTCATAGGCTTATCACACGGACATGAAAATAAGCGTGGAGTTGATTTAATGAACGAATGAATGGGTGCACGTTCGTTCGCGTATCGCATTCATTTCACTGAATGAGTTGAAAATTAATGCACTAGGCTGAACGCTACTGCAGAATTCTCAGCGCATTTTTACTACTATCGTTGCTCGTACTATAATGAATAATTCGATGCTTGTTATTTTAAACCATAGCTTTTTCAAACACATAGGTACATATATTTAACAAGAATTCTAGTTCAAAAATAAAGTTAAATTTAGTATGAAAAAATTTGTTTAACAATAGAATAGAATTGTTTAGATCTGTGACTGCAAAAACAAATTTTCCTCTTGAACATAAATATAAAATTGTCAGAGAAGTTCATTTTAGCAGAAATGAATCAAGATCAAAAACGAAATAAGAAACGTTGGGAAATATTGACGAATTTTCGCGAGAAAAAATAACTGATTAGTATAAGTGTAACACGTTACAGTCTATTTTCAGCCGCCAACTAAAACGAATGCGGGACCAAAGATCACGTAAATAACACTGAATTTGTAACCAGGATGCAAGTCACGATCTCCTCTCTTTATCACGTTTACGTTTGCGTCTAGTGTAAAAGTCTTACGACCGCGTTTCCGGATAGCACGTCACATTACTCGTATGTACCTATCCGCAAACTCAATTTGTGCCCAAAGATATTCTGGATGCTTTGCCGTTTTTGTGACGAATATAACATGTTGGATATTAGTTATGTAGGTTGTCTTGGCTCTTTGTAATCATTCTTATTTTTGCCAAGTTTCTTGCAGCGCATTCTTCTTGGGAATGATGGTCTTTCCGAATGCGCTGGTAGTTTCAAAAAGCCATGTAAAAGAGCCCCTGGCGGCCAATTAGCAAAAATAAAATTTTCATTTTCATTTTCATTTTATTATCTTTCATCATCCTCATTGCAGTAGGCCGTAGGACGTCCACTGTTGGACATAGGCTTCCTCCATATGACTCCAGTTGCCTCGGTTGGAAGCGACTTGCATCCACCCGCGACTTTAACCAGGTCTATTATCTTTAACAGTTAAATCAAACTTTTGTGACCCGACTGCAGTGGAGCTCAAAGGGATGGTAATGTTTTTCAGCGTAACGAAATGTACGTCCAGTTTTATGCTTCCTGCTGTATTGTGAATTGCTTGAACGATTTTGACAAAAGAGTTATCTTTTCAGCGCGCGTTTCCCACGATATTTTATTCCATAGTCAGGTTTTTTGTTTAAACTTGTTTAATAGTAGATTGTCCAACAAGGGACTAAAACAAGCCATAATGAATGACACGAGACGTTTAGCGACTCGAGCTCATCGAACGAGGGCGGTTATAGTTAGAGTGTCATTATGGTTGTTTAGTCTCGCGTTAAACACTCTACTTTTCATTTTGAATGCGAGGAAAAAGACGACGTTTATTATAACAAAGCTTCTTACAATTATGTAATTAGAATCGTTCGTACAATATGTAATTCGTTAATTCTTCTTCACTGTATGATGATGGAGACATTTTTGCTCCATAATTAATAAAGTTGCACCATTATTTGGTGAAATATTACTTTTTTTTACAACGTACGCTCAATACTCAAATATGTCACACAATATTCAAATTGCAAAAAAATGTGCTGCGGTTTTTTTGTAAAGTGAAGCTTTGAAGTCTTGCATATATTTAGCAAACAGATTCAAACTTGAAAACTGTTTTAAAACGAATTGGACCATGCATAATAAAATGAATGCATCCTTAATATAATTAAATAGATGCATATTCATAATCATGAATCGTGTTTCACGAATTTAAATCGTTATTTTTTTTTATTTTTGCAGTTGTCATTTTGAGGTTATTTCTACGCCCTTAAATTTGTCTATACTTACACAATCACAAGCATCATGACTGGCTGTTTAGGGATTTTCAAAGTAAATTAAAAAAATAATTAATCCCTAGAGATTAAAAAGGAGCTTTAGTCACGATATGCAGAGACTAAAGTAACATTTTAAGAGCATGAGAAGTGAAAAATTACTTTTTGACTCGTCTCAGTTGCTAACTTGTTCGTTTTCAGCTTTAGTTACGCATTCGATTAAATCTATGTATTTATGTGGGTATGCAAAATAAGATGCATATTGAATTACCACATTTTCGTAGAATATGGATCATGCGGTTTTCACCGATAAGTAAAAATATAATTTTAGATAATTTGTCTAGGTCATGTGTGAATGAAATAATAACGCTGATTGTTGGAAGTGTCGGAAAAAGTCAAGCTGCTGGATACTTTTTATTCTTCGGATGAAGTCGCGGTAGCAGCTAGTGTTATCCTAAATGAGGTTAGACATGTGTGGCACGAAGTTAGTCAGCGAGTGTGTAAGACCAGCATTACCCTCACAAGGCACGACGTGTCATCTAAGCCCGCCTCGGGGCGTAACCCGAAACTTTTGATAAAAGCGTTCGGTGCTGTCTGTGACGCTTTCTTGAGAGCGATCCTGGGGCTGCCACAATGGTGCCTGTTCTGCATTGTTGGTTTGATTGTTGAGGCGTGTATTTTATATTAATTTATACATAACTCTTTATTGTACATAAAACACAAGAAAAAGATGAATACAGGACAACACAAATGCACAAAGGCGAACTTATCCCCAAAAGGGATTTCTTCCAGTTAAAATTTGAACGGTTGACAGGACACAAGTATCAAGCAAGAGTAGACACACAGAAAGAGTAAAGGAACCGATCGAAACCTAAATAATCCTAAATGCCTAAATTTTAAATAATGTAAGATATAATAATAAACTACACATAATAGATAAAACGATAAACTAATACACAATAAATAAAATATACTACATAGTATACAAATATATACATACGACACACAAGTTACAAAACATTACATTCATTCAAGAGGATCCATCGAGCCAATACGCCTTCAAGCGACTGCGATTAATTTATCGGATATACATTTAACATGTACTTAGAGTAGGTACCTATAGCCTTAAGTAAATGACCTGTTGTATGTGTTAGTAATGTGTGCGAATAGACCAATTGACGTTTCAAATTAAAAAATGACTTAAGTCCCATATCAGTTCCGTACACTACTACAAACAACAAAAAAATGGTCATATACTTAAGTTTTTCACCTATAGGTGCATAGCTAAAGTCGGCCATCGTCGTACCTATTTTGGCTGTACTTATAATTTTTTCAAGTGTTCCTAGGTGTAAGCGTTGTCAGCCAATAATATTTTTCTTGATTTTTTTGTCATTTGCAAATGCAGAAGTATTTTTTTTAAATAGTAGACCGTATGATCTGCTTTAATTTTGAGAATGAAATCGTATAAAGTTTGAAACGCGCTCGTGTCTGATTGGTGATACTTAGTTACTTACTTTTAAATTTATTTTATAATTGTTTTTTTTTGTATTAGTTGTTAAGTATAACTTAATTATGATGTATTACAAATCTATGTACCTATCTGTTTTGAAAAATATTTTTTTCTGCCATGTAAAAGCGCCGTTGGCGGTCTATCTGTAAAATAATCTTTTGATTTTTGACTAAGTGAAATTATGATGGCTAGTGTGAAAACAAAGGAAAATTAAGTAACCATAAGTAAAACTAACCTAACTACCTGCTGAAGTAGTAACAGAAGTAAGTAGTAACTGAAGTAGTAACAAAGTAGTGTCTTTTGTTTATACGACAAGGAAGGCAAGCGAGCAAGTGGGTCACCTGATGGCAAGCGAGCACCACGACCCATGGACACCAACACTAGAGGATTGCCGATGCGTTGCCAACCTAGAAGGCTAGCATAGAATACCTCTTGTGCCAGTAACTTCACCGGTTGTCTTACTCTCCACGCCGGAACACACACACACACACTTTGTCAGTGTATAGCGCCACTGTGGCGCCGCCCGGTGTCAGTGCCGCGACAATGTGTTATGACGCGACGTTATCTCGTCGCTGGCAGCCCGCGTCGCATTACGACCGCATCTCGCTGCACTCGTCTTTTTACTTCGCTAAAGACGTAAAGCACTATCGAACCAACTAAATCAACACCGTGGATCTTTTTCAAGGAAAATTATATAACAGGGCGTATATTTTCTTAACGTTCCTCGTCAAACTTCGTGTTTCGACTGTTGGGTTTCGATAATTGACAGATTGCTGGTGACCGCATTGTAGTGGAGTAGTGTCGTAGTTATAAGATCTATATATAATCAAGATGCGTTATCCAATAAATCAGTATTTACTCATCATTCGGCATTCTCTCATATCGCCTCCTTACGTGGCGATCCACACTTTCCGACAGTCACTTGCCACACAAATACATAGAAAACATTTGGAAGTCCGACTATGCCGAGAGAAATTTAGACTCACTGTATCTAGTGTATTCTTGGGGTTTCTCCACAGGATCGAATCCGAAATGAGCAGATACGTAGAAGAACAAGGGTCACCGACACAGCCAAGCGAATTAGCTCGTTGAAGTGGCATTGGGCAGGCCATAAATCACGAAAAACAACAGAGTTGTCGAGTGGAGACTGAGGCGCAGCGTAGGACGTCCACCAACGAGGTTGAAGTCGCGGGATCAAGGTGGATGCAAGTCGCTTCCAACCGTGGCAACTGGAGGTCTATAGGGGAGACCTATATCTAATAGTGGCTGTCCTATCGCTGATATGATGATGACGTAGAGACTTCGCACTGATGGAGAAATGAAAACGATCAACGGTGAATCAGGAATGAAATCGTTCGATATATTTTAGTTCGGTTGGTATCTTATTACGGGTCTACCTCTAAGTCTGTCACAGCCAATTTGCAACAATACTTCTAAGCCGATTATCCTGGTAACCCCTAGAGACGAGCTGTCGGTAGGCCTCCAGCAAGATGGAGCGACGACTTGATTAAGATCGCGCATAGTGGTGGATGCGGAAAGCACAAGACCGATTTAAGTGGAGACCTTGGGAGTGGCCTATGACCAGCAGTGGACATCTTTCGGTTGACTTGATGACGATGATCATTATGTACCCCCTATTACGTACTATGTAGCCTTATAGGCCTATGGAACTTCCCAAGGGTTTTCACGACGATAGGTTTGTGCTAGCCGTAGCAAACGAGTTCGGAAGCCTATCAACATTTCGCATTCGCATTAAAATTTGTCTTCGCAAATAATTGTGAATATATAAAAAGGAGTGAGTACCTAGATAGTAATATAAATAAACGTCATGACAACTGAATGTTTTCGTTAATCAAATGAATACGAATAGAAAATAATGAGCCGGAACATCCAGAAATACCTCCATTATTCCGACCCCTCTTGAAGAGGACGATATCCGTCATCAATTAAACTAAAAACTGTTTTCCCGTGTCTTTGTCCAGGAATTATTAAAGATTTATCTTATATATAGGTATATCTCTTTAGTTGTCCCGTACGAGTGTATAGGGCGTTATCCAATTTGTGATCGTACATAGATTACGTTTTCTACGGCCGCACATTCTTCTCCTATTCTCTCTCATTGTACAATATTCAAGACATTCAGAATTACAGTTTATTTCTACTACCTATAGGAGGTAATTAAGGACATTCTTTGCGGCTGCGAGACCTCTATAATTGAGGCCAAAGTAATGTTTTTCCGACTGTTTACCTGAACATGCAAAACTAGAGGCTGCCTAGGGACACGGGCGCAAGCAACAAGCTTATGGGGTGAAAATTCAGCGTTTTTACAGCGTTTTTTTATCTTTATTAACGACCGGATAGCCTAGTGGTTAGTGACCCTGACTATGAAGCTAGAGGTCCCGGGTTCAAATCCCGGTAGGGGCAGACAGTTGTATGATGAATACGAATGTTTGTGCCCGAGTCACGGATGTTGTATGTATTTAATTGTATTTATCTACATTATATAAGTATGTTTATCCGTTGCCCGGTACCCATAGTACAAGCTTTGCTAAGTTTGGGGCTGGGTCAATTGGTGTAATTTGTCCCAAGATATTTATTTATTTATTTATCGTCTCAGCATATACCGTTAATAGAAATGATGTTCACCCTTAACTTTTGACAACTAAATACAGTACCTATGAATGGATTGCATCTAGTTTGTTCAAAGTTGTTGCGACTTGTCCTCCCGTTAGGGTAATAATTGTCGGACACCAGTGACGTATGAGCCGAACGGTCGAGATGATATGAACGCTTCAATATTTTGCTGTTCGCAATAGAACCGATACTCACGGGGAATTCTGAAGTGCGAAATTAGCCGGGAAATGTAATGTATGGTAACAAACAAGCTTGACAATAATTTATACTAATCATCCTTTATCTATCTTATACTTTTAGCTCATCTTTATAGCTTTGTCAGAACGATACAAACATACATCAATCACGTCTTTATCCCTTGCAGGGTAGACAGAGCCTAAGGTAGCAAGACCTAAAGGCCACCTTTACCATGATTATACTCTTCTCCTTGTCCGAGACGATTTACAATGTAGTAACGCTGATTGTACAGCGCACAGGTCACTATTTTTAAAGCTAAAAAAAAAAACAAAATAACCTCTCTTTTGTTTGACAGATGTGACAATGTCATTACGCTTTGAGTGCGCGCCAAGGTCGCTTTATAATCTCTCATTAATAATATAAATACAGCAGTTTTAATGATAGTTCACTATATTATCTATATTCAACATAATTACGGGTTTACAGTGAAATGATGCTGCCACAAAAAATACATTTGATATTGTTTGGTGGTGCAAAACTATTGACAAGTACATTTTGACATATTTTGTCAGCCAGAGTATTTTGTCAAGGAATACATTTCTAGGCAGCAGAAAATATAACATATAAACATAGAGAGTTATATCCTTCTTAATTTGCAGTGTATGTTTGTATGGCTGGAATCTTGCAACTCAATTTTGAGCACATATCTTCAACCAGCTGAGCTGAAATTTTGCATTGTTGTGTAAGTCAGTTGAAAATACAACAATCTGGTAGTGAGATATGGATAGTGGGGTCAGACCGTCTCCGCAGGAGAGAATTCTTCAACGGTTAATCCGTTTGATTTGAAATTTTGTATGAGTAATGACCCTGGTTGAAAATGCAGGTACAGTAACAAGAAAGTTGGTATAGTCAGCAAAAAGGAACACTATTGGGCATAAATTTATAACATTTGAAAGCTGCATATATTTTTGTTCTATACATGTTGAAGGAGGTGTAGACTGCTATTAAGAATAGATTAGCAAAAATGGAATTTTGACAATGGTGTCAACTGAAAACATTAATTGCTAGTGCATTACAAAAATACTCTGCTTATTTAAATATTATTGATTTTAATGGACTTCAGGGGAATTCACTAAATATGCATATTTTTTCTATACTTCCATGCTGGTCTGGGAGCAAAGAAAATACATAGAATGTACCAGTTGCTTCTCTTCCCGCGCAGATGTTAAAAGCCCATCAGGGGAATGGGCGAAAATAGGAATCAGGTTATAGGCGATGCGGCTAGCAACCCATCACTATTTTGATTCCATTTTCCACCTATACACTCACAATCTTGCTAAACGTGGCCTGTAGGTCTTGGTACCTTAGGCTCTGTCTACCCCGTAGGGGATAAAGACGTGAATTGTGTGTGTGTGTGTGTGTGTGTGATATTAATGGACCTCAAGGAAAGTCATTCGAGTAATCGATATCAGCAATATCAAAAAGGGAACAAATAAGGCCATTCAAAGACAGGCAGGAGTGGCATAGATATTAGTTTTTAAGCTGAGATTTGAGTAGTTATATAAATCAGAATCGATTAAAAGCTATTACTCTGAGAATAGACAAAGAATTATGAACCAACAATTGGTTGATATACAGGGTTCAGAGCTATCACACTGAGGATAGACAGTAGCCTGTTATTGATACAAGATTGGAGCTATGACAGCAAATATACCATGATTCAAAAGTTATCAATCATCTATTTACGAGTGCACATGCCTTAGCCTGTCTTTTTTACTTATTAACATTAGCAATAAGCAATTATGTTACTTACAAATTTTTGGTCCCAGTTATCCGAATAAAGAAATTTATTATTATAATTATTATTAGCGCCATCACATAGTGGATGGACAGGCATACATAAACATACCTTAGAGCCAGCACACAGCGGCTGGACAGGTAATAATGTAATGTTATATATGACCCATCACTGCAGGTCCGAAAAATTATCAATCAACCTTTTTTGGGTAATACAGGCCTTAGCCCATCACATAGCGATGGGACAGGTAATTTATAAAATAGGACCCACAGATCAAATGGACCAAGAAATTGCCCTTGCAGGCCTTAGAGCTACCACAAGTTGCGGGTAGACGGCCGTTTCGTACATAGTTTGAGGCAAATATAGTTGCGCAGGACACATTGTCCAAGCCCTCCCGTACTGAAGGGAGGCCTGTGCCCAACAGTTGAACATGATTATTCAGCCTGGAGAAGTGGAGATGGAAGAGCTATAATTTAGTTAAGGATAGGACACAAGAAATAATCATTCAACAATTGCTTCATATAATATAATATTAATATGATACAATACATACTGGCCCACTTCTGTTACTGCGACTGCTAACAATTGAACGAAGGCTTGATTGAACGTCCTTTCATGTGATCCTAATTAACCCAATCGTTTCCCCAGAAATATTATTTCATTATTGGAGAACATAGAACATATATAAAAACTTGAAGCAAACTATACTAAACTTGGCTCAGTTGTACAAGATTGAAGAACAACTTCAATGCAGAAGACCATTATGATATGAAATAGTCATCATTGAATGGGAGCACTCATTAGGCTCGTATAAAAATTTTGAAGGGAGTTCTCACTCTGGATCTGTTTGCTTCTAAATCTAATTGAAATTAAGGACTGGGCCTGAAGATTAATGCCTTCACACTTCACTGGGCTAACTTGTTTTTTATTTTTACTGATACCTATCATTCTCTGTGGCAGTAAATATAACCTTAAGGAATCTGGTTTCATGATTATTACTTTGTTTTTTATTTATTTGTTCTCTTACCGTTCTGAGTTTCTAATCGTTATCACTAACATTTGTTGAAATATTCCTATTAGTATTCCCCAGGAAGGGAAAGTGAATATCCCACCAGCAAAAACTGGGCGGCAGAAAGGTCATTGTCAGCATGGCTTATATGGGGCGAGTTAGCCTATTATCATATCAGCAGTCGATGTAATGTTACCACAGACTCAGTTACCACAGTAGTATACCGGGAACTGGTTGATTATTAACATTATTTTATATTTTCTGTATGAACTTACGTTGACCTATATCGGGAATCAATAAGTATTCTAAAAGTAAAGACTAAAGGGTATTTACCCTGTATTCGGTTTTATCAAGGAAATAGACGTCAGCAAAGTAACGTCTTTCGATAACGAATTCTAAAAAAGTTTCTAATCAATATTTTTTGAGTAGAGTTCAATTATATGACTCTTAAGGGATTTATATTTAGGTGAAAAAACTCTATTGCTGTACTGAACAGATATTTGCCCTTTACTTGATAAAAAATTATAAGATGTAAACAAGATAAAATTATCATCTTTTATAATATCTTGATCGAACATTTAAAATCTAGAAGTGGAGTGGTTAATGATGCTATAGTGAGAAATAAAGATGATTAGGTATAGCATTTATACCTAACATACCCTAGTAATCAAGAAAGAGTCGACGGAGCCCCGTTTCACGGGGCTCCTATTTTCGAGTTAGGATTACAAGATAACCTAACCTAACCTATAACCTAAGAATCCAGTTCTTTTAATGTCTGTGTGGTGTTTTGTTATGGCGGGGGCTGCGCCCCCGAGCCCCCCACATGGGGGGGGCTCTGCCCCCCACGCCCCCCTTTTCTCTTTCCTGTTTTACGACATTTGCTCGACAATATAAAAAGCTGTTATCAGAGATACATCAACTTTCTGTGATGTCACATCACATGCCTTAGCGCAGTAATTTATCATCACTTAAGTAACGATAGTTATGGTAATCTAGTATACTATGATGTTTAGTACATCACTATTATTGTTTTTATTAAGATTGTGGAAGGAGGGCTAAGCTGTAAAAAGATATTTTTCATTTCTATCGATAAGGTTACTTTCTGTCGAACCTGAGGTTGTAATAAATCATGTTTATTTTAAACCCATATTATTATTATTCACAACCCTGCCTTTAAACATCTACATTGTAAATCGTCTCGGACAAGGAGAAGAGTATAATTGTATGATTAAACGAACTTACCTGAAGTGAAGTTCTATCATAATTATACGTAGCTCCTTGTCCGAGACGACAGTCCCAACCCTTCCCACTAATACTAAAGCATTATCCCAATTATAGGGTTGTTCATACCATACATCTTCAAACGAAATGACATTGTCACATCTGTCAAACAAAAGAGAGGTTATTTTGTTTTTTTTTTTTAGCTTTAAAAATAGTGACCTGTGCGCTGTACAATCAGCGTTACTACATTGTAAATCGTCTCGGACAAGGAGCTACGTATAATTATGATAGAACTTCACTTCAGGTAAGTTCGTTTAATCATACAATTTTGAGCGTATAGGGGAAAAGGGGAATCAAAATAGTGATTGGTTCCCTCGATGGGCTTTTACCATCAGCGCGGGAAAAGAAGCAACTGGTACATTCTATGTTTATCCTTTACTCCCAGACCAGCATGGAAGAGTAGTCAGAACGATCCGTGCCGTTTATAGAAATATCAAAGTTAAATTGTCCCTAAACAGACGCTGGACGCTTCATAAATCATAAATCTCGATCAAAATTATGTTTCGCGCTTAAACTCTAATCTTTAGTTTAGAAATTCCACTTCTGATAAATTTAAATTGACTTTATATTTTAATCGTTTAATTTGTTTCTCAGATTTATGTACGTATCATTGTTGACTGAATTGTTTCTTATAGCGCATTCTTTAAAGTTGACACAAACTTCTACATGTTTGCGCTTAGAATTGAAATTATTAAGTCCTACCACGAATAAATATGAAAGTACCTTGGTACGTCAACTCCCACATTTCAATCCGTTGTAACCTCTGACTGCCCCTATTATATAAATTTGTCTTCGTAAACAATATTATGAAATTTAACACGTAAGAGCGATGTTTTGCCAAGCAAGCAATAACTCAGACCCCAGACGTCTCGATCTATTATCTATTTCATCTATTATGCAAAATTTGTCTGACTATATTGAAAATTTGACTTTGAGTTTTGTTTAGATGTTCACGCCTTTCTTTGATCTTTACGGGTGTACCAGAAGCTTTAAGACAGAATAAATTTTGTGAAAGTCACTTCGACTTTACGAATAACTCCGTCGCTTTTTCTAGCGGGACACACAAGGCAAAGTTAACGAATAATTAGTTGACTCCACTCTACTTTGCGTTACTTGGTTTTGATGAAACAATTGGAGGTCAGTTTTTGCATCAATAAATTTCTTGTGCGTCTAGTTGAGGAGTAGTGAAGCAGGTACTTAATTGGTTTTAGTTTATAAGGTTGACGTCCAACTGTCGACTTGTTTTCCACTTGCACCAGCGCAGCAGTAATTGGATAGAGCTCCCACCGGCCACAGTTAAGGCCGCTTTAATTGCAGGAACCAAGCCAAGATTTCCCCCGAATCGCCGACCGTGCGGCCACCCCGTAATTAAACTATGTACTAATTACTCTTTATTCAGATAAACTGTTTTTATTGCGCACTGTAGCCCTCAACAATGTCCCAAACTTGAAACGACGCTAAGTGGTTTTCTGTTTATAATGTCTGGAGTTTGAACTGTCCATTAACCCTTTAATAAGAGCAATTAAATGTTTCGTATCAGCGGTTACTTAGTTGTCAAAGGGATTGGCTTTTATGTTTGAGAGATAATATTGATGGGAATTATTGAATAATGAATAAGATTCGCTCGCTGAATAGGACATCGTTTTATTGGAATGAGTGGTTATTTAATTAGATTGAATGGAAAATTAACTTATTCCTGTTTCAAGAGTTGAATGGCTGAAAAGTAAAGTTCGTCTGATCGCTAATGATCGACTGGAAAATTATACGTGACTTTATGAGATCACAACCGAAATTACAATTTAAAAGTGTCAACTATTCAAAGATATTTATTATTTGAACGTTGTTTTTTCACATGTATACCATATAGGTACCTAATTTTGTATGGAGGCTAGGCCAAATTTTTGGCGCTGAGTGTATTTACATCAATGAAGAAGTATTTTCACTGATGTGGTTTTAATAATGGAAGATTTTTGGCATCTGCTGTAGATATTTTACAAATCATAAAGTTTAAGTGGAGCATACGATCGGTGCCGGTTCATTGACCCGTACTTTGATAACAAAACAAATCCCCGACGGAATTATTTATAAAGAATTGCACACGTGACTTGGCAATCGTATTTAATAACTTTGGATGAAGATTTACAGATGAATAGATATGTTGTAGCGATATCCTTCGCCGTGTTACGGATTGTGTTATGAAAATAAGGAGACATTTTTGATTTATACATGTAATGTAGCTACCTACTCTATCTAATTTAGGTTTCTTGAAAGTATATTTTCTTGAATATTCAAAGAGTGCTGTGGCAATGTACCAAGAAGTCTCCGCTGATTGGGCATCCTAGTCTATAAATAAAACAAAACAAAGTCAACCACACCGTATGTACACACAGCAAAATAATGCGGTTAGCACAGCCACGCACACGTCTATGCGTGTTGAGTATCGACATGAACGTTAAGTAGAATCTATGACATGTGAATGTGTGAGTGAGTTCGATCATAAAATCTACCCCCTAAGTACAGATTTTTTAGCAACAAGATGAATGAGCAATGTCGCTGTAAATTACCTGTTTATTGAATAAACAAGAACTAACTATAAAATAACAATGAAGAAAGTTACAACTATTTAAGTTAGTTTATAATAAATTAAGTAAAAAATAATTACAAATTAAATGAAAATAATCCCCCCCGGTATCGTGTCACACTCAAAGGCTGAAAATGCAATATCTCCGGTTTCAGTTACTTCTACAAAAATAATGTAAAAGTATTTTTTTTATTTAGACTGTCCTAAAAATATTTTACCTAATCTTACATTGGATATTGTCATCCCCAGTGTAAGCGAGAGAACCGAATCGAAGCTTCCTTCGACCTTGAATCTTCAAATTTATGCAATCCCACGCATTGAACTATTATTACTAGCGAAGAGTAGTTACCATCTCACTGATGCGACGATGTTATATTATTATTTCTCAACAAGTCTGAGATTCCAATTCCAAAGCAATATTCCTCACAACCAGCATGGCCATTGAAATAACATCCAAAAATGACATTTTATTATTACTATTTTATATTCCGTTTTCTTCGGATACGAACCCGGTTCACTAAAGCAGAAGTCAAATCTTCGACCTGTCTTTGACCGCTAGGCCACCGAGGTATGCAAGTTTCATGGTGAATTTATGAATTATGTTCAATCTGCGACTACTGTATTGCAATTGGTGTAAATAGCTGTTTTATGAGCTTTGAAATAAGGTTGAAATTATAATTTATTTTTTTCCGTAACTATTTAATTTTATGGTGGTTGCAGTCTGTTGTATGTTTAATTTTACTCTTATATAATATGTTAAAAACGCAAACGCATTGTGTTTTCTTTTAATATAATTATTAATAGGTATGACTCTTTTTACTGGAGTTTAAAAGTTGCTAGCTGATGGCTATTTTGGTCGTTATCGTCTTAAACAATATAAAGTGTTTTCTACCCTCAAATTTCTAATAATATGATTTTGTGAACAAACAACTGTCACCGCTGGCAGCCATTATTAGCTGCGGGATGAACCGTGTGTTATACTTACGAACTGTTTAATTTTGCCTTTCGAATACCTTGTGATTTGCAAAACATGGATTTTCATTTATCTTTGTTGAAAAGAGCAAAACAATATAACTATTTATATAAGGAATCGCTAGGCGTTTTTTGATATGGGTAAGTAGACAAACGGTGTTAAAAACAATGACTTATTATTTTATCGGTAATGTTTTAAACAACTTTCTTCGACGAAAAATGTTTTTATTTAAACTTCATTTATTTTGCAGCGGAAGACTGTGCCATTATGGATTCACCCTTACGCAGACTTCGGACACGATAAAAATATTCGGTCTGGGCCTAAACCTGAAGCCTCATCTCCTGCCATTTGGTTTGGACATTATGTAGTTGCCGCACCCGCTAGTGACCCATTTCACAGCAACAAGACACAATGCTACGTTGCAACCTTTGCGAAACCATCTGCATGCTGCAGGATTGCATTGCCGTAGACCAGCAAAAAACATGCTTTAACGGACCAGCATAGAAGAAACCTTTGCTCGTGAATATTTTGACTTTGATTATTACATCAATCAAAGTCAAATGTAGTGATTTTTAGTGATGTAGACGAAATATATTAACTTAATTAAATATATAAACACAGTAATGTTTTACAGTGCAGAACGAGTGGCAGTGTTACTTTAGGCTATGGGGTTGGATGTCATCGATGGGCCCTGGTGTCCAAATCCAAACCAAATCGAGATAGGTAGCTTAGTCGCTTCAAAGTGGAGATTATAACCCAGTGTGAAATGATGTTATTGTTAATGGCTGTCATTTAACATGTCTATTCATTTCACCACTGACTTACACGTCCGCAAATAAAACGTTTCGTTCATCTTTATCAGACTTAAACCTAATAAACCAGAATTTAAGATATTAATTATGTGTCATCTTAAAAATAGCCCTATTATGGTTGTGTATTCAATTTGCAAGATAATTATTATGTTAGTGACATAAGACTTTTTAGTAAACATAAAATCATACTGGCCTCTAAAGTGTGTGTTATTTTATGAATATTATTCTATAAGGAAAAGTGTGCAGTTTTATTTAGCTAATTTAATTACTTTTGGTAATAATAATAATAACACAAATAGAGGCTAATACAATAAAAATTAAAAGTTGCAATAAACAATTTGAACCAATAATTGCATTTTATTGTTTTATTCTTTTACGTCCTTTTTTTCTTGTTTTAGGTAAACATGAGTTTATTTTGAGATTAGTAATTTAAAATTGAAAACAAAAAAGATACACTTGTGCAGGATTCGAACCCGGTTCTTTAGGTTTCATAACCCTAGGTCAATACACCTGAGCCACCACGCTTATAATACTGGTGGCAAAATTATGCTTCCATTGAACAAAATACCAGCAGGTTTGAATAACTATGCGTGAAGGTAGTCAGAAAACACAATTAGCACAGATAGGGCATTTTGTTGTGTGCGTAATAAGGCAGCGGATAAGTGCGGATGTGTGTATAGAATGACACACGTGGATAACTAGGGTGCTCACCGATTCGCTTTGCTGTGTGTACAGTCCAGGGCAAAAATATGTATGTTACCGAAACGTCAAAATCACCTATAGGTACACCTTTTATGCCACAAACAAAAAGGTCGGTGACACATATAGTTGACATGATGACTGTTTCGATATTTATTCCCTCCACTGTACATATATAACACTGTACATGTACTAAATAAATAAATAAATATATATGTACGCTTACTTAGATCTTTTAAACTAATGCGGTTTGCATAAATATATAGACTTATACGCGTAGTTTGGTAACCACGGCGAGTCGCTAGTGAATAATAAAAAAAGCCGACGACAAACAACGACGGAAAATAAACCAGGGTCAATGTGTCCAGCACTCAATATTCGTTCATGCCGAAGTCTATATGAAAAAGCAATCTGTCCCGCCTTTAAACAAAACATACGTGGTACAAACTATACTCTTTACGGGTTCTACGGCACACTAATGTAGGTGCGGGTGCCCGCGAGGCCGAGGCGACCGCTTTTTTAGCTCCATCGGACCAAAACTCGATTTAAATAGTTGTCCGTGTAACATCCATTCGAAAGGGGTTGGATGTAGCGGTAACATTGCAGTAGGCGTGAACCGACTTAAACGTAATATTTTCTACACTTTTTTGTTAAATAAAATGGCAAATTAATTTTACCGGCTTTCTTACTCTCCACTCCGGTACAAGTAGCGCTAACACTGCTGATGTTAGTGAGTAAGATTGTGGTGGCCATCCGGACGGAGCTTGGACAAGGTCATACCACCCGCAAAACACTTCCAATATTTCGATGCAGTTGCATATCATGATCACGGAGAGACTTAGGAGCTAGGTGATTATCAAGTATACATCCCGTAGATAATGTGTTGTGGTGTGATATTAACCGTGAATCATTCATTTAATTTTCAAAGCTGCGCCTAGCTATAAAGCCCGTTTGAATATAATGCCATTGCGTGGAGACTTACACGCTGCTAGGTATCCTCTGACAGTAATATCCGTCTATTGACGTTGATATGGTTAAAGAGGTCTGAGTAGGTATGTCTTCGCTCTTGAAGCGTACAAGGGAGTTATCGATTTTTCAGCTTCTTGTGCAACTTTTTAATAAAAAACGTCTCGAACGCGTTTGCGTCTCAATTACTGAGCCTCTAGTGTAAGTTTTTGATACTAAAAAACGTACCGAACGCGTTCACGTAAAGGTCTCGATAACTGTGGGATAATTGACAGTGCCGCTAGCGGAACGAAACGGCAACAAACAGTTCTCATAGTATTTGACAGTATAACGCAAACGTGATCGAGAGGTATTTTGCTATCGAAAACTTACACTAAGCATACTGTAATACAAATTGCCAGCACCACTAGCGTCACGTAATGGCAATTAACTGTTCTTATTGTAATTGATACTTCAAGATGAACGTCAAAAAATTTCACTAAGCGCTCTAATCCAAGTTTTACATAAAAACTTTTTGAACACATTCTCAGGAGGCATCGTCTTTAGCAATGCGTATTGTCGGCCAATCTTTTTCCATAATATTTGACACAACTCTTACTCACTTACTAACTTCACCTATTGAATGAAATCGTATCTATTCACGCCCTCGGTCGATGCGCCATATAGAAATTTAGCTTCATCTACAAAATCCTGTCCCACTGTGCTGGGGTATATAGACAATCAGAATTTTGCATTATGCATGAATTGTATGTACGATACATGCCTCCGGCGCACAACTTATGCTGGACTCAATCGACGTCCCGAGTTCAATTTTATTCAAAAGTTACGGAGATCCCGTACCTACCTCGCCATCTTTACGTTCTTTTACATTGTGTAAAATGAGATGTGAAATGTAAGATTTGTCTGGATAGGTCTGAAAGTTATTTGCGAGATAGTCGCTGCATGAACCCTTTCGAGACTCTTTGTTTCTTATACGACATCGTATGAAGAAAGTTTCTAGCAGATATGGTGGCTAAGAGCAAATGTTTAACCTGTACGCCGCTACGCTATAAATGAAGTGACGGGTTCTGTACCTACGCTACGGAAAAACAAACGACAAACTAGCTTGATTGATTGATTAATTTCGAGTTGAATGTTGCTCATCTAGTGGTGACCGTGGGGTGTGAGGCATTCCATTGGCTGTAACGACTAGATGACTGGGGCGGTGAAGAAGTTTATCTTAGCTACTAATGTTACGATTACGCATTTCTGTTTAAAAAACAGTTGTTTTTTTACACTTTTTTAACATTCTTGTATTAGCTTCACTTATAACTAATGAAGTGACAAATAATGTAATCAAATCTTGTAACTCTATTGTTGCCACTTTCAATGGTTGGATTACAACGCAGTAATTGAGTACGGTCAGCAGAAAGAATGCGTTAAAACATAATTTTTCACAAAAACTTTTATGCAATGTACCATTAGCTGGTTGCCCGTAAATTTGACGGCGTCCCGTGGGAACTTTATACTTTCCCGGGACTAAGTAGCCAGCCTTAAACATAGATAAAGTAGAATTCGACCAGTAAAAAAAAATTGGATTAGTTCACTAGCACCAGGGATAATCTTCTACAGTTTCCTTGTATCTGTATATCAACATTTAGAAATATTAGTTTCTCAAATAAAACTGCATGTTTTTCCTTATAACAGTAGAAGAACGACATTTCATTCACAAAATTATTATATGGCAATTTACTGGCCAGTAGCTCTTTGTATTTATAGAACAAAAAAAAGGTTTATGTTAGTAATAGTTTCTAAAAAGAAACCAAACCAAGTTTACATCTTTATTATTTTTATTAGTACAAATTTATTCCAATAAGACTATTGAGCACATTAGCACCATACAAGTTCCATCGACTTAAAAAGCTGTTGCATTTTGTCTAGTCTTATCCTTGTCTTTATCTTGTCTATAGATTGACATAATGCCTGATTCTGATTTCGAAAATATTGCAGTGCAATTTTGCCATGATGCAACCTCCAAGTATCCAGAAAATTACAAATATAATTATACTGCATGGGTAGTATAAAACAAAGTCGCTTTACGCTGTCTGTCCCTATGTGTACTTAGATTTTGATTCGGTAGAAGAACTGAGTTGCGACTTGGTTTTTTTACAAATTTTGTTTTTGATGGGATCTCATTTCTTTTTGTAGATAGTCCTATTTTTTTCCTTTCCGGTACGTATCTACTCCTATTATCCCATTATATAAGTTTCTATCAAAAATGTCATTTTTAATACTAGCTTTTTTTGCTGACTGTACTTTTTGCTAACTGTACTCGCATTGTCATCCGTCCTACATATATGTACCAAATTTCAAATCAATCGGACCAACCGTTGAAGAGTGATTCAAGAGGAAGGTTTATAATAATATGTATAATTATAAGTATATGTTAATCGGCCAGCGAAAAACGTTTTCGCACTATTAAACATTTGATAGTTTTTCTCCGAATAAATGAACCGTACAGGTTGTAAAACAAGGGTAAGACGTAATAGAATTTTCACCGCATAACTCTGGTCAATTTTATGCATTTTCGTATGTATAATGTTCCTTCCATAAATCGCTCTGCGGATGCTCCCTGTTGCCCGCCGGATGAGCCATTCTACTGTGTGTAAATTATTACACTGTGCCATGTGCCCCGTCATAGTAAAACCTTCTTTATTTAACCAAGCATTAGCATTCATTAATAAATTGATGATACTTAGGACAATTGCGGCTAGACTTTTTTGTAGCTAGCGCTGGTATTCGAGAGGAGCATATTTTTATTGTAAAATAAATAAAGATAATTATAACAGACTAATACTAAAACCAAAACTACTACTAATTATAAAACTATAAAGTAAATATTTCGCCACAGGCATCGACCCCAAGACGCTGGCCACACCTCTAATATAAAATAATGATAATTTAATTTAATAATTTGTTTCTATGGCCCATAGACACTTGAAATATTTCAATAAGAAATCAGAATCAAGTATTGTGTCAATCTGAAATTCTAAAAGAGCTTTCGACACGTTTAGTGCTGGCCACAGGTGACCCTAGTACTGGCGTTTACCTCTCTCAAAGGTTAGGCGCTGGTATTTGGCGTATTACCTTTACACATTGCCTCTCAGATACCAGCCGGCTACTAGGTAATAAAAAATCTTTTTTTTTCGGGCAGTTAAAGAATCTCCGAGTCATAGGGTTTTTTATCGACACTATAGTGCTTATATATTATTATCTTTTCAACATAATTGCTTTAATGCGATTAGCCCCTCATACACTTGCCTTGCTCCATTAACTTTGCAAGGGGGTTAGGTACTTCAAAGCAAGTTTACTGGCGTGTATGACATGTGCTTGATAGTGTTCCGATATTTCTAAGATTAATACAGTGACGTTATGTAAAGTAAAAATTATACATATTTACGCCGTAGTGTACCCAAATTAGTAGGAAAATTACGTGGAGGTTATACAAATGGAATATCACGTTTAAGCCCTCTCTCATAACACACTGATGAATTCCAGATATTATATCCAACAGGTATTTTATTGAATCAGGCGTTACTTTGCGGAGGTCCATTTCAATGAACAAAAAATTTTACCTTGCTACTCCGCTACTCACGTGCAAGATAACCAAGCCTGTGTGAAATATATATGTTTTTCATGCAATCCCTCCCTCCACTGCTGCCAGTAAAACACATATAAATCCCACAAAATTAATAATCCCTTACACCACACAAACACTGACGCATTTCGATCCCTCTACGGGATAATTATCAAAGTTTAATGAGCACAACTGTCACACATGCAAACCAACCCAATGTAAAATTTACATAGAGAAAACAAGACATATTTTTTGCGGCGGGCTTGCGCGATCTAAGGTTTACTTTTATGTAACAACTGCTTGTTGAGAGTTAAATAATGTCAAACTGTGTGGAATTTTATTGACAACCCTAATTAGGGTTATTTTTTTATTTTTGGCGGATATATATATATATCGTCGCCCAGGGACACCTGCAAGACCTGGGGAATCACAAGTGCGTTGCCGGCCCTTTGAGGAACAGGAAGGCTACAAATTACACAATTAGGTTAGGTTAGGTTAGGTAGGTACAAATTTATACAATTTATAAGGTATCCTCAATTTTTATCTCATGATCATCATCCCAAGCTTACATACATGCGTTTAACTGCTGGGCGCAGGCTTCCTCTCAAAAATCATTATTATCTTAAGTACCTAGGTAAGTAAATCCAAAACAAAATTAAAGAGAAACTGCCGAAACCAGGGATTGAACCAGGGACCTTTAGATCTTCAGTCTAACGCTCTCCCAACTGAGCTATTTCGGCTGCACAAAAAAACCTGAACTTACTCATTGCTCTCTCACATTGATAGAACGCATTCTTACGTCAGGTGATATTATACGCGTAAGGTCAATTCATGATAAACTTTTAAACTGTTTGTACAGGCAATGATATGCGGAATAACGGTTTAAGTATTTGGGTTAATAATCGGTTTTGATTTGATGGTTCTGGTGGAAAAGGAAATTGTTTGATTGCAAAAAAATACTGTAGGTAGGAACAAACATACACATATATCACGTCTTTATCCCTTACGGGGTAGACAGAGCCTACGGTATCAAAACCTTAAGGCCACATTTAGCATGATTAAGTGCGTGTAGATGGAAAGGGAAATCAAAATAGTGATGGGTTGCTAGCCGCATCGCCTATAACATGATTCCTAAGACTTTCGCTCATTCACTCGATTGGCTTTTACCATCTGCGCGGGAAGAGGAGCAACTGGAGAGCTTTATGTTTTTTCTTTACTCCCAGACCAGCATGGAAGAAAGGTAGGTAGGAACAGGCAGTTCAATTGCGTTAAAATGAGACCGTCTCAAAAATGTGAACATAATTCAATAAAACAGCAGACAATTGCATTCAGATTATAAATAAGTGAAGCAATCATCATCATCATCATTTCATTCTGGTCAGTCAAGGACCTATGTCCCTGTCTGTGGGCTCTAGGATATTTTTCCACACAGGACGACCCAGCGCCGCGACTACTAAGCTCTTGCCTTTACAATTCGCTTTCAACTGAGCGTGCAGCTGCCATGTTGTTTTGGGACGGTATCTTCTTCTAAATCCAGGCCGATGCCATTGCAAAGCCTGTTTTGCTATCTGGTCATCAGTTCTATTCAATGTACGCCCTACCTAGCAGCTTCTTATGACATATAGTTTTTATGAGCGTAGCAACATCATATTGTTTTTTTTTAGTTCGAATATTTATGTTATTTGATATTCGATAGTGTTTATGTAAGTTTATTGGTTAAATTTTATTCCGTTATTTATATATTTTTTTATTACGGTTTTATAATGTACTTTAGTTGTTAATTTATTAATTTATTAAGTATTAATATCTACTACTTTATTTGTGCATAATAATGACTGCTTGCCTTTTTGTTGTAACTATTCCTTTCTGTATCAGGTTAGCTGGAAGAGATCCCTTCTTAGGGGTAAGTTCGCCTTTGTACTATTTTCTCTGTATTTCTGTATTTTTAAAATGTTAATGTGCAATAAAGAGTTTACAAACATACATACATACAATATCAACTAAAAATTGCTAGAATATTGCGTCAGAAATTACCTTTTAACCCTTTCTCGTTATACATACATAAATCACGTTATTATTCCATACGTGGTAGACAGAGTCTAAGGTGCCCCCTGCTGTGGGTGTTACCTGCTATGGGTGGTGTAGTGGTATAGCACGCGTCACGGAATGACGAGGATCCGGGTTCGATTCCCGGCCATAGCTTTACTTTTCGGATTTTTCTATGTGTTCTGATTTTCACAGACATTTAGAAATTAGAGTCTAAGGTAACAAATGCTAAATCCCACATTCAGCATGATTTGGGGCGTATATATAGGTGGAAAGAGGAATTGAAATAGTGATGGGTTGCCGCATATAGCCGCATCGCCTATTTTTTGTTTTTTGCCTATACTTAACTCGATTCTTGCGGCGCATTCTTCTTGGCAATGATCGTATCTCCGAATGCGCTAGTAGTTTCAAGAAAATATATGTAAAAGAGCCCTTGGCGGCATATTTGGCCGCTTGGGTCTTCCCATCGAGTTACGACCTGGGTGCCTTTAAGAGGCTAGTGTACAATTTTCTGCAGGGCCGACAACGCACTGGCATCGCGTAAAGCGCTGCGGGTGTCTATGGACAGTGGTGATCATTTAACATCAGGTGACCCACTAGTTCATTTGTCTGGCCTCTCTAACATAAAAAAATACTTTTCATATTGATGGGCTACCAGAGAAGCATGAAAGTCCCCATGAATATTGCTTCGGAAATCCCCTTGTTAGCTTTTTCTTGTTATACTGTACAAAAAGCAGTATGCGCTTTAGCGTAATCCAAATGCATCAGAAATACAGATATAGCACGACGTCATCGTAACTAGATTGGCTGATGAATGCGTGCCGTCATCAGCGCTGGTCATTAATCACTTTGCCGAATTAATTATCTAATCGTGAATGCGATAGCTTTTCGGTTTTCGCTGGCTATATCGACGTTCACCCTGTTTGTTGGATCTTATTTATTGGTTTCAATCAGTAATTAACAATCATCCTTGCAGAGGACACATAACTTAATATAAATAAATAAATATTAGGGAACAATTCACACAAGTTGCCTAGTCCCAAAGTAAGCGCTAGTAAGGCTTGTGTGTACTTGACGACGATAATACATCTTTATATAGGTAAATATATCCTACTAATATTATAAACGCGAAAGTTTGTAAGTATGGATGGATGGATGTTTGTTACTCTATCACGCCAGAACGGTTGAACGGGTCTGGATAAAATGTGGAACAGAAATAGATTATAGTCTGGAATAACTTATAGGCTACTTTTTATCCCGTAAAAATTTGTAATTTCTTCGGGATAGCGAGAAACGAATTCTTTGCAGACGAAGTCGCGGGCAACAGCTAGTACTTAAGCAGATATAAACTTCCATGAGTCAAGAACAAAATATTCGTGCTCATCACAGAAATATGGCACTTTATTTAATGAAACAGTTTTACATGTTGGTCTGGAGATTCAAATAAGCAGTATGCTGAAACTGCAATTATTTTGAGGCCTCAATTCGATTATACGTATATCCTATTTTATTATTTTATTTCATGCAAATGCGAGTTTACGTGCATGCATTTTTGGTTTAAATACACGCAAGCTAAGCAGCTGACCCAGCCTTCATGCATATTAGTTGCCAGCCGGGCACTGCGTCAGTGTCGTAAGGCGGATGTCTTTTGAATAGGAGAACTTCCGGCTTCCTCCAAGCATATAATACTGCTTTTCAGCGCCGGCCTTTATGCATGTCTCGATATTTTTACGACTTAATCTTTTAGCCGCCACCCTGCTAATAAAATTCATGGAACTTCTAAATGTCAGTGAAAATTAGAACACATAGAAAAATCCGAAAAGTAAAGCTATGGCCGGGAATCGAACCCGGATCCTCGTCATTCCGTGACGCGTGCTATACCCCTATACCACCCATAGCAGGTGGGTAGTCTCCGAATTTTTCTACCTGTTACTAACAGTCACGTGACCTTTTGTTACTATGCGAATTTTTGTCGCTAAGCGTCATCTGTTTTGAACGATGTGTCTGTACGACACAATTACAAACTCCCATGGAACATCTACTGCTCACCAGGGACGAGAGAAGGCGCTGTTTTTCAAATGATAGGTACTATCAAATGAATCAAGAAAATTCATAAATTTAATTTCTAACGGTAAAACCGAAAAAATAAAACATAAAAATCAAGAAATAAAATTTCTTGATTCATTTGATAGTAAAATTCATGGAATCACTCTATTAAAGCGACAGCTATATATAACAAGTAACTAGCCACTAATAAAGTCAATTTCCGATGTGCCGAGAATAACTTGAAAGCTTGCAAAGCATTTTCATAATGGTGCCACCTCCGCACCCATATACCAGATAGCCAGGATACTAAAACTTTAAGCTGGTATTTTCCAAGAAGAAATGTGTCTGTCCGCAGTGCATTAGCTAAAAGCATTCACGTGTTCGGTAATTGATTGGTTGGCTGTGGATTGGCGGCGATATGATGATCGTTCGGTGCAAGGTAGGCGGTGTCGGATGCAACCATTACCTAGCTGCTAATACTAGGATACCTAATACTAGGGGAGCTTAAAAGCGGAGTAAAGCTGGCCGCTCAGCGTATCGAATACCCATAGGGTTCATTATGACTAGTGTTTTCGTGATCATTCTACGTATAGACAAATTACAGGGTCTATACTGTAGTAGTGGTAGTGGCTTACATGGCAACGAATTAGCGCATTTTATTGGCACGTGTTATAATACCATTCAAGTTATTTTGACGAACGTGTTATTAAATAATTTCAAGATAATTGTTGCACAACGACAGGTCACAGGTCACTTTAAAAAAAAAATACCCTTTTTATTATTTGACAATTATCAACAAACAAACAATTATTATAGGAACAACTGTTTTCACATTCTGAATGTCAAATCTAGACGAAGTTTGGCCACTCGATCAAATAAAAACACTGAAGCATAATGACTGGCTCTATACACATTAAAAACTAATTTTCAAGTTATTTTTAACTCATTGAGAGAAAATTTTCGCGGGGTTCGTACCCCAATGTATACACCGGGGGGAAGAGTAAAGATGACAGAAGGCTATCACAACGTATTATCTCGTGTTCTCGCGCTTTACTATATCCGGGTCTCAATTAAGTTCTACGCAAAAGGGAGCTCGTAAGAAAGGTACAAAATGAAGCTAACCGTGGACGCGGCTTAAGGTATCCGTGGTTTTATCGATTTTTAACGACAGGGCCCAGTTTCATAACTTTAATTAGGTATAGCAATGCGGGACGAGCCCGGCTACCTTGCCGAATTGTTTGCGAACTTCTATGGAATTTATAATTAGTTCCTCGTTCCTATGTTACGTAACTGAACAGAAATATGGTTAATTTCGGACCACTCTAAGTATCTTGTAACCCTACCAAAATGTTACAATTTATGTGAAGACATCATTTTAAGATTACGACCCCGTGTTAATGTAACTTGGTTACTATGGAGAGGATTACTAGTTTACACAACATGCTTCTTCGTAATTATATTAAGGTCAAAAGGACTTTGGCATCCAGTTTTGGCCCTTTTCAACATTAAATCGAGTTTCCTAAGGCATAGACAACTTTACAAATCTATGGTATTTAAGTGGCCAGACCCGGGGCACCAACCCTACTTAAATTAAGTTTAAAACCATGCTTGCTTGCCTAGGTCTAACACTTGTAGCGTTTGGATTGATTTAAAATTTGGTACCAACTGATTTTTAGTACATAATGCACAAGGCCAGTCGGCGAACAGCTTGTAATAAAAACGTAAAATCAAAAACTATGTACTAACCGCCTTTTGCTAAAAATACAGAGAAATCAAAGAATGGTTGGTCTATTTCCCACAAAATTCAAAATGAAGGATACAGATACAAGCGTTTATGAATAAAAAGGTGTTTCATGTGTCAATTAGATAGTAAAAAGTTCAATATCTATAAGTCCTAGTTGCAAAAAATAGAAGGCAGAAATCCAATATTCCAATGCGGGCAGAAAGTTTTTTTACATCTCAGCAGAACAGCGTTCCTAACTGGATTCCAGCAATTTAGCTATTCTAGGTGTTCGAGGGTGAAAATTAGCTGGAAACAACTAAACGGTGGTAGAGAGAATGCAGAGTTGATATTTCGCAATTTGGTTGTTAAGAGGTTTTTGTTTTTATTTATATGGATAGAAAGTACTTATGACGAGAGGATTAACTTCTAAACGGAGGGCTGGGTTCATAAATGTCTCTATAATCATCGAGTTAATAGTATGTATGAATGCACTATGAATGTACCAATTGCTTCTCTTCCCGCGCAGATGGTAAAAACAAAACTTATCCAGCGGCTAACAACCCATGACTATTTTGATTCCACTTTCCACCTGCCCACAGTGTCTTGCTAAACGTGGCCCGTAGGTCTTGTTACCTTAGGCTCTGTCTACCCCGTAAGGGATAAAGACGTGATTTGTGTATGTATGTCTGTATGTGTGTATAAATGCACTGTCCGTGTTTGGAACACGCTTCACTGTCTTTGTCTGAGCGATTTGAACAAAAATTTACGATTGTAGTGTAGTGCATAGTCCAGCCACACACAAACACTCAAAAATACATAACCCTCCTTTTGGGATTCGCCGAAGTCGGGTAAAAAGAGCACGCATGTACACGTGACAATTTTGTTTTAGTTAATAAATTACATAATAGAGTTACAAACATCCATAAATACAGCGTCATAAATGTTCGCATTTAAAATATTAGTATAGAATGAATACATAACTACAAATATACATACATACCTACCTTCTGTATACCTTTTTTTCTGTTTTGGTTGTTATATGTGGTGTTCAATAAAGAGTTATTGTATTGTATTGTACATACATACATACGGTCACGCCTCTTTCCCACAGTAGGCAGAGATTCTATATAGGCACTTTGTTCCACTTGCTACGATCCTGACATACTACCTTTAGTCGGTCCCTCGATTAATGCTCCTCTCATCTATTCAAAGGTTAACTGGTAGAGATCCCTTATAGGGGTAAGTTTGCCTTTATGCATAATATTTAATGTAATTGTTTATGTGATTTATTTAGTTTCTTTATTTTTGTATAATAAAGTATTTACTACTTACTTACTTACCTACTGCCTCTTTCGCTTCAATCACTTTAATCGCTTTAAAAAAGCTCGACAAAGTTGAGTACAAAAATTATCTATAGATCAAAAACATCAATGAATATCTGTAAATCATCAGTTATGGATTTCCACAGATACGTAACAAAGTGTAATTTCAACGCGCATAGTAGTTAAGTCATCGATCGCTGCTCTAATCGAATCAGAACCCAATAACCCTTAGATTAAAGCCAATCGACTTTCCTTACCCTTCACCATTCATGTGAAATCGCTTAGTTAAACCTTTACAAATGATCCCAAAAAGGGTTAATCGCTTATTAAGTCGCCGTAACTCCAATACGGAACATTAAAAATACTTAAGTTTCCCGGAATTTGCTTCGCAGAGTTCTGCTTTGAGTGTTTGAGTTACGCGAGATTGCGGCGCGTTGGCAAAAGTGTTTCTGAGTTTGGCAACTACTGTGTTAATAACATGGTTTTCTTTAATGAATGTTGCCTTCGGTAGGTAACATTTGTTTGTAGGATTCTGTATTTCAATGGCAAAAATGAAGCTTTGTAGTAAACCGCCATTACCGTGTAACGTATAACGTTAATTCTTTAAACTTAGAAATGACGTTATTAAATAGCTACAAATTATATAGGTTAATACTTAAAATCTAGACTAGAAAGCATACTAAAAAATAAAAATAAAACTACATATTTGCAAATAATAATCTAACTTTATACATTTTAATTAAAACCTAGGCATTAGAGCTAAAACTTACTTGCTAAAATACTTAACTAAATTAAAAATAAACTAGAATAACCTATTAAAAGAACTAAATAAATTGTAATTATAAAACCACTACAATAACTCATTTAACAAACGTATGGAGCGAAGGCGCAAATAATATTCTATTGTTTACATCGCGGGACCGGTCGCCGGCGCTTGTCGATCTATTCCGACAAGGTACGATGATACCCGAGCGCCAGCCGCTGCGCGCGGCGCGGGCACTCAGCCACGGACCTCAGCGCGCGAAGCCCGCGTCACTTATCCTTAAAAACTGTCCTTTGCGCTGCGCAGAGCGATCGCTGCGACGAAATTATTAATATTTTAAGTAAATTATTTAAAAGTGAGTGCTGTTACGTCCCAATTTTGGGTAAGTGTTGCACCTATCATTATTAAATAAGTAGATTAATGCTTTTATCCCACAATCATCATCATTTCAGTAGATACGGTAGACGTGTACCACTCGCGGTCACCTTAAGTGACCTTTTCTTGTGCGCGTGGAACATTTTGCATCGCCATATGCATTTTTGCCTAATCACACATTACTTTTAATCACCATTACTTAATTAAAACAGTAATGCTAATGCTGTATTTTCTTTATAATACATTTAAATCGTTATAATTTTCTAATGATGATTATTATAACAAAAGGTTCTACGCAAGTTGATTTTGCTCGTACTTAAACTATGCTTTTGTATAAGCCTTTGCTTATGTGGAAATAAGTGCCTAGTCCTTTATAATTAATATTTAGAACCTTGATTCTATATTGTGAATTGTACTTTTGATTTAATCTAAGTACCTACAAGGAGATCTATTTGGTTAAATGTAAATTTGGTATTCTTAAACGTAATTAATTTAACTGGCATAACGCTCTAATTATAATCTAGAAATATTGTTTATGAGGAAAGGCTTTTACTTAAATAACGCTGTTATAAATCAATCAATGTAAAATAATTGCATTGAGAATCTAATGCTAATGCAACCACTATTATGCTTACCTTCGGATTTGCTTGTGCATATTAATTTAATTTTATTAATACTAGAATATTTATAATGCAAGCTTAGCCTTAGATTCTCACTACGCCGCTTGCTTCTTTTGTACCTGGACTGCGCATCATCCATCATTTCATGGTTGCTTTTAATGTATTTACCTGCCCCCTTGTGCGCTAGTGACCATCTGCAGTCCAGGCTAGGTTTGACCTTGTGCTAATGTGGACGATTGGACGCGTTCCAGGAACTCCCTACCGGGTGAAGATCTCCACGGCAGAACGCCCTACCGGGTGAAGATCTCCACGGCAGAACACCGAACCTGGTGAAGATCCCCAGTGCCAAAACTTCTTGCGAGTTGAAGATCGCCCCCACCATTACACCACCGGCACCTAGGCTCGCCACCCACCTTCACGGCCGCTTCACCGCCCCGGCCCTCCGAGTCGAGCTACCGCCAAGGGGCGTACGGTACCACAAAGGAACAGCCCCTCTCACACATACCAGGCGTCTAAGCTACGGTCCTGCCTAGAGGCAATCGAACCCTCCCTGGCCTTGATTCACGTCTTATTAAAATTGTCATTTCTGGTTAAAAATTAAATTCATTAAATCTAGTAAAATCATTAAAATTAGTAAAATTAGTAAAATCAGTAAAATCAGTAAAATCAGTAAAATCATCAAAATTAACTAGTGTTAATATTAAAATTACTAAAACTTAAAACTATTTATTTTAGTAAATATTAGTATAGTAAAATGATTAATGCGATTAATTTTAGTAAGCCTTAGTAAAATAAATTATTATTCCTATCTAAATACTTTTTTTATTTGCTCTCGTGATAGGTACCCTTCTTTCTAGATAGGGACCCGCTAGTCACGTGACAACCGCCATATCTGTCTAACAGTTCGCGGCTTAGCTTCAAACTACCAAAAACCACTTTAGAAAATAAGTTAATGTTTGCATGCCAATTCATTTGGTTAGACGTGTCGCTGGACATCAACACTAAATACTGGATCACTTTTTTACCATGTCTAAAGCAAAACAAATTATTTCACTTTAAATTATTTCATTTCATTTCATTAGCTCAGAGACTTCTAGTACTAGAGTTCGCCTTTGTACTATTTTCTCTGTATTTCTGTATTTTGAAAATTTTTATGTGCAATAAAGAGTTTACATACATACATACATACATACTAGATAAATCATGTTGATATAGTGATAGAGTAGTGTCTAAGACTATGTCGTCAAATAGGTCTTTCAAAATATTGCAAGTTTTTAAAACTATTTTTCGATATAATTATGTACATGCATACATTCGTAAAATATCTAAGAAGTTTTGAAATACACTTTTTTTTTTGTGGCCAACTTTTCCTGTAAGACTGTTTTTTACTTAAACGAGCAAGTGAGTCACCTGATGGTAAGCAAACTGCCCTTGTAGATACCCGCAACACCATAGTATTGCGTTGCCAGCCTAGTACCTCATGTGCAAGCATTTTCATAATTATTACGATAAAAAACCATTAAAATGCACTTTCATTTGAATACAAGAAACCCTACAGCGAGATAGTCTATTAAAAAGCCGTCAGGCAAGTTTCAAGACAGCTTTTTAATTCTGAAAATAGATAAAAGATAATATCTAAGAGGTAGCCGGGATAAAGGAGGAAAGAAAAATTATGAAAAAGATACTTAAGAGGAGTTGTCAGGTGACAGCCACAAGCCCGCGGGCTTTGTACTTAGGTACAGCGCAGCGAGACACAGAGGCATCTAAAATTAATTGAATCAAGGGTGATATTCTAATGCCTATATTCCACTACCTGCTTCAAGTTTCAATTTCCAATTGTCAAAAATTCGCCTGCGCCTACCGCACCTCACCCCTTCGAGGGAAGGGGTGAGGTGCGGTACCAACCAAACAAAATTTTTCAACACTTGACACTTGAAGTAATGAAGGAGCGGCTTAACAAAATCTCTTCCGTGACGTAATCGCTGCGTCAAGGATGCAATCGTAATTTGACCCGTTAGTTCGGAGACATTACGTGGAGTCAGGTGTCCTCCGTGTTTTTTCGTCGGTCGGGTGGAAAGCTATAGTATAATATTTATCAAGGTTTTGTGTTAATTGGTTGTAATTATAACTGTAATTTTGGAAGTTGGGATACAAATTTTAATTCTGTGCGAAGTCGCGGGCGGCAGCTACTCATAAATTCTTTATGCTCTTAAGAAGAGATCCCTTAAAAGTATAAGTCCGCCTTTATGCTTGTAACTCAGTGTTTGTCAATTGTATTTGTTCTATGTTTATTTTGCACAAGAAAGAGTTTACATTATATACATAATATAAATGTAAATTTAAATCTGGTGTTTCAATCAAACTTTAATGGTATTGAACTTCAAGTGTCAATCAACTAATTAAAGTACATACTTTCGTAGTTTCGAAATATACAATAAACTTTCTTGGTATCATTTACCTGTGACCCAGATGAACGAAGTTAAGTGGGTTAAGACGTTGTGCGTTTTTTCCTAAGATCTCCCAAATAAATACATTTTCTACATTAACAATACCTAATTTTTAATAACGTAAATATTTTCTTGTTTATAAAGTATTAAATATTTTGTATAAACAATCGCTGAAATCGTACGTCATCTCATCACTTAACTCACAATATTTTCCTCCATTTTCTTTCCGCCGCACAATAAAGTCATTCAGAATTTTATTTGCTTTCCTCGATACAGATTTGCATTTTGTTTCCAGTGGCCACCTAGGCTAGATGAATGCAATGAATTAGTCACTGAATTTATCATACGCGTTAATGCCGACTGCCTGCAGCTTTGTTTTGTGGTTCCGTCATTGATTTTCTGATAAAAATATGCCCTAGTTACGATACGAATTATGCAGTAGTCTCTTTCTGAACATACTCGTACATACACAAATCACGTAGGTATTTATCCCTTACGGGGTAGACGGAGCCTAAGTTAACAATACCTACAGGCCACGTTCAGCAAGATTGTGGCGTATAGATGGAAAATGAAATCAAAATAGTGATGGTTTGTTAGCCGCATCGCCTATAATTATGATTCCTATGATTTTCACCCATTCCCTTGATGGGCTTTTACCATCAGCGCGGGAAGAGAAGCAACTGTTACATTCTATGTTTTTTCTTTGTTCCCAGACCAGCATGGAAGTTTCTGAACTTGAAGTCTTTCTGAACTCAATTCAATAATAACCAACAAACACACACACACACACACACACACACACACACACACACACACACACACACACACACACACACACACACACACACACACACACACACACACACACACACACACACACACACACACACACACACACACACACACACACACACACACACACACACACACACACACACACACACACACACACACACACACACACACACACACACACACACACACACACACACACACACACACACACACACACACACACACACACACACACACACACACACACACACACACACACACACACACACACACACACACACACACACACACACACACACACACACACACACACACACACACACACACACACACACACACACACACACACACACACACACACACACACACACACACACACACACACACACACACACACACACACACACACACACACACACACACACACACACACACACACACACACACACACACACACACACACACACACACACACACACACACACACACACACACACACACACACACACACACACACACACACACACACACACACACACACACACACACACACACACACACACACACACACACACACACACACACACACACACACACACACACACACACACACACACACACACACACACACACACACACACACACACACACACACACACACACACACACACACACACACACACACACACACACACACACACACACACACACACACACACACACACACACACACACACACACACACACACACACACACACACACACACACACACAGAACGCAGTGCACAATGGTGGTATAAACCTCTGGTTGCAGTTATTATATTGGTCCAAATAAATAATATTTTGAATTAAAAACAATAGTATTTTTATCTTATCTCAATCTGTACTGACAACAGCAACAGTCTCGAGCTCTGCGGGTCATTGAACTCTGTTTTTAACTCGTTTGCAGTTTTGCTAAAGCTTTTGTTTTAAACAGCTAAGAGAATTCATTCTCGTCTCTCAACAAAGCAATTGGCCAAGGTTTTATAATTAAAACTTTATCTAGAATATTTAAGTTCTAGCGCGGTTGTACAGCAGAGCTATCAGAGTCTATTACTAAGCTCGAGATTCGAGGTTTGTATCACGCCATCCTTCTCATTCCCGTATTAAACATTTTTAGTTGGAGCGATACGGCATGATACGAATTAGAATAAAAAATTTCGCTGTACCTACAAAGTCAGTTCAGTCGATTTAGTGGTTTGTCTCCTATTACCTATAGCTTTTACTTTATAAGTTGAGAAGTTCATTAAAGACCTATGAAAAGCAAATGGTAAAAATCTAACTTGCCCATCTAAGAAATGAGAGAATCGCATGTGTACCTATGCACTTAGCGCTTGTATGTTTAAGAAACTGTGTTTATTTCTTTCATTCTGGTCTGGGAGTAAAGAAAAACATAGAATTTACCAGTTGCTTCTCTTCCCGCGCTGATGGTAAAAGTCCATCAAGGGAATGGGCGAAAATCATAGGAATCATGTTATAGGCGATGCGGCTAATTTTCCTTTCCAGCTATATGCCCTTAATCATGCTAAACGTGGTCTTAAAGTTTTGTTGCCTTAAGCACTGTCTACCCCGTAAGGGATACGTGATATATGTATGTATGTATATGGTTTTTTATGGAATAGGGCAGCAAAGGAGTAACCTGCTGACCTGGTGGTGCCCATTTCATAATAATAATAATCAAGGCCACTAGCCACTTTTTCAACAACGACTTAACTTTGCCCAATGTGCAATGCTG
The DNA here is from genome assembly GCA_949127965.1 of Pandemis corylana. Taxonomy (NCBI): domain Eukaryota; kingdom Metazoa; phylum Arthropoda; class Insecta; order Lepidoptera; family Tortricidae; genus Pandemis; species Pandemis corylana. The sequence continues at coordinate 8,701,328 of OX421866.1, read as the reverse complement.
AATATACAGCACTTTGCAGATATTATTGTAAAGACGAAGGTGCATAAACGCGTTAATTATTAGTACCAAGTGATAATTCAAAATGCAATGCGTAGTCAATATGAAACCAAACGGCGTAGATTCTTGTCGAGCTTATAATGTAAACAGAATTGACAGTTGTTACTGACAATGTCGCGGTGAATTAGGGACCTGTGGCCTTACCATGACGTCTCAATGCGGTTCAATTCTGAACCAGTTTGGGTTCGCTCGCTGTCAGATCCGTACTAAAAATGACAACTAAAATCTGAGCGAAGTCGGAATTGTATCGCACATTATGGTAAGGCCACTGAGGAGCTACTTCGAAATTAAATTTGTTCGTGTCGTATCGTTGCTCTCACTCTCAAATTAATACAAGGTACAAGTGTGAGCTGAACGACACGACACTAACTTCTAAAATCGAATTTCGGCCATATTGTCTAACGCACTCGGGATCACAATCGCATTCTCCATTCCTTTCTGACAAATAAAGGATGAGGGTAGAATGAAAAGGTTAATGCAATCGCTAGGGCCCGCGCCTTGGTAAGGCTGGTCTTTGTATAGAAAATAGGCGTCCAATGGAAAGCTCTTAAGGGCAGGTGCGTTACCCCGTTAACGAACTGCGCAAACAGCGACCGGCGCGGACCGCATGTTGTCTCAGTAAACATCCAGAGGACAGCACAGCTTAATAGTTTTCCTTACTCCGGTTTGATAGTGGTAATAATGTTTGTTCTTTATATTTATTGTGGGAATCAAAATACTGGCGGGCTGTTACTGTTATGTTGGGAGTAGCGTAAGTATTGTTGGTAAAATTGTTTAACTTTTTAATAGAACTGTGATTTGGTACTATTTTACAAGTTTTTGTTCTTTTATCTGTACCAGTTGTTTGTGGGTGAGCTGGGCAAATCTTGCAAGTTAAAGACCCACTTCCTGGTGTCTGAGCAAAGCAAAATGATGATATCATAGAACTGGGCTGAGGAGGTGGCCATAGAAATAGTAGCGAAACGATGCAAAGCCAGCAAACTTTGATTAGGTCTCATTTGATTTGTATTGATAGGTAATCTGGTATTAGACGGTATTCAGGATCTAATGGTGGAATTACTTGATCTCAAGAATCTCTATACTTTTCCCAGTGCCCAGTTCAAACCTGCCTGCCTATGTCTAGATACTGAGAGACCTTAAATTCTGGTTGTAACAGAAGTTCCTTTTATGATGGGTGGTTACGGATAGACTAAGCAAAATTATTAACATATTGGGAGACCTCCCCTCAAGATATACCTACTAACGACCTGGGGAAGGTCGCGAGAGTGCTCTGATCTTTTTAGCGCTCTTTGCGGGAGGCCTATGTTCCGCAGTGGATGTCTCTTGTCTGATGATTATGATGATGGGAGTATTTCTATAATCAACAGTGCATTGTCCAGAGCAAAATAGCGCACTGATTGCGAAAAATTGTGACAGTACTTTCTAACATACCTACGTACTCTAATACTTTCTGTAATAATGTGTCAGCGTGAACGTCTCTAAAGAAGCCAAGGGCCGGGACATTTACTTTAAATGCCATTTAACATTTTACTGAGCAAGTACTCCATCACTGAAAGAACATAAAGCCAAAAGTGTCCTCGGGACTCCGCAGCCCGCGGTTCACTCCAGCGTTAATACCTGCCTTTTAATATACGCGCTTGGTTAAAATACTTTTTTACGCTTTTTAGGTTTTTAGGACTTAGGAGGATGAAAGCTTGGAGAATATAATGGTCACTGTAGATTATATGGCAGAAATATCTGATAAAATATATGAAAACGTTTAATGCATAAAAATGAGCTAAAACAGTAACCTTACGTGCGCGACACATAAGCAGAGGGACTGTTTTTTTTTAATGTAGGTATAGGACCAACGATGAGACATTCTATGAAATAAAAAACAATTCTCCGCCAGCTAATAAATATGTACCTATGTTGAACATAAAAAAGACAAAATACAGCTGAATTCTGTAACTTTTTTTAGTCTGTTAAAATCTTACATTCTCGTATCAACAGGCTGAACAATGTCAGACATCAAAACATCCAAAGACACGCCACACCCGCGTATAACAACATGGCGATATTATGCAAAGTCGAACGCAACGCGACCGAATGCCTAACAGACGATACCCAAGAATAGCCCGAAATAAATGTAATCGGGCTCCACAATAATCGTTTGAATACGAATCTACTGATTTTGGTAACACGAGCCTTAGGCAAACTTTTATTTTGTGATGTACCTCTCTATTGCCGCGCGCTGGCCGCCATTTTTTTATTGCATCCCAATTTTATAGAAAGGGTCTCAATTAACTTTTAGATTAGCCATCTATTTATTCTTAAATTTATAACTTTTAACATAGTTTATAATCAAAAATAAAAATAATGAGAAATAATGATGTTGAGAAAACAAGCCATTTTATTTGAAGTGGCTCATGGCAGTTTGAATAAACTATTTTTTTGCCTTATTGAAGAATTCACCACTACTTTAAATACATTTTACTTGTAGTATTGTAATTTGCAGTGGAGCTCTATACACCAACTCGGCCCTGTCACTAAATCCTTTCTTAGCAGGCCCATTGGTGAAAAACAACTCGACATCTATCGGTGACAAGTGATATTTCGAATTGCGATGCGTGGTCACTATGAAGACAATCGGCGTAGATTCTTGTCGAGCTTATAATGTATACAGAATTGTCACTTGTCACCGACTATTGTCGAGATGGTGTTATAGGGGCTGGTGCTCAAGTCATTATACTACACGTCCGTAATACCTACTTATAATTTCATCTATAGCGTCCAATAGATTCTGAATAAATTGGCTGACAGGCATACCTAAAGTCAAACACACGAAAAATCCTATAAAAGTTAATTTTCCTTTGAAGGAAAACCCTGTTTTTCCCAGAACCAGAACATTGTTTTTCTCAATATATAATAATTATACTGATGTTGTTTTCGTAAACTTCGCATTGGCACATGTTAGTCGTGAACTAGTATGAAATTATACGCTGCCGACCAGCGGACTGGATTTTATTACAAAAATATGTAAAATTTATTATGCAGTTGAGAGCAGAATTTCTTACATTTCTGCAAATTTTAAATAGACTGGAAAACTTTCAACACAATGATTAACGCTGAATGCAATATACATGAACACAACGTTTTTTTAACTAACCCCCGACGCAAAAATAGGGGTGTTATATGTTTGATGCCAATGTCTCTCTCTCTCTCTTTCACTCTGCCTCTCTCTATCTCTCTTACTCTCTCTCCCTCTCTATCTCTCTTACTATCTCTCTCCCTCTCTCCATCTATCTTACTCTCTCTCTCCCTCTCTCTCTCTCTCTCTCTCTCTCTCTCTCTCTCTGTGTGTGTGTGTGTGTGTGTGTGTGTGTGTGTGTGTGTGTGTCTGTGATTGATAAAAATCGGTCCAGTATAAAATTGATTTTTTTATTACGTATGATTACACGAATAATGCGAGGGGACTTTTTAAATTTTAATTTAATGTTGTTTAAAACACAAATCAGGGTTATAAAAAGAGAACTGGTTAACCATTATTACAAAATTACATGCACATATTTATTATTACACAACCAATTCCTATAAACTGGAGTTTGGTTGCTACCACAAAGCGGACGCAAATAACTAGTAATTAAAATACAAAATTTGGCTACAGTCCAATCTGTAATAACACTACCCCACCAAAAACAAATTTAATGTTAAAAATAGGCTAAATCGTGAGACACAGAACGTAGTGGCGTGTAAAAAGTTGCCAAGTTTGGTAGTCACTGTTAGCAATCTAATCCATTTAACTAAAACATTTCAAGTATAACTTCTTATGTACCATAAATTTTATGTAAGTATCTTTGCTATACCCGCGATACGTCCAAGGCAAGTAATTCCCATTTCATTCAAGCGTTCTCGCTTAATTTGTACCTGCTAGAATTACAGTTAGATGTGAATTATAAAATCTTCAAAACGTCGAATCGGTGAAAACTAAAACATTACTAAATTTAAATCTAGTATTCTACAAAATTAAACAAAAAAACTTTGTGGCAAATAATTTTGTTGGGCACAAATTGCTGTAGCTGGTTCCCCAGACTGCTAGCTCTAGCTGTTGTGCAGTACACCGGCTAATTAGAAAAACCCTGCCACAAACCTACGCTGACTGGAAGATAAAACTTTATGGAAAATATAAAAGCTTTAAGCTAAAAAGACTTTACAAATTTAATTAAAGTGCTTAGACAAACGACCTTTGCACGCTGTTTGGAAAATCGGAAAAATGCGTTTTCCTAGAGACACGATCGAGCTAGATCAATCATCTTCGAAAACCCCTATGAAAGTATCAAGTAAGTAGTTTTTTCAGAGACCGCTTTAGCCATTTTTCGTTGCTCGTATAATATTAGGATATGATAAGTCACTAATTTGAATTATTTTATTTGATCTCCAGAAGTGAAGGAGCTATCTCCAAAATCATGTTTTCAGTAAATGCCATGCTGTGTTCTGGCGTCAAGAGTAAGACAACTGGCAGAATTGGCACATGGGGTATTTTATCTTAGCCCAACGACTACTTATTTACATCGCATATGCGTAATTTATGTACTTTCCATTGCTAATTGCTCGTTTATTTTCCTGGTTACATGAAAAAAAAAACGTAAAATTTTATCGAATACAAAATAAAGAACGCGTGTAAATTAATTACAATTATGATTAGTAAACATTATACCTACGCAAACAAGCGACGTAGATCGCATAACAAGCATGGGTTTAAATATTAATTTGACTGGGAGGCATGGTTACCCTTGAGGGAGCTTCCTAACGGTAGGTAAATTGCCTTCGTTTGTGTAATTGGGCATCCAAATGTTTTTGATCATTACGCTAGACGTAGTCAGCGAAATGTCACGAAAGAGTTTCCTTGACACAATTAGTTTCTATATTTAGGGTTCCGTAGGGTGCCGACGGGAACCGGAAGGTGTCGCTGTCTGTCTGTCTGTCACAAAGTTGGATCTATCCAATAATTTCCCATCCCCATCTAGAAGATACGTGTTTTTACATTTTCCACAGACGGTTAACAATCCTCGTATCCCATGACAATGCCAAGTAATTAAGTGCCAATAATAGTAGATTGTATACACATACATACATACACATACACAAATCACGTCTTTATCCCTTACGGGGTAGGCAGCCTAAGGTAATAAGACCTGCAGGCCACGTTTAGCAAGACACTGAGGGCGTAGAGGTGGAAAGTGGAACTAGATTGTATAACAAGTTAATAATCGCGTTAGATCCGTCCGATGCATGAAAAATTTAGGTTTTTAAAATAGAAAATATGTTCATGGGCGTGATATGCTCATTTTTTCTTGAGAAATTGTCTGTGTCGCAATTTGAAGTTGTTTTAATTTTTATTTTAGCTACCTAAATAAATAGTTCTTTACAGAATTGCTATATTTCATCGCAATCGAAACTCGTTCATAAAACTCGTTTCATGCACAAAGAGCTCAGCAAGAGATTGAGAGAGGCAACAGGCGACCCTCGCGCTGGCAGCCTTCTCGCGCAAAGAATCGCAATCGCAGTTCAGCGCGGGAATGCTGCCTGCGTGATGGGCACCCTGCCAAGAGGCCCACCTCTCTCGTACAATTAATTTTAAAGTTTATTTAGTTATTTTAATTTAATAGTTGTTTTAGTTTTGTATTTACATTTTAAGTATCTGTTTTTTCATTAAGTTTATTAACAATAAACCGTCAAAATTTCGTGCTCCAAAATTTACTATTTATTCCACTAAAATTGTAGTACATGTATTTGTAGGAGTAGTATATGTATTTGTTTGTTTCCGTGACTTAATACCCTGCTGCCTCAGTTCCCGTAATACAGGGTGAACCAAAACGATGTCAGCCATGTTATTTGTGTAATTGCTGATGCCGTAACAACGAATTGTGGCAATTTGTTGCCTGTATTATAACCACGCCACATTCATAAAACGTGATGTTCAATTTGGAGGGTTTTACAAAGGGGTTAATTAATATTGGTAAAGCTTAATTAAACGTAATTCTGCGATAAAGTCCATTTTAGTTTTAGTGTTTTTTTGTTATTCAGTTTACGGACACTTGCTGGAAAAAGTTAAAATTTTTGATTAAAATGTTAAACTCGATTGAGTAGTGTCAATATATGGAACTGTAAAGTTTTAAACTGAATATAGCAACTGAGCCGAGTTTTTTTTTGCCTGCAGAGGACCTTCTGAGTCAAGTTCCATCTTGGTAAAATATGTTTGTAGGTCATAGCTAGTCATGTTTTAATTTTTCTTTACTTGCTTAAAACCCATTTTTTTTGTTATAACAAACGCATATGTAATTTTATGTCTTCAGTGTAACGTCATATTAAATACTAGATTAACTAAATCAAACAAGTTAATAAGATTGAGGCTTTAGCAATTTGCAATCCAATACAATTAATCAAATATTAACGGGAAAATCGGTATTAGCTATCTAAGTAGTTATGTATGGGAGTAGAGACTCACGTGTAGAATTAATATAATACATACACAAATCACGTCTTTATCCCTTACAGGGTAGACACGTGACAACACCTAAAGACCACGTTTAGCATGATTGTGGGCGTATGGATGGAAAGGGGAATCAAAACAGTGATGGGTTGCTAGCCGCATCGCCTATATGACATGATCCCTAAGATTTTCGCCCAATCCCTCGATGGGCTTTAAAACTCTATCAAATGCATGTAAATCGAAAGGAATCGTTGTCCTTAATTCAAAGTAATTACTTCTAAAGGTTGAACACGTCGTTCAATTACAAGCCAGAAACAAATTTACCGCTAAGAAAAATTCAGTGTAGCTGTGTAATTATTTTCTCAGCCGTTCGATAAATTGTATTTCAAATTTCATTGTGCCGAATAAAATCCTCAATAGATCATAAATATTGCTAAGTTAGCTGAAAGGAAATTGTTAAAAGGACTTGGCAAAGAATTTCCCTCATCAATCAATCACCTTGAACGAAACATCGTTTCCCATAGGTTTTGTTAAGCTTAATTGAAATTCAAATTAAATTGGCTTTGATCTCGATTATCTACGTAAATTAACTGAGGCTATGTAAAGGCGGTAAAAATAATACTTTGCTATCTCACGGAATTAATACCTTTGTTAATTTCTTTTAACTCTACGGAGTCACCCTTTATCCTACTTCTGGTTAGACTGTTTATTAAAAACCTGAATATTATAATAAAATTTTACCACTAAAGGAATAGTACTGCAAGAGTTTAAGTTTGTATATGCATGAGTTTGAATATACAAAATAACTGACAGGTAACGCTGGTAATATTAATTTAAGATTTTATTTCGAATCGGGAAAAACAAGTGTTTCTTTGCGTGTAGCATTACCTGACCAGCGGCCAGAGCGGTCATGCTGATTAAATATATGCATTATGCACTATCCACCGTGCCGTTTTGGGACGACGAGGCGGGGTGTATGAGGCTCTCCTCCTCCATTCCTTCCCTCCTATTTGGGAGCGAAGGAATGTAGAAGGCATACCCATTAAAGCCTTCGGCATTCCCTCGACTGCCAGACAGCGGGTGCTATGGGAGCATATTGTGAACCACGGCACCCGCTGGCCGGCCCAGCCACCCAAGCTGAACCTCCTCTCCGATAGGGGGAGGGGCCCGGGAATGCGTCATCCCCCTCTAACACTGTGGTCTTTTAAGGCTGCTAGGGGATCCCAAGGCCCCTAACAGTGCTGTCTATAACCTCCCTTTACTCCTTGCAGTATAGTAATAGACTAGTAAATTTACTTAATAATTGTAGCTAAAAGGCGATGCCGTAGCACAATTGAACTAAGCGTTTCGATACTCACTGTGTCTCAACTTTTTTGTTTTGCAGCTCCAAAAACACACTAAAATCAAGTTTGAGAAAACGCTTTTTTAGAAAAATTAAACATAAATCTTCACTAACTGGGTCGAAGTGCTCCCGGTCTCACCGCATAACTCGATCGCTTCCACGCGTTATTATTACTGCCGTCTTCTTACGTAATCTTTCCCCATTAGCTTCGGTCCTGGGCATCTTGGGTCACCTCTTCCTCGTCATCGTCATTGCATCCGTCGGAAGACATCCACTGAATTTACACGTCGATAGGTTTTGTGCTACCCTCTGTAACGTTGTGTTTTACGGTTCGCCACTAGATATTACAAATTTGGAGTTTTTATTAAAGCCTCGAATAGCTCCTGTCAAATGGTGATATGACAGTCGAAAAGTAAACAAACGTCAAAAATTAGTGACAGCTTGACAGGTCGTATTAGGGTTACCATTGAGAGTATAATCGCCTGTTTGGTGGGAGATAAATGGTTTGAATTTCAGGAATAAGAATTACTGAAACTATAGATAGAAATATAAACCATTTTGGAAAAATTAGAGATTTAATAATCGGATGGTCTGACATTTGTTCTTGAACTAAAAACAAGGGTTATTCCTTTTCATAACATAACCATGGTGGTTAGTTGCATCTTCTGATACTGGTATCACGGCTCAGGGCTTCAATTCCGCTGGTCATCGTAGCCCGTGGTACTCCCGAGCATCTTTTGGTTCGTCAATAAAAATGCTTGCGACTCGAAGAGAAGGGGAGATTAGTTGTGGCTTTTGGAGCCGACTGTGGTGGCTCAACAAGTGGAAGGAGCAGAGGAGTTTCAGCGGGTTGCGTCGGCGAAAGAGTAAGTTTTCTGGTTAAATCTTTTAACCTAAAATATTTCGTTATTCCTTGAACTGTGCCTAGCACCTTGACAGTGTTCTGACTGCTTGATTTATTTCCAGTTTGGTCTGCTGAAGCATCCTTCGGTTGGGGTGGGTGCGTTGGCTGAAGTCCTGCGGTAGCCGCGGCTTTGCTGGTAAGAGAACAGATTCATTCCGATCCTCCTTGTATTCTGCCTTGCGAGACAAGACACTAATGATACCAATTTATTTCTTTACAGACGTTGGGTTTTTTTTTTATTTAGTGTTTTTGCCTTTTTCCGGGTTCGCTTCGGCGCTATTTAATTTCTACAGTACCTCATTCATGTGTACTTAATTTTGCCCCTTCCACTTCATCTCTCCTGTTTGGGGAATTTAATAATAACCGAAGCTTCCAACTTCTCCAATTTTCATATTTTTTAAAACTTCTAAGTTCCGACTTACAAAGTTACATTCCCTCTAATTTCATTTATCTGCCTGTGTACACTTCGCCTGAGTTTTACTCATTGTCCCAACTACCTTATGTAGTTGGAACTGCATAGGATTATTTCTCTGTCCTTGGATTTGTTCTTTCCGTCATTTCAACAACCGGAGGGTTCCACGGACAACTGTGGCCTGATCGATCTGCATTCCGGAGTATTCCACCTGCTGTGCAGCCCGTGACACGTGGCAGGCTCCTGGCGCTCCAGCAACATCTCCCTGGAAGAACTTGGCGGTAAATGCTTTGGAGTGAAGGTCGGTCAAACTTTAGTTGTTTAATTTTATTAGGGAAGTAGGATTTAGGTCGCGTTGATACACCTTTGTATCAACGTTAGCAAGTAGTTTCAAGTATTCCTTTAATGTTGGCACAATAAAACCTTAGGGACTAATATTTAGAGTAGCCTTGGTGAGGCACAAGTCACATAACAGAACTCCTGGTACGCCCAGTTCTAACGCTGAGCTTTGGTTGGAAATGTAACCAATAAGTATTTCTATGTTAAATTTAAAACCTGAAATTGTGATCAAATTGTTTCACCAAATAACTGATGTTATCTTAGGAAATAAAAAACCAGTCTTAAGAAACTAACTCTTTCCTTTATCTCCTACATTTTGTTCCCTGGAATTGCAGACAAGCCTAGTTTTCATAAGTCGGTTTGGCTGAGTTTATTGTTTTTTTTCTGACACCCCCGCCGGTTGTAAATTTAGTCGGGCCAATTAGGTGGGGTGTGACAGTGGCGCCCACGTTTATTCAGGATTTTCAGGCCTTTTCTGCAATTTTAGGTCATTTTTTTTTTTGTGCCATCATCTTTAGGAATTATTTTTAACACTTACATGATATTCCAAGCTAGAAACTCTGTTCCTGGTGTTTTGAACTCCTCTTTAAGCCTTGCCACAGTGCTTTTGTACATTTTGTAGTGTTTATAATCACTTTTGAACACTAAATTGATAAGTTTTGTGAACTTGGAAAAATTCAGTGTAATAAAATTTAATTACAGGTAGTTGTCATTTTTGGTCTTGTAGGAAGTTAAAAGTTTAACAACTAATTTTGCCTATTTTGCTTTTGTGTAAAGTTAATATTCTATTTAATTACATTAACAATAATTCAAATTTCATTAATTTCAAGATAGTTTGGTAATAATAACTTCAAATTGGTAAAAATTTTGGTTGCACAGTATACAACTTATAGTATAAAAAATTTATTAGTAGATCAATTGATAAGCTGAGTGTGACCAATTTCACAGCTGAAAATTAAGTGGCAGCTGAATTTTGTGTTGGAATTTGCAACAAGTTTCAACAAATAACTTTAATTTTTTCAATAATTCCATATAGTTTTTCCATAATAAGAAAACATTACCTGACTTTCAGTTGTGTTATAAAACATTGTTATTAACTGTGTGTACTCAAACCTACATAATTAAATATTGTCTGAAATAACTACATTTGTGTCTGAAACAACATTTACATTCCATTCTAAAAATAGTACTTTACAGGAGACTTTGACATTCCTAGTTATAAGCATTCACATTTGTACACCAAGATTACACAAAAAGCTACAGTTAGTTAAGTTAACACTTAGTTACTGTCTGTGACCATCGGTATTTAATATTTGTTTTCATGTCATAAAGGGTTTAAAATAATTAAAAACACAGTGTATTTAAAACAATTGTAATTTAATTTGTGCCAAGTAAAGAGTTCACATACATAAAACATTGTACTTTTGCCATCACTAAAGGTTTAAATAATAATTTAAAATGGGGAGTACTTTGCAGTTTCACTCCTTATTGCGCGATGAGTTAGTTTATGAGGTAAAGATTCGATCAGAAACACCATTACAAACAGTTGAAGGGTTGAGGAAGCAGTTGAGAAATTTATTGCCAGAGTGTCCTCCGGAGGCTATTTTAGAAACTGATTTAGTTCCAGGCTCTGAACTTAAAACTATTTCAGAGAAATTGAATGAGCTGTCTGTTCTAGTGGAAAAGTTTGTTTCCACCAAGGATAGGTATTCAGGTAGCCGGTCAAGAGCTTTAGGTAGTCATCTGTTTCATAGGTTGATTCGTGTTGTTGTCGAAGACGACCCGGTGAAATTGTCAAAGAAGTCAGATCTTTCGAACAAGTTGGATGTGTTACTAGCCAAGATGGATACAGTGTGTCAGTCTTCTTCAGGTGGTGTAGAGAACCTTTTAGCAGCACAACCAGCAGTTTCACAGATTGTTTGTTCAGGTGACAGGAACATTGCGAAGTGGGGGTTGAAATTTAACGGCCGTACTGATCCTAGGTCTTTCTTGGAGCGTGTCGAGGAATTTAAGCTGGCTTTTGGTGTTAGTGATGTTGTTCTGTTTAATTCGGCAGCACAGTTGTTTGTCGAGGAAGCACTTCTTTGGTACAGAGGAAATAGGTGGCAGTTTTCTACTTGGAATGAGTTATCAAGCACTTTGTTACTGGAATTTGATCCAGTAGATTATGATTATCGGTTGTTAGGCGAAATTAGGCAACGTACACAGGGTTTGGAGGAACCAATCCACATTTACTTTTCGGTCATGGCGTGTATGTTCGCACGGCTTAAATCCCCTTTGTCCGAGGAAACAAAACTGGAAATCCTCATGCATAACATTAGGCCGAGCTTATCTCAACACTTAGCATTGGTAAACATCGTGTCAATTACGGATTTGAAGGAAAAATGTCGTAAACTTGAAGCGGCAAAACAGCGAGCAGAATTTTTCTCAGAGCCAGGCAAATCAAGCTCACACACACTTAGCGCTGATTTCGCGTATAAAACCAGGTCCAAGCAGGCAAACACTGTAAGTTTTGTTAGTCAAAAGGGTCCCGCAACTTTTGATAGGGCGACGACACCAAAGACTTCATTTTCACACAAAGCTGGAGCGAATTTTCATTCCAGCGGAAAGTCTGCTCACAAACATACATCTTCAAGTGAGCTCATTTGCTATAAATGCGGCCGTGGTAACCATAATTTTAGGACATGCAGTGTTAAGCCGCCTAAAGAAAACATTCGTTGCTTTGGATGTAATAAAAGTGGGGTTATTAAGTCGAACTGTCAGAATTGTCAGCAGATGCGTTCCAATTCACGTTCAAAAAACTAGTTGCGCCGAACCGTAGCAGTATTTTCTTAGATAAATTAAGTGCCACAATAAAGAAAAATTGCAATTATGATACAATTGCTGCGGTTCTGTTTGCACCGAACGAAAATGATATTCGTCCGTACTTAAAGATAAAAGTATCTGATTTTGAGGTTTATGCGTTGGCCGACAGCGGCGCATCGCTATCGATACTTGGTAACGGTTCACATTTAGATTTTATTAAATTCGGTTTTCGAATGCATAACTCTGAGTCTTCTTCATGTAATGTTGCAAACGGCGTAGTAGTCCAGTCAATTGGGTGTATTTTTGTGCCCGTAACATTTAATAAAATTACACGTGTAATTAAGTTTTTTGTAATGCCTAACATCATTACAGACGTTATTTTAGGCGTCGATTTTTGGCATGCGTTTAGTTTAGCACCAGAAATATTTGAAAACATCTCATTTATGAAGCCTCCGGTTAAATATTTTGATGTATGTCACATAAACGGTTCAAAGCGAGTACATTCCATTCAGTCATTCGAGCATTTAACAATAGCGCAGCAAGAGCTTGCAAATGATGTTGTGGGGAAATTTAAGGACATTTCGTCGGATGTTAAAGGGTTAGGTAGGACGTCTTTAGTAGAACATGTCATAGACACAGGTGACGCACTACCTATTAAAACGAAGCAGTACCCACTCTCACCTGAAAAGAGAGCTATTTTAAGTTCCGAATTAGACCGAATGCTGGAATTAGACGTTGTTACTCCGTGTGAAAGCCCATGGAATAATCCGGCATTATTGGTTCAAAAGGCAAATGGGGACTGGCGATTCTGCTTGGATTGTAGAAAATTGAACGCGATATCGAGGGGGGACTCATATTCTATACCGTACATTCCACAAATACTGGATAGTTTGAAGGAAGCGAAATACCTGTCATCTATCGATTTGAGTTCATCATTCTGGCAGATACCTTTAAGTGAGAGCTCGCAGGAAAAAACCAGTTTTAATGTAATGGGTAGAGGAGTCTACAAGTTTAAAGTTATGCCCTTCGGATTGTGTGGTGCTCCTGCTAGGCAGCAGCGTCTTATGGACATGCTTATTGACCATAACATGACCAGCGATATTGAAAATGGTTTTGTTTTTTGCTATATAGACGATATTGTCATTTGTTCTGCCGATTTTCAGACCCATTTGGTCCTTTTAAATCGCGTTTTAGCGAAGCTTAGAATGGCAAATTTAACTATAAACCTGGCAAAGTCTAAGTTCTTTAGGAAGTCAATAAAGTATCTGGGGTACGTTGTAGATGAATTTGGGCTGCGTACAGACCCAGACAAGGTTTCAGCCATTTTAAATTTTCCAACTCCTTCAACTCCTCGCGAGGTTAAGATATTTTTGGGTACCTGCTCGTGGTATCGCCGGTTTATTAGGAATTTTTCAACCATAGCGGCTCCCCTGAATGTCTTAACGTCGAAAGGAAAGAAAGCGCCTATTTTCCGATGGTCTGAGGAGGCCGAGCACGCCTTCAACGCCTTGAAGAATGCACTAGTGTCGGCGCCAATATTAGCGGTTCCAGATTTTGGTAAAACTTTCGCGGTGCACGCAGATGCGTCTTCCTATGGTATTGGTGGAATGCTTTCTCAGACTTTTGATGGCCAAGAGCATCCCATTGCGTATGTAAGTCGTTCTTTAAACAAGAGTGAACGCAACTACAGTGCTACGGAACGGGAGGCCCTTGCTGTTCTTTTTTCGGTGGAAAAGTTTCAGGCTTACTTAGGCTCGCGACGATTTAAAGTGATAACTGATCATTCGTCTCTCAAGTGGTTCATGCGGCTGGAGAATCCATCGGGTAGATTGGCACGTTGGGGTTGCAGACTGTCTCAATTTAATTTTGATATTGAGCACAGGAAGGGCACCGACAATGTCGTCCCCGATGCCTTGTCCAGGCTTATGAAGGTGGACGCAGTGAATGGCGGAAGCGTTGACGCTGTGAGTGACGAATGGTATGAAAAAACGTTAAGTGGATGTAGGTCTTTTCCCGCAAATTTTCCAAATTTTTGTATTCGGGAGGGAAAATTATTTAGGCTAAGCAAAGCCAAATACAGCCTGTTACGAGAGTTTGATTGGAAGGAAGTCGTGCGTAAAGGTGAGCGTAAACAAGTGCTAGAGGCGAACCATTGCGAACCAACCGCAGCTCATTTCGGTGTATTTAAAACACATAGGCGGTTGTCGTTGACATACTATTGGCCTGGAATGTTTAAGGATGTAGTGGAATTTGTGAAGGCTTGCGACGTTTGTGCAGCGTATAAACATTCACAAAAACTCACTCCGGGGTTAATGGGACAGCCAAAAGTATGTCAACGACCTATGCAAGTGCTTAGCATTGATTTAGTCGGTCCTCTTCCGCGGTCTCGTGCTGGGTATACCTTTCTTTTCGTGGTTACATGCTGTTTCTCAAAATTTACATTGCTTTTTCCGCTACGACGCGCAACTAGTGCGCTAGTGGCGAAACATTTCGAACACCATGTCATTTTGGAGCATGGGGTGCCTGAAACCGTGATTACTGACAATGGAGTTCAGTTCACGGGATCAGAATTTAAGCAGTTAATGAGACGGTATAACGTGCCAAAGGTTTTTTATGGTCCTAGATACACAGCACAAGTAAATTTAGTAGAACGCTACAACAAAACTGTAATGACGGCCGTAGCATCGTATGTAGAGGAGAATCACCGGACATGGGACGAAAAACTGCATCAAATTCGGTTTGCAATTAACAGTGCTGTAAATGAGTCCACGGGATTTTCTCCGTTCTTTTTGGTACATGCTAGGGAACCGGTTATAAATGGCTCGTTCTACAAGGATATCGATCAAGATTATACATCAGCAATGCCCAGAGAGGAGTATGCGGGCGAATTTGGTTGCTTGAGAGAGATTTTCCAGCAGGTTAGGTCACGTTTGTTAAAAGCACATGAAACTAATTCCAAACACTACAACTTAAGGCGTCGTCCGGCGAAATTTGCCGTTGGTGACATAGTGTGGAAACGTTCATATGTTCAGAGCGATGCTCAAAAATTTAAAATGGCGAAACTCGCGCCAAAATACGAGAAATGTAGGGTTAAGGAGGTGTTGTCTCCGCTAGTCTACGTACTAGAAAGGATGGATGGTCATCCTATAGGGTCGTGGCACATTAAAGACCTAAAGGCGTAGGTTACGTAGGTTGGCTGTTGAACAATGGACGTGCGGCCCGCACGTCGTGCACTGCTCGCCGCACCACCATTGTTGATCATGCATTAAAGCTGCGTGACATAACGCTTAGGCTAGGTTGTTTAGCAACAGTGTTAAGTATTGCAAAGTCATATTTAATCACAAACTGGAAGGCACGTGGTGTGCAGATCACACTGCTACATCACTAAAATTTGTTAGACGAAGCATGAGTATATTAAAAAAGGGGATGAATGATTGGTGCGATGCAATCTTAACCTATTAACAGCAGGGTTTAGTCTTTAATGTGAGACATATTTAAAAAATATATTTACGTGTATAGCTTATGTGGAACTGTGTTTTCGGTCTACGAGCTAAATTGCGCTGGCGTAGTGCGTGTCATATTATTTTTGTTGATGCAGAGGGAACCAGATTTTGTTTCCTTGGACATTGGTTGGTGGCCATGTCATGAACGAGAAGTTTAAGTTGTTGGAATAATTTGGAGGGAAGGCAGTCATTTTGACAGTCAGATATTTGAGTGCTGGAAGTTTATTAAATTAAACTACAGACAATTTTTTTTTCAAATTTCAATTATATTTGCCCGGTCTAGGAGAGTTTTATTTAGGTATGCTGAACATCTGTCCTGGCGGTTGGATTAACTTTTTCAACACAGCTTATGTTGTGTTGGGAAAGTTAAGGTTGGTTTGTTACAAATTGAGTTAGATTTAATTTTCTTTTAACTTTAACTTACAGTTTTGGTATAGGGTTTATTTCAAATACCCAGTTAGTTTTGGATGTGTTTTTTTTGTTAGGTGGTTGTTGTTGTGGGTTCGGTTAGGGCGAATAATTGTTTTGGATAAATCGGGGAATATGAATTTGGCATTAGGGTCGAAATTAGTAGATAGAGTTTTCAGGGATAAGATCGCTTCAGCTGAGTTCACAACAAGGCATTTGGTGGTGGGTATTGGTTATATTTTTTTGTAATGCTTTAAAGATTTTTTTCTTTTCTTGACTGGTTTGTTTGAGGAATCGCTGAGGGCAGCGAGCGGTCCACCTGTGGTGAACCTTTTCATCGGGGAGGGGGGTATTGTAACGTTGTGTTTTACGGTTCGCCACTAGATATTACAAATTTGGAGTTTTTATTAAAGCCTCGAATAGCTCCTGTCAAATGGTGATATGACAGTCGAAAAGTAAACAAACGTCAAAAATTAGTGACAGCTTGACAGGTCGTATTAGGGTTACCATTGAGAGTATAATCGCCTGTTTGGTGGGAGATAAATGGTTTGAATTTCAGGAATAAGAATTACTGAAACTATAGATAGAAATATAAACCATTTTGGAAAAATTAGAGATTTAATAATCGGATGGTCTGACATTTGTTCTTGAACTAAAAACAAGGGTTATTCCTTTTCATAACATAACCATGGTGGTTAGTTGCATCTTCTGATACTGGTATCACGGCTCAGGGCTTCAATTCCGCTGGTCATCGTAGCCCGTGGTACTCCCGAGCATCTTTTGGTTCGTCAATAAAAATGCTTGCGACTCGAAGAGAAGGGGAGATTAGTTGTGGCTTTTGGAGCCGACTGTGGTGGCTCAACAAGTGGAAGGAGCAGAGGAGTTTCAGCGGGTTGCGTCGGCGAAAGAGTAAGTTTTCTGGTTAAATCTTTTAACCTAAAATATTTCGTTATTCCTTGAACTGTGCCTAGCACCTTGACAGTGTTCTGACTGCTTGATTTATTTCCAGTTTGGTCTGCTGAAGCATCCTTCGGTTGGGGTGGGTGCGTTGGCTGAAGTCCTGCGGTAGCCGCGGCTTTGCTGGTAAGAGAACAGATTCATTCCGATCCTCCTTGTATTCTGCCTTGCGAGACAAGACACTAATGATACCAATTTATTTCTTTACAGACGTTGGGTTTTTTTTTTATTTAGTGTTTTTGCCTTTTTCCGGGTTCGCTTCGGCGCTATTTAATTTCTACAGTACCTCATTCATGTGTACTTAATTTTGCCCCTTCCACTTCATCTCTCCTGTTTGGGGAATTTAATAATAACCGAAGCTTCCAACTTCTCCAATTTTCATATTTTTTAAAACTTCTAAGTTCCGACTTACAAAGTTACATTCCCTCTAATTTCATTTATCTGCCTGTGTACACTTCGCCTGAGTTTTACTCATTGTCCCAACTACCTTATGTAGTTGGAACTGCATAGGATTATTTCTCTGTCCTTGGATTTGTTCTTTCCGTCATTTCAACAACCGGAGGGTTCCACGGACAACTGTGGCCTGATCGATCTGCATTCCGGAGTATTCCACCTGCTGTGCAGCCCGTGACACGTGGCAGGCTCCTGGCGCTCCAGCAACATCTCCCTGGAAGAACTTGGCGGTAAATGCTTTGGAGTGAAGGTCGGTCAAACTTTAGTTGTTTAATTTTATTAGGGAAGTAGGATTTAGGTCGCGTTGATACACCTTTGTATCAACGTTAGCAAGTAGTTTCAAGTATTCCTTTAATGTTGGCACAATAAAACCTTAGGGACTAATATTTAGAGTAGCCTTGGTGAGGCACAAGTCACATAACAGAACTCCTGGTACGCCCAGTTCTAACGCTGAGCTTTGGTTGGAAATGTAACCAATAAGTATTTCTATGTTAAATTTAAAACCCGAAATTGTGATCAAATTGTTTCACCAAATAACTGATGTTATCTTAGGAAATAAAAAACCAGTCTTAAGAAACTAACTCTTTCCTTTATCTCCTACATTTTGTTCCCTGGAATTGCAGACAAGCCTAGTTTTCATAAGTCGGTTTGGCTGAGTTTATTGTTTTTTTCCTGACACCCCCGCCGGTTGTAAATTTAGTCGGGCCAATTAGGTGGGGTGTGACACCTCAGCACGGCTTCCCGCGGCCCACATTGTCCGTCCATCTTGCAGGCTACCATAGTTTCACCTTCCGATATGCGGTCGCTACGTCCCAAACGGCCATCAGTTCTACAAGAAATGTAGCCCACCTACTGCTACTGTGCAATTTGCTGATCTATATCGGTGACTTCCCCTGTTTCTACCCCGTCCCCAATGCACCCATCTCTAGTTCTACGGAACTATTGCAAGCTAATACCGATCTGGTTTCGTTTGGAGTTTTATGATATTCTTGTAGTTAGAGCTACAGTTTTAGGTCTTGTTACCTCAGGCTTTGCCTAACCCATAAAGGATACACAGGTATAATATGTACACAATAGTAACGTACCACAATAAATATCAGGAGCAACTCTAGCTTAAGATACGTTTCATAACGATCTAGGGGCGGTATTTTAACTTTAATTTCCAGTTGGTACAAAACAGTGCGGTGGAATGTTTCTCAGCGGCCATGCATCACGTCTCGGTCACGTTTGCCCAATAAAGCTGGTCTTAACGGCTTTATTAGCTTTCTTAATGTTTGAGAGCGCGCTAAGTGTCCACGGGACACCTCGTATCTTGGCGTTTTATTGTCCTCCAGCTTTTAATTGTTAATTTATTATTTTGTTACAAAATTAGAGCTGCAGCTACAAATTTTGTTGCTTCATAATAAAACGCCCTACGTTCTTATTATTTTTAAGTTATTGCATAGAATTAATCTCGTTTAGCTGCATTGAAGCCGCCACATCATTTTGGCTATCTCAATATTTTCTCGTGCAGATTGCGAATAGACATTTCTTATTAAAATTGTACCTACAAGAATAAAATTATCGGAGTGTAAAAAATATGTATCCGTAGCAATAGCGTAATAATTTGTAATAGTAGGCTCTCCTCTTTGTTTCAGCGCTAATTGGCTCCAATCAGCGAAGGCCCGGCGTACACTGAAAGCCAGACAGACTAGCTAGGGCCTGCAATTTTGTATTTTGGCTGCCCTGCATTTCATCGCGTAGTTGCTTTGTCTGGACAGCCGAATTACCTCACTACTTATTTTTATTACGCTAAGACGTGACCTAAAAATCCAAATACTTCATAAGATTTCCCGTGCCCTGTAAACGTTTTAAACTCAACTCAATCTTCAAGCAAGTTGTCGGATTCACCAATTTTTGTCGAACTTCCTCTGAAAGTTTCAGCAAAGTCCGCCAAACTCCGGTTAAACGGCGTTGCAATAGTCTGCTACCAATAGTACAAATTGCTTTTCTTGGCAACTAAATTAGCATATAAGTATTCGAGGTTTACTTTTTCACTAATGCTTTTTTAAGTGGGAGTTTGTTTTGAAAGAGGCATTGCTTTGCATACCACTCATCCATTCCGTCACGACCTTGTTTTTTATTTTGATATCTTAAATAAAAGTACTATACTTGTAAGTTTTTACATTCAATATTTACTCTAAAATGTCTAGCAGCTCTTGGAACATGGGTTTTAGACACACCGAGAAAACATTATCGTAGTTACTTTTCTCGTGAATTGGTATCATGCTATTGGCATTTACGCAAAGCTAAAAACTAGCATAGACGGCACGAAACAAGAAATAACATAATCAGCATTAACGTTTATCACGTGAACAGAGAACAAAGATAGCAAATACTTTTGTGAAGTGTTTGACGAGTTAAATCAATTTAACAATGAACCGTCCTCTATCGCAGGTGAGTCAATGTAAAAGCTTTAACGTGTATCAGAAGTTAACTAGCCGAGAAAGTTACTGCCAGGTGAAACTTCCCGGGAAGGATTAACTTCGCGGAGTGTGGACGGTGAAGTATTGCTGGCTATATAAGTTGCGTGGGCACAGTATTATGATTAAACTGTTAACAGAATTGTCATGCAAGTTGGGTGGAAGGCTAATTGAAAGAGACCTAGAAACGTTGAGTGTTTGCTGCGTGAGTTGCAAAAAAAGTCGCTCAGATTTACGAACTAGTGATGTTCCGGATATCCGTATCCGTATCCGTATCCGCGGATATCCGAGGGAAAAGAAAAATCCGTATCCGTATCCGTTACTTTTCACGCGGATCTTTTACGGATCTTTTACAGGTGATTAGGTAGAACATTAAATTTGTATCAAAACCATACACAAACGTTATGCATGCGGCCTAGTATCATACTAAACCATAACCAAAACAAGAGTAGGTACTACCCGCGCAATGCAAGTCGAAACATGTCCTGCCTGACGTTGCGGCGAGCGTGACGTCAACTATCGCTTCCAATCGAATAAAAAAATAAACATCCGTATCCGTATCCGTATCCGCGGATCTGGACACTAAATATCCGTAATCAGATCCGTATCCGCGGATACACATTTTTAACGATCCGGCACATCACTATTACGAACGCGTTTTGGGTTTATCCCTGATCAAATAAAAAGTAAAGCCTTAAGCAATTGTATAACATTCCGATAAACCTTTTTTTTTAATTGGTCCTTGGCATGACCAGGGACCTTACCATGACGTTTTAATGCAATTCCGATTCAGTTGTAGCGACCTTAGCGCCACCTAGTTGGCCTCTACATAACTACTACGACGCGCGAGTAGCTAGCGCCGGTTCTAATGATAGCTGTCACGTCGTTCTACATACCGCTAACGAAGTTTCTCAATGCGGCTACATAAATACAATTCTCAACTCTCTTCCTTCGGACTGCGGTCCCCAGGCATAACATCTTACACAGTTTAGGTTCGCTCGCTGCTAGATCCATACAAAAAATGATGGCTAAAACCTGAACTGAGTCAAGATTGAATCGCATTAAGACGTCATGTTAAGCCCCCAGTACTGACACTTTGTAGTGCTATGTATGACGTACGCACATTATTGGCGTATTGTAAGGTGTTTCAGCGACACCATCTTAGGGCCAAATGGGAAGTTGTTAGGCTATAAATATATGGAGTTCGGAGAACGGTAAGGTGTGGGGTTGGCTAGTTCAAACTGTGAACTGCGTCTTACCTCCTACGCATGACCCCTTTTCTAAGTAGGTACAATATGGAAAAGTGCATATTTATGTCAAGAACCCAAAGTTACGTAGCTTAACTAAATTGGATAGCGAAGTTTGGTTACATTTTTCTGCGTGCACCAGTATGCACTGTAGTTGAAACCAGCATCTCTTTCCTAGTCAATAAACTTCACCTTTGCTCCCTCTTTGAGAACAGGTATGGGATAAATTATCTGGTAAGCAATAGGCGGCCATATCGTAGAGAACATAATGAAGAAAATAATAGAAAAGCAGATGGTGCATTATCAGTTTAAAGAAACAAACAAAAATATATAAAATAGCCATACATACAATAATACACAAAACATTAATAGATAGATATACACCAATATATTAATAGATTTGATTGTTTGTTGGTTTATTTGCATTGAATAGGCTCCGAAACTACTGGACTGATTTGAAAAATTCTTTCACCATTTGAATCCACATCCCTGATGGACATAGGCCATATTAGATTATGCGCGAACGATGTCACGGACAACAGCTGTATATTAAATAAATATAGAAATATATAATAATCATGCACAACACTCATGCGCATGCCAGTTAGTGCTCTCTAAGCATAATACTCCTAACTGTCAGTCTATATATATATAGCCATCGTTAAGATAGCTACGACTTAGCGCGCTTTATATCACGGGCAAGGTGTTTCGCAGTCGAATAGCTTGGATAATATCAGTCAGTATGTATGTATGTAAACTCTTTATTGTGGAAAATAAACAAGACAAATAATATTGACAAACACTGAGATATATGCACAAAGGCGGAAGTCAGTCCAAAGTATTTAGAAAACTATGCTTGCTATCTTTACTGAGTTCAATGCTGTGTGCTGTGAATTCCAACTTCCGTTCATGGTACGGCGTGGTATGACAGAAACTTTTATTAACAGTATCTAATGCGAGAATATAAAACTAGTAGTATCCTAGAACAGTACCTTTTTTAGAATCGATAATGTTTAATATACCAGTAGTTAATCCTTTAGGGTGAATTTTAAATCTTAAATCGATACCAGGTTTTCCATAAAACTTCACCAGTCTAACACGAAACACCTAGTACTGGGTAATCGTGTAATTTTACGGGAAAAAAAAGATAAAACCCGTGAGTAATAACTCGTGAGTTATTGTAATTATAAGTGAAAATCGCAATTAGCGTTAATTGATTTAGTCTAAACACACATCCTGACCTGATTTGTAATATTAATTAGCAAACTAAGAAAACAGCATTTGCCCTAACTTAACCTAAGCATCCTATCCTAACTTATCGGCTTGTAAAAGAAACTAAACAAGAGAAACTCAGATAAAATTTTGATTGATTTTAGTGATCACTTTAACACGATCTCATTACATTAGCTACTTGTAATGACAGAATCCGCCATCAAAAGGCAACTAAATTAAAGCGAGTGTATTCAAACCGTAAATTGTTTTCAATCGCCTGTTGCTTCTATTTCGCTTTAAAGCTTCGAGAACAAAAGAGGAGTTACTCGCCATTTTCGCCGCTTTTCATTACCTGACCGATGAATAGGTAGTGCTCTACAGAACGAGGCGACGGCTAGTTCCAATAATTATCCGTGGGCCCGTTTAGAGGACCACAGGCGGTGACTCTGTAATAGGCTTGGCGTGGCCCATTTAGCAAGCACCGATGCAATGCAATTGGCCGAAAACGTGAACCGATGAATTAATTGAAACTGGTTACGTGCATTGTTTGGTTTCGGGAATTTGACTTGATGAAAGAAACCTCGCAAGGGAAATAAGCGTGCAATTTGGTTTACACCATTCGTGGGTGGACGACTCGTAATAATAACGATCGTGCATTAAATTTTCTCTTCAGTGGTATTATCTGGTTGCAATCAACTTAGATTAGGTGTACCTTTTTAACCGAGTCCCACTAGAAAAGAGGGTTTTGTTTTTCGTGTGGATGTGTTCATATCTATTACTTTGGCATGCTCTGCAGTTCGATTGACTTGATAAGTTTTTATTAATGTAGGGTTATTAGATTCAGCTGGACAATAGGTAAGTATAAGATATAATTTAGTCAAAATATAAGTTAGAACAGCAACTTAGTTTTCGGTTACGTGTTTTTGACGTCGGGTTTTTATAAAATTGATATTTTAGCAAATAGCATACTGGATTTACGTTCCTACAAATTAATTTGCGAGAGAGAGAGAGAGAGAGAGATATGGGGAGAGAGAGAGAGAGAGAGAGGAGAGAGAGAGAGAGAGAGGGAGAGAGAGAGAGAGAGAGGGATGGTGAAATAATGCTGTTGTCGCATTAGTCTTCATATAGTTGGTTTGCACAGCTTTGTTAAAAACAATTTTCTAAATTTGTGCCATTGGATTCCATTACATGCAACTTCCAAAAACGGATGATTTCAGTGCAAAGTTAACCAAAATCAGAACCAGAGGCTTCATCAGACTACCGTGGAAATAAACACAAACTAGACAGTTGTTGTGCATAAAACTTAATTAGCTAAGTGCGGAATAACACCAACTAACTGTCAAAAGTCCGACGTTACATTTCTACGACATTCAAATTTAAACCCTTAACAAACAAAACAAGGACGAACTTCGTTCGGAGGCACGTTTCGACGTAGAACCGTGTCATTGTGATCTGGGAGCACGGCTTTGAGTATCGCATGACCCAATTCAAGTATATCTGTCTGTTTCTGAATAATACTGAAAGCAGGAACATGGAGTTCAGAGTTATTCCTCTCTGGTACCGATAGCTTGCTCGACCAACTGCTTCTGCAGTCTAGACTTG
Source organism: Pandemis corylana (assembly GCA_949127965.1). Classification (NCBI taxonomy): domain Eukaryota; kingdom Metazoa; phylum Arthropoda; class Insecta; order Lepidoptera; family Tortricidae; genus Pandemis; species Pandemis corylana. The sequence continues at coordinate 8,677,153 of OX421866.1, read as the reverse complement.
TAAAATTACATAGTTTTACGAAACAGGTCCGTAAGGATACCTTTCTAAAATGTCAGTAAAATTTCTCGAACGAAATTTACTGAATTGCTCTAAAATTTCTACAATGGGAACTGGAAACATTTTACATAGTGTAGAACAGGTTAGACCAAGCGATCATTCGAGCAAACACTACATAGACCAAACAATTATTCGGTCATCCGATATTATTATAGACCCGATTCTATGTACTTATACATTTCTGTTCCGCTTCCATGGATTCAATATTCAATGGTGCATATTTACGTACTGATGACACTGGTGATAAATATTATACTTTTAAATAATAAAAGCATGCTGCAATCAGAATTGACATGTAAGTGAATTGATTTTGAGAGATGCTTTTGACGTGCCCGATTTTCGTTTTTGATTTATTATTAAAGCAAAATATTGGATTATTACTTTTATTTTAAAAGAATGTACTTTTGTACTGACTGTAGCCGGTTTGAAAGGGAATGTTTATTTGTGTAAAATGGTAGTTTATTTAAAACTTTAATAACACACCTCCAAAAAACCCGGCCACTTGTTAGTCAGACTCCGCCTACACCGGCACGAAGGGTAATCATATTGATGACTAAAATTACACCAAATTACTATCGTCATGAGTGTCAAGATTATTAATACTATACTTTTATATTATAATTGCTTTTGCCCGCAGCCCGATACCGCTATCGGGATTGGAAACCGGTTTTTGAAATTAACCTATTTGGGGTCAATGACCGAAACCGAAATGGATTGCGGTTATTAAAGAAACCGGTTTTCGCACTAACACAGGTTTTTTTGAGGTTCACTTGGTTAAAACGCCATCTCTTGTCATCTCTCTTCAAATATTCTCTGTAGCCAGTGCATGTAGGAAACAGATAGAAAGAGCATCGCGATGTAAATCCGGTTTATATCGGTGAGCGCGAGCTCCAAAATTTAACCGGTCACCGGAATTATTTTAATACTTTTAATTTAGTTCCCTCCTTTAACCGGTTAATCCAATGAACGTTATTCCGGTTTTCTGAACGATATTAACCGTTATTTCAAAACTGGTTCCGATCTCTAGATAAAACTGATATTTAGGAATACAAGATATAAAACCGCATTCAGTTTGGCGCAGTAGTTTTTTATAAACAAAATTGTACAAATTGTATTTTTGGCTTCTGTATCGGGACGCATAAAGACCTCTCTAATCATTTTTTCTTTGATATCACCTAAGTACATCGACCGGTTACAATTTTATTATGTTAACAATTGATATTAAATGTTTTCTTTATGCCTAAATAGTAGGTGTTTAATCTTTTCACCGTTGTTGTCTGACGCGTCAAATAAATGTAGGTACCTATTATATTTCTTCTTTTTTGACTTGTACCTATCTATGCCCAAATGCCCTCTAGTATGAAGTTACTATAATACAACTTTAACACCTCTTGCATCTTCATCATCAAATCACAAATCATCATCATCAAACCCTAAATCTTAAACGTAAGATAATTCATAATAATTCATAATTCATTTATTGCATAGTAATCATGTCGTACATTAGGTCTTACATAGTAATATGTAGAACAACTAAATTAAGTAAAATCAGTTTAATGATGTATTAATTATTTTAAACGTTACAAGCCTTTTCAGACCAACCCGACTAACTACCATTTTAAACCGTTTCGTTTGATCGCCGCAAAACAAATTCATTGTATAAACAAATAAAATTTGCAAATACTGCATGCCAACTCTTACAATAATACTCCAAGAGCTTGAGCAGAATACGGCCACATTATAGCTAATTCGCATAATTCGCTGAAGTCTAATCAAGCAAGTGCTCCTTGCTTACTAAGGCAAGCAATCTCTATTCCGATGAGCTAGTGACGTCACAGATTAACCCGCTTGCGTGAGTGTGAGTTATATTGAAGCGCTTCAAATGTTTTTAGGATATTTTTGCCAAGAAGCGGGAACATATTCCTGCGTTTCCGCTGCCCATCCGTTTGCCCATCCATTAGAGCGTGAAACAGGATTGTTTAAAAAAAATGGGACTATTTCGATCGTTGTAAAATTGTTATAAAATCTCCAACACAAATCGCGTTGTACCTTACGGGGTAGAGAGGACCTAAGGTAACAAGACCTACAGAGCACGTTTAGCAAGACTGTGAGCGTAAGGGTTGCTAGCCGCATCGGCTAAAACATGATTCCTAAGATTTCTGCTCATTCCCTCGATGGGCTTTTACTATTTGCGCGGGAAGAGAATGTATTATGTTTTTCATTACTTCCAGACCAGCATGGAAGAAATTAATTTCAAGACACTATGTATAAGTATAAATAGTTCTGTTACTTGGGCCAAGTATTAATTTCAGAAGACAGGCGTACCTACCTAACTTCCAAAACCCAGTCTCGGACTAACCTTAAAACACGTCATAAACTTTACCCACATTTCAGCGAGTATATTAAATTTCAACCCACCGAAGCAGACGGCATTCTTCACCCACTTTATAACCACGTATAATCCATCGTTCCAGGTATAGTAACGTTTCGTGTTATTAACTGCTTCCGTGAATTAATTAAAATTTGTTATATTCTTCTTGCTAGGACATATTAAATTTGAGAAGGCTTTTATGATTAGATCTCGTAAGATGGGGAAGAGAGGGGAACGACTTAATTTACATTCAATTGTTTTCAATTGAGTGATACCTACTCATGTTTTACAGTTTATCTTCACCATTTAGAAAGAAACAAACCGTACTCTTAACCTGATATTTTGACAAAAATTTTTTTGGACTCTGGATGTCCATCTAGGCCTTCTCCTCCAGACGTACCCCTTCACAATTAAATAAAAATTAAACGCAAATAACCATGTATTAAATTTGCTAAATTTAAGTCAGACCGCAGAGTACAACTGTCACTATCCGTTGTATAAATCAATTCCTCAATGTTTATTGCGCAACACGTAATCGAACACAAATAGGGCAATAAACAACAATGCTATTAGAAGTGGGTGTTTCTGGCCGATACATTCCTCTCGATCTGACAATGATGGATGCGACAGACGACTAATTTCGTTCAGAGGGCTGCCACCGTGAAATGTTTGCTCTAATTAATGTTAGGCCAAATCGGATTTGCACTAGACGCTAGTGCGGTTCCAGCTTTTTAATGTCAAACTGCAGCGAGACTTAAGGTCATTGCGCACATGTCGTTCCAGACGTTAGGGTTGGCATCACCTCGACTCGTCGTATACGTAAGCACGGAACAGAAACGGTTCTGCATCTCTTTAGTGTGGTCCGAATCGCTACTGCCATCTCCAATGAATTACTGGCAACATGAGGTATTCTATCTAAAAAAAACCTCTGAAGTGTGACATCGCTTTGACGGTTAGCGGTAACGTCGATTATTGTAATAGTTTTAAGGCAATCGGCGTGGTCTCCCCGCGCCGACGGTGAGACGTACGCATGGCGGCAACTCGGCGAAAACGCGGCGATGTGATATGGTGAAGGGTTCATCCCTTTTTCGGAGATAATAAGACATTAAAATAGATGGATTTCATTGTTTTGTACTGGTTATAAAATTTATAAAAACGACAACAGGACCTAAGTTTTTCATATGCTTTGAATTCGCGGTTCAAAACATTGTTGCTGTTTTGTTTTGACACCCGTGTATTACGATACTGTAGTCGGTGATCAGTTGGCAGTGATCGCATTATAGTTCCAGCTTCGGTGCCGACCCGCTCCCCAAAGCAATGACCATTGACTAATGAATCCGTACATCCTTCTTTCCACTGTAGCAGCGTGGAAATACGAAGTGTTTTGTTGATCAAAGAGTAGGCAGTTGTATTTAGTTCATTTTCTTTTCACTAATGTTTTTCTCTATCAAAGAATCGAGAATTTTACTTCCAGATTCTTGTATTTATTTTTACGGTTTTCAAGTTAGAAATTATATTTCTAAACAATACTGAGAACTAGAACACATGGAAAAATCCGAAAAGCAAAGCGGGAATCGAACCCTCATCATTCCTTATTGGGGGCTTTTACCCCTACACCACCCATTGCAAGTAACGTGTTCTAGATTTCAGTATTGTTAAAACTAAAAATTTTGGTAAATTTTATTAAATGTTATAAATTCATTAATTTGTATTTTTGTATGATCCAATCTCTGGAAAATATAGTTGCACAGCGTTGATTTCTTTAAAAAACGACAACGCACTGGCATCGCGTAAAGCGCTGCGGGTGTCTATGGACAGTGGTGATCATTTTTTTTTTTTTTTTTTTTTTTTAATGTGAATAGGAAGGCAAACGAGCAAGTGGGTCACCTGATGGTAAGTGATCACCACTGCCCATAGACACCCGCAACCCCGGAGGGATTGCAGATGCGTTGCCAACCTAGAGGATTAAGATGAAATGCCTCTTGTGCCCGTAATTTCCCCGGCTGTCTTACTCTCCGCACCGGAACACAGCAGTGCAAGCACTGCTACTTAGCGGCAGGATTAGCAAGTAAGATGGTGGTAGCGATCCGGACGGACCTTGCACAAGGCCCTACCACCCGCAAACATTTAACATCAGGACCCACTAGTTCGTTTGTCTGGCTTCTCTAACATAAAAAAAATGATTTGTGCGGTACCCTCAGTGCGCTAGTCCAACTTTCACTTGATCAGTCCGCATTGTCGCTCTGTGTTTACTCTAAAGCATTCATATTTTTTTATTTACCGTTCATTTTCCTGTAAACTTTGTAACAGTTTAATAAAAATGCCACAAATTCTAGAACAAACTCTGTCTAAAAGAGTTCCCGCAGTCTAGCTTGTTTTATTTGCACCCGAACAGACAAATGGACCAATCTGTCAAAGAAGTGCGCGCGACTTCTCTTCATGGCCTCACCCGAAGACTCTACACAGCTCGAATAAAAGCTAAAATGCTTTGATAGGCAGGTCAAGTGCCCCTGCCGTTTAGAGAAGGTGCGTCGAATGCTAAACCAATGAAATTGAATAAAACAGAGCGGCTATTCGAAGTTGAATTTTTGTCGCAGCTTGAGAGCGTGATGCTGAAAGAGGAAAAGAGACGATACTATATTAAATCACGGATAGTTTCCGGAGACTACTCTATCTATATATCGTCCATCTTCTGCACTAATTACTAGAAAATATTTTAAAAAACCCCTTAAGTTAGAAGTACCTTAACTACGTTACCTATATCTAACCACATGTTGTTTCCCAAACCGAGGTGATCAATTATTCCGAATTAAGTACTTACTAATTCTATATGAACAAGGTCGCAGGCAGCAGCTACTATAATGAATAACAATATTATAACAGTTAGTTAAAAGTAATCGTCAATTGTCTTCAAATCTGTGAACTAGTTCTTAGTACTACCTGTGCTTCTAGTATTTTAACGCATTCATATCGATGGCCCCGGCCGAACCCATTAATAACCACGGGAAGTAAGTAATGGGCCGAGAACTTTCTACGCACGTTTTTCATTAAATCCTCGACTGAAGCGGTGAATTTATAAAATCAATGGCTGCCCCTGGATTGAGCAGTGAAATATTATCGGACGGGAACACATTTTGTTTCTTGATGCCTTATTAAAACGGATTGCAGTGAAATTTGTTTGGAACTGCTGGGGAGTTAGAAATTGGAATGAGGAATAAGTATTTTACTTGTACATTTTATTATTTATGTCTAAAATATGTACCTAATAGATTGAAATGGCATTTTTGTGTCTATTTCTTAGAGCCTTTTCACGATTACAGACGCTCGCTGTTACAATATCGAGGCAGAAAAACGAATAAATGTATGACAACGTAAGAATGAAGACTGAACTTCACAAAGTTTTAAAAACAGTTCATTTGCAGAACTGGAAAAAACTAGAAGTGTAAATACGTAAGTGAAAAGTTTTTTTCTAACAGAGGTAAATGAAAACAAAATGAAACAAATTCGAACACAGGAAACGGCATGTATTACATACAATACATACATGAAAAACTTTAGAATGCGAATAAATTTTCTATAATCGCAATGTAATGAACAAAAATACCCCTTTATTCTACAAACGAAGAGGATAAACTAACATTTTGTTTCGGCGAGTACGTTTTGATTTGAGAAATGAATGCGTGATGAATACAAAGCGCAATTCGCTCTGCCGTTACAAATAGCCCCCAAACTCGGAATAAATCATGGGATAAGGCAAAAACTGCGAAACCAAGGAACGTGACTAATTCTCTAACACGAAAACGCTTTCACCAAACTATGGGCATGTAAGCCTGCTTACTTAATGATGTCTGTAGGTGTCTGCGATATGTTGATTTGTTTGTTGATGAAGAATAATAGAAAGATGCGATTTACTAACTAGGTTTCGTTTGTAGCCTGGTTTGCGTACCGCGGGTACTTTGCACTTTTCCGGAATAAAAAGTGGCCTATATGTTAATCAAGGTTAGAGAAGATTTATTTTAAAAAATAATGTTTAGAATCACTTTAGTTAGAATTTACATTTGTCCGCGCTAAATCTTCTTTCTCTCTCCCATCAAAAATGTACACCCAGCCAAATGTGAGTCGTACTTTAGAACGAAGGCTTTCGTACTTACTGACCTCAACGAAGTAAACCCGTTTCTTGCATGTACACCCACTATTTGGGAGCAAAATAATAGGCACTGGTTTCGGTGGAAACAAAAGTCGAATCCTACAAAATCATCTTAAAAACCATAATCAATTTTAAAAAAAGGTAAAAAACTATCTAAAAAGGTTGTGCAGTCTTGCAAACCCACTTTCATTATTTTTTACCCCATCATTTTGTTCTGTGTGCAATTCAAAAAATTCCTTCTTATGACACCTACATGATCTTCAAAGAATACCTTTGTCTCTACTAAATACGTCTATGTTTCATATCCCGTCTTCCTGTCCCGTGGGAAATCGAAAAATCTCTTCGTAGTACACCTCTTTGATCCTCAAGGAACATGTCTACCAAATACCAAGAAACTACATCAGCAAGTCAGTTGCCAGTGGTAATTCTAAAACGTCACTATGATACTGAAGATCCAAAGAAAATACAAAGTGTTGTCCAAAGATGAAGGTATCCATAGGAAAGGATTTCTTAGTGAAACTAGTCTAATGAAATCAGATATATTTCAAAAATATTCCTTTATTTTTTACTGGAAGTCTGAAATTACGTTTTTCATGTTTTTTTTTTTTTTTTTTAACCACTTATTCTTGCAATCTGCCTTTTATAGCATTGAGCTAGAGTTTAAGAGTTTAACTCGTAGACGTGAATGGCATGAACCCAGTGGCACAACCATTTATTAAATCTGATTTAGATCAAATCTTGAGGTGCTGTTCTTTTTAACCTTTTGAAGATTTTGGTCGATTTGTCCATTAATTTATTTTTCATGTAAATATAAATTGCTGAACCCAATCACGGAAACATTTACTTACACACAAAACACAGTTGCGCAAAAACCCTTATAACACAAACATTTGAAGACGAGATTCATTCAATATGTCGCCAAGAATTTCATGCTTGATACAGTATAAAGGCTGGCACACCCAGCAAATATACGATGGATGTTGCCGCAAAGAGCTGGTCCCTATGGTGACACAATCAGCCGTTTGCATTATGCATAGAGCCATCCCGCGACAGATGCCGGGAAACTTCCAGAAGGAATGATATTAATATTTGTTTGTCAGTATTAAGCGCTCACGGATTCTATTGTTGACCTACGAGCCTATTATTATATTTCCTAACAAGTTTTTCGACTCAGTGTGTGTATTGTCCGCTGTGTCTGCTTGATTATATTTCAACATGTTGTCAGTCAGAATCGATATTTAAACCCAATATGTTGCCTAATACTGCCTACATATTCTTACAAGCGGAGTAGCTTCATGATGATCTTAAATTTTCTGCAATAAGAGTGGCCAACATTATTTCAAAGTGAAAAATGATTTCTGCAAAATATTAATTACATCAAACCAGGCACGCGTCACAAGATACTCGTAGTACCTTAATACTTTTCTAAACGCATAGCTGTAGCGTTGCTAAGTTACATATTTATGAGAAGGTAAGGCGCAAACAAAACACTTCGTTATTGTTTTGACCTCTATTGTTTAAAGTTTAACGTCAAGTTGTAATTGTTTACGCATTGAAGCATAAATTTATATTACCGCCATAGTCTGCCTGCCGAGTCAGAGAATCCTCCAATTAGTAACTCAGAATGTTTGTTTAGGACTCAGTCTAGTAGTTCCCTGTTAATTTAATAAAGGGACTGCCAGAAGACTAACGGATTACTATGCCTTGGTACTTAATCATCATTATCATCAGACTGAAGATGTCCACTGTTGAACCAAGGCATGCCCCTTAAACCACAGTTAACGAAAACTTGCAACCTGCAACCACCAGTTACCGGCGACTCTCGAGACATCGTCTATATAAAATACAAGTCTCCCAAGTCTGTTAAGTTACGTCTCTATCAAGAGCACTACTTTTGTTTTGGCTTGTTAACTGTATTACATGTATACCTTTTAAGTTAATCCAACCACTACAAGTCTGCCTATGATTTGCAAAATATGTGCTTGTAAAATAGAGCTAAAAGTAAAATATTCTCAATATTTTCTAATTTAAAACACTACGCAAAAATATATTCGCAATAATAGGCCGCATCCAAAAAGTTTCTACGCATGCCACTAAAGCGGCGTCAAGGATACGAGCCAAAAAAATAAAAATGCCAACCTTGTTAAGTTCTACAAAAAGCGTTCCATCATACGAATAGTTTCGAATATCGGCCGGGAAACGGGAATTTTATTTCACTAGTCCAGAGTTTATTAAACCAAGATATGCCACTTCTTACCAATGTTACCTTGTGTTCTTGATTGACTTATATTCAATATTCTAAGCATGAAAAATGATTTATAGCTGTGTTTATCCTTGTAATATTAACAGGGGTGCGGCCAACGTACGACCGACGGCTAAGTATGGATTGACGTAACAGTGTTTAAGGTCATAAAAGATAATATTACTTAAAAAAAATATTTGTTGTTCGCAAATTTCAACTTAAAATATTTGGAGTCGTCGCTATTATCATGTTTTGTGTACACAATATGAGGAGCAAAATTAAACATTCTTGCATTGCAAACACGGACGCAGTGCTAATAAAATTATGATAAATTGGGGCATTATTCATCACTAACAAAAGAAAAAATGGCGTCTGCTTTTGTATTAAATCTTGGATAATCTTTTGCCACGCCTGTAAAACTTCCTACCACAGTCATCATCATCCGGATAAATTTTTATTGCATTCAGTATCAAGCCATATGGCGTCTCAGTTTATATTCTTTAGACTTAGCTACTTTAATATACGCACAATGTTTTTAAAATGGTAATTATTGGCAATAGCCAGGAACTGTTTGTACTGCTTTTGTTGTCTAGTACGAGTATGAAGCGCAAACAATAAAGATGGCCACTACAAATTTAAAAACTGAAAAAGCATAATTAATTATGCTATACTAGCGACCCGCCCCGGCTTCGCACGGTATATTATGCATGTATTATACATATAAACTTTCCTCTTGAATCACTCTATCTACTAAAAAAAACCGCATCAAAATCCGTTGTGTAGTTTTGAAGATATAAGCATACATACGGACATGAGGACAGAAAAAGCGACTTTATTTTATACTATGTAGTGATAGTGAAGTGCCAGGAAGTTAGATCGCAATTCAACGCGTGAGATCCGCGATTGTTTTGTTTAATCTGCAAGAGGGTGAAAATCATTAGGTAAGTTACGCCCTTTTGAGTTTACGTCTTGACCATGATTCCCATAGATCTCATTTAAGCGCCACAAAGGCATCATACTTCGCCGCCTCTCGATTGGCGTTACCTTTCATCCATCAGAAAACAAAATACGGTGTCAAGTGAAATAAACACGGGCGTTTATTTCCTCTAGCTTCACTGTCTCCGTGTAGTCTGTATCCGAGTTCACATCAACACAATTTCGCCCGCGTCTCCGTCCGAATTCGATAACGGAACGCACCTGCACCCTAGCGGGGGTATTACGTAAACGATAGTGTAGTCGACTTTTTTATGATCCCGAGCTAAGTTAAATATTTAAAGGCTGCGAACAAAGCAATCTTGCGGGAACAGCGGGTGTCGATTCTTTTTCGGTTTTAGTGGGTAGGTAGCTGTTACTAGCTTAAGTCGTTGACCCATATAAACAAAACAGGAGAAAAATATCGTTTCTTTAGGTCTTTTAATATTTATCTTTAGAATGCTTTCGTGATAATGCCACCTATGACTTTGCGAGTTCTAAGTCTCTTCTACCTTTGACCACGAGACGTAAGGAGCTCGAAATTTAATAGTAGTTTTATCGAATTCGTAAAATATGTAATTAAGCATAAACCCGTTCTAGTTAGTTGATTTCAATGAGGTAACGTATCGTGTTAAAAGTAAAACAAAACATTTAGATTTGAAAGAAAGAAAGAAAGAAAAAACAATTTATTGCCACAAAAAAAAGTATTACAAAAAAACAAATTAGGTAAAAATACTCAAACGGTATTGTGACAAAAGGTGTCGGCGTCAGCATAAGCTGCTGGTGCCGGCCCCGAGGGCGACGCCCGCACCAAAAATTTAACAAACGACACCAAAAATTAGAACACATAGAAAAATCCGAAAAGTAAAGCTATGACCGGGAATCGAACCCGGATCCTCGTCATTCCGTGACGCATGCTGTCACGTGACCTTGTTACTAGAACATTTAGTACAAGCAAGTCTACATTCTATGCGAGCTCGTAAACACCACGGTATCCGTTAAACATTGTCTCCCATGCTAAAGCCCCATGTACAATTAAGATATGACAAATTAGTGAACCCAAAACTAACACCAAATTACCATCACAAGATAAGCAATCTTCCCTAACAACTAATATGAATGCCGGGGTCGCTAGCGGTTTGACAAAGCACCCAACTTTATGGTGTTTGGAGTCAACTCGCCATGCAGAAAGCACTATACGACTGTGAAGTTATCCGTGGAATTAAGTGTTTTGTGTAGTTCATAATATTACATTTAATTACCGATGTCTGTTTGTAGGGATAAAAATATTTCTGTTCACGACTTATTACTTACTTACAATTATTGATTTTGATTTTGTAATTTTTGTAATATTCAATTGATTTGTATTATTTAATTTAATTTAATTTACTCTTGACAATGTACAATTTATGATGTAATTTTTATTGAATAAATAAATAAACTAAATCTAAATCTTAGCATACACCCTGTAGTATTCGAATGGCGTTTTAAAATTAACATTGAGCTGAACATTCATCTAATATTCATGTTAGTTGTTATGAATAACTAACAGCTGTTAGCAATGCACTTTAAAAACACGACACGTATTATTGCATAAACTACAGCAATCTAGAGTTCTAAACATTGAGCGTTTTGTAAAACGTGACTTCTCTATTAATTTTGACAAAGTAATTTTACTTTCGACGATAGCTGAAGCAATAAAAGAGTTTGATTTGATCAGAGCAGTTATTTTAATACAACAAAATGTCCCTACTGTACTTAATTACTACATACAGTTCGCGCGTGATCTGAGTGCAGTCAGATGAGGTGTGGCCGTCCGCTGTTGACACACCTCGACTTGCCCGCCGCTCGCCGCGTCAGACCCCGACTGAACACAGATCGCGCGCGTATACCATTGGTTTAGTTTCCTTAAACACCCTTGTCTTACAGGATTTTTCAATTGCGCTTGTCAAACAGTTCATAGTGTATGGAAGTTTTGATGGGGTGACTTTATTTTGAATCCAAAACTACGATAAAAATCAGCTATAATACGCCGGAATAATTCTAAGAGACCTTGGATCTACTATGCAAGGCAGAAGCCCGGCAGAAGCAGTCAATTGTTCTCATAAGTATTTGATACTAAACTCGAACGAGTTCGAGACGTTTGTTACGACGTTATAGAAGTAAAATCAAATGCTTTATAGCTCGGGGCCTTACCGTGACGTCTTAATTTGATTCACTTCCGACTCAGTTTAGGTTTTAGGTCATTTTTAGTATGGATCTGACAGCGAGCGAACCTAAACTGAATCGGAATTAAATTGCATTAAGACGTCATGTTAAGGCCCCTGGTCACTTCGAACTATGACAATGTGCCATTGTAATTGCTGACTTTACCGCTAAATTGCTTTCAACCGCGAATTTCTCTGAAGGAATACGATTTAGCATCGTTCCGCTTTATCTCCTCCCGTGACCGTGATCTTCTAAGCCAAGAAAGGAACAGAGACATCAAAAAACCACTGTGAGTCATAAATCCATCACCTACCATGAAAGTGACATATCACGTCCGAGACGACGCCGTTCCGGGGTCCGTGCCGGTTTTACGGCGGACCTTGCCGCACCGGTGCAAGTTAAACACGGAAAGCGAATAAAAAGAACGTAAACCGCCCAATTAACAATGTTGCTTGGTTAGTTTCATGAGCTTTCATTTGGGTTGGATCTTAGTTGTGGACCTGACAAGGTTACGTTGCGGAGTTAGTATCTACGTGATGTTAAAGTTAAACTATATTACGAGTAACATACACTGTGTATTGTGAAGTGAGATCAAATTGAAATGAAAATTTCACATCTGGGAAACCGAGTTTGTTTTTTATTTCATTTAATCTGGTACAGTTCGACATGACGCTTAAGTAGGTACATTCTCATTATCATTATGCCTCAGGATACCATCTAGGCACATGCATTTTCAAAAAAACTTGAGAGGTGTCAAGGGACACCCGGATGGAACGAAGTTCCTTTCGATTAATTAGTGAAGGAATTGTAATATATTTTTTTTTAAGTTATAATAATATTTTTTTATGTTTTGTACCATTGTATTTTGTAATTGCTTTTCTCTCACGATATTCTCTACATCTTTGTGCATTTGTCTTTTTCCTTGATGTTATAGTTTGTACCTCAGTAGTCGATGCTTTAGTTGATTCGCTATTGAAATAAAAAAAGCAAAAAAAATGTACATATACATACGTTATATATATACGTTTGTATTGGGACCGTGCGCGACGACAGCGCCACGTGATAGGCGGCCATTATGGACAATATTGTCACCGCTGTCAAACAAGAAGTAAGTAAATATTGTGAAAAATATTAATGAAATCTTGTGTTATTTTACTATTTTACACAATTTTGGACAGTGGTAGTCAGTAACATTATTGCCAATAATATTAAAATTGTTGTTTTCAGTGAAATTTTAGAGGTTAGGTAACTTACTTTTTTTTTCTTACGGCAAATATCCACTTATTTCTTTGGTCTCGTTTCCACCATGGTCTTGGAAATTGGTAAAATTTACAGTCGCTATTCTTCTTGGTGTTATTACAATTCACAACAACACATCTTACCAGGACCATATTTTTTTATCTCAAAAACGATTAGAAAATGTTTACTGCAATATGGATTTGACAGCTCAAGTCAGCGACAAAAATGTCAATTTTAGCCGTAGCGAGCGCTGTGATCGTTTAGGCTACCCCCTCCACCCGCTTTGCACTCTGCCAATAGGTGGAAAGAAGCAATCAAAATAGTGATGGGTTGCTAGCCGCATCGCTTATAGCATTATTCTTAAGATTTTTGTCCATTCCCTCGATGGGCTTTTACCATCTGCGCGGGAAGAGAAGCAACGGGTACATTGTATGTTTTTTCTTTACTCCCAGACCAGCATGGAAGTATTATAGCTGGATAATGACACCCCAAAATTGCAAAAAAAACTTCTTTTAGATTTTAATATCGAAAGTGTATTTAAAAATGTTTTATATCGCACGGAAAAAAGACTGAACCACTTTAATAGGTATGCCAAATATTTATTATCAAACTGGGCGGTTATTGTAAATGGATCTAACAAAAAAATTACTATGTGAGCGTGAGGCGGAATGTTAAAATTTAAGTAATTGTAATTGTAAAGGGTCTTTGTATGTCCACACCACAAGTGTCGTTACAACTTTTGGTCTTAATTTTTTCCGTCTAGCCTCCTTTCGTTGCTAACTGACTCGCTACTTGTCCTGCTCGCATTTGCAGCGGCGTGGTAATGCCTTGATAATTGCCGTGGTAATCCATTTTATCCATTTGCTATGAATAACTTCCGGTACATCTAGTGCAAAAAGTGTCGGTGACAACTTTTGGTCTTAATTTTTTCCGTCTAGCCCCCTTTCGCAACGCGCGATAAGGAACTTCGTTCCAAAAATATAAAATTGACGATTAATTTAGTGGTATCGATGGTTTTATACAAGCTATCTAAAATAAAAGCTTCGATAATTTTGGGGCTATTATTAAATGTCAGTTCTCCCATGATAAATTTAAAAATACTGTACTTACATCCTATCACCCGTATAATTAGTTTCACATTCATATCTTACTTACGCGCTTATCATGGACTTCTGAATCGAGTAATAGAAAAAGAGACGCCAGCATTTGCAGCCATAGTTTCACGTAGGCGCGAAAATGAAACCGCATGAATCCTTTAATTTGTACTTCACCTCGCGCGTTGAGGGAGTTTCATGTCTGACGTAAGCTTGTATGGCTCTCGGCGCAGCGCACTGGTTATACTATTCACGGCAGTCATTTAGGGGGCTGGTTCCGTCGGTGTTCTGATGATGGGCAATTAATGCCCCCGTGAGATTCTAACGCCTACATTTATTGTCGATGAAGTTTACTCCATTTAAGTAGAAATACTCTCGGTTTTAACAGATTTGTAACTTTTTGTAGTGTTGGTTTATCTGCATGTAACATTTCATTCTACGATATTTTCTATCTTTATTCAATTTTCAAAAATAGAAGGTATTGAGTTATTCCAAATTGAATTCCAACCATAACGTAGTCCGGAATTTTCATTCTCAGTGGAAAGCTGATCAAATACACAGGAGTTCGAAACAGTTCGAAACTATAAAATGTTTGTGAAATCGTTGAATTATTTTAAAAAGTCAGCAACCAGTGATTGGCGCAAATAAAATCTGGATTCCTGTTATTGAAACCACTTGAATATTATGCACACTTCAGTAGTCAGTCTAATCTTGTTATTATACACACTTCAGTAGTCGGTCTAATCTAATCGACTTTTCAAATATAATATACCTATACGCGTTTCCGAGTAAAAAGGTCTTGACAGACAGACAGACAAACGAACGGACGGACAACAAAGTGATTCTTAAAGGATTCCGTTTTATCCTCATGAGATACCCCAAAAAGAACAAAAATTAATAAACTTGTTTGATCTATTCCGTTATTCTGAGTAGGCGTCTTATGCCTCCGAGTAGTAACTAGTCTTCAGCTTTCCACTTTTTCTTTTTCTTTAACTTTAGAGGTTAGTTACACCAGCATTATGTTGCTGGCCAGTTAGTCCCTTGCACCTTTCTGTATATTTTGTAGGCATTCAAAGACAGAGAGACAGGGGTGTAGTCAAATAGCAAATTACAAGTGGGAAGGGTGTCGCGCAACGTCGCTGATTGGCATTGCGACGGACTTCGCGCTCCGTTAAATTCGGAAATCTGATCAATCCCCTATTAATTTGGTAGGAAATGTTTGCACAGTCCCCTCTATAACGTTGTTACCGTTTCGTTTTATTGGCTTTCACTGCATTTGTTTAAGCGAATATTTTTTTAGGACCGCAGTGTTATTCCGCGTTCGAAAAAACTACCAGGCACAATCATTTATTCATGTAATGGTATTGTGCACCGTTTGCTTTTTAAAATGAAGTTTACCATTTTACGTTTTGTGCGCAACACTGTATTGTAACGCAGTGCATAACTGGAATAGCTTTCACCAAACTTAAAAGTCGTCTCGAGTGTAGTAAACCACAATATTTTTTGGCAAAATAGGGGCACTACGTTACCCGAGGACACCGCATCATTTTACAACTGTAGACATAAAGTATAGAGCCGAGTCTCCCAGAGGTGGTATTCTGGGAGTCGGTAAGCGGTTTTTGATGTCGCCCCGGCACCGAGCAGTCGTAAACGCGCGTGTTTCGACCTAGGAGATACACGTCGGTATGTTCCCGAGTAATTGAGAGTTATGTCGAATATGAAACAAATGAAGGTTGCTGTTACTTCCTACACTATGTCGGTACTGACATTGTCAGGTCTTACGGACTATAATTTTGCTCGGCTGTTTAGTTTGCCGTTGTTTGTTTATGTAATGACTTATACAATAGGAACGAACGTAAGTTGGTAATTCAACCAAAAACATGTTTGTTAGTTCGTTAGATAGATGGCTTTGTATGTGAACTCTTTTAATTACTTATTAACTGTATTTTATTCTTATTGTTTTCTGTTCCAGCGGTCAGATTAGCAATAGTCTTTGACACCATTTTGCTACAGAGTCCAAAAATATGCAAGATAATTTTTATACTTAGAGATCACCGAGGTACGGAAGACAGTCTAAACTAGCTAGTCTAAAATAGCTCCGTATTCTTCACCTCTCCCATGGTTCTCATCATCATCAACAGCCAAAAGACGACCACGGCTGAACATAGGCCTCCTCTAAAGAGCGCCATAATGACCGGTCTTGCGCGGCTCTTATCCAGTGGATTCCCGCGTCATCATTCCATCATATGGGGGTCTTCCTACGTTGTCTTCTGGTCAACTTTTAGCTGTCAATAAACTGTTATTTATAAATAACGTTAAGCTATAACAAATGGAGAGCAAACAATATTAAGCGTAATGAATAGGACATCATTAGAGCGACTTCCGTGCTATCTAGAGCGTGGCTTAAACTTCCCGCGATGGGCTACTCTGTATTCAACTATACGAGTACGATAACCTATACTAATAGTGGCAGAACTGAGGCTACTGCTATATTCAAAATTCTCTCACTCTCTCTCTCTCGCTCTCTTTCTCCTATCAATTATATTATCATGTAAGAGAAACAACACGATCACAAATTGTTTTTTTAATTCTGAAGTGTAAATTCTTAATTGTTCTAATACGCGTTTCTTAAGACCCGATCGAAACGTCATCTACTGAGATATATTATGCAAACTGACTCAAAAAACACAGCGAAACTTAATACAAGCTCTTTTTTGACCGTACTTTTTGTTGACTATACTTCCATTTTCAGCCATCTTACACAGATGTACCTCAACGCAATCCGTCCACTGAAAGTGCATCAAAGACTTGCAAGATTCGACCAAAACGAAAATCAAGCAGCCCGTATCTTTTAGAACGAACAATAAAAAAAGACGAACAATTTGTTTCGCGTACAACGCGACTCTTGTGCGCTCTCGTGCTAGAGACACCTGCAAAACAAGTAAAATTAACGTTATTAATAACCTAACTTAACCTAAAAATGTCATTTTTAATACTACTAGCTTTTTTGCATTGTATACCAAATTTCAAGTCAATCGGACAAACCGCTGAAGAGTTCCCTTCTGTGGAGACGGTCCTGGCTGGGTCACCAGAATTTCACTTCAAGATTATTGTATTGTCAACGGACTTAATAAGTATACCAAATTTTATGTTAATCCAACCAATTGAAGTGAGTCAAAATTGACTTGCAAGGTTGAATACACAACAACAGGTGAAACTAAATAAAACAATACACACAATACAATACACAAATCACGTATTTATCCCTTACGGGGTAGACAGAGCCTAAGGTGACAAGACCTACAGGCCTCGTTTAGCAAGATTGTGGGGCTAGGTATAGATGGAAAATGGAATCAAAATGGGTTGCTAGCCGTATCGCCTAACATGATTCCTATGGGCTTTTACCATCTGCCTGGGAAGAGAAGTAAGTGGTACATTCTATGTTTTTCCTTTGCTCCCAGACCAGCATGGAAGTACACTAAACTAACTAAATTAAAGCTTGTTGAAAACACCGTCGGGAGAACCTAGTGTGATGCGGAACAAAACTGTTTCTAATTTTAAGACCTACTCCTTGCAATAAACGGTTTGACTTCGGCTTCGGCTTTGACTCTGTCGAGACTGTATACGTATGGCTGGTGGAGTTGGGAACAGACCGCAACTCCATCCACCACTACGTTGCTGCTACATCATTAATTGTCCGTGACTACGTGAGATAGCATTTATAAATGAACTCTCATATATTACTGGTTAGAAATCATTACTGCCAGTGAACACTTCACTCTCGATCGTAATGAGATCCCTCATTTTCATTTCCCAATATGAAAAAAAAAGAATAAGGGACACACAAATATTTTCGCACAATGTATTGTTTTACCTATGTGAAAGTTTGCAAGTTAGGTCGCAAGTTAGTTCGTTTGTGATCCAACCACGCGCAAACTGCGCAAATTTAGATAAATTTTACATAGATACATACATAAATCACGTCTTTATCCCTTACGGGGTAGACAGAGCGTAAGGTGGCAAGACCTACAGGCCACGTTTAGCAAGATTGTGGGCGTATAGATGGCATAACATGGAATCAAAATAGTGATGGGTTGGTAGCCGCATCGCCTATAACAATACATGATTCCTTGGTGGGTTTTTACCATCTGCGAGAGAAGAGAAGCAGACCAGCTTCGAAGCTAAAGTTTTAAATGCAAATATACCACAACCCACAGACGGACTTCATAACTTTTATCCCTGAAAATACTTACCATATCATGTCCATCCTATATACGTCCCACTGTTGGGTACAGACCTCCTCTCAGTTGAGAGAGCTATAGTTCTCACGCGGGCCCAGTGCGGATTGGGAACTTCACACACACCATTGAATTGCTTCGCAGAGGTGTGAAGGTTTCCTCAAGATGTTTTTCTTCACCGAAAAGTTCATGGTAAATTTCAAATGTAATTTCGCTCATAAATTCCGAAAACTCAGAGGTGCGAGCCCGGGATTCGAACCTATGACCCTCTGCTTGAGAGGCCACAGGTCAAGCCACTAGACTACCACGGCTTACCATAAAGTTCCTGCCAATTTAAAATTCATCTCACATGGTTACATTACTAGAGGAGCTAACCATGTCAGAAATTTTGAAGTTCGTATCTTCATACTATTCCTTTCACTCACTTATTAAACACTCAGTGTGAGCGGGACGCACCACCTTAGAGGTTTTTCAAAACATGAGCGCCTTTTCTTAAAAAGTCCGGCAAAACGATTGCTTTCTATTTGGTGATCCGCTCGCTCATAGCGACCCTTAAGGTTCTTTATTAGGTTTTAACTAAAAGCTAGTAACAATCCCTTAATCTTTGTTATTCAAAAAAATTTCTAAATGTCAGTGAAAATTAGAACACATAGAAAAATCCGAAAAGTAAAGCTATGACCGGGAATCGAACCCGGATCCTCGTCATTCCGTGACGCGTGCTATACCCCTACACCACCCATAGCAGGTAAAGTAAAGCTATGTCCTGCTATGGGTGGTGTAGGGGTATAGCACGCGTCACGGAATGACGAGGATCCGGGTTCGATTCCCGGCCATAGCTTTACTTTTCGGATTTTTCTATGTGTTCTAATTTTCACTGACATTTAGAAATTTAATTTCTAACGGTAAAACCGAAAAAGTAAAACATAAAAATCAAGAAATAAAATTTCTTGATTCATTTGATAGTACCTATCATTTGTTATTCAAATCGAAAATTTTATGGAGTGAAATTTTCACTATTTTGCTATTGTCCTATGAATGAGAATTGAGCTTTAAAACGGCTGAAAAGTAATCAACGTTGCCCTTTGGATTATGGGTCTGGCCGTCATAAAGCTATTTTATTTATTCTATCCGCTTCGCGCCCGTTCCGTTTTACATTAGAGACACATTTTATGCGTCGCATTATTCCTAAAGCTACGTAGCGTAAATCGAAACGTCGATTAAAGGCTTGCGGTTTTATAATGCTCGAATGCTTTCTATGACAAACGGTTGTATGACATCCATTTGAATAGAAAAGGTGCTTTAAAAGCAACGTTTTATTATACCGTATGTAGCCGTGTGGTGCATCCTTTTTCGGTTTCGACGTAAACGAGGGAGATGTTATGACTGAAACATAAACACGGACAGGCGGAACAAAAAAGTAGATATTAATTTAGTGTCATTATGAAGTTTTTTCAACTTTAAAGTACAATAACTGAGGAAAAAGTAGATGATGTTTACACAGCGCGTATTTATGCAAAAACTACAACACTAACAGTAAGCCCCCCGTTGCAACCACTTACTTACCGTTTATTTTGTATTTTTTATAAATTTCAAGAGAGTTTCAATAAAAACGCATGCTTTGTTACCACTAGTTGCGAGCAAGATCTTCCGAACACATCGATATTATGCGGATCAGTTTTTACTTAACCGTGAGCGTTACATTTTTGATTACTACCTAATGCGAACTGCTAGGGAATGGAATTCGCTCCCATCGTCTGTATTTCCGGACAGATACAACCTAGGGCTCTTCAAGGCTAGAGTGAATAGGCTATTACTGAACCAGTGAGTTACACCTTTGGCCTCATCTGCACCTTCCACCAAGTGAGATAGAGGTTAATCACTGGTCAGTTCGTAATAAAAAAAACTAAAAAAAACTACCATTTTTAGCCAAGGGAAAGTGCGTACTAACTTGTCTTAAGTACTTTGTACTTTTCGACCTATCAATTTAATTCCACAGCTTCCAGTATCGACTCCCGTTTGACTCGCGCCCATAACTTACGAGACGCATTTTACTTTTTATGAAATTTATCGTTTCCTTTTAAGCACCGACTTCGGTCTGAGAAAACGAAACTGAGAGTTACGTAAAGCGTATCACTGATTTATGTGGCGTATTTTACAGGGATCGTTACGGACTATAAATCTGTGGTAACTTGTTGCGGCGGCGCAAGAATTAGCTCGGTTTTTGTTGGCCTTATTGATTTTATTCGCGCGGGGACATCTTACTGCTGGTCTTAGTACTCCTTATTCATAGTCGCATGTTAAGTTTGGGCAAACTTTTTTTAATGATATTTACGGCTTCTGTCCAAAGGAAAATTTGGCCAGTATCGAGTAATACAGCGTTTTAAACATATCGGCCTTTGTAAGGTAAAAAAACGAGTCAAACCGGGGTGGTATTTAATAGTCCTCAGTTGGTTATTACCCTTATTAACTACCAGCTAAGTAATGTTTAAATTAAGTAGGTTAACGGTTGTTGCCTGGAGTGCATCGGCCTAAACATTAATATCCTTGAAGAAAACCGTAAGGCTAGCACACGAGGAAATTATCCAACTCGCACCTTATGCTAACTTAAATTTCGTTTGCTTCTGTCTGACACTGACATGTGCCTTTGCCATACACAAACGAAGCGGAGTGGTCCTCTATACCTACCTACCGGAGGTACCTACATTAAAAATATCTGAGAAAAACTTCTGAATGTCGGGTGTATTAGAAACGTTGACACGCTACATTTCAATGGTATTTAGAATTTTATTTACGCTAATCTAACAAAATAAGTATTTTTACTAAACAGGTCAAACAGTTAAAAAACACAGAATTAACGAGAACATCCGATTTTCTTAAATTGCGATTAAAAATCGAGTGTGCATTTTTATGATAACGTTCTAAACATGAGCCTCGCATGCACTTAATGTTTCATGAGGCAAAAGTTTTACTTCGTATTCCCCGCCGGCAATAAGCTGCTATATTTTAAACTTTTGTTTCGATGAGACTGTTTTCCTTGTTCTATGGTATAATAATATTAACTAGTTGCGACGCCTGAAATAACATCTCTTCGGAATACATTTAGAAATGCCGCTCTTTTTATCTTAATTCCTTTTTAATTGAGGTACGCTGGTGTAGCATTCATTGCGTTGATATTCTAACATTATAGAAGGGATTCGAATTTCGCATCTACTATATTCGCTTTCAGGTTTTTGCTCAATAGACCGTGCAGGCTTCTTAAACATGTTGCCCAAAAAAACTGCCTCGAAAAAATAATTAATATCGATGGACTAATTTACCACCATTTTTGTATTTTCATAGATGTGTTCACAATAATTGACCCCCAGATTATGTAATTATAAGTTAGCTTGCTAGTTGCTACGAGGCAGCAAAGCCTCGCTCCCATTACCCAAATCATTGCACATATCTGACAAATCAGACACGGCGTAATTGTATCGTCAAAAGGCTTCGCGTGTGACGGAACACTAAAAACGCCACAAAGGCTTCAAGGCAATTTCAGCTAGGAATATGTAGATCGTAGATGGATCGCGGTAAACGATTTTCGATTATATCATGCGGGTCGTATCTCACATACGTCTGCGAGAGGAAGATAGATGGCGGAGTCAGCGCTTATCGGACGGTTCTGAAGGGGGTTATTCGGTAACCGAGCGAGCGTAGTACGGATCATACTGCGATTATACATTTACCATTTTTGACGTTGAAGTGTTGGTACGGCGCAGCTGGCTTTCGACGGAATGTTATCTTACTTATGAGTAAGGTGTTTTGGTGGTTTGTAATACGTGTAATTTTGGTTGCGATTAGATAGTTTTCCTTAATAATCTTTTAAATATTTTTTCCGGCTAGATTTGTTTACTTCGTTCATTTTTTGTCACATAATTTGGTTAGATAATTTTACCTCCTGCACTTTTTGGGATCGATTTGCTTAAGCGACACCAAATCCTAAAATAATACTTTTTAGGGTAATGTATTAAACACATTGTATAGAGAAACACCACTATGATCATGTACAAAGTTGATTTATTTAAATCAGTTAACAAATTAAATTATAATGTTTTTTTTACAAAAATTGCGCGGTTTTTTGGTTCTCCTGTAAAATTACCATTTTGTCGCTTATGACATTTCACCTTTCAAGCGTCGGTATGAGAATATAGTATATATTTGCGGTCTATTTAAAATAATATATATAAACCAAGCCAACACGGAATATAAGACACGGTTAAAGCGAGTGCCACTAAATAACAGTGTTTTTTTTATTTTTTATTTACACGCCTTTGTAATACCAATCATAAATAGTAAAATCCTTCAAAATGATTGTTTTCCTTGATATTTATTATTTTTACTAACAAAATAATTATCTGTTTCACAATATTATTTTCCTTGTTGACACAGTTTTTTGCAGCGGCATTGAAAATTAAGAGTCCTTCTTTTTCGTTATCTTTGTCCTATTTGTTTTCTTACATAATGCGTTAGATTTGTCCACAAATAAGTCTTCGCAAACACCGAGCGACTGTGATAAAAGAGATAAATCATGTTAATTTTCAGTTGAAGAGAGGGTTTCTCAACATTATTCCTTCAACAGTTGATTTATTCCATCAAATACAAACATTTCTCGACAGAATGCAATCACATTACCATAAATGAAACTTTATATAAAAAACTTCAATCACAAATTACTTGACTTTCAAATTCGACAACTGGGCGACCCAGGATTAAGTTACCGAACTTAAATGAAAACAAAAATAAATGGGGTCGATTCAGCGTCAATCTTTATCGGTTAATTAATTCAATTCAATGAATATTTGAATTTTTATAAGCCTGCCCATCTAACTGAGTTAATTTTTGCAATTAATTCATCCATAACCCAAAGAAGGGAGTAATTTTATTATTTAAATGGGCTTTGTTAAGTCATCAAAATTAAAAGTGTAATTTAATTTGTCTAGGCTCTAGGGACAGCCTCTAGATAGAGACTTCCATTTTATTTTAACTAGCTGTTGCCCGCGACTTCGTCCGCGCAGAATAAAAATATAGCCTATGTTCATCAGGGATAATATAGGATTCTAACGGTGAAAGAATTTTACGAATCGGTCCAGTAGTTTCGGAACATATTCAATGCAAACCCACAATCAAATTTTTCCTCTTTAAAATTTTAGTATGGACGAACGGGTCACTAGTCTGGTGAATTTACAAGTGAATTTTCCCGGTAAACGGAATCTATCATACATAGAATACATACAAATTATCAATCACGTTTTTATCCCTTACGTAGACATAACCCATGGCAAAAGGACTAAAAGCCGCGTTGGTCGTGATTGTGGGCGAATAGGTGAAAAGGGGAATCAAAATAGCGACAAATCAAATAGCTGCATCGCCTAATAACATGGTCATATCGATTAAAATATACGGAGGTAATTTTTTTGTTAAAGTTTCGACTGACATTAATGATTGTACTTGCATTATCACTTTGTGGGTGCTAAGGATGCTAAAAGGAAATAAGGCACGCCACAATAGATTATATAACTCTATATTCAAAAGGAAACACTGAAGAATAGTATATACAGGAAGGAAACTAGAAAACAATAAGGAATAAGCGTGTGGTAAGGATGATAGATCACCACGGCAAGAAGTGTTAGACAGTTGCTGTTTGAAACCGCACCGCACATCACTCGACCATTGCGGTCGGCAGTCCTCGGCCGGCGCTCGGATGCGCTCGGCTTTGTCAACGAAAATAGTTTCTTCTAAATAGTCTAACTAACCAATAAAATAACAAGTAGCTGTTGTACAGTCGCCAGAACTTCAAAGGTCGTTCAAAGGTTAACTGGAAGAAAGAAAGAAAGAAAGAAAGAAAGAAGACATTTATTCCTTTTTGCAAGACACACAAATATAAGATATTATACACAATTTTATAGAAAATAAACAAGGTAACTAAAACAAAAAAAAACATAGACATGAAAAATAGATCATCAGCGTTGTGTGTCTTCGCAAAAGTGAAACGGTCGCTGGCTCAGCATTACGTTGAAGTGTTAGACACCTACAGCACTGATTTTCAGCCAGAACCGTCTATGACTCACGAAACGATACACAGATAAAATATACTATACATAATCCATAAAGCTTTACGTAAACAATCCCCAAGATCAAGATGATGATGAAGATGTCAAGAGATCCCTTTTAGGGATAAGTTCGCCTGTGTGCAAGTGTGTTGTCCTGTATTTATCATTTTCTTGTGTTTTATGTACAATAAAGGGTTATATACATACATACATACTTCATTTACCTACATGACGAGTACCAAATTTCAAGTCAGTTCTACAGTGTTAGCGTGAGTTGCACCAAGTAAAAAAAAACTCTAACCATAACAATACAATACAATACAATACAATAACTCTTTATTGAACACCACATATAACAACCAAAACAGAAAAAGGTATACAGAATATTACAAGGTAACAATAGGCGGCCTTATCGTTACAGAGCGATCTCTACCAGGCAAGCATAATGGACTGGAGAACAGAACAGATCTGAGCAGGTGGTGCAATTTAGAATATAAATATATTAATATATTTAGTACTGAAATACATAATATATTATACATGAAACACACATTTACAATAAATGGAGACTGGAATGGAGATAACTGACGGCTTTAACGTATATTTGACATAAAACCTATGAAATATGTATCCCAATTGTCTGTTATGGTTAAGTAATTTGGCATGGTACGTCACGGTGCAACCCACACTTATTATGTTACAGGTTGCGAACGGAAAACCTAGCGAGCATTACAAGAACCTTTAAAAGCGACAAGTAACAGTTTTCTCGCACCAAAAAGGCTAATAAATCTTATTTGTATTCGTCTGAAATGTATACCGAGCTCTATAATCAGTAGTGTTGCCAGTTAAGGGTCTGTCACTCAGACAGTGACGTGTATTGATGACTCCTTATTGACTACACCTGGGGAATAGCTTTCGAGCTAGTTGACAAATAAATGAGTAAAGAGGATCCATTATGGTATGGTGTTTCTTTTAGGTTGCTTGAGTTACTTGCTGAAAAAATGTTTGAATCCAAGCATCAATGAACAATACAATTTATCTTTATCATAGTTCCATGCGGAGTAGCTAAGTTTTTGTTCGTTGGAGTTACTTACTTAAATTAACATTTAGGAGACTGATTAGTTTTAAAGTTTTTAACTTTTGGTGACAGTATTCTTTCCTGTCTTCTGATTTTGATGAATTATTGCCTCACAAGTTTAATCTAACTGTGGAAATTTGTTTAGTACTTCCCAAGATAAGCGTGACCAAACAGAAAGAAGGATAAAACCTCTGAATCCAATTGAAATTGTATTCTGTCAACGTTTATAACACGTTCCTCAAACTAACCAAAGGCATGTTATCCCCCAGAGTAGCTTACCTCCAATATCTTTAATACTTATACAGAATATCTTTAATACTAATACTTATACAGATTCCTCTTCGTATAATGGAAGAAACCGGGCAAGTGCGAGTCGGACTTGCGCACTGAGGGTTCCGTAGAAATTCAACAAGTTATTATTAAAGCCAGACATAAAAATATTCTAATTTTAGTATTTTGTTTGTCGCCCTGCGACGCGTTGGACGGATGAACTTAGGAGGACAGCTGGCAGTGGCTGGATAGGGGAAGCCCAGGATCGCGAAAGTTGGCGCAATATGAAGGAGGCCTACGTCCAGCAGTGGACGGACAATGGCTGTAGATAGTATTTTGTTGTTATAGCAGCAACAGAAAAAACATCATCTGTGAAAATTTCAACTGGATAGCTATCACAGACAGACAAACAGACATAGTCTAAGTCTTAGTATCAGGGTTCAGTTTTTACCTTTTGGCTAAGGAACCCTAAAATCTAACACATAATTGCTGCTACCCGAAAGTTTATCCTGGTCACGTGAGAATTTTGTTTTGTTGCAATATAAAAAAACCGTTTTTTAGGATTAGTTGTGTAATTCCACATAATTTTCCCATTTTTCCATTTTTTTTCATACATGAAAAAACAAGGTTTCCTCTTTATTGTGTTACAACACAACACACACATCTGACATTTCTTGATCTGGGATACAGTGCAAAATGTATTTTCATGACACATAGTGGTAGCGTGCCTCAGCCAGCATCAAGTGAGCACTATGAAATTGGAACTATAAAGATTCCAGATAGAGCCCCGTTTAGACTGAAAAGGCTTCCAAAAATTTCAATTAAGCCAATTCGAGAATCACCTGACAGTGCCTTGGATATATAGAGGCGCTAAATATTAGTGGACGGAGGCATCGTAAATTGAATTCTCCCGAAAAAGCTTGGTCGGTCGCCATTACAGACTTTGATATACGACCAATAGTCTCTGGCGCGCGGAATTTTAACAGAACGCAAAATTCGATCATCTAGCGCTATCCTTTGCTAACTTTAATAAACCTAAGCGGGACAGAACGAAGTTTCCAACGTTCCGTTTTTTGGTGGACGGTTGTGAATAAGAACGGGCGACGGACGGCGTTCGGTGCGAACTAATTGGATTTTTCATTGCAAAACTATAGGTGGGCAACACTAATTTACGATTTGAAAATTTGCCAAAGGCCACGTTGTTCCGTGATTACGTTGTTTATGTTAAGATTTTCGTTTTGTAGCGGCTCTAATGGGTTAGTGCAAGTTTATGGCGGCGTAACCGAGCACGATGCCGTTAAAAGGTTTAGCACGGTTAACTGCATAAGACGAACGGTTTTAAAATAACTACAAAGTAATAGTGTTTGAGCTTTTTACTTTGTTTGCAAAGGCTCCGATTTATTTAGCCTTGGTTGCTACGATTATGTCTGACGCTGGAGGTAGCAATAATGCACGCAATGGATGGGAAATATATTAGCTTACTTTTTCACACCTCTCATTCAGAAAAGTAAGCTTTCCTCCCTGTTGAAAGGGATCAAAGTGCAACTTTTCTGTTCAAGGCTTTTCTAAGTGTTTTTTTGCTTGAAGTTGATAATTGTAATTAAAACCACGCCATTTTCTATGCTGGTAGCTCTTTAATTATATTTAGAATTATTTTTTCAAGTTTTTTAATGTTCGGTGTGAAAAGTTGTATGAGCTACTCGGGAGCTTAACTTAATTATTTTCATCTTGGGCGTTAACACTTGAATCCCTCATTATGCTCTGGATTCTAGTTTAGAATCCTTCGCTACATTCTGGATTCGATGTAGCGCCCTCGCCGTAAATACATCATTTTGCACCCTCGTGACACAAATAACTATTTCAGTCTACCCTAGGACATAATGCATGCGATTGCTTCAAAGTATAAAGCAGCAGTCACAAAACACAATAAAGAAAAAAAGCCATTAAATATATGCACAAAGGTGAACTAAGGGATCTCTACCAGTAAATCTTTGAGTAGATGACGGAAAGTATAGTGTTCAAACATTAATTTATATTGACTTTATTAGACTAGGTGTCGTTACTTGCATCTTTATTTATTACGATTACTTGATTAAAGGTAATAGGTAGGTACTACAGGCAATTATGAATGAAATGAAACATTTTATTGAGATGCTTCGCGTATTTATAGCTCCGTCGTTTCATTTCGCTGGCTCAATAAATTCCAATTCAACGTGACGTCCAGACTTTCTAGACTCGCTTATACCTGAATCAACTTTTGTTCTTTCCAAGCCAATAAACTTAAGACACTTCAGTAATTTTAATTTTAAGTGACACTAATCGAATTTGCAGTCTTAATCCGACCTTAGCTCAAACCCGTGTCCAAAGCTAAATATATTACTCTTATACATTTTATTCATGAGCTTTATCAAATTTGTTCGGGCTCTCATTTGGTCCTCGAAAAAATCGACCGCACGAATTTTCCAGTTGCAAAGCCGCTTTATTTTGTGACCAATTAGTGTAATGGAGGCACCAAATAGGGTACTTGAATGTAATTGATTAAGTTAAAACAGCTTTAGGTACGAGTAGGTACTTATTCGGCGAGTGCTTGATATGAATAAGTAGAAACGACACACGTAAATGATATAAAAGCATATAATTGTTAGTTATTAAGTATTTTAGTTTGCATCAAATCTAGCACAGAAATATTTTTTTAAAACACTTATAAAAAGCACAAAAGAAAACATAAAAGGGAAAAAATAGAATGTACCAGTTGCATTTCTTCCCGCGCAAATGGTAAAAGCCCATCGAGGGGTTGGCCGAAAATCTTATGGATCATGTTATATAGGCGATGTGGCTAGCAACCCATCACTGTTTTGATTCCCCTTTCCATCCGTACCACAATCATGCTAAACGTGGTCTTTAACTCTTGTCACCTTAGACTCTGTATACCCCGTAAGGAATAAAGACGTGATTTATGTATGTATAAAAAGCACATTTTTGCTTTGTAAAATTTTCGTACATTTTAAATTATTCATCATTTCAATTAGGCAAAAAAATTTGGCCCTATACATAATTTTGTGAGGCCTCAGCCAAATTCTCCCTCTAATAATAATACCTCTGAGTATATTTATTCAGCAGATCGCAAAAGGCTATTTTACGTATATTTTTTTACTATACCAGCCAAGAAGAATGCACCGCAAAAACGAACCTAAAAAAACTTTTAAATCTCACGAAATTTACAAATTTGAAACCTTGCACGTTGCACTTATAAATACTTCCATTCCTAAACGAAACCACTTTCGTCTCGCAGTCGTAAGTCGCATGTTTTATTCTCATTTCTGAGACCACGAAAAATGTACCTGAAAACCCAGTAACTGTAGAAAAATAATATAAATAAGTTGCCTGTTACTTAGCTGAGTGACTGAGGTTTCAAAGTTCGTTTTAATTTTAAAAGTTATAGCCTCATGTAAAGTTTTTCCCAAAACTCGAAATTTCCCATTTGAAACGTATTACTAAACTATCGTCGTGTAATATGCTTCCATGCTGGTCTGGGAGTAAAGAAAAAGCATAGAATGTACCAGTGGCTTCTCCACCCGCGCATATGGTAGAAGCCCGTCAAGGGAATGGGCATAGGAATCATGTTATAAGCGATGCGGCTACCATAGCAACCCATCACAATTTTGATTCCCTTTTCCATCCATACGCCCACAATCATGCTAAACGTGGCCTTTAGTTCTTGTTACCTTAGGCTCTGTCTACCCCGTAAGGGATACAGACGTGATTTATGTATGTATGTAACATCGTGTCTACATATTTAAGGACATAATACACAGCGTTTGATATTTAAAACAGTCCCAAGAAAGGATTTTTCACAAACTTTTCACTTATAAAAACACGCGGTTAAGAAGTTACGAGTGCAAAACAAACGTCTACAATTCACAAGAAAAGAAACAATAAGCGTTCTCGCAAACCCACGAGGGAATTTGAAAAGTTTTCCATTGCAGTCACATTGTAATATTCTTAAGCGAAAGTACGAGTCCTGAGCCCGTCGTTAAAATAATATAGAAACAAGTAGTTCTATGCAGAATAAGTGCCTGCGCTAGGGGGGGAAACGTGAGCTCGAATACCAATATTCTAAAAGCATGCTCACACATTCAGCGTGTGTACTAACATACATTATTCAATGCGAGATATTTATTTAATATATCCAGATGTCTGAAACGTATTCACGCTGCTATATAATCTTTCCAAAAATAAGGTCTTAGTACTGAGTTAGAGCTAATCGAAGAAAGGCGATAAGTCACATGAGAACTGACTCAAACATTGTTGTACCACTTGCATGTTAAAATAATTATATATTTTTATTATTATACAACAAGGAAGGCAAACGAGCCTGTGGGTTATCTATTGGTAAGTAAATTTCTAAATGACACTGAAAATTAGAACACAGAAAAATCCAGAAAGTAAAGCTATGGCCGGGAACCGAACCCGTACATCATTCCGTGATGCGTGCTATACCGCTACACCACCCATAGCAGGTAAGCAACCACCATTTCTCATGGACATCCGAAACACCAGAGCATTGGAGATTGGTTGCCAGCCTATTGGGCGTAGATAAAAATAACTTATGTGCCAGTAATTTCACCATCTGTAAAACTCTCCATGCCGGAACACAGCAATACCGAGTAAGGTGGTGATAGCGATCCGGACGAACCTTGCTTAATCGTGGGACCCGCTAAATAATACTTATGTAATTATTTTGGTTAAAACAGTTGATACCAAAATATCCGGGAACATATTACAAAAATATTTTTTCTTTTCCTTGAACAGGCACAGGCTTGGTTTTCCTCATATATTCGTGTTTTGAATTGTATCTCGTGTTAAAAGATCTTTTTCGTTGTTAAATAAAACATATGCGAGAACAATCATATTCCTTTATGTAAATCTACAATTACAATACAATACAATACAATACAAATACTCTTTATTGAACACCACAAATCAGTACAAAACAATACAGAATCAAAGAACAAAGTAGACAATACAGTATTACAGTATTTATTGTGTTTTCTTTAATGTTTTCAAAGCCAAACTCTTAAATTTTTGATTCTTTTACTTTCGCCTGCAATAAAATATTACCTAATTATATCTGACAGTTGTTACAGCCAAAAAACCCTGACAAAAATGCAAGCAAACAGTTAAACTAATATTCTTCTGCAAGGGACCTTCTTACTATACGTGTATAATTAATTATATTCTATAGAGAAATAAATAAAAGACATAGTAACGGCGTCGTCGTGAACGAAAAGCAATTACGCTCTCATCACGACAATATCGCCGGAAGCTCCCTGTTAGGTCCCATATCAGATGTTCCTATCCATTTCGCATTTTATCATATAATTTTGCGGATAACAGCTCATAGTCTCTCAAGGGAAGCCCGATGTCAAAACTCATGATGTTTTCCATTAGGCTAGTGACGTGTCTCTTGCCTTTAGTGCGTCTCGCTCGAACTGCGGGGGAATGGTTTGTGAGAGAAGAGATCAGCGAGTTTGTTTCTAATTTGTACAAAAGTATAGTCTTCGCGCGCGAGCCCTAATAATCGTAAGTATCAAATAAAAGGAATGGCGAACTTACTCTGCTGTTTCTATATTGCAATTCGGTTAACCTCTTACTCGACTTTTCTGACAGGAAATCTTAATTATTTGCAAACGCGCTGTGGTTAAAAAAAAACGTAGTACAAAAGTTACAAAACCCAGTTTTTTTAATTTTATTAAAATGTAGTACAGTTTGACAACAAAAATAATGCTCCACGATGTACCTGCGCAGTATACCAATTTTAGTAGCGCGGGAAACTCTGGCGCTGTTATTGGTCGATCGATTTCGTACCAACAATGGCAAAATCGTGTAAGCGGGACAGAGCTAAGAATGCAAAGCAAGCAATACTCAGCCAGCTGCGCTTGCAAATAAAGTTCAATATAGATTATTTACACGTTCGGCTACCATCGGAAACTGGTCGGCGCTTCTCTGCGCAAACGAATACTGCCGATGCGCATTATATTTGTTGTCAAACTGTAACTCACTAACATACGGACCAACCATACGTAGGTATTAAAGAGTCTTAACAAAGATGTTGCGCACGAAAAGGCTGAATATTCGCAAGACTGATATTCACACACCGGCTACGAGCTCGGGCGTGGTGCACACTCAATTTCCTCAGCCCTCGATTACTTGGAGCTCGCTCGTGGAATATAGCTATTTTGGGCTGCTAAAATTATGTTATATGTTTAATTAAATTAACTTTCCAGCAAATTATGAGAATGTTAATGATCATGATTTTTCAACTAATGTAATCTATATATTTATAGCTTTTTTGAAAGATAATAACACTAATATTATAAAGACGAACGTTTGTAAGTGTGTATGTGTGTGTGTGTGTGTGTGTATGATTGTTACTTCTTAACGCGGAAACGGCTGGACGGATTTGAATAAAATTTTAACGGAGATAGCTGGTACCGTAGATTAACCCATAGGTTACTTTTAGCCTATAAAATTGTATAGTTCCCGCAGGATAGTGATAAACATATATGTCGAGTCGCAACGTAAATAATTATTGCAGAATATAACTATCAACATCAGTTTTTCAATCTAATTCTAAGCGGACGAAGTCGCGGGCAGAATAATAGTAAAATAAAGTTCTAAAGTTTTTTCCGAACAGATTTTCTTAGTAAATCGCTAAAGCTTATGTTTTGATCCTAACAATATTAAGGCGCGGTATAAGAAACCCTCGTTCTCAGAAATTGTATTAATTTTTCCTTTTTTAATGGATGTCTCGGATAAATAGAGTTTACGTTATTTTTGACGTAGGTAGCTTACATTGACGGACGTAAGCTCTTTTCGTACGGCAGTCATGTTAGTTGATGTCAAGAGGTGAAATCAGTCAGGCAGATATTACATTATATTTTTAGTAGGGAAAGAACGTGTAAATGCTCGAATACTTATAAGTGCGGTGAGTTCATGACTTTATATGCTACACACACACATAAATCACGTCTTTATCCCTTAGGGGGTAGACAGAGCCTAAGGTAACAAAACCTAAAGGCTACGTTTAGCATGATTAAGGGCGAGGTGGAAAGGGATATCAAAATAGTGATGGGATGCTAGCCGCATCGCCTATGACATGATTCATAGGAATCATGGTTTTTAACATAGTTTTTGGCATAGGCCCATTCCCTCGATGGGCTTTTACCATCTGCGCGGGAAGAGAAGCAACTGGTACATTCTATGTTTTTTCTTTACTCCCAGACCAGCATGGAAGCCCACCCTACCCATACTTTTTTATTCTACCCATACTTTTTTGACAGACTGATCAATGCAATTCAAAACTAAGTTCAAATCCCAACAGCAGCCATGTGACAAGTCCAAAAAATATTTCTTTATCTAATGACAACAATTGAAGCGTTTCTGATGGAATAGTTCTATATTGTACTAACTTCTACCCGCGACTTCGTCTGCGTAGAATTATACATAAAAACCTTTCTCTTGAATCACTCTCTCTATTTAAAAAAACCGCATCAAAATCCGTTGTGTAGTTTTGAAGATATAAGCATACATAGGGACATAGGGACATAGGGACAGAGAAAGCGACTTTGTTTTATACTATGTAGTGAAAACGCACTAAGTATACTAGATCTGATAAGGAGGTTTAAAGCGTACCGTAAACAGGGGTGACTTTGATTTACGGGGTGACTTTCACTTCTTATGGTGCCTCTCCAACTAGTGAAGGTTGGCAGTCAGCTCCGCATACTTCACACGGTCCCTGGCTAGGCTGATCAAGCTCCGCTGCACTTGTGATTCCAGTCCATTCCATGATATTTCGCAGCCAGGATTTCTTCCTTGACTGACGGGTTGACTTTAAAAAGTAGTTATTATGATGAAATGATTAATTTTTGAACAATGTTTTCATCGATAGCCTTTGCAAAAAGACAAGAGAAAAGAGAAGAGAGTACAATAAAGTCTACGATAGACTACAAGCCCATGGACAAAAAGACGTGAAATGAACCAGCGTGAAACACATTTATGGAATTTCTCAGGTACAAGTGAGGAATTACGACTAATTATTAATTTACGGCGTTTTTATAGCTTATAGATGATTAAAAATAAATGTCGAAAGACCTAGTGCCGCTTTGAAGTGGTGGTGCCGGAAGTTAGTGCATTTTTTTTTTTAACATTTAATGTAGTATGGATAAAAATCTGTACCGCTCAGAAAAGACGGCATAGCGCTCAGAGTTATTTTATGATATAGTAACAGCCTTCTAAGCGTGTTTCACGCTGGTTCATTTCACAAGTTTTTTTTGTCCATGGGCTTGTAGTCTACGAGTACATGCCAATCATTCACCGCATATGAACAATATCGATTTTATAGCAATTTTAAAACCCCGGTTAGTGGTAGTTGTTTTTTTTTCTCAATACGCTTTCTATTTTCTCATAATGCTTTGTTTTAGAATTTTCGATACACGAATAAGTCAACAAAGTGAAACAATGTTGTAAGTAACTCTATCAATTTGTTTATCGAGATTCGGATTTTCTGTTTAGACAAAATATTTACCAGCATATGCGATACTGTTTCTTAGAACTAATCGCTAACAAGTTTTTGTTTGTGTGCTTACTGCATATATATTTAAAATAAAACTAAATAAGTACAAACAATCTTCCATGCTGGTCTGGGAGCAAAGAAAAAACATAGAATGTACCAGTTGCTTCTCTTCCCGCGCAGATGGTAAAATCCCATCGAGGGAATGGGCGAAATTCTTAGGAATCATGTTATAGACGATGTGGCTAGCAACCCATCACTATTTAGATTCCACTTTCCACCTATACGCCCACAGTCTTGACTCAGTCTTGCCACAGTGGCCTTTAGTTCTTGTTACCTTAGGCTCTGCCTACCCCGTAAGGCGTAAGGTATATATGTAGACGTGATTTATGTGTGTGTGTGAATGAATGTCGCAAAAGTTCAAACAATTTCGAGCTGATTGTACTCCGATACGCAATTTATAAAATTCAACTTTGAAATTGAGTTGAGTTGATTTGTGATTTCATTTATCTTTTCGCTTTATATTTTTGGTCAGTAGACGCAGAAAACTACTTTAAACTTAGATCGAGTTCGCCAAACTGACTTTCAAGTGTTTTGTGTAGTTTCATGAGATGAAATATGCCTTGGGTGTCCCTATAAGTGCAACAACTGAATAAAGAATGGTCGACTTTAAATTGAATAATTTATTTAAGACGAGTTTTATTTGTTTATAAATGTGTCAAAAGAAGGGCCAAGAATATTTTTTTATGTTTATTTTTTCAAAGTCGTTTTACGTCATTAATTTATACTTAAAACTAAAACAAAAGCAATTGTTCGGTAATTTAGAAACGGATCAAAAAAAAATATGTTAAACTTTTGGAGTTTTGGTGGGCTAATTTAAATAACATAAAAAAGAAGCCTAAAAACCGAGAATTTTAGTTACCATGTCAAATTACAGCACAATACAATAAAAATATTCTTTTTTGAACACCACAAAACAATGGGTAATATAATAAAACTACAAAAATAAAAAGACAATTTAGTCAATGTCAAAGGTGGTCGTATCGCTTAAAAGCTATCTCTACTCTACCAGACAACTCAGATAAATGAAATTTCCAGTATTTTAATTTATAATAAAAAAAATATTATTCTACTACTTTCCGTAGCTTTCTATCTACAGCAGTGACTCAGAAAACCACCAAGTTTCATGTTAATTTCCTTTTAATAAACACAATACATGACTAGTGTTGCACGTTCCGCCAAAATTACAACAACAGGCTTTAGTTGCTCGCGGGTGAATGTTGTAACCGTTTTTACGGGCACAAATATTTAGCGAAGACCTCTTTGAGCACAAGGGGAGTTCCATGCATTATTCAGCGCTCCAATTGTCTACTGCATCTCAGTTGGCGGTTGCGTTTAAAATTCATTCAACAACGGACCGAGTTCTTACCAAAGGGGCAGTCTTTATTATTATTTCTTAGCCGGGAAACTTTTAACTCAACAGTTTGTGAAACGCTCTTGTTATTGTTTCCAATCTTAGGATGAAAGAAGTTGGAATAAGTTAATAAGCGGCTGCTATTTATCTAAGAATAATTTCTCTAAGTAATGCTGAGACAGTTTTGAATTTAGCTAATATCGTTGATATGTAAATAATAGAGCCATTAGCATACAACGCTGCCTCAGTTGGCGACGGACCAGCGCCGCGCACAAAACTCACTATTATTAAATTGGCTCGGTTGTAAAACGCCAATTTTTACGAGCAATCCTCTCTAAATTCGTCGACAAAGTATGAGCAAGTAGAATCCTAAAACAATATTGTACAAAGCTTATGGTTTTATCAATTTAACAGTTGCCCTTAACTGTTGTCGAGTAACGGTTATAATAAAATGTGTTTATGATGTAACTGTGTTTATGTTACTTTGTTTCTGAGCCTTTTAACGAGGCGGGGAAGTCTGTGCAAATACGGGGACGGGTCCGGTCCGCCCCGTCCAATTATTTTCCCGTCTTTGTCTTTTATTTTAATTATTTTTATAGGTACCTACTGCACGTGGGGGCATTATGTTACGGTAACCGGTTAATTGCGTGTTGATCCACTTATAACGAAGAGTAACGTGGTCTATTTAAATTGATCAAAATGGTTTTAAAGTCGCTAAGTGGATAACGTAAAAGAATGGCAGTTCTTCGTGGATGGATACCTCTTTCTCAATATGTTTCCGTCACGCTTCAAACGTTAGAGGACACGCGACTATTACCCAAAAACTACTGCTCAAAAATATAATAGGGATCAAAGTTTTACGAGAATTCATAACTCGGGATTGATACCTAAACATTTTTGATGTGTGTATTAAATTTCCAATATAACCGAAATACCACAATATTATTTTTCAAAAACCTATTTCATGAGGTCTCATATTAATTATTTTACTAAAATTGCCTAATTATTTGCAATTTAATTTGTTAACATTTACAAAAAGTTTAAACACGAGCCACTAAAGTTAACTTAAAATTTTTGAGAAAAGTTTGGTACGGCCGTGCCGCTTTTTTGGTAACCTTGGCGGGGGTACTACCGTGCCCCCAGAAACATAACAAAAATAAAACTTGCGCTAAAAATTGTATTTAATCGGACCCCTAGGTAGGTTCCCCATCACGCAGGCAGCATTCCTCCGCTATATTGCAATGTAATTTGTAATTGCAAAATAATATCATTGTTAATATTTTCATCCTGATCAAGGAAATGTTAATGAACAAATAATATTTTCATAATGCTTTCACTATATGGATATTTTAAACTCACTCTTTCTCGGTCCTTCGTTTAATGCTCCTCTCAGTTACTAAATGTTAACTGGTAGAGATCCCGTATAGGGATAGGTTCGCTTTTGTGCATATATTTAAGGTATTTTTTGTGATTTGTCTCTGTTTCTTTATATTTGTACAATAAAGCATTTACTTACTTATTTACTTACATTGCTAGTTCGCTACCATCACCGTGATACTGGTAAATGCTAGTTCATTGGTTATTAAGGACCTTCGCAATTACTCATGAAAACGGTTCTCAAAAACATATACTGTTACACATACATACATACACAAATCACGTCTTTATCCCTTACGGGGTAGACAGAGCCTAAGATAACAAGACCTAAAGGCCACGTTTTGCATGATTGTGGGCGTATAGGTGGAAAGGGGAATCAAAATAGCGATGAGTTGCTTGCCGCAGCGCCTATAACATGATTCCTAAAATTT
Organism: Pandemis corylana; assembly: GCA_949127965.1. Lineage (NCBI taxonomy): Eukaryota > Metazoa > Arthropoda > Insecta > Lepidoptera > Tortricidae > Pandemis > Pandemis corylana. The sequence continues at coordinate 8,639,354 of OX421866.1, read as the reverse complement.
TCGCCCACTCCCTCGATCTATATTATTTTTGTCAAACAGTCATCATAAAAAAAAGCTTTCCTAAGCCGTCTCCTGTCAAAAATCCTGCCATTTCAAACGTGACATTGCCGTAAATAGACAAAACACACTTGGAATTTCATGGTTGTCGAGTCGTAAAACAGGAGCGAGGAAAAAGATGTGACGGGCGAAAAAGATTTTTAGGCGATCATTTTATGACCGTTTTTATGGAAAATGCTTTTGACACGCAATTCTAGTCATGTTAGGGGGTACTAAGAGGTCGTCATGGCGAAGATAGCATACATTATGCAGGTTCGTTCAGGCCTATGTGTGTATGTTGACGCAATGCTTCTATTAAGTACGAGTACATATCATAACCATTCCACTATCATCATATCATTTCATTATCATTTGATTCCACTTTCCACCCCTACGCCCTCAGTATCTTGCTAAACGCGGCCTGTAGGTCTTGTTACCTTAGGTTCTGTCCACTCCATAAGGGATAAAGACGTGATTTGTGATGTGACATATCATAACCAGCTGTTGCCCGCTCTGTTGCCCGACGAAGGTCTGCAAAGAATTCGTTTATCGCTATCCCGAAGGAATTACGCCATTTTACGGGATAAAAAGTACTGTACTGACTATAGTACAGACTATAATCTGTTTCTGTTCCACATTTTATCCAGACCCTTTCAACCGTTCTGGCGTGATAGAGTAACAAACATCCATCCATCCATCCATACTTACAAACTTTCGCGCAGGATAACTGGGAACGTTTCATTTGTTATGTGTGTATCGACAGTTTTCTCTTTCAATTAAATATTCGCTGTATTCTCATATTTGATAGCGGATTCGAAAGATATATTTTTTTAGAGTTCCGTACTTTAAAAAGAAAAATAGAACCCCGATAGGATCACTTTGTTGTCCTTCCTTCCGTCTGTCAATTAAAATCAAATCAACCTTCTAAGTCAACTCAATCAAAAGATACATACATACATGCATATATCACGTTTTTATCTCTTACGAGGTAGACAGAGCCTAAGGTAACGAAACGTTAAGGCCTCGTTTAGGATGATTAAGGGCGTATAGCTGGAAAGGGAAATCAAAATAGTGATGGGTTGCTAGTCGCATCGGCTATAACATGATTCCTAAGACTTTCGCCCATTCCCTCGATGGGCTTTAACCATCTGCGCGGGAAAAGAAACAACAGGTAAATTCTATGTTTTTTCTTTACTCCCAGACCAGCATGGAAGAAAAGATACAATCAGTGGAAAAGGTGTTTCCATACAAATTGCCGTGCTCCCAAGAAATAAGGGTTGTATTTTGGTTGTATTTTTTTCTTGTTTTTTTTCCTATCAAATTGTGTATATTCTCTTATATTTGTGTCTTGCAAAAAGGAATAAATGTCTTCTTTCTTTTTTGCACAACTAATAAAATAAATCTAACAAAAAAATTATGGCCGTCTATGTAAGTAGCCAACTTAAAATGACCTCACACGGCCTAAATTTTGCTTAGGAGCAAGGCTCAGCTAACACTGGATTTGTATTGTCAAATTTGTACAGAACCCACGGTGCGCGAGCCCGTCTCGCACGCGCCCGGTTTGTTTTATACATTCACTGCTGGCTATCAATCTCTGCACATCGTCAGGTGCTGCAAAACGTTCAGCATTCGAATAGCTGTAAAGTTGTGCTAGTGGCTGTGGGAGGAATTCACGAAAGCGCATATACACAATTACACACTGCCGGCAGCGTATACGTTAATAAAAACAGCAAATAGTTAAACTGGTGTTCATGAAATTAACTTTCTTGAATTAAATCTCGTTGCTTCTCTTCCCGCGCAGTTGGTAAAAGCCCATCGTGGGAATGGACGAAAATAGGAATCGTGTTATAGGCTAGCAACCCATCACTATTTTGATTCCCCTTTCCACCTATGCGCCCACAATCATTCTAAACGTGGCCTTTAGGTTTTGTTACCATAGGCTCTGTCTACCCCGTAAGGGATAAAGACGTGATTTATGTATGTAGGTAAAGATGCTCTTGCTAAAATAAACTCATGCTAGTTTGAAGCTCAGTCGGCGTATGAAAATGTTGAGCGCTTTAGTCTTTCGTCATAATAGTAAGTAAGTACTTACTACTTACTCAAGTAAGTAAGTAAGTAAATGCTTTATTGCACAAATCATTGGCGTAGCTAGGTAACTAAGGGCCCTGGTGCAAATAAAAAAATGGGGCCCCACTACTATCTAAACTGATTACGTTTTAATAATAATAGTTCGATCGAGATTTTCTGGTAAGGATTCGAGGGCCCTCAGAACTTGAGGGCCCCGGGGCACTGCCCCGCCTAGTCCCTAGGTAGCTACGCCACTGGCACAAATATAAATAAATAGAGACAAATCACAAAATAAGACTTTAAATATATGCAATAGTCTTTGACGTAAACACATATCAAACTAACTAAAAATGCTTTTTTATTTAACCTAGATTTAATTATTTAAGCAAATGGCCATAAATGATAGATACAATTGTATGATTAACTGCAGTCCAACCCTTTAAAAAATCCATCGCAATTTCAACCTTCAGGTGCCTGTCTAATCTACTCGGTACACAAACTACTTTCTCATACAATTTACACCACAAAGTTGCCCATAAAAGCTAGTCGCTTGTAAATTGTCATTACACCTAGTAACCAAATATTTACGTCGGCAAAACATAAATGTACGACGTCGCATGCTTTGACCTAAACTAACACGCAAAATAGGCAAGTAAGCCAAGGCAGTTTCCTTTATCGGAAACGGAAAACCGGAAAAGTGCAACCTATTTGTAGACACTGACGGTTCCGTAAAAACCGGAGTTTATTTTCGAATATGCATTTTAATCGCACTAAGTCTGCTTGTCTATTACTCTACGATATAGTAAGACCTCTACAATAAAAATTATTTATTGAAAAAACTTGAAACCGTTCTAGTTGTAACTTTTTTTTTAAATAATAATAAAGATATTTATTGCCACAAAACAAAAAAGACATGATACATATTTATCCAAAAGATGCACACAATAATAATTAAAAAATAAAGAAACAACAATTGTATGTACATAACACAATTACACAACAGCTGGTGGCAACAGGCTCAGGCTCAGCATGAGCTGCCAGTTTAGATTTAAAAAAAAAACTAGCAGCGCTGGTTTTCAGCCTGCGCCCTTCGCACAGCGTGGCAGACACATTCAATTAAAAAGGCCGGGTAGGGCCAATTTTATATTTAGGACAAATATTATATTCTTACATACATACATACATACCGTCACGCCTCTTTCCCACAGGGGTAGGCAGAGACTACTTTGTTCCACTTGCTACGATCCTGACATATTTCTTTAGCTTCATCCACAGTCATCAATCTCTTCATACATGCTCGTCGGTTTCGGGTACTTCTGATCTGACCTTTTTCCAAAACGTCTCCTATTTGGTCTCGGAACGTCCGTCTAGGCCTTCCCCTCCCAACGTAACCATTCAAACTCCCCATATAGATCTGTTTAGTTAGTCTATTTTCATCCATCCGCTCTACACTTTACTAATTATATTCTATATTCTTACTAATATTATAAAGGCGAAAGTTTGTATGTTAGGATGTTTGGATGTTGGTTGCTCTTTCTTGGGAAAACAGCTAAACCGATGTTATTGAAATTTGGTACAGTGACAGTTACAGTCCCGGAAATGGATATAGAATAGTTTTTATCCCAGAATATCGCATAGGTCCCGCGGGATAGCGATAAGCGAATTTATCGCAGACGGAGTCACGGGCAACAACTAGTTTTAAGTGCATGTAAAATGACTATGTAACACCATTGACCTCTGACACTTAAGCTATTAGAAATTTTTAATGGTGTGAACAAGCCCTTAGTGAAAAATCCATGGTGTTGAGATTCAGTACCTAAAAAGAAAGACAGACGACGTAGGCATAGCAACAGGATCCAGTGAGCACCATACACTACGGGACCCTAAAAACAGGTGAGTTGTAGTGGAATCGACGGAACAAACTACCGACAGCGTTGGATTTATGTGTTGAAGTTACCATCAATCGTTGCTTACGATTTGCCGTGCCTTCGGTGTAGGCAGGCGGGGTAGTCAGTCATCTTTGGGAGATAAGTAAAGCAACCCACATATTTGTCAGTATCGATTTGGGAGAGAGAGAGAGAGAAATATTTTATTTACCCATATTCGGTACACACTGAAAAAAAGAACAACACACTAACCTAATACATTAAACTAAGTATCTATATCTAAAAATTGTAACGAAATGATGTATACCGTCAAACACGCCAAGATTGCCCACTTTTTTGAGAAAAACTGTATTTTTTCAAGTTTTTTGTATGAAACCCGGGACACATTTGTGTATCTGTGGCAACTCTGAGATCATGTGCATGCATTGATTTATCAAAATCTAAAATTAGTAGAAGTTTTCTTTATCATATCACCAATCAAGAGGGCGGGCAAAATAATCTGAACTTTTAGCCAACATTGCCCACGTAGATTTTTAGCGAATTGCCACGTTGATTTTTACCTTATACAGATGACATAAACATCAATGAAAGTATTTTGGCAATGAAGGCGATCGACTGACAAAATAATTCAATATCATTCATACTTTCCTAATGAAATGTGTGGGCAATGTTAGCCTGTCATTTTTGCTCTTCTCCATACAAACGGCATGTAACGATTTAAAAGTATCAGGGTTGTCAAATTTGGATTAAAAAAAAAAAAAAAAAATTTGCACAAAGTCGGTAAGTAGCTGAAGTATTAAAACAGTTTCTAAGACGCAAATTTGTTTATTACACTGTGGCGTGCGGTGGATCAGTTGACATCGTTAGCCTCGCGATGTAATGCTACTGGAACAATTTTACTGGAATAATGTGAACCAGGCATAAGGACCCTTTTGCTAGGAAACTTCACATTTTTCTCGGGATAAAATATTTTTTTCTACTTACCAATCTACCTACTTGAAACTTTAAAAAAAACATACAGACGAATTGAGAACCTCCTCCTTTTTTTGAAGTCGGTTAAAAAAAAGAAAAGGTGCCAACCCTAAGCGTTTTTTGCTGGCGGGCAATGTTGACAAACATACAGCTAAACTTCACTGGGTAATTTTGCCCATCATGATAACTTTTGTTATATACGAGTTAAGTAACGAAACAATTCGCATTACAAACAATCGATAAATTTGACTTGTGTATTTGCCATGACGCACAATTGACTACTAAATTTCGTCAGTAATTGGCCCACAAAAATATACTCCGTACTCGACAAGCGCCAACAGGTTACTGGATGAAGTCAGGAGCGCACGCGCTACTCTGTGTTGCCACAGGTATAGTTTATTATCTACCAATGTCATGAATGTTGCCATAATTCTGTAACTTTTTTTATTATTTGTAGATTTCCTTAGAAATTGTGTTTTGGGCAAAATATACCCTGGTGGCAAAGTTGGAGTGTTTGACGGTAATGGGCCCCACTTAGCGCATCGTAGCGACAAGCCGCAACTCACTTTTTCTGTGGGATTCAATGGCAAATAGCAATAAACGTACTCTTTTATCAATTCGATCTGCTTTAACTTACAAAATGAAGATTTAATTGGCCATTTTCTTACGGTGCCATTTTATTGTCTGACAGTTTGGTTAACAGCAGCATTCTTAGTGTAAGTTTTCGGTCACAGAACACGTCTTGAACGCGTTTGCGTTTATATGTCAAACACTATGAGAACAGTTTGTGGCCGTTTCGGTCCGCAAGTGACGTTTACGTGAACGCGTTCGAGACGTTTATTCGTGTGAAAATTCTCTAGCGTAAGTTTTCGCGTATAAAAACGTCTCGAACGCGTTCATGTAAACGTTTCAATTACTATGGAATAATTGGCAGCGCTACTTGCGTATCGAAACGGCAACAAACTGTTCTCATAGTATTTGACATTTTAACGCAGACGCGTTCGAGACGTATTTTGTGACCGAAAGCCTACACTAAGCATACTGACACTAGAGGGAGAGTAAACTTAGTGACGATGTGAACTTGAATTTGAACGTGCACTCAGAACATTTTTTTTTGAGAAGTGTTAACGACAGTTAACATCAATACCATTTATCAAAGTGACTTTCATTGGTAGATAATCTTTATTAGAAGCGATACCTAACAAAGAGTAATAACGAAAGCAAAAGACCACTATCTATCTAGCTGTCACATTTTTAAACTAAAATGCTTTTATGGCTACGATTTTGTTTGCAAACGCTATGATCTCGGTCAACAGCTTCAAAATGCAAGCGATATTCAAAATTATTAGATCAAATTCAACAACAAAAAGTTTTATACATTAAATTAATCCCACGTCAGGAGCACTCGGTGCTTAGCAGACCGTAGAGGCCAAACCATTATTTTGACATTTCGAAACGTAAACACGTAAACAGTGTCAGCAGAGCGCTTCAGGTTACCGCAAAGCAATAAATTTTTCCCTTAAGTAATGCAACACATTCCATTGATAAATTATTTTTTAGGCAATCCCTTCCTCATTCAATTTCGTGGATAGATATATCTGGCCTCGCATTTGGAGTATTTATTGTACTGCCTAGTCGAATTTACATCTCAATTTTAAATATTTTAATGATTCAGGTGTTACTTTGCGGAGGTCTATTTCAATGAAAAAAAATATGTACCTTGTTACTCCGCTACTTCGCTGCTTGCTCCGTTGAGTAGCGAAGTGACGAGGTAAGTATTTTTTGATTATCTCAATTTTAGTCGCAATCACTTACAAATTATGATAATATGACAAGCTGATCAAAAATATTAGGTATATTTTCCTCTAGCATTTCTGGTTTCTGTCTTTCCTATGGGTGCATCTTGTCACATCAAAGCCGCTTTGGTTGCAAGTCTCTTTGAGAACAAGCCCAAGTTTACATTGATAAATTAGAAAATGTTAAAATTTATAAAGATATTTCTCGTCGTAACAAATGAGCAACCATTTTGTCGCTGCAAATTACGTACCTTAAAATGTTTTTGTTCTCCCCAACCTATGCTAAGTTTGGAAACAATGGAGGCTGGCAATGAGATACGTCAAAACTGTACGAAAACATTTAAATAAAGTTTCGGTTGTCTACAAAACAGACAGTCGGAGTTCCAAATTATGTAGATTGTTGCTGAAGCTTAAATTACATGTCTTCGTTTGATATTTAATATCAAAGACATTTTTACTCGAGCACTACTTAAATGATTAAGTGCTTCCAATGAGTATCAATTAGTTCTAGATTTCTATAAGTACTTAAACAAATAAGTTTACACGTTCACTATGGGTTGAGGCAAAACCGCCTCAATCTCGACTGTACATTGGTGCGGAGCTAAAAGTTCGTGTTATCTCTCTCGTGCGGGAGCTGCCGTCGTTTACTTACAGGGCGTGTAATAAAGCCAAATATACATTTCTATGTTTTTCAAAGCCAGACTCGTTGGTACAAAAAAATGTTTGAGGTCTAAATAATCCTCGAACGCACTTTTTTTTATTCGATTTCGATTCTAATAACAACTAAAGGTAATTAAAAATAAATACAAAATGCAAAGGAATATAGGTAGGTACACGGAAAAAAGTTCCTTTCGTATTTTATCGAAACTGTTCGTACTTTTCAACTAGCTTACGGCGAGTGCTAACGCAAATTGAGATAAAACGATAAATTTCAGCCATTTCCGTCTAAATATTATAGAGAGAGCATCATTCACTACGTAATGTACTGGGACTCAAACTCAAAATAACAAATGTAAATAATAATATTATGCAACTGAAAATGGCTTCTGAGGTATTGTATCGGAGATGCTCGATGAGATGTTGAATTTTTCGTCGATAATTTATCGGTAAGTACCATTCCCTTCACTAGTCTCAGATAAAATTTTGTGCATTTTGAGGCCTAAAAGACCTTTTTTATTTAACCAGAGGTCAGAACCAAGGTCGAAGCTAAGTGAATTTTAAAAATTTACTGACAAATGAGGGCCATATTAAAAACAACACCTAACCCTAGTATAGGCCAAGTTATGAAGGATTTAAGTGACTATTGCAATTTGAGGTCGATACAGCCTCACCCTGTAATAGAGCTTAGGTTTGGGCTGATTCGATCTCAAACGCACCAGTTAAAAGTTCTTTAAGGTTTATCCCACAACGAACGCGTTAAATGTTCGCAATGTCTTAAGATCTTAACAATTTCGCTGTCACTTAAGCCAATTTCCCATATTATGGTAACTTTTACTTATCCACTTACAATATCATATTTAGGATTAAAACAAGTTACGTTGGCTGCGCAATATCTTTCTCTAATAATATGCAAATACTGACGAGAAAGTATCAAGCCATGCTATTTTATTGCTCGCGAAATACACAAGGAAATATACAATTTTGTGCAACAATATCCATGGCAATACAACTCGTCCCGCGTTATAGGAAACCCGACCCTTCCATATCTTTATACAATCTGTCACATCGAAATGCTGAAAAGATATCGAACCTAATATGGACTACTGCGACGTTTCAAAATATTTACAATGTTTCCTTTTGAAATAACTTCGTGCATAAACTTTGCTGGAACACAGTGATGACATAAAACATAAGAAAACAATGAATATTTCGTTTTATGCACGGCCATCATTAAAATCAGCTAATCCTTGAGATAAGTAACTAACAGTCAATTACTTAACATCATCAAGGTTGACAAATAAATGTGTTACTTAAATCAGTTAATTAGATACAAAAGTTAATTGAATATTATTTAAACAAAAGAAATTACCTCGCTACAATATTTATGAGACAATTCGAAACATTCAGCAGGATCTACTGACGGTGATCTTGATGCCAGAGATGATGGAAAACCACACACACACATAAACACAAAATCACATAGGTAAACACAAATAGACAGAGCCTAAAATGTAAAGACCTACAGGCCACGTTTAGCAAGATTGTGGGCGTATAGATGGAAAATGGAATCAAAATAGTGATGGGCTGCTAGCCGCATCGCCTATAAGATGATTCCTGTAATTTTCGCCCATTCCCTCGATGGGCTTTTGCCATCTGCGCGGGAAGAGAAGCAACTGGTACATTCATGTTTTTTCTTTGCTCCCAGACCAGCATGGAAGTAAAAACCACCAAGGGCAAAAAAGTGTAAGAAAGGTTGAATCCTACATAGCCAGGAAACTTATCATCTCACTCTGACTAATCTTGGTTTTACATAAACAGTAACTCCGTCTACAAGTTACTGCACGTCGAAACTAACGAGAAGTGAAAAAACTCAAGCGTAAACATTTACGTAAACAAATTAATCCGAAGTGAGGAATACTTTAGGACTGCAAGAAGACTCGCTCAGTTTCAACATTTTAAGGCAAATTAAGTTTGACCATTAGTGTTATAACATAAGGTTTGATTTTCTATGGAAGGAAGTGATACGTAGAACTTTGTGACCGTGTTTGAGTGAAATGCCGAGCTCGCTTGCACGCCCGTTAACAAAATTTGTCCAGTGAGTCTGTCGGTGATTTTCCTGACATGTATAAGTAGTGTTTATGTAAGATAAAGAAATTGTTGTGTTAGTTTGGATTTTGATTTTCTTACGTCTTCTTCTTATTTGTGGCGTATCAAGTCGTTATAGCGACGACAACTTCGCCAATGTCGAAACTAAAATATAATTAAAAGATCTTGTGACAAAATGTCGGCAACGTTATACGGTAATGGTCAAAGACCTCCCCTGTCTGGTTCTTAACCAACGGTCAATGATATCCCTCAGAAACTGCCAGGAAATCATTAGCCGATGCCCAGGGTGCACCGGAACAAGCATTGCTTGTCAATAATAATGAATCGGGAAGTTTAACATTCATATTATTATTTCAGCTACTAATGGAACTATGTTAACGGTTTCTTTTGTTTATATTTACCTATCTATAACTAGGAGATAATTCCATGCTAGGCTGGGAGCATAGGAAAAACATAGAATGTACCAGTTGCTTTTCGTCCCGCGTAGATGGTAAAAGCCCATCGAGGGAACGGGCGAAAGTCTTAGGAATCATGTTATAGGCGACGCGGATCTTGCTACTTCAAGCTCTGTCTACCCCATGAGGGATATAGACGTGATTTGCGTATGTATGTGTACAAGAGTAACAGCAATTGCAAAGCGTAGTAATCAAAGCTGTTGCTGACTGCGAAGATGAAATTTTCCCAGCAAATATAATTATGGAAATGTGTATTCAACAGTGATAACATCATTACCAATCTCTATTTTGATCTCAACAGCATTCAACCTAAAAACATTTTACTTAACTTACATTGATGTCAATATTCACTACTATAACTCCGTAAATTATTTGTATTAATCAAATGCTGAAACTTTAAGGCTTTAATTTTTTGTCGGTGAATATCAAAAAAAAACTTCAGAGCGGAGAAAAATCGCGTCAATTAATATTCAGAAGGCGGGCGTCATCCCTGTGGAATCTTAAGTGTTTATTATCGTTTGTTGTGCTAATAAAATAAGGGAAGACGCCAAATTCTATGAATAACTGACGCCGTGAGCGCGAAAAATGTTTAATTTAATTTATATGCCGAAGAGCATATAAATCAAGGCAACGCATCTGCAATCCCTCCGGGGTTGCGGGTGTCTATGGGCAGTGGTGATCACTTACCATCAGGTGACCCACTTGCTCGTTTGCTTTCCTATTCATATTAAAAAAAGAGCGTTTTCCAAAAAAACGTCCACATGATAATTTTTTCCAAAATTTAACTATTTTGGATTTTTCTTACTCACAATCGTTTACCATTGTGGTAATTTAATTTCCATTCCAGTACGTCACTTTTTTTCATATCAGTATGTATCGAACGTGACGAACAGGAAAAAAATCCATAGTAAAATCTAGGACACATTTTTCTTCTATGAGGGTTAACGATTCTGACTAAGAAAAACCCAAAATATTTAAATTCTGGAAAAAATGAGCATGTGGACTTCTTTTTTGGAAAACACCCTGAAACGGAATGTCTTCGTGAGAATGACATGTTAAGTTCATATCGACACCTCCTAAGTATACTGAGGCAACTGCAAAATCTTGATTTTACAGGAGAGCCGTGCAAAGGTAAAATCATTTGTAACTTTTTAATCTGTAAAGTCAATTCCATAAAACTTTGGATTCGCTGGAACAAAAGTACCTCTTTTCAGACTACATATATGGAATTCTGAAATTAATGTTAGTTTTTGAGAAAATGGTAGATACACTAGTGTACGCGTATTTTACGTGTTCTGATTTGTGGTATACTGAGGCAACTACCCCTTGATCCAGTATACACCGTACTAAGTTAATTGTTATTTTTTTCTCTTTTTCATTTAATAATTAGATAAATATGTTACATAAATCCATACTGTTTAAAAATAAATACTTAGCTCATGCTCAAATGCCCTTTATCATTATTTGGTCGACATATTAGTCACTTGCACCAGTATACGCTTAAATTAAGGTCGCTTACACCTGTATACTGTTAAACATATTTAATGTTTTGCTGTTTAAAACGGGAAATTATATATATATTTTTATTAATGATAATAGAAAAAAGTTTTTTTTTAATGAACAAACGTAAATTTCAAATAAAATCTGTTTCTATTATGTTCGTAAATCTTTTAATCATAGTTCCATCATTCCTAAAAGTAACTTATTCAACAACCACAGTTTGAGCAATATTCGTTTTAGTTTAAAAATCAACATAAATCTATCCAAAATAGTCTTCTTTTCTTAATTATTGAGACTGTACTATTAAGTACTTATAAAAAATATAAAAACTTAAGTCGCTTCTTCTAAAGGTTCGATTTATCATTAGCAAGGATTCATTCCTTATTTTTAACGCCTTAGTAGGATTTATCATTGCACCTTTATTCATAACTTCTAAAATTAAAAAATATTTATTTAAAAATTACAATATGAGGGATTACTAATGTTTGGCAAAGAATGTTCCCCAAAGCATCACATCGCAAATTTTGTTTCCCAAATTTTTATTTGGCAAAAATTCAATTGTGAAAACTACTTATCGCAATATTACAGTTATTATCGCAGAATATTTATCATTTAATATCAAAATCACAATTACGAGTAAGTGCCTTTATTCCGAATTGACAAGGTACTATTTCCTTTAGTCATCGTTTTTTGTGATCAATCTGTTGTAAAATTCAGTGTGTTGCGATGGTATTATATTATACCACAATTGTGGAGGGCAAAACCGTAACCGGATTGTATTTCTCATGTACATGTATGTACGCTTGTTGGAAGTACATAACAATGACCTCATAATTGGCTTAAGAAACATTAAAGTAGCGTACCACGAACGTTTGCCAATTGACAAACAAAAATTTAAAGATCTTAAGATCATTAATGATAACTATAATAGATAACTAGAATAGAATAACTAGAATAGAATAACATTAATGAATTATTGAATGAATGAATGAATGAATGTATAGCTTTAATGTACTTAATTAATTTGAAGGCATGTTTTGACGTTATATTACAATCCTAGATTTAGATATTAACTACTATTGTGTGCCCTTGCAGGGCGTCATGGACTGACTTAGAACAACGTTACCATCTTCATATGTATGTACATGACTTGACAATGAATAAATAAATAAATAAATAAATCTTTGTCGAAGTGGTATAATACCATCTCAACACACTGAATTTTTCAACAGGTTGGTCACAAAAAACGATGGCTAAAGAAAAATAATAGTACCTTGTCAATTTGGAATAAAAGCTTTTACTCATAATTGTGATTTTGATATAAAATGATAAATATTCTAGTGCCATTATAATTAAGAGAGAAACGATTAAGACAGTTTTTTTTAATTTGTATCAATTTGTTAAGGTCAGTTGAATAACTTGTCAAGAAAAGCTTCATTTTGCAAGGTTACAAGTATAATAATCATTAATTTTACGGAAATCACAGTGCATTAGAAAATAAGTGGTTGTATCTTAGTCAAAATAATTTAATTTCTATCGTAAAAGGTATATTTGACGTACGCCGCGTTGTTGATCTCTCGCGTATACTGAGGCAACGTCAGGTTACACCACGCTTGTGCCGCCCCTCCACAATATCTGTACCGCGTACAGTGGTGCAAGCGACTTGCCTCAGTATACAACGTACTGATTTACAAAATTGTGTTGTATACATTTATATACGTCACTTTATTTTCGAAACAAACAGGAATTTTACCATGAAATTTTTGTGGCAGGTAGATATTAGTATTTTAGTCAAAATTATGTAAAAAACCGAAAATGTCAAAATGGTCACTTGCCTCAGTATACTTAGGAGGTGTCGATATGACAGACTAAAACGTATGTCAGCAATAAGTAATTTGTTTGGGGTGCGAGTCGGGTTACCTCCGCGTGTGGTCAAGAGTTGCGGTTCGTTTTTGGATCCGTCCGAGGGGAAGAGCAGTGCTTGGTCCGGTGCACCCTGGGCATCGGTTAATTATTTCCTGGCAGATTCTGAGGGATATCATTATCCGTTGGCTAAAAGCCCGACAGGGGGGGGGAGGGGTATTTTGACCTTGTTCTACCGACGTTGCCGACATTTTTGGCACAAGATTTTTGAATACTGTATTTATTACTTTGACATTGGCGAAATCATCGCATCGATCGATGGGGCCATATTAGAAAAAAGAAGAAAAAGAAGAAGAGTAATTTGATTGATTATATATGTAAGTACGGAAGTAGGGTAAAAAAACGAAAACAAATTACAGAAATCATGATGCATATATAGATGAAAAGAGCATTTAACTTGAGATCGACAAAGATAATGGGGACGAGATAAGAAATTTGTCAGAATAATTCGGTATTTTCTGTTCAATAACCGGCACTGCAAATCAAGGCCCTTACGAATACATCGTCTGTAAAGATATGTAATGTGATTTAAAAAATTGGCCCCTGGGTTACGCTGCAAGGCTGCAACTGCCATCTGGAGGGTTACCACAATGGCTTAATAAGTGCGTTCTATTTAGCGTAAGGGACAGAGCTACATGGCTGCATAATTGTGTCCCTTACGCTGAATAGAACTTGGCACGCATTAAGCCATTGTCATAACCCCCCTGCTTATAATTATGCAGTTAAGCGGCATTGCAATTTGGAAACTCGAAATGTAGTCGGTATCTTCTGGTATTGTCACGCTGTTTTTACATTTCAGTTCTTGGTGTTATTTCTGATGTATCAAATAATATTGTGAGTTATGAGATATAGATATAATTCCCTAGTGCGGCTAAAATATTGTGGATATGCACAATATTCTTGCCATAACTTCGCGTTAGAGGTGAAATGGCTTGGTCTGTAATTCCCTGATGGGGTGCAAGATACTTCCACACTTTGGCAAGCATATTTGAGATCAACAAGGCAATCTGGACACGTTGTTAACATTGTAAATAAAATTAAAGAATAAGGAAGGGATAAGTTCGCCTACGTAGATCTATTTATCTCATTACCTGTAAAATTAATGTGTTTTATGTACAATAAAGAGAACATACATACATACATGCAATTATTGATTATTATACGATTTTTCAACTAACTAGGTAGGTACTAAAGAGAAACTGGACATGTACCTAGTCATGTACAAAATTGATCGTCAGTCAATTGATCATCATAATTTGGATGTCGGTAGCATTTGTTTTAACGCCAAAGCTACCTCCTTACTATACTTTTCAAACAGAAAATCTTCATTATACAATGTACCCGCACTATAATATTTTTAAAATCTAATTGATAAACAAAACACAGCGACGAAGTTTGCCATTTTAATTTCTACATTCAGTTTTTTTTGTTTCTGATAAATTGTGTATTTTCCATGTGTTCAGACCATGACAATAAAAGCAATGAAAAAGGTGTATAAAATGCCACACGCTTCTAACATTTCTAAATCAGCGCGGCGCCGCGCTCACCTCTGCCCTCTCCCATTAACTTACTCAAGCGTGTACCGGCTTATGGTGGCAGACACCAGAAATTACAATGTTTTCACTGAAAACCAAGTATGGTTGCTTTTATTTCTCGCCTGGAAAGCGGCTAATTGTCCATTTGCGGGCAGTCGCGCGTGTTCCACGAAAAACAGAGGAATCCAGTCGCCATTTTTAATTCAATTCTTTCGAACAAAGCTGTAGTTGCATTTTTCGCAGCGCTCCCTGTTTTGTTGCGACGTCTATGAAATAAAATGAGGCAAAAAATATCTTGATTTCCTATCCTTTTAGTAGACCACTGCCACGCGATAGTGGGCGGCGTTTAATTGAACTGTTTGGCGGAAATTATGGATGAAAATACTATTTCAACTGTTATTTTTAAATTTTAAATTGAAACTGATATCTTGATATAAAATCTACTAATTAAACACCGTTTACTGAGCATTGTAGTTTTAACTTGCAAGCCAATAATAATGATGGCGGCGATGGGTATTTTGATACGTTTTGAATCGTTATGAATCAATGTCATTGTGCGTTTTGATATATTTTTTTACCCTTTTCCTTTTTCTTTAGACGCAATCGTCACTATCACACCTTTCCATAATAAGCACTAAACATGAATCGTAACAATTTTTCGAAAACAACTGAAGATCAGCTGTTTCTTCGTCGAAACGTGCTTTGAATTATCAAGTCATGATTCAGTCCGTGCAGTTTTGGATTTCACACGACCCCACTCCGGTCACACTTGCATTCGCTCAGAATTCCACAAACGCGTCGCTATTCCGATATTAATTAAAGATGGGGTAAAGTTTCCAGATTCCTCACACAATTTGGCTCGCTTCTGGTTTGTGCTAGCAAGGAATGTAATTGGAATTGTTCAGGGAAAGGTTAAATGTGGCCACTTTAAGATTAAGGTCACATTTCTTCGCACTGGTGTGGAAAGGAAATGATAGGTAAGAATGCGAAAGGGTTAAGCTGATATTTACACAAAGTCTCAAAATTAAAATAACGTGTGACTTAAAATGTAGACGTGTCCATAGGTAAACCCTTGATGGCACGCAGTAATTTAAAAATATGATATTAGACAGAAAAGAGAATTTATCCCTGATAGGGGTCTCTCTCAGCTAACCTAACTGCTTTTATTTGTTTGTTTAATATAATTTCTTCTAATGGAAATTGAACTTTAAAAGCAGCAAAATCCATGAATGTGGTATTAATAATGTCTCCTTTGAATAAAATTTGCTATCTTTATTATAGGTACAGAGTATAATGTATTTCCACACGGTTACAAGAACATTGGCTGGGTATCCTGGGAATTTGCTGAGATCATAATAAAGTCTGAAACTCTTAATATACACAATGACATTTTGATTATTTTTTACAAGCTATTATTTATTTACTTAAAACTGTTCTGGTGTCTGTTTGTGGATAATCAAACCTTGCAAGTGTAGGTAATGTAACCCACTTTATAAGTCTGGTGACAATACAATAATCTTGAAATTGGTGCATTTCTGGTAGCCCAATCGGGACTGTTTCTGCAGGGGAACTGTTTAGTGGTTCTCTTCTAATTTCTTATACCTACATTATGAAGGATAGGTGCCAATACAAGTACTGTGAACCAAAACTAGAGTCAGTGAAAAAAGATTTTCGTGTTGTAATTTTTAGTTATGAATTATAAACGAAGGCCAGGTATAAGGATACCTTTCCCAGACGCTTCGTACCAGTTTTCATTCAATTATGAGTTAATCTGCAAAATACACTTCAATTTGCATCCATCTAGCCGCGACCTAATTCGGACTCCGATAATTGATTCAAATTCAATAACTCCTTTTAAAATCTCCGCTAACCGACGCATTAATTCTGATTTCCATCGAGTCTTTTTCAAATAAATGTTGATTGGAGATCTATTTTTTTTTATTCCGTGCCTTTGATGGGAAGCCGTGAAACGTGCCGTGTGCGCGGTTTGCAGGGTTCCATTGAAACAATTAATATTGTTCGGAAAATATGAACAATAGGTATTTCCTGTTAAGTAAACTCAATGTATCAATTGTATCGAATTTGTGCTTAGTTTAAATAAATACCAAGTATTCAAATATGATTCAATTGATCAATACAATGCACATGCTTTCGTCTCGTATGGATCACAATACATGTAATTATAATATCATAGATAAATTTTATTTATTAAGTCATTTGTCCTGGTTGATTTTATTCAAAGTGTGAAATGAGAGCAAGATAACGACGGTAATTATTGATACAAAAAGCATTACATTTCAACCTACTCGGTTAATAACCACAGTAACAAGCAATCCCTACGAAGGTTGTCGCTTTCCATCAGATGACACACTAGATTTTCCTTCCCTCAGAACTTCCTTTCATTGAAAGAAACGTAATATACGTCCTGTTTTTTTTGCTGGCTGTAAAATGATGGTTCTTTACAATCTGTACCCAAGTATCTCTAAAAGCTCGGCTGGTGAGCAAAGAGTACAGTTTATTTGAGAAGCCCTCAAAACTTTCGACGGAGCGCTCAATCGGATCGCTTTTGTGCTTTTGCTTGCTTTTGAATAAGCATTTTATGATCGGTTTTCAATTGCATTTATCCTACTAAACCGTCATATATTTTCTTCGTGAATCGAGGGTTACTGGCTAGCAAAATAATGGGTCACTTCGCGTACTAACTTGCATGAAACCCCTTTTGTCCCTTATTTTTTCTCGTCGTTTATATCTCGCGTCATCAAAAACTTCGATTAACAGTAGGTACACTAAGATAGAACAGAATCCCGGCCGTTATTAATTGTGCGAAGGCTATTCAGAAACAGCGTTCGAATACTTGACACGGGAAAACTGTGACTCAGAGAAGCATACAGCGACCAACATCTGCGTTATCCGTGTGAAGAGAATGTCAAAATTAAATAACATAATCATTAAAATCATGGTCATCTCCAGCTTTTATACGCATCACTGCAATACTTGAGCTGTAGTTAGTTCTCCTACAAGCCCAGTGTGGATTAGGAACATCCCATATACTATTGACTGGCTTCGCTTCGCAAGTGTGTGCAGCGTACTTCGTAATATCCTCCTTCACCGTAACGCCCGTGGATAACTTCAAATGAGATTCCGCACGTAAATTCCGAAAAACACAGGTGCCAGCCCGGGTCTGAAGAAATAACTCTGCTTGATAGGTCGTAGTCAAAGCACTAGGCTAAACTAATATTATTAATATTTTTATTTATTAAGAAACAAACAGTCATACATAATCAAGTGATGATAATTCGATGAATACAAATAGACCTATAGTTTCCTTAAAGAATAAGTAAAAGAAAACGTAGCCAATTCGCAAAGCATTATACATTATAAGTACCTATATATCTTACTACAAAACAAAAAAAAACGTGCAATACAAACATTAGTAAACATGTGTAAGTATACAAACAATGCAACTGTTAACCTAAAGTGCGTTCCTCAAAGTTTTTAATATATTTTTTTAATTCTTATTTAAACGCTTTTTTCAGCGATTCGCGTGTACAATTAAAAACATCAACGTCAATGAGTTTTTCGTTACTATTGAATATATTACAAGCTCGTTTGGTAAAAACATTCTTGGCATAATGGGTCCGACTTCGAGAAATAGTAAAAAAGATCTTTTCTGCGACACTGGCGTTCTCGTCTTCGCGGAACTCTAAAACTGATGTTTTGTAATAAAGCAGAATTATAGCATAATTGTGGCTAAATAACATTGTAATTGTGTACGACACTTGATCTTCCAAGGTATTACGACAACAATTCACTGAATCGGACATCGGGCCTAAATACACTGCGTCATCCGACGTTCATTACAGATGTAATTGAATAGAGATTTGATACGTCTTATAAACCCGTCGCCCGTCCCCGGAGTAAGTTCGGGTCAAATAAGTAATTAAATTTAGGTTCGTCCCTCGAGCTCAGAGTTTAATTATGTATGTACATCTATTCTGTTGAACCTAATCACTCGCCGCATGATAAAATTTACCAATTTCCGCTGCCGCGACATCAAAACTGGGGACGGTCAGTTGAAATAGAAACAAGACCAAAGTTACGCTTAAATTAAACATCCATTGCAATTAAATTTCTAAATGTCAGTGAAAATTAGAACACATAGAAAAATCCGAAAAGTAAAGCTATGGCCGGGAATCGAACCCGGGTCCTCGTCATTCCGTGACGCGTGCTATACCCCTACAACACCCATAGCAGGTGGGTAGTCTCCGAATTTTTCTACCTGTTACTAACTGTCACGTGACCTTTTTGTTACTATGCGAATTTTTGTCGCTAAGCATCCATTGCAATCTTATAACAGCAAAACCTGTCAAAGTGATCTAATTGTTTGAAGTACATACATACATACATAAATAACGTCTTTATCCCTCACGGGGTTGACAGAGCCTAAGGCAACAAGACCTAACGGCCACGTTTAGCATGATTGTGGACGTATAGGTGGAAAGGGGAATTAAAACGGCGATGATTGCTAGCCGCATCGCCTATAACATGATTCATATTTTCGTCTATTCCCTCGATAGGCTTTTACCATCTGCGCGGGAAGAGAAGCAGCTAGTACATTCTATGTTTTTCCTTTGCTCCCAGACCAGCATGGAAGACCCTTTACTCCCAGACCGGCATGGAAGACCTACATGTTTGAGTTTGTTTTTAAAGACAACAGTACCTAATTTGCATATTGGTATGATACCAGCGACTAATATTCGTCAAAGTTAACGACAGTCTTTAATTTATCTTTATTACGTCTTTGTCGATACCATAGTATCTACATATATTTAAATACAAATAAATACACAAATCACGTCTATATCACGGAGTAGACAGAGCCTAAAGTGATATGACGTACAGGCCACGTTTAGCATGATTGTAGGCGTATAGGTGGAAAGGGAATCATACGTAATATTTATGTGTACCTAATAGTTTTTTTTTATTTATAGCAGTAGGCTACGATATATGATTATGATGATCGATACCTGCTACCAATCCGGAAGGCAAAAATAGGCTTACTACAGGCAGAAGTAGAGGGTTTTGCCCAGCTCTGGGGCAGGAGATAAGCTAAAAATATATTTTTTTTGTATTTTATTTAGGAGTGTTTACATTTTAATTTAATCTCTGAAAGGGTTTAATTAAAAGAACATAGGTACTTAAGCTAAGCACAATCGTAACACAGCTAAGAGCCAATCTAATTTACATTTTCATTTAATAACGAAAATTAAATCTTACAATCGGACAAAGGGACGAATTTATTTTAATATTTTTTTCAATTAACTTTCATTCCACATCAAGATGAACCCCAGAGCATTGTACCGTAAAGTGGAATTGTGAACGTTACGGTACACCGGGGGGCGGTAATATAAAACGTGAAATACCTAACTAGAAAGAGTAACACAAAAATTGTCGTCACTACTAATTGTTCTGAGACCAAGGGACCACCACCAGTGGAGCGAGAAATTGTATTAGGCCAGAGACAACACGGGAATAAGCCCTGAAATGACGTACGTTGTTTGGAGTTATTGTAGCGGAGCCGTGCGGGGGCGAGAATCAATACATAGTTATATGCAGCTGTATACTGTGATACTGTATACTGTGTGTGTGTGTGTAGTACTTGCCTATGAGATCGTGAGACGAGAAATGATTGTTTTATCCATGTATGAATAAAAAAAATCATCCTATGGCTGTAATGCTATACCACATGCTCTTTATCTGTCAAAAAGCTACGCAAACAGTATTATAATCATCGTTGCCCGGACAGGTCATCGCATAAGAATCGCAACACGGTAATAGAAGAATAAGTATGACAGAAATGCTACTAAAAGAGGTCCAATATTAATTGCAAAATATGCCTTTTAGGTTAGGTTAGGTTTAGGTACTCGTAATCAAAATCTTAGTTATACAATTACGGCTAGACGTTTTCGCAATGACTTATCTGAGCTATAATATGATTATCAGGACTGATAGGTCGGAATAACATTTTGGATGATACGCTGTAACATCATCAAGATTTCCTACAAATATTATAGTATATCTATTTATCTATGACACAAGCTTTTTTTCCTTGCCGTAATTTCGAAAAATGACTTTAAACTCAAGGACTGACGAGCAAAAGACAAATATCAGGTCAGTTTCGATATAAATTTGTATTAAGAGTAAAAGTAAAAGTCGAAAGTAGGTATAAAAGGCTTTAAAATTAAGCGCATAAGCAGTGCATTTTCTATTGTCATGTTAAATATAGTTTACTTACCGTTTTATTGGTATATGCTCGTACATGAATATAAACATTTTTCTTATCAAATTACATCATAATATTCACTAAAACCTAGACGATGACTTTTTTAAAGATACTTATTGTTTTTCCTTGGCATGGGGCCAAATGACTTAAGCATTTTTGGTGAAGATTGATGTCTTAACTACGAATAAAAAAAGAAAGAAAGATGTTAATGCTTTTATAATAGGACAAAAAGTACTCAACAGGAGAGAGTCAAGTAGTTTTACTGTTGATACAATGATAAAAATTGGCATTGGAATTGCTTTAAGGTCACTTATTTAATCTATGACTTATATTTTGCCTTGTTATTTACTGGTAAGGTTTTATTAATACAATTATGTTATAAGAGCACCATTCTTTATAGTATAAAGGTATGCAGGTATAAACATTAACTTACATTGTAATTTTATTTTACTGATAAACCTAAAGTGGCTCCTATTTTCTCTTGAATAGGTAGTATATAATATATCTTTTTATAATGTGATCGTACCCTTACACAATGAAGAGGCAAAGTTGTAATGAATCGGAAAAGTTCGCTTCCCTCCCAGACATTTTGTGCAATCTCACACTGTTACACGCTCGATACACGATAGTTGGGAAGATTGTTTTGTTATTACTACGAAAACTTGCCAGATTCCAATGTTAAGGTAAACAAAGGTTTGTAAAGTTTATTTTGAAAGTTGAAGCGCACATATCAACGGTTACCGTAGTACAGATCGGCATCACTTCATCCGATCTACTCGCTATCGCCCAGATGTCAATCAAACGTAAGCATGTAAGGGAAAATGACTGGCACCTCCGCGACAGAAGCGCGGCTACGGCTGGGGACGTCGCGCTTACGGCGAGACGTCATCTGGTTGAAGGCTAGCGGTCAACTTCGTTACAGTTTAAAGGCGGTGGGGTGCGCGCGCCGACCTGACGCAAATGCGGTAACTTCGAGTTATACCAAGTGATGCCGAACGAAACAAATCATTATGCCAAAAGAACCTCCCTAGGAAAGTAATTGAGTCAAGCCATGATATTTGCCAGCGTAGCGATTACTTCACGAAAGGGCTTCTGTTAAACTACTCTTGTTGAGGCGATGTTGATCTCGCACGTTAAGCCCTTTATGAGAAAATAATTGCGATAAAATTACAAAAATAAAACCTTTTCCTTTTCCCCGCGTAATAAGTAATCGCCATAAATATGTTCACAGACAAATTCCACATGTAGGTTATCGAGGAATTGCAGTTATAATCTTCGTTGATTGTGTTTATGGACGCCATACTGGTTAAAATTGTAGCAAACTTTTTTTTTTAAAACTTGGTCTGATTTCCTCATAAATTCGGCAACATCTATTTCTAGGAGAGCGCTTCACGTGGTGAAGAGCCCTTGGCTCAGACCTGCTCTAATTGCATGTGACAGTTCAACTCTCCTTACCCGTACATGTGGGTTTCTTTGAATGCGACTCTTCGCAGAAACGCCTTCGTTTAAGAAAATTAAATGGTACCTACGAAAACTAGGTAGGTTTCAGCTAAGAAAATAAAATAAAGACGCTAACAGTGTTTCTGTGGCGATAGTTATTTGAGTATAAGGTTTTCGTTGGTAGTTTTTTCAAAGGCTCGTAACATTAAAAGCATAGCGCCGATGTAGGCAACATTTTTCATCTTTGATTAAATTTAAACTTGGGAGACCTTTTCTAGCGTATTAAGCAAAACGCATTCCTTTATCACACGTTTTCTTATTATTTTTTTTATATTTCTGCTGGCTTCAAAGTCATGCAAATGGGGCATGAGCAGAAGGCAGCGGTTGCCAAATGGCATGAGTTAATGTGCAGAGGACCCTGCAAAACGCTATGATAAATGATG
Source organism: Pandemis corylana (assembly GCA_949127965.1). NCBI lineage: Eukaryota > Metazoa > Arthropoda > Insecta > Lepidoptera > Tortricidae > Pandemis > Pandemis corylana. The sequence goes on along the minus strand of OX421866.1, from coordinate 8,616,252 downwards.
CTTCCTCTTGGAATTTTATTTAGCTTAGAATATATCTGCAGTAGAATTTAATTTAAATTGTCGGAGTGATGAAAATAACCATTACAGCTCCATGAAGCAAGGGCTTATTGTAGTTATTTCTGCCTTCAAAATGGACGAATCGTGTCGGCATTAAGGGGACTCTTTTATATAATTATTTTAATCCCCTTACACTCCTGCTAGGTCTAGCCTTTAGCGTAGGTGAAGTGTTGCTTTTAGTTTAGCCTCTACCCCATTAGAAGCTAACAGGCTTACTAATCCTTTAAAATTCTCGATCCATTAACATAAAGTTAGTATTAGAAAGGGCGTTAGTGCGTGTGGAGTTATGTTGTGTGTGTGATAAAACCTAAGAAGTGATCGCATGAACCACTAAGATATACACATTATAAACATTACATACATAAACATTACCTATATCTACTTGAAATTGTTGTGAGACGGGGAAGTATAAACAGTCCTAATTTGAATGATGGCGACTGTTCTCACAACAAAAAAAAAACGAACGAAAATGAAATCAGACCCGAGCTGACAGCAAGAGTAAAGATAAAATCAACTACGAAAAAATATAGCTAGATAATAATTAAAGACTCTGTTGAGCCGTGGTGTTTTTAATTAATGATGTCGAACGCGCTTAATGAATACTCGTCGATCTGCGTCGCGACGAACTACATTGTTAATTATTATCTCAGTTTTTTGTGATGAAAAACTACCTACTGTTTTTTATCGTCGTCTTGGTTTACATTGTTTCATACATATGCCTAATATGATCGAATCAGCGTTCTTTTGCGGAGATCCATATTAAAGAAGAAATAACATTTACCTTGCTACTCCGCTACCACACATGGAATGGGCATGGCTGTCTTGCACGTGTAGTAGTAGAGTAGCACGTTAAGTAAAATGTTTTTGCAACCTTATTTTGTTTAATCTTGCAACTCAATTTTGAATAGCAGATATCTTACACCGATTTTGCTGAATCGCTAAATCACTTTACATAAATATTTTTTGTTAAATATGTATAATTATTATGTACCTACCTACTTATTTTTTTTTATTAAATGCTCAATAATTGACGACTTGTTTAGTTTTTCATATCAAACAAGTTACTATCGGTATTCTTTGAAGCGACTGTAATCCGATCACAGATTTGTTCAGTAATCACAGTTCCCCCTCCATTGAAACTTTGAATGTGTATCGACGAATAATGCGCACGCCGAAATATGTGTTAGGCTTTTCACATATTTGGATTCCACGAAGTGCAATGTTAGTGCGAGAATAGTTTAACCACGGATGGATACAGGCTCGCCAAGTTCGTGGACCCATGATTAAATTGCGTGGGAATGATCCCACGCGTGTACGAACCAGATGACAATAAGAAATGCAGCTTTCATCATTTAAAGGCCGACTGAAGAACTGGCTCCTTGATAATGTTTTTTAAAATTACCTGCTGTGAGTTTTTTGACTTGCCACTGGCAGTACAGACTTCTGTAGGTACCTACCTATTCAATGGGATCAAGAGTGTGTTCAGTGTCAACAAAATGTGACCAAAGTGATTTGTAGTTAAATGTATTAAAATGTACGTTCTTAAATATGTGGTATGAAGTTGTGGCAACTTTAAACATAAAATAAAATATGTAGCTACCTACCCCATTACGAACTTTGTATATAAGCTTTCATAGCTACTTTGGAACTTGATTTAAATAACTTAATCAAGCTCTTCATTTTTATGTAAATGGCTCATTAGACTAAGTGGTTCCAGTAATAGCCTCTGTGAGCCTTGGGTTTGATTTTAGCGTTTATAAATTTGTATGCAAATGTGCACTTAACTAAGTTACTTTAAACAAATAGCGATTTAACCAAGCGGTTTTGCCGTCTACTGGGTGAAGAGCTGTAAATGAGATTGTTTTAGACTGGCTAGCATGAACGACCTTTTCTCGATTGATGTCAGTGCGTCTTAATTCTACCGCTATTGTTTAAGAATTGTAGAATCTTGCTCACTTACTATCCTAGTTTAAAATCAGTCGCGCTTGTCGGGCCTCGTGCGATACTAGGGTTCCGTACTAATATTTAGTGTGACAATAATTTAGTCATCACTACATAGTATAAAACAAAGTCGCTTTCTCTGTCCCTATGTCCCTATGTATGCTTATATCTTCAAAACTACACAACAGATTTAGATGCGGTTTTTTTAAATAGATAGAGTGATTCAAGAGGAAGGTTTTTATGTATAATTCTACGCAGACGAAGTCGCAGGCAGAAGCTAGTTCTTTAATAAAAGGATAATACCTGCCCTTCACCAAAAATGGTTTAGTAGCTTGGTTTTTATCTCAATCGGTTGATTTGACTAAAAGTCGCTATTAGACTGCAAAGAGTGCCAACAGTTTCTTCTCCAGAATCAATTTTGCAACTGACACTTCTACAAAGAGTACTGACGATGACTGTGTGGAAATTTTCTACGCCGACGGCTGCTGCTGCCTCCAACGAGTCGACCGATGCCTTTGAGAGGTGGAAAAGGCTGCAGTTAGAACCATACCGAATTTATGTACAAACGTTTTGGATACGGTCAATGAACTAGAAAACATAGTGTGAAAAAAGAAAACTTCGTTCAGCACTCCGCTTAAGTACTTAGTTTAATTTAAGTAAGTTATCACTCCTAAGTAAATGCCCTCCGTAGAGACTTACTTTTTCGGGTAAATTTAGAGCACTAGGCATTGATTAATGATCTTAATAACCGTGCTGCTATCAACTTCATTATTAATGGAAACCTCTTATATTAAATGAACCTTAAAATATTGAACATAGTGGCAATATTCTTTATCGAGGGGACAAATTGTCTTTCCGTGACGGGTTGGTGTACCATCCAATCTGTTGTGGACGGTTCATAAATCATAGATCCGGGTAAACGGAACCTTTCTGATATGAGACTTTCATACTAGATTTAAACTATTCTGTTCATATGTTATCATTAAAACTAAGTAGAATAAAACAAAGTCGCTTTCCGCTGTCTGTCTGTCTGTCCCTATGTATGCTTAGATCTTTATAACTACGCAACGGATTTTGATGCGGTTTCTTTAATATATAGAGTGATTCAAGCGAAATTTGTACGAAGTCTTTAAGTGGTTGACATTAATAATTAATCTTTAAATAATTGAAGTATTTAATATACTAAAAATGTGATATAAAGCAAAACAGCTTTACCGGCAAGTAGCTATTTGGTTTTAATCATATCAAAAATAAAAAATCTGTAATTGAATCAGGTCGCAAAGCGTTTCAACCCCCTTCTTTATGACACTAAAATTGGCAAATATATCCATGATTACAAGCAATTACCTAGGTACGAAGACGACCACATTGCGCACCTTTTGCAAAGTAGAGAGGTACCTACTTTATTGGTTTTACTTGACAAAATCACAGATTTGAGTAATTAAGATAAGGCGGTTGAAACGCTTTGCGACCTGACAACTGCTAATACATACATACATATATCACGTCTTTATCCCTTACGGGGTAGACAGAGCATAAGCAAAAACTTTAAGGCCACGTTTAGCATGATTAAGGGCATATAGGTGGAAAGAGAAATCATAATAGTGATGGGTTGCCAGCCGCATCGCCTATAACATGATTCCTAAGACATTCGCCCATTCACTTGATGGGCTTTTACCATCTGCGCGGGAAGAGAAGCAACTGGTAAATTCTATGTTTTTTCTTTACTCCCAGACCAGCATGGAAGAATAATGCAAATGTTGTTCTATTTTTGTATTTAAAAGATTTTGAATATTTAGACTGAACATCAAATCAAATCAAATCAAATCAAAATAATTTATTGCAAATCACATTACAGGCATAAGATGGAATATTTTGAATAGGTTTACATGTGACACCCTGCAAGGGCACGGCAATATCAGAGGGCTCTGTTATTATTATTTTTTCTTGGTACTTATCTACATATATTGTCAACATTACATATATTGTAACATTGTCAAGTGATGTGTGTTCCACGCTGATCTTATCAATTTTAATGTAGATAACAAGCTGTCCGTAACTGTGTTAGCATTACGCAACTTTTTAACGAACCCTAACTGATAACCAGAGATAACAATCAAAAGCTACTTCAATAACGAACTTTAAAATCAATCACGGAGACTTTAATCAAGTTTATTGGGATGAATAGAACATCAGCCTTATACAAAATCCAATATGGAAGCCGAAACCTTTTGTATTTATACAAAGGGTTTAATCTCGTTCGGTTCTAAATTAGACAGTCGATTCTTATTATTTCCATCTTGTACAAATTTCCTAACTTTCTGCGGGCGTCCGTGAACGGTCACGGTAAAACGGCCGGACCGGCCGTGGTTCCGCCGCCCGAAAAGGTTGCTTTATTCGATTGCGGCAAATTCAATATTAAATTCAATAGTTATATCAGTTACTGTTCGTGGTTGAATTCATGTGATAACGCTGGGTTGAATGCGTTGGGAGTTTCAGTCGAAAATTACAGCGACGCGTTATAGTTGTGTGAAAGCCTAGGGAAACCACTACGCTATGTGCCGAAAACAGTAGTCAAACAAGTTTAGCTACTAAAAGAAGAGACGAGAACGTGTTCAAATGGGTAAATAAGTATGAAATTAATGTACAACAGAAGATTATTTCTACAGACATGACAGAAACAACGGTTCCTAATTTCTATCGAAATAATAATTATAAACAAAACATCGGAAATAAATATTTCAGATATACTTTCTTAAAACAAAACATTATCTCTTTCATTGAGTTCTATAAAAATGTAGCAAAAATACGCTTGTAACTTTTACTATCACTTCTTTTTATATACTACCCAGTTCGTACCACTTTTACAACCTTATAAGAAGTATAGACGGAAAAAGTAATCTGGCGAAACAAGTAAAACTTAAGAGAGCTAGAAACAAAAAGTTTGTTAGTTTCATGATTTCGTTTTTGTCCCTCAACCGCGCTACCCTAAACGGGAAAATTCTTTACGAAGTTGTTATAAGAAGGAGTCCAATAAAATGCTAAAGGAAATTCGATGTTTCCGTAGAACAATCTATTTACTGGACACAATTCAGCGAGCACAAAGATAGGTGACGGGAAGATGGTCCACTTATGTTGAATACTAGCTGTTGCTCGCAACTTCGTCTGCTTCCCGTGGAAATTAAATCAGGGACATTAACTTTCCTCTAGAGACAGAATTGTCAGAATCAGTTCAGTAGTTCCAGAGACTGCCCAGTGCCCATGTAGACAAGTTAACACACCTAACAAACAAAGTTTGCGTATTTATTATTTTAGTTCGTGAGCAAACAAAAAAAAATTAACACGCAAGTAGTAGATTTTCTTTTTATCTATACAGTCTACTAAATATACAAAAACGTTAAGTTACAACTCTTACAAGAGAAAGTAACAAAATGGTACGGCTATTTCAAATTGTGTCCATTTTGCGTACTTTTTTCCTTTATAATTTGAAATAAAGATTTTATTTTAATCCTCAATGCTACAAAACGCAGGCCGCAATAAATGTGAAAATAAACGCTAACAAATAAATATCGAGACATGCGTAACAGTTAAGTTCGCTTGGTTTGTATGGAGTGTTCAGTTTTGTTATTGTTTCTTTGCCAGTCGACTGTCGCCAAAGCCCCTATAGATACATGCCGAGAAAACTTCGATAGCAGAAAGCCAATAAAACTTAAAATCACATTTCGATTTGAAATTGGCATCTTCGACGTGTCGGTAAACTTTTTCAATCGTTCATAGAGTACGGATCAACAAAGAAGTCATTACTACGAGTACCCATCTGGATTATGATTTTAGTCAGTCTTTTATTATGATCATCAGGTACACACCGCTTTTGTATCAAATAGGTAAATGTTGAAATGATTACAATGTAGTCAAGAATCTTCCACGTTTCACCGACTCCTTTAAAAACTATATTCTATTCCATAGGTGGTCGATATATACGTGAATCTACCTAGAGTATGTATAACCAAGTTATTTAGGAATCCAACTTTGAGTAAGAGGTTATTTGCCAAATCCAACTCAGCAGAAGCATCGTTCTGTAAGTTAAGCAGACCAGATTACCGCTGTCTCAAGACGACATCTTTAATTAGTGCAGTGTTTGTTGCCTATGATGACATTTAGAGAACCGAAACGTAGTCCCTTACCACGGGTCTCCTAAGAAGACTTAAGGTTTCTCTAAAGGCAACGGAAATACCTAAGCTTGGAGTAGGTATATCTGCGAGATAGAATAACATATTATACTATATCTGCATAACTCAGCAAATTGCACACCATAAGTGAGAGTGCCTGCCCACATTGGTACTAGAATTTATAGTCGTTGAGGCCGTAATGCTTTAGAGTGGTGACCATGTACCATAGTACAGATGACCTAGTGAAGATTTTAGGATGCCATTGGTGGCGGGTAACACAAAACCGATCGTCATAAAGATCCTGGTGAAGGACTAAAACCATTCGTGGCCATCTTCCTGCTGATATTATCGTGATGAACTAGCTGTCGCCCGCGATTTCATGTGCGCAGAATTCGCAAATTTCCGGGATAAAAACTATTCTATGTCCTCCCTCGGGACTCAAACTATCTGTATACCAAATTACAACTCAATCGGTCCAGCCGCTTAAGTGTGAAAAGGTAAGAGACAGATAGACAGAGTTACTTTCGCATTTATAATATTAGTACCTACGGATTAGTTATAGCTAAATTAGGGTTAGCCGATAATTGCTACATTTGCTGTTATAGGCATGCATTTAATAGAAACTTGATGGACTTGTGTCTCTAGTATACCTATGTAGGCAAAGCATGTTGCAGCCTTTCTTAATAACGGTCGTTAGTTGCAAAATGCGTGTACCCATCTAAGAAAAAGCGGAATTGCCTTTTAGTCCGTTTTCTTTGCATTTCATGAAGAAAATTCTGAGTCTACGCCTCTTTCAGCCAGTACCACTTTAATAAGAGACAGTTTTCCTCGTAGAAAACAAAGTGTTCATTTCACTTAAAAAATAAGCTGGGAACTTCCAAAATGGTCGCTAGAGATTGTCACTGGAGCGTAGTGGGTCATTTCTCAGGCGTCCACGCAAGCGTGTGCATGTAAGGCAACGCGCCGTGTCGAATACCTAGCCATTTACTTATCAAAAAGAATACAATAAAGCTACGAGTTAGTGGAAAATGTAGCCAAAGAAAAGGAACTTGCTTTTAGTCGCCAAGTTCACAACGTCATTAAATTTTATTTACGAGAGTGTACGCGATCGGCCCAAAAAAATTAGAGTAGATCGAGCTCAGTCTACGAAACATTACCAGCCACCCGCAATTTTTTTAGTCTACCGGTGTTCATGATGCATGCAACTGCCTCAAAACAAAATATTGGGATTTGATTAAATCACGGTCTACAACCCTTAGACAATATCATATCTAGTGTTATTAACCGTGACTCAAGTAAAACAGAACTGGGGCTTTACCATGACGTCTCAATTCAAAATTCAAAATTTATTTTTGCAAATTGGCCGCCAAGGGCCCTTTTACCTACGTGTCTGTTTTGAAACTGCCATCGCATTCGGAAAGACCATCATTGCCAAGAAGAATGCGCCGCAAGAAACTTGGTAGAAAGACATTTTTTCAAAGAATAAGAATAAGAATTCTACTTTAAATTTAGCTGTCATTTTTAGTATGGATCAGACAGCGAGCGAACCTGAACTGAATCGAAATTGAATCGCATTAAGACGTCATGGTAACCCCCCTGTACTGTACTATCTAATGCTTTACACCTAGCTAGATTGCTGTCCCCTTGTAATCTAGATGAACTGATTCAATAGCTAAACTTCGTACCTATCTGGTGTCAATAGTTCGCAGCTGTTAAGTACTCGGTATTATTCATTGGTTCTAATCGGCAGTACGCCGCTCCGTTACAGCTCAGTAGATATATTAAAAACAGTAAGACTGGGAAATTTTATAAAATTACCACGCAGGTCTGGGAGTAAAGAAAAAACATAGAATGTACCAGTTGCTTTTCTTCCCGCGCAGATGGTAAAAACCCATCGAGGGAATGAGCGAAAATCTTGGGAATCATGTTATAGGCGATGCGGCTAGCAACCCATCACTATTTTGATTCCCCTTACCACCTATAGGTACGCCCACAATCATGCTAAACGTGGCCTTTAGCTCTTAGGCTCTGTTCACCCCGCAAGGGTACGTAAGGGTAGCAAGGGTAAGGATACGTGATTTATGTATGTATTTACGTATGTATTTAAAAGTTTTCAAGGTTCAGGACCTATGATGAGACATGAAAGACGGAAACTGTATAAGATCACTCGCTTGTCTGCCTGCCCGTCTGTCACACCCAATTTGTTCTGAATGTGCTGAACTGATTAACTTGAAATATATGATTGGATGTCTTAATTGATTCAGTCGATTTCTCACGTACTACACACTGAATCTACGAGTCCGTTTCTCACTTGACCCGCTATTTTACAACCTAGTTAATTTATCCGTTATAATAACCAAAGCTTGAAAAAGAAAGAGCATTTTCAATCATTCATAAAATTAGCCTTCTTAAGTTGATACAAGTCGATAATAAATATACTTGGTAAAGAATAACTAGCATAACACTGCAAAAATAATTTATATTTGAATATTAATCGAACGAAAGAAAAAAAATATGCTAATTTTCTCAAAGTAGTTACTAAACTATTTATAAAAAGGTACTGGAATAAAAGTTGTTAGAACCTTGTGATATCTGCAAAAAATGTAACAACAGCAAAAATATTGTCCAGTATAATTTGCATAAAAAATTGTTTTCGTGTAACGAGCAAGCGTTCTGCCAAAGGAAGTATCCTTAAGGAGTCAATATTGCTGTTGGTTTAGGCTTTACTGCGGCGACCGGATTACTGGCGAAGAGGGATCAACACCGCAATTTAAAGCTCAGAGCGCATTAATTATGTACTTAAATACCTAATTCCCTGTAGTTAAATCCTGCATTCTCATTAGGGGCGTGAACAATTACTTGGCTTTTTATCTGCTCTTGAGCTATTGAGAAAAATTGCACGTGTTGTCATGTACTCGCCATGGTCTATCGGCCACCATGCTAACACGAGAGCGAGCGGTCTATCTCAAGACAAGGTTCGGCGAATGGCAAAGTGTTTTGCAAGTGTCTTGCCGCGCATGTGCGTGTCTCAACCAGTTTCCATGGCAACGTTTGGTTGTGCTTGTGTCCGTGCAACTGTACCTACGCACCATGCTAAGGCATAGTTCGAACCGGATTCACTTCGCCGTTTACAGTACCTAAGTCGTCTTGACTTTTTATTTGGGACGAGATTACATGCGGGAACCTAATGTTTTCGTGGCTAATTTTTTAAACCATTTCTGAATTAAAATTAGCAACTTTTGAGGTAGACCTTTTTGATTTAAATGTCTCTCTGAACCGGTGTGCAACATCGCTGGCGCCGCAGGCACTTTTGCCGTGGCCCGGCTCCGCTGGAAAGCGGTTTTGGATATTTACGTGTGTCCCGTTTTACGGCTAAAAGGATTACGCACGAAACTGAACACCGCGGCACCGCGATTTTTGCAAAGCAGCATTTACAAAAATACGCTTTATTTAGGCATTAAACTATGCAAACGGAAAGAATTGCTCTCCGCAAATTGCCAATTTGCCGCTATTTGGCAAATATAATTGGCGAATGGAGGCATGGAATGGCTCTTTTTGCCTCGGCACCGAGTAATTCGGGAGATTAATACAGAAATGGTCCCATGAGATTATGAATTTTGGCACGTTAGGCTTGTATATCTCGGTAAGCCACGCGCGGCCTATGCTTCGGGAAATGTTCGTTTTGTTTAAAACTGTGGATTTTTTTTGTGGTTCCACTGTACGGTTACATAATTATTACGGGTTGACCACACTGATAATGTAAAAGTGGCCAACTCTTTGAGGCAAGTAAAGAAAACCTCTGAAAAGCAGCGCTGCGTTGAGGCTTGCTTTTAGTGGACTTTTCACTTGATGAGTGGGCCCATTTCGGCGCTAGGTTGTAACTAATTTACTTGTTAATATTTTTATTTTTATTCTTTGCGCCCGTGACGAATTAGTGCCGATTCTTTCTTTTCTTCTTATAACTGAGAGTATGATATGTATGATTATGTTTTTATCATTTACGATTTTTTGTCACTCCGTGAAGAAAAATAAATAATTTCACACTTTCACCGCTTTTATAGGTTTGTGTAAGTAAACGTTCTCATATTTGTCGCATGTATAACTGGTTCATGTAAGTTCCTGACGTATAATTATGAAAGGAAAGTTACTTCTACGAAGTCCGTAGAGTAGGTAAGTCTGAAATTAAAACCCGTGTTATTAAGCCTTCCGGCATATTGCGGTAAGCTCCAATATAGGAATGAGCGCGCACTGGGTGGGTGAATGAACTTACAAATCAAAATGTCAGTTTGTAGTTTTAATCACGGAACTAATGTTTTAGTACAAACTTTTATATAAAGCAAATTGAGGGAATGGGTGAAAATCTTAGGTTAATAATCTCATGTAATAGGCGATGCTGCTAGCAACCCATCACTATTTTGATTTCCCTTTCCACTTAACGCCCACCATCATGCAAGGCGTGGCCTTTAGGTCTTGTTACCTTAGGTTAAGCTCTGTCTACCTTGTTAGGGATCGAGACGTGATTTATGTATATGTTTAACATGTTTTATTTAAGACGTCGCGTCACAAGAAAACTTTTATTGACTTGAAGCGTTTGGATTGATTTTATATTTGTTATTCTTAAATAAGAAGGATGATTAAGCAAGAATAGTCAAGAAAAGTAGTGTCAGCAAAAAACGTTATTTTATTTTACAAATATGAATATATTCAGTGCATAATTTGACTTTAGCATGGTCGATAAACGGTGTAACCACTCGTTTTAATTAAGGTGTATCTTCATTTTACTAAGAGCGTTGTAATCTAAAAACTAAACACTCACTGCCTTAGCAGTGATTCTTAAACCATATTGACATGAGTACGGTACATGTTAAAAATAATTGTAAGTAAGTAAGTAAGTAAATGCTTTATTGTACAAATATAAAAAAACAGATACAATTCACAAAAAAATTAAAATAACATTAATATATGCATGCACAAAGCTGAACTATAAGGGATCTCTACTCTCTAATCTCAATTTTTTTTTTTTTTAATATGAATAGGAAGGCAAACGAGCAAGTGGGTCACCTGATGGTAAGTGATCACCACTGCCCATAGATACCCGCAACCCCGGAGGGATTGCAGATGCGTTGCCAACCTAGAGAACTAAGATGAAATGCCTCTTGTGCCCGTAATTTCCCCGGCTGTCTTACTCTCCACACCGGAACACAGCAGTGCAAGCACTGCTACTTAGCGGCAGGATTAGCGAGTAAGATGGTGGTAGCAATCCGGACGGACCTTGCACAAGGTCCTACCACCCGTCCCCAATCTCTAATTGTCTGTGAAAAGGTTCCACAAACTTCGACGATGCACGTAACATCCTTCACATGATAAAGCTAGAGGGTGTAAAAGTAATCCCTTGGTCCACTATACAGGCAGTAGTCAAAAGTGTAGAAGTTCGTAATTATATCGCTCTAAAAGACGAGGGACGATAAAACATTCAGCATTAGTAAGTTATGTTGTTAATTTTCTGGCTCGCTTCTCATTATACCTAACGCGAATTAAATACGAAACCCAGTGCTGGTGACACACGGCCAGAAACAATTGCCAATTTTAGTATAAAATTTCTAAACGACACTGAGAATTAACAACACATAGAAAAATCCAAAAAGTAAAGCTAGGTATGGCCGGGAATCGAACCCGGATCCTCGTCATTCCGTGACGCGTGCTGTACCCCTACACCACCCATAGCAGGTGGGTAGACTTCGAATTTTTCTACCTGTTACTAGCTGTCACGTAACCTTGTACTATGCGATTTTTTGTCGCTAAGCGTCATCTGTTTGAACGATGTGTCTGTACGACACAATTACACACTCCCGTGGAACATCTACTGCTCACCAGGGACGAGAGAAGGTGCTGTTTTTCAAATGATATGTAGTACTATCACATGAATCAAGAATTTTTACTTCTTGATTTTTCTTGAATTTTATATAAATAGAATAAGGATCGTGACTCAAAGATGTGTAGTAAATATTTTTTGGAATAAACGATAAACTTACCTGTTCCACGCCCTCAGATAAAATGTGTAATTGTATTTTACAAGGCATGCGAGCAAAATAATGTTTACCAATCGTCTACAATTAGGTATGCTCGTTCGATTACCTTCATTCTTCTTTAGTTCGAATTTCCATTCAATGTACGGTTAAAACGGTCACCGTACAACAATTAACTGGCAACACATGCATTATATAATAATCCTAGCTAGTTCTTTTAAATTGCATAAGGTGCACATCATAATCAAAAAACCTGTATAATGTGTATGCACACATCATGTTATAAACATGTAAGTACATACCTATACACTAATTACTTCTCCGTGCCTATGAGAATGTACTTATTACACTGGCGCCCATTTATATGTGTGCAAAAAAACATGCGTAGATAAATACTTATCCAAAATAGTCCTTATAATCCCCAATTCCGAAATTCGGAAACGGACTAGAGTTGTGGATGTCGGAACTAGGATAACACAGCTGAAGTGGCGATGGGCGGGGCACTTGGCAAGACGGAACGACGACAGATGGTCGAAGGCGGTCACAGAGTGGTGGCCAAGACTGGGTCGAAGGTCAGTGGGCAGACCATCAGCCCGTTGGTCAGATGACATCTGTCATTCGGCTGGAAAACTGTGGATGAGACTGACACGGGACCGGGCAAAGTGGCGTGAAAATGAAGAGGCCTTTACTCAGCAGTGGATGGAGTGGGTGGATTAGATAGATAGAAAATAGTCCTGATTTGTTCGTCAACCAACACGGCCGTGTGCCTCAGTTAGAGTCGTAAGCCAAGTCCGCTATAAACAAAGTTTGTTCAGTCAACGCCTCGAGGGATAACACGCGGATTTACACCATAAATCGCTAACCCTAAGGCGAACTTCTGCTTGACGTGAAATGCGAGCGCCTAATATTATTGCCGCAAACAACGCATTCTAATTTCATTTTGATAATTTGAATTTTATTGTTCGGAATTTTAAGCCGGTAGTTGCATGAATGTTCAAAGACTTAATTATTATGCAGAATGTTTTTTTGCATTGTGTTTTCTTGAAAGCGAGTCGAAATCGAAATCTGTCAAGAGTGAAATGGCTTTGGGCTTACGAAATTTCCAAAACAAATAGATTGTAAAAAAGCTTTTTGCACGTCTTTTTTCTTCTTCTTTTTTAATATGGCCCCATCGATCGATGCGATAATTTCGCTAATGCCAAACTAATAAATACAGTATTCAAAAATTTGTGAAATAAATGTCGGCAACGTTGTACGGCAGAACACGGTCAGAACAGAAGACCCCTCCCCCCCTGTCGGGCTCTTAGCTAAGGGATAATGATATCCCTCAGATTCTGCCAGGAAATCATGTCTTGACCACACGCGGAGCTAACCCGACTCGCACCCCTTTTTACACATTAGGTATAGATAATATCGCCATGAAACATTTTTTTTACAAACCTCCCCCCCCCCCCCCCCCCCCCCGTCCCAAGCTAAACATCAAACGTGAAACAAAATAAAAACCCACTATTTATTTAGCAAAGAAAAAACCAGCGTTTACCGATTTCATTAATCAGCCAAAAGTAAACGAAACGTTATCCCCAATGCATAAATATTACATATGGTGTTTTTTTACTGTAAACCAACCGAAAGGGGGAAAAATTCTATTGAATCAACACCAACACAGCTAGATTTCCCCGGAGGTGGCGACTGACCGCTCCGGCCCCGAATGGAAAAACGCCGTGAATTCACTCACCCTGTTTGTTTTCCCGGGTCGTTAATTGTAGCAATACTTTTTGTAATCAATTCATTTTATTATTTTCCTAAGTAAAATACTACCATATAAATTACTACCTGAATTAGTTTGTTACAAACAAACTATTTTCATTTCCATACTTCGTAAGTCATCGTTATCATCTGGTCCAAAAAGTCTCCCTCTGTATTTTGTACATGTTAATTTAAAATAGTCTTAACTCTAAATTAAGACTGAAATGAAATCTCGCTTAATTCAAGTCTATTCATTCTAAATCACATCGTATTATTTTGAGTTTTTGAGATTTTTATCTAGGTGTGCGATTTGCTACAAAGCTTTTAGATGAATCGAAATGAAAAGGTTTAAATTCCTTAATCCTGATTGATTTACATACCTGCAGAATAATCTATTGAAATCACTACATAGTATAAAACAAAGTCGCTTTCTCTGTCCCTATGTCTCTATGTCCCTATGTATGCTTATATCTTCAAAACTACACAACGGATTTTGATGCAGTTTTTTTAATAGATAGAGTGATTCAAGAGGAAGGTTTTTATGTATAATTCTACGCAGACGAAGTCGCGGGCAGAAGCTAGTTTATTATAATTTCGAAATATAAGTATTCTAAACACAAGACGCAAGAATTTATCTTCGTAAGTGTTAGTACCTAATATCAAAATTTATTAGAATAATAGTCGAATCAACTCCATACAAGCCTAGCGCAAAATATTTTTAGACAAATGCACGAACGTGCTTAATTTTCTAATTACAAAACTAAACTCTTTGACCGTTTTACTAGCAAAAATTCTTTGACCGAAATGAAAATAGCACAGTAGAGAAATTCAGATAAAACCACAACAGTTTTCGTTTTCGTGGCAGTAAAAACTTGTTTAATCTAACTTGTGGCGTTTTTCGCATTTTTCGCCGTTTCTGTCTTTGTAGCAAACGACAGGCCAAACCAATATTAACTTTGCTTGGGTTAAGTTTTGTTTAATTTCGCTTTTTGCGACGTAGTTAGCTAAAATAATTAGGTAGGTACATGTTTGCAGATACCTAATGGATAAAAGTCGGTTGAGCATCGTGAAATACAATCGAAACCTTCTCTGAACATAATTCCACTTTTATTCATTTTAGATATATTTTGACTTTATAAGTCCAAACAAAATCTATTTTGTAGGGACTTTTCGTTTTTCTAAACATTGGTTAATTAACAAGTATTAGCCGAAAATAGTTTTACGTAGAAATATTATAAGTAACAGTGATAAAATTAATTAATTAATTTGACAAACAAAACGTGAAAACCTAGTTTATAAGTATGTCGACAGACTATGCTTCAAATCTGTCTAATCTGCCCACATCCACCCAATGCTGAGTCAAGGCTTCTTTATGCTGACCCCACTTTGCCTGGTCCTGAGCCAGTTTCATCCACAGCTTTCCAACCGACTGCCAGATGTCATCTGACCAAAGGGCTGGTGGTCTACCCACTGACCTTCGACATAATCCTGGCCACCACTCGGTGACCACCTTCGACCGTGTTTAATTTTTTTTCCAAAATCAGTGTAAGTAAGTAAGCAAGTAAATGCTTTATTGTACAAATATAAAAAACAGAAACAAAACACAAAAAAGACATTAAATATTATGCACAAAGGCGAACTTATCCCTATTAGAAAACTCTATCAATATCCTTTGCGTAAATGAGAGGAGCATTAGCGGAGGGACCGTCAATGTTTAGAGACGTAAGAATAAGAATAACTTTATTTATTTCACCACAGAAGTTACAAAGTGCATACACAAAGGACTCATGGTTACGTAGAGATGACTAAATGACATTTTTTGACGTGATATTCGCTATCGCCAATTGTATGAATATGAAGCACCAGTACACAATACTCTTAAGAAGCGAGTATTTATCACGGAGATGAGGTACAATGTGAACTAGGTACCTCTCTAAATTTAGTTAAAAGTTAAGTTTTGTATTTTCTTAAATTTCTTGGTATTTATTTTCCTTCCTGTGATTTCATTTTAGTTACGTAATTCTAAATCAAGATAACGACATTAATCCGTATCTTAAAAAACAAGTTAATCCTCTTAACTGTTTAATTTAGGCTAAAATAACAGGAAAATTAAATGTAGTTACCTAACGGGAACAAAACAAAAATTATACATAAAGTAATCAATTAATTAATTAGGGATTCTTCGCACCTTTGCTTTGTGCTAATAAAAACACGTAAATCTCATATAGGTAGAGAATATTTGGCATAGTGTGGGACGCCCTGCGACGCGTTGGACGGATGGCCTTAGGAGGACAGCTGGCAGTGGCTGGATGAGGGAAGCCCAGGATCGCGAAAGTTGGCGCAATATGAAGGAGGCCTACGTCGAGCAGTGGACGGACAATGGCTGTAGATAGATAGATAGATAAGAGATTATTTACGCGCGTTCTTCATGAACACAATGCTTTGTAGGTAAATGATTTGCAACTAACTGATTCAATCAGGCAAAAATAAACCATATATAGAAAGAAAAGTAAACCTAGTTAGGAAAAACGAGAGCGTGGTCTGGACTCCCGTTCGAGATCATTCCTGGCGCAGAGATTGTCCATCGCCGGTCAACGCGGCAACGCGGCGAGCTACATGGCCACCTTTGCGCCCGGAATGACGCGGGGCGGGTTGTTTAGTTAGGTAGGTAATGTAAGAGGTAGTTGAAAAATAATTTATAATTTGATTCTGCATTTTTAGGGTTCCGTACCTCAAAAGGAAAAAACGGAACCCTTATAGGATCACTTTGTTGTCCGTCTGTCCGTCTGTCAAGACCCTTTTTCTCAGGAACGCGTAGAGGTATGAAGCTGAAATTTATATCAAATACTCAGGTCTACTGCCCCTTGGAACTGTGAAAAAATCAAAATTCTAAGCCAACGCAATCAAAAGATACAGCCGTTTATGCCGCAAATTTCCGCAAATTTTCAACTCTCAAGGGAATCAAAACCTACAAGGTAGTTCCCGTGAACGCAGAATCTTGAAATTTGGTATGAAGGTAGGTCTTATCTTATAGCACAGATTAAAGAATAATTGCGAAAACCGTAAATGTGTATGTATGTCTGTATATAGCAGTGACCAATATAAAGTAACCCCACACTGCGTACATTTTGCTTTGGAACAGGGCTCTGCTTACACTGGTTTTAGATATTTATAGATAATGATACGGAACCCTCGGTGCGCGAGTCCGACTCGCACTTGACCGGTTTTTTTTTCATTTAACTTAGTCTGTTTATAATTTTATTTAAATAAAGTTAGGAAAATCATTAGCATGTTGATTGGGAAAATAAAAATAATGTAGGGTAGTTTACGGTTTTGTTACAAGTTAGTACGTCTTTGGATTGCTTGAGAGACAGTTGTGCTCGACGTAGACGGTAGTAGCGTCTTGAGTGGTGTTCAGTTGATGATAGGTACTTGAGTCTCTGTGAGTGTTGAGTTGTAGTATCGCACAGATGTAGTCGTCTTGTTTGTGTCGTAGCAGAGTAACAAGGTAACCTTGTTCATGTTTATAAAATTCATCCTTTATACGTACGTACCGTCCATGAGCTATTAGAATGCCATTCATGTATGTATGTATGTATGTAAACTCTTTATTGTGCAAAATACCATGTTTCGAGTACCATAGGCCGATTCAATATAAAACTAATAAGAGTAAGTGAGACAGCAAGAACTGGAATGCCATTCTAAAAGCCCACGGATTGGAGCGCCAATGTGGATAATATATTAGCCCACAGCCAATACCCGGATGATGCATACGCAAAATAGAAAACGAAATTATACTTTCTCAAAGGTTCGGTTGTACCAACAAAAGTTTGAGCAAAGCCGAAGTTAAGCGCGGTACTTCATTGTGATTGGTCGTAATACTTTTAAGGCGAGCGGCGCATTGCGGTGTACAATCGAAACTTATTCGAAGAGAATAAAACTCGTAACAATATGCAATAGCGGCTTTTACGCTCGGTCCAAAGCAAATAAAACGGAGTTTAGCCGTTATTTTGGAACAGGATTTGGTGAAACCGGAGTATTAGTATAATTGCGTTATTATATCTAGTGATGCAACGATTGCTTTAACAAATACGAATAATGATTTTAATAATGTGCGAAAGCGAATAGCTTTAACATGATCAATTTAAACTAAAATAATTCACTTTACGATACACATCAATGAATATAAACTGCTGTTATAAAAAATCATTCAAATTATTAATATAGCCGAGTCCCGGACGATTGTTTTTTTGTCAAAAAGTCTTTCCGGCAATAGTGCATCCATAGGGTCGCTGTAATTGAAAAATGTTTCTAAATAAAATGTTTCTAACAGGATCAGCAACCACGCAAATTTAAAAGCAATTTTTTATGAATGCCATCATGATCGGATACGAATATTCGTGTTTGTAATCGTTGCATCGCTACAGCGGCGTTCAGCATTTAAATTAACCGTGTACTATTTAGGATCAAAACTCGTACTAGAAACATTAACCGAGCACTTTCAGCTGACAATAATGGAGTCTAATATCTGTTATGCGTTTTGACTTAATAATAATAACAAATAGTGAGGGCAACTGTTCTGCACCACACGGTGCGGTGCGGAGCACGGCCGCGTCCTCCTCAACGCAAATATTCTCCCACACACACACACAAACACACACACAAATCACGTCCCTATCCCTTACGGGGTAGACAGAGCCTAAGGTAATAAAACCTTAAGGCCACGTTTAGCATGATTAAGGGCGTATAGGTGGAAAATGGAATCAAAATAGTGATGGGTTGCTAGCCTCATCGCCTATAACATGATTCCTATGTCGCCTGTTCCCTCGATGGGCTTTTATCATCTGCACGGGAAGAGATGCAACTGGCACATTCTATGTTTTTTCTTTGCTCCCAGACCAGCGTGGAAGCATAATAGCGTGGAATATTCTCCCGCTTACACTAATAGACATTAATCGGAGATTGAGAAGGACGATATGATACGAACGTCGAATTTCGGAGTAGCATCCCCCCTCCCCCCCCCGGCCCCCCAACTTTCCGTTCGACTTTCAATTCGCGCCGGGACTCAGCAGATTTTATTGTACAAGTTAATAGATAATGTGTAGAAAAGAAAGTGTATAAAACATTTTTAACCAACGTTACACCCTTGAATTATCACAATGTCAAGCGAGATTAACATCGGATTGTAATAAAAATGTAGATACTTTTCACGGTTTGCTCGTATTAAATTAAAGGGAGTCGACATACAAGCAAAGTTTGTAAAAAATACTTCGTGGAACGAGTCCAAAACGCAATTGGCCATTTTTTACAACATCAGAAAATTAAAGTACCTACCTACAAGCGGGTATGCAATTTTAATATTGCACAGAAAGTTGATTGTCCGTTACTTTAAATCTTAGCCTGTTTTAGCATTTGAAGTTATAAAAACTTGTTGAAAATTATACGTCTTTTAAAGCCCGTGTTTTCAAGCAGCCAACTCTTAAAAGTCCATCAAATGTGAAGACAGCCGTTAATTTAAACGGTTGCCTCGGTCGAAGGCTTCCCGTAGCGGCGTCCGCGGGACAATGAAGAGGTTGTTGTGGGCATTGTTGGCCTCTGCCATTGTTCCAAGCTAAGGAGACGCGAGCAAAGATGATAAAGGCGCAGCGAGTTCCGTTGTGAGAAAATCTATGAGTACCTAAAAGTAATTAAGAAATTGTATAAACTGTAATAAAATAAATATAAATTTGTAAATATAGATTTTTTGTAGTTATTTTTAGCATAGATACGAGTATGTGGTTTTTAGGATTAGTGTTTGTATATGTATCATAATTATGTTATTCAACTATTTCGAATAAAATTGTTTTCTTTTTAATAAAATAAATAAATATCAGGGAACAATTTGCACAAATTGAACTAGTCCCATAGTAAACTCTTAAGGCTTATGTTATGGGTACTAGGCAACGATATATGTTTACATATATTATTATAGAGAAATACAAATATATAAAAACATCCATGACTCAGAAACAAAATATCATGAACAATGTGGGTAAATATTATGTAGTATTAAAACGTTTCGTTACTGGTCACAGTTGCGATTGAGTGACTCTTAAATTTTTGTTTTTGAATATTTGGTAACACTGACGCATTAAAAGGAGTTGTTGTGTCAAGCTTGTATTTAATTTGTACTTATGATAGATATTTTTATATTGGTTTAGATCTTTAGTCAAATGAAATCTAACTAGTCAATTTGACGTAGGTATTTCTGATATGTAGTTGGATTTACTTCAAAATGACTCGTATACAAATTTAGGATGTATGACAATGCAAGTACAGTTAACAAAAAGTACATAAAACAAAAAAAAAACATTTAGCAAAAACTTATTTCTTGACCGAAAATTCTTGGTCTATATTGAAATTTTAACAATAAGGAGATTTAAGAAATTGTCTAGCTTGTTCTTTCTGCTCGCTGTTTTCGCTGTTTCGGAAGGCTTGCTCCTTTAACAGCAAGCGTCAAGCCACGACGCCCACTTCTGATAAATTTGCTTGTCGGACTGCAACTGAAATGAAAGGAGAGATGGTAGATGTTTTTGCGCTGTTTAATGGCTCGAAAAATTTTAAATGTGAAGGAAAATATGCAGCGTTGAGCACTTAAGACCAACTTGAGAGGAGATAATGAAGAGCTATCTTCTTTATTTATAGGATGATTGTGCTCAATTTATTTTGTGTGCGTGGCACTGGAACGTATCGGAAGGCGGCTCTGAAAAAAAATCTTAACAAATAGCGACTCCATTGGTTTTATTCCAGATCCACTTAGTACTTATGGTTATGATACTGATGAAACTCTACGTTCAGCTCGTTCTTTAAAGTATTCCGTGGTTTGTTGGACATTGTGGCAAGGTCTGGATTGGTACTACCATTATACGGCTAATCCTGCCGCAAAAAGCAGTTCTTGCGCTGCTGCGTTCCGGAGAGAGTAAGTCAGTCGATTTAAATGTGTGCCAGTAACATGAAGTATTTTATATTAGCCCTCTAGGCTAGCAACGCATCTGTATAAGTGAAAAACTTAAGTAAATAACCCGTTGTATGTGTGAGTATTGTGTGCGAATAGAAAAGTTGATGTTAAGAAAAACAAATCATAATAAAAAACAGTCAAACTTAAAAATAACTTAAACCTAGCTGAATCTATTATTAAATTAAAGATAAAAAAAATCTCCCAAATCGCCGCCAGTGGGGAGGGTGCCCAGAAGGCTGGCAGCATTGTCACGTTGTATAGCAATATTAGCTAGCCCTCTGATTGACGTTCCAAATTAGCAAAAGGACTTAAATCCCATATCCGCTCTGTACACTACCTACTACGTACGAAAGGTCTTTATTTAAGTTTTTCACCTGTAATCCTCTAGTGTTGTGATCAATTGACCTACTTGCTCGTTTACCTTCTTTGTTGTAGAGACAAAAAATACATTACTTTTTGTGGCGATGAACGCAATGTAATCGGTGTGTTTGACATTCCGCGTATACCACAACACAAACTAAAAACTACTCATGTTTTTAGCAACAGCAATTTTCAGCTAATACACACCACATTGGCTGCATTACCCATCGAATTCCCAGCAGCATACCATGGCCCCTGGTCCATTAATCAATGTCCAAAGCCATGGAGTTACCCTCAAAAATCCGACAGCCATGGCATTGTTCGGGCTTCGGCCAAGTATGGGTGTGTCACGCTGACGGCTTTTTTTTCCAAATTCCAAATGAAACTTGTTTTTGTCATTGGAATTTTAATTTTCACATATTTTTTTCGTGTGAGCGTGAAATATGATGTTACAAAAACCAAACAGATTTCAATCTTCTATTTCATTTGATGCTTGTTGACATGTTTTTTGATGGATTCGGAATAAAGTTTTAGATTTTTCTGTGGTTGTAAATGTTTTCTTTATTTTATTTTCACGTAACTGTCTGAAAATGTGTGAACTTGCCAGTTTCCCCCAAATCAAGTAAAAAAAACATAGGTGGTAAAAAAATCTTTTCTTCTGTTAGACGCGGATCTATTTATATTTTTTCTGTATACTGAATTCCTGCAAGAACAATAAGAAAAGAATACAAAAGGTTTCTTATGAGATGCTAGCCGTGACATAATTATCGATTGAATCGAGCGTTGCATTGTGGAAGTCCATATTAATGAACAAAAAACATTCACAAATGTAGTAACAACGTAAATGTTTTTTGTTCTAACGTAACTGTCAACATGTCCAGTTTTACTAGGTGTCAGTAATGTCATTGTCACATTGTTGCAATATTTTTTATGATCTCTGGGGGCAGTAAAACCTGCCCAGTAAATTGTCGCGTTGCAGAAGTTGCGAGGTTTTACTGACAGTTCGATGTCATGAATATTTAAATGAACAGATAGACTGACTCCGAGCTGCGAGCTTTACAAGGGATGCCCTGTAATCGTAACGAATCCCAATTAAGAACTGGGACCAGCAGAGGATATATACATATACTACATGCATAGACACCACTTAAAAAGGTCTACGCTATCTTTAACCTTGATGAAAATCGTGCATCCGTTAAACCACAAACTTAACTGATCTGTAAAATGATGATCGAGTCTTAGGTTGGTCTGAAACATATAGTTCCCCTCCTTCCTTTTGACTGAGTTCAGCCATATCAGCCACTTGATTCCTAGTGAGTGTGACGCTCGTGCGCCCGGAGATGCCTTATGTAGTGAAAAATAGGGCGTTGACATTGTGTTGTAAGATTTCGGCAAATAGTTATTCTTCTGTTCATTGCGTGTGATAACAGGTAGCACTGAGTGTGGGGCGATTAGACCGCGCAATGAAGAGAAACGCTCGGCAATAGTTAGGGTCGTAAAGCTCACTCCTATAATACCTATACATCAGTGGGGTGGCGTCAATTATATCAGAAGGCAAGCCGAAGGGTATTTAACTAGCCTTTTCCTCTATTTCTGCACAATAAAAGTGCCCAACTGCCTTAACTAGGCAAGCCTGTGGGAATCGAGTTCTATGGACGCCACGCCACTGCTATACATAGTATAAGTTCCCGACTCTTTATTTTGATTCATTGAATCTTCCATGCACATGTCATAACAAAGTGTATTCCATTCTGAATTATAGTTTAAAACTTCCTTTTGATTAGGCACCAATGATCCATTATTCAACTGCGATCAAATGGAATCCGTGATTTTAATAACGGGGGGACCCCGGTTACAAATCTAGAGTCTAAGAAGGGCCCCTTGTTCACGCTGCCAATTATTATTCCACCAATGATCGGTCTCGACGAAAGCATTGACATTAATCTCCGAGGCCATTCAAACGCGAATTTATTAAGAGTCATCAGATGGGAAGTTTTGGAACTTTAAAAGCAGCCTTTTGACGCCAAAGAGAAATGAATAATCCTTCCCATTCGCCCCCGCACTTAGCCCGGCACAATAGACTTCATCAAGAGTAACGATGGTTTTAAACAAAATAGTCTCATCTCGTCCCTTCCGATGGATTGTGACACGATTTATCTAACGTTTGATGCCGAATTACCGACTCTTAGGAAAGACTTTGAATAATCTTTTGCCGTTGAAGTGGAAACGGTATTATTAATTCAACCTGTTTCTGGGCGTTGGACCGGTGAAGCATTTTTCAAGTATACCTTTTATTTAATTAATGCTTGTAATAAGATATGAAACAAAATTGAATAATTGTTTTAATTATTATAGATAATATACATATACTGGATTCTATTTAATATTGTAAGCATTGATTGCCTTTGGGTATTCACCCACTCTTACTAGGCTACTTGATCTTAAGGAAAGCGTGGGTGAGCTTCTCTGAAATGAAACAAAGAAAGTTGATGGTTTCTAAAACAATACTTATTGTTCTTTACAAGTTTTCAATCAGGCTTGTTGAAAAATGTGACTGATAAATTTCCACGGGATTTGCATGTACACAAAATCCCGAAATCTCAATCGCTGTCTGAAATTTTTCACAGGTCTTCTTCATGCAACACCTGTGGAATTTTGTATACTCGTAAGTGAGTTTAGTGAAAGCTCGCAATTTCAAGCACAACTGAAACCTTGGGTAACACAAGTCACGTCTATATTCCTTACGGGGTAGACAGAGCCTAAGGTAAGAAGACCTAAAGGCCACGTTTAGCGTGATTGTGGGCGTATAGGTGGAAAGGGGAATCAAAATAGTGATGGGTTGCTAGCCACATCGCCCATTTTTCACCCATTCCCTCGGGAAGAAGCAGCTGATACATTCTATGTTTTGTCTTTGCTCCCAGACCATTATGGAAGTAACCAACGGGTAAAATACTAGTAAAACATTAAGTATTCTTTATTTTCGAGTCACAATCTGTTAATCGTGTCAATCTGTGTGTCTGTATGTGTTTCTTCCATACTGGTCTGGGAGTAAAGAAAAAACACAGAATTTACCAGTTGCTTCTCTTCCCGCGCAGATGGTAAAAGCCCATTGAAGGAGTGGGCGAAAGACCTAGGTTGCGGCAAGCAACCCATCACTATTTTGATTTCCCTTTCCAGCTTTACGCCCTTAATCATGCTAAACGCGGCCTTAAGGTTTTGTTACCTTAGGCTCTGTCTACCCAGTAAGGGATAAAGACGTGATATATGTATGCATGTATGTATGTATGTTAAAGTGTATTTACGAACAAAGTATTGCTTGTTCGACAAACTTGTAACAATTCGTCCTCATAAAGGCAAAGGTAAACGTATACCTGCTTAGTAACGAGTAGATTACTGCACACAAAAAACCTATTACGGAACAGTGGTTGGTAACATTCGGCACGTGATACGTGTTTAGTATTCTAGTGCCAGTACTCAAACAATGTACAAGTAAGCCCGTCGCAAATGTCTTTATTGCTCCTTCACAGTCTGTTTACGACCTCGGCTCGGTCATGCACCTACGAGAATACATTTTTGCTGTATTAATGGCATGAATACTTTATAAATTTGAAGTGACGTGAAATAAGTAATGTTTTAGTAGAAATTATTTTGTGACGTGAAGTAAGGTTTCATAGAGCAACATAGCAGCTCATTTCAAAATTGACACCGCAAGAGAACTTGAATGGAATTTTTATCAGTCTGTTGCATTATTTCTTACAGATCTCTATCTAGAAAATGTTTTTGGCATAGCAAAAGTTTTTACAAACTCTCACGTTCTCACTACGTATTATTCAACGTCGTCACGTTATAATTTATACCAATATATAAGAAGGAATATTTTTTCAACGGGCCAAGTATCGCCGCTAATATCTTTATTGCGGCAGTACCGAATGTTTATGACCCCTGCCCGTACTGATTGTGTTAAAGCACGCCACAAATTACGGCTTTTTTCGTGTAATACCGATTTATGGCAAAGCTTGTGCCAGACTTTTTTTAAACGTTAATCTTTGCTAATACCGTTCTGCGCAGACTTAACAGTAAAGATCTATTAAAGCGCGACGCTGGCACCTCTGCTGCGAATTATCAAGTGCAATAGCACTGTAAAACTTGTGCTTAATGCTTATAAGATGTCTTAGTGTGCGTAACTAATGGTACCAACGAAGACTACGTATAAGGACGTGTGTTCGTGGTAGAGAGAGAGAACATTCGATACACGTGTAGTATGAAGAAATACAGTATAGGTACTTAAGAGTAGTACCGATATGGTGTAAAATGGGCCCCACTAGCATAATATTGCGGCAAGCCGCAACGCTGTTTTTTAGTGGGACCCAGATAAAATTAAAAAACTAAACACAAAAATACACATACACCGTGGCGACACGAACGCCATTGGGAAGCACTGTTACGCACACAGACATGTTATGCGATTAAAAATAACGTGGAGGCGTGCACCTTCATGAATGAACATCTGTAGTTATTAATCGTAATCTATAGTTTTCACTGAACGCAGCTTTGTCACGTCCATAAGCCTGACATTGATTTTAATACTTTGTAAATAAGCTGCCCTTTGGCATAATGCCTCCAAAGTCCTAAACCCACACGAGTGATTCGCGCGTTCCAACTTTATTATTTGTCTTCATTATGCGAACCCAATGGATCCGCATAACGTAATATATGGAGGTCACCGTCACGGCTCCAAACTGTCGACTCAACAGAAAAACCGGCCAAGTGCGAGTCGGACTCGTGCACCATGGGTCCCGGGAAACAAATTCGGCAAGTGAATATAAAAATCCTGTGTTAGCGAAGCCTTGCTCCTAAGAAAATGTAGGCAATGCGAGATCATTTTGTGTTGGTTATTTCACAGACAGTTAAAGAAATTAGATTTTTAGATATTAAACTTCATTAGTTGTGCCATATTCTTTTGTTTATTGTGAATTATTTTCTTAATTTATGTATATTTTTTAGTTACACATTAAGTCGGGTTCTATCTATTTATTACTTTGTTAACGTAAAAGTTTATGGATTATGTAGTATATTTTATCTGTGTATCGTTTCGTGAGTCACAGATGGTTCTGGCTGAAAATCAGTGCTGCAGGTGTCTAACACCTCAGTAACAGCGTAATGCTGAGCCAGCGACCGTTTCACTTTTGCGAAGACACACAACGCTTATGATCTATTTTTCATGTCTGTGTTTTTTTTTCTTGTTTTTTTTCTATAAAATTGTGTAATATACACAATTTTATATTTGTGTGTCTTGCAAAAAGAAATAAATATGTCTTCTTTCTTTCTTTCTTTCTATAAGAGCTACCTTCTTACAAAATTTCAACACATGACAACTGAAAGTTCAAATTAATTAAGTTGATTTACAAGTTTCATTTTTTCACTGCTCCAAGGTAGCAAACTTGAGTATTTGGTATACCTCCACGATCCACGCGTTCCAGTGAAATAGCGCTAGTCTAGACGAACGGACAGCAAAGTTATCCTACAAGGGTTCCGTTTTTTTTGGGATAAGGAACCCTAAAAATGTGTCAAAATGTGGAATAACGAAAGATGTATTCGACCCTTGTCAAACGGAGAGCGGTCCACGGTATTTGGAAATAAATAAGGTAGGTGGGGAATTTGCATGGGTCCGATATGAAAGTTCATGGTGTCGATGAGATCGACGCGGGCGCCACAGGTCCAATTATGAAGTAGGGCTGCTTCTTGTGCCGGTACACTGCTTTAACGAGCGAATGACAACATCACAAGCCAGACGAATGATAAGGGTTTTCAATTTTAAGCATTTTTATATTGTTTTCTATTTTGAATCTCCGTTGCAAAAACAGGGGTGTTATAAGTTTGACGTCGATGTTTGTTGTGTGTATGTTTGTGGCATCGTAGCTCTCAAGCGGATGGACCGATTTCGATGCGGTTTTTTTCATTCGAAAGCCTTGCGGTGGTTTTTAGTTGTGTTTGGCAAAAATTGGTCCAACAGTTGAAGAGTATGAGCTGTTTTTAAAAATGATGTAAAAATTTTTTGGCATAAAATTGAATTATTTCTCGATTAACAATCGATCTAATGTTATTGAAGCTCTTATTTAAATTGAATTTATTGTTTGGGTAAAATTTTGTAAGTGATATTTGAGTCATTTTCACTTGTGGACAATGCAAGTACAGTCAGCAAAAAGCATTTTAATAAAAATGTTTTTTTTTAACAAAAACTTATTTTCACCTTTCTTGTAATTCTAGCCAAATAATTACTAACGGAGTTCTTTACGCCCGCTAGAGGGCGCTACATTAGATTTAGTGACTCGTCATACAACCCATAACCGGCGGACGATCAAGACTCTTCTAACGATACCTCATTTGTCCAGTTCTGATTAGAAATTTAAGAGCTATGAGTGAACAGATGAACATACATACATAGTCGGGTAAAACTGGACAGAATTTTGGGAAAACTATGTCAAAATTACCAAAATTAGAAAAAAGGTATCCTTATTTTTAGTATAGGTACATACAATTCATAAAACATGTGTACAAACTTCTTTGTTTTTTGTTTTGCAAACATTCGGCTGTTACTCAAATGCCCGAAGCCTTAGGAGAACGAAAACTGCTTTCCCGACAGCCGCCACACTCCCGCGCCGATGACATCCTAAAGCCAACCACAAAATTAGACACTGTTGTACCAAACCATATAAAATTCTAGCTCCTCTTTTATATCAGCGCAGATGGTAGAAGCCCATCGAGGGAATGGGTGAAGATCGTAGAAATTATGACAATGACCTCTATCCGTCTGTGGAATTCCCTTCCTGCAGACCTACGACGAGCTAAAACTCTGCCTATTTTCAAAAATCAACTCAAATCTCACTATTTATCACTAATTTAATCCACTCCCTGTCTTTAGTACCTTATCTTTTCTTTTTGCTTCTGATCAAATCCTTTTCTGTTGTATGGCCTTCTTATTTTTCATTCTTCTTACATTTATTTTATCTTAAGTATTATGTTATGTGTGTATATGTATGTATTATTTTATTTTATTTATTTAGCTGTGTATTATATTTATGTTGATATTGTTGTTTTTATTATCCCTGCGTTTATCCTGTCTATTTGTTTCCGCCACCTACTTAAACTGTCTCCAACTTATTTCTATTATTAGTTGTCTGGAAGAGATCGCTATTAAGCGATAAGACCGCTTATTGTCTACTTTGTTCTTTGTTTCTGTATTGTTTTGTACTGATTTGTGGTGTTCAATAAAGAGTATTTGTATTGTTTGTATTGTATTGTATTATAGGCGATGCGGCTAGCATTACTATTTTGAATCCCTTTTCCACCTATACGCCCACAACCATGCTAAACGTAGCCTTCAAGGTCTTGTTACCTTAAGCTCTGACCCCGTAAGGGATAAAGACGTGATTTATGCATGTACTCTTTTATATGCACATAGTTCCTTCCAGTTTAATCCACCCCACTTCCTCTAGTTCTGCTTAGAATCTCGGGCACGCTAAACTTCATTGCGCGGCGGCTGCGGTGCACCGCACGCCCTCCCGAATATACAAGATCCAGGCAGGGCTCGGGCAAGGCCTGTTGGCAAATTGTTTATCGTCTTACGTCATGTGTATACTTAGATATTGACTTCTTGCTGGGATATGGTTTAGGCAAAGCATAAA
The DNA here is from genome assembly GCA_949127965.1 of Pandemis corylana. NCBI lineage: Eukaryota > Metazoa > Arthropoda > Insecta > Lepidoptera > Tortricidae > Pandemis > Pandemis corylana. Next base: position 8,587,271 of record OX421866.1, on the reverse strand, counting down.
CCCTAGTAATTTACAAATAACGTGTCGGGTTTATTGTATCTCAAGCGCGTGAACTGAGAAAACCGGACGAGAATTTCATGTATTATTATTAGAGAAAGGTACAAATTTATGCTGCTTATTTAGGTGCTTTGCTTAGTTTGGGGCTAGGTCATTTGGTGTCAATTGTCCCAAGATATTATTGTTATTATTATTATTATCTCCCGTAGTAGTTGCTTCTCTTCCCGCGAAGATGGTGACCCATAGAGGGAATGGGCGAAAATCTTACGAATCATGTTATAGGCAATGTGGATAGCGACCCATCACTATTTTGATTTTTCCACCTATACGCCCACAATCATGCTAAACGCGGCCTTTAGGTCTTGTTGCCTTAGTCTCTGTCTATCCCGTAAGGGATAAAAACGTGATTTATGTATGTATGTGTGTACAAATTTATGCTAAAAAGGTAAGTAAGGTCATTATTACCTAGTCCATTTTGTGGGGCCTTCCCACGCTACGTCTTCCGGTACGCTATGTATTGTGTGGTTATTTAAATGTATTTTTTTCTATTTAGTTTTACGTTTTTTTGTCAAAAGAAAATATAGACATCTAAAAGCTACTAAAACTTTATTCCAAGCAGGTCTTTCAGCTTCCGTGTCACGTGTCATCAAAGACGCATCAAAACTACGCAAACGAAACCCATTTTCCAGAACCTTTCATTTCCTTTAATACGTAATATGAACGAAATCCAAATTTCCAATACACCGTAACTAATTGAATGGCGTTCAAAAAGAAAATTAGCATACGAACACCAATATCAGATCCAGTGCGGTGAATCGGTTTGACAGATCAAAGGCGTCTGCTAAACAAAATCAGCGTTAAATTTACTTACTTAAGCTCTCGAACAGGCACCTACTCGTAGTAAGGCGGCGGTTAACTGGTAAATAAAAAAAAAAAAATTAAAAAAATTTGAAGTGAAAACGTCTTTAGCAGCGTTGAGCAGTTTTTGGGATGGGTAAAAAATGATGAACTCGCGTCAGATTCTGACGGTCACGTGACCGTCAGGTAAGACGGAGAATAATACGTACGTTGATTTTGTCACTCACTCGTAAGCTACGTTTGGCCTAGCGGTATAAGGTGTGGAATAACGGTGCGTTCGCTCCGGTGACCGCAGTTCAAATCTCGTGTAGAAAAAGTTTTTTTCATATTTTTTTGCGTGTGTGTAGTGTTTTTTCTTTTGACGCGCATGTGCGTGTATGTAGTTTTCACTTCTTAACGAGTTCGTTTTTATTTACCAATACACTGTGTTGCTAGGCTGAATAAAATTTACTGCTATTTTGGTGCCTATTAGTTTCAAAGCGGTTATTGTAAGTTTTTATTCTTAGCCAACGTCTCGAACGCGTTCGCGTTGAAGTGTCCAGTTACATTAATAAATACATACATACATACATTAATCACGTCTTTATCCCTTACGGGGCAGACAGAGCCTAAGGTAATAAGATCTAAAGGCCACGTTTAGCATGATTGTGGGCGTATAGGTGGAAAGTGGAATCCAAATAATGATGGGTTGCTCTTGGAAGCCGCATCGCCTATGACATGATTCCTATGATTTTCGGCCATTCCCTCATCTGTTCGGGATGAGAAGCAACTGGTACATTCTATGTTGTTTCTTTGCTCCCAGACCAGTACTTAAGTAAGAATTAGTTATAATAATAATTTGTCAAAAGGTTGGTAAATTGCTTCAAATATAACAATTATTATTGGAAGTGTCGGAAAATGTCGGCGATACACTTTAATTCTAAATAGATAAAGCCGCAGGCATCAGCTAATTGTTGAATATTATGTTACGAGGAACTAAAACGTAAAAACCGAAGGCAGGCAAACGTTTTTTAGACTAGCAACAGTCGTTATTATATTTAAATTCAAACTTTAACTAAACCCAAATGGACCGGCAAAGAAAAGGTAAAACCGCAAGGGCACCTAATTGAAAACTCGTGTGTAAATCTAATTAGGTACTAACTTCGGTTACTTTGCGCAAACTGCTTTCATTAAAACTTCTCAACAATGTTATAAGTAGCAACGGACGTACGAACTGTTGAGTGTAATTCCTAGTTTTGACTTGTGAAGTTATTCGTAAAAGCTAGAACATGAAATGAAACCACCAGTTTTTTGTAAGTCTAACTAAATATAAAACTAAAAACAAAATAAAAAGCTTCCTTTGCTACGCCGCGATATACTGAGATCATGTGACACAAAATGGTCATTCACATTTTTATGCACACTGTCACTTCACGGATGTCACTACCGTGGATGTACACTTTCAAATATTTTGAGCAAAATAAGCTCCTGATAAGATTAACTTTTTTTTTGAAGTATTAGTTAGACAAAGTAATCACATCTATGTTAGTGACATCCATAGTGTGCACAAAATGAGAAAGGTCCATAAATTGCATATTTTTGCGTTGTATATTTATATTCATGCAGTGCTCCGGACACGTGTATCTCCCCTCTCTTTCAGAGATGCCTCAGGGAGAGAGAGAGGTGAGATGTTCTGTGAATATTTTTTATTACTCATCATCACTTATTCGAGCGAATTTGAACAAGAAAAGTCAGTTTGGAAAATAAGAATTCTTTATTTAATTTGCTTTGTTTGTTTACTGTATATTTGAACGCTCAAATCTTGCCAATCAATTTTGACTCGCGTCTAATGAACAAAAACTAACGGTCAGAAAAAAAATCTTTACAAAATTAAACGTCTTCACTTCTTCTTCAAAATCCATGTTCAGGATAATTTCATCCAAATTCAGGCTGGCGTGCTATAATAGGTATATCTGATTTCTCGATACACATCGTTATAACCAACTCCAACTTTAACAACACCTTAATGAGATCAATACGTGTATTTGTACGCGTTCGAAGCTCACCCCTGTGGCAAATGATATGACGCGTTCGTTTAATTAATTATTAATTCTGTTACGCGTTCCGCCGTGCAAAAATATAATGTATTCGCTTTGAAGCGCTCGCTTTGATCAACCTGATCACCTTTTTACTTGACTACGGTATACCCGAAACGATTACAATTACCAGTCTATTTATATCAAGAGATCGATAGGGTGAAAAAATCTCACATCGCTAACCTACATGATATATGTTGGTTACACCACGTGTTGTTTCTGAAATCATCTACTTTTCAGGAAAGTTATGAAATAAATCTAACCTACCCAAATCTATGCAATACTTTTGAAATACTTTCAATTGTGACGGCAAAATTATATCAAACGATTATTCGACGAAAAATTACATTGGAACAAAAATATTTGACGACAGAGGCAGAGATATTTATTTAAAAACATTCGATACCTACACGTAGAGGGAAAAAAAGAAACAGTACTTTTGGAAAATAATTGTATACCAACATGTTTAATTGGATGTTTAAATATTGACGTTTCCCTAGCTTTACATATATTTTACATATAGGTACATACTTACATGTCTTACATTGATTGCATATACTGTTTGTTTCAAAGAACGCCGGGCGCCAGAGCTACCGCACCGCCTAGATAATAAAATTTAAAAGGGCAAACTTCGCGGACCGGGTAGAATGAAAAGTGATTTGCCTAATCCACTTCTCAATTTTCCAAGCCACTGGCCATTTGGGTTTAAACTCACTATCGACTTTCACTCTTGCCGAGCGATGTTTGATTTTTTTCCACAAATAAATTGGACTAGCACAGTGGATGAGGATTAAGTTCTTCGGTGTAGGGATGTAGTAACTTAGTTTTGTTGTTGGCGCTTGATTTCGTGTCTTAATTTCGTTTGATTTAATGTTTTCAACATTACTTGTCCCTCAAAACAAATGTAAAACTCTATTATTTCGTGATGAAACGAATAAATTGCCAATAGTTGCAAACGCGTGTGTACCGAAGTTGCCATGTAAGTCGGTCGCAAAAGCGGTCAACCTTTTCGCCATTTCCTTGATATTGTTTCCCTTCCGAGTCATAATAACCCCACTCAACAATGTCGCTACAATCTTTATATTAATTACGGACATAAAAATGATTAACGATAGGAATCTGGAAACAATGGCGTGGATTTCGTATTTATTGGACGCCCCCCCTATTTGTCATCTAGACAAATGGTACGGTGTCTGTTTTCATGATTTTTATTGTTACTTTTTGTTTTAACGCAAACGTCTCTTGGTGTGTTTGTATTAATCTGACAGTATTTATGTAGAAAACCAAAATTCCATTCGTATCAGTAGTCGTTGTAATACATACCGACCTGAATTTCGTCTGACGGGAGCTATTTTTTTATTGAAATGAAGTCCTTGCTCCTCCTAGCTGAGCTCCATAACAGACAAGTGTCCGCCAGACACGGCTAATTTTTTATTGTAATTTTATTATTAACGAATATTAAGAAAACCTCCCACAAAACGAACAAAAGAGAAGTTCGGAGATAATCATAGCAAGATGACCCGTTAATGCGGGCAATTTGAACTGAAACATATTCCCCGAGTTTTGACACCGTAATTAAAAATCTTTCAATATTTCGATGAAACAGTTCAATTTACCCAACCTCTTGCTTATTTCGAATTAGCTAGTTAACTACTAATAAGGGTTCTTTATTCCTTTATTTATTTTTTTAACTTGAGTTTCCGGTATGTGTTTTAGTCAAAATTCTTATGATGTACGGTCATACCCTTACGTACTCGTACGATATAGAGTATTTTAAGAGCAGTTTCATTCAGTTATTTCGAAATTCGCTACGAAAAAGCTCTAAGAACGTTCTTAACCGCCTTTGAGCATTAAACACCAGTCCTAATAATATTCCTCGCAGCGTTTGATCCTACCTCGACCCGCGATAAAAATCTCTATCGGCCGTTGCTAAGAAACGTCAACGACCCCGACCATCTAAACCGAATACTTCAACCTCTCAATTCTGAAAGGAATATCCGTCACACTGACAGCTCATCACAATCTGGTCACAAATGCTTTTAAGACAAAACAAATCAATAATTCAACACCAGCTTAAGTGTAACAATCCCAATCCGAGATCTTTATGAAAAATACATTTCATCGCCAGTGATTGTAATGTCATTGCTGGCTTTCTTGTTTATTTTTATGTGCTATCATTTCGCTGTACAAAAATATTTTTCATTTTCATTTCGGTACATGCTTTATTTTTGTCAAAGACGCAATCTTACGTACAAGTAAAAATAAGGTATGCAATGACCTTGCATTTATATTCGTAAATATTTTAAAATCTTACACAAAGTGTAACGAAAATTTCTTCTAAGTTTACCTAAAGCCGGATACACAGTTTATTGATTAACATTGTAGCATTTTCAACGGTTTTTGGATCCTTACACACACACACATACATACATATACATAAATCACGCCTTTATGCCTTACGGAGTAGACAGAGCCTAAAGTAACAAGACCTGAAAGCCACGTTTAGCATTATTGTGGGCGTATAAGTGGAAACGGGAATCAAAATAGTGATGGGTTGCTGGCCGCATCGCCTATAACATGCCCTCCCTCATTTCCTCGATGGACTTTACAATCACATAGAACACTTTCGAGGCTTTTCTGGTACATCATTAAGTGCGTCAATATTAACTGAGGATGTCTACCTACCCAGTTTTATTCTGAATTTAATCTATATCCCACTATAGAATACCGTACTACGAGTATAGCTTGCGTAGGCAATCATCTATATGTATACAGAAATAATAATTCATGGTTCACATTACGTCTACTCAACATTTTATTTATCTTTGTCTTTCACTTTCACATTTAATATTAGCTTCAAATATTCATGTTTCTTACACTGGTTTTATTTATTCTGAGAGGGTAAATCTTTAAATTTGAGGTTGTGTTACAATATTGTACTTATTGTTTTTAAATAGCAACTCAATGAAACAGTTCCATGTTCCATTCACGACGGCAGACGTGACTCCAACATTTCATTTCTTTTTCAGCAAAACTTTTCCTTTGAGATTTACAACAAAGGACTGGGCAAAAAACCACTAAGTTATCACTGTCTAAGGAAAAGAATCCACAAAAACATAAATTACCGTTATCAGGACAGTAACAGGGTTGGCAAAGTTATGAGTTTACGACGTTATAGCAAAATTTTAATTGTTCAAAAATAATAAGAAAGTAACAGGGGGAGTAATAATTTTATACACCTATAAAAACGTTCGTGAAACTCCGAGAGATAACGGTTGCGGTTTTGGAGATAAAGAAAATTAAAATATCACTCACGACTGTTTAATTAGGTTTTATGAGAAAGCAGAGCAATTACCGCGCGCAAACAGGTAAAATATTTTTTTTGCGAGCCAGCTTGAAAATACAACATAAGAAAGATACGGGTACTCAAGAGACACGCGCTCATATTTTGGCAATATCTCCTAAGCATCGATCATTCATACTGGAAATAGTAACTTCAGCTGTTCAAAATAGTACCGGCAAAATAGTTCTTAGAGTCGCTTTGAGCAGTTTTCAGCGCAGTCACGCGTTAACCACCGATGCGAAACGATGTCTCAAAATCTTTAAAAATTATAAATTGTAGGCAATGTTGTAGGTATAGGAAAGATAAAGCCCCAAAACTATAAAAACTCCTGGCGCGCATCTCCTACGGGATCTTTCTTTTTCACATAACTATTCTTTTGGTTGCCATTATTTTTGTTCCTATTCTTGTATGTTATTTTATATTATTCACTTGTAACTTTTGTTTTACTTAATAAATACCTATAGATAAAAACTCCATTGTTCAAAAAAATCGTCAAAAATATTTATTAGGCTTCTTGATTTTTCATTTCATGCCACAGTTTCAAAGTTAGAGTATGAGAAGCGCAATTTTTTAATTTTTGGAGCTTACAGCTTTAGTATTTACGTTAATTAGAACAGTATTTATATAAAAAAATATCAAGAGTTGCTTGAATGATCGTCCAAAAAAAAATTTTGTAGCTACCTACAGGTTCAACAAGTGGCACCCACAAAATTTCATTCACATAGCCCGATTACTTTCCGTGTATAGTGCTTGCAAAGCCTTTTTTTGTTATTTGTGTTTATTTTCGTTGAATTCCCTTTTATAGGTCATTAAACTCACATAACCTTTATCATTTTAATATCACAGTAAAATATTTCGTAGAATTACTATTTAAGCTTCTTTTACCCTAAAGACTTAGCCTAGGTAGTAGATTATTACAGTAGCAGCTAACTCAACACAGATCATTATGGGATTTTTCCCGCTAAATTCGTGGTGCTCAGTTCCGAGTTAAAACGTTTGTTCGCCGAATATACTAGACTAGCAGATAGAAAACTATCGACCGTTAATTTAAGCTCCCTAACAAATCCTTTTCCCCACTTTCACTCAGAAGGATAATGTTAAGCCAATCAGCAGATTGCTTCCTGGCGAGACCCTGTACATAATCCTAGATTTTTTCGGTGAAAATAGGAGTATTTTAGTCCTTTTTAATGGAAAATATAAATGAGATTCGATGGCGGCTGCATAGAATAATTCGGGATTTAAAATTAGCTTTTCCGGTGGCTTTGTTTTACCTGAAAATCTCTTCTACACGAGGTGAGGTCACAAATTTTATTCTCACTTAAGCCCCAGCTTTGTGCGTGAAAAACAAGGTTCGCGTGTAAAATAATAAAAAGGGAGCGAATAACATCTCCGGAGTTAATTTAGCGGACGCTTAGAATAAATCTTTCGGGTTCTCATTTGTTCCCTTTTTGTTTTCAGATTACCTACGATAAATTGTTTGTTCTGTTAGGTTGGAGAAATATTGGGGCGATTTTTTTGAGTCGTGCCGTGTTTTAGAGTGGATAAAAACTTCATTTGTAAAATAAATACAAACGGAAGGTGGGAATAATAAATAATGTGTGGATCAAATTAATCTAAGATTTAATAATAAGGGAATTGATAATATTTGAATGAGAAACCACAAAGGTATAAAATACATAGGTCAAGTTGGCACCTAGTAAACAGAAACACAAAGTAGTTGTACGTGAACAAATGCTTAGGTTTGGTTTGGTAGAGGAGTAGCAAAGTAAAGGTATTTTGTTTATGTATAAGTATTCCGTAGGCAACCTCCAAGTAAGTACGGAACCTTAAAAAGACGGTCGGCTATGCTTGTTATGAATGCTTATAAATAACATTTTCATTTATCAGCAGAGCCTTATTAAAGTTAACCCTTCCCTTGCCCAAACTTAGGGTAAATTCAATAAAATGATATTTTAGATACAATATACCGAAAGATATAGGAAAAATATATCCGGAACAGTTTGTTTGTGATACGGGCGTAATGCGATCTTAATTGTGAGCTGTCACAACTGTCAATAAAACAAGGAAGAAAACGAACCAATTATGGTAGAACTAGGCTGATATTTTGCTGTCACACGGATGAGCAATAGCAATAGGTCTCTTTTAGGGCTCTTTGAGAACGGATCTGGAAAAACTTCCTCTCATGGAAATACTTGTCCTTGGGAAGAAAATGAAGGACTAACGTCGTTACCTGACAAGCAATTCATTTTTTTGCCAATCCAGTCGCCTCACAATGGGCAGGAGATCCGGCGCTATGGAAATACATGCTTATCTCGCCGCAGCATTTGTTCCCTTCCAGAAGATGTATTTCGGATGCGAGACTGTTTATCTCCTGAGTTGGCGACACATACGGTTGTGGCTGTTAACGAACCTGAGGCGTATGGACTTGGAATCGCATTCACCATTTTTTTCTCAGTCAGGACGAGGGTGTAAAGAGATGATGAAGGCGATTACGAGCGTTCGCAAGTTAGATAATTCGACGTCTCCGCTCCAGTAGTTAAGTGATCTGGATCACCTAGACCTGTTTATTGCAGCAGCAATAGCGGATATTGTCAAGATTTAGAGCCTGTGTCATGGTGGAATCAGTTGTCACGCAAAGTAGTTACTCACAGCGTTGCTTACCAAGGTTTATCTCGCACTATAATATTTGGTTTGCACTCTAGTAAAAGTATACTCGTGCACGGGAGCTATGAGGTTAATATTCAACAGTTTATAGGAGTTTTTTTTATTATGACTCGTTCTTCCTTTGTGGCCATAATCGTAGAATAATTCAATTTTCCCAGCTATAGGTTCGACATAGAAAATATGTATTAGTAGCATAGGAAATACCAAAATTTCGCAATTTTCAAAGTGAGAATCTCAAAATTATTAACATTTATGTAACTTACCTTAAGATCTCGAGATACTTGCATACTCGTAATATTGTTTTTACTAGTATACACGGACAACAGTCCAACTGCAACGTAACTGCTACTACCGTAGTTGGCGTGCAGTCGGCAGTTGGCAGTTTCATTGCAGTCGGAACGCAACCCGTTATATAGCCAATAGCTCGATGCACTTGCCGGCAATGTGTCCACCAGTTTGCTACTGTCAGGAGCGGTGGTAATCTGTTTTTATTGTCGCGCACTAATGGCGTCATTCTGTGTCGAGTTATATCATATATCTAAATTATAATGTAAATAACATTCAAATATTTAAAAGCGTTACCCATTCGCAGTGAATTTTGGTCGCTTTTGTTTCGTGGCTTTGTAACTCGTTGGCTTAACTCCGTCACGATTTGCCATATCTTTTTATGTGATTTTATTTGTTTACTAATATCAGTTTTTACCTCAATATCAAGTTGAATGAAGTGTTATCATAATAAATTTGAACTAAACATAGAATAAACCTGAGGCTCGATTCTCGGTACCTACTACTACTACGACTACTACTAGTAGAATCAGCCTACCGGATTTAAATAGTAGATGTAAAAGTATTTTCTTTTATTTGTAATGAGTTTCTATAACAAACCTAGTTCTGTTTCATATCAATGCTTCAATCCATTCATCATGTTTCAATCCATATTTACTAATGAACTCGACTTCTAACTAAACCTCTCTGATCCTTAACAGCTTTTGGAAAAAACAATGATTTTTTAGCCCATTACAGTATCCCTCCACTGCTCTTCCTTCCCTTCCTCTACTCTCTTGTTATGAGAATGCTTCTGCCACCCAATTTGATATGCATCCAAGTCGTCCAACCATCTCCTTTTTGGTCTGTACTCAAATTCGAAACAATGCTTAGATGCCTCATTATCTTACTCAAAATCACAATCAAATTCACGGAAAAGTGTTCGCCTTAGACAATAAGCCTACAGGTTCTGTCGCGGCGGCACGGAACTGAATTTGCTTAGTCCCACACCAAAGGTCTCCATTCAAGAATGATTTATATGTAAGAAACGAACTCTAGCTATGATAAACGATGTCAGGTGTCAGTCGGCCGGTAACCGCACAGTTAGTGCGAACGACTTAATTTATGATCGTTCCGAGCAAAATTCACAAAGTTATAAAATAAAAGTTGCTAAGTACGGCCTAAAAATATCAATTTTCGACGAGATTCGGTCACGGTGACGGTCTCCATACTTTAGAAGCCGTGGAAAGTTTTTTTATGGCCCACGATAAAAAGGTTGTTGGAGTGGAATTGATTGACAATATTCGGCGAGTAGTAGTCATAATAATAATAATTATTATTACTCTGATTATTTTGGAACTTATGAATTTCTACTTATAATAAAAAAGAAAGGAAGTCGCGATGAAACCTTGATACCCAGACACCACAGGGACAAGTAGGTACAGAGGACATAACTTAACTGTAACAAATAATTTAAAGACGTCGAGAAAGGAATGAACTATCGAACAATTCTCACAATTCTTCCAAACTGTTCAAATAAAAAGATGAAAGCAGCTGAAAATTATTAGTAGTAAAGTTGTCAATCCACTTTATATCTTGAAACCCTAATTCATCAAAGTTGCTAAGCTCGTGTACTAAAAGCCTTCTTCAAAAGCCATCTAGAATAAGCGAACCTATTTTAACTATACCTAATGATCGTGGGCCTCTCAATTTTTACCTCACTTCATTCGCCTAGGTGCTTGCAAAATTTTCTGCATCTCCAAACTTAAATCAAGCTAGCTAAGTCTTTTTCAGTTTTGCTGCTTGACTATGGTCACGTTGGTTACCGGGACCATTTTACTGAATAGCTCCATGATAAACAATGACATGATCGCCTTCAGAATGTATGACACTTTAGGTCGCCGTAAGTACGACCACGTGTCTCATTTCCGCACCTGTCAAAAATCGCAGAGCTCACTGATTTTCAACACTCTTTTCCTTATACTTTTATGTTTGTATAAAAACGATACAGTTGCGAAGAAACAGCTCTTTGATGTTTGCATTTTCATCTAAGATTACGTCGATCCCCTTCTTTCATAGACAATTACTCTAAGTTCCATCTTTAATGCCAGCTAAATACGTCTTCGATCCTTCAATTCCTAAACCATACGCTCGATACAGTTAAAACAAAAGATTCGAGCATTAGAACAAATGAGTGAACGAATGATAAATAGCAGAAAACTCGAGTCCTTGGCCCCAGTGAGAACTACTCGAATAATGTTGACAGATGACCGGTACGGTAAATACCATGGAGGATAGAAGGGATACCCTTGTTCTGTGTCATAGCGTTTTGTTAATGCCTTATCAGTTTGATTAGTTTTGTGTGCACTGTTTAACTTTATAATGGTTGTTGTTTTCCTTTTATGATTGGATTTTAAATCAAATTCCTGTAGCTTTTCTACTGTGATATGGTTATGTGGAACACACGAGGCAGTATTTGGAACTTAACGGCGGCATTAGGTAGTAGTTAATGATAGTTCGAGTTCGACGCAATTTGAAAGAACTAATGTTTTTTTTTCGTATTCGACTATAACAACAGAGTCTCAGAACATTCTATCACACGAGTAAAAGCAGAAGCTGGTAGGTAAATGCGTCATCTGAAGCTTCGTTATCACCGTTGTGTCTTGATTACACATTTTTAGTCACGAACCAGGAGTAGCGTAGAAAAAAACTGGAATACATACATACATACATAAATCACGTCTTTATCCCTAACGGGGTAGACAGAACCTAAGGTAACAAGATCTAAAAGCCACGTCCAGCATGATTGTGAGCGTATAGGTGGAAAAGGGAATCAAAATAGTGATGGGTTGCAGGCCGCATCGCCTATAACATGATTCCTATGCCCATCCCCTCGATGGGCTTTTACCATATGCGCGGGAAGAGAAGCAACTGGTACCTTCTATGATTTTTCTTTACTCCCAGACCAGCATGGAAGCAAACCGGAACAAAAGCAAAAACTATAACTACGAGTGTAATCATTATCAACTCGACATTAATTTCAACCCAATTTTCTTAACAAGTTTTCTTTCTCCTTAGCTCTGTAGCGTTTGGCTTTGTTTTATCGCCCTCTCCGTGTCTTCGTACCTCTGTGGCAAATAGGTACTGGAGAGCCTTTGTTTCGAGAACCAATCGTTTGTCATCCGACTCTCTTTAATTAATCAAAAAGAACGTACACAGAGCAACGGTCGTTGATTCCCATCAAATATACTATTTACGGGGAAACGAATTCCTATTCATTAGATACCTACCGCGGGGCTTACTTTATTCGAGGGTTCATACCAGCACGGGCTATATACGGTGTTAACGTTATTCCTCATTGAAAATGAGATTTTTTTTATATATTTTTTTATATGAATAGGAAGGCAAACGAGCAAGTGGTCACCTGATGGTAAGTGATCACCACTGCCCATAGACACCTGCAACCCCGGAGGGATTGCAGATGCGTTGCCAACCTAGAGGACTAAGATGAAACGCCTCTTGTGCCCGTAATTTCCCCGGCTGTCCTACTCTCCACACCGGAACACAGGATCAAGAGAATGGAGTTCAAATGTTCATCAAAATCTCCAGCCTATATACGTCCCACTGCTGGGCACAGGCCTCCTCTGAAGATGAAAGGTCTTGGGCTATAGTTCCCACGCGGGCCTAGTGCGGATTGGGAACTTCACACACACCATTGAATTGCTTCGCAGATGTTACAGAATGTTACGATACAAAACGTGCTATTTTAAGGTGGTCTTCAATCAACTAAGTCGACTATAGAAACCAGAGTTAACTTATTCGTCTTTTTTATGCGACAAGGAAGGCAAACGAGCTAGTGGGTCACCAGATGGTAAGTGAGCACTACCACCCAGGGACAGGAGTGGTTCCATATGAATTTTATCAAGCACATAATTTTTATATCCATCCACATTGGAAGTCCTTCAAGTACTTTCATGCTGGTCTGGGAGAAAAAAACATAGAATGTACCAGTTGTTTCTCTTCCCGCGCAGATGGTAAAAGCCCATCGAGGGAATGGACGAAAATCATAGGAATCATGTTATAGGCGATGCGGTTAGCAACCCTCACTATTTTGATTCCACTTTCCACGTATACGCCCACAGTGTCTTACTAAATGTGGCCTGTAGGTGTTGTTACCTCAGGCTCTGTCTACCCCGTAATGGATAACGACGTGATATGTGAATTTGAATGTGAATGACATTGGAAGTGTAATGCATAAAATACAGATAGGAATCCGAAGAAAACCTTTAACCATGACGTTTGTATCCGCTTCCCGCAAACTTTTTACAAAACCGAACATTAGGTACTAACAACCACACTAACGACGCTGGAAGCTGAAAGCTCCTCAGAGATATATCTTACGCTCACATTACGTGACAAGCGGACTTTTATTTATGTTGCTACAACAAAGACTTGATTAATGCTCATTATTGTGTCAGTATGGGTGGAGAAGGTTAGACGAGCATTGTACGAGATCCATTGCACTAAAGTGTAACACTTACATCGTGATAAATGGTGTCTATGATAAAGAATAGCAATTGATTGTTGGCCAGTCAACAGCGAAACGAACATGCGCGCCAGCGCTCTTCTCTCGCGGCTACTCGACGCAACTGACAGCGGCGCACAACTACCCTCGTTTTCATCGTAAATTTTATTAATGTCAAAAGTAGGGCCCACAACACTGATCACGTCACTTCGTAAAGGTTCGCTCACACTCACCGTTTGATAAATTTATTAGTAATTTTTTATTTACCAATTAGATAGTCATGCTGGTCTGGGAGTAAAGAAGAAACATAGAATGTACCAGTTGCTTCTCTTCCCGCGAGCGAAAATCTTATAAATCATGTTATAGGCAATGCGGCTGGCAACCCATCACTACTTTGATTCCCCTTTCCACCTATTACGTCCACAATCATGCTAAACGTGGCCTTTAGGTCTTGTATTCTTAGGTCCTGTCTACCCCGTAAGGGATAAAGACGTGTTTTATGCATGCATGCAAGCATGTAGATAATCAAGTACCACTTAACGTATCGTTCCAATTTCCGGCTGTCACTAATTGAGTCAGTTTTATTTTAGAATAATAATAGTCTAAGGATCGTTAACATAGTGGTTTTATGAAGTATTGTGGTTCGATACCACCTATCAAATTTAAAAAGAATTGTTACTAATTCTTCAAACTAACCGGGATTTTTCAACATTTCGGACAACATTAACCTAGTGATTCTAACTATGATGCTAGACGTCCAGGGTTCGAATCCTGGTCGGGGTAGTATGTGATGCTGATGAATATAAATGTTGACATTCGAGCCATGGATCTTAAATGTATTTATTAATGTATGTAAGTTTGTTTATTTTGAGACTAAGTCAATTTTAGCGTACCAACATTTCCCTACGATTTTCATAATTAAATTTATTGGTGTTAACTGCATATTTCTTACCGATAGTACACCCTATTCTATGTGTTATTTCGTTATATGATTATTCTGAATGATAAATACATAAAAAAGTGATTCTCATTAGTTGTGAATACCTACATACACATACATACATACACACATCACGTCCATATCCCTTACGGGGTAGACAGAGCCTACTTAATAGACAGAATTCTAAAAATACCCAAAACCATGTATAGAAGGTATTGTTTTATTTCAAACAAATGGTAGGTATACGTTATCTGTTTAGTTACATTTTCTTTTCATACTTACTTCAAATTTATCTCGCAATAAATCATGTTCGAGTCTTTAATGTATCAGTAAACAGGCCTCATAAATTAAATCAGGGGTATCTTTAACTTCGGAATTAACTTCGGCCGTATTTTATTGAAGTAATCTGCTTTGATTAACCAATTACTTATTTTGTTTGTTTTGGAGAGGAAAAAGTTGATCTTGTAAGTTGATTTCTTTTTCATTAAGGTCAAATTCTGTCAAAGTATGCTTTGAATAAAATGTTGGCTAAGAGTATAGGTTAGCTTTGGTGCTTAACAAAACAACGGAGTGCCATCATAAAAACCATCAATATATTTACATATTTTTACATATTTACAAAAATCATTTCACATTGCGTCTTCTATATACATCGCACGTTTCGCACAGGGCATTTTCACAGTTATAGATCAACAATTTTAATGAAACAAAGTTATTTTAAGATATGTAAACATTAAACTCTATTATGAATGAAACATGACTAACACAATAATACAGAGAATAACATTTGAATAGACATAGACATAGGTTTTGCTCGCGGTAAATATATTGTTACTTATTATTCGAAGCAGTAAATTACTCAGAGTAGGGTCACTTGATGCTATTTTGTAAATATTTCTCTGTAAACAGATTATCGCACGCACATTAGCTCAACCAACCATACGTTTTCATTTAACGCACACATAAACAAGATGGCCAATCAACGTGTGCCAATCAAATCGTATGAAAAATTAAGGCCGCTTACAATTTTATATTTGTTTACAATGTATCAACAAACGAGCGAAGGTAGCATTAGGTCCATTTTAATAGGATAACTGTGCTCCATTCAAGCGGAGCCTTATAAATAATTTACAGTAAAAGCAATTAAATAAGTGTCTAATTAATAAAGATGCTACAACAAAAATACAACACAATTACAAAAGGCTTAAATACTAAAGATACTAACTTTCCGGTTAGATTATTTTTTGCCTGGTAGATTACAGATAATCATGTTTACATAATTATAAATAATGTCATTGTAACTACGTAAATTACAACAAGCAATTAAATTACGAAATATCATATGGGCCGGCTGAGATAAACACGTTCATTTGCATACAAATTTCTAAAGCAATTAACTCTGAATACTAAACAATATGTATATGTAATACCCAGGCATCTGAACAATTTCATATATGATCGTAAACTGAGGAAATAAAGACTCTGTCAAATATAAAATGATTACATATATTTTCAAATACGCTGTAGTTTCTTAATATACTAGTAACATTGAGTAAGTTTTTATCTTGACTCTTTTTTGCTACATTTACGAAGACAAAGCTATTAAGAAAAGAGACCAGCTTATGTTTGCACTTGATATTATAGGATTAGTCGATTCGTGCCACATCGTGGTTAAATAATGATTTAACGAAAATATAATTTCATTTATTACGGTAGACTTTCCCTCATGCGTTTGAATTTAAACAAACGATATAACAAACCTCAAAAGTCGGTTAATTATAATGATGATAAAATTGGCTGCAAAATTTAGACCGTATTATTTTAACGCCATAACATGACCTAAAAGTGTAAGGTATGAGTTTAATCACAATACCAATTACTTTTAACTGCATTAACATAAAAATAAAATATTTCTCATTTTAAATACACTTTAATCTAATTTTAAACGTCCGTATAAAATACCTACGTTTTATAAATTGACTTTTACTCTCGGGTCATGTTAAGGCGATATTTTATTTGTATTTCCTAGAGTATATACATCGTACTAAATTATATGTTCAAACCTTTACACATCAGTCTGCAGTGTAATACTTATTGTTCTACACGTGCCGGATAAAAGTCCAATATACTTAGATAATACTTCTTTAAGACAAAAACCAAAAACTAAAAAATAGATCGTATCATACTTACAACATTAACTATTTTTGGTAACACTGCTCTTCATTAAATAAAACGGAATGTATTGAGTAATTTTATTTCCAAACTTAACAATCCACTAGTCGTCTTTAGTATCGATATCTATCGAACGAAAATAGCTCTACAAATTCTGCTACCGAAATGTATTTCGATTCAAGAATGAGGCTAATAATTTCACCCGGCGCGTCCAGAACTAACCTTATCCTATTTATATTGACTCTGTATTCACTATGTTGGTTCTTCCAGTAGACTTACGGCCTGCTTCTCTTCCGTAGGGTCATCGGCCACGGATAAAGCCGTTGACTTCAGAGGCACGAGGTCCTCGTCTAGTGTAGTCAGCTGAGAGTACTCTGTCCGTGGAAACAAAGTACGTCGCTTTCGTTTTCTTGCATTGAACTGAAAACATACACCATTTTAAATATTTGCAGGGGACATGTACTTCTAATATGAAATTGCGGTGAGATGCAAACATTGTAAGCATTGCTTTGTGTGAACGAGCCTTTACAGAGTTACGTTATCAGTGTTGGGTGCTACCCTATTTATAGCCATTATAAAAATGGCAATGAAACTTGTAGTAGTTAATCGCTGTCATTGCCTTCGGTGGGTGTGCGAAAGAAAGATCTACGGATTAGTTCTAAACTTGTCGAGCAGTATTCGCCTTTGACAGGAGTCGATAACATAATGTTTATTTCATAATACTGCCTCGTACTTTTTCATCAATTATATATGAAATTCGAAGAAAGTATATAGAGTCCATGTTTTAGCGGTCTTTACATTGGAGTTGCGGTCACAATTTCAAGCATCTTCTCAGCTCCGTTAGGTATAATATCAGATGAGTACACGCGTCCTAAATATTCGAGAGTGCTCAAGTCCGCAAGAATACTCCACTTTGTGTGAGGGAGTACTCGTAAAATCAGAATATAAATCGTAATAATAAAAATTACAGCAGTCAGATCTGAGTTGGTGAAATTATGCACGGATATAAAATTTGTAACTCCGGTTACACCAATGAAATGTTTTGATATTATCTACGTAAGTATTTGAAAGGTGTATTCTGAGAACTGTTTTCTGCTTTAGATACCTTACTTTTAGGCTTATTTTCGTTTCACTTTTCATTAACCTTGATGCTTAAAAGTAGGTACATATTGCACACACGTAATGAAATTGTAATAAAAATAATGGTGCATTACAATTATTGAGATTATCTAAAAATTATCATCGGCGCTTGCCTCGCAGATTTAGGACATAACATAACTTATGGGTTAGTAGGGAACAAAAAACAAATTACCCTTATAACTATAAATACGATGACGCCTACAAGAAGCGCCGCGCCGGCACTCCACAACGCCAATAAATCATGGTCCCAGATATTTGAGCGATCCTTCGAATCATCAACAAAAAAAGAGGCAGTTATATGGGTGCCAATGTTCTCCGCAATGCGACGTTTGCCCGCTGAAGATCCATTTAAACAGCCTCCTAGAAAAAAAACTTGCTTTACCTTCTGTATTTAAAATACCTAACCCCTATTGGGGGTCGAAATCAGTAACTATAATAGAAATTGTCGAGACAAGGCTAGACCGGCACGGACTGTTATCTTGTTTCGTAACATTGCAAACTTGAAACCTTTGTTCTTAAACCACCGAAATCCTTAATCATCCTTTTGAATGACTTCAAGACCAACTCCAAAACATAATTAAATATTCAAAAGCATTGTTCAACAAAGTTGGAGTCGAAGCCTCGTGCGAGCCATTAAACCATAATTACAATGCTTTGTGATGAGTTTTGAAAAGCTTAATTGATTATTTGATCGGATCTTACCAATATCTTTGTCGCAGTGGCAACAATCTGTCGATACGTTGGTGCTCAAAAATATTGAAACCATGCTTTCAGTACAACACGGTAGGCATTTATGATTAACCCTAAAAGAAAGAAGGAAATACATTAATGATCGTGATTTTTACATAAACAGTACACTAAAGAGGTGACTTATTGGATATTTACCTATCTAAACGTAATGGATGAGCGCAAGTTACACAACTCGTAGGCCCAGGCCCAGAACAAGACCTACAGGAGTCGTGACAGGGACGGCAAGTCCTTGTCCTTGGCTCGTAATATTGGGAACTAAGGCACTCCACACATAGACCGTTCTCTAATGAAAAGTGCTGCGGACAAGACGTGCAACGCTGGGGACCCGCGCCGTGGCAGTCTTGGCAGTAATGGTGGCATCTCCGACAGCTGTCTTGCCACGGGAAGAAATTCTGAGGGCACTCTGGTCTGCACTCCCCTGCAGCTAGCCTCCAATCGGGCGGACAAGAAGCGCACTGATCGCGTCGCGGGCCAGTACAAGTCTCGCATGATAAATAACATTTAGAACAGGTCCCCTCGTCGGGATAGTAGCCCGGAGCACAAGTGGACCTGCACGTGCCAGACTGCAGACGCAACGCGCCCGCACAAGAAGTGCAGTTCAGCCTCGACACGCAAGCTGTGCAAGTATGCGGACATCGCGAACATCGTCCGGCCGTCTGGAAAAACCCTTGTCCGCACTCAGCGACGCACCTAAAACAAACGAGCTCTGAGTGATTCCTTTTCTTTATACGAGGAGAAAAGTCTGACTTAATAAAGTGCCCTTACCTCGATCCCTGCAATAACAGCGGGCTCGAACAAAACAAACAGTCCCACTCATTCGAACCGCTACATTTCTCACAAGTCGAATGGCAATTTTTACAACGACCTTCTTCGTAGTATTCATCTGTAAACAAAGAATGGCTTGTAATACAAACGTATAACATGAAAAAACAGAAACGTTTGAATAAGTTACTCACTGGTATCGCATTTCTCATTTCCACTCGGAAGGCATTTTCCACCTTTAGTAAATATCCATTTGTCTTTGCACGCTGAGCATACGGAACTCATACAAATTGAACAGCCAATGGGACATCTGAAATGTTGAAAACACGGCTTATTTTAAACAAAATACTTATGTAGCTAAAAGCATACTGACATGTTGTTTTCATTTAACTCACGCTATGCATTCTCTCCTTTGAACGTCTGCGTAATATCCGGTAGGGCATTTTTCAACACAGCGGCCTTTGAATACGTAATTGCCAATCCTACACGAAACGCACGCTGTTTGACTTGGGCCGTCACAAGATTCGCATGTTCCGTGACAGGGCAAGCAACCGAAGTCATCTTTTTGATACGTGCCAGGCGGACAGGTAGCCAAACAAGAACCGTTATACAAAACGTAATTATGAGCACAAGATGAGCACATGTCTGCTTTTTCGGAGCAAGTGTCGCAATGTTCCGCACAAGGAAAGCAAGCGATAGCATCTTGGTCTTCGTAGTATCCATCTGGGCATTGTTGCAAACAAACAGCTAAATCGATCACTAAAAGATGAGCGGGTGCGCAAGTGAGGCATGAGTCTTGGCCAGCACCAGCACAGGTCTCACAGGATTCATGGCAGGGCCAACATACTCCGCCTTGGTTCACGAAACTCCTCGGCGGACATCGCGACACACATGAGTTGTCCAGACGATAATGTTTGCATGCTACACATTGAGTCGGCCCTTTCCCGTAACAACCCTGCGGATCACATTCCGGATCGCACAGCCTTTGCACTTGTTTGTCATTGGCATCCGCTAAAACATTTTTTCTCTGTGCCGAGGGAATGTTCTTAGGATTGGCATGCCTGTCCGAAATACCGAGTTCTATTTCATTAAGGAATTGCGAATATTCAGAGGCATCGTAAACGTCGTTTACGTGATAAGCCTTTTCGTCCTGATACACATTATTACTCGATTTAAAATAGCCTTTATTACGAAGTCTGATGGGACTAGTAGCTGTGCCGTAAAAAATCAACTGCCATTTTTTTAACAGTCCCGGCTGGGTCACGTGATTATTTCCAGCGTTTATTATCTGAAGGGTCCATCGTCCTTCGGCGCTTTCACCCCAAAAATGGACACTTAAAAACGGCCAATCGTCGAAATTAGAGCTAGTGGCGTCGTGCGTCCGCTCGAATAAAAGGGTGGAAGTCGTGCCCATTGGCGACGTAAGCAGTATGCGCAAATTACCTCTCGGGAAAAAGCTGAGTGAAATTTTACATTGAACGTGTTCCAAAAACCTGACCTCGTTCACAGTACCGCTGCACCCATTGACATCCATATGCATTGATATCGTGTAGCCGGAAGAAGTTTCGATCGACTTGTCCTCATTTATTTCTTGCGACTTGCAAATGTGTTGAGGTGGCACGTCGACCCATTGTTCGGCTAATGTGACCATTTGGGCGGCGTCCATTAACCCGTAGCCGAACTTGTGACTCACCTTTCTTTTCACCCCATTTACAATCCACCCTTCCTCTTTTTCCAATGGCTGCGACCGTGAGGTTAAAACTACGAGATGCTGCACGTCGCGCCATGACAACATTGAGTTAGCTTCTAAAGCTAATGCAATAATTCCCGCTGCCAAAGGAGCTGATGCTGAAGTTCCTGTATGATCTACTGTGCATATATGATCAGGCCTTAATTGGACATCCATATCGACGGTGGCAACACTTTTGTCCCGCCCTGGTGTGCCTGAGCTATAAGTCGACGCCAAAGTCGAAGAACATTCTTCTAAATACCAAGGCTTGTACCCGCCTTGAGTCGCACTAGATATTGATATCGTAAATATACTGTTTGCGTACCCATCACAATTACAAGAGTCCGTATGCCTTCCACCGTTCCCTGACGCCCATATAAAGATAGACCCTTTTCCTCCTCTGCCGTTTGTCACTCCGTTTATAAAAGCCCTGCAACAAAACATTTTAATGAGCTCGCCTCTAGCTATCGTTTTTAATCGCACGCAATTAGACTGTACCTTCTAGCTAAAGGGCCAGGCCCGTCGACGGTTTTCCCGTCATCCTCGGGCCCCCATGAGGCGCTGTATATGTCTATATGGTGTGGGTTGAACCCGAGTGCCTTTGCTTCCACTGCGTCGTTAACGAGCCCGTCTAACATCCTGACGCCTCCAATGCTGGCATTGTACGCAATGCCTACGCCACAATATCTATTGTACGCGACCGCAGCGACCTCTCCCGCACACCGGGTGCCATGTTTATTGTCGCCATTGTCCTGTGGCGTCGGGTCCGTGTCGTTCCCGTTTATATCGGTCGACGCGGTCTCGTCCTAAAATATCAAAATAATAGTAAAATAAGCTACAATTTGAGCGTAAAATAGGCGCACATAAAAGACAAAACAGGCATAACTCTGCAGTTATTTTGACCTCTATGTTTTCACATGCTATAATTATGAGCACAGTCAACATATAAAACGAGGGTGTGGGTTCAATATATTTCACGGAGGAATTCAGCTGATAATAAAAGTATACTTACGTAATTCTGCGACAAGTCTGGATGGTTGGGCTGAATGCCATCATCTAGAATGGTTATGACTACCCCTTTTCCCGTGTATCCTTTCCTCCACGCGTAGCCCACATTCATGTCCAAACCGTCGGCCGCCCCTCCGTTCTGAAATAAAGCCCATTATTGGCCTAAAATCGTTGGAATCATTCCTGGCAATTTGGAACGTTTTAACGTATAGTTTGTGCTCTTGAAATTGAATGCCAAAAAGCTTAAAACAAAAGAGTCTACACATAGTAATGGTCATGGTAATAGCGCAATTACATTAGGTCGTTACCCCGAATTCGAGCTAACGATGAACTGTGCAGTACGCGGGGTTTCGGACTGCCTACCTATTAAAGTATTAACGGGAAAAAACTATTAAGTTAAGAGCCAATTGGTGCTACAGAGGGTATCAATTAACCTCATTGATATACTCGTATGAGTGAAATTATAATGGATTTGGATTTATATGACTTAGATACGGCGTAGGTTAATTTTTAAATCAAATAATAGGGAAGCGTATTTAATATTGTTTCATAAAGCGCACAAAATGTCGAAACCATATTGAATAGAACACAAACCAATTTGTAACAACGAAAGCTTAAAGTAGTATTGTTCGGTTTAAAACTTGAGTAACAACAGCGAAACGTTCCAAGCGCAGTAGGCATTATTTAAAACCGTCGTCATTTAAGAATTCCAGTTTAAGAAAAGAAAGCAGACATTGTCACTAACTCATCAGGCTTTCGTTAGATTTTATTCCAAGATTCTGATTTTTTCGTTGAAATAGTAATTACCTTAGAAGGTTCACTCGCAGTTTTGTTTTGACTACGATTAATAGTTAATATAACCAATTTCAATGTTAGTATCTCAGTACTTGGTACTTACTGAGCCGTCGACTTGTTTATTCATTCACTACATAGTATAAAACAAAGTCGCTTTCTCTGTCCTCATGTCCCTATGTCCCTTTGTATGCTTATATCTTCAAAACTACACAACGGATTTTGATGCGGTTTTTTTTAATAGATAGAGTGATCTAAGAGGAAGGTTATTATGTATAATTCTACGCAGACGAAGTCGCGGGCAGAAGCTAGTTTAAAATATACCGAAGATGTTTAGGTTCCATTGGGTTTTATATTGAAAACTGGTCAGTCTTCATGATTCAATATCCAGTATGCTGAATTTACTTACAGTCCGCGACCTCTTAGAATATCATTCGGGATTGTCTCGCTGTCTCACTCACTCTTTATTGGTTTGTTACTTGAATCGGCCGATAGTACCGCCTGAAAGGCATTCTAAGAGCCATTATGTAATTACACAAACGGATATCGCACGTAGATATAGAAGTCGAGTGATGCTCGACATGTTTCGGACTAGTTCGTAGTCCTTCCTCTTGGAGCGCTCGCCCCGGCAGCGAAACGAACGCCCGTTTCCAAGGCACAACGGCGAAACCGATATTATTGAAATCTGATATAGTGATAGTTATAGTCCCGGAAAAGGGCATAGGACAGTATTTATTCCTGAATATCGGATAGTTCCCGCGGGATAGCGATAAGCGATTTCATCGCAGACGAAGTCGCGGGCAACAGCTAGTTTCAAATAAATCCAAATTCACTATGTCCTAAGAATGAGTCAATATCTGACCGACCTCCTTTGTAGCTTTAGTAGCTAGACATACAGCCCCTTGCAAAAAAATTGGGCACCTATGGTTTTTCAGATTATTAGGCATTAAAGCTTAGAAAGTAAGCATTTATGCATGTAAAATACACGTTTTTTGGTTAGTTTCTAATACCTATGAGAAAAAATAAATAATTAAGCTTGGTCAAATAGAAAATAAAATGACTCATTAAATATTTCTGTAGTGACCTTCACATTTTTCTCTTTATTTGTGTTTTGAGGTCTTACTTTGCCAAACTTCATACCTAATACATTTCAAAATTTCCTTTAGTTTGCATATTACAATTTATTCCATGCTGGTCTGGGAGGAAAGCAAAAACAGAATGTAACAGCTGCTTCTATTCCCGCGTAGATCGTAAAAACCCATCGAGGGAATGGGCAAAAATCTTAGAAATCATATTTTATTTTATTTGGGGCATCAACAGCAATACAGTACATTATAATGAGACTTAGGTACTAAACAAAAAGCCAATGACAGATGACCACAGAAACACAGTTAAGCGAAGCATACTTAAAACTAACACAGAAACAACAAATTCCATTTATCATGAAATCAAGCTAAAAAACGACATTGTTAGTGAGTGAGTCCACAGACATCGAGTGTGTGTGTATGTATCCATCCATATGTTATCCATCTTTTTTAATTCCCCTTTCTACCTACACAATTCAACAAATAACCCTAAGAAACCCATTTCCATTAAAACAACTGAATATTAACAACGCCAACTGCTCATTAGTACAGTTTGTTCCTGATATTGTCTCGTCATGTCATTTTTGTGGAAAACACGACTAATGGGGACTATCGTTTCTTTGCTCACCAGTTGGCGCCACTGTTGACTAAGGTCCAGAGGTATAGCTGTCAAAGGCGAATATAAGATCGGCGCCGAAGTTTTAAATCTTGAATCTCATTAAGTTTATTAATTATAAATAACTATCATCATATCGACTATACTGCGATGTAGTGCAGTTCCGTTTTGTTCGGAAAAAATAAATCCGCTTTCAAAGCGTTCACATTAATCGCCAAATAATCAATATTTGCGATAATTTCCCGAAGGAGTTCACTTTTCAACTGGTAAATGAAAGAAATTGTAATTTATCTCACGAAGCCTGCCAAAACCAGTGAAAAGTGAATGTTATTGGACCTCACGCGACACTAGCGCCTCTAGTGGCAAATTCACACGCGATAGCCCCCATTGGCACAATATCTGACTGTAACATAATTTGACGTGTAGCAGTGGTAATGATCGTATACAGCATGTTCACTTATATATCAACGCGTTCAGGTTTAACTAAATATCCAATCGTGAAATTGTAATGAATCATCCCGAGGACGATTTATCTTCCAAAACAAGTCACGAATGTAATTCATGTTGATTTATCCTTCGTTATTTTTAGGGTGCCGTGACTTGTTTCCTCTGAACGTACTTACGTAAACTCAGTACACCAGGCAACGGGTTTAATAAGTAGAAACCTACAACTAGCTAATACAGGTGTTGGATAACAACTACATCCTACTATATTTTAAATGCGAAAGTTTTTAAGTATGGATGGAAGGATGGATGGATGTTTGTTACTCTTTCACGCCAGAACGGCTGGACAGATCTGGATAAAATTTGAAACGTAAATAGATTACAGTCTGGAAAAGCACATAGGCTACTTTTTATCCCGGAAAATTGCGTAATTCCTGCGGGACAGCGATAAACGCATTCTATGCAGACGAAGTTGCGGGCAACAGCTAGTACATACATAAATCACGTGTTTGTCCTTTACGGGGTAGACAGAGACTAAGGTAACTAGATTGCGGCAAATAAGCTTAGTTGGTTTGGTCATGTAGAGCGGATGGATGAAAGTAGACTACCTACACAGATCTATATGGGGAGTGTGAATGTTTGCGTTGGAAGGGGAAGGCCTAGACCAAATAGGAGACGTTTTAGAAAAAGGTCAGGTCAGGAGTACCCGAAACCGACGAGCATGTATGATGACATTGATGAATGTGGATGAAGCGCAAGAAGTATGTCAGGATCGTAGCAAGTGGAACAAAGTAGTCTCAGCCTACCTTTATGGGAAAGAGGCGTGACGGTATGTATGTATATTTAATCTTGATTAAGGCGGTAATTGCTTACCAGCAGGCAAAGTATAGTTGAATTATCGAGAAGATGGAATTGCATTTGTAGTGGTTGTACCGTTTGCAACAAAAGGAGAATAATTTTCTCTTAACTTAATAAAATGACATACCTAAGAAGTGGAATAAGTAGTAGTCCTCTGTTTTTTTCTTTTATTCGCTATCATGTTATAAACAGTAGAGAGACAAACACCTGTAGCTTTTTCAACTAACCGGGCAGCGGTGTAAGGCAAGTTTAAATTTTTCGTCAGTTCAAGTTCAAAATATTTATAACAGTTGAAAATTATTTGCTTACTTTGACTCTCAATAGGACCAAAATTACTTACAGCCATATTTTTTTAAAATATAGAAATTATTCGTAGTCGTACGGGCGGACACAATAATTAATTGAGAATACAATCAAATCAGATGTAAAAATATACGCACAACGTAAATAATATTGACAATTTCACACTGACATTATTTTTGTTTTTAGTTCTTCGATATATATATAACAACCTCTTTGTATGCTGATAGTACAAGAAAATAGAAAATTCAAACTTAGAATGCCTGTAAACAAACAATACTACTACATATGCAATTCCACGCTCTCGATGATTCAACTATATCTACCCCTATATTGGTTTACTAGCTGTTGCCCGCCACTTCGTCTGCATAGAATTCGTTTATCGCTATCCCGCAGTAATTACGCAATTTTCCGGGTTAAAAAGTAGCCTATGTGTTATTCCAGACTATAATCTACCTATATTCCAAATTCCATCCAGATCTGTCCAGCCGTTCTGGCGTGAAAGAGTAACAAACATCCATCCATCCACCCATACTTACCCCTTAGGATTCCAATCTTATGTAAGGGTAAGGTGACTTACCAAGTACCATTGCTCCTTGAACAGCGGGTCAGGAAACGCTGGCGGGGCCTGTCTCATCGCGTGCCGCGGATGCTGGTGGTCGCGCTTCGACCTTGTTAACTCTCGCTGCTGCATCGCCCATCGCACCTGAGGATATTGACCTTTTTATAGGAGCCTTTCGTTTGATCGAGTAATTGTTTGGTCTAACGTATTGTTTGGTGGAATGATCATTTGAACTAAAATGTCTCCAGCTGAAACTGAAAGTATTTCGAAAAATGTTTATTTTACGTTCAATTACAAACGATTTTAAGAGACCAAAAAACTACTTGACCATTGGATATTTAATGTGATAACTTATCACTGATAAGATAAGTATATTTCTTACATAGTTGTAAGGTTGTAGGTTTACGCTATTTTAATTTATGAACTGATAATCCATTTATTTAAATTCAAACATCAATTCCAGTTAACTTAACTACTATCTAAATATACAACAAATTGTCGTAAAACTATAAATAAAAAAGTTGCCCTAAATCGCTGCCCGGTAGCATGGCGCACATAATAAGGCTGGCAGCATTACCGCGTTGTATGGCTGTTTTTAATTTTGACTGTTTTTTTTAAATTATTTATTTGACTACGACGAACGTCCAGATAGACTACTTTAAGTTATCGGCGTGTGCATACACGGCGTATTTTTTACGCGCCGACGCCGCATTTCCCGAACGCACGTTGACAGCGCCGTAAATGCCCAAAAAGCTAGTAAGTACTGAATCCGATTCTTTAGCTGTCATTTTTGACACTTCTAGTATGGATCTGACAGCGATCGATCATGTTTGTAAGGACGTCATGGTAATGCCCCTGCATCTTGTGTGAAGCTCGTCGGTCAGCGCGCGGCGCCTGCGCGTTGTCGACGCGTTAAAAATACGCCGTGTGCATGGACTCTTAGTAATAAATATTTTTTTGAAAAGGAAACCGGAGTCGTGGAGTGCCAAAATGACAGAGGGCATCGCATCTTTAATGCTCTGCGGTATTGCGTTTATAATCCTAGTTGTAAAAAAATTGGTATCCATCGTGCCAATTTCCACAGTAGATTATTATACCACGACATTTAGAAGGCACAAAACAGCGAAGGCGCTATTCCCGACTGAATACAACATAGACCCCGCATGAATATATTACAGGTAAGTACATAAATGGCAATACATCCTAATTTCATTTCGAATAAATTCATTGTGGATTCCAAGACATAGATTTCCTCGGGGACCGCCTAGGGAATACCTGAAACTTTTATAAAGAAAAAATGTAGGCAGCGATCCAATCCGTGACACGGAACGTAGTTATTAGATTAGTGGGGGTGAAATATTATTTGTTCTTGAAAATACTGGCCCAAGGATTCCAGGTAGTTACTTCAATAAAATAACAGTAATAAGAAAAACTACTTTTACATTTGTAATACCAGTATTTGGCTTCTGTCAGAAGTAGTAAAAGGTAATAAATTATTTTTATACTTTTCGAAAAGCGGCGAAGCCTTGCAGGAATGGAATAAAGCACAATAAAGAAACCTCTAAAATAACATAAGTAGAATAGGTACCTTCAGGAAGCCTGAAACCAAAGTACTGTTTTCTTTGGACAATCGTGGAGAAAAACGTGTAAAGGATGTGTACGTTGGTGTGCTCTGTCACACAATTCTGTTGATAGCGTGTAAATAAACTTTAGCAATAGAAAGTTAATTGTAATTAAGACTCCAAAATATTGAAAAAAATAGTCGTTACGTGTGAGTTGGTATGTTGTGGGCGAACATTTTAAGAATCATGTGTTATAGGCGATGCGGTTAACAACCCAGCGCTATTTTAATTCCCCTTTCCACCTATACGCCCACAATTATGCTAAACGTAGCCCTGTTATCCCTATAAAGACGTAATTTATGTATATATGTATGTATATGTCCAGCATATTTAAAATAATTGGGTGAGCACAAACGGATTATGAAAAGGTTGAAAAACGATCCAATTTCACAAAATACCAACGTTAGTTTAAATAAAAGCCCTTTAAAGTTCACTTTTCTACTGAAATCAAGTAAACTAAGTAAACCTTATTATGTCTGCTGTGGTCGAACTTTAAAAAGGCCAAGGGTAGAATTACTTATTCAATTTGCAAGACCCATTTCTTTTTTGCTCAAACGACTAAATCCACTCGCTTGGAAACTTTGCTCACAAATTACAGCATACCAGTTAGAGAATATAAAGTTTTTGAACGTTACTGATAACTAGCGACCCGCCCCAGCTATGCACAAGTTATTAAACTATACATACATACATACATACATACCGTCACGCCTCTTTCTCACAGGGGTAGGCAAAGACTGCTTTGTTCCACTTGCTACCTTACATACTTCTTTCGCTTCATCCACATTCATCAATCTCTTCACACGTGCTCGTCGTACGATCGTCATATTGACGTATGTATACAACTTTCACTTGAATCATTCTATGTGTGCGTAGTTTAAAAGCTCTGAGCGTACATATATAATACATTCACAAATTATATTATATATACGCCGAGAGCGAGGCGACACGTACTTAGATGTAATAAACTAATGTGAGTGATCTCGTCTTACATGTATCTTGGAAAATCATCCGATGTAAAGTAAATTGTGCTAAGCTGTATGATTTGTTCGTCGAGCGAAGAATACCTACCTACATAGTATAGTTATAATTGTGATAACGAATTTGAAAGATTCGATTTACCATAAAAACTTAAATACTTAAAAAAAAGAGTTAATCCGTTCTATTATTTTATTTTGTTCTTTGAAATGCGAAACTTGTATGTATATGAGTTAAATGTAAAGTTACGAACCTGTTATAGCCATATATATTTTTTTGTTTTGGCAAAAGCAGACGTTAAAGTTACAGATAAGAACAAGAATGTTGAGTTAACAGAAGCTTAACTCGCGTTTGGAAAGTGTGTACCTATGTATTTACGCTCTATAAGCGTTTTAATATTTTTTATAATGGAATCACAATTGAATGAAACCTGTCGTAAAAATTGTGAGCCATTGTAATAGATGGCAAATCATCTTGTTATCTAATCCCATTAGCATTTTCTCAGAGCTATAATGACAAATTACCCTTTGTCGAATCTAATAATATTCAATTTGGATAGTTAAAACAATTTCTCGAATCGGACTCTCCCGCTAATTAATGACAGCGATTACTCTAAATTTCCAGACCTATCAAGAAATTATCAAGTTTGGGGAATATTCGTTTTCATTATGAAAGTTTGGAGGAGTAATTAATATAGATTCGGCGCTTTGTGTTTGCGTTTTAATGGCCGAGTGTGCAGTGTAGGCTACAGTCTATTGTTAACTTTCATCGGCTTGTTATTGCATGTCTTGTAATACCTACAATGTTTCTTTGCTGACTTTATTTCTGTTTTGTTTTTTGTTAGTTTGTGTTTTTGGTAGTTTATATCAAATTTCAAGACAATCGGACATTGGTAAGTAAAGGAATTTAATTAGGTACATTATACGTTACGTAAAATTTACTTGACTCGAAAGATTTGATGCATATAACAACTTACATACATAGGTAGGTACATATATGTGCATTGAAAGTTACGAGTAAATAGAGTAGTAAAACTTGTCGTCTTTCACAGAGATTTTCAGTTGAAGTTATCCAACCATCTGGCAGAAATAACTCGGATTCATTTTCAAATACCGCGCGCAGTGCGTCTATTTTCTATTGCATTTGAATCCGTGGCGATTGGGTAATCATTTTTTTATTGTGTCCTTCTATTCGTAGTCACTAGCAACCTATCGCATAGAACAATCGGACCACGAAGTCTGACGAGGGACAATAAGAAAATAGACGCACTGTACCTACATTGTACTACACATTGTTTCTAAACATTATTTAAGAATAACTGTAGACTTTATAGTTAGAGCCTCGGGCGTGTGATGTAAAGAACGAACACGATTCATGAAGTAAACTCTAATACAGATTAACGGCCGTGTGCGTCGCATTTTACGACACAAGGCACGGTTAAGCACGGTCGCTATTTTCTCGACAGTTTATCGATGCATCTTTATCCTATTTGTTGAGTCAGAAAGGGATGCAAAAGGTGTTAAATCAGTAACTCAAATTTACATACCCAAACTGATTTTCATCTGAAACTGTATTTTAAGTAAGTAGAAATTAAAGCCGTAACTACAAATGGCATTGAATCTTAGGGTGGTAAAGGAATTCTTTGGGCGCTATACACACCAGCATAGCTGATCATCATCATCATTTCAGCCATTACAAGTCCACTGCTGGACATAGGCCTCTCCTTTAGATCTCCAATAAGACCGGTTGGAAGCGGCTTGCATCCAGCGCGATCCTCCGATCCTAATGAGGTCATCGGTCCACCTTGTGGGTGGACGGCCCACGCTGCGCTTGCCGGTGCGTGGTCTCCACTCGAGGACCTTTCGACCCCATCGGTCATCCGTCCTCCGTGCTATGTGCCCTGCCCACCGCCATTTCAAGCCAGCATAGCTAAACCGTTCGAATCGTTTTGGGTACCAAAAACTTACACTACAGGATCTGTTATTGTTAGTGCATTAGAGGTTCTGTTACTGTTACATACTGTATGTATTTTAGAATGTTGAAGTGAATAAACCGTTATGCCCATAGACGTACCTGTGGATCGTTTCGCAGCCTATTCTCGTAGTCTATGCTGGCGTTAGGCGAGCGCTTGCTCACGAGTGGGTGTGACAGCAAGAAGAAGTGCTTCAGACTGCCGATCTGAAAGAGAAAAGTGGCTCAATTTTGGAAAAAGCTTTTGCTGTATAATATATTTGCTAGATGGATTGAACACAACGCATAACGAATAGAGTCTCTAGCTTAGTCATAGAGGAAACATTTTTTTTTTTTTTTTATATGAATAGGAAGGCAAAGGAGCAAGTGGGTCACCTGATGGTAAGTGATCACCACTGCCCATAGACACCCGCAACCCCGGAGGGATTGCAGATGCGTTGCCAACCTAGAGGACTAAGATGAAATGCCTCTTGTGCCCGTAATTTCCCCGGCTGTCTTACTCTCCGCACCGGAACACAGCAGTGCGAGCACTGCTACTTAGCGGCAGGATTAGCGAGTAAGATGGTGGTAGCGATCCGGACGGACCTTGCACAAGGCCCTACCACCCGCACAACACACGCACGCATTATACAATTTCTCATCATACAAGGGTGACAAGCACAAAGGCCACGCTTAGCATGATTGTGAGGGTATAGGTGGAAAGGGGAATCAAAATAGTGAAGGGTTGCTAGCCGCATCGCCTATAACATGCTTCCGTAGGTTTTCGCCCATTCCCTTGATGGGCTTTTACCGTCTGCGCGGGAAGAGAAACAACCGGGACATTCCTTCAGTCCCAAGCCTTGCAATTAAGCACTCGAGAAGGATGAAGGTGTACTACAGTGTCAAGCTAACTCTTGGTTCAAACAAAGATATCCATTAGGTTATTACTTGATAGGTCCCAAGTGATCGACTCACTGGTGAGTAACATGTAATCATATTTTCTCAAGCTTTATTATTCCCATGAAAGCAGGGAATAGAGAAGTTTGCCTTACATGGTGTGGACCTTGTTGCAAGTGGTAGCGGTTAATGTTAATCGCTACCGCTTAGCACTTGAGCCACAGTCTTGGACTCGGATCACAAAATGGAATTAATAGAGATCGTTCTTCTGCTACTACGTGTATAGGTATGATGACATGAACAAATGAAAATGCCTTTATTTATGCCAGCACTAGTACAGTAATCGTGGAATTCAGCCTTACAAAATGTGTTAGGTAGAGTAAAATTAACATAGCTATAACCTATTTTGTTTACAGTTTCATTTACAATCTTTCTATTTACACACACACAAATTACGTCTTTATCCCTTACGGGATAGACAGAGCCTAAGATAACAAGACGTAAAGGCCACGTTTAGTATGATTGTGGGCGTATAGGTGGAAAAGGGGAATCAAAACAGTGATTGGCTGCTAGCCGCATCGCCTATAAAAGTCATGATTCCTATGCCCATTCCCTCGATGGGCTTTCTATTTTATTGTTTTCAAAATGTAATAATCAATAAGGTTTATTTAATTAAACAGAATTAATAATAATCAATTATATTTGACCTATTTCAAAAAAACTTAAAAGCACGTTTCAAGAATACTAGACAGAAAAAGACGGGTAGAGAATCTCGCTCGCTCTCGTGCTAAGTGCTGTCTTGAACCCCATTGTCCCCGCTTCCGCTCGCAACTTGCGCCGCTACGACACGAGTTTACCGAAAACTTTGTCAAACTTAGTAAAATCAATTTGGGAGGCCAACTGAACGACTCGAACAACTTGGCTGTGATGTATTCGATAACATGTAACCGACAAATCGAATCTTGTGCACAACTTATAATTAATAAGAGTAACGTAGTTGAAAAGTAAATTGGTGTGCTCGAGTTATGTTTTATTAAAAAGGGATCGATAAGGCCGCGGCTAATTCGACGAATGAACGGCCGTGACCTTAAGGAATCGTTTGAAGTTAATTTCTTGGTATAATACTAAGGAAAATATTTCTTCGAGTATCCTTACAAATTTCGCGCGTTCACCGCAGCCTGTAGCTACTTCAGGTTAATCTTTATTTCTCAGTACAGATACATGATTTGGGTTTAATTAAGGTGCTAATAGGCAACCGCTAAGGAGTAACTTATTATCAAACCGTTCGATGTTGAAAGTGGTTTGGCATAAATGTTTTAAGTACCTAAACGTTTTGTTTTAAGTCTTTATATCCAAGTTTACTCGACACAGCTGGCGACCAACGGGTCGGCCGGCAGAGAGCTATCTCTCTCTCCTAACGAATAAATATAGGTAGTAATTCAGCGATGGAATGCTGCCAACCTTTTGGCACCATGCTACGGGGATCTTTTTTAGATGTTAGCGTCAAGAAACTATTTTATTTTAGATTTAATTTTAAATTTGGTTGTTAATCGTTTTCTTTTTATTGTCATTTATGAACAAAATAATTATAGTAAATTTTTTGCTAATTCATTACCATAATTTTCCTCAAATTATAATTTCTCGCCGTCAAACCAGGTAGTGTTTTAATATTGTAAGTGTAGAACGTACGCAAACATGTTATGCCTTACGCAAAACAAACAAGCCAAATTAAACGAAACCCAGTGAAAACAAACATATCCATTGTCACAAAACGAGCGAAACGTTGAAAAAACAAGGAAACGTAACTTAAGGAAATTAATTAAATCCCGCTGCGATGAATGAAAATATACCGACGGGAATAAATATGACGACAATGGTGACTAAAGTGGGGGGGAAACAAAAGCTAGGTATAATTGAAATTAGGACACTGCTTGAGCGCACACTGACGGTTCTTAATTACGCTCAGGAGTCGTGGTGAAGTCAGCCTAATTATTATGACGGTAGGGGTACTTTACGTTGCATAGACGTCGCCTCCGAGTTCGGATGCCACGTCGCTCTATTACCTTACTCAGCGCCTTAGAACAGTGCAATGTGCTACATGACAGGGTTGCAAATTGAGAAGTGTTATGGAAGTGAATTGTTACAAGGTTTTTCTCTTTATTTCAATGGATTTCATGGATATCAACGTTATGAGAAAACTGTGAAACTTAGCTAAGTAAATTAGGAGTGGCAATTTTTTTTTATTGGCGGATAGAGTTCACTTGAGTGTAAACAACTAACCGCTGGTAAAAGCGACCTTAAAAAAAGTCGCTAGTCTGCTACCGACCTTTAAGGGATCAATACGTTATTTTCTTAAAGGACTTAATGTCATAGTTACCTAATTAGAAACAACTCTTAACACTTCAAAAAAATACCTAACCAATTATACAGAAGTTGCAACAGAGACTTAGTTAAGTACCTCTATATTGTTAGGATACTGGACTGTAAAACTTTTTTTATGCACTAGGCTTGCGTGTGATCACACACACACAAATCACGTCTATATCGCTTACGGGGTAGACAGAGCTTGAGGCATCAAACCCTAAATGCCACGTTTGGCATGATTGTAAGCGTATAGGTGGAAAAATGAATCAAAATAGTGATGGGTTAATAACTTGATTCCTAAGAATTTTGCCCACATTGTGACCACAATAATAATAATAACGATAACAAGAGACTTAATGTATGCATTTTACATTTAGATCGTTTTGTACATGACCCTATCAAGAAGTCCCAGTGTTAATTTAAAGACATCGTTGGTCCGCAACATTGTGTGCATCATTGCAAGACTTTGTTGTATTTATATTAGTTTTCCTAGAACTTAAAGTAAGGAAGTTTGAGTATCCAAATCATTAGGTACAATGTACGGGAAAGAAATTGCGAGCTTTCTCTTCGTGGGTGTTATGAGTCAAGATCAAAGTCTGATTGATTGCTTTTTGTTCTAACTTTTATCGTTTCTGCTTTCGATATAAACAACTTTGATCGTATTCAACCATCACAAAGTATGTTTATTTCTGTATCCGCACTTTTGAATCATTATACGAAGCTATTTAATAGATCAGATATCACGCTGATTAGACTTTTCGATTTACTTTATATGAAATTTCTTGAATGTTTCTGTTAGCAGTACAATCCAAGTGCCTTTACCTTTTTGTTACTCTTCTATATTTGTTTATTCCGTGACGTCTAAGCGAGAGTACACGCAATTCAAACCTTAACAGTTTTTTATTTAATTTATCAGGTTATGGGCCCAGAATAGCCCAGGAATTATCAGTGAACCCCGTAAAGTGTTTTTCTCATAAAATTCCGATATAAATACTCGTATAAAAAGACTAAAATAGTAAATTCCAAAAGTGACGTATCCCGAAGAAAAATTCTGTGTTTTGTTCTGTCAAGCTTGAAGTTCGTTGAAATTTGAATTGGGTGATTTTCCGTGATTTTCGTTTTCGATTTTTATGCAAAAGAAATGGCTTCGAATAATTCACTGGCATTAATAGAGAAGTTAACCGGCCGTGAAAATTATTCTACTTGGCAGTTTGCAGTGAAAACGTACCTCCAACATGAAGAGTTGTGGGACTGTATCGAAAATCCCGACCCATCGGTAAAAGTAAACGAAAAACGCGACATCAAAGCGAGAACAAAAATTATTCTTCTGGTTGACCCGATTAATTACGTTCACATAAATGAGGAAAGCACGGCCAAAGGAGTTTGGTGTAAGCTGGCAGCGGCATTTGACGATTCCGGACTGACACGCCGAGTTGGTCTGCTGCGTGACCTGTGCAATACCTCGCTCAGTGGATGTCAAAATATAGAGGAATACGTGAGCAAAATAATGTCAACAGCTCACAAGCTTCGGAACATTGGCTTCAAAGTGGATGACGAGTGGCTCGGTACACTGCTGCTCTCTGGTCTGCCCGAGTCTTATCAGCCAATGATTATAGCTATTGAAAGCTCAGGCACGAAGATATCCGCAGATTCTGTGAAAGCAAAATTATTACAAGATGTCAGAAATTCAGAAAACAACACAACAGCATTTGCAGTTAACAAGAGGAATTTTCGTAACAATGAAAAGAGGCAGTCCAAGGGTCCAAGATGCTACTCCTGTAACAAATATGGACACAAAAGCCCTGACTGTAAATCTAAACCTAATACTAACCTGCAGAAACCAACCTCTTCTTACGCTGCTGTGTTTGTGGCATCGTCTTGTTATGATGACGCCTGGTACATAGACTCCGGCGCCTCCGCTCACATGACGAACAACAAGACTGTCTTTCTAACTGAAACATCTCCTGTAATAAAGAACATTAGAGTTGCCGACAATAAGATACTGTCTGTGCAAAGCTCGGGGCAAATAAGCTTAGATGTATTTGATGAAGAAGGCCAGGAAAATAAGATTCTGTTCAAAAATGTCTTATATGTTCCAGGATTAGCAACCAATTTGCTATCTGTGAGTCAGATCACTCAAAATGGTGGCCATGTAAAATTTGACAAGTCCGGCTGTGTTATCTTGAACAGCAAACATCAAATTGTTGCAACTGCTTGTATTGTCAACAACATGTACCGGTTGAATATGCCAGGAGGCAGTACATACATGTCTGAAGTTGAAGAACAAGATGCTTATCTATGGCACCAGAGAATGGGACACCTAAATTTTCAAAGCCTGAAGAAAATGCCTGAAAATACCGAGCATGTAATTTTCTCCGAAACAACAGAAAATCTGACATGTATAACTTGCAAGGAGGGCAAGCAAACACGTTTACCTTTTAAAAGTGAAGGATTAAAGGTTAATAAGCCCTTAGAGTTAGTTCACTCCGATATATGTGGCCCGATGGAAACACAATCTCTTGGTGGTGCCAGATATTTTATAACCTTCCTTGATGAGTACTCTAAAAGAATTTTCGTTTATTTCCTCCGAAACAAGTCTGAAGCTCTGGAAAAGTTTAAAGAATTTAAACAAGAAGTTGAGAATCAACTAGATACTCATATCAAGATTTTTCGAACAGATAACGGGCTGGAGTATGATAACAAAAATTTCTCTCAATTCTTGAAAAGCTCTGGAATCATACATCAGACAACTACACCGTATTCACCTGAACAAAATGGGACTGCTGAACGCATGAACCGGACATTAGTGGAAAGAGCCAAGTGTATGCTACTCAATGCCAATCTACCAAAGTTACATTGGGCTGATGCAATACATACTGCAGCTTATGTCATCAATCGTTCACCAACTAAGTCCTTAACGTTTAAGACTCCTATGGAGATGTGGTCTGGTCTGAAACCAACTGTGAATCACATGCGTATTTTTGGATGTGAGGCAATGGTTCACTTACCCAAAGAAAAACGCAAGAAATGGGATCCAAAAGCACACAAAATGATCTTCATTGGATATTGTGATCACACAAAAGGGTATAGATTCATATTACCTAATTCCAGAAAGGTAATAAAAAGTAGAGATGCTATATTTCTTGAATCAACCGTTAAGAGAGACTTTGTTCCCGTAGATATGTCCGCGAAGAAACCTGAAAAAGAAGAAGAATCTGAAAAAGAAGAAAAACCTGAAAAAGAAAAAGAAAGTTTAATGGATGAAAGTTCTATTTTAGATAGTTCGTATGAAACAATAGTAGGAAACAGATCCTCTGACAGTGATTACAAACCTGATACAAGTCTTGATTCTCCTGTAATAAGCAGTATGACACTAAGATCGAAAAACAATCTCAGTAACAAGAACTTAAATTTAGCTAATTCACAAGAAAATTCTTACTTGTGTTCAGTCACACCTGATGTTCCTGAAACCTATAAAGAAGCAATTAGTTCACTAAATAAAGAAGAATGGATAAAGTCGATCGATGAAGAGTTATATGCTCATGAGAAGAATGAAACTTGGACATTGATAGAAAAACCTCCAAATGCTAAAGTAATAGGATGCAAGTGGGTTTTCCGAATAAAGGAGGAGTCAACGGGTCCACGGTTCAAATCAAGACTGTGTGCAAAGGGGTTTGCACAAACTGCAGGTATCGACTACACCGAAACATTCGCACCAACAGTAAGGTATGACTCAATCCGTTTATTATTGTCCATGGCGGTCCAGTATAATCTTAAACTACTTCAACTGGATGTCAAAACAGCATTCTTGTATGGAGAACTTGAGGAGACAATATTCATGACTCCACCTGAAGGTCTGCCTTGTGATAAAAATATGATATGTAAACTCAACAAGTCGTTGTATGGCTTGAAGCAGGCTCCTCGGTGCTGGAATAAAAAATTTGACTCTGTCCTTAAGAAATTTGGTTTCGTCAGCAGCAAGGCTGATCAATGTGTTTATGTTGGTAGTGTAAAGGATGAGAAATGCTACCTTTGCCTATATGTCGATGACGGTTTGTTGTTCTCTAAGGATGAATCAGCATTAAAAGAAATAACTAAAGAACTGAGTACTGTATTTGAAGTTAAAGTTTTGAATAAAATAAGCGACTATGTTGGTATGCAAATCGAAATACTAAGTAATGGTATATTTATTCATCAAACTAAATATGTGGAGAAATTGTTGAACAAGTTTAACATGAATGATGCTAATTCCAACAGTGTTCCGGTTGATCCTCACGTAAAGCTACAAAAAGGAGACGGTGAGCCAGAGAAGAACATTCCATACAGAGAGGCTGTGGGTTCCCTCATGCATCTGGCTATAGTGAGTCGACCCGAAATTATGTTTGCTGTAAGCCTGGTGAGTAGATTTCTTACTTGTTACAACAAATCACACTGGGACGCTATATTGAGAATCTTCAAATACCTGAAAGGTACAAAAGAGTATGGACTGTATTACTCATCTTCACTGCAACCACCAGAAGTAACTGGTTACAGTGATGCCGATTACGCCAATGATATTGATACAAGACGTTCCGTCACAGGTTATGTTTTCATTAAAAATGAAGCAGCTGTAACGTGGGCCAGTCAAAGACAACAGACTGTCGCTCTGTCAACAACAGAAGCCGAATTCATGGCAGCCTGTGCCGCAACGAAAGAAGCTATATGGATAAGGCAATTACTATGTGATATTGGTGATTATAAACAAGACACGATGTGTTTACATTTAGACAACCAAAGTGCTATCAGTGTTATCAAAAATGTAAACTTTCATAAATGCTGTAAGCACATTGATATCAAATACCACTTTGTTAAAGAAAAATACAATCAAAAGATTATTGATCTTAAAGCTGTAAGCACTGATAATCAATATGCAGACATATTAACCAAGGCTCTGTCAAAAGTAAAATTTCAATTTTTGAGATCTAAGCTTGGAATGTCTAGTTACAGTTCTGTATCAAAGTTATAGGTGTTTCAGTTTTTTATGTTTTTAAAGGGTCTTATAGATGTTACCCAGTTAAGTTTTTTGTTAGAATTAGAAGACTTGGATTTAGAGGGAATGTTAGCAGTACAATCCAAGTGCCTTTACCTTTTTGTTACTCTTCTATATTTGTCTATTCCGTGACGTCTAAGCGAGAGTACACGCAATTCAAACCTTAACAGTTTTTTATTTAATTTATCAGTTTCTATAAGTAGATAATAGTTGTACAAAATTTCCCTATTCTTAAAAAGCCTATTCAAGTACGCACACATCTATATTAAATAAATAAATAAATCTATATTATATAAAAGAAAGTCGTGTTAGTTACACTATTTATAACTCGAGAACGGCTGAACCGATTTGGCTGAAAATTAGTAGGGAGGTAGCTTAGGACCAGGAGACGGACTTAGGATACTTTTTATCCCGATTTTTCCACGGGATTGGAAAATTCCGAAACGTTGTACTAATAAAGCTACAGACATTAAATTTAGCATGCCTACACATTATTCCTTGATTAGTATAAAGATGCACTTACAAAGGATTTTTTCAAATTTAAGGCAGAACGAAGTTCGCCGGGTCAGCTAGTAACTAAATAAATATTAGGGAACAATTCACACAAATTTACCTTGTTCCATAGTAAGCGCTAGTAAGACTTGTATTATGGGTACTAGACAACCATATATACATACATATATAGAGAAATACATACTTAAATAGATAGAAATATCCATGACGTAGGAACAAATAATCGTGCTCATCACTCAAATATATGCCCTTACCAGTATTCGAACCCTCGACGCTTGCTTCGCAGGCAAGGTCCCTACCAACAAAGCCAACCACGTATTCAAATTCGATATCATCGAATTTGCCATCGGGGAAACAATGACTACTCACGAAGTGTCAATCAATTATTGTATTATTGATTGACGTGTTAATGTCCCACATTAATGAACGTTATCTATACTTTGACATTTGACACTGACTAATAAAATGTCATAGACAGAAAGACGTCAATTATTTTATTGATTGACACTTAGTGAGCAATCATGGCTTCCGAGTTCTCCCGATGGCAAATCGTTATTTACTACAACTTTATGTGAAATGTGTGTAATAGATAGACTGTTGATAAATACACTCGCACAGTTTATTTATATGATAGGGGACAAACGAGCAAGCGGGTCACCTGACGGAAAGTAATCACCGTTGCTTATAGACATACACACATACATACGTACACGAATCATGTCTTTATCCCTTACGGGGTAGGCAGAGCCTAATGTAGCAAGACCTACAACAGGCCACGTTTAGCAAGATTGTGGGCATATAGATGGCAAAACATGGAATCAAAATAGTGATGGGTTGCTAGCCGCATCGCCTCGCCCATTCCCTCGATGGGCTTTTACCATCTGCGCGGGAAGAGAAGCAACTGGTACATTCTATTTTTCTTTGCTCCCAGACTAGCTTGGAAGTATGGTGCTTATAGACATTCATAACATAGGGCGTTAAGAGCGTCTTGCCGACCCTTTAAGAAAAGAATAGGCTCGTTTTTTGAAGATCCTTAAGTCGTTGATTGATGAAAATTACGTATTAATTAAAAATGAGCCGTCCAAAAAAGACACTTTCCATACGATTATAATGTATAGAAACCTTTACACAAAATAATGTAAGCGAGGGCGAAAACGTTTGTTTACCGCGAGGTTATGAACATCGTTAATTCCACCTAATTTTATGCCTGTCACTTTTTACCGCCTGTAAATATTTACCTTTGATGTAACAGCGAGATATAAACGTTACGACCTTAATACCAATAACTTGTTTGAGTATAACAGTATAATAAGCTCATTACAAGAACGTTTCGGAAAAGACTGCGAAATGGCGGAGATGACGGGATCTTGGTGATTTCTGATTTGGATGGTCAATTGGATGGCACCGCCCCCTCTAGATAGTGCTTAAATCAAAGTGATTATTTATAGGCATTTAAATTATTTAAATGTATAAATGGATAATTATTAGTCATAAATTAGGTACGCTGGTCTGGGAGCAAAGAAAAAACATGGAATGTACCAATTGCTTCTCTACACGCGCAAATGGTAAAAGCCCATCGAGGGAATGGACGAAAATCATAGGAATCATGTTATAGGCGACGAGGCTAGCAACCCATCACTATTTTGATTCCATTTTTCACCTATACGCCCACAATCTTGCTAAATGTGGCTTGTAGGTACCTGTTACCTTAGGCTCTGTCTACCCCGTAAGGGATAAAGACGTGGTCTGTGTATGTGTATTTATGTATAAATTAGGTTAAGAATTTGTATGCCAAATTTTGGCAGAGTATACATGACATGTGCCTTCCTCCGACATGTGTAATTTTTTTTTTATAAAATATGTGAACTAAACTAAACTATGTGACTGTTTGTTGCCTAAATAAATTAAAAAAATAATAATAATAAAAAATAACACCTGTGTGTACATGTTCTTGCGAATTAAATAATTTCAATTTCATTTCATTTCAATTGTCATTTTTATACCTGTTGGTGTCAGAATTCTCGACATTTCCATAGACGAATTAATACGAAATGAGGAGCGGAAGTGCCGAAAACCCATAAAATACGGGGTAACGTTAAAACGCAAAATACGTCCAAAGTATCATCTTTCACATAACTAATTTCACAAAGTTTAAGTATCGAAACAAAGTTTTTTACCAGACATGACAACGTGGTATTTCTAAATGATAGAGGCAGCTAATAATTTACCCGGGAGCCAATATGTCTTGCGTAGGTTGGTAGGTAGAGTAACGGCGTATTTTCCTTCATTCGATTCGAATTAGTTCAAGGGCCTTTATAGGTCGGAGCCCTTTACATCCTTAAAGCACCGAACTCCTATCATTGGGTAAATTTTCCGTAGAATGGTGCAAGTTTGGGTCAAGTATCGAAGTCGGCCGATAGACCGTCCGAATGGCTGTCAGCGCCATCTGTGGACTCGCCGCTGTGACTAAATTTGGATGTCACTACGAGGGCAACATTTTCTAAAATTAATACTTTTTTAATGCATTTACGTTACGTTAAAGCTTTCAAATCACAAAAAATTAAACTAAATTATTATGATTTAAATAAATAATAGTTTAAAACACATGCTACAAAATCATAACAGTGCAAGATTAGACCTAAAAAAATGAATATTTTTAAGTGTGTGATTTAAATCATTTCGGTAATTTATTATTTAGGGACGCCGTAATTAGGACGAGTATGTTATTGAACAATTATTGGCTTCAGTATATAATTTTCGTAATTATTAGACATTTTTACCTACTGATAATTTTACGATATTCACAAGTACTTGTTAAATATAAGTAGGTTAAGTGGGTAATATGAAGTTTTAATTGAGTTGTAAAGTAATAATAAGCTGTCCGGATATCCAACCGCCGGTAACGTACGGGTTAATTATACGGATACTAAATATCTATATATAAGACGCGATATATGTATGTATGTACTATATATCTGCAGATTTAGGAGCCTCTGAGCGTGGTAAGCTTACGTGTAATAACGGGTTAGATTCATCTATATCTGGCTATAGGGCATGTCATTACGTTTCTAAATTATAACATAAAATTAAAAAGTTTTAAAACCCCCCACGCATTAATTGAGTAATGAAACGTTAGTAAAAAAACTATTTTATGTCAAAAAAATCTGATATCATTTTGGGAAAGAGCTGATACTCAAACTGCTGGACCGATTTTTATCAAACATGACTACGAACCACCCCAAGGAATCTGGCTTTCGAATAAAAAACTGCATCGAAGTCGGTCCATCCACTGGAGAGCTACGAGCTACTGGCACCGATAGATACACACACCCACTCACGCACATAGACATCCGTATTTTTATATTAATTTTTGTTTCTTTTTAATGATATTTTTTTGTATTTAAATTGTATTTTACTCATGGCGACCCATAATGGAGAAAATATCTTTATTTACTTACTTATTGTTATGTTATTTTAATTTTTAATTGTTGACATTTTTATTTTGAGCTGACAATTTCAAAATAAATTCTTTGACATTTAATTTTAAGTGCTGATGTAATTTTTTTTTATATATATGTAAGACGGGGCAAACGAGCAGACGGGTCACCTGATGGAATGCTATTGGTAAAACTCTGAAACCACAATTGCTTATTGTGAAACTATATTGATCAATGTTAAATGACAATCTTCACTACGACATTGCCTAAGTACTAAGTTACGGCTGAATCGCAACCCACTGGGCAATCTTTTCATTATTAATGTCATCATGCCATTCTCTTGTTTGACAAGGAGTTATGACATTTAGTATGAGATTTCACTAAATGGTATAGGCATTCGATTGTTTTATAATTATACACTGTGCAGGGGTCTTACCATGACGTCTCAATGCGATTCAATTCCGGTTTAGTTTATGTTCGCTCGCTGTCAAATCCATACTAAAAATGACAGCTAAACCCTGAACTAAGTCGGAATTGAACTAAGACGTCATGGTAAGGCACCAGGATTAAAAAATAATGCTTACTCGCAAAAACATGCAAATAACGGAATAAAAACCAAATTCCGTTTCAATAAACAAAAAAACACGTAGATACTTTTTACCTCACTACTCCGCTACCACACGCAAGACAGACAAGCTTGTGTGAAATACCTACATTCAAACCCACTTCTGCTGCCACTTAATACATACATAAATCTCACGAACTTAACTATCCCTTACACCACAGAAAACACTGATATTTAACACTAGCCTTCCGTCCGCAGCTTCGCCCGCGATCAATTATTTTTCCCGTAGGAATAGGTATTTTCCCGCGGTAAAAAGTAGCCTATGTCACTCAGTGATAATGTAGTTTTCTAACGGCAAAAGAATTTTTAAAATCGGTCCAGTAGTTTCGGAGCCTATTCAATGCAAACAAACAAACAATCAAATTTTCCCTCTTTATAATATTAGTATAGAAGTATAGATAAACCCACGCAAAGTCACGCTTGGATCAAAAAATTGTTCCGTATTCCGTATTAAGCTTGCTTTTAAGTTAATATTTTAGCGCCACGTGC
The DNA here is from genome assembly GCA_949127965.1 of Pandemis corylana. Classification (NCBI taxonomy): domain Eukaryota; kingdom Metazoa; phylum Arthropoda; class Insecta; order Lepidoptera; family Tortricidae; genus Pandemis; species Pandemis corylana. The sequence continues at coordinate 8,542,483 of OX421866.1, read as the reverse complement.
TTAGATTGCGTCACATGCGAGGTGACGCCTCCATTCGTCATACTTAGCCGTAAGCCGAGTTTTATTTCTTGATTAACGACAATTTACCTTGTTTCTGTTCGTGTAAATCCTACTTTCAAGTCAAAGTGAAGATTGACATATTAAATTGACTAATACCGTTTAAAGATGCACCCCTCTACTGCAAGCTGTACTCGGGTGTGTATAATTTGCTATGCAGGGGTGCGCCTTTGTAAGCGAAAAGGTCTGTAATGGAAATAAACACGCCAATCAATTGTTTTTTTAATGCGGCTTCATCGATACAATAATGTGCTGTCGTGGAAGTGGGGACCAAATTAATCTTAGCCAGCTTAGCTTAGCAAGTTGGTAACGCATATGTATCGGGGGTGTCCAGGGGTTGTAATGCTTACTTGATGATGTTGATGATGTTGGGTTATGACGTTTATTTCAGACAACAGCGTTTGGTCCATACTTTATTAGTTAAAATCGAATATTAAGTATGTTTATGTTAGTATGTCATATTACAATAAGGGCAATCACATTGGGCGCTGATATGTACGCCAACTACTGTGTACTACGTTCAATCGCGACTTGTACCTTCAAAATAAATTCTGCTCATATTCGCACCTTTTAGCGTTTCAGCTAACTCTGTAACATCATCATTCATTGTCATATTATCTTCAAGTTCATCATAATCTTAAGCGGTTATGTTCACTAAGTAAAGACATTTTATACAGTGTCACATAGATTTTCTTTCATGCTGTTCAGGGAGTAAAGAAAAAACATAAAATGTACCAGTTGCTTCTCTTCCCGCGCAGATGGGAAAAGCCCATCGAGGTAATGGGCGACAATCTTAGGAATCATGTTATAGGCGAGGCGGCTAGCAACCCATCACTATTTTCATTCCCCTTTCCACTTCCAAATATGTGCCCACAATCAAGCGTGGCCTTTGGGTCTTGTTACCCTAGGCTTTGTCTACCCCGTAAGGGATAAAGACGTGATTTAAGTATGAATGTATATTACCTATTCAGTTGGTTTTACTGAACACACCTACAAAGATTTATCATTTAAATTTTTGATAAACTTTAGTTCCGCCTTTGATGCGATTTACTTTGAAGAAGTCAACTATGATTTAAAAATTCTTAAGAATATTTACAGGTCTATTAACTACCTAACAACTCTATCTGTTTATCAGACAGTCGTCCGACAGTTTTGAATCTTTCCGAGAAGTTAGACTTGGGAGGGGTATATGTACGTGACTAATTCTGTGTTTTGCATTTATAGTCAGGGTCTCACGGTGAAATGGAATGTAAGGGTAATGAAATGCTTGACAGACAATAGTACAGTAGGTAAGGGAAATGTATTCACGTACCACAGTACTGTAGTATTTTGATTCACCTTTCCACCTATACGCCCACAATCATGCTAAACGTGGCCTTAAGGTTTTGTTACCTTAGGCTCGGTCTACCCATAAAAACGTGATATATGTGTATACAGAGATATTGCTTCCATTTCGGTGGAGTTTTTGAATTCGACTAATTCTACCATCGACCGCAGAAAAAACTCAACAAATACCATTACTTCCAAAGGACAGCTTACTTTTAAGCTTACGAGTATACGTATCCACTCGTTTAGCTTCTCAAAGCTCTAAAAGCTCACATCCCCTAGTGCTCCTTACAAGAGTGAAAGGGTGAAAGCAGAGCACAATAAAAGCATTAAGTGACGTCTTCACCTACGGACATTTTTATATACGATTTTAGTTAAAGCCTTTGGAGTTTTGTGCTACAAGTGAAGTTTCTTTGTTGTTACGCTGAAGAGTCGCCTTGTTACTCGTATAGTTGTTTTACTGAATTCTCTATCAGGTCCTGTACGTCTTGTGTTGTACATAATGTCGCAAGATTTTAAGTGTGTCTGGGTGGCAGTGATTGCTTACCATCATGCAGGGTCACCTTAAAGCTATTGAGGCCTTTAGGTACATTAGCTTTAATGCGTTAACGTATATGTATCTGTTTATAATAATCCCTGTTATATTAAGTATACTTTATTCCATGCCGGTCTGGAAGCAAAGAAAAAACATATAATGTACCAGTTGCTTCTCCTCCCGCGCAGGTGGTGTAAGCCCATCGAGGGAATGGGCGAAAATCATAGGAATCATGTTATAGGCGATGTGGCTAGCAACCCATCCAACCCACAATCTTGCGAAACGTGGCCTGTAGGTCTTGCCACCTTAGGCTATGTCTACCCCATAAGGGATAAAGGCGTGATGGCGGGATGTGAAAGGCGGGATGTGTATGTATGTATTATAATATTCAATTAATAACCCAACAAGCGTGCAATTCTTTGGAAAAGTAAGAGGTAGGTATCAATTACACCTACAACTTTTTTCATGTTTTGTTGATTGTTTCGTGGTTTTAGATGCAAAAGAGGTGGCCATGTGAATTGTAGGTATAGTTGTAGGAAGGCTTGGCTCTTTATTTTTCAATTAAGCGTTTCAGGTCAAGCCATTTAAGCCGATTTTCCCCAAAAATGCTTACGGATTTACATACTGTGGTGCGCCACAATGACATATTTGAAGCGCTCTCCTCCCGTGTTAAGGGGTCAATGTCCCAGGCGTCTAGATGTCTTTTGAACACGTCTTTGTAGCGCAGACGTTGACCACCGTGCTTCCGTTTACCTTCTGCCATCTCAGAATAGAACACAGTTTTAGATAACCGGAGATCATCCATGCGGAGAACGTGCTCATATGTAGTAGTGATGTGCCGGTCCGTTAAAAATGTATATCCGCGGATACGGATCTGATTACGGATATTTAGTGTCAAGATCCCCGGATACAGATACGGATCTTTATTTTTTTATTCGATTGGTGCCGGCGCCCGCGACCTTGAAGCGATAGTTGACGTCACGCTCGCCGTAACGTCAGGCAGGACATGTTTCGACTTGCATTGCGCGGGTAGTTGGTACTTTTGTTTTGGTTATGGTTTAGTGTGACACTGGGCCGCATACATAACGTTTGTGTACGGTTTTGATACAAACTTAAAATGGTGTCTACTATGAAGTTTTCTAGTGTAATTTGTTGTAAATATTTGATTTTAAGAAATAAAAATACTCTGAATGGAATTTTATAGTTATTTTAATTCTACCTAATCACGTGTATAAGATGCGCGTTAAAAGTAACGAATAAGACGATACGAACATCACGAATATGTAGGTTACCAAGACGTCAAAAAGATCTGTACACCTTTATGCCACAAATAATAAATAAGGTCGCTAACACATCTATACTAATATTATAAAGAGGAAAAATTTGATTGTTTGTTTGTTTGTTTGTTTGCATTGAATATGCTCCGAAACTACTGGACCGATTTTAAAAATTCTTTTGCCGTTAGAAAACTACATTATCACTGAGTGACATAGGCTACCCTTACCTTACCTTACTATTGGAGAGCCTCGTGCAGTGGACGGTTTAGCGTGTAAGTCAAGGCACAGAAAATAAACACTATTTTGCACTATAGACGCTGTTTATTCACCACAAATAAATACGACCTATAGTTAACAACGGATCGAGTTGAGATATACTTAGATTAAGATTTATGATATAATAATTAAGACGAGCACAAGGCGAGCGATGACAACGGGAAGTAAGTGTCTAAAAGGACAGAGAGTAGATAGACTCCATATGACAGATTGTATGAGTCTTGTCTTTGGTTATATTCCGGTGGACAGAATAGTAATACCATATGCAAAAAATATACTATTTTAACACTCCTCCTTATTCTGTACAGCGGAACTTTGTGACTCTACATGCAAGTGTCTCTATACAAAACAAAAGTTTTCTACATGCTAGAGATTCCATAATACATTAAATTAACTGGTTAATATTTACATGCTAAACAATTCAATACAATAACTCAATTACATGCAAGATTTTACATTCAAATTTTCAACAAAACACTCATGTTTTTGAGTTGATAGCGGCTTGGTAAATACATCAGCTAACATTTTCTCAGTAGGCAAATAATTAACACTTATTGTTCCATTTTTCACAAGATCTTTTATAAAATGGTAACGTAGGTCTATATGCTTGGTTTTCCTATGCGAATACTCTTTTATGAGTAAGAGTTTTTGAGCACTTTGATTATCATTATAGACTGTGACATTACAATGTTTGTCAATAATTTCACTCAGGAAATTCCTAACGAAACATATTTCTTTACACACGTCAGCTAGAGCTAAATACTCAGCCTCTGTACTCGATAGAGCTGTACTTCGCTGTTTTCTGGCCTCCCAATTTATCAAATTCTTGCCTAATTTTACAACGAAACCGGTATATGATTTACGGTCACATAAATCATTTGCCCAGTCTGCATCAGCAAAGGCTTTGATATTAAAATGATCACTTTTAATAAAATGGAGACCAAAACCAATCGTACCTGCCAAGTAACGAAGTACTCTCTTTGCACAACGCCAATGACTTTCATCAAAACATGTTATAAATTGACTTAACTGGCTGCAAGCAAAAGAGATATCTGGGCGTGTGCATACAGCTAAATACATAAGTGAACCCAGTAATTGCCTATATTTATAAGTCTCATCAGGTAAACATTCTTTTTCAGATTTATCAAGTTTACAGTTAGTAGGTAAAGGTGTGGAAACCGGTTTACATTGAGTCATGTTGTACTTTTCCAACAATCGCTTTACATAGTCTGATTGGTCCAAAATTAACTGATCCTTTTTACAAGTAACATTCATGCCTAAGCAGTTAGTTAATTTACCTAAATGACGTACTTCAAATTTTTGCTCTAACATACACAAAATTTTATCAATACAACCAGTATGAAATACGTACAGATCATCAACATATAGTGCAATGATTATATATTCTTTATCATTCTTTTTTATATATACACATGGCTCGCAGCGACTCTGAATGTAACCATTATTAGACAAAACATCATTTATTTTAAGGTTCCACATTCTAGATGCCTGCTTGAGGCCATAAATGCTTTTTTTTAATAGACAAACCTTATCTTTATTTGCTACAAAGCCCTTAGGGTGCTCCATATATATAATTTCGCCTAAATCGCCATTCAGGAAGGCAGTTGTGACATCTATATGGTCCATGTATAGACCCAAATCATTTGCTATAGAAAATAAGATACGCAAGGTAGAGTGTCTAACAACTGGTGAGAATGTTTCTAAATAATCAATACCTTCAATTTGGCTAAATCCACGGGCAACCAGCCTAGCTTTGTACCTGTTTAATTTACCTGAAGCATCATACTTTCTCTTAAATACCCATTTAGTTTTAATAACATTCTCCTGCTTTGGGCGATCAACTAATTCCCAAACTTTATTTTTAATTAATGAATTATATTCACTTTTCATAGCTTCAATCCATTGTGAGCTATCTGGACCATCAATGGCTTCCTCATAGGTAAGAGGATCCAATAATACGTCTCCATGTGCCAGCATTGATGATAAATCATAATCTTTAAATCTTAATGGTACAGTACCTCTAGTTACACGTACAGGGCGGGACGCTGACCTGTCAGGATCCCCTGAAGCAACATCAGCTCCTCCTTGAAGTCCAGGCTCCGGCAGAGAAGACTCCACATCTTGTAAGACGTCTTCATCACCGTCAAGATTGTCCTCCACATTAGTACTGTCGTGAACATCAGACATTGGTGAAAAGACCGGCTGTTCCGGCGAAAGGTACACATCTGAAACAATTGAGGACTGATTAGACCCAGATTTATGACTAATTTCTAATTCATTATCATCATTTAAGTCATTATTTATAATTTCAGGCATGTCAATATTAATAATATTATTCGAATTTAAATTTTCATTACATTTAATTTTATTATCATTTTTACAACTATTATCACAGTTATTAATTAAAGTAATGTCAAAGAAATTAAAATCGTTGCCATAATTCCCTAGCTCAGTCTTTAAATTGCTATGTCCTGGAAATTCATTCTCAAAAAATTTCACAGTCCTGGAAAAAATAACAGAACAAGGATTGCTTGGATCAACAAGTCGGTAACCTTTGCACGTGTCACCATAACCTACAAAAATATAAGGTTTAGCTTTCTCATCAAGCTTATGCCTTTTTTGTTTTGGTACAAAAGAGTATGCCAGGCAGCCAAATACTCGCAAATGGCTGAGATCTACTGAAGATCCAGTCCATACAGCCTCTGGAATGCCGTCCAACAACGCACTGGTGGGAGACCTATTTTTAAGGTAAATCGCTGTCATTACAGCCTCTCCCCAAAAACGTTTGGATAAGCCTGCTTCATGTAACATGGCCCTGGCCTTCTCAAAAATAGTTCTAAATGCCCTCTCCGAAACACCATTTTGGGAAGGGCAATATGGAACACTGGTTTGGTGCACTATGCCCTCCTTTTTAAGGAAATCAGCCATTTTGGCATTACAAAATTCAGTACCGTTGTCAGATCTCAATATTTTTAATGATAAACCAAGTTGTTTTTCCACCATAGCTTTAAAATTAACGAAATGGTCACTCACCTCAGATTTACTCTTCATTAAATATCCGAAGGTTTTTCTGGAATAGTGATCCGTGAAGGCCAGCAAGTAGCGAGCTCCACCATAGCTGCAGACATGCATGGGGCCACACACATCAGCATGAACCAGCTCAAGTGGCTTGGCTGCACGTCTCTCACTCGCCCGGGGATAAGACGCCTCTTGCATCTTGCCCGTGGCACAGGAGACACAGTCAATAGGCACGGCTGTTCCTAAATTCTGGGGAACAACACACTTATTGCCACCACCCAACACTTTCATACCTGTAGGCCCAAGATGGCCAAGACGCATGTGCCACAATTTTGCAGGTTCTATAGAAGCAGCATGAGCCTTCACCGTTCCTTGCCTAGGTTGCAAGGACTTGGAAGATTCTAACCTAGAGATAGGCTGCGCTTGCTGAAATTTAGCACGGTACAGACCATTTATTTTATTAGCTATAAGGACTTGGTTGCCAGTGACATTTATATTCTTATCATAAACAATACATTTATCTCTTTCAAACATTACAACATAACCCTTACTTGTCATTGCATTTACAGACACTAAATTGTTAGACAACTCAGGTACAAAAATTACATCATTAAGTTTTACAGTAGAAGATATTGAAACAGTGCCAACAGACTCACTTAACAGCTGTTGGCCATTAGCAATAAAGATTTTAGTGCTACACTCCCTAGGATGTTCAAGCAGGTTAGGGTCCGCGCACATATGAGCACTGGCTCCACTATCCACGATGAAATCACCGGTAGTTGCAGCGAACGCCGAAGCAAGGAGTGTGTGCTCTTTCTGCTTCTCATTATCGCGCTTCTTCTTAAAACATCTCTTAGCTATATGGCCACTACGCTTGCAGTAGTCGCAAGTCACTCTCTTCTTCCTGTGTGTTATGTACGCTGAGTTGGAACTGGAACCATTCCCGTTCTGTCTGTGATCCTCCTGCAGAAGTCGAGCTCGAACCAATTCCGTCGATAATCCATTGGTGATACATGCAGTCTCCAGACTGGAAACGATGACATTGAACTTTTCAGGCAGGCCTGACAACAGGATTTCAGCCACTTCAGCATCATCAATATTCTTTCCAATATCTGACAGCTGCTGCCTCAAGTTCATTACTCCGTCAATATAATCGGACATGGATGTGAAATTGTTGTATTCCGTGCGGTGTAATTGACGAAGAAGTAGAACACGGCGGTAAAGCCCTTTGTCTTCAAATGTATTGGAAAGACTATCCCACGCCTCTTTCGCAGTCTTCGCATTGCGAACAAACTGGTACAATGCAGGTTGAACTGTTAGGCATATCCTAGCCAAAGCCTTGTCTAGTTTGCTTTGTTCCTGTTCGGTGCCAAGGACGCATTCCCACAAGCCTTCCAGCATAAGGAGCATCCGCACCGAAAACTTCCAGTTGCAATAGTTCTCGATGCCCGACAATTTGTCAAAAGTGAGGTTATGTGCCGACATTGTCGTAAATGTATATAGGTCGTAATTTCCGTCGAAATACAGTGCAAAAAATTACTCACGCGTCCTCTTCGTGTGGTACTCTCTGACCTCTTCTTATATTTTGTCTCTGGGGCCAGCAACCTATTGGAGAGCCTCGTGCAGTGGACGGTTTAGCGTGTAAGTCAAGGCACAGAAAATAAACACTATTTTGCACTATAGACGCTGTTTATTCACCACAAATAAATACGACCTATAGTTAACAACGGATCGAGTTGAGATATACTTAGATTAAGATTTATGATATAATAATTAAGACGAGCACAAGGCGAGCGATGACAACGGGAAGTAAGTGTCTAAAAGGACAGAGAGTAGATAGACTCCATATGACAGATTGTATGAGTCTTGTCTTTGGTTATATTCCGGTGGACAGAATAGTAATACCATATGCAAAAAATATACTATTTTAACACTTACTTACCGCGGGAAAATACCTATTCCTACGGAAAAAATAATTTACCGCGGGCGAAGCTGCGGACGGAAGGCTAGTATATTATATATTTAGTATGTATGCATGTGTGTAATGATATTTAGTATTTTATGATTTGTTTATTGTATTTAGATGTGTACGCTCTATTGCGGCTTTCACTATCTGGAATTTTAAACTCACACATTGTCGGTCCCTCGTTTAATGCTCCTCTCATCTACCCAAAGGTTAACTGGTAGAGATCCCTTATAGGAATAAGTTCGCCTTTGTGCATATATTAATGTTATTTTTATTTTTTTGTGAATTGTATCTGTTGTATATATTTGACATGATAGCTCTATCGATATTTTTGCCGTCAACTGTACCATAATGGTTGTCGATAGTGTTTGATTTTTTGCATAATATAATCTTGACACATGTACATTTTATCCTAATTGAACCAATCGTTCTGACTGATTCAAAAAGTACGAACCTTACATTAACGTCTAAAGCAAAAACGAATATACTTTGAATTCTTATATGACATGTAAGCATTTTTTTCATAAAAGAAATTGAGAATACAATTTCACGAGACGACGAAACTTTTCAAGTCACAAAAGAAACAACAAATTGGGATAAAAGTTACGAAAATATTCACGCTGAAGTATGTGAAAGTAATAAATATGTTTTCCAACTAATACATGTCAGTAGCATAATAGGCACACATTTAATGACATTGTGCATATTATTAGGATCAACAAAATCAGTCTCGCGTGCCAAGTAATACGAAAGAATTTGTACTAGGTATCATTGAACAGAAAATCTTTACCTTGCTACTCCGCTACTCACGTGCAAGATAACCAAGCCTGTGTGAAATATATATGTTTTTCATGCAACCCTCCCTCCACTAATGCCACATAAAACACATAAATCCCGACACGAACCGACATGTGCATGGGGTTTGCATGTGTAACAGTTGTGCTCATTAAACTTTGATAATGATCCCGCAGAGGGATCGAAACGCGTCAGTGTTTGTGTGGTGTAAGGGATAATTAAGTTTGTTAAATTCAAACCTGTCAGGTGATTTCAACATGAGACTTAATCATAATTACACATAAACGGATAACTCACGTATAAAAAGTCGAGTGATGCTCGACATGTTTCGGACTATTTCGTAGTCCTTCTTCCTGGAGCGCTCGCCGGGTGCTCGTTTCGCTGCCGCCCGGGCGAGCGCTCCAGGAAGAAGGACTACGAAATAGTCCGAAACATGTCGAGCATCACTCGACTTTTTATACGTGAGTTATCCGTTTATGTGTAATTGTGTCAGATGATTGTTTGATATACAGAGTTGTTGAGTTAGTTTGACTTAATAGCCCTGTAAATATAAGAATGTTTGAATCATAGTTGACTTATTTCCATACATCGATCGATGTTCAAAGTTAAAGGCGGGGCTAAATTTGAAATGAAAAATTCAAATGATAAATCTTTGTAGGCGTGGTCAGGAAAACCAACTAGGTAAATAACATATATGTACATATATACATCACGTCTTCATCCCTAGCGTAATTGTGGGCGCATAGGTGGAAGTGGAAAGGGGAATCAAACTAGTGATGGGTTGCTAGCCGCATCGTCTGTAACATGATTCCTAAGATCTTCGCCCATTCCCTCTATGAGCTTTCACCATCTGCGAGCGAAGAGAAGCAGCTGGTACATTCTATGTTTTTCTTTGCTTCCAGACCAGTAAGAAGTGAATCACTTACTGAAATACACACACACACACACACACACACACACACACACACACACACACACACACACACACACACACACACACACACACACACACACACACCACACACCCTACACACACACCCACACCCACACACCACACACACACACACACACACACACCACACACACACACACACACACACACACACACACACACACACACACACACACACACACACACACACACACACACACACACACACACACACACACACACACACACACACACACACACACACACACACACACACACACACAAATCACGTCTTTATCCCTTACGGGGTAGACAGAGCCCAAGGTAACAGGTACCTACAGGCCACATTTAGCAAGATTATGGGCGTATAGATGGAAAATGGAAACTGAAATATTTTGTAACAATTTGCCTAATACATGAGTAATCTGCCGTGTTACAATCCTTAATCTATACATATAATAAAATCGTTGAGACCAAAAAATCTGTACATTGAAGATTTAAAAAAAAAAACCGACCAGGGTGACTTAAAATCGGTAACTGAACATATTAAAACCATTTTTAAAATTTTTGTTTGTTTGTTTGTTTGTTTGTTTGACTGAGCATCACGTAAAAACTACTGAACGGATATTAATGAAATGTTCACAAATCGATTCCAATTAATGCAGAATAGGATATAGGCTACAGAAATTTTGGAAAATTTTGGAAAAAGGGGGTGAAAAGGGGGGTTAAAGTTTGTATGAAAAAAGAAAATTAGATTGTTCTAGAATCATGAAACTCAGAATAAATGCTTAGTAATAAAAATAAAGAAATACCTGTTTTAGCATTTTTTTTAAATCTCATCCAGAGATGCAAAAAAGAGGGTTTTGTGTTTAAAATTAATTAACTTCATACACCTATACAATAAAAGCCAATGAAGTGTAACCTTTTAAAGTTACTACATAATACTTCCAATTTAATACAGGTAAATATAATTTCTCAGTTTTCTTGAAATTTGATTTTTGAGGTAATTACGCACAAAATAGCGGAACTCAAGAAAATCAGCTTTCCTCGGTATAAGTAGTTGGTATTGTTGGTAATAGTTACAAACATAATAATACTACGAAGAAAATAGATAGATACAAATGTACATAAGACATATAGCCGGAAAAGCGTGTCAATTGTGAAAAAACATTAATATAATAATTACATGCTGTACAGGCATTTTTTCAACGAAGATATTTTTATCAAACCTAAATCAACCTAAATTGGCGTCCTAAATTGTGTTCTTTACCTAACACCTAAAGTTCAATATGCAATACCGTTACTTTTGTTTTTATTTATTGCGCAATTATTCACAACGCGTTCGGTTTTTGAACGCACTCTTATTTGATAGCCTGATATTAATATGAGGGCGGCGTGAAACGCTTGGCTGTATGTTCTTGGTACCTTTGCCTTTAAAAAGCAAAATCAAAGGGCGCGTTTACGCCTGCGCTACGAACATGTCAGAATTTTATTGTGAAAAGTTGGTGCTTTTAGTATGAATCTGACAGCGAGCGAACCTAAACTGAATCGCATTAAGACATCATGGCAACTATGGCAAGGCCCCTGTAGGTAATTAATTTGTAGAATGATAATAAGTGTTAATAATCTGTAATTACGTACCTACTTAAACCAAGAAAATAAATTAAAAAAGCTTCTGCTAGAAAAAATTGAGTCGCAAAATATTAATTAAAACGGATTAGTAAATGAATTGTTAGTCGTAAGGTAAAAACAGGTAAACATTTATGTATTATTTGGTTAGAAAAGATTTAATTTTTTAAATTAATCAGGGTACAAATATCGTTAAAGTGAGCGCAGTATTCGCCAATAAGCGTCATAGTTTGGCGAAATTAATAGTGATGTAATTAAAACTGTACTTAGCTTTTTTGAATAAAGAAACTATAAACAAAACTATAAATAAAACTATTTGTAAAATAAAGTATAAATAAATGTGACGAGTCATTAACCAGTTTGCACTTGATTTTTTTTCAAGATTCCGTGTCGCAAATTATTATTTTCATGACGTAATTCTAAAAGTAGGTATAGTTTTGTACATACTTTCAGTGGTTCATGTGACGAAGTTAATAGTCATAATAATAATAATTTTGATATCGAGAAAAGCCGTAAGTATCACAAAAACACACGCGGACGAAGTCGCGGGCAACAGCTAGTAGAGAATAAATAAATACACGCGATCATTCGCAAAAGGTCTCAAGAAAAATGTACGTAACCACGTTATTTTATTTTCATTACAATACATGTTACATAATAAGTGTACCCTCGAGCGATATCAAACAGGCACAATCGGCCGGGATCATATTTGCGTTCGTTCCTTCTTTAATATAAGGATTTACTGAAACTTGTTTATTTAACAGTGCGTGTTTGATGTCGCGTATTACATCGCTATTTAGGTAGAATCATGGACCGTGATATTGGTTTTTAAACAGGTATCCGATCATTTGACCGACTAACGTAACAATTTTGTTTAACAAATAATTCATTTGACAAACATTTAATATCTGCTTAACCGTAAACTTTTTAAAAATCGAAAACCTTTAAGCGTGGCTCACATTAGGTAAGATTAGGTTTGTTTTCTAAGTTTTCCAAAAATAAATAGAAAATAAAGGGTTGTCAAATGAAGTTTTTGTCAAACGATGCGTTCGACCAAACGTTTGTCGGTGAAACATTAGTGATACTTTTAATTAATTGATTGAAGCAGGTGTTACTTTGCGTGTGGGAATGGTGTAGCAAGGTACGAATGGTTTTGATCAAAGCTAAGTTTTCTTGAGAGCTATGATGCCATAGGCAGATAGAGACACAAACAGACGTCGATGTCAACTTATAACACCCCTATTTTTGCTCCAGGGGTTAAAAATACTTGTGGTAGAATCGAATATGCACTCATAATTAATGTTCATAATTTCAAGATGTCTTAGAACAGGTTTTATTTATTTCCAAAAGAGATTCAAACCTCCAAGTTCGTTCAAAACAAAGGTTCATTGTCCCGATTTTTAATATGATGTTTTGCATACGATATATCCCTGATTGTATTTACCGAAGAAAGAATTTCCTCGGAATCGAACTTCAGTGTCGTTCTAAATCAATTTCCGGAGAACATAAAACCTTCTCATACCAATTTCCCTCTAGAAAAACAGGTTTGGAGGCGAAATGTTGAATTAGTGAACTTGTCAAATGATTTGTATTGAATGATGACTTAAGATTTATATACAGATGTTGCCTCCAACTTTGTCTGCGAGTTTTGTAGGATAAAGTAACCAATTTCATGCCTCAATGTTCGAACTGTTTTCTTATCACATTTTGTCATGATTGGAACAGCAATTTTCCCTCAAATTTGCCGTCAAAATACAGGCAAAGAAAGTTACTTTTGCTTTCGAAAAATGAAATAATGGTCAAATGTAATGCCCGAAAAAGTGACAAGTAAAATTACACCCCTTTTATTATAAATGAGTTAAGTAGAATTTAAATATTGTTGTAAATTTATTTTATTCTGAAAAAATGACTTTCTGCCAAGTTTCTTGCGGCGCATTCTTCTTGGCCATGATGATCTTTCCGAATGCGCTGGTAGTTTCAAAAACATATATGTAAAAGAGCCCTTGGCGGCCTATTTTCAAAATAAACTTTTGAATTTGAATTATAATTTTAGTAAAGTTTCACTCATTTATTCCTTTCATATTTAACATTGAAAATAAATCCTAGAATTCACTTTCTAAATAACGCTGTCACGTCTATATACAACGGTTGATTTTATACCTTAAAGGTATTAACGCTCAACTTGGAGAACATAAAACATGAAATATATAAGAGAGAGTAAAAGAAAATTAAAGGAAACGTTGGCGTTTTAATTTGGAAATCCATCAGGAAAATTCAAAGTTGAAAGAAATTCTTATCCACGATTGTTCTACGGAGTGGAATGGACGTGAGAAAATTACAGTAAAGTGGTTTTCAGAGCTTATCAGCAGCCCACTTTGTGTCTGTTAAACAACAACTTAAGTATAAATAAATGTGGCAACATTTTTGAATACAAACATTCACCGATTTCCAATAGCACTAAAACGATTGGAATAAAAATCTGTAAGAGGCCAACTTTCTTCTGTAAAAACAGAATTATCGACACTGGTTTCCACCGGGGAAAAACGGTCTCATTGTGAATGCCGTTCTGTTTTGAAATCGGTTAAAACTAAATACATAGTGCTTCTATTTTCTTAATGTATTTGACGATTGCCGTGTTTCGAATAAACATGAACGAAAAAGTACATTATTGGGGATGAGAGCGAGTAGTTTGGACAGAGATGCTAGAAGCAGCTGTTGCACTTGTTCTTGATCACAACAACATTATTTTTCATTCATGTTTATTCAGAACACGGCAACTGTCCATTCCATTCCATGCTGGTCTGGGAGTAAAGAAAAAACATAGAATTTACCAGTTGCTTCTCTTCCCGCGCAGATGGTAAAAGCCCATCGAGGGAATGGGCGAAAGTCTTAGGAATCATGTTAGCAACCCATCACTATTTTGATTTCCCTTTCCACCTATACGCCCTTAATTATGCTAAACGTGGCCTTAAGGTTTTGTTACCTTAAGCTCTATCTACCCCGTAACGGATAAAGACGTGATATATGTATGTATGTATGTACGGCAACTGTCAAATACATTAAAAACTAGAAGCACCTACTAACTATGCAGGCCTAAGAAAATCTGCTATTTTAACATTTGTTGCTTCCGTTTAAAATTTTGACGAATTTAATAAATAGTTTGACATATAGACTTACTTCAACCAATATATACGATACTAGCTTCAGCCCGCGACTTTGTCTGCGTAGAATTATACATTATAAACCTTCCTCTTGAATCACTATATCTATTAAAAAAACCGCACCAAAATCCGTTACGTAGTTTTAAAGATCTAAGCATACATAGGGACAGACAGACAGCGGAAAGCGACTTTGTTTTATACTATGTAGTGTAGAAGAATAGAATAGAAGAATTTTTTATTCACCAACACAAAAACATCACAAAAATTAAAAAATTACAAAGTAAACAAAAATACAACTGATTAAACCAAATATTAGAATTAGATGCGAAGGTAAAATGGAAGGGAGACTCAGCGAGGTCGCTGTTTTTCAGTCTCCAACCAAACTAAACTAACTTACTAGTGATAGTGATATACTCGATATATACTTTTCATACAACTTTCTACGGAAAGTGACCCGGTACCCTTACTCCCGAGTATATTTAAATTAAAGTCATAAATAAATAATCTGACTAATTGGTTAATCCGCTATCGCCGTGGCTATTCTTTGCAAAGTTTATTAAAGATAATTATTAATATCCAATAACTCTACTATATGTTTTACTTAATAAACATAATTAGTATCTTTCTTAAACATGATAAAGAACAGTCGCGTGCAATTAAGACTCGCGCGCTGAGAGTATCATTTAAAATTAAAAATAACGACACGAATTTACATTCCAGTTCGTCACTTTTTACATATAGGTATGTACAAAACGTGACGAACAGGAAAACAATCCATAGTCAAATCTGGGACACGTTTTTTCTTGTATGAGATTCGATAGGGTAAACAATTCTAAGTAAAAAAAAACAAAATAGTTTAAAATTTTAAATTCTGGAAAAAATGATCATGTCTACTTTGTTTTGGGAAACGCTCAACCACTGAAGTTTACAATTGATGTTAAAATGATTTCGCAAACAGTTTCACGTTACACGGAATCAATTAATTTTAATGGCATCGTGCGAACATTCCAATAAAACGCTAATACGATTAACTATTTGCGTTAAGCTTTGACGCAGGTAAATTATTAACAGTTCTGCGTATTTGCTTGATCAAGTATCACAACAGTGATCATCAACCCCCGACGCAAAAAAGGGGAGTTGTAAGTACGTCGATGTCTGTTGTTTGTGTGTGTATGTGTGTGTGTGTGTGTGTGTGTGTGGGAGTATCTGTGGCATCGTGGCTCTCAAGCAGATGAACCGATTTGGATACGACTTTTTTCATTCAAAAGCCAGTTGCCTTGCAGTGGTTTCTTAGCCATGTTTGATAAAAATAGTAGTTTGAAGAATATCTTTTTCAAAATGATGTAAGGCATTTTTGGCATGAAATTGAATTATTTTTAAGAAACTTACCTGGTTGTACCTGTGAGAAATATATGCAAATAGACAAATTTATGTTCCAAATTAGAACAATAACTTAAGTTCCATAATATCAGTTCTGTACACTACCTACCTACTACATACAGGTCCTATTCTTATGTTTTTTATTTTTGCACTACTACGAAAAATTTTCAAAGTAGATGTAGCATGAATTATTTTGAAACCGTCAGTTTCAAACTCCAGGGTAAAGTGAGTGTATTCCCATCTAATACTGCATTAGGAAAAGTTTACTGCATATGGCACACAAAATGTATAATACGCTACCAACTGATTGTAACGCTGACTATTTAACTGATACCACTCATGCGTGTGTAAATAAACATGCTTAAACCACTTCCAGAAGTCAGATTGAAATTTTATAAGTATACATAACAATATTATTGTACTTTTTTGTCTGAATTTCTGTATTTTTAAAATTTTTATGTGCAATAAATAGTTTACATACATACATACATACATACATATTATGTAAATTGGATGACAACGCAAATACATACCACCAACAACATGAAAGTTTTAAAAGAAACTTGTTAAAAACTTTCTTGCACTCAATTCTACACGCAATTTCTGTCCGAGTATTCCATACCTACTTAGTCGCTGGCAGAAGAAAGTCGAGTGTCATCTAATCTCATGGTTGTAAAATATTTGGTGAAAGTGAGCATATTGTCCGCGACTTAAATGTAGCCAATGACACTCACAAATAATATGGCTTTCTATTGTTAAAAGAATTTTCAATATCATTTCAGTTGATCCAGAGATTTGCGTGTGTTGCGGAGGCAAGCTAACCTAATACCTATTTTGGTGCTAAAAATATTTTTAAAATGGCGCAAAAGGGTTGAGCTTTAGACGAGGAATTAGTCTGTATGCTGCTAGTTTCGCTATTTTTCAGGTAAAGTGTAAGCCGCTCTTTAATGTGTAACGCCAAAAAACTGCACACTGCCCTGCAAACCCACAAGCTGACTAACTCGCAAATTTTACCTCTTTATAATATAAGTATAGATTAATAAAGGCGTTTGCAAAATACAAGGTCAAATGATCTCAAGCTCATTATTACTTCATCATCATCTGCAGCCACATATTCCACTGCTGGATACAAACATCATCACTACTCAGAGTACTTAAATTATACTTTCTTCTTTCTTACTTGTAAATCGTTTCGGACAAGGAACTTCGAATAATTAAGTATAACAGCACTTTACTTCAAGTAAGTTCATTCATATTTTATGATTATTCCTTATTGTTATTTCGGGATTATTTTTCAATATCAACATTGACCTTCAGCGGGGTAGTGAAAGTAATGAGAAGTGTTTGTTTGAGATTTTCACTTCGTATCAGCTTTGACTCAAGGAGCTTACGTGTCGTTTGTATTGGGAGAATTGTATCATGTTGCTGGAAGAATATTAGCAAAACTAACAAACTATAACTTTCTTTAACACTTTGTTCTTAATGAACGTAGGTCAGTATAAGCTGAGGTCTTTATAGATGTCTCCTTACTTTTGCAGGATTTGCATGCAAACGTTTTTACAATAACTGGTTACATTAGTGTAACAAATTCAAAAGGGATAGTAGTGATACAGCGTCACTGTAGAAATAATTTGACTATGTGTGTGTAGTGAAAGATTTATACCATGCTTTTTTTCATACATACATACATATATCACGTCTTTATCCCTTATGGGGTAGACGGAGCCTAAGATAACAAAACCTTAAGGCCACGTTTAGCATGATTGTGGGCGTATAGGTGGAAAGGGGAAATAAATCATAATTTGAGTAAAATATCAAAGATTGTTAAGTAGACTTCCAGTGTTTTGTTGTAGCGTTATTATCATCTTTCTCTTTCATGTTTCATTTATTTTATTATATTATATTCCAGGAGTTCATACTGAGCCGATTTTGTTGAAATTTATTTGAATGTTGTTTGTTTAATCAAAATACAGACTGGATACCTACTTTAAATTCCATTATTATTATAAATTTCAATTAAACGAGATTAATTGGAAAAAATCCCTTTTGGCAGTCAAATTCACCTTTGTACTACACTCTGTTACTATTACGTTTTCCACATTTTTTTGTGCAATAAACACATAGTTATCTCGTATGTTTTTGTTTAACTCCCTTGTTAGTCAATTATTATGATTGTGTGCATCAAATTCTGCAATCGAATCAACCACTTCTGTGGTCGGTATGACTTGTAATTTGGTACGCTTATTAAGTTTGGATATCAATAGGTACTTATACCGTCAACAAAACATCTCTAACCCATTACATCCTAATGCCAGGCACCGGCCTCCTCTCAAAATTATGGGCTGGGGATTTAGTTCCCACGCGGACCCAATGAAGATTGAAAAGAAAATGTATCACTATCATCATCCCCAGCCTATATACATCCCCAGGTCTTCTCTCAGAATGAGCGGGCTGAGAGTTCCCAGAAAATGTAAAGTCAGCTGAGAATCTAAAGCTCTGTCTTGTGATTTATGGACAATACCTGTCCGTGGTTGAGGAATCCGTGCCTGTGGGCCAGACTGTGTGCCTCCTCCGGCCCGCCGGGCACGTGTACAGCGAACTGGTGGTGGTAGAGAGGTGCACACGCGTCCAAGAACGCCAGCACCAGATACACGCCGAGCGCGGACATAACACCACGCGCGCATCGCACGCACTAGCTCACGTCCATAACTACTAACTTACGAACACCCGTCGATTACGGCAAATACGTTTTTAATTCCAGTTTCGTACACTCGCGGTTGATGGGGTTTTAATGGGCGATCGTGTTTTGTTTCGGGTGTTAGGGACACGCGCGCCGCGGCCGACGTCACCGCGGATACTGAGCAGCGTGACTGGAGGTCTGTTCGGATTGTTTTGCGCGCATGCGCCCAAGTTGGCGCCCTTTCTTTAGCCTACTTGGTATCCTGACGTATTGTGTGCATGGCATCAATTGACTCGCATACTTAATTGGATCGGGGCACCGTGTTCTTGTTCTGTACAAGTTAACCTGCGTGTTTTTCTCGCGCTCTGTACGTAGACTTGTTTAAGTTCTTTGTAGAGCCTCGTAGCGCTACGTGTTGCTACGTGCTCTACGCCGTAGCACTTTGAAGATGTAAAAATGTAAGATTTGAAGTGTTATGTTTTATGTTGAAATGCGAATGAGACTTGACTTTTTGAAAGATGTTGCTCTGTCTCGGGTTACTGATAAGTGTATTGATAAATGTTAATAAATAATGAAATATCATGAGATGATTTATATTATATATAGCTATCTAATCTAATCTATCTAATACCTTTAAACGAGCAATTTTTGTATACATATATTTATAGAACAATATAATCTGAATCTCGGAAACGGCTTCCAACGATTTTCATGAAATTTTGAATGCGGGGGGTTTCGAACACGATAAATCAATCTAGATAGTGTTCATTCATAGAAAACGAACAAAAAAAAATACCGAGCGAAGCTCGGTCATCCGGGTGCTTATTATTACAGACCTAGTCCCAGACAAAGCACAGCTTATATCTATATGTCGCAGGCAGATTTTAGATCCGCCATATTACAAAATGCGTAACCGTTTTGGTCGTTTTGCAATGCGGCGGTTCAACGACTAGCCGGATTGAATGCGGCTGAATTAAAATTCGCCGGAATGTATTTGGCGTCATACGTTCTTCAATACGGCTAGCCGTAATGTAATACATCGAGTAATTAGCCGCCGCTTTGACAGATTTTAGTTCAGTCGACGGAGCTCCGCTTCGCGTCGCTTCTATTTCCGCTCAGTTTGCTGACGCAATTCTAACCTAATCTAACCTATCTACTAAAAAATCCATCTTTGTTTCTTATTTGGTGATAGTAATACGATGCGACTAAACGTAGGCCGCCTTATTGAAGAATAACAATCTGGCTAATCATTGAACCGCCGCATTGCAAAACGGCTAAGCGTTTTGCAATGCGGCATTTTGTAATAAAACATACATACATGTTGATTTACATCTGTAGTATCTGTAGAAACTATTCGCTATAAGAACATGCTACTAATTGACTTAGATACTGTAGCATGACATTTTGATATTTCAATTCATTTGGCTGACGATTTCAATATAAATTCTTTGACGTTTAATTTTAAGTGATGATGTAATTTAATATGCTTCCATGCTTGCATGTCTTGGAGTACCTAAAGAAAAACATACAATTTACCGCAGTTGCTTCTCTTCCCGCGCAGATGGTAAAAGCCCATCGAATAGGCATAGGAATAATGTTATAGTAATGCGGCTAACAACCAATCACTATTTTGATTCTCCTTTCCACCTATACACCTACAACCATGCTAAACGTGGCCTTTAGGTATTGTTACCTTAGCCACTGTCTACCTCGTGAGAGATAAAGAAGTGATTTATGTGTATTTATGTGTGTGTGTAATTTTACATTGAATGATCAAATAAACATAGCATTTAAAAATTAATAAAAATTGTATTTTTTTTGTTTTTTAAACTAACATCTACTTTTTTAATGATATAGTTATGGTTATTTTCTATGAGTACAGACAAGCGTTTAAACCGCCAGTAAAGCTTTATGGCAAGCGAAGTCGCGGGCTGATACTAGTATTCTAATAACCTAAGTTAAAGTACCAAGTTGAAGTTAAATTCGTAATCTGTCGACAAAACTTGGAAGGAGGTGTCGAGGTGCGATAAATAATCCCGATTCCCTAGGGTTCCTGAGTGATAAAGGGCTACAAGGTCGAAGCGATACCTGCTTTATGTTGGTACTCGTAATATACGAATCTTGGAAACTTCTGGAGCCTAGCGCCTTCTCGTTCCTAGAAAGGTCAACGTACTTTGCATAACATTGAGATAGGTGCTTACTCAAAAGAGTGCAACCAATGTACGACTCGGACTGATTGCACGGTCTGGAATCGACGACCTTAAAATCGAAACTGGCTCAGTGTTAGGAGGCCTCCCACTCGGTGGACCGACGACATCGCGAGAGTTGCAGGCAAGCGGTGTATCCAGGTGACGAGTTAAATTGCGCTTGTGAAAATACAAATTCAGCATGTGAATATAAAAGGAGCGTAAGCAAAATGTAGGCGGTGCGAGGTCATTTTATATTGGTTATTTACATAGACAGACATAAAAAGTTATATTTTAAGGTTGATTTCTTTAGTTTTGCTATTAGAGCTACCTTCATGCCAAATTGCAAATTTCTAGAACAAGTGAAAGGACCCCAAAGATTTTGGTAGCACGGTAATTTGTAGAAACATACAAGATATAAATATACAAGACCTAAAGACCACGTTTAGCATGATTTTGGGCGCATATAGGTGAAAAGGGGAATCAAAATAGTGATGGGTTGCTAGCCGCGTCGCCTATAACATGATTCCTAAGACTGTCACCCATTCCCTCGATGGGCCTTTACCATCTGCGCGGGAAGAGAAGCAACTGATACATTCTATTTTTTCTTTTCACCCAGACCAGCATGGAAGAAACACCTTTTGTAAAAACACCTTTTCTAATGACTGTATCTTTTTATTTTCATGGATTATGAGGCTTGATTTTTTCACAGCTCAAGAGGACAGCAGACCTGTCTTAATTTTAACTTTATACCTCTACGCGAATCTTAGAAGAAGAGTCTTGACGGACAGAAGACATACAAACAGACTGACAGACGGAAAACAAAATGCAATACAAGGGTTCATTTTCTCCGTTAACCTTTTCCTCTTATAACTCAACTAACTTATTTCTAGATAAAACTAAAAGCGAAAGCAAACGCGATCCGGACAGCATTACATGCGACCTTACTCCAACGCGGCTGTAAGACACATTCTAAAAGGCATAACTTTTAAAATCCCGCGAGTTCCGAACTAGCAAAGTCGGGTATTCAATTCAGAGTGGGCTGGGAAATTCAAATGCCTTATTTGTTCTAGGCGAAACTTCTCGGCTTGCCGCCGTGATGCGAGTCACTAGCGGGCGCGGTAAGCGTTTAAAAACTTCTGGGGGTTTCGTTTTAGATTCAGCCTGTCTATCTGTCGGTTGTCTGTGGTCTATTGGAAGGTCACAGGTTTTTTTTTGGAACTATAAAGTGTCGTCTACTTACAGGCTCGGGATCTACTTATATAACTTGTTTGTGCTTACTATAAGTATGGGTCAACATCAATTCGGTAGTATCGAACCAGACCTAGACGCATTAAAGTACCCCCGGCTAGAACCTATTAGCTTCGCTTTGAATGAGATCTCCTTACCAGTTATTTATCACCTCTGCCTCTATCTGAAGCGGAGCTAAGTACGTCTTCAAAAGTGGTTTCAAGAACAATCTCATAGGTTTATCCCCTTGTACTTGCTATTGGCCCTTTGGCCTCCATCTTGCCAGAGACCATTCGTTTCCCAGGTTATCGAAGGTAGACGTTTCGGAGGCAAACAGTAGAGATCCTTCTTATAATGTCCTAAATACACTTACATTTAACAATCGCGTTCACTGTCTCGCTCACTATCTCACTCGCTAAATCCTGCTGCCATTTGCTACTGTATCGGCGTAGAGTGACAGCCATTGAAATTCCTAGCAGATAAGGTTTTTAGAGTTACGTAGTCAACAAGATACCATTATTTATATTATATTACATTATTATTATGAACGGGAGTGGTGGTTGGCAGCGGATACTACCTCCTGAATAGTCATGTGATTTAGATTTAGATTTAAATTATTTATTCATTCAATAAAAATTACATCATATTGAACACTGTCAAGTTAAAATAATTTAGATTAGAAGAAAAATAAAGATCCTATAGGAGATGCGCGCCAGGAACTTCCATAGCCATAGAGAAAGGAACCAGTTGAGCGGACCACTGTGACAACTTAATCTTCTCTCCTCTGCACGTCTAGCACGAGAGCGCACAAGAGTCGCGTCGCGCGCGAGATATATTGCCTGTCCCTTTCTTACTGTACCAACAAGAAAGAGATGGGTAGTCCAACTCGTGCGCGACGCGACTTTCGTGCGCTCTCGTGCTAGCGGGGTGAAGACATGCAAGATAGTCATGTCCTGTCTGTCCGCGGCTTAGCTCAGACATTCTTAGTACTAGAAAGCTGTAATTTAGCATGAGTGTACAAATTAATTACGCCGACGAAGCGGTAAAATAAAATCTTGAATAAAGTATTTTTTAGGGTGCCTCCCCTACACGTAAAGTGGGGATGATTTTGTTTTATTGTTATACCCCATAGTGTGGGGTGACGTTGGAAAGGTCGTTCAAAAATATTGTGGGTGTGAGAGAACCATCTTCCTATTCAGATATCCGTTTGCAAAATATTAAGCTTTAAATATCTAATTATCGTTAGAGTCAAGTATCCCCCCCCCCCCCCCTTTACCAGCTAAATGATTTTTTTATCTTAGCTTCAATCAAAGCTGTCGTTGCAATCTAGTATTTCGGATGTCCATGTCACCAACACGTGGGCTACTTGCTAGTTCACGGTCGTATCTCATAAAAATTTGTTTAACTCTTATGGTATCTATCTTACCTTCCAGTTTATTGGGACCGTGCGCGACGACAGCGCCACGTGACAGGCGGCCATTATGGACAATATTGTCACCGCTGTCAAACAAGAAATAAGTAAATATTGTGAAAAATATTAATGAAATATTGTGTTATTTTACTATATTACACAATTTTGGACAATGGTAGTCAGTAACATTATTGCCAATAACATTAAAATTGTTGTTTTCAGTGAAAATTTTAGAGGTTAGGTAACTTTTTTTTTTCTTACGGCAAATATCCACTTATTTCTTTGGTCTCGTTTCCACCATGGTCTTTGGAAATTGGTAAAATTTACAGTCGCTATTCTTCTTGGTGTTATTACAATTCACAACAACACATCTTACCAGGACCATATTTTTATCTCAAAAACGATTAGAAAAGTTTACTGCACTATGGATTTGACAGCTCAAGTCAGCGACAAAAATGACAATTTTAGCCATAGCGAGCGCTGTGATCGTTTAGGCTACCCCCTCCACCCGCTTTGCACTCTGCCAATACTCTGCCTTCCGACGCGGGGAATGGAAGCAAAGTTTCATAGATGAACTGCCATGTTTGGTAAGTAAACAAACTGACTTTATCTGACTTTGGAGAAATGAACACACTAATTTGACTGTTATGTAATGTATGCGTGCACTGTGAAGGCTGAGCCGTGCATGAAAGCATTTTTAAAGCTAAAGTATCTATTGCATATATACCTACATTATATAAAGAAGTTCTTATAATAAATGAGATGAAAATAGTACAAGATAGCTGGACTTTTTTGCTTGGGTAACTGTTACGAGTTCCATAGTGAAACAGTAAAAATTGATTTCTAATACAGTTTTATAGTTTAGTAATATAGTTTTGCCTTAACAACGCAATGGGGAATGGAATGGTTAAAAATCTTAGGAATCATGGTATAGGCAAGCAACTAATCACAATTTGATTCCCCTTTCAACCCATAAGAGAAAAAGAAGAAAAGAAAGAAGGTATTTATTCCTTTTTGCAAGACACACAAAAATAAGAGCATACACACAATTTTATAGAAAATAAACAAAAATAAACAAAGACATGGTGTCATCAGTGTGTGTCATCCTTAACGTGGCGTTTAGTTCTTGTTATCGTCTTATTCCTCCGAGTTGTTATCATATAGGCTCTTGTTTACCCCGTGAGGGATAAAGACGTGATTTATGTATGTATGTATGTCCATCAGTCTGTCCGTAGCTTCGCTCAGAGACTCTTAGGACTTGGTAGTCGTATTTTGGCAACAGTGTACGTAATAATTACGCCGACAACTATTAGAATAATGAAGTTTTCATTAATATGAGCTTCCGCAATGTGACGTCTGGCTCAACCAAATTTAAAATAAAAAATAATTACGGTACGCTTATACGATACTTATTAATTACTAGCCTTCCGTCCGCAGCTTCGCCCGCGATAAATTAATTTTCCCGTAGGAAAAGGTATTTTCCCGCGGTAAAAAGTAGTCTATGTCACTCAGTGATAATGTAGTTTTCTAACGGCAAAAGAATTTTTAAAATCGGTCCAGTAGTTTCGGAGCCTATTCAATGCAAACAAACAAACAAACAATCAAATTTTTCCTCTTTATAACACTAGTATAGACTAGCTGTTGCTCGCAACTTCGTCCGCATAGAATTCGTTTATCGCTATCCCGCAAGAATTTCGCAATTTTCTGGGATAAAAAGTAGCCTTTGTGTTATTCCAGACTATAATCTATGTATGTTCTAAATTTCATCCAGATCTGTCCAGCCGTTCTGGCGTGAAAGAGTAACAAACATCCAAATATACTCACAAACTTTCACATTTATAATATTAGTAGGATTAGTAGGGTTAATTTTGAGATACGGCAGCTAAATATTAAGCTTTGAAACACGCTTATTTTGATATATTTTAAGTGTCCCCACCCCCTTACTTACATGTTTTCGTGAGTTGAAATCAATTGGTAAAAGGTTATACAGGTCTCGCGTTATCCTACTAATATTATAAACGCGAAAGTTTGTAAGTATGGATGGATGTTTGTTACTCTTTCACATAAATCTACTGAATGGATTTGGATAAAATTTGGAACGGAGATAGCTGATACTCTAGATTAACACATAGGCTATTTTTTATCCCGAAAAATTGGATAGTTCCCGCGGGATAGCGAAAAAC
Source organism: Pandemis corylana (assembly GCA_949127965.1). Lineage (NCBI taxonomy): Eukaryota > Metazoa > Arthropoda > Insecta > Lepidoptera > Tortricidae > Pandemis > Pandemis corylana. The sequence continues at coordinate 8,516,421 of OX421866.1, read as the reverse complement.
TAATTATTTGCAGACGAAGTCGCGGGCAGCAGCTAGTTCAAAATAAGAGTTTTAATAAAGTAGGACCTCCAAAGTTAAGGGCATCTTATTCAAATTATAAGACATTTATATATTATCAAACTTAAAAAACCCCTTGTACGTCGACGCCTCTGAAAATGAGGTACATACATACATACACAAATCACGTCTCTATCCCTTACGGGGTAGACAGAGCCTAAGGTAACAAGACCTAAAGGCCACGTTTAGCATGATTGTGGGCGTATAGTATAGGTGGAAAGTGGAATCATAATAGTGAGGTAATTACCACGTAGATTATAAATATATATATTTTTTATCAATAGGTAATTCCATATAATTATAGCCGACAACACTATTTATTATGTAAAACACTCGGCTACAAATAAACATTCTCGGTGTGTAGGCGGCTTGATTGAGTCGCTAGAAATTGTAACCATGTTAATTATGAACACATAATTCACTCATTTATTCCGGCGCTATTCCCGTACGCGTTAATACATCGAGCTACGAAGCATTAGTTTACATTTGATGCGTTTTTTAAACAGAAATTGTTAATTTTCATTGTAGTTTTCTTCAATTTTATCTGTATAAATAAAATTATTGGCAAATTTTGCTGCAAGGTGCAAAGTTCTAGACTTATTCTGTCAATACATTTTTCGAATATTTGTAAGGTATGTAAAGATTATTTGCAGCATAAGTAAATTGTTATACTTCAGCGGGGACAAAGCTGTGGGAAGCTAGCTTATAATTTACCTATATCGTAAAATACAAGACCGTGTAACAGAAAAAAAACAATATAGTGCATTGGGGTAAATTCGAAGTTGGGGGAATTTCGAAACTCGTGGATATCCACTAAACGGGGAACAATTACACTATCTAGAAACGCTTACCTATTCTGGTTCTGGAATTGTTCCCCGTTTAGTGGATATCCACGATTTTCGAAATTCCCCCAATTTCGATTTCGAATTTACCCCAATGCAGCTTATCAGTTTTAGCGCAGTGTATGTAACTGTTGTCGCATCTTAAGCATATTTTAACGATAATTAATATTAAAGTAAGCATACTCTCACAGCTCTTAGAAATATGTCAGGTGAGTAGGAAAGTCACATCCGTGAGATTACCTAACTCGTTGTATAGTAAACAATAGAGGCAAACTGTCGTTAATTATACCACGAGTCACGTAGTAAACTAATTTTGATAATTCTAGGCATTCCCACCCGTTCTTTGCTAGCACACTACGTGACAGCTTGGTGATTAATTTTATTCGGCATAATTAATTATTAAACTTACTTACGAGAAATATGCGTTTAATGTGTAATGTGTAGAACTTGAACTATAATTATTTATTTTTGATTTGACTTGACAAAGTAACTGGTGAATATTGTTCGATTCTTGCCAAATGAGGGTATATGATATTTTTTCCCACTAATTTGGAGGTAACAGCCACTGGAATAGTGAAGGCAATCTGGCGCTGAAGAGGCTACCGTGCGGACGTTCCGTGATAGTGTGCCTGCTTTAAGTCTCCGAAAGACTTCATATCTGTCTTGTTGTCACCAAGAACAGCCGTGCTGTATGTGTGTGTGTGTGTGTGTCAAGCTCGTAGCTTAAAAACATTAAAACCAAGTGCAAACCCCGAGGAGCCCTACGCCGTGCCACTCGCCGTGTGACTCACTTGCTGGACTGGTGCTGAAGCCGAAGGTTAGTGGGATTTTTCATACACTCGAATTTGGCAAGGGTTTGTACGTACGCTTCCTGAAAGATTTTCATTTTTTTTTTCTTTTAATTCTCAAAGGTTGCTATGCAACATTTTGTGGTCCTTCGAACCGGATGCTATTTTATTTTATTTAGTCTTTTATAACAACGTACCTAAACGTTATAAACTTGTCGTACAAGTTATAATTACATAAAAGTACCTATAATTTGCACAAAGCGTAAGTAATTTTATTTTAACACATTCGAGTAGGTAGATTCAAAATGCCTCCAAAGAAAGATCTAGAAAGATTATCTACGCTTATAACTCGCAAAGAACGAACATTTCATTGTTTACAAAATGTATTTGATTTAATGAGCACTGTTTCCGATTCTGAGTCAAAAGAAATATTTCTGTTGCGCGCTTCTGAGGCCGAAAATTTGAGAAACTCATTTGAAAAATATATTTTCCAAATTTTTGAGGTCGAGTCTCAGGATGATCCCGAGGCTAGCCTTAGAAATAACGAATTAAATGCATTTGATGAGATGTATTTTCGTATAAAACTGTTGACAGCAAAATTACAACCTAAAGTCGATGAGAATAGAGGTGAGTTTGCTCATGTGAGCCCGGGAATACAGCCGCGCCTACCTAAGTTGGAATTGTTTACGTTTGATGGGAACATTGACGATTTTACAACATTTTACGAGACTTTTTGCTCGTTGGTGCACGATAAACCAAACATTTCGAAAATAGACAAATTTCATTATTTGATCTCGTGCACTAAGGGCTCAGTATTAAACATAGTAAAAAGTCTACCAATCACGACTAACAACTATGATGTAATTTGGAAAAGTTTACTTGATAAATATCAAGATAACCGATTGTTGGTGAGTAGGTATTTGGATAGAATGTTGAATTTTTCCCCGCTTAATAAGGAGTCCTCAACTCACTTAAGTTCATTTATTGAAACATTTGAGCATTCTGTTCGTGCGATCGAATCATTAAATATCCCGGATTTAAGCAGTTACGTTTTGTGTCACATTGCGCTTAGGGCACTCGACCCGCTAACTCGAAAAACATTCGAACAAAAACTCGATCAAACATCCATTCCATCGTTTTCGCAGTTAATGACGTTTGTTCATAATCAAATCAAAGTGCTAGATCATTCGGCATTGTTTCCGAACAATCAAAATAATATCACACAACAAAATAAGCGACAAACAAATTATAATGAAAATAAATTTAATAAACACGAAAAAGTTAATTTGAAAAGTTTTAGTTCGCAGACATCTACAGTTCGTAACAAATTATCTTGTTTACATTGCGGTGACAGTCACATGCTGTTCCGTTGTGATCAATTCCGTAAATTAACCAGTCAGCAACGTCTCAACCGTGTTGAGATGCTCAAGCTTTGTAAAAATTGTTTGAAACCTAATCATACAGAAAATCAATGCTCCAGTGCTTTCAAGTGTTTTATCTGTCAGCTCCGTCACCATACATTGTTGCACGTCACAGACGCCGCAAATATCTCGGCGCCGCCTGCGCCCGCTCCGCGCGCCGAACTCAACCACCACGCGTCATCGGCGGATAGCTATACCTACACGGTTCTGCTAGGAACGGCTGTAGTACACGTCGCCGATTCGATGGGCAACCAACAACCATGTCGTATTCTGATTGATTCCGGGGCACAATCTAACTTTATTTCTGTTGACTGTTTGCAACGGTTAGGGTTGTCGACACGCAAGTGCCCGTTTAATATTTATGGTTTGGCGGGTGAAAATGTAAAAACTTTCGGTATGACGTCATGCGTTGTTTCACCCAGGCACAGTGAGGACCCAAGTTTTCACATTGACGCAATTATTTTGCCAAAGATTACCTCGGACTTACCTACCGCACAAATTCCGATAAAAATAGCAAATTATTATAATCATTTGGTTTTAGCTGACCCTAAATTCTACGAACGTTCTCCGATCGATATTATTTTGTCTGGGGACGTCTTTCCATATATATACACAGGAAATAAAATTCATTTCAATGCAGACTTACCTCCCGCTTTAAATAGCGTATTTGGCTACGTCATAACTGGACGACTGGCCGTGCCAGCCCCCAGTGATGTCAATGTTGTAGCGTCTACAACATCCCTAGTGCCGTACACTGTCGATGATAATCTTCTTAATGATTCTCTCAAAACATTTTGGGAAGTGGAATCTTTGCCGTGCGAAATTCCTTTAGATCCGTTAGATAAAATAGCGGAAGACATCTATGTCAAAAACCACTATCGTGATGACACCGGTCGTTACATTTCACCGATTTTAATTAATCCTAATCATGAGCGGCTGGGTGAATCGTATGCTGCGGCCGAGCGCCGCCTGCAGCAAGTGGAGCGCCGCCTCGCGCGCGCGCCAGCCCTGCGCGACTCCTACACGCAGTTCATGCGCGAGTACGAAGCACTCGGGCACATGGAACTGTACAAAGGGACTGAGCCGTCGCGGTACTTAATACCGCACCACTGCGTACTGCGTCCTTCGAGTACTAGCACCCCCTTAAGAGTCGTATTCGACGGGTCGTCGAAGAGCAGTTCTCAAGTCTCATTGAACGATATACTGTTGACAGGTAGAAAACTACACCAGGATATATTTAAAATTATTAGCAAGTTCCGATTATACGACGTGTGTTTTTCTGCTGACGTGTCAAAAATGTATCGAGCGGTACTTATACGTCCAGAAGAACGAAGTTATCAGCATATCCTTTGGCGTGATTCACCATCTGAGCCCATGCGCACTTATGAATTAAAAACTAATACTTACGGCCTCCGCAGCGCGCCGTACGTCGCGGTGCGCACGTTACACCAGCTAGCGCACGACGAACAAGCGAAATTCCCCAACGCTTGTCGGATCCTTCTTAATGGATTTTATGTCGATGACTTACTGTGGTCGTGTCAATCAGAATCAGAAGCATGCGCTTTACAGGATGAATTAATGTCTCTTCTTAAATGCGGAGGTTTTGACCTCAAAAAATGGGCAAGTAACTGTCCTGACCTCTTAACTCGTATGCAGTCGGATCAAGTTACTGCAATTAATTTTCAAGACGATACGTTATCGTCTTCATTAAAAGTGTTAGGTTTAACCTGGTTACCAGCCTGCGACTGTTTCGCATTTAATTATAATTTAACGGACAACTATTTTACCAAGCGCTCGGTACTCAAGCTTCTAGCAAGCATATTTGATCCGATTGGTTTTATTTCGCCATGCACATTTGTTGCAAAATGTATAATGCAAGACTTATGGAAATTAAGTCTCGGTTGGGATGATCAGTTACCTGACGAGATACGTTACAAGTGGAGCAAATTTATCAATGAGTTGCCAGCGTTATCTAAATTGCGGATTGAGCGTCACGTTTTAATTCCGAATTTTAAAACTGTGCAGTTAGTTGCATATTGCGATGCGTCGAGCCGCGGGTACGCAAGTTGTGTTTATTTACGTAGTGTCGACGACGAAGGTAACGTTAAAGTAAGATTATTGACCAGCAAATCGAAAGTAGCGCCAATAAAGCCTATTTCAATTCCCCGTTTGGAATTAATGGCTGCCGTTCTGCTGTCAAAACTCGTTAAATTTGTCGTACAAAATATTAACGATTTTGAATTACCTATAATCGCCCTAAGCGATTCAACCGTCGTCTTATCATGGCTTCAAACGCCACCATATAAATTAAAACTATTTGTATCTAATCGGGTTAGTGAAATTATTGAAGTCGTCCCGCCGAGCTGTTGGTACCACGTGAACTCTGAGAACAACGCTGCAGACGTGTGCTCGCGAGGCGCGCTGCCCACTCAGCTGGTCGACAAGTGCACTGAGTGGTTGCACGGCCCCTTGTGGATGACTGTCCACCCTGACAAGTGGCCCACTAATAATTTTTACGTTAAGGACAGTGATACGATTCCAGAACTGAAGTCAAATGCCGATACTTTCACTTTTAACTCATGTAACAGCGGTTTTAATAATGACCTTGAAGAAAATTTTAACAAAATTTCATCTTTTATTAAAATGCAGCGCGTTCTAGCATGGTGTTTTAGATTCATAAAAAATTCAAATGCGAAACTATCGGAAAGGTATTTTGGTCCATTAAAAACTACGGAACTAAAAAACGGTCATGACACTATAATTCGCGTCATCCAATCAAATCATTTTTCTGCAGAAATTAAACTACTGAACAACAATAAATATGTATCTACAATGCGTAAGTTAGCACCCTTTATTGATAACCTTGGTTTCCTCAGGGTGGGGGGTCGGATATCACAAGCGGACCTCCCCTTTGATGCAAAACATCCTGTTTTACTACCTAAAAAATGTCACGTAGCGAAATCAATCATTATGCATTATCATGAGTTTTACATGCACACCGGCCCCCGCACATTGCAAGGGATATTGTGCAAAAAATATTGGATTGTCGGCGCTCGTTGCCTCATTAGGTCTGTACTTACCAAGTGTCTTAAGTGTTTCATGTGTCGACCTTTGACTCTTCAGCCCAGTATGGGTACCTTGCCCGCATCACGCGTGAATCCAGATAAGGTGTTCAACCACGTTGGTTGTGACATTGGCGGTCCATTCTACGTAAAATAAAGTTCTCGTCGCAATGCAAAGCATTATAAGGCTTATCTAATAATATTTATTTGTTTTTCGACTAAACTCGTTCATTGTGAAATTTTAACCGAGCTATCATGCGACGCCTTCTTGGCTTCATTTGATCGTTTTGTATCTCGGCGCGGTTTATGTAGCTGTTTGTATTCAGATTGCGGAACAAACTTTGTAGCCGCAGCAAAACATATGAAAGAAGTTCATAGGTTCTTAAGTTTGAAGGAAAATCAGACTAGTATAACTGATCAATTGTCACTTCGACAAGTCGAGTGGCGGTTTAATCCACCAAGCGCTGCGTCAATGGGAGGCCTATGGGAGGCCGGCATTAAATCCGCGAAACATCACCTGTACCGTGCTATAGGTGACCGCGCTCTCACTTACGAGGAAATTACAACAGTTTTCGCAAAAATCGAGGCCGTTATGAACTCGCGCCCTCTATGTACGCTGTCAGACGATCCAAATGAGTTCGACATACTAACACCCGGACACTTTGTTGTTGGACAGAGCTTACTAGCCATCCCGGAATATAACGTAGAGAACGTTCCTCTGAATAGATTGTCACGTTGGCAATCCATCCAGAGGATTACGCAATCCTTTTGGAGACGTTGGTCTGATGACTACCTGCACACTCTACAACAGAGAGTGAAATGGTTTTCATCACCACCTAATATCAAAGTCGGTGATCTAGTGCTCATTAAATCAGAATTAACTCGATCTTTAAATTGGCCACGTGGGCGTGTCGAGATGGTTCACCCCGGTCGTGACAACGTTGTGCGTGTTGTAACCGTGCGAACTCAATCTGGAGTCTATAAAAGGCCTGTTAATAAACTGTGCCCATTACCTCATGCAAATTAAAGAATTTATTTTATATTTTGCCTAGTTGTAGAATTAATTTTAGGTATAATTATAATTAGCCATTATTAAGTAATTTTGGCACGTTGCCTTCTACTTAGTAAATCTTCTATTCCCTTGCCATTTTTGGTGGAGAGGCTGGGATATTTTACTTTTTTTGTTATGTCTTGGAAATCATCACATTGATTTCGGTGGGGGGTATGTTCGATTCTTGCCAAATGAGGGTATATGATATTTTTTCCCACTAATTTGGAGGTAACAGCCACTGGAATAGTGAAGGCAATCTGGCGCTGAAGAGGCTACCGTGCGGACGTTCCGTGATAGTGTGCCTGCTTTAAGTCTCCGAAAGACTTCATATCTGTCTTGTTGTCACCAAGAACAGCCGTGCTGTATGTGTGTGTGTGTGTGTCAAGCTCGTAGCTTAAAAACATTAAAACCAAGTGCAAACCCCGAGGAGCCCTACGCCGTGCCACTCGCCGTGTGACTCACTTGCTGGACTGGTGCTGAAGCCGAAGGTTAGTGGGATTTTTCATACACTCGAATTTGGCAAGGGTTTGTACGTACGCTTCCTGAAAGATTTTCATTTTTTTTTTCTTTTAATTCTCAAAGGTTGCTATGCAACAAATATAATTATGGAGTTATTTGTCAACTATGATTCAAGTCCTGAAAAACATTTACAGGGTTATTGTCGCGAAGAGCAAATATGATTGCTCGCAGGTTTGCATATTGTACAAGCCTTTACACATGCAGCCTGTGGGCCAGGTACTCGAAGGCTGTGTACAACACCCTCCGAGTATAATATAAAAATGTTTTTAGGGTACTGCTGGGTCTACCTCGATGCTGCAGTGCATCGGGGATGTTCGCGAAGCACTCATTGATTGCTTTTATGCAACAGTGCGCAAAAGGTGCGTCGCTCTGGTGCGAAGGGCGAGGGGCAACACCAACAGTATCCTAAAAATAATCTCGGATAGGCTAGACGGTCCATTCATGACCCACTGCCGTGCAATTTCGAACGGTCACTTGCAGTAGTGATTTGTGTACGTCTTTTAAACTTACTAACATTAGCAATAAGCAATTATGTAACTAACAAATTGTGGGTCCAAGTTACCCGAATAAAGAAATGTATTACATAATATATTGTTATTATCCAGACTAACTTAACCACTTGCTGAATTATTCGGGAACAATTTTAAAATATCCTGCATGGGTCTGTGCCTTTGCCAGACAGAAACAAAACTCAAATTTAGTCGCGACGCGTCTGTAGTTCTATAGATGGTGTAACGTATCGCCGTTGCAATGAAAACTTGGCCATCAGCAATAAGAACTTTAATTATAATACGTACATTCGAATTAGTTTTGTAACGGTCTATTTACACGCTAGCTACTGATGGGAGCGATAAAACTTCGCCAGGTTAAGCAAGATTTAACCTATTTAGTTTTACACCTATGAAACAATGCTCTATCTAATACATAAAAAGAACAAGTAATGTTTATGATTTAATATTAAAAAAAAGTCCCGTTGAAGGTAAAAACCTCAAAGTTTGCATTGAGATCCGTGGGAAAATTTGATCGCAAGTTTGTTTTATTAACACCAGTTTCACATTGTCAAGTTCCTACCTAACAGACTGTGTTTAAATCTAGAAACCATAGTGTATACTCGCCGTTGACATAGCATTATGTCATTTTTCAAAAAGTGAGACTCCACTGCCTAATGAGAATAATTTAACAGGTATGATTTTAAAATTTGTGAAACTCTCAGCGCGCGAATACAGCTCGCACTGAACCTGTTTTTATTCCTACTGACCAAAGAAATTAGTTTTAGTTATTAGAAATAGATATAGAAATAGTAGTAGAAATATATATATACTGACCATGTAACGTACATTACATTTAGCACGCCATAATTTTACAATTTTTGAGCGATATAGTATTCATGCATTACCTACTTAAAATATTATTTCTCTTTTCGATGGAGTAAAACGGATTTTCCTTGAGAAAACCCAGAATTTTGCTCCTGAAAATTTTAGGCAGACATGTTATTCTCGTTGGTAGTAGGTAGTATTGTAGATCTTGTCTTTGGTAGACATATTTTCTCCTTATCTCCTGTTGTCTGTGTTAAAGCTCTAAAAGTTCTATATTGAACTAGACAGTTTACCTACAAAGCTACACAGGACATCCTGCGACGGTTATGCAAACGCGGTAATTAGTCAAGAATATGGTAATCACCCTTTGATATGTCGCGACAGCTTTAGCTATAAAGCCTATTGAATGAACTAAGTATGTATATGTACGTTGCTAGCTTGGGCAGGGGTTTAACATCACATTAGCATGTGTTACAGAAAGTTACTTTAACGATAACGTTAACTATAACCAACGATTTTTGACAGAAATCCTATGACATATTTCGGGTTTATTTTTATGACATAGTATGTATTTAACGTAAATACGTGATTATGTATTTACATACAGAAAATGTGATAAATAAATGATACGGCAAATACAATGTAATACATGATGGAGTAATAATTCTCAGTACAAAGTGACTGTAACATAATATCCACATTTTGAATCGGAATTTAAAGCCGATCAACCGCTCTCTAGTTTCATTACAACTTGACGGTCTTCCGCCACCGATAGGGACTCCCTCGCAACCGGCCGAGGAATTATAACAGATAATCATTTTAAATCTAATTGGACTTCAACAAAGCGCTATTGTTAATCCTCACAGTCTCTGATCTAAGGTAAATGAGAGACATATAATGGTCCTCATACAATAGAGCCATCTGAATGGCATTTTAATGAATTGTGATAGAGCCGTGCCCATTTCACTCTGAGAAAATCCTACTGAAGAAAGCACCTACGATCTTGAATGGAGGGACTTTACAGATCCGGCGAGATTGTATTCTTAAGTTGAATAGGAGTCATTACGGGATCTTCTGCAAAGTTATATTCGAACGGTCGTATTCAGACCAATCATTGTTTGCGTAGCGATACTTAATTAAGATTATAATGACGTGGGTGCTAATGACGGCTGAGAGTTGCCCCGAGCCATTATTTTCTGCTGTAAAAATTGTGTTGACGCATTTTCTTGCGACGTATAATGAGATTGGTCAGGCGTTTGGCCCGTGTGAAAAATGTTTAACATTTTTTAATGGTATGAATAAATATTTACATACTAGCTTTTGCCCGCGACTCGGTCTGCGCAGAATTCATCCAATTCTAAATTTACCTCCCTTGGAGTCAATTTTTTTAATATTTTAATCTTTTCTCAGTGGTAGCTTACGTTGTATTCATCAGCCTATTGTAAAATATCAGCTTTGACTTGGTGTTGATTTAAGTCAGCAAGTCAGGACCTTTACATTTATAAATAGACTTGCTTTTTCCCGCGGCTTCGCTCGTATCCCCACGGGTGTGAATTTCCAGAAATCTCATAGCACTTAGTCATCATTTAGTAGACATTTTATTCATAGCTCTAGTTACTCTTTTTTCCATGCTAGTCTGGGAGCAAAGAAAAAACATTGAATGTACCAGTTGCTGCTCTTCCCGCGCTGATGGTAAAAGCCCATCGAGGGATTGTTCGAAAATTTTAGGGATCATGTTATATAGGCAATGTGGCTAGCAACCCATCACTGTTTTGATTCCCCTTTCCATCCATACGCCCACGATCATGCTAAACGTGGTCTTTAGGCCTTGTTACCTCAGGCGCTGCTACCCGTGAGGGATAAAGACGTGATTTATGTATGTATGTATGTAGCTACTCTCTTGTTATAAAGTTTGAGCATTTGACGTATAACGATTTATATGGAAGTATTCCGGGCGGGTTTTGCATGTCAACATGTGTGTCGCATATGCACAGCTGTCATGCACGAGTGTGTGCGAAACAGCAAGTCTAGACACGCGGCAGCGTGTCAAGCCAAAGTTATTTCTCACTCATTGCACAAATTTGTACAAAATAAAGATCATAAGGTCATCGTATATCCTTGGGTCAGTTAACAAATTGTGTAGCAGTGTTTTATGTAGGCTAGATTTTGACCAGCTATCTTGAGAGTAGGCATCCGTAATGAAAGTGACGGCTATTAAAGAGTAAGGCCGTAAACATCCCCTAACTATTCCCATGTCCTAGTCCATTTCCGACGTCTGCATTCCTTTTTCTCAGTCAGTCTACGGGCCGGTGGCAAACGTATAACTTAAGACTTTACCGTGGTTTAACCATTATTAAAGCCAAAGTCGGCCAACAGTTCGAAAGAACAAGTGCCGCGCGCAAAATATAAATAAGTAGGTAGATAGCTAGTGCAAAAATACGTACTATAGTTACGAATGCTCAAAATGGAACTAAGCTAGATGTCAATTTCTACGCTTATATTTTAAACCTTCACATGACACTGTTAGTGAAAATACAAGTTTCATTAAAAGCGTATAATATTTTTATTAATTCAAAGATATTTAAATAAAATTTATAGGTCAAACATGGCGTGACAGCATCGCTATTTTTTTTATTAAAACTGAGACGGATAGAAGTGGTTGAAACGGTCAGTGTAAAACATCGAGCAATCAAACAGTTATGTGAATAAAAATGCTGCGAGCACAAGTTAAGCTGCGCAAAGCTGCCAATAACGATGCTTGTATATCGTTTTTGCTAAAGCCTTTACCATGGTTATAACTATTTATTGTACAAAAACACGATAATTTTATAAGTAACAAAATAAGCAGACTTATAGAGGCGAAATAATCCCTTAAAGGCATCTTTACCAGTTTACCTTCGAACGACTATTGTTACTTTAATTGCTTAATATTTTTAATTGTTTAATGTTTAATATTATTCACACCTGTGCGTTCATGGAAGCGCCTAACTAATGTTCTGTAATACGGCCGTAGTTAGAGGCTCTACGTTATCAGTAAACCACTTTATTATGTATATTTATTTGAATAATATAATGACTAATCATCGTCATCATCATCTCCAATATATATACATCCCATTGCTGGGCACAGACATCTGCAGGGCTCTAGTACTCACACGGGCACAGAGCGGATTGGAAATTTCATATACCTACATCAAATTGCTTTACAATCCTCAGACATGCTAAAAGCATTAGGACCCTTGAAATCAAAATCAACTTTATAAACATGATCAAATCACTGGTTTTGGGCTTCAGATATAGCGTGGGTTCTTAGTTTTAGAAATAAAAAACTGGATGGTGCGTTTCTTCGTATATTGTCGGCAGACAAGGAGCGAGAGTTGCCATAGGCAAAAAAACATAAAATTTTATGTTGCTACAAAACAATCCATTCTTAATGACACTTAAACTTTTGCTACACAACCGGCTCCAAATATTCCCATAAACGTGAAGAATTCGCACACGCTCGAATTCGCTCATCATATAATAGGAGCAATAAAGAGCCGCGCGATTCGTCAGCCACTGATTTATGTTACGGCCTCAAGTTCGGGGTGGACACGTCCCCGATGATAAAGGGCATGCCTTATAAGAAAAAGTAGTAGTAAATGAATATTGAATATAATATAGACGGTCGACAGAGACGACAAAACATAGACGAGCTTGTACGCGTCTCGCTGCAGAGTACAGACCACCTCTAAGATGGGAGGGCTTGGGACGCGGACCCAGTGCGGAGCTCAAGAACTTCAACGCATTATTGAACTACTCCCGCCCGCAGGTGTTCTTTTGATGTTTTCCTTCACAGAAAAGGCTCATGGTAAATTTCAAATATTAATTTGCATATATATTCCATAAATCTCAGAGGCGCGAGTCGGGAATTAAACACACGGCCTTTCGATTGAGAGGTCCCATAGAACTAAAACGGTTTTTTTCGCGGTTGTGGAGTTACAAGGTGCACTTGCAACAACCGCGATCATGAGCTGACTAAACCACAGAAAAAATAATGTACATACATACATATATCACGTCTCTATCCCTTACGTGGTAGACAGAGCCTAAGGTAACAAAACCTTAAGGCCACGTTTAGCATAATTAAGATAGTAATCAAAATAGTAATGGGTTGGTAGCCGCATCGCTTACAACATGATTTCTAAGACATTCGCCCATTCCCTCGATGGACTTTTACCATCTGCGCGGGAAGAGAAGCAACTGGTAAATTATATGTTTTTTCTTTACTCCCAGACCAGCATGGAAGAAATGTTATAGTATGATAGAATAACCGATAAAGATCAATTTTTTACAATAATCGTAACATGTGCAATTATTGCAGTAATACTAAAAATCAGCGTTGTTTTAGGGGGTCCTATGAGAATTCTAAGCCACAGCAATATTGACAAGAATTATGTCATTGGTATAAACATGACGTTGAAGTAAGAATAAATCTACTGACTTGTATTTCTTTATTGTTTAGAACAATAAATCTATCCTTCTTTGTTTCTTTATAACGAGTAAGAATCGTGGAATTCGGTCAATCCTGTCCACACTTGTTTCAATTAGCCGTATCGTGGGCGTATCATTATCTACTGCGGAGCAACAATGTGTATCAAGATTGCAACTTAACACGCTACTGACGATGTAGTGCGAATTCAAGTTTTATACTCCGAAATTAGATATTTCAATTTCCTACTTACACTAATAGAGCCCAACAGAAGAATGACAGGGACGGTATGTGACGAATTTCAAACTTGCCAGTAGACTACTTGAACTATATTTTGTTTGGGACAGTACTTTAAGCAAATAACTGCTTGTATGATTGAACCTATGTTAAAATTTGATATATTTAACAGCTAAATACAAAATGAACTTTGTGCCAATAGCGTTGCCTTTGGTGATGAGTAAAAATTAAGTCTATGTCTTGTTTCGGTATATCTTTTTGATATACAAGTATTTTTAAGTATCTAGCTCAGTGGTTCAGGCTGTACATTGTCTGTCTGTCAGTCAGCCATGTTACTCTTATGAAGTACAAAACTTCGCTAAACTCATTCTTAATTCCTTCACTATTAAAAAGGGCTCTATACAAAACGTCAGCTTCCTAGGTCCAAGATTTTGAGCTACGCCTCTTTTTCTTTTTGTATTAGAAAGAACAGAAGTGTTTCACACAACTTTCTATGCGATACCCGTTACTGATTTATTATTAAGACTGGTTTTCCACAAAGTATAGACCTACACGTCTATAGCCGTCATAGGAACACCAAAAGGGCTAATAGGTTTATTGATGCCTATAAAGGCAGCAAACGGTCGCCACTTCATAATTAAGGTCGCGATCGCAAATCACAAAGTTAGGACATCCATCCACTAATTGAATACAGCCCGGGAGTGGAATAATTCTTGTAGTATCCCGGTCCCGGCGTCCGCGTGGGGACGCAGTTGTTTTGCTTAAACAACGATATATAATACGTCCGGGAAAAGCTGGCGAAAAGCGAAATGGCCAGTTTTTGCTTTTTGTGGCGCTCGTGCGTTTTTATTTGTAATTTTTGCTATTCTACTTGGAGCTACGAATATTTCATGGGCGCTTTGCATTGATCTGGGATTAGTTGCGCTTGCGTTCGGTTTTAAAATGACTTATAGATTAGCGCGTGAAGTATTACAATCTGTTTTTTTTAAATAATAAAGCCCGAATCCATTTATATTGAAGTTTTAGCAAGACCAACTGAAAGAAACTTTCGTCTCTGCCAGAGCAATTATGTATATGACAAATTATGAGTAGATTGATAATTACAAGTCATGCGATGCTATTGTTTTGATCGTAATATATATACCTACATATAAAAAAATAAATCAAAATTAAATAAGTGTGCGTAATACGTAGACGTGTGTTATTCTCATCCACATATACACATCGCCCTGCCAAGCCTTCAAGGTAAGCCATAGGCAACTCCCTTCATTTCGGCATTACCTTGATAAAGTCATGAAATCTGTCACTTGTAGCCTGTCACGTTTATAAAATAGGGGCCTGGGGGGTTACCATGACGTCTTAATGCGATTCAGTATAGGTTCGCTACAGTTGTTCCAATCATTTATTTTCTCGATGACAGGTGTAGTTTGATAGTTATAGTGTTGTGACCTAATAAGTGATCAGTAGATAAGATATCGATCCAATTTTATATATACGAGTAGTTGAGAAGTATTCAGCCATGGAGCGAATAAAACAACCGACTTACTTGAATGCTAATTTATTACTAAGCGTGCAAAATGGCCGAATGACAGTATGTTTGTAATGAATAAACTAAAAACTACTGGACAAATAAAAAATATGTCACCATTAAAATGCTACATTATTCCTGAGTAACATAGGCTATTTTTTATCCCGGTAAAAAATTACAACGCGTACAAAGTCGCGGGAACACATCTAGTTCAATATATGAAATACCGATATAATATCGATATTTCAATCATAACATCACTATTTGTATTCCCATAGAATGTAACTTAATTAAAACGTTTATTGTTTATCGTACTTTAAAAAGATTTTACTGCATATAATGGACTCAATTTGTCTTAGATGAATATTACATGGGATCAAGGAACAGAATTAGGCAGTTGTCATATTTTTTATACCTCGCATTTAAAAGTTATTTTTTGCGTAAAAAGCGCAGTTACATTCTACGGGAGCTGTCATCGAGAAAATAAATGATTGGAAAGACTATAGCTGTCAGATCCATACTAAAAATTACAGCTAAATACTGAACTGAGTCGGAATTGAATCGCCTTAAGACGTCATGGTATGGCCCCTTGTATCACATTAACAAAACTTCATTCGACCATAGTTTAACTATTCACACTAACTACATTGTTCACGGCGTATTTTGTAAGTTTGCTCTCCCATTACCATGTGCAGCATGCGGCAAATCAGGCCTTTGTTCTTAAAAACCCCCACTTTGTTGCTCTTGGTGGTTCGCCGTTTGACCGAACTCCCTGTTTGTGTAAATTCGCATTATTGAAGTCTTTTTCATTTTATTAGATCTAGATTAACGACCTTGCTGCGTTCTAAAGGAACTTTATTGGCACATAAAACGTCTATATAAATCCGACCATTAAACTCGGCTCACTCTAAATTAACCAGAAAAGAAGCGATTGTTGTCAATCCCTTATAGAGTAACAATGTAACCGTTAGTATTTTGAATTTGAAGTGTGGAAGATAAAGAGAATACTTACTTCCATGCTTCGAATTCGCTTTTATGCTGGTCTGGGAGTAAGTAAAAAACTGTTGCTTCTCTTCCTGCGCAGATGGTAAAAGCCCATCGAGGGTGTGATATATATATACCTTTGAGGGTACATTAAGTATTGCTACAGTGTAAGGTAGATGAATAAATCAGTTGTGTCGTTGACCTAGTGTTTCCTTTGTCTCGCTCCGCTAATTAGCCCTTAAATATTACTGGCGACGAGTCCTGAACCCTAAATTTACGTTCATCGAGTGCACAGTGCCTATCAAAGATGCCGATTGGAAAAATTGAACAGTTTGACTTATCGAGCAAAAAGTGGTCGGGTTATATTAGACGCGTCAAACAATTCATCGCGCTGAATGAAATCAAAGAAGAGTTAAAAGTGGCCACCTTAGTAACATTAGTAGGGGAGGCCACTTATGGCTTAATGTGTGATTTGTGTGCGCCGAATGACCCGGAGGAAAAACGTTTTGAGGAATTAGTCAAAATAGTCAGCGACCATCTCGAGCCGCAGCGTTCCGAGATCGCGGAACGGCATATCTACCGCCAACGTCGTCAAAAACCCGGCGAACCTATTACCGATTATTTGCAAGCGCTCAAGCATTTGGCCAGTACATGCAATTTCAAGACCAATTTGGAAGAAAATTTGCGGGATCAATTCGTTTCGGGCATCATGAGTGATGACATGAGATCTCGTTTGTTCGCCGAGGCAAATTTAACGTACGCCAAGGCGGTCGAGCTGGCGTTATCGCTTGAGGCGGCGGAGCGGCACGCACAGGCAAGCGGCGCGTTGTGCGCGGGGGCCGCGGGGGCCGCGGGCGCCGCGGAGCCTGGCGCGGGCGAGGCGCTGCACCGAGTGGAGGCGCGCAACCAGCGCGGGCGCGTCAGCGGCGGCGGCGGCGGCAGCAGCGGCGGCGGCGGCGCGCGAGCGCAGGCCGCGGGCCGTGCCTGCTGGCGGTGTGGCCGGCCTCATCGAGCAGAGGGGTGCCGTTTTAGAAATTATACGTGTGACGTGTGTGACCAAAAAGGCCATCTGAAGGTGATGTGCAAAAAAGGAGACTCGCGTTCGTCAAGAAATAAGGGAGCCGATCGCGGGCACAATTATTTAGATAGTGAAGAAGAATCTGAGTGCGACTTTTATAACCTCAAGGTGTGCGGCAAGGACGACAAACCGTATGTAGTCAATCTATTGATTAATGGTGTTAAGCTAATGTTTGAACTGGACACGGGTAGTAAGCTATCTACGATCAGTTACGATAGATACCTACTGCATTTTAAGAATGTACAGTTACATGAGGATGATGTTTGTTTACGTTCGTACACAGGTACGGTGATTAAGCCGGCTGGTTATATAATTGTAGAAGCTACTTTAGGGGAAAACACGGTGTCGGACCTTAAGCTATTTGTGATTAAAAATGGGGGCCCACCTTTATTGGGTCGATCTTGGTTGAGACATTTACAGATTGATGAAGTTACAATAATTAATCATTTATTTCATTTAACAGAAGGTAATCTAATAGAAGAGTTACGGCATAAGTTCCCGACCGTGTTTGCCCCAGGATTAGGCACTTGTACGAAGAAAATGTCACTTAAATTATCAAACACCGAATCTGTGTTTATTAAGGCACGGTCACTGCCGCTCGCGCTGCGTAAACCGGTTGAAAACGAACTCGAGCGGCTTGCGGCAGAGGGTACCATTTATAAAGTGGACTATTCCGATTTCGGTACACCCATCGTACCTGTTATTAAAAAGTCAGGGGATATCCGCATTTGTGGAGACTATAAAATAACGGTAAACCCCATATTGATCCGAGAACCGTACCCGCTGCCGCGGATCGAGGAGTTGTTTGCAGCGTTGAGTGGTGGGGAGCAGTACACCAAAATAGACCTCACGAATGCGTACCAGCAATTGTTGCTAGAGGATGACTCGCAAGCTTGTACTGCCATTACTACACACATCGGTACGTTTGTGTACCGGCGCACCCCGTTCGGGTTAAGCAGCATCCCCGAAAAGTTCCAAAAGTTCATGGAGGAGACTTTGAGGGGCCTGCGCGGGGTGACCGTGTTTTTGGACGATATCGCCGTCACAGGACGGAACCGGAGCGAACATGTCGCTAATTTAGAAGCTTTATTTACGAGGTTACGCGATGTGGGATTGAGAATTAAACTGGAAAAGTGCCAGTTTATGCGAGACAGTATTACTTACGTAGGTTTCATAATTGATAAGCAAGGGCTACACCCAGACCCAGACAAGATTAAAGCCATTGTCGATGCACCAGCACCGAGCGATATAACTCAACTACGCTCGTTTCTCGGGCTTGTTAACTATTACGCCAAATTTATACCCAATTTAAGTTCAATATTATATCCGTTGCATCGGCTATTACGTAAAGATACTACTTGGATTTGGGGTGATGATTGCATGAATGCGTTTGTCAACGTTAAACGTATTGTCGCGAGTAAAAGGGTATTAGTGCACTATGACCCTAAGCTCCCATTAGTGCTCGCCGTGGACAGCAGCTCGTACGGGCTCGGCAGCGTGCTGTCGCACCGGTTCGCGGACGGCACAGAGCGCCCCATCTGCTTCGCGTCGCGCACGCTCACCGCGCCCGAGCGCGCTTATAGCCAACTAGATAAGGAGGCGCTAGCTATAATTACCGGAGTGATTAAACACCACCAGTACCTTTACGGTAGACACTTTATTATTAAAACGGATCATAAGCCCTTAACTTTTATATTTAGTCCGAAAAATGGATTACCACAAACCGCAGCTAGTAGGTTGCAGAGATACGCGATTAGGTTAGCGGCTTATGATTTCGAAGTCGAATTTGTTAGGTCAATCGACAATAGTAACGTAGATGCGCTGTCGCGATTGCCGTTGCCATGCAGACGTAAGGACGTGGAGGTAAATTCAGTGTCGTACGTGAACTATGTCGAGGAGTCATTCCCAATCAGCGCGAGAGACGTAGCGGCTGGGACGCAGAGGGACGCGGTATTGAAAAATATTTATAAATATATTAAAGACGGTTGGCCGAGCAATCTAACAGTTGAACAGGAGAAACCTTACGTACATAGGAGGCAGCAATTATTTATAGACGGAGGCTGCATTCTATACAACCACAGAGTGATCATACCGGATCAGTTGCGGCAGCAGGTACTGAATGAGCTGCACGAGGGCCACCTGGGGGTGGTTAAAATGAAGAGTTTAGCACGCGGGTACGTGTATTGGCCGCTGTTGGACGCCGAGATTGAGGCGTTGTGCCGCGCATGCGCCGCGTGTCGACAACAGCGCGACGCGCCACCGCGCGCGCAGCTGCATCCGTGGGCCTTTCCGGCGCGCCCGTGGCAGCGCTTGCATGTGGACTTCGGAGAATTCCAGGGCAAGCATTATTTGATAACCGTTGACGCACACAGCAAATGGCTAGAGGTACAAAAGATGGCTAGCACAAGCGCCGGAGCGACGGTGCTTAAATTACGGGAGCTTTTCGCCCGGTTCGGCCTTCCTACGCAGGTGGTAAGCGACGGCGGGCCTCCGTTCGGGTCGACTGAGTTTGCCGAGTACATGCGCAAAAATCGTGTCGTCCATACAATAACGAGTCCGTATCGAGCAGCCGGGAACGGTGCCGCCGAGAATGCGGTCAAGTCCGTTAAGCGTGCTATGAAAAAAGCGGTACACGACGGAGTAGACGTGGATACAGCCGTCTGCAGGTTCCTGTTTCAGTATCGGAACACCGAACATTGCACAACCGGAGTGACTCCCGCGGAAGCTATGATAGGACGGCGGCTACGCGGTCGTCTGGACGCGATCCTGCCGGGCGCGGAACGCTCTGACCATGTGGGCGCGGCGCAGGAGCGCGCGGGCCGGCTGCGGCCCGGCACCGAGCGGCACGCACAGCCCGGGGACGTCGTGCTGGCGCGGGACTACCGCCCCAGAACGGGCAAGTGGGCCGAGGCTACCGTCACGGGAAGAGACGCGCCGCTGACCTATAAGGTACGACTTCAGGACGGACAAGAGTGGAAGCGCCACATAGACCAACTTTTGCCGGTGAAACCAACGGGAAACCGCTACTCGCTAGCGCGAATAGACAGTCCTGAGGTCGGCAATTCTAATCTCGATCCACGGTTGGAGGACGACTCGGAGGAATATCACGATCCTCCTGAGTCCCCGTCACGTATTTCGACCCCAAAGCCGTGTACAGCAAACGGCCCCGATCTGGCTACTAAATCGAGCCCTAATCACGTGTACGAGCCTGAGTTATTAGTTAAAAATCGTCCAAAGCGCAGTTGCGTAATCAACAGGGGCACTTATAAATTGTAAACACACTGCTAGTTACGCCTAGGCGATCATTAAATAAGATAATTCTTGTGCAGTATTAGAACAACGGTCATTAATTTAAGTTATGTTAGTAGATATAAGATAAGATAAGATATTTTTTATTTGCGTAAACAAAAGTAAAAACTGGAAACAACTTTTTAGAGGTAGGTTCACCCTTTTTTTGTGTTAATCATTATTTCCATGCATGTAAGCAATCGTAGTAGGTAAGTAGAACAAATAAGTGGTCCCTGCCTACCCCTAATGGAAAGGGGCGTGACGGTATGTATGTATGTGTATTATTTTCATGTTTTTATTTCTAACTGAAAGTTATATACATGCATACTTTAGCGTTGCAAAATCTAAGTAATCTAAAATACATATAGGTTTAGTTGTAGGGAGACCGATTCCTTACTAATCAGCTTGTTACTAACAAATTAATTTAAAATTGTTTAAAAGATGTTAGTTTTAAATTAATAGCTACACTCTGTCAGTAGTTGCTTTATTATTTCTACATGTTGATCTAGTTATGTAGTCTAAATTATTATTATTTTTCTTTTGATTCTCTTCTTTAGTTTTTCGTAACAGGATTTCGTGTAAGGGGGGAAGTGTGATATATATATACCTTTGAGGGTACATTAAGTATTGCTACAGTGTAAGGTAGATGAATAAATCAGTTGTGTCGTTGACCTAGTGTTTCCTTTGTCTCGCTCCGCTAATTAGCCCTTAAATATTACTGAGGGAATGGGTGAAAATCTTAGAAATCATGTTATAGGCGATGCGGCTTGCAACGCATCACTATTTTGATTCCCCTTTCCACCACACTTTTCTAAACGTGGCCTTTAGGTATTGTTACCTCAGGCTCTGTCTACCCCGTAAGGGATAAAAACGTGATTTATGTATGTATATGTATGTATTGATATAACCCTTGATACCATTGTTATACGAAGTCTGGTAAATAACTCGATTTAATGATTCGATGATATTTTAATACCTTTCATGGTATTAATTGAAACTATTAGTAATATTATTCGGCCAGGAACATTAGCTGTACGATTAACAGCAAATATAATTGCTGGACACTTACTAATAACTCTTTTAAGAGGAACAGGACCTAATATATCATTTTACTTTATTACATTTTTAGTAATTATCCAAATTTTATTAATAATTTTAGAATCTGCAGTCGCAGTAATTCATACAGTAACTTAATTCTGTAGGGTAGTACTTAACTGAAAAGAATGACGGAGATGGGGAGAGAATGAGGGATAAGAGTGAGTGAGTGAGGAGTCAGTGAGAAAATGGCATGTGGGTAGCCGGCGGACATGAAACCGCCGATTTCTGTTATTTTATTTATTTAAGTTTAATTATGAATACAGTGCTTCAGGACGTTAGTAAATATTAATTGGTGATACGACCCCATTATGTCTACTGGTGGCTTTGGATTCGGTGGAAAAGGTGAGCGTCGAAATTCATCGGCAGCGACAGGCCACATTGCGGAGACGAGCGTCGGAACTGCATGACTTTAAAAAACTCCATCAGCTACTTTCTGTCTCAGGCTGACCAGAGGTAAGCGGACTTGTCATGCTTATATTATCAGAATTCGTACAAAGCGTTTTTGTTCCTCCTGTATTATTTGATCAGCTAAGAAGTAGATTCTGGCGTCTGAATTACCTAAACGCTGCAAGCTGTCTTCGAATTGTGCATACATACATAATTACATGAATCACGTCTTTGTCCCTTATGAGGTCGACAGATCCTAAAGTAACAAGACCTGAAGACCACGTTGAGCATGACTGTGGGCATATAGGTGGAAGGTGGGAATCAAAATAGTGGTGGGTTGCTAGCCGCATCGCCTGTAGCATGATTCCTAAGATTTTTATTCCCTCGATGGGCTTTTGCCACCTGCGCGGGAAGAGAAGCAACTGGTACATTCTATGTTTTTTCTTTACTAACAGACCAGCATGAAAGCAAATTCGAATTATGGGTGAACGGATATTTGTTGGGTAAGAATGCTCTACATGCATGTACTCGTACAATTGTACATCTTCGTTTACCACCAGACGTGGTAGAGATCAAGTACGGTCAAGTGCAAAAATAAGTATCGATAGTAACTTCTCAAAAATATGTCCCACGACCTTATTACGCCGTTGTAAGAGGGTATGGTACTTGCTTTTGAAACTTTGTCTAGATACATAGATCTTAGACTGTTTTTACCGTGTATTTATCGTGACTAACTGTTTAAATTAGGACCTACCTTAAATGACTATTAAAAATTTAACAAACATTTAAGTAGGTATCCCGAAAGTTGACTGTCAAGGAACTTACGAATATATCTGTACATATAATGCGTAGCATTTCAGTCAAATCAAAAGTCAGTTACTACTTTGAAACCCAAAACATTGTCAAAATATGAGAAATAAGTACAAAGGTTAAACCCCTCCATTTAGAGAAACACTTGTGTTGACTTTGATAAGTTCCAGAACGAACATATAACCTACCCGTTCTAACTCAAATCATTACATTTCCCGCTTAACATCGTGCGATTACGTCCCTTATTAATATACGGAACGGTTTAAATTTGTCTGTAGCATTTAGTGATACGTATTTTATCTTGCAAATATTTAGACCGAAACCCTTGAGCGGGTCAACAGTTGGGTGTTTACATGGAATTTGGGCTTTATTACTTTTCATGAGAAATTTAAAACGGGTAATAACTAAAGTTGTATAAAGTGATCTATGGTAGAGTACAATAAAGTCTGTAGTGTAATAGTCCAGTTTGTTCTTGGTTTTGCCTTTTATAATAATAATAATAAGAAACTTTATTTCACACCAAAAATTACAAAGCGCATAACAAAAACACATTGTTACATAGAGATAGGTAGATGACATTTTATGCGGTAAGTGAAACAACGGTCTTCGCACTAGACTCAGTCTGTATCGCGAGTGCCAATTTATTTACCAAGTTTTGTTTTTATTCTTGTTACTAAGACGGCTCCCAAAAAAAATTATCGTGGCTACTGTGTTCATCTCTCAATAAAGCAGCCAAACTGAAACATCTACTCCTCACCAGGGACGAAAGAAGGCGTCGTGTTGCAGTAGATGTTTCGCGGGAGTTTGTAATTGTGTCGTACAGACACATCATTCAAACAGATGACGCTTAGCGACAAAAAATCGCATAGTGACAAAGCTACTTGACAGCTAGTAACAGATAGAAACATTCGAAGGCTTACCTACCTGCTATATAGGTGGTGTAGCGGTATAGCACACGTCATGGAATGACGAGGATTCGGGTTCGATACCCGGCCTAGCTTTACTTTTCGGATTTTTCTGTGTTCTAATTTTCAGTGGCGTTTAGAAATTTAATTTCTAACGTTACAACCGTAAAAGTAAACATAAAAATCAAGAAGTAAAATTCTTGATTCATTTGATAGTATAAAATGTAATACGTATGGGAGAAGCTCACCTGCAACTTATGGCGGCCGCTATATGGTCGCTCCTAGTGGCTCAATCTGCGGGGGCTCCAAAAGAAAATACTATCAGGAAAACATAAACATACGTACACGTAAACACAACTAATTCCATTTCTGGCCCTAAAAAATTTACTCCCTCCATTCCGCGGTCCATTACCTCCCCCTATTGGCCTCAGGGCTACGCAAAATATTAGCCGCACCGTGAAACGTCATCACGCGCGCACGCCGTGATATCTCGTTAGTTACAAATTTGAATATCAGCCAATCAACGCTCGTCGCCGAGGAGCGGGACGACCCCATACGAATTCAATTATCTTTTTTTTCTATTTGCGCCGGTAAAAGAGGTAAACATGTTTTCAAAGGCCCCATGCGTTCGGATTTTTAACGGAGTAGATTTCATGTTTTGTCGAATACGTGCAATACTTTGTTGATTTCTTATATAATGATTTATTTGGATGATAGGGATAGAGAGAAAAAGAGCAAGCGGGTAATTTGATGGAAAGCAATCACCGCTATCCATGGACACCGAATCACAGGAAGGTTAAGGGTGCGTTGCTAGGCCTTTAAGAAAAGGGCAAGCTCTTTTATGTATTCGATAGCTTTTAGCAGTAAATGAGCAGAACTAAAACCAAAGCAGCTGACGTAACAAATATATTAGGACCAACAGACAAGTAGTGACATTAGAAACACGTATAAAAAAACAACTTGAAATAATAGAACGATAGACAATAAAAATATATAACGTAAATAATTAGTATTTTTTTATTCAACCAGCCATTACTTAGCTGAGGCTCATATTCGCGAACTAAAACCAGATAGTCTCAGACCACATAAACAGTCAAGACGGGGCTCTGCGAACGGCAAAGTGGAGCTGGCTTAAACTACACGCCTTGCCAAAGCTTGGTTGCGCTTGAGTAAGAGCTTCAAGCAAGAAAACCCGCCTTCCTCCGCTAGGCCACAAATAAACAAATATCACACAGACCCAACTATTGTAATACATAGGTTTACATTTTATTTTATAACGAAGTAAATTGCACCTGTACTGTACAGCAATGAAATCATCCAGGTAAAGAATAACAAAACAACACCTACGACTGACGAGCGACTATAACGCGTTAACTGTTAGGTTTTAACTTGACGAACCATTAAGTTATGTTAATGATGACTCGATTGCCTAAGAAATCATCATTTTAATTCATGGTGTAAGCACCCGGTATGCACACAAGCGTTTTATTGTGGTGTACAATTTCATAGCTGTAATTAGGTATACCGTTGCAATTCACACGCGGGAAGCACATCCGCGGGAACTAACTTTCATTTACGACAGTCCTAAAAACTCGGGAACTCCATCAATTGGTATCATAGCCAACGTACGTACTCGTTATTTTCCAATTCTTGTGAAAGCCAATCAAATGGAACGGGGCCCATGAGCAAATGTCAATATAGCTTATAACACGGAATACAGATCGCTGGGGATACGCGAAATGTGTTTTTTATTTACAAAGCCTTTCGATGCGAAGACTATTTTGTTCTGTACGGATGCCAGCGAACGATATTCGGCGGCGAATTTTTCCCGATTTATTGCGTCTTTAAAATTAGGGTGGCTTTTAAAATCCGTTTATCTTTATACTTATTTGCAGTACCTAATAGCCTTAATCATGCTAAGCGTGGCCTTTACGTCTTGTTAACTTAGGCTTTGTCTACCCTGTAAGGGATAAAGATGTGATTTGTGTATGTATGTATCTATGCATGTAATAGCCTTAATTGACGGATAACTACGTTAGACATATTTTCTACGCCACATATCGCGTATATATACATATAAATAAATAGACCGCGATTACCTCAAACGTACTCCTGATATTTCGACGTTGTTGCTTGTCTAAATCCAGTAAAAACTTGTCTTAGGAACTTTGCATTTTCATTCTAACATTTTGAAGAAATAGGTATCTGAACCAATTTAAAATAATCAAATATAGTACAATAAAAACAATGGTTATACATACGTTGTCATTTTTACTACATACTTCACCTTCTTTCGTTACATTCTTTTCGTAAGAAATATTCTTTGTCGGTAAACTTTCAGTAGTGAAACATAAAATATTGGCGGTATTGTATGCCTCTATCACTCGCGCGAGGTAATAGGTATCCCCGGACATTTGCATAGGCGTTTTTTATATTCCGATATCGATATGAGGGGCAATATTGACATAAACAAGCCCTCGCTCGGACGGCCGTTCGCATTGAGAGCCCTGTAGAAAAACTAAATGTGAAATATTTACCAGCCAGCGAGAAAAATAAATGGTTAAAATAATTGGGGCATAGTGAGAGGCTGAAAATTAATTATGCTTTTACTTAATACATTTTATGTACAAAAAAGTTAATTATTTAATCCATTTACAGTTTGTAAACAGATTAATTAAAAGAAAAATCGTTTGAACTGATAACCGCAATCTGTATACGTCCCTTTGTTGGGCACAGTCGTGACAAAGACTTCAGCGTAAATATACGCAAAACCTTATTTTTTGTTCATTATGAACGATTTTACAGTCGCCGTCAAATACATCTGATATTCTATTAAAAAGTTCTCTGACTAAAAAAACATTTAAAGCATTCATATTATTCCCGGTGACTGTATTCAGCCTGACTATGGCTCTGTGCACTGCGGTACCGTTTAAAGGATGAGGAAGTGTTCGTAATATCCATGTAAAAGTCCATCAACAAGCGATTAGAGGAATCCGGGTTCTTAAAGCAACACCGAAAGAAGGCCGACTGAATTGTAAAGTAGGTTTGCTCAAGAGGTCTTAAAAGTCTACTTGGACGGGATCAAGTTTGGTATATTTTATTACAGTTTTCACCTTTTCGCTGTGTCCAAGTTTCGCAGTTCGGCCGATTTGAATTGTAAAACACGTTCGTTCTCAATTTAAATTTAAAACGAGATTCTACATCGATGTACCTACCTGGGTTTTGCGGGAGTTTTTAACCGATCGGCTTGTTTAATTAGTAGGCTTTTGAGTTTTAGGTCTTTTTTTAGTTTGGGCATTCAATTAATATTGTACTTGGGCTACCATGACTTACCTAATTAACTTTGAAAACATTTGCATGTCTCTGTGGCGAAACATGTTCCACAAACTGTCTATTAATCATCATCTTTGTACTTTTATGAGCAAATAAAAATAAATAATTGATTGCTGATTAGAGAAATTAAAGATAGCACATTGAAAAATGTTATTGAATAAGGCGAGGTTCGACTTTAGGCAACAAAATAAGTTACAGCTCTATCCTACCGGGATTAGCCTAGTTTAGCCCAGCCTAGATTTCGCATACAAAAGCGCTCTAAGAGCCTAACCAAGTTTATGTGGCACTAGCTATGCTGTGAACCAATTCCCTGTCCATTGATCTGTCGACACGCACATCAACCAGCAGTTAATCAGCAATACACACAATGTATCACAAAAACGCTCTCCGCGCCGACAGTCGCGCTCTCGAGCTGTCTTGGCCAGGTCGCTAGTCTCCATTTGAAAGTTATCCCTCGTTACATTTAGGTTTTTAAATCAATTAAGAACGACGTCCTCAGCTGCCAAATATTTTCTAACTTCTTTCTTCTTTTTAAATATTCAATCACGCTAAGCGCGTCTGTCAAAAATTTGAGATGTATTTGTCCATCACTTAGATGTCGTCAACTTGTGAAAAGTTTGAGCACTCTTGTCTACTCGAGTCCGAAGAATTTCATGTATTTCTCATAATTTCACCAAGTAATATTCTTAAGTGAAAGTCGAGTGGTATCCAAGATAGGATTCATAACGGTCTGGTGGTTTTTCAGTTATAAATGCTATTTAAAGTGTAATTGCCGTATTTTGTACCACAAGTTTTAAATTAAGCATAAAATATTTAATTATAAATATGAACTGTGTGACTAGATTGCATGCAAGTATGGCTAATTTAATAATTTAATTATACTTGCTAAATATCAACTTAATACAATAAATATGGACTATATTGTTAGTTAGGTATTAGTAATGTTAATAAAAGTGTTTTGTAGATGAAAATATTTACTGAAGTCGCTCTAATTTACAGAATAAAATTGGGGCATTTTTAGATTAATTTAGTTTTAACGTAAGACTTAACACCACAGAATAAAGTATTCTTGCTACACTGCATTGATACTTTTTAGTATGAGAACACCAAGTACCTATAAGAATATGTAATTAAATTTTTGATAATGGCGTTCAGCCATTTTTTGCGATGCGCGGAGCGGGTGGTATAACAATTGTTTGCTATCCATATAGGTCTTGCAGCAATATTTTTTGCGTTAAAAGTAGCCGACCTGTTTTTTTGAGTATTCGAAATATGCCTAGTTTAACCAGTAAATATACGCACAAATACACCAATCACGTCTATATCCCTTACGGGGTAGACAGAGCCTTTAGTAACAAGCCCAAAGGCCACACTTAGCATGATTATGGGCGTATAGGTGGAAAGGGGAATCAAAATAGATAGTAATAGATAATAGATACAACACAATTATAATTGTTAAACAGAAGATCGCGTTGCATTAAATATGTAAGAAGAATGTACACACAAACTCCTGTAACAACTACAAAGCATGAGAAGACTAATTCGAGCCATTTGCTCAACAAGCTCCTATCAGCTCCTCTAATAAAAATACCGCTTGAGAGCAGCAACATATAAACCATCTTTATAAACAACCACGGCACCTTATCCGCTCCGACGGCTATTATTCTTTTTAATAGTGTAATGCGTCTAAGTTGGAGTTAGCTTAAACTTGGTCTGGAACGAGTTAACTCAACCCCCTTGTTACGTTTTATAGTGCTGCAAATACTTAAACAACACGTATCGCGAGTTGTTGAGGTTACACGTTGCCCGTTTAGTTTTAGTTAGGTATTTGTAGAGTTTTGGATTTGAACAACTCGGAACTCCAGTTTCGTGAGGACGCGTGCGAAACCTGAGTTGCTCCTACTGTTACACTATTAAACCTGTGACAGTATAATCGATGAAGGTGTTTCTTAAAGTTTACCTGTTGAGTTGGCCCTAAGGAACCATTTAAACCCTAGACACAACATTGCCTAATATATTGGCTATTTGGTCCACGCGCAACGGGGGCTGAAAACTGTCTACACTTAAAGCTTTATTAACTACTCTAGCCGTAACTCTTCTGCCTTATCTTCCACTATCTCGCATAGTCGTGCTTTCTTAGTGTCTCGTAATGATACGTAAGTAACTAAGAATTCTCCTGACACAAGTACATATTCAGCTATTGTAATGAAAAACTAATACTGTTATCCAAATATACCGTTATTGTTATTATATTTCACTGGTTTGTATAAAAATAAACTAAGTTTAGAATTGCATGTTTCTGTTTCTTCGATATAATTGTTGTCTCGTATAATAATTGGAATTAAAATAGGGGAAAAAATAATCAGTACTTGAGCATTGGATTAGGGTTAAATGTGTTTAAATTTTACTATGTCTTTGGATGATTGGATGAAAGAACAAAAGGATCTAACTTGTAATATTCCAAGCCAATCACCACAAACGGTGATTTACCTACATCATAAATGAAAGGGGTACACAATCTATCGCAGTCCATCCGTATTCTTTCTCTTTCGTATTTGGTTGGAAAAGCGTCATTACCGTTAATTAGGCTATTTGTTACTGTTGTTACACCATCGATTCCTCATTGTATTCGTCCAGGAACTCCTTTACCACCGTAAGGTTCAATGACATGTGTATCATTTGTATGCCTTAAAACATTAAAGACGATCGATGTTATATTGAACCTTACAAAGCATTACCTACTGGATGGTATTTAATTTAAGTAGAATTTAAGTATTCTTACTGTATTTTATTTTGAAAAAATGACTTTCTGCCAAGTTTCTTGCGGCGCATTCTTCTTGGCAATGATGGTCTTTCCGAATGTGCTGGTAGTTTCAAAAAGACATGTAAAAGAGCCCTTGGCGGCCAATTTGCAAAAATAAATTTTAATTTTAATTTTAATTTTCATTCCATTTTCCACCTATACGCCCACAATCTTGCTAAATGTGGTCTGTAGGTACCTGTTACCTTAGGCTCTGTCTACCCCGTAGTGGATAAAGACGTGATTTGTGTGTGCGTGTGTGTGTGAATAATTGGTATTTATAAGCTTTTAAATATATGTAGACAGAGCCTAAGGGATAAAGATGTGATTTATGTATGTATGTATTAAATATATGTGGCAGACGCATTCTTTGATGTGTTTTTTCCACCACATTTTTTTTTTACCTTAGTTGCCAGCAACTTATTACATAATTATTAATACTATATCATCATTGTTATGTTTTAAAATATAAACAATTCAAATATCCCAACATTTATCCAACTGCGGCTATAAATTCCACAGTAAATAGTGTAACAGCGCTCAGTGCCCGTGCTTTTCTACCGTAATGACAGTAATTTACACTTAAGTGGCTTTGTACAAGTCGGGTCACTTTAAGCGCATTAGAATCTGCTTTATGAATAGGATTACCTGTATAACAAGAAAGCCGTTCGACAAATTCCAGTTTAGCTAAGACGTTTTAACTTGTATTGACTTTGAGCAAGGCAACAACAATAAATAGTTGCCAGGAGTAAAGCAACTATTTACTAGAGCAATCTAGCGCAATCTGTGAAAAGTGCTGGTAGCCGACTAATCTAACAAATTGGTGAAAAATCGTTTCACTGAATTAATATTCGTGTACGGAAAATTGCTTTTCAGTTCAGAATTGGTGCATTGGAATATGGGGTGCCACTAAAAGTTGTTAATGACATTTCACCAACTCGTTAGTTTAGCCGATTTGAATACCGTCGTAAAGCTTCGCACTCTAATTATACACATGATAAAACATGAGAGTAAAACTCACAATTAACTCGATTTGCAGCTATTGCAAAACAAGTACCATTCGTATGCTTAAATTCGCAACTCGCAGGAAACGCTCAACTTTCGACTTCATACTTGTTACCTCTCAAAACGTATAACAGCCATCCATTTCGGGGGTTAAAAATGGCGGTAGCGGGGCCCACAAACTTGTCTCACCTTGTAACAAAGTTAGCGCAAAGTAGCTGGATTTATCGACGGGGTTTGCCAACGGTTCTTAGGAGCGGCGTGTACTGAGATGTACGCCCGCACCTTGGCTAGCTGTCAGATGGGGGCAGAAAGTGCAGTTTTACACTTCAGTTGTTTTTGTTTGGGCTAAGGTCTTGGTACGGCTTGCTAAAGTTCCTGTTCACAAAGTGATTAACTTTTGAATCTATGGTAACATTAAAAAGAGAAAAAATTGTCTATTTGTTTGTGCTGCAGTAAAATGTGCGAGTACGTCACGGACAGTATTTTAATATTTTAATATTAGCAGTAGTTTAATATCTTTTAAGCCTGTAATCTTAATAAAACGTGACGCTAGCGTCACCCTAAAAAAATTACCTAGTTTAACCCCTACGTGTTAAACTAGGTAACTTTTAATTTCAATGTTACATACAAACTACATACCACGTATAACTAAGTCGATAAAAGAACCAGTCCAACAACTACCCATATTATAATCTACGTATGCCCACATCTCTTCACTATCTCCAAAAGCAATGAGTACCTGAAAGTATGAACTATTTATTCTTGTAGCAGTCAGGCATAAAGGAATCACAGAAGTTTCACCGGTGAGCGTAGCACCTTACAAAACGCCATCAACAAGGCAGAGCAAATCTTGGAACTGTCTGATTGGCTATTATGCAAATAGGTAACAAGGCGATCAGCCCCTCGCATATTTCCCGAACACCGCCAAACCCCTAGCATTACCTGTTCTATTAAGTTGTAGTACCTACGCAGTGGTTTTTCTAGTAGAGAATAGCCTTAAAAAGGCATCAGCCTAATTTTAAGGGATGATTGGTATTTAAGGTTTCGTACAACAGTGATAAAAAACGGAACTCTGGATCGCTTGGCTGATTGTCCGCCTGCCTTTTTGTATGTCAAGTTTTCCCATTCACAAGTATATCAAAATCAGTAAACTGTACAAATCAAATCATGAAATTTAGCAAGGAGTCACAGGACACGTCAATGAAAAAAACTCAAATATAATTTTAAATAAATTCTAAAAAGCGATTATGAACTTACCTTTGCGGTTTAAGGATTGGCCAGATGTACATAATTATACCAACCGTATTTCAACTTTCGTAAAACAATTTTATTTCAGACGCTAAGTCATCAAAAAACCTCAACCTAAGTATTACATAAATGAACCGTGCATTCCCCCAAAATTGATGGAAAGATAAACAAATACACCAAACCCTCCTTCCGGACCAGTGGCTATAAGAATCGGTTCCATATCTTAGAGATTACAAACAACTTGATTTATCTGAGCTCCCCATCGTAGGACAGTTTACAACCTCCGTACAGGATTATCACAACTTTATCTTTTCTCTGTCCGTAAAGTCGCTGCGCACTTAGTATACATACATAAATCCCGTCTTTATCCCTTAAGGCGTAGACAGAGCCTAAGGTAGCAAGACCTAAAGGTCACGTTTAGCGTGATTGTGGGCGTACCTATAGGTGGTAAGGAGAATCAAAATAGTGATGGGTTGCTGGCCGCATCGCCTTTAACATGATTCCTAAGTAACTGGCTGGAAATAAAAAATGTGTCCGCGGAGTTCAGATATTCAATTCGCTGCTGAAACATGTAAGACCACGACTGCTTAAAGTCCTGAATTCAGGGTCGATTTGTTACGCTCTCTGGAGTCGGCCTGGCATGCGTAGACACAAAGTAATTAGCAGTAGTACTAGAAGCAGAACCTGGCACGCACGGTTTCTGTTACCGATTCTAAGTATCCCCAGCCATTTTTTTTTAAATATATTCCATCTACAGACTTTCGACGCTCTTTAGCTTTATTATTATGTGTAGATAATATTTCGTAAACGCGTAAAAAAATAGAAATGAAACCACATAACAATCATATTTTATCACATTTTCTCCACGGCTATAAGTGTATATCCGACCCCTTTGAGTAAACAATACTGAGCCCATCAGTATCCTATGACACTATCAACTCGGAGTCGAAGTTAACAAGTAAGAAAGTTGTAACAAGCGGACATCAAAGCGTTAGATAAAAGTCAAAGGCATCGTCGTTATCTCCCAGTTCTTTTTCTTGGTATGGTAACTTTATCCGCCGATCAGCTCTGCGATTATGTTCAGCCACTCCAGCATTCGGATGCAGTCTGCTAAGGTTGCGCTAACAAACGCAAATGGAAATATGAGACTGCATCATTACTGAGACTGCGTAGTTTTCTTTTATGACTGAAGTAGCGTGAAAGGGCGTCGTATTTTTTGTGCATTATTTTATCTCTATCACATTTTATTTGTGTAAAGAATTAAACCAAAGTCTGCCATCGTCTTCAAGTAATTTGCCTCCAAAAGGAACTTTGAAAAAAAATCACGGTGCTTAAGAAGGCTCCAATGAAAAACCACAACTAACTAATGCGACACGACCCACGAAACAGTGGTAGCCTCGCAAACTCGTATTCCCTTGCGCCATAATGTAATCCCAGTTTTCACCGAACCCCTCGCGATTTACCGAAAAGACGGATTACGCATTCCTACGACGACATCATTTTCTATTATCCTGAGTGATCGAATCAGAAATAAGAGATTCGCATCACTATTAAGCGGCATAACTGCAAATACCTGAACGACAGAGTTAAGCTTGGTATTTGCAAAACTCGGAAAACACGGTTTTACCAGAAATGAGAATTCGCTAGATGGATATTTCGACCCCTACAAAGAAAATTTCATCCATATCGTTATGTACAGCCGTTCGAGGTGTCTATATGTGTAGCATAATAAATGAACAATGCATACTAAACTGAAGAAGAGTAGGTATAATTGTTGCTTTAAATCCCGGCTACGGACTTGCATACTCTTATTTTACGGGTTATTGATTCTCATGGGTAGTGAATGCTTACCATAATGTGTCCTCTAAGCTCGTTTTCCTCTATCTACCTTTTTTTCTTGAAACACGACTTTAACCGTTCAAATGTGAACCCCTAACCCCATTATGTACAAAAAAGCACTTTTACCGCAATAGGCGACAGCGCTTGGCCTGGTTTGACTCACCTACCTTTGAACTTGACTGGATGTCATTCATAACCTTTTACATGTAACCGATTAAAATTGGTTGGCAACACATGAACGCCGCAGGCAGCCATTGATTGCAAATTCATATTATATGAGAAACCGAAGATTACCGAGTTGTATAACTTTACTCTAATATTTGGTTACTTACGTGGAATTTACACGATATTTAATAGAAAGGTTAATTCGATACCAAACCGATTCAATCTCCTCCAACGTGTACATGCGATTTCTTGTTTACGGGTTTTGCAGAACTGGGCCAAATATTGCCTTCACTTATGCTAAGAATACCAATAAATCTTCTCTAAGAAATCTTCTTTAAATAGACCTATAAATATCCTGTTTTAGGACCAACCCTTTAAAGTAATTTTGCTTTTTAGCTATTGTGATCATAAAGGACAGTACCTTAACACGTGGTGTGCGGTGACATATTATTATATGAATACATAATTAACGTAGTGCACTGTAAAGGAAAAAAACAAGACTGGCCTTTAGCGGAGTGTAAGGGATATTTCGATTGGAATACGCAACCTACTAAGGAGTCGTTATCAACAAAAAGTTGCATTAAAAATAATATCTACTTTTAGTACATATAGATCATAATATAGTACTTTTGCAGTAAAATTTCACAAACTATAACTTGAAAGGGTTATAAATATATATTGACAAAGAAAAAGATAGCCCTAGACCTAAATAGGCAACACTCCATTTTCGGGAAGGTCCATGGCTGCGTTCCACCCTGTTATAACCTTAAATTGTTTCCAACGCTAAAAATAGCAATGCATATTTCCGGACACATAAACCCTTAGCTCTTGTTACCGACGAATTATAAAATAATTCCAACCTAAAACGTTTACGATCTCGACAAGCAAATCCCCAATCTCAAAACGTTGGCATAAATTTAATTAAATACAATTTGTTGACACTTCCCTCAGGGAGGTGTCGATCAGTCGAGGCCAATGGGATGGATATGCAAATTATGTAATAGCTCATGGTAATCGATGTTAGGTTGCGGGCTGGTTAAAAATTGTACGGTTAATTTCACGTTTTCATTTTTGCGGGAAGGCTGTACGTTAGGGGAGATGTAACGTTCGACGTTTTTCTACTACATATTTCTTCGTAAAAAATTTGATATTATTAATTTGAGTATTAAGTTTTTTGGGGATGGAAAGATGATTTTGTACATTAGGGTCAAATGGGAAAATAAATATTGATGTTTTAATTTTATATAAGCAACTTAGTCCAGTTCATTTTTACCTATAGCTATGTGGGGCCACTACTACCTATGGGTATCCTTAGATTCATTTTGCTTTTATGAGATAGACCATTCGGTTTTTCATGTTACCTAGATATTTTTTCTATGTTACTTAACTTTGATCTGACAATTTAGTAGCGAACCTGTTAAGCCCAAGTCTTTTTTAATTCAATCTTTATTATATTACATTATGAATTTATTTTATATTACATTAAATTAAATTGTATTCAACCTTCCAATAGGCGTGCTATCCTCCAAAGAACGTTTCTCCATAGCCGGGCGCAAGAGCGATTGGCATCGCTTGCCTTTTGTCACACAGACATTACAAACTCACACGTTATGTTCATGCTCTGATCCCCGAAGGGGACGTGAACTTTGACAAGGCGTCTCTCAAGTCATCTCTGATTACCACGTTACAACTCTGACATAAATTTGCTTCAAACAATTGCAAGTAAATTCGCACGCAAAATGAGTTTGCGAGCGTAGTTACAAATTTCTCGCGTCTATAACGAAGCCTACGCCTTTGTCTTTACGATGTCAGGACGGTAATGGTATTATAAAAGTTTCGTCGTATATTGCTAGTGGCATTTTCCTATTTCCCGCAATAGTGTAAGTTTTCGCATAATCTCGAAATTCGCACGTAATTGCGAACTATTGTTGCAGCATTGCTTTGTTTCTTTTAACGATTATGCTTTATCGTCTCCATTACACAAACTTGTACAATTCACATAAGCCCCTTATTATTACAGAGCAATAAGAACAGAACAACAAAGAATAGTTACAGTTCTAAAACTATTTATGTAAAAAATACTAAGTCTTGGGCATGTTTTCAGATTATAGATATTTAAACCCACGAAAATCTACACTGCGCTTCCGCTAACACCGCCTAGAGTTTAAGATAAAACTCTAAGAAAGCAGTATGATAATAAATCGTCAAGTTTCTCTTCCTAGTTGGCAAGTCTTTTGACATCGTCTTACATATTCTAGATGTGACAAATAATTAGCAAGGTTTCTGCAATGAAATCACAAAAAGAAACACCGTTTTATAATCATCGGTTATCGTATCCGCGAGAAATTCCACGGACATTACCGACTGAATAGTGTTTTAGGATCGGAACATATTAAGTTTTTCAGCAGAACTTTGAACGTACGTGAATTACGTTTGTGTAAAGAAGATTTTTGAAATTATAGTTTCTGCTTGTCAAAGAAATCACCACTCGAATAACATTTTTGACTGCTTAACACAAAGCCAAATAGAATAGATTGTACTCGTAATGAACTTAAATACTAACTAGTCTGGATTTCAAATTCAACACATTTTTTACCACTGTTCAGTGGGTGCGTACTGAATTGTGATTTCAAAGATCGGTCCCCCGGTCATCATCAAAAAGAAACAAATGTACCATTGAACAATCTGTTCTAGTTACATTGAACAATTTTATTCTACCATTGCGTGGCCGACACAGGAAACAGTAAATATTATAAGGAGAAATAACTTTTTCTTCTTTTATGAACCGCTGGCTAATAATGTACTCTACAATAAAACATTTATCCTCAAACTCAGTAAAAATACCGCTGGAGTTATATAAACAGTCTTACTTATGTGGATGTAGTAGTACTGAAGACTGAACAGATAGCGTTGGAAGCAACACACTAATTCCATAAGCCGTGAATAGTTCACGAGATTTAAATGTTCATTTCTAACTTACACCACCCGAATCCCCGCAAATTCGTCTAGGGCAACCTGACCGTTTCTAGGACATTTATCTCCCTTACCCTGCCTTGTCCTACCTTATGACTTAGCAACGGCATAAATTAAGCAGGCGGACGTAATGGGGCAATATTCGAGACAAGACTGTTTTATTACCATACTTCGGCTCCGAGTTTAACGTACATTTTAACTTATGGTAGAACACGTGTAGGTATTCTAAATAGAGGTTCGATACGTCTTTGTAACGTTCGAAGTGCTTTCGTGAATTGCCTTTGTGCGTATTAGTTTTGCGGTGAGTATTCTGCTTCGAAATAATGGATGTTAGAAAGATATAAAATTCATTTTTTGGATACTGACAATTTAAGATAAAAAAAAAATTGATAGTTTGACATACCTACTCTACAACAACGAGAGTTATATGAGAGTTGGGAATAGTATGGCACCGTCTTTTTATATTTCAAAGAAAAAAGAAACTACAGATGGTTGCTCAAAAACTAAAATGCAAATCATTGTGCAATTGAAAAATGTACCCGTAAATATGTCGATTCCATTTATAATTTTACAATGCTATTAAAATAAGTATATAGAGCAGATGGTATCGGCTATTCCCGATGCCGCAATTAAACGAATGGCCGAAACAATCCGACGAGGGCTATTAAACTGATGGAACTCCATTTGTTGTATTTCACTGTTAATAAAATAGCTTAACGTAATCCTGGTGAAATTCAACGGGATTACTATTTAATAGATAG
This sequence comes from Pandemis corylana, assembly GCA_949127965.1. NCBI lineage: Eukaryota > Metazoa > Arthropoda > Insecta > Lepidoptera > Tortricidae > Pandemis > Pandemis corylana. The sequence continues at coordinate 8,478,455 of OX421866.1, read as the reverse complement.
TGTAGATTGAGAAGTACATTTAAGGTGTGATTGTTCTTCTGTGGTCATGGATATAGTCGCTTGACTTATGAAGAATAGCGGTAACTTCTAACTTTTTTTCTTATCTAAAATCGCAGTTTTCAATACTTCGGAAAAATTATTTACAATAAAAATATATAGATTTTATTGCTGTAAATGTGACCGTATGATTTCTATGAAAGACAAAGTTATATTTGTTTGTGATAAAACCAACAAAGAGTCGGACCGCAATGTCCGCAATTGACGGAATTTTTCGATTAAGTAGGTAAGTATAACTGTTATTTGAAACCACAACGTCCGTAACTTAATATTGTATCGTTTTCAACTTTTGCGAGTTGCAATTGCACATTTTCTGCGACTAGGCGCGAGTAGGTACATTATGATGCGTATCTTTTTCATTAAATGTATTAAATAACTAAGCAACGTCAATAAAATATAAAAAACGAATAATTCCAAATTTAATTTGTCTCACTACGAGTATCGTCTCAGTATGAGCTCCATTAACCTATTGTTACGTGAATTAATTACAGTCGAGTTATCTGATATATATACTTAAAGCAGACCATTCAAATACCTATGTCTACACAAAGACCTCATTTTCAGTCAGGTAAATAAGGTGATTGTTTAGATATTTTCGGTCGTTTACCTTTATAGAACAAATATTAGAAAACACGACTGTTCAGCATTAGAATACCTCTACTTTTACATAGTTGTAGAAAGCAATCGACACAAAATAGCTGTAAAAAAACAAGCTTAATAGCCTTCACTACAGCTTTATTGCCCCAGTAAAAACACAACTGTGTTTATACATGATAATATCCGAGGAAACAAATTAACTTATTATTGCGTCATTAAAACGTGCCTACTAAGAATTTAATTAAAAACAATGTTTAGAGTTCCCGCAGTAAACACCTGATACCTGAAATAAATTCACTCAACTACCAACAATTCTTCTTTAATGGGCTAGCTACGACCGGGATCGTTATCGCGGAAATTTAATAACAGTCAAACAAGTAACGCTACGGACTCACGGGCGAAGCCTTCGTCCAGCATTGGTTCTATTGGTCTCTATCGCACCTCAGGGGGCTGCGGTTTCTGTTCGTATACCGTCTCACTCTCACTCCGCAGACCAAATAAAAAATCCAGACGGAGACCAGCAAACGGCGAAGTGAGGCCGGTTTAAATTACGCCATAACGCATGCGTACAGTTGCACGCACACAACGGCTATGAAACATTACCTAGCAAACTGTTAGAGACACGCACACGCGCACACGGCATTTGCGGTGATGCATGCATACTTACATACATAAATCACGTCTTTATCCCTTACGGGGTAGACAGAGCCTAAGGTAACAAGACCTAAAAGCCACGTTTAGCATGACTGTGGGGGCATAGTGGAAAAGGGAATCAAAATAGTGATGGTTTGCTAGCCACATCGCCTATAGCATGATGCCTAAGATTTTCGCCCAATCGATGGGTTTTTAATATCTGCGCGGGAATAGAAGCAACTGGTACATTCTATGTTTTTTTCTTTGCTCACATACCAGTATGGAAGATAATTACGGTGATAATTAAGAGAAATATTAGAATAGCTGTAAAATTAGTTTACATCTATAATTTTCTTCTACGCATATTTTATTTACACTATTAAGATATCACTCGGCAAACGTGGCAACAATATGTGACATAACGAAAGGCTTATGCGTATATCTCGTAAAGTACTTATTCGGGGATACTACGGGAGCCACAACAATGAGCCTTGAGGGCCAGGGATTGTTTAATTAAGCCAAGTTAACTACCCACTGTTCGCTGACAGAACATTAATATCGCCTGAATTACGACTCCTCACTAACTAAGCTAAAAATAACTCTAGTAGAGTCAATCTGAACTGAGAAGAGCGACCTAGTAGTTCTATACGAATACAAAGCAAAGAAAAATATACCTATTTATAAAAAAGCAACACACGCAGTCAATGATACTTCGTGCTTACAATGAAATTGTAAATAATAATTGACAACGTTATTCGAAATGCTCGAGGTTAAAGTAAAAAAGAAATGAAATAAACTATGAGGCAAGTAATCGTTGTAAATTGGACACGCAACTTAAAGATCTTTATCTGAATTGAAATGCTTTCTAAATAAAAATATGTGACAGAATATCTATAATGTTTATAGGTTTTTGTAGTACTCGTACAAATCTCAATGAATGCCAAATAATATTTGGCTCACTCCATTGTCATGTCAAATAAATTATTTAAAAAGTAAATAAAAGTTGGAGTTCGCTACTCTAAACAGCTACTTATAGCCAAATTCAGAAGGCTGCAAACTCAAACTGAGAAAGTCTTACTGTTGAGTCTACGAATTGGCAATTGAAACTTGCTATCACACCAGCCCAATGAATACTGTATATGACAGTGGTTACCGCTAAGATACCTTTTTCTTCAGACTGCTGCCGCTTTAAGAAGCGATAACTACCTCTATTATTGTCAATTAAACGATCTTAGACTCTGTCATGCTTGACGTCTCTAAATTAGACTTGAAACGATTTCTGTGTTGTCTGCAAATTGGTCTATCATGGACGAAATTTCCTATTCCTCTTCTCGCAATTTGCGCATAATAGCCCTCATTCATAAAAAGAAACTTGTTATGCCAAAATACTTACATTTTTGAGGCAAAACAAACAAAATTTAAAGTAGACACAAATAAAATTCAACCTCGACACTGATTGATTACGATTTTCGATTTGTGCCATTGGTTGTGCTAAGAGTTAGTTACCTTTACACAAAATTTCGTTTTTCTAGGATAACTGTCCCATAGGTTTTCAGATAACGGAAATTTGTATGGAAACACCCTTACTAATAAGTGTAACTTTTGATTGCGTAGACTGAGAAGGTTATTTTTTTCTATTTCATACCTCTATACGTTCATAAGAAAAAGGATCTTGACGGACAGACGGACAAAGAAGTGATCTCGTAAAGGTTCCATTTTTCCTTTAGAGGTATGAAACCCTAAAACTGGAATTGAAGTTGACATAAGCATTTCTGTAATTGAAATTAGCCGCTGTCTTGAAAATTAGACGTCGTTCTACGGGCTAATGATGTGCGAATTTCCACTCACTGTATTAGTTCCATCCGGTCTCCAGCGTCATAGCTAATCTTGTATTACCGTGCCGACTAATGTATTGTCCCGAGGCACCAGGTGCAATGAACCGAAATCAATTAATGTAATTGCCCTCGCCACTTCGTATACGTATTTACTGGCTTATTACCCTCACCTGGATTACTCCGTACTAATGGGATGTGTTTAGATTTTCTTGCTAATTCTGCCAACAAGAGGCAGTGTTTGCGCCGCTGTGTTCCGGCGTGGAGAGAAAATTCCTTTAGCTATCTAGGCTGGCAACGCGTCAACCCTCTGGTGCTGTGGATTACCAAGGGTCGCTTATAACCAACCAACTTGCTCGTTTTGCTAAATAGCTGAAAATAATCTTAAATTCACGTAGTTGCTTATACAAAAGAGAAGCAGTGACCTTATTACAATGCAGTATGTTTTAGTTTAGGGCATTCATCCTTTGACAAGAGAATTTAAGTAGAAACTAAATTTAAAGGGGTATTGTAAGATACAACAGATTTAGATTTTCATTGCAATTTGATTTACCTGACTGCGCCAGAAGGAGGGTTATCTTTTTTCATTTCAAAAGCAAATCATTCAAAATTTTAATTTTTTGCGATAACGTCATCTGTAGAACCACCGCTTTAATTGAGTCCTCGCCCGCGCGGCAGAGGGATGCGGGGTGAGACGACAAAGGGGACCGAGAGAGGTGCGGGCGGGTAGTGCGCCTCGCCACACCTCTCTCGGTCCCCTTTGTCGTCCCACCCCGCATCCCTGCACCGCGCGGACGAGGACCCATTTAAGCGGTCGGTATATAGTAAAGTGATTTTAATAAAGTTTTCTGATTAGCAATTAGTGGATACAAAATATCCTTGAATAAAGACCCTCAACCCTTGCTAAGTTTAAGTTGACTTAACAATCATTTGTCTTTATCAATCACAACGATATTTACGTTTGCCAGACACAGACAAAACAAACATTTTTACTGTAATAGATTCGTCACTTTCAATATACATATAATAGTGAATTATTGCGACGTGGTATTCGTAGAATAAAGAAACGAAAGACGATTTGCATTCTTTTTTTTATATGAATTACTGTTTCTTAGTACATTGGTATCACACGTTATTTACAATTTAGCCTTGGACATAAATTTCTAAAATTCACTACAACAGTGTAAAACTAATTTTGTTTTTCCTCGCTTCAAAGTAAGGCTTAAGCTGTCATTGCAATATTTACAACCGTGTTGTTTTTAACATGAAGGCTTTGTTTGAATTTTGTTTGTTCTAGCACGAAGATTTATGAAGCTTATAGGTACGTTTTAATCGTGCAAGAGCAGCTGTAGCTCGTTTTGGTGAATTGAACTTTACGCCGCGGCGATAGTGTTGTAGCGTGCGACTTTCCGCTCGATTTACACAGTTGAAGCGTGAATTAATTTACATAAGAGCTCGGAAACAAGAGCATTGATTTACACGCAATATGCATCGGGGACGGAAACGCGCTGAATTTCAAAACTGTCAACTTTGCACGGGACGTGTGTTTTACGGGCTCCCCGCTCTGACGTTCCGGACGTGAAATGCGACGCTTTTGAAAACAGTAATTGCGTGTTTACGTGCTAACGTGGATCGTGTAATGATTTACATAACAACAATTTAATAATGTTCACTTTGCATAGAAACAAAATGCATAACGTTCAATCTGTACGCGTGCAAACGTGTAAAATATGCCGTAATGTTCAGCTGGCATAAGTTGCATTTGCTTAATTAAAATTTTATAAAAGCCTAAGAAATAGTTAAAAGTGAACGACTGTGGGTAAGCCGATGGAGTTCCGCTTGGCGGAGCTCCTATTCCTGTTACATATTCGACATGATGATTTGTATTACTTAATTTAGATTCTTAATACCAAATTGAGCAAATTTCGCCATAAAATATGAAATTACTCCGACAGTTACGATCATCCCAAAAACGAAGCGTTGAGTCATAAAGCTAAATCATTCAAATGAAAAAAAGAAGCTCAAAAACCGACGTGTAGGAAATGAAAAAATTCGGGTTCAAAAGCCCGATAAACCGGAATGCCGCCACTAACTCGGACTTAATATGGCAAGGTCTCACTCCAGAATATAGCTGAGGCGAAATCTTATAAAACTCAATTTATTTAAAATCGGATCCCGCCTCCCATTGGATCGGGAGGATCTTGCGGCCCCGACGCAACGAATGATTTCAATTCTAGATAAGTAGATTTGTCGTTCATATATTTTTATTATTAACTGCTTTTTACGCGGCTGCACTTGCGAAAATAGCGGTTTAGATCACGATAAGGTAAGTTATTTTCCCGAAGATGGGGAGTAGTTGATTGACTTTAATATAACATACATTTGGAAAATATACTGCTTAAAATTTCATGACACTATATTTATATCTATGCACATAACCAACAGATTGGAAATATTATTTAATCTGTCAGAAAAAAAATACGCTAATCGTCTGTGCTAGTATTATTTATCGATACCGGTTGTAAATGTTTTTTATTGGCGGCGTGGTAGTGTGAATAACACTCACTTTTATTTTTAATGAAAAATACACACAAAATTAGAGATGAAGAGAAAACTGTTGCTACAAAACTAGTGCTAATTTTACTACTAACTAGTCAACTCAATAGGAAGTTACTTTATATAGGTACGGTCGATTAACAACAGCTGGAATGAATGGATTGAATGAGCGAATGATAATACTATATGTGTTTATGACAAAATTATTAAATACAGGTTGAGGTTAATTTTTTTCATGTACTTGTTTACAAAATATTAGGAGGCCCCTGTACAAGAACGTGACTCACACAGTAACAAGTGACATTACTTCGTTCAATCCATTCGTGCCAGCTCTTGTGAATCGACTTGTACTTTTGATGTAAAGTTTTATACACATATCAATACTAGGTTTGTACAATAGCGCCGCCACCACGTAAGCCCACATCACGGAGTCCAACGACTCATTTTACCGCCTTACCACAGTGCATCAGCTTAAACTGGCACTATGTACCCTTCTTGCCTAACCTTCCCTATAAAACAGTGATGTAATTCACTTGGTATTATACAGTACGTCTTATGCAGCAAAAACAGTCAACTTGAATGCAAACAAGACAACCGTCCCAACTAATGCAGCAAATTAGAATTTATAACAAAGAGAGCGATAACGGGGAAATATGACGCTCTAAAAAGCAATATCGGTTGAATGCTTTTTATCCCCAATTCATTCAGTGCTCTTTGAATGCATGATCGTAGCGATGTCGGGATTTCTCCCGCGGGGCATTAGCTTTCTACAATCTTTACAAAGAATGGTAGGTAAGTTAATTAAGTAGAAAACCTACCCTTTCTTCTTCAAAATATGCAGGTACACCTTAATTAATTTAAATTTTGATAGGTAGTATACATAATTCTCGTAAGATGTGAAGGGCATTTACGAGTACAGCAATGATTTCATAACACAAACATTAAAACATCTCTCACATAGGTTGCTATATCGACTGCTATAATTTACACCAACAGGTCATATTTCATAAAATGTGGATGTATGGACTTAGTTTTCCCAGTTAACCTTGAAAACATGCCGATTAGCAATAAGTTTTTGTTAATAAATTGTTTTAAATACAAATTTTAGCTGACTGTCTTTGCATTGTCATTTATATATACCTTAAGTAGTTAAGTTAAGAAGGTTAACCTTGATCCAAAAACCAAACAGTCCAATTAAAATAAATATAAACTAACAATACTTAAGTGCCATGCTGCTCCGAGTGGTATTTATTTGAGTTAATATTTGTTAGACCTTTGCATGGTAACGCCTAGTTAAATTAATCATGAAGTAAAATAAAAGTTAGTTTAAGGATTATACAGAATCAATATTCACGTACACTTAACCACAAACCCGCAATAACACTTACTCGTAGTATGTACAATTTTACCTACACAGCTCCACTCATCCACCTCTGCTTTGGAATTAATTTGAATACGAATGGACCGTGATGAACACAGTCTGATATTAAATTTGTGTAAGCCGTTAGACGTCTTGGAGGTTGCTTGAACTCTCAGGTTTACCTTATATATTTAGAATGTATTTACCTACACCGCGGTCTTAATTTTATGACAATTCCCTTAGCGGTCTTGTCTAGCATGCAATTAATCCTGCAACATGAAAGCCGAATTAGCTCACGGTAATTTAAACTGCGTTCTTGTCTTGCTCTCTATTAAGACCTGGCTTAGGATATATGCGGGAATTTACTAATGAACAGACATTAGTTTTAATGAAAGGTTAACCAATTATTATATTTGAGCAGGGGAGATTATATACTACAAAATATAAGTAACTACTTGGTTTTGATTTAGTAAGAAAGTCTAGGTAAGAAACTGAGAGAAAAGTTTGAGGGGAATCGGATGAATGTGACGATGCAAAACAAAATAAAAAATACTGAATATGATCAGCGGTGTTCACTTGACATCTTTCATTAATACTCATCTTTCCTAGTTCTCTAAAAAACACCACCCTTACACCTAATTTCTATCACACGCCTTATCACGCCAATAATACCCCAACTAAACATCAAATAAAATGAAAATCCAAACAAGAAAACCCATTTTAACCTTTTTCGGGTATTACCTATCACTACGGACATTTTTCATGTCGGTGCAGTTTTTTTTGTATTTTTGTGCCCTAAGAGGAGCGTGGCAGCGTCCTTTGTGTTTCGTGTAATAAAATCTGGTGCGACGTCCTGTCCCTCGGCCCCTTTAGGGGCTGTAACTTTTTCTTTCTTGTCACCAATATTTTATTCGTCTATAATTTACCGGAGGGTAAGGAAGGCTTTGTTTCATTAAATTTCGGACGTAGGGTCCGACTGTCCGGTTTATGTGCTCGAGAGTTAAAACGAGCAACTTTATATTGTCTAGACTAGCGTTTCAAAATATTGCTCTTTTGAAGTACTTTTGTGTTTATCGCTGAAACAATTGCAACTAATGCTATTTCACTTATAAAAAGACGAGGTTTGATGTCATGTTACAGAAATCACTTGTCTGAAAGCAACTAAAAAGCAGCACAATTATCTAAAATTTTCCACTAGTTTCCATCGCTGCTCCACAGACTAACGACTTCTTCTCTAGGGAGTGCATTCCATGGACAGTGAACAACGGCAGTTTTCTCGCATTGTGAATTTACCCAGTGTTCTTTTATTTCGCTAATGACTCCATTCAACCATTTTTTGAATACTTGTAAATGCACATTTTGAAAAATGGGTCCAGTTTTGAGAAATCATTAAAAAACTCTACAGCTATAATTTATTTCTTCTTTTTGTTCTAAAGGTCATCCTGAAGCTACGACAGGCCACCTCTGCATCATTTTCTCTATTTCTTATTACAATGGTGTGCTCGAGAGAGTTATTTTGAATTGTAAGTCGTGTAAAAAAAGGGTTACGTGCATGACATTCGACGGTCGGCTCCATCAGGTATTAGGATGGCTTATCACTAAACGTATTTTGAATAATGAGGTGTAAGTATCACTTACACCCCCATTAAACACGTGACAAAGGCGCGCTTCGTCGCGCGAATAGCTCGAGTCGGTGACTGATGCCTGTACAGGGCATCCGCGGGGTAATTACGCGAGACATTACCCAGGAAAATTGCAGTGTAATGTTGCAAAATTTTCGTACGAACGCCGTAAATTATTCGAACGATGTCGGTTAAGCGAAATTACTTGGGCGTAAGAAATGTCTGGTGCGTTAAGGGCCGCGTACAGTGGCGTTGTAGACGCGAGAAACGTGTTCGGGGAAATAAGTTTCACGCTGAAACCCTGCTACACTTGCATCGTTTTGTGTGTCGCTTCCCCGTCCCTTTGCACCGATGTGTGCATTGTAGCGATTCTCTCAAAATTAAGACAGAGTTAAAAATAGGTCATATGAGTTAAAACGCAAAGACGAAAAGAACGTATATTTAGGCAAAAATAACGAAGGCATGAAAAAAATACGTTACAGATTTATAACGTTATATCAAGTACGTATATTTTTAATAGACAAAAACTGATTTACAACAGAATACTTATTGAGAGCAAGCACCATATCTACTCAAAATATTTCACAAAATACGACAAAACGACGTTGTATTTATACCAACGTTGTACCATTGGAAGATTCACAAAGAAATTGTCAGCAGTCAGCAGCACAACGCAATAATACAACTCATTGAAATTCCGAGGAGAAGGGAAAATTTCATAATTCCATCGTTGCCATGACTGCTTCTAAAAATGATTTGTGACTGCCAGCGCCATTTATTTTTAATTATATTTTTATACGCAGGAACGTTTTATAAAAACAAATGAGAGTAAAAAGAATGTCGGCCAGTTTCATGTAACAATTAGAAGTCGGTAAAAAGGCCAAGGAGGAGGGCTCGCAATAAATTATTAAGAAGACAAAGTTGTGGCGGAACGTTTTTATGCTGGAGACGGCGAGGGTTGCATTGTCTATCCAGCCACAAAGTGCTGACCGATATCGCTATCGATATTGGTTAGCACTTTTATCTTAAAAAAAATAAGACTAAGTAAAATATTAATCAGCTGCCTTTTCATCAAATTGATCTGTCAATAGTGTCATGGGTGAATGAATAAATAATCTAAATCTAAATCAATGGATGAAAATTATAGACGCCATTAAAAAAAAGTGTACTAGTTTTTTTTTCTCAGACGGACATCAACACAACTTTTTTATTTACGTTTGCATAGTACGGTTGAATGATTGATAAAATTGACATTACGAACATAGGTTTATTCGTAGTATTTAACCAAATTAAACGTTTTTCGTTTCATAAGACGAAGTAAGTTTTTGCATCAAGTGCAACAAAGGCAATTATGTTTACGTAATACGGGCCTGGTCGCAATTTGTCCTATAGCAGCCGTATTAAACGGATAACGCGGTTTTTACGACCCAAGTTCTGTGATGCAGATGATTTAAAATAACCTTTGGGCATTAGTGTAAAGTTCAATCTGTCATATTAAAACTACATTAGTCATTCATGAGTTATTCCAAATAATAAAAGTATTTCACCACCATATAGATATGCGATTATTAAGAATACTTAAGTATTAATAATTGTATTTAACCTTAAAAGTTACAAAATTACGATATATTTTATTCTTTGTTACACAAAAGACATAATTTTATAAAATAATTCAGCCGCCTTCGCACTATCTATACACCCTGCCCTCTACATATAAATAAGAGAAAGTATTTTATAATTTTTTTTTATTAAGTTTTTTTTTCTTTTTGAAGTACGGAATCATATAACTTAACAAATCACTTCAAAATTTTTAAAAATAATAATTAAAACGCTTGAACTTCCCATAAATTTTGTTCATTAAATTTTCAGCCGAAATGTGTACCTGTTACAAACTGATGAATCTTGTCATGTTGAAACACAAAAGCTTTGACAGCAGAAAATGAAAACTGTAATTTTTTTCTGCACTGTAGGAGACATGCAGAAAAAACTCAACAAGCGAATGTGGTCGTACCTAAATAATGGCTCAATGGACGACCGTTGCAGCCAATAAAAAACATAATTGAATTTTAAATTGAGCCCAGTGAATTTCGGTATATTTTGTGGGGGTTAGCGCAACATAGCTGTGCCAGTGCGTTGCATTTTTTAAACGTAATTCTATCTGTTGGAGTTAAATTAAAAAATGTATATTTTTCTACTGTTAAAGCAGGTATATTGTTATTATAAGCTAAACCTTCAACGTTTCGGACTTCTACTTTTTTTTCATGAAAAACGTGAAAAATATTGGTCAAAAACAACATCAAAGGCACACACAAAATACCTACTCTTCAGTTGATTGCAATGCCTGTGACTGGGAGCTCCGAAATGCGTAGCTATTCGTTTTGTTTTTAATAATAATAAAAGTATTGTCATCACACTACTTTTTTTTCTCCTATGAATAGGTACTTACCATTCTGAATATGAAACTAAAGAGTTTGAAGAAACGACAAAAAATTGCCAGAGTTTCTCTTAGAATTCTTCTTCTAAAACAAGTGAATTACTGGCGCTCGACAAACAGTCTTGACTGAGAGAGACGATATTATCAGCTTCTGTAGCGAAAACATCGCGAGTAACAAACACTGTTAATTAGTAATGTTATCTTGTTAAGCGCATTTAATTAGTCAAATCTTCTTAGGGTGGATGTACACGCGACACCTTTCCGCCATTAGCGAAGTCACTGTTAACAGAAGGTTTTACGAGTGAGTTATCGTACAACAAAAACTGGGCACGATTGGTTTGACTTCCAACTGTATACATAAGCACACAAAATGTGTACTTGATTTTTTTTATTTATAATTTATAACAACAATGTGGGCTTTAGACCTCGGGGGACTGTCGTATGAGCATTTTTCTAAATGGCTCAAATACTCCTAGATCAAAGTGTTCCTTCATGTTAATCTGGGAGCAAAGACAAAGCATAGAATGTACCAGCTGATTGTCTTCCCGTGCATATCGTGAAAGCCCATCTAGGAAATGGACGAAAATTTTAGGAGACATGTTAGGTATAGGCGATGCGGCTAACAACCTATCACTATTTTATTTCCCCTTTCCATCTGCACGCCCACAATCACGCTAAACGCACCCTTTAGGTCACGTTTCCCTTCCGTAAGGGATAAAGACCAACATAGCTATCGAATCTCGAGTACCAAAATAAAGTACTTAATATTTTTATCCTAACTTTATTCTCGCCTCTTAAGTTAGCAGACTGCGACGTAATCTCTGCAAACTGTAATCAATTTCGCACCTCCCCTTCGCCGGTGAGACACAGTTTTAAACTTAGTTGGTCGTTGTCCAAGCTTATGAGTTGACGTCGCGAAGTCACCAAGTTGCAGCGTGTTGCGACACCGAGTCGCTCAGCCCGAAGGCTGGCCCCGGTTGCCGAGGCATGGGGTACAGGACTCGACGAAATATGCACTGGTAGAGGAGTGCCAGGGTCAAGTTATTTATTCCTTAACAGTTAATAAAATTATTTAAAAATACCTAATACTACTTAAAGGAGAAGAACACTCTAAAAGAGAAGAGTCTCTGGGATAAGTTTGTGTAACGCCTCGAACTACTTCGCATAAAGAGTTTATATTATTTTTTTATTTATTTTTACGGATTTACACGCTCGGATTTCAAACAAACTCGTTCAGTATGGTTTACTTACTGGTATCTTCAGAAATGTGCTATTTATGTGGCAGAAGAGGGAGGGGTTGCTTGAGTGGCGCAGACGGGCAATAACATTAAATCAAAAATGTTGAAAACATTATTTGAGACGTAAAAAAAACTATTTTATGCCAAAAATGCATTACTTCATTATGGAAAAGAGCTGATACTCTTCAAACCACTGGACTGATTTTTACCAAACATGACTAAAAATCACCGCAAGGAATCTGACTTTCGAATGAAAAAAACCGCAACCAAATCGGCCCATCCGCTAGAGAGCTACAATACCACAAACAAACACACACACAGAGCGAGAGAGAGAGAGATATCGACGTCACCTCTCTTTTTGCGTCGGGGGTTAAGAAATTGTGTATTGTTATTGGTTGACCACCGTTGTGCACCGAGTAGCATTCAGTGTAAACTTTATTATATCTTAACTGTAGCAGTGCCTTTATTACAGCGTGCTTGTGCTCCAAACTTGTGCCTCCGTTGCTTGGGCACTACCGTGTCGCGGAAAGGGCACAATGCATTTAAGATATTTACTTTATTTTACTCCAAAACAATGCATTTGGCTTAGGTTTGACTCCAACTGAGGCTAAGAAAGTTAATTATTATTAGTAGGGTAGTTGTTACAACGCGGTTACAATTTTTTTTTATGTTAGAGAGGCCAGACAAACGAACTAGTGGGTCACCTGATGGTAAATGATCACCACTGTCCATAGACACCCAATGCTGCATTGTCATTTTTATTGTAATTGCAAGTGGGTAACACGTTGTCAGATACTTGCGATGCAAATGACTGACGTTGGCTTTACTTCGGTTTTTTTAGCATGAGAAAGAAGGGTAACAATTTTTTCGTATTTTTTTTCGAAAAGCTTTTAAAAATCGCTTACAGGAAAATTTAAATCCGTAGCAAAACAAATCACAATATTCCAGGGATTTTAAATAGTAGCTGCCTCTAATTTATTTTTATAACTGTTTTTCAGTAAAAAGACATGTCAAGATTGTGTATCTTTTGTTCTCATGCTAAAACAACGAAGTAAGTATAGTAGGTACGCATATAGGCGTTAATATACAAAAGGTCACCATTGCCATGCCATTACTACCATTAGCCAAATCTGAGGCCTGCCACCCGAAGGCTGAAAATCCTTTCGACGTCATAAAATATAATGTGACTGTCAACTTGAAAGTTCGACTTTAGCGACATATTCGTTTGATAAGAAGTTGAAAACCAACCTCTTATTTGGCCAACCGTACGCAAGGTGCAGGCACTCCTTACTTAAAATATACTTTGCAGTAATAATTCCTCAACTTTACAGTTTTCTAGAAAGGAAATTAAATTAAACTTGATATCGTTTAGATCTAGATTAACCCAGTTACAAGTCTCACATTTCGACGCCAGCTTCCTCCTCACCGCCGACCGCAAGATGTTGGTCCTGGTTCATCGTAAACACTTTAGATTTTATGGATGATAATAAATTGAACTTGTAGCTAAAGTTAATTAAATTTTCTTTAAGCCTGCTTTAGATTAGACGAAATAATAACGTCCTGGCGGTTTTAAGGGTGTTCTGAAACCATAAACTGTGGTACGTGCGTGCTGAATATTTCAGGGACGTTTATTACTTTAGAACATAAATCTCTTGCTCGTTTATATAGATAGATAAAATGTTTATTTGGTAAACACACATAATCAAGGTTACAGAAGACAAAACACATCAACGAGTCAAACTTAAAGCGGAACATTTTTCCGTTGTATGTATGCACTACAGCAGTTTCAAAGAGCCATGACACATAACACAATTTTATTTTACTGGACTGTTGAAATGAAATTAATTTATTTGCATCCATTCCAGAGACATGAAGTAATTAAGCTGTTGACATGTTATAGCATTATTTATGGGATTTTTTAACTAAACTACGCACGAAATTTTAAAAAGGTGTCATTTTCTTCATGACATTTCCTATTCCATCGCTCGAGTCTGACAAAGTTTTAGATTTTCGGCCTTTTACTTGTTTACGTCTTTACACCTTACGGGTTGGACATAGGCAGAGCCTAAGGTACCAAGACCTAAAGGCCACAAGGGAAGGAGCAAGTGGCAATGCAAATCAAAGCAGTCAAGAACGAACCCCTTGGTCATGATTTAGAGTTACAAAACTAAATCTGAAATAAAGTTTGCGGCAAGTTGTCAAAATTAACTAGCGCTCTAATTTCCTTCTACTCAGCTAATATTTTTTCTTTCGGCATAATATTTCGCCACTTTCGGATAGTACTGTGGAGTAATGTGCTTCAGACTACAACGTACAGCTGCAATTTTAGATCCTAGAGACACATTTCAACACAAACTTGATCACAAGACAACCTGACACTTTTATCGTCCCTAACCCAGCGACTTTATAGTCTCAAACTAACCGTGTCCCCAAGACGCGTAAAGCTCTATTAGTTCCCAGTGTTTTCACGCGCGTCCCAATATTGCCTCTACGGCAGTGCTGCCATTTGCAAATTTCGCTGTATTTATACGTAGTTTCGTACCTTATTTGTTTGTCATCAATATGTTATTATGTTATGTTTGTTATGTCCGACATTTGTTGATGGTTATTTTAACGGTCCACAATTTGCTGTATTTTGGTATATGACGTATAGCTTTAGCTTGTTGATGTCAACATGTTGTGTCAGTCATGGTTGTTATTATGTGACATTTATACCTACTGATGCACGTGTCTCTCTTAGTGCTATCTGGTCCATAGAATAGATTCGTTAATTTACACATAACTTCGCAGATTTTTACATACATGATTAAAAATCAAATTCGAGTGCCATCTACGTACCTGACTTCCGCATTTTTGGTGTAAAATACTCGAAAATGACAACAATTTTGTATGAAAATATTTGGTTTGTCTTTCAGCCCTTTTATAGTCTTTTATGTGGGTATCTATTGTTATACAGATTCATGTTTTTTATTACTGATTATATTTTACACAATTGGATACATTTCAATCATAATTCGACTATTGGAAACCCACTAGAACTCTATGCACTCATAGGCAATTTTTGTTAGTCCAGATAATTTACAAATTTTTCACACTTGTAACACAGATTTGTGAAACTTTCACATGGCAGCACTGCTCGACGGGCGAGCAAACATAGCCGGCGTGTTATCTTTACCGAAGTAACGAATTTGTGGTGTTAATGCGTTTGCTGTGTAAACGGCGGGTGGCGGCATTAGCACCGGCGAAGAAATAACATCGCCTCGTTCAGATCGCACGGAATATCGCTCAAATAGGTTACGCTAAGTGGATACGGCTAAAGATTAATGGCGTTACTCTTGATTATTGTACATTCTATTGGAGAGTACTCTTAATCGGGAATTCAAAAAGAACATTCATCACTACATAAACAAAGTGATCTGCCGCGTCAGTCTGTCTGTCTATTTGCCTGTTCGTAATAAACTCAAACACTACTGAACGAATTTTCATTCACTAAGATTTTACACCTTTAGTTAACCCTTTAATTAACAATGTGAACTATACTTTACATGATTTAAGACTACTTTTTTGTATTTTAACATACGATGGGGTTTGAATCATGCCTTTTTTATAGGGTTAAAAATGGTTTATTTCTACCAATTGTTTATTCCACTATTTTCCTATACTGTAATTCCTAATCATTTCACTACCCGCAATAGTTCAAGTAAGACTTAAAGCTCTTGGCAACCACTGCTTGTTAATTTGCAAAAAATATCTAATCAGTCTAGCGAACACGAGGAGTTCTTCCGAGAATTTTAACGAGATCACTTAAAGAGCTTGATTAAGAAAAATATCTCTGCAGTGAAATTACAAATCGTGGTGGAAAATACAAATACTACGTCTATTTACACTTGCAACCCTTTTACATGTAACACTGTTTAAAATAATACCGCGACTTTGTGACTTTGTGGTATTATAATTTATTGACCAGTTTTAGAGTAGCACTGCCAATTAATTAAATAAAATATACAAATTTCGAGATACTCTTACTTCTTATGTAAACTTTATAATACCACCAAGTCAGCATATAAGTTAACCATCATCATCGGCATTTTACAAACTACTAGACTTACTAGAGTTTTCTCCCAAAGCACGCTGAAGCCGATCATGACTTCCTACCACCTAAAGTAATTCGTTTTCAGTTGTAACTAACTATCAATCAAAGCTTTAGATAAACGAAGAGAAAGTATCTACAATATACGACTACTTAGACGATTAAGAAAAGACCGCACCAAAAAAAATTTCTTAGCAAGAAAGCGTATATAAATTTCAAAAATCAGAATAAAAGTAGCGCTATATCAGCTGTGATCTTGATTGGGTCTTTCTGAAGATATACCAAGTGCAAATAGGTACTACACGAAATCTTTAATTAGCATCTCACTTGTCAAAACAAAACTTCGTTTGGAGCTGAACTGAATGTCCAATAGAATAGAATCAAATTAACTGGCAATAGCAAAGCACAAACGGCTCCGAGACGACGATAAAAGACACGCCTTTAATGAGACCCGGATCCCTCGGGCTGACACTTTAATATTTTATCCCGTGTAAAGTTTGCTACTCACTTGGATATATCCAAATAATACAAGATTATGCAGTGTTAGCAATGGCTTCTTTCCGTCCTATGGGCCGATGTTTGAAAATACCTCTCGCAAAATTATTTTACGTTCCACTCAAAACGTTACCGCCTGTAAGTGTAGTGAAAATATTTTCCATGTGTTTTAAAAAAAATCAGCTCGCAGAATGTGGTTGTATAATTTTAAAGATTGGTGATATTTAAGAGTTTGCATTGGATCTCATATGTCTCAGACGAATGTTATCTCTGTATAAACCGCGTGTTAGATTAACGAGTCTAAAATTCACGAAAACCTCTAGAACTCTAAATAATTCATGCGGCCAATAAAAAAGACGATGCTAAGATAAATAAACACGAAAATTTCTCGTGACGGAAAGCAAACTTACCTTCAAATTTTCTGCACAGCATTTTCTACATGAATTTCAAATGATTTATTCAATGAGACCTTAAATATTAAAGAATTTACAAACAAAGCTAGATAAGAGCCTGGCAGTGACGGGCGACGGCAGATATCACCAGAAAGATTGACGGCAAACGAACTCGGTCTTGTTGGCAAACTTTTGTGTCCCTATCTGCATACAATTTCATTCAGGCCATTTCTTAATAATTAAATCACGATAAAAAGTATTGCGTCTGACGCTTGACGGGCAGATTGTAATTATATGGAGGAAAATTACAATTTGCAATTAAGTTTTACTTTGAGCTCTTGGAGGAATCGTTTTAATATTTAGGTATTTGGTATTGGAATGTTATTCGTGAGTTTTTTAACAAAAAAAATTACGTTCATTCTGCATGTGTTGGTTTTGTTTTAAAATATTGGTCGAAGTGTAGAAACTGTTACTACATGCCAGTGATGCCAGACCTAATAGTTGTATTAGTACAGTTCGTGAACGCTTGGAATGCCATTCGGGTGTGTCTTGCTGTGTATCTCACTCTTATGGGTTTGAGTGAGCCCGAACGGCATTCTCAGAGCTGACGACTTTTTAAACCATCCAACCTTTAGTTTTCATCCGGCGTTTTATTGCTATAAAATTTTTTAGGTACCGTTAACCGGGGGACTGATAATTTTGGGGATTCTTTGAACGTTTTAAAATTGCTATAAAATCGATATTGTCCATATGCGGTGAATGTTTGGCATGTAGACGCAAAGGCGATCGATGAAGCCATCGATTGGAAGCAGTAAACGCAAAAAAAAATAACGCTTTCGTAATTATAACTACTTTTGAAACTCACCGCATTAATCAAAGTCACTCCGGCTTATGGTATTTCAAAATTTTACCAAATTATGTCAAAATTTTACTAATATCTTATCCTCAAAAGCACGCCAGACATTCAGATAGAGTCACTCTTACATCTAATAATATTAGTTTATAACTCATTTTAGTTTATAAGCACTTTTAGTTTTACGACCGGAGATAACACGACGGCACTTAAAGTAAATACTTGTAGTGAATGGATGGCGCTCTCGAAAGATAACCAAGTGTTATGGGAAGGTCAGAGTTCCAGCAATTTGTTTGTACTGATCCGGCCGGGGAAGGGATGAGCTGGCCGCTGGCCGTGAATTGTGTTTTAACATCTAAAACGCCAAAGCGTAAGCGATAGCGGTCTGTAATGTTTTAAACTTATGCGGTTAACACTCACAATTTAGGTGACGCATCGCTAAGCAATTAATCGAAAACAGAGCATTGAGCTTTGAGCGTGATTTTTTGTTTTCGTGTTTGAAGAATCAGGTTTTCAAATGTTACTTTGATCTGCTTAGTAATCGCTGAGAAAAATCTAGATCCAGACCACCAAAATACCCGATTCGTCGTCTTAATACTATCACAACGGAAATTAATCATGTTATCATTTCTCTCTCTTCTTCAACCTTTATCTACTCACGGCTGAATATATAGGTGTCTTCCAATTTTGTCGAAGTTGCGCTGTCGTATGCTTCCTGCATCCAGTTTTTCCCTGCTGCTCGTGCTCGTGCCAAGTCGTCAGTCTATCTTGCGGCCTGCCTAGTGTTCTCGCACTTTTGCACCCAGTCCGTGGTCAGTCATGTGATTTTAAGTTACCTTGAAATTGCGGCTTAGTCTACTCATGATCTGATGAGTATCATGCGCTGTATCTATTGCCTACGTTGCCGACGAAATTAATAAAAGTTTGATAATTAAAAATGCAGTACCATTTAGCATTGTTCTTTTAACACTTGAGGGCGACCTGACGCTACATATACTTATATTAATTTAGCGATATTTTAACACTACAGATACATTTCGTTTGATTTGGTTGTAACATTTTTTGCAATAAAGTAATAGTGCTCAAACAAGCGAAATTCGCCAGCTGGCTCTTAAAACTTTGCAGTGTTAAAAATTGCAAGCTTTATTAAAATGAGATTTGCATAACAAGCTTAAATCCTTATAGGCACATCAAAGTCCCAGCAAACTATTAGTCATGGCTATATCTAATTGCTTATTAATAATAGTAAATAGTAATACAATAAATTACTAATTGGTTATATGTAACCCTCAAGATCCTTCACAAAATGTCCGTGTTTATGTTTACGTTGAAGCGTCAGCAATTAGAACAGTTTGTTAGTTGCCGCTAGTGGTACCATAAATTTGCTGATAATCATTGAGACATTTACGTGAAAGTGTTCAGGACGTGTTTACTGTCAAAAACTTTCACCAGAGGCTCTGGATAGGATCTAAGGCAGGCCGCGAAGCCCGCCGCCGCCCGTCGCCGATGCCTGCCCACGCATTAAGCCTCTCGAAGCCTGAAATTAAATCGGCCGTGTGATTTACATTTTAATATGGTGAGGGACTCACCTGTCGTAAAATCAAATTTATGGTATTGACTGAATAGCATTAGCCGTTCATTTGCTCGTAAACTCCTCCGCGACTCCTTCTCCCATCTTTATGGTGATGAAATTAGCTGATCAATTTTGTTCAGAGCTCCTAATGCGATCGGCCGTTGATGCTTTTTAGAGAAAATGGGAATGCTGTGTTCCGTTTTTCCAAGAGGAATCTAATCTTACGACTCAAAATTGGGGGCTTACTGTTAAAAGAGCTCGGATAATTGGATGTTGGCTTGATAAATAGCGTAGGCCCAAGTTTCAGCGTTATTGCCTGTAACATGCAAGTAAATAAGGTTCGAGACGAAAGTTTTTGTTTGTGAATCGAGTCTAACTCCACTGTTATGTACCTTGTTGTCTAACAAATATATTTATGTAAAAAAGTGCCACTTCTTGAGATTATGAGGAGAAACACAATTTATTTGAACTATCATTACTTTTTTTTTGTTTTACAGCATCTAGTACTGTAACATTGTTAAAAAAATTGTCACACTTGTGTCATGTCATCATTCAATGTGATAATGAAAATTCACAGTGATACCTAGTAAAATGTGTGCTCTTTTTCGTTCACAATTCATAATCTTGCCAACTTCTCATTATTATTCCAACAAATTGAGGCAAGTTGAGCTAGGCGCCGTTACAACCTAATCCTTACCTAAACTGGCCGCACCGGAGAATTAAGCAAAAACAAACGTAAATGCCCCATCTGTAAGAAATATTATAGGCCATTAGGGTGTCCGCACTACGTCAGTAAATAAACTATCTGCTATTATACGAATGAGAGTTTAAGTCTGCGCCGAATGTACCGAAACGAGCGTCGTCAGCAAAGGCAAAACACCTACAGAGTAAACACGCTAGAATTATTCATGAAGCTATTTATTTGTATTGCTTACTTACCTTGCTTTCACAGGGGCTCCGGTTTTTGCACTTGACTGCTTATTTGCGGCATAAAACTTAGATAAACAGCCACAACAATGTACTCTACGCTAATCAAGATTAATTGGACTAAGAAAAGAGACTACAATGCGTTCAAGAAACGTCTCAACTTATTTTTTTTAACGGCGTATTTAGACAAATTGCTTCGTCTAATAAGAATTTGGGCACAAATTTAATTTTTAAGACGAGCTTTTTCGATTACGGTATAGATACTTGGAGTTCTACACTTTGAACAGGGAGTATCAAGTCAATCCGATCATTGGGAGTCAAAATTCAGTTGCAGTATTTCGACACCTTATATTGGAATTTAAATTAAAAATTAAATAAAAGCTTGAAAAAATACACTACAAAAAATGGTTACTTATAAAAATTCAAGTATAACACTTCCCTTATAAAATCCGCAAATCATTTTACAAAAAGGTTTATACATAAAGGTTGTTTGAAAGGTAATCCGGTGAATTCTGGACGTGTCAGCCGGCCGGATGTAGGTGGCGCCACGCGCGTGACGGAGGCGACAGCTTCCGGCGCGAGACGTGTCCCAGCCTGCTGTTGTTTTGTGGTGCCCCTACTGCCCGGTTAGAAAATATTGTTTACCCCTGCTTTCTTTTGAGTGCAGTATTCGGCTGCGTGCTGAAGTCATGTAGCGTCGGCCATTTGTTACGTAGGTATTCTTTCAATAGACTCGAGTGCTCTAAAACGGTTTGTTATTGTTTTAAAGGTTGCTTAATAGTATATTTGATAGCTCGATAAATTTGGAGATAGAGAGGACTTTAATCATCTAGGCTGGCTTAGCATCTGCGACCCTCCGGTGTTTATGGTATCCACGGGTAGTACTCATGTAACCTCCTGTGATCCATTTGCAAGCGTTTTTTACAAAAAAGTCTACATGGACATCTCGGGCTCGCACTTCTGACTTTTTCGGAATTTAAGTGCGACATCTTATTTTGAAGTGTGAAGGTTTTCGGTGAAGGAAAACATCGTGAGGAAACCTGCACACGACTGCGAAGTAATTCATTGGTGTGTGTAAAGTTCCCAATCCGCACCGGACCCGCGTGGGAACTATAGCTCAAGCCCTTTCATTGTGAGAAGACGTCTGTGACTAAGAGTGGGACGTATAGAGATGATGATGATGGTGACATGAACATTTTTTCCAGAATTTAACTATATTCACGAGCAAAAATAAGGGATTGCTTTTCATAGAAATTTGTATGAAAAGTTGAAAAGTGACCCGTTATTTTTGCTCGGCAGTGTATTTCTGACTCAGAATCGATTATCACAAAAGGTAAATGATTCCAAATAAGAACCCAAAATAAAGTAAAAAATGTTTATGTAGACTTTTTTAAAAAAAAACTTGCTCGCTTCGTATTTCTAGAAAAAGTGTAGGATTAGCAAAAAAAATTATAACATTTTTAAAGCAATAGAACTAAACTTAATCCATTCAAATAGCGATGATATCAATAAATCAACAAGTTCAACGGACGTTATTGACTGTAATTATTGATGTTTGAAACCAAACTTCCGAACCCGTAACCCTTGATCATTCTGCGAGGAAATCAGAACTGTCTAACACTCCAAATCCCAAAACTAATCCAAACTGGGTCGCTGAAATCCACGCACTCGAGATCTGCGTGCTTGGACTTATTCGGCAACGACAAAACAATAACATAGCGATATTGCAACACGTTACGGTTATCCTAGAGTGGAGACCACGTTTGGGAAAGCGTAGTGTGGGACGCCCTGCGACGCGTTAGACGGATGACCTTAGGAGGACAGCTGGCAGTCGCTGGATGAGGGAAGCCCAGGATCGCGAAAGTTGGCGCAATATGAAGGAGGCCTACGTCCAGCTGTGGACGGACAATGGCTGTAGATAGATAGATTGAAACACGTGTTATTTTAACAAAATATATACGAGTATCGTGATATCTACTAGGATTACCTGCAGCCCTGGATTATACTTTTTGAAGCTGGGGATTGATGGATACCACTCAAAATATTAGCGCGCGTTAGTCCCTTACTCGTTTATATTAGTGCTATATCAGTGCTTATATTATTATCTGGCGGCAAAGACAAATAAATCTGCGAAATTACTGCCAAACGTGGCATCCGTCTTAGCTCTCTAGGAGTCTACGCTTTGAAATAGATGGGTTACAGCGACGATCACTTAGAATAGAAATAAAGAAAGAAAGAAGACATTGATTCCTTTTATAGAAAAAAAACACCGACATGAAAAATAGAATAGGAAGGATGTTTGCACAATGCGTGTTATGTTGTTCTGTGACTAGTAGTGGGACATATTTAAAGGCTGGATATGATTCTGGTGATGACATGGTCTTTTGTCTGATCCAGGTGCCATAATTTTGTGCTCCTGCTATTACTGTGACTTTGGTCATTTGTCTCTCTTATTTTCATAAAAATACAAATCTTGCTCGAGATACTACAACTCTCGTTGGCGTATCACTTAGGGTTTTCTAATAAGGATACTTCGCCGTCGGTCGCATCACGTCCTGGCACTCTACATTTTACGAGCGCCGTAAAATATGAAACAAAATAAACGTAAACATTACAATGGCTGAAACCGTGGATTCGCTACATGTCGAACTCGGGTTGTTGAACTCGAAATCGTTGCTCTTCGTTGCGTTGACGTTTTTGAATTAAAAAATGATTCTTTTTTTATTTCTGGTCTTCTTTAAGAACTTTGCTAGGCTTTAGCTACAAATCTTATACAATTTCAGTCTACAAGTTCTTAATAAACTGTTCTGATGATGTTTAGCGGTGCTTTACCAATCTCATCCTCTGATTTGGGACTACGCACTGACAACCGTAACTTGACCTGTTCGCTCGGAGGCATTGGTACTGAGACAAGTGTCTTGATGATGGTCATGTCAACGTCACCGGATGCCCGACGTCCAAACACTTGACTCGGTACAATGTCTTCAAGGAAACGGGTCAAGAATTCACAAACGATATTTTTTTATGAGAATAACACAGCTGTTCTTCAGAAAATATAATTTTCTCCGTAACTAGTAACTTTATACGTTCACAAAATGTAGGCGTATTTTAGTTTTAGGTATTTCAGAATAGAAAATCACGGCTTCTAGTGAATTTACGACGCAATTTGATTAAATGTCTTACAAAACTTGTAAATGTTTTGATTCCACTTAATCCTATTGAATTATGAAACTTATACAATGTGATACAATTCACGAATTTAAAGTTTCAATTCTAAGAATTGATAATGTAAACACATTCTAAATTTCCAGTCATCTGTATTCCAAGCTGATACTTAAAATCTTTGCATTTCGTATCAAACAAGTTATTCACAATCATTTTATTCAGGGCGATGTAATGATATTTAAATGAGCCCTTTAATTTGACGTGATTTTAGTTCAAATTATTTAGGTATCTAATGAATTGAAACTGAAATGAGAGGTATTCGTACAGCTATTATAATTTAATATAAAGATGTGGGACTAAATTACGAGAAAAGTTAATTTAGCCTCCGAAATATATTTATTTAATGTTCTTTTAGATATTTACATATTGAAATCGTACCGCAGACTGATTAAACTAAATCCTAAACATCTTACATACGTCATCTCATTCCTCAAATCGAATATTCGTCGTCTCACTCCTAATATCGTCCGTCACCTTCCCACCCATTCCACAAAGATAATAGAAAATGTTAAATTAAACTAAGCCTCATCGTTTATCTATAAAGGCATATGGTAGTGGTGCAAATTACGTGATTACATAAAAGAGAAATGTAATGTTTTTGTACGTGTATGTTAACTTAACATTCGTTTGTCTGTATTTATCACTTTAACATTTGCCTATCATTTTAACAAGAAGGGCTTAGATTTCTAAACGACACTGAAAATTAGAACACAGAAAAATCCGAAAAGTAAAGCCTATAGCCGGGAATCGAACCCGGATCCTCATCATTCCGTGATGCGTGGTATACCGCTACACCATCCATAGCAGGTGAGCAAGCGCAATTATTAAATAATTTGATAGTACCTATCATTTGAAAAACAACGCCTTCTCTCGTCCCTGGTGAGCAGTAGATGTTCCACGGGAATTAGTAATTTTGTCGTACAGACACATCATTCAAACGGATGACGCTTGGCGACAAAAATTCGCATAGTAACAAGGTCGCGTGACAGCTAGTATCAGATAGAAAAATTCGAAGGCTTACTCACCTGCTATGGGTGGTGTATTGGTATAGCACGCATCACGGAATGATAAGGAGCCGGGTTCGATTCCCGGCCATAGCTTTACTTGTCGGATCTGTGTGTTTTAATTTTCAGTCGTTTAGAAATTTAGTTATCAACGGAAAACCGTAAAAGTAAACATAAAAAAATAAGAAGTAAATTGTTCATTAATTTGATAGTACCTAAGAAGGGCTTGTAACTTGTAATTTAGCTTTGAGTAACTTAACTTCATGTAAATATTTAAACTTCTGCACATTTCGCCGGTTTGAATCCATAGGTAACACATAAAAATAAAGCAGGTGGTATCGAACTCACTGGAACTAGAATCATTTGTATTCAAACGCAAGTTCAGCGTGCAAAATGTTGCCAATAATTCCGAATGTGGTGCCACGAGTTCCTTTCTAACTTATTAACACAGCGCGATCTGAACTTTACCGTTGGGAGCATAGAATCGAATTCTAACTTTGTATTTCCTATAGAAGAGTCATATTGCAAAATCATGGAGAGTCCTTCGTATTGAATGGCTCACATGAACCGTAAAAAGATAAAGGATGCTTCCTGGGGTTAGCCTTTAGGGTTTTATTTCCTCGTTCGATAAAGTACCTGTAATATTATCCTTATAGATTTGCTCTATGAGGATATTATCTGGCGGCGAGTTACTGCTTCACCCTACCTGATGGGAGATAAAGTTATAAATCGAATGTGACTTCGGCCGGGGCCTTTTATTATTGCCATTTTGCACTTGTGAGTTTGAAAAGTGGTCAACGATGCGCTATTGAGTTTTCTTTTTGAGATATTTGAGTAAACTTAAAATAGACTTTAATTCTGGAAACAAAATGTCATAATGATTATTATTTGAGTCAATTTTGAAGGATTTTTTTAAATGTTTGTGTATTAGATACAAGAGTTTTTCTCATTGACTTAAACAGACCTCACAAAATTTTAGACCACTAAAAATCATATCTTTACAAAACAATCGCTTAAAATCTTATACTCATATTGAAACCAAAAATGTATGTTGTCACCACAGAACCTTGTAACATTTACGCCATACGATAAATATAGTGATAGACAAATGAAAAAAAACTATGATAAGATCCTATGGTGGCCCTGGCATCAAATTGGTTGACTGTACCAGACGCAGAAGTTCCGCGTCGTCGTTTGGATCCGGCAATTCGCGCTATTCTCATTCAAATACGGCTACGCAAACTTTGAAGGCACAGGTGCTTCCGTGTGGCTTGTACTAGTGACCCGGCCTGACTCCGCCTGGCCTGGATAAAAGTTGTCTACGTCGTTGGTTTTAATGTACGTAACGCTTTGTAGTCAGAATACGGTTGCGCCATTATATTTTCGTTTTGAAAAACAATAATGAGTCATGATAAAAATCAGTATAGCTCTTGCAATTAACGATGGTGAGTGAACTTTACTTGTGGTAAGCTCTACTCGTATCTGCGTGCGGGTCTATGTGTGCGTGAGAGCGAATACGGGTATGGTAAGCATAAAAAATAAAGAGAAATATCGCTCGAAAATCACTCCGTAATGCAGATACGTGTTTACCACAAATAAAGCTCACCTGCCATCGTGAGCTCCTTGGAGCTAGGTATATCCATTAAAAAAAATCGAATCGGTAGGGGTCGTTTTTTAGCCCTATCTTTGACATAATTGTTACTAATCTGTTATAAGCAATCTCACGACTTATCTGTTTTTAAGTGTGTGTAATTCATCTGAAAACTTACACTCAGCATCCTGGACTATCTGACATTTGTAAGAATCCTATCAGACACCCTTTTAAACGATATGGTTGTCTGGTACATTTGTTTGTCTGCTATACTATTTAAAATGTAAACGCATTTCACAATGGGACCTTAATGTATTCAGGATACCATAAATATCTATAAAGTTACATTAGGTTTGATTTATATGGGTAACGTTCCTGAAAAATTTACGGTTTTAGAGAATATCGCATTGGCATAAAGTAGAATTTAGAGCGAAAATACGTTAAATGGGTCAAGTTTAACCGTGGCTACTCTAAATGCATGGGTATTAATTATATTCTGTTGAAAAGAATGCCATATATATTGTTTATTAACCTTTAACCTCAATATTTAGAATGTTATTTTATCCTCAGTGAATCGGTGTGTGATTTGCAATCGATTTATTTACGTTACAATACGATGGACGTGCCAGCCTGCGCATCTTCTTGTATATTTAGAGGACTTCCACGGGTACGCGTGTTTTTACTGTGCCCGTTTAATAAAAAACCGCAACTGCGTGAAAACTTGCCATGAGCGCACGTGTCTATAAGTAGAACATGCTTCAATCTGCACATACACAATGGTATAAGGTATAAGAAATCCCATAATCAAATGATATAGATGTAATATAATGGCATCGTTCCCACGGGATATCCGGTATCCGGGACAATTGCGGTCCTTGAAGGAAAGGTCCACCTACCTGCAGCCCTGCATACCTACATAATTTTACCATAATATCCGATATTCAAAAAGTCTCTCCGTAAAGAAAATTTAATCGAGTCCCCTCCGTCAATGAATAATAATCACCACCGTTTTCTTTAAAAACGAATGAAGCCCTTAGATATTCCAAAACTCGTTTTGGACCATTATAAAGTAAGCAGAAGCTCATAAATTAAAACCTACTACGTAATTATAATTGAATTCCCGGCAAATGTTCATGATTTCGTTTAATATAAAATTCTGTATAGGGAAAGTTTCGTGAAAAATCTCAACTTTCTCCCGTTTTTTGTAGAGCCCAATGAAATGTTAATGGCCTATAAAATGAGTTCGGCTAAAGGTGCCTAACTAGCACGCTCCACCGAAAGTTTGACTTGCGTTCAAAATTAGGTAACTTGTATTTTCTTTTCGAACTGCGTTGCGGTGAAGGCCAGGAAAAACCGTACAATATGAAAAGGTGAGCGAACATTTGGTTCATGTTTTACGGCTCAGGTAACTCAGACCACAATATGGCTTGATGGTAAACGAAGTGATCTAAGTTGGAGCCTGCTTGTCTAGTTAATGCCCATTCGTCCTAAATTCTATTAGCTAGTTAAGTGATAAATTTAAATAGTTTGATTAAGGTGCGACCACACCGTTGCGTTTATGCAACATAATGTATGAAAAAACGGTGAGAAAACGTGACGCCTACGACACGTCACTGCACATACGCCGCGGTGTGATCGCTCCTTAATTTCTAGAGACGGCTACATAATCTTTACAATAATATTGTGTTTCCAAACAGTTCATGAAAATACTAATGAAATACTCGTCTTTCTTCTTAACAATATACTGATTGAAAACAAAATATGTAATAACTATGTAGGTAAGTACTTATATCAGCGTAGAACTGTTATCAAAATTATCTTCGAACCATCAACAACAACAATGTGGCGTTGGATTTTGGCACACGCTGTGACTAAGGTAATATTTTTAGATTAATCCGTTTGGATATTCTGTAGCATAAATGGATTTGGGTTGAAAAATGTCGCTTCAAATTCACGAAACATAGGGTTACCGTAGAACAACGTTATACGTAAACTAAGATGATTAAAATGTTTTCACGTTTATTTACAATGAAAATCAGTAAAATTTATTTCATTGTAGAAAATATTTTGTTAGAAGCCGAAACTAAGGGCTTTTGTTTTGTATACAATCTTACCGCTTAGATTCGACCTTAGATATACATATAGAACACCGCAACATAATATCTCTTACATAGTCATATAATATTTAATTTACTAAAAGGGACTATGTGTACTTCCCAGAGGCAACCCTAAACAATAGGATTTGGTTTCTAGTTTTAAACCAAACCGAGCCAATGTCGACAGAGGAAGCGAAACAAAAGAGCGTAACCTATAGATTTCGTGTATGTTTTTATTGGACCAACACTCGTCCGACGATTGCTATAAATATTAGGAAAATACATTGAGCTCTTCCATTGATTAATTGTATTGTCGACGTGTTTTTGTTTGGTGTTTCTCGGGAACGGCTCATTCCTGGGAATGGGAACGGAGAGCCGGTTTGCGTTAATGTGTTTCACGGGTTCTTTATTGAAAATGTTGCGGAAGTACTTACATAATATTTATTTTGATTGAAATTTCTGAATTTTTGCAGAAACTCGTTTTGGAGTATTGTTGATCTAAATAAACAACTTACTGATTATCTGCTAGCCCAAGATTCTTACTTACTTAACTGAGAAATAAAGGCAATCTTCAAACCATGTTTGAGACTAGTTCTGCGGCGAGTTTCCGCAATAATATTTAGAATTATGAACAAAATTTAAGTCGTTTGAT
Source organism: Pandemis corylana (assembly GCA_949127965.1). Lineage (NCBI taxonomy): Eukaryota > Metazoa > Arthropoda > Insecta > Lepidoptera > Tortricidae > Pandemis > Pandemis corylana. Next base: position 8,449,228 of record OX421866.1, on the reverse strand, counting down.
TTTTAAATACATTTCCAATATCAATAGCCTTCTCATACAAATCATTTAACTGTCCATAAAATGCTTTTTGAATTACGGAAATGAAATCGGGCCGGACCGCAACGCTTTGATTGGTCAAACTTGTTTTGTGGTTGTCGCTTCGGCCCTTTTAGATGGCTGTGGCCGCGGGCATTATTCACGTAATGAACTCAATCATCACATCATTTTGTGTAACGCTAGTATGTACTTAGTTATTGGTGTATAGGTACTAATAATACTGTAAATGCCAAAATATGTGAGTATGTCTGTTTGTATGTTTTTACTGTTTCGCGTTAGACGGCTGAAATATCTAGATGAAAATTTGACCTATATTTAGTACTAGCTGTTGCCCGCAACTTCGTCTGCATAGAATTCGTTTATCGCTATCTCGCGGGAATTACGCAATTTTCCGGGATAAAAAGCAGCCTATGTGTTATTCCAGACTATAATCCATCTATGTTCCAAATTTCATCCAGATCTGTCCAGCTGTTCTGGCGTGAAAGAGTAACAAACATCCAAACATTCTCACAAACTTTCACATTTATAATATTATAAGTAGGATGTAGTTGGATCTTTAGAGCAACACATAAGCGTGCTATTTTTATCCCTATTTATCCATGGTTCTAGGATTAAACGCCGATGGAAACTCGGAGAAATCATGAAATTTTAACTGCCAGATCTAAAGCATCACGCGAGCGAAGACGCGAGTAAAAGCTAGTAAGAATATGTAGATGACTTTTTTTTCGGTTCAAAAAATTACCATTGCTATTGGTTGCAACGCCAGTGAGCTAACCTAGAAACGACCTTTAATAATCCGTTAGCAAATTTTCACGCGTCAAGGTCAAAGTGAATATAAAGTACCTACCATTGTTGTTCGCATTGTTCCTGCATGAATCACATTTTCAACTACAACCCAAGCCCTGGACACGAAGATGCCTATTACCTAAGCCCCACAAAACACAAATTTTACGTGTCACGTTTGCCGTATCACGTTTCCCCGACGAACTCAATTTCGGAGCCCCGTTAAAAACTCCAACCCTACTTTCCATAACAATCTGAAATACCAATAAAGTTCCCGCAACGCATTCGCTTGACACCTTACTAACAAACGAATGTACGCAACAATCTAACCGAACAAATGTTATCTATTCTGTTTAACGACATGTAGTCGAGAAAGAATCGGTATCGGGCCGCGTAAATCGTCCGTAACGGTCCGACTAGACCGTTTGCATTGACTGTTGCGTGCATATCGTTTGGTTTTAAAGATGGTTAAATTGGTGATTTTAAATAAAGTGGACTCTACCTCTCCTCGGCAATGAAACCACAGCAATAGGATACCAGCTAGTATACAACAAGGAAAGCAGACAAAACAGATACGTTACCAGGCCAGAGGGCTAAGATAAAATACCTCATGCGCCAATAATTTTACAGGCCGTTTTGATCTCCACGCCGAATAACAGCGTAGCGCAAGCACTGCTTGGAGAATGCTTGCTGAATATGTAATGGTGGCCCGGTCGGACGCTGCACAAGATCTACCACCCGAATTAAACCAAAATGTCAATTTTGATGTGTGTCAACGCATAACCAATTTGAGGACACCCGAACTCGCATAATGCCTGCTTGAGAGCGGGTCAAGATATGATTGTCTGAAGAACGCAGCGATGACAGAAACCAAGTTGCTTCAAAGAATTACACAACTGTTCGAAGAAAAAGTTTAAAAAATAATTAATAACAGATAGGTAATAATAATGAATAGCAATCAAAAAATTAAATAGCAACAGGATATAGTAATTCGTTGGTATTGTTATGTCTTCATAAGTAACAGTTATTCGTGTTTAAATACTTTGTTCATTATGCGTAGAGATTGATTACCATTCATTCTAAAGTTTTTTTTTTGTAATCTTTATTTTTAAGCTTGGATCATTAGAGGATGAACATGTCAGTTCCAAAGGTATATTTTAAAAAACAACAACAACCACAAAGTAACATGTTTTTAACGTAAAAATGACAGAATTGAAAAATTATCTAAAAAAACAACCGTATACGAAAATAGCTTGAAAGTAATTCTAAAGCGAGAAATAAAAGTAAATGTAAATCGTGTTAATAATTTAATAAAAACTAACGTTGATTTGTGCAGCAGGTGCTGTGTCCTAACTTCGTTACATATCAAAGCATTAGCGACCGGTAATAGTAGGATCTATCTAATGCTCCCAAATGTGCATAATGCATTTAATTATTTACGAGCTCTATTTACTCCGTAAATCTTGGTAACAGCGGTCCGTAATAACATAATCCTGATATAGAGGCACACTTGCAAGCAAATCAATTATATTAATTGCTGGTTGAACATTAACGCCAGATTTGTGATTACCATTCATGTTATGTTTATGTATTTTCTTTATAACCTCACCCTACGCATACACTTTCAGATAAAAATGTGTGCACTGAATGTCTGAACATTCCAGAAAAAGTAGATTTAGCTATACAAAATCTGAAACCTTTCATCATACAAAGTTTATTCCTCCTGAAACCTGGCGAGACGTTAAACAGCTCAAAAACCATCGCGAATAGCTACTTTTAAAAACGCATTAAAAGTAGCTCTCAAACGCCGGCAGGCCAGCGGCTTAAAGTGCAGTTTTTTGCACTTTTAACACGAGCGCAGGAATGTTAGAATAAGTAGAAATAAAGTAGAAGTCTCAGGAGAGAAATGCGAGTTGAATAATGGATAATTTTCTATTGAAAACCGTCTGCGGTCTGAAATAAGACGATGGCACTTTGTCATGCAAGGCCACGTAACTGAAGCGAAAATATGAGTGCTATTCATAGCCAACGTATTCTTATTTTGCTTGTCAGTGCCTTGGCATTTGTAATGAGTAAGTAACAAGAGCTTTTGGTACAATTACTTTACGTAGGGTCATAAAATTTCAGTTCAAAATATTTCAGGAAGGAATGAGTCTGGTTTTTCGTGATAAGTCTTAAAAAAAACTTTTAATTAAATGTTGAAACTAACTTGATCTTAATGCTTTTCGATTTCGTTTGGAGCAAAAAATGATTTTTTATTCGTATATACGTAAAAGCATCAAAACCTATTTAATATATTATACATTCAGTCCATTAAACCTCAACGTATTATCAGCTGGTCTCATTTTACGTGAAACTGAACGCTCGCCGCGTTCAATTTTCTATTACGTCAAAACGTAATTTTTCAATAGGTGGGGTATCGAATTCTTTTCAGGTAAGAAAGTAGCCAATTTCTTTCTGCATCGGGCAGGACAATGGGGCGACGACGTTAACTTGACAGGCTTTGTTGTGGCTCTCGCCGCCTCCTAAGTATTGCGCTTAGATTAACAGACTGATCAGATGCGCAACTTTGGTATGGATCCACAGTATCTAGAATAGTTCGTCTCTCTTGAAACAGTACTGTTTCTACAAGCTTTTATTTAACTTGCAATGTATGTAAGTATGTAAGTATGATTGTCCAGTTGGAGTCTTGGGACTCAATTTTGAAGCAGATATCTTCAATCGATTAAACAGAAATTTTACATACTTGAGTTAGTCGGATGACAATACAATAATCTGGTTGTGAAGTTTTGGTAACACAGCCAGGATCGTCTCCGCGGGAGTGATCTCTTTAACAGTTGGTCCGATTGACTTGATATTTGGTGCACAACGTGGGAGGGATGACAAGGCAAGCACAGCAAGCAAAAAAAGCTTGTATTAAAAATTAATTTCTTGACAAACTTTTTAGAGAATTGGTTCCTACTTATACCCACCGAACAAATTAGTACTAGCGTCTCAGCCGCCGTAGTCAATGGTTAAAACAGTATACTGTAAATAGCGAATTATTAATTAACTCAGTGAATTATTGAACTAAGCGTCCAGTGGAAAAGTCTTAATTACTTTTTAATTTGAGACGTAAACACGACGCATCCAAGACGTTTTAGTGACTAACATTTACACAAAAGTCTCTTTGGCTGAAAACTAGGGCTGGCAGCTTCTGCGTAAGCGCAGCATAAGCTGAGCCTCCTCTTTTGCCATTGTGTACAAGTTTTCTCGTTAACAAAACAATCTAATGTTAGTTCTTAAGTTAAGATTTTTCGGGCAAATAAACTTTATCTTACCTTATCTTATCTTAAATACTTACTACCCGTATCAATGTTCTCTCGTGTTTGTGTGTGAGGTTATATACCGTATCTTTCGTGTTTAAATCATCTAAGTAAGATATTTCAACGGTACCTAGCAGCGCTAAGAGCACACCAGGGATTTTAAATTCGGATTCAGAGAGAAGTTACTTCGTAAACCATCCGGGGTAAAAGGAAAAACCTCACTTACGGAATTGCTTAAACTTATAAAATATCCCGTAGACTCGTAGTTTTTCTTACACCTTTTGAATAATATCGTGTAGTTTAGGTGTAATGAAAACGGCACCTATCCTAGAAGTTATTTTTGGTACATAGAATGTAAGAGTTGCTTCTCTTCCCGCCCAGATGGTATAAGTATTTCACCTTTATGCTCACAATCATGCTAAACGTGATCTTTCGGTATTGTTACCTCGCATTATCACCCCGTAAGGGATAAATACGTGATTTATGTACCTACGTATTTTTGGTAGAGCCTACAATAATAGTGAAATAAAGGCAGGAATGATGATAAATTTCAATTTAAATGCTGAAGTTACAGTGACATCTTTGGTGTAAGTAGGTACCTACCTACTCAGGAAAATATTCAGAGGTCTATCTAGTGAACCGATTTCTCCTAACATTTAGTCAATATAAAATATAGACCTTTGTCTTTAAATTCATTTATTTACTTTTTCTGGACAAATTACAGCAGTAGCAACAGTAAACTAGGTAATGCATTGTAAAATTCAATTATACAATAAAAAAAACACCGTTCAGTGTTCAGTATTTATTTATTTATTTATTTATTTATTTATAAAAAAAACACATGCAATAACTCAATAACATAAGTATGTATAACTCTTTATTGTACATAAAACACATTAATTTTAAAGGAAACTAGATATGTAATTTCGCTTCCCTAATGCGACTACGAGTAAACAGGAATAGAATAGAATAGAAATACTGCTAAGTAAAAGTGAGATTGTACGACTTGAAGTAGCTAATTGACATAGATCTTCAATTATTTGCCGATTTAAGTCACAACTTTCTTCCCCTTTGTCACTGTCCTATCCTGGCCGCGAGGGTTCCAGAAACTCAAAAGTAGGGAGTATCGGGAGTTCCCCGAGGGCTGTCCCCACTAATATTATTTATACGTTCATATTTATCTGGAAGTTGTGACGTCCTCGGGGCCCCATACTTACCGTTTTGCTGTAAAAGGAACTGACAATATTCGAACATTTACCGGAAAGTTTACACCCTTTTTGTTCGAATAATATACGGTGTCCCATAAAAACAGTTAAAGTTACGAAAGACATTCCGTTACCTATAACTGGTATGCCTGTTTGCCTGGCTTGGTCAAACTTAACTTTGTTAAAAAATCAATGTTAGGACCTTTTTGCTACCAGCCAAATATACCGACTGTCCAATTGAATAAAGGACCTGTCGCGTGTCCTACGCTGAAACTTTACATCTTAATCGTAAAGCAAGACATCGTTTAGCGTTAGTATTGCTATGTAATTGAAACAGGCGTTTAAAAACACTCTGGTTTTGAGTCAAAAGCACAATAAAACATCGCTAAAGGTTACAAGTTTTGGTAATTCAGAAGACATTCTTAGAGCCCAGATAAATTAACTTGAAATGTCAACTTCGGCAAATAAGTTTTACTAATATCAACAAAAGTTAGCCCCCTATTAATCTTTTATGTCCGTTAACGTTTATAATCGCCTTGACAACTCCACTAAAGCAGAGCTCTTCATTGGAATAGAAATCTGTTAGTACTTGTGTAACTTTGTTATTCCTATTGAAGCAGAAAAAATATATTTATCATGTCATTTTAGGTTACGGAAAACATCTAAAGAAAACCTGCACACACCTACGAAATAGTTGAATGGGTCCACATGTTTTTTCGGTATAGTGGTACGGAACCCTTTATGTAGCTTTGTATTTAAAAGCGTTTTTTTGGCCATGCTTAAATAAGTTAGGTATTTTCTTTTATTTATTTCAGGTTCTTAAAAATAATCTTCCACTTTAACAACAACTAAAATTGTGTCAGTACTCGAAATTAAGTCGCTCCTTTGACGATGTACACTTTGAACATCCACAGGCATAATGTATGGAAACATTTGTGAACCACAGTTAAAAAATCCTGAAATACATTTACAGGGGTGTTAAGCCAAACTAACGCAAACACCTGTACTATTCCGGAATAATTTAAAGAGAAATTGTATTTATGTTTCACTTTCAGAAAATTCAACACCCACCCTGCATAAATTTGGATATCGCTTCACCCACATTTCTTTCTACTTTTTATCATAAATGGAGTTGAGTTACACAGTACGGGAGGCAGTGTGGTATTTTTTCTACCGATTTCATAGTTTCCCTATCCAATAAGAAGCAATTATTGAATGCTTAAAAATCACCAAAATGATCGTTGTTGGCAGCACCAGAGCGGTAGAGAGTCAATTTTCACCAGCTGTCATTTTTAGCTCTATCGCTACTGGAGTAACTGACGTTGAGAATCGTTAAGTACATAGGCACAGGTAAGGGAAAACTATCATTCTTATTATTTTAAGTCTGTATGAAATTGCTTCTTCCAAGTTAACGCTGCCTCCCGTACCATTAAGGATGGCTGCGAATATCAATACACCATAAGTGACAAAGACAATATTTATTCATCACGTACAAAATGTACCTAATCGATATTCCATTAGCGCAAAGGAACTTAATCTTATCAATGATAAAACTGTGTGACATACAAAATTAACCTAGAAAACGAACCAAATCATTTGTTTCGGAATTAACGATTGTTGTGTTGCGAAAAAACTGTAATGGAATATAAGTCGTTCAGTTTGTTTATAGTTACGTTAAATGTTGTGTGGAGTAGCAATTGTGGTAGTGAGGACTTGAACACATTGTTTGACGGCGGTGGCGGGCGATGCAACGCAGAAGAAACCTGGACCTTCAGAAATGCTCCAACTAGCATTGGTAGCAGTAGCAACAATGACGTCTCTAATTTCTTAGCTCCTGGTAGATCATCAAGCTGCATAACGTCACATGCCTTACCTTTGACCGGCGAAGGGGTCATCGAAGTAAACGTTTATACAAAATCAACTCAAAGCGATGATTATGTAGCCGTTACCATTTATGAATCAGTAGAAAACAATGTAGTCGGAAAAGCTGCCTTCTATCAAAATGAAAATGAGTTTAAGGATGGGTGGAAAACCTTAAGAATAATACTGGACGGTGCTGGAAACTATAATGGTTACGTGAGTACCTATTATTTAGTTGTTCGTAGACCAGATAACAGAAGAACAAATTGCTTTGATTGTTACAACGTAGATCTATCCACCCAAGACTTACAAGATATTATTAAATTATCAACCACGCACTTTGATAATTTCAATTATGTCCTGATCAAAATGTGCCCTACTATATTATATTTAACCGTATTTATGAAAACTAGAGGCAATTACAACCAGAGTAAGAAAATCAATTGTCTAGTGCATCGAACAAAATGACGTCTTCTATCTTTAGTGTCAAGTTCCGTTACTCAATGATAGTGTTATCCGATAATACGGTATTTATGACGCGGATAGTACATATTTTAAACATTCAATATGTATGAATCAGACCTAAGTATGCGTGTAACGTATTGCGTATGGTACGTGCTTGCTATTTACGTACTCTGTGTATATATTCAAATAATTCTCTATTTATTTTAGGTTATGATAATGGGACAAGCATCGTCGGACTCTGTTATCCTGTTGGAATCAATCTGTTACAAACCACCATCCGTTGAAGAGAAACTGTCACCACTCGATAAGATTTCAAAGCTAACAACTAATTACAAAGCTCCCGATATCTTCGTACTCCAAACCCATTCCAATTTTCCAGACGTTGTGAGCCCAAAACTCGCAACCCAAGTCGGTGTGAATGATGATACCATTACAGAAGAAAGAGCAATGAGGTTCATTGATTTTGATGACTTTTGGACGCCGTTGACAATTTCTCTAGCAGTCATAATACCAGTTCTAATTTTAGCGTTGCTGGGATGGGGTTGCTATGCGCTGGGTAAGAGGAAGGGTGCTCAACAAGAGCCGGAAATTATATATGAAGATGTAAATACTATACCTAAACCTTATCTTGTACCTAGAGTTAAAAGCGTATACAGCGAATCTGTGGCGGGGAGCTCTTACGGCGGAAGGAATAATAATATATACTCAGTTTGATCCATGATTATTTATATTTATTTACACAAAATCCTAATGTTATCGTCTTACGTACTCTAATCTGTAATCGTAAATTATTGTGTATGATGTTTCGTATTAGACCTCTGAAACAGATATTTAAGTAGGTAGGTACAGGATTGGAGATACTTCAAGTACAAATTTACATAGTATTGTATGTAAAGTAACTGTTATGAAGCGGGATTGTTAATCATTGTAAAATTCAAGGGATAAACTCGTCTTTCATAACACGAGCACATCAAAAGGCATTTGATTAGTTTGTCACCTTATTTAAGTTGTTTTTAAAAGTAGGTAAGGGTACAAATAAGAGTAAAGATTCAATTAGCCTTATCAGCTAAAGTAATGTATTTTTATTTATGGTTGCTGTTTGATAGATACTGACAGCGCTTTAAAAGAACATGTTTTTTTAAGTAAATTGAATTTTATTTATTCCGGTCGTATATCCAGATCCGTTTAATGATTTAAATTTTTCTGTTCTCATTGTATTAGAATTTAATTTCAAATAAATTAAGACATTTCATTCCGAACGGATGTGCTAGGCAATAAAACTTATATGTATATTTTCTCACTTGTTTAAATTTAAAATTAATACCAAAAAATTGTAATAAAAGCATGAGGTTAAACCTGAAAAGGTGTGTTAGTGCCTAACTAATTGTTTGAACAACAAAATTACAATGAAATAATCAAGTAAATCAAAACATGTTTCTGCATGGTCTACCTACTGATAAAAATGTAATAGTTGGGTCCAAAATATGTTATTACTTTTTCCGACGCTAGGACGTCAATTATTTTATTGTAGAGGAGTTCTGCTACTTTACCTGCACTTCACTGTATGTATTCCACCATATTTAAATGACACTGATTTAGAACCGCCTTCTTTTTGTTGAAGTCGGTTAAAAGTGAACTCGTTATCATTAAAAAACCCGCAAATTATTGTCTATCTCGTATGGAAATTTGTTTCGTTACTTGCAAATAAATATGTATTTATAGCATCATAAATAAAACTTTGGCTTTATTGCATTACATGTATGTGAAGTGCATAGATGCTGATTGAAAATGGCCGAGTTATCTTTTATTTAATCGTACGTAAATCCCTTCAATATAGCATTTGAGATAACGGCACTCAGTTTTGAAAGCATCCGTCAGTAGTCTTCGTGCTTCCTTGTTATAAAGTAGGCTACTTGTGACATCATGAAATGTTATTCTTAGTACTTTTTATTACTGCTTTTACAGCAGTTAGAACTCAAGATCTGTTAGGGGTGTCTTATTATTTCGACAGTAGTTATACTAATAATTTTAGTGTAAAAAAATGTGAGAATACGACTCGATGGGAGTTAATTAGTTATGAATATTTAGAGGTGGTGCCGCCGTACCAATTAAGTTCTAAGGCCATTAAAGCTTCTAGAAACAGTTGCACATCATCGTTCCCTATGGTATACTTTAATGGCACCTTGGAGATAACAGTGTACATTCGGACAGTCTCTAAATACAGTGGAATTACAGTAGTTGTGTTTGATGAAGAAGACAATCCTATGGAGGCAGTCCGATATCAGAGATCAAACAAAAATTTCGTAGCAGGATGGACCGTGATTTCATTGCCTATTAGAAGACATACTGGTGGATTTGTAAGTACAATTTAACGTACGAAGATACCCGAGTGTAATATTTGGCTTAAATCGTTAAAAACTAGTCATTTTGAGTTTGTTTTGATAAAGCTTTTTAAAGATAATGATTTTTAAGCATACTTCTCAATAAACATAACACAAACCATGCCTTATTACTTCGCAGATTCAGATATCAGGACAAAGTCTTAATAGTGAATTAGTCATCGTCGATTCCCTGTACTACATACCTGGTAACTTAACAATTTACGACGATACTGAAAGTTTTGAAACTCAAAAAAAATCTGCAGTGCCAGGAACAAAAGTTGCAGTGATTGAACCCTCAGTGTTTGAATTCCTCGAAGAAGAAGGTAGTGGTGGAAGTGAGGAAGACGAAGATGACATCGATGGATCTGGTGGCTGGGAAACAGATCCACCTGAAACGGAAGAACCTGACAATCAGACAGAAGACCCAGAAATAAGCACTGATGAACCAGATACAGAAGAAATAATAGATGAAAACTCAGATGACCCAGGATTTTGGAATGCTTTTACTATCACGTTTGTGTCGGTGGGAGCTTTTGTTGTGGTAGGCTCGATAGGTGTTGGAACCTACTATTTAGGGAAAAATCGAGGTATAAGTGAAACTCCTCCACTAGATATAGACGCACTTGAAGCTCCTAGTGTGATAACCGTTCCCCGTGTTAGAAGTATATTTTCAGACGCACCTTCTGAACGATTTAGTAGATTCAGCTAGCCTTTAAATTTATCAATTGTATAAGGATAAGTATTAATCATAGGAAAGTGAAATGTGGATACCCAATGGTTTAAGTGTCACTAATCTCTTTGTGAAAAAGTGTTATTTCTTACTGAAGTGATTCATTTTTATTTGCCTCCATACTACCATGAATTACTATTGTTTGTGTCATTAAGGTGTATAGATGTTTTTCAAGCTCATTCTCCGTACATAACCAAGTTACATAACCGGCACTGGTAAAATCAATGTAGGATGTTTAATATGTGTTTAGGCCCGAGGGCCGCCCCTAAGCCCCGAACATGTTTGTTTTAATTTAGAAATAGTTTTTATTTTAGCTTAGAACGTCCTGATAATGTAAATTGGTTATGTACGGGGAACATGCGGTTTTTGACGTCTTGGTAACTAACATATAATTATGCACTTGACGTACCTATTGCGAGCACCTAAAAATGCAATTTGTCTGCGTTTGATGCGATAAGTGACGTCGTAACGTACTCGTATGTCTGTGATGAAACTCAATGTAAGTTAGATTACATTTTAATTTATTTTACTAAGATAATTTAAATTTGCCTATGTATGTTTTAAGTTTGAGCGACTGCTGTACAATGTATTTACTGATACATAATACACTATCATGAGCTACAGCTACACTATATCGTTTGTCTTCGTTTGATCAATATGAATTTGAGAATAGAGAAAATAAGGCTTTCGAGGAGATATAAATAAATTAAAATACCTACTATAGAACACATTAATGATAATTATTTTGTGCGAAATTACCTACTGTAAGAAGACAAGTTTTAGTTAAATTAAATACCTTATTTCCAAGTCATCAAAGGTAGAGTTTTTGTTCTTATTTTTGACAAAAAATATAGCGGTAATTGCCAATTATATCATAAACACGACAGCAAGGCTACTAGGTTCCTGATATCTTATAAAAAGAGACATTGGTCCAAAAATATTGAACAAATTACGTGACATTGTTAAGGTAGTCACAACATAATGTCAATCCATTTTTTACAACTTTATCGTTTAATGACTCTTTAAAAAAAACTATACGCACGCAGTCATACAAGGACGAATGATTGGCGAGGACATTACAAATTGTTGTAAATATGCTTTAAATTGTTACTTCGCGAAGTACAAGATAACAAATAAAATTCTATGTCGGGGATACGAGATTTTGTCGTAAAAATATTTTTCACATGTAAGATTTTGGCAAAGGTGGGTTTGAATACCTATACAGATACTATAAATACACCAAGAAAACATTATTTCTCAAAATAAACGGATTATGTTTTATACAAATCCGGTTTAATCCACGGTAGATAATAAGAAAATTTATCATCTGATAACTTAAGACTACGGAACGGAATCTATTAGGTAGATTGTTATGTTCGATTTCCGGCATTAATTCCTAAACGATAACGTTTCAAATGGATCCTCTATTAATATTACAATTATCAATTATGTGTTATCAACCTTAAAAGAAGCTAATAAGTACTAATAAATTAAATGTTACAAATATTTAGGAAATTATTCAATTATCGGCTACCAACTCATCACTATTTTGATTCCCGTTTCCACTTATACTCCCACAATGATTCTAATTTCTAACAATGGTCTTGTTACCTTAGGCTCTGTCTACCCTGTAAGGGAGACGTGATTTGTGTAAGTATGTATGCAGGAAATTATTCAATACCAACCAACATTGATTGAATCGGACGTGAACAAAAACAATTAGGTGTCTTACTCCGCTCACAAAAACCGTTCTGGTCCACTATTTTGGTAGCAGAGTACCAAAGAAAATGTTTCTTGTATCATCAATATGGACCTCCGCAAATTAATAACAAAATTCATTCCGGGAAATGTGAAAAGTGCCACTAGGCCCGCGAACGGAAGGCAACAAAGTATTTATCGAGTTAATAACAGCAACAATGGAGAGTCCCCGCCACTTCCCGGCTCAAATAAGAAGAAGTCGGAGCAATCACACCCGACTGACATTATCATGTCAAGGTTTTTCTTACATGACGCACATTTCCGACAAGCTGTACCGTATAAAAGTCTCACTGTTACAATGTGGTATGTTTCGTTTTAAGCGCATGCAATGTTCGAATTTCATATAAAAGACATAAGGACGAGTTGGAATGCATTTATTGAATTGATATTTCGGTGAGCCAATGATCTGGGTACTGTTTTATGAATATATACTTAAATTATAATGAGATTTTAAAAACGCGTTCAAATTTCGTCGTAGATTACTTTACCTCCTTTTTAAAGCTTCATAAACATTAAAATTTACAGAAATCATATGAATCGTAATAGGTACAAGTCTGTTTTCTCTCTCTTCTTTCTTCTTTCTTTATTCTTCCTCATCTAGAACTAATACTCCAAAATAATGACAATTAAAAGCGAAACGTCTCCGGTGCTGGTCTGGGAGCAAAGAAAAACATACAATGTACCTACAGCTGCTTCTCTTCCCGCGCAGATCGTAAAAGCCCATCGAGGTTAATGGACAAAAATCTTAGGAGTCATGTTATAGGCGATGCGGCTGGCAACCTATTACTATTTTGATTCCCCTGTCCACCTATACGCCCACAATCATGCTAAACGTGGCCTTTTAGGTCTTGCTACCTTAGGCTCTGTCTACCCCGTAAGAATAATTATTTGATTATGTGTGCATGTAAGGTAAACAAGCAGACGGGTCCGACCATTGACCCCCGCAACATTTAGAGGATTGCAGATGCGTTACCACCTTAGAGGCCCAAGATAGAATGCACAATGCAATTTACAATGTAATGTAAAAGCAAAATCATTTTTTTTGACATACAATTAGTGTAATTTCCTCGGAAAATTCGCTAATTATTTTGTGAGACACCTGTAACGTTCTAATTAACTTTACGTAACTACAGCTGCATAAGCACAGTGTTTCGGTTGGCCTGACTAGATAAAAGAAATTTCTAGACGTTACTTAGAATCTGCCCTCGTATTGGACCCTGATCGAAACTAGATTGTAGCTAATTTGTAGCCACCACCAGTGACGTGTAACCGTGATAGGTTGATAAAAACAGTGTTTATGGATGACTTGTACGAGCGTGACAGATTTGGACAAAACGTTAACCTCCTTTAGTTTTTGGCCCTGGCAAGGCTATCGCGTGGGTGGCTGAGGTCAGGGCGTACCTGACTTGATCCAGTAGCCCTTGACTCTTTACGTCATGATGCTATTCTGAGAATACTGACGTGCAAAATAGTAATCTATATTCAAGGTGTGCGATTCATACGGTTAAATATTAAGGCACAAGGGTTATAACTACCTAGAGACTATTTTTTGCGCAAAAAGCAGTGTCTCAATTTGTCATCGCCGAAGTGATGTAAAAACAGAGCGAAAACAACAAGTTATATACTTAGGTATTATATCTAATTCTGGGATAAAGGATACTCCTTTATTTTCATACTATGTTAGTTTAGTAGGCACTGGGCAATAAATTAAACATTTAAAAAGTAGCATGTTGTTAAGTGCGAAACAAATACTATTAATTGAATCATCTTAGCAACGCATCTTAACTAATTCAGTTAGCTGATCATTATCCTCTTACTGATCATGATCAGCTAATTGAATAACGTTGCAGCTACTGCACTTTGTGTAGCTACTGTTACCTACTAATTACATATGCAATCGAAAACGGATATTGTGATATAAATCTCGACTGTATCAGAATACATCAAAGAGATTCAATCTTTGCGATAATTTCAATTACCTTTATCAAGATTACTGGGAATTTGCCCGCTAAATTTGTACTGATTTAAGTAATTATAATAAAATCGTCATTGCTATTTATTGTTGCCTTATTGTTCTAATATCCAAGAGTCTGCACTACAGGGAAAACACTATTTTTCATAAGCTCATGTGAAGATCGTGGTAATTTAACATTCGTTTGTCCTCATTTCTTTCTTCGACATTTGATTTTGTCCGACAAAGATAAAGCAAGAAAAGTCCTGCAAGGGTCATTACGTTATATGAACGGGGTTAGAAGTCGTCGACTCAGTGCCGCAAAACATGCATTTGCTGAGACAATACCTATTTTACAAGCTTTTAACTATCATGACGTGTGTTGTGTTATAGTATGATTGAGTCAAATCTTCCAAGTCTGACCCACTTATATTGTTTGAATTACTTAAAACTTGGTGTATTTGTGTAGGCTGGATCACAATGCAAGTAGAGTACCTACACATAAAGTACAGTGAAAAACTTGTGAAAATAGTTACCAATACCCAGTCGCGTGCACTTCATTCACACCACCCACCGCTATTACCTATTTATTATCATACGTCTATTCTGTACCTATGTTGTATTCTTTTTCAGACCTCTTCTCTACTCGCTTAGAAAGACCGATAACATTTAACCTAGGAATTGTACTGCTGTCATTGAATGAACGTTAGAAATAGAGGAAATGTTATTGAAGATCTCAAAAGGTTTGCCAAGGCGCTTTAGGTTATGTGCCATTTAAACAATAACATTTCATAATTTCTGTTTCTTAACGGAGGTCAATTTAATTAGGTATTATTCTTACTCAATATGAAATTGCATTCGTACCTAATTAAACACGCAGTACTCTTTCGGCTTAAATCGCTTTTGATAAAGGTAATTCACATTGACAAAAATCATGTCATCTGTTATTGATGAATTGGTTTCCCAAATAATATTTAATGACTTGATAAGTCCGAATTTTCATAAAAAAATATACCTAAGTTGAAAAGGCGATGTATTTCAGCGATAGTTTTCTAACATAAAACGGTTATGAATATCGTAAAATATCCGAAATTCATACATGATTGGTCCCTGAACCATTTGATGTTAAAATTGTGCTGACATGATGTCTGACAACATTCAATTGGACCGTTGATGTGTACAAAAACGTTTTCATTTTGTCTCTAAAATACACTAAAGTTTACAAAACAAAAAGTCCGTAAATAAATCATCCACAGAGAAAACACGCTGCTAACTTCTGAAAACTCCTATTTTGTGAATATTTTACGGAAATAATAATATTTAACACTCGTATAAAAATAGATGGAATAGAACGTTGTTTACATTACACGACACGTTAATAGCCTCATAGGCATTATAGCCAATTATTTTACAATACGAAAAACATAATAGGGCGAGTACCCACTGTCCAAGGTTACCATAGGTACTATGCATGCTACAATGGCCATGACGTAATCCAGACGAGGCTGCTGGTGACATCTGTACAAAAGAATTGCAAGGGTCTTGGCCCCGTCCGAATATTTTACTTTACTACGCATTAGCATTTATATTATTGCACACTAGTTGTAGGTACCTTGTATCGGAAATTGTGTGAGAGTCAGAATTTATACCCTGAACATACTGAAATAGGGTCGGCAGTATACCGTGCAAGTTGTGTAGTTTTCTAATAGTGTGTTCCCGTCTTTATGTTCATTTTTCATGGGCAATTCGCTGTATAATGTTGGGTCTTGCACTAATTTGTATCTACATTGTTTTTTTGTTAGAAAATCAAAGTTTAAATACAAGAACTTTTACTATTCGTTCGGTATTCGTTCAGTAATATGAGTATTATACATTGTTTGTTTGTAAACACAGACCAAAACTACACCAAAGTAGGTATGAGCTTAAAAAGAATTAGTGAGGTCAACGACCTTCGTGTTTGTTTCCTTAATACCAGACCTGAGAAACCTATCTGGTGTTCACAGTCATACCATTTTATTCCTGATCTACCATAGAACGTTGTCACAGTAAGGGCCTCTCTCACCACTCTGTGTTAAGTTCTAGTTGTCTTAAGTGTCAGTCGTCTATGATTCCGTCTCTGTTACTTCGAAACAGACAAAGACGTCATTAGAGATAACTGTCACTTAAGATAACTGGAACGTAACAGAGTGTGGTGAAATAGTCCTAAGTGTCATAAATGATTTATTTGTCAGGCAATTTGATGCCATCCTACTAATATTATAAACGCGAAAGTTTGTAAGTATGGATGGATGGATGGATGTTTGTTACTCTTTCACGCCAGAACGGCTGGACATATCTGGATGAAATTTGGAACATAGATAGATTATAGTTTGAAATAACATATAGGCTACTTTTTGTCCCGGAAAATTGCGTAATTCCTGCCGGATAGCGATAAAAGAATTCTATGCAGACGAAGTTGCGGGCAATAGCTAATTATATATTTTTTTAAATTAAATGTTTCATATTCTGATATTCTGAGAGGAGGCCTGTGCCCAGCAGTGGGATGTATTTCAGCTGGAGATGATGAAAGGTTTCACAGTGGATCACGATTCCTGGTTTAATTGTCATTATTGGAACCACAGAACACTCAGGTGCTAATCAAATTAAATTATGCATCTCTAC
Organism: Pandemis corylana; assembly: GCA_949127965.1. NCBI lineage: Eukaryota > Metazoa > Arthropoda > Insecta > Lepidoptera > Tortricidae > Pandemis > Pandemis corylana. The sequence continues at coordinate 8,432,093 of OX421866.1, read as the reverse complement.
CATCATCACAATAATTGAATCCGTAATTGCATCACATTTAGAACCAGTTCATACTTATGACATTAACGTCACTTCTTACGTTTTTCATGTACGACTATTAATACAAGAACTTGCGTGATATTTCATAATTCGTAATAAAAATCATGATAATAAATACGAACAAAGGCCTATTATAGACAAACAGTATAAATTAACATAATGGGAAATTAAGGAAAAAGGACTTTTTAATATTACGCGTCACTTAATTAACGTTTAGGGACATCAAATAATAAGCAAATTGCTTCTGCCATCTTCGTCGAAGCATCACCGAGGAAGCAAATTTTCTATTTAATATCATGCTTTTTCCAACAAAACGTTAGCTTTCTGTCTCGTTTTTTCCCCTCGCATTTGTAAAAGACGACCTAACTCGTAAGATAACTGTAGTCTATTAGAAGAGCGAGTCGTTGGAAAACAAAGCAAATGGACGACCACGTAATAGCGGGACCGAAGTCATTACCATGGAAAGTGTTTTAAGAGGTCAAATTTATCTCTATTGGTAATGATCGCCCACTCAGTCATTAGGAAGAAATTAGACGATAAAAACGAGGGAGAATGAAATCGGAATATAACGTTTTCATCTTGGTATGAGTAGGATTCGTGCTTTACGTGCACTAATTGAGACACACACACACACACCCACAAACGCGCGCGCGCGCACGCCAACGGCCACGTTTAGCATGATTGTGGGCGTATAGGTGGAAAATATTATACCTAGTGTCAGAATAGTATGTATGTATGTATGTATAACTCTTTATTGTACATAAAACACAAGAAAAAGATGAATACAGGATAACACACATGCACAAAGGCGAACTTATCCCTAAAAGGGATCTTCTTCTTCTTCTTCTTCTTCTCTTCTTGAATAGTGATGGGTTGCTAGCCGCATCGCCTATAACATGATTCCGAATATTCCGATGGTCATTCCCTCGATGGGCTTTTACCATCTGCTATTTTATTTTTCATTATCATGTTACTTTAAAATAGAGGTTTTCCTTTAGAAACCTTTGTTTTGTAAAAATTTACGCGCTAGTTTTTAAGATATGGGGAGTCTTAAAACTTGACCCGTTCTCTGGCAGGAATTATTAGGAGTCAGGAGTCATATACTGCTAGTCGCGCGTTGACCAGTTCACCAGACACATGAGTTTGTGTAATACTTATGGGAGAATGGGTCAACATTATGAATGTGAGTTTATTTTTGACTTCAAAGAGAATCACGTCTCTGAGCGATGGCGTGTCATTACCGTGTTTGTGCCGTTTGTGGTTTTGTAGATATGTTAGTAATTCTCATTGCCCGCTCACTCCCATTGCCCGATTTTGCCCTAAAACTAATTAAGTTCCTTTTAAGTTTGGTTGTGAGCCGTTTGAGCGCAAGCTTAATATAATTGGGGCGGGCGAATGAAATTAAAAACTCCCTAGAAAGATTCCCCACCAACTCGCCAAGATAATTGCTCGTGAAAGATGAAAAACAAGATGAAATTAATGTGCCGTCGTCGAGACACTTCAGTAGTTCGTAATTAAGCACCCACTTATGGTGTTTTGTTTGGAATATACAGTCTGTTCTACCAGAGCTGTGAGAAATGCTAGAACGCATTTTATACTCTGTAGATACCTAATCGGGGATATGCTTTAATATTACACGTGCTATATTTGTATGTATTTTAATATAGGTACATTGTCTATTTATAAAACATGCTAAACATAATTTATAAACATATTTATGAAAGTGCTTAATTAGGTTCGTCGATGAAATTTGTTATTTTAGAATTTCTGGGGCAAAAATCAATCCAGCTACAGCTCATCTCAGGGAAAACACCTTTTAATTTTAAGATTTGAGATACGCGATCCCGAAAACGGCTCCAACGATTTAGTTGAACTACTAATGAAACGACATTCTCTATATACATCATCATTATCTCCAGTCTATATACACATCTTACTGCTGGGCACAGGATCTCTCAGAATCGGAGGGTTTTAGACTATAGTTCCAATTTTATCACGGTTGTGTAGTGCCTTTATGTGTCCAATGCATGCATGGAATGTATCACAAGTTGATAACAAAGACCACAAACAATTCGCACCTAATAAACAAAACATCAATGTATTTATGACGTGAATCAATTATTTAAATACCATTTAAGACAACAAGCTCGTATCATATATGTTGCGTTGATTGAAATTTGAACTGAAAGTGTGATCACTAGAATTCGTTTTTGCTATAGCATAATTAGAAAGATAGTAGCGAGCGAACGATATGTTATTTCAATGTGCATCGATAATCGAAGTGATTTCTCGGAAACATAATTTTTTACACTACAATCGCAAATCTAATCGGCACTGATATGATAATATTTATAATCATAATCTGAAAGCTTGGACTGTAATTTCCACGCGGTTACAGCACGAATCGGGATCTTCACACACACCACTAAACTGCTTCGCAGGTGTGTGCAGGTTTCCTGACGATGCTATACTTCACCAAAAAATTCATTCTTAAAAACAAACATTTTGGACGTGAGGTAAAACGCAAGGTAACGGCAGTGTGGGCCTTGGTACAAAGCCGCGGTCATTTTCTTGAACCTTTACCTGCCAAATATTTTTACCAAATTACCGTTTTACAAATAAAAATCTAGAATTTAAAAATGACATCTAAAACCTGAACAGAGTCGGAATTGAATCGCATTAAGACGTCACGGTAAGGCCCATGTTCACATTAATTAAGAAAAAATATGTTTCACGATAATAACTGTTAATAATATTTTTATTGTACCCCTAGAGAGCAAACGTCTTATTTACACTGACTTATTCTCAGCTGTAAGATAATGTGCCATTCTTTTAGTGAACACGCTGTGTCGGGTAAGAGTTTTTCTTTCAGAGCTCTTGTTATTATGAAAGCGCTTCTTTTTTTCTATCTTTGAGATTCGTTTTAATTAGCAGATGAATTGACGAAGCAAACATAACGCGCGTTAGAAAAACAAAAATGACTTTTTCCTTCTTAGAATATGGCAGCTGTGCTAAAAATCCGCTACAGTTTAGTAGACTAGCTGCTCCCTGCGACTTCTGCAAAGGATTCAAAAGTAGTTAGCCTATGTGCTATTCTAGAGTACCTACCTAGCTAGGTATATATCTATTTCCATGCCAATTTTAATTCAAAATCGTTCAGTCGTTCTGGCGTGAAAGAGTAAGAAACATCCATACAACCTTATATCCTCAAAAACTTTTGCATCTTTTTGCATTATGTTTTTGATGGCCGCTTTAAATAAATGTAATTGACACATTCTATAGAATTAAATATACCTACTAAAATAGTAAGTAGTTGCTGCATGATCAACAAATTGGTAATCCTCAATGTACCTACCTACCTTTATTCTGTAATGTGCTTACTTCTTTTGCTCAATAAATATTTGTGGAATGGAACGTAAGAGGGTATGAAGGTGACGGACGATACTATGAGTGAGATGACAAATATTCGAATTAAAGAATGAGATGACGTATGTAAGATGTTTAGGATTTAGTTAGATTCAGTCGGCGGCACGATTTTGATACGTTGTAATATAAAAATACGAAATATATATTTTCCAGTGACTAAATAAGCTTTCCTTTAGTAATTTAGTCCCACATATTTTAACTGATTAATGGCCTCAGTTAAAACCGTCTTAGCTTAGTCAATGTTGACTATTACATACACGCTTCAATACTAGCTGTAAATGCAATCAATAACATCAAATGCACGTATAGTTTAATTTTAACATTAGATTAAGTTTTTAAATGTCAGTGAAAATTAGAACACAGAAAAATCCGAAAAGTAAAGCTTGGCCGGGAATCGAAATCGAACCCGGATCCTTCTCATTCCGTGACGCGTGCTATACCCCTACACCGCCCATAGCAGGTTATAAGTATAGGTTGTAAGTGGTTATAGGTAGGTTATTAGATTAAGTTTCAATTTAGAAGCCCTTAAGGCCAAGGTTCTGGCGGAATATCTGCTTCTCGGAGCAGTTCATGACAGCTTGTGACAAGCATGGTGCTGAGCCACCTTCCCTTGTTGTGACCATTTTACTCATATAAAGTACCGGTTGTGTAAATTACGCTGCACTCACAGACCAAGCAAATATACTTTCTTTCGGTTTCGTTAGAAATACATAGCCTATCATAAACCGATAAACAATTGCAACCATTTATTTTACTCTTTAGCCAGGTCTCAAATAAAGGTAAATGTTCATTTCTTTTAGCTAAAGCTATTTTATTTCCACTAAAAAAATAGGTAGGCACACCCGCTTATAAAAACGCAATTTTCCTGCTCCTAATATGAGCGAAATTGTTTTCGCTGGCGACGATATTAACGCGAAGATAAAGTCATTTCGCTAAGCTAAAGAAATATATCACCGTTTTTTACAAGTTGGACGTCTCCTGGTAAAATCTCAGTGTTACGCAAAACGTATAGGCATTATCATTTTTAATCAAAATGTTCTAGAATCCGTCTGGAACCGTATTGGATTCGAAAACACATTTTTCGTTAACTTAACGTTTAAAAGTTTTTGTAGATTTCCCATGCAGCATTTATGTGCCATTGTTACGAGTAGGTAAAAACATAGTAAAGCGTACACACTATCGTTATGTTAGAATTATACTTACTGATATAGCAAGTAGTCTGTATTATTGTTAATACTTAATAACATGATTTCTTTTTGTAGATAAATAGATCCATATTATAACCCACTTAGAAAATCAGCCCAAATAGGTAGTAATTTTTCGTATTTAATTTTCGTAAGTAAAAGGCTATTGGACTTATCGATACCAAATTATTTATTGCCATTGCAGTTAATTCCGTAAGTAATTTTGCTTTATCTGGGGGCACTAAAATTCCCTTGTCATGTCGAGTCCAAGGTAAACTGCCGTACCATCTTTTTCGAAAGTATTTCGACGTATTTTCATTCATAATTAAAGTACGCAATAGATTATAGACTAATCCAGCCAGTACCTATCCATTTTTTTCAGATTATAAAACCCTTTGACACGTTCTTTAAAACACTACGTCGCATATTTTTGCCGCGATATCTAGAGTAAAAATTCGTTCCATATTCTCTACTTTCACCTTAGCTCGCGCCGGACTGAATCTTAAATGCGCCTATTGTCTACGAGGTCGGGTTCCGAGTTCCGCGACTACCCAGGTTTGCCAGATAAATGTGACTAAATTAGCCACTTTTAAAATTTCGTATTTAGTGTTTTTTTAACCTCGTCATTCACGTAATCATCGACAGCTTTTCGGCTTGTGTTGCTGTATTCTGGCGTGAAGTATCCTATCTTAACTCTCCTCTAGGCTGGCAACACACCAACTTTTCCTCTGGTTTCACGGGTGTTCATAGCGACAGGAATGGTTGGGGCGTTGCCAGCCTACATGGCTTAGAATACCTCATTAGTAATTTCACCGGTTGTAATACCTCTAACTCTCCACGCCGGAACACAGCAGCGCAAGCACTGCTGCTTGGTGGCAGTATAATCAAATAAGATAGTATGGCACGGTACAGTGGATGACAAGGTATTTGCTTCTTTGTCATCCTAAAACTGTGTAATAATTAACTGCATGTAACCTTTCTGAAAGATGCCGTTTCTTTGTTTTTCGTTCATTAGGTACAGTCAAGGGCATAAATATATGTAAGTTACCAAGACGTCAAAATCATCTATACACCTTTATGGCACAAACAATTAGGTCGGTGACACATATATGTGACATGTTGGCTGTAGCGATATTTATGCCCTCGACTGTACTATGTATATTTATGAACCTCCACTAAGTTAGTTTACTTATATATTTTGTTATTTTTTAAGATAAGGATTATTATTTGTACGGAAAGGGCGACTCAAGCCTCGCTGTAGCTGGCAACACAATACGGAGCAAAAATCGCGGCGCCGGAACAATGGCGGCAACTAGCGCTTCCTCTCCATCCGAACTAATTAAGTTAATTCTATTCAAGTAGCGCGGATTTTTGCTCCAAAAAGAAGGCAGGGTTTAGTCGGTAGCTGATGGAATAAAAACTTTTACTAAAAACCAAAACGTCGCCGTCGCCCACTCCAGGCTAAACGAGCGTTTAAAAAAATGCATCCCTTGCTTCCCAAAATTAAGTTTTTTATTTCGAATCAAAATTACCAGCACCATTATGGGTCGTCAAATAAGAGTCTTTTTTTTTCTTTACACAAAAATGAATAGAGCTGCAGTGATTCGGCTTCAGAAAACCCTAAAATTTGATAATTTTGTTAATAATGTGATGGCACACTTTTTTCTGAAAACGATTCACGCTCGGGCTGTAGTCCCATGCGGCCGCAGTGCAGATTGGGAACTACATACACTATTCCCATTATTCTGCTGGCTATTTTCTCACCGGCTTTCCTTCACAGAAAAGCACTATAATAAAATTGACAGCAGTAAGTCAAGACATTAGGTTACATTGGCTTGCAAGTCAAAAATAATAAACAAAAACTTTTACATTGTGTGTCGTACATACTTAACTGTCTTAAACGTGTAGTTGTGGAATAATATAATCGGTTTTATAGGCTGGTAGCGTTGGTGATGACTTTTTGACCAAATTGGATGTATAGTATAGAGAAGGCTGAGTACCTAATTACTATCCTACTAATATTATAAATGTGAAAGTTTGTGAGTATGTTTGGATGTTTGTTACTTTTTCACGCCAGAACGGCTGGACAGATCTGGATGAAATCTGGAACATAGATAGATTATAGTCTGGAATAACACATAGGCTACTTTTTATCCCGAAAAATTGCGTAATTCCTGCGGGATAGCGATAAACGAATTCTTTGCAGACGAAGTTGCGGGCAACAGCTACTACCTAATATTAGCTGTATGTAGCCGTAGTAGCCTAGTGGTTTGACCTGTAGGCTCTCAAGCAAAGGATCGTGGGTTCGAGTCCTGGGCTTGCACCTGAGTTTTTCGGAATTTATGTGCGAAATTACATTTGGAATTTACCATGATAGACTACAGGCCCTCGTACAAAAAATGTGGGTCATATGAACCACCAGGTGACGTATATAGGACGATATAAGAGCATAAAATAATAAGATTCAGCACTATGCCGTCACTTGTAAGCTGTCCAACTGGGTGCTGGTGAGAATTCAAAAGTGCAACCCTCGATTTTTTCCCCTTGTCGCATGATTTTTGTACGGCGTTGCGGAATAATGGATTAGAAGCTGTATTGAAACAGTATGAAACTGATGCCGTACAAATGGTGCGCCACAAAGTCGGTAATTTTTTTTGATTTTCTGACCATTTCCAGGGTAAATTTGGTCATTTGATTCTGTACGGCATCAGTTTCATACTGTTTCAATACAGCTTCTAATCCATTATTCCGCAACGCCGTACAAAAATCATGCGACAAGGGGAAAAAATCGAGGGTTGCACTTTTGAATTCTCACCAGCACCCAGTTGGACAGCTTACAAGTGACGGCATAGTGCTGAATCTTATTATTTTATGCTCTTATATCGTCCTATATACGTCACCTGGTGGTTCATATGACCCACATTTTTTGTACGTGGGCCTGTAGTCTATGAGCTTTTCGGAGGAAAACATCTTGAGGAAACCTTCACACGTCTGCGAAGCAATTCAATGGTGTGTGTGAAGTTCCCAATCCGCACTGGCCTCGCGTGGGAACTTATAGCCCAAGCTCACTGTGAGAGGAGCCCTGTGCCCAGCAGTGGGATGTATATAGGCTGGAGATGATGATACCTAATATATATTACGTAAATTTAAAGTGGGTACCTTCACGTCGACCTCCCGAAGCTATTAAGCACCTAAAACTCAAACATTATAATTTAAATATTACCACCCATAAAGGCAGAATGTACTTGAAGACGGAATTCCCCAAGGATCCACACTTTATAAGCGAATTTTGCATTAAAGGTCTCGTGCCTGCCGCCTACGTGATTTTATGAGCTCTGCAGTAAAACCACTTTATGATCGCTCTAACTCCGCGGTGCCGGCTAAATTGAGGTTTATAATTATGTCGCTATTAAAATTGTATTGTTTTTGTTTAATTTCTTCTGTAATCTTTGTATGAAAGTCACTAAGTACTGCAATCGCTTTGAAAAGAACAAAGGGCGATGTTAAGCAGATGATATCAAGATCAACTACTTCCATGCTGGTCTGGGAGCAAAGGAAAACATAGAATGTACCAGTTGCTTCTCGTCCCGCGCAGATGGTAAAAGCCCATCGAGGGAATGCGATGCGGCTAGCAACGCATCACTATTTTGATTCCCCTTTCCACCTATACGCCCACAATCGTGCTAAACGTGGCCTTTAGGTCTTGTTACCTTAGGCTTTGTCTACCCCGTAAGGGATAAAGACGTGATTATGTATGTATGTAAAAGTATTTTAACCCCCGACGCAAACAGAGGGGTGTTATAAGTTTGACGTCGATGTCTGTGTGTGTATTGTAGCTCTCAAACGAATGGACCGATTTCGATGCGGTTTTTTTCATTAGAAAACCAGTTTTTCTGCAGTTGTTCTTAGCTATTTTGGATAAAAATTACTCCAGCAGTTTGAACAGTATAAGCTCATTTCCAAAATGATGCAAGGCATTTTTAGCATAAAATTGAATTATTTTTTATTTACGTATGATTAAATACTCGAATAAGAGGGGGGGGGGGGGCGGTGGATTTTACATTTTTTAACTACTTTTTTAATTTTTTTAGTGACGGAAAATTACATTAATTGGGATGGTCTTCTTGAGTGCTATCTACAGGTAACTAGTACTACTTACTAGGTATTTTCAAGTAATATTTGAAATCTATTATGCGTGATGAAACAAATGCCTTCATCATAAAGCACCTATTAATTTCAGAATTTCGCAGAGTACCTCGATAAATGTTTTCGCAGATCGGCTAAAGTTTGCTGGCGCAGTGTTTTCCTTCACTCGATGAGAAGCTAATGTTTATTCTTTAACTTTGCTAAGTATAACAATGGGGGGAAGTGTTGCGTCGAGGAACATGGTTTTACGGAAACTGCACCAAATTAAATATTTATGATGTTAAATGTTCTGAAAGCGCTGATTCAGTTTTTTTTAGTTTAACTTTAACCTCCTTGCAGAACCTCAAAAACCTTAACCTTTGGGTAGGTATTTCCAATATTTAATAAGAAGCTCCTTATACTTGTGTTAATTTTTTTGCGTTTTGTGACACTAAAATGACAGGATTGTGGTCAAACAAATCCACAATAATCAATTAGTGTCAATCAGTGGCGTACCTACCTACCTAATTATAGCGTTGCATGACTGGCAAAATACCACGGGCCCCTCGCTTCACGGGGCCCCTAACCGGATGGGGCCAGAGCACAAAAGAGACATGCACTTCTTCATATTAAGGAAGCCCCCCCCCCCCCCCTTTATGAAATGATCCAACAAGTCATGACAATGAAATATATTAAGGTCTCCTTAAATCCAAATACACCGACTAGCAAAAATAAAGGTTCGCTTTGTACTCGTATGGAACCAAGTGACCCGTTATTTTGGCTCGTCGGTGTATTAACGATGCACTAAAAGTTGCAGCCGCTCACGATCACTGTTGATTATAGAGCTGTGAGAAACCGTATGAATTCGGTACTGAGTAACGGGTGCGCCATCTAGTGCGAAGTAACGAAACGTTACTCACGAATGCGTTTCGTTACTCGCACTTTTCGTATGGTTACCTTCACTGTTTCCGTTCACGCAAGTAAGTACCGTTGACGCGTGTGTGTATTGAATTGAAACTTGAATTTTTATATAATATTGTTTAATTACATTCTAAGAACAAAAAAATGTTGTTCTTGTTTCAATTTGGTTTAAAACATGTTTTATTTTTTTTAATGTTTAATTTCATTCAAAGCAAAACTACTTTTATGTTGATTATCGTTAGAATGTTGTATTATTTTATTGTCAATAAATAATTTTTGACAAGTATTTGTTGCTTTTTCATTATAATTGATGCGTAATGTATTGCAATGTCGTACTGTACGCATACGCAATAGGTACGACTCAAATCGTTGCTCTAACGTAACATAGTATAGCATGCTGTAAGATGTAAGAAGTAACGAGTAACGTAACGATACGATAGTAACGAGTACTATTTGTTAAAGTAACGAATACATGCGGGTACGTTTTTTTTCGTTACTTTTACACCACTAGTTGATTAAAAGAAACCTGAGCTGAATGCGTTGATATTGCAATCTCTAGCCTTGTCCAAAGGGACTCATACAAACAATGATCCATTATATAAAATTATATAACATTATAACCAAATTATGTATTCTGTAGCGGTATTAACGATTATCCTTGTCAGCTATGGCCCGGATGCGAGACGTAGTGAGCCTTCCGCGTGTTTGTTTTCTATTCAAATCAGTAAAACAGTCCTTTGGGATTCAAAATAGAGTTAAGTACTTGATAATAAATACTGCGTATCTTAAAAGTAGTACTATTTCTTATTTAATCATATGTATGTATACCTACATTAAATATCTATAGGATCAATTAGATACATGCTCAATCTCAAACATAAATAAGTCCATTGAGTTGCCTATTTACGCAGGTACGAGTATGCCTTTATAAATACAGTTTTGGTACTACTGGCTAGTATAATGTTAAATTATAGGTACATCTTTTAATTTATATTTGAGGAGGCAAAATTCGACCTTTTTAAGCATTTTATTTTCTCCTTTATGTTCTCAGTAAATAATGTCAATATACATGATGTCCCCAGTTAGCTTTTCATGAAAACGAAAGACTACTGTTACAGTCTGGTTTGTTCATCGTTGTTGCGAATTGTCCTTCGGGACCTTCGGTTGTAGTAGATATCTAGTAATCGTAGGAGGATAAGTTAAGGACGTTGGACCTAGGCGGCCAATTCGCCAATCCCCGTCTCCGCTCCGATTTATCTAACAAATTAGACAATACTACTTAGAGAATAAAATCATTATTTAGGTACCTTCAAAAAACAAAGTTACCACAACCCCTTCGGCCTCTGAATAAAGAGCTATGTGATAATCACAAAACAAACATTTAATTATCGTCTTCCGAACATACTATCACATTTCCTCAATTAGTACAGATGGAATACAATTTCTAATTGGTAACCAATCCATCATGCCTCATAACAAGTCGATGAACCAAACAACAATGAAATGACAAAGTATTTGAATAATTACAATAATTGCGAGAACAAAAACCTTAACTGCGAGCGCTCTTGACGAATAATATAAAGGCACAAGATGTCTGAGGGAGTTTATCATTGTGATACAGAACGCTGCGTGCGTATCAGTGTAGCGAATCATTTGATCAAACATGATTTATTTGGTGAGATTTTAATTGATTGTTTTTAATAAAATAACGCTCATTATTATTAATTAATTTAGTGCGGTTTTAAAGTGTTCCTCCGCTGTGTGGGTGATTGTTTGATTACCTATCGAGAACTTAACTTAATTCATATTTTTCGGATAAAGTACTCGCGCAAAAATACGTTAATTTTCATGTTTCGAATGAATGTGAAAAAAAATGACGCGAATGAAAATAGCAAAAAAAAATCAATCAATTTCAGTTCAATCAACCGGTAATCGCGACAGTTAAAATTAATTCTGTAGGTCCTTATGTTAAAAGCAGTGTTGAAAATTAAAGGATGTGTTATCAAATTATCTCCAAAGTCAACTAATCTATCATTATTTAAAATGAAAATTAGGCGTGCTAAAAGTTCACGATGATTTTTTTACCGCATACGAAGAAACCTCAACATGCTATAAGCGTGCGATATGAACCGTGAGTCGGCGTGATAAAAATAATTGATTCGACGTCAATTAATTATTAAATACCACAAACTATAACTGAGGGTATATTTACAATCCATTTCGCATAACCGTGCGATAACAATTACACGATATTGATATGGGGATTTAGGCGTGAGCGATTATATGGATATAATCCACCTCACGCCGTCTTGTGATATCGTCATGGATTTGTGTAGTCCGATAATCGCCAAATTGGCTGCGTTGTCAAATATTTTAATTATTCATACACAAGGAATGTAAGATAAATGCGAACACGTGGTAAATTTTAATTTAACCATAAGTCGGAACACTTTAAACAGGTCTTTATTAAAGTTAGCGAGCAGAATGAGCTATTTTTTAACAATTTATTTAAAAAATGTATAAATGTGAAGTAATGTTAAGAATTTATCTGGGGGTTATTCATCGAATCTGTTACATTATATTTAACTAATTTCTAAGTCGTTCGGAGCATTTTGTTTGAAGTAAGTGAAAATTGAGTTGCAAGGATTAATTACATTGAAAATAACATGATAATTAGTTACCAGATTTTTAGAGCGTTATGTAAAATTTCTTTGTGAATTAATAAATAATTCCATATTGGGCCCTCGCCCAATGAAGATCGCCAGACAACACTTAATAGATTAATTACAATTTAATTAATTACTTTCCAGAATTTACTTTTAATATCATGCTCGCTGGCCTTGGCGTCGGCGCAGCGAACAGAAGAGTCGGGCGCGACCAATGGGCAGAGACGCAGCACGGGCGGCTATGGTCTGCTCAAACCTGGCTATGCTACCGTTAACTACGGTAACGGTGGCTACGGCGGCTACAATAACGGATATGGCGGTGGCTACGGAGGCGGTTACGGAGGTGGATACGGAGGCGGCTACGGCAACGGTATTGGCGGTGGATACGGTGGATACCAACCCGGTTATGGTGGTTACCAACCCGGATACGGTGGTTATCAACCCGGATATGGCGGCTACCAACCTGGTTTTGGCGGACAAGGTGGAGCCGGCTACCCTGGTGGATACCCAGGTGGTTTTGCGGGTGAGTTTGTTTTGATAAAAAGTTATCCTAGATAGATCTATAGGTAGACTTATTTACTATCGTTGCTTCACAATAGCATAACTGCATTATTAGGTAAAATATTAAAAAAAGTTATAATTCAGTTGATTACGTACCTACGTGAGTCTTATATTAATAAACCAGCAATATTTGTATTTAGGTTATGCATTGGTAATACCTACGACTTATCTCGAAGACGACTCTTAGTAATTTTAATGAAATTTGCTAAGTACAAGTTTTTGGGAGTGTAAATCTATTTACACAGCTAGGTCATCTCTATGAAAACGCGTTTTCCAACTGAGAAAACACCAAGCAAAGGCGTGCTTGCCCAGGTACATACTATAAAATTAAATTGTACTTAGGTAGGTAACTGGAAATGGATAAACGAATCTAAACTTTTATAAAATAAATAATGCATAGTAGGTACACAGTGAGAACATTTGATGTTTAGAGTAACGAATTGTTCTGTCCAGGCGGTTATCCGGGTGGAGGATATCCCGGTTCCACCGGCGCCGGTTACCCGGGTTTCGGAGGTAGGTACAAAAATAATAGGCCTGCAATATACCAAATTATTTACCTAGTCGAAAACCCTATACTTTGTCTGGGGGTCTGGAAAGTTCTAGAACCTATACTATAACTAACTTATTTATACAATTAATACTTGGTTAAGTTGTTACCTTGACTCAAAGGAATGCATGTGCAATTTAATTATCTACCTACTTAATAGATATTTATTATTTTGAAGTGGAATGTGTTGAAAAACTCTGAAGTAGGTCCCATATAGGTACCTACGCCATTTTTAGTGGCGGGAATGGTAGGATGCTTGACGCGCATAGCGTAGAAGAGATTCAAATCCCGTCCGTTTTTTTTTTTCGCTTATATTTATATTCGCTTTCGCTAAGCGGGCGTACTTCTAATAGGTAGATAAAAAACTAACATTAGGAGTAGATGAAATCAAGCCGCAAGATTTGATACATGTGGCATAATTCGATAAACCATTCAACAAATAAATAAATTTGAATTTGACCAATGCGCCTGTTCTAACATAATACTAGCGACACTTAAACTCAGACATAATTATTAAAATTGAAAACATGCATCATTCACACGTATTTATGTAGTCTAGGCATACCCGACATGTTTCCAACCAATCCGTGGTCCACTCGCAAGGTTAAGCAAAAACATGAGAGAACCCGGAGTCTTCAATTTTAATAATTGGGTTCCAAAACTTCCAATGCAAACAATATTTCTTTTTCTTGTTTCTCCTAGCCTAGTGTGTCGTCTCAAACTTTCGTTTTCATCCGTCGTTAGTCATGCATGATACATTCTTTGTTCTATTCTAACATCGTTGCATGGTCCAATGGTTACCCAGCGGTTACGGACTGCCTCAGATAGATAAAACATACCTGGCAACTACGTACAATTTTAGTGCTCGTGAAATACTAAGAATTTTGTTTATCTGTCCTTCCGAGCGGCAAGTGTCTTTAAGACTACTGAACTAAAAATTACTGTCATTTTTATTTCTGTAGGTATTAGCCGTATTTAGCCTAAAATTTGCGTAGATAGTCTTGTTTCAACCGCTCTTCCCATTTAGCTATTATTTATCAATGAGCTAGAGCTATCATAGTAAAGTCTAGCAAAGAACTTGCTTCAGGATTGGAATAATATTTTTTTAGAGGGTTCCTCTAGCTGTTACGTCTATAGTAATTGAAAGGTTCTGGTTCAAAATAAGTGACTGAAACTAAGGCATCTTTCTATTGGTAATGGTACCAAACAAACCGGCGTATGTAATAACGTAGAGGCAAAGCTTGTCTGATTAGCGAACATATCGACACCATTTACCTACCTAGGTAGGTACCTACCTAATTATTAATAGGTAAACTTAATTATCTAAATTACTTAAGAAATGCTTATATTATTTCTGAAGGATACCGCCCGAGGCCTGGCTACGACTACCGCCCTTCCTACTCTTCAGGCACCGGTTACCCGGGTTACCAAAACCGTCCCGGTAACAACCAATACCGGCCCGGTTACGACCGACCGTACTCCGGCAACGGCAACTACTTCGGTGGTTACGGCGACGGATACAGCGACAACTTCAGACTAGTCGGCAGGAAAGTCGGCGAAACCAAAAAGGAAGATTCTGAGGAATAAAGTTAAGAGCAAGATCTGATTTTACGTTCAGTTTGTTATTCTATTAAATTAATGTGTTTTTTAAACTGATTTTTCTTACTGTCGCTGCGACTTGCTGTAGTAGCAATAGTTTCGCCATACTGGCTTAGCTGGAAAGGATTTTTCGCCGATTAGATTATAGATTTATGACACATTTATCTACAGGGGAAGAACTTATTTGATTTCTTTAGCAGAGGATTAAAATAACAATGACCGTCGCCTTTGGTCGGTGGTTCGTATACATTTCTAGTCGGGTTTATAATTTATATCTACCAAACAATATGATTTTATGAGTGCTTTTGCAGGAGCCTAAATAAGGACAGATCTAAGTTTCTATAAACAACATTGTACATAAAAACACAGGAGTTCAGGATATTATAAATTATATATTACACAATAACATAACAATATTGAATTCAACTTAATCATAATCATTCCATCATTACATAAATAATTTGCATTGTTATAATTAATTCTAAACATTTCATGATCCGCTGAACCAATCGGATGTCATAGAGGTAAAGAAAGACGCGGCTCCGGAGCGAGCGTTCGCGAAGTTGATCGGAAGCGATGACGTCATGAGTTCCGATATGTCAGGCCTAGGCTTGTTGGGGCTAGCTGACGTCATCAACTTTTTCTTAACCTGAAAAGTATAAAAACATGTAGAAAAAGAATAGTCAATCAAAAAAGCTTATTTGTTAATCGTTTTAGAGCGAAAGTCACTTATTTAACCTTTTCACCGCCCCAGTCATCTTTATTTATTTCTAGTCGTGACAGCCAATGGAACGCTTCACACGCCACGGTCATTAATTAATAAATGACCTACATTAAACTCGAAATTAATTATTCTGCAATGGAATTAACCTTTTCAACGCCAACGACACATTTATCAGCACCGCAGGTTCAACGCCAACGACATGTATATACGTCCATTACTTCAATGCAAAAGCAAACTTCGTCCAATTGGGTTTAGATTCAACTTAAGGCATCGCAATAAAGAAGTCTGGCGTATGGGTTGTATATGACGTGGCGGCGAGAAGGTTAAAAATCAAGGTAGTTTGTAGTTTGTTTTTTCCGTGACGTACAAAGCCCTACACGTTATGTATGGTGCGGCGGGGAAGAGGTATGTATGTATGTATGTATGTATGTATGTATGTAAACTCTTTATTGTGCAAAATAAACAAGACAAATACAATTGACAAACACTGAGATATATGCACAAAGGCGGACTTATCCCTTTAAGGGATCTAAAGAAGAAGAAGAAGAAGAAGAAGAAAAGAAGAAAGAAAGAGAAGAAGGGGGGAAGAGGGGGGGAAGAGGTTAAATTTAAATTACGTTATTATGGTAAGGTAAGAATTAAATGTGTTAAGGTAATACTGAAAACTGTGCAGTCCGGAAACATGTTGTAATGTAACTCCGATTATTGCAAGGCAAACGTTAATTTTTGTTAGGGCCACCGCACATGCTGACACACTCATCATACCCATGTATTAGCTTCAGAGATAGAGGAAACGTCCGTTCTGCGTTTAATATTAAAATATAAATAAAATAAACAAACATCAATAATTTTATATAAAGCCCAAAATCCACCTTTAAAAATCTCACGACAAATAATTAGGTAATCTCCTCGTTCATAAATGCTTAAAACCCATTTTATCTGTTTTTTTTTAATTCAGCAAAATGCATGTCACATACAGGAGTAACTTAAAAATTAAAATGGCATTTGTAGTGGAAAGTAAAGAGGGCAAGTTTACCGGTTTCTCCTGCTTCTTAAGGTTAGGCTGCGTGGCTACTGGGAGCAGTGTGAACCAGTGCGAGTTGCCAGCGGCTAAAAGCGCCGCTGCCTTGTCGCCGCTGCCACCGGACAAAACCGGTTTGGACCCGATTATACCGGTTAGCTGGCCGTGGTGGAGGATCAGGCTGCCTAGCAAAGTCTACAAAATAAAAAGCTATATAGGTACGTAAAGACATAAAATGAATTTGCTACAAAAAAATATTTTTAATTCCAAGTTCAGATTACTACAAATTATGACTTATTAATACAAATTCAATCAGATTAAGCTGAAGCAGTTCGGAAATGTTTTGATAAAAATTGTAAGCCAAGAACAATGCTGCTTTTCAATAAGTATATCACGACCAGATAATTTTAAAAAAGTAATGCTGCATAAAAGACTGCCTTACCTGTACTCTTTGCACAGACCTCTTCAAATTAGTCTGCACATATGGATAGAACACGTCATAGTCAAACGGATCAATTTTCGATCTTATAAACTCGCACATTTCGTGTGAAAAGTCCATATACTTCTTATTCTCCCGTGGCACCAGCAATAAGGTCAAATGTCGCACGTCCATCAACAACTGCAGCGCACACCTCTGATTTATATCTGCCTCTTTCTCTCTTATAACTTTGTCGTAATGTGCGAAAGTGACAGTTGTTACTTTTTCTATAAACGATGAATGGATTTCGATAGGCAACGTGTGTGGTACCACCTCGTCTAGTATTCTACTGACAGCATATAAATACTCTTGCAACTTTAAAGAGGGAGCAGCCGGTACTTTTATTATAGACTCGATTGATTTACCTTCTTCGTCTTTTTCTTCGATTTTTATAACGTCCCATTGCTGTTAAAAAGTACGTAAAATTATGTATGAGTTAATAACACATTAAAGCGACTTATCCCATAAAGGGATTTCATCCAGCTAACTTTGAGAATTATAAATAGGTATACTTTTAAAATTGTTAGTTCTACCACAGGCAAAAACTTTGTTTCATAGAAATCATACGGTAATTCGTTGACTGACAAAATAGACAGAAGACAGACAGATAGAAAAAAAAAGAGATCCTACGAGAGTTCCTTTTATCCTTTTGAGGTATAAAACCCTATTATCTTTTGCCAAAATATATATTATGTATAAATAAATTTAGTAAAGAATACCTAACTTTTTGCACCCAACACTACACAAACAACAGCTAATCTAACAGTGACAAAATAAAATTAAAAGAGTAAAAAGTGGCATACCATCATCAAGAAATCAACATTAGCTTCTAAAGTAAACTCTTGCGGCAAATCGTTAGTTAGTTCCTCAACTCTCTCCATAACGATATCGACCCAAATCCCCCAGCACGTCAAACAGTTTTGCTTTAAAATGCCGCACAAATCGTTCCATCTCTTCAAACCATTTTCGTCCAAACTGACAGCTAAGTTGTTAGGCGGTTCTGGAACGTAGCATTTGCGAAGACCGAGCATTAGTATGGGTATTGCTTGAGTGAATCTCGCTGTGTAAATGGCTGTAGTTTTTTTCTGTACTTCTGTAGATTGAAGTGTAGGTTCTTCAAAACACACTTTTATGTACAAGAGCATACTGAAAGAAAAATAGAGATGCATAAATTGTTTTTAATGAAATACGGCTGCAAACGAGGCATTTGATATCAATGCAACCGTTATTAAGGTCCATCGCGTGCCAAGTTGAAACCTTTTCACTTCAAATGTCACGTTAGCTTTTCATACATCTGCCAAAGCCATGAAATTAAATTAATTGTAAAAAAGTTTCGGGCTGCAACGTGGAAATGTTCCACGGGTTAAAACCCATCCTACCCCCAGGGGTAGTGCCAGCACTACCCCTGGGGGTAGGGTGGGACTTAACCATACCACCGTAGTGCTGTCAGCTACGAGTATTAGGTTGGTTAGGTTAGTTAATTAGTAGTAGTAGTTAGTTGGGCAAACCACTCAGGAATAGGAGCTCCGCGTAGCGAAGCTCCGTCGATTTTTCATTCTATTTGTCAAATCCCAGCACTACTATGGTGGTATGGTTCAGTCTCACCCAACCCCCAGGGGTAGTGCCTGGGGTATGGTGGGTCTGAAGGGTTTTCCTCAACCTCATGCCCCGTGAAACTTTGCAAGTTTCCCAAATAACAAGTACACTATTTTATACCTCAATGTTCAAAGCTGTAACGTGTACAGGTAGCAAACAGGTGGACAGAAAGTTTACTTTCGCATTTACAATATTATTATGGAGTATACAAACCTTTCGATAGTCTTATCCGCCGTATCTCGCAAATAAGCTTCTATACTTTCTCTGTCACCATACATTTGGTCCAAATCATCATCGTCATCATATGAGAACAGCAACTTCTCCCTCATGGTTCCTTTCTTTTCTCTATACAAATACACCCTGAGGTCTTCTAGAAGCTTCTGCAGTTCGTTATCCAAGTCCTGGCAGAGTTTCTCCAGATTCATAGTGATACCACGGTCTTGAAGAGACATACCTAAAAACAAATATAGGACTTTAAATTAGTAAGTTTAATGTTTTAATCTATCTCGATTTTGCTGGGATTTAAGTATCACATTAAAATATTTTCAAATTATCTTGACGTATCGGCCACATAACAGCAGAAGTTGTCACGAGTAGACTGGAGTCTACTAATTTTGCAACATCAATCTGCTTATACACATTAGTAAAGGAGAGTCAGTTCTAGCTTTGGCCTCATCGCTAAAATGGAAAGCTAAAGCATGTTACTACTGGACAAAACAAAATCAGCAGTTTGTGAATCCTGAACTTACCTCTCATAAGTGAATTCATGACCTTGATAACTTCATTCCTTGACTCAATCACAGTATCTCCGATCAGATCTTTCCACACAAACCAGTTTATGTCGACCTCACCCTCATTATCCGATGGTATCCTGGTTAAGTCCACCAGTATCTGGGTCTTAAAAGCATCATAAACTTTGAGGAATCTGTTGTCTATTATGACCTGCACTCGAGACGTTAGGAGAGGTTGGAAGTAATGGCACCAAACATGGACCTCTGGTATGTCTAGGGATGAGCATATTGCACCCCAATTCTCCGGAGTTTCTGTAAAATAAGAATACTATGGCAGTCTTTTTATAAACAGTGGCAATGTGGTCAAAGATTCACAAAAGTCATTATCACAGTGCACATACATTTTTTAAATAATCATTAGATAATTATAATAAAGCTTAAAAGTGTTGTAAGGTAATCGGCTATTTGATTCATTATGGAAAACATGGCCAGAACCATATAGTTTTTTTTTATTAGAACTCTCAATTGGCATTCAATAGCAAATCTTACCAATTTGAAATGCTTCTTCCCGAATTTCATGTAACATTTTGACCCTGGTAACATTTTGCAGTAAGTTTTTAACATTCTCATCAATGAAAGATTTCACCCAAACACTCCATTTTTGCACGCATTTAGTTACTTCTTCTTTTTCTAATTCTAATATTTCTTTGTTTGAAGACAACCTGGAATTTTATTTAAAATCAATGTTTATTCTGGAAGTAGGCAGCTAGAATCCTGGCATATATATTTTTAATTATTGTATATTGTTGTTTCCGTGAATAAATACATCATAGAAAAAAAATACTGACCTATAGTTAGCAATAACTGGAGGTAATAGTTTTAATGCAGCTGGATCACTGAATTGCACTATTTTCACCAGATTTTCAGAGTCTTTATGGAATAAGTCTTTCAGTTTGGCAAGCACCGCACCACCATTGTTTTCTGAAATCATGAAATGACATTTAGTTCATTCATAATGCATAATAACTTTACAAAATGCTAGATTATTTCTATCATCTTTCCTTCTTTAAGAAGTTTGGTTTATTTTTAAAGCTTATTATTTTTTATTTGTTATATTTTTTAAATAATGTTGTCATCCACAAATTTAATTGTAGGTACCTAATTTTGGGTGACTAAATTATTGAACAGAAATTTCAACACCAGCACTGGTGGAATTATCAATAGGATTGATGGAGCTAAAAGTTAATATTACCAAAAATGTGAATTGATCAATACATACCCACAAAACAAGCATACACCAATACAACAGTTTTCAGCACAATTTTGACGGAATTCACTATTTTCTCCTTTATTTGAGCCTTTACATCTCCTTCTAATATTTGGCTCAATTCAAACTGAAGATTTGATTTCAGGCTGCTGTTACTATGAAGACCTATGAATGTGTTTAGTAACTCGACCATGCTTTGGGAATCCAGACTATAGAGACTGGTAAGGCAAGAACTGGCCACCTATAAAAACAAAGTTTTATCATAAAGCATTAAAAAAAAATAGTCAGTATGAATTGAATCCATGAAAACATAATGCAATACCAAAAACTTTTGTAAGTACAAATTTTTAGTCAAAAACATTTGTATTTAAGTATTCACATTCGCAAATGTTTTTTCGCTACTATTAAACATGCGAGACACAAACTCAACTAAAATATCAAAAAACAAAATTACGATGCTTTTATTGCCATAAGATAGTTCAACTTGCGTCATCTACTTAAACACCGGTTCATGACATGAACCCTTATTGTATTTAACATAGATTGCTGTGGTACGCTTACTTTAACCAAGATAACTATGATTATGGAAACATCGAAGTTTGATACGCACTTCCACACTAATCTCTACATCCTGTAGCTTCTCCCGGCATACGTCAATTATAGTCTGATTAAAATTGGAGATTGAGCTCCAATGCATCTGTACTAGACGTTGCAGAGACTGCATTCCTGGCTTCACATTCTTGCCCCCTATCTGAAGTTGGAGTCCTGAAAATTATATATTCTACATTAAGATTCTTTAAAACTTAATAAACACTTTTTATACATACATACATAAATACATACTTTTTATGAGGTGCAAGTCACAAATATCCTTCTGTACTTTAGCTATGTATTATATTTATGTTAATATTGTTGTTTTTATTATCCTTACGTTTCTCTTGTCAATTTGTTTCCGCCACCTACTTAAACTGTCTCCAACTTATTTCTTTCCTTTATTGGTTGTCTGGTAGAGATCGCTATTAAGCGATAAGACCGCCGATTGTCTACCTTGTTCTTTGTTTCTGTATTGTTTTTTACTGATTTGTAGTGTTCAATAAAGAGTATTTATATTGTATTGTATTGTACTTGAGCTTAATAGTTTCCCTATCTTTAAAGAGGGGAGGAGAAGAGTAACATTTGGACAGGTGCACCCTGGGCAACAATGGTTAGTTAATTTACAACAGGGGATTTCAGGGGACTGAACATTGGCTGACATGTTTTAAAACAGTGGACAGTTAACAATGGAAAGAAGCCATATTACATAAAAAGATGGAGCTTACCTGTATTGATATGCCTAGCCATAATAAAGAGCCTGGTAGCCTTAACAAAGTCCTCAACCTCAATGCATGTCCAAATCTTCTCAGGTATTTCCATCAACATCTTCACTTGGACAGATATACTGGTTATGGGGTTGGTGTTTAAGATGCTAGATATAAAAAAATAAATGCTTTTACTCTTTTTAAAGAACAACTTAATGAAAATAGACATGAAAATAAAATATGCTTACTACATTACATTATTGGTCAGTCATGTTGAGGCACCTATACTTTCTTTTAAAAACCTATGCATATTATATTAAGGTATAGCAGACCATATAAATATTTTTTTTAATTTTATAGTAAGAGTTGTGAAATCAGTCACAAAAGACCACATACGACCAAAACATGTTAAGCTAGGTATAAGTTTATTTTGTAAATAATTAAAAAAAGTATTAACATAAATTGAAACTAAAGCTAACTTAAAAATAACTTATGCAAAAACGAAACTTATCCAAAAAAAATTGCCAAAATAAATCATTGAAGAGTACCTAGATGTCTGAGGAGGTTTATCAACTTTGAATCCCACCAAATGTGTATCATGTAGGCTTCTGCAGGCCGCCATCATACCACTGATGTGGTTTAAAGTGCTCTCCGTTGTGTTCTTCATCTCTTCTATTGTGTCTGCTGCATGAATCAAGTCTCGGTATCTTTCCCTGTAATAATTTAGCTGTAGTGGTCACGAAGCATTGGTGTCGGATGAGGTTCAGTTAGTATAAACAAGACTACTACTCATACCTTTCCCACAAACCTACGAGATTTAGTTGTATCTTGTTCATTGCATAACAGGAAAAAGGACTTTTAACGACTACTTACCCAACCATTGCCCGCAGTTCTTCCCTTTTTCTCTCAATTTCATATTGCAACTTTTTCTGCACTTGGTCTATGTCAGTGACAAAATAATTTTGAAACAGCTTCTCTGGAACTATTTCAAGCAAGTTAGGTTGCGACATTGCTGAATGTTATTATTTACGCCAAAAAAATATTTTCTAAGTATTTCAAAGCAGTTTCGGCATTTTGTTATAAGATAATAAGAAGTCAAATCAAGAAAGATTTGCTTGTATATATTATAATATAGTATACACTAGACTAGGTGTCAACCATCAAAACAAATGTGACGTGTCTTGTCAGTTTATTTTTTTTTAATTGTTCGCTTAATAAAGCTAGAAGTAACTACATACATACAGCCAACGCTCAATTTTTATTTACTTAGATTTCTATAATATATAAAATTTTAATGTAAGAATAATGAGGCCGATACTTTCGAAGTAATTTACACTTTATTGGCGCGAAAGGATTCATCATTGCAATAAACAATTATTTATAAGAAGCTTTTTTTCTCTTCATTTTTCTGAGATTTTTCTGATTAATGTTTAAAAAAAAAACTTCCGGTTTTAGTTCGGTCACTCAAACAAAAACGAGTATGTACCAAACTCACTCAAAATCTAAACCTGTCAAAACAATCGAAATTATTTTGTTGTAAGATTTAAGGTTACATTAACGTTCAAAGAACATAAACATTTCGCAGAATTTAAGAGATTTCCTGCCGTAAATTAAAACTATCATTATGCAAGAAATTAAAAGACGGAATATAACCAAGGATAAAGACATACCAGATAACAAAAATGACGTAAAACAAGAAAAACTCAAATCAAAGAAAGAGTAAGTTGGATTACCTTCATTAGATATTTTATCATTAAATAGTAGTTAGTTTTAAAAACTGCTCGTTTTATTTCAGGTCCTCTAGCCGAAATATATCTCTGAGGGTGTTATCTCGCACTGTAGTTATATTCTCGCTTCTTTTAATAGTGTATTTTTCATCTAAAGATGAAAAAATCAAAGTTTTCGCCAAGCAATCTGAAAAGCTACCTGGCGTTGGACAGATAGTAGACTGTTCTTCGTCATACATGAAGGAAGTGGACAAATATGAGGGCTGCTTCCCTAAAAACTGTAAGAGATTTGTCACTGACATGGTGATATCGGATATTGAAGCTGATAAATTGTTAGCCATTGCTAAAAAAGGCCTAAAGCACGGAGGTTCATCTGGTGGAGCCTCAATACTGGATCTACACAGCGGAGCAATGTCAAAAGGCCAACATTTTGTCAACTTTTACAAAATAAATGAATTTAAGAACATATTTGACGACAGTGACTTCAATGTATACAAGGTGAACAATAAAACATGACATTCTGATAAATACTAACAATTTATTTTACTATCAGTGGTACAGATTCTTATTCAAAAGATTAATAAAGCTTTTAACTTAATGTTACTGTAAATAGTTGTGATTTGTGTTACAGGTAGTCAAAGAGAAAATCAAGCATAGTGTAGCTCACCACTTCGGGGTGTTCCCTGATAGAATATATTTAACACATCCTACATTCTTCTCAGAAATAAACTCCAAAGAAGCTGTCACATTACATGATGAATATTGGCATCCTCATGTTGATAAAGTATGCATTACCTCTATTTAACTTTTTATTCGGCAACACTTGCTTGTGCTAGTAGTGCATTTCTTGTACTAATTTCTGTCAGTGTTTCCTTTATTAGTGTGAATTTATTTATTGCCTTTAACACATCTTTGTATTTACAAAATTATATTATTATTTTCGCATTAGTAATTTCTATTAGATTTTATGTTTTTAACTATTGATTTGGGATTTATATTTTCAGGAAACTTACAAGTCATTCCACTACACAACACTGCTCTATTTAGGAGACTACAATATTGATTTTACAGGAGGAAGATTTGTGTTCATAGACGAAAAGTTTAACCGAACTGTTGAGCCCAGGAAAGGCAGGCTCAGTATGTTCACCAGCGGTGCCGAAAACTTGCACTATGTCGAAAAAGTTATGTCAGGCATTAGATATGCTATGACGATTTCATTCACATGTGATAAACAATATGCTATTGAAGATCCTAGTTCAAAGAAATATGAAAACTAACATTCCAATAAAATAAGTATTTATTATTATCCTGCAGTCAACTGGCATTTTATTTTCAGTAGGGCTAACTTAAACTTCTTACCTATCCGTATTTGAATCATTTTCAGAAGTTTAAAGGTTGCATTGCAGCAATTTTATGTAATATCTCCTCGACTGTCTCCCGTGTCGGGATATACATCTTATTGTGCATTTCATGAGCGAGGAAATAGTAAATAGCTAGAATCGCTTTCTCGTCGGCAGTGGGATGTGTTTTGATTAACCTAAATTATTGGGTTACAGATTTGTGATTGATGTTGCTTAGTAACTGAAGGGAAAGGGACGAAGATGAAAATGTTACCATTATAGCATGCAGGGACAACAGGTGTCGCCACCGTTGGGGAATTACGACAGCGACAAATGATATAATAATATGGTTTAACACCTATGGTTCTAACTGTACTTTATATCTGCTTCGCAATGTCTTAATGATTTTATAAACAAATTAACTGTGGTTGTGCGGATTTAGACAAAACTCATACATACCAGCATGAAATATTTATTCATCTCCATCCCTTCTATGAAACGAGCTCCAGTTATGAACTTGGTTTTACCACCTGTTGAAAGATAACAAATATGACTTCCAGGTCACTTGCCCCAAGCTTCGGCCACTGATGTCTCAGGGAATAAACCACACAAAGAGATCACCAAGGCACATTGACCACACTCCAGAGGGTTCTCAGCAATGTCCCCAGGGAATACACCAGCTTACAGGGTAGCCATCGGTATGATGACCTGAGTTCCCTCTGAGAGGTCTTAGTATAGTTACAACAACATAATAGCCCCGAAGGCTCTGGACAAATGTAGGGGCCCCCGTGGGTACAGATTAGAAACAGGCCGTGCACGCCATGTACGCACACGTGTGATCTTAGGACCACGTCCACATCAATTAACGTCTTATTCCACCTGGCCAGCATGAAACTAAGCACGTATTAAACATCAGAAGCTTGGGCGCAATCCCTGCCTTAATAGTCAAATACAAGCCCACAGTATTAGCAATCAGAAATACTTAGCTTAAATCGATACTCCGAAACTCGAGGTCGTCTTCGTTATGCACAATCACGGAGTACTAATAGATTAATCACTTATAATGAAATAGTAAAGTACTTCAAGCTACGGGTACGTTTAAACAATGACTTAAGAAAATTCAAATATCTTACCATAGACAAGTTAAAGGAAGTGGCGTGATAGTCGAATAATTGTTGCCAGGAAAATATATATTGCATCGCGAGGCAGCGTCGCGACACACCCGCCGAGGCGAGCTACTGTAGAGAAGTTAAGGTTGTCATTAAGTGTTGAGTCCATTCCCTAATCCTTTCCATGGCCTGGACCGCAGCAGCTCTCTTCCGGCTCTCTTCTCTCGGTGGCGTCAATGGTAAATCGCCAACGTTGCTTTCGTTGTCTTTATGTTCAATGTTATTGTCTGCGCTCATTTGGTCGGTGCTAAGTGTGTCGTCCAATTTGTCCGTTACTTCCGATCTATCAGTTACATCCAGTTTATCAGTTACATCCAAATTATCAGGTACATCCAAATTATCAGGTACATCTAAATTATC
Source organism: Pandemis corylana (assembly GCA_949127965.1). Classification (NCBI taxonomy): domain Eukaryota; kingdom Metazoa; phylum Arthropoda; class Insecta; order Lepidoptera; family Tortricidae; genus Pandemis; species Pandemis corylana. Next base: position 8,405,314 of record OX421866.1, on the reverse strand, counting down.
AGGTATATCCAAAATAACAGGTATATCCAAATTATCAGTAACAGTCACCGGTAAGTTAGTTTCTCTCTCAAAGTCTTCTTTGGTTGTACACGATGTCGGACAGTTCACTGGTCTGTTACCAGGAGAAACATCGTGTGTCGTAAATTCCTCAACTTCTAGAGGATACAGATGTGCAATGGATCTAGTGAATATCGTGTCGCCAACTTTCACTTTTGCTACTCTACACTGCCCATCTGCACCACGAAGCAATTCGCAAATACGACCTACTTTCCAGTTTCCTCTGTTTCTAGCTTCTCCCTTGATTTGGACGATGTCACCGACGCGTGGTTTGTCGTTAGATTTGACCCTAGGTTGCTTAGGAGAGTGATGACAACGTTCACGAAGACTTAGTAGGTATTGGTTTATAAACATATCTTTATATTCATTCATTATTGTTTCACCGCGTTTCCACCCTTCTACAAGCTGTTTCTTAGTTGAGGTAGTTGAAGAAGACAAATTCTCCATGAAGTTCTGCAGGTTCATACATTTACCAGGTGTTAAGAAGTCTGCGGGTTTTAAAACGTGTTCCAAATCCGTTCCCACGTAGGTTAAAGGTCTTGTATTAACCACTGCTTCAACCTCCTTCATGATGGTAAGCAACTGATTGTTACCGAGTAAATGCTTCTGTAGCGTGCGCTTTAAGCAATGCTTTACCACAGCTACCAGGCGTTCGTAGGCTCCACCATGCCAAGGAGCTAATTGTGGTATAAACTTCCATATTATCCTTTTGTCTGGTAAGCTTTCATTTATTACTTCAGACAGAAGTTTGAAATGAAGCGCATTATCAGTCAATATTAACGTAGGAACACCTCTAGAAGCTATGAACCGCCGAAATGCTAGTGAAAATTCTTCCGCAGTCATATCCTTGACTACCTCGAGATGGATGGCTCTTATCACCAGACATGTAAATAAACAAACCCATCGCTTTTCTTGGTCTTTATCTGATTTCACCAACATTGGACCGAAATAATCTATGCCTACGTATGCAAAGGCCGATTCATATCTCACCCTTTCTGGTGGTAACGCTGGAGTGGCTGGTAAAGTATATGGTCCGCCGCCGTGCTTCACACATTGAGGACATTTGCTAATTAACCTTTGAACTTGTGTCCTTCCTTGCGGAATCCAGAACCGTTGACGCACTAAGCTCAAGGTATGTGGCACTCCAACGTGATGATTTTCTTCATGAATCTTCTTTATGATATTCGTGGTAAAATTACAGTCCTTTGGCAACAGAATCGGATGTTTGGCGTCATATGACAGATCCGAATGTGTTAAGCGACCGTCACATCTAATTATTCCGTCAAAATCCGTGAACAATCCTAAATTTCGCACAAGATGAGTCGTTTTTCCTTTTGTCTCATCTGGAAAAAAATGTTTTTGTAAATTTATTATTTCTTGTACTTCAGAAGTTACTCTCATATCTATGTCTACTGGTGTCTTAGGATTTTCTAAAGTCTGATTTTCATTAGACTTATCCCAATTTATCTGTTCTTTCTCTGATATGGACGTTTCATAATCTCCTGTCAAGTCTTGCCATTCTTTCTCTAAAAGCAACTCTGTTTCCGATGTGTCGTTATTCGATAGACCCTCCCCCAGCAAAAGACAAGTGTCTCTTGTTGGTCCGACAGGCCAACCGGATGGGTCTTGCGATAAAAATTCTGGGCCTCTCAGCCATCGCTCCACATCTGCACTTGACTTGATGGGCCTGGTTGCGACGTCAGCAGGGTTGAATTCAGATGGAACATACTTCAACGTCAATGTTTTATTGCGTTTGATCTCTTCAATTCTTCGTGATACGAATGGTGTTAAAAGTTTGCTCGAATGGTACCAATCTATCACAATTTGACTATCAGACCACAGAACTTGATGTGTTACGTTCACTTGAAGGTATTTTGTAACATATTGGATCAGTCTACTCCCAATCAACACTCCTAATAACTCCAAGCGAGGTATTTTCAGGTTATCTCTATCCTTTATGGGAACTAATCTTGACTTGCCTATAATGAATTTCACATTATCTTCTTGTACAATATATACAACAGCTGCATACGCTTGGGTCGAGGAGTCAGTAAAGCAATGGAGTTGACAATCCTTGTAATTCGACATTTTCCTTGGTACGCATATCCCTTTCACTAAATTCAAATCTTCTAAGATGTCTTTCCATTTAACTGCTATACTTTCCTGTAGCGACGCGTCCCAGTGACATTTGTCTTCCCATAAAGATTGCAATAATAACTTGGCTGGTAAAATTATTGGTGCCGCGAAGCCACATGGATCGTATATTGATGCAATTGTTTTTAAAACTCCTCTTTTGGTAAACGCATTATTCATGTTCTTCACTCTTAGTTGAAGTGTATCCTTCTTTAAGTCCCAGTTCAAACCTAAGGTCTTGACAATTTCATTTGCATTAGTATCCGGCATGTGCTTCATGAGTTCCTGGGAATTAGAACTCCATTCGCGTAGATTCATGGATATTTGTTGAAATGCTGCCTTACTATCTTTGTACAAATCCCTTGCTTCCTTTATGTTACTTGTACCTGTCAAAATGTTGTCAACATATATTTCACCTGCTAATTTCCTTACATTCTCAGAATCTGCTTTCAACAGATGGTGTTTAATTGTTGCGTTCAACAGGAATGGGCTACAAATTATTCCGAAAGGGACACGAGTAAATCTGTAATGAACGATGTTATCCTCTGTGGCTGGTTTGGTAATGTCTCTCAACCACAAAAATCTAGTGACATCTCTGTCCTTTGTATGGAGCCCCAACTGCAAAAAGGCCTTTTCTACGTCCGCAGTCATTCCTATATTGTGGCATCGAAATTTAATTATAAGCCCTGTCAGATCCTCCAACATAATCGGCCCACAATACAGGCATTCGTTTAGACTTTTACTGTCCTTTGTCTTCGCAGAAGCATCATATACTATCCTTAGGGTCTTTCCTGGTGAAGAGACTCCGTGGTGAGGTAGGTAGTGTACTGGATGATCAACCTTGTTGATGTGAGATACATGTTCTATAATACCTCTATCCAATTGATCCCGTAGAGTTTGGTCGTAGACAAGCAAAGTTTCTTCATCTAGTCGTTTCAAAAGGCTTATAAGTCGGCCATGTGCTAAACCCATGTTGGAACGTAGATCAGGTGGGTACTCATTAAAGGGCCAGCTCACAAAGTATCTATTATCAATGATTGTTGTATTCTCGTTAAAGTGTTTAATTGCTTCATCATCTCTGTTAATATTAGGAGAGTCGGTGATGCCAATCGATTCCAAGTCCCATAAACATTTTGTATTCAGTATGTCGAGAGGTGGGTCTGGATTATTCAACTTCGTGTCATAAGATGATTGGAAATAAGTAAGAATCGCCAATTGGTGTTCAGATGTATCCTCTACCTTACCAGATAAAATCCAACCAAATACAGAATTTATAAGATACAGATTCTCATGAAGTTGTATCTTTTCCATTGACATCATCGAAAAATAATAATCATTCCCGATTAAAATATCAACTCGATCCGACAAAGATCCATCATCAGCAAGTATCAAATTATTGCAATCGCTCCAACTTGATAGTTCTTGTCTTATACCTGGTATCTCTTGAGTAATTGAAGGTACGACATTTGCAAACAAAACTTTTGTTTTGTCAGTTCTCGTCTGTATACTAAGCCTGACTAAAGGACTATCAATTTCTTGCGGTTTCTTTGCTCCAAACGTGAATACAAACAGATGATTATCTTCCTCAATCTTTAGATTTAGTTCTTTCGCAATGTTATTTGTCACGTAGCTCCTCTGGCTGCCAGAGTCCATCAAGAGTCGACACTTCTTTGTGATTCCATTTTGACCTATCACATTAACCACTGCTGTTTGCAAAACTGTAGATTCTCCGCCACGTATGTGTAAGGCGTTGACCTGTTTGTAATCTGATCCTGATGGGAATTTCTTGGGGCACAGAGCTCTGTTGTGTTGCCCTTTCATATTGCAATGTGGGCAAGTCGTGATCCTTCTACAAGTGGCGCTACGATGTCCAGTTTGCAAACAGCAGTAACAGCGGCCAATTAATTTCTTCCTCCTTTCAGCTATTGTTTTAAACCTAATGCAAGCCTCGTTGTAGTGGTCATCTTGACAAAATATGCATTCCATCTTTCTACGTTTCTGTTCACTTATTTTATGTGTATCATCTCTCTTGAACTCGTGTTGTCTTTTCCTTGGCACAAAGTTTCCAGCAAACGCAGAAGTACTAGGTCTATTAAATCCTTGAGGATTCCTTCCATTAAGTCTAGGATTTGCTTTGTTGACAAATTTTTTTGTTCTTGTGTGCAATATTTCGGTTGTAAATTTAGTTTCTTCGCTCTTATTCTTGTTATTGATTCCTTTAGCATCTTCTCTTGTTCAAATTATGAAGTTTAGCTGCTTCCTCATCTCTTCAATTGATTCGGTACCTAACTTTAATTTCATCTCATAAATTACATCTTCGGGAAATTTTTCCATTATTAGAAACCTTAAATGGTTGTGATTGGTATCTTCGCCCAACGATTGTAGTACGCGCAGATGTCTTTCTATTTCGTCAAATGTTTTTCTGCAGTCTTCAAGTTTAACAGCTTGTTTTATCTTGTACAATGTGGAATAATGGGCGTCCACAATCTGTTCTGGCCTGCCATATCTCTGCTTCAAGGTGTCTACGGCAATCTTGTAATTATCGTTGGTAGTATCTAAACCATCAATCATATTTTTAGGTTCTCCCTCCAAGGAAGCCTTGAGATAAAGCAGCTTGTCCACATCACGTAAGTTCCGTTGTCCTATGTTAGAATTAAACTGGTCCCAGAACTGATGCCAGTTCAAAAGATCTCCTCGAAACTTTTGTAAGTTTAATTCCGGTAACTTGCTCCGGTTCTCACTGGAACGTTGTGTAAGTGTCTGAGATTCTCTACTAGTCTGGATCAGTGCATTTATTTCCGCTAACGCCTCCTCACCTCCTAACTGAAGAGTGGTCAAGTTAGATACTTCATCCGCGTTAGGATTATTAGATGTATTAAAGTACTGATAAAGGTCAGCATTAAACCTGTGTAACATGGACTGTAACTTGGACGAATTAATTGAGGCCTTCTCCGATTCAACGCTACCCCATGGACGACACACACACAAATCTCGAGCTTCCTTTGACAATATTTGAATAGTAGCCGCAAACGTAGACAGACGTGTCAACAATATTTCATCCATCTTTATTTCAATAGTGATCTATCTTTCTTCAACTACTTGAGTTTGATAATGATAATAATGACTACTCGAGTTGATGCGTCGAGACGTCGCCTGTCCCAAAGGTAAGCTAAATTAGGATCTTATTTAGCTCATGAGTTCTTGTAGTTTACCTAAGGAATGAGACAACAATTCAATGTTCCGTATGTTATTGTTATAACAAATACAGATGAAATAAAGTAGTTACTTTAAATATACTTAAAGGCAAAAATATGAAATAAATTTTTCTCGCCATACTTAACGGTAGACTAGAACAAGAAAGTTTCAACCATTTGTTTTAATCCATTCCAATCCGACCCATCGTGGCCATCGTGGTCCACCGGTAATCTAAATTTGTAGCAGATAACCCATTTGAGTTAATGGATTCTTTAGTTTATCCAGGAATGGATACAACTTTCAATGTTCTACAGATTATTTTACGAAGCCCCCCATGTGGGTTTGGTAAATAGAAATAACTTCTTGTAACAAGACTCACCGCTAGTTTTGTAAAATCTCCATTAAACTCACTCGCCACAACTTTTATGTACGTTGACAACTGTTACGTTAGTCCCAAATTGCTACTATGAAACTTATATTAATCCGCTGCAACTTTCTTAGCCAAGGGACGCCGACGCCATTAGTCTTGTAATCAACAGAATACCATACGGCCCTAAGCCTCAATCACAACCGGAACCGGAAGTAAATAACGTATGGGAAAACTTAATCAAATACTTACAATGATTACTATTTGGTACATAAATAGCCATACCATAATATATCGATTTTCCAGATATTCATTTGCTTCATTATCACAAATAGTAACAAGAAATATTTCAAATAATTAACGAAGTTCTTATCAATGTTATCACACTTGACCTTGGCAGACAACCATTATTCGACCCTCTACAGACACTTCCGGTAAAACTAAGAACGTAAAATTTTTCATAAATAATGTCAGGAAATTATAACATTTACTCAAATGTTTTCCTTTTCCGATAAATCACAGTATTCTCATCATTTTACAACTTAAACAAGATTTAAAACGTTTGTTCAATAATATAATCAATCATATTTTTCATATTTTACACTGGCAACCCGTACTTAGTTTAGCAGTTACTTTTGCCATTCGACAACAGATGGCAGTATATATTGCTTACTGGCAACACTGCGAATTTAGTTCCGCCATCCAACACTAGATGGCAGTGTAAGTCATTTATTTAGCAGTTAATTCAAACTCAAATTTCACAACACCATAATATATGTCTAATTCATTCAATTACAATCAGCTGTATGAGTTATGTCCTCCGCAAACCAACACTACTGTCAAATTAAATTACGATACTACTAGTAATCCCTTCAACATCTTCCCCAAAATGTTGTTAGGATCCCAGCACCTTTCACCAGTTTGTCGCCACCGTTGGGGAATTACGACAGCGACAAATGATATAATAATATGGTTTAACACCTATGGTTCTAACTGTACTTTATATCTGCTTCGCAATGTCTTAATGATTTTATAAACAAATTAACTGTGGTTGTGCGGATTTAGACAAAACTCATACATACCAGCATGAAATATTTATTCATCTCCATCCCTTCTATGAAACGAGCTCCAGTTATGAACTTGGTTTTACCACCTGTTGAAAGATAACAAATATGACTTCCAGGTCACTTGCCCCAAGCTTCGGCCACTGATGTCTCAGGGAATAAACCACACAAAGAGATCACCAAGGCACATTGACCACACTCCAGAGGGTTCTCAGCAATGTCCCCAGGGAATACACCAGCTTACAGGGTAGCCATCGGTATGATGACCTGAGTTCCCTCTGAGAGGTCTTAGTATAGTTACAACAACATAATAGCCCCGAAGGCTCTGGACAAATGTAGGGGCCCCCGTGGGTACAGATTAGAAACAGGCCGTGCACGCCATGTACGCACACGTGTGATCTTAGGACCACGTCCACATCAATTAACGTCTTATTCCACCTGGCCAGCATGAAACTAAGCACGTATTAAACATCAGAAGCTTGGGCGCAATCCCTGCCTTAATAGTCAAATACAAGCCCACAGTATTAGCAATCAGAAATACTTAGCTTAAATCGATACTCCGAAACTCGAGGTCGTCTTCGTTATGCACAATCACGGAGTACTAATAGATTAATCACTTATAATGAAATAGTAAAGTACTTCAAGCTACGGGTACGTTTAAACAATGACTTAAGAAAATTCAAATATCTTACCATAGACAAGTTAAAGGAAGTGGCGTGATAGTCGAATAATTGTTGCCAGGAAAATATATATTGCATCGCGAGGCAGCGTCGCGACAACAGGTGTGGTGTGTAATTAATCAACAATTCATAAATAAGTACTTGGAGAGATGAGACCATGACAAGACTGAACAAATTAGATTAGACCTTTCTTTCCGCCCTTTTTCAGTATTCGTTTTTTTGTTGGTGGGAAATTAACAAGTATTTCATTTTATATTCAAAATGTGGCAATCATGTTAAAAGAAAGTTAAAAAGTATGTAATACCGTTTATTTACTCATTTACAGTTTGGCCAATGTAACGATGAAAAGCTGCAAATATTTTGTTTCAAAAATCTGTACACTCTGTGGAAAAGAAAAACTGCGAAAAAATATTTTTGACAGACAACGCTGTGATCTGTCAAGGAAGGACCTGTCCGAGTAATTCCATAATCTGTGGGAAAAAGCGCGGGAAGTTACGACGAAGCGAACGTATCTTTTCATCTTTAAATTTTTAATAATATCTTATCGGATTATTTAACTGTTTAAATAGTCAATTTAGGACGGTTTTGCAATGGGGAAGAGGAAGAGGAAAAAGGGAGGAGAAGTTCTAACTGAAAAGTCAGATTCAGACAACGACTCTGTATCCTCGGATAGTTCTACCAAAGACCAGAACAAATATGAACCATTTAGAGTTTCGAATTATATTCGTAATTACCCAGAAAATGGCGGTAACTTTGAATACATTGTCTTCTTTGAATCCACTGACGCCGGGAAGCCTCTAGGTGACAGGGATTTGATGAATATGTCATCAACCCTTAAGAGATATAATAAGGGAGTAAAACAACTGATTCGAATAAATAAGTACAAAATAGGAGTGATATTTGAGCGAGCTTCATTTGCAAATGCTGCCCTCATAAACAATAAATATCTGGACTCATACAAAATGAGAGCATCCATCCCAGCCGGAGCCACAGAAGTCACGGGCGTCATTACGCACGTGCCTATAAACCTTTCCAATCAAGAAATTTATGATGCCATCTCCAGCACTAAAAATGTGGTGCAAATAAGAAGATTTATGCGACGTAATAAGACTGTTGATGATTTTCAGGTTACACCTACCCAAACAGTATCGATTACCTTTTCCTGCCCAATCCTGCCCGATTCCATAGACCTGAACAGCTGGCGCTTCACAGTAAAGCCCTACATCCCACCCATCAAGCAATGCCTGCGATGCCTAAGGTATGGCCACATTGGCAAATTTTGTAAAAATGCAGAACGATGCTCAGTATGTGGAGACAATCACAATTTTAAAACTTGTACAATTGATACTAAAAATGCCACATGTGTACATTGTCAGGGTCAGCATATATCTATTTCAAGAGATTGCCCAGTAAAAATACGCAAATTAAAAGAAAACACAGATTTATTTCAAAAAAGATCTTATAATTCAGTAGTCAATGATAAGTCATTTCCTCCACTATCTCAAACAGACCAATTCATGTCCCTCCTCAATTCAGACAAAATCTTAGACATTCTTCTTAATTCAATAGTTAAATTAATATCCCTCAACAAATCGAATCAAAAGGAAATCAACTCAAAATCCATTAAAGATGTCCTCATAGAAACATTTAATGTAGAGAAAAATAACTTAAAAATTTAATGGATTCTTTGAACATTGTTCAATGGAACGCTCAAAGTTTAATGTGCCATCGACATATTTTTTCTAAATTTTTATATGAAAATTCCATACATGTTGCTGTAATTTGTGAAACATGGCTCAGGCCTCATCACAAATTACAGTTTAAAGAATATAATATGGTTAGATTAGATTCAGGCAACACACATAATGGTGTAGCCATACTTATACATACTAAACTTAATTACACTAGTATACAAACTCAATATGATGACTCACTTCAAAATATTGCAATTAGATTACAATATCACAACAAAGAATTATCCATAGTTAGTTTATATAGTCCTGGTAATTGCACACCTCAGTTTTCCAAGAGAAAATTAAATAAACTTATACACAATATTCCTGAACCAATCTTCCTGGCAGGCGATTTTAATGCCCACCACCTGCTTTGGGGATGCTCATCTATTGATGCAAGGGGCAGAGATGTTTATGAAAGTTCTGATGAAAATCATTTAGTCATTCTCAATAATGGACATCCTACAACTGTTGGCTCCCATATTTGGCAGCCCAATGCTTTGGACTTAACCATCGTTTCACCATCTCTGGCCCTTAATTGCGACTGGATGGTAACTGATGATCCACTTGGTAGCTTTCATTTACCTGTAATAACAAAAATAATTATTAATGTCAATTTTCATGACTCTGGAGTATTAAACAGTAAGACACTTAAACCCTTTCCACAACAGTTAAATTGCAGACACATTGATTTAGAAAAATATACAAAAAAATTAGATAGTTTAGTATTAAATCACGATTTTGACCTGTCTGAGCCATTAAAATCATATGCAGAATTAACTGCATTTATTAATGTTGCTGCAGAGGAATGTGCATTAGTTCCTCGCAAATTAGTATCTACAAACACAATAAACCACACCTTGACAAAACAAAAAAAACAAAGAATACCACTGCCATGGTGGAATCAAAACTGCACAAATGCTGTAAATTCTGCCAAACAAGCATATTTGAATTTTAAAGCAAACCCAACTGAAACAAACTACCTATCTTTTAGACATAAGCAAGCTCAAAGGAAACTCATTTTGAATAATGAGAGAAAGCTAAGTTGGTATTCTCTGACTGAAAAATTTAATAGAACAACACCTTTGTCATACATATGGTCCATGATGAGAAAATTCAATAAGAAACCCAAAAGCAATAATATTACAACTAACTTAGACCTGATCAGCAATTTTCTTAAGAAATATACACCAGACACCGTTGAGTCTCCTTTAAATCTAAGTGAACAATCTACATCAGCTTCTCATGTTGATTACCTAACAAATCAGTTTTCATTAGCAGAGTTTAATGCAGCCATTTCCTCACGAAAAGATACAGCTTGTGGACTCGACGGTATTCCATACAAGATGCTGAAGTACGCCAGTAATAAAGTCCGAAAAGTAATACTGAATATTTTTAATTCTTTGTGGCATAAAGGTTTAATACCAACTCAGTGGAAAACAGACTGCCTCATTCCGGCTTTAAAACCTAACAAAGATAAGGATAACTACGAATCTTACAGGCCAATTACTTTAACATCTTGTATGGGAAAAATATTCGAGCAACTTTTAAAACAGAGGTTAGAATTTTATGTAGAACACAATAATATTCTACCTTCCAATCAGTTCGGTTTCAGAAAGGGCCGATCTGCTCGAGAGAGCATATCCCATTTACAATTAGATATTTTTAATTCATATAAACAACACAACGCGTTATTTGCGGTGTTTTTTGACATTACAGGTGCGTTTAATAACGTAAATCTACAGATACTGTCAAAAGAATTAATGTTGCTAGGATTGCCTAAAAAAATCGTACTATGGATATTTCATTTTCTGCATGGTAGAGAAGTGTATGCTAAAATTCAAAACTATCTAGTTGGCCCAAGAGAGTCTTATAAAGGTGTTTGTCAAGGTGGAATACTAAGTCCATTAGTATTTCTGTTGTACATAAATAAGCTTAACTGTATTTTAGGATCAGAAGTTAGTAACTTGCAATATGCCGATGATCTTGTGGTTTACGCCTCAGGCTCTGACCTACGCGTTACAATTAACAACTTAAATCTTGCATTACTAAAACTAAATAGCTATTTCAAATATTTAAACTTAGATATTAATGCAGATAAGACTAAAGTAGTGATTTTTAATGGAGTGGGCATTAAACAAAAAGCTTACAAAATCTTTTATAATAATGCTGAACTATTTTTTACTGACTCTGTAAAATTTTTAGGAATTACTTTTATGAAAAACATGTCTTGGAACAAATATGTCGAACACATCACGCTGAGAGCCTCAAAGGCTTTGAATGTTATAAAATCATTATCATCAACATACTGGGGTTCAGATCCTAAAGTTCTATTGAATTTATATAAAGCATTAATACGCAGCCATTTTGAGTATGGTTTTCTTTGTTTTGCATCAAATGATAAATTGGTCCAGAAATTGGATATTCTTCAGAATCACAGCTTAAGAGCTATCACTGGCGCTTTCAGGACAACTCCAATTAATTCCTTGCAGGTAGAGTGTAATACTCCCCCTTTGATAATAAGATTTAAATATTTAAAATTCAATTTTCTTCTTCACATAAGTTCATTAGCTTCCAATCTTCTCTTCAAAAAGATTTTTTCTTTACATAATTCTATTACTAATGGTAACTCTTCTACCGTCCCATATATTCTTCATGACTTTTCATATCTTAATGAATTAAAATTGCGTAGCAAATTATTTACAAACGAACAAAATTGGGCTTGTTTTAATGGAAGCTATGAAAGCAAATATACCACTATCCCAGTTCATATTGACCCACATTTGAAAATTAAACAAGAAGTATACCAGAAGATTTCAACTTTTAAAAACTTTATACCAGTATACACGGATGGTTCAAAGTCTACCCTTGCATGCTCATCTGCTTTTTATGTACCTCACTTTAAATTCGGTTATGGAGAGAAGTTAACAGAATTCTTTAGTATTTTTTATGCAGAATCTCTGGCTATATTTAAAGTCCTGCAGTTTATAAATCAAAGAAGGCACACTAATAGATGGTTAATAGTAACAGATAGCATGAGCGTTTTAAAATCTCTTCAAAACACACCCATCAACAGTAAAGTTAACTACATTATATATGACATCAAACAATTGTGGTGGCAACTACATTGTGATAATGTTTTTGTTGAATTTATGTGGACTCCGGCTCATATTGGTGTGAAAGGCAATGAGAGCGCAGATTTTCTTGCGAAGACCACATGCAATTTCAGTGGATGCCAGGGCAGTGATGAGGGCAGCTCTGTCTCATATGGCGTCCATTATACAGACTTAATAGCCAAGATCAAAGAATCAATTATTTCCGAATGGTCCTCTTATTGGAACAATGCAAAAATCCATAAAGGTGCCTGGTATGCTTCGATTAATCAAGTTGTTGGTAAAAAACCCTGGTTTTCCAAAGCTCAGCTGTATAAAGGAAGAAAATTCTACACTATTCTATCTCGCTTACGATTTGGTCACTGTCGTATTAATGCACATTTACATAGAATGAAAATAGCCCTGTCACCTAAATGCAAGGAATGCAATCTAAACTTGGATCAAACACTGGATCACATAATTTTTGAATGTCCCATTTATAACATTCAACGTCTAGCCTTCATTGATGAGCTATTGACTATTTACCAATCGAGTCCGATCCCGCGCGGCACTCAAGAGCTTCTCAAGAATACAGAAACTTACATTTATATTTATGATTACATTTGTTCAACTATACGAACAATTTAAAATGGATTCGAATGAAACCGGAATTGACACATCACTTGGAATTGACAAAATACTCGGATTTGTACTTTATACCCTGAATTGACTCTACTCGGATTTTACCACTAAAGACGAGGCTAAAAAGCCTTTACAACTTCAAATTTGAAGACATCACTGACTTAAGACTTGGCTTCGGCCTTACAAAAAACTACCATGAAGAGAAACTACTATAATGAAGACTTGGCTGTATGGTGTAAAACCCTCGCCTATTCCCTTGCGGAATGAATTTTAAAAACAACCATAATCTGTGGTCTGTGTATTCGAGTATTCGATTGTTCAATTCAATTCTATTCAATCATTCACCTGCGAACGTGAAGGCTGAATGTGCGTGGGACTTAACTCAAAACAAAACATAATCGCGTCGAACAGAGTGACGTTCTAAACAAAAAAATATTAAACATGTCCTTTTCTTATAATTTTGTAAAGTCAAAATTCTAGTGTAACCGGAGTCACTCCATTTATATTTTGGGACAAATTAAATTCTCTGCGAAAGTGCGCGAAGGTGGGTAAAGTTCGGCGTATTTGTGTTGTTGTTTTGCGCACTTGCTTGTTGATTTTATTGCATTTGTCTGGTAAGTCGGTTTACTATTTTATTTGTTTATTCCAGATATATTCCAATGGACGGCCCTAATCTCGATCATAGTGATTCCGATTCTGGGGAAAGCTGGACTCTTTTAGAAGATTCTCCAGCATATGCATACGAGGCTCTAGAATACTGCGACGGTCTTCCAAAGCAAAAGGGGTAAGTTTTAAATACCTCTAATTCAAATTATTTCGCTTATTATTGTCGAGTACAGTATAAACGCTGGTATAATTCAATGGGCTTGGTCGACCTTGACTTCTGGCTTGTAGAGAAATCAATATGAACACTTACTTTGTGCTAAAGTATATATTCTGTCCAGCAACATGTTATTTAATTTGCGTTACTTAGTTCCTTACTAAAAAGCAAATAGGTCCTATTCATTATTATTTAAGGGGCTAGAAAAAAACCACATGTGTTTTTTTCTGTAGTATTTCAAGTGTAATTTAAGTACTACCTAATTATAGTGTAGTAGACCTTTGAATATCAGCAGTACAATTTATAGACCACAAATTTGAAAACATCTTTATACAAATAATACCATGTTGATTTTTGTTATGGTCAAAATACCATGTGCTATTTTTGTTTGGGACACCATTGTTAGCTTGGTATCCCATTTACTAATGGAGTCACTTACAAAATACCTATAGCATATTAATTGGTGAATTTGTATTTACTACTCAACCATCATAAATTTAATTTAGGAGTTAAATTTATTGCTTGTCTATATTTCCAAATGTCCTATCATTAGACTAGATAAACTGGAAGAGATCATTTTTAGGAATAAATTCGCCTTTGCACTACTCTTGTCTACTACTTACATAAACTGTTGCATATTTTTATCTTGTTATTATGTAAAGAATTTACATACAACATAAATAACTTAACTTTTTATCTTGATAATTGATATGAATGATGGGTGGAGTCAGTAGAAATTCAAACTTACCATTTTAATATTATTAAGCTAGACAAAAGCATTGCAAGCTAGCAGTAGTTAAATTTTCTGTTAGCCACAAAGTAGGTGCCTACTTGTAAGTGACCTCTTGGATAAAAACAATTAAAATTATTTTCAAATAATATACCTACTTTGGAAGGTGAAATTGTGCGCAAATGTTTTCTGGTTCAAATAAACATGCCTTCATTGGAGTTGTGCCAAATAAAAGTGAATGACCTGTGTGCCTTTGTTGTGGTATTAATGCAGAACTGTTTTGTTGCGGCAGTTATTTGTAGATTTAATTAAATAGACTTTTTATAGTCAGAATGTCTTTGTAGTATTCTCATACATGTAGTTTTAGAAACAATGTAATTTTAACTTTTAAGTTGAAGTTATGCTTGTCGGTGTGAAAGCATTTAAAATTAATTTAGTTCACCTACTTTTCACTGACATTGGCTTCATTTGATAAGTTCTTATCGTTTTTCTTATGCGTAGCGTAACAATAACACTCACACAGTGTACTGTTGTGTTGACACAAGAATTATGATTATGACTTCATGTTGTATAATTAAATTATTACAGCCACGCCTCTACTTGATAAGTTCGATGATGTGTGGAATAGAGTGGCTTAACTTAATTTTTCCTGCGTTTTTGACTGACTATTGACTTTAACTTTGATGCCAGAGCTTATCATACTATTTCTCTCAACCTGACCTATCTATCCTGAGTAGAATCCTGGAATATATTTGAATCCCAGAATGCATTTGACTGATCAATCAAAATTGAGTTAGTTAAATACCTAACTAATAGTAGATACCTATTCGCCATATTATTTGCTACCAAGAATCTCTGATCTGCTTAATGTTAACATGATCATACCTTATCTTATTGCAACATAGTGAAAACAGTATTCTTTAAACAATACTATCAAATGTAGGCATACAGGAAAAGACAACTTTATATTTATCATCATTATTCTATTGCTTCAGGGATACAGCAGATAATACCGACAAAGATGAAGATACCGATGGAATATCAGTCATTACCGACAGCGAGCCTGAATCGATCCCCTGTGAAATCACTTACGAAACAAGCGCCCCAGAAGAAGAAAGCCGTCCAACAGAACCCAAAATACCCCAATATATTTCGGTCAATCCCTTTGCCGAAAATAGTATAGATGACGAACATAATGAAGCCATAAGGAGCAACGATGACCTACTTGGAGATAACAGCTGCAAACACAAGACATACGTGCATAGAAGAAATAAGAGGCTGAGCACTGTCCTGAACATAATAATGCTTGGCAGCGTCATCACCGCCGCCGGAGTCGCCATTGGACACATGTGGGGAGTGCGGGATGACTGCGTCGTTCAAACAACCCCATCGGTCAACAAAATCTTATCCAACCTTTACAAACTTCAAGAGGAAAACAACTACTTACGAAACAAGTTAAAAGAACTAACTCTCATAAATAATGTACAGATGTCACAGCGAAAATCGACCACCGATAAATCAATCAAACAGCTGCGATGTAAGAAAGTATTTGAGGAACCATTGAGCAATAAAAACACGAATAAGGTTACGAAATGTATTG
This sequence comes from Pandemis corylana, assembly GCA_949127965.1. Taxonomy (NCBI): domain Eukaryota; kingdom Metazoa; phylum Arthropoda; class Insecta; order Lepidoptera; family Tortricidae; genus Pandemis; species Pandemis corylana. The sequence continues at coordinate 8,389,201 of OX421866.1, read as the reverse complement.
ACAATGAAGAAACCAGTGATGATAAATTACAAGAACATGGTCAACCGGAGTATGAAAAAGAACTAATACGTGATGTAGATAAACTTAGAAATGTGTACATACAAAATAGAAGCTGGTTAGATGAAGCAATCGCCAGAAGGATGAAAAACGAAAAACAACAGGCTGTCAAAGACATGAAGAGCTTGAGAAACATACTAAAAGAAAACAACGCTGATACTCCGCAAAAGCCTGAAAAGTCTGAAGAATCTGATAATATTAAACATCATATAAAATCGGAGATAAAGGAGGCTGTCGTCACTGATAAGAACACAGCACCTGTAAAGAAGATCACTTATGCAGACTCATTGCGCTCCGATAAGGATAACAAAACAAAACAAACTGTCAACCTTGAGGCTATCGAAACCAAGAACGATTACCGTAAGAAGAGACCAAAGAGATCATATGACATGCCAATGGAAAATTCATTCAGTGAAGAAGATTTTAAAAAAGATGATAGGTATACGGCGCCTAAACACAAGCAGGAGAGGAAGAAGTACGACCGCCACAGTTTACACAAGAAACAGAAAAGGAAGAATAAATACGAACAGTGGGAAATTAAAAGCGGTTACATGAAAGATTTTGACGATTTTTCTATAACATCTTCACAAGAGAACGATTTTATTCTCAAAAATCCCGACAAGAACGTACCCAGTCGCGAATTCGAACGCAGTGCGTACGTAACTGATTTCGCAGATGTCGCTGACAATATGAAGTCGACACAAACTCTAGACCGGCTCACTCGCAAGACTCCAAAGCAGGATAAGATCAAGCGCAAAGACAGAGATTCCACGTGGTACGAGAAACGAGCTGTTCAGCGTACGGAGGCACGAAAAAAACTTGAGCAAGAACTCTTTGGCGACACATCTCCGAATACCGCTAATTGGTATTTCAAGCGTATGCAGAAACGAGAACAGTGCCGCGTAAAGGGCGACAATAGTACGCACCGCAAACTTTTGAAACGAAGCATGAACTTCAAATTGAAGCGTTAATTGCTGGAAATGTTATAGACAAGCTACACTAGTATTACAATTATTACATTAATTTAGAACATAGATTGTTGTGATGTTGCTGGTAGGATAATATTAAGGTCAGGCTAAAAATACGATTTTGCACATTCTCACTTCACTACCTATCTAATGCTACTGCTGTTGTTGTCAGAATAATTAAGTATCTACTTGATGATAATTATTAGAATGGTTACCTTAGTGTAGCAGTGAATGCCTGACTTATTTAATTTTTAATGTTGCATTTTAAGACTTGACAATGCTTTTGGTACCAAAATATCCTTGATTTTATTTTAAATGATCAGTGAATCCTCTATTTTTCACTATACTATGAATATTTAGTAACTATTGTTACCTATTATTTTTGACTTGTACAAATAAATGTACAGTCGCATGAAACTATGATTTAGTTTTTTTTTCATAATTCATGCAGAGTTAAATGTATGTGTCGGAGATATTCATTTCTTTCAAACCACTCGCCTATTGTTGGTTAATTAATTTTATAGTAGTATTTACACTTGCCCTTATGGATTCACACATCCAGTGATAATTAGTTTTAAGCAATCTTTAAAAATTTACAGGTATTAAAAATTCGAATCATAATTTAAACTGTTTTATTTAAATCACTTTTTTGTATGTTGTTGGCACCCGTGATATTTATGTCAGCGCATATAGTTCCATGGGATGATTTCCCTTAAGTATGGAGATAGGAGTTATACAAGTACAATTACAATGGCCTTAACTTTTATGCCCAAAAATACACAATATCGTGAAGGGTTCATTCTTTTACTTTAGGAAAACAGCGAAATGCAAAAATTATGTTCCTGCTTTTACTGAAGCAGGATTCAAGCAATTCACTGTCTCAACTATCGGTAATAACGAACTGACGAAATAACATAAATATGAACTTATCCAAAAAGAAACATTTTTAATTATATTAATAGATCATTCAAGTGTTCTAGTCCGCAATGGCACCGCTGAACACTAGGTTGATCGCAGCATTTACGTCGCCTGTGAACAAAATTAAAACTGGAATTAAATGTCACTGGCTTGTTTGCCTTGTCTTTGCCGTATAAATAAAAATACAAAGTGAATTTTTAATTTTTGTGATACTCGGTAATTCAAATTACAAACTTAGCTATCATTAACTGACATTACAAGGGTGAAAGAGTATTCTTGTGTACCTAACTAATGAGTTCGGCGGTGGTACCTGAACAGATGAGCAGAGCGCGTACGTTAAGCGCGTCGTCGAGGAGCCCCATTTCGTGCATGTGCTCGAGCTGCGTCGCGAAGCCCTGGCCGCCCGCCGGGCTCGCAGACGACGACGCTGCAACATAAAGATTAGCTCTACATATTTATTTTTGTTAAACGCTGCGAACTACTTATGGTTATGGCGAGTTTTCGTAGTCTGAACCAAGGGGCTTCTCCAAAATTCGAACTTCTTTATCATACAGTCTCTCTTACTCTCCTATTAATGATTATTATAGTTCGTCCAATCATTTATTTTCTCGATGACAGCTCCCGTAGAATGTAACTGCGCTTTTTACGCAAAAATTAACTTTTAAATGCGAGGTATAAAAAATATGACAACTGCCTCATTTTGTTCCTTGATCTCATATAATATTCATCTAAGACAAATTGAGTCCATATATGCAGTGATATTTTTTTAAAGTGCGATAAACAATAAACGTTTTCATAAAGTTACATTCTATGGGATTACAATTACAATGATTAATCCCATAGAATGTAACTTTATGAAAATGTTTATTGTTTATCGCACTTTAAAAAAATATCACTGCATATATGGACTCAATTTGTCTTAGATGAATATTATATGAGATCAAGGAACAAAATTAGGTAGTTGTCATATTTTTTATACCTCGCATTTAAAAGTTAATTTTTGCGTAAAAAGCGCAGTTACATTCTACGGGGAGCTGTCATCGAGAAAATAAATGATTGGACGAACTATAGTGCGAGTGGGATGACACAAAACGATCTTCATATTCATGTTCCTATTTTGAAATTTAAACTTTTTGACGGCAACGACACATATCAGCACCGCATGTTCAACGCCGCCGACTTATATGTATATACATCCATTACATCAATGCAAAAGCAACCTTCGTCCAATTGGGTATAGATTCAACTTAAGGCATCGCAATAAAGAAGCCTGGCGTATGTGTGAAGTCTCTTGTATTGGACGTGGCGGCGAAAAGTTTAAACATCAGTTTACTGTTACTTAAGTAACTATATCGAAACAAAACCAAGGTCAAGGCAGAAACAATGTATAGACTGGACATGGAGACGATGATGATGATGATGATGATCATTCAATGTGATCAACTACCTGCTGTACTTTGTTCCATGGGTGTCCCAGAACTCCTGTTACCAGTTCTGTTGAAGACTTCTGTGATGGCCTCGCTGAACATTTCTGGCGTGATCACGGCACGCGAACCGCCTGCGACATAAAAGCATTTTAAATTTAGTCCTGCCAGTTTAATTTTTTTTTTAGATAAGAATTAAATTCGGGTACCACACCTTAGTGAACCAGATCACATACGAATGTTACCTTTTTTATGAATTACAAAAAATATAACGGTATTTTTAATTTACGGTAATTGTATCTTTATAAATTGGACTTGAGCGTCATGAATACAAATAATTTTTACATCTTAAATTTGTAAAACTGGAACCTGAGTTGGGCATTTTCACAAGATTTGAAAAATCAATTGACGATCATACGTATTGGGCGACAATGTAAGAGTTTAACACAAAGTGAGACATACTGGAGGCGGCGGGCGTGGATTCAGCGGCGGCGGCGCCCCGTCCGCTCTCGCCGGCGGCCTGCAGCAGCCGCAGCAAGCTGTCCTGGCTGCCACCGCCGCCGCGGCTGCTCGAAGACGACACTGCCTCCGTCGCGGCCTGGAAACCGATTTAATTAAATACTGATGCATCATTGTTTTCGTAAATTCTTGTCTTTCTCTTGAAGCTAGGCTTGTCTTTATGAGTATCATTGGTTGGATACAGAAAGTACCAGCAGTTGGCCATGACTTTGTGTGCAAAGAATTCGTTATCGCTATCTCGGGGGAACTGTAGAACTTTCTGGGATAGAAAATGATCAGTTTAAAATTTTAGAAACATTTTTCGTGGGATATATATCGCGATAATCTGTGATGAGCTCCCAATATTTTATGCAGTTGCTTGCTTCATCGATTGTGCATCCACGCGTGGATAAAACCGTCATCTGTGTGCAGAAACAGGTCTTTTTCCATGCTGTTTAAAAAAACATTCAGAGACTAATCTGACTATGTATTGACCCCAGAAGATTACCATGTATTTACGGGAAGACCTTTAAAATTTCTTAACAGCATTTAATACCATTCACCAAATACTAATTCACCTGTAAAGCAGCTGCCAGTTGTTCTTGAGTAATTGTGCTCCTCTCTCCTTCTTCGTTTTCTTCGTCATCTGCATCCTCATCTTCTGAGAGTGCTTCAAGTGAATATGCAAATCCCGATGTTGGCGCTGAAACATATTTTAATAAAATAATTATCAGAATTTATTCTTCTCAAAAGTAGGCACGAATATTTCATGTCATCTAGATAAGTTTTCAATCTTCTTTGTCTAGCATGTGTTGTTTGTAAAGTTTTGACACACACCATTGTCAAGGGAGGCGGAGGTGTTAGCGCGAGTGTGAACAAGCCTAGTGAGTTGCCTCAGAGCTGCAGGCAGATCAGGGTGTGCGTTGGCAGCCCTGCGCATCGTCGTCACATTGGCACCCAGTGCAGCCAACAATTCCACTTCATGCAGCATTGAAAGGGTTACACAGTCTTCTCTGAGTGATGGTGCGTGTTCCAAGATTTCATTCATTGCTGACTCATCATTCAAGAGCTGAAAATTAAAATTTTCAAAATTAAATCACTGTATAAGTATCATATTCGAGCTTTAAATATTGTTCTTGTTAGTTATTCTCCTGTTTCTGTCCTTTTTGCTGCAGGTATATTAAGAATGGCATAAGAAGATAACAAAATGGCCTGGGCCGTCAGGCAAAAGACACGTTGGAAGGCAGAGAAAAAGATGGGCTGATGATGTTAGGACCATGGCAGGAAAAGACTGGATGACTATTGCCAAAAGTAGAGAAGATTGGAAAAGGATGGAGGAGGCTTTTACCCTAGGGGGGCCACTCGACAAAAGAGTTTAAACTATAAATAAATATAAACATAAAAAATTAAATGCATCAACAATGAAACAACTTAAAAATTTTGAAAGTGGAAATAAAGCTTTATTATTATTATTTATTATTATATTAAGAATGAAATGGAGTCACTCTGTGTGAAATTTATCATTCAAATACTATTTTTAACCTGCTTTGTTCAACTTTTTGTTTACCTGCATAGCTCTTGTCCAACCAGGAGCATTGGGAGTGCAACCCAGGGTCCTTAGTGAATTAGCTATCTGTTGTAACTCTGCATCAGAGTATATAGGAGGTGGTACAGGAGCCGGTAGAACCTTCTTTTTGACAACATGGACCATTTCGCCATTCTTCACACCACTGTCTAGAAGAGTTGCATCGTCTTTGAGGATCTTACCATGATGGATCAGTTCTGGAATATATAGGCTTTATATTTAGATTTTTAATAGTTGCTATTTATATAATTATGTTAAAGTAAATACATATAATATCGTTTTAAATTTTTTGAAGTTTTAGTAACTATATTTTTTTATTTTGTTAAGATATTTCTTATTACTAACCTTAAGAATTGTTAGGTCTTAGAGAAACAAATAAATGAATATTCCTACACCTGGTCAGTGTATTATATTGCTTAATCCAAATGCCACATTTGCATTTATAGAACAGTTCTTCTTCAATGATGAATAGAAATAAAATTAATCCTTGAGATTCAGTAACAAACATCATTAGTGATATTTTTTAACTCACCCAATGAAGATGATGGGACATTTGCTTTCTTCTCAGCTTCGCTTTTGAGCCGGTCAACAGTATTATCTAGGGTGAAGTTTTCTAATTTAAATCGTTCTATGGGCCCGGGTTTTACTTTGATGCCTAAAAATACGCATGGTGCACTATCCATTATTAGATTTTTGAATAATTAACACTCAGTGCAAAATAAATGTTCTTTAAAAACGAATAAACGCACAATGCACTTGTGTGGTCCTTTTAGATAAAATTAAGCTTAATAATCCGTTCAAAATAAAAACATGTAATGTACAACGAAAAGCAAAATCACAATTCATCACACACACGCAACACGTCACTTTGGTTTCAGGTTGACATGACAGTTGAACTTTTTGACTTTTGTCAGTTGTGATTAGTTTTGTATTGTTTTCGTTCTGATGGAATATTGCGGTATTGATGCGTGCACGGTTTGATAAAAGTTTGATATAATCCAATTGAATTATCTTGCTGCAGTCTGTGGTGCATTTTAAATCGACTTCATTCATTAATTGCTTTTTGTATCTGTATTTTTAAGCAGCCAATAACCATGCGGGATTTAAATGTCATTGTCATGTCATGTACCCCCATGTCATGCCAATACCGAAATTTACGTAAAGGAAAGGAAAGGAAAATTATGACCGCTGTGAAATGAGTTGGATCATTAGAATTTGTGAAATTGTTATGGAATCTAAAGTGTTTCTAAGATCAACATCTTGACAAGTTTATAAAATGACTTGAGAATGCAGGAAGAATGTAGCGATATTTTGGAGGCTAAAATTGCTGAGCGCAATGAAAAAGCCAAGAAACTATATCGGTATAAATATATGTTTAAATTAATCGTTCAATTGTCTTGTTATTTCGATAGCTAGAAAAGAAATATGTCAGAATAGTTAGCTGCATTTTAAAAGTAGTCAATACTTTTCTTTCAAATGATTATTACATATATGCGTAGGTATATATATATATATATATATATATATATGTAAACGCCATGTGTTATCATGTTTACAGGTATGTGAGTGACGTCGCAAGGCGTGTAGACGAGGCTACCGCATCCAGTCGTTCAATAGGCGATCTGTTTTCAACAAACATAGAAGTTCTCCGTCAGAAACTTAGGGAAAATTGCGAAAAATTACTCTTCCTTGATCCAACTAACTATGGTAAGAAATCATTGGAACTCCTATGGAGGAAGGGCTACTATGAAGCTGTATCAGCATCCAGAAAGCTTCAGGAATCTGATAATGTGGTTGATAACTGTCTGTTCACTCATATTGTGTGTGGGATAGGTCATTTCCATCACCTCATAACAAGAATCCAAACTGATACGAAAATACTATCTGGCAAATTGGATTATGAACCAATGCTGGAGGACTGGGACTCTGAGGATGTTCCAGAGACTCCTCAAAATGATGATGACATTCAGTTTGCCCGATATGTGGTCTATCAATGCTTGATCTACCTTGGAGATTTGAGCAGGTATCAAGTGGAAATATTACACAATTTTGAGCCATCAACTGCCGCGCGATATTATCTGCAAGCAGCCCATGTTGATATGTGTTCAGGCATGCCATTTAATCAGTTGGGTAACCTATATCTTGACAAAAACTATAACTTGGATTCTGTTGGGTTTTACATACATTGCTTGAGTTGTACCACACCCTTTGAAGGAGCTTCAGGTAACTTGGCAAAGATTCTGGAAAAACAAATGCAGTATTCTGAAACATTAAATGACACTGAAACTTACACACAGACTGAGCATGTTCAGAACACAGTTGCAAACTTCTTATCTCTAATTGATATATGGTACTTCAGCAAAAATGACACCAATGTACCTCAGAGGTGCAATAAAATTGCTCATGACTTAAAGATTGCCATGGAATTTGTGCAATCACCACTGCCAGATATGAACAAAGACTATCAAGAGTATGCCCAAGCTGTTGAAGAAGAAAATACCAATCCATCTTATCTGACCAGTAACCTGGTCCATAAAATTGTGCAAATCTGTCTCTTCACAGTCTCAAAAATGGTTGAAATAGATGAGCAGAAAGCATTTGCAGGTAAAGCTTTTACACTGGCATTGTTGTCACAGCTTCTGCAGAAATTACAAAAGCAGTTAGAAGAGTTAGGATTAAAAAATCCTGCTCTAAAATATAGAGGCCGGACAGTGTCAGTAAATGAAATAGAACCTGAAAAAGTAGAGAGTCAAGATGATCCAATGAATGAGAATCCAATCGCAGATGAAACTCTAATCACAAATCCACCGAAATCAGTGGAAAATGAGGTGGATGACACAAAGGAGATAATCACTGATGATGAAAGCAAAAAATTGCAAAATGGTAATAGTAAACTGAATTCAAAGAAAGTGATGGCGAAGCGCCGACGTAGAAGACGCTTGGATTCTTCTGAGAGTTCGGAATTAAGTGATGCTGACACTGTGAGCAGTGAGGTAACCACTGATGAAGCATGTTCTGATGATGATGATGAAGAAGATATTGTCTCAAATTCAACTTATAAGTCTGATGATTCTAGAAGTGATGGATCAATTTGCAATAATTCTGATGGAGAAAATATCACTGAAGAACATACTGAACATGTTGAAATAACACAACCCGTGAAAAATGAGAATATTGAAGTGAATGGAAAAAAAAATAACCTTACTCCTAACAAAAAACATTCCAAGGACACAGAAAACTCACTAAAAGAAGAAGAAATCCAAAATTTTTTGCTTGGGGATAATTTTTTGCCAAGTATCAAGCTGCTATTGGATTGGGTTCTATCAGAAAAAGACTTGATCCTCTCTTGTGGCGACAGTGGCGAATCCCTTTTCCAATGCGTCGTTGATCTGTTGAATATTTTCACTTTTTATTTCTACCCAAAAAATAATGATACAATTAGCCAGTGCAAAATTCTGGACTATGCCAAACATATTGCCAAAAATTTAAAGCTAGAATACAAAAAGATACCACTGCCAGAAGACCTGAATTTGAGAGGTACTAACATCTGCAAATTTGACAAAGATGCTGCAGAGTGGCAAATTTTGGACAAATACAAGCCCTCAGTTTATGAAGAAAATGTAATGAGAATACTGTACTTTATTGATTTTGGTAATCAGATCGCCAAAATTATACCTCGTATTAGATTCAACAGGTCAATGAAGATATTTTATTTAAAGAAGAGCCCTGCTGCAAAGCTGAGTACTAAAATAAACCACAAAAGAAGTAGGGAGTGGCACAACTCTAAGACACCACATGTAAGTTAATGCTATAATGATCATGCCTTGCAAAGTACATTTTTAATGAATTCCCACCTTATTTCATTAACATCACTACTCATAAATAAGAACCTATAGGTACATGAATATAAAAAAGATGGACTATTTTACTGTTGATTCCGAAAGAAATTCAAAATATTTTGATTGAACCTTGCTAATCCGCCACGATAAATTATGACAATCTATTCCTTTAATTTATAGATGTCTGTAACGTAACGCTGATTCGATGATACTATTTAAATGTAACAGTCATATCTGTATCCACATACTAGTAACAGACAAGCTGTCCACCCACTGATATACATAATTTCCCAGGTGGAAACCTCTGAAGGTGGGTTACTCCGTCGCCTAGGCCGTCTGTGGCTGACATCCCAAGTCCGTGAGTTGGAACGCAGCGGGCGCGCCGCCGCCGGGCCGGCGCTGCTCGCGCTCGACGCCGCCGCCCTGCACTCCCATCTGCGCCGCGTGAAGCAACTGCTGCGAGCGAGGAGTTTCGTGCTCCTCGTGCCTGCTGTCGGTTAGTACACGCAGTTTGGAGGATAGTTCGATATCTTAGTGAGTGCAAGGCCGTTGTTAGTAGTTGAATAAATGCTGACGCCTCTTTTACGTGTACTAAATCGTATGAGTAAGAGTATGTATCAGCTCGCAACGTGTAGTGTAGTCTTGTATCTGTGTTCCGTTCACTCCCAGAAGACCTTTTATCGATAAGATCTCGTAAGTAACCCGAGGACGCTTGTTGTATTTTTATTTGGTAGGTACCCAGTCAATGATGGCATTGTCATCAAATTTATTTTTATAAATACTTGTAATTGCCAAACTCCTAGTCATTCTCTCATTGTCACGTCGTGACGTCTAGGTAGGTACACCTAAATATATCGACTTGATACATTTTTTATTTCAGTGCTACAAGAACTGGACGATCTGAAGCGCGAGAAGAGCGGCGCCCGCGACGCGATCCGCTGGCTCGAAGTGCAACTCCGCAGCGGCTCTCGCTTCCTGCGCGCACAGCGCCCCGGCCAATCGCGCCCGTTACCGCTCCTCAAGTATCCCAAAAAAGCGCCACCGCACGTCAACAACTTCATACAGATCCTAGAATTTTGCCACCATCTTACAGCCGATGAAAAGCAAGCCCATATCGGCCAAGGCGAACCGGAGAGACAAGGAAAATCCGCGCCTCTCCTCATCTTACTCGTTGGAAAAGAGCCTGGCGAAGGAGAACAATACAAGGAATTTAGCCTGATGGGAGCGGCGCAATCGGCAGGGATCTCTGTGGAGTACATCGGAGATTTCTACGCCAAGTGTCGTCAGGTCATCCACAAGAGCGGCAAGAAAAGATGAACGCGTTTTTGTCGTATTCCGGACCCCGCTGCACGAAGGGAGACGACGGATATATCTCCGTTGCACTCTCGCGAAACGAAGCATCTTGTCGAGAAAGAACCGCGTTCCAACGAGCGTGTAAACTGAAACTATTCAGTTACAGTTTTAAAATGAAATTGATGTTTGTATCCAATCTATATAACTTTTTAGTTTGAACGGTTTTATTTCATGAAAATCTGGATATTAGCTCGTTTATTGTGCATACATTTAATCGTCTTAGAATTACTGTGATGATATTCGATTCATTATTCATACATACGTCTACTCATTACTCATTTCATGCCGCCACGTCATGCATTTAATTCCTGGGGGATTTTTCATTAATCATCTCATTATATTCCTTGCATAGGTATCACATCAGATTTTCCTATATGTCATTGTCATTACAATTTATTTGGTCTTTTATGTATTGGTTTCTTAAGATAAAATAATATTAATCATTCATTTTAATAAATGTTTCGTTATCAAACTCTAACTTGTTTTTTTTACTTTGCTAAACTTAACATGCACCTGACCTGATGGTACCTCCGTCCTCCACCCATGAACACCTGCAACTCTTAGAGGATTGCAGATGCGTAGAATAGGCTCAGATAGAATAATAGTAATTTCGGTGGGTACCTACCTCCCATTTGTTCTATGGAACTGTGACGTCATAGAACTGTTAACATTTTTCTTTCCCAGCAGTTCCATGGTAGAACTATTGAAACAAAAAATGTGCTATTTGTTCTATAGAACTAGAAGCACCTCAAGTTTGTGATGGGAAACTAGGAGGTACCCATTTCGGTCCTACCTTAAAATCTTGGCAATTATTGGTCGTAGCTTTTCTGTTATAAAAATATATATATAATATCTAAGTTCTGAATCGGTATTATAATTTGAACTTTCCGCCCACAGAATATTGCTTAGTCCTTTGTACGGGTACATAAGCACCATCTAGCGTGAAGTAGCCAAAAGATAAGTCTGAAAATGTCAGTTGTCTAAATAATAGTTTTGCTATTGCGCAACAGATATCGCTAAAATAACTGCGTTGCAAAAATGAACTCTGCTGAATGGGATTATCTAACAAATGACAGCGGAACACTCGAGAAAATCTGATTCTGGCAGAATCATTCTGCTACTCGTAGCGTTAAATTTAATTTGGCGTTTATACGTGCTATTTTCCACCTACACGCCCACAATCATGCTAAACGTGGCCTTTAGGCCTTGTCGCCTTCGGCTCTGTCTACTCCGTGGGATGCGGCGTCGGGAACCTACTCGAGAGCTATAGCGTTACAGTTCCCTTCTATCAGAGGCTCTTGGCCTCATGTGGGGGGGAGGGAGAGTAACGCTTAGGCCAGTGCACCCTGGGAAACAACGGTTAATTAATTCATTTAGTAAATTAGTTAACCGTTGGCCAATATCCGACTGGGGGGGTTGGGGTTTGAGGGATGGGGCCTACCTGTCGCAAGTAATGTGCTCGACTTGCGTCGGGTGCTTAGGCACCCTGAGTGCTTCTCCCAGTATCCCTCTGGCCTTTCGGGGCATAGCAGAGGGTACTTGGTATGTGGCGGCGCTCCGGCGGGGAAGCTGACGAGGTTAGCTCTGCAATTGCCCACTAAGCAGCCCCTCCCGCCGTGACCCCACACGATCTGGAGGTGGCGAAAAGTGCACCTATCCCGGATACCCCCCACGCCCTGAGAGGGGAAGGGGGTGGCACCCTGGAGGAATTTCGTTCCTCTTATGAGGGTTCGGGGTTAGGGGAAGCTATGGGAAGCATAACCGGGTGCGCCCCGCCCTAAGCCCCAAGGAGAAAGCAACGGCGGCGGCGAGGCCGTCGTTGGGCACTATTCCTCGGGAGGACTTCGCAAGAGGTTCGAGGGCGGACTCACGTTGACCCCGTTTCTACGTGCAACCGCTCCTTGCGCAGAAGAGGGGGAACATGCGAACTCGGTGCCTGCACCGCTCGCCCGATCCCTTGAGGCCAGCGGGAACGGTAACGAGGCATTACTTACCTGCGTTGCAGGTCTCGTCGTGTAAGGGAAGACGGGCCCAGCGCACGGGCCCTCCCCTTGGCACGGTCCTGGCGGAAGCCGGGGCCACCGGGGGGGCGTTCGTGGTGAAACCCTAGTGGCATCCCACTGCATTGAGGCAACGCCGGAGTTTTGCTCGGTCTACCCCGTAAGGGATAAAGACGTGATTTATGTATGGTTTAAATTTAAATCAATAAAACAAGGCTTTAGTATACACTCTTTAATATATCCCTAGATTACTAGATAAATTAAAAAATAAGTTATGTAACAAACTTAAATGTACAACGGCTTAACGGCTCGTTTAAATAAATGAGAGCCAATGAGCAAATATTATCAGACAATTTTGAAAACAAATTCTGTTCAAGAGATTACTTTATACATCCAATGGTTTCACCTGATTATAATATCCTAAAAATCCTAAAATAATGCAGGAAAGACACCGTACTTCAGTAAAATTGAAAATACATTAAGAAGAAATTAAAAATAATAGTATGCACAAACTTAACCATGTGGATATCTATATTAAAAATGCAATCACAATATTAATTTAAGATACCATGATATAGTTGATGATTTCAGTTTTTGTACGAAAGTTTCGTTAAAACAAATCAATCTAACTTTATTATATTACAAATATTAACATATACTTAGTTAAAAACTCTGAGTTCAGTAACTTAGACAATAATGAATAAATACAATAATGCATGCAAAGTACATTACTGCTTTTAAACAATCTTTTAACAGTCTTATAGCTTTATAAATAAAGGTACCTATACAGTATTGCACTCAAAACTCAAGTGACTTGAGTGTTAAAATTTAATTAAAATGTTTATGAGGTTCTTCTTAACCATTATTTTCATTTCATTATTGCTGCTCACTTGCCCTCTGGCAGCTAACTTTAACAACTGTACACCGCACCAAACTATCTATAGCCCTTATTATTTACAATATTTAAAATATCAACTACTAGAGCTAGCATCCGACGAGTTGAATAAGCTGCTGCACCGTAGAACGGTCTAATAGGCACAAATCAAAATCAAAGGTTTGGGTAGTCACTTCATACCTTCCAGTCTCGGCTATTAAGTTCACAACCCTCTCGAGATCTTCATTATTTTTAATCAACATTATTCTCTGTTGCAAGCCTCGCAATTGTTCCATGTAGTCAGGAGACAAGTCCCCAGGCTCTGCGTCTTCACCTAGGCTGCTTGAGACTCCATTATCTTGAACTTTAGTCTCTACTGACATGGATCCACTGCTCTCGCCACGTTCTGGATCATGTTTGGAAGGCCCCACATCACTTTTCGCAATTTTTCTACCCTCTGGATCTTCCTCTTCGTTGGCTTTTCGCTTGCGCCGTTTCTCTTCTCTTTTTTCTTTTTTGTCTTTATGTTTTTTGGATTTCTCCTTTAACTGGGGTGGAGGGGCGTCCACTAAGGGTTCTGGCTCAGGCTCAGGCTCTGGTTCGGGTTCTGGCTCAGGCTCGGGCTCTACTTCAGGCTCGGGCTCCGGCTCCGGCGATGGCGGCCGTTTGTGTGGCGCAGGTGACGGGATATCCATCTTAGATTTAGCGTCATCTTCATCACCCATCAGAGAACTTTCAGAATCAGAATGACTGCTAATGATGTCCTCAGCACCTGTATGGGACATCTTAGCCATACCACTTTTAGAGCTGCACTGAGAGGCTGTGTCGAGAGAGATAGGTGAACCAGGCTCTGGCAATGGTCGTTCTTTGAAAATAGGTGTTTCCCTGCGCTCAACGACTTCCGGTTTTTCAGGTGGTAGTTCCCGATTTTTATCATGTTTGTGTTTCTTTTCCTTACTAGATTCTTTGTGTTTTTCCTTAGATTCATCCCTTTTTTTATCTTTCTTCTTATGTTTATGTTTCCTTTCTGAATCACCTTTCTCTTTTGATTTGTGATTTTCAGTCCTTTCCTCGTTTTCTGGAGGAGGAGGACTTTTTCTAAGATTTTCAATGGAAAATTTATTAATAGGTTTTTCAGGTTTAGGAGGCTTCTCTTTCACAGGTTCTTTGATAACTTCTTTTTCTTTAGGAACTTCCCTGGGTTTAGGGATTTCCTTGACAATTTCTTTTGGAGTAGGAGTCTCTTTTGGCTTGTGACTTTCTTTTTTATAGTCCTTCTTTTCTTTCCTTTCTTTGTCTCTATCATGGCTTTTCTTTTCTTTCTTCTTCTTTTCTTTTAAATCTTTATCTACTTTAACCTCCTCCGGCTTTACTTGTTTTTCTTCTACTTTGTGTTTCTTATGTTCAATTGCATCAGAGTTGTGTTTTGACTGTTTGTACTCTTCCTTGACACTGGAGGCGCTGCTGGAGCGCGGGGCGGGGCTGGCTACCTTTCTGATGGGACTGATATTTAACTTTTTCTTTGGTGGCTCTGGAGAAGGAGGCCTTTCACTTGGCCTTTTATTGCTTTTTTCTTTAGATCTCTCTTGGTCTTTGCTGTGACTTTTGTTCTTTTCTGGGCGAATTTTATCTTTCTCTTCCTTAGCTTTACTTTTTTCTGGCTTAACTTCTTTACTTTCATACTTGGACTTTTTATCAGAACTAGACCTATCTTTTTCCTTTTTTTCTGGTTTAACAATGGTATTACTCTTTTCAAGCTTTTTAGGGTCTGGTGATACTTTGGGTGGTTTTTGAATGGGTGGACCAAACAAATTTTCGAAACTGCTGGTTCTGTGAGGCATTTCATCTTTGTGCTCTTTAGATTTGTGTTTCTTAACATTTTCAGAGGTCAGCTTTGGCTTACCAATAAGCTGTTGTTTCTCGTCCGTAAATGAGTCTCTGCTTTTGTTTTCCTGATCTGGATTGGTATAAAATGCATTGTTGCTAACAGGGATACCTCCACCTTTCAGCAATTTCTTTCTGAATTCATCATTCGGGTTTGGAAAAATGTACCTGTCCTTGAGGAAGCCACTCTGTTGCAATGTAAAGTCATAAGTGAATTTTATTTTTTTTGGTTCATCTTTATTCTTTAAATATATTTCAATAGGAAAGATAAACCCAGCATAACCAGATTCTTTGATGGAGAATGGTGGTTCCTTCACAACTGAAACAATAATATTGTGTTTATAAAAAAATGCAATGAGGTTTATGAGAATTTACCAATTTGATGAACTTTAATTACACCTTATCAACCAAATGAGGAAATCTTTTTACCACACACTATAATTGCTGATGAATACGAGATTATATGATTTTATAGTTACAAAATTAATAAATGTGCTACTGTGACTATAGCTGTTTTAGGGTTGACTATTAGAAAAGTATTTTAGTTAGTCACTAAGAATGAAATTATTGTTCCAGCTAAAATCTTAGAGGATAGGATCCTAGCCACTTCATAAAATAGGAAGGTAGGAAAGTAGAAATAATTTTCTGAAGATGGTAAAGTTAGGTGAGTACCATAAATAAAATTGGTAAAAAGAAAAACTATAAAGTGCCTTATCAATTGTTCAAAATGAAATCTTTTAATTCTATTGTAGGTATATGTTTTGACATCATATTGTAATCCTAGATTTAGGTATTAATTAATATTGTGTGCCCTTACAAGGTGTCATGGGCTGACTTAGAACAATGTTATAGTCTTTCCAACCATTTATTTTCTCGATGACAGATGTAGTTTGATAGTTATAGTGTTGTGACCTAATAAGTGATCAGTAGATACGATATCGATCCAATTTTATTATACATACGAGTAGTTGAGAAGTATTCAGCTATGGAGCCAATAAAACAACCGACTTGAATGCTAATTTATTACTAAGCGTGCAAAATGGCCGAATGACAGTATGTTTGTAATGAATAAAGTAAAAACTACTGGACAAACAAAAAATATTTCACCATTAAAATGCTACATTATTCCTGAGTAACATAGGCTATTTTTTATCCCGGTAAAAAATTACAATGTGTACAAAGTCACAGGAACACATCTTGTTCAATATATACAATACCTATACAATATCGATATTTCAATCATAACATCACTATTTGCATTCCCATAGAATGTAACTTTATTAAAACGTTTATTGTTTATCGTACTTTAAAAATATATTACTGCATATCTGGACTCAATTTGTCTTAGATGTATATTTATATGGGATCAAGGAACAAAATTAGGCAGTCGTCATATTTTTTATACCTCGCATTTAAAAGTAAATTTTTGCGTAAAAAGCATTCTACGGAAGCTGTCATCGAGAAAATAAATGATTGGACAGACTATAGCATCTTCATATGTATGTACATGACTTGACAATGAATGAATAAATAAATAAATAAATCTGTTTCATTTCAAACATAAATAATCTAGTTCATTTGAATCAATTCACACATACACTGTACAGCACTGTGCTAAAGGGTTCGATAAAGGTACAGTTAGCATTACATATATCATAGCTGCGAAAGTATCCAAATATATTTGACAGAGGCTTTGTGTCGATGGTTATGGCTGAAGTGTGTTCTGATTACGATGACTATGTCCATATTATACTTCTTTCACCGCATTAAAGTCCAATATGGCCTATCCACCGTAAAGCCATACAGATGTAAGTATATATTATTTCGGAAATTCTATTTTGTGACATAAATTGCATTCTGAATAAGTTCCAGGACTAAATACTACATCTGTACTTGCTTCAGATTTTAAAAATATGGCTTATTTTTTTCTTAAAACCAAATGCCACTTCATATAAGTTTATAACATAAAAAGTTTCCACCTAGTACTAATTCTAAAACAGACAAGATGAATTGTGTATCAGACCTATCGCTCCAGGGTGATTTAAGCTTGCTTTTAATTCTATTGTATATTTTTTATTTAATCACTCGTTTCCTAACTATAATCTGTTCTATAAATGATATCAAAGTGCTACATTAAAAATAGCTAGTCATTTAGTTAGCATACTGTATGAAATTGTGAGTAAAAAAATCAAGTACCTCTTTTTGGCTTCGGGAATGTTTCATGCAAGTAGAAGACGACTTTGTCCACGAAGTGGCTGATATCAGCGCCTTCTTGTCCCCGAACGAACACTTCCCAGTCGTGAGTGAATCCTTCTGGGGTTTTCTTCGTGCGTAGTGACGCTTCGTGGCCGATCTCGAAGTTCACTTTTATCGCCGACATAATAAACCTGTAACGCGTTTTATAATTACTGTGGCTGCCGTTTTAATTAGAAAACAAATCAATTACCTTCGACCAAAGGCTCGCGTTATGTTTACAAGTCATGGGATGAGATATGGAAAATACTTACTTTTACCTCATTTGGTAATTTAGTTACGGAAAGTAATGTTCCTAACAAACGTATGATATAAAAATTCAAACAGTCATTGGCTCGAAATTTCAATCACAATTCACCGAAAATAATCTTTTAGCGCCCTTGTTATTTTGGTCCGCCATATTAATTTTCATATCGACACTAGAGATGCTGCTAACGATGAAGAATTACGGTTATTTTAAAACACCATGCGAGCGCTTTAACTTGCAGCTTAAACTCGACTGACACAAAAAAAATTGCAAACTGTCAAATTGACAGTGACATGCAATACATATTGTAGGTTGTAGGACATGGTAGTGCACCACGAAATTGCCGCAATTTTGGTTTAAAATAAACAATATACGTGTGAATGGCCAAGACTAACTGTTAGGTTAATTGCATTGAGAGTCTTTCATTGTCATCATCTCACCATGTCGGGGTTAATGGCAGCAGTTTCACTACCACTGAGGTGATTTTCCCATTTTAAGTCTATTCAAGAACCAACCGTGTGATTGCAAGAAAGCCCAGAAATCACTTATTATTCTTAATATAATTATATTTTTCAGGTTTCTAAGACAAGGTTTACAAACTGTCAGTCGAATGACCGCAGGCAACAGCTTAGTGAAACCAGAATGCTTTTCATTGCAATCAGTCAGAACAAATGTGCGCTGCTACTTTCCGCGTCCAAATGAAGTGAAAAGAGTTCGCCGTCATGGGTGGAAAGCCAGGTTGTCCACACCAAATGGTCAACGAATAATCATGCGGAGGTTATTGAAAGGCAGATTTGTTTTAACCCATTAGACCAGTAATATTGTTTACTGACCATCGCAAGCCATGGTTATATTAGTTAATTAGATTAAAAGAAAATAAAGATTTTAAGTAAAATTGCAGCAAATTATTTATTGAAATCCTTTTTTTGTTTGCTTTTATGATTTGAACATTTTCATAGCATTGTACTAATAAGCATTTTACTTAACAATCTACTATAGAAAAACATAACAAAAACAAGTTTATAAAATGATCCAACAAGTCATGACAATGAAATATATTCTTTGATGATGGTAAAGATTTGGTTGCTAAATCAGTTATGATAAAACGGCTTTTGTGAAGGTATTTTGTGCAAGTAATGCATTATGTTATTCGTAAACAAAAGCCATTTTTCATCACAAATACCAAAATTCCACTAAGTATGGATAAACCACTTATGATTATGAGCGCACTTCAATCTCAGTAATAGCCCATTATTTTGTTAATTTGCCACTAAAATCTTGACTAAACCCTGGACCTTCTGTCACAGTCTTTCATAAAATCAGATGCATAAATTGGAGTAATTTGCATCAAATTCTCATTTCGCACATTACTCTTATGATAAAATCCCACATAATTTGATCTAAAATCTCTAATTGAACAAATACTTCTGTTGCGAAGCAGCAGAATCTTCACTTGTTGGTGATTTTGCTGGTTTCAATAGATTAGATACTTCGGATACAACCAAAGTTGTCAATTTGATTATTGCCAGGTGAGCTGCTAGCTGCAATACCAGTGCTCCAAAGCCTTTGTACAGCCCTGACATCCCTTCCTTGGCTATGGTTGTGGTGTAACAATCTATGAAGCCTTCATAACCTGTCAGTATTGGTGTAACTGATGTGCCAGTATCTAGATTGTCAATTATTGTTCTTGTACCCTAAAACAAAACAGTTAAAAGATCAGAAAAGCACTTATAATTAAAATCTACATAAGTAGTTAAAATTTAAATTGCTAAAATGAAAGGACTGATTTTGTAAATAGACAGTTAACTATTTTACTTGTAAAAATTTAATAATCTTTATATTTCATGCATTGCTCAATTTACTTATTAAAGCATAGTATTTTGAGTACAATACCTGGATATGAAGTCTGTGTATAATTGTCTCTACAGGATAGAACAATATCTCCATTGTGATGAACGAGAAAATGTTAGCTTTCAAGTTGATGTCCTCAATGAGTGGATTCTGACTTTGTTTGGGGTAATGCATGTTGTAAGAGTCACTCAGCTCATGCCGGTGACGCTGTTGGAAACGGAGGATCCTCACAGTCAAGCTTCTTAATGCAATACTGAAAAGATAAACACAGTTTGCAACCAAACAGTTTAATTAAGCTAACCTAAACAATTGAATATGCGTGTCACAAATAAAAATATTCATAAACAAGTTGTATAGACTACTTACTGTGCCAAGTACTTTGACACCCCAAAAGCAGCAGTGGGCATGACAATGGCCCAGATTGGCAGCATACGGCCTCTGCTAGGTTTCCCCCATTCCAGAATACGCAAGAACCCTTCCCGGAACACGTCAAGTAAGGCAGGCTTGTCACTCGCTATGTCACTCTGTACGGTTTCCACAAGGCTCGCTGAATAGAACGGTGTGATGATGGCTAAGCTTATACTGAAAAAATTCTGGTGTCAGTCAGTTAAAACTATTAATCTGTGTGGAGCTCTTAATCAGATTTTGCCATAGACTGATTGCTGAGATTCAATCATCACAAAGAAAGTTCAGAGGTCAAAGCTTGGACAAGTCAGGTTAGTGAGCATCCAAGCAGCTAATAAACACTTACCATTTTAGCGTCACATGTTGAAGAAACTGTAACACCGAGTGGCATTTTCCCATTTCTCTGAAAAATAAGAAGACAATTACTACAAAAAGTAATTAAAAAAGGGGGGGTACTAGTACCAAATACTAACTTGGGCCATCCAGTAGCTTTAGCCACAACATCTTCAACTGCTAAGTTGAGGCCCTTGACAATACATGTGGAGCCAATGCCCTTCCACAGTGTAGTGATGTCCTGGCGCCGGTGCAGTCTCACCACCACGGGCATCAATGTGTATGGAACTATGTGGCTGTTATGGAGATTGTTGTTTACCTGTAACAAATAAAAATGGAAAATGTATGTGATAAATATTGATTAATGTTATGATAGAAACAGAAAGTCATCAGCGTACCTGGCATTGCCTCCTCAAAACAATAAATGGGTGACTAAGTAAATTCTCAGTTATCAGGCTTGCAACACTAATAGCTGTTGTAACATATGCATTATTGTCTGAAAATAAAACATAAATAAATTTAACAGAATATAGTTTATTATTAACAGTTTCTTTGCAATATAAGAGTGCAAGTTCATTGCTGTAAGTCTTAGATTAGAGCTTAGAATAGGGATAAAATTATGTTATATATATTGGGATAGGACAGGGGATACCTTTGCTAGCTGTTTCAAACTATCTAAACAATTGGATGAAGTATTGTGAACCATTTAGAATAACAGAAAAAAGCACAAAGTGCTCAATATAATTATAAGACATGTTAAGAAAGTTTAAAGTGCTTATCACAAGTCTAAATTGACTGAAGATATTTTGACCTTGCCTATGACCTCGAAGGTTTGTGGCTTTGTACTTATAAACTATTCTTCTAACCTCTTTCCAGAGATATATAATTTTTACATTTGAGACATTTAAGGAACATTTAAGAAGCCTTTATGGATAAAGTTAATTTTTGTTTAAAACTTTAGGCATTAGCGAAATGCTTTACTTAATTAATTTGGATAGGTTTTTATATTTTATGATACTTATCTATAAAAATTGATTGTAAAAAATTCTCATTAACCTGGGGTTTAGAATGCTCTATCTTCATTAACAGTTTGAAAATGCAAACTACTCTCATGAATAGACGGGAGATGGACGTTTGGAAGGAATCATTGGACGTGTTGGGAGTTCTTTTACATGTAAAGTGAAGTACCTTCCTCAGAATTATCGTCCATAACAAGCGGAGGCCCCTGATATTCTTCAGTTACAGGAGTGTGGTACCCATAGATTTGCTGATACCGGGAGTCGTATATGTCATTGGTTTCTCTGTTAGGATCCAATCCATACGGCCTGTTGTAACTAGCGTAATCTCCAAAACCAGCCATCTTAGTGCATTATTTAGATAATAAATATATCCTAAAAATAATATACTAGATTTAATAATACTTTAGTATAAAAGACGAACGAATGAGAAAATGCTTATTATTTTGTGACAGCTCGATCTTGTCAAAATAAGTAACCAATTACTTATTCAGCTGATAAGTAACAGCCAATCAAGTGAATCTAAAATAAGAAATAATGGATAGTGAAATAATCATCAAGAACATACTTATTACTTGTCAAAATAAATTACCACAGAGAATGTTATGGTTGCGTTCTGGTTTAATACTTAAATACAGTGTATATCTTGAGCTATGGATGAAAATGTTCCTTATGGATGGGTAGTTTTGAACATGGCTTGACACTGCAAGTCTCATTTGTAAAACAGCAGGACTCATAACTCTGAAATTCGATTTTCGTTACATGTCGTCCCACTTTCACTGATATTCAATTTGAGAGCCCCTCGATTTATACTCCGAAATTGGCGAAATTAGAATTCCGTAGTTTGTTCTTATAACACTTACGTGTATAGATGAGTGATCATGATCAAGAGTGGGCGGGATGGTAGGGTACAAAATCCGAATCAAGAGTAAAGATTTAGAAATGGTAGTTTTATATGGTAATTTGTTTCGTTTAAAAAAACACAAAACTCCTTTAAAAATTATAATGTATTTCGAAATAAAGCTACAATAATTAGTCAAACAAAATTTTTGCAGCTGATATTACAACCATGCGCAAATGAAATTGTCCACGGATCAATCAATCACATTTGATTAGGTATTATCATATCAATCTTGAAACAAATTGATGCTATTTACATTTTACTACTTTGTTCATACTGGCTAGTTACATTATACGGATAACAAATGCTTAAATACGTTTTTTAACTTTTCAAATAAAACTATTGTATATTTTTGCGGCTGTATCATTATTATTCCAGTATATATAAATCAAGCACCACTTATGTAACCATTTGAAAAGAACTTAAAAAACACAATAGAAAGTTACACATACCATGCAATAATCAATTATTACCTATATTCAGAACATTAATTATATGATTTGTAACTAATACTTAATCATTTTAACATACAACATTCTTTATAATATTTCCAAGCTCACAATACCAGACGTTATTTTTTTTATTCATCATAAATAGTTATTTTAACAAATTATGTAGCCCTAAAGATTTATGAAGATTTTAATTTAGTTAGGAATGAGTTGATGCCGAGCTGATTTTTCTTTGCTTCTGGTTGTTTTTCTGTTTTCGCTTTTTTCGCTTCCTTGTTTTCAGGTTTCACCTTCTTTTTTTTATCAGCTTTCGGGCTCGGTTGCTCTCCCTCTGTTGGGGCTTTCTTCTTTTTAACCTTTTTTTTCTCTGGTTCCTGGGGCTCACTGGGAGGTTGTAGCAAACTAGTTGGATCGTCCATAATCATAGACAATTTGCCAAAGTAGTTCCATAGAACGTCCACGCATTTTTCCGGCTTGCCTCCGTCTTTTGTCTCCCACAGAAGACCATACAGCCTCGGTTTTAGTTTCTCAGTGGGCTTTTTCATTTCAGATTCGAATTCATCCTCAAGGTTCTTAAGTCTAGCTTTTTGGGTTTCCGGTGAAAGGGATAATACGTCATCTTCGTCCATTGTTGCTTCCTGAAAAAGGAGTCATAAAAGTTCAAGTTTGATTTACAGAAAATCAACTTTTTTGCGCTGCAACGTCAACACTGTTATGTACATCGTACCAGACAATGGATAAACATACTTATATAGACACATACATATTTAAATATTTAAAACATCCATGACTACAAACATGCATATTCATCATGCAAGTAACTGCTTCTACTGGGATTCAAACCCGGGACCTCTCTTCATAATCAGTCACTCTAACCACTCCTTCAACGGGTCGTATAGTTGTATATATTTGTTGTGTGTATATATTTATATATTATGTAGTATGTTTAATTTATTGTGTATTAAAGTCGTCGCAAAATAAAAGGCCCGTTTTGACAGTTCACGCCTATGAAGTTCTCTATTTTTTACTAATCGGAATGTTCTGAAGGTAATTATATTTTTCATTGATGGGTACCGCCCACTCGGCTAAGTGCTGTGCATAACGATTTTTTCATATTGTCCACAGACTATTAATAATCGGTTAAAGAAAAAAATAAATCGATCAAGATGTTTTTTTAAGGCCGACTCGCACTTGGCCGGTTTTATTTATTTAAATACTAGTGTTCATCAATCAATTAATTACTGAATTTTACCAGCTGTGTAGTGATCTTTACTGAAAATTATGAGCTTGGAGCTCCATGCCGTAAAGATTTCACATCGAATGCGAAGAAACTTTTTTCCCCGACCTGTTAGGTAGGTATTTGAAGAAATTTTCTAAACAGAACTTTAATCCAATGCAGTTACAATATATATTCAAATCGATCAAGTACTCATGCAAACTAGAATCGATTCATCGTGAGTATCGAGTACCGAGTCGTATGGTTACATCACTAGTTACGTCGCAAAGACAAATGTCAAAACGGGCCTTTTATTTTGCGACGAGTTTAGTTTATCGTATTTATCTATTATTGTGAAGTTTATTATTATATCTTACATTATTTAAAATTTAGACATTTAGGATTATTTTAGGTTTCGATCGGTTCTTTTACTTATTATGTGTGTCTACTCTTGCTTAATAGAAGAGATCCCTTTTAGGGCTAAGTTCACCTTTGTGCATGTGTGTTGTCCAGTATTCATATTTTTCTTGTGTTTTATGTACAATAAAGAGTTATACATACATACATAAATACATAGTTCAGTGATAATTTTATTGGCTAATTCCTTTATGACTGCGTCTATTTTAAGCTAAAGATGACATACCTCGTCGCTGAGGTAGCCGTGCGGCACGAACACCTCGTTGTCGACTTCGTAGTCGTCCTCGGGCTCGTCGTCGCTGCCGGCCGCGCTGCCGTCGAGGCTCTCCCCCTCTTGCTCCTCCTCCCAGTCTTCGTCGCTGTCGACTTCGTAGTCCAATTGCTTCTGAAATACGAGATATTTCAAAGTTATTATTGATATGCGTTTTAGTATTCTTAAACTTGCGCAGATGGCTGCATTCACGTGTTAAGACTGGGGTTCGATATTTTAAATCACGTAACTCTAAAGTTCCATTTGATAAGTTCAGAATCAAAGAAGTCAGACTCAAAAACATCTCTCAACTCTATCGCCCCTTTACGTTTAAAAGATACTATCTGGGCATGGCCCATGACTCGTCTGCAAAGAATGATATATTTTCCACTGTGACTGAAACTAGTTTTATTCCAAATGCCAATTAATTAGTTCAGCACTTTAAGCATGAAGAGGGTTACCTTTACATCCTTGTAAGTACATCAGATGTACAATCATGTACGTTTTTTAGGAGTTGACTGTATATAGCAATATCTCTTGCCAGCCGCAAAGGAAAAGTTGCAAAATTACTTTTTAAAAATTTTACCTCCTGTCCAAAAGGTCTTCTAGGTTTAACAACCTCACTCTTCTTCCGCCAAGTGCCCCAGTACGGAGGTCGCCTATTCTCATGAAAGCTGAAGAGTTTGGGGCGAAGTTTCTCACGGACGGCCGACTCGCAAGTTATTACTTCATCAGCGCCATCTATTGGCGGTAACTCATCCTCTGAAATAAATACAGGAATATCATATGCTCTATATAGCTCTTTCATTATTTCATTTAAACTGTCTATAATACGTTTGAGATAGTAAAAAACCATATGTTGCGTGTCTTAGGTCTTATTCCACTATGGCAAATCCTCTTCATATCAGTTAGTTCAGACATCTTTTTGGTGCTTTTTTAGTCTCTTCAAAGGGGGCCAGTTTGTTCAAGGCCATAATCAAACAGACCACAAGCAGACGCCTGAGAAGCCATAGGTCTTACTACTAGTATTAGCAAAGCCTCTACAGAAAAACTAAAAAACGAATCATATTTATTTTTCGAAAGGGGAGGCCTTAGCCCACGGAAGACTAATTCATTTTCGTTAATGCACATATTTGTAGAGTGAAGACTTTACAAAAGATTAAATAACATTGTATGTAACATTTGGCAATTTTTAACCTTTTAGCCAACAAAAAGATTCATACCCAACATGCCAGTATCGCAGTGTCAAAAAATATAGGACATATATTGTCTTATTTTCTAAGACTGGCGAAATGAGCCGGATGTTTTGTCTTATATTTAAGACCATGGTGGGTAAAGAGTTGATTAGTTTTATATGAGTAACTTCTCTGTGTCCCCACACCACACCTACTTTACAAAGTACTTACCAACAATCATGACATCATCATCATCATCCTTGTCAGTCAGAGGCCATGTTTTACCACTAGTACCTATTTTGGTCCCCTCCTTTTTTAAATTCTTCAAATATAGATCAGTTTCTGAAGCCTTTTGTTGTTTCATCATACTTTCCATATCAAGTTTTTGCTTGTCTGTTAGTTCCCCTCTAACTAGGGGAGCTAATCTCATATCTACTTTAATATTAAAACTGGACAGAGCATTATTTTGGCTAGCAGGGCCTGCAATTTGTTGATCTTTCTCTTTCTGCTTTGGTACAAAGAAGTTAACAAATGCTTCTGCAGCTTTTTTCTTCTTTAGCTCTTGTTCTTGCTTCTCTAGTTCCAAAGCTTCCTGCTTCTTCCTTTTCTCTTCTTCCCTGGCCTCCTTTTCTTTGCGTCTCTGGTCCTCTTTTTCTTCCTTTTCCTTGCGTCTTTGTTCTTCTTTTTCCTCTCTTTCCTTCTTTTTTTGTTCTTCTTTCTCTTCTCTTAGCTCTGGAAACATGAAAACAGTTTTTATAATCAACCTAATTAGTGAAAACATAATGAGATGCATGAAAATCAACATTATGCTGGCAGCCTACTGTTCATAAATTCTCACACAAGATGTATGCTGCTTTATTAAGACAGATAAGTAGTGTACTGAACCTGGACAATAATAAAATGGGTCTCAAAATGTAATGTGTTTCAGATTATTAGTGTAACTCATCATTATCATCTACATAGTTATGTACTGTTGATATTTTTATATTATTTATATAGTAGACAAGAAGTTAAAATGTATTAAAAATAATAAAAAACAACTTACTTTTCTCCATTTCCTTCTGTTTTTCTTTTTCTTCCCTCTCCTTTCTCTTTTGTTCCTCTTTTTCCTCCCTTTCGCGCTTCTTAGCATCTTCCTTCTCTAGTCTCTGTCTGTTTCTTTCCTCCTTCTCTTCAAGTCTCTTTTTTTCACGTTCCTGCCTTTCTTTTTCTCTCTCTTCCTTCCTCTTTGCAGATTCTAGTTTTTTCTGCACCTGTTTTAGTTAAAACAAATTTTGTACACCATTTGACTATTCTTGATAAAATTAAATAGTAGTTTTACCTATTGCATTCAAACTCATAATTTGGTAATGTGTATGAGCACTATAGATTTTGTTGGGAATTAATGTAATGAGAAAAACAAATGTATAAAGGCGAACTTATCCCTTAAAGGGATCCCTTCCAACTAACCTTCAAACGATAGACAGGACAACAGAAACCAGAGTATAGAGAGCAGACATACTAAAAAGCTAAGACCAAAGACCCTAACTTAATCTTAACAGATAAAATCATATAAAATGTATGAAAACTACAGGAAATATCCCAGTGGCGACGTTTTTTTGTTGCCCATGTGCGGCAACCCTAAGTGACGTTATTGTGGAAATATGACAAAGGTACAAACAAGGTTTACATTATAAATTTAGTCAATTTTCTGTAGCGTAGAACAATGCCACTTACTTGTTTAGGAGTCAAGTTTGTAGACGTATTAGATTCACTTTTTGAATCATTTAAGCTACTTGTGACAGATGAGCTTCTGCTTTCACGTTTAGGAGTCAAAGGACTAGAGCTTACTGATTCATTCAGCTTAATACTGGTAGCTGAAGTGTTTAATTTGTCTTTGGCATTAGATTTAGCTTTCCTAGCTGGTGTTTTAGGAGTGACAGGTTCAGCCATAGGATTAGCTACTGTTTCATTTGACTTCGTTTCATCATTGTCTTTATTTGTTACCTCTGGTTTTTCTTTTCTAATGGGTGTTTCAGCATTAGGAGTGTCTGTATTATCATCTGATGTCTTTTTATCTTTGTTATTTTCAATGGTGTTAGATTTTCTTTTCCTATTGGGTGTTTTCAGTGTTTCTGGCTCAGATTCATCTATATTCTCCTTTTTGTCTTCTGATGGTTCATGTTTGGAGTTATCTTCAGTTATTGCATTTATATCAGAGGTATCATTTGAATCTTCAAGCACTAAAATTTCAGATACTTCTGAACTTTTATTTTTCGATGTCACATCACTTTTGGTGTTTGTATCAGCACTTGAAGATGATTTTTTTCTTAGTTCTTGATTTTCAGAACCTACATCCATCATTTCTACATCATCTGCCACATCTGTTTGAACTATAGCACTATGGGACTTTTTTGAAGTATTTTTCTTGCTTTTTTGCTTTTTGGACGATTTAGTTTTTTGAAGCTTCTTTTTCCAAGCTGTATCAACCAGCTTAACAAAGGGATTGATCTGTTTACCCTCCTTTTCCGGCTTCGAACCGTCCTTGCTGTCTTCATCACTGATCAAGACCAAGTCGTCAACTAGGTCATTCTCTTTACTTACTTTACCGACCTTAACGGCGGCATCATTTCCATCCGCCGATAGCTTCCTTTTCCTCGTCTGAGGAACCACCGGTGTCGAAGCATCTTCACTAATAAGCTTGAAAGGCAGACGAGCTTGCGTCAGTTTCTTTTTGGATGGGGTGATTTCCACATTTTCAACAGACTTGCTCGTTTTCATAGCGATGTTAAAACGAGAACTCGTCCCACAATGCGTTATTTAGTTCACACTCAGTACTCAGGAATAGCGAATAACTGTTATTTAACTAAATAACAAACAAATAATTCAAGTTGTCTTTATCCTAACACGATGAAATCTGTTTGACAGATGGTCAGAAAACGCGGGAGTTCATGTTCCGTTCTAATCTCTAGTTCGAATCTGTTAAAGTTGAATATTTTACAGTGAATTGTTTAAAAACTTCTTAAATAATGTATTGTTTCCTAAAACAACAAATACTTAAAAACATATACAAAAAAGCCCTTACTTTATCTTGAACGTAAAAAAGTTACTTCAATACAAAGTGAAGAAGTAATAATGGATTCCGATCCGATCGAAAACCCACTTTCGCTTTTAGAGCTACTTATAAGAATGTATACTTTTATCGCTGAACTGATTACTATTCCTACCAAAATCTTAAAACACCGGCATTTTTTAAAGTATCTCAAACTAACCTACTTGAGACGTTTTTCATATCAATAAATTGCAAGCGCGCTTGCAATCCGTTTAGTTGTCATAATATGCGAAATACATCAAAGAAAAAAAACATTGTCAATGTCAATTTAAAATTATTTGCAATTCACATTTACTGGATATCTTTAATCCGAAGAATGCCAAAAGGAAAGAAGTGGGATTTCCGAGATATATGCAAAGGGCTGCAAATTTTTCGTGATTTTCTCTTAGGAAGAAAGCATACGCTTCACGCACGTTTCCCACCTTTGCTTTCTTCAAGAACAATTCCACCTCCCCAGATTCCCCGAGGTCCTGAGTATAAATATTCAGATCAGTATTATTGTAATAGGAATGCGAGAGACTCCGTGAAGCCCCCTGTGATTGCACCTATTGCCGAAGGTCCTTGCTGGCCTAGTGACCCTACGAAGAAAGCGAAGCCCGGCGGCATGAAGGCCGATGCGGTAAATACTTAAATGCGATAAAAACGGCTTGGAAGCTATTTAGCTCTATATCTAACTAAGCGGAAGCGGAAGCCTACCAATTTCTTTTGTCGCTCTTTCACTTTACAGAAGATCAGTTAAACAGTTAATTTGCTATGAGAACATTGAAAGGCGCTTGTTCACTGTCTTTTTTTTTCTTTACCTACCTCTGCTTGGCGTGTTCAGCATGCTGAAATGCCACCGCTTCCCTGCCCTGCTTTTGTCGTAATGCTTTAGATTGGTAGGTAACTACACTATTCCTACATTGATGGCGAAAACCTGTTCTTGAGCAAATTAGCGGCTTTAAAA
This sequence comes from Pandemis corylana, assembly GCA_949127965.1. Classification (NCBI taxonomy): domain Eukaryota; kingdom Metazoa; phylum Arthropoda; class Insecta; order Lepidoptera; family Tortricidae; genus Pandemis; species Pandemis corylana. The sequence goes on along the minus strand of OX421866.1, from coordinate 8,359,251 downwards.
AATAGCACGGGAATTGGCGGTGCTAACTTAGGAATAAAAGTAGGTACCTACGTAACTAGGTAAGTATTGCTTCTTAAGCAAAATCGCTGTACAATATTTTCCTGCTTACTTCTTAAAGAAGGTAAAAGATCTATACGTTCACTTGGCTCGTGTTGACAGCGATTTCGTTTCACTTATACGTATTTTGTCGTGTCTATGACGGGCTGTGGTACCTCTAAAGATTTTGTCTCTTAGGTGACATTCAACTGCGCGCCGATGCCAGGCCATCCGTGGTGGTGGGACGGCCACTGTTACTACGAGTGCGTGCCTGACCCCCCCGCGCCCTGTTGCCCGCCGCCCTCTGCTCCAAGCCCGCCTGCCGAATGCCCGAAGAAATGTTGAAATAAAACCTCGACTTACTCCAAAATTCGGAGTCTGTATCATACGTGACATACGTTTCTTTCATTCTTTAGGTAGATTGGTACGATACGTGCTTCTAAATTTCGGAGTATAAGATCACTTTATAAATTAATGTTCTTTGATGGAGGTAGGTATATGTAAATGGTTTGGGTTTCTTGAGTCTTTCATTTGATCTAGCTCCATTGGCCGTCCAATTCTCTTGAGGTTAAGGTGAATTTTTGTTAGGTAGCTGTTTGCTATATCAGCTTTAGCCCTTGATCTGGTAATGCGAAGTTTTCTTTCCATACGGTCAACGGTTTCCAAGCCCACAGGTAACCTAATTCAAATCATCCACGAATTAAGCCCGCTTAGGATCTCTTTAATGTTAACACTGAGTTTCATTATATCACCGTTTTTTTATCCTACACAGGAAAGCAACCGAGCAAGTGGTTAACTTGATAGTTAGGAATCACAACGGCCCATGGACATTCGTAACACCGGAGCATTAGATGCGGGTGTTTTGCCGGATCTCACGATGACAGTCAGATTATGTTTTTGGACTGATCCGATTTTGGTCAGTTTCGTTAACCTCTTACTATTTTAACCCTTTAGTAGGTAACGGCAGCACATTTGCCGTCGCAGAGAAAATAAAAACAAAAACGCATCTATTAAGAAATGGTTACGATAACTACCTACCAATCAAAATATGAAATCTTTTGGTTTATATCAAAACACTGTATCTATACCTAGTAGGTACCTATCATTTTTTATTCCACCGAATCGTTTTCCGTCGGGTATTGGCAGCATTTGTTTTTCGCCAAATCCTTTATTCGTCATATTGCGTCTAAGCCAGAAACGTCTCGTCAGATAATGTGTTACCTATTCTTCATTCAGCGAATAATAAGATCTGATCTGGTTAAGGAAACTTCTATTCAGGCTGCATTAATTTTGTCTAATTAACCTTAGATTCCATAGAGCCTTCTTATTCTGACCCTGTGCCCAACAGTGGGACGTATATTGGCTGGAGATGATGATGACGATGATGAACCATAGATCATAAATTACACGTCAGAATTTCCACTCCCTCTCTAATATACAACGTAAGGTTACGTAGGTAAGCAGGTATCTAATGGATGTGTCACGTCGCATCCTATGGGACATCATTGTACGTTCAATTTGGGAGTGTCGCAAACCATTAATTGTGCTAATTATGTAGTCGTGCGTAGGCTATCATCGTTTTAGTACCATTTGCTTTGGCACCTACGTAACAAAAAAATAGGAAGTGTTACATATTTAGGAATGTCTATCTAGTGGGTTAAATTCTAAACTAGGTACTTTATTACCATCATTATAAATAACAAGATGAGAATAAACAAGAGGAGCTCATGGTAAATTTTAAATGTTTTTTCGCACATACCTAGATTAAACAAACTCGGAGGTTCAAGTCGGGTCTGAGCCGACTATATTTTACATATTTGTTTATTTTTTCTCAGTAGGTAAGTAAACTTTATTTTTACTTCAATGTATTTGTAATTGACTACGCTACCACGCGTAAAAGTCAGCCAAACCCTCCTCTGCTTCTACAGAAGACGTATAGGTACATATATTTAAATCCCACAAACCTAACCTCCATCTCTTACACTACACCACACAAAAACCACTGATGCGTTTCGAACCCGTTTTGAAAATGGACTCGTTGAGGATTCAAAACGCGTCAGTGGTTTTGTGGTGTAGGGGATACTTAGTTAGGTTTGCGGGATTTCAAATGTCTTATGTGGCAGTAGAGCAAGGCGTTTTTTTTTTAGGGCAGCATCTTCAACAGATCGACAAGAACTAATGGATACGATGGCGTTTGATCTTATATTCACGGGAATACAACACATTCTCACATTCTCTTAAATAAGTAAGTACCTAAGTAAGTAAGTAAATGCTTTATTGTACAAATATAAAAAAACAGAAACAATTTACAAAAAAATAAAAATAACATTAATACATGCACAAAGGCGAACTTATCACTATAAGGGATCTCTACCAGTTAACCTTTGAGTAGATGAGAGGAGCATTAAACGAGGGACCGACAAAATGAGAGTTTAAAATGTGTGTGTGTCTGTGTGTTTAAATAAATCACGAGACTAACCACAAAAACAACTTTTATCCTCGTCGCGCGCCATAGGTCCGTGATCCCGTGTTATTTCCAACAATGTTATTGCCACATCACGTAAAGGCGTCGCAATATTGTCGGGCATATTGGCGGCTATATTCCGTCCCATCCTTCGCATGGTAATCGCAACCTTCCACGCCTTCATCGACACCGGGATGTTGCAAACTGCGGTACATTTGTATCCCCGACAGATTTTTACTTTATCCTTCGTTGCAAGGTCGTTTACTAGTGTGTTTACGCAACGTTGCAGTTTTATTTAATACCATAGTATTTTCGGGACTTGATGTGCCTACTGCCGTATAAATGTTAAATCTTTAAATAGAGAATCACTATTGTTTTAAATTATGTAGTTAGTGGCTAAATACAAAATATCGCTGATCACCTCATCTGCAAAAAAAGTCAATCAATACGTCACAAAGCATTCCAAGTTTTGACAACACATAATAACGAAGGAAATATACACCTACCTAACTATATAGATAGTGTTAAACTTATTCCACTGTTTTACCCGAATGTTTGACACTACTTATCTCTTTTTCTAACGGAGACTATACTTAAGTCCGCCTTTGTGCAAGTGTAACTGTGTTTGTCAATTGGCATTGTTCATTTTTTTTAAGCTGTGCCTTTAACACCTTTATTTGATAAAATGGACTATTTCAAGCAACTAATTTGAATATTATGCTTTTACGTAGCTTTGTTAATTAATAATAAATATTTTTTCGCTGTTTGATAATTCGTGAATTTAGACAGAATCCCAATCGCCTTCGTTCGGTTGGCTATAAAAAAAACGGCTTTGTCTATGGTTTTTGTCGATTTGACAGTGACACGTGACAGTTGCCTTAGCTAAACATTTTTTTTTAATTTTTGTGGCAAACATTCGATGCTGGATTCTGTCTAAAAACCGGGTCGTTCGGTCAAACAAAGGTTCAAAGTACTTTTACAAAAATATCTGCAATCATAAAGTATTTTTGAAATCGGACAAGATAAATCGGATAAATGATGGTTTTCCTCGAAATGGTTTTCGAATTGGAGCATACTAAAAAAAATGAACAATGCCAATTGTATTTGTTTTATGTTAATTTTTCACAATAAAGAGTTTACATACATACTATACCTACTGGTCTTTACTTTTTTGTACTCTATGCAACCTGGTGGACTTTTTTATTAGCTACTAGCTTCTGCCCGCGACTTTGTCTGCGTAGAATCATACATAAAAACCTTCCTCTTGAATCACTCTATCTATTAAAAAAAACCGCATCAAAATCCGTTTTGTAGTTTTGAAGATATAAGCATACAAAAGGACATAGGGACTTAGGGCCATAGGGACATGGGGACAGAGAAAGCGACTTTGTTTTATACTATGTAGTGAAGTATTCTGTCGGCACGTCTTGTCGTCGTCTACGGCAAACGCACATACGTAGCCGGCTGAAAAATAGAGCGTCTAATTTTCCGGATATTTTGCACATCAAATTCAGTCCGCATCACCGTGATGTGGCAGTGTAGAGGCAGCATAAGATGAGTGGTTGTGATTATGGGTAATAAGCCAAGCGGAGTACGTGCAGAGTAGATGGACGGCGGCGGAGCGCGCATGAGCGAGGCGCCCCGGCCAGTACCTCCGTCGCTTGCATCGCTGGCACACGCCTCGCCGCGACCGAGCCAGGGGTCCTGTGCACCCATGCAATAATGACTGACCCCTACCGCGCACCACCCTCCTACTACACTCATTAAGCGGCCACACCTCCCCCAATTCACAAGCGATGGCAACAACAGACTTTTCAAACAACACTGATTTATAGTGGCTATCGTTAAACTTAATCGCTCCTGTGAAACTGTTTGTTATCAGTTTAAATTACAGTGACATTTTACTACCTCTGTGTGTATAACGTGTAAGACATCACAGATTTTCACGATGAGACACGACGACGACGGATCAGCGCTCGCTGACAGGATAGCAGCCTTCAAGGGCGATCCGGAGAAACTTCGACAGGCTAATGAGTTTGTAGATCAACTTATACAACAAGCAAAAAAAGAGGCTGAACTTAAACAAAAACAGAAAGAGCGAAGTAAAGTCGTAAGTATCAATGTATATTTAACCACGTAAGGAAAAGCAATAAACGGAATTGATAGGGCGGTAAGTGTTACTGGCGTAGCTGCTGTAGATTGCAAGTTGGGCTTCTTCAGAATAGCAGCTCTTGTTTTATCATGATCTTAAACACAGTTAACTAGATTTCTAAATACGCATGCTTGTCATCTCTCTGCATTTAAACACATTTTAATCTAGCGTATCACTTCAATAGTGTTTCAGTCACGCTCTTGCATTTGTACGATATCTAGATCTACTTAGCTTAAGATAAAATCTGCGACGCTACGCGGGGTTATCTGAGATCTTACCTTTTTCTAAACAAAATGCATCATAATTTCAATTGCATTTGCATTAGCTGTTTACGAGTGCTCATGTAGATGTTAGGAATAATGGATGAGCCGCTATCTCACGTGTATTGAGACAATGTTGATCGCTATCCGCCCTTCCATCATTGTTCATTAATCCGTATCAACCGTGTTTTGGTGATCGATGTGCGGGAGATTTTATTGAACAATCGGCCCACGCTTATCTGATAAAACTGTAGAGTGCAGATCAAAAGCAAAACGTTGAATTGGAACAAAAATCTGCTTCCCCTTCATAAATTGTCACTCACACCCAGTGTGGCGAAACTTCCATACTAAAGCTAAATGTATGGAGTTTCTTGCAAAACGTATACCAATAATAAAAAACAACGTCAAATAAGATCAAACGTCAAATGGTTGACATTGAACTTGACAACATTTGAATTTGGCAGAATCATCAAAAGTTTGATGGAGCCATATTCCCAAAAATTGGATTGAAAACGTAGTGATTATATTCTCTTTGCTCACACCTTACTGCGATCCTAAAGGGTGAAACAAAACAGCAAGAGGGTTCATAAAATGTCATCTCTTGATGTAGGTTTGCGCACAAATTTCACAATAAAGACTGTCATGTACGAGACGTCTAGAGAATCTTCATTGTTTAAGTAATAATTGTAGGTACCTATAAATTTTGTTAAATTTACCTAAACGATGAAATTTTTATATCACGGTCACATTATGTAGGTGCACATGTGATTTTTTTGTATCATATATCAAAACACGGTATTTGCGCACTATTACAAACGAAATGATATCTAACTATAGCCGGATACTTCTTCGAGTACACCGACTCGAATGTGGTGAGTAGATTGACGCAATGTTTAGCGAGCTGTAGCTTGGGATTTATCATTTGGCTGAAAACGATCATAAATTGCTGTAAGAGTCATAACAAAAAAGTCAATAAAGTTCCCCACTAGGTACGCTGTGCCCGGACTATTGGCAAAGTATCAATAAAGTCAGCCAGCCGCGACTATCGCGCTGAGCGCTAACCTAATAACTTGATTGCAAATAGTATTTTAAAGATCACGAGGGTAAGTGCTTTGTTAATTAACGTTCCGCCTTCGCCCGAGGGCACGAGGGGCCAAACTCCGGACCCTAAGAAGGGGCTTTGAAAATTCTTTTGTTTAGTTTTGTGCCATGTAGGGTTTTGATTTGCCTTAAAAGTTCCCAAACACAGAATGCGAAAGTACTTCGCCTAAGATGAAGAAATACGTGTAGAGGTACTGAAAACCATTAAAACCGAAAGTTGAGGTGACCTAGTCACCACTAGGTATCATCACTACATAGTATAAAAAAAAAGTCGTTTCCGCTGTCTGTCCCTATGTAGGTATGCTTAGATCTTTAAAACTACGCAACGGATTTTGATGCGGTTTTTTTCAATAGATAGAGTGATTCAAGCAAGAGGAAGGTTTATATGTATAATTCTAAGTAGACGAAGTCGCGGGCAGAAGCTAGTTTATTAATATACCGATAAAGTTTACTTTGGAGATTCATTTTCTTTATACCCCTAAGAATTCCTTTATCAATCTCCAAAGGCTTCATATGATAAGGTCTAATTATTTATGTAGTTCAACGATTATTTGGCTCAAAAACGCAACGTGTAAATAGTACACCGTTAAAGTTAGCATCGTATAATAATAAGTAGTAGGTAGATAGTTCTAGCAATAGTTTCACCATGCAAACATAGCGTGCTGGTAAATACCTACTCTATTCAGACGTACCTCTAGGCAATTACATTTGTGTACGTAGCCGTACTACTTACAGCCTTGCAACACTTTTCGAAATAGCAGAAAATTATTCCTTACCTATTGTCCGCACTATTTTAAACTGTAGCACATCGTCATTTGCATTTATGAGTCTCTCGATAAAAACAGTGTTCATTTATTATTTTTATAATTATAAATTGCCGGCTTATGCATTCACTGAAAATTAGTTGTTTAAGTTTGATTTAATTAATTAAGTGGGTTGCTCTTTGTTGCAGGAAACACAAGATACGGATTCCGGTGAGTATTACGATACATTTCAAATTAAAAAACTAGGTAGGTATAATCCTTGTCATAGACGCAATTTTAAAAGTAACCCTAGACACTCTCTCAAGAGTAAGAAGCAACAGTTTGCGCAAAGAGGTGTAAAGGACTCTCGGAGCCAAGTATCTGGGCTCACAAGCGTGCTCAGTGACACTCATGAAGAATTTCTCTTCATAACAACTGTGGAAAAGGCATTTTTGAAGTTACGTGTATTCGAGTCATTCTTTACGGTGATGGCACCAGTCTTGGACACTTAGCTGGCAAGTACCAGTAATGGACACTTCATTCTTAATTTAAAGATAATATTAAAAAATGACTGTTGTAAAATAGATTATTATCCCTTCGTTTCTTTTAAATAAGAGTTATTGTGCATTATTGGGTAGGTACTTGTCCGCCCATTACTGTTGCCGTCACCCCAAGTCCAGTTTTTTTATAAATGATAAATAAATAATTGTTATTTGATCGATTTTCTTAGATGTACACGTCATGATGGATTTTTTTGCTTCATTCAAGAAGATAAACTATGTACCAATTGTTTCATTCTATATCTCTACGGTAAATCGTAACTAAGCAATTACGGGAGCATAATAAAAACACCCATAAGTTACTTGACTGTCGTGTTGTGGTGAGGTAGTATGGTGTACCTACCTATTTTGTACCAGTACCTATGTACTGCTTAGCTACTAGTAGGTGTAAACCACCTATCGTCTAGTACCCACAATTCAAATTTTTCTTACCTTGTTCGGGATTAGGGTAATTAATTAGAGTAAATTGCGAATGTATCTTTGAACCAAGTAGGTAGTTTTCTTTTTTAATAACGGGTTAACACATTAGCACATATTACACCGCCAAAGCCACTCACAGTTAAACCAATGCATTAAATTCTGTATTATGTATCTAAAAAACAAATGTCGTTTTACGAGTACATCTGCGCTTCGGAGACGTGTAACGTTTCACATTACAACATGGAAATTACTTAAACCAACATTAATGGCAGCTTTAACAATATACCGCTTTATAAGGTGCTTAAAACCGAGGGTGGAACCTGTACGAGCGTACGCAACCGTGTGCAAGTTCAAATTTAATGTGATTTACCACAACTGGCTACAATTTATTCAACACTGTTGTAGATAACAAAATAAACCAACCACAATACTGCGAGTACCTAAAAAGGCACCTTATTTTATATCACTTAAGTACAGTTAACTTTTGGGCTTCAAATTCAATAGCCGTGCTAGCTCAATGCCTAAACCGAGGTAACTAAGTGGAGTGGAGAGCCCAAGTTTTTTTTTCCAAGTCTCGCAATCGACTTAAAACTGAAACTAAATCAAATTCAAAATGTTTATATAATAGAACGAAGAAGGCGGCTAGTACAGGAGGCCGTATAAAATAATTTAGCCCGCAATATAAAGTTAATATTAAAGTTAAGGTTCGTTGACAGTTACTTGTCAGCTGTTAGAAGTCCATTTGGGAGTTACATGGATACCTAACCTACCTGTTTGCGTTACGTTGCTGATAGGTTAATTAAAAAAATATATGTACCTACTTTTACATGACTAATAAACGGCCTACTCCATTGTTCGTAATCCTTGTGACGGCGTGCATGATAGTATACTTGATGAAATTCCTACGAGAGGCTAGCCATTACTTCCCTTTGATCCGGGTTCACCTAAAACCGGATAAGCCCTGCTGGGTAAGCGGATCAAATGTTCTCTCAAGCTCGATCTTTTGTGAGAATATTTTGATCGAAAAACGTTACGCTGCTACAAGTAGAATACTTAAAGAGTCAAAAGTTAGGTACTTCATATGACCGTCATATTTCGCGTTGTTAATCATTTTTCTTTTTAATTCCTGACGCACAACAAGTGTGCGTGTGTGTGTTTGTGTGTGTCTGTGGCATCGTAGCTGTCAAACGGATGGACCGATTTTAATGCGGTTTTTTTGATTCGAAAGCCATTTTCCTTGCAGTGGTTCTTAGCCGTATTTGGTAAAAATCGGTCCAGCAGTTTGAAGAGTATCAGCTCTTTACCAAAATGATGTAAGGCATTGTGACATAAAATTTAATTATTTTTTACTTATTTTACTTTTCAAGGGTTGTTTCTTGAACTGAAGCTTTTTAATTTTTTTTTAATTTAATGTAATGAAACCTACTGCGATACTACCGCAATACGATTTACCTAGGTTGAGATTTTGCTCGAGATTACAAGACAACGAACGTGCTTCTCAAGAAGGAACCATTGGTTCTGTTATTTATTTCCAAATACTTAATAAACTGCTTTTCTTACTAGCTATTTTCATTTAAGCGCTTCTAAATGCTTGAGTTATAAGGCTTATATGGGTGCCTTCACGTACTACTAACTAGATACCGCTGTATGTACTAAACCAAACTTAAGTACTTAATTTCGTTTCTAAATGTCATATTTCTATTAAAAAACTGCAGACACCAGAGTAACGTTCCTCCCATTATACTGTACTTACCAGTGGCGTGGCGTCAAGTATATCAAAGGCAAGCCGAAGGCAATTTAACTAGCCTTTTCCTCTAATTCTGCACAATAAAAGTGCCCAACTGCCTTAAAAAATAATAAAATAAAATAAATAAAAAACTCTTTATTGCCAAAGTGCAGGTGTGACAATCAAAACATTACAAAATAATACAATTAGGACTACACTTTGGCAATGGGTACCGTTCTCAGCAAATGCTGGTTTTCAGCCCGGTCCCTTTGGCAAGGGCAGCCGTAACTAATACAAAAAAAAAGCAGAAAAAAAAAGAAAATACAACTGTGCAAACTTTAACATATGTACGTGTGTGTGTGTGTGTGTGTGTATGGGTTTTTGTGTGCGCTTGTGTGCGTGTGCGTGTGTGAAAGGGTGTAATGTGCATGTGCGAATGAGTTAAAAAAGAGATAAATAGTATGGTGTAGATATTATATGTTTTAAGTGGGGTCTAAACTAAATAAATACAGGACTTTTCTTACTTTTTACAAAATATTTATACCTAACTACACAAATTACACAATACTCACAAGGGACAAGTTTACCTTTGCGTTTGCAAAAGGTGAGCTTTGACCAACTTTTTGAACGTTAACAAAGCCATAGGCAAATAGGCAAGCCGGTGGGAATCGAGTTCTATGGACGCCACGCCTCCGGTACCATTAAGAGAAACACAGAGCCGAGATTAAAATAAAATGGCTATTGTCTAGTCTAGACAGTGAAATAACACTAATAGCTCATACAGAAGATAGGTATAGCCAGCGGGCGGGAGGGCGGAAACTGTTCATCTCCGCCGCAGAATCATTATTGTTTCCCTTCATGCAGCAACCAGAACAATATTACAAATGCGATTTCATTCCCGTCTCTGACTCATGTGTTATGAGTTCTAAAATGTGATTGTCATTTGTTATGCTTGCTTGTTCAAAAATTGCTACTTCCAATTCACCCACGTCTTTTCGGACGCATTAGGTCACTAGTAGTGCAAAGTGAGCTGATTTCCGTAAAAAGCGTGGGTAGATGTCATTTTAGATCCTACTACACTACACTATCTCAGATTCTATAACAAAGTTTATACCACTAAAGACAATAGACATTAGACTACCATTTCTTGATGTTTTCACATACTCAGCGGCTTATTTAGCGGAACACAAAAAAAGTTAGCAAAAGCATACTTAATGCTTAACCAGAAAAAAATATTTTTTTTTTGTATTACGCTAAATTTCATCTGACATCTATTTCCACATTTCAGGTAGAAACGGTCTGTTTTACTTTTATTTTCAACTTCTTTCCGATCTATCGATTTCCCCTCAGACCCACGTTATGTATTCATAGAACGGTCTGCTTAATATATAGATTATAGCTTTATAGCCTCATTTATGCGGGAATAGCCTGGGTGAATAAATTTATAGGATATGAAAAGATCTAGCTCTAGTTAGATACAGGCTGGTTGCAATTTGCAATTTATATTAGCGATTTTTGGTACTGTCGTTGCAAAGCTGTATCGAACATTCGCGTCAGATTCAGAAACCCAAGACCTTCTTTAGGATTCTATGTACTAGTTGCATATAATTATGTACTGTCTGTCCCATGGTTAGCTCCTGCTAGTTAACATTAAGACTCTTAGTACTTACATACGAAGTTGTGGGCAACAACTATTGCCCGAATTATTTTGACACGCGTCACCTCCAGTTCAACCACCCCTTCCCTATGTTTCTTTTCATTCCTTCAGCGAATACTATCTGCATTTCACTTTTACACGTATAAGCAACTGAGACTGAATTCGTGTTTAATTACACTATTTGACAAGATAAACAAGATGAAATACAGCGTATTCATTATATCGTTGCAAATGACGGGGCATTCGTTTGAGTGACGCAGCGCAGCCCTCTCATTCCGATTATTATCGCGTTATGTAAATGCTACTTTGCATAAATGGTGCCTCTGTCCATTATTTTCTGTATCTAAACATTTGTGATAAAAACACTAAAGAAAAAAATCAGTAAGTACGTTAAAAATACACTGACCACAAAAGAGACCCGTTATTTTTGCTCGTGAGTATATTTGAGAACTACTCTCACTTCTACACTGAACTGCCGAGCAAAAATAGCGTTGCATGAAAAGTGGCCTGTCATTTTAGTCCACCAGTGTACTACTCACTACCTAGGTACTAACTGAAATGTTCAATGATTACATTTCAACAATTTTTAGAAGCTTTGTTTGTAAATCTATCTGTCTGTTAGATTGTTCACACTGATTTTGGAATCTATTAGACTGATTTTCACGGCATCGAATCGACGTTGTAGAACATCGAATGTAAACATTAGTGTTAGTTTTAAAATTCGCCATTCTACTGAAAATTAAGTTCACGCGAATGAAGTCGCAGGCTCAAGGCATCTAGTGAGTAGGTAACCGACGGTAAATATCTTGTCAAGTAATGAGAATATTGCGAAATATTCTAGGTACCCTCAGGCAGATATATTCATGGAGTAAGAGGGGAACTCACACACTCACACATAAATAACTTCTTTATCCCTTACGGGGTAGACAGAGCCTAAGGTAACAAGACCTAAAGGCCACGTTTAGCACGATTGTGGGCGTGTAGGTGTAAAGGGGAATCAAAACAGTGATGGGTTGCTAGCCGCATCGCCTATAACATGATTCCTGCGCGAGAAGCGAAGCAACTGGTACATTCTATGCTTTTTCTTTACTCCCAGACCAGCATGGAATCAAGAGAAAGAAGAAGAGAAAGCGACAAGAAGAGGGGAAAAAGTGGATAAAAGGTTGCTGTAACATATTTACTAAGTACCTACCTCTGTATCCGTACTAAAACATTTGCAAGGCGAACGTGTTATCTTTTCTCTTGTTCACGTAACTAAGTATGTTATCTGGGTGGCTTGACACCTGATCTATTCTTTTTCTTTTGTCTAACAGACAATAGTCGGTATTGTCAGGAGTATCTGCGTAAGACATCTACGCATTATATTATGTAGACGTCACTTAGCCGATGCTTTCATTATAGCCCCACTTTTAAGGTTCTATAGTCAAAATGGCGAAATAGAACCCTCATAGTTGTACCATGACTCGTCTTTATGTCAGTTTGAAGCTTTGAAGACTATTAGTATTAAAACACTTTAATTTGGCATAATAATCACGTCACAAAGTGGTAGAGTTCAATAAAGTTTTGAAAACTTTTTTAGCGTTAGTTTTCCAGCAGTAGATCTATTAAGTAAAAAGGTGGTGTTTTTTGTGAGTCGTTGTTTCCACAGAGTCACGTGATTCAGCTTCTTCCATTCGTTTATATTTTTGCGCTAATTTCTTCTCAATTTGGTGTCTATCTCAATTCAAATATCATAATCTATTCAATAGCTTGCTTAAACTTTGACCAAAGACGCCAATAATGGGTGAATTATTGTTGAATTAATTACTTAAGTTTTAAGATGGTTTTATCTAAAACCAGTACTGCTCTTAAACCTATCGTAGAGTGACAGGACCTCATGAAACCACAGGTAATTTGCCTCCATATTGTAAATGACCGCAAAAGGTCCCTCACGTGTCACGCTCAACTGTTTTCGACACCTCACTAATGGCATTTCAGATGGAAGGACCAAAAATAGGCTTCAGCGGTGGCTTTTGTGAACTCAACCTTTTATACGTGCTCGCTTTGTTTGCGCATTGATTTGCTTCGTTTTTGCATTAAAAATCAAGGCTTTTCTGTCGTAGAAACAATGGTTGTTGATGGACGGCATAATGGCACATAAAATTAATGGCATTCCTGATTTATGGCATTGTACCTACAGCCAGAGCTATAAAAGAGTTAACTGACATTGCGGGGTTCCCAAAACAGAGGTATTCATAAAATGTTCGATCACCTGTTTATGATGTATTTGTTGTGAAGCGTTCAACCTTCTTTGCGTCGTTATCTTGAGCTCATTTACATACCTATTACTCTAAGAGTCATGGCTCATGGAAGACACGATAACAATCTTTGTTTACAGCTTATCAGAATGTCAGAATTCTGTTAGCGATAAGGGAACAACATTGCTGAAGTATTCGACCTGAAATTTACATATTTTTGAATTCTGTGACCTTAATATGACTCTACCTAAGAGTTATATAAATATGTATTCTAGGTAGGGGCCAACGAGTGGATAGATCTATCTATTTGTGGTATTTTTTCAATCAAAGCATTCACATCTTTCGTTGTTGGTCAGTGTTATAATAATTAAAGTGTCATTAGAAAACTGTTTATTTAACAGAAAATACCTACTTCAAAACAAATATTTGAAGGGTCTTAAGAACAATTAAGCGTTCCAAAAGTTTAGCTCAAGTTCGGCTAACAACCTCAAAACGTGTGATAAATTGCTCGTTTAATAATTTACTGTTGTAAGTAATTAAAGTCGATAATTTCAGATTTACGCGTCAGTAAAAGTAGAGAAACAGACGGGCGCGTAATATCATCTTTCAGAATCCGATGGTTCATTAAAAGTCGTCATAAACTTTTCTCGTAAATACCTTACGAGCCGAACACTCCGCGTCTGAAATTACTCGATCCTACGTGTAACGTTGGGGTCACACCGTATCACGTACGCACGTACACCAAACACTCTACGTGCTCGATACGGTATAAAAAGATTGAGATTAAAGGGACACTTATGATGCGGTTTAAAACAACTAAATAGTTATTAAAATATAAGCATCGAATAAAATTAAGTAATCAATTAATTGATCTGACTAAAGAAGCACTATTCCAGGCTTCGACACGATGATGGACGCTTTTAAATGATAAAACTTTTGTTTTGAATACAATTGTTTACCTTAATAAAGAACATTTATAAGTGCCTATGTGAATGTTATAAACAACAATAAGTAGGTACTTAATAAACTTTCGCATTTTTCTGTTAGTCTAAGTAGGCTGATCTCACATAGATTAGAAGTGAAAGCTTGTTTTGTGTAAAAATTCTTTCTTCTATTCAAACGTTATATTTCGGGAACTCCATCTTGAATCTTTATGAGGTACCTACAGTAAACCTTTCTGCGAATTTATAACTATCTAAACGTAAACAACTTTTTATTTAGCCAGTAGTAAACTCTGAATTCGATTTGGAAATGAAAATAATTTTATAGCAATGCAAAGATCAATACTCGCCCGCTCTGACTTCTAAACGCCCCTCGTGAAAAGAATGAGGTAAGGTAGAGGTAGAGGCAGATATACCTGTGTTCATACGTCAAACAAAATGGAACGCGACTGCTAATGGCTGGTTCCGTGGTTAAACGAGAGTAAAGAAAACTGCTGGTAGACACGGAATCTTTACCTAGCAACAATTTGTTCAGACTATAGACAACAAAGAGACTTCTCAGGAACTATCTAGGATCAGAGACTGGCAAGTGAAAGATTAAAAAAAATGCGTTACTTTACAAAGGTGTTTACAGCTATATGTACTAGGTAGGCAACACTGATCACAAATACATCCAAATTTTCATCGTTTGATACACGTCTCACGGCGCCGTGTGCTAAGTAGCTCTGCAGCTCAAACATTAACGCGTCATTCTGTCTGTGAGGGCCGACTGGTCAGCTTAGATGTCGACGCGAAATGATTACGAAGAGTGACGAAGAGTTCATTGAACTGTTTCGGCAAAACTTGTCGTTGATAAGGTTAAATTGTCAGAATACCACGAGAATACAGATTTACCACGTTGATAAATGGAGAGTAGATGTGTGTGTGCAGGGTGGGTCTAATATAGTTCTCCCTTAACCCTTTTACTCAATTAAGTACACGTTTACTGATCCGAAGTCATCAGAAGATCGTTAAAACTTTAGGGTTGCCAATGTTGCCATATATGCCGTCTATGTCAAAAGTTTATTGGTGAAAACCCCGTTACAAGTTTTTTTTACGACGCTGTAGCGTGCTAGGGGAAAGCGGAAGCATTATGTCACGTATTTAATATTTATACATTTACATGTTTTAACCAATTTTTCGACATAACCCAGTGCCCTTACCGCATGCTGTATAAATTTACTTTCTTCTAATAAAGATGCTTAGGTAACGAATTGTTTGTTTCTCCAATCTTCTTTCGGATAAGAAAAAGAGTAACTGACTTGCTTAATATAGTTTCGTGGTATTTGGCAAACATATTCCGTGATGATCAAAGAGGTGTACTACAAAGGGATTTCACAATTTTCCCACGGGATAAAAGCACGGTATACAAAATATAGATTTCCCACAGAACAAAAGGATGGGATAAAAAATAATAAATGTGGGCATCAAAGTACAACGCGCATTTGGGTGGCTTTTGTACATTTTCGATGGGAGAGATGAAAAAGTTTTAGCGCAAATTTTCATCCTGCGCGGACGAAGTCGCGGGCAAAAGCTAGTTATAGTATATTTTTAATTTAAATAATTCTGCGTACACGAACCAGTTAGTCCTTAACACGGTATAAAGCTAATCAACCCTACGAGCTGTTCGTTAGCGTTACCCAGAACTTGGTACCCTTCTAAAACTGTTCTGCTGGTGTCCCGTCGAGTCAATAAAACGCCCATGGCGATGTAATAATGAAGTTAACCCGTCCGACGCCTCGTACTACTTGTAGTCATTTTTTTACGCTACACAATGCAAGCAAATTATATAAAATTAATATTGTGGGCGTCTAGTCTTAGCTACTGGCCTTATTATTTGTAGCCAAGGGCATAAATATCACAGCCATCGTGTCAAATATATGTGACACCGAGCTTATTGTTTGTGGCATAAAGGTTTATAAATGTTTTTGACGTCTTGGTAACGTAAATATATTTATTTATTCCCTTGACTGTACCCTAAATAATTTTAAAAAACCTAGATTGTTATTTCACATTTTATATAAATAATAATAAGTTAGTTCTCGTGGTACCGCTGTTATAAAAATCCTCACTAGAGATAATAAAATTAGGTTAGATTTGTTATGTATCTTCAAATGCCCGAAGGGCAAACGGAATAGAAATATGAACCGGGTTCCGTCGACCTTGGTGGAGTGTAATTCGACTTTTTTATAACAGTGGGGCCACGAGAACTAAACCATAATAATTATCTGATATCTACTACCCTATATAATTTAGACCAGAGGTTCCCAAACTTTTTTTCTCGCAGACAACGTTCAAAGTTTTACTGTTATCGGTAACATTACACCTCTGCTACATTTATACCTTGTGCCAACGTGGAACCCGTCTGGTCTTCCTTGGACCTCCGGAACCTTCGACCTAGACCTAGAGTTAAATAATCACCAGACCAGATCAGGCCCATAGCCAGAGCAGGGCTAGGCCAAGTCAAGTATTATTTTTGTCTG
This sequence comes from Pandemis corylana, assembly GCA_949127965.1. Classification (NCBI taxonomy): domain Eukaryota; kingdom Metazoa; phylum Arthropoda; class Insecta; order Lepidoptera; family Tortricidae; genus Pandemis; species Pandemis corylana. Next base: position 8,342,432 of record OX421866.1, on the reverse strand, counting down.
TCTATATATTCACTGAGTTCACCGTGCGCGAAGTTGGTCTCGCTCTAATAACTATTTACTTTAGATGTTGTTTTTAGTAATAATAATATTGTTGTTTTTTCTACAGGTAACTTGAAGCGGCGGCTCGGCCGCGCCCGAGGCATCGTACTGCGTATGTTTGACGCACTCTGCAACTGTACGCAGACCGCCGCGGCCGCCGCCCGCACTACCGCTCGGAACAACCCCTTCACTAAACGCTAACAAAACTACTAAACTAGGGCAAGCGAATGCGAAAACAGGGCTGATAACAACTTAGACAAGTTTAACCTTATCCGAGCTCTTCGCTCGCGGCTGTCTGATTTTTTATGAAATAGACGGTATGCCACACGGAACAATAATAACGGCGACGTTTTTACTATCACACACGTTGGTATGGTTTTGAAGTAACACGCATGTTATCTTAAATAAGAAGTCACAGGCACAGTGTTCACGTGGGTGAGTTTAAAACACAGCCGTCGGTATTATAAGTGCAAAACATTTGGTTAAGTTTGAACCTTATCTGAACCTCTATCTATTGGCAGTCTGCTGACTAGTTATTATATTATCGTGTATATGTGTATTACAAGTCAGAATCGAACGGCACACTGTAATGTGAAGAGCTAGAACACAGAACGGACATTGGTACGACTGTGAACAGTCTCTGTGAAGTGAACACTCTTCCTGTGTTATCCTGTATTAGGTACATGTGCATATGGATAATGACATGTCCGAGAGAGAATAACTGTAGCGGTTAGAACAAATATCGGCACGAGTGAAGCATTTTGTGGTTGTGTTGAATTGAAGGGCTATTTGTAAAGCCAAGTTAAATATTAAGGATTGTTGACGCAACGGGAAAGCAGGACGGATATAACCTGAAAAAGGTAAAGCGAAAATTTAATTCTTTTGTGCCATTTTTTTACTGTCGAGAGCCTGTGTTAGGGGTAGTGTCCGGGCGCCCTTATACCAGACATATTATCCCCGGTCATTGATTCGTGTTAAGTCTATAGTGGAGTTAATTAAGTTGTGTTTAATGACTTTTTCAAAACAAACGCGCTGCTAATGGAATCTGTAACTACCCGCACGAACCGTTAATTGGATAGTTTCTCCGTAAATTCGACGTCCCTTTAGATGTTAGCGTTCAGGTACTTTGATGTGTATACATAGTTTCGACTATGGCTCAGGTTATTACCTGCATTTATAGATCAGATATGTAGATAAAATATGGTTTTGGTCCTATGTCCAAAGAACAAAGATGTTCTTCCCATATCTAAGTGTTCATGTACGATCCACTGGGAAAAAACGGTCTATTCAAAACTAAATCAGACTGGAATAATGATAGTAATTTTAGGAACATCTGAAGTGATTCCATGAGGTAATTTTATATTTCGCTGTGGAATATCGCATGCTAAATGGGAGAGCGAAATATTTGACATCGTATGACGTCGTTTTTATATTCCCGTTTCCCATGAAGGGCCACGGAAATTTATGTCGTGTAGGTATACTTAAATAATACCGCCTAAATATTTCAAGCCAAACAAAAGGTTAAGAACGAGTTCCACGAATGTCAAAGTAAGACCGAAATAAACTACGGTTTGTCGTGTGCATACACAATTGCAAATGAACTTCGACAAGCGAATTAGTTGAGTTTCCGTTTTTACTTTTTATTTGGTTCGCACGTCATACAATGTTATAGGTACATTTTGTTCTTTCACTGTGTAGCAGTCGAACCGTGCGTTCCATTTTTTGGCGAGATATGAAAGCATTAATTGAATATAGTTTTGAAAAGGTTAAAAAGATCTCTTTCCGTGGATCACTTTTATTTAACCAAGATTTAACCTCTGATTTAATTACGATTTTTATTTAACTATCCGATGTCTCTGTGAAAACCCTAGTGTCTTCCTTAGATTAGTACCCTAGATACCACGTTGTGATCGGTGTGACGACGCTTATAGTTCGTAAGTAATTGATATGTAATATATACCGCTTAAAAAACATTGCAGTACTTTCTCAAACATTTTTCGAAAAAATATACAAGTGTTTAAAATGCTACTTAAATCTACATCTATCTCACAATTTTGTTTAATTCTTACGCTATTCCTAAGTATACAAGATGTCCAATTGCCATAGTACAAGAATTCTCATCGGAATTACAAAAATCACTTAACCATTGGAGAGACTAGAAAAGAATACCTACGTTCGAACTATTGTGAGTGTGTTCGCATACAAAGTTTTCTATAATACGGTTTGTAATTGAACTTCATTTGCTAATTCTCAAGGAGTACATATACATACATACATAAAGTGAAATAATGAAATGACGGTAGGCATGTACCTACGGTATCAGTAGTATCAGTACGTATTAAGTTGTAATGGGGTAAGGTAACTACTAACTTAAAAGTTTTGCAATCATGTATGATCTCTGGCAACTCCAAATAATGAGGGTTATAGGCAGTTAGTAGGGCTAGCAACTACATTCATACGACATGTTAAGAGTATGCTATTAATTTCATACAGCACTTAATGAAATAACTTATTTAATAACATCTGTATCCATATCTGTAATTCCACATACAATGTTTGTGTTTTGACAAGTTCACAAAGTTAACAAATCTAATATGAAACTAGCTGTGTGTTTTGGCAAACTTTACTAAGTTAGTAGCATATTCTGAACAATTGCCTACACTGTAGTGCTCTTTGAGTTAACGTGATTTGCAATATCAATTAAACTTAAATTTAAACTTCGGAATTTGTACATGGTATATCGTTTAGCTTTTTAGTGCACTATGCACTTTTAGGATTATTTAGAAGTATGTACTATTTTGTAATTGTATACTAACCTTGTTCATATTAAAATACCTACCTTTTGTAACAGTAATTATGGAAAACCGCTCAATTTTTTGTCGATGCGCACACATGTATTAAGCTGAATTTAATTAGATAAAGTTTTGTTTCAAATTGTCTAAATTGATTTCGTTTTATACGAGCATTATTTTGAGTAACTGTTCACTAATTTGCAACAGCTTAGAATTAATAGAAAATCAGTGAGTATTCAGTTTTGTACGTTATTATACTTATTATTTAGCATTGTATTAAAATCAGAAATTCGTGTTAAAGAGAGATTTACGATAAAACAAAAACTGAGCTTACAGTTTAAATAAATCGTGTCTTATCCAAAAAATGATAAATTGTGTGAATATGTCAACGTGACGAAAAATATCTATTTTTGGTGTAAAACAGTTATAAGTAGGTACCTTAATATTCAAGATCTGTGTTTAATATAAAATTTGAATGTTCAATGTGATAATATGACTGTATCCTATACTTACTCCCGGTGTTTCTACCCAGAACTCTTCTGAAATAAAGTAACTTTGTAAATAATTTCGTTTCTCTTGTCCCAAGGCGGAGTGGCCTAATAGAATATTTATGAATAAAGTTTTATGAATAAAAAGTAGTGAGGCAAGTCGGAAAATCGTTTGCCGGTTGGTTAGTTTTGTTACGGCGAAGGGAAATTAGGTCGCTCGACGTGGCCTTAAGGGAAGTGGGTCTATTAGACAAGTTAAGCTTACGAGCATAGCTGTAAGTACATACGAACCGTAAGTACTTATAGAAGAGGTTAATAGAGTTAAAATACGTAGTCAAAATATCTAGTACGTTTGGTTCCCTATCTCACGGCCAGAAGCTACTGCTACTCGACTGGGTAAATCATAAATGGGAGTACTGAGCGACAAGCGAAAAAACGACGCTCTGACTGACATTTTACTGCAGTGTATAAATTGGACTAGCCTTTTCAATGCCTTCGTACTGTTTAAGTTTTAAAAACCTTATTGTATTCCTATCCCAAGGGTTTAAAAGAATATTGCCAAACATAAAATTTACCGTGGATTTGGTTAGTCGATCACATCAGAGATGCTTTCTACATGGGAAACGTTTATTTCTTATTATAAATATTTACAGCCTTGCTACAAGACAAAATATGTTTGGTATTATAAATATATATATTTTTTTTTTATTAACTACAGTTGCCAGCCATCTCCAAAGGACAGACTGCGTACAGGCTTGGAATTTAGCATTAATCAAATAGTCCGGTGCAATAGGGCGACTGATGACAGAGTGCAAGAGGGTGGCTGAAGGCCAGATGCCTGAGAGCTCTATAAATTAAAAACAAATTAATTTCTTGTTTAGTAGATATAACTAGGTACATACATACATATATATAACACGTCTTTATCCCTTAGGAGGTAGACAGAGCCTAAGGTAACAAAACCTTAAGGCCACGTTTAGCATGATTAAGGGCGTGTAGCTGGAAAGGGAAATCATAATAGTGATAGCCGCATAGCCTATAACATGATTCCTAAGACTTTCGCCCATTCCTTCGATGGGCTTTTACCATCTGCGCGGGAAGAGAAGCAACTGGCAAATTATATGTTTTTTCTTTATTCCCAGACCAGCATGGAAGAAATATATAGCTACTTTACGTTTATTTGTAAGTTTGTGCCGTTTCGGCTTTAGCTGTCAAAGTGCAAAATTGGTAATAAATAAATAAGAGAAAGTCAAAGAAATCGAGCCAGAATTCTTCAAAAACATGGTTCTTATTGTGTTACGGTCATCAAAAGCGCAATTTATTTGGCCTATTTTGAGCGACTAATTTAAATACTCAGATGAACTCGTAGAAACAAATTAAAATGAATCTAATAAAATAAACCCATCTCAAGTAACTGATTAGGTTGACATTTGCCGGAGCGTGGCTAAAGTAGATTGAGAAAATCTCACGATCAATAAGACCTCTCTACACGAGTTCCTTATAAACCCCCTTAATTAACTTTAGCACGCCACTGTACCCAAAGATTAACGATTAACTAGGACGATTCAAACTTGGCAGATGCCACTCAAGCATAATTAGGTTTGTGCTGCATCTAGGTATACACAACTTTGGCACGTGGTGAATCTTTCTGCCGAATAAAGATCAAGTATGATTGGTAAGTAAACATTTTTAAAACAAGTACATTGTCGAGTAGATACCTACCAGCGCAGCGCCATCTTACCCCCTATCCTCTACAGCAGATTTGAAAAATCATGGAATAAAAGTAGACGTAGGAAAAACATTTCGAATGATTTAACACATCCCTACAGGATATTGGTAAATGTATGGCCGCATCGTTGCGCCTCGAAGTCGAACTTCGGCAAAATTCTGGTAACAGAACTGCTAACAATAGTAGCAATGTTTCCCTGAACGCTGCTACAAAAAAGCTTATTGCCACCTGAAAGCAGTAGAGATAACCTAAGATGTCTCGATAAGGAATACGCTCACCATCGTTTCCAGCTTGCACGCCTGTGAAGTGATAGAAGAGACATCTTGCGGTTTTTTATGATAGTAAAAAACGCTTCATCTTATAATGTTACGAATTATGATGACTGTGTGACGCTAGATGTCGCTAAATACAAGTAGTAACCCATAGTAACCTTCTTGCCTTGAGAGAAAATAACTACCTATTTTACTCTTACAATTTTGTTCATCAAATTGTTACTAGATGGCGCGCACTGGGTAGACTTTTATAAAATCAATACGAAAAATACTTTTGTACAAAACATCAATTTATTCCACTTACATCTTATTTCCTATGTTTCTTATAGTTTGGCGAGCGATCTCTATCGCGTTTTTTCTTTTTCCCTTTCCTTTTCTTGTCAATGTCCCTCTTTTTATCGGAACTAGATTTTTTCCGTTTTTCCTTTCTATGATCATCGTCGGATGAGTCTGATTCATCGGAGCTATATCTTTTCTTTGATGATTTATGTTTCCTTTGCCGCTCTGAGTCGGACCTAGAGCTTAGGGAATCATTACTACTGTACCTTTTCTTGTGTTTTCTTCGTTTGGATTCATCATAACTTGGTGATCTACTCCGATGCCGCTGCTCCTGAACCTTATTTTTTCCATTTGATGAATTCTCATATTCCTTACGGCTTCTACTGTCATTGTTTTTAGTTTTGGACTCATTTGGCCTTTGACTGGACGAGGCTGCCCTGTCGTTGGACCTCTGGGATTCACGGTCGTAAGATGCCTTTTGACCTTGTTCATTTCTCTTGTATTCTTCATAGGAGTCAGCATCTGTGAACAAATCAAATACATTAGTAATTCCACAAAACTGAATTATTTGATTATTTCATGATTTTAAATGGTTGTCCAAATTATATACCTTACAAGGTCCTATGAGAGTGATGCACATGCAAACAAAACTGTATTTCTTGTGTTAAATCTTCTATCACTGGATCTGTGGACAGAAACCAGAATCCATACTGAAGGTTGGACTGAATGAAGACCAAAGTGTGTTAGTATTATTTAATTGAAATTGTAATTTCCATAGTAAAGTAACACTTGAACAACCTAGTTACAAACATTCCTAGTTTTAGGTCCCTAATAGTATGTAAAACTATTAGTTGACAATCAATCACCCTGGTTGTTATTGCTCTGATAGAGGAGTGATATTACAAAATGGCATAGCACTTAGTTGATTATATGATTAGACTTACATAATATATTTTTTTTTTTTTTTTTTTTTTATATGAATAGGAAGGCAAACGAGCAAGTGGGAATTTGTAAAAGTTAGTACAGGATGGTATTATTTTTTCTTCATGCTATTGCTCTTAACCTTCAATCACTTTTACAGCGTACCACACAGAAAGCAAGCTGCCAGACCGGCTGCAAAAAGCCTACTTAATGAACTTAAAGGTAAACTCTTTGAAATTGTATATTTACTAATCTCAAGTGTAACATTACAAACCAAATCACATAAGGCGGACTCACTTATAACTTTAGACTGCTTGTCAAATTCTGACTTGGACACCGGTTGCATCATGAATTCGCTGAGACTGACCGTTTCCTTCTTTATGGAAATATCAACCATCACTCGTCCGTTGTCTTCATCAAGGCCTGTTACCTGGAATAACAAACACAGTAATATAAGTCCTCAATCTTTATGACAACCATCATAGTTTAGAGAAAGTAGCATGACAAATTGGTAAAGAAAATCGGCCTCTGTACAATACTTTGATCAATTACCTTAGATTAAACTTTGTCTATAATTTTATTGTTTTTACATATTAGAGACTCGTAAAGTTTGTCTCATAACGGCCAATGCACAGTGTGCAGAAAATAGCTCTCAAAAGGACTGAAAAAATTATACAAACAATTGGTATAGCATGTTATGGTTGCGTTGTGCGTCACTTACGTTGGCAGATAGAGACAAAGAGAAACAAAACCAAGTCTCAGCAACTTGTGCCAACATGTTAAACTGATAGGCAGATATTTGCCTGTTCCTTACTTATACTATACTGTATCTAAAATATCCTCATATTTATAAAACAAAATTTACCCTTCCATAGCATCCAGCATACTTTCCCGTAGTGATCTTCACATAAGCATTCTTTATAATGGACAGATTTTCATCTTTGTCTTTGGACACATTCTTCTTCTGGTTCTCTTTGACTACTTTATCAGCGCCCAGACCCAGGCCTTTGGGCCTCAGTTCCGGTTGTTTGTGTTTGAGTCTGGAAATAAGCAATCATAAAGTATGAAACAGTGCTGACAGTAACTGAATAATAATTATAAATCCCACAATCTTAGCAATAACCATCGGAGGTGCAGTTAAACTTATAAAAGGATTGAAAAAATCATGACATTTCTTTCATTAATTCGAGAACACAGTAAAAGATAGTTGATTTTCTTAAATTTGTTCCATGGCTTATCGAAAACAAATTGGAATTTGAATTAATCATAAAGTTCTTGCAGTATTAAATATGAAAAATACCCTGTTTATATTAAAATATCAAACATGATTCAAGTTTTACTACAGATTGACCACTTAAATGAGTCCTCGCCCGCGCGGGTATGGGGGCGCGGGGTAGGACAACAAAGGGGACCGAAAGTGGTGCAGGCAGTGCACCTGTCGGTCTATATAGACAAGACAATACTAACTGTTGTTCCTTGCTGGCTGTCCATCCCATCCCTCTGAGCATAGCCATACCAAATTCTTGAACTGGTATTGTGTCATAATCCTCCAGAGTTGACTGGAAAACAAAAAAATTGGCATCAATCAATTCATGTCACAAAGATTTTTCTACTAAAAATAAACTGACAAATTTTCCAAAACATTTGTCAACTACTAGCCTGAATGGTGGGTCAAGGCTCTGATCATTATTATTATTATTTATAATTAGCCTTTATTCAGATACAGTTTAATACATTTATATTAATTATTAAGAAAAAAAAAAACATTACATGATGATCATACTTTTTAAAAAGCTTTAAAAAATCGCAATTTTTACCTCTTTCTGACCATCCAAAGTGGGTTGAGATGGAACGACTACCGTTAATTCTGGTTGGTCCAGTTTCTTAACTTTCTTTCCTTCATTGAGCAGCTCCCGCTCTGCCATCTGGTCCAGCGTTTCATTTTCTACCAACGGAGTGTCATTAACTTCTTTATCCACATTATCTCCTGGTGCTGGGACCTCGTCCACAGCTTTTTCTACTTCTTCAGCTATCTGTTTTAACCTCTCTGCAGTGATTAAGGTGTTCGGCTTCATAGCAATTACTAGAGGTGCCTTTTCTTCTTCAACAACTTCACCACTGGAAGTATTGATCAATAAATTTAACAAATTTTAAACCAGTCCAGCAGTTAGAGGTAATAAAATACAGATGGTACAAGTGGGTATAATGATTACAATTTATTCTCATTTGGGATATAATAGCCGCCTAAAACTTTGTCTCATTTTGAATTTAGAGCAGTTAGCTAATGCTTTTTTAAACCACCAAATCTACCAGTTTCCCATAAACTGTTTTAAATGGTCATGGAAGCAAAAAAAAAACAAAACTTAGCTCAGAGCATGTGATTCAAAGAAGAGAGAAAGAAACCAATATCAGATAAAACAGACCACACTTACCCAACAACCTTAATAGATTTCTCTTCCAAGCATTCTATATAGTCTCTTTTTTCGACCAGCACTGGTTTATCAACTTTTTTGGTTTTCGTGAATCCGAAAGATATTTTTTTTCCTTCCATTGTGTTGTGTGTATTGTGTGTGGTAATAAATGCGACACAAAAAAGAGTTCACATTGGAGTACATTTACAATACAACATTCTTGTTTCTATGTATTTTTAAAAGGTTAGTATTTTTTCACAGTATTACAAAAATTTTACTTCCCTATTACTACACGAGAGTACAAAACTGAAATCACAAAATGACTGAGTAAATTATAACTGACTGACAGACAGTAAACATGTAGATAGATTTAAGAGTAAGCTGAGTATTCCGACACAGAAACGATACTGGTATGTCGCCTCCAAGCGGATATTCAATGAAACTAAATTAACATTTACAATTTACGTATCGGTCCAGTTGTAAATAGGATATTTAAATATTCAATCTTAATAATTAAAATATTTAAAATTTCATTGGTCATGTATTTGTATTTAAATATTTAATTAAATATTTGTGATACAGCATATCATCAGCAAAAGCAATAAAATTCAACATTAAAAAAGTAATTTATTATTTAAAGCGTACTTAATGTACTAATCAACTCATCCAAGAACTAAAATAAACTGTTTTGGTAAGTACTAAAAATAAGTTACATCGGTTGACTCTTTCTCTCCAAAAACTAGTTGACCAAACAGACGTAAGATGTCGCTGCATTCTGTTCGATTAACCTATCTCATAGTTCCCAGCCCCAACTGACATTTTCCTTTTTTAATTTGTCTTCTCTGTGATAGGTGTACTTAGGAATCGTAGTCCATTGTGCCTTGTTTAAACAATAAAATAGATTTTAATGCACGAATTGCAAAACGCGCGAAGTACATCAGTCTTTGTCAAAACGCTAAGCTACCCGAATAGCATGTAAGAGACATGGAAGTAATAAGTTACAGTATAATTAATTTGACACGGATCGTTTTTTTAAATTAGTAGGTGGGTATAGGTATTAAAAATTTGCATCAATCATCGTACAGCTGGCCTTGTACTCCGAAATTCGGAATTATGTTCGTTTCGTGCCGTTTTGCTTACGCTAATGATCATTAACGTGAGAGTAAGAGAGACGATATAATACGAACTTCGTACCTAGTTTCTTTGTCATTTCAATTGATATTTTTTATCCATGCATTGCCATGGCATTTTTCCATGTTGATAAGGCAAAGGGATTAATCTCCATACCGCCACGTTAGACGCATTGTGGTATGAAATTTTTGTAGACCTGCAATATCTACATACCTGCATGTACAGTCAATATGTATCTAGTCAAGGTTTCAAAAATAAGTACCATACGCTCTTACACCGGCGTAATAAGGTCGTGGGACATATTTTTGAAAAGTTCGTATCGATACTGATAAGCCGGTCGTATGTCACCGACGTGCAGCGGATATTCAATAAAACCAAGGAATGGCAGATCACACTTTGTGTTTATTGTGGGTTTAACAAACACCGTTTTCATAAGCACAGTAAGAAGGATTTAACTCGATATAATATCAATATGCCGGAGCTCACAAAGTTACACACCATGACCGAGAGCCGGGTCAAAAGACAAGGGAGAGATTGTTAGTCTACGGACACAGACAAAACACAATTGGTTATGGTTTTATAAAGGGTGTCACACATTCTCAACACTTCCTCTCACAGTTTATAAAACCATATTAGATACTCAAATACAAAGATAGAGACAAAAAGAAGAACACTCTTCAAACAAATAGGAGCAGTCATCATTTGTATTTACGAGCATCTCTTACTAAAGGGAATGATTCTATATAATATCAATTATATTGAAGTACATTGACAAACAATGCTTTACCTATGTAGAGATTTCGACTCTTATACACATTCATACAACAGCATGCTGGTTAGTCATGAAAAAGACTTTACATTTACATAGAGCAAACAAAATGCATGCTATAATATGACTCTACTTCTCCATACATGAAATACAATATTCAACAGTAGTTATATTACCTAATATTCATGCTATGGATAAACAAGGAATGTTTGTTTGAGCTCAGCGGTTTGGTAAGTACATCAGCAATCATCTGTTCTGTTGGCAAGTACTCAACTGACAAAACATTGTTATTCACTAAGTCCTTTATGTAATGATACCGGACGTCTATGTGCTTTGTACGCTTGTGACAGTACTCTTTTGCGTGAAGTATTTTATGAGCGCTCTGATTGTCGTTAAACACAGTGATGTCGAGCTTCACACACAAGACTTCAGATAGAAAATTCTTAATGAAACATAAGTCTTTACAAACATCATTGATTGACAAATACTCAGCCTCTGTACTCGAGAGCGCTACGCAACGTTGTTTACGTGATTCCCAGTTTATAACGTTAGAGCCAAGTTTCACAACAAAACCAGTATATGAACGTCTGTCCAGTGTATCATTAGCCCAGTCGGCGTCAGCATACGCAGTTAAATTCAATTTCCTACTTTTTATAAAATATAAAGCATAGTTAATCGTTCCTGCTAAATATCTAACAATTCGTTTAGCTGCAAGCCAATGACTCTGGTTAAATTTAGAATTATACTGACTTAGCTGGCTGCACGCATAAGCTATGTCAGGCCTGGTGCACACAGCCAAATACATGAGACTCCCCATAAGCTCTCTGTAATTGTAAGTTTCATCACACAAAGTTTCAACATCATTATAAAACCTACAATTTACAATCATTGGTGTTGATACAGGTTTACAATTTTCCATATTAAACCGCTTGAGCAAACCTTTTATGTAATTACTTTGATCCAACTTTAAAATATCCTTCTCTCTCACAACATTGATGCCGAGACAGTTCCTTAAATTGCCTAAATTTTTGCAATTAAATACATTTGTTAACAAACTAAAAAGTTTATCTTTGCACGAGTTGTTATTATAAAATGCATAGAAGTCATCGACGTACAATGCTACTATTATGAGACCATTTCCACTCTTATTCACATAAATACAAGGTTCACATTTGCTTTGCAGAAAGCCATTTTCACATAATAATTTGTTAACTTTATTATTCCAGATTCTACTTGCTTGTTTCAGCCCATAGATCCCCTTTCTTAACAAGCATACTTTATTTTTATGTTCATTATCAAAACCTGGTGGCTGTTCCATATAGATTGTCTCTTCAAGATCGCCATTTAAAAAGGCTGTAGCCACATCAATGTGATCTATGTGCAAATCAAATTCACAAGCCAAAGCAAAAAGTATTCTCATTGTACTATGTCTTACAACAGGCGAAAATGTCTCTCCATAATCAACTCCAGGAACCTGAGTAAAACCCATGGCAACGAGTCGCGCTTTATATTTATCAATATTACCAGATGCATCTTTTTTAATTTTATATACCCATTTTGCCTTTATAACATTAACATTCTGGGGCCTGTCAACTAATGTCCAAACATTGTTGTCTATGAGAGAATTATACTCACTCATCATTGCAGCAGACCATTCTGCACTAAGTGGACCAGTAGTGGCCTCCTTATAGGATTGGGGTACACAGTGATCTCCCGAAGATGCATCATAAGCGACCATAGAGAAGTCTGATATATAATCATCATACCTTAATGGTGGTTGACACCTGGTAGAGCGTACAGGTCTGGTAGAGTGTACGACAGGCGCACTATGCGCGGGCGCCGGCAGAGCTTCCTCTGCTTGTGACGTTCGCTGCGTCGTCACTACAGACTCGCACGACGAGTCACTTGAGCCCGATGCAGCACAGCCTGACTCGTTTCTCCCACTGCCTGCAGAGACCTCATCATCTGTAAAAGCCATGGAATTAGCATTAATGTCTTGACTAGACATTTCAGTGACATTATTTTGACTAGAATTACCATTATCATTAAAATTATTATTATTAAATGTCACATCATATTGGTAAAATAAATTCTCATTATTAATTTCATTAAAATTCAATTCATCAACATTTTTATAAAATTTATTTTCTAAGAACACCACATTTCGTGACAAAATAATTTTACTAGGGTTCAGGGGGTCTAATAACCTATAACCTTTAGTTCTATCGCTGTAACCAACAAAAATATAAGCTTTACTCTTAGCATCCAATTTACGACGTTTTTGACTAGGAATTAGCGAGTATGCAATGCATCCAAACACATGAAGGTGGCTAAGATCAGGTTTTGATCCAGTCCACAGACCTTCAGGAGTATTTCCTGCCAAAGCGGCTGTGGGGCTTCTGTTTTTCAGAAACGTAGCTGTCATGACAGCTTCCCCCCAGAATCGCGGGCAAAGACCAGCTTGAAACAGCATACACCTTGCTTTCTCTAATATAGTACGATTTTTTCTTTCGGAAACGCCGTTCTGTTGAGGGCAAAATACCACAGATTTTTGATGAATGATGCCCTCTTTTCTCAAAAACTGAGCAAACTTGTTGTTACAATATTCCGACCCATTATCTGAACGAAAAATTTTAATTGGCAAATCCAATTGCTTTTCTACTTCATTTTTAAAATTAATAAAATGATCAAATACCTCATTCTTGTTCTTCATCAGAAACACATATGATTTTCTAGTGTAGTCGTCCGTGAAAGTCACCATGTACTTCGCACCTCCAAAGCTGCACTGCTGCATAGGGCCGGCAACATCGCTATGTATTATTTCTAAGGGTTTAGAAGCTCGTGTAGCCTCGCCTACGGGATACGGCAAGGCAACTTGCTTCCCAAGTAGACAGGTCTCACACTTGACATCAGAACTAACCTGAAATGATATTCCAGTTGCTAGATTGTCCTTGAGAGCACACATATCCCTGAAACCTAAATGCCCTAATCGCTTGTGCCAAAGCTCTGCTGGCAACACAGAAACAGCAACATTAGCACTCTGTGTTCCTTGCCTATCACGCAAGAACATGGAAGAATGCACTTCTTGCGAAGTACTTTTACCATGACTACACCCATGCCATTCATATAAACCATTCAAATTATTTGCAGAGGTAATAGGATTGCCATGAATTTTACAATTATCATACACATTACATTTGTCTTTATTAAAAACTACAGTAAGACCCTTCTCACATAATCTACTTACAGACAATAAATTAGCTGACAAATGAGGAACATATAATACCTTGTCAATTTTGTTTACAGCGCCTTGAATTTCACCGACACCTACAGCAGTCAGGGACTCATTGTTTGCTAACAACACCTTGCTGCCACTTCCAGGAAGTTGTTGATAGTTGCAGAGCAGATCCTTATTGTTGCAAAGATGATTTGAACATCCCGAGTCCACGTACCATCCAGTGCTCTTCACGAAGAATGCTGTTGTAGCCTCATCAGTAGCAAGAAGCGAGTGATTTTTGGTTCTGTCATTTTGCTTGTCTCTTCTAAACTTGTAGCACTTATTTTTAAAATGGCCAGTTTTGCCACAATAATGACAAACCATCCTCTTCACGGCTTTACTCCCACTAGAAAGGTGATTCTTGGTGTTAGACAAGAAAGCAGCATCTTCATTGCTTGCGTTGCAATTTGTCTTTCTGGATTCTTCTTGTAATAATCTAGAGCGAACCATTTCGCTAGATAATGTTGTGTTAGTGATGCTGGCGGTCTCAAGGTTACTCACTAAGGCGTTGTATTCCTCCGGTAAGCCACTTAGGAGAAGTTCAACAATTTCCTTGTCATCAATCACTTTATCGATGTCCGCTAATTGATGTACCAACGTCATAATAGTTTCAATATAGCGAGACATGGAGTTGAACTGCTTATACTCAACGCGATGAAGCTGACGTAACAGAAGAACACGCCTATACAGGCCTTTATCTTCGAATACCTTTTTAAGGTTGTCCCACGCTTCTTTAGCAGTCTCAGCGTTTCGAATATGTTGGTGGCACGACGACATCACGCTTAAACCGATGCGGGCTAGTGCGCGGTTCACGCGAACAGCGTCAGTGTCCTCTCCTTCAATGACATTCCACAGACCATCCAAGGTCAGCAACATTTTCATTTGATACTTCCATGTCGAGTAATTCTCTGCACCACGTAGTTTATCAATTTGCTGTGTAGAATAGCTTGTTGCGACCGATGTAGTCGAAGCAGCTGTGTCTGGTAGAACTGGTGGCATAATGAGCGGCCAATGCGAACACGCGGGCAAGCTCAGCTCCACGGCGGCACGATAAGAACGTTACGATGGCCAGAAGTACGCGACCCGACGAACACGCCGAAATTCCGTTACAACGATTCCTCGCAATAAAGTTCTCACAAACCTTCTGCTGATTATTAATTGCGGAAATACCAATCTTTGGTGTACCTGGGCCACATAACCTGATAAGCCGGTCGTATGTCACCGACGTGCAGCGGATATTCAATAAAACCAAGGAATGGCAGATCACACTTTGTGTTTATTGTGGGTTTAACAAACACCGTTTTCATAAGCACAGTAAGAAGGATTTAACTCGATATAATATCAATATGCCGGAGCTCACAAAGTTACACACCATGACCGAGAGCCGGGTCAAAAGACAAGGGAGAGATTGTTAGTCTACGGACACAGACAAAACACAATTGGTTATGGTTTTATAAAGGGTGTCACACATTCTCAACAGATACTTATTTTTGCATTGACCGTACGTGCCTACCTAAGTAATCGGTTAAAGTAACAACTTGCCTGCTGTTAGGCAAATAAACTAAGTATTTACTTAAGTACCTATGTAATTCATAATTTTATAGATATTTTTTTGATAAGACAACGAAGACGAAAGAGTAAGTGGGTTGCCTGATGGCACCATCATGGACACCCGCAACACTAGAGGATTACAGATGCGTTGCCAGCCTAGAGGGCTAAGATGAAATACTTCATGTGCCAGTATCATAAAGGTAATATTTTTTAGGTAGGTACTTACTTTCTACGTAGTTCCTTTCGCACCCACTGTGATTTTAATCAACGTTTCCTCCATATTATTTATTTAGGTACCTACCCATTTGGTATTCTACAGTCGAATGAAGATGATAGCATAATTTGTTAAATTAATTTTGATCTTCAGGGAGTTAAGGACACCTTATAAAAACTTATCAACATCTCAAAGTTATTTCAATTAAGTAGGCATTGAATTATTAATTTAGAGATCCCATTACATCTTCCAATTTAGGTTATTTAATTTAATATCAAATACCTTGTATTTCTGTAGAGTAATTTACTAAGAACCATGTCATACCTAGTACTTATTATTTACATGGCTTCATTAGGCGTAACATACGTCTCACTGCTGGGTACAGGCCTCCTCTCATAATTAGAGGGCTTTGGCTGTAGTTCCCACGCGGACCAAGTGCTGATTGGGAACTTTACACACACCATTGATTGCTTTGCAGGTGTATGCAGGTTTCATCACTATGTTTTTCTTCACTGAAAAGCTCGTATAAATTTCGAATGACATTTTGTATGTAAATTCCAAAAAACTCCTTTAATGCGAAGCCCGGGTTTGAACCCACCACCCTTTGCTTGAGATAACGCCCTACATAGCATTATTTAAGCCTCATCCAATTACATTTGATAGCTATATTTTTCACTGTCTCGTCATTTTGACATACATACATATATGGATCACGTCTTTATCCCTTACAGGGTAGACAGAGCCCAAGGTAACATGACCTAAAGGTCACGTTTAAGCATGATTGTGGGCGTATAGGTGGAAAGTGGAATCAAAATAGTGATGGGTAACTAGTCGCATCGCCTATAACATGATTCCTAAGATTTTCGCCCATTCCCTCGATGGGCTTTTACCATCGCCGCGGGAAGAGAAGCAACTGGTACATTTACTCCTAGACCAGCATGGAGGAACTGCAGTAGAATAACAGCCAGAGCGCTTTTTTTTCGCTTGTCGCTCAGCACTCCCATTTATGATTGACCCAGTCGGGTAGCAATAGCTTCTGACCGTGGGATAGAGAACCAAACGTGCTAGATGTTTTAGATACGTATTTTAACACTATCAACCTCTTCTATAAGTACTTACGGTTCGTATGTACCTACAGCTATGCTCATAAGCTTAACTTGTCTAGTAGACCCACTTCCCTAAATGCCACGTTTAGCATGGTTGTGAGCGTATAGCCGGAAAGGGGAATAAAAAAAAATAGCATCGCGTATAACATGATTACCTAAGACTTTCGTCCATTCCCTCGATGGGCTTTTATCATCTACGCGGGAAGAGAGGCCACTAGTAAATTCTATGTTTTTCTTTGCGCCCAGACTAGCATAGGGATGAGAGCGTCAAATAAAGAAAGTCGATAACAATATGACGCCATTCCTAAAACAAAGTTGTTGCTTTCTCTTACAAAACGTCACTCTGTCCAGAAATATTCACTGTTCATCTTTTAGTCTTCGGGGGGTGCCAGAGATTAACTGGCAGTTTTCTCCTCCCCTTTATTCATTTAAAGTAACGATTAATAAGCGCTTAGTTTTCCGCTGGGCCGCCGCGCGCTGACTCCGCGGGCGTTTCAAAGGAAATGAAATATTTTCTCGACAATATATCGACATATATTGGACCGAGCCCAGGCTTTGTGAGCCAGCTGCGATTTATTTGCCGGAGAATAGAGGACTATATTTTTTATTGCCCTGCGTACCTTTTCTATAAGTAATGATTTTCCGACTAAGTATTTATATTTGTCACAATACGGTACCTATTCGATTTTCACGTTTGGGGATTTGTCCGATACTCTATTGTGGTCGTTCCATTGTGTTATTGCTTGGCTCTGAATTGATATATTGTAACCATTCGTTGTACCTACATATCGACAAGTGCGTTTGTCTTCTGACAGGAACAATAATTGTTGTACTCGTGTCCATGTTATGGATTTGTGGTGCGGAGGTAAAAAACTCCGTCATCAGTTCTTATTTTAACCGGCTAAAACATAGGCTATGAAGAGTCTAAGCTTTATATCATTTATTATTTGATCATACAAACTTTTTACAGAGTATATACATAATCGAGTCCGATTTCGATGGTTATTTTTATTGGTCAAGTATGACTCAATAAGCGATGCTTCTTTGTTTAACCACTAAGAAGTTCAATTCGTCTTTTCTTATTTAAAAATTCTTCAGTAATTTGGATATTGAATTCGGGTTCAGTTACAATACATCATTTTACTACATTATTATTTGGTACTTTGTTCTCCATGACTTTATGACTCTACCACTATTTTACTTATGACGTCTGCCTAAAGCTTTCCTTGAACTTAAACGAATTTTAATGTTACTAAATACTCTACATACACTGTGATAATACCTAGATAGCCAACATAAAAAATCTTAACTTATTATGTCCACGCGTGTTGCCGTAATAAATCTCAACAAGTGATAATGCCTGTGCAGAATACATTCATTGTTCGCCGATCTGTAAAACGAGACTGTATCGAAATAGCGTAGAACTAATAAACGATTAGAACGACGTATATTCCTTTTCCTCAGACAACAAGGCTCGAAAGGGTCACTTTATTGCCTACCCCGATAAGTACGGACATGCCTACCCGTACGAGGAACGTATCTTTGAGCCAATGTGTGAAATTCAACGCCGGTTCTTGAAAGTCGGTTTCAGGCTCGGCTCCAAGGATAAGATGACTTAAGTTTGGTATGGTATGAGCAAAACACAAAATTATTTTCTCAACAATTTGCATTCATTTATAGGTAAGTATAACTTATGTCTTGTAATCAGAAATGTAACTATTTTGAAATAGTGACGATGGACCCGATTTTTTAAAGCACGTCACGAAATCTTCATCAGTTCAAAATCTTCCAAGTAAGTAGTAAGTTTTCATTATTTTAATAAAGTACTTCGGAAATATACTCGGGTGCAAAGAAACCGGGTCACTTTTCATACAACTTTCTACGGAAAGTGAGCCAGTTTCTTTACTCTCCACCTTGCAATTTATATTCAAAATGAAAACGTATTGTTTAAATAGTAAATTTTAAATACACGTAATAAATCATTTTACAAACAATGTTTTGGTGAAGTGGTTCTTTCCCACATGGATGCGTGCTGTTACTCTCAGACGACCCAAAATATCGAAAGAAGCCGGCAGCGCCCAGTTTTATAGGCGCTCATCAGAAAATAGGTAGTTTATTTAGCATGGGCTGACCTCGCACATTGGACGATATAATTTTTTACGCTGCCGTGTAGGGTGTTAGACATGGAAGTATTAGCCTACACAAAAATAGAGAGCAGAAATCACACTGATCCGTATTTATTTAATGAAACAGACAAGACATAATTTAATTTTTCGATTGAAATAAAAGTAGGTACTAAAATAAGTGATTCATAAAATGCTGTCTTGTTAGTGACATAACTGTGTTAGTTCCAGCGCTTGGTTGCTATTTACAAGTTTATTCCTAGAGTTACCTTATTTCTTGTTTCGTTAGTTGCTTTTCATTTGTAGATCGAAGTTTATTTCTTACTTCTACCTACAACTTATTAGGCAAGCGGATTTTATAGAACGTACCATGTAAATGTGTATTCTCGGAAACCAATATCTCAAAGAGAAAGATTGGAGATACTCGAAAACTTAAAAGGAGATTTAATAATATTTCTTGGAAAAATAGGATATCTTTTTTATGTTACATCTGCTAGGAGCCTCAAAGGTACAACAAGACAAGATAACTAACTAGCAAACAAAATAAAAATCAACATAAACCAAAAAAATCTAAGACGAAGAGAAAATACAGCTCCTACAAAAATTGGAGTACTGGCCGAATTTAGAGTTACTTGGTTCTAAAATTATGGTGATTCCACGGACGACACTTTCATGACTAAGTACTAGAGTTTGCACTACGAACGTGTTAATTTGCGGTTGAAGGGATACCGTTAATCCACAAGTACTTAAAACGTTGGTATAAACCGCATAAACGGAGAGAACCACTAACCGTTTGATCGCACTATCAAAAAAAATAGGA
The DNA here is from genome assembly GCA_949127965.1 of Pandemis corylana. Classification (NCBI taxonomy): domain Eukaryota; kingdom Metazoa; phylum Arthropoda; class Insecta; order Lepidoptera; family Tortricidae; genus Pandemis; species Pandemis corylana. The sequence goes on along the minus strand of OX421866.1, from coordinate 8,322,510 downwards.
AAAATCTAAGCCATATTGCTCTGACTAGCTGTATAGGTTGTATGCGGGCAACACAGTATGGCGTTTTGAACCGGCACTCAATCAAGAGCGTTATTTATGACGACGTAGAAACGAGCAGTTACAGTTTTAACAAAATACGACACCATTTTGCTGCAAAATGATTTCTAATTCGACCAATGTTTATGAATGGTATTTTCATGATGGAATAAATCCATGTAAATACGTTAATAAAACGAGACTGATTCTCTTCCCTAACTAAGTGTTCGATAAAAAATAATCACAACCGAAAGCCCAGTACGGTTTTTAGGAGTTATGTTCTCGTGTTTAATTTGTTATGAGTTGTAATATTCAGTAGCGGTCCCTCGTAAAACGCTTTTTATAGGGGCACGGCTGTTGTCACGGAAATTTGATTTTTCGAATGAGCGAATTTAATATCACGACCGTACTGGTGTAAAAAACGTGACGTTATCATTAAGGATTCGTTTCATAGCGGCATCTTATTCAGAGGCGAAAGCATGGGATCACTGATCGTTAAAATTGACGCGTTGTCGCGTACTCGTATACAAATGAACAAAAAACATTTACTTTGCTACTCCGCTAGGTTGGTACCTAGTGGACTAATAACTTTTAACAATTAAACTCTGTCCCTACAATGCTATATACTTTGGTATTTACATACTTTTCTGTGTAATTGATATTACCAAAAGCATAAGCTTAAATTTATCTTATTAATAAAGCTGAATAACAAGTGCAATTATGCTTTGTTTTATTTATTAAAGCCATGGTAAAAAACGTGCCTAAATTGGATTCTGGAATTCTAGCAGCCTTCTTTAGAATCAAGTCTAGTCTGGTCTGGATGACGATTTAAGTATTTACGAAGGAAGGCTTGGCTATCTTGCACTTGTGGCAGACATATAGCAAGGGTAATGTTTTTGTTCATTATTATGGACTTACGCAAATTAACGCTTAATTTATTTGTTTTCACAAGTACCCTATTTCTTGGGTTAATTTGGTCTGTACTTCAAAGTCAGGAAAATAAATGATTTTATTTGAACCTGTCACACTTAAAATTACCGTGACAAATAGCATTAAGCCTTTTTCTATAACATAAGCTAAACCAATTATCTTGATACTCCGCGAACAGGGACTTCAGCTAAGTAACTCCTAACTCATCATTCTTCGATGTACCATTTCTAAAGGCTACGATATTCGTGTTTTCTTCTTCCGTCATCTCGTCCTGTCTTTGATGTTTAATACATTTAGCTTATCCGAGGAGGGGATATCTCTGGCTAGTTCTATGAATAAACCATTTGGTTTCAGGCATATTTTTAATATCTACGGGTATATTGAACAAATTCCATTTTCATGGGCTTTTGCTAAGGCCTTCACACGAATGAAGCGAAATAAGAATTCAATTCCGAAAATAATGCAAGAACGATATTTCACTAATTTGTCTGACTTGTGTATATATTTTTACTATGGTATGTGGGTGTTAGGACCACTTGCATTGTACATACAGTGGTTGCGACCACGGCTGTTTCTTGACCATTTCTGGATTTCTATCTGAAGTATTTTCTTTTAGAACCCGTTTGACGTGGTATTTTGACTGCGAAACTCTAAGATCCCTTATCAACTCGGTGATATATTCTTTTAAGTCAATATTATTGGGTAGAATCTATTTTCTTCCATGTTGGTCTGGGAGTAAAGAAAAAACAGAGCTTACCAATTGCTTCTCTTCCCCCGCAGATGGTAAAAGCCCATCGAGGGAATGGGCGAAAGTCTTAGGAATCATGTTATAGGCGATGCGGCTAGCAACCCATCACTATTTTGATTTCCCTTTCTACCTATACGCCCTTAATCACGCTAAACGTGGCCTTAAAGTTTTGTTACCTTAGGCTCTGTCTACCCCGTGAGGAATACAGACGTGATACATGTATCTATGTATCTATTTTCAATATGGATTCTACACGCATTTTGCCTGATACATATTGTACGCAAATGCGATGTTGTTTGCAAAAAAATAAGACGATTTGTGTCAATATTTTGCAACAATTGAATGTTCAGGTTCAGCGGTAGGTACCCTTATGTTCTTATAGAAGTCTCACGCAAACATTACACAACCGAGGTTGCAGGCATTTTAGATTTCTGCTTTGCCAATACTGCCATTCAAGAGCACATGCGGGCACGGTTTACACCAGGGGTCGGCAACCTGCGGCTCGCGAGCCACATGCGGCTCTTTGGATGTGAGGCTGCGGCTCTTTAGTTCCATTCGCAAATATTATTTATTTTATAAAAAAAAATGTTCTGAAACGATTAACGAGGTTTAGGCATTATTTCTGTCTCTCAGCTACTTATACTCGCTTTAAGTAGTGTTGTAAGTAAGTAAATGTTTAATTTTATTGTTTTCATTTTTATCTTATTCATTATCATGTGATTATTTGTTGTGAAAAACACTAATTATATATGAATAAATAGATTACTTTTTTTTATCAACAAAGTTTATGAAAGTATTGAGGCTATTTATTGTTGGCGAGAATTTTTTTTGTGGCTCTTTAAAAACTTGAAATTTTGTAAATAGTAATTTTTGGCTCTTCCGACTCAAAAGGTTGCCGACCCCTGGTTTACACTTGTCCTGCCAATGAAGCTTATTCCGATACCATTCACGGACACCGAATGCTCTTTTATTTGGGTCGATAGCACGCGTACAAATACTTTGGAAGCCGTTTGAACTGCTCACAATAGTCAGTGATAGGACAACACGAGGTGATTGAGAATAGTACCTATTATTTAACTAATGTGTGGTGATGGGCTTTAAAACTACACCTCACACACATAAATCACGTCTTTATTCCTTACGGGTAAACAGAGTCTGAGGTAACAAGATTTAAAGGCCACGTTTAGCATGATTGTGGACGTATAGGTGGAAAGGTGCATCAAAATCGCCTATAATATGATTTCTATGCCCATTCTGCGCGGAAAGAGAAGCAACTGGTACATTCCAAGTTTTTTCTTTACTCCCAGACCAGCATGGAAGCTAACTACCAACTGAACTATTTTACAGTTCTGTGGCCTTATGATGACGTCTTAATGCGATTTATTTCCGACTCAGTTCAGGTTTTAGCTGTTATTTTTAGTATGGATCTTATAGCAAGCGAACCTAAACTGAATCGGAATTGAATCGCTTTAAGACGTCATGGTAAGGTTCCAGTTGTGTATTTATAGGATCAAACAAGTCTATGAATAGATCTTCGCCAATTTTCTGCAAACAGCCGAACCGTTCTGTTTAACCAAGATGTAGGGTTTGTAGAGCTAGGACTTGTAGAGTAAGGCATTGTAGAATTAGGGACTCGGCTCTTTAACATTTTAACAGTGGAAGCGTTACAAGCTTGTGAATTTTGGCAACCAATTCCAGGTTTCCACGAAATTAAAGGTTGTGCTTCATAGCATAGGTGGCTTCTTATTACGCGCTATTTCCTTCCACTATCGTTACGATGTTTATTTTGGGATGAACTTCCCATGAAGGTAATAGCTAGTTCCGTCAAAAGTCTGTACACAATAGTTGTGATTCCCATGAGAAACCGTAGCAGTTAACATAGAAACGACTATTTTGTAGAATAAAGGGTAATTTTGCCTCGAGAGTTAAGGCGTTAAATTATAATTGAATAAGGCAATCAAATTATTAATAGAAAGGCATTTATGTGCGATCCGTTTATCTTCGCACTTCGGATGCAATTAAGGTAAGCTTGGGTAGGACGGTAAGAAGGGCCCCGACCCTAGTTAACATTCCAGTAGTTATGAATATTCAGGAATACTTCGGATAACTTGAGGGGAAACACACAGAATACGTAACTTTTGCAACTACTGCGACGTCTTTAATTAGCAAGCGGTCACAAAGCAGAATGCGAGGGAGTTTGGGGAAATTTACAAACTAAACAAAATACTGGTTGCGTGGCTCTTTTAAAAATGTTTAGCTACGATGACACAGAGAAAACACAAACAGAAACAGGCCTGTTGAATCCGTTGAGTCTAAGTCGCCGATTAAATTAGCTCAGAATGGTATGATTTGTCTTTCTGTATCGTATTTTACAAGATACAATTTTAATGTATGCAAGTAAGTGAATGCTTTATTGTAGAAAAATAAAGAAACACACAATTGACAAAAACTAAGATACATGTACAAAGGCGAACTTATCCCTATAAGAAATCTCTCCCAGTTAAGCACATGAGAGGAGCATTAAACTATGGACCGACGGTTTTTAATTTTTATTCGTTTTGTCTGAAGACATTTTCTGACTTGTCTTTGAGCATGTAAGTAAACACCAGAGAATCAAAGCAAAGTGAAAGGCGTCATAATGTAAAAAAATATTTTAATGTTAGTGAAGTTTTGTATCAAAGGCGTTTCCCTTTTTTAGTGGTTTCTGCACGTAAATCTCATCTGGTTGTTTTGAAGCGTCATCGACTGCCGTCCTAGACCGCCGGAGCAATCTCATTAGCCGGCAACGCGAATAAACAAGATAATATCCCGGGCTCTCCCTCGCTGGGATTAACTGCTCCCACTCAAATAACTTCAGCAAATGTTTACACTTTCACAACTTCTTTTACTTTAAACAAAAGTGAGTTTTTCAGCGACGTCTCGTCAGCGCTATGTCTTGTTCGGGGAGCGAAATCACCACTCAAGCGATAGACGGCACGCTTAATTTTCGCATTGAATTCGTCTTATTCCACATGTTTTTACGAGTACATTCAGAGTTCCACTATTATTATTAGACCTACCTAGTATCAAGACGCCTTCACAAAATGAACACCAACAACTTTGTGGGTCAGCTGTATTGTGCGCCGTGCAAGCTTACCTTTAAAATCAAATTTGGTTTTGTCCGCCATTTTCGCTCTCACTTCTTTAGCTAGTAGGATTCGCCGATGACGGATACGTCAAAAAGAACATGATGATGATTATTATTATTAAAAAACGAAGATAGAATAATCACTGTATTTGAAATAATAACTAAAGCAAAAAGAAAAATATCGAAAATAAGTTAAAAAATAACGGAAGCACTAAAACCACTGAACTAGATGTAGCTTATCACACATCTCTGTCCAATCACTACCCCACGACAGACTGCATATAAGGCTAGGAGTATTTCCGTGATGGATTATGAATTAACTAGCGACTCGCCCCGGCGTCGCACGGGTGCAGTGTAAATACCAACACGGCGCTGCCACAATATTATCGACATATTTTAATCAATTTACGAAAATCTTGACAAATAATACACCTAAACCCTCCTCATGCCATGAATCACTCTGTACATTGGTGAAAACCAGATTAGGCAGCGTTACACAGCGATTGATAAATACTGTTTCTTCTTCCTTATACTTATTATGTTTCCCAGTAACCTCCAAAAACATAGCCTCGTTCCTATATTAAAGGCATGTCTGAGTCTCCACAACCGGCAAACTTGTTATATCTCAATACTCGTAATCTTAACGAGCATTTATATTCCTGCTTTTTCTCTTCCCATTATTCTTTGTCTGAAGTTTACTTTTAAAAGCGTTAATTGAAGCTTTGTACGAGTTTTGGCGTATTTTTGTACGTATTTAAGGAAAAATGGTTTGGAATTGTTAACAAAGAACAACAAAGTTGAAATATATTAGATTTCATGATGTGGCATAAAATTTTTAATCTTAACATTTTCTGCTATGATACTGTTTTCCAGTTATAATACATGATGATTAAATCGTAAAACATAATTATGTATTGAAGAGAAGTAGCTTGTGATTCTAGACTCTACATTATCAAAAAGTTTATTGACGAGGAAAAAGAAAAATCCAGTGTGTCTCAATATGGTACTATGACTTTTCCAGTTAATCGAAATTAATAATAACATCATCTGAAATAAAAATACTTTGTTAAATTTATACTTAATAACACAAAACTAGCAATTTAGTTAATCTACTGACACGAACTTTCTACTGATTTGTTATGTATAGATAAGATACGTCATAATAAGTTGCTAAATACATCTACAGAAAATATATCGTCAATGCTTGCCGGTCGTCAATAAGTCCTAAAGCAATAAATGACGGCCATATTTCTCGGGTCTGGTAATGAATCCAATTATCGAAGCCTTCGGGGGCGACATGTTAAATGGGTCCCATTGCTCCTCGCTCGCCTCCTGTCTCTATCCTTGTCCTGTCGATACCCGATCATTCTTACCCTGACAATATGTTATAACTGTAGGAACTACACTAATCTATCCCGGACTAACACATGGGAGTAAATGAGACGGACGAAGGAATAGAGTCGACTCGATGTGTGAGCACAGGTTTGAGTAGCGTAGGGATTGTATAGGGATCATTAAATTGTCGTCGGTGGATTTATCTGAATAGGTACTGAGGTCTTCACACGCAGCCATGTCTGCATTTAGCTCGTTTTACGTGTTTGCCGACTAGTCAACTAATTTAGCTTAGGTCTCATTAGAACCCGCAAGTAGGTACAGTACGACCCGGTTAGCGTGGGTCAGTAGAGTTTAGAGGGTTGAGGGCGTAAATTGTTTGCTTTTTTTTGCGTGTGACTTTATTTACAACTAGCGGTTGCCCGTGACTCCGTCTGCCCAGAATTCGCTTATCGCTATTCCGAGGGAACAATACAATACAATAACTCCTTATTGAACACCACATTATAACAACCAGAACAGAAAAAAGGTATACAGAATATTACAAGGTAACAATAGGCGGCCTTATAGCTACAGAGCGATCTCTATCAGGCAACCATAATGGACTATGGGAACTGTGCGATTTTTCGGGATAAAAACTATCCTATGTCCTTCCCCGGGACTCAAACTTTCTCTGTGGCTAATTTCATTTTAATCGGTTTATGGCTTAGGCGTGAATGCGTAACAGACAGACAGAGTTATTTTCGTATTTGTAATATTAGTAGGGATTAAGGAATATTTTGAGACTATAATAAATATTGTTATGACATCTGCTTGGATGAATTATCCTTCATTAAAAAAGATACAGAATTAAAACACAGGTACGAGATTTTCATGCCAATAATTATTATCTACAAAAATATAAGGCTGATTCCATGGTTGACTCGATTATTGAATTTCATAAAGGAACACTAAACTTATTTTAACTTCCTGGTCTGGGAGCAAAGGGAAAACATAGAATGTACCAGTTGCTTCTGATGGTAAAAGCCCATCGAGGGAATAGGCGAAATTCTCAGGAATCATGTTATAGGCGATGAGGCTAGCAAGCCATCCCTATTTTGATTCACCTTTCCGCCTATTCGCCAACAATGATGCTAAACGTGGCCTTTAGGTCTTGTTACTAGTGTAAGGCATAAAGACGTGATTTAAGTATGTATGTATGAGTATGACTGACGTCTAAAGCAAAGAAGAGCTGATATAAAATGTTGCGCTATTGGCATTTGCATCCAACTATAATTTTAGTTTAATGCAGTTTTTATTCTTTGGTTCAATCAAATAAAATGAGTCAAGAATCACGGGTATATTGGTGCAAATAAACATCTGTAGCCGCTGGCGAAACAGCGGGGAGTGTGATGCTGGATTGGAAGTAACGAAGTCAATTTACTGTATAAAGAGAGAGCTCTCTACAAAACTCTTGTTTTAATGAAATTATCGACGTGCTTTCGACTGATTTGAGATGCTTAACCGTGGCGCAAAGTGCCTCGAAGTGAGCAATATTTTACAATGAAGAGTAAACATTGGAAACACGTGCTTCGGTCAAGCATTACGAGTAAAATAACGATTATGTGGGACTAAATTACTAAAGGAAAGCTAATTTGGCATCGCAGTCGCAGACTGAATCTAAATTCTTAACATCTTACATTCATCAAATCGAATATTCGTCGTCTCACTCATAGTATCGTCGGTCACTTTCACGTTTTTTACGTTCCATTCCACAGATAAAATATGACAAACCTTAATCCTTAAAAAATATTTTTAACAGTAGTTTTGTAAATGCGTGCGTGTGGCTCTATTGTTTCCGCCAATACCCTCCACATGGTGTTAATACACGTCAGAAGTTTGATCTCAACTCGATTGAATTTTAAAAAAATAGTAAGGGAAAATAAAAAAATCCTTAAATATGTTGCTATTTGTTATATAAAATTTCCTAAATTACGATGATATCCAAGATTTATGTTCGGCGCTGTAACTTCCTAAGACAGGGATGTAAAAACTAATTTAGATCAGAATTTCAAAACAAGCACAGGTGCTGATAAATGTGAAACGCTTATAAATCTTTCCGTTCCAGGTTAATGTGTATAATTTACATTCGCGAAAAGCAGAAAATTAATCCATGATGTTGAACCGACGAGGGTGAAGCATCAAAGAAAGTTTTGATGAGGGTCACCACTAATGGCGTCTGGAGCATATAATAGCATGAGTAATGAGTATCTGTGCCACGTTGTCATAAGAGGCCACTTAAAACGTTACACGTTCTTTTCATTAGGGACAATGGAGCCGGCGCTGGACTTTCGATTATTACGCGCGCCTTATCAATGGCAGCGTTAATTGCGTAATAATTTCACGCCTTCGTTCTCTTTAGCCGCCGTATACTGAAATTAATATGATCATCCGAGTCGACCCACCTGCAAAGATGCAAACGAACGTTGTGAAAATGACGTAGAATTAGAAGAACATGAAATCATGGTAAATCAGTGCGCGACTCCAATTCCCACTTTTCCATCTGCAATACCATCCATTTTTTCACATCTGTGAGTTCATTTTCGATGGCTAAACTGTTCTTCAATATCGTTGTGTATTATTCCAGTACTGATGCCTTACCATGACGTCTTAATGTGATTCAATTCCGACCCTGTTCAGTAGGCTTATTGTCTAACTCGCTCGGAATCGCCATCGTGTTCATTTTGACAGTTCACGTATGGGCTGACAATTGGCATCGGAATCAGCTAGCTGTCACATTCATACAAGAACTGTCAAAATGAACACGATGGCGATTGCGAGCGAGTTAGGTAATAAGCCTACTGGTTTTAGCTGTCATTATTAGTATAGATCTGATAGCGAGCGAACCTAAACTGAATCGCATTAAGACGTCATGGTAAGGGCCTTATTCAGTTCATTCTTGTAAGTAAGTAGGTACTTAAAATTAAGAATCCGTTTATGCGATTTCAACAGACCCCCGTAACAAGTTTTTAAAGTGTAAAAAGCGAAATTGGTAACAAACGCTGACATTTCTGTTCAAAGCAAGTCGCGAGCAAACATGCAGCGGGGTTATGTTCGCGAAAGTATATTTGTGTGAGTTAACGCAGTTGATTTAACGACAAGTGTCAAGGGAGTGGCGGCGAGGCGAAAAACACACGGGAGCGAGAAGCCAGCAGAGTTCAGCAGACTCATTAGACTTGTCGGGTTGCGGCCGGGAGTAAGGAAAGCTACGGAGGTGATAATGATAATCAGCAGTGATTGTCTCTGGTTTGAGTCCAAAATCAATTGAGAGTCTACGTAAGGTTGGGCCGTTAAGAGTTGTAATATCTCTGTATCACACCTCTGTAGACATAATAAAAGCATAAATAAAATGGTAGGATACCTATGTCGTTAGTTTTTGTTTTGCAAAGCGTTGAGTATACATTACACAATCTATCAGGCTCTTCGCTATCACCATCCTACTCACTGATCCCACCGTCAAGCAGTGCTTGCACTGTTGGTTTCAGGCGCGGAGAGTAAGACAGCGTGTGAAATGACGCTCATAGCTGGCAACGCAACTGCAATGCTCTGGCTGCGGCTCTCCATGCGGTGAGCCCGGTTTACCACCTTATAAATATAAAGGAAATATTTTATAAGTAAAGGAGTTGGAAGGTTATCACCTCCAACGCTTGTGCTGGTCCGTGGGTATCGGGTTGTAGCCACGTCCCAGCGAGACCATTCAGAGCGGAGAATAAGAGGCCAACTGGAATTGCTGGCATCGCTCAAAAACTCGCGTCCCCTGCGGGCTATGTTGATATAATTACGTTATAACTCGAAGTTAATGGTGTGCATATAAAAAGGCTTTCCGTTTGAGCCGTTCCGTGATTGCCGCGATTTTGTATAGATTCCATGCTTTGATTAGCTGATGCAATATGAAGCTTCAGTATATTTTTTGGCGCAATCTTGTACATATATATAACTCAAAGGTGACTGACTGACATAGTGATCTATCAACGCACAGCCCAAACCACTGGACGGATCGAGCTCAAATTTGGCATGCAGGTAGATGTTATGACGTAGGCATCCGCTAAGAAAGGATTTTAATCAATTCTACCCCCAATGGGATAAAATAGGGGATGAAATTTTGTATGAAACTTTGTCAATTTTAAACCGATTGGGCTGAGACTTTGCATGCATAAAGCTACTATGACGTAGGCATCCTCTAAGAACGGATTGCGTAATTTCTGTGGGATAGCGATAAACGAATTCTATGCAGACGAAGTTGCGGACAACAGCTAGTGAAATATAAATGCTTTGTATGCAAGTTTTTGTGAGAACGTGCAACAATTTGAACAATTTTTGCGGATACTTGCGGATACCTGCTCGCAGCGCTATACTTGCGGATCGAAACGGCAACCAGCTGTTCTCATAGTATTTGACAACCTGATATTTACCACTGCCTCTTTAGGTGTTTTATACTGAAACTTTCTTTAGTAATTTTGATATAATTCACGAAAATAGCTTCAATCTTTAGTGTCACTACAAAGTTCTCGACATTTTTAGTTCACTTCGTTTTTTAGGTAGGTAGGTTCAGAACACCATATTCAGAGATTTTTCTTTTTTTCGCTCTTAGTTATTTAAATACTATGAAACTGGTTTAAAAGAAAAGCAACTTCAACTAAAGAGTACTTGATTCATAATTTGTATACATGCATCCTTTCCCGATAACTTTTCACTCTATGGACCGATTAGTTTCTTTTTATTGAAAGAAGATACTCTCAAGTTGGCTCCATTTAAATTTCGTCAAGATCTGATAGAATTGCAAGTAGATTTTTAATGGAAAAAGTTATTGTATCCACTTTTCGTGAAGTCGAGGTCGCGTACCACAGGAACTTAAGGCTATGCATAGCTATAGAGTTGGACGAGCTAGCTAAGCAGTGTGTAAAATGGGAAATCTATGCTTAAAGTGGTTGGGAAATCTAAACAAGTAAGTAATACTATTGTTAATTTGCACTCCGTTTTGTCTACCTCACACAGCTAATGTGCATACGCAGTTTTAGCCATCTTTTTGATTAATTTCATATTGGCATGGCAATGCACGTCAATGGTCAAATTATATATCACGAGATTAACTTGAAGCTGAAACTTAAATTAAACAATCCGTAGTGGTTTGAACGAGTACGCGATTTCTTTCTTCAATTTGTTTTAATTCCATTTTGTATCCTATTAATAATAAACTCAGCATTCTTCAATCTAAAAAGTTTGAATTGGTGTGGTTTGCTGATTCGGTATGTACCAACGAGTACGAAGGTCATATTTCTCTAGAAAATGCACTTAAATATTTTTCGAGTACCTGTGAATAGACTTTAATCATAAAAGACCCACGGGGACATTAACATTAAAATAACCACGAAGTTTCACAGTGTTAGTATTAAATACAGAATTTAATGAAGGCATTGACCCTGCCAGCCGAACCTGCCTCTATAAAAGGTAGTAAAGGTAAAGGCGTTCAATTTATATAGGTATTTTACAAAGTATAGGATATTTGCCGACTATAGCCAATGAGGGCATTCGAGCTACCCAATTTAGCGAAGCATTTTCCAACTCCGATTCCTCTGGGTCCTGTTTTAGAAACTCTCTTTTTACTCATATTAATGTAACTTCGAGCAAGCCTCTGGGTGCTATTGTTACGAAATGTGAACGCTTGTAGATTTTCGTGAGTAAGTATCGAATATTGTATGCCGTAAAGACAAAATAAATATATTCGGGTTCGGAAATCTATTCATTCCCATGTGTGCTTTGTGAGAACGTTGCGATAGTCGTCAGGAACGTACAGTAGATAGACTGAACAATGTACCTAAGAATGTTTTTCAAAGGACGGGTATTTCTTTCACGCTATTTTAAAGATATCTTAAGCGATCAGTTACATTCTGTCACCGTCTTGCAATCAAGTTCCTACTGAATCCCCTGACTTGCACTTCTGTTTGCTAGATAACTACTTATCGGGTAACTACTACTATATGGAAGACACGAAAACGCATACAGGCAATCCGGTATACTTCTAGAACTGTATCGTGTTTTATAAAGAATGAATTTTAGATAAGCATATAAATTGCTAGTAAAAGGCAATTGAAAATGCTAACAGGTTGTAGTATGACCTGGTTGATTGATTATTTTAAGTATAATATTATATACCTAAGTAATTTCCATAACAAATTGCAATTTTGACATATACTCTCTGTTTCCTGAATGCTACATTCTGGCCGTTTTTAAATCAATTGTGACTTTCCTACTTTCCTAGGTCAAGAACATTCTTTTAGTCCACATCTTCGTTTACTATCAAGCGTGATCGCAAACTCAGCCTATTATGAATAGAAATTTTAGTTTAAATCCTCCTTTCCTTCTGTTTTCCGTGTACTGTAGCCTGAGATATTGCGGAAGTCTTGTCTTGAGTTGGTTGGTGCAGTTTATCTATAGGGTGACGTTGAACAGGGCTTAAGCCGCTCGGCGCCGGCCATGCATAACGACGGCTTACACGGCGTTAAAGAACAATGTGTTATCTGAGGATCTTATGTGGGATCTATAAGGTTGTCTGTTTAGGAGGGATACATATCTCATCCGTGCAGTGTTGGAAGCCTTTTTTCAATTTATTTTAGATATATGGGTTTTTGGGTATTCTTTTGGGTGCGTAATTGTTTCTTGAGGTTACACTTTTATTAACATTATCCAGGTTTTATGTCAATTAGTATGACTGTCATGATATTTATTCATTGGCACGGCTCAGTTGATTATCATTGCCAACACACGATTGGTAAAAACCTAGATAGCTGATTTTCTGTAAAAGTATTCATTTTCTAGCAAATATAAATACCGATGTTCGCTCCGGTGACCGTGGTTTAAATGTCGTGCAGAAGTTTTTTTTTTCTTTTTTTTTGTGAGTGTGCGTGTGTGTAGTTTTCAATTCCGCCGGCACTTCCGGAGTGCAATCCGTCCGTTTTTCTTAACTTATAAGAACTTTGTGATTGTGAATTATTTTACCAAATTGAAACTCTGAATGTGACCAAAATCAAAATCATGAGCTGCGACCGCGCTTGATAATAGTGATTATTAGAATCTCCTAATTGCGGGAGGATATACCTAGCTAACGTGCTGGTAGTTACATGAAAGGTTCTCTACGTTGAAACTTTGTTTCGAGTCATGCACAGCTGTTTATCATGGTAGCGCTTATGCTTTTAGGGAGCTTAAGTACTTCAAGTATTCTTCTCGTGTATTCAATATAAGTTTAAATTGGTTTTTTCACGGTATTAACAAAAGTGGTTGGTAAATGTTAGCCCTGGCCCATGAATCCTACGGCCGCACCGTTGAAGTTCAAAAAAACGCGAACGTAATCTATCTTGAGAATTTTACCAACATCAGGATGGTATTCATTTCATCAAGATAAATTGCTAAGCCAAGAATTCGATTTGATTATAATTCGCTTTGCACAAAGCTTCCCAGACTCGTAGCTATATTAGGAAATTTTCTGCTTCAGAGCAGTTCCCATTGACTTTATAAAATATATATTCGACCTTGAATCTCTTAGAAATATATATCTTAACCCAACTTCGGGAATCTGGGTCCTTTATTACTTGGGAATAGTTGGCACTAGCAAATATATTCGTATTATTGGATTACGACAACTCTGTAGTAGCTGATAGAGGCGTATTTATACTTGCGACCTAGTTGTATTAAAATATAATACAAGTTCAGATGTTATTCCCTGGCGGCAGGCGACACGTTGATATATTGCTTCCATCACGGTTTCCAAGTTGCTTCGTGATGTGATATTATGTTTGCGAGAACTGTTCCTTCCGCGATAAACTTAATACATTAAAATTACCCTAACTTAAGTGGATAAGATCATTTCTTAAGGTAACATAAACCTAATTACATATTATCTTATGATATTCTACTTTGTTGTCTATTACAATACCGCGGTATTATTTTAATGGATTGACACTATAGTGAACACCAGTTACCTCAAAATCGCACGATTTGCAGGTAGTAACAACTTTTCAAACTTGTTTGTCTTTTTCGAAACTAACAATGTGCAATCGGAGAGTAATTCTTGCAAACCAAAGGCCCACTTCGAGCGATCGGGTGCACTTGAAATTTGGTTTAAAAGTTGGTTTGGAAAATGCTTGTTCTAGAAATATTTTTTCCTTTTCTTTTGTCTTAAGCTCTTTGCATTGTCCGTAAAAACAAATGCGAACCGTCACATTGCATGAACATGACTCGCACAATTGCGATACGCGGTCGCCTCCCCACGTCCATATCGTAGCAAAGCCTTAGAGTACGTCGGGCTTGTAGTTCAGTAGGGATTAAATTGTGTGTACATTACTCGTAACTAGGAGAAAGAATTGCACGCTGCACGAGCAGCAAGCTGATGGGGCTATGTGTTACATTCTTCCATTTGCAGCCTCAAATAAAGCATCAAGTGAAGTGGCTAGCTCGGAACGGCCATGAATAAATGTACGAATTCGTATTCGTGTACGGTGCACCACGCTTCCGTGGAAACAAATACTTTCTGTTATGAAAGCGGAAGAATAATGTGTAACAAAATGGCTGCAACTGTGACCTCGGGATATTGCCGCTGATGGCTTAGTTCTTCCATACTGGTCTGGGAGTGAAGAAAAAACATAGAATTTACCAGTTGCTTCTCTTCCCGCGCAGATGGTAAAAGCCCATCGAGGGAATGGGCGAAAGTCTTAGGAATCATGTTATAGGCGATGCGGCTAGTAACCCATCACTATTTTGATTTCCCTTTACAGCTATACGCCCTTAATCATGCTTAGCGTGGCCTTAAGGTTTTGTTACCTTAGGCTCTGTCTACCCCGTAAGGGATAAAGACGTGAATGATGTATGTATGTATGTATGTATGGCTTAGTGTTGATATAATGTCGGTAAAAGTCATAGTTACGCTTATCAAAAGTGCATTGGTAGCCTAGTGGTTTCATCTATCCTCTCAAGTGGTCGTGGCTTCGAACCCGGGTTCGCACCTAATTATTTTTCGAAATTTGTGTGTTTTACTCTTGGAATTCACCATGCGCTTTTCAGTGAAGGAAAACATTGTGAAGAAACCTGTATACACTTCCAGCACAATTCAACGAAGTTCCCAATCTGTCCTGAGCCCGCGTGGTAAATATAGCCCAAGCCAAGCCCTCCCATGCTGAGAGGAGGACTATACCCAGCAGTAGGACGTAGGTATATAAGCTGACGAAGATGATGACACGATTGCGGTAATTCTTTTAGGAACACTAAATACAGATGTTTACATCCATTACATATACTCATCAAGGGAAATGTAAGCATATTGTACTCATCGAAAAGTTTGACCTCAACCCTTAGAGACGCTGAGGGCAGACCCTTCATTGAGTGAGTTGTTTATTGTTTTTGTTCCTACAGCAACCTGAAACTCAAAATTAGACAATTTAGGGCTAAAAGGTGTATCTCGTTACTAACCTTCGTTTAATAGTAGTTAATAAGCGTCGGTTAAAATTTAGTTGTAACTTATTACTTTTATATAAACTACGCTTTGTAAGTTTATCTTCATATGGTCGCTGAAGCATATTACTACTCCGATATTTGTCGTACGGATTAATTTAATGGTCCACTACGGCAGGTAAGCTCCCTAAGCCCCCTTATGTTACTAGAATAGTTAAGGTCTTGCTGGAACTGGACTGGGTATTGCGTTAAAGTAAGTCAATCTCTGTTAATAGCATATGCATGAAAGGCGTTTGAATAGGTATCCAATCACTTGTTAAGCAAATTTTTTACGAATGCGAATTCGTTAACTTTAAAAAGTAATTCAAAAAACCATTCGATGGATTACGCTAGATTAGGCCAAATATGTAACTTTTTGGAAAAGTAAATTTGTACGCAGATAATTAAAAGTTTATCATAGGATTATTGTGAAATCACACATTTTTGAAAAGTTGTTTAGCGTTAATAGAAAGAGTGATTGAAGAGGAAGGTTTATATGTATAATACATGCATAATATAATAGTGCGAGTCCGGGGCGGGTCGCTAGTCTTCTGCATTCTTCTTTCGCTTGCTATTTGTGTACCTATGGAATAAAGCAGTACAGAAAACTACGATAATGCAGTTTAAAAACTTTGCTACGAAACCTAATGAAATGAAATGATATAAAATATTTATTCGCAGTAAATGTTGTACAAAATCTCTGCTCCCTTATAAAGATTACGTTCGTTTAGACTTAAATATATATTACGCTGAACCAAATTAAACCTGCTAGTAAATTTAAAGCTAAATAAATGCCGAAATATTTATATTGTACGCCGTAATATAAAGAATTTTAACACAATACCTACTTGATCATCATTACACATAAACGGATAACTCACGTATAACCACGTATGTTAAGTCTCACGGTAGTTTCATGTTGAAAACAATACTTGATCATATCCTTCGGTTAAGAATTAAAAAAAACTGTACTTGTGGTGTATTGCGGTCCGGTACGGCAATCAACAATGCAGCAGGAATCGTCAATCCGCTCTCCTATTGGACAGCGCCGCAGAATCCGATATGTTTTTAAATTTTAAATCGGATCAACTGCATTGGAGTTGCCAGCCGCAGCGAACAGCATAAATTAACAATATTTTGCACAACGCAATGTGCTTTTGTAGTGAATGGGCTCACTGGCTCAGTGTGTGACATGTGCCGAGTGATTTAGAAGCAGGTTTCATTTACAAACGTAATAATACAGTTAGCAGCGAAGAATAGAATCTCACGAAATATCACCGGAGGGGAGGAAGGGTAAAAAAACTGTTGAAGTGTAAGTCAATTTTGTGCATAGATGTTTTTATACATAAAACAAATGGATCCATGAGGACGAACAGTAGGTACGCGTGTGTATTTGTAAATGAGTTGTGAATATGGGATTATTTTTGGGGGAGAGAGAGCTTTGCAGACTTTTCCACGCAACATATATCAAGTAAACCCGCGTGGTAACTTTCTTATTTTATTTATCATTTGATAACATTAAAGGAAATCGGCTAAGAAAAATATTAAAGTTAGAACAGGGGAAAACCTAACCTTAAAATATCATAGTAAATCTTAAGTTCAATTTATTCAGGACTAGCTTTTGCTCGCGACTTCGTTTGCGCAGAATCAAAATTTGCGCTAAGACCTTCCTCTCTTCCATCGAAAATGTACGAAAACCAGCCAAATGCGAGTCGTACTTTAGCACGAAGGATTTCGTACTACCTACCTACCTTAACGAAATAAACCAGTTTCTTGCATGGACACCCACATCCATTATTTTTTACCCCATCTTTTTGTTCTGTGGGAATTCGAAAAATCCCTTTTTGTGACGCCTACGTGATCTTCAAAGAACATGTCTGCTAAATGCAAAATCTATATTTTCTATACCGTCTTTTTATCCCGCGAGATAATTGGAAAATCCCTTTGTAGTGCACTTCTTTGATAATCAAGGAATATGTCTGCCAAATACTAAGAAACTATTTTAATATAAGAATTTCGTAAAACCCTGAAATAAATTTTCAGATATAATAATTACCTACTGGTATGTAAAATTTAAACATTCTTAGTAAGAACAGTTACGGAGATAAGAAAATTTCAAAGTAATAATATTTTCTCCCTATCCCGCGGGAATTTCGAAAAGTCTTTAAATTAATTTTCAGCAGTTATGATTTCCTATTTGTGTACCAAATTTCAAGACTCTAGTAAGAGTTTCGCCTGTTCCCTCGATGGACTTTTACCACCTGCGCGGGAAGAGAAGCAACTGGTACATTCTATGTTTTTCTTTACTCCCAGACCAACATGGAAGACAAACAGATAAACTGATAAAAATTCTAAAAACGTGTTGGAACGTGTTCTGTTATCGTTTCTAAGTATCCCCAGACATTTTTTTTTAAATATCCTCCATATAAGTACAGACTTGCGACCCTCTTTAGCTTTATTATATGCATATTTTGTCGTGGCAGACGGACACGCGCCTAATAGACTACAAGCCCATGGAAAAAAAAAACATGTGGAATGAACCAGCGTGAATGAAGCTTAGAAGGTTGTTACTATATCATAAAATGACTCTGAGCGCTATGCCGTCATTTCTGAGCGTTCTAAGCCTTCTAACAGCCTTCTAAGTTTCATTGACGCTGGTTCATTTCACATGTTTTTTTTCCATGGGCTTGTAGTCTATAATCATAAACGTTCCGTGTTTCTTTTTGGAGTAGAGAACCAGGAAATAGTCAAAAACATGACGTGTTTTATGAAACCTTATCTGTAACACCGGCGTAATACACTCTGACACTAGTACGTGCCTTCAAGTCAGGAGCTCCCAATCGAATCTAAAGTAATTTAGTCGCAATAGAAGATCTCGATACCACGAAAACAAGTAGCAACATTTGTAAATATATTTTTGGGTATAATATAAAGGCACTGTGGAATTGGGCGACGGTAATTTAGACGGATACAAGTGTCACGTTTCTATCATATCGGTAGCTTGGAAAGTATATGTATTCAGATATTATGAATAAGCAAAGCGAAATAAGGCGAATCTAGCCTTAGGCTTTGAAACGTAATTTACATCTCAGACGTGCTGTCTTGGTCTAACGAGTTACTTCTTTTTCTTTTACAAATAACCCGCATTTTTCATGTAATTTAAAAGTAGACAATAGGTAATGCCATTATTATATGAGGTCGCATTCGAAATACAGGCATCGTTAAAGAGAAATATTATGAAAAAGCTTTTTTTAGTAATGTTGCCGACCGACCGACCAACCAACCTTTTTTACTTATTTACTTGTTTCTATTTTTAAAATTAAAAACATTATTTTTGTCTATGGTCTAAAAATGACATATATACAGAGTAAGTGTAATTAAAAGTGCTGTTTCCGAGTTCGTGTTCTTATTCATACGTTTCATGTAAGTAAATGTTGTCTTTCACCAAAAAGCTCATGTTAATTTCAAATGTAATTTCGCTCAAAAACTCTAAAAAATTCAGCGGTGCAAGCCCGGGTACTATCTCACAACCCTGTGCTTGAGAGGCTACAAGTCAAACCACTAGGGTACCCCAGCTTTTTATACCATATACTCAATAACATGGTAAGTGAAACAAAACTAGTTAAAACTAAAGTAACGCCTAGGACAACACGATAGACGAGACATTAATTATCTCCAGGCTACGACGACTTACTATGAGCTATGTCAAAAAAAACGTACCCTTTCATATCGTCATTCAGAGGTTCTCAAACAAAATAGTTTCCGTCACGTGCGCTGAATAACCCTCGTCTGAGTATGGTAGGTATAGAATGCGCCGTGTATACTAATACGTTTAATCTATCCTTCCGCACCGTTACCCGGGACCCTCTATTACGTATAATAATAACCGCTTTTAGTACCTCAGGGGACTCTACTTTTCTATTAGGTTATAAAATGACTCGGTCACTCCGGAATACTAGAACCAATATTAACAATTTATATCATATTTTCGAACACGAATTCCGTTTAAGTACTTATTATTGTAATGTAATGATATTGTAACGGAAATATACGTTACATTCAATGATTAAAAGGGTCGGATTTAAACAAATTTAATTATTATACGAAATGAGAAACTCTGAGGAACATAAAACATTTTCGAGCATCCCTGTATTTCGAACAAAATAACATGGTTTTTTACTTAACGCAGCTAATAGGAGCTTTTGCCTTCGTTCTTATTCAAATTTGTATCCGGGAGTGACCTAGATGCACAGAAGCATTAAATTCGGTGAGCGGTTATTGTCAATACGAGGTAATAGGAGGTAGAACTGAAGGCAATTTTTTACGAAAGGGTATTAATAATTGGCAATACGGGTATATACGCAACCGAAAAGAATTGAAGCGCAGGGCAAGGCCCCGAAGGAACTCTACGTCACGGCAAATTGAAGTCCAAGGAGACCTTCACGGAACCTTTCAATTTGGAAACTTAACCTTTCTTTACTTAGTAAAAGTTTAATCGAAATAAGTTAGAACTACCGTTTTTTTTCCAAAGTATCCTTTAAGTACTTTTTGGGTGATCGGGCGTCTAATAATTTATGGATGGTTTTTGTAAGGAATCCCGAAAGTTGCGCTTTCTGAAGTTTCGGTTTCATTCAATGGCCAAATTTCATTCTAGTTGAATTTTTAAACTGAAAGAAAGAAAGCATCATACGTACAGTAAAAAAAAAAATCTTTCTTTTTCCTGTATTAATTAACTTAGGTACCTGATTGTGAGAACATTTAACAAACTACCCTTCAATCCTTCAAAAAATATATCAGGCGAGAAGAGAAGTTTTTTTAATGAGATTATGGTAGCAAACGTGCAAGTGATTCACCTGATGGTAAGTGTGCATCACCGCTCATGAACACCTGCAACACCCGGAACACCCGGAGGATTGCAGACGGGTTGCCTGCCTAGAGGGCTAGTGCAACGGCATGTGCCAGTAATTTCACTGGTGGTTGTCTAACTCTTCATGTCCGAACACAACAGCTCAAGCACTGCTGCCTGGCGGCAAGGTTAGAAAGTAAGATGATTGTACCGATCCAGTTGGACTTAACCCTACGTCTTGACGGTTAGCTTATATATTTTGCCCTGTGTGTCGAACAGCAAACATGGGAACAACTGGATTTCCTAACAGAGATGCCGGATAAGCAGTATCAATACTGGCCACGAGCAGTACAGGCTCTGACGTGAATTTATCTTACTCCGGCTGACATCTTGGGCGTATGCTATTTATTTGGCTTCACCACTGTGCATTATCTTAGATGAAAAAGGTTTTTGTCCTCAGAACTGAATATATTAAAGGGTTTCTCAAGATTTTGCATGCTTTGTGGGAAAGGTAGACGGAATACAATATTTTGATATTTTGACGTATGCAGAAAAATTACAAAATATCGAAATTGTTCTAAGACAATCTTGATGGGAAAAGTTAAATCTCACACACACACACAAATTACGTCTATATCCCTTACGGGGTAGACAGAGCCTAAGATAACAAGACCTAAAAGCCACGTTTAGTATGATTGCTAGCCGCATCGCCTACACTGAAAAAAAAAAGCAGTAAGACTAACTGGAATTCCATTAAACCATACTGCTTTGCGCAGTTAAAATGGAGCCAATTGTAAAAACCAGTTAGTGTAACTGTTTTAAAACAGTTAAGGTCAAAACAGTAAATTTAACTGTTATTTTTTAACTGTTTATAAACAGTTATATTTAACTGATTGAACAGTTACATACAAAACAGTTATTTTAACTGTTGATGATTATAACTGTAACACACTTAAAATAACTGTTAATTTATATTTTTCTAACAGTACCAACAACTGCGAAGGAACAGTTTACTTAACTGTGTGATCCGTAGCTTTTACTGTTTCTCTTCAGTAATTGGTACTTTAAGCACAGTTGCAGATACTGTTTCTACACATTTAACGGTACTGTTGCTACAGTAACGACTACTGTGGTCGAACAGTACGTACAACTGAGCACTCGGTTATTTTTACTGTTTCTCTACAGTGATTGGTACTTAAAGCACAGTTGCAGATACTGTTTCTACACGGTTAACGGTACTGCTGCTACAGTAACGACTACTGTGATCAAACAGTACGTGGAACTAAGCACTCGGTTGTTTTTACTGTTTCTCTACAGTATTTGGTACTTAAAGCACAGTTGCAGATACTGTTTCTACACAGTTAACGGTACTGTTGCTACAGTAACAACTACTGTGATCGAACAGTACCTGGAACTGAGCACTCGGTTGTTTTTACTGTTTCTATACAGTTAACGATACTGTTGCTACAATAACAACTACTGTGATCGAACAGTACCTAGAACTGAGCACTCGGTTGTTTTTACTGTTTCTCTACAGTAATTGGTACTTAAAGCACAGTTGCAGATACTGTTTCTGCACAGTTAACGGTACTGTTGCTACAGTAACGATTACTGTGATCGAACAGTACCTGGAACTGAGCACTCGGTTGTTTTTACTGTTTCTCTACAGTAATTGGTACTTAAATAACAGTTGTAGATACTGTTTCTATACAGTTAAAGGTACTGTTGCTACAGTAACAACTACTGTGATCGAACAGTACCTAGAACTGAGCACTCGGTTGTTTTTACTGTTTCTATACAGTTAACGATACTGTTGCTACAGTAACAACTACTGTGATCGAACAGTACCTAGAACTGAGCACTCGGTTGTTTTTACTGTTTCTCTACAGTAATTGGTACTTAAATCACAGTTGTAGATACTGTTTCTATACAGTTAACGGTACTGTTGCTACAGTAACAACTACTGTGATCGAACAGTACCTGGAACTGAGCACTCGGTTGTTTTTACTGTTTCTATACAGTTAACGATACTGTTGCTACAGTAACAACTACTGTGATCGAACAGTACCTAGAACTGAGCACTCGGTTGTTTTTACTGTTTCTCTACAGTAATTGGTACTTAAAGCACAGTTGCAGATACTGTTTCTGCACAGTTAACGGTACTGTTGCTACAGTAACGATTACTGTGATCGAACAGTACCCGGAACTGAGCACTCGGTTGTTTTTACTGTTTCTCTACAGTAATTGGTACTTGGAGCACAGTTGCAGATACTGTTTCTACACAGTAGATGGTACTGATTACAGAGTACCGTCTAATGTATAGAAACAGTATCTACAACTGTGCTCTAAGTACCAATTACTGTAGAGAAACAGTTTTTGGTACTTAGAGCACAGTTGCAGAAACTGTGTAGACAGCTGTAGGTTACTGCTTCTGCAGTACCATTCACTGTTAAGAGACAGTAACAGGTACCGAAGAAGCAGTAACCTACAACGGTGTCTACACAGTTTCTGGAACTGTACCCTCAGTTGATTTCACTGTTGTAGAACTTCAGAGCAGTGTCCAACGTGAAGGGGTACTATACTACAGTCAGCTCGAAAAGTACTTTAACACTTTTTTGGAAAAACACTTTGAAAATTGCTTTGGAAATTGCTTTAAGTACTGCACCTAGTGTTAAAATACTATTCCAACCGAAACAAAATTAAACAGACCAAAATTTACAATAAGTGTTGTATTAAAATATGTACATTTTAAATGGGCATGTTAACCTCAAATTTACACAGTCAACATAGATATAATTATTGTTTACACCTAAGTTTTAATTAAAATTTACAACTTGCCTACAAGAATTAGTCAAGATTGACCGATATATATCGGATATATATGTATCAAAACTTGATTAACCTAGGATTCCCGACCAAGAATCACTAGTATAAGGGTACCTTGGCATCAATTGAGTCCGCGTGGCCGTCGCTGGAAACAAATGCATCTAGGCCTACGGTAAACTTAACATAAATAATAAAACTGTCTCGACCTTCTGACGCAGAAATTTTCTTCCTAACAACATGAACAACAACATAACATAACAACATGAACAGAACATGTACAGGCCCCAGGATATGAGGAATCAGCATAAGAGCAGCGAGCGTGCTCGTCTAAGTTTCAGCATCTGTAAAAATAATCAAATTTAGATCATTATCGAAATCAATTTGCAAAGTATCATATATAATATGAGACTGTGTCTAGTAAAAGGGACCACTTTAGCGGTATGGAGTTATTAGTACTTCCTAAAACTAGGTAAAATTTGCTATCCAATGAAAAATACCGAACGCCTTGAAGTTAAATGGATTAACCTACTATTTCATTCAAAGAAAAAACTTGGTTAGTCATAAGAACAAAAATAAATTATCTACCTACTACAAATATTAGTTAACTAGCTTCTGCCCGCGACTTCGTCTGCGTATTAGACATATAAACCTTCCTCTTAAATCACTCTTACCTATTTAAAAAAACCGCATCAAAATCCGTTGTGTAGTTTTGAAGATATAAGCATATATAAGGACATAGGGACAGAGAAAGCGACTTTGTTTTATACTATGTAGTGATTTCCATTGTAAAGTTATGTTCATAAATATTATGATGTTACAGTTTTTTAATAGATAGAGTGATTCAAGAGGAAGATTTTTATGTATAATTCTACGCAGACGAAGTCGCGGGCAGAAGCTAGTAAATAAATAAATACATCTCTTGGCATAAATATAAAAATAATGATGTTGCGTAGCACTTACTTATTGCAGCCCCCAAGATCGTTTTAGACACGGGAAGTCTTTCGAATAAGTCTGCACTTCGGTCTCCGATAGTACTCGTTGCAGTCGCAGTCCATTAGTTTTTTTTCCATTTTTCGGCACACAGGGCATAGTTGTCCACAGATGATTTTAGCCACTCCAAACATTCTTCTATTTCCTGTGTATTACTTTTGCTGAAAATTAAAATCATAGTGTCATAAAAATTAATTAATTATTAAGGATTGTGTGTGAACAGCTCGTACCGGGTTTTATTTTGCATACCTACTATAGTGCAATTTTTTTTTTACAGCAGGTACAATACAATACAAATACTCTTTATTGAACACCACAAATCAGTACAAAAAATACAGAAACAAAGAACAAAGTATACAATAGGCGGTCTTATCGCTTAATAGCGATCTCTACCAGACAACCATTAAGACAGAGAAATAAGTTACCTACTACCCCACAAGTACCTACTGAAAGGGGGGTTTCAAACTTCGAAGTGGGGCTACTAGGGCATCATATTATTATGAAAAAATATAAAACTACTCGCTTACCAATCTCGTTGCTCCAATGCAAGCATATGTCCCCGGTCACCGGTGCCTTTGGATCGGCGTGTACTATTTCTCTAGTCAGTAATTTTCGCATCTGGTCTCCCAGGGTCTGGGAGCGCTACCTGAGGAGTAGTTTACCATCCTGTGTTTTTTCAAGTAATTTAATTAGATTTTTGTCACACGACGCCAGTATTGCAGACATACATGAGGCCTCCGAGGTGGATACCGTCGACAGAGGTGACCCTGGTATACTTCCTTTCCATAAAGAGACAATGTTGTCCAGGATGTCTTCTGTTTCATTGTTAGTCTGTAAAATATTAAAACGTTTTTTTTTTCAAATACAAATTAAATATTTAAATTTAGATATTAAACATCCAAGACTCGAGAACAAACATTCTTATTCATTATACAAATATCTGCCCCGAACAGGACCGAATCCGCCACTGCGCTTTGTATACATACAACATGTATATGTGTATGCCGTACGTGATGTAAGAATGATACCTATAGTCGTAACCTTACTGTTTGAACAGTTAATGTAAATGTTTTCAAAGTTAGGTATATGTATTAAACGTATCTTACTGACTTTAATTAATAATTATAAACTATGCTTACTTACCAAGAAATACTTCTGTGTATCTTTCAAAACCCCACGCTTTAAGCAATGAAGATATCGTTAAAGTTGAATCGACTTCCATTTGATTGAACACGAACACTTTTACGCTTTTACTGAAAAAAAAAAACAAACTTAATTATTAAACGGGGGCTCGCGCTAACACTGGTGACGGAACGGCCGAGGCAATTACCTATAGGATAGGCCTTGCTGCGTGCGAGCTTAGTTATGGTTCATGCTCCAAAATCGACCAACACCACAAGACGCTACACTAAGACTAACATGACGCGACGCTAGTCGCACGCCTAGACGCGGGCGCTCAAGGTCAAAATACAAACACCCTCCCCGCCCCGCACCACAGTTGCGCCAACTGTTTGAACAGTTGTCCTAATTGTATTCAAAGTTATATTCAGAATTCAGAACTTTATTCGTGACCACTACTGCCACATAAAGCAAATACCTACTGTCTGAAGAGATTTGATTTGAAAGCAAAATAACTAGGTATTAAACAATAAAAAATCAAATCAAAATCGAATTAATGCAACATTCATAAAGTTGCTCTATTAATAGGTACACGACAAATTGTCGTCGACAATATGACTTTATGCGTGATAATCCATTCACCTCAAATCAGCTAAATCGGCCCAGCAGTTCTCAAGTTTATGCGCGATAAACGCATTTCATTTTTATATAATAGTACATTAATAACCTAGATTCAGTTGTTACGTTGTTGTTGGTCCATTAACAATCTTTCATAGAGTACCTACAGGTATCTCATACATTTAATCGAGATTGAGTTTTTTAAATGCACAACAGTAACTTTAACTGGGCCCACTTGCAGTAAAAAACTATTACAGCATTAAAAACTTAAGTTAAACTGTTACAAATATCTAACTAGGTATTTCTTTCCAGATTGGCGATAAAATTTGTTTATTTATTTATAAAAATATCTGACACAATATTACAGTGTGACACAAAGGTATTGAGTAAGACAGACAATAAAAGAAAGATAAACAGGAACATAAAATTAAAAACACGAAAATTAACAATAATAATAAATAATATTATTTTTATATCTTCTAACAACAATATTTTAAGGCGACTAGTGCCTTCAAATGCTGTAAATTAGGTACTTTCTAAAGCCTACTCCTCTTAAAGGGCTGAGCCAAATTTTTTTTAATATATGTATATATGAATTAGCAACTCTTATACAACATTTGCAACATAGGTCGTTTAAGTATCAGTAAAAGTTCGGTATTTAAATAAAGTTCAATGGAATGGTGTTTTTGGCTTGCATTCCCTACTGCTCCTAAATGGTACATCTTATGAAAATAATATTTAAATGTTAAAAAATAAAGAATCTGATGTACTTTTAACACAACGTAGCATTTTTAAATCAGTAGACTTTCTCATCACAAATAACAAAAAAACACCGAAAATTTGTAAGTGTGATTTTCTTTACTCCTCATACGTAAAGAAAAAGACAAAGACAACATTTTGAAGGCAGTTAAAATGTCTTAAAAATTCATAATAACTAACTGCACTACATATTTTTAAACATGCCTTTGCTAACTAGGATGCTAAACAGCTTGTCAGAAACCATCCCTGTTTCTAATTAGGATACTTTTCCTTACTTCCTAAACGCTATTACACTTTACTAAATTAGGTTTCTAAATCATTTAGCATCTTAAATTTAGCAATGTGTAATAGGCGCTAACACGGAAGCATACAAAGAAACAATTATTGACCGTATAGGCGAAAAATAATCTTACCCATTTCGGCATTTTCGAGATGGAATTCATTGAATGAGATTCAAAAGGATTCAACTTATACTTGTAGGTACATGAGGAATTAACAAACCACTTTATCACTGAAACAAAAAAACGTACATAATTACACATAAACGGATAACTCACGTATAAAAAGTCGAGTGATGCTCGACATGTTTCATGTTGTGTCGGTAGTTTCATGTTGAAAAAACGTACAGGTTAGGTCACGGAAGTCACGGAACCATACTTATTGACCGTAAGCTAAGAATAATCTTATCTTACTTACCCATTTCGGCATCACGGCATTTCCAAGATGGAGATCAGATCACACATACAGTCAACCGAATATTGGGTATTTTCCACATGTTAAAATCTATGTATAACATGGTGTCACATACGGATAGCCATCAAAATATCGCAAAGAATCCTTATGTAAAAACAAAAATATATATGTATCGCAACTATGTAGGTACCTACCTAAACGCAGTATTTGACGACCAAAATAGCGATTTACTTATTTTCTCATGTATACAACGGTTGGTTTGAGTCGATTCGAGTATTACTTACAACGTGACGTGACGTCATCAGTTAAAACAACAGCAAGAAGAACGTTATTTTTACTGATCAATCATTAGAAAGTAATTGTTAAAAAAAGGTTAAAGTTAACGGTTTTGAACAGTGAAAGTAACCGAGCTAACAGTTGGAAAAACTGATTTTCACTATAACTGAATGAAACGTTAAAATAACTGTGACAATCGATTAATTTTACTGACAATCCGTTTGAAGGTAACTGTTTCAATCAGTTAAAATAAATGACTAAACAGTTAATGTACGTTTTGTATGTATAACTGTGTGTAAAGTTAAAACAACAGCAAGAAAAACGTTATTTTTACTGATCACTCATTAGAAAGTAATTGTTCCAAACGGTTAAAGTTAACGGTTTTGAACAGTGAAAGTAACCGAACTAACAGTTAAAATAATGATTTTCACTATAACTGAATGAAACGTTAAAATAACTGTGACAATCAATTAATTTTACTGATCCTCCGTTTGAAAATAACTGTTTCAATCAGTTAAAACAAATGACTAAACAGTTAATGTACGTTTTGTATCTATAACTGTATGTCAAGTTAAAACAACAGCAAAGAAACGTTATTTTTACTGATCAAATATTAGAAAGTAATTGTTCCAAACGGTTAAAGTTAACGGCTTTGAACAGTAAAAGTAACTGAGCTAACAGTTGAGCATACTGATTTTCACTATAACTGTATATAACGTTAAAGAAACTGTGTCGAGCAATTATTTTTACTGACAATCCGTTTGAAGGTAACTGGTTCAATCAGTAAAAATAAATGATTAAACAGTTAATATGCGCTTTGTACCTATAACTGTGTGTCAAGTTAAAACAACAGCAAGAAAAACGTTATTTTTACTGAGCAATCATTAGAAAGTAATTGTTTCAAACGGTTAAAGTTAACGGCTTTGAACAGTAAAAGTAACTGAGCTAACAGTTGAGCATACTGATTTTCACTATAACTGTATATAACGTAAAGAAACTGTGTCGAGCAATTATTTTTACTGACAATCCGTTTGAAGGTAACTGTTTCAATCAGTTAAAATAAATTAATAAACAGTTAATGTAGATTTTGTATCTATAACTGCGTGTGAAGTTAGAACAACTGCAAGAAAACGTTGTTTTTACTGGTTAATCATTAGAAAGTAACTTTTCCAAACAGTTACAGTGAACGGCGTCGAACAGTGAAAGTAACCGAGCTAACAGTTGAACATACTGATTTTCACTCTAACTGAATGAAACGTTAAAATAACTGTGACGATCAATTAGTTTTACTGATCATCCGTTTAAAGGTAACTGTTTCAATCAGTTAAAATAAATGACTAAACAGTTAATGTACACATTGTATCTATAACTGTGTGATAAGTTAAAACGACTGCAAGAAAATGTTATTCTTACTGGTCAATCATTAGAAATTAATTGTTTTGAACAGTAAAAGTTAATGGCTTTGAACAATAAAACTAACTGAGTTAACAGTTGATCGTACTGATTTTCACTGTAACTGTAGAAAACGTTAAAGTAACTGTGATGATAAATTATTTTTACTGATCATTCGTTTGAAAGTAACTGTTTCAAACTGATAAAGTAAATGTTTAAACAGTATTGTTTTACTGTAACTGTATGAAACGTTGAAGTTACTGTAACGAAACGTTGATTTTACTGATTATACATTTATAGGTAACGTTTCAAACAGTAAACGTAACATTTTCGAAAAGTTAAAGTAACTGTTGGAACTTTCACAGTGTGAAAACGTTTAAATTACTGTTTATGATACGTTACTATTACTGAATAATGTGTACCTTTAACTGTTTAATCAGTTAAAATAACTGTTTGCCCCTAACTGTTTGAAAACAGTTACTCCAACCTAGTGAAAACAGTTATTCTTACTGAAATATACGTTAGTTTAACTGTGTAAATTTTAACTGTGCAAAAAAGGCACACAGTTAGAAAACATTTTTTTCAGTGTATAATATGATTCCGAAGATTTTTGGCCGTTCCCTCAATGGGAACGATTCCTCGATTTAGTAATGTCGAAATTTATACAACTGTCAAGCTATAAACTAGAATTAGCGACTAAGTCGAAGTTAAAGAAAACTCAAACGATCTAAGGATCAAACGAGATAAAAGTACGAAGGTGAAAGTTGTTAACTTTCAGTACATAACAGGAATAATAAACATTGGTGATAAGTGTGAAAGCAAAATGTTTTTTCTTTGGCGCGCTTCCACTTGAATCCTCGAACGAAATTTCGCAGCGATGAAACACGAAAGCCCTCCTGGATTACAAACACGGAGTACACGTAGATATTTTAAGTTTTTCAGTGCCAACTGTCCGACCGGAACACATAAATCTGGGAACGAGGAAAATTTTGCAGAGTGCCTACTATACGCTCGCACCGCACACGGGTACAGAGAGCATCGCGAAGTGTTTCGACGAAAGAAATGTCTAAGCGACACTGAAAATTAGAATACAGAAAAAACCGAAAAGTAAAGCTATGGCCGGGAATCGGACGCGGATCCTCGTCAGTCCGTGACGCGTGCTATACCCCTACACCACCCATAGCAGGTGGGTAAGCCTTCGAAGTTTTCTACCTGTTACTAGCTGTCACTAGCTGTCACGTGACCTTGTTACTATGCGAATTTTTGTCGCTAAGCGTCATCTGTTTGAATGATGTGTCTGTACAAAACAATTACAAACTCCCGTGGACATTTACTGCTCGCCAGGCACGAGAGAAGGCGCTGTTTTCAAATGATAGGTACTATCAAATGAATCAAGAATTTTTACTTCTTTATTTTTTGTTTACTTTTACGGTTTTACCGTTAGAAATTAAATTTCAAGCGACACTGAAAATTAGTACACAGAAAAATCCGAAAAGTGAAGCTATGGCCGGGAATCGAACCCGGAGCCTCGTCATTCCGTGACGCGTGCTATACCCCTTCACCACCCATAGCAGGTGGGTAAAAAAACGTCTCGATCGCTCTCGCGTTTAGGTGACAAATACAGTGCGATATTAAAGAGACCGGGTCTGTCTTGCTATCTCACTCGCTCTTAAGGGTTGATGCTTGAATCGACCGATGGTACCCGAAACTCGAATGTAGTTCTAGGAGCTCACGGACAGTATTAGGATGTGCACAGGCCAAAATCATTCAATAAAATTGATTCGTTTTTGTCAAATTTGGTTTCACTTTTGTAATTGTTTTATGCACTACACTACTTTATGCACTACGCTAGCACTTACAAAGTTTACAGAATTGGCATTGTTCATTTTTTTTAGTATGCTCCAATTCGAAAACCATTTCGAGGAAAACCATCAATTATCCGATTTATCTTGTCCGATTTCAAAAATACTTTATGATTGCAGATATTTTTGTAAAAGTACTTTGAACCTTTGTTTGACCGAACGACCGGGGTTTTAGACAGAATCCAGCATCGAATGTTTGCCACAAAAATGAAAAAAAAAAGTTTGGCTACGGCAACTGTCACGTGTCACTGTCAAATCTACAAAACCATAGACAAAGCCGTTTTTTTTTATAGCCAGCCGAACGAAGGCGATTGGGATTCTGTCTAAATTCACGAATTATCAAACAGCGAAAAAATATTTATTATTAATTAACAAAGCTACGTAAAAGCATAATATTCAAATTAGTTGCTTGAAATAGTCCATTTTATCAAATAAAGGTGTTAAAAGCACAGCTTAAAAAAAATGAACAATGCCAATTACGATAACTCAAACGAAATACGGCGCTTATTGATTTTGAAATCCCGTCTAGTAGGCCCTTATTTCACCAACGCGACAATTGCCGGCGACATGTGACAATTCTGTTTACATTACAAACTCGACGAGAGTCTACGCCGGTTGGCTTCATATTGAATGCGCATTGCATTTCGAATTTATGTATTTTATTATTTATTTTATTTATTTATACACTTTGCCTACACAAACTTATTTGTGCTGATTCCGGTCCAACGCGTTTGATGCAAAGATGTGAAGGGTTTGGCTGAAAATCAGCGCTGTAGTAGGCACCTACTAACACACCTAATGCTGAGTCGAATACACCTAATGCTGAGTCGAATACCTTTTCGGCATCATCAACTCAGTATGTTTTTGTATTAGTCTAAGAGTCTGTGTATTTTTAATGTCGAATAAAGTTATGTCTATGTCTATGTCTAATTGTCACAGGTCGATGACAATTGTCGATTTGGTGAAATAGAGGCCAGTAGGCTTATTACCTGACTCGCTCGCAATCGCCATCGTGTTCATTTTGACAGTTCATGTATGGGCTGACAATTGGAATCGGAATCAGCTAGCTGTCACATTCCTACAAGAACTGTCAAAATGATCACGATGGCGATTGCGAGCGAGTCAGGTAATAAGCCTACCGGTCATGTGATAGCGAGAAGTCTAATCTTTACCAGGCCTATTTACTTATTTACTTAGCCACTTTAATTGTTATTTTTAGCCACCTTAATATCTCATCGGCTGTGTAAGAGCACCGAGTTGGTACGTGAGGGCGGTTTGTTCCGTGCCGGCACCGTGTCTCGTTCATCAAGCATTTTTAACTGTATCGCAAACGTAATTTTGCAAAACGGTATCTCAGTGTCTACAGAATGGCTATTGTATTGCTTGGATTAAAGTGACCCAGTCCGATGTTGAATACAGATAGCCTATGAATAAACATTGCAATTGTGAGTCGAAGAATTAGAATTGCGATTTTGTCTTACAATAATTTGTCTTTATGTTTGTTTGTATTCATTTTTATCCAGATTTATTCGTAGCATGACGCACCGTAGCAATGCTACGAATGTAGAGTCGTAGCCGCTCTACGCTGACGTAGCATTCATTGTTAGGTAATTAAATTTTTTAATAATTATTGTTATTAATTTTCGTTCGCGTAAACGAATTTTAAATTGTTTTTAAATTTTAGTCACTTTTTCTTTCGACGTCTGATTTTGAAGCTGGTACAAACATTTTCTGTTCTTATATGTATCTATATGTATGAGTACATATACCATAAACGTCTACACTCTAGCTAATTGATGATTGATTGAACTTGTACATGGCTGGTTCGTAATTATGATTACGGATTCAAATCAGTGAAAGAGGAGAGCCAAATTTAATTTTACACTTTTAAACAATTTAGTTCTTGTGATTTATAAAGCAAGAAAATACAATATTAATGACAAATCGCTCCAAAAAACTCCATACCATTCCTAAAAGCGTTTTTGAACTAGTGTAAAAACTCAAAACAAACTGTAGTTACGAAAGTTTTATCTTTTACTGGAACAGTTTCGAAAATAAAACATTTTATACAGATCCCGTTGCATCAGATTATTTTTATCCCATAATAACGATGAATAAAAACATAAAAATTAAGAGTTTTTTTATCCAACATTGTAAATCAAAATAAAAAGTTTATTTTACAAATATTTATGACTATTATTGATACTACCAGCTCTTGTGGAAATACCAACATTACCAAGAAGAATGCGCCAAAAATAAGTTGGCAAAAAGTAGGTATTTTTTTTCGAAACGAAATCAAACTACAAAGAAACGAAAGTGAAAAATTTAAAAGAACACAAATTCATATATTTTTAAGGACATTTTTATTTTATAGAATGCATAAGAAAAACTAACAAAACAAACAGGATAACTGGTGCAACCGAAGGACTGAATTTGTGTGACTTATGTTCCGCAGTGACAGTTTCGAAAATTTTCAGTTACTGCACCAGTCGCAATTTTGGGAATTCATAGTAACGTTCATATCAACTGGACGGACGTTTTGCGTTACAGTTCACAATCTAGTTTTAATTAGCTGCGCTATACTATAGTAGACAGACTCCAATCAGTACGGCAACTTTATGCATTAAGTTTCTCCTGCGTATTTTTTACGCGACACCACGGTGATGCCTCGCGATTGGAGTAAACAGTCGTGAAAGGTAAGGCCACGAAGCTTTCAAACGCTGTATCCCCGTGTTAAGAAAATTAACAACGTTATTTGTCCACCAACTGAGACCAATATGAAGTCGGTTAAAAATAAGCTCGCTGCTCCAGATCACATACACTTAACTACATGCACTTGCAGTGTAGCTGTGGTATTGGTTGCGGTCCTTTGAATTATTCGTACGTAACGTAACACATGCGAAGTGGTCGTCGAATTCCTATGCAAACAACCCGGGGCTTAAAAGACTAGACAGAATCATAATGACACACCTTTTTAGTCTCATTGTTTTATACACTTCGGTTTTGACACAACTTTACGACATTATAACTTTATTTTTTATAAAACTAACTTCTGCCCGTGACTTCGTCTGCGTAGAATTATACTCGTACATATAAAGCTTCCTCTTGAATCACTCTAATTATTAAAAAACCGCATCAAAATCCGTTGCGTAGTTTTAAAGATTTAAGCATACACAGGGACAGACAGACAGACAGGCAGACGGCGGAAAGCGACTTTGTGTAATACTATGCAGTGATTACTGAGGAAAATAAACAAAGGTAAGTATTAAGGAAAATAAAATAAACACAGTAGTTTAACAACTAAAATAACATTTTGAATAAGATTATTTTATTAATAAAACTGTGCACTGTGACCGCAGCGACGGCCGGCATACATGCGCAATTGTCCTGCAAATCCCAGTTGTAGTACAACTTAGTTATGTCGTTATGCAGTTCCGTATACGTGTAATTATACACTTGGCCTTAAATGCTTCTTTATACCACCCGACACGAAGTCACAACTACCAAAGCACATACTCACACACTCAAAGATTCGTATCGCCGCTGCTTTGATGATACGCATTGAGACCAAATAAAAAATAAATGAGTAAGTACTTAATGCTTTAGGCTACGTTCAGATGAACGCTCGGAGCCGCGCGGTGCCGCGCGGGTCAGCTGTTCACATGACGGCGGCTTGCGCGCGGCAGTCTATCGTGGACATTCAGCGAGGATGGAAATGGAGCAGGCAATTTGCTTGTCGAAAGCAAAGACTATACTAGGTGCACCCTCTTCTAAGTTAAAGATTTAATTTAAGCCTGTTTGTGACTTTACTAAGACTTTATTTTTCTCTTCAGAGTCATCACGGTTGTAAAATATCAAAACTAATTCTTCCCATGACCTTCTCTTTATTATTTTATTTGAATATGCTTCGAGTTAAGATTCCTAATCGCATCTCTTTTTTCAATTTCGTCAATAAGTAAATCGAGACATATTTCCTCCTCCATTTTGTACGTCGCTCCGTGCGTCCAACCACCTCAAACCGCGCGGTCCGCGCGGATCATCTGAACAGGTCGAGACAGGACTGTAGTTCTTGTCCCGCGCGGCGTCGCGCGGGACAAGAACTTGCGCGCGGTGCACGGCGGCGCGCGCGGTCCCGCGCGGCACCGCGCGCTCATGTACACAGCAACATAGATTTGTTACGATCTTGAACCGCGCGCCGAGCCAACCGCGCGTCGCCGCGCGGTCATCTGAACTTAGCCTTATTTATTTAACCATAAACTAAATCAAGTGTGGGTAGTGTGAAAATGTAGCGCAAATGATAATAATTGCACTTCAGTCTGCTCAGGACCACGGTCGTTGCAATGTAACCGTAAAGTAAATAAATGTGGTAACTCAATGTTTTGTTCAACCGATAAATCCCAGTTTCAATATTTATGAAAACAATAATGTCTATTAACGATGCAAGTAGCAGAGCCTCGATTCGAGAAGAAAGATGGAGCTCAGTAAGTTTTTAATTTTCTCTGTAGCCAATTAATGGAGTGTAAATAAAATAATTTTAACACAAAATCACCTAGTTGAACAAAATCCACTGAATTACGACGGAATAAACAAAAAAATACAGCTTAAATACATGAATGGTTCATTGAACTGGAGGCAACTCTGATGCATGCCAATGGTACCGCTCCAGTTATTTATTGCTAAACAGAACAAAGGCGCCATTGCTAGCGTTTTATTTCCGCATGTCCAATACGTTTGGATTAACAGTGGACATTCCTACACCATTCTAAACTTTATGATAATGACGTAAAAGATACGACTAATGTTTATTACATTAAAAGTTACTTATTTTCAACGTATTTTAACGTCACTACTAAAATATACTATATTTCAACGTAGACGTCAGAAAAGATGGTCTGCCTCTCGTCTGCAACGTAAATGCCAACATACATAGTTTTTCATCTATTTGCAGTTGACGAAACTGCAGGGTAGCTGCGATTTAAATGCATGTGCAGTTGGCGGTTGGCAGTTAAGATGCAGACTGAGTGCAGATTGTCTTTAATTGTAGGTTTTAGTCAATCGTTTGTTAATAAATGGGTCAATACCCGGCCTACCACGGACTTGTGTCGAATGCATGTTTATTATATTTTCTTTTTTTTTTATTGGAAGGTGAGCACTTAATAAAAATGATTGATGACCTCTCAGAAAACTGTAAGCAGTGATCAAATAATACCCAGAAAATGCCGTAAAAGTAATATTGGACACAGTTATAAACATTATGCAATTATTTAGGTCTTAAACTCGACATGCCTGGACTTTGGTCACCTAGATATGGTGCTTACTACGTAATTAGAAAGGTACGAGTATTATCATTATTTGATGATTGTATAAAATATAGTTTAACTCGTGGCGTAAAAAGGAACGTCCATAATTTATAGTCCCCATGCATGTTTCAATGCTGCTGTCACTGCTTGGCTTTGAAACCAATTTTATAGAACGTACGTGCACAAAAATTGGATCCAATATTACAATTTCTGTGGTCCCTTGTTCACTTTTCACAATCGTACAGTAATTATCAAGTGGCTATAGCAACAACTTACACATACGAGTACATGGTGTTCATTATTTTTAAGTCTCACGAATCTTCCTCGAAGTGTAGTTTTGATTCATGCATTGAGAAAAAAAATAAAAGAGCCCCATTTTAGAAAAAAAAAAAACTGATTTAAGAACCAAGAAAAGACCGGTGATTCACCCTATTCCACCTTTTGGAAAGTGTCGATGAGGCCAACGGTTCAGCAACAGCCTTGTCACTTTACTTAGCCTTGAAGAGACTTGGTTGTATCTGTTCGGAAATACCTTTACCTAACCTATTCAGACGACGGGAACGCATTCCATCCCCTAGCAGTTCGCATTATGAAAGATGAAGGGAATCACTTCGTACGGGCCAATGGAATGCCAACAACCTAGGTGTTAGTAACATGGCAGCTGTATTTGATAATATCCTGAACGTCGAGCCTAACGTTTAACTGGAGACCAAGATCTTAGAGCCACAATAAATTTAAGAGAACTTCTTCTCTCATGAGTTATGTAAATTATAACTTGTTAGGTTTTGGGGCAGATTTACATACTCCCATAAAACGTGATATAATAAACCAATAGTTCTCTACTTTGCATCAGTGTTTAACTAGGATAAAAATAATCAAAAATAATAGTTTACCCACCTTAATCGACATGAGTGTCTTGTGTTTGCTTTCGATTTCCCGGCCTGGCTCCAGTGGTTTATGTATTTGCTGTTGTTGATAGAAAACCAATAAAACGATGACAAATTGTAAGGCGGGATATAGAAAAAGTTTTGAGTTTCTGCGGGTGCCAGATTACTTTCGGCCTTAGCTTATTATTGTTGCTTGTTGTTTCTTCTGAGAGTTTTCATGCCACCCTGTGTGTTACATTCCTGTCATCATGTTCTACCTGACATGATTATCAGTTATATATAATGTGTTCAGTTTAGCGCTTAATTTGTTTGTATGATCTGTAAGAAACTGACTGTCATAAGTCAAACTTAGACAAACACTAATTTTCTAATTTTGCCACGGCATAAAAGGCAACATCATGAACACAATCTAGTACATACTAGACTACATGAAGTTAACTGTAAAAAATATGAAGTCAGAGAAAAGTACTTGACAATTTAGCGAATAGTTACCATTGGTGCAAAACAATTGTGGCTTCTAACGCTCCGCCCCACAAAGTAAAACTCCTGAATCTTCCCAGCCGATTAGCTCGCTCAGAATAAAGGCAAAAAAGTAATTGAAAATCTTTGAAAACTTTCCAATATAAAATTCGATTCAACACAGAGGCGGTACGGTAATGTGGTTTCAGCTACACTCACGAGCAAAGTTAAGGAGTCTGATAAAATTGCGACGGCTCCAAAACCAGCCGACGGCCTCCACTAAATATTGAATAACAGCGTTGACGATGGACGATGCGAACGAAATACTATTCGACTTTTGCGCGTTAGGCTTACGCGTATCTCTCATGTACCTATCCCTTATACTCGTGAATACCGTCGTCGAGTGTTTTGCGTCAGTAAACGTCTCACTACCGCCTCTTCTGTTTGCTGTGGAAAGGCACTACTACAAGAATAGTAAACATTCTAATAACATTTTTCGCCTA
This sequence comes from Pandemis corylana, assembly GCA_949127965.1. Taxonomy (NCBI): domain Eukaryota; kingdom Metazoa; phylum Arthropoda; class Insecta; order Lepidoptera; family Tortricidae; genus Pandemis; species Pandemis corylana. The sequence continues at coordinate 8,284,288 of OX421866.1, read as the reverse complement.
TGTAATAGGAAACAGAAGTATTTAAATTTAACCGTCATGTGTTTTGACTTCATTTGATTGCAAAACACGTCAAGACGGAGTCCTCTGAACGGCGAAATGAAGTGAGGTCGGTTCAAGCTACGCCTTAGCGTGTGACCTAAACGGTTGCACGCACACTTACTTAACGCAACTCTGCCAAGCAAACTGGCTGAGACTATTATTTAAATCGGCCTCGCTTTGCTGTTTACAGCACACCGTTTTGTCCTTTTATTTGGTCGGAGCGCGTACCCACAATTTGTATACCCGGCCCTTTATTTTTGCACGTCAGTGCACTTATAAAGTTTGACGCGTCACCTCTCGGTATCGAAAATGCATCGGATAGTAAGAAGGCTTATACGCTGACTTTCAACTAGTTTCGGAGTGCTAAGCGCGACTCGCATTTGCCCCTTCCATTATTCAGAGGGGGATGTGCTTATGTCAATGAAGATATCGCGGGGAAGCTTCAGCAGGCTGGCATGGCAACATCGGGCTAATAGGCGTTGCCATTATAATAAAATACCGGGGTTTTTTTCTGTAATTTTAAAGTACAATTTGTTTTGCTAGGTATAGTCGACCAAGAAAGTGCGTTACTTTTTTAATCCCCGACGCAAAAAGAGGGGTGTCAAGTTTGACGTCGTTGTCTGTGTTTGTGTCTGTCTATGGGATCGTAGCTCTCCAGCGGATGGGCCTATTTGGATGCGGTTTTTTCAATTCGAAAGCCAGTTTCCTTGCAGTGGTTCTAAGCCATGTTTGGTGAAAATCGGTTTAGTAGTAGAATATCAGCAGTTTTCCAAAATGATGTCAGACATTTTTGGCATAAAATCGTTTTTTTTATTTACGTATTACTCGATGAACGCGTGGGGGGGGGGGGGTTTTCAAAATTTTTAATCTAAGTAATGTTATTTTCGTGACAGTGTCAAGAAAAAAACAATAATGCTAATTATCACTTTGACTTGTCGGTAAACAATAAGCTTTGATGTTTTAAGCCGCACTAATGACTTTGACCCTTAGGGTGGTAAAGGACTTTCGCGTTGGACTGGTTCGGTTAGATCAAAGAGATATTAACCAATTCAATTGGTTATGGTTAGCCTCATTCATCATAATTTATATCATTACGTCTTATTCCTCCGAGATCATTATACTTACACAAATCCTTGTTTAAATTAAAATACTTTACAACAAAAACTTAATGAACAAAAAACATAATTCATCTTTCTACTACTCTACCACAGACAGCAAAAAGTCATTTTAAGGTCTGAAACCAAATTAAACAGTAGTCAAACAAATGTCGTCAAAATGGTACTGAAACAATTTTCGAATGGATCTATGATAGTTTTATTGTATGCGACATTATGAAATTATGATACGAGTAAAAATAGCATGCACTAACACGCTTGAAAATAAAGTCACCTAAATAAATAAACAAATGAATCGTCGAAATGTATGTACGCGCATAACTTCTAAACGACTGCAGCGAATTGCATAATTCATTTTTAGTTGTATTTGGTACTGTTTACTTATTTTTAATATTTTTTCACAAAAATGTCCATTAAAATCGTCATTGTTAAGTACATATCAGAACAGGAAGTCCATTACTGTCTAGTTATTAACTTTTTAAAAATGCAAATCACCATTATAAAAAATAAAGGCACAAGACTTAAAACACCAAAGTAAAAAAAAAGCTAGTACGACAACGTGTTTATCTGTGTCTGAAATAGCTTTAGATGTTCTGGGTAGAAAAATACTCTCTTCAAATGCCATTGATAGAAAAAGGCGGCAAAGCAAAAATAATTAATAATTTATGTCAATTACATTTCATTTATTTTTGTTGTTCTTTTCTTTTTCGATTTATGAGAAAAGCACTATACTTGCCTCGGCCAGAATAGCCTGCTTCCTGGCCTAGACAGTAATGTACTATTATGTGACTAAAAAATATGTAAGCGTTATATCTACCCTCTTTCTTTTCTTAATTGAACAGCAGACATATTAACTGTTTGGAAAGTTAAAACTGTTAAGGACACTCGACTTTCTATTCTCCGTGATAGCTACTTGGTATGGACTGTTTCTAAAGTATACGGAGGATGACGGAGACACCTTCTTAACGTATTACTATTTGTAGACTGTAGAAACTAATAAAATAAAACAATTTAAATTATACTGAAAATTCAACACGCAACGCTGACAAGAGCAATGACACGACTACTTTCTTTTGTTTTCATTTCTTCCAGGGCTACGTTCAGTAACTAAAGTGTCAGTGTGATTATCGTCGGGTGAAAATCGTCCGATCATGAACACACTTACTGAACGACTTGGGGCGTTCTTCTGTCAAAAGTTTCAATTGAAGTATGATTTCGTATTCGTAATAATAAGTTTATATCCCCAGCGTTCGAATTATAAATTTTGCCTCATATCAACTGTCAAAGTGACGTCTGTGCGTTTTTTACCCATCTATTTTACGGGGTGACCGGTGCGATCGCCCGACGACGCCCGACGATGTTACTGAACGACTTGGTGTGATCGTCCGATGATCGCACTGACTTACTGAACGGGCCAGTGCGTCGTCGGGCGTCGTCGGGTGATCAAACTGAACGCACCCCAGCGCTGCGTGCAATTAAGTTTATAAGCGGCCAGGGCTAAAATCTAAAATAGGATAATTTTATAAAGAGGTTATAAGACGTAGCTGCCTAAATAGGTGCGTCGCCTACACTATTTCATTATTTAAAGGCAAAAGTATAACAGTATTTCAAACACAATGGTAGCACAAGGCAGACTGACAGAAGCTACAATACACTGACACGTATCAACACTAAAATAGGCCGCATTCAGCCAGTAGCCAACACTCCGAAACGAAAAGCGTAAACTAACTTGGTGGCTAGCCTAGACGTCCATGACACTTTGGTTGAAGGAAAGTTAGGTGGACCTCGATAAGTTCCCGTCGAGAGTAATGTAATGTTAATCAGTCACTAATGAAACACAGATAGGCTAAGGTTTTTATCTTGGTACTAATAATACCAATGCTTATTGGAAATCATAACCGATTTAACTATTTAACCACTTCTGCATAAATGCAAGATTTTGTGACCCTGGGTCTAAATATGTTAGCAAAAACAGTTAAGTTAGAGCGGCTTATACAATCTGTAAATTTTGTAAATATATCCATTCTAGCATGTTGGCAAAATCGAAGCTTTAAAAAAAACCAAAGTGTTGAGTTGAAAGCTATGCTGTGCTTTCTGGGCGTCCAAAGCCATGAATGACTTGGAGCAAGACATATTTTAAACCTGACTATCAATTTTCAGGATCCTTTATACATTTACAAATTTCTTGAATGCTTCCACGAGTTACTCAACCGTTTATAAAAGAGTATATCTGCCAGCGAAGGAAAACACAGATTGTATAACAATTCTAAACCTAACCAATTTTCCTAAAGTCACCTTGCCCTATTTACCATTTTGTCTTCTCCTTTGTTTAGCTACTTTTTGTTTCTTTGAATAAAGATTAAACGCAACCGAATATAATACGTGCGCAATGACATTGTTGTTTGGAGGCCCCTGAAAGTAATGGGCAAAGCCTTAAAGCCTTAATAAGGGATTCGGCAATTTAATAAATTCGCCTCCAGCATCTCTTGTATCATACAATTCTTTAATTTTCCGGCGTTATCCCTAAGCCCCGCTTCTGAACTAAGTCTCCAATTTACGTTTCGACATGATTTTTACGTTTCGCTAACCCGAAACGTCAGCCTAGCTTTTAATTTATAAGTTATCATGTCTTATTTTGCTTTCTGAGATTCTCGATAGTCTTATGCTGTTTTTGGTTCTTTCGCAAACAAAATATTTTACAAAAGGAAAGATTACTAATTCGACTTCTTTGGACTAAAATATACTTGGGTGCAAAGAAACCGGGTCACTTTTCGTACAACTTTCTACGGGAAGCGACCCGGTTACTTTGCTCCTGAGTATAGTTTAGTGTTTTGGCTTAAGTCAAAATCATTATCAGTCATTAAAAGTACATGAGTAGGTAGCTACTTACAATGTTTTAACTTCAATTAAAAGTTAAACATAGTCGGAAGGTAGTCGTTACTTAATTAAAAGGTAGGTATCCCTGAAAACAAATAAAAATGAAATATTTTTAATGAAACAGGACTCCCAGGATATCAAACCAAAAATAGTAAATGACGGCATGAAAATATTCTTCAACTTGTTTCTAACTCACTTAACTTTCTTTCTGATAAAATTTAGGATTTTGTTCTCTTCAGTTGTATCTATACATATAATAAAATCGTTGAGACCAAAAAATCTGTACATTGAAGATTTAAAAAAAAAAACCGACCAGGGTGACTTAAAATCGGTAACTGAACATATTAAAACCATTTTTAAAATTTTTGTTTGTTTGTTTGTTTGTTTGTTTGTTTGACTGAGCATCACGTAAAAACTACTGAACGGATATTAATGAAATGTTCACAAATCGATTCCAATTAATTCAGAATAGGATATAGGCTACAGAAATTTTGGAAAATTTTGGAAAAAGGGGGTGAAAAGGGGGGTTAAAGTTTGTATGAAAAAAGAAAATTAGATTGTTCTAGAATCATGAAACTCAGAATAAATGCTTAGTAATAAAAATAAAAAAATACCTGTTTTAGCATTTTTTTAAAATCTCATCCAGAGATGCAAAAAAGAGGGTTTTGTGTTTAAAATTAATTAACTTCATACACCTATACAATAAAAGCCAATGAAGTGTAACCTTTTAAAGTTACTACATAATACTTCCAATTTAATACAGGTAAATATAATTTCTCAGTTTTCTTGAAATTTGATTTTTGAGGTGATTACGCACAAAATAGCGGAACTCAAGAAAATCAGCTTTCCTCGGTATAAGTAGTTGGTAATAGTTACAAACATAATAATACTACGAAGAAAATAGATAGATACAAATGTACATAAGACATATAGCCGGAAAAGCGTGTCAATTGTGAAAAAACATTAATATAATAATTACATGCTGTACAGGCATTTTTTCAACGAAGAGATTTTTGACAAACCTAAATCAACCTAAATTGGCGTCCTAAATTGTGTTCTTTACCTAACACCTAAAGTTCAATATGCAATACCGTTACTTTTGTTTTTATTTATTGCGCAATTATTCACAACGCGTTCGGTTTTTGAACGCACTCTTATTTGATAGCCTGATATTAATATGAGGGCGGCGTGAAACGCTTGGCTGTATGTTCTTGGTACCTTTGCCTATAAAAAGCAAAATCAAAGGGCGCGTTTTCGCCTGCGCTACGAACATGTCAGAATTTTATTGTGAAAAGTTGGTGCTTTTAGTATGAATCTGACAGCGAGCGAACCTAAACTGAATCGCATTAAGACATCATGGCAACTATGGCAAGGCCCCTGTAGGTAATTAATTTGTAGAATGATAATAAGTGTTAATAATCTGTAATTACGTACTTACTTAAACCAAGAAAATAAATTAAAAAAGCTTCTGCTAGAAAAAATTTAGTCGCAAAATATTAATTAAAACGGATTAGTAAATGAATTTTTAGTCGTAAGGTAAAAACAGGTAAACATTTATGTATTATTTGGTTAGAATAGATTTAATTTTTTAAATTAATCAGGGTACAAATATCGTTAAAGTGAGCGCAGTATTCGCCAATAAGCGTCATAGTTTGGCGAAATTAATAGTGATGTAATTAAAACTGTACTTAGCTTTTTTGAATAAAGAAACTATAAACAAAACTATAAATAAAACTATTTGTAAAATAAAGTATAAATAAATGTGATGAGTCATTAACCAGTTTGCACTTGATTTTTTTTCAAGATTCCGTGTCGCAAATTATTATTTTCATGACGTAATTCTAAAAGTATAGTTTCGTACATACTTTCAGTGGTTCATGTGACGAAGTTAATAGTCATAATAATAATAATTTTGATATCGAGAAAAGCCGTAAGTATCACAAAAACACACGCGGACGAAGTCGCGGGCAACAGCTAGTTTCAATATAATTTTATAACGCTGTGAAGCGTACCACTTTATTTAAACTCAAAGCGTTATTAATTCTTTACGAATTTAGACGGAGTGAAACCAGGACTTTTGTAAATGCCCAGTCACTTAGTTTCGTGTTGAAATTATTATGAAGTCTAATATAATTATGTAATAGTTTATTTGCAAGATGGTTCGCTTAGTCGCAAACACATAAAATGGAATTTAACCGCACACTAAATGAAACATAACTAAACGGTTTTATTGGGGACTTACCTTCACAACTTGAATAAACTTTTCAGGTCTCAAGCTGTTATCTGGTGGACAAATACCCACTCAGACTGCTTCAGAGGGTACTACAATATTATCATGTTGACATGCTAGAGCGCACATCCATAACTTAAACACACAAAAGAACATTCTTCAATTTTTCGAGTTTCTGGAACGGGTTTAAAAACAAAACGTGATGTAAAGAATTATTTTTCTTGGTATTTTGAAACGTCGTATTATTTAAAACATTGGCGGAATATATTTAAATGGTTTTTTATAAAGTTTCTGTGTGGCAGTCAGTTTATACAGTAATCTTGAAGACCACTGCATGGGTTTTCACGGCGTTTTCACAGGTAGATTCGGCTAAGCCTGAAGCAAAATATTATACGCTAGTTTAAAATCCGCCCCGCCAGTCTCATAAAAAAGACGTCTTACATAAACGTAACCAGGAGAGTTTTCTTTGGACGTATATATAAGTATGGCGTCGAAAAGGTCAAAAATGTCTACCGTTCAACTTGCCTACAACACGTCAGCAATATACCTTATTTTAACGGTTCTCAGCCCTGTTTATTGCAGTAACAAGAAGTTTTTGGTATTGTTCTGGTATATTTCAGCAGTGGTCCGTTTCTCGACGCTACAAGTTACAATTTCACAAGTGTACACTAACAACACAATCAATTAATCAACGGTTGCGTACTTGATCAATATTGCTAGTGTAATAAATAAATAAATAAATAAATATCTTGGGACAATTTACACCAATTGACCCAGCCCCAAACCACAGTAAATAAATAGACCAGTATGGAAGCTAGGCATACTTTTTGAAATAAATACCTACGCTCCGTTAGAGCGTTAGGGTTGTCGATTTAATTTATATAAAATTGTAAAGATTTTTGTTTAGTTAGCGCTATAATACCAGCTAGTAACGCCTGTTTTAAAGTAACTAGCTACACTTAATTAAGAGTATTAGGGTTGGCACCCTTAATTTGTCTAAAAAAAAGACAAACGTTTATTTGGTTTCTATGATGGACACGGCACTATAAAACTGTTTTTTTTTCTAATTCTTTGTAAATTAATAAAGCTACTTTGCACTTTATATGTTGTCTCTGACAACAACATCGAAAAGATCCAATAGGTAATTAAAAAGTTAAAAATGGCGGCTACTTTTTTTCATTTCGTTAACAGATTCGATGTCGGAGATCAACCATATCCCCAGATATCGATTTTGAAAGCAATCGATCGAATAATTAAAAAGTTCAAAATGGCGGCTATTTTTTCTCATTCCGTCCACGGATTCGATGTCGGAGACCAACCGGATACCCAGATATCGATTTTGAAAACAATCGGTCGAATAACTAAAAAGTTCAAGATGGCGGCTACTTTTTCTCATTCCGTTAACGGATTCGATGTCTGAGACTAACCATATCCCCAGATATCGATTTTGAAAGCAATCGGTCGAATAATTAAAAAGTTCAAAATGGCGGCTACTTTTTCTCATTCCGTCCACGGATTCGATGTCGGAGACCAACCAGATACCCAGATATCGATTTTGAAAACAATCGGTCGAATAACTAAAAAGTTCAAGATGGCGGCTACTTTTTCTCATTCCGTTAACGGATTCGATGTCTGAGACTAACCATATCCCCAGATATCGATTTTGAAAGCAATCGGTCGAATAATTAAAAAGTTCAAAATGGCGGCTACTTTTTCTCATTCCGTCCACGGATTCGATGTCGGAGACCAACCGGATACCCAGATATCGATTTTGAAAACAATCGGTCGAATAACTAAAAAGTTCAAGATGGCGGCTACTTTTTCTCATTCCGTTAACGGATTCGATGTCTGAGACTAACCATATCCCCAGATATCGATTTTAAAAGCAATCTGTCAAATAATGAAAAGTTGTGGTATAGGTAAAGTACGTATCGGAATTTGGCAAGACATCCTTCAAATGCAGTCCTATATATATAAAATAGTAGGTATATTATAGATGCAAGATGATACCGACGAAAGTCCGTAGTAGAATTTTCACCAAAAACGTGCTCCATAATATATGGCAACTACTTTATCATTTAAACAGCCTAACGTTTTATTTAACAGAAAAAGCATTTTATTTAATAATAATGTATTCTTATCTTTCAACATCAGCAGGGAGTTTAAAAAGCTCCGGTTGTGAAAAAGTCGAGTTCAAGCAGCCGTACACTGCGCAATACGCTCTTGGCATGTTTAACACGAAAAAGATCGCGGACTGTCTGGGCGCACGTAACAAACAACCGCTCGACTCAACGCGGCACTCGCGACTGACGGCACCTCGAGATCCCCTGAGGGGCCGTGTAAAGCGCGCGCCTGTGTGCGTGTTTCGTTTCAACCGATTTGTTCGTAGTTTCCTTACCGCTTTAGCTTATATATATACTGTGCCCAAACTAAGCAAAGCTTGTACTATGGGTACCAGGCAACGGATAAACATACTTATATAATGTAGATAAACACATACTTATATGCACACAACATTCATGACTCGGGCACAAACACACTTACTTACTACGTACTTACGTAGGCTTGTAAAATTGTAACTTGTAACTTCGAGACACGGGCCACGGGTATCATAATAGATTAATAAATGTTTACTCTTATTAAGCGTTTCATCGTAATTTTTGATTCAAAATTACGATAAAACGCCACTTTGCACATCGATCAACGTACAGAAATATTTTGTAAATCACAATTAAAAACTCCCTAAAATGTTTACAAGGCCCGAAATAATCAAACACCTGCTGAAATTCTTATTCTGGATACATTTTATGACTGTATTAAGCGGTCATCGCGAGAACATGCTGGCAGAAACTAAGCTTCACTGAATACCCCCTTATGTTACACCTCTCCCCCAAGTTCTGAACGTTTGCGAGTCTGCACCTTCGGGCTAGCCTGAATGAGCACGTCTGCAAATTGTTATCTTAAGTAAGGCCAAGGATACACGGTAAAAAATGTAAACACACGTTCAGGGGTTGAAACATTTAAACATGAATAAATTATATACAAATTTCAATATCTCTCTATTATACTCTTTACCAGCAGGGTTATTGCTGGTAATTATTGTAGGGGTGGAGATAGAAACAACTTTTGCAGTCTATTTCAAATCTGATTTTTAATGTAACAAATGCGTGCTTATATACTAAACTGTACCGATTCTACTTAACAATCTTCTTCTTAATCTAATCAGACTGACGTGACCAATCTGCCCAAGAGAAACACGTACAAACGTGCTTAAACCAATGTCACGCAACCATGTGACATCCGTCACATAGCTCCCCCCTTAATAAAAAACATGTGTTGAAAAAAAGTACCTAAATAAATAAAATAACACACTGCACATGTTACGCCGAAAACTGATTATTGTTAACTCCTGAATCGCACGACGCGCCCAGACCTAGTGACGTATGCGCGTGAAGTTGCTGAGTCGCCGCTATCGCAATCTACATCTGTCTGACCCAGGGTTGTAAATCCCCATCAACCGTTCGCACTGTCTGTTGACTTGCTTTGACCGTAATTGCAGGCGTTGAAAGCTCTGTAACTCTTGTCTGTCAACTTGCGACCATATCACTAAAATCTTGTGATACTCCAAAATAGCTGCTTCCAAGATAGCTTGCTTACACTGATACAGTTGCTCCCATGTCCACCAAAAAAACGTATACCACCTTGTCGGTCGGTAATTGTAAGTCGGTTAGAGGGATGAATAGCACAGAGTTCCGTCGTGTCTTGTGCTAATCTTAGTTCCCCTGACGCTGAGCACCGTTTAAATTCCTCCACGCACATGGCTTCAAACATCTTTGTGTATTCTCGCGAAACCTTGAATGAAAAAATGCAGAATCGATTCCTCCGTTCTCTTGACCTTGATCTTGATGCAAACCGCCAATTCTGCTGACTACTGTTGATGGAAACCCACTCGCCTACGTAACTCGTTTATGTCGAGTTGCATTTGCGCGAGCTGGGTCGAAACGCTAACTAAGCTACTTGTGACGTCATCCGACTTGCTACTTCGATTCGACTGCTTACCACGGTCGCTTCCGACGTTTTAATCTTCTCAAATATTCTGTCTGCAACCTTGCACTTGCACCTCCAAAACTCCGAAATTCGGGACACCACGGACGCAGAGGCAACCTCCAAACCATCGGAACTTGCCCCAGAAGTGGCTGCTGTCTTCGGCGGTGACATCTCGATGATCTTGCGGCAATCAAAACGTTGACGAGCTTGTTCTTCGCGGGGTCACCACTTTACCAGCAGGATTGTTGCTGGTAATTATTATAGTGGTGGAGATAGAAACAACTTTTGCAGTCTATTTCAAATCTGATTTTTAATGTAACAAATGCGTGCTTATATACTAAACTGTACCGATTCTACTTAACAATCTTCTTCTTAATCTAATCAGACTGACGTGACCAATCTGCCCAAGAGAAACACGTACAAACGTGCTTAAACCAATGTCACGCAACCATGTGACATCCGTCACATACTCGTTGAAGTCTGAATTATATAAAATTATTTGAAAAGTCCGAATCAGCCGTATTTATGACAAAACTATCTATTGTTTCGAAAAACATGTTGTCAATGTTGCTTTGAAAATTGTATTTCAATTACGTATTTTATCTCGTCTCGTTGGCCTTACTTTACCAGAGTATTTAGTATTCAAATATTAAAACACTACGAGCAATCTATAAACTGGCTTCAGCACATAAAGGAATATACGTAGTTTGCTGGCTTCTTGCCTTGAAAGATAAACATATTAAGTGTCTGATGTCTGCATGTCTAGGACGCAGCTTGCTTTCGCAGTTTATGTTAGAGGTAATTTTGTCTAATGTACTCGGAATCACAATCGCGTTCACCGTTTCTTTCTCTGTAATAGTATAGACTGAGGGTGGAAAGGGATGGTGAATGTGATTTTGGTCACTGGTGGGTTAAGGCTTTCCCCATGTTCTTCATCATTACAGTAATTGAAAAAAAACAGTCAATTAAATACGTTCTAACTAAAATTATATTCACATTTCTATCTACGCAATAGTTAAGACTGATTCTACGCTTCTGGAAATATTAATAATTATATTGCATCTACCTAAAATGGATAATGGCCCCAGAGACTTCCGTGGGTCTCATGCCCTCGTCATTCCATCGCGACCTGTGTTATACCGGATATCGTCCACCCTGATTTACCATACATTGCTTCGTTTATTCATGTACTATATTTAATCTTCTTAAATGAAAAAAAAGTTCTGACTGACTGATTTACCCGTTAAGGCTGGATTGGATGAATAGAATACGAATTAGCATAGATTGCTTTAAGTATATAAAGAATAAGGACAGATTTTAATTCCACAGCAATTTTTGTACGGTTTTTTTATATTGGCTGTATCTTTTGATTGCATTGAATTAGAAGTCTGATTTTTTTCATAACTGCAAGGGATTTCAAATTTGAGTATTTATTATTAATTTCAGTTTGATACTTCCACGCGTTCCTAAGAAAGGGGGCTAGGCAAGCGGACACATATGGACATCAAATGTTTCTATAAGGATTGCGATTTTTCCTTTTCTGGCACGGAACCTTTACGATTAATTAAGGTATTCAAGTCGTATGTAATGAAGTAGGTATTTTAAAAAGTCCGTTCCCGTTTTAATCGGCAATTTCGTGCAATTAAAAATAATAACGGTTATTGTGCGCATGTGGACGTGCCCTGTGATTTAACGGGCGGTCGCGTAATTGATATGACTCCCATAATTTTCGATAAAATATCGCTATAGTTACTTTTAATGTTTTGGCGACATTCATAGCTGTAGACGGCTAGCACGTTAACCTGACTTAGTTTGCGTGAATTTAACATTAACATTCAGGTTCACAACATGAACACCTATTAAGATTTAGCTTGCCAGCGCAACAGCAAGAGAGCTATGCCCGAGTGTAGTAAATATACATGACATAGACTACTTTGAATGTCAATAAACTGAAAGTTCATAGAATTTGAAATGCATACTGATTCAAAATATAAAATGCATTTTTCTCAAAAAATCACAGCTTAACAGGATTGTAATAGAATAAACCTAACCTAACCTAAACCAATCTGTAGATTACTCAAAAATGTTTATAGCTAATAGTTTCACCGAAAATTGAATTATGTCATACTTTGAACCATTATTGTATTTTGATCCGCGAATAATGCTTTTCTCAGAGGTTATATAATGTAACTAACCGAAACTTGTAGTGGGTTCGGCCCCTTGGACTTTAATCTCGATATTTAGCGCCTAGGCCATTTGATTAAGTTGTAATGGTCAGCCAGGCGTTTGATAAGCCTTTTAGGTGCGGAGCCAAAGGAGCTTGTGTCCTTTGTGAGACCTTTGTATGTTAAGTGGCTGCTCTCCTATACAGCTTCTGTCTCAATCGATATGACTCAGTATTACTACAACCGAGGACAGTGGCAATGGATCTTATACTATTTAAATTTTAGCAGAAAAGGAGGTTTCTATTTCCGTCGTGTTAGAGGTAGACAGTGACATTAATATGTATTTTCTTATAACAGACTGTCTTGTAACTTTTATGATGAACTAGCTGTTGCCCGCAACTTCGTCTGCATAGAATTCGTTTATCGCTATCCCGCAGGAATTACGCAATTTTATGATGATGAAAAGTAGGTTATGTATTATGCCAGACTATAATCTATCTATGTTCCAAATTTCATCCAGATCTGTCCAGCTGTTCTGGCGTGAAAGGGTAACAAACATCCATACTTACAAACTTTCGCGTTTATAATATTAGTAGGATAAGGAGGTATCTGTTCAACAGTGATACAAGTTAAAGTGAAATGATTGTAAAATACATATCAATTAAACAATTTACAGGCTACGATCCAATAGATTAAAACCGCTGAACTTTATTTATTTGAATATGTGACATAAAATCGCATATAATTCGTTGAATGCCTTAGTCTTAGCCTTAAAACCGACTAAACACCATGATATTGTCAGTTGTTACCTTCGACACATATTTTCTATTAAAGGTACTGTAAATTGTTAAAATTAATTAACTTAACATTATCCATTACATGAGCCCATCGAATTTAGAATAGGCTTGATTAATATATTCATGGAGATAAATTAGTTGCTATGTAAGGTAGCTCTTATGCAAATCAGTGACTCAACAGGTTCATGTTATAGTCAGGCATTATTCCATTAATGAGTTTAAAAGGTTAATATTTTTTTACATACTTAAATTATCATTTTATTGTAAGATTATCAATACTCTCGGTGTCGCGAACTCCTTTCTTTTGATACTTTTTTATATCTTTTTTAATTATTTTGTTTTTGAAGTCTATTGACACATGTTTGTTAGTTGTTACGTAGCTCAGTAAAGCAATAATTCGTTTTCATGGTGTTCTCATTTTCTTCTATAATTATCATATCATACAGTCCACAGATCGTACGCTACACTCGGGACTTGATTGCGCTTTTGTTTCTGCTAAAATTACATCGTTTTGGTCTGACGGTCACGTGACCTGACTCGAGTTTAACATTTTTTACCCATCCCAAAAAAAGCACAACGCCGCTAAAGAAGTCAAAAATGAAAAACGTCAGCTTTTCGGACCCTGTTCTGATTCTCCCGACACACGTAACTTAATAACTCCAAACAATTTTCTCTATATTTTAGCGGTTTTCAACTTAAATATTTTTATTCGTTGCTCTGTTTACCTCTTATTATAGGTTTAGGTAATCAGGTGTGAATCGAATCGAGCAAACACGAAACGGGCGGGCTTGATTTACATTCCAATTTAGTTCTGCACTCGGCGCCGGTTTTTCAGGGCAGCATTACGCGCGCTACATTTTCTAGTTTTGTCTGAACAAATAAAAACTTTTTTCGTTCTGTTTTTCTCGTTTGATAAAGTTGTTCCGGTGATTGCCTAATTTTGATGGTAGACTTCTTTTAGAGAGCCCTGAACAGTTTATTTTTTTGAGGAGACCATCGATGTGTTAAGTTTCGTATTTTGAAATTTGCAATACGACGTAGTAACTGTGCTGTAATAACTGTTGAATTTTTGTTTTTGTCATTTGAGTTAGAACCTTACCTTAGTAAATAATTTTATTTGTTCATGACAATGCTTATCATTATGACAAGATTCTGTTGGTGGCCCAGGAATTAAATTGATTGAATGTTACAGTACACAATAAGATTTAAAGCCAAAAGTATTTCTTAAGAAATTCATGACATTACATACCTACTTAGGTAAAAATTACTAGAAAGGCGTACGCGTTCCCATGACTACCTACCTAACTTAAGCTAACGCTTTCGGAGAATTCCGCTATTTTTCCTAAATTTATTGATATCGATATTATAATTTTCTTTACAAGTACTTAAGTAAGATCTGTGAAAGGTATTGTAGTAAACGTTTTAAATTAGAACGTTGTTCTTTGAGCATCAGTTCACAACGAAAGGCAGTGGAAATATTTCTTGTAGCAAAATGTATTCCAGTGATCCAAAAATCGACGAAATCCGTACACTAAAAACACTTTCCAAAAGGATTTGTATAAAGTCAGAAGCGCGGAGATACGTTCTTCGGCAAGAGCAACAAAACAGTGCTATCTGGGGAGTATTTCACGAAACCTAACAATCGGTGAAATGAACATTCGTATTTTTAAGCTCGATTCGTTCGTGTTTTATTTCACAAAAACTCTTTGGCATAATGATATAAAAATATAAAATTTTGTTCTGCAGTTTATAGTGAGTTTTATTATTCAACGAGTATTTTGTGTTGAATTACTCCGTTATT
The DNA here is from genome assembly GCA_949127965.1 of Pandemis corylana. Classification (NCBI taxonomy): domain Eukaryota; kingdom Metazoa; phylum Arthropoda; class Insecta; order Lepidoptera; family Tortricidae; genus Pandemis; species Pandemis corylana. The sequence continues at coordinate 8,269,217 of OX421866.1, read as the reverse complement.
CCTAAAAGGTTGTTAAGTTTATTTTAACTTGAAGTTTGTTTGATTCCCCTTTGACATTCATCGTTGCGAGACACAAAGAATTAGTTTTGGGATGCGAGTACGAAAACCTCCTAATGTATGATCGAGCATTAGGTATGGTTCTCCTCTGGCAGAGAGATAGAGAGCATATCTTCTAATGGTCAGACGCCATATTATACATACGTTTTTTATGTATACGAATGAGGGGTTTAGAAATGATTTCACAGCGGGAATCAGGTGAGTAACGTGGCTTTTACTGCCTGCCGTTCTTACAGAGAGTTATTGACCTGATACTAAAATATGTTTGATAGTGCGAGACTCTATTTAACATACAAATAATAATTGTAACTGCGTTGCAAAATTGTTTATTTTATCTGAAAAGTAATTTAAACCTTTTCTTTCTTTTTAAACATACAAAACAAATCATTGAATTCAATCAGATGATACTTTGTGGAGATCGCTAACAGGTTTAGTGGTATCAGAGTAGCAACATAAATGGTTTTGTCCACGCCACAAGTCACCAAACTCATCGTTTTATCTACAAGAATTGGATATTGAATTGAATGTGTTCGGATTTTTTATACCAAAAATATATAAATGGACATTTAATTTATAACCTGAGTACCACAGTCGGTGCTAGAGTCGATCGAATGAAATTATAAAGATATACATAAAGACCATAAAAAAGGTTCAACGTCTGCCTACATCATGTTAGAATAAATCGTAAAAAAGGGAGTTTGGCGATATTACTGGCGAGACCACTTTTATAGTGATCTACCCTACCTTATTAAGTCAGCGTCCGACCCTTTTACCCGACCGGCCCTCGAAAACGTTTATGAAAGTGAAAATGTCCTTAACTGCACCTGTTTACCCTATTACAGAACATTTGCCTGAAATTGAACGTGAAATTGTCAAAAGGACTAAAAAATAATTGATGTTAATTACATCGGAATTTATTGCAGTCGTTCGCGTTTTTACATCGTTCCCATTCGTTTTATATGAACGTTCGTTTGGGAGGTATTTGTGTATACATTATACATTGTTAAACGGTGGTCTAATGACAGTGAGGCGGTTAAAGTAAAGGGTGGTCGGAGTTATACCAAGTTGCGCACTGAAACAATAGGATTTGACATAATGGCGGGGCCGGCGCCGCTCGCTTCCATTTAGCGCTCCGAATCATCCCTCATTTTATATCTAATGATTTAACCACCGCTTGGTCATGGTTCCGCACAAACCGAGAGGTGCCACAATCGATGCGAGTTATTGTGTTGTCGCAATTGAGAGAACTGTGGCTAAACTTGACTATTGTTGCCTCGATTGCAATTAATATTGTTACTAATACGTGTAGGAGCATGAATAAGGGATGCATAATGAATCAAAAGTAAATTCATTACTACACATATTCATGTGTACCTACTTCCTTTATGTATTACTAGCTTCTTCCCGCGACTTCGTCCGCGTAGAATTAGACTTAAAACTGATGTTGATAGTATATTCTGTAATATTTTTTTACGTCGCGACTTAAGGCAGTTACGACCATTGACATGTTTATCGCTATCCCGCGGAAACTATGCAATTTTCCGGAATAAAAAGTAACCTGTAATCTAGGGTACCAGCTATCTCCATTCCAAATTTTAGCCAAATCCGTCCAGTCGTTTCAGCGTGAAGTAGGAACAAACATACACACTCACATCGTCACATCCATCCATCCTCACAAACTTTCACATTTATAATATAAGCAGGATTTATGTATCTACTCAACGCAATAATTTACAAGTATATATATAGATATATATATATATTTCATTCTTCAGTTCTTTAACCTAAAGGATATTGATATATTTTGATCTGAAAGACTTCAAATCCGTAAGCGCACATATTTTTTAGTATGGTCCAGTTAATAATTTCGCTTTTAATCCTCTTTACTATCTTTTGTATGAAACTAATTAAGTAGTAAGTAGTTTTAGGTATAATATACGTAGGTATCTTAAAATTATGAACGTCATCCAATTTATGCCGATACGAGTTTCTGCCAAGCTCCGTGCTTGCTCCAGATGGATGAAATTAACCTAGCGTAGGTAATTAATCAACCTATAAAGATATTGAGTGAAAGCCAATTTACCTAATATATTGACACACAAGGGAATTTGATATAATAAATTAGCTATTAAGGTCTCATAACCCCCACCGACTCGGAAAGTTTCAATACGATTAGAGAGGTATAAACTCAAAGCACATTTTAAAATTGGGTCACAGTTTACCTTAGAGATATTTTCCACAAGCCAGTGGGGTGTTATCATTTGGTGTAATGGCTAAGCGAGGTAAGTCACGGACTCACCAGTAAATCTCTATGACTTCCTCTTCCTTATCCAAGTGCCTGCGACAGAGGCTAGCGATTTAAATATAGAGGGAAAGTTATATACGCAGCAGATAAGTGTCGGCGTGCGTTTAGATGCGAATCTTTGATTGAGAGTGGGGGGAAACTTTAAACTTGATTATTGGAGCGAAGTGAAATGTAAATAACACGAACATTCGGAAGATTGAGGTCAATGCGGGCTTGCCATTCTCTACTGTGTTTTCCTTAGAGGAAATAGACACTGTTAACTCAAATTCTTGACTGATGAAAAGCAAACTGTACTTTTTTAGCTACGCAATACACCACCAAAGGTGGATGACGCCCCGATATTTTTAAGCAGTGTTATTTTTCATCTGTCTGAAACCTAATGCACGTCTCTTAAACTTATCTTCATACTCTCTGCTGCTTTTCATAGAGTGCTGCGTCAATTTATGATCGTGTGCCATCGGAACAATTGCCGCTCGAAGAATATGGGAGTTGAGGGAATGTTAGTACGTCGCTCCTAATTTATGGGACGTAATATTTACGCTCGCCGTTCTTACCTGGGCCTGTGTCCAGATTCTGGAGCTGGGTAACAAATTTTGTCGGCATTTAAAATTAAATAATTGATATAGACAATGTTCACTCTTGAATTAAGATGACAGTGAGACAAGCGGTTGGTTCACAATATACCAATGGTGAGTGTAGATTAATTTTCATGATCATTATCAACACACTTCATTCCTAATAGGCAAAAATGTAAGAACAAGGTTTTCCCATGGAATGCTTTGGACCCCGATTAGAATAAAATTTCATCAACGTAAACAGCCGCTAAAGCTCTTTAGACATTATGTTTCATGAATGGTTACGAAAGTATATTATTCTCTTAACGTTTTTCCGGTAGAAAGCCACAGGTTTAGGCAAACTGGTGTTTGTTTAGGAAGATAATTTTCCAGATGAGATCTCATTCTCTCCGTATAGTGATACTGAAGTGAAGTTAACTGAATCCAATTAATGTATTTTACGTTGATAGCAAAGAATAAAGTTAAAAATATTATAGGTACTCTTGATAAAATATAGAGGTACATCCCAATTTTGTCACCAGAATCGGGCCGCAGGGCATCCGGACTACTTACTCTGCACACAGGCTTAAGAACATAATCTTTATCACTCGAGTGCTCACAAAGAGTCCCTTTATTTTATTCCCGGCTCATGTAATGTCGTCTCTGGCACATGGTGCTATGATAAATGCCAAAACTCTTGAGTTATTGGACGAATAACTGTATCCCAAAATGTCTCATAAACGTGATACATGCACGAGTTTGCTTATAGTTTGCATACAATTTTACCTGAGTGCTTGTTCCCTACTCCGTGCACCTGAGAACTTGTGCTTTAACTTGTACTTACTGTTTTTATCATATTTTAGCTCCATAAACTTTGTGAAAATTTGAAATGAAGCTTCACTATTTTGCACTGGAAAACTTATTTATGTTATGAAATTCCGCATTCCTACATAAATATAAAAGTTTTTCTACGTCTAGGTTTTGTAAATTGCTTCATCTTTATTAACTGTTTTAAATATCTACTAGTATTATGTATACCTATATATTAAAACCAGGCATTCCTTGCGCCATTTCTAACACCAACTACGAGAAGGTAAATTCTACAGTCGCGACCTCGGCACATCGTTCATAAACAACCCTGACACGTGATTGTAAATCGTCTAGTCTATATTCCCGTTAATTGCAAACCAATTTGTACGGAACACATCCATTCCCTGGCCATATCGCTTACTCGCTATTGCGTTAATAATTAAATTTCAGCTCTGGTTTAATTTTCGTACACAATCGACGCCGTGTTTACTGTTGCTTACACGATTTAATGGTTATATTATTTCGATGATATGATCCCTCGCCGTAAGGCTTGAAAGAGACGTGATTTTAAATACGCGCATATAAATGTATTTTTGTTATAATTTTAATTTTTAATAGCTTGCTATCTGTGCTGAATGCTCTTTGTTTACTGTACTTCCTTTGTTATGCATATGTACAAAAAAAACTATGCGACAAATTTTACTATCAAGATTTAACCCAAAAACAAGGCAAATTATATAAAAGGTTTTTAAAATTGGTACCGTGTTAGTAACAAAGAAACTTCAAGGATAACGGGGAGAAGTATTTTCCAGAAAAAAAAACAAATAGACAGGAATTAAAAACAAGGATGCGCTTTCCCCAATAACTCTTAACAGCATTAGAAATTGATTCCACTGTTTTGTTACGACAGTATAATTATGAACAAAAAACTTTTTCATAAGCTGGCCGCTTCATTTTGATTTATTTAATTTTTCTTTTAAATTAAAACTAGCCAGATTAAAGTCTTACATGTACAGATTGAATTAGAAAAAAATAATATTGACCTATTGGACAACGGTGAGCATTCATTACAGTAACAACATTTATTTTTAAATACGCGGATGGGGATGAAATATTTTGATCAACTCGAATTAAATTGATATGAATTAAATTGATTTTTACTGTGTAATGGTTTTTATGACCTATTTTACTTCAGATTAACATGATACGAATTCCTTGAGGGCCTTGGAGATTCATCTACTTGGATCAGTTGGTGAGCCGCGAGAACGTTACAAATCATCAGTCCCACATTAAATTTTACGACATAAGTTTAAACTTTAGATACCTTCACAAACTAATAAAGCGTAAACTTTAATACACTTGGCAACACGTGACAGTTTGTAAATTATAAGTAGTTCTTGAATAAATAGCACCAATCTTTCTTCGGAAAATTCTGTGCAGTAATGTGCAAAATAAAGCGGACTAAGTAGTTAACAGCGCATAATAACGGGCAACTAGACAGCTAAACTCGCAATAATAATTTAAGCAAGTTGGCCAACGCTCTAACAGCATGTTCATGGGATATGTTATGTAAATCGAAACTACAAGATTAATTGCTATATGGGGGAGATGATTACGTGAGACGTATCTAACGTGCCTTTGTGTGTGAAACCTTAAGTGCTTATAGTATCGGTTTTATTAGGTACCTGTCTTAGAAGTAGATAATTATAACAAACTAGCTTCTGCCCGCGACTTCGTCTGCGAATTGTGCATATAAACCTTCCACTTGAATCAGTCTATCTATTAAAAAAAACTCATCAAAATTCATCGCGAGTTTTAAAGATCCATATGGACTGATGGACGGCGGAAAGCGACTTTGTTTTATACCTACTATATAGTGAACTGAAGGTTACCGTTTTAGAAGCAGATTGTTGGTTGAACCCCGGGTTCGTGCCTGAGGGAGTACTGGCTTGACGTTTCCTCTTACATGTATGTATGGATGTTGTATGTTTTTGTGGCGCTCTATTGTGAGATTAAAATTTGGTAGTTCGTGTTTATTCGGATGTGTAATAGTTATTCGTATTTACGACTATAATGTATATATTATTGTGTAACTGGCTATTATTGTTTTGTAAGCATGCATTACTTTATCCGAGTTTATTTTTTCTGTAACTCTTGAGTCTATTGATTATACCGTCCATTTTCGATAATAAGTTCAGTTTTGTATATAAAGTCTCAATTGCATCAGTATCTCCACCAATTTAAAAATGTGAAGTTGTGCCTGTCTGCCTGTTACCTCCTCAAGCTTAAACCACAAAACATTAAGTTGAAATTTGTATAGGGATAGCTTCAGTCCCGGGGAAGGACATAGGCTAGTTATTATCCTGGAAAATCGCATAGTTCCCGCAGGATAGATGGACTCGCTGGCAACAGGTTGTAAATATATAAAACTAGCTTCTGCCCGCGACTTCGTTTGCGTAGAATCACTACATACCTACATAGTATAAAACAAAGTCGCTTTCCGCTGTCTCTCTGTCCATTATGTAAGTTTAGATCTTTAAAACTACGCAACGGATTTTGATACGGTTTTTTAATAGAAAGAGTGATACAAGAGGAAGGTTTATATGTATAATTCTACGCAGACGAAGTCGCGGGCAGAAGCTAGTTATACGTATAAACCTTCCTCTTGAATCACTGTCTATTAAGAAAAACCGCATCAAAATCCGTTGCATAGTTTTAAAGATTTATGCATACATAGGGACAGACAGCGGAAAGAACTTTGTTTCATACTTTGTAGTGATCACGTCAGTTAAAGCGGTCCTCCATATGGTGTACTGTTGTAGCGCTCTCTGTGCCAACCGGCGCAGTTAGTCAAAAGTTTTAAGCGCAATGCGAACTAACTCCACCATATTTAGGCGAATACGAGTACATTAATGTTCTCCTCAATTATGTATCTCCATATTACCAGTATTATGAAGTCTGGATGCTCAGCACTGCACTGTGGTCCCACTCATAGGTCATAAGTCTAGATAATCAACAATACTTGGGCTGAGATTAGTACTCGGCTATATCGTCACTAGTACAGCTGACACCCAAAACTACAAATAGTTTTATAGTGATAAGCTTACATCATTGTATTCCGGACCTCCGAAGGGAACACATCTACAGCGCGCTTTGAGTCTTATCAGCAATCCGTTAAAGTGGAAGTTGTTTGTTGACGAAGTTCCAACAATTTGGTTTTTGTAACCTAGTGATTCATAATGGATATTAATTACAAAGGTATGTGTATTTATTATTGTAATTTATTTTGTTATTTTTACATTAAACATTTGGATTTATAAGGGAGCTACGAGACGCCTAAATTAACAAGAATTTTTCCTTGAAGGTGTTTTTAACTTTGAGTTTCAACAATGTTCCCCCGCTAACCCCGTAATAATTTTGCATAGAAAATTAGCTTACAGTACTGTAGTTACTAGGACAATTATTAGTACTTGCAGGAAATTGCCGGAAGTTTTAGTAATTTGACCTCTACGCCAATCGTAGCGTGCTACGAATTTTGACCACTTTCTAATTGTAAACAATTCTCTTTGTTCAGGTTCTTTTTTTTTCAGGTACAGTTTTCAAAAATGTTCCTATTTGAACAGTGGCATCTTGTAAAAGGAACCGATATAGAATAAGCTCGACGTGTACTTGAGACAGAGTGCTCAGAATAGTGCCGGATGCTGAGAACGTTGAAATCGACATTCTTCGTAAACACATTCAATACATGACCAAAAAGCTGGCAGAATATTGGAAAAAACAAATAGAACATGGCATTTACTAATCAGTACACACCTAGAATGGTTGAGCGTCCTTGAAACCATAGACATTGCGAAGAATGTGGCCGAACCGACAAGTGCAAAACGATTGTCTGGTCAAGACCATTATACATTCAGTATCCGTTGACCAAAGAAAAACTTTGAAGATTGCAGTAAGCGACACAGCAAAGAAGAATATAGCGGACCGCTCAAAAATTGATAATTCTGCCATTAGTACTATCATAAATACTTCATCGACATCGTGTGAACAAAGTGATATTAATAAATGTGAGGTAAACCCAGATGAGATTTTGTCTTTAATATAACAGAAGCCAAATTAACAAAACACCAATACCTTTTAATTAAAGAGTTTATTAACAACAAAACATCTCCACTTTTGCCTTCGTATCAAAAGGTTTTAAATGCGAAAAAGCAGTGTTACCCTAAAAACCTGAAAATTAAAAGTTCTGCAGAAGGTAGAGTTACAAAATTTATTGGACCGCACAGATTTTTAATCGTTTAAATTTAGCATTTTAGCATAAGAGCAATTTAGCATAAGAGTTTTTTTATTTAAGAGTTTGCAAAGAATTAATTAATTCATTTAATAAAATTTTCATGGTCTAACATAAGAGTAACAAAACAGCCTGTTTAAAAATAGTTTCTCTTAAAGTGCATTTAAATATTAATTAACTAATAAAAAATGACATTTTGTTTTATTTTTCAACTCAAAATTTATTTAATAATACAAAATACTACGTCTCAAAACCGCATACACAAGTGTTAGTAAAATTGTAAAATAACTGATTCCTTCATTTTTTTAATTTTCCCTACATTATTTAAAATAAAACTTTTATTTTTAACAAATTACAATAGATTTTATAGTAAAGAATCGAAACATAAAAGTATTTTATAATTTTTCTGAGTATTACAAATGATATCGACTTTTGACACTTGCTCCATACAAGCTGGACCACAGTGCACTGGCACGAGTAAGTGCTTACCGGATTAGTTTAATTGATAAAAACTTATTTGAAGATTGTTATCACCACAGGAGTGTTTACTAGTTTATAATCGGCGATTCCCGCCATTTGATCAACTTTTGACATTCAAATTTACGAATTGCACGTTTATTAATTATTAATATGTCATTTTATTTATTATAATATATATAGCTGAATACCCACTGACTGACTGACTGACTGACTGACTGACTGACTGACTCACCCCTGAGTTGTTTGGAAGAACCCATAAAAGGTGTGGTTCGACTCTATACATTGTCGTATCAGAAATGCCTCCACGACCACCAGAAAAATACGAAATTGACCTGATCGTGGAAATTGACCTGACACATGGGGCAGTTCTCAGCAACGGCTCGACCTGTCGAGTTTGCCCGGAACTAAAGTCGCTCAGAACAGCCGGCCAATGGGTGAGCCGGTCCAAGATTTTTCAAAATGGCGAAAACAAGATGGCCGCCATACAAAATTGAAACGCGAATATCTCAGAGGCCAGTCGAGATAGGTGGGTGGTGCTCGACCAAATGTCATTCAAAGTTGAGGGGGAAATCTGACTATGCAATTTTTTTTCCAAGATGGCGGATTCAAAATGGCGGCCAAATTTTTTTTTAATCTGATCCAATTGAAATTTTGCATCCGGGGCTCTTCGAGGCCACAGATTCCAACCGCATACTTTATTTTTCGATTCCGCCATTTTCCAAGATGGCCGCCATACAAAGTAATTTCTGTATCTTTGACCTGTTGTTTTGAAGAGCCCATAAGAGGTGGGGTTCGATTCTATACACCGTCGCTTTAGAAATTTCATGCTTAGTACCAAAAAATGAAAAATTGACCTGAATGTGGAAACTGACCTGACACATGGGCCAGCTCTCCGCAACGACTTGCCCTATCGAGTTTGCCCGGAACAAAAGTCACTCAGAACAGCCAGCCAATAGGTGAACCAGTTTTTTTTTTTCAAAATTGCAAAAACAAAATGGCCGCCATACAAAATTAAAACGCTAATATCTCAGAGGCCAGTCGCAACAGGTGGGTGGTGCTCAAACAAATATCGTTCAAAGTGAGCGGAGTAATTTAATGAACCTAATTTCTTTTCCAAAATGGCGGATTCAAAATGGCGGCCAAAGTTTCTTTTACTCCGATCCGATTGAAATTTTGCATCCGGGGCTCTTCAAGGCCACAAATTCAAACACCATACTTAATTTTTCGATTTCGCCATTTTCCAAGATGGCCGCCATACAAAGTAATGTCAGACTCATAGACTCACTTGTGTTGTATGTCACAGCTTTTAGAAATACGATTCGACTTTATACACCATAGCATAAGAAATTTTATCACAAGTATAAAAAAAATGCAAAACTGTCCTGAACGTGGAAACTGACCTGACTCATGGGCCAGTTCTCCGCAACGACTTGCCCTATCGAGTTTGCCCGGAACTAAAGTCGCTCAGAACAGCCAGCCTATGGGTGAACCGGTATTTTTTTTACAAAATAGCGAAAACAAAATGGCCGCCATACAAAATTGAAACGCGTATATCTCAGTGGCCAGTCGAGATAGGTGGGTGGTGCTCGACCAAATGTCATTCAAAGTTGAGGGGGAAATCTGACTATGCAATTTTTTTTCCAAGATGGCGGATTCAAAATGGCGGCCAAATTTTTTTTTAATCTGATCCAATTGAAATTTTGCATCCGGGGCTCTTCGAGGCCACAGATTCCAACCGCATACTTTATTTTTCGATTCCGCCATTTTCCAAGATGGCCGCCATACAAAGTAATTTCTGTATCTTTGACCTGTTGTTTTGAAGAGCCCATAAGAGGTGGGGTTCGATTCTATACACCGTCGCTTTAGAAATTTCATGCTTAGTACCAAAAAATGAAAAATTGACCTGAATGTGGAAACTGACCTGACACATGGGCCAGCTCTCCGCAACGACTTGCCCTATCGAGTTTGCCCGGAACAAAAGTCACTCAGAACAGCCAGCCAATAGGTGAACCAGTATTTTTTTTTCAAAATTGCAAAAACAAAATGGCCGCCATACAAAATTAAAACGCTAATATCTCAGAGGCCAGTCGCAACAGGTGGGTGGTGCTCAAACAAATATCGTTCAAAGTGAGCGGAGTAATTTAATGAACCTAATTTTTTTTCCAAAATGGCGGATTCAAAATGGCGGCCAAAGTTTCTTTTACTCCGATCCGATTGAAATTTTGCATCCGGGGCTCTTCAAGGCCACAAATTCAAACACCATACTTAATTTTTCGATTTCGCCATTTTCCAAGATGGCCGCCATACAAAGTAATGTCAGACTCATAGACTCACTTGTGTTGTATGTCACAGCTTTTAGAAATACGATTCGACTTTATACACCATAGCATAAGAAATTTTATCACAAGTATAAAAAAAATGCAAAACTGTCCTGAACGTGGAAACTGACCTGACTCATGGGCCAGTTCTCCGCAACGACTTGCCCTATCGAGTTTGCCCGGAACTAAAGTCGCTCAGAACAGCCAGCCTATGGGTGAACCGGTATTTTTTTTACAAAATAGCGAAAACAAAATGGCCGCCATACAAAATTGAAACGCGTATATCTCAGTGGCCAGTCGAGATAGATGGGTTGTACTCGACCAAGTGTCGTTCTAGGTGGGAGGAGTAATCTAATGAACCTAATTTTTTTTCAAGGTGGTGGATTCAAAATGGCGGCCAAAGATTAAAGTAAAAAAGGTTATAAATATGTGAAAAAAATAGGGCGGTAGGTTACCCTCCGCGGGCCCCGCGGGGTCCGCGGCCCACACCTGAAGTACTTTTTCCATGGTGGCGGTTTCAAAACGGCGGCCAAAGAATATAGTAGGTGGTTATAGTAGGTTGGTAAATTATGAAAAAAAAAACAGGCTGGCGGGTATCCTCCGCGGGTCCCGTGGGGCCCGCGGCCACATGCGAAATGCTTTTCCCAAGATGGCGGCCAAAGAATAAAGTAAAATAGGTGAGAAATATTTGAAAAAAAAAACAGGGCGGTATAGTACGAATCACTTTTCGAAAGTGCCGGTTTCAAAAAGGCAGCCAAAGTATGTAGAAAAAAAAAGGTTAGGATAATTAAAACTAAACAGGGTGGCACGGGACCTCCGCGGGGCCCTTGGGGCCCGCGGCCCCCACGCGAAATACTAGTCTATACATATAAAATTCAAAGTCCTGACTGACTGACTGACTGACTGACTGACTGACTTAACTATATATCAACGCACAGCCCAAACCACTGGACTTAGAGACTTGAAATTTTGCACATAGATACCTTATACAATGTAGGCATCCACTAAGGAAGGATTTTTGGAAATTCCCACGGGATAAGGAAAAAACGGGAATTATATATTCGACTCCGAGTGACGCTATCTCAGTAACTATAATAACTAGACTCTTCAAGTTTGATACAAAAGTAGGTGATTACAAAACGAAGAAACTAATTTCAGGATTTTTGGAAATTAGATTAGATTAGATTAGATTATTTATTCAGTCAATATAAAATTACATCATAAATTGTACAATGTCAAGTTACGAGAACTTATATTGAAATCGTCAAAAAATTACACATATAGATTAAAAAATAAAAATTGAAAATTTAATTGTATGTCACAAAATTTTGGAATTGTATAAAATAATAAAGAAACAACAAATCATTACATTTACATCACATTCCCACGGGATAAGGAAAAAAACGGGATTTATATATACAGTTAAACGAAATCCTATGAACTATAATTACTAGACTGTTCAAATTTGGCATAAAAGTAAGTGATTATAATAGTAAAATAATGTTTTAATGATTTTTGGAAATTCCCACGGGATAAGGAAAAAAACGGGATTTATATATTTAGTTCTACGGGATCGATTTTTCGTTTTACTGGTCGTATAAAACTGAAATTTGGCCTTCAAGTTCCTTTGGGGAGTGTAAACAATAAAAAAAGGATTTCCCGAAATTGCCACGGGTACGGGAAAAACGGGACTTTTCGTTTTACTGGTTGCAGAAAGCTGAAATTCAGCATGTAGGTTGCTTCGGGAGTGCAGAGGAGCATTAAGAGAGTACTTTCCCAAATTCCCACGGGAACGGGAAAAATATTTGTTTACAAAGAAATACTGCGGTAGGCATAATATGGCTAGAAACTTGAAATTTGGCACATATATACCTTAAGTATCCTAGAGGTGCACTAAGAAGGTATTTTTCGAAATTCCCACGGGATAGGGTAAAAACGGGATTTTTTGTTTTACTGGTCGTAGAAAGCTGAAATTTGATAAGAGCCTTCCTTGATGAGTGTATGGGAGGACTAAGAAAGGATTTCCAGAAATTCCCACGAGAACAGGAAAAACGGGGTTTTTCGTTTTACTGGTCGTAGAAAGAGGAAATTTAGCATTTAGCTTCCTTAGGGAGTGTAAGGGAGCATTAACAAAGGATTTCCTAACATTTTTACGGGAACGGGAAAAACCGGGATTTTACGTTTCCAGACGAAACAGCGGAAGAAAGAGACTTAACATTTATAACGTGTGTTTCTTTAAAGGCTTTAAGTGTACTCCGAAAGCACTCCCCAAAATTTTCACGGGAACGGGAAAAAACTTATTTTTTCGTTTTACATCTTAGGGCGTACGAAGTCGCGGGCGAAAGCTATTTGGGGTAGGTTTAGGACAGCCCTTTAGGTTAGGTTAGGTTTGTTTTATAAAAATCCATGCATGCATGCTTGCATGCTTGCTTGCGTGCTTACTTGCATGCATGCTTGCTTGCACGCTTGCTTGCTTGCATGCTTGCTTGAGTCCTTGCTTTGCATGGTTGATTGCATACTTGTTTTCATGCATGCTTGCATGCTTGCTTGCATGCATGCATGCTTGCGTGCTTACTTGCATGCATGCTTGCTTGCACGCTTGCTTGCATGCTTGCTTGCCTGCTTGCATGCCTGCTTGCATACCTACATGCTTGCAGGTTTGGGTGCTCGCTTGCTTGATTGCTAGCTTCTTTGAAATGCTCATGGTTCACGCGTGCGAAGCCGCGGGCAAAAGCTAGTTCTTAATAAAGTAAGTAAGCAAAAAAAAATTGACATGAAAAAAATACAAAAGGGGAATTAAAAACAAATAAAACTATGATTACATTATTACCTTGTAATATTCTGTATACCTTTTTTCTGTTTTGGTTGTTATATGTGATGTTCAATAAAGAGTTATTGTATTGTATTGTAAATTAAAAACTAAGCTAAAACTAATCTTAAAATAAGCAGCTGCTGCTTCCTTAGACAACATATTAGTGTCGCTGTCCTAAGGGGGAATGCTGCCGTCTGTGGAACTATGCCACAGGGGCCCCTTCTTTTTTATAATTATTTTATTTTAAGATTAGTTTTAGCTTAGTTGCTGTCGAAATATCTTTGAAGAGGCTAATAGCGCTAGGACCCCACATACCAAACTATTTAATTGTAAAAAAGAAAATGAACTAATGTTAATAAATACTTAGTTTTTGTTTGCAAATTACTGCTAGAAATAAAATACTTTTTTATTTTTACTTACCTGTTTCTTTAATTCTTTTGACTAAACTCCGGCATCATGGAACCAAGCCGTGGAGGGACAATGCGTGTGGTTGGACTTAACCAACAGTGTTGACGTAGGTACTTATATTAATTTTTAAATCGTCGAAACTGAATCCGCAACACGCTTTGATTGACGACTTTGAATCAGGCTGAGAATGCAGCCGTTAGCGCTAATGACAATTCACTATCATCATCACTACATAGTATAAAACAAACTCGCTTTCTCTGTCCCTATGTCCCTATGTCCCTTTGTATGCTTATATCTTCAAAACTACACAACGGATTTTGATGCGGTTTTTTTAATAGATAGAGTGATTCAAGAGGAAGGTTTTTATGTATGATTCTACGCAGACGAAGTTGCGGGCAGAAGCTAGTAATAGATAAATGTTGTGTTTGTAATATAACACAATTTTCATTGACCTCTTCCGACGGTTTTCTTCGGCCACGGCAAATTATCAGGCCAGGTCAGCCTTTGTTAGTATCAGCGTTCCTGGCAACTGGTATGCTGACAACAGCATATCACTGGCCAGAACTTGATTACGCAACAAACTTGTACCTTAGAGCAACTTTTCAACTAGTTTGAGCTAGAACTGCCCTTCGGAGAGGTCACGTCCTGAGACACCTCGTTGTTTGTCGAACTGATTGCGCGGCTGCCGGCGGCTGTTTGATCAGACCTTTGTAATTGAATAGCCTCCAGTACAACACCTACGTCCCCTCCACCGTATTATGTTTCAAATTATGCCGTCTTGTTTACGGCAGCGTCTTACGGGAAACTTCATTATCGAAGAATTTTTCTCCAGGTGCCCTATTGCGTTACGAAATAAATTAAGTTTGGTAGGCTACGGGGCCAATTCTTTCACGTTTCAACCGCGTGCCAATATCGTGACCTAATTACTGAGTGAATGAACAAAGTAGGGGCCAACTTTTGAAAATATCACTTTGTATAACTGAGACAAGTAGGCTACGCTGGTGTTTAATGATGCAAGTTATCTTGCGGCGGAACCTCAGTTAGTGGCTATGTAAGGAGAACTTAATTATTTACACACAGTACAAATGTTACTAACAGAAACGGTGGAATCCCAGAATTAATTCTGTATGACCGTCATTACTTCAAATGCCAGAATGGTTCAAGTCAAGTTCTACGGGATATTGTTGTCATTAGGATTCGACTCCTACGAATCCGACGAATCGTCAGTTTTATCTTTAATTTTAATATCCTGCTTCGCATATACTTCGTCCTTTGAACTTTTGTACATTTCTCGCTTGCTCCATTTACCAACAATTTATTAAACGTCGCGTGTACCTATTTGAATAGATATTATCTTTAACGAAAATGAAACTTGAGGCAATTAAATTAAATACTAGATATACCCATTTGGAACTTGAATTTGTGCTCTGAATATAATAGTGTATAGTGTAAATATTTGAGAACTGGTAAGTAATTACGAGCAGGTACATACCTACTGACCGTTAATAATTCAGTTAATTTTAAAACATAATTACAGAAGATGTTAGATAAATAGTGAAGTAAGTGTAACTAGAACTGTCATTTTTGCTAGGCGTATAAGCTAAGAAAAAGTGCCATTGAATGGACCCATTTTTGAAATGCCGAGTCATAAATAAACTCAAATATATAGACGGCGAGAAAACCTTTAAAAGCTGCTATCACGAAAACAAAAAGGATTGGGAAATCTTTCTTTTGAAAGGTCATTTTTCACTGAGACAGATGGACGATGGCTATTTATTACAGCCTAGTTTTTTTGGCTAGAATCAAAACGCGTGTCATCGCAAAAAATCTAGCACCAGCCAACTTATTTGATAAATGGAGTTCTCCTGGTTTTATATACTCACCGTCATTAAGCTATTGCTTCAATCAAGCAACTAATTGAGCATGATGGGTGTAATGAGTCATTCACCTACTAGGTTTACGTTGAGAACTATCTTTAGTTTCGTACTACCGAAGAACAGTATCTCGTAGTGCGATTTTTGACGGTAACAGAATCTGGACTAAAACTCAAAAGCAGTATGTAAAGTCCTTGACAACACCGCGAAACAAATACCTACTCGCGTTTTGAATGTTGATTCAAGCATAAAATAGAACAAAATATATTAGAATACAGCACGAGTTCTGTTGTAATCTAAATGAAAAGTTTTGTAAACTAAACAATATTCAAATTCATATTTCAAACAATAAACGCTTCTTATTTGTTATTTACAATGTACTGCTTAAAAATGTCTAAGGATCAAACGTGTATGAAATTCTATAGGTACTTGACTGATCCCTAAAAAATGATAATGTGTGTAGATAAATTTACTAACTAACCAATCACTTCATAGTATAAAACAAAGTCGCTTTCCGCTGTCTGTCTGCCCCTATCTAAAACTATGCAACGGATTTTGATGCGGTTTTTTTAATAGATAGAGTGATTCAAGAGGAAGGTTAATTTGTATAAATAGCACATATACCGTGTGAAGCCGGGGTGGGTCGCTAGTTTAAAAATACATTAGTTATTCACTACTGCCCAGGCTGCAATGGTCCAAACGCTACTCTTCCCCTTGTCCGAAGGTAACGCTCTCAGAACGCTCAACTACACAAGGACATTTTTCAACTCGCATCACACATATATTGTTTCTAAACGAAATTTCCACTCGGCAGCAATAATGACCGATTTTTATTGATTTAAGTACACGTCTTGGGCTGTCAACGAAGTTAAAAAGTGCAATTTTGAGTTCAAATTCTTTCAAATTATTGTGAAATGCTAGTCGCTGAATGTCGATCTTTTATTAAGTGTGTTGATCTGATCACGTATTTCATTAGACCAATGCATATTTTGATCAGGGGTCAAGTGACATTAGCGTGGAGTAAGAGACTGATTG
Organism: Pandemis corylana; assembly: GCA_949127965.1. Taxonomy (NCBI): domain Eukaryota; kingdom Metazoa; phylum Arthropoda; class Insecta; order Lepidoptera; family Tortricidae; genus Pandemis; species Pandemis corylana. Next base: position 8,252,276 of record OX421866.1, on the reverse strand, counting down.
ATAGATTTAAGGTTTCCTGATCGCTAGACCACATGCTTACAATGAACATGACAATACGTTACATTTTTAATTCAATTTCCCTTCGTTAGTAAATTAAGATTTAACGTGCGATAGCAATTACTTAACAGTCAAATTAACCTATCTGAACTAAGCTGCTGTGGTGTAGCCGGGTTACTAACTACTAATAGTGGAATTAAACTAACACTTGGTTAGTGCTAATTGCATTGTTTGCCGAAGCTCATTTAGCCTGAGGTTAAGCCAAAGAGAAAACCACAGCTGAAGTCAGGAATCCGTAATAGAAAAGGACATAAGTATAGAGAAATAAAATATAAAGGTGCTTGCAGATTCTAACTAAATACATTCGTTAAAAGCCACGTCTCGCTTCGTTCCGCTTCCCCCTTATAATACGACAATGTGAAGTGGATTCTATTTTCTTTATGTCTCTCAGCTCCGTTTTCCATATGACTGACGTCTAAACTGAAGAAACACGAAGAATGCCGAGCTTAAGACAGAAAACTGACACTGTAAGTTTTGTAATAAACGTCTCGTTTGCGTTGAACTGTCTAATACTACGAGTGTGACATTATTTTGCAACCGTTACGAGTACGTAAGGCTAGTGGCGTCGGCACTGCCAACTTTTTCATACCTAATTGAGATGGCTGTTTAGGCGAACATGTTCTAGGCGTTCTACACCTAGAGGTTCTGATGTCATTGATTCCGCTTCAATCTAATCCGTCTCTATACATTTTATACGTATTTTAAAGCCGATGTTAGTTGCCTACGTAATCGTATCAAAGACCAAAATTCCATTAAAAGGGACTGACATCTAAAATGACTTATTTATGCTTAAAAACTGTTAAAACAGTAACAATATTTTTAGTAAAAATATGACTGAAATTCAGTTTCAACGAATAACAAATTAGCTTCATAAATCATACCGTATAAGCCTGTATCAGACTTGAGATTTAGTGATAGCGCCCTAATGTTTTAGCGTACTGTTAAATGTGCTGCATCACGGTCTGATCCTAGAATTTGTGACCAAGCGGTCCCAGTAGTTGCGCAGAGCAACGGTGATAATGATTTTGAAGTCATTAGAGCTCGTGCGAGGTTAATGATTTGTCTGTTTAAGCTCTAAACTTAGTTTTTGTTCTGTTTAGTCAGACATGGTGGTATACGGTAAAGTTGTCTGTTGCCCTACAAGTAAACGTGTGTACATTTCTAGGCTAGATTCCATTTTTAAATTAAATTTAATCTTAAATAAAATTAGTAGTCGTAATAAAATGAGAATACTTGGAGGGGTATTAGAATAAATATACACACTAGTGTATTTGAAATACCTCCACCTATTTAGCGTCTCAATTTTTCTATACCTATTCCGATGAGCAAAAATTAAGGGTCACTGGGTGAAAACTTCCTTAAAAAGTGACTAGCTCATTTTGCTCATAATGCGAATAAAGTTAAAAAGTTCGAGTAATAATCCACGTATTTAGGTAACCATACAGAAATAAGTAGCTACATATATCACGTCTTTATCCCTTACGGGGTAGACAGAGGCTAAGGTAATAAAACCTCAAGGCCACGCTTAGCATGATTAAGGGCGTATAAGTGGAAAGGGAATTCAAAGTAGTGACGGGTTGCTAGCCGCATCGCCTATAACATGACTATAACTAGCCTATAACTAGCTAGCAACAAGTAAAATGGCATTGATAGTATCCTCTCGTCCCTTCCCGCAACAACCGATCGGTCAACAGATCAGCGCGATTTGATTTATCCCAAAACCCGCTTGTTCTCCAAACCGATGCAAAATAAATTGGGCGCACTATTCGCGGAAGGCGCGTTGCGTAAAATAAATTTATCAGTCTCGTCATCGCGTTTTACGACTGAGCATGTTTTACTCTCTGAACTTTATGGATGAATAGCGTGCCTTAGGCTTTACATAAATATACTCGTAAATCTCGAAACGAGATTACGTGTAATAAATATGCGATGACATTGGTTGTTTTAAAATCATCAATTTTCCTTTTCAGTGTGCTATACTTTGTGAATTTAAAATATTTCTGTCCAGCGGTCTCGATCGTTATTGTTGTAATTACAGGGCACCGCACCTTGTGTTTCTGGTATTCAATAATGAAGTACACATGTATTTTTAGTCACTTATATAATAAAAGAAGATTAAACGCTTTTTGCCTTGTTTTCGGGCTCATTAGGGAAAAGTTAGAAATATGTGTTTTCTGATAGACGAAGCTAACCACTTACAATTTTTGATCACAACAAGAGTTTAATGGTATTTGGGTTACTTTTATTGTGTCTACCTAAAGGCAACATGGCTCGGACGCTACGCTTTCTCCAAACATTTGCCCCGAAGATGTTAGCAAAAAAACCAGCTCCTACAATACATCATTATTAAAAACTTTCCGCTGGTAATTCAATAAAAGCTTGTTACATTTTCAGCAAAAAGTCACGGTTATATGAAACCTGCGGTCTTTGTGAGAGAATTCCCGGTAATTTGGTGGCTTCTCTAGGGTTGCCAACCGGCAAAATCATATCCCGAAATCTTGTTTGGCAATCCACCGGTATCGTAATGTGAGAGATGTTTAGAATAAAGCGATGGCTGTTAATGGATTTTTAATACGCGCTGTTGGGGAGTTAGTTGTTGAGGTAGGTGGGGGCTTAGCCGTCGGAAGGAGGGCAGGCGACAGCCCTAGAGCGAGCATAAACGGAGGGAAACGGCGGCAAATCTCCAGCCACACCGCAATTCGTCCGCTCCACGTAGACCATTTCGCCGGCTCACGACCAATTGTGTCTGCTTTTTATGATTCGATGCTATTGTTCGGTAGATTTTTTTTAAACCTTGGTACGTGGCCAAATGTAGGTATAAGCTGAATAAAAAAGGCATTAGCGCTGTTGTTTGGACGGGATTTAAACTGGGTATGTGTTAAACTAATTTTATGTAGGTGTATGTTTCGAAAATGGAGGTTTGTGGTCATGCATGATAATAATCAGTTATAAGTACTAACTTCATGTTTTAATTGCTAGCTTTGGTTTAAAAAAAATACAAATTAGACTTACAGGTGAAGTTAATTTATAAGAGTGTAACTTAATTAATAGATTTATTCACTTATTTAAACTTGTTTGTTTAAACTCGCGAAAATATTAAAAGATTGGCAAACCGCGAGAATACTTATAAATTGCTTAGCCCAAGTTATGACGACGCGTCGAAAACTCCTATGCCATTAGACCGCACAAAACTCTAGAGAAGTATTTTTAAAAGGTGCTTTTGCTAATAACCATGAATTGAGGGATTAACGCGAAATCTCATAAAGTAGGTGACCCGGAGCGTCCACTCTCGGCCTACTTGTTGAACGAACGCGGTCGCGCAGAATGCCGGCAGAACCCGTATATGTTTACGATGGAAAAAAGATTACATTTTTCAAGATGTGTTTCGAATCTACTACGAGAAAAAATGATTGGAAAATATAATTCTTCCTTCGAGCCATTTCAATGTTATGAGCCGTCTTATCTGGTCTGGTTCTATTAATTATATTAGATGCTTTGTGTGTTCTTTTAGTGAGGTATGGTTTTTGATGTATTTTATAACAACCAAACACAAACACGTATTATGAATTTCTAAAAATGAAAATGGGTAAGTATGACGTATCCCAAGCGGATTTTCTGCTCCATTGCCACGTCTACCAGCGTTATTTAATCCGGATTATGGGGCGGGGAAGACTGTGAAATGTCATTAGAAAAGCGGTGACAACTGTTTTACTACATTTGGTTAACTTTCAAAATATAACGCTCATGAGAGACCTCATAATATGTTACTGGTTGCAGCGTGAGATGAGCGGCGGAATAGTTTAACTTAAAAAAAAATGTAACTAACAATTCGATTAGTTTATTGTAAAAAGGTAAGGCAAATTCCCATAAGGCTAAGACCCACGAATTATGACCCAATGGCAATCTATATACTGTAGCACTCTGGGAATGATCACCTACAAGAGTGGTATATAAATAGAGGATTAATAACACAGGAGCAATAATGTGGATGTGCTTGGTTGAACTCCACATATTACCGGTACTTTGCGGTCGTCTACTCTACGCCCCAGCAAAAAGGTTAATTAGTTGTTTAAAAACGTCTACGAAATAAAATAAGACGTAAATTACGTTCCTCGTTACACCTAACTACCCATCTGTTCGCGGTAAAGTTTTCAAGTGGCTTTTTCTGGTCTGAACAAATAAATCTAGGGTTTTACGTATATGCTGGGTTTAGGAATATCACTACTTGCTAGAATAGTCGTGCTTTACTAGTAGTTGCCTTAAACTTACCTTTGTTCAAAAATATTCTGCACATAGTCATATCAAATAAAGTGACGCTCCTGCGAACCACCAAAATACCAAATATAACTGAGACTGAAACTGAGAAATAAAATACCATAAATAACTGAGCAAAAAAATTGTGCCAAAGACAAACAGCTCGAGTTCTTAAAAAGGTGGTTTAATTTACAACTTCAACGACCGGATAGCCTAGTGGTTAGTGACCCTGACTATGAAGCTAGAGGTCCCGGGTTCGAATCCCGGTAGGGGCAGACAGTTGTATGATGAATACGAATGTTTCGCGACTACGCGATACGAATGTTTTTGTTTGTTTGTTTTGTGATCGCGTACGGAACACTGAGGTACTGCGAAGAGCAAATGTGAGTGGCATCGAGGCCTATCTAATGCGCAGACAGCTCCGGTGGTGTGGACATGTCTCGCGGATGGAGGACGTGCGAGTGGCAAAGCGCATCTTCTACAGCGAACTTGAGGAGGGCAAGCGAAAGCATGGCGGACAACTCCTCAGGTATAAGGATGTGCTAAAGCGGCATATGAAAAAGTGCAATATTGAGCCTACGCAATGGGAACAGCGCGCCTCAAAGCGGCCGGAATGGAGAACTTTGGTGGCAAACAAAGTCCAAGTTTTTTAAAACTCGTCGTTGCTCTGAGTTGGATACCAAGCGCGATGAATTGAAAGCTCGACCACCTGCGGCAATCAATTATAACTATATTGATGGGGTGCTCACATGTCCGCAATGCGCGCGAACTTTTGTAAAAAAGATTGGCTACATAAGTCACATGCGAGCACACGGTCGTACTCTAGGAAGGAGTTGAGGCGGTCGCCATGGTCGGAAACGACCGGGAGTACATCATCATCATCACGAATGTTTGTGCCCTAGTCATGGATGTATGTATGTATCAAACTCTTTATTGTGCAAAATAAACAAGAGAAATACAATTGACAAACACTGAGATACATGCACAAAGGCGAACTTATCCCTTTAAGGGACCTCTCCCAGTCAATCTTTGAGTGGATGAAAGGAGGAGGGTATGTTGTATGTATTTATCTACATTATATAAGTATGTTTATCCATTACCTGGTACCCATAGTACAAGCTTTGCTTAGTTCGGGGCTGGGTCAATTGGTGTAATTGGCCCAAGATATTTATTTATAACTGCCATTTAGCCTTGGTTCTATGTATTCAAACAAATGAAACAGCTCCACAACCAACTCCGCGTTTATAGACCGACCGCTTAAATAAGTCCTCGCCCGCGCATTGCAGGGGCGCGGGGTGGGACGACACAGGGGGCGAGAGAGGTGCGGGCGGCAGGCGCACTACCCGACCGCACCTCTCTCGTTCCCCTTTGTCGTCCTACCCCCGCCTCTGTGTCGGTCTTGTTGTCTCACTCACTCTTATAGATTTGATACTAGAATCGGCCGATGATATCAGAAACAGAATGCCGTTCTAAGAGCTAAGGGACTGTATTTGTTTTTGTTCATTGACGACGCACACAAAGTAACACGTAATTCAATCAATTAAATAATACAGAGAAGGTATGTTGAGGATATCTGCCACTGTAAGCATTTGTTATGAATACAACTTTTATTATTTTAATAAATAACTAGCTTCTGCCCGCGACTTCATCTGCGTTGAATTATACATTAAAAACCTTCCTCTTGAATCACTCTATCTATAAAAAAAACTGCATCAAAATCCGTTGCCTAGTTTTGAAGATATAAGCATACATAGGGATATAGGGTCAGAAAAAGCGACTTTGTTTTATACTACGTAGTGATTAACATTGTATTCAAAAATATAATGTATTCCGGAAAGAGAAAAGCCTGTCACAATAATATTAAATCGCAAGATATCACGCACTACATTAGCAAAGCTTAATTTAGACCCGGCATGTCGCTGAAGCACAAGTGTGATGGATAGCTGTAAATTAGCAAGAAAAATAAGTGTGCACTGTTCTCTCGAGAACCGCCATTTTTCAAGACCCATTAGAAGACGGCAAATGTTTTGGAAGGGATGGCTCCCAGAAATTACATTATATTTGATCAGCCCATTTTCTTGGAGTTTTTCCGCATTCGTTTCAAACGTAAACCTTTATTTCCGTGTTTATTTAATGTTTACCCGCGTTTGAGTTCCCGTTTAATCTCGTGTTATTTCTTTATAACTCATTCGTATCTGGGCAGGTATAACAGATGCTAAATTGTTAATTTAAACGCATTTTGTTTATTTCTGGAAGTTAAGTGTTACGTTTGTATTGCGGGTGGTAGGGCCTTGTGCAAGGTCCGTCCGGATCGCTAACACCATCTTACTCGCTAATCCTGCCGCTAAGTAGCAGTGCTTGCACTGCTGTGTTCCGGTGTGGAGAGTAAGACAGCCGGGGAAATTACGGGCACAAGAGGCATTGCATCTTAGTCCTCTAGGTTGGCAACGCATCTGCAATCCCTCCGGGGTTGCGGGTGTCTATGGGCAGTGGTGATCACTTACCACACAGGTGACCCACTTGCTCGTTTGCCTTCCTATTCATATATGAAAAAAAAAAACATAAAAAGTTACTTCCCAAATCGATAGTAGAAACCCAAACCATTTGGACGACTTTGATCGCCGTGTTCTTGTTAAAACGCAAGTAGTAACAGTGAAATTACTGGTACAAGAGGTATGTTCTATCCTAGCCCTCTAGGCTATGTATCTGCAATGCTCTAGTGTTGCGGGTGTCCATGGGTGGTGGTACTTGCTCACCATCAGGTGACCCACTTGGTCGTTTGCCTTCCTTGTCGTATAAAAAAACAGTTACTACACGACGACTGAAATGGTTATATGAGATCCCAACCTTACATTAGAGAGCAAGTTTTATCACACTTTAAAGATTCACGATAGGTATGACAAGCACAATATTAAGCAAATCGTCTTTAGCGAATGAAAACTTTTATTTAAACGTTTTATTTTCTTTCCCTAGATGAAATTTTCAAATAGTATTATTTTAATAAATTCTCGATTCGTTTTACTCCAATTCGAAGCTTTCAGCACGAAAATAGTTTATTGTATGTTATTCATGCTTCGTTTTACGAGGTTCTACACTTATTTTATAGTACCTGGGGAAATTTTCTCTGAACACAGTCCACGCGCGAGCTCCAAAGAAACGGGGGCTGAGGAAGCGGAGGGTATGCCCGCGCCCGCACGTCGCTTCATACCCCGTACTCGCCCGTGATCGGTTTGACGTGTGAGCATGCTATTCATTAGCGATACCACTATTCATTTGTCGCTGAGAAATCGCCGGACAAATCGCTAGTGTGAGCCCATAAAATTCGTCAAAACTTGCGTGCGGATTGTAAGTCTTTCACAAATGTGGTTCTCGGTTTTATAATATGCTCCTCTTTTGATGGATAGTATTTTTGAAAATCACTACTTCTTAAGTAAACATATATTTGTTCAAGGGAACACTTGAATCATTTAGTTCGTTACTCGGAAGAAACTCACCTGTACCTACTTACTTTGTTTCTTCTCGACTGAACATCAACAAATGTGTGTAACCGCTTGAGAATTGCCGTCAAGGATTTTATAAGGCTACATGTTTGTATAATGTTCACTTGCGCATTTGTAGTGAGAATCTAACCGATGGCGTTTTGTAAAGTTTTTGTATTTACCGCAGCCGGCACAGGTTGGCATCTAACCTTCAATTCAATTTTTAAAAAGAAATAGCGCCATCGAAACTGTCGATGATTCCGCCAATGTCGAGGTTGAAGAAGACAGTACATCTAACCTTAATAAAGTTCCAGATTTGTTACATCTTTGCGTAGGTAGATAAACATTTTTTTGTATGTAGGATAGGTTCAAATAAGTAAGTCTTACGCTATACGCTGAAATATACATTAATTAATTAGAATTAAAATGTACCTACTCAAATACAAATAATATTTTTTAACTTTAAATCTAGGTGTCTACATCATGTAATTGAACTTTGAACGTCGATATTAGGTATGTTCAAATGAATTTCAGATAAGTAAAGTTAGGCATACATTTACTAGTTTTACTCATAAATCATTTCAGTTCCGCGTATAATAGCCTAGCCAAATAACTTTATTACCCAGTAGTTACTGCCTACAAGTGTATGAAACGTATTGACCCGTACTCTAAAATACCTATAGTGAGGGTTATGAAAATAGGTTTGCGGTCGCTAGGTACCCTTTATTTGAAGGTCACTTCGCTTTACCATTTGTCAAGCCACGACGGGCCCAATTTAGGCGAACGTGAAGAATAAGCTCCGGTTGTATTTGACTTTCACAACTTGGGTAGGAAGTCAATAAATGTGGAAGTCAACCTAATCCATCACGGAATTGACGCGAAGTTTGCGGTAAGTGCCCGGGAGACCATTTCGCGGATCTCGTGGGTAACATTGTTACAACGATTCTCCCGATAAATTTCTATTGAAACCGAAATCGCAACAGTGCCAAACAATGTTAGCGTGCGATTGGATTTGTGCGGTAAATGAGACGGTTATGAAAATTCACTTGACACGTGACGACTCGCTTAAATTGATAAGTTACTGAGACATGGGTATTTTAAAATGAAAATGTAACAAAATAAAAACAGCAATGACTTAATATTAAATACTAACTTAAGGCCACATAAGATTGAGAGACCAGCTATTTATTAGAAAGTTAAACTGTCATTTTGAGTACCTAATACAAATAAGCCTTTCTTTTTATTCTGGCTCAAATAGACAGAGCTTGTCATAGGATATATGGATAAGGAAAATGATTTTCATATCAAATAATAATATTGCAACGAATCGAAACTCCATTGTAAATGAAATTCGTGTTTATTTTATGCAAAAAAGTATAAGAAACAAGATAATTTAATTATATTCATAGTTTCTATTGAAGTATTTTACAATTGAGAAGTCAAATACGACAAAGTTCCAAGTACAAACACTATTTTGATCCCAAACAACTTTTAGAGTGTTATAAAAATTGCTGTTTAAGGATTGCCCACTCAGGATACAAATACGCGCCAAATAGGTGGTTTCGCTTCTATTCTCTGCTGCACAGAGTTCCATAGTGTTCGCCTGCATGGATATAGTTTGAAAGTGCTCCAGTCGCGTTTGCCTTGAGTTGGACAAGTGCAATGACACCGAAATAGCTTATTGCGACCGACCATTCTGCTCCAACGCAGCTGAACTCACAGTTGGACTTTGTGACATTTGCATTTAAGACTGGCGTCGAAATGTCGACGATTAAGGAATGACTTTCAATTCATAAGGGAAGAACTTGGTGCTCACTTGTTAAGTTCAGTTCTTGCACAGCTTATATAGTTGCCAACTCGAGAGTCTCGAGAAGTAGGCTTCAAGGTTGTCACAATTGTACTGAAAACATATTTTGATACATACACATCACATACACAAATCACGTCTTTATAGACGCGCTGATAGTTATTTACTCTTGACGATTTCAATCTAAATTCTTCTAAATTGTCAATGAACAATATGATGTAATTTTTATTGAATGAATAAATAATCTAATCTAATCTTATCTAGTTAAAAATAACGCACTAAAGTCGCTTCATTAGGCGCCAGATATACATACTAGGTACGTATTTCTCATTAATTTCCTTTGTTCGAAAGCCAAAAATAAGTTCGAAAAATTATCGTTACATTTCGTTGAACTAGCAATCATTTACAATGCTTCTAAATCTGTGACAATAATTAAGGCAAGAAATTTAAATCAGCGAAAAAAATATGAATGCCGCATAAATACAAAGGCATTAAGATTTAATGGATTATTCATTAGCACGGCTTAGCTCATTGTCCCAATTGTTGCAGCGGCACTGGCTGCTGACTGTTAGCTTACATAATTTAGTGATACCTCTGGGAAATACTGAAGACAACAATGCGGCATGAATCTGCAATATGCATGCAAATTTGCATACACACGCGTTATAGGCATATGGAACATGATTGAGGCATACGAGGCGCAATGTTTCGTAATTGCCATAGCCAGATGGCAAATTAGCAGGATGCCGATTTGTGTTGAAATCTTTGTGGCGGCTACAGATATGTAAGTAAGTAAAAGTAAGTAAATGCTTTATTCTACAAATATAAAGAAACAGATACAATTCACAAAAAAATAAAAATAACATTAATATATGCACAAAGATGTCAGGTGATGATGTGGTGTGATATGTCTTTCAGAAACTGAAAAAATAAAATTTGCTCGAATTCATGCCACCGGTTTCAAGCTATTGTAGAATCACATATATTTCATATTTCTCTGCTAATGACACATGCTAAGTAAATAACATTACAGAGGACTTCGCAACGACTAAAAAGACGCGACGTTTACTCGGCCTAGTTGCAACGGCCAATAAACTATGAAAAGGGTTGATAAATTATATTTTCATGGAAAAAGTGATAATAATATCCAAAATATTATAAAATACATTCCCTCTTTAGTCAATACAGTTCGATTAGAATATTCGTGGTTCCTAAACCTATTAAGTCTTTAGTTCGACGCCGCTAAGATAATCGGGAAATTACTGTCCTGGAAAACTATCCGCCCGCCTTCATTAATAGAAACCTTTGAAAACAAATTACTCAAGCTGACCAAAGTTTCCAGACGACGGCCAACTGGTAATGATGCGGTACACTTCGAATCTGTTTATGCTATAACGAATATTATACCAAGTATTCCAACTGTAAATATGTAAAGAACCTCTAAATGATGATTGTAGGAATGAGGAAACTCGAAAAGTTAGGAAATTTCCAGAAACTCGTTAAGATTCTAAATTGTAATGCTCGTTCAAGCCGGATTTCGGGCTTTTAACGAATATTACTCACTCCAAATTGTTTGTAAAGTAAATAATAATAAAATTAGTGTCTATACAGATTGTGTTTGTGTGATCTTGCTAGCTGGCGCTCAGTTGTTAATGGGGCTAGCTGGGGTGTTTGCCCCCTAGTAAATTTACCATATTTTTTGTTGTAATACCTAGTACTAATGACTTTATGAGTATTTGGGGCCGGTAAGAACTGCGTTACGCTCTATTTTTGTATGAAGCAATATGAAAATGCATCACTGATGAAGGTAGTTTAAACAGTCATTTCACCTACGATAATTTATTATTAATTGCTGTCAAAGAAATTGCACTGTTTTCCAGGTAATGAACATAGCTAATATTTGTATAAAATTTATTATTCCATTAACAATGTTGGCACGTAGGAGATACATCATTTTGACGGGCGCCTGCGATTAAAGACTCGGCGTGAAGGCACGCCACACCGTCTCATTTTACTAACATTCATAGGGACCTGGATATAGATAGCCAAAGTACAATCGTTACCATCCTATTATGTTAGCATTATAACATAAATGTTTGTTTTTAAGTTTCTCTGACTGTACTTTTACGTATATAGTGTATCAGAGACGTTCGAGGATCAAACGTGATCATAATTCTCAGACGCATTTGATTCAATAATTATCATCATAATCGTCAGTTGGAATATGTCCACTGCCGAATGAAGGTTTCCCCTGTGCATGTGTTTAGTTTAAGTATAATAATAAGCTTGTTTTGGAATACTTATTTTTCAGAAACTGGATTCAGTTAGGTTAAAAAAGCAATATGGTACATACCAGTGGTTAGTGGTGTTTGCTCCATAAACCAATGTAGGTAGGTATAGGATGGGTAAATGTAGCACACAGTATTGGATGATCTAATAAGTTACAAAAGGATACCTACAGTACGATATTCTCACGGGAGTTTTATTTCCGCTATACTTATGTAATATTTCAGAATCGGTGTTAGCTTTTATGACTTTCTGTCGTAAGTCAAAATAGAATATGTATATTATTTTGAATATGGCTTGACTTTGTCGGCATTCTTTTGTTTCAACGTTCTATGTCTATGCGAAATCTTTACGTACTGGTTATAAAACAAGTCAAACACTAGAAGTTGATGAAATTTAACTTGCAAAATTTGGTAACAGACAAAAAAAACACCATAATTCGTGAATCTAACTAAAATATTGAAAATAAAAAGCATTTCACCATCGCTAATGCGATTAAAAAAAACAAGGAAACGAAAGACCATCGATCTCGGTGAAGAGCATCCGTGTACCTATTTACTTTGTAAATATTTTTAGAGCCTTCAAGTGGGCTCGAAAATAAAATGTTTATCGCATCCAATCGTATTGTTTAGAGAGCTTTGTAATCTTTATATATCCGCACTGTGGGGCGTTGCGACGTCAGCCATTTTTCTCCTAAAACGTTACTTAAACAATTGGTTTTTGAGACGCAAAAAGCTCTTTGCTTACCGTTTTACTCCGACAGAAGCTTTTAGTATTTCAATTTCTGAATCTTAATTAAACGTCAGAACTTTGGGTAATGATGTGAAGTTTTGCATTTGAGCTGATTTAAGTTTTTTGGATTACCATTCATTAATTTAAAATATTTTAATATAGTTTGGTGAACAGAGAAAGCTAGTGAAGCGCGAATACAGAATGGATTAGCCTCGTAGATGGCGGCCACATGGAATGACGAAGATCTGACGAAGATTCGATAGTAGCCTCAGCTTATTTGTTGTAGTCCGGGTTTTCGACTCCGTTTTAATTTTAAAAAATCGAACGGGAAAAAGTAAACAAGTCGAAGTGAAGTATCAATTGTCAATTGAGTCTTCCCCTGCAACCTCTCTATTCCACGAAAGCGTGACGTTAATGGCCACGCACCTTGACGCGTACTTGTCAGTGCTCGCAGTAGACAGGCGTAAATTCACGACTTGAAGTCCCAAGGGCACGGTTAGGTGCTGAATGTTAATCGTCCCTCGTGAAGGATTGCGCAGCATTCCGCCGACGGGTAGCTGCGGCATTTGAGATCAAAGTACAAGGAAATTACCGGCGCTAAAGTAAAATTAACACGGTATATTCTTACGTGAACATAAAGTACTGTTTTAATAAAATTACCCCGATTCATTTTTGTCCGTGAAATTATCGCACGATCAAAGAAGTACTTAAGTCATAATTTGAAGCGGACCTTGTGGGTGCTATTATTTATTTTGTGACGGAACTGAAAGAAATTCTCAGGTTTGAAATGGGATGAGCAATATTTAGTACTTGGACAAATACACATAGGATGGATGACAATGCAAGGACAGACTACAAAAAGTACAGTCAGCAAAAAACCTGTGTTAAAAAAGAAAAAGCTTATTTCTGTCCAACTGTCACATCATAATACAACGCAAATTGCCATTATTTTTAGCACCGAAACAGATCTGTCTACTTTTTATAAGTCACAAGTATCCAAGAACCCATACCCAAGATGGGAATCCTCAAAGCCCAAGCCATCTCATCATGAGATGAGAAGAGGCCTGTGCCCAGCTGTGAGACGTAAACAGACCTATATAGGCTGGGAGATGTTGATAATCCAACTGTTGCCTGTGTCTACGGTAGTGAACGTCACTCACTATCTTGCGGAAAGTATACGTTTTATCCGACATAAAAGTATCCTTCTTTTTAATTCAAGGTTTTAACTGTCTGTGTGTCAAACTTCAGGAAAATCCGTACAAACGTAGCATAATAGCTTACAAACTTTAATGTTTATTTTATTAGTAGACTAAAAACGGTATTTATTTGAAAACGCCATAGAAACAGAAGCAAGTGATTAGGCCGCTTGGATGCCCTGTAATCTTAATTCAAATCGTAAATCACACGTTACGGTTCAAATCATCATTAATGTCGACGTGTGCGTTATGTAACGCCCTCATCAGCGTTAGGTAACTGTGTGTACATCAATTTGTATCGCAGGTTTACTTGCGACGCTTTTGACTGCCAAGTCTCTTGCGGCGCGTTCTTGATAGTCTTTAGTATATCTATACTTACAGACTGAACTTACTGATTTTGATCTTGATTTCTTAGAAGCTATTAAGTTAACAAGAATAAAAGGTGATTATACCGCATTATTTGATGTGGTCGCCACGTGGTGCGATTAGAATGTCTGCTTATCAGGCGGTCGGTACGTTTGACAGGGTACAACCCACTAATCTCAGAATAGACTAACCTTTATCTTCTCCCAACACTTATATGTTTGTTGCCCGCGGTGTAAAAACCGGATGAAAATGCGCTCCGTAGTTTTTGACTTTATCACCATGATATAGAAGCACATACGCGGCGTAGGATTTCATAATATAATGTAGTAATTTCTCCATTCGGAGCAACGTAAAGGTATACTTACATAACACACAGCGGCCTTAACCCTTGATCGGAGTAGTGAGTAGTAGGTCTGTACTCCTCAGTTGATTTTCGTGCCCCATGCTACTCGATTTTGGTGCCCTTTGCCATCTGGCGCTTACAGCGTCTCGTTCTTTCTTCCTTGGCCTTGCTGCAGCAGTGCTGGGCTTGACACCCTACGGCCATTCCTAAACCAAATCACACAATACTCATGTCACTATTTGTTGTGTTCCGTCAAACGCATCCCAAAACAAAATTGACGCACTAATGTGAAACACGGTTTACGAGCAAGGTATTTTTTTTAATTTCGTTCTCAATGTAAGCTTTTTTGTTGACTGTACTGCATTGCCAATTTGACTTTGGTAAAAATACTTGCACATAACTTTGTGAATCTATTTTTTTCATAATCCGTACACATGCGTAAGTCTGCAGACTAAATAAAACCTTGTCAAAACAAATCTAGTATTCCGCTGTGACACTTGGTTACCTACATCTCTGTCGATTTGTTCTCGTATTTTTTTTCATTCTAATCTGCCAATTCCATGTCATTTCCACTCAGGATCTCGACCACTTTCCATTCCTGTAGGAGAGAAAAATAACCTAAATCTAAAATCTTAAAGGCTTATTTTGCGTTACGCCTTACAAAGTGCATGTAACTTGTATGGAACTTACGGTTTTCTTGTAAGAATCTCTGGGCTCGGGCATATTGATTAGATACAAACCGTTGGCAAACAGAAGCGATGACATAAGCATGTCGTCCACGTGAGTGTTGTCTTTCAGAATGCCATACCCCGCGCTGTATACCTTGTTTTCATAGTATGCTTGAACATGCAACATGAGCGGCAGCTTGTGATTTCTGTACAAGTGCATCTGTGTCGTGGTATGGACACATTGTTACTAGTTTTTCAATAATTTGCAATGTATGTATGTATATGTGTTTGCCTGGGTGGAATTGTGCGACTCAATTTTGAAGCAGACATCTTCAACCGATTGAGCTGCAATTTTGCATACTTGAGTAAATTGGATGACAATACAATAATCTAATAGTGGAGCTCTGGTGACCCAGCCAGGATCGTCTCCGTAGTAGGGAACTCTTCCAACGGCTGGTCCGATTTACTTGAAATTTGGTACACCTATATAGGACGAATAACAATACAAGTACAGTCAGCAGAAATAGCTTGTACCTATTAAAAATTACATTTTTGACTGAAACTTATCCTTATGAACTTTTGTTTAAAAAATACATCGGTATTTCTAATACCAAACCAACGAGCCTAAGTTTTAGTCTACTGTAATATTATATAATATATCACGTTATGTCCTTCCGGTTAAAAAATGATTTTAATGTAATTCTAATTACGTTCATAGTCCCGCGTTTAATGCAATAAGAGACCGGAGGAGCTCAAAGGGCCGCAATCACAAAGGACGGCGAAATAAATTTTTGGCATGATTTTAATTAAAGGCTAATTTGTGACATTCACAAGCCGGAAAATTGCTCTTTACTTTTTTTCTTTTCAAAGATATAAATTAAATGACAACAATGTTTCAATCAAGAAAGTTAGCACCATCTTATAAAAGCTCTTTAATGTCTTAGTAAGTTTGTTTATAGACAATATTTTTTCTGTTTTTTTATATTTTTTGTAACGATAATTTATGGACACATGAAAAGGCAGTATGTGCCTAATGATAAACTTTACGACACATAAAACTGTTTTATTTACAAAATATTTACAGCTGCACTTAAACAGTATTTAAGAGTTTCTCGTTACATTTAGTACAGATCATGAACAATTATTCAGTTTGATAACATTAATTACGTATTTGTAAAACAACTTTATGAACATATCACTATTTTTATTTACGTAAAATCATGTTTAAAACTTAGTTAATTTACAAGTTATGTCATTTAAATTTACATTTATTTACAAATTCGCACGATTGCTTGGGCAATGTCTTTTAAAACGTGAATGATAACAAATCGTTTGTTCTCTTTGCGCCATTGTGTTGTTCTCGTTTCCTTTCCTGTTCAAAACTTGTACAATTAAACTTAATGAATTGAAAAAAGAGAAAAAATCATTCTAAACGCATTGACAGGTAACAATGGTCGTGAATTGCGTACATATGGAATTAACTCAAGTTTTACCTTTGTATTTTTATATAAAAAAAAAAAAAATAATAAGTATTCTATAGTTGTATTATTGTACCGCTCTAGATGTTTCGTTCAGTTTCTGAAAACTTTTATATTCATTAGGTGACCTTGCAACAATCAATAGTATACATTAAGG
Organism: Pandemis corylana; assembly: GCA_949127965.1. Taxonomy (NCBI): domain Eukaryota; kingdom Metazoa; phylum Arthropoda; class Insecta; order Lepidoptera; family Tortricidae; genus Pandemis; species Pandemis corylana. The sequence continues at coordinate 8,235,453 of OX421866.1, read as the reverse complement.
AACATTTTCTGCGATCACATTTCGATAAGCAATTAATCATTGAACCAGTACATGATAATACACCCCCTTGCAATAAAAACGGGCACCCACGGTTTTTGTATTTTATGTGCACAAAAGCTTACTTCTGTAAAAATCTGAAAAACCATAGGCGCACGTTTTTTTTTGCAAGGAGACACCCCCTCTATAACTATGACATTCCAAACGACAGCGTTAATTGAATAGGTATTTAAAATAAATCTTTATATTACCCTTGCAAATAAGAATTGATTTGGTGTATTTTTGACCGTCCTAACTAGTATTTTTTAAAAGTTTAGCACGCAAATAGTTATTTAATTGGACATTTAAGAAACTATAGATAACTTCGAAAATGTGTCTTGCTCTACATTTTAAAAGGTAATAGATAACACAGAATAAATGGAAATCTGTGCCAGTTTCACCGCCTAACTTTCAGACCATAACTTCGTAAAAGTACAATAAATCAGAAAAACGAAGCATTTCTTTTGTCTGTGGAGTTATGTTCGTGTACTAAACTTAGCAAATCGATGCCTAGTTAAGTATTCAACACATAATATTGTGTCTTAAACACATAAGTTTGTGAATTTCCCTGAAATTGCTACAGAAAGTTGGAATATCGTACTAACAGTAAGTACTAAGTAAAAAGCATGGGCATTTCTTGCCGTGAAGAAAATTTCCGGGATAAGACAAATAATAATATAGTGGTCCCAAGATGGTTAAGGTAAGATAAAGCCAAGCATTTTTGGGTCAAGCGTTCTCTACCTTGTCGTATCTTATCGTTAGCTGAAGCTAAAACGAAATGCAAGCTTCCATTATTTATGAAATAAATAAACTTGCTACTGATTACCTACTAAGGTGGAATATTTTTGAAAAATGTGTATAATTAAAATTACGTTTTTTTATCTGTAATGGATTTGGAAGGTTTAAAACTAACGTATTACGATTTGGTACATAGCATAAGAACAACAAGTTCAATTCGGAAATCAAAGATACAAATAAATTATAGGCGCAGGTTCGTATTACAAGCTAAAAATTGCACGAAATTGTTGGGGTAGGTAGTTACTTTATCGCGTCAAAGACAAATGAAGTCTAAATAATGAATAATATAATGTTGCTTTTGATGTGCTAACTTTAACGATTTGCGTTAACAATAAAAATAGGCTCGGTTAATAAATTAATATTTTATACAATTATCCCACACTCCACTATATTGCCCTTAAATTCAAACATTTCGTCGTGCTTTCTTTAAAAATCTCTTCTGATAATATATTACAGATGAATACAGCTAACGAAATCTATAAGATACTTATAATAATTCGTTTCTTTTATATCAGTTTCTCACTGTCTAGTTTAATTATTAAAATTGTAGTTCGAATTTTATTCATTTACAACATTCGACCGGTATCTGGTCATCTCGCAACACACTTCCTTGGGAATAAATGGTACAGAAAAACTAACTTGAACATTAAACTGCAGAAGCTTTTCAAGTAACGTTGAAAGATAATAATACAAAAAGATACTCTACAATTGTTGATTGCGAATAACAACAGGAAAATTGTTGAATAATGAGGGTATAGCTTCATAGCGCTGCTCTGCATCGCCGCTGGTCTCTCCCCGCTCACCACGTGGACTACCACCGACGCTGAATCTATAAAAACAAAGTATTCAAGTACACGTTATAAACACAAAACATCCATTAAAGTTACAGTATTAAAAGAACGTATTAATCACGCGAAAGCTCCCATTATAATTAATCTTGTGAGGTCAAGGCAACCCGTAAAGTAACTCTGATGTTTCCGGTCATCAACAAAAAAGAACAGATCAGGAAAAAGTCGAACTTATGCTGGCTCCAGTACAATAAAACCGCTCATGTGAAAGACTACCGTTTCCTCAGAAACTTTCTCTAGCTTAAATACAAAGTTAGTCTCGGAGAAGTAGAGGTACGTAGACACTTAAATAACAATGCAGACGAATAATAAATAGTTAATTCAAACAGGTTGGGATCAGGAAGGGACTTGAGGAAAAGGGCGCGAAAAAGACAAATGGTTTTCGCACAATTATGGACAGAGATTAGTGACGGGACGGCAAAGGAAAAATATCTTGTAAGCGGATTGCTTCCAGTCTTTGTTATTAACAAATGAAATTTGGACACGAATTTTTCTTTTCATTGTGTAAATTCCCTTGAGATTTTGTGTGCTCGGTAAACCTTACACCGTATATATTTATGTTTGCTCTAAACTAAACTAAGCAAACATTCTACCTCAGTATAAAACACACTATATTTAGACGTACTTCTGCAAACCGGAACTAACCCACAAATAAGTTAAATGCAACTATATATGCTATAGCCGTTAGATTACTTTTTAATTTCAAAACGTAATATACTTATTAATGCATGTTTTATTTTAACGTTTTCAGTTTGGAAGCAAAAGTAGTAAAATGAACATGCGTTTTATTATGCACACTTTTTGAACTAAACTAACTTTACCACCTAAACAATTTATCAATTCAAAGATTTAAAATTAATTCGCTAGTTTTCATTGTGATTTATTCTATAACACATTTCTGTAACTTATATTTTCAGTAAGTGAACTTCAATTTCTGAATAAATATTCACTGTAAAAGGTGGTCTGCGAAACTGAATCCTTATACATTTTCGGAATAGTTTGTTGTGCAATTTCTTTCTTAAAATTCGTAGTTACACTTGCAAAGTTTTTCTTTGCTGCACATACATCTTCGTCATAGACTAATCGCGTATCAACAACGAAAGTTCTCACTGCGAAGTATTTTTAGGTTTACGCGTCGGTCGATACAGAGGTTAAGTAATTAAGCAACTTTCTGTGTCGCGCCGAGCTCAATAGGCGACCTTTGCCATTTCGTAGTTTATTGCCACTATTTGGCGGCTGGGATGTTTTTACACAGCAAATTATGTGTCACGGCACGAATAACCCCGGTTTTACTAGTAAATTACTCATAAATAAAGTAATTATTATGTTTTCCATTTTAATAGCGTATATTCACTGTTTTCAGTAATATTTCAGACGTAAAACGAGACTTTATTGTTCAAAATAAAACAAACGCGTGTCAGAACAACAGTGACACACTTCACGCCACTTCAGTCAGCTCGTGACTACACCCATTATGATACCGACACATCGATGTAAAGAAAACATTTATGACACGGTAGTCTCGGTTTTTCTATTGAAATACCTGTAAATGTATCGATCAAAATTGTTATGAATTTTGTATTTAACATCGTAAATTCTAAACATCTGAAAATCTTGAAGGAGATTTTTGTGGTTTCGAGGTGACGGATTCCATTTGTGTGAACTCATATGCCAATCACCACGGTAGGCTTGAGCCTAGCTTTGGGATATTTATTTTAAGCCTGGACTGTGGTTATTTAAGGGATCAGTTTGTTTTTATCCTGTTACTGTTGTTATTTTGTACGGTGTAAACAACGAGAAGAATCACGGCGTAGTAATGTTAAAAATATATACCAATTAGTAAGAAGACAAAGCTTTATTTTTACTTGAATAATTGTTGATTGTTCATGAATAAATAATTTAAACGTATTAATTCTGATTTACTTTAGAGTCATTTTTTGGTGAGTCAATAAATATCCAGCTAAAAGGTGTAAACGCTGTACTCAGAGACGTTAATTAATTCTGAACATTTTTGAATACGACAGAATCTAGTTGCGCTATTAATAGCGTTTTCGTTAACGAAAACGTTATTAAATAAATAAATATGTAATATTAACGCAAAGTCACTATCCCGTTGGAACTTTCCCGAAAACAAAGTGTTTTTGGTATTTTTTAAGGCAAAATCATTGTACCGATCTTAAAGAAATTCAATAATGAATCCATAAGGCAGAATATTAACTGCCTTATGGAATCCAAACCCGGAAAATTAAAGACCAAATGCAGGCAAGTCGATTTAAGTCTTAAGATAATGCCAGGGTTTAATTTTACGATCGCTGTTAATTTCGTCCGTTTTGCTAAAGATTCCATTCCGTCTTTATTAACTTAAGCTGTTTTAATTTAAACGAGTCTGGTTATTAGCGTTCTACGTTTTGGCGAAATATAGAACACTTATTAATATAATGATTGTTTAGGAGCACTTTAGGCAGGGAATGGTATTCTGTAAAGTTGAGCGATGAAATAAATTTTACAGGTATAATGACATTTAATTAGATATTTACTAAGCCTATTAAATTGGAGTGAACTGACCTTTAAAGTATTCACAGTAAAGGTCAATTAAAGCAATTTTCATGACGTGGGCGGCAATGTTTTGGCATGGCTTGAGAGCTGTCTAAAAAATAAGCGGTATGAAATTTTGTATTAGGTAGCAAAACTGTTTGACACTTTTACTTGGACGAATTCATCTAGTGACCGGAATTATTCATGAACTTATTCGGCAACTTAGTCAGGTATAGTGTACTGCACAAAGAGCTATGATATAACATTATACCATTTTATTGCAAAAAACTTAAAAAAAAAACAGCAAATAACAATTTAAAACCCCTGAAATATCGTGATTTGTTTTGTAATGCTTTTGTATGTTCCAGTTACCGATTTTTAAAAAGTGTTTTTCTTTTTTTAATGTGAAAAAATAAACGAAGTATACATAGAGCCGTAAAACTTCTGGTTCGTGATATCCTTTGCCGAAGAGTTCTAAAACATAATCATGACAATTTGTGTATACAATTATGTATGTATATACATAATAGCTAGCGGTACTTACCAGAGCTGCTCGGTGCGCAAGTGTAGTTCCCGGAGTCCCTCGGGGCGGCGCGCGCGATGAGCAGCCGGCTGGTGCGCGTGCGCTGCTCCGTCTCCACGCTGATGCCGCCGCGCTGCGCGTAGTTCACCACGTGGGGCCCGCGGTACCAGTAGATGAAGCTGTGGAAGATTACAATTTAGTTAGCTAAGTGTACTTTAAGTCGGCGTCAGATACGAACAGAACAACCAAAGTGCCTGCGTATTGGAATGAACAACAACAATCATCAAAGCTAAAAATAGTGTCAGGCCTGACGCTATCATGTCAATCGATTGTAATTGGCTTAGAGTATTTTAACAGAGGTTACCGTTCTCGGCGTTGGTCACTCCGGAGACATTAAGTAAGAACAATAGAATGTCTGTGCTCTTTTTTTTCTTTGTTTTTTTATTTTTGTGCTTTTCTTTCTGTGATCTTTAGTTTTACGAGAATATGGAGGCACTTCAATGACAATAATATTTTATTAAATAAAATCATATTATTTTGTCTCAAATTCGTTTACAAGGAACTCTTTTGGGTTAGGGGTATTTTTGTAACATTCTGTATAATATGAGGAAGGCTATCTCTTGAGACCATGTTCCGTCAGATATGTTTCTTTTGTCTGTATCTGACAAAGGCTAATGTCAAAATGACAGAGATAAACCAACGTTAAGTTAATTAAAGCTTAACAAGCGTTTATGAGTAAGGTTGATGAGAATGATAAATCATACGTGCCGCTTTGCACTCATTTGCAGTTTGACTGTTTATTTTAACAGAAAGTGGTATTGGAATCAACAACGGTTTGCACAGCGGTGAACCACATTTATAATTTCCTTAGTAAAAATTAATATTATGGTATTTCAATTAACACGGACGCATACGGGGATCCAGTTGGTTGTCCGAAATCAAATATCAATCATATATTGGAAATTCGAAATATTTACAAATAGCATTTTAGTAGTTGCTGGTACATGTTTTCATACGAATATAATCGTAATAACTAAATTGTGGCATTTTATACGTATTATTTTAACTAGGTACTTTGGCGGGCTTTGGGTAACTAAATATGCAGCTCCTAGTGTACTGCTAGCCTGGGATTATAAGTGTCAAAGTGCATCAAAATGACATTTCTGTGATGTCGTTCAAGACTGTGCATGCGGTTTTCAAATCGTTATTACTGGCAGGCACTAACAAGACCTCTCTAGTATTTTTATTACTTAAACAAGTTAAATGGAAGCAACCAAATAACTGTTATGCATTCGTTTAACACGCGTTAATTAAAAACAGGATGCATATTTGCTTAACTTTATTCAATTTACTCGCAACATCACATGTTTTATTTTCTGATTTTTAGTAATACAATTATTTCAAACGTATTTATATAGATGGTGTTTTCGATATAAATAGGTATAATTTTAAAAATAACTGATTCTCGAAGACATTATAAAATTTCAGTGTGTAAATACCACCTGGGAACGTGAACTAGTATACTCTCGTCACGGAAAGATTTGATGGAGGTGTCAATTCAAAAGTCCAATTTTAGTATGTAGCTTGTTTGGGTCAGAGCTGGACAAAGGACCCCTCTTTCTCTTCCCACCCGTTTCTATCTTTTGCGATGCTTCCCCAGTCTGGCTTCAAATTGTCCCGCCATCTCCGTTTTGGTCTGCCTCTGCTCCGGTGCCTGTCGTATGGAACCCAATCTGCGGTAATTTCGTTGCCCAGCGCTAAAGATGCTTCCAGTCGTATTTGAGTTTGGCGGACTCAACCCCGATCGAGAGTTCGAGCCTTAGAGCCCTTTATTAAGTAAAAAAAGAAAACAAGAATGAGTGGTCTCTGCCTACCCCCAAGCGAAAGAGTCGCGACGGTATGTATGTGTATGTAAAGAAAACAATTCATTCACTTGAGAAACTCATGCTTATGCCAAATAAGAAGTCAGTGTCAGTCTGCCTTATTCTTATGCTGAACCATATCCACCTCTTCATCGGAATGTGATAATAAAACGATATATCACTGAGACACATTTAACACGTAGTAGAAAATACAGAGGTAAAACAATAAATCGACTGGCTGGTACCGCTCTCGAGCTCGCAACGTCGCTGGTTTTGAAATTGAATGGTAATTTTACAGAAATTCAAGCATGTACTATTCAGATCGTAGTGTTATTTAGATATTGCGACATTTTAAGTAAATTGTCTGCATGAAGTCAATAAAAGAATTTCATGGTGAACTTTTAAATTACACGATTCAACACTGCATTTACTTCAATTGCACTGCATTCTTCTGTTTCAACTATTTAAGTCATTCATAATATTATTAGTGTTTTTTAAAATACTACGTTGACACTATTCTGCCATAATCAGTTAATGGTAACTTTATACAATGAGAATGTGGTAGGTATGGCATAGACATGATATTCGATGTTAATACATACCTGTTGATCGTAGAATTTTATACAAACATACATATATCACAATTTATCCCTTACGGTGTAGACAAAGCCTAAGGTAACAAAACCTTAAGGCCACGTTTTGCATGATTAAGGGCGTGTAGCTGGAAAGGGAAATTAAAATAGTGATGGGTAGAATTTGATTAGTTGAGTAAACGCTCTTTGTTGGTTCAAACTTTGCTAAACCAAAGGTTTAAGTGGTGAAGCGGCCCCTTAATGTGGCGAACACAAACCCCATTCAAAATGGTAGACGTTCAGCGTTGTTCCAGTGATGACTAATGCGACTCCTTCCCTAATGGAGGTTGTAATGGAGCTAACTATCCCGTCTTTTACAATTACGCGGGTGGTTCGTTCTAAAAACTTCATAATGGTTACCTAGGCGGGTCGGGCGCATGCCTGGCGATGCACGTCAGGTTGATATCCGAGCCGGCACGTACAAACAGCTCTGGTCCCGAGAGTATTTCTGCCTTCGATACTGCAACAAAATACACAGCTATTTAGAAGTCCAGAACGATAACGCTCACCTTCGCCTCTAATGGATATTCGTTTTACTTTGCAGGTCGGTTCGGGTTTTATTGCTATCGAAAAGCATATGGAAAGAGTTTGCAATGGAGCGACGTCATTGTGCACTTGCTTCAGGACTAAACATGGGACGTGAAGTGATTATGTGGTGGTAAGATAAGGGTGGAATAGCCTTTAAAAAGAAACCTTACAAAATTAAAAGGTATAAATTCAAATAATATAAATCGATTGATAAAAAAATAACTTTAAAAGCTAAATTTATATTTCTCATTACCTATGCAGGTGAAATATTTCATCGAACATAAAAACACTAACCTAATTTATTCTATTTTATTTTGACCATTTGAATTATTATATAAATTAATTTTAAACAATTTACATAGGTCCTAAATTATTTTATTATCATAACGCCCAATGTTGTAATATTAAAACAAAACTATTTTTTGTTAATTAACAGCAGTGATTCATTAAGTTTTTTTTCATTCATAGTTAAAAAACCAAATTCAGATTAAGTAATTTTACGATAGTTACATATTATTTGTACACTGTCTAAATTTCAGTTTTCATCATATTACATTTGGTGTTTTATTACATCTGTAAACTAGCATAGAGAAGTAGTGTAAATTCGACCACATTAAAATAAAAATAATAATCCCTCCGGGGTTGCGGGTGTCTATGGGCCGTGGTGATCACTTACCATCAGGTGACCCACTTGCTCGTTTGCCTTCCTATTCATATAAAAAAAAAAAAGGTCTCTCAGCTCTTAAAAGCAAGATACTCGAATGTTAATATATCCCTCGTTAAAACTAAAATGTAGTTAAGTATTCAGCAAGCTAGGAGTACTTTTCACAAGTTTTTTCGAGCATTCGGCTTAAGCATTAAGAGATTCATTAATATGGCTAGCACGAGAACTCATTAGCTATTGCGCACCTCGAAATGTAGGGCAAGTAGAGTTTGAAGCAACTTCCATATTTTTTTTTATCTTTTTTCCATCTGGAAGTTTGCACAACAAAACCGAAGATTTTAACGTAAGCTTCGTTAGTATATTTATTGCGTTTGAAAAATTTAGAAATCTCTCCTGTATTTATAATGCATCGCCTTTAAGATCATGAAAGTATACTTTATGTTGATAGTGGAGCCGTGGTATCAGGTAGCTATGGGTAGATAGATAAACATTTTGTTAACTTTGAAGAATTGAATTGAGTAGACATTGTAATTTCGATACATTCTAATATTTTCAGTATTCTACCGTTGCCAAGTTTCTTGCGGCCCATTCCTTTTCGCAATGAAGGTCGTTTTGGTCAGCTATTACTCGTTTCCAGCAAAGCTTAAAAAGCTGTGATGATTTTCCTTTTAAATTCGTTATAAATAAAAGTTTTTGGCGTATAAAAAGGTATTGCCTTGAATTTATTACCCGATTTCTAACCCACGGGTAGACAGATATATTCCGTTATATGCACATGCAAAAAATGGGGCTCTTGGAGAATAAACTTTTTGAATTACTTTCTTTATTGCGATGTCTGTGCCATTTCGACTAAAAAACTTTGACAGATCTTCTATGCATCCCATTTCCATGTAACAACAGGTAGAAAAATGAGCTCAAACTATGTTTTTTCAGTTTCCCATCATGACAAACAATGAAGTGAAAAATGTGTTTTCCGTTGCATTCTCAGACATAAATGCTTCGAGGGTGGCGTGGCGATGTACAAAAGAAATCCAATATCCCGCCGTACACTCACAGCAAAGTAACGAATGGATACCTAACGAATAACAAAGGGAATTGTAGATTTTGTACGGAACCAGAGCGATTGTCCTTTTAAACACGGGGAAATATTATTTGCGAAACATGCACGGAATCGTTATCAGAACTCGTTGTTTGCTTCGATATTGCCATTATTAGCTGTGTTGAGAAGGTTGCAAGAGGGTTGTTATAAATCTTGTTGATGGAATGAATGTTAGAGGAACTTAAAATGGTATTAAATTTTATTTTGGCATTGTACAAAAAAAAACCCTAGTGTGGTGGTGGTGTTCTACAGACTTGCAAGGCGCGTCCACACTAAGGTTTTTGGTTGGTTGGATGTGCAACAGTTACGGTTACTCGTAGATGAGTACCCGGCTTGAGGAAAATAGCTATTATAAATTTAAAAAAAAACAACCAAATTGAAAACCTTTTCCTTTTTTGAGGTCAGTTACAATGCGCCCATCGGCCTATCAGCTCATACTTACCGACAACAGAAAGTCTAAACGACAAGCTGATCTTCGGCTCCGTGGACACTTGGCACTCGTAGCCGCCCGAGTCGCGGGACTGCGCCGGCGCAACCCGCAGCGTCCACTCGTCAGTGCCATCTGTGTGCAGCGCCGCGAACCGCGCGTCGCTGCTGTACGTGTGCACGCCCACGGTCAGGATGTGGAGGTCGCGCTTGCGTATCCAGGACACCTGGTGACAATGTGGTTGATGGTTAAGAAGGGAATATACATATTATAAAGATAATGTATATATAGGAGAGGATATTTCACACGGTGTGCATTTGGCAGTTTTTCACGTGTGGTAGCGAAGTAGCAAGGTAAATGTTTTTTTGTTCATTGAAATGGACCTCCAAAATGTAACACTTGGTTCAATAAATTAAAGAAGAGAACGTTTAAATATGCGAGAGAATATTTTTCGGCGAATGAACAAAGGTATATATGTATAATCAACTAAGTGCATTCCCATTTTAATGACAGTTCCTATGCCAGAAAAAAACTGACAAGTCAACTGATAAGTCATCGACTTGTACCTAAACAAAAGTAGTATTTGACATTCTAAGCAGTATAAATGGTAGGTATGTTTTGTTGTATGCCGTATGAACGTTAAAGGAATTTCTTGGGAAAGGTTACGCTTGTTTGTTAAATATTTATTCTGTTGAGTAGAAATTTCTTGCTACCAGTTGTAGAAAGTATCGATAAACGTACAATAATAGAAAATCACTTCCGCTACTTTTCTAATAATGAGAATCTAAGACTGTTTTATATCTCAATTTTTTGTAGTTACATAGTTCAAAAGCATTAAAATACTGTTCTAGTAAGTAAAATGTAAATGCTGATTTTGTACCCCGAGGCAAAATTTAATTAGTAAAATATCGATATAGTTTGACTTTGTTTTATGCCATTTAGCTCTATCAAGAATAGAATAGAATAGAATAACGTTTATTGTTTAACTGTGTACAGATATGTTAACAAATATATACTTAGAACCAACAGTTTATCCATCACGGACGTACAATATATGACACTTATTACTAAAAAAAGTTAATACAGGCATGATCTATTGTCATAATTATAATACTCATTCATGTTGTAGAAGACTCTATCAGTGAGCCAACTTTTTAAGGAGGTAATGTTTGTGTGTGTGTTTGTGTGCAAGTAATGTTTTTAGTCTGACTTTGAGCCAGCCAGGCGTGATTATACAGCTAGCTATAAGCATTACTGAAACGAGCGGTATTAAATAAGATAGTCCTAAGCTGATATTGGATTTGAAAAGAATTCAATTCAAAGGTGAAGTTCAATTCGGGCAAAAAAAAAGATCGTAAGATAATAATGATGAAATCATCAAAAGGCGTGAATCTTTACAATTTTTAAACCAAAAAGGTTTAACCTTACCGGTGCGTAAAAGAGGTTGACGGTGCGTTAACGCAATAAAATGTATGAAAAAACAGTGAAAAAAACGTGACTCCTACGACACGTCACTGCGTACGCGGCGGTGTGGTCAGTCCCTAATACAACAGGCATGCAAAAATAGGTGGGAAGAAGGAACGCATTTGCCCAGAATTGGGCAATTGAATAGACTGAGGAAAGAAAAGTAAAATCGTTAATCTAGGTTTGAATTGTCATAAAACCAATGATACCAGACGTATACCTCGTCCAAGTATTACTTTTATCAGAAAAAATTAGTTAACCAAAAGAACGTTGCTCAGTTCAGTAAGTGTTTTGATATTGGGAGCTTAAAAACATGGCACGGAGTTGTGACACCAGTTACTTTTTAAGCTACATCATAAAAAGGGCGGTGTTATAAATTGAGAACCTTTATCTGTTTGTTTTTCGTGTGCGTCGAAGGTATCGAGAGGTCCCAAGGGGTGAAATAACTTCAATTATTTTTCAAACACACAAAATTTTCAGAAATATTTGACGCAGTTTTTTTTCATTTGCCTCATATTCTACAAGTCCTACTTAGCTCTGGTCCCGGTTTGGCACAATTTTAGGCCTTCAATTCGCGTCCAGGTCGTCCATCTATTTCTTCATCAGCATCGACGGAACTGGCCTTTCTCCGGCACCCATCAAGGACCTATATTTTTACTACATTAAAATAATGCTTATTCTCTGAGTGCTTTAAAATTTCATCAAACTGTCAATGAATAAATCGAATCAGGTCATGTACTGGGAACTGAGTTACCGCTTTTTGATTCTCTTGTATTTTATTATGAGTTAAAAGTTTTTGCTGAATGTACTTGCATTGCGACAGATCAGAAAACTGAAAGTAAATTGGACCACTAGAAGCTGCCTTAAAGTTAAATAAAAGCTCGTAAAATCTTTAAAACTGTGAACTAACTAAAACAAATGAAATGCCATTTCCCAGTGTGGCAATACTCGCAATCGCAGTTACAACATTCTTTATTGGCAGTTTAATATGTTTCACGCCATAAACTCGCCTGAAACGTCGGCAGGCCATGTGACTGCTCCAAGCTAGACGCAGAGTGTCATAAAGTTACTGAAAATGGCACTTGATTCACACGCTCGGCTAATTTCCTTTCGGTGGTTTGTATTATACAGTTTACAGCAGACAAAGTCTATGGAGAGGATACTGCCAGCTGTGGGTTGACGGTATTTATATATACATTTATTCCACTACCGGGGATAAAAGCCGTGATTGATAAGGCTCAAGATATACAGTACTACGAGTATTGTATTATTGAACGGTGATTGCAAAGATTCCTCTATGATATACTATTTGACAGTACTGAACTAATATTTATGTAACTAAGTCACTCCTATATTTTATTGAATCAGGCGTTACTTTGCGGAGGTCCATTTCAATGAACAAAAATATTTACCTTGCTACTCCGCTACTCAAAGCGCAGCGAGTTTATCAATAGCGGAGTAGCAAGGTAAATATTTTTTGTTCATTTAAGTCACTCCTGTTTGTCCTTGGATCGGTAAATGGTAGACAATTGTCATTTTCATAAAGAGTGAATTACCATGTCCACTATTACAACGTAAAGTTAAAACTGAAGGGGTCGCCGTAAAATCATCGTATTCTTTCGGCGTTTAGTCCATCGTAGTATTGGCAACTGTACGATGGTACGACTTCCTTCATATGCAAGTCTAACTCTTTTTTTTTTTAGTTGGCTTTAGAAATTTCTTTGGGTCTACTGTATCTTTATACATTTAGCTCTGGCAGCTTGAGCGGTCGGTCGGAGCTATGTAGAGCGGAGTGGCCTCAGTCTTCAATTACACGCCGCGGCAGTGCGATAGGCTTGGCTTAGCAGAGTGGAACCCCCACCTCCCCATAGACAGTGCTCAGGCGTTTATACCGTTTTAGTCATAAAGCCGTTAAAATTACCCGTCATTTCAAACAATTATTTTAACGATACAGTGTTATCGGTAGTAGGTATCAATGAAGCGGTGCGATAGAAAAAAATATGGCATTGAATAATTATCTGTTTATAACACCATCAGTTTTCAATTAAGCACACGCCGCAATATTTTTTATTTTTTTATTTTATAAAATTGGTTTTATTTGATTATGATGATAAATTTCGTGATGTGACATTATTTTCTACGGAATATTGACCTCCTTTAACTTTAGTGCGTACTCATTGCGAGAACTCATCATTTAACCTAACTAAATGCCTTCGTTAAACTAAAAAATAATCGCGGTCAATATTTCGTAGGCATTAAACATGGATTCTTTAAAATTGTTGTCTTCTATTGTGATATCTAGTGATTCTATTTTTTGGAAAAATTATTTGGAAATTAATTTTATCCCGTACCCTAAGTGGTTAAGTGACTGAGGTATTTGTTCGCTAAATTAACGAAATGGATTAATTAGTTAGAAATCTAGAAAATAACAATGTTTTAATGTCTAATTAAAATTTCAATTACAGGCCTATTCGCACAAAGGCACGCACAAAACGAAGGTTTGTGTTTGACCAAAAAAAAAGTTTAGTCATAAAACGGTGTCACGCACGACCCAAAGGAATATTTTAAAAGCTGCGACTGACTCAGGGGCTTTTATATGGTTTTGCATGTCAAAAGAACAAAGTAACAGTTGGTGGGCTTACGTATTTTGTAAAACTCTCATATGACCGCGACTTACACTTTGCCGGTTCGCTAATCCGCTTCGGCAGTGGACGTGCTCGCTCGGTCACGGGAGGACTTTCTTTGTAGTGTTCACACTAATCTGATCACCTTGCACCACAAACGCTATACAGCACAGCTAGCACAAGTTCGCGCGGGATCTGTGTCGTCTTTTTCTTACTGTTCGTTCTAGAAAGAGACGGGTGAATACCCGGCTAGCCGTGCGCAGTGTGTCTATTTTCTTAATATCTCTCCGCATCATCAGACTTCTAAATGTTTTCAATTGCGTTTGAACCCGAATGGTACAAACAGTGGCTATCGGAAAATTGTATGGCCATGCTCTAATGTGGTCACTAGCAATCTGTGTTGATCGCAACCCGACAATAATCGCAAAACGAAGTTTGACGAGGGACATTTAGAAAACAGACGCACTGAACCTTCTTCCTTAATCATTTAAAGCTGTCATCTGTCATCTGCGACCTGTAACCGTATCTGTCGCACGTTAAAGCTGGATTACACTTTGTTAAGTAGCAAGTGCAGGTGTAAAGCGATTAGTAAAAACACCGTGTAAACGGTCACGCTGACCTCAAACTTTATATTAACTTGCAACGTACGCATGTAAGTATAACTGTCCGGGTGGAATCCTGCGACTCAAATTTGAAGCAAATATTCATCCGATGAGCTGAAGTGACTTTGTACTTGAGTAAGTCAGATGACAATACAATAATCAGGTAGTTTAATTCTGGTGGTCCAGCCAGGACCGTCTCCGCAGGAGGGAACTCTTCAACGTTTGGTCCGGTTGACTTGAAATTTGGTACACATATTGTAGGACGGATGACAATGCAACTACAGTCAACAAAAATACAGCCAGCAAAAAAGCTTGTATCTAAAATGAAATTTACAGGTTAGGTTATTACTAATCACTTTACGCCTGTTTTTCTCACCTTTACTTACTACTTAACAAGGTGTAATCTATTATTTACAGTAACCGAAAACCGTAGTGCGACGTACACTTACAAAAAATTTCTTGCGTCGTACTGTTATTATGCTTAAAAGCATCTTACATAGAGTACTATAGACTAATTGGCAGTGCCTCTAGCGGCGCGCACCCGCAACTAACTATCCTCATTATTGTTGACACTATAACGCAAAGAACGTCATGAATGTCCCGACGAAAAGAAACTAAGAGCTACAATAATATTTTTGTTTCTTCATTTTTGAGTGCTAAATTTGCTACGGGATTATACTAAGTCAAACTTTGAACGATATTTACTGACGCAACTTTATTGTCATAGTTGTTTTGCTCATGACTTTTAAGTAGTCATTGTTTTATTATTTTAGCAGCTTTAGGTATATTGTTTCTGGGACAAACTTAACAATTGCTTTATCAAAATGTCTCGCATAAATATTGTGATAAACAGACTATTCTATTCATTTAGGACGATCCTAAAGGATTAAACAAATTAATAACGTTTTAATAGGAAAATAATTTGTACCCTTGGATCAGTTTAATGGATTTACCCTTGGGGGTTGGAGCCCTATAATGATATTTATTACTGTCAGGGCTGTAGACGGAATTCATACAACGCCGATGAGGTTGATATAATTTGTCTCATGAGAAATTCACGATTCACATTCCATTCCAAATTAGATTTACATTCCCATGTTTGCTTACCCAATCTCGTGTGCTTATCTTATAAAGCATTGTTCAGCTTCAGAAAATACCGTATTTCTCTAGCGTAACTTTTCGTAAGAAGAAAGATTCTCACAATTGTAATAAGAAGGTGTTTACATTCATTTACAATTTTTTTAGGGTTCCGTATCAAAAGATCGGTACAAAATGTGCTCGGGGAAGGGCACTTACAAGGTGGTCTGACGCAATAAAACAGGAGTGATGGGTGGTAGACTGAACATTATATGGCTGCAGAAACTGCAAGATGATCGTATCGTACATTATTATGTTGTCGTGGTACTCAGCAGTGAGGAAACTAGAAAGGAGAAGACCCAAAAGATCATCCATGCAATCCTATTTGCAAGCCTACGCTGTCAATTTATATTTTTGTCCGTCCGTTTGCAGCAGTGTTGTGTATTTTGAGTTGTATTAGGTAGGGACGTAGAATTTTCACAGATTTTGTTGACTGCAACAGTTAAGAACAAATTATAAAAACTGAGTTCCCATAGAAAAATCCTCTTTTTGTTTCGAAACCCTGCATTATACGAGTCCAGCTTGGCCTGTTTTTTGTGCTGCTGCTGCAGACAAGTACATAATATATAGCTATTACATAGACTAGTGTACACCAAAATCGAAAATTTGACCCAATCTAAATGTTTCTTTATTAGTTAGACTGTTTTTTTGTATAGAGTAACTCTTGGTTTTAGCGAAGATAATCTAGGTATAAGATAAAATATAGCTTCTTATAAAAGATCAATATTACAGATTTACCGACTTGATTTTTAATCCCAGAACGCGCAAGTGGCCCTTAATCAAAATCTGACTGCGACAGGAGCTAGTATTATTTCGTGTTGTAAAATTATATGATTGTGTTCTATTTGGAACAATGCTGTAATTTAGAACAATGCTGTAATTTAGCTATCGTGTATCGTGTCTGAATTGTAATTGAACCGTGACACTGCTCTTGCTAGCGCCATCAAAATGTATAGAACCCTGGATATTATTGTTTTTGTATACATAGCAACGTCAATGTCCTTGCATTTATGCATTCAATTTTATTTTTATTTAGCTAAGAATCTTAGTTCCATTGGTATTATAGGGTTACGTTTACGTTACATTCAGTTTTAACCGGAACAAAAATACCCTGCTAGTACACAAAAATAATTTGTGTGCTTACCATTATTTTTTAGTATAATTCTATTTTTATCATCTTGCTGTTTGTGGTGTGTTTAAAGCAACTAAGAAGGCAACGAATAAAACTGTTCGAATGCCGCTGTTAAGAGCGTTTTGAAATTATTGCGTTTTATTTACAATACATAGTTATACATACATACATACGTGAGCTTTTATTGTTGGCTATTACATAAATCTGTGAACATGCGTGCAGGACAAATCTACGCAGAACCATAAATTATTTGTATTTGAATAACAATAATCAATAATAGATCTGTAATTGTTTCAAACAGAACAACACCATCATTAACTGAGGAAGCAGCGTCAGGCAATATTTAAGTTATAAAATAAAACAAAATCGCCGCGGCTAGAGCTGGCTTTGTTCCAAAATGTACGGGCCTCGACCCAATTCTCTTTGCTTTATATCCCGGGCTCGGTACTCCGGCTCACGCGACATTTCCTACAGCACTAGTACTTACTCAGAGTCGTTCGGAAAATCAAATCCTACGTACGAGGAGCTCAAACACGTTGCCAATATCGCTATAGAAGTAGAAGTGACCGGGTGACCGCTGAAGGTTTCGACAGGCGTTTTTTGTATCTACAGACAGATACGTTATTGGTTTTGCAATGTGGTTTTTGTTAGTGGTATTTGAAGCGTACGATGTGTGGACTGTATGATAATGTGAGGAAAATGAAGGATAATTGATGGCAAATGAGAACACCATGAAACTGAAATGATTCTTTACTCTGATACGTAACAACTAAAATATGACAATAGACTTCAAAAAACAAAATGATTAGAAAAGATATACATAAGTATCAAAACTAAGGAGTTCGCGACAGGAATAGTTAAGGTTTAAATATATTTCAGTTATTCTTTAAAGCAATAAATTTCTGTTCGATATTACTTTGCAATTTGTCAGATCCCAAGCTGTAAAGTTTACTTAATTGTTAATTTGTTTTGTAATCTTATTTTATCTCTGTTTATTGTATTACATAGTCAATACTACACCGGTTTTATTACATAGGTAGCATTCAACACCAGTCTACTTATCGTCGATGAAACCAAAGTCATGCCGTTCGCATGGTCACTTACCGTCGTATCTCGCAATAGTCGCAAGCCAGCGGGCTCATCTAAGGTTGGCACGTTGATAAAGATGGGGCCGACATAATGATATCTTATAATTAGAATCGTTGGAAAAACATTAACGTTTTTACAAAAAAAATATATAATATAGATTAGTTACCTACTATATTTTATTAAACGTCAGATAGCATTTAAATACGTACTATGCCGAGCGACGGAATCGTTTCTTACTTTTCTCAGAGTAAATAAACAAAATGCTTACGCATCTGAGCGTACGATTTAGGATTCCGCGATATCTCGTATTACATTTGTGTTTGAGAGACAAACATATTATCCAGGTCAATTGTGAATATTTATCATTTTTAATACATTACATTCAGACGTCGGTCTCGCGCGATGTATGGCCCTCCGCCACAATGTATGCGTTCGGCGCGATATGTTTAACGTTGCGTGATGCCAACAAATAGACTTTGCCGCGTTTACACATTTTTACGGCTTGTCTGGAAGTTATGTGTTGTTGGGCAGCCAACTTTACCCAAATTGTTTATGGAACAGCCAAGCTATTATAATACCATTACTTCGTTTCTAAACAAAGTTATACTAACACAATGTTGTCCCCGAATGGTTTGTGACAATACATGGAATCATTTGTCGAAGCTAATGTGGCCTTCGCAGTGTGGGAATGTTCTGGTGTTATTAACCGTCTATTTTCCTCGTAAGTATATTATACCCTTGGAAGGGAAACTACGCTCAATAGATTTTTACTATGAAAACAAATATTGAAGATATCTTTGCTTCCTTCCATTAATTTAATCTTTTGAAAAGAACATTGCTTTGAGGAAGATGGCCTTACATTTATGAAATGAAATATTTACGTTTTGGAAGTTATCGATGAGTCCATCAATGTCATAAATAAATAAAGACATCAAAGACGTTTAATTCTCCTTTTCATAATTTCTAACTTGTCCAATTGATTTTATTTTATGTACGTCGTACTTTTATTGTGTGTTTTCTCGCAATATTATGTTGACGTTATTGACGCGCTTTGAGGTTTAAAGCCTGTGGAAAAATATTGCATATTTATGAGGAAACTCTCAAGAGCACTCAAGCGTAGCGCTTTTACCATTGTGGACTTTATTCTGTCCGATGGACAATAATGTACATTCTCTCGC
Source organism: Pandemis corylana (assembly GCA_949127965.1). Lineage (NCBI taxonomy): Eukaryota > Metazoa > Arthropoda > Insecta > Lepidoptera > Tortricidae > Pandemis > Pandemis corylana. Next base: position 8,216,275 of record OX421866.1, on the reverse strand, counting down.
TGCTGCCAATAAATACAGCAAGTATCGAAAACAGTGCGTTCACAAGAATGACCAATAAGAAACTAGCTTTATTCTAAAAGGTTGTCCAAAGAACATCGAGCCAGAGCAGGAGAACGCGCGTCCTTTCATGGTTTTTAGTGTCAATGACGATTCTAGTTTCTCATTTGTATATATGAGCCACAAACAAGACAACAACCGCCATGCGACGAAATAACTAATACATACATACATAAATCACGTCTTTATCCCTTACGGAGAGCCTAAGGTAACAAGAGCTAATAGCCACGTAAGTAATTCTCCAGAACATAATAATATTCTTCTCCACTGACATGAAAATAGCTCAACAAACGCACACGTGCGTTCAAAAATTGACTGCAAAATTGTAACAGCGGCACTAAGCGACACTTACGAAAGAGCATTATATATAAAGTGGAAATAAATTTCGTTATAGCCACTCTGAAATAATAGTTAGCGTTGCTAGGAAATACTGCAAGCTTAACCAAGAGAAACGACATGCTCCTCCCACGCTGAAGTTTCAAGTATTTATATTTTCAAAGGAAATGTAGAAGCATACTACAAGCATATACCTACGTCGAAGAAGTTGCTTTTCTGATTTAAGTCCAAACAAAAGCGCAATAACTCGCAAGCACCTATCCATATAGCGAACATGGGAACGTATTAGAAACATTATCAGCAGCATCCGGAGTATTTAAGGGATTACTATGTAAATGGGGAGTTAATTTTGAGATAATCCGTTCGTATTTGCACGTACCGCGTGCGGTATCGTGTGTATTCAACCGGGTTTACGCCAGATCAGCACGGGTTCCGGCTTCTGCTAAAACTTCCGTACATAAAACGTTATTGCTTGATGAACGCTTTAAGATGTCTTAAGTCAAGAAATAAGCGGTTGAATATGCTTGTAGCATGGTTTTGTTATTGCCAGACAGTTCCGATGTGCCAATAAATAAATTCAAAATCGGAGGTTTACTCGCAAAACCCACCGTCAGCTTTGATCTCACATCTCATAATGGTTGACGCACACTTAACCGCTCCGCGCTGGCACGGCACTCGGTCAACCAGACCCGTTCGTTCAGTCTTCTTTGTATGAAGTTCCATACTGCAACGCACACTTATCGGCTTCAGAACGGCAACGCCTCGCCTCGGCATAAGCTAGCAGTGCGTGGGCAACTCGCCGTCACCGCGCTTACGTCGAGTCGCCGCCGCGGGGACGGCGAGTGGACCTCGGGTGGTTCCCCCACGGGCGGCCCGCGGACGCCCCACCGCTTGCCTCTCTGACATCGCCTACCGCCGACGTTGACCGCTACCGTTAACCAGCCGCCGGCTCGCGGTAAGCGCGCTGTAGCCGCGCAAACGCCTCGAACGCACCGAGCCGCTTCCGATACGAGCTTGCGTATGATTGACGGCGAGCCGATGAGGCGAGGCGCTGCCGTTCCAGTGCCGAGCGGTTATGTCTGGAAAAACCTTAAGTCTCTCATAAACCCTTTAAATAAAACGTTTAAATAAGTTAAGAGCTTGACGTTATCGTTAGCGGCAATTAGCGCTGTAGAGTAAAGAACGGAATTGTTGTATCTTATTTCCAACTCAATACCCTCCAAAATCCCAAGTATAATTGTACAGGTCTTACTGCTGTTGTTGGGCTCATGCCTCCACTAAGAATGAAAGAGCTCGAGTTGTGGCAGATCGTACACGGGCGCAGTACGTGTTGAGACTTTTAATCACAACATTGAACTGTTTTGCTGTGCCTCTAGTATGAGTTTTAAACCCAAAAAATTATCAAACGCGTTTTAATTAGCACCTCAATTATTAAGGACAAATTTGTAATGCCGCTAGCGGCATGTAACGGTTTGCAAACAATATTTTACACTTCAACGCAAATGCGTTTGAGACGGTTGTTGCGCCAAAAAAACTGACGCTAAGGTAATTGGTTTTCCCACAATATCACACAAAAAAACTCAAAGGCGAGTTCGGATTCGAATCGGATCAAACCACTAGACTTCCAGTATTTTTTGCGATTGTTACGTGCTTACACTTAACAATTAAAAGGATTAATTAAAGACTACAAATCGACATTTAGGGGAATACGGTATACCGGTTCGGTCTACCCATGTACCAGCACACCTACCCTTTTCCCTTTTCCGTACCTTCGCAAACCTAAATATGGGTAGGATAGGGAAATAAAACGGAGCGTCACCTGTCATATCACATCGAACGGGTCGAGTATGACTCCCCTTAAAGTTTTGAAATTACTACGTGAGCGGCGGTTTATAATGTGAAAATAGAAATCCTGAAGCATTATACCAAAAAGGATTATTTCTCTCATAGGGATTTTAACCACCAAAAAGTCAAGAAGTGAACGTGACACCGTATCAAGCAACTAGCTGTAACTGGAACTGTAACTAAATGCAAGCTACTTAGCTTTGTTTAACCTGATATACTTTTTTTATCAGGTACTACCTCAGATCATATAAAAAGTATAAGAGTACTGCGAACGAAAAAGTGAGGCTGGTTTAAACTACTCCTTGCTGCGTGCGCGTGTGCAGGCGTCAACCAGTTTTTTTGGCAAAGCTTTGCTACACGCGTGTGTGTGCAACTGTACACAACACTAAAGTACCTATAGTACAGGGGGTTTACCATGACGTCTTAATACGATTCAATTCCGATTCTTAAGCTGTCATTTTTGACACTTCTTGTTTAGATCTGACAGCGATCAGTCCAACTTTGGTTCGGAATTGGATCACATTAAGACGGCATGGTAAGGCCCCAGGTCTCGCTTTGCAGTTCGCAGAATTTCGTCTTTACTTTTTGTTTGGTCTCAATTTACTACACAACTAATATCATGAAATTTTATGAGAGTTGCTTGTGTATTTTAAAGCGTATAGAGTTTTAAGCTTCACGTTCACGCGAAGCCCACCGTAGGGTAATAAAATAACAATATTTTTTAATTTACTTCATTAAAAGGAGGTTCTCAATTCAGTTCAAATTATATGTTTGTTTTTTTGATTAAACCGCACACACCTGCAAAGCAATTGAATGGTGTGTGTGAAGTTCACAATCGACACTCATTGCTTATTTTGCTTTCATGGCCTTTTAAAACGCCCTCGAAAATCACTGTATCCACAAGTTGATACGGTATAGTTCCTTTACCGAGATTGTATCAGTTTTCTACGTAACCTAAATTGGTGTTCGCAATCGTAAAAAAAGGGAGCGCTCACAATAAATCTTTGAGGTGACAGGAGGAACCCCAGGGCACGTTTTTCTGAATTAATCAATAGCTTAACCTCTGGTGCCGAGCAACGAATTGTTCTTTCAGTCTCTTCGTTCGAGTGAAATTTAACGTTTTGATTTTTCTTTCATCTTTCAATTTCAATAAGTAGTAATTGTCAAGAAACATTTCACAAATGCATTATTTCACAAATTCATAATTTCGCACACACATATTTTCTGTTAACGCAAGCCAGACGATTAGGTTTTATAGGTTTATGAATTAGCAAATAATATGGCGTAGTTTGCCAAATGTTTATTATAGTATATTTTATGAATTGAAAGCAAAATACAAATTTTGATTTCTTTTTTTGGAATAAGATTTCAATCAAGCTTTTTACTACATAATATACGTTCTTCAATTTATTGGGTTTTATTACTTAGTAGAGTATACATTTAATAAGATGGACTTCCATAGTACTTCCGTGCTGGTCTGGGAGCAAAGAAAAAACAGAATGTACCAGTTGCTTCTCTTCCCGTGCGAAAATCATAGGAATCATGTTATAGGCGACGCGGCTAGCAACCCATCACTATTTTGATTCCACTTTCCACCTATACGCCCTCAGTGTCTTGCTAAACGTGGCCTGTAGGTCTTGTTACCTTAGGCCCTGTATACCCCGTAAGGGATAAATACGTGATTTGTGTATGTATATTGTATGTATATGTGTATATATACCTACTAAATAATTTGGAAGAACCTACAATTAATAAATATAACAAACGTTGTCATACAGTAACAAAAAGTGCCGCAACGACTGTCCTTCATTAGGAACACGGGGACACCTCGTTTTTCATGATAATGGATGGTAAGCTTTTGTTATCTTAACATTTCGTGTAAAGTTTCTTCACGTGAGGTGTTTGGGATGATTTTGAGCAATGATCCTACTTCATTGTTTTGTCGCTCACCCGGTAATTTATTAAGCTAAACCATTTTTAAAGTCACAAAGTAACTTTGTCTTAGTATAGCTCTTTTCTGCGGAACGGTTAAAAACATGAGTGAATTTTATATTTTACTAGCTGTTGCCCGCAACTTCGTCTGCATAGAATTCGTTTATCGCTATCCCGCAGAAATTACGCAATCCGTTCTTAGAGGACGCCTACATCATACTAGCTTTATGCATGCAAAGTCTCAGCCCGATCGGTTTAAAATTGACAAAGTTTCATTCAAACTTTCATCCCCTATTTTTTATCCCCTCGGGGGTAGAATTGATCAAAATCCTTTCTTAACGGATGCCTACGTCATAACATCTGCCTGCATGCCAAATTTCAGCCCGATCCGTCCAGTGGTTGGGGCTGTGCGTTGATAGATCACTATGTCAGTCAGTCAGTCAGTCACCCATGAGTTATATATATATTTAGAGATTGGTGAAACACTAAATATTGGACTAAATATCTGGTGACAGTACAATAAAAACAAGCCTACAATCCTACTAATATTATAAACGCGAAAGTGTATACGTATGAATGGATTATGGATGTTTGTTACTCTTTCACGCCAGAACGGCTGGACAGATCTAGATGAAATTTGGAACACAGATAGATTATAGCCTGAAATAACACATAGGTTACTTTTTATCCCGGAAAATTGCGTGATTCCTGCGGGATAGACATAGTTACGGGCAACATAGATAGTCTCATAATTTGACTGACTCATACAAGCCAATGATATACATTGTCATGGCCTGCAATGACAGATAAAAAAATAAAAAAAAATAAGACGAAGCTTCTAACATCGGTCAAACGCCAAACAGAAACGTGAACGTTTTAATTGCTTTTTAATTAAGGGGTGTGTCGCTGTCAGCACTATAAGAATACGGGTGTAAAGTACACAGTATTATAATTATGCAAAGCGTGTGATCCGGTGCGGTGACCCACCATGGCAAAGATTAAATGCTCTTGTGGCAACACTGGATAATTGTTGGGGTGACTTGTTGTAAGTGGACCACGGGGTCCTAATTGTTACGTCAAATATATTATATACAATACGAATAATTGTGTATATTACTAGCCTTCCTTCCGCAGCTTCGCCCGCGATAAATTAATTTTCCCGTGGGAATAGGTATTTTCCCGCGGTAAAAAGTAGCCTATGTCACTCAGTGATAATGTAGTTTTCTAACGGCAAAAGAATTTTTAAAATCGGTCCAGTAGTTTCGGAGCCTATTCAATGCAAACAAACAAACAAATAATCAAATTTTTCCTCTTTATAATATTAGTATAGAAGTATAGATAAATCATGTCTTTATCTTTTCCGGGTTAGAGAGAGCCTAAGGCAACAAGACCTGAAGGCCGCGTTTAGAATAATTCAAAATAGTGATGATTTCCAAGCCGCATCGCCTATAACATAATTCCTAAGATTTCTCTCTCGAGATCTCGAGGCGTTTTTACCATATGCGCGGGAAGAGAAGCAACTGATACATTCTATATTTTTTCTTTGCTTTCAGACCAGTGTGGCGACACCCTCGTCAGCACATTCTAGTTGACCACGCGGGCCCGGAGCGGAGGCTAAGCCAGTCGGTTGGAACAGCTTTCATCGTTCGGTCGCGTACCTTGCAATAACATCCCGATCCCGTCTGGTTAGCCTTAGGACATTACGTAATCTATAATAATATCTTGGGACAATTGACACCAATTGACCTAGCCCCAAACTAAGCAAAGCTTGTAATATGGGCACTAGACAACGGATAAACATACTTGTATAGATAAATACACACTTAAATACATATTAAACATCCAAGACTCGAGAACAAACATTCGTATTTTTCATACAAATATCTGCCCCGACCGGGGATCGAACCCGGGACCTGAAGCTTCATAGTCAGGTTCTCTAACCACTGGGCCATCCGGTCGTCAAGTTCAAGTCATCTGTTATTCAAGTGTGTAGTTTACATTAAATATCAGTTAACTACTCAAGAGCATTTATTATCAGTTTCCCATAAAGTCACACCCTCACTCAGCCCTCTTAAGGAGTACTTACACCAGCATGGAAGTTACGTGAAATACATACTTACATAGATAAATCATGTCTTTATCCACACGTGAAATAGGTACTAGTTATTGTCTATGTTTAGAATAAATGTCTTGGCAAGGTATAGGTGCTCGTACGCGCTAGATGGACAATTTTGAATTGTGAGCTAGCTATAAAACTGATAGTCGTTTGAATTTGAATAACTCTTGGTCGAACATTTTTACTACACACTTTTCTGCTGCTGTGACTAAATTTACCGAAACGCATCGGAGTTTAATGTGCTTGTTAAGATTGCGTGACATCACCAACGGAAGAGATTCCTTAAAGGGATAAGTCCGCCATTGTATCAGCTCAGTGTTTGTCAATTGTATTTTTCTTATGTTTATTTCGCACAATAAAGAGCACGTTGTTCATGAATATAGAATTCGAATCAAGAATCCCTTTGATACGTTTTTATTAATTATCAAAATAGCAACATGGAGTCATGTATGCGGTACAGATTAAAACCATAACCCCCCTTCTTTTTCCGTGATGAAATTATTCGCGTGACAGTAATAATTTTTTTTTTGACGTCGCTATGGTGGGTCAAGAATATTCAACTGATGGTCCACTGTGTTACACTCCAACAGCATCATTGCAACCACAGATAATCAAGTAACACAGCATTGGATCAAATGAAGTATTGATCGCGTTAATCGCTGCAATCATTCTCTTTGTGGACCGTCATCGCTCTGTGGATTACGCTTTGTTGATTTTAAAGACCTATTTGAGCTCATTTTAACTCGATGAGAAACATTTGTCAATTTGTACACAAAGAACCAATTCGGTTCACTCGGTCCAGAAAATCAATCCGTTTACGAAATCTCTTTTCACAAGCTCTATAAAAACACTGTCGTTCAAAATGTATTTTTTATTATCGTGAAACATTTTTTTAACGGATCATGCACACGTTTTTTGCGGGTTAATCTTAAAATTGACCCCTACGTCCTTTTTATTTATGACTAGCTTCTACCCACGACTTCGTCCGCGTAGAATTAGAAAATGACACATTTATCGCTATCCCGCGGGAACTATGTAATTTTTCGGGATAAAAAGTAGCCAGTAACCTGGCCAGTGATTTTCTCAACAGATTAGTAAAGTTTGCATCAAAATCCGTTAAGCCGTTTTCAACTGATGCGCTCGTAAACATACAGACAAACAGATAAACAGACAAAAATTCTAAAAACTGGTGGAGCGTGTGCTGTTATCGGTTCTAAGTATCCGCGGCCAATTTTTTTTTAAATATCAGATCAGAATTCCTTTATTTTATGTGGCTCAAAAACTGCTAAATTACTTTTCGAAATTGTTTTATAATGTATGGAATTTATCGTCCCTTCAGACCACATACAAAGTTAAGACGGGGACCGGCGCACCGCGAAATAAAGCCGGGTTTAAACTACGCATTCGCGGAACTATTTGGTCGCGTTGTGCGGTTGTCCTCATATTCCGTCGCTGCGTCGTAGCTTACCAAAATCGTAAAAGTAAAACTTACCGCTCGATCGCCCAAGTTTTTAACGCGACAATGCAGATACGCGGCTTGTCCGACAGCCGCGGTGTAGTCCCGTTTGGTCGCGTTGTCGAAGTGCGGTTGTCCGTCGCCCTCCGTCGTCGTGTTGTAGCTCATCGTCGTGTTGAACATGTCGGCGTCGTCGCCGCCGCCGCCGGACGACATGCCTGCGAATAGATGACTTAGCTTAGCTTTCTATTGGGGGTGCGAGTCGGGTGACCTCCACGTGTGGTCAAGAGCTGCGGTTCGTTTTTGGATCCGTCCGGGGGGAAGAGCAGTGCTTGATCCGGTGCACCCTGGGCATTGACCGTTGGCTAAGAGTCCGGAGGGGGGGAGGGGGATTTTTGACCATTACTGTACAACGTTGTCGACATTTTGTCACAAGATTTTTGTATTATATTTTTGTTACTTTGACATTGGCGAAGTTGTCGTCGCTATAACGACTTGATACGCCACAAATAAGAAGAAGAAGATGCTTTTTATTGAAATGACAAAGTTTTCATAGAATCATCTCTTCATAAAAAATCTAGCGATGCGCCCAGCGACGCACAGATGCAATGTAGTGTAGGAGCTAACATGGCGCTGCCACAATTATCGTTAAATTTCAACCAATTTGCAAAAAAACTTACCAAAACCTTCCTCATGAACCTCTCTATCTATTTGGAGAAAACCGCGTGAAAAATCGTTAAGTACTTTTTGAGTTTGTCGGGAACAGACAGACGGACGCAGAGGAATTTGTTTTATGATAATGTAGTGATTTTACCAAACGTATTTTTCTAAGTACTAGGCAAAACTTATTTAATCCAATTGTGACTTTTTGCCGAGAGCTACTCCCCTTATTCATAAACGATCTGTATAGGCTTCTGCTAACATAGCAATCGTTTGTCCTTATCTGCGAAAGGTACATGTCAAAGTGACTTGTAACCCAGTGTACATTATGTAGTTATAAAAAAAGCAGTTGCAAGTTTTTTGCATGTCCATCGATAATTACACGAGCTGAAATCTAATTTCCTTGTTTTTATTCATTTCAAAAGATAATTTATTCAAAAGGATTATTGTGTTATTATCTGTCCACTTAATAATCCCAAAATAAATATACATACATACCATACATACATAAATCACATCTTTATCCCTTACGGGGTAGACAGAGCCTAAGGTAACAAGACTTAAAGGCCATGCTTGGCATGATTGTTGGCGTATAGGTAGAAAAGCGAATCAAAATAATGATGGGTTGCAAGCATCGCCTATAACATGATTCCTATTTTCGTCCATTATCTCGATGGGCTTTTACCATCTGCGCGGGAAGAGAAGCAACTGGTACATTCTGTTTTTTCTTTGTTCCCAGACCGGCATGGAATAATAAATATGCTATAGTTTATTACGATGTTATAATTCCATGTCGTATTTTGTTCTCAAGTAAATACGTGTATCTGATACGTTTCCATGACTCGCTCTTTTTCTCGTTACATCCAATTATATCGTAAAGTTAACTTTTAATAGCCCTTGACTCGGGGCGAAGGTTCTGGTGAGATATCAGCGCAGCGAAGTAACTCCCGACGTTACGCTGAGCCGGCTTTCCTTTCCGATTTCTCGTTTCACCTGATAGTTGAAATGTGTATATATTTATATTTGATGACCGGATAGCCTAGTGGTTAGTGACCCTGACTATGAAGCTAGAGGTCCTGGGTTCGAATCCCGGTAGGGGCAGACAGTTGTATGGTGAATACGAATGTTTGTGCCCGAGTCATGGATGTTGTATGTATTTAAGTATGTATTTATCTACATTATATAAGTATGTTTATCCGTTGCCTGGTACCCATAGCACAAGCTTTGCTTAGTTTGGGGCTGGGTCAATTGGTGTAATTTGTCCCAAGATATATTTTTTTTTTTTTTTTTAAATGCTCGAACATACCGACATTTATTTTTATTTTTAATTCAGGTTATTTCCCTAACAACGAAATCTGACAGACCTAGATCTCACGATTTATTGGCATTATAAAAATTGTTGGTGCTTTTTTTATCGTTTAAAGTTATACATTCTCACTAATTATCTATCTATTTTATTTGATAACTGTCGTCATTAAGTTATAAACAATTACCAATTTCAGATTTAATAAACTATAAAGAATCAACTGAGTTTGATGATAATAATACGAAAAACATCTGAAGATGTATCCACAGTCCACAAAGACTACCTACCAGAAGAATTATCAAGGTTTATAGTTACAGCAAAGATTTATCTCGAGCTAACGGCTAGGCCTGTTAAATAATTAAAAAAAAAGTAATAAACTTGAGACAGCATAATGATCCAAGTCATATACCACACAATACAACCTTCTAGACAATAACATCGTACGCGTGTAATGGCATGTGTTTGAATCCCTTTCACGCATTTCATTGGAACCCTTTCACATTCATATTTATAGTCATTTAAGTATCAGACACATGGAGTGATAAGCAGAACACAATAGACTTCCCATACACTGCTTTACGTACAACTCTATAGCCTTTTGACATAATAACACGTTTTTAGTTCACTCTTGAAGTTGACTTCAATTTGTGATGAAGAGATGTTCAATGAAACATTATGAAGAAACTAGCTGTTGCTCGCAACTTCGTCTGCATAGAATTCGTGTATCGCTATATCCCGCAAGAATTACGTAATTTTCCGGGATAAAAAGTAGCCTGTGTTATTCCAGACTATAATCTATCTATGTTCCAAATTTCATCCAGATCTCCAGCCGTTCTGGCGTGAAAGAGTAACAAACATCCATCCATACTTACAAACTTTCGCGTTTATAATAATAGCAGGATAACCAGCGGACGATCAAGACGCTTCTAACAATAGCTCATTTGTCTAGTTCTGATAAGTAGTTAAGGAGCTATGAGGGAACAGATGAACACACATACATTGCCTGTCAAAATCATAATGCTCCTTTGGCTTTGCCGTAGTCGGGTAAAAAGTTGGGCGGGACTAATATTTGAATAAAATAAAATGTTGAATAAAATGGAAAGTCTTCGTGGGGGTGGTTCCCAACCGAACTTCAACAAAATTACTGAGAGACCTTGTATATTCTACTGATATTCAAATTACTCAGCGACACAGAATTTGGCCCAGTCTTCATACAAAATTGTGTACTGCTTACATTTGAGAGCCACTTTTTTTGCCGCTGAATAAATATATGTTTGCAGTTTTTTACTAACCGCAAACAGTATGAAACAAAAGTACATTTTGGCACCTCCATTGTCAAATTCCCTCAACGATAATCACGTAGTTTATTGCCGGCTAGCTTTGCCGCAAGCAAGCGTGCCGTGTACAATTAAACGGCAACAGCGTGTAGTAATCGACATGTTAGCCGGTCGCTTGACAGAAGGCAATTTGTCGTTGGCTGAAAGCTTTTTTCCCGACCGCCCCAATAGGCCCTCCGGGATTACGCAACGGACTCAAAGAACGTAGGCCTCGTCCATCATTTTGACGGCTGCCAATAACAGTAACCTTTTCTCACGTTGGAAATTTTAAGACGATGACGGGGTGCCTAAATCTTCTTTATTAAACCGAACTTTATTCATTTAAGTTCGGACGGAACGGTCAGTTATGGAGGCTGTAAGAAAGTTTTTATGGTGGTTTTTTTTCATGGCTTCGACATGGGGTAAGTGATGTTAACAACTGAGATAAACGCATATTTTTCTCATAATGTACTCGTATATTTACAAGAAGCAAGCCACACATTTTTCTGATGTTACGTGTTAAAACGGTGTCGGTTTTATACTAATGAATATGAGACAGATTGAGACACAATACAAGCCTAACATCGCCTACAATTATTCTAGAAACTGAAAACAGAATTGTAGACATGAAATAAAAATTATTTCTACCTACAATATAATAGTATTCCCACTTAAATACAACTTTAGCAAACTCTGTAAAGATGGTCTTAAAAATTCTCTTATGCACTTTTATTTTAAAATTAAAGCAGGTTAAAAAGTTCCCCTTGAAGCGCTACGCCGTAGACGTCTACGACGTAGCATTTCATAGCAGCCGAGTTTTAATAGAGCCCGAGAACGTTAAAATGATAAAAAATTACAAATTACTTCCTACGTGTTATCTGACGAATCGCATTTTCGAGCGCATTTGTCGCAGTTAATCGAAATCAAATACACGTAACAAATTTTCCCATCAAACGTAACCAAAAAAATTGTTTAGATTATTACGACATCAATCACGCCGTAAAACCAGGCCCGCCTCCAGCATTATTATAAAGCGATTTCAACGTGATGACAGGCATTTTTTTTCGATAAGGATGTAGAAGTTAACAAAGAGCGGTCGTAGCCAGTAGATTAGGTGATTCAGTTCAGGGACACCACTTCAAGTCCTGGGATATATAATATATGATAGGTAAGTCGTTTAGGGTACCATAACTAAAACGGCAAAAGAGGAGCCCTTAAAATAGTGTTGACATATTCGTGAGTTTCTCTGTCTGTACTAGAAAGCTGTTATTACAATTATGTTAGTACAAGCATGTACAAAATTCAAGTAAAATAAAATTAAGAATACCTCCCAAGCGAGATTTTTTTTCTCGTGTCGTTAAGTTAACGATTAATAGTCGACCAAAACTTAATAATTAGGAAGTTTAAACTGCGCGAGACATGATTCGCACTTGGCCGTTTTTTATTCCTCTTTGCGGTTGATCGAATCGTTTTAAAATAGTGTTCCTGCTCATTATTGGAAGAGTTATCTTCGTTTGCACCGTCTTCCCCTTTGAATAGTGCCACTCTGTAACCGAAAATTAGTCTTGAAACCAGCCAGTGAAAGGTTACGTTGCGAAGAAACTTTCATGTTTTCCCATTTAAGAGTTCTAATTGCAATTTATAATTGGAACTTCGATCTAAGGAACTGTAGCATCGTAGAGTTACTGGAACTTTTAGGGATACCGGTGAGCAGTAGATGTTCCACGGAAGTTTGTAATAGTGTTGTATAGACACATCATTCACCATTCGCTTGGCGACAAAAATTCGCATAGTAACAATTAAAATTCGAAGGCTTACTCAGCTGCTATGGGTGGTGAAGCGGTATAGCACGCGTCACGGAATGACAAGGATCCAGGTTCAATTCCCAGCCATAGGTTTACTTTTCGGATTTTTTTATGTTTTTTTTTATATACTGGAACGGTACAGTACGGTATTAGAGGCAGTAGATCGAGACTAACTAACGAAGCTCTGTCGTGAAGTTACGAATACAAATGGCCCCTCCAACTATTTCTTGTATTTATGCTCGTTTGAAGAAAGTGCCTATAACGCTGAGGGGGGTGACGGGTGGTATAAATCAAAACTGCAAGCCAACTTCAAAATTGCAGTTTGGAAACAGTGTTAGTGCGGTTGGCATTACTGCATACAAGCTGCCAACGGAGAGCTTGAACTAAAACTGCCCCCAAATTGTAAGTCTGCAGTTGAAATGAAGTCCGTCTGTTACAGCTTTTTATCGAATCACTTAAATACTGAAAGCTGTAAGATAAAGAATATTAAATCTAGTATCAATTTCTTACTTTAATGTGATGATATTGTCAAAGAATTGCGAAACGTTTACGACATAGAAGTTAGGTTGACGATCGTTATGCCCTCGTGAACTATTGTCACGGCTGTTCTGAACAGTGATCGAGCTCTTCTGGGCCGCTGGCGAAGATTTCCCAACTTTCTTCGAGATGTTTTTCTTTTCAGGTCGCATTTTCTTTTATTTTTACGTGGTTTGTAGTTTCTGATGAACACAGTTTGCAAAAATATTAATTTTAATCTCTTGTGGTGTCTGTCAATTAATGCTATACCTACTAGTGATGATGAGCAAATCTGTTGGTCTTGTGAGAGTTTCGATAAAGTTGACCTTCTATGAACACTTACAAAAAGTATTGTGACAAACTGATGAAAATATATAGGTAGTGCAGGAATCATTCATACGGTTGCATTCTTCTTTCACGACAGTTTTACGGGTCAGTTTTTTTTTAATATGGAACGTCCACTGAAAAATCAGCTGCGTTATATACAAATATTTGAGCCAATTAAGCCCATGCGCAGGCGTGCCAGCCTCGCGTGGCGGACATCACTCGACGGTATTTTTTATCCCATAAAAGTCAGGTTTACTCATAAATAAGTAATTTACTCTGTATATCATTCACAACGTGAAATTGTTGAAATAATAATCTCCTTTGCGTCTCTCTCAGGCTTTACAGGGGGATTATTATAAATCTCTATAGTATCTAAAAGAAGAATATTTTAAATAAATAAATACGTGGCTTTGTTGGCTTCACTACATAGTATAAAACAAAGTCGCTTTCTCTGTCCCTATGTCCCCATGTATGCTTATATCTTCAAAACTGCACAACGGATTTCGATGCGGTTTTTTTAATAGATAGAGTGATTCATGAGGAAGGTTTTATGTATAATTCTACGCAGACGAAGTCGTGGGCAGAAGCTATTAATGATAAACGTGACGGAAATACCTATGAAAACATGGGTGGTTTAAAACTCCTGTTTAAAGCTTGCCAATCCTAAAATGTATTATTTTCCAGTGTGTTGGTAAATGATACTGAAAACCAGAACACGGAAAATTCTGAAAAGTAAAGCTATGGCCGGGAAAACCATGACAGGTATACCGAAAAATACAAAAATAAGGAAGTAACATTTTCGATTCGATTTTAGTGTAAGAATAACTTTTAAGTCTTTTAATTATTATTGGAACTATTATATTTACTTGTCAATGTTTTTGAAATTAACCTGTTTTTCGAATAAAGCTCAAACTACAAAATAAAATATAATCTCTTTTTTTAGATGTTAATACAAGTAATGATACAAGAGTTTATCCAGTGTTCATAATTTTACATAAATATCTAGGGAAGATTACGAATGACCATAATTATTAAACTATATCAATAAACAGCATAATCTAATTACGCAGTAAACTGAGCAAACTTAAATCTCGCAAAGGATTTTAACGAAGTATACAGAGTTGGTGAAAAGCGAAAACAAACGAAACAAGATTTGTCTAAATACCATTTCTGCTACTTTTAAACTACGCCACGAAAGTTAAAACTGTTAAAAAAGTAATTTTATTTGAGCGCACTCTAATTGGGGTCAGACAGAATATGGAATGTAACACAAGTTTCCTGTCCTACTTTTTCATTTACTTGTTAGTTTTAAACTCGGCTGTATTTCCTTCAAGAAAAAATATAGTCTGCCGAGCTTATGGTGGACGGTGGATATACTGACTGTCAGTCTTGACAAAAGGATTCTGGCTCGTGGCCAGTTTGAGAAACCTTCACTTAGTTGGGAAGGAACACAAATAAAGGCATAAGTGAGGTTCATTTTAATTGTCTGCTACGTTTGTGGCGCTCTGCTAAATTCTACTAGCGTTGTGTAATCCGTTTAGCATGTCTTAGGGGATAAACAGTGCAAAATAAAACAAAAGAAAAACATTTATTGCCAATAAAGTTTTCACGTTCGACAAACATAATAAAATACATAGGATAGTGAAATTTGGACCACCCTATTTTACAAATTTTAAAAATTGTATAGCACAGGGGAACTACACCGAAATTCGAAATTCGAAATTCACATCATACCGTACCTCTCACTCTTCTATAAATGAACTTCGAATTTATAATCTCGGAGTAGTCCTCCAGAGTAACATACGAATTTTTCGCGTAAGATGACGTGTGACCATTTACACTTTCGATATCAACCATAATCGTACAAAGGTTAACTAGAAGAGATCCCTTTAGAGATAAGTTCGCCTTTGTGCATGTGTGTTGTCCTGTATTCATTTTTAGGGTTCCGTACCTCAAAAGGAAAAAACGGAACCCTTATAGGATCACTTTGTTGTCCGTCTGTCCGTCCGTCTGTCAAGACCCTTTTTCTCAAGAACGCGTGGAGGTATCAAGCTGAAATTTATATCAAATACTTAGGTCTACTGCCCCTTGGAGCTGTGAAAAAATCAAAATTCTAAGCCAACGCAATCAAAAGATACAGCCGTTTATGCCGCAAATTTCCGCAAATTTTCAACTCTCAAGGGAATCAAAACCTACAAGGTAGTTCCCGTGAACGCAGAATTTTGAAATTTGGTATGAAGGTAGGTCTTATAGCACAGATTAAAGAATAATTGCGAAAACCGTAAATGTGTATGTATGTCTGTATATAGCAGTGACCAATATAAAGTAACCCCACACTGCGTACATTTTGCTTTGGAGCAGGGCTCTGCTTACACTGGTTTTATATATTTATAGATAATGATACGGAACCCTCGGTGCGCGAGTCCGACTCGCACTTGACCGGTTTTTTTCTTGTGTTTTATGTACAATAAAGAATTATACAATACATACATAATGTACAGAATCAGGATTTGTCAGACTCAATTATAGATTTTTGCCAAAATTTTGCAAGTAGTCAATGATTCAGACCCATCAATTCATTAAATGCTCTATGAGTAATTACGAGTCAGACTTACCTAAGTTTGTCAGCTATAATATATTTCGAATTCATTTTGATACCCCTTTTATACCCAATATAAGAACGAATCTTAGGCAAAAAAACCTGCTTCACAAAAGAGCCTCTACTCGTATATCAAACAACCACAGATCCGATGTTTTGCAGGTGACGTTTTATGAGAAAAGACTTCGTGCCGTTGAAAACTATCTGCCAGCCGCAAGCCTTTATTGCCATACGTTTTTCTTTTTCTCTGTACCAACGAGTTACACCTGGAGACAAACAAAGCAATCCGACCGAGAACGATTCCCTTTGAGGACCTGAAGCCGATTTGGACGGTCCATCGGCTCCAGCACGAAATTAAATCGGTCTCCGTTGCACCTTTAAAATTGCTGCTTTTGTTTTCGTTCTGTAAACGACACGTGTTACACGTGTGAAAAGCAATTTGGGCAGTTAGATTGTATTTCAAAAAGTTTTCACGGCGCTAACTAGCTTGCTTGTATTTCGCACGCGCAACTTTTACAGTGAATTCAATTAGGTACCGCTGCTTTTGCAATATTTGTGTTGAAGTTGTATTTTGAATTTGTTATTGAGTAAATGAGATGATTAATAAGTAATAACTAAGTAATTTATTCATCGTTTCATTGAAGATTGCTTACTATTTTAACCCACTTCTGATGTAACCATGTGGCTATACCATAAAAAACATACGAGAACGAGTTGTTCATCTGGAAAAACAGTGATATTTGGGTTTGATTGGTTTTTTGGTTGTGTTCTCAGGGCTTACTTCTTGGAAATTTTCATAATGAACAAAAAGCTCATAAAAAACATGGTTGTACGTCAACGGAAACTACCCTAAAAGGTTTTTTTTCCACAGTTTTTGCAGTAAAATACATTTTACAAAGGTTTTAAGTTTTGAAACCTCAGACTTACCTACTAACTTTTTATTTTAAGGAAAGCATAGCTGAGTATTTTATAGTAATTATAACTCGATATATTTTCCCGTCTCTGAGAAAATGGCCACGAGAGACCACTAGCCTGCCATGCGGTTAAATAACGAAATGATGGAAATGCTTCCGCTAATAGGTGGCGGTAGCATCTCCTTTTCCCCATTTGAGTTCTGGAACCCTAAAAATGACCTAACTAAGTTGGTAATTGGCTTTAGCTGTTTAATGCAATCAATGCCCACAACACACTGTTCATCTTTCTCTGTCTCGTGTGACATGATTTATGATAGCTAGGAACTAAGCCGCCCTGCTCACAATTATAAGTCAGGAACGATCCGACTAGTTAGTCTTTCCGAAGCACTTTCTTTAGAGTGTGTTTACGCACGACTTAAAATCGTGAGATGTGTCGTTTCATTTTACAAGCTTAGCTTTTTAACTTGCCATGTTGTAAAAAACTGTCAGGAGAAGCAGATTATTTTGGGAAAAATAGATGGCAGACGTGCGCGGGGAGGAGCACCTACAAGGTGGTCTGACGCGATAAAGAAGACGGTGGGTGGTAGCTCGCACCGTGCAGTCCACTCAGCATATGACCGCAGTGATGGAAGCTGCTCGTGTGTGATCGCGATCCTCAGCAGTGAGGGAACGAGAAAGACGAAGAAGAAGATATTGTATGTTTGTCCGGGTGGAAACAATTTTGAAGCAGATATATCTTCAAGTGATTGAGCTAAAATTTATCATACTTGTGTAAGTCCGATGACAATACAGTAATCTGGTAGTAAAATTCTGGTCTCCGCAGGAGGGAACTCCTCAACGGTTGGTCCGATTGACTTGTGGTACATATTCGGCAAAAAGTATAGTAATCATAAAGGTTAAAAATGTCATTTTTGACAGACTGATGTTTAAGTTTCAAAATAATCAAAGCTTTAAGTCTCTATTTCATGACACTTTCAATACTTTCATTTGTTACAAAATTAATAGAACATACATAATGACAGGCGGTTACCGCACCATCTAAGCTCCTTAACAACTTTAAGTAACGCAAGATACTGTAATTTATTGTAGAACTCGAGTAGCTGCTTAAGTTAGGTACCGGAGTACCTAATAAAAGATTTTCTTGTCTTTCTAAATAGGACCTAGTTTTGGCTTTGTGGGAGGCCAGAAAAGAGGGATGCTCATTTCTTTAACTTCCATGCTGGTCGGGGAACAAAGAAAAAACATAGAATGTACCAGTTGCTTCTCTTCCCGGGCAGATAAAGTTCATCGAGGGAATGGGCGAAAATCTTGGGTATCATGTTACAGGCGATGCGGCTAGATCACTATTTCGATTCCCCTTTCCACCTATACGCCCACAATTATGCTAAACGTGGCCTATAGGTCTTGTTACCTTAGGCTCTGTGTACCTATCCGTAAGGGATAAAGACATGATTTATGAATGTCAAATATTATTATTACAGCTTTCAGACTTCGCTAATTTCTTTCCAATGTATTTTTTTCTAAAGTGTATGAAAGCAATATACAAAATTGTTACAGCATAATGATGAAATTGTAGGTAGATCTAATATACCCTTTGTAACTACTCAATCGTGATATCGGGGCTATCTTTAACCGACAAATTAAAAGTTAATCAGTGTGTGGCTGTTTGTCCTTAGTTTTAAGATATTATTGTAAAATTGGTGATTTTAGAATAGTTTCCGAATGTCAGTGCGTCAACAACCACTCAGGGTGACGTGAAACACGTATCTGGAGTATTGTTTATTGGGTTGTGGTTTTAATTGTGGGTTTGGTTGGGTTTGTGTTGATTATATCATTTTTGAAGCGTTTCAAAATTTTGGTAACTAAGGTATTATACAAATTAGCTTCAGATTTCGTGTACGAAACATATGTCGAGACAATTATAATTGTTAACGGAATGCATCAGTAATTAGAATTAATAGTTCTATGTCATTTTTTTTGTAGTGCTTTATTAATAGGACACAAAATGGAATAAAAAAAAATTAACTATTAAATTAAAAACGAATTAAAAACTAATATAAAAGTAACAAATTGCAAATAACAAATAACATATGACAAATTGCAGTGCCAGTGTCGGCTTTTATGGTCTGAAGAAAGCGTACCTACCATGTCGCAACAAATATTGGTTTACCCTATTCATTCCTTTGAGAAGGCAAGCGCAGTATATTATTTCACCGTATGTTTTGTTTTATCGCCTTGTGGCTTAATTTGAAGTTAGCACAAAGCTATTATTGTGCGCGCACGAGTGACTGCAGCATCAAGGAGCTCATTTAGTTCATGTTTAGCGAAGCGATCGTCGGCGATGTGATTCCTTGTAAGTAGTTGGAAGGTTTGTTTCGTTTGATCTTGATTCCCAAGTTCAGTCCCGAAGGACGTGCAAACTGCTCACCTACGTCTCTCTTTTATTTCACGAACAATACCTGCCCCACGGGCAGATGACATTTTTAAGAATCCTAGCGGGCAAAACGAAACTCCGTAATAGACAATTATACCTGTTATTTCAAGAGAAAGAAAACCACAAAACGTACTAGACTTTATTTAGCCAACAGTCTTGGGGCTAGTTCGAAATCAAAGCCTTCAGGGCATTTTTTAGTCATTTACATAAAACCTTTTCGTACAAATTTTTAAAGCTCTTGGTAAAACAATCAGAGATAAAGAGGTGATGTACAAACAGAGCTTGAATAAAAAGTCGCCCGGAACGTGGGCCTCGAACATTAAGTCCCGGCCGGGGCTAAACTGCGTATCCTTTGAAACAAGGATTAACAATTTTAGAAGGTTTTTTGGGGCCAGAAAGGGATGAACTCTTTTTGTTGAAAAATAATGCAGAACGAAGAAGTAGGTAACACATCCGGATTTTGTTGTGGACATACTCGTTCAAACATTTCAATCTGTATTTTTAAGGTAAGTGTAAACAGCTACAGCACTTACATTCTGCCACAAAATTTTTTTTTTGCGAAATACCTGTAAGGGCTCACATGATTAGTATCTACATATTTCTAAAAGAAGCAGACCGTAAAAATTGTAAAATAATTGGAGCAAATGTAAGTTAAAATTAACTTTAATAATTTAATAATATATAGAAGGTACGCAAATGGTCAGTTAAGGGTTTCAACGGCTGTACTTAAATTACTCCTGCCATGAATGCTGGTTGTAAATTGTCTGACTAATCCCAGCTGAACGGCGAGTAATGGATAGTCAGTCCACTAAAACCTTGTTAACTGCTATACGTGAGTTCCAGGACTAAGTGTAGTGCTTTCAAAGCCTTTCCTGGCGCGCTCGACTAGTAGCCTACCCATACAATGTTAAGAAACTTATGTTGAAAGATGGAAGCGTCTGCCAACTTAAGCTCCCCGGACCACTGGATTAGAAAACACTGACTTTAATAATTTCCGAAATGTATTAAAATAATTAGTAGGTACCTAAATATTATATAGTTATCCGTTTTAGATTAGCCAAAAAGTGTATTTTTTTACCTGAAATATAATATGGATTTTTTATTTTTCTTCCGTTTATTTTTGTAAGAATAATAACATAGTATAACAAGTAAGTAGTTTTTATTAGATGTGCTACAGAATTTGTTGGTTTAATGCACCCAAATAGAGAGAGTACAACACGGGCTTTGGGAAAAACAAGCTGTAGGTACTCAATTATTTCTTCGTAAGAATTGTTCTTCATCACCAAATGCTTAGTTGAAACACGAGCAGGCACAACGTGCAAGACGCAATACATTACGGGGTTGCTAGGTCAATGAGTTATTACTGACGGATCTAGTTCCACAATGTAATGCGATTGCAGAAATTTTGTTATAAGTACACTTTGAACTAGGATTAAGTCCCAAGTTGTTTGTGTGGGCCAGCTGCTATTCTAAGCCCAATCAAAACAACGCTGTACAAACGTTAATTAAATCTCGGTTGGTAAATTGATATTAGTGAAATTGATACTAAAAGTTTCGCACTTCCTCCAAATTAATTTATTTATATTCAATATCAGCTGGGGCATTTATTGAAATGATAAATCTTATTTATAAACTTCTGACTGACTGTCAGTAACAGGAATATAAAGGAGGTAACTTTAGCGAGATCAATCCGTAAGTTTGATTAGGTTTCATTTGCTACTAGGAAGGTAGGAACTCTCCCAACGTCTTATTCATCCGAGCTCCCAACCGAAAGAGTGTTATTTACCTAGTGTGATACAGTGTGGAACCTTTTATAACTGACCCGCACAATCTAATAGAACTTTACTAAGTTATTTCTGTTATGTGGTATAGCTGTAATTTTATGGGTACATAAAAATGTTGAGTGCAAAGAAACATATTTCAAAGCTAAAGTTCCAATTAACTGCGATAAAAGCGGGTGTTAAACGGAAGATTAAAATGTTAGAATAACAAATTGAGTACGATTTCGTGCGCGTATTTAGCAAGTCACCATTTATTACGGTTGCAAATGAAAATGTTTCATTTTCAGACATATCAAGCAATTAAAACGTTTAACTGTGTTTATTTTTACGTTGTTTTTTTTAACTCTGTTCTATGCATACTAGTGGATACATACCTTCAATTGGTCACCGAACGGAAGAATTCGGTGGTTTGTAGACACTAAAGAGTACTAATAGAACAAGAGCGCCACTTCCTTCGAAAATGTCACATCTTTGTCGTACCTATTCTGCTAGAACATGGTAATAAACCTGTACATTTTTTTTAGTTAATTTTATACTGTTTTTCGACCCTTTAATGTGGAAGTTTAATATGGAATTTGTTATAGGAGTTAGAATAATATACCGCCACAATGCATTTTACTTATCAAACAACCTGTCTCATAAATAAAAATTACGTTCTCATTCCGTTAAGGTGCTTAATGGTGGTTTTGTGTAGGCCATAAATATTGCTGTTAGAGATATTATTGCCAGTGTTCATGTGTGATAAAGGGAAATAATAATTGCGCGGCCACTCGTGAAATGTTCAAGGGACGCCAATAATCGATTTACGCGTCTGTCTATGTTGGTGATGGGATAATTATGGCCCCGTGTTCGACATAATCTGCCACTCAGAGGAGGTGTTCAATCATTCACATTGGTATACGTAGTGATTCCAATAACACACGTGGAGGAAACGCGGTGTCTTCCACTTTGAGCGTATTTTCGAATGTATATGACCTATTCTGCGTAGATAACAAAAAATATTTGACTGTTTTCTAGAGTAAACTAACGAAGCATCAATTAAAATTAAACTGAATAAAGGAAATGAAAAATCAAAGCGCCACCTTCTTTCCTAACTTTATTATACTTTAAGCTAAAAATATATCTAAATTCTTCTAACTTGACAATGTACAATTTATGATGTAATTTTTATTGAATGAATAAATTATCTAATCTAATCTAATCTAAAAGAAACAAATAGATGAAAAAGTAAGTAGTAAAACACAATGAACAACAAAAATAAAAGGAAATTTACCCCGCAACATTCGACACATTATAATTAACTAAACATCTTAACCACGGCATAAACATCGCGTCCAAAATTGCACGGTTCATCTATATAATTTTAAAAAGGATAATTTAAAATACCATGCCCACATATATGAACTTAGATACAATAACACGGATAGCAGAATCAACATAATACAATACAATACAATACAATAACTCTTTATTGAACACCACATATAACAACCAGAACAGAAAAAAGGTATACAGAATATTACAAGGTAACAATAGGCGGCCTAATAATAATAATAGCATAATAATAGTTTAAAATATTTATGTACTTGATCGTGTTATATAATCTGTTAGGCATTAGAGATATAGGTATCCCCATCACCAACTGACCTAAATCTGATCAAAGAACACATTTCTACGCATTAGGTACCCAACGGGATTTGTTTTGTGTCCGTATCTCAGAGGTCCCTAGCTTCATAGAGTTGAAAGGTCTACTTAATTAAAAGATCCTTATTGTGGCACTAAGTACACCCGACGACTCAGCTCGAAAGGCAGAGAGTAATTGATTACTATTCTGCTAAATAAATCATGAGTAGAAATGTTTCATAATAATAATGTGTCGAGGAATGACACGTAATTGGTGTCAGTGCGTAGATATTATAGTCTTTACAGGTACACGTCTCACTGCTGGACTTTTTAGAAAATAGGGTTTGAGCTGCAGTTCCCACGCAGGCCCAATGCGGAGTGAAAAGTTTCTTGCGTCGCATTTTTTGGCAATGATTGTCTTCCCAAAAATGCCTTTTGATTTTGATTTTTGATTTTGAACTTCGTGCCCACCATTGAACTGATGAAATAAAAGTATCTGCTAACAATTTGTCCCTATCTGTAAATTAAAGACTGAAAATGATAGAATAGTGACGGTGGAAGATCATTAGTGTGTTGTTTTGACCGAGTGAGGAAAATGTCCCGTTGTATTAGGAAGTCAAATAGCTGATTGAGAACAGATTCGAGTTAACGATTTGATACACAGCCGAAAACATCGTGGCTTATTGTTGTTTTAAAAATAATAATCACAATTTAGAAAAGTTTTCAATTTATAGTTTTAAATTTTTGTCTTAAAAATTAAATATCAATCTTATCTAAAAATTATTGCGTTAACAAAGTTATAAGTGCATCCAAATCGCTTCATCCGTTTGGGAGCTACAATGAAACACACAGATCTAATCCTGCCGCTAAGTAGCAGAGCTTGCACTGCTGTGTTCCGGTGTGGAGAGTAAGACAGCCGGGGAAATTACGGGCACAAGAGGCATTTCATCTTAGTCCTCTAGGTTGGCAACGCATCTGCAATCCCCCCGGGGTTGCGGGTGTCTATGGGCAGTGGTGATCACTTACCATCAGGTGACCCACTTGCTCGTTTGCCTTCCTATTCACATAAAAAAAATACACCTTAAGTAGTTTCTAAATTAAAGTTCGTGAATGCACTTATAACTTTGTTTTTTATGATATTTTTTGTTTTATTTTCTAGATGGGAGTCCCTGGATATGACAGATAAGGTAGCTACACGAAAAACCTACATGAAAAAGATCGGATCCCTTGATATGTTTATAACTTGTATTCATCTAGTTAACTAACCTCGACCTACCCTCGTGTAAGTCAAGACTCATGTATTATTCAACACTTTAAAGGGGAAACGGTGTTGCGGCGTCGATTCGGAAATTATATTATAATCCTGGAAACTAGAGCTCACATTGACATCCTTACAGTCCCACCTCCTCACACATATCTTCGCTCGCCAGTAATTGCCTTTATCTAACACTTTGACATTTTGCTTTCCTAAGAAACTCGCATCCTCAGATCATAAAATTAAAAATAAGCAGAGTATGTAATCTCATTTTATTTATCTACATTCACTTTTCCACGGACACAACGTAACAGAAGTTTAGCTCCAATAGGGAAAGTTTACGTTTAAGAGCAGATTTATAAAGGTTGAAAGAGGAACTACAATGTAACATACTCAATTACCAAATTTTTTCCATTCGAGTATTTCACGCAAATATGTGTCTTTGTTAAACTAATAACAAAAACTCGATTGCAAACCCGTCAAAATCAAAATTACAACCTCTTCCTGATATCTTGGGACACCCAATATAACTTCCTTGGTGCTTGCAGTAAACATGGCTCCTAGTTCAAATAGTTCAATTGGTCGAGGGTTTTTTTTCTTACGTCTGCGATGCGAAGTGGTGGTGTTCCGATCCGTACTTTTAACATCTGAAATTTTTAGCTGTGTATAAACACCGGAGGATGAAGTTATTACTAAAAAGGATTACGGCATACCTTCCTATTCAGTTTCTTATTACAATATCGTCTTCACACATCAAGGAGCATATCAGTAGCAAACCAATTTCGCCCGTATTGGAAATTCGAACTAAGTTTAGAGGTATAATCGAACAGGCGAGATGTCTATAAACATCTTAGTAATTTGATCTCGGTTTCATGGAAATTAAAACTTTGGGAGCTTTTATGTCAGGTCATTATTTGCTGTTTAGAAATTTGGTGCAAATGATTTTGCGTTGCTCGAATCAGAAAAGCATTAAAGAGGCGAACCAACTTGGAATATTATTTATTCAAAACGTGTTTGGGTCTTCATTGATTTATTCCTTTTTGAAGCAGTAGGTACTCGTAGCCGAGCAGCCTACATAATAATTCAGCGGCGGAGCGAACGTACTATCAATCTTCCATTAAGTTTCAATCGGAATGAAAACTATCGATTGAAACGCGAGACTGTTGGTGTAAGACAATTTCGTGTCGTTTATAATAATGTTCAGCAAGTCAATTTCACTGGGAGTGTTAAACAGAAAGTAAATTAAATATTTCAACCGCGAAATTATATCGTAAAGGCTCACAAACTATCAACTGGATTGAAACAGGAGCCGATGTACAACAGCTTAACTCGTAAGCCCGACGTAATCCTTAAACCGGTCATCAACCACGACTATTTCAATATGCTTGGAATTCTATTTTAGGAATCTCATTTCGTTAATATGCAAAAAACTACGTATTTTTTATACTTGTTAATATTTTTAAGTCACCGTAATAGGTATATTTTACTACGAGCCTAGAAACGAAATTAGGTTTGGTCTGTGGTTACTATTTTTTAGCCATATCTGTTTCCTTAATGAGCAAAACATCAAAGAATTTTCTTACCTACTCTTATGTTGCGTTGAATAATATATTTCCTTTTTCATGCATTGCGATATATCTAATTAAGACATTAATTATGAAAAGGTTTAACAGTAAGTCATGGTTGAAGTAAGTGTTTCGACTGTACGAAAGTTAGAAATTCTCGTTCGTTATTTTAGTTGTATGTATCGCAATGAAATCAAAAATTCGCAATACCTCAATCATTCCAAAATCCGGCAGAAAATCTAATTTCTCTAATGTCATTTATTTCATTTTCGAAAGTGCTTCCTTAGTAGCCTCTCGTATTTTCCCGTAAGAGATTTTTTCCGTTGTTAATTTAATTATCTGTTCGGATGAGATCGCGTTTATCGTGGCGTGTAAAATGAGATGTCGATGGGGAAAATGCTTCGTACTGTACAGTGACATATAGAAAAAAATGCTGTAATGCTTGCTAATAACCCTTAAAACATCATCTTTTTACAGGTGGTGTGACATTAGATACCAACCTTTTAGTTGTTTATGTAGCAGCACGCCTGATTAGCGAAACCAAGTTTTATTATAAACGAAAAAAAAACGGAGTGTCGGGCTGGATTGAACACGCACTTCTATGCATTAAACATTAGCTACCTACCTATCCATAATAATAAGTAAATACTTATATTTCTTGAAAGGACTTTACAATGGAGAAAACACTTGAATTTTTTTACGCACATACATAAATCACGTTTATATCCCTTACGGAGTAGACAGAGCCTAAGCTAACAAGACCTAAAGGCCACGTTTAGTCCACTTTTAGTAATAGAGGTCTTGTGTTAATACTTTTCTCTATGACACACGAAGTAAAACTAATGAGATTTCAATTGCGTAAAGTGAAAGAGACTAGTTAGTAAGTCTAGTAACTCCGTACGGTCTTTTCATCTACCGCAACTTTTACAATTCTGCTATCGAGGCCAACGGCAGTCATTAAAATTTGTGGCAACCTTCTTGCAACCGTGCAACTCATCACACCCATTTATTTTATGACCGTCACCACATTTGCGGACCGCTGACGAACGTCATCCCTGATTCCGCGGAATCATGAAATAGGATTACGATGGCTTTGATGGAGTATAAAGGAACCCTTGCGGGGGCTAAAACTGTCTGTCTGTCACATAGCAACTCCTGTAAAGGAAAGGTTCGGATTCGGATTAATTCGGTGGTAAATAGCCTTTGGAATGACGATTGGCGAGTTAGTTTATATTTTGAACTTGAAATGGAAGTTGTGACTGGACAATAGTAAACATTTCGTAAACTTTCGATAAACACAACACCTTGATCTGTCTTTTGTCTTTTAGAATAGATTTTGTGCAATCAAATTGAACACAAACGAGATTAAATATGATTGTGATATAGTTGTTATTTTAAAGCAGCTGAAAGGTGTCAAGCATATTTTTAGCACGAGCCAAATTTAGTCATTCAAACCCAAAAATACTCATATTTTGAAGCCGGACAACAAATGAACTGTTACGGTAAATCTCAATCGAATGTCTTTAAGAAATTTTGATACTAACAATTTTATTCCTATCCATACTAAACTTCTAACTCAATGTCGTTCATAAATTTATTTACTGTGTTTCTGCCCTATTTCTTAGACAAGCAATAAACTATGTGAGCTCAGTCTTAACGACGCGGATTAAATTTATGAGGCTCCGATACGTTTCTAATGACTTCGCTTCGTCTGAGGCTTAAATACGAAATTTCTAGTAACTTACTAGCAGAATAACTTAATTTTAAAACTTCCTAATTACAACTTTGAGGTGTGTTTAAGGTAGATTAGGAGGTTAGGGGATGTTTTTAATAGCTCGAATGGTGTGAAATAATTTATATTTACAAATAAAACTACCCCAGAGTTTTTACTAAAATGATAGAATCGTCAGTCTTACCATAGTATGGCGACACCAAAAGGAGGATTAGAATAAGCTTTGCTTTTGAAATGAAACTGGAATGAGGACTATTTTTTATTTGATAAATTTTCATTTTATTAACAACTCTAAATGTAAATTAAATACAATGAATTAGTTACCAAAACGAATTTGAACACTTTTATTATGACACCAATTCCAAGACTATTGTAAAAAATAAACATCAAAATCAGTCGATCAGTTCACGGCATGTGGAAGAACCTCTTTCTCTTTTGAAGTCTGTATAAAATGAAGATACATTACATTTAATTTAACGTGTGCCCGAGTACATAATGAATCAATAAATTTATGGGTCCGTTCACAATTTCATTAAGCACGTCTGCCATATGGCGCTCGCAAAACATTAATGGCTCTTACCGCTTGCAACAAAATGCCCAAACAATAGCCCTGTATGGTATGATGATGCAAATTGAGATACAAAATGAAGCGTTAAATCTAACACAATTCCACATTGCTCCAATGAATTGCTCGCGTCATCCATTTCGGCGTGCCTACATCGAAATTGATTGAGATCGTTCCGTAAATTATAGGGGCAAGGGTGCGTTAATGACGATCGGATCAGGTAGTGAGGATGTGGACGCAAAATCAATTAATAAGCCTACTTGCCCTCCGCGGATTCTGATTGGCTATGGGGGAACAGATTTGGCTAAGCACGATTAACCATTATTGCTATGCACATTTTTTTTAAATCTTTGTGCAGTTCAAAGGAAGACTAAATAGGACTGAAATAGGCTCACGTGCGTAGTACCCTACATTATCACGTGAGCCGTCAACGCGTGGAAAAGTTTGTTAAAATCATCATCAACCAAAAGACGTCGACAGTGGTATGGCGTCAAGTATATTAGAAGGCAAGGCGAAGGGCATTTAACTAGCATTTTCCTGTAATTCTTTGCAATAAAAGTGCCCAACTGCCTTAAAATAGGGAAGCCGGTGGAAATCGAGTTCTATGGACGCCACGCCACTGCTGCTGAACATAGACCTATACCCCAAAAAGCGGCTTAAAAACAAGTATTGCGCGGTGCGTATGTCGCGGACTCCCGCGACCTTCACCAGGTCAAACATCATCATCATCATCGCCAGCCTATATACATCCCACTGCTGGGCACAGGCCTCCTATCAGAAAGAAAAGTCAAACATAAGTTTTATAAATTAATGCAGGAATATTTGTGGTGAAACTATTAACCATCACCTCTTAATGAGTGCCAAAAATGTGTATCCAAAAACATTTTTGTTTCACTAGTGGCGCTAGTGTCGCGTGAGGTCCAATAACATTTACTTTTCACTGGTTTTGGCGGGCTTCGTGACATAAATTATAATTACTTTCATTTACACAGGTAAATGAAAATGAACAGTGATCTTCTTCGTGAAATTATTGCAAATATGGATTATTTGGCGATGAATGTGAAAGCTTCGAAAGCGGTTTTTTTCCGAACAAAACGGAACTGCACAAAATTGCGGCATAGTTACTCGATACGATGATAGTTATTTATAATTAATAAACGTAATGAGATTTAAGATTTAAAACTTTGTTTCGGCGCAGAACTTATAAAGTCGCCTTTGACAGCTATACCCCTGGACCTTAGTCAACAGTGGCGCCAACTGGCGAGCAAAGAAACGATAGTCCCCATTGGATTGAAATCCAAATGATATGGTAGCGATTGTAAAAAGTAAGTCCTTCCATTATGAGGTCAAGAACAGATGTTTGCAACTGACCGAAATCCGACAACAGTAGAACAAAGTTTGACGCATGACTTCAAAATAGTAGTAGCACTGTATTAAATTAATCTAATAGAAAATTATCACTGAACCTCAGAAATTAATTTCATGCGTTCTTTGTGTACCTACACGATGTTGGTTTAATATCACCGCGACAACAAAGTGCGAGTGTGTCATCGTACGTTTGAGAATACACTTACGCTGCTCCCTTGTTTAATTTTAACTAGAAAATTTACTCTGCGTTTCACAAAATTTCATTAAATTGTGTAGAAGTTTCATAAATAATGGTTACACTTATAGCCTAAGGTAACAAAACCTTAAGGCCACGTTTAGTATGCTTGTGGGCGTATAGGTGGAAAGGGGAATCAAAATAGTGATTGCTAGCCGCATCGCCTATATCATAATATCTAAGATTTTCACCCATTCCCTCGATGGGCTTTTAACAGCTGCGCAGGAAGAGAAGCAACCGGTATATTCTATGTTTTTTCTTTACTCCCAGACCAGCATGGAAGCTAAAGTTACACTATGGTAATGGTAATAAGGCAATACGAACCAGAACAATCCTCCGCGAACATTTTACACCTTCATTTCTTCATCTACCAACCAACGCTTTGACATGAATGTACGACTCAGAAGACTAATCGTTACTATTCTATTCTGCCTTTCCTTATCTCCCGCCGCTCATGACGAGGGAAGCGAGAAAAAAAGAAATTGCACTGGGCAAGACCAGTAAAACGACGAGTTAAGTAGGCATAATGTCTCTACCTTTTTACTTTGTCACTTCCCATGTAACTTGATGTGGCTGTGTAGTCCCTTGCGGTGGTAGAGCGGTGCGGTGCGCTGGGGGTGGTATGTGACAGCACTGTTTTGATACTTTATTTGAATTATAGTTTAAGATCGATCTGTACAAGTGTACGAGCTAAGAATCTACTCAGTTAAGCGCAACGCCAATAGTGTAGGAATACAATAAAAAGTGAAATTTTCAATTTACACTGCGAAATTGTTACTATCATGCAAGCAAACGTTACATTACGATAAAATAATATTCGACCACCGAAAATAGACTCGCTTACAATATAAAATTATATATCAACACAAGCAAGTTTGTTTTCACCCTACACTTGAACTTACTAAAATTTTTGTTGCTGATTAAACAGTCAGCAAAAAGCCTTGAATTTAGACCAAAACCGGATTCGTTAGCAAAGTAAGCGTACCGTAAGAACGGATTTAATATTTCAATTTAGTGAAACCGAGCGGCTGAGGATTCTCTAAGATGTAATCTCTTAGTACATTTGTTTTCACGCTCTCTAGGTGGGAGCTATTTAATTTAATTGTAAAAAGATGTTTTTAATAATATATACCAGTTTCCGCTCCCTGCTCTAAGAATTTTAAGTAGATTCTTCAGGCTCTGTTTAAACCGGAACGCTAGAATATGGAATATTTTAAGACTTCGGAACTGCTTTGAAAGTTGTATACGTTATTTTGAAATGAAGTGAAAATTCAGACTGCGCACGAAGCTTGCTGCACCGCCTGCTTTGAGAGTAGAGCATGACGTGATTGCGTGAGAGCTAGCATTGGTAGCGACAAACATAAGTTTGCCTTCGGAATTCAAAAGATTAATAGTTAGGTATCTACCTATTTTATAGTTACACAATAAAATGTTCACATTGGAATACTAATTTATAGAAGTACCTATTATAGATTTCCGCTGATCGTATATAATTATTAATAATAAAATTCTTCCATACTGGTCTGGGAGCAAATAAAAAACATAGAATGTACCAGTTGCTTCTCTTCCCGCGCATATGGTAAAAGCCCATCGAGGGATTAGGCGAAAATCTTGGGGATCATGTTATATAAGCGATGTGGCTAGCAAGCAACCCATCACTGTTTTGATTCCGCTTTCCATCCATACGCCCACAATCATGCTAAACGTGGTCTTTAGGTCTTGTTACCTTAGGCTCTGTCTACCCCGTAAGGGATAAAGACTTGATTTATGTATGTATGTATGTATGTATAAATTATTACACCGTACACCTGTATTTATGTTAGCGTGTAAAATAAGGGTCCTAAGATACATAACTGTGACTCCTTTCTTATTTTTTCTTGTAAGTGACTTCGTGTTTTGCATTCCTTCTCTTTCTATGGACTTGTGGGTTTTGCCATGTCCGCCCGTCTCTCTCTCAGCGGCTTACCGCTAAGACTCTAATGTAATTTGGTGAAAAAAAACTCGATTAAGTGTTAAGCTGAGTTCAGTAGAGCAAAAAGATTGCACCAGATTTAAAGACTAAATCTAAATTTACTTTTTTTTTCAGCAAATCACCATTAATAACTGTAATTTAGCATCGGGTATACATAAAATGAAGCAGATAAAATGTTAGAGCGGAATAATTGTTTTTTCATAGGATCTTTTAACATTATAACGTAAATTTCTAAATGTCACTGAAAATTAGAACACAGAAAAATCCGAAAAGTAAAGCTATGGCCGGGAATCGAACCCGGATCCTCGTCATTCCGTGACGCGTGCTATTCCCCTACACCACCCATAGCACGCGGGTAGTCTTCGAATTTTTCTACCTGTTACTAGCTGTCACGTGACCTTGTTACTATGCGAATTTTTGTCGCTAAGCATCATCTGTTTGAATGATAATGTCTGTACGACACAATTAAAAGTAAAACCGACCGACCGTAAAATTAAACATAAAAATCAAGAAATAAAAATTCTTGATTCATTTGATAGTAATTATAACGTAATTAAATTTAATCTGTTTGTAATAACGTACAGTCACCTTTTGAAACATCGGATTTGTCTGGGGACTCAAAATATATCATATTAGCCTCTGCACGCGACTTCGTCTGCGTAGAATTACACATATAATCCTTCCTCTTGAATTACTCTATCTATTAAAAAAAACCGCATCAAAATACGTTGCATACTTTTAAAGATCTAAGCATACATAGGGATACACAGAAAGTCAGCGGAGAGCAACTTCGTTTTAGATATACTATGTAGTGAACAAGGTCGTCAATCTTGTGTGTGCGCGAGACATTTTTGAGCACCTTAGGCAGCTCGACGTACAAGAAAAACTAAGTATCCGGTTAAAAAAAAACAACTTACCCAAGTATCCAAACAAGCATAGAAGCACGACGACCCGCATCATGATTGTTGAACGTTCTCACATCATTAAATCATTCATCACTTTCGAACTCATCACTTGCAGTTGCGGCACACTGAACCCTTCCCTCTCCTTCCGGCCTCTGAGGACAATAAATACAACAATTACGTACCAACAACAAAGAACACACTAAACAAATACACCCTAACAAAAGGAAAATAGATGAGTAAGTTATAACATCGAGCAAACATATTTGACTAGTAAATAAAAATAGTAAGTAATAATAGTTGAAGGAGGAAAACTACGCAGAGATTCGACCCGCGGCGTTCCGAGCTCCCTTAATTCATCGTTAGCAGAAACTTTTACTAACTTATATTATCACTCACTCACAAAGAAATAAGAAGAAAAGTTGTCTGCGAGCCAATTACGTAGGTAATATTGTATTTTTTCATTTGAAACAAAATTGCGGATATAAATACTCTAAATGGGCAGTTAAATAAAATGGAATTACTGGACGAGTTAATTGACGCAAAATGGCATTGTTCTTTATTTGTCGCGATGGGTTCTAGTTGGGTATTTGGGAGAGTAATCGTGGAATCTTATCAATCCTTTCTCAATCTGATTGGT
This sequence comes from Pandemis corylana, assembly GCA_949127965.1. Classification (NCBI taxonomy): domain Eukaryota; kingdom Metazoa; phylum Arthropoda; class Insecta; order Lepidoptera; family Tortricidae; genus Pandemis; species Pandemis corylana. Next base: position 8,183,018 of record OX421866.1, on the reverse strand, counting down.
TACGCTCTAAATCAATCGAGCCGAAATTTCGCCCCTTCCCATCTGCCTCCGAGTAGGCGTAAAGAAGGAATAATACCAACTGGAATACTTGCTGCTGTGTGTGTTAAATAGAAACATTATCTCGTATGTTTCGTTAATTAAATACAATATTAGGGTAGTATGTAAGTTGAGATTTAATTAGTTCATTTAATTAAGAACTATAACGATCTCCAGGGAAATTAGGTATCCAGTAGAAAAGCGTGGGTAGTTTACGACGGTTTCTCTCGCCTCGTATGGAATATTTTATGTGACTAAAATGATCTCATAAAACTTGTGATGGCTAAATTGTCAACAAAGTCAGTAATTATTGTGTCATCATCATCGTCACTAGCCTATATACTTCTCACTGCTGGGCACAGGCCTGCTTTAGGACGAATTATTATTCATAAAAGTGACAAGAAATATTCTAGAGGCCTTTTCGGTAAAGGGAAATGAGACTTCCAGCTTAACGCTGAAATACCACAGAATCATATTAAAAATATAGGAAGGCACTGATTAAGTAAAGATACCTTGTACATTAAGTCGGTAAAATACTAATAATAATACAAATGTTGAAAACGTGAAAAGATGAACAAAAAATGCTACTCCGCTACTCACGTGCAAGATAACCACGGTTTACGTTTTATGGTTAGATATTTTGGAGCAGTTGGAAATAATTAGGTACAATAATAGTGGTTCAATAATTAACTATCAGGTGAATTTTGGTTTCATCGCCTTTATCGCGTGTCCATTTTGATGAACAGAAAAATTGTTTTTGTTAAATACATAATCCTTTTTGTTTTTGCTGTAGTCGGATTTTTTTTTGAAGGTTGAAGTTGTTTGTGTACAACAAAAATCATAAATAAAAGGGTATTTTGGGTAAATATATGAATGTAGGTACATTATGTTTATTTATACCTACGTTTTCGAATCAGTACGACGTTGGTTTGTATGTGTAACAGTTGTGCTCATTAAACTTTGATAATGGTCCCGTAGAGGGATCGAAACGCGTCAATGTTTGTGTGGTGTAAGGGATAATTAAGTTTGTGGAATTTATATGTGTTTTATAGTCAGTAGTGGAGGGAGGGATTACATGAAAAACATATATTTCACACAGGCTTGGTTATCATGCACGTGAGTAGCGGAGTAGCAAAGTAAATATTTTTTGTTCATTGAAATGGACCTCCTCAAAGTAACGCCTGATTCAATAAAATACGTGAAAAGATGTTTCAAAAATTCATGCAATCTCGAAACTCTTTGATCAAAAGCAGTCTTTGAGAGCCACCATACGCGTTTGTGCAATCATCGCTTGCGAAGAAATCTGTATCCTGAGCTCTCCTGAGCCGCCCCGAGCCTAACACACGCTGTTCAGAAACCCTCCCACTTTATCACAGAGAATATTGAGAGTTCCATTCCGTAAATTCAGAGTATGAACGCAAACATTCAATTTAGGACTTCGAATGCGATCGATGAATAGACTGTAACGACGCTATACAGCGCACTAGACCTGTGGGAACAATATCGTGATCATAGGCTTGATTTGTATAAACATACATATATACGTAAATCACGTATTTATCCCTTACGGGGTAGACAGAGCCTAAGGTAACAAGACCTAAAGGCCACGTATAGCATGATTGTGGGCGCATAGGTGGACAGGGGAATCAAAATAGTGATGGGTTGCTAGCCGCATCGCCTATAACATGATTTCTAAGATTATCGCCCATTCCCTCGACGGGCTTTTACCATCTGAGCGGGTAGAGAAGCAACTGGTACATTCTATGTTTTTTGTTTACTACCAGACCAGCATGGTCTTGTATAAACAGTGATAGAAATAGCGTTATAGGGTCTTTAAAATCAGTTCAATGGGGGTTATCGCGTGCGAATTTGCCACTAGAGGCGCTAGTGTCGCGTGAGGTCCAATAACATTCACTTTTCACTGGTTTTGGCGGGCTTCGTGACATTATAATTTCTTTCAATTAGCTGTTAAAAAGTGACCTCCTTCGTGAAATTATCGCCAATATGGATTATTTGGCGATGGATGTGAACACTTTGAAAGCGACTTTTTTTCCGGCCAAAACGGAACTGGCCAACATTGCGGCATAGGTACTCGATTACGATGATAGTCATTTATAGTTAATTAACTTAATGAGATTCATGATTTAAAACTTTGTTTCGGCGCCGATATTATAAAGTCACCTTTGACAGCTATACCTCTGGAACTTAGTCAACAGTGGCGCCAACTGGTGAGCAAAGAAACGATAGTCCCCATTTTGCAATTACTCTGTGGCGTTCCATCAATACTCGAACTATATTATTCCGTAATCAATCACACTTTTAAAATTCATGTACTAAACCGAAATTAGTCAATCTAAAGCAATAAATTTCAAACGAATCGAGTTGACTAAGCCTCTGTTTAATTAAAAGTGAAATTAAAGCTTAATACAAACTGCCGACCCTCATTTCAAGGCTTGTTAAATCGCAATAGAGTTTATCCGCTACTTTAGAGATATCGGAGCCGAGGAGAGGTTTTTGTAAAAATAGTCGAAGTCGATAGTAGGAGTCGCGGCAGTAAAAATTTTACGCTTCGGAAAAAGCGCTTCAGCAATCAGAGCGGATTGTGCTGGGTATCTAAGCTAAGCTGTGCTAAGCAGCGCAGGCATGCTCTTGTTCGATTTTTAGGGGAAGGATTTATTGTACTTTTGTATCAATAAGGAACATGTGGTAAAAAAATTGACACATTTCTCAATAGAATATGAAAATGTCGTAAAAGAGATGTCAAATAGTGAAATTAAAAGTATCATTGGTCAAGAAATACGGAAACTAAGAGTTTTAGGGCCTTTTTCACCACTCGCTGTTAAGTTTCAGTTATTTTAAGTGTCACTTATCTATGATTCCATCTCTATCTATCACTACCTACGAAACAGACGGAGACGTCATCATCATCATAGATAACTGTCACTTAAGATAATTGAAGTGATATAACATGTGACGTCATTTGTCACAACGGACATATAAACTCGATATTAAAGTTCTGTTTCTCTAGAAAGAGATAGAGATAAATCTTTGATAGAAATAAACATTGTCACATCAAATTAAGCATCACGCGTTGGTCGACTTGGTGAGCTAGTGTGAATTTAGTTATGACAGAAGGACCGTTTTCTCGGAGACCATAATACTAATAATCCTACTTTAATATTTAGCTTTATCAGAGTGAGTCCTTATTTGGACCTTTCGCCCACGCGGGCGAGTATGAAACTAGTAGGCGAGAGATGGATTTGAACGTCCTGGATCCGGACAATTTGATTATGAGAGTGGACGACCACGCATACAAGCAGAGTTATTTACTCGTGCCTTTGTAAATCATGTAACCTTCATGTTGACGACATAGCGATCTCAGATTATGTCTGAGATGTTACGAATGGAATGTGTTCTGCGAAATATGGGCAAAAGTATGCTTAGCTACTAGATTTTCAAAACTGTTTGCAATTTACATCACACATGCAGATTTTGGATATGACTCTGCTGCTGTGTTACACATGATTGCACTAATATAGCGGAGCTGTGATGAAATGCTTTAATTGTAAACTATCAAGCTAGCGATTGTGTGTAAATATTGATGTTTCAAGAGCTTGAAGACGGCGCTAACGATTTCAATGAATTTGCTCTATGAAAGTGTATGGGGGTGAAAAGTCGATCTCATCTAGAAGAAAACATTAAATAGATAGATATTTCAATAAAACGTTGGCTCCATACGTTTTGAAAATTGCTGAAGCATATGAAAAGACAGTGACCAATCACTCGGTTGCCCTCTTGGCAGTTTTTTGGTACTTTATGCTGTTTGTTTATTTTTATATTTTGTATGTCTGTGTTGAATTACTGACAATAATTAACGTATTTCTTTCTTTTTTTTTCTTTTATTTACAACGTAATAGCGTGTACTTACAATCAAATTCGCCCTTTATAAATGGTTTTATTTTTTAAGATACAATGGCCGACATGTTTTAAATTTATTAAAAATGCCTTCTACTGACGATCAGATAGTCTGGTGGTTAGAGGATTTGACTTTGGAGTTCAATATCTCGGGTTCGATCTGCATCGGGGCATTTATTAAAAAAAAAGTAAGTAAGCCTAACCAGCGTTTATGAATAAGAGGATAGATGTGCATATTATTGTTAGCGTTGAAGGATCTTTGAAAAGACAAGATGTTCTAATCGTATCAACCGCCATCCACCCACTGTTGGGTAAATGTTTCATCACTTATACGCGTCTTACTCCACTGCATTTATTACGACACACTGTTGCTACAGTCTTTCATCCCGTGGCTTGATTACGGTCGTTTTGGTCGCCCTAAACGACACTGCGGCTGACAGTTTTTACGCACGTTCGGATTTCGCACCCTTCGTGGAAGAAAGACGTAAGTCCTGTACAGGACTTACGTCTTTCTTCCACGAAGGGTGCGATTTGAGTTTTCGGGTCTGTTGCTACGTGGAATGTGGTGTCGAGCTGACTGTACAACCTCAATGTTAAAAACTGCAAAAAGGGGCGCTATTTTTATGTTTGACGTCGTTGCTGTCTGTGGCATCGTAGCTCTCAATTGGATAAATCGATATCAATGCGGTTTTTTTCATTCGAAAGCGGTTTCGGTGCTTAGTTCTTAGCTGCGTTTGGTAAAAATCGGTCTAGTTTGAAAAGTATCAGCTCTCTTTATTATGTAAGGCATTTTAGCGTACTCAAAATTGAACTACTTTTTTATTAACGTATGATTACCTACTCTATCAATGCGTAGGGTTTTTTTAATTCGTAAGGTTTTAGCCCATCGAGGGAATGCGCGAAATTCTTAGGAATCATGTTATAGACGATGCGGCTAGCAACCCATCACTATTTTGATTCCTTTTTCCACATGCTAAACGTGGTAAACGTGGCCTTTAGGTCTTGTTACCTCAGGCTCTGTCTACCCCGTAAGGGATATAGACGTGATTTGTGTATGTGTATGTATGTTTTTTTAATTTAATGTTTATTATTACAAGCTTTTATTTAGTTTCACCCATTTCATGGCAACAAATCCCAGGCAAACATAAATGTGAAAAAATGCCAAGTTCGCTATCGGTTTTGCTAATTAAAGTAGTAGATCTATCTGGGAACCAAGTTTAGATTTTTCAAAGCTCCTTAGATCACAGCTGACTACCGTTCTTGTAGTAAAAAACAAAATCAACTCTAGTCATGAGTTCATTTCATCTTCAATTTAAACGTGAACGTAAGTTACTTAGGATATCAAAAACATTTCAGCAAATCAGATTCATGAAGCAATCTTATTAATTTGATCTTCTTAATTCTGACTGACATCGTTCCGCTATCTTCATAGGGCGTCTTTGGCTCCGCTTGGATCACAGAAACGGTCGTTTTGTCGTATCAATGGCTGGAGCTCAGCTGTCTGTCGCAGCATTAAATCATTTTGTACGTAGAGCACCAATAGACCAAATTCAATTACAGCTAAAACTTCAGACGCGCTCAAATAAATGTCCCTTGAATGGTGTCAATGCGACGGATATTGATATCTTGATTGGAAAACTTAGGCAGGATTAATACAATTTGGTTAGTTAGCAGATCATTCGCAAGCCCTTTTCTGCTGCCAGTTCGCAGGAACATTTCGGTATTTAACTTCCTGAACTCAAACGTTACTTAAAAGCTGATTAGGCTCTAAAACACGACTTCAAGTTAAACAAAATGGTATCGACCGCGGACCGCATTTATTTCGTAATTTAATGCTTCAATATATTGTTCTAAATTTGAAGAGGAAGCTTAAACCATTTTCTGATAACGCTTTCCGAAATATACCAATTAGGATGGCCTTAAAATTTAATATTTCGTGTGAGAAGATTTAATTAAATTTTTCCTCATTAAAAGCGGCGGAGATTTCACTGACATTACAAAATCAGATATGTAAATCGTATGTACGTATATACATTCGGTTAAAGAACTCACGTTTTAACGAATAATGAAGGTACCTTATGTAATCGCACCTATATATTTGTTATTATTACCATGGCTTCTACCACATACACACACATAGGCTATATACCATACACACACATAGGCTTGACTAACGTTCAATTTCAGGACAATTAAAAACGTAATCAAATCGTACAATATTGATTTAGTTTTGGTCAAAGTGTAAATTATTCAACGACAGAGTATAAAGCCCTTCGCACAGGACAGGACGAGCTGCCTGTTTATATTTATCTTTACAACTAACACTGTTTAGTTTTATTAATCAGTTTATTGTGAATGTAATCTACATCCAAAGTACCTACATGATTTTGCTGAAGTAAAAAGCTGTTTTTTTTTTCGAGATCATTGCGACATATAGAAAGCTCTGTGTACCCCGTAACGAATAAAGACTTCATTTATGTATGTATGTATATATAAGGTATGCGTTCCCGTCACTGAATTTGTTTAACTTAACACAGCGAAAAATTGTTTGCTCACATACATGACATGTATGGTAAAACAAATGAAATTCTTCCACAAGGAACGTTGAAATATTGCACAAAAACGTTTCCTGACTATGTAACACTTTAGCTGATGGAGGTATCAACGCTGAAATTTGGCATAGACTGATGATGCCGGTCCAACTAGCATTATTGAATCCCGGGTAGGGCAGACAAGAATAGTATCCTATGGGAAAACTTACATCTCTAAGTAATAATACCGACGAAGAAAGTTTGATTCTGAACAAAACGTACAACGGCTCGAATGTAATTTGTAAAAGGATTAGGGTATCTACCTTTAGTCCATTCCAATACATTTTTACGTTTTTGTAAACAAACAGCAACAAATCCAAATGTTTGGTTTTCAGGGTTTGTGTATTTTGCTTCTCGTATCTTGCAAGTAAGTAAGGGAAGGTTCAATTCTCTTACTCAGACATGGTACTGCAGAATTATAACAAAGAAAAATAGCCAGACCTTTTATTATTACGATTCCACTTTCAATTGTTGAAAAGGCGTTTCGTTTCAAATGAAGCTGGGCGAAACCGAGACTTATTTAGAATACGACCAATTCACGACTCGTTCTGGGTTTCGATTAACTATTAAAAACACACCACTCTAATCACTCTTTTCTTCCATACTGGTCTGGGAGCAAAGGAATAACATTGAATGTACCAGTTGCTTCTCTTCCCGCGCACATGGTAAAAACCCATCGAGGGAATGGGCGAAAATCTTAGGAATCATAATATAGGCGATGTGGCTCAACCCATTACTATTTTGATGCCCCTTGCCACCTATACGCCCACAATCATGCTAATCGTGGCCTTTAGGTCTTGTTACCTTAGACTCTGTTTACCGGGTAGACTCTACCCCGTAAGGGATAAAGTCGTCATGTATGTATGTATGCATCACCCTAAAGTACTACCTACTCAAAAGTAGTGAACAATTGTACTGAATTTGAAATACGTACTAGTACAGCAAAAGAAAATTCATTTGATAAATTTTGTCAACTCATCAAAGTCTTAATTTGATCTTTAGTTCTGTGGCAATACAAAATGTACCACTTTCAAATGGTATTTTCGAGTAATGCGCTTTCAAAGATCAATCTCAAGCAGCCACTCTTATAGGATGTGAATTTCCATTAGTGCGACTGGTCGATTCTGTAATTGTCCACTACCGTACGCTTTAGTAGAAGCGCGCCCTAAATGGGTGAGTTAGAAGCAAACCATACATAAATACATACGTAAATAAAAAAAATCTAATCAAACTACTATCTAAGAATCTCCGGACATGGTTCAACCTTAGCACAAGCTCACTGTTCCGAGCTGCTGTGTCGAAATTAAAGATAGCACTGATGATAGCCGACCTCCGGTAGGAGATGGCACCTCAAAGAAGAATCAAGCTACCCCTGATCGCCGAATGCCGTTACATCTTAGACTTTGCCTATTGGTATAAATCAATCCTCAAAGTCAATACTTTAAGTATACCATAAAGAACCCTAAGTAATCCTAACTAGTATTATAAATGGAAGCGAGTTTGTTTGTTACGCGTAAACTACTCAACCGATCATGACAAAATTCGATATAGAGATATTTTGCGACGCTGAGAAGGACATAATTAAAATAGTTTTTATTCTAGAAAATTTATAGTTCCGCAGGCGCGCGATAAAAGAAAGTCTCCGCAGACGAAATCGCGGACAATAGCTAAGTAGTCAATAAAATGAAGGAAATAACATTAAGAGAAATACCTACTAAGATGCTTTTGTTAACATTGTGTGTATTAACAGATGAAAATATAAACAATAATTGCGCACAATGAGCCCCAATAAAAACGTGTTATAAGTACTTACTCAAGTAAAGTAGACCTAAAACCAAAGGTTAACTGGTAGAGATCCCTTATAGGGATAAGTTCATCTATGTGGATATATTTAATATATTTTTTGTGATTTGTCTCTGTTTCTTTATATTTGTACAATAAAGCATTTACTTACTTACTTACTTACTTACTTACTAAAACCGGTCAAGTGTGAGTCGGATTCATACGCCAAGGGGTTCCGAACTAACGTAAAGTTGTCACCCGCAGGGTCGATTAGAGATCGCAAAATAACATACCTATTTATTGAATAGGAGTCGCCCTTTTAATTAGTGCTTATAATTTTATTGTTACAACAGCTACCTATATTACGAGTAGGTAATAAAGACTTCGCAAATAAGAAGTATCTCTAAGAAATCATCGCTACGGAGAAAAGTAAAATGTAGTTTTAAAAAACTTGACACAAAAATATTTGCTAACCAGTTTCTAAAATTTAGAATCCAAGAGAAATCATGACATACAAAGGGGATATATAAATACGGAAAACTATGATAATTTGTCAACTTTACAATAACATACTTACAACGGGACCAGACAACTTTTCAAATTTCTATTCCTCAAAAGTTTCGTACACTTCTCACGGGTGAACACTAACTCGGAAACAAGCGACGATCAACGTCCGCTCTAATTAACAGTTCAATTATTTCTCTTTAATGTCGCACGTGTTCTTAATTTAAATTTTTAATTGTCGTTCGAACGGTCGAGTTTCGAATTCGGGTCGGGCACATAGCGCCTCTCGTACGGACGGAGCGCGGCCGGCGAGCAGACTGGGGCCCCGCGGACCAAACCGCCACTGCGCATGACACAAGCTTTTATTTTATATTTTGACATACCACGCCACCCTGCCTGTGACATTCCGCGGTAAAACCTACTCGTAAATTATTCAATTTTATTTACTTATCTGCACCCCCCGTGGGTTATAACAGGGGTTACAGTGTGATTCTTCATCTTTATTGCTTGTAACTAAAATATATTGTTTCTCGCGTTCCTACTGAAACTTATATTCATTTTATTTGACCTTTAAAACTATTCCTCCAAAGTTATATTTACATAAATAAGACAATGGGGTTTTAAGTTTCTCCAGAACCCTGATCAAAAATGAACACTTAAGTAATGGACACATTAGTGAAATTCGATTACCAAACCAAACGTAATAAAGCAAATACGACCGTGGCGCAATCGTCGCGCCATAAGCTGATAGAAAATAAAGCGGCCGACGGAAGGTTGCGATCGGTTTTGGCAGAGTGCCCACGCCCCTAGCTTATTCCATCTCGACCATGTAAAAACTAAAATCTAAGTATCGGAACGGCTCTCGGCTTAGTGTTATCTGCGCCCCCAATAACTGAACTAACTCATTCTATAAAAATAACCAAATAGAAGGAGTCGAAAACTTAGTAGATCGGTAAAAGCTTTTTAAAGTAACACTGTCTCAACTGTTTGATCGTCCACGACAATAGCCAATACGCATACTGTATACTATATTTATATAAAATATATTACGAGAACGTTGCACAAAAAAATCTCGTTGGTTCGTTTTTCGTATAATTTTCACTTTTTAACAAAATAAAATAGGAAATGCTTGGTAACCCACCGGGGGATGCCCTTTTGGCTGTCAATTATGAGAGGCAGGGGAAAAATGAGAAGGTAGTATATTTTCGTAACTTCCCAGTGACACGTTTATGCAAAACAGTATTACCAAGAAGCCAAAAGGCCCTTCGAGACGAGATACGGCTTGTGCAAAATTAAACAGTTTGCTGGTCCATGGCGCGGCAAATGACGAGCCTCTAAGTAGCATACATTTATTCCACTCGCGCCGCTCGGTGCACCTGGTAAATCTGACGAAAATATTTCAACTGGAAATTACCTCTCGTCCACTTTTAATGCAAAGTCGCTACAAGTTCTAGTGGTCCCTAAAAACGTCATCAGATATCATGTTTCTTGTGCACATAATCGACGACTGTAAATTTAATTCATAAAATACCTTTATGCCTCGAAGCAAACAGCAAACTTAAATATTCATAAAACTTCAGAGCAGTAGGTAGTAAAGTTGTTGCAGACGTCCGTCTGTGCCTCATGATAAATTTGTTTGGATTCTATTTGCTTTGTTAAACGGAAGTAAATGTAAATAAACGATCTCAACAGAGATGTCAACTTCCAAAGCGTTCGTGGAGTTTGGAAGTGTTAAAGTTACTCAATTTCATATTTGTCAAGAGCTCAAAAATTTGATTAATGTACAAACGGAGATAAATTCGTATTTCATATTTTATCTGAAATGTTTTATTTTTAAACAGCTGTATATTAAGGATTATAGAGACAAATTACAGGATAATTACAACAAATTAAAAAATATACCGCTAAACGATTACCTTATTAAAATAATGGCTTTTAATTTCAATGACATTAGAATTCCTTAAAAGGTTTACAAATACGCATTTTTTTCTGTAATACCTACCTATCACTAGTTTTTTCACCAAAACTAAAGCTGGTATCATAAAACCCGCATTACAAGATATACGAGAGTAATTCATTAGGTACATCTAACCAAACTGAATAATTGCCTACATTTACGGTATTAATTTTCCTGTTAATTGATGTACGGAATACTCTGAATGCGAACTCATTAAATAGCTACTTTACTAGTATAATTTATCGACTCATTCATTTGAAACCTATTCCTCGCCATGAAGCCTCTACAGCAGGTTGACTTTTACCAGCTTATATCCTTAAATATTAATAGTCTAAAGTTGTTCGGGATTTGGTTCTACATACCATACCCTGTGTTGTCAGTTCAGTACTGGCTGCATGTATTTGTGAGAGTAGTCTCAGGTATCTTTGTATTTATTATTCCGCCTATGGGCCAAATGGCTTATCTTGTAAAGTTGTTCCTTTCAGGAAATTATGAGATCCAGAATCTAGCTTCAAGGTAACGTACAACTGCTCAAATTATTATGAATTTCAAAGACTTTATACAACTAACAGTATCATTTTAATTCAATCTCCAGCTTTATCGAAATTCTGACTTTTTTCCAGCATCAACTTAATGATGACTGAGTCACTTGGCGGCATCAAGATGGTAGAGATGCTTTTTCGACGACCACTTTTAATAAAATTAATCGACCAGGTCACAAATGGAGAATTTCCTCTCACTGAGGCCCACAGTCACATTGTAAAACGTGGTATTAATATATCGCGATGGATCTTTATTGGTCTTTTAAGTGGCGCAGCTACTGATGTCTTTTGTGAGTTATTATAGAGCAAGGCCACGAAGCGGTTCAACTACTGCATCTTCTTCGCCACCAAAATCGACGAACATGTCCATCAGCGGACACAATTACCGACCTCGCTACTCCGCAACTGTGTGGTTGCTTTCGTAGTAAGGTAATGGTCGCGGTTCATGAACATATTCGTCTAGGGTATGTATCGAGTGTTCGAATATTTTTTGGTCTAATTATGGTTTGGTTAAATGATCGTTTCACCAAAATTGATTTCATAAAAGTTATAGAATAATTTACTCTACTCTAAGTAGCCCATGTATAAGGTTTTCCGAACTATTTTTAGTTCCGACTTTACATAATTATATCAAACGACCCCTTCCACCAAAACCTACATTAGAACAAAAATATTCGATGACAGGAAGGGGAATTTCGATTTTGACGACAAAGGAGAAACACCGGTTGAAACACTTTGTGGACCTTTGCGAACCACGTTTTTAAGGTGTTTGTGTGTGTATTCTGTATACCTTTTTTCTGTTTTGGTTGTTATATGTGGTGTTCAATAAAGAGTTATTGTATTGTATTGTATTGTGGACGTTTTGATCAGGGAACCACCTTCAGAAATTGGCAGATCTATGGTTGAATGTACTTAATTTTCATTTTTGGAAATAATTAATTTTGAGTTAAGTAATTCTGGATAGCTATGATCCCATTGGTGACCTTAAGATAAGATAGTGTAAGACTGATACACAAAAGCAAGATAACGTTGTTTATAAAGTCTCACGTGGCTTAACAGTGCCTACAACCTTTACGAATTCAGTCTAAGCACAAAAAAGATCTTAGTAATATAATAGACTAGCAGTTGCCCGCAACTTCGTCTGCGTAGAATTCGTTTATCGCTATCCCGCGGGAATCACGCAATTTTCCGGGATAAAAAGTAGCCTATGTGTTATTCCAGACTATAATCCTATCTATGTTCCAAATTTCATCCAGATCGGCCCAGTACTTTTTGAGCCTATTCATTACAAACATAAAAAAATAGGTACAAATCTTTCCTCTTTATAATATTAGTATAGATTAACAATTTTCAATTCTTCTTCCATCAACTTGGGTTGGGAGATCTACTTCTTGACAAGTTTCTTAATTGTCACTTATGAGTGCACTTGAAAGACCGACGAAAGAGAGACAACGAATTAATCTTATTTCTATTATATGGTTTTTTCTTTTGAGGTACAAAATCCTAATGATTATGAATATTTTCAGTCCACATAATTGTTGTACCGGGGCTGGGTGGGTTTCAGACTTTGCCGGTGAAAGTGGACCTAGTATTCATCGATGTCAACGATCCGAAAACAAAGTACTTCGATTTCGCTTATTTGTATCAGGTTAGTACGTCTGTTTTGATCTTTATTTTAATAGATACCCATGCTTTTCAATGTAAGAGTTTAATATCTGTCGCTCTCTAAGTCTCTGTCGAAACTATTTGAGTAACAATCGTGCTTTTCTTATTTACTTGCTGTTTACTTATTTATTGCTATTATATATATTTTTGGTTTGTTTTAGTGTTTTTGGGCTGTATATTTGTCATGGTTATTATGTTACTTTCTGCTAAGTGACTTGAATGTTGGATTTTTCTTAAATGATAATTCTTCAGAAAACGGTGCGTGTTACAAAAAAACAGTCATGTACAAAGACAAAACAAAGTCTACCATTTTTAATTTTGTTTTTATATAGGTATACATTGCTATTTGCAGCGAATAACGTCCTTCTTATTATAAATTTTCAGGAGTAACATATTATCAAAAAATTAGTTGTTATTTAATATCTCTTCAACGTATTCAATCAACTGAAAAACAATTTTGTAGATGAAAATGTACACGAAGTGTTATTTAAATGAAAGCGTTCCTTTTTGTGGTCAATTGTATCGTAAAACGTATTTTCAGCACGAGCCATTTTCCTCCTTTTATTTAAAATCAGTGTAAAGAAAATCTTTAAAAATACAGAACTTTATAGGTATCATTTGATTTAAAATAAAATCTTTTAGAAACAATATTTTCTTTATTTCAGATTATTTATAAGCCCGAGATGGTTACTACATACATTGCAGTACAAACACTCCCATGGGCTTTCTTGTCATTTGCTAGTAAGTACTTAACAATATAGTTAATAAATAACAACAAAAACCTAACATTATTGATACGATTTTAAAAACTTCTTACGTTATAATCCCATATGCTCCGGCATTCAACTTTTAAGTTGAGTTGATAATTTAATCGATCTGCGAAAGACTGCAGGCAGATGCTGGATGCGTCAAGCTGAAGACAGGGCGCTATGGCGCTCATTAGGGGAGGCCTATGTCCAACAGTGGACTAATATAGGCTGATGATGATGATGATGATGATGATGATAATTTAATATTTCAGTTATTCAATTGGACATTTTAATTTATAACTTAGAGAATATGAAAGAGCTTATTAAAGCTCGCAGGGTGGAGAAAAACTGCAGTGAAGATGAAGCTTTTAAGGAAATATTTACGGATTGCATTCTACATCACAGAGCTATTATAAGGTAAATTTTATGTGAACAATGGTTGAATTATGCTGTTTAGTGACATTATCTCCCACATCAAACTAATCTTAAGATATTTCATAAGAATTAATCCCTATTTCCCTTGGTCACGGCATCACGCGCGAACGGCTGGACTGATTTCGCTAATTCATTTATTATCGTGTTTGTGTTAGGAGATAGAATTTATGAAATAATATTTTGATAAAAGAAAAAAAAACTGGAACGCGGGCAAAGACGCGTGTAACAACTAGAATACTTACTATATGAAAGTTTGTATTAGTTCAAGAGCGGGCAAGCCGGCAGTGTAGAAGAAGAAGCAGAAGAAAAATTATATTTATTGACATTGAAAAGTAAAATAGAGTAAAGTAAGTTAAAGTCAAAATATCTTGACTTTTGATCTCGGCATTTAAGACAAACCTGTAAAATTATCATTAGTGGGCTTTAACTAGATATTCTTTCGATGACTTTATATATCCTTAAGATAGGTATCAAAGGTATCGGACGTTGAGGGAACAAAATACTTTTTTGTGTTAAATATGATTTCTGTCGCCATTGTTTTTCAGTTAGTTACTGAAATTAATCGACTTCATTATCGAGATTCAGGCAACTCGCATCGAACAGGTGCTCGAAAAATGTTAACAGTAAAATAAAACGAATGTCCATTTAACCATATTAAACTTAACTGTATTTTCAAGGTAATTGAGGCTTTATTCGCTCGAATAAACTGCTTTCGATTGGATTTGGAATGTAATTTTGTGGCAAGTAGTAAAATATTTGTAAAAAAACCGGTCAAGTGCGTGTAGACTCTATATAATAGTCACCACATGGCTACACACACACTGCTACACTGTATATGCTACACTGTAGGGTCTAATACTAATATATTATGGTGAATATTTTTAATACCATCATTTGAGAGTTTTGGTACTCTTTAACTGCAGAGCCTACGTAGCTGTGATTGTTTTCCTTTCAAAGTCGTAATGTACTGTGATAAATATAGTATAAAAAAGTCGCTTTCCGCTGTCATACCTGTTCCTATGTATTCTTAGATCTTTAAAACTACGCAACGGGTTATGATGTCTGTTTTTGCATAATATAGTAGAGAAGCACTGATTGCACCAGTGCGAAGCCGGGGTGGGTCGCTAGTTTTACATATTTGTAACCGATCACTTAACTGGAAGGGTCCAAAACTAGCTGCATCGTTTCCGACTTATCTTTCATGAGTT
This sequence comes from Pandemis corylana, assembly GCA_949127965.1. Lineage (NCBI taxonomy): Eukaryota > Metazoa > Arthropoda > Insecta > Lepidoptera > Tortricidae > Pandemis > Pandemis corylana. Next base: position 8,167,634 of record OX421866.1, on the reverse strand, counting down.
AGGCGTTAAATTTTAAGTTATTATAGTCTTATTCTAAATCAAGCAGCGGTATCCAATAACAATGAATAAAAAATCGGCCAAGTGCGAGTGGGACTCGCGCACCGAGGGTTTCTTACAAATTCGGAAACTTAATATAAAATCTAATGTTAGTAGAGCTAACTCTTAAGCAATATGTAGGCGATGAGGTCAGTTTATATTGGTTACTTACATAAACAAACAGACATAAAAAATGGTACATTTTTATTATTTGTTGTTATAGACAAAAGAAATACATCATCTGTGAATATTTCAACTGTCTAGCTATCATGGATCCTGAGACTCAGCCGGGTGTCTGACAGACAGACAGACGGCCAGTGGAATCTTAGTAAAGGGTCCCGTTTTTATCCTTTGAGTACGGAACCCTAAAACAATTGAGTACTTTGGTATTCTGCAACCATAAGTGTGCAACCATAACCATAGGTTGTGGTAGTGGAATATTAAGGTTGTTTATTACATGGGCCTGTGCAAAGTAACGCAACATTCCATCGTGTATGCAATCCAAACTTTTCATTTTACTAGCTTTCTTGAAACCTTCGAGGCTGCGTTCAAAAGTCACTTTGCGACAACACTGATCTTCAATGGTTGCATTATATGCTGCACTGGAGTGCAGTTCTTCTCGGTATGTGAACATAATTATATATTTTATAACAATAAGTGAAGCTGAGCTGTTAATCTAGATTACCTATTTACTATCTGTAGAGTATGACTTCTTAATAAACACTTTGATTTGCTTGTTAACTTGTTTTGGACGGCAACTGTATTATATTTCTTAACGATTTATGTCGTGTGTTTCTTAATTAGAGATAGACTTCTATGGCGTTCAGGGAGTCACTTAGGTGGGCAGCGAGTCTACAAATTGTGTTGCTTCGCCTTACCGCTACACTGCACGCCACTGAAAGTCTTGTACGAGAATGTACCTATGTCCTGAGCCTCTAGTGAAAGTTTTCGATAGCAAAATACGTCTCGATAAAGTTTGCGTTAAATTGTCAAATACTATGAGAACTGTTTGTTTCCAATTTGTTCCACTAGGGGCACTGACAATTATTCCATAGTAATTAAGATGTTTTATTTGCGAAAACTTACACTACAGGCTCTGCAGTGGACTGGCCCATATATGCAGTAAAAACTCTTGCCCTGATTTAGTGATTTTAAAATACTTCTTTAACCAAGTCCAAAACTACACCCTGTTCTTGACATTTATGCTTCATAAAATGCTATAGTGGACGCAATTTAATATAATAATTGTAAAATGCTGTGAGCGTTATTCAACATAATAAAAAAACTTTTATGTTTTCTAGATTGAATCCGTGGCTAAGAATTTTGTGGACGTGCTTTGGGTACTGGCATATTTACAAATATTCGTCATGATTTTATTCGGCGATTGTTATTTCGGAAATTTGGTCTATAGAAAGGTATGTCAATCCTGTAAAACAAAGAAATATTCATAATAAAATTGTCAATTTACTACAGCAGAAATATTGATTGACTGCTATAATAAAATGTACATTTTAATGTGAATTTCCTATTCAAGCATGCTACGTGCCCACACAGAGCTCATACCACAGACGGACCTTTATTTAAGTAGATAACGCAAACCACTTTTTCTTGCGTGTCACAAAAAGTCCTAATTTTATTTTTTTGACATAGTTGAATTTGACTAAACTAACCAGTCAGTGTTGCCAAGCGGCAGATTATTTAAATACATCAATGTACAGTCGAGGGCATAAATATCGATATAGCCAAACACGTAAAATATATGTCTCACCGATCTTATTGTTTGTGGCATAACGGTGTATGATGTTTTTGACGTTTTGGTAACGTATATTATATTTATGCCCTTGTAAGTACCTAGAAATATTTAGATTTAAAAAATACAGGTTCAGTTATTATGTTCATGAGGCCACTTGAAACCATTGGCGTGTGAAAAATACACATACTTAAAGAAAAATGATTATTTATGTAAGCTGGGTTTTATTGATACAATAAAAAAAAACAGTTTTTATGCGTTCTGTAAATACAATAAAATACAGTAGGTAATTTTTATTTTTATTTTCTGGTGAGTAGTGTATATTTCACTGCATTTATGTCATCCATTTAAATATAGATCCGTGGTACAAAAATAAACTATTCACGTTTTTATTAACCATTCAGAGCCTTGTCACAATTCAACGTTTGTCAATCCGTTTGTTTGCAATCAGAATCCATCCATAAACTAAATCCAATTTTCTTGCTACTCCACAACCACACGTGCAAGATAAATAAGCGTGTGCGACACATGAAATACGTTTACTTACTTGGGATAAAGGAACTTTTGTACTCGGTTTCGCACAAACGTGGCTGTCTTACAAGACAAGTGTGGTTGCGGAATAGCAAGGTTTTTTTTGTAAATTGTTATAATTTGTTTATGAGGTGGTACAAACTCCAAGTGAAAGCTAGTTGCTTAATACTTTTGAGTGTGAACAGAGCATGGGTGGTCCTAGGAGGTAAAACGAGGTACCTAATCATATTCACAAGGAAAACCATTCAACCATTTTGTTTTAATGAACGGAATTGGATCGCGGTTGGCTCGACCAATCACTGGCCCGATTTTTGCTAGAAGACCGAGCCAGTGTGGCCAATATACAGAAACTGGTGATTTAGCATCTCGTATTTTTTGCCTATACGAATAAATGGTGCTTTAGTAGCCACACATAAGTTTTTTAATGCTTTAATATTCTATACTTTCAGAGCACTGAAGTAGCCACAGTGGCATTCGGATGTCCGTGGTTGACATTGTCAACGGAATCAAAAAAAAACTTAATCTTATTTATAGCAAGAGCCCAGAAGCCACTACTGATCACCGCTTACAACCTCGTACCGATAACGCTACCAACATTCACTAAGGTAATCTGATATACATTTTGGTTTATCCCCAAATGTTGAAATGGCCATTTTCAATAGATATATAGCAGTGTGACGGTGAGTAGAGAACATAGCCTACTTAAAATCTCACTTGTTCGGCTTTCATTTGTCTTGTTTCGGTACGCGCGTTCGTTTGATTCTTATTTGAGAGCACTAAATTAACGACGTGGAACGGTGGAACGGAGCATGGACTTGGACTGCCAAACTTCCCACTTAGCACTATTGTAATAAGTTTCGGAATATTCAGTCTATTTTCCATTTATTGCTGCTTAATATAAAGCAATAAAATAGCCTCGCCGCTCGCCCTCATTCAGCGCGGAATTAGTAATTGGAATTTTGAAGTATTTTAGCAACTTCCAACGGAACCTCCTAAGTAATTAATCCAGAACTTTTCAATTCTTTTTAATGAGATAATAAATTGCAAAGTCTACTCTCATCTCGTATTGATTTTCATTGTGTTTAGCGGCCGGAATGATTTCATTGTCCCATCATCACGTAACTTACAACCCTATAGACCTCTATTAATTTGTCTGGCTCTGTATTGCTACGGTAATCCTGACGAGATAACTGATACACTGACAAAAGGGTAAAGGGTCTTAGTAGATACCCTACCTATCTAAGTCTTTGAAGGTTTATCAGCTCGCCGCATGTATGATGAAATTTGGGCGTACCCTCTAATAGGCGTTCCTCTAGCGGACACAAAACAGGTCATAGTTTCGATAATAGTTTATTGGCCACATTTATACGTAAGTGTTTTTGACAAGGATTTAAATTTCGAACAACACTCGAGAACTTTTCAATTAGCTATCCGTTCGAACTTAGTTACTTTGATAAATGATCACACGTTAGTTCGAAACAAGTCGGGCACACCTCGGCTACTACAAATAAGTGTGTGTTCCCTATTCTAACACGTTTAAGTTTTACAGTAGTTATATATCTATGTAATGACCTATATATATATTACCCACGTTGGCTCGGACATGGTATAGAAGCAAGAGGTAGACGTTCCCGTTTATCTCAAGAACGGTATGACCAATTTTGTGCCAATTAAATTCTAAAAACATGGCTATACCACAACACGCATAGTCGATTTGCACCATCGGGGAGATCGGGCATGATTGTCTTACGGGGTGAATGTCACAGCGATCATAACAAACTACTATACTCCATTCAGGATAACATTAGACTCTAGAATCAGTGATTGTAAACGTTTTCTCGTGAAGTTCTAATATAACAGAAACCAGGAATTAACAAACAGCGGCAGATAGCGGCGAACAACTTCGTGTTGACACATGATGAAAAATGAGGACACCATGTGCCTTCGAACGTAATTAAAGGTTCCATTTTTTACAACCTGTTATCTACCTCTGCTTCTTTAGGTGTTTTATACGGATTATTTTTTATTGTTTTAAACTGGAACTAGGTTTTGTATTATATAAATTAAGATGTAAAAGTAGCTAAAATGATTGGTTGATAAATTGAGTGAACGTTTTCAATGTTTTGTTTGGAGACTCAAACTCAGAAACGTTACTTATTGAATGACATTTTTAAAATTGTATTATAGACAACCATTTTTTCTTCTGTCTAGATCTACGTCCTGAATGGAGTATACATAAATGAACACATGATTCCCTCGACACCAATCGTCTTTCATCACCGGACATCGGTCAATGAACTTGTTTGTTACGGTCGCGGCCGCTGTGGCATTCAGCCCGTGAGACAACCATACCAAGTCTCCCCAAAGCATCTAAACTGCAATTAAACTAGACTAATAAAAATGGTAATTAAATTTCAGGTGATGAATTGGACTTATAAAGCGTTCGCAGTTATGAATGAGATGAAGAAATAAATGATTGCCGCATTAATACTAAAACAGTTTCTGTTGAAGCACTTTCATTAACGTCTGACAAAGAAATATCACAGTAAATTCGTGGACTGAAATAAAACTTAATATAGCAATGATCTCTAGGCACGCCCAAAGGCTTTCACGAAGCTTTGATTTATTAATTAATACTTAATAAAGATTATAAGAATTGCCCTTAGTTTCACTTGCGTCATGTATTCTTTATGAAATGAAGTTGCAAACTAACAAAATATATTTATCAGAGGGATTGCAAAGCCATTGCCAATCAGAGCGCTAATTAATATGGTACGATTCATGCGAAAGTATTTGTAAAGACTTAAATTATTTAATATATAATATGCAATAATTTTCAAACTAGAAAACTAGAATTGAAAAATGAGTTGTATGTGTTTTAGCATCTAAGGCTATGTTTAATTTGTTTAATTTTAAGAATACAATGACACAGCTTTTTGGTATCTTACCTATTTAAGTAATCTTAGCATGTGGCACTCATGATTTCAATTAAGATTTTCATGTCTCCGTAACAATATCAACGCAGGTACTATAAAATGAATCAAGAATTTTTATTTCTTGATTTCTATGTTTACTTTTACGCTTTTACCGTTAGAAATTAAATTTCTAATTATTACTGAAAATTAGAACACAGAAAAATCCGAAAAGTAAACAGCTAGTCACAGGTAGAAAAATTCGAAGACTGCCAACATGCTATGGGTGGTCTAGGGGTATAGCACGCGTCACGGAATGACGAGGATCCGGGTTCGATTCCCGGCCATAGCTTTCCTTTTCGGATTTTTTTATGTGTTCGAATTTTCTATTTCCACGCTTAATTGCGTGACTCTGAACCTAAGGCCACTCAAGGATAGATAGATAGGTAGATAAATCGTTTATTTGATACTGCAATACACACAATCAAGATAAAAATAACATTAAAAAAAAAAGAAAAACAAGAAATTACACATTAGACTTAACTTACAAGTATTTTGTTGTGTGCGTTGCAGCAGTGCAAAAGGGCCATGGCTCAGTGGTCAACATTGCTCGTGGGAGCAAAACACTGATATTCTGCCACAACCCAAGGACCGAAAACGAATTAAATTAATCTGCAAATATTATAAATTCCAAAATAAAGCAAACAGTGCAAAAATCATTAGAGTTTAGTGTAATGAAACTGTAGCTGTGTGTGTGTGTGTGTGTGTGGACCACGTTTCAGGGCCATAAGTCATTACTGACAACACACGGGTTGAAGACGTATCGCACTGTCAGCTACCACAAACCTTGCTGCATTGAAAGCGAGATCGAAATCACCATAACCAGAAATCGCAAATCATCCATTAGTGACAATTAATGTTTGTTGCAATCAGACGCGGCTGCGGCTGCCTGCAATTAATCAGGCTGTGTACACTGTAGGTACACTGCAAAGCACGTGATATGATACACCAGTCTGTACGTGGATTTACGTGCACCCTGAAATGAGACTTATTTTTCTGAAAGAACGTGCAACTTACAAAATATTTGTTTTTCAACATTAATTTTACACGTTTTTGTCCACTAACTAACAATCTCGGAAGTCGAATTCAACCACTTCCTGTAGTCATTTGAAATAGGTTTTGTTTTGACAAAAAATTGTGAAAGTGAACGATTTTACAGATCGCTTTTAAAGGGTAGAAAATGCGTGAAATAAGTTCGGTACGAAATCACCGGGATCATTTACTCAGGGCATGTTTCACACTCTGTTAAGTTCGAGTTGTCTGATGTATCAGTTATCTATGATTCCATTCTATTTATAACTACGAAACAGACAGAAACGTCATTATATATAACGGACACTTAAGAAATTTGAACTTGACAGAGTGGTGAAACAGCTTAGTGGCCCTTAATCTCAAAAACGCGCGCAAAAACGTGTCAATTAATTTGGAAAATGTGCAGCGCTACCACACCACACGTAACGGTAAGAAAACAATGTTATAGTATTTCGACTTTTTGAGGCGAACGTGTTAAACACGGTGTATTACCAATGGCACTACTACGTGGCACTACAGACCAAAATAAATATCATAAATGGGAGGTAGGTTTAGGTTATGTTAGATCTCCAGCAGGCCCGAAGGGCCAAAAATACCCAGAAATAGGAGCTCCGCCAAAGCGGAGCTCCATCGACTATGTTCAACTTGATTTTGAAATAGAAATCTTTGGACAGAAGTGCCACTCAGAAGTGCCACGGGAAGTAAAGGTTAAACACAGGTGCGGATCAGAATATATAAAGTTTAAAATGTATAATGGGTTAAAATACATAATGGTTCAAAATATATAATGGTATTTTCTGTGAACTATTGGCTAGATAAACTTTTTTGATAGCGTTATATATAGATTGGTTTAGGTTAGGTTAAGTTTAGTTTATAACAATTCTGTTAATTTGTTACTTTCTGAGAAAATCACATTATACATATATTTTGAACCATTATGTATTTAATCCATTATACATTGTAAACTTTATGTATTTTAATACGTACCCGTTCGACACCATTGTTGCCCTTAATCTACACAAAGCGCAAAATATAAAACGCAAAACCAACAATTTTTTATTTCACGTGTGAAATGAACACAGAGGAACTATCCGATTATATGAACGTCATTGGTTAACTGCGTCGCTATTATCCTGCACAAGCATGCACGGTGCTGTACGTTTGTGCGAATTAGAGTCCAAAAGTGGCGGGTGTCGAAAACGCAACCGCCGCGTGACGTCACGCCACGCGACCCTCCGCCACGCCACGCTACGCCACGGCCACCACAATTCAATTTACGCCGTTTGCCCGTCACAATGCCAAAATGGAATGTTGTGAGATATTATTTTTGTTCTTAGAGGGGAATTCTCCTAAATTTAATATAGAAACGACGAAAAATCTAATCTTTTCTTTGTGTACTGTATTACAAGTTACAAATTAAGTACCTGTGTCATCAATACATCCGTGATAATTAGGATAATATTTATTAATATTTCTTGGGAGCATTGTAAGATGCTGAAAACACATACATACTATGTAATGATATTAATGTTTTAGTAAAGCGAGTTTCGAGATGAATATTTAAATTTTAAAGGAATAAGTAAATGGAAATTGTAATATGATCACAAATATCAAAGTTAATAAACTCGGCCTAATAATTTGATTCTCATTTCCTTCACTTTAATTTTGCTGTCGATTAAGTAGATTTCTTTCTACTGTTTAAATAAATTTCATTTATAAATTTTGCAAACGACAGTGACTGGTTTCAAATGTTAGAAAATATTTTTAGTAAAACACTTGCGAAGTTTTGCAGGCACTCCCTTCAAATAGTTTGACACTTCACTGACAGAGAACTATCATAGGTATTTCGGGGAACCTCGCCAAGTTGCAACAAGAAGAGATGTATCAATGTCTGCTCAGTACCTCGTACCTCGGGGAATGAAATATTCTGGACAATGGGCAAAGATGGAAGACGCGTCAAAAGTTCAACGGCCTTATTCTTGTGTTGCATTGCGTTTCCAAGACGACTTTTCTAACAAAATCTTATTACGTCACTTTTCTTTGAGGCTTATGTGTCTTATGTTTGACTAATATTATAAAGAGGAAAGATTTGTACCTATTTTTGTATGTTTGTAATGAATAGGCTCAAAAAGTACTGGGCCGATCTGGATGAAATTTGCAACATAGATAGATTATAGTCTGGAATAACACATAGGCTACTTTTTATCCCGGAAAATTGCGTGATTCCCGCGGGATAGCGATAAACGAATTCTATGCAAACGAAGTTGCGGGCAACGGCTAGTGTTTGATAATTTAACAGCATTTTAATGTTCTATTAACCATTATCTTCCATGCTGGTCTGGGAGCAAAGAAAAAACATAGAATTTACCAGTTGCTTCTCTTCCCGCGCTGATGGTAAAAGCCCATCGAGGGAATGGGCAGAGATCATTGGAATCATGTTATAGGCGATGCGGCTAGCAACCCATCACTATTTTGATTCCGTTCTCCACCTTTACGGTCACAATCACAATCATGCTAAACGTGGCCTGTAGGTCTTGTTACCTTAGGCTCTGTCTACCCCGTAAGGGATAAAGACGTGATTTGTGTACGCATTAACCATTCAAATGGAACGGTTCTCAGTTCGTCGGAAAACAAATGTTTTTTTTACAGGACAAGGAAGGAAAAATTGCCCACCTAATGGTAAGCAAGCACCACCACTCATAGACACCCCCAACTCTAATAAAATTGTAGATACCTTGCTTGCTTGGAGGTGTTCTCCGATTACTTCTCAAAATCGACTAGACCGATTTGAAATAGGTTTTTTATATTTGCAAGGGCATGCTTTCGAATTGGTCCTATTGTCATCCAACGATTAGATCCTGGAGGAATTGATTATTAATTTGGTTGCTAAGCAATCTACTCTCGTCACAATACATGTGGTAAATAGATGCTGGCGATGATCTCCTCAACCATTAACATCATTATTGTACTCAATACGCGGCAAATCCAGTTATTTCGTATGATCGTGTGGGCAACCGCCTGGAGAGATCAGATTTCGCGGTAGATTGTTTGTCGGTGCGATTCGTTAGTAAATAACTTTTCACAGTTGAACGCGAGCACTTGGCAGGAAAAGTTGCGAACTATACACGGCCGAAAGGTCGTTCGGTGGAATTGAATCGGATTCTCCACCGGATTGTTTCAAGATAGTTTTGATTTCGCTTAGGTTTTGGATGTTTACACTTCACTTGTAAATTGTTAAACGTTTCCCGGGAATTGCCTGGAGAAAATGCGGTGAAATATACTGATTACGAAAGAGAACTGAATTACATTTCTAAATAAATACATACAGTCACGCCTCTTTCCTATAGGGGTAGGCAGATACTACTTTGTTATACTTGCTACGATTCTGACATACCTATTTCGCTTCATCCACATTCATCAATCTCTTCATACATCATGCTCGTCGGTTTCGGGTACATACCTACATATAAATGCCATTATAATACAATGATTAAGTTTAAAACATAAACTAACTTTACGAAGTTCCGCATCTAAAGCCTCGAAGACAAATATCTCGCATACCGACGTTTAATCGCGACGAATTTGTCGCAAAAACACTGTCGTGCAACGCTTTTTGAGAGTACCTCGGACTTGGCCGTCATTTGACAACTATGACACATAATCGCGACGCGACGAGCTATCTCGCGACACGTCGTGCTACCGGTTCGCGATATAGCATTATCTCGCGCTTCTATGTCGCTCTCGCGCAAGTCGCGCCGTGTCGTGCTAGCCGTGCTGGAGACGGGAGGGAGACGGCAAATAATTACGCGTGAGCGACAGAGATAAATTCACACGCGTTGGTCTTTAAGCGAAACCATTCTTGCCCCGCAACCGTACTTTAGTTTTGATGTAAGAAACTCCAAATAATAGGTGAGGAAAAAATAAATAAAACACAAAAAGAATGGACAAATTATGTGTATTGTGGTCAGCTCGAAAATGAACTTAGTTTATTATAATACAAAACTTTTTCATGAAAAGAAAATAATACATCACATGTAGGTTAATGACAGGAGCAAGTACTGTGGCACAGAAAGGTAGAAAAAAATGTAAAATATGATCCAGAACGATGTCATTCGATCTAATGAGTGTGTTATACTTGTGGCTGTTTAACTGATGGCGCCAGCGGATAAAAAACCGGCGTGTTATCGGTTATATTACGAACATACCCTCCGACCTTGAAGCGAAATAATCGAAACAATTGGTTGTCACCTTAAAGCCGTTCTATTGAATGTCGTCCATGTTACACTGTCACTGAAGTTCAGAATTTTGCGTTTCAATTAAATTATCAATAAATTTTATTTAAAATCTTATTCGAATTATAAATTCCTGATTGATCCCGTCAACGCCCATACAAACCTCGGAACAAGAAACCAAAAAAACTGTATATAAGTTTACTTTATGAATGAGGACAGGTTTTTGTAATTCCCACTGGAGCAAAGCTGGGGGCGTAAGCCAGTTTTGATGTAAAATTACGCATGCCGTTAGAAGTTACATACTAGGACGTGCACAAAACTTTATCACTTAAGTAGTTCAACCAATCTTACCTGCCGGTGGTATGAGTGCTTAACTTGAGAAATATGTTACAGTGTTGTACATTAAATAATGATTAAGTATCTGCGATATAGACGGGTACAAGTACTTACAATTGCGGTAACGTTAGAAACATAGATAGCTCTAGTGTCCATAGAGATCGATGAACTATATCAAGTTTATAGTCGAGTTCAAAATCAGCCGAATTATGTAGGTGAGTAGTTTGATATCTCATCGTCATCCAGTGTTACTCTATACAAATAACTTGATAGTTTACAGACAGTACAGATATAGATTGTGGTAATGCCATAGCATAATAATTTCCAATAGTGAGTGCTCTTTGTCTTGGAACTATCTACTTACAATCGGCAGAGTCCCAGCGTGCACTGAAGGAAGGACGGACTGGGGTTTGCGAATTAGCGTTAGGGAGACGACCGGGTTACCCCACTTGTAGTTTTTACTAGGCTATAGCGATATTTATACTATCTATTATATACTATTTCTTCCCTTTTTTATTTTGTATTATTCTTGTATTTTCAGTAGTTCACTTGGCACTCGCGATACAGACCCAGAGTCTAGTGCGAAGGCCGCTGTTTCATTTACCGCATAAAATGTCATCCACCTATCTCTATGTAACAAAGTGGTGTCCTTTGTAAAATGTTATGCACTTTGTAACTTCTGTGGTGAAATAAAGTTATTCTTATTCTTATTTACCATTTATCAACTTAACACAAAGAATCCTCTGCTATGTTTAACATAATCCGAACGCGCCAAGTTCTAGGTACGTGTTCTTAATTTACCACAACATCCAACAAAGCGGAATGATATATGATGAGGCAGGAATTCGTTTAAGTGTTTAAATCCGCGCAGTAAAAGCAGTTATAATAAAATATTCAGGCCGCAAAGTCGACTTTTCGTAGCCACTTCAGAAATAACGCCAACGCATAAAGGCTACCGTTTACTTGCGTTTCATGCACCCAACGTGCGAATGCATCCAATTTGCAGTAAAGTAAAAACTTAAGCTTCCATAGGATAATCGACTGCTTCATAATAATAACGCTATCACCGTAAGGTCTAAAATTGCTCGTAAATCTCGGTGGCAGGCCCTTCATCTCTCTAAATGGCCCCGACACGTATCGGAGCCAAGTAGGAAAATGAGTGGGTTTCCTGACTCGATTTTTAACGGGTACTCTGCGTTTGTGAGAACCATTTAATTTGTACCTGCCATTTGATATCAGTTCGGGTTTGTTAACGATTTTTATTTATACTGTCTATTTGCCTGATAAAAAGTCACAATTATTATTAGATACGTTTTTTTATTTGCCCACGCTCTTTGATATCTGTATTTGTTCTAACATAACGGCCGAACAGCTTAGTGGTTAGAGAACCTCACTATGAAGCTTCAGGGCCCAGGTTCGATCCCGGTCGTAGCAAATGTTACGTATGAAAAATACAAATGTTTCTTGAGTTTCGTTGTTTTATTTAATTTATTTGTCCCAATATTATTAGGTAGGTAATTTATCCCTTTATCACACAATAAAAAAACAGCAGTTTACAGTTTTAGAAATGATCAAATAAAAGTTTTAGCAAACGATTCACTGGACATTAAATTATAAAAGTAAATAAACATAATTAGAAAAACCACCCTCATGCAGTAGATATCAATCCAAAATACAAATAAATACCTCAACAAAGCTTTTCAGTCCAATTTGAATACAACTGTGAGCACGATAATTAAGTTAACAATATATAAAAGGTCAAAAAAACGCTTTACAACCCAATCTAAAACTGTCGTTATCCGAATAACGCAAGATCATCGTGACTTGCTCGATAAGTTGATGAAATTCAATGACGACGCAATTCCGCTTTCGTTTCAAATAAGTACTTCTATTTTTAACATTTTGTTTGCTTATTTACGCAAACAAATGCGAGCCTTTTCAAAAATGTTTACATTCGCGCAGTTAAGTAAGTGCTAAAGTTTCTTTAAGAATAAAATCAGATTGGTTTGTATGTAGAAATACGTGCATATTTTTGTTTACGTCTCCTATGTTTTCACCAATATCTCAAAACATTTAAGATTTTGATGGTGTCATGTTTTGGTAGCGACGTTCGTTCATATAAATAACGTGGGTGGGTATCTATTTTACTCGATTTCCTTTTAACTTTTAAGTGAACCAAAACAGAGTTGGCCTAACTTATCTCTCTTTCTTCCCCACCTCCCAATCTTTAGCAGTTGCCAACCCAATCGTCATCATATCAGTCAAAATAGTCCACTGCTGGTCAAACGTTGTCTTGTGTAAGACTTTCCACGACGACGATCGGTTTTGTGCAATATATTGCTAATGTCTTTCCACGACTTTTACCAGATCGTCCATCCACCTTGCATGATGCCTACCAACACTTTGCCTTCTGGTACAAAGTCTTCACTCTAGCTAGACCATTAAGGACTCAACGGCCGTCAGTTCTACGGGCAAAGTGCCTCGCCTACTGCCATTAGAAGTTTGCAATTTGCTGAGCTATGTCGGTAACTTTGGCTTTACTGCGGATCTTTTCGTTTCTGATTCGATCTCGCGGAAATATTCCAAGCATAGCTATTTCCACTGCTTTTTGAGTGAAATTTTGTCTGCTTATGAGGCATATTGGGAGAGACCACGTCTCAGTTCCGTAAATCATCACTGGCTATCGTTCATCACTAGTATTCGATTAATGCCTGGACCTAGCCCATTTTTAGCCAATTATTTCACAGCTACCGGGCCTTTTGATTTATATATGTCACAAAATTTCGGCAGGACAGTCAGAGTTTCATAGACCTATTTTATAACGTTACGAATTAATTAGACACCGTTGTCAACCTGCTACCTCAAGCGTGCTCATTAAAAATAACGTACCTTCATTGTAGCTTTATCAGTTTTTTTTTCGAGTTGTTTTAAGAGTTTTTTAATTGCGTCAAACTAACTTACATTAACAATCGTGTTGTCTTCGTTCACGATTCCAAAAACAACGAAATGAGTGTTTTGATCCATTTAATTGCCAAGAGCAATATTTTTTTATTAGAATATTTAAAGAGGATAAATGTCAATTAACCTAATTGCTCTCAACTGAAATAAATAAGCCTATTAAGCCTTCAAACAAGTTAAATACTCGCTTCAAAATACGCTAGAATTTATCGTTTTAGGTGATTTAATTTGTAGAAGTTTTACAAGTACTTGCTTATTTCAATTTGTCATTATACACACACCAACAACAGCATGTTTAACAGAACATTAGCCCCGGGCAAATACTACTCTATACTAGGCACTACTAGAGGTACCTATCTTACTAATATTAAAAATGTGAAAGTTTGCTTGACTGTCCGGTTGTTTGCTTAACCGAACTTAACTTAACTTGGAGATCTTATACATCCCAAAAATAGTTGTTGTAAATTCCTTAGATATGTAAATTTATTAGTAGTTAAGTAGAACTTAATTATGCATTGTGTATGTATTTAATTTGAAAAAATGATAGCCAAGTTTCTTGCGGAGCATTCTTCTCGGCAATAATAGTTTTTCCGAATGCGCTGGTAGTTTAAAAAAAATACACGTAAAAGAGCCTTTGGCGGCCTGTTTGCAAAATAAAATTGGTGAATTTTTGTTTTCAAATCACGCTTCACCGGCTGAATGAAATAAGCATACAATGACATGTAAATGTTGATCTAGCTTGACAAAGGATATTTTTATCTAAAATAATTGTGAAAATATCTGTGGAATAGCGATAACCGCATTCTACGTAGATGAAATTGCTGTCAAAACTTTGTGTATGCTTTTCTATCGTTATTAAAAACATAGAACGAACCCGCTCTTTTCTTCCCGCGCAGAGATTGTAAAAGCTCATCGAGGGAATGGGTGACTCTTAGGAATAATATTATAGGCCGATGCCACTTGCAATCCATCTCTATTTTTGATTCCCCTTTCAACCTACACGCCCGCAATCATTATAAAGTATAAATGATTAAATACAAAAGTAGTGATACAAAATAAACTAAAGCTACCTTAAAAATAACTTAATTAACTTATGCTAAAAATTATAATAAATTTGGACTCTTAGGTATGGCCCATTCACATATTCAATAAATAATATTTATGGTAATGTTTAAATAAGATCGATTTCTCCAGCAGTTAAAATTAGACTATATTTACAATTACAGATTCTTAAAAATGTTCATGTCTAAATGTATATATGTATATTATTTTTCTGCTCTGTTTTGTACATATTTGACTGGTCTGGTGTATTAGAATAAAAATGTTCTCTAAGGCGGAAATAGTGGAGGTTAAACGGGAGATATCCGCCCGCCGGGTTCCGTGGAGACACGCCGGGAAGCTTCCTCCAGCGGCGAACGCAGAGGAAGGATGTCCATTTGACATATTGGCATCACTTATGAAAATGTTGCGTTTTGAGAAAAATGTAGTGGGTAGTTTAAGAGTTTCTTGAGCTTAGCAAGTTGAATAATTTAATGTGTGTTTGTATCTGTGTCTTGTATTTTTTCACGCCTAGACACGTCTGGACAGTTTAAATAACTGATGATGGTAAATTAAAATTGAAAAACAAAAGTAAAAAGGTTAATAAAAATTGTTGAATTACTACGCGAAAAAAGTCACAGGCACAAGCTATCTTTTTTAAAATGTTTATGGGTACCTATTTCCCTACTGATTTACAATGATTCCAAGCCTACCAAGACTCAAACTCCCAGTACCTATTTTCTTTAAAAAATGATAATTAATAACGCTTCTCTTAATAATTAGTGAAAACTGAACACCGTTAAAATTTACCGAGTTCAGAATACAAAATTAGTTTAGGCTATAAACGATTCAACTTAATCGAAAGACAATACGCCGCTCATTCCATTAAAGTAAATGATAATAATCAAGAAATAACAGCAGCATCGCTAAAAGCAAACATCTAAGAACAATAAAACAGTTATTAAAGCTAATGTAAGCAAATTGCTGAGTTTGTCGTGCTCAAGTCGACGCCTGCCTGAGAAATTACAGCCATGACAATCAAGACGACAGGTTGTGATACTAATTTGTGGTTTGTTAATGAGGGAAATTAAACCAGTGTTCAAAATGTTCTGATCATTTAAAATGTGTTAAAGAAAAATTTAACATGTGGAATATTCAGAGATATGTGGGTAGTTTCACAAGTTGTCTATAGTTAGACGGACTTTATGGTACCGCCTCTATTACCTTTAACGAGTTCCCAATATTTTGACGCATTTGCATGCATAATGATCACGGGTAAAAGCTGTTAGGGACTGTCAAATTAACAGAAAATTCTTTTCATCTATGTATTTAATTCAAATGGTATTAATTGAGTCGAAATTGTTAGTGACAACAATACAAAGTCATATTCTGTAGAGACGTTATTTACCATACTTTGTAACACTGACGTATTTCTTTCAAATATTATAAGCCAATATTATAAGCCAACAAAAATGATCGTACAATTTTGTTCATAATTGTCTTAACACCCACGATATTTGTCAATATTTCAAAGAATAATGGGACGATCGTCAGTCCAAAGATTGTGAATAAGATTAATGGCGAAATTTCAACTATTCATGAGAATTGAGATATAAACCGACAGCCATTTGGGTCAAGAGGGCGGCCTCGTTAGGGTGAAATAGGTTGGATTCCAGCGCTATGGATCTTCGGTTACCGTAAAAAAGCCGGTAATTATCATGGCTCTGTAAACGGTAACGAAGCAACTTTAACAATTAGAATGATTTAATGATCATTTTGAGTCTGTCATTAAATATCCACCCAGTTTCAAGGGTTGTGATGCTCAGCTATTTAAACTTAAGAGGGCTGTTAAATAGGTTACAAAAGTTGCGGAAAAGTGGTTCTGAAACAGTTGAAAAACGCTCACTGTTTGTTTACTTGCTCTCGTGTCAACATTGTTGATATCCAAAAACGATTTTGTTCGCATTTTGTTGCTACGGAGCGCAACGAAGTTTTTTTTTAAATAAAATAATGCCGTTGCTGTTGCATTCACCGCGACCAAGCGAAAACATGATAACATTTCCAATACATTGGTGTCTATTGTGCACGCTAGAACCGAATGCTTTCACGCTTCATAGGATACTTTTTTGTTTTTGAAATTTAATTTAATCTTTTATGCACTTAGGATAGTTCAACAATAGAACGTTATTACTTTTTAGCGAATACCATACAATAACTACACAAGTAAAAACATAGACACAGTTAAAAACGTCACGATCAACAAGTTAGTGGAAAAGTACTTTCGCTGATAGTTTTTGTCTAAATGTAATTGTAACAAAAGTGAAAATTAAGAAAATAGTTAATACATACATACATACAGATACCTACACAAATCACGCCTTTATCCCTTACGGGCTAGACAGAGCCTACGGGCCACGTTTAGCAAGATTGTGGGCGTATAAATGGCAAAAAATGGAATCAAAATAGTGATGGGTTGCTAGCCGCATCGCCTATAACATGATTCCTATGATTTTCGCCCATTTCCTACAGAAGCTACTGGTACATTCTATGTTTTTTCTTTGCTTCCAGACCAGCATGGAATATTATGGCAAATATACCCAGCGGCTTATTTAGCGGAACACAAAAAAAAGTTAGCAAACGCATACTTAATGCTTGACCAGAAAAAAATAAAATAGTTACCTACACTTTTTTTGTGTTCCGCTAAATTTGCCGCTGAGTGTAAAGGCGACTTTTCCACAATGCACAATTTTGAACTGATTCAATGCAAGACCAAGAAGTTCCAGTTAGCAGTGTTTCAAAGCCCCACGTGGGGAAATAAATTTTCGTTTCATGAATTTTTTACAAAAAATACGCCGCTTGAATTTATGTTCAAATCTCTTGAGGTACGTCGTCCTTGTTTGGAGGGTAATGGATTTTAGGTAACACTTCCGCTGATTTAAACCAGGGTGGCGGAAGAAAAGCTTACAAACATTTACTGAGGTACTTTACATTTATGCTAATTCATTTATTTTCAGTTTGTGCCTCCCACGGCTTGTGCCAATCGACAATAGGCGTACTAGCTACCACCTGTTGGAATTTTATGATGCTGATTATAAAAAAGTCATTACGGTACCAGTGATGCGAATTTAACTGCAATTTTCTAGTAATCATTGTAATAAAGTTAAAAGAAAGTTTCAACATGAAACTACCGTGATACTTAATCGTAATTACATAATAAACGGATAACCGAGTTGGAAAACTCTTTTAAATATTGACCAAACGGTGAGTGTGAGCGTACCTTTACGGAGTGACGTGATCAGTGTTGTGTGCTGCCCTACATTTGACAGTAATAAAAATGACGATGAAAACGAGGGTAGTTGTGCGCCGCTGTCAGTTGCGTCGAGCAGCCGCGCGAACAGAGCGCTGGCGCGCAGTGTTCGTTTTGCTGCCGCCGGGGCGAGCGCTTGTAGAGGAAGGACTACGAATTAGTTCAAAACATGTCGAGCATCACTCGACTTTATATGTAATTAATAAAAAAGTGTATGTACTTGCTAAGTTGGTAGCTATACATGATGTGTCTACACTGGTATGGTAAATAAAAATTCTCTGAGAGTTGCGAGCAGGTGTGCAATGTATTAAAGTTAGTACCTATTATTCTGGCTACCTTAGCTTGGCTACTTATGAAGGAGCGTCTTGAGACTAAATTAAGAAACTTCTATTGCTCAAATTTGATCGTAAATAACGAAGTTTATTCAAACTTGTTACGGAAGTCGAATAATTATAATGTTATTGTGAATATTACGCTTAGAACTACTTTAATAAATATTTTGCAGGAAACAGACGTTATACTTAGTCTTTAAGTTATGAAATTTATGAATTACATACACATACAATACATACAATACACACATACACAAATCACGTCTATATCCCGTACGGGGTAGACAGAGCCTGAGGTAACAAGACCAAAAGGCCACGTTTAGCATGATTGTAGGCGTATAGGTGGAAAGGGGAATCAAAATAGTGATGGGTTCCTAGCTGCATCGCCTATAACATGATTCTTAAGAATTTCGCCCATTTCCTCGATGGGCTTTAATTAATTATCTGGTTCTTAATGAGATAAACAGATTTGTTCTAACATGGGTCAGATGTAATTAGTACTGAACGGACTTTTATCTACTTTTACATGTGTTTTATTTTCCATTTGTTATTCTAACTCAGTTCGACTGACTTCAAATTTTAAATCTTGGTTTTAAAATTCATCCCATTCAGACAGTTTTCATACGTTGACAAATAAGTTTTATCTGCAGAATTATATTTTTATCCCAAGTATATTGCTGACGTATTTGATAATTATATAATTGTAGTAGCGCTATGCTGTCATCAGAGTTTCAAACATGTATAGCGCGTCTATATTCTGTCCCTCGTCAAACTTCATGTTTCGACTGTTGTCGGTTTGCGATCAGTTGCACAGGTTTTAGTGACTGCATGGCCATTAAATTTTCCGATTGCCAATGCATGTAAAATTCGGATTAAAATACAACTTAAGACATTTGAAAGTCCGATGGTGCCGAGGGACATTAAGAAAACCGACGTACTGTACCCAAATTTCAAGGCAATCCGACCAATGGAAGTGAAACAAAATTCACTAACAATATTTACTCATACACGTGAAAACAGCAATTTAAATAAGAGTTTATAAAAAGGAGTATTCCTCGACAACTTTACAATTCGCTCCGCAATTGTTGAATAAGTAGTTGACAAACAACATTATTGGGTTGTTTAGGTCTCTGATATTCACAAGTACTGTATTATATCGCGTGAACGTGATGCTGTTGGTAGTGGCGATTGACTGGCATTCGACTTCCACGCAATTTTAAAGGCAATTTTTACACTCGATAGTCTCGATACCTTACCACGATAAAGCATAAAAAAGTACCAGCGCGCTACAATGTCTACAAAGAAATCAGACCAGTGCGAGAAGGACTCGTGCACTGAAAGTTTCGTGCAGAATTCAAAACTAAAAAAGAAATGGTAATACAAATGATTTCTATGAAAAACATACTTTTCCATAATCTCATTGCATTTGACAGAAATATTATGGTGCTCGTTGAGAACCCGATCCTTTATGATGACTTTATTGAGGAAATAGTGTAGTTAAATTCAACTGGTTGAAAAGCCAAAGAAAACGACGTAAAAATTGCTGACTGGGTCAATAAAAATTTAATTCCTCTACCAAGTGGCGCACATTTGTTCAATAAAAATAAAAAATAAAACTAAAAGGCGAAAACAGATTCACTATTCAAAATGAACGTATCAGAAAAAGAATAAGTAATGTCCATCATCATGTAGCATGTGGGTACTACCGATGAAGGTCAAAAGCGAAAGAGTAAATAGAACCAATTAGCCGTAACATTAGAAAGACGCAACACAAGATAAAATGACAAAGCAAATAAAATGAACATTAACATTTTCTATCTAGGTATCTCTCACCAAAAATCACGCGTCTACATATTACGTTACAACTTTATCCCTGTTGAGATTGTAAGTATTCCCCGTATCTCCATACGCGAACCCTTTCCATTTTGTTGAGGAAACTATCGTATAACTAGTTTCATAGTACTACATGCAAAGTTATTTTATCATCAAGTTTATTTGTACTTGTCATAGGCGGATATTCTGCCGTATAGGTTTTGCGGCTCCAGGCTGTTTCGTAACAGCCTCGGTTACTATCAAAAATTGAATCTACGTCTCACTTAGCTATTTCAAGTCCCGTCACTAGGCACAGGCCTCTTAGAATGCGAGGGCTTGGGCCTTAGTTCTCACACGGACCCAGTGCTTATGCCGAACTGAAGCGTGTGGTATCAGATTTGTTCAACAGCGCGAGATTTTTCTATTTATTGAGTTTGTGAAAAATGATGATTGTGATCCGTAATGAAAAGTAAAGACCAACCTTCTGATGTAGATTACAACATCCTGATGAAGACTTGTAGCATTTATATTTTTCTTATACGACAAGGAAGGCAAACGAGCAAGTGAGAAGCACCACCCATGCAAACCTGCAACTCTAGAGGATTACAGGTGCGTTTCTAGCTAGGCTTTAGATAGAACATTTCATGTGGCTGTTAGACTGTCTTACTCTCCAAGCCGGAAAACAGCAGCGCAAGCACAGCTCGCAGACGAAGGCATTAGCGAGTAAGACGGTGGTTGCGATCCTGGCGGACCTTGCACAAGGTCCTACTACCCGTAAACTGATTGTGTAAAATTAAATCAAACTTATGGTGTAGTTGTAAAAGGAGTGTCGGATGAAACTGGAGCAGCACGTCTGTTATAAGTAAAGGATACTTTCATACTTAGATACGTAAATCCCGTCTTTATGCGATACGAGGTAGACAGAGCCTAAGCCTACGCCCAAGTAAACGATACCCTTAACATAGCAGAGTTAAATATGAATCAAGTCTCGATGCTTGTTGAAACAATGTCTTTGGTAGTGGTAGAAGGTACAAAGGCATTGTTGTCCCATTGGAGACAATCTGAAAGCCGAATTAGTTATTCAGAAGTCCCAATAACATTGGCCTGATCCAAGCTTGTTTACTGGAAACGGGTTGTCGTGATTACATCAATTTCGTTTAGACCTAAAAATATTGAATTAAGTTACCTATGTATGTAGATGTTATAAACTAAATCTACTCTAGTTTTATTGGTTTGTGTAATAAACGATTTTAAACCAAGAAACATAATCATTTCTACTATGAATTAGTTGTTATTGTGCATTGTAATTTAATGGTGCTTATGGCTTTGCGGGTGGTAGGGCCTTGTGCAAGGTCCGTCCGGATCGCTACCACCATCTTACTCGCTAATCCTGCCGCTAAGTAGCAGTGCTTGCACTGCTGTGTTCCGGTGCGGAGAGTAAGACAGCCGGGGAAATTACGGGCACAAGAGGCATTTCATCTTAATCCTCTAGGTTGGCAACACATCTGCAATCCCTCCGGGGTTGCGGTTGTCTATGGGCAGTGGTGATCACTTACCATCAGGTGACCCACTTGCTCGTTTGCCTTCCTATTCACATAAAAAAAAAATGGGAGAAAATGATTTTTTTTATACAATTGATTTTAGGAAATTAATCAAGCAGTTAAACATGTTACATAGCATAAAGAACAGATTAAAACCAAAATTAATCTCTCGTTTGGGAATTAAATAGCAAGCAAAACCATATAGACATGTTAGAGATAAAACGAGATAACCTTTCATGATATTCGCTTAAGATCAGAATAAACAAAGGAGAGTAGCCATATATCGACGCTACCAATATTGCCTTCAGTTCGGGGTATTTTTACTCCTCTTACTCTACGCAAGGGTTAGATTTACGTAATGTAGGTGTTTGCTTTGGATCTCGAGCGTAGTATAAAAAATATACGACGAAAATATTGGAGGAAATAATGCTTTCATTAATAAAGAAAAATATTTGTCGAGGCAGGTTATTCGTATAAAGATTATTAGGCATTTGTGATATTTATCACATTGTAAAAGATTTGGAATAAGATTTCGTCCTCGAGTTTGTAACTGAATATTAGTTGGATTAAGAACTGAGCGACATTAAAATTCGAAAACCCTTTAATATCTAAAGAGTGTCTCAAAGCTGTACAACACAATTTGTAACGACGATGATAAAACTTTTTTTAGACAGCGTGAGACTTACTAAACTTCATTAATACAAAGTAGAAAACTAAGGCAGGGTACGTGTAGCGTTAATCCAATGGAGTATGCTACATGTACATTGCCACGTACCTAATTACAGGTCCTGGAACACGCTTTGCTAATGCAGTTTTCGGATTCCGTAGACCTAATGTATTCCTAATGTATTTGTTTTGGACCGAGATTTAGCAGAGTAACTAGTGATCCGCAAGCTCAACTGTGTATGCAATTTTAGATGTGAGGTTCACATTGCTGTAATAAGTCCAGTCGAGGACGAAGATAATAATGAGTAAAAAATGCAGTCTTAAAATAATCCGAAATACTTTACTGGGTGGTTTGATTGAAAGCAGTAAAATGTTATTCAGGATCTTTCTATCTAATCTAATCAGCCCACATCCACACACTGCTGAGTAAAGGCCTCTTCACTTTCACGCTACTTTGCCCGGTCCCGTTCCAGTCCCATTCACAGTTTTCCAGTCGAATGACAGATGGCATCTGACCAACGGGCTGCCCATGAACCTTCGATCCAGTCTTGGCCACCACTCCCACAATGTTCCCAAAGGTTCTAACAAAGTGTGTTGTGCCTGTCTTCACCTACGGAGCAGAAACATGGACGCTCACGAAGGCAAACATGCACCAAATTAAAGTCGCACAAAGAGCCACGGAGCGAGCTATGTTGGGCATCTCAATTTTTGACCACATCCCCAATTACGAAATTCGGAAACGGACTAGAGTTATGGATTTCGGAACTATGATAACACAGCTGAAGTGGCGATGGGCGGGGCACTTGGCAAGACGGAACGACGACAGATGGTCGAAGGCGGTCACAGAGTGGTGGCCAGGACCTTTAATTGTGGTTTATTTTCATGACCTGTTTTAACAAGTATGTAGTTGGAGTATAAACAGAGAATGCTTGCGAACGTAACAAAACCAATACAATTCAGACGTGGTAACCGTATTTACAGCAAACGTGCTGTATATCACAATCTCATCAAACTCCCTTGGCTCGAGTTATTTGCTCAACTTCAGCCTGAATTCCTTGAACTTTGTAACCGTACGCCTTGCGACTATTTACTCTAGCACTAGCTATAAGTACGGCAACCAACGAAGTTGAACAATATTGCAGGAGCTAATGTAGAGGGCGTGTCGCCCGCCGGATGCCCTCGCGAGGCTTACCCTCGGGATAAATACACTCGTACTAAAAGCCGCCTCTTGAGGAATGAACCGAATTCCCTCCTTTAAATTATGGCCGGATGTTTGCAAGGTTTGATTGTGACGGCGTCTTAGACTTCCAAAAAACACATACACATCTTCATTACACACCTCAGTCATTGAAATGTGGCTATTATTGGAGATATACAAGGGCTGAAGGTGAGACCGATAAACATGCGATTTGAGTCTTTTTTATCACTGCGTACGGTGCGTAACATAAATTTTATGCCCGCAGGCAGGAAATGGAATTTATTGTCAGCACAGCAAGCGGAAAGTGCTTCTTGGGTTGACGAAAACAATAGAATAAAATACACAACGCTTATACATGTTAAATTGTGAGGAATTGCAATCTGGGGGCACGGTAGTGCTCTCGCCGAGACGAAAAAAAAGTAGGCGGGGTGCTACCTACCTTTTCTCGTTCCTTGGTTCTGGTACTTGTTCAAACCTGCTTTCTCCCCGAATCTTGTATCTATAATATCTCTATTATTATTAAGCTTATAGAGTTAACCTGCACATTATTTCTACTATTAATACTAGATTATCAGAAGCCTATATACGTCCCGCTGCTGGGCACAGCCCTCCACGAGACTACTCCGGTTATTATCTCTACATTATGTCAATAAACTGGGCTACAAGGCAATGAGGACAATGGATCCGGTTTAAATTCAAAATTATTCAACCGATGCCACTAAAGTTTCTACAAGAAAATTATGGAGGGTACATCAATATTACTATGGTTTATTTATTCAATTTGTACATACGTCTCGAACAGGGTATTTTGAGATCGTGAATATGAAATAGTAGATTGGATCCAAAATCTATTAATACTAGGGCACAGCGGGTAAACAGAAAAGCGTCCCAGACAGCGCAGTAAAATATTAGTTCAGAGCAACATCTATAACGAAGAGAACTATCGTTCGCTTACAGACGATATAAATTGCTAGGTTATTTATTTATTATTGCGATCATGTTCATTTATACCATGTTCAAAATATTTTACATGTCAGTACAGGATACGGTGCATGGGCCCTGTAATTTTTCTTACTGTACTTAATTCTGGTTACGATTAAGATAATGATGTCTATAAGTGTCATCTTTATTTTTAAAGATGTCTGGAAAATGCGACGTGGGCTAACCATGAAATCATTTTCACAAAACTATTTTCATCAAATAAAGTCAAAGTAAAAAGTCGTACATAAAAGTAGTCGCGGCATCTTGATAGACGTTGTTGCTACTATTTTGATTGTGGTTACAGAAAATAGTCGACTGGGAAATAGCTCTCTCAATTTACATTTTAAGCGCATTTAAGAGTGAATCGGGAAACCTTTAACAATCTTCGAAAAAGGGTTAAAGTTTAGTGTAAAATTGCAAAATGGCACGCAACAGTGCCGGAAGTCTAATATTAGCAAGCACCATGCATTTCGGTACCTGCACGTAAGTACGTGCAAACAATGCCTTTATAGCCGTCAGCGCTACCCTACTCACCGCTCTTTGTTCTAAGTCCGATTCCACGACTAAGAGTTGCCTACATTCTACACCTAGTTACAGGTGGTAACAGAGTAAGACATTGTGATCGATAATTTTAGAACATCAGTAATAATAATTTTAGAAGATCGTAACTAGTCGTATTGTCATCGATGTATAAGTTGTGACTTAAACCATTTCGTTTGTAGTTTTTATAAGAAATGTCACCCGTGGCTTGCCAACCATACAGTGCGAATACTCATTACAAATCGTCGCCGATGGTAAGACCTTGAGCAAGGTCCGCTCGAACCGCTACCTCCATCTTCCTCGCTAATTCCCACCAAGTTGCTGCAGTGCTTGCACTGCTGTAAATACTCTAGCGTACCTAGAGACTTAGTCAGTGAAATTAAGAAAATTACTGGAACCATGTTGTGTTCTATCTAAATACTCCCAACTTTAGCAGAACAACAGTGCAAAGAAACTGAGAGTAACATTAATTCAATAAGGTGCCAAGTAGTATTTTAACGCACCGACCGCCGCCGCGGTTTACGTGCTAGGAAGGGCATTTGTCTCGGTGCCCGCGGGGGACCTGCTCTAATTGTTGTTGGTTGTCGTAATAAAGGAGCTCTCAGAACTGTTCCACTGCATACTATCTCAATCTATTCCTACATAATAATTAAAAAACTTGTACTGAAGGTGTCATTGTCAATTTTACAGTGAAACCAGCTGTTGCGACTTCGTCTGCTCAGAATTCAAATCCAAAACTCCCCTAGTAGTTGGATTTCTAAGAACTCTTCTCAGTGGTTGCTTGCGTTCTATGAACAGCTTATTGTGTTAAATTCCGTTTTCTAGATCAGATGCCTTGGGTTTGAAGTTGAGTTAAGTCAGTCACTCACTATTTTTACGTTTACATTTATGACTGCGTCCAGATTGTTCAGATTCAGACAGCCTCACTTATCTTCATGTTCCATACAAATCACGTCTATATCCCTTACGGAGTAGACTAAATAGAGCCTTAAGTAACAAGACCTAAAGACCACGTTTAGCATGATCGTCTAATGTTTGTTGTAAAATATTTCAGTAATGTTGAAAATTCGTTTAGCATAACCAAAGAAGCTGGCAGTGCGCAAGTAGCGTTAAAAAAACTTAGAATAAAATCAGGGAATCTCGCTTGCGCAGCGGTTTTCAAGTTCACAGTAATTTCATTATCCTTTTTGGTTGCCAAATAATGACGGTCGTATTGTAAAGCATTGTGCCTGCCAAAAGCGAAAACTCTTTCAATATTCTAATGCTGGCAATAAAAGATTCGTATTAGCATCGGAAACGTTCGGTCAGGAGCGGCTCGAGACTTGCATCACATATATAAATGCTAAGTAACCACAGTCGAGTCTCGTCATGAATACCTTATACTGGTGGGTTTGGTAGAAAAAATGTGTAAAGTATACGCCGTTATCTCTTTGAGGGTTCAGTCTTTAGTGCCATGTTAATGTCTCCAATAGGAATAAATGAGGAGTATAAAATAAATAGGCGGAGGGACATTGTAACCGGAAACCCAGTAAAGTGCTTTTGTTTGTTTGTGTCTGCATACTCGATCGGTTTTCATTTGAATTGTTCTGTCATCCGCTATGAGTTTATTTTGGTTTACGTGTAGCAGCCATACAGTCGTTCATGAATGTTTTCCGTTTTGCTATTTCAGTGCGCACGTCAGTCAAATCTGCGGTACCTTGAAAGGGTTCCGATCATGAGTTCGCTGTATCAATGATCGATTTCAGATATTTATAGCCTATTACGCAGGTATGGCAAGTTTATTCGTTATACGGATTCTTCATTCCGTCTGTCTGCAAGAGAATACAAATGTGGTTGTTTTGATGAAATTTGGATTTCACTTTGTTTTTATTAGATGTAGCCGTCTTTATTTTTTATTTCTTTTCAGTTTTAAGTAATTGCATTATTCTTCGTGTAAACGAGAAAAGTTGTAGGAAAGACCTGGTACCTGCCTAACCTAAATAGATTACGCTTGATCTAAATAAAAATACCAACCCAGTGGGAACCGGACTCGTACACCGAGGGCTGGGTACCTAACAATAAAAGCATTTAACGCTAAATAACTTCTTGATTCTAGGTCAATGGGACGTAGCCAACAAACTGGTTTGATTGATATACGTGCAAGTTTAAAAACTTGACTAAAGAGACATCATGACGAAATGATTAAATACGTTATTTTTATCACTAAGATTAGATTCTCGTGAAATACATTGGATTTGTACAACTCGATTTATCCTGAAGTATAATCGTAATTTATCCTGTTTCATTACCGGGACGAGCGTAACCGCACAAAATTGCACACTCATTAATAATAATATATCTTGGCTTAAGACATCGGCGGATACAAGCGGTCAGTAAATAACGTTCGATTGGCCTTATTGTCCCATAAAATAACTCGCAATATCGGTCACGGTAAAATGCTACGATTTCTTCCCTCGCTGACATACAAACAATGCGGCGGCAGCAACAGAAAAGATGCTAAGTCCAGTGTTGGCATAATTGAAATCGATTCTGGTTTTCTTTAGTTTTTTTTTAATTGTTAACTCAAGGTTAACATTTTAAAAACATTATTATCAGCAGTGTGTTGTTAACTATTCTTTTTTCCAAAAAACTTTGTAATCAAACAAAGTGCATGCTGGCTGACGGGTCCATATAGGCTCTCATAAAATTCACAGTCCTATTTTTTTTTCTACTATCGATTGTAGTCATAATAATCATTCTTCATAAATGGTGTTTACTATCATCGGAACTCATGACAGACATTTAAAACATAATTTTCTTATTCATAATGGCGTTACTATGAAAATTCAAAACTCAAGTATTCTCTTTTTGAACGGTTAATTGTTATAATTTTCTTAAAAACCTGACAACGAAGGCTAAGCCCTTAGCCTTCTGAGCCTAATCTATCTGAGTCGCTTTTACCCCAAATAGTCTTGCTCGCTCGCTGCTTTATGTAATTAAGAAATGACTGTAATGAAAATATTTGTTATGGATTTAAATGACTAAAGAAGTTCTGTGAAAAAATACGCACCCCATGCTGACTGATAGGTTAAAATAGAACACTATTAAAATAAGAATAACACAAATAACCCTATTAAGATACCTAAGCAGATTTTATAGTATTCATGCCAGTATGGTCGGCACACAGTTAAAAATTCCCGAAACCTTTGATTACGTCGTTGCAACCGTTACCATGGGTTTAAGTCATAAAAATAGCGTTGCTGCTACATTTTGCTGCAACTTTTTAGTTAACTTTACTGCGTCTGAAGCGTTTGGTGCAAGTCAGGGATATTTCAGCACTACGCGTTCACAAAAACAAATGAATAAACTCAACTCATCAAACTACTGAACAATGGCACTTTTGTAGTTAGCCATTTCTTCGCTGCCATCGAATGGTTCCAACAAACCAAATAGTGACGCAACAATTTATCCTCGTCGGCGAAATACGGAGCCAGGTGTTCCGCGTTGAAATTTTCATACCGGTTTAATTTTCGCGTTTGTCGAAAACAGTTTTACCATATTTGAGTTATGTGTTCTCGTGTTGTTATTCCGTTTTTTAAACGCGATTTATAAAACGAATCTTTTAAAGTATTGTACTGTTACGAAATTTTAAATTTATCCGTGATGAGTGTTTGTTTGAAGAGTTGGGTTGTCGTACCCAATTTCGTTTTGGCGAGTGTTTCAAAGGAAATTGGAAGTAAATAATATAATGTGTACTCAATTTTGGCATCGTGTCAAAGGCTTATGAAGGTCATTAAATCTTCTACCGTTTAAGGAAAACCCATTAAAATACCTAGTTGTTACGTGTAGCTCTACCTTAATTTATTTTAAATTTTACACCGTATAATATTTCGAGATTAAAGCGCATGCTTTTCAAAGGTAGCTCTTTGGAGCCAGGATTGTCAGAGCAGGTCGGGATTCTATCTAACCATTCGGTCGACGGAGATCCATACCCATCGTTTTAAATTAACTTTTTCTTGTTCTGTCGTTTACGAGTTTAATTACTTTTTACATCATTCGCAGGGAACGGCAAAAGTTAATTGCAATCCGATGTGGTTTAATCTTGTTATAATTAACCACTCATTTAAAACATTGCACTGTTTTTGATTCTTTAAAAAAATGCCAAGTACCTAGTTCTGTCTAATGTGTGAATCTATGGAGTCCTACTTTCGGGCGCAGGTTCGTGCAAGAGTAAGAAGTGATGACATTCCATAGTTTTTTACTCGCTCTCTCTCTGTTCGCCAGCGGTAAGAAATCTAGACATCCATTAGAAAAGCGCATCCTTCCAGGTGCATTTTTCGACGTTTTTGTACATTTTAGCACAAAATAAGATTTTCTGCTATTTGGACGGGGACCGAAAAATATGTAAATATTACAGGGAAATGGACGGGATATTGAATTACAGAATGCGCATGATAATGTCACTTTTAAACAGCGAGTCCTGTTGAAAGTACGCTCCTGGTTACTCTTTTTAGCCTTCTTCTGAGTTGATACACTTTGGTCGTGGATTTTTTAACCCTACATTAAATTTACTTAAATTTAACTATTAAAGTAAGTATTCGTGTTTTCATTGCATTAATGTTGTCAATTATTAATGTAAAAACCGAACCGTGTTCGCCAATTAACTGCAATTATGCATAATTACTGAGCTTGTGCTAATTACTCGTTTATTGAATATTCCAATGATAGCTGCTGTGAGCTAATTTGTAAGTACCCACGCAACATCGACGTCGCATTAAGTACGTAAAGCAAGCTTTTACATACATACATACATACATATATTATGTCTTTATCCCTTACGGGGTAGACAGAGCAAGCTTTTAGATCCATATTTTAGGGTTGGGCCAAGCCCCTGTAAACAACGTACGCACTCGCCTGTAATATAACAATTTACTTTAATGGAAACTGACGGAAAAACGTCTTGAACGCGTCCTTACAAACGTCTCAATAGTACAGTATGAAAATAAAGCAGCGCTACTAGTGGCACGTAACGGTAACAAACTAATCTCAAGATATTTGACAGTTCATCGCAAACGCGTTGCGCGACAAAGAATTTACTCTGGT
The DNA here is from genome assembly GCA_949127965.1 of Pandemis corylana. NCBI lineage: Eukaryota > Metazoa > Arthropoda > Insecta > Lepidoptera > Tortricidae > Pandemis > Pandemis corylana. The sequence continues at coordinate 8,137,290 of OX421866.1, read as the reverse complement.
AAAATAATTATCTCTGGATCGAGTAACCTGTATGCTCGACTTGCCGAGCGCCAGGGGGCTACCCTGAAATTCAAAATTCGAAGTTGGCATTATACCGTTTTTCTAACTAGCGATGGCCCGCGACTACGTCTGCGGAGAATTCTCGCTACAGTACAAAACGAAACTTACTTAATTTTATATAATCTGTGAAAGTCAAGCCTGAATCAAAATTGAATTCTGGATTTATTTCAGTTCAAGCTTTTGCGCGGCGCATTTAAATATAACCAGATTACGTAAATTATGTTATAACTTACCAGGTTCCACGAGGAGGTTCGAAAAGTTAAATAAGCATTATATTTTGGTTTCAATCCAATATATTTCTTCGAAAATGTTGTCTTGAATCTTTATCTATTCTATAAGATATTTTTAAGTGTTCAACGAATAAGTTAATTTCAGGAACATTACACTAGAGCATGAGATGAAATCATGATTTTACAAGAGTGGTCTTATTTTCTACATATTTACATATTATGTTCTAGCTGGCACTCTTGCAAAAGTGGCGAATTTTTAATTGTTTTTAGACTTTAAATGTCAACACATTTTCCAACCTTAATAAAACAACGCTTATAATCTTTCATCTATTCCAGGCTAAGCTGTGAAAGCATCTCGAAAATCCGTCAATTTTTTTACCAAAAATATTGTTAGCAAACCGACCGAAATATTCTAAAAACCATTGTGAAATGTATTTTGTCAGCGTTCCAAATAGTAGAAAATATTTTTTCTGAAGTATCTTTGATGCACGGGTTTTTTGTTCAGTACGTACCTACTGTTTTATTTTTAGCACTGCTTTATTATATATACGTAGTTTTAGCCTGAAACAAAAACCTCAACCAGCAAGCAAGAAATTAACCTCAGGCAGTATTTCTCGGTTTCTAAACGCTTCGCGCGCTCACTGTCCAAAACTATTAGGATCTAAGTAGTAAAATGTGTTTTTAAAATGAACCCTTAAACGCAATCGTAGAAAGTACAGTTTAAAAGGAGAAAAAGCTACCATAGAACTCTGTCTCAGTGAGCTGGTGGCATTGGCTAGGGAAAGGCGGAGTTGCGAGTGGAAAATTTCAAATGAAATTGCACCGGTTTTAAACGTGACTAGGAACTGTTGACGCGAATTTCCTTAGCTAAACTTTAATTTACAACGACACCTTTTTGCCTTTAGGCCTTTGAGCACGCGCCGCGGATTCGAGTTCGAGCCGCTGGAAAACTAAGTGCAAAAGAAAAGTACCAGTTTCTTTACTTGCAAATTAACAAATGTATAAACGGTAGAATAAACTACGTTACTTATTTCTTTATCTTTAAGAGTTTTCAATCCATGCGTAGTTTGCTGCGTAAGTACATAATTTGACTTGTTTTAGGTGTATGCACTTAACGTGTATTATCTTTATTTGTTTTATATTTAAGTTTAGTTTAATTTAGTTAGTACGTAGTTTCAACCTTACATTGACGCACTTTAACATTAAATTCCATGTACTCCCAGTACCGATAGCGAATATTCAGCATTGTTATTGTAAGTTGTAATGTAGGTTGTGTCTAAAATTCAGCATTCGTTTTCTTTAACTTAAAGATATTTTGATGTTTATTTATTAAATTGTTTATTAAAAATAAAGTAAATTAAGTTACTATTAAAGACTGCAATGCTCTTGCAGAGTTCACGTTGTAACTGTGCTTGTTATATGAACAGTATACGCTGTACGAAACATAATGAAAATCACAAAATAATGTTACAGATGATTCGCTGCCATTTCTTACTGATTGATATTCCAGTAGGCAGGAAATCGTCGCAAGGTTAGTCAAGATTATGATCAAGCGCAGTGTGGAGGCGATAATCAACTTATTTCCTTCACGTCAATCTGCCTTAGGGTTGGCGACGCTACCCCAAGTTAACGTACTAGGGATGTATAAATTTAGCGTCGGAAATTTGCGCACTGCTTTTTGTAATGTGATTCTGATTGTTAAGCAGTTTAACATCTTGCCTTGTGTTAGTAGTATTGTTAGCAACGCTATTGCGTGTGATAATTTTATTTTGTTAATATAAGTATAGTTAGCTTACTCTTTTATCACCTTTTGAGACGTTAATTAACGTATAAAGATTTCGTAAAAAAATATGAAATATGCATCTATCGCATTACATACTTCTTATTCGATATTTTATTACAAAAAGTATAACGCTTTTTTAGATGTCACTGTTGCAAGAAATTTCTAAATACTGTGATTTCAGTAGTCCTTGAAAATTTTAAGCATATTGTATTTGAAGGAATGTGGAATTTATACTTTACGATTCATAAAACGTTCTGTATTGGCCAAGCCATTCCATTTTCTTCTGGTTACCGGACAGTTGAAGGTCCGATACATATATACGATAGCCATAAACATAATATAGTAGCCGTAAGATGTAATCGCCAGCCCTCGGTCATGCGACAAGGTTAGCACTCCCGTCCTTTCCGGTCCAATCTCAGTCTGCATTCAGCTGGGGTTTGATTTAAACTATATTTCTTATACAATTTTCATCCACATTTACTTTAAAAACACTGGTACCTATTCACTGCTTTATTTTTCCCATAATAGTACATTACAGACCTAGGGCGGTGAACTCGTAATTGTCCCAGATCGCAGGTGTTGGTGGCCCGAACCGAAGGCGAGGGCCATAAATATGCGATCTGGGGCTTTACGAATTACCGCCCGTGGTTTGTATAAAGTTTTACGTCTTGCCTTGGCCAGGAAGTGAGATGTTCTGCCCGGGAAGCGGGCGTAATATCCCTATTACGGCCTAGGGTGACGTAAAATAATAAATGTAGGTGCTTAGGGCCCTTGCAGCATGAATTAAATCTGGTTTAAGTACTCTTTATATTTGACAGTTCAATTAATTTTAACAGTAATGAACTGGGACGTAGCAAGTGGAACAAAATAGTCTCTGCCTACCTATGCAAAAGAGGCGTGGCGGTATGCAGGCATGTATTATGTATAAACTAGGATTAAAACTGAAACTTGTTGCTTATACTGGATGCAAAAATTGCAGATAAAGCGTAACATTCAACGATACAGTGACTGCATTCAAATTTATTCAAACTTCATTTATCTAAACGATATTTCATGTTATCAATCGTCAAAAAATACATTGCAGTGTTATTTTATTTCAGAACCTGTAGCCAAAATGTATTATTTAAAATATGAGCTCTGAATTCTTGGTAGATGGCACACAAGAAGCGGTTAAAAAGACGGATAAAATCAATATCAAAGAGAACACATTTCCGGGATGCTTACCCCGACAGCTATAAAGGGGATGAAAAGGTTGTGGTCAAAATGACACTGCAGCCCGTCGTAGCTTTTTTAGGAGCTCTCCCCATCATTTTAGATTCTTTCACATCAAAATACGAGTAGTTCAATCAAGAGGGGTGTGGGGTGTGGACAAGAAAACTGTTTGGCAATGGTTGGTTGGGAAATAAATTGGATTGGATGTATCTATTCAGTGAGATTGTTTCTGGAAAACTATTATAGACGATTGTTTACTTATTCTTGAAAAACAATAATTTTCTATTTTCATTTTGGTATGATTATTTAATGTTTTTGTTTTAAAGAATTATAAATACCGATGTGTGTAATTAACCGAGTTAAAAGTAAGAAATAGCTTATATCAGCCTGGCGGGTCAATGATTATGATTATTCAGCATATTGAACTTTTTCAGGAAACGAAAGAGGATACCAATACTAAGTCGAGTTTAGTCTAACTTGTTGCGACTTATCCTTACGGTTGTGATAATAATAATGAGAGGATAATGACGTTTGACCCGAGTGGTGAAAAGGCTCAAATAATAGATTTTTTTAAAAACTGACACACGGAAGTACCTACCTTAGAAAGTGATGAAAAATTGTACCTAATTTTCAAATCACGCAGAGTACAAAAAATTACAGCTCTAAGTCATTTCCCTTGTTACATCAATTTAATTTAAACTGGAGTTTCAAAGTAATTCACAGATTTTTATCACTTTATAATGGTATTTTAAATTGATGGGCTTTCAAAAATCCAGTCTTTGTCCGCTATAATATTACATCATTAATTGCCGTGCCAGAGTACTTTTAAATCACAACTCCTACTTTGTAAAAAATGTTGCAATTGAATAAATACTGAAATACTAAGACTGCCGCTAACATTTATTTTATTCTCAAGACCCAACTATCGAAAACAGACAAACAAGTCCTCTCACAATTCAGCAGTCATTTGTTATCTCCGGAAACAAAACACTCTTTGCCTAAAGGCGATAAACATACGAAAGAAAAATGCGTTCCATCGATTCCACACCTCAGGGACTCACGTGCGTGACAGAGCATTACGGCCTGTAAAACCCACATACTGTGCGTGCCGAATGCGTGGTCGTGATACACCCCTACTGCAGTCGTAAACCAAAAAGAAGAATAGGGCTGACACTGAATAATGAGTCTCAGATGGCGTTAGACTCCATTCGAGAAAAGTGGACTAGCTTCTAAAGCAGTTTTAATCTTTGAAAATTTTCTATAGTGAAATTGAGTCAATTGCGGCAGAAAAGTAAATTGTATTGTTACGAGTATTATGAAAGAGTCGCAGCGAAGAGAATGTCAGATTAACGATATCGTGAGTACTATGATTGTGATGCTATTTTAAAACGACAATTCCATAGTATAAGTGCGTAGTGCGTTATATAAGAATTTATCAAATTAAATACTATGTATTTGTGTAATGTGAAGAAATATTTTTCATTCAATGTTATTTACTCGTTGCAAAAGTAGCTGTCAACGTAAAACCCGCTTTCGCGTAAAATAAAAATAAATTTAAGAAGCAACCCTAAAAGAGAAATAAAGCTAGCTTAGCACTAGCATTTGTTTTTCTTTTCATTGTTTTTTAGTCTCTCCCGGAAGACTCAAGCACGAAAGTGTTTGCCAACGAGTAAAGACTAAAAAAGTCTGAGAAACGCAAGTTTTATTTACACGATAATAAACTTTTGAATTGACTAACGAAATCCCTTATTTTGAAAATCACCTAGGTCCCTAATTGTAAAGTTTTCGATATTTTACTATAACTAATCATCAATATATAATAACAAGGTTCACCCTCTATTATAGGTTCTTTCCAATTTGTATGTAGTCCAAAAGCATTCAAAGCCGTGAACAGAGTGAAAACTTTACCATTTCCTGCCTTGCTTAACTTATCCACGACTCTCTCGACTATTTGCCTGTGAAATTTTAAATAATAATCCTGCAGCAGTAAATTGCTCTTTAATGTGTAGCAAAAAGTGTTCAATTTTATAATCTAAATACGTAAGTGGGTTCAGTACGTAATAAAATATTCAACGTGTATTTCATCGCAGTTAGGAGCCTAAGCTCTACGGATCCATCAGCATGGTACTCGTGGGAATTTCCAAAAATCCGTTCTAAGTACGTTATTTACGATACAAAAAGGGGCCTATCGTACACAGTTTTTCAGATTTAGTAAAGTCAGCAAAAATGTAACTTAATCTCGTTTGTAGCGCGTTAGTTGTCGACGCGTAAAAATACACCGTGTGCATACATTTACGCGCTTAATCCCGATTTCTCGAGAATGAGATTACTTTTTCTTTTTCACACTGTTGACTAACATTTTGAAAAACAAAAGAAAAATGCATTTAACACTGTGATGCATAGGAAACTTAATAAAGGAACGGAGTTGGTTTACAAAAACTTTAAAACATGAGGCAAGACGTTCCGTTGAACAGTTCAAATCATTAATTAAAACTATGTAAGTAGTTGGGGTCGATGCTTAACTTTTGTTTCTCGGGCCAAGAATTCCGTCTTTTGCTAATTTGTTTGCACTCGGAAAACCGCATAGCGTTAAGATGTTGCATTAAGCTTAAAGTAGTAAAAGTAATACTGTTGCAACTTCGTAAATTTTCATTAGAAAAATAGTCCACATAGCTTGAATAAAACAAACAATCAGGACAAGGAAATGCATTATTAAAAAAGCTGTAAAACAAGAGCTGTTTCAGTAAGAACAAATATGTAAGGTTGCAAAACAAAGACACGCCCGTTAATATAAATTAGTTGTGTGTAAGTGTCACCGCGGTTAGCTGTGCTTGGCACGGAACCCAAAAACCACCGTCATTAGCATAAAAATGCTATAATTCTAACATTTCCCGCTGAAATAAAGCAAGTGCCATAAATCGCTGCGGTTTGCTCGTTAATTCGGTTAAATACTACGTTGTTTGTTTATGCCAATAAACTATTGTGTCGTACCAGCTAATTATCGGATAGCCATCTACCGCCGGCTGACAGCGCAGCGTAATAAATTCAATGACACATTAGTTAGAGACAAATGGAAATACATAAACTGTAGACAAGAAAAGAAACGAACTTCTAAGAATAATTTGCTTTGCGACATTTACTTATCCCACTGTTACGACAAGGTGACACGTAAGAGACATTACTGTAACTTTATTTTATTTACTTTACTTTATTTTATTAGCTCAACTTAGCAAACTAAAACTCGTGTCTTTATTTACCTATGTTTATATACAACATTAAGTAAACGCCTGTGAAATAAGTACAGACTGACAGGCAGACGGATAAGACATATATAAGGCCGCCGTTTTTGGCATTTTAACTACGGAACTCTGAAAAGTACAGAATAGGTACAAATTAACTCTGAAATGTGCCTACATACGTCAGTAGCCTTGTAAGCACGACTTATCCCGCAAAAAATAAACCATATTGTTACGTTCAAAAGGTTAATGCGATTAAAATAAGGTAAAAAGGAAGCCAGGGATAGGGTAATTTTAAAACAATACGCACAAACAACCCATTAAAGGATAATCTGAATCGATAACACAATTTGCATTAAGGTCTTATATCCTTTTTATTCTAAGGTGAGTTATTGTAAGGAATAATTTAAAAGGACCCTCGATTCTCCCTTTTATTCAAATTCCGTTCTATCGACAAAGAAATGAGGTTTGCTCATCGGTGCGTTGATTGCCTTTTTAAAACTTTATGGGTATTAGTTATAATTAACGAAAGTTTTACATAATGCAAAATACGGCAGTCAATTATTATTTTTGAACTTGTTGGCCTTTGCTTTTTGTTTCATGGAGGAAGACTAGCATTAGATTTATACGAAAGAGGTTTTGGTTTATTAACGTAAAGATAAAAATGTGCATTAATTACAAATTCTTTTCAAATACACGTATTTAAACTCGACAATCTAAGAGTCGTCGGGTCGCATCTTTCGTTAAATGGTACATATACGCAAGCCGACTTCATGGAAAGCGTTTCGCGAACCGTAAATTTCAGATGCAATTTTGTTGCCAGAATTGGAAAATTGGCGTACAGGAGTAATGCAATAGCGGTGGCGCGGTGCTCTGGAGCTACGAGTATAATCGAATAAAAATGCAGTCTTTGAATTTTGATTCCACATAAACATTCAATGATTTCACGTAACAGGATAAAGAGAATAGGTAATGCACTGAGGTTGGCTTGATTTAAAACTGTAGCGGAAACTGGCATGGTACCAAAATTCATGTTTGAAATTGCTGGGCCAAGAAGTCGGTTTTGTTATGAACTGAGTAAGTTGAAAGTAGGATTTTTAACATTTTAAATATTCAAATTGGTTTTTGAATTTGAGATGCATGTTTATCAAAATATCAAATTTACGGTGTAAAATGTACTCGGTCATTTTTATTGTGAGTCATGTAAATTATCTTACTTTTATAGTTTTGCCGTTTAGCAAGTAAAGCAAACGTAGGGTGTACATGTGACAATAAAAAGTACAAAACAGGTGAGAGAGTAACTAACATTTGTGCACGAAATTATTGCCATATTTGAGAACATAACGTTAAAAATGCAACAGAAAAAAACTGTCTCTTCATTTAATTCATAGGTACACGTTTGATAAGATATTTACAGTCCGTAAGCTCCTAGAATGACATTCGTGTTTCGGGTACCATCGGCTGATTCAAGTATCGAACCCGTAAAAGTGAATGAGACAGGAAGACAGTCCTGAAGGTATTTTTAAATACTATCGTGTAAGTATGTAGTAAATGCATAAAAAATTCGCTGACGTTATTTATTTTATGACTAAAAAGCATACGAATAAAAACGTATTTGGCTCAAATGGAGTTTTCAAAAGGCGATTTGGTGCTGTCGAACGCGTTTGATATTTTTTTGTTTCTATCCGCTGCACTGCCGTGTTTCGGAGCGTGACTAAACTCAGAAGGCTTTGGTTCAACGATTGCGGCATATTGGTGCAGGTCCTGTAAATTTTATAGGCAGGCTGTAAACATTAGTTCAAAACCTAGCCAGAAATAGTACATTACTGCAGAGGCCGTGAAGTAAGGGATTGCTGGACGAGTTTGGGGTAGGTGGCCGAGTCGAAGACGAGGCCAGATAGAACGAGTCCTGCAATCCCTGTTCCGGCCAAAGCTTGTATAGTGCTTTTCTCAAACAATGTGAGGAAATATTAAAATTAAAATAACTACTAGACAATCAAGTAAATCATAGTTTATTATAGGGAAAAAGTAATTTAAATAGGTACTAATTCATGTTGAAGGTAATATTGGACATATTAGGGCAGTTTTTAAACGTGAAATGTATTGTTTAAATGAGGCGGAGTACAGTTCATAAGTTCCCCGTCACTTTCATCACTAGAAGTCATTTTTATTTCTGTTAAATTATAATAACAATCACTACGAAATACGCATAAGCAGAAAAAAAGATTTTCGATTTGCCACCTTTTTTATTTTTTAAATGTACTAATTTGATCCAGCTATTTGAGCACCATGTTTAACCGCACATAAATATAGTACCATAGATTTTTTTTTATGTCGCAATTATGCTTAGGTACAGATTGTGGTGGTGGTTGGCTGTATGTAATTTTTTCCTTTGCCAATTTAATTTTAGTATAGAAATTTAAAAAATTAGAGCAGCGGACAAAAATGGATTTTCATACTAACTTTTGTGGCCTAAGCCAAGAAGTAATGTAGGGAGCCATAAACGAGAAACTTCATGTCCTCATATCGGGACATTAACGCATACATTTCCGAGCATGTTTGAGAAAAAAAACTTAGTGGAAAATGGTGGCTTAAATATGACAGTACTCTGTAGATAATTGCATTGCCACCATGTATATCAAATTATAGGTAGGCTTCAAATATTATTAGCTCAAAAACCAGCCTGAAAAAAAATGGTAAATAGTATAATTTTGACGGTACGGTATTATTGCATTTTCATCAGGCATACCTAGAGCGCGGGAAATTGGGCTGGTCAATTTGAGTACAACAATTGCCGCAGTGCTGTGGCTAAATTATTTCTAAAATAAATTAGGTTTGGTTAATTCTTCCATGACTATAAATACCTAACTATTCACAGTATGTAACTAGGTAAATATGTGAGTTTGTAACTTCGCAGACTGATGATATCCTGCCACGTAAAGTTTTTAATAGAATTTTTAAGCAATTCCGCCCCATTTTATTTTATCAAGGTTACGCCGAATATTCATGCCTGACGTTAAAAATTGGCGTCCAGAGAAAAAGAACATTAATTTAGTATGTCTCCCCTGTCCCAAATCACAATGTTATAATTTCTGTGAAAAAGCGAGGGTTTTCCAAAGGAAACGTTCGGACGTGGTCTGTTGGAAGGTCAGCGTTACACGAGTAAACATTACGGCCAACCAATCGTATAAAGGCATCTTCATTCAGATGTCACAATTACTACCGCAGACTAAAAGGTCACGCAATTCATTCAATATTCAATGCTTTGAACCCGGGGCCCTTTAATACGAATCTGACCTTCTGTGAAGAGATATCGGATAAATGTCAGGGCATCCGACCTGCAGCGACCACGATCTCCGAATATACCTCCAGGAAATACATGTCACGAATATGAAGCGTGTATCTGTGGTTCCATTTTGTTTAACTAGCATTTGACCATAGAGGAATTCACCAGAAGTGTTGTAATAAGTGCTATTCAATTCTACAGCGCAGTGAGTTATCCATACTAGCACTAATTGTTCGCGATAAGTTTCCTTTGTACATGGAACAAAGCCATTACAGTCGTTAGAATTTTAAAATTTAGGTACGTTTATTTTTTTTATATGAAACCTAAGCGTTTTATTTACTCTGCCACGCAATGACTAAGCCTCTACGAAATCAATATGTGCTTGCCTAACACTAATGTCTTGTAGTTTAGCGTTACAATGCATTACGCAATTTTTATTACATTTCCGCTCTTTTGGATAATTCCTATGTGCATTTAACAAAGCTTTCTGTTCGTTCTCGTGTAGGTACTTAATCATACCGTTTACGTATCTTGAGTTCATCTATTGATTTTAGATATAAAACGGTGGTTAACAACGAATATGTATTGTATCTATTGAAAGAAGTGGCGTAAGTGTATGGCTGTAGAAGAAAGAAAAGAAAATTGATTGAGCACTTTTAATCATGTAAAAAACTTCAAAAAATGTGACGTTTTGGTCAATTAGTGAAATAGAAGAAATAACTGAAGGAAAAGTTGAATTTTGTGTAGATTTATTTATGTCATTTTGTCACCCCTATATTATAATAAATAAATAAAGAGAAACGTAACACAGATCTTATGAAGATGTATTAATTAAATGACTTAAACCAGAAGTAAATATCTTAATTTAACCTTTTCGCCACTTAATCAAAATACAAGAGACGTCTGCTATGCGCCAGTCTTATTTATTGCGATGCTTTAAGTTGAAACTAAACTCAATTGGACGAAGGTTGGTTTTGCATTGAATTAATGGACGTATTATATAGGTGGTTGGTTTTCAACCTGTGATGCTTGTAGTCGTTGGCGTCGATAAGGTTAATTACGAGCATCACTATTTTTTTCCTTAACGTTTCACAATTTTCTTACTCGCAACTACATATTTAATATATCCATTTACTATAAATGTGTTTTCATGTATAATATGTTATGTATTTCAGTACTTAGTATATTAATATAGATTTTAAATTGCACCACCTGCTCAGATCTGTTCTGTTCTCCGGTCCATTATGGTTGCCTGGTAGAGATCGCTCTGTAGCCATAAGGCCGCCTATTGTTACCTTGTAATATTCTGTATACCTTTTTTCTGTTTTGGTTGTTATATTATTATGTGGTGTTCAATAAAGAGTTATTGTATTGTACGTATTTTTATGCGAACTATGCGTCCTCTTTTTGGTCTAAATACTAATTTCAACGTCTGTGTACTTACTAATGTGTGCCTTGTCTTTCGAAGTAATACAACTACTATCAGTAGACTTATAACCTAACTCGCTCGCAATTGCCTTCGTGTTCATTTTGACAGTTCATGTATGGCCTGACAGTTGGCGTCGGAATCAGCTAGCTGTCACATTTATACAAGAACTGTCAAAATGAACACGATGGCGATTGCGAGCGAGTTAGGTAATAAGCCTGCAGATCTCTAAACAAAATCGCTGGCGGGGTGGCGGAAGCCAATGCTAGTGAGGGGCGGAGAGTGGCACATCTGTACATAGCAATAATAGATATACTATGACAATAGTTTCGTATTGTAGATTGCCATCGACACGTTACACGCTGCCTTAATTAAAGAGAATACTCGGTCTCATGTAATTTTAGCTACCAGAAATCAAGAGATTGTAGTAGTATTCCGTTTCCTGTTCCAATTATGTAGATTCTGTAGCAAAATGACGCTGGGAGGTTCACAGTCAAAATATTTTAATATGACAGGTCTCATATTTAGTGTGTCGTTAATTGATTCAATTTACTTTTAATGTTTGTTCTATGCGTTGTTGTTTCGTATTCATATAGCAGAATAGAGCAGAAAATTAAAGGAACTTTAAATGTAAACCAACAAACATTTACCTTGCTACTCCGATATCAATGGATAACTTAGAGTAGCGGTATGGTAGCGGAGTTATAAGGTAAATAAGAAAGGTAAGCTTTTTTGTTCATAAATATGGACCTCCGGGAAGTAACGCCTGATTCAATAGGTATATTACTTAAATGTGGAAATTATAAACAGTTTCTTCTCATTTGTTGTTATTTCTTAACAATATTCCTTTGTACGCATTCTCTTTTCAAAGCAGAACGCTTATCTTTTTAAAAGTAAAGTTTTACAGAACTTCTACAGAGAAAAAGCCTACAGCAACAACTTAACATAGATGTCAGTGAAACCCGGATGTAACATAGTTTTTTTTTAAATATATAAGCGGGGGAAAATGAGCAGACGGGTCACCTGATGGAAAACAATCACCGTCGCCCAGGGACACCTGCAAGACCTGGGGAATCACAAGTGCGTTGCCGGCCCTTTGAGGAAGAGGAAGGCTCGCTTTTTAAAGATCCCTAAATTGTACCGCTCAGGGAATGTTGCAGCAGGAAGTTGGTTCCAGGTCTTTACCGTACGAGGAAAGAAAGTACTTGACTGCCAACCATCAAGATGTTGAGGATGGAAGGACAGACGGTTCCGCGAAGTACGGTAGTGGAATTTAGCCGCAGGCAGCAATCCGAAGAGTTCATCGGAGCACTCCCCATGATAAATACGGTACAGTATGCAGAGGGATGCTACACATGACAGAGTTGCCATTCCAAAGATCTTCCAAATTCAAATGATGATACATCTTGGCTTCCAACCAGCCAGTCTTGTACGTTGGATAAAACGCGCCTCATCTCTAAGCAAAGCGCTGACTACGATCTAATGAAAAAGTTCTCAACGGATAAGAATGGTTTTTATTCACAGTGATATCACAGCTTGCGTGCAGAGGCATATATTAGCCGGGTAATGGTCATATTAAACCAGTGTAATAGCATTCAGAACAAACGGGGTTGGAGAGAATTGCAGCAAAATGGCCCCCGTGCTCGGGCACCTCTTGGTTTGCGAATAAGATTCGTATTGTTTTTAAAACATGTGGATTTAGAATTAAAACCGGCTCAAATACGTTTATTATTTTATTTTTAATCAAAGTACACAAACAGCGAGTTAACTAAAAACATTTTATTAATTTTTATCGCTTTGATCACAAAACAATACAAGGAAAAATATTTTTATAAAATTACCAAAGTAAACACGCCGTAAATTGATGATACCTTATGGGAGTACATGACAGTAGGTATTTAATTAAACAACAACAAAATGTAGACGCGATGCTACCGCAAAAAATGCGTTCCGCTTTGTGAATTAAAACTCCAACATTTTAGGCAGACAGATTTTTGTAGCGAATAATTTTCCTTATATTTCCTGTCCTCGTGTTTCAAACATCGAATTATCCACCGGCCGCGTTTAATATTCTGCCATCAACAACTTTAAAATTAATTTCAAGCCCGTAGTACTATTCTATGGAGCAATTAAAATAATATTACAAAGGCAATCTTACGTGCGAGAACCAACCCTTTGTCCAAGTACCTACCTACGTAGTACAGGACCGTTATTATGAAAATGTTGTATTTTCTAATTGTATTTCCTGCTTAAAATTCCTGTCTGATGTGACAAGATTAGACTTTCGTTCATATTGCTTAAAAATGGTCTTTTACTAACCTCCTCTTCAAATTACATCCATAACACATTTTTTTTTGGAGAAAATATACAAAATATTAATGTTATATTTAATGAACCAAACCTTTTTAGGTAGTCTGCCGCCACAAGTTCCTTGGTATGAACCTCTGCAAAGTAATGCCTGATTGAACAAAATATGAACATAAGAAAAGCAAAATAGTTCCTCTCAAATTAGTTTGGCAACATTAATATAAAGAATGTAGTGAAATTTAAAACCTAGCCTAATCGAAAACAAATTTAAGTATGCAAATTGAATAATTGCTAGGCTGCTTCAAATTGTAGAATATTCATCAAACTCGTGCAGTTTCGATACCTGCCTATTACACTGATGGACTTCAAACGGTGAGCAAAATTGGATGATCAAATCGTACCGTATCGATTTGCGATATATCTGAAGTAAGTTTGATATCTGACTGCTCCTAAGGCATCAGGAAATTGTACAAAGCACTTGCAAAGCGATTGGCAAAGCTGATTTCAAGAGCGGCAGCATTCAGGTTCCAAGTAACAACCTATTTCTAACTACGAGTGTACTAAATGGGCGTTTAGATTTAATTTAAAGGTGGCAGATTTAGAGGAAATAGCTAATTGGATAAGCAAAAGTTACTGTCTTAATACCTTTGTGAGATGTTGTTTGTGTTGATGACTTGTTTCCGACTTTTGTCATTATTATTGTGATTTTGATGTTGTGGCTCTTTTATGACTTATAATTTATGTGAAAAATATTTGTACACCTACGGGTAAAGAGGGTGAGATAATATGACGTCAACTCCACCTAACAATTTACCTATGTTTACACTAATAAATAAATTTTGAATTTGAATTTGAATAGAGTGGAGATCCCATGTAATTCACATGAAATAAAATTATGCCAAGCCAGTGTGGCACTGTGACTCTGATAGGCCAGCCGACAGTCAATCTGGTCAGTTAGAGTCGAACAAGCAGCCATTACGATCGATCAGGGTTATTAATTTTTAAGTCGTTATGTGGCGTAGTGAATAAAACTCGATTTTTTTTATAAAAACCAAAAAGTAATCAAACTTTGAATTACTTAATAATAATAATAATAAAGATATTTATTGCCACAACACAAAAAAGACATGATACATATTTATCCAAAAAATGCACACAATAATAATTTTGAAAAAAAAAGAACAACAATATACATACATAACACAATTACACAAAAACAATACACAACAGTTGGTGGCAACAGGCTCAGCCGCTTTTCGGAAAATTTGTGTTAGTTTGGTAAAAGTAAATTTCTAAACGACACTGAAAATTAGAACACAGAAAAATCTGAAAAGTAAAGTTATGGCCGGGAAACGAACCCGGATCCTCGTCATTCCGTGACGCGTGCTATACCCCTACACCACACATAGCAGGTGGGTAAGCCTTCGAATTAATCTATCTGTTACTAGCTGTCACGTGACCTTGTTACTATGTTAATTTTTGTCGCCAAGCGTTGACTGTTTGAATGATGTGTCTGTACGACACAGTTACAAACTCCCGTGGAACATCTACTACTGCTCACCAGGGACGAGAAAATGCGCTGTTTTTTAAAAATAGGTACTATCAAATGAATCAAGAGTTTTTACTTCTTGGTTTTTATGTTTACTTTTTTGGTAAAAGTGTAAAAACACTGATTAGTTGAATAATTGTGTAGCCCTGCTTACCACTTTATGATGGCAGATCACAGACATTGATTTCTATCGTATATACCTTTATAACGTGGCACCCTAGTAAAAACCATAATGTATACTTCAAAGCTGTTTATTTCTGCACTACGTTGTAAGTAAACTTCGCTTAGCAAATCCAAATATAGTAAATTCAAGAGCATTCCTACATGTGGAAATGATAATGCGGGTGGTGATAAGCCGGGCTGTCTGCGGCTTAAGGATAAAGCCCGTTTGATAGATCCGCGCGGAGAAATCACGGTATTAGAGGAAATAATGACAAGGCGCAAAAATAATACGCGCCGCGAACTCATGCGGCTGTAAGCCGATTGGTCAAGAAATAAGTCAGTGGGTTAATCCCATCTAGTGCTATAGTCTAGCGTGCTGCAGTGTTTGTTTTCTGATCGTTCTCGACTTCATACTGTTTTCAGTGACATATTTTCTGGTATCATCTTTATCAAATAATTAATTAAATAAAAAAGAAAAAATTAAAGGGTTGTGAAATAGCGTATTATTTTACCGGTTTGGTTCTTTTGCTACTTTACAATTGGTTTTCGGTATTTGTGTCGCGGTTATATTGTTATAAGTACTCGTAGTGTTTGAAACAAAGCATACCGTCACATGATTTATTGTGAACATGTCACTAAATATTCAAAGGAGTTTTGTAAAAATGTGAAAGATAAACGGAAGAACAGTAGGTTTATTACCTAACTCACTCGCAATCGCCATCGTGTTCATTTTGACAGTTCTTGTATGAATGTGACAGCTAGCTGATTCCGATGCCGATTGTCAGTCCATACATGAACTGTCAAAATGAACACGATGGCGATTGCGAGCGAGTTAGGTAATAAGCCTACTGGTCTTATGCCGAAGATTAATAATAAGGGCCTTAATCAAATCAAAATCGTTTTTGTATATCCCAAGCCCCTTTTAAACATAATTTGTCTACTAATCGCGGTTCTGTGAAGATATATTAAAATACCAATGTATTTTTCCAAGTCTTTTAAATTTTGCCTCAAGCATCCCATTACGAAAAGTAAACGGCCGGCTAAGGCAGCAACTAGCAATATGTTAAGGCATGAAAAATGTACTCGGAGCGAGGGTGAGGTCAAACAACATTTTTTCTACCTACGAACTTTGCACAGGCTAATTTAGGTAAAAGCCTCTGTCCTCGCGAGAACTGAATTTGTCTACTCCCTAAGCAAGCAACTGCCCACCGTTATAGAGCATGTTAATTAATTATCAGATAAACAGAATGTGACTAGCTGGGATTTTCCTTGCGAATATTTGAATAATTAATTGTGACTAATCAAATATTGTACCTTCTTGATCTGACTCTGTATTTGAGCTTTTATAACACACACTTAAATTCTCTTTCTGCGGAACGCATTTTACAAGGAGCTGTAGAATGTTATGTCGCGTTATATTGGTACAAGTTTCGTTCTTAAGTCATATTTTTAATAATAGATATTAATTAATACATGTTTTAGTATCATAAAAAAGTTTCAAAGAAGGTAAACAAGCTGAAATATAAATCATGACAATCTTAAATCTACTACAGTTTCGAAGAACAAAGCTTCTCCGTGTAGTGAAGACGCCGAATGAGCGAAGTTGGGTAAAGAACGAGGCATTAAAATAATAAATAACTTTACATTGTGCTCTTCCGGGCTATTCTGGCGTTAACTGACTTGACGAAACGGTACTAAGGCATGTTTTAATTAGCTATGCAGTTTATCTTGATTAATTCTTGATTCTTGATTAATTAATTCTTGGTGGCTTCATTCATTCATTCTTTGTATTTATGGCAACCGGTCACTTTTAGGTTAGCAACCCTTACTGCCAATGACTCCTGACAACAGCACAGAGTATAACGTGTTTGACCGGTTTTTATTTGTTCCGAGATGGGGGTCTGTAGATGTGTGTATTTGTTGTACCTACGCCTGCAATGGACAGAGACAAGACATATAGACAGCACAAAACATTTCAACAACCACAGAACGAATGAACAACTACTGTGATTGGGACAGTTATTGGTGACTTAAAAGGTATCGTCGATGTCTCTCATATCCGTCAGGATAGTCGACTTTTATTTATTGTTATACAAAATTCCTTACATAAAATAGGTTTCATGACCTTCTAGCTAACGAATGTTTACATGCATTTCATTAGCGTTTCCATAATACAAATATTTTTTAAAGTTATAATCAGAGTGGGCGTATAGGTGGAAAAGGGAATCAAAATAGTGATGGGTTGCTAGCCGCATCGCCTGTAACATGATTCCTAAGATTTTCACCCATTCCCTCGATAGGTTTTTACCATCTGCGCGGGAAGAGAAGCAACTAGTACATTTTATGTTTTTTCTTAACTCCTGACCAGCATAGGAGAGACAATACTGCTAAACGTGGCCTTTAGGTCTTGTTACCTTAGGCTCTGTCTACCCCGTAAGGGACAAAGACGTGATTTATGTATGTATGTATGTATAACTAGAGTACAAAACTTTGCAGGGGTGTTTAGACAGCCTAACCAGACGAAATTGTAAAATAGGTAACATTCATGTTTTTTGTATTGAACTTACATCATTTCACGTCGAAAGAAAAGCAGTGGATCCAAGTGTTGTGGCGCCGACTGTACATATGCGAAGATGTGATACTTACCGCCATTCATTAAATTATCGTCATTGAAATGTATCAGATAAAATATACTTTTTACCTAAGGTACTTTTTATTCTACGCACTGGCAAGCATTACGTAGCTTTACACAAAAATATACGCAGGCTTTTATCGTATAGATGAAAATAACGGCATATTTCTGAAGGGCATCAATCTGATTTAACATACCTAACGCCGGTATTCGTGGTAAAATAAGTTAAATAGCGAAAAAAGGTAATGTCAGGACAGTAATCGATGAGGCTGGTTCAAGGAAACACATTTTCATATGGATAATATCGAGTTGTTTCCATATTCATTCGTGTAAACATAGAAATATCTTCTGATAAGTTGAGCGAGAATTCAAAGCAAATATTATTAAAGCCATGTCTTGGATCGGGATGAAAAAATGTCTGAGGTATATTGGATATTTGTTAGTACGAGTTTATATCAATTTTAAGGGTAGGTAGGTACTAGCTTCTGCCAGCTACTTTATCTATGAAAAATTTATCTATTTTTGTCCCGCGGGAATTAAGAATTTTTTGAGGATTAAAAATAGCACGATTTTATTCGTCTATATTGAAACTATCTTTTATCAAATTTCATTGAAATCGATACAACGGTTTTGTCGTGAAAAGGCAGCAAATAGGCAGACCGCGGGAAAGAATTAATTTCGCATTTACAAAACCTGTACTAGTAGGAATTAGTACATACGGCCATGAAGGTATAAGTTTTTAGCACAATTTGTATAAACAATTTAGACATTTTGTAGGCACGGCAGCTATTTTCCGATTTTAACAAATATGAGAAGGGTAGAATTACTGAACTTTCAAAAGACATCACTACTCACTACATAGTAGAAAACAAAGTCGCTTCCGCTGTCTGTCCGTCCCTTTGTATGCTTAGATCTTTAAAACTACGCAGCGGATTTTGATGCGGTTTTTTTAATAGATAGAGTGATTTAAGAGGAAGGTTTATATTATTATGTATTATTCTACGCAGACAAAGTCGCGGGCAGAAGCTAGTTCTTTAATATTATGTCCTAATCGTAGCAATGTTTAAAAAATCATCTTTTTTGTAATTGATTTAAACTAAACAGGCACAATACAATACAATACAATACAAATACTCTTTATTGAACACCACAAATCAGTACAAAACAATACAGAAACAAAGAACAAAGTAGACAATAGGCGTAGACGTAGGCAGGCACTTTTTAATTACTTACTGAATACTGTTACTTTAATTCGTCATAGTGGCATAATCTGATATTTTTCTAATTAGGTATCAATGAATATTGAAATGTTGATTGGATAAAAATGCTATTTATTATGTACTTACTGCTGCCCGCGACTTCGTCTGCAAAAAACTAGTTTTTCGCTATCCGGCGGCAGCTATGCAATTTTCCGGGAAAAAAAACTAGCCTATAATGTTAATCTAGGGTATCAGCTATCTCTGTTCCGTGAAAGAGTAACAAACATCTATCCATCCATCCATCCATACTTACAAACTTTCGCGTTTATAGTAGTATATATTTAAGTAAATATACATAATAAATATATTTCATAGTTTCCTTTGTCCTCTTCGCTGCCAGCCAGATATACTAGTTAGTTAGCCTCCAACTAAATATTACAGGGACCAACTTTATTCAAATTGAAAAGTTCTACAACGGCTTGATTACTTAATCTGGAACTAATTTTATGCATTTGTTAGCTCAGTTCAAAGCAAGTAATTACGAGTCTAGTTTATAATTTGAGTTTTTAGTTACGTAAAAAATTTAAGAGGACTGTGTCCAATATTTTGTGCTTATTTTGTACACGTAGAGGATTCACGAGCTAACGCCTCGTGTAGAATATCAAAATGGGAAAGTGGACAAACTTTATGTAAATTAAAAAGTATTAAAAAGGACGGTACACCAACTCGCGTTGCGATATTTAGAAATCCCTTTCCTATTTCAGGTTATATTAGACTAGCGACCCGCCCCGGCTTCGCACGGTATATTATGCATGTATTATACATATAAACCTTCCTCTTGAATCACTCTATCTATTAAAAAACCGCATCAAAATCCGTTGCCTAGTTTTAAAGATTTAAGCATACATAGGGATATAGGGACAGAGAAAGCGACTTTGTTTTATACTATGTAGTGTGTAACACATGTAATTAAACAAATTAGAACTACACTACAAGTATTACATACCTACATTTCTCCGTTCACTTGTATTGTCATCTTTCATTTTATTTTAAGCAAACTGATCTACCTACCTACGTATTGTTTTGCTTAGCTAGCTTATTACACAGTCAAGGCAAACTTCACTAATTGATCTATTTCAGTGCACATCCGACTATACTGACGAGCAAACATAACGAGTCACTTTCTACACCAAGTTGTATGAAAAGCGCCCCGATATTTTTGCACGTCCGTGTAGTTTGTTAACTGTTTTTCCGTGCCCAATTATCCCTGGAACAGACATGTCTGTTAACTCTACTGTAGACAGATGCCCACACCCCCTCCCACAATGGTTTGCCGAGTACTATATACGGCTACTGTGTCGGTGGCTAACTTCGCCTGCTGACCAAATAGATCGTATCGCTGCAAATAGCGCTATGGTCCAAACTTTGAGCTGTGTTATGCTTTTGTTTAAAGTACCTAAACATTTTGGTGCAGCTGCTAATACTTACGTCATCCCTTACGTGATAGACAAAGCCTAAGGTAACAAAACCTTAAGGCCACGTTTAGCATGATTAAGGGCGTATAGGTGGAAAGGGGAATCAAAACAGTGAGTGGTTGCCAGCCACATCGCCTATATAACATGATCCCTAAGATTTTCGCCCAATCCCTCGATGGGCTTTTACCATCAGCGCGGGTAGAGAACTGCTAATACTTGGATAGGTTAAAACTTGAGAATAAGCTCAGTGAGACATAACATTGAGAGCAACATATCAAATGTTTAATTAACAGCCAAAGGAGCCAATAAATTAGCATTCTCTTCTCGTTCTAAGTCGGTACACTCTTGACCGAGTGTTTGTGGTGGCAGTTAAGGCACACTTACTATGAGTTTTTTAGGAAAATAGTGTTAATAGGAACCCCCTTACTTACTTACCTACGTAGTACTGGAGTTCAGAGTTAACAGTTGGCAATGGAGAGCACTGCTGGTCATTGTCAATCAGGTCAGTTGACAGTTACGAAAAACACGGAAAGAAATGGATCGATCCTATTCTAAAGCCGGGCATTCACCCTGCCACCAAACAGATACAACCACAAAAAATGACTGAGTGTTAGGCTCGCAAAAAACTCACATCATTTGCTTTAATTTAGCTAGAACGCTCGCTAGAATGTAATAAACAGAGCGTTACTCACTATTTTGCGTAACATAGGCTAAAATGCTCATCAAAAGTGATAGCTCGTGTTCATCTGCACCTTTATATAAATCTCTTGTTTATTTCAATGTATTTATTCGGCATATAATATACTTATACACACATAATCATAAAGCCTATAACGCTTTTAAAGACCGCATATTACGACCAGCATAAAAGAACAATCTTCATATTAACGTCGAAGTCTTTGTTATTTATTTTCAAAATAATATCGCCAAACCTTGATTTGACCTAATTCTAACATCAGTCGATAATAGTTACTTTCTTTGTTATTTTTTAAATTACTATCACGTCATTTTCGTATAAAATGAGCGATAGAAAAGCGTATATTATAATATGTGTGTAGATAAAAAATGTATGGAGCTGTACATAATTATGCTACTATATGACTACTATAGAGCCCTACTATAGCGCTCCTGACATTAAATTCAGTAATATTCAAATTAAGGCTCAATGCAATCAGTACACCCACTTGGCTCTGAAGGTGTCATAGAAGTACTTGCTGTACTAGCTAAGACGAAAAAATAGGTAAAGATGTTTTACAACATTTCACTGTATTTTTGGGGCATAAAGCCTGTCTAGGGCTTATCACAGCCACTATTGGGTTAATCCGGCTTCAGCGGAATATTCGGTTTTACTTTAGTCCAAATCGAATTTAAATTTAAAGCTGCTTTTTACGAGTATTTATTTGATGATGTCGTTCGTTCAAATACGTAGTACCTAGGTTCTCAACTGGTAATAAAATGTATTCGAAACTTTTTCGAAGTATTCTTTCGTTTATTAAGCTCTAAGATGGTTTTAAAAAGACTGTCGCAAAAGCTGTTTAAGGCTTCGCTCTTAAAAGGTACATTCTTAGTCTCCCCTTGTCTTTGTATGTCTGCCAGCCTTTCTGTTCGTCTGTCAAATCCTGAAAACCTGTAAGTCAAAAGAAGAATTCTGATTTTGTTTCAAATAAACTTATTTTGATTATAGCTTTTTGTTCTAAGTTCAAACACAACTTTATTAGAATTTTTAAAAACACTTTAAAATTTAATGAAATATGTTATTGCCTATTGTTGTTGTCGTTATTGCCGCCTATTGTCTACTTTGTTCTTTGTTTCTGTATTGTTTTGTACTGATTTGTGGTGTTCAATAAAGAGTATTTGTATTGTATTGTATTGTATGTTTTAACTTGAATAATTTTTAAACTCACATTGGGTACATTCCCTCAATACCGGACTTTCAAAGAAAAACGAAACCCTTTTTATAGGATCAGTCGTCTCGTCTGTCTTTCCATCTGTCACAGCCAATTTACTCCGAATCAACTGAATCGACTAAATTTAAATTTGGCGCACCGTTATGCATTTTCTCGTAGATTTTCTTACCAACACGGTTCTAATACATGAAAATTGAATTTCGAAGCATAATGTTGCCATTCACCATGTTTATTCGAACCTTACAAATAATATCTTTGATGTTATTTTCAAAGGACATTTTGCTATCTTGCATTAATTACTAATACTTTATACATAAATGCGAAACATTGTGAGGGTGGATGGATGGATGGATGTGACAACGTGAGTGTGTATGTTTGTTACTTCTTCACGCTGAAACGACTGGACGGATTTGAATAAAATTTGGAACGGATTAAAACATAGGCTACTTTTTAACTCGGAAAATTGCATAATTTACGCGGGATAGCGATAAACATGTTAAAAATATCTAATTCTACGTGGACGAAGTCGGAGGCAGAAGCTAGTGTGACATAAATATTATTTGAATTTATCATAAAAACATATCTCTCGATAAACGTATAGACTGGGTATTAGATTAAAGCGCGATACTGAAAAGAAAACGAGATTTTTGATTATCAACCCGTAATGTACACGCCCACATGCCTAACCAAACAAAGCAACGTTAATAACAATAACAAAGTTTTTATACCGATTTATACCGACCCTCTGGTATTTAATTCGTGTTCAGGAAAACACGATATTCCTAATAATGATCCCGCCCGACATATGACCGCAATTCGTTACGGGTTTTAAGCACTCTACCAGCTATCTGTGTCTGTTCTACAATGGAATATTTCCCATTCAGCTGATTCAATGAAGTGTGAACAGGATAACACGAATGGCTTCGTATCCAACAATGGACCGCTTGTGGCTGGTGCACAATGTTTGAAAATTTTAATTATTTCTAATTATTTGCTAATTACATAAAGCTAACTACATTATGTATAGTATTCGTGC
Source organism: Pandemis corylana (assembly GCA_949127965.1). Classification (NCBI taxonomy): domain Eukaryota; kingdom Metazoa; phylum Arthropoda; class Insecta; order Lepidoptera; family Tortricidae; genus Pandemis; species Pandemis corylana. The sequence continues at coordinate 8,113,790 of OX421866.1, read as the reverse complement.
AAGTTAAATTTTACCTCATTTAAAATGTTGACTCTCACAGTCAACTCGTTTTGTATTATATGAAACTGTCATGTGTTCTTTCATGCTGGTCTGGGAGCAAAGAAAAAACATAGAATGTACCAGTTGCTTCTCTACCCGCGCAGATGGTAAAAGACCATCGAGGGAATGGGCGAAACTTACAGAAATCATGTTATTGGCGATGAGGCTAGCAACCCATTACTATTTTGATTCCATTTTCCACCTATACACCCTCAATCTTGCTAATTGTGGCCTGTAGGTACCTGATACCTTAGGCTTTTTACGTGATTTGTGTGTGTGTGTGTGTGTGTGTCATGTTATTAACGTCATCGCATCTCGTTAGTCCATTGTTTGCAATTCCTAGAAATAATACGAGGGAAATATTAATATATTATAAAGAATCGCTGAAAATACGGAGGCAGCCAGTTTCAGTACTTGACGGAACAGGTGAAACGTTTTTACTCTAGAGCGGTATTTTAAAATTGAAACGAACCTGGAAATAATTATTATAAACGGTACCGAAGTTATTTTAATGAGAAACAGCCCGTAAATGTCAGCACAGTGGAAAGAGGTCTGCGTTCGTTGTTCCCTTTCGTAATATAATGTGCCAAAAGCTTAAAAACACAATTTGCACTAATAGACTACAGGCCCACGTACAAAAAAATGTGGGTCATATGAACCACCAGGTGACGTATATAGGACGATATAAGAGCATAAAATAATAAGATTCAGCACTATGCCGTCACTTGTAAGCTGTCCAACTGGGTGCTGGTGAGAATTCAAAAGTGCAACCCTCGATTTTTTCCCCTTGTCGCATGATTTTTGTACGGCGTTGCGGAATAATGGATTAGAAGCTGTATTGAAACAGTATGAAACTGATGCCGTACAGAATCAAATGACCAAATTTACCCTGGAAATGGTCAGAAAATCAAAAAAAATTACCGACTTTGTGGCGCACCATTTGTACGGCATCAGTTTCATACTGTTTCAATACAGCTTCTAATCCATTATTCCGCAACGCCGTACAAAAATCATGCGACAAGGGGAAAAAATCGAGGGTTGCACTTTTGAATTCTCACCAGCACCCAGTTGGACAGCTTACAAGTGACGGCATAGTGCTGAATCTTATTATTTTATGCTCTTATATCGTCCTATATACGTCACCTGGTGGTTCATATGACCCACATTTTTTGTACGTGGGCCTGTAGTCTATAACATTTTATAAATTTGTTTCACTCGCTTAAAATATACGTTACTACATATTCATAGAAACGTGAATAAATATATAGGAAGAATATGACAAGTGGAAGATTTAAACCTCTAACATTTCAATCTAGCCATTCGGATTTCTCTCGCGGTCTCCCTCACTCGGCTGATTCAAGTATCATACCCATAAGCGTGAGTGCGACAGCTAGAAAAACCCAAATGGCATTCTAAGAGCTCACGGACTGTATAGTTTAGTCAGTAAAGTTTGAAACAAGAAATTTAGATATATTTTGTCTATTAATCTGTTGATTAATGAATTATAATCGCACTAATAATGTCAATATCCAATTAGTAACTGAACCAACATCACCACAAAATATAATTAGTTTCAGATGTACTCAGATGGACAGGGTTAACACAAACCGCGATCGTTTAGTTTGAAAGATTTGGTTTAATGAATTCATTGTGTATTCGGCAAAATTAAAATTTGGCCAAAATTTGGTAAAATCAACGTTTCAAGATAAGTTTGGGAAACTGAAGTTAGCGTTACAATAATCTTACAAATTTCAATGCAAACTACCCACCCTGGTAACATTAAACCGATTCAACTAACGCAAGGTGTTTCAAATGACTACTAGACCGTTTGTAATTGGTGGAAGCTGAGGAAACGGAAAACGCATATAAATTCGTGATTTTAACGACAACAATACTACTAGTACTAGGTACTTAAATAAAAATATTTTGTTGTTTTGTGAATTGCCTTCAAAGTTATACATACTCTTATATGTGTAACGTAAAGTTATAAAAAACGTTTCATTATTAAATTAGATATTTCATTTTTAGATACCCTGAAAATGGATTTGCAATTTGCTTTTATGACGCCATTAGAGTTTTTTAATTTTATTTATTTATTCATTGTCAAGTCATGTACATACATATAAAGATGTTAACATTGTTCTAAATCAGTCCATGACGCCCTGTAAGGGCACACAATAGTAATTCTCGCCTATTTTTACCCATTGAATATCTTAAAGATGCCATGAAAAATACTGGCGTACTTAAATGAAATGTGAACTCAAATTTTGAAACCTTAGCACACGAGCCCGCATGAAGAGGCAATAACGTGACCTCAACGCAGTCTTACTTAATTTCCCATCTTAATTTTAATTACTTTCATGCCACCAGTGAACACTCTGCTTAGGGCGATGACACATCGAGAAGTCTCATTTCGCACGTAAGTGCAATTTCATAGAGATTTTTGCGAGACAATTTGATTTTATGCTGCCATTAGAGCATTGCGTACAGTTAAGTGTTTAATGTAATTAAATTTAATGGTATTGCTCTAAAACAGACGATTAGACATGGGTTAGCGAATTTTAGTTCTATGGTATCTTAATAGGTTATGTATAATACAATAGTTGACGAATTCATTACAAATCTTAATTTAAAACTAAAATAAGCCAGGTGCCTTTTTAATGAAAATTACCGACACAGACTGTACCGGAGCACAGGCAGACCGAAAAGAAGATGGCGGAACGACTTGGAGTCTTTTGGGCCGGACTGGGGACGCAGACGCCGATAGAGACGGGTGGAAAGAGAAAGGGGAGGCTTTTGCCCAAAAGTGGGCACCAAATAGGCAACTCAAATGAAAAAAAAAGTATTTCGTTAACTAATTTTAATACTCGTCTGCGTACGTGTTACATATGTATCAAAAGCTCGGAGATCAAAAGCAAACACACAATACCGTCTTCACCATAAAGGCACACGGGGCCCGTGCTCAGGGCCCCATTCTCAGGGGGCCCCGAAGGACCGACAATTTCTATCACACATTTTATTCTCAAAATATTTTTGTCGGGCGTACTACACTTTTTTCTGCCTTTTTACTTCCCAAAAGGGCCCCAAATTCTTATGTGCCCAAGGGCTCCATCCTAGTTTAAGATGGCCCTGCAAACACACATTATAATTCATAAAAAATGAAATTATCTTCATGATTTTGTTAATTAATTAAAACTAGTAACTAATATCTATACAAAACGTGTAAAGGTAAATTTACACTTTTCGGATCAACGCTTCACGTCAATGAGACTCAATTACACACACTATTGAACTAATATTACCACGATATTCTGTTAACGTACAAATCGGATACTCGTATCAGTTTCAATCAACAGTTGAAATTCGTAATTGTGATTTTATTTGCTTTGATGTCATATGCATAATGTTTGTTCAACCATAGATAGCTATCCCGTTGACATAGTGACATGAAAAATAAATACGTGCATTACGGCACTTCGGGACTGGGAGTACAGTGTTCTGGAGAAGGTATCAAAATGGCGAAATGTGATAATTTTACAGATCTGAACGACGTCACAGATATCAATATCACCGGACCAAGCACTGCTCTTCCCCTTGGACGGATCCAAAAACGAACCACAGCTCTTGACCACACGCGGAGAGGTAACCCGACTCGCAATCCGGCGCGTCATCTGTTCCTGGGTGAACATATCTGAGACGGCATCGGTTAATGATTTCCTGGCAGATTCTGAGGGATATCATTATCCGTTGGCTAAGAGCCCGACAGGAGGGAGGGGTCTTTTGACTTTGTACCGTACAACGTTGCCGACATTTTTGTCACAAGATTTTTGAATACTGAATTAATTAGGTACTTTGACATTGGCGAAATCATCGCATAGATCGATGAAGCCATATTAAAAAAGAAGAAGATGGCGCGCCTCTTCACAGATGAGTATATACCTACAGTAAAGCGCGTGCTTATCTATAGATATCTTAGTGTGTGTGGTTGATGTACTTACAGCGACACCAAGGAAGTGGTACATAAATACAAAACAAATGCGAGTCGGACTCGCGTACCGAAGGTACCCTACAAATTCGACAAGTGAATATAAGATCCAGTGTTAGCAGAGCCTTTCTAAGTAAGCAAAATATTGGCAGTGTGAGGTTATCTTAAGTCGTTACTTACACAGATAGACCAGAAACATTTTTTAGATTTATTTCGTTAGTTGTGCTGTAAGAGCTATCTTCATTCTTAATTTCAATTCTCTAAGACAACTGTAAGTACCCTGTTTTTTTGGGAGCACAGCAATTTGTATTGAAACACCTTTTCTAATGACTGTATGTTTTGATTGACATGGCTTATAGGCAGGGCCGTCCTAAACTAAGCTGGGGCCTTTGGGCACACAAGAATTTGGGGCCCTTTTGGAAAGTAAAAAAGAAGAAAAAAGTGCAATGTGCCCGACGAAAATGTTTTGAGAATAAATGTGTGAGAGAAATTGTCGGTATTCGGGGCCCCTTGAGCATGGGGGCCCTGGGCACGGGCCCCGTGTGCCCTTATGGTGAAGACGGTATTGCTTATAGGGCTGATTTTATCACAGCTCTGAGGGATCGCAAACCTCAGACGGACGGACACCAAAGTGATTTTATAATCGTACTGTTTTTTTCCTTTTCAGGTATGGAATTCTACATAAATCACGGCTTTATTCCTTACGGGGTAGACAGGGCCAAGGGTAACAAGACCCAAAGTCCACACAGCATGTGGGCGCATAAATGGAAGTGGAAAGGGGAATCAAAATAGTGACGGGTTGCTAGCCGCATCGCCTATAAGATGATTCCTAAGATTTTCGCCCATTCCCTCGATGGGCTTTTACTATCTGCACGGGAAAAGAAGCAGCTGGTACATTCTATGTTCTTCCTTTGCTACCAGACTAGCATGGAAGTATGGAATGCTAATGATACATTATAATATATTATGCACATAGAGAGGTAAGGTTTTATGATTAAATAATAGATCATTACACCGGGACCGGGGTAGTGCGTAAAGTAAAACGTTTTCTGGAATGTTACTTTTCTGTATTCAAACATTGTTGTTTCAGGAACGGCTAGTTCGAGCAATACCGCCGCCAGGCAAGTTCGGGTCCGTTGTAATGCTACGGGAGATGCAAACTTCTCCTCGATAGTGTTTGTTCTACTTCATAATTACTTACCATCAGGTTATGTAGTGTTTATGAAATTCATTTTTAAGACGCCATCTTCGTTAACAGTGCTCGATTATTTCATTGTCATTGGAGCTTTACATTAACCAAGTTGCAAGTTAATCAGATCATTCGAATTATGTCATAATTGACAAAGAATTCTTGATAAATTTTTTGAGACTTCTGTTTTCTATTTCCATGATTTTTAGAACAACAAACAAGGGATCAAAATAATCACAAAACCTCTGTGCGGTCTTAAAATATCTGAATTATTTTAGCGTTTTCGATATAAAGCTGGATAATTGTAACGTTAAAAGTTTACTTTACACAAGAGTCATACCATTTCGAAGGAATACGTGAATAAATAATTATAATTTTCAGTAAAACACATATCCCCTTGGGTGATGACGGAATAGTTCCTCAGCAAATTCGTTCAATGCCCTCTCCATTACTAAACCCTCATTTAAGGCCGGTATCGTTAGACAAATAAACTCTGGATCGAGAGCGCAATACAAACCTAATTACAAACAACTTTTTAGCTAAACATGACACGGGGTTAACACGTGCAAGAGGGATTTATGTTAAGCTAAAACTTTGTGGCTCGTGTTGTGATTGAATTAACTATGGAACCCTAAAATTTGACGCGAGAGTATTTTAAATATGCTGGAGTAAATACGTTAGAAACATTTTAATTCACCGCCATCGTCTCCGGGTTCCAGATCCGATCTTAGCTCCCACTGCAAGGCATAGGCCTCCACTCAGAATGAGAGGGCTTGTGGGCTATAGTTCCCTCTGGTCTCGATGCGGATTGTTATGTACACGCACACCACTGAACTGCTTTGCAGATTGTCAGCAGGTTTCCGTGCGAAGCTTTCCTTCACCGAAAAGTTTATCATTTAGCTCATGAATTCCGAAAAACTCAACGGTGCGAGCTCGGGTGTGAACCTTAGACCCTTTGCATGAGACGGCATTTATTTTAAACCACCAGACTAACACCGTTATAAATTTATCATCACACTAATATTATAAAGGCGAAAGTTTGTGAGTGTGAGTATATGTTTGTTACTTCTTCACGCGCACACAGCTGGACGGATTTGAATAAAATTTGGAACGAAAATAGCTGGTACCCTCGATTAACACGTAGGCTACTTTTTATCCCGGAAAATTGCATAGTTCCCGTGGTATAGTGATAAACATGTCAAAGATCGTAGCTGCCTAGAGCCGCAACGTAAATAATGGTTGCAGAACATAACTATCAACATCAGCTCTTCAATCTAATTCTACGTGGACGAAGTTGCGGGCTTTATAAAAGAAACATTTCCCTTGAGCATTCGTACATACCGTATGATCACAAGACGCAAAAATAAATCAAATTGATTAGTCGGGTGCCCATCGAAGTATTCGTGTTCTTTCTTAAAATACCTACTTATATCTATAGACCGACCTCGCCCGCGCGGTGCAGGGGCGCGGGGTGGGACGATAACGCACCCTTCGTGGAAGAAAGACGTAAGTCCTGTAGATCCTTAATAGGACTTACGTCTTTCTTCCACGAAGGGTGCGATAAAGGAGGCCGAGAGAGGTGCGGGCGGCAGGCGCACTATCCGCCCGCACCTCCCTCGGTCCACTATGTCGTCCATCCCCGCGCCCCTGTACCGCGTGGGCGAGGACTCATTTAAGCGGTCGGTCTATAGAAGTAATTGATATAGGAGAGTTTGTTAACAAGATCGACTTTGTTTAGCGAAAACCCGAACCATAAACGATGACAGGTCAAACATTACATTCAGTCTCTCTTCTATTTTCTGAATTAGCTCTTTTTCAATCTATTATACCTACGTTCAATTCTAGGATAGTTATTATGAATTATGATGTTTTATGGTGAACTTGAAATAATTAAAACTACAACATGTACATAATATTTAGGTAACTATTCTTTACACTTTAGTAATCCTACGTGGTTTTGCCTCCGACTCCAGACTCCACCTTGCCTTGCTATCTTGAGCCAGCTCTCACCAACTAGGGTATGAAAAATCATTTCTGTTCATGAATCACTCCTGTATTTATTAACTTCATTCACAACAGCTCTCTGCTACATTTCCACTCATCGGAAAGTGTCAGCAGCCGGGAATGCGCCAAATCCGTCGGCGTTTGCACCACTGCCGCGGTAAGTTGCATGTCCGATTCAGGCGGCTTTACAGCACAATATCACATTAGTACGAATAGTGCGATAGTTAACTATCACGCGATATATTTTGGGCACCTTTTTAATCGCACCCCTTTTCTGGTGACACTGGGTGCGATTCTTCGCTAATCTTCTCCTGGCCGCAAAATTAAGTGAAGTTATTTAAAAAAAGCGTAGTGCGCGACCTCAAAATATATCTTTACTTTCGGTCCTGATTGTGATAATTCGTGTATTTAAATTAACATTAAATTTGTTATGAAATATAATTAGTTTGTGTTAGATTCACCATTATATCTTAGCAGATTTTATTATGGTATATTATCTCAACTGCATAATATTATAAAGGAAATGTTTGTTAGTTTATTTGTTTGTTTGCATTGAATTGGCTCCGAAACTACTGGACCGATAAAATTCTTTCACCGTTAGAATTCTACATTATCCCTGATGAACATAGGCTTTATTTAATTCTGCGCGAACCAAGTCTCGGTAACACAAGTTCTAATAAAAATTTCACGATGCTGCTTAGTGACTAAAACGCAAATAAAACAAGAATGTATCACTGTATAATATTTACCACTTCCAATAACACGTTACGCTTCAATAACACAACACATGACAATTATCCGCTCAAATCAATCATAATCAGACACCATTTAGACAACCTTGTTTACGCGAGAAGATTACGCTTGCGCTGTTTTTGATGGCGGTGAGTTGTCAATTCTACTGAAACCATTTGATGTACTGCGTGTGGAGCGGGTGACACCTCACCGGCAGACAGGGGACAGGCGTGACGTATGACGTGACAAATCCATCTGCCGAAACTCACAAATTGAATAGGCCTTTCACTAAGGGAAATTTCATATTTTGTTCTTTATAGGTTCATATTTTTTTTGCGCGGGGCGCGTAAAGCGTTCTGTGTAGTGGCCCCTTCACACGCAATAAACACATCATACACCGACGACGGAGCTCACATGATTTTAATAAAAGAGTTTTTTGAACTGTTGATGTGACATAACAAATGATATGCTCAAATACTTATGCTTTAGCTCGAATGGTCGATAGAGACAGAGATATAGAGGTCTGATGTTATATTTCAATCATTTTGCCGTATATTCGAGCAAGGAATTGTTTTTCCACGCCAAGGTGCAATGTCATTGGGTGTACTATTGTTGTAGAACAAAAATATTTACCTTGCTACTCCACTACTCACGTGCAAGCCAACCAAGCCTGTGCGAAATATACATGCTTTTCATGCAATCCCTCCCTCCACTACTGCCACATAAAACGCATATAAATCACACAAACATACGTACGCGTCTGCCCGCGACTTCGCCGACGTAGAATTATACATATTAACCTTTGTCTTGAATCTGTCTATAAAAAAACGCATCCAAATCCGTTGCGTAGTTTTAAAGATCTAAGCATACCTATATAGGGACAGACAGCGGAAAGCGACTGTTTTATACTATATAGTGATAGTGATATCAGCCAATCAGCATCAGCCTCAAATAATGTCTTGAATTCAATGAATATCACTCAAGACAATACAAAGCACATTTGAAATCGAAGAGGGAAAATAAGCACGGATGCTACGCCCCTAAGGCATGAGGATATCCATATGATGCGACATACTTTGGATTTATTTGAACGTTCTCAGATATAGTGGCTTCTGGAAGTTAAAAAGTGGGCAAACTAGGGCAAGAGCAGCCGGCAAGTGCGATTTGCAACTGAGTAAGTAGACCAAGGCCCAGAAAGTTTGCCAAAAGAGGACCGAATTTTAAAAATGAATTCAAAATTTAAATGTAAGGTATACAGTTATTTGTTTCATAAAATGCGGGTACTTATATCATTTTGCGGGTGGTAGCACCGTGTACAAGCTCCGTCCGGATCTCTACCACCTTATTAGCTAATGCTGCCGCCAAGCAGCAGTGTCGTTGCTGCTGTGTTCTGGCGTGGAGAGTAAGACACCCGGAGAAATTATTGGGACATGAGCTAGGTATTCTGTATAAGCCTCTCTTCTACATTATAAGTACCAATGAAGCGGAGAGATCAATTTCATTTCATTGAGATAAATTGTTTACTCTAATCTTGGAAAATTATAAATGGCGTTTTCACGCGTACATTCAGCTTAAACTTAAGTTTGAAACTTAATATAGCTTTTGTTTCATCAAAACTGCGGAAACAAAAGTTATTATCATTATTATTTTTTTAAGACTTTAATTTCGTCACTCTCAGTTAAGTCCACCTGAACAAAGTCATGGGTGCAAGCTAGTAAATTTTAAGGTATGTATGGCAGTAATTTTAATTTATTAATCTGTTGCTGCAGTCATAATCACTTCATAATTTACAGGTATTAGCAGAGAGCGGGAAAAAATACAGAAAAACGAGGTCAAAATATAAACTTTATAAAACTTTTTATTCTTTGGTGGAATTTGATCTTCAAATTTTTCCCCGCAGCTTCTTCCAGGGCCTGCACTATAAACAATTTTGCTGGAAGTTCCGACGCACGTTCGAAGTTCACATAGGACACATGTTTGCTGGAGGAGGAAACTGCCCCTAACTCCATAAGTCCACAGCCTTTGTAAGGCAAAGCAAACAGCCCCTTAAATAGCAAACACTATACTCAGCAAATTCATATCGCTGTGACCGGCACAGTTTTAAAATGTTGCTTTAGATACTGCCTAACTGATTGTTTTATTTTTGAATGCTATTGGGAATGGTACGAATATACCAAAAATTATAAGACGTTTTTTTTTAGATTCAGTATTTTTATTTACTTATAGATTTATTTCTAACTAGCGTTCTACTTTTTTCATTTTTTTTATTTGTTTTTTTTCTCCTTAAAAACATATCGTGGAACTTCAAGATCATAATTTTATTATGAAAAAAACCGATTGGCTGCAAAATCGGTTTACGAACGATAGTTTTACGTGATAAAGTCAAAAAGAAACATATCCAAACTGCTCGCTCTGCCGTCACGCGAGAAAATCTTGCCTCTCTATCACTTGTTCCGCGCTCTCGCTTGCACACTCTGACGTCACGTGGAACGTAACGCAATGAGTCATGCTTTTTCGTGAGTGCAGCCGGCGTTCATCGATTTAAAAGACGTTATCACGTCAAAAGAATTAGCCGAATTGGTCTAGCCGTTGTCGAGTTTTGCGCCTAGCAATGAGTATTTATTTTTACTTATTAGATTACTTATCATCAAATAAGTACGTCCATTTCTTTATTCAAACTAACTCTTGAAGTATTTTGCATCATTCACTTCTACTAATTCACAATTCAATCAAAGTGCTACGCCGTAGCAGGTCTACGACCGTAGGGCATCGTAGCAAACTTAATTCATTCTAACATTAGTTGAATAACCGGTTAAAATTAAGTAGGTTTCGCGTATAGGGTGTTCTACATAACAATATTTATGTGGTGGCATGATCGTATGATTCGTATGGTACAATTTTTGTTTACACAAAACTGTTAGCATTTCGAAAAAAGGCATTTTAGAACAGGTTACATCGGATTTATTTCATTAATTTCTTAAAAGGTCGATGACTTCACTATAATTGAAATTAGACGAAACGATCATTTTGACCTAACATTATATTAGGACAAAAAAATATTAGACCACCTTATGCACTCACGAAGTCAATGTCATCACAAAATCATTCAGATTTATAAAAATTAAAGGCGACACAATTCCACCATTTCGTGTACCTATTTGTATCAAACGCTATCAATTTGTAATACAACTAATAATAGTGTATTAATAGGCTGAATGCCTGACTAATGGAAACTGAAGGTTAAATTATTAATAAGCTATACGTTATTACGTCCAATCGCTAATGGCATTTACGCCCCATTGATTTCTATCAGAGAACAAAACGTTCCACTGGAAATCAATTTGTATTAATTGCTTATGGCATCTATATGCTTGTAAATCTCATATGTATGTATATCCGTGTATGTGTCTAACAATGAAGTTGAAATTGTTTTTATTTATTACTAACTGTTGCCCGCAACTTCGTCTGCATAGAATTCGTTTATCGCTATCCCCAAGAATTACGCAATTTTCCGGGATAAAAAGTAGCCTATGTGTTATTCCAGACTATAATCTATTTATGTTTCAAATATCATCCAGATCGGTCCAGTCGTTCCGGCGTGAAAGCGTAACAAACATCCATACATCCATTCTTACAAACTTTCGCGTTTATAATATTAGTAGGATCTTTTGAAATACTTAATACTAGCTTTCGAAATGGAAAATGACTTTTTTCGGTTATTCTATTTAAAAACTTTGTTCTAAAATGAGTAACATTGCCTACAGACATAAATCACGTCTTTATCCCTTACGGGGTAGACATAGCTTAGTCTAACAAGAGACCCAAATGCCATGATTAGTATGCTTGTGAGCGTATAGGTGGAAAGGAAAATCAAAATAGTGGTAGGTTATTAGTCGCATCGCCTATGCCCGTAACATGATTGCTAAAATTTTGGCACATTCCCTCGATATGCTTTATCCGCGGGAAGAGGAGCAACTGGTGTACATTTTTAGGGTTCCGTACCTCAAAAGGAAAAAACGGAACACTTTGTTGTCCGTCTGTCCGTCCGTCCGTCCGTCCGTCCGTCTGTCAAGACCCTTTTTCTCAGTAACGCGTGGAGGTATGAAGCTGAAATTTATATCAATTACTCAAGTCTACTGTCCCTTGAAGCTGTGAAAAAATCAAACTTCTAAGCCAACGCAATCAAAAGATACAGCCGTTTATGCCGCAAATTTCCGCAAATTTTCAACTCTCAAGGGAATCAAAACCTACAAGGTAGTTCCCGTGAACGCAGAATCTTGAAATTTGGTATGAAGGTAGGTCTTATAGCACAGATTAAAGAATAATTGCGAAAACCGTAAATGTGTATGTATGTCTGTATATAGCAGTGACCAATATAAAGTAACCCCACACTGCGTACATTTTGCTTTGGAACAGGGCTCTGCTTACACTGGTTTTAGATATTTATAGATAATAATACGGAACCCTCGGTGCGCGAGTCCGACTCGCACTTGACCGGTTTTTTTCTTTTTTCTTTGCTCCCGGACCAGCATAGAAGATAATTGCCCACTAGTCTGTTATTTTTTTATATTTTGACATCATTTAGTATCGGTTGTCCACATGTGACAGTGATGAAAATCAGTTTTCAACAACTCCGATTGCATTTGTGCGGTCTCTAGTAACAAAATTGAGTAATTGAAAACACAATATCGTTAACCTATTCAAACTTTAGGGACATTGTGTTAAGAAATACCCTTGTATGTACATATCTATTGTCGTAGAATTCTATTCATTCACAAAATTATTTCAAGTCACATTTTGATTATTGCTTTTCTTAGCAGCAAAACCAATAAGCCGTTCCAATATATTTGTTTTACTTGAATACTTCTCAAAAACACATCCACAATTGTAGAGTTTCGATGGTTATTTCAAACAAACTTTTCTCTGCGGTTTTGTATGCGAGGTATTCTGCAACAAATTCCTCGCAGGAACTACTCGTCCTATTTGAATAAACAGTATGACAGGTTTTCTTATTCATGAATTGGAAAACTTGTATACGGCACCCTGGCTGTCTCCAGTCTTCGTAGCCTGTAGTGTAAGTTTTTGACTCAAAAAACGTCATCAAGGGCACTGCATCAAGCATGTTGTAGTATTATGGACTACACACCATTCATTTTCGTTCATCAGAATAGTCTTTCCAGGCCCATCTCGGCCTCTCAGTACGGCATTCCGAAGAGAGTTCCGCCACGTATTTCGCTTTACCATCGTTTCCACAGAATTCTGGAAACTTCTGGAACTGTTTTAAGTTGTTGGAGATTCACTGTTGCCTAAACAGTGCAGTGGATGTTAAAGTCTATGGTTTGTGTCGTAGCAACAGTCTTTGTTTACAAATGGACATTGTCACTTAATAAAAATAAAGTCTTACAGTATGCACATTAATATTCAGAGTTTCCTTAAAATAATAGGTAGAGTCCATCAACTAGCATTACACTAACAGTGGAAACATTTACATAGTACAAATCACTCTCAACATACCAATTACCTTCCACGATGTTTTTCAGAGTTCTGAGGAACTCTATAACTTAGCGCTTCTGGTACACAACTGCGGCTTTTTCCTTTATTTCAGTTGTAAAATTTCGAGATTTTTTTCTTTAATTGCAATTTTTGGCATGTTTTCATTGTCATGTTTACATCGTTGCTATGGTAATATTTATTCCAAATCGTCGCTCACCAGTGAATTTCATGATCAACCTTTCCCAAAATTCACCCATTTGTCTTGGCCCTAACTCGAAATTTAATCATAATTAAATATTTTAAGGCATTCTTATTTTTGCACCACAGTCGCGAACGGAACTCGCTAAAAAGGTATAAAAGCAAACGGCAATCATCTAGTTCTCAAACGAAATACATCTAAAGGCCTTGTCCCGACGCCGGGACCCTGCAAAACCTCTCTCTCTCTCTCACGTCGTAACTTTAAAAAAGTCTCATCATAAAAGTCGGTGGCCCTGGTGTCTTTCATCTTACGCCAGTCTGTATAATGTAACCTGACCAGGCGTCAACTTAGGTGCGTACCAGTTGCCACACCCACTTCTCCGCTTACCCGCCATCATCATCGCTGCCTCCGTGGGTTCCCACTGTTCGCCTTACCCACTCCATTACTACAACTGGGACAGCCACCCTGCCCCTTCGCTGAACAACGAACTCCTGGGCGTGGGTCATCTTCTGTACCCAGCCCAACGTCCACCGTCCGCCAAGATCTTGCTGCCTACATACTGCCTGCCTGCCTGTGACTGACACATTGAAAATAAATTGTAAATGTTTTGATTTATTTTTAATTTTAATTTAGTTCTCGCATTGTACCCGCAATTCTGGCAGAAATCGTTCATGCCGTATGCTTTCTCTACAAATTTGCCGTCAAAGACATAATTAACGAGCTTAATGTCCATTAATGGCGTGTTTCTCCAATCCCATTAGTAAGATCCGCGTCGCATTATCACGTTGCAGGGGAAGCACGCCGCAGTGTAGCCACGCAGCACCCCTCGGCTAGATGGAGCGATGATCTGCGCAGGGTGTCTGGCAATGACTGGATGCGCAGAGCCGAAAACCGGGCTCAATGGCGCGCCTTGGGAGAGATTATGTCTAGTAGTGGACTGCGATAGGCTGATGATGGTGCTTCCCCTCGCACGGCGAGACATTGAACTTATGTGATTAGTTGGATTATGCATAACGTGACCATACGTCCCGCTTTGGGCGGGACAGTCCCGATTTCAGGCAGTCTGTCCCGGTGTCCCCAGCGAGGCCGACATAGTCCCACTTTTGAAACAGACCAAATGATAATTGAAAATGTACTTTTTCCGCTCGAAATGCGTGGTTCAGCGCCGATATTTTGAAACAAATTTGTTCAGCCGAAAAGTACAAAAATACGACTTAAAAGTCACGCAGTGGCGTGAGTGCCCCTACTGGGGCTTAGTAAGTCGTGCCTACTTAAATATTTTGTGTTTAGTGCTTTGATTGTTTTGTGTAATTATATTTCCTATAAAAAAAAACTTACAAAACACTAAAAACTTTTTACTATAATACAATTCGACTGATATTCCGCTCTGTCAAAATGTAAAATGGTCACGTTAATTATACATCTAACCACCTCTATTAGAACAGAAAAAATCCAATAAAAAAAGACATTCATCGCGTTCCACTTCTAAAATTTTTTAACAACTGGTATGTACAATATTGTAATATCTTAAGCGTCTTGTTTGTGCAGGGCTCCCGAGCCAGTAGGTATAGCAGAGTCAACTATGAATTAAGTGTTCAGTGTTGCCCGCGACGTGTTCTACATTTTTTGCTCGTTACTCAACCCCTTTCTGTCGCCGTTATTATTTATAGCCAATGATGCTCGGAAAGCAACACCATTTAAAATATTTTATTCACGAAACCAGACCACTGAGCAGCCTAATTTGTTTTATGGCCAAAGTTGTTTGTACTATTTTAATTGGATAGTGGTTGAGAAGCGTCTTTGCGGTTTGAGCCAGTTTATCGAGTAGAGAATAAGGAGAAGAAAATATATATTTAATGCACTTTAAACCTTCACTTTGTCGGTCCCTCGTTTAATGCTTCTCTCATTTACTCAAAGGTTAACTGGTAGAGATTCCTTATAGGGATAAGTTCGCCTTTGTGCATATTTTAATGTTATTTTTTTGTGAATTATATCTGTTTCTTTATATTTGTACAATAAAGCATTTACTTACTTACTTTATCGCAATTTTTACTCGCGATTTATTTTTTTCCTATTAAAAACTTATTGTAATGATTTTCTGGTAAAATACATACATACATACATAAATAGTCCGAAACATGTCGAGCATCACTCGACCTTTTATACGTGAGTTATCCGTTTATGTGTAATTGTGATATATACATACATATATAACGTCTGTATCCCTTACGGGGTACACAGAGCCCAGTGTATAAAGGCCACGCTTGGCATGATTGTGGAGGTACAGGTGGAAAGGGGAGTCAAAATAGCGATGGTTTGCTAGCCGCATCGCCTATAAAATGATACCTACGATTATCCCCGATTCTCTCGACGAGGTTTTTACCATCTGCGCAGGAAGAGAAGCAGTTTGTACATTCTATGTTTTTTCTTTGCTCCCAGACCAGCATGGAAAATATAATAGCATGATAAAATATAACTGCTCAGATCTGTTCTGTTTTCCAGTCCATTATGGTTGCCTGGCAGAGATCGCTCTGTAGCGATAAGGCCGCCTATTGTTACCTTGTAATATTCTGTGTGCCTTTTTTCTGTTTTGGTTGTTATTATGCGGTGTTCAATAAAGAGTTATTGTATTGTAATGTAAAATTACTCACTAGCATTAACAGCGAAACGGAGCTCATCAAACTGAACAAGCATATGCTAATTCCACTCTACAAACTGATTCACAAATAGCCAAACTTAGCAACCCGCCCGTTCCTGTAAACGCCAGCACTAAAACGGAGCAACGAGACAGCCCCAATCCCATTTAGTTGTTTCAACAACAACATCACTCGTTGCTATAGTCCGGGCACGTATCTGTATGCAATCCATTTTTATGATGTCGACCCCTCAGGGCCCAGATATTCATGTGGGGAATATTGTACGGTTTGTTGCCGGCCATTTAGTACGCATGCAGCGAATACTGCTTGATTAATGGCTTTGGACTGTGGAAACAGAATTTTGTTACGCTTACTGTAATCTGAAACCCTTTTGAAGTTCCCGTTGAGCGGATTTGTGCTCTAAATATCATAATTGTTGTGTTATTTTGAATGGAACATTCGTCTGACGGCCTTGATTATCCGCTGGAGGCACGTGTATAAGCCATGTTAAAAGCGACATAAATATAGGTGAACTTTTAAAACCGCAATTCTAACAAACAGGAACTAAACATTTTCAACACGTGATTGTTTGTACTAATATACTAAAGAACTTAAGTTGCTTTGTTTGTTTGTATGGACATACGAGTAAGTAGACGGTTAAAATGTATGTATGGGTAAGGTGTTGGTGTTAAAGATGTTTGTCGAATAATATGAACTCGATTTAGATATATTGACCATTCCTTCGCAGTGCTTCAAAGTGCCATTATGTTATGTGGTTGGGGGGGTTAGATGAAACAATTTTTTGCCTTTGATCACGATTTGTTACTTTATTGTGTTTTTCAGTTTCCAAACCGATTTTTGTAGAAATATCCCCGAATTGTTCTTTAGGGCCGACAACGCACTGGCATCGCGTAAAGCGCTGCGGGTGTCTATGGACAGTGGTGATCATTTAACATCAGGTGACCCACTAGTTCGTTTGTCTGGCCTCTCTAACATAAAAATAATTATATCGACAACGATACAGTAAAGTTTTAAAGCAATATGTGATAAAATCAATTATTGCATGTCATAGCCTGGTTTTCCATACTGGTCTGGGAGCAAAGAAATACCATAGAATCTGCCCGCGCAGATGGTAAAAGGCCATCGAGGGGATTGGGCTAAAATCTTAGGAATCAGTTATAGGCGATGCGGCTAGCAACCCATCACTATTATGATTCCCCTTTCCACCTGTATGATCATAATTATGCTAACTGTTACGAGGAAATTACGGGCACAAGGCCTTTAGGTCTTGTTACCATAGGCTCTGTCTACCCCGTAAGGGGTATAGACGTGATATGTGTATAGTCTGGTTTTGATTTAAAAAATGAGAATGGTAAATTAAAACCGACTTATAGCTGCACAAAAAACGAAACCGCACTAGCAAAAACAACGCGTTCCTTAACTCTTGGGAGAATAAGAGGTTATAATTAAGAAAAAGTTAAATCCCGTGCCGTGTGTCTGATCCTGAAACCAACTTAAACCAAGTTAAAACCGCTAACACAAAGCAGAAAAACTTCCCGGTCAAAGTTTACACTTACCTACTTTACCAACAGGATCGGTAGCGCACCCTGTAACAGCACTTACGTCTCAACTCTAACTTTAAAACAAAGTAAAATTCAATTGTTAAACTTAACGAAACAACTGGACAAGACAAGTGTCCTTCAATTTAAAAGTACTGCTCCTAAATTGTAAGTCACTACATCCGTTTACGGCATTGTACTTCAATTGATTACATCATTATTTGTTTTATTTATAAGTGAGGACTAAAGTACCCATAATACAACTGTTTCTGCCACCTTCTTTGGTTCATATTTTTAGGGTTCCGTACCTCAAAAGGAAAAAACGGAACCCTTATAGGATCACTTTGTTGTCCGTCTGTCCGTCTGTCAAGACCCTTTTTCTCAGTAACGCGTGGAGGTATGAAGCTGAAATTTATATCAATTACTCAGGTCTACTGTCCCTTGAAGCTGTGAAAAAATCAAACTTCTAAGCCAACGCAATCAAAAGATACAGCCGTTTATGCCGCAAATTTCCGCAAATTTTCAACTCTCAAGGGAATCAAAACCTACAAGGTAGTTCCCGTGAACGCAGAATCTTGAAATTTGGTATGAAGGTAGGTCTTATAGCACAGATTAAAGAATAATTGCGAAAACCGTAAATGTGTATGTATGTCTGTATATAGCAGTGACCAATATAAAGTAACCCCACACTGCGTACATTTTGCTTTGGAACAGGGCTCTGCTTACACTGGTTTTAGATATTTATAGATAATGATACGGAACCCTCGGTGCGCGAGTCCGACTCGCACTTGACCGGTTTTTTTGTTTCTGTCTGAGTTTGCTTCCGACTTTGCACTTGGTCGGCTTTTTTATTTGACTTCAATATTGATTGACAGATAATTACGCCTTCAAACATTATTCTTCCATGCTGATCTGGGAGTAAAGAAAAAACATAGAATTTACCAGTTGCTTCTCTTCCCGCGCAGATGGCAAAAGTCATCGACGGAATAGGCGAAAGTCTTAGGAACCATGTTTTAGGCGATGCGGCTAGCAACATATTTCTATTTTGATTTCCCTTTCCAGCTATACGCACTTAATCATGCTAAACGTGGCCTTAAGGTTTTGTTACTTAAGGCTCTTTTTACCCCGCAAGGGATAAAGACGTCATATATGTATGTATGTCAAACATGATACTCGTACTTATTTTACAACCGTCTGAAATTAAATCAATAACGAAATAACTTCATCATTAGCATACGAGTTATATGCCTTGTACCATAATAATTTATTTAAGTCACCCAACCCAACCACTTCCACCAGTCTTCATTAAAGCATTCAAACACAAATCCTACGTTAAAAACTAATAAGTTACAAAACGTTTCGGATATTTTCACCCCTCTGTATCCGTATCAATAAATACCGTATGTAACGCCCCTCCAAATAATCAATACTTAGAACCGAGTGTACTATATCACAGCATTTTCCTCCTACTCGTCAAATCTTGAATACCAATTACGGTATCAGTTAACCCATCGAAACGATTTAGATCAGGTACACGAGACAATGGGCCCTTTAGCCCACATGAAAAAGCGATTGGTATCATCTTCTCAAATTTAACGGCACTTTGATTCACCTTGTAATAAACGACGTCGTTAAATCAACGACAAATTTAAATTAACCCAATGAATCTCAATAATTTCAAGTCAGGGTCACGGGGCTTATAAAAAATTTACATTATTCACCGTCCATTGTTTATAAAACAGTACTTTATTCTCGATAATAGCTTAATGAAAATGAATTGTTATTCTCGGTTGATCTTCGGTCTTATACAGGGTGAAACCTAAGTCGTTCAACGAAAAATTTTCTTTTTTAGTACACACGTATGTAAGTAACAATTACTTCCGTTGATACTCAGTTTTCCTTTTTATTTCGCGAGGCACTTTATAA
This sequence comes from Pandemis corylana, assembly GCA_949127965.1. Taxonomy (NCBI): domain Eukaryota; kingdom Metazoa; phylum Arthropoda; class Insecta; order Lepidoptera; family Tortricidae; genus Pandemis; species Pandemis corylana. The sequence goes on along the minus strand of OX421866.1, from coordinate 8,094,028 downwards.
AGCGACTGCATTTCAGTTTCGGCAATAAATGTTTTCGTGTGTTCCCAGGTCACATTTCTCAACCGTTTATCGTGTTTTTTTTTTAAAGATTCGATGATTGTTATGATTCCTTTTTTTTCGATTCAGGCTTCGGACAATTACGAAATTACTCGGGCTCCGAGGTCTACAGCTCACAATGCCACTATTTTGTTATTACTTAACTACATTTTGGTTATCCAAACCCGCAAAATGGTGTCAAAAACCAGCTGATAATATAAACTAGCAGTAGTGCTTCGTTAGACTTATGAAACTTTATCGGAAAACCTGGTTTCGATGCATGAATTAACATTCAGCCTGTATTTGACTTCATCTAAAGATAACGCAATTAATATTCATCCGTTGGATGACCGTCCGTTCTTCTTTAATTAGACAGTTTTCCACTGAAAGACACCTTGTTACACTCAGAATCACAGCGCAGCATCTCACATTCTTGAGACAAGTGAAATCTAACCTTGTGTTACAAGAAACAGAATAACATTTTGATGACCGAATGAAATAATGTATGATTTTGTAACAGTAAGCTTAGCGACTTTGTTTTATTGCTCGAAAACGCAAATTTGGGAGATAACTGAGTTTAATAGTATCTACTGAACCAGAACACAGTAAAGGATATTACTTAAGTAATTAAGGCAAAATTTGCACAAAGTCAGTACGGTACGGACGCATCTATTTAACAACAATTTCTTAGTCAGTTTTGTAACAGCGCTTTCACAGTATAAATTACTCTCAAAGCTATTTCTGTTTAATAATTATGAGAAAGAAACCAAAGAAATGAAAATGTATTTTATTCCGAAGGATTCTTTTACAAGTTTTAATTAAAAGTACGAGCTGCATACAAAGCAGTCATCAAACGATTGAATATTTTTGAAAAAAATAAGTTTAAAATTAAAAATCGAGAGCATTTATCTATGAATTTTTAAGAGTTTTCGCAAAGCCACGATAGCTCGGTTGACATATTATGTTTTGCGAGCAAAACTTTATGTTTGAAATATAATTAGAAAATTACCATGAGAACATTATTCATCAGTGTTGCAAATCATTGAGAGGGAACATGGACACACCTGCGAAGGAATACCATGGTGCGTGTGAAGTTCGCAACCACATGGGGCCAGCGTTTCATTTGCAGAGGAAACCTGTATCCAGCATAGATAATAGCGAAAAAAGGATTAAATTACTTAATCAACCAATATCAATTGAATTATTATCTGAATATTGTACAGAAAAAATATATTTTTCACAAAAACAAAGCTTAATATTTTTAGACAACGTGAATAGGATGACTGAATTATGCAGTGATAATATAATAATAATAATACAGTGAGTACTTACACTTTTTTATGTCGGAGTTTTTCATTGAACTGGTTTATAGAGACGAATACAGTGTTTTGGATGTTTAAAACTGTAATATAAACAAATAATTGAATGGCTTTCCATTCTTCCCAGCTACTCAGTTGCATAGACATGTATTTTTCGACATGAACCACTAAAAAGCCATAGCAAATTTCATCTGTACCTATATAATAAATGTCACAGATATATTGCTCATTTAATATACACGTAATAATATTATAGCTTAAGATACCAAACATTCTTCAAACACTAATTAACTTAATGTTTACGCAATTGAACTACGAAACTTTTAAATACAATGAACGTTTTGAAATTCTTTATCAACTTGAGTTCGTTAGGTTTCGATGGTAACCGAATAGTATTAAAGCTAAAGTGAACCTTCTAAATTATAAATTTTGCAGTTTTCTTTGTTCTGAAGCCAAATATATGATTCGTTTTTGATTAATCAGAACAGTAGAATTCTCTCATCTCATACCTTTAAAATTAATTTAATGTTCATGTACATAATGCCATTCTTATTTCATTACTTAATTTTATTACAAACTGAAAAGTTCAGCGACAAATTTTAGACTTTATCTATCTAAGCTATCCTACACTACCTACTACACTATCTATCCTACACAATACAGTCGGGGATTGAGATGTGGTCCCCCGCTGTTAACTCAGCTCAAATAATCGATATAATTGAAACTAACTATCCAAATCTACCGTTTAATCAGTAATATTTTCATATACGTGGCCATATCCGAAAGCGGTATAATAATTGTCTACAGAACGGTATCTACATTCATATCCGTATTCTAATTGGAAAGTTCATATTCATACCATCCCTGACGCAGGATTACAATGTCGCAAACCCTATTATTGTGCTATTATATTAGAAAATAAGCAAAAGTATGTTCCTGTTACCGTCAGTATGATGAAGGCTTCTTTGTTGCCGCGTTATATCGGAAACAAGAGAGAATACGGTATACTATGTTTTCATAATCTGTCAAACGCACGCCCAAAGAAGGACTCTTGGGCGAAAATTTACGTGCCTAGGGTATACTGGCAAATTACGACGCTTAGGGGTTTTTACACCGTAAATTTCATTCTTATGTTTGAGGCGAGCGTTGGAAGTGTTTTAACGTTATTGTTGTAATAGACACCGTTTTAATTGAAGTAATAAATAATACTCAAGCGTATTCTAGACAAAATATTAATTGCTAACTATGTCAGCAATTTTTTAATAATAGGGTTTTACTGAGTGAGGTTTTAGTTTTATTTCATTGTGTAATGTACTAACCTCTAGTTCACAAGGAATAAATAAATATCGGCGTGTATTTAGCAGTGTTTGAAGAATTGGTTTTATCGACAAACGGCTAAAAGGTTTGTTTACATTATACCGCATTATACGCAATTTATATCTGTACGGATTTAAGTTACTTAGGCTTCATTAAACTTGCAATGTTCGTATGTAAGTAAGTTAAATTGTCTTTATCAAATTTCGCAAATGCATTTTAAGTGCCAGTACAGACGAACTGCATTCCGACTGCAACGTAACCACCAACTGCCGGCTGCTCATACATTTTCTATTGCAGTTCCATTGTAGTCGGTATAACTGCACACTAACTACGATCGAAATGTATGGGCAGCAGTGGCGTGGCGTCAAGTATATCAGAAGGCAAGCCGAAGGGAATTTAAATAGCCTTTTCTCATCATTCTTCACAATAAAGTGCCCAACTGCCTTAAAATAGGCAAGCCGGTGGGAATCGAGTTCTATGAACGCCACGCCACTGATGGCGGTTACGTTGCAGTCGGAATGCAGTCCGTCTGTACTAGCTTCAGTTAAGGACCTCTGCGTTTTATTTGATACCCGTCCTACGTTCCATGATCATTATAAAAGCACTTGCCACCAGTAGCTTTCGTAGACTTGGCTTTGTCATCCGTAATGTCAAGGAATTTCATGATCCGGGGGCCATCAAGGTCTTATATAGCGCCTTGGTGAGACGCAAGCTAGAGTCATCTGCCATTGTGTGGAGCCCATTTGAATCGACGTACACCTTACTCTTGGAGAAGGTACAAAAATCCTTTAAGGATGCTTTATAAAAAAGTTTATGGGTAATATCCTTTTCTATATCCTTCCAATTTCATATTAGGCATGGTGGGCTTTAATTCCTAGGAGGTGCGGCGCAGTTATGCCCTTCTGGTACATGCAAGTCGCGGTTTACGAGGAGACGCTGATTGTCCAGATCTAGTAGAACAACTTCTAAGATTGTCTACTCCAGATGTGCCGAATTGCACTGAGACCGAGTATTCGCTCTGTTGGCTGTGCCCCCGGCGCGCACCGTGTCGCACTGGAACTCGCCGCTGCTCCGAGCCCTGATGCAGCTGAATGCGCTGTTGGTGTCGGCACCGGAGTGTTACTTGCTGGCGGAGCGGTGGGCTGCTGTGTGCTGTCAAATTTTATATTTTTGTGAGATAATGAATGATAGGGAATCGAGTGTCCCTGGGTAACGTCCCTTGATAGGTGTCGTTTCGCAGTGATTAGTCGATAAGTACCGTAAGGCTGTGTGAACTTTATGAATAAATAAACACTGGCCCTAAGATAACAGAAGCGTAATAAGCGTTAATGAAATAAACTAGTTGTTGCTCGCAACTCCGTCCGCGCAGAACACGCTTATCGCTATCCCACGGGAATTTTTCGCTTAGCGGGATAAAAACTATGCTATGTCCTTCCCGGGATTTAAGCTATCTTTATACCAAATTCATACTAAAACTGTTAAGCTTGAAGAAATAACACACAGCGACAGATAGACACACTTTGCTAGTTATAATAGCGTGGATAGCTTCTGTTTATGAATAAATAATTAGGTAAGTATTCTGGCTAGACCGTTTAAGATCAAAGAGACTCCCTGGGGCTTTGAGATGCCTTAAACAAATCATGCCAGTTGCATCAAACTGAGAATACGTAGCTTTGGCGTTTGCTTACTTGGTGGTGAAATTACTGACACATGGGGTTTATAATCTTTGCTATGTAGGCTGGCTCGCATCTGCGATCCTCTAGTATGTCGCGTGTTTATCAAGGGACTTACTTGCGGGGTTGGCAGCCTATTGCATAAAAATCTATTTATAGCTATGATTGTAACTTCTGACTACTATTTATTGAATTCAGGCGTTTGCTACTTCGACTGCGCAAGATATATAGGTAAATATATTGCAACAAATACGTAATGATTTATTAATGAAAAAATACAAAAGGTGAATTAAAACAAATTAAACTATGATTAAATTAAAAACTAATCTTCAAATAAAATAATTAAAAAAGGAGGGGCCACCGTGGCATAGTACCACAGACGCTGGCAGCATTCCCCCTTTGGACAGCGATACTAATACGCTGTCCAAGGAAGCTGCCAGCTCTGCGGTCACCCGTAGCGTCTATTAGCCTCTTCGAAATATCTTTGAAGAGGCTAATAGTGCTAGGACCCCACGCACCAAAGGTCTTAACACTGAAATGGACATATTTATTTTGCACAGGTTTATTAAGTATTTAAGTAGCGGAGTGGCAATGTAAATATTTTTGTTCAGACTACTATAATTTATCAAGGTTCAACTCTCTAAAGGTAACTCACTAAAGGAAGAATAAGGTGTCTACAGAATAACCTCGTTATTTATAAACTTTTGTTAAAGCCTTTAGTAAATTATTGTTCATTTGTTTTTATCTGTCACTTTGATATTGGCCTCCGTAACTTTTTATGAATGAGAAGTTAGGTGGTTGTTCTGTAATTTGAAAAGTCAGTCCGTTTACAGTTCTATGAATGGTTTTAAGCTTTTTGTTGACGAATGTATTTGAAACACAAAATACGCTCGAGTGCGCTATATAAGCCGTTGTTAAGATAATACAAATATCGACCACTGACCCGCACGGGGCTCTTCAAAGACCTATTCAAACATTTAAATGAAAATTCAAATTATCTACACACATCGCTTTTTCATTAAACTTCTTTAAAGTTAAACTTTGTTCGCGCGTCCCTGCAAATTAAACATAGGCTGTTTTGTTTTGAAAACTCCTGCAAGCGTAGGTAAACCTTTAAAAAATATTATTATTATGTACCTATAGATTGTATTCTACAGTCAAGGGCACAAATATATGTACGTTACCGAGACGTCAAAAACATCTATACACCTTTAGGTATGCCACAAACAATACAATATGGTCGGTGACACATATATTTGACGTGAAGGCTCTATAGATATTTATGCGATCGACTGTACAAAAGTTTATGATTACACAAACGGATATAACTCATGTATAAAAGTCGAGTGATGCTCGACATGTTTCTGACTAGTTCGTAGTTCGGAGGAAGGATCCTCTTGGAGTGCTCGCCCAGGCGGCAGCGAAACGAACACTGCGCGCCAGCGCTCTGCTCGCGCGGCTACTCGACGTAACTCGTTATCGTGTGGTGTCGTTAATTATATGATTGAGTCTCACAGTAGTTTCATGTTGAGTGTCTAAAAGTTTATCGGATTCCATTTACGAACTGCCAAAATGTTTAATAGTCATTCGACAGAAATGAGTCAAATTGGATAAAACTCTCGCCGCTTTGGAAAGCTGAAAAAATCTCAAAAATGCTGTATTAATCTGTAAATAAAGTTCACCCCACTTAACAACACAACTTCGCAAACTCCGTTCAAACTCGACAAATAACCATCGAACAAGTCTCCAAACGGTTTGTCATCGCGTCAACGACCTCTCGATCAGAACAAGTTTCCGTACGTCACATCCACGTCGAATCGTGCAATTAATTTAGAAGGTCACCCGTCTCTGTTTGCCTTGACAACCCCTGTAATCGAGTTTCGAGCGGTACATGCTTCAGCCCTGTAAATCACTAAATTTAATTCCGGGCGCCCACCGTTTGCATTCGAGGCCAGACTTCACTGCACTTGTGTACAGCTTAGTTGTTGCAAAGTACGTTTTCGAATGAAGTTGGATTGAAAATGTAGACGCGAACATAAAAGCGTTTACAATACAGTAACTGAGAAGAGCTCAGGCAAGCATTGTTGGCGCGTATTCAACGTAGTAGCACTGCAGATTTGTGAGGGGCTTGGGTTCTAGCGGATCTTAGAGGTTTCTGTTGAAAATAAAAGCAGGTTTAAAAAAAATGCTTTAGGTTTCTTTAAATCTGTGCTTTTCTATTATGCGAAGAATTTCCGGGGCTCGAACTACCTCCATGTCAAATTTCATCTAAGTTAGTTTGGTGGTTTAAGAATAAAGAGGTTACACACAGACAAACAGGGAGAATTACTTTCGCATTCTTAATATTAGCAGGGACTTTGTTTTGCATAGATACTTGTTTTCGCCCAAAAGTTTCCAATTTTGTACGAGTAGGCACTTAGTTTAAATAATGCCATGTTACAATTTTGTAAACAAAAATTCTGTTCCACAAGTTGAGTCCCAAATATTTGTTTTTAATTTTTAGTAAACGTGGATCACAAACACAATCCGGGCACAAAACTTATTTATATTTTCATTGTTTCGCTGAGCGAACATGGCAACAAAACTTGTGTAATTTTTCGCAGGTTTAGGGTTTTCGCCGTCTGACATGTCATTTCAGTTTAATAATCTCGTAGATATTACGTGAGAGGCAGCAAGCCGTGGCCCGTTTGGTAACGAGGGACCTAGGTTTTGACGTGAGTAGGGTCTTCGCCGTGAGACTTCTCGATCTCGATTTCATGGCTTTAAATTTGATCCCGGGAACTATTCGAGGGCTTAAATAGCGACAGCCAGTGGATATACCCGACGTTACGAACGGCTTATTTTTCAATCACGAATAAAATACTGTGTTGAATTTGGGTGTTGGAGATATTTCTAGAAAAGACTTCATTCTTTTGGGACTTGTTAAAAATACTATTGGGTCATTCGTTTTGGATAATGTATAAGGGCTTATTTAAGGTAACCGTCCGGGTAATCGACAGTGCAAAGAAAAATGTTTATATGTTTCGTGATATTACGTTAATTTATACATCTATACAAAACATATTCATCTCTTATGGGAGATATGACTTTTACCTTTGTTAAATGTTATTTGTTTTACATAGTGACAGTATAAAAAATACTCAAAATGAAATAAAATGTAAGTCAATAGAATTGTCCGAGTAAATGTCACATACTTTTGCTGGCAGTCCTAAAACATTTCATCCGAGTATGATTCAGGAAAAACAGCGAAAAACATGTGAATTTTGTTAAAGCTGAATACGAAATTAAATAATGGAATAAAACAAACGTACCTATTCCGTTGATAATATTTACTTTTTATGTTTTTACATTCCTGTAATAAAATAAAATGAATCGGCTCCACATTTTGAGAAAATTAAACTATGGATTGAACTAAAATAAGGATTCCCCTAAAACACAAATCGCACTCCATACGTTCTGCAGTACTATGTGGGTGTATTTTGTTTTTTCCAGTAAAATAACAGTGACTAGCGGAAATATAGGCAGATATGACGAAACTGTAAACATTTCGTTTTAGCTACTTTTACTACGAAATCCTAAAAAAACGGCTTGACAAACATTGGGACTTTGAAAATAACCTCATAGTCCCAATAAAATGGCAGCCGTGTCGAGTTTTAGGCTGGCTACGGTTTCAGTCCCAATAGACGACATGCTTATTTATATACTAACAATGAACGAAATCGACATTTAGTAGCTTAAATATCTTCCTGTACATTCTAGCTTCAACATAATTATAAAATACCTATGTTCATAACTTAACGTTGAAGTAATTTAGTACGAGTATTCGCTGTCTGCATCGCGTAAAATAAATGTATATTTAATCAATTGTTTTTCTGCAACGAGGAACAATCTTTGGATTTATGGAATCGATTTTCAAAATTATTTCTCTGGCACATAAACCTAAATGTTTGGTTTCATTTTTATTTCTGCTCCATCAAAGTCATTTTCAAAGTTATTGGTAAAATCACAAGATAAAACAGAAAACGTCTCATTTCCTCTTCTGTTGAAAACAGACGTATCAAATTTTGTGTCTGTCTTAATCGAAATTAGAAGTGACTCGTCCTTCGTAAATTTATTAGGTAATTGCGTTTGTGCTAACAACAGGGGGGTTTAATTCCAAATCCGAAATTAGAACTTTGTATTGTACCGTTCCTCTCACTCTAACATTAAACACTGCGTGGGCGAGACGGCACGATTCCAACTTCGAACTTCGAATTTTGAATTTGGGAGTATCCGAACAGTTGAGTTAGCGTATCTCCCTAACTAATTCCGGATACAGTAATTTTGGTGATAACATAATGAGAGTTGTTTTATTTTATGCTTTCACTGCAGTATTTTCCTCAATTTAATATAATGCTAGTTTGATGGAGATTGTTGAGTGAAATGATACTAGCATTATTATCATAAAACAACTGGAAAGTTTAGGGATCCAAATCACGAGTAAAAGCAAGTAAAATTAATATTAAGTTAGCTAGAAATATCTTTAGTCCTGCTTGTTTAAAAATACTTAAAAATTGGCCACGTGCGTGTCTGGCCACGTGCGGCGTAAGATTCCAAACATCGGTGCTCATTGTGACATGTACAAAGGTGGCTCACGTTTGAAATGGTTCGATTGTACATAGCGTTGGAACTTCAACACATTACTCGTTCATGGAGAAAGCAATATATTGGAGTCACGCGTGTAGCTCCTTAGTGTTATACAAAAAATCATCGGGAAATCATACGTGCGCGATCGCCGCCGGAGCAACTCAGGCGTCCGGTCACGTACGCGCGCTGAGGGCGCGGCGCCGCTGCGAGTTTACACTGCGCGATAGGACAAACTATAGGAGACTTGGTTGCGAACTTTATTAGAACAAGCTTTTTATTAGCGCAACTTGACCGTACTGTGATCTCTAATATCGCCATAGTGCTTATTATTTTATATAAAATAAAGTGAATAAATAATATATTAAACATTATAAATAGTATTTTTAGTGGCCTTTGTTACCTGTTGTACTGTGTTGTTTGACAAAGCTGGTTTTGAGAGTGTAAAACACAAAATAAGTTTCCAAGCCCAAAGTATGCTGAAAGGAAATAAATTGGTTTTATCAGAACATGTAAGGAATGTAGATGAAATTAGAACTACCTAATAGAATTACTTATTTAATACGAGCCAACATAATTCGCCAAACATCGGTGACCTTAACACCCTATAAAACAAGTTTAAAAATGGCCCATTTTCAAACCACCATAGACGAGTTTTACTAAGCCTCTAGAGTTGCACATTTCTGCCACGGCATGCGCTGTGATCGTTTTCTATACCCCCACCATACCTACACTTCGCACATTCTCAATACACCTATATGGTAACGTGTGTCAGATCCTATAATAAGATATTTACACAACGTGTTTGAAACGTTTTTAGTTTCAAAAAGAAGCTCTGAGATGTGCGATGTAGCGGAGTGGTAGGAGAGAAGAAAATCACCAATGAGATTGCTTCATTTTTGTAGGCTATATTGAAACTGCTATCCTATTGGTGCAGGTATTTTTTCGCTTTCTGGCTCATTTCTATAGGATTTATCAGCATTACTACTAAAGGCTTGAAATGGCAAAGTTGAGCCAAAGACTTGGTTTGTATGTAATTACTAAAAAAAACACTCCAACGGTCTATGAAAATAATATTCTCGCTTTCATAACATAGACCACACAAACCCTCCTGCCGGTCAGCACTATTGACTGACTTACCTTGCAAGTTTGATTGAGGGACCGTTAATTAAACCTTTCTTTTTCTATAATTTCCTAAGTCAATAGACGATTTCCTTTTCTATTCGGATGAAAATTTTATGTTAGATAAAATTTAAACCAAAACATACCTAAACTATTGGATTAGTTCTCATAATACAAAGTATGTATCTATGTATGTAAACTCTTTATTGCTCATAAAAATACAAAATTTACTCATATTAATATACATACATAAATCACGTCCCTCACGGGGTAGACAGACTTCTTTTAAATTAAGTACATGTAAGTAAAAACCAAAATAAGTGAGTGAACACAAAATGAACTCCATACAATTTGTACAAAAATAGAGTTAAAAATTCTGTGCTTGGTAATTTTTTTATACATTTCATACATACATACATACATAAATCACGTCTTTATCCCTTACGGGTTAGATAGAGCCTAAGATAACAAGACCTAAATACCACGTTTAGCATGATTTTGGGCGTATTGATGGAAAGGGGAATCAATACAGTGATGGGTTGCTAGCCACATCGCCTATATAACATGATCCCTAAGATTTTCGCCAATCCCTCGATGGGCTTTTACCATCTGCGCGGGAAGAGAAGCAACTGGTACATTCTATGTTTTTCTTTGCTCCCAGACCAGCATGGAAGAATTATACATAATGATGAAAGAATCAATGTCCCTAATAACAAATTTCTAAACGTGTCAGTGCCATACCGAAACTCAAAACATTTCACAAGTTTTCAAAATAATAAATATCACTCAAAACCATGCTCGAAAGAGTTAGATTAATGAGTTTTAGGAATTAATTAATGTAAGACTGTTTCAAATTTCCAAAGTGGACTTTGTCAAAGTGCTGGTTAATTAAACAATGTTGAACATAATTAGTTTGTTTCAATTAAATGCGCGACGGTTAGGATTTTATAGCAGATAATTTTGGATTCTGTTAAGAAGGAAAGCAAATTTCCATTAATGAATTTAACATTGTTCGTAAAACTTGGAGGTATCTTTAAAATATAACAAACGTTATATTGTACACGGCTTTAGTCGCAATTTTCAACAAAAATATTTCATACCAGTTGTTGCCCGCGACTTCGCTCGCGCAGATATAACAGTATCCGAGGCACCTTGGCTTTTGTAGACACTTCCAACAATAATTTTAAACACACATACACAAATCACGTCTTTATCCCTTACGGGGTAGACAAAGCCTAAGGTAACAAGACCTAAAGGCCACGTTTAGCATGATTGTGGGCGTGTAGGTGGAAAGGGGAATCAATAATTTTATATTTCAACCAAGTACCTAGTTTCACGCAAAACCTTGACAAATGAAGACACACTTAGGAATCACTTTATCCATTGGTGAAAGCCACATGAAGATTCGTCTAGTAGTTTTTGAGTTTATCGCGAACAGACAGATAGGCAGATGCGGCGAAGGACATTGTTTTATAATTATGTATAGGAATTATAAATGACGCGTGTTTTTTTATGACATGTTTTGCTTCGGAGTCCCTACTCGTATAATAAGTCTGTAGAGTGCATAGCTCAAGAGGAAAGGCGATACGTAAAGGCTGCGCATCCAGGCACGAAATTAAACAGCTTGCACTAACTTGTTAATCGTCTGGGCTCGTGCCAGGGCCTAATTTGGAGATATTGCTGACGTAGCCGATAACTTCTGCAGGAAGTTCGGCTAATTGAATAACTGTTACGCGAGATACAGCGCGATCACGCGGAAAAATATTACTTAAACAAATTACCTGTGTTCTGCTTTGCGATTTGGTTTGTCTTAATTACTCTAGTGACCAGCGACACACCTCCAATACTATTACACCTACCAGTGGCGGGGCAAGACCTAAATTTGATGTGGGCAAGACAGATTTCGCGAGGCCCAGTTCTGTGGCGACCTGAATTTATATCTTTTTTTATTCTCGCTTTGAAGCAATGCATAAAAAATTTTGAGGCGCGAGGCCCCTTGTACCGCGAGGCCGTAGGCGGTGGCACACGTCGCCCACGCCTTACGCCGCCACTGACACCTACAGGTTCTATGTGTATAAGAGAGTACCGGGATTGGCTGACCGACAGAATGACCGACCGACTGACTGACTGGACGACTAACTGACCGACTGAATGACCGGCTGACTGACCAACTGACTGACCGATTGAACTGACTGACTGACCGACTGACTGACCGCTTAAATGAGTCATCGCTCGTACGGCACGGGGCGCGGGCGAGGACTCATTTAAACGGTCGGTCTATAGTCGCCTCGCTTATAGCAATAAGACTTTTGTAAACGTGTAGTGGAAACTCTACTCGATTGCGCTCTTTTGATCGCCAATGGACCAAATTTGGCCGTCATCCGAGGATAAAATTTGTCTGTAATATCGATGAGTAAAGCCGAGCGTCAATCACTTTATGAAACATGTTAGCGACATGATAATAATATTTCTTAGGGCGATGTACTCGTTGAGACAACATGTTTTACCGAACTTTTGAAGGTTGAATATGGCTAGGCCGAGATGAAAGTGAATATGCAAAATGCAAGGATAGTATTTCACCAAAGAAATTCCTATCATGAGCAGCTCAAAGATTCTACGTCACCTGTGTAAAATCGCGTATGTACGTACGCACTCATGAAGAGAACTAAAGGAAAAAAAAGGGAGAGTTAAAGAAAAAAATCCGTCTGTTTCGTAGTGTGAGGTGTTTATGTCGTTGGTATTAGTTAATGTTGTAAGATATATTCGTGTTTTTAACCACCCATCAACCACACATTGAATCAAAAACTACCCGGTAAATTAAAAAATAATGATCTTGAAGCTTTTCTCGCAATTTAATTTAAAAACAATTGATAATTTCCAACTGACGTTTGCTCTAGCACTGTACATATTTAACAAGATTTGTTGATCTTAAATTGGGATAAATTGAACCCATAACAAAGTCTAGACAGCATAAGACAGTATTTAGCGGGCTACCCGTTACGGAGATCCGATAAAGGGACGCTAACCAACGTAGACCGGACTCGATTAAATGGGTTTATGATTTGTTCCGAGATCGTTCGTTGAGATAACTTCCCTAATTAATGTGTTGTGAGCTAATTTGTGTATTTTCTTGACGTAATTTAATTTGTTTTTGGACTTCGAAGCCTTCGCGTTTTGGGGTTCCATTTCTAAAGGTCCAAATGGAACTTTATTGCTTTTGTTCATCCATATTTCCGTCTGTTTGTCACTTGTCATCACTACATAGTATAAAACAAAGTCGCTTTCTCTGTCCCTATGTCCTTATGTATGCTTATATCTTCAAAACTACACAACGGTTGATGCGGTTTTTTTAATAGATAGAGTGATTCAAGAGGAAGGTTTTTATGTATAATTCTACGCAGACGAAGTCGCGGGCAGAAGCTAGTATATTATAAAACAAAATCATCTGCCGCGTCTGTCTGTATATTCGCGATAAACTTATAAACTGCGCAACGGATTTTCATGCTGTTTTTTCCGATAGGTATAACGTGATTTATTTATTTATTTATTTATTCAGTACATCCACATCATGTATATTACAGTGTGAGCCATAGTATCTGTTAATTGGTACATTAGTCTGATATACACGACAATAACGGCGTACATATCCATTAAAACTGCGACATTTCTATTAAAATATTACAATGAAAAAATTTAAAACATTGAAAAATATCCACCTACCTATCCATAAAAAAGTATAAGTAGTGATTCACGAGGAAGGTGCAAGTATATAGTTCGTCATGATTTAATGTACCTAAATAAGTTGAATTTAACGATCATTGTTGGAAGTGTCGGGATGAAATTTGTTATGTAGACAGTTAGATCTTCTACAATAATACGTAGACCTTTTTTACTCGTATTAAGGGGGGTCATTTATCACGGGATCGAGATTAACACTTATGAAATCCGGAAATCTCCATCGTTTTGTAAAGACTATTTTGATGAAGTACCCTTTCCACCTAAACGCCCACAATCATGCTAAGCGTGGCCTTTAGATCTTGTTATCTTAGGCTCTGTCTACCCCGTAAGGGATAAAGCCGTGAATGTGTGTACCAAGTAAATTAAATATTATTTCTTTAGCGCGATGGTTATAACAGTTTCTGCTTACATGTTGAATAGAGAATGGAATGTAAGGTTGAAAAGTTTGAATCTTTGTACAGCGAACGTGTTAAAAATAAAACTGTGCCAAAGGAAAACTATCCCAGTTAAAGCTGGCAACCCTCTCACACTTTTAACTTTAGTACACCTTAGAGATCGTATTCCGCTTTACAGTGTTTTTTAAAACTAATAGAAGCCCGTGTCTTTGTCCATTTTATTGAATCAAGCGTCACTTTGCGTATGTCCATTTCAGTGAAGATAAAACATTTACCTTGATACTCCTCTACTCACTGTGCGAAATATATATGTCCTCTGCTGCCACATAAAACAGATAAATCCCACAAACTTAACAATCCCCTACACCACAAAAACCACTCATCCATTTCGATCTCTTCCTGCCTACCTCTCGCCCTCTCGTTGTCTGATTGGGCAAATAAATTTAAAATTAACCCAGAATATTTCTTCCACGCTAGTCCAATGTCTTCTCTTCCCGCGCAGATGGTAAAAGTTCATCGAGGGAATGGGCGACAATCTTAGGGATCGTGTTATAGGCGGCTAGCAACCCATCACTATTTTGATTCCGCTTTCCACCTATACGTCCACGATCAAGCTAAACGTGGCCTTTATAGGTCTTGTTACCTTAGGCTCTGTCTAGGTAAGAGATATAGACGTAATTCATGTATCCTACTAATATTATAAATGTGAAAGTTTGTGAGTATGTTTGGATGTTTGTTACTATTTCACGCCAGAAGGGCTGGACAGATCTGGATGAAATTTGGAACATAGATAGATTATAGTCTGGAATAACACATAGGCTTCTTTATCCCGGAAAATTGCGTAATTCCTGCGGGATAGCGATAAACGAATTCTGTGCAGACGAAGTTGCGGGCAACAGCTAGTGTTAAATATGCTTCTGTATAGGTAGAGACAGTGGTGCGACTAGAATTTTATGCGTGAGAAAAAATTGAATATGTGTGCTAACCTTGTTTGTTAGATCAAACATTTCGTTAGCTCATGTCGATTCCATACAGTTTTATCTCTTATCATTATCGACCGTAGAAAGAAGTTTTGTGTATCCACTATGTAATTATCGTGATCACGATCTTTTAATACGACTGCAAAAGAACAATGAGATTTTTAGTTTTTTAATATTTAGAATTTATAATAGTTTTTTTACACGACAAGAAAGGCAAACGAGCAACGTTCTAAGTTATTAAACTAATACCAGTAGAAGCTGCCAGATTCTCAAAAGAAAGCCGCCAGAAACTTCTTTACTAATCTGGGTAGTTCATCAGAGCGTAAATATTTATAATTTTCATACTACCTACCAAAGTTTAAATTATCAAGAACTGTTTGCGGCTATTCTTAATAAAATTCTTTCAGTTCGTAAGCACGGACGCCTTCTTAAGTTTAAAATTGTTGTTTTGCAATCTTAAAAGCGCTAGAATTTGTGAGTAAAATGAATGCTAAAAGCTTTGCATTTATTTCAATAACTTTATGTAAACTATGTTGTACATTGGTAGCTCTTTACAGCGAACTAGTTCACAGTACAGACCCCGTAAGTGATCTACAAATAAAACGGCGAATTTGCACTAGCATAGCGCGCAATCTGTGTGCGGTTCATTAAGGTTTTCCAATTTAGTTTTCCCTCCTTTTTAGTTTTTGTTATTGAAAATTATTTAATTAATTCATGCATCATTTCATGCATTAATTCATAATTCATATCGTGTTACAGTACCTTTTTCCAAAACAGCATTGTATAACAGAAATAGTTTCATCATGTCAGCGAAAATTCACAACCAAATTCCAGTAGATATGAGATCGCTGACAAATAAAATATTCTTAGCCAAACTACGATTCTGGCTCAAAGAAAAATGTTTTTACACCAAGTCAGAATTTTTTGGATGTAAATAACTTATGATTATAATTTGTGATTGATTTTTTTTATTGGATTAATTTGTATTATTTTTCCTATTATTCTGACATTATTTTTGCTTAATTAATTAATGATGAAATGTGCTTATTATGATTATTATTATTACTATTATTTAAAATATAATTTAATTACAAAATTTTGCATGCCAATGTATGGTGAATTGTGTTGGTCCACATTCATCAACAGTAACAACAACAGTGTGAATCATCGACAGTATCGATGGCGCTATTTCTTTTTAAAAATTGATTGATCGATTTATGCCTAACAGCTTTGTACCATGATTCGAGCAAATAAAAACTTTGACTTTGACTTTGACATGTATTTTTTTGTTACACATAAGTCGGGTTCTATCTATTTATTACTTTATTTACGTAAAAGTTTATGGATTATGCAGTATATTTTATCTGTCTTTCGTTTCGCGACTCACAGACGGTTCTGGCTGAAAATCAGTGCTGCAAGTGTCTAACACCTCAGCGTTATGCTGAGCCAGCGGCCATTTCAGTTTTGCGAAGACACACAACGCTGATTATCTATTTTTCATGTCTGTGTTTTTTGTTTCTTTTCTATGTGCTCTTATATTTGTGAGTTTTACAAAAAGGAATCTCTTCTTTCTCTCTTTCTTTCTTCTTAAAGTCTACATTGTAGAACCACAGCTCACAATTTATATCGTTGTGGACTCTACTACGATAGAAATTATAAACTCCGTCAGCAAAGTTCTGATAAAATTAATTTCGTTGTTAATTGGTTCAAAAAGCAAACAAATTAATTAAAAATATGTTTTGCCGATTTTGAAAGTAAAGTGTGATAGATAATTCCTTGAAGATATTATCTGTTTAAAAGTCTATTTTATTATTATATAAAAGTCTATTTTTAGTAAAATTAAAATAAATAATCTTCCGATCCCATTCGCGACCAAATAAATTCGGTGCTTTATTAGCATCCAGTTGACTTGCTGGTTTATACTTTGAATAGTTCGACAGGCAATCACCAATCAGCCTGTAGATTACATAGGATTAGGCATCTACTGTTTACGCGAATTGATATAATTCGTGGTTAGCTCAAATCCTGACTAATGGTCATGGCGTGACTTCGAATCAGTGCGTATTTAATTCACTCAATGGGTTTAATTACATTATCGGTTGCCGGTTTACAGACTGTTTCCATCTCCAGTCTACTTATATATGTATTATGCGTGCAGTGTGTAATTAGCTCAACAGGCTCGTTACTAAGATTTCATCGCCATTTTTACTTCCGTCAAAAAATAGGATAGCGCACAAACACTGATCACATCCACTCCTAAAGGCTTGATCACACTAACCATTATATTCAAATTAAATTCAAATTATTTAGTAAGCACTATATTATGTCTATCTATGTATTAGTAAGTACACAACAAAATTAAGAACTAAACTAATGACTCGACATAAAACAAGTGCGCTTGCGCTTACAACGAAAGTATATTATAAACTATGCGTAAAGTAATTAAATTAAATGCCTAAACTAGGATATGAAAGTACCCTACAGGCAAAGGCAAATATAAAACAACAATTCTCGACTTTACTACTTGAGCTATCCGTTTTAATTATGTTTGTATTTCTCGGTAGTTTTCTAACGCTTACAGATAAAGCGACATCAAAGCGAACTTTCATAAAATTTGATGCCAGCAAGAAATTGCATACTTTAAAAAAACGCTCGGCCGTGCAAGTCACGGGCTTCAAACAGTTACATAGAAATTTTCGAAGGACAAAATACAAAAAACGATCTTCCTACGAAACAAAAGTTGTAATTTTTACCTCTCCCCAATACCCAAACCCGAAAGATTCGTACCAACCCATAGATGAATAAACCAATATAGTAAGATATAAATATAATATTTATTTATTTTAAAATTATTCACCAAACAACTAAGCGATTGCTGTTCTGTGATTGTCCGGATCGAGGTAAAAAGAACACTTAAGAGTTGCGCCAGATATTAACAATATTAAAATGGAGATCGAAATGTAAATGTTTAGCGTATTCTTACATTGTGAAATCTACTTTATACCACGAAGAATGGAGTAAAACTTTCGGGAAAACTAGTGCCAGTATGGTATAAGTGACAAATCACTAATATGGATTGGCAGAATGGGATTTGGACAGCCCGTATTATTAGCTCTTGCGGTTAATTCCTCTCTGGATTCATATCAACCACACACGTGTAGAAATATTCACGTTAACTTTACTTTGGTGAACTCAATTCAAATATTCGAGTAACTGAGCTAAGTGCGTAGGAATTTGTGAGGGATCTTCAAAAAGAAATTTACATAACGGTCATACGTCCCAACCTCTGTGAATGTCATCCTCTCACTTACGTAGGATTAGGTACATGCGTGCTTATCCCTTGCCTGTGGGTATATATATCTCTATCTTTTCCAGGTAAAAGGTAAATCTATAAGTGATAGAGTTTTTAAAGTCAATGTGATGCTTTATTCATTGGTGAAATTAACAGTTATCTGACGCAATGCCTTGTGACTCTCTCTCTTTATTTTATATTACTGTCACTCTCTCTCTCTCTCTTAATAAATTTAAGAGACCAATGAGGACTATCGTTTCTTTGCTCACCAGTTGGCGCCACGGTTGCCTAAGGTCCAGAAGTATAGCGCTGTCAAAGGCGACTGTATAAGATCGGCGCCGAAACAAAGTTTTAAATCTTGAATCTCATTAAGTTTATTAATTATAAATAACTATCATTATATCGAGTAGCTATGCCGCAATGTTGAGCAGTTCCGTTTTGTTTAGAAAAAAAAACAGCTTTCAAGGTGTTCACATTCATCGGCAAATAATCCATATTTGCGATAATTTCACGAAGGAGATCACTTTTCAACAGGTAAATGAAATAAATTATAATTTATGTCACGGAGCCCACCAAAACCAGTGAAAAGTGAATGTTATTGGACCTCACGCGACACTAGCGCCTCTGCTGGGCAATTCACACGCGATAGCCCCCATTCCCTTCTAACGCATCTCGTCAGACGATAGTCTATATGTGGCTTAAAGTTATATTTATTGAGAAACTTATAAATTCGCATAAAGTTTTACTTAAATTTTAACAAAGACTAATCTTCAATCTAAAATTTTTCCTTTCAATATTTAACCAATGATATTAAGCCGTGACATAAAAAAGGCATTCAATTTTCTCTACTTAACCTACAAATAACGGTGTCACCGTGGAACCCTAGTTCCCAGTAACTCACGGAATTTCAGTGCCAACTTCTAAGAGAAGCTTCTACTTTGTACCAAGCATTTATTCAATCCACCATGTTTGACGGTAAGGCTTTTGAGAAAACACTTGATGTAGAATTAGACACGCCTTTTACATTAAGTTGGCTTCTGGCGAGCCAGGCTATTGTGGGAACATAAAACGAACTGTGCGCCCGGACTAATTGGTTGCCAGACGTGCCAAGAATAATGTATTTTTCCAAAGAAATTGCTTCCACTGTTTTCTTCTAGCTCGCTTGTTTATTTCCATGCAGTTATCTGGACCACACACGATTTAAGCTATGCTATTTTCAAACTGGATGGAGATTTTTGTTTTTGTAACTGCAGCTTGAGAGTTTTATTGCGCTCAGTGGTCTAGTTTAAAACTGTGAGTGTGAACTCTGTTAATTGTTTTGCCATTAAAGCTGGTTTGGAGCTTTGAAGTATCTAAATAAATGTTTCTTGCTAAGTTCAGACATCTTACGGCGCCGAGTAATTACCTATACGCTATTTTGTGATTGATAGAAGACATTAATGCTAAGAAATAGCATTGAAACTCTGTTTGACCTTTGTCCCAAACCAATAAAAAATTTAACAAAGGAATCAAAGAAGGAACAGATATTTCCGACATGGTGACAATAGGACCTAAGAAATACCCTACCCGAACTCAGCTCACTGAAGCCGGACTTATCGACGGACATAAGAACCTCCCCCCTTTTCTGAAGCCTTTTGAACATAATAGTTCAGTAGGCTTATTACCTAACCCGCTCGCAATCGCCATCGTGTTCATGTTGACAGTTCATGTATGGGAT
The DNA here is from genome assembly GCA_949127965.1 of Pandemis corylana. Lineage (NCBI taxonomy): Eukaryota > Metazoa > Arthropoda > Insecta > Lepidoptera > Tortricidae > Pandemis > Pandemis corylana. The sequence goes on along the minus strand of OX421866.1, from coordinate 8,073,816 downwards.
GACAATTGGCATTAGAATCAGCTAGCTGTCACATTCATACAAGAACTGTTAAAATGAACACGATGACGATTGCGAGCGAGTTAGGTAATAAGCCTACTGGTATCTACCACATCTTTGTATCTATGAATAGTTCAAAGATAGTTTTGTAGCAATGAACTCGCATAAATTTAAACAATTTTCATATCACGTTGGTATTTCAAGAAACTTGTAACTAGACTTTGAGACTAGATTCAATTTGATTTAATCAAGACTACTTTTAGAGTCTCTAGGGAGCTCAAGAATTAATCGAACATTAAAGTGCTCAGAGAACGCGTCTAATTTGAGTCTTTGTTTTTTTTTTAGTACCATTACATAGGTACCTACTCAAAACTCTCGACTCGACAAAAGTGTCTGCACTGCTAACAGAACCCCTCCATAATCTTAACTAAACCAATGATCCAAAAAACAAGGGACTCGTATATTGTCCTCTCACTCTAACATTAAACACTATTAGTGTGAGCGAGATGGCACAATTCAAATTTGTAGCATAAAAACTTACGTCACTCTTGAGTTGCCACTTTAGAATAACAGAACAAATTTATCAATTGTCTTGCACGTGTTGTAGCAGAGTAGCACGGTAGTGAGTAGCATGCTTTTTGTTCATTAAAAATATTTTTTATTTATGCGCAAAATACAAAATAGATCAAGTTAAACACGAATAAACATATTATTAAAAAACACACACGGTTGTATTGTATTCAATACAGGTAATTAATTTTTTATGTGATTCGGATAGCTTGATAACAAACGGCTGGGAAGACAAAAGTTATAGGTGGCGTAGAGACTGAAGGGCTCTACGATCTAGCTCAAGGCGGAACAATAACTCCATCGAGCGACTTGTTATTCAGGAAAGAGAGGAAGGGACCAGATCACTTGGTAGAGGTCACCCATGACGGCCTCTTGCATGAGTGCACTAGAATGAGAGATGGCGAGACATCGTAAGGCGAGCAACGTCTGATAGCAGGAGTGATAACTGAGCTTTATAATGATAGTACTAGCAGTTAATCACGACCGCTCTGCAAAGAGTGTAACGACTAAGAAGAGGTCTACGATAAATTACAGTATCTTACGTTACTTACTGTTGTTAAGAACTTAGATGGTAGGGTAACCACCTGCATAATGTATGTTCTTATAATTTTGTCCAAACAAGTGCATTTTACTAGGAAGGCTTTAACTTTTACCTTTGAAAGTTTGACGTCATTCGTTAGTGCCTTCCGATGAATATTCATGATGGCTTAGTTACAAAGTTAGTGTTGGTTAAAGTGAAGGAACTATCTTACACACTTACTAAGTAGCAAAATCACAGTTAATACCAAGACAAAACCAACCATTGGTAACTAACTATGATAGGTACGTACAATTACACTTTATGCGTATTGTAGATTTACTACACAGTTTTCATTTGATATTCTATAATATCCTAGTAGCTCTTTAGGTAGGTATCAAGCTAAACAAAGTTATGATTTTAGTAATTTCCCTTACTCGCCCTAAAGCGCCCAATTTTCTTCGAATAAATGCCTAATCGCTATTGCGATTCCATTCTTGGTAAGACGATGTGCTCCTCCATAATAAAGTAATCCGTGTACCGTAGGCGGACGTCTTAGTAAATAATTAAACTGTCTTCAACCATAATCTAAACTCAACACGTTTAAGCAAAGCTAGCAAGTACATGTTCAGTTAATCTTCAATCCCTTGACTGTTTAATAACAATAATGATTATTCAGAGCAAGATTACTTAGAGACTCAATTAAGAGACCCTTTGTTTGTTGCTATGCAATATACTTTAAACTCGGAACTAAAGAATGAAATTTACTAAAACTGCATTGCAGAAATTAATAAAATAAATAAAAACTAATAAAAACGTGTCGAACTAGGTATACTGAGGGGAAAGTATCTCGTCCGGACCGCTTTTAGGTACCTATTATATTATGTTAGTCGCTAATCCAGCTGCCAAACAGTGCTTGGGCTGCTGTTTCCGGCGTAGAGACTAAGACAGCCCGAAATTACTAGCACATAAGGTATTATTTACCGACGTAGCCAAATGAATTAGCTCGTTGAAGTGGCAATGGGCAGGCCATATAGCACGGAGAACAGATCGTCGTTGGGGCCAAAAGGTTCTCGAACGCGGGGACCTATTTGGAGAACTTGGATCGGCAAGCGCAGCGTAGGATGTCCACCAATGAGCTGGACGGATGGCCTGTAAGCTTATTACCTAACTCGCTCGCAACCGCCATCGTGTTCATTTTGATAGTTCTTGTATAAATATGACAGCTAGCTGATTCCGATGCCGATTGTCAGTCCATACATGAACTGTCAAAATGAACACGATGGCGATTGCGAGCGAGTTAGGTAATAAGCCTACTGGTTAAAGTCGCGGGTTCGCGGTGGATGCAAGGCGCTTCTAAACAACATCTTCTTCAACTTCTAGGCAACTGGAGATTATGGGGGAGGCCTATGTCCAACAATGGACGTACAATGGTTGATATGATGATGATGAGGTTTTATTTCATAGTCCTCTAGACCAATCTTCTAACTGATGTCTATGGGTGCTCACTTGCTCGTTTGCGTTCCTTTATAAAAAAAAAAGCAAATGTTGGAAACACGATTCTTCCGCTCTTAGAATTTTCAGCCAGTACAATGATTAATGCGTCCGTAATTACTGCTGCAGCAAAATACAAGTGTAGTATTTTCCACAAAAGGCACTTGGGCACACAAGTTGCAATCTTGCAGAAACGGAAACCGGCTGTGTGCTGAGGTGAGCCCGCAGTTTGTGATAAAGATAGCCACTACAACTTCGAGATATCGACATCTGTCTTTTTATGTTCTACAAACTCCAAGATTGGCACACCAATTACGTTTAAAAACATCTAGAAATAAACGTATTTTTTTAATTAGTCATAATTGCTTTATCACATTAATAGTTACAGCGAGGAAAGTCATAAACTGGGGCAAGAGCGTAATTAAGAAAAATAGTTTTTAATTAAGGTTAGCAGACGGAACGACTCGAGTCTACGTCCATAACCGGGTAAAATTGTGTAAATTGTCGCTTTAGGCAAGTATAATATTTAAGAAATGGTGACTGGGGAACTATACAATATAAACTGTATACCTAGGTGCCTAAACATTGGACGTGAGCTTGGAGCATCTTAAGGTATTTACATGTTAAAATTTAAGCTTATTAATAGGTATCTAAATTATGAAAGCAATAATATTTTAACTATGTATACCTACATAAAAGTTCCTGAAATATATTTGACTCTTTTAAAATACCGACGTAGTGCAAAGAACTTGGTAGAGTTCGCTGACTCTAACCAAGTTCTGCATGATCAATGTAACAAGCAGAAGTTTAAAAAAAAATACGTAAGGCAGTCATATTATATTTCGCACAGGCTTGGCTATCTTGCACGTGAGTAGCGAAGTAGCAAGGTAAATGATTTTTACAAGCTTTAATTTAACTTACAGTGTATTTAAATTATAATTGACCGGGTGGAATCTTGGGACTCATTTTTGAAGCAGATAATTTGATAGCTTATTATTTTATGCTTATATAGCTACAGCCAATGGAGGCTATCGCGTGTGAATTTGCCACAAGAGGCGCTAGTGTCGCGTTAGGTACATTCGCTTTTCACTGGTTTTGACGGGCTTCGTGACATAAATTATAATTTTTTCATTTACTTACTAACTAAAAGTGATCTCCTTCGTTAAATTATTGCAAATATAGATTATTTGGCGATGAACGTGCACGCTTTGAGAAACTTATTTGTGCATTGAAATAGACCTCTGCAATGTACCGCCGATTCAATAAAACTTTCCATGTCTTTTAACTTCATAACAAACTACCTACCGATTAATATTTTTTTCTCAAATGCGCAATGAAGTATTTTGATCACATGGCATAAAATCAATGTTTCTTATATTAGGCTGCAAAGTGTCACACTTCAGGTGCGACTAGACGGCAGGTCTTTAATGAAATTTCTCATACAGCATTGCAGACCAAGGCCTTTTTTAATTTCCGTTCCATTCTTATACCTATTAATGGCAAAGCATCTTGGCATTCAGTGATAAAAAAAAACATAGGTAAGCAATATTTGCGTTCTGCCGCTGAGTTCTGGCGTTATGACAATCTGTCTAGTTTCTCTCGAAATAAAACTTTAATTTCTTGGAGGTTTTTAATTTCATTGGACGTCTTTGAGAAAAGCACTATACATACTTCGCCAGGAAAAAGTGTTGCCAGCCTCAAATAACCAGCCTCGCTCGCGCTCGGCCGTCTGTGTTTTCGGCCGGCAACCCCTTACTTCCCGGCCTCTGAAGTAATGTACTATCAGTAGGACGTCGCCGCATCCAGAGACAGTTAAAACATTATGTTTTTCATTTTCTTTACTAGTATTCTGGTTTTATTTCATTTAATATACGGTGTACGTTTTATTTAGAAAAATACGACCACTACTATTTTTCGAGCTCCTTCTGTTTCTGGACGAAAACGTCATTAGTGTCAATGTCAAAGTTCTGTCAGTTTCGCGTGAATGTATCAGTCCTTGGTCAACATTGTGCAATTTTATCTCGCTATTTAACGTGATAATATTACAATTCTCACATAAAATTGTCAGTACAATTATTTCACAACAATCTGTATAAGTTTGTCACCTGCCTTGGTGAATATCTTCAAAATGCGGCTAGTGGACGGGTCAAAACTTTTAGAACTTCAAAACACACCTGCGAATATTCGTAATATTTGCATCGTGGCGCACGTGGATCATGGAAAAACGACATTAGCGGATTCCCTGATATCCAGTAATGGCATTATATCGCAGAGGATGTCAGGCAAGCTGCGTTACATGGACAGCAGGCCGGATGAGCAGGAGCGGGGTATAACTATGAAAAGCAGCAGTATAGCCCTGTATCATGCTGTGGAGCAGAATGAATACCTCGTAAATCTGATAGATTCACCCGGACACGTTGATTTTTCAAGTGAAGTCTCAACTGCTGTAAGACTGTGCGACGGGGCTATTGTTGTTGTAAGTAAAAACTTGTTTTGCTATTATTTAAACACATAAAATACAATTTTAAATATTTTTAAAGGTCTTTGAGCTCATAACACCGCTTATATCATTCAACTGTTGGGATATTTCTAACTCTTGGTAACTCTTAATGATTGATGACAAGACAGCTGATGTTTCTCCAGTAACAGTGTCATATTAATTAAATACTCACAGAGATGCATGCTCATAAATTTTCCTCTACCTAAAACAACTACACAATATTGTAATAATTGCTAAGAGACATTTCTTAAATCTCAGAATGTTAACCACAGTAATGACTTATTCAATTAATTTCAAATTTTAATATGAAACAAAATTTATAGTAGCCATCAATATAATTATATGTCTCATTTTAAAATTCTATTTAAAAATTGGTCTAATAATTAATGATCCCCATCTTTAAGATCATGGACATTGCATTGTCCTAAAGTTGACATAAATAATCAAAATGTGTTCAATGATTTTTTTATTTATTTCCGTTGTTGCTAAAGAAATTAAAAAAATTGTACCATGTTAACCAGAGTAGTTATCCATGCACAACTGAACAAGAAAAGTTCTGCTGTGATACAGAATTATACATACCAATAGTTAATTATCTGTCACATAACAGAAGGTTCTAAATTATTTGTAACAGCCCCCTATCTTGGCATCAGGCGGCATGATTGTGGTCAAACAAAAGCCTATTCTAAATTCAAACTCTAACTCTAAATACTTCCATGGATGTTTCATATTTACAGGTAGATGTAGTGGAAGGAGTGTGCCCACAAACGAGGCTAGCCTTGAAGCAGGCCTACTCGGAAAACATCCAAGCTGTGTTAGTGCTCAACAAAATTGACCGACTAATATTAGAAATGCAGATGACACCATTAGATGCTTACGTTCATCTCAACCAAGTCATGGAACAAGTCAATGCTGTGATGGGAGAGCTTTTTGCTGCCGGAGTGTTCGAAAATGAGGAAACACAGATTGATAAACAGGTCGGTTTACGCATTAATAATACAAATTAGATTGAAACTTTGCTGTATGTGTGTATGTGAGAGGTATTAAATCAAAGTGTGGTACTGCGGCGACTGAAAAACAGCGTCTTTTGAAAGATGGGTAGGTCCATAAGGAGCTGGTATAAGTTGAGTCGTCTACCATGTGCAACTTCTTTAGTATTAGTTACCAACATTGTATTACCATGGTTGTGATAATAAAATAAATGAGTAAATGAGTAAATATTGTAATATTATGTTCTTCTAACTTATATTAATTGTTGTACCGAATTCATGAACTAACTATTGAATAAATCTCTTCTTTTGTTGTTCTCATATATTTACTTTATTACTTTGAATTCTGTGTTTACTATTTTTGTGGCTTTATGTTTCAGGAGGTCAAGGAGAAATCGAAGGAAGATAACAATTTTTACGATTGGACCTCTGCCTTAGAAGATGCTGATGATTCCAACCTATACTTTTCACCAGAACAAGGAAATGTTGTGTTTGCGAGTGCTATTGACGGATGGGGATTTACTGTCCATACATTCGCTACACTTTTTTCTGAGAAACTCGGTAAGTGTAAGCTTATTCGGTAGCTAGTTGAATTAGAAATTATAATGGTCACTGTTTAAATCAATAGATTAAAGAAATTGAATCAGGCATTAGTCTGTGAAGATCCATATTCTTGAACTGATATTGCCATGCTGCTCTTAAGTCTTAACTTGATGTTTTATTTTTATAATATCTAAAATTTAAAAGCTGTTCCCATACAGGCCTAGTGTGGATTGGGTGCAGGTGTATACAGTTTTTTTTACAATGTTTTCCTTCACCTAAAAGCTTGTAGTAAATTTTAAATGAAATTCGCACATAAATTCCGAAAAAGCTTAGAACCAAAGCTAGTTTTAACTTGCTTTCCTCAGCCTGAGCCGCATAAGTCAGACAATGAGGTTGGCATGTTAATAATTGGAAATATTATACTTTAAAAGTAAAGCATTTTTTGAATTTACATATTTTCAGGAGTAAAAGAAGAGTTGCTTAGAAAAGTGCTATGGGGTGATTTTTATTTGAACTCCAAAACGAAACGCTTCATGAAAGGCGCACAAGAGAAGGCTAAGAAACCACTATTTGTGCAGGTAGTGCTAGATAACTTGTGGAATGTGTATGAAACTATAGTCATGAGGCATGAGAAGGAAAAAGTGCCAGTTATTTGTGAGAAACTTGGTATAAAACTGACTACAAGGGACTTAAGACATACTGATAGCAGAATTCAACTCCAGTCACTTATGATGCAGTGGCTCCCTCTGTCACAAACAGTGTTAAACATGGTCTGTACGAAACTACCTTCACCGAAAGAAATTTCCATGGATAAAGTTGAGAAACTGATGTGTACGAAGATAATCGACTTTGAGTCCCTCCACCCTAAAACGCAGGAACTCAAAGATGACTTTTTGGCCTGTGATAATGGTTCAGAGAGACCGCTTATAGTGTATATATCAAAGATGTTTAGTGTAGATAAAAGTGCGCTTCCAGAGAATAAGCCAAAGGCTTTGACGGTTGAGGAGATGGCTCTCAGAAGGGAAAAAGCTAGACAAATAAGAGAGCAAATGAAAGCTAATGAAGGTAATTCAGAAGCAATATCGCAAGATAAAAAACCTGAAATAGATACTTCAGAAAAAAATTGTGAAGATGAGAAAGAGAAAGAAACAGATCAGCCTGCATTTATAGCATTTGCTAGAGTTTTTAGTGGTAGATTAAAAAAAGGCGACAAAGTCTTTGTTCTAGGTCCAAAACATGACCCGTCCAGAATACTAAGTATAAAAGACTATAAAATAGATCCTAACAAGAAGTTAAAGGATCTACAAAGTGATGAACACATCACATGCTCAGAGTAAGTACTTTTTTAACAAAATCTTCCTATCAGATTTTTCTTGTCATGAAATCCGTTGGCTATTTAATGTTGCCAAGAGTATCCAACTGGAATCTGCAGAATCGCTTTCTTGCGATTTAATTAAACAATCTTGTTTTTCAGAATTAAATCTTTGTACATTTTGATGGGAAGGGAATTAGAAGAAATTGAGGAGGCAGTTGCTGGTAATATTATAGGTAAGAATTTACAAAAATAAACCTATGGTTGGTTATCATTGTAACAATGGAAGTTATTTCAATGTTATGTATAATATATGATGTAACCTGCTTACGCCCTTAATTTTATGTTTCTTTATTCATTGTCTACATAATAAAATAAACCTCTTTGCAAAATTTAGTTTTCTAGGGTTTTTCCTGGAGTTGATAAGTCAGGCAGTCAAATCCTAATTGACTCGCCCCCTTGTTCATAATCATAAATCCCAAGCTTCTACTGACTTAACATTTTACTGTCGTTATGTCACAATACAATACAATACAAATACTCTTTATTGAACATCACAAATCAGTACAAAACAATACAGAAACAAAGAACAAAGTAGACAATAGGCACTCACTCACTCACTTTCAAGACATAGACAAATCAATTAAATCAAATGGGATAATTTAGTAGGTAACTTACCTTGTTTTTTTTTTTAGGCATCGGTGGCTTAGAGGAGCATGTCCTCAAAACAGCAACTCTCAGCACAACTATAGCTTGCCCTGCCTTCAGTGAACTGCAATCAGCAGCTGTACCCATATTAAGAGTGGCATTAGAACCCTCAAATCCTTCGCAGTTGTCGCAGTTGGTTAAAGGTAATTGCCTAATCTTATAATAGAAGAATATGTTCACTTCCATGCTGGTCTGGGAGCAACGGAAAAACATAGAATGTACCAGTTGCTTCTCTTCCCGCGCAGAAGGTAAAAGCCCATCGAGGAACTGGGCATAAACTTAGGAATTATGTTATAGGCGATGTGGCTAGCAACCCATCACTATTTTGATTTCCCTTTCCATCCCTAAGCCCACAATCATGCTAAACGTGGTCTTTAGGTCTTGTTACCTCAGGCTCTGTCTACCCCGTAAGGGATAAAGACGTGATTTGTGTATGTATGTATGTATGTTTTCATATAAGCTTATTTATTTACTCTTCTGAGGGATACTAATAAATTTGCCAGATGAGTCTACATTTATACCGTCATAGATATGGATGATTGATAATAATATATATGCGTCTTAGACTAGTCACTTCAATAAATGTAACCGTTTCGTTAGAAATATGCGTTGATCAGGAATTAAAAATGGGTATTAAACTCCTCGTAACTGAGACTTGAAACGATTTATGCGTGTATCCATTTTGTATCATAAGTTGATTTAATTACGCTTTCATTTACTGTGATTTTTACTTTTTTTTCCAAGTCAAAACTAATGGTTTAATCTCGTTTTCTTCCAGGTTTAAAGCTGCTCAACCAATCGGACTCTTGCGTTCAAGTTCTTTTACAAGAAACTGGTGAACATGTCATTGTAACAGCGGGAGAAGTCCACCTCGAAAGGTGTTTAGAGGACTTGAAGTAAGTTTAGAAAACTAGTCTCTGTTTTTAAAAAAGTTTATAGAAATAAAAATGAAAACTTTTTTTTCAGAAATAACTACGCCAAAATTCCAATCATTGTTTCGGAGCCCATTGTTCCTTTTAGGGAAACAATCATAGTACCCCCAAAAGTAGATATGGCTAACGAAGAAATAGACTCTCAGAACATCGACAAAGGTGACACAGAAGTCGACCCCGTCATTAACGTGCACACAAATAACAAACAAAGTAGAATCAAAATACGGGCCAAACCCCTTCCCAACGAAATAACAACCCACTTAGATAAATCCACCGATTTACTCAAAGCTATATCTCAACACATAAAATCTCTGCAGGGTACGTCGAAAAATGAAAACGTGGAAAATAAATTCGATAACATGCATATAAACGGTACAAACGAGCTGTCAGATCGCATGTTAAAGTTGATAGAAACTTTTATTGAAGAGCTGAAAGCCATATGCTCTAAATTGGATCCCGAGTGGAGTAAGGTCCCAGAGCAAATTTGGTCGGTGGGGCCTAGAAATTGTGGCCCTAATTTACTTCTTAATCAGACGTCGGATTACTCGACAAAATTTTTATACCATAAAAAAGAAATTAAAGAGGATCCAAGGTTTGAATATGAGGGTAGTTTTGTAAATGGTTTCCAACTGGCCAGTTTGTCTGGTCCTTTATGTGAGGAGCCTATGATGGGCGTCGCTTTTTGCGTCGAAGAGTGGACTTTGGATAACAGTGAAGGTGAAGATGCTGGACATACATTTGGACCGCTTTCAGGTATCTTAGATCTGCTTCTATCTTATCTTACCTTTTATAATTTATTTTATTTTTTATTTATGTTATTTACACCGTCTATAACTCAAGAATAGCTGCACTCATTTTTATGTCGTTGATTTGTTGGATTTGCCTCCATCCCTCATATCAGAATAACTAATAAAGAATTGGAAATATTGCCAAAAACAAAAGAAATATTTCGTATGCAACACGGTCTTTAATGACATGACAGGAACTGATTCTAAGGCGAACCGAAGTTTGCCAGTTAGCTACAATAAAATACAGTTAAAAATTAAAGTAGGTCCCCATAAGAAAAACGTGATTTTGGGTACGGTAGTTTTATGGAGGTGTTTTAACGTGTCTTAATGAAATATATACTGAACAGGCCAAATCATGTCAGCTGTCAAAGATGGATGCAGAAAGGCGTTCCAAGTGCAACCTCAGCGACTGATGGCCGCCATGTATTCCTGCGACATTGTTGTCGACCAAAAAGTATTAGGTAAGTACAAATAAACTTTTGAAATTACACATAGGCATGTTAGTAAAAAAAATGCCATTTTTTGAAAAACAAGATTAGCTGAATTAATTGAATTTGTAATAATAATTAAAATCAGCGGAACATCGATAATTTGTACTCAAGATATAACATCGGCCACTCGAAATTGTGCTGGCAAACAGCACTTGGAGTCACTCTGAGAGCTGTTTTCAGCGCAGACGCGCTTGGACCACCGACGCGAAACGATGTCTCAAAACATGTAAAATTAGTAAAATTATCTAGAGTACCTATAAATGGTCGAAACAGAAGAATGATGAGATAATAATAACACTGCAACTACTGTCCGTTTAAATTTAATTTACTTAGTTAAAATTATTTCATTAAAACTACTATTTACACTTGAGTTTTCTAAGTATGGTTTTCTTAAATAAATAATGTTTACTCTTAAAATTAGCTCTTACAGTTCTATAAATGCATTGACGTTACACAAAAAAATATCAGAAATTTATTATCACATCGTTTTGTGTAAGTACATTCTAATTATAGGCAGGTAAGTATACAATTGTATTTAATTATGTATGTTTGTTCATTTGTCACCCTTGTACGGTGCCATGGTGGGGCAAAAATCATTTTAATAGGTTTACCCTCTATGCTAATTACTATAATGTAGTCATGGTTATCTCTATGCGTCTGGCAAACAAACAATTATACGTATCTAGCATGCCATAAATAAGTAACATATAGGTAGGTATCGTAAGCTACAATAGTACTGAAATAAATAATGAATCTTCTAAGGTAAAACTCATTGCTTTCGTAGCGCATCTAAGTACTGTAATAAATGCAGTCCACTGAGTATTTAATAGGTCTCTAATAATCTTCTACATACTAAACGCGGATTTAGAATGTGAAATTTGAAGGCAGCTGTTAATTTCGATTTTGTGACTAATTGTAAAACGGCATTGCGTTGAAGCGTTCTTTTATCAAAGTCTTCGTTGAATTCAAAAAGGCGGAGTTTTGGAACGATTACAAGCATAGCCTGGATGAACCCAACATACTTTTGTTTATGCAAACGTTTAAAAATCTAGTCGATCCAGTGTAACGATCGCGCTAGTTCTCTAACTTTGTACCAGGGGAAAGGGGGGTATTCGGCCGCCATTCGTCTGACTCGCGCGACTCTAGACCGCCTATTATAGTAGTTAGGCGACAAATAACTAGGTGTCTGGTATCGGTTGTAAACTGGCTTCTCGGGGTAAGCGTGTGGTTGAGAATAGTCCACTTTGTAGGCGCTTGTGGTGCTCTGGACGCTGGTAAATCGGTTTGGGGTGTATCCTGGAAATGATAGAGATTATCTTAAGTGTGCCGTATTAAACTTGCAGTGTTTAAATCGGTGCCATTTGGCCCGCCTCCTTAGTTCCTGCGTAGTACGAACAGTCCGCGCGTAGCCTCCTGGGAATCTTAAGTAACAAATTACCAGTGATTACACTCATGAAAAGGTTGAAAATTTATTACATCTTACGTCAATCTCAACACTTGCACGGGGCGAGTGCGGGGTATGAAGCGACGTGCGTGGGCAACGGACACCACCCGCTTTCCCAGCCCCTGCTTCCTCAGAACTCGCGCGTGGACTGTTCATGTATTGTATTCAGTAGAAACTTTAAGTGCGATTATTTTCCAAACCATATACCTACTTTTAACTAAAACGTTTGGTCAACTGCCTTAACAATTCATTTTTCATTTCATTTTGTTTACTTTACGTACTTACATAAAAAATACTATTTAAATCTGTAACATCAATTACACCTTCTGAGTTATAGCAGTGATATATTACCTGCGTAAGCCGGGTTATGCCGCACACACATCATTCCGTACACCCTAATGCCGGGCACTGAGGCATAAGTGGGTTGGTCGTGGGACATCGGCCCTTCTGTAACGTAAAATCATTTTGTTTATTGATTGATTTGTCATAGAGGATTTAACAAGAGTAATGCGCCAAACTTAGTCAAACGAGGCGTGGTGTGGTTATATCTGGTCCCTATTATGTGGTTTATTTCTTGTCATAATTTATTTTGTTTATATATTTTATTTGATTGTGATTGTCATGAATAAACTTTTTTTCTTTCTTTCTTTCTTTCTATTTTATCAACTCTACAGTAAAATTGTCGGTGACAGGTGACATTTTGCGGACAACGCAGGAGAATAGTATTTGGTCTGAGAAAATATCTGAGTGTAAAAATTGTGCCGCTAAGTAGCGGTGCTTGCGCTGTTGTGCCCCAGCGTGGATGACAGGCGATGAAATAACTGCTATAGAAGAATTTATTACATACATACAGTAATGCTCCAGTGTTGCGAATGTCCGTGGATACTGGTGATTAATTACGATTCGGTAACCCACTTGCTCGTTTGCCTTCCTTGTTGTATAAAAAAATTACTCGCATCTTTTCGAGTCGAATGCTGTTTAATCTATTTCAGCCAATCATCGTTTCTGAGTGCTATTAATCTTAAATGATATTGGTGTTTTAATAAAGGTTTCACTCAGTCTTACCCAGTATATGGTTCTCGGGGCACCGACAGATGACCAGATAGTGCGACTTCCCGGTACGTATGTTCTGCAGGGCTAGCAGGGACCAGTCGCGCGGTGCGCGGCACTCTCGCATCTCGGACACTGCTTCGCAGGTCTTTACTAGTGTCACCGCTTTGTTGGCGTACTGCAAATTGAAAGAAAGATAGTATTGCGGCCAGTGTTATGTTAATAAGATTCTGTCAAAAATTTCGTTTTTAATACAAGCTTTTTTTGCTGACTGTACTTTTTGTTGACTGTGCTCGCATTGCCATTCGTCCTTCATATGTTTCCCAAATTTCAAGCCAATTGGACCAATCGTTGAAGAGTTCCCTCCCGCAGAGACGATTCTGGCTGGGTCACCAGAACTCAAATACCAGATTATTGTATTGTCATCCAACTTACTCAAGTACCTATGCAAAATTTCAGCTCAATCGGTTGAAGATATCTGCTTCAAAATTGAGTTGCAAGATTCCACCCGGACAAACATACTTACATACATTACAAGTTAAATAAAAGCTTGTAAAACGGCAGATTAACCCCATTCTTAAACGCTTGTTGAGCTTATGTTAACTTAACATGTTGTCAGTCTCTTTGAGATAATTAATCCTTTTCTTGACACACTGTTATGGCTGGTACGGGTATTACTGAGTTATAACAAGTTTGCAACAAATGAATAATGGGGTAGAGCTCTAAGGGCCTGTTTTGCCATTCCCTGTTGATACCATGCTTGTTTATTTCCTAGGGATAATTAATCCGGGACGATGTTTATAATTGTAACACTTAAAATTACAAGGAAGAGGAACATGATGTCCAAATTGTAATTTACTGAAATTAAGTATACCAAGACCTGTTACCATGACTAGCTGAGTGTTTATACCAAATCTAGTAACTGTAATGACATTTGAAGCGCATTTCTATCGTAACAAACAATAGAATTATGATATTACTAGCATTCGTCTGCATAGAATTCGTTTATCGCTATACCGCAGGAATTACGCAATTTTCCGCGATAAAAAGTAGCCTATGTGTTATTTCAGGCTATAATCTATCTACGTTCCAAATTTCATCCAGATCTCTCCAACCGTTCTGGCGTGAATGAGTAACAAAAATCCATCCATACTTACAAACTTTCGCGTTTATAATATTAGTAGGATAGGATCTTCGTTAGCGATGGACGTACCTTCTTCTTGGAATCGGTGGTGAGTCTGGTGGTATGCAAATCATCTGCGTTGAGGCTCGCGGAGCACGGGTCCCGGTAACGGGACGGACACGCGCAGAGAGGCTGCGTGTAGTTCAGGCGCACGTACACTGCGTTACATACCTGGAATTTATTATGTAACGTTATGATACGGAGCAGTTTTTTTACATACACATCTACATAAGTCCCTTTAGTTCTTGGGGGCCGGCCATTAATCACGTGAGGCTCCGAAAGGGGGGGAGGTGTTCGGCAAAATCACGAAATATCACAAGAGGGGCGGCTGTAGTAAGATATCACGTGTATTTATTTATTCGTCAAACGCGCGATTTTTTAACCGAAAAATGTTCCTTAATTTTCTAGAATAAAATTAGATTATACTTTTATGCCTGTATTTAAAGATATTATTCTAAAAAAATTAATTTCTTTGTAGGTACTAAAAATACACGTGATTTTGGATGGGGAAGGGGGGGTAGTTTTAAATCTCACCACGTAGCACCAAGCGAGAGGGGGGGGGGGGGGGGTATTAAAAGTGCTAAAAAAACATCACATGTTTAATGGACGACCCCTTATAGGGTAAGATAACAAGACCTAAACGTGGCCTGTTTAGTAAAATAGTGATGGCTTGCTACTCGCATCGCATATAACATGATTTGTAAGATTTCCGTCTATTTCCCTCCATGGATGATAAATGTTTATTACCTGTTGTATGGCACATTCCGGCAGCAAATAAATGTGTTGGTTGTGTGGGTAGTAATGGTATTTGGTGGGTTTCGCCAGCACAGACGTAGAGCCAGCCGGCAGCGGGACCGTCTGAAAATAACAATACATTCCATTATGTCTTTATCTCTTACGGGACAGACAGCACAAGGTAACAAGACCTAAACTTAGCGTGATTGTGGGCGTATAGGTGGAAAAAGAAATCAAAATAGTGATGGGTTGCCGGCCACATCGCCAATAACATGATTCCGACGATTCGCCGATTCCCCTGATGGACTTTGGCCATCTGCGCTGGAAGATAAGCAACTGGTACATTCTATATTTTAAAACTAAACTGTAGTTAATTCTTTGTCATGGTATTTAAACAAAATGATTTTCCTAAGTCGAGTAAGAATTTGTTATTAAAAACCTTCATTATCATTTTCACACTACCGGTATTTTACAACCCCCGCTGCGTTTTAATACTTGTATGTTAAGAAATTAAACTATCAAAATTTGTAATAATTAATATAGTAGAGATATTGGTACGTCCTCGTTAACGTGCAGGCGGTGGCAGTGGGTCGCCTTTGATGGTCTCGGATCGTTATCCACAAAGATGACCCATTTCACAACAAATGTTACACGAATTTCGCGGTCACCTGTGAATAGCGACCTATTGAAAAGCAGCATCCAATTTGCTACGACAGCCTGTCACAATGATGTGAATCGCTCGAAGGTAGGTCCCAAGCCGTGGTCCCATTCATCCGAAGCTTCTGTGTCAATGATCTCGCATTATACTCTCTTATTGAGCTGAACGCCGCTTTTAACTACGATTCTATTCGCACGATACTCTTAAACAATGGGCATTGGCGGCCGACTGAGCAGATATTTTTCAATGAGTATAGTTATCGACTGTGTATCTCGACGATTCGAGCCTCAGCTATGCAATAAAGTAGAGTGCAGGAAGCTTGATTGTCGTGACGTGACTTCCGTGATTGTTTTATGCCTGATAAAGTAAGCCTTATCTGAGACTGCGAAGCGACATGCCATCCATGTATACGTCCGCGTATCATTCGATGCGTCGTAGTAGTGAGAGTGACACTGTGTAGTTAGTTATACATATCAAAATTATAAAAATATTTTTTTTTGACGCAGTCGGGTTTTTTTAATAGATAATTAAAGCTTGTGACTAAGCTATGTGACTATTATATGACTGCTGGTATAGTTGCAGGGACAGTTTTTTTTAACAAGATAGAAATAAAAATTTAATGACAAACTATATTTTCTTTCCAACTCGTCCAAAAGTCACTTTAGTTAACTTTCTATAACTAAATGTATTTATAATGTGGTTCACGTTCGGGTTATTAAAAAATTCGTATCTTAATATAATTTAAACTCACCCAGCAGTCTACCACCTTCATGTAAGTTTTTACCTAAATTTAGGAAAACCGCTTTGCTAGTATTTGGCACAGTTATACCGCATAAATAATTGGTGAATCTTAAATCACTTCGCGAAAGCGATAAACTTTGTTATGAGAAATAAATAAAGAGAATTCCCGAGGGAAATACCAATAAAACATGTATAAGGCAACTCGTATAAGGGAACAAATCGCACACCCGAGCTAGTACTACTTAGCAGATTCCTTAGAAAAACTCGGACCGATTGATGTTCACAATACTTCACGGTCAGGTACATTGCGATTTTCTGCCAATTGCGTTGTCACGTTACTTCTAGATCAGGTTAATAAACCTATTTAGTTTACGATTCACTTTTTTATGCGATCCATCTGTAACATAATAGAGCAACTCCACACTTGAATAATATTCGACGTGATTTGATAATTTATTTCTAAAGGTTGTTAAAAATTTCCTGGGATATTTGCATTGTGGTGAATTTTGACACGTGTACAAGTTGAAGACCGTGTAAATAAATGGTTGTCTGACAACCGTTACGTTTCGAAGGTCTAGTTAGTATACATTGTCACAGATTACAAATGTCCACCTGCTGTGAGATTTAATTTTGATAAATATCGGACCCTTGTCGATCGCTTCATCTAGTCCGGTAACCTGTATATTGACGTCAGATGTCGATTTAACACAGATCGTTTTTGTGGAGAAACACGACATTTTATTTGACGCACTTTTTATTCAAAGCTTTATTCTGAAATTGACATTTTTGTTTTGCTAGCTACAACGAGATCGTATTGATCATATCCAACAAGACAAAATGAACATATGTAAAAAAATAATAGCGACCAAGATACCTCTGGGTTTTAAGTAGGTATTATGTAAAAAGGGAGTTGATTTTCATCAAAATATGCTTCATTTAAAATCCGTTGTGCCAGTTTAGTGCGTGCGTTGCGTACGTGGTCGTAGTGCTCTTTTCCGACCTTCACGGCAACAACAACAACCATTGGTCACATCTTGCCGATCACGCTCTTTGTTTTCTATATCGTCGATACTATGCTACTTTCACTCGCTTCCGTGCAGCGCCCTGCGTTCTCCACCAATTTGGTCGATTCCACACTAAAAATTAATTACCTGCTCTTTTAGGGCTGCACTTTCTGCGTGAACGCTCTGCTTTCACTTTATGCTCGATGGGATTTATTCGGCACTTCGCCGATTGAGTGCTTAATTAATTTCAGCGGTTAAAACGTTCAAGCTTGCTGTAATAAACAGAGCAATTCGGTTAAAGTACCAGTAATTCGGTTCACCATTAAAAGTAGGAGGGTTATAAGAGTTAAGTTACCGCTCCTTGCCGCGAATACCGTTCTGATGGTGGCTCGATAACAGGACAAGGCGCCGTGGACCAAACACTGAGTCATCAGGAGGGCAAACGGTGGGTTAGATCCTCCTTGCTATTATCCGAGAGAACGCCGGACGTCACGTCCAAGTTGAATGATCTGATTGTTCAGCTCTATGGTTTTGGGATAGATTTTGTTGTGAGCATTTATCTATCGGTGAAGATGGAACAACATTCTTTTGTTTTTATTTTTCTTATTTAATTTCCTTAACAACATGCTGAGAACTTGAAACATGCCGCGACATGCCGCGTCTCAAAATGTCAGATGTAGCTTTTGATGATTAATTCGTATAGAAGTTGCGAACGCATGCCTGTCCGGGTTTGATAGGCCTTTTTATCTACTTAGGCAAATATACAAAGCAGTTTTCATAAATTCCGTTATCCGAGTAAGGTCAATGCTAAGCAGGCAGAAAGATCGCACGATATGTTTACCTTAAAAGTAAATCTTGGTTTACAATCATGATCTAAACTTCGTAAAACGGGCCAAACTACAAGCGCGATTACATCGAGGTTGGTGAACTATGAAATGCCAATAATAAATAGGTATCTTTATTTTGTGGTTGTCGAAAAAGAAAAAGAAATGAAGATACTGTTTTGCGAGTGGTCGACCCCGCGACGGTTTGTAAGGATTTTGGCTTTTGTTGTAAAATGTCTGAATTATTCAAATTTAAAATTTATCTCTGCTGTTGCATAAAATATGGAATGTCAATCCACTTTAGAAACAAATTGTGTTGCACGTAGCTTATGGTTTCAGCAATATTTTGCGTTTATAAGAATTTGACGTCATGTTTAGGTACTTTTGTTTTATTTGATAACCTATTCGCTCAAATACAACAACTAATGATTGCGATTCTCTTCGGTGATCGTTTGTTTTCACCAGATTTGTTCTGATGTATTATGCGTTGATATAATGATTAAAAAATATATAGATTTATCGTAGTAATTTAACAAGACCGATAAGTACTCACATCACCCTTCTTTTTAATATTCACTGTAATGGTACCTCTATAAAAATAACCCGTAATGTTCCTAACGTGTGAACGATGCATGCGGTCATAATTATTTCCAGTTGCGTAAAATGACCTAAACAGGTTATCTAGTAAATCTAAGAATATTTATATGCGGAGCAGACCGCAACATCTTGATAGTTTACTGCATAATTAGCTACCACCGCTTGATAATTTTTATTATGTTGGTATTGTTCAGTCATCAACATAGATCTTTTTTCCCGCAGCTAGACGTGAACTAGGTCTCAACATTATGTATAACGACAGTCAATTAAGTGGTACTGTTCAATACATAATGTTATCTGATCGTTGGGACAGTCTAACTGTACTTAAATAATTTTAGGTTATTTTTTTAAAATTATAGTTTGTAATAAAGAAAATGTATGTAGAGTAAAGATACCTACGCGTCGAATTGAGAACCTCCTCCGTTTTTGTTTTTTCGTCGGTTAAAAATGGTAAGTACCGTAAATTATTATATCTGCATCCATTTCTGAGGTAGTCGATATGTTTCAAATTAATTCGCGGAGAACCGTGTTTTCATTCAATTCTGGCATTTTTTGTATAAGAGAGGGCAAAAGGATACTTAACCAAACGAAAGCGAGTTAGAAAAATCGTGTTAAAATGTGGTCTGATTCTAACGAAAATAGTATGTATATAAATGCTAGGTTATGTACCTACTTAGGTATATTTGAACAAGATTCTAATTTTATGAATTGCCATTTATAACAGGGTTCAGAAGCCATAATTAACTGCATTCCGGTACGCCAGCGGCCATGTTTGCTTAATGCCCTGTGAATCCTGTCACTGGCACTTGAAACTAGAACCACGTATTTATAACGACGTGACAGCGTTTATTTAACAATCCTTTGCCATTAATTGAGCTAAGGAAATGGTACATCTTACTAAAAGCAGCACCTGGCGAGTTTAAACTGCAGTTATTAACGTATATATGTCTCAATTACCTATCTGTATTTATGTTATGTATTGTGACGCTCTTCTTAAAAATAAGTAAGCTTTTTATAACTTTACATTTTGTTGACTGTACTCGCATTGTTATACGACCTACACATGTGTACCAAATTTAAGGTCAAGCCGACTGCTAGAAATGGGTCAAATTTTGACTTGCAAATTTTGACGACAGCAGATCTTACATACGTATCTGACGACATGCGATTATTGCAAGTTAAATGAAAATTTGTAAATAATAAAAACACCCCACGCATTAATCGAGTAATCATACGTAAATAAAAAATAATTCAGTTTTATGACAAAAAAAAAACGCCTTAAGTACCTACATCTCTTAATCATCATTTAATCTGTTGGACTGATTTTTACCATGTATAAAACTGAGAACCGCCGCTAGGAAACTGGCTTTGGAATGAAAAAACCGCATGTGACGATGCCACACGTCAAACTTATCGCCCCTCTTTTTGTGACGGGGGTTAAAAAAACTTTTGAACACGATTTACCTTGGCAGGCAGCCCACATGTTAGGTAAGAAAGTTAAACCAATTTCCCAGACACCACGTAGCGCCCGTTTTGTTGTGCTAACCCAAATTTCCACGCGCCCTTGTAACAAGCGCTGTGCCGCATATATCTGCGGATACAGAAACGGATACGTATAGCTAGTTTCTATATCCGCGGACACGGATCGGATACTGATCTTACCCTTTTTATTCAGTACCGATACGCGTGACCTTGGATTGACAATATGGAAATCGACACCATTTACTCGTATTTCCAAAACAAGTTTTTAGCCCTGAATTCAAAAGACCCTAAATTTGATTTTTAAATTCTTTTTAGGAAAATTAACGACAATGACGTAACATTTTCAATATTTATATTTTAACTGTGCCAACTATGCAATTTTATTAAATAAAACGTAATTCGAATCAATGCGCAAATTCAGTGAAAGAATATTCATTGATATGAACCTCTGATGAAGTTCTTTATATAAAGATTCATTATAACATCGGCAAGAAAGAAACGAATGCGGATTATCCATCTTCGCCATCCTACTTGCGGCACATCACTAGTTGTATCATAGCCGACCAACGACCTGCCATAAATCTCAAACGTGACAATCTCCCAATATCCCTGTAGCAATAGTCACGCACAAAACTTTTCACGCAACCCTTCATTTCCAAACAGTGGCGCACTTGGCAAACTCGCCGTCGCGAAAACGATCGCTTGATCGTAAGCTTGTACGAGGCCTGAATGCAATCATCGTTCGTTGGCCGCGACCCTCCTCAACACAGGTTCAGGGTTACCTCTTGCGTAACCGATACGTAACAGCTCTGATGTATTAACATACTCGCTCGAGGACGCGTTTTCTTTGAATAAATCGCTCATTTGATTAATGAAGCGATTAGATTACGTCTAGTTGTAAGGGAGGAGTGATTTGGTAAAGGGATTTGTTACCGCTTCGTCTGTCATTTCGATTTGTATCTAATGATTCTCTTCTGTCGTAAATTCATTACAGAAGTAATTACGTTGTGCTAACGAGAATTCCTACATCAGAAAAAATACTAATCTCATCGATGAGTGATTGATAATAAATCATTGATATCATAGGTCCTACAAACGACATTGAACCTCAAGAGGTAAGAATCTTTTCTGTGTCAGAAGTAGGTAATCGGCTATTCCGGAGTTTTACTTGATCAGAACGTCCTCCTTTTTTTAAGTCAGTTAAAAATAAAACATTTACATAAAATCATTCATTTACTACGCGGATCGATACTTCAGTGTCGCCAGGCCAGTTTTTTTATCGTTTATGGAAACGAATAAAGTTAACCGTTATTAATTTCCTTGCTATAAAAATTATAAACGTGAAAGATATGAAGGAACTTAATTATAAGAAACATAATTATAATATAGCAGAAAGAAATAAAATTCTAATACTATAAATGAAATCGTGAACACTCATAGCGTCAGATGTTTTAATTTTCAACTAGTTGCAACAAGCCATCCATCACATTAACTTGCATCTTGAATTTAATAATGTATACGATTTTTTTTACCTATACTATAACGACGTCTGCAATCAGTCGCCTTTCCCTATAATTACTGTAACAGTCTTGACCATTGACTTCCTTATTCGATCTAAGTACAGGGTTTTTCTCAATTTTCACTTGATTGATTTATAGTCCCTTATTACGTTACTGCTTAAGGCTGCTTGTGCCTACAACTACTTTGAAAACTAACGCTTGGTCGCTTTTGTTTCTAACGGGTCTGATCTTGTATTTACTTTTTATTGCAACCAGTATTAAAGGTTATTAGAGTGATCAGAAACGTCTTTATCTAAAGCCTTGTTTTAAGGTTGTTTGGTTATGAAGATTTATATAACTTGCCGCGTTTAAATGGGTCTAGGTATGTGAGATGTTCGTTTTTTTGTCCTTTGATGTAATACCTATTTGGTCGACTGATTGTTTCATCAATGTACATAAATAATGCTGAAATCGTCGACCTTTTAGAAAAGTTACTATGAAATAAAACTAACATAATCTATCAGATTTTTTAAATGTTTTTGACTACAAAGATTATACGGAACGATAATTTGACCAAAAATTACATTCGAACAAAAAAATATTATATTTGGCGACAAGGAAAGCACTAATGGCCGCGATACTACTAATTCAATAAATATACGAGTACATGACATGTGTAACAAGAAATTAATTAATAAACCTGGGTTAGGGATTCGGATTCTTTACCCTGAATTATTATTGGAGGACAGAGAGGTATATATCGGAGTTAATTGTATAATCAACCTTGGTTCGCGCATGCCCACCTGTTAATCCAATTCGCGAGTTACACGGGCACGTCTCAATGCTGATTTGTCATTTCAACCATCCTTTTTCCCCTTTTAGTCTGATTTGTTTTATCTTGCTTGCTCTTAACACTGTCCCATTTGAAACTGGCTAGTATCAACTAAGTATATGACGTATTTCTTGTAACGAACCTGTTTTCTGTGCACAGGTTACTATTAAACGCATTCGGCCTTACAAAGTACACATTAATGTTCATACACAGTTGTATTACTGTCTTGTCAGTCCTTATACACTCGAGACGAACGTTAAGCAACATCCATTAACACAGACCAGCCTAGACTTCACTGACACAAGTACACAAGCGCTGTAGCACAACTCAAACATAGAGTAATTAACCAATAGCAAAAATAAGCCATTTCGAAACAGGTTAGGAATTTGTTACCAATAATCATCATCATCTCCTGGCTGTATGCGTACCACTGCTAGGGTCTCAGAATGTGAGGGCGTGGGTTCTCACGAGGGCCCAGTGCGAATTGGGAACTTCACACACACCATTGAATTGTTTTTGTTTCGCAGGTGCGTGCAAGGCTTCCTCACAATGTTTTCCTGCACTGAAAATATTCAAATGTAATATCGCATATAAATTTCGAAAACAAAGAGGCGCGAGCCAGGATTTAAACCCACGATCCCCAACTTGAGAGGCCATTGGAAGGATTTATTGGTTGTAAACATGAAGTTTAGCTTGCCAAAGTGTATCTCTTAGTCTCAGAGCTCTCTTCTTAAATTATTTGAAACGAATTTAATACGTACCCTAAACAAATATCCTTTTTCAGATTTGTCTCTTTCTGAAGCGCAAGGAACGTTCTTTTTACGCGTTACTTTTAATTAATACCTGGAACTATGTTTGCGCCTTAGCATATTTTCTCAACGGATGTTAACGAATCCGTTACTTTTGGATCATAACTTGTACGCATTAAAACCAATGGGGGTATTAGATTTCCAATGACGTTGAATAAATAGCTACAATGCGCTAGTACAGGTTTACAACAGGATAGCGGACTAGTCATTCAATACTTCAGTTTCTATATAAATATGCTATAGTTTCTCGTTCTGCACTGTTTAGAACAGGGTTGCTCTCATGTCAACGGTTGCCTGTTCATGCACTAAACTAAACTTATACACTTTGTTTTAAAATGAATTTGATATACTTCGGCAGGTCGTTAGGTTAATTTGTCTCAACACTATGTAAATTTCTTTGTTTTTTTGTGGCGTCAAATGAGCGATTCAATTTTGAATAACCTTTGATTTATAATACCTTTTCCTAATTTAATACTTTAACTTCAGTTCAGTTTCCTACAGATAAAGCACAAAAAACCAAACAACACAGATTCTTGACTACTGAATTGTGATGCAGTCGCCAAATGCTAAGACTTGATGCTAAGTTTTGAAGTAAATTAAAAGTTATTGACAATCACAGTATAAGTACAGGTAGATAAACACAGATTCTGAATTCAGGGCTTTTGATGCAGTTGCTAATTTGTAAGGTTTTGACACCAACCCGTTAAACAAATATTCTATGACTAGGCAAGAATGCTTTGTATTTCCCTCTGTATGTTCTCGCAATTCTGCGGGAATTATACGATTTTACAGGATAACAACTATCATATGTCCTTCTGTGTGACTGAAACTATCTATATACCAAATTCCAACTAAATCGGTCCAACGGTTTAAGCGTGACGAGGTAACAGACGGACATATTGACTTTCGAATTTCGAATTATTATTACCTATCTTGTATGAAATATTTTGTCGATTCTGTTTTTTTTTCAAAATGGTGGATCTATGGGAGACATAAACGTAAAAAATAGTGTATTCCAACCGTTAAAAAAAACAAAATGTCACAATACACGTTTTTGTCCGATAAAGTTTTCGAGGTCTCTACAACTCATAGAGCCATAGTAAATAGTGTTATAGTAGATTCCGTTACAAACAAGAGAAGGTTAACCTCTAGGGCTATTGTAACCCGGCTTTACGTTAATTTTGTTATATTGCTGACGGCACTATAATGTCTCAACCAAGACCTGCCAATTTAATTGCAAGCCGTTTTGATGCTTATTCGAGATATGCGTTTGCATCGCGCTTATTGATAATTAATCTCATTTATTTCACCATCCCTTTGCATTGGAATTTTAATAAGCCAGCCACGCGTAATTCAGTTTTTAACACCTGTGTAACAAGATTAGATTAGACTTCATCAACAAGCTCTTCGTAATCTACTTATCAACTCCAATTAAAAACTTGACGTAAGCCCTTTAGCTCATCATAGTCATCTTATTACTCTTAAATGAGCATCACTAATTATGAGTAGGCGTACGACTCAATTGAGCTGCAGGGAAGGTGAAGAGTGGAGGTACCCCACCCCACTTGATACCCGCTAATGTCATGTTTTAGTCCCCGCGCCTTATTTGTACCCTGACTCTTACTCAAAATGTACACAGTGATTAATAAAGCACAATAATAATTAAAAACCGGCCAAGAGCGAGTTGGACCCGCGCACGAAGGGTTCCGTACCATTATCTATAAAACGTTTAAACGTTACATTTATACTTATTTTATTCGGTTTTTAATATTTGTTGTTACAGCGACAACAGAGATACATCATCTGTAGAAATCTCAGCTGTCTATTTATCACTGTTCATGAGATACAGCCTGGTGACAGACGGACGGACGGACAGCGAAGTCTAAGTAATAGGGTTCCGTTTTTACCCTTTGGGTACGGAACCCTAAAAATGAGGAGTGTATGGAATAATTGAACATTTAGATTAAAACAGAATTTCTTATAGAGAAAAGGCAGTGTCGCGGCAGATTGTTATGTCTACTTTGCCTGCCGTCACCTTTGCCCTTTTCCCGCGCCTCCTTTATTTCCTTAGCTATAACTTAAATTGTTCACAGTCAATAAGTGCTTAACAACTTCAGAAAAATAAATATTAAGTATAAAGGAAATAATTCTATGCATAATTTCTTTTGTAACAGAAATAGAATTTCTTATTGAGAAAAGGCTGTCGCGGCGGATTGTTATCGACTCACGACCGCTCGCCTTCGTGTCGTCTCAAGTCTTTCCACGGTCTCAACAGAACTGTACGAATGTCGCGTGCTCTCAGTTCCACTGACCCATGTTCTGTGTATGTTTTTTATTAGATTACCTACCTAAAAGGATATTATTTAATTCAATAAATTTCGACGCTTGTAAATCGGTGTCCGTATGATTCTTAAGGGTTTTCGAAATGAACGCTCCACGTAACAAAGTTTCTTTTGTTTTTTGAACTCATCAGTTCAACTTTTAACTTTTTATTTCCTTTTAAATTGTTTGAAGCATTCAAGATTTTCTGTGTTCCTGTTGAACCATTATTTAATTTTATGCGTGGAAAGAAGGTTGAAAAAAAAACAAAAACATATTTTTCAGGTCAATTTTTTCATAGGCGAAATGAGCCATCTCCTTTTATAGAAATCGGTTAAAAAGTAATTAAACTTATAAATCACATACAGTACAAATTATTTTAACGCAATATTTAATTTTATCAAGGCTATTGGTTTATCCTTAGGCATAAACTGATATTGGAAGCGATTCAAACAATAGGCCAACGCTAACCTGGTATGGAATAGAAGAATCCACTATCAATATGCGGGCAGAGGATCGGGTATCAGTTCTTGTCGACGTCACTGGGGGAATTTGTTACGCCTGCTATCTCAGGAGGCTACTAACAAGCACCAAACAAGGCGCGAACGAAAATAAACGATGCTCAATGGACTGTGAAGTGCTGTAATCAAATTATTTATAGGGCCTTCTGGATCGAGAAAATCTTAGTCGACGGGCGCATGAACACTTTGTTGGTGGTTGCCTTTTCAAGCGTTTGTATTATAGAATGTTTTAGTAACGCTTCTCATAGTATTTTTATCGTCAGTATTAAGAGTGTTTTGAGTTTTCGAAAACGGTTATAACAATTGCGATGCTATTTAGGAGTGAAAAACCAGTTAAGCTAGGTGTCATCTTCGGGTAATAGCGTTTTTCTGATTTTGCAAATACCACACGTAACTACGTCGCTCAGATACTTATTATTTACTTTACTTATTTTATTACGGCCTTCCTTTTCATTAGTGTTAGAGAAAAGCCGCGTTGTATCAAATGTATTGACATATTCTGTTCCGTTTACGCTGTTTGTTTCGTGCAAATAGACTGGATTTCCTAATTAGAATTCTCAAGCAGTGTTCGTGAAATTTCGATTCATAGCAACGTATCCCTCGACCCGATGAAGTGCGTAAATGTTAGCTTATTTCAATTCTATACGAGTATTCGTAATTGCCATGCGTAGGACGCAATAAGTAAGGAAGCATATCGCGATGTGCCGAGACGTAGATCTGAGGCGTCCGATAGCGCCCTTCCTGCCCACGCTGGCCTGTGACATTTTAACCACGCCTAGGACCTTCCGTCGAACTGACAAATGGATAAATACGACATGAAGCTATCGCATATCGCTACGGAGATTTCTAGCCGTTTCAGTCTAGCGTCAGCTATCATTCCATCTTGACCTCATTGTAACAAGTGGAGATGCTGAATGCCCCGCTACTAAACTGTATTGAAAGGTATGTCATTCCAGACAACAATACCGCTTAACTTTGACTCGTGCATTTTCTAAAGGCTGTCGATGTCGATACAAAATGATAATTTTCACATTAGTTCCGCGTCTCTACAATGAAGTACCGTTAATACGTTTCGCGAATGCACTATTATGCAATGAGATATATTGAATTTATCGTACATTAAATCTCCTATTACCCCAAGGGCCTTGCGTGGTCCACTCGCATTATATCCGTGAGTTACGATCGACCTAAACGCACTTCCATAGACCTCGATTAAATCAGAGGTCAGTGCTTTAGTAAAATTAACAAGATTGCTTACACATTATGTGGTTGTTCTAAAGATTCATTGCAGTTCTTTTGTTAAGTTTCAAGTTTTCCATTGAATGAAACAATAGGTAGGTAGCTAAAGTATTTGAATAGGTATGCTTAGTATAATGACTATTAAGTAAAATATACTTTGATTTGCATTGTAAAGTGGCCATGCGCCAACAAGATGTCCTTAAATTGCATCTTCAAAGTAGAACAATAGCAGCCCATAGAAAGCGAATCGATTCAAGATTTACATCGGAACGCGAGTCAGCGGTCTTTATTGTGCGCTCCGCGGTCGGTGTTTGTCCCGTGGGACAGGCAATATCCTACGCGATATCGACTATCGACGCCGCTGCATCCATGCATGCAAAGGCACGTGCTGTGTTCCGCGGAGCCGATAGCGAGATAAGGCGGCAGCGATCGTACGTTATGCTTATCCGACCGCTGTGGGAGCACCTATACATTCTACTCAGCATCTCCCGTGTAATGAATACTTCGCCGCCACGTAATTGGCCCGCGCAATGCCGCGACTGTCCGTAAACGGTGCTATTTGCCTTTGAAGATAAATTCGCGTGCTGCTATGCAACTGCGCGTATGCTGTAGGTTCAGCGCCGCTTCTTAAGCAGTACATAGTCGTGCCAATACTTTATTGGAAATTATACAATAGAAATCGCGCCTTTAGCCTGCAAAGGTGTTTCCGTTTTAGAGGTTTCAAACGACAGTGTTTCCTTTAATAAAAACAGTATCAGTGGCGTACAAGGCTCGTTGGAGCGGATAGTTTTTGCATGAAGCTAGCTGTCCATGCCATGTATATGCGGCTCTCCCCGGGAAATGTCCACAAAAGCTGGTCCCGTTCTAACAGGGCTTGTGGCGGTAATCGCTGTCGGCATCAGTCGCCGTTGCGATCCTCAATTAGTCTCTTTTTCACTCTGAACCATTGTCTCCCAACGCGTCTGCTCTTCCGTGTCGATAGTGTTTCGTACTAACGGTGAACTTCGAGCAACCATCGTGTGACATCGCCTGCAAGTTTTTGCAACTCGATCACTCGATCATCATGAGTGCATTTTTATGTAAGTCAGGTTCAATGTTACGAAGATGGATGCCGTAATGGCCACATTGAGTAAGTCGCCCGCAACTAACGGGTGTTATACCCAACTATAGCGTTGACTTCGTAAGTATATTTTTTCTGGAATAGGAAAAGTATGGCTGTATAATATATTGCCCACATCTCGGTCGTGCGTCTGAAAACTTTTTTTGCCTCAGCGGTTGCACCGAAGTTGTTGAGATGTTTAGTTTTGTTTTGCGATGGCATCTGCTGGCCGTACTTGGCAGCGAGTTCTCGCATCCGAACCTCAATAATGGCTCAGTACATCCTCGCCTGTGCTTTGTTAGAAAGTATTTTTAAGCGAACCGCTCTTTGTTTATTTGTGTTTTATGCGTCTTTGCCGGTAACACCTTAACTTTTATGAGTTTTATAGCTTTCGAACGTGATTTCACAACCGCACAATACCAACACATAAAAACTTTATCTTTGGTGTTCATGTAGGTATTGTAGAAAGTTGCATTATTCTTTATTGCACTATTTATTAGAAACTTGCGATCTTAACTTATAACGCGGTTGCACAGGAGAATTTCGTCCCGAACCATAAATTTGCCTCCAGTGAGTGGTGCGTGAAATTGCCACGTCATAACTCCTTCACTGTAGACTGTATAATCCCTGTGGTGCGGGCATGTTTGAACTTAACACGTTCCGGCACATGCGTGCTTTGGCCTAGGATGAAAGAACACATCCAAGCATTAGCCACAACAAAAGTATTTTGAACTTTGATACCGCTATATTAATAATCGTTGCCACGCTTCACTTCACAAATAGATAACTGCATTTTTTAATTGAATAAATCGGGTGCTGTTAGATCATCACAATCGATCAGGTTTAGCATGATTGTGGGCATGTAGGTGGAAAGGGGAATCAAAATAGTGATGGGTTGCTAGCCGCATCGCCTATAACATGATTCCCAAGATTTACGCTTTTACCATCTACGCGAGAAGACAAGCAACTGGTACATTTTATGTCTTTCTTTACTCTCAGACCAGCATGGAA
Organism: Pandemis corylana; assembly: GCA_949127965.1. Lineage (NCBI taxonomy): Eukaryota > Metazoa > Arthropoda > Insecta > Lepidoptera > Tortricidae > Pandemis > Pandemis corylana. The sequence goes on along the minus strand of OX421866.1, from coordinate 8,043,928 downwards.
GAAATTAATGATACTTATTAATTTGTATTATAGTCGTTTAAGTATTGTAAAATAAGACATAACTCACATTTCATGTAAGCTTTGCTATGTAATTATAAAAATCGAGGTATTACATTTGTGAAAAGCGTCTATTTGTTCTATTTATGTTCACGACCCTGGATAGAAAGCCTAGCTCTTGTCAATATATTAAATTGGCTAAGCGTTGGCGAATCACGACCGGACCTACCACCGCTCCGAAACCAATCCTTTGATGCGCAATAAGTAACGAAGTTTAATTTCTATCGTGACGTCTAGTCTTGTACCACCTGTTATTAATTGATTGCATCGCCTAAGAAGCCTCTACCTGTTACTCTTACAGCTTTGTGGTACTAGACTTGAGTGCCCTCTAACTGACCCGGCACAAGAAATATTTCCACGAAATCACGTTTATTATAATTCCTTGATACAGTTTCTTGTAAACCAGGAACGTGTAGCTGTTTTTTATCTTTTCCCCCAGGTCATTGAATATATTAGAAGCTTAAGAACTCTGCATATATTTAAGAATGCAACTTGCATAGAATCAGCGATCTTACTAACGTGTTTTGTGCTCTTATGAATTATTAAACGATTCTCGATTGTGGTTTTGGTCTTTGTTTCTTGGATAAAGTTATCTGAATAATTATATCTCTTAGGTTATGTTTTGGATGCCAATGAAGGTTCGAAGCGCTTTTCTACTTTGTTGCAATTATTATCATTCTACGATGAGTAGCGGTAAACAAAGGTTCATTTCAATTCAAACAATTGGTAATAGTAGTTAAATTCACATGATCGTTTAATAGCATTATATCCGGAGGTATGGGAAAACTTGGCTGGTATGCTGATCAAAAATTATGCTTTATGTTGCTATAATGTTTATGTATCCATTATGTTTTATAGCCGTGAAAAAGGTGTGAAATAAATATTTTATCTGTGTTTGCCGTTAGTTTTCGTGCTCGCCGATAGTAACATCTTCACATGTGTGAGTTTTAATTACAATTAGCTTTAAACATTAATTTAATTAATCGAATCCATCCCCATAAAACGCCTGAATTTATTGATCTAAAGCTGTTGTCGTTTTATTTTGTTTCCTACGTAATACATAAATTACACAGTTCCTTTATATTTAAGCTTCACTATTCATATTCGGAAGTATGCTCTAGAGAACTTATTTAACTAATTTATTGTAAGTAGTTTTAGTTGAACTTTGTTTTATTCACTTTGAGTTTAAAAATAATTATTTTAATACAAACTTAACATAAAGCATTTAAATGATTATAGTCACTAGTCACTTTATGTTACCTAATTAAAAACCATAAGTTTTAGTAAGAGTTTTACGTAGGTAAACTCCGTTCTGATTTTGCTTGCTCATTGACAAATTTAGACACTTTAATATTAAATATAATATTAGACTTACGTGATAATTCTTAATCTGAACCTTAAAGAAAACCATTATCCAATCTTAAGAGGTATATTACAGACAGCACCATTATCATGGCCATAAAGATAGAAATCCACGCTTTCGCTCACAAATCATCAGTGCAATCTGTGCATGTGCGAATATTACAAATAAAATAACCTTTTATTGCTATGATATAACTTTTGAAATTGCATCGCTCTAGGGCTCCATTTAAGAACAGTTATAACTCGTTAAAACATTTACGATAAATACATATATGTTAATCCGTGCACTTTTATGACTTATTTAATTAGTTTAATTCCTAAATGCTGTTTTCCGGCATGGAGAGAACGACTAACTGGAGTTAGAGGTTAACTGGCAGAGATCCCTTATAACCCTTCCTTTGTATCTGTTTCTTTATATTTGTATAATGAAGCATTTTTTTTATGTTAGAGGCCAGACAAACGAACTAGTGGGTCACCTGATGTTAAATGATTACCAATGTCCATAGACACCCGCAGCGCTTTACGCGATGCCAGTGCGTTGTCGGCCCTGCAGAAAATTGTACACTCGCCTCTTAAAGGCACCCAGGTCGTAACTCGATGGGAAGACCCCAGCGGGAAGCTCGTTCCAGATTTTGCAAGTTCGTGGCAAAAAAAGACCGATTAAACCGCAGCGTCGAAGACTGCCATTCATCAACATGATGTCGATGAAATGAACGCTTACGACGGGTGGATTTGTAATGGAACCTTACTTACTTACTTACAACTGGCGCAATTTGCACACGAGGTATTCCATCTTAGCCCTCTGAGCTGGCAATGCATCAGCAATCCTCTGATGTTAGGTGGATGGGTTGTAAAAAACTACTCTTTCATTTAAAAAAAACTATTTTAATATTTTCTGCTCTTTTATTGCAATTGAACGTAACTTGTAACTAAGTTAGTGCAGAAATAAGAACTATTACAATAGTGTTCGAGTAAATTACGCCATTCATAAACTAGAATGACAAACGAGACGGAGCACTATAAAGAAATCCTGCCTCATTAATCAAACTTGACCTTAGAGTTTTTGTGTGGTAAAGTGCCGACACGAGTGAAATGCCTATGCTTGCCCAAATTGTTTTATTATTATGTTGACTGCCTTCGCATTGATGAAGTAATTAGAAAGTATCATCAACTTGAAACATACGTACATCATCGCTTTTGTTTTATTGCTCTGTTTCAGTACTTTATATAGGTATATAGCTTTGCTGGAAGTTACTGTACATTGAATGTTCGTATTTAAATGGTGTATTTAAACCGTTACTCTTGTTAACCTGTCCGCAACCTTTAATCGGTTTAAGTACGCATTTCCAGAAGTATATTTTACTCGTGTAGTCTACTTGAGTTTTACTGCCAATAATGACGAGTTTATGAACTATAAAATCTCCCTTGTAACTCTTGTAAGTAAATTATCCTAGGGCGCACTTTTTGCTTTTAAGCGGTCTTCCTCATTTACCCGCTTGACGCACCATAAATCCAATTGCATCACTATTATTATTTTGATTTATTATTTCATCGTTTCCTCGTACCACGACTTAGGAGTTTTCTATACAATTTCTGGTGAGCTCGTGCTTAGAGTTAACAGAGTCTAGGAAATTGCCCTTTCGCCAGCAATCATTGCGGCGGGGTAATACGGAGCTGCCTCTTGAAATAACACAGCGGTTGCTTCCGCGTGGATGGAAATATTTATTTTGAGTAAATTGATAGCTCTTCTACAGTACCATGCTCATTAACCATCCACAACGTCTCGTGCTTTGTGCTGACTGATTGTTCGTTTGAAATAACAGTTTCTACCAGGTTTCTTTTCTTTCGATTAATACTATCGTAAAACGTTGCGTGTGTGAGTGTTTTTGTGTATACTGAAGTATATCAACTTCTTACTTACGTTTAATGAGAGGTAATAAATGAATCGTCTTAATATACCGCCTTTATACTTGTGCCAAATACGCCGATCTCCCTGAGAACTCTTTGTGTATATTGTTATCACGTTTTTGCTCTTTTAATGTGGCTTGTGCTGCATATTGTGTGATCGCATCGTTTATTATTCGATCGAAATAAAATTTTATTATTTGATAACAAAATTATATTTGAAGTTGGCTCAGGAATCTTAAATGAAAGTTAAGGTGTAGTTTTAAATAATGCTCTTGTTAAATCTTCACCTATAGCCACGAAATATTCCGATTTATTTAGAGCCCACTTAAAGGGCTATCTGTCTCGAGGCACGTCTCGCCCTAAAGCACGTACGTAGATCGTGAACTCCCACAAATTTATAGTTAACATTATTTGTTGACTTTATTCAACCTACTTAAAGCGTTTCCGTGACGCATCGGAATTCGTCCTAGATTTAAATGAGCGGCCTTCACTGTCTACTGCAAGAAGTTCGGGGAAAACTCTTTATTTGACGTCGGATTACAATGGTCTTGAAAAAAGTCAAACCGTGATGCTGCTGCGGTCATCACTGTTGTGGTCGTTTTAAACGTACTACTTCGTAGTATAAGCTTTCGTTGCTGGTAATTAAGATTTATAGAGAAATATTAAAACACCGGGTCGATATGGATTCTTAAACACATATTCTTTAGGATTAACCCGTTATTTGGTTAGTTTAATCGATTTAAAAAGTCGAAAATACTAGTTTCTTGATGACAAAAGGAAGATAACTATAGTTTAACCTGGCTGTATGAGCAGCGAGTTAACAATGGTAACAATCAGTGGTAGCGCCGAAATTGAAAGTGAGCGGCCCGCTCCGCCACGTGCGTGCTATCCGCTATATCTGACGGGCTATCTGTCACATCGTAGCTACTAATTGTATCTCACTACTACCGGGCAGCGCATACTTTTCTGACAATCTTGTCGGCGCAGCGGGCATCGTTTCGGAAGTGCTATAAAAGCCGTCAATTCGGATTTTTTGTCATTAAAACTGACCACAACTCTTTTTTTCAAAGTGCCTGTCAATTTATTTGTATTACCTTTTGATTAATTTTATACTTACTACAGAGAATTAACCATCTAAATCAAGTCCTTGTAAAAGTGTATTACATAATGGCAGATGAAAAATGTTTCATGGAACGATAAACCGTCATTATCTGAAGGGGTATCATAAAGCAGGCGCGCCGGCGCCGCGGCAATTTTACTGCATGTTTTATGCAAGATGGCTGCGCTCACTCATCGCCTTCAAACAGTGTAAATTGGAGAACAAATAGATGAACATAAACCGCAAAACATAAAAATAGAAAGCCTTATGGAGAAAGGGCCCTCATTTATAACTTTTTACGTTATTACAATACGTTACAAATCGTGGCCGGCGTGTGGCGATTTATACGACTTCACCTATAATTTCAGCTTAAATTATAGTCTTGGATCAATCATAGGCTCAAATATAAACTGCTTCTTTGGAGGGGTCATTCATTTTGTACCTCAGAACAATGCAGCTTTCGACTATCTCGATACACTCATGCGCCCACCATGGAGTAATTTCATCGTTACAAACATCTGACCGTTTTGCAAAACGTTCTTCTATATTTTCTTCTTTTAAATAATTTTAGTTCAGTTTATTTCGCATCGTTTCGATTGAAAACCCATTACTAAGATATTAGTGCAAATGCGAACGTGTGAGTTTATTCTATTTTGATTGAAAAACTTATAAACCATGACTTTGTATGAGGTGTGATTAATCAGGTATGCTTTTTGTATAGCAATTACCATGCTGTGTAATTTTAACACGGACATTATTCTACTGACTAGTCATTCTCTAAATGATATTGCATGATAGGTGCATTGTATCTATGGCTAATGATGATTATGATCGTATCATTTATTAGCTGTAAAAAGCTCTAGGCCGTATCAATTTTAAGGCACCGCACATCAATCAAATGCCGATTGGCTTTTGTAGATCAGTCATACTATCAAGATTTATAATAAAAATGAACTTAATCTGAAATTCTGAAAATCTTAGAATGAGTCCTCTTTTTCCCGTGGCGAAATTCAGTTTGTTTATGCCCGTGTCGATTTAACTGATATTTTGAATTGTTTTTTTAAACGCCTTACCGCGTGACGCTTTTGAAACACTTTAATTCCTGCCTGACGGGTTTAAGTCTTGTAAGGATAGAAAGCAAGACCATAGTGCAATTCAAACGCCGTATCTTGGGCCACCAAAATTGACGAACATGGTTAATTAAAAGCAATTGCGTAATTACGAGGCACTTGTTGCAGTGTAACAAGATAATTTCGTTTTATTTTATGAACACATCATATTCATAGCACAGAAAATGTGACGGTTAAAATGTTACAGACATACCAAAATAAGTACACGTTCGGTTCGTATTTCGAGTAGATGCGTGCGAATAGGTACGTATGCTCCATAGTAGATCTATGCGCCTTTCCATACCTCGTAACTATCCTAGACAACCAATTTCTAAAGTATTTTCTACCCCCATGACTAGAACGAATTTGGGTCGGCAGGCTCCTATAGTGCGAATTTGTAATGAATATAACGCGGCTGTGAATGCCAATAATGAAATAGATATTTTCCATGACTCATTAAGACAATTTAAAATCAAACTTCAGACCTAGCCTAACTAAATTTGACTCAAATACCTACCTACATGTTGTGCACTCTGTGGCTCGTGGCTGCGGTGCCTGTTGTGTTTAAGCTTCGAGTTGCTGTTTGCGTCCTCTTGTAGGGTTGCACTTGACTTTTGATTGTTGGAGTAGGTAATGCATGCTGACCTGTCTTTTTAATTTTAATTTTGTATCCATGATTGGGCTTAAATTATGTTTATTGTATTGTATTTAGAATTCTATTTCCATGATTATTTTAATCTCATTTGTCATATTATGCATGTAAATCACTTTGTCCCAAATAAGATTTTAATTTTGACTACCACCTACTTATACTTTTTTTTTTATGGATAGGTAGGTGGATATTTAAAAAAAATATATATATTGTAATATTTTAATAGACATCTCGCTGTATGGACAATGTTATGTACTCCGTTATTGTCGTGTATATCAGACTAATGTACCAATTAAGTTTCTATGGCTCACACTGTAATATACATGATGTGGATGTGCTGAATAAACAAATAAACAAATAAATAAACAAATATGGTTTGCTAACGCTAAATAGTTTTAATGGTATGCTTTTTCAGATTACTCTGTTACTTAATTAATAATGTAATATTATTTATTTATTTGCTAAAATAACAACTACAAATCATAGAGGTTTACAGATAAATTGCCAATAACCTTTTAGACTGGAGTTTAGTCTTAGTTCACACACTGGACTGAACCTGTATTAACGTGGTCAGTTTCCTTTTATCTTTATGTTGATTTCCCTGTGCTATAAATGTAGTCAATAATCATTAAATACTCTGCGATAAAGAGTTCTATCCTTGTTAAATCAACTTCATATTTCAATTTAATCCCATTGCCGAGAATAAATATCTTTGAAATCTGAATAAAATCAAACTAATATAAAATATTCCAATTGTATGTAACTCGAAACTCCAATCAAATTTCTTCGACAATTATACTTTAGAATTGAGACTCTAATCGCTTGTTAAATCATGCCATTTTGCTCTATGAACCGTATAGATTTTTTGCTGACTCAGATATAATAGTTACATTATAGTATTGTTCGAGTCAAAGGTCTCGATAATCATAGTTATTACTGCTCAAAAATTTCTTACATCATTAAAACCATCTTGCGCCAATAATTGAAAGTGAACAAGACGCTAAATGGAATGGGAGCCAATTTGTAACTATTAGTGGCGAGTTTTAATGTAGTACAGTTTCTTAAATAATCTTTATTATTCACCTTTTGGTACAGATGCCTCCACGCTACCACAGCTTTTTATATTCGCATTTTACTTTATGAATAGTCATATTATTAATTTTTAAGCACACATGCGACTTGACGGCATAAATGACGGTCATCACCTCTCTAATCACATAATAGTTTTCTGTCCACCTTGAGGGCATGTAACATTGATTTAAATCCTATTTTTTACATTAGAAAGTGATCCCAGATCGCGTGAAGATAAACACTGCCGCCATTATGAGTAATAGTGACGCTTCCGGGTATTCAAACATTTTGAACGGGCCAACTGTTCGACAAATACATAATAATAACACTCGTTATCTAACAAAGGCTAGACCTCTATCAATTACCGCTTGTTAGACGTAACTCCAATCACGCGCAGCTTAAACGCTTGATATTAACGTGTATAATTTTCTTTGTACTTAATTAAATTCAGCTGTGTTTTTCGGTGTGAAAGTAAACTTAGTAGGTTAAAAGGACACGCAGGTAGTAAACCAGCGACACCTGTTTTTGGGACCGAAATGGCCAATACTCGTACCGATACAGTTATCTTGCCGTACCTTTTAATTGGGCTGCATTTAATGGCAAGTGTATCGGAATGTTTTCCACGAGGCATTGTAAAGACAAACTTTCATCGTCCGGTATTACTTTAGCTCTATTTGGATGCAAATGTGCGTTTACCGTTTGGCCTACAAAGTGTACTTTTATACGAGTATGTCATCAAAAGTTCAAGTTAAAATGTTCGGTATTGAAATAGCGTTGGATTTTCTGCGTGAAGTAATTCCGTTAGAATTTTCTGCAATCCTTGTACTTGAGTAATTTGCGTTTTTATGCACAAACCAAGTGAAACTTATTACACATTGTGAATAGCGTTATTACCATGGCGGGGATCGCGGGAGCTTGTGGGAACAACCCGGAGAGACCCGGTGCGATGAACCCATGCACCCGTTTTTCCTCGCAATAATCTTGTGCGGCTTCTTTTTGTTCGTCCTTATTAATTTTAATATAAGCTGTAATTTATTGCGAACTTGGCCCATTATTTAGTAATAAAGTAAAACGATGTTTTACACTTAAGCGCTGTTAAGTTGTATTGCGTATTCTATTAAGCTTGGCCCATAAATTTGCAAGTACTAGTTCGTAAAGTTGGACACTTATAACTTCAAATCAACGATGTTTTATACGCCTGTGGGTGGTTCTTGCAATTTACCCTAATAAAGAGTTACTGTAGGTACTATATAAGACAAAGCTACTGCCTCGTAGCTTACCTACCTAGCGCCCACTAACGCGTTTTGTATTCTGCGGTGATATTTTAAAATGTCTTGAAAAGGAAATGGCTTTCAACAAAAAAAAAGTGAATACGTACATACATAAGTCACGTCTTTATCACTTACTATGTAGACAAAGTCTAAGCTTAAGACTTAAAGGCTACGTTTAGCATGATTGTGGGTGTATAGGTTGAAAGGGGAATGAAAGTACGTATTAGATAATAATAACAATAACACAATTACATTAGGATTGTCGTCTCAGTGAAACTTCATTTGAATTATATTTTATATCTTGAACAATACCCCACCTGACTTGAGGAGTGTCACGACAACTAGTAGATACTACATACTAGTAGCGATCCGCTGACCCATAGCTGTTTCTAACAGATCTCTATCTATAATTGAACCTGTTGATCGTTGACCTAACTCAGCCGCTCACCTTTGTTACCAGAAGCAAAATACATACAGCTCTTATCGTGAACTGTCTGTTTCATCAGCTAAATCAAAGTGAAATATACTACATAGATGTTGCACCTGTTTTGAGAAAGGCAAGGCAATGCATCGCAAAGTAATAAAGCTAACTAATCTTTGTGTCTCGGTGCAATTTTCTGATTTATATCTACCTCAAAATCAAAATCGACTACCAACGCTTCCGAGAGAGAAGTCGTTGCTTAGATAATTTCGCTGCAATTAATGGTATCACAATTAAATGGACTACAGAGTGAAGCATAATACTAAATAAAAAAATATATATAAGCATTTCACCATATTCACTCTTCACGTGTTTAGGGTCAGCTAATCGAAACAACGCGTTTGTGGTCAAAGAAAGAGCCAATTGTCCGTAGCTATTTTTTTTTATCTAAGAGTTATTATGGAAAAATATGGGTAACTAATAGTGAAGGATCTTGCTAAAAACTATTTTCCAAGAAATGGACATGTCACAAAATAAACTCTGTTTTGAAAGATCATCAACATAACTGTTATATAATCCTGAACCAGCCTTAACATTGGTAATACTCAAAGGTCTACTATGCCCATTGGAGCGTCTCCGAGCGCGGTGTACACTTTGACAGGTGCTTGTCACGGTCTGGACGCCGAAAATGTGGCCGCCCCCCTAACCTTAACTGTTCTATTTGGCGCAAACAATGAGTGCTCTGATCCGAAATCACGACCGGCGCCGGGGCTCTTAATAAGGTCGACCTTATTGCTTAAATTTATACTTAAACTACTTTTGGTAGTATTTATTGACTTTAAAAAGTTTCCATCTAAAAAAAGTTACTCATTGCGAATTCAAGAAACTCTAAAGCATACCCCGATAGCAATTAACCTTAATATAAAAATGTCCATGTAAAATTCAATTCCGCAAACAATAACGCAACGAAATGGGAAAGTGTCGAGACTAATTCGTACTATGCTCACATGGCGTCACCGATACGTACTGAGGCGCCGCAGAAAAAGAAACAGACGAGTATTATAGCCAATCGGGGACTTAGCTTCTGTTACATAGCTGGTTAAAAAGTGTTCACACAGATTCAGCACTCTTACCAATTTATCGGTGCATTAGCTCCGGTCACCCGAGCCCCGGTAATTACGATTACGCTGGCTACTCATTCCTTTGTAGCAGTAAACTAGCTGCATTTTTGAACTAACGTTAAGATTTGAACTGGTCAAACGTGTTGGGATTAAAAATAGATATTGTTAAACTGAACCAAAAGTGTAATGTAATGAGGCAACTATGGTAACCAAATTGCGAATAATCGCAGAAGAGGTAAATTGTAAAAGTAGTACAGCGTAAAATTTCTTACTTTGTCCAAAGGTGATTAAAAACTGTAATAACCGTTTTATTTGCAACTGCAGTGCAACTTTCCCTGCTGTGACACTTCCGGGATGATCTTGCTTGCATGTAGACACTTATTTTCATGTCAGCGGGTAAAATCTTATATCGTCTGCGGAAACATTGTTACCTAACCCAAATATGCCAACTGACCCAAATACCCTACCTAATTTCTTCTACAACTTCTAGTTTTGACGAGGTTTTTCCGAATCTATGTATGATAAACGCGATTCAGAAACTGGTTTAAACGTTTGAAGTAGCTTTTGTTATTTTAAAACAATCATGGCGTTGAAAATTATGTTTATTTTTTCATCATCTTGGTGCGCTGCTTTTTTACCATGAATTTACTGTTAACCGCGTCATCAACTTTTTGTTAATAGTGATCGTTGTTATTTTCTACAATTATTTAGGCCTTGCTAGTGATAACTGAAAAAGCACCTTAGCCTTCCAGCGGATTACTCCTTTGCGAACTTTTTGCAATGGCCGCGAAGAATGTGGCTTCTGCGGTGGTGTAAACGCCTTTTTATGAGCTTTCTTCGTCAATTGCTGTTACAGTCTTGGCATTATTATGTTGATGTTGGACTTCTGACATATTTTTTAAAGTAGGTTAATATTCATGCAAATTTTACTTACCCATTATAATTTGTTATTGTTTTATTGTGTTTATTACCTGCAACAAAAACATTACAATGAGTACTGTACCTTTTTTAAGTTTCTAATAGCCGTTGACCATTATTCAAGATAAAAAGAACACGTGGTCACATATTTAAAAAAAACATTTTTAACAAATACCAAGTTTATTTTCTCACGTTAACAGTACGCAGATATTGTGCAACATTGTTTATCAAATTCATTTAGAAACTTTAGGATATCTACGTACTTGTATATTATCCCTCTAATTAAATTCCACAACAGCGACGCTACATCACATTCGCCTGCTAATCGCGGCACTGGCGTTCTATGTAGGTTGCAGCACTAGGTCAATAGAACAACACGCGCACTTTCCTGCACCTCTCTTATGCAGATGCACCACTGTTTATAGACTCGAGACTCGGTTGCACCGGCCAGTGACTTATGCCCCACGGTGCCTGTAATTGCATGTTCGTGCATACGAATTAACGATGAACCTCGCATTTTCTTTACTATCATTTTATAATAATTTTATAAGCATAAAGGTGTCTTTACAGCATCGTACTTAAATACGCATTGCATGGGACTTTATACGATGCAGACAATGAGCCTTTAAAAAGTAGACAGTAGAAGAGTGAACAATCATTCCTTCACTCGTCAACTAGTCGACATGCAAAAGTTAATGTTATCTATAAATCAGCAACTAGGTTTTCTGTCGTTTTAATTATATTCTCGTTTTCATTTGAATAGTCAATATAAAATTTCACATGCGGAATTGGCTTTATCACTTTGCGTACAATAATTTCAAAGTCATGGGAGAGTCGAAACCGAATCCAATTAAATATTTTCGTTTCCCATGCGTTTCTAGATCAATTGAAACGAAGGTTCGTAATTGTCAATTTTACTGCCCATTCTTCTGCTGCGAATTCTCCCAAAATGTTCGCTACAATCAGTGCGTCAATGAAGTTAAATGATTCGCCTATCCATTAGCCTACATAGATGGCAGGGTGTGCAGCGTGATCTGCGATGTCACACAGCAGGCTCTGAGAATCGTGGAGTACTGGTGCAAGGAAAACGAACTAACTGTCAACCCCAACAAAACGGAACAGGTAATGTTCACAAACAAACGGATACTAGGCAACTACAATCCCCCTAAGCTGTTTAACACGGAGCTGCAGTTCGGTTCTGAGGTAAAGTACTTAGGAGTCATACTAGACAGCAAACTGAACTGGAGCAACCATCTTAACAACAAAATCGACAAAGCCACGGTGACCTTCTGGCAATGTCGTAGAATGTTAGGCAAGCAATGGGGGCTGACCCCAAAAATCACGCTATGGCTATATCAGGCAGTCATCAGGCCAATCATCAGCTATGGAGCGGTGGTGTGGTGGCCACGCACCAAACTAATCACCGTAGAAGCCAAGCTACAACGACTCCAAAGACTAGCTTGCATGGCGACCACGGGCTGCATGAGGACCACTCCAACTGCGGCCCTGGAAGCCCTGCTGAGCCTACCGCCGCTGCACTTGTTCATCCAACAGGAGGCGGGAGCGGCTGCAATCAGGCTCAAGAAGCTAAAGCTCTGGAAAAACGCGAAAGTCAGTCACACACGGATACTTGACGATCTGGTAAGAAGGGAACCACTCATGGAGGCGGCCACCGACAGGATAGCCAAGCAGTACGTGTTTGACAAAAAATACAGAATACAGCTGCATGAAGACCCAGGTGAGGGACTCAACCTGAAGGAGCTGAGGATCTTCACGGATGGGTCAAAAACAGCAACAGGTACAGGCTCTGGAGCGCATTCGGAAGACCTGAATATCAATATTTCAACACCGCTTGGGGCCCACAACACCGTCTTTCAGGCGGAATGTATGGGCATCATAGCGGCTACCACAGCGATAGACACCAGACAGGTAAACTATCCCATCCGAATACTATCTGACAGCAGATCGGTTCTACAAGCCCTGCAGAGCGACACAATGACTTCAGGATTAATCCACGAATGCCATAAAGCTCTGACGAGGGTAAGCGAACACAGCGCAGTAACCTTACAATGGATCAAGGGTCACAGCGGTTCGCGAGGAAACGACGCAGCCGACCGACTAGCGAGAGGGGGCTCAGAGGCGAACGCCATAGGACCTGAACCCATCATACCTCTGCCGTTCGGATGGCTGCGTGGTAGGCTACGGCACAACACCAAGGTAATGCACCAACAGCTCTGGTCAAACCTGGACACCTGCAAGCAGACCAGAGAGGCGCTCCCGACGATCAACCCCGGATTGTCCCGCAAACTTCGCGAGTACGGGAGACCCCAGCTCCGACTACTAACCGGAGCTCTGACTGGGCATGCCTTGCTCAACAAACACTTACACAATTTAGGTGTTACAGACAGCCCCCTATGCAGAGCGTGCATGGAGGCAGAAGAAACAGTCACACACATTCTGCTGGAGTGTTCCGGAGTGGCGAACTACAGGGCACAACACCTCGGGTCACCGAGGACGCTCCAGGAAGTCGTCGGCAACATAAAGGGTCTGCTAGGCTTTCTACAGGAGCTGGGCTGGCACGAATAGTGCCGCAGCCCACCACGCAAAATAGGCGCAGTTAATAGTCGTCGAGTTGCGGAAAACAGCCCGTTACAACATAACATAACATAACATAGCCTACATAGATTCATCAGCCTTAGGCTGTCTTGTCTGATCGTTGAGGCGACTCGCATAAGTTTGCACGTCTGATAAATATCTTCAGGCATTGTTTTCTAATAATTTACTATCATACATTGATTAATTGAACTCGATCAAATGATAAGAGATATTTACTTTCTGTAGATGATGTTTTGTTTATCAACAGAGGGCTTTAATCAATGATTGTAAATTGTTTGCATGATTAATTTATATTTATGATAGGTATTTTTTTATTAAAATTTAACTGCAGTTTATTAAAACGTATAACGTATGAGCGTAATGGGGACTATCGTTTCTTTGCTCACCAGTTGGCGCCACTGTTGACTAAGGTCCAGAGGTATAGCTGTCAAAGGCGACTTTATAAGATCGGCGCCGAAACCAAGTTTTAAATCTTGAATCTCATTAAGTTTATTAAATTATAAATAGCTATCATCATATCGAGTAGCTATGCCGCAATGTTGTGCAGTTCCCTTTTGTTCGGAAAAAAAAAATCCGCTTTCAAAGCGTTCACATTCATCGCCAAATAATCCATATTTGCGATAATTTCACAAAGGAGATCACTTTTCAACAGGTAAATGAAAGAAATTATAATTTATGTCATGAAGCCCGCCAAAACCAGTGAAAAGTTCACGTTATTGGACCTCACGCGACACTAGCGCCTCTAGTGGCAAATTCACACGCGATAGCCCCCATTATGTTATACCTTAATTTTAAGCTTATTATGTCTTACATTGAAGTAACAAATTACGCTTGTAATTTTAGCACTACCACAATCGTGATTGAAGATTTTCCGGAAAATGTCATTATTACGGAAATGAAGATCTAACCAAATATAATCGTGTTCGTAAAAACGTGTCCGGTTCCGGAGGCACGGGCACGGGCGAAGCCACCTGTTAACACATCTGGGTCAGTTTTTGTCTCGCATTTTCACTATTCAAACAAATGCCTACGAAGCGACACTTTAGTTACACCGCGTACGCATAATACCGCTATTTGGTTAGTTTTAATTCAAGTATTAAAGTTAGCCAAAGATTGGAATTAATTTGACACAAATTATTTGTCATATTTGATAATGGCTATTACGTAGTATAAAGTCGGATTTTAATATGTCGTTTCAACTATCCTTAGAGTTTTGTAAATTAAAGTACTTATCTAATATATCTCGGGTATCGATTGCCACGTGAAGTTTAGTTTAGTGTGGGATCGCCACAAGAGCTTATTTTTGTAATAACTTATTTTACTGTTTTAATTTTATGTAAAAAGCTACCGCAAAAGACCAAGATTTAATTGACTGCGGTGAAAAATCTTATACATTATATTAAGAATTGAAAAGCTGCGCTATGTTGAATATTCGTGCGCTGTGCAATCATCTGTATTAAATATTTATTATTTATCGATTGAATAATGAGACATTTACACTTATGCGTTTTTCTGCAACTGATTTGCAATACACACGAGTTTACACTGAAAAATTCGACTACTCATGGGAATTCTATTTAATACCGTCGATTTCTTCTTGTTGGTTTATAAGAATACCGTAAATAATGTTTCCATAGTCTTAGCCAATTTCGCGAATAAATTATAATGGTTATCTTCTTATTGTATATCCAAAGTTGCGTGGCTTAGTTAGCCGTGACGCACCGTTTTGTCGGCTGCTCGATACGGTCTATATGCGCGCGAGCATCCAACGCTAACCCCTTGCTTTCGGCTTCGCAGTTTTCATCTTCAGGGAAAGTATTCATTACCAACTGCACGATTATCGATTTGAAAGCTGATCACGTCAGTGCTGTTTTCCCACGTAAAGCTAAATTTATACGTACGCAAATTAAAAATAACAGTCACTATTTAAAAATAGATTGTCTTCTATAATAATGTAATGATAAGAAAAATCTTGTGGGCTACAGATGTATTGTTTTTACTATTTACGTAATTTAAGTCGCTCTCTAAAGTATTTTGAATTTCAATTATTTTCTCACGCGTTATTGGCTATTCAGGTGACGCTCATTGCGAATACATTCTACTGATGTAACAGTTGTAATTATTTAAATTACATTTGAATGAGTTATTCACTGCAGCGGCCTTTCTTTTTGTTTTGCTTCTGCAAGTAATGCCTGCATTATCAAGATTATGCGCTACGGTAACGCTCGAATGTAACATAATTGCCCGAGAACATAATTTGGTGCCTTATTAAGGGCACAATTACTTTCAATATGATTCGGTAAGAATTCTATAGCCGTAAAGTCGATAATGACATGGTTTATTTAAAGCGACGCTGTTTACCTAAAACTGCTATTATTGCTCTTCTCTTTTATTACAATATTATGACAGTTCAGCGGTACTGGCAACGGTATATTACGGATGACGATGTAATTGAGACATTCAGCAAAGTGGGATCTTCGGGCACGACCACAGCCCAGTTCCGAGGTGAAATGCAAGGTCGGGAACCGCTGCTTATTGTGTTTGCTAAGTTTTTGTCATGCGTCTCACCGAGTATTGTTATAAACTACTGCTCTACTCCATTGAGACGGATATGCCGTGCGATACTCGACATCGGAAACGTCTGCTTTTTTCTGTCTTCCGTGATAGTTGACGATCGCAAGCCCCACTTATTCTGAGGCAAGTATGCGTTTGTTTCTCTACGATTAGATTAGCCGCGTTTTTCTGCTTACCTTCTTCACATGCATTCTATCTTTTACCAACCGATTATCTTCTTATGTTCGGTATCTTGAGAAAAAATCGTTAACATCCCACTTAACAGTAATTCTCGTTATCATTTTAAATATCAGATCCCCTAAGGCGCTGCCATCACAGCGCAAATCTTAGGACGGTGATACAAATCATTTAATAAGTGTCATCATAAATATTTTTTTGAAGGCGCTGTTGGCAAGCTATTACTGCTAACGTGATTTATACATTGTGAAACATCCTACATGCTCTAAATCGGCTTATAAAATGATAAACTGTTGCGGAACAAGGTTTTGATGACTTAACGGCTCATAAAGTCGTTCGCCGACGTACCTGCATGCGGTCCCGACTCGGGCGCGAAGTGGCTGCGGTTTGCTTTAAATCCGAAGTGGAAATGAGCTAGCAGTTAACGTCTGTATTCCCCTCGAGGCTGAAACCACAAATCGTCGAGAGGGAGACTAGGCTCTTTGTAGTTGTTTCGTAATGGCTTGTGGAGAGTTCCCGCCACGGATGGCGGAGGTCCTCACCTGTCACATGCCGTTATAGTGCTATGTTATACAAGCTTGTGCATGTGCATCGCATCATTGCACATGTTACGTTATAGATATATATACACACACTAACTCTATAGCAGATTCACTCATTTAAGAATTTCGGAGCAAAAAGTAACACCTGATGTGCTTACAAATTGCACTTAATACTATTAATCGTGAGTGCTTGTTTACCAGCATCGCAGTTAATGTGAAGGTTGGTTTGAAAAAAAAACTAATTAAATTAAGAACTCCTCTTTCTATCTGTCGTATAATTGATATAGAAACCTAGTTACCGTTTGGTTATGATTTTCACCGACATTCATAATATAATGTTTCCTTGGTAAGGGCTCAAAGTTCCCTGCCTAAGTAGATATGTGATATTTCTGCTATGCTGTCTATCATTCAGCTGTTAGAAATAATACGTATGAAGCATCACAGTTTACGGACCCTGTTATTTTGAATCATTAAAAGAGTACCGGGCAATTGTTAGACTCCTTGGTCAATTATAAAAGCTCTCGCAATGCCTGAATGCCTGCTGTTTATCTTTCCATTTATCTTTGCAGAAAAAATAGACGCTTTTGTGTCTGTTTACGTTCGCGATCAGAAATAGCTTTTAGTTTGCTTCAATATTTCGATCGTACTAAATACAAGGTGTCGCTAAAGATGACTGTTATATTAATTTATAAGTAAAGATGTTGGTTCTTGTTTAGGCACAATTTATATACAGTTCAGTTATTACATGGAAAAAAAATGAGAAAAGCTGTTATTAGTCTAATAAAAATAAAGTTAACTCATGCTTCTACCCATTAGTAGAAAGGCATCAACCAATTCGCTCCATTCAAGGATTCCAATCACCAAAGTGAATAATCGTGTCATTTGCTCAACAGATTTCAAAACACGCTACCATTGCATTAAAAACATTATTCCAACTAATCATACTAGAAGACATACAGGCTAAAGGACAACCCAATAACCATATTCCGCTTCCTGCGCGCTTATGAGACAATTCTTAGAGATAAATGTGGATGTCCCTAGTGCATTGCTCTGTTAGGGTAATGGCCACATGCAAGTCGATGTTCGACGCAGATTACCCTACCCGTCCACGTCAGTCCAGCTTCCCGCGCACTCTGACGCAGATATACGATGCAACTGATTGAAAATTCGCTATAGCCTATTGCCAATGAGCGACGTCTTTGATGTATCTGTTAACATCTGAAGACTAGTGATTTATGATTGCAAGGTCTCGTTTCGTGTACCAAGCCCTGTCGTTGAACTTATCTTGTTACATTGCATGACAAGTAGGTACTTGTACTTTGTAAGTAAACAATATAATGTTTAACAAGATCCGAGCAATCTCTATTGCTGAAAAATTCTCACTTGGAAAATTAACTATTCAAACTATTAAAGATCAAAATCAAAGTGCTGTTTTAAATTAAGTACCTGCCTACGTTATTCATTTTGAATATCAAAGGCTATGTAGAAGTTTTACCTTATTCAACACAACTTAATATGAAATATTCGTACACGAGCTATGCATGTTGTATTTTATTCAGGGTATGTTATTCATCTACATTATGTAAGTATGTTCATCCGTTGACTAGTACCCATAGTACAGTCAAGGGCAAAGATATGTATACACCACAGAGTGTCAAAAAGCATGGTCATCTAAATGGTCATAAATTTGGCAACATATAAAAGTACATAAATTAGTATACATGATTTGAGAGATAACTATGTATACAACATTTGCAATAATATGTCCTCATGTATTAGGCCATAAACTTAGAAACACCGTAAAGTTCAAAAATATGTAAACACTATTTAACCATTAATTATGTATCTAATATGATAACCAAAAATATGTAAACAATCCAAAATTCTATTAACACAACTCTATTGTCAGGAGCATTATGAACGTATTTGCGTAACATCGAACTCTGTAATCTTAATGTAATCAGCCAGCCACTTGAAGCTTCAAGTCGTATACAACAACTGCTATTCCAAACTCTTTAACTGATAATTACTCTATTTATTTTAAACTAGCTTCTGCCCGCGACTTCGTCTGCGTAGAATTATACATAAAAACCTTCCTCTTGAATCACTCTATCTATTAAAAAAAACCGCATCAAAATCCGTTGTGTAGTTTTGAAGATATAATATAAGCATACATAGGGACATGGGGACAGAGAAAGCGACTTTGTTTTATACTATGTAGTGATTATGACATGTGCCCACAATCTTGCTAAATGTGGCCTGTAGGTTCTAGGTACCTGTTACCATAATCTCTGTCTACCCCGTAAGGGATAAAGACGTGATTTGTGCTTGTGCATGTGCATGTGTCATGTGTCACTTTTGAATTTTTTAATTCCATTTGACTTACCGTTTCTTATGGTTTTTCTTGCGGCTTTTCATTAATTTTGAAAGAGAAAATGTATCGTATAAGCGATCATTTAAAATACATATAGGATTGTTGCCTTATGCGAGGAAGGTATATCCGTGCCTGATATAGCTCTGCTGACGAATTAGGCATCACGGTAAGAAATATTAAACATTGTTAATAATAACGTACTATAGAAAATATTACTCTCTATGCACTTTGTCTTAAGTTTAAGGAGTTGTTTTCTTTATTATACAGTTATCTTTTCCATGCTGGTCTGGGAGCAAAGAAAAAACATAGAATGTACCAGTTGCTTCTCTACCCGCGCAGATGGTAAAAGCCCATCGAGGGAATGGGTGATTATAATAGGAATCATGTTATAGGCGATGAGGCTAGCAACCCATCACTATTTTGATTCGTCCACAATCTTGCTAAATGTGGCCTGTAGGTACCTGTTACCTTAGGCTCTGTCTACCCCATAAGGGATAAAGACGTGATTTGTGTGTGTGTGTGTGTGTGTGTGTGTTTAAGTATACTTTGCCTTTTATTAAATAAAAAAAATTAGAAAATAGCGTAAATCGCCAATTACTGTATGATTTGATATTGACGACACGGATGGCTCAGTGGTGAAGCAACCGCCTTCTGAGTCGAAGGTCCTGGGTTCGAAACCCGGCCAGGGCAATATTTGTGTGATCAACTCGAATATTTGTGCTTGGGTCATGGATGTTCTATATATTTAAGTATGTATTTATATTATGTAAGTATGTATATCGTCATCTACTCGTAACTGGTAGGTACCCATAACACAAGCCTTCTTGAGTTTATGTATACATATTTCGATACTTTGGGTATATATTTATTTTTGTCCCTGAATGTACCTAGCGTTGGCATCTTCAATTAAAATCAACGAAATCTGAATCTGTTAAACATGCCGATTGATAACGTCGTGGTGACAGGTCAAAACATGCGACAAACATATGCAATGACAAGTCTGTACTGTTTTCGTGAATTGTCAAAACATACTTTACAAATTTGTTTCGTGTGACTAGGCCGTAAAGAAGATATTCGCAGATTACATTTTGTATACATATTTTCGTGGCAATTACTGAATCTATATTTAATGACAAAAGTATGACTATAATATTTTGCATTATTTGCAGGATACTAATAATGGAGTTTTGATTGTATACAAGTTTTTGGACTTGCTAGGTACATATTTATGTTGCCAGTGTAGTTTGCATATTTATTACCATTTGAATGAGTATATATCTTTTTTAAAAAGATTACTTATTTTCTTTCACTTTACTTGCATATATATCTTTGCCCTTGACTGTACAAGCTCTGCTTAGTTTGGGACTAGGTTAATGCATGGGTGTAAATTATGTAAGTTTAACTAGCGACCAATTATCCCTTAATGCAGGTTTTCCTAACATATCTTCCTTTACACAATTATAATTCACTTCAGAAAGCGAGGTCCAGTAAAAACTGTGTTAATTTTCATTCTTGCATTCAACCGGTAATACAAGAACAATTTTCGTAAAATTGTGCATTACCGCCTAGGGTCGCGGCAGTCACCTGCCTTATGATTGGTTTGTGTAATTTCGCGTGGCCGCGCGAACTGCAAGTAACGGACTGCGACGGGCTCTCTCGGGTTATAACCTCCTGACATAGTTACTTTGGTTTCTTCATCAAATTGATTCCAACCTGCCCCGAGATGCCATGACCTAGGGCCAAGAAGGGCCGGCCAGAAGCTGATGCGATGATGTACCTTAGTCACGTTTTGTGTATCAAACAGCTAAAAAGCGGTATATTAATAAACTTCTTTAGTCAGAACTCACTGTTTATCTAAAGATAAAACCTCTATAAGTATGTCATATTCTTTTTTTCTTTCTCATAATAATTACAATTTTCAAGTAATTTAAAAAGTGTCCTATCTCTATTAATTTTCTACCAAAAATTGATTTAGGTACTATGAAATGGGTTTCCGAGCTTGCTACCTGTTCGTTTACTTACTACGACAATGAGTGTGTTCAGATTCGTTCCAGTGGGGCCTTAATATCGAGGGCCCTTTGGACACCTTGAGGAACGTGATATTTCGTTGTGGAAGTGTGCAGGCTATTAGTGATGCGTCCACTCGTGACTCTCACATTAGCGGCGCTGACCCCCGAGCGATTCTCACGACGCGACTCGGTTTCTGGGTCGAAATGCGATATGAAAATATGGTTACTTGCTATATTGCACGCAGAAAGGGCTATGTAGATTCATTGACACCCATATCTAAAACGATGACTATTACTTTGCTCCCAATTTTCTCAACAAAGGGCCATAACCGTTACTGGAATCGGATTCTACTCTTAAAAAGATTTGTGGCGTAATTTATAGCAATTTACGCGTTAGTCCGGTTCCTAATATGCAATTTGAAATATCGCTGTAGCTATCGTAAAACTTGGTGAAAATGACTTAACAACACTTGCTGAAGTATATTTGATTCAGTTATTTCCTTTGTAACAAAAGGGAACCGTAAAAGCTATTCGTGCAAAAGTTTTCTGCTGTGCAATTTCTGGATTGTAATATTTTCGCGGTCCCCGGCGATCCGAGATGCTCCGAGTTGCTTCCGCCATTTGACTTGGCTGATGTACAGCCTTTAGGCGACCGTGCCGGCCCCCATAAATTTGCACGATCCATTGAGGTTTGAATTTGCTTGCGGTAAGCTGGACAAAGACGCTAGCAATCTCTCTGTAGAAAGCCGACGCTTTCAGGAAGGTCATGCAAAACGCTCGTACTATTATTTATTATATCAACAAGATTGACATTAACTTAAGTGTCAAACTTGTTGCCTTATTAACGGTGATGAACCGTTTTGTCAAGAGGTTATTTACACCATGGTGTAAATCACAAAAGACAGTTAACGGTGCTTCACTTATTGAATTACACCAAACAACATTTTGTCTCGATTCCGGGCATCCGTTTTACGCGTACCAAATAAAACGCGACTAATTTTTTCTGTTTTTGCGTTCTTTTTGTCGTGTTTCAATTAAAGCCGAGGACTAGTTCCGGTCTACTAGTTTCCTCGTATTCTGGTGCCTTTGATGCCCCCGGGGCCCTTAGGCTGCGATACAATGCGAGCCCAAATTATCCATCGATGGCGTCTAGCAACGAACGCCCCATTGTGCGGTTGCCTCGGAATTTGTGAGTAACGGGAAGATGGCTTGCACTTGACTCGGCTATGAAATGTGCTTAAGATGCATTTCGCTATGCTTTCAGCGCAACAAGCACATCTTGCACAGCACACCCGATATTATGCTGTCTAACTAACTGTTTTACATTGAGTAACTTGTACCATCTAGTGATGCTACTAGAAAATTGCAGAGTGCGTGCCTTAACAATGCGCATTCTAAGAGTAAAACGTAATGTTACAATGCAGAATATTATTTATGTGCGCGATATCACGCTTTATACAATTATTACAAAAGAATTCAAAGGCTTAAACTCGTAGACAATAGCTTTGTTAAAAAAATAAGTTTTGATTCGTGTATGCAAAACTCCTTTTAGAAATTTCATTGTTAGAATTTTGACATTAGGTACATTGTTTTATCACATAAAACACTTTGTAAAGCCTCATTCTTTTTAATCGTCAACCATAATTAATTATACACCGGCGTCATCATTGTCGCATTTCTAAAGAATGTCTTTATTGACAGGTCAAAAGACGCGTGAAAGCATCCATCCATTGTGGTTGGCCACACCAATAACTTATACAATGCTACCGACGTACCGACAACGCCTAATTACCCTACAGATGGTCAGAATCAACTAGCAACTCATTTAGGAAAATGAAAAGGCCGTTTCAACGCGCCCGAGTCTTCATTCTCAATTGTTGCTCAGTTAGTGGTAGGTCGGTTACAATAGCTGGTAAGGTTATCAGACCGGATGATGATGCCTTCAGATTCAATTCAGTTGCTTTCACCCATTAACTCTCCTTTGTACAATAACTCTATAGACTTTGGGGTCGTCAAAGTCAATAACGTTATATAATGATGATGCTAATAAGTATAAATTATTGTCCTTACCGTGTTCTTAACAAGGAAGTCGGGCGTGTAAGCGGTTGAACTCTCTCCGTAAGACCTTAATAATACGAGGAATCTCTCGTAGCGTAGCATGCTGCTTGAACTAGAGGTTAATTGCAGTTCTTAGTAAACGTAGATACTTCAGTTTTTATAAGAGGTGCATCGGGCAAGAGCTACATAAAATATTTATGTTTAACATAATTTACTTCGTGACAAATGATGTCATCTCGAAGATGACTGTCGAGTGCCAGTAATATGTCCATCAACATCGCATTAACTCAGATATGCATTGTGATGTTTAACAACTTTATAGATAAAATGTGAGCTTTTTGTGTGCGGAGTGTATTATATCGGTACCTACCTATAAATTACTTTAAAACTTGCTCTCCATGTATGAACAAAATGTTAATGTGTTTATTGTTATCACCTGTTAGTGTGCTTACTGATATGCCCATTCACGTCATTTCATATTGTGTCAAGTCAAGTTGTGTATAACTATTCAAATCTCACGATTGTTACCGTTGTGTCGGTGGGCGGTTGACCCCATTCTAGGGAGCTACTGCCATATAAGGGCGCCATTAGTTACTGGAGGGCAGGTATAATTGTCTATACAACCTCATTCGTTAGCCTCTGAAGTGTAGACCGCCATGTCACTCTGACCCTATCTTTTCATAACAACTCACGTTTGTCTTGAAAAGAGAATTTTAGGTACGCCGATTTTACTTTTTATACATACATACCGTCACGCCTCTTTCCCACATGGGTAAGCAGAGACTACTTTGTTCCATTTGCTACGATCCTGACATACTTTTTTCGCTTCATCCACATTCATCAATCTTACTTTTTATACCACCTGATAAAAATAAAAACGTCCGAGTTCACGCTTTAGGTATTCTACTATGTAAATAAAGTGTCTACATTCTGAATTCGTCACATCATTATCATTGTTTATGCATGCGTGCTTACCTGAGTTACTAAAGTAATAATATATTCTTACGATGTCATTATAGCTTACTCAGCTTATAATAAAGGGTCTTTGTGAAAATAAGTGAAACTTTAATGTCAGGAAGCAATGTAAAGCGTCCCACGGGTGTCTGCAAAATTATCCAAGTTCCTGAACTGAACCGGTTCAAACACGCATCCAACTATGACAACGTTGCAACGTCTTAGAACATGAATATAAATGATGTTTCGAAGAGAAGATAAACAACCTGAACCTTAAATAATATCAACTTGACTATGTGAAGACTCCATTACATAGATAAGCCGTCCTAAGTCCTCAACGTGTTCTAGTTGTCTCTAGTTTTCGCATTATACATGTTTGGAGTACCTACTAAGTATACGGAAAAGCTGAAAGGTTATTTGTTATGAATATCTTGATTATTTCATGAGGTTTGTTATATCAATACGTACAATTACGTTTTGTGCCCTTAAATTAAAGTTCTTCAATTTCACTAACTAAAAAAAAATGATACAGAAATGCAGTACGACATCATAGAACTGTACTTTCGGTAGTTGTATCTATCTAACTAATCCAGACCTCATTTAAACACTACTATTCTGTAAATATATTGGCGCCTATATCGTAAAACATTATAGACTAGATATCGCAAAACTTTAACACCCAATCGAAGACGTTACCCGTATATAGCCAGCCACCGCGCTACTACGGCTACCTTCCAATAAAGATAGAAAGATTGAACTTAGATAAGATTAGCGTTATAGAATGAATTCTTGGATGCGTGAGCGTTGTACCGCGAGAGGTTTTCCACGAGATCCTAGATTCGTTCCCAGTTATCCGAGATAGCGGTGTCACGATATATATAAAGCTGTGAGTGCCGCACGTTCGATCGCTTCCCCGATATGCCGCCATCCGCGAATCTGTTATGAATCATGACCTGTCATAATGTTGCTTTGTGTTTGCTACTGTCATCAAATAACTTCGTGTCTTAGGATGTTAATGTTACATAGGGTACTTTGAAAGCTTTTCATGTGTTCTAGCAAGCGTTACATTGCAATAGTGATCTTTCGTTAAAATTCTACGTTTAAGTATTTTGTTCACGGCTTTCATTGATTAAAAAGTAAGATTTTGGAACTCATCTTAAATAATCTTCTATACTTTCTTATAACATCGTTTGTCCTGACTCATCGTTCACTAACTAGGGAGTTAATAGGGGCATCTGTTAATACAAATATACTAAGTCTAGATAACAGAAATTTGGATTGACAGTTCCTTTTGTAGTGCTAAGATGAGTATTTTTTTTAAATTCCAACACATATTTAAAGGAAATATAGTGAGTACCTATATTTTATTCTCTTACGATGGCGAAGTGCGTGTACTAAGGCACTAATATAAAAAAAAGATATGTTTGTTTATTTGTATGTAAGGGGAATCACTGGAACTACGGATTCTATAATAAAATAGGTACTTTTATATATTTATCCTGGGAATATGCAAAATTCCCACGAAGTGCAAATGAAGTTGCAAGCACAACAGCTGGTATAATCATAAGTATGAATGAAACTGAATCAATCGGAAGTTAATTATTGATAAAATAATTATCGTAAACTCGGCTTAATTTACAAAACAACGTCTTATTTGGACGTTTCATTTGCTTTCAATAAACTGGGTTAAGATGATCGCGTTTTTAGCGTGAATAAAAACAAGTGGACCCCCCAAGGAGGTTGAGCAACTAACTAGCCCAGAAACGATGTGGTTGAATAAGTTTCTTTAATTCCTTTCTAAATATGGGTACGGAGTCGTTGGTGTCCGTATTAAAGTCGCTGCACATCGACGACACGAGCGATGCGCGAATTTCGCCGAGTGCGTGACACGCATGCATCAATCTTAGACACACGTTTTCCGGACAAACTTTGCATTCGTTCCGTAATGCAGCACAGTGGCACAAATAAAGTGTGACCCGCGTCAAACCAGAGAAATTGTCAAGTGATATACGTGCTCAATCCACAATGTAGGTTGAAACTTTCGTCCGCTTATAGCCATTTCAACCGCAATGCAAACAAGAGCAGCGGTCACGTTTCCGAGATTGCGAGCGGAATCTCTTAACTTCGATCACCGATACCGCTGGCTACAATGATGTTAATTTGCGGTGCATGAAACCGAAGTATCCTTATTTAATTATAAATATATGCCGGTTTAGCGCTTGCGCTGGCTTAAAGCGATCACCAACTGTGCTGTCGCGTTACTTCTTCTCACGTTCGAATGGTCCAAATAGTTAAGCGCTGTGGTATGCTAGCAGCAATGTATTCACTAAGATGCTTTTGATGTGGCGGTTTATCTTCTGTATTTTTCTTTTGTAATAGTGCTAATATATAGATATAACGTTGCAAGTTGAGCCAATACATATTTATCTAAATAAGCCCTTGAATCATTTAGACGCAACAGCGTATTTAGTGAAACCGGAATTCAGATTTTGACCATCAGATAGATGACAGAAGAGAGAGGTGAGAGAACTCAGATCGCAACTGAAATTTACTTTTTGCTGTTGTGGTCTCGTACAGCACACATTGATATTATCATTAAGACGTCGAAATGAAAAGTGAGCCTGATCTTTATTACTATGTTAGACCAAAACTTTTGCTTTCTAAACGTGGTTCAATTATTTTTTCATATGCCGCAAAATGGGCTCCGAAATTACTGCAAATCGGTGAACACTTTTTTTGCGAGATCTGGTCTTAAACCACTAACAGTTTTAAAAGTATTCTTACCAAGTACAGCTAGTTAGAAACTTTGATAATCACAATATTATTAACTGTATGTATATTTGTTTAAATGGATAGTCTATACACATAAGATGCTAAATCTGGCAATGCCCATACTTTTTTTACATTTTGAAAAATCTTCGTCGGTACTTCGTCGTTTTATTTCTTGATATAAGTATCTAATTGTCGTGATTATAGCGTTATTAGCATCGCAATGTTTGCACTGTCAACGCCATCCCACCGTCGGCCCTAATACCGAGCCGCGTCTATTAGTCGCGATTAAGCCCGGCCTGTCGAATGGCCGCGCAGCGGAGCATGGTGGATTGGATAAGGCTAAGGAAAAAAAGCCCCGCTACCGCTAACTGACACAGTGCTTTATTGAACACAATTCCGTTGGATGCAACAACGGTAGGCTGTATTACATCGCGATAAAATCAGCGCCATTAAAAATTCACCGATAATTGCTGCACTTACCGGCTCCACAGCTGTCAACAACCACGCTGATGTAGTAGTATTCACTCCCTTGACCGTTTATTGAAATGATACCCTTTCAAGTCCAGCTTTTTCTTCGCTCGTCTAATAATTTGTCTGCAGCGAGTAATGTTGATCCATTATAGATTTTAACCTGACTGTTCACTTTTATTACTGCCCAGATGGGAAAGTCGTTGGAACCGCATTTACCTAACTAGACGTAACTGTACGTATGTCGTTTTCCAACTAGTCCTTTTGAGGAAACTGGAAATGCGGTGGCGTCTAGTACGACTATAGTTACTTTTATAACTGTTTGTTTTATTTACAGAGCTAAAGCTCACAAAGAAACTGGATAGATACTCTAAAAAGACAGTTGTTAAATAATGTATTTTCTAGAAGCTCCATATGTATACTGTGTATCAAGTCGTCTTCGGCAAATACTCAAAGCACCTCGTAAGGTTGCGTTTGCGCATCCAATACAAATTGTTTGCCGTCACACTTAACAACATATTATTACTATGTCAAGTTATTCACACGTTCAGCAACTTTACCGCTTACAACCACCCTGGTTTAGTAGTTCACATGATTATTTGTGAGCACGAATTCGAGGCTAGACATCACTTGTGCACATTCTTGCTTATAATTAGAAGCGTAATGTGTGTTTGTACTGTCATTTAACTTGTTTACGGTATATTTCAAGATATTTTAGCAAGCCGCGCTGTCTCTTGACCGCTGCTTTCTGAACATAAAAGTGCAGAAAGAACCTAATTTACATGTTCGAGACATTACAAGTGGAGCTGAAAGTATAATTCTCTTTGTCTGGTCTGTAATGGTACTGAGAACTGCTTTCCTTAACTGCCTATTTCTACTTTTTTCTTGTTTCTATTGTACATAGACAATCTTTTTTTTTTTTGAATACTATTTCTCAGATATTATGGTTTCAACGCCTCAGCAATTTATTGCCTACAAAGCCTAGAGATGTTCACTTTCTTTTTGCAATTACGCCGATACTTTAAAAGTAACCGAAGCAAAATAAATACCTACATAATAATTATTACGAAAAATGATGACTTTTGACTACTTAACTATAAAACGATGAATAATTACGTCAATAATATAGGTTTCCTCATTTAAATTCGCCTGGTAGCATCGGCTGTATTGGTATCTGTTACACTGCTGATTTTATCTATTGCGCGACGCTATTTGTAGCAGGTGCCTCAATAATAATCTAATATTTTATAAAGCGTTATTCATCAATTTACATCAAGCTGTTGTATTTTTTTGCATTTTATCGCACAATCAGCTACCAACAAGGTTTTATTTTATTCTCGTTCTACCCAAAAATGTAATAGAAAGAAAACTAGACCAAGCTCGTTCTCTCAGGTTAGATAGTCTGCGAAGCACAATGACTTTCCGAGAACATCTTTTAGGAACACACTATCTTCCTTTACAAAAAGTGTGCCGGCATTTTATAGAGCTGTGACACAGGCGTGATCATCGCTGCGATAACGACGTTCAAAGTGGTAGTTTACGTCATTGCAGTCGTTTATGATATGTGTTGGTACTGTTATGGCCAAGTCGTATACACCACACTAGATGAAGTACTGGTACTTGCAAGACGAAACCAAGATGGGGACCGTAACCGCCCTAACGGTCTCCTACTGATTACAAACAGTATATTATATGAGCTCATGCAAATGTGACCGAGGATTGCGGAAATATTACGTACATGCCAACTATGTATTTGCAAACTGTCCTTTTTATACTAATGGCTAAATTAATAATGTTCATATTGAGCTGATTTAGTATTAAAACTAGATTTAAAGAGGTAGTGTTTTTCCACTACTTTTTTCTATCATATTTCTTACATGAATGACTTGGCAATTTGATGCAAATTTAAAACAATTGTTTGTGTATTTGTTTGTCACGATTTAAATCAATCTATTTAGTGAAATCACTACTCCGATTTCACTCACGATCGATTCGAATCGAGATTAATTCTTAGTCGGAACTTTGTAGTTCCGCGTCGACGCTAAACAGTTGTCGTAAAAAGCCGAATCACTATTCGATCGGGCGTATATTGCGATTACTGGTGTTTTTCAACTCGTATCTATTAGGGAGCAAAAAGCGGTGGCAAAACACGTGTTAATGAAATTGCTGTCAAAGTTATCTCAACGCCGAATTAATTTTACTTTCGATTTTCTTGTAATGAATAGAGGGGTCAGCCGCAACGGTAAACTTTCGCCCGAGGCCTCTAGTATAATGAATGTTATGCATACGATTTGGAATTTGCTAATGTTATGCCATCATTACGTTTTGTTTGTTTGTTTTTTTAACTATTCGTTTTCTTTTGTTTCAGGTAAGAAAAGCATTCTCGTTGGTCGATTTGCAATTAAGTTTCTTGATTGGATATCATTAATACTCGTAAGTACAATGTGGCTCTTGACAATAACGTATAAGAATTGCATAGAATTAACTATCAATTCTTTATTAATATCAAGATAAAGATTAAGGTAAGAGTACATTCAATTATATACTTTTGACTTACGTAATACATTCTGCCATATTTTTTTAAATCTAACAATAAAGTCAATCAGTATTAAGAATCATCCTATTTATAATCATTGAATTACTATATTTAGAAAACGTATGAAAGTATTACGCTATATTGTCCATTTGTTATGAGATTAGCTATACATTTAGCAAATCATGTTTAGATCTTTTGATGCTTCGAGAGATTGTGATGTTATATGAATGGTGGATTCAACAGACAGTAGAGTCACGCACTAACGTCCATTCGTAAACGTGTGATCTTTTGACTCAATAACAGTTAAATAACATTTGGTATGAAATTAATTTCAACGGATAAGAACCCATTCGGTTACTTTTAAATGCACAAAGATTTGAGCCCTATGCAAACTGTCGCGAAATTTTTAAAGAAATTGTCGAAACAGTCCAAAACTTTTGGGTTGTTAATGCAACTAATGGCGATCTAATCAGTTTAGAAAAAACATAATAATTTCATCCCATCTATTTATATCAAGGCAGTCATGTGCTATACTTGAAAAATACCAATGACTTGATACCATTGTCATAACAATAATTATTGACAATTTGTCAATCTTTTGATATAATTTTTTTAGAGCCGCAACGTGAAAATATTTTTTCTTTGATAGGTCAGATTAAGGTTTATTTCATTTTATAATTGACCTGAAGATTCGACCATCGATGAAAATTACGCTAAAACGGTGTTCGATGAAACATTACACTAGGACGAAAATAAAACTCTACCATTCGATATAGACCGACTTGACACACCTGATTTCACACAAGTGTGTTTGCTACCTATTAATACAGATCTTGCACTGAACAAACACATTCGTTCACGACTTACCGAGTGCGAAAATGATTTCTACGTACACCGAACGTCCAATTACCATACTTTTTGCTTTCTAATCTTAAAAGCATGGACATAATTGTAGCGGACGTCGAACAATGCTGTGTCACGAACGCGTGGATCGGCCAATAGATCAATATCGATGATGTTATCGTACTATAATTTCGCTAATTCGATTTATCACTTATTGGAGCTCATTTGCTTGCGATTGGTTTTGTTCTTGCTACGCTGGTGGTTTCCCTTCTTAATCGAAATAATGGTTGAGGATAACACTTTCAACGACGTACTCGTATTGATCAACGGCGAACCCTTTCACAAACTAAATATGAGACGCTCGTGTGAGCGAATATAACTCTGAAACACAAGTTTGTATTGACTATCACAGAACGCGCTGATTACTTTTGCAGAAAAGTTATAGGTGTGTGTTTATATACATGTTATACTGTAGTTAAATGTTTCTCTCTCTCTCTCTCTAGTTCTGGTAGTAGATCGTTTAAATTAATCGTCATAACTTTTCACTAAATCTTATCTAAATGGATTTTGCTGTTTTTGGTCTTTGAAATTAAAACTTTGGGGTTTATTCTGGTATTGGATCTTGTCATCTTGCCTAGTTTCAACCAGATAGTCATATTTAGAAGTACTATAATGCGTATTTATCAAGCACGCTATTCAGTGCACAAATATTAGTTAGTTTGCTAAATAATTATCTTAACTTTCAATAAGCCCTGTTCCATCATCCATAAAAGCTTTTGGACCATAAAATTTCCTAATAGTGCCAATAATTCAAGCCGGAAAGTTTCCCTTTTGATGGAATGCGATCTTAATGATCTGTCATTCTGATGAGTTATGTGTTCAAATAAGTTCTTCGCGCTTCCTACAAATAGGCGGCTATGAGCAATTATTAAAAATCGATTTATCATCATCACACAGTGAAATTTCAATCCGTCGCTTTAGGCACCTACAAAAGTATAGTTTAGCTACTTCACTACGGCATGACACGCTTGTTCTGGTAAAAGCTTCTGTAAACATTGCCTGTGAGTTGTCCGGTAATATTGTATTTATTTTAATGTTGCCTTACCGTTACATGATGTAAATTGCCTTACAAATATGAGTTCATCAAAATTAATTTCGATCATCAAAACACTATTACAATTAATTTAACATGTGAAACAAATTGCGTGCAATTAATATGATTTACACAGTTTAGTTCCGCTTTCATATTTATTTAGTCTGATGACGAATCATGTTATACACACCTCTTAGCTGTTAATGAAACGATGGAGTCATTAAACAAGTACGCGCGGCCGACTATTTATTTACGGGGCACGACCAATGAAAGAAAGGTTTTAATATCTTATGTTATTGCAAACAATTAAGCGCTTTTCTCCTTTCTAAGTCGTACAAGAACCTTTAACTTTTTTCTCGGAGCATAACTTCTTAACGAACTAGCTGCTCTCGCCGTGCCGTCGCGCAAATTACTTGCTTTACATATTCTCTGCGTGCTCATCTTTCTTCCTTTGACGTGGCTTGGCTTACGATTTATGTGAGCACAAATGGAATTTTAAACGACTTAGGCAAAAGTCAAAAAGCTCGTTTGGGATTAGGTATTATTTTATATTTGTTCCAATATGGGTATTAAAGAGCGCTTTGCTTTTTGAAACTGCAAATAGTTCCCTGTGCTTTTTTAAGTAAGTAAGTAAGTAAGTAAATGCTTTATTGTACAAATATAAACAGATACAATTTACAAAAAAATAAAAAATAACATTAATACATGCACAAAGGCGAACTTATCCCTATAAGGGATCTCTACCAGTTAACCTTTGAGTAGATGAGAGGAGCATTAAACGAGGGACCGACAAAATGAGAGTTTAAAATTCCAGATAGTGAAAGCCACAATAGAGCGTACATATCTAAGTACAATAAACAAAACATAAAATACTACTAAATATCATTACACACATGCATACATACAAAATACAATAAGAGTACCTACCTACACACACAATATCTAAGGAGATGGTGTGAGCCACATCTTCCTCAAGCCTTCCTTGAACGACGCCACGGAGGCAGACTGCCTGATGGAGGACGGTAACCGATTCCACAGCCTAGCAGAGTGAACGGTGAAGGATTTGGAGTAAGTTTTGGAAGATGAAGGAGGACAGGCCAAAAGAAGATTAGCATTCGACCGTAGCCGATGCTGGCTACCGGCAGCCAAATAGCTGAATCGCTCGAAAAGGTACATGGGAGCAGAAGGATTGAAAAGAATGTTGAAAAGTAATGACAGAACATGGATATTCCTGCGATCTCTGATAGGTAACCACTCAAGCTGACACAAACATAGTACATGTAGTAGTATGTAGTTTTTAGTACATGTCTTGAATTTCAAAAGCTCATGTTACATTGTAATCATGTTTTATGTAGGTATCTGAAATCGTTCACCACTACGCTTTTTTTTTATCAAAACGAAAATGTGCATTGACACGCAAGCATCCGGCGACATGCCTTTACCCGGCCCATCGAAAATTTCTTGCAGCATTTCACACTTATCATATTTAATTAGTATGACATGGACGGTTAACGCGATTTGGGACGTAACTGTCTGCGGTAGGCGGTTTACTCGAAAACGGTAACTTATCTTGCTTGATTCGCGTGTGCGATCGCGTGCTTAATGTACCGAATGAATACCGGTACATCACGTAACGCCATCTTTAACTAACTCCGACGAATCGTTTATGTCATTGGACGCGAGTTCACGTAATTAAAAAAAAAAGCACGGCGCTCGCAAGACTGATCTTGTCAATTTTTAAAGGTATCGCTGGGGTTATCCACAAATTTGTAAAAAGAAAAGGAAAGCGGTGGTGTAACTGATCACGAATTAATTATCCCATCATCGATCTCAATTAGTGAAAATAATTTGCGAAAGTTTCATCTATTTAGTTAGCTAATACTAACTGTGAAATTTGCATGTTTAATTGGAAGAATCCTAATGGCTATATGTTAATATTTAATAATGTTTTCTCGTCTAAATGGGCCTTTGAGATGATATGGCCTATCAAATATTCTACTATTGAGCGATTTGGCATTGACAATAAGTATGTACCTAATATTTTAATTTTGTAGCAATTATAACAAGACTCCGAATCCAAAATCGATTAACACCACAGATAAAATGCAAGCATAATATTAGATTTTGATCTGTTACAAAAATTATGCAAGTGATGTAAAACATTCAACTCGTAATCGGAATCTGTCTAAGACGGCCTTGATGAAATGATTTAAGAGTAAGTGTCGTTCGTGGCACGCGACGGATGTATTCAAATCACCGGACAGCACGAGAACTCGTATCTTTCTCTACATCTCTGTTGCCGTAATTATGTTATTAGCTGCTAAACTACCGGCGATTTCAGAAATACACTTCATTATCATTAACTTATTTAGTTGGACGTCTCATCTTCACTAACTTTAAATGTTAGGGATTTATGTATTTTGAGATGTTAGAATTAGTTTGTTTGATCGTTTGTTCTACATGTTATCGGTGAAATGAAGTACCTACTTATGAAATTCAGAGTTATGAAATCTCTCTAATTGTTAAATTATCTTACTTGTATTATGGATTGATATTTGGATTAAAAAAAAAACGAAATCGGACAATGTCTTAGGGTTTTTTTATCCTGCTCATTGCAGTTTTGCAGTTTTTTTAGAGAACATTTCTTTGAACATTGTAAACAGTAACGTAACCAGGTATCCGAGTCAAAATATTCTAGAAACTCCTGCCCTACTTTCGGTGATGTCTAAGAATGTGTAATCAGACAGACGCTAAATGAAGTCGTATCTTCCGTTTAAAGCCCAATAACTTTTACGACAAGTGCTCGAAGAATTCGTATGAAATTTGCAGTAGGTAGCTTACAATGATGAAACGGATTAGATAAAAACATATAAATGACTTACTGTAACTCTAAGCAGCTTCGAGTTAAGCAACTACGAGTTTGTTCAAATAAATAAAGGTATTTGTTTCAATCTGAGTTGGTAACTAACGGAAATAGTTCAGATGAAAACACACGCTTCTATAAAAAATGCAGTAAATATCGAAAGCATAGACTTGCGTCTCTCGTACACGTTTATATTGCATCTGCAGTCTTGTATGAATCCATTACACTCGAATAAGGATATCATTAGCGTACGCCGACTATCTCAGCGAAATCTTTTATTTTTATGCACTCTGATAGTGCCGCCTCAGTACGTAATGTAGTAATGAGATCGTATCATATCACACCATTCGATATTTTCATACCTCGTCCTGCTCTAATAACATACATAGCATGTGCTACAAAAACTGCAGGTACACAACAAAATAGCATTTTCGCACTGTGCGGTTAAATTTTCATCGCGCATTTCACACTTCATCGATACGAGTGAAAGTTTTTACTATTAACGTTTGCTGCCGGTTAACAATTATCGATTTGTCGTGAAGTCATAAAATTAATGAGACCCTAAATCTGAGGACAGTTACTTTGTACCAACGCCTTGGAAAGTGACTTATCGCCGCCATTACTTTTCTTGCAAGTGCTACTGCTAATCTTTGCATATAAATGCGCTTATTACAGAACAGATTCGGCCCATTCGCTTGAAAACCATGATTCGTTTTATTCTCCTCTATACATTTGTTTTATACAGATGATGCAGCAATGCTATTCAACATGATACATTTGCAAGCAAATACAATATCAGTGATCTTGACTAAGCAATAACCAATGTAACAGAATCAATTTAAACTGATTATTTAACTTTTAATTTCGTTGTGACTCACAAAGATCAAATGAAAAAGTTAAAAGCCGGTAGGTATTACAATAGTTAACGAACTTATTGTCTGAACCATTTGCACCGGCAGCGGCATCCGATTCGTTGACAAGAAAAGTAGCATTCATTGTATTATAAGATTTTTGATTTTAGAAATGCAATTATGCAATGCATTATTCAATAGATGAATTGAGAGATTAAAGTAAATTGCTGTGATTTGGTTGTAATTGGAAGGATCCGAAGTACAACGTGTGTCATGTGATACGTCGTAGTACCATCTCATCATATTACATCCGAAACTGCTACTGAAAAATAAAATCCCTCAAACAGTTCAACACTCTAATTCTAGAAATTACCAATTTCTTTGTGTTGTTACATTTCTCAAAAATGTTTTATATTGTAGTATGTAGAACTAAAATTATTAGTTTCTTAACAATTCCTTTACGAAACACTTTCCTCTGAGATGCTATTTCTGTTTACGACTAATACAACCTAGTTCATCGGGAGTACTTGCCTAAGGTACTATGCCCCTTTCTCTTCCAATTCGCAATAGATGGATAGATAGATACTTGGACTTTCTACCTGCACTGTTTACTGATTAATTAGACACGATTAGCAACGAAACGACCTTTTTAAATATTTACTTCACCTTGCGAAAGTGAGATTTGTTTGACTCGTCGGGTCTTTTAATTCAATTATCGCACTTAAAATGAGTTCACTTTTTTCCCATGCTGCTATTAGTCTGATTTCACCCAAAGTTATCTGGTCAATCATTCACAATTCACACATTTTATCCGTTTTAACACCGCTTTTAATGTTTCAATCTCGAAACTGAAAAGTCTTCATTGTTTGCTCAGGTAGTTCTGAGAACCGCAAATAGGCTCATCCTTTCTTGTAGACGTAAAATGTCAGTCAGTATGTTGTTACAAACTATTAATTTTACACGCAGACTTTCTTTTGTGCAGGGCCACATCCTGAAACCAATTACTGACAGCCATGTCTAAGCGCAACAAAAGAACTTTCAAAGTTAAGAAAATGCTCGTTCATTCATTAACCATGATAGATTAACTGCATAAGAGTGAAAGTTTTCCTAAAGAATACTGTCTCTTAAACCAAACTAAATTCGTTGCTGTCCAAAATTTTGCGGGCTTCGGCTGTTTCGGTGACCACAAAGTAACTAATGACAGGAAAGTACCAGCTCCGATGTGATTAGAGAAATCTTTTTGTATAATCTCCATGTCTTTCTTAGTCTTTGATGGATGAAAACACTTTATGTAAGAATTTGCGTATTTACGTACATTCCGGTGGTTTGTGCAAAACATTGTGTTCGTATTATAAAAAAAAACTTTTATTTATTTAATTCTTTAGCACTTTGAATGCTTCTTTTTATTTTGTGGCAACTTATATATATTTATATATTTTTAATGAATTGTAGGTACCTATATTATCATCTTCTAATTACATTTGTGTTCTTTGATCGTTTAAGTTATGCTGTAATTTATTTTTTCAATTTACTGGTCGGTAAATGATTTTCCTATAGGTATTAAAATCTACCTTATGGGCTTTGAATACAAATACATCTTATTTCATATATAAACTTAGATACAAATCGAAAAATTCGCGTAGAAAACTTTTACTTTATCCTAATAAGAATTCTTTCCTACAAGTTCCGCGTCCGGGCTAACAAGCGGCCGTAATTACCAAAAAATAGGAGTTCCTACATGATAATTACTTAGTTTTTTGTTTAACTTGTAACAAAATGGATTCCATTGTTATTTTAATTTTCGTGTAATTACAGAATAATGGAATGTTGGTGAAACAGTCCACGACTGGAGTCCGCATGTTTTAGTAATTTGGTTGTGTAGTTTAACACGGAGCACAATTATCATAATTGCTGCTAAATGATTTTATAAAATTTTAATACCTACCTATCTAAGATTCTTTAATTATACTAACTTCACCTTCCTCTTTTTGCAAAGTAGTGAAGGGTACGATGGATACCTACGAGAGCCTTGAACTGTAGATAAGTATTTAGGCATTATTTATTAACTCAACGATCTAATTAGGTGTTTCAGGCAACGCACAATTCATCACTAATGGCGGTTTACTATCAAATGCGCACAGGGCGTAACATGTATGTTTTTATAAAGACTTTTTCCAGCGCTTGTAGGCATGTGGATGAAGCTGCTAAGAAATAAATAATTCATATCAATTTGCACTATAAATGTGGGAACGCATTTCGAGCTAAGTGAATGCACCGTAACCTTTCTCTAAGGGCTCATTAGATGGAATTTATGTACCGACTATGTATTGACAGTCGAGGGCAGATACCAGGCGCTTATTACGCTCGACACGGTCAGTATTTTACAACTAAGTGCGAACATGTTTAGGGCTAGATCGAAGTTAATTATAGAATTCAGCGTCCGTAAAACTAGGAAAGCTTTAACTATTAGAGTGTAACTGATTGGGAAAAACAACAATGTTTGAAGCACTGACCTCTTTTTTGGTTTGCTCGTTGATCTTGACGTGGGTTTGCTGAGGCTTGTCGCGCAACGGCAGATAGCCCTCACGGCTGTCGGCGGCGTCGGCGGCGGTGGTGTCGGGCTGCGTGCTGGCCTCCACGGTGGCCGTGCTGGCCGTGCCCGGGTCTGTGGCGCGGGACTCGGTGCCCGTGCTCAGCGTGGGTGCCGTCTCTCTCGGCCCTTCGACCGTTGTCCCCGAAGTCTCGTACTCGGAAACTGTCTCCGTACTATCGCTATCCGTATTCAAAGTGGTCTCCGTGTTTAGCGCCGTCGGCGTTTCCGTCGTCCGCACGACCGGCCGTATCGTGTAATGCTTCGTCGGCCGATAAGTGGAAGGAATGGTGGAATCTTTCGTCGATGTCGGAACAGGCGGCTCGATTCTAGTGGTCTGAGTAGTTTTTAATTCGATTGTCGTATCGGCCGCGCTCGTTTTATGGGTGACTTTTTTCGTTTTCGGTTGAATAGTCGCGGTCGAGTGGATCGCGGGCGCAGTCGATTTTGTTTTGGTGGACTTGCGGCTGAGGGTCGTGGAGCGCTCCTCGAGGGTAGTTGGTTCCGGGGTGGTGATGGTGGTTTGAGGGGGTGTCCGGTCAGCAGGGGGATCGAGCATGGATTGTTTGGGGGTTCGGGATGGCGGGAAAAAGTAGTCCATGATTGATGGGGATCGGTTCCTGTTAGCGGGCAGCCATGCCCAAGGGTTAAAGTCTATGAGCCGAGGGTGTGGGGGGTCGGCGGTTGTAGTGGCGAGCGCGGTAAGTGCGACGAGCGCGAACAGTGCGAACATAGGGCGTGCCATCGCGTGCGCGTGCGGCCGCGGCGACGTAGCGAGCGGGACTGCGCGAGCGCTGCGCAGCGGAAGAGCCACCACTCGCGGGGCGGACGCAGCCCTGCTGCTAGATCGTATACGAAAATGCCTCTGCTACCCCATTTCGGTGTGGTTATGCATGTTTGTTTCAGTTTGCTTTGATGTGGAGTAAAACACAGAGTCACAAGTAGGTACAGATCTCAACTGAACAGTCAACCGACCAGCATTTTGTTGTTGGGAATAATTCAAGATATTCAAACAATATTTATGTATTTGGTTTGCTTTTTAATTTTTTTTTGTTTGTTTTTTGTTACATCTCTTTGGAAATTTTGTTAGGTAGGTAATTTTTTGAATTCGCAAAACCTGAAAGCAACTTTTTGAGTCATGCTGTCGACCACTGTAACCACTATAGTGCCATTTGCATAGCCCGCCCGATGCCAGTAGGTCAGACAAATTTCTTGCGCCACGAAAACCGAAAGACATTGCAAACTTTTTCCACGCATCGGGCGCAAATTTGGCCCTGTGGTCGTAAGCCGTACCGCTATCCAATCATAAGCGCTGAATTTTTGTGCGTGTCGACGCCGATGCACGGCTTTTCGATCGCATCTAAATCGATAAATGTTAAAAATTGGACGCCACCACAAACCGTGTAATGTGCGCGTCTCGATCTGTCCGCTCCATTTAGTACAACTGTTGACTTAAACGTAGGTAATATTTGTATTGGCGAGGGCGGTACCCACTGTGTCACAAAAGTTTGACTAGAATGTGATTTTTATGATTTTATTTTGTTTTTTTTTTTGTAGTCTTTCATAGCACTAATTCGTCTATACAATTATGTCATTCGAATAGTGTTATTATCAGATAGTAGGTATTCAAATTATGTTATAATTTTGTCTCATTGCAATACTCTTTTTTTAACACAGATACAAGCAATGGCTTTATAGTAATTAATTCTTAATGAAACAAAAACCATAATTTACACTTGAAAGTACCAACCTACACCATAACACAGGTGTTATAGGATAAATCGTTAGTAACTGACCATTTTACTACCTAACCTACTTAGAATGTTTATTGTGTTGTGTTGTGGCCGCCTGTAAAGTAATGCCATCTATATTTATTCATTCAGTAGTAGTTAATATTGAAAATAATGAACATACGTACTAATTAATATGACGTTATTTATTTCATAAGTAATATACCTCATTGTTTTATTGAACATTACTTCACCTAGTTACCAGCCACCGTTTTATTTACTAGCCATTTTTTTCTTCAACAACTAGCTATTTAGTTTAATCAGGTATCTGACAAATAAGATCAGTATTAACATCACAAAAGCCTAATATACGACAAGATAAAAGAACAAACTCTATGGGAATGAATCGTCACTATCAGATGAAAAATACAAAGATGAAGATAATAAAAATATGACTTATACATTATATTGTCCAATCACAGGTATATTTTTTCCATAAAACAGTGAGACACATTCTTCATAGAAGCATTTGCCGCAACGTTAACAATAAAGGTCATGCATGAATATTTCTGCCAAAATTCATAATACAATTTTCTTGAAGTAAGATCTATGTTAAATATAAAACCTTTAAATTAATTGGTGAAGATAACATGTACTTACTTTACTAATACTTGAGATAAATAAATAATAAATATCTTGGGACAAATTAAACCAATTGACTCAGCCCCAAACTAAGCAAAGCTTGTGCTATGGGTACCAGGCAACGGATAAACATACTTATATAATGTAGATAAATACATACTTAAATACATACAACACCCATGACTCGGGCACAAACATTCGTATTCATCATACAACTGTCTGCCCCTACCGGGATTCGAACCCAGGACCTCTAGCTTCATAGTCAGGGTCACTAACCACTAGGCTATCCGGTCGTCAGATAAATCTGGAAAGTTTAGTCAGGTACTTGAATTTTGTGAATGTATATAGAAATCTTAGTTTATCCACTTCTGTGTATGTAATGACTTCTGTGTATGTAATGTGTAGGTACAGTTATTGATGATTTACCCTAGCATTATTTATTATTGTTTTCCAATTCCTCCCAACGTCCCACAAAACCTCACAGCAAGCATAAGTAACAAATCTTCTTATTGATTAGCCTACATGTCATGGTGATAATGATGACATGTCAAACCTTGTCTAATGCAACCTCTTGGCTGTCAAATGTACTTAAAATGCAATGGATATTTGAAATTCATGCGCAAATATGCAGATCCCAAAGAGCATGAGCAAAATCAAAAACATTTCGCAGATATCATCTAAAAATAAGTAAGTATTAAAGTTCGATGTATTCGTGATTTTTGTGCTAGTACCTAGTAGGTAAATAAATGCGTGAACAGCTCAAGTATACATTTTTATATGTGTAGTAAGTAGTGTTTGTAGTGCACTTCGCAACATCGCTGCACTTTGCTACATCCTTTCGAAATGTAGCAAAATAGTTACTAACTCACTGATATACTGGAGATAAGAATTTATCTACTTATTATAATATAGTATCCTAGCGTTCCGAAGAAAGCTCTTCCGAAGCAAAATTTACGGCTGACTTACGAAACAGCATATCTTCATTTTATTGTCACTTGAAGTTTACACTTTGCGTGCAAGATTATTAGGCAAATAACCCTTGTTTTTCTGCAGTATAAGTAAGCACTTTTGAAAAGACCTCCGCAATTGATAAACTCTGCCAGCTTAGATAATCTAAAGCACGTAGACGTACCTACATATACTAGACACTAGACAGCCAGGATTAAATCATATCTCATTGCAATAAATCTGTGGACAGTTTTAGAATGTATGTGATTGTAAAGTTCAAGAACATTGATAAGAAAATCAATTTAATTATTTAACCTCTCGGCGCTTTACTTACACGCCTTTTAATTATTTTGTTGTAATGTGAAATGGAAATGGTCAGGTCATATTCAGAGAGCAACGGATGAGAGGTGGTCACAAACAATTACAAATTGGTATCCTATACATAAAAAAAGGAAAAAAGGAAGACCACTTAAAAGATGGAGTGACGATATAGTAGAAATAGCCGGAAACCTATGGTCGAGACTTGCAAAAGATAGAGTCACCTGGAGCAGTTTGGAGGAGGCTTTCACCGCAAAAGGCGGCCCTTACACCTAACAATACTTACCTTATATTAAGCACAAAACTATCATTACTAACAAATAAATCATTACCTACACAAATTACAAAATAGTATAGTAACCATTACATGTAAGGGATAAAATGAAGCTTATAAATAAATAAATAAATAAATAAATGTGATATGTTTCCACCATGTAACAATAATAGCATGAGTAAATATTAAATGATTTCGTCTTGTATTCGTTAGAAATGGATAATTTTAGCAGAAAACTGGTTACTGCTGTCTAAACCAGATAAAAACGTACAAGCCTACTTGCAGCACGACGATCG
Organism: Pandemis corylana; assembly: GCA_949127965.1. Lineage (NCBI taxonomy): Eukaryota > Metazoa > Arthropoda > Insecta > Lepidoptera > Tortricidae > Pandemis > Pandemis corylana. Next base: position 8,001,411 of record OX421866.1, on the reverse strand, counting down.
GAGAAAATAAACAACGGCTCCGCTTATACAGCGTGCTTCATTGTTTTACGACGCGAGATTAGCTTTATGAGAAATGTTTTTCTAGACGACAGTCGCGCTACACGCATTTAGATTATTTCAGAGAATTTCATCTAATGGCGTAGCGGCTTCGCAGTTGGTTCACTTAGAATTTTCCATGTCTATGATGCCATATACATACATGACGATTCGTAGTAAATATTCGATGTTTGTATTTAATTTCAGATTTGTGGTTTTTATAAATTGTATTCTTTTCAGACTCTACTTTTTCATTGCCACATGTAAAAGTTACTTTGTTTTTTGCACCATGACTTCTATGACAGACAATGGCCTGAGAAAATAAGAAGAGTCCTCCACAGCGTTTTAGAGGTGTAGAAATAGCAAAACCTTTATCTTTATCACGAGTGGCCGTTTGCCATGGCAATTCCCTAGAAAATGTAGAAATAGTTAGCCTCTTCCACATTTATCCTTCACGTCATTTGCAACGTTTCTTGTGACATTTATTATGCACCGACTAAATAAATCTGTTTAAAGACTTGTTAATGGCGCTGTAGTGATTAGACATTGAAAGTATCTGGTCTTATAGAATTAACGAGAGTGTCGGTATCTAGGCGTGCCCGACGGTGGACGGTGACTTATGATCGGCCGGCCGGCTAGCGGATAACGGATTTTGTCGTTTTCTCTGAGCACTGTTAATGTGACCGAATGCGCTGATCGTGGTGACTCGCCAGATAAAAGTGGATGCAGTTTGGTTAAACACTTCGGCGCCCGTGGGGTAACACAACCTTGTAAATGTTTTGAGTAACGAACTGTTTCACTTCAACGACATAGTACTTACTCGATGTAAGTTAGGCAGAACTAGTCAGCGCTTTGTAGAGCTCTTCAAGGCCGTTTCGTTACAACTTTTGGTTTTAAAGCACTGAGTATTTCAATTGAGTAACATAAAATTCATGATGTGGTTACAGAGAAGTTTTGTTGTAAAACAAGCATGCAGGGTTGTGTTTTGAACGTCTTTAGTAGTATAAGTGCGGTTGACCGAGAATGATGCGCTGTATGTTGCAGTTTCATTTTATTACATTTATTTCAACTCAATGATCTCAAATACCTTACCACAAGGAGTAAAACACCGCAAAACAACTCAATTCTACTGTCCAATGGTTTGGAATGTTTTCATCAGAATCGTTCCCGCCTAACTTGTTTCCATTTGCGTGTCCTCTCTACATTCGCAATTTCGTGGATTTTATGTTCCTAGAGATTAAAATAATTTTAACAATTCCGTCGCCCGGACGTAGATCCGGAATGTTAGACAGCGTCGTTGCATTGTAGCACGTGCCTTCTGATCCCAATCTAACAGCAACTTAAGGATACGGAAACGACATAGTGAAAGCAACGCGAGGACTAGAGATAAGTTCTGGCGTTTTGCACGATGTTGTGATAATTCCAAATGTAGTTCACTGGTAAAATAGAAAAAGAATACGGTGTCCCACATATTGTTTAATTTGATCGTGGGTCGTGGCTGAAACTGCAGGTATTTAGTGTTCTGGGCTTAATATTATTATTACCTAGGCATATGTTATGAATTAAGATTTCACGTCTTAATTTTGGCCAGAATTTAATGAATACCACCAGCCTTTTAAATTCTTAATTGATAACATATTACCTTAGTTAAATTCATTGTTGTGGACTTTAACTTAATGAGGCCTATGCATTTAAAATGATTCGACGTGTTTCTGTATGAGTGATCAAACGCAGTCGAGCCTTATACAAACGAATTCATGCTTGCAACGGATTCAGCTTTATGGAAATTCCGTTATAAGTTGTCCCCGCATCAGGTACTTTCCGAAACGTGAATTTGTGTTGAATCAACGAGCAATTTCTTCCATGGATGGAACGGGTGCTCTGATAGGAACTAAAAACCCGTGAAATTTTGAAGCGGAGTAAACAGATTGCGGAAATTCAACGCGCAGTTAGCACGTACCGCGGTTAAATGAACTCTCAATTAATTTTATCATTATTTTATAAACACTGAAATTAACCGCTCGAAAGAGATTGCGTTAGTCGCGGATGCGGGAGTAAGTTATTTTTCTGTTAAGTTGAGGTTAATTTGAATTACAGTTACGTATCGCTAAGTAGGTGTGCGGCGACTTCCCGTTTGCTTACTAACTTTGATAATAAAATGGAAATCTTTATTGTTTTCTGAACAATAATCAGTGGTTTACGGTTTAATTTGCAAGAACATGTCAATAATGAGACGACATAATCAAGTAAAAAGCAATCCAGATATTTAGCCTTTACATTCAACTGTAGAAACAAATGTAATTCATTACTAATGTTCGATTGTTCATTCATAAAAGATAATGAAGGCAATAAATGAAGATTACCACACAACCCTCCTTTTTAAATGGCTGATGGGTTAAGAGCACATACATACACATAATTAATGAGAACATGGTTTTAAACTCTAACGTACCCAATTTAAGTAAGTGTGTATTTAGTACGACTGATATAGGTTATGTTAAAATTATTAACAACGTTGTTGATTTTTCGTTTTAATTAGCATTACATTTTATAAAATACATGGCTTATACACATAATTTCAACTGTTATTTTAACCCGTTAAAGTATACAGAATTGTTGGAAATAAATTTGATACCTTAATTTATTTTATGATGTAGCCTGTACCGTTCACCAAGCAAGCAGACTTTGTTAGAAAGACAGCGATTGTAAATGACAAGAAATCAAAAGGGTTTCTGACTACAATCTACTTTGCCCATCAGTCAGGATATTGTTTTGTAGGCTTCTCAATAGAGACATTCCTGATTTATTTCCCATTCGTCTCGTTTCAATCGGAGACAGACCTGACTGATTTACATCAAAGCTCTGCCGCAGTATTCAGTGCAGTGCAGTTCTGCAAATTGGAAAGGCAAAAGATGGCTGATTATATTCGTTATTTGGTACTCAATTCCATAAACGAGTACCTAGAATAATCTGGCTTCGCCCCCGTTGTAAATTTCTCTATCCCGTTAGAAATTCCGTGTCTACATTTAAAAAAAAAACCTCTATACGAAGTTTCAGCTCTCTACGTTCAAGGGTCTGGTTGTTGAGTCAGTCAGTTAGTCAGGACTTTTCTTAATATATTTATACATGTTAATGGGTACTATTAACGTTGTCTTATCTTGACTGTAAAACATGGAAAATGTGAGCTTTTTAACGTATGCATTAGTCTGTAATGTATCTTGACACCTTGCTCGTACAAAGCTTTACAAGTTTACGGTTCTCTATATTCTGGTTAGGCCGTAGGTCCATTCTCATAATAATCAATATGATCGCGAGGAATAACAGAACTTAATGATCTGCCGCTTGGCACCTATGTTATAATGGTGCGAACACACTGAACACTTTTACTCGGTCTCCAGGCTTGATGTCATTGTAAACAACGTAATTACTTCTTAATGATAAGTTTTATTTCTGCCACGTAAAATGACAGCTTGATCGAAGAAAGATTGCGTTCTGCAGAATGACATGTTTCACTAGTTCTTACAATTTAAAAACTCTCACGCGGAAGTTCACGTAAACAAGCTTGGTGAAATGTGAAAGGTATTCAAAATCCTACGAGTAACTATGTTTGTTTAATTTTAAATAGTTGTAGGACGAAGTTTGTAATTAAAATAACTCCTGGGCGCACAATATCAATGAAAACCTTGATTGAGAGAAGCTCTTTAATTTTGTCTTATTCCGTTTACGTGTAGTGGAAATGCACCAATAATCGAACCTTTTAACCCCAGACGCAAATAGAGGGGTGTTATAGGTTTGACGTCGATGTCTGTCTGTGTGTGTGTTCGTGTGTGTGTGTGAGTGTCTTTGTATGTGGCCTCATAGCTCTCAAGCGAATGGATCAATTTAAATGCGTTTTTTTATATTCTTAAGTCAGTTTCCTTGCGATGGAGCAGTTTGGAGAGTATCAGCTCTTTTTCCAAAATGATGTAAGGCATTTTTGGCGTATAATTTTTTTATTTAATGTTATTAAAATTAAATTTTGTGTTGTCAGTATGTATGTAACATATCTTCTCTTCTATTTAATCTATTTAAATAAAAATAAATCGTCAAAATGTATGTAAGCACGTAGCTTTTAAACGACTGCACCAATGGATTATTTATTATTTGTTAATTGTGTTTGTTACTATCTGGACATGGTTGGTAATGAATACAATTTGGAAAAAAAAGTACTTACTGGAAAGGGGGGGCAAAGCCGCAAACAACATCTAGTTTACAATAAAAATACAATTTTTAAAAAATACTTGTTTGTCAAACACGAATTTTTTGTGAACTTTAATTAACGTGATGCGTCCGAATACTAAAATATTTTGGAAATTAAAGATCAACAGTAAAATGCTGAGGTGGACCTAAGAACGCATGAAGTACCTACTAAATTTTCTTTACAGCTATTTATTAAGGCCATATAATGCCGGTATACAAAAAAATAGGCCTAAGAATACACAGCGGCCTTCAAACTCTTGGATAACGACCTTGAATGTGTAGAAGCGAATTTAAGTGTTTGGTACTAAATTACACACGCAAACTTACCACCCACGCCGACGGTCTGTGCCCAAGAAGTTTTCCGGTAACATTTGTTTCAAGTGCCGCTACAGTTTCAAGTGTCAAAAAATGACGTTTGGCAGGTGAGGAAGGGGGGGAGGTGAGGTAAGCGGGGGTTATTTTTGACACTTGAAACAGTGAAACGGCAAAATACGCTCGCCGCTCCACCCATCTCCATCGCCAACACCTTATCCCAAGAAATTTGCATTCGCGATCGTAGGCGCTCGGCGCGGTAGCGGGTAGAAATTGATTGAGCGCCGTAATTATATCTGAGTGGAACGCGGACGTGCCGGTCCGTGGGACTGTTCCAGACTTTGTAAGGCTAGGCCTGGGATCAGGGCTCGCTTCTCAGCAGTGGGAACTGTAGTCATACTGGCGAAGGTGTTAAGAAGGCTGATGACTTCAAAAATGCTCGATAATTTTATAATTGACTGCCATTGCCAGGTTGGGAAAAACACGAGTAACGCTTTCGCGTAGATAACGACCAGAGCAGAGAGGGAGCAAAGGCTTGAGAGGCCATAGGTCAAACCACTAGACTACCACGGCTTTTTTTTTTAAAGAGAGAGATATGCAAGTAAAAGCTTTGTTCTTCTACTTAAGAGATAAAAGAAAATCTTATCAGTTTATTTTAATCTAATCAGAATATGGCAATAATAATGCACAGATGGGTAAGTACTGACTTGAAAATGAAATTAAACTATTTGTACAACAACGGCAATTTACGCTTAAATTTATAGTTTATATATTTTGTGAAGACCCAAAGACAGAGACACTTATAATCAGAATTCGAGTAGCTAACCTTACCTTACATTGTATTGCTGAACATCAGCCAATCAAGTTGTTGACTTCATATTCATTACAGTGTGCGTGTGTCCCATGCTATATGAAAGCTATAATAGTTAGTGCCATGTAACGAAGGCATCGCGTTTGTAAGTTAAATGGCAAGAGGGCAGTTCGCCTCGCCATTATTCCATAGAAACACAGGTCAAGTGGAACAGTTGATACATTTCATACTGCAATGATTTCCTATTTCACACTTAAGAATTTTCCTTTCACATTTCTTTATTGTACTGATATGTACAAAATAATATTTCGAGTCATTCTCATTTCATAGATTAAATTTTATACAGGTAGATAAGGATTGGAAATTATGAACCCTAAACCACGAAGATTTCTCACTTAAGTTTTATCGAAATCAAAATCTGTTTTTGAAATAGGTTTTGAACTTTGAAATGTATATGCCCTTGTTCAACTATTATAGTTGTTGTACGTAGCCTGTGTGACTAGTCTTGATCAAATTGATTTATCTTGTACACAGGACATAATGGATGCGGCAGTGAAAATTACTACTTAGAAGTTAAGCTAGCTTTATACGTTACACAAAGCGTGAACTGGAAGGTCACTTCGGAATTCTAAGTTCGCATCATACCATCTCACTCTCTCTTCTAATGACTTGTGTATTGTGTGTGAGCGAAACGGCACTAAATGAACTTGAATTTATATCTACGGTGTAGGTCTAGCAGGTAGTTAAGCTACCTTTAAACGTTAAATAAGGTATACGGTCTGTCTAGAACTAGACAAGTGACATACGCTCCGAAACGTATCTATGTCGAAATAAGCGTGCCCGTAATATTCTTTATACTGGATGACGTGGTTCTTAGCGCTATTGATAGAAGAAAGTGACTTAGTGTAGGCACAGTGTACGGTCAGTTTTGTGTTACCTTTAGCCTGGCCAAATAGATTCCCGGGTGGTCGTCCCCCAGTGATTGCAGCCGCAAGCCGCAGACACAGGATGCTCTGTGCCCGGGCACAATTACCAGTTTTATGTAAGTCATCGCGGGCGAGATTAATATCTCACTGTAATTCACTTTCCCGTCTTAGTTACAAATTACTTGGATTGATTGAGTCGTTCCGCTATTGTGCATAGAAGATGATTGTGTTTGTTTTTTTTTACATAAGTAAGATAGTAGTAATTTGCCACTGATGTGCTAACTAGCCTGGATGCGGAGAACGTGAACCATTGGCTGTAACTAGGTTCTTTTATTGGTCTACCTATTCTAAATTAGAAACTGTAGGAAATACTCGTACTGATGCTAATAGTCATAGGGACAGAATGGTTCGAGGCATTGCGTGCTTTTAAATTGGGTGACGTCTAGGCATCATGCTCACTACATACATTTTTCCAGTTCGTTCGTTGTTATACTTATATTGACGATCGGTTAGTTCTTGAATCGATACAAAATCTCTAATTATCTGACAGCAATACAATACGATAAGAATGTTTTTCATTGAACACGACAAAATAGTAATACAATCCTTACTACCTACAAGCTTGTAGCTTTGTAAAAAGAATGATTAAGGTATGTGATAGAAATGAGACTGAAATTGATGTAAAACATTCATTAGCCAAAAAGGTTAATAATTAAACTAATAGAACAAAACTTTGCAGGGGTTTTCAGTCCGACTGACTCATGACTATGTTACTTGTCTTGAGCTTGTTTGCTTTATGTGAAACTGGATACATATTTGCCCTACATATTTATTATGCAAATGACTTAAGATCACCGCCCATTAATCCGTATCATACTAGGCCTTTTACCGGTCTGAAACATGCAAAAATAAACGACATTATTAAGCCTAGCCTCTATGTGCCTTGAAACCTACTACACTACCCCGGCACGTATAAGGACCAGCACGTTATAAACAAAATATGGTAATTAGTATACAAGGACGTGTAGTTCCAAACACGTGACGGTGTGTGAAGGCCGTAGTACGCCTTGGTATACCGTCGCACGAGCACGACACAAATTCATTTGTTTTATGCGCACGTCAAAACGGGGTATTAACTGTGTGGTGCGTTACCCCGTTTAGTACGACGCTCAACGGTGTACTACTGCGTATGACCCCTAAGTGCGTACGTGTATTTTTGATAGTGGTAGACTGTATTTGCACAGGGCAGTCAAAAAGTTCATGAGCCTGTAAAGTTTGCTTTAAGTTACGGATTGTCTGAGAATTCTATTATATTTAATACTCACTGCTCTTGGCGGACTCCCGTAGAGAAATAAATACGTTTCATGTTATATCCATAGACCTAGAATCGCTGAAATCGACAAAAGCTCTTCTAAAAATTATGTCTGTCAAATCCAACGTTATGCCGAACGTGTAAAGTTTACTTCGGTTGCTAAGTCCGAGTAGTAACTATGTCACAATGATTGTGGGATCACGAATTATTGAAATGACGTTAGTGCCATTACAGTTTAATTCAAACCAGTCGTGTTGCCTTAACTGTACCGATTGTTATGGACGACGATTGAAGCCCTAGATACTGGTTCGGTGCTGCCACTTAGACAATGCGGAGTGGTTTTAACAGATTTTTCCAAAAAAAACTATAACGGTTATCATTGTTTATAATGCGGGTCACTGTTGTGTTAAATGTGGCTTGAGAAGACGAGTAAAATATCGTTTAATTTAAGCCATCAACGGGTACAATTTTCAACAACAACAAGTTTCATTCTGACGTATTTTGAAAATCTTGTCATTTTTTTTAAATAACAACAGCATTAGAGTTTTGAGTAGGAATCGCTATCAAAATATTAGTATTGATAGGTAATAAAAGTAAGATGGTACTGCAACAATTCCAGCCAGTCGTCTATATACACATCTGAAAGCGCTTGTTGCGTAATGAGTAAAATGCAAAAAATATATATTACTACAGTGTTAGCTTTCTTACACAGCATAACTGTGATATGGTTAAAACAACCGCAAACCGCAAATGTTTAATCCGAGTAAAATCTTGGTCTAAAGCGCGTACTAATCTGAAACGAGATTAACTTCCATCTCTTATGTGCTTTCTGACGCACGCGCCCGTCCAGTCTCATCCTTGACAACTAAAACGTCGTTAGCTATATCGAATATTATGTTATTTACGACTTTTTGATTCTAGGCTCCAGTAATCTTATCATTTAGAACTATTACTATAATTTAAAGTGAATTAACTGTTCTCAAATGGCTAATGGTAGGTGTCTTACATAGTACGCGTGAAACAGTTTTAACGGTTGGCTCTTGCTAGCTTGCAAAACTGGTACCCCTTGAAACAATATTAAACACTACTCGAATTGGGTGCGAATTAAATGCATCTTGCTTGCTATATATATATACCTAAAATTTGTTTTACAGCTAAATTAAAATATATTCTTCATTTTTTATCTTTATCTAATCATCCACGTATTGATGAATAATTTAAAAGTTAGTAAACTTTCCGGAACCCACTAAGAACTGCCCACGTTTCAGTTCTACTTACTTAATCTATTGGTTCGCTTAACTGCTTACTTCTGTATCCAACGTTGTTTTCTATAGACTAGGGTTAATAACCTCGCTTGTATTGATTATCAAAATAGTATTTTTTGTCAAGACGAGCTAAATATAGAATAAAGTTATCATAACTTCTTTTGGAAAACTTGCCGACATTTATTGTTAAATGCAGATAACCCAGAACTGTAATTAATTATATTTGATTTCAGTTGTGCATAATCGTTTACCTGAATTCAGAAAACATTACGTTATTCGACCGAATTCTGGCTGGCGACAAAAGCATTACATTTATTATGTACCGTTTCAAGCTGGCTACAGCTCTCAGTAACGGACTAAGCGATTAATGTATTTCCTTTACTGACCTAGCTGACCTGATAAAAGGACCATCTCAGGTGGCAAAAAAATAAATACATATAAGGTTCTGTGTACAGCCAACGAAGCCTGTTTTAACTCAGCTAATTTGATACGTGAAGTTTGGTTTCGGTTATGTGCACCTCACTTTGCTCTTCGCAGAACTCCGTCTATACTTTTTATTGTTTTGAGAGTTTACAAAGGCAAATAAGGTTTTGCTTGATAAACTTTACCTGAATTGTGATGATGTACTAACGAATCATTTTTAACTAATTAAGACTAAACAGCAAAAAAAAAGATACAAAATTATTTAAGAAGATGCTTCGATAAGTTCGGTACCTTGCGCTTAGCTGTTAGCGACTGCTGCAGGCTTTCATATTGATGATTTATTTTTGTTTGTGTCTCTTTCAGCATACACAAAATATGCTCGACATAATTGTTAGTACAGGGGCATTATCAGTAGAAAGTTTAGAACGAGTCTCAACTTTAGAACACTGCAATAAAGCAAACATTCGAAAAAACAATTGACAAATTGATTGATAGACACATAACCGCCGCAATAGAACTGCTGCATCAAATCAGTACCGTTCGAAGACATAATAAGACCCGCTGCCAGTATTCCCGCTGCGAAATAACGTAACGCACAAATTTCACTAGAAATTTCTCATTTGTCACGGTATTGGATAATCTGTGAATAATTCCTCTTAGTAAACATCTCAGAGGCAAATGTTACGTCATCTATCTATTGATTTTTATTATCATCATTCGTACAATAGTTAACAATGTTAGAGTTTCTCATGACTTTATCATCCAATGACCCACATCTTTGTCAGATCTTATTCATTTTCTATTTTTATTTTGTGACTTACTGTCACGCTTACTATTCTATGACACCTTTATTTGATGATATTTGACCGAAGTCATGCAAAATAAAGGCGAATCAACAAACTGGTTTTGATATCGAAACATTTATTTATTTTTCTTCAATAATTTAACTTATTTTTAAATTTATACATAAAACAAAAAAGGAAGACTAACCACATCAAGGTATAATTAATTCACAAACATGATTTAATATTTACATAGATACAGTCTTCAGCAGTGTCTCTCGATTCACTTCTGAACTTTAAATACTTTGTAAATTCAACACATGCTTTATAATTTAATTTTCTTAGTTCTAAATTTCACTCGGAGACACCATTTCACATGAATGCAAACTTAAACTTTAAATTAACTTATATTTAATACTGAGTCATTTTTTTATTTGTTCGGTTTCGTTTAAGACTTGATTAAGAGTTTCACTTACACTTACTTTACTTTATTAACGCTTAGGGTTACCTCGTGAGGATAGAGTTTTCGTACCGTCAAAACTTCAAAAAGCTTTCGCCTCTTACTTTCTAAATCTTTTATCCGAGTGATGATTATATGATTATAAAAAGTCGAATAACTCGTTATCTTATAAATAACAAAAAACTATTATACAATCGTAAACATAAACAAAATAATGAAACAATTATGTCTTCGTGACTGGAATGGAAGACTCGAACAAACGCAACAAACTACGTATGGCAAGTAAATAATTAAAATATGAATAATAATTTAATCTAAACGTTTGGAATGATTACTTAGTCTAAAACTATTTATTATTTACATAATAGTTATAACAGAAACAATATGTTAGCGAGTCTTACATTAGATAAAAGCAATTTACAGTAACTGTATCACTTATACGAGTATGTTGCACTTTAAAATTGACAACATCATTTGTTCGCTACGTTGACCGCATTTGTCCAAGCTATTTAACTTAGCACTTATAATAAAAAAGCATTTCTAGCTGCCTGTGTTTTGTACTAAACAGGTAATGAGCAAAAGCAAAATCCTTAAAAACGATAAACGTTTGAATTCTTCAAAGAAGTCAAGTTTGCTGTACGGTTGGCGCATGAAAAATTAAGCATAAAAATCGCGAGGGCCAATAAGTGCAGTGTTCCCTATCACTTCATTTAGCATTGGTATTTTATGAATTCTAAAAATGCTAAACAATATTCATGAGGTCAACCGTACAATGAGTATATAATATTTCGTTAAGCGTTATAAAAGTTATCGATGTATTCGATGTTTTTTAATGTCGCCTGGTGCATTGTTCTGTCTTATTCAGTCTTTGTCTCCCACAAATCTGTAGGAGTCGGGAGGTGGCTCTGGCATGCAGTAACCGTGATAAGTACGGATGTCTTCGGCGGCGTATGTGATGCCGGCCAGAACGCCTGGCTCTGTATGGTGTCTTGGGCAAGTATGGTCCCTGGGGCATTGGCAGATGGTGTTGGCATTCACTTCGTCGATCTGTTCGTGTCGTCGCCTCACGCTGAACAGTTTGCAAGGCTCCTTTCGTGAGCAGCGCAATCTCTGCAATGGATAATTTTAAAGTTAAATCGTGACACCAATATTGGTTTTTGCTAGTCGATTCGGTAATGGCGATTTCTATCGCAATCCCGAATGTTTTCAACGGATTAGGTTTTTTTGCTGCTTTTGATTTAATTATGTTGTTTATGTTGACGTCATGATAGTACATGTAGTATTTAATTTAATGTGGCGTGAGAAGTGGTTCCGCGTTCGCGTAATTATTTTGATATTGCATTTGTAATTATTAGTTCTTTTGAAGAAACTATGTTTTATGTATACAGATGATTAGTAAAACAAACCCGTTATGGACTAAAAGAAATATTTTCAATTTTGCAAGAATTCGCTAGTAGAAGTGAGTATAATGGTGAGTGGCGCCACCATGTAAAGCGTTGAACTAAAATTTCTCTTCAGTGCCACACCGCGGTAACCAAGCGAACTAAAAAGGAAAGCAACTCACGCTGATCGGAGAGCACGCGAACTGGTACTGGTTCCCCTGCTCGCCGCTAGGTGTCGTGTATGGCAGCTTCTTCAGTAAATACGTGACGGACATCTTTGGACAATGACAGCTGATAATTTGCTGTGTCGCGTTACTGTCGGGTAGAGAATAGATGGTCCACGCCGGGTCCTTGAAGTAGCGGCATTTTGGTAACCGTTTCACAGGCTCGCAAGTCTTGTACAGGGTGGTCTTATCGGCTAGCGTGTGATTGTCATCGGCTGAGAGATCACTGAAAGCAATAATGAATGTTTTAAGTAAAGTTTCTTTTATGTAACAAATGCTTTTAAAATGCTTCAAAGTGCATCTCGTAGTTATTTGAGTCGAGAAGAAAATAGGATTTCGAAACGCGTTGATGTCTTTTTTATTAGAATTAGCAAAGTCAAATAAACGTTAAGAGTTTTTTTATTTTTAATGTTTTAGTAAACATTTTAAATATTTTAGTAAGGTATTTATGCTATGCCTTTGGAGACAAAATGTTTTACTTCAAACATAATCTATTACAAAAACTCCGTTCGCTTTTAGGTATGGTGGTCTAAAAGAATCAGAGCGTGACTCTGATCTGTTTGATTGATAAACATAAATGACAAAATATAAAACGATACAAAATCAATTATTGAGTCAGAATTGCGCGCAATTTAAATAGTTAGCGTGAAAATCGACGGTAATCATTTGTTATTATAAATGCAGATTACAGTTCTACGTAACAAAAGGTCTGAGAAAGACTACTCTTATTTTAAAGTAGAAAAATAAACTATATTTGAATAACCTTTTTTTTAACTATTCGTTGAAGTCTTAGAAAGTTTTTATGTGGAGAAAAATTAGATTTTTTTTAAATAGATTTTCACAGAATGGCGTAATGGGTAACTAGTGAAATAGGGCCTTACCCTGAGCAAGGTCTGTGCCCTAAACACCGGCACTTCTTCTCGATCCAGGGCTGCGTGGTGTCGTAAAGGTCCACTTTACTGCAAACTTGCCTCGGCCTGCAATCCGGAAGGTCCTCGTCAGACACCTGCAACATGAATAGGTTACCATTAACAAATTGATAAGAAAAAGGTAATTTGAAAAAGTACACAGGTTATCTTCCAATTATTCTGAAATATTTCAATAGGTTCGGTTGCTGTTTTAATGCTTCTGTGAAGATTTTATTGTCGTAATTTTTTATTCAAATATATTATGTCACCTTTTGACGCTATACAGTGTTCAGTCTAACTAATATAACCCATTCGCAACCACCTGCTGAAGTATAATTTTGCAGATGTATTTTAAGACATACATTCACAAATTACGTCTTTATCCGTTACGGGGTAGACAGTGCTTAAGGTAACAAGACCTAAAGGCCACGTTTAACATGATTGTGGGCGTATAGGTGGAAAGAGGAATCAAAATTGTGATGGGTTGCTAGTCGCCTCGCTTATAACATGATTCTTAAGGTTTTTGTCCATGTGCGAGGGAAGAGAAGCAACTGGTATATTCTATTTTTTTTTAATTATTCCCAGATCAGCTTGGAAGACAAAATGTATGATTTTAATGAAGAGTGTAGTTTTGTTTATATTTTACTGACATTTTTAGTTTTTATGAAAATGGAACTCAGAAAATAACAGAAGATTGTACCAAACTCAAACCTGGAATATTCTTTTTTCTTTTGGATAAAACTTAACCGTGCTTTATAACCAGCTAATTAATGATTCTTTAGATGGCAATTAAATCGTATGTTAGCTTCTTAATATTCCGTAGAAGGACAAATCAAGTAATTTATAATTGTTATGCAAAGTACGGTGTGCTGTATGCTGACAACATGACACACTATGTGTTTGTTATACCTATGTTATGTAAATATTATAATAAATATTCATTTTAAAAGTCGCGTCACACTAAACCTGACTTCTAATTGTAACATTTGTAGTTAATATTCATTTAGAACAAATATTGTTCTGCTAGACTTCAAACTGTTTTGTTTCATATGTTATTCGTCACATCGCAATTTACTATTTTGTTTTACTTATCTATTACCCAATATTTTCTTATTAATTCGTAAAAAACGATTTGCAAGTTCTTTTCCCATATTCATCTAACACGCTCGAAGCATTCGATAGAATGCAGCCGGCATTACCGATTTGTCGCGATCGATTCCAAGTTTTAAAATTCCACGCGCATCGCCGGTCAACATTCGTAGTACGCGCAATACTAATATGCCATTCGCCTCACCAACAAATTTAAACGCGAGAAGTATTTGAAAGTCTTGTTAAATGAAATCGTGCGTACTTCGACAAACCTTGTAGGTTCGTAAACTGCGGAACGGCAGAATAAAAAACGGTGCAGTCAATAAATATTTGCTGCAAAATAAAGATTTGTACGTCACCTGCGCGGATGATCAGTAAATAACATCCTATTATAAGCCGATCCAAAAGTCAGATGAAAAGCAACGGCCACAAAAGATCATCGCGCGTGGGAAATACGAAATGTGCACTCCGTATTACCTCACACCTGTCGTACCCCGCAAGGAATGACGACACGGATCATTATACACCGTCCGTAAGATGTTAATCATAATCATTCACACAATACGGACATGTGTGCTCGAAATCTGTTGTCGAAAAACCTTTTTTTGCGTGGAAAAGGACCATTGGTCTTACTTCCGACCGGAAGGCGTTGGCAACCTGTTGTGTGTGGGAATATTGACGTTGCTCGCTGCCCCCAGGGTTGCCTACGGGGCATATGCTTTTACTAATTATACTAATGGCCTTGGGCGTTCTTCTTTTATTGGGCGTAATTGTTACTCTAGAACTAATAATTGTATCTTTATAGCAGTATCAGCTGAGACAACACATTAAAATAGAAATAATATGATGTTCCAGATTTTACAAAAGTTCAAGAGAACTTAGCTTTAGTTACCTATTCTTAGTGTATATTCATAATGTGTATTTAATAAACCAATTGGATAAAGTATCATGATACATAATTATGTATGTTCATGTGAAGTACCTAGATCTGAACTGAAGGATTTTTGTTATAATTTATCTAGAATCTTCTAGAGATATTTTAATTTCAGAAATTTCGTGAACAAACAGATGTTATGAATTCTGCAAATGAGTTACGAGAGATAGGAAGGTCAATGCTAAGCATAATGAGCCTTCAATCTTTACTGAAGCACGACTAGGACAGAATAAGAAGGCATTTCAAAGGCTTTGACATTCTTAATATGGCTAAAGTCGAGACAGCCCTATTAACATGACGGTGTGAAAAAACTAGAGTTTTTTTTCGTTATTCCGGATATACTTCCCGTTTCTTGTTGTGTTGCGATAGATTTCGCGGAAACGGCCTCGGTTGGATCTTTCAACGGCCGGAAACAGCCCTTTTGTGTGGCAAACAAAAAGCTTCATATAAGCAAAGAAACTAAACACACTGTACAATGTATGGGTTGTTGACTTACTTCTTTACGCTTGTCTCGATTTAACGGGGCCCGAGCGAAGTCAGGTTGAATGCTAATGCGAGAAAAAAATGACTGCCTCAAATATTCATTGCGACAAAAAAGTGTCGCGATTGTTGCTGCTTTATCTTTTTCTTTTAAAAGAACCATTCAGCAATCACTAGTTCAGAATCTAATCGTGGGCATCGCGTGCTCTTAATTTATTCATTTGCCTCTCAAGACATTGATTTTAGTAACGACCGCCCATTTGTACCCCGCTCGGAGGCTCAACGGATGTTGTGTCAATGATTTTTTGGAAACGTTATTTGAGACCTGACCAAAGGCCGGAGGCGACAGTTTTAAGGGACGTTGCGTTTTCGTCCTTTTCTAAGTCGTTTTGAAAACCAGACGGGTCAGATGCGTCTACGACTTCGAGCCGTAGTTAGTTTCTGTTAAGGTTTATTCTGAGCCGAGGAAAAGGTTTCTTGTTGCGAGGGCCGCGAGGGGTTCGGGGTCCGAGGTATCCGGTCCAGTGGACAGGTGGCTGCGCGCACGCCGCCGCTGCCGCGCCCACTCTAATGAAATAATTTGTTACCAGCACCGACCGACCTTCCACAACCGTCTTGCCTCTATCCTTTTCCGTTTGAACGATTCACAATTAACTATCTCTCTCGCACATGCTGGAGAACTTTGATTTAGTGCGCGATTGTTTCTTCTCGTAAGCATATGCCTAAGCAATGACGTAGGTACTAATTTACAAGCGCGTATTATGTTATCCTAAATCTCCTCTGTCGTCATCTTACCTGTATCCGTTTACAACTTCGTTGATCTTATTAAGTCAGCTTTCTTGCCTGCATTACCTACCGGTACCTACTTACTAACAACTTTTTCTATTAGATATATAATTGTATCCGATATAAAATGTAACACAACAGTTACGGCATTGTCGGATGTCGGCAGTTTCCCTTCACTAATAATATAAAATGGCAAATGAGTCCGCGACACGACAAGAACGAATTTAGTTGCCTTAGAAATTGGATGCTAATTTTTTGAATAATCTTTTGGGATATTAGGTTCTAGAAGGTTAGAGAACCGTTTAAATTGTGTACACCATTTTTATTTTACTTTCGAACAAACTATAAACTTAGTTCGAAGGAATTACATATCATTCTAAAATTATCGATTGTTACACACGGGTAGACAGAGCCTAAGGTAACAAGAAGACCTAAAGGCCACGTTTAGTATGATTGGAGGCGTATAGGTGGAAAGGGGAATCAAAATAGTGAAAGATCGACAGTTAACATGAAATAATCAGTCTCTAGACTTTCCCCGAAAAGTAAGTTGTTAAAAATATCATCGATGTACACATTTACAACTAGATTGGCGTAGTTGTAGAGAGTTTCGACTTTTATATCTATTCGATGCCAGACTTGAATTTATTTTTGTAACTGGCTGTATTCGGGTCTGAAAATTTCGATACATTAGTTTCCGTCTTGTTTTTTATCTTGCACTGCCGATACAGGCTGTTCACGATAATTATTAGTGCCCATTTATTTTTCAAATCGTTTAATTACAAAATTCGGGAGCGTTATCGCCCCGGGCCCGGACGCGGCCGGTTCCCGGTAACACGGGTAGCGAACAAATTATTAATCCGCATAATTGTACCGGCTACAAGATGTTTATTACGACTGGTATTAACAACCCGAGGCAGCTTTTGTTCGGCTTAACTAAAAATAAATTTAAGTGTTCGATCATGAAGTGGTTATTCGACATGATCTAAATTAAGCTGAGATATTATGTACCTACATATTTTTTCGTGGTTAAAAAAATACATCGCATATATGGAACAACAATTTTCTTCTTGTTGTGAACTCATGTCGTTTTGCTATTGCATTGATATTGAAATAGGCGCCAGTTCAAAATGTTTTGGTGATAGTACCTACTATAGCTATAATGATAAAATTAAACACTGCTATACCTAGTTTATTAACTGCTTTATTGGTGCGGTTAGTTATTATATTTTTTATAAATATCTTAATATTCGTAACATCACCAGCGTCTATCTATATATCCCATTCTTGGGCACAATTCGCGGTACTTTTCTTCACCAAAATTGAATATCATAATTACCTACTTAAATTCTGAAATACTAACAGGTATTCAAAGGGTCTGCATTGGAACCAATGATCCTCTGCTTGATGGTTCATAAGTCGACCCTACGAGGCTACCTCGACTATTTTCTTTGTTACATCTCCGTGCTAAGTCAACTTTCGACAGGCAACGATACAATGCTCTGGTTGCCGGAAGTATCGTCAACGCAAATGCCACGCGCCCAACTAATTGGGATACCTTAAATGGCGTGCCTACGAGTTTGTCCATGACAGGAGTTATAACATATGTCCGAACCTAAAATGGTCATGTCAACGTTATGTTATACCGTGATATAGTTTCAAAGAGCGATAACGTGTGTTTAACAAAACTTGATTTCCAAGACAACAACGAAACTGAAATTGATGTAACCTCATTGTTTCTTCTTGAAGACCTTCTCGATTAAAAGGTGACTAAACTTCACGATTGAAAGAATTTAAGTTGGTAAATTACATTTTTTTTAAATATTAACGGTAAAATTACAAAGGTCAGGAGTTTATATGCGTAAAATCGTTACTTCCAAGAAGGCTGAGTTCAACGTATTCTACCGATCCGTGTTCATTTATTATCACCCAATATTGTTTTATTTGATTAGCAGCCGAATATAAATTTACAAAACGGATATCGATTATGGTTCGAATGAGAGTTGTGATTTATTATATTTGTAGGGTTCCGTACCCGAATAATACCAACGAAATCCTATTATTAAGGGTCCAACTGTTTGTCCGTCAGTTGAAATGAACCTCAGACGCCGTCAGATAAAAGTAGGCATTTCCCATATCCTGTGTAGATGTCCCAATGCTGGGCACAAGCCTCTCAGAATAAAAGGGCTTGGGCTATAGTTCTCACGCAGGCCTGATGCGGATTGGGAAGTTCACAAACACCATTGAATTGTTTACAGGTGTATGCTAGTACCTATGTATTCTGAAAAACTCAGGGGTGCAAGCCAGTTTTCGAACTTACCACTCTCTGTCTGTTCAAATCACTGGGCTTACTTTTTTATTATATCGGAGCTCGAACACGATCGTATTGTTCCGTAAAGACGTGCGTGTTCAGATATTTTTAAGCGCCTAGGCAACTTAGAAGTACCTGGTAGTGACTAGACTACGCTGAAAGAACGACAAAGTGTATGTGCAATGAGAATCCCCAACTTGATTTCTATGTAGATACCCCACATACATCCAGCACAAATGAACGGGCCCTATTGTGGCCCGGGGCATCCGGAGAGGCCCATTCAAGACGCACGTGGCCGTAGAGAGCCCTTTGAGACGGATGCCATTCTAAGTAAGGCCGACTGTCCATTGAGGGCATATTGAGGACGCTTGACAGTGAAGGGCGAGATGTCTTATCTGTTTAAAAGTCTGTGACGCAATTGCGAGTTGCTTTTGAAGAAGGGTTGGTGATTGCTTAGGGATTTACGTAATTTGATTAAATGTGTAAGATGTGTATAAATGGAGACTTATGGTGGATATAGTGAGTACCTATTATGCCAAGTCCATGAGGTGAAATGTTCACATTTAATATTTTAAAACTATCCCTTGTAAACTTCACTTGTAGCTAGGAAACAGTGAAATCAAATCTTGAAAGTCGATTTAATCATAGTTTCACTTGATGGACTATAAGTTTAGATTGATACTTAAAGATATCCGATGAAAACGTTAAATACTCAGGGTAATCTTTTTTTTCAGTAAAAATACACATCGAACTTGATCACGCAATGTTTTTAACTGAAGATAGCAGATACAACTAAAAGAACCTTATATTACAGAGTTTTCATGCCATGAAAACTGCCTTACTGATTTTACTGTGCAAAATTTATGTCGTTAAGAAATGCTAGATACAATTTTAGTTCCTGACTAGTCAGACCCACCTATCTAATCTAGAAGCTTATAATAATAACCAAAAAACAAAAACGAATTCTGTTTTCGATTCAGTAGGTATCTATTTGATTTAAATAAACCCAATCATATTTTAAGCCGTTCCCCGTCTGCCTCTCATCTTTTTAACCGTTGAGCCAGTAAAAAAGGAACTTTTTTTTGGATTGCGGTCGCGTAACACAGGTGTCCCATCGCGTCCCTTTGGTTCCCTTATTGGTTTTTTTTAATATCTTGAGCTCCATACACAATCCTGCTTCTGAATCAAACTTGTTTAACGTTTTTCAGTTGTTTGATATTGTGTTGGAATAATAAATGATTCAGAGCGCGCGATGCTACTCCAGTTTAAAAATATGTATGTTTATTTACCGAAGACATGATACCATTTACACGATACTTTGAGTTATAAATTCAGGTGGCAGAACTGGATTATGTCACATTTATTTTTCGAATGATCAAAGAGCATGCTTACCAGGAGTATTTCTATTTAGACGACTGTAGACATTGATCATTATCATTTCGACCTGGGGATGTCGACAATATACATCTGCCTAAAATAATTTTATAACGGCCATTCTGCGATACCTACAGATATGACTGTGCAAAAAATATATGTTAATACTCATATTTTACCAGCTGTCTTGCATTAGTAGCGGAATTGCAAGGTAAATGTTTTATGTTTATTAATTCGGACTTTCGCGAAGTAACATCTGATTCAGTTGAATATTATAATAATAAATAGTAAGTTGTCAGCGTCGATGTGCCCTCGCCTTTACCGGCATTGTTGGCTCGAGCCAGCGGAATCCCTGCCGAGGTCACTCTTTGCATTCACTTTTCTTTATTGATGCATGTCTCGAAGCCTTTTTTGTGTATCGTCCGTAGCGAAGCGTAAATTATCTCATTAAACCCATTGATCGGAGCCAAGATTTGTCTAAATCCTGCCTCCACAAAAACTATATTTCTTATATTCGACAAAAAGTTTAAACGCTGTAAGTCGACTGACTTGGATCGAGCCTCTGTACCTGTAAGTAGTTATCATAATATCACAAAAGTATTAAAGTAAGTTTATTTAAATGAGTATTTAGTAACAAAGGGGTAGCCGTAACAAGACAAATGAATTTGAGAAATATTTTCAGTGCTTAATAGTTTTGTTTCATAGCTCCCTATCCCTTGGGAATTTCGCAAAATCCATCATTATTCCTCGTCAACGTCATAAAGAGAAGCACTATATGTATAATCAGCATCAAATGGCTGGGTGTTAATGAATCAGTAGGTCAGCGGGCTTTTCTTTATAAGTACCTATAAAAATAAATATATCTACGAGAGAAGATAATAACAATAGCGTAACAAAAACCGCTGGGACAATTTACCATTCTTTGTCGTCGGTTTTATGTGATTAATGCGTATGTTTTCTGTTAACCGAGTATCAAGTGTCATTCTCGTTGTAACGAGTAAGTATTCTTACTGTAAAATTTACTTAACAATATTCCAAATCTACGTGCTGACACGTATCGTCAAATTCCCGCGCGTGTACGGAAGTGGGCATACTAAACCAGTGTTTGTAAACATTTTTATTACATCTTTGTGAGTGTACTGAATAAAATCCTAGGTCGTTTAGAATACAAACTATTTAATCAAACAAATTAAATTAACCTAAAACGGTTCTCATAGCTCCAACAATGGCCCTGCCTACGCGATTAGCATCCTAATCGTAAGCGCTGTCCGCGCTATTTAGGTATCATACGAAAGCTAAGTATTCTTCCTTTAAAACCATATGCATACTTAGTGCTCTTTATTCATGTAACGGAGTTTTCGCAAATTTTTCAATTAAGTTAATGATAATTTTATTCGGTGTCTGTTTTATTTATTGGGTAACAAGATGACAGCACTGTTCTATCGCCCTGAGAGATCTTACTTTATGAGCATTTAAAGTTTTCAACGTGTAATTTCTTTTCTAAATTGCTTTTTTTTGGTGTACTAGCTGTTGCCCGCGACTTCATCCGCGCAGATTACAATTTGTATCACAGGCAGTTTGACTTTTCCCGACAATTATTTTTAAATCTCAACCAATTTACACATAACCTTGGCAAATTATATAACCAAACCTTCCTCGTAAATTATTGTATAAATATTCGTGAGTTTTGAGTATCGCGTACAAACGACAGACGCGGCGGGGGGTGTTTTATAATATTTGGTGTATAATGTTAATTGTGAGTTCTCAGCAAAGTCGCAATTAAAGTGTACAGTGAGTTGCTTGAAAAGAGGCAATTATCGGTAAAACGCCTGCGTCATGCGCATGTCGGTGTCGGGTGCTAGGCTCCCGTTACGTCCGATGTGCACATCCGATATTTTAGACCTGACGTGACATTGTATGCACTGAAAAAATGTTTGTGATTACTGTGCTCAGTTCCGAATGCTATAGCACGCTCACATTGTTTAAGACTTCAACGATATAAAGCTCTTCAAACTAGAAAAGGGCGAGTTACAAAACTCAATATTTACTTTACTGCACCTTACCTATTACTGTCATTTAAATCCTTAAACATAATTAAATTGGTTATCGGCGACATGAACTCTATAATACTGAACTTTTTGAAATTGAGTGTAAGAAAGAGTAAAAAAAACCTGGCCAAGTACAAATCGGACACGTGAACCGAGTGTCATATTTTCTGTAAAAAAATATTTTTCTTTTTTTGAGGTGCAAAATTCTTAAAATTTTAACTTTCATTATTTAATTGTGAATTTTGAAGTCATGTTTACAGTCATTTTTTAGTTATTGAAGCAAATAAACGGTCACGTTTTTAGTAAAACTAGTAAACTTAGGTACTCTGCTGATTTTCTGGAAAACATTTAAGTGTGAAATTAAAATAGCTACACCTATATATAGATATTGCTACACTTAATGCTAGAACTTAATATATCCTGTACTTGCACGACCAGTGCATATTTAAGGCAAAATGGGTAATTATAACGCCATATTGCCGGTATTTGCTTGCTAAGGATGTGAACGCTTACATTTACAAGGGAAATCAGTTTGCTATTCGTGCACTAGTTCTCCTTCCTGATAAATGCAAAATATAATGAATCCGTTTTCACTCCTAAATAAAATGTTAAAACGAGGCCGGTTTGCACTACGCCTTAGCGTGTGCGTATAGTTCCACGCACATAAGCGCAACAGAACTTTGCCAAATAAACTGGTTGATACACACACATGCGTACGCGTCAAGGCGTAGTTCAAACTGGCCTATATTGCCGTTCGCAGTACTCTGTCTTGACTTTTGTTCGGTCTGGGGATTTTCACGTTAACCTATATTTTTAAATTGATTGATGATCCATGTGGGGAGCGGTTGTGGTAATTTCCGCGATAGCTTTTCGATATTATCTCGTTCTAACACATTAAGTTGGTCACGCCTACTTTTAATTGACTTTATTGGAGTTAACTTATAGCTATGTTTTTCGGTTTATTTTTACCTTTAGAAAATTAGCGTACCGTCGTTTGATCCCGTAATCCAATGAAGAAAAATACGGTTGTACATTACACGCTGATGATCAATTTTTCATGTCTGTTTTGTAAATGCTCTTATATTTGTGTCTTGCAAAAACGAATAAATGTCTTCTTTCTTTCTTTATATTGTAGACGATATTTTAATAGAATTTTCTCCGACAGAAATTGTTTCTCATATTTTCATATCATAGAATGATCAATTCATGAAAACCTCATTTCATATAATCTCAATTCATTGATTTTTAAGACCAATATTTTTTTATTATTATATTATTTACTTAATATAATAGTCATTACAATAAAAATCATTTCATATACAAGGTTATAACTTTCATTTCAGCCAGATAATTTACAGATACATAGTCCTGCGTTTCTGGTAGAATTTTGTTTTTGTAGGGGTCGCAGTTCTAAGCATATTGATTCTGTTCTGTGTAGTGCAACCTTATATATATATCCGGCTTACAATTTGAGCAATCCCTGTCGTCGCATGGAACGCTGCTTCTTCAAGCTAGCACCGTGGGCGGTTACCAGGGTGTCGTCAGCTTAGCACACTACACCAACCATCGGTGAAGTCTGCCTCCGCAGAACCCAGTCATACTCTATATTCCAAAGGAGTGGAGAAAAACAAAATAAGGGGACGCCGAAAAATACATCATTAAAAAAATTTCTTATTTACGAATGTTTTTCAAGCAAAATCTGAAGATGCCTATAATTATTTTTGAAATAAAAGTAAAAACAACTTCTTAACAAGGTGCCCTTTGTTATAACCAATCATAGATCGGTTTTTTTACTTCTTCATTTATTTATTGTATTTTGAGGCAGTTCAGCCTTTCGTCATTGTTGCTATAAATAGTTTGCTGTATGTTATCTTTGGTCAAATATTTATGACCAATGACCAAATATATTTATATACTGTGTATTAAAATTAATCCGGAATATTTCTGCAGGTTACTTAGATTGAACACGCCTGCAAACGTTTTTCGAGATTTTACAAGCTTTTTTTTATTTTTAACTTGCAACGTATGTTTGTCCGGGTGGAATTTTGTGACTCAATTTTGAAGCAGATATCTTCAACCGATTGAGCTGAAATTTTTCATACTTATGTAAGTCGAATGGCAGTGCTATAATCTGGTGGTGGAGTTCTGGTGACCTAACCTCGTCTTCGTTCGTCTTTGGTCCGATAAAGTTGAAATTTGGTACACATTATTTGTAGGACGGATAACAATGCAAGTACAGTCAGCAGAAATGCCTTGTGTTAAAAATTTAATTTTTGACAGAAACTTATTACATTGCAGTTGACAACATTGATCGATTTTCAAAGTGTTATGGTGTCAAAGAAGTGACTCGGTTTTTAATCAAAAATTATGATGAGAAATCGTTACGGTAGTGTTCAACCAGAGTCACCCAACTATCTACTGAAATTTTCCTGTATAATACCTTATTGTATAACCCGATTGGCCCAATGAAAACCGCAAGCTTCCCTTCTCTTCATTAAAACTGACTAAAGTTGCGACTTATGAACACCGTTAATAGTAATAGATGTGCTGGCAACAATTCAGGCCAATATAATGTGACACTTGATATGTCTAAAGAAGTTCGCACGAGGAATCGCGTTGACTTGGCATAAGATTAATTAATTAGTTTAATTATAACAATTTATGTATGTGTTGTCTATTTTAGATTCTCATCAGAGTACCGCACGCTGAAGCTACCGAACAACGGCTGATTAAAAACAAGTAGTGTTTTCTTCAACCTCGACATTGGCAGAAGCATCGATGGTATCGATGGAGCTAGATTTTTAAAAATTGAATTGAATTGAGTTTAATTATTAGAAACTGTTAATGGTTCTTATGAGCGGTATATTACTTTGCTTGGTAGATAACGTTTATTGTATTGAATCTATGTTTTTAAACTTAACGATTACTTTACAAGTTATGCAGAAGTTAAATTATTCGCCCCCAGTTGGTAATGGATTTAGATGTGTTTGCAGTGACGAAATTATTTGGGGGATACAGATTAGATTGACATAAGAACAAGTCAATATTCAGGTTACCTGCTAAATTGGTCGTCTGTCTGTACCCACCGCTATTAACCTATTCAGCCTCAGATTGACCTCCAATTAAAAAATGAAATTTGATAAGTTTTGTGCTGCGGTATATTTCTTGGCTTCGAGTACCGGTATCCAAAGGTTATCATTTGGTGACTTTTAATGTTTTAAAACATAAAACAAAAAAGTCTCCCATGTTCACTGCGTAACATTGTGCTGGCATCGGAGTACTTACCTACCTAGATGTGGTAAAATACAAGCTAGTAAAATATATTTTAAAAATGCGTTAAAAAAGTTTTCGCGATACGAAACTAAAAATACAGTTATTTACGAATATAAATTAATTAAAAGTTGTTAAAATTCAGATTTCAGTCCAGTGAATTAAAAATTCGAAACAGCAATTGTTTAGGTACTTGATTGTATTTTTTTTAATACTAAGCATAATGCTCTTTATATTTGTACGTTTATCATAAGTCATAAGTTAAGAGATCTTTATTGTAAAACTCTTGAGCAACCGCCGGCCGCCGGCATTCTTAACGTTCAAAGAATTAAGACAAATCCCTGGAAGATGCTTTGTATAAGCAGAAGAGGCGTGGCAACGTCGTCGGCTAGATCTGAAGGTTAGGTGCCTGCATGGTTTTTGTTATTCAAATATTATGCGGTAACAAACTATTTTTCCCCGTCGGCTCTTTTACATCCCCTGAAGACACTTCAACCATGACTATTGCGAAAATTTACAATATAAAATGTAAAGATGTATAAGAATAAATAATACAAGTAACTTAACTATTTACTACTGCTTTGAAATATCCACTAAGATTACCGACGAAAACGCAACTTAAAATTCCATTCCGTAAAAAGTCAAACTGTCAAAAGACTGGTTACCGTTACGAATTTGTTTAAACCTGGCGACGGTTTTTTTTTAACCAAATCTCTGCACACACGAACCGGGGCCTACGCCGGGCCGCAGTCGTAAGTCATCGAAGCTGTCAAGATAAGAATGAGTGAATGAACACCTGCTGCCACCGGTGTTACGCGTGCGCCTACGCTCCCGCGCAACGACCCATTCAAACGATACCAAATTTAAAAATTCTCATGCACCCATCCTAAACCAATGCCACTGCGCCTCGACATACAGTTTACTTCTCATCAGCGGTTGTTGCCTTTCAAATTCTATATTTGAACGACCCGCGCCCTGTCCTAGGCAGAAACGATTATCCCCTTGATTCGACTTCGAAATTATTATAATGATTATCGATGTTTTTTTAAATTGAAGACTTGACATCCGGATTTTTCGTCTTCTCATTTCGTTCGGCCCAAGAATGTAATCATTTTATTACCCACATACACGCATGAGAGTACAATTTGTGAGAGGAAATCGATGGCACATGATATAATTAGGTATTTGTTTGCGGATGTTGTCGTTTTCTTATTATTTTTTACATTCGCCTTTCGAGTTCTTTTACTGTGCTTGCGGGCGTGGTAATGTCCGAAAATTATTTTCTTATATGTCGAGTCTCTTGAGGCACCTCGGGTGTTTGGAACCTTGTGGAAGTAGCGAACAGATCGCCGGATTTGCCTTGTTTTTGACGCAACGTGCTCGTATAATTACGTCTTGATTCTCGTTAAGAATTAGTCACGCGGGGCCCTGTATCGTGAAATGGCGTGTTTATAAATTTAACTGGTGGTATTCTGCTCTAGTTGTCCGTTTTAATTGCTCTAATTGTAAGGTGGATTCCTTCGTGGAAACATTCGAATAGTTTTAATGGCTATATGACGATATCACGATACTGGGTAGCTTCCATGCGTCATTCATAATTTGAAGTTTTGACGTAGGTTTAATACAATCCATTTAATATATGTAGTTTGATATTTTAAGGATCATTATCCGGTTTGATGCTTGTTTACTTATAGAAGTTTGTAATGGAAATGCAAAATTTATTGTTGGCTTGGGTTACATGCGATTGATTGGATCTACTAAACACTACTAATTCGATACAATAGTTAGTGGCAAGACGTAACTGATTAGATTTGTGAGATCATTACGTCACTGGTGTGTTATGTGAGACTCATTGTTTGGTGCTAGAAGCCTAGAAACATTACTAAGATCTACATTTTTGAGTAGCGAAGTAAACATTGATTTTAATTTTTATCTCAAAAAATTACAGTGTAAAATAATTACGGTAATATTTTTAACGTAATTATAATTAAGTAAATAGAAGTAATTTAGTATGTAACTTGTAACTGCTTGTCAAAACCGATCAAGCAAGGGTTTAAAACAATAGCAATACTCATCGCTTTTGAAGAATATATGCGGTAGTGCCAAGTTGCAACAAAATTATAACATAAAAATTGCTACCTATCATCTCGCGTAACCGTGCTTCGTCTTAATTTTTTATTTAAAAAACCTAAGTTAGAAACAACACTTAAACCCTTTCGATACCTCCCGTCAGTACCTTCAGGTTAATCTCATTCAAACTACTGTTACACTGTTCAAGGAAACCATACTAACTTAGCAAACGGATAATGTAATATCATCAAAAAGTATACACAGAAATTTAGACCATCGTTGAACATTACCTGTTTATGCACGTCTGTTTAATAGAAATCTGTCATTTAAGCTTTATCCAAGACGTTTCAAAGTTTGTTCGTCATCGTCGTTCAGGTTTTTACAGGTTAAAACCAAAGGAAAACTCACTAAAATTGGTTCCATTGCATTTCAATCACAAACTGCTACTCACCCCAGTCTGATATAAAATCTTGAGGCCACTCTTGAACGGCGGCATGGTTCTCCTGTGAGGCAGGAAGGGCAGCTTGTCAGGTCTTCTTATATGTATCTCCCCCGAAGGCCTGAACGCTTCCAAGGGCGTCCGGATAACTCCCTGCACACCGCACACCACCCAGGCTAATGTGATGGCTAGCACTTGCATTGTATCGTACACTGTAACAGTTACAGCAACACTCGTGGTCGGTATGCGTAAATTTCGCGTGTTTGTTCGCGAAGTGCGGTCTGTGTGTCGGGCGGGCTCGGACTGGCGGCGGGCGCGGTGAGCCAGGTACTAGTTGGCCTACGCGCCCGGTATAACCACCTCCGACTGCGATCGACTCGTGTTGATACTCGAAGCCTTAATGCTATTGATGGTAGCTTTTGGGATGTTGAAAATCGGTTCGTTCAAATGTAAATAAGTAAATAGTTTATTGTACAAATGTAAAAAAACAAACACAGTTCAGATATTTGCACAAAGGCGAACTTATCTCCTTTGAGTAGATCAGAGGAGCATTAGACTAGGGAAATGTTTTTTGGAATCGAGCTTAATTTGTTTCGGTTGTAATAGTTAAGTATTAACAGACGTGATTTCATTGTTTTAAATAAAAGTTTAGTGTTGTTATTTTGTGTTTCTTTTTAGCCATGAATTAATTATTGTAATTTTGTGTCGTAAGCAATATTTTTAGGGTAAATGGCATTATATTACGGCTTCAAATGTGCACAATATGGAGTTTTCTGAGTAGTGTTATTGTACTTTATAGCTGCAAGGTTTACCTAACACTAGTTAGTTTATGACACCAATTTACAAATATTTGCATGCATTGCAAGAGTTTGTAACTTGTGTTGCGTCACAGTAAAATTTTATTGTCTGGCGCTGTCTTGCCTTGATGACTTGCCTGCCATGACCTGCGTTTGGTAAGTTAAATAAATTTAGTTGACAATAAATTTGACTTGTAAATAAAAAATCCTGTACGTTTTTGTTAGGTGTAGTTTACCCACAAATCTTGGGATGACCCCAGCAGTGGGCCCACGCAAGCTAAAAATAAATTAAACCGCGCAGTCTTGCAAGGATCAAGATCGTTCGCAGCCGTTCGGGTTTGACTTCCTACCGATGATGTTTTTCTACACAATCTTGTTGCTCTGATATAAAGCTGCGTTCACAATTATTATTATTATTTACTTAAATCAAATCTAAGTTACAAAAAAAAATGTGTACCGAAAAAATACTTTGCTGAGTATGTCGACTGAATCAAATTAAATAAATTCGATTTTGAGACACGTGTTGGGATCTTGATTTATATCTTTATTTCCATGACATACAAACATAATTAGTGACAAAGAAAAACTTATGTCTGGTAGGCCTACTTAAGTACTGTTAAAATGCCTGCACTGTCAAAAGTGATAATAAAAATTCTTCAAATCTAAGTAATTGGATATTATATGTGCTAATCCAGGGCTGTATGATAAAAAAAAATATTAAAATATCTGCGGAACATTGTAAAAATGACAACGGCTCTAAACCTCAACATACCTTATTTCGGTACTTGAACAAACAAAACAATTGCGTGTCGGATTAAAAAAAAAAGTTTATTCCTGCTTGCTTTGAAACCTTCTATTCACGTAATAATCACCACTACAGCAAACAATCAATGCGGCCACCGTTCCCGTCCAATTGTCTTAAAACAAAACAATGTCATTCAAGTTTTCGTAGAACAGGATTTTAAAAATTCCATTGTCTATGTAACTCGACCTTATCTGCCGTCTCGCTCGCTCCCATTCACTGTCCTCGCGCCCGCATGAATGAACCGCTTCTTATGAATGAACGGACAGTCGCTATCGTACTATACATGCTTACCTGCAAGTTGTAGCTATACATATGTTGTTTACGCGCTATAACTATAAGGCTATTGAGAAATGTACGTATATGTTGCCTGAGTACATATAAGTTTATTCTAAAGGCCGAGTCGTGGCACGTGGTTTGTGTTTTTTTTTATTTCTTGTGTGATAAATGTTTCGCTCGCAAGGCAGCGTTTCGTTTTGAATATTTTAAAGTCACTTTATAAGAGTTTTTGAATTTCGATGATGATTAATAAACGTGATAGTATTACTAAGTGGTTAAATAGGTACCTACTTACGTCATTTGTGTTGTCGATTTTTGAATATGTATGCAGTAGCATCCTCATGGGGTTCCAGCAATAGTAAAGAATATAAATGCATCAGGTACTATTTTATGAATGAAATAGAATTCGATATATGAAATATTGTGAGTGATTTTAAAATAATAAAGTAATGAAGTAAATTTTTTGGTGAAATAAAACATAGCTATGAAACTTCCGCACTTATACAACTGTCCAACGATGTGTGAAGCGCAAGTCCTCAAATTCTCAGAGGAGTCATACCATACTGCGTATTATGTCTCATTAATCCAAATTTTGAAGACGGCCACATTGTAACGTTTAAGGATAATTAACGAAGAGAAAGTTCTTAGTTCTCTAACAATGAAGGTTGAACGAAAGAGTATGCTGACGTAAGTTCTCCATCTTCTTCTGGGCGACCAGCAGAAGAATAGTGCCGGTGCAACCGAAATTCAACTCATAAAATATCCAAAGCCCATCGACTGACTTCTGACGTGGCGAAATGTGAAGGAAATTCATGGCAGGGTTGTGGCAATTACCTTTATTCCTCGTTTCTCCACCGAATCCAGAAGCAATGCACATAACAGCAATACTCCATGCAAGAGTGAACTAGACCTCGGTGTAAACTAAGGATCTAACTCCGTAGCGAAGGCCTAACCTTGTAAAGGATGCTGAGTTTTTTGAGCAGTTGCAACGTGTTTCTTTTGTTTCAAAAACTTCCCATAACCTTCATACCTTCTTGGCATTCTTTTTACTTTGGTGAATGTATTATTTTTATGTGCGATGTTTGATAACCTATTTTTATTACAGTCAGTATCGTTTCGTTAAGAACACGCAATACAACAAAAGAGTGACACCCCGTAACACAATGTTATCACGAAACGGTATTCATACACCTACGCTATCCTAAATTATATGAATTAGGTCAGAAATACCTAGTTACCCACCCATTGATGAAAAGGTGCGTGTTTTTAGGATACACGTGGAATGCGTGTAGGAAAATTGTGATGTAGGGTTGGCATTGTTGAAAAATTTAACGTCACATTATGCATTATTTCATTTTTAAAGTTTTTAATCGATAGCGGTTTGCATACGAAATTTCTGAAAATGACGTTGTTAAAGAAATGTTTTTGATACTTTCAACAACAACTTCTAAATCATCTTGGAGGATAATTTTATGTGATTATGTTACTTTAAATGATTGTTCTTTCTACCTTAGTAATAAAATTGTAATCCTCTACTAACATTTTTTTCAAAACGCGCTTAAATATTGTAATACGAGTATTTTTAAAAAACATGATTAATTTGAAAGAAATTATTGACTTTAACTGAAATCCTTCATACTTGTCTGTGGTTCAATAAAGTGTAAGCGGCTTCACGGATTTGAATGACATTTCAAACATAGGATTTTATCCCGGAAAATTTCCTAGTTCTCGCGGGATAACAATAACCGACTCAATGCAGATCAAGTTGCGGGCAACAACTAGTTGCTTATAAAAGCTTCGTGATAACCCTGAATCCCAAAATAACCTTTGACGTCAAACCCAGGGGTGGATTTAAATCTAGTCGCATGACGTGACACAGTCATCAGCCCTGAAACGAAACTCTATAGATACAACGTCGATTATGCTCCAAATATCAAAGATTGACCTTTTATCGTCGTCTTTCAGTATGTTTTCACATTCCTTTTGTGTGATACGTCTATAGTAAGGAGAATAATTTCAATCGCGTGTTTCAGCCGTCTGCAAAATATTCTTGTTTTAATAGACAAAACGATTCTACTCTTTCTGACGTCAATGGCTCAGTCAGTTAGATACACAAGCTTAGTTATTTTTTCTGTACTATTTTCCGTTGAATTTGCTTCATACGAACATTAACTAAGCTTGACAAGCGTTTATGAATAAATAGGCTAGTCTTTATTAAATTTCTTAAGTAAGCACTGGTGTCGACAAGATGTCTGTAGTATTTTCTAAGCGCAGTCATAATTCTACGTCTAGATTGGGACAGCCGGTTTATCAATACTTAGTCTACCGTGAGCGAAACATACTATATTTTATATACAATTGTCTGCTGGAGACAAGCAAATATAAAACAGTATTATTTAGAGTTTGTACTTCGTATTTAAAATTGCACATGCCAAAACAACATTGTATTAGTATATTTAATAAATTGATCAGCTCTATAAGCAGAGTAGAAAAAAACCATACAATTTGTTTTAAAATGTGAAGACTAAATACTAAGGCCACAAAAATATGTTTTTGATTTTCACAGTCCAGAATTTATCTGTTCCGACGGGCTGTAAAATAATTATCACGGGAAATAAACCCCGACAAAGTCACGCTCAAGGAAATAGCTGCGAAGTATCAAGTATGCTTAGGCCCGTACCTAAGATAAGGGACACTCAAAGATAAGTGCTGCATTGTTGCCTAGACAATGCAGCCTCAGAATGCACTTCAAATTCGAGTGGTCATCATTTTTTGCGTACGTTTCCTTCAAGTAAAATAGAGACAGGTATAATGGCACGCGTACTCGAGGCCCAATGTAAAAAATGCTATTTCCTCATAAGTACGGTTTCTTGGGAAGTGAGAGTTCCGGTTTGTTTTTTTTTTATTGGAGTCTCTTCTTAATGTGCTTAATGGAAAAGAATGTTCTTATTGATTGTTGCCCCGGGAATTCCGGTTTGCTAGGGTTGTCAAAAAAAAAGTATTTTTGGGGTTTGGAAAAAAAAAACATTATGCTAAACGCGGGCTTTAAGTCTTGTCTTAAGTCTAAGGACGTGACGGATAAAGACGTGATTTATGTATATATGTATGGAAAGAAAAACTTAATTTAGTCGATTGTAAAAAGTTGCACATTGTTATTGAACGCATGGAAAATGTACCACATGCTTTTATATCGGCGCGGCATAACAAGATACCTAATAGTGCATGTTTTTGAGCAGTTCGTATAGATACATATTTTCGCACTTGACTGTACAGTAAAAAAACACCCGCATACTTTTAGAAATGTTCCTTTCCTTCAGGACACACTTGAAAATCCAATGTAAATAACGTATAATACTTGATATTTAGTATTTGAATAGGTACTTTGAGTCCGTTTAGAAAAAAACATTCGACTAAGCCATGCTTTACGACCGTTAATAAACTTAATTTTTATGACATACTTTGCCAATATAAAAGGTAAAATGGTACTATATTTTCTTTAGCAAGGTTATAAAATGTAAGTTACGATTCCGTGAGCTCTAAAGCCACTCTGCTGGCATCGCCATCTTGATAAAAGTGGCATCACGAATATAGTTCACAGGTTAATGTCTGGAAGTTGACTCGTTTGCGCCGGCCATGTTTGCGGTGTTAAAGTTTAAAACTTTGCCGAAATTAACAGTTGTCGGCACGCGACGGGTTATTTGGAAGTTTGGAATAATGGTGCTGGAGTTTGTATTAGTTTGAAGTGTTACTGTATTTATTACAATGAGCTAGTTTGGATGCTTGTTATCGCTGTCGAGCATCATCATAGCATGAATTAACTTCATTACCGAGTAGTCACGGAGTTAAAAAAAAAAACAAAAATATGTGTCAAATTAGAAAAAAATATATAACTTCGGTACTTATTCAAAAATAGTTACTGTTCCTGTATACGTTGGCAAATATTCAGCAAATGTAGATTATGATGATTATATATTTAAGTATACCTGGGTAAAGTATAATATGCAAATAACATGGGGATCTATACCGTGGAAATATGCTCAAATAATACCAAACTAAATGACGCATTTCAAGAAATATACAGTATTATAATTTCCCATAAAAACACCGTAAAATATACGCTTATCTTATAAATTCCTTTCTTCGTGGTTTTACTAATTGCATATTATATTTCTTTTATATTACGGCGCCACAATTATTTGTTAATAATTTGTAAAAGCTGGTTACATGAAAGCGTTTAGGATTAGCTTTGGCACCACGAAAACTTGATCGCTTTGCCGAAGGAAACTTTGCTTTGTCATACATTCAAATTATTTTAGTTTCTATAGTCAGATCTACCCGCGTGTGACTGAAGAATAACAACTTCTGAAGGTATGTACGGAAGCTTAAAGCTAGGGGGTCTTTACGTATACACCCACAGAGATATTTTGCGTATGTTCCTTCGATTCGATTTTCTTTAGTATAATACAAGAGGATGTCTATAAGTATATGACGATTCACAAGGCCATAAAAATATTAGCAAATCTTTATTGACTTCAGCCAGCAGAATAATGAGCACGTGTAAGATAAAATGGTCAATGTTACGGCATTCAGGGCCGATTCAGTCGCCACGGCGACGACATGCTGAAGCCCTCGGAATGACGGATGACAACCGAAAATATTACTTTGAGACGTTTGTAGGAAAATCGTGTTGGAAACGTAATTTTTGTCGCGTAACACAGTCAAGAAGTTTTGCTGGACTACTTACACGTAGATTCGCAGATATTTTGTTGTGTATGGAATATGTAATATTAATTTTATACTCGTATTAATCGCGTCTTTAATATCCCTAACTTAGGGTACAATACTTAAAGACCACGTTTAGTGTCATTGTGGGCGTATAGATGGAAAGGAGAGTCAAAATAGACATGATAATGTAACATGTACCTTGATCCCTAAGAATCTTCCATGCTGGTCTGGGAGCAGACAGAATGTACCAGTTGCTTCTCTTCCCGCGCGCAGGGTAAAAAAAAACCCATCAAGGGCATTCCCTTTGGTGAAAATCTTAGGAATCATGTTAGTGATGCGACTATCGCTGTTTTGATTCCCCTTTCCACCTGTACGCCCACAATCATGTTGAACGTAGCCTTTAGGTCTTGTTACCTTCCTTACCTTAGACCCTGTCTACCCCGTAGGAGTTAAAAATGTATGTATGTAAGATTTCCACCTATTTCCTCGATGGGCCTTTATTCGATAAAATTAACGCAACGTCTTAATGAAATATTCCAAGACACTTTTTATACGTCAAAAGACACTCTCGAACAAATAATTCCCCAAGTTGATGGTTAGCGTTGTTCGCTGGAATATCTTGCACGCGTGCCGAAGCCTATTTCTGTATGTGACCTTAGCACGAGCCTCCAATTCAGAAACCCTTCACGCTATTTACAGAAATAAATTTATATTGGTAACATCCATTTCTTTTGCTGTCTGTTCAGTCTAGACATTTTTATTCCTAATTTAAAACGTAATTATATCTCAGTTAGAATGAAAAGGCTTGATTATTTACATTTAATATTTTTCGCTTTTATTTTATTAACTTAATATTTGCTGAGTTAAATTCAGATATTGATATTAATAATCAGCCTGTTCCCCGTACATAACCCAGTTACATAACCGGGACTAGTGAAACCAATGTAGGATGATTAGTTTGGATTCATTTAGGTTTAGGTGCGGCGGGGGTGGCCCTTTGGCCCTCCTAAGCCACAAACATGTTTGTTTTAATTTAGAAATAGTCTTTATTTTACCTTAGAATGTCCTGGTTATGTAAATTAGTTATGTACGGGGAACAAGCGTAATAACCATTTCGGCGTTTCCATGAATAGGTATACTTTTCTTAGCAAAACAGATTATAGGTATACTCATATATATAACGGGTCACTTTTGTTACAAAGTTCTATGAAAAGCGACCAGTTATTTTTGCTCGTCAGTGTATTACAATTAATAAATATGAAGAGTGACGTTACTTAAGTCATTGGCGCTTGTCAACGCCATGAGAAAATAGAAGCATGATCGAGAATCTTTACACAAATTTTCTTTCCCATTCGACTTGTAGTCCATGTAATTTTTTTAGCACCTATATACAACGTGAAAGAAAGAAAGAAAGAAAGAAGGCATTTATTCCTTTTTGCAAGACACACAAATATAAGATAATATACACAGTTTTATAGAAAATAAACAAGGTATAACAAAAAAAAACATAGACATGAAAAATAGATCATCAGCGTTGTGTGTCTTCGCAAAAGTGAAACGGTCGCTGGCTCAGCATTACGCTGAGGTGTTAGACACCTGCAGCACTGATTTTCAGCCAGAACCGTCTATGACTCACGAAACGATACACAGATAAAATATGTATGTATGTATGTAAACTCATTGTGCAAAATAAACAAGATGTGCAAAATATACTACATAATTCATAAACCTTTACGTAAACAATGCAATAGAACCCGACTTATGTGTAACTAAAGAAATACATAAATTAATTAAATAGTTTACAATAAACAAAAATAAAAAGGAGGGAAAACTAAATTGTTCAAAAACAACAGGTTGGCATATCAAAGTGCAAAGTACAACGTGGGTATAGAAAAATCAGGTCCGTGTGTCGTAAGTCGGTTATGTAACGATAAACACCACCTACGTGGCTCTGCCAGGGTAGTGGGTTCCGACCCACGGCCAAACCCACTGCAACCTGTCGTCTTGCCTTTTGCAGGTTTTAAAACACATCACGATTACTGCAGTGTACTTTGAGATGTGTAATGCAGTAAATTTATGCTGATTATTATTACGAAATCGAAGGTGTTTGTTGTTGCTTAAGCAGGTGTCCAATTTTGAATGATAGGTATTCATTTTCAAAGAATTAAAAAAAAACTTTGCATGATGAATACAAGATGGAAGTAGGTATGACGTTTTTTCTTGGGTTGAAAACTTGTGGAGTAAAATATCTAGTTTTATCCGGAACTAAACACGTAGAATGACGAGCAGTAAAGTACGCCTTGCTTATTATAACAAAGTCCTAGTTATCTGACATTTTATGAGATAGGTAATCCATATTAAAAAAACCTTTAGCAGTTTTAATAAAAATAAAACGCAAATTGTCTAATTACAATACTAATACGTAGACCGTATTTACCGTGAAACCTACGTGCTCGTCGCATACCTAATTGAAAAGACAATTTAGTTTCTCAACTCCTTTTGCCGACTGTGCAAGGTAACGTCCGCCCGACCGCGATCGCCCACAGGTGACAATGCTCTAATTACCTATATAAGTGTTAATGCAAAGAAGTTGTTACTAAACGTATAAATATATCCCAATACTTTTATTGTAATGAAGAGGACCCAAAAAATAACCACATCAACAGTTTCTTTGGGGAAATACATGATTGACCGCTTTTGAGAGACCCGCTGAAGAAACTACTTCTATCTGGGAGCAAAGAAAAAACATAGAACTTACCAGCTCCTTCTCTTCCCACGCAGATGGGAGGGAATGGGCAAAAATCTTAGGAATTACATAT
Source organism: Pandemis corylana (assembly GCA_949127965.1). Lineage (NCBI taxonomy): Eukaryota > Metazoa > Arthropoda > Insecta > Lepidoptera > Tortricidae > Pandemis > Pandemis corylana. The sequence goes on along the minus strand of OX421866.1, from coordinate 7,964,111 downwards.
TATAGGCGATGTGGCTAGTAACCCATCACTGTTTTTATTCCCCTTTCCATCCATACGCCCACATACATGCAAAACTTGGTCTTTAGGTCTTGTTAACTTAGGCTCTGTCTACCCTGTAAGGGAAGAAGACGTGATTTATGTATGTATACTCAAGAAAGCAGGCTCGTCATAGCTATCTGTCGTACAGCCGATAACATAAGGGTATATAGACGAATCTCGGAGTACAGACATTCGTAACGCCCCAAGACCAGATAAAACGACGATGGAAGAGCCCTGAACAAAGTCCCAACGGTGGACTGCAATACGGTAATCGCCACATTAAGATACAAAATAGTATAGTATATAGATCGTGCTGGAATGTTATTCTCTAAAAGAAACTCGCCCGCGAAGTTAGCGCTGCGCTTGCCATGCAATAATATCTTGACACGTTTAGCCGGCGTTATGGGGAGTCAGGACTCAAGAGTCTTATGTTGTTTGGTCCTACGGTGGCCGGTTGACCAGACACATGACTCCGTACAATATATACAAGAGAATGGGTCAAATTATGATTGTATTTCAAGCTTCGAGTCAAGGCCCTAAGGGCGTGTAAATTAGGGGCACGAGTTGATTTCGTCAGATTTAAATTGCGTTGAAAAGTAAGGATAATTTTTGCAGTGTACAACAGTCTTTAGACTAAGCTACGCATACTAAGAGTTATTAAAATAATGTCCATTGCATCCATGCACGGTCAGCACGCAGTAAGTGAATTACCTAATTATGATTATTAAATTGTGAAACAACTTATTTTCATAAACTTTATACTTAATGAGGCTGTTAATAATGTAATTGAATAAGCGGAGGTTTGCCTGTAGGCGCCTTCGCAAGGTTGTTTTACGGCCACAATTAGGATCATAAATATTTTACTATTATTGTAATAAAATGTATCTTTCGTAAGTATTTGCTGTCAGTTTTAACTGCCTGGATTAATATAATAACTAATAGTTATTCAAAAACGCTAGCTAAGCTTATGTTAACTTAACATTCCTTTGTCTTTATATATCACTTTGCCTTTGCCTTGGCCAGATTTAGTAGTTTTTGAGCTAGACTTCATAACATACACAATGAGCTAATTAAAACGGATCAGAACTGGAGCATGTACCGTATTGTCGCTGAAAATAAGAATAAGAAAACCAATGTATTTGAACTATCACTTCTGTTGGTAACAATGTAAGGAAGTTTACTGTATTTTTACAGAATACGAGGAAGTTGACGGTTTTAAAATTAGGTAATAATTTCGAACTGCACGTTTCTGTTTCAGTTTGTCGTGATTGTCGCAACGAAAATTGACGGCTACATTGGTCACTGACAAATAATGGCGTTACTTTGTTGCCCCTCGTTTTCCTGAAGTTCTTTGTTAAAGTGAAATTGTGAATTGGCATTTTTTCTGGCACAATCCTTTCAGTCATTGAACTTTAACTGTAATTCCCATACTTACCTCGTATACTAAAGCGGAAGGATTGATTTTATTTCAACGTGCTATCTCTCCAAATTCGGTTCGGTGAAATTCGGTTTCAAAAATTATTTTTCTTTAACAGTCCTGTATGCTTATTGTCTAACTCGCTCGCAATTGCCATCGTGTTCATTTTGACATTTCTTGTATAAATGTGACAGCTAGCTGATTCCGATGCCAATTGTCAGCCCGTACATGAACTGTCAAATTGAACACGATGGCGATTGCGAACGAGTTAGATAATAAGCCTACTGTTCTTTAGGATGGTCTTGGAACAATGGTATGGCGATGAAACCGCGAGCAAAGCTAGTTTCGTAGTATAAAGCGCTAATCGCAGGTTATAGCCGGAGGCTGCGCGAGCGTAGCGGTGGCGGTCTTCCGCTCGCCGCATGCCGCGAGCTTCCTGCGGGGCACCTGTCACCTCCACGTTAACCTGTACCTAGGCTTATTACCTAACTCGCTCGCAATCGCCATCGTGTTCATTTTGACAGTTCTTGTATGAATGTGACAGCTAGCTGATTCCGATGCCAATTGTCAGCCCATACATGAACTGTCAAAATGAACACGATGGCGATTGCGAGCGAGTTAGGTAATAAGCCTACTGATCTAGATCTAAAGACGAGTACGAGATGAAAATTGTAATGTTCTCAAGGCGTGGCGTTAGTATCCAGACAAACGTGTTACGTATATTTCTGTATCCAAAGGGTCGTCTGGAAATCTCGCTTTGAAATTTTAAATCGCCTATTTGCTTTTATTAGTCTAACTATCTTTTGCCTGCGACTTCGTCCGCGTAGTATTAAAATTTGTATTCCAGGCAGCTCTACTTTTCCCGACTATTATCGTCATATTGCAATCAATTTACACCTTCCTCATGAATCACTTATATATATTGGTGAAAACTACATGAAGATCCGTTAAGTAGTACCTATTGAGTTTATCGTGAACAGACAGATAGACAAAAGCGGCGAAGGACTTCATTTTATAATAATTATGTAGTGATCTCACTGAAGATACTGACTTGAAGAGTTTATAGTCTTTCCAATCATTTATTTTCTCGATGACAGATGTAGTTTGATAGTTATAGTGTTGTGACCTAATAAGTGATCAGTAGATACGATATCTATCCAATTTTATATATTTACGAGTAGTTGAGAAGTATTCAGCTCTGGAGCCAATAAAACAACCGACTTGAATGCTAATTTATTACTAATCGTGCAAAATGGCCGAATGACCAGTATGTTTGTAATGAATAAACTATAAACTACTGGACAAACAAAAAATATTTCACCATTAAAATGCTACATTATTCCTGGAGTAGTAACATAGTCTATTTTTTATCCCTGTAAAAATTACAACGTGTACAATGTCGCAGGAACACATCTAGTTCAATATATACAATACCGATACAATATCGATATTTCAATCATAACATCACTATTTGCATTCCCATAGAATGTAACTTTATTAAAACGTTTATTGTTTATCGTACTTTAAAAAGATATTACTGCATATATGGACTCAATTTGTCTTAGATGCATATTATATGGGATCAAGGAACAAAATTAGGCAGTCGTCATATTTTTTATACCTCGCATTTAAAAGTTAATTTTTGCGTAAAAAGCGCAGTTACATTCTACGGGAGCTGTCATCGAGAAAATAAATGATTGGAAAGACTATAATAAAGCATATGAAGTTGTTACTGTATTGTCGCAAAGTCGCAGATGCTCCAGTTATAAATTAATCAATCTTAAAAACTTGAAAATAGCTCAAGTTTCGTCCCTCTTTCAATCGACGGTTATAACTTGAGGGCCACAAAGAAATCTTTGAATGACACGTGTGTTTATATCTCTGTTTTCAGCGGAAAGCTTATTAATGCACATCCTCCAGTTCCGATCGGATTTAATTCGCTCTTATGTTATGCGTTATCGTGACGGGAAGCTGCTGGCAGGATGGGAGTAAAAATGTTACGAGAAATGGCCGCCGTCGTTTGGCTTACACTGACCACTCGCAGAATAAATACATCTTTTCCTGAGCCTTTCCTGTAAATAGATTAGGATGTAGAGTGACGGTAGTTTATTTACGCTCTGCGTGCTCGTTTTTGTAACGGAATATCACCCTCAAGATTCGAAATAAAGCTAAGTATCTATATTTCTTTCGGAACGTGATGCAGGACGTCTTACATACTTATTTCATTATAATTACACATAAACGGATAACTAGCGTATAAAAAGTCGAGTGACACTCGACATGTTTCGGACTATTTCGTAGTCCTTCTTCCTGGAGCGCTCGCCCCGAACATCCCGCCATCCCGCCATCTGTCCAGCCGTTCTAGCGTGAAAGAGTAACAAACATCCATCCATCCATCCATACTTACAAACTTTCGCGTTTATAATATTAGTAGGATGTTCTAACACATACTCGTATAATATGATCTGTCTGTATGTCGTCCGCAGTGTACGAACACCGCCACCGGCTGCTACGGCGACAAATAACGCCGGCGCAATCTGTCGCAGCTTCCGATTGGATCGATCGATCGTTTCTTCTTCACACTCTTGCAGAGATATCAGATATTCTTATCAATTATATCGCGGAAGTTAAAAGTTTCGTAATGTTCTCCATTAAACAATACTTACCATATTTTGTATGGAGTACTGGTAGGACCGCCTTTTCCGTATTAAATGCCTTGGCCAGAATGGGATGTAGATAAACCGAAGTCTACACTTATTCAACTGTTATTTTTTACAGTCCGTCGTTCGGGGGCCCTGAGCATTTGCCAAAGTGACCCAGGGCCGGATCTATCATATGGCTTTTTGGGCTTCAGCCCAGGGCCCCGTGAATTCAAGGGGCCCCCAGCTAAGTCAAGTCAAAGTCAAAAATAGACGACAATGCGAAAAAATCCATAATTATATAAAATTAAACAGATCGTAAAGTTTGCAGCATTAAATATTTTATTGTCTTATTTTTTTCTTATACTTTGAGTAATTAATTAGGTGGGCCCCTAAGTTAGTATTAGCCCAGGCCCCCCTAAACTCACGGTCCGGCCCGCTAACCCAAAGAGGGGCCTGTACCTTGCCATTGCCATAGCGTGATCATCACGTGCTCTGTAGGCATTGAAGACCATACCTCTGAACAGACCATATAGTCATACATTCGTGATGGTTGCAGAGTATGATAATAATTGGTGTGTAGATCACTGCATAATATCGCACATGATTCGATATGTTATAGCTCCATGCTGTTTTCTAAGCTACACATACGCGAATAAAACAATATATAAATTCTTAAGCTGCTTACCTTGTCATTTTATCCGTGTACCGTTTTCTACTTTGTTTATTATGTGGTGTTCACTGTTCAATAAAGAGTAAAATAATTGTATTGTATTGTGCGGGAGTAAACATCTCTTCAATAGCTCTCCAATTCGAGGTCGAAAGAACCAGATTCTGGATCCGTAGAGTGGTAATTTAGTTTTTCTAAGTTCGTGTGAGGGCGGAAACGGCGGCTGTCGCGGCGAAAGGAAATGGACCAGTATTTATTGACGCGAGCCTTCTGTCTGCCCTTCAATCACACGCCGTGGCGCAACGGTTTTTACTGATACCGACAATTTTAAAGATGGCTGACCGTCACTTGTTGCTGTTTTGTCGTCGATAATAATTATTGTAAAAAATAACACTGAGAAAAGTCAATGCAAGCTGAAAAGCTTGCAAAGCTGAAATGTTGCATATATAAAAAAAAGATTTGAGATAGTTCGATGTGTACCTACTCAGTGTTATTTTCAATATAAATAATATTTACTCCTATTTTTTTTAATGCCGAGAAGTTCATTTTCCGAGATGTCAGGTTAGAAGTTGGATCACTTTATTTTTTTCTAAAGCCTCAGTCGATATTCTTAAAAAAATATATGATTTCAAACACTGTTCGTTCGTAACCACACCGTTACTGGTATAATCGTCTTCGTGATAGACGGATGTCCTCGGAAATTCTCCGTCGCCGTTACTTGGGATGTGATATAGGCCGCAACGGTTTTAATACCGGCTGGAAACATATAATTATGGATGCTTGCTAGTTTTAAACGCACTGGCCATCAACAGTGCAGGCTTAAAGAAAAATGTTCCTTTTTTTTTGCTTTGAGTCTGTGACAGTATTGATGGTTTTGCTTTTTTTTTCAACGAGGTTCTTTTTAAATACTTACAGTGACATGTGGTTGGGGATTCAAATTCAGTCTTTGTCTGGCTTGGGTATGGATAGTAAAATATATCCACCATTAGTTTACCACCACACACTTTTCCATGCAAGAATTTGAAAATCGAACAAGTTTAGATCCTTATCTCGTCCTAAGCTCGTACTCTCTTAGGAACCACAGCCCAAAGCCTCTCCACCTGAGAGGCATGTGACCAGCAGTGGGACGCATATGGGCTGGAGATGATGATGATGATGTTGAATATCCTAATAAGTTAGACGATTTACCTAGCCACATCGCCTTTAGCATGATTCCTAAGATTTTCGCCCATTCCCTCGTTGAGCTTTTACCATCTGCGCGGGAAGAGAAGCAACTGGTACATTCTATGTTTTTTCTTTACTCCCAGACCAGCATGGAAGAAGTAATTTACTTCATCCATAACGGTTTATATGACGACTTGACGGTTGACGTATGTCTCTAAGAATAATTGATCGCAATTAAATACGCGCGACAGTGACTTACATCAATACATGCGAGCAGCCACGCAACTCATTGACGCTGCGCACGCGGCGCATAAGAAATACTTGTTCCACCAACTTGCCGCGTGCCGATAGGCCATTCATAAACAGTGTTGCCAATTCCAAAAGATCCATCGCTAGCTCAATGGCGAAAGTCGCCAGATGTGACGCTACTTCCAAAAAACGTCATGGCTTTTGGGAGGTTAAACCCAATTTAAGACACCAAAAATCTTGCCATTCTAATTTATGTTACGTTTTTCTGGCATTTACTGTTTATTTAGTTATTTTAATTTAATAGTAGTTTTAGTTTTGTATTTACATTTTAAGTATATGTTTTTTCAATAAGTTTATTAACAATAAACCGTTTTCTGGCATTCAAAATTTATAAATTATCGGAAATAGTAAGTAACTATAAACTACCTGAAATTGTAAAAAAATGCAAAAGTTGCGGGATAATTTTTTCGCTAAATCTTTTTTTGTCGCTAAGACCTAAGCAAAAGTGTCCATTTCTAGCGACTTCGTCGCTAAATTGGCGACACTGATCACAAAGTATTGACTGAATGGTACCACAGGAAACGGCTTCTCTCGACCGAGTCAAATTGCACGCGGCCTTAGCTTACGTCATCGCCCATTACGTAGATTGGGAGAAATGCTCGAGAGGTGACCATGCTTACAGGGAAGCGCGAGTGTTAAGAACACTTTGAACTGGATCTAAAACTTTTGGAATTAGATTTACCTTATATTTGGTCATATTATAAGAACATTAAATACATACATATATAACTATTGAAACTATATTTGCCCAAAATATTCTTAAACAACGAGGGTTTATTGGGGGGAGGGGGCGGTGGAAGTTACCTACATAACTCGCCTACAGTCGGTAGCGAGCATCCTTTTAACCAGTCTCACTTCACTCCACTCCAATCCAAGCCTTGCCCGTCTTGATATCTATGGTCTTCATAAATAATGGCAAACAAAAGATCCTGTGCTCAAATTTGGGTCAGGTCAGTATTATATAAGTAGGTACCTACATACTTACATATCATATCGTATGTACTAATATTGAAAATATGTGTCATCCAAATGCGGCCCTAACTAGTGTAACCGATGGCAGAGCAGAATCTGTGCATATACCCGTGTTTCATAAACTATGTAGGTACTAAAAACTTGATCGTATTTTGTTTATGAAAATTGTGAAGTTACTACGTAACTGATACTGGATTAGTGGTTTATTTTGTTTTTGCTTGATTGTGTTGGGTCATATTGACGTTCAGTGGCAAAAATAACTACGATGTTATCTACTTTATGTCTGTAAGTGAAATGTAATATTTTTTTGAGATTTAATAAATGTCTTTAACCCGAAATGTTACCTATCTTTCACGCAAACGCCTTTAGCAATTGTTTTTAACCCGGAACCAGTTCCCGTGGGATAGCGTCAAACGAATTCTTCTTAGACGAAGTCGCGGACCACAGCAAGTATTAAATAAACTAGTACATGGCTAATGTAAAGATTTCCGACTTTCTCAGTGTAGCCGGGCCCCAACATTCCGTCGTTCTTGTTCGTAACCGCAGCCGTTTGTTTTTGCCGGTAACCTCAAATATACGTGCCTAAATAACAGACGTGAGGCGCTTGCTCCACTAATTTTCGATGTGTTATGACGTGGTTTTCAATTGTTTTATTGTATTCATACTTTTATTCGGCTGAGAATGTTTGTGTCAGAATGCAGCCAATATCGTATTTAGGCCACTGCCTGTGCAAAGCTTCTTGCACTATTGCCTTTCCTTTGCTTCATAGAACCTAGTCAAATATACCTACTGTGCAGTAATTGAGTAATTGATAAACATGAAATTAGATTCTTTGACACATGTAACAAACGCTTCATTTTGTAATTATACAATATTGCATGCGCTGAAATTGAAGATTAATTACAAATTTTCTAGTAACGGTGCGGCTTCCTTAAAATCTTATTGACGTTTTAGTATAGTTCACATCCCTGTTACATATGTTTTTCGCGTTACATAATAACTAAAAATACGTAAGAACAGACGTCGCACTTATTTGTCCAGACGCTTTGTCCCGCGCCGATCCTCCACATAGTACTGCTGAAGCTTTTAACGCCATTCCCCACTGATTATTTGTGAATACGGACGCATTCCAAACATTCCGAGATACGTTAATTTTCCCACAGACGTGACCTATTGAACCGGATGCACGCCCGTGACCGGAAGTCCCCCTTTCATCTCAAAATGGCCTCGACGAATCTTAAAGAGCCGAGGAATTTTTCTAAGCGACTGCCCACTGAATATTTTGTCAAACCCCGGTGACATCACGAAGCGAACTTTTTTGGGTGCACTCCGGTTTTTTCTCGGTCTTCCTGCCTTCACGAATTGCGGATGCGAGAATCTTTTTACGCCACTTAACTGTTACAAAAATGGTCGGTTGGAGACTTGGCGCTTTTTTGAATACGCTCTTGCAGTTTGTCCATTGCTGAGTTTCAGCGCAATTTTAGATTACTTTGTTGGTTTGGTACAGCCTGTGTAGTTTAGAATTTTTCGCAAGGTAATGAGATTAGTTACAAGTCCTCATTTATTAAGATTAAGAGCTAGCAATCTCTTTCACGAGATTGACGCCACACAGGTACGTGATCTTGTCCCAAACAATCTAAATGGCGACCAACGGTAAAACAATAGTGGAAGGTACTCGTAAACGAGTATAGGTTGAAGACAACTTGGCGAATATTCAGCATTCTCCATCAAAAGAGAGTAGATATGTTCAGACAGTACCGGTGCAGTTCAGTCAAAGTTTAGTTGCGAGTTGTCTTTCGACTGAGGTTTTTTATCATATCGTTTTAGGGTAACTAGAAAACGAGTCAACGAATCGCCTGAGTATAAGGACACCCGTAATACGTGAGGTTGCAGTAGGCTTATTGGTCTAACTCGCTCGCAATCGACATCGTGTTCATTTTGACAGTTCATGTATGGGCTGACAATTGGCATCGGAATCAGATAGCTGTCACATTCATACATGTCAAAATGAACACGATGGTGATTACGATCGAGTTAGACAATAAGACTACAGATGTGTTAAATTTCTAAATGTCAGTGAAAATTAGAACACAGAAAAATCCGAAAAGTAAAGCTATGGCCGGGAATCGAACCCGGATCCTCGTCATTCCGTGACGCGTGCTACACCCCTACACCACCCATAGCAGGTGGGTAGTCTCCGAATTTTTCTACCTGTTATTAACTGTCACGTGACCTTTTTTTGTTACTATGCGAATTTTTGTCGCTAAGCGTCATCTGTTTGAATGATAGGTACTATCAAATGAATCAAGAAATTTTATTTCTTGATTTTTATGTTTTTACTTTTTCGGTTTTACCGTTAGAAATTAAATTTCTAAATGTCAGTGAAAATTAGAACACATAGAAAAATCCGAAAAGTAAAGCTATGGCCGGGAATCGAACCCGGATCCTCGTCATTCCGTGACGCGTGCTATACCCCTACACCACCCATAGCAGATGGGTAGTCTCCGAATTTTTCTACCTGTTATTACAGATGTGTTGCCAGCCTAGCCTAGAGGGCTAAGGCTAAGTGGATACCCATGTGCCATGTTTATACGTCGGTTGTCATACTCTCCACGCTGGAACACAGCTTGGCAAGGATTGCTGTAAGATTAGCGTGTATTGGTAGCGATCCGAAAACTATGAAAGCTTTGATCTTTATATTCTCTTTTGTCTCCAGGCAAGCTGTATGCTGTGCTGGGTAAACGCGGCGGGCGCGTGGTCGGCAGCGACCTGCAGACCGGCTCGGCGTCGTTCCGCGTTCAGGCGCTGCTGCCGGTGGCCGAGAGCTTCCGTTTCGCCCTCGAACTGCGCACCAACACGTCGGGCCTGGCTGCGCCGCAGCTGCTCTTCAGTCACTGGGAGGTAAGTCACGTAGTCGATCTAACCCGGGGTATCTTAAAGTGGAGTTCATGGACCTTTTAGGGGTTCATAAGATATTATGTGTGTCAGGGGTCCGCAGTTAACCTTTAACATAATTTCCAAGTGATTTTTTAACAATAAACTTTGTTTTCTTTTGCTGTAATAAAGAGACCATGCTTCCATGGTGGTTTGGGAGCAAAGAAAAAAGATAGAATGTACCAGTCGCTTCTAATCCCGCGCAGATGGTAAAAGCCCATCGAGGGAATGGATAAAGTTCTTAGGAATCATGTTTTAGTTCCCCTTTCCACCTATACGTCGACAATCATGCTAAACTTGACCTCTAGGTCACTTTATTTATGCCCTTGATTGTACCTACCTACTGCAACAGATAATACCTAGACGTAAGTGATAATAAAAGCAGGATAACATCAAAATATTTATCACATTCCTCCTTATACATGTCAAACTTGGTTTTGTAAATTTTGTACCACTCGTTGCGAATGTTTTTACCCTTTAGAAGCCAACTTCGACCTTAGGTGGGACGTCAACATTTATTTCTAAAGAAGTTTCTTTTCTAAACAGACCTTGAGTGGTCGATGTATCGAAACCTATCTCTATTGCGAGATTAGTTGCAGGAATTCTATATTCGACATGAAATAATATCATGATAGAGATTCATTTCATAACACTCCCACAATGATTAGATACACAATTTACCCATGACTTAGAACTAGAAAATCATCCACGAAAAGCTAACCATCTGCATTTCTAAGCTTATTATTTTTTAATTTCCAGGTTATAGAAATAGATCCATTCTGGCGGCCGCGTACCGAGGAAGAGTACCTTCAGTGGGGTGAGAAGTGGGACGGCGTCAACCGCGCTAAAGCTTACATGGACTCGGTGCGAGCGAGGAAAGGCCTGGCCACCGACAAGCATCTAGTGCAGCACGCCGAGAAGCAACGAACGCTCTCCAAGAAAAAATAGAACCCTTGTTGTTTACTAACGTTAGTACGTAGTTCGGAGATATATCGCTGGATGGCGCTGTAATCAAAATAAATTTTGTACTTCATTCGTACCTAACAAATTTTTGCTCACGATTTCGTCTGCGTAGAATTTATAAATGAAACTTCAACTAACATACAAATGGAGTATTCAATGTGATGACTATGAATTAGAAACAGAGGCGCAGTAAGCTTGAGCTGCGTCCGAATCCATATCTCTTATGAAACTAGAGGCGAGATTTTATACTGCACTCGAGAGACTTGGTCGTTTGAATTTGGTCTTCAGTCCAAGCCTGCAGGCCATGCCTCCGTTTATAATCGGCATAAGTCTTGGTCGTCAATCACGGTTGCTAAGCAACAAAGCCAACAGTTTTTCAGCCTAAGAGTGAAGCGTCATCATAGTGTATGTATTTCAGAAAGACGCCAGTTTTCATTACATCGATATCACTGTATGTGTACAAAGGTAACTTTTTACCACTCAGACGTAGTTTGTTCTATCTTACTTGTAAGAGTCATCAACACAAGGATAACCATTTTTGCGCCTCGTCACGTTTTAAACGTCATGAATGGTCATATCGAGTACCTACCGAAGGTGTTGGCGACAGTTATTATATTAAAAAGATATTAGTTATAATGTAAATATGGTAGCAAACCTACCATTTTTCGTCGTGATCATCTACCGATTTTACACCCTTTATTTCCCGTGGCACTACTGAGTGGCACTACACTACTGTCCAAAGATTTCTATTTCAAAATCAAGTTTAACATAGTTGACGCGGAGCTCCTATTTCTGGGTATTTTTGGCCCTTCAGGCCTGCTGAAGATCTAACATAACCCATACCTTTATTATATATATTTTGGTCAGTAGTGCCACGTAGTAGTGCCATGGGTAATTTTTACTTTTACTGGTATCTTTTAAGTTTTGTGATGAAACAAAACGTCATGACATTGTTTTGTAAACCATATTTTGTTGTAACTATGCATGGTATAGTAATTATGTGATTATTAATAAAACGTTATTTATTTAGTTACTGTTATTATTTATTTACTTACTAGACACCCGTACACCCGTTACACACACCAAAGCACTGCAGATGCGTCGCAAGCGGTGGTAGCAAATCGGACGGGCCTTGACAACCTCCTACCACCTGACTGTGTTACTACGAAACCTAAATATAATAGTGTTGCATTCTTGGGGATTTAATAAAACAATATTGTATTCAATAAACTCATTTATCTATTATTTACAATAAACAAACAACAAACGAATCACGACTCCAACCAAACAAAATATACAAAAAATACCGTTGAACATACAACCACGTTAACAATTCCTACGCTGTAGAAATAAATTAACAAATTAAAACATTTGCAACACTATATTAATATTAACATTGCACTAATACTAATCTGGTTTTAGTGGGATGAAATAAAAAAAATGCCAAAAACTGTGTATTTATGACAAAAAAAAAGATGTTTAAAAAAATATTAAAACATATTATCATAAACACATGGTATCGGGCGTGCTTAAAAATGCACGCACATTAAAAATGCCGAATTTGTTTTTTACATATTTTGAGCATCTACATTTTGCAAAGTGAATAAAATGATAGCAATCACGGTGCTGACTGCTTTTTAAAATATCACTAAAACCAGATTAGTTGCATCATAAAAAAAATATAAACATCATTATACCTACGACCTAGCTATTGTACAAACCTCACTAAACTACTATTTGATATTTCCACTAGTCTAGTTTTGTCTTTGGCAATATTAATGATTCCCCTTCATGACTCGTTATGTGAAGAATTGAAGCAACCTTAAATAACATTGAAAGAACAGGTATACCGTTTGGGCCACTAAAATCATACAGATTTTTAAAAATATACGTTTAAGGAAAAGAATATAATGACATCTTCAACGGGGGTCTCTACCAACTAAAGGAAAGAGGAATCTAAAAGGAAACTTTATCCACTTGAAGTAGCGACGCGACGCTACGGTTTAAAATAAAGTGGTCATCCACTAAGAAACTTCTGATGATCTAAGTGACCCAAGGTTTTGCATTGGCCACACTTGCCCAGGTGATGTGGCCAACCTTGGACCTGAGGGGGCTATAACTATTGTAATAGTTGCTGAGCCCAGTGCAGTAGGTAACTGTCAAATGTTTGCACAAACTTTGGCACTGCGGTAACCTAGTACAACAAAAAAAAATTAGGCCATTCACACGTAACAAGTGATTTTCATGAGCGTATTACTTACTGGATACATCATTATACAAAATCAACAATTAATGTTTAATAATATACACAAACACATCAAGTATTACTAGAAGAAAGCACTTGATTATAATGAAACTATATGATTAAATAACATTGTTCGATCCACAACTATTGCGAAGGGCGATTAGGTACATTTTTATACTTAAATATACCTATCATAATTTATGAGGAAATAAAATTTGTATTAATTATGTACAAAACGAATGATAACAATAAACCCGTTATTAAAATGCGCTACAAAGCTAAGTGTCGCTGGTAAGTTCCCATTCTTACTTAAGTCTCCGTTTTAGCTTTAATCAAACATTATAGTGCATGGGGTAAATTCGAAATTGGGGTAATTTCGAAAATCGTGGATATCGACTAATCCGGGAACAATTGCATAATCATCTGGCAACGCTTACCTGCGCTGCCAGATTATGTAATTATGATATCCACAATTTTCGAAAGTTCCCCAGTTTCGAATTTACCCTAATGCATCTACAATTTTTAAAATGGGATACACGGGTCAGTTACGTACTTGTTGACGAACCAAACTCGACACGTTTCAGCCCAATTCTTCATTATTTGTCAAGGTGATCTCCAATTAATATATTAACTACGGGGAACTGCGCTGGTGCTCTTTCAAAATCTATCCACGTCTTCGACTACAAATACGCGAGACCCGTATATGCTATCTTAATAATTAATTATGTCTGCATCTCGCGGTAGTTTCGTATCAAAAATTACATAGTATCTCAACTGAATGCAAACTGGGTCGGCTAGAACATTATTTTGAACTAAGTACACAATCTCACCAAATTGCACCTTGAGCTTTTGCTTTACCGAAGACTAGAATATAAAATAATTAAAGATTATAGGATAATTTATTTAAACAAAGTCTAATTACACAGGAGATAACATTTTACTATAAAACGATAGTAAAACCGTCGAAAATTACATACGAAACGTTCAAATTCCTATGAAACATTAAGCTAAGGTGTGTACTTGCAAATACTGCACTATTTCACATTAAATTAATTGTTTTTTCTGAATAAATAAGTCATAAAATGTCATTATGGGATTGGCAAGAATTGACACGAACACATTACCATGTTCATGCTATTGTTAACTAACTTTTATAGCTTAAAATCGGTAATTCAAAACATTGACCGGTACGTTCTATTATGTTAGAAAATGTAAGACTTTCGTACAACCAATCAAATGATTCTGCACTCGTATTTACTGAATCGAGGAATGTCATCGTATTATCCTTACCTAATATTACTAGCACCACCATCCTTTTGACACTATCACATTCACAATTACGTAAAAACATGTATAAATGCTTTATGTACTGTGACCACTTCGAACCACTAATCTTCGTACATCCCATAGTATACACAGTGGCTGTCAAACTTTACGAGTTACTCTTTTACTCAGTCCGAACAAAAAGTCTTAACGGAGTTCTGCGAATGACTGCGAAGCAGGATCAAACTACGTTTCGTCGTGTACTCGTGTGCATATTAGAAGTATGGCTGCACAAGTGTGCGTGCGACCGTATGCACACCACGGCGTCGGTAGTGTCGGTTAAAATCGGCTACAATTTTCTGTTCGCAGGACTCCGTCGTTACTCTTCACGGGTCTAAGCTTTTTATACAAATCCATCTAGGTTTAAAAGACTGCGAAGCTTAGAGTTGAGTTGGCCACAGTAGTAACAATAATCCGATTGTGACTATGACGATATCCCTAACACCGTTTACCCTTAGTCTAACTATTGTGTTTGACACAAATATGACGTAGACAATGTCTTGCAGACATTCCGAACTGGTAACATCCAATCTACAGCTGTATACATGGATTATCAAGAGTTCATTATCAAATTTACTAAAAAGTAGTCTAAAACATGATTTAAAAAAAACTGAACTATCCAAGTACATTCAATACACGCAACAACAAAATTGTGCATGCGTGTCTGCGCATCAAACTCACATGATCAAAAAACCAACAAATGCTTACCGACCGAACGAATTGAGCTGAATCTAAATTGGATGTTAACATGTAATGCTTATAAAAATAAATAACTGCACCGGACAGCCCCCGACCAAAACCAGCGTTGCCCTATAAACCTAACGTTGAACATAAGCGTAAAATACGACGTAAATCAATCAGTCTAATCCTTCCAACCCATAGGGATAACGCTAAACCATCAAGCATACAGAATGTCTCCAAACAGCGTTCGACGCGCGTCCGCCACAAAGATAGTCGTATCTTTCCTACGTGGCGGTTTAGCTCGCGCTATTTGAGCAGAGACCGTACCTCTACCGGGTTTTTCCTCGTTATTCGCTGGGTGTAACTACACTGCCACTGGGAGTATTCCTGATTTCCGATAGGTGGCGCTAACTGAATACGGTCTCGTTGGGGACGTCACTCATCGCGCTCGCTCCCTGCGCCATGTCTGTTAGTATCACGCCCGATAGCGCTTCTAGCGATTGACGCACCTGCAATAAAAAAAAAAACATATTTGGTTAAGAACTTTTTGAACCATTTTTATAAGCTTTGCTTAACGCATTCCTTGCCGGTTGTCAGGCTCGACACATCATCAGATGCCACAAACGCACATATGCGTTCAAATTACTTCATTTGATGACAGCTTAGCGGCACTGGGCGGAACTCAAGAAAATTACTTCTCGGCAGTGAATGCGTTAAGTTGCCTTTATGCACAGGTTGAAAAACTATAATACGGTTTTAGCGCGTCCTAATATGATTTAAAAATGTTCTACAAACAAAACATGAAACAATGCAGCTTTATTGGCGACGTTGATGCACACTGTTCGGTTTTAAGTTGATCTGAATGTCAAGCTTCCTTTCATATTTTATTCAAGGAGACAGTTGACAACAGGCCGGGACTGTGACAGACTGGGGACCTGAAAGCCTTTTGATTGTCTAGCCTTTAAAAGCTGTTGTTTTACCTTAGTCAGTAGCAGTAGGTTGGTCGTCAGAAACGCGTGCAGTTCCGAGGCGGCTCGACCGTGAAGCCTCGCACGCACTCGCACCAGCTCGCCGTACAGCTGCTCGCCAGACAGATCCGCCCACTCGTCCTGCAAGATAAGCTCTAGGTTAGAAAAGTGGTACAACATTAACGGTTTATTGGTTATGGGTGCAGAGGTTGCTCATTTAATCGGATCGACTAATAATCGCGAATTAAATAGGTAATCTTAATTTTTAGTGTTATTACACAACGACGACAACGACAATGACGACGATGTCCACGACGACAAGAAAGATGTCGATGACGATGAAGAACATTACAATGACGTTGACTATGAAGATGAATACGACGACAACGATAACGACGACAAGAACGATGTCGACGACGATGAAGAACATGTATAGTGATTATGACGATGAAGATGAAGATGACGACGACAGTACCGATGTCGACGAAAATGACGAACATATCGTTGGCGAGAACGGCTTCGGCGACAACGATAACAAAAACATAAACGATGATGATGACGACGGCAGCGGCTACGTTGAGTTATTTTTACCTGGTGCTGGTGTGCGCGGCGGTGCAGCCTGTAGGCGAGCGTGGCGGCCGAGCAGGCGAGCGCGAGCAGCAGCAGTAGCAGCAGCGCGCGGCCGTAGCGCGCGGCGCGCCGCGGCGGCGCCCCGCCCGTCAGCAGCGCCGGCTGGATCACGGCCGCGCCCGCTACAAACAAACATTACCAATCATTAATCGGCGCCTTCAATAAATAGTACATCACTACAGAGGCCGGGAAGCAACGGGTTATCGACCGAAAACGTATAGACTGGACATTTGATGCCGGCGACCGCTTTTCCCGCCGTGATACGTATAGTCTGTAATCTGGTCGGTCCGACTTATAGGGCGAGCGTGAGTTGCACAGAGTTACTTTGAAGATAACCTTAAGTATAACGAGTATAAGTTTGACGAGCTTGCGAGTCCGTTTAATAATACGAAGCCAGCAATGCTATTCTGGCCGAGGCAAGTATAGTGCTTTTCTCAAAAATCGAAAATAAAACAACAACAAAAATAAATGAAAACAAAATAGTGAAAATTGTTTTGCTTTGCCGCCTTTTTCTATCAATGGCATTTGAAGAGAGTATTTTTCTACCCAGAACACCTAAAGCTATTTCAGACACAGATAAACACGTTGTCGTACTAGCTTATTTTTTTTATTTGGTGTTTTAAGTCTTGTGCCTTTATTTTATAATGGTGATTTGCATTTTTAAAAAGTTAATAACTAGACAGTAATGGAATTTGTATGCAACATTACTGTCGAGTCTAGCGCAACAGTAATGTTTTTTTTTTTTAATTTTGGACTGACCGGCAACAATTAACTTCCTGTTCTGATTATGTAGTTAACAATGACGACTTTAACGGACATTTTTGAGAAAAATTATTTGTCATACCCGCAGTGATGATGGCGTCGGGCTCGCGCCGGGCGGGCGGCGCGGGCGCGTCCAGCTGGTCGCCGCCGGCGCTGCTGCTGTCCTCCTCGGGCGAGTACTCCGACGCGTCCAGCTCCACCTCCGACGCACGCAGATCCTGCACATACGAAATCAACAACAAATAAGCTAACTGGCAGAGTACTCGGACAGAAATCATAAAATGTAAGTATTTTGTTAAAAAATCCAGTATTTAGTTAAACCATTGAGCGTAAAGCGAGAGTGCAAGAAATGGGGCAGTGGATAGGTATAATATAAGCCTCACTGCTGGATAAAGACCCTAACGTTTCAGACATAAAAGAAGAAATGTGTGTTAAAAAAATACTCTGTTAATTTCATTAAAAAAATTACAATCTTAACTGCTAATCCCGAAGTTACAGGATTGCTGCAGGCAAGAAGATGCTGCATACTTTGTGTACTTTTTATATGTCGCGTACCCATCGTATACCCGCAATCTTGTTTGCTTTTTACCGACAAAATCTTGCACGAATCTAATCGACAACTTATTAATGTAACAGAACGTATCGGTTAGAACACGTGTCAGTCAGGAGAACAAGGCAGTCAGTGTCACCTGAGGCTTAGGCACAGCCAGCTCGGGGCCCCTCGCCGCCTTCCACACGTGCGTCATCAGCTTGTAGGTGGAGTCCCGCGACAGCAGCGAGCCGAACACGTGCCGCTCGTCGCGCGTGCACACGCCGACCGCGTTTGGGATTATTCGGACCACCTTCTCTTTCGTTATGCGAAGGACCGATGTTGTTGGTATTAGGAGCTGGAAAGAAATAAGTTTGCGATAAAAAAAAAACTAGCAAATGGGCGGGAAACGAGCTAAAGGGCCTCCTGTAAAATAACTACCACACATCACCCCGTGGATAACAGCTTCATCATCATCATCAGCCTAGATATATTAGTCCACTGCTGGACATATGCCTCTCCAACTATACCCTATTGCGCACGATCCTCGGCTACTCTCATCCAGCTCTTGCCAGGCACCTTGCTAAATTCATCGCTCCACCTATAGTCTGAGGGCGTTCTACACTACGCTACGATAAGGATAGCAGCCTAGAATGTAAAGATAAGTAGATACTATTACTGCTGTATCGATCTTGCTGGAACTTGGTAAGAAGCCAGTTTGAACATTGAGGAACTAAATAGGCTACATTTTATCTGTGATAAAGGAATTCCTCGCAGATGAAGTCGCGGGTAACAACTAGTATTCAATTACTAAGCAATGACCACAAAAATTATATTCCGCGAATCTAATCTAATTTATAAGGTAAAACTACTCGACACGTGAGCTGACTAAGTCCTAAAATCGGATTACGGGCAAACTGAACCTCAATGACCCAGTTAGACCAACAAGTTAAAAAGCTGTACAAGCACGTTCCACGCGTCAATGCACTTACATGGCTTTGAGTATGTACATTTTACAAATTTAATGCGCTTATTTGACTATGTGTATCACTGCTTTTTAGCGTAAATCGGTTTTTATTTTACCTAAAAATACGTACAAATTAGGTAAGATACTGAAAATCAGCTACAAAAAACAATACTCCGAGCGCTTAATTATTCAGGTAAGGACCTTTTATGACAGGGAAAAGTTTAGTAACACTAAAATTCTTGGCAAGAAAACAACTCATTTACTTGCTGGAAATATCATAGACAGTTTCCATTTTGATACTTTATCCAACACAATTTATCCTGGCATTTATGTTAGGGCTAAAGAAAATTTTAGGTCAAATGTAATTAAATATATTCCGAAACCTCTTTAAATTGCAAATTTTTAATGGCGGACCACAAACCACAATAATGTCTGGAAATGGCCTATTTAATTTTAAAGCGGACAATTATATTACGTATACGATAATTATGTCGCTCAATTAAAAGGTACATATTGAGTTATTCCCGCTTAAATTAAATATTCATTAATTTCGACCGAGCACTAAGACTTATAAATATTTACTTCTAAAATAATCAACCTCGCAACGGAATTTTTTCAACACATAACATCGAATATACACGTAAACACGTTGGATATATCTAACATAACTATATATCAATTTAAGAGAGGCAAATAAAATGAGAGGCGGCGTTGGACGCAAGTCACAAGCGTTGACGTACCAAAGCTATAGTTAAAAACGAGACGACTGAGAACATGCGATTGTAATGCTAGTTTGTTATTATATTCACCAACAATTCATTAAATTCTGAATAATTATTTTGCAAACAAAAGGATTGAACACTCTTTAATACCAAATACGGCCCAATCAGGCCGTTATTTAAATCTTTATTCATTATCATTATGTCTGGCGATTCGAGGCTCCGAATCTAGTGAGGTAATTATATGCTATTGTTTTCTTTTTAGTTAGTTTGATGAAGCGAAGTGACTTAGCTCTGGTTCTAATCGGTATAGCTGTCAAGAAGTTTATACTAATTTCGAGTGATGAAGGGCGTAAAATTCCAAAGATTTTTCTCGATAGTATTTAAGCAGCTCGTCGTGTTTGTTTTTAATGAACCGCCCGCCTTCTGTAGCCTACACCGCGCTATACCAACCTTGGTCACATATCCGAACACATTGGAGTAGAAAGCAAAGTAGTTCTTCGTGATGTAGAGGTGGCCTTGCAGCAGCAGATCGCCGACCAGCGCGCATGAGTAATCTGGAAAGATAAATATTTCATTGAAAAGCTGCCGCACGCGCATCGCAAGGAAATAAAAGTGAACATCATTCATTTAAATGGACTTCCGCAAAGTAACGCCTCCAGGGTCAGCACAAGAGTCCGCGAGTGTTGTGTCGCGCGCGTTATAGACTACCCGACTCTTTCTAAAACGAACAGTAAGAAAAATACAGGTGGACTATAATCTCGCGTGATCTCGTGCTACCCGCACTAATTCAATAAAATGAAAAAAAAAGTAATTGTCCAAGTCAATGGATTTATTAATAAAAAGCGTAATAAGACTGACTTTTCTTTGCTTGCGATTGTGTCTTTTAAATGTAGGGTAAAACCCGGATAGTCGCCCCGAGGGTATAGTTGCCTTGATTGCAATTACTCTACTTTCGCGAATGAAACACATGTTATTTTATTTATCTATCGAGAGACTCTTCAACTACAACTAAGTTGGCCGTGTTGCATGTCTCTGTGCGATTGCACGAGACGCCTAGGTGCGATCAAAGTTTTAGCGGGGTAAATGTCCTCTTCCTCAACAAGGCAACTATCCTAAACGTAATTTACATGGTTTAGGCAACTATCCCCTAATGGGATAGTTGTCCCAAAATTTAGAGGTCTGCAAAAATCGCCAATACTCTGGAAATATCAAAGATAATGTTTATTCCTCTCATAAATTTGAAGATAATAAACCAAAGTACAAATTTACAAATTTACAAATTTAAAAATTTACAAGTTTACAAATAAAGAATCTTGCTTTTTGTACAAAGAGATATAAAGTAATTTCAAAAAGTGGGGCATCTATCCTGGTTTTACCCTAAAGACTGACTATAAAAAGTGGAAGACATATGCAAAGAAACAAAAAAGCGGCATACCTAATCATAATAAAAAAACTCGCAAGAAACTCTTGTAATCGCAAAAAGCCATGTTTTCGCAATGAGCTAATGAAAAAGGAACGAGAGCTATTGGCTTCGCAACTGGTGCATTTACCTTATAAATCCTATAATCAAACTCATTATCATCCAATTATAATCAAAAAGTATCAACACTTGTGATTTTTGATAACATTCGTGTTTTTTAATTTTCTACGTTTATTTACCTGAACTACGTACTTTTATAAAATATTGTAGCTATTAAAATGTAAAATGGTTTTGCGTTTGAACACAATCACGCCTGATGCTAAGCGTAATGTAGTCTAAGATGGAACAGGCTTGCCAAGTGAATTCCCATTCAGTCTAATAGACAGTAACATTCAGGGAACACTGGCGTGGGCCGGGAATTCCAAACCTTAGCTGCCCAGACATTGAAGAACGATTCATTGAAACCCATTAAAGTCTTAATCAGTTAGCTAGTTAATAAATTAGCATGTCCTCTTTAGGTAACCAATACCTATTTAGGTAGATGTGATGTAGTAAAATGGCCAACGGCTTACAAGGTACTAGGTATAGAAAAACTAATTAAAAGTTAGCAGACTGAGTCTGATAATTATTGATTTTAGATTTGTCCACGTTAATATTGGATACGAGACACAAGATTGCAGTTTAAGTAACCCCTATGTTAATGAAAAGTTACAACCTAATACATTATGTATAGCAAAGTCGTGTTTATGTCTGGCAAAGATAAATTTCAAAGTGAAAGATAAAGACAAACAAATATTATATCAACATACTCGTAACCTTAATGAGAGTTTATGAATTAGGGGGTTTTAGCTGTTGGTTCCTATAATTTAATATTCCTTAATTCTTCAACCGATGGCTAACGCCCTTTAGTGTTCGAAATATGGCACACTAGCAACAGATTGGTGTACGTGACCTTTTAGAAAGCCATTCGAGTTTGTCTTGCTGTCTCACTCACTCTTATGGGTTTGATACTTGAATCGGCCGATGGTACCCGAAACCAGAGTGTTTTAAGAGGTCACGGACTGCAGAGATGGGCATTTCGTAATCGATTCCTGATTACACGATTACCTGATTTTACTTTGTAATCCACTACTGGCTGTCAGATTACTTGTAATGTAATCAAGCGAAACGGTGAATTACGATTACATATTAAGGAATCAGTAATCATCTATACAAATATTATAATTACTGGTAATCGGGAATCAATGTCGATTCCAAATTACTGGAATTGTTCACTTGATTACTTCCAGATTCCTTCTGTATATTAAGTAGGTATATAAATAAACTTCACTATCATCACTACATAATATAAAATAAAGTCGCTTTTTCTGTCCTCATGTCCGTGTGTATGCTTATATCTTCAAGACTACACAACAGATTTTGATGCGGTTTTTTTTAATAGATAGAGTGATTCAAGAGAAAGGTTTATATGTATAATACATGCATAATATACCGTGCGAAGCCGGGGCGGGTCGCTAGTAATATATAAAAGTAGTCTGGTGGTAAGAAGCAAGTCAACAATAGAGTTGGACGGGAGTTGGAATGGTCGGTCCGTCAGTCCATCCCTCACAGTGGCGTCTCTAGCCCATTTGGCGCCCGTGTGCAAACTGCCCTGGCGCTGTCAATGGCGCTTCCTAGCTAGCAAGGGTCAAAACACAATTACACGCTGCGATGTCGTGTCGTGGCACGACGCGGCGTCATATTATTATCACGTAGCGACGTCGTGTCGTGGAAATCTACGACGTAAACCGTAAATGCTTACGACACGGCGTCTTATCGTGGTACGACGTACGGCACGACGTCGTGTCGTTAAAATAAACGTGAGGGCTTAACACAATTATAAAAAATATCGCAGTAGATCGAGAGTTTTGGAGCGCAACAAATGTATTCTTGCTCTGCTGCTATTAAGAAGTCGCAAAAGGAAGATAGAAAAACACAGAAAGTATGGGTCCATCCATTTCTTTCCATCATAAGCTGAGCCCCCACGTTCATCTTAACCGCGATGTCCACTAGGATCACCTATTTGGATCACCCAGGTACAATTGTGTTTTGGCCCTAAGCGCGCGCCGAGTGAGGCTCCGTAGCGAGCAGCGCTCAAGATATTCCTTATTCCACATCACACAACATGAATAAAATAAAAATGCTTTCTTTAATTATAAACAATAGTTTTATTTATTATACTAATACTAATAAAATAAAAATAATCTTATCGCTTTTACTTCAACTTTATGGCACTGGTCCCACCTTCGGCGAGCAGCAAAAGTCGAGTGACACATTTTTCATACTAAAAAACACTTTCTTATCGCTACTCGCTGGCGGTGGGACCAGTACCCTACCTAAATTAAAATGTACGACTGTACTTACAATGCCTTTCATTACAAAATATGTAGTTAGCAGAGTGCGGAAACTATTTACAATAGAAACTATTTGCCAGGTACAACGCTAAGTGAATTTGGATTAGAACAAAAATGATATTTCCTAGATTTAAGAATGTTTTCCATTATTCAAGTTGGCTTTTAATATAACTCGTCGCTCAAAGTTCTCGTCTGTTAATCGGTTGCTTTTTGGAGTATTTGTCATCGTCGCATACGAGAACAGTCGTTCTACGGGAGCTGAAGAGGTGAGAGGTGTATTATACTTTAGGAAAACTTTTTTTATCTCAGGATATTTGTTCAGGATATCTAGTGACCGTGATGTTTCTGATATATAGCCTAATATAGAATATTCGGCTCTGATTGAGTGTCCGCTGCTGCCGCTGCTGGTGTAACTATCACGATCTGAATTACTGAAATCGTAAAACGCGTCATCAAAGTCATGTGTATGTTGAAATATATCAGGCTGGATATTTGAATTATGTGAACATTCCTCCAATACAGCCGCCAAAAATATTTTTTTCAACCGAGCGTGATGTTCGATATCAACGCATGGGTACCAAGTGTTCTTGAACCTGGGATAGCTGTGTGCGGCGATAATTGCCTTTTCTGCGGCAGGTCCTGTAAGTTTCAATATATTATCGAAACGACTCTGCACTTGTTTTAATAATTGGTCCGCAATTGGTTTACAATATTGATAATTGTTTTGCTGTAGTGCTTGTACTTTTTTTTTAAGCATCAGTAGTGTTGGTAGCAATAAACCGTAATAGGTATTATTTTCTCCTTGAAGAATATCCAGTACTGCTGCTACAGGTTTCAAACAAGACAGATATTCTTCTATATAATTGAAGTCTGTATTACGCAGAGGATTTTCCAAACCAAGCCCTTCATGTAGATCACTGTTTTTTTCTTTAATCGATAAAATTTGCTTTAGGGCATCATACATACTGTTCCAACGAGTTTCGCCTGGTCGACTAAGATTATGTCCCAAAATATTTTGGATAATTTCAGAGCTTTTGGGACGATTCGCCATTTTCCAAAGATGATTACATTTGTCTATAACATTCTTATGAATATTGGACAGAACAGTGTCAGTGGCAAGTAAATGTTTTAAATCTGTGGTTGCTATTAGATTCAAAGTATGGGAACAGCATCGCATATGATACGGTAACAGTACATGATCATTTAAAAAATCAATACAACCTTTATCTGAAATCATTAAAGGCTCGTCTTCGTTATCATCATTTGAAACGATCTCACAATCACAATTGTCATTTATTTCTATGCTACTTGGGTGAACTCCAAATTCCTTAAAAGCCTTTACAAAATTGCTACCATTATCTGTGGTAACAGCCACAATCTTCGGCAAATCTAAGTCAAATTCATGTAAAATATCTCTTAGTAGATTTGTTATTCGTTCGTAATTATGCACTCCCGGGAATCTCCGACATGCTAATGCCCTTGATGATCTTAGAAAAGTATCAGGATCGATCCAATGGGCTGTCAGGCCTAAAAAACTTCTCTTCCGGCTGGACCAAATGTCTGCAGTAGCACAGATAAAATTAACTCTGGTCATTAAATCTTTAATTACTTTAACTTGATCATCATAATGTTGGTTTATACGACGGGTCAAAGTTGTACGACTCATAATAGTCAATCCAAAACTGTCGACATGCAGTCTCTTTAAGATTTGAATGAAATGTGGATCTTCTACACAACTGAGTGGTATCATCGAGTGTAAAAAAAATTTTACTATGTCTCTATCAAATTCTTCTTGAGAGTAAGAGCTGCTAATTTTAAGTACTTGGTGATTTTGAACTGATGTTGATTGTGGAATTTTTCGTTTCTTCTCTATGCAATATGATCGGTATTCTTCAACACAGTCAGGTCCATGTTTTCTTTTCAGGTGTTTAATGAAGTTGGAAGAGCATTTTTTATATCCTTTTATTTCAACGTTTGATGGTAAACATTTCATACACACTGCAACAGTGGACGAATCTGTTGTTTTAGACATGATTTTGGAAAAAAACGTACCATCAAATAAAATTTCACAATCGGAACGTGAGGTTGATGTTGCTTCGCCGACCGCTGATGAATCCGAATCCATACTTAGTGGAGTTATGGGATGGATTTGTAAATTGGATAATTGGATTGTAAACTCGCTGAAATGTAGTTACATTTGTCAACTTCAATTGACATTGTCAGTGAGGCACTCTTCGACGTTATCAAAATAGGTCTGATAACACAATTATAAAGGCAGAGGCGATTTCACGACGATATAGGTACACTTCCTTGGAAATTCAACTTGAACATCTGAATTGTTTATTTAACACGTTCTTTGCGGGACAAATCTTAAAGAATTGGTGCGGTTGAGATCGAATATTCACTACAAGTAGTTATCTCCATATTTTTCAATTTTATTTACAGCCTCAAACCAAAATGTTTCAAATATTTCTGTAGGTATCTTCAATAATAGTTTTCTTAAATGTGATGGCTGTGTTACACATGTACAATTACCAACTCTTGGGTCTTTATTTTCGCGAAGACCGTTTTCTTGGTGTTTTCGAAATACCTCCATCACTTCTTCCCAACAATTGTCGAAATTTAAAAAGTGTATTCTTTTGAACATCACCTTCAGGCATCTTTCGCGAAAATTTAACAGGCAGCAGCATAAATTGGGCTCTGTTAAAAATAAACAGGTAACATTTAATAAACAGGACCTTTTTAGGGTTTTTATAATAATAATTATTATTTGTTTTATATCTTACCGTAATTGGCATTTCCTTGACGAAGTTTAATTATTTCTAATTTTGCCATAAGTTCCATTTTAAAACAACGAAATTCCTCCACATTAATAATACATGCCATTGTGTATATACTATGTATAAAAATATTAACCCCTTATCTCTACGGATTCAACACCAAAATTTAATGTGAAAGTGAAATGCTAGAATGACATGTAATGAATGATGTAAACCAAAAACTATTTTATTTGAGTGACATTAACAAAATTATAAAATAAGGTTTGCCAATGAAGTAATCTAGTGTGGAACTGGAGTTAAGTAATCCAGATTACTTAAGTACTTGATTACCAAGGAATCAAGATTACAGTAGTGGTTTACAATACTGATTCCAAAGGAATGGATTACAAAATGTAATCTTAGTACAGTATTACAGTAATTTTGATTATCTAGGTAATCGATTACTGAAGAATCACGATTACTGTAATGTAATCGTGTAATTAATTCCAAAAATAATTGATTACGCCCAACTCTGACGGACTGTAAGCTAAGCAACCTCACCATTGCTGGTCGCTTAACATGCTACTACCCGTGCTCTGCTTGGCTTGCCTTTGGAGACTGCAATATTTGGCCAGGATATAAGCTTGTTGTTGGTTATTGGTGTATTTTATTGACCCAGTGGCGTATAGCCCTAACTACACTAGTTGCCATACAAAATTTATTTTGATAGGTGTGGTGTATCTTTTTTTTATTCGGCGGCTATGTTGTCTAACACGCGGGCGCTCGTAATAGTATTTACCATTATATTCTACCCTCACTCTGTACCATTTCATGCTTTCTAGTTTCCTGATAGAAATTAAAAAAATGTACACGGAATGCGACTTACAATTGAGCACCCGCTCCTCGGGGCCGACCTGCGGGAAATGTCTCTGGAACTTCTTCTGCCGAGACTTGCTCGGTTGCTTGCCGTCCGTCGTCTCCACGGCATTCTGGGATGCTCGCACCGACGGTGCCGAGCCCGACAGAGGTTTTACTGCATGCCTGTAGACAATGGAAAATAGTTGTGAGCATAAAAAAAAAACAACGGGTAGCACCGGGAGTGCCGGCAGAAGTGAAAACCCCTAAACGACCCAACAACAACTCTCCCTCCGTCCTACGCATTTTCGATCAGGGTCACGTGACCTGACGCGAGTTTAACATTTTTTACCCGTCCCAAAAAGTGCACAACGCCGCTAAAGAAGTTTTCACTTCAATAATGATGCATCTTCCTTATGCAGATTGGTTCTCAAAAGGATCACTGTGAGAATGCTACAACAGATTTATATTCACTTAAGTGATAATGAGCTATTGAGTCTGATATCTATCAGCCTTAAAAAATTACAACAATCCGAAGCCAAGACACGCTCGCTATGTTACAGGTAAAAAATACAGATTTCGACGAATTGAGAATTTCGTCATTTTTTACAAGTCAGTTAAAAATAGATTTATACTAGGTTTGATATCTCAATTCTACGAAAAATAACGGAAAGGTCGTCCAAATGAAGTTTCATATTAGGACACCCAATTGTTGACTTCACTTCATGCTGTGTATGCTTCAAGTATTTGCCTGAAATACTAAATCCACAAATAGTAGATTCTCGTATACTCGTACCAAATAGAATCCTTATAGTAACAAAATTTTAAGGTCAAAATACAAGCGAAGGCGAACCTTGCAAGATCAATCGGTTTTATACTTCGACACAGTCAGATACTAATTGTGGCGGCATGACGAAAGACAAAATCAACAATTGAACTGTGGTCGAGGTCAGCGCAATAGTGGGCTGAACACCGTTTAGCCGATAGAACAATAATCTGATGGGAACAATTCTGATTAGGCTTTTAGCAGCACTTCTGGGGCTTTAGAAAAGACGACAAACAGAGTATACTCTACGTAACGCATCGCTAAATTGTAGACTAGTCATACGTAGGATTATTGCTTAAAAGACCGATAAAGTTTTGTTGCTTCTTACTTTTGCGCTATTTAGTAGTCGTCTAATCAAGGGCTTCTATATAGTCTCGTCGTAAAACCTTGTTTACGATTATTAGACGATGTCAACTTAGGAAGTGAAAACACGAGGGAAAGCTTAATGTTAAGACTAAATTATTCCTTTAGGCATTTCGCTTAAAAGTTTTAAGTGACAGGACGGGACCGATTAAAAGGCGTGAACGACAATATGGTTAGGTTACCTCAGTCGGATTGTTTGGTTACGTTAGTTTCCTTAGAAAAAAAAAATTCAAGCATTCTATTACAAATTATGCACGCAAAGAAAGTTACAGTCACCACCGATAATTTCGGAGAGAACAAAATCTCAAAAACGGCTATACAAATAGAGTTGATGTTCTTGTGTATGTCGATCCATTCGATATTCTGCCAGAAATGTAAAATATGTTATGGACTTAGTTTTATAAATAAACCAATTAATGCACTTTTTTCCAGTTCGTAAGGATAAAGGCAGCCCCAAAACCGGAAAAAACACAATTCAATTTAGATACCTACAACGACGAACAATTTGCCTGGAAACGTGTTAAAGGACATGGAAATAGATACTGGTTGTTCCCGGGTAGTAACATATTCATACGGTGCTCGTCCTTGTCTTAACTCTCAACTAGGTTAAGCAACCTTCAACTTAGAATACTAAGATATTGTAAGTAAGCAATAGAGTGAGCATATTACATAACATAATGTCAGTTTATGAATAAGAATTAGCCTCAAAACGTAGTGTGTGATTAAATTAAATCATATCTTTAGAATTAGACAGTAATAACACTAAATTGAATTCGGTTATAGATCAAAACTATAAGGGAACGAAATGGTAGAGCTACATTTAATAACAAAGTCATCGAGTTTTTAAACTAATTTCCAAGCATTTATTATATTTACAGCATGGCAGCATGGAGCAAGTTTGAATGCTCTGTCACAAAATTCTACATACGTTTGAATTATTTCTGAGTAATTAAATTTCTATGAAACTAACAATCAGAATTACCAGAGTTACCAGCCTGCGCTAAAGTATTTCACCGCAAAATACCGTAAATCCTTATCGAAATGAGGTAAGCTAGGTATGTAATTTATTACGCTGCGACCTTTGCAGGCGTGGCATGGCCGCGTCTGATTGATATAACCTGTATTTCAAGTCAATTGTTCTCTTAATTTGCCCGTATACCTTAACATAAATGCAGGTGACAGTAAAAAAATAACGGTTGTAAAGAAACAATTGCCAAGTGACGTCGATTGATTTTCTTCAACGTGCAAATTATTTCATAATGGAAAAAGTTTCATGGGTGTTATTGAAAACAAGCGATAGAATTAATCAATCTTTAACGGTACTAAGAATGTTCAGTTTCCCGCTTGGTGGTTTATCATATTCTTATGTGATAAAAAAATATCTCTTTGTTCCACTTATTTATTACATTCCGACATAAATACACATGAGTTAGCTAGATAACATATTTTATTTGAATCCCACTTGAAGCAGACATTTTTATGACAAATTTACTAAAAATATGTCAGTAAAATTAAAGTAGATAACAATTTGATAAACGCACATGTGTATAAGCAAAAAGCGAAAAACAAATAATTTGTAGGTAAATCAATAAACATTGACATGTAATGTCATTGTCATTGTAATTGAGACAAGAAACCTTATCAAAGCGAGCATTTGCAAATTTAAGCCACGTTTGCTGTCCGAGAGTTATACAGGGGATTCCGAATTAAATGGACAAGTAGACATTTCTCATAGAAAAAAATCAGTCCTGGACAATCGTTTCAGCTATAAACTACCTTGGGGGACCTTTTTGCTTACGTCACGCATGGGATATCACCCTCAACCAGGGAGCGTTTTAATCAGCATTATAACCGTTATTAGGTTATTTTTAGTACATTGGTGATAGAAAGTGACGATAACTGTACGGATTTATGGAAAAACGTATACTAAGTAGAAACTACGGTGTTCTCGTCTTAGACTGGTAGAGTCAGAGACCATTTCGCAAGATTTGTAAGTATACAACTCATAATAATTGTTTTAAATAACGCTTTTTCTTCATTACTTTACAAGATTAATAAAATTAACTAAGTTACTTAATAAATTATGAACAAAGTTAGAATTGTCAGCGAAAGCGCATCAAGTTATACTCGTTTGAGATCAGTAGGTGAAATATGCAACTTTTGTCGCATTTCTTTTTCGTCCACCGCTATATGGTAGTACAGTTTGTTTACACATGGACTGCTACCGTGATGCACGGACACAATGAGCGATTGATATTGTTATGATTATGAAAGTACGACAGCGCTAGATGAGCTCAACTTACAAACAAATAAGAAACGGTGCTAGTGAGTAGGCACTGACGATGCTGATTGTAAATCTGATCAACAGAAAAAGTTCAATGTAACGAGATGCATTGTTCGCTTATTGTTTGTAACCGTTGTCACTTGCATATCAGTGCAGTCATTCATGAAATATGAACTTTATTTCGAAATAGTGAAGTCCGAATGGAATACTGTGAAAAATACACTATATGCATCAATGTGTTATTGGCGTTCTCATTCACGAAAATTGATAAATTCTCAAGTGTTTCTAAGTAATGAAATCGCAAATAAGTCTGTTAAAAATAACACTTCAACTCATAGAGCATTTAAGTTGCAAATTAGTTTCCTATGCGATTGCATGTAATTTAAATTTACAAGGAATACCCGTAGGACGGTAACACATAGGATATTTTTTAACAAACACACCTTTTCAGAAGGAACACCCCCATTTTCATTGCAAATAGAGCGACACGCGAACCGAACTGGAAACCCACTTGAAAGCAACTGACCGAAAACCGGGTTTGCGTCAGGTTTTATGCAATATTTAGATATGGACCCGCCGTAAACGTTGTTCTAAAAGACTCCATATTCACCACAATACGGAGAAGAGGTCGTCTAAATACATAAAACATTGTATGACGCTGGTAGCTACGCAAGTTATTGAATTTTAATAGCACGAATAACGCTGCACAGGACTTAGCATTTTGGAACGAAAAGGGAATTTTGAACGAGTCGAAGCCGACTTTGATGCCGCAACGGGCTTCTTGATTATACGAAATATGGGATCTTTGATAGACTAGTGAACCATCTACATGCACATAATTAGGTGTTCTACATCGGGGATCCGTTATACGATCTGTGCCAAAGGTCGTGGGCGACCACACAAATATTAGAAGGATAACAATGTTGAGATTGTAACATAACGGTGACTTGACAGGATGTAGCAGACAGGTAATTTAATATAAGTAACAGGTGCGAAACGGTAACTTTTTTTATAAAGCAAATGTAGCCAGTTGGCTATCACATCTCTATTTATTAATTGAAGCCTATAATGCGAAGTTACTTATCATTTAAGCAGTGATCCATTACATTACAATAACTTCGGGTGAAAAAATCCCTACATTATTTTCTGGTTAGAAAACAAATCAAGCTAATTAATACGTGAATGGTACTTTGATGGTGTTGATATGTCTTACCTATTTTCACTATGGCCACTCTCCCCGCTGGATCTGTCCGAGTACTCGAAAGACGCGTTATCAACCATTCTTCACTTGGTTATTTTTTTACCGATTTAGGCAGTTCATAATTAATGTAATTTGAAACTAGAAACAAAATTTTAATTATTGACAATGAACGACACTAAAAAAATAAGAATGAAAAGTTTGAAATCACAAGTCACTTCCGTAGAAAGTAGCAATGCAAGATAATAATGAAATTATGAATCCTGGTCAGTTTAATGGGCACATTCTAAAAAGTAAATTAATCGAGTTGCATTTAACTTTCTTGACAGAGTAGTTCCGAATACAGTTCAATACGAAGCCTGAATTATCAATAATCGATATGACACACGATATTATTAACACACAGGTGTGAAGATTACAGGAGATATCTATTTCATGACTGTGCCGACTTCGCAAACATTAATATAACGTTGATGATAAAAAAGTAGGTAACATATAATAAAAATTTAAGACGCACGATTCAGAATTTAATTAATTAACAAAGTAGTAACCACTGAAGCTAAAATGTAAGAAAATATATACGAGAGAGATTACTCAAAGAAATCAGAACAAAAGTGACAGTTACTGACAAGTATCAAGCACCGGTATCGATTGGTATGAAATAGTTAAACATCAATTTAATGTAGATCACTTTCCATTGAATGACTGTGTTAATCACATGATGTCGGTATCATGCAATGCAACAAATTAAATGCTATTCCTACCAAATTGAAATAAGACAGATTATTGCAAACTACGTTCTATCTTTGAAACGATCACGCAGGCACTGCATCGAGTGCTGATTTGGAATTATTTTATCGTAGAGATGGGTAAACGAACGAATAACTAGCAGTGCATAATCAAGTCAGCATAAAATTTATACTATTACGTAACGGTTCTGATTCGACCAAAGCAACGAGGATGTAACTCGCAAAATATTTTAAAATAATAGATATTGTATGCCTATGACTATCGTTATGAAAACAACTTCCTTTTAAGTTTCAACGGGTGAGCGGCTGGTGTTTTTAAAAATGGTACAATAGACGTTATTCATCATATGTCAAATAATAGAATAGGTATCCAACCGTAATCTGTAATTAAGAATTGGGATCGATATGCATTCACACTCAAAAGTCAATTTTAAATGAAAAGTGTCCAGCGCTATGTTTACTTCGTAAGCAGATAACATTCGTGCTATCGATGAAGCTATAAAACACAAAACTGACACTTGCCGCTTGGAGAGAAGTACTGTTAAATATTTAAGTCTCTTTTTCTCTTCTTCTTCAGCCTGTAGTCACCCATTGTTGGGGTCCCGTGCCAAATATTGCGCCGTACGAAATATTTAGGTAAATTCTATCAATTGGCAATCTGTGATAGAGTCGAATACTAGGTGTGAAACCAGTCAGACTTGATAGCGACCTTGTACAATTTATCTACGGATTTTAATAGCTATGCATAGTAAAACTAACTGCATGATTTAAGACCGCAATTTAAACCTACAAAATAAATACATCGATTATCAATACTTTCAACCTTTCGTGGAGATATTTTCAATACCATATTTCTAATTATCCTTGCCTTGCTTTAGTGGTCTCATATTGATATGAAATGAACGTCAAGAGGCAACACTGGTAATAACTGACGAAGCGCGATCGCAAATTGCACACAAATCGCAAATAAAGCAGACACAGAGGTTGTGTACTGTCCGCTGTCGCGGGAATAACTGTTGTAACCAATAGAAACGTAGGTATTTACACATATCTATCAATGTAGGTAACTAACCATATTGATACGTATATCGAATACGAACCAATTTATCGCCATACGATAAGATAGTAAGAAGCCAACCAAAACAGGAACCGAAATGCGTGATCGCGATATTTTTACAACAGTAAACCTGCGATGAAAGTTTATGCAGCTGATACCAGACGACCTTGTTAAAAACTAGTGTAACTAATTGAGTCCACCGACCCACGTTCCAATGTAACGCTATCTATAGTTTCGTATCAAATATGATCCGTAGAGAAATTGGAGCCTTACTTACAGCGAGCTCAACAACAATAATAGCTATAGGTACGTAAAGGACGGATCACAATGTTATAATTAAGGAAAACGCGATCATCCGAGTCCCATTCACTGGCAGACCGCTGGGAAACGGTACAGTGCGGTCAGAACGCCCGGCGAGAGTACACTGAACGCTGCCATTATGTTTTGTAATGAAGCTAACCACCATCGTTTATAAACACGCGGTATGGTCTGCCGGAACAATAGCCGGGTAAACGTTACCTAATGCTATTATCAAATAGTTACTAATGCAGATTTATGCGATTAAAAATATAAGTCGTCTAGATTATCTAGATGCTGACTTTCATCACCGTCGTGAATGTCGTGATGAAACTCGGTTTGATAACAACAATCGATTTGCAACCGAAGAAGTTAATAGCTATGCCGATGTCGGTGTGACTACAGTGGGCATTAAAGCCACTGGTGCAAGAGTCGACCTTGGTTGTGATCATTGTATCGCGTGGAACGAGGATCGAGGCACGGCAGGCGCGGGCAGGGACATCAATATTATTATCTACATTGATTGGACAAATGGGAGCATCAACTGTATTTACCACGTTTCACACGTGATGCGACAAATAAAGGATTGTACTGTGCGCATTCCACTTACTCTAATCTAAAGCAAATAGAGCTTCAGTTTGCGTGTGGAGATCTTAGCTCGGATTTGAAAGCGAATTTGTTCATTAATGTTTTTGAACCTATGAATTTTGAGGTTTTAAAGGGACCAATCTGTATTTCCGATGAAAATATTGTTCTTACTGGAGATGAGATTCCAAAGTCTTCGGAAATAAATACTAACAGCTTTCACTACAGTAAAATAGTAGTAGAAATAACCAAATAAAATTACAATAATAAGCAAAGAGTATTGCAAAGACGAATTTACTCCTAAAAATATTTTAAAATGTTTTACGTAATTCGTAGTATTCATGCCGTATTTACAAGCCGTCAATCAAGAAATGAGTGATACCGCAAGGACATTCTGCTATAGGTACGTATCTGTATGGGTTCGAACGAATGAAATACTTTGCGTATCCTTATGAATATTAAAGCATGCTTCGCAAAATAGCAATTGACGTCAATGTCTCTCGAATACTGTACCTACGATATATAAATATTTAAATTCAATTTAGAGATAACCTCATTTTGTTACTTATTAACTTTGTTATGAATAATAATTTGCCATTTACGCATATTTATATTACATTCGAGTTGATAAATGCTGTGATATGAGTAGGTATCTTTACATTTACTCTGAATCTACCAATGTATACTTACTCGTAGGTACTGAAATAACTACATAGAATTAAGACAAAATACTTTTACTCAAATTGACAAATACAAAAATATTACGACAAAAAAATTAAAAATGCAATCAAAATTTCTAAGACATCAAAGTTTTAAACATGGATTCTTCGTTCACAATACTTAAATATTACAAACCTTGTCTGTATTGACAAACCATTATTTAATTACAGTCCACAGCAGAAAGTCGATAAGCTGTTGTTGTGCTCATATTGATCTACACACCCTTTTTAACTTGAAAGGAGAGTCATGTGTAGTGTAGATCACTGTAAGCTCAACAAAGTTCGTTCACTGTTCCACCAATGATTGCATCGCCCATGGAAATTTGGAAAATATACCTTTACATCTAGTATGATCTAGAATAAGAGATTGAAATCGATAAAACTTTCCTCTATTTTTTAATATCGTATCAACTCTACCATTTGTATAGTTAGATGCAACCGGATATTTAAGACCAAATAAGGTGCGCTAGTCACATCCGCGCCAATTCTCGGAGACGCGTTTATAGTTAACAAACAAGCTGAGTTAAATTATTTATATATTATTCACTTCACTTATCAACTGTTACATTATCGAGAAGTAAGAAAATTATTATCCTTTTTAATAAAGACTAAGAAGGAGGAGATTCTCGATTCGTAGGAATATTTTAAGTATGTTTCCCGATTACTAAAATACGGTTAGCTAGATCGATTTGGAATACAATTTTTTTTTATTAGAAAAGGAATACTTTCCAGTTGGTCCCATTATCATCGTGTCAGGATCTCATGATATAATTCTGGAGAAATTGAGGGAAATTCGAATGTTATAGGTTCTTACACCTAAATATAGTGAATTTTTCGCCTGTGTGTTTAAGGTTATATATAAGACATAGAAGATTTCAAGGAAAAGTTATATACGATTTTTAAGCAAGATATTTTATTCTCAGAAACTTTTCGAATATTAGGTATAGTGTTTATAATATAGACACACCAATAGCGATTTTTTTCGCCAGTGTGTTTAAGTTTATACGTCGCAGAAGATTTCAAAAGTCTACAAATGTACGATTAGTTAGTAAAACATTTCATTCCCAGGCCTGCGAACCCTGGTTTCATAGCAATCATTCCATGACTCACTGGAGAACAATGTCATTGACCTGAATGACATGTAACCTTTTTAAGGAAAATTACTTCAATTGTAACGTTTAGATAAAGGAATGATGAGTTGATGACACAAAGTCGAATTAGATATTTAAGTTTAATATTTATGTTCATATCTACAACTGATAACCTAAATCCATTTAGCAAGATATACTATGACTATGGTATAGAAAGTCTGGTGGAATTATTTTTCACAACAGAAAAATAATCTTACAAAGGCTTCAGGGACAATTATAATCAATGACTAATTGGTATCTGTAGCTGATTGATAACCTAAATTTATTTTGTACCTAAAGTCAATATACTATGACAACGAAATAGGAAGTCTAGCCGAGTTATTTTTCGCAACAGCACAATAATCGTTTTTCCTGTCAGTAGTAATAAAATAGCAATCACGACTATTTGATATAGGTACTTATTTTCATTTTACGAATTTCATGTTAGACATTGTTGCCATGCAGAAACAGTGTTAATTGTTCATCATTATTGTAAATTGTATACTGTTGTCTGAGAAGATACAATTGCAAATAAACAGAACGAAGTTTCCATACCTAAATAGCAGAGAGTTAAGTGTTTCCCATATTCATTGTGATGCAATTAAATAGAGAGGAAAACTCCAGACCAAGTAGATGTTATAGAGTTTATAATAAAGTGGTTGGAACTTATTAGTTTCAACCACAAATTGCTGTAAACAGTGAGTTAAAAATAATGGTTCTTACTTTTTGTTTACGAATTATCCGTATTGAGTTCTTCTATTCATAGTTTAAGTTGGACCCATTCTTAAATACACGCTGGATTATAGTTAAGTAACTACAAGTACTACAGCTGATACTTTGATCGATTTGGATATCAAACAAATTCACCAATCCATTCAATCGGCAATATTAGGCATATGTAACGTATTATAATGACGACTGTGTTGAATCATCCTGAATAACTACTTTAATCTCTCCCCAATTATTTTTCCATTACCATTTATCGTTTCAACTTCTCTATTCAAAATCGCTATTATCACGACCTATTTTCTGTTATCACCGGATTGGAAAATGCCGGAGCGTTAGGAGCCTGAAATATGATGATATACAACCATTAGTGTCAACATGTACCTTACTCCATCATAAACATAATTCATCACTCTGAGTACCACCCAGGCTGACTGTTCCTCCGGGGCCCGATACGCCTCCATTTTAATAAGCTTATACCACAACACGGAATACACAAACACTAGTTTCGGTGTGTTTTAAAATCTGTGCGCATTACTTCGTTAGGACACCTAATCATATGTACACAAAAAAAAACCACGCCACGTTTGGCCAACCAAGCGCCATAAACACAACTGATTAGTCGAATGCCGATTTGTCGCGTAGATAATCGCTGAATAATCTTTGACTAAGATAATACACGTTACACACGATAAATCTTGTTCAAACTCTGAAGTGAAAATATGTACTGAATTAATTTGGTTAGGACAATGGTATCTTATCTCAGGAACGACTAAACGCCCATAAACAACAACAACAACAGACAGATAATTTAAATTCATGAATATCACTGTCACTTTTGATAATACCGATGTTGAGGTTAACGTTAGTATTTTTACAAGCTTTTATTTAACTTGTAATATATTTAATTTGTTCGAGTGGAATCTTGCGAATACATTTTTATATTTTACAACCGATTGAGCTATAATTTTGCCCGCATACGAGTATATATATCGCATAACAATGCAATCTAGTAGTGAAATTCTGGTGGGTCGGCTGGGACCGTCTCCGTACGAACGAACTCTTCAACGGTTGGTCCGATTGACTTCAAATTCGGTATAAATATCTAGAGTGGATGGCAAAAACTGATTAAAGAGTAAATATAAACACGGTATAATATAACATCGTTTTAATAATATCAGCTGTTAAGAAATGGAATAAATGTAATAATTCTGTGCATTTAAATGATCTCTTTACTAGAACCTAAAAATATTTCACAATACGTATTTCGGGATATAGGGATGTATTCGCAGAGCTATTGTGTCTATTGTTTCAGGGTTGTTACCCTTAAAACAGGGTAAAGTTCACTGGTCTCTATAAAGCCAACTGTTCACAAATATTTACGCAAGCCTCTCAGTTCAGGTCACTGACAATAAACCCACTCGCGTATACAAATAATTGACATGTAGGTAGTCGGTGAACTTGACTCTGCCCATTTTATTTGCGTGTTTTTCCTTTGGTGTATTTGCTCTTCGTCCACGGCGATGCTTTCCACGCCCCTTTCCAAATACAATGATGCACAAGCCTTGAACTATCCACTAATCTAAATAAATGTTTCCAACACTTTAAAGATGTCAAAAAATTTAAGATG
The DNA here is from genome assembly GCA_949127965.1 of Pandemis corylana. Lineage (NCBI taxonomy): Eukaryota > Metazoa > Arthropoda > Insecta > Lepidoptera > Tortricidae > Pandemis > Pandemis corylana. The sequence goes on along the minus strand of OX421866.1, from coordinate 7,925,186 downwards.
AAACAAAATTTTGAAGTAGGGGTGAATGTGATAACCTCCTCGTGAGTTTGATCGTTAGGTACGATTCCCCTCCAGCAAAGAGCAGCGTTAAGGCTGGTGCACTCTGGGCAACAACTGTTAACATAAATTATTTACTAAAAAGGTAGTTTACTTGATGCCGGCACTACTTTCATGAAATTTTGTTAACTTCCGTAGGTTCCGCTACATATAATGCATCAGGAAGCCGTGGGTCTAGTAATAAAACGTGCCCAGTTATCAAACATACGAGGTTGAGTCAAAGAGCTGTCGATTAGCCTATTTCAATATAGGAACTTACTTGTCATGCTTAGTCCGGGGAGGGGGCTCGATCTGCAGCGGGGTGGCGGGGGCGGAGCGCGGGACGCCGCCCCCGCCTCCCGCCGCACCCGCCGCGAAGTTCCCGGTCGACCTGAAATAGAAAACAATGGTGAACAAACCACATCAGGCTACTTTACGCTAATATATCCAAAGGCAGTCGAATCTCTTTCTGTGGACATCGCAAAAGGCGACTTCTAGACAGAACTCTAGCGCGAATTCTAGGCTCAGCACTGCGGTGTGGAAGGCAAAGGGAAATCACCACATAATTTTCCCAGGGAAGTCGTGATAAAGGCTCAGATCTTCAACCGACGACGACTACCAAGAAAGCTGCAACTTAGAAGACGTGGAATTTTTTCCACATACCTTGTATCTAGGTATATCTGCTTTGTCTACCAGTCAGACAGTCACTGTTTTACATGTATGTTTAGGTGATCGAACTTAAGTAAATGACCTGCTGTATGTAATAGTGTACAGAACTGACATGGGACCCAAGTCCTTTTTCTAATTTGGTACGTCAATTTGCCTATTCACACACATTACTCATTGTTCCGTACTTTCCTACATTTAAATTAGTTTTTTTTTTATACCTTTCGCATCGTTTAGCACATACAATTTTATCTCCCATTTCTAAACGTCATATTTCAAAATTGTTACTGAATGGTGTATATCTGATTTCCGAACGAAGCGACGCAGCCGTGCTGCCCCCCTGCGACAGTCTTGAAAGGCTCTTATTAGCAACTTCGAATGGCGACACGCACGTTACTAGAAAGCGATCCCTTTCTTTCAATATAATTTCACCTGAAAACTTTCATTAGCACCGCAGTGTTAAAATCCCTGACTAGTTCAGCCAGTGACCTATGGAGATACAGACGGGGGCCCCCAGGAAACCATCAGCTCGACGATTTTGGTGAGTCAGACCTTGCATTATTCCAGGCCTCCAGAAACTTTCTATTAACTTTCTTACACTCATACATACAGCAGGTCTTAAGTTTTTCACCTATTAGCTTAGTGACCGTGACTCCACGACCAAAATGTTTGTTTGTTTACATTCTCGTTTTTTTTACATTAAAAGTCATCGTAGGTAACGTTTTCACGTACGGTTCTAATTAAGTTTTTTAGCTTACACTTTACTGTTTCATTAGTCCCGAAACTACATGCACTGTGCAACTATTGCACATATGTACCAACTTTGTTATAGATTCCCTAAAGTGCGTTTCAAGCATACCGACCAACATTCTAACATAATCTTAAACTCAGATAATGTAACTGTTGTAATAAACGCTTGTAAAAATATATTGACTAACTAATAAGCCCGATACCGAGTATAGCAAGCAACCAGTGATCCATAAACTAATTTGTATCGTGTTCACCAGAGGGCCCTTATGCGACCCTGACCTTAATTGGTCATTAACCGAGGCGGTTCATGAAGGAAAAGATAAATAAACATGTTCTTCCTCTTAAGATTCACTATTTCAGTATGCAATGATGTGTATAAATAAAATATGGTTAAATGATATTAAAAAGAAAATATGCACATTTCTAAAATTCATTTTCGAAAAATGTCTACTAAACTTCGTAAATGGAGTGTCATTTTAATTAAGTAGGTTCGTATTTTATTAAGTAGCCTAAATATCATTTCATTCATTCATTTCATTTATATCTATTACACATTTCGACTTTCTATACCTACAAGAAATCAATAGATTATTATAACAGCAAGTCTTAGTATAATAACAAAAATACATGCTTAATTCAATCAGACGTTACTTTGAGGAAGAATGAACAAAACTACAGATGCGAGACAGTTACGTCTATGCGACACATACGTTTACCTTATATGCAAAAACCCCCAACAACATAAATCACGTCACCATACATCCGCAACTAACACCAAAACTCCACAAAACGTCAGAAACTCTAAACTATACATAAGTTAAATCTTACTTATAATAAACATGTTATTCTTTGCTACGTCATACGGAAAAAATACCTTTTTGCCTTGTAACTTCGTCGGCGGATCGACGATGCGCGTGACAAAGAGTTCAAAGCAACATTATAGGTGGGTTTTGTCGAATGACTTCGATATTTTACCGCTGTACCTCTAGACATTACACAGCTTATGAAAGTAGCCAAAACCACCGCAAATGCACTCACTTTCACGACACTTAAGTAATAAAAAATATAAGGCTTTCTGTAAGCAGGAACAATTAAATTAGTTATTGTAATAGCGGTGCTAGTAAGTTTATAAAATTTCTGATTGTCTTTAGCACGCGAGCGACTATTATGATAATACTCGATATTATACAAATTGTTCTTTCAATAGGCACTATGATCGTTAAATATTATTGTAAAAGTATTAAAAAATAGCACAAATTTATATAATGCGATAACCGCGTAAGCACGGTGGTGTTCTGAATATAACTGCCTGATGCAAAAGCAACAATGGATTTACCATGCATGACATTTGTTCAAATAAATGTGGCACGTAACTAAAGGCTACAGTTTTTTCTCCTCCTTTAGATTTATTAGAGGCATTGTTATGTCTATTATATTTATTTATTTATTGACAGTATAATTAATTGTGATTACGAAGAATCTCTCGAAGGTCACTTTTTTTATTGCAGAAAACATCGAGTTTTGCATCATCATAGGTCCTGAGGTACAAATCAAATATGGTGGATACATTAAATAACAACAAAATAATTAAGTATGTATCAGATTTTTAGGATTAAGTAGATTATATGCAACTTATTTTATTGATTGTTATTTTTAATACAAACATGAAAGATATAACAAAATAACTATAATCTAGGGAATAATTTCGTTCACAGTACAACTTTGTATCCAGTCAAAAAGCAATTTGTTTTCCCGCTGGCCTTCAGCTAAGTACTTCTCAAATCCGCAATCGGGCCTTTATCATTCCTCGACCTTCCCCTCGGAGCCTGTAAGTCCTTGTAAAATGTAGGACGCTTCAAGGCCAACTGACGCTCCAGGAATTAGGGAAAGTCGGAGTACATTCATTCAGTCGTGTAATTAGAATGTAACGACTATGCCATGCCAACTGAGTTTGGTTTTCAATAAATTTGAAACAGTAATACGGAAAACTATTCAGATGATAAGCTGGCACGCCGGTACAACCTTGGCATAATTTTACATCGATTTTACACATAAAGCAGTGTTCGGCAAAAAAAAATAAGATTTTAATTACCTAATCATTTTAAAAAAATAGTAATATTTTATTGGTAATTACTAACTTTTCAAAGAAATCAGTAATTAAAACATAATATTATTATTATTTTTTAAACTGATAGCAGAAAATATTACTAATTTTTCTGAAAGATCATTAATTAGAAAAAAAATACTTTTTGAAATAATTAGTAATTACAAAAAAAAATACAATTTTTTCTCAAAAATTAGTGCGTTTGAGGACACCGAAGTAATAGAAGCACCTGTAGTGAATCAGTTGATTTTTAGATAACTAGCTGCTGCCCGCAACTTCGTCTGCATAGAATTCGTTTATCGCTATCCCGCAAGAATTTCGCAATTTTCCGGCATAAAAAGTAGCCTAGGTATGTGTTATTCCAGACTAATCTATGTATGTTCCAAATTTCATCCAATCTGTCCAGCCGTTCTGGCGTGAAATAGTAACAAACATTAACATCCAAACATCCATACTCACAAACTTTCACATTTATAATATTAGTAGGAAGGATTAGTAATGAGCAAGGAATGTGAAAATCAGTAATTAGATATTTAATATCACTAATTATTGTAAAAGATCAATAATTAGAAAAAATATCACAAATTATTTAAAAAATATGTAATTAGAAAAATAATATCACTAATTAAATTGTAAAAAATCAATAATTAGAAAAATAATATCACTAATTTTTTTATTTATTGGTCGTCTGGAAGAGATCGCTATTAAGGGATAAGACCGCCTATTGTCTACTTTGTTCTTTGTTTCTGTATTGTTTTGTACTGATTTGTGGTGTTCAATAAAGAGTTTTTGTATCGTATTGTTGTATTGTATTATTAAAAAATTAGTAATTAGAAGAATAATATTACTAAGTGTTTTAGACAGTTGATAATTTGAATCAAAAGATACCAAATTTTCTGGAAAAATTAGCAATTAATAGCGATATCGTTAACAAAAATTACATTTTTGCCGAACACTGACATAATGCTATAAAGAATTAAAAATATTAAAAACAATGTACGTATTTTGAAAAGTACATTCTTAAAACGTCGCATAGTTTATATCGGCCGAGATTCTAGATAACTCTAGCGAAGCTGTTGTCTGTATATTATTCTAATGTAAACAGGTTTTAGCACTACACTTTTAAATGTTTTGCAAAAAAAAACGTTAAATAAAATGCTCTAAGATGCTAAGTATATTCACGAATCTTTAGGTGTGAACTGAAAAAGTTCCGAGACGTTCTTGTCTTCGGTATGACTACTATTAACATCACGTGCTGTGAAACTGGCTAGTTAACTAACACAGATGTTTATATTCAATGGAATCTGGATTGTGTAGGAGAATAACATTACTTTCACTGTAGTCGTATTACAGCAATCTTAAACAGGTCGACAAATCTTTTTATTAGACAGTTGCATTCCGACAAGCCACTGGAGGGCCAAATTTAGCAAAGATTTAATTCTTACAAATTTTAGGTAACAGTTTTTTTTCTTACTGTACTTGCATTGTCATCCATCCTATATATGTGAACCAAATTTTAAGTCAATCAGACCAACAGTTAAAGAGTTCCCTTCTGCGGAGACGGTCCAGGCTGGACTACCAGAATTTTACTACCAGATTATTGTATTATCATCTGACTTACACAAGTATGCAAAATTTCAGCTCAATCGGATGAAGATATCTGCTTCAAAATTGAGTCGCAAGATTCCACCCGGACAAACATAATTGGGTACGTACATACATAGACGTAGCAAGTTAATATAAAGCTTGTAAAAAGGTTACACAAACTGCTATGATGATATTCTCATACCATTATAGTTCTCTGTAGGTCATTCGTTGTTGCAGACGACTGCAGCAATTAAATCGATTACGTACAAATACGTACAAACATTGCAATGTGTTGCATTTCTCACGGGAGATTGAACACACCATTTACTTAATGTTAGGGCACTAGATATGTATTGTGAAAAGGCATCGACGTTTAAAGCGAGAAATCTTTATGTCAACTTACCTAAGAACCAGAAGCGATGCTGGTCATAAACTCATAAAGAACGGAAAAACGTAACAAACTGAATGGCACGTTTTAAAAGACTGTATTAAAAAAAACGATTTAATTTACTGTGAATAGCTGTATTTCCAAGAAAGGCATACGGCCTGATTAAGCGGAATATCAATTTAGCTTTTTCGCGTTAACACGGTTGAATCAACACTTATATTACATACGACTTAAATGAATACAACTGACTGCGCGCCAAATTAACAACATCATAAAGCGAATGCTAATGTTGATTTTAAATAAACGATTAACACGACGAATGTTTGGTAAATTCTCGAATTAAAAGTAAACTGACCTGAAAAGGAAAGTGACCTACCCGACGAATCAGAATCAATCTGCGAAGTTGCTCCGACCGGTGCGACATGAAGTACAGTGCGATATTACTTGTCACCATTTTAATATTCATTCAAGTTGAAAATGTAAGTGATGTGAATTTAGTTTACTTAAGGAAACTCATTTAATATCAGCATTATAACGAGTGTACATTTTGTTAATTTTAGAGGATGCTTCCCATACATTATGTAAGGGCTACGACAGAAAATCTAGATTTTGATTCCCCGATTGATGAACCCAATGAGAAATCAATAAATACATATATAACCCCAGCAGATGAGCCAGAGCCACAAATAGATGATGAAAGCAATTCTCAGAAAGTAATAGGCTTGAAGCCAACCGATGATAAAGAAACGGAAGATCACGGTATGGAAAAAAAACGCAGAGTAGTAACAAGACCAAAAGAGGTAAGTAATTACATTTTCCTCATATTCTCATTAAAGTAGATCTTGTTTGATGATTGCAATATCGCAAAACACGTTAAATCGAACTCGTGAAGACGTTTCATGGAAAAGTAGGTGACCTTGATAACAGCGCTTGCATTAGAAATTGCTAGATGTATCATTTACTTATAAATTTTGTTTTACTTTGACAGCCGTGTGCCATCGTGGTTCTTTCTAATGTACAAAATCCGAATATGCAGTCGCTGCTACGAAAATACAGATATGATGCCAGAGGTAAGCCGATTATAAATATTACTCTAGATAATGCTAAATCAATACTTATAAGGTGATTTATTGTTGCATTTGTTTCAGGTGCACTTATTCCCAGCAGCGTTAAATATTTTATTAAACTGCCGCAAGGCTTTGGGTCATCCCCACTTTTAGTGCCGTTGAATGATAAGGCGTTCACACATTTAGGAGGATTCGTAAGGTAATATCATTTAATAAATACATAGGTACTTCATGAAATTTTGACGATGAGCTACAGAGCATTTAATTCCATAATGGTACATTATTTCCAATTAATTCGGACCGGGATGAGCTTAATGTGTACCTATATTAACTTTCTAATTCTAGGTACTATAAGGAAGTTCCCCCGATTCCAAGAGCGTGGTGATCAAGAAAAGATTTTTTTCAACATTGTAACTAAGTATGAAACCAGATACTTAGTGCTAATTGTATATGTGATAGTGGAAAGTGTAGCTCAATAAAAGTATTCCTTGCTGCACCTCATTTCATTATACATATTCATTATTTTTCAGACTACATAAGTGGCGAATTATTCTCATCCGCGAGTCTCAGATCTGGGTAATATTTTCATCAGCGAACACATGTTAGGAGTTGTGCCAGGTGTCTTGTGAAGAGTCAGGGACACAGACTACGCAACAATAAACAATGACGCAACGTGATTTTAGTCACACATGGTGTATTTTCAAATTTGTTCAATTTGGTCCTTGATTTGCAGCTGTTAACAACGTAAACGTAAATATTTATGCCCTACTCCGTGAGAATTTCAGCTGGTACAAATCTCATGAAATAATAAGCGTACTTTAAAACGTGGCAACTTAAACTAAAATTTTTCGTCATAGACCAAAGTTTTATACAGTAAAATAATGCCCAGGTTATTCACTATCATTTTCATCAGTTCATATTTGGTAAGGTTATGTCATTACTTACCGTAAACTAAGAAACGAACATCCACTTAGCTCACTTACCATATTTAACACTATTTTATTTTTAGTCCGTAACGAAAATAAACTTGCTAACTAGATTCTTTTTCGAGTTGGTTGTGAACTAGGATAATTTAAAAACACGATTCAAATTAACGGTTCTACAAAATAACGTATAGCAAAAAAACATTGATGGTTTGGTTAAACAACCTTGAAGTACCCAAGTAACTGTATCATTAATTTATTAAGTAGGTACAATAACAAGAAACAAGCGATGACGTAGAATTTTAACATAGGATAACTACCTATAAACGTAAAAGAATAGACTTCTTTAACCGTTGTGCGCAAGCACATAAATCTAGTTTATGTACTCGTGGTTAGTGTCAGAGAGATAAACGGTTAGTACACTACCTACCAAAAACCCATTAATATTGACTTCGACCATGCAGAATACCCAAATTAATGTCATGACATAAAAAACCTGCACACTAAACACGAACCAGACTCAGCTCGGGTACATAACATACCTACAAAGACTAATGTCTTAAACAAAATGCAGCGATTTAAAGCGTTCTTCGTTATAAAACGTGACACATATATTATCATACGAAAGATTCACGTTAAAGCTTAAGAGAGAGGACTCTAACATTGGAAACTTGCCAGTTTCCAAACACGGTTGAACGCTATAACGGTATGTTGGTAAAACACAAAAAGGCAGAACAATCCACCGATTTGAAACGATCGCGAACTTCAAAGGACCGCAATGGGTCCGCGAAATGTTTAATTCAGCTGGGTATCTATGCCGATTAAGTGCGATAGCCTTGATATGGCGTCGTATACTCTGAGAAAATGATCACGTAGCAAAAATTCGTTGGGAACGATGACTAAGGCAGCTAGTTTAGCATATACAATAACAACTACTGAAGTAGAGACGATCGTACTCGTATGTACCGACTTAATCTAATTAGCGCCCTCTGAAAATTAAATTCATCTACCTATTACCAGTGACACCATCTTTCCAATAGCAAATTTCAAAATTCCAAAAAATATCATTTAATTAAAAATACGTGAACATAGCAGATTAGCATATATTCGCTTTTGCATTATCAGATGTTAGAAAAACGGCTTGTAAATTAACATAAATTAAATACAATAGACTTTTCTGGAATCCTAAATTTGTGCACATAAAGCGCCGGGTTCAATTGTTGTGTAATTTATATTTTATCATAAGAACCCAAGTACAAAATGAATGTGATCAAATATGTAATTTACCTGAGAGTAATTTTAATTCAAATGAAGGTTACCTCCATAACTGTACCGTAACTATGGCTATGGTACGTATGATAGCGTATCCCTTACATTTTTCAAGGTTGCCACTAAAGTAGAAAAAGTTAATTACTTAGAAATAAATTATTTTTTTAATTGCAAATTAACTATCATCTTGATGAGTTGTTTTTTATATGATTTAAAGAACCTTGATACACTGACAAACAAAACGGGTACACTCAGGAGACGACATTAATATTTAAATTAAGAACCCGTGTCATTTTTTCATAAAATGGAACATACATACATACATAAATCACGCCTCCATCCCCCATGGGGTAGACAGAACCTAAGATTACAAGAGCTTAAGGCCACGTTTAGCATGATTGTGGGCGTATAGGTGGAAAGGAGAATCAAAATAGTGATGGGTTGCTACCCGCATCGCCTATAAACTTGATTCCTAAGATTTTCGCTCATTTCCTCGAAATGATAAAAAAATAAAACTGTAAAATAGAAAGGTGTAAAGTGATAAATAAATTAAAGTCATAACATAAAAAAACAAGCATCACAAAACTTGATCTGAGCACGATAGTCAATGCTAAAATGTTAACTAAAAGTAACCAAAAATGCATTTTAGTGTTATTTATTCACATTGTGCCTACTTTATTCACAAAAGGTGATTTAGTAGAAGTTGACAGCCCCGACATGTCCTGCATTTCAACGCGCGCGTGTAGAGTATCATTTAGTTGTATCATCTACCGTCAACTAATGTGGCCAAATGAGATACATCCGTAATAGCAGCTACCTTGTAAATGTCACAGCATGCAGCATATGGTTCTCATCACAAGGCATGATACGAAGTTAACACTAAGGTATAGCGGGAAAAAACTACAATCATTTCTCGGAAATTCATATGAAGTACCAAGCCTGATTTTTCCTCAAGCGTCCAAACTATTGCAGCTTTGCTGTCTACAAAGGTTACCATGTCCAATTGGAGGCTTGGATCTACACTAATTTAAACAGACAAGCTGTTTGATATGGATAATAGTTACCTGAAGTTCTAAGGTATATTACAAAATACTACCACACTAAACGAACGTTATGACGTGCTACAATCTTACTAAAGCTACTGATGTTATAATTTTTAAAGTTTGAGGGCGTGTCTATCTGTCTGTATGTTTGTTGCTCTTTTTCACTACAATAGCTGCAAAAACTGGAAGGAATTCGGAATGAACTTTACCTAGATATTTCTACGAGATCTGGACTTGAACATGTAGTCTCGAAATCTCAACCGATTAATCTAGATTTTAGTCATCTAACATTTTGCACGCATATCTTTTTATGGATTCCGATGCGAATTCAGCAAAATACTGTAATTTCAACCGCAAAATGTAATGGCCCACGTGACCAAAGTAAGGATAAGTCCGCCTTTGTGCATGTATCTCAGTGTTTGTCAATTGTATTTTGTCTTGTTTATTTTGCACAATAAAGTGTTTACATACATACATACCAAAGCCACGGTCAAAAGCTTATTTACGTAAAAAATACAGTTACATCACACTGTCGCGCCATCACGTTATAATATTAAACAGGTGCTTGGTCTAAAAGTAGATTATATTCAACTGCTATCAGATATGTCATATTGGTGATTGCACTCCAAATGTCTGAACCACACTCTTACACCCCTGGCAATAGGATCGTGTTCACATGTTTTGGCACCTTGGCCTCTCCGAGATCTCTGATGGCAACTGTAGACATTAGTATTAAATAATAAAGAAGTGGATGAGGCATACGTAGAGTACGAAACATGAAATGAGCTAAAACATTGACTTCGAATTCATAAGGAGCTCCACAAAATAAAGCCTGATCCAATCTGTTCTGCATTGACTATAAATTCTGTTAACTTATATTTATCTTGTTCAGAGACCCAACACACGAGCCTTATGGCATTGGCAACACTACAATGATCTTTTTTCTTTCGAACACTGTGTTAGCCTCTGATGGTTTTTACATTTTAACGGAGAGAGAGAGAGCTGCCAGACGGACTGCTCAGCAAGGGGTATTTTTTTTAGCAGGACTGTTGTAACCACTGGCTGAGTTAAATGTGTACAGATCAATAGTTTTAAGTATAGATCATCCCTACGTTTAGATCCCATAGCAGGGGCCTTACCCATGACGTGTTCTAATATGATTCAATTCCGAACCAAAGATGGATCGCTGGCTGTCAGATCCATACTAGAAGTGACAAAAATGACAGCTGAAACGTAAAATTGAATCGGAAATGAATCGCATTAAGACGTCATGGTAAGGCCCCAGCCCGGCTAGCACGAGAGCGCGCGAGCCGCGTCGCGAATTTTGTGCGCTCTCGTGCTAGAAGTGCAGGTCATAGTAAAGTTGCGGAAAAACACCGAGTCGTAATAATCAGGTGTTTATATCAACGGGAAGAACAATCTTACTGACAATGACCCATGAATCATGGTATGAATAAAGAGTTACGACCACGAGTGGAAGCAAAGGGAGATTAGATAACGGCAATTTAAATAATTGCGTTTTCTTTGTGTATCGTTAGTATCTTTTCCGGCATACTCAGAGAGGTAAATCAAAATTGTAATGATAACTTAGCGGCGCATTCTCTTTTTTAGGATTTCGTACCCCAAAAGGAAATATGGAGCCTTTATTGGACGCGTGGAGTTTTTATTAATATGAACATGGTTCTTACAACTATTAAAAAAATAAGTTTCAAAGTTCATCCGATTAAAAGATATATACTTATGAAAATGTTTATATATTTAAACAATAACCGTGGCAATCAAAACCATTAAAATGTAGGTTTTCCGTTGATAATTATGAAATTTGGCAAAGATTCAGTCCTCGTAATATGTACAACTATGCAATACTCCACAATAACCGATTTCAATTTCTAACAGGAAGAATTGTACACAATAATTTATTTCCTTAATTAAACTCAAGTGGCAATCGTGTGAGAATTTTGAGAAAATTTCCAACGCACACCTATTATTACGGTGACAAGTAACAAATTACCGGGAGAGTAACGGTTCACGGATACACGGGACACATTAGGTTTGATGAATGTGTGTAAACAACATAACAATATTACAAAACTCAAGGTTAATGCTACGAGTAACGCGTCAGTTGCCTTCTTTGAGCACTAAGAAAGAGTCAATTTACTCAATGTTTACCTTACCCTAATCAAATGTGGTTATATTTCATATCTCAATCAACTCTGCTAACTAGAGTAACTAGATGGAGCCAACGCTAATTTTGTTTTCATCACACTTGCTCGTAAACGTTATCATGTGATGTGATGAAAAACATTGTATGTTTCACGGGCGGTACGGGAATTACGAACCTCGACTCGGAAAGCCTCCAGTCTTCGACTTCGGGCTTCTACTAGAGCCTCGATCGTAGTTTCTTACTTACCGCCTTTAATACACAATGTACTATTACGTTGCTATTTCAAATGAATTCAACCTCCATTTATTTCGGAATGAACTATGGAATCACGTGGATTTTTCATTCCGGGTGTCTCTGTTTTTACACGACTGCGACTACACAAGTAAACGAATGGGTGTATTGTCTATTATTTGTGTTATAGGGGAAATGAATAAGCAGGCTATCCCATTAATCAAAACGTGTACCAGGGAAATTGCTGCATTACACTAGTGAAATTGTAACTTAATCTTACACGTAAACCATGCGTAGGCACGCACACACGCATCAAGGGACACGGACGGGCTTGGCCTTTTGCGTTCTATAGAAAATATGAATCGGCATCTACTTTTACTGTTACATGAGTGTAATGCAAGAGTGACTAACTACTGAGAAGCAGAATTTTTGTATTCATATGTTGAGCCGATGTTTGGGCCGTAAAGTTCTGAAGTGGTGACCTCGTATCGGAAGGCAAAATGGTAAGCTTTCTCGCGAGGTGGACGGGCAATCTGGTAAAGATCGCGGGAAGCTATTGGCGGCGGGTGGCACGAAACCGTTCGCTGAGAAGATCCTAGGGGAAGGCCTATGCTCTGTAGTGGACGTCTCCAGGCTGAGATGATGATGACAATATTCAGAAAACAGTGATCATTTTATTTACTATTCCTGCTGCTCTACAGAGTGCCTCTACATTGTTGACGAATTCCCGCAGTACCAAGGCTTCTTTAACCGTTTTTTCCGCTTCTAAGTAGCTTTCACATGGATACTGTTGTTTTAGTATCGGATTTCCTGATTCAGGACTTTTTTTACGCGAGTACCTAAGCTTTATTGAAAGAGGCATTCCGTTAACACCCTCGCGGAAAAAACGCCACAAACATTTGTGATTCTCTAGTTTCTTTTTCTTGAGTAGTCAATCGGTGCGACAAGGATGACAAGAATGAATGTTAGAGATTGTTCGTTAGTTTTTATCGTGATTAAATTACAGTAAACGGTAAAGTCCGAGTCAGACTCGCGTGCCGTGACACAACGGTGGACAGGCAGCAAAGACTTAATAATACGCTTCAGTCATTTGTGTATGGAACACCCTAAGCAAATCAGAAGCATTTATTATAAAAAGTGGATAACTAACTAAAACATTTACCTACTTTACCTCACCGACTGCTGTAAAATGATATAACATAATGTATAAACTCTACAATAAAGGATATTCACTTCGAATGATCTTACATGGGTCGTTCTCGTGAGTCGTTCAAATCGCCATTCCAGGCGACGAATCGGTACATTTTTTTTTATTTTTTGCAAACATTGTTTACAGAAAGAACGGTCTCAAAAAGATAGTAAAGGAGTCTTTTGAGTTAAAGGCCTTTACCTATTAATAAACTCACCCGGTTAAAAACATAGCGTCAAATCTCATTTCCTTCCCTTTCCAAATTACGTACTGATATATTGCTCGATGTATTCAAGCACTTTCGAAAAGAAAACCTTCCAATTTTTTTAAGCGATCTGATTGACTTACTATTAAGGAATAAATCTGTAAGTTTGCACAATTTTAAAACTGCTTCATACTGTGAAAGAATGAAGATTATGATTTTGTCCATCGAAAACTATCATTTCCTTCCGCGATACTAATACATTAAATAAATGCCCAAGTTCTTCCCTGTGTGGCGGTAGTAAGTGCACTGCTCCCGCCCCGCACCGCTTCAGTGTGCCGCCGCATCTAGTCGAGGGAGGACGTGCGTTCCGCTAGCAAGAAATTTTGGATCTTCGTGCACAAAAAGTACTTTGTCACAGATTGGTCTTCATTACTTTCCAGCGTTTTATGCAGTAAGTACTATTTTTATTTTTTGTTTAATATCACATTAAAATGCTTTTTGATTACTTACTTAATGACATAAATATACAATTTTCAAATTACATTAGGTAGTTAAATTAATCGCGAAAAACTGCCGAAATCTCATTCCTCTCCATGGCATTACCTTCCTAACCCTCCATTTTTTTGCTGGATGGTAATGAGCATGTTTGGAGGGTAATGATTGTTAAAATAACATTTATTTTTATAGTTCTGGTAAAGCCTATTTAAATGAAAACCTATTTTAATTATAAAGATATGTTGTTCGATGGTTATTAAAACCTTGTATTTCTTTTTAGATCAGTATAATGGCTAAGACAAAAAAAAAGCTGACCAGGGAAGACAGATTAGCAAAAGACAGATTACGCAAAAAACAAGAATATGTAAAAATAAAAAGTGATCCCGAATTATATCGACTTCAAAAAGAAAAGGAAAGAAGAAGGTATCTCTTGAAAAAACAAAATAATAAAATTCAGAGTATCGAAGATATGAGTATCAGAGCACAAAGAGAACAAAGACGAAGATGGCGTATAAACAGTCGTAAACATTCAAACAAAAAAATGGAGCAACGTAAAATACAACGAATTTTGTTGGAAAACTCACCACCAACCACACCACCTGCTACTGACAATGAAGACAATAATCCGGTTGCACCAGCACTTGTACCAGATGTGGATCCTTTAGCACAAAATCCCGCGTGCGGGATAGAAATGCGTAACATACGTAAAGAATCCACTTCAGTCAGAAAATTTCGCTATAAAGCCATGAAAGTAATCAAAAACTTAAAAGAAGACGTAAGAAAATTACAAAAAGAAAAAGATATTTTAAGAAAGCGAACCCAAAAACTTGAGTTACAACAGAAGAACGTAACAAAAACAATAGAAGATAGCGTGGAAAAAAAAATTAACGAATTAATAAAAGACTTGCCAGAAGAAAAAGTTCAAGAAGTTAAAAAAAAGCTATTATTTGATGAAACTGTATCAAGAAAAATACAACAAAATTATGAAGCTCTAAACAAAACAGAAAAAAGATCATTTGTAGAAGACATAATTGAAAGTGACAATTCGAGATTGAAGAGATATAAAGTCAAGGGTAAATTACCTTTCACTATTCGAAGAAAATTGTCAGATACCAGAAAAAATAAGGCACATGAATTAAAACAAAAGATTACTGCTTTTTTCGAAGATGATATTGTTAGCAGCGTAGCTCCGGGAAAAAGAGAGTTCATCAAACGTCGAGAAATCAAAAAACAAAAAAGATATCTGACAGATAATTTGAAAAACTTGCACAACAAGTATTGCAAGGAATACGGTAAAGTCAGTTATGCCACGTTTTGCAAGTATAGACCATTTTGGACAGTTTTTCCCGATGGTAAACGGGAAACGTGCCTTTGTAAATTGCACTGCAACGCAAACCTGTTACTGCAATCCCTAAAGACCGCTAAAGTCACAACACAAGGTACAGTAGCAGAGATGTTGGATGACCTGTGTTGTGATTCTAGTAATGAAGCTTGTCTAAAAAGATCTTGCAATACTTGTAAACACAAGAATTTGAACTACGCAGAGTTTGACAACGCTATGGATATTAAATTCAAGGAGTGGACTGTGGAAAAGAAAAATTACCTGACAAAAAATGGAAAGCAGCAAGTAGCTATAATAACTACCAAAAAGACGTCTGAGGATAAGCCTCGAAACCTAATCCTAAAGCTAGAGAGCACCCTGGACGTCTTGTTTAAACATACGCACAATATAGTAGTACAAACATCTGCTATTAAAACATTGAAGCAGAGTCTTACTGATACCGAAGTCCTTATTCACGTAGATTTTAGTGAAAATTACTCATTGAAATTCCACGAAGAGGTGCAGTCTTTCCACTTCGGTGGCAGTAGGGGGCAAATATCTCTGCATACCGTTATATTGTACTACGTGGACACCGTGACGGGTTTGGTTATGCCTAAATCAATGTGCACTATTAGCCAATGCCTAAATCACGATGCTTCTGCAATATGGGCCCATATAATACCTGTACTGAACGTGGCAAAAGAATTAGTCCCTTTACTATCCAAGATTCATTTCTTGTCCGACTCCCCTTCAAGTCAGTACAGAAACAGATTCATATTTCATATGATAACAAGATTGCAAGAAGTAATTCCGACCCTAAATTTTGTGACATGGAACTACCAAGAGGCGGGACATGGAAAAGGGGCCCCAGACGGCATAGGAGCCGTAATAAAGAGAACAGCAGATAGCCACGTAAAGTTTGGCGGTGATGTGGGAACCTTTGAAGACTTTGAGAAGGTACTCCGAAAAGAAATAGCAAATATAGAATTAATTGTGATTCCGGAGGATGAAGTTAACCGAAAGAAATTTCCTTCAAAAGTTCCCGGCTTTAAAGGAACTACTAAGGTCCATCAAGCAATATGGTCTTCGTCGTTACCACACTGCGTTGCATTAAGATGCCTCAGCTGTTTCAGCTGTCAATACAGCCACACGCCGTGTGAACATGGAAAGCACCTTGGCGTGCTTAAGGTTGAAGAAGTTACAACATGTCCATCTGCTGTTCAACATGCCCTGAATTTTGACAATAATCTCGAAAATGAATCTATCCTTGAGATAGACACTCCTACAGTATTCAACAATATTGATGATAATATGATATTAAACGAATTCGATGGCACCATGTTCTTAAAAGACGAGACTCCTTCCCAATTAGTCTCGGTTGATAAGGAAATATCTAACGTGACAATATTGTCAAATGTCCCATTTGACTACTTACGTTATAAGTCTCAACTGAGTACAACTCAAGGATTTGACATTAAGCAACAAGAGTTTCAAAAATTTATTGTTTTTGCTGATTCCACCAATATCGATGACCAAAAAATACATCAGCTGTCGACTAGCAAAGCTATTGTAAAGGATTTTGATCATAACTGTGATACACAAAAACTTAAGACGGCTACATCGATGAAGATTGATGAAAATGAAGAAAACATTCCATTAAAATATAACGTGGATGATTGGGTGATAGTGAAGTACACAGTAAAAGATAAGCCGCATTACTTTATTGGAAAAATTGTAAGCAAAGATGAGATGTCGTGCGAGTACAATTTAAACTATTTGAAGAAAGCTCAGGGTAAGATTCTTAAATTCGGTTGGCCAAATATTTCTGATGATGATGTGGTAACTGAATCTCAAATTGTGCAAACTGTGTCAGAGCCAGAAAAGGATAGAAGGGGCCAATTCCTGTTTAAAAATTTACCAAAACTTTATTTTAAGTAAATTATAATTAAAAGATATGATTGATCAGTATTCCTGCCAAAAAAAATATTATTTAGACATCATAGTGAGATGTTAAGTTTTTTTGTATTGTTTTTGATATCTATTGTTATTGATATCGTGTTGATAGCTTTGATTATATAGTTTTGCTCATCGTTATCTTTATTAAGAAAAACATTTTTTTGTTCATTTAATTTTTTTGATCTGTCTATATATAGTCGTATAAGAACCTCTAATAGAGGTAATGAGTAGTAGGTACCTACAATGCCGGCTATTTTTGTGATTTTTTTATAATAATTAGTGATATTACAAGTATTACTATAATATCTATCTTGTGTTGATTTTGAAGAAACTTTAATTTTTAATAAAGAACTGATAATTACTGTTAAAGACGAGTTTTATTTAATAAAAACATCATTTCACACTATTACAATTAAATTATTAATAACTATCACGGCAAATCTCATTACTTTCCATATATACTCACTACCCTCTAGGCATATTTCATTAATTTTGTAATAAATCTCATTACCTTCCCAACGCACTCATTGCCATCCGGTCATATTTCATTTCCATCCGAGGCTTCATTACTTTCCTTTTAGAAAATCCTAAATCATAACATGTACAATGACGCCTTTACTCATATCTTACTCTACTCGGGTATGTGAACCATTTGAAAGCATAAAATTCTCGAAAATCGTCAATATTTTGAAAATTCAAAAAATGACTCAATTTGAACGACTCGCGAGAACGACCCACATAATAATTTGCAAGAGCGAGGCTAGTAGAGAACCTTCGAATATGGAGGCAAGCCATTGAAAATATGTTAATTAAAGTAATTAATATTCAGAATCCTTAATTAAACTGAGGCGATCGATATCTTACATGTAATGTATCATCATTCAACAAAAAAAACATTGGAAGATTCCAGTTTCCTACGAGATATTTGATAAGAAAATTAAAGAAAACAAGTAAACTTTACCTACAGATTTATGTTTAGGATTTTTTGACGCGTTTCATTTTAATTGTGTACCCGGAAGTTAACATCTAACTTACCAACACACATGGGTCAAACTGAAATCCTTGGCGACCTGATGCCTGAATGCATTTGTAAAAATAAACTAGGATAGTCATTGATTCTCGTAATACCAAAATATATTTTATAATTTATTTTAATGAAATGATGTATCAAAACCGCGAGTGTGACACCACCACTCATGGATATTCCTACCCCTCGAAACATCTGCTATCATATGGGTGCTAAATTAACTAAAGAACATGGTTGTACCAAACCAAAGAGTACCTAGCCCATTATTATCAAGAGTGCATCATACGGCAGTCACGCCTAATTACCGAACGTAATTTTTTACCAATTTCTAACTATTCACTTTTTACGTTCCAGTTTTATTTTTAATACGATCCTTGATACCATCAATCCACGGGTTAGCCCTGCAGCAGCTATTTCCGTACCACAGACGGAGTAAACTAGGTCGGAGCAGCGTATGGTAAGAATCCATCATGGATATTGCGACATCGTCCGCGGCCTCGCGTGGGTTTTGTAAAAGATAAAGAGATAACCGAAATAACAGGAAGCTGCGATGAAACAGCAGTTCCCCGGTTCAATTAAGGGATTTGGGTTCTAACTGAACCTCCGTAAAAAGGGCCACGGTGGGCTTATCCAAGCGAGGCTTATTGTTTAAAGCACGTACAGTCGATATCGCAAATACCATTTCTATCATCAAACGGTAAGTACTTAGTTACTTTACATTAGTTAAGGCATTTAGGTTCAGGCACCTCTGCAACGGGACATGAAATAATGGAGTGGCGATCGAATGGCGATCATGATATTACCTGCCTACACAACGTAACAGGAAGACAAAGCTACGGGGGAAGACGCAGCTAAAGTGAAATATCTATTTAAGCATCATCGTTTCTCTTATTCTGTTTTTTGTTATTCCTATTGACTTTTGTGTTAGTAGTAATTGTGAGGAAATTGCTGCTAACTAGACCCTCTAGTAATTTTAGTTCTGTCTTATTAAATAGAAACGGAAATAGCGACAATAGCCTAAGTGCAGTTAAAAAATGCCTCAAGCAAATAATAGACCCGTAATGTACAGTTATGTTCATAAAACTGGACTAGTTGAGATTGAGCAATGCCATAACAATTTTTAGTATCATAATGTAACATAATTTCATTTTTATGGTCATTTAACTATGAGTTATGAGCATCTGTGCTAGAATAAGCATATTACACAATATTGTTCCTTATTGGAAGCACACACTGGTTCAAAGAACTCATCTGAACTAAGTTATTTTCATTCTAATTTTACATTACATACATATATCTTAAAAGTGTTATATTTTTGTATTAGAAAAATATTTTTAGGATCTGTATAGTAATTCTAAGAATTAATCCTAATTTAAGACTCTTAGACTCATGTGTATAGAAAATATAAATTTTACCCCCCATAATTGGTGTTTTTCAGGAAATCAAGTTCTCTTTTAAATTCCTGAGACTATTCTCCGCAGTAAATGTAGTCATCTTTTGATTTATCAATATCAGATAAGTTTTTTTTTCTTATCTTTAAGCACACAATGTCCTTCTGACACAAACATCACCTCTATCCACATAATCTGCAGGTGTGCACAGATAAGGAAACTTAGTTATCTTTATCTAGCTTTTTTAAGTGTTCGTGGAAAGTACTGTTTATAAGCACAATAATTTACATTAACTTAATTCTTCATTGATACTTATCAAACTTTACAGATGTGGTATTGTATCAAACAATCAATCATTTTAATCTCATTAAGAAAGGTTTTTTAATTTTATTGTTATGTAGCAACACAGAAGAGTAGCCAACTGGTAATTTAAATCTTAATATATAATAAAAAAGTTTGCAAGCTATTTTTGACCAAACCCAAACACTTCCATAATGAAAGGAAAAAATAAAGTTTTATACCTTCAGATCAAATGCAAATAGATAAGACAGTTCATGAAATGCATAGTGAGGTCTGGTTAAAGTATGTAGGTTGCGCTTTATGCATACATTGTACGCCCACATGTATAATGAAAACCAAACTTAGTGAAGCAAACTATTTGAGCTATGCACACATGTACACAGCAAGACATAGTTTGTGCAGGCGTCACTTAGTATGTTCACAAACTCCGTCAATGCTTTCCTTTACATCATACCCAATAAACATTTTCGTTGATTAAACACATTGTTGACTAAACTTGCTAAGTAATTTCAAGGCTTCCAAATCGTAATAATAACTTAATAGCAAAGCAGGAAGGGGAAAAGAAATATATTGGATTGGCATGCTATAGGTAGCCGTTTGTACGGAGCCACCTTGAACCTGGCACAACCAAACAGGGCGGGGTTGCTTGACAAACAAGGGTGAAAACTGTTGTATAAACAAGAATAGGTGAGCTTATTACATTGTCCCTTCAATGCCAATGTTAAAATGTCATTACCAATATTACTTTATGCAGTGTACCTAATAATGGAAATGTATTTTTTTTGTCAATGTCAATTGATACATTATTCGATTATTTTGAAAGTCTTATAAAATAGTGTGGCAGCCAAGTGGGCCACCTGATAGTAAATGATCACCACCACACCGACAACACTACAGGGTTGCAGATGGATTGCCACCCTAGAGGGCTAAGATAGAATGCCTCATGAGCCAGTAATTTTACTCTAAATAGATCATGGTTGACTTGATTATCTCAAAGACCAGTTATATCTAGTTGTTGCCAGTGAGATTAAAAAAGCGAACTACAAAGAGAAAAATAAAGACTAGAGGATTTTCCTAGGTAATCATAAATCGAGCAGCTTATTTGGTTTAATTAAGCTTTAAGTAAACTTATTAGTGATAAAAAACCCTACTTAAATTTCTATCTTTGATTAAGTATACATTTGTGATAAAGCTTCAGCTTACATAGTAAATAAAAATGCAAAATGTAATAAATATTGAAGATTTGTAAATCCTTCAAATATTAACTAAAAAAACAAGAAAAACAAATCATACCATGTTTTTCTAATGGTTAGCAAGCCTTTGCTGGGTCTCTTCCCACTTGCATCAGTTATAACAGAAAACCTGTCACTGAGGCTCCGCTTCACTTCTGGCAAGTTTCTCAGCAACCTGTCCCCCGAAGATAATCTCAGAGATTTACCGGTCACCAGCGACTGCGATTTCTTAGGTCTTATCTCAATGTCTTCAACAGATTCACTCACTTCTAGGTCCGTCTGGACTCGTAGCGAAACCTTTTTCGCTTGCTGCCTCCTTTTAGACAACCTCAAATTATCGTTCGACTCCGGAACATCGCATTCATTGATCTCTCTACTTTTATTGTAACCGTGTTCGACACCATTCCCGAAACCTTGTACAAAACAGAGCATAATTTCGTCGGGATATGACTCCTTCATTTAGAAGGTCATCCCACTACGACACGTCGATTAAGGTCACTCGTAAGATTCGATTAGCGTAGATCTAAAGGTGAAGAAAGTGAGTCAATGAACATTATTTTATCATAGTGTTAAGACATCCATTCAAAAGTAGGTTAGGCACTCAATAGTAAACAATTTAACGTCACTGTTCGCGAATCGCAAAAAACGCAGTTAGATTCACAATTGGTAGATGCAGGATCACTTAATCGAACAATATTCGGATTATTACAGTTTTGTGAAGCTGTTTATTTACGTGGACCGTCAAATATTATGGTGGCAAAATGACATTTCTGTCAATACTCTGTGCCGGGTGGTGGGAGCTGCGTTCGGAAACACGTACGGCGCGTGTAACAGCTGTTAGCAAACTGAAACGGCTCGACTCGGGCTCGTCAAAGTTGCCAAGGCTTGTCTTTGCTTCGCGCCTCGCCGCTTCCTTGCCCCGCGTGAGGGCTTGACTGACCAACTGGCGCGACTACCACACACGTGTTGGCCCGCATACTTTACGAGGTGGCCTTAAACGAAGTATAATATTGGTATGGTAGTACACACAATGTGTATAGGTGGTATTTAACTTTTCTTTGCACAAAAGCATTTTTAGTAAAGAAAAATCTTTCAGAAAAATGGTCGCAAAACAAAAGGAAGAGGGATACGCTGAAATAATCTTGATTTTTGAAACTGGGGTTCTTTTAATGGTTTTAAAATTGCAATAAGGTCGATAGGTATCAGCCGTCCATACGGGAGAGATTGGTGTGTAAGTTGAGACCGAAGAATAATTAGTAAGTTCGTGCGATTATAACTAGATATAATACCTAAGGTGTAAAAAATGTGTTCATTTTCATAGGATGGTAGTTACCGAATATCTGGTCACGTCTTTTGGCTTTGAATATTTATAAATATTATTATGTCAGAACTGTCGTTAGACACATCAAAATCGAACGTGACAACTTAATCAATGTTGTACGTCTACGCCAGACTACGTTTAAAACTGAGTGGATTTCGTTGAATAGACCACCAATAATTTAAAAGAGAAAATATTCCCCTAGATACCTGTAGGTAGCTACTTTTATTTATTTTTAAACTAGGGAACATGCCTAAATCTGTTGTATTTTTGCTATCGCGTGTTTGAAAGGATCAATACTTAGGCACAGGAATGTTAAGTCATACAGGCAGGATCACCAGGGTTACCGGGAACCAAACTTAGCACCCTCATTTTAAATGGACATATTTTATGGGAACTATAGGTAAGCAAAGCCCATGTATAGCCTAACCATCATGTTTAATCAAGTTAGAAAAAATTACACTGGAACAAGTAGTCTAATTCAGAGCTATGGTCCTATAGACAGATAAACAAACATACCTAAGGTTAAAACAAAACTTTCTTTCCTCGTGCCGCGTTACAAACATAGGATATAAAGTTTTTCCTCACTTCAGGCGAAAAATACAGACTTACACATCACAAGACCAGTTTCTTTATAGCTTAATTAAATTGGATTTTAAATGAATAAGTAACTGTGAAAAAAACTGTGTCCCTCTTCTTGTCAATCTGATTTTTATGAAAACCCAAAAGGTTTTAAAAATATATAATTATAGTTTGAATAGGTAATTCCATTCTTTAGAAATATATTTTATTAGTGATAAGGGCAAAATTTTAACCAAGAAATTATAACATGTGAAAATGAAAATAATCATGTTTAACACACCTTGTTCGCTGACGGTGTATAGTTATGGGAGCTCTACAAAGTTTTCAAGTTTCAGAAAAATTGGACCATTATATTAAGTAAGCACAAATCGAGTTTCATGAGCTGATTAAGTACATTGTTTGTCACGTACTTAATTATGCTTGTAATAGTTGTAATTGAAGCTAACGTGAGGGTGTTAATTATAGTCTGCCCTGAGAACGAAGGTTAATGAAATTCGGCAGCTGTTAGGTAGAGGCTTCGATTCCACAGTTTAATGAACCGAACGTAGGGTAGGAATATACTTAAGAGGTTCAATGGCTTTCATGCTACGACTTCATCCGTTTTTTTTTCGTCTGGAACAATACATACAATATTGTTGTTATTTATAAACAGGTAAGGCAGTATTGTTACCGAGAAAGTAAGTTCTGCGGAGAACTTTGACCGGTAAGTAACTTACAATATAAATTATTATTATAAAAGAGGTAACTCCCACTATATAATAGAATAGTAGAAAACGCACGAAAGAGGAATATAATTTTATATTTATTTAACTTTTAGCATAGTAGAATGTGGTGCCCTTACGTAATTTCTACTCGTGAAGGTTCAAGCGCAGTCATACGTTTAGGATACGAAACATGATTCTTAAGTGCAGAAAGCTTCCAGATATTTTTTTTTACTATTTGAACTAAAAAACGCTGGTGTGAATTAATACTACGAAATCTTAAGATTGACACAATAAAAGTAAATATTTTTGCTCCTTGCATAATTTACTTTATTAGGTAGATAATTACCTGCACTGCAAAACAAATACTGATAAATTGAAGATATTATTCCGCCGGCTCTGCCAACATCTGTTTATCTGTCAAATTAAGCAAACTACGAAAATGTTTGAAATAAAAACAAGGTAGTTAGCAGGTAGTTAATATTTACAAGAGTGCCTTTTAAAATATACTGACTAATACCTTCCAATAATAAATTTGGTAAACAATTTAAGAGTGTTTACGATTTCGCTGACGCATCGCAATAGGTGCCTTGAAGCAAGTGTACATCAAAGTGCAATGGAAACATTTCCGGGAACTGCGAGACTGACAAATCTAAATAATTATCAAGTTTTACTACAGTAATAAGAGTTAAGGCATTAATATATTTTGAGCTTATGATCTCACCTACATTTTTGAATTATTGGAATAATTTCGAGCGCTGTAAGACAGTGTATTGACGATCGGCTCTAAAATAGCCAGAGTTTCTTTGACTGGTAAAACTTTATGCACAGTAACTAATGCACCGAAAGTTTTAAGCTCTAATTTGGAATTAATCAACTATTCGAAAAATGATCTATTGACTTTCCATTTGATCTTTTCTTTGTTAGAAGTATCCAAACGGGCATTCAGGTTACAACTGTAATTTTAGTTGGTGAAGCACTTTAGGTCTTCTTTAGGTAGAACGTGGGTAGAACGAAGAGTAGAACCTTGTCTACTTACACGTCACATGTGTCATTTTTCGTTCGATGAATAGTTCCAAATATTATTCAGGTACCTAACTAATACCTAAATATTCTGTTTTTTATCATCAAATTAAAAATAAGGACATCTACATCCGCTTTTTTACGCGGAAGCAAAAACCCGGATCACGGGAATGTTTATTTCCGCGCTGTTTTACATCTTCCCAGTACACGTAGCTACCTTCGTAAACACGGACAAAATTAAATTATGACGACGTTCCTGAAAACTTTTTACGCGAGTGCTAGCTTTTAAAAGGCGAAGAGCTATTTCCTCATAAACTGTTTTATGAGTCATATCTTGCACCTAAGTATCTAAGCACTCGGGTTTAATTCAGTAGAAGCCGGTGGTTACATTCAGGTACCATTACGTATAGGACAAAGTAGGCAATAAAACTGGCAGCAAGTAACTTATCAGCTCTGGCTAGTTTTTGCAGTTGGGCATCCACCTACTTATAAAATATATTTATGGTTAGAATTAGGGTAAGAAGTAGGCGATAGTGGTGGGTCGTCGACGATTTTACACTCGACGAAACGAGACCGTTTACCGTCGACGATAAACTAGTTTAAAAAACAGTCTAATTTTCGACTAGTTTACGTCGTCGTCGAAAAGACTACTTCATCACATAAACGATTAGTGAACGTGAACGAACGAATGTCTCGTTTACCAATTTGACGACGGCAATGTTCGGGTTCACTCGGTCGATATCGGCCAGACGCTCGATAGTCGCGACACGACGCGACGCAACGGATTCGACTCGCGACTCGTAACCAGTCGACGAATAAACTAGTTTATCTGTGAACTATAAACTAGTTGAATCGTTCACGTACGAAAAACAGTTTATGTAAACGGTTCGTTCATACAACGCCCACCACTAGTAGGCGAGATTACCGCTTCTCGCTAAATGTCTGTCAGAGCGATTTCTTCACAAGCTAACGTTTAGTTTTCGATCAAGTTTAATTTACCTGCTAAAAAAACGAAAAAAAACTTGTGGTTTTTAAAATCTTTCTTGTGATTGGTCTAAGCCAGGGGTCGCCAAATGGCGGACCGTGGTCCGCATCCGGACCGCCGACCCATTTTGTGCGGACCGCGAGAACACAGCAACTTGTACTACAGTGTACGTAATTTAATAAAAATGTATCCCCCGAATCAATTTTCTGGACGTCAATTCGAAAACAAACGAGCGAAATATTTTTTCTATAAAATGTGCAGACCTCGCGAGCAAAACTAATTGGTGACCCCTGGTCTAAGCTAAGGATAAGTAGTAAGCAATTAGACAAGCTGTACCTAAAAGATACTGAATACCAGTTAACACCAACTGTAGTGGCCTAGTTACTGGCTATTGACGCACATCGTAAATATTAATTAAGTACCTAATCGTAATTAGTAGAATAATATTTTGGTCTAAATTACTATTATTGTTTGATCGAATGATTGTTTGCTCTAAAATATCTCCAGCAGTGGCAACTGAAAATTTCTCGAAAAAAAAATTAAATGGGCTATGTAGAGCCTATGTAGAAAGAGTAGATTAGAGGCTTTGTAGGACCAGGTTAGTTTTATTTTATAATTTTCCTGTACAGTCGAGTCAGTATAAGTACCTAGCCTAAATTCAGCTTAGACCAAACGTTCATTTGATCATCCGCTAGGTAGGCACCTATAAGGTCCAGTAAAACTAAACTATCTTCATCACTATGATTTGTCATCGAAGTTTTGAAATACGAACCGGACACCTATATTTACACGTGTCCTCGTAAACGAACGCCACTCTGCAATCTGCATAGCAAGCGGAAACTGTTACAAATAAGGCCGTTGCGAAGTCGGATTGTAAGCCCTTGCAACTTGAGCATATTTTTCTCATTCGCGGCAATTGGAACGAGGCTTCGGGACGCTCGTAAAATGCAATTAGTGTTAGGTATTAAATAGATGAACACAAATATCGGAGAGCCTAGCTTTGTAGATAGATAGATAGATTTATTTATCACCCTTTTAAAAGAACCTACTATTAAATGTCAAATATAAGTAATTCACAAAAGGATCGTCAATTGTAATAAAATAGTAATAATATAATAATAACTGAAATTAAATTAAAACAAAACAACAACAAACAAAAATAAAGTTAGGTAAATGAAATGTCAATGTAGATTCACAAAAAGATCGTCATGAGTATAAATTAAAAGCAATTTAAAATGTCAAATAATAAATATAAAACCACAAAATGTGAAAATATTGTCAGAAGTTAGGTGGATTAGACGACTTCTATTTTCTTCCCATTCCGACAGAGGAAATGCGCCAATATAGATGATTGTTAATCACTGATCCGCATCTTAATTAGGTTTACGATAGACTAATCTGAAATGAGCTGGCTTTGCTTTTCCCTGACTGTTAAATAGCTAAATGCAGGTAGTCTTGGAAATATTTATGCAGTATTGCTAGATAATAATCTACTACTGAGTTCCTACGTATTTAAGTATTTAAACATACATTAGCTCTCTTTCAGTGGGATAAAAAACTGGATCGTTCTAAGAATACTCTAGACGTTCAAATGTTTTCCGGATGCGACAAGTCAATAGTAGCTACTTCTGTGACGTCATTGATGTGAACGTAAGCGTCCAAATCGCCTGGACAGGTGTACCTAATGTGTTAAACCTATGCTGACGGTGCGT
This sequence comes from Pandemis corylana, assembly GCA_949127965.1. Lineage (NCBI taxonomy): Eukaryota > Metazoa > Arthropoda > Insecta > Lepidoptera > Tortricidae > Pandemis > Pandemis corylana. Next base: position 7,897,521 of record OX421866.1, on the reverse strand, counting down.
GGCACTCTTTTGGCATCAAAACGAAGGCGTGGCGCCAGGTGACGTCATTTTTACGACGGACAACGCAACGACGGGAGAACCCGAAATCTTTTGCCGCGAATGACGCGAATCTCATGCTATTTTCGCTTTCTCTTCCTCTAATGAGTGCTCCAAAAACACGAGCACTCTTGGAAAGCCATTAGCTGTGATGTGACAAGTTCACCAATCAGAAGAAGAGTGAGAGAAAAAGTGGAGTGAGAGCTCATTGACCTTTAAGACTTAAAGTGGATATTTAAAAAAAAAACAGAAAAATAATATAATGTAGTAACAAAGAAAAAAAGGATGCAAGCATACCTACTTCGAGGCTTCAGTATGCCATCATCATAGATAGGTACTCAAATATCGTGAGACTTTGTGGAATCTCAATCCAAATTAGCTTTCTTTTATCAAATCTCGCAATCTTAATGAATTTTGATGGCGTATGGTATCGGATTGGGTATTCCCAATTTAAGAAATTGTAAGCCCAATAATTTAAATCATTTAGACAGCGCAACCGTTTGGCGCTTTGCGAAAGACCGATTAGGTACTTAAATATTATGTAGTAGGTAGATAATACTTAGTTGGCGATTTTTCCTTTTAATGCGTGTCGATATTGTTTAAAATAATTTACCTATTTATACTTCGCGACGTAAACGAAAAATTTTGTTTCGATGACTACGATTTTATTATTTCAACATATTTTTAGACATCGTTTCACGTCGACGGTCCGAGTGAACGCGCTGAATATCTCTTTAAGCGCACATGATCAAGAACTGTTTTCTGTCACATTTTCGAGTGGTTGATGTTATATCTTGAGAATAAATGATCGATAATGATGATGTTGACCCGTACAGTCATCATCTCTGCGGAATTTCGGGTCGGGCAGTTCAAACTTTCAGGATTAAAAATTGCACACTTTTATGAATGCTAAGAAATGCTAGATAGTTATAAAGCTACCAATAAAATAGTATGCATAATACACAGCGTACTGTGCATAGTCATATCGCTAGCTCTCTTCTATTGTTAAAGTACGTCTCTAAACTTGACCTGATTCGCACAAATAGGAAAACGAGAACAACTAAGCATTTGTTTGGAAACCACGGTGGTAAAAAAGCTGTCCATTGCTACAAAAGAAATCTATAATAAATTTAAATAAATGTACTGATTTAATTACAGATATGGTGAGGATTCATTTATTGAAGGCATTCAATAGTAGAGTAAAGAAGAAAATGATAGAGAAAATGATTCCCACATAAAGGAGCAGAAAGTAAACTAGGTCACTGAGACTTTCAACGCTTAAAACGCTTGAATAGGGCAATCAAAGTCGTATTAATATAGAGCGCGGCTCTGGGACATCCTGTGGGATAATCGCAACTTGACACAAATAACCAAAATTCATTCTAGTTCTATTAATTAGCAAAAGCCCTCTTATCCCTTTCTGGTCACGAATCCCACTGGCTGGGTTGCCTGAATAAATAAAGCTCAATAGAAAGATAGAGAACGCACATATGCCTTGTAATTTGTTTGTAACTAATATACACATTGGCATATAAATTTAGCGGAACATAATAGGATCAAGAGCTAGCCAGCTAACAGTAATAACTTTAAGGATGTGTGAGTGTGTGTATACTTAGTTTCCTTTAACTAATTACGCGCGAAACACGTGAATCGATGTGACCCTTTAGGGCATCTGCTAATAAATCGGAGTTAGCTTGACAGCACATAGACGTTAATATCCAAAATGACGCGCAGAGAAGCCATGTCGCCACGTAAAGTCGCCAGCTGTAATAGTTAGTACATTACACCCCGAGGGTGGTGAAATAAAGAATTTCTCAGTCCGCAGGAACTTGTCGCACGAGCCAAAGGCTAGGGCGATAAACATGCGACCTGAGTCTCTAGTGTAAGTTTTCGCATATAAAAACGTGAACGCGTTCACGTAAACGTCTCAATAATTGGCAGCGTCACTTGCGGATCGAAACGGCAACAAACTGTTCTCATTTATTTGACATTTTAACGCAAACGCGTGCGAGACATATTTTGTGACCGAAAACTTACACAAACATACTGAGGCTTTCTTTGTCACCACCCGAGGTGTGTAGTAATTTAACGTCTTCCTCTGGCCAGGAAGTGGGAATTTCCGCATCCGTAGCGGGCGGTAAATTGCTACTTACGGCCCGGGGAACGTAAAAAAATAAGTGGTTACTAGATTACATTCATCTTCTCGTACTCACTCCTCAAAAATGATAAGGGGCCAAAACATAAAGTAGGTACGAGAGAAGTCATATGTGGTTGATTCGTAAATTTTGACATTATAAAATGCGGTTTTATCAGTTCACACAGTGACACAGTAAAGAAGGTAATATTATTTCACCAACAACAATGTCTTTAACACGTGAACCAATTCAGCACTTTAGTTGGGTCGTTTACCTTATTTGATTTTGTGTTAAGTACTGAATGGAACCGATTCGTTTTTATTACGGCTTTGTACACGATTTTTTTGTGAAGAAACCGTAAAAGTTACGGAACAAAATAATGATCATTATTTATGACTCCTAATCCGGGAAATGTAACCTAATTCTATTCAGTAGGTCGTCTTATCGAGATACGGAAGGCGTTAACGTAGTTTTAGCCACGTTTTAGGTTTAATGTACGTACACGATTGATGTAGCTGGGTAATACTTAGAAGTTAAATGAAATATCAGAGTACACCTACATTCGCGAGGAAAACGAGCAATTTGTTACGTAAGTCGTAAGATCTTAGTGAGAACATCTACAGATCTTTACCGTTTCACGCAATACTTTTTTACGTTGGACAAATAATGTGATCCTTGATAATAATAAATCAAGTAAAATGATGGGATCACTTCGGTACTTCTCACAATTTGTGAAAGTCAAAGTTCATCGCAATAGTTTATTCTATTTTGGTAGATGGATTCGTAAAAGTTGCTAAAGTTATGTCTTTTATTATTCAATGTCAATTTACTGTCGAAATTCTTTGTAAGTAGGTATCATTGTACCTAGGTGCATTATATTTTTCCACTTTTTGACTTAACATTATTCCGACCAGCAATTGTTTTATTTGTGTGTAGGTATAAACTTGAATGCTTGATTAGCATTAATAGTAGATTTCGTGACTGTATCAATAAATTCGTTCGTGTTTACGATGGAACATAGTATAAGAAAATACGTTATAGCCCTTCACACTAATCAAGGTGAGAATTTAGTACGTAGCTGCGACGTGTTTACTGCTTTTAAATGGTATAAACAACAACATCTAAGTTTACCGAAATGTTATTAGCCGGTTTTTATTTTTTGACCTCTCCGTTTTCGTCAGGTACTACACATTTGAGTACTATTGATTCTAGTCTTACGATATTTGACAATGAGATTGTAGATACTTGAAATAAAACTGCTATCTCAAAAGATTAGGGAATTAAGGTCCGACCACACCAGTGCGTAAAACACGTCGACGGTGCGTTTACGCAACAAAATATATGAAGAAACGGTGAGAGAACGTGGCGCCTACGACACGTCACTGCGGTGTGGTCGCTCCTTTACTCAATGTAAGGATGTCATATAAATATATATATACATTTCGTGGGTCAATTTACATCAGTTGATTTTGTTCCGAACTAAGTTAAGCTGGTACTTATACTAATTGGCACTAAACAATGGCTAAACATACAAGTATAGCTAAGTATTGAATTTTATAAGGGTTTTACTGCATAGCTATTGCCAAAACTAAATTCTGTTAGTAGGTTCGTTATCACTATCCCGATTTTCATAATAATGTGTAGGTATATATCTTTACTCATGAATACCTATATCACATTCAAAGCTTAAGTTTAACTACCTACCTACTACTTATTTAAGTAAACAGTCACATCCATCCTTCATATACCACGCAATTTTAAACACGATGTGAATTTAAAACGAACCTAAAACAACCACACTTCCACAGTTATATATAAAGTAAACATTTTTGCAGCTTACTGTCTTCTTTCGCCTTCTATTGATATGCTCCGTCGTCCTTTTAAAAAGGCTTTCCGCAATGTAGCTATCGGCAAACTGTCTCTTCTTAAACTCCATTTGACTCGAGGATGAGATTCGATATTAGTTTCACTCAACATTACGTCCATTTTGATGTTTATTTAAAAGTACACTTTAAATCCACAAAATAAGACTTTTCAGCGTAAATTTTCAGTATTTTTATTATGTTGAGACATCTTTACCGTGTCGTGTCGAGCACTACACAAAATACAGGACGGGCATTGTTTCACCACCTTATCACAGTTTCATATTTACATTCAAGATAGACAGGTAAATGAACAAATACTCTTACTTACCTAATTAGTGTTATTAGTGTTTTACTCGCTCATATAGTTTTGTACATAGTGATTCTTTAGTGCGAATAAACAAAGCAGAATAGGTACTTATGCAATGCAATTATTGAGATTGTGTAATGTTTGCGTAAGTACGAGGATACTTGTACCTTACAATATGGAATAAATCAACGCGTTACAAGATTTTCTTAACGACTTACTTAATTCATGCATGTCTGAAATTGTATCGCGTTGGTTGCAACCTCAATCTCAGCGCAGTCTGACAGAGAGATAAGTTTAAAACTTGATAAGTACTTATATCTCTCTACTTATCAACTAGAGACTCTCTACAAAAAGAATTAAAATTGTCAAGAAACTAGATATTGGAGAAACACATCAGTCTCTATCGACTTACATCACATTAGTTAACAATTATTTTTCGCGATTGTTTTTCCTTTATCTCTATTAGGTTGTATCGTATGCTCTATGGAAAAAAGTAACTCACTGTCCGGGGATGGCCGGCGTCGGCACCCGCAGGTGGTGGGAGCGGCGCGGGTGCTCCGCGTCGCTACCGTCGCTGGCCTCCTCGCCGACGGCGCAGCTCGACCCACCCGCCGACCTGCACACAAATACCTCGTAAGGTCCACCAGTGTACGAGTACGAAGGTACAACCCAAGAGCGTCGCCAAGGGGGACAAGGGCTGCTGCTGCCACTGTTGAGGATCGAAACATGTAGCTTTTATTTTTTGTCAATGTTGACATTCAAGTGCCGCCACATTGGATGACCTACCGATGGACGCTATATTTACTAGCCCCCCCCCCCCCCCCCCCCCCCACTTGATCATCGGCTGGCAACGCCCTTGGTACCACCACTTGAATTAAACCGGGGAGGTCAAGGACCTACGAAGAGCTTAACCAAAAAATTAAAGGAAAAGCCGTCTAATTTTTAGTAAGTACAAAACCTCGAGGAGAGACGTGTGGAGAGGACTTGGCCCAGCAGTGACGAGTTTTCCAGACAACCCAATAAGCACTGGGTACTCTGAAGTAGTCAACTCAACTGTCAACTGATATATTTTTGATATTGGATGTCTTTTAGTAAAACATGGGAGCAAAACTAACTAAGTTGTATGACCAAGCCATCATTCCCTTTTGCTTCAAACAAAATACATTCTGAAATCTATTTAGGATCCCCTCGACACAGGCCGATAGTTCATCTATCCGTCTCCTCTTTTTAGTTAATTTAATTTGGTTTATTGCCTAATGTGGTAGGTATTTCATTTGGTAAAATATCAGTATTGATAAATCCCAATACTCTTGCGATACTTTCACATTATTTACAGCCTATTTCCTACGCAATGGCCCATTTTATATGAACGCCGGTGGGCAGGATCTTTTTTATCGGTTTTATGTTCACTGGGTACCGATAAAGTTGTCTCAGTGGCGTCAAGGCACAGGCCTTTCAAGCTAATAAAATAAATCGCTAGTAAAACTATGAAAACATGGACAGGTAGAGACAGACGTCATAATGTTGTATCGTATGCGCTAGCAATTAATTAGCTTGAAAAAACAAAATAGGAGCTTTTTTATGACTATTATGTTAGGTACTTGCGTTACTATCTATTCTACATAGGCGTGTGTATGAAAGTATCTACCAAATTTCAAGGCAATCCCACATTAAAAACAACAAACAAGCCAAGTACCTGATAAAAAGCTCGTAAGAATACATGCAAAGATTATCTATATTATCTAGCATAAGATAAACTAATACTGTTTAACTAGGAAACTCACAGTAGCTTAAACATGTCTTAATCATGCAATACATGTATTATAACAAATTAATTAGCAACGTGTCTCTCATGCCGCAAAGTAAAACATACAAAATCATCAAATAGCACTACTATTACAAATAACTAAATTGGATTACCTACAATCATTTTGATAAATAGATAAAGGGTTTAGAAGATTTTTTTAAGCAGTTTCAGCGTAGCGATGTTATTATTTCGGTTATGACTTATGAGTTAGGTATAATTGTTTCATAGAGAAAGAAGAAGCAACAAAGTTATTGTTTTATTCCAAGGACGCAAAGACGCAAACCTATCCGAAAAGTTTTTATTTATTTCAAAACTTTTTAAGCCGATAGAAGGGTCCTATTTTAACCATCGCTAAAAAGATATTAGGTATCATTTTAATAGATTTCATTCTTAAAAAGAATTTTAGTAAAATGAAATAAAATGAATTATGCACTCTTATATCCTCGAAGAATGAGCAAGGTACTTGTGTATTTCATGTCAATGAAACAGCTTATATTGAAATGAACTCCGAATGATGTTTCTAATGAGGCATTAGATGTTTCTACTTGACTATCATACATGTTTAATCTTTCATGGAAAAAGGGTGGGAAACGAGCAAGTGAGCCACCAGATGGAAAGTGATCACCGCCACCCATAGATAAGAACCAGGAACTCCAGGAGAGTTGCCTGTGCGTCGCCGTATAATCTTTCTTTTACAACTTTATTCAAGTTTATAAGAAGGTACTCTTATTTTGAGTGAAAATAGAGCGAGAAAACTTGTATATACATTATAAGAAACTATCTAAAGATTAGCTCCTTTTATGTGTGCATTAATATAGTGCATTGTTATATCAGTACATGCTATTAAGTTAGTACCTTCGCATTTTAAGCTCTCAAAAAGCTGGAAGCTGCGTCTAAGCCACGGTATTTATGTTAGAAATAAACTCCATTCACGCCATGCCGTTACCTAGAAACATTAACAAATGAAAGCTATTAAAACTACTATAAATTCTATTGAATAACATTTAAAAATTTAAAGCGCTTAGGAAAAATAACAGTTTATTTTTTTATTCGTTTACCATCGACCATAATTAGGCCCGCAAAAGCACGTATAAAGTTAAACAACATAATAAATAGACATCAATATTATAGTTTCTCTGTGAACTAATCTTTAATATTATCGTCCATACTTAATTTAGCCTATACTTTTCACTACATAAATGTATGATTGAAGAAGTTATATGACGTAACTATATTATAATTTGAATGAAATCATGTAAATATACATTTTAAATCTTTAAATTAACAAAACGAATCGCTGAAAATATAATTGCACGTGCATAGTTATGCGATAACATAGTTGAACGACGATAGTTATTATTTAAATGCGTTCGTTATTGTCAGGACACCGGTATATATGTAACAAAATTTTGAATAAATAGATCAAACTGGAAAAAAATAAATAATAATAATAAAAATAGGGCCCTCTGATATTGCCGTGCCCTTGCAGGGTGTCACATGTAGACCTAATCAAAATACTCCATCTTATGCCTGTAATGTGATTTGCAATAAATTATTTTGATTTTGGATCGGGGGCGAAGCCACGGGTAACATTTAATTTACTATACATATTTTCTTGAAATACACAGAGGATAAAAAGCGTTCATGTAACGTATTATGCAATTACCTAGGTACTATAGCAATGAAGTCGCTATCAATTAAAAAGTTGAAAGTAGTCTTTTATCACTGATTAAGACCGAGACCATCGGATACTTGAAAAAACACCTGGTCTTGATAACAATAATTGAATCCAATTTGGACTGAGATATAGATATTTAAATTTCAAACAGTTATTTACATTGGATCGCTGATTACTTGAGACCTTCTGATGTTCTACCATGCACACTAATCATCCTGATACTTAAATATTTTTTCAGTTACGACAGTTCTAAATCAATTAAACATGCTATTAAAGTTGAAACGGACGTTTGAAACGAATCAACTAGAAATAAATGATTGTTAAAAGTTTTTAGTCCAAAAATTGGTTCTTCGTTAAATATTTAAGCGCTTTGAAAAGTTTAGTCCGATTCGGTGCTCATTTACGAAATGTATTTGTATAACTGAATACTTTGTTATCGTAATCATTATATTTTTTTCATTATAACCATGATATTTACAAGATCTTTTTTTTGTTCCAGCCAGTACTTACCTACATAAAATCGAGGGAATGGGCGAAAATCATAGGAATCATGTTGTAGGCGATGCGGCTAGCATCCTATCACTATTTTGATTCTACTTTCCGCTCTACGCCCAGTCTTGCTAAACGTGGCATGGAGGTCTTGTTACCCCAGGCTCTGTCTACCCCGTAAGGGATAAAGACGTGATTTGTGTACGTATGTAGTACTTATCTAAGGACCCTGTCAGGGCGTAGCAAAATATAAAACACGAATTTGAAATGACCACGTTTTCGGATTGTATAGGTAGGTATATAGACATACGGGTATTATACTTATCTTCGGATCATATGAGTCAGTACTTAAAACTAAAGTTGAAACAAATGGAGCACTAGGTGTATCAATTTAAATTTAAACTTACCATTTTGGTCTGAGGCCAACGGTTGATAAGAAAGCCATTGAAATGCGTAGATAGTTTTATTTATGAGCTTTGTCAATCAAAATATAATAATCAAAATGGTATGTAAACTCGACAGCATATATTCGAACTTTCTATATACTTACCAATCCACAAACCAGCTCGCTGTAGTTATCTGGAGCGATCCTTTCATTTTTGTTTATTCGTTTTTAAAATTCTAATTGATTATGTTCAATATATTCAGCAACGTGATGAATATTCAGCGACAACTAAATAACTTCATAATACTCCATTGTTTTTACGTAAAGTCCTATCATATTATCAGATAGCCGCTATTTATCGAGAACCAATTGATGGGCTTAAGTTATTGTTAAAGTATTAATGACTCATATACTAAATTACTAATTTGACTTACCTAAATATTCTCTTCAATCGACTAATGACTTGATATTTTATGTACACTTTTTCCACTCGAATTGCGTCTTTCTTCACACACCATGAGATATCTCATTATTATTCAAAAATCACTAAAATTATCGAATCATGTCAACGTCAATTTCAGTTTAGAGTTCTTAATAAATTAATAGTTATTTTCACTGGAAGAACAAGTTGAGCTGAAGCTAAAACAAAATTAGATATTGAAGTACGAGATGAGTGAGTGGGTTACTCAAAAGTTACCGTTAGAAAAATTCTCAAACACCAGAAAAACCAAAAATCTTAAGAATATTCTTTATTTTTCATCCTCCGCACCCCAATTCCACAAAGTGCTGGTATTACATTCCATGTTTTGTTGCGCATCTGACAACACACGTGATAGTGTCTAAGCGAAGACGTGGTCTAATGTCTAGGATGGAGCAGGCTTGTCTATTAAATTGACCACTCTCCCTAGACTTAAAGACTGCCAGATGAAGTCAGAATGTAGTATTCAGGGATCACTGATGCAGCCCACCTGCCTGTCGGACAAAAAGATCCAGCCAAAACCCCATTAGCGCATTCTACTTAAGTACATCGCGTATTGCAGCAGGTAGTTTGTGTATTGTTAAGGTTTTAACTATAGGTAAAATAGGTGTGAACTGGAACTGGTTCAAGGCTTCATAAAAATAGGGCAGTGTTCCGGAGGCTATAGCATAATTTATGGTTTCCCATTACACCTAGTATCGACCAACAGTTTTGTATTGTTATAGATACTTGCGTAACCTATTATGCTTAAAAATGTTTTACATAGGGTTACGTTCACTGCGATGACTTACAAGTATATTGGATTACACCTACACAACATTCAACCACCCATTATCGCTATAAATATGTACTTATTTACATAAACGCTTGCTTTCTTTTATGGCCGAAGAATCTTGCATTGGTACTTTTAAATAATGTTTGTGGTAGGTACATCTATATCTTCTTCCTTATGTTAGATTGAAACCATATCAGATGGACACGAGAAGAAAATTTTAGTAGGTAAGGAAGGTACTTTTGATTCTGAAACTTCAGTTTGTTCTTGAGTTTTGTATTGTAATAAAATGCTTCGGTTTACGAATAAAGCTACATTTCCAATTAATATAATAAATTAAATTAGAGCAGAATAAGAGTCAAGAAAATCTTGGCGTAGCGAACATGAAACTTGTTTGTCTTTCCGCATAGCAATGTGGCCTACAAATTATATCTGTTTACCTTGATATTGAATATTACGACCAAGTATGGCAGCATTGTATAAGAATTGAAATGTGATGTAAGAATCAGTTATTATCTAATACATAACATTTTTCAACAGTATTATTTTAGTAGTTATGCGGAAATATTTGTCTATATAATCTTCCGCGACTTAATTTATGGAATAGTCCTTGGAAATCATAGGAATGTAATAATAACAAGGGTTTTTGGTTAAAAGGGGTGAAAGTTCATTACGTGTTGTTGCATTGCATTTTGGTTAAGATTGGTACATGATTAAAAATACAAATCTATCCCCTCAAAACGGAAGTTAAGTATTTAAAATCGTTTTTGTATCTGGAGTTAACGACCTCACAGGGATCCGTTAGTCAGATGACGAATTTGTGTATAAGTAATAAATAGAAGTTGCGAATTTTTAACCCATTTTATGAGACAGCAGAAAATTTGCACAGGTTTTAAGAGTTTATTATAGTTTTAAGTAGTAAACATTGGAAATAGTTAAGCGTTATTTCTGTGAAATACTCGAATCTACTCTGCTGAAATAAGGTGATTAAAACGTAACATTTAAAATATTGAAAATATGTAAATAACGAAAATTTAATCACGATTAAAATCGACCAAATGACATAAAGTACTTCGATCGCCACAGTTATTATGTTATTACTCAAACTTTGAATAAAACCTAGAAATCTAACACTTCGTAGGCTTCACGCTCGAAAATGCGCACGCAGAGATATTTGCACACCGAGTTCACCACAACATCCTTGACTTAATCCTTCGATTATTTAATATTTTTAAACCCAATCAATAATAATTTTACACTCAATCCCTATTTTACAACACCGTTTCACGACATACACACAAAAACGCCCTAAAATCGAGTAACTTTCACACAAACCAAGTAACTAGTAAAGTAACATTTATTTATTAAGACGACCGTAGTTTGTTTTTTTTTTGTGAAAAACTGGACACTACTTTTTTATTACACAGATATTCCGTGTTCACAACAAAATTCACATACACACTGTCCCCAACAAACCATCGAGCTGTCATCTGGGCCGTGACAGTAGAGTCATGCCATTTTAAACCTAATACATAAGGTTATAAAATCGCTGGTTGTATGAATCTACTTCAGCCTAGAGAAACATGCGCGGTGGTGCATTGCGCATAATATTGATTGCAATTACATGAATGACAGAAAAACTGGCGGCAATTTGATTGTTTGGAGTTTGAGGGAAAATTGTGGAAATCAATTTCTCAATTATATTATTTTAATTAATAGAGTCAATATGTTATGATACCTATACGTATACGCTAAGCAAGGCTAACAGGAAGAGTCATTTACTCAAGAAGATAGAAAAACGTATGCAGCCTTCCAATTGTAAAACGAAATAGGTAAGTAGGTACCTACCTAATTAATTAGCCGAAGGTTAACACTACGTTAACTTGGGACTAAGTGGAGTGGTATAGAATGACTGACTGTCCATCTCCATGTTTAAATGGCATTTTCAGGGGTGCTTTTTAAAAATCAGGTCGCTAATTGTTTTATAAAAAACTAACACGTCTCCCTACACAATCTTCGTCATTAAACCTACTTGCTAAAATGCTGGTCTCGAATTCTCCTAGACACCTATCTCACACACTAGGTACACGGTTTCGGTTACGGTTGCAAATATGAAATTATTTCGGATTATTCGGTAGTTTCTGCTAGTTATTGCTATGGATTTAAAGATTAGATAAGTAATTATAGTAGGTATAGGTAGGTATATTTTTATATTGGATATCCGGTAAATTCGGTCACGGTTACGCGACTCCGTGGCATCCCTAATCCCGGATGCGCTATTGCAGCTGTGGCCAAGTGAAATTGACTTACGTGACATAGAGCTTGGGCCGTATAGTTGGTGCTGTGCCAAATGCCTGCAGGGAGCGGCGAACAGCCACCGCCGATGGGAAGGCCAGGTAATCCAGGTCGGGATCTAGGAGATAAAGCGTGTTTTGTTTTAATAAGATGGAAGATGAGTAAGTGTGGCACCAGATGATAAGTGGGCACCACCATGTAATGGACGCGTGCAACTACAGAGGACTCAATGGGTTGCTTACCTAGAGGATTCAGATGTCTTATTTTCGAAACCAGAACACACCACCGCAGGTGCTGCTGCAGCAGGATTAGTGAGTAAGCTAACTTGTAGCAATCCAGGAAAGTAAGTAGATAGATAGATAGGTTTCGATATTTCGACGCAGTTGCGCGCATCATGATCACGGAAGCTAGCGTAAGTTTCGTATAATATTATGTGGTAGGCCCGATTATAATACCTATTTATTTATTATTATTTATTATTCTCTTTATAGGGGAAAAACATTAAAAAAACCATTAGGAACGTAGTGCAGTAAACATAGCCTATACCCTAAACCTAAACCCAATAACTAAGGGTTTGTGATAGATGTGGCAACGGATAAGAAACAAGGGCAGCAACAAGGTACCCAAAACCCAAATCAAAATAATCTTACTACCCTCCCTATGTAAACTTTTTTAGCTGGCAACGGCATCCCGCCCTCACGTTTTCATACATAGTTGAGATACGTGCAATGCGTGACACTCGTGACCAGTTGTCCAATAATACACATTGTGTGAGATGCTTATCTAACTGAATGCAATAAGGCGCCATTTTCTAACTACAACACCAACGACCATCCTGCTAATATTATAAATGCGAAAGTTGTGACGTTCGTTGTGAGGATGTGAGTGAGTGAGTGAGTTTGTTTCTTCTTCACGCTGAAACGACTAGATGTATTTGGATCAATATTGCAACGGAAATTTGCATTCTCGCCGGATAGCGATAATAAACGTGTCAAAGGTCGTAGCTACCTAGAGTCGCAACGTAGAGAGGAAGTACTTTTAACGCAAATTTTGATTCTGCGCTTACGAAATCGTGGCGAAAGCTAGTGTGTATCATACACAGAGTTACCTACATACTGCTATCGAAGAACATGGACCCAAGTCTGAGACAGAGCGCCCAGCCGCCGAACTTTCCTGTTTAGATGAACGTCTTGAAGGAAAGCAGGTAGTTACGACCCAAAAACAAGTGGATGCAGGTGGCATCTGGTTCATTTAGCCGTTGTAAGGGGCGTTTTTGTTCGACATTGGACGACTTACGGCTGATGACGATAACAAAGAAGCATTGATCGTAGTCGCATACCATCTTCAGCGAGAGAGCAGAACCCCATCCGAGATAGAGTTCTCCCTAGGACTGCAAAGCGAGCCGGTCTTTCCTAAGTACGCCCTGTAACGCACGGTATCACTCGAAGGTACAAGCTAAACTGTAAAGTTAGCTTTAGGTACACTCTAACAAACATTGATTGTAGTCGTATACTATCGTCAGCGAGAGAACAGAGCCCCAAGTCGGGATAGAGCGCACCCGGGACAGCACCGCAAGCCGATCCTTCCAATAGTACGTCCCGTGACACGCCGTTGTCGCTCGGAGGTACAGTCAAAATGTAAAGTTAGCTACACAGTAACAAGCATTGATTGTAGTCAGTGTGAGAGTAGAGGCCCTAGTCCGACCTAGAGCCCCTCCAGTATGCAGCGCAAACGTTCTTCCAGAATTACGCAATGTCGTCACACTCGGAGGTGCAAGCCAAATTGTAAAGTTAGCTACATACCTACTTATAATATTGATTGTAGTCGCATACCATTGCCAGCAAGAGGTACCTACTGCAGCGCGAGCCGATCCTTCCTGAAGTACGCCCTGTGACGTGCCATTATTGCTCGGAGGTGCAAGCCAAATTGTAAAGCTAAGCTACATATTAATAATATAGATTTTAGTCGCATACCATCGTCAGCGAGAGAACACAGCCCCAAGTCCGAGATAGAGCGCCCTCGGGACTGCAGCGCGAGCCGATCCTTCCTGAAGTACGCCCAATGACGCGCTACTGACGCGCGGAGGAGTCGATTGAATCTAGAAAGAACCAGAATTTTAATCGAGACCGTAACCTAGAGCGTTATAACGAGCGAGAAGCCTGGATTTTGTGGCTTTAAAACGTGGGTCACCAACTCGACAATTGTCGGAGCCTATTGACAATTCAAAATGCAACTTGTCACGGACAATTGTCGCAGGTATTGGTCAAATAGTGGCCTACCTGGCGAGGTGGTGTAGTTAGTGAAGTTGCTTTCACTTGTAAAGAGTAAAAGCCGGGTGGAGATTAAATTTTCATTTATCGAAATTGCATATCTAGTTTAGTACAGTTAGGGTTAACAGTTAAGTTAAGATCGGAGTCGGATAGCGCGAGATAAGGGTAACAACGGTTAATTAGTTTAAGTTTAGAATTTGTTATTCCATATACATACTATATGTAAATATGACGTCAAGTATTTGGAATGACAGATTTTTCCAGATTTTTTTAATTCCTTCCTCATGCCGGTTTAATAAAAAATCAATACCTAGTTGCTTTGCAAGCTTCCATGCTGGTCTGGGAGCAAAGAAAAAACATAGAATGTACCAGTTGCTTCTCTACCCGCGCAGATGGTAAAATCCCATCGAGGGAATGGGCGATTATAATAGGAATCATGTTATAGGCGATGAGGCTAGCAACCCATCACTATTTTGATTCCTTTTTCCACCTTTACACCCGCAATCTTGCTAAATGTGGCCTGTAGGTACCTGTTACCTTAGGCTCTGTCTACCCCGTAAGGGATGAAGACGTGATTTGTGTGTGTGTGTGTGTGTGTTTGTGTTAGTTGTCAGATGCACAATGATTTATTTGGCACAAGTGTGTCGAAACACATTTACAGTGAAAGGGTTATACATATATTAAGAAGTAGTGTATTTTAGTAAGATATTTTGAAGCATATTTTGGGATTCTATCTTAGCCCTCTAGGCTGGCAACGCATCTGCAATCCTCTAGTGTTGCAGGTCTCCAAGGGGGGTGATGCTCACTTGCCATCAGGTGACACTTGCTCGTTTGCCTTCCTTGTCGTATTTTTTTAAAGAAGCATATAGGTAATCTATCTAACACATTCATACCTATCTACCTACAACGAATCTACTTAATTGATCTAACACATTCATAATAACTGTAGGTAGGTATACGGTTAATTTCAGAACAGCTACCTAAGTGCTAGGTAAGTATAGGTTAGTAGGTACTTGATTATCTACTGCACAAACTACGAGCAAAGCTAAGATAAATTTCATAATTCACGCATTACCTAAATAAAGCTGAACTTCACGCGTGTAGTTATACGTACTTAACTGTTTGTCTTACTCGGTTAAAAATAACCGTAACCTTTAAAAGTGACAGATGCAAATGGATTTTCCTCTCAGCTTTACACCCATTCGTAAACAATCAAAATAACGTTCAGTTTAACATTTTACAAACGGCGAAGTGCATTTTATTTTTACAGTGAAAGTACCAAACATATTTCCTTTTACCTTTTCAGAGGCGTGTCAGAATTTCCAGAAGAACTCGACGATGCTGAAGTGTCGCTGGTATTAGAATCCACATGCCTGTACACTTCGAAACTTGCGCTTTTACGGAGCGTCATTTTGCACTTCTACACGATAGTCACACTTCACTTTGCACTAATTGTATCACAGGATATTTCACTGCGTAACCCGTGAAGTAAATCTTCATAGAATGAATGAAAACCGGTCGCAAGTTGTCACACACTTCTATATTTACGCGCCGCTGAGCGACGCACGCGCTACTCCGGCCGGCATGCGCCCGAGTTTTCGGCTGTTTGACTTTGACTCATTACATTTTAGCGATAGCACCCACCTATTTTGTGCTATGTCGACCTGAATTATTTGATGACTCCTAGAATTGGCACCCACAATTCACAGAATTCGCAGATTAACAGTTTCGTAGATACGTTTTGAGTAATTTCCCGTGAAACTAGTGAATAGTTATCGTGCACTTTGTATAACTAACACTATGGCTTCTCGCCAATTAGAATAAAACAATAGATTAGATAAAAGCTGAACGATTCGTTCAGAGGTCGTGGGTTCAAATTGAGCAAATACCTACGAGAATTTTAGATCTCTTTTTCTTTGTTGGACACTCTTAGATAATTGTCAGTGGTGGTAGTTGCGAGGACAAGGCACATGGAGAGATACTTGGTAGGATTTTCTATGAGCTATGTGCTTCCATTTCTGCCAGAGGCCGAAATTCGGTCAAGTGCGCTAAGCTGCAAGCCCTAGTAATCCAGTCATGTTCAATGTTGCCATATCCGATTTTTTGAATGTGGGAATTGTCGTTCGTTTAAATTATTAAACTAACAAATAAAAACAATTTCCACATTCAACACGCATTCACGAATTCGCGTTGCTTTAGCAACACTATTAATAGTAATTAACTCATACCTAACTCAAATAGCTGCAGGGACTTTTGTAAAAAATCAAAGCACTAAGGAGGTACTTAGAGTAACAAAAAATACAAAGTTATTTCGTTATTTTTTTATTCAAAATATATAATAACAAGTTTTTACTACCTACATTCATAATTGTGTACTTCCAAATTGTGAGTTTTTCGGAATCTCGCAACGCAATATTTAAAAACAACACTATAACTTCTACCCATACAAACCACTTAAAGCAAAATTGAGGCTAGATTCCGCTCCGTGAAAATTGGAATACAGGTCAGAATCTTACAATTCCTTACATTAGTATTAAGAGATCTGACGGTCTCAGAATCTCAAGATCTGTGTCACAAAAGCTACAGTACACATCCCAAAAATTACATGTTTAAGAAATAGCACAAATTCTTTAGCTTTTCCTAACATTGACAGTCGATCGTTACAAAAATCTAGTCACAAAGAAAATGTCTGACATTATTTTCGCCTTAACAATAGCCTTTTAGTCACATTATTAAAGAAACGAACGCGAGAACATGAAAAACAAATGACAGCCGCACCGCCGTCCATTTAAAGTTTCAAGATTTTTCGAAATAATCTTCGATCAACAATACAACTAGATTCATTGATTGATAGCTCTGAAAACGGCCAGAGAAATAAGACCACAAAATAAATTTGCTAAATGAGAAATGAAGTACATTTTTACCATACAATAATAAACATATATGAAGTACATTTTTTTATTTACTAATTGTTATTTTTAATTTTTATTTTGTTTTGTTTATTTTTAGTTGGGGCTGTTGTTGTCCTATGCGTCAAATAAATGTATTTTCTTTCTTTCTTTCTTTCTTTCAATTTTTTGTAGATTTTCTACTGATTATTGCTGTGCTGTGCGTGCGGAATGGATATCTATGGTCGCGGTAAAAAAGAGAAAACCATAAATATATAGGCATTATCGACTATATGTTCGGTTTATTTTATCAAATTTGACTTCCAGTTAGGAAATAGCCAAATGCATAGTTTACAAAAACGGCGATTCCCAAATTGCAGGTATAGTTACCTACAGAAAATGTTTCAAATAAGATTAAGAGAGGTGAGATAGAGCAGAGGAGTTATCAATTAAGTCCAGCTACAATAATAAAGAAGACGTAAAGCTTCAAGTTCACGCCGTATGACATTTATAATAATGCCGTTAATTGCAAATTCACGTCAAACGATACCAACAATAAAATAAGTACTAGGTAATCCTAGCTAAAATACAATTTCACCGAAAATACGATGGATTAATCAAACCATAGTGTTAGAAATTTGAAATGTTTTCAATTATACATTTACTAATTAATTAACTTAAATTACTTAATTATAAGTACATTTCATTTTAAGACAATATTTGTATTGGTAAATTTGTTTGCGTCATATCTCTCTTAAATAAAAAAATGTCTGTAGTAATAATGGCGACTCCATTATTACTCTGTTCCTAAAATAGAATGACATCTTTTTGAAACGAATGCAGTTCTTTTGTTTATCGGACGCTTTCGCTCGTCTCGTGACGGAACGTCGTAAGTGTTATATACAATTACATATTATTATTTGGATCTTTGTTGCTTAGACTTAAGGTACATTTTAAGTTAATTTAGAAGGTAAAACAGACATAGCTAAAGTATTAGCAACACGGCCACTTTTTCGCTTTGATTTTGTATGATACCTTGAATCTAGTTGTATTGTTGATCATGTTAAATGTATGAAGGAGATTAAATTTGTGTTCCAATTCATAGTTTAAAAAAAACTCCACACAGTACACGGCACAGTACCACAGTTCACGTAATATAAAAGAATTTTTCAATATATTAGGTAGAATACACAAACAACCGATTGGCAAGCGCCAGCGAACTCACAGGACGCAGTCATATGATAGAATAATTCAGGAATAGCCTCTGTTTACTGTAAAATACGACTGTTTGGCGTTTGGCGTTTGGCGACGCTTGCCAAACGTGTGTTCTCGACATTCACTCTCCGTATCAAACAGTAGGTACCTCACCTAAATGCTTTTTTTTAACTGCATCAAAAGCTACCATTGACTAATTTTAATTTCTTATATCTACATACATTTCGAAACAAATATATAAGTATAAGAAATACTATAAGAACTAAGTCGTTTCCTAAAGTGCTAAACTTTTCTTAATAGTAAGGTCTTCGTGGGTTGTTCTGAAACAGAAAAGGCCACATTTAGTATTCGCGGGCAGTATGATCATTTGCAAAGTCCAGTCATAACATTAACACCATCGAACCCTCTTATCCTGGTTACTAAGGAATATAGATAAGACAATTAAGATACTAACATTAGACTAGATATTACTGACACAAGACCCACCCCCTCCCCACCTTAGCCCTCTAAGCCGACAAACCCTTTTTCTAAGTTGGTAACCACTTTTCGCGCCCGGTGCATCATGATTTTAGCACCCCCTGCCACCGACATCTCCGTTCGCTCTACCCTAGGGCAGGTTCTGTTTACAACCTAGCTGGCGCCTGATGCTTTGTCTGCATCCCGCGGAAACTTTGCAATTTCCCGTGTTAAAAAATACGTGTAAATTTCTAATTACTGTAATTCACGAAACTTTATCGCGTAAAAAATACGTTTAAAATTACAACCCATCACTATTTTGATTCCCCATTTTCCATATACACTCACAATCATGCAAAACGTGGCTTTAGGTCTTGTTACCTTGGGCCCTGTCTACCCCATGCCTAAGGGATACACACGTGATTTGTGTATGTATGTAAAATTACCTCAAGGTTTCGAGCACATTATAGCAAACGTGGTCACGAGTAGACTGAAATGTAGGGTATCAAACTCGTATAGCTGTTTGAGTTTTTCAAACTACCCGCACTTATTTATTATTTTGTAGTGTTGCCCGTACCGTGAGTTGGTTATTACGAGTTGAAATGGCGTTTTTATTATTCTACATCTAAATTTATTCTAAAAATAATCTATTTACCAAGGGATTAGGTCTGAAGCGATACGCCAGCATCATTCGCTTCCTGTAAGCGTCGAATTCGTCGTCGTCGGGCGAAACGTTGTCAGATGCAGACGCTCCCAGACCCATGTTCGCGACCGGCTGGTTCGCTCTACAAGTGAGAAGATTTCACCACTAAAGTTAACGTATACGTAAATGAGACAGAATCGCGTTAGTTAAATCATTTATTTATAATTCAAAAACGGCAGAATAAGGAGAGAAACACAAGGAGCGGTGCGATGCCGTCTGCCGCGGCGGTACGCAGTAGTACGATGTAGTAATCCGACGGAATAAATATTTTTTTATGTAAATACCTATATAGCGTTATACTTACTTGTTAATGGGGTCGACAATACCGGTACCCTCAGCGCCGAGACCTTGACCCTCGCTCCATCCCAGCTTTTGTAGCATTTTGAAGCCTAGAATAACAAATTGTTCGCAAGTCTAGACAAACATCGTGCCAAGTAACCTCGGTAGCAGTTGCATACGTATAAGTATAACTATAATTGTCTTTACATCATTTACAAAGCGACTTTATGTTTCTGGTACGCACCAGAAACATGTAACAAAGCCGTGGTAGCCTAGTGGTTTGACATATGGCCTCACAAGCAGGGCAGCCAACACGAGTGCGCGCGAGAGTTATATCGCGCGCTCCTATGCTAATCGTTCAGGGGATCGATTCCGTCTAGATTTTTTTTGACGAAGGTTAAACAAACTTCAAGAGAAAATCTGCGCACACGGCGAAGCAGTTCCACTGTACGTGCGATCTTTCAGACTAGCAGTGGGCCCGCATGGGAACTAATTTTACGTGGGAAACCTGTGGTACGTAAATCCCTACTAATGTTATAAGCGCGAAAGTAGCTCCGTCTGCCTAAGCTTACGCTACGCTACGCACCTAAACCACTTAACCGATTTTAATGGAAATTGGTACAAAATTAGATTGAGTTCCCGCGAGATCGATAAGCAAATTTTGAGCAGCCGGAGTCGCGGGTAACCGCTAGTAATATATAAATAGGTCGAATGATGAAGCGACAAAACCAGTTCAGTAGATATTTTTTAGCCTAATAATAAAACAAGTTCTTAGCACAGTCTGTTTATTTAATAAAATGGTATAAAGTCAAATTGAGACAGCTTATTGTTATAAAAGAGACAAAGTTCTTCATCGAAAAGCATTCGTCAGTTTTGCACGACACGTGCTGAATATACTTCGTTTTTTAGCATTAGAAAGAAAGTAAACAATTTTGACATGTCATTTTATCCAAAAACACTTTTTAAAAATCTGTAACCCGAAAATACAAATCTAACTAAACTAACTTGCTGTGATATTTTTTTACTGTTTTTCAATAAAAATACATGTCAAGATTGTTTAGGTACCTTTTATCTAATGCAAAAACGAGGTATAGTTATGAGATGTTGATCATTATTTGTGTCAAAATATATTTTGATATTTCTGAACTTCATTCACCTTGATATAACTTTTCGATATAATATTTTTGTTTTAACATTATTATCTTTAGAGAATGTAGTAGTTGCATGTTAACCATTTTTTTCCCGGTAGTTTTTAATAATCTGCGCAATTCCACAAAAATAAAACAATTATATAAACAAACACTGGCACGTAAACATTTTCGTAACTCTTTCCCTCTCAAACTGTTTGTCACACGGCGCATTCATAAACAAAATTATCCCATTCATACGCGATGTATTAAAAGTTTGGCACAAATTGAAGGAATGCACATTGTATTGCCAAAAGTTTAAAGTTCTCTTAGCGAGTCATCACAGAATTTAGACAATTTAAATGAGCTTACCGACATTATCCTCTTTCAACTTGAACTCTTTGTAGTCACTCAGATCTGGCTCCTTGCCACTTTTCACGGCCGAATACTTCTCCATAAATCTGAAACATTTTATGCTGAAATGTACCCACATCTAATTTTATACCGAACCTTATTCGTGTTAACCTTGGTCATGTTATATCTGGCGTTTCAGAAATATATATCCGGTTTGCCAATCATATTTTATAAAGCGATGTAAGATTGAAAAATCGGTCATTTGGAATAAGTCATGTCCATTTCTAGTCTGATTGCGGTCTAATAATAAAACCGGAGACATTACTGGACTGGACTTAGCGCGGGAAATGTTAGCGTTTTCAAGTCTTAATTCTGATCTTTTGCAGCACATACCTATTAAGTAACCATTGGTGACGTGGTACAATCAGTAGATCAATCGTAATCAGAAAAAAACACCAATTTGTTGGTTAGGCGAGTTGAAACGTATACAATGATCAACGTTGTCTTGTATGGAACTTACTTTTTGAGTTCTTCAGGCGGTAGGAAGTCTCCAATGTGATGCTTTCCAGCTGCTTGTTTCGTGAGCTCATCCGCCCATTTCTCTGTGGCGTACATTTCCCTTGCACGGAGCCTAGAAATCAAGAAATGCTTCAAAAACACTTAACAAACAGTCGATGACCTAAACAACGCATAGAAAATCCTCCCCGCAATTTAGTAGCCTCGTGTGAACCCTAAACTATATATTCTAAAGTAAATCATAAAGTTATTTCACTAACTTGTGTTCCCAAGTCCCTTCGGCGGTGTCTTCGTCGCTGTCATATTCATACTTGTGCTTTCCCGATGCCGCCAGACGTTCAACTTCTTGCCTTTTTTTTAGCATGTCCTGAAATGAAATGATTAGTAAAATTATAGACGAGTGGTTCGAGAACTCCGGGACTTTTAAGTTTGTTTTTATTCGTCAAATGATTTTATAGGTACATGAACCATTGTCCTGATAAAAATTAACTGGATTATAAATTAAGCACCTGGTATTAGGTAGGTACCTAATATTTTTTGTACAATACATACAGTATTTCAGAACTTTGTGAAATTAAGTAAGTAAATGCTTTATTGTACAAATGAAATATTTTTTAAATTATGAGTGCTAACGTGTTAGTCCTTTCGAAATTTCAATAAGGAATTATGTAACGCACCTGAAAAAGGAGATTGAGTTTGAAGTTGTCTTCACACTTTTTCCAGTCTTCGGGGCTTAGATTGGTAGTACCAAAATTAGTCATGGCGTACTGCATCAGGGCTTGGTTATTGCGATTCACTGTAGTTAGTTTCAGACCCTCCTCATTGGCCAGTTTTACACCTTAGGAAACAAAATTAAATAATTCATACAGTCCGTAAGCTTTTAGAATGCCACGGGCTTCGGGTACTATCGGCCGATTCAAGTATCAAATCCATAGTGAGTGGGACAGCAAGACAAATCTTATGGCAATCTAAGAGCATGGACAGTAGTTTTTTTTAATGGACAGAATGATTTTGATAAGGAAATATAAGTTATATGCAGTTTTATGCACACACCAAGAGAATATTCATGCAAGAGTTTTTTTTTTTCAAAATATTATTACATAAGAACCTTGTTCTGACAATAACGAACACAACAAAAAAAGAATTTGCGAAATCGGTCCAGCCGTTCACGCGTGATGCCGTGACCAACGAAAATACGGACTCATTTTTATACATAAATAGTATTTAGATAACACTTCAACCAAATTAAACTAAACCCTTTGATACCCACAGACGCTATATGTCGTCCGTCAAAATTTGACAGAACGACAATCTTTACCTGTCAGTAGAAAGTAATAAAAATGGCATAATATTGAACTGCTTGCAGGTTCGAAGGGAACGTACCTGGCAAGGGCGGCATGGGCGGCATTGGGGGCATGGGCGGCATGCCAGGCGGCATCGGAGCCACCAGCCCCGGAGGTTTGATGTCTGCTAGCGGCGGCTCGTCGCCCCAACGCGACTTCTTCTTCCGTTTACGCCTCTCCTGTTTGCTTTCGGCATCTTCGTCACTTTGAGAGCTGGCTTCCTCGCGTTTCAACGGGTTTTCATAGTTAAATTGGTTCCACGGCTTTTGGGAATTAGAATCGCTAAAACTGAAATTGAGATATTTTTATAGCAATAAAAAAAAAGTGTGAATATTATAAATTGTCATGTTATGCACTAGTAGAAGCCACTTATCGTTGCCACCAATAAGTGTTCTAATATACAGCACTTTTCGAGGGATCAGTGATGGCCAACAGTCACCGCCAATTAAACAGTAGCCTAACGAAGGAGCTCGAAGATACACTGGCATGTTAGGTGGTATGAACGGCGGTATATTAGGCGGGCCATTTCCGTTCCTAAAGTTATTTTACTTCAACCATAGTTAACCCACCTAAACTTATGATCAGCAGTCTTACTGTCCTCGCTGCTATCATAATCGTCTTCAAGACAGAACTCGGGCTCATATTTATCTTCTGGTTTCACCTCTGGCTTCTTGTCTTCGGGTCCTTCCCGCCGTATCTCATTCACAAGCTCCCGGAACGCCTTGTATTCATTCGAGTTCGTATTATGAAGGAACCTGCAAACATACCTATCGTTAGTCAAGTTTACAGTGAGAGAGGCAAAGCCAAAGGATGTGTTAGGTCAATTTACAACCTAAGGTTTCGGTGCAGCGTTATAGATGTTTTTTATTTTGACTATCAGAACGAAAGGCTGCGACTATCTTTGATCGTCACGTGCATCTCTTTCTTAGTAACGAGTAATGAGAGAGAGGCTAAGAGCGCATGGCCGTGTAAAGCACTCAAATCAATTCCTTTTCCGTCAGCTTACTATCAATGACCACAAACTCATTCGCGTGAATGCTTCCATTTTTTTTTTAATACAGAACTTAGACTACAGTTGTTTCATTATATGAGACAGTCTATAACAATACACCGATCACATCATTGATTGTAGAAAAAAAAATGTATAATAAAAAAGAATACGGCACGTCATCCTGTTGGGACAAAACTGTCTACTGTGGCAAGGCATTACCACATATTTTGGTCTTGTGAGTGTATTGCCTTCAGGACATTTTCCCAGTGGTCGCCGTTCCGTGCAACTTCGCTGGCGGCGCGTTGGACCGACGGCGGCATCGCATCTGCAGAGAGAACTGCACACCACGTGTCAACATATTGTCTAGCGGTCACCTCGTGCCTAGCAAACCACCCAACCACCCGACTACATCCCAAAGTTAACTCCCTATCCACCTTTATTTGTAAGGTTCTTAGCAAAAAAAAACAAGTTGTCGACTGCCTGAAATGCAGCTCTTCATTTAGTATTATTTCTATATTGAATTTTAATTATTACAACCAAGACAATGGTAGATGTAATCGAAACAATAATTATAATTCAAACGCATATAACAATTACAGAAAGAGGCTTCATCCCAGCTAGTCTCCATCATAAGTAAATAATGTTAATATTAAAAGAAAATGTGTTTAGGTCCTATGTAACATTAGCAGCTCCGATATTTTAACGGAATGCCATTTAGCTACCTCAGTGTCAACTTAATCCAACATAAAGTGTACTACATCATTGAGGCAATGTTCTTTATGTAGTCAGTAAAGTTACATTGAATTAATTCCTTTTTTTAATATATTTACTTTGTATGTGCTTTCAAACATGGCCTATCAACTGTATCAGACAATTGAAACTTCTGTTACAAAGTACACGACGTGAGTGCAGGAGGAATGCTTATTCTAAAAAACAGCAATACCTTGATTTGGAGCTGAGCTACTGGCTGGGTCCATATCTTGAGGCGACGGAATATGGTTCAAGAGTGGTGGAGGTGGTGGAATGTTCTGCATTTTCATCTGCTCCGGCATCGAGTCCAGTGGTTTTGACTCCGGAATATTGTGTAGAGGCATGCTGTTTGGTGGCATGTTAGGTGGCATGTTCGGGGGCATGTTTGGTGGCATGGAGTTAGGTGGCATGAACGGCGGCATATTAGGCGGGCCACTGCCATTCCTAAAGTTAGGCCCATTTGGCCCGAACGGCGGACGTCCCATGAAAGGCATGTTGCCGTTGTTCATAGAATTCGGTGGCATCATTTGGTTAGGTGGACCGTTGGGTCTCATCATTGACGGGTTTGGGAAAGGTGGGCCAAAAAATGGAGGCATGGGACCATTAGGCCCAGGGCCACACATGTTGGGTGGCATGGGACCAGGTCCGCAAGGCCCTCCAGGGCCATTGGGCCCCATAAAGTTAGGCGGCATGGGGTAGTTATGCGGGCCACCCATAAACGGTGGCATGGGGCCGCCTGGCGGCATAGGTCCTCCTGGTGGCATAGGTGGCATGTTAGGTCCGCCAGGTCCCATCATTGGTCCGGGTCCCATGTTGTGGCCATGGTTCATATTCATAACTGGTCCCATGTTGGGTCTCTGACCCATATTTGGTCCAGGTCCCATATTTGGTCCAGGTCTCATATTTAGTCCGGGTCCCATATTTGGTCCGGGTCCCATATTTGGTCCAGGTCCCATATTTGGTCCGGGTCCCATATTTGGTCCGTGTCCCATATTTGGTCCGGGTCCCATATTTGGTCCGGGTCCCATATTTGGTCCGGGTCCCATATTTGGCTCAGGTCCCATATGTGGTGCAGGGCCCATATTTGGACCAGGTCCCATATTTGGACCAGGCCCCATGTGAGGCCCAGGGCCTATGTTTGGACCAGGACCCATATTCATGTTAGGACCCATTGGCCCATGTCCCATATTATGTGGACCTTGATTAAATCCTGGGCCCACATTGGAATCAGGGTAGTTCATGCCTTGTTCTGAATCTGAACCCCCATTAGAGTTAGGATCTCCGTTTGACTGCCAATTTCCTTCATTATCAGGGTCATTTTGTGGCATGAATGGTATTTGCATAAGAGGTTGTATTTTATTTTCTTTCCTCCGGTCCTCCATAATTGGTGCAGCAGGGCTGAGGGGGCGGTTTCTTCCTCTATCATTCCATCTATGTCTGTCCCTTAAACAGAAATTAAAAACTTTATTTCAGAATTATTCTAGTGTTGTTGCAAATAATTAAAACACCATTTTTTAAAATTATGTCTACTAAGATTTTTAACTACCATAGCCTATGGATCTAACTTACAGTAGTTTCACATCTCATTGTTTTTATTTATTTATTTTAAGCACAACACAACATTTGCTCAAAAACAACCACATTTTTATTAAATCTTAGGGATACAATTTCACTAGATTAATAAAAACAAATGATTCATACAATTATCCAGTGTTATCCATCAGAATTGAGTTTATTATAAAATTTTGGAAGTTTAGAGACAGAACTACAGCAAGAACTTCACAAATGAAATTGTCAATCACCAAACACTATGTTATTTCATTCATATTAGTATGTTTATGGATAAGAAAATTTATGTTTCTGCCAAAACTGAATTTGTAGGGTCCTTTGGTTAATAGAGGTACCACTTGGTGGCCCTACTTAATGAATCGAACAACTCTCTTTGCCAAAGCTACAACTAGATCTTCAATAAGAAACCCTAAAAAAACCTTCAAATAAATCCACCCCTGCTGCCAAGTTTATTTACAGAATATTCAAATTGATTTGGACAAAAAAATTATTAATAAATTGCACATAAACAAACGCAAGTGCACTTTAAGACCCATGCTAAGAAAACTATGCCATTTTGTTCATATTTTAGTAAAATTGTTATTTTTTGAGACAAGCAAGACTAGAACACTTGTTTTTCTTTTTACTTTAGATTCATTAGGGGTCAATTAAGCACATAATCCTCATACCTTCCTTTATCAGAAGACCGCCGCCTCTCACTATTCTCCTGATTCAGATAATCTTTCTGATCCTCATCCCTCTCATGCTGTTCTGGATATGCCTCAGGTGTGTTAGCAGCGATCACTTTAGCTTCTTCCTGCTTTACCAGTCTTTCCTTGTCTTCTTTGTCTTGTTTTTGTTTCTCTAGCAAAGCTTTATACTGACTCATGAAGCTGCCATCATTGGAGAAGATGTTAGATGAGCTCTTGTCATCTTTTGACACAGGGCTGAGGAGCAAATTAAAATATTGATGTAAGTACTTAAGTACATACAAATATAAAAAAAACAAACACAATTCACAAAAAAGATTAGACATTTGCATAAAGGCGAAAAATAAGGGATAGGGATAGGGATCTATACAGTTAACCTTTGAGTCAATGAGATAAGCATTAAACTAGGGATCAACAAAGTATTTTTAAAATTACAAATAGATAAGTTTTTAAAAACAGTAAATTTGTTTTTTACTAACTGAAAATTAATCTTGGGTCTAGAATGATCGAACTAGTTTTAATCCATTTCCAAACCTGAGAAACTCCTTCTAAAATAGACCAAATCCAGTTTTAATTGTAAGTTATCATTTAATTTAGAACATTTATAAGTATTTAATAATTGTTCCAATGGATTGCTCTTAGCATTTCAACTTCACTGCTCTTATGGAATGCTTAAGTTGCGGTGGAGTTATACTTATGCTGTATTATCTATAATACAAAAATGAATAGGTGTCTGTCATGCTAAAACTGGAGTACAGCTGTACCAATTTGAAATTTTTTGGTTTTGAAAGATTTGAGCAAGTCCAGGGAAGGTTTAAATGGTGAGTAAACATTAAAAAAACAGAAACGGGGTGAAGCAACGGGCCACAGCCTATCTTTATTTATAGAAGTGAATCCTTATTTCACTTGATCACGGCATCAGATGTGAACTGTTTCACCAATTTTTCTAACTCTTTTTTTGTCGCATTTGATATTGTCAGAAGGTCGTAATAAAACATAAATTAAAAAAAATTGGCAGTGTGAAGCTGCAGACAACAGCTAGTACTTTATAAAATTGTTGTTAATACTATTATCAGTTAAATAATACTTAAGGCCGCGGTAACGGTAACAGAAATAAAGCTGCCTGCATTGTGGACAAGGTATTAATTATGTACTTCTAATTAGCTTCATTTTTTTTTCTTTTTTTATATAAGAGGGGGCAAACAAGCAGACAGGTCACTTGATGGAAAGCAATCACCGTCTCCCAGGGACACCTGCAAGACCTGGGGAATCACAGGTGCGTTGCCGTCCCTTTGAGGAACAGGAAGATCTTTCATGATCAGAATCTATAAAACCGCAGTTTTTTTTGGGCTTTCACCCTTGCTTTATTTTAGAAAGGTGTATTTTGCCAATATCAACATAGTGACATAAACCACAGTTAACCTTTTCACCGCCAAGCATCTCTTGTGTCACTCGCAACTGTCAACATTATTTTGTCAATTGAAGCTGCATTTTACAGCAACTGATCTGACTTCATATCAAGTCAATGGCAGCGAAAAGGGTAAGGGACATGATTCACAAGTATTTTATTCACGTTCTTAGTCGTTGAATTATATAGATTGTCACTGTACGCTCAGTGCCGGTGAAATACGGCGTTTAGAACGAATATTTGACTGGAAGACCTACCCACCCATCAAATAGAAAATTACAATTTTACGACACAATACATACATTGTTAGCTTAGCCTGCGCCGCCATAGCAGCAGCTTGCTTTTGAGCCTCTAACTTTGCCTGTATTTCCATTTTTTTTCGCTCTATTATTTGTTCTTGCTTCGACATTTGAGCCCATCTTGTACTGAGCGCCGATTTGTTCTTACTGTCCTGAAAATGGGCCATATTGAAAATCAATTAATAATACGTGACTTGATGAAAACGGTGAACTATTTCCGCCGTTTTCCATTTTTATTTCTAATTTACACACCATTTCTCGATCACTACTTCAGTCAGTACCACAGTCAGTTCAGTACTATTACCATAGATAAGACAAGCTGTCCCTTTTCTTTTCTTTTTTAGTGTGCTTTGGCTACGAGGGCTATCAGCTTAAACATAATGCCGATCCCACACGTTCGATAAACTTCGTACAGAAAAAATACAACAAAAAAAAACAATTAACAAAAACCACAAAAACACAAAAAAACATTAATCAAGCGCAGAGCTGTTTTTTTATAACTTAAAATGACATTCGCACAATGAATTTTTCTGATAGTTGTATAGCGCCATCTCTACGCGCACAGCTATTTTCTCTGAGAACCGTAGTTCTCGCAGAAGCATCTAGATGTCGTTAACAGTACCACAACTTGATTTGGAATAATGTTGGTTGTTTATTTCTTCGTAAAATGAATGCAAATACAAAAAGGTACATACATACATAAATCACGTCTTTATCCTAAACGAGGTAGACAGAGCTTAGGGTAACAAGATTCAAAGGCCACACACTAAGCATGATTGTGGGCGCATAACTAATTAGGTGGAAATAGAAAAGTACCTAGCCAAAATAGTGATGGACAACTTGCCGCATCGCCTATAAACATGATTCCCAGGATTGTCACCCATTCCCTCGGTGGGCTTTTACCATCTGCGCGGAAAGAGAAGCAGGCAGATGGTACATTCTATGTTTTTTCTTTTCTCACAGACTAGCATTGAAGCAAAAAGAGGTACATATAGCATGGTAGGAAAATAATGGTAATTGTGGCTTCTTAGCTACGAGTACGTGATCTAGACTTTGATGAACAGACATCCGGATGTTCATTTATTATTGATCATGGAACGTTGTTTATGTGCCAAACGAAAGTATTTGGCTATCATTTACTTGATCTCATTTTTTTTACAAACCCACTGAACATGAAACTTACAGGACCTTTCTAGCAAGTTGACAGACTTAACATTTGAACGTTTCTAAAGAAAGGTCATGTAAACATTGCTGTAATTTTAATTAAACATGTTCATTGAAACTTTCAAAAATGTTGCAATTGATGTTATATCAACATTACATATGAAAGTTTATTACTTAACTTTCAAGCAACATTGCTGTATTAACTTATTATAATATTCATTTATAAAATTGCTACAATGTTATTTTTATAACATTGCAGATGAAACGTTGTAGCAACCTATTTTAATGATGTGCGTTATAAAACATTGCAGTAACATTACAAACTTAACTTAATAAAACTTTTGATGGTGTAATTGCAGCAACTTATTATGGGCAACATCATTTTTTTTTGTCACGTACAATGTCACTATTGCAACGTTATTCTAACTTGCATAAACAACATTGCTTGTATAGTATTAACTGAAAATTATATGAAACTTATTTTTTTTACATTGCACTAACATTACAAACTTAACTTAATAAAACGTTTGATGGTGTAATTGCAGCAACTTATTATGGGCAACATCATTTTTTTTTGTCACATACAATGTCACTGTTGCAACGTTATTCTAACTTGCATAAACAACATTGCTTGTATAGTATTAACTGAAAATTATATGAAACTTAGTTTTTTTACATTGCACTAACATTACAAACTTAACTTAATAAAACTTTTGATGGTGTAATTGCAGCAACTTATTATGGGCAACATCATTTTTTTTGTCACATACAATGTCACTGTTGCTACGTTATTATAACTTGCATAAACGATATTGCCGGTTTGTATTAACTGGAAATTATTAAAACTTAAAATGTTAACATTGCAGGAACATTACAAACTTTAGTTATTTAAACTTTAATATTATAATTGCAGCAATTTATTCTGGGTGTCGGATAATAGTGGGCGCGGGTTCGAATCGTGCCACTGTGAATTTAACCAACTTGGTGTGGGTTCTGAAGTCTGAAGTACTGAAGGATCTTGAGTAATAAACAAGTCTTGAGGTTCACTGAATTTATTGGTCAATCACTTAGATTAGACAATATATAATATTTACAATACAGAGAGAGGCGTTGGACACGTCTTTTCGTAACAATAATTTTCGTCGGAGTCTGAAAGAGAGAGAAGATACATGTCCTGCTCACACTATGGCAGCGTTCAGTAGCGCTGCGTTCTGAATATAATAAAATTGTATGAAAATATACTAACAACTGTTAATTTGAATTAACATCCCCCCGGGCGGGGAAAGTGAACAACATACAGAGACACGATCAATAAACATTTCTGAGTGTGAACACAAGTCTTAATAAACTTATCTAATATAAACATAACTAGGATAACTTAAATTAAATTTTAGTTACCTATTCTGATGACTCTATCATAGGCAATTTAAACAATTTAATAACAGGTCTGATTAACTCGCCATTTTGCGTTTTTAATTTGACTGACCTAATTACTGAGTCTTTACCATTATATAATTCAATTATTCTACCTCTCCTCCATTGTAAAGGGGGGGAATTTTCATCTCTGATTAAAACTAAGTCATCAAGATTTAAATTGTCTGAATGATTTTACCATTTGTTTCTGATTTGAAGTGATGTTAAATATTCTGAGTGCCAACGAGACCAAATATTTTGATACATTTTCTGAATTAGTTGATATCTATATAAACGAGACATTTTGATATCTTTCCAATTAGGCTCTGGTAATGATACTAATGGCTGAGCGATTAGAAAGTGACCAGGCGTAAGAACCTCTAGATCACATGGGTCCTCTGACATTGGCACAAGTGGTCGTGAATTCAAAATAGCTTCTACCTTAGAAACAATGGTAGAGAGCTCCTCAAATGTTAAAATAGTCTCACCTATCTCTCGCCTGAGCAATTTCTTGGAACTGCGTACAGCGGCCTCATGAAGGCCCCCCATGTGTGGGCTGGGCTATCTGAAGTCTACTCAAATATCTGATATCATTGATGAACTCTTCATACTGATCAATAACTGGGTCTGGTAGTGGTTCGTCCCAATTTAAACCATCCATGAATAATGTTTGCAGCAACATCTTGAATCTGAATATTACGGGATTGCAGTATCCACATGGATCGTATAGTCTTGCTATAGTACTCAGTATATTACGCTTTGTGACTGGCTGGCCTGATGGAATATTAATCTTGTAGGATAAAATGTCTGATGTTGGATCCCTTTGGATTCCTAGAACCTTAATAAAGCTTTTGTCATCATGATCAAATTGATGAGGTTGTTCACAATAATCTTCAGGTAAATCTTGTAGCAATTTGGTTGAATTGGATGACCATTTTCTCAGTTTATAGCCTGCAATATGCATGAGGTCTATGAGTTCAGCTTTTAACGTTTGAGCTTCCTGTAATGAATCTGATCCTGTCAAAATATCATCGACGAATATACTGCGTCGTATGGTCCTCGCGGCCGGCGAGTTGGGTTGAGTAGCCTCCCCCAATCATCCGCCCACCCATGTCATTCTAAACATCATTTTAATATCAGTAGTGAATACTATCTGGGGCCTGATTTTTGGAAAGCACATGTGTGAAAACACCACTCGAAAGTGGTGAAAAATTGTGCTGAATTTGAGATACGAGTAGCTTAGAAAATACTTAGGGCTCTCATTAATCTTGTGACCTAGTCAAAAATTTGATTAGAGCTGTAGTTTTGAAGATATAAACAGATTTATACCACTTTCGAGTGGTGTTTTCACACATGTGCTTTCCAAAAATCAGGCCCCTGGTGTCTTCTGAAATTCAGTATTATATCAGAGATGTCATTCTGAAGTGGAGCTCTGGTGTGTAGTGTCATTTAATGACGCTCCCGACGACGTTTTGCTACCTCCGTCGAATACAACACGTAGTTTGTCTGATTCTTTATTGAAAACTCCATGATGTGGTATAAAATAATATTCTGAATCCATCTTGAAGTTTGACTTAGACATAATTATGGGTCATATTATGACCCATTTGTTCCTATTCTGTCATAAATTGAATATATTTCTGAGCAAATGTTGGATTTCTCGACATTTTATTCTCTAGAGCATTGAAACGATGATAGGCTGCAGCACTGGATTCACCTAATGCTGGTCTTTCTAACTTCAATGGGAGCCGTACCATATATTTGCCATCCGGCATTCTGACTGTGGTTTGTTGATAGAACTCTTCACATTCCTTGTGATGTGGATGAGCAACCTTCTCCTTTGAGGGCTCTTCTGTTTTCCAGAACTTCTCTATCGCCTGCTCCAGGCTTGTAATCTGTACGCCATAGTACTGGACTGAAGCAGCAATCTTCTTGTTTCGTTGCTCTCCAGGCAAGTTTTCATTGTAGTGATGATCCTGATGAGTTGCCATTGGTCCCATGATGACGTGGCCAAAGCAGGTTCCATAAGCTGCCATTCCTGAAGACAGAGTAGTCTTTGTACCATCATATATATAATTAAGTATATCTGATCCTAATATAACATCAACCTCCTGAGGTTCATGGAATGTATCATCAGCTAAATGAATATTATCTGAATTCTTAGTTATTATATTATCTTTCTGAATATAATGTGATGGCAGATTAGCAGTGACAGAATACATAACCACAGCATTTGTACTGATTACAGGCACATACTGGCCTACTGGTTTAACTACCATTCGAACTGTCTGACTGGGCTGAGTTACAGCTTGTTTCCCAATACCATAAATCTGACATGAATTAGACTGTCGATGCAGATTTAATTTATTAACTAATGAGGATTTGATTATAGAGACACTCGCTCCCGTGTCAAGAAGTGCTCTTACTTTAACGTAACTTCCTACATTATTTCTGACGTGAATGATGGCTGTGGGACACAGACCATCAGATGGCGCTACTGCACCGACAGTGAGGTGACTGAGTAAAATGTTTTTATTTTTATTATAAAATATATGGCTCGACGGAAAAGTCTTAAACTTTTTTCCGTAGCTAAGGATGGTTATTCCTATCAATAGAAAAATCACCAAGCACTTTCAAAATAATCATCCATTCCCAATTGCAGTGCTTGCACCAGTAGCGGTGAGCACAACGTTGCCATGGGTGCCCTTGTAAGCAAACCTGACAGAGCTTGTTCTTGGCTGCCCATATTGACCGGTTGTATGGGTGGAGGTCAATGAACTCCCTACACCTGTACAAAGTATGAGTGTTATAACAGTATGCACACATCACCTGATTGGCTTGAGACGGTCCTGAAGTATGCTGGGGTGCTGCAGTTGCTGCCGTTCGATGACGGGGTGACGTCACTCTAGGAGGTGCCTGTCGCTGCGCTCCTGACGTTGTACGGCCTGATGTCTGAGATCCTGAAGGTACCGCCAACTGGAGTCGTCCCTGCTCGTCCAGTAGTTCAAGCAGCTGAGTGAAGGTAGGGAGGCTGTCCTGGTTCCCATACCGCTCTTCATATAGTTGCCTGATCCGATTGGGCAACTTCTGTAAAATAATGAAACCTAATAGATATGACCATTCTAACACCGGTAAATTTAATTTGCCTAGGGCCTGAACGCTTTCTCGCAAGGGGTCATAAAATTCCTTGTGCAATGCAGTGCTTGAAGTCACTGATGGTAAGCTCATTATACGTTCCAGATAGGCATCGATGAGCGACCGAGAATTGTCATAACGGTCTCTTAACAATTTCCAGGCAACCTGATAGTTACCACCATCCATGGGCAGGTGGCTAATTATGGATTTAGGCTCCTCACCCAGAGACGTTCGTAAATAATAATGTTTCTCTGAATCTGACAAGTTGTGTCTGCTGTCAACTAGTGACTGAAACAGATCACGAAAACTGAGCCATTGGAGACTCTCCATTAAAATGTGGTAACTGAATAGAAGGTAATTGTACCCTTACCTGATCTGATGTACCACTTGCCGATGCTGATGAGGCAGTGGTTGTCATCAATTCCTCGATTGTTGACAGCATACTATTTACCTCCGAAAACTGAAGTTCGATTTCCTTGAGGTCGTCCTGACTGATTACATTCACATCTTCAGCATGGCACCTGACGATTGTCTCGAAGGATGTCACGATCTGCGGATAGTACCTATCAAAATGTTTATGCGCGACACTTGCCGCAATACCTGAGGCACCCTTTTCCACCGTATTAAAACAATCGCGCAACATACGGTGCCTGACTTGAAATTGGGCCTTAGCCTTAGCCATCTCTTTAGCACTCATTATTAAGCTTTGAACCGTTATTTGAAGCCTAAATAACTAAAAATATGAGAGAAACGAATTTGATTTCCGGTAGCGAATCGGTCATAATACAAATACACCCACCACTTTTCATCCCTACTATCGTGACATCACATCCTGGGCACCAGAGTGGGAAGGCGAGCTCGTGAGTGCTCGGCCGCTCCATCGACATTGGCGTTTTGATTGCCATAGCAATCGGTTGTGTTGACAGGTACGAGTTACCTTCATTTATTTGAAAACTGTTTGTAACGGTTTTACTGTTCAAATTTTATTTTCTATTTTCCGTATCTAATTTATATTTCACTACTATAATATATCAGAGTTGATATAAGTGTGTTTGAAAAGTGTATTTAACGGTGTTACCGTTCGTACTATTATTATTATCATTATTTGTTTTTAAACTGATTTAAATTTCAGATATCGATAATATAATACGATGGGAAGCGATACGGGAGAATCGTCAGATTCTTCCAGTAATAGCTACTCATCTTCGGATACACCCGTTGCGGAGACTGCGCCGGCGCAGCCTGATATGGGATTGGAGTGCGACCCACCTCGAGCCGACTTAAAAAGAAAGGCCAAAAAGGCAAAGGGTAAACGGAAGCACAAGCGTCGCCGTATGTCGTCAACTGCTGAGGCTATAAAGAACCTAAGCGAGCAAGTAAGTGGTATAACAAATTACCTTGCAAGTAACACATTTCGACCTGCATTTCAATCTACACCCGGTGTAAATGATTGGGATCACCATAGTGTCAGCGCAGACGTTAGTGGTGAATTATTTCGTGATAATGATGAAATTAACGATGAACCTTCGCCGGGCGCGCCACCAGCACCCCCGTGCTCTTTTCAATTACCATTGAATACTGTTCTAAAAGAACCGACCGTTCCCAAATCGTCATCTGAATTAGTTCAAATGATTAACGATATACAGCATTTTAATACGGATGATTGGGACAGTGTACGTTACATAGATTCTCAGAAACAGTATTGTTCAGCACCAGGTTTTACGCAGTTAGAAACTAACGATGAGATCAAGCCCTTCGACAAATCAAATTCGCTTGCTCTAATTGAGCGTGGTTTTGCGGCAATAACTCAGGCGGTCATTAAACAAAACCAAGCGGCACAGAGCGGTTTTAAATGCCTAGTCGAATGGTTAGGTACGGTTGAGCAGGTTACCCCAAAGTTGGTTGAGGAAAAATTAAATGAGATTTTCGTGCAGGG
This sequence comes from Pandemis corylana, assembly GCA_949127965.1. NCBI lineage: Eukaryota > Metazoa > Arthropoda > Insecta > Lepidoptera > Tortricidae > Pandemis > Pandemis corylana. The sequence continues at coordinate 7,860,769 of OX421866.1, read as the reverse complement.
TAGCTTTCAAAAAATAAGCAATGACGTTTTGCAAATGGCTTGTGGACACAGAGCCGAATTAATTCAACAGAGGCGCGACAGCATTTTGCGGTCAGTTAAGGATAATTTTCTGAAAGCTACCTTAAAGAAAATTCCGCCTACCTGCGATTATTTGTTTAATAAAGACACGTTTGCAAAAACAATTGAAAAAGCAGGTGGGGCATCTAAAGCATTTTGGCCGCCTCGGGCGCCTACTAATAATACTAAAGCTGCTGCGCAAGCTCAGCTCCAACAGCAAGCTCAGGCCCAGCCTAGTTATGCTAATAATTATGCCAATAAAGCCCCTGCCTCGTTTAATTCGAATCTCGCATACCCCGATTATTTCACGAGTCGAATGCCCGTACCTAGTCCGTTCATGAACTATCAACCACGCAACTACCCTCAAGTTGCTCAAAAACAAAATGCTCAGCAAACAAGGCCCTCGCGATCGAGGCCTAACCGTAATTTTCATGGTCCAGAGTCAACTAACAGAGGTGGTAGGTTCTCGGGACCCTCCACATCACGTGGGCATAGCAAACGTAAATTCTGACGCGAACAGTTTTCAGGCAGGCCGATTATTAAAGTTTGTAAAACGCTGGGAAGATTTACAGGCTCCAACAGCCCTTATTCAAATTATTCAAAATTTTCGAATTCCTTTCATTGCAAAACCCCCTTTAATTTTGAAAACCTTAGCCAACCATCCGTTACGAACCCCAGAAAGTCACGAGATGCAGCTTGTAATAAACGAAATGTTCGAAATGAAAGTGTTGGAGCCTGCAGATCACAGCCCCAGTTTTGTGTCGCCAATGTTTCTCATACCGAAAAGCGACAGCTCGGCCCGCCCGATATTCAATTTAAAAAGCCTAAACAAATACATAGCAAGGCAACCCTTTCGGCTAATAAACATGCACAAGATACCTTCGTTCCTGCAGCCACAGGACTGGCTAGTCAAGATAGACTTGTCAAATGCGTATTTCCACTTGCCAGTAGCCAAGGCACACAGATGCTTCCTTCGACTAGTTTACAAACAGCAACTTTGGCAAATGACTTGCCTGCCGTTTGGTTTGGCATGTGCCCCAAAAGTGTTTGCATCCTTGACAAATTGGGTGGCTCAGGTACTCAGGGACAGAGGCATTCGCGTAGTAGTGTACTTGGACGATTTTTTGTTAGCAAATCAAGATCCTCATGTACTCTCCCGGCATGCTCGCGAAGCGACGTGCTTATTAGAACACCTTGGTTGGCGAATCAATTATGTCAAGTCGATTCTAACCCCCCAAACGAGTCTCCAATATCTCGGCATAGTGTGGAACCCTCACAAGAACAAAAAGATTCTTCCGACTCAAAAAGTAACGGACGTTCTAAGGAAGTTATTAAATCTCCTCGAAATAAAGAAGGGTACACTGTGCGAGATTCAGAGTCTAATAGGAACAGTAAATTTTGCGAGCTTTACGATACCCAGAGGCCGCTTAAACCACAGATCGCTACTCAAACATTGTACAGAGCTTCTTGCAATGAATCCCCGTTACCGTTATCCGATCCCAACCTCCGCATTGAGGGAATTGGAGTGGTGGCACAGCAATATCAAAATGTGGTCTCCGATCCATTTCGCTCCAGTGACCCACTACTTGGTGACGGACGCATCAGGAATAGCTTGGGGTGCGCAATTGGACAATGTAAAACTATCAGGGAGCTGGTCCCCAGAGGAGGTAAAGCTGCATTCGAACAATCTCGAAATGTTGGCAATATGGTACGTGTTAAAAGATCACGCTCAGCACCTGGCCGGTTCGTCTCTGTTGATACAGTCAGACAACAGAACCGTAGTGGCTTATGTCAGGAACGAGGGTGGCACGAGGTCTGCAGCCTTGATGGATCTGACTTACAAAATTTTCGAGCTGTTGGATCAGTTCAACATTCATGTAGAAGTACATTACTTGCCAGGTCGGTTCAACGGCGAAGCAGATCGCTTGTCACGACTTATGTGTCCCCCAGAATGGCACCTTTTGCCGACAGTAATGGATTTAATTTTCGCCAAATTCGGCCGTCCCGTAATAGACCTCTTTGCGTCAGCAGCAGCGCACGTTCTTCCAATATATGGAACCTTAGACCTGACGGACCAACAGGCTTATCTTTACGATGCCTTCAGCCAAGTATGGGAATATCCCCTAGCATGGGTGTTTCCACCCCCCTTCCTGATCCCCCGCGTGTTGCAACACCTGAATACGGCGAGAGGGACATATCTTATCGTAGCTCCGCGGTGGATGAAAGTCTTTTGGCGACCCGACCTCAAGAACCGAGCCCTGAGTCCTCCATTTACAATTTGCAATCTAGACCAAGTGCTAGTAGATGTAACAACGGGCCATCCACCTCTAATGACTCAGGACATGGTTCTGGAAGTGTGGAGATGTGGGGGTGGACAGATAAGCTAACAGGCTGGTCTCAAGACCAGTTGGAGATGCTGCGGAAGGGTTGGCGGAACTCTTCACAGAAAACATACAACGTAGCGTGGCAAAGATGGCACGCTTGGGCTTGTGAAAACTCAGTTAATTTAACTGAACCAGAGGGGGGAGACTTAGCTAGATTTCTAATAGATCTTCATTTGAAGCAGGGTTTAGCGTACAGCACTATTTTGGTTTATAAGTCCGCTGTGTCCACACTGGGTGATCCAAACAGGAACAGTCGTCTTAGTTCACATTTGTTAGTCAGACAGGCCTTAAAATCAATTAGTATAAGTGGATCACACGATAAATCTAAGAAAGCCCCCATATGGGATACGGACATTCTTGTAGATTGGTTAAGGGACAACAATTGTAACGAAAACAGTTTTTACGAATGTTCTGCACGTGCTGCAATCTTGTTGTTACTAGTTTCAGGCCGGCGAGTTCACGATTTAACATTACTAGCAATAGATAATGATAAATGTATATTCGGAGAGAATTCTGTCACTTTCTGGCCAAGATATGGATCCAAGACCGACACAGTAATAAATCGGCAATCTGGATGGAAAATTTTTCAAAATAAAGACTGTCAGGCTTTGGACCCATTGTTTTGGATAAGAAAAGTTATTTCACTTTCCCGAGCAAGACGGTTATCTTGTGGTGAGGATAATCTATTCATTACGACATGTGGAAAACCCAAGGCTGCATCCAGATCAAATATTGCAGGCTGGATCAAAAAGGTGTTACTGCAGGCTGGCATCGCGGCCAGCGCCGGCAGCATCCGACCTGCAGTAGCTTCTAAAAATTGGATCCAGAATTGCCCCTTGGATGACATTCTTGCTCGTGGAAACTGGCGCTCGCAGAACACTTTCTTAAAATACTACTGTCGGGTAGTTCAACCCTCTGTTAGATCTAGTTCTGTTGCTAAGCTATTTACACCAGTTAACGAATAAAACATTGGAAATTGACTTAGCAGAACGCTTGTGTATTTTTGTTTATTGTGAAAAATAAAAATAAAATTTAAACCAAGATTTTTGAAATAATTATGTATTTACCTATGGTGCATATATACTGACATATTGTATTGTATCAATCAAGGTACGTGCCACCAAAATGTATAATGTGATTACAAGATTAAGTACCTAAGTATAACAAAAGGAATATACCTAATGAAAATTGTTTGAATGAAAATAAATGATTTTGTGTCAAATATACTGGTATAATTTTAATAATAAATTATGTCATCCCAAGTAAGTCACATTGGCGTCATCCTGGCCACCAGGCGATAACAAACAACTCTCATATTTTTAGTTATTTAGGCTTCAAATAACGGTTCAAAGCTTAATATCAGCGTTTTACCTACCAATAAAACGCTTATTAAGCGATAACCTTATTTGAAGCCTAAGATTTAAATACTGCCTGGTAAAAGCATAAAAATATTTGGGATTCAATGTCGATGGAGCGGCCGAGCACTCACGAGCTCGCCTTCCCACTCTGGTGCCCAGGATGTGATGTCACGATAGTAGGGATGAAAAGTGGTGGGTGTATTTGTATTATGACCGATTCGCTACCGGAAATCAAATTCGTTTCTCTCATATTTTTAGTTATTTAGGCTTCAAATAAGGTTATCGCTTAATAAGCGTTTTATTGGTAGGTAAAACGCTGATATTATATCTGATTGTTTATAGCAAATTAACTTAAATAATATTTAATTCACAAATAGGTTATAACAACAAAACAGATGTCAACTGATAGGACTGATAAGAAACAGGTACGATAAAATAAACTGACTTTGACAATGACAGCGTCAAGTTGACGTTTTGCGTTTCGTTCTGAAATTAAGATTGCACTAAACCGCACACTTGTCGTTTAAACTGACATTGGCCCAAGCCTTACGGCCGCCATTAAGGGAGAATAGAATAGAATAGAATGATTGCACTAACCTGAGTTTAAGTTGACAAGTGACGTAAACTTACGAAATTTATAACAATTAACCTTCATAACACTATTAAAGTCACTACACTAAGTCTGTGGTCGAATAATGACCAAGGAACTTTTCAACTTCAACCTTGAATCTGAATTAAAGATGGCCGGTGATTTTCACGCCTTCTTGGTTATCCGTTGATGACGAAATGCGTCGATCTCGATGTTCTGATGATTCCGCAGTTATTCTGATCTTCGATTTATCTAAATCTTCGGTCTGATTTTCTGTTGTTGTATTTAATGTTCTTCGTAAATGACGGCTCGGTAACTTCGATCGGGCGCGTGCGCCGGCGTAACTTTTCTTGTTGCTTACGCTGCCTGAGTGATATACGAATCTCTTCTTAGGTTCGATTTATCTCCTGGTGTACTTTTTCTGATGATGCATAACTAATGGAAAAATGGGTATGGCCGTCAAAAGTTGTACCTTAACGCACTGGAACATGTAACACACATAACACACTAACACACTGGAAAGTAGCAGAAATTCGTTAAGATGAGTTCACGGCATAACACATGTAACACACAACGTAACACACATAACACACATCGCAACACACGTAACACACATCGCAATACACGTAACACACAACGTAACACACGTAACACACATCGCAACACACGTAACACACATCGTAACACACGTAACACACAGCGTAACACACATAACGCACATAAATAAACACACTCGGAAAACACACTGGAAGAAAAAAGAAATTGCTTTATCACCGCTATTTTGGATGCTACACTTGTAATGAATCTCTGTTAAATAGAATATTGTCCATATTTTTGAATAGAACAACGATAAAATATATTATTTACACTTAACTTGACAAAATGTCCTTCCGAAGTATTCCTTGTTCCAATATTCGCTTTTTTTCCAACGAAAAGTATTAAATTAAACCGACTAATGTACCCACGACTCGATGTGCGTTATTTTGACATACTAGCTATGGTGTTGCTCTAGCAAATAAAACGACATGGGATTGCCTTAAAAAGAAGGAAAAAAATCCTAGCATTAAAAACTTAAGTGTGTTACGATTGGAAAATTATGTGGACTTAGGTTTTGAAACTCAATTTTGATATCAACATATTAAGATGCATGAATGTTTGTTTCATCAGTTTAAAGATCTTTAATCGAAGATTAAGCTATGAGTAACTTTATATATCAAAAATGTTTTCCCTCAAAATTATGAGAATTATTTGTATGTAAAGGGGAGGCCAAAGGCACGATTTTTGACTGCCTTACTAACTTTTGATCAGATTGCTGCGGCAACCACGATTGTTTACAAGGTTTTTATTATTTCGACACATAAAGCAATGAGCAAGATAAAAATACCCCATAGTTTTGTGATAATCTAAAGAACCATTTTTTTTTAAGAAAATATAACATAATGCTTCATTCAAAAAGTACAACTTTTCGCGGCCATACCCAAATAGGGATAAAAATTTTTCGTCGACGGATTATTGTTATTATTTTATAATATATATAGCTGAATACCCACTGACTCACTGACTCACTCACCTCTGAGTTGTTTGGAAGAACCCAGAAGAGGTGAGGTCAGACTCTATACATTTTCGTTTCAGAAATACTCCTGCGACCACCAGAAAAATACGAAATCGACCTGAACGTGGAAACTGACCCGACACATGGGGCAGCTCTCCGCGATGGCTCGACCTGTCGAGCTTGCCCGGAACTAAAGTCGCTCAGAACAGCCAGCCAATGGGTGAGTCGGTCAAAGTTTTTTCAAAATGGCGAAAACAAGATGGCCGCCATACAAAATTGAAACGCGAATATCTCAGAGGCCAGTCGAAATAGACGGGTGGTGCTCGACCAAATGTCATTTAGAGTTGAGGAGGAAATATGACTAAGTATTTTTTTTTCCAAGATGGCGGATTCAAAATGGCGGCCAAATTTTTTTTTAATCCGATCCGATTGAAATTTTGCATCCGGGGCTTTTTGAGGCCACAGATTTAAATGGCATACTTTATTTTTCGATTCCGCCATTTTCCAAGATGGCCGCCATACAAAGTAATTTCTGTATCTTTGACCTGTTGTTTTGAGGAACCCATAAGAGGTGGGATTCGACTGTATACTCTTTCGCATCAGAAATTATATTAAAAGTACAAGTAAAAGCAAAGTTGGCCTGAATGTGGAAACTGACCTGACACATGGGCCAGCTCTCCGCAACGACTTGCACTATCGAGTTTGCCCGGAACAAAAGTCACTCAGAACAGCCAGCGAATAGGTGAACCAGTATTTTTTTTTCAAAATTGCAAAAACAAAATGGCCGCCATACAAAATTGAAACGCAAATATCTCAGAGGCCAGTCGCAACAGGTGGGTGGTGCTCAAACGAATATCGTTCAAAGTGAGCGGAGCAATTTAATGAACCTAATTTTTTTTCCAAAATGGCGGATTCAAAATGGCGGCCAAATTTTTTTTGAGTCCGTTCTGAGTAAAATTTTGCATCCGAGCGTCTTCAGCGTCACAGATTCTGACGCTAGAATTTATTTTTCGATTCCGCCATTTTCCAAGATGGCCGCCATACAAAGTAATGTCAGACTAACAGATTCGCTTGTGTTTTATAGCAGCTATTAGCGATAGGGTTCGACTCTGTACACCATCGCATCAGGAATCATAACGTTAGTACCAAAAAAATTAAAAACTGACCTGAACGTGGAAACTGATCCGGCACATGGGCCAGTTCTCCGCAACGACTTGCCCTATCGAGTTTGCCCGGAACTAAAGTCGCTCAGAACAGCCGGCTAATGGGTGAGCCGGTCCAAGATTTTTCAAAATGGCGAAAACAAGATGGCCGCCATACCAAATTGAAATATAGGTACTAAAAAAGGTTACAAATATTTGAAAGAAAAACAGGGTGGCAGGGTGACTCCGCGGGTCCCGCGGGGCCCGCGGCTTCCACGCGAAACGCTTTTCCCAAGATGGCGGATTCGAAATTGCGGCCAAAGACTATATAGTAGAAAAAGCTGGAAAAATTTGAAAAAAAATCAGGCTGGCAGGGTACCCTCCGCGGGTCCCGTGGGGCCCGCGGCCTCCATGCGAAATGCTGTTCCCAAGATGGCGGCCAAAGAATATACTAAAAAAGGTTACAAATATTTGAAAGAAAAACAGGGTGGCAGGGTGACTCCGCGGGTCCCGTGGGGCCCGCGGCCCACACGCGAAGTACTTTTTCCAAGGTGGCGGTTTCAAAACGGCGGCCAAAGAATATAGTAGAAAAAGCTGGAAAAATTTGAAAAAAAAAGCAGGCTGGCAGGGTACCCTCCGCGGGTCCCGTGGGGCCCGCGGCCTCCATGCGAAATGCTGTTCCCAAGATGGCGGCCAAAGAATATACTAAAAAAGGTTACAAATATTTGAAAGAAAAACAGGGTGGCAGGGTGACTCCGCGGGTCCCGCGGGGCCCGCGGCCCCCACGCGAAACGCTTTTCCCAAGATGGCGGATTCGAAATTGCGGCCAAAGAATAAAGTAAAAAAAGGTCAGAAATATTTGAAAAATAACAGGGTGGCAGGGTGACTCCGCGGGTCCCGGGGGGCCCGCGGCCCCCACGCGAAACGCTTTTGCCAAGATGGCGGATTCGAAATTGCGGCCTAAGAATAAAATAAAAAAGGTTAGGATTATTAAACAACACAGGATGGCACGGGACCTCCGCGGGGCCCTTGGGGCCCGCGGCCCCCACGCGAAATACTAGTTATACTATATATAGCTGAATACCCACTGACTCACTGACTGACTGACTGACTCACCCCAGAGTTGTTTGGAGGAACCGGTAAGAGGTGGGGTTCGACTCTATACATTGTCGTATCAAAAATGCTTGCCCGACCACCAGAAAAATACGAAATCGACCTGAACGTGGAAATTGACTTGACACATGGGGCGGTTCTCCGCAACGGCTCAACCTACCGAGTTTGCCCGGAACTAAAGTCGCTCAGAACAGCTAGCATATGGGTGAGCCGGTCAAAGTTTTTTCAAAATGGCGAAAACAAGATGGCCGCCATACAAAATTGAAACGCGAATATCTCAGAGGCCAGTCGCGATAGATGGGTGGTGCTCGACCAAATGTCATTCAGAGTTGAGGGGGAAATCTGACTAAGCAACTTTTTTTCCAAGATGGCGGATTCAAAATGGCGGCAAATTTTTTTTTTACTCCGATCCGATTGAAATTTTGCATCCGGGGCTCTTTGAGGCCACAGATTCAAATGGCATACTTTATTTTTCGGTTCCGCCATTTTCCAAGATGGCTGCCATACAAAGTAATTTCTGTATCTTTGACCTGTTGTTTTGAAGAGCCCATAAGAGGTGGGGTTCGAATCTATACACCGTCGCTTTAGAAATTTCATGCTTAGTACCAAATAATGAAAAATTGACCTGAATGTGGAAACTGACCTGACACATGGGCCAGCTCTCCGCAACGACTTGCCCTATCGAGTTTGCCCGGAACAAAAGTCACTCAGAACAGCCAGTCAATAGGTGAACCAGTATTTTTTTTTCAAAATTGCAAAAACAAAATGGCCGCCATACAAAATTGAAACGCAAATATCTCAGAGGCCAGTCGCAACAGGTGGGTGGTGCTCAAACAAATATCGTTCAAAGTGAGCGGAGTAATTTAATGAATCTAATTTTTTTTCCAAAATGGCGGATTCAAAATGGCGGCCAGTTTCTTTTACTCCGATCCGATTGAAATTTTGCATCCGGGGCTGTTTGAGGCCACATATTCAAACGGCAAAATTAATTTTTCGATTCCGCCATTTTCCAAGATGGCCGCCATACAAAGTAATGTCAGACTCATAGACTCACTTGTGTTGTATAGCAGCTTTTAGGAATAGGGTTCGACCTTATACACCATCGCATAAGAAATTTTATCACAAGTACAAAAAAAATGCAAAACTGTCCTGAACGTGGAAACTGACCTGACACATGGGCCAGTTCTCCGCAACGACTTGCCCTATCGAGTTTGCCCGGAACTAAAGTCGCTCAGAACAGCCAGCCTATGGGTGAACCGGTAATTTTTTTACAAATTTGCTAAAACAAGATGGCCGCCATACCAAATTGAAACGCCAATATCTCAGAGGCCAGTCGAGATGGATGGGTTGTGCTCGACCAAGTGACGTTCAAGATGGGAGGGGTAATCTAATGAACCAAAATGGCGGCCAATTTTTTTTTGAGTCCGTTCCTATTGAAATTTTGCATCCGGGGCTCTTTAAGGCCACAGGTTTCACCGAGTACCGTTTCTCAGTGTGACCCCAAGCAGCAGTGCCACCGCTAAAACATTGTGCAACGATCACGTTTTGCTTTAATTGAAATACAAATTACAAAATAGGTATGTACTACAAATTTATAAATCGTGTAGGTAGCACAATGACGTAGCCAAGGAAATTTAGTAGGTATAGACATTGGGTGTTCACTGACGTTATTGGAAATCTCTTTTTTTTCCAAGTTGAACGTCTAAGCACGTTGTACCTACTGTATTGTATAGGTATAGCAATTTTTGGCGTCATATCACGTTTCGTCACAGCTTAAGATAGTTAAATAGGTATCTGTTCAAGTGTATGACCAAACGTCCGGATGAATCACGAGTAGGTAGGTAGTAGCTGTTGTTTCCGAGGAACATTTAAATGGCGTGGTAGATAGAGCAGTAGGTGCGTTACTAAAAGACTAAAAGATATTTAGGTTCGGTTGAGGCGGCGTGGAGGTCGTTAGAGTTTGATGTGACGGCCCGCGAACCTAACCTCAAACAATTGGTTGCGCATCTCGGAAACCGACAAAGCGTTTTTTTTCGATCAGGTACAGGTAGAGTCCGTGCAACAATCTACGTCCAATCGCCAGTGAAGTGTTGAACCGCTTAACGTTATTGCGGACAGCCAGCCTCGATGAATTAGAACAGGAATTTACGCCAAGTCCACGCCCCGCTCACCACTAGCCTTTAGAGCGCCGCCCGCGCAGCGCGCAAGACCCCACGCCCAGCCCACCCGTCCCGCCTGCCACTCTCGCACCAAGCGCCGCCCACGCCACGACCAGCCAAGCTCGAGCTCATAGCAGAGCCAGCTACGCACGCACCATCGCCCCATCCTGGCTTGTAAGCACTGGTGGAGGTGCTGACCATCCGCGTCCCTTCGCATTTGTGCTTCCCGCCGTCAGCCAACCTGTCGCCGCCGTTCGCTGCTACTACCACCACCAACCGGCGCCCGTCTTTGTCCCCCCCCCCCCCCCCCCCCCTTCGGCCAGCGTCTGTCTATGCCAGGGCTGAACTTGTCGCACATGGACGCAACGCCCTCAGAAGAGGGAGGACCTGAGGTCCGACGATGACGAAGAAGAGGCCCACGGACCACTGACAACAACGCCGCCGAAGCAGCACACCACGACCGCCGCCGCGCGAGATCGCTACCCGCGCCTCGTAGTGGACGTGCTGCCCGAGAGGCCCAAGCACATTCGCAAGCTGCGGGAGGAGCTGGGCCACCCCCCGATCTCCGTGCTCGGTGGAGGGGGTATTACATTTACGCCACGAGGGGAGGACGATTACCGTGTGGTGCAGCGATACCTGACCGACCTCGTGCTACCACCGGCCTGCCGTGGCACTGCTATGTGTTGCAAGCGCTAACTCTAGGTCGGCTACCGAAGCCTCCTGCCCAACATTACGCTGTAGGTAGGAGATCGTCGAGGACCTCATCGAACAAAGTTTCCAACTAATTGCATTTTATATAACACTAGCTTCTGCCCGCGACTTCGTCTGCTTAGAATTGTACATAAAACCCTTCCTCTTGAATCACTCTATCTATTAAAAAAAACCGCATCAAAATCCGTTGTGTAATTTTGAAGACATAAGCATACATAGGGACATAGGGACATAGGAACATAGGGACATAGGGACAGAGAAAGCGACTTTGTTTTATACTATGTAGTGATGATACACATAAAGTGTACCTACCGTTTATAATAAGTAATAAATAATTATCTTATAACTATAAGATTAATTAACATGATATAGCTAATGTTAAGTGATATACTTTGTTTCTAAAGTAAGTACCTGATAAATTTGAAAAAGAGTCAGAAGAGTTAGGTAGGTACGACGACGAGCAAAGCGAGGAGGAGGGTTAGGTTTTTGCGACCCCAGCCAGAACCGAACTAAGCTTGCGAAAAGTAAAAGTGATTCTTTCGAAAATAAACATAACTTTATACTTATGAAGTAGAACATGGTGGTATAGGTATATTCATTTTTAAAATCATTAGAAATAGAAACTAAACTAAGCTCGTGTCTTCGTAAAAGGTTACGTTTTCCCGCTAATTCGCTGTCATTGCTGTCATTTTTAGGGTTCCGTACTCGAAAGCAGCGGCGTAACTATCGGGTGGTAGGGCTGGCAAAATGAAAGGAGCCCCCAGCTCTACGGGACCCCGAACTGGCCTGGCCTTGAGCTCAGAAGGGAAGATGATGCACTTTTTTATAGTGAGGAAGGGCCCCCATCTGATGAATTTGTAGTTACGCCACCGCTCGAAGGGTAAAAACGGAAATCCTATTCATGAGGTTCCGCTGTCTGTCCCCCGTGATAGCTAGACAGATGATGGTATTTATGTTGCCGCTATAACAATAAATACTAAAAACAGAATAAAATTAATATTTTAGGGGAGCTGCCATACCACAAACGGGTTTTTTTTGCGTTTTTTGCTCGATATTAATAACGGCACCAGGTAGACGCTTGAAATATTCACAAATGATGTATATCTGTTGCCGCTTTAACTACCAATATTAAAAACCAGAATAATGTATGTATAATACAATACAAATACTCTTTATTGAACACCACAAATCAGTACAAAACAATACAGAATCAAAGAACAAAGTAGACAATCGACGGTCTTATCGCTTAATAGCGATCTCTACCAGACAACCAATAATAGAAATAAGTTGGAGACAGTTTAAGTAGGTGGCGGAAACAAATAGACAGGATAAACGCAGGGATAATAAAAACAACAATACCAACATAAATATAATACATAGCTAAATAAATAAAATAAAATAATACATACATACACACATAACATTACTGTATAATACTTAAGATTAAAAAAATGTGAGAATGTAACAATGAAAAATAAGAAGGCCATACAACAGAAAAGGATGTATGTCTGTATATATCCCACACTGGGTGCATTTTGCTTTGGAGCAGGGCTCTGCTTATACTGGATTTAGATATTTATAGATAATGGTACGGAACCCTTCATGTTAGAGTCCGACTCCCACTTGGCCGGTTTTTTTTAATTAAAATTCACGACGAGGCCATTTTTGGTCTATGCTGTCAGGATGGCCAACATAACTCGTCTAATCCATCTATCAGCAGCTCAACAACTAGCAGACTGCTGTCTAGCAAGCGTTTATGAATCATACTTCTTAAACAACCATCCAACAAGATTAATCAGTCTGCAAATTATCCGACCGATCCAACCTCAATGGTCTACTTTGTTTAAATGAATTAAATCGAAAAACTCTTGTGTATTGGTACATTAACAGCCCCCAATATTTAAAAATAAAGAGTCATCATCAACCGCATATGTCCCCGTTGACGGGGCAACTCTCCTCCTCTCAGCCTACAGGCCTGGCCCGGTATTGAACCCGCAACTTCTGAATTAAGAGCCTACCATATCCACTAAGCCACATAAGTCATAAGTCATAGGTCACAGTCACAGACACTTCATAGTAAAAAAAATGAATATGCATCTGCAAATATTTCTTTATTCATTATTATTGTAATATCAGTACCTAATAAAATACATAATGTTCCTTATAACTCGTTTGCTTTTGCTATTAAACCTACATCACATTACTTGTATTGTTTTTCAGTAAAATAACGTTTTAACATTTTATTAAATGGTTAACAATATAAAAACGACTTTGACATTTATTTTTCCTTGTTAGGTATACCTAAATCACATAATAAACTGTAAATATATTCATCCACAACGTCCCTAACGTCCCTATAATTAATATATTCAAGGTGAAATAATAAAAAAAAACAAACAATTTGTAATTATTTATTTCTAGCACTTACTAACAATTTAAGAAATATGAACATTTTCGCAGTATTAACCTCATCATAATCCCTCCAGTATGAATTGGGTGATTGGGTGTAGTGGTAGTGCCTTGAAATCTCCTGGTTCAGGGTATTCGATGCCGAAGAGTTTCATTCTTAGTCTGGCGAGGGCATGACAGTCGCACATAATGTGTTCCATTGTTTCAACCTCTTCGCCGCATATTCTACAATCATTGTCGTTATTGTCCTGTAGTCCCATCCCTCCAGTAGGTACGTGTGGACTTTTTTGGTTCTTTCGAAGCTAGGATCTGCTACATAAAACAATCACACTCGGTGTTGACTTTGTCCAGTAGCATTGTATGGATGATGAAGATTTCTTCACTTTTCTTGACCAGCCAAAACAGAAGCAATAGAACATTCTTACAACCACCTAGAACAAAATGAAAAGATAATAAGTAACTATTGTATCAAGTATGCGAATATTATAATATATAAGCACTAATGTTGATGATTGAACAGGTAAATACTCACATTAGCATCTTAGCCCCCCTTTTTTCGGCAATACAATGTACTCCAAAATAGACACATTTCGTGTCACAGAGCGTGTCAGCCTTGACTATTTTTTCACCGGAGTCTCCATTGGTAAGCATTTTTTTCAAAAATTATCGTGGAAAATAGACTTTCAGAAGGTTATAAACTTAAAAAGAAACTGCCCGGATCAAATGACAAATGATGACTTTGACGTACGAATGACAGATGACAGTATTTTTCTCTAAGCAGATGAGCAAAGGGAGTTTCGTGCCACTGATCACGTGTATCCAGTCGACCATACCCTGTATTTAACAAATAAAATTTTAAAATATTCAAATAAATTTCTCAAACTGGCCTAATATGTAAGAAAAAATCATTAAATATATATTTTTTTTTAACCAAAGGCAATTAAGCAGCTTTGTAGACGAGCCAGATTAAACTTTGAAGTCACTAGCCAAAATATTTTCAAAAATTATTTTAAATTAAAGGACTGAATTATATGAGAAAATACCAAAATTAATTTCTTATAATAATTCATTTTTCTATGCAATGACTTTTTATAAAAATATAACTGGCCGCGTTGACGAAAAAAAAAAAAAAGGCGATTGTCTTTTGTTCAGTTACTTTTGCCGCGAAATTGCTAACTATTAACTAAAGTGATATTGAATCCCGACAAGGTAAGCGTTTTATTGTTTTATTTCGAGAAAAAACAGTACATAGATATAATACAATAGTTTATTATGATCTATGTAACTTAATTTAACATAAGTACATAATATCTACTACCTACTTCAACAGTTTTCAATGAAAAGTGTAAATTCTAATAGCATTATTGGACGCCATTGTGTGTAATGATTTACAAAACTAACGCTGGCTGAAAAGTAGGCCGGTAGGAACTGTTGTACATCCTAAATTAAGATATAACTTTAACGTAAACATTAATGGCGAATGATATCATGTACTTTGGTAATTAACCATATTACTTATTATTTTCAGATGAAACGAGGTGTTGAGATTATTACTGTGCAGCGTGCTGTTCGCAGACGTTCCTGTAAGTACATTTAAATTACCAATTATTCTGTCTTGTTCTCGAAAGTTCCAAGAGAATCATGTTGTAGCAATGAGAGCTATCGCATAATGAATTCATTGTATGTGGTACCAAATTAGATGATGGCTTATTACTAAGAATGTTCAATGTTTTTCCCAAACCTATAATATGCTCGACATTGATACATGCAGATGTATTTTTTTTTTATTTTCTGTGTTGGTGTGCTTTGAACTGATAACCAAATGAACCATTTTAGGGTTCATTCAGTACACAAAGAACAAAAACGGGACCCTATTACTAAGAATTCACTGTCTGTCCGTCTGTCTGTCTGTCTCCAACACCAGGCTGTGTCTTATGAACTGACCGAGATAGCTACAGTTGAATTTTTTTCACCATCGGGTTAGTTAGATGAATGGAGTTTTAGTAAGGACCCTTGATTCATTTATAATTTAATAAATACAATACAATAACTCTTTATTGAATACCACATATAACAACCAAAACTTGCATTGTCATCCATTCTACATATGTGTACAAATTTCAAGTCAAATCAGACCAACTGTTAAAGAGTTCCCTCCTGCGGAGACAATCCTGGCTTTACCAGCAGAATTTTACTGCCAGATTATTGTATTGTCATCTGACTTACACAAGTATGCAAAATTTCAGCTGAATCGGTTGAAGATATTTGCTTCAAAATTAAGCCGCAAGATTCCACCCGGACAAATATACATACATACATACCGTCACGCCTCTTTCCCACAGGGGTAGGCAGTGACTACTTTGTTCCACATACATACATAATGTTCCAAGTTAATAAAAAAGCTTGTTAATATTTATAAATATAATGGTACTATTTTAGATAAATTATTATTTGGTTATTATATTTTCACGCCTGTATCTCTAAAGGGGTAGATAGAGCAACAGATGTTTTTTCTTTAAACATCACATTGTTATTTTTAAAGTTACCATTTTTGTTACATCCTTTTACAATAACCGCCCAGTTTGTTAATAAATATTTGGCATACCTGTTAAAGTAGTTCAGTCTTTTTTCCATCAATATAAAACATCTTTTAATACACTTTCGATTATAAAATCGAAAATAAGTTTTTTTTGCTATTCAGGGTGTCATTATCCAGCTATAATGCTTCCATGCTGGTCTGGGAGTAAAAAAAAACATAGAATGTACCCGTTGCTTTTCTTCCCGTGCAGATGGTAAAAGCCTATCGAGGGAATGGACAAAAATCTTAAGAATTATGTTATAGGCGATGCGGCTAGCAACCCATCACTATTTTGATTCCTCCTTTCCAACTATACAAACAATAATGTTAAACGTGGCCTTTAAGTCTTGTTACCTTGGCCACTGTCTACCCCGTAAGGGATCAAGACGTGATTTGTGTGTGTGTGTGTGTGTGTGTGTATTATCCAGCTATAATACTTCCATGCTGGTCTGGGAGTAAAAAAAAACATAGAATGTACCCATTGCTTCTCTTCCCGCGCAGATTGTAAAAGCCCATCGAGGGAATGGACCAAAATTTCAAGAATCATGTTATAGGCGATAGGGCTAGCAACCCATCACTATTTTGATTCCTCTTTTCCACCTATTCCCGCGCAGATGGTAAAAGCCCATCGAGGGAATGGACAAAAATCTTAAGAATCATATTATAGGCGATGCGGCTAGCAACCCATCACTATTTTGATTTCATTTTTCACCTATACCCCCACAATCTTGCTAAATGTGGCCTGTAGGTATCTGTTACCTTGGGCACTGTCTACCCCGTAAGAGATCAAGACGTGATTTGTGTGTGTGTGTGGGTGTGTGTGTATTATCCAGCTATAATACTTCCATGCTGGTCTGGGAGCAAAGAAAAAACATAGAATGTACCCGTTGCTTGCCTTCCCGCGCATGTGGTAAAAGCCCATCGAGGGAATGAACAAAAATCTTTACATTTTATAGGTTACTAGCGACCCGCCCCGGCTTCGCACGGTATATTATGCATGTATTATACATATAAACCTTCCTCTTGAATCACTCTATCTATTAAAAAAAACCGCATCAAAATCCGTTGACTGGTTTTGAAGATATAAGTATGTATGTAATATGTATATTTTCACGCGAATATCTCTAAAGGGGTAGGCATTCATTATCCAGCTATAATACTTCCATGCTGGTCTGGGAGTAAAGAAAAACATAGAAGGTACCTGTTGCTTGTCTTTTCGCGCAGATGGTAAAAGCCCATCGAGGGAATGGACAAAAATCTTTAGAATCATTTTATAGGTTATGCGGCTAGCAACCCATCACTATTTTGATTTCATTTTTCACCTATACCCCCACAATCTTGCTATATGTGGCCTGTAGGTATCTGTTACCTTAAGCTCTGTCTACCCGAAAGGGATAAAGACGTGATTTGTGTATGTGTGTATGTATGTATGTATATATTCACGCGAATATCTCTAAAGGGGTAGGCAGTCATTGTCCAGCTATAATACTTCCATGCTGGTCTGGGAGTAAAAAAACATAGAATGTACCCGTTGCTTCTCTTCCCGCGCAGATGGTAAAAGCATCGAGGGAATGGACAAAAATCTTAAGAATCATGTTATAGGCGATGCGGCTAGCAACCCATCACTATTTTGATTCCTCCTTTCCACCTATTCCCGCGCAGATGGTAAAAGCCCATTGCGGGAATGGACAAAAATCTTAAGAATCATGTTATAGGCAATGCGGCTAGCAATCCATCACTATTTTGATTCCTCCTTTCCACCAATACAAACATAATAATGATAAACGTCGCCTTTAGGTCTTGTTACCTTGGGCACTGTCTACCCCGTAAGGGTTCAAGACGTGGTGTGTGTGTATATTATCCAGCTATAATACTTCCATGCTGGTCTGAGAGTAAAGAAAAAACATAGAATGTACCCGTTGCTTGTCTTTTCGCGCAGATGGTAAAAGCCCATCGAGGGAATGGACAAAAATCTTTAGAATCGTTTTATAGGTTATGTGGCTAGCAACCCATCACTATTTTGATTTCATTTTTCACCTAAATGTGGCCTGTAGGTATCTGTTACTTTAGGCTCTGTCTACCCCGTAAGGAATAAAGACGTGATTTGTGAATGTATGTAATATGTATATTTTCACGCGAATATCTCTAAAGGGGTAGGCAGTCATTATCCAGATATAATACTTCCATGCTGGTCTGGGAGTAAAGAAAAAACATAGAATGTACCCGTTGCTTCTCTTCCCGCGCAGACGGTAAAAGCCCATCGAGGGAATGGACAAAACTTGATAATCATGTTATAGGCAATGCGGCTAGCAACCCATCACTATTTTGATTCCTCCTTTCCACCTATTCCCGCGCAGATGGTAAAAGCCCATCGAGGGAATGGACAAAAATCTTAAGAATCATATTATAGGCGATGCGGCTAGCAACCCATCACTATTTTGATTTCATTTTTCACCTATACCCCCACAATCTTGCTAAATGTGGCCTGTAGGTATCTGTTACCTTGGGCACTGTCTACCCCGTAAGAGATCAAGACGTGATTTGTGTGTGTGTGTGGGTGTGTGTGTATTATCCAGCTATAATACTTTCATGCTGGTCTGGGAGCAAAGAAAAAACATAGAATGTACCCGTTGCTTGCCTTCCCGCGCATGTGGTAAAAGCCCATCGAGGGAATGAACAAAAATCTTTACATTTTATAGGTTACTAGCGACCCGCCCCGGCTTCGCACGGTATATTATGCATGTATTATACATATAAACCTTCCTCTTGAATCACTCTATCTATTAAAAAAAACCGCATCAAAATCCGTTGACTGGTTTTGAAGATATAAGTATGTATGTAATATGTATATTTTCACGCGAATATCTCTAAAGGGGTAGGCATTCATTATCCAGCTATAATACTTCCATGCTGGTCTGGGAGTAAAGAAAAACATAGAAGGTACCTGTTGCTTGTCTTTTCGCGCAGATGGTAAAAGCCCATCGAGGGAATGGACAAAAATCTTTAGAATCATTTTATAGGTTATGCGGCTAGCAACCCATCACTATTTTGATTTCATTTTTCACCTATACCCCCACAATCTTGCTATATGTGGCCTGTAGGTATCTGTTACCTTAAGCTCTGTCTACCCGAAAGGGATAAAGACGTGATTTGTGTATGTGTGTATGTATGTATGTATATATTCACGCGAATATCTCTAAAGGGGTAGGCAGTCATTGTCCAGCTATAATACTTCCATGCTGGTCTGGGAGTAAAAAAACATAGAATGTACCCGTTGCTTCTCTTCCCGCGCAGATGGTAAAAGCATCGAGGGAATGGACAAAAATCTTAAGAATCATGTTATAGGCGATGCGGCTAGCAACCCATCACTATTTTGATTCCTCCTTTCCACCTATTCCCGCGCAGATGGTAAAAGCCCATTGCGGGAATGGACAAAAATCTTAAGAATCATGTTATAGGCAATGCGGCTAGCAATCCATCACTATTTTGATTCCTCCTTTCCACCAATACAAACATAATAATGATAAACGTCGCCTTTAGGTCTTGTTACCTTGGGCACTGTCTACCCCGTAAGGGTTCAAGACGTGGTGTGTGTGTATATTATCCAGCTATAATACTTCCATGCTGGTCTGAGAGTAAAGAAAAAACATAGAATGTACCCGTTGCTTGTCTTTTCGCGCAGATGGTAAAAGCCCATCGAGGGAATGGACAAAAATCTTTAGAATCGTTTTATAGGTTATGTGGCTAGCAACCCATCACTATTTTGATTTCATTTTTCACCTAAATGTGGCCTGTAGGTATCTGTTACTTTAGGCTCTGTCTACCCCGTAAGGAATAAAGACGTGATTTGTGAATGTATGTAATATGTATATTTTCACGCGAATATCTCTAAAGGGGTAGGCAGTCATTATCCAGATATAATACTTCCATGCTGGTCTGGGAGTAAAGAAAAAACATAGAATGTACCCGTTGCTTCTCTTCCCGCGCAGACGGTAAAAGCCCATCGAGGGAATGGACAAAACTTGATAATCATGTTATAGGCAATGCGGCTAGCAACCCATCACTATTTTGAATCCTCCTTTCCACCTATTCCCGCGCAGATGGTAAAAGCCCATCGAGGGAATGGACAAAAATCTTTAGAATCATTTTATAGGTTATGCGGCTAGCAACCCATCACTATTTTGATTCCTCCTTTCCACCTATTCCCGCGCAGATGGTAAAAGCCCATTGCGGGAATGGACAAAAATCTTAAGAATCATGTTATAGGCGATGCGGTTAGCAATCCATCACTATTTTGATTCCTCCTTTCCACTAATACAAACATAATAATGCTAAACGTCGCCTTTAGGTCTTGTTACCTTGGGCACTGTCTACCCCGTAAGGGATCAAGACGTGGTGTGTGTGTGTGTGTGTGTGTGTGCGCGCGCGCGCGCGCGTGTGTGTGTGTGTGTGTGTGTGTGTGTGTGTGTATTATCCAGCTATAATACTTCCATGCTGGTCTGAGAGTTAAGAAAAAACATAGAATGTACCAATTGCTTCTCTACCCGCGAGATGGTAAAAGCCCATCGAGGGAATGGACAAAAATCTTTAGAATCATTTTATAGGTTATGCGGCTAGCAACCCATCACTATTTTGATTTCATTTTTCACCTATACCCCCACAAATCTTGCTAAATGTGGCCTGTAGGTATCTGTTACTTTAGGCTCTGTCTACCCCGTAAGGAATAAAGACGTCATTTGTGTATGTAATATGTATATTTTCACGCGAATATCTCTAAAAGGGTAGGCAGTCATTATCCAGCTATAATACTTCCATGCTGGTCTGGGAGTAAAGAAAAAACAGAATGTACCCGTTGCTTCTCTTTCCGCGCAGATGGTAAAAGCCCATCGCGGGAATGGACTAAAATCTTTAGAATCATGTTATAGGCGATGCAGCTAGCAACCCATCACTATTTTGATTCCTCCTTTCCACCTATAACAAACACAATCATGCTAAACGTGGCCTTTAGGTCTTGTTGCCCGCGACTCCGTCTGCGAAGAAGACGCTTATCGCTATCCCGCGGAAACTATGCAATTTGCCGGGATAAAAACTATCCTATGCTCTTTCCCGGAACTCAAATTATCTGTATACTAAATTTTAACTAAATCGGTTCTGCGGCTTAAGCGTGACAAGGTAACAAACAGACAGACAGAGATATATTCGCATTTATAATATTAGTAAGGATAAGGATTTAAAGAATAGTTACTTAAAATATGTATCAGATACAGATACAGATACATGAATCACGTCTTTTTTCATTACGGGGTAGACAGAGCCTAAGGTGACAAGACCTACAGGCCACGCTTAGCAAGATTGTGGGGCGTATAGTACAAAATAGTGATGGGTTGCTAGCCTCATCGCCTATAACATGATTCCTACGACTTTCGCCCATTCCCTCGATGGGCTTTTACCATTTGCGCGGGAAGAGCAGCAACTGGTACCTTCTATGTATCAATCTTTTGTAAAATGTTATTCTGAATTTAATTTTGAATTGTATGAATGATTTTGGCTACGTTTATTTTATTTTATTTTATTGTACACAATTTTGCATGATAATTGTATCTTTTGAAAGCATATAAAGAAACTGAAACTAAAACTGAAAGGGTAAGGATGTATGTATGTATTATGTGTTCCACGCTGGTCTGGGAGCAAAGAAAAAACAGAATGTACCAGTTGCTGCTCTTCCCGCGCAAATGGTAAAAAAAAACCCATCGAGGGAATGGGCGAAAATCATAGGGATCATGTTATAGGCGATGCGGCTAGCAACCCATCACTATTTTGATTCCACTTTCCACCTCTACACCCTCAGGGTCTTGCTAAACGCGGCCTGTAGGTCTTGTTACCTTAGGCTCTGTCTACCGCGTAAGGGATAAAGACGTGATTTGTGTATGTGTGTATGTATGTATGTGCTTATTTATACGTGTGGAGTGTGAAGTCGGTGCCTCAGCTCAAATAGTTCTAAGTCGAATATATAATATAGGTACTATATAGGCACATAGATAGACTAGATACTTTGGGGGCGTTTGAGAATTACGTAAGCGCTTGAGGGGGGCGGGGGGTCTTTGCTTTGCTTATTTTAGATGACATGGTGGGTAGGGGGGTCGATATGGTGATTACGTCAGCAGTTTCGATTCGAACTGCTGCTCACGAATCAATAAAAAACAGAATCCATTAAAAGAATAATGCTTTGGTACCTACCAATAATTACGTAAGCATGGGATGGGGGGGGATTAGGGGTTTGCTTACTTTCGCTGACAAGGGGAAGGGGGGGGGGGGGGTAAATAATTGTAAAAAATCTGCTTACGTAATACTTGAAGGCCCCTTTCTGCCACGCATGCCACAGATAAACATAACGATGTTATAATGGGAATGTGGGTAATGGCGCGAGCTGAGCTGAGGCACCGACGTCAAACATATAAATAAGTAGGTAGCACTCACCAAAAAATATTGTTAATTTGACATTTCTAAAGTAGCGTACAATTTATTATTATTTACCTTACGCTCTATCTACCCCGTAAGGGATAAAGACGTGATTTGTGTTTGTATGTATGTATGTATTATTATGAAATCTATAAGCGGATTTAGGCTACATTTAAATTAGATGTGTCTGTTATTTTGGTCAGTAGGTCAGTTGTATTAATGGTTAAGTTAATTTTATAAGTATAGGTAGGTACTGCTTTTTATTTTGAAAAAATGACTTCCTACCAAGTTTGTTGCGGCGCATTCTTTTTTGGCAGATGATCTTTCCGAAAGCGCTGGTAAACTCAAAAAAGACATGTAAAAGAGCCCTTCGAGGCCTATTTGTAAAAAAAGTTTAAATCGAATTTTGCCTTATCGCAATACAGTCAGACGCGTTCATCCCTTACAGGCATATAAGCAGTGCTTGTAATCATTCGAAAATGTGCCCGACACTCTTCGTACCAATACGGATTTTGTTGGCAATATGCCTACCCTCTGTCAAAATCCACTGCATGCCCCTGAATACAGTGGCCGTATCATCTAAAAGATATGGACATACATGCATAGATTCATGTTCAAAAATATTTTTTGCAGCGGGCGAGAGCTACGGAGACGGCGCTGAACCAGCCGGTTACTGCGTTGCCCAAGGTAAGGTTGGAGCAGGTCTCTGCTTACACTGGTTTATAGATATTTATAGATAATGGTACGCACTTGGCCGGTTTTTTTTTTTTTTTTTTTTTTTTTTCAATTAAAGTCTTAAATGAAAAACTTTTTTAACACATTTTATCTTAACATTTATCTTACTTAGATGACTTTTCTCACAAAATGAATCCATGTCGTACATTAGACCTTTGTCCTGAAGTTGAAACTTAAATTTAAAACGCAACGCAACTACTGAAGACAAACTGAACACTAATCAGAGATTACTAGGAGCAATACAAAGCGTTTAAAACAATAAATAATACCGTTTTCTTTCACTACTATTATCTTTTATTTTGATAGGCACGATGCACCAAGGGGCATCAGTTTTTAGAGGTAACAACTCGCAATGCGTAGCCATGTCAGCGTGTGCTTGCGTGTACTCGGTCTGTAGTTCTAGAAATTATCGCGATTTTGACGTTGATGTCATACTTAAGAGTGGCGACGAATTGTACATGCAGCTGTTACCTATGTTAGAACGAGAAAATCAAACATATTTACAGCCGGAACAATTGCCATCCCATATTCGCTCCGGGAACTTTTCGGCAGAAATAGAACCAATGGAAGATGGCAACAATTGGATCGCTAATGGTTTATATCCAGTAAATATTCATAACGTTAATGGAAAAAAGCGAGACTTGGTGAATATTCTTCAGACGCAAGTTTTTACATCGGATCATATCGATGCAACCGATAGTATCCTTTTTACCGGTCAAAGTTACACCGTTTCGTTCTGGAGACATAAGAATTCATTTTACTTATTCAATAGTCACGGGGTAGATTTTAATAATCGTACAGCAGACGAATGTGCGCGGTTGTTCAAATGTAGTTCGGTGCAAAAGCTGGTGGACTATCTTTTCACGAATAGTCGCTTTCCAAAGAATATACGAGATACGGAATACTCCTTGCACAGAATTCGTGTGAAAACTTTCACACCATCATCTCCCACGTTCACAGCGTCGTCGCTGATCAGCTCACTGTCGCATCCTGCCACTGAGGTGATATCTCCGACATTCACGGAATCGCTCTCACAGTCGGATCTATCTCGGCCACGTTCGCCCACCTATGCCGAGGTTTGTGCGAAGAATTCTTGTGAGCGTGTCAATTCCGTATCGCAAACTTCTGCAACCACGACAAATATCGATGCCGCGCAACCCCAAACAAAATCAAAACGTACGAACTTTAATCCAGTGGTTGTAGTCGATAGAGTAGAAGATTTTAAACTGTTCGTGTTAAATCCTGTTGTCATCGTCCACAATATGTTTTCGGAATTACCGTTAGACGAAAATGAATCAAATGTCGATACGGCAACTGCTAACAGAGGTAGAGGCCGGCCCAAAAAACAAAAACGAGGACCCAAAGCTAATGTTCATTTAGATGCGATCAAAAAATACATAAAGAAAAATCCTAACATTAATCGCGCCGCAGTCAAGAAGTATTCGGAAAATAACCCCGAGGTTCATCGCGCCGCAGTCAAAAAGTATTCGGAAAATAACCCCGAGGTTCATCGCACCGCAGTTGAAAAATATTCGAAAATTAACCCCGAGGTTCATCGCGCCGCAGTCGAAAAATATTCGAAAAATAACCCCGAGGTTCATCGTGCCGCAGTCGATAAGTATTCGAAGAATAACCCCGAGGTTAATCGCGCCGCAGTCGAAACATATTCGAAAAATAACCCCGAGGTTCATCGCGCCGCAGTCGAAAAGTATTCAAATGAGAACCCCGAGGTAAACCGTCGCGCTGTTGAGAGATATACCACAGTTAGTCGTGATGTTGAAGTAGAATTACGGCGGTCAACAAACTTAATTGGGGAATGGAGGGAATCGGAACTTGCCAATATGCCACTGTTTTCATTAAAAAAGCCGTGTTTGCTGGCTGCAGATATTTTTTCGTGTCCAAGTTGTAACGCGCGTCTCTTTGAGGAAGAGCGGGGTCGTAAACAGTGGTGTTGTGGGTCCGGAGCGTACAACGTTCAACAGTTTTCGCCTTTGTCGGAAGATTTCTATTCTGATCCCTCGTTTTTGCGTGCACCGCGAGCGTATAATAATTTGTTTGCCTTCAGTGCCTTAGGCGTGTCACACGGTTATCAGCATCCCGAGCAGGGTATATCCTTTTTAAAAATTCAAGGACGTATTTACCACCGCGTTTTCGATCTTTCATATGAGGAATCCACCAACAATATCGGGCTTTACATTAATGACAATAACGAACGCGATAGTATAGCACAAAGTCAACGGCTCAATAGGGATATTATTGTTTCTATCACAAATTATTTGCATAACGTCAATCCGTTTATAGAATGCTTTAAACGCTTGAGTCGGGAAACATCCGATCAAGCGTACATAAGGTTCGAAAGAACTACACGCGCAACGCACGGTAACATTTTGGGCGACTTACCTTTAGGCACGGAAGTGGCTGCCATAATAAGCACCGAGAGAGAAACTTTCCAACCTCATTGTATAGCCATCTGGAAAGTAGGTCATAAGAAACCTCACACTGTTGATATCATGAATCCATTGTACGAAGCTTTTCAATATCCGTTGCTTTACCCCGAAGGTAATGCGGGTTGGTTTCCTAATAAATTGGACAATAATCAAAATAAATTATCGCAAGTAAAATATATCCGGTGCTTACTGCTGTCAGAGACGCGTTTTTCAAAATTGGGTAGACTGTCCGAGGAGTGGTTGGTAGATGTTTATTGTAGAATTTGTGAAGAGCGTCTCCGCTACATCACCAACATGCAGAAACAAAATTCAAATCATGCATTAAGAACTGCTCCACTCGAAGAAATAGAAATTAGTGTACAACAGATTCGCAACGATGAGACCATAGAAGGGGAGGGTTATGTCCCGGGTCGCATATATTTGCCTTATAGCTTCACGGGATGTCCGAGATATATGAAAGTGAAGTACATGGATGCGATTGCAATAGTAAATACGTTGGGTACTCCCACGTATTTCCTAACTTTTACATGTAATCGCAATTGGCCTGAAATTAAACAATCTCTCGAAGCAGGTCAGCTGGCAGACCCACTTATATGTGCTCGCGTTTTTAATTTAAAATTAGCGCAACTTTTACGCGATATCCGGTCCGGTCGGTGGTTTGGCAAATGTTTGTACATGTTTCATGTAATTGAGTTTCAGAAACGCGGTTTGCCCCACGCGCATATCTGTTTTAAAGTAGAGAACGGCCCGATACACAATGTAGATATAGATAAAGTAGTTCGAGCGGATATTCCCAACTCGTCGGAAGCTGACGGTAAATTGAGAACGACGGTTTTGAAACACATGATCCACGGTCCGTGCGGTCCTCCACATAGGGAAAATTTACCGTGTTGGGATAAAGAGCTACGCAAATGTTCAAAATTTTTCCCAAAATGCGAAACTGCCGTTACGTTTGCTGACGATAAAGGTTTTGTAAACTTACGCCGCGACAGTAAGAACGAGGCTACGATCACGTATAACAGGCGCGAATTGGTTGTGAGCGATTTATGGGTCGTGCCATACAATGCGGCTCTTCTATTAAAATACGATGCCCACATGAATTTGGAGGTTTCGTCGCAGCGTACGATTGTTAAATATCTGTTTAAGTATATGACCAAAGGTCCGGACGAATCACGAGTAGCTGTTGTGTCCGAGGAGCATTTAAATGACGAGGTAGAACAGTACGTCACTAAGCGATATTTAGGATCGGGTGAGGCGGCGTGGAGGACCTTAGAGTTTGACGTGACGGCCCGCGAACCTAACGTCAAACAGTTGGCCGTGCATCTCGAAAACCGTCACAACGTTTATTTTCGACCAGGCACTGAAGTAGAATCCGCGCAACAATCGACGTCTAATCTGCTCACATATTTTAACCGTCCCGCCGGTGAAGAGTTTGACCGCTTAACGTATTGCCAATTTTATGAACAATATTTAGTTCACGCGTCGCGACCAAATACAAAAAATACCCAAATTTACGAAACCGGTAACAACAGGTTTGTGACGAAACGGCAACGCGGAGAGCTTGTAGCGCGTCTATTTTGGGTCGCGCCTAATAGAGGTGAACAATTCTACTTAAGAATTCTGTTAAAGTCTTACCCGGCTCGAAGTTACGCGGAACTAATTAGTCTTGGTGGTCCTAATTGCAGCACTTTTCAGGAAGCTGCTAAAATTGTTGGACTCGCGGACGACGAAGTAGAGTACGAAAGGGCCATGTTGGAAGCTTCAACTTTCTATACAGGACCACGCCTTCGTAGCTTTTTCGTACTTTTAGCTTGTAACGGTGCCCCAGTTGCGCTACTGTGGGACACATTTAAAAACCAACTTAGTGAAGATTTTCTTCACAGAAATCCGGGAAACGCTGATATGGCGTATAATTTAGCGTTGATGGAAGTTAATAGAATCCTCCGAAAACACGGGAGTTCGCTTATAGAACACGGTTTGCCGCAAGTGCACGATCTTACCACAGAGTTGAGCCGCGAACGCGTTGAATACAGTACGAACCGTCTCGAAGCCTACGTCGACGAGTGGCTGCCGCGTTTATCATCTGACCAACGCGTTGTTTTCGATTACATCAATAGGCTATGCGTTGATGATTCTTTTCGCGATACAGCAAATTCCGCGATATTCATCGATGGTCCCGCGGGCACCGGCAAAACCCTCTTACTCAACGTCGTTACAGCGCACGTGCGTGGTGCTTTGAAGGGCGTCGTACTATGTACTGCGAGTTCTGCTATCGCCGCTCAGAACTACGAAGGGGGAACTACTGCGCATAGTATGTTTAGATATCCGATAGACATAGTCGACGACCTCGGTTACTGGAACATTACCAACGGCACTCAGAGAGCTGAATTAATAGCAAACGCGCAAGTTATAATTTATGATGAAGCGCCAATGGCTCACAAGTATTTAATTCATTTGCTAGATCGTTCGTTGCGTGATTTAATGCGAAGTGACAAAGATTTCGGTGGAAAAATTATAATTTTTGCTGGTGATTTCCGCCAAATTCCGCCCGTTGTTTCTAATGCGCGAAGCAATTCGGACATATTTAATTGCTCGGTAAAATCGTCTCCCGTGTGGCAAAGGCTTAAATTGTTTTCTTTGGTAACGTCTCAAAGATGTAGAGTAGATTCAGTATTTGCAAACTTTCTGTTGGAATTAGGTTCCAACCGCTTAACTTCTGTCTCTGACGGTAACATTAAAAATTTAATCGATTTAAGTTTGATTGATCACGTAACAGAACTGAGTGATCTGATTGATTTCGTGTTCCCGTCAGAAACCATCAATAGGCCCGACGAATGCGCGAGTAGAGCCATTCTCTGCACTCGTAATGATGCCGTGAATGATATAAATAATGCCATCTTAGACCGGGTTACGGGAGACGTGTTACGATTCTATTCCTGCGACAAAGTAGACAACGATAATAATGTCGACCAAGTTTTCTATGGCATTGACGCATTAAATCGCATCGAGATCACGGGTGTTCCACATCACGAGCTAAAGTTAAAAGTAGGATGTGTATGTATGATTATGCGTAACCTTAGTTTTGAAGATGGGTTGGTGAACGGGACCAAAGTTATAATCGTTAGGTGTTCGGCTCGGCTAATAACGGTACGAAAACCCGAATCGTCGGATGAATTTCTAATTCCGCGTATTCTTTTCAAACAGCAGATTGATCCGCGAAGCCCGTTCGAATTGTGTCGCCGTCAATTCCCGTTGCGTTTAAGTTACGCGATGACTATTCATAAAAGTCAGGGGCAAACCATCGGTCGCGTCGGAGTAGACTTGAGGTCCGACATCTTTAGTCACGGGCAATTGTACGTCGCGCTGGGAAGAGTACGTGAATTAAATAATCTTAAAATTTTAGTGCACCGCGATCGTATACAAAATCAAAGACCCTGCGCGATAAATGTCGTGATTCCTGAATTGCTTTAACTTCCATCATTAAATAATCAGATCTTTTAGCACTTCCTGTTAAGTTGAATTGTTCGTCTCTATTATATAGGATGGCAATCGTAATCATGTTTTATTAGGTTAGATTATTCCAAAAAATCATGTTGACATGGCTATTCATGCGAGTTTTTATATATTTTTTTGTAGTACACACAAGACACTTTTTCATACACGACACTAACACGATAGGATTTTAATTCTCATTCTATAGTCATGATACAATTGACTTTTTCAAAAGAGTGTTATGATTTAGATAATTAAATATTGCGTCACAAATCGATGGTAAATCGCCTATTTCAAGTAGGCGTGTACCAACTTGTGTACATTTTTCATTGATAATAACGATTCTTTATCGTTGACGAAGTAAGAACTGTTGAGACAGTTGGATTTTCACATAAGACCGTATAATTTATCCGTCGTATGGACTCTAAAAGTTGGACGGTTAGGGGGTTAGAGGGAGGTTGTGGAGGCTGTAGCGTCAAAGTGATGGCATTATGGTAAGCGATATAACGGATGGGTTGTCGAGGCCACCGATTGCCAGGTAACACTGGGGACAATCCAGCCATCGAGTTGACGAATCAACCGGCCGGATTGGTCAGCTCGGTATGAGATCAGTTGAGCAGTCGTAGTTACCACTGCCAAATCGTCGACTTGGGATGCAAAGGTCGAGTCGGTGTCCGGAATGACTGCGAACGTTGTATCCACTCTGCATTTCGTGGTTGTCAAGCGTGTGGTGGTGGACATACCCAGGTGAATGTTTTTGTGGGTAAGGAAAAAAAAAGTAAAAAAAAACGAAAATCGAAGTCAAAATCAATTTATCTTTATTCAATTTGGGCTCTTTAAAACCACTTACGAATGTCAAACAGTTACCACCGATTCGGAAAACGCTACTAATACTAAGAGAGTCGCCAAGAAATTCAATGTCAATGACAATTATATTTTTTCAAAAATTGGGAGTAGGTACACATGCCAGTCACAGTATTTCAGAATTGCAACACAGTAGGCGCGCTTATTGAGATCACACACAAGTGCTGGTCGGAATCATTTTTATTCCAACAACCCTATCTCATCATCATCCACTTGCTTATCCCATTATCTGGGGTCGGCGCAGTACGGCTTTTTCTTCCATTCGTCTCTATCTTTCGTCACATTCACGTCCTTCACACATATATCATTCTTCACACGTTGTACGATTACCCTCAAGGACTCGGAAAAAATCAAGTTGAAGACGATTCAAGACGAATAAATCAGACGATATTATCACGAATATAAATCGAAGATATTAACAGTGCCGAAAGACTCCAGACGCAACAGCAGACAAGCAGATTTTGACGACGTAAGTGTTGGAATATCGCGAAGTTTTTTTTTTTTTTTTTATTCATTTATTCATGTAGTATTTAAAAAAAAACCCCAGAATATACTCAGACTGCTTTTAATTATTTAAAACCAATATAAAACACTACAACAATATTAGTCTTTTCAAGCTCTCCGCCATCATTATGAATCCCCTCTCCCCGCTACTCCCATAGACTAAACATAACTTTTTTATAAAATTATAATCCTACAACTCGGCCATCCTGCTGTTGTATGGCCTCAGACAACTTATACATGCTATACTTATGCACTCAAACAAAAAAATAAACATGTTTACATCTTACACTAAATAAAACTTAGTTAATTGAAACTTCTCAACATTTAGAACCACAGGTCTATAAATAAATTCATAAGGTTTTCACCTAAGGTAAACAAAATAAATCTTTAAGGTAAACATACACCTACCTACTAGAACCACCTTACATGTAACACCTTATAAAACCATTGAGTCAACGGATTAAAAAAAAACATTTGAAACTACTCACTCATAACAATAATCGTTGATTTGCAACACCGTATAACATTTTCCAATAGCAAAAACTTTCACTAAACCAAGTCCTGTTATCATAGTCTCATCTTTGACATAAAACATAATATTTAATTAAGAAAGTAAGTTAACACACAGTAAATTAAGCTCAGTACTTGAATCAATCAAACACTTCATTGTTACATCGTCAACTTTTAACGTATTTATAGAAAAATCCTCCTTTATTCGACTTGACTTGGTTATGTTTTGGCGTCATGTCATTGCCGGTTATTTTGACATTGACAACAATATTGATGACAGCCGGAGCGTTCGCCATTTTTGGTCTTCAGCAGCGCCCTCTGCGCGCGCATCACTATCTTGTTCGGCGTTTTGTTCAGAGTTCACGTACATTGCGCGCGACGGTTGTCAACTCGAGGTTCGTGCTCCGCTGCTCTCTCCTGTACCGCGTCCGTTGCCATTCTATGTTCTGTCTCGTTCTCACCCGCGCCGCTACCGGGAAAGTCATATCTGTTCCCGAAAATTTAACCAACGTCTCTTCAATCTGATGAAGCTCTTTCACCGCCTCCACTGTTACTGTTAAACCATCATCTTCCGCCATGTTTCTTGCCTTCTATTTCACCTTTAACACCTTTTATAAGCACCTTGAATAACTTCTTTTAACACCTTTAAGTTACACCTTTAAATAACACCTTTAAGTAACACCTTTAAATAACACCTTTAAGTAACACCTTTATCGACTTAATTCAACTTTTATTTCATCTTTCTTTTTACGTCGCCATCTTTCCTTCAAATTTTCTTCATAGAACGTCTTTTTCAATTTTCGCAACATCGATTCCTCTAAACAGTTAAAATTCATCCCGGACGAGCCCCCAAAATGTAGTATTTAAAAAAAAAACCCAGAATATACTCAGGCTGCTTTTAATTATTTAAAACCAATATAAAACACTACAACAATATTAGTCTTTTCAAGCTCTCCGCCATCATTATGAATCCCCTCTCCCCGCTACTCCCATAGACTAAACATAACTTTTTTATAAAATTATAATCCTACATTCATACACATTTTAAGTCTTGATGTTGGAATTTTTATGTCAGAATTTGTCACTTAAAATGTCGTCGATCCTATAGTAGCATTTATCGATAAGGAGGCTTTTTAATTTGCTTTTAAATACTTTGTCGTCTTTTTCCACTTTTATGTTTTTAATTGCCACTTAGTTGCCATCAAAAGAACCCAACTTGGGGTTGGAATGAAGTTAAAATTAAAATATTTAGGTCCGTATCAAGTCGTTAGAGCTAATGGAAGAGACAGATACCCAGAAGGTTGATGACTCTGCCGAAGGTTTTAGAAACACCACTACCTTCTGTGAACATCTTCTCCGCATCACACGCCCATACCACGCTAAACAATTTCCTCTCAACTTTTCGGGGTACGCAGTCATAGGGTTTTCAAGGTCAACGAACACCATGTGCAGGTATTTTTTTTTTATTTTTTTATTTTTTTCTTTAATCTATTTTTAATCTATTCAAGTTTTCGGAAAACCCGCCATATCCTGTCATTAGTTGTTGTCCTCTATGCCACCACTGCGTTGGGGATGAAAAACTTGGTGACAGCCGCGATGTCGCCGGTCACGTACCTCCGGTACCATTCGTAAAGCGTATCCATGCGAATGGATCGCTTGACACATGAGACCGGGCACACGTCGTAGTCCGGCTTCCGCTTTAATTTTATGGCGGCCTCCTTGGCCAAAGCATCGGCTCTCTCGTTCCCCTCAAGCCCCACGTGTGCTTTAATCCAGAACAACTTGACAACCTTGCCCTGGGTGGACAATGTTGTCAAGTTGTTTCTAGCTTCCGCCGCCACGGGGTGAAAGCAGCCGTGGTTCTTAATGGTCAAGAGGGCCGCCATATAATCGCTGTACACTCCGAACGTTTCCGCCTTTTACCCTAGGATCACCCCCGTCGCCCTGCACAGTGCAAGGAGCTCAGCCTGGTAAACCGTGCAGTAAGACGAAAGAGCAAGCTTGAGGGTTTTAGTTTCTGCTTCACCATTTCATATTTATGTATGTATGTATATCTCCACGTTTTGTTGTACAATTTGTAGGGTTAATACTGAGTTTAAGGACGACATGCCCATTTTATCTGCTGGCAATACCGGGAGCTCTGCTGTATCTATCCCTTCTCTCCGAAAGGAGATAAGGTGATTAGATATAAACAGTCAGACACTCCCGGTATTTTTGGTATATAATTATTTATTACTTATTACTGATATTTTTAGCAACAACCTGTCCTTCGCCTCCTCTCGCGAGAGAGGTTGGTTGTAAGATAATTCAGCGTTGTTGCTAGAAATATCAGTAATTAATAATAAAACGGGCATCCTTAAACTGAGTATTAACCCTACAAATTGTACAATTTTCCACATTCACTCTCATTCTTCCATTTCAGTCATTCATTCTGTTATTCCGCTCACTCCCACAAATCGGCCATCCTGCAGCTCTCAGTCTGTCCTCAGACTGCACTCTTTTTTTTTTTTTTTTTTTTTTTTCGATTCTGTCAAGTATTCTGAAAACCCGTCGTGCCCCGTCATGAACTGCGTTCGGATGTTTTTTATTTCCATCTTTCTTGTTATCCTTACCTAAAGCTTAAAATACGTCACCTTCACTCACCGTTTCTTCATACTTTTTGTTGCGTAAACGCACCGTCGGTGTCTTTTACGTATTGGTGTGGCCGGACCTTTATTTTATGTATGTATGTATATCTCCACGTTTTGTTGTACAATTTGTAGGGTTAATACTGAGTTTAAGGACGACATGCCCATTTTATCTGCTGGCAATACCGGGAGCTCTGCTGTATCTATCCCTTCTCTCCGAAAGGAGATAAGGTGATTAGATATAAACAGTCAGACACTCCCGGTATTTTTGGTATATAATTATTTATTACTTATTACTGATATTTTTAGCAACAACCTGTTCTTCACCTCCTCTCGCGAGAGAGGTTGGTTGTAAGATAATTCAGCGTTGTTGCTAGAAATATCAGTAATTAGTAATAAAACGGGCATGTCATCTTTAAACTCAGTATTAACCTTACAAATTGTACAATTTTCCATATTCACTCTCATTCTTTCATTTCAGTCATTCATTCTGTTATTCCGCTCACTCCCACAAATCGGCCATCCTGCAGCTCAGTCTGTCCTCAGACTGCAGAGACTCTTTTATGACAGCTGCTTTAAGTTCTTCGTAGGTCTTAAATGCGTTTTCGGACCTCGGCCATAGTTCAGCCGTGGCGGTAAGCGATCGCCTCGCTATAAGTAATTTCTGTTGGGCCGTCCAACCAAAAATATCCTTGTTATCTTCAATATCTTGTGCCCATTTTACCGATGAATATGTGACATCTTCGCCATTTCGTAATTTTTTTTTATTTATATTTTTTTTCTTCAATCTAACCAGTACTAACGCCGAGTTCAGCGAAACTGTGCGGTATCCCTATTGGATATGGCAATGCCAATTCTGCCAATATTGGTACCTGATCACCGATTAAAAATCATCGTGAATAATAATAAAATAATTAATCACGAAGTCCTCATATGAAATTTTCTTTTATGAGATTTATTATGTCCGACCGTTTTCATGTGCCCTTTACGAATTGAAAATATGCTGTGAATTCATTCATTAAACGCATTTGTTAAATTCTGTACAATTTATATTATCAACACATCTCTTTCCAAATTTAAGGAAATCTTGATTTGTCATTAGTAATGATATAACAAAATTTGACGACTTTTTGTAACTTATTTGATTGTTGTATCATCAAAACTCTATGCATGTATAAGAATACTATTTGGCAACGATTGTATAAGGATACTATTTAAAGTACACTAGCCATCAACTGAATTTCTATTCTATCTTATTGAATATATGTACTAAATGCTCTACAAATACGCATTATATGCACATAAGTTTAAGAAAAAATGTTAAAATCACTACAATACGAAGAAACGAAAACTCGGCAAACTTCAGACTCTTCTCCAGATGCAAGATGTAAAACATAGAACATTCCTTAACCAGTGTTATCTCACTGAAAACTTAACGGCAGCCCGCAAATTGAATACTTGACAAAGTCTTCTGAAAAGCGGAGAAATAATCGTAAAATTAATGTTGAAGTCATCACGATATGAAGAAATGAAAACAGCAAACTTCATAACCCATAACCCAGTGTTACTTCGCTGAAGACTTAACGGCGGCAACGGACGACGACTTTCGAAAGCTTTCCGGAGAAGAACGTTAATTTTTCACGTAATTTAAGTTGCCAGTTTTTTTTTTTCATCTTGTATGAATAAATCCGTTTACATGCCTTTCGTATCTTATGTCGCTGAAGTTTTAACGAAAGGCCATCAAGTAACAGAAGACATCCTGACACTTCGTTCATCACCAAAAAAAACAGAGGCACATCTATTTTACGAAAAATGTACATGATACACTGCCGTTAAAGCTGCTGGGCGATATGCCAGTTCAAACAGCTTAAAGATTTTACACAAAACTATGTTGTCTCATCAATTGCAAACGGCTGCCGAAATTCGACTCGAAGATCTCGAAGAACTTGAATGAAATTAGATGAAGACTGAAATTCTGAGCCAAAATTCCAGACAAGAAAAAACAAAAATAGAAATGGAGTAATTCTAAAGGTTTTCCTTTAATACAATGGGTAATTTTTTAGTTAGTTATAATTTCATAGCAAATTGCTATGATCAATCAGGTACTGTGCACAATCAGGTTTTATGTTTAGACCTTTTTTACATCTTATGATCTTCTGTAACAATAAAATATGCAGTAAAAAAAACAAAAACAAAAAAAGCTTAAAAAAAAACAAAGAAAAATGAACAGAAAAAAAGAGTACAAAAAAATCAATAAAAAACCAAAAAAAAAGAATCAAAATAGTCAACTGCATACTGCAACACCACATTTTTAATTTTATATAACGAATAGAATAAGATTTTTAACCAAGTCTGTTTACTTACTTTGTTTCATTTGTAACCGCTAATGGAGATGAAAACTATGTTCTCAGTTGCGAAGTTTTGCTTGTAAAAATTATTGAGATCGCTTAGGTCTATTCTCAATCATCTATAAGCAAGCAATCACGAGGGCACATTTGTTTTCGAAAACACATTTATCAAAATCCTAATAATCTTTTTTTTTCTGATTGGTTGGTTTTATGTAAGCTTTATGGTTTTTTTTCATATTTGGACTTCGGTTTTATTATTCTAAGAATAAAGTATAGAATGAATAACTAGACTTCTTATGTTTATTTAAATTATCTTTTTTTACTCGCATTCATTTTTGACTTTTCAAGTGAGTGTCAAGTTAAGAAAATAAAATAACGCAGGGCAGCTTGTGGCGAGGCTGTTGGGGAGTAGCGACCCCACGTACCCGACGCTCTTTGTACGCGCCTATATTTTTCAAACACTTGGCGAAGGGCGAAAGTAGCAACCATTGTTTCTCGACCTGGCATGAACCCGAATAAGTGAACCAATATCATTTTCCAGATACATTTTCAAATTGGTAGACGTCCGGTAGTCTCAACTAATAATCCACATTGCTCGCTTCTGCATTCGGAATGCACACTGCGTGTCTGCGGCGCATGCCCATAGCTTGCGAGCACGTAATATTTATTTGTCTGTATTTATTGCGTTGTGCGCCGCAGAAGACACCCAGCGTGCATTCCTACATAAAAACATAACCCATACATAAAAACAATGGTTGCTACTTTCGCCCTTCGCCAACTGTGCGAAAAATATAGGCGCGTACAAAAAAACTGCACATGGTGTTCGTTGACCTTGAAAAACCTATGACTGCGTACCCCGAAAAGTTGAGAGGAAATCGTTTAGCGTGGTATGGGCGTGTGATGCGGAGGAGATGTTCACAGAAAGTAGTGGCGTTTTTAGAACCTTCGGCAGAGTCATCAACCTTCTGGGTATCTGTCTCTTCCATTAGCTCTAACGACTTGATACGGACCTAAGTACTCGTATTTTAATTTTAACTTCATTCCAACCCCAAATTGGGTTCTTTTGATGGCAACTAAATCCCTACTTATAAAATAAATAAATAAAAATAAAAATCCGACACGCTTACTACTGAGCTCGACGATCAGATCATTCATGTACAGATTAAAGAGCTTCAACGAGGTAATACCCCCCTGCCTCACCCCACACTCCAACCTGTACACATCCGACAACTTACCTGCCCATCTCACGCCATTTACTTGGTTCAGATACCAGTACTGAAATATTCTAATAATTCCGCACGTCGTTAATATCTCCAGTTTTATTTTTTACAATTGGCACAACTATGGTTTTCATTAGGTCGTGCGGGAGGTACGAATGAGCCATACACAGGGAATAAAACATAGCTAATGTATGAGGTAGGTGGACACCAGCATGACGCAGAATGCTCGACGCTAAGGCCGTCGTGACCCGGGGACTTGCCTCCAGCCATATTTGTTATTATTATTTGACTTAGTGCTCTCCTTTCATTTCTGATTAAGTAATTTTCTTTTCTTCGCGATATTCCAGTACTTACGTCGTCAAAATCTGCTTGTCTGCTGTTGCGTCTGGAGTCTTTCGGCATTGTAATATCTTCGATTCATATTCGTGATAATGATAATATCGTCTGATTTATTCGTCTTGATCGTCTTAAATCGTCTTCAACTTCATTTTTTCCGAGTCCTTGAGGGTAATCGTACAACATGTGAAGAATGATATGTGTGTGAAGGACGTGAATGTGGAGCTGACGAAAGATAGAGACGAATGGAAGGAAAAGCCGTACTGCGCCGACCCCAGATAATGAGATAAGGGCAAGAGGATGATGAAGAGATAGGGTTGTTGGAAAAATGATTCCGACCAGCACTTGTGTGTGATCCCAATAAGCGCGCCTACTGTGATGTAACTCTGGAATATTGTGACTGGCAATGTGTACTTCCAATTTTTGAAAAAATATAATTGTCATTGAGTTTCTTGGCGACTTCTCTTTTAGTAGCGTTTTCCGAATCGGTGGTAATTGTTTGACATGACATTCGTAAGTGCTTTTAAAGAGCCCAAATTGAATCGATATTTTGATTTTGACTTCGATTTTTGTTTTTACTTTTTTTTTCCTTACCTACATAACATTCACCAAGGTATGTCTACCACCACACGCTCAACAACCACGAAATGCAGAGTGGATACAACGTTCGCAGTCATTCCGGACACCGACTTGACCTTCGCATCCCAAGTCGACGATTTG
Organism: Pandemis corylana; assembly: GCA_949127965.1. Lineage (NCBI taxonomy): Eukaryota > Metazoa > Arthropoda > Insecta > Lepidoptera > Tortricidae > Pandemis > Pandemis corylana. The sequence goes on along the minus strand of OX421866.1, from coordinate 7,822,455 downwards.
GCAGTGGTAACTACGACTGCTCAACTGATCTCATACCGAGCTGACCAATCCGGCCGGTTGATTCGTCAACTCGATGGCTGGATTGTCCCCAGTGTTACCTAGCAATCGTTGATGGCCTCTAAAATCCATCCGTTTTCGCTTCCATACTGTTATCATTTTGAACGCTCAGCCACCCTTATTACCCTTCAACTTGCAGAGTTCTCGACTCTTAATTATATTTCTTATGTGCTTAACCCAACTTTTTCGACCGTTCTTACCTTCAGCAACGATCACGAAACGTTTAATCGATGACGGTGTTACACTTTGGTATGCGGCAATACTTGGTAGGTGGTTTATTAGGTATTTGTTACACTTTATTTGTTAATCTAAAATCGAGCATTTTTGCGAGAATGCAATTGCTACATGAATTATAGATTTTGAATTTTAATTCTATACACGCCACCCTAAGACACCTTTGCTACCTAAATATTTACATTTCCATGCAAAACACTTCATTCTTCTATGTAGGTAGTTGCAGTTATCGTGTTTTGGGTTTTCTGCAGTTAGTTTAGTTAATTAGTTCTAGGTTTAGTTAGGTTGAATTAGTCTAATTAGGCTGCTTTAATTAGGTTTAAAATATTTATTTTTTTGTATATAAACTGTTTATTGCACATAAAATATATATTTATTTATTTTTAATTTTTATTTAATTAGTTTTATTAGACTGCTTTTATAATTAGGTAGAGAATATGTAGGTTTGTTCATTTATTTATATTTATTTATTTATATTATTTATTTAATTAGTTAAATTAGATTGCTTTTATAATTAAGTTCGGAATATGTAAGTTTGTTCATTTATTTATTTATTTTATTTTTGTATTAATTTATTTGAATAAATTGAATTGCGCTGTATGTAGTTGGTCTTTTTCAGACATGCATTATCCCCACATTCGCTTACACATTAAACGTAGTAACATTACACGTAGTAGGACCGTAGTGGGAGGTAACGCCGCTCGCGTCCGTGGGTTTACCATTGAGCGCGGACACATCACCACCGTGCGACGCCGCTACCATGAAACGACACGACGGCCTGCCGTTCCACGTTACCGTGTAGACAGCTACGGTGCACCGCGCCGGCTCACGGCACACTGCTCGGCAGTTTACGTTGCGCTGTTGCTAAGTTCATGCGTATAAGTCAAAAAAAAGGTTGACTTTGGCATTATCACAATTTGATAAAGACGTGTTTTTATTTTCAATCCTTTACTGTTTTATTAGGCTACATCTGCAAAAGTAAACCTTAAAATATGACTTACTTCTTTTAATCGATTCACTCTACAAACATCTATTTTTAAATTTTAAATTTGTTAACAGGCAGTGGGTAACAGTATGCTTAGAGTAGGTTTTCGGTCACAAAATACGTCTCGAACGCATTTGCGTTAAAATGTCAAATACTATGATAACAGTTTGTTGCCGTTTCAATCCTCAATTGGCGCTGTTAATTTTTCCATAGTAATTGAGACGATTACGTGAATGCGTTCGAGACGTTTTTATATGCGAAAACTTACACTAGAAGCTCAGCTCCACTAAAACAGCGAAAGTTACCCGTTTTTTGCACTAACACGTACGAACTTAGCGTAACTTAGCATTATCAATTACAGAGCGGGTGCGCCGCAAGCCAGCGTGGGGCGGCGCTAATCCGGGTTGATGTGTCCACGCTCATTTGCCCTACACGTGCCTCCTGGGTGGTGCTAAATGAGCGGTATCTATTGCTAAACTTTCCAGTAATGTGTTTTTATTGTGTCGCACAGATGACTTGGAGCGAAACTGGAAATTACCAAAGAAAGGAAGATGCGGCACACTTTCAACCATTGACGACTGTTACACCAACTCGACGCAATAAATGTGATGTCCAACGATACAACACTGCATGTATTCATTACAAAGGTATTTATTCTTGACAAATTGTTGTTTACATTTTATCCTCTTTTTATGATATCTAATTGATCAGCTAGGTAATTAATTAAATAATGTAATTAAAAAAAAAAAAACATTCCTTTTAAGAATTCATTTAAAAAATAACATAATTTAATTAATAAAATAGATCCAGGACTTTAGCATTCAAATATTGATACATTCGGTAGTAATGTTGCATAATGTAGTATAATTTATGGTCAACACGTAACCTCACCCGTGGGCTAAGAACGTGGGCTGTTTCGAGAGCCATGAGGAATAAACCTCTATAAGAAATCCAACGGTCACTGCGGGATAGAGCGGGGCATACCCGATCCTGTATCACACAGTGCCGCATAGAAGAACCCCATCCCGGGGTGGCCTGCGGACGTTGCGGTAGTCTCCTTGTGCACCCGTAACGTCCTCATTCAGGCAAATGGGGGAAATTGTGTGGTTTTTAGTGGGTATGCCCAGTGTGCATTTTCCGTGCCTGAGAAACCCACATACGCTCCGGAGCCCCGACCGACCCACTTAGGGTGCGTTTTCCACACCAAAAAAAAAAGAGTTGAAACGAACTGTCTAAATTAAAAAAAGGCTAGGTTACAGTTTCTGTTTTTTATCAAGTAAACTTAATAAACTGTATTTTTTGTTTAAGGTCTTCGATGGAATCATACTTGGACACATCAATTGGCTGTGGAAATTAAAAGGCAACAAAGGAACATCGCGTTCGGGATAAGGCCAACACTGTCACATTAACCATCAATGAGAAGGAAGAAGAGATTCGTCCAGCATCCATGCCTTAAGTGAGGGTTGTGCTGGCCTCATGTTTGTATTCGAAAAAGAGGACAGCTATGGGCTGCGAGTAGGCCAAAACTATGTCTGTTAAAACTGAAATAAAAGTTTTTTATTATTTATTCACTTTTTATTATTTCTACCCTATTTTTATTAATCAATTCAATCTCTAAACTATCTAAAATACAACTTTTTTTATACGATAAGGAAGGTAAACGAGCAAGTGAGTCACCTAATGGCAAATGATCACCACTGCCCATAGATAACCGCGACCCCAGAGGAATTGCAGTTGCGTTGCCTATCTAGAGGGCTAAGATGTAATGCCTCTTGTGCCAGTAATTTTCTCGGCTGTCTTACTCTCCACACCGTAACACAACAGTGCAAGCGCTGCTGCTTAGCGGTAGGATTAGTGAGTAAAATGGTGGTAGCGAGGACGGGCGTTGCACAAGGTTCTACCACCCGTAACACATTTCAAAACCTAATCTTATAAATTAAAGGCAGATTTCTCTTTATTACCCTCTGCTCTGTTTGAAAGGAATCGGTTTAATACTATCAAATATGCTAATACCTACCCTATTCATAATATTTCGACACAATGGGAGCGGATCAGAAAACATAAAGTTTAAAATGTATAATGGGTTAAAATACATAATGGTTCAAAATATATAACGCAATTTTCTGTAAAACTATTAGCTAAATGAACTTTTTTGATATCGTAATCTATAGATTGGTTTAGGTTAGGTTAGGTTTGTTTTATAACAATCCGGTTAATTTGTAACTTTCTATATAATATTAACCATTATACATTTTAAACTTTATGTATTTTAATACGTACCCCGACTCCATCTTTAATTGTCTTTGTTCCAAATTTACCAGAATCTCAAATAGACATATTTTCAATACAATTAAATGTTTTAATGACGTTTATACATTAGTTACATCCATTATCTAAATTGCATAGTTATTAAAAAGTACATAACTCATTAAAATACTGAATTAAATTCAGGCTGAAGGTGAAAATTCATTAGTTTTATAATTACCAAAATTTAAAACATTGGTTACTAAAATGCTTTACCTTTTACCGAAAATAAATTTGAAATAAATTTGAGTTTAAGACATTTTTGGACGTAGTTGAATTGAAAATTAATAAAAACACAATCAAGTCAATCAGAATTATTTCCTTATCAAGAGTCAGGTATTTTAAGAAGTAGGTGTAAACAAATTTTAGACATTCTGAAACTAATCTGTTTCGACTTTGGGACATACTGGGAACATAGTGTCATGTGCAACACACGAGCTGTCTGATATTTGGCTATAGTCGCTGCACGCTGTGCTGTGGTTTCATTTTTAGCTCCAATCAGTAGCAATAATCTGCTCTTCGAACGGAACAAGTAAAATTAGTAACAAACAAACGCATATAATAATAAAGTAAAAAGGTTAGAAATATTTGAAATAAAAAACAGGGCGGTAGGGTGCGACTCTATACAACATCTTAGTTAGTACCAAAAAAATGCAAAACTGACCTGACCGTGGAAACTGATCTGGCACATGGGCCAGCTCTCCGCAACGACTTGCCTTATCGAGTTTTCCCGGAACAAAAGTTGCTCAGAACAGCCAGCCAATGGGTAAACCGGTATTTATTTTTTCAAAGTATATAGTAAAAAAAAAAAGTTTGGATTATTTAAACTAAACAGGAACGCACGGGACCTCCGCGGGGCCCTCGGGGCCCGCGGCCCCCACGCGAAATACTAGTTATAATATATATAGCTGAATACCCACTCACTGACTCACTCACTGACTCACCCCAGAGTTGTTTGGAAGAACTGGTAAGAGGTGGGGTTTTACTCTATACATCTTCGTATCAAAAATGCTTGCCCGACCACCAGAAAAATACGAAATCGACCTGAACGTGGAAACTGACTTGACACATGGGGCGGTTCTCCGCAACGGCTCGGCCTATCGAGTTTGCCCGAAACTAAAAATGCTTAGAACAGCCAGCCAATGGGTAAGCCGGTCAAAGTTTTTTCAAAATGGCGAAAACAAGATGGCCGCCATACAAAATTGAAACGCGAATATCTCAGAAGCCAGTTGAGATAGACGGGTGGTGCTCGACCAAATGTCATTCAGAGTTGAGGGGGAAATCCGACTAAGTAATTTTTTTTCCAAGATGGCGGATTCAAAATGGCGGCTAAATTTTTTTTTTATCCGATCCGATTGAAATTTTGCATCCGGGGCTCTTCGAGGCCACAGATTCAAACGTCATACTTTATTTTTCGATTCCGCCATTTTCCAAGATGGCCGCCATACAAAGTAATTTCTGTTTCTTTCACCTGTTGTTTTGAGGAACCCATAAGAGGTGGGGTTCGACTTTATACACTATCGCATCAAAAATTTTATCAAAAATACAAGTAAAAGAAAAATTGACCTGAACGTGGAAACTGACTTGACACATGGGGCAGCTCTCCGCGACGGCTCGACCTATCAAGTTTGCCCGGAACAAAAGTCACTCAGAACAGCCAGTCAATAGGTGAACCAGTATTTTTTTTTCAAAATTGCAAAAACAAAATGGCCGCCATACAAAATTGAAACACCAATATCTCAGAGGCCAGTCGCAACAGGTGGGTGGTGCTCAAACAAATATCGTTCAAAGTGAGCGGAGTAATTTAATGAACCTAATTTTTTTTCCAAAATGGCGGATTCAAAATGGCAGCCAAAGTTTCTTTTACTCCGATCCGATTGAAATTTTGCATCCGGGGCTCTTCGAGACCACAAATTCAAACGCCATACTTAATTTTTCGATTCCGCCATTTTCCAAGATGGCCGCCATACAAAGTTATGTCAGACTCATAGACTCACTTGTGTTGTATAGCAGTTTTTAGAAATGCGGTTCGACTTTATATACGATTGCATAAGAAATTTTATCACAAGTACAAAAAAAATGCAAATCCGACCTTAACGTGGAAACTGACTTGACACATGGGCCAGCTCTCCGCAACGACTTGCCCTATGGAGCTTGCCTGGAACTAAAGTCGCTCAGAACAGCCAGCCTATGGGTGAACTGGTATTTTTTTTTCAAAATTGCGAAAACAAGATGGCCGCCATACAAAATTGAAACGCGAATATCTCAGAGGCCAGTCGAGATGGATGGGTTGTGCTCGACTAAGTGACATACAGGGTGGTAGGTTACCCTCCGCGGTCCCCGCGGGGGCCGCGGCCCCCACGCGAAATACTTTTTTCAAGATGGTGGTCTAAAAATGACGGCCAAAGAATGTAGTAAAAAACGTTAGAAATATTTGAAAAAAATACAGGGTGGTAGGTTACCCTCCGCGGTCCCCGCGGGGGCCGCGGCCCCCACGCGAAATACTTTTTCCAAGGTAGTGGTTTCAAAATGACGGCCAAAGAATGTAGTAATATTTGAAAATACAACAGGCTGGCAGGGTACCCTCCGCGGGTCCCGTGGGGCCCGCGGCCCCCATGTGAAGTACTTTTTCCAAGGTAGTAATATTTGAAAATACAACAGGCTGGCAGGGTACCCTCCGCGGGTCCCGTGGGGCCCGCGGCCCGCATGCGAAATGCTTTTCCCGAGATGGCGGATTCGAAATTGCAGCCAAAGAATAAAGTAAAAAAAGGTCAGAAATATTTGAAAAATAACAGGGTGGCAGGGTGACTCCGCGGGTCCCGCGGCCCCCACGCGAAACGCTTTTCCCGAGATGGCGGATTCGAAATTGCGGCCAAAGAATAAAGTAAAAAAAGGTCAGAAATATTTGAAAAAAGAACAGGGTGGCAGGGTGACTCCGCGGGTCCCGCGGGGCCCGCGGCCCCCACGCGAAACGCTTTTCACAAGATGGCGGATTCGAAATTGCGGCCTAAGAATAAAATAAAAAAGGTTAGGATTATTAAAACAAAACAGGGTGGCACGGGACCTCCGCGGGGCCCTTGGGGCCCGCGGCCCCCACGCGAAATACTAGTTATAATATATATAGCTGAATACCCACTGACTCACTGACTGACTGACATGCTGTTTTGAAGAACCCATAAGAGGTAAAGCTAGACTCTATACACCATCGTATCAAAAATGCTCCCACGACCACCAGAAAAATACGAAATCGACCTGAACGTGGAAATTGACTTGACACATGGGGCAGTTCTCCGCAACGGCTCGACCTATCGAGTTTGCCCGGAACTAAAGTCGCTCAGAACAGCCGGCCAATGGGTGAGCCGGTCCAAGATTTTTCAAAATGGCGAAAACAAGATGGCCGCCATACAAAATTGAAACGCGAATATCTCAGAGGCCAGTCGAGATAGGTGGGTGGTGCTCGACCAAATGTCATTCAGAGTTGAAGGGGAAATTCGACTAAGCCATTTTTTTTCCAAGATGGCGGATTCAAAATGGCGGCCAAATTTTTTTTTTATCCGATCCGATTGAAAATTTGCATCCGGGGATCTTTAGGGCCACAGATTCAAATAGCATACTTTATTTTTCGGTTCCGCCATTTTCCAAGATGGCCGCCATACAAAGTAATTTCTGTATCTTTGATCTGTTGTTTTGAGGAACCCATAAGAGGTGGGGTTCGGCTCTATACACTATCGCTTTGTAAATTTTATGATAAGTACCTAAAAAATGAAAAATCGACCTGAACGTGGAAACTGACCTGACACATTGGCCAGCTCTCCGAAACGACTTGCCCTATCGAGTTTGCCCCGAACAAAAGTCACTCAGAACAGCCAGCCAATAGGACAACCAGTATTTTTTTTTCAAAATTGCAAAAACAAAATGGCCGCCATACAAAATTGAAACGCAAATATCTCAGAGGCCAGTCGCAACAGGTGGGTGGTGCTCAAACAAATATCGTTCAAAGTGAGCGGAGTAATTTAATGAACCTATTTTTTTTTCCAAAATGGCGGATTCAAAATGGCGGCCAAAGTTTCTTTTACTCCGATCCAATTGAAATTTTGCATTCGGGGCTCTTCGAGACCACAAATTCAAACGCCATACTTAATTTTTCGATTCCGCCATTTTCAAAGATGGCCGCCATACAAAGTAATGTCAGACTCATGGGCTCACTTGTGTTGTAAAGCAGCTTTTAGGAATAGGGTTCGACTTTATACACCATCGCATAAGAAATTTTATCACAAGAACAAAAAAAATGCAAAACTGTCCTGAACGTAGAAACTGACCTGACACATGGGCCAGTTCTCCGCAACGACTTGCCCCATCGAGTTTGCTCGAAACTAAAGTCGCTCAGAACAGCCAGCCTTTAGGTGAACCGGTATTTTTTTTTACAAAATTGCTAAAACAAAATGGCCGCCATACAAAATTGAAACGCGGATATCTGTGGCCAGTCGAGATAGATGGGTTGTGCTCGACCAAGTGTCGTTCCAGGTGCAAGGAGTAATCTAATGAACCAAATTTTTTTCCAAGGTGGCGGTTTCAAAACGGCGGCCAAAGAATATAGTAGGAAAGTCTGGAAAAATTTGAAAAAAAAACAGGCTGGCAGGGTATCCTCCGCGGGTCCCGTGGGGCCCGCGGCCCCATGCGAAATGCTTTTCCCAAGATGGCGGCCAAAGAATAAAGTAAAAATAGGTTAAAAAATTTTGAAAAAAAAACAGGACGGTAGGGTGTCCTCCGCGGGTCCCGTGGGGCCCGCGGCCCCCATCCGAAATGCTTTTCCCAAGATGGCGGCCAAAGAATAAAGTAAAAATAGGTTAGAAATTTTTGAAAAAAAACAGGACGGTAGGGTACCCTCCGCGGGTCCCGTGGGGCCCGCGGCCCCCATGCGAAATGCTTTTTCCAAGATGGCGGCCAAAAATAAAGTAAAAATAGGTAAGAAATTTTTGAAAAAATAACAGGACGGTAGGGTACCCTCCGCGGGTCCCGTGGGGCCCGCGGCCCCCATGCGAAATGCTTTTCCCAAGATGGCGGCCAAAAAATAAAGTAAAAATAGGTAAGAAATTTTTGAGAAAATAACAGGACGGTAGGGTACCCTCCGCAGGTCCCGTGGGGCCCGCGGCCCCCATGCGAAATGCTTTTCCAAAGATGGCGGCCAAAGAATAAAGTAAAAAAGGTTAGAAATATTTGAAAAAAAAACAGGATGGCAGGGTACCTTCCGCGGGTCCCGTAGGGCCCGCGGCCCCCATGCGAAATGCTTTTCCAAGGATAAAGTAAAATAGGTGAGAAATATTTGAAAAAAAAAAACAGGGCGGTATAGTACGAATCACTTTTCGAAGGTGCCAGTTTCAAAAAGGCGGCCAAAGTATATTGGAAAAAAAGGTTAGGATTATTAAAACAAAACAGGGTGGCACGGGACCTCCGCGGGGCCCTTGGGGCCCGCGGCCCCCACGCGAAATACTAGTTATAATATATATAGCTGAATACCCACTGACTGACTCACTGACTCACCCCAGAGTTGTTTGGAAGAACTGGTAAGAGGTGGGGTTTTACTCTATACATCTTCGTATCAAAAATGCTTGCCCGACCACCAGAAAAATACGAAATCGACCTGAACGTGGAAACTGACTTGACACATGGGGCGGTTCTCCGCAACGGCTCGACCTATCGAGTTTGCCCGAAACTAAAAATGCTGAGAACAGCCAGCCAATGGGTGAGCCGGTCAAAATTTTTTCAAAATGGCGAAAACAAGATGGCCGCCATACAAAATTGAAACGCGAATATCTCAGAGGCCAGTCGAGATAGGTGAGTGGTGCTCGACCAAATGTCATTCAGAGTTGAGGGGGAAATCTGACTAAGTAATTTTTTTTCCAAGATGGCGGATTCAAAATGGCGTCCAAATTTTTTTTTACTCCGATCCGGTTGAAATTTTGCATCCGGGGCTGTTCGAGGCCACAGATTCTAACTGCATACTTTATTTTTCGATTCCGCCATTTTCCAAGATGGCCGCCATACAAAGTAATTTCTGTATCTTTGATCTGTTGTTTTGAGGAGCCCATAAGAGGTGGGGTTCGACTCAATACACTTTTGCATTAGAAATTATATCAAAGGTACAAGTAAAAGCAAAATTGACCTGAATGTGGAAATTGACTTGACTTATTGGCCAGTTCTCCGCAACGACTTGTCCTATCGAGTTTGCCCGGAACAAAAGTCGCTCAGAACAGCCAGCCAATAGGTGAACCAATATTTTTTTTTCAAAATTGCAAAAACAAAATGGCCGCCATACAAAATTGAAACGCAAATATCTCAGAGGCCAGTCGCAACAGGTGGGTGGTGCTCAAACAAATATCGTTCAAAGTGAGCTGAGTAATTTAATGAACCTATTTTTTTTTCCAAAATGGCGGATTCAAAATGGCGGCCAAAGTTTCTTTTACTCCGATCCGATTGAAATTTTGCATCCGGGGCTCTTCGAGACCACAAATTCAAACGCCATACTTAATTTTTCGATTCCGCCATGTTCAAAGATGGCCGCCATACAAAGTAATGTCAGACTCATGGACTCACTTCTGTTGTAAAGCAGCTTTTAGGAATAGGGTTCGATTTTATACACCATCGCATAAGAAATTATATCACAAAAACAAAAAAAATGCAAAACCGACCTTAACGTGAAAACTGACTTGACACATGGGCCAGCTCTCCGCAACGACTTGCTCTATCGAGTTTGCCCGGAACTAAAGTCGCTCAGAACAGCCAGCCTATGGGTGAACCGGTAAAAAAAAATTCAAAATTGCGAAAACAAGATGGCCGCCATACAAAATTGAAACGCGAACATCTCAGTGGCCAGTCGAGATAGATGGGTTGTGCTCGACCAAGTGTCGTTCTAGGTGGGAGGAGTAATCTACTGAACCTAATTTTTTCCAAGATGGTGGATTCAAAATGGCGGCCAAAGAATGTAGTAAAAAAGTATAGAAATATTTGAAAAAAAAACAGGCTGGTAGGGTAACCTCCGCGGGTCCCGTGGGGCCCGCGGCCTCCACGCGTAATGCTTTTCCCAAGATGGCTGCCAAAGAATAAAGTAAAAAAAGGTTATAAATATTTGGAAAAAACAGGATGGTAGGGTACCCTCCGCGGGTCCCGTGGGGCCCGCGGCCCCCATGCGAAATGCTTTTCCAAAGATGGCGGCCAAAGAATAAAGTAAAAAAGATTCGAAATATTTGAAAAAAAAACAGGCTGGTAGGGTAACCTCCGCGGGTCCCGCGGGGCCCGCGGCCTCCACGCGAAATGCTTCTCCCAAGATGGCGGCTAAAGAATAAAGTAAAAAGATAAGAAATTTTTGAAAAATACAGAATGGTAGGGTACCCTCCGCGGGTCCCGTGGGGCCCGCGGCCCGCATGCGAAATGCTTTTCCAAAGATGGCGGCCAAAGAATAAAGTAAAAAAAGGTCAGAAATATTTGAAAAAAAAAACAGGGTGGCAGGGTGACTCCGCGGGTCCCGCGGGGCCCGCGGCCCCCACGCGAAACGCTTTTCCCAAGATGGCGGATTCGGAATTGCGGCCAAAGAATAAAGTAAAAAAAGTTAAGAAATATTTGAAAAATAACAGGGTGGCAGGGTGACTCCGCGGGTCCCGCGGGGCCCGCGGCCCCCACGCGAAACGCTTTTCCCGAGATGGCGGATTCGAAATTGCGCCCAAAGAATAAAGTAAAAAAAGGTCAGAAATATTTGAAAAATAACAGGGTGGCAGGGTGACTCCGCGGGTCCCGCGGGGCCCGCGGCCCCCACGCGAAACGCTTTTCACAAGATGGCGGATTCGAAATTGCGGCCTAAGAATAAAATAAAAAAGGTTAGGATTATTAAAACAAAACAGGGTGGCACGGGATCCTCCGCGGGCCCCTTGGGGCCCGCGGCCCCCACGCGAAATACTAGTTATAATATATATAGCTGAATACCCACTCACTCACTGACTCACTGACTCATTGACATGCTGTTTTGAAGAACCTGTAAGAGGTAAGGCTCGACTCTATACACCATCGTATTAGAAATGCTCCCGCGACCACCAGAAAAATACGAAATCGACCTGAACGTGGAAACTGACTTGACACATGGGACGGTTCTCCGCGACGGCTCGACCTATCGAGTTTGCCCGGAACTAAAGTCACTCAGAACAGCCGGCCAATGGGTGAGCCGATCCAAGATTTTTCAAAATGGCGACAACAAGATGGCCGCCATACAAAATTGAAACGCGAATATCTCAGAGGCCAGTCCAGATAGACGGGTGGTGCTCGACCAAATGTCATTTAAGGTTGAGGGGGAAATCTGACTATGCAATTTTTTTTCCAAGATGGCGGATTCAAAATGGCGGTCAAATTTTTTTTTGCTCCGATCCGATTGAAATTTTGCATCCGGGGCTGTTCGAGGCCACAGATTCTAACTGCATACTTTATTTTTCGATTCCGCCATTTTCCAAGATGGCCGCCATACAAAGTAATTTCTGTATCTTTGATCTGTTGTTTTGAGGAACCCATAAGAGGTGGGGTTCGGCTCTATACACTATCGCTTTGTAAATTTTATGATAAGTACCTAAAAAATGAAAAATCGACCTGAACGTGGAAACTGACCTGACACATTGGCCAGCTCTCCGAAACGACTTGCCCTATCGAGTTTGCCCCGAACAAAAGTCACTCAGAACAGCCAGCCAATAGGACAACCAGTATTTTTTTTTCAAAATTGCAAAAACAAGATGGCCGCCATACAAAATTGAAACGCAAATATCTCAGAGGCCAGTCGCAACAGGTGGGTGGTGCTCAAACAAATATCGTTCAAAGTGAGCGGAGTAATTAAATGAACCTAATTTTTTTTCCAAGATGGCGGATTCAAAATGGCGGCCAAATTTTTTTTTACTCCGATCCGATTGAAATTTTGCATCTGGGGCTCTTTGAGGCCACAAATCTAAACGTCATACTTTATTTTTCGATTCCGCCATTTTCAAAGATGGCCGTCATACAAAGTAATGTCAGACTCATGGGCTCACTTGTGTTGTAAAGCAGCTTTTAGGAATAGGGTTCGACTTTATACACCATCGCATAAGAAATTTTATCACAAGAACAAAAAAAATGCAAAACTGTCCTGAACGTAGAAACTGACCTGACACATGGGCCAGTTCTCCGCAACGACTTGCCCCATCGAGTTTGCCCGGAACTAAAGTCGCTCAGAACAGCCAGCCTATGGGTGAACCGGTAATTTTTTTGCAAATTTGCGAAAACAAGATGGCCGCCATACCAAATTGAAATATACTAAAAAAGGTTTCAAATATTTGAAAGAAAAACAGGGTGGCAGGGTGACTCCGCGGGGCCCGCGGCCCCCACACGAAACGCTTTTCCCAAGATGGCGGATTCGAAATTGCGGCCAAAAAATATAGTAGAAAAAGCTGGAAAAATTTGAAAAAAAAGCAGGCTGGCAGGGTACCCTCCGCGGGTCCCGTGGGGCCCGCGGCCTCCATGCGAAATGCTGTTCCCAAGATGGCGGCCAAAAAATATACTAAAAAAGGTTACAAATATTTGAAAGAAAAACAGGGTGGCAGGGTGACTCCGCGGGTCCCGCGGGGCCCGCGGCCCCCACGCGAAACGCTTTTCCCAAGATGGCGGATTTGAAATTGCGGCCAAAGAATATAGTAGAAAAAGCTGGAAAAATTTGAAAAAAAAGCAGGCTGGCAGGGTACCCTCCGCGGGTCCCGTGGGGCCCGCGGCCCCCACGCGAAACGCTTTTCCCAAGATGGCGGATTTGAAATTGCAGCTAAAGAATAAAGTAAAAAAAGGTCAGAAATATTTGAAAAAAAAACAGGGTGGCAGGGTGACTCCGCGGGTCCCGCGGGGCCCGCGGCCCCAGCGCGAAACGCTTTTCACAAGATGGCGGATTCGGAATTGCGGCCAAAGAACAAAGCAAAAAAAGGTCAGAAATATTTGAAAAATAACAGGGTGGCAGGGTGACTCCGCGGGTCCCGCGGGGCCCGCGGCCCCCACGCGAAACGCTTTTCCCGAGATGGCGGATTCGAAATTGCGGCCAAAGAATAAAATAAAAAAACGTCAGAAATATTTGATAAATAACAGGATGGCAGGGTGACTCCGCGGGTCCCGCGGGGCCCGCGGCCCCCACGCGAAACGCTTTTCACAAGATGGCGGATTCGAAATTGCGGCCTAAGAATAAAATAAAAAAGGTTAGGATTATTAAAACCAAACAGGGTGGCACGGGACCCTCCGCGGGCCCCTTGGGGCCCGCGGCCCCCACGCGAAATACTAGTTTATTTATATATCCCAATAGTACTCAATTTTTTTTATTCTTTAATATTCATATTTAATGTGTTAAAATGATTTTTATTGTTACCGTGTCCAAAACATTAAAGTAAAATTCCATCAATCAAAAACAAAAACGTCAAAAAACGGCCAAGTGAGAGTCGGATTCACGTACGAAAGGGCTCCGTACTAAAAACTAAAATATTTAGTAAAAAAGTATGAAGTCGTTGCGTTGCGTTCGGAATATTTTACCTACTAGCTTTTGGCCGCGACTTCGTCCGCGCAGAATAAAGTTTTGCCCTAAAACCTCTTCCTCTTCCCCATCGAAAATGTACAAAAACCAGCCAAATGCGAGTCGTACTTTAGCACGAAGGATATCGTACTTCATACGTACCTCAACGAAATAAACCATTTTTTGCATGGACAATCACTTCCATTCTTTTTTATCCCATCCTTTTGTTCTGTGGGAAATTAGATTAAATCCCTTCTTATTGACGCCTACATGATCTTCAAAAAACGTAAAATAAATGGTTACAAAGTCTATATTTTCTAAACCGTCCTTTTATCCCGTGGGGAAAACTGGAAAATTCCTTAGTAGTGCTCTTCTTTCATCGTCAAAATTATGAGTTATCATAATTATATGACCTTAAACTTAATTAAATGACCTGTTGTATGTAGTAGCCATAAAGATTAAGATTACTTATCCACATTTGTTATGATAACGTTACATTATTAGCTGTCACTCCAATTAAAGTAATGATAGCTGCCAATTTTATTACTACAACGAAGAACGAGATTAATTATATCAAAATTGTTGTTTTTTACACATACGTTGGAAAGAGCTGTATGGACTCAAATCCCTTTGCCTTAAGAATAAACCTAGCTTCACGCCGCGCCGCTATTGGTTCTGTTATGTTGGTTTTATTGCGGACGCGCAAGGGGGCTACTCCGAAATTCGATCTTCGAAGTTCGTGTTATACCGTCCCTTTCACTCTCACTTTAGCGACTGTTAGTGTGAGCGAAACGAAACAAACCGAACTTCGAAAATCGAATTTCGAAGTAGCCCCTCTGATTCAGTTCAACTGAAGCGAACTTCGGACCGACGCCACTGTATTTGACTGGCTGGGCGTGGGCGCAACCATAACGACTTGAAATACTTGAATCCTGAGTGGAGTGAGCAACACAACCGCCATTGTCGTTGTTTCCACGCCATTATTGCAAGTGCGGATCATTTAAGGTGAGTTATTTGTTTATTGTTTCTTACACTGGACTATTCTGTACCTATGAGAAATTTAGCACTTAATTTTTATGAAACGGCGGACGGCGGGCATAGAAATGGCACAAAGCCATTTAACGAGCAACAAGTATGTACTTATAAGGTACTGGAGATAAGAACTAAACGTAATCTAATATCATTTGATTTGCTTGCATACCTATTTCTTTTGATTCGCTAATCTGCAAGGAAAGTATTTTAATTACAATTGTATAATGGGTGCCTATGAGCTCGGGGCTTTAAATTTAGGTATCGACTTAACTCCTCAAAAAGACCTTCTTTTGATCTAATTGATCAAAACATTACGGCCACACTCAGATCTATTCAAAAATTTTTTTACAGGCTTCAAAATGGCCGACCACGCTACGGGTGGCACTGATAATGACTTGGTAAGTTGTGTTGACTGTGTTTAATCAAACTTCCATGGATAAATAAAGTAGATAGCGTTGTGTTGTGTATCTATGATCAATCCATCAATCCAAAAAAATCTTTTTTTTTGTCACGGATGATCCATCCGAATGAATATACCCCTACCCTATTTAATTTTGGATTAGAATTAATGCCAGCCACACGTAGCGATTTACTTGCACAAGTTTTCGTGTACTGTAACGTGTTTTGTATGGTACCTAGGTACTTGTGCAAGTATATCGCTACGTGTAGCTGGCATAACGGTCAAACTATCACAATCACAAACGTTTCTCAGGAATTCGAAGGCATAAGCGGACAATATTAGCATGATTACATTACACCAGTATCTGATATTTATATTTGTGTTTTTAATACAAAAGTAAACACAATTGGCGCATTTGGCCGTTGCATTTCTAATCTTAAATTATAAAATAGGGTATAAGTAGTTAGTACGTGCTTACTTGATATCTAGAATTTGGTACCTAGATTATTGAAGTAGTACAGGGGTTCCCAATTCGATCGTTTTTACTGCGACTCCCTTTACAGTCATTTTCTAAATCGATTTGTGCGATCACGCGATCACGGGCTCACTCTACCTTTATTTCTTTTCAGTCTCTTGTCTTTTTGACTGCCTGTTTATAAACTACCTATTATTTACTTAAATACTTTTGCAGATACGAAAAGAAAAATATTACATGTAACTAGTACTAATAAAGAAGAAGAATCACAGTCTCTCCTATCTGCAGTTCCAGCAATTAAGAAGAAATCTAACGGTGGTAATGGTAAGTAAATAATCTAGACACACAGTAGAGTCTCCGGCCAAGTTAAGCTGATTTTTATTGGACATTCCTCTTTGTTATCTTAGATTAGAGCTCAACTCAACAAAAAGTCAACCTTCTATTGTTTTCCGACGTTATTAATATAATATTCAAAAATGGCGTTTTTTCCAAGACACGTATAACCTTGTATACGAAATGATTTTCAGCGTAATGACTATTATATGAAGTAAATAATATTAGAATTAATAATATTTGATTAAATGAGTTTTACATGAATTGATCAATCTATGAAATGAGAATACTTATGAGAAACAATTTCTGTGGAACAAAATTCTATAAAAATATTGTCAACAATATAGTGTACAACCTATTCTGTGTATAATCTTAATCATGAAAATATTTTTATGACAGTTTCAGGTGGTGCCGAAAATTCAATTGATCTTTTCAGTCCACAATATGCTCAAGACTGGGAGTGCCATGAATTATATTCTCAACAAAAATCAAGCGAATCGTCTAATGAGAATGAAGAAAACACAAATATAGACATACAAATGAAAAATGGTGAAAATGAAACTATTGAAGAAAATGCTGTATGTCTGTAGGTACTCGGAGCGAATTTTTGGAATCAGAAGATTACCTTAAAGACGCAAATACATCATTTGGTGTGTTTGTGGCTCGTGAACTTTCCAATGTACCGCTTATTAAAAGACGCCAAATTATGAGCTGAGGGAGATAAAATCATATATTCATTATGTCATGAGGAAAGTAGAAGAAATTGAAATATCTCTTACAAAATTGAATATTCCCTAGGAACCTAAACCTTCGCTTTTGCCTTCTTTGCCTCTTGCACAATTAACTCAAGTTCAAGCTTTAGAAGACATGCTCAGCGATGAAAACATTGACGGAACTGGTATGTTAATTACTTACCACCAAAGTTAGGTTTTATATGCTACTCATTCAGTCTTAACAGAATACTGTATTTATGTCTGTATATATCAGTGACCCCACACTGCGTACATAATTTGCAGCTTTTCTTAAAAATAGTCAAAAGTCCTATGACATGCTGATTATTGCCTGTGTACATAAATTGACCGTTCTGGCATTTTTTTTGACCTATTCTATCCACTGACATTGTTTCATTTTCATTTGTTTTAGTAGGACATGTTGAGACACACCGGAGGAAGTAAGGAACGAGATGCTGAAAACAACTTTAAATTGTGTTCTTTGACATTAACAACCGTTGTTAAACGTAAGTGTTTTTACGAAGAAACGCTTTTATTTTTATTTATTTTTTTGAAATGAAAGGGAGCAAACGAGCTAGCAGCTCACCTGGTGGAAAGCAATCCCCGCCGACTTATTTTTTTCTGTGTTGCGAAGTGCATGGTGGGGGGTAATGTATAGTGCTTTTCTCTAACACTGCGAGGAAATAAAACGCTAGTTGGTAAAATCATAATTAATAATTTAACAATTACTTGAGCCACTGAAACATTTTTAAAATTGTTTTTTTTTTAGATCCGCCTGTCGTAACAGCAACGCCTGAAGTTGAAGCCGCCGCGTCACATTCAACAAACAACGAAGGTATACTTGAGTTGATATATAAGCCAGGGTTTTTTTTTTAATCGTGTTTTATTTCAATTGTTATTAGATTTTGCGATCATTACCCTAGCCACATAGACAGACCATCAACTACAAAAAATTGGTTGGAGGGACTTATGGAAATTATGGTTTAAATGAGTATACAAAATTGCAGCTCTGCCGAACACCAAAAAGTGGGTCACATAAATCTGCAAGACGCAAATATTTTGCCGTAATCGACTAAAGGCCATAGGCAATAGGCAGATCAGACAACTTATACTGGGGATCAAATTTCTGAATCTTAATGGGGAATCTGAATCTAAAGGCTTGTTATATATATCTGACAGATTAATTACCTCTATTAAGCAGCTGTAACCGTATTCTTGCTTTGTCAGTCACACTTTGTAGATTTCAAAGTAAACTTAACAGAAAACTGTCTGTGCAGGTAAATGATATGTGTGTGTGTGTTTGTGTGTGTGTGTGTGTTTGTGAGTGTGAGTGAGTGAGAGAGTGTGTGTCTGTGTGTATGTGCGTTTAATAGGACTGAACAATCGCTCGACGGCGTCAAAACCATACATTCTCGGAGAATTTAGCACTCTATCTAATATAGTTACTATACTCTTTTTACCTAAATATAATTTAATTTACATAGCTTATTTTATACATTTTTTGTAATTACAGGAGTCGTAGTGAGAGAGCTGAGGGAGATAAAATCATATATTCATTATGTCATGAGGAAAGTAGAAGAAATTGAAATACCTCTTACAAAATTGAATATTCCCTCGGAACCTAAACCTTCGCTTTTGCCTTCTTTGCCTCTCGCACAATTAACTCAAGTTCAAGCTTTAGAAGACATGCTCAGCGATGAAAACGTTCAGACGGAACTGGTATGTTAATTACTTACCACCAAAGTTAGGTTTTATATGCTACTCATTCAGTCTTAACAGAATACTGTATTTATGTCTGTATATATCAGTGATTGGAGTTGCCACGAATAGTGATTTGGTCGAATACCGAATATTCGGCAACGCTGTCGGCCGAAGCACTGAATATTCGGCGGCCGAATATTCGGCACAAAATACGTGCTTGTCTATAGGCTGATCCTTACAAGTGGTGGTCAGCAAACGAAAAACAATACCCAATTCTCTCGAAATTTGCTTAAGTTTATCTTTCTTCTCCTGGGAGTAGCGTGTATGCGACGAAAAGCATAATCGTTTGCTACCAACAAATGCAAAAAGCTTGTTTTAATCCATCACAACTTAACACTGATCAATTTTACTTACTAAAGTATTGTAATTTGGTAATGCACACATATAATCTTGAGTAATATGACGTGCCTTTTTTTCATAATTCGGTATTCGGCCGAATACCTAATACCAAAAAATGGGCCGAATAGGCCGAATACCGAATAGTAGCCGAATATTCGTGACATCTCTATCAGTGACCCCACACTGCGTATATAATTTGCAGCTTTTCTTAAAAATAGTCAAAAGTCCTATGACATGCTGATTATTGCCTGTGTACATAAATTGACCGTTCTGGCATTTTTTTTGACCTATTCTATCCACTGAAATTGTTTTATTTTCATTTGTTTTAGTACGACATGTTGAGACACACCGGAGGAAGTAAGGAACGAGATGCTGTCAACCGATGTCTGGAAAAAGTTTTCTCTGACTACGTGGGACAATATTGCTCATGGACAGGGAAAAAAAACAACTACAAATTGTGTTCTTTAACATTAACAACCGTTATTAAACGTAAGTTAAGATACTTTTATAAATGCTGTTTCTTCACATTTTCATTTTGCCTATAGCCATAAAAAACTGGTTTTTTTTTTTGAAGAATTTTAGTATGGAGATAGCTTGAGCCCTGTGGAAAGATGTAAGCTACTTTTATCTTGGAAAAGCGCTCCATTCCTGGGGGAATCGCGAAAAACGAATTCTACGAAAACGTGGATAACAACTATGTATAGATAGTTGAAAATAAGTAAAACTAATATTTGTTTTTGTTAACAGGTGCTGTAAGGCAGTCATTTCCAAATCTTACGGACGAAAGTTACGAACGACACGTAATGAAATGGTTTCAACACGCCAGCACTAGGCTTAAACGTCATAACTAGCAAGTAAGGTAGCCCTTCTAAGTTTCGCTCATTCCCTTAGAACCATAATAGCAAAATACCAAATTGCCCACATACCTGCTCATCATAATATCGGATTCCCAGTATACCATACTTTCTTTATATTGTGTTCGTTTTTGTATCAGATGTATACAACGTGTTACAAAATACCCCGTAAAAAATATAATTAAATATCAAAGCTAAAAAATATTGTCAACTCTAATAAACTGTCATGTCAGGAAACTAGATTATTTTAACAGACGGGCCTAACTATCTATTTTAATAATAGTACTAATTTTAATAGTTTTTCATTGTCAAAATGATTACTACCTCAATACAAGGATGTCATTATGCTCCAATACTGGCTTCAAAAAACGTCAAAGCGGAAAAAAAATATGTTGTCAGTTTCAAATTCTATACCATTCTGGTTATAATACCATGTTGTCAAGACACCACCCATGTTCCCTATAAAACCATATACTCGAAATATCAAATTTCGAAATCATGTAATAATAATAAAAATCTCTAAACACTGAAACATTTGACAAACCAGATTCGCAAAACACAATCTTCAATCAAGTACAGTATTTTTCTTATGAGTGTGGACTGAGATACCACTTGGTTTTTAATGGTTTTAGTAAGTGTAAAATGAAGTAGTAGGCTTATTTTGATGTTACAGATTTTGTAAAAAAATGTTTAAACGCATTCGTAATGACCAAAACGTAATTTGGCAATGATTATACACTAAAGCAGTCTTCCTTCTTTGGTCCCTGAGAGACCACATAAAATAATTAATATTTTTTAACGTGGATAGGTAGCGTATAATATAAGATAATTTGCTTTTTAATATTTCCTTAGCAGTGTGTATTAGGGTGTCCACACAATGAAAAGCATTTACTAACATGAATCATTTTTAAATTCTACTTTTTAAATATGCTTACTAACATTAAATGGTCCAAGGAAAAACTGCATACAGCCAACTACATTTTAGATTCTGTAAGCAAAATTACGAAATTTAAAACAAACTAAGTATATATGGTATCAAATTTGGTGCGGTAAAACCTGTAGCTCGAATATGCTTGCCCTGCGTATTATGTTTAAAAAATAAAAAGGCTTTGGCTGTATAACTTTATAGTGAATTCTTTACGAATTCCAGGATTTTTTTACAAAGTAATTCGCTACTACTACTACATTTTACACTTACTAAAACCATTATAAACCAAGTGGTCTCTATCCACACTCGTACTATTTTTCCAAGCCTAGTGTTTTGTAGTATTGTGGGAATTCGTTTTGACATGGAACATAGTGTATTGAGAACAAGTTGCTTTGGAAATCCGATATATAAAGAAACACAGTAACAAGAAAGTGAAGTATATTGGGAATTTGATATCTTAGAAATCGGGTAAATCGGCAATCTAGTATTTTGCAATTGGGAATGGATGATTATTTGAAAAGTGCTTGAGGATTTTTCTATTGACAGGAATAACCATCCTTGGTTATAGATTTTTCCGTTAAGGTATATATTTAAAAAAAATAAAAAATGTGTTATCACAACATTTGTCATAGTAACCCCTATGCTAACTCGCCAGGGAGCAAATTAGGCCGGTTAGTTTATTTTCACAGCTTAAATGCGAGCCTCCCTTGGCCTCGCACTCTTCCTCTATATCTATCTATCTATATAAATAAAAATGAATCTCCAAAATGCGGCGCAAGCCTAAACCTAAGCGGCGCATCTATTATTGTTTTTGACTGTATATGGTTCCTATCGCTTCAGTTGGTTTGGTATCTCTGTTTTGTCTGGATGACCCAGAACAACCTGACACGCATTCAACACACACATAAACTGTTACACCACACTTACACACCCTACTTGAGAGGAATTGCATTGCCCTCAGGCAGATACATGATTAGCTTCACAAATTTAATTTTTGAAGGACATTTGTCTGGTCGGCTGCCAACCCTTGTTTCAATTTAGCTTCTTTATCCATACCGCGGGCATAGAAGGGGGTCACGCACTGTTCGGGTGTATGCCACCTTCTATGTTCGAAAGGCAGTCAGAACCTGGACTCGCCAGGGAGCAAATTAGGCCGGTTAGTTTATTTTCGCAGCTTAAAGACGAGCCTCGCTTGGTCTCGCACTCTTCCCTCTATATCTATCTGATGCGGCGGCTTCAGCTTCAGGCGTTGTTGTTAAGACAGGCGGATCTAAAAAAAAAATTAATGTTAAAAATGTTTCAGTGACTCGAGTAATTGTTAAATTAATCATTATAAGGCCATCTTGCACAGTCCAGAGTTAAACATTAAATTGCTGTCACGGAGTTAGCTATCACAATTGATATTTTGGTCTTACCAAAGGCAAAAAACAAACTAGTTTTATCGCCATTAGAAATAGGGTGTAAGATCAGAAACAGAAATAAATATGCAGGTACACAATCATACCTTTGTTCTCGGTTGAATGTGATGCGACGGCTTCAAGCGTTGCTGCTAGAACAGGCGTATCTAAAAAAAACACTCATTAAAAAATGTTTCAGTGGCTCGAGCAATTGTAAAGTCGGTTAAAAAGAAACCCTAATGGGGTGACTTCGTCCGTCTGTCTGTTTATGTTTCAGTCTTAACTGTAGGTTACTGTACAAACCTTGGTCATGGATATTAGGCGGTGGAGATATAGAATATTCTCTATATTTGGTCCTTACAGTTTTTCTTTTCCCCTTTTCCCTCATCACTGCGGATACGGATTCACTGCCACTGCTGTTTTGTTTTCTTATTTCAACAGCTGTTGCTTCCTTCAGTGTCCCTTTAAGTAATGTAATGATTTTATTCGCCTTGTTTAAAGCTGTGACCATTATCATATAGTATACATTACATAAATGTGTATACACAATATAAATATTGATGAATGTTATATACATACCATAATATCCTACTACTTGAATAACTGGATACATCACCCAATCTTCCTCTGGTGTCATATTCAATTTGATAGCTTTCCTTTCAATAATTTTGCTTTTAGGCCACATACAAAATGAATTGTTTTCTTCTTGGCGTAGCCAACAACTACCGTGTAATTGTTATGACCTTATGTGCCTTTTAGTAGATACGGTGGCGGTCAGCATGCCACGGTTGTTGACCGATCCCAAGAGCTACTTGCTCGTAGGGCTACTTTATTTTAAAAAAGATGTAACATTGTGTATGTACAGTCAGCGTCATATAGCATGGAACATCCAGAGTGACCAAAAAGTTCGGCACGCCATACTGTATCTGTGGTGTACCGAACTATTTGGTCGACTTGGATGCTTCCAACTATATGACGCTGACTGTACACAGTGGGCACGTTTTAATTTTATTTGATTTTATGTGACATACGTAAGTACGTGTGATGTAAGTTTGTTTATAACAAGCTATCAAGGTCACATCTGGCATTTTTTTCTCGATATGGGGCCAACATGATGCTAGTAAAATGTTTTTTTATCATTATATTATATATAGCTTCACGGAAAGATCTGTAACGTTTTTCTGTAGCTGAGGATGATTATTCCTATCATTAAAAAATTATCAAGCATTTTTAAAATAATCGTCCATTCTTAGTTGTAAGCTTTGGGTTCCCACACCAGAAGGGCGATCAATGTTATGTGATAAATTATAAGTAGGTAAATCGAATATCTTTATTATTGTTTTCGACTGTATATGGTTCATATCGCTTCAGGTATGACTTTATGTTTTGATGTTTGTTATGACCTTATGTGCCTTTTAGTAGATACGGTGGTGGTCAGCATACCACGGTTGTTGACCGATCCCAAGAGCTACTTGCTCGTAGGGCTACTTTATCTTAAAAGATGTGACATTATATAAGTAGGTAAATCGAATATCTCCATTATTGGTTTTGACTGTACATGATTCATATCGCTTCAGTATGACTTTGTTTATGTTTTGATGTTTGTTATGACCTTATATGCCTTTTAGTAGATACGGTGGCGGTCAGCATGCCACGGTTGTTGACCGATCCCAAGAGCTACTTGCTCGTAGGGCTACTTTATCTTAAAAGATGTGACATTATATAAGTAGGTAAATCGAATATCTCCATTATTGGTTTTGACTGTACATGATTCATATCGCTTCAGTTTGACTTTGTTTATGTTTTGATGTTTGTTATGACCTTATATGCCTTTTAGTAGATACGGTGGTGGTCAGCATGCCACGGTTGTTGACCGATTCCAAGAGCTACTTGCTCGTAGGGCTACTTCTTAAAAAGATGTGACATTATATAAGTAGGTAAATCGAATATCTCTATTATTGTTTTTGACTGTGTATGGTTTATATCGCCTCAGTATAACTAAGTTATTTTTATATTTTGATGTTTGTATTCAATATATCGTTAAAATAAAGGAAGTCTTATCACATTTTGATTTTATTTTGTTAACATCAACAGAGAATGAACTTGAATTTTTTGTTTTGTATGTTATATTCATGTTTACCATTAATTAATTAATTGTGATGTGACCTTTTCAGTTGCTTCTTTTTCTAGAAGTTGCTGCAAATGCTTAGACAGGAAACCTCTCTTTAATATTGTGACTGTGACATGTGATTATTTATAGCTGCAGAATGGTACAGAAACAAAATAAAAATATACTAAAGTGGTTTATGACGTAACCAAAGCGAATGGTCGCCAGTAAATTGCTCGCTACACCATAGAAATAGTATGGTGTGTAGAACTTTTTGATCACCTTGGATGTTTCATACTATATGACGCTGACTGTACCATACTCCAACTTTTTACTTGCAAGTCAACAAAACTAAAGAGATGTTTCTTAAGGCACCCTGTATGCAGATTTTATTATCTACATTATGACAACAAAAATTCAAGTTACCTGAACCCTACATGCGTAAGCCATTTATGTACTGCAAATGTAACTTTGCCGCGACCATCTTAATACAAGGTGCATGCAAAGTTAAATTTGCAACATAAATGCAAGATTAAAATGGGCAAGTTACTTTGATCTCTCAAATGCAGCTTTGCCACGACTAATAAAATTCAAGTTTCGTGCAAGCTTCGTGTGGGTTACTAACGCAACATTAAATACACAAGTTACCTTGATGTTTCAAATGTAACTTTGCCACGACTGATTAAATGAAATTTTTGTGCAAGTTACATGTGCGCTATTATAGCAACATTAATTGCACAAGTTACTATGACGTTACAAATGTAACTGCCACAACTAATTTAGTGAAAGTTTCCTGCAAGTTATATGTGCGTTATTATAGCAACATTAATTGCACAAGTTACCTTTATGTTACAAATGTAACTGCCATAACTAATTGAATGAAAGTTTCCTGCAAGTTACATGTGCGTTGTTATAGCAACATTAATTGCACAAGTTACCTTTATGTTACAAATGTAACTGCCATAACTAATTGAATGAAAGTTTCGTACAAATTACATGTGCGTTATTATAGCAACATTAATTGCACAAGTTACGTTAATGTTACAAATGTAACTTTGCCACAACTTATTGAATGAAAGTTTCCTGCAAGTTACATGTGCGTTATTATAGCAACATTAATTGCACAAGTTACCTTTATGTTACAAATGTAACTGCCATAACTAATTGAATGAAAGTTTCCTGCAAGTTACATGTGCGTTGTTATAGCAACATTAATTGCACAAGTTACCTTTATGTTACAAATGTAACTGCCATAACTAATTGAATGAAAGTTTCGTACAAATTACATGTGCGTTATTATAGCAACATTAACTGCACAAGTTACGTTAATGTTACAAATGTAACTTTGCCACAACTTATTGAATGAAAGTTTCCTGCAAGTTACATGTGCGTTATTATAGCAACATTAATTGCCCAAGTTACCTCTATGTTACAAATGTAACTTTGCCACAACTTATTAAATGAAAGTTTTCTGCAAGTTGCATATGTGACGTTGTAGACATATAGAAATTATAATTTATTAAAAGTTTACGTGAAAACTTTCTTGAAAGTTACAATTGAAACATTTGAGCAAAGTTGCATTTGAAAGTTGTGTAAAGTTCTAGTGATCAGGTCTATGAAACTTGCAGGGTATATATACAGCGCGGCCGTTAGAGCTTTGCATCAATGTTTCTCAAACGTTGCTAGAACGTTGCAACCTTGCAAATGAAACTTACAAGCCCCCATATGTGAGTTTCAGCAATGTTAACGCAAGTTTTGCATGTTTAACGGGAACGTATTAGTATAAACCTATTACTCTTTACATTCGTTAGACATTAGCCTTGGTTACATTAATAAAGGCCTTTTTCACCACTCCATAAAAAGTTTCTAATAGATTAGTGTCCATCTAGGTACCTGCATGAAACCGTATTTGTTCGTATTTATATCAAGGAGAGGTTAAACAGACAATAACTCCACGCCACGACTACTCTTAGGTATATAAGTAGCTACCTAGGCAATGTGGCCGCGTCATTTTCAAAGTTCCTAAACTATTCTGACCAACTAACCTCGCGTTAAGGAGTACCTACCTACTGGACTAATTATACGCCTTACAGGCGTAGTTATTGTTATAGTACTAGATGATTTAGTGAGACGACCATTCGATTTGGAAATATGTTTAATAATTATGTAAATAATATCTTCTTCTTCTTTTTATTTGTGGCGTATCAAGTCGTTATAGCGACGACAACTTCGCCAATGTCAAAGTAACAAAAATATAATTATAAAATCTTGTGACTAAATATGTCGGCAACGTCGTACGGTAATGGTCAAAGACCCCCTCCCCCCTGTCGGGCTCTTAGCCAACGGTCAATGATATCCCTCAGAAACGACCAGGAAATCATTAGCCGATGCCCAGGGTGCACCGGACGTAAAGTATATCAAGATTACAAGTCATGTTCTTAAGTAAGTTACGAGGCTAGCTGTCAATATTAGTTCTCAGTAACGCCGCGTGAGGACGCTTCGTTTCCATACACGCAGACTACGTTCCAACAGTTATGAGCTATTATTCGAGTCATTGTGGATGTTTTCCTCCAAATGGTTTTCGAATTGGAGCATACTAAAAAAGTGAACAATGCCAATTATGCTTTAGTGTGTGCTTAGGCACAGTTGCACGCAAACTTCGCCAAGAAACTCGTACTTTGCCGTTTGCAAAACTCTGTCTAGACTTTTTATTTGATCTGAGTGCTAGACCCAAATGATGTCAAATAGGTACCCAAGTACGCACGGCTTTGTCACTCTAGCTATGGGCTTTCTATTCTCTCTGTACTCTGCGTTAGTACGTTGGTAGTAGGGTTGCCAGGTCGCCAAACCTAATAGCCGGACAGACGCAGCCAGTTTGGCTACCATAAATTTTGTTAAATTCTAATGAAATATAAATAAAATCGCATGCCAAATTAGTCTAAGTATTTAATTTAAGCGCTCGCCAGTTTGCGAAATGTAAAAAGCCTAACAAAAGCCGGACAGGCCGGACACCGTTTATTTCAGCCGGACCAGCAATCAAAAAGCCTAACTAGGTATGTCCGGCTTTATCCAGACGCCTGGCAACGCTAGTTGGTAGTACCTATTATTTTCCACAGACTTTCATGCGGGCTGTAAGGCTATGCTATTAAAAAAACTGGCTCTAGTATTACGGACTCGCTGAATCGTCACGTTTAATTGCACAATTGCGTCAATTAAAAATATGAAGTCAAATACTAATTTATAATCGTTATAATAAACTTAATTGAAAGTTGTAGCGGGAACCAAATGGTTATAAAGAGGGCCTTTGAATTCGCTACAAAATAGATGCTTTGTTTATGTGAAGCGGACCGGGAACCGTGACAAATTAATTTAATAAACGACTCGCTTTGAGCCGCCGCTGCCTTCCTTGTAACCTAGCCTTACAAAAATACAAAGCCATGAACATCGCCTTAATTAATATCGGAGATCAAATTACCTTCTATATCTACTCTCTGCATACCTACTGCCGTGCTATGACAAAACACTGTAAGGTAAATACAATGGTTCTATTGATAATTATAGTATTTGTAGCTGTAGCCCTAGTTTCATGTGAGCGAGGCAGTTGTCACTAGATATTACGTGAGAGTGACTAGGCATCTCATAAATCTGCTCGTTCCGGCGTAGGCCTAGTCACATCAATGACATTAATAATCCCCATTTTTCTGGAATCACCATGTTGGTACTACATGTGCAGATGGTTTGTTTGCTTGGCGCGTAAATTAGTTTTAATTTACTAAAGCCTATGCTTATAATTTGGCTTCGCTTGCATCAACGATTCTATCTGGTAGGTAGTTCAATTACTGGGATTATACTGAATTTCTGTACGAGCTTAGATAATTCCTTGGGAGTCCATCTGCATCATCCTTATTTACGGTGCACGAATACCACTTTCATGTCTCTAAACTAGGGTTGTAACGGAGGTCCAGCTTCTTAGCGGAGGCAGAGGCGGAAGCGGAGGTTACGAGTTGCGGATGCGAAGATGAATGTGAATGTGGAAAACATTATATATACATTTTAACTTTTAGATTAATCATGATGTATTGTATCTTAAACTTAAACTATAATTAAAGTATTATTTCCGTCCTTCAAAAAAAACTCAATAAATAATAATAAATAATTTAAATTTTTGGTTTATTGAACTTAATTTCTTCATCGTGTAACTTAAATAAACAGGTTACTTTGCACTAAATTGCTAAAAACAATCGCGGTTCAAACGATAACATTACCATTTCGTAGGTCCGACAGGTTGATTCTAGGCCCCTATTTTACTATTTCGACATTAGTCGGTGACAACTTGACAAGTTACAAATCGAATTGCAATGCGTGGTCAATATGAAGCCAGCCAATGTCAACCGAAATGTCACATGTTACCGACATTTGTCGCTTTGGTGAAAAAGGGCCAGTCGTGTGTTCCCGCCGCGCATTCGTTGATTTCGTGATTTCGCGCGCAAAAGCGGCCGGACGGATTATAGTCATCGTCGAGCGTCGCTGCTCGCGCGTTATTATTATTCTGTGACCATAAGATTTATAACGTTATAAACCTCCGTTACAACTCCGCAAAATAATTGCGGAGGCGGAGGCGGAGGTACGATTTCTTGCGGAACTTCCGCAGCAACGAAGCAGTTCCGAAGTTCCGTTACAACCCTACTTTAAACATAGCGGTTTGCAATTTGCATACATGCGTAGTTAAATCACTTATTGGTTAATCATTCAGAATCACGATCGTATTCACCATATCATTCTGTCACACGTGAAGAATGAGGGTTGAAAGAGATGGTGACTGCGATCTTTAACGCCCGCATGTCCTACGGCTATGAACTAACTGGAGGTCAATTTTAATTCATATCCGTGAAGCCGTTTTAGTGCGAAAAAGTAACTAATAGAGAAACTCTCATACACACACAAAGGAAGAGAGAGAGAGGGATGGAGAGAGGGAGAGAGAGGGAAGCTCGTAACCTTCGAATTTATAATAGAGTTTCTATTTCCGTGATTCAGTGCCCTCTCGTCCACAGGTTTTCAGCCGACTGATATCCAGATATTACTTTGGTCCTCCATAGTTCATAGCTGTAGTACTAGATAATGCTGAGGTCTTCCTAAAGTAGGCGGACCCCATGGTAGTACACAATAAAACGACCTCTATATCACTGCTCAAAACAAACGCCAGACCTCTTCAGTGTTCCAGAACTTTCTTAAAGCAAACTCCCCTGTAACGGGATTTTCAATCAAGTCGCCCTCTACTCTTTCGCTTTATCCATCACAGTCGACAAAAAATCTGCCTATATCAGCCTATGTATATTGCCCCACACCGGGTACCTATTGACTATCGACTTTCAACTGTTTAAGACAAAGTTGGCTTTCGCGCGGTTGAGAAGTGGGCAGAAATTTTTCACGAAGGTGAATATCGGGAGCGCAAGCCATAAAGGCAGTGATTCGAGGAGCGTTTCGCCAGTTTACAAGCGCGCTGTAATAAGATATCGAACGCTCTATCACCCTAGAAAATGTCTTTATTATGCTCCCTGAGACAAAGCTGCTTCGAGAGCGTTGACGGAAATATAACACGCACCGCCATTTATAATCCTTAGATTACCAGAATGTTCAATAGCCGAGACTGTTGGAATGGGTGATGTTCTTGATATAGTTAACAGACTTGGTTCAACTAAAATTATTTACCTAGAAAGAACCAATATCAAAATAAACAACAAATTGTAACTTTAATAGACTAGGTGATACTCACTAATTTTATGCTTCTCGCGGAGACTGCGCTTTCTTTGGATAAAAAGTACCCTATATAAATGAGGCATAGACATCTTCATGATATCAGCTGGAAGACTTCTCTGCTGAACATAATATAATGGCTTTTGTCACTGATCTCAGCTATATGATCACTTTTGTGCAACAAGCAGCCAATGGCTTCCCGCGGTTTTTAGCAACTCCTCCATCCACCTCGCTGGGTCTATCAAGACTTCAATACCATTCGGTACGTGGTCAGTCGATAGTTCAAGACAAGTGTTGGACAGGAAGTGCCCAGCAACCACGACATAATTAAATAGGTAATCGCTTACTTTTCCATGATTTCACGTACGAAATATGTGGGTGCCTACAGAATTATATTAGCTTCAGTAACAAAGGTGAACATTGGGTTAATAGGTATAGTAACAAGCCTATCGCAACCGTAGTAAATAGGTAAAAGTATCTACAAGACCCGGATAAATCCACTCGCAGGAAGCCTAGTCCATAGCTTTACGGGCTCTTTGGAAAATTGCTTCGGAACCTTTGTTTGCATTCGTGCCAAACGTTCCTTTCGGTTACGTATTCTTTTTTCACTAGTTCCCAACTTTCCTAAAGAAGGGTGAGACGTGTTCGGGCGGTAATTTGTCGCTAAAATCCTTATTTATTGCAACAGCGAAGTTGGATCGGCCTCGGGGGCGAATTCGCAAACTTTACTCCTTTAACTTTGCTTCACTGAATACGGACACACTTGAGCACATATTGAGGTTGAATCCTCGTATTCTTGTTTCACTTGAATTATGGGAGAATACTCGTAGTTTAATACAATTCTGTCGGAAGTTTGTCGTCACCAGAGTGGTAGCCATTGTGTGGGGTCAAAGAGCTAGATATTCAATTTATCTGTACGAACGACAACCTATTCAGCTAAATGCTGCACCTACAACAATGTGTCGAATTGATTTGAGGACGAAAACTTAGTCTATAGAGTTGTACGCGCAGTTTCTCGGTATAACATAACTTTACGTGGAAGTGTTAACGTTAGCTTAGATTTACTTTGCTAGCTCATACATTAGCGTACAACCTACCAATTGATCTACCTACTACCCAACTATAAGATCCTAGCACTCAGCCCCACTTTGTTCCTGTTCTCGGAGCTAGATAGACGAGCAGAAGTATGAACTAGCCGAAATTGCGGCGGCGGGCACTTTAGCCTGCTACGTTGAGCCGAAATTGTAAAAGAACAAGATAGAATGATCCCTTTGTAACGTTCGTGCAGCGAAGTTGTTCCTACTAGGAAACTTATACTGCTTGGAATAATTTCATTTTAATTGTCAACTTGCGGGCGTTTTTCTTTTGTCGCATTAAACTATATTACCGCCAATTTTGATTTGTAGCAATTGATTAAAGGAGTTCCGGGGAGTTATAAAGTGTGCATTTTTCCGAATAGTAGTCCATTCTTTATTGTAATTTGGTAGGTTGAAGTGGGCAAATTAGACTACAAAATAATATTTAATGATTATTGAATTGAAGCTTCGGGTGACCAGAAGGCTATCATTTTTTTAGAACGAAGGGTAAGCATTGCCATACTACGCGGTAATGTTGCCAGCCTTCTGGGCACCATGCCGCCGGGCAGCGATTTAGGGCCACTTTTTTATTTAGGTATAGTTTTGTCAGTCAGAATTTGTTGTATTTAGATATATCACTAACATAGACTCTTAAGTCTATGTCGTCCCTTAGGACGTATTATATAACTAACATGGGTTTTAGTTCTAGTTTAAGTATTATTTCTTGAATATTTTTATGTAGTCGTTTTTTGTATCATTTTGTTATTTACCTACTTACTTAATAAACTATCTCCAAATTATTTCTTTCTGTTATTATTCATTCATAAACGCTTGTTATGCTAGTGATTCAAAATTTGATTGTCTTTATTTTATACTTTGACATTGGCTATTGCCAGACACTGGCAAAATATACATTTTGTTATGCAGGTAGGTGTAAACAAAGGGGATAATCTTTAAAAAATCCGAACTTTAATGAATGTAACTAGGAGTATGTAGTTAGGGCTTTACATCGGCTTTTGAAATAAAACACAGCACAACATAAACCGAAAAATGTTTAAAATCCATAAATATCAGCCTTTTCAGTAATTGAGCATTTTACCTTTGATATTCGGTTTCGCCTTTTCTTCGTACAACGTAATTTCGTTGTACCTTTACTCTAGCTATGAGAATGCTTAGTAAACGGGTAGGTAAGCGGTTCCACGTAATTATGCCAATTAAAGCATAACCCGCTACTTAACAAGAGGTCGATTAAGTGTATGCATAAAGGCTCAATTAACTTTGACGGAGGGAGCCCAAGGTTTTCGTAAAGCGGGTGAATACTGTGAGGCCCCTTCCAAAATACAAGTCATCGACGTTTATTTACCCACAAATTTACTTAGTAGGTAACTCAAGTAACATAACAAAACATAATATTGTTTAACGACCTTAACCTTTTTAGGGTTCCGAATGCAAAGCTGAAAGCTGAAGTAAAAAACTATTTTTCTGTGCAGTCAAGGTCAAGAATATGGATTATTTTTTTCTTACACGGCAAGGAAGGCAAACGAGCAAGTGGATCACCTGATGGTAAGTAAGCACCACCCATGGACACCCGCAACACTAGAGAATTGCAGATGCGCTGCCAGCCTAGAGAACTAAATTATAATAATAAGATATAATAAGGTGCCAGTATGGGATTCGCGCTAAGTTATCTTGTTATTTCATTGCGTCTCTTTGTGAATTTTAACATTGACATAACTTTTACAAAACACCTAATTAATATAAAAACAATAAACACACCCATTTGATAACTTTAATGTAAATTACTTTACTAATTTCACGAACTCTAATCTATCCACACTGCCGTCCTCGAATACATTCATACAATATTGTATTTTAAATGCAGGTAAATAAGTCAGTCAAACAAAACGACGCATAATTAAATTTTGACATCAGAGTAAATACAACCTTGTAAATTGTTCATTTTAAATTGTGTTTCGATGTGGAAAATTCGGAGATAGTTAATATTGTGACAGTTTCTTTGATTTCTTGTAACCACCGTTTTAATTTTGTATAATAAAGGAAGCTAGTTTTTTTCTTGAAGCACAGTTATATACGTAACGTCCATTCACTGAAAAACTTTAAGTTCAATTTTGAATTTAACAATTTGTGATAAAACCATAGCTTACCCGAAAAATTCTTTGTATTTTTGTTATTTTATCAATATGCGAACACGAAAATAGTTTTGCAGATTGAAGTACGAAAGTCATGGATCAAATTTTGTTTATTGTAAAATTGATATTATTATTTATTCGTTCGTGACTTTATTTGGCGGGGACGGCATTACACACACGACCACATTGTAAATTTTTTTAAACCTGTTTGAATTTGCCGTGTTCCAATAAAAACGTAGGTATGTACGAAGGTTTTCATAAATAAGTAAATTGTGAGGGTCTACAATAATGATCCAAAAACTTCAAAACAAAAAATGTTTTTTTAATCATTAAGTTTTAACTTACAAACAAGATAAATTGACGTTAATTTCGAAGAAATTGTTTAAATCGATCATCCATTTTCTACGGCAACAGTAAATACCAGGCAATATTACGAGTGTTGACTTGTAATACCATATCTTTCGTCAGGAGTCAAAAATGATCAAAGAAATAGCCTTCGGGCATATTAAAATAAAGTTAAATATAGGTCAGCTATGGAAAGGTTTAAAAAATTACGGTCCAGTGGCTCGCTTACACGTTTTAGTGTATCAGACTATGTAACATAACGTATTATTAAAAAAATAACCGAGTCAAGATAATACAATGGCACTATAAATAATGTGCGATAAAAAAAGGCAGAACTTAACTTTGTTTTTTTTTGCACACTTGTTCGTCGATATCATTGCCGGCTAAACAATTTCATTTATTCAAAGTTATATGCCTCAGTTCAGTTTTAAGAAAGAAATAGAAAACTTTTCTGAAGACGTAAAATATTGAATTGAAAGTGACACCGTTCCGTTCAGTTTTAGGGATAACCTAAATGTGTTTGGTGGTAAATAATCAAACTCCCTATTTAGGCTGTAGGATCGAAATAAAATAGCAATACTTATTTTATACAATAGGTAATTTATATCTTAAAGCTAAAAAAATATCCGGAACGCGTTAGTCGCACTATAACAAAACAGGGTCCGAATGACTCGCTCGTTATTTTTCAGGGCCGAGTATTCTTAAAAAAGTACACAAAAAACTAGCTCTCGGCCAAGGACTCGGTACTCGGTGTGTACGATCAAGTCCTTAAAACCATAATTGAGATTGTATTCTCAAACTATTTTACAGGAACAACGATTGGTGACAATATCGCTTAGTAAATGACTGTTGGCAGCTGGTACAGATGGAAAAATTCGAACACTTACCCAGCTCCTATGGGTGGTGTAGGGCAAGCACGCATCAAGGATTGATGAGGATCCGGGTTCGATTCCCGGCCATTGCTTTACTGTTCAGATTTTTCCATGTGTTCTAGTTTTGAATATTGTTTAAAAATATATTTTACAGAACACAATGCCGTTGCCTCTACGGATGTATGCAGTCAGCAATCGCGCCTAATTACTGTAGGTAATTATTTGGGCGTGATGCACGTTGTGGTCATGTTAATTATTGACATGTACGCATGTCTATGTGTGTCATGGACGCCAGCCTAAACTGGATTGATGACCAGAATTATATCCTTAAAATAAAGGAGCTCTATCATTTAAAAATAATGTTGAGCTTCTATTTTCCCTTTAACCAATAGGGCTTCTTTAAAATACAAATACCGTGAGACATAACATAATTAATGAATAAAATACACGGGAACTTCTTAAGCTCAACCTTAAGGAAAGACATATAGGTTCAAAACATGTCAGACATGCACCTCGAGTGACCCGGGTGTTTTACCATACAAAACAAATTACCAACATTAGGTACTTACAAAGTATTATAAAGTGTTCAGAAATATACTAACGCAGCTTGTGAGGGCTGAGAAAGCGAGTTTCAAGTATCAAAAAGGTTACGGCAAAACAGCTCTCTCGAGTCAAAATGTGTGAAAAAAGACAGAGGGTAACAGACAAAGAAACCGTATCGCTTCGACGACTTTCCATCGTCCCCGAGTTGATGCACTTCAGTGCGTGAAGGCACCCTCGTACAGTATATCATAGCTCTCACGCTATCTCCTTCACTGGAAAGAGAACGTCGACGTAATAATTACACAAAGTGGTATCGAGGCTGTAGCTTGATCGGGGAAGGCACAAAAGAAAGAAATAGCTT
Organism: Pandemis corylana; assembly: GCA_949127965.1. NCBI lineage: Eukaryota > Metazoa > Arthropoda > Insecta > Lepidoptera > Tortricidae > Pandemis > Pandemis corylana. The sequence goes on along the minus strand of OX421866.1, from coordinate 7,786,868 downwards.
ACGTTTTGTGTACTGAGGGAACTATAAAAGTTTTCAGGTTAAAAAGTATTATTAAGGTGCTCTGCGTGCCGAATTTCGCCAAGATACGTTTAGCCGCTTTAGCTTTAAACCTATTTAATTAACATGCACACAGACACATTTTCGAATTTATTTTATTTTTGGTAATTTGACATTTAAACTCGACGAAGAAAACGTTAAATGTTCAAATGAGTGTGAATCGTGGTATGGTCTATTTTACAACTCCGCCTTAATTTACTGATGTGCTGAATTTGATATACTATACTCGGAAGCAATAAAACAGGCTCACTTTTCATACAACTTTCTACGGGAAGTGACGCGGTTTTTTTGCTCCCGGGTATAGTAGAGTAGTATTACAGCTCCAATTCATTTTGACAACTAAGAGCTAATTTGAGCGGTAATTTAGGAATTAAGATTTTTAGCTGTAATTTTTGGTTGCTTTCGAACGGTACTCGCGTGTGTAGTTCCATAAATCCCCCAGCTCGTGTGACAGAAACAGGCCCACTAATTAGGTAGGTATCTAGAAAGCTCTCGCTCGGTTCGTTTTTATGAGGAGATACGCAATCCGAATTGGGAAATTATATTAGTCTCGTATGCATCACAGTAGTAATGGTGTGACGCTGTTTAGCAAACAGAGCTTCATTATCCAACATGGTGATTTGTGTGGAATAAATGAAATATAGCATACTCAAGTAAGATAAAAAGCTTATTGTTTATGGGTGCCTTCGTCGAAATTAAAATTAAGAATATTTTTTTTTTAAATTAAAACGAGGGCGATGCCATAATTCAGTATATATATATATATTGTCGAGAACCAACCTCTTTCAAAGGTGGCTGGCTGGTAGACGGTCTGACGTGGCGTAGCTGCCATGTGTCAGACGACTCCTGCTAGCCTACGGCTCTGCACATAATCCGTTATTTGTTCCATTTTCTGTTAAATTGTACTAATACCACTCATAAATTGTACTTGTATGTGTTGAATGATCTCAAGCCTTTCATTAGGAACCAGAGGTTCCTTATTATATATATATCAACAGAATCTTCATTATTTGTGCTTAATTATTATAAGACATAAATGAATTAAGTCGAATCAGAACATTTTGCGTTGTTAATAATGCTTCCATGTTGGTCTGGTAAAAAAAACATAGAATGTACCAGTTGCTTCACTTCCCGCGCAGATGACAAAAGCCCATCGAAGGAATGGGCATAGGAGTCATGTTATACGCAATGCGGCTAGCAACCCATCACTATTTGATTCCCCTTTCCACCTAAACGCCCACAACCATGTCATGCTAAACGTGGCCTTTAGGTCTTGTTACCTTAGTCTCTCTCTAACCGTAAGGGATAAAGACTTGATTTATGTATGTGTGTGTGTGTGTGTGTGTGTGTGTGTGTGTGTGTGTGTGTGTGTGTGTGTGTGTGTGTGAGAGTAATTGGCTTACCGTGAGGTAACTGGTATGTAAGCAGTTAAGTATTATAGGCAAATGTAGGATCGAACAATAAAAATATTTAAAAGCTATTGAAAAACTTATTCTTAGGTCAAATCTGTATACAACTCCAACGGCGGAATTAAAGTTGCGAGGACAAAAGACATCTGCTTTGTAGTATTTGACGTTCAAACTTTTGCAAACATTTTTGAATATTTTGCGTTGTAAAAGTTGTTTGAATCCGGGATTAGTGTGGCAACCCTGAGAAATGGGAGGTTGGAATTGGAAAAGTTGAGGCGGCGCGGGGCGGGGGATTACCCGGGCAACAGGAGTACTTAAAGCCAAAACGGCGTATAGACTAATAGAGGAAGAATTGACTTGTGACCTTTGGTCCTTGCTAACAAAGCTGTACGATGCGAAGTACAAACAGATTCCGTCGAATTGGAATGAAAGTGCGTTTTTGTTTTGTTTTTAAGTGGTATGGGACGTTTTCTGTGTTGCTCTAGACGATGAAATAATTCTATTGATAAGGAAATTACGGATAAAAGTTTTGTTTTATTTGTTACATTTTAGTGGCATTAACACAGTGGTTCTTAACCTTTCAGACATGGGGGACCATTTGACAAAAATGTTGTCTTGCCAAGGACCACCTAAGTACCTACCTAACTACAAAAAATCTAACGTATGGCTTCGATCGCCCCCAATGGATGGAATTGCACATTCACGCGTTGTGTCTGGTTGTCACTTATCTAATTATTTATTAGATTGGCCCCGCGGACCACTTAGGATGCTTCCAGGGACCACCAGTGGTCCGCGGACCACCGGTTAAGAACCACTGCATTAACACATACATAGAGCGTTAATTTTAGAATTTTTTGAAGTAGTTTATTTCTATTATTCTGTGCTTGGACATTAATTTTGTAATTAAAAATGAAATTTAAAAAAAACTTAATTAAAACTAAAATCGATCGATGACTACGTATTACGGTATACAAAATCGATTAATTCTAAATTGACTCTTTGTGAAATGACGAGTCTAATTCCATTTGAATTCCAAACATTTTCGATTACGAGTTCTACGCATGCCATTAATTACGCCATTTCATTTAGTCACTGCCGCCAAATGAGTAGAGTAATTAATTCATCATTACATTCAAATTAAGTTTTTACGTGTCTCTGGAGAGCTATGGCTAAACATCGGAACATTTTAAACATAGACTTCAAAAACTATTCGAAAGAGTGTGTTTTTTATTGCAAAACTATCTATTGCCCACAACTTCTTCGAAGAATTCATTTATCGCTATCCCGTGAGAACAGTGCAATTTTTCAGGAAAAAGACTATTTCTACGTGGAACCCAAAGTATTTCGAGACCAAATTTTATCCAAATCAGTTTGGAGTAAGGAGATAACAGACAGTTAGTTTGGCAATTATAATAATGTGTACTGACGAGCAAAATAACGGGACGTTTTATATCTAAATTTGTATGAAAATTGGCGCATTATTTCTTCTTTTGGCCCATTGTATTAGTAGAAAAGTGAGGATTAGAGTATTTTCGCGGGATGTGATTACAAAAATCGGTTCCCAGCTTCAAAAGAGCCACAAAGAAAACTTAGTGCCCTCGATTTACGGCTACAATTACCTAGTTAGTGCATTATTAACATTCACCAAGTTGGCCGATGAATAAGCACGTAGAAAAAAGATATAAGAAACTCGGGCAATCCTTAAACATTTCCACGGATTTTCTCGGAGTGTAAATGTCTTGGTGTGGGTTATGCGAAGCACGAGTCGCTTAGGTGTTCTGATCACGTCTGCGAAAGGGGTGAGGCGCGAATTCGGCGTGTTCTTGTAATGGGCGTCATCAGACCGTCAGCTAGCGTCGGCCCTGATCACTTCATTATGATTCCACTCGCTGCCCAGCCCGCCCTCTAATACATTATTGAAGATCAATAGGGTTCGAATAAAATATGTGCGAGTTAATTACTAATCTGTCGCTACATTAATATTAATCCTACACTACACAAATATATATATATTGTATCGTAAAATTAATCATTCTTCCATGCTGGTCTGGGAGCAAAGAAAAAACATGGAATGTACCAGTTGCTTCTCTACCCGCGCACATGGTAAAAGCCCATCGAGGGAGTGGGCGAAAATTAATTCTCCTAATTTGATAATGTACAATTTAAGGTGTTATTATTATTGAATGAATAAATAATCTAATCTAATCTATGGCCGGGAATCGAATCCTGATATCTTCATCATTCTGTGATGCGTGCTATACCAGGTGCAGTGCAGGTGAGTAACCCTTCGAATTTTTCTATCTGTTACTAGCTGTCACGTGATTGTGTTTGTAATTTTTATCGCCAAGCGTTTTGTCGTCATTTGATAGTACAGTCAAAGGCAAAAAAAACTGATGAATTAGGCTCCCAAAATAATATAAACATTAAATTAAGTGAAATGTTACGGACTATTGTAGTTTATTAGAAGTAAATAACACAAAACGTGTCATTAGTAAAATGATCACATTTATTTCGATCCTTGAAAACTAAGTGATATGCCACTCAAACAGTTAAAGTCATTGAGTGCTTCAAATTAGAGTGATTATCTTAAGTATCTATAAAATACGGGTTTATGGGACACCTTAGAGTACAAGTCAGATGTTCGGTTTATATCGGTTATATGCGAGATGCGGTTAGATGCGTGAGACAAATATGCGAAGCGACTATAACACATCCCGTGTCCGCTAAAGTTTGAAATGAGGTCTTATCAGTTTGAGTTTTGGTTGTATTTAAAAGAAATCCTTTTTTTATCGAGCTTTCATTCAGTCATTTGCGTCCATTCATAATGTTGTTTTTTCTTTTGTTAATTACTTGACACATTCATAATTATGACATCGCCTATTATTATGTTATTTTGAAACATTGATTTGTCACTTCATTTCTGTTTCGGTGTTGTTATTTATGATCACTTACTTTTGACTAATTAAAAGTTCATTAAAAACCGACACTTTGGTGTGACTTTTTATATCTGGTACGTCATGCTGGGACGTCTGGGATGTTTTGAAACGTTGATTTTGATCACTTACTTTTGACGTTGACTGTACTCCTGAACAAGGATGTCACTGTACCTTTTGATTCAGAATTAAGTGGCTCCTTTGGCGCTGTACATTTTGAACATCATCCAATGTACCGACGTCAACCACAATTAAAAATCGTGAAAAACATACAAGGGTGTTCAATTAAAGTAACCCAATTACCAGCTCAAATATTCCAGAATAATTTTAATACACCTTGTATACAACACAGACAGATTGCATTTCACGTAACCACAAGTTTAACTTCATAAACCTTGTAAGCTATGCAGCCAAAGGAGTAGGAATTTAATTATGGTCTCAGTTACACACATCTTCCGTAATGAGTAGAACTCCCGAACGCATTATTATGATTATAGACAATTAATAACGGTTTTGTATTGTGTTACAAAGTTTGCAAAAGGGGTAAAATATATTGTATGTACTTACATACATACACAAACACAAATCACGTTTTTATCCCTTACGGGTTAGACAGAGCCTAAGGTAACAGATACCTACAGGCTACATTTAGCAAGATTGTGGGCGTATAGGTGGAAAATGGAATCAAAATAGTGATGTGTTGCTAGCCTCATCGCCTATAACATGATTCCTAGTATTTTCGCCCATTCCATCGATGGACTTTTACCATCTGCGCGGGTAGAGAAGCAACTGGTACATTCTATGTTTTTTCTTTGCTCCCAGACCAGCATGGAAGACTACTTACCGTTCACAAAATTTAGAAGTACTATTAAATGGCACAACGTATATGAATTTCCCTTCGCTCAATAACAAAACATGCAAATCACAAAGTCAAAACACAAACCCGAGCGAATGAATTGTTTAATCAAGTTGCGAACTAATAACTTTGCAATGGATATGAGTGACGTCTAAAACGGAGCCGAACGACAGATTCGTACGTATTCCAATTACAGCTAGTACGTATCAATATACATATATTAATTAAGTTAAGCTCAGTGAGCACTAGATATGTAGATATGTATCTTTATTAATCTGTGGGTAGGTATAGTGTGCCGTGCGGTTGATGGATCACCGCGGCGTCTCCACTCTTGATCAATCATTCGGATTAGTTTGCTGAGGACTTGGCACGCGTACAAGCTACACTATTCACCTGTTCCTCTTAATGGGCTTGTAAATATTAACGATATTAGCGAACAAACACGTTAAGGTTCACACGTACTTCACGCTCTCCATCTCATATTGTCTACTCGAACTTAATACGATGATGTCGGTATCTACGCACATAGCCACCTACATTAGATTCAGTGAAATAGTTTCTAAAATTCTCGTTCCGTCTCGTTATCAAGTCCGCTACAAAGTCAATAGCAATTCCAGCTAACAGTGTAGCTCATGTTAGGAAACAAAGAAAACGTACCATTTGAAAGGACAAAACGATTCGTTGAAGGACCCTTCGTGCTTTCATTAGTTTCTAGTTCTTCCCGAGTCGGCTCCGCGCGACCTTCCCGCGACCCACCGTGCGGGCATAATTTTGCACGAACATAGTTATAAATTTTACGATTTCTTGAACTCCCCGATGTCGCTCATGGTAATGTTTATTTGAATAACATTCGACTGCGCGCCAGTCGTTTACGAGGGCAGGAGCCGTAATATATTTTCATTATGTTCCATTTATTCGTGGGTTTCGATATCGACTCTTTATATGCTTACCTTCAAATGTCAACAACGTATACCGAAGAGCTCGTATTCGAATGTAAGGCGATTTCGTTTAATTTACGAAGGTCGAGTAATGGTCCCATAAACGTTCTTTGTATGGACGGGCTCTATACGGATGTATGTTTATGTTTATTTTTCAATTAATTAGTGAATTAAGTAGCATTATATTGTTGTGTTATTTGGAAATAGAAGCGGAAGGAAAGAAAATATGGCGCCGCACTTGGAAGTATCTTTACTGAGAGCAAATATCATGTCTATATCGAAGTCAAGAGCACTCACTGCAGGTAAGTCGAGTATAATATCCACTTGATAATTCGATCGTAGCTGGGATGACAAACTTGCTTCGAAACAGTCTGTATATTAAGAGTACTTGGATACTCTTGCCACATCTTTATTGCGATTTTATGTACATTTCATAAACCCGTGTCACAGTTATTTAATAAAACCTTTTTTGGCAGATAAAATTGTAGGTACACTTAGAGAAGTTTCTTATTATTCCAGGAATACGAAATTCGAGTACTACGTAAGATTTAACTTTTGGTAAGGCTTTCGTATTTTTAAGTGAGTACTATAAATTACTTCTGGGAACCAGAAATTTCTGCAAATCGAGACGCTTATTTTTCGTTACGTAGGTAGCTTTACGTAAGTTGCGTACCTAGATTTATTACTGAAAATGAAAATGAAAATGAAAATGAAAATTTATTTTTGCAAATTGGCCGCCAGGGGCTCTTTTACATGTCTTTTTGAAACTACCAGCACATTCGGAAAGACCATCATTGCCAAGAAGAATGCGCCGCAAGAAACTTGGCAGAAAGTCATTTTTTCAAAATAAAATACAGTAAGAATACTTAAGTTCTACTTAAATTAAATACATTTATAAAAGGGATGTATAAGGTCCCCGAGCCTTAAATTATATTAATCTACTAGCTTTTGCCCGCGGCTTCGCACGCGTTAACCATGAGCATTTCAAAGAAGCTAGCAATCAAGCAAGCGAGCATCCAAACCTGCAAGCATGTAAATATGCAAGCAGGCATGCAAGCAGGCATGCAAACAGGCATGCAAGCAGGCAAGCAAGCGTGCAAGCAAGCGCGCAAGCAAGCATGCATGCAAGTAAGCACGCAAGCATGCATGCATGCAAGCAACCATGCAAGCATGCTTGAAAGCAAGTATGCAATCAAGCATGCAAAGCAAGGACTCAAGCAAGCATGCAAGCCAGCCCCTGCATTGCCCCGCTGCCTTAATTTTTCTGAAACTGTAAATATTGCAGGATTTTTATAAAACAAACCTAACCTAACCTAAAGAGCTGTCCTAAAATATACCTACCCCAAATAGTTTTTGCCCGCGACTTCGTACGCGCTAAGATGTAAAACGAAAAAATAAGTTTTTTCCCGTTCCCGTGAAAATTTTGGGGAGTGCTTTCGGAGTACACTTAAAGCCTTTAAAGAAACACACGTTATAAATGTTGTCTCTTTCTTCCGCTGTTTCGTCTGAAAACGTAAAATCCCGTTTTTTCCCGTTTTAGTGTTCCCCTACACTCCCGAATAAACGACAAATTTCAACTTTTTATGTCAAGTAGGTAAAACGTAAAATCCCGGTTTTTCCCGTTCCCGTAAAAATGTTAGGAAATCCTTTGTTAATGCTACCTTACATTCCCTAAGGAAGCTAAATGCTAAATTTCATCTTTCTACGACCAGTAAAACGAAAAATCCCGTTTTTCCTGTTCTCGTGGGAATTTCTGGAAATCCTTTCTCAGTGCTCCCATACACTCATCAAGGAAGGCTCTTACCAAATTTCAGCTTTCTACGACCAGTAAAACAAAAAATCCCGTTTTTTTCCCTATCCCGTGGGAATTTCGAAAAATACCTTCTAAGTGCACCTCTAGGATACTCAAGGTATGTGTGCCAAATTTCAAGTTTCTAGCCATATTAAGCCTACCGCAGTATTTCTTTGTAAACAGATATTTTTCCCGTTCCCGTGGGAATTTTGGAAAGTACTCTCTTAATGCTCCTCTACACTCCCGAAGCAACCTACATGCCGAATTTCAGCTTTCTGCAACCAGTAAAGCGAAAAGTCCTGTTTTTCCCGTTCCCGTGGGAATTTCTGGAAATCCTTTCTTAGTGCTCCCATACACTCATCAAGGAAGGCTCTTACCAAATTTCAGCTTTCTACGACCAGTAAAACAAAAAATCCCGTTTTTTCCCTATTCCGTGTGAATTTCGAAAAATACCTTCTTAGTGCACCTCTAGGATACTCAAGGTATATGTGTGCCAAATTTCAAGTTTCTAGCCATATTATGCCTACCGCAGTATTTCTTTTTAAACAAAATATTTTTCCCGTTCCGGTGGGAATTTTGGAAAGTACTCTCTTAATGCTCCTCTGCACTCCCGAAGCAACCTACATGCCGAATTTCAGCTTTCTGCAACCAGTAAAACGAAAAGTCCCGTTTTTCCCGTTCCCGTGGGAATTTCGGGAAATCCTTTTTTTAGTGCTCCCCTACACTCCCTAAGGGAACTTGAAGGCCAAATTTCAGTTTTATACGACCAGTAAAACGAAAAATCGATCCCGTAGAATTGAATATATAAATCCCGTTTTTTTCCTTATCCCGTGGGAATTTACAAAAATCATTTAAACATTATTTTACTATTATAATCACCCACTTCTATGCCAAATTTGAAGAGTCTAGTAATTATAGTTCACAGGATTTCGTTAAACTGAATATATAAATCCCGTTTTTTTCCTTATCCCGTGGGAATTTCCAAAAATTCTGAAATTAGTTTCTTCGTTTTGTAATCACCTACTTTGGTATCAAATTTGAAGAGTCTAGTTATTATAGTTACTGAGATAGCGTCACTCGGAGTTGAATATATAATTCCCGTTTTTTCCTTATCCCGCGGGAATTTCCAAAAATCCTTCCTTAGTGGATGCCTACATTGTATAAGGTATCTATGTGCAAAATTTCAAGTCTCTAAGTCCAGTGGTTTGGGCTGTGCGTTGATATATAGTTAAGTCAGTCAGTCAGTCAGTCAGTCAGTCAGGACTTTGAATTTTATATGTATAGATAAATAGTAGAGATGTATAAAGTCTCTACTAGTCAAAAATAAAAAACAAAGAAAAGAAAATAATAACAATAAGTTAAGTGGAGGTGTAAAACGCCTCTAACGTCAAATAAATTAATTGGAGATGTCTCCAATGTCGCAGGAAAAAAAAAATATATAAAACAAAATTATGAAATATACATTTCATGTCAAGTAAGTAACCAATAAGCTTTTGGATTCCGAAGGCAAGCTTGCGTCTGCCGCCCCCAATGTTGGCTTCCACGCACTCATGTCCTGCTCTGAAAGCAGAGCGGTACCGAGTACTGACGCTGCCTACCTACATAAATACTCTCTACAGGCATGAAAGAGGATAACAATGCAGTTGCTCAGTGCATTTTTATCCTATAGAGTACAAAGCGAGGAGCCGTCTCTCGTGGTAACTTTAAAATATATCGAGATTTTGCTGTAACTGGTATTCTTTTGCTACTTCTTGCGGTGTGAAAATGTTGATTAAATATCTGTTTCAAATATTCGACTGAACAAAATATATTTACCTTGCTACTCCGCTACTCACGTGCAAGATAACCAAGCCTGTGTGAAATATATATGTTTTTAAAGGTAAATATTTTTTATTTATTGAAATGGACCTCCGCAAAGTAACGTTTGATTCAATAAAATATTCAAATATTCGGATAAAAAGGTACTTGATGATTGAAACAATTGTAATATTGCACATTTTTTCTTAACTGAATGATTATGTGATTTGAAGAGTGAACTTTGTTTACCTAAAGGGTAAGTAACTTAATTATTTTGCAGAAAACTCATAAAATATATCGTTAAAACTGGAGGCCTGAGAGATAGTAGCCACCTTATGTAGCATCACTATGGTGCACTAAGAAGGGATTTTTTACGAAGGTGAAACTGAAAGAATCAGTTAGTGTTAAATAAAAACTTAGTACCTTTGAAATTTATAAAAACTAAAATGCTTCTGGATGAGTTTAGTCTAATTTTGTTTCTGACCTAATTTGTATTTATGATAAAAACACTCGTTCCTTCCTGGACGTCCAAGCTGATTCTCAGGTGGCAGAATAATAATCTGTGAGAAAGCGACTCGAAAACAAAATATTTCGTTATCTATGTTTTTCTAATGCCACTGATAGATGAAGACGAATATGATTTCGGAGAATTATGAGGCATTGCCAAGCAAGATAAATAGCGGGCATTATTCCTGGACGAGATAAACGGGCTTTCGACGTTTACGTAGATTGTATTAGAACTTATATTATGGGGTATTATTACAACTTATGTTATAAGGTTATTGCGATCGAGGCTCGCGAAACTTGGGGGATATGAACTCATTGTGTTTCACGGACAAGTTATTTCCTCATTTGTTTTGCGGGCCGGCAACAAAGTGACCGACGTACTCACTTGCTGCTGAAATCCACACAATGGGAGCTGGCTGGAGTGCCTCTATTGATACAGTTTGCTATAACTGTTTTTTTTAGTTTTTGTTCTACTATTCTTTACTGGTTGCGAAATAGCAGTCGATTGTGTGGATGTTTTGTTAAAATGTTGATGAATAAAAAGTGTTTATTTATTTGTAAAGAGTATGGTACAGTTTAATAAGGGTTTAGAAGAAGTAATTCCACAAATAAAGGCAAGAGTTCAACTTTAAACTATATTGTTCTTTTTGTCACTTTCTCCTAATGCAAAGAACTAACACTTAAAAAAAAGTCTTCACACTACGGTTTGGCAGGATCATCGAGTAAAATGGTGGTTTAGGACTTACATAAATAATACTTAAGTAATATCTATACTAATATTATAAAGAGGAAAAATTTGATTGTTTGTTTGCATTGAATAGGCTCCGAAACTACTGGACAGACCTCAAAAATTCTTTTGCCGTTAGAAAGCTACATTATCACTGAGTGACATAGGCTACTCTTTACCGCGGGAAAATACCTTTTCCTACGGGAAAATTAATTTACCGCGGGCGAAGCTGCGGACGGAAGGCTAGTAATAAATAATTTGACGTTCGCTTAGGCGTTTTACATTCGACTGGCATAAATATAGTATAGTAAAGAAAATATATATTTATCTTTAGGCCATGATAAAACCCTTGAAGAGTAAACTGTGAACTCTATGTAAATGGCTGTAGCAATAGTGTTGTAATGACTTCGTACTTCTTGACCCGCCATGAAACCGGAACATTTAGATTTTCGCGTTGAAAATGGGGATTATGGAATATCAAAATTATTGTAAACTAGTTAGTCTTGTGTACGTCATGGTAAGACTCCTGCCATCTTAATGCGAGTCAGTTTAGTTTCGCTAACTGTCAGATCCATATTTTTTTTTATGTTAGAGAGGCCAGACAAACGAACTAGTGGGCCACCTGATGTTAAATGATCACCACTGTCCATAGACACCCGGAGCGCTTTACGCGATGCCAATGCGATGATGTTAGCTAAAACCTAAACGGAGTCGGAATTGAATCGCATTCACCGCCATGGTAAGGCCCCAGGACGCGTCACGCTAAAGGTTAATGTAACTCTTTGATGTACTTCAAACGTCACAAAGAATTCTTTTCTTGCATTATAGTTTGATCTGAGTTTGATTGCGACGAATAATTATCCTACAAATATTATGAACGCGAAAGTTTGTAAGTATGGATGGATGGATGGATGTTTGTTACTCTTTCACGCCAGAACGGCTTAACAGATCTCGATGAAATTGCGCAATTTTCCGGGATAAAAAGTAGCCTATGTGTTATTCCAGACTATAATCTATCTATGTTCCAAATTTTATCCAGATCTGTCCAGCCGTTCTGGCGTGAAAGAGTAACAAACATCCATCCATCCATCCATACTTACAAACTTTCGCGTTCATAATATTTGTAGGATTTTCGACGCCGGTACTAAATGTAACTTCAAAACTAAATGTAACCTACTAAAATGTAACTTCAAAATTTACTACCAAGCTACTTAGGAGAGCTGTCACAAGCCTTAAACAAATACACAACCGTAGCGTAGCAGCCCTACGCCGTAGCATTCTTTGCGTAGCAAATCAGAATGCTACGAGTGTTAATATTGGCAATGTAAAGAGATCGCCCAATTAAACAAGACGAATGTTCTATGTACAGTTTATGTAGTGTTTGCTAGCACGCTGACGGAGGCATTACACAGGGTCGACGTCTAAGGTACTTAATAAGCGTGAGGCTGTGACGTCCCAATTAAGCGAGGGCCAACTATCCACTTTAGGCCCCGACCTTCGTTTCAAAGGATCTCATTAAAATTTATTCATCAACACTTGCGACCAAACAAAAAAGTGGCTAACGCAAATTCCATCCGACCTAGTTCCCTCGTTGCCAAGGTTACAACAAGCACTTTATTCGAGCACCCGCTGAACATAATTCCCCGTGTAATCTGATACTTCTCCAAATAGAATCGAGGAGCAAAAACAGATTTAAAGCTCTTCCGCCGAGAATTATTTTATGCCTTTCATTTGCTAATTTGCTTTTGTTGTTATAGTTTATATAGTTGCAGCAGTCGATGTGGGGAAAATATCGGTTTTAACAACCAATTGGTTCATGTACTTGTGAATACATTTGTGATTCAAATAATAAAATCTGAAACTTAATTCTCAAAAGTGCACTATTCGTCAATTTTTAATTATTTTTTAATTTGCAACTCTTATTGACAAGTAAGTTTGGTCTTGCCGACATCTGATGAAATAGAACTTGTTTTATTTTATCTACATGTAAAAATAATAAAATAAAAACCTTTCAGTAGTTACTCAGATCATCGTGAACAAATCCAAAATGAAACGTTTTATACCAATTTAATACTCCCACAGTATTTTTCTCTCGGCTGTTTTATTATACGTACCTAAGTATACATTCGTTTTTTCATTCAATCCATTTGTGCCACTGAAAAAGAAATCATCACTACGCAATCTTCACGTACCCACCTTGGGGACTACACCCAAATTCGAAATTGCAAGTTCGTATCACACCGTCTTTCTCACTCTCCTATTAAACACCATTAGTGCAAGCAGAACAGCACAATACGAAATGCGAATTAATAATTTCAGAGTAAAACGCAACATCAAATCGTAACCGCAAGTAGCATCCCAGTGAGCATTCACTACTTCCTTACAACACTGTGTCACTTATTTGCTAAATGGCACCTCCAATTTGCCAGTGCTTGTTAAAATTTTATTACATTGTATTTCTGTTTGGATTTTAAACGGGCAACCCAAAAGTTTTTATTACAACTCCAGTCAGCCGTCAAACTTTCATAATGTGGGCCAAATGAAGTGAATTAACTTAGTTGCCAGTATAAATTCTATCCGTTTGACTTGTACTGATTGGATCGTTGTTTAGCCGGTTGGTTGGAGGAGTTAATTGATTAAATTTAGTGTTTTTAGCCTACGGCCTTTACGGCCTTTGATGATAAGAAACATAATACATGACCTTTACCCATGTCCCTCTATTACTTAGCTTAAATTTAAATGAGAGTTAAATACGAAGCTGTATACGCTAGTTTTCCACCAACGTAGTATATGTAAAAGGGACGCTCTGCATAACTAGCACAAAAATATATCTAGCCACACCACGTGAACGCGCGCCTCTCTTTTGCCAAAAAATATGTCAGTCAATGACTAAATTGGTCATAGGAAATGTTTAGTTATGTGTTAGTGTCGTAGTTGTGGACTGTCTAATGCTGGCGTAAGTTTTGTACGAACTCAATTGAATTTAACTTGACTTTGAGTCTAAATTTAATGAAACCTGTTACCACAACGAACGTGAAAGTACAACACTAGCAGGCAATGCATGGGATCATTACACATAAACGGATAACTCACGTATAAAAAGTCGAGTGATGCTCGACATATTTCGGACTATTTCGTAGTCCTTTTTCCAAGAGCGCTCGCCCGGCGGCAGCGACACGAACACTGCGCGCCAGCTTTATACGTGCTGTTTTTATACGTGAGTTATCCGTTTATGTGTAATGATGATTAAGTCTCACGGTAGTTTCATGTTGAAAATGCATGGGATCGTCACATCCCTACGTCTGCATTTTATTATTCCTCCTATTATTCCAGGTGAAACATACCACAAGCAAATAAACAAACTACAGTAGCTGGCCACAAAGAGTGCACATCGGTGTTCTTCGTAGAACGTTGTCTCGCTCTAACTTACGTAACGCCAATTGTCTCTTTCCAAAGACCGAAGTGGAATCGTTATGGCACTGTACTGTAGATTATAAAATAGCTAGATGGATAATCGAGTATTTATTAACTTAAAAGCGGTTTATTCCGACAAAGTACATAAAGCTCTTTTGATCTCTACCAAAATACTTAATTATTATTTCGTATTTTCTTCGCACAGGCTGCCGCCGAGCTCAGGTACTAATGCTAATGTACCGAACGTTTAAATATTAAATAACGCTAGGTGACGTTTGGGAATATGACGATCCTTTGATGTTTGATGTGGGGGACGTTAAAATATTCGTTTATAACGTTCATATTAATGTGTGCTTGTACGGGGATTGAAAAAGTCCGCGCTGCTCATTCTTTGCCGTGCCAACTGCATGGTTTTGATACCTATGTATTAATATTGAGGATCGCTGAATTTTTTTTATATGTATTTTATTTAATCAGAGGATAAAAGTTAAAATTGAAAACACAGGTAAACCAATCAGTGGTTCTTTCTCAGTGTGTTGGAACGGATGGTCGGATACCTCGGCAAAGTATGAATTGACTCGTGTTTAAAATTTTTGTACTTATGGAGAATTATATATATTTTGGTTGTGCTGATGGTACTCACTTACCATCAGATACACAAGAGCGTTTTCTAACCCATTTCGAAAAAAAAAACTGTTGTGATCACAAGCACTAGCAAAATACGGTTTCAACGCTTTATGATTCCGTTTTATTATATCCTGTTGTTAGGTATGATAACAAATAACTGCCGTTAGTCAAATTGTAGTGTGGCACTTATTATTTCAAGGGAATTTGCGTCTTTGCGCCGCAACTCGATTGCCAGGCTTTGGTTTTGTGACAGTAAAATGTTGCTCGTAACTAACGTACATTTGACCCATGATCTAGGCAATATATCAGGAAACCAACCCGATGCGCTGTTGAGTTTGGTAGCCGATTCTCTCCACGATGAACACCATGACATGATTTCAGATGTATTTTTCATGAAAATCTCTGTCTACTTATGTACGAGAAAATTTTAATAGTAACTGAAAAAAACTAGGCATAGTTTGTGGCATGGGTAACGGACAGAGCAAATAAATACATTACCTAGTATCCTCGTAGCTATGGCAACGTCTGTGAATCAGGTAAAAGCATAGTATTCGGTGAAGTATCTCACCGGAACTCTGCACACACTTGCATAGTGTGTGTGAAGTCCCCGATCCCTGTGTCTAGCAGTGGGACGTATAGACAAGACGAAATTACGAAGCCGAGATGATCGTCCCGTGCCCATGCACTGTGCCATGGCAAGCACTCATTAAACTGCATTAAAATTGAAGAAGCCTTTACTCAGCAGTGGGTGAATGTGGTCTGATTAGATAGATAGATAGAAACTTGAAGATTATGTATAATGTTACTTATTTTTGATTTAGTTTTAAGTTCTGCTACACCCTAGTAGGGTCCATGTTTGTACTGGCTAGAATAATATGAACATCTTGTAAATACGATGGTTCCAATAAATTATTGATTGATTAATTGATTGAGAAGCAATTCGTTAATTGACAGATTTTCGACACAGATATAAAAAGTCCTTAGTTTAATGAATTTCACTAAGGACAATTAAGACCACGAATTTTTCTTTGAGCAACATCAAATAAAAAGCTTTTAAAAATAGGGTAGTTCCAAAATAGCTAATAAGCGGGCCGATTGGATAGAAACCGCTGCTACGGCCTGTGCCTATTCCCAAATCTGCAGCGAGGCAATAAAGTGGTGTGCAATAAATAACTGATACAACACTGGAAGCCGGCAAGTGGTCTGTAGTTTGCTGCTCGGCAGCTCTGCAAAATACGAATGGAGGTGGCAAATAAAACGGTGCGAACTACATAACGTTTAACATAGATGGAAGTATGACACCGAGATGGAATTTATTACTTTCTAGAAATTAGGTACTTTATTTTATACGTGGAAATGAAATAAAAATAAAAAAAATCGTCAAGTTAGAATCAAAAACAAGTTAAAATTCGACGATGGAAACAAACAGGGTTGTCCCAAACGTCAACGTCAAAATTCAGGAACTAACAGAAACAGTTGGAAGGTCAAAAAGTAGGAAATAGGTATACAAAAAGATTTAAAAAATGTTCGTTCTAGATTTACTTACCTACGTTATATTGTAACAAATACGAATTACGTGTGATTTTTCATATCTTCGTTAATCATGGAGGAGAATCTGGCTATTTGCCAATACAGGCTGCGGCGGCGGCCGACACAAATTGTAGACAACTTAATATCGTTCACAAGTCATTTCAATAATATATATTTCATATCAATGACATACTTAACTTCTCCCTATTTTAACTTGATATAGCAAAAATGAAAGCCTTATAGTTCTGTCATGTTCGTATGGTCACGCGCATTTGACTCGGAAAATAAGATTGTATGTTTTTAAAACAATGTCAATTCAGAGATGTAAATATTGTACGTTTGTGTTTTGTATGATCTTTTCATTTATGTATATTCTGAACACCGTTTTTTTATTACTTATCTATGTGAAAATTAATGTGTGAAGTTACATTATACCTAAAACTGTATTTTTGGAAATATGACCTTTTTTAAGTTGTGCAAATCGTGCCCTAAAAGTATTAAAGTTTTAAGAGGTAAATTAAGGAAAGTTTTAGTCATATTTTATAAGTAGCCATTACTTAAAACGTTGTTCGTGTTCTTGAAACTATTTAAACAGTTAAATGTTGACTTCTACTTAATTTGTAGGTCTTGTCCTACATAAGTTTCACACTTTCTGTATCTTTAAAAATAAAGTTTTGTACATAATCACTCCGTTTATTATCGTTGATTTCATTTGCTTCGTATGAAACATCGCGGAAGAGTTCCGCCAGTGAAGATTTTTTTTCAAATAAAACACTAAAAATTCTTACCTAAGTTTTTTATTGTAGTAAAACAAAAATTTTATTAAAACTATACATTAAAAAAAATTTAGCTAAATACTATGTACAAAATTAACCTAAACTAGCCTAACTTAAACTACAAATAAAACACCCCTCCCAGGTCACTGTTACTGCTCATTGTACCCAGAAGGCTGGCAGCATTGCCGCGTTGAATCGCGAGGCTACTTCTTTGCCCTCCCCAAGAGCTGCATATTTGCGACGTTTGAGTTGCTAAGTAAGTATAAGGTATTGTGTGTAAGATTTCACCATCATTGACTAATTTAAATACTATTATTAAAGAATAATCATTCTTGTGATAGGTATACAGTCAAGTGTAATAATATGTATCTAGACAAAGTTTCAAAAATAAGTACCATACGCTCTTACACCGGCGTAATAAGGTCGTGGGACATATTTTTGATAGTTCCTATCGATACTTATTTTTGCACTTGAGCGTACATAAAACGCGTATATAGTCTATTTTCACCTTCGTACCTACCCATTTGGCTAGGCTTGAGTCTTCTTTCCGGATTGAAGTCAACAGAAATCTTCAGAGTAAATTATTTTATTATTAACTATGAAAATCCTTAACTACTATTGTCACATACCAAAGAGTCTGTCGTTGAGAATGACGGGCCCCTACAAGAAATTTAGTTAAACCAAGAGCATTTACATATATTATCGGATGCTACCTTATTATCCAACTTTATAATAACTTAATTAAACGCCGATTTACGCCAGCGCAACGTTTTCTACTTTAGTTTGACGCAACACTTTGTCTTATAAAGTCATAAAGTAAAAAAAAAATAGGATCTCATTGGGACGCAGTGAAAATGAAAAACTATTACATTTTAAAATACTTATGTGGGAAAATATATTTAGCCGGCGCTGGCGATTTTTGGTATGAAGAAGGAGTGATTGGGAACGACAAGAGCTTCAAATACGTTCTGCTTTGCTCAGTATTGTTTTTTATTTACGTTTTCATGACCATATTAGAAATAATAGCGGCCATGTTTGGAAACTTACCTAAGGATGAAAAGAGTGATTCTGTATCTTTCGCGGTGAGCCACACTATAGTCATAATAAAGATTTTCTCTGTCATGGCCAATAGAAAGCTAGTGAAGGAATTAAATTATAAAATGGTGGAAATATGTGAAGCGTATGAAGAAGAAAAGAGAGTGGCGGAAAACTACAAGATCATGAAAATAAACGTTTACGCATATGTAACGGCAGTCTACGGCTCTTGCGCATGTTTCGTGTTTGAAGGGATAAGAAAAATGCAAACTGGTAAATAACCTAAGATTCTCAGAAGGTTCTTATGCGGTTCCAATGATTTATATAATTATACTCAGTACCAAACGTGAGCCAAAATTTTGCGTAGCTGTATTGGGTAGGTTCTCGTGGGAGGAGACAATAGACAATAGATTCAAGACGTATTCTATCTACTTCTCACTTATTTGTTGGCTGTATGAGAGCCCAGCTGGCATCTTCCTTGGCCTGGATGTCGAGTGCTTGGGTGCTTGTAGCGTAGGCGGCTAGATGAGTTCCGGAGAGAACCTATTTTATTGTCTACAAGTGGTATAGTTCAGTAAGAGATTTAAAAGATTTACGGTTTATAACATTAGACTGTAATCAAACGGGATATAGGCCGCGGTTATCTTTAATGAGCTCCCAATATTTAGACACAGTTGCATTCATCTACCCGTGATCATGAGGCATGCAACTAAAGTTAAAGGTAAACGTGGTCTATATACCGTTGAAAATTATGTCTGAGTGAATAGTTTAGGCTAAGTAGCGAGGTGTAGAAATGAGGTAGGTAACACGTCTTTATCCCTTACGGGGTAGACAAGACCCAAAAGCCACGCTTAGCATGATTGTGGGTATATAGGTGGTAAGGGGAATCAAAATAGTGTTGGATGGCTAGGCGCTTCGCCTATAACATGATTCCTTATTCCTAACATTTTAGCACAATTCCTCGATGGGCTTTTACTATCTGCGCGGGAAGAGAAGCAACTAGTACATTCTATGTTTTTTGTGAAGCAGATGGTATGTGTACTTAAGTTCTTTTTTTACAAATAAACGGGAACAGCAAGCTGCAAAGAAGCCGTATCTCTTAACTGCAAGGTTTCATAGCGTTACTAATTGAATATTGATTTCAGCAACTGCGTGTTGTACGTCAATTTCGAATAAGCGATGTTTAAAGAAAATGAACTTTCTCTTCTGTTCAAAACATAGATTTTGCACATACTGCAGTATCTAAAGATTGGCATTGCAAGAGATGATGTAATACGTATTATGGGAGAGGTAGATAAACGAGGCTGTTCGCCTCACACGAACAAGCTTATTATTTTAGAACATGCGCTAACAGCTTGAGACCTGGAGGTTTTTTTGTCTCCATTAAGTTATTTCAGCGCTGAACTACACTAAAAGCAATATTTTCTTAAACTATGATGCTCTAACTAAACCAATTTCTGTTGCAGGATCTCATTTCATTACAGTAGTGACATACTGGCCATTTTTCGAAGACGACTCACTTACAGCAGTGTTGTTCAGATTCTTCACAACACTGGTACTTTGCGTCCTCATGGTTACAATGATAGCCATAGACTCCTTTGTCATGGTTACCTTAATCATGTACAAATACAAGTTCATTACGTTAAGATTCTATTTGGAAAATTTGAGAGAAGAATTCGATAAAAACAATTACGCTGGCAATGAGGAAAATGCTGCAAATAAATTGCAATCTGGATTAATTGAGGGAATCGTGATGCACAGGAATCTCATAAGGTTTTAACAAAAATATATGTTTTACTGCGAACATTTTTATAGGTTACAATTAAGCTTTAAATTTATTGGAACCAAATGAAATAACAGATAGAGTACGTATCCCTATCGACAGATATGACAAAGCTATACTTACTAATTCATAGATTCAACGATGTTGATGTTGTTCTTAATTTTTTTCTATTCTTGTCACATAAACATTTTTCAAATATTGTAGCTCTGTGTTAATAAAATGAATTGTCTTTATTTGCTTTTTAAACATTGATTTTGGGTAAAATGTCACATAAGTACTTTTAATTACGATTCATTTGTTTGATAAGTTTCCTTTAATTTTGAATTTACTTATCCTAATTTTTCACCTAACCTTCCATGTTTTGCAAGGTTGTCAAAAGACATTGACCGGTCATTTGGGACAGTAATGGCGTTACAAGTGTGCCAGAGTTCCGGCTCGGCCGTGTCGTTACTCCTACAAATAGCTGTAAGTTACCAATTTAAAATCAATTTGCGGTAGCCAACTGTATTCCCCGTTTTTTACGATAAGTTTCGTTTGACTAAAATAAAGGAAGAAATTTATTACTCTCCGTTTTAAAAATAAATCCAGTTACAATTTTGTAGAGAAACTTAAGAACCAATCAACTCTCAAAATAATTAAGTGTCTACTTACACGAATGGGTGATGAAAATG
Organism: Pandemis corylana; assembly: GCA_949127965.1. Classification (NCBI taxonomy): domain Eukaryota; kingdom Metazoa; phylum Arthropoda; class Insecta; order Lepidoptera; family Tortricidae; genus Pandemis; species Pandemis corylana. The sequence continues at coordinate 7,766,016 of OX421866.1, read as the reverse complement.
TACGACGTTCTTCTAACGCCAGTATTAGAGAATTTTACACACTTGACGGAACAATTTTTATGTCTAAAATTGTACATTTTACTGTCACAGAAACATATTTAAATTATTTGTGGTTCGAAACAAGTGTTATTGATGGTTGATTTTTGGAAACAGAAAGAAATTTAAAACATTATAAAAAAACTATCGTGACAAAAATATACTTGGGTATGTAGTCGCAAAGAAAACTGCGTCTTAATTTTAATTTCACTCCTTTAGTTTCTACATTTCGCGAGGCAACCACATTAAAAGCATGATTTTAAACAGACTTAAGCCGATTTCAGTATTATATTTGATAGTGTACTTCCTTCCTTCCTTGTCGGTATCACTCTTGACAGTGGTCGTGGTCATCACTTCAGGTATTGGTGGCAAGCTTCACAATAGGCCGCCACTCGAAATAAAATTAGTCCTTTAAATTTTTAATCAAAAACGGTTTTGTGTGTATAATTTTGTTAGCAATGTATATTATTATTCTGTTTTACAGTTATTTAAGTCACACTAGGCTTCAGAAACATGCTGAGAGGCACCCTCAGTTAGTTCCCAGCCATTGAGGAAAAAACAAGTTTAATCTGCGTATGTGATGAGGAAAATGAAAATATTTTATTTAATACCCTATCTTTCAGCTCTCAAACGATTTGACGTTCGTCGCCGGAATGAAAATAATTTTCTTTGTAGTCGCTTTATTCTTCCTCTTGGCACTATTCCTGTGTAACGCTGGAGAAATCACCTATCAGGTGAGTTCTTTTAATTACGTTGTTGAGTGTTTTTAATCGCTCTGAGTGAAGCAACATTGAAGTAAATAAATACGTTAGTTTACGCATTTGCTTCCACAAATCAGTCGGCCGAGTTTTTTATCACATCTTTGATAATATGTATCACTTGAAAGAGGTAGAAGAAAACTACCGCTTCAAAGAATGTGACAATTGATTGACAGAATGAAATGCGTAACACATTTTTTTGTCACAAATGTGATTTGAATTTCGGTTCCCAAATGTTATATCGTACATACTCTCGATTTATTCTTGTAAAACTGTTTAGGATTAGGGTTGAAAAAGATGGAGACTTCAGGTTTTTCTTAAGAATGGGTTTAGCTGTACTCAGATCGCGCTCGTACTGTTCACTTTCCATTTTTTTTTCTTTGTAGGCGTCTCTCCTCTCCGACTCGATCTTCTACTGCGGTTGGCACGCCTGCCCAATGCGCCGCGACTTGCGCCGTCTGGTGCTCATGGCCTGTGCGAGCGCACAGCGCCCGCTCGTCATGAAAGCGTTCAAAATGCTACAACTGACCTATGGAACTTTTTTGACGGTACGCACGCTTATACATATATAACTAAACTTGTCTTTTCTTGGCACAACAAATCAATTATGGACATGTCATTCTGAATAAATTTAAATTTAAATAATCCCGGAATTCCGGGACTGATTCATTATTTTGTAAAACAAGTGAAATATATGTTAGTAGGTACTAAAAAAATGTAGAAATGCTGCATTTAAAAAGTGTCATTTGAAATACAATTACATAATAAATACATGATAGCCAGTTTATATACTTGTGCTAAACAAAAAAAAATTACACTGTAAGAAATAAATTAGTTTGAGGACAATCTATGGCTGGAATCAGCCGATGGTACCAGAGAGCTAAATGGTGATCTAGGAGCTCACGGATCAACCTTTTTTTTACCTTGTATTTTTTATCCATCCCGAATATTTTTGAAAATGTTAACAACTGATTTATTCTTTCAGGTTGTAAGAAGCACGTATTCAGTATTTGCGTTGTTCTACGCACAAAACGAGTAATACGACAGAAGTTCGCGATATTATAGTCCGTACAATATGTGATGAAATAAGATGAAAGAGCTCAAACGTTACTGCTTCGTCAACATTATTATGACTGTAGATTTAGTCGCGACAGCGAAATTTTATTAGCATGAGCACAATCTTGTCGCACAATATATACTACGTTATTATTGGTTCAACTGAAGGCTTATTTCTTGCTTTGTTTAATAAACATTAATTAGTAAGGGTTTGAGACTTATTGTACCTAATATCCTCAGTTTTCAATACGACGAAATCTACATAATAATTTAGATTTTAAATGATAGGAAGCCGTAAATTGGTGAATGGCAAAATGACTCATGTCCTCACGCTTTCAAAAATTTGACGGTGCAGCAATACACAAAAAAAGCTTATCGTGAAACCACTAGATACCAGAAGAAGAACCGGCATTCATCGCATAGTAAAAAAACACATTACATAAGTATGGGTTTACAGCACAATTTCAATAGGTAAGTACAATAGCGAAAAATATTGTCGCTATATTGAACACAGAAATTAGTACAGAAGAATAAAGATAGGGTAGGTAGAAGACAGGTGTCCAGAGTGATTAGCTACCACCATATTACTAGCTAATCTAGCCGCCAAGCGCTAGTGCTTAGTTGCTAACGCTACTGTGTTCTATTACGAAGAGTAAGACATCATCGAGATATATCTTCCCCGTCTAGGCTGGCAACGTATTTGCGAACCTCTTGTGCTCGTTTCCATATTTTATAAGGACCAGTAGGTAGTACTAATAACTCATAGGTGGTGTAGCCAAATAGAAACCGTTAAGAATAGATTTCAAATTAATTTTAACTTTCATGGAATTGCTTTGACGTGATCTTTTAGCTATGTATTTTTCTAGTTATTTTCTCATTGAATTCTTCGTCAACAGTATAACCGTTTCTGATTTTAAAAAGCGTTCCAAAATAGGATACAACGTCTCGGCGCCAAAGGAGCCTTATAGTTAAAGTCTGACTTGCATCATACACAGCCCACGCTCTCAAAATTACTTGTGTCATGTACGCACTACGCAATACTTGGCGGGTAAAACGGTAAGATTAAAGTCGTGGCCCGTGATATATTAGGTGCGGCGTGTCGCACATTCGCTATTCGGGTCCGGTCTAGTATTATTCTCCCTTTCTGGGGGCCAAATAAATTTTCTCAAGCGACGGAAATATAAGAAAATGCGGAAAGGGCCCCGCAGGAATAACTGTGTGGACGGTAACACAACTTACGAGTATATGGCCCCCGTTCTTTAATCTCCATACTAGGAATTGCTATTTTTACAGGCTTTCTACATTTCACTTGCCGTGTTGAAAGCTGCTATTAAAACGTTATTTAAAGCCGCACGTACAGCATGCATGCATTTACCTTGAAGATACACGATTGCGGTACCGCCTATTTTACAAGCTTTTATTTAATTTTGTTAGTTAGTTTTGCGGGTTCTAGCAATAATAATAGCGGGGGTTAGTATATTTGTACAACAAAGCATTTACTTACTTACTTACTTACTTACTTACTCATGCAAGCATCTTACTCAGAAATCCTGCCGCCAAATAAAAGTGCTTGCGCTGTTTGTTGTGGGGGCGATGTAACTGGCAAATGAGATCATCGGTCCTGGTCCGCCTGCTTAGTTCACCTGGATGGTCCACCTCCGTACACCTAGGTGAACCACGGGGAAATGACTACGGGCCATGGTCCGTTTCTAATTAATTACATGTGAACCTTGGCTTGTTTGTAACCACTTTGTTGAAATGAATAAATGAATTTTGAATTTTTTGAATTTTGAATTCTGTCATTACTTCGAATCACTGATTATTACTTTAATACAAAATTAACCAACTGTAGGTGGGCCACCGCCAAGAAAAAGTGCTCGTGGTTCACCTAAGTGTACTGAGGTGGAACATCGGTAAGAAAAAGTGCCTGTAGTCCACCCAGGTGAACTAGGCAGGTGGACCACGACCGACGACTGGGCACATGAGGTATGTATAACATCTTAGCCCTCCTCCTGCGTTCCGGGAGTCCATCAGTTACCACCGAGCCACTCACTTTCTCGTTTTCACCCCATTTTATAGAAAATAAAAAAGAGACATCTAAAACTAGCTTGGGCACCTACATAACCACATCCCATGTCAATTTTACCCAATATGTAACTGTTTCGTACTATTTAAAATTCTAAAAACTTAAAAATAAAAGAAAATTGCTACATTGTCCACATAACACTCATTAAAATTTGTTTCTTAGTATCCCTTCAATAAATACTTCGTCTAATACTACGAGTGGGTATGTCATTGATAGAAGGCTAACTAAATTCAGATACCTAGCCAGTCTTAAAACTGGTGACATCATTATATTAAACCTATTCGAATGTCCTTCATGTTCCTATTCCTATTCTGATGTACGGATCGTTATCTTGCGCATTTGAAGACCGGGTAAGAGATACCCTGAATAATTCGCACTAATTAAGGACTTAATTCAATCGACCTATATTTACGAGTAAAGCAAAATGTCGTGTTGTATTTTGCCACATTTTATGCCGAATACCCTGGTGAGAATGTAAGCGGCGGGTCGATGATTGCTCCTATACAAAGTTCTAAATAAAAATAACAAAAAAACTCGCTTGGAAATTGGGTTCTCATCTGTTAAAATATTCATAAAGTAAAGACGGTTTATGTGACGATTTATTTTCGGAAATATACTGATGAGTTAGCGACAGCTTCCGAGGATGCTAGAAGGAAATTGTATACAGACATTTTATAGATATTTTAGGCATTCACGAAGCGGCCCATATGTGAGAGGTTACTGAATCGCGAATCTTTTTTTCTTTCGCCGTGAATAAAAAACTTTGGCCTTCATAAAAGTATATGAGTTCGTCCCAATACTGTGCCGATGACTTCCAATCTCTCTGTACCGTGTCCCGACCCAGCCCTGGAGATTACTTTTTCTCCCTCATCCAGTAAATTGAATTAAAATGAGAAGCAAACGGATAAAGAAAAGGGTGTTCGGCGATTTTCGCAAGAGTTTCGCGTTTAACGTGCTCGACGTGTGCGAAGTTCTTTGTCTACCGCAGAAAGTTATTTCTGGAACGGCACGTGGTGCGAACGGCTTTATTCGGTTGGTAATTTGAAATAATATACTTAATTGGATTCAAAGGGACAAACTATTCCGTACAGTTAATGTACCGGTATTTTATGAGAGTGTACAGAGATACTGCAACTCTTTAAGGGATCTGGGAACGAATCCAGTTCGACCCCATAAGCATTTTAGATTTTTTACTTTTGGCGTCGATAGCTATTCATAAGAGCATTTACAAATAACACCACATTGCAAAATGAAATGTTTCATTAATATAAATAAATAGCAGAACTCACGTAATTACCTAATTAGGTTTCTACATATTACAAACAAAACTTACAAAGAAATAACGAAAGCGTTTTACGGAACACATCATTTGATATTCGCAGTATATGTATTCAGCTTCAGAATCCGGTATAAATCAATAATGTATAACAAAGTTTAAATTTAACTATCTTGCAATTGGTTTCATCCTGTTTTTGCGAAACCAACGGTAGAAATTGCTAAAATTCATTCGATAAATTTAAAAGCTTTTTTCAATATAGCTGACTGAATAGACAGCAGGATCTCTGTTTGCGTAAATTAATTGGATTAGAACAATGTCTGTATTTACCAAACATTGAAGAGTTATCGGATGTTTTATTGAATATTGATATTCACTTTACGAGATTAGTCTTAATGTAAACAAATAAAGAGTTGGCTAAATGTTATCCTAACTGTTTTTATTTAACGTCATGAAACTTGTTTCTTATTTTTCTTTTCATTTCTGGGAATGTTGGGTTATAGGTGATTTATTTTTAGAAGTTTGCAAAGTAACTTAGAGGTCGTATTTTTTACAATTTACCGTTAATACTGCAGGCGTAATATTAGAGATGTCTAAACAAGCCCCACATGGGACATTATAACACCATAAATATATTTCATAATACACGTTATTTTTAGATAAGATAATGTAGGTACTTACATCGATTTTTTATTACAAATTTGAAGTGAATTGTGCTAAGTTATAATCCTTCTGACTGCCCAATCATCAATTAAAAAAAAAACCTAAATAGAAGTTGTATTTTACAAATCATCCCTCCGTACAGACCATTTGTTATGACAGTTTCCCTAAACAAGTCACCATACATTACATTTGCAAGCAAATAACATTTATGGCTTCGATGTTGCTAATACTCCACGAAGGAGGCCGCCGGCTTTTCAAGCAATTTGTTTGTTTGCGTCGACGAACTCCGAGAGTGCCTTAAAACAAGAGGACCGTGTTTTGTGTTTTACATCTCATTTGCTCGTGAATAGCCGGAGTGTTTCTCTCCGTTTACTTTCACACGACTGCTTAAATGGAACTATGAAATTGTTTTTGGTCTGAAACGTAATTTCACAAAGCGAGCGCTTATATTTTTGGTGTTACTCTAGTGCACGCGCAACATCTGCTAAAGCTGTTGTTAAATTGTTTTTTCGAAACCTATGGTATGCATGCATTCCAGAAGAAACGGCCGCACTGCCGTTTATTTCTCTATCCATGCGTTCTCTCTGTTGCACTTTTGTATGCAGATGAAAGGGACAAAGGAAGGTCGGTGGCTCGGTGGGCGTAAACAATTTAACCTCAACTAGCTTCTGCCCGCTACTTCATTTGCGTAGAATTATACATATAAACCTTGCTCTTGAATCACTCCATCTACTAAAAAAACCGCATCAAAATCCGTTGCGTTTTAAAGATCTTAGCAAACATAGGGACAGACAGACAGACAGACAGCGGAAAGGGACTTTGTTTTATACTATGTGGTGATGCCACGGCATGCTTACATGACAGTAAGTATGTTCGTTTATTGAAGAAACTAGGCATGTCAAAAGTCAACATCACTACATAGTATAAAATAAAGTCGCTTTTTCTGTCCTCATGTCCCGATGTATGCTTATATCTTCAAAACTACACAACGGATTTTCATGCGGTTTTTTTTAATAGAGTGATTCAAGAGGAAGGTTTGTATGTATAATACATGCATAATATACCGTGCGAAGCCGGGGCGGGTCGCTAGTTAAAAATAAAAAGCAAATGTGGAGAGTGGGCGGCGCAAGTAATCTGTAACAGAAAGTATAATGCGTCCGCACCGTACGAGATACTGTTGACTGAACTTTGGCCGCCATGTAAACATGTCCGATGAGCATTTGTGACTCATATCGCTGCTTTCTGAGTATTCTAGTACTAACTCGTTATCATGGACATGGTATAGCTTTCATTTGACTTGCTGTGTGATGTTTGTTTTGTACGGGTCAAATATTGCAAGTCAAATTCGACCAACTTCTAGTGATTAGATTGACTTGAAATTTGGTGTAGTGTAAGAAAAACAAATCATAATAAAAACAGTCAAAACTTAAAAACTAAAACGTTAACCTAGCTAAAACTATTATTAAATTAAAGATAAAAAAAACTCACAAATCGCTGCCAATGGAGAGGGTAAGTGTAAGATAGATTACAATAGAAGTGCAGTCAACCAAAAGTCATTTAAAAAGTTTTTTTTAATAAAAGTAATTCCTCGTGTATACTAATTAGTACTATATCGAAAATAGGCTTCCTGTTAAAGAAATTGGAATGGGTGTTGATGAGTGAGATACCAATGAGACACCACACAAAAACTGACCCGGTTCGATCCCTCTACGGGATAATTCTCAAAGTAAGCGCAACTGTTACACATACAAACCAACGTCGTACTAATTCGATTCGATGCGTAGTTTTCGATTACTTAAACTTAAGCAGGTTATATATATTCTGTTAAATGGTAGGTATGGTATTATTGGGTGGTTTCGTGCAAATTGCGAACGAGTGCGAGCCAACTCCGTAATTAGTGTTCTGAACAATCCGAAAAAGTTTGTTCATAAAACTGGCCACAAACTATTAATTGCTCTGTCTTACGTTCGTTGATGTACTCTCAGATAAAGCGTTGTGTTTTTATTTTATTTTACGTTAGGGAAATAAAATTAAGTATCCATTGGGGCTCTAGAATTAAAGTGCCGTAAAACGGGGTGAGTAGGGACAAATTGAAGTTCAAACCTCGATAAAAATATTTTCATATGTGAACAAAAAATATTTACCTTGCTACTCCGCTGCTCCCGTGCAAGATGCATGATTCCTGATGCCGAAGCCTGTGCGAAATACATATGTTTTTCATGCCATCCCTCCCTATACTACCGCCACATAAAACACATATAAATCCCACAAACTTTACTGTTTGTGTGGTGTAAGGGATAATAATTATCTGTCGTTTAGTTTCATAAATATAGGCAGACCAAACTCACCCCCTAATGGGGTCAGAAGGGATAGGAATAAATAAAAAACATGACGATAGCAAATTACCAAAAAAAGGAGCTATAATATGTCTAAAAATACAACTAAACTACTTGAAGAGCAAGTTGAGCCAGAAATTTTAAGTAGCAAGTGAAAACACAAAATATTAGTTCTATCCTTGCTCCCCCCACAAACCCTTCTCACCGCGTTGTACGGTACATGGCGTCTATTTTCTTAATGTCTTAAACTTTGAGTTCGACTGTTGTCGGGTTGTGATCATTGGGACAAGCTACCAGTACCCGCATAATAGATGAACATGACCATACACTTTGACAATTCCAACACTTACTTTCTCACTTTGCACAAACTTTGATTTTTGAAATCCTATGGTAGTTGGCCTACAGTTTAGTAATCAATCATAAAAAATAACCGTTTTGTAAAAATAGCGTAAGTTAAGAATTCTTTTTAATACGTAGGTACAGATAAAAAAAGCGACATCGAATACAATTTTTCGCCGATAAGTACAACGAAATGCAGTTTAAGGCGGTAATGACAGAAATTTACAATGGAAATGGACATTAATACGCTTATTTGCACAGTTTCAGAAGGTTCTTCGTTTTCGTTCATCCTATCTGGATTTAAATATTTCATGCTTTTATTGCTTCAAATTGTGATTACATTACTTACAGTCTACTTTGCCAAATTGATAAAAAGGTCAAAATAAAAAAAGCCCGGAAATAACATTGTAATTTATTGCTTTTTTGTCCAATGGGGACTATCGTTTCTTTGCTCACCAGTTGGCACCACTGCTGACTAAGGTCTAAAAATATAGCTGTAAAAGGTGACTTCATAAGATCGACGCCGGAACAAAGTTCTAAATCTTGAATTTCATTAAGTTTATTAATCACTACAAAGTATAAAACAAAGTCGCTTTCCGCTGTCTGTCTATCTGTCCCTATGTATGCTTAAATCATTAAAACTACGTAACGGATTTTGATGCGGTTTTTTAATAGATAGAGTTCTTCAAGAGGAAGGTTTATATGATTATACGCAGACGAAGCCGCGGGCAGAAGCTAGTAATAGAATAAAGGAAATTTTAATTATGATGTTGTTTCCTCTGTTAAATTGAACCATCAAGCCATAGGCCACATAAACAACTAAATCCATACCTATACTTACAACAAGCTAGGCGGTAGAACAGTGTTCATTTTTTGCCCAATCAGGTTTTATAAATACCGAAGTACGAAGTAATAATAACGAAAGTACCTTCTTATATCTATGGTCATTTGTAAAGGTAGTCATTACTACACACTAAGCAAATTAAGTACCTCGTTCTAGTAATTTGGCGAGTCGTTATAAGTTTCACGAGCGATCAGTGTCTCTCGCCACATTTATCAGCTGAGACCATTAGCGATGGGCTCCGATTTCTTTCTGCCGCCATCGTTACGCTACTAACGATCAAAAGAACAATTTAGATAAATAATCATTTGTCAACTATTTTCTGTTATCTACCTGTACAAATTCAAACTCGATGGTAAATCTGATAACACGCGATGCACTTCTGATAATTTTATTATTCCCCTGGTTAAAACGGTACTTGGCCTAGAGTTAATTGACTTAATATTAAGAATTAATAGTTTAGAACGAGTTAAGCATAATGTATAAATTCCGAGCAAAACTGTTGCTTTTGCAGTCATTTACGGAATTTCATAAACTTTGTCCACCTCCGGACTATTAAAACTTGAAAATCCTATTCAAATCCGGGAACAAAATTTACTAGACGATAAACTGAAATTTCGTTTAATTGCACTGACTTTATCGAGGTATGGGACAAGGTAATTACTTATTTAGCAACCTTGACATGAAACATTTCGCTAAAAGCATTTTATTAACATATCATTTCGTCAAAATGGGTGTTTTAGCACCTTCTGAGAAGCTTTCCTTTTGAAAAGGGCTACATGTTTTATTAAAAGACTTGCGTCATCGGAGTGTGAAGTGAAAGATTTTCCTTGTCGCTACGTTCGTAGGAAATACCGTGGGGCGTTTTACATCGCGCGCGGAGCGGCGGAAACCTAGCAGAGCGAACTAAATCGGGATTTCGAGACCAAAATATTGGTATTAGCAGGGATAAAAGTTGCCCCTTGTTCGTAGTACATACATTGTTAAATCCGCAATTCCGTTTGATAAATCCGCACGTCTCTCTTTTGGTCGAGTCCGCCTAATTTTACCACGGGATTATCCCCTGCAGCGTATGCACTCGCCGTCCGAACGTGAAATGGACTTCATCCCTTTTTTTGCAAAGTAAAATATTTTCCATTTATTTTATTGTTTTAGTCTATCGCTGTGACATGCATGGCCATGTAGATTGAATAGTAAAACATCGTAAAGCTCTTAAATAATATTGAAAAGCGACATGGGTTTCAAAATGGTTTGTAATTGATAGTTTATTCTAAAACTAGCGGTTGTCCGCGACTCCGTCTGCGATGAATTCGCTTATCGATATCCCGCGGAACTATGCGATATTCCGAGATAAAAACTATCCTATGTCCTGTAACATACATACATACCATACATCACGTCTTTATCCTTTACGGGGTAGACAGGCCTAAGATAACAAAACCTTAAGGCCACGTGTAACATGATAGTAACAAGACCTAATTGCCATGGTTAGCATAATTGTGGGCATATAGGTGGAAAAGGGAATCAAAATAGTGACGGGTTGCTCGCCGCATCGCCTATAACATGATTCCTAAGATTTTCGCCCGTGCCCGTGATGGGCTTTTACCATCTGCGCGGAAAGAGAAGCAACTGGTACATTCTATGTTTTGTCTTTACTCCCAAACCAGCATGGAAGGTCTGTAACTATCACTATACCAAATTTCAAAAAATCAACAAACAACGAAACATCCAAACTTACAAACATTTGCCTTTATAATATTAGAAAGATTGTTCAGGTGCAAAACTTGTAAATACATTACGTCTTAGATTGTAATAATAAACATGAGCAATGAACTATCTGTACTTTAGTTGTTAATTTATTAAGTGCTAGCTTCTGCCCGCGACTTCGTCTGCGTAGAGTTATACATAAAAACCTTCCTCTTGAATCACTCTATCTATTAAAAAAAACCGCATCAAAATCCGCTGGGTAGTTTTGAAGGTATAAGCATACATAGGGACATAGGGATATAGGGACATAGGGGCATAGGGACAGAGAAAGCGACTTTGTTTTATACTATGTAGTGATTAATACTACTTATTTGCGCATAATAATGAGTGCTTGCCTTTTTTTTGTAAACTATTCCTTTTTGTATCAGGTTAGCTGGAAGAGATCCCTTCTTAGGGATAAGTTCGTCTTTGTACTATTGCCCGTGTACTTCTGTATTTTTAATTTTTTTATGTGCAATAAAGAGTTTACATACATACATACTATAATAATAGTTACATTGGTTGATCAAAATGGTTTTATGTAAATTGTAAACGCTGCAACACTGCTATTCAAATTAAATGTTCAGTTAAACTTGTAAACTAATTTAAATTGTCTGAATGTTTTGACTATGAAATAGTTTTGATGTGTTCGAATAATTTATATGAAGTCATTTTATATTATTCAAATTGCTGGAATACATTAAATACTTGGATTGAGTATTATAAACGTAACATTTAATCTATACATACATACATATATCACGTCTTTATCCCTTACGGGGTAAATAGACCCTAAGGTAACAAAACCTTAAGGCCACGTTTTGCATGATTAAGGGCGTATAGCTGGAAAGGGAAATCAAAATAGTAACGAGTTGATAGCCGCATCGCCTATAACATGATTCCTAAAACTTTCGCCCATTCCCTCGATGGGCTTTTACCATCTGCGAGGAAACAGAAACAATTGGAAAATTTGTTTTTTCTTTACTCCCAGACCAGCATAGAAGAACTATACTAATCTATACTAATACATATAACAAGAGGGTATATTCTTAATTCTTGTTTGTACCTAACCTATAGTCTCGGGAAATATTTAATCGATTCATCGATTCATTAGCATAAATTTATTTTTATCACAAAATGTGAAGTTCCCGTGGGATGAAGACGAAGTGGCGGGCAACAACTTTTATAAAAATAGATTGGATAAAGTTTAAAAAAAAAAAAAATGAAGGAATGCCAGACCAGACATGTTTCAATCTAACGGATAGTCGTAAACAAGAACATCCCGATGTTCTGGTTATTTATTTTTTCATTACACAGGATAACATCTTTTAGCAAGATGAGCAGGATTTTTATTTAGACGAGGAAAATAAGAGCCATGACAACTAAACTGGTTTAGAGCAGTTGTGTCATAAAGTCCAACGTCACTTTAGAAAATTATGTATACAAGTTATATAACAAAAAAAACCATGTTGGTCTGGGAGTAAAGAAAAAACAAAGAATGTTCCAGTTAAAATACATATAAACCACATAAATATACACACACAAAACATACTAAGTCCACTTAAGAAGATTTACAATCCCAATACTTCTTCATACTCATACTCATACTCATACTCATTTATTCGTAATACTTATAGTTATTACATGTCATTTTTAATTTACAATTTTAATAAAACTGGAGCACCAATAAAATAATAAAACATTTTTTTTAATCATAAAGCTGTTTGTGTGTGTGTTTTTAATCATAAGGCTTTGACTGCCAGGAAAAGAGTTCGTCGAATGTATAGAATGTGTGCTCGAGAAGCCAAACGATTTCAAACAAACTTCAAGCGATTTCAAAAAAGAAAAACAAAAAAACTTGGAAATTGAGTTATTAGTGTTTGACAACCGGATAGCTAAGTGGTTAGAGAACCTGACTGTGAAGCTTGAGGTCTTGGGTAAGGGATAAAGACGTGATTTATGTGTGTAGGTATGTCCGAAAAATCCCCTGAGTAGATGGAGTCAGTAAAACAATCTACTAGGTCTACTACAGTCGGTCCCTCATGTCTGAGTATCGTGGTCATCACTTTCTGGTTAGCATCTCGGTTTCTGTCCTGCACGTCCTTAACGACTGAGTAGAATTTGGAGGATGATGAGTCTTAATAACATTTTCTAACTCATACTCAAGTCTCGTTTACATTTTGAAAGTGCATGGCCTTTTCACGTCAGCCAGGCTCATTTACTTTTTTAATGTAGCCTAATCGAAGTCGCAATGCTGGCCAAAGGCTTCCCTTTCTTTTTCCATTCGCATATAGCAAGTCTGGTACAAAAAGCTCCAAATAGGTAGTTCCACCGTTTTCTTTTTGGTCTGCCGCGAATATGCTTACCCGTCGGGTGGAACCTAATTGGTGGTGATTTTTGGCATGCACTTAAAATTTATAATTAAATTAAAGAATTAAATAACCCTCCACGCATTAATAGAGTAATCATATATAAATAATTTAATAATAAAATTTTATGCCAAAAAAGTCACATAATTTTGGAAAAGAGCTGATATTCTTCGAACTGCCGGATACCAAACATGGCTAAGAACTGCAAGGAAACTGGCTTTCGAATGACAAAAACCGCTTTGAAATCGGTCCATCCACTTGAGAGCTGCAATGCCATAGACACACACACACACACAAACATCGACGTCAAACTTATAACACCCCCCCCCTTTTTGCGTCGGGGGTTAAAAAAAGTTCATTTGTTAGCAGTATCTCAGGTCGTCGCCCTCTGGCGTGCTAAGGAAGTGTTAACAGCGGGGCGTGCCTGCGCTATCTACTAACTCGCGGCAATTGCACTTGTCAGTCGGGGATCGCGGCTAGCATGCCTCGCTTCCTTATGCACTGCACCCACTGAACTATGGGAGGAAGAGAACAATTAAAGGAACGGAGCTGCCGTTTTGATTTCTTATGCGAACGTTTCTTGAGGTGTGGTGTTAACCTTTTTGCCAACGACACATTTTATTACGACTACTGCAAATTATAGTTAAGTTGTAACTGTATTACTTAGATAGTAGGTACTTGCATCAAAAGTGTTTAGCCAATTACGAAATTGACCACGTCGTCGCAAACACAACTGGCATTGTTCACTTTTTTTAGTATGCTCCAATTTGAAAAGCATTTGGAGGAAAACAACCAATTTACGATTTATCTTGTCCGATTTCAAAAATACTTTACAATTGCAGATTTTTTTTTAAAGTATTTTTTAAAGTATAAATGTGTGAAAAGCACAGCTTAAAAAAATGAACAATTTTTATAATTTTAATGAATAATTTTTTAAGCTGTGCTTTTAACACCTTTATTTGATAAAATGGACTATTTCAAGCAACTAATTTGAATATTATGCTTTTACGTAGCTTTGTTAATTAATAATAAATATTTTTTCGCTGTTTGATAATTCGTGAATTTAGACAGAATCCCAATCGCCTTCGTTCGGCTGGCTAAAAAAAAAAAACGGCTTTGTCTATGGTTTTGTAGATTTGACAGTGACACGTGACAGTTGCCGTAGCCAAACTTTTTTTTTCATTTTTGTGGCAAACATTCGATGCTGGATTCTGTCTAAAAACCCGGTCGTTCGGTCAAACAAAGGTTCAAAGTACTTTTACAAAAATATCTGCAATCATAAAGTATTTTTGAAATCGGACAAGATAAATCGGATAATTGATGGTTTTCCTCGAAATGGTTTTCGAATTGGAGCATACTAAAAAAAATGAACAATGCCAATTCTACTGTTTTATATTTTAATACGTTCTTTTACAAGGTTTTTAAAGACGATAATAATTTGTAGTGGCAAGTGTGAACGAGGCTTTATTCCACTGCAGCGGCAGCGCTGGCAACGCCTCTTATATTTTAGTACCGGTACTTGATAACATAGAGTGTAAGTGTTTTCTGGTACGCATTATTACTTAACTTCGGAGCTTCCTCTATATTACAAATGCCAGGAAATTTTATATTCTACTAGCTTTTGCCCGTGACTTCACCTGCGTAGAATTATTGCCATATTTATCATCATCATCATCTCCTACCTATGTAAGTCCCATGGTTGAAGCCATGCTTCCTCTCAGAATGGTCTCATTCTGGCTTGGGATATAATTCCCACGCGGGCCCAGTGTGCATTGGGAACTTCACACGCACCATTGAATTGCTTTGCTGCATTGATGTTTTCCTTCACCGAAAAGCTCATGGTAAATTTCAAATGTAAATTCCCACATACATTCTGAAAATCACAGAGGTACGTGCCCGAGACATGTTTATAGAATTTTATTTTAAAAGAAATTCGATTGTTATAAGAAATGTTATAGTGAGCCAATCTTAAAGGATTAGACATATATTACGCGGTCGCAAACATTTAAAAGCGAACAATTACGTTTTTCTACTCGTTGATTTTAATCCGTCAATTATTTGTGTTTATAGACAAAATTGCAATCACATACTTTTTAATCTTGGATAGTCTATGGCACTTCGGATTCAACTAGAATGATTATTAAACAACGCTCTAGACGACTATAATAATTTCAAAATTAGAACTTAGTTACTTCGATTAAGCCTCGTGAGCGCTTAGTGGAACGCACCCAATGTAAAGTTGGAAATATCTGGCAAATTTCCTTCCATTTGAAATTTTGAACACACTCACTTTTTTCTTCTGTTTCGTGATTGGTTAGTAATTGAAGTAATTGGCCAATCAGAAACAGTCTTACAACGACGTCTCATTAGTTCTTTTTTGTGCTACGAAAATTTAAAAGTTTTGTTTGTTATTTGACGCGAAATCGATGGTGTTAAATAAATAATCCCTAATTCGAATTAAACATGAGTGACAGTGACGAGATTAGTTTCGCCGCTACTCCATAGGAGATAACTACTATTAATTTATAAGTGGAAGGTACAATTTTCAAACTTAACCCAATGTACTTTACAAAAGGTTATGTATGTAGTCGATAGACGATGATGATGATGACTCGTAGAAAAAGTATTGTATACAATAGTTACATAATTAGCTCTTAAAATCTCGTACCTTACTTAGGCCACTCGGCAAGCCTCGTGGCCTAAACACGGTACTCGATTTTAAGAGCCTTCAACGCATATGCAACGATTGTTTAAAATACTATTAGACCTTCATAAGAAATGTTTCTTTTTTTCACAAGAACTTATTTGATAGAAAGTTTTCCTTGTTATTTCTCATTATCTGCTGTTGAAACCTTACATTACCGGGGTAAATTACATCATACGCCTACTTTAACATGATACGTAGTAAGTATTTGAATTCTACGAATTATCGTAAAAAAATAACTAACAGCTATCCAATTTATTATTCTTGGTAAAGTTGATGTTTGAAATGCAATATCCGTTACAGGAATTAATTGAAATTAAGCGAGAGATATGAAAGCAAATATTTGGCATCTCGTAGTAAACAACACTGCTTTAATTAAAGATGGAGTTGGTACCTACTGGACTGCTGTTAGTTCGTTTTAGGAATAATTCTCGGGTCCCTTTTTTCCATAATCCTCATTGGTCCATAATAAGCGTTAGTCATTTTTTTTTTGTCATAACACATGGAATTCTGAAAATTTTGTAAAATCATCAGAATGTCGTGGGTTAGGTAAGTTTACTATCAATTCTGAAAAAAAAAAACACTGTTTCAGAAATAAAACGCCTTATGACTAACGAAAATTATCGCAAACCGTCCAATCCGGAACTTCAATTTTATGGGATAAAATGTAGTACCAGTAACAGATATTAAATAATCAATAACATTCAGAGTGCGCACTCGTCGTAAACGACTGTCCATCTGTCAAGACTCTTTTTCTCAGGAACTCTCACTCTCTCCGATTGTAAAAAAAGTTAGGTTTCTAAGTTCACGCGATCAAAAGATCGTTTTGGAAGTGGAAGTGGGTATTTTTTTGACATAGATAGTAGTTTTGGCCTCACAGCTCAAGTAAATAAAGGGAAAAAGTCCGAAAATCACTGAATTCTCTTTCGTAATGAGACAAATCTTATGTATACCGTTTTATTTTAGAACTTAGCGTGTGTTGCACCAAGCTTACAAAAATAGCTCTTATTCTCTTCTATGGAAAGTAAAGTTTGAATATCAAATTTAAGTTTTAAAGTCGTCATAGCCACCTTGAGGCTGAGCTATCAACTCTCCTTCCGACGGCAAAGGAGAAATTATTGCCTTCGCACCACCACCATTGGGCCTTCGTGAATAGATTTAAAAGATACAGCCTAGTGATACAGTAATAGACGGATAAGGGAAGAGCTCTGCTAAAGGGATCCGCGTAAACCCTTTGTACCAGGAAGCCTGAAAAACAGAAAGTAGTAAGTCTATAGACCGACCGTTTAAATGAGTCCTTACCCGCGGGGGTACAGGGGCATGAGGTAGGACGACAAAGGGGACCGAGAGAAGTGCGGGCGGGTAGTGCGCCTGCCGCCCGCACATCTCTCGGTCCCCTTTGTCGCCAACCCCGCGCCCTTGTGCCGCGCGGGCGAGGACTCATTTATGCGGTCGGTCTTTTATAGTTATGTGACTGGGTGCGTCAACTCGCACGCTGGTCTGGTGGTCCATCAGCGCTGTGGCAGCAATGTCGTATTTGTATCATTGAATTGTCATGCAATGCTTGCCAAATAAAGTTTTTTATCTATCTGTTTAAAGTAGAAGAGCCAGGGGTATAAAATTCTAATGTTTTAGCCAAATAACATAATTAGCATATCTCCTGTGTAGATGGATAGCGACTATGGCGTTCCGTGCGGGATCGCGTGTACATTATCTTGTTGGTCGTAACTTCTCGAAAATAAACACTATTATCTTTACGTGTAGAGCAATCAAACTCGTGTCTTGGGGTGAGGGTGCTATTATGGATATTCCCCGACCCCAATATCTAAAAACGTTGGTTAAGCTTTTTGTTCACTTATTAGTTGAACTTTTGTTTGTCAATTTGACATTTCCTTTTTTGGACACGTATGCATGTATTCTTTCCCATCGTGAACACACGATTACTTCCGAATGATGCCGACGTGTCTATGAGTCTGACTGAAGTAGCATGTCAAATACCATACAAATACGAACATTTCTGAGATAATGCGATGGGAAAGGATTTAAGCACGACATCTGTACTCGTATGTGTACGGTTGAAGAAACTGAATCAGGATCTCGGTTGAGCCATTTCTTATACAATTTCGCAATAATTTCTTTGTCAGGTGTATGCTAAGTCATAATGACATTTGCAGTAAGTGGTTCCACAGTGGCACGTAATTCAGTTTCTTTCACTGTAACTACACTGCCATATAATCCGGAATACTGCTGCAGCTGGTTATGGTGGCGATGGTAACTGACTAATAGTAATAGGATTATGAACACCTCTGTATATGTTTGTTTTTCTGATCTTTTTGAAGATCCTCAAGTTGTACCAGTACGGAAAAACTTATGCCGCCAAATGATTCCAGAGTTTAACTGTGCGTGGTAAAAAGTTCCGCTAGAAATAAACGGTTGTGGAGTTGTGTGAACGGTTGTAAACCTTCTTTCAAACGATATAATGATGAGCGTAGAAAGAGATGGTAAATGCGATTGCGAGCGCCATTGACGTCAGACCCATAATGATATTTATTAGTAAAATAAAATACATTATTTTTCGTGCGATCGTGCGATTTCAAAATACCTGATCTTACTTTTCGGCCTAGTTAAAGATTCACTGCGAGTAAAAAAACTCTTCACTTCGTAAAAATGAAATACCCGTATCCTAGAAATCTTTATCGTATCTCTGATATTGCTGTGCCCTTGCAGGGTGTCACATGTAGACCTAATCAAAATATTCCATCTTATGCCTGTAATGTGATTTGCAATAAATTATTTTGATTTTGTTTTTTTATTTATTTAGAAATAAACAATGTAGTTTTCATTTCATTTCAAGGAATAGTTTGAATAAAAATAAATTTAATTCTAAACTGCGTTTTGCTGCACAATGCAACGCAATATTTAAAATACGTGAGAACTAAATTCCGCCGCAGACCGCACCGAGTTAGATTCACTGCAAATAATTGCTGAGGATATAGAAAGAGCCGACCATATTGCGGCAAGTAGATGGAATAAATTATTCCTTCTTTTTTCTACACTTTTGAGAGTTATGGAATATAAGCGGTTGCCCACAACTTCTTATGCGAAGTATTTGTTTAGCGCTATCCCGCGGGAAATATTAAATTTTCTGAAATAAAAGTATTATATTAGTCCATATCCATACTTATATTGTAAAATGTGGAAATAACTCGTCTGTCTGTCTTTTGCCTACCGTTCCACTCTTAAACTGCTGAACAGATCCGTTAGCGATAGCTGTTACCCGCGACTTCATCTGTGCGGCATTCGTTTTCTATCCCACAGGAAGTCTGTCATTTTCCGGTTAGAAAGCAGCAGCCACTTCTCAACGTACATCATGTCATAATATTTATAACTTTGATATAATGGATTACACTTTCAGTTTTTTTTATCGCTTGTCTAGGTTGTGAATGGGCATTTTCAAAAAAACATGTACCCTTGACTTTTTTTCCAAAATGATGACATTTTGGGTTTTGCATGCATCAGAATTATTAGCACTATTTATTTCTGTAAAGAAAAAAAAGTGTCCATTGGTTTTTTTGTGAGTTTTGTGACACTATTGTCATACGATTTATATGGGGCGTCACAAAACTGACACGAAAAAGTTGTATGGAAAATTAAGCTAATCTTGTTGGAAAAAGGGTACACGTATTTCAGAAAATGCCCAAATGTGTACATTAGCTTTCGAATATGAACTAAAATACAAAACTATTAGTAAAAAATTGTGATAAATTGTAATATCGACGAAACTATTAAAAAAAATACGCATGTAAAATATTTATTGGTTCCTACGTCAAGGTCGCAGTGGTAGAAATATTTAATTTCAATGTCTGTTACCTATAACTATTAAATTACATTTAATTTTTAAAGATCCTCCATCGATATTGTCGATGATTCTGCCAATGTCGAGGTACCTATAACTAAATGTATGTTTTGTAATGTGTCTGGAAAAGGCAGAAAAGGGTTGGAAAAGTCAAACGTCAAAGTGACAGCACATTAAATTATTGAAGCGTTTATTAATAAGTGGGAATACTTTTAGTTACGTACCTACTATGCCACGGGGGCACCTCCTTTTATTATTATTTTATTTTAAGATTAGTTTTAGTTTAGTTTTTAATTCGTTTTAATTTAATAGTTTAAATTGTTTTAACTCCATTTTGTTACCTACTTATTTGAAATAAAAATACTCTTAACACGAACAGTTACCAAGTCATTAAAAATTACCTAACAATTCGTAAACATTAAAGTGGATAATTTAGTAGGTACGTGAGCATTATCCTAAACTTTACTTTACGACTGATGACAACACGATGACAAGCGATTTGCATGCGAAATCCCCCCCTCCCCCCTTTTGCGTTAACCTGAAAGGCGTTCGTAAAACAAGGGAAATCAATGACTCCATGTGAATTATTGACCTCATTCGCCTTTTAATTAAAATGTGTGTCACTCCGAGACCCGGGATGTAGTAACACGAACAGAGATTAATTATTCTGTAACACAGCCTGACTATTCAGTTTAACTTGGAGATAAGTCGAATAAGTTGGTAACAACCTGAGCAGTAGTAACACTGAGGTAAGTTGTTCCGTTAATTTCCTCGAACCAAGTGTCTGTTGTGGGTGAGGGAACAAACGTACGCGAAACTTAGTTCGTATGCATTTCTCGAGTGCATGTGGCTCACATTTTTGGTACTGCGGAGATTGCTGTGGAATAGCTGGCCAACTATTACGCTATTAAATGCACGAGTTAAAACTTCTTCACTCCTTACTCGTAAAAGCTTCTTAAGTTTAAGTTCAGCTAGCATTAATTTGTTTTACTGAACGTATGCAATCTTAAGCAGGTATTGGAGGTTAGTTCTTTGTCATCATCATCATCATCATCATTTCAGCCATTACAAGTCCACTGCTGGACATAGGCCTCTCCTTTAGATCTCCAATAAGACCGGTTGGAAGCGGCTTGCATCCAGCGCGATCCTCCGATCCTAATGAGGTCATCGGTCCACCTTGTGGGTGGACGGCCCACGCTACGCTTGCCGGTGCCTGGTCTCCACTCGAGGACCTTTCGACCCCATCGGTTCTTCGGAGTTCTTTGTCACGCACAGCCTTTCAACTGCATCTTTTGCTGGCCGACTTAACTAACTGACAGAATTAAACTAAAGTTGACAGAATTAAGCAGCAATGGATCCGTATTAATGCATTTCTATTCAGAAACAAGCTGTTAAAGTGTACGTATTAAAATGTTGAATTAAACACAACCAAGAGGAGTGCTTACGGAGAAACCCGTAATAAATTAGAACAACTATTCTTATTATTCTTTTATTCTCAAAAACAAAGCACATTAAGAACAACCCCGTTATGTTAATTGCGACCCCGGTGATAACGGTTTGAATAAAAATTTGGGTCACGTTTAGTTTACACTCCGCCGTAAGACAAGACTGTAAAATTTAACAAAGTTAAGTCGAGTGTTAATTGACCCGTTATGATATTCTTAAATATTCAGCGATGCCTAATTTCGTTGTTGCACGCCTCCATTACAAGACAAAGGTTAATGAACTACAATCCGCAAGAAGAGTAAGGTAAATATTAATCAGAATATTCTAGAAACACGCTCTAATGAAGCTGAGGCCGGGCCCGAGGGCACGGCAAACATTTTTAATCCGCGGCGCATCTCATAAATTTCAACCGGGGGATGAAGTCGCTTTTGTTTTTCTTCACGAAAGAAATATTTTTTGCTAAATTTACAGCGCTTAGTTGCGGCATTCCGCGGCCGGGCCAGTTTGCTCTTGAGATTCTTCCATTGTCGCTGGGCGAGTGGGCACGCGTGCTCGCTGCGAGCAGGGCTGCGAATGAGCACTTGCATAGTTATTAAGACTGCTTACAATATTTTTAGAAACCCCTGCGCTATTGCTAGCCAAGAATGTTTTGTGACGCTTTGTTAATGCTGTAAAAAGACTGCTATTAAGCGATAAGACCGCCTATTGTCTACCTTGTTCTTTGTTTCTGTGTTATTTTGTAATGATTTGTGGCGTTCAATAATGAGTATTTGTATTGTATTGTATTGTAAGACTGCTATTAATCACGATAGTTTTCTTTTAATAATTGTGTTTTATGCCTATTGACGCTCTTTGACATCTGTGTTTTATAGGTACAGTAACTGAAACCCTACAAACCGTTCCAAAGAAAAATGACGATAAAATCTATGTGTTTATTTTCCATTTTAACGTTAACGTCTCAACTATCGAAATTGAATGAAATCGGAATGTCAATAAACTTGTTTCTTGCTTTACTTCTTGTCTTTCTATGATATTTTTCGTTCTACTAACACTTGAAATCACTTTTAATTTTGTCAAGCAAAATTTACGTGTCTCGTTTTAACTTGTAGATGTATTTTTAGAAAGTCACTTTAATCTTTTAGATACTTAATGACAAATAACGTAATGAATTTTCAGTTATCTATTTTGAGATTACTAAAGGACCTCAGAATGTAGTTCATAAAGGTAAAATATACCACTAGTAGTATCCCAGGTGTCTGGCAAACTTTACTAATAGTTTTGATATATGGGCGACCCGCGTCCTCTTGTAGACATGAAAGTTTTTCTTTGTGATACGAATTTGATCAAGACGTTTTGGTTGTGGGTGAAAATATCCCAGACGAGGTGCAGATTAAAATTATGTTGGCATGGTTGTAATGAAAGCTTCTGCAGGTGTAGGAGATCAATTTTAGCTAAAATAAGACAAGAGCGAGCCGAAAATGTTTCGAAATTTGACATCGTTAAAAGCCGGAAAAGTGCCAGTCGGACTTGTAGACGAAGGATTCCGTACCACTGGAAAATTGTTATCCGAAATTGACTCCGAAAATAATAACACGTTCCTTGTGTGACCCTTTTAGTTAGTTAACTTTATTTTTACTGGTTTATGACATTGCTTTGAAAGACAAAGTTATTTTAGCGAAACTTGTGATATTCCGATTTTTCCCTTCAAAGCGCTGTGAGGCGAGGCGTTCATGCGTAATTCCATAAGTTTACTGAAAATTTTGAATGCATCAATTTAGACACTTTATTCTTTTACAGTTGCATAACAGCCTTGAGTTTCAACTTGACACCTTTATCCGTGCCTGAGGAAATAGTGGTGACAGATGCACACGCGCACGCACACACAGACAACAAAGTGATACCAACCAAAAGGATTTTCTTTTTTTTATTTTGAGGTACGAAACCCTAAACTATAGTCATTTAACTTTTTTTTAATTTTTGACATAAAACATAGATTCAGACATTATGAACTAAAAAAAATATACGCGTCAACTTGAAAACCTCGTCCGTTTTTTTTCGTCAGTTAAAAACGAATAACTCACGTGTAAAAGTCGAGCTTTTGTCTTAATTTTTTAAGTCTATATCGCACGTACAGCTCTGCCGGACTATAGCGTGACTAGATATATCCATGTTCATGTCTCTAAAGGATGTTAGAAAAGATGGCGTGCTAGTGTAAAGTAGGTTAACTAAGGATCGATCGAGTAATTAATTATGAACCGGATTGAGTATCCATTATTGATTCGCTATTAATCAGATGAAAGCGGATCTCCATGTGGTTCACCCATCTGGAGAGAACCGGTGCTACTGAAATCGGTAATTAGGTCAAACTCAGAGTAAGCTTATTAGATATTAATTAGGATATTCCTTAGTACATCTTTAGGTCTTCGTTGTCGTCTGTCTGTCTAAGACCCTTTGTTCTCAGGATTGCAAGGAGGAGGGGTATCAAGTTGAAATTAGTATGTGAAAACTTAGGGCTGTGAGGCCCGATTTTTTAAAGATAATATTACGTGTAGGTATTATTTGGTCGTCTGTGTAAAGCGAAATTTTGCTGTAATTTCGAAGGCATAGAATTTTTTCTCCGAAATATAATTATTTATCTAACATCAATTAAATAAAATCTATTAATTAATTGCGTATGCCTTGGAAAGAAAAATGTGGTTACATCAATGCATTTAAAAACGGAAGTTTGCTCGCGATCCGGGTGCTTCCAGCAACTTTAAAAATTCAGACAAATGAGTACAAATCAGCGCCGTATCGCTGGACGTTTCCGTTTCGATGTAATAAAATAAAAAGGTACTTACGGCTCGACGACTTTACTCGCCTGTGTGTCAGTCTAAGTACGCATACTTTTAGAGTAGGTAAAGTACAGGCGAGTAAAGTCGTCGAGCCGTAAATACGCAAACTTACTCACCCGTCTGTCACGCATTTTTGTAGAAGTTTTCCGACGTAAGATAATTCTCGAACGCGTTTGCGTTAAAATGTTAAATAGGTACCACCACGAGTATAGTTTGTTGTCCATACGTGCCGATAGAAGGCGCTGCCAGTTGTCCCATAGTCATTTAATTGTCCACGCGAATGCGTTTACAGCATTTTTTAAAAGCTTTTAATTAACTTGACCTGTTTGTTATTTGTTTGGGTCAAATCTTCGTCAAATTTGACCCACTTCCAGTGGTCAGATTGCATTCACATTTGGTACATCTACTTATGAAGGATGGATGACAATGCAAGTTGTTATGGAGCGGTGGACTGTAGGACGTTAAGATGAGTGGTGGTGATGGAAACACGGTATTTTGTAGCAATAAATATAATTAAAGTATTAATAGGCTTTAGCGACCGTACGTAACAAGTGACACAACAACACTGTTTGACAAGACAAGATATCAAAAAATAGAACTATAAAAAAGGTTAAGTATTGATCCGCAGCCAGTCGCTAACATACCGGACCCCTAGTGGTACACTAACTACTGGTGGCGACTGGCTGGGGCTCCGGTTCTAGCAGGATAAGCTTCCGGGCCGGTCGACGCAGCGTGCCGCCCTTCGTTTGAACGTCCGCTACGCGAACCTTCCCGTCAGGTCCTATAAACGTCTTTATAACTCTACCTAGAGGCCAAAGACCCCGAGGTAAAGTAGGATCGGCAATGAGTACTACATCACCCTCACTTAACATTGTTTCACTGCCAGGTAGACCTCTTGGTCGCAGAGTAGGCAAGTATTCTTGCAGCCATCTTGACCAGAAGTGATCGGCGAGTCGCAGGGTCCTCCTCCAGTCGCACCTGCGCATTAAGTCACTGTCTGTAAGAGATGACGTCCACGGTGCTACTGATGATGTACCCAGGATAAAATGAAACGGAGTTAATGCCTCGGGAGTCTCAGGTGATGATGCGATGTAGGTGAGCGGTCTCGCGTTGATGATGGATTCTGCTTCTAGAAGAAGTGTCATTAGGACATCCTCTTTAATGGCTCTGTTATTTAGACAGGCTCTCAGGGCTGTCTTCACTGACCGTACAAGTCTCTCCCATGCACCACCCATAAAGGGAGAGGCAGGTGGAATGAAACGCCATTGAATCTTGTGGCTGGTGGCAAACTCTTGAACGGATTCGTGATGCAGCGACGCGCTTGTTCCACTAAGTAGCGGTCGGGTAAATTACGTCCACGGATATAAAAATTTACGTAACTTACGTCTACCACCTTAGACATCCCACCGACGCCCTCGATTCGAAGACACTCTTGACGGGTTGGCTTTACACCGATGCGGGCCGCTACCTCGCCGTCGATAAGTGTGGCGGTGCTACCTTCGTCGAGTAGGGCCGTGGTTTCGTACTTGCCATTAGGGCCCTCGATAACGATTGGCAGCACTTTCAATAGACCGCGTGGTTGAGAAGTCGACGCTCCTGTCACATTAAAGAGAAAGTCAGAAGTGTTCGTAGTTGTTACGGAGGGTTCGATTTCTTTATTGAGAGCGCTTTTATCGACATGAATGTTAGGATTCATAGGCAGCGTTTGTGTATTACACGCCTGTGACGTTGCGCTGACCCCAGCGTTAGGGGTTGTTGTGCCGTGCAGAAGTGAGTTATGTCGCCTGGTGCAACCGTTAACACCACAACGCTTTGCCTTACAGCTGTTCCACGTATGCGGGTTCGATTTAAGGCAGCGGTAGCACAGCTTTGATTCTCGCAGCCAACGCCATCTATCGTCCACCGTTAGGGACAGAAAAACCTTACAAGTTTTTATATCATGAGTACCTTGTTTACAATATGTACACTCTTGTACTTTGCTACTACTCGGCGATATTGTAGCGTGTATGGTTTCTTTTTTCGGGACAAATTTGAAAAAAGGTGACGGATTTTGCGACTTCACTGAACAATCAGGAATAAAATTGAATTTCAGTTGTTTATCGGCTTCGATAAGCAAAAATCGAGACAGTAAATCCAATTTAGATGAATTTTGTTCTAGAGGTGTGAGAGTTGTTGCAAAATCAGTAAAACGAGCTCTTGTGTGTTCGCTTAGCTTTAGCAAAACACAGCGAAAGAGTTCTGGTGAGAACAAATAGTCATTCTGGTTTAATGACTTGATAGTTGTTACGAAGTTACGTAACCTATTTGCTAAGGCGTTTAAATCTTCGGGAGAACTTAGCTTTGAAGTGGCGCGAAGCGCGGCCACCTCTCGAGCCACGAGGAGCTCTGGGCGTGCGTAGGTCTGCTCCAATGCATCAATGACGTCCTGAGGGTCGCGGGATGTCCACAGGAGCGACGCCACGGATTGATGTGCCGGACCGCGTACGGCATGGCTTAGGCGAGTTAAGTTCTCTGCAGGGGAAAAATGAGATTTAGATCTGTCGTAACTCGATTTAAAAGCCATCCATTGGCCAACTTCGCCCGAGAAAGTGACGAGTTCGGGTTTCCTAGACCCGTTGGACAGAGCTGTAATAGCTTGGGCGAGTTTAGCTATGGGGTCCGCTGGGGGTAAGTCCGGTAGTGGTCGCAGTTGTGTGACTGCAACGCTGTTGTCGGCGAGTTGTGTGGGCTGTGGAAAACGTACGTGATCGACATACGGTGCACATGACGGTGCCGCGTTGGTGGGCACGGTGGACTGTACACAAATGTTCGGGATACCCAAGGAGACAGTCCGTGCCTCGGCATGTTCGTCTGTATGCATTAGCGAAGTCAGATTTACGTTTTGTTCTAACACCCAGCTCGCGGTGCGTTTCTTTGAATAGCAGGAACTATGAGAATTGAGTGACTTATCTCTGGCTTCCAGTGCCGCCAATTTAGCTTGCAGCTCCGTTTGCTCCGCCTCCAATTCTAGACGAGCCAGCTCTCGTTCGCGCTCCGCCTGATGATGTGCGAGCTCGCGCTCGCGTTCCAAGCGGCGCCGTAAAGCTTCTGCTTCAACTGTAAGTATCTGTGCGCGGACGGTTGCGGACGAGCGCGACGAAAGAGAGCCTTCGTTTGTAGCTTGCTTGCCTTGCTTACTGAAACAGCTAATTGGTTTTTGAGAGCCTGTTTGGGTACTGCAACAGGCATCTGGACAATTGATAGGGCAAGGTTGTGCCGTGTCCATTGGTTGCATGCCTGAGGTAGTTGGCAGTGTCGAAATATTCTCGGGTGCGGCTGCGGAAGCCGGCCGGACGCCGCTCGGCGACTGAGCGCGACGTTCGTGCTGCGTCCGCTCGACTTCGGTGTTTGGCAAGGTCGCTGTTTTGCTCATACTACGTGTTTTCACCATTAATGAGATAGTGAAACTAATGTTTTTAATTAAAATAATGAGTCAAAACGAAATGAAAAATGATGACAGTGAAAAAATTTTGACATCAATGAAAAAAATTTGACGTGAAAGATTTTTCGGAATAAGTCTGGATATTCAAAACTTACGGATCGAATGGACCAAAAATGTTATGGAGCGGTGGACTGTAGGACGTTAAGATGAGTGGTGGTGATGGAAACACGGTATTTTGTAGCAATAAATATAATTAAAGTATTAATAGGCTTTAGCGACCGTACGTAACAAGTGACACAACAACACTGTTTGACAAGACAAGATATCAAAAAATAGAACTATAAAAAAGGTTAAGTATTGATCCGCAGCCAGTCGCTAACACAAGTAGTTACATTAAGCAAATAAACTTTCACTATTGAACATCCTGAAAGCCAAACTTTATTTTACTGGCGTATTTTTAAAGTGGGATTATATGGATCTATAAAAAAATCACATACGTAGTAGAGCTATGTCCAACATGTATTGTTTTGAAGGTTGGCTATCCATTCGACTTAACCCTGAAAGAGCCATGTATTGGTTCGAAACGTAGCGGGCATACCTTGATGTATTTGTAAATATGCAAGTGTCTTATAAGACTGTGTCACACTGAAGTTTTAGACCTTAAATCATCAAAGGTCTGTAAAGCAGTCGTATATAACTGCTGCAAGTGATTTGTCATTTAAATGTACTCGAATCATGAGCAGTCCAATAAAATCGTTAGTCACGACAAATACATTCTTTCGACATTAGTCCAGCGCAAACGAGCGACGAAATTTCGTTGTATCGACAAAGTGGCTGACCGGCGGAATTTCCTTTTTTACGATAACAATCTGTCCCACCTTGTGGCCATTAGGGGTCAGGCGATGGTTAGATAGGGAGCAATTTATGCATTGCACACTCAAGAGGTGGCCGCGCTTTCTCTGTATTTACTTACTTTTTTATGAGCCCAGATCTTTATCCGCTTCGTGCAAAATGTTTCGTTTTTAAGCTCAGTTTGCCACCCTCTTTGTGGCTTCTATTGTTACGATTGTGTTGTGGCTGGCAGCGTGGTGTTGAATGTTACCTAATAAGACATTTTTTTCGGTTGTTTATTTTAAAATAGATTTCGAGACGTAAACCTGTGTCGTAAAAATAATCCAGATTACTTCAACTGGTTGGCTTAGTTGAACTGAGCCATGCTTTAAATATTTGTAAGGATTTTTAAATTGTGGTTGACCAAACGTTTCTTCTAAATAAGCGTCAAAATTACGATAGAAATCTTCAAAACAATTTTATAGCTATCGTAGATAGACATTTTCTTTGAAATATTTTTTCTTTCACGCGATACTCACAGAAAAACCTTGATGTTCTTACGAATCACTTTCACACGCCCAAAGATTACCAGTACATCGTTCATTGGGTAAATGAGTGTAGGTGTTTTTTTCTTATTCAGCGCGTTTGTACGTGAGGCGATGTTGACTTGTCTTCGTGCGTAATGGTTCGCTGATGTTGATAAATAGGCGGCGACGTGCTCCGACTGCCGAGCCCGCACTTGTCTACGCAATATTACGTCATTACGTCTCGTTAACGTTTGCTAAATAGTATTAAGTGAGGCTGGATTTTCAGCTAGTTGGAGCTTTGTTTGACCTAGTTATTGCTATTACAGGGGCTTGTTTTCATGCGGAGTCTACTTCAAATAAAGCATTAGTAATTGAAGTTTGAAGTTTACGGGCACGATTCGTAAATAAACTCGACGTTTTTATGACGTAATTATTTTCGTTGAAATAATCGAAGCTGTGCCGATTTGTTGATAAAACAGAAGCATTCCACTAGTTGTATTGCCGCTAATAGCGCATTTGGGAACCGGCGTCTGAACCAATAAAACCTGAATATTTCACGTATCGCCGAGCACCCTATTACCATAAACAATTCGCGATTCAGCAGATACATTGATGATTCGATATTTTTACATTCATCGAATTTGCGGTCTGCACTTTTAATGGCCGTTATTACTTCGAACCGTGACGAAATATTCAGCGCACTTTGCATAACAAATGAATACAAGTGATAATGTACTCGATTAGTATAAAATTAAGGTGTTACGTCTTCCATAAAAGCCAAGCGAATTCACAGGTGCTCGAGACAAACAAAAAGTTATCCGTTATAATGATGAAATATTTATTCCCGCGAAACTTGTAGATTTACGCAAGAAAGTGACAAATGGCGGAACACTTGTTGAGCGCAAGAAAAACTATGTTTGTGGCGTTGGTAGCGTAGTGAGTAATCGTGTCGAATCACAGCAGTGTCCCGCGGAATGGTCGCGTACACTCGATTACGCCACTAATGCAGTCGTTCGCATAACAGGCGAGTGCTCTCCGTGCCGCGTCATTCCAATATATTACGCTTACTACGGTGTAATTCTCAAAGTACCTATTCAACATGGCTTTGTTATGCTGTATATAGTTATTACACAAAATATTATGACCTGTAGGCGTATTACCTAACTCGCTCGCAGTCGCCATCGTGTTTATTTTGACAGTTCAGTATGAATGTAACAGCTAGCTGATTCCGATGCCAATTGTCAGCCCATACATGAACTGTCAAAATGAGCACGATGGCGATCGCGAGCGAGTTAGACAATAAGCCTACTGATATATTATGTTTGTTGTTGAGGTCTTGGAGATTTCATAAATTATTTTAAGAAATAAAATATGAAAGCTCAATTTGTTGTTGTTGTATTTGTTTGTGTGTTGTTGGCCGAAATTAAAATTGGAAAGAAAAATATAACTGGTTAAAATTAGAAATGGAAGAAAAAAAGTATACACAAACTGATGGCCGAGGACATTACCTTTCGTTAGTTAATTACATTATAATAGTTTTATAATGCTTGATGAATGAACTATGAGTCCACGCATAAGTAGATCAATACTCTCGACCCCGATTTATTTTATGACAAAAATACAGCGAATCAATGTAGACGGAGGTAACCATTCCGCTAACGCGTGTCATTACGAGGGACGTTTGCGAGCTAATTCCGCCAGCGATTAGCAAGTTTAACGAACTACGTAGGTAATTTTGTTTTAGCGATTAACTCAGAACGGCTATTTAGATACATACAGAGTCGCACGTCTACTTAGGCACACGCACTGAAATGTTTACGCGCCTGATATATTTATGTTATGTACGTTGTTTACAGACTTTTACCGTGCTCGTAACGCATGTACAAATATACGACTTATCTGTGAATTGTATGTTCCCCCATACCGTATAAAAGTTTGCGAGATTGTTTAGAAGTCGCGTGGAAAAATTATGGCTTCGTATGCCAGTGCAATTCCGATTGGGTTAGCTGAGACGTGAATGGAATGATCTACAGTATTGTAAAACTAATTATACTTATTGAAGCGATCAGATTGCTCTGTACAGTTTCTTATAACAGTTGGCCATAACATAACATAACATGTACGACTCATAACAGAAAATTCTGTGACTTTGCATCTACGTCTGTCATATTGTTTTGCTGTATAGCATGACAGTTAACCAATCTGATTCCTGGATCAACATTAAACCTTATCATCTATCTAATCAGCCTACATCCACCCACTGCTGAGTAAAGTCCTCTTCATTTTCACGCCACTTTGCCCGGTCCCGTGCCAGTCTCATCCACAGTTTTCCAGCCAAATGACAGATGTCATCAGATCAACGAGCTGATGGTCTGCCCACTGACCTTCGACCCAGTCTTGACCACCACTCTATGACCGCCTTCGACCATCAGAATTCTGTCGTCGTTCCATCTTGCCAAATGCCCCGCCCATCGCCACTTATGCTGTGCTATCCTAGTTCTGACATCCACAACTCTAGTCAGTTTCCGAATTTCGGAATTGGGGACGTGGTCAAGAAGTGTGATGCCCAACATAGCTCGCTCCATAGTAAAAATGTATTGCCAATGACAATGTTCATCGAATGTCATAAAAATCATGACCAGGTTCTTTGGTGTATCGTGTACTTCATTATCTAGGTGCTTAAAATGATTTGCAAGTGCTTAAGCCAGATAAACATCGAGCTTTACAGGAGTGGTTGTTAAAATCGAATTTCACTTTGTGGTCCAGTCTGGCTTGTGACAGCCTTTGGTAATCTACGCAAATGTCAGTGAAACGGGTCGAAGCCAGCGAGCTGTACCTACGTACTGCAAATCAATTTACCTCAACGATTTTACATATAAAAGCGTTGAATGGAACTGCATTTGAACTGATTTTGTATGTATGTGTGTCGGTTTGCAAATCTATTTCCTCAGTGTACCTCACGAACGGTGCGCGATTTCCGGGGACTTAATTCTATATCAAAGCGTTATGTCAATGAAACTCAGGTTGAATATGTGTGAAGGATAGGATAATTAACCGATAGTGTTAAAGTGGTATTATCTATCCAATTCCGCGTCACATTCGTGATTTGTCACTTATGTACACCATAATACTAGCATTCGTTTTTCTCTCCTCGCGGCGTACTGCTTGTAGAACCGATGGCCGTTAGGTTCTAGAGTGGCAACCGCGTGCGGCAAGCAATGTGAACAGTCGACCTGTCAAACAAAGATTGTGGGAAGCCATTGGCTGCGAGTAGCACAAAACCGATCGCCGCAGAGGTCCTTGGGGAGAGCCTATGTCCAGTGAACGTCTCCCGGCTGATATGATGATATAATCCCCTCATAGTCAAAAAGTAAGTAAAATTATGATTACGTTTTTTTTAACAGAAAACAAGTGAGTTTTTAATGACACGCAATGAATATAAACAAATAAATGAAGATTCAATACATCGGTCATAATATCTGCTTCCTCAACTTTCGTGTCCTGCATCACCTTGGACTACCGCGGCTGGATTGACCGATTCAATTCCATTTTATTGGTTAATTCATCCATGGTCTGAAGGAAACCGGATTGTTGATATCAAGCATCACATCGCGCGCGTGGCGCGCCGGAAATCGTTATCTCACAATCGGTGTTTCAGGAAAATATATTATAGAGGAAGACTGATTTTTCCGTGCTTCATATTTAGGCCCTTTGAACGTTGAAAGACGTTATTCATGTTATAATTCTCAAGCGACTTAGATTACGCGTGTAAGAAGGGACGACATTAATTTTCTTTTTTGGTTAGAAAATACTTTACAAACAGCCACAAGCTAAGGTCTTAAAATACGAATCGCGTAATATAAATGTCTCTATAGGTAATGTAATTTTGGATTCAAAATTGGGTCACCTCTTTGACGCCGCTTTCACTTTAAACATCGAACATCGTCCACTATTTTATAACACCACTTCGATAATTTAATTAATTCACAAATAAAACTACAGAAAAGGATTCATTCAAAAAAATATTATAAGGCATTTTAGTGGCCAGTGTCATTTTAGGTTCGATGAAACAAAACAAAATTACAAACAACCTCTTCATTGAATTGGAAACATTCGTCAACCTAAATTAATAAAATCAGGAAAAAATTTACAGGAATGTTTACCTACATAAATAAAACACAAATAATAATTTTCAACCAAAAAAAAACATACAAATTGAGAACCTCCTCCTTTTTTTGAAGTCGGTTAAAAAATAGCTGCAACCACCAGCTGAAGTATTCCGGATAAATTTTTAAAACAGTTTACAGTATCTATCTGTACCTGTAAGATGACCTATAAGTACCTGTTTATTGTATTGATGTACATACAATATAGAGTTATACATACATTGGTACACATATCGCTATAGGTACCTAATGTAAGTACAGACTAATGAGGCACTGGACTCAACCACGTGGGCACTTACACAACACCCTTACACAATACTCGCGGGCGTGTGACGTACCTAAATATATCTACGTGTAACAAGGATAAGAGTTTTACGGAGCATAAAAGAGACATGTCGCAAATCTGCGATCATAAAACATGGCGGGCGCCTGCCTACGCAAATTATGTACCACCATCGGTATCTAACTTGCAAAATCGACTTCAGAAATGGGTGTGTTTTGTACCTTTTAGAAAGAGTGCCATACCCTATCAGGCGAAGAGATTTTCAAGATACATTTCCGTATCCAAGCGAACGAGCTGGCAACCGCCATGTGTCAATGAGTGATGATTACCAGGCCATAAAATTAATAAAAATAATAATGCGATGATTATTTTATTACTGGTGATAAAATAATACAGTTAATAAGATATACATCTTACTTAATGTTTACACAGACAGTTTACTTAATGTTTGGACAATAATAATAGAGGTGGGCTAGGACTCTTTGCGTGTCGATTTGTTCTGAGATATTTCATCATCATCATCATCATCATCTCCAGCCTATATACGTCCCACTGCTTACACACATCTACAGGCGTCCTCTCAGAATGAGAGGGCTTGGGCTATAGTTCCCACGCGGGCACGCACACTCGCGCAAGCGCCCAGCGCCGCAGACCAGCAGCAACTCTCCCTCCGTCCTACGCATTTTTGATCAGGGTCGCGTGACCTGACGCGAGTTTAACATTTTTTACCCATCGCAAAAAAAGTGCACAACGTCGCTAAAGAAGTTTTCACTTCAAAAAATGTTTACTATTCAGAATTAAATAATAATGAGAATACAGTTTCAAATGGTTACAGTAAAACAATGGTTGATAGATTTGCAGTACATATAACAAAAGAAGAAAGAACGGATAATGTAGGTACAACGATCTTACGCCGCGTTGCCTTCCCAACCTACTAACAAATATAGATCTAGTATCACTTACGTGGGTCGTTTATTTGTCGCTTTTAAAACAAATAACTGTGTGCACTTTAGGGTTAGTAATAAAAAGAGAGAGCGTACAGAGGAAATAGATATGGCGAGGTACGCATAAGTCCTTGTTGTGATCGCAGTGATGTATATTTTGGACAAACAGGTAATAAAAAAATCTATACGATACATACATACATAAAACTTTACGCTCGGTTTTATATGAGTTGTAGTTACCTTATTCATCAAAATTGGTTGATAGTATCTAATACTCAATTATACGTAAATTCAAACATACATACACATTAACAAAGACTGCTCAAATCGTAACCCTTCTTTTCCGTCACCGGTAAAATTAATTACAATAATACCTTGTTGTTCCTAACCATAATTTACAATGTTAAAATGTGTAGAAAACATTAAGTTAATTTATTTAATATAATTAAAAGCAGTATCAATTCGAGCTCGTTAACTGGAAGGCAGATATTAATTTATATTGGGCAGTGTAATTTATAATTGGAGCAAAGGCCGAGCTCCAAAATAATTTCAATCGAGAGCGTAGGTACATTCCAGGTATTATTGAATTCCGCGATTGAAAATCTAAGTTAAATGCCCGTTCATTGAATGCCACTTGATGGCATAAATTTAATATCGTGACCGAGAGCTATCCAATGGGACTTTTGTAACAAATTTCATTTATCTCCTTACTGTGGAATTTCATAAAATTGGACATGATTTAAAGTTCAATTTCATAAGGATTGTTAGCAGGTAAATCAGTGCTTGTTATTCTATAAAACTGACATAGTTTCCGAGCTTTAGCTAAATCTTGCTACCTTGTGAAAAGAGCATAATAAGATTTTTCACACTTCTCATTCAGAAAAGTAAACTTTGCTCCCTGACGAGAGGGATCAAAGTGCAACTTTTCTGTTCAAGGCTTTTCTAAGTGTTTTTTTGCAACTGCAATTTTTTGAAGTTGATAATTGTAAAATCACGCCATTTTCTATGCTGGTAATGAGCTATTAGATATATTTAGAATAATTTTTTCAAGTTTTTTATTGTTCTGTGTGAAAAGTTGTACATGAGCCACTCGGGAGCAAAATTATTTTCATCTTGGGCGTTAACACTTGAATCCCTCATTACGCTTTGGATTCTACTTTAGAATTTCTCGCTACGCTCAGGATTCTATTGTAGAATCCTTTGCTACATTTTGGATTTAATGCAGCGCCCTCGCCGTAAATACATCATTTTGCTCCCTTGTGACACAAATAACTATTGATGTAGAATAACGAAGGTTTCTTTTTTGGAATTATTTTCAAGTGTTCCCTCGTGGACAGTGTCATCAGTCTCTGGCTGTCGTATCTCTGGCGCTATATGTACACGTCCCGCTCCACAAACGTGAGGCACGTTGTCTGTTATGTTATCGACAAGAATAATCGGTCTTCTTCATCATAAATCTCGCCTGTAATTAATCACGGCTCTGACCGCGATGGCGACGCCGCCCTGCCACCTCTCGAGACAACGTTTTTCCCACAGCCTTTTGTCCTGAACAAACCTCACTGTCCTTTATTCTCTTTTACTATTCCAAACAAAACATCGTATTTTTTATACAGAGTAAACGGTTATGAGCTTGTAATGATTTATTGGTATTCGCTAACCCGTGTGACCGTAGGTAGGTACGATTTGGGCCGACCGTTTCCTAGGAAGCAAGGTTTTTTCTCCGGTTGAAACGGAAACGGTGCCCATGCATATATCATGCCAACTGCTATAAATCACACTCTACGATCACTGATCAAAAGTTTGCATGGCTTGGCTTTACTGGGTAGTCAAATAAATCAGTTCTCTCACGTGCGAAATTAATATGGGATCAAAGATACGCCAAATCTATCAAAACGATTGTGAGAGGGCCCAATAATACGTACCATCACCTTTGATACTTCCAGCAATATTCTATTCAAACAGACAGTATTTGTCGAGTTACAGAATCAAAGTATTTATTCTGTTATCGGAAAGAATATAATTGACAAAAGAGTGCAGCAAGTATCTTGGTAGAAGTTCATAGTACTTTTCAGAAAAAAAAAACACATTAAAAATGTAATGAAAGTCAAATCAATACAAGCATAAAAAAATTAACTTAATTAATTGACTTAACTTTTAGGGAGTTATTACGTCATTTGCTATTAAATAAATCGTCATGTCGACCTTTGCATTTAACCGTATTACTGGCTGTTATAACAATTATGTTTAATAGCATCGTTACCTGAAAATTACAGACTAGAAAAATAGCTGTCAGCCGCGTCAAAACTTTTACAATTAATCGCCACAGGTTCAATGTTACTACGAAAATCAAGGTCAACCGTAAAAGCTCACTCTCTGTGTACATTTTTATTCATAAAATAGAAGGATGGACGCGGGTGGTAGGGCCTTATGCAAGGTCCATTCAAATCGCTACCACAGTCATACTTGTTCACCCTTTCGTGGCTGCAATCGCCGCGTGTTCCGGCTTAGAAAGTAAGAAAACCGATAAAACTACTGGCACATGGGGTATGGTTTATTTTATGAACCTACAACCTCTTTCAAAAGCTTGATACTTTACTTATGAGAAATAAGTTGTCATTGTCAAATCTAAGAAAGTCGTGATTATTGACGCAAGATCTAAAGATAGGCGCGCACCGGGTGACATTTTGTCACTGTAGCAATCGGATCTCTCTGTTTTTATCTTTGTAAAGACAGAGAGATCCCACTGCCGCCGTGACATAATATTTCCCGTGCGCGGCTAGTCTAGGGCTTACGGGGAATTCCTCATAGGTATCCATTTCGCTTCAATAATTAATATAGGATTACCATGTATCCAGTTGTTATTGGTGTTAACAATATCATAATCGTAATTAATTACATAGTGAGATAATCGCGTAAGACCTCACCTATTAATTAAATTTTGACTGCTTGTCAATATTTTTTAACTCCTCATCACCGATTAAAAGTCATCGTGTAGAGCGGAGCGTAGTAGGGTTATCCTGGGATATGAATCATGTAACTGACGTATACCGTCTTGCGTTATCTGTTTCTGTTGCTGAGTCTCACGTTAGGTACTTTCCTTTTTTAAATTGATCACAGTTTGCCAAGATATTTTTTGGATAAAATAAAATGGCCACCATAACTTCCACTTTCGCCGTTTCACTACAAGTTAGTGTAGCAATAACGTTCCCTTAACACAATTTTACTGTGCCTGGTACATTGTACATAGTTAAGTGAGCTTGCAGGGAGATGGATGTGACACTTAAATTTGAGTGTTACGATTACGACATGTCGTTAAGTCTGTGTATCTCGGCTTACTCACCTGTAGAAGAAGGGGTTAATACTGACTCGCGCGGGTACTAAACTTGGCAATTTATTATGTTTAATTATGAAAACGTTACGTTAAATTTATTACGAGTGTTGGTGGTGAAATTACAAGCCCCAAATAAAAATACACTTCCACGCTGGTCTGGGAGCAAAGAAAAAATACAGAATGTACCAGTTACTTATCTTCCCGCGCAACTGGTAATATCGGCGAAAATCGTAGAAATCATGTTATAGAAAGAAGGAAAGAAAGAAAGAAGACATTTATTCCTTTTTGCAACCTACGACTAGATACGGCTAGCAACATATCACTATTTTGATTCCCCTTACCACCTATACGTCCATAATCATGCTAAACGTATCCTTTAGGTCTTGTTACCTTAGACTCCGTCTACCCCGTAAGGGATAGACGCGATTTGTGTATGTATGTATGAAAATAAAAATACGGTACTAATATACGTTCATTAGTTACTCAAAGAATAATTTATTAAGCATTGAATTGTCCTTACTTAATTATAAATACATACTGCACTACAAACAAAATAATAGATTTATATTACATTTAACAAACGTTTATGCGTAAGGGGTTTACAGATTCCACATTAAATCATTCTAACAAAACGAACGCATCAGGGAATAGGAACCCCATTTAAATTATAACGAAGTATGTAATGTTTATTTTCATCAGAAGACAATGGACGGATGAATCCCGTCGCGAAGGAAGCGTAACGCTTTAGAAAATAGGTTTGTTCCCCTTGCACAAAATTTGGTTTCTCTTAACGTCAAGTTCTACTGGTGAGATCTTGGGCAAGATTTCGATTTCGATTCGACAGTCCCATAGCTGCCACTATCTTACTCCTTCATTTGCGTTAAGCACCAGTGCGCACTGTTGTGTTCTGGCGTGGAGATTAAGAACTAAGTTATTTCTTAATTCTCTAAGCAGGCAGCGCGTATGCGCTCTCTGGCGTATTTAGTGGTGTGTCTGGGTGTTAATTGGTGCTCACTTTACCATCAGGTACAGTGCTCGTTTGTCTTCCTTCACTACGTATTGTAAAACAACCCTCGTCGCATCTGTCTGTTTGCCTGTTCGCGATAAACTCAAAAACTACTGATTTCGTTACGTTTACGGTTTCCGCAACATTTAGAGTGATCACGAAGAGGGTATATAAATTGCCATGGATTGTGTAAATTGGCGGAAACATGACGATAATGGTTGGAAGTGTCAAGCAAAAGTCTGCCTGGGAGTTTTTATTATCTCAACCTGTTGTAATTGTAGTGTTCTATTGCTGGAGAAAGGCCTCCCCTTTTTCCGTCACTTGTACCAGTCGAGAACATGCTCTTGCCACTCTACCAAGTTATAGCGAGGAACAAAAAAAAATCTCTTCATGGTAATGACCTCCGCAAAGTAAACGCCTGATTCAATCAAATGAGTAGGTGTAAAACGGTTTTTGTGCATGACAGCTCTCCTAATTTTTTCCGTTTACTTTTGTTTAGCATTCATTTGTTCTTAAATAAGAACCCGCTGACCTTTAGAAGGTATTTGTACAAATGATAGGATACAAAAAGAGCGAGTCAGTTGGGTAGCGGGAGATACCAAGAGCTTTATTGCGATCCGCTCCTGACGAGCGACGCTGCGGAGGCTCACTACACAATTACGCTCACCATCGTGCCTCTTAAAGGCCTTATGCCTACACTATAATTGCTTTATGTAGTCTTAAGTGTTGCTTATCTACCGGGATGAGATTTAAAATGTGTAAGGAAAGGAAATAGTGATGGATCTCTGATTGTACTGTAGAAAGTTACGATAAGAATTTATCTTAAATATAAATTTCTCGTGTCACAATGTTCGTTCCCGTACTCCTCCGAAACGGCTTTACCGATTCTTACCAAATTTTATATGCGTATTCAGTAGGTCTGATAATCGGCTACTATCTATTTTTCATATTGAAACTTAGAAGAAAAAAAACGGGAGCGCAGCCGCGGGCAACAGCTAGTACCAATCTATTATGCTGTTAATGCTTAGTTAAATTGTTTTGTGTAAAGTTAAATTTGTTGTGTAATAAATTAAAAGTAAAAATGTTGTGGCTCTTTTGAGCAAAGTGCAATTTTTATACTTAGTCGCTTGCACGGTCTAAGAATAGGTACAGTTTCATTGTATTGGGCATTATTTAACCGAAGGTAAACAGTCAACTAGGTATACGAGTATAGTTAACCAACCATTGATCCGTGCGAGACCGCCTTGCAAGCTTGTTCTTCGTAAATAACCAAGTTACATTACCAGCACTGGTAAAACCAACTTTGGATGATTAATTTGGATTAATTTGAGTTGAGGTGAGGCGGGGTGGCCCTTGGGCGAACCTAACCTAACCGCGTCCTAAGAATGTAACTTGGTTATGTTCAAAGAACAAGGGGTTTTTTACTCATGGCACCTATCTGTGGATATTATTATAGACAACTGACACTGGCATCGCGTAAAGCGCTGCGGGTGTCTATGGACTATGGAGTTCGCAACCTAAATAAATAAGGAAGTGACACAAGTAAAAATAAACACAAATCTTCTTACAACGTTTCTATTTTCTGATATTACGTCAGGCTTCGACATCAAAATGTCGTTTACTATTATTTTGTTCGACCGATTCGCAATATACATTAGGACTACTGAAACTTTTGGTAATAAATTAGAACGAGAAAAGAACTTCTGAAGGAACTGAGTGGGTGCGGCACCTCATAAGATAGACGAGATTATTATGTCTTCTGTAGAAATAAAATATTATATTATAAGCCTATTTATTACCTACTCCAAAGAATTGGGGAGAAAAATACTTCCTTCGTCAAATTTCCTTTTCACTATGTGAAGTCATCACGTAAGCAAAAATCAATCTATTTTAGTTTGTTTTTCCTACAAAGACGGTACTTCCTTGATTTTTCCAATATTAAATAATAATTAATTAATATTAATTTACATAATTAATTAATCAATATTAATTTATTATATTTAAGTATAAGAAAGCGGATGCTCAAAGAAGGATTGAAAATCATAAACGATGAGAAAGAGTTCACCACAAAATGAATCCGTGGTGTTTTATTACACGACAGGGAAGACAAACGAGCGAGTGGGTCACCTGATGGTAAGTGCTGATCCACCCATGGACACCCGTAACAATTGAGAATTGCAGGTGCGCTGCCAGCCTGAGGACTAAGATAGAATACTTCGTGAGCTAGTAATTTGAACGACTGTCTTATCCACGCCGGAACACAGCAGAGCCAGCACTGCTGCTTGGCGGCAGGATTAGCGAGTAAAACGGTGAAACGATCTGGATGGACTTTGCACAAACTCTTACCCTTAGAAAACCTAAATAAACGGTTTCTACCTGTTTGTGTTCTAGAGCCGGGTAATCGTCCCAAAGACGTGGAACAGTTACGGTAGCTCGTAAATGAGTACTCGGCGACATCATACATAAATCACGTCTTTATCCCTTCTTACGGGGTAGACAGAGCCTAAGGTAAAAATACCTCAAAGCCACGTTAAAATAATTGTGAGGTTGAAAGGGGAATAAAAATAGTGATGGGTCTAGCAGCATCGCCTATAACATGATTCCTATATAAGATTTTCGCCCATACCCTCGGTGGGCTTTTACGATGGAAGAGAAGCAACTGGTACATTCTATGTTTTTTTCTTTACTCCCAGACCAGGAATGGAAATGGAAGAAACACGAAATAACAGTTGTAATTAAACTACTCTTATACACGTGTTCACTTCAGTAAACTTACGAGCGTCGACAATGAACTTGTTTCATGAATGTAGAAGCTTCCAAGTTTATTTCCGGCCTAAACTTAAAGTTGTTAAATCGTGCTAATATTGTGCTTACACCGCAAAACCACTCATTTCCCGTGCTTGAATACTGTTTGGCGGAACGTAGTTTTGAAGTTTCATTGACAAATTATTTATGCTTTAGTTTAAGAAAACTTTTTAATAAGGGATATGAAACATTTTACTTCTATGACAAAGGTTAGGCATAAGATTTTGAACGTAATGAAAAGATGGTTGTTTGTATTTGTAAGTGTATCAAATTTAGTGACACTTTTATACCCAAATTCAAACCTCAAATCCAAGACATTCAAAATGTCAGAATATATAGTGGGATCAATTGTTAGTTAAAATATATCAAACGTAATATAAATGTTAAAACTCTTGTAAAAATCTAAATTGTCACTACACAAATGTACCTATGTGGGCATACAATGTTTCAGCATGGTCTTCTTTAAAATTTTCCAGCAGTATTTAAACTTCAATCTAAGCCAAAGTTCAATTTACAAAATACAAAGTGGACAGTTCATTAGGGCACCCGAACGTCTTCTTACACCATATCATCAGATAGATCTAATAGGAGTTTATATACATTATGTATATTGTTCTGCGATCCGAGAATAATTAAATCAGTCAAGGGTACAGCCCGAAAAGCCCAGCGTCATTAAAACGGCAGCAGAACTCCAAGCCCCCATATTATTTACATTTATAATTTTAAACACTAACAAAAGAAAATCAACAGAAGCTAATTACAATTACGGCGAACGAAACTGAAAACTTTCAAGAAATTTTGAAGGGATGAAGTAACTCGTCGAACTTGTGAAACGGAACGAATTTTGTGAAAAGGGCAACCGTTCTGAGACTTCTTACGTTGTTGTGCAACGAAGCTGTGGAACAAATGTTTTTTTGTACCAGAACGATTTAGTGACTGGTTTACCTTTGAGACCTGCTTGTAAGCGAAGAAAAGTTCGTTTTTTTTACTGTGGAAAGGGCAAACTTTTTTCATTGTCCTTTAAAAGGTCAGTTCACACTAAGAAGTATTTGTGGCGCATTTCATTGAGAGAATAGATTCGCTCAATGAAATGTGCCGCGGTGCGTCGTGTCTCGGTGTAAACTAACCCTTATCAATTTCACGAATGCTTGGCAACATAATTATACATTTTGCTGATGATTGTAAAATTTAGATTGCGGTACAAAATATCAGAAGATCGTCAAGTAGAAATATATTTTGATTATCATAATAATAATACACATACACTCATGCGCTTATACACAAACTCACACACAGTTACACACCCACCCCGCCTCTAGTTTGCCTCAGTTGGCCTAGAGTGGAGCGCAAGAGCTAAATGCTGTACAGATGGTTGTATTTTTGTAAGTGGCGAGTTGGCACCTGATGCGACTATAATAAATAAACCTTATGAAACTGACGATAATCAG
Source organism: Pandemis corylana (assembly GCA_949127965.1). Lineage (NCBI taxonomy): Eukaryota > Metazoa > Arthropoda > Insecta > Lepidoptera > Tortricidae > Pandemis > Pandemis corylana. The sequence goes on along the minus strand of OX421866.1, from coordinate 7,722,908 downwards.
TGTAACTAGTAAAATAAAAATAAATAAATAAATAAATATCTTGGGACAAATTACACCAATTGACCCAGCCCCAAACTAAGCAAAGCTTGTACTATGTACCAGGCAACGGATAAACATACTTATATAATGTAGATAAATACATACTTATATGCATACAACATCCATGACTCTATGAATGTATAATGTATGTGTCTTAACACTTTATTTTACTAAAATAAGAACAAATACAACTGACAAACATTAAGGTAGGTACACACACACACATAAAGGCGTAGGTACTTATTCTTTTAGTTGTCTACTAGTGTCAATTTTGTTTTAATTTATAGCACAGATACATTACCGTATTTTTTAAACTGAAGAAAACTTTAACGATTTATTTAAATGCCGATGCCAAAACCGCAGTCAAAGTATACTTGACATGATTGCAATAAAAGTTGGAGTTGGAAGACTAAAGATTCATTTTCGTTTCCAGCAATTTGTAAGAGTAAGAAAATACTTTTGGCAGATAGCTTGTCTGAGGCGTTTTACTGCCCATAACCATTTCCTCCGCGTTTCCACGCCCGCAAATCGCTTTAAAGAGTTCTATTAAATCATTTCTTTTATCGAGCACCGCTATTATACACTTAACAAACGTTATTAATGTTTGATCCCATATAATTTTTGATCTTTTGTGTTCGGTAAATTTTTGGGATTTGTTAAAGTTCTGTATTTTTTTAAATACACCGCTCAAAATAGCCATTCGAAAGTGGGAAAAATTATTCGACTTGTTGCGTACCTATAATAATTCAAATTCAGCACAATTTTTTTGCCACTTTCATTTTGCTTTCAGAAATCTGGTCCTTGAACAGAGCGGTAAACCAGATCTTTGATGTACGTCATTTAGTCTGATTTTATAATATTCAATCATGTTAGGTACTCATTCATCCGTTACTAGTTGTTGCCCGCGTTGCGTCTGCGGAGAATTCGTTAATCGTGCGCCCGTGGAAACTGTGCAACATTCGGGGATAAAACTATTCTATGTCCTTTCCAGGGTCTCAATCTATCTCCATTCCAAATTTTAACACTATCAGGGGAGTTCAGACTAAGCTAGTTACTAACCTGACAAGTATGTGAAATATTGTAAATGTTTTTTGCGCCACCGCTATAAACGGAAACATAGCCCATTAAGAACTAATTCGCAGAGCGGCTACACCAAACAGTTTAATTTACTGCGCCCAAATTTCACACGGCCATAATACTCGTCTCGTAATATGAAAACTAGAAACAACGGTCGCACCTGTGCCTGGAAATTGAATCCAGAAACACAGTCGCGGTGCTCCCAACAATATACTGTTCTGGATTTGGCCGTGTGACTTCTAGAGTGTCATTTTCACGAACATGTTTTGTTTCGACTTGTCTTTGCTTTGCACTGAAAGAGCACAAAGATTGACGAAGAATTTCAATGGGTGGTACTTAGGCGAGGCATTTTTAGATCATTATAACCTGAAGAGATGTTTTATGTTATAAGATGCTGTCAAACAATAGTAACTTGGTTATCAATTATAGTTAAGATGAGGTACGATAATTTAATAAATATTATGTTTATCGTGAGATAATAAATACATACTTTAATACACATTAAACATCAAAGACTGGCGAGCAAAACTCCTATTTTTTCATTCTACTCGACCGGTGATCGAACTTGTGATCTCAAGCTTCATCTAGCCACATGGCTATCCAATCTATATAATTGAATAAATGCAAATATTTATTATTAATCTATACAACACGCGTGCCGGAACTTGTTTGCTACTTGATTATTTTTTGTAGAATAAACAACTTACGGCTTGCGAGTAAACTTTGCGACGTGAAAAATGTGTTAACCTAAGTTCTATCATTTATGATAGGCACCGGAATGTGTTCATTGGTACCAGTTACTAACATAAAGTTCTATATCACAAAGTAGAAGTAAGTTATTTTTAAACGAAACGCAAATGGTCATTTAAAATTTTTTCATGTTTGGAGTGGCTCAGTTCTTCATTATATGCGACAGTAGGTACATTGACAGCGATTAAAACGCTAGTACAGCGTGTAAATCCAATACGAGCAAATATTTAAAATGATCGTTTGTACAGGGCCTAAGAAATATAGTTTAGACAACTTTTAATTAAAATTACAACGATAAAAGCTGCCATGATAAAACAATTCATGCCGCAATGTAAACTTAATTTTAAAGTTATAGTTACTTGTCAGCTGTTTAAATATCCATTTGACAGTTACGTGGAATACATGTTTGCGTTACATTGCTGCTCGGTAATTTTGCAAAAAATAATTACAGGCTTTCAATTGTTTAACTTAAAAGTCCCGTTAGTTTGTGATTACGCTACTTAGGTACTTAACTCTGCCTGGTTTAATTATTTGCTCGTATTGGGTTTGCATGTTGTATCTATACTTAATTACTCCTCAAAAGGCGCGATGGCGAACTTTAATAAAATAATGACAAAACTAAACAACGTTTCGACAGGCCTATTTGTTAAAAAGTAATTTACTTAATATTTTTACGGCGCGGCGCATAATTTATTAGTTTCCACGATGATTGATTGTGATTCCAATTCAGTAGGTGTCGCTCGCAACCTTGAGGAGGCGCGCTACAAAAACTGACGGAAATTAATATTCTCAATTACGTCCTGAAAGTCCCCTGAGGCTTTGTTAATGAAGCTCAAGCTTATAATACATATAATATTGATTGTAGTATTGTACGAACGAGATTATCCCCAGCACGCACACACGCATGACAGATTATGTCGATGTTAAACCTTAATAATCCTCCGTAATTCACTAATAGTACGCAGAATGTGTCTGTGCTTATTAGGAATTGTCGATAGGTAGCTGTCAAGCAGCTTAAATGGGGTTCAAAAATGGCTGATTAGGCGCACATTATTCTAAGAATGTGATTTAGTACGAGCTACAAAAAACCCAGGAAGTTGAATCATACGGATACTTTAATCTTCATAAGATATTGCTTGAACTTAGAGTGGGAGTTACAGCGATATTGCCACCACCAGAATGACGCTGTGTCAGGGCGAAAGATAATGCAACGTGTGACAGTAACGTACCTTCTATGTCACAAAAGTTGTGCTGTAATGTATTTGTCATTCTATCGTGGCTTCACTGACCTGGTGTCACTGACGCTTGCTTCGGAAGGCTATTCCTATTCCTACTAATATTATAAATACGAAAGTAACTCTGCCTGTCTGTTTGTTACGCTTTCACACCTAAATCGCTTAAATTATGTTGAAATTTGGTTCAGAGATAGTTTTAGTCCTGGGAAAGGACAAAGGATAGTTTTTATCCCGAGAAATTGCATAGTTCCCGCGGGATAGTGATAAGCGAATTCTGTGCATACGGAGTCGCGGGCAACCGCTACTATATTTAGAACCGGGTTCAAACTTAAGAATTAAACACGTTACACGATAATCATTTCAAAAAGACCTTCGGGTCTGTCTTGTTGTCTCATTCACTCTTATCGGTTTGATACTTGAATCGGCAGATGGTACCTACCCGCAACTCAAATGTCGTTCTAGGAGCTCAGGCTCTGTACGCACATCAAAAGAATCTAGAGATCAAACACGCCATTCCTTTAACGCATTCTATTCCTAGTCATCTTCATTAATTAGCATTTTCGAGCACCATAACACCTATGTTTAAGAGATCTTGGCCACGAATACAACTGATTTTTGAAGAGGTGTAGCTGTAAATAAAATCTTAGCCCTAAGAGACCGCATTTGATCCCGTTTTCACTTCATTAGGGCACATCGGGGACATCACGGACCATGCTTGAATGCGTGATGAGTATAATGACATAAAACGGAAGTTTTACGACGGGTTTCCATTAAAGTTGGGCATAAATTCGACGGACATGACTCGCGCGAATGTGCTCCGGCCCGGCGGAGTTACTGTTAAGACCATGGTTTTGGGAAATACCTATTCAATTAACAGATTTAACAAAGGCGTTTTGAGGTCACATGTCTGATTATAATGTTTTTAACTTCTGCGTTTTCGACTCATGATTATTGTAACTCGTTTAACCAAAATTACCTCCACGTTTCGGTCTCAGTACAGCGGCCAATATTCCTGACCATTGCCATTGCATTGCGCTCGTAATATATTTTAACATGATTATCTCCCGATAGTTATAGTAATTAATTATCTGATGATTACAAATTGTTTCGACAATATTTTTGGAGTATGATGTGGATGCTGATACAAACATGAAACCGGTAGTTTAAATAAAGCAAAACAAGTTAGTTAACTAACAAGTCCACCTCCCCAGTAGCAAATTACCGTATTCGTTTTTTCTTGTTTTGATGATGCTTCAGTGCTGGTGAAACGCGTAGATTCGTGTGTAATGTGCTGGTATTTTACAGATTTGACTTTTGTAATGTACGTTGTTGCAAATCCTGGCTGTAAGAGGTGGTAGGAAGATGGATTTTCTGTGATAAAGCACCTACTTAAATAAATACTTTTAGTGCGCAAATGCAGGAGTTTTACATGAAGTTGCTATGTACCAGTAAACGTCAAGGGCTTAAAACTGTACCATATTTTTAATTAGGATAAAGTAAGTAAGCAAACAAGTTGTATAATAAGCAAATAAGAACCCACGTAAAAGTTCACGCAACCCGGTGTCTTTTACTGCGGCTGTTTTGTGTGATGTGGGTTAGTGGCACTAATATTGCCAACCCAACTCTTGCTCAGGACGGATTGTTTTTCTCTTAAATAAGCACGGTTATACGAAATATTCTCATCACCCGCCCATAACATATTTAACAATGCTTCTCTAGCTCAGTTTTTACAGCTTTTCCTTGTCTACGTAGAGATTATTAAAAAAGAAAAAGCCTGTGCAAAGATTCGACTCCGATTTGTAGTCAATAGAAGGCAATTGATGCCTAAAGAGCTACAGAGTAAAAGAAATGCTTTATTGTACATATATGTATAAAGAAACAGATACAATTCACAAATAAAAACAATTACATGCACAAAGGCGAATTTATCCCTATAAGGGATCTCTACCAGTTAACCTTTGAGTAGATGACAGGAGCATTAAACGAGGGACCGACAAAGTGTGAGTTTAAAATTCCAGATAGTGAAAGCCACAATAGAGCGCACATATCTAAATACAGTGGGTAAACAAATTACGAAAATAAAAATTTTATTAAGTTATTAATGAGATAATAAACAAATCAAAAAATAAACCACTAAATAATATTACACACATGCATACAATACAAAATACAATAAGAGTACACATATACAATATCTAAGGATAAGGTGTGAGCCACATCTTCCTCATGGTCTCTCTGAACGACGTCACGGAGGCAGACTGCCCGATGGAGGTCGGTAACCGATTCCACAGCCTAGCAGAGTGAACTGTAAAGGATTTGGAGTAAATTTTGGAAGATGAAAGAGGATAGGCCAAAAGGAGATTAGCATTCGACCGTAGCCGACGCTGGCTACCGGCAGTCAAGTAGCTGAATCGCTCGAAAATATATAGGTACATAGAAGCAGAACTTACTTACTTACTTATAAGTTGTCTTACGGGCAAGCGTCATTCGACCGCCCACCTAAAGTATATCGGGCGCTCCGAGAGATGCCGAAGGCCGATTTATATACCTCTCCGTATCTAGGTCGCGAACTGCAATAAAAGTTCAGTTAGCAACAATTAACTTTTACGTCTCGAACTAGTAATTTAAGTACAACAAGTTTAACGGTTTGTCAGTCTATTCTTTCTAACTCGGATTGATTTTAGATGGAACACGTTAGATCGGATTCGCATTGAGTTTTGCTGAAGTTCGTAAAAGTTGGAGTAAGCTTGCGGCTCGGAAATAGATTTAGGTACCTAACTAACGGCTGGAGTAGAAGTTTCGAACAGGAATCGTTCTTACTGGAAGTTAGGCGGTTATGGAATATGATGGAGTGAGTGTGCTCCCAACGAAATAACCAGAAATGTGAGTATCTTTCAACTGTAACAACAGCCATTATTTATTTTAGAAGATTACTTTCATAATAAAGTCTTTTAATTTCGGCAACTAGTTAGTTATTTTTTTGTATCCAGCTAATTAACGTTTGTGCTACTAAAACAGAATCAGTGAATCGTAACTAGCGTCATTTGTATTACGTACAAGCATCACGTATCTGGTTTTAAATAAAGTATAAATTGTAAGACATTTTTGTACAACTTTTGTTTGTGAATAAATAAACAAAAGCAATACTGAAACAGTACGATAAAAGATCTATCCAATATAAAGGTTTCAGTAGATATGGCAGGAAAGAAATATCTACTCGAGAGTCTCAAATGGGAGGATCTCTTTGTTTTTGCCCAAAAAAGTAAACTTTCTTTTCTATTTTCGATCCTTTAGACCCATGTGTGGAGTGAACCATAAATCAAAGCCCTCTCAATAAATCTTGACTTCGTAAGAATCTGGCTGAGACGTAATGTATTTTTCACGTTTATCATACCTAACCTAATATTGTACAGGCTATATTCCCGTGAATAAAATTACGTGGTTCGATAAAAATGGGTGTGGGAAAGTTCAAAGGTCCGATCCAATTTCCGGTGCTTTATATCGGATCCTCATTCTTTCGCAGCGAAATTAAACCATTTGTAAACGCTCTGCAAAGGGGAGAGTAAATCAATCTAAACATTGAATTAGTTGATGTTGAACGGGCGATTTTGGCAATATTTTAGAGGAGACGGCAATAGAATGGCGTATTTTGCACCCGGACCACGTCCTCGCCTATTCATCAAGTCGCCGAAGCCATTACCGCCCCGCCACCTGCACGGGCCCTAGTTTGTATTATGCTATAAGTATTACTCTTGGCTTTCATTCACTGCCTACTAATAACTTATTGAATTAGTGGCGAAAATGTGATTACGCTTTTGTTTCAAAACATGTTGTAACATTTGGGCTCATTCATGTTTTATTTGAACGAGATCATAAATAGCATGGGTACCTAATTTATTTTGGAAATTGACAGTCTACTTTTAGTGTTTTCTCAGAATAGGTACATAAGTAATTTTAGAATCTATCAGAAATGAAATTTAGCTTTAAAAATATCGTTAATTCTTTAGGGATTTCATAACATGAAGTCTACACAGGAAAAAAATTAAGACTACGTAACGAAGCTCTTGTTAGAAGATCCAGATTTTTCATTATTTTCTTTATTCTACCATTTCTTAACCTTGCCAATACTGAAGCTATTGCGATAGAATATGCGGTGGTTTCTCAGAGCAATGGATATAAAGCTAACTTCAGAAGCAAAATCGTTACACAAGAATCGATAAACATAATGAATGTACATCACTACATAGTATACCTAAAACAAAGTCACTTTCTCTGTCCCTATGTATGCTTATATCTTCAAAACTACAGAACGGATTTTGATGCGGTTTTTTTAATAGATAGAGTGATTCAAGAGGAAGGTTTTTATGTATAATTCTACGCAGACGAAGTCGCGGGCAGAAGCTAGTTCATCATATTTAACAATTCCTATGAAACGATTTCTACAAATATACTTGAATATAATCTCCTAATATTTATCAAATGAATAAATACAATCGCAATGAAGATAAATCAATAGCTTGATATTCGAACAAAGTATAACAAAGACAGCCAGAAATCCATATTAAACTCTATGAAGCTCGTATAAATCATTGTGGCGAAAGTCTGAACCAATAGCCGAAATAAAAGTGCATGAAAATGTTCCATGGACATTCCGTTCAGATATATGGTTATAAAATTAGCTGGATGGTTTATGGAGGCTGTGTGCGTGCGTGCGTCGTGCGTGCGTGCGTGCGTGCGTGTGTGTGTGTGTGTGTGTGTGTGTGTGTGTGTGTGTGTGTGTGTGTGTGTGTGTGGGTGTGTGTGTGTGTGTGTGTGTGTGTGTGTGTGTGTGTGTGTGTGTGTGTGTGTGTGTGTGTGTGTGTGTGGGTGTGTGGGTGGGTGTGTGTAGGTGTGTGGGTGTGTGTGTGGTGTTGTAGGTGTAGAGTATTACGGAAGACAATTTTGATTTGCTACTACATTATACTCGTAACTATTCACTGGTACGTTTTTCATATCACCTGAAAATCTAATCGTTGGGAGACCTGATTAGGTTTTACGGGTATATGATGTTTCGTGCTATATAATTTCTGATTATATCATTTTGGTACGTCACTTCGTTATGTAAAAGGAAATAAAAATACCACGTGTCTTCTTAAACTTTCTTCTTTTTATTTCTTTATTACATGCACCTGGATAAATCATGACGCTCTATAAAAACCCAGTGCATTCGGTTCAGCTACTTATCAAGTGCGGAACCATTCGGAAACCCCAATACCCTAGATTAAAATTCAACTAACCACCTTGTCTTGCGCTTGTCATGATTCGTTTGTTTTTACCAACTTCAGTCACGTATGCACATTCCGCAATCCTAATAGACGCAAAGCGCTAAGTACGTGCACGACATCACATGCACCTGGCCATGGATTATAATGCGCAATAGAGAACTCCATGCATTTGGTTCAGCTACTTATCAAGTGGCCATTAGTAACCCCCAACACGTCAGATCAAAATGTCAACTAACTACCATTTCTTGCACTGGTCGTAATTCATTTGTTTTTACCAAATTTACTCACGTATGCACATTCCGCAATCCTAATAGACGCAAAGCGCTAAGTACGTGCATGACATCACATGCACCTGGCCATGGATTATGACGCGCAATACAAAACGCCATGCCTTTGGTTCAGCTACTTACCAAGTGGCCATTAGTGACCCTCAACACGTCAGATCAAAATGTCAACTAACCACCATTTCTTGCACTGGTCGTAATTCATTTGTTTTTACCAAATTTACTCACGTATGCACTTGCACATTCCGCGATCCTAATAGACGCAAAGCGCTAAGTACGTGCACGACATCACATGCACCTGGTCATGGATTATGACGCGCAATACAAAACGCCATGCCTTTGGTTCAGCTACTTATCAAGTGGCCATTAGTGACCCTCAACACGTCAGATCAAAATGTCAACTAACCACCATTTCTTGCACTGGTCGTAATTCATTTGTTTTTACCAAATTTACTCACGTATGCACATTCCGCAATCCTAATAGACGCAAAGCGCTAAGTACGTGCACGACATCACATGCACCTGGCCATGGATTATGACGCGCAATACAAAACGCCATGCCTTTGGTTCAGCTACTTACCAAGTGGCCATTAGTGACCCTCAACACGTCAGATCAAAATGTCAACTAACCACCATTTCTTGCACTGGTCGTAATTCATTTGTTTTTACCAAATTTACTCACGTATGCACTTGCACATTCCGCGATCCTAATAGACGCAAAGCGCTAAGTACGTGCACGACATCACATGCACCTGGTCATGGATTATGACGCGCAATACAAAACGCCATGCCTTTGGTTCAGCTACTTATCAAGTGGCCATTAGTGACCCTCAACACGTCAGATCAAAATGTCAACTAACCACCATTTCTTGCACTGGTCGTAATTCATTTGTTTTTACCAAATTTACTCACGTATGCACATTCCGCAATCCTAATAGACGCAAAGCGCTAAGTACGTGCACGACATCACATGCACCTGGCCATGGATTATGACGCGCAATACAAAACGCCATGCCTTTGGTTCAGCTACTTACCAAGTGGCCATTAGTGACCCTCAACACGTCAGATCAAAATGTAAACTAACCACCATTTCTTGCACTGGTCGTAATTCATTTGTTTTTACCAAATTTACTCACGTATGCACATTCCGCAATCCTAATAGACGCAAAGCGCTAAGTACGTGCACGACATCACATGCACCTGGCCATGGATTATAACGCGCAATAGAGAACTCCATGCATTTGGTTCAGCTACTTATCAAGTGGCCATTAGTGACCCTCAACACGTCAGATTAAAATGTCAACTAACCACCATTTCTTGCACTGGTCGTAATTCATTTGTTTTTACCAAATTTACTCACGTATGCACATTCCGCAATCCTAATAAACGCAAAGCGCTAAGTACGTGCACGACATCACATGCAACTGGCCATGGATTATAACGCGCAATAGAGAACTCCATGCATTTGGTTCAGCTACTTATCAAGTGGCCATTAGTGACCCTCAACACGTCAGATCAAAATGTCAACTAACCACCATTTCTTGCACTGGTCGTAATTCATTTGTTTTTACCAAATTTACTCACGTATGCACATTCCGCAATCCTAATAGACGCAAAGCGCTCAGTACGTGCACGACATCACATGCACCTGGCCATGGATTATGACGCACAATACAAAACTCCATGCCTTTGGTTCAGCTACTTATCAAGTGGCCATTAGTAACCCCCAACACGTCAAATCAGAATGTCAACTAACCACCATTTCTTGCACTGGTCGTAATTCATTTGTTTTTACCAAATTTACTCACGTATGCACATTCCGCAATCCTAATAGACGCAAAGCGCTAAGTACGTGCACGACATCACATGCACCTGGCCGTAGATCATGGCGCGCAATAGAATGCCCCGTGCATCCGGCCCGGCCGGCTATTTATCAAGTGCGGGACCATTAGCGACCCCCAACACGCCAGATTAAAATGTTAACTAACCACCCTTTGTCTTCGCTGCATTTACAATGGGCCACGAAGTTAGGAGCGATTTTATCAGTGTTACTTGAATAAACTGCAGTTGTAATTCTGGGTTATGGTCGCTTGGTTTTATAACGTTTGACTACGATGTGGATCAGTGTAGTTAAATCTTATAACCAAATCAGTTTTGCTAGGTAGGTATCTAGTACCTCCAGTTGGATTGACAATTCTGTCACAAAGTCTCACTTAGCTATAAATGTTGAATAAGGTTGTCAGGCATACAATTCTCAATAGTCAACGAAGCCATTACAAACATTTTTGTTCCATTTTGCCATGCCGTTATACTTACATATTCCGCGTAATTTTTTTATTGCGTTTTCTGCGGCAGTTACAAATCGATTTGGCTTTAAGCCAATCGCATCATTTTAATAGTGCCTCTGCGCGACTGACCAAGCCTATACATATTTTTAAAAGTAAGTCTATTCATTTATCCGATATTAATATTATAGTCCAAACTTTAAATAAAAACCTGCAACCTGACACGCAGAGACATACCAAACGGTAACATTTGTACGAGTATTAGATACTTTCTAAAGAAAAGTCTCCATTTATATCCAAAAAACCGCAGACATCGTTTCAACTTAATTCGGTCTTTGAATTTAGTATTGTTATCATTTCGCGAACTGTACGGAAGTTTAATTATTCGAATCTGAAACTCACATACGCTTACTTTTCCGTCTGTTAATTTAAATGTTTCAAGAAAAGCATTTCTACAAACGGAACGAGCATTTCTTTATAATAAAACAGAGTGAAATCTCCTCAGAGAGAGTGAACTTTCTAAAACAGTTAGCATCTACTTAGGTACTTAGGGATAAAACTTTAGATGCGCACTTTAAACTTTAATTGGCGTTTTTAAACTTTAACTTTTTTTAAGTTAACTGCAAGTTTTTACAGTTTTACTTTAAGTGTCGCGTAAAACGTACGACATATACTATGCACAATAAATAATAAATAAATGTCTCGATCCGTCTATATTTAGTTTGTACTTATAAAATACTATCGTGCTTAATCGACTAGTCGACTGACAGACTACAAACTACTAGCTGAATTTGATATTTAGCAGACATGTCGACTGCCGCAACGAACAGTATCAAAACTGCATTTTTTCGTTTTTTTTTTATTAGGGATTTAGTTTCGCAATTTAATAAGCTATATTATACATGAAACAGAAATTTCAAAATTTTACTCAATAATCAAGTTTTAAATCGAACAAAATTGATATTACACTACAAAAGCAACTAACATCATCGAATTTGTCAGATTCAATAATGTTCCCGCGCAGCACTACCCGCACCGTTCCCAGAACTGCCTGAATCGGTAGTGTTCGCCGCGATGTGAGCGAGTGAGAACGCGTCGATTTTCCAAGTTTATGTTTTCGTTATTTTTCGTTTTCGTTAGTAAAAATACACCATTTGTACTAGAAATGAATAGCCGAGGAAGGTGCATGGTAAATTTGGTTACAAAAAGTGACCAAACCTCTGAAATCACGCCAAGAGGAACGGAGGCCAATCAACGTGGTAAGTGTTTATTACTTATTTGCTTAATTAATTCAAATAAAAACAGTGCACGCTTAAAAAGCTTTCTTTTATCTTTTTGAAATAAACTCGAATTATATATTTTTTTAAAACACCTGGCTTGATTGTGAGTTGGCAAGTAAAACTATCGAAAGTGGTCGTTTCGATACTCTTCGTGTAATCGATTAAGTGACTACAATTTCAAAACTATCGAAAGTGGTCGTTTCGACACTCTTCGTGTATTCGTTTAAGTGCTTACAGTTTCCAAACCATCGGAAGTGGCATTTTCGTGGTTATTCTATGTTTGTGAATTATCGGAACTACCAGTTATGATTATATTCTTTGCTGTAGATTTTTAAATTAACTAGTAGATTCGATGTAGTTGACCTATTTTCTTCATATATTTACATTTTAATAATGTAGAATGTATGTATGTTAATTATGAAGGTACGTGTAATCTACTTGTTTAGGTTTTATTGTAGTTATTTCAAGCATACTTAATTATATTTCATTTTATTTCAGAATCCCCCGTTCCAAATGTTGATTTCACGGAAGAGGAATGGAATTGCCTAAATGAAATTTATAACGATGCTTTTCCCATTTCACAGACTGACGTAAATTTCAGTGAATGTCTGGAAAATTCTCACATTGATGTAATTTTAGGGAGTGATGAAGATACTCCAATGCCATCACCTTCATCTGGACAAGACTTTTATACGGAAACGACAATAATCGAAGATCCTGAAAAAACGCCATCGGCATCGCCTTTACCGAAGCAAGTCGATTCGCAAGCAGCCGTTAGTGAAAATCATGTATACCCCCAAAGCGTAAATTCCTTGATTTCGCTGTCTGAAAACGAAAATCCTGTTACTCCTCAAGCATCTACACCCCGTAATCGTAAAGTAACATATAAATCCGATCCTGGTCGTAAAAGAAAAAGACATGTTAGCGAATGGACTGATAATCGTAGGAAATTGGAGACTAATTCTGGGCAACAATATGTTTCAAAAAAAGGCAAGACCGTTCCCGCTAAAACTATGAAACAAGCATGTCCTTTAACCTGCAAGTTACAATGCTCGCAAATTTTTGGAGTAGACGTACGAAAAAATATATTCGACGACTTTTGGAAATTAGCTGATCATACCAAACAATGGGAGTACATAAACAAATTTAGCAAAAGATCACAAAAAAAGAGAATGACAACGGAAGGTCCATCCAGACGCCAATTTACAACAAAATATTATTTACCACTTCCTACGAATGGTACCTCCTACGAAGCTCGACAAGTTTGTCTGAAGATGTTTTGCAATACTCTATCTGTAACAGACCAAACAATTAGAACAGCACACGACAAATTGGACACTTATGGTGTTACTTGTAGCGACAAAAGGGGTAAACATCAAAATCACGTAAAAAAAGTAGACGAAGAAATGATCCGAAGTGTTTGCAATCACGTGAAATCTTTCCAACCTGTTGAATCGCACTACACAAGGAAAAATACCAGTAAGTTGTATTTGGACAACTCACTGAGTTTCAATAAGATGTTTAAAATGTACAAAGATTGGTCAGAACTGCATAATTATAATAATACAGCGGAAACTGAAAGACAGTACCGAACCATAGTAAACGACCATATGAATATAGCATTCTTTATTCCGAAGAAAGATATGTGTGATAAGTGCCATTCATTTGCCAATGAAAAAAACCCTTCTGAATTACAGGTATCAGTTCAAAGTAAGCATATTTTAAACAAGGAAATCGCACGAAAGTATAAGGCAAAAGACAAAGAAGATGCTACTCAAAGTGCAGGAAAAGTTGTATGTGCAACATATGATTTTCAGAAATTACTCAATTGTCCCTCCGGAGAAGTGTCAGTCTTTTATTATAAACGAAAGCTTTCACTAATGCATTTCACTGTGTTTGATACTGGAATAAAGATAGCTTCTTGTTATTTGTGGCCTCAAAATGTAGCTAAACGCGGAGCAAATGAGGTAGGTAGCTGCTTGCTAGATTTCATTGAAAAAAAAGTATCAGGTGGTGCAAAAGATATAAGGTTTTGGTCAGACAATTGCACGGTTCAGAATCGCAACAGAGTTGTCTACAGTCTTTACATGTATGCCAGTGAGAAATATAATATTGACATAACACATCGGTTTCTCGAATCTGGCCATACCCAACAAGAAGCAGATAGTGTACATGCTCTTATTGAGAGATCTGCAAAAGGCAAAATAATTTATACACCAGATCAATGGTATGCTTTGGTTCGCTGGGCTAAAACAAATAACGAGCCATACCAGGTCACAGAGGTGTCTCAAGACATGCTGTATGATTTAAAGGAATTGTTACAAAACAGAAATTTCAAGAAAAACACTTTGAATCAAGATGTGAAATGGAACAACATTAAAGAAATTTGTGTGAAGAAATCAGAACCTAACGTCATTCTTTATAAATATGGTTTGGATTTCGATTATCTAACATTGAATACCTTAGTTCAGACACGACGAAACAGGAAAACTATTGTTTGCGATAACCGTGTTCTGAAAAAATTACACTCTGGCAGTTTGCCGATTCCTGCCGCCAAATATAAAGATTTAATGACCCTTTGCAAAGCAGGGCATATCCCTACACAATATCACACTTTTTTTTCAAGTCTTAAAAGTAGTCAAAATGACATTAATGCATCAGGGAGTGATGAAGATGATTAGATTAACATGTAACTAAATAAATATAAGGTGTTAAACTGAAAGTCTGATTCCGTTCTGTTTAGTTTTAAATTTAGCAAGTGGAATCTATACTTACTTGGAGGCTTAAATTACAAGTACCGTGTGATTTTAATTATTTTGTTTTGGTTCAATTATGAAAAGTGAGTTATGATTTTGTTCTATTTTTATAGGTGGTAACTTTTTGGTCTCATTGTTTTTTGTTACAACTAATTATATTTTGAGAATATGTTTTTTAAGTTCAAATAACGAGACTGAACGTTGATTTCATGTTATTTTTTATGTTGGTAGTACTACATATTATCACTTTTTGATCTCATGTTTGATTTATGTTGATTAATAAATAATACCTATAATCATTGTGTTTCGAAATTAAGCAAATTCCTAATATTCTAAATAAATTTACAGTCATAATGAAATCGAAAGTGTTAGACTTCGTTAGTTCCTCCACGAAATGTCTAAGAATAGTATCGTAATTACCACATTCGATACTTGTCAAATTTTTACGAGCCTAAAAAACTATCGCAACCGCCACTTTCGATGATGCTTCATCTTTTATTAACATTGAATATTATTGAATGTGTAATAAATATAAAACTACAATAAATACTAAAAATAGTGCTAACGTAAGGCAAAGCGTACAAAATTATATATTATATTAATGGCGAGGTTTCAACGTTTTATAAAAACTTTTTTTTAAATCTCAAAATTAAACTTTGAACTGTTCTCCTGTAAAGTAGAGTGATTTCACTTTCGACACTGTTCGTTGCGGCAGTCGATGTATGGTCGGCCTATGACTTTTCATCCAACTTTTTATCAAATGAATACGTCGCCAAACTAATGTCGAACTTTCATGTGGACTGTCACGTTTTATCGACATTATATTTGGCTCACCTTGTGTATCATAATAAATAAAAAATAAATAAAAAATAGCCGGCTCTAACAAAGCATTTTTCAAGCTCCCTAAAGAATAGTGAACTAGCCTTTGGGTTCTGCCACGGGAGAGAAGCGGTGAGCTGCAAGCACGCCATAAAACGCTTTATGGTAGAAACGCTGTTACATTTTTCTAGCGTCTACGTTCAGATTATCCTACACACACACACACACACACACACACACACACAAATCACGTCTTTATCCCTTACGGGGTAGACAGAGCCTAAGGTAACAGGTACCTACAGGCCACATTTAGCAAGATTGTGGGCGTATAGGTGGAAAATGGAATCAAAATAGTGATGGGTTGCTAGCCTCATCGCCTATAACATGATTCCTATTATAATCGCCCATTCCCTCGATGGGCTTTTACCATCTGCGCGGGTAGAGAAGCAACTAGTATATTCTATGTTTTTTCTTTGCTCCCAGACCAGCATGGAAGATTATCCTACGGCGACTCTTAAAGCCATATGACCCTACGGTCAATATTTATAAAGGTTTGCCTATTCTCCATTGTTTATTACTACTCTCCACGGTAGGTAAATATCGGAGAATAATCGTACAGTAAAATTCGTGCTTGCAAGATGTCTTAGTGTGCGTGACTGACGCTACCATCGACGACGTAATTATACGATACGTACGCGATTACACAATTCATAAAATCTAGAGGGGCACGCCTTCGTAAGCAGACCTCTACGCTAATTACTGTTTTCATAAATACGGAAATTGATAAAGCGGAGTTGAGTGCCGCCGCAAAAACTGCCGCGATAACTGAATCGTGTCAACTTTTTGCGGGTGGTAGGGCCTTGTGCAAGGTCCGTCCGGATCGCTACCACCATCTTACTCGCTAATCCTGCCGCTAAGTAGCAGTGCTTGCACTGCTGTGTTCCGGTGTGGAGAGTAAGACAGCCGGGGAAATTACGGGCACAAGAGGCATTGCATCTTAGTCCTCTAGGTTGGCAACGCATCTGCAATCCCTCCGGGGTTGCGGGTGTCTATGGGCAGTGGTGATCACTTACCATCAGGTGACCCACTTGCTCGTTTGCCTTCCTATTCATATAAAAAAAAAAAAAAAAAAAAAAAAAAAACTTGAAAACTGATTGCCAATCTTGAGCTCAATTTATTCCAAGAAATCGCATTTTTCACTCAGTCTCACTCCCACGCAAGATATTCCAGTTCATTATTTAATACCATAATACGGACTAAGCAGCCGTCCCCAGCGATCGTCGAGTACGTTCCTATAGGGCATTGCATTATAATATTTTCTCTTTCAATGTACAGTTTTTACGGTAAGTGGGAGAGAAAACGGTGAAATTGTAAGAAAGGATACAATAAGGGGATAAAAGCGAGGTCTTTCACAATATCATCTCTATTCATTGGCATAATCGTGGAATATTTTTTTGGGACCATACCGCGTAATGTTTTGATAAAATTTGTTCTGAACTGGATACATTAAAGTAAAGGTTACTACAGCTCCCCAAGGATATTTCTACGAGTAAATAACATTATCGTTGTTATGTTTGCCATGTTATTGACATTAGCTGTCTTAATAGATGGTTTATAGTCGAAGAGCTAGTAGACATTTTAGAGTTAGGCATTTGAGGCAGCATAAAAACTGAAACAACACTTCTTTTATGTTGTCTAAATACAAAAACACCGATTTGGATGTATGTTAGTGATAGTAAAAACTAATCCTTCAATTTTGACTTCCATATTCGGTTTGTTTGCCTTCTTGAGAAGGTAGCTTGAGAATCTATCAGAAAGACCAACTTGTTGCAGTCATATACTACCCGACAGGTGATCGAGAATGTTAGCTACAAGCCCCACTATTCTACAAACCGGTCTGAGTTTTTCTTTACATAGCATAAAGGAAGTAATACGCTGTACCTACAAGTATTGGCGCTGCCTCAAATAAGTGCTCTAAATCGTATACTAGCTTTCCGAATCATTTAAATACGTAAAGAGTTTTACTATGCGCACTGAAATAACTCAATGCAGTTTTCTTGGGCCTCTCAGGACGGGAGTGAATCCCCTCTAATATATACGAGAGTCCCTCAATTCTGGAAGGGTACGAGCCGGCACATAAAATTGAAATCGTATAAGATGAAGTATGACCCTCGCAGATACTATTTTGAGCCCGGTGGATTAAATTATCATTTTATTACCTAGAATATATTTAGGTACCTAAATAAATTACAAGCGGATGTTCAGGGCATGTTACAACTGGCCATCGCTAAAAAAGTACCATTGAGGTATTTTCTTTTTAAAAACACTGTTTGGTTGTCAACATTAACATTGAGAAAAATCACCGTAAAAAAACGTTCTCAAAAGAGCGAGAGTGAAACGTGAATACGTTTAATATAGCAATTAGTGTCTACGATGATAATGATGACTGTTTGGAAAAATAATTTATTTTATAAGTTTAATACGAACCTCGACTCCAATAGTCATTCGTCTACCTGATATCCTACTAATACTATAAATGCGAAAGTTTGTGAGGATGGATGGATGGATGTGATGATGTGAGTGTGTATGTTTGTACCTTCTTCACGCTGAAACGACATGACCGATTTGGATAAAATTCGGAATGAAGATATCTGGCACCCTCGATTAAACACATAGGCTAATTTTATCCCGGAAAATTGGATGGTTCCCGCGGGATATCTATAAACATTATCAAAGGTCGTAGCTTTCTAAATGTAAGTCTAATTCTATGCGGACGAAATCGCGGGCAGAAGCTAGTTACATAATATGCAGTTACAGTTATTTTAGGAACGTCTCTTGTAAAGCGGTTTTTTTAAATGCATAAGAATATGACCCTAGCATGCAAACTTCGGTCGCACATATAAATTCCTTTGTAACTACACTGACAAGCAAATATAAAGGGTCAAATTCCATTGCAAAGTTGTATGAAAACCGATCCGTTATTTTTGCTCGTCGGTATACCTATAGTTTGCATGTGGGAAAGTTATAAATGCTTTATGTTCGCGATAAATGGCGCGCTAAGCCTTAGATTCGTAAATTTAACGTAATGTGATGAACCGTCGGCTTGAAGTAACGCTTTCACTGAACACGAAGAATGTCAGAAGCAAAGGTAAAAGGGTAAAGAGCTGAGGAACGCGGCTTCACATCGGTAGCCTCACTGGTTTGCTCTGCGAGAACAAAGCGTCTGAGGGGGCGAGGCTATGTCAGAAACATTTGCCTGTCGGATGGATAGATTTCAGGCCTGTAAATATACCAAAGAGGAATTATCAATAGAGTGGAAATGGCATTACGTCTTTTAAGTCACCACATTCTTGTTAGAGTGATCGTTGCTGAGGGCCTGAACCTTCATGTCGACTTTCTTGGGAAAATATTTTATAAAATGCTTTACATATATATATATCGCACCGCTCGCCTGCTGTCTTATCTTCTTCATTTTGATCTATTGGTCTAATCTAAGCACGTGAATGCATTTTAAATCTACGAAAGTGTTTCTATTTGCATTCATGTTTAATTTCCTATATCTTCAGAATTTTTACACAGGAGGAAAATAACCATTAAAATAAAAGCAGATGTTAAATAGAAAGCCATTATACGTGAAAAATGCATCCCCATGCAACCATTTGGATGAAGTTTTATAACTGTACCTACTTTTCTTTACGAAAGTAGTGACAATTACAACCCTTTGCTTAAAATGGTTGTATGGGTCTACCTATGGTGCGCATCGCCTATAACATGATTCCTAAGATTTTCACCCTTTCGCTCGATGAGCTTTTACCATCTGCGCGGGAAGAGAAGCAACTGGTACATTCTATGTTTTTTCTTTGCTCCCAGACCAGCTTGGAAGGAACGCATTTACTACATTAAATAATTACCAATTAGACACTTACAATATAAGTACTATGAGGGACGACACATGTTTGTGATCAGCTGAATGCTTATTCTGTGAAATGCTTTTTGCGGATGAGTGTAAGCCATACTAACCCATTGCTCAGCCTAAAAAAGACAAGAAAACATTTTTACTTTCGTTTATTTGCGTCTCGAATATATCATAGGTGCTCTTGTTTGCGTAATAACAAGCATTTAACTGCCCATAAAGAACGATTTATTGCGAAGGCAACATATGCAATATCTTACCGTATTTGGTTTTAAGACTCATTTACTGCCTTATTGAAACGTTATGTCTGCAACGAATAACGTATTTTATTTGAGAAAAGTTTTATTTCTTCTGTCATTTCAGTACTAAAGTATAGCAATAGATAACAAGTTTTCATACATCAGCGAGAACGAAATACTCAGAGATACACATGTCGTGCAAAATTTGTTGACGTAGCGGTTGTGATTTCGGACAGATGGAATATCTGAATAAAAAGCGTAACAATACAATACGAATATTATTCATTTAACACCACAAATCAGTACAATTACATTAGAGAAATTAAAAGACAAGGTAGACAGTCTTCTACGTAAATATTCTATGCGATATGTCAGAGATCTAGTTGTACTTACAGGTTACCTGATTTTATCATTCCGTCTGTTTTAGCTTAATCATTCTAAGCGTTGCCTTCAGGCTCTGACTACCCCGTAAGGGATAAAGACGTGATTTATGTATGTACCTATGTATGTTTTAGCTTCAAAGAGTAACAAACGCAGACATTCACAAAATTTGGCTATACAAAATTACACAACGTGAGCTCGGCGAACATCGGCTGATTCAAATATGAAACCCATAAGATCGAGCGAGCCAGCATGACTAACATAAATAGCATTCTAAGAGCTGACGAACTGTAGCAGGATTACTTAATTTCATGATTAGATTATTATTTTAAATGGCGGTACTTCCATGCTGGTCTGGGAGCAAAGAAAAAACATCTAATGTACCAGTTGCTTCTCTTCCAGCGCAGATGGTAAAAGTCCATCGAGGGAATGGGCAAAAATCTTAGGAATCATTTTATAGGCGATGTGGCTGGCAACCCATCACTATTTTGATTCCCCTTTCCACTTTTAGGGCTCACAGTTATGCTAAACGTGGCCTTTAGGTTTTGTTACCTTAGGCTCTGTCTACCCCGTAAGGCATAAAGACGTGATTTATGTATGTATGTATGTATGTATGTTATGTATGTATGATTAGACTGCACGCCGGTTATCGAGAGGATAACAAAAGAAGCACAGGATAATGTTTATGCCGAGCCGCGAATGCCACCTCGCATCGAAAGTATAGCGGCAACACGCAAGAAATGTGCAAACATAGTTGGAATATGCATGTGCTTTAATATTCATGGCCGCGGGTGGCACCTGGTGCACTTCAGTTAAGGATCGCAGTGCATGTGGGTGTGCATTACTACTTACATTCTCACCTCAAACCTCCCCGCAATGCATAACTACGACAAATTCTATTAGGGATATACCTAGCTACAATCAACACTGTTGAAGTTGGTAACTCGACTCGTTGGTTGGAACGGTATTCTCAAACGCACTGGGAAACTTGTTTTTCGTGTTTATTACCTGTCTTGCCATGTTGACGAAATTCATCATCAGTCCGCTCTTCAGAATAATGCTCATGATATTTTGTGGACGCTCAGCTGGGCTAAAGGACTCAAAGTAGGGACTTCAACGCGTCGCGGTCCTGTGCCTTGGCTTCAAGGTTACCGGACGAACCTGCTGAGGTCTCTACCGGCTATCTCCATGTGGTTCGAGGTCTATAGAAATATAAGGCTGCTAAAAATAAATTGTGTTTTCGAAAGTATTTTGTTAAGTAAGAGAGTCACGTAAGAGTGAGATGAATTAGGACTAAATTAATTCACAGAGCACCGATTCTTGCAATCAATGTTGAATAATTGTTATGAGAGAGTGTATTTTAAGTCAAATGTTCTACGCGCTGGATGCAGAAAATTGGAGCCTGTCGAACTAAATGACATTTGGTTATTATATCGGGCTAAATTGTCGCTGTAACCAAGTACGGAACTAAAGCCGTACTAATGTAATAAAGATGAGGATTTAGTTTCTTCGAACGCGCGAATCTCTATAAGTACCTACCGATCGGATTAACAAAATATTTCATAAGAACTTTATCTGTACTTTATTTCGGTGACGGGACGGGGGTGGGATCCGATTTATTTTAAATGGCGGTTTGAACCTCGAAACACTGCAGAGCTAGGAATTACTTGCTAATTAACGGTAAACTAGTCTGAATTATATTAGGCTTTATAGCCAGAAGTCTAGCTTTTGCCGAGTAAACTAAAAACACAAACCGACGAGGTTGGGGATGCCAAGCAGCTCTATCTAATTGTGACTTGTTCACTGCTCATCAGGTATTTTGAGTTCGGAAACTAATCTGCATGAAAATCTTTAATACAAGGCGAGAGTGTAGTGGTTCTTATTTAACCAGACAGCTAGTAAAACTTACCATCAAGTGAACGATCAGAGATCAGTTTATTGCAAATACATTGTTCTTGTCAAGAAATACTCGCTAGATAGATAGACGCTTAGGTTTTGGAGAATTCTACCCAACATACACATACAAAAATCACGTCTTCCTTACGGGATAGACAGAGTCTGAGGTAACAAAACCTAAAGATCACGTTTAGCGTGATTGTGGAGGTGGAAAAAGGAATCAAACTAGTGATGGGTTGCTAGCCGCATCGCCTATAACACGATTCCTAAGAATTTCGCCCATTCCCTCGATGGGCTTTTACCATCTGCGCGGGACGAGAAGCAACTGGTACATTCTATGCTTTTCCTTTGCTCCCAGCCCAGCATGAAATTCTATGCAAACTTATTATTGTATTACACTATAATTTGATCAAATGGGAATACCGCGACGTAATTGTTATCGCGACCATAATTATAAATTGTGAGGACTGAAATTGGCTGCAATAGACCCTGTTTTCTAGCTGATGAGTTGGATTCAACGTAGCTATTTATAGCTTAACCCATCGTTAGTACATTTTGACGCTATTTCGATAGACAACTTCAGAAAACCAACTAAGTAGCATCAAGCGATATCTGAGTTTTCAAATTTAAAGACTGCCGCAATAATCTCATCGGGTAAAAATCATAGGAGAGTTAACCAATAGAATAGCAAAACTGGCTATCCACTTCCAAAACTCATTAGTGATTGGTCAATATTACCGTAGGTACTAGCACTAGTTTTCCCGTGAGAGTTCATTCTTATGGCACATGAAATAAAACGTTTGACTTGATAGTTACTATAGAAGTTTTCCCGGAAATCAAATTATCTTCGTAAGTAAACTTTGCCACTTTTAAGGAAACGGAATTCTAGTTAATCTGTCAGTTAAATTATCAAAAACATTGAACGTATTTTTTCTTTCGTTAATGAAACAAAAAATTACGTAAAACGAATCGCATCAAAGTTAGAGAGTGGAACTTCTAAGTAAACTAGCATCAAACCGAATCTTTGAACGGTGCAATGCATTATTTATATATTAACACGACGCTGCTACGACTATTTACAAAATAACCCTGTCGAATTATACACGCAAACCTTCCTCATTAATTTTTCTATCTATTGGTGAAAACCGCAAGAAAATCCGTTCAGTGTTTTTGGAGTTTATCGCGAACAGACAGATAGACGCTGCGGAGGACTTTGTTTTATAATATGTGGTGAAATTATACCAAAACTTGACGTTGTCCGACATTCCAACTCTATACATTCTCTCTCTCTCTCTCTCTACACTCTCTTATTTTTGTCAAACTACCTGAAAGCACAAAAAATTACACTATCTGCCAATTATAATAAAATAAATTTTATAAGCCCTAATTTTCCACAAGGAACGTGAATCAGTTCCCCACGGGGCATTAAACGGTATGCCTAATTACCGCTAACTACCCATACAGCTGTTATCAAGCATAGATGGAGCCAGAAACAATGTTGGTAAGTCTCTGTCAAGCAAAACTTACAAGTGAAGTACTTAAAACTTGAATACAGTTCGTCGTTAGTGCACATACATTATGCAGTTTCCCCGGTAGGCGGCAGGCTTCTTAGCATTTGTTCGTCTAACTCGAGCCGGATCGGCCTTTTTGCTGCAGAAGGAAGGTACCACTGCTGCATATAAAGCTGCAGTTTATTCTTGGTGCTTTTCTGACGTGATACTGTATGTAACCAAGCTTGCCATTGATAGGATTGGTAAAAGTGAAAAAAATGCTATGTTAAGCAAATTCTATGGACAGTCATGATTATAAAAATATGGATCCGCATAAAGTTGAAATAACTTACATACACCAGTCTTATTGTCACACTAATACGAGTATAGTGTCCGTGAAACTATGGTTGATGTTCGCATTTATCTTTATACATCTTAGTATACCTATTTAGTAGTTTATTTTATTGTAAGTTTTCTATTCTATGAGTTTGCGTTTATGGATGGACTGTTTTTTTATGACTTTTACAAGTTGTAATTTTAAACACGCTCTTTGTTAGTAGTTATCTCATTCACTCAAAGGTCAACTGATTCCTTCTAATTAATTATACTTGTTTCTTTATTTTTCAATCATGCTAAACGTGGCCTTTAGATCTTGTTGTCTAAGTCTCTGTCTACTCCATAAGGGATAAAGACGTGATTTATGTTTGTATGTATGTTTATTTTTCTGTCATAAAGCATTTACTTACCTACTTTAAATATCCGAACTGCAACTGAACTGAAGTATTAAGACCCTCTTATCAATATATACTTACATAATTCACGTCTTTATCCCTTACGGGTAGACAGAGCCTAAGGTAACAAGACCACGTTTAGCATAATTATGGGCATACAGGTGGAAAGGGGAATCAAAATAGTAATTGGGTTGCTAGCCGAAGTCTATAGCATGATTCCTAAGATTTTATCATTATTTTTGTTTGATAAACCAACCAATTCAAATAATGGTTCAAATTATTCAAGTTAATAATACTAGACGTATTTTCTACGGGATGTAACCGCAACTACCAGGAATGAGCTCCGCATATTTCAACATAGTTGCATCATGACGATCACGGGTTAACTGAAGACATTGCCGGTGGATGTTAGAGTCTTCTTCTTCTTTTTAATATGGCCCCATCGATCAATGCGACGATTTCGCCAATGTCAAAGTAATAAATACAGTATTCAAAAATCTTGTAACAAGAATGTCGGCAACGTTGTACGGTAGAACACGGTCGGTCGAAAGACCTCCCCCCTGTCGGGCTCTTAGCCAACGGATAATGATATCCCTCAGAATCTGCCAGGAAATCATTAACCAACGCCCAGGGTGCACCGGACCAAAGACTGCTCTTCCCCTCGGACGGATCCAAAAACGAACCGCAGCTCTTGACCACATGCGGAGTAACCCGACTCGCACCCCGGATGTTTAAGTCAACCCTCACTTCGTTTTCTGTGTGCACACACAGTCAATCAATCTCTGCGTGCAATATCCAGGGGCGTGCAGTGGGACAGGTAGCGGTAGGCTGCCGGAAATTGACGCTCCACATTTTGCAGGCGTTGCCTACCCCAGCCACCCTTCACTGCACGCTACTGCTCGTTGCTACGATCACGAATATAAAGTAGTATTTTTCCATCACATGTGGCCGTAAATTTGAAGGCGCTGCCTACCTTAAAGACTCCACTGCACGCCACTTGCAATATCGGGGGTTCATTAAAGGTAATCGTGCTCTACGTTCCGAAGAATGTATAACTAAATCACATAGGTAAACTAAAAGTAGAAGCCTTGACAACAATATCACTCTGTTTTCTATAGGCAGTCGCGTAGAAACAAAAGGTCAAACTTCAAATAATCATCTCCTTTTGTCCAAGGCAATAAACCAGTGAATATACGATATCCTGTTAATCCTTAGTTTTCACGAATCAGTGGAACAGTCACCAGCATAAATATATGATGGTGAACAGCACTGCAAAAATAAATGATCATGCATTGAAGTCAAAATTATTTGACGATACTACCACGGTAAAAATATGTGATGCTATGTAGCCGGCAAAAACATCCGTCACACCATATCAGCAAAAATATCAGATCGGGACGCTTAAAAATATGTGATTACCCAAAAAATCAATATTATGTGATCACTCATCGCATAATTTTGTATCCGCTGTGAAAGCATAAACATCGGATGATACGTAGGCCGCATATTTATCTGATGACATGTTGCAAAACCACGAATATTTTATCAATTTTCAAAAACGAACCATTCTTGGTTGACATAGAGCAGTAAATTGTACCTATTAAATGATTTGACAATTCACGAAAAGAGTGCCGTATTGTCATTGTATATGTCTGTTTCACATTTTACTCCATAACACTGACGGGTTCAAATTGCTTAATTGCGAAATTACCTATATGACGCTCTGAGAGGAGGTGTGAACTTTAATAGTATTTATTTTATGCAACTGCCGTATAAGAGGGGTTTTTAAATGCGAATTAGTGTGTAGCGCATGAGCCGTAGGTTATGCTATGAAACAAGCTATGAGTGTTTTAAGACTAAGTTATACAAGGTTGTGTACAACACTTTTATTACAACTTTTTTAACGACCACGGCTTTTTAACTACATTATTTAAAAAAAGAGAAAAATAAATTTAAAAAAAAACAGCCAAGTTCGAGTCAGACTCTATAATTCTATGCCTGAAATGCACGTCGATTCGATAAGACGCCATCGAGACGCCGCCAGTCGCCAGGATATCAAGATCGACTAATACCAGAATAAACTAAATAAATGCGTATTAAATATAATACATATACTTGTAATATATTTAGGCCGCTTTTTTATAACGTGACAATGACGTTAATACGTTTTTTTCTAATGCTACCTATGTGAGAAGGAGGATTACCACCATAAAATCACATATCCAATTAAACGTCAGAAATAACTTTGGTTTTTAATTCATATTAAGTAACTTGCTTTTGCTCGCGACTTTGTTCGCGCAGAATCAAAATTTGCACTAAAACTTCTTCCTCCCATCGAAAATGAACGCGTTTCTTGTATGGACATCCACAGCTGCCATTATTTATATCCCGTCCTTTTGTTCTGTGGAAAATCCCTTCTTATAGTGCCAAAGATCCTCAAATAATATAGGTATCTGTTCGTGTATGCCAAATTTTATCAAACTCGGTTAGCCGTTTTAGCGTGAAAGAGTAACAAACAAACTCACGCTCTCACAAACGTTAGCTTTATAATAATGCTACTAATATTATAAATAATATAATATTCTTAGGAATCATGTTATAGGCGATGAGGCTAGCAATCCATCACTATTTTTTCCCTTTTCCACCTATACGCCCACAATCATGCTAAATGTGGCCTTAAGTTTTTGTTACCTTAGGCTCTGTCTACCCCGTAAGGGATAAAGACGTGATATATGTAAAATAAGCAAGTCTTGCAACGCAGTTATTCTATTACGAAAAAGTTTTGAGATGTAATGTTAAACCAAGTTGGTTATTTTATTCAGTACCATCGAACTCGATTTCTACCAACTTGCCTATTTTAAAACCGGATGGAAACACGTTTTACAGTTCTCGAACTTACGCGGCACTGCCGTGCACCCAGATTCTTGAATGCAAAAATGTGAGACAGAGATATACAATGACAATACGGCACTCTTTTCGTGAATTGTCAAAACACTTAATTCAATTTACGGCTCTATGTCAGCCACGGATGGCTCGTTTTTGCAAATTGATAACATATTCGTGGTTTTGCAACATGTCATCAGATATATATGCAGCGTACGTATCATCCGATGCTTATGCTGTCACAGCGGTTAGAAAATTATGCGATGGGTGGTCACATAATACTAATTTTTTGGGTAATCATATATTTTTAAGCGTCCCGATCCAATATTTTTGCTGATATGGTGTGACGGATGTTTTTGCCGGCTACATAGCATCACATATTTTTACCGCGGTAGTATCGTAAAATAATTTTGACATCAATGCATGATCATTTATATTTGCAGCGCTATTCACCATCATATATTTATGCTGGTGACTGAACGTACGATAAAAGTTTTAACGATAAATTGATGTGCATTTTTTCAACAGTATTATTTAAAAATATAAAATGGAAGGCGGCAAATATGTATTGTTATTGCGAGAGTCGACGCTGAACTGAAATCGCAATGAAGCGTAGTCAACTATCGCAATTATTTGGTTGAAATGAAATGTTTACAAAGGGATTGTAGGCTTGTATTTTTATTAAACACCTTATTTTCGTCACAATGAAATAAAACATTAATCTAGTCCATAAAATATGCCAAATAGTTCCGACGTGAGTGGGTTACATATTGATAACATGACTCGGTTTTGAAAAGAGCGTGGAAAGTTAATAAGCCAATATTAACGAAATCAGAAAAAAAGTGTGGTTAAAAATAATTATAAGTACTAAAAATTATTTGGAAGTGTGAGCAGTCTGTGGGGAAGTTGAAGAAGATGAAGACGAGATAAAAGATCGTTATCAAGATTTTGCTCAAATCTAGAAACTTTATGAGTATGACTGAGTAATAATAATGTATGCAGTACAAAGCACAATTATTATACATATATTTTTATAGAATGATCATCTTATCCTATTGTGATTTTTAAAATATTTATCATCCTAAATAAAACATTACTTCAACGTTACTGCGCTTATTATAAAAGGTCGTTGAAGTCACCTTGTTCAGTAAAGAATATAAAGTTTAATTTAAACCCACTCCGGTTTGAAATGAGGATAAGATTTCACGTTTTCAGAAATTATACTACAATAAACTAATATTTTACATCGAACAATATTAAGGCGCTTTTAAAATTTAAATCTTACTCCCACGTGAACCCGTCTACGTTACCTGAATGCTTTAGATTTTTGATTGAGATGCGTTTGTGTACGGAGATTTATATTAACGAACAAAAACATTTGACTTTATACTCCGCAACATTCTACAACTTACAGAGCGGCTGTGTACCTACGTCTTTACTTCAACTTGTCCTCCTGCAGCTCCCACAATGTGTATTACGTGTAGCATTTGCATGTGGTTCTGGAGTAGTAAAGTACTCGTAACTGTTTTGTTTATTGACATCTACCTCCGCAAGGCAACGCCTGGTTGGTCTACGGAAAAAAAGGAAGGAAAAAAGGTAGAAGTCGGGTCGTCTTACGGTGTCTAAGAAAATGCCCTGGAAATGACCATATGGAAATTGCTCCAGCGACAAGCACCTAAGCTCTTTAATTTCAAGCAAAAAAGGACAAAATGCGAGTCGGACTCATGCGCAAAAGGTTTCATCAGTATCGCAAAAGATTATTTAGGAGCATAAAATGATGAAAGAAAACAAATATCTTGAATGAGAATCACTTTCAATACCTACACATAATTTTTTATCGTTCTTATTACAGCGCCGCCTATTTTCCCTAATTTCACACTCTTAATTATTACGTTTTAAGATATAAATACGTTTCCTTAGTGAACAAAAACTATTTACCTTGCTACTCCGCTACTCAAGTACTCGTGAATAGCGGAGTAGTAAGGTAAATACTTTTTGTTCATTGAAATGGACCTCCGCAAGGTAACGCCTGATTCCATAAAATACGTTTCTGAAGTTGAATTGAGTCAGCAAAATATTACACCCGCCGCGAGTTTTGCTTCAAGACGAGTATCATCAGGAACGCAAGTATCATATTGGCTATCTATTTGGCTGTCTTTGATTGAAACGTACTAAGTAGCGGTACCAAACCGCAATCACAGGGAACATTAAGCTGCAAACGGGTTTATCTGGGACTTAAATTAAATACAGATTGATGGGAAATTATCACTCCAGTTTAACAGAACGATTTGCTTCGGGCTTAATTTTCTTCAAATATGATCAATTAAACTTTGAGATGTGCCCGTTAATCGAATGCTAAACTTAACATTATTAATTAAAAGAGGCTTGTTTGAACTTATAAATATTTACAAGGGTCGTCTTAATAAGCGCATTGAAAATTTCAAGGATATTGTACCAACCTATGTAACTTTTTACTGCGCAAAATAAACATAAAACAAATACAATTCACAAGCACTAAGATAAAGGATAAGATAAGGGATCTCATGCAGTCAACATTTGAATATGGCATCAACATAAATCACGTCTTTATCTCTTATGGGGTAGACAGAGACCAAGACCAGAGAACAAGACCTAAAGACCACGTTTAACATTATTGCGGGAAAGGAAAAATATGAGTCTTCAAAAACGCTCAAAACCTAGATATTATTGAATGTTTATGTAGTACGCACTTAATGAGGGACAAATTTTTAATCCAAAAGTTGACAAGTTTAGTTTGAGACTTGATTTAGCTTTGTTTTTTTTTTTGGTTAATTAAATATTTCAATGACAATGACAAACGAGCAAGTGGGTTACCTGAGGGTAAGCAAGCACCACCACCAATCGACACGCGCAACACTAGAGGTTTGCAGAAGCATTGCCAGTTTAGATTTCCTCTTGTGCCAGTATTTTCACCGGCTGTCTTACTCTCCACGTCGGAACATTCCACTCTCCATTTATCTATCCTTTAGGTTATGATGTCTCTGTTTATGTTTATTTCGTCTTATTTTCCCTGAATCGATATTATCACCAGCTGAAAGCAGTAATAAGCCATCTTTATTATGAAATTCAAACAAAGAAATATTAGTACTGCCAACAGTTCCGAGGTCAAAAACAGTTGTTGACGAAGAGCTAGAGAACATTGCATCTCCGCATTCTTCAAAAGGCCGCCATAAACATGCCGCCATTCGACTAACTTATAATTATATCCGTAGTAAATATGTGTACGTAATTAATAATGTCAAATTTATGTGGCGGGAGAGCACATTTGTTTTCGCGGGGGTAATCTCCGGCGACCCGAGGTGCCTCGCTAAACTGATTACGAGTTCAAATTAAGTCGTAAACTCGTAACACTCAAATTACAGCGCATTAACGTAGACATTGTTTTTCAGACCGACTTAAATCTCTGGAGTGAAAATTTGCGTATTTGATTAATTATAATTTTCTTGAGTGCGTAATGCAATTGATGTTAGCACGAGATTTCCTTGCCATCGAAAGGGTTTTTTTTTATATAAATTACACAGCATTAAATACATCAAAGGCAGCTTCAAATATTTTCTTTACTATACTTAAGATGCCGTAAAAATTTGGCCTTCCGTGAACCTTATCCTGAATTCCGTCAGAGCTTCATTTAATTTTAATGGAATATTTTATTTCAGCTGTTCGTTGTAATGGCGAACATTTTTTGTTTAATAATTGCTGACGCGACTGCTGCTGTAAAACACCAAACGGCCGTTAATGTAGTTGAAACAATTTTAAATGGTTTAATTATTATTACCGGCATTAAAAATTGCTATTTTGGTTCCGTTAATTGTGACACAGTGCGGAAACATCGGTCATATGCGAGGCGATGATTTTACTTTATTTTATGTAGATATTCTTTTTTTTATTAGCCTATTGCGGTGTCCCACTGCTGGGCAAAGGCCTCTCCTCTTGACCTCCACATCTCTTGGTCCGACGCAATATGAAGCCATTCCTCTATATACGCGTCCAAATTATCCCGCCATCACCTTCTAGGTATTCAATAAAATAAAAAAACATATTTGCTCGCCAGTCTTTACGAGATAGTCCACTATTAACTTAGTGATGACTACTTAAGTAGCTGTAATAGTTTTCTGTGTATTTTCCTAAATAATTAATAATAATGTATACTAGATTGGGTAGCTACACAGCTTTGAATAGTAATGGTAAGTTGCTGGATATGATAAATCTCGATTTAGTGACTAAATTTTCATTTAAAAATTGACAGTTCGGTACATTTATTGAATCTACTAAATGGCGATTTAACTTTTTCCAGCGAGTCGGCCTAGGATTTTCTAAGCTAAACTACGTACAGACGGACAGATATGACGAAATTTAAGGGTTCCTTATTGACCACGAAACCCTAAAAATATGTTGCTTATAATTGACTAAGCCCTCCTGTATTTACGTAATTAATTTAAAAACGATTTCGAGAGGAAAAACTGGAGTGAGATTAAATGCCTGCGAAATGAAAGAGACGATTTATAAATCGGAGGAGTTTCTAATAAAATCTTGTTTAAATCGAACAATGGGAGCGGAAGTATTGTGCCGACGCGCCCGCGCTGCGGAGAACGCACGGAATAATACTTACTCGCTCCTAATATTAAAAAGGTAGAAAATGATTTAAAATTCCCTTAGAATATACGAATAAATTGAGTTCGAGAGCTAACCCAGGCATGCACTTAATGCAGGGTCTAAATCAAATAATCCACAATGCTCAGGCACAAATATCTAGGCTAACTTTTGGTGAACGCCTCTACATACAACTTTATAATGAAGCCATTTTCGGAACAAATCAAATCAAATTTTAACTGTTACGCTGTAACGTAGAGTGACTTAATAATGTGCCCAAACAGCCATTTCCGTTGCCTACCCTGTGTTTAATAAACTGGCAAGAAATGCTAATTAATAATTTCTATAGAGACAAGTAACTTGGACGGTGAAAAAACAATAATTGTCTGAGCCTATTTATTTACCAACCACACGACAGCGCTACAATTACAAACTATAAACATAAATTACTTTTAAGAAATATCAAGACGTTAGCAGTTAGTTTTCCTTGTTTTGTAAGCCACTTAGAAAGCAGCGTTAATGCAAAGGGGCGTGACCAACACATTTCAACGCCTGGAAAGCGTCTACGGTTCACACTGATGGCCCGGCCACTAACTACAGGCGACCGGCGACGTGGCCAGCGTTTTTTCTGTCCATTGCGTGTGTTGCCAGGTAGCCGCTGTGTGGCGAGCGTCTCGGCCGCGCAATGGACTGAGAAAACAGCTGGCCACGCCGTCGGTCGCGCTTAGACATGCCCGGCGGTCAGCGTTCTTAATTGCAGCGTTGGGTCATAGGCGAGTTGACTGTAGGATTTAAGATTTTCTTGTTTTTAAACATTAACTATCCTGCCCAGCAGTGGGACGTATATATACGTACCTATATATATATAGTGGAACGTGATGATGTGATGAAACATAAACTGATAAGAGTTAAAAGAGTTTTTGACAAAGAAAAATAAACTAAAACCTGTGATCTCGCTAAGTAAATTATGAATCAAATCAATTTAATTTTTCATTAAAGTAGCAATCAAAGGCGGTTACAGTCGAGTCGAGATATAATATTAAAAAAATGCTGCTTTCGTTCGCTTATAACAATTTTGAAATTTTACAATTTTGTATTTATTATAATACTAGCTGTTGCCCGCGACTTCGTCCGCGTGTGTTTTTGTGATACTTACGGCTTTTCTCGATATCAAAATTATTATTATTATGACTATTAACTTCGTCACATAAACCACTGAAAGTGTGTACGAAACTATACTTTTAGAATTACGTCATGAAAATAATAATTTGCGACACGGAATCTTGAAAAAAAATCAAGTGCAAACTGGTTAATGACTCATCACATTTATTTATACTTTATTTTACAAATAGTTTTATTTATAGTTTTGTTTATAGTTTCTTTATTCAAAAAAGCTAAGTACAGTTTTAATTACATCACTATTAATTTCGCCAAACTATGACGCTTATTGGCGAATACTGCGCTCACTTTAACGATATTTGTACCCTGATTAATTTAAAAAATTAAATCTATTCTAACCAAATAATACATAAATGTTTACCTGTTTTTACCTTACAACTAACAATTCATTTACTAATCCGTTTTAATTAATATTTTGCGACTCAATTTTTTCTAGCAGAAGCTTTTTTAATTTATTTTCTTGGTTTAAGTAGGTACGTAATTACAGATTATTAACACTTATTATCATTCTACAAATTAATTACCTACAGGGGCCTTGCCATAGTTGCCATGATGTCTTAATGCGATTCAGTTTAGGTTCGCTCGCTGTCAGAATTATACTAAAAGCACCAACTTTTCACAATAAAATTCTGACATGTTCGTAGCGCAGGCGTTTCACGCCGCCCTCATATTAATATCAGGTTTTCAAATAAGAGTGCGTTCAAAAACCGAACACGTTGTTAATAATGGCGCAATAAATAAAAACAAAAGTAACGGTATTGCATATTGAACTTTAGGTGTTAGGTAAAGAACACAATTTAGGACGCCAATTTAGGTTGATTTAGGATCGACAAAAATCTCTTCGTTGAAAAAATGCCTGTACAGCATGTAATTATTATATTAATGTTTTTTCAAAATTGACACGCTTTTCCGGCTATTATGTCTTATGTACATTTGTATCTATCTATTTTCTTCGTAGTATTATTTTGTTTGTAACTATTACCAACTACTTATACCGAGGAAGCTGATTTTCTTGAGTTCCGCTATTTTGTGCGTAATCACTTAAAAAATCAAATTTCAAGAAAACTGAGAAATTATATTTACCTGTATTAAATTGGAAGTATTATTTAGCAATTTCAAAAGGTTACGCTTCATTGGTTTTTATTGTATAGGTGTATGAAGTTAATTAATTTTAAACACAAAACCCTCTTTTTTGCGCCTCTGGATGAGATTTAAAAAAAATGCTAAAACAGGTATTTCTTTATTTTTATTACTAAGTATTTATTCTGAGTTTCATGATTCTAGAACAATCTAATTTTATTTTTTCATACAAACTTTAACCCCCCTTTTCACCCATTTTTTCCAAAATTTTCCACAATTTCTGTAGCCTATATCCTATTCTGAATTTATTGGAATCGATTTGTGAACATTTCATTAATATCTGTTCAGTAGTTTTTACGTGATGCTCAGTCAAACAAACAAAAATTTTAAAAATGGTCTAATATGTTCAGTTACTGATTTTAAGTCACCCTGGTCGGTTTTTTTTTTTAAATCTTCAATGTACAGATTTTTTGGTCTCAACGATTTTATTATATGTATAGATGTAGTGCAAAAACCTGCACGGTTACACGCAGTCTTTACCCACGGTGTTCTAAATATCGCGAAACGAGAAATGCCAAAGCTTCTTAAATATTTGTTTTACAAAATGAATGTCCTTATTCGGAGCCTATATTTAAGACTGAAACCGCACTCGACAGGTTATTCTTTAATATAAGCTTCATTAAGCTTCTTTTAGTGGACAAGGTGTTGTATAGGTTCGTTTGTA
Source organism: Pandemis corylana (assembly GCA_949127965.1). NCBI lineage: Eukaryota > Metazoa > Arthropoda > Insecta > Lepidoptera > Tortricidae > Pandemis > Pandemis corylana. The sequence continues at coordinate 7,687,974 of OX421866.1, read as the reverse complement.
AACGTTCAGACAGCTTTCATAATTAGAAAATGAAATGAAGATGTCGGTTTTAAAAAAATAACAATACTATGGTCATGAATATTTTTCTGACTTAAAATCTGTCTAAATATTAAATGAACTTTGGCTTAAGACAGACTGTTGTAACTTATAATATTACACGATATTTGAACTACAGAAGTAATTAATCTTGGTAGATTTACTTAATCAAAGCAAAACAAGAACAATGAAGTAATTAAAACTAAAATTAAATTTATCCATCAAAGTAAGTAAGATATAATTTGAATAATGTTTAAGTTATTTATTATTAGTTTAAATATTTGTTGTTATGTTATAGTTATAGTAAACTGCAGCACATTAATTATTACTTGGTGTGTTACAAAAGGTCATCATAGAAATCAATAAAATACCTAATGTTAAGTTAAAACTATCAGCTTCGAAAATTTGTTATTTTTATATTATGAGCTATTTAGTAAATGAATAACTGATCTTCGGGTGCGGATCAGAATATATAAAGTTTAAAATTTATATTGGGTTAAAATACATAATGGTTCAAAATATATAATGGTATTTTCTGTAAAACTATTAGCTAGATGAAGTTATTAAGTGTAAGCTATAGACTGGTTTAGGTTAGGTTAGGTTTATTTTATAACAATCCTATTAATATGCCATTTCCTGAGAAAATCGCATTATATTTTGAACCATTATGTATTTTAACTCATTATGCATTTCAAACTTTATGTATTTTAATACGTACCCCTGATCTTCTAATGCAGTCGACACCCGTTTGCGCAGCATTTCATCTTAGATCTATTATTGCAACGATCCCCGGGACTAAATAACGGAGCAATAAAATTTCATAATGAAGGTAGGTAGGTAATTACGAGTATCTTATAAAAAACTTCAAAACTTGGAATCTAGAATTACTACTTCGAAATAAGCTTTTCAGAAAGCTCCTCGATAAGGATAGGTCAGATTACCTCTACCCTTGTATTTAAGACTAGCCTTCCGTCCGCAGCTTCGCCCGCGATAGATTAAATTTCCCGTAGGAATAGGTATTTTCCCGCGGTAAAAAGCAGCCTATGTCACTCAGTGATAATTTCGTTTTCTAGCGGAAAAAGAATTTTTAAAATCGGTCCAGTGGTTTCGGAGCCTATTCAATGCAAACAAACAAACAAACAAACAATCAAATTTTTCCTCTTTATAACATTATTTATACTAATTTAGTAAAGATTAGATGTTTTTTAGTATAGATTAGATGCTAGCCGCGGCTCCGTTTGCGAAAATTCGTTGGTTGCTAGATAGCTGGCAATATCCAATTTGACGGGATTTAAAGTATTCACAAATTTATAAATAGTGTTCCAAATCTATTAAATATGTAGATTTTGCGTTTAAGAGTAACAAAAGGTTTTTTAACGAATCAGGCATTACATTGCGGAGGTCCATTCCAATGAACAAAAGGGGTTATTTGACACGACAATAAACAAACCTATGTTCACAGCGCTGATATTTTACAACGTGCAAGCATAATTTCTCACTGACTTTACCTAGTTGTCGCAAGCAATTGTGGGGGACAATTATGTGCTCAGTAACCGGGCTCTATTATCATATAGATTACCTCGAATGGCCTCTAACGAATACAAATGTTCAGTGAAGCCGGTGCCCACGTTTGTAGATTGTAATATGCATCTTTCCGCGCTGGTTTTAAACGATTTTTATTTGCGCACTTTAAGTGATCAGTGCAGTACCGACTCCGTTAAATTAATGATATCCTTCTTATGTATCTGCGCTGTAAATGTTAACAACTGAAGAAATCTATAATTTTTTTAATCCTTTTTAGCTTCATTAGTCAGCATATTGACTCTGTTCTGATATTATGAGTTTTAAAAGCAATTTGCACTAACTTGATTGACCGTTCACAGATGTGTTTAGGATACCAACAGAATCGTCTGACTTTTAACTCATTTGTAAAATGATGCAGTTCTGGTAAAAGAAAAGATGTTTGTCTGTGGATGATGGATAAAGTCAATGCATATTAAGTTTAAAAAAAAGCTGAATTTGGATTATTTACACACTGAAGCTACTGGCAAATGACTGATGAGAGAGAAACTCTGTCTGTCTGACTGCCTGCATGTCAGTCTGCCTGTCTGTTACGTTTTCGCGTCTAAACCACTGAAATGATTTAAATGAAATTTGGTACAGATATAGTTTCAGTCCCAGGGAAAGACAGAGGGTAGTTTTTATCCCGGAAAATCGCATAGTTCCCGCGGGATACGTGATACGGGATAAGCGAATTCTGAGCAGACGGAGTAGCGGGCAACCGCTAGTAGTGTATAAACAAAACACTATTATGCTACTAGGATGATATTTATTGTTGTACTTAAGCTCCCTCGTGCTGTAAAGTGTTTGCGAAGCTATCTTTGTTCTGAAACCTCTCCGTACATTATGCCGGAAGCGGCGAAATCACTTGGGGGTTACCAAATCCCCAGCACTATAGATCTAGACGGGAAATTTCACGCTAGACCGAAAACAGCGCTTCGCTTATGCATGTTTATGAATGAATTTCCTGCAAAGTATTGTGACTCGACGAAAGATTGATACAAACGGCGCAAAAATAAAAGGTTAAGGGAGCGTGGTTCTGCGGCGGAACCGCGGGAACAATGCAGCCCCGGGCTTTGTCGTCGGCGGAACAAGGCTTTATTAAAAACCTATTTTACACTTATAATGTTCTATAAATTGCTCCACCTTACTCATTGTTTTTGTAACCTTTGAGACGGCGTCGCGGCTATGTTTCTTGGACTACGCCCGAGGACATACTTTATAATCCTCTTTGTTGCTCTAATTGAAGCCGCTGTTTCGTAATTAAGATTATTTTGTTCTACTAAAGTTCAGTAACATTTTAAGTATTAGCGCGTAGAGAAGTAACGACACTGTGAGGTTTAATTCTGCTTTTTTATCACAAGATTACATGCCACACATTTTACAAGTTTTTTTATTTGTTTTGTTTGTTAATAAACCGGCAATCGTTTTTATCGTTGTTTAAATCTTTTACTGATTCAGTTATATTGCAAATCCTTTAGTTTAATTAATATTTGTACTGACGCTACAACAGAAATTTTGGGAGTAACGAAATGAGGAGAAGCAAAACATAACACTAAATATCACCGAGGGAGGGTAGGGTAGAAAAATGATCAAAAACAGCACGTGATCATTGACGAGGAGCCTATGGTTGACCAGGTACCTAAGTGCTCTCCCATTTTTGACCGAATTCAAAAAGGGCGTTTTCAATTCGTCGGTATCTTTTTTATAATAATACTAACAACTTATCATAATAAAAACTACAACGCCGATTACCTATCATATTGACTTGAAATCTTTGATGTTTCAAACCGCTCAAATGACTGTGAACTTTTGTGATGGTAAAAGAATCTGGGGGTACGGCAGTGTCCCTGCCAAGTCGAGCTTTCCTTTGTCGACTAGATACAACCCGTGTGCGTAATTTTATAATCCACCGTACAAAACCACCTTAATCAGATTACCCTTGTATTGTGCGGGTCAATGCGAAAATATCAGACTTTGTAAAGTAATCGTTCTTTGGCCCTCGTTAAATCCTATGCCTGCAATTAAGAAGGGCATTTCTGAGTAGGGCCGTAAACTGATTACTTAAAATGAAGCGGTAACACCCGGCATTACCGTCCTCATTTACATAAATAAATGTTATTTTGGAGCAGAACGCTTATTTTCTGTTATTTTATTACGGCTAAGGAACCGAATGTTGACATGGCAACGTTTTCTTTTCACTTTGAAGCTTTTCTCGTGAGCTTAGAGTTGGTATGGCAACTAACTGTGTAGAAAACATAATGACAATTTCGTGAGATTGATTGGGGCTTGCCAAGATCGTGGTAAAACCCATAATTTTTAGTAAAAAGTCAACGGTAAAGCGGCTTTAGCTGTTTAATGACCCGTTTGAAGACATTCTTCCACGTTTGAATGTTATCGAAATTTACACAAAAACTAATAATTAACCGGGACGCGTAGGCGTGCAGATAGATAAATAGACAGATAGACAGACGCATGGACACAAGTGATCCTATAAGGGTTCCTTATGAGTCACGGAGCCCTGAAAATACAGACGACAGTAAAATAACTTAGACAATGAACACAATAACCACCAAATTATGTATACAGCAGCGCGAAACATAAACTAACCCATTTAATGTTAGCATCAACTTGCAATTATCCGTTTTAACGTATCCACTGAATGTGTTAACGAAATCGAGGTGGAATGACCGGTGTATTAGCAACAAAAGCTGCGTGTGTCCATTTATAAAATCGTTAGTGCCACAACAAACGCTCGTAATGTCCAAACCGCGGAATGTAGCTGGCGTAAGCGGATTGCAACGTTCGCCCATGTTAAGGTTTTAATACAGTGACAAGCGGTAACATGTTGCAGAACCGATTCTAAATTATAACGGAATGAGGGGTACTTACCGTATTTGTTCTCACCAGTTGGCGCCACTGTAGGTATCTTAGATTTTTGCCCTTTGCCTCGATGGGCTTCTGCCTTCTGCGCGGGAGGAGAAGCTACTGGTACCTTCTGTTTTTTATTTGCTTCCAGACCACGAAGGATACGATTCTAAATGATAATGAAATGAAAGCTACCTTATTTGTATGTATGTATGTAAACTCTTTATTGCGCAAAATAAACACAAATCAAATACTATTGACAAACTCTCTTGCAGTCAACCTTTGAGTGGATGAGAAGAGTATTTGTGCTCACCATTATCCTTGTAAATCATATTAACCGTATTAAAAGTAATGCTAACGCAAACTCACATTATTCTGGATCTGCTTTAATGCTTCTCATGCTACACTAGCCTTCATTGGTTAACAATTACCCCACTGTTAAGCATAATTTCCTGCAAACGGTTCACTCCGCATCGGATCAATTCAATTAAATGTTTGATAATATAGATACTATCAATGATTCCGCCAATTCTCGTAGCGAGGTTGAAGAAGACAGTACGAGACAAAGATACGCATCGGAAAGTAATTTATTTGTTCCGTCGTTTTTTTCGTTTTCTAAAGCATTAAGTAACTTATATTGTACGGTACTGTACGGGTGTAATCTTATACTGTATTCAGGAGTACCTTGCATAAAAATAATAAATAATAAATATTAGGGAACAATTCACACAAAGTGACCCAGCCCCATTGTAAGCGCTAGTAGGGCTTGTATTATGGGTACTAGACAACGATATAAATACCAGGATTCGAACCCGGGACGCTTGCTTCGCAAGCAGGGTCACAAACAACTAAGCCAACCACGTCGTTATAAATCATGCATAATAAGTTAACCATTTAGAATAGCGTTTGGACCATGGATAACAACGTTTAGATAGCTACGAATTTCAAACTAGTTACTAATTTGTTTCAAATATTTGTTTGCTCAAATGACAACAACAGAGAAAACTGTGGCAATATTTTTGTGTTCGTTAATCTGTCTAACTAATTCAGGTAATTTGACTTGACTTTGATACTGCGACTGCGACACTCGTATGCACGCGTACACACGCACACGCTGACAAAAGTACAGACGTCACCACGCTCGTGTAGTAGTAAAAGTGCGTATTTAGTATGAAGTGTCCATACACTGTATTAACGCTGGTCGCTTTTGCCAGCATACGCGCCTCTACCCTTACGGTAAACGGTCTCTCAGTTTCAGATTAGGGCAATTTGATGATAGCAGGTGTAACATTTTTAACGCAAAACTTTATTGTATACTTAAAATACAATTGACGTATAAATTAAAAAATATATATATGACTAACATTTTCTTATAATCGATTTATACTGCTTAATAAAATACAATGTAATAATTTGAAAAATGCCCACATTGGTACGGAACTGACATGGAACTTATGTATTTTTATAATATGGAATGTTAACTTGTTTCTGTATGAGTAGGTACATAAAAATTAAAGCAGTTTTTAAAACATATCCTATCCAACTAATATTATAAACGCGAAAGTTTGTAAGTATGGATGGATGGATGGATGGATGTTTGTTACTCTTTCACGCCAGACCTGCTAGACACATCTGAATGAAATTTGGAACATAGATAGATTATAGTCTGGAATAACACATAGGTTACTTTTTATCCCGGAAAATTGCGTAATTCCTGTGGGATAGCGATAAACAAATTCTATGCAAACGAAATTGCGGACAACAGCTAGTTAATTATATCGCCTGCCGAATGCAATAAGGGCACAAGTCAAAAAACCAATAAGTCGAGAAACGGCTACTTAAAGTTTTGAGAAACAGGTGTATGACCACCAAATTGGCCATATTTTTTTTTATTTTAGAAAAACGTACCTGTTCCTGAGATTTTCTTTTTCTTTGGCATATATAGCTTCGAATGAATCCGTTAATTACATTTATAATAAAATACATTTGAAATTGTAAGGGCCTAAACATGGGTACTTAGTGTTGTGCCTTTGTTGCAGAAAGTATTTTATGCAATTTCGTGATGTGCCTGAAGTCATGCTAATTATTATAAGTATAATCAATAATATAAATGCAATAAATTAATGATAAATTTAAGAAAATGCTAATATAAAATAAAATCAAAATCAAAAACACACGAAATAGGATTGGTATCAATTGTTTTCTATTTTTTTTTATAATATCAGTATTAATTTCGTCGTACCCTATAGATTTCGTATTATTTAATGACATCCTATGCGTTTCTTTTTTCTGACACCGGTGTTATGACGATGCTATTATTTCGTGCATTACCATGTATGTATTGTATGTGCATTTGGGGTGTTTGAGGTTGTTTAACTGAACCTGCTAGTTCTGTGTAGTAAGTATTAAAATTTGATGCTATTTCAAAGGGGTCCGTTATCATTTTATGTTTTATTATCAGTTTATTAACACACCGCAAGGTGTGTTTATAGTATTATTAGTTTCATTTTTTATTATTTAAATAAATAAATATCAGGGAACAATTCACACACAACCTAAGCTAATCCCAAAGTAAGCGCTAGTAAGGCTTGTATTATGGGTACTAGACAGCGATACTCATAATTATAAACTCATACTTATTATTTGCCACGAGGCTCTGCATTTATTTTTAATGTTGATCAAATATTTGTTATTATTTAATCTTTGCGCAGTATCTATGCATTTTTTAACAATTTAGTGTATCTGTAATATTCATGTTTATTTTGTTCGGTTCTTGGTTTTTATAATATCGAAAACGAAGTAATCTTTTCTTTTGCAGCTAATTTTTACTCCTGTTGTCATCCATTTTGGAGAATTATGATTTGTATTGTTATTTTTTTCCGCATAACAGGAAAACATAGCTTATAAAACAATACGGTCAAGCCGTGAAACTGATTGAATGCGACATTGAAATCACTTTTTTATAAATATATATCTGAAAAAGATAGACTTCACAAACATTTCTGAAATTTATTTATATTCTTCTTCTTCTTCTTCTTCTTATGGTGCCTCTCCAACTAGTAAAGGTTGGCAGTCAGCTCCGCATACTTTACACGGTCCCTGGCCAAGTTGAAAAGCTCCGCTGCACTTGTGATTCCAGTCCATTCCCGGATATTTCGCAGACAAGATTTCTTCCTGCGCCAAACAGCTCTTTTTCCAGCCACTTTGCCCATGATTATAAGCTTTAAATTAAAAGCTCGTATCTTGTGTGCCTCAGCACATGTCTCAAATAAGCAACTTTTCTTTTTTTGATGGTCTACATCAGTTCACACTCCTTTCCAACCCGACGCAGGACCTCAACATTGGTCACCCGATCCGTCCATCTTATGGCCAACATGCGTCTATCTATATGCCCACATTTCAAATGCTTCTACACGTTTACTGAGTTGCTCTTTAAGGGTCCAGGCTTCACATCCGTATAGAAGTATGGGCCATATATAGCATTGCAGTAAACGGATGCGCAGACGTATTTTGAAACTGATTTTATATTATCAATGTTAAAATCTCTTTTACATTTAAAATAATGTCCTTGGTCTTGACCTTAAACCTTAACATTTGTGCTGTGCCATGATCAGAAATGCCGAGAGGTAAAATGGCAGCATAGGCCCTTTTTACATTGCTCAATATATTGTCTATGCAGGTTTTATCCTTTGTTGGTTCTTTTAAATGAATTGTTAAATTATAATTATTCGATATGTCTATTAGTCTGTTACAGTCGTTACTAATTGCTAGTGTATTAATGTTGAAGTCACCACATACGAATATTTTTTAAATTTAGATTTAGTGTTCAATTCGTGTAGTAAAATATCTAGCTTGTCAAGAAATAAGTTAGCGGATGAACTTGGAATTCTGTACAAACAAATTACTACAGCATTATGTTTGGGTACCTACCTCAATTAATATCACAGTACTCAAAGATCCTCGATACCGACATTTTCTGCACAAAATCGAGTTCCTTACAAGTTACCTCTGGCATTGCCAAGATACAGACTCAGCTTCTATTTTGATCTCGGGAAAAGCTACTGGTCAATGCGTAATAATTGTGAACTTATATATTTTTTTTCATTTCCAGATTCGATGAAAGTTTCTGTGAGACATATAATATCTGGCTCATTGTTTTTCTTGTATATTTTCGTGAATTCATTATGCACAATCAATGTTCACAAGTGTCCTAAGAACATAATATCACAAGACACAACTTAAAATTTAACTCGAATGATTATGCAATAAGGGCACAACTAAGAAATGCCGTTATTGCATGAACAGGGTAGGCCATTTCGTCACATGCAAGAAGGGCATTTATGCCCTCTAAATTCTGCTAGAGTTAACTTTTGAAAATAGTCTTTAATGCATACGATAAAACGATCAAATTAGAACACGATTCCGGGATAAACTCAAAAACCGAAAATTTTTAGTTCGGCCCTTTTTGCATTCAGCAGGCGATATATACAATACAATACAATACAAATACTCTTACTTAGTCTCTATGATGTTGTTTATCAGCAACTACTTATGAAATTAAATATTCATAGAAAATATTTGTTCAAAGTGTAATACATTTATTTTTACCGCACTACGGTACGGCAAAGCCAAAATAGGTTTATGAATTTGATCTTCTTATCAGAACAAAATAAATGAGGTATCGTTGGAAGCGTCTTGATCGTCCGCTGGTTATAGGCTATATGGCGTGTCACTAAATCTAATGTAGCGCCCTCTAGCGGGCATAAAGTAGTTACTCTGTTAATAAAAGAAGAGATAAATATACCGCGTTTGGCATCATTGGAAAGGGCGTTAATTGTACATATCAAAAATATATACGTTACTAGCATGTGCTTGTGACTTTGTCCGTATTCATTCACACTTCATCCGTATTTTATGCGCAGTACTAAGATACATTGAAACATCAAAACAGTTGAAATAAAAAAATAGAAACTAAAACCCAACTAGAACAAAAAACGACGCTGAAAAGGTATGAAACAAGATTTGAGAGAGATGTAGTGACACATATTCAAGCCTGAAAAGCCGTGATCACACGTTACATAGTTACCTACCGTCGTTTTCGACGTCGTTTTTGTCGTAGTTGGGTTTATGAAAAATATAAATAGGCTATTTTGATATTACCGTTGAGTTATGACTAGCATAGCTCTGTAAAGTGGATGTCTAACGTTTTGATGTTCGTATCAAAAAGAATATTTCATACCTACTTACGCAGGTAAACAAATATAAGTCTAGACTTCTTCTTCTTCTTAATTGGTCCTGCATTTATCCCATTTTTATTTGGGGTCAGCCCTCCTAGTATTCCTGCGCCACATCAAACGATCGTGGGTTGTCTCCGTTGCCGTATTGGTGATCTTTAGGTCGTTTTTTATGGTTTGTGTCCAGGTCATAGGTGGTCGTCCTCGGCCTCGCTTTCCCTCCTCCATGGCGAGTACTCGTTTCGTCATGTAGTCATCCTCGCGTCTCATGACGTATCCGTACCAACGTAGACGGGCCTCCCTCATCGGCGATACAAGCAACCTTAAAAGTTCCGCGGATGTGTTCATTCCTTATCTTATCAACACGCGTTACTCCTCCCGCCCAACGAAGCATCTTCATTTCGGTGGTGCGCATTTTCCGTTCTTCCATCTTGCGCATTGGCCAATACTCAGATCCGTATATAAGAGCGGGTCTTACGGCCTTCTTAATATAAGTCTAGACTTATTAATGGTAAATAACTTCTGAGAATTTTTCGTAAAAACTCCGTACTTTGTGTACCTACCTTGATATATTATCAGACCCCTATGAAAAGGAATCGTAAACGCACAATTACTTACAAGTAGGAAAAAAATTATACACAGCGCTTACTCAAACAAATTCTTGACAGCTTTGGTGTCATTGAATTTTTTTGATGCCCGTTTCAAAAGTTTTTTACTTGGTACTTAGCAATTCCATGTCAATTCTGAAGACTACTGATTGCTTAGTAAACGGAAAACGACAATAACACCGAGTAGAGGAAATAGAAGTCGTATATTCTTTAATTTATTGTTTATTTGCAACAAGCACTGCCCGCAAGCGGGAAGGCTATTTCTTCTTACCTCCGATGCGGCTACCTTTATTTTAATTTTAAACACAGATAAAAACAGATTGTACATACTATATACAGTATTTCTGGTTTTGGTAAATTTATGATTTTTTTATTTATGTTTATTTATTTATTACTCACTTTTCCTACACAAAATCCATGCTGTTCTGTTCTGGGAGTAAAGAAAAAACATAAAATTTACCAGTTGCTTCTCTTCCCGCGCAGATGTAAAAGCCCATCGAGGGAATGGGCGAAAGCCTTAGGAATCACGTTATAGGCGATGCGGCTTGCAACCCACCACTATTTTGATATCCCTTTCCAGCTATACGCCCTTATTCATGCTAAACGTGGCCTTAAGGTTTTGTTACCTTAGTCTCTGTCTACCCCGTAAGGGCTGAATACGTAATATATGTATGTATTTATGTATGTATTCCTACATAAACTTATTTGTGCTGATTCCGGTCCAACGCGTTTTATGCAAGGATGTGAAGGGTTTGACTAAAAATCAGCACTGCAGGCACCTACTGCAGCATAATGCTGCGTCGAATTCCTTTTCGGCATCAACAACTCAGTATGTTTTTCTACTAGTATAAGAGTCTGTGTATTTTTTGATGCCGAATAAAGTTATGTCTATGTCTATGTCTATATTAAGTCAGCGAGAATCATAGTAGAATTGAATAAGTACTCATATAGGTTATTATTAAGTTTTTCGGTGATCCTAGCCGTGGCGCTTACAAGCGTACCTACATAAATGCTGCTGCGGTAAAAGGTGTGAGCAACTCTTCAAACAGTGCCAAATACTCGCACATATTATGATATCCTTTAAACGACGTCTAATTATAATTAAAACCTGGTTTATAGTTAATTAAAAATTTGCTAACAGAATTCTGCGTTAACTTGAAGCGCTTGTTTTGGTACCTACTGTACACTAAATACATATTATCACATCTTTATCCCTTACGGGGTAGACAGGACCTAAGGTAACAAAACTTTAAGGCCACGTTTAGCATGATTAAGGGCGTATAGGTGGAAAGAGAAATCAAAATACTGATGGGTTGGTAGCTGCATCGCCTATAACACGATTCCTAAGACTCGCCCATTCCCTCGATGGGCTTTTACCATCTGCGAAAGAAGAGAAGCAAATGGTAAATTCTATGTTTTTTCTTTATTCCTAGACCGGCATGGAAGAATAGTACAGTAAATATGATGCCAAAAACAAAGAAATTACCACATTGTGTGCGTATTGTTGGGCAGTAAAAAAATAAACCTTAACAAATAGATCACTCTACCCATTAAGCACTGCACTAAAGTTCATCTCACTACGTGTCGTTGAATATGTGCATACTGAGCTCTTGAAAAATATATGGCAGATTAAAGCCTTTGACCAGAGCAGCGATACAATGGAAGGCAGTGGACCTAATATGAGGAGTTCATTAACATATAGATTACCCACGGCTACCGGTGGTGACGAATGCCAATCTCACGGCCATGTTGTTGTTGAAATTACCAATAAAATCCTGAATTCTGTCGTTACCGTTTGCTGATTTTGCATGAAATGTTTTTGGGTGATTGAGCTACGTGTAAGCAACATGTCAGCGCAAAGCGAATAAATGAGAACGGACACGGATTTTTTTCACCATTATAATAGCCTCGCTTGAACTAATGGAATAACATTTTTAATCGAATCAATAGCTCAAAGGGTGGAGTGAAAGATATTTCATTAAGTGGTTCTTATGACAACCGCAATCATCAAAATGTAGAAAAAAAAATCACAGTTTAAAAAGCGCGTTCCGTTTTTGGGTTCTGTTATTGACAGAAGAAAGTAACAAGAAAAAATATTTATTGTTGGCGACTGACTGCGTTGGAGCCTCCTTTTAGTTCATAATTTGTATATTAACTACTTCAATATTGTATATTCCAATTTTAAAATACCTTTCTTTTGTGTTGACATCAACTTCCAAAACAGTTGGTCTGTCAGGTTGCTAGCATAAACAGCTGTTCCGTATTAAGGTTCCTAGTTAATTTGTTTGTTTGTTAGTCTGTGTTATTAAACCATAGCGGAAACGTTTTTAAATTCTGTCGTCACCATTTATATTTCTAAACGATACTGAAAACTGCCTAAACTAAAGCTATAGCCGGGAATCGAATCCGGATTCTCATTATTCCGTGATGCGTACTTTTACCCCTACACCACACATAGCAGATGCGTAGCCTTCGAATTTTTCTACCTCTACCAGCTGTCACGAGACTTTTACTAAGCGATTTTTCCGCCAAGCGCCATCTGTTTGAAGTAAAATTCTTATTCATTTGATAAGAAATGTTTGTTTTTCTGTGCCAGATAACGTGCTAGATTGTTTTGAAAATAAGTGGTATAAGTATCATTGCAGTTATTAAAGTCAGAAGGGTTTAACAATCTCCTATTGTACACATCACCGTTAACTTATCACTACGTTGTTGGTCTATTCTATGCTGGTCCGGGAGTAAAGAAAAAACATAGAATGTACCAGTTGCTTCTCTTCCCGCGCAGATGGTAAAAGTCCATCGAGGGAAAATCGAGTGAGCGAAAATCTTAGGAATCATGTTATACGCGATGCGGCTGGCAACCCATCACTATTTTGATTCCCCTTTCTACCTATCAATAGCAATCATGCTAAACGTGGCCTTTAGTTCTTGTTACCTTAGGCTCTGTCTACCCCGTAAGGGATAAAGACGTGATTTATGTGTGTATGTATGTACGTATGTAGAAAAATTTGTATCTGAGCTATGGAGTATCCTTCGGGGTATCAAAATACCAAAAATAGGTTTTCCTAGAGATTGAGTTAGACTGATTTTCCGGCCCTAAAACTGTCGTATATCAATGTTATTGAAAGCGTTACAATCGTTTTCGATATCTCAAAACTATGTTCAAAATACATGCATACATACATATATCACGTTTTTATCCCTTACGGGGTAGACAGAACCTTTTTTATGGTGTGGAAAATGCGTCTTATGCATCCGCTCGGTACGGGTTTACCGGGGGTATGTGGGGCTCTCCCGCGACGGCAGGCATACCCACTAAAAACCACACGGGTTCCCTTATTCGGTCGTATGTGAGGCGTTACGGGAGCACTCGGTGTCACCCTGACGCCCCACGACCTCCCCGGGATGGGGTTCCCTCTTCGCGGCACCTGTGCAATGCAGGTTTGGGAAATCCCGCCCTGCCACGGGGTAGACAGAGCCTAGGGTAACAAAACCGTAAGGCCACGTTTAGCATGATTAAGGGCGTATAGGTGGAAAGGGAAATCAAAATAGTGATGGGGTGCCAGCCGCATCGCCTTTAACATGATTCCTAAGACTTTCGCCCATTCCCTCTATGGGCTTTTACCATCTGCGCAGGAAGAGAAGCAATAGAGTTTTCTATGTTCAAAATGTCTGCAAATATTACTGGTTTAATAACATATTATTAAAAGTTATGCCAGCAAAAACAAATCTCTCTTTAATGGAATATGAGTGTGTAAAAGCGTGTTTATTTTTCAAAGCACCCGATGCTTTTTGTATAAACCACGCAATTATTCATCTACAAATTGGAATATAAAGCTCCGACTGCATTCGCATAAAGAAGTATAATTACCGTAATCATCCTTAGCTTTGCTTTAATAAACGTGTTTTAAATCACCACTTCATTTTAATTTAGTTTTAACTGTTTGTTGACATGAAATAAACGAGTTAGAGGAACAAAAAATTAATTACACAAAGAAAGTACGTTTTAGGATTCCGTATTGCAGAAGGAAAAAACGGAACTCTTATAGAATCACTTTCTTGTCACCGTCCATGGTTCTGCTAGACCTTTTTCTCAGGAACTAGTAAAGGTAGAAGTTGAAAATAGTACCAAATAGTTAGGTTTACGGTCTCTTCGAGTAAAGTTGTGAAAGTCAACTCAATGTAAAGACATACATTGGAAAACGTTTTCATACAAATTGCCGTGATCTCCAAAAATAAGGGCTACTTCCAGTGGTCCTAGAGACTTGTAATTTGGTATGAAGGTAGGTCTTATAGCACGACTAATGAAATAAGTCTAAAAATCTATTTTTGTCGCTATACATATGTAAGTAACCAATATAAAATGACCTCACACTACCTACATTTTGCTTAGGAGCTGAGTTTGAAGACAGTTCCTCTGTTAGGTTGCTAGCATAAACAGCTGTTCCGTATTTAGGCTTCTAGTTAATTTGTTTGTGTGTTAGTCTGTGTTATTAAACCATTTAAACCATAGCGGAAACGTTTTTAAATTCCTTCGTCAACAGCCACTGTATTTAAAAAGACCTTCGGATCCGTTGTGCTTTCTCACTCACTCCTATGGGTAATGCATGAATCACCCAAATGTCGTAGGAGCTCACGTACTCGTACTAGGTTTATTGTATCGTCAGCCGCGGATCTACGACTTTTTCGAACCGGGGCAAAACCTTGGCGGTGGCGCCCCCTGCCTTCAGTGTTTGAGAAAAACTTTTTTTTCGAATTCATGTCTCAAGGATTTGGCGCTCTCATGAAACTGCTGCCCGGGGTAAGTGCCCCGCGGTTTGCCCCCCACCCCCTTTAGATCCGGGGCAGTGTATCGTATACAGCAGAGCTGACGCTGGTACGTGGCGTGGAAAGTAAGACAGTCGGTGAAATTACTGACAACTGATATTGATATAGGTATCTCAGCAATCGTCTTGTAATGCAGTTGTCCATGAGTGATGGTCCTCACTTACCATCAGGTCACCCACGTGCTCGTTGCCTTCCTTGTCGTATAAAAAGAAACTGACAAATCCTCTGCTTTGATGCTGCCTAGATTAAAGTCTGGATAACAAATTGTACCAGTTAGTACCTAGAATAATGATAATGTCAGAATGACATTACAAACTCCAAACTTGGTCTCCGGTCCGCATACAAAGCAAGCAGCATCCCATTCGAGCTGGCAAGTAATGTCATCGACGGAATCCTAATTTGGAATTCAAGTGATTCCCAGCTAGTGATCTGTTGTAGAACTTTAAAGCTGGTTAATTACTTGTTGGCACTAATTGTTAGTCGAACTAAGTTATTTTAACATTAACTTTTATTATAAATGAAGGTTTTCACATCCTACTAATATTATAAATGTGAAAGTTTGTGAGAATGTTTGGATGTTTGTTACTCTTTCACGCCAGAACGGCTGGACAGATCTGGATGAAATTTGGAACATACAATACAATACAAATACTCTTTATTGAACACCACAAATCAGTACAAAACAATACAGAAACAAAGAACAAAGTAGACAATAGGCGGTCTTATCGCTTAATAGCGATCTCTTCCAGACAACCAAAAAGCTAAATAAGTTGGAGACAGTTTAACATAGCTAGGCTTAACATAGATAGATTATAGTCTGGAATAACACATAGGCTACTTTTTATCCCGGAAAATTGCGTAATTCCCGCGGGATAGCGATAAACGAATTCTATGCAGACGAAGTTGCGGGCAACAGCTAGTATATTATATTTCATAGGTATGGTGACTTGACACAGATGAATAATAGACTTGTATTTACGGAAGACCACTCTGTAGTATCATTGATTTGATAAGAAGTAATTTGAATGCCATATTACCAAAATGTCCTATGAATTCTCATACAAGATAAATATGTACGTACATACATTCATAAATCACGTCTTTATCCCTTACGCTTACGGGGTAAACAGAACAAATTAAAGATCGTGGCTGTACCACGGACCTCCCCTATAAGAAGGTCGTTAATAAACGCGGTTTCAATATAACGGCAATGCTACGTTCGTATCGTATGGTAAGAGATGAAAAAGTACAAGAGTACAAAGCGAAAACATGTAATTCAGAAGTTTGAAGCACAAGTGCCCAATGCAAAAGAATTCGGCAGCGGCGGCGAGCCTTGAACTTCTTTGAACCGTCGTGGAGTATTTAAGTGGACCCTCGTATTAAGGGTACGATCCCTCTTCTCGAGGCTTTTTTAAGCAATTGAACACGATTAAGCATCCCATTGGTGTTTCTCAAAGATGTATAACAGTACTCGAGATAGGTCTTTGAACTGATTCCTTCTTGGTCACCGTATCGCTGAATCTAAAGCCTAGTTTAGACGTATAAGAAAAATGCTGCAAGTATTCGGACGTGTTGGATGTCATCGACCAAGTGCCGCAATGTAATGCGATTTATTTTTCTTGCAAGTCTGAACTGGGTTTTAGCACAGTATATATATAAGCTAAAGCAGTAAGGAAACTGCGAACAAATCGGTTGAAACGAAACACGCACACAGGCGCGCGCTTTACACGGCCCCTAAGCGGACCTCGTCCACGTCCACGTCCACGAGATCCGCTTAGGGGCCGTGTATAGCGCGCGCCTGTGTGCGTGTTTCGTTTCAACCGATTTGTTCGTAGTTTCCTTACTGCTTTAGCTTATATATATACTGTGGTTTTAGTCTTGTTCTTCGTCTTAGTGGCTGAAGACATACAATCAGCAATTAACATTCATAAGTAGATGAACAGTTTTCATACTTTATTGATATGTTTATTGATCATTATTCATTAGAACTGAACGCTCTTACGAAATGCCACAGGCAACGATCAGTTACATCTAAGTACATCTATTTTATTGTTATTATTATTACAAGCTTTATATTAACTTGCAATAGTTGCAATGTACGTATGAATGTATGTGTATATTGTATGTAAGTACTTATGTATGAATGTAGAGGTATGTTTGTCTGGGTGGAATCTTGCGACTCAATTTTGAAGGAGTTATCTTCATCCGGTTGAACAGAAATTTTGCATACCTACTTGTGTAACAACACAATACAATACAATAATCTGGTAGTAGAATCTTGGCGGTCTAGTCAGGATCGTCTCCGCAGGAGAGAACTCTTCAACGGTTGGTCCCACTGACTTGAAATTTGGTTGACACATGTAGGACGGATGACAATGCAAGTTCAACAAAAAGTACAGTCAGCAAAAAAGCTTGTAACTAAAATTATTTTTTTAGGTTAGGTTACATTCTAAATTTTTTATACGAGAAATAGTAGCTATTTAACAGCGCTTTGCTCTCATCCATTTGATTGATCTAATGACAGTATCGCACATAATCCTCATTCAATATCTTCCTCATGCTATCTATTTCCCACAATATATAGCGACGTTGCCCTGACGGAGAAGCGTCGATTGCAAATTCAATTATTATTGACGAAATTAGGTTAGTTCATAATCTAAAGTAGAATGGTGATGTACGAGTACATTTATACCTATATCGATAAATAGTTCGATAAACACCGACAAATTTTGGGTGTGAGTATGAATTTTATAAACCTAAGCAATATCCCTGTAATGACAAGTACCTGGAATACCGTTTTCTACGACGTTTTCTAGAAATGAAACCTAGCTAGATCGATTTATCGTCCCCGAAATCCTCTCCATACCAAATTTCATGAAAATTGTTGCAGCCGTTTCCGAGATTGAGATTATATAACATACACGTTTCAAGGAATTAGATTAACTCTAAGGATAATTAAAACGAAGTAAAAATTTGTCATTACTTATTTGGTTGAAAAAAAAAACTTACTGAAAATATCAAGTAAAACTATTGATTAGTGCCTATTAATGTAAGGATGCCATAATTAGGTACAACTTGCTTTCTAAGAATAGGGATAACAACTCGTAATACATCGTCTATCATTACAATTTTTACTTCGTGAAAATTCTTGCCGAAAAGGATATTGTTACAATGGAATTAAATTAAAGCGCCAGATTATACAAGGCCAACGAAACACAATAACCATTATTCATGCAAAGCATTGTACTTAGCCAAAATTAAATATGAACCAATAAGTCGTATTTCCATTGTTCAGGAACGTAGAAAGAATTAAGAGTTAGTCTAGATAAGTTCATTCCGAGTTCAGAATATATTGAAAGTATTTAATTTATTCTGTTTTGCGCGCGGGTAAATACCATAAAAAACTAACTTTAAAAAAACTGCCGCGGGCTAATTTTGTGCACAGTAAAACTCTTCCACTTTTTGACACGTTTTGGTGTACAATATTTGAATGCACCATAAATAATTATATTATGTAGATCTGGAAAACGGTTCTAACTATTTTGACGAAATTTACTTTATATATTCTTAGGGAGCAAAAAAAAGGAACCGAGCCTCATTTCAGGGAAAAGGGCTTTTATCGCATCGAAATAGTTGCCCGGGTAAACGAAACTAATGTGGGCACTTCAACCTCTATATCCTGTACTTACTCTGGAGCAAGTACCGTTAGTAGTTACCGCAAGTCCTTTTTTCGCCGCCTTTTCCAATTGTCGATTGGCGATTTTGACTTACTGTCGATTTTGTTTTACTTCCATCGAGCTCGTTTTATCGACGTCGTCACAGCGCAGACGATAAATCTATCAGTGCTCAAGGAACCCTCCTACACAAGGACGGCTCTCGGTGCGGAATCTGGATTATCTTTCGCAATAAACCAATATGCCATTGCCAACTGTGTACAAAGCACATACACCCCTACAAAGCCGATTGGCCCCCGCCTGTCCGACTATCTGACGAAGAAAAGGTCTATTGTATTTGGCACTCCTTTTGTGCTGAGATCTGTCGCTTATACCCCCTATGATGTTTAAAAGTTATGCGTTCAGATACACTAGTTTCAAATTTTTATTTTACTGAATTTTCAAACTCATTTTTACGCATCGCTAAATATTAAATCATTAAATATATTGACATGAAAATATTGTAGGTATTTTATTCCGTTATAATTTCAGCCTCCAAATTATGTACGACGAACTTGGGAAATCTAAAAGCTATACACTGTTTTACTTATGTTTGACCAAGGTATACTTTATGAAAATTTGATGTAGCCAGGTTTTAGTTAACTTCCAGCATTCATTGTTTTGATTAATATGAGATGTAATAACAAACCGCCACGTTATCGTCTATTGTTTCACCATTTTCGTTTTATTTATCTAGATCCAATAATATTGGGTTCATTAGTTCCGAAAGCAGAGATTAGTAAGGCGTGGAGAGATATTATGGCTGCTCTGTTTCGTTCTAGTAAATCAGCAATTAAGATACTAGCCTCGATAGGGCCGCACAATACATCCATTATTGTCTTTAACGGCCTATAATTGCCAGTTGGACCATTATGTGAGCTTTGCGAGGAAAAATATATCGTAATTTCAAGATATTGCTTTTGTTCAAATGTTGAGAGCAGATAAATAGGATTTTGAATTAAGTACCTTGAGAGGCCAATAAGTCTTTTGTTTGATATCCGTGTAATATTTTAGAGGCACGCAGTAACTACGTTCTCATCAGACAAATGTGGAGATTTTGAACAGTTGGCTATGTATCAGATAACTCGATAGTTACTTCTCTATAATATTACTCTTGTCTGCGATTTGCCCAACTGTAGGCACAATAAAATGGCTGGCTAATGAAACTGGCCGGTCGTCGTGTTAACAGGCTCTAGCCGTCTTTGTCGAGTCCGTGAGTGTTGTGCCTTTGGTCGCGGCCAAGCTGTTTGTTTAGGCGCCACGTGGGATAGGCCCTGACCAAAGTGCTACTTGAACAAGTATCAAACTCTGCTACGTGACAGACGGGTGCAAAATGAATAGGTAACTCTGGTTGAGCAATGAACGCTGTGATTGCCCAGCGGATGAGAAGGTATCACTGCAAATAGATTGTTGAAGCTTTAAGCGAGGTGTTTAAAAGTGTAGCTGGTTTTTCAGACTGTTATAATATGGTGATTCTCGAATTTAAGGTACGTGGACATTTGTTACGCTAACCTATTTGGTCAGATTCCATTTACACTTAATTATGATGTACACATAATCATTTTTTTTACATCTAATTTATGCAGAGTACTTACCAAAATTCATTCGTAAGAGGATCATTTTCAAACAGCTCGTCGTTGATCATAAAACTTCACTTAGAGCTGACACAAGGCACGGCAGCTTTACGACTTATGACGCGGTGTCAGCAGATTTGTGTATTAAAATGAACATCATGAATAGATCATATCAAAGGCATTCAAGAGCAGGATAGACACACGTTACCTGCCCCTTACAAGCTCATGAATATTCGCTTACATGCGTCTTCATTTACATGTTTGTAATGGATGCATGTAATATGCCTCTGTACATGCTGGTTGCACTTGAAAGTCAACGATAAACAAGACAGCAAAAGCAAATAATGTGGTTGCTAGATTGACGTTTTCGCATGTGTCTGCTTATATTTCAAGAAGTCAGAACTATTTGACTAGAGCAATGTTCCCTGGGGGTTTAAGGGGTAATTAACAAACTTTGGTCTTTGCGGATATTTCCAGACACGCATTCGCATTGCTCCAGTAGGATATAATAAGCATGTAGAAATTCTCTTTTAAGCTTTCTTATTGTGAAAAGACGCTTGTGCCAATGAGACGTATAATAAATGTTGTAAAATACAGTTCTGCCTGTGAAAATATAATTGGTGAAGTTATTTCAGAATGGACTATTTCTATCTGATATGTAGGTGTGTATTCAAATAAGCACATTTCTTTATTTAAATTATGTTTTTTATTTTAAAATCAAAATCAGTTAAGTATGAGGAATAAGTTCTTGTTTTGTAAAGTGCGGTCATTGCACCGACAAGTTTTCATGGCTTTGGGCAAATTATTTTTTTCTCCAACGAAGCGTTCATCGATACAAAATCGCTGGAGCAATTTTGGCTTACGTAAGTAATATGTGATTCCCTGTTTCTATTACCATGCTCACAATAGGTATTGTATTAAAATGTAAAAAGACGAAAATTTAACCTACTCGTAGCATTAAGGGACATTAATTTGTGTCTATTAAGAATGAATACCAAAGTATACTTAATTAATTTTAATGAAATAGGTTTCAAAACATTTGAACTTCTATAACGTCATTGTGAATTAAATTAATTTTCCTTTGTTTTTTTTCTTACTAGGTACCAATACTACTGAGAAACGTAGGCGCTTGCAGCTTGATGTGACTAATTTATCAGACAAACAGTTTCAAGCCGAGATAAAAACAAACTTGGAAGTCGATACGGTAAATATATTCTGTGAATCGATAGCAGTTTATAAAAGCGAAGTAGATAGAGTCGCGAAGATTTCCAGGTGCGTACCAGGTGACGTATCGGATTTTAATTTGTGATGGATCTCACCGATCTCGCCCTGAACCCGCATTTTAATGGCCGTTCGGAGGTTTTCGTCAGCTGTCACATCGCTATTCTGTCCATAATTGATGCGGGGGATTAGTGAGTGAGTGTGATTCAAACTGGAACAGGCTTAAACTAACCCGTCCCCATTATTCATTCAAATATCTGGGTGATTACGACTTTGTTCATTTGAAACGATTTTGTCCCCCTCTATTACGCGTTGTTAGCGGTAGTTTGGGCATTAGATTAAAATTTATTGCTCACTAGTGACAACTTCGGTTGGTTTTCAGATGTTTTTTTTTCTTTTTGCGATTATGTGATCCTGTGTTTTACAATTTACGGTGTTTATTCCTTGGTTAATCTCGTTAAATTTCGTACATATTTTTATTGTCGTACTACGGAAATCGGCCATAGTCACGAGTATCGAGGCTAAAATTCTCTCCGTCATAGCGTAGTTAGAATAAATGGCATTTATAAATATTTTCGACTGCTCCTGTTAATTTATGTCTTTTTCCTTAAACAGCAGGCTATAATTAATTTGGACATTAAGGATTCAGCGTAGGAAGTGTTTTAATAATGAGTCATGTGTTCCCGGAAACAATATTGGATGAGCGCTTTTTCGGTCATGCATGTGACATGCTTCCGCCGCAATCTGTATAAAAATGGCATCACTTGACATGCAAATTAAACGACTTCAAAAGAATAATCAAAAATGCGGTAAGCGACCGAAATTTTGTTTCAGTTATACATTGAGTCTTAAAATTAATCCAGAACGCTTCAACAAAATGTTTTTCAGGTCAATGTTCGAAGTGTACAATCGAGGGCATAAATATATCAATACAGCCATCATGTCACATATATGTGTCCCTGATCTTATTGTTTGTAGTTTAAAGGTGATTTCCATGCTGGTCTGGGAGCAAAGAAAAACATGGAATGTACCAGTTGCTTCTCTTCCCGCGCAGATGGTAAAAACCCATCGCGGGAATGGGCGAAAATCATAGGAATCATGTTATAGGCGTTGCGGCTAGCAACCAATTACTATTTTGTTTCCATTTTCCACCTATACGCTCACAATCTTGCTAAACGTGGCCTGTATGTCTTGTTTTAGGCTCTGTCTACCCCGTAAGGGATAAATACGTGATTTGTGTACGTGTATGTGTATGTATAAAGGTGTATAGATGTTTTTGACATCTGATAACGCACATATATTTTTGCCCTTGATTGTATAGCGTCAAAGGGATGATTTATTTTTGATAAAAAAATTGCGATGAAAACCTTTTCAAGACTGATAATTCAATCTAAGCCGACAGTTAGCTAGAATATTCTAGAATAATTGTAAGACACTTTTTGCGATGCCATTAGCAGATAGACAGCAGAATTAGTAAGTAGACAATGACTGTTGTCCACATGTTGCAATAAAATAGTGAAACCATTTTCGGCCGTGCTCACTCCTATCTTACTAACGACTTAGAAGTGTTTATCTCAGGATCTGTTTCTATGTAACTAAGGGGCTGGCGACCCAAATAAAAGGGTCGGCACAAAGGTGTCCTGCTAAGCAGATTGAGGGCTACGTGACAAGATAGCCAAATGCCTCGGGTTGCCACTAATCATCGGATTAAGTTTCTCTTACGTGATATTTACCTGTTCCAATTTTGGGCTTTGGTTCTCTGAAGAAATCACTTCAAGCACTATTGTAATGGAGTAATGAGGAAAGGGTCAAGGGATCCACCGGTCCCTTTATTCGTTAATGATGACAATGCAGAGTAATGGCGTAGCGGAATAGGTTGATAATCATCATTTTCACTAATTTATTAAGAAGTTTGTACCACCATAATATACATAATATTGAAGAATTGGCATTGTTCATTTTTTTTAGTATGCTCCAATTCGAAAACCATTTCGAGGAAAACCATCAATTATCCGATTTATCTTGTCCGATTTCAAAAATACTTTATGATTGCAGATATTTTTGTAAAAGTACTTTGAACCTTTGTTTGACCGAACGACCGGGTTTTTAGACAGAATCCAGCATCGAATGTTTGCCACAAAAATGAAAAAAAAAGTTTGGCTACGGCAACTGTCACGTGTCACTGTCAAATCTACAAAACCATAGACAAAGCCGTTTTTTTTATAGCCAGCTGAACGAAGGCGATTGGGATTCTGTCTAAATTCATGAATTATCAAACAGCGAAAAAATATTTATTATTAATTAACAAAGCTACGTAAAAGCATAATATTCAAATTAGTTGCTTGTAATAGTCCATTTTATCAAATAAAGGTGTTAAAAGCACAACTTAAAAAAATGAACAATGCCAATTCTTAAATGACATGGATAATGAATTTGATAACATCTACTTATTTAATTATACTGTAATATTATTAATAGTAGTAATGTGTATGTGTATTGTGTTTTGTACGCCGAAAGGCAAAACATGACGGACTCTTTTATGACTAGAACGACTTTTATTAACTTATGTTTGTGCAAATAAATTATCTATCTCTCTCTCTCTCTCTCTCTCTCTATCTCTCTCTATCTCTCTCCAGTAACATGGTTTTTAAATGAGGCGTGATCTTTTGCGGCGTCGTTTACAAAATTGGAAATTATAACCTACCTTAAACTAATCTATATATTATGCTATCCATTCATCTAGTTGTTAGTTTCACAGAAAATAGCATTATACATTTTGAACCACTATGTATTTTAACCCATTATACATTTTAAGCTTTATATATTTTTATCCGCACCCATTATCATCTAATAGAGACTGTCCCTTCCAAAGAAGATCTAGCACAGTCATCTTCTTTAGAGCACAATGCACTGAATCCGAGTGAAGGTACCTACCTAAGTTTCTATATCCCTTACGGGGTAGACAGAGTCTGAGGTAAATTTCTATTTCTATGAAAGTATAAAAAACTGTATAACCGAAAAAAACATAGCTTTTATTATACTCGTATTGCTTTTTCTTCCATGCTGGTCTGGGAGTAAAGAAAAAGCATAGAATTTACCAGTTGCCTGTCTTCCTGCGCAGATGGTAAAAGCCCATCGAGGGAATGGGCAAAAATCTTAGGAATCATTTTATAGGCGATGCGGCTAGCAACCCATCACTATTTTGATTTCCCTTTCCACCTATACACCCTTAATCATGCTAAACGTGGCTTTAAGGTTTTGTTACTTTAGGCTCTGTCTACCCCGTAAGGGATAAAGACGTGATATTTATGTAAAAAAAACTCAGCAACAGAACTTTTTAGGCTCGCAGGCAATAGAAAAGGATTCCAAAAACTAATAGCTTGCCTTCACTAGTTGGAGAGGCACTTGAAGAAGAAGAATTGTTAACAAGAAAATTTTATAATCCTGCTCCTAACTATAGACTGTTTTTGTTATGGCTTATGTATGTATGTATGTATAACTCTTTATTGTACATAAAACACAAGAAAAAGGTGAATACAGGACAACACACATGTACAAAGGCGAACTTATCCCTAAAAGGGATCTCTTCCAGTTAACCTTTGAACGATTGACAGGACATGAGTATTAAGCAAGAGTAGACACACAGAAAAAGTAAAAGAACCGATATTAAATAAATAAATAAATTATCTTCGTTCAAAATTCGTTTGAACAAGGACCTACCTACTACCTACTCGTTTATTAAATTATGCGCAATGTAAAGTTGCGAATGTAAACTGTAATATTGGGAATCCTAAATCTACTGAACTTTAGTTATTTTACATTATCGAAGCAACTTTCACACGAGCAGAAATATTCATGCGTAGAAACTTGTAGCATACACCTACATACATTACAACAGTTTGGATAAGGATCGTACCCATTTCGTTTCAAATTACTGCTGAAAAATATCATATTATTACTCAAGATGCACTAGCAGAGATAACAAACACGTTCAGATATTGTATTCGGAGAGTTTGCAAGCCAAAACAACGTGGCAATAAGATGTTCCAGAGTGTTAGTTTATGGTGGAGAAATATCCAAAGTCAGAAGCCAAGTTTAGGATTGAATCCCACACAACATACGAAGAAGGAAACTGCTGATACTTTCTAAGAAATATCGGATTGGTTAAGTAGATTTACGCGATAAACCACTACTTATTAAAATTGACATGCTTTCGTACAAAATTCATGTTTCTCAATGAACATAAATTGTCGTGTAGTACCCGGTTTTAGAATAGGGATTAACGGATTGATTTCTTCCCGTGGTTGCCATTAAAGATATCTAATCGATCTGGTGTGAGATTGGGCAGTAACGGTCGCCATTGCATGCGAGCTCCGGACAGCACTGCGTTGACGAAGGCAAGGGGAAGCCAGCGCACTATTTTCTCGAGACATGTTTCATGAAGGTCCAGGTCCTGAACCAATGATCACGGATACTCTGCCAAGAGTATAGCTACTTAAAAGAGAATACTAAAGATCAGCATGCTTAGTGTAATTTTTCGGTCACAAAATACGTCTCCAACGTACAGTTTGTCGTCGTTTCGATCCGCAAGTGGCGCTGCCAATTATATTAGTCCATAGTAATTGAGAAGTTTACATGAACGCGTTCGAGACATTTTTATATGCGAAAAGAGACTAGAGGTTCTGTTACAGTTTTCATTATTAGGCATTATTTTCAGTATTATGTATAGCTCAGAAAGCAGAGCTGAAAAAAAATATTTTTTATATTCCGGAGAAGAATATACACTCTCATGTTAACAGTGACGTACCTATAGTTTTTCTGCGGAAACTATTAGGAATTAATATAAATTTATAATTATTAGTAAAGCCGTGGTAGCCTAGTGGTTTGACCAGTGTGCTTTCAAGAAGAGGGTTCCGAGCCCGGGCTGGCACCTCCGAGATTTTCGGAATTCATGTGCAATATTACATTTGAAATTTACCATGAGCTTTTCAGTGAAGGAAAACATCGCAAGGAATCACGCACACATCTGCGAAGCAATTTAATGGTGTGTGTGAAGTTTCCATTGCGCACTGGGCCCGCGTGGGAACTATAGCCAAAGCCCTCTCGGAGGCCTGTGCCCTATTATAATTCTTTTGACTGCAGTACATTTAAATTCCATTAGCTTCAGATTGTCTAGCTCACCTCAAATTTAACAAAATATTAGATGATCTAAGGGGGCGCATACAGGATGAACTATTAAAAAGTTTGTGCGCAAGGTACCAAAGTCATGGCTCATAGGATTAACGTGTTAAGGAAATGGTTTCCAGTTACTTACATTGTACGTTTAAAACATATTGGCTTCGTAAAATTGGGTACGAACTTGCGGCTAACCTCACTTTTGCAGAGGATTTATGTGTATCATTATTATGCGTGGTAAACATGCGTTGCGGAAAGCATAATTTGTGGATAAAAAGTATTTTGTTCACTATACAAAGTATTACATCGTTCCAAGACCATCGAGGGAATGGGCGAAAATCATAGGAATCTTGTTATAGGCGATGAGGCTAGCAACCCATCACTATTTTGATTCCATTTTCCACCTATACGCCCACAATTTTATTTTGCTAAATGTGGCCTGTAGGTCTTGTTACCTTAGGCTCTGTCTAACCCGTAAGGGATAAAGACGTGATTTGTGTATGTGTATGTATGTATGTACAAATTATTACATTTTTTTTCTATTAATTTGCTTTGATGTACCGAGTATAATATTTGGCAAGGTAAGTAAATATGCGAAGAAAAATTTGCTGAAATAAGCTAGTTATGTATAACTAGCAACTCGCCTCGGCGTCGGACGGGTGCAACGTGGATATCAACACGAGGCTGCTACTATAATTCATATTTCAATCAGTTTGAATAAATCTATTAGATCCCAAAATCTCCATCAATTAGATTAGGTACTTGCCGAAATATGTTCTACCTAAATGTTCCAATGTACACGGTAAACACACATGGCAGTATGTGTTACCAAGTATTCTCAATGAGTTACCATAATGAAGTGTGTGCCAACGCCTATAGATGCAAGAGAATTTTCAAAGCATTTTGCCTAAACTGTAACGCAGCGCAACAATAACTCGTCTGTTTAGTTTAAGGAACTAATTAGAGTAACCAGCAGCGGCAGATAAACTCTGCTGAGTTTTCGCCCGCTGTTATCAATCTTTTAAATTGTATATATTTTTTTAATAAATAAAAAAATAAATATAAAACGCCTTGACAAATTACATAAACACCTAAACCTTCCCCATCATCATCAGTCTATACATATATTGGTGAAAACCGCTTGTAAATCTGTTGAGGAGTTTTTGAGCTTATCGCGAACAGCAGACTGTATATAGCGACCATATTTAGTCCATAATATGACAATAAGAAACACGACTAAGAATACCCAATTCGAAACAGTCACAGGCACCTACTCAGTATACATTTTTAATTATTCAAAATTTTAAACACTTTCCAAATTAAAGTCATCTGCTTGTTTGTTCAAATGCTCATGTTGACAATATAGGATATTAAATTTTGTTTTCCTAAGCAAACAAGACGATGGACCCTTGTCATCCGCGGTCTCATGTGTACACTCCGACACTCAGTTTAAATAACGCTCTATTTAAATGTTATTTATGTAGGTACCAATTCGCAAACAAAGTTTTGTTAGTAGTTGCAAAACAAACGAAGTCTCCTAATGCGGTCGTGTGACAGTTCTGACGTTGTTTATGTAGAGCACGTCTTTTATGCGATTACAGTAATTTGTTTTGTATTAAAACTTTGCGCTGTAATATCCATGACGTGGTCCGATCATGGCTAGGTAGCATAATGGCATGCGGATTGCAAACGTCATGTCCGATGAGCACATTAGGTAGGTACGTGTGGTGAGCCCCGATACTGTGGCGACGAATATTCCAACCATTTCATAATATGTGTGACGTATTCATCTACCACAAAAAAGCCACGACACAAACCGTTGTTTTGTAACATTAACGCATTTGTTATACGGTTAGCCTTCCCAATATAATTCAGTTTAAAAGCATACGGCGCCGCTTTTTCCACTCTTGGGGGCACCGTCCCCCCGTTTATTTATTTAGCAATAGCACTAAAGTTACGATGAGAAAAAGGCCAAATGCGGTTTAGTGATGACGTACACGTTATACGAGCTCGAACGAGCGGAGCACCGGGAACTGTAAAGTTACCACTCAACTTTCGTTTACGCCGCTCAAGAGTAAGGGTCGACTTATAGCCGTGATTCATGAATATTAATGCAAATTTAAGGATAGTGTAGCGCCGTTGTACAATCCCGCTGAATAATTAATAAATAGCCATGGCTGCGATTTTAAAGCCACGCTTTGTTTTTAGAAACAAATCCCTCTGATGCGAGCCACAAAGCTCCATATTCTACTATTTTCATTTACTGGTAGGTATTCTCTTTGAGTAAGATCCTTTTTAAAATATCTTAAAACTAAACGCTTCAACTCACTTTTATAAGGCAGGAACGGTTCGAAAAGTTTCGGCCTTTTCACTCCAAGAAAGCTCTTCTTATGTTTGTTTTGTATAATTATAATGATCTGTATGAGTGTGTATGTAAAGCTCTTTAAGATATACTTACCATAACACATGAAATTTCCAAAATCAAATAGGTACAGAAACTTAAATCAAAAGTTTATTTTGCAAAAAGGCAAACGGTATTTTCATCCCTTTTTTTGGAAACTGCCCACCAACGCTTTCGGAAAGATCATCATTGCCATTGCCTGTGTATAAAGGTTTTGTTTTTAAAACAAAATGTAACATATTCCGTTCTACTTAACCCCTAATAACACAGGCAAAACAAATTATATTTAAGTAATTAGAATTTTCAAAAAACAAGTGAAATGAAATGAAACGATGATAATGAAAAGTGACTTGTTAGCTGAGCAGTTTCATTTTTAGTCGTTTAAAATTATGTCTCTCGGGATTTGAAATAAAATTAAAATCCTTTTTGGTGCTTAAATTATCTTATTTTAAGCCAAAAGTTACACAATATTTTTCAAATAGTAAAAGTATAATAATAAATTATGAAGGACGGGTCATTTCTATCACTAATATCTCCTAAAAGTTTTAGGTGCTTATGTGATTGATTCAATGTGAGAAACTGCTGGGATAGTAATTCCAACAAATTTCAGTAATAATTTACATAGCTTGGAATAATCTAGACGTAGCATTTAGAAGTACGTTGTCATAATAAAACGTGAGCCCGAAAATTTAGTAGCGCTTTGGAACACGAATAGGTGAAGTTTTTCTGTGTGTTTTGAGAGTAATTTTATTTAGTTTTCGGTTTTTGCTCGTCAGTGTAGTTATAAAAATTGTTGCATCAAGCCTATTACTAATGACTACTTTAACTAAATAAAAGTTGGTCTAATAAGAATCAAAAACGATTATGCGTGGCCTTAGAAGGAACAGGTAGTTATTTATTTTATAAGAAACAAGCAAGAAAAGGAGTAGGTATAGTTAATAAAATGATGGAATACAAAATTCTAACATTACTCGTCTCACGGGATTTCAAATGAAATATTCAAGTTCTCGGTATAAACTTATATTATAACATATAAAACCATTATTATTCCGTTACGCAAGCGTCTAGCTTATTGGGCCAAACTTACTCATACTTTTTCTTCTCAGATCGAAGTTACTGGCTTATGTGTAATTATTGTTTAATAGTCACTAGTTACTTCCACACTTGGCTGAGTCCGTTAATAAAAATAAGAACTCTTTTACTACATAAGTCTCTAGAAGTTTTTTTGAAGTTTGGGTCTATAAAAAACTTTATGTTTATAGACTTATTAATTTTTCATCAAATTGAAATGGGTATAAAATACTTAGGGTATTTTAAAACTGTTTAAAAAAGTTTCTAAGACACCTAAAAAACCTATTAAGTATTTTTTATTTCATTTGATTATAATGCTGATAGGATATTTTGCGTTGACGTATAATAATTAAGCAATTTGTCAAATAAAGCCTAACGACACAACGAAAGTTAGGGAAAAAAAATACTGAAATTAAATGAATTAAATTTTAAATCTACCTTTTTATTTTGCCAAGTGCAAGTTTTATATTTGCACTGAATTCTCAATGCGTGAATCTGACTCTTTCTTTTTATCTAAATACAAAATAATTCCAGATGAAATAAATAATAATTTTTGTTAGTGTTAGGTTTCTTGAACACAAGTAAATAGCATAACGACAACCACCACGCTCAACTACCTGTGTTGTTACATTAAGATAGCTACCCGTAAAGAGGAACTTATAAGATTCTACGAAATAATTATACAAAATAATGCAAAAAATCTTGGATTTATATGTCCTGCGTAATGCAAAGCGTTCGGAGTAGAGAAAGCCAAGTGTTTTATATACATTTTGCGACGAGAACAAAATAAGAACCTTATTTTCCGCGAGTTGTTTTGTCATTAGCCAAGTAAATTGTTTTTCTCCACCGTCCTCTTTAGATCTAGATTAACCGGTAAGCTGGCTAATTCTCTTCACTACTCCAACTCTAAAGCTTATTACGTTCTTGAAACCGCGAGTTTGCCCATTTGAGCCGCGTATTACATTTTCTAACAACTCCTTTATGATTTTCTGTGAAAGTAGGTAATTTATTAAACAGCCCTCACGTTTGCTAAAACTCACTTTGTTAGACGTGGAACCAATTTTTATTTGATTTGACTCAGACGAGTCAAAATAAGCTTGAATTTTTCTGTGATTATCATTTTGATGTTCATACATTCAACACACTTGATACTCCATGCAAAACCACCGATTTTTACAGTTAATTTTCTTTGTTGGTTCAGTTATACATACATACATACCGTCACGCCTCTTTCCCACAGGGGTAGGCAGAGACTGCATTGTTCCACTTGCTACGACCCTGACATACTTCTTTCGCTTCATCCACATTCATCAATCTCTTCATACATGTTCGTCGGTTTCGGGTACTCCTGACCTGACCTTTTTTCGAAACGTCTCCTATTTGGTCTCGGAACGTCTGCCTAGGCCTTCCCTTCCTTCGTAGTTAGTCTACTTTTGTCCCATCCACTCTACATGACCAAACCAACTAAGCATACTTTATCTATCCTATTCACTATATCCTCTTTCACACCTGCACGTTCCCTTGTCACACTATTCCTTATTCTTTCTTTCAGTGATACACCTTCCAACCACAGATATCACCGGTATAATTAAAGAAACTGATAATCCGTTTGTTCAATATCACCTCAGTCATTAATTGTTACTAGACATCATCGTATTTTCTCTTACAACTTTGACTCCGCTCTTAATTCGTTCTAAGCTACATCCGTGACGTACTTGTCCTAATCGCGTTCCACCCACCAATGACCTGACGTAAATCATGAGACACGATAAATGTCTCATCCAGCTAACTGAATAAAACTAGGTACTCGGATTGGCGGGTGCACGTCCCGCAAAGGCTATCGGACGAGGCATTTTCCCTAAGCCTACGTCCAAGTTTCCTTTCATAAATCAGGAGGCACGTGACACCGTGTCCGTAGTCGATGTGTCCGACACAGGCGTGTCATAATACACTATTTGTCGTTGGTTAACGGACTAAAAGTGCAGGTTTAATTTAGATAAATGCTTTTAGGACGTTGACATGGCTCAGCAATTTCTTTTGTTGTAAGTCGATATTATTAATACAAATACACTTCCCTGAGTTTGCGTCCAGGTTTCCTCTCATAAATCATGGGGTACGTGACACCGCGTCCGTATATAGTTAGTTTGTCCGACATTTTCATCATTAATATCGTCGTAAGATAATGGTCAATTTGAAACTTTGCAAATACTATTGTGTTTTTTTAGGGTTTAACTATCCCGAGACCAGAGGAGGTCGCCAATATTTTAAAGTCCACCAAATAAACAATACTTTGCAACAACATCAACATAGATAAGCTTACTGCTAAAATACCTAGGCCTTTTCCAAGGATCCTGATGGCTACCAGGTAACTGGATTATTTCTACTTGGCACCTAAAAGCCAATGATTAAAAAAAAACAATAAATGTTAGTAATAGTTAAAGGAGCATTACTAGGCTGTTTTATACCACGTCCAATAGCTGATTATGTCCGAGATTAACGTATCGGACACTACATCTTTTCATGTCACGACTAAACAATTTAATTTAAATTTATTGTTGAAAAGTCTGTCTGATGCAACTATATCACTGTAAACTCTAGCAGTCTCGAATCAGATATGTAGCAATTCTTTTCATCCATCTGCTCATGTATATTTTAAAGTCTTCAAAAAAATAATATTCCAAGTCGACTCGACTAAGAATATTTCTATCGAAAGAGAATAATTTAGTTAAAAGACATTTTTACACAACCAAATTTTGAAGATATTTTTTTAACAAAATGTACTCCTAATAATTGTATGTACTCGTACATAACATTATGTTACTTTTTCATGTTGAATAGAATTTTATTATTCTTTACCTATCATTTTTAACATTGCAACTTGAATAATACCGTGACTAACATAGTGGGAGTTAGGAGCACAATACATGTTTATTCTGCAGAAGCATTTCAAGTGGCTTGTTACACGTACCTCTTGAGGTTATCATTGTTATATTTCGGCCATAAATCATGGGCGACCGTGCGGTCACGTCCAATTCGCAGCGGCTTAACGATTGCGAATTGCGAGCTCCAAATTGCTGCCTTGTTTTACTTGAATAAAAACGCAGCGTAAAGTAATTTGTATTAAATAGGTTGTTACGTTAGTACGTTAGTGTTGTGTTAAGATACTCTTCGGATAATTCGATTTTGAATGCTGGCTGATAATGCTGAAGTAGCCGAACGAGAAAATAACATTATTATAAAAGTCACGCGTAGTAGGTGGGATAGGGAGAGTAGGTAGTTCTTGTACAATGACACGGAGGTAATTAGGTACCCATGAGATTTTTGGAGTTTGTAAGCTGTATCTTGAGTTCAAATTTTTTTTTTCATAATTTTCATGGATTGGTTGTAAGTATTAGATAAATTATAAATCATCATTATCCATGTTGCAGCTATTTCAAATTACGGCTTTGTGTTAATTTTGTTTTTTTTTTTGGGTTTTATTTTCACAGATATCATTTTATAAATCGGCATATTGTTTCTGAACCCTGATAAGCGGCTTGCAGTCGCTACTAAAGGTGTAGGTGTGGAGCTCGCTGTTTAACGTAAAACCTCCGTTATTTAACTCGGTATGCCGAGGAAATTGCCGTATAGTCGTCAAAAGAGCGCCAGCTGAATTATGTAAAGTACGACCGGGGAAAATTGATACAAAAATTGCTCGTAAAGCATAAAATTAAAACGCGGATCGCGGCGGACGGTGTTGCAACACGCTAAATACCTGTCGTATTTCAGGCGCCATCTGTCGGCGACAGCGCCGAGACTACCGGTTTTAATTTATTAACCAATTTGCTGAACGCCCCGAACCGCGCGCCATTCCCGCTATTTTGTTTCTTGACTTAATAAATTTGAAGTCATAATCCGTGAAGCGTATTTCCATGATGAAGTTTAATAGCATATCTATAATTTAAAGCGTTAAAGTGAGGTGTAATTCGCGTTGGTTTATGGAGACGCGAGACAAAATTTGCAACGCGAGGATTACCGTTAAATCTGTGAAGCGATTTTGAAATAGAAATACGACACTAGCTCAGAGGCGTCTTGGGATATTTATGTTACACTGGTTTTTCTTTCTGCTCCGCTTGCTGCGACATTTTGCGTTTGTTGTTTGTTAACCCCTAACGCAAAAAGCGGGGTGTTATAAGCTTGTCGTCGATGTCTCTCCCTCCCTACCTCTCTCTCTCTCTCTCTCTCTCTCTGTGTGTGTGTGTGTGCTGTATTGTATAAATATTGCTTTTTCCTAAACCAGTACAACAATAGTCCATAAAATTTTTCAGTGACTGAATTTTTACCCTTTACGGACCATAGGAGTACACACCATCCTATTCTATTAGTAATAACGTAGGTTATATTAATGCGACGAAATTCGATGCTAGTGCCTTTGTGGTCCTGACGCAAATAGCTGTTGTGATTATGTCATATTCATGTTCGATAATTATGAGCAAACGTGTTAGTAATTTAATACCTATATTCTGAAACTATATTGTTATACTAGCTGTTGCCCGCGGCTTCGCCCCCGTCCTGTCATTTTATTGTTTTCTCAACGTTTAAACCTTCCCTGGGCTTCCACGAATATTTCAAGACTAAAATTAGACAAATCGGTTCGGCCGTTCTCGAGTTTTAGCGAGACTAACGAACAGCAATTCATTTTTATTTATATAGATTAAGTACCGAACAGAGTATTGATGATTGACGTAAGACTTATTTTTATGATGGTTATTAAGACATGTTAATAGTGTAGCCCCGAGGGTGGTGAAATAAAGAAAGTCTCGGAACGCAGGAACTTGTCGCACGAGCGAAAGGCGATGGCGATATACATGCGTCCTGAGGCTTTCTTTATCACCGCCCGAGGTGCGTACACAGTTTTACATCTTTCCCTGGCCAGAGTGGAAATTTCCGCTCGCGTAGCGGGTTCTGGTCGCGTTTGCAATGTAAACAGAATTGTCACTTGTCATCGACAATTGTCCAATTGGTAAAATAGGGGTAGGTATTGTTTAATGAAATAATTTACAATTTATTTGGAGTCTCAGATTGAGCTATTATTTTCAACACGAAACTACCATGAGACTCAATCAGCTGAATCAGCCGGCGCGCAGTGTTCGTTTCGCTGCCGCCGGGGCGAGCGCTCCAGGAAGGACTACGAAATAGTCCGAAACGTGTCGAGCATCACTCGACTTTTTATACGTGAGTTATCCGTTTATGTGTAATTAAGACTCAATCATAATTACACAAATGGATAACTCACGTATGAAAGCCGATGCTCGACATGTTTCGGACTAGTTCGTAGTCCTTCCTCTTGGAGCGCTCGCCCCGGCGCATCACTCGACTTTTACACGTTAGTTATCCGTTTGTGTAAAAATGAGTTATTAATTACCTATACGAAGTTTACCGTATGAAAAAAATAAATCTTCCATTCTCTAAAAAACTTAGAAAAAAATGACAACACAATTCTATTAGACGCAATAGCAAATAGCAATAGTCCTACACAAAAAAAATAAGGACAACGATCTGCGATACTTCCACGCTGTTCTGGAAGCAATGAAAAAACATTGAATGTTTCAGTTGCTTCTCTTCCCGCGCAGATGGAAAAAGCCCATCGAGGAAATGGGCAAAAATCTTAGGAATCATTTTATAGGCGATGCGGCTACCCATCACTATTTTGATTCCCCTTTCCACCTTTATGCCTACAACTATGCTAAACGTGGCCTTAAAGGTCTTGTTACATTAGGCTCTGTCTACCCCGTAAGGGATAAAGACGTGATTTATGTATGTATGTATGTAAATATGTAAGATCCGCGAAAAACAAAGTGACAATAGATAATTACACATAAACGGA
This sequence comes from Pandemis corylana, assembly GCA_949127965.1. Classification (NCBI taxonomy): domain Eukaryota; kingdom Metazoa; phylum Arthropoda; class Insecta; order Lepidoptera; family Tortricidae; genus Pandemis; species Pandemis corylana. The sequence goes on along the minus strand of OX421866.1, from coordinate 7,651,820 downwards.
TAATTCACGTATAAAAAGTCGAGTGATGCTCGACATGCTTCGGACTATTTCGTAGTCCTTCTTCCTGGAGCAAAACTGTAGTTTCATGTTGAAAGTGACAATAGATACTTATAACAAAGCCTTGCCATGTGCATATTGTGCATACAATGGCTGGCACGCAAACAATTTGTGTTGTTACGGACACGCGCACGAGGCGAGGCATACCCCCTTATTCATAAACGCTTTGTAGGCTTCTGCTAACTTAGCAATCGTTTGTCCTTATCTGTCACTTTGACATTTACCTTTCATAGATGAGGACAAACGATTGCTAAGTTAGCAGAAGCCTATAGAAAGTCTATACCGGCCTCAATTTTCTTTTAACGTAAACCTATATGTACTTATTAATAGGTCTGATGAGGGTATAGTTCCGTAAGCAGCCTTCAGCACCATTTTTTTCATATTTAATAATTAGCTAAGAGTATAAAAAACGTGGATTCCAAAGTTCTGCTTGATAAAATTGCAGCAAATCGCAGCTTGATTTCTAAATACTGAAGTGGGTACAATATGGCTCATGAAGAATTCCACGAGTGTCGAGGCCCCTGAGAGATACGTCGAGAGGAAACTTTGCCACTTATTCGCGCATCAGTACCTACGCAACACAGATAGATGAAACCTTTATTCAACATCATCTACGTCAAATAGCAGTGAAGCAAAGGCCAATTTTTTATCTCGCTTTTAACGCATTACGCATCACGCGTTAAAGAGAGACACGGAATCTATATCCGCCGCATATTTACCTATTTGAGTGGTAATAGAACGCCCTGCCTGACACACGTAAGAACGGGGGAGTCTTCAACTCGACATTTATTTCATTCATTTATTTATTTGTCACAGATTTAGCTCGTTCAGACATCATATGACCCAGCAAAAGGATTCTTTAATATTTTTAAAGCAGGAAACAATGAAATTATTTGCGACTGAATGCATCAGAGGGAAGTGATGCTTTAGATTTTATATCTGTTGAAACAGTTGAAACATCAAATTTTTAAATCAGCAACGAACATTAAAACTGAACTATAGCAAATACTGTACTAAAATTGAAACTATCAATAGTACTTAGTTGCCATAGAAACTTTTAAAATGCATTTATTTTGTGATTTCGTAGTTAAATATCTAATCCATGACCGCATCCTCCTAGAATCAATGAGGTCATCGGTCGTGGTCCACCTGCCTAGTTCACCCGGGTGGACCACGGGCACTGGACCATGGTACACCAAGGTGAACCACGGCAAATGGTTATGGGTCATGGTCCACCTCAAATTAATTCAATGTGACTGATTATGATTTTAATACCAAAATAGGTAGGTTATGCTAGTTAGGTATCTTCATTTGCCCGAAGGGCAAATAAATACCCAAAAAAAGGGGCTCCGCCCTTGGGCAGAGCTCCGTCGAAAACCAGGTTGGCAAACTGTAGGTGGGCCACCGACAAGAAAAAGTGCCCGTGGTTCACCTAGGTGTGCTGAGGTGGACCATCGGTAAGAAAAAGTGCCCGTAGTCCACCTAGGGTGAACTGGGCAGGAGGACCACGACCGACGACTGAATCAATGCTAACCGATTTGTGTAGTCGTTTGGAACAAATTGATACCTCAAAAGGTATTCTGTGAGTCAGAAAACAACATTAGCATTCATGCCGTTACATTTTAATTTATGTGGGAGCTTTAAGCGGGGCGGTGAAATTTATTAAACGTATCCCCTAATATTACAAGTCGTAAAACTGGCAAACGCGTCTCCCGACTTTGATGCGCGAAGACATGGAGTCGGGAAATACCTTTTTTGGACGGTTTGTTGTTGTGAATTTAAAGCCAAATAGATATTGTTACTCTTCACTAGAACCTAAACTCAAGACAAGAAAGTAAACTCCAAACACTGCTAGCAAAATTCTGTCCTTCTCTATCACCCTAGTCATTCTTGACATCACAATGATTTTTAGTAAGGTATATATACCCGAAAGAGAGGGACAGACTATAGTTCGTGGCTTTTACCTCGTCTAGGCGTCTTAGCTATGGCTTCTGGACTAACTCAGGCCTATAAATAGCATCTCAATCACAAGAAATTCTATGCCTATTGTGGTACATAATCGATTTCGTTAAATTTAATCTTCTAGACAGTGTAGGAGTAGGTACGAAATTTTATCTCGTATGACAGTAAGTAAACAAGTATAACTATTCCTCCCAAAAATAGGGGGTAGTTCCAATTGACCTTGAAATTTGAAATTGGTTAAAGGTAGCTCTTATAGTATAGCACAACTAATGACATGAGTCAAAAAATCTAAAATTTTGTATGTCTGTCTATGTAAGTAATCAATGTAAAATTACCTCACATTGCCTTTATTTTGCTTAGAATCAGGGCTCTACTAACACTAGATTTTATATTTATTTACCGAATTTCTACGGAACTCTCGGTGCGCGAGCACGACTCCCATTTGGCCAGATAGGTATTTTATGAACTTCAACAAGTTGAATTTACTGCGACATGTTGCTTGATGTTGTCTGCGACTCTGCGACTTATCAGGGGCATCATAAATTGGTTTTCATTCCTCAAACATTGATTTTTAATAAATAATTAACATTATAAGACCGATATTAGTTACCTACCTATGTATAGCTCTGAGAAGAAATTATTAATCGATACCTAGGTATTACCTACTCATATTTTCATTGGCAGTGTGTCGCGTCTCTAAACTTATTTTAATCTTGAAGTCTGACAACTTTCAACCTAGTCTTTAAATTTGGAAAGGAAACTACTCTGACCGATTCCAACCCTGTGGCGCGGAGTAGAAAGGCTATAACATTTTAGTTATTTCATCGATAGACTTTAGCACAGTAACAACTGTTTCAGTTAGGTAATTAAGAAATTGTTAAATTTTAAAATTGGTATGAGTATGTTTCGTATAAGTGGCATTTAAAATTGAAACTGTTTCGTAAATGAATGGTTACTATATTTCGTACATGAGACACGTCTCGTTTCATCTGTTACGTCGTAATCGTATTGTCAAACTTTCTATTAAATGTAAGAAATTCAAACAATCCTTTATGTCTAATAATATATGTTACGTAGATCTATTTAAAAAACTATTGATACGGTTAACCTTTACTTTGTCCATGTCCTGAGGGAACTTACCACTTTCTCTTGATTAAAAATAGGTTAATCAGGAAAATCAGGGAAATATAATAAATAAAATAATAGGAATCATGATGGCTAGCCCATCACTATTTTGATTCTTCTTTTCCACCTATACACTTACAATCATGTTAAATGTGGCCTTTAGGTCTTGTTACCTTAGGCTCTTTCTACCCCGTAAGGGATAAAGACGTGATTTATGTATGCATGTATGTAATCAGGGAAAATATGTATCTTCCCATTTAGTGAATCATTTTTTTGAAAAAAACCGTTCAGCCATTCCAGAGATTATCTTAATACAAAAATGAATATAAATAAACAAATAAATACTTCTTTGTTACATAGGTAACCTATATATACCTACCTACATGTAGGTATATAAAATTTAAATCTAATATTTAAAGTCACTAATGTCACTCACTGAAACTTTTCAAGTATAAATGAACTAGATAAATACAACGATAAAATGAAAAGTTATTTACGTTATCTCTCTAAAACTTTTTCAACTTTGTAAGTATTGGGTCGTGGAATTAAAATGAAATATTTTAATATGGGAGAGCAGGGCAATTTACAGAGCAGATTCGTTCATTAAATATACATGCAATTATTATACATGTAGACAAAACAATTTTAGGAATATAAAAACAAATCAAGCATTACAATAATACTTATATGAGTCATGAACTACTCGATTATATTATTTTAGGACGCAGGCCAAAATAGTTTCAGAAGTAAAGGCAGCACGTAGTTGGGAACAAAATCCGTAATGCAATTGTTTTAGTGAGCGAGCCCCGGGAACAATTGTTGATCTGGAGCTGTGTGTCCTAAATTCGGAACGGCTTAGCATCGACAGAGGTGCTCCGACTAGTGAGTGTCACGGTTGAAGCGGATTGAGAGATTTTCCGACACAACGCCGCCGCTGCCTCGATTTTCCGCTTCGTAACGTCGCTCCAAAGTTACGTTTTAAAGAAAATTATTCCTTATACTTCCGTGGATACACGAAATTGGCGCGAGTTAGACGTAGGTAAAGCGTTTTCTGTGGAGTTAAGGGTTAATGGTTTGTGTAAGTGGGTGAATACTCAATTGTAGTTTTCGTACCCACATAGCCTTGAAGTGATTTTAAGATTTTATCGTGCTTGAAACCTAAATTTTGTGACACGAATTCCCAATATTAACAAGCGTTCGGTGGGTATGTTTTAACAGCTGGTAGATAGGTCACAATAGGTACCTTTAAAACTTAAAACTTGAAGAACTATAAAAATACAATTATCAGAATTCTGGCGTCAGGAGCTCATTAAACAAAAACAGATACCCTGCTACTCCATTACCACATGTTGTATACAGTTTGAAACAATAAACGCTTATTCATATTTCTTGATGGGTAATGATGGCTTAATTCAAAATTACATGATTTACTCAGTATTACACATACTTTATTATCGTGTTGGATAATAAAACATTTTACAATTTAGTTAGTCAATTTGTGTGCAACCCCAACCATTTTTAAACAGCAATATCACAACGCCTACGAGTTCTATAAACGCCCGGTAATCGCCCTGAATGAAACCACGTTAAAAGGTTGGTATTTATTAAAAGCCTGCAAGCTTTACAATGGAACTATTATTGAACAATGAAAATGGAATAGAGCGCGAACGAGAGTAAACAAAACAATAGTTCTACAGAAATAGGGTAATATTTTCCTTACAGACGAATTTCCCTTAACGCAATGTAGGAAATTAACAGTTAGTGGGGCCATAAAGCGGCCGGCGCGACTTTGTAAGCATTGAGTGCTTTTGGCTATTAGGTTAACTTGTCCATTAAGCACGCTGGGATTCGACGCGTTGACGTCCCTTGAATTCTTCATGCCGGGTTATTTTATTGGGTGGTTGGGACAGCCCATACTTACAGGCTAGACTTTAGCTAGACCTATCTTAATCTCTTAGTCTCTATGTGTGTTTGTTAGATACTTTCACGTTAAAACGACGAGATAGATTGATGAAATATGTAGACCGTGTAGTTTATTATCTGAATTAACTTGAGATACTGTTTACCGTGGGACACCGATGAGCTACATTATTCATAGACAAAAGTCGCGGGAACAGTTAGTAATAATATCGAATATAGTACGTTGTAATATTACTGGTATTGTTGTTGAATCACGTGTTACATAGGTAATAGCTGAACGATTTGATTAAAAATTTGCATAAATATACTTTTTAAAAGAATTGCACTGACTTCAAACATTATAACTAACTAGGTAGCGCACACTGAAAAATGTTTTTATTTGAAATTTGTATAACAGCATAATTAATACCTATACAATTTATTATGAAATCTATAGGCGGAAATAAGCTACATTTGAAGGTGGTTTTTAATATATTTTTTTTACAATAAACCTAAATCATGCCAAACATTTAAAGAAACAAAAGGATTATTCTTAAAGCGATACTTACTTTTACACATTCTTAGTGTAGTCTCTCACACTTATTTAATAACGTACAGCTTAGGTTCTCTCTTCCGCTGCACCAGCGAAGATATCACCCGAATTCACGAAAAGGCGAAACAAAGCGAGACACTAGACGTCTAAATTACATACCATGCGCTTCATTGTATCAACAAGGTATTCAAAGCTAGCATGCTTGCTGATGTGGAACGTCGCAAATATTATGTAAGGAGAGCCAACAGTCTTCACACTCTTTGCCCAAGCATTCGTGTCAAGAGCTCAAGTTAGTGAAAACGCCGGGGAAGAATAAATAAAGACGGCATGCAAAGGAGATCCGGCTCGAAGCTAGCCTTGCCTACGCTAGTGTTGTAACAGCTTGAATTTATTCGAATAAAATTCAATATCGATTGAACGTTGTTTTGAACTGAAGCCAGCGTTTTTAGAAAGTTTGTGGCTTATCTAATACTTACTTTATTTGCACTGAATCATGCCCATTTCTCGTAACTTTCAAGGTAGATTTATGATAGGTAGAGTTCAAAAGTTGATTTTTGAAAGCTTGATTATTTGAAATTACCATTCGACAGTGGTAAAATTGTGCTGAATTTAAATTATGAGTACCTAATAGAGCAGAAGGAAAACAACTATAAAAATAATCTAGTCAACTAATCGAAAATTTGATTTTTTTAAATTGTGTAGCTACTACACAGACTTTAACCACTGTATAGGTTTTAGTATGGATCTGACAGCGAGCGAACTAAACCGAATCGAAATTGAATCGCATTCAGACATCATGGTAAGGCCTTTATGCTTTAAAAAATCGAGCCAGTTTAGATAAATAGAAAGGGACTGATTCGAAGAAGCTCCTTTCTGCCTCAGAAATAAACCATACAATTATTGTATGATTAATTGTGTAGAGAGAGAGAGAGAGAGAGAGAGAGACATTTATTTACACACATTCGATACACGTAGATATATAATAGGAAGAAATACAATATACTTAGGAATAGTACCGATATGGTGTAAAATGGGCCCCACTCAGCATAATGTTGCGGCAACCTAACACTAACGGAAATTTTTGAACTACGTTTACGTATTAGTGTTTTACGTATGTAAATGTTATTTTTTTTAACTCAACTCCAAATATATCACATTCCAAATAATAATATCCAACTAAGCAAAGCTTGTAATATGGGCACTAGACAACGGATAAACATACTTATATAGATAAATAAACTAATAAAATAAAACTAATATTATAAATACGAAAGTAACTCTGTCTGTTAAACTTTCACAACTAAACCTGTGAACCGATTTTAATGAAATTTGGTAGAGTAGTTAGTTTCAGTCCCGGGGAAGGACATAGGACAATTTTTATCCCGGAAAATTGTACAGTTTCCGCGGAATAGCGATAAGCAAACTCTGCGCACAGTGAATCGTGGGCGATAGCTAGTGTGAAATAATAATAGAGAAGAAAACGTATTTATTCAGGTGACTAATTAAAACAATTTGAAGACGGTTGTTTATACATGAAAAATCATGAACAGTTTTAATTACCTGCCAGACTTTGAGATGAAAATCTCGGGTTCGACGTTCTCGAGTTGAATTCGATGTCTGCCACGGCTCGACACGCCCTAGGTATTTACCCGTATCTTGGAGTGTTGTTTGCTTACTCGCGGAGCCACCAAAGATTGAATTTCGAATTAAGCAAGCAAGCTGTGGGTTTATCCCACATTTATTAATAAAGGCCTCACGGGAGTCACGTGTATGGGTGAGCGTTAAGTTTCCATGTCCTTGTAGGCGAAACTAGCAGACTTTTATGTTTATTAATTAACTAGCTTACGCTTGCGGCTCCGCCCAATTGTAAGATTTTGAATTCCGTTGGAATTTCCCAGGATCCTTGCTTATTCGTTGTCTATAATAAAGGTTTGAGGGTCTGATGGGATTGATGAATCAGTCAGTTGGGAGTCTTTTGATATCTACAAACTAGATTTTTTTTGATTGATTTCTAACGCGAATGCCTAATCACATTTGACAGTTTTATTTGAATCATATTTGGCATACACACAACAGATTACAAGAATTTCATCGTAATCGCGTCAATAGTTTTGGCAGGTTTGACATTACAACACTTAAATCTGACTCACGCTTGACGTTTTTTGACAAAAGCTATCTCAGCATACTAACAGTCAGCTGACAAAAATGAAGTAAATATACCTAATGTTATTCACGATATATTGCTAACTTACGTTGAAAATTTTGGTTTAGTTGAATATAGTTTAATTTTCGCGTTAGGTCCACGTAACAGAATAGATAAATTGTAAACGAATTGCTAATTCTATGCGGACGAAGTCGCGGGCAGAAGCTAGTTTACAAATAAGATTACAGAAAACGTGTTTTTCACTCCCGTTGCTTTAATCATATTTGTCTTTAGTTATCATGAACGTCATCCTTTTCTTTACATTTATTCTATACTTACTTGTACTTATTTTTTGTTTCTCTTTAATTGTCATGCCAAGTTTGTTGAAACAAGTTTTTTATCCATCTATCTGATAAGTTTATTATTCTCGCTGTTAGATAAGGGCGTTGTCGTGTAACCTTAGGTAAAATAAATAGTTCTACATACTTACAAACGTACATAATTATATGGGATTAAAGAACACGCTGGAATTCAAGTCAGTTTGACATTTTAGAAGACTATTTTCGAGAGATAGGTCCAAAGTTTTAACTTATAGCTGTCTACTTATCTTGCGAGAATATATTACCACAAAGGAAATAACGTAGAATCCAGGGAAACTGCATAGCTATTAGCCTTGTCTCACATTTGGGAATTTTTCTGAAAATAAAGCCACTTACCCTTTTTCTCGAATTATACAACTTTGTTGGCAGTTCTGCTCAGAATCACGAGCACTATTGATTTTAGTATATAGCAAAAAGTGTCCTTTATTCATTCCTTTACCGTTACTTCTTTATTGAACTTGTATGAGAGTAACAAAATGGAAAGTTGAAAATTGTATTAAACTTTGGGACACTTTTTGCCTTATACTGAATTATTTAAATATAAAATGTTACTGTAGTAAATTTGATTTATTATACTATTATTTGAGTTTTTAACTGATTTAACTGACCTATTGAGACTTCATTTATTTTGTGGGTTTGTAAACACTTGATTTCCTAAAACAATGACTTGCTATGTTTATATTTACATAGTTTTATTTAAATGTACTTAAATCATTGGACATAGCAATATTACAATTGCTTAATTCGATAACAACAATCGGAAAAACTCCGTTCCAGGTTCCAGGTAGAACTAAATTTATTTTCGTTCACCACTCATTAAAATAGACTATGTTACTATTTATAAATAACTGAAAATTCGAGCGGTCCAACTCACAATTATAAACCGGAACCGATTCAATTACTTTTTAATAATATTTTTATTTCTTTCACACTTTTGGGAAGACAAATTATTCAGGATGCTGGAGTGCGCACTCTGCACGCTGAAAATAATCTACCGCTTAAGACCGAAACTAGTTCGATCAGTCCCGACTTATAATCGTGAGTTAAACCGTTTTAAGTTCTTATAAATCATGTCTCACTAGAGTTTAAGTGAAACTCTGAAACAACTACGTAGCTGTATACCCATCTAAATACAATTCGCAATAGCTCCGTCAGAGGCTTAGAAAGAGCGGTGGAAAAGTTTGTCAAATGGTTCTAATTCAGAGGTTTCATCCAATCCGGAAACGTTGCGCCTTGAATCACGCCGAGTACGCTTTGTCTTCATGTTTGGATTCATTTAAATCTGTTGGAGCGTGGTCGCTTAAAGGAAATACCTGTTTTTGTAAACAACATTAAACTGCTCAGACGTGGCGGCTAAATAACCAAGAAGCAAGGACGAAGTAATCGTCTCAGCCAACTTTTACTTTAAGGTCTGCATCTTAGTCTTAATAAGAGAGCAATTGGTGGTAATGAAGGTTCCACGCGGCTGAACTACAGCCTTAATAAAGGGGTGCGAAAAATCACACTTCGTTAAATGAACTGTTCCCCTCGACAACCTTCACAGTGTACCCAGATTTTATAACAGACTCGTGCATATTTTCGTATTTTTGCAACTCACCGTGTATCACGATGTTCACTTAAATACATTTCTGACGTTCCTTTGTTTATGTATTCGAAGTTCGCTGTTTGGTTTGCAGCTTAATTATTGTCCCTTACACATGTTTCATCTAATGAATCTACCTACTGAATTCTGACAAGTGGGTCGGCAGCGGGTTGGTTCGCTTTTGTCCACTTGCCGTGATTACATATCTCTCTGTGCTTTGCTATTTTCATTTGTGGCGTACGATAGATTCCGAACGTTTCGAACGTTTCATTCGAACGTTTGTTTGTTTGTAAAGTATTTTTCGATCATGCGACCTCATCCATATTTAAACTAGGTTTTCTTGTCTACGCTGAATTCATAGTCAGGCTCGCTGATCTATAGCTATCACGCATTAGAATGAACTAATTAAAATTAATTCTAACAGCCTATTATTTCTACGTAACAACCGCACTACCGTTTACAAACAAATCTGGGATTTAGCGGGTGGCACAGTTGACAGCGACAGGCGAACAAGATAAGCGGCGCGTCGGCCGCGCACGCGACCCGTCCTGTCCGCTCTAATCTCCGAGACAATGCCGTAGCGTTCTAGTACTCCCAAACGTCCCAACTGTCAAAATTGTAAATTGCTTACAATAGTATACTATAGTTTTATGACACAGACCAGACACCGGTCACTCCGGCAACATTTTCTGTTCAAGCAAGGCAAACGGCAAAAGTACAGTTCAATTTAAAGCAAATGTTGAGCGAAACTGCACTGAACCCTTTTGAACGCTTTTGATATCTGATAATTTGTTCCCGTGCAACTAAAACATTATTTTATTCGTATTGAAAATGCAAGGTTCTAGCATTGTCCTGTAAAAAGGGACCCCGGAGCCTTGAAATTTGGCATCATGGTTAGTTTTACCGCACAACTAGAGAAGTCGACGACTTACGTGCCATTTTGCAAAGGACCAAAGTGTTGTTTTGCATTGTACCGAAGTTATTTGTTTTCATTTCTGAGCACGAACTTAGCAACTACGATTAAGAAGCTCGCTAAAGTTGCCAAAATTCAACTAAGCAGTTATAGAAAATTTTCAGGGTGACTTGGGTGTTCGGCATTCTAGTAAACAAACATATAAAACGATGATAAAATGAGCTCTCTAATACTTAAACTAGAATTAGTGTGGATATGAAGAATCATGAGCTTCAACTCGTAAATCAATGGTTTGTTCGTTTACAAGCGAGTCCGTGATCGAATGCTCGCTTTCGAAAGTTAATACCTAAAGGAAAATTACTTCGTAGAGACCTTCGAAATGAAAACCCTAGTTACAAATTAAATAGAATTAGGTGGCGAGTTGTTTGACTGGAAAAGCGTGTCAATTTCAAAATACCTAGCGTGATTAAGCGCCAACAATCCTTAATTTCACGAATTTGACTATTTCTTTCAGTTGCTGTTACTAGTCGGGCCTCCTCAGCCGGGCCTATCTTAATTTAAATGCTTCTTAGGAATTGGCTAAGCATTGATTGACGTTGTCCCATACAAGCTTAGTCCCCCCCTTTTTCACCCTTTACAGGTAGAATTTCGGAAAATCCTTTCTTATCGGATGCTTACGTCATACAAAGAACACACCCTCCAAGTTGCAGGTATCTACGATCAGCGGTTTAGGCTGTGCATTGATCCGTCAGTCAGTCAGTCAGTCATTCAGGGCAAAGTTAAAAATGAATACTTAACTTTCAATTACAATTACAAACTGTACACACTCAGGCCAAATTAAATAAAGGAGCGACCACACCGCTGCAAATACGCAGTGACTTGTCGTATGCGTCACGTTCTCTCGCCGTTTCTTTATACGTGCGTAAAAACGCACTGATGTGGCCGATGCTGCAAACATCAAAGTGAGGCCATGTAAAAGAACGATCCTTACATGCACGTGTGCGTAGTTCTATCAGTTTGTTTTACTTTTTATATGGTCTGATATCAGGATTATGTAATGCAAAATATGTCCAGTCCTCGTTAGATTCCACTGGAATCCTTTGTTTATAAGCTTTAGAAAAAATGAGGGCAGGTATTCCACGTTGTGATTGTTCTATTCACACTAGCTGTGATTAACATTCAGCGCGGCGCAGTGGCGAGACGGCCTTTAATGGTTTCAATTGTGCAGAAAATTTTATTGCATTCAATGGATTCACGGAGATTTTAGCTTCGGCTAGAACCCTTTTAAACCACACCTTTGAATCGATTTCACGGTCCTTTTTCTGCTATGCAGACTTAGAGCAAATTAATTACGCTGTGGCTTTATTCAAGAGCATGCAATGTAGGGGAAGGAATTTGAAATGACTTTGCGCACGTAATTTTGATGGTTCGGATTGATGTCACTATTTAATTTAGTACTTGAAAGCTGCACTGGCACTTAATAAAATATTTATGTCGAAAATCTAATGTTACTAACAGTACTAATGCATTTATTTTGGATTGTTGTTACGTGAACTAAACCTGACTACTCTCTGCATCCATATGCACGGAGTAGCAAAACAAGGTGCGAGTATAATATTACATTAATTGGTCATGAGCGGGGATCTTCGCTATGTAACAGGTTGATACATTTTGATTATGTATTGTTATTCCATGTTTGATTGTGAGTGACTTAGGTGCTCAAATTAATATATCTGGAAATACTCGAAGAAACTATAAAAAGTCAAAAGCGACACGTAAATTAATTAAGGTGCAATAATCTAACACCGAAGCCTTATGAATAAAACGTTAATCAAAATTGTCGGTACACGTGCTCTTGTTATTTTTGGAAGTATTTCGGTAATAGCCACAATATATTCGGAGGTTTATTGGTTGTTATTTAATTTATTCGTTACAAAACTCTGCAACATTTTTGTCGAATCCCGCTGCGTACAAAAAGAGCACTGATACAAGCCACGGCAATTCCCGGCTCGGAACAATGGTACAACGTCGGGTGCTATAAATTCGTTTTTTTTAAAGCAACCGGTTTAAAATTCTTACGTAGCCACTTCCCGGAAGCATCTCGCTAGTGTTAAAGGCTCGTTAATGAGGCTGGGAGCCGCTCTTGAATTTTTTCCCTCTTCCTTGAACATCAAAAGTTTCCCTTTGCGAAACGCTAACGAGAATTTCCATGTTAATTGCCCCGCATTGCCGGAATATATAATTGCATATATTGTTTCTCTTGTCTCAACGACGGGAAGTGGGCGAGATTATTTGTGTTTGCTAATTAGAGTTCAGATAAGAAAACTCGTGATACCAAATTGGATAGAGTTAATTTTATAATGCAATTTAGGCGCTCAAAGTGGCGCGGGTATGCGCAGCTTAAGTTTGCGGCTTGTGAAGTTATTATAAAACAAAGAACCGGGTTTGTAGTTTCTTTTAATAATATTAACATAGGGGTAGTGATTTGAACACATGCGATATTTAATTGATGGCGCGGTGAGCCAGGCTCGTAGTTTTTAAAATTTACACCAAAAAGTAAAAAACGGCCAAGTGCGTGTCAGACTACGCAAAACAGAGGGTTTTGTTAATGATATTGAGTTAAAATCGTTATTACAATGATCACTGATTCGTAAAAAAAAATTAAACCAGTTTTTTGACCACCTCTAGTGTCTTTCCCCTATTGCCTTGAAATTTGGTATACTTACGTACATAGTTAATTTATTATTAACTAGCTGTTGCCCGCGACTCCTTCTGCGCAAAATTGCTATCCCGCGGTTTAAGCGTGAAAAGGTAACAGACAGACAGACAGAGTTACTTTCGCATTTATAATATTAGCAGGGATAGAATACAAAATGGAATTAAAACAAATTAAAAACTAAACTAATCTTAAAATAAAATAATTAAAAAAGGATGTGGTATAGTTCCACAGACGCTGGCAGCATTCCCCCTTTGGACAGCGATATTCATACGCTGTCCAAGGAAGCTGCCAGCTCTGCGGTCTCCCGTAGCGTCTATTAGCCTCTTCGAAATATCTTTGAAGAGGCTACTAGCGCTAGGACCCTACAGACCAAGGGTCTCAACACCGAAAGGGACAAAGTTATATTCGGTGCTGAGACCCCTATATTTACGAGTCGTATTCTGCCTGATTCGGCCGCCGTACATAGTTTAATCCCATGAAAATACAAGTATTACCAACCAAAGTAGGTACAATTAGCAAAAAAACTTGTTTCATCGGTGTGTCGCAAAATGTTTCTTCCTGTTTTTTGTTTTTATTCTTACGCTTAACCCGTTAGACATTACTTTTATAAAGATGTGTGAAGTTGGTTTAGAACGAACAAAAACATGTAAAAACATACATACACAAATCACGCCTTTAAACCCTTACAGGGTAGTCAGAGCTTGAGGTAACAAGACCTAAAGGCCGCGCTTACCATGCAAAATAGTGATGGGTTGCTAGCCTCATCGCCTATAGCATGATTCCCATGACCTTCGCCCATTCTCTCGATGGGCTTTAGAGAAGCAACTGGTATTCCATGTTTTTTCTTTGCTCCCAGACCAGCATTGAAGAACACAGTTTTCAGTTTCTGAACTGATTTTAAAAGTGGTCTATTGAAAATCCGGACCTGTTCAATTGGTCAGTATTGAATGGTAGAGAAATAGTTAAGTCGCTATATGGAAAATATTTATTAAATGTTTTCGATCGAAATCATAAGCAGCTTACAACCTAACGATCTAGAAAAGTATTCCCTGAAGTATCCAAGATAATTGACCCGCATTTCTATTGCTATTGTTATTCTATCTTCAATGGATTTAACTTAATTCGAAATGATATAGAACAGAAAATGCTTCTTCTATACTGGTCTGGGAGTAAAGAAAAATTATAGAATGTACCAGTTGCTTCTCTTCCCGCGCAGGTGGTAAAAGCCCGTTTAGAATGGGCGAAAATCTTATAGGAATCATGCTATAGGCGATGAGGCAGCCCATCACTATTTGGATTACCCTTTCCATTTATATGACAACAATCATGCTGAACATGGATTTTAGGTATTGTTACCTTAGGCTCTGTCTACCCCGTATGGTATAAAGACATGATTTATGTATGTATGTATAGAACAGAAAAAGTAGCTTATGCCATTATGCCCGAACATTAGTTCGGTCTGTATTTAAAAAATCCCCGCTTAATCAATCTACATGATGCTTAAGTCGTATTATAAACAAGTATATTTTAATACAAGCTGTTGCCAGCAACTTCGTCTGCATAGAATTGGTTTATCGCTATCCCGCAGGAATTACGCAATTTTCCGGGATAAAAAGTAGCCTACGCGTCATTCCAGACTATAGTCTATCTATGTTTCAAATTTCATCCAGATCTGTCCAGCCGTTCTGGCGTGAAAGAGTAACAAACATCCAAAGATCCATACTCACAAACATCCACATTTATAATATTAGTAGGATGTAAAAGAAAGCGCAGTTGTGTTTTAAAACTACACTATTCTACGCCAGAAAAGAAACAACAAGGTACATGCAAATATTTTTTGTAGGATGCTCAAAATAATTCAGTTTGCTTGTTACCTTTATACGCGAGATTTTTTACTATATAAGTCCCGTTTTCCGATACTAATATGCTTGCTATTTTAAGATCAACACGTCAGAAACTTGGAACAAAGAAGGAGGCAATTATAAAAACGCTCGAGCGGTTAGTACGTGAAAGAGCCGTGGAGTCGGTCGAGTCGATAAGCCACCAACTTTTCGCATTCATTACGCGGCATTCGGAATGTTGCGCCAAAGATACTTTTAATTTTCTTCTCTAAGTATAATGCGAATCAGATGTTTTGCTCAAGCGAGAGTTTTATTGGGTGCCATTTTTTTTGTTCTGCTAAGCGGAGGTCTTAGATCTGTAAATAAGAATTAATCTAATCTTAGTCCATGAAAATCATTCTTACATAATAGAAATATCTGTAGTTTTGGCTTCTTTCCACAGTAACCGATACATAAGACGATCTAGTCCATTTTCTCTGTTTTTTTAAATCCACAGACTTAAACAAATAATGTCTAATGGAGTTTCCCATTTTTCTTTACGTTCAACACTTTTACAGATCGCGACGCAAAACGACAAGGCTAAAGGCTAGTTAACAATTAAACAGCCCTTATAGGAAAGTGTAATGTTTTCTGTTACACGTATATTATACAATTTAAACATGGAATTTAATGTCTTAATTAAAAGCTATAAATGTACGCCGCCTTACCCATGCGAGTATACTCACTAAAATAATTAAACAATGTAATATGTTTTAGCTGCCCAAAATAAGATTTCGCGAATTTATTATTTTCATGCTGCAGTGCACATACTAATTGGAATACGAATGCTGTAAAAAAATGGACTTTGTAACGGTACAGATTTTGGAATAACAGCGAAAATAGTCTGACTATATTGCTGCATAGTTACTACATTAAGTAGTCTTCTACAATTTGCACACAAGGATACATCAAAATTGTACAAGGACCAATTACTAGGGAGTTCTAGTACAAGTATGTTCCTTGAAATACATAAATCTATTCAAAAATTCAAAAATAAAAAAAAACAAAATTTAATTTTTGCAAATTGGCCGCCTACGGCTCTTTTACGTGTCTTTTTTAAACTACCAGCGCATTCGGAAAGACCATCATTGCTAAGAAGAATGCGCCGAAAGAAACTTGGCAAAAAGTTATTTTTTCAAAATAAAATACAGTAAGAATACTTAAATTCTACTTAAATTAAATACATTTATAAAAGGGATGTATAAAGTCTCTACTAGTCATATTTTGCACATAGCTCAGTAATCTCCTAAGTATTTTAGTAGCAATATAACAACAGTAATTAGCAAATGACGAGGCAGTCGTATGTATAGGTGTATTGCAACCGGTCACTTTTTCTCTATAACCCCCTCCCCCTCCCATTAGTTCCCAAAATTGAAAAAATGTATTTTGTCTAAGTTGGGCAAAGACGAGTGTCAAACTGAAAGATAAAGCCATACGTATGTGAAGTTAATCTATAGGATAGTCGCGTGAAAGAAAGAAAGTAGACATTTATTCCTTTTTGCAAGACACACAAACATAAAATAATATACACAATTTTATAGAAAATAAACAAGGTGAAACAAAAAAAAACATAGAGCGCGTGTAGCGTGTGTTAACTTACTCTTGGGCTGCGTTTTCTTCGACTCGGATATTAGCAAAATCGTCGAAAATTTCGTTTACCTAAGTAATATTTAAAAAGAAGTTGACCTAAAAATACTGACAAATACCTAATATTTTCTTCAACGCAGTACCGATGTTCCTTTACTTTAAAAATTAAGTTCATTTGAAAGATAATCTGAGCTTAGCAAGTTTTTATGAACAAGCATGTTTATATTCATGAGCAAAATTTGCATGCGAGAGGACTTTGGAATGTTTATGTGAGAAAATAATCAAAATTATACGTATACATCAATCTAACGCAAGATATTGATTGTTTGGAAAACAAAACACTTTCATTATGAAGTGCTCCTCAGGAACTTATTTATTTACCGCATTTTTATAAATATGATAATTTAAAACTGTAACCAAAATTGTTATCTACAAGTCCCGGTCGGTCTGAAACTTGTCCTTCTAAAACTTTTAACAGAATGTTCTGCCAACTGTGGAAACTGGAAGAAAATAAACGACCACCGAAACTTATTTATGTCTTGAATTAAAAAAGTTCATAATGTGTTTTTTTAATGAAAGTGTATAAATCTCGAAGTATCTTCCTGATAAACCGCGTCGCTACGAGAGATCCTCTAGACAAATTAGTGGGTAAACGTCTCAATCTGAATTCCCACTAAAAGTTTATTAATTTATTGCTTTCGCTTACCTCTCTCTAAAGTTGCTTCGGAAACTTGGAATCTGATGAATGATTTAAGTATAAATTAAACCAATTAAGAAATCCTCGAACCCACTTGGAGTTATCAAACTGTACGGATGAAACAATAAATCCTTAATCCCATTTTAGTTATTGGAGTAAATGTTTACGGCGAATTGTGTTTGTGGGAAAACATAATTTCGTATAACATAATAATTAAACGAGTCAGAGATTTTCCATACACGGTAAAAATGTAAACAGATACATTTTAAGGATCCCAAAAAAACGGGCCTACTCTTTTCTCAAAGGGCAATTCCGTGATTCGTGTTGCGTGTCATTGAGAAGCTTAAATTAGTTTGTATATTTAGCCACCTACACATTTTCCTGCTCTTTTAACCCGAGTCAAGTACAAGATAAGTAAAGTTCATTTTAAATACAGTCCCGCATGTAGTCTGCAAAGTTCAAAGGTGGGAATGGGAACACATTATTCCGCTCGAGAAGCGATATCCTAAGGGTAAACTTGTAGCTAATAAAAGAAATAAAATATACAATACTTTATTTGTCAGACACGTTAGACAAGATAACATAACATTATAACCAACACACCACATTGAGCCTGTCTCGTGGTCTGACTGACAATATGTATACATTAAATGTGTCTAACTACAATGACGGCCGTTTAAGATGGCGCCTACAAATAAACTAAAGATAAACCAAACTTTATAATTAACTAGCTTCTGCCCGCGACTTCGTCTGCGTAGAATTATACATAAAAACCTTCCTCTTAAATCACTCTATCTATTAAAAAAAACCGCATCAAAATCCGTTGCGTAGTTTTGAAGATATAAGCATACATAGGGACATAGGGACATAAGAACATAGGGACAGAGAAATCGACTTTGTTTTATACTATGTAGTGAAAGGGATAAGTAACAAGTAACTATAACAACAAGTAGCCTTTTGCCAAATATTTCAGAACAGTTTTAAAACACCTTGTGGGTATAGAATTTATTATCTGGTTTTTCTGAACCCTATTGGATTCTTCCATGCTGGTCTGGGAGTAGGTACACAAAAAACATAGAATTTACCAGTTGCTTCTCTTTCCGCACAGATGGTAAAAGCCCATCGAGGGAATGTGCGAAAGTCTTAGGAATCATGTTATAGGCGATGCGGCTAGCAACCCATCATCATTTTGATTTCCCTTTCCAGCTATACGCCCTTAATCATGCTAAAAATGGCCTTAAGGTTTTGTTGCTTTAGACTCTATCCACCTCGTAAGGGACAAAGACGTGATACGTATGTATGTATTTGATTATATTTAGGGTATTTATCCTGGGAAAGTGCAAAGTTCCCGCGGGATGCAGACGAAATTGTGGGCAACAGCTGGCTTCTCGCATTTTTTCATAAGTTGTTCCAGAGCTGGTTTTCTTGGTACATCCCTTAAAGTTATCAGTATTTATGTATATGCCCGTTACGCGCTACCATAGCATAATAATGACCACTAGTCTATCTGGAATTTTAAACTCTCATTTTGTCGGTCCCTCGTTTAATGCTCCTCTCATCTACTCAAAGGTTAACTGGTAGAGATCCCTTATAGGGATAAGTTCGCCTTTGTGCATGTATTAATGTTATTTTTATTTTTTTGTAAATTGTATCTTTATATTTGTACAATAAAGCATTTACTTACTTACTTACTTACTTACTAGTGAGTTAACTCTGCCGTAGCTATAGACAGGTCAAATATGCAGTGTGATGCGGGGCTGGGTGTTTCCCAACGCTAATTTGATTCGTAAGCTCTACTTAGTGCGCGCCGGTCGAGAGACGGGCCAATCGTGGACAGTTAGCACTGAGACTTCTTTAATATACAACAAGGAAGGAAAACAAGCAAGTGGTTCACCTGATGGTAAACAAGCACTACCACCTGCAACACTAAAGGATTGTTCGCACACTATAAAAAATGATTACGCTGTAGCACCGCTAAACGAAAACCTCCTTTACTTTCTCTATGCTCCGATTGACTATTGGCAAAACATTAAAAAAAACGAGCCTTGATGATTACCTATTTTCACGAGTGAAGCTAACAATCGAAGCATAATATTAAGTACAATTGCATTTTCAATTATAAACCATTGCTTCCATTGTTTGTTTCCTCAACATTAAGCGGTTTCCGCATGAAGTAAAAACAAGCGGGCGGAGTTTTCCTCGTGTACCTATCTACGAGTATGTTCGTTGATAAACAAACCCTCTTTTCCTGCATAATAAAAATCATCAAATCAAAATGGCTGGGGTTAAGAATGGGGTTAATGAAAATGAAATTATAATTTTCATTACCGAAATTGCTCAATTACGAAAGGATGTTAATTTCACGTGCCATACTTTCTAAACAGACGGGCGTTCCAGCTAATCATCTCAGTCAACATGAAATATTCAGTTTTGCAGGATGTTCATTTAATATACACTGACGTGCAAAAACAACGGGTCACTTTTCATACAACTCTGAATGGAAAGCGACCCTTTATTTTTGCTCGTCAGTATATTTTTGATAGAAGCATAAGTTTATAAAAATGCGTAGATTGAATTAAAAGCGGATATGTTTGCTGATTTCATTCGTCCATTTGCCAATAGCTCAATAGACGGATAGGTAACAAAGGATTATGCGCATTATGTATGAAAATATATATTTTTTGTACCATTCTAGAACCTCATATGTTATTATTTTATATTTTTGTTTATTATTCTCCGACAATATTCTCACATTTTGTGATTTTATATTTGACATTTTAAATCGCTCTTAGAATAGGAATTTTAATTGTACTTTGGTTTTATTTCAATAAGTAAGTATTATTTTTTCTTTTCTATGTGCTCATGACGATCTTTTTGTGAATCATCTACATTGTCATTTTATTTAGTTTAGTTTTTGTTGTTATTTTGTTTTAATTTCATTTCACTTTTTTTATTACAATTGACGATCCTTTTGTGAATGACTTATACGAGGGTCAAACTGAAAGTTCTTAGAAAATCAAAAACTGAGCAAACTAGCAAGTTACTAGTTTTATTATATCTTTTCAAAATAGTGTTCATTCACATCAATACACCGCTGCATCCGATGGAACCACTGAGAAAAGCACTTAGCCCACTCGTCCTTAGGGGTCTCTTCGACGGCCTTTTGAAACGCACCCACTGCTTCCTCAGTGTTCATAAAAAGTTTTCCTCGAAGTTTTTCTTTTATTTTCGGGAATAAATAAAAATCGCAAGGTGCGAGGTCGGGGCTATACGGCGGGTGACCCAGTAATTCCACGTCTGACGTCACTAAATAGTCGATCGTTCGCCTGGCGGTGTGCGACGAGGCGTTTTCGTGGTGAAGAAGGATCCTACTTCGAGGTCGTTTCTCCCGAACTTTTTCCAATACAAGTGGCAAACAATTGTTACTGTACCACTCGGCAGTAACTGTTTTTTGATCCTCTAAAACAATTGTCGCATAGTGACCTGTCTTCCCGAAGAACGAGGCCACCATCTTTTTTCCCACGCTTCGACCTCTCTTCACTTTAGTTGGCAACTCCTCGAAAGGAAACACCCATTGAGCAGACTGTCTCTTGGTTTCTGGATCATAACAGTAAATCCAACTTTCATCACCCGTAAGTATGTCGAACACAGCATTTGAGTCACCTCCGTTAAATCTTTGAATCATTTCACGGCACCAATCAACCCGACGGAGTTTTTGGGCCTCGGTCAAATTATGAGGTATCCATCGGGCGCAAAGCTTCCTGACCGCTAAATGTTCATGGAGGATTTTATGCACTTGACTCATACCGATGCCTAAGCTTGTCCGAATCTGCTGATACGTCACTCTTTTGTCAGTCTCTATCATACGCCGCACAACACTGATGTTATTTTCAGTCGTCGCCGTAGAAGGCCGTCCCTCACGCAGATCATCGGTGAGATTAGTGCGACCACGTTTAAACTCACTAAACCAGTTGTAAATAGTCGCACGAGATGGGGCTTCATCATGAAAGGCCAATCGAAGTCTATCATAGCTTTCTTGTTGACTTAAATGACATCGAAAGTCATAAAAAATCATTGCACGAAAATTTTCTTGCGTTACATTCATGTTGACGTGACACAGACAATTTTCAATTTGCCGCCAAATCATAAAACAAATGACAAATGAAATAAAAATATATACTCAATAATATTGGTAAAGAGTTCCATTTTCAAAATTTAAACTTACTTTTTTATTATATTGTTTACAAGAAGCCAGTTCTAAAAACTTTCAGTGTCGCCCTCGTATATTTGTCATTTAAATGTATTGTATTTTTAAAAAGGTGAAAAATAAATCTGTCTATGCTGTTTTTTTTTAATAAATCTTATCAGCCCACACAAAAACCCACCACTGGATAAAAGCCTTCATCCCAACAACTAGAAAAAACAAAACTAAAAAAAACTCGGGTCATTACAAAATTACCTATCTGGTTCTAGAACCACATTTACCAGACCTTTATTTTATACGATATTAAGTTCGAGAATAGGCATATACTTTTCACCTTTTTCTATTACCTTGACTAGCGACCCGCCCCCGCTTCGCACGGTATATTATGCATATATATATTACACATATAAACCTTCCTCTTGGATCACTCTATCTATAAAAAAATAACTGCATCAAAATCCGTTGCGTAGTTCTAAAGATCTAAGCAAACATAGGGACAGACAGACGGACAGCGGAAAGCGACTTTATACTATGTAGTGATAACCCAGCACAATCCCAACATCAACTTTAAAAAAACTATATATATAGAAAAGTAACTTCGGGTAGGTATCCAAGTAATAAATAATCTTTGAACGAGCAATTCTTGTAAATGGATCTTAGAAACAGCTCTTAATGATTTCCATGAACATGGCAATGTACGATTTGAGGGTAAAAAACTCGTCTAGTCGTCTCATCTTTGATGAAACGTGTTTTTGCGTTTTGCAAACACCGAGCTTTGCTCTGTCGCTCCGATACAGTCTCTAAATGAGGCAGTTCGTGTAACGAAGGTTTTTAAGTTGAACAGTAATTGTACATTATCAGACGGCGCGTAGATTTTAATAACGAGGGCTTCACCTTGCCGCGCCGTCGCGTTATTCACCGGGGCAGTGGCGTAGCTAGGTAACCAGGGGCCCTGGTGCAAATAAAAAAAAGGGGCCCCACTACTATCTAAACTGGTTACGTTTTAATAATAATAGTTCGATCGAGATTTTCTGGTAAAGGCCCTCTGAGCTTGAGGGCCCTGGTGCACTGCCCCGCCTAGTCCCTAGGTAGCTACGCCACTGCACCGGGGGTGTCATTACGGCCGCGAGAGAGCAATCACACATTTTTCCTAATAAACATTACTTACTCGGGCCGCGGCTTACGGGGCAATGTTTTATAAATCCAGCGCGGGACTAAATGGCCCATTGCGGCGCAGACCGGGATTTCGGCTGAATTAGCTTAATAGCAGCCCACTTCTTTAATTCACATTTCATTTACATTTCTCGGTAAATTTTTATTGACGATCAATTTTCCGCGATACTGGCGTACGCAATGGGTGGGTTTTATTTATATTATGTTGTTTATTTATGATCCACAGTCTGCCTGTCACCAACTCACTCAATGAGGAAGTTAGAAGGATGACGTTGTATGAAATTTTTGCTCTACCCTACACCAATTGTGCCTATTCACTTTGATCGAAGGTTCCCGAAGTGGTACAGGTGAACCGCTAGGAGCCCACGGAAGACCAGACGGGGGTTCAAGGTGGACAAAAAAAAGGGGGTTTAGGGAATATAGTAGAAAGGTCGCATCAGAGGGTCTACCGAAAACAGTAAAACTTTAAACGTGGTCTACGAGAAAAATATGTTTGGGAACGTCTGCCTTAGATTAACAATAACTCTAGACGACTGGGTTGTCAGTCTAATGACGCTCCGCTTGAGGGGTGAGACCTTATTTTGCATAGTTCTTGGCAGTTGGCGGGTAGTAGGTGGGCCTTGTGCAAGGTCCGTCCTGGTCACTACCACCATATTATTACACACACACACACAAATCACGTCTTTATCCCTTACGGGATAGACAGAGCCTAAGGTTAGAAGACCTAAAGGCCACGTTTAGCATGATTGTGGGCGTATAGGTGGAAAGGGGAATCAAAAATAGTGATGGGTTGCTAGCCGCATCACCCATTACCTCGATGGGCTTTTAGCATCTGCGCGGGAAGAAATGCAACTGGTACATTCTATGTTTTTTCTTTACTCCTAAACCAGCATGGAATAGACTTCCATACCATACCCATACCATATTATTTATTACTCATGTTAAATCTTCAATAATATTTTTGGACTATTGTAGAACCCGCAGGCGCTTAAAACCATTTTTTTTTTCGTCATTTGTTTTGAAAATCGTTTAAGCATGTATAATGTAACAGATTCATTTGCTTTCATGGGCCGTATTTATTTTAGACTATAATAATCCACCTGAATGAACCTGCTGAACATAGTTCGGCAAATACGACTGCGATTTTCAATAGAGATATGAGTAAATGTTTATACTCTGAAAACCTTTTAGTTCCTGCCTTAAACTGAACAGAAAATATTAACCCTTTCAATTCATCAACGCGTGTTAGGCTTATAATAGGTACTTTGACATATCTAAATTATCTGGACATAAACAGATTTAGGGTTAAACTTTCTTCTAAAACCGATTGTGTTTTATTATAGAACTTGTCCACGAATTTATTTCACTAATTATTTTAGTGGGTGTAGTATTTCTGAGCCTAACTGTTGTAATGCAATGCAATATTATTATTTTTTATTTCATGTTAGCAAGACTGGTTAGGTTATCCTGTTCGTTCCTGAGTTAGGTTCACTCTTGTGTCAAAAGTTTAAAAATGGCTAGACGTTGTTCTGTATTCTTATAATTTTTACTTATATTAAATTAAAGTTGGTGTGATTATTTTGGGCTTTCACTAGTAAATTCTCTTCACTAACAACACGCAACACAATGACAACACTAAAAAGGTCACCTCATCTAAAACCCCCAGAAACACGACTCATTCCGTGGCTGACTCTTATCTTCTGCAGCGTTGTAAAGCAACCTTTTTTGATATGACGCACTAAGCTTTTTAAGAGGGGACAAGGCAGCTAACAAGCGAGTGCATCATTAGGCAGAGTTTTAATGAGGTGCCGTGACCTGTACGCGACGACTTCTAACTGGCCGGTACTTTCTTGTAGTGCTATATCTATTTAAAGCTTAAGTGTAGTGCGAGTAGTTGTCTCGGATTTAAGAAAAATATTTTATAGTTACGGCAACAAACTGGTGCTACCAGGGTCATTACTAAGGCTCAGCTGTCCCGTCTGTTTGACACAGGGCTGTATTTTTCAAACTGCGATATGTGGATAAGTTAAATTTTCACAGAATATGTTGATGTATAAGCATAAATGAAAATTGGAGGAGTACTATGCGTTTTTGCGGCGTTTTTTCTCGATTATAAGACTAAAAATTGCTCAGTCGTGTGAACCCTTCCTGAGAGGGTTTGAATTCTACTCAACCGGTATTATTGTTTTATATAATTATTGTTTTATCTTTATGACAAAATTATCGCTCAAAATTACGTTTGATTCAAAAGTTGTGGGACATTCGTCCACGACCACATTTTTAACATGTATCACACATCTGCATTCAGTAAAGGGGTTAATTCTGCAATTATTTTCTAGTACTATAGTACTTCTAATAAGTTTTTATACATTACGGAGTGGTCGTTTCACATGCATGATTATAAAAATTGTTACTTAGTTGCTTTAAAAAAAACGTCCGTCAGTATGGTTATCAACATTCTAAAACTTGTCCGAAACCGCGATACAAAATACTTATCACAATAATTGACAGTAGATTAGTAAGTTACGAAGGAGAAATATTTCGTGTTGAATTTGGGTAGTGCCGTGGTGGCAACAACAGTCTTGCCCAAAGCTAACAAGGCTATAAAACTGTAACCAAAAATACAGTATAATAATACCCACCAGAAAACGCCAACACTTTTACGTTACACGGTAGGATTTATATTGTACCACACCACATATTAGAGTGCATCTGGCACATGAATTAGATTACTGCCGAAGCGGGCACGTGTAGTTTGACATAATCCCGTTTAGATAGCAGCTGCCAAATTTGCAGGCAAACTGTCCCTGATCGATGTCGCCACAATGTGCCATTGATGTATGTCTGGATATCTAGCGTTCAGGACTCCTATTGGATGCTTCTTATAACGCGTTCGTAACTGCGTTTAATTCTTATAATGATACACAAGCCGAAGGCGAGAGCGATTAGTATTTAAGATTAGGCTTATTACCTAACTCGCTCGCAATCGCCATCGTGTTCATTTTGACAATTATTGTATGAATGTGACAGCTAGTTGATTCCGATGCCAATTGTCAGCCCATACATGAACTGTTAAATAAACACGATGGCGATTGCGAGCGAGTTAGGTAATAAGCCTACTGGTTTTTAATCTGCCTTGATGCGTATAAAGTGTATTATTCACACTATGTAGTCTATATGCTACTTAGGTGCCAGGATGGCTTCAAAGATAATTAAAAGGCAAAATTTGTTTCATAAAATGGTCGTAGAAGAATTTAAGGTCACGGTCCCAGACAGACAGAAAAGTAATAAAGTCGTTTTATTGAATGTTACGCTATTTTTATTTCACGGCCGACTAGACAGAAGTGCGTACTAAATGAAAATAGCTTACCTGGTGACCTTTTTAATAAGAACAACCGAATTAAAACGAACTGCGAACTTGCTACAATTAACGGCAGCCCATACAAAAGTTTCCAACAAAGTTATTCAACTTATTCCACGATTAACCGAGCGTGTTCGGAGTACGAACTTTCATATTTTAGTATAGGTGAGCGCCTAGTTTCTAATAAGCTGCAAAATATATGGAACCCCCGTTTTCCTAGAGAGAGTTTTAGAGGCAAAACTTGCAATGAGGCCCGAGGGTACTATCAACAACACTTACTCTTGGGTTGTGTCTGTACTCGTGCGGGTGTCAAGGTTCGCCGGAATTTCACTTAAATTACCTAGCCGCGAAACTTTTACTTTTAAATAATGCCTTTCAAAATTAGTGAGTCCAAACATATTTGTTAACATAAAATTTACTCTAAAACAGTTTAACTGCTATGATATATTTTAATTTGCGTGCATATCTAAATTTGTTTAGTTAGTTTTAATTTGCCTTTAACATATGGCGGACACGATTTCCGCGAATCGTTACACTGTGGCCGTTGTAGTAAAACAAAATATAGTACCGACGATATACCTAGGTACTAATTTCTGCGAATAATTATGCAAGTACCAACCCATTTTCTAAAACTTAACGTAACTTGATACTAAAGCCTCAATAAAACGATTAAAAGTCAATGATTACAATAGTATTGATGATACAAATATAAACTAGAGCTAAAGACAAAGACATCGCCTGTATTGTTATCTAATATTGTTTGACACTTTGTAAAAGAAAAATGGTTTGCTTCCAATTTATTACATACTTATACTAATAAATGAGCAATATGTGTTTCGAGACCTCGTAAAAGGGTCTAAGAACTTCGATAAAATATAATTTAGATACTTATAGGGTTTTTAACGATTTTACTAACACAAAGCGAAGTTTAGTCACCCGAGTACCTACCGCCTTTAATTAAGGGCAATCATTTCACTAACATACATACATACACATACAAAAATCACGTCTTTATCCCTTACGGGGTAGACACTAAGGGCGTAGAGGTGGAAAGTGGAATCAAAATAGTGATGGGTTGCTAGCCGCATCGCCTATAACATGATTCCTATGATTTTCGCCCATTCCCTCAATGGGTTTTTACCATTTGCGCGGGAAGAGAAGCAACTGGTACATTCTATGTTTTTTCTTTGCTCCCAGACCAGCATGGAAGATTTCACTAACATCACCTTAATACCTTTTGTAAATATATATTTGACTTCATCCATTCATAAAGAGGCGGTAAAACACGAAGTTACCGAGACAGTTTCAAATTATAAGCGTTGTAATGTGTTTAAGCTGCCACTAAGAGTTTGAAGCTCACGACGCGAGGCGGTTGACCGCGCGATGTTCCTCAACCACACGTGTTCTTATGGGTTAAGTACCAACGATACGTGTACCCGTAAGTATAATGTTTATAAAACAACATTTTGATCCCTTTTCGGTTAATAAATATTGTACCGAAAAAGAAAACTCAAAGTTCCAGGACGCAGAGCACTGTGAGAGGCAAATTAAAAAGGGAATAATGCAATGATTCGAATAAATTAAAAACTGATTGGTAGAGATGTGCTATAGGCATATAGCCAGAGAATAGGGGTAGGAATAATTAGAACCCTTTGTTTAGCAGTGAGAGCAGTCGGCCAAGGTAAAGAGAAATTAAGACCATTTAGTAGCTCTGTTATCTGTAGATCTAGCGATCTTTTTTGGAAGTCTAATTGAATTTGAATTTAGATTTTCAAGTCTTTATAGTCAATTGGCTTTAGGTCTTGTTAACCTTGGCTCTGTCTACTTCGTACCTAAAATTAAATTAATCTTCCGTACTGGCCTGGGAGCAAAAAAAAACTTAGAATGTACCACCTGCTTCTCTTCCCGCGCAGATCGTAAAAGCCCATCGAAGGAATGGATGAAAATCTTACGAATCATGTTATAGGCGATGCGGCTAGCACCCATTACTATTTGATTCCCCTTTCCACCTATACGCCCACAGTAAAATTGTGGCCTTTAGTTTTTGTTACGCACTGTCTACCCGTAAGGGATAAAGTCTTTATCATAAAGACGTCATTTATGTCTGTATGTATGTAAAAATGTAAACTTGAAACGAAATAACTGTCAAACTTATAACAATTAAGTAATTATAGTTAGTGAAAACCGCTAAGTACTTCTAAGAAAGGGTCCCACTGAAAATCAGAGCTGCGGTTAACCTCAGCATCATAGTGAGCTGGGTCCTATTTAACGCTGTTCCGCACTGTTTTGTTATTCTGGCGAGAGTCCTTTAGTCGTTAAACTATCCGCTTTTGGACAGGTAACCTTGCTAATGGGTTTCATGGCTTGCTGGACTATTGTCGGGTGGTAAGTCCTTGTGTAAAATCCGTCTGGATAGCTATCATCATCCTACGCCAACCATCGGTGGTTGTACTGCTTTAATCTGGCGGGGATAGTAAAACAGCCAGTAATATAACTGGCACATGAAGTAGTCTTGGCCCTCTAGAGTGGCAACGCATCTCCAATTCTCTGGTGTCCATGGGCAGGGATACTTACGGACCATCCGTGATTCGCTTGCTCATTTGCCACGCTATCTCATAATAATAATAAAAAACCAAATGTTTATTTTTCTTGAAGGACATTTCATTTCAGATAGAGAAAAGGTAATCGAAATTTTATGCTCCGCGGTCTAGACATTCGGGACCAAGTTATAAACAAGCAATTTTCTCCAGCTTGCTTAACGCGAAGAGCCTGCCACTAATAAAAGAAAACCATTTTATCATTGCCTCGGAGATGTTAACCGAGATATTAAAATATTCACGTAGGTTTTCCGAGACGCCGTTGAAGCGTAAATCTTGGAGTCGATCGTAAAAACTGTTCCCAAGAGCAAAGAAAGTAACTCTGTTTCATTGGATTCGATCCGTACCATTGTCCTCATACGCACTCCGAGAAAAAAGACCAATTTCTGAGATTTCCGAAGGGCTTAGCTTCATTTCCTTTTATATCTCCCCAGATACTAAATTCGTTCAGCCAATAATAAAAAATCGTCGGGGACAGTCGGAATGGACTTGACGTAGAATTTACTCCCAGTCCCCAGGGCAAATTGGACATTACAACGCACTTAAATCCCGTATTTCGTCCAGGTAGACATTACTTTACCATTACGAAAACGTTTTAGAACCTCGTTTACCGATTATGCTCCAAATTTTAATCTTAATAGCAGAGAACACCCCATAGACAAACATAACAGAATGATTGCTGCAATATAATATCTTACTTATCTAGGTACTCACCCTATCGTATCTAAATTAATTTCTGCTCCTTCCTGCAAACCTGCTAAGCTCTCCAAAGTATTTACTTTATTAGATCCACTCCACAGATAATATCAAACAGTAAGACGAAACTATAACAGTATTATTATATTTTTCAAAAGAGCCTCGCCTTACAATTCATAAAAATATCAGTAAAACCGCAAAAGTTCAAAATTTGAGATTGTGTCAATTTTAAGACAGTTGTTCAAAAGTTTAAATTAAACAAGCTCGAAACAAATATCATAATTGCAAAGTTTTGCCGCGTTTTGTTTTCTGCCAACCATCGCCACTAATATTAATAATATCATTCTGAAAGTTTGGTTATGGTAACATGAATTATCCACCGGACCAATGTGTTTTATAACCAACTCCAAAGATTGGTGGAGGTTCTGAATTATGAAAAATATATTTTGTAGATATTTAGGTATATGTAATTTTCATCGATATTTTCGACGGCTGTAAAACTATTTGGCTGATTCATTTTTACTTATAATCGATAAAGTAAAATAATGTGCGCAGACCGACTCTCTTTTTAACCCCCGACACAAAAAGTGGGGTGTTATTAATTTGACGTTGATGTCGTTGTGAAAATCGGTCCACCATTTTGAAGATATCAGCTCTTTTCTAAAATAAAATAAGGCATTTGTTTTATTTAGGTCCGTATGATTACCCGATTAATGCGTGGGGGGTTTTTAAGCTGTAAAACATCTTGTAGGTATTGTGAATTCTACCTTTAGAATTCCTATACGTATTCGTACTCATTGTCAGCAAAAAAATCGATACAAAATCTATACCAGGCTGTTTAGTCGAATTTTCCCAACCGTTTGCTGAAATATTTCGGATTAATTTTGTAACACTTCGTACCAGTTACACAATAAATTTACCATTTGCAGACATAATAAGTCCTCAAAACTTCAAAGTGTTCTCAGTCAGCCCACCTACATAAACCATTACAGATGGTACTTGTCTGTTGTGAATATTATGGGTTTCACATTAGGAAACGTCTTACCCACATCAAGGTCCGAACTTCGCCTGCTAACACAATCATTGCGAAGGGAAAGGACTACATTTACTTGTACGGTTGTGTCTGTCATAACAAGAGAAAACATTTATATCATGCATTAAACATGATACTATACACGTATATCTTAGCTGCGTAGCAACGATTATTTGTATTTCTCTTAAAGAAGTCCGTTTAATACCTAAACCTATTTGTTTCTGGAATAAAAGGGTTGCTTGTCCACGCAAGCAGACAGTACAGTACATGATAAAAAAGGGATTAACAATACAATACAATACTATGTTCTTTATTGAACACCACAAATTCGTGCTATAAGATTACAAAAACAAAAAAGACAACAGGATATATTATAATTATTGCTTAAACGCGATGTCTATAAAATGACCGTTAAGATAAAGGTATATCTTTCGAACGTGAGCCCAGTGAAGATTGAAGATTAATCACACACAATAAAAACGGAATCGAACCTACGACTCTCTGCTTGAGAGGCAGTAAGTAGAACAATTAGCCTACCACGGCTTTCCAATAGTACATACAAACATACGTCACGTTAAGGGGTAGATAGAACCTAATAATAATAATAATAATGTTTTTATATTTTGTATTAATATTGTTTTATTACTTTTTATATGAATATTGTAAAAACCTAACTTGAGATAAAAATAAATATACAATAATAATAATAATAATATTTATTTTCAGATTAATATCCATAGATTGTTAGTTATTACATAAACTTAAGAACTAGTGTTAGTAGGACAGATTTTAATATTTAATATTGGAACAACGGTTCGCGTACATGTAACTGCGTCCACCTACGCATCAACGCAGTGTCCCAGCGGTCCACAAACACGCTCAGAACAAGGCAACAAGACCCATAGGCCACGTTTAGCACGATTGTGGGCGCATGTGTGGAAAGGGAAATCAAAATAGTGGTGGATCGCTAGCCGCATCGCCTTCCCTTCCCTCGATGGGCTTTTACCATCACCGCAGGAAGAAAAGCAACTGGCACATTTTATGTTTTTTATTTGACTCGTAGCTACACCAGCATGAAAGTAATAGTGTAATATTATTTTAAACGGCTTCAAAAACACCATTAGCGTTGGCACATCATATCTACAAAATCCAACATGGCTGGCGCAGTAAAACTTGAAAAGAGCCTATTGAAGCGTCTTTCTGAGTTGTGACAGCGGTGTCCCGGGCAGACGTGGCCGAAACTTCCTCCGCAAAACTTTGGCGCAGACATCACTGTGTATTTCAGGGCCACTTTACTAAAATTTATTTCAGACGTGTGTCGGTAACTGTGTGAAAAGTTGCGTCTTTTCGCTGGTCAGAAATGTGATTTAATGTTAAACAAACATTACCGCTACTTATCGGTGAATATTACTAACTAGGTACGTTAAGTTTTAATACCATTGAGTGAATTCAATCATGTATCTACAGGAATCTTCATTAACTAAGTATAGTATTCATTGTAGTAGGCACACACCATATAATCAAAGTTAACAGGAGACGATAGAGGTATTTTTACGTATAAAAGCTGTCGACGGTTTTAGCTCTTAGAGAAATATATATATTTTTTGTATAATTAATATTCTCCCGTAAACAAGACATCATTAATTAAAAGGTTTCAAATGTAGCGGTGTCTGATTATGAAATTTGGCCTTTTAAATTTAATCAGCGATGAGTGTTTGCTATTTTTGACGCTAACTACGCAATTTCCCGAAATAAAAAGTAGCCAAGTTTATTTTCTAATTTTAAAAAATTTCATACCTATAGGTGTGAAGAGGCAGAAATAGGACAGATAGTCACATTATAATAGGTAACTGCCACGTCGCCACAGTAGGACCACTATAGAACCAAAATACCACCTGCATGTACAATTTAATCTGTTCTTTTTCTATACTTTTCTGTAGTGGTGAATTGGTGGAATCACGAAGAATTATTGGTCGCTAGTGGCCTCCCACCGACACGGCGATGGCCACAGTAATTGGTTTTTCACCAAAACTCCTGCACAAAATAGCCTCTAGTTTAGAACTTAACGTTTCCAAGCTTCCTTGTTTATGTAAACGGTGAAGATTTACTACAATTAATCGTACGTTGCCTGGAACCCATAATACAAGTTTTGCTTAGTTTGGGACTAGGTCAATTGGTGTAAATTGACTCATGATGTTTATTACATACACATACATACACAAATCACGTCTTTATCCCTTACGGGGTAGACAGAGCCCAAGGTGGCAAGACCTACAGGCCACGTTTAGCAAAATTATGGCCGTATAGATGGAAAACGGAATCAGAATAGTGATGGGTTGCTAGCCGCATTGCCTATAACATGATTCCTATGATTTTTGCCCATTACCTCAATGGGCTTTTACCATCTGCTCGTGAAGAGAAACAACTGGTGCATTGTGTTTTTTCTTTGCTCCCAGACCAGAATGGAACTTATAGTTATTTATTTATTTAATTTAGTCACGAGAAAAAATCACAGGGCGCTTGCCATGTGACATTATTACTTGACTCACCAAATCTAAAGCGCACATTTCGTCAGGTAAATAATAAGTATCCACAACCATTTTAGTCACATTTAAGAAATCATAAAAAAACCGCAACAAGTTGCGCTGAACAAAATTAATTGATCATCATTTCATCATATGACATGTACTACCGAAATTTTAAATTGATAGCGGAACCTGCCACACTTAGGAATCTTTTCACAGTAAATTTCATAGTGACATTATATTGAAATGACAAGGAAAATCATTGTGTCGTGTACAGCGAGAACGTTTTACGGGTGGGTCACGGTTGAATTTGTTTGATATTGCCTATCTATGCTCAGACAACCGCGTACGAAGATTAGCCATACGATCCCCACACACCAATGATGTGGGTTACGGACTTCACATACAATATAATCAAATTAATTTACCTACGTGATCATAAAGAGGTGAGGACCTTAGTTTGAATTCACAACTCACCAACATAACGGTAGGTAACTAAAAAAAATCTTTGGGCTACGTGGCCTTTTAAAAACACTCGTTACAACAATACAAACGCCAGCTGAATTTGTTATCTCCAGCGTATACACTGGGCACAGGCCTCCTCTCAGAATGAGAGGGCTTGGACTATAGCTCCCACGCGTGCCCAACGCGTATTGGGAATTTCACACAACACCATTGAATTGCTTTGCAGATGTTTCCTGGTTTCCTAACGAAATTTTTCTACACCGAAACGCTAAAACATAAAGGTGCGAGCTTCTCGAAGCTACGAGTTTAAAATAGGAACATTAGTCAAAAACTCGACCTTTAATTGGTAGATTGGATTAGACTATTGATTGGACTAGTTTAGACTTGTAAATTTGGAACTCGTAGCTTCAAATTGCTCTCGCATACTGATCTGGGAGTAAAAAAAACATAGAAAGGACCAGTTGCTTCTCTTGCTGCGCAGATGGTAAAAGCCCACCGAGGAAGTGGGCGAAAATCTTAGGAATCATGTTATAGGCGATGCGGCTAGCAACCCATCACTATTTTGATTCCCCTTTCCACCTAATCGCCCACAATCATGTGGCCTTTAGGTCTTGTTACCTTAGGCTCTGTCTATCCCGAAAGTAACAAAGACGTGATTTTATGTATGTATGCAGCTTCAAGAAACAGGCTTCTGGAGTACGGTACCACGATCTTGCTTGGGAATCGATAGCTCAAACCACTATACCTCGGAACGTACGAACAACTTTTCCGTTTTATCCTATTCAATTTCTAGATATCTTATTTAAACTGTCCACCACACCGTCTCACTTCAGTTCTAGATGGAGACTCGAACAACAATAAGCTAAGAAAACCATCGGGTGTTGGCTGCCGTACGCACGGCCGCGCAATCCAGTGTTGCCAGGTCACTTCCCTTGAAAATTACATTGTCACCCCTAAAAAGTTCCATTTTTGGCAGAAAAGTTCCGTTTTCATTTAAATCTTGGGGAATGAGCTTTTTTTTTTTTTTTACCTCATCTATTCTTGAAAATTACATTGTCCTCCCTAAAAGTTCCATTTTAATTTAAATTATCTTGGGGAACCTTTTTTTTTTTACCTCGTCCATTCAATATTTGTGTTAATAACGAAAAAATAGCTTGTATTTTCAGTGTGGTATTTAAAGTTTTTTTACCACGTATCTTTATGCCGGGACCCCAAAAGTTCCGAAAAATGTACCAAAATAGAAAGTTCCTCCCAAGTTCCGCGGGTGTGTCAAAAGTTCCGCAAAACGGAACTTTCGGAACCAAACGGCAACACTGGCAATCTGCCCCGATATGGTGCAACCATATTCTACGTGTCGTAAAACAAGCCCACTGTTATGAGTTCACTACGCACACTACGACTCTTTGTTTACGATACACCACGCCTGTAAGCTGGCTATTTCAAGTAATACTAAATTGGGCAGAACCGGATATATATTTATAAATATCTCGTTGTTTATGCTCGTGTCGTATCTAATATTACTTTGCGAGTGGCACAATAATTATGACTTCCGCTGTAGCTAAACTTGATTAATAATACTTTTCCCAGTTCCTCGGTTTTATCGGTATAATAATTTCATTTTATGACAACCTGATAGGTCAGTGGTCAGAAAATCCGGCTATGAAGCTTGAGGTCCCGGGTTCGATCCGGGTCCGGTCGAGGCAAATACATATAATGTATGAACAATACGAATGTTTTTTCTCGAATCTTGAATGTTTGATACATATCACAGTACATACTTAAGTATATTTATTTAAGTAGGTAGGTTTATCCATTGCTATTAATGCTATTCTTCTTCTTCTTATTTGCGACGTATCAAGTCGTTATAGTGAGACAACTTCGCCAATGTCAAAGTAACAAAAATATTATTAAAAAATCCTGTGACAAAATGTCGGCAACTTTGTACTACGGTAATCTTCAAAGACCCCCCCCCCCCCCCCCCTCCCCCTTATCGGGCTCTTAGCCAACGGTCAATGATATCCCTCAGAAACTGCCAGGAAATCATTAGCGGATGCCCAGGGTACATCGGACCAAGCACTACTCTTCCCCCCGAACGGGTCCAAAAAGAACCGCAGCTCTTGGCCACACGTGGAGGTAACCCGACTCGCACCCCATGAATGCTATTACAGACTCTGCTTAGCTTGAGAATAGGTCAAATTGTGTCAACTGTATCAAGATATTATTTATTTACACAGTGGGTAGTCAATCAAAAGAAATGTACTCCCTTTATCGTCAAGAGGCTGTTGTGATAACGCTACGAAAAGCAATGCCATTGGCACGTAAGACACTCAAAAAGCCTCGGCTCCAGAATGATAGCACGAAGTTTACATAATAGCGCAGCAGACGTTGTGGCTTTTACCAGCGAAAGTTTTAACTGCGTGGCGTTTACTCAAAATGCAAATTACAGGCTCCATATAGGCGAGGAGGAGTTAGGCGCCCCACAGGATGTGATACAGAGGAACCCAATATTAAACCACACGATTACGCTATAAATTTCAACTTGGCGAGTGTAGGACGTAACTTTCGACGCGCACTATGTTTACACGTTTTTAAGTGTTACGCTTTACATAAATCAATGGCTTAAGAAACCGGATGGCGGGTATAATTTCAGTCTGTCCAAACAAACACAAATCCACTTAAAAGTAGAGTTCAGTTAATGTTAGCTCAGCAAAGTGCTCTATAAACGACAGTCTTGTCTTAAACCTGAGCTAACGCTAAGAAAACAATCGTATATTTTGCAAATTGGTTTAACAGGAGTATTTGAAATTTTTAAACGCAACTCGCAACGCAACGCACAGTATTTAATTACTGTATTTAATTCACAGTTCGTTGTGTCTACATCGCTGCGGTCTAGGTCGGATTCATCATTATCTCCAGGCTATGTACGTTCCACTGCTGGGACTACTGTTACTCTCAGAATGAGAGGGCTAGGGTTATAGTTCCCACGCGGGTCCATTGCGGATTGGGAACTT
Organism: Pandemis corylana; assembly: GCA_949127965.1. Lineage (NCBI taxonomy): Eukaryota > Metazoa > Arthropoda > Insecta > Lepidoptera > Tortricidae > Pandemis > Pandemis corylana. The sequence continues at coordinate 7,615,258 of OX421866.1, read as the reverse complement.
AACAGATGCTATTGACTCGCTTCTCTGGCGTGTAAGCTTCCGGATTCATAACTTTCGTTATTTTTGGTTCTGCATTTTGTACAGTGTCTTTTCCTTGGTCTGATTTTAAATTATCGACAGTATCATAAATTAAATTTATTTCAATCTTTATTTTCAATTTTACATTTCCTACTTTGACACACATGACTGAAAGCAGTAATATGCACCTACTAAAAATGTTTATGTGAACCATTTGAAATCAATGACACGTTAATTATTTTAACATTATTCTAAAATCCCGAAATCTCAAACGCTTAGTCTGGGGACTGAGATGTTTTTCATGCAATGTTTAATTAAATAAATGCGGATTACAATGGGATTTTTAGAAAGACGCACAAAATTTTTGTAAGCTCCCTAGGGTATATATAATTGAAACCCGTAATCAATCGCCAGACCTAATGGATTACGCGAGAAGAGCCACGGGTAAAAGCTAGTATTACATAAAGCAATGACAACAAGGCAATGGCAGCATGTGTGCTTAATTTGTTGCCGAGTCTTGAACAACATTAATACTTCGTCTATCAAAACTTTTCTAACTTCCCTTACTGCTGTAATGAAGACAAAACTTGTATACTATGTTTTTGCGTAGAAATTGCTTTAGTGCTAGAAGCATGTTAGTATATTTGTTTCGCTTATTTATCTTGTGTGGCCGATGAACTTTGTAAAGTATCTACATAATGAAGAATAATGAACAGTGATAATACTCAACTACCCAGTTGTTGCTGTTCTTGTTACGTTTAACGTGGTTTCATAATTGATGCAGTTTAAAACGATTTATACAACCATGTCCATTTCATTAGGCAAAGTAAAAAAAGGCGTGATAGTCTATTGGTTTAAACTAGGTATGGACTCTCAAGCAGGTCGTGAGTCATCTACGTATAGACGAGGTACCAACTTACTAGCTAGTGAAATGTAGAGGTAGGAAGCTTTCTAGTACTTTCCGTAGTTCTGAAACTAAATCACGGACAGACAAACAGACGGACTTGGCAAACTGCAAGACAGATTCAAACACAGTGTTTTGACCTTATAAAAGGATTATCCAATGGAGTCCTGCTAACACGGGTCATCCAATTTCCAAACACATTAAGTGATTTCTACATCTTCTGTTCGAAGCCAATATACCTAACTTAATTTAGTTTCTTGATAGGTAATTACTTATATTTCAGTTTCTTTTTTCTGACGACCACGAAGACTCGCATTTTCCACTTGACTTTTCTTGGAATTAATAAAAAATACTACAACTGACTTCTTAGTAACATTTCGTCGATCAGCCATTGTTATATGTAACAATAACATAAAGAATGCACTTACGTACTTTATTTTAAATGTTAATCTATTTATATCACGGAATTCATATGAAAATAAACTGCAAGTGGACGTCCCGATTACCTAAGTACTATCAATACCGATGTCACCAAAACTTACCGACTGCTGTTTTGAGTACATACGTATACCGTGAGTAGTGCTTTTTGTCCTGTTGCCATGTCATAACTGCACCTCAGAATGGTACAATGAGGCTTGCTTTGAGTTGTAGTATCTATTTGATTCCATCATTATTTCACCTTTTTACTTATTCATCAAAGCTACAGACCTCTGACCAAATTAAAAGTGAAGACGAAAATGCGAACAACAAAGTGAAGCAGGTAAATCTTCGCCATTCCGTTACTTTAATTATGTTTGACCATAACAAAATGTAGATACGTTATTTGTCTGGCAAAAGTCATCGCGAGGGATAAAGACAAACGACTGGTCGGTTTACTTCTTGGGGTGTAATTTTATGCTGGTGCAAGGTTCGTCCGGTTTGCTGCACCACCGTTTCACCTACTAATCCCGCCGCCATGTAAGTCAGATACAGCCGCTGGAAATTTCTGTCAAAAATCAAAGTTAGGAATTTTAAGCCCATGATTAATGGCTTCTTATTGTTTTATTAATCTTGTGTTGCGATGGTGTTAATTGTGAGAAGGTTCCACGCTCGCATGTTTTTCTTGTTTTATTGTAAACTAGCTGTTGCTCATGACTTCGTCTGCAGACAATTCGTTTATCGCGCGCCCGAGGGAACTATATAATTTTCCGAGATGAATGATCATATGTCTTTCTCAGGGTCTCAAGCTATACTCAGCGGCAAAAATGTGGCCCTCATAATCATGTATTCCATATAGGGAATTTTGTATAGAGACTGGGTCAAATTTTGTGGCGCTGAGTATACCAAAATTTAAACACAATCGATTGAGTAGTTTACGCGTGAACGTATAACAAAAAAAATCTCATTTGCATCATCACTACATAGTATAAAACAAAGTCGCTTTCTCTGTCCCTATGTCCCTATGTATGCTTATATCTTCAAAACTTACTCAACGGATTTTGATGCGGTTTTTTTTAATAGATAAAGTGATTCAAGAGGAAGGTTTTTATGTATAATTCTACGCAGACGAAGTCGCGGGCGTGACTTCGTCTTGGTAGAATTAGCCATTGACATGTTTATCGCTATCCCGCGGGAACTACGCAACTATACAAACAAATATGTAAAAATCTAAAAACTGTTGGAACGTGTTCTTTTATCGATCCTAAGTATCCCCCGCTATTTTTTTAAATCTTCCATGTACAGACTTTCGTCCCTCTTCGGCTTTATTATGTATAGATAGAAGATAAGTAGGTATAGTTAGGATTACTTACGATCGACTAACTTTTTCATACAGTAAATTGCCAATTATTAGTTATCAGTACGTACAACGCGTGAAAAGTTATAACGAACCGATTGGCGTGACGTCGCGTTCTCCGCTGTATTGACAAGCTTGTTTACGAAATTGCTAGTTTTGTTCCAGTTCGCGATCATTTCAAACACACCCGTTGGTTCAGTAAGTAATTGCTTCTCTTGCTGTAACGTGTGTACCGTTTAATATTTTAGTGAACATTGAATTTATTTGTGACGTGATGCCTGCTGAAAGTCACCCTGGAACATCGACGTTAAATATAGGTATACTGATCACCGATTGAGGCCAATGGACACCGTGTCTAAGCTTATTTATTCAGTAACAGTCTATTCGCTGTAGCCTTGAAAAGCTTTAACTTGTATCTGTTCAGAAATATAGTGATATTTCAGTGTTGATTTCAACCGGCTTTAGCTTAAACTTGTTCTGCGAATCCTTCTTTGGAGCAGCGATCGTCGACTAGACGACTTAAAGCTTTTGTATTTCACACCGAAAATTTTGACATCTATGAAGTTAGCTACTAGTAGCGTCGCAGTAAACATGTTTGAGGCCAATTTCATTGACGTCAACTTATTTGGTGAGTTGGCGCGAAGAAACCTTACTCATTTGCTATCACAATCCCATTCATCATCAGTTCGGTAGTCAGGCGCTCTTGCTCGGAATCGCATTCGCTGTCTCTTTCTAGCACTATCTCAAACTTTTCGTCGAAAAGATATGATGAATCAATATGAAACAATGAAGGCTCTGCTTCTTATGTACTACAGTCAGCGTCATATAGTATCACACATGCACAGCGACCAAATAGATCGACACACCACACTATTTCTATGGTGTACCGAACTATTTGGCCGACTTGGATGCTTCAAACTATAACACGCGGACTGTAAACAGCCTCTTACTCAGTTTCGTTTCCACAATTACTTTGATATTAAGTGTACATCAAATATTTGAAATGCTATTGTTCTAAACACGTAGGTGCTCACTGTTAGGGCATATTATAAAGACACATTTATCAACTTGGTATAAGAAGCAATGAAACCGTTATAGCATTATAAACGGGCGTAGGAGGGTTGCTATTTTCATTAGAGCATTAAGTCAAGCTGCCGAGAGGCGAGGTATTAATCTGTTTACGAGATATCAAGTTATGTAACCATCCTACCTGGATCCTTGCAGCCAAGTTATTACTACCCCCAAGATATACGACGAGAACGTAGCAAAGACAACACATGTAACCGCCATATTGGATAATTAAATATGTATTATGAAGGAATATTGTTTTCGTATTATACCTGTTTGGCGATGTACATATTATTACGTTACGGTTGCTGTTGTATTTGGAAAACGTTTTGCCTTTTCTGAAGTTCAATAATAATATTGACATCGCGACTTCAATTGTCAGAGTTGAATGACCCGAAGCAGGAATTAAATATAATAGGCAATCAGTCGACTTGTAACTCTGACCTATATTGATTCAACTTATCGACTTAACTTCTTTCTGGAACCATCTCTAAAATATTGCCAAGATACTTATATAAATTTCAAGTGAGGTCACGGAATTTTGGCTTAAGTTGGTATTGTGCAACGTTAAATATTGTTCCAGCAGGACGTTAAAATTCAAAGAACATTTTAACGGAATCTGAAACAGCCTTATCGCCTCTAGACGACCAGCACAGGTCGACATTTCTCATTTGTCACAAAGGAAAGAGACCATTATTTTGGGTGGGTGAGAACGGGATGCCGTTAGGTTCTAACCCCGTTAGTGATAAAGGTTGTTAAGCTTGTTACATTGAGATTTTTGTTTGTCTCTATTTGTCTCTTTGAATCTAACCTTTACTAGACATTAGCCGAATTAATCAAACCAAGTTGATAAACCGTAGCATAAGTTCCTACGAAAGCTTGTGGCAGTGTGTGTGTGATAGAGAAATAGAGAGAGAAAGAGAGTTCTAAGTTAATTGTAACGGTTGATTGCGTTTATTAAAGCCAGTAGATATGTATGCTTACTTTTATTTTTGAAACAAAAACAATTACTACGAGTATAGTATATTTTGTTCCATTAAATGAAGTTCCGAATGAGTTTGACGTAATTTTCATTAGTCATAAAAAGTTTAATTTATAAAGCGGTAATTATAATTTTTGTAATGAACAAAAAATTTACCTTGCTACTCCGCTACTCACGTGCAAGATAACCAAGCCTGTGGGAAATATATATGTTTTTCATGCAAACCATCCCTCCACTACTGCCAATAAAACACGTAAAAATCCTACAAACTTAGTTAGGTATCCCTTACACCACACAAACACTGACGCGTTTCGATCCCTCTACGAGATCATTATCAAAGTTTAATGAGCACAACTGTTACACATGCAAACCAACGTCGTCTTGCACGTGAGTAGCGGAGTAGCAAGGTAAAATTTTTGTTCATTGAAATGGACCTCCGCAAAGTAACGCCTGATTCAATAAAATATTATTTTTTGTTTTGATATCTAATAGAATATCTAACCTAACCTACTGAACGCTTAGTACTTCTAATGCACGATTTCATGTGTTGTAAAACGAACGAATATTATAAAAATGGGAAACAAAAGACCCGAAAAAATCCACCGTACAATTAGGTGCTTATAAAAAAACCGTTTAGAAATCACACAGACGTTCGTAACGTAACGTTTTCGACAATGGCTCCTGGCGGATTGTGTCTAAGGCGCATGCACGCCCCTGCCGCACCGAAACCCTCGCCGGCCGTCAGTTCAGCCGCGAGGAGCGCCCGGCCCGCGTCGCGCTCGCCCCACGCAATGTAAACACTAACCTAACCCAAGTGCAGTGACATTCGAGTGCTTAAAAGTTAATCTGCGAGGACGGTGCGTAAAGTTGAAATAGTCCCGTACAACGCGGTAACTTGGTGGCATTTGCATGGATTTTGTTAACTTCTGGGATAACTTTCGTCTTTAATTCGATTTGTAAATAATGCTTTAAGGGTTAATTGATAACAAAATCGTAGATAAATTATTTTACGCGCTATTTTTCAACAGGCAGCTTAGATGGCCAATCGAAAGTTCAAAAGAAGATTCATAGGCTTTTACGACTCAAGAAAAAATTGGTAATTCAACTGGATAAAAAAGTAGGTGGGTAACGGTAGCAAATAATGCAAAAAATCAAGGATAATTTAGGAAGCAGTTCCTACAGTGCAAAAAAGAAAGTTGCGTTCATTCGCTTCAATCAGAACTTTGAATTGAATTTATGCTACACACGAGAACCAATTCAAAGCAATCTGTCGATGTAAGAAAGTAGGATCATGACGGCACGGAAAGGAAACATTTTAATCTTGCTTTGTACGGCTTGTACGAACGGAAAGAAAGTCAAGCTTTACAAATGCATTCCATTTGTAACACAAAATACCAGTCGGTAGCTTTAAAATTTAAATTGCTTAAGCGCTGGTGAAATGACCGAAAATAAGCGGAGTAATAATGAAAAGCCCACATTAATCAGCACTTATCACGCGAGCTTGTTCTTCATAGCTGTGATGGCTCGTTTGTTAATTTTATCGCGTTTGTCATTGTGGTCCTGAAACATTAATAGAAGTAACGTATTTTTATCGCCCGTTGCTATAAATCCTGTCGGTTTATTACACGTTAAGATAACGCCTTGCAGGCACGACACTCACACCGCCCGCGGCCGGGACTTGGTAGAGTATTTCAAGTTTTTTGGACTATGCAGTGGTTTTGATACGTCTTTATTTCTTATTTTACTGAAATGTTTTATAAAAACGAAAATAGTTTTGGTAGAACCAATTTTTTTTTAAATGTTATAATAGTAAAATTAATACCGATCTAAATTAAGTACTAAATTTATTTATTTATTTAAGACATTACTAAGGAACGAGTAGGTCCGAGCCCGAACTCGCACCTCTGAGTTTTTCGGAATTTATATAGGATGTTACATTTGAAATTTATCATTGAGCTTTTCGGTGAAGGAAAACATCGTAAAGAACCTGCACACATCTGCGAAGCAATTCGATGGTGTGAGTGAAGTTCTCAATCCGCAGTGGGCCCGCGTGGTGACTATAGCCCAAGCCCTCTCATTCTGAGAGGAGGCCTGTGCTCAGCAGTGGGACGTATATAGGCTGGAGATGATGATGATGATGATGACTAAGGAACTAAGATAGTTTTTCAATTATTATTATTATTAATTCTTTATAACGTATACAGCCTTGTAATGAGTTGAGGCCGTTTTTTTCATGTTTTTTTCTTGTAACGCTTATATTGGTCCTTATTTATTTTCCACAACGACGCAGCGTCCATCAGCAGTATTAAGCAAATACAAATATTGCGGATATGTTGCGGCATAGTACATTGTGCTAGGTCCGGATCGCACTCTCCCGTTAATCCTACCGCCAAGCAGCTTACCCTGCTAGCGCTGCTGTTTTCCGGCGTGCAAAGTAAGACAGCCAGTGCAATATCTGGCATACAAATTATTCCACACATTTATTACTTCCATGCTGGTCGGAGCAAAGGAAAAACGTAGAATATACCAGTTGCTCCTCGTCCCGCGCAGATGGTAAAAGCCCATCGAGGGAATGGGCGAAATTCTTAGGAATCATGTTATAGGCGATCCGGCTAGCAACCCATCACTATTTTGATTCCCCTTTCCACCTAGACGCCTACAACCATGCTAAACGTGGCCTTTAGTTCTTGGTACCTGATAGACGTGATTTATGTGTATGAATTATTCTGTCGTAGGTAGGCTAGCAACGCGTCTACAATCATGAGGTTTTGCGGGCGTCCATTGGCGGTGATGCACATTAACCAGCAAATGACCTATTTCCAACATGAAACTACCGTGAGACTTAATCATTATGTCGAGCATCACTCGACTTTTTATACGTGAGTTATCCGTTTATGTGTAATAAATGACCGATTCCACCATATTCCACCGTTTTCCACCATATTCTATATTTTATTAACAAATAGATTATTTCGGGGACGAAAAAATTATAGAGGCTATGAAAATAATTATGTGGGTAGTTCTACCAGCATTTCAACCAATATTCAACCAATATCAGTCTCTGTCGCATTTTTAAGTGTAGAAGTGTGTGAGCATACAATTTTAATAAATTGACATTGTACCGCAAGTCGCTCTGTATCGTTTTACAAAACCTTTATTCTTCGTGCACCTCATTTCTTTAATATATACGACAGGATACTGATAGCGGTAGAAACGATAGATGACTGCTCTTTATGATCTGGGGAAGCTCCGAAGAAAAAGGTTGGAAGACTCTTTCTTAATGCTTATGTTCGATATAGAAACATTAATAGGATTGATGCCGCTCAAAGACAACGCGAAGTACCTAAAGAATTTGATTTACTTGCGAATGTCAAAAGTACGACAGACAAAGAAATTAGGGCTGCTTTTTCCGAACTATCCAAAGAAAAAAGTTCATTGTTTCTTTGCGTAGCGGCACTCTGAAAACCGGCGCCACTCTAATTTGACATTATTGATCGCAAATTCTACCTGTTCACATTGAAATGTCGACGTCAACAGTATTGGCAAAATGATTTATCGGGCCCATGCTCGAGCGCGCCAAACTACAGCCCACCTTAGAAAGCCAAGCCTTTCTGAGCGTGTGATGAAAAAGGCAAACAGGAAAATATCGAAAGGTATTTTCAAGGCATTGCGCGCAAGGCCCGCGAGGTGGTGTAATTTTTTTCAAACATGCCAAGAATATTTACCCCAATTTTCTTTTATCTTTTATGGCTCTCCGTTTATCTTTTTTAAGTTTCTAACCTGTTTGCGGTATGATTTTATTAAGCTATTCGGTTTTAATGGGTGGTATGCTACTTATATTATTGACTTCAAGTTTTTATTAGATTACGTAATTACTAATAGTCAACAGTTAGTTTCTATTCACTATGTACAATACAATACAATAGCTCTTTATTGAACACCACATATGACAACCAAAACAGAAAAAAAGGTATACTGAATATTACAAGGTAACAATAGGCGGCCTTATCGCTACAGAGCTGAGAGATGAGCAGAGAGATGTATTTGGTTAGAAACATGTATTTAATATTTCCTTTGTCAATTTTCTTCTTAACAATGTATTTAATGACTAAGATTTTTTTAAGAGGGTTTGAGTCACCACTAAAATAAACGAACTGTGACCATGTGAGTAAATAAACAAATAAAATTGTTTTTACAATCGTACAAACTTCATTCTATACTATGAAGTATCACGGGAGTACTTTCATGACGAAAAAAAAATGATGATTGAATTTGATTGTTTCTAGTTTTAATTATTAAAGTAGAATACGCGAGTCACTCAAGCATTTGCACTCGAAGTTTGCTCCACAGATTAACGTACTGTACGTATCTCATGGTAGTTTTGTATTCAAGATGGGTTCCACTATTAAATCTCCTTAAATAAATAATAATATTTCCTCACTTATTTAAGATGACTACGCCCACAATCATGCTAAACCTGGCCTTTAGGTCTTGTTACGTTAGGCTCTGTCTACCCCGTAAGGGATAAAGAAGTGATTTATGAATTAATGAATGAATTTAAGATGATGCGATCATATTCCCTAATCTGTTACACCTTGGGTTATAGGAGTTGCAAAACAATGACAACAAAGGCCACCTTTAGGTCTGGTTAATCTTAGGCTCTGTCTACCACGTAAGGGATGAAGAAAAAGAAAAGAAAGAAAGAAAAAAGACATTTATTCCTTTTTGCAAGACACACAAATATACGATAATATACAACATTTTATAGAAAATAAACAAGAAAAAAAAACAGACGTGAAAAATTGATCATCAGCGTTGTGTGTGTCATCGCAAAAGTGAAACGGTCGCTGGCTCATCAAGACGTCATTTATGAACGAGTGAATGAATGAATTTAATTTAATCCAAGGGATACCTTGGGCTTTTATAGGGCTTGCAAAACAATGGCAACCTGTCACAGTATAAAAAAGATTCTGAACCCCTTGCCTAAACTAATTTAATTCCTACGGTTTATATTTGAAGATAGTGTTATGAAAGCTTCGTTCTTATCTTTATCTCTTAAAGAAACAATACTGTTTTTTTTGAATTTTGTCATAGCTTAACAGCATTCCTTTTTTTTCAAAGACAAATTATGATAAAAAACATCCCATTTTTTATCGTGGTGCTGCACAAAGAAAGTTCTTATTTTCCGAAGCGTCGTGACGTGTTCTCAGAACAAAATAAATGGACTGCGCCATCTCGGAATCAAGTAGATTTCGTTTAATATTTGATTTATTTGCGGTCCACCTACAACTTTTGTTTCGAGCCTAATAGAAAGTCTCGGGCTTATAGCATGGTCCTTTTACGATTTATTTCCTTGCTTCTCGTCTTTTTGGGGCACGAATTTGTCTCACTTTTACTCCAGTTTACGTCTCGTGGAGGTCGTTTGACCTCTAAATTTCACAGTCGCAAAGTCTGACTAACATACATTTAACCGGTATTTATGTCAACACATTTCACTTTACAAAAACTTTATAATTTGATTCGGTTACTACTGAAATTAATATTTTCTTATGATTGATTGTTTGCGGCTAGCAGCCCATCACTATTTTGGTTCCACTTTCAACTTGCTTGTTACCTTAGGGTCTCTCTACCCTGTACGGTAGGTATAAAGACGTGATTTATACCAACGAATACATTTCAACCCTTACTAATAAACACATGTTAGGATTGTGTTAGCTTGACATTAATTTATGTTAATTATTTGAAACTCTGACTTTTCCGTTGTAAAATATGAACAAGTATTAAATTTCTAAACGACTGAAAATTAGAACAGGAAACCTGCTATGGGTGGTGTAGCGGTATAGCGCGCATCACGGAATAATGAGGAACGGGTTCGATTCCCGGCCATATCTTTACTTTTCGGATTAATGTGTGTGCTCTTTTTAAATTTTGTTTGTAACGGGTAAAACCGTAAATAGAAATATTAAAAATCAAGAAGTAAAATTCTTTGAAATAAAATTTGATAGTACAAAAAGTATTTTGTATAGGTACTTAATAGGTTTTTAACTTTTCATGAATAAGGGGATAAATCTAATACTGAGCTTCAGTTATTTAATTACGTCCGTTCTCAGCAAAAGATATTCCGACACAATTTGAAAACAAACAGCTGCTGTCACAAAACCGTTTATAATTTCGGTGTCAGGTTCCCTTGCATAAATTTAATGATTTATATTGAACGACTTTTATCATAGAAAATGAAACTAATTTCAGAACGGATAAGATCGCGTTGAATAACTTATAAATTCTGACGACGTTCCGAGCCTACTGCTGGGTACGAACCCATTCTGAAATAGTTAAGTACCTACTTAGTTTTTTTTCTTGCCTTAAAATTACGAAAAATTTAAAAGACAATTGTAAGTACCTACAATCAGGAAGACCATTGGTAATGAAAGCTGTGTATAAAATAAACTCATTGACCCTAACTTCTTAGGTTAATTTGCCGTACAGTACACAAATACAAGTTATTAATAGTCATCATGATTATTACCGTCGTGGTCACTTAGCCGTGAATTCATCTTTGTTGTCAGCCTTCATTGCTAATTCAATTACCCAAATTAATATACACGTCGAGGTAATATATGAGATGTCAACACATCAAACGAATATCACGTCAAGTATGAAATTATGAACCTAACCCACATCATTACCATCCATCAAAGGTTTTTCTACAAAATAATTAGGTGCAAATTATAACAATATTGCTTTAATATGAGACAATCACTTTAATGATACAATTTTACGAAAGATACTTAGATATAACACGTCTACACGATAGTCAGTGTAACAAAATCAAACAAACCCAAATTGAAACATGAATAAAAACTGTGATATTGCGGCTTTGATTTTCGTAATTACACTTTGCTTTTTCTGTTTCAAAAATATACATCACGCCTATCGCAGAGCTCGATCAAAATTATTATTTATTTAGGATAAGGGTAGCCGGGTTATTATGCACGTGAAACGCGAATCCAACGAATCAAAGTATAAACGTGATTAACAAAATATGCCATTCTCTCTCGTTCAGTGCATTGTTCTTTTGTGAAGAGTTTAAAATGGAGTTCAATTGCCGGAAACGCTTCAACCTAACCTCTTTCAATTGATTACAAAGCAGCTCTGAGCTACAAATATCCGTCTTTAAAAGGAGCTTAAGCCGCTTATCAACAATCTCGCTCTTCAAGCTTACAAAATGACTTTAAAATGTTTAAGACGTGGAAACGCGTCACGTGTCAAACAAATGGGACTTTTCGTTACAAATAGCCCTTCCGTGACCTCATTTAAAACTCAGCGATAGCTTAGCAAGTCTAACTCACTTCTTGAATGAAACTTGTATTCGGTTGAACGTTTCTCAAGAACATTCAATGAGTCGAACTGTTTTTAAAAAGATTAGCAGCAAACAATGGCTTGATGACAGATAAATGGGTGCACTTATATGTTAATTCGCTCTAAAACCTGCCGTTAGCTGCAGCAACACCGTGATACGTACTCACTATTAATATACATAATAATAATAATAATAATAATCTTTATTTGATTGGTCAATGTGACATGACATTTTCACCAATCATTCTAAGGATATGTGCCGTTTGCATGTTGGAACGCTGCCGTGCCTCTAATGCACGATGTAGCTTAGTTTCGCCTCTAATTCTGCATATTTATAACCTTTTACAGTAAGGTAAATTACCATATCCACCACACTTTAAAATTACGGTCCGTCATATTTGTTTTCTTGCTAACAATTTTACGCAGTGGAAGAGTAAATATCGTAACCATTTTCGCTGTAAAATCTTGTTTTCTTAGCTGTTGTTAATATTTCGGGTTCTGGGTAACTGAGATGTAGGGTAAAGTCAGCGCGAGAAAAATGCAGCCACAAAAAGCTTAACATAATAGGTTTACGCGACCGCGGTACGCACATTACGCCATTCTCACTGACGTGACTGATTATGATTACTTTTTCATTCCACAAAAAGGTATATTTTTTTATGGCCAGTCATAAAAAAAACTCGATTATGCATGACCCTGTTTCGATATAAATACATTTACGTACCTAATATATTTCCTTTCGGAGAACTCTTTAACTTTGATAGGTTATTGTACGTGTTGGATGTTTTTTATGTTTAACACAACTTAATATTTTTTAGGTACAGAAATTGCTTCGTTTCTACTGAAAAAGTAACGATGGCCCGTACATGTCATTGAAATTTCGATTTTATTTTATCACAAAGAACTTATCACATGAAACATTGTACGAAACTGATAGATTCGCATTTGATATTCATAAATAACGTGTATTTTTTATCAGACATCAGTATCAAGTATCAACCCGAATTGCTCGTAAACATCGATTCTAAAATACATGAAAAATGAAATAACTTCATGCCTACTTAAATCCAGACTGAAAGTAACGTATGAAAGCAACGTAATGAAAGTGAAACGCATAAGCAGTTCCATATCATTCCCAATATTTTCCAAACCTTTGAAGCGAATATCATATTTGCAAAGTACATGTTCATATCACGAGAGCACGCGAGCTAGATATGTCATGGTCCTTGTACAATGTTGACTTGGTATGTGATTTAGTTACGTTTGGGTCACATATCGTTTACGATAATAACTGCAAATTACTTAGTAATATAAATAACACTCCATTTTAAAACATGCATTACAAACTAAACTCTTGAATGTACCACTCGAAAGTGCTATAAATCTGTCTATTGCTACAAAACTATAGCTCAAATTATTTTTTCGACTGGTTTATTAGATTAATTAAAGCTACGAGTAGATGTTCCACGGGAGTTTGTAATTGTGTCGTATAGACACATCATTCAAACAGATGACGCTTTGCGACAAAAAATCGCATAGTAACAAAGTCACGTGACAACCAGTAACAGGTAAAAAAAATTAAGGCTTACTCATGTAGGGGTCATGCGTCACGGAACGAGGATCCGGGTTCGATTTCCGGCCGTAGCTTTACTTTTCGGATTTTTCTGTGTTTTAATTTTTAGTGTCGTTTAGAAATTTAACTAAAGCCCTAAATTTCTTCTAATATTGTATTTCACACAGTTCTTACAAAAATCGGGACCATGGGGTAAAAGATAATGCATATTTATAACTACATAGTATAAAACAAAGTCGCTTTCCGGCTGTCTGGCTGCCCTATGTATGCTTAGACCTTTTAAACTACGCAACGGATTTTGATGCGCTTTTTTTAATAGATAGAGTAATTCAAGAGGTATATTATTATGCATAATATAGTACAGAAACACTGACTACACCCGTGCGAAGCTGGGGCGGGTCGCTAGTTACGTATTATGATGAATACACAATACACACAAATCACATCTTTATCCCTTACGGGGTAGACAGAGCCTAAGGTAACAAGACCTACAGGCCACGTTTAGCAAGGCTATGGGCATATAGATGGAAAATGGAATCAAAATAGTGATGGGTTGCTAGCCGCATCGCCTATAATTTTCCTATGATTTTCGCCCATTCCCTCAATGGGCTTTTACCATCTGCGCGAGAAGAAAAACAAATGGTACATTCTATGTATTTACTTTGCTCCCAGACCAGCACGGAAGAAATATTATGATGGAACCAGCCTTAAACTGATTACTTAATAAATCTCGAGTCATGGATGTCATATACATATAAGTATGGTGTTTACATGAGTATGTATATTTATTACTTGAGTCGTGGAATCGGTAAACGCTTTGCTTAATTTGGGACTCAGATCAATTGGTGTAGGTAAAGCCTGTAAGGTTTTTTTGATGATATTTATTTCTTTATTAACATAACCATGGCATATTCTTGCCTATAACAGTGACAGAACAATGATAAAAATAACCGGTATCTTATTAATAAAAGGCTAAAGCTGCAATCATCATCATCGTAATCATCTCCGAATTTACTAGGCTTTTTATACTTATAGGCTCATAATACATACTATATCCATGATAACGGTTAGTACAAATACGCATCGGATAGGTTTACATGGCGGCCAAAGTTCAGTCAACATCTGTCTCTCGTACGGTGCGGACGCATTCTATTTTTTGTTACAGACTCCTTGCGATGCCCTCCTTCTTCATTTATTTTGCTTTTTATTTTTAATATTGAGTTTTGGCGTGCCATGAATAAAGGAACATACTTACTGTCTTCTAAACCTGCCCTAGCATTGAGGTGAAATTGTTTACGCGAACCGACCTTCCTTTGTCCCTTTCATTTGTATACAAAAGTGCAACAAAGAACGCTAAATTAACTCGTTATTTTGGCCATGGTATATTAGTATTCTTATTTTTAAACGAATCTGTTAAACATACATGCAAAAGGATTCATTACGTTTGCATCAGCAGGAAATTTTCCAACCACATCCGTTTTCCCGTTACGGTGTAATTAATAAGCAATCAGAAACTTTTTTGTACCATAAAACAGGAACAAATGCTCAGTTGGCTTAGCGGGGCAATTAAACCCTGTGTCTAAAGAAGATTTTAGTTATCGCCAGAGAAGTTTGAAACATAATGCAAGCGTCATCTGAAGAATTCGGTTTAAAAATAAAATTCTTCTACTCCAGAATTTTGAATGTTCCTCAGAACGATCATTCTTGGAGACGAAGTTCCTATCCAACGCAAGTTCTTCACAACGACAGTTGTAGCTTACGTAGCCAAGTTTCAAAGGAATAGAAACACCTTGAGATTGTCCAGTTGGAATTCCTTATCATTTTACTTCTACTTGGCAGGAACCTGCGAGCGGGTGTTCGCAGTTCTAATTTCTGCAATTGTTAAAGAAGAAAGATTAGGAACTTCGCACACGTTTGCACAGGTTCTTTAAGATCTTTTCCTTTACCAAAAAGCTCATAGTAAATTTCGAATGTAATTTTGCGAATAAATTTCGAAAACTCAGAGGTGCGCGTCCAAGCTCGAACCCATGAGCCTCTATTTGAGATGCCACAAGTTTTTATGATTTATTATGAACTAGCTTCTGCCCGCGACTTCGTCTGCGTAGAATTATACATAAAAACCTTCCTCTTGAATCACTTTATCTATTAAAAAAAACCGCATCAAAATCCGTTGTGTAGTTTTGAAGATATAAGCATACATAGGGACATAGGGACATGGGGACAGAGAAAGCGACTTTGTTTTATACTATGTAGTGATACCTAAACGTGTGCAAAACAAGCTACCACCAAAACAAAGTCGCTTTCCGCTGTCTGTCTGTCCCTATGTATGCTTAGATCGTTAAAACTACAGAACGGATTTTGACGCTTTTTTTTAATAGATAGAGTGATTTAAAAGGAAGGTTTATACGTATAATATATGTATAATATAGTAGAGAAACAGTGATTGTACCCGTGCGAAGCCGGGGCGGGTCACAAGTTATAAAATAAATTGCGATTCTGACTTTTTGCTGACTAGCTCAAAATAATTATTTATTCATCTTCAGCCGTACTTTCTTTTACGTATCAAAATAATTAGCGATGAGTTGAACCTATATTAACATTAGAAAATTAAGAAAGCTTTGAATAAGCCTTAATTAAGAATAACGTAGTAAAATTAAAATTAATAGCTTAAAAAAACTAAACTAAACCTAATTTAGGCTAGGCTCCCGTGGCATGGTGCCCAAAAGGAGAAAACTCTCGTTGAGTGGCGTTAATTAGTTGAAGGAAATTGCCCTTTGCTCACCGTTGTGTCGGCCACACGCTTGTAGGTAACTGTTTAATAATTTTATTAGCGCTCAGACCCCATGGCACTTAGGGTTGACTTGATTTATTTTAGAGAGGATAAAAAAAACGTGCTATTATTCATATTGGCCGTTAAAAGCTGTTAACTGCTTGCAATATTATTTGAATATTATGTTTTTAATTTAGTACACTTTTCTATCACGCCATATCCCGAACGTGAATACACGCTAACTCAATGCATTTAATTATATACAAGTAGTGGGTACACGTGGCTTGTAATTATTGAAAATTTAACTGTCTCAATTGTCGACAAAGGTGTAGTTGTAAGTTTTTTGTCGTAAGACCCGTTTCGAACACATTCGCGTTGAAGTATAAAATGTTGCCGCAAAATTTTCCATAGTAACTAAATGAGACGTTTACACGAACGCGTTTGAGACTTTTTTTATGTTATAAATTACATCAGAGGCTCAGGACCAGGGTTCGTTGTTAGAAATCATCTGTGAGAATACTGTTTTGACAGTGTTGAAAATTTGTATTGAATTGGAAGAGTAGGTAGGTATAATATAATACTACCTACTTACACTTCATTACTTACATACAGAGACATACACAAATCACGTCTATATTATATTATTATTATTATATTATGTTTGTACTATTTTCTCTGTATTTCTGTATTTTTTAAAATTGTATGTGCAATAAAGAGTTTACATACATACATATCCCTTACGGGGAGCCTAACGTAACCAGACCTAATAGGCCATGTTAGCATGATTGTGGGCGTAGGTATATAGGTGGATAGGAGAATCAAAATAGTGATGGCCTATAACATGATTCCCAAGATTTTTGTCCATACACGCACACAATTACACTTAATTAGTTAGACATAGACATAGACATAGACATAGACATAACTTTATTCGACATCAAAAAATACACAGACTCTTAAACTAATACAAAAACATACTGAGTTGATGATGCCGAAAAGGTATTCGACTCAGCATTATGCTGCAGTAGGTTGCGAAAATTAGAGCTTTATTAATTTTTTTCTACTTATTTTTATAATGTGAACAGTATCTTTGTAACAAAACAAAGATTTATTTACCGCTTTCGAAGGGTATTTGCACAACACGATTTAAGGAGTCAGCCCAAAAAAGTTCTGTGCGTTAAAACTTTTGGTAACTTCCTCGTGGTTGAATATTTTACTATTTCCTCAATCAGTAAAAAAAACAGAATGAAAGTTCTTGAAGTAATTTTCTTTTGCCGTGACTTACAAAAGATAGAGTTATTGAACGCACTTAGCGTTCCGTAATATAAAAAAATGCCTTACAAACGCTTTTACGGTAGTAATCTTTATAATCCAGTAAACTAATCCTGGACCTATCATAATTACACACACACACACACACACACACACACACACAAACACACACACACACACACACACACACACACACACACACACACACGCACACGCACACACATGTTAAAGTTTGCACAGTTGTATTTTCTTTTTTTTTTTGTACCTATTAGTTACGGCTGCCCTTGCCAAAGGGACCGGGCTGAAAACCAGCGCTGGAAACTTAAACCAGCATTTGCTGAGAACGGTACCCATTGTCAAAGTGTAGTCCTAATTGTATTATTTTGTAATGTTTTGATTGTCACACCTGTACTTTGGTAATAGTTTTTTTTTTTTTTTTTTTTAATTATCCAATGATACTGCCCAAATGAACATAATTTTTCAAGATCGATTGGGTAGTTCCAGCACTACTGTAATATAATAACATGATATAATAACATGTAAATACAAACATTCATGCTAATGGCTCCCATCAGGGGTGTCGCCAATTGATTATAAGATCGGGGGTCTAGAAAAAAGGCCCCAAAGAACTGTTCCCTTAAAGGCCGGTAACGGACCGCAACTCAAGGGGTGGGGTGGCTGTGATTGCTCACCATCAGGTGGCCCGCTGGCTCGTTTCCTCCCTCTTAAAGACTGCTGAATATAAAACCCTTTCTTTTGACTTTGCAGTATGTTTTTGCTACAAATTGGAACTCTGTTACAAAAATTATGACTGCGTAATTTTCATGGAGTTTTCCCTACACGGAGCACATGCTTTTTTCAACTTTAAAAATGGAAGTAAACATCTCGTAAAACTGGAACAACGCATTTCAAACTAGAAAACCAGCGGACGTTTTTGTTTCATTTTCTACACACATTCTGAAAGCATTCAGTAAGTATCTACGAGTAAGTGTTAAATAACGTTTCCATGGTTTCAACTTTTATTCAAATACGTACTGAATTGGAGTATGAAACTGTATATTTTCCTTTATCCTTTACTTTATATAGTTCGTTCATACGTTAGCCTCGTTCACCCGAGTTATGGCGGAGCCCGACCCTGGCTCGGTCTCGCGTCGCACACAAAATATTTACACACACGACCGCACGTCGCTCTATCCATCTCTGGCATGTTTTTTATTATTAACTTGTACAATATTTAGCAGAATTGTTGCTACGGAAAACTATTGCTTTTAATGAACAACTAAAAAAGATGTGTTCCAATAAAAGCTGCCAACAAAGACAAATAATACAGTACGAACAAATACGAACAAAACCCCACAACGATATCCCGTTCAGCGACAAAAAAAAACAATAAATTGACTTTCGATTTTTTAAACCAGGTCACAAGTCCACAAACCCAGCTAGCATTTAACAGAATATTTCTGTTATTTTTTCCGCATGACATGAGCGTCGTTAACAACTCTATCAAATCGATTGGTTTATTTTTCCCTTCAAACGATTGAACGACTATTTGAATTTCCCGCACACAAACGCCGCATTGAATCCAAAGTGGAGTTAAAGAGAACAAACGGTCTCCGTCACTTTTACCTACGTTTGTCGATGCCACTTCAAACGCTGAAGCTTTTATTAAATTGTTACTTTATTTTCGCACGGTACCTTCACCTTCGCGACCTTTAATCTTATCTGGGAGGCTTAAACCATTGTTCTTGCCGACTAATACTGAGTTACCTATTTTTTCGGTAAATAGCAGATTTCTTGTAAATAAAATCACTGACTTTACTTTAACTTATATTCACAAACGTGGGTCGTTTCACCTCTATTTAATGATTAAAAAATTTCAACAAAGGTATTCGTACTATGCAGCGAGCAATCTAAAAATGAAACGTGTTTTATAGAAGCATTTCAATCAAAGTTCCTCCACTGTCAGTCAGGCTGCGCTCAGGCATATTTAACGTATTATACCTACAGTTTTCTGAAATCTTGAGCTGTCTTTTATATTAACTCAACAGTTCGACTAAAATTTATAGCAAACATATTTTAGCTATCTATACGCAATATATCTTCCGTTGTCACATATTTTCTGAGGCCGACATTGCCATAAAATGCAACGGCATCCGTAACAATACTAGGTCAAGCGTAACCACAATAAAACATTATGGGACAATCAATACCGTGTAATATGCCCCGTATTGCTGATAACCATCTGAATAAGTGGTATTCCTCGTGATTTTACGCATTAAGCAGCAGTATCACGGCTTTGTTATTTCAGGATGCAAAGTTAAACATCAAACGACATTTCGACTGAGATTGCGGACAATGGATAAAAGTGTGAAATAAAAGTCATGTACAGACATACAGTGGATTATCAGAGAGTCGAGTGGCGGTGGTTCGCGCAGTGAAGTGTTGGTGGAACATGATGTGAAGCGGCATGGGCACAATGTGGACGGCTGAGCTTAGCTGTATTTTCATATTATTCGGTGAGTTTCAATGCTCTTTGTGAAGTGTATCGCAGGCTACACTTTTGTTGGAATCCTGCTGTCCCTTTGGCTGATTTTTTTACTTATTGCTGTTGCCGGCCGACTAACCAACCTTTTATATTATGTATTTACTTCTTCATGTTTCTATTTTTAACATTAAAAATAAGAATATTGTCTATGGTCTTAAAAAAAGCCATACAGATTACGAGGTAATTAAAGTGCTATTTTTCCAAGTTCGTGTTCTCTTATTCATACGTTTCAATTGCTATGAACGTTTTTCGTGACAAACGTTAAACATAAAAGTTAACTTTTGTCGTTAGCACGAATCATACGTACTGTATGTGTATTAGGTATAGATACATTATAAACAGCTGAGCTATGCCTTACCCTGGCTGTGCAGTTTTACTTAAATACATACGTAAATCACGTCTTTATCCCTTACGGGGTAGACAGAACCTAAGGTAACAACCTAAAGGTCACGTTTAGCATGATTGTCGGCGTATGTGTGGAAAGGGGAATCAAAATAGTGATGGGTTGCTAGCCGCATCGCCTATAACATGATTCCTAAGATTTTCGCCTATTCCCTCGATGGACTTTTACCATCTGCGCAGGGAGAGAAGCAACTGGTACATTCTATGTTTTTTCTTTGCTCCCAGACCAGCATGGAAGATTTTTAAGATTTACTTAAAAAACTTAAAAATAAACATTATGGGAGTAACAAAGAAGACTCTTTTAATAACTCGTTTACAAAGTATTAACTACTTGATTGTTTTATTTAATTTTATTTTTATTTTTATGCTACATTAATTAGCCATCGACATTACAATTATTCAACACAAAAAAAACCTTCTGCTTGTCCACAAGTTTTTATTGTTAAAAGATCCAAATTCAAAATGCGATATAACTTAGATTGTATCATTTTAACTGACGAAAAAAAACGGAGGAAGTTCTCAATTCGATTACGTATCTTTTTTTGCGTTTAATGTTGTTAGCATTGTCGTTCTAATTTCAATTCAACTGTGGTTTAAATTGATTCCATAATTTAGCGTCTTTGTGTAAAAGACCATTAATTAGCATACTTCTTCATCTTTTTCTAAAAATTGAAATCATAGTTCACCTGTATCTCCAATCCTATACTTTCAGTGCACGATGGTATTCAAATGCAGAAGCACTGAAATGAAATGGAATTCTACTATACAGACTTTGCGTGGAACATTTCTCTTTTGTGTTATTCAGCGCGAAATCTCCAATCCCTTGAATTCAATCACGGCCTTGATAATTCCTGATTTTTTATCTCTTAACGATTCGCCTTTGCGTTATTGTGAAGTAATGTCCTTGTCAAGCGATAACCTTTCACAACAATGATGAATACGCTAAAATTAGCTCATTCAAACGAAACTTCGCTCAGTTAATACTGATCAGCGGTTAAAAAGCGATGAATCGAGTCACCGCGGCCCCACAATGCCGCGTGTTAATCACGCCGATAGCACATTGTTTCCCTTACAAAGCCTAACCAACAGTCATGCCGTTAACGCAATTTTATTTCAAATCCAGACAAATGAAACTCTTTTATCTCGCGGACAACAAAAATTTCTTTTTCAATAAGCTGACTGCAAAATGAAATATTTACAAAACGGCCCGGTTAATGTCCAAAAAGTGGGGGTGTAAAAAATAACGGGACGTGACGGGAAACAAAGTACGTTTTTATCGTTGAAAGGGATCGCTCTAATGGAAGCTGTGTTTGGACGTAATCGGCCAAAATCGGAACGCTTCGGAAACACTCGGGATAATTCCAAAATGGAAGATAAATGCCGTCAATCGCCGCAAATCTTTGGCTCTTAGGCTTACAAAAAACCCTAAAAAATACATGTATGCATATCATAAATCAGTAGGTGATCAATGACATACTAGAATGGTCGGTTTGTCTGTGCGTTTGAGCGCACTATACTTACAAACGGTTTAACTGGTATGGATGTGGTTTTTCCTGATGTGTTGTGGTTTGGTTGATATAAAGTTAATGCTTAATTTCAAGCTACAAAAGAAAGACAGGTCAAAAATATAACCAAAACGGGAGGTACTCAATGTACCAGTAACACAGGTTCAAAATTTCCAAATCAATGCACTACAAAAGAAACGGAACGGACTACTTAAAGGGGAGTTCGGGAGGTGAAGCCCCCGCATTAAAAACTCAAACGTAATAGTACCTACATTTCTAAAACATCAAAAATTGCAATATAAAAGAGAGCCGTAACAGGGTGACTTAAGAAGGGGTTCGTGAGGAGACCCCCGGAGTTCAAAATTCAACTAAAATGGTACAAATTTCCCCAATATACCAGAAAATATAGTCAAGTTATTTAGTTAAACCCCTTCATATAATAAATACTGAACAGATCTGGATTCAATTTGGGAAACAGGTGGTTTATATTATGTTTGACTAACCCCATAAGTTATTTTTATTTCGGGAAATTACATAAAAGTAAATGTATTCTTCATAGACGAAGTCACGGGCAAAAGCTGTTATTATAATTATATTATCATGAAATTCGTCACTCTCCTAAAAGTAAAGTCCATGTAGACAAAGTCACTGGCACTAACTATGCTAAGTAATAATTCCACAATCACTCGAACATTTTTCTAGTTGATTGAAGTTTAATAAAATCCTAGTTCCTGGTTTTAGCTTAATTTCTATTTCACTGAAAATATGGTGAATAGAAATGTAAATTCTAATTAGCTTCACGACGTGAGTGTTTCAATGTGAGTTTATTTACAGTTTTCAGTTTACAGTTCCCAAAACGGTTCCTAAGTTAATTTAATGTATTATTCATGTTAATCACACAAATAGCAAATAAATACAAGAAATGTAAAGAAAACCCTCACCAACCCAACTGACGATGTCAGTTTCTTTAATTATTCCGAGAACA
The DNA here is from genome assembly GCA_949127965.1 of Pandemis corylana. NCBI lineage: Eukaryota > Metazoa > Arthropoda > Insecta > Lepidoptera > Tortricidae > Pandemis > Pandemis corylana. Next base: position 7,592,101 of record OX421866.1, on the reverse strand, counting down.
AATCGATTTACTTTCGCTTCTCATTCGTATATAAAATAGGTCTTAATTCTTAGTATTAATATTAATAGCAAATGCGGTTACTTTTTGGAGTAGCGAGTCACTTAATTTACGCCGTATCCGGTTTCACAAAGTTTTGTTTCGTTCACACAGAGCGTCGCAAAATATGTTCAGTTGGCTGAACCATGGCAAATGATCTTTAATAGAAGGCCAAGCCAAAGCTCAGAGTTAACAAATTACTTAATTTTTACCAACTTTTATTTAAACCCCACGATCACGCTAAACGTAGCTTTTAGGTCTTCTTATCCTAGGCTTTGTCTGCCCCGTAAAAGAAGCATGAAAGTAGAATAAATGCAGTAGAAATGAGAGCGTTAAGGAGTATGGAAGGTGTATCCCTGAAAGATAGAATCAGGAACAGTGTGATAAGGGAACGTGCTTGTGTGAAAGAGGATATAGTGACTAGGATAGAAAAAAGTATGCTTAGTTGGTTTGGGCATGTAGAGCGGATGGATGAAAGTAGACTAACTAAACAGATCTACATGGGGAGTGTGAATGGTTACTTTGGGAGGGGAAGGCCTAGAAGGACGTTCCGAGACCAAATAGGAGACGTTTTGGAAAAAGGTTAGGTCAGGAGTACCCGAAACCGACGAGCATGTATGAAGAGATTGATGACTGTGGATGAAGCGAAAGATATATGTCAGGATCGTAGCAAGTGGAATAAAGTAGTCTCTGCCTACCCCTGTGGGAAAGAGGCGTGACGGTATGTATGTATGTATGTAAGACATAAATTCGGTCGGATTGGCGTGAAAAAAAAGTCCGACCGGTGACAATACAATAATATGGTAATGAAATTGTGTCTGTCTCCACAAGAGGGAATTCTTCAACGGCTGTTCCCATTAACTTGAAATTTAGTATACATATAAAGAATGTCAATGCAATTAAAGTCAATAAAAAGTAACTATTAAAAATGTTGTTTCCTGTAGCGTATATAAGCTTTCCTTCTAGAGTGTTTTATCTTTGGCAGGTGTATCAGCGGACGGCGGGGGCTGGGAGCCGCTGGGACAGCCGTACTTCGACAACAGCACAAAGCGAGAGGCCACCGCAGCCGTCGGCCAACCAGCGTACTTGCACTGTCGCGTGAGGAACCTGGCTGACAGAGCGGTGAGTTCTAACATTTTCTATACTTAAAACATGCATGTCAAAAGTTAAATACATCATCTGTTTCAAGACAAATTCACTTTGATTCTGGCCTGACAAGCCTAAAGTTTATCAATGTATAGAAAATCAAGTTTCGCTCTCCTGACTTCTAAAAGCCTGGGACTGACTTGTAAAAGGTTCATCACAAAGTTTGAGAGAGATATCATTTATATTTTTTAAGCCACTTTCTTGTGTCTAAATATTAGCCGTTTTCAAGATAATATTACTTATTATTATTTTATTATTACCTACTATTTTGGGCACATGGTTTTTCAGCAACCAATTATCCGTACTTTTTTATCAAGTGCTCTAATAACTTATCCTTGAATAAGCTACGTTCAAACTTACGTGAAGTGTGTCCTTCCTCATAATACATCATCTAAATAGTTTGCTTCGTTAATAAAGCAGCTGAGATATTTAAACAATAAAAATATTTTCAAAATGACCACAAAATGTAGTTACAGTTCACGCTGTGTTGTTATTCTCGCGGAAAACCAATTCATTAGTAAATGTAGAGCTACGTAATGAAGATTATCTTTATCAATTTTTAAGTAGTTTAAGTACCACGGCTTAATCAATAACAGTCATTTTACAATGAACAAGATCCAAAGAAGTTTTTTGTACTTAATTGATAATGAGAATTGGACTATATAGTAAGCATGCAGAATTGATCGTCGAACGAGTTGTGTTACATTATGTTTATTATTCGGATAATGCGGTCTGATTGGTCAATTGTGTCTCCCACATGCTTTTTATTGGATGATTGACTAAATTATCTGGTTTAATAAATTGTAACTTGGTTTAATAAAATGTGCGTGTTGAGAACAGAAAACTTAAATACTTGTTTTCCTATTACTTATTTAGAAATGTATGTTTTTTGTGTTTGATATTGTCAGGACATGGTTTGTACATTTTTTATGAAGAAAAACTACAACAGGGGCAAAGTCACGGGTAATTACAGCTAGGTCACAGATAAAAGAAATGGAATGTGAAATCTACTAAATCTATTCAAATCGTAAGCCACATCTTTATCACATTGCAGTCATGTGGAGGTATGCCATTTCCTTTCATCTCTGTGTAATTTACATCGATGACTTGGTAATCATAATAATTTACTTCCATTCCGAGAACGTAGATCAAACAGAAGTCGCGATCAATCATTTGGTATTCGGAGTCAGAATTTATGTCATATTCTTACTTCCAATGTGACAGGCATTTTTGCATGTAAAACATGGAAAGGGAATTGGGTCGGTGATTATGTCCCGTGCAATATTAAATTTTATTTTACTGATAAATTTATTGGCAGTCTTTGTTGTCTTTGTCTAGCTTTTGCATGCAACAACCTTTTTGGTTCAGAGGCCTCCTTAAACGTTTAGTTTTATTTTACATACATACATACACAAATCACGTCTATATCCCTTACGGGGTAGACAGAGCCTGAGGCAACAAAGCCTAAAGGCCACGTTTAGCATTGTAGGCGTATACTTGGAAAAAGGAATCAAAATAGTGATGGGTTGCTAGCCGCATCGCCTATAACATGATTCCTAAGAATTTCGCCTCTTCCCTCAATGGGCTTTTACCATCTGCGCGGGACGAGAAGCAACTGGTACATTCTATGTTTTTCCTTTGCTCCCAGACCAGCATGGAAGGTTTTATTTTATGTATATTATTTAAGTTAATGTCGGCTATAGTACAAACAATATAATGCATGTAGAAATAGCCAGTGTTTATCTGTTACGATTCAAAATGCCTGCAACGGTATCGTTGATACCCAATGAGTACGAAGCCTTAAAAAACACATGTCTAAAATAAAAATGGTACGAAAAGCCAACCAAGGTGGAATCCAGTCTCAAACCTCGAGTCGCTAATTTGATCCCGAGCCTATACATCAGTCTTTTAGGGATTTTAAACAAGAAAATTTGTTTTCGGAATTATTGTTTAAAATTTCTCATCTGCGAAGGAAAACCTTTTGAAGACACCTGGAGTCTTACCATGACATCTTAATGCTATTCAATTTATATTCTTTTAGCTGTCATTTTTGACACTTCTAATATGGATCTGACAGCCATCGATCCAACTTGGATAAGGCGTCGTGATAAGGCCCCTGCACTTAAATAGCGAGGGGTTTAAATAGTCTGTGTCAAGTTTCCATCCACACTAGGCTTGTGTGAGAGAGAATTAGCCTAACTAGGTTATCTCGGTTTTTTTAATACAATTAAATTGTAGCACGTTTATAAAACCCCATCTATTCACGTACTGTTTTACCCCTGAATTCCCAACTGCTACAACAAAAGGCTTTATTTTCTGCCACAAACGGTTCATACGCAAACAAGGCTATTTTAGAAACATTTTACAGTTCCATAAATAGAACGTTATGTCCATTAATTATATTAAATTACACTGCCTAGCTCTGCTATGATCTGTTTTAGTGCTGGTGCTGAATGATATTTTATTACATTACATTGTTTTTCCCCTGAATGATGTTTCATGGTACTGTTAATAATTGAATTGTAAGACTGATTACCTACCACAAATTAAATTCGTTTACTATGGTAAGGTTCTATGGTGGCCTAGAAATCATACTGGGTCACTGGTCCCTTACTACACAATAAAATTGTGTTAGTGATTATTTTACTTGTCGTACTATCTGGTAGAAACATCATTTTAAAGAATTGTCCGGGTTTTTTTTTCAGGTGACGTAAATGGTTCGAGACTAAGCTTATCAGAGCTCGTTTTACCTGACATTGCTAAATCTAAGTACCACAAGATCAAAGGTTACAATGTAAACAAAAACTCTCTTTTCAGAAGCACTTTCATTAAATAATGGCGAAATAAAAAGATTGGCTTTTTAGCAGTAAGGCACTACGAGTATTCACAAGAGTGGGTAACCTTTTATGTGGTTTCCGATGCGAGCGGCGACTGAATAGTGGCCAAATTGCTAGTGAAGGGGCTGACTCATTCGCTCCGTAGATTGCGCCGATTCACCTTTGACCTGCCGATTTCATTTTGTCGCGACAAAAAAACATTAAAAGCATTTTATCTCCAACAGCAGAATTCTATTTTTCGAAACTGACCCAGCATTTTTGTTTCCGTTCGAACCAAACCAATATAAATTAAGCAATTCGAAATAGTGACGAGTTCATTTCGTTTTATATCACAATGAATCCAATCCTGCCTGATCTGGGTTTGACCCATAAAAACTTGAGCGTCGAGAAAGAATGGTGGGGATATCCAGTTATATCCAGTTAGTTCCGTCTCTCGCGCTTTAAACCGTGACCGAAGAAAGTTTTAAAACCTCGAACGAAACGCCCTGAATACAAATTCAAATAGAACTCGTGATCCCGCCACATTAAATGGAAGTGTCATAAGTACAGACCCTCACTCACTTTGTAATGCAACTCGATCGTAAATTAAGAATGCTGTTATCTTTTATGAGTCTTTTTACAGTTGTTACAAAATTAAGTATCACCGCTAAAATTTTACGGTGCCTGGAATCTTTCAGTTTTTGAAATTGGTCAGTTTAATTTTGGTTTCGTTTTGAAATGTTTTTACTGTTTTAATTGTTTGAGAACTGTCGATCGGCCTGCTTTAACATCAAGTTTTATAATGGTGTATGATAAAAAACACATGATACATATAAATAAAAATGAATCGTCGAAATGTATGCCGATCACTTCCAAACGACTGCACCGAATTGCATAATTCTTTTTTAGTTGTGTTTGTTACTGTCTGGACAAGGATTGTACAAAATAATGTTTTGAAAAAATAATTGCAGTAGGGGCGAAGCCCCGGGCAACAGATAGTTGTTAAAAAATATTGAATTGCTTCACATAATTGCCTTTACGATATTTTCCTTCACCAAAAAGCTCATGGTAAATTTCAAATGTAATTTCGCACATAACTTCCCAACATTCCTTTCAAACCTATTCAAACCCACGACCGTCTGTTTGAGAGGGCATCGTTCAAACCACTAGGCTAAGGCTACCACGGCTTTCTGACACACATCTAACAATTATTCAAGCACGTGCCAAATCCGAATGTAAGCTTAACGTGGATACCCGTTTATCGAACGTATTGCAAACAAACGTTTTGCGCAATCAGGCGTCAAATTTTGGTTCAACACGGTACGCTTACTTGTGTACAATCAGCAGCAGAACTGGATGAGCTTGGAGCTCCAAATGATTTACACGCCCTCATTATTACCTTGGTGTACTTCCGTGCTGGTCTGGGAGCAAAGAAAAAACATAGAATGCACCAGTTGCTTCTCTTCCCGCGCAAATGGTAAAAACCCGAAAGAATGGGCGAAAATCATAGGAATCATGTTATAGGCGATGCTGCTAGCAACCCATCACTATTTGGATTCCACTTTCCACCTCTACGCCCTCAGTGTCTTGCTAAACGTGGCCCGTAGGTCTTGCCACCTTAGGCTCTGTCTACCCCGTAAGAGATAAAGACGTGATTTGTGTATGTTATTACCTTGGTAGTAGAGTCCAGTGTAGGTTTTTGGCTACGGGACCGCTCAACCACTGCTGTGGCCTGTACTTGATACTGCACCCTGTTTAACATTGTTAACAACTAAACAACGAACAGCATGGAATAGTTATGAATGTGCCTTCAAAAGCTAACCTCAATTATATTCCTGAGTGGAGTTTCCACTAAAAAGTAATAGAGTTCCAACGCTTGAAAGTTCGGCTGAAAATGTACTGGCGATCGGATTTTTATTAAGTATCTTTTTGTAGAAATGGTAAAAGGAAAACGGTAAAAGAGAGCCATTAAATCGGTAGCCATTGCTTTCGTAAAATCGATTTTGCATTGTACAGCGGATGTAATAAGAGACTTTTACTAATGAGGTAGTAATAGGTACAGTCGACGTCAAAAATACTTTTACACTTTAGTGCCTTGCGTTGTAACTTCATGTTTAAACTTTCATATGAATATTAAATGGCTTGGAGCGACAAGGCACTAAAGTGTAAAGATATATCTTTGACGTCGACTATAAATTTGGTACATTGTTAAAGGTTAACAACTGGGAATATTTGCAGGCGTAATCACAAACCTCAATTGTTTCTCACTAGCTGTTACCCGCGACTTCGTCCACCCAGAATAAAAAATTTAGAAAAGCTACATCAACCACGTTACAAATTCCGGCCCTGTTGCCAAATCTTTTCTTAGCGGACACCTTTGTCGGTCCCTCGCTTAATGCTCCTCTCATTTACTCAAAGGCGAACTGGTAGAGATCCCTTATAGGGATAAGTTAGCCTTTGTGCACATATTTAATGTCTTTTTTGATGATTTGTCACTGTTTGTTTATATTTGTACAATAAAGCATTTTCTTACTTACTTACATACTTACTTACGTACATACCTTTGTCATAATAAGTAAGTAAGTACCTGCGTGCTAACTTTCAGCGCAATGGATTAGACGTTCAATATTATCGTGATACGGTACGTCAATATAGGATCGTGTATTTATAAACGACCGGAATCGCTGATACGCGTCAATATTTCGTGGTATGGATCGCAATATACATGAATCATACGGTAACATTTACCGTCTTATCTATGCCGGTCCGTTTAGTGGTTTGAGCTGTACGTTGATCGATCGGTCAGTCACATACATAAATTATATTTAGGACTAGCTTCTTCCCGCGACTTCGTCTGCGTAGAATTAGCAATTGACATGTTTATCGCTATCCCGCCGGAACTATGCAGTTTTCCGGGACAAAAGTAGCCTATAACCTGGCCAGTGATTTTCTCAACAGGTCAGTAAAGTTTGCATCAAAATCCGTCCAGCTGTTTTCACGTGATGCGCTCGCAAATATACAGACAAACAGATAAACAGATAAACAGACTCAAGAGACAAGAATTCTAAAAACTGTTGGAACGTATTCTGTTATTGATTCTAAGTATCCCCAGCCAATATTTTTTTAAATATATTCCACGTGCAGACTTTCGACCCTCTTCAGCTTTATTATGTGTATAAATTATTATTAGGGGGAAATAACCTTCTGAGTTCAAACTAACATTACAATTTGACCTTGCCAAACACTAAGCTTACTCTTTTAATCAAAATGTATTTGTCTAAATCACAGCTCAGACATAAAAAGCCCACGCAAAACCTACGTAAAATGATATTTTCCGTGGCATAATGTCATTCAGGTCATTGTAAGAATATCTCTTCTATTGAATAAGGAATTCGCCAGCAAAACGCGCGAAGCTGACACTTTATTACTATGGTTTACGCGTAGTACTTGACAATATAAACCTATTCGAATTGTTTTTTAAGAGATAACAAATTAATATCGCAGGTAATTTTTCATACATATTCCTGGCCGCTGCCACAGTGAAGTAAAGATTGGTAACTTTTTAATTTCTCGGTAGGCTGTAGTGAGAAACTTTAAGTACTATTTTTGTAACAGTAAGTTGAACATTTTATTGAATCAGGCGTTACTTTGAGGAGGTCCATTTCAATTAACAAAAAATATTTACCTTGCAACTCCGCTACTCACGTGCAAGATAACCAAGCCTGTGCGAAATATATATGTTTTTCTTGCAATCCCTCCCTCCACTACTGCCACATAAAAGACATATAAATCCCACAAACTCAATTATCCCTTAAACCACACCAACACTGACGCGTTTCGATCCCTCTACGGGATCATTTACAAAGTTTATTGAGCACAACTGTTACACATGCAAACCAACGTAGTACTGATTTGAAAACATATATTTTCCCAGACTACCCTTTTATTTATGATTTTTACTGTACGTCAACAACGACCTTCAAAATATTTCCCACTACAGCAAAAACAAAATGGGTTATGTATTTAATAAAAACAATATTTATATTCATAAAAATGGACACGCAACAAAGGTGGTGTAACCAAGTTCACCTGTTCATTAATTACTACTATTAATTGTTGTACCTAATTATTTCCAACTGCTCCAAAACATCTAACTGTATTCCATTCTCACAAAAGTGTAAAATATCGAGCGCAGCTGAACCTGACAATAAATTTTACACTTTACAAAAGACACCATCGCACAACAATTACAGAGATGAACATAACAATTAATGAAGACAATTGGCATTGTTCATTTTTTTTAGTATGCTCCAATTCGAAAACCATTTCGAGGAAAACCATCAATTATCCGATTTATCTTGTCCGATTTCAAAAATACTTTATGATTGCAGATATTTTTGTAAAAGTACTTTGAGCCTTTGTTTGACCGAACGACCGGGTTTTTAGACAGAATCCAGCATCGAATGTTTGCCACAAAAATGAAAAAAAAAGTTTGGCTACGGCAATTGTCACGTGTCACTGTCAAATCTACAAAACCATAGACAAAGCCGTTTTTTTTATAGCCAGCGAACGAAGGCGATTGGGATTCTGTCTAAATTCACGAATTATTAATTTATTATTAATTAACAAAGCTACGTAAAAGCATAATATTCAAATTAGTAGCTTGAAATAGTCCATTTTATCAAATAAAGGTGTTAAAAGCACAGCTTAAAAAAATGAACAATGCCAATTCGTGTGGAAAGTATATATTTTTTAAACCGGCGACTGCCGACTAATGTTATGTTGGCCGAGACGGATTTTAAATGGGTTAGGATTATATAAGATTTGGTATTGCAATAGACAATAGACATAAAAAGTGGACAGAGTAGAAAAATAATAGTGAACAGAATAGAGCATCGAGAACCAGCTACTTATAATTCGAGCATGAAGTTTGTAGACTAGGTGAGTCGTAAGACCTAAACTAGTAGATGTAAATTTCTCACTCGAAGCGATTATATGCGCTTCTACGATGACATTTTCACTTCTGTGTTGCAATCAAAAGCTTACTAAAGTTTGGTTGCACATAAGTACTTTGCCAAGCAAACTGCTTAAACTACGCGCACATGCATGAGGCAAGAAGTAGTTTAAACCAGCGTCAAATTGCCGTTCCTAGAACTCCCTGACTTTTTATTTGACTTGAACATGAGATGAGATGAACTTACACTGTCTATTGTCACCAGGTGTCCTGGATACGCAAGCGCGACCTCCACATCCTGACCGTGGGCGTGCACACGTACAGCAGCGACGCGCGGTTCGCGGCGCTCCATGCTGACGGCTCCGACGAGTGGACGCTGCGGGTTGCGCCGGCGCAGCCCCGCGACTCTGGCGCCTACGAGTGCCAGGTGTCCACGGAACCGAAGATCAGCCTGTCGTTTAGACTCACCGTTGTTGGTAAGTTAAATAGAATAGTGGTTTATTTTGGCGTTTTTGTGAATGTAACTATTACTTATACAGTTTGACAACAAAAATAATGCTCCACAATGTATCTGCGCAGTAGACCAATTTTAGTAGCGCGGGAAACTCTGGCGCTGTTATTGGTCGATCGATTTCGTACCAACAATGGCAAAATCGTGTAAGCGGGACAGAGCTAAGAATGCAAAGCAAGCAATACTCTGCCAGTTGCGCTTGCAAATAAAGTTCAATATAGATTATTTACACGTTCGGCTACCATCGGAAACTGGTCTGCGCTTCTCTGCGCAAACGAATACTGCCGATGCGCATTATATTTGTTGTCAAACTGTAACTTGGGTGTGATCATTGCAAGTCAAATAAATTATTATTATTATAATTTAATATCTCGGCCTATTGGAGTGTCCTTCTGCGTTTTTCTACCACTCGTTTTGCTCGAGGCCATGCTCCTTCCAATCTTACTTAATATGGTGTCCAAGTCACCCCGCCAATTTTTTTTTCAACGGGTGGCGATGTAGATCCATCATTCTGGATTCATACAGCAGATATGACGAGCCCAGTCCTATTTAAGCCCAGCGGTCATTACCTTTATGTCTGTGACTCGGGTTTTGAGAGCAGATCCTTGTTCAAAGAACACTTTAAACACTGCGCTATATTGCCCTTTCGAGCTTCAGTTAGTGATCAAGCTTGAGCAAAGTTTAATAAAATCTTGTAAGAATTACCACGTTTAGAGCTATAATAATAATTTTCTTATTTCACCTAAAATGAAAATTAAAAAAGTGTTCAATGTTCTATTGAGCAAGTAGAGAGACAATGTGAATTAATGAACAATACAAAAAAGGCACGTAAAGAAAAATATTCTTATGAAATAAATACTATCTAAATTAGTTTGATCAACTCCCAAGAGGAAAACCCTCTGAAGTGCTCCAAAGTGCGTAATTTAATATTTCGTAGGAACAAAAATAACCTATAAATTAAATTGTATCATAAAGTCAGGACATGCTTTAATTTCAAGGACCTCACAGAATTCAGGGCAATCATTTAGATTCTACTGTTCCTTATATAAAAACTACACGGATTCCCTATTCCGTCGTACTTGAGGCGTTACGGTAGCACTCGGTGTCACCGCGACGCCCCACGACCACCCCGGGATGGGGTTCCCTCTTCGCGACACCTGGGCAATGCAGGTTTGGGAAATCCCGCCCTCCCCCGCTGGTGCCGCTTGGATTTTTTAAAGAGGTTGTCTCCTCGTGGCCCCCTCTTGAAAAAGACAGCGACCCACGTAAAAGACAGCTGCCCACGTTCGCAGTTCTAACCTAACCTAACCTACTTTTCTGGTAGCATTTCGTTTTTGTTGTGGTCGTTGTACCTACTAACTTAACCTAACCTACTTTTTCTAAGTATTATTTTATTTTCACAATAGTCAAGTTTTTTTTATAATAATATTTCCATCTTAGAAATAAAATGATGTGAATAATAAATCTACCATTTGTCATATCTTGAAAAAACTATTCTACGAAATAAAATTCAATGAGAAAAAATGTTTAAAATATCATTGAAAGGAAGAGTATTTGAAATGTAAATATTGGATGTAATATTCTAATTTGAAATATAATCTTTAAGAAAAATTTTATGAAATGAAATTATGTGAAAATTCTCTCTATAAAACAAGTGGACCCCAGTTCATAGAGATATTCGTAGATCCGTATTTTAGTAACGCAAAGATACGGTTATTGAAATGCTTCGCGGCTTAACCCAACTATGAATGGCTCTCGAAACGTCTAGTAAGGATAATGAAGATTAATACACGCGACCACGCCTACGCTAGTTGAAACATTTTATTAATGGTGATACACAAACGCACTTACAGCCTGTGTATAATAAATTGTAGGTACTGGTTAATAAACTGAACATTGGATAATACTATTGGACTACAATTTGAGGCCTACATTCATGAAATCAGCAATGGACTGATATGGGTTGACGATGATGATTCATGAAATGTAAATCTCGAGACGTCAATGAAGGGCTGTTACAAATCGTTAAAATATTCACCTTCATCACCTGCAGCCTATATATACGTCCAACTGCTGGGCACAGGCCTTAAATCTCAGAATGAGAGGACTGAAACTATACATCCGAAGGTCCAATTGGGAAGCATATACCATTGAATTCCTGCGCAGGTTTACGTAAAGTGGTAGATTTAATTGGTATTTTCTAATTGGGATTTTGCTAGGGAAGGAAGTATAGGTTGCTTCTAATATTCTTGAAGCTGAAAGTCTGGATAATCTCCGCATCCGAGACGCAAAGTATGCACATGGTAATAAATTGAAGCCACGAGAGCCACGAGTTTGAGCCCACACCACCCGTTAATTATTTGATTATTTGTGGATGGAATATTTAACGTATCAAATTAAACTTCCGTGGCAATACATTTTAAATGGTTTGTTAATGACATTTATTGATACATTTTTGATGAGCCACTGACAAAAGGATTGGTACACATACATAAAATAGGTTTGGCCTGCAAAGCGGGGAACACTTTGTTGGAAAACATCAATAACTCTACAGTGGTACGTGAGATACGTATCGATTGATTAATTCCTAGATTTATGCAGAGTATCGGTATCACTGAATTGCAGAGCGAGCGGTGTGTTAAGCGCTTGCAGTATTTTACTATGGAGCCAAGTCTGTTGCCTCAAGGCACTTGGCAGACTTAACGTCATAAAATGCTTCATAATACACCTCATATCGACCCTCTGTTTTACTAGCATAATTATCAACGGGCGGGAAGTTTTTGATCTTTAAAGTGATGGGTTATTTTTCATTGCATTAAAACTGACAACGTTTCTTAATCATAATTAACCCTGACATTAAATTATCGACGGTCAATATCCCATAGAAAATAAGTCTGTTTTTTATTATTATCACATAGTCAAGTTACTAGTCTGTGAGCGCTATGTTTTTTCAACCGATTTTCTAAACGGTCAGCACTAAGAAACAATCGTATATTTTAATGCTTTAAAATTATTTTTTTTGAGCTTTGATCCAATTTAGCTTTCTTTTCCTATCCTAAACCTCAAGGACGTCTTTAGCCTACTAGCAACGTAAGAAAAAAAAAGTCGAAGTAGAAATTCCTGACCTAAATGTTCCTTTCGAATGATTCCGTTGAACCGAGTTATAGAAAGAATTTTGTTAGTTAAAATAACAGATTCTATGACTAATAATAATCCATGAACGCTTTGTTCTCGTTTGTTTGTTTTAGAATGTTCACTAGGTACAAATAATACATTATCTTTACAGATTTCAGTTGCAAAATGTATTATTCTGGAAATTCATAAAGTATCTATTTTGAAACTCTAACACTAATTTATTGTCATCGTTATCGCAGAGACTTAACGTAAAATGGACTGTACACATTTTCGGTCTATTTATTGTTTCCATAAGTTAGGATATCTTTGTCTGATATGCCGTTTTTAAATGTGATGGGTTTCAATTGATTGACACAGCTATATGTAGGTATGTATACGTTTGTAAATGTGATAAGCAGCCAATTGCAGAAGCACTCGAGTCAGTATTTACCCTTTTCGCAGCCCTTGACTCGATATGAAGTCAGTACATGCTGTGTAAAATGCAACTTCCTTTGACAAGATGGCTGTGAAAAGTTTAAATAAATATATATTCTGTTCTTGTTTTTGATATCTTGTCAAACTTTGATAAGTTATTACCAATTAGTTACAATAACTAAACCAAATATAGATGAAGGCGGTGTGTAAACAGCCAATATGTCCTACGTGTTCAAACTCTGCTTCTTTTAATGAACAAAAAATATTTACCTTGCTACTTCGCTACTTACTGAGTAGCGAAGTAGCAAGGTAAAAGTAAAGTAACGCCTGATTCAATAAAATACTGCCTTTTTTGTAAACATTAAGATGTATTGCGAATTACAGAATGTTTTTCCTAAAATTAAATTTGCTCGAATTCACACACACTTAAGTAGTAACGGCTTCTTTGGGTATTGAATTTGATATTCGGAATTCAATAAAAGCCTACGTTGTAGGAAGAACAATACTGGCGTTGGACCGGCCGGCCTCGGCTGCCTGTACCTTTCCCTTTTTACTCCCATTCCGAGCTCATATTGCGTGTATCCCTATCAATTTTGTGATTTCCTCCATCTTTTACAACAAATACGCGGTACAAATAACATTCAAATTTGTCTCGGGGGTACAACTTTGCGACTTGTTGCTTACGAAATATTTTATCGTTACTTTGTCCATCAATCAGACAACACGCCGCCACTGATGGAGCTAGAGACTTGAAATTTGGCTTTCATAACTTAAGTATCATTTTCTAAGTCACTACACTCTTCCCAGTTTACTCGTGGTCGTTGTTGAGAATATGATTTTTTATGACGACTTTCTCTAGTAACCCTTTGTACTTAGTAGTCTAAAGGCCGGCATTCACTAGACTCGCCGAAGCAAATCGAATCGAATCGCATTAACTCGCCTTATTTACTATGAAACTGCAATCTAAATCGACACGCCGCTCTTAGTCAATGGACGCAGTGTTAAAGTAACCTAAAAAAAAGAATTATTGCGATTAAATTCGTCTAAAAAGTCTTAATCCGGAGTTTCTATCTAGCAACAGAACGCACTGCCCACTCTCGCCTATCTATAATTTCTGGCCAAATACACAAAGAACGATTATTGTTATGTATCGTTTTGGATCTCAAACCTTCGCACTATACTTCCAGTAATATATTGCTACACACGAAACGTAAAAAGTCAACTATATTTGCATTTCACATAAAGATAGAGACAAACATAGTTAACTTTAAATCTGGGTAACACAATGCATACAAAAATCAAATTTAAAGTAACTACGCTAAGATCAAAATATATAGAAAACAAAGCTAAGTTTCGACGGAAATTATTGTAATTCCGCTCCAGATATCAGCAACGGTTAACCAAATGCGAATCTGATCTTTTGATGACGTTCGATTTTTAAATAGATGCTTTCAATTGCTCTTATATCTTTTGATATTATTACTCCTGTTCCAAATAAGATAAGATAAATTGCGAAAAAAATGCAACGAGTACGATACTATATTGTAAAATCCTTCTAATATTATGTCTGCAAAAGTTTGAGTGGATGTATGGAGATTTTTTACACGTTCATGCAAAAGTGACTGAACAGATCCGGATGAAATTTTCCACAGAGATAGATTATAGCTTAGAATAGCATATAAGCTACTTTTATCCCAAAAATTGCGCGCTTCACGCGGGATGCCGATAAAAGAATTCGAAACTCGAAAGAAGAAGACGAAGTCACGAGCAGCCTTAGAACTTCAATTTTGAAATTCTACACAGGGATATAGGTATAAAAAATTTCTAATGTTAATAAATTTATCAGTGACTAGCTGATACCCGCAAGTTCGTCTATGTCCCGTCGAAAAAAATGGTATTATTTTAATTAAAGATATTGTAATTTTCAATTGGTAAAATATTTTTAAAATCGGTTGGCACTAGAGATTATCCAAACAGAAAAAGGACCTAGCTTTGTTTTATCATATTGGTATACATTTTAAACAGAAATAATTATCAAATGCGAAATAATGTTAAAGTGAAACGTAAAGAATAGAGTTAGAAGTATTTTATTGCTATTGAAAACAAACGTGGTCTCTTAAAACAGTTTGTATTTGTAATTCATATAATTTAATGGATTAACCAAAAGATACACACTTTTAACTGGAACATTATCAATGCAAACCGAAACAAATTGAACAAACTAAAAGTAAGCTAGTAATCTACCTAATATTGGATACTAGTTTCTGCCCGCGACGTCGTCCGCGTAGAATTAGACTTAAAAATGTAAAAACCTTAAATCACTCCTTCTATTAAAAAAACCGTATCAAAATTCGTTGCGTAGTTTTAAAGATCTAAACAGACAGACAGCGGAAAGCGACTTAGTTTTATACTATGTAGTGAAGTTACTTTTATCAGCTAACACCATAATGTCGGTACAAAAGTTTCACTATTACTTCATATCCGTACAAATGCGATCAATAAGTGTAACGATCGGACTGAGGTGAACTGTTATCAATATGGAATGACTGTTATTGTGTTCATTACCTATTAAATCGTGATAGCAAAACGGCGTAGCAAGTGCTACGCAAGCTCTACGGGTTACGAGCTACGAGCACCGCTACAATCCTAGTCTACATGCTACAATAGAATAGAATATTATCGTGCAGTTAAAGTTACGGTTCATAAAATCTAAGTAGATAGCACGAGAGCGTTTTATTGGAAGGTACCTAACCTGTAATGTTATTAGATAATGTATCTCTTAAAAAGGTTTTGTTATTCTGGGATCCTTTTAATGGAGTTTGTATTACAGTTTAAGCTCGCCCGAACTTGGGAATAGCAGCCGGATCGGTGGATAAAATTTTATTGATTCTTTTGTAGCAGGAAGGGTTTAATTTGTTTTTTTGCATGGTGTTATGGCGTTTCGGGATTGACAATTTGTAAACAATTGACGGGACGTTGGGTGTGATCGATGTGACACTGGAACAGGCTCAAAGAGTTTTATGTAAATGAAGCTCAATCTGTCATCATATAAATGCAAAATATGTGATTCTATGTTTGTTATTCAGTCACGTTAAAATGGCTGGGCTTTAGTTACTTATAAATCACTAGCCCCTGAGCACCTAGCTGTTGCCCGCGACTTTGTCCGCGTAAAAATAAAATTGTATGTATGTATGTATAACTCTTTATTGTACATAAAACACAAGAAAAAGATGAATACAGGACAACACACATGCACAAGGGCGAAGTTATCCCTAAAAAGGATCTCTTCCAGTTAACCTTTGAACGATTGACAGGACATAAGTATTAAGCAAGAGTACATACATACATACACATACACAAATCACGTATTTATCCTTTACGGGGTAGACAGAGCCTAAGGTAACAAGACCTACAGGCCACGTTTAGCAAGACACTGAGGGCGTAGAGGTGGAAAGTGGAATCAAAATAGTGATGGGTTGCTAGCCGCATCGCCTATAACATGATTCCTATGATTTTCGCCCATTCCCTCGATGGGTTTTTACCATTTGCGCGGGAAGAGAAGCAACTGGTATATTCTATGTTTTTTCTTTGCTCCCAGACCAGCATGGAAGGAAGTAAGAGTAGACACACAGAAAAGTAAAAAAACCGATCGAAACCTAAAATAATCCTA
Source organism: Pandemis corylana (assembly GCA_949127965.1). Taxonomy (NCBI): domain Eukaryota; kingdom Metazoa; phylum Arthropoda; class Insecta; order Lepidoptera; family Tortricidae; genus Pandemis; species Pandemis corylana. The sequence goes on along the minus strand of OX421866.1, from coordinate 7,575,419 downwards.
AAAGTCCAAATTTGTAACGAGGTTCCTTAAACCGGTCCTGTTGCCAAATCCTGTATTAGCGGACAACTACGTCACAATAACTAAGCCAAATTTCACCGCCATCCGATCAGTAAATTTGAACTGTGCATTGACAGATCAGTCAGTCACGCTTGCCTTTTATACACGGTCGAGCAAAAGTAACAGGTCACTTCCCATACAAAGTTGTAAGAGAAATGAGCCGTTATTTTTACATGTCAGTAATTATACAGATATATTTAGACTGTCTCGCAGCAGCACCAATTTAGTTTTAAGCTCAATTTAGCAGTATCAAAATGTTTGGAATTGTCAAATGACAACTAGGCTTAAAGACCATCTAACCTTTATTCGTAAACATGACAGGTGACAGCTGACAGTAACATTTCGGTATTTGCAGCCGATGTGAAACTCGTTTCAACACGGACCTTCTCAATGCGGCAATGTATTGCCGTTTGTCACTGTCACTTGTCATGTTTAAGAAATAACATACACAAATCACGTCTATATCTCTTACGGGGCAGACAGAGCCGAAGGTAACAAGACCTAAAGGTCACGTTTAGCAAGACTGTGGGTGAACACGCCCTATACCGTATATAGGTGGAAAGTGGAATCTAAATAGTGATGGGTTGCTAGCCGTATCGCCTATAACATGATTCCTGAGATTTGACGACCGGATAGCCTAGTGGTTAGTGAGTTAGAGGACCTGGGTTCGAATCCCGGTAGGGGCAGACAGTTGTATGTTGAATACGAATGTTTGTGCCCGAGTCATGAATGTTGTATTGTATTTATCTACATTATTATAAGTATGTTTATCCGTTGCCTGGTACCCATAGTACAGGCTTTGCTTAGTTTGGGGCTGGGTCAATTGGTGTAATTTGTCCCAAGATATTTATTATTTATTTATTTATTTTCACCCATTCCCTCGATGGGATTTTACCATCTGCGCGGGAAGAGAAGCAACTGGTACATTCTATGTTTTTTCTTTACTCCCAGACCAGCATGGAAGAAACGCGCCATCGCTCGCGGCTATTAAGAAAAATAATAATAAATTAATGACTAGTTCTTTTTGCAAGCGCCCATTAACTTGGCAATGTGCTATTTCAAAGTTAGTGTGACATGGCTCTAATTTGTTTGTCTTTTCAGTGTCTAAAGCGGAGATCCTGTCTGGGCCGGAGCTGTTTGTTCGCGCCGGCTCGGACATCAACCTCACTTGCGTCGCTAAGTACGCCCCCGACCCGCCGAGGCAAGTGTCTTTTTTTTAAGCAACACCAGAACTGTAGAGGGCTAAGGCTGTACGTAGATAGGCTGGCTAGACTGGTATCCTCTTCTGTCAAATAAAGGATTGCGGATATTTTTAATAACGAGCAATGTCTCGCTAATCTAAACGGCCCCAAATAGGCTTAACCAACTACCTACACAAACAAGCAAAAACGGGTTAATTTTCGTAGACAATTGTATAGAAATTTACCCGAGGCTATGTTGTCTAATAAATAAAATAAAAAAATCTTTATTTCAGACCAGACTGATCCATAGAATGTTAGTAAAAATTGATATAAGACTAAAATTAGTAAAACTTACTGACTACCAAAACACGTTTTTATTTTTTTAAATTATAAATTGGACAACGCCCTTGATCTGTCCAACCCAGAAAGAAAGAATAGGTCAGTCAAATCTACACGCTATTGCCTGTAGAATGCTGTTGGCGCTAGTTCTCACCCTGCCTAATAGTGATGGTATCTTTTTGCCTGAAACCCATCAACACGAGCTGCGACAAACATGCCCGAGGCACTACACCTTCTTGGCAGCTCCAACAGCAATCTAAAGACGTTATTGTACTGGACGCGCAGGACGTCATAGGTTCGCTTGGTATACCTAACCTGCAGGCTGCTCGAGTAAAAAGATTGTGTATAGTTTTAAAAATCGTTATTTTTACCTTATATGAACATCGAGCAAACCTGCGAGCAAGCATAACACTACGAACCGCTAACGCCCTGCGTTCCCTCTCGATATCTAGATAATGCGTGCACGCTCAATATCGTAAACATTATCTCCTTCTACGTTCATCCTTTACCGTTTCATAGAAATGAAAAGGAAAATACAATCAAATGCCTTAGACCAGGGTAGGCGAACCAATGGCACGCGACACATTTTGGGCACGTCGCCAATCATAAAACATGTGTAAAAAATGTGTTAAGTAGGTATTTTTACAGTAATTTAATTTATGCGTGTAATAAAAACATTCCAAAATGTACCTCTTTTCTTTACTTTATTTCATAAAGAGTTTTGATAGTATTTATTATTATTATTTTCCAAATAATCAGAAAGCCAAAATTATTTGATGGCACGTCAACGACCCCATTAAACATTTTTAGAAAAAATGGCACGTTGATGCATAAAGGTTCGCCTACCCTGCCTTAGACAGTGAGGCCTTCGGTCAAGTATAAAAATTAAACTGAAAAAGGCTTCCTTCAGCTTTTATAAGTGTGATTTTTTAAAAATAATAACATTGGAAAGAAAATAACATATTGTCGGCTATACTTAGAACTGTAAAAAAACCTTGATGATGAGTTTTTGCGGGCTCATGGGAACAGTGTAGGCGGCTATTACAAAAATTATAGCTTTTTTAATACAACAACCTGTAATTTAACTAATAGGTGTCTACGATATTGGGGTACCAAAATAAATAAATTATGCACGTGATTGCTGGAGGGGTGTCATAAAAACTAACCGTTTTCAATTTGCTCTAACCCTTGTGTAGATGTAGAATAATGTAGAGCCCAATTATTCCCTTTTCTTTTTTTTGTCTTTCATCAACATTTTACACGCATTTTTTAAGGTAAAATTTGTGTTATTTGTTTCGTATCATCGTGTTCTTTTATCGTGTCTGTACGTATGTCACACGAATTCTAGTCGGACATTATAAAGTTATATGAATGAAAGTTTTAAGGCATCTTTTTATGCCACTAAGTATTTCTGTATTTATTTTGGACCGGAATACTCATATCTACATTCACCTCAGGGAGAGAAACCTTTGGTTCAAGGTCGTATTGGTTATCTTCTGCCAGAACCTTTTCACTTCAGCAGTGTTATCATTAAATTGTTGCCAAATAATGTTAAGAGGTTTCCCAATATTTTTTTTAACAAAATGAATTATAATTAGGAACTTAAAGCTACAAAAGTAACAAAAATATAATATTACCACATCTATGTATCACATATTGCAGACCAAAGTAATGCTTTCATTTTTATTACTAAGTACATTATCGTCCCTTGGCAATGACGTTTTTATTTTTATAGATACATCCACGAAAACCTTCACGTAGTTTTACCATCACAGAAATAATACCTCATTCCTATCTGAGATAACAGAGTAGATGCCAAAGATAGATATCACCGCGATTTGCTTTATATCCAATATGAGTCCGTCTTGTCAGCGACGTCGTCAGATATTATCAAGGTCTGTGCTTACAGAAGCAATATACATATGCTATATGGTTACATGTTATGTGGCTAGTAACTGATCGCTGTCATGACTCAGTGCGGCGCACGAAGTGAATAGTCGCATCCCCAGTACATTGTATAATGGAAGTATGTTATCTTGTACCTTTCGAACCGCAACGTACCTATATTAAAGCTTCGCATCCATAAACATGATAAGCTTATTTCCAGATAAAAGGGTCGGCTGGGGTCCCTAAGTGAGGCATTCTTTGCCTATCACCGTATAATGGTGTTCTGTGTCTGAGATCTTTCAGCGGGTACCTTCAATTTGAATATTGATAGCATGATACGCTCCTTGCGGCGCAGCGACGATTTTTTATATCAGCCACCTCAGTGTTAAATATGGAACGTCTAAACCTTATACGAGCTGTAAAATGTTAGGTCAAGACGAAAGTGCCTCGTTTGCTGATGATATCGCAGATTTATTTTTAATACAAGCGCAAAGTAAGCGTATAAAGTTCAATCTCGACGGCATGGTGAATAACGTGAATATCGGCTCGGTTTTTGTCTTTTGGACTACGGAACCCTGAAACTACTTCTTTTGCTGGCCATAAAAAAAATTATGACTTACAGCACAGTACAGCGTACAGAAATTTGGACCCCCTGATGTTGTTAAGTTAATTCATATTGATTGAATGAAGTATTCATAGAGGCACACGAAACAAATGACCAAAGGGCAGGAGACAATGACTTTACTATATGAAGAGTAATGGAAAATTAAACTGTGCTAGTTCTACAAATAGAAGCTAATGGTGAAGTTTAATACAAATAATTGAATCCACTCATTCATAGTCAATCGATTTTATGTTAAGATACAACAATGTCGTTTGAATGAAATTACTATTTTATATTAACTATTATTTTTATAGTTAAATTAATGAAATAAAACTGAATTTCTTTCATGATTTCTATTTTACACCATAGTTACACTATTGATCGCAATTTACATAGAATGACACTGACTCAATTGAAATATTGACATTTAAAAAATAATTTGTCGTGGATTTGAATCCAAGCGTGAGTGAGTTTTGCGAAATTTATGTGCGAATTTGCAATTGAAATTTACCATGAGCTTTTCGGTGAAGGGAGACATCGTGTGGAAACCTGCACATAATTTGCAAAGCAGTTCAACGGTGTCTGTGAAACCCTCAATCCGTACCGCGCCCGCGTGAGAACTAACACCCAAGCACCCAGCAGTGGGACATACAGGCTGGAGATACTACACATGAACATAAAATCTTCTTGGCGTCTAAAACTGAAACTTGCAAACGCATAATGTTTCTATTATGTTTAATGCTCATAATAAAACAGATTCTCAATTTCGCAACCACAGCTTAATCTAGAATAGTACCTGGATTTAAGCCAAAACAAACCACTTTAGCGCGACGTGCCACGGGGTGAGCTTATCATGGTTTATTTTTACACCCGCTAAGGAAATATCCTTAACGTGCCGGTTCCCCCGAGTTGTTTTCCACAAAAAGCAAGCGATAAATTTTGTATGTACATAATTTTCTTCCGCTCCAAAAAAAGTAAACTGAACGAAATAAGTTCCGCCGGCAGAAGTCGCTTACGGAACAGCCTTCCGCTTATTGTGGACGTCAGACAAAAAGTTAAAAGAAATCATCGCATTGAGCGTTCACAAACTAAATTGAGCACGAAAATTGTACACCTAGAGTTGTAAAACTTTAATCGGAGACGCCATTGGCAATTGGGAATGAGGATGTTTCGACACGGTGTCATGCTTACTAACGGATGGAAGCAAATGGACTGAGTACTTTATCTCGGAACGAGGCCATCTTGAGTAAATTAGATAATCACATTTATCCTTTCTGATTAGTTAGCCGAACAATGAGTCATTCCTACCCTGCGGTCGCTCAGATTCGTAATACAATATTCGTTTCGCCAATGGTTTCTGTGGCTTTTTCCTCAAAACTTGTTTGCTTTCTTATTAGCTAACCGTTCACGATCATTACGGATTTCCGTCTTGTCCTAATAATATACATAATATTTTAATGTTATTCAACCATGTTTTTGATCGTAATCATTTGATAACGATAATTTCTTATTGAATTTGACATTTATTTTTATATTTTATTATTGGATTTCTGTTTTTATTGTATGAATTATTTTACTGTATCTTATTATGTTTTTTATTTTATTTACAATTGACGATCTCTTTGTGACTTTCTTATGTTTATCTACAAAAAGAAAGAAATGAATCTAGTCTAATCTAATGTAATGTCAAACGACAAGTACCTACTTTGAAGCCGCGCTGTTATTTATTTAAAATAATTAGAACAACATGCTCTGGCAGAATAATTCATCATGTTTTGAACGTCCATAATTTGATAAATTATAATACGTGATTATCCATATATGTACACATAATTATTGCCCTCGTTAAGTGCGGTACAGCTATCAGTTTTAATATAATTAATTATTTAGCTGATTGACATCCGAATTGTGTTAACGCCTTAATGAAATAAAATATACAAACAATATTTTGCGTACATATGCGAGTATGCGTTTATCAAATTATGCTTTGACTTTTGCGTGTATGGGAAATATTTATTACTATATACATAAAAAGTTACAGACCATTACGCCATAATGTCCAACGCAAATGGAATCACAATCGTATTCACAATTTATTTCAGATACAACATTCGCTAGTAAACCAATTTATATATGAACTGCTTTTAAGACAGAGACACTGAGACAAATAGCAAATTTAAAGTATTTTTTCGTTTAACTATTTTCCGTCCATATACCTACTCGTATTATAGAATTCGATAGTTCATTCTTACTGTACGTTTGTAGCTAAAGAAGTACGCGATAACATGCGAGGTTAACCTCGTGAGCCCTCCTATACTTTATAAAGAGCAAATCAATAGTAAGAATAACTGCTGAATGTACTCATTATGTCCTCCTTGACGTATCCGTCAACAACGGACATTGTTAGCTCCGGAGATGAAAGCGTAAATGGCGGCTACAGAAAAATATGCTGAATCTCCAAAATTATAAAACTGGCGATTCTCGTCTGGGTCTTAAGCACTGCATTTGTTAAAAAATGTTGAGACTCAAGAAAACTAGAATGATATTTATTTTCATACTGTAAATTGTAATACGCGTATGAGGTTGGTTATTGAGGTCGGGACAGCAATGCGCTCCGATATTGACATGAATGCGACATGAACCTCCGCCGCGGGCCTCGCTCGCATCGGGGGCTTACGCGTGCCGCTCCGGCCAAACAAATGAGCTTTATTACAAAATACTTGCCTTTTATAAAACTTGAAACAAACAAGCGTAACTACAAATAATTCTTTTTGAAAATAATCGTGATAATTATTTTCTGAACTGTTTCTTTGAACAAAATTTGGTGTTAATCACCTACAATTACCCCTAGGCTCAATCATGTATAATTCCTTTAAAATTACCTCGACGTTTCGACCACCGCACCCGGTGTCAAATTGTGAAATTTCAAACCATTATATAACTTTTAAAGTAAGTAAGTAAACAAATATAAAGAAACAGATACAATTCACAAAAAAATAAAAACAACATTATTAAGTATATGCACTAAGGCGAACTTATCTCTCTAAAGGATTTCTACCAGTTAACCTTTGAGTAGATGAGAGGAGCATTAAACGAGGGACCGACAAAGAGTGAGTTTAAAATTCCAAGTGACTCGTGACCACCGTTTTTGGTATAACGTCGAAGCGTTGAGGTCTAGAAGTTACTAAAAAAAGTTGATCACAAGATTAATTCCAATTTAACGTCAAAATCTGCTAATATCATAGTTAATTTTAATTTCTCAAATTTAAAGAAGTCTTTAAAATATAACCTATGCTTTTTGTTTATTTTTATATAGTTCTAGTACTTTAAAATATCACGAGTAGAGAAACTTTCCACATAGTTACCTACACTCCGCAACACGGCCCATTCAACGCTCCCTGTATTATAGACCGTGATGGGACTAGGAATGGAACTGACGGCTATTCCATTACTTAACCGCGTCAAATATATGTAAATTGAATACCAAATATTTCAACTTTACCTACATCATGATCTCAAAATAACGTCATTGCCTTTTTTGTTCATAGTAAATGGGTGGAACACTAAATCGCCTTCAAAACACTTTTAGCGGTTACATTAACTACTCCCACGATACTTACTTTGTTTTCTTATCTGATTAACATGTTGTCACGTTTTTCACGCGCCTAAAGTAACAAGACCTAAAGGCCACGTTTAGCATGATTGTGGGCGTATAGGTGGGAGGGGAATCAAATAGTGATGGGTTGCCAGCCGCATCGCCTAAGACTTTCGCCCATTCCCTCGATGGACTTTTACCATCTGCGTGGGTAGAGAGGCAAATGGTAAATTCTATGTTTTTTCTTTACTCCCAGACCAGCATGGAAGAATAAAATATACTATACGTAATTAAACTTCTTCACTTGTTGGTGCCACCTACCTAATTATGAATGAAAATAGCGACTTAAACGTCTTTGGAACTGTCTTACAGCGTAAAGTTCATTCGAGAGCCACCTTCACAAAATTAAGTGTGACAATCTTACTCTACTTCGTGCTTCAGTTTTGTGCTTCGTTATTATTCAACCGTTGTAATGAATTATTCTGTCCTCTTCGGCCTAGTTCGAGAACATAGTTTTACTGCCAAGTTTTAAGTGGCGTAGTCAGCAAATGCGATTCTTGTTGATGCAGTCTCATTATCTACGAGGCAAACGGACGTTCTGGGGCTCATTGCTACTAAATAGTACCCACTGACAAGCAGAGAGCGAAGCATTTGGAGAAACAATGGCGATGCGTATTTTTATTTAAAGTTCATAAAAAAATACTCTGTTTTGGAGTAAAAAAAATACTGTCGCATTTTATTGAAATCTTTGTTATTAGGAATGTGGTATGAGCTTTCAGAGAGATCTCACTGAATTATTATTTCATGGCCCAATTAAAGTAAATATTAGATACGTCAGAGCATTACAAGTCCGGTGATATAATTTGTTTATGTATTTGCTCTGTAACCTGTAAAAATATCTTGTGCTTTTCTACAATAAAGAGCTACATAGGTATACATACATAACATAACTCAGGTATTAACTATAGTACTATTTTTTTTGGCAATAGCAAAAAACTTACATACCTACTGTAAGATGGGTCATAGGATTCACTGGTCACGAAATAAAATAAAACTTTGGATTGTTTTAACTTGTATATTGTATCCTTTAGTTTTCATCAAATAAAATACTTAAGTAACATACAGTATGCACCTCTCATGAGCCCTAGAAGGTCTGCCCAGCGTACTTCCCTATTCATCCGTTTTTTTTTTTATTCAAATTTAGATTGCTTTTTAAAAATCTAAATTGTCGTCATAGACAGCACGTATTGTTCAACCTTTGCAGTAACTATAGAATGGATGTCGCGAATGAAAACACATTCCCTACTTGTACCTAACTCTTTCTCGTTTTATAAAACGAACGTTATAACATTTCTGTTGTCCTTAGCTTCATCTACTGGTACCGCGGCGACCAGGTGGTGAACTATGCGCAGCGCGGCGGCATCAGTGTGGAGACGGAGCAGCGCACGCGCACCAGCCGGCTGCTCATCGCGCGCGCCGCGCCGCACGACTCGGGCAACTATACTTGCGCACCGAGCAGCTCTGGTTAGTACTATACTTAAGGGCATCGCTAAGGGGGGCAGCGGGGGCCAGTGACAAAAACGAAATATAGAGCGGATTAAAGACCATTAATTAGTACTAATAGTAGTTACATGCATTTCTAAACCCTTGACATACTCTTAGCATAAAAATAATTCGTAATATTTCTTCAGCAAATGATTTGAGCAACTCCGAATGAACACCTCAAATATTTTTCATCAAAAGTTTTCATTCAAAATGACTAAACATCTTGGACTTCTACTTTGAACATCGACCTAAGTAATGTACTGAAACTCTTGTCAAACTTAATACAAAATTCTTGAGGGACTTTTACGGAGGTTTAAACATTCCGGCATAATTCTACAACACGTCTACAAGAACGTCGTTTTCTTGCTTGCCGCTCAGTGCGCAGTTATCATACTGGATCTGTCAGAATAACAATCCAATCTACCCATTATTTTGAGCTGTAGTCCGTACGCGAATTTTACAAGATCGATAAACGTTCTCTTGCTTCTCTAACAAAACACTCGTACTGGGCGAGTGCGGGGTATGATGCGACGTTCGAACGCGGTGCCCCTCCCACTCTATTCGCACTCCCCCCCCCCCCCCCGAATACTTCGCACTCCTAGTTTATAAGTGTCAACTCAAAATTATACACTATGTTAAATATTACAGAGCATTCTCACATTGAATTGAGTTTGTAACAGTTTTTTCTCAAACATGCAATGAAACATTGTTGAGTTCTTTATAATAGGCTGCGAAGTGTCACGTTTCCGGTACGACTAGACGAGTCTTTAATGGAATTTCATACTAGAACACTGCCGACCTAGGCCTAAGCTGGCAATGTGCTGTTTTTAATTTTCGTTCGACGTATTTTTGTGACACAGTATCTTGGCATTTAGCCATAAAAAAACTATAAGCAATTTTTGCTTTCTGGCGTTATGACAATCTGCCACTACCTTTATTAAAAAAAATACAATAGCGAGGTTTGTTGTATTTTATAATACTTTTATTTTTTATAGTACCTATACTTTCAGTTTGTCTAGAAATAAAAGTTGAATTTCTTGGTTTTTAATTTATTTAATTGCATGTTTGAAAAAAGCGCTAAACGAACCTAGGCCACGAACAGGGATTTTCAGCCTCATATCTCTAGATGGTATATCACCTATAAGTATTCGGCCGGCATTCCCCTACTTCGCGGCCGCTACAGTAATCTATCTATATATATAAAAGAAAGTCGTGTTAGTTACACTATTTATAACTCGAGAACGGCTGAACCGATTTGGCTGAAAATTGGTAGGGAGGTAGCTTAGAACCAGGAGACGGACATAGGATACTTTTTATCCCGATTTTCCCTCGGGATTGGAAAATTCCGAAATATTGTACTAATAAAGCTACAGACATTAAATTTAGCATGCCTACACAGTATTCCTTGATTAGTATAAAGATGCACTTACAAAGGAATTTTTCAAATTTAAGGCGGAACAAAGTTCGCCGGGTCAGCTAGTGTACTATAATTTTGAGTTGATACTCCTTTGTTAAAGGCGCAGACTGTAAACAAGGCACGTTTTATTCTCTAACTAAAAGGTCATTATGCAACTGAAAGTCGCAAACAGCAATAAGTACGAGTATGCGTCACTATGGAGTGCTTTTGACAGCTAACACGCCTCTTTCTCTCTTTTTTTCGCCTGTTGCTCCAAGGTGACTTGTAAATGAAATTGTACGTTATTGCCTCCCACTCTCTTCACAAGACTCTAGAGACCGTTTGCACACAATCTACAACTTTAACGCTAGTGCTTGACAACATAGGATACCTATTAATCAATTACGCTCGATAAATTTAGTATGATTTAGGTCACGAAACTAAAAATCGGAAAAAAGATTCACAATTTTGTGAGCACATATTTTCGCTCCGATACACATCCCAGGGTGAATTTATTGTATAGCGGTTCCCATGAGGGAGCGAAAAATGAATATACCATTAACAAAGATATTCCCGACAATATATCATTCAATCTCAATTTAAACATCAAATCATCGGGTTTTGTCCTAAAACTGCAATCCAAAAGGTGATGTAGTTTTTTCGTCCAATTTGACGCAACGAATTCCATTGACTTTTGTCCATCGACATCGTAGCTCCAAAAAACAGATTCCTGTTTTAAAACTAAATGAACACCTGAAACATTCAATATTCTCGCAACAATAAAACGTATTAAATTGCAGTTCAAAACAAGTTAGATATGAAATACAGACGCGTGCATTCATGCACTACTTGAGTAAATAGTAGTAGTTTACAATTTTGCATAAGTCACACACAAACTTTGCTTTAAGTTAGTGGTAAGTCAGTTAAGTGGTAACACAGAAATACCATTACAATGTCTTTGCTTACTTAAAACACAACTCCTTATTCAACAAATATTCACTTCACTTCACCTTATTAATATTCATTTATCTTTATTCTGTAACTTTAACCAGACAAAGATTTTAACAGGCTTGTAACTTTTTTTTAAGGGGGAGGTATTTGCTGAGTTAGACAACATTAGACCAACAAGCGCAAAGCCAAAGGAATAGATTCAATCCTTGCTGACTTTTCTGGGTTTGCAATTTGTATAGGTATAAATTCATTAGATAGTAGGTAGTAGTTATTATAATTTGTATATATTAAACTTAGCGTCATTTTTAAGTACCATAATACATACACAAAAGGTACACTGAATGTGTGAGTGGCAAGTGGATACTAATTACAAGCAAGCTCATTAATGTAATTATTGGAGTACAAAATTTTAGACATGAATTTACGGAACTAAAATCTGTGCAACGAATTTAAAGCCTTAAATGGACCGTGAACAAGTGAAATCACCAAACAGACGTAAAATGACCAATTAATCGTCGGGATACAATGATATAATTCACGTAATGTTGCGAAGCGATGCCTTTCCAATGCATATTTATTAGGAAAATTCCGGATAAATAGAGTATGGAGGTAAATAGACTGCAATTTATACTGCAGAATTAATGGTCAGCGGTTTCATTTACCAACTAGCGATATTTCAATGCGTGTGTTCAACAAACTAAAGTAGAGGAATGTTTTAAAGTAGCTAACAGTGGCGTGGCGACAAGTATATCAGAAGGCAAGCTGAAGGGATTTTAAGTAGCCGTTTCCTTTAATTCTGCACAATAAAGTGCCCAACTGCCTTAAAATAGGCAAGCCGGTGGGAATCGAGTTCTATGGACGCCACGCCACTGGTAGCTAATATCATGCACTTAAAGTGCTTCTATTTCTTAATGTCCCTCGTCAAACTCCGTGTTGTCATTGTCAGGTTTCGATTATTTACTCACTTTACTAATACTCGTACTAACTCTACTACTCGTTTAATGCTCCTCTCATCTACTCAAAGGTTAACTGGTAGAGATCCCTTATAGGGATAAGTTCGCCTTTGTGCATGTATTAATGTTATTTTTATTTTTTTGTAAATCGTATCTTTATATTTGTACAATAAAGCATTTACTTACTTACTTACTAAAAGAACATGGTCGTGCCAATTTATGGTAGCCACCATACCAACTGGGTTTTAATCCAGTTAAACAAGAACAAAGTCCAATTATTGCCGCAAGAGACCTACAGACTTCAGAATCACTGTACTACATTTTGGTTACGTACTCAACATTTTGTTTGCCATTAAAAAAATCAATAATATTTAAAATATAATGGCATAGCATATGATGAAAGATTACGTTTAACTAAACGACTACATAAAATACCAGACGTTAAATAAAATCATACCGTTGAATTAATAAAATCGAGTCCAATGAGTTATTATTAAATGAACCAACATTTCGCATGGCGTGTGACTGAATACGCTTATTCATCGTAGCAAAATTAACCGAACCACATTTTATTGTGTTATTAACTGATTTATTGCCTATTTTTCGTTTTTTCTCTTTGTAAGCCAATATAAATCATTTAACTATTTGGGTTTTGTGTTTTAGTTATAAATATGGCAAATTACAAAAGATTTCCAATTCATAATTAAAGGATCTCAGTAAAGAAAAGATATTTTATTCATATTTTCTGAATACCTACCTAATGTAAAGTAAAGTATTCACTTTAGTGTTTGTTTCTAAAATAACGTTCCATACACTATAATTACATTCCATTTAGACAAAAACACCCATCCGGATTATTCCAGATTAATACTACTATATAAACGTATTCCCTTCTGCCGCATACTCGTATGTGCTCGTTCCTTCAATTTATGCCGATCACTCTGAAGCGGATCGAGATCCGTCAATATAGACAGACACATTCAGCCACGTACGGTCGCCTTCAATAAAGGAATTTCTGTTGCAGAGTCTGCATCGGTAATAGTGCACGTGCTGAGTGGAGAGAGGCCGGCGGCCATGCAGAGCTCGGGGTCGTCGCCGCCGCGGCTGAACCGCGCCATCCTCGCAGCTCTGGCCACCGCCACCACCGTCGCCAAACCCCGGCTCTCTGTGCTGCTCGCTCTACCCCTCATCGCTAACTACATCTCCACTCTCACGCTGCTAACAGCCATCACTCTCGCCAACCCGGCCCTCAACTTTCTCACCAGCTACACAGTAAGTTACGCAAAATCACAGCGTTCGAGATGACCAAATTTCCAATGAGTACTAAATTCAGATCAACAAGGGAATGTTGTAATCTAGACGTATTAATAGCGAGGTTAACCATACGTTTATATTCGATTCGAACCATTGTAATTTATTGTTGGATGTATTTAAATACAACGACTATAACGTAGGTACAATATTTTTCGTGTTGTTATAAAGCGATGAAATCTTTATTGTCAAATATTATCGTCAATTTTAGTGTTAGTTCTCAGAATTTTCTTCTAAGGTGCTGGACCTGTTGTTTTGTACTATTAAAACATTTTAGGCTTTGATTGTGATTCTTGAAACAACTGTACTTAGGTAATTGAACATTGTAATCAGTTATGATTTAAAAACGCAACTTCATTAATTAGACATATTTTTGGCGTTCATATCAACTACATGTAATAAACTATCTAAAACAGGTTTTGACTTGATTTACATAGTTTAATATTAATCTACAGATAAGTCTAGACACGTAAGTAATGTGCTGAAGCATTAAAAATGTACAGTTACAATAAAATCGTTTTATAATATTAGATACGTTTGAATAGACTAAGCTTACACGTGAAGCGCAAACTTTGTGATCGAATCTGTTTAAACAGATTACAGGAACCTTACGGAACATTTTGTGGACAGTTGATTTTCTGACTTATCCGTAACTGGCTTTCCTGTTCTTTTGTTTTTCCAACTAACTACGGCGCCGGCTTAATCCAGGCGGCAGATTACGAGCAAATCGATTCTGTTATTCCGATCCGAGATGAACCGAGATTCAATGCAAGAAAGGGGCTTATCTATGTGTAACGTACCAAAGCTGTTAGTTGCTCTCAACACCACGATCGGGACAAAAGATTCTGATAGATTACTAGTGAACGTATTTGTCTAATCCGTTAACCGGCAAAGCGTATTTTAGTCTTCCTATTTTCAATTTAATGGAGTTAGAATTATATAATTTATAAGTTAAAATCCTTGTTTTTCATGTAGAAAAGCTTATCTACGCTTTTTAAAAATAAAAATTGTGAAACGGCATTACTCTCATTATTTCGTGCTGGAAACCTTGGGACATCATTAGCATGACTTTGTCCTTGGTTCTGAAGGTAATAAAAAACTACGTTAAACAGGCTATATAATTCCTTTGTGTTTGTCGAGGAGAGATTCGCAAAGTAGACTTCTTTTGGTCCTTGTTTGAGCTCCGCTGCAGTGGCATGAACTCGCACTTTTTAACAGAAGCCAGAATCACCTGCATAATCATTTTTGTACGGCACATTTTCATTTATTTCATTATCTGTTCCACTCGTACAAAGAATAATAAAAACCATTATATTAAAAACATGATTCCTCTGTCCAGAAAAGTGATTTGAGCGATTGAAAAAATGGTTGGTCACTACATAGAATAAAACAAAGTTACTTTCCGGTGACTGTCTGTCTGTCTGTCTGTCCCTATGTACCTATGCTTAGATCTTTAAAACTACGCAACGGTTTTTTTTATAGAAAGAGTGTTTCGAGAGCAAGTTTATATGAATAATACGCAGACTAAGTTGCGGGCAGGAGCTAGTTTGGTATATAATTAAATTTACTAATCCATTTTATTAAAAATTGTCAAAGACGAAACTGCTGTAAAAAAGCAATGTTAATTCTAGTTTCTAGAATATATCAAATTCTAATAACCGTATCGAAATTGATAAGCTTGGACATAATCCTTATGGTGACAACCACGGGTGTAAAACCCATTTGCTCTCTTATTTACTTTCAAGTAACTGGTTCAATTCATTTTGTAGGTTTAACACTTCGAAAATTCCTTACAAAACAACAATGAAATCGGATTTCTGCGCAAACTTTCGAAGTTATCTGTTACTAACAATTCAACGTAGGTATCTTTCTGTAAATCTGTTTCGTTAGTCGTCTTTTGTAGCTCATTCATTACAAACCATTGTAAATAGTTGTACATAATTATCTAGAAATAATAAATGTAAATAAAAAATGTAAAATGTATAGAATTAACGAACCTATAGTAATTTGTAATTTCGAGACAGCCAAATTTAATTTTGTGTATTGTATTCGAATTCATTTGAACTTAGCGAAAGTTCCAAACATCGCTGTCAGTTTAAAACACGTAGATAAAGAAATGGGTTGTGTAATAAATTATCAAAGTGTAGTTGTATTTTAAAAATGTTATTTAATGGTTTATAAGGATAATTACAGCTAGTAATAAATTATTCAAAACCAGAGTAATTTTTATTTAAACATTTTTAAATGGAATCCTAACAATTAAGTAAATCTTTCTATATACCTAACTCATATTAGCAAAACAATGTGAAAATACGATTCCCATAATTGAACGAAGCAAAAGTTAGATAAAGCAGATTCAGTTTATGTTGGCAAACAAAAATATACGAGAAGTATTCCTCCGAGCAAGTTAAAAACAAAAAACATTGTATTAAGTTAAGTAATGCGGTCGTGGAGGCCTAAAGATGAAGACGGCATTGAGGGAAGGGGATAAAGGGCCGAAACGGAGCGTATCTAAATGAAAACGAGAGGAAACGCGGTATTTTCTGCCTATCGCGCCCAGATATATGTGCCAGCGAGCACCGGAATCATTTAACTTGATATATGCGCAGGGGGTGCACAAGCGTTGTGCGAACACTTCATCTCCAACTATCTACTATTTGATTCTTCACTTTCCTCATCCAATATACCCTGTTATTATCTTGAAATCCACGTATTTTTTTAAAGAGCAAGTGTTGTTATTTTTATTACAAGGTTTAATGTAATGCGCTAGTCAAGTCCATTTAAGTTTATTCTTAGTGCTTGAAATGAAAAGCGATACCTACTATGTGTTTTAGTTTTGATAGATTTTTTAAGACTAATCTTAAATATTAGGTATCAATTGCACTATATTGGTTTAATGCATCATGACGAGCAAAAAGTGCTTCGAGACACGGTCAATGATCGGATCAGATCGGCTTTAGCCATTTCATTAAATTTCTGATAGAAGAAAAAGCATTGGGATTTCTGCAAACGTTCCACACACAATTTCTTAATTAGATGATATCATCCCCTAATCGACAATTCGCAAGTTATTTCATTTGTACTTCAGTTTACTTATCTACGCGCCTTGACAGGATAATTACATTATTCTTTACTAGACCATAAAGAGATGAAAGAGCTTAGAATTTGTGTGTTGGGCGAGATGTAACACAAAGAACTTTTGATTGCTAATTAAAAGTGGCTTATAGATTTTTGCCTTTAATCATTTCACATTTAAAGTAAGTATAATTGGTTTGAACTAATTTAGTTTTCATTGGGTGCAGTAGGTAAACGCAATGAATGGCCCGTAACGCAACTTACAGTAGTGTTCTATTTGCTAAAATCATTTACTACGCTTATTTGGCATGTTGGTAACTGCCTCTAGAGTAGCCTAGTAATACATCCCTAGTCCAATCTATATTCACATTTGTAATATACATACAGTCTTTATTGCATTTTCACTTACGAAGGCGAGACGCGGAGCATGATACGAAGTTCGCTAGGGTAAGCGTACCAAAGAATGAACCCTTCTAGTAGGTACTAGAACAAAACCAGCATTTTATCTCAATTTTTTTTAATTTCTGAATTTGTTAATTTCTGCCGAGCAAAGTACTTTCTAGATTAGCAACATTATGGCAACAAACTCGAATGTGTTAGTAACTAAATGGCCTGTGTGAAGAAAACGTGACGTTGATATTTTTATTATTTTTAGGAGATAGGACTGGTAGTAGTTTGATGTGAGACTGTGTTTTTTTAGGCAATTGCAATTCATACCATATATTTATTTTCATTTGTCTTACGTATCCTACGTTACTTCTATTTGCATATCATTCCGTACGTAACGTAGGGATAATTTAAATTTTTGATGGTGTCGAAACGCATTTCACCTTATAATAATTTGTCAATTAATCACTACATAGTATAAAACAAAGTCGCTTTTCGCTGTCTGTCTGCCCCTAATGCTTACATCTTTAAAACTACGCAACGGATTTTGATGAGTTTTTTTAAATAGAGAAGAGTGATTCAAGAGGAAGGTTTATATGTATAATATAGTGGAGAAACACTGATTGCGAAGCCGGGGCGGGTCGCTAGTAACTTTAAATATAAGACTTTTAAAGAGCTTTGAAAATAAAAATGCGAGACTCAAAAGTGAAAATGAAAATGCAAATTGGCCGCCAAGGGCTCTTTTACATGTCTTTTTGAAACTACCAGCGCCTTCGGAAAGACCATCATTGCCAAGAAGAATGCGCCGCAAGAAACTTGGCAGAAAGTCATTTTTTCAAAATAAAATACAATAAGAATACTTAAATTCGACTTAAATTAAATACATTTATAAAAGGGATATATAATTATGTGAGTGAGATGTGAGACTCAATATTCTCCACAGTAAATTATTTCTCTTAAAATCAACATTTTAGTATAATACAATCAATATTTTATCTCGTTAAACTAGTTTTACTTCGAATGGTTTCAATTAATGTCGTCGATAACCCCGAATACTGTGTTATCACAGCAAACTCACGGACTGTAATTGTTGACCCACTTTAGAGATTTACGATTTGCAGTGTTATGAATTCACAATATTGCGAATTCAATAATATATTATTTTGACGCATAATCTGAACGAGTAAATCAGCAATGTTGCCATAGTACACATACATTGCATACATTAACTACATTGCGTCTATTATCTTAATGATGGTATTATTGGACTTATAAATGTTTTCGATTGTATGGTACATTCAGTGGTCGCAATCGTAAAATAAAATTGTATGGCCATTTTCTTCCATTATGCGGTCACTAGCAACCTTCTCAACACAAAGTTTGACGAGACACATTAAAAAACTAAACTCACTGAAATTAAATACCATTTTTATATACATAGATACATACATACACAAATCACGTCTTTATCCCTTACGGGATAGACAGAGCCTAAGGTAACAAGACCTACCACGTTTAGCAAGATTGTGGGCGTATATATGGATAATGGAATCAAAATAGTGATAGGTTGCTAACCGCACCCCTATAACATGATTCCTATGATTTTCGCCCATTTCCTTGATGGGCTTTTACAATTTACAGTCTATATTTTTTCTTTGCTCCCAGACCAGCGTGGAAGTTACCGTTTTCAAAATATTGGCAACATTTTAAAACACGATTGAGGTTTAAAACCAAGTTTATACCTACATTTAATCATTGTTGATTATACCTATATTGTAACAAGGTGTTTAAATCTGGTACTTAACTACTAACGTTAGAGGCTCACAATTTTACTCAGCACTTTCTTTTACTTTCGATTACCTACTGCTCTTTGCTACTTACTGATTGTTACCGCAGATATGTTGAAGTTCACAAGAGAAATCGAAATAAATTAAAATTTTCCGAACTTTGGAGTATTCGGAGTTTTTAAATTAATGCCGTTGGACCTTGTCACTGTCAATTTAATATAATAATACAAAATAATAAAAATAAATGGAAGATTCTGACACCCATTAACCTTAGTCGCAAAAGGCTTGCAATGAGCTGAGGTAACGGAAAACCACTTTTACAAATACCTCAAAAGGTACATTCGAGCATACGCTTTCAAAAAACTAGTACTCGTCATATTTAGGCGTCGCTGCCGAAACTTAATACTTCGTGGTCTGGTTGTTTATCCACTAGGCTTCACATCAAGGTCGTCTTAAGAGTTCACTGTTACATCCATTAGGTCTATTGTATTTAATGTGTAGCTTATTGCAACCAGTGGCTGTCGGGGTAACCGATGGTTTCCGGATGTGACAGAGACGCGCACGATAAACCGTTGTTTACGTTATCAACGTAGTTATACTTATTTCCCCTGACTAGCAGTTACAAGACGGAGTGGCGAGTCGAAACCCGGACCATCCATCACGAATTTATCGCTGACCGATTACTTCCTTCACGAGAATAGTTAAAACTATAAATATTGCCACATAGTAACAGCAAAAGAAACGGAAGGTCATTTGATAGTTAGTTTTACTTTAAACCTTTTATCCAGGGAATGGACGAATCATATTGTAAAAAAGCGATGCGGCCATCACGTTTTTGTTTCGTGTAAACCTGGTCTTGTTACCCTGGATTCTGTCTATCCCGTCAGGTATAAAGATGAATGTAATGAATATATATGTATGTTTACTGGTAGGGCTGTGTGTGTCAGAAACCTATTAAATGGGGTGGGATAATGACAACAGAAGTTCCCATTTGGCTATTCCTGTGAGCACATCTTCACAAAACGTCACGAATTGGTCCGAAACTTTTTGCGCGTACCTCTACTATAAATACGTAAGTGATCCTTAAATTATAATTTACCTTAGCACTAAGCGAACTGTTTATCTTGTTTCACTTCTTGGAAAATGGATCCTAAAAGCTGCTTCAGATACTTAATATGCATTAGATAACTCCTCTGAACCTGTCAAATTCGCGAACCCCTAGACTTGCTCCTTAGAGACCAAATCAACTGATCAAACTTGTCAGTTCAAGTATCTATTTGACGGAACACATCAAAAATGGATGACCGTAGCTACAATTACTGATATATTTGAAGGTATAACAAAATGTTGTGATATGTAAGCATTATTATTGACGAAGCGAGCGCTAATCACGAGCGAAGCCTCTCCGTTTCAGTTTGGATATAAAAATCCTTTATGTCTGGCTACAGGCATTTCTCAACTGATTTATGTGAAATTTTGTGAGCAGGTACGACAATCATATACAGAATTTGAAAATGTCGCAGACTCGGGTAAAATGTAAATGTATATTATGTCAGCTATTTTGAAAAATGTTAATAAACAGATTCGCGAGGTCACAGCCACTAGTAGGAAAAGTGGGTTAATTAAGAACGGCGGGTATTAGCAACGACTAAAAAAAATCCCTCCCCACTCCACCGTTTCGAACCCATTTAAGGGTTGTAAGCTGCATTACTCATTGCGTATATAACAGTGAGTGTAAAGTACTCCAGAAAAGTTTTTGTTCTACGTACATACCTACATAAATCACGTTTTTATCACTTAGATACGGGGTAGAGCCTAACCCCTGTATTCATAAACGCTCTATAGGCTTCTAGCAGAGGCCTACAGAGCGTTTATGAATAAGGGGGTTAGATAGCAAGATCTAAAGGCCACGTTTGGCAGGGTATATAAATATTTTTTTCTGGCCGTTGTTAACTACCCACCTGCTGTTCTCAGTTACCCCACTCTCCCTTCTTTTTTTTAATAAACATGCATTCGATTTTGAAAAGAAGCGTGTCTGAATTTAACTGAATTTGTGTTCCGAAAAACTAATTCGGATTCCGTATTCGCAAACTGTATAATGTATATGTGCGGCCGGCTTAATTACCATTGAGAGTTCCCATTGAAATTAGTAAATTGAACAAACAGCATAGTCAACTATTTAATGAAAAGCCGCCTAGTGAAAGACGCATTGTGGTGATAGCGGGTGTGACGAATGTATTTCCTCACAGGCTTTTGTTTTACTGCAACTTGCATGCACATGGGAATTTATTTGGATTTGTAATCTATTTGTTTACAGAAAATTCTATTTGCCTTGTCATGTCATAACCATGTCACAACTTACTAGCCTCATCAAAATGCACTAGGGATTTATGTCTTAAATTTCTATCAAATAATACTAAATAATATCTAATCAATATCATAATTTATGATGTCACCCCCTTTTAGTTCATATTAATTAAATTCTTCGTTTTGTTGGACTCCCAACCGATACGAAAGCAAGGTGACAATCGGAAAAATCGTGCCGGCCGTCATGGAGAAAGATAAATGAAATAACACTGTCAAACAAAGTCACCGGAAGATATGCCGACTGTAGTGCTGCCAAATACGTGCAGTATTTTCGTTTGCTAGAGCCGTGCCCAGTGTTGTCAATTCAGCGACTTTGTCGCTAGAAATGGCTACTTTTGTTCGCATTTTAGCGACAAAAAAGTATCTAACGGCTTTATCTGGCGAACTTTGGGGTAATTTTCACTTTTTGCTTTTTTTACAGTTTGAGGCAGATAGATAAGTAGATATTTTCGATAATTTATCAAACTTTAATTACAGAAAACTACCGTGCTTTTTTGGAAATAGCGCCGCACTTAGCGACTTCTGATGTTGAGTTTAGTGACTTAGTATTTTTGGAATTGGCAACATTGGCCATGCCGTTCGGCCGCGCTCCCTCGAGTACACAAAGTTACGGTCACGTTTAGGGAATGTATGTAGGTACGTTTCGCCATCCGCTTTGTGACCTCCCATTCGAGCCTTTCTCCCCAAATTGGAAAAATCTTTTACGTACGATTCATAGGATACCGTGTAAATAAGCGAGCATTCACAACTAGCTCGATACCGCGCTTTCAGTGCTTGAGGTAAATCTGTAGAGGAAAATAGGATTAGTAAGGGGATAATCTTTATTTTCTTTGAAAGTTAAACGGAAAATTTATTCCAGATTATATTTAAGCGCTTATTTTTCATTTTATTTAGAGACTAAAATTTATTAATATTGAAAGTTTATTTATTATTTTACCCAAGTTATAAAAGCTAATAAAATAACGCTCAATTCTCCATAGTAAGTCGGGAACTGTTTGAATAGTCTCCGAAAGACCGAAATTAGTCGAACCGTTCCCGATTTATTAGAGTAAGTTGTGACGTTTATTTATTACTTTATAATATCTGCACACGTATCATAAGTCCTCTGCAATATGTTCAAAATCCGCACGTAATGACCAGCATTAAAGCAGTTCGTGCTATTATAGCCTCATAATGATACCGAAGTCGATATCATTTTAAAGTTGTTTCTTTTTCCGCTTCCGAATTCATTTCAGAGTACTTATGTGCAAAACAGTGTATATAACTGTACCCAATTAGCCCTTAAACACTCGTCTTGGTCTTGACAAATACTATGAGAACAGTTTGTTGCAACAATTATTATTACACCAACAATTATTCCATAGTAATTGAGACGTTTACGTGAACGCTTTTGATGCGTTTTTATATGCGAAAACGTACACTAGAGGCTCAGAACTAACCCAGCACAACGACGATTGCTACTTGTTTACTACTCCTCCCTTTGCTAGAATAATAAGAGATGCGGTCGTGTTTAAAGCATTTTCACATAATTTTGAGTGACGCAATATTGTTTTATTTGTAATAGAAATTTACCTTGTACATGGTCCGCGGGCTAAAACGTCTACATTATGCGGGCGGTTTCCGCCAGTCACCAAGCCGCTCGTTTGTCACGCAGCTCCATTGACGACCGAATTTCGGTGACCTCTTGTCGTCACTCTAACATTTTCATAACACCCTTTCTACCCTTTAATATCTTAGTAGCTTATCTGCAAACATGAATAGTTCGGATTCGGATTAATATTTGTTTAGGATGTAATTGTTGTAAACAAGCATTGGAATAAATAGGTACCTACCTAATGTAGGCAAAGTTGTGTGTATTTTGGGGGTCTACTAGGTACATAAATAAATATATCCACTGTTCAATTGCTTTTACGCTCCAAAATGGAAGTATTAAATACGTTTCGGTAAATACAGACTATTTACTCTTACTTACTTACGTAGGTTACCTACCTGAGTAAGAAATGGTTAGATACATCTATCACAATTACCTGGCTTCTATTTCACCCACGCGGCAATTGTTAATTGTGGTAACCACTGAAAATTCTGCTTACATTACTAACTTGACAAGAATCTATTCCGGTTAGCTTCATTTTGACAACGCATTGCATCTCGAATTGTCACTTGTCATGGACAATTGTCGAGTTGACGAAATAGGGGACTGGTAACTAGTCACTGATTCAATTCAATTTCATGACAATGAAATCCAGCGCTAGTAGAATCTGAAACAATTTCAATTGAGTTGCGTCTGATCTGATATTCACCAGAGTGGTAAGATAGATAACAGACGCTACGTCTGGCAGGACTTGGCATTGTGAATATGTAACGATGACCGTGAACTATAGAGGAATTAACGAATGGAGTGGAATTCTCAAAATATTTCTACAGCGGTTGATGCACTCTGCTTGGCCGGTCAAAGATCAAATAAGATACTAGAGTTGTGCAAACACTTATAATCGATATAATGGATAGTAGATACCCTAAATGCTTAATCATTGCGTGGAATAATAAATAAACTTCACTTGTTGGTACAAAAACTGTTTAAATATATAACCATAATTTTAACAACGGAAAGGAAATTTCTAATCTACACGTACTGGAAACCAGATCCACTTGGAAAATCCTTTGAAAAAAAAGCAAAAATCAGAATGTAAAATTTTTGATTTTCAAGTTTTTTTCCACGTGATGAAGTCTAATCCAAGGTGAATTTGTATGTACAAATTATACAAACAATTAGGTATCTATTAGAGAATGTTCTCTAATAGATACCTAATTGTTAACATAATATATAATTTAGGTATGTTACAACCTACATCTGCTTACAAGGTACGAGTAAGATCTTATTTCAGTTGCAAAATTCACCACTCAAAAGAAACACGAATTATATCATTTTCCTTAGAAATTTGTAATATTTTTCCCTTTCCTCATCGGTAGTCTCTCTGAGCCGGCTACGTGCTTAGCGATGAGCCTAAGTTAATACCCCATTATCATAACAGCCTGTCAGATTGTTATTCGCGCAGCGTTTTATCGACTAATACCCCGTGTCGATAAGCATGTCGGAGATAACCTCGTCGATTCATCGATTCATCACCGGTACAACTCTATTAATATGCTTCCACGTGTTAGTAATTTAGTACCTGGACGACCGGCAAAGCTCAATGTTTGCAAAACTCGGAAAAACGTAGACATATTATCACCTTGCAAAAATCAATTTTACGGTCCCAAGAACTCCCATTTTATTTTATAACTTTCCTGAAAATGTCGATGAATTTTTATACAGTTTCGACCAACTATAGACCCAAAGTTCACAATAAAAAGCATGAATGTAAAAATAGCTGTGTGTCCCATGTACCTACATAATTATAAGCATAATTATCAAGCAGCAGTGACAGAATCATTGTAATTTTCCAAGCGTATTCCTTGTCATAGGATACTGTAACCGGAATTAATAACAATAATATCTTGGGACACTTGACACCAATTGACCTAGCCGCAAACTAAGCGAAGCTTGTAATATGGGCACTAGACAACGGATAAACATACTTATATAGATAAATACATACTTAAATACAAATTAAACATCCAAGACTCGAGAACAAACATTCGTATTTTTCATACAAATATCTGCCCCGACCGGGGATCGAACCCGGGACCTCAAGCTTCATAGTCAGGTTCTCTAACCACTAGGCTATCCGATCGTAAAATATATTTTATTTTGAAGTGTCAATAAACCCTGTCATGTATTTTCGTTCCAGTTATATACAAACCTATCGACTGATATCTCGTAACAAATGGTGTACTTCTTATAAAGAATAAAAATGTGTCAGGGGATTTGTCCTCCCCTTTGAAAAATTAAGCTGATTGTACGAAAATACATTTTCTATTTGTTCAATCTTTTGTGCTCAAAATAGGCCTTTAACTTGGCCGGAATAGGTTTCACAAGGCAGTCGTGGGCGATGCCGTGGCGAATTTATTTTATTGCCACAATATTATAATACAATAGTTATTTAAGCAATTGTGACATAATAAAGATTGTTGTTGTTGAGCTTTTCAACCTGGCCAGAGACCGTGTAAAGTATGCGGAGCTGACTGCCAACCTTCACTGACTAGTTGGAGAGGCACCATAATTAAGAAGAAAGATTGTTCACGAGCGTATGTTTAGAAATTAAATCAGTGACCCGAGTTTCTTTAATAAACGTTGCGTAACTTATTCCGAGATTCCTGAAAAACAAGAAATATAGAAAAATATATTCCAGAATTAGCTCCGTTGTTGAATCTCCGTTGCATGGAGCTGTTGCAAATCTTGTTATAAAGTTTTTTGGACTTTTCCGGCGGCAAAATTTGCGCCCGTTTGTGGTTTGATTATAATTTCATAGTAACTCACTTTCGTCGATCATTTTGATTTTTACGATTTTTTTTTTAACTGACGACTGTAACTTTAGTATTAACAGTTTAAATTAACTTATAATTTCTGTTCTGATTCTGCTTTTGCCGTTGTTGTTTACGAACGTACCATAGAGTTCGATGTAATTTAATCGTTTTCGGTGTTCTGCTAGAAAAAATAAATATTGATTGTGATCGTTTTTCAAGTTCTTACTTATGCTGAAATCACCAACCACGAGAACATAATAATTTTAACCATAGAACATAAAACTAGAATAGAAACGAAACTTTAGGTATAATTGTCTAATTCGTCATCATTCATGTTACCTATTTGTTTCCTCAAAAAGCTTTTAAGATAATCTCGATCGATCGACCGGAACATTGTTTCGATGTAATTGACTGACTGACAATAATAATATACTTTAATTATATCGTTTAATAATATGTAAGCTTTATCAAAACACATGTGCATTAGCATTAGCAGGTCATGTTCGGTAACGAATATCTCCACAGTATCAAACCCATAGCCTATGTCGCTTTCTACCTGGCAATAGTTTGGCAACTGTGGAGGACTATCCGCTAGCAAATCCTCACGGTATAGATAGACCTTCCTAGTTAAACCCATCTCATACTTATATTATACTAGCGATTTCATCCGCGCAGAATTAAAATTAGTAGTTAAAAAGGAACGCCTTGAACCGGCCCTGGCGCCAAATCTTTTTTTAACGGAAACCTACGTCATAATAACTTTCTGCGTAAAATCCGTTCAAGGGTTTAGTTGTGCGTTGATCGACCAGTCAGCCACAATTTCCTTTTATAAATAAACAAGATGGCGGCAAAGGACTTTCATGTTGGCTGCAGCTCCATGAATACCTTTCAAATGACCAGGTCCCCATGGACCTGTGATCGGAAACGTATCCCAGCAATAATAGTAATAATAGTGTCATTACATAATTTAATAATAATGTAAGCTTTATCAAAACAAATGGGTGTATTGTGCGGGCGCACCGCGCGTTAGTGCCTAGCACCGTCGTTAGCCGATTGTTTAGCAGGTCATGTCCGGCGAGGAATACCTACACAATTTGTCATGCGACAACGCGGTATTATGCTTGTCTGAATGGCGACCCGTGGACTCCTTGTCCCATTGTCTCGGCCATAATGACCGTCCTCAGCTGCCGCGATTAGTGTTGCGAATATTCTGCAAATTAGTTTCAACTTACAATTGTTGCAAGTTGTATTTTCTAGCTATTAATGCCCTCGCTTGCATGTAAAGCCAAGTTTAGACTTGCGAGAAAACGCCTACAAGTCGCGGTTCGATGACTTCTAATCAGACCCGTTTGCACCACGTACTAAAAATGTAGAACTTGCAGGATTTTTCTTGCAAATTTCTTGGACATCATTTCTTACAAAGTGCAATCACATTACTGATAAACTTTATTTGTACAATTGGGTACGTAAATGCTTTAGATGAAAAATCACGAATTATTTCTCATCAAAACAGCAAAACTTCATGTAGTCCCAAGCCTCAAAAGCAAAACCAAAAGTGTTTCAGTCGGTGTTAAATAAACAACAGTTTACGAATATAATTTTAAAACCGAGCGAGGTAGAAAAATACTGATATTCCTACTACCTACTGACCTACAGTACAACACAGGGAGCAATTTTTTGAGACGTAATATTTTAAAAATAATAATATAACAACGATAACGCGGACATTTTTATTATCAAGTGGGCAGCCATTAGTCTCGCCCTAATGTCTGCCGTGAGACCAAGATAATTTTCATCACGCCTTATAACACCGAACTTTAAGCGGCGATGGATGCTTTAAAACAATGTTGGTGTTCTTTTACTAGGTACATTCTGTAATTATAAACTTAAGATAAAATTCACACAGCGCAACCATGCCAGTTGCGTTATTGATTTAGAAAAGGACTTCAGTTTCTAGAATGGAATAGAGTAAAGAGTATCAAACAACTAGAGCACAACCAAACAGTATAAAAACATAACAAAGTAAAGAGAAAATATTTGTACAGAAAGATATTTGAGGAAAACTACTAAACGGATAATTAGGAACGTTGGCACATTAGGTACATTTCAATCGTTTCAAGATTTCAACATTGAACAGTGGACAAAGCTACAGGGCTAAATCTACTGCTGCAATAAAACTAAATAAAATTGTGGTGACTTCTAGATAAAATTTACCTAAATAACGATGAGAGGATCATTATTATTTATTAGAAAATAACTGTTTTATTAGGTCCCGTTCTGCACCTAATTCATTACAACAAAGCCAGCCTAGCCCTATTGTAATTCCGTAGAAAGTAATTAAAATTAAGATGAAAGAGACCTCTGATAAAACAGCCTATTGAAGCATCTTGTTTTGGTACCGGAATTAGCTTGATTAAGTGGTTTACCATTTGTTAATTACCACAGTAAATAACTGCGCAAAGAGATAGTTTGTACATTAAGCTAAGTCATTTTGTTAGTTATTATACTGTTTACTGTGTGACACACACAGCCACACAATGAAATGGTAAAAATGTATTGAATACGTCCTCAGCACATTTCAGTCGGTATAGGTACACTCTGTTGGCCACCAGTATTCGAATTACTCAGATTCGTACAATTTACCATATCCGCTTCTGTAAATGTAACCACCGCGTGGCAACAAGCAAGTCTGACTGGTAAACCAACATTATAATGTATTTAAATGTGTACAAGCTGTTGCCCGCGGCTTCGTCCACGCAGAATTACAATTTGTAGCGAAATTCCTTAAACCATCTTAATCCGGTCCTGTGCAAGAACCTTTTTTGAATAGACGTGTCTTACTAATGAACTACCTCTTTTCCAAAATTCAGGTCTCTAGTACAAAAAAACCAAGGACTTTAATGCAAATTTGCCAAAGCTCTTAAACCACCTTAATCCGGCCCTGTGAAAAAACCATTCTTAACTGTCCTACCTTCCTTCAAAATTTGAAGTCTCTAGTTTAAGTAAATCCAAAGATTTTCGTGCAAACTTGCAAAAGCACTAAAACCATGATTAAGATTCCGGCCCTGTGGCAAAAGTCCTTCTTCTTTAAATGACGATTTCTACTTCTCTCCTCTCGTTCAAATTTCTGGTCTCTAGTTCTAAAGACCAAGGACTTTCATGCTAACTTGCGAGAGCCTAAAACCACCTTAATCCGGCTTTGTGGTAAGCGGCTACCACAGACTATAGACGCTTGCAAATCCAGGTAGCTGGCATGGCAAAGGACACATTATTTTGTAACATTAACATAGATACATCTCTTTGTAGATGACTGTGGTTAAAATGTCACTAAAGGTATAAATAATAATTTACTTTTAGCTGATGGATGTAAAATTAAAAGAGGCCATAAAAATTTCACTCCGAAAAAGTCAGTAAACCGAGCTAATTACCTACTTTTACGGTATTCCGAGACCCTCGTCACTCTGTTTCGTTGCTTTCTGTTTCATATTTACGCAGATGAGCATTCTCGCGCTTCGAATTTAACAATTTTATACGAAGCCAAATTCACAGTGCGCGCGAACCGTCCGGGTAAAATTAAAAATCTATTAGTTATATTATTTTTCATTACAATTTTGTTCCTTATGGCCACTTGCTGGAAAGGTAAATCTACGTTTAGTCGTTACCTATTTTAAGCTTCAGGGTCCTTACGTACTACTGATTTGTCCGGCGATTGGCAAGATCGCGACGTGCAAGCGGCGAGCAGATCGCTAAGCAAATCGCTGAGAAATCGCCGGAGAAATCGCTAGTGTCCCCCTTAGAATTCCATACATTTTGATACTATTACTAAATCGAGATTAACACTAAATCAGGTTTTTTATAGCAGGTGGCGATTAGTTATGTAAGTAACTTCACAATAGTGCAACTCGTACATCTTCATGTTATAGTTAAAAAGTAGAGTATCTGAGTTTCTGTTTCTCTTTGTGTTTTTTCACGCTTAACTTCAAAACAATTAGCAACATACACGCTTTGTTCTATCAAAATCGGATGCCGATAAGGAAGGGATGTTATTATCAGTTTAAACACATTTATAATTATTTACTCTCATGAAAATGAAGTTAAATAATATTCTATTAATATATTGTTCAAGTAAATTGTTTCGTAGTTCATTCAATCCATAACAGAGCACTATCACATATACCAAGCCACTAGCACAAATCCCAACGATATCTCTAATACTCAGTAAAGCTCGGTCCAGTCAGTATTTTATTCGCTGACAGAGTTACAATCACCTTAATCATAGAAGAACAGGGGATCTGAACGTAGTCACTCCGTTGTATACTTTCTCTGTGCCGTTATCGCGACACGTCTCTAGATGCTGAAACCCTCGCCGATGATAAATGGATGGCCTACGTGATTCACTGCTATTGTACAAAAAGAAAACCGGCCGCCCGTTGGGGCTTTGAATTATTTTAATGCATTAAAAGAAATGAAGGTCCGACTGTGATCTATTGACTTGAAAATAACGAAGTGGTATCTTTTGGTCACATTGTAGTCTCACAATCATATTTTGATGTGAGAGTAACTAACCTTTTGTTACGTTAAACTTTTTTTCATTACTGTAACTCTCTCATCGTTTCACTTCAACTGTAATTGTTAATTATATTAATTATTCAGCAACTAGACGCGAAATATGGGGTAATGTGAAAAAAAAATGTTTTAAACTTCATTTAAAAATCGCATGGAGACCCTCGTCAACCTCCGTCTGCTTATAAAGAGATTAAGTGACATTCATGAGTAATTTATGCGTTTGTTTGTTGTACGAAAATTTTAAAGCCTAATCAGTTTTAAATAAATTGAAAGAAAGCACTAACAAAGCGAAAACACAAACACCGCGTCGCCACCACTAAGTATTTTCAACTAAGTAGTCCCATTCAAGTCTATAGAAAACATTCTCTACACACAAAACTGCGAACTAATCTGTAGATAAATGAAATTTCTTAAAAAACCTCTCGCAACTTTTTACAAATTCTAACAAAACGTTCTGTCTTATTGCCTTGGAGAGTTATTTCTCAACTTTTCAATCCTCCGTACTTATAACTTTTCCCATCACAATGACTCCTCTTAAGAAGCTACAAATAACAGAAGTCTCGTGAATAAATCTTTAAATCTATTAAAGGTAATAAGATTCTCTATAAATTATATTTGTTTTGCCCTTTGATGTTTTAGTTGTAACAAGTTTCACGCATAAGATTTATTTGTGACTGAACAATTGTAACAAATTATAGGCTGGAAGTGTTACTTGTGTACTAGGTACCGCCCGTGGCTTCGTTCGCGAGTACTGTACTTATAGGCGAGTGACGAATTTCAAATTATTATTTTTTACTTTTAATGATAACATGAAATATTGTATTCAGCCAAACAACAATTTTAAAACCCACCAAACCCATGTCTAGTCTAATACAAATATTTAAACTCTCATAAAAGGACAAATTAGACGGTTTAACTCAAGATTATGAGACGGGGACGATCTGACTAGTCACGTTGTTATCGGAATATCAAGCAACTTTAACCACTTATTTACCCCCCAGAAAAGTTTGTCTACGTTATCTTTACTTTAATCTCCAGGTTTTTGCTCTCTACTGTTTAGGTACGTGCATAGAATATATGTGCTTATATATTATGTGATACAGTTTAGTATCCAAGAGACAACAGACAAAGGCCGATCTTCTTCGATAAAAAGAAAACAGTTTTTTTTATTCGATTGATTGATACATGGTATGTAGTCACAGCACCAGTCCTCAAATTAAATTGGCCCAAAAACTTACCCAGGCCCAATTGTAATTTAGTGGGATCGTTAAAAGTTTTACGAGCAATCTTCGGTTCTCCTGGCCATAATCTGTTTTAGCCACTGCCATTAAACTTACGTATCTGATTGTTCCTCAAGACTCACTTAACCAATCGATCCGTTTTGGTCCTCTGTGAAATAATTAAAGCAACTAGAGCCTGGTCTCTGCAATCACGTCATTCGAAAATATGCTATTCAAAAACGGTGAACAATTTTACTAAATTTCAAAAGCGAGTAGAGCTAAATAAAATTACTGCTCTCATTAATAATTACTCTTGTATATAGCAGCTTTTACGCTAAATACATGATAATTTATTTACCTAATTAGTAAACATCATGTTACATAACTGTTTTGATTCCCCTTTCCACCTATGCGCTCACAATCATGCTAAACGTAGCCTGTAGGTCTTGTTACCTTAGGCACTGTCTACCCCGTAAGGGATAAAGACGTGATTTATGTATGTATATATGTATGTTATCAGTAAACAAGGCTGATGAATTTATCTACAGAATTTTAATAATAACAAGTCAAAAAGTTAATTAGAGCTGTAGTTGTACAACATACACTATTTTTTATCATTTTAGAATGGTGCAATGCAATGTGTTACGAAAAATCGGGCCTGTGGTGCTGTTGATTAATATTGAATGGGGTATGGGGTGTATTTCTTGATTAAAACGACGTATTTATGTATTCATTTGTTACGTACCTACCTACTGAATGTAAAATTTTTGATGAGAAAATAACACGTACCATATGGTAAATAATTTTATTCGCCCGAATTTTGCCGACGCTGGGATGCAAATAAGTACTAAAGAAATATGTGATTTCTTACGTCAGCAGATAAACGATCATTTTATACAAGAGTTTCGATGATTCAATAAGAAAATAAGTAATGATTCGTCAACTGGACGCTCGCTGCAATTTACGAGGGTTGAGAAATAAAAAGGCATTCCGATGATAAATTGACCGTTTGCGTTTAGAATCACAGCGTTTTTATCAAGGATTTGTGGTGTACTGAAAAGTGCATTGGAAAAGCAGAATTTACGAGTACGCTTCGCTCAGTTCACTTGGTTAACGTTAGAAATAACGATTCCTAAGTATTCTTAATCTATTAGAGAGCAATAATACAATTAGTTGCTGATTCTCTTGTACACTTTCTCGAGTAACGGGTTGCCTGTGCTGAATGAATTTTGTAACGGCTTGTGATTATCTGCCCTCTCCAGAGCGTTTGTATTTTTTAACAATCGATGTACTTACAATCAATAGTTGTTAATTAGGAATGGCTCAGGTCAATAAACCCATTTGATTAGAGTGCCTTACGTAACCTACTAAAATTAATAAAAAATTATGCAGGTAGAAAGCTAAGTGAAACACAAAGAAAAATATATATTTAAGTATACATACTAAGCATAACATACGTAGCGACCGGTACATGAAACTTAACCAAAACATCAACAAACCGAAATACGTAGGCACGTTTTAACTTTATTCAGAAATAATTACAATCACGGGGGAAGTTTTTGCTACCTAACTCATCAAATTTTGGCTAAAAATTCCTGAAACAAACAAGCTTTGTCGCATTATCCTTTTTCTTCTTAAAACTAGAACTTTCAGAGAAACAATGTATTAAATATTAACCGAATCTCTTCGTTGATAACCATTTGATAAGAGACAAAAATTATGTTGGAATGGTCGCAAGTATGGATCTTAGGCACGTAATAAATACCGAGAAATTAACTATTACTAACTGCAGCCAACCATTCAATACTACATAATAACAACAACACGCAAGCTTACTTATATTATATATCACGTCTCGAATTAAACAAAACTGAGTCAGTAGAGAAAATAAAACTTACTTGCTAAATCTACAAAACTAAAGCCAGAGTTTTTTTGTTTTACTACGTACAAAGCGTAATGCCTTTTCGCTTTATTACACGCGTTTCAATATAAAGTACACATCGATAACTCCAAAACAACTCACGAACCGATCAAAATCCGAAAACCAAGCAACTTATTACCAAGTTTACATCTATTTTCACGCACGCTTAGAAAAGGAAATTGATTAACAAAGCGCGACATAATCCCGCAGGGTCGGGTTTTTTCGTCTGTAGCTACAATGATAACGGCGAAATGAAACATGGAACAGTTTTGCCTTACCCAGCAGAGGCAAAACGAGCAGTGGACGCCCAGGCTCAGCCCAATTTATGTGAGAGACGTCGCTGAATAAAAATGTTACGAGAGAAAACCGTTTGCGAACCGAAATGAACGCAATGTTAATGGAAGTATCGCTTACAGAGCAAAATTGCGTCTGACGTTAATATAGCCCGGCAAACCATTTAGCTTTCCTTAGGACAAAGACTCAACAATGAGACGCTTTTTAGCTGTATTTTTCAGGAAGCCTCTAACATTTCGTAAATAGTCAAATCTTTACCGGATTTCTCTTAAATCTTATTCTGTACCATACCCTCGTTGCCTGGTAGACATCGATCTGAAGCGGTAAGGCCGCCTATTGTTTTTTTTTATGTATTGTATACCAATACGGCATAATCTCCAACCTATATTCATCCCACTGCTGCACACTGGCCTCCTCTCAGAACGAAAGGGCTTGGGCTGTATTTACCACACGGTCATACGGCGGATTAGACTGTAGGGGAGACCGAGGAGAGTTGAGACAGAGGTGAGTTGATACAAAGCCGATTTCTCTGCACCTATGACAGTTAGCGAGGTCACAACAACGAGCAAGGAATTAGCGAAGTTACCAGCCCGATAAACTGTCTAAGTTCAGAGAAATCGGCTTTGTATCAACTCACCTGTCTCAACTCTCCTCGGTCTCCCCTACACACAATTAAACTGTTTCCAGGTGTGTTCACTTTTCCTCACAATGTTGTCCAACACCGTAAAGTTCGTCGTAAATTTCAAATGTAATTTCGCACATAAATTTTGAGGTACTCAGAGGTGCGAGCCTTGATTCGAATCTTTGGTCTTGCTTGAGAGGCCGTAAGTCACTAGAGTGCCACGGCTGCTGAATGGTAGAGTGACACGTGGACAATTTTAAATTCTGAAAATGTGTAATGTGTGGGCCTTAACTCACTGGACCTATGGCGACATCGCCAGCTACGCCTATAAGTTACCTAACCGTCGCCAAGTGTGTTAGCTGCCGTAGCTCGATATAAATGGTTGGATACGGCAGCTACTGACGCAACCGACCATGGCGTCCCAGTGACTACTTTCCCTCACTAATCAAAACACTTGAGTACATTATCGAGTAATTGGCATAGCCTCATGCAACGTGCATACTCGATGCATCTTAGAAACTTTCAAGTGCATAGGCACATATAAAATCTGTGTCAAGCATGCACCCTGTCGAGTCACGTGCCTAGTTTATCACTGTCGCCATTATTGAATGCACGCGTAATGAATATGAGAAATACGGAATGCTTTCAGACCACTTAAATTTATTTACTTAAGTATTTTCTACGAATAGCGAATAAAATTTGGAATTCGTGTTTATTATGCTGGCCGAGCGTGGGCGGACTTTCGTGAAAGTTAAGCTGGGAAGCTGATTGGTAAACGTGAAGTCAATCTACTAATCGAATTAAGGTTATCGCACGTATCGGAGCCGAATTTTCGCATAGTAACTTATCTACTAGCTGTCAGGCTTTGAGCAAACGCAAACACGTAACTGAAGCTACTCGGCACCATCCGAAGAGTCAGCGCGGCAACGATTGGGTCACCGTACTTACGCCGAGGAAGCGGCGGGTTGACGGCTAGCAGTCAACGTTGACGGTCTTAGCCGTCGCCGCGCCGACGGCGGCAAGCGCGGCGTTCATCCGACGTAAGTGCGGTGACCGCGTGCTACAACGCACCGCTTACGGTTGACATGCCTGCCGATTAATGAAATTTTATTAAAAATATTATAATAGAGAACGGCTCGAGTTGAGCCGGTACTCATCACGTGCCAAGTTGAGGCGTGCTGTGCTGTAGCCTTTACTACGCTGTATGACGCTAGGAAAAATAAAGCAAAGTCTATTCGTTTAACGGGTGCCTTGACTTACATGTATCTATGTAACGTTATTAACGACGAACTAAATACACCCAAGTTATTCAAAGATTTCTCTAAAATAGCATCTTATAGAAAACTTGTGGCTTTTCTATGTCAATTTAATTAGTTCTGAGTAGGTAAATAGTATTTATTCTTATGTACGTAGTTAATAAATAAAGAAATCTCAATACAATTTAACCCGTTTTTAACCCCCGACGCAAAAAGAGGGGTATTATAAGTTTGAAATCGAATTGTGTGTGTGTGTGTGTGTGTGTGTGTGTGTGTGTGTGTGTCTGTGTGTGTATCTGTCTGTCTGTGGCATCGTGGCGCTCAAACGGATGAACCGCTTACGATGTGGTTTTTCATTCGAAAGCCAGTTTCCTTGCGGTGGTTCTTAGCCATGTTTGGTGAAAATCGGTCTAGTAGTTTGAAGAGTATCAGCTCTTTTCCAAAATACCATAAGGCATTTAATTTTGGCATAAAATTGAATATTTTTATTTACGTAAGATTACTCGATTTGTGCCTGGGATGTTTTTTTTTTAATTTAATGTTACACTATTCGTACCTAAAAATGTAGGTATGTAGCAAAAAACACCTACTTATTCGAGAAATAAATTATTTTGTTCATAATAACCATTCTCATTCGAAACATTTTATTTGTCACGAAAGTCGTAAAAGAGTCCGCGTTATACCATTTTTATGTTTCGTATGTTTGGTGTGCAGGTGTCTAATAAGAATCACAAAATTTAATTCTACGGTAACAAAAATAATGAAGGTAGAAATGGGACTCTTAAATTTGTAAAATGTGAATTTTGGAGCCAACCTTCGTAACAGCAAAAAATTCGTCAGATAAAACGAGGGTTTATTAAGTATGAAGCCAAATTTTAGCAAGCCATTTTTTAGCTAGACCGGATTTTCGGTGTTATACACTCTTATAACACAAACATTTTAACGTACAGTAAAGGATCAAGATTCGAAAATAAATATTATCATATTAATTTGAGCCACACTATTTCGTACGTAGCGTAACATTCAATACCTCAGTGTAAATGTTTGTCTAGTATCTAATAATACATTACTGTCTAGGCCAGGAAGTAGGCAATTGCTGGCTGAGTATTGGTTTGAACGGACGAGCTTGCGAATCCGTTTAATAATACGAAGCCAGCAATGTTATTCTGGCCGAGGCAAGTATAGTGTTTTTCTCAAAAATCGAAAAAGAAAACAACAACAAAAATAAATGAAAATGTAATTTACATAAATTATTAATTATTTTTGCTTTGCCGCTTTTTTCTATTATGGCATTTGAAGATAGTATTTTTTTACCCAGAACATCTAAAACTATTTCAGACACAAATAAACACTTTGTCGTACTAGCTTTTTTTAATTTGGTGTTTTAAGTCTTGCGCCTTTATTTTTTATAATGGTGATTTGCATTTTTAAAAAGTTAATAACTCAGCAATGGAATTTGTATGCAATATTACTGGAGAGTTTAGCGCTAAAGTAATGTTTTTTTTTTTAATTTTGGACTGACCGGCAACAATTAACTTCCTGTTCTGATATATACCTAGTTAACAATGACGACTTTAACCGACATTTTTGAGAAAAATATGTTTAAATAACAAGAGCACAGTTTCTAAAATATACGTAAGTAACCGTTTTATTTAATATTTGCCCATCAAAGTTGACATAGTCATCGAGCTGGCTTGATAACTTTGTCAACAATAGGCTATTCGGATGGCAATGGTGGTGCCTTGTAAGTCCCGCATTTTTATAAATCGCCTAGCGCTTAAGACCGAGCCACCGAGTCCCAGTTATATGATTTTAGATTTAATTTCGTCCTGTTTAAAATTATTTTTTCATTTAATTATTTGTACTTCATGTAGTACATTCAGCATTTATTCTTACTATTAAGTACTTCAGGAAGTACGCGAGGACTTACGAGGTATGTATATGTATATTTATTACAAAATTGGCTATGTAGCGCTAATGTTAGTACGTTTCTTACAATATACGATATTTCTTACGGCACTTAGGTACTAATGAAAAACTAAACCTTATTTGTAAATATAAATTTACTTATTTATTCTACGAGCACCGCTTGCCCTAGTGGACCAGCGTGGCGTCTGCGGACTTAAAATGGATGGAGAGGAAGCGACAATCATTATTTTTAATCACACTCCGTGCTTTGGCCTCGTTCTCTTGATTAGGTTTTGGTTAATTATGATTTTTAAATAAGAATTGATTCGTTTAATAGAGATGCGTCAACGTTAATTTTGTTGAAAATTACAAAGTAGAATACTTAAGGAAGAAGTCGTGTCAACTTAATTCTCATCACCTACAAAAATATAGTCCAATACCATCTGTAACTTCTGTAGTTATCCAATTGTGGTAATGATACTATAAATACTTATTACTAACTAGCGACCCGCCCCGGCTTCGCACGGGTGCGCCATCAGTGTTTCTTTACTATATTATGCATGTATTACACATTAAACCTTCTTCTTCTATTATTAAAAAAACCGTATCAAAATCTGTTGCGTAGTTTTAAAGATTTAGCCATACATAGGGACATACAGCCAGCGGACAGCACCTTTGTTTTACACTATAAAATATAATATATATATAAATATCAGGGAACAATTCACACAAATTTACCTAGTCCCGAAGTAAGCGCTAGTAAGGCTTGTGTTATGAGTACTAGACAACGATATACATACTTATATAGAGAAATACATAGTTAAATAGATAGAAACACCCATGACTCAGGAACAAAATATTCGTGCTCATCACACAAATATTATGCCCTTACCAGGATTCGAACCCGGGACGATTGCCTCACAGGCAGAGTCACTACCAACTAAGCCAACCACGTCGTCAACTACTATGTAGTGATTCAGTTACCATCTGAACAATATACCATATTTAGAGAACAAGCTAAGGTTTCAAGTTCTAATTTTAGTAAAAAAATTACATCTGAGGTTATCTGGTGTTGTGAGTGTAGCGGGGCAGGTGGTCGGCAATTCCAGATGAGTGCGCCTCGACACGGTCGCTTCCGATTCCGCTGGGCACCCACCATTATTATCACCCCAACATCACTCATAAATATAAGTGGTTACCTGAAATTATTGAGATCGTTTAAAACTTGATTTTCTAAAATTTTAACCCAGTCTATTATGTTAACCAGCAAGTTTTAAGTCCATTTAAACGTCCCTTTTCATTAGTACCTACAGTACCGGGACACTTCCGCCGACCACGTCGATCTAATACTGGTTGACGGCCTTAATTTAAACATTTTAACCCGCCAACTTTTTATAAATGTTCTATAAATTAAATTACTAAATTAAATTCATGGGAGAAGATTTTGTCATTTTAATAATTTGTTCGTTCGCTTCA
Organism: Pandemis corylana; assembly: GCA_949127965.1. Classification (NCBI taxonomy): domain Eukaryota; kingdom Metazoa; phylum Arthropoda; class Insecta; order Lepidoptera; family Tortricidae; genus Pandemis; species Pandemis corylana. Next base: position 7,536,314 of record OX421866.1, on the reverse strand, counting down.
ATAAGCTATGTTCGTAGTCTAAACTTTTTGGGCGGCCATACCTACTTTTAATTTAAGGGAAGAGAGCCTTTCAAAGTTTTTCAAATATTCTTACGAAGAAAGTGTCTGGCCGCCGCTAAGTTGAATATTAAATATTTCGTCTCACTTCCCTGCTCGTTTGTCATTTCAAAGTGAGTATCCCGAATACATCTTGGCCGGCCGAACTGGGAGCTCGCAAACTGCCAGGAAAATTATCACAGCCATGAAACGAAATTTAAACGTACATTTGCAAGGCTTTCATAGCACTTACTTTGAATGCTATCGGTGTCGCTAAAGTGACAGTTTGAGCGCTTAAAATAATGCCCGGAATCGCTGAAATAAAAAGTGTAGCGACGTTGCATCAGTAATAAAAACTGACTTTATGTTCGAGAATAATAATTCTGTCGCCATCGTTTAAGAATGCTGCTGTCCAAAACGGCGTTTCTATCGTTTGTTTCCTCGTAGGTTACGTTAACGATCGCGTCGGATTCGTGCAAATTTAGACCCGAACTTGGGTAAATAAACGTTGTTTAAAGTTGTTTCTGTTTGTTTGTAGAATTGCGATTAGCAATTTTAAGGCCTCCGTAAACCGATACGTCCGGGCACCGGACGCGCGTTATCGTTCCCAATTATTTGCTTGAATTCAATCTCAAGTTTGAGGTTAGACAATTATAATTTCTCTACGTTGGCGCTGCTGGTGTTTAAAACAATTGATTTGGAAGGCACCTGGACTTTGCGTGGCATACTAAATACTCATCAATGCGTGAATATATTTTTTATCGCGTCACTGACACACGCATGACTGCGGTGGAACAATAAAAAGCAATTTATTTTTTTCCCGCGTACTTTTTTCATTAGCAAACAAGAATGACGTGTAAAACAAGCGCTCAGTGACGAGGGTCTCCGTAAATAACCGAAGGGAAGTAATTATCTTGCCGTTTGTATGTAAACATTAAAAACCTAAGGAATTAAGTCGCGACAATTTGACCTACGCGTTGCTATTGTGGCGTGATAATGGCGCATATATTTACTGTCTGCTGTGCTTAGTACCTACTTCCATTGCGAAATGTAGTGCATCCTGGTCGAAGATTTATAGTCGAATTTTCGTCTTTTTTCCAGTTGTCACGTTGACCTACGGTTAGGTTATTGTTTATTTAGTGTTGAAATTTGCTGCTCGTTTGTCCCTATTTATAACATGAAATAAAAACGTGGGTTAAAAAATCATTAGATATGGACATACATACATACACAAATCACGTCTTTGTCCCTTACGGGGTAGACAGAGCCTAAGGTAACAGATACCTACAGGCCACATTTAGCAAGATTGTGGGCGTATAGGTGAAAAATGAAATCAAAATAGTGATGGGTTGCTAGCCTCAACGCCTATAACATGATTCCTATGATTTTCGCCCATTCCCTCGATGGGCTTTTACCATGTGCGCGGGTAAAGAAGCAACTGGTATATTCTGTTTTTTCTTTGCTCCCAGACCAGCATGGAAGAAATTAGAAATTAGATGTGTGGGTGTTCAAAAATGTTATTTTGTATTGAATCGTATTTTTTTGAGTCCGAGAAAATGCTGGTCCTTACGTCTAATGAGGCTTTCATTGCGGGCTGAAACATCCTCGGACACCGGGGACTTCCGGCATTACGTCACGTACCGCGTCCATTTATCATCCCAAATCCTCGGCCAGACATGTCGTATTGCCCTTATTAAATATGTCTAACTTATAATTGTATCCGTGTTTACTTATATTATGACAAACAGTATAAAATAACAAGTACGTACTAAATGGCCCATTTTATTGATCCTATCAAATTTCTGAAAAAGTTAATTGATAGGTATTATTCAATGTTTAGTTGTAGAAATTAAACCATTATTAATTTTGAAAGCAAAGCAAACAGAGGACGAAACTGCTTTTATTTGTTTTTTAGGTTTAAAATCCTACTAATATTATAAACGCGAAAGTTTGTAAGTATGGATGGATGGATGTTTGTTACTCTTTCACGCCAGAATGGCTGGACAGATCTGGCTGAAATTTGGCTCATAGATAGCTTACAGTTTGGAATAACACATAGGCTACTTTTTATCCCGGAAAATTGCGTAATTCCTGTGGGATAGCGATAAACGAATTATATGCAGACGAAGTTGCGGGCAACACCTAGTTAATTATATGTTCACTCACACTTACTCTTCCATACTAAGATTTAAATTATACTTAGCGATAATCGAAAAAAATCTATAATTCACTTCATGGAAAATTCGTAACCGGTGCAGGCGGATTCATGAAAATAGCCATACGTCAGTTTCATTGCAATTTACTTCATTTGCTTATATTAGTATGTTGTGAAGTATACTTCTACGTATTTCAATAAGAACAATTCTGAATTTATGCGTGTTTCTTTTTCGAATCAAAACATAGTATATTATATTGCAGCTGTACTCACTCGACAGCAGTTATTATTTTCACAACTGTGGGAGAAACACATGCTCTTCTGCAGAAGATTTTTCTGATTTTATTTATTTAAAAAAACATAATATTCCGTTTCTGCTAACGTTTCATATTTCTGTTGCTACGTAGTTTCGCCTGCGAAGCCTTAGCTGCCACGCCACAATAAAGAAACAATTTATATTTTCCATTAAGAAAAAATGCTTTATTGTAGTCAAATGTATAGTTGTTCGTACAAGGCGTCTTTTTTGGCAGGTTTCGCGTGATAATTGGATAACATTTTGTACGACTGACGCAGTTGGAACCGCAAATATGTCACAAGTCGACGGAGATAAAATATGAATGTAGTTCCCGGAATACGCTGTCATTGTTTACGTCCTACCTGTTTCAGAGAAGCTCTCTCATTTTATAAGATGTTTCTAAGAATAAGGGGTGCAAAAATGTGTAGACTTATTGGAAACTTAGTAGGTAGTAAGCAGGAATGTTACGGAGCTTCGACTCCGATTCCGTTAAGTCGGAACTTCCTATTATGATTACACCTTCGGTTCCGACTTCGGCTCCGACACTTTTAAATCGAAGGTTTTAATCGGAGGTCGAAGCATAACATATAACGGCGGCGGCGGCGGCCTGTGTCGACTGTTATGAACAGGTTCATACATGTCGCGCGGGGAATCCCCCCGACTCCCACTACGTGCACTCTCGTCAATTATCTGACCCTGCCTCCGCCTCCGATTCCGATTCCGATTCCGATTCCCACTCCGATAAAGCAAATTTAAAAACTCCGACTCCGCTTTCGGTTCCGATAAAACTACCTCCGTTACATCCCTGGTAGTAAGTATGAGCCTTTTCGCTCAGAAGGTTTCTCAAAAACAATTACTTTTTAGAGTGCCGTACCTGGTCGGTGGAACGACACGCTCACCGTCCCGCTGTGTGTCCGTCTTTCACAGGAATGTATATTTATTTTGAACTGTAATAGGTACAGACTTTGTGGCTGCTATAACAACAAATCCTAACTTTAATGTCATATATACGAACTTCTTCGCTGTTCTCCGCTGACAAAGTCGCAGGCAACAGCTAGTAATTAAATAAAATTAATTTAACATACATACATACGTAAATCACGTCTTTATCCCTTCCGAGGTAGACAGAGCCTAAGGTAAAAAAAACCTTAAGGCCACGTTTAGCATAATTGCGGGCGTATAGGTGGAAAGGGGAATCAAAATAGTGATTGCTAGCCGGATCGCCTATAACATGATTCCTATGATTTTCGCCTATTCCCTCGATGGACTTTTATATATATTGCATTTTTTCGACGTTTTAATGGAACTTTACGTTAAAAAAACCCTTCGAGCGTTAGTCTGACTCGCACATGGTCGTTATTTTAGTTAAACAAGAAACTTGGCATCGCATGTTCAACTTCTGATGTTGCGGTTGTCCGTGGATAGTTTACTCACTTACCCATAATTATGTGACCCACTAGCTCGTTTGCAAAAAAAATAGATGTCATATATGTATGCTTGGTAATGACTCAGAAGGAGTGCCTAATGTAACGGTTTTTACTATCCCTTTAATGGTGTGTGTTTCGACATTTACTGTAATCAATTATAAACTTGTATAAAAAAATGCCCGCAGAAAAGTGATTTGTACCTGTTCCTGTTTTTATATCTTTTTCAATTACGAATCACATACAGCTGCTAACAAAGAGATTTGTTTTCATAAAGGCTTTGTTCCCACCTACAGGCAGTAATTTATCTCGAGGACTATCAAAGGCAAATGAGCGGCATGGTTGTGACAACAATACCTAACGGATTTGACTCGAAAAGGTCACAGTCCGTCATTCCCGGTAAACAATAAATAATTTATTTCACAACTATATCTCACCGAGCCATCACTTCCACATTATTGATTCTGACCGATTAAAATACCGTATAAATGATATAAAATCTGAAATCTTTAAGAACGGACATAATATCCAAAATTGCAACAAAAATGTTTTATTTTTCTTCAAATTAATATTAGGGTCATATTTTTTTTATTAACGTGTGATGCTTCAAACTATATGACGCTGACTGTACCTATATTTCAGCAACGTATTTCAGCGCCGCACTGCACCAAGTGAGCTACTTTGAAATTCGAAATACGTATCCGTCCCTCTCAGTTTCCTATTAATGATTATTAGTGTGAGCGGAACGGCACGAAACGAACTTCGGGTATTACCACACCAATCGATCGATCATCAATCGATGTCATCCCTCAACATCGCTAACTTTGGCTGATCGACGGATAAACTAATCGATCGACGTTGTTCGATACCATAGATCGAAATCGATCGATTGGTGTGGTCTAGTAGAAACTGTCGATCGATGTCGACTGTTCCATTCTACCATCGATATTTATCTTCAATACCCTTAGAATTTTTATCTTCAAAGTAGACAGTTAGCAAAGGAAATCAAAAGGAGTCACATTTCTCAGTTGCTATTATGGATTTCCGGTTTTTGCCAAAGTTTCTCTATGCGAGTATAGACAAATTAGAAAGCGTCTATCCACCCACAATTTGCGTATATTTAAACGCCCACCCCACGCACAAAAACACTTCACTTAATAACATTTCCACGGACCAAGTATTTCGTATCCATTACATTGTTTTCTTAAAAGCTTCTAATTACTTAGCAGAAGATCGATTATAATTAATAAACTATAATTTCGCAGCTCGTTCGTAAATTTCGTCAAAATTACTTTCAAATCTCTCAGTAATCTTGAAGCTGTCAAGGAAACACGAAGCTCGTAGTAATTAAAACGCAACAAAACCCTGCTTAGATAAATCTTAATAATTAAACCATAAATATTCCGGCATTTTTGAGGACCTTCACTTGTAAACACAGTCCATAGAGCAGTGACGATAAAAACAGAACACAACAAGGGCTTTAGGTAATGCGAATCATATTTCACTCCACGGGCGGGATATCCGAGTCCTTCCCACGGGTCGGCTGTATATTTTCCACTGCTAGAGTACCTACATTAAAACAAATGAGTTTAATGAAGCTGTTGTAGACAGAATTTGAGCAAGTCACTCACTAATGATTTAGTATATTGCACCTATTTTGATGGCATATAGCTAAAACCAAATAAAAAAGCAAAAACGGATTTCTGCTAACTAATTTTAAAGTATAGTCTCTCTCTTTATTGAACACCACAAATATGTACAAAACAATACAGAAACAAAGAACAAAGTAGACACATTTATCAAACGCTTGTTGGTCAAATGATCGGATACCATTACATCTCAATGTAATTATATCGTTATTATTTAAACTTTCATTGGAGCTATAGAATCAACTGTAAATATTGAGCTAAAAGAATCTAAACCAAAGGCAGTCTTCATGTACTTTATAAATCTATAACACACTAAAGCACCTAATGTAACATCACATCGACAAACTCACATTGAGTAGGTAACAATCCTTAGCAGTGAGGGAACGAGTTAGAGCAGAGATAAGACCCGTAAATAGCTCGAAACTTGAGGACGTAAATACTTAACGTAAGACGTAACTACGCGATCTTGTTCTGTACAGAACGTCTAGAGTCCTGGCCTAGAGTCTAGGACGTCCTAGAGTGTAGCGACGTCTAGCCCCAAAGAGTCCGTAAAAAAAAAGCTTAATTGTCTATGCCCGCATTTTTGAGCCAACAATATCAAAATCACAGTCATATCTTAAATGGAAACCTCACGCAAATTAAACTAAAAGCTGGGCAGCTGTGTGATAACCACTCAAAGAGAAAAGAAATGCGGACAAGTTTTCCGCACCTGCTCACTCTTGATCTAAGCCGTTTCTTATTTATTTTTAGCAGAATTCCGTTTAGATATTTGAAGAGTAACAAGCTTTGACAGACACATAACACGTCAGACTTTCGAGGATACTTAGTAATTTGTCTACGTTGTGGGTGTGTTTTTTTTTAAATTATAAGTTAAGGAATTGCGCGCCGTTTTGCCTACTCGCCTATTTATTCATCGATAAAAAGTTACAAATATTGTTACCTGTAATAAAAGTTATATTATTTGTCAAACTCTAAACTTTTCAATAACTAATGTTAAGTTATCCTAAGCTTATCAAGCGCTTATGAAAAAGGGTAACAGTCACGTAATAAAAAAGATTTTGAAATGTTGCTAGTCGTCCTTCGGTAGCTGAAAACCTACTTAAGCTGCAATAGTGATTTACGAGAACTACAAAAGATGGCCATAGTGCTCACAAAGGACGGTATACGTAAAGGTTGCTATAAGAATGGTAATTTTTCACGTGTTTTCCATTTGGCGCGGGCCGGCCCCGGAGGTTTGTATAATGTATTAAATAAACGTTCCGTTATTTAGGAACTTCAACTTCACAATATGGACGCACAAATCACGGGCGGCAACAAATCGTATTCGGCTGGGCCGGATTCGTATTGCGCGCGACGCTAATGGGATACGAGTCATTCTTCACATCTCGGCTTTATTGGACTATACATCAGTGTGCGGTGTCATTGCGTCGCCATATGAATTTTTGGGGAATAGAATAAAAGTCCAGCTACGGAGTATTTATTGTCATAATGGTAATATAATCCACGTAGCTGATAAATTAAGAAAGTATTATTTTCGAGATGATACTGTCTTCAGAAACAAGACTCAGTTAATAATAATAAAATAAATATAATCAGTACCAAGGTAGCTACTAGAAAAAACTTTCCTGTTTCTTAATAGTTATTTATGTGGCTGGCGCATAATGAGAAGTATTAACACGATTGGGGTTTTATGAATCGAAGCGAAGCTGAGTTTCCATTAAGATTGCACAAGTGTTTTAATTCCTTATTATGTACAGTCGCATACATAACTTTATCTACGTTCATATCATAAGTTTTCTACAATAAACGTTTTCACGTCAAGATACGAAGGTAACATTATTTTCTATTCTTCGGAAGTTCGAAACAGATAAAACAACTGCCATTTATATTTTGTCTTAAATTCTAAGCCATTAGACATAGAGATTTTGTTATTTAAGATGTTCGAAGTTTGAATGTAATTAGAATATCGATATTGATATTTTAATGTAAACATTATAATACAGCCACATAATTATTAGAGTATCGATGTTGATACTCTAAAGTAAGCACGATGATACAACCACAGATACAGGTTTCTTAATATAGGCCATTTGCTAATCGTTTCTGAACATATTATAGGGTAGTTATATGATATGGATGTGGATAAAGAATCAAAGCTTTCTGAGAGTGCCAAGTACCAAACAAAGTTATCGTATCAAACCTAATAATAAAATAAGCTTTGCACCTGGCCGATACGATCCGCAAAGAACAGAAAAGGAAAATAAAAAGTACGAAACGAACCATTTATATTCCGAAAAGAAATCTCTTGGAGGTACTAAACTCGTAAGTTAAAATGTTGCGAAAACTGAAAAACGCAGCACTATTTGTCACAGCGACTTTGCGTCACAGACAATAACTTCACGTTGAAAAATCCCGCACCACCTCTTTGTCACATTTTGCAAAGAAAAGTATTCTCTTTTATTCATTTTGTCGCTTGCTCTTTACTTGGATTATGGAAAACCAGACACTTTTATGAATGTAAAGATAATCAGACAACTTGGAATGTTGGACTAACGAAATAGCATTTGGAAATTTACTTATCGTTTTGCTAGAGCTGAAGATTCTCAAGAATCACAAGTGTAGTAAAATTCTTCGTAAGAAATTCTGGAACCTAAACGATTATTTACTTGTGTATTTTTGATAATTGTGCAAGGCTCAATAGAAACACGCTGTACAAAGATTATAAGCCCTTAAAACATTTTTTATTTACGTCAATCAATAAATTCACTTTCGTTTTTCATTCAATACATTCAGTGGATAAAAGAGAAAAGTAATCTCACGGATTGGGCTCGAACACGCGAAAAAGATATTGGAAGCCATCCGCAAAATAAGAACAAGTCGCCTTTATACTGTCAGAGATTATCTCTCGCCTGTGTAAGTATATTTAGATACATCTGAAACAGAGTTTTGCCCCAGACCTATAAGAAACTTTGCTGAAAAAACACGAGGCGTTACAGCCACGGGCTTAATTTAAAGTTAGATAAGTACCTAAACTACGTATTGTTTTTGATTTTAGGTAAACCATAATCATGATCCGTTAGTGGCGATTGGACTTGACAGTTTCAATTCGTCATGGTTTTCGAGCATAAATATTATGAAGGGTGGAATTTACACTCAAGTCCCTCGGTTTCAGCGGCAAACCATCTCTAGTTAGTGCAATACACCTTTTGAAATAAATTACGAACAACGCGAATTGGGCCACGTCTTGAATATGAAGAATATGATCATTCATAGTCAATTTTTGCCCAATATTTTCATTCAATTCACCTATTTGTATTCATAGGGAAATTTCTTTGAATAGATAAACGGATAAAAAGGGTTCTTCCGTATTAAATTTGGGCGGATCTGACGAATTGAAAACAAACCGACCATCTATTATGTTTTAGCAAAGTTCTGTTTTAACATTGAATGTGTTGTTAATGATAGTCTAAAAGAACCTACGCACATTTTGTTAGTCAGTCAAAAGTAAAATCAATGAAGGCTGAGTTGTTTACGCTAGTTGTCATTCACAGGAGTTAGCCTAACAAGGAAGTACCGATCGTTTGGTAACCCATAAAACTCATGCCGGGAAAAGCAGGCGTTGCCAAAACTAACAGGCAAATATTGTAAAAGGGACCGTCGACAAACTGTTATTATGCTGATACTAAAGGGCGATTTTGTTTCTCGCATGTTATACATTGTAGAAAGAAATAATATTAACGTTTTGCAACTAGCGTAGAGTTTCGTGCTCTGAAAACAACATTTAATGGAGGGCAATAAGCGTGCTCGTATGATTACATTTTAGCTGATGTTGCATTTTCTTCTCTACGTAGGTAATGTTCAACAAATATTAGTTAGATATGTGAATATCTTAGGTGGCGATCGTCTAGCCAGAAATAACTTTGAGCTATCTTACCCCCTTATTCCGAAACGCTTCGTCAAACTTTGGTTAATTTTGTATTCAATACTTAGTAGGTACTTCTTCAAATTTACTCTGGCCATGCTTATAAAACAAAAAGACAAATATAATAATATCCTTGACGTATCCGTCAACGGTGAATCCTGCTGGCTCCGGAGGTGATAGCGAATATAGCCGCACTAAAGTTTGACCTTCGACTAATTGACCCAAATCAAGTGGTAGATTCGACGACAATGCCATAACTATAAACAAAAGCCAATCAAGTTAGAGTAGGAATGGAAACAACTTTTTAATGAGTGTGTATCTTTTGGGTGCGTAGACTTGGAAATATTATTCACAGCTCCAATGGACCGCACGCGTCAGTATTTGGTTTTAATCTCAACTTCATTATTCTACGAGTTCCTGAGAAAAGGGGTTACAAACTTATTTGTTTACGACATTTTTAACAGTTTTAATATTTTATAGTCAGGCGGACAACAAAGTGATCTCATGAGGGTTATTTTCCTTTTAAAGTACGGAACCGTTAAAAAGCGCAAAACATTTGCTTCTGTTATTTCCACTATCACCGATCAACTCCCACTCTACGTTCTACTTGGATGACAGCGATTGGTGATCTACGTTTCACAAAGGCTTGTTTGCAATGGAGTGAAATTTTAAAATTACTACGATTTTTATTGCATTGCACAAGCAAATATTTTATTCAGATGTAAATGCTTTGCCGCGATTTGTATTCTAGTTATATTATTTAACGTTTGGCTTGTCTGAAAGAATGACAGATTATTTTTATGAGGACGATTCTTTTATGTCATAGATCATCAGGGTCCCAATTTTCGAAGACAAAAAGTCCCATTCGAAAGTGTTAAGAATCTGTGTATTGCTACTAAACTACACCTGAAATTAAATTACACACTAGCTAGTTGACAAGATTAATCGTAACTGTAATTTTCTCTACACGTTTCATTTTCAGCACATTTTCACACCACTTTAGAGAGATTTTCGAGTGGATGTGCTTTCAAAAATCTTGCCCCTGTTAGTTTATCAATGAGTAATTATGTCATGGTTATGTATAAAACTACCAACAGTAGTGGCAAGTGTAGTATAATTAAAAAACAGAGATTAGGCTAGGAGATGCGGTTAGCAACCCATCACTATTTTGAATCCATTTTTTGTTATCTGTACGCCCACAATCTTGCTAATCGTGGCCTAGGTATGGCCACCTTAGGCTCTGTCTACCCCGTAAGGGATAAAGACGTGATTTGTGTATGTATGTGTGTCAATAAGCTCAAGCAGCATGTGCTGAGTATTAGCAGCAGTGTGTCGTGCAGTGACGCGTCGTAGGCGTCACGTTTTCTCGCCGTTTTTTCATACATTTTGTTGCGTAAACGCACCGTCAACGTCTTTTACGCATCGGTGTGGTCGCACCTTTATAACACTATGCTTATGCCAGTGGTTCTGAACCTGAGTACACGTCAAAAGAGGAAAGTTATTGAGAAGAATTGTCGAGATGCCATCAGATATAGTTGGTACAGGCACTTCAATAATATCTATAGTTGCTTTAAAGGAGCGAACGACAACTGTTGTTTTAAGGAGAGAAGGTTAGGGACCACTTCACCTAGACAGTAATTATCTCGGGTCAGCATAGTGGAAAAAACTAGTTTTTTCGCGTGCAGAGCCTAGTGCGATTTTTCGCGGTCGTCGTTGGAGAGCCGAGCAAGAATTTATATTCCGCACTGCGACTCATAAATTTGAGTGAGCGTCCTCGGCGCTGCTAGTTGTTCTACGTTCGTACATCGCAATTTATGATGTACTGTTTAAGATTTCAGAACTAGTTAATAATACAAGTCCATTTCTATTTTCAGCTCCCGCCTGGTGGAATGGAGCAAGAGCGATGATGAAAAAGTCAAACTGAATTATTTATCCGAAAATATATAACGGTTGAGACCAACATAAATGCAGGTGTTTTTTTACCGATTTACTTTTATCCAGGGTCTCTAACAAGTCAAAAAAATCTATAAACAGTGCTACCAGGTACTAGTAGTGTTCTACTAACAAAAGTATATTCTACGTCTATATCCTTTATCCATTAGAAAAATATTTTAGATGATCTTCTCAGAAATATTAAACTTGGCAATTCCTAAAGGACTATATATCCAAAACCTACAAAACTTCGTAAGGACGGAAACGGAGGCGTTCTAATTTAAAAGTACTTAGCTTTACGTTTTTTGGTGTCCCATTAAAGTTACGACCCGTATCGAGTAAGTTATTAATAGTCAACATAGTGCTGATTTTTTATTTCGTAATAAAATACAAACAGTGATTTTATGAGTACCTACTTATAAATGTATCGCGTATACGAACGATGCAATGAGAATATGATTGAAAGATCTGTCATTGATTTCTTTTTAACTATAGGTTTTAAGAGATTATTTTTAGTTTAGTATAATTTACTTTTTAATTTTGTTATAAATTTGAGTAATTAAGTAAAATGAACGTAAATTTAGGGAATGGTACCTAACTGTCAGCTCCAATCCTATTCTCACAGCGGTTAATATAGTAAAACAACAGTGCTTCTTGTTTTTAACCCCCGACGCAAAGAGTGTTATAAGTTTGACGTCAATGTCTTTCTGTGTGTGTGTGTGTGTGTCTCTGTCTGTGGCATCGTAGCTCTCAAGCGGATTACCGATTCCAGTGCGGCTTTTTTCATTCAAAAGCCAGTTTCCTTGCGCTGGTTCATAGCCATGTTTTTAATTTACATACAGGCCAGATACATTCATTACCCCCCTAGACGCAGTCGGTTAAGCGCGCTGGCAGGCTAGCGTCGGAACATCTGCCAACCGGCGCGTGGAACTGCGCGGCCGTTCAAAATGCCGAGGACCTCATTCGCCTACGAACCAGCGTCGCAGACATCTCGCGAACTAGCCCTTGCTGCTGCAGTCGATTACCGATATAGCTCCCTAACTTAATTGCTTTACAGTTTCTTACATTGATTTATTATTCTATTCCTTTTGTTATCTTTATTAAACGTTGGTGCTATCCTGTGTTGTCATTCTACGGAGCCTCAGGCGCATCTACACATCGTTTACGTTGGTTTGACATGTTACCTATGCAGCAAAGGGTGGATATCTGTACGAGTACAATCCACTCAAAGACAAAGTTTTTCTGATTCATCACAGATAATGCTAACATAAAGAAAACAAAGAGGTGGTAACACTAAACGAATACTCTTATTACAAAAAAAAATCTCATCAGACTGACATAGCGCGACATTAATTAGGTCAAGCGTGAGCTTCAGAAACTGCTCTCTAGGCCAGCCCGCGCCCTCTCAATGCCTGCTCTAACGAAACAAGTTTTTTTTAGCACTATTGTACAGACACAAGAGCATTAATCCGCTCGAAATATTATTTTGTTGAAATCTCCGCAATTGTGGCAACAACCAATTGTTCTGAATTTTCAGTCCGCGCTGCCTAGCAGTCTTGTTTTTAATTCTAATAAATTACATAACTGTAATTTGTACATACATACATACAGTAACGCCTCTTTCCTATAGGGGTAGGCTACTTTGTTCCACTTGCTACGATTCTGACATACCTCTTTTGCTTAATCCACATTCATCAATCTCTTCATATATGCCCGTCGGTTTCGGGTACTCCTGACCTGGCCTTTTTCCAAAACATCTCCTATTTAGTCCAGGAACGTTCGTCTAGGTCTTCCCCTCCCAACGCAACCATTCACACTCCCCATATAGATCTATTTAGTTAGTCTACTTTCATCCATCCTCTCTACGTGACCAAACCAACTAAGCATACTTCTTTCTATCCTAGTCCCTATATCTTCTTTCACACCAGCACGTTCCCATATCACGCTATTCGTTATTCTGTCTTACCGTGTCACCCCTTCCATACTTCTTAACGCTCTCATTTCTACTGCATTTATTCTACTTTCATGCTTCTTCTGTTATATCCAACTATCGCTGCCGTACATTAGTGTTGGAACGAGCACCCCACTGTAATTTGTAATTGTGTAATTCTCAAAAATACACAAGTTTATGAATACGGACTACTTAAGTGCTCCCAATCCAATCAATTGCCTTAATCATTGATCCCGCTTCAGAATGAATACGGATGGTTTCCTTTGTCTATTTGTAGAGGATACCGATTACTTTATAACAGTAAACCTTTTTACAGAAATTGAGCCGCAAATGTTGTGGGTTAAGTCCGGACGCCATTCGCAAACTCCGCAAAATATCAACATTCGTTGGTAATGCAATAAAAAAAGTAAGTAGAAAGCGGAACGCAGCATGCAAACGGTTAATCCGAATTTTAATAAAATAATGAAAACAAATTAAGGTTACTTACACTGGGAATTCATATCTATATAAATAAAAATGAAGCGTCGAAATGTATGTACGCGCATAACTTCCAAACGACTGCACCGAATTGGATAATTATTTTTTAGTAGTGTTTGGACAAGGTTTGTATAAAATAATTTTTTGAAAATAAATTACAGTTAGGGCGAAGCCCCGGGCAACAGCTACTTAACAGTAACATTCATATTACAGATGTAGGTACTATTTTTTCATGAGGTGCCGTGTTTTTCGAATAATAAACAGTTATTGAATCTACCGTAATTCAATACATTTAAAAACTAAATTAGTGTTTGTGCTATTATTTTAATTACGTTACAATATTTTTTCCAGCCTATGTGCGTCCCACTGTTGGACATACGCCTCCTCTCAGAATTGGCATGCGAATCGGGAATTTCACAAACATATACCATTGTATTGCTTCGTAACTAAGTGTGTTCACATTTCTTCATGATACTTTCCTTCTTCGAAAAGCTCATATTATGCTTCAAACTAAATAGCCATACAATAGGTTTTTAACAATTAATGACCTAACCACAAAATAATAATTTGCTTTTTAATCCGCATATTCTCTGAGGTATATAAACTGTATGATATATCATTCACAAACAAGAGATAAATGGTAGTTACAAGACGTACGGAAAGAAAAACCTCTTGATGTTATCTAGGGCGTTTCAAATCCTGTTAAGTCAGGTTAGGGCTTCTTGCCGGGGGTGCGGTCAAACTCGCCAACAACATTGAACTGGGATGTAAGGGGATGCTTGTAAAAGATAGAGGACGCCGTTTTCTTTGGGATTTTAGGGATCTTTTCAGGGATGGTTTCAGTGATCTTTACCTTTTTGCAAACATTTATGATAATGATATACTTGGCCGTGATAGTTGTGAGGAAAGTTTGTAAAGGCGTGCATTATTGTTTCAAGGTTCGGGAAATATTAAACTTATTGTCAAGGGTTTAGAAAAAAAGGACGTTATTATCAAATACCTACGTTTAGATTACTCATTCACTTAGAGTTATTCTTGGTTAGTATTCTGAATTCAAATATTGCAGCTGGAAAGTTCGTTAAAAGTCCCTGGTTTCTTACACGAATCACTCCAATATTTTATCAAAACCCACGGCAAACGATTAAAAATAAAGACTCCACGGAGGATGGATGATTCGGCCGCTTGGCCGTTCTCAATGCGCTTTAATTAAAAAAAAGTTAATTATCACCCTCCGTCAGGGAGTCGATCCTGTCCCGATTTGTTTTACATTCCCAAACAGAATCCGCTCACCAATTTTAACGAGTGAATTTTATTCTTAGATCGGAGAACTTTCCCCGACAACTTTTCCATCACGCCTTCTCTGGGAACTTTGCACTTAAAATTCTACTTAGTAAACGGGAACAAAATATTCCTTTCATTCGAGGACTCCGCAGTATACTCACTAATTATTTCATTCCACAAACACAATTAGGCGGGTTTGTTTTTTATTCGTATACCTTTTGGCGTAATTTGCTGTAAAACTTTGCAAGTGGGGCATAATCAGGTTTAGTAAATAATTGAGTATACCTGTGTTTTTATTTAAGTCATAATAAATTTTAATGATATAAGAATAGAAAGCCACAATGGTAAGTTAGGCGCGGCTGGCAGCCGGGTCTCGCCGCGGGGCCTGCCATATATCAGCCGGCCGCTTTTAATCTCGCCAGCCCTATTTATTTACATTTATTTCAAAGATATTTCCCCACCGGAATTTCCCCCTTGGAATTGGTGGCATTTTCCACGCTTAGCTGATTTGTAAGGCTTCAGTTATTATGGTTTATTTGCAAAACAAAACGGCTGTTTATTTGGCTTTATATTTAAGCTTACGCCTTGACAACGGCGAGCCGTGATCAAGCAGACACTACCGCGAGATGTCCATGTCTCATTTCAGTTATTATCATGAAACATGAGGATGATGATGATGATGTTGTGGGGACGTCTGGCTGAATCAGGCGGGCTGTCGATCCTCTATGGCGATCATTCAGCCCAGTTCCCCTTGGCTGGAGCCGCCGGTTACTGTCCCAGCAGCGCTCTCACACAGCAACTCTCCACGAATCTTCGTGTCTTCCTGCCGAACATAAGGACATATTTTAGTTGGATGTCTCTAAGCTAAACATGAGGATACTGACAAACTGTACATATAAATGTACATAATATACATGACATGCATGTTTTGAGATCACGAAAACGATTCCAACGATTTCGATGAAATTTGCTATCAAGAGCTTTTTGGGGGCGGCAAGTCGATCTAGCTATGTACTTATAATTTTAATAGCATACCGAGAACCGTTCGGAATCTCACTTTCCAAGAACTGAATAATAAATTTAGCAGCGAATATCCTTCAAGGTTAAGCATTTTAAGACCACCTATTGTACGTAGTAGTAGCAGTCAAGCTCTCTTACCAAGCGCACGTATAACATAAAGTTTAAACTCCGTTTTAACTTCTCCAGATAAAAGATGTAAATGAAAAAAGGCGAGTGAATAAAATTTGTCACCATGCCGCACGTAATTTTTTCCTCCGAGAAGATTACAGTCATAACTCATTTTATACACTTCTCTAAAGCCAAGAGTGATTCTTAACTTGATGATAAAATTAACTTGAGTATTCTTGGAGTTATTAGATTACGGCTACGAGTGTCACACGTCTCAGATTTTTTTCACTTCGTTATACAACTACTGGAAATACACGAGGGCGACAGGGCCGGATTAAGATGATTTAAGGAGCTCTACAACAAATTTTAATTCTGCGCTGAAGAATACGCGGGCAACAACTAGTTATGATATACTTAATTACGATGAAAGGTCTCTCAATATTTTCTTTTGAAAATACGCAAATTTTTTGGATTTTTTAATACTAATTTAGGCTACTAATATATTGTTCTCTATGTGCATTTTTATGATTGCCCTTATTGTAATATGACATACTAAGATAAACTTACATACTTAATATTCGATTTCAACTTGTCTGAATTAATCGATTTTTATTTATTTATTTTATTTTATTTTATTATTGCGTTTCATTAGCTCTATTGATTTTTTTCAGCAAAACTAAGTCTCAACAACAAACCCGTCCAGGTGAAACTGTTCATGGTTTTAGCTACGATTTGTCAGCATCACGCACGTAAGCACACTTCTTAAATAATTTATGCCGGTAGCGGCGAGATGATTCGTCAAGCGAACAATAGTTGAAATGGTACCAATTTTTCTAACGCGAAGCTGAACAAAGCGGCGCCCGCGTTGCAGATTTATCATAGCCGACGCAACAAGGGGAAAGTTTGAGCAAACGTCGCCAGCAGCTGCGATACGTACCTAGTCTAATCTATATTATTCGCAACTCACGTAACTCTAGCGTAGGGTTTCCGTGTACCCGTGTGTAGCCTAGTTTAGTAAAATGACGGAAGCGTACAATGGTCAGCCCAAAATTAATTTGTTGTCGGAAGCAGAAAAGGGGATGATTTGAATAATAATCAGCATGCATTCGCAATTTTCGACCACAATCTGGGATTGATGATCGTTCTGCCCGATTTCGGTCTCGACGAACTTCGACTTCTAGTCTGGATTGTATGGATGGATTTGGGATTTCAAATCCATTTTCAAAGCATAAGTATGAATTATACAACTACGAGGATCCGGGTTTGATTCCCGGCCATAGCTTTCGGATTTTTAGGTTCTTATTTTCAGAGTTGTTTAGAATTTTAATTTCTAACGGTAAAACCGTAAAAGTAAACATAAAAAATCAAGAAGTAAAAAAAAATCTTGATTCATTTGATAGTAGGTACCTATCATTTAAAAAACAGCGCCTTCTCTTAGTAGTAGTAGATCCCATCAAAACAAAACTTGTAAAAAAAAACAAGTCTCGCAACTCAGTTGTTCTACCGTAAAAAGTTGTGAGATCCACATGGATCTACCGACTGCCGTCGGTAAGTACCTAATACCAAGTCGGTAGTTCCAAGTATTAAATTATTTCTTTGTAATTCAATTTTATATTTATTCTTCTGGCAAAACTTTCGTGAACGCTAACAGTTACATTCTATGGATCAGTCAGCTATACCTTCCTTATTGAAACAGACCGTAGGAAAGTTTCCTGCTCACGGCCCAATTCCATATTTGTTTTCTTAACTTTCGTAATCCTGGTATACCGTCTGATGATCCAGACACGTAGTGTCTTTAAACTATGGAAAGAAAATCGAGTTCTCAATAATACGTATAGAGTATACGTAGAGACCACATGAGTTGTCAATGTGGTCCCAAGAGTCCGGCATCAATCGAAAGTACCATATTTCTAAACAATACTGAAAACTAGAACACATTGAAAAATCCGAAAAAATAAACCATAGCAAGTAGTGAGCCTTAATTTTTTCCCTCTGCACCAGTCGTTGTATCATTATCTAAGCTGTAATTTTCTTCTGCTTTTCTTTTTATTACTTGACCTGCTATGTGTGATGTAGGGGTATAGTACGCGTCACGGAATGACGAGGATTCGGGTTCGATTCCCGTATTACTTGTTATTTAAATTCAGCATAATTATGCATCAATACCGAGTAATGTCCTTTCAAAACTTGGATCCCAGTTCTACGAGGAAATGCAAAAATTATAGTTAATCAACTCAGTACAGTATAATATTAAACTATTGTAAAACTCGAATATCAAATAAAACAATAAATGTAATAAAAATAAAGGATTGTTTTACAGCAATAAATTGTAATTTGTGCCTAAATATAAAATAATATTGAACGGCAATATCCCCACGGTGAGTTAACATTGCAAGAATGATAGGTGTGTTTGTAGGCTACGGAATCCGCAATTTTTCCACACAATTAACTTTCACGAAGCATTTGATAATACTCGTATATGTAGAAGAGCTGTATTTATATTCCGCAGTAATGGTGCGTTATTCTTGCTCGCTCGTTTTTCTCCTCACCCTTGATTTACTTATGTGCGTACAATAGAAATAAAACCCAGAGACATTTATCGGTGCGAGGGGCGTTAGGTATAATTGAAATGCAAGCGTGAGATTTTCTTACTATGTATCGCATGTTGGAGTATAAAAATAACGGTTTGGGAGCCTTGCACTAAGATAAAAGAACTCAACCGTTCAAAAGTGTGCCGGCAAAACAGTAGGCTTATTACCTAACTCGCTCGCAATCGCCATCGTGTTCATTTTGACATTTCACGTATGGGCTGACAATTGGCATCGG
This sequence comes from Pandemis corylana, assembly GCA_949127965.1. Taxonomy (NCBI): domain Eukaryota; kingdom Metazoa; phylum Arthropoda; class Insecta; order Lepidoptera; family Tortricidae; genus Pandemis; species Pandemis corylana. The sequence goes on along the minus strand of OX421866.1, from coordinate 7,517,238 downwards.
AATCAGCTAGCTGTCACATTCATACAAGCACTGTCAAAATGAACACGATGGCGTTTGCGAGCGAGTTAGATAATAAGCCTGCAGCTCTACCTAAATCTCTCTGCGAGGTCATGCGTCGTTCACTGATGCGAAACGTTACCCTAAAATACGTAAATAATATTTGTGTGCAATGTAGTATGTATCTATGTATAAAGAAGTCTGCACCAGCGCTCAGTGACAGACAACTCTGTTCGAACTTAGTAAAATACAACTGTGAGAGAGTTATTTAAAGCGAGCGATTTAAACAGGTCAGTACATACGTACTGAACGTAGAAAAATCTAGTACTGTTTCACCGTTTCTCCTTTTACATAATTATTAAAAGCTGGATTCGTTTTTTTTTAACTTGGCATCACACTGACCTTTCCTATAACTAGAAATAAAAAACAAATAGAAAAAAACTGGCTTTACCTACCTGTACTTTTTATGGCGTTAGCAAATTTTTTTTTAATGCCTCATCCAGCGTAACATTTTCAGAATAAATTTTGTGACATTTTCCCTGTGCTATAAAAATTCATGCTAAAATTAAAACCAAATTGCAATAATTTAAGCCTAAGTAAGTGGCCGTCATTACGAAGGGGAAGGTAAATATTTGTTACTTCCCGTCATTTTATTCTAAATTTTCACACTCAGAAAAACACCTCCACATTAATGTAGTCGAGTGAAATGCGTCCTTAGCGCGTTAATGAAGATTGATGACCGGGCCTTTGTGACGTCACACCCTCTTCCTTGTCTCTCTTTTCTACTTAAAATTCCAATTCCACGAAGAAACGTGAAAAAACCCGTTTGGTATCGCTCTCTTGAGATAAAATGTCGAAATAAATTATGAAACATTTCGGCCACTCGTAAAACTGTAATTTAGATGTATTTTTGGGGGTCTTGTTAAACGTGCTCTTTAGGTCTTGTCACCTTAGGCTCTGTCTACCCCGTAAGGGATAAATACGTGATTTATGTATGTATGTATGTACTTGTTACTTGTTAACTTATAATACATTTATTACCTACTATTTTAACGAGAAAACGACTTGGTACTACGTATGTGCCATTTTGTGCATTTTAAAATTCGAATCTGTAATTTTAAATCAGCTCATAATTCAGGGACGAATGGCACTTTGGTCTCAGAAACCGTGTTTCTTTGAAACCTTCTGTTATATGCTGACCAACAACAGATCTCCGTAACTTATCTGAAGTTCAAAGTGATTAGACTACCAAAAGTAGGTGAAAATTTCATTGTAGCTATACACAGCATCGTTCTTACACACATCGCAACATAAAGAAAAACTTGTGAGAAAAACTGAATGTTTGATTTTAGAACTTAAAAATATTGTAATATATTATAAACCATAATTCTCCGCATTTCGCAGTGTTTACAATATGAATTACATCTTTGTGACTTACAGGCTGTGGTTAAAACGAATTAAGTAATCCAAAAAATCCTAGTAACGCAGATGCTCTCGTTAGTTCTCGCTACGCAATCTGAACCTTCTAATCTAATATATTATAGCATGTGACAAACTAATGACACTCAAACACTGAAGTGTATAATTTCACCAAAATCATAAGAACGTCTGTTTTTTGTTTACCACAAATCTAATACGAAAAAATATCGAACTATTTTAATATGTCTAACAACATCTTATAACTACCCTACATCACATAACTAATCTATTTTTAATTTGACTACAGTCAACCTACAATTTTCATTCGAGTTTCAACACAAAGCTTCATCTGTCAGCTGGATTATTCTTTAGTTGGCCAACTGCGAAGTGTTGCGTACTGGAGTGAGACTGAGTTGTAAATAAAGGTCATATCTCCGCGCAGCTCAAGCGGTAAAGGAGAGGAAAACTTCCGGACTTTCTCGCCAACTCGGCTCTCCATATCCGATCCGCGGAAGTAACTACCAGCCGTTCGTTTCATTATTTCCTTCTTGTATTCTTTCGTATAGCATTATCGTTATTATTTACGGGGTGTTTATGTTCATATGCAAGTTTTGAATTTTTCAAATTTACAATAAAGCTACAATTTATTTACTTTACTAAACGTACTTACCTAAGGCCTAAAGGCCCGATCAATGCGAAATAATGTAATAAACGAAAGCTTGGAGTCATAATTTCCAGAACAAAATGACATGTGATTCTGATGGCATGTGTTTTTTGGTCACTAAAACATCAGAACATATTTATTTTAAAACTTCAGGCTGTCTCTTTTTGCGTGCTTTTAAGTGCGCTTCTTTACAGATCGGTGGTATTCTCTTCTAAGCAATTACCTTCCTCATTTTAAATATTATTCTTATAATAACTATTGCTACTATGGTAAATATCTTCAGCTTCATTATCCTCAGTCTATACACGTCCTGCTGGGCATAGGTCTCCTCTCAGAACATTTATTATCTTAATTCAATAAAACAGTAACATTTCTTAAGTACTGATTGACAGCTAGCGTAGCTTTGGAGCACTGGAGCTATTGCGTTGATCGTAAAAGAGAAAGTATTTAAGGATAGGGAACTAGTTCATTTATATTCCTCTGCGAAGGCAAATTTTTAATATAATACCTACATTTGTCTGTAGAGGAATCCAACACGAGACAGACAGATGATCCCCAGCGGTATTCATCACAATGCATCGCTGATGTGACTCTTCTATTAGCAGAAGTTACCAACAACAAAAGTTTATAATTACTTTCATGTTTCGGTTTTACTAATAAAAGCTCAATGAGCCTGGTGCAGTGCTGTTAGTAATAATGTCTCGAGCTCAACTTAATTAGGTTAATATAAGTAAGCTACCAGATTATTTCATTTGTAGAACCCAGAGCATTGTTTTGTTTCCAGAGAACCGTACAACATAATTTATAGGGTAGTAAGGTGCTGGAAGATCAACCATCTATCAAAGGTACATGTTATTGGTCTACTATCAGTTTTCCCACGCCTCATTTCACATTTAAAGAGTCGAATTATGACACTTTTAACTTCGAAAAGGGTAGGTAAATTAATCAAGAAGTTTTACTTCTTGTTTTTATATGTTTACTTTTACGGTTTTACCGTTAGAAATTAAATTTCTAAGCGACACTGAAAATTAGAACACATAGAAAATATGAAAAGTTAAGCTATGGCCGGGAAGTGCTGCTATGGGTGGTGTAGGAGTATAGCACGCGTCACGGAATGACGAGGATCCGGGTTCGATTCCCGGCCACAGCTTTACTTTTCGGATTTTTCTGTGTTCTCATTTTCAGTAACGTTTAGAATTTTTTTTTTCGGAAGGACTCCAAAGAGTCAAAAGTCATGACCGATACGATAATTTATTTCCTGAGTTTTGCAAACTCCTGCTTTCTTATGCTTTCGCTCATTAATTATCTATTACCATCTGGCATTTGAGGTAAATACAAAATTTATTGATGACAAGTGGGAAACACTTCGCTAGATTAAAGTGGCCCACTAATTCCGCGTCGTCGTAAGTTATTATCTGTGCAACAGTGCACACGAGGTACCACTAGCGTTAGTAAGATTAAGTATTAAGCTGAGTGCGGGCGGGATCATCAATCTCTAGTAATTAGGAGGTGACGCTCACTAATGATGACTAGCGCTGAAGTGGTCGTGTACGAGTGTTACTACTGAGCTTATAATGACCCGAGAGGCGTATTTATCCTTGTTAGAGAAGAAATGTCGACGTTATAAGATCAGCTTCTGTCTTGGTAGAGTTTAAGTGATTATTTATTTACGTGCTCATTTTTAGGACAGTTTCGCCATTTTCCCAAGTCTCTTAGAACTTACTTGAAATAAAAGTTGTGATTTGCCATGGGTATTTATTTTAAAATATTGTGTTTAACTACTCGCTGACAAAGCACTGATATCTAGTTTACAGAGTGAACTTTTTACACACCGTTACGCAAACCGTTCTCCGTTCCGCCTATACGCCCACAATCATGCTAAGCGTGGCCTTTGGCTCTTATCTGAGGCTTTGCCTACCCCGTAAGGGACGCAGACGTTATTTATACATGTATGTATGTATATTACGTAAAAAAAAATATTATTACCTACCTATCCAGTAAATAGCACACCTAAAGCTGAAAAACCAAAAAATGCCTCAAATCACAGGTAATTTGTTGCACGAGCTTAATATAAGTAGTACTACTTCTTTATTTATCGTTCGTGATTTGAACAGTTTCATGCCTCGTCCCACTACCTAGTGAGATTTTCTGCTTTCGTAGCCGACGAGAAATATTTGTTAACTATGTGTCTAGTTGTACCAACATAAGCATAAAACTGAGGGGAGAGGCCACAATAGAGAGATCTCTCGCCAGGCAGATGTTATGCCTGGGGACCGAAGTCCAAAGGAAGAGAGTTGAAATTTGTATTTATGCAGCCGCATTGAGAAACTTCGCTAGCGGGATGTAGAACGTTGTGACTGCTGTCATTAGAACTGGCGCTAGCTACTCGCGCGTCGTAGTAGTTGTGTGGAGGCCAAATAGGTGGCGCTAGGGTCGCTACAAACTAATAAAAACCTTTGCTTTTATTAACTTTTTAAAAAGCTTCTTCTTTGTCTTGGCGCTGATTTTCGTATTGCGTCAAATGATGATTTCAACTCCCTATTAGTTCAACAAGGTTAGGTTAATAAGTTTTTTTTTTCATTTTTCCCTACCGTGTATGCTTATTGCAAGCTACCTGTCAAGAGTACATCTATATTCTCCGAACGCTCGAGTCAGTCCTCAAATAAGGGTGAACCTACATTTGCTAAGGCAACCGAGCTTCAAACAACTGTTTCATAATAAGCCTCATCTACATGTCCCAAAATGAGTGCTTGTGATCAAATACGAGAAGAATTCGCACATAAAAAATAGGTTTACCTATCACATTTTGGTATATATCTTTGGTATTTATCTTTTTCAGTGATTTCACTCTATCAACTCCTCCTTGCACTCGTAAATGTATAAGATACTGTTCAGCTTTACAACAATAGACAGCAGTGCTAGTTCTGCTTTGATCGCAAACAAGCAAAAGAACGAGGCTATAACACGTTCAAAACAAGAAAGTCTGGAAATGTACCTGGCCGAGTAACACGAAACAAAGGAAACACCACGCGCTAGAGAGTGTTTAGTGGTACAGTTAAGCTTCATAAAGAGCGATAATCAAGTTCAAAGCTGGACACATTTTGTTCCCTGGCGAAAAAGCTGAGAAACTGCTAAAACTCAAAAACTTTCGTAGCAAGCGGACGTTATTCGTTAAGAAAAATGTACGTCGTATCGTCTCACATCTAACTTAATTAAACATCCTGTTGATTTTAATTTAGTTGAGCCAGTGTTAGAATGTTCCGAGATGTTTTGTTCGGGAACACGAGATCGTGGAAGGGCACGACACGATCAGATGGGGCCGATCAATCTTCATTAATCAGCCCGATTGGCGTTCACGACTTCTAATGACCCGTTATTAGGTCGACAGAGGAGAGAAAATCTACTGGTATCAATTTTGAGCGGCTATCTTGCGCTATGATGTTGAATACTGTGATCCGTTCGCTGTAATTACGTCGCCAGTTAGCAAAAACCTATAATGCGCCGTCTCGCGATATCATAAATCAATAAAAAAAGGGTAGGTACCTAAACTACAAACCTGATCCACAGCAAAAGTTTCATCAGTGGCTTAAGATTCATCACCATCATTAGTCAACGGGCGTTACTCCTGAACATAGGCTTCCCTCAAAGAACGACATAATGACTGGTCTGATCTAGCGGAGTCCCGCGACCTTCATTAGGCCATCAGTCTGACATCTTGACAAAACAAAATGTTACTTTATTAAAAATATTTGCAAGTTTAAAAAAATACATTGTCATTTCTCAGAGGCTAGGAAAATCACAAGTCACAGTGGGGTGTGCAGCAAAGCTGTACTTTAGTGCCTGAAAGTTTATCTATAAGTCGACTTGCGAGCGAATTTAATTCTACTTTGTAACACGTTCAGACTTTGTTAAACTGTGCATTTGGTAACCATTATGCTATGTCGTTTCATAATAATCAACTTCTGCACAGTATATGATGTGTTAACATGTGAAGAACAAAAAGCACACTGATGGATGTACTTTTTAAAGTCTTCCACCAAAACACCGACGCGATGTGAGTGCTGCTAAATGCACAATATGAGACTCAACGGATTCCCATGTACAAAAGCTGGATTAAAACTAACGGGTAATACCTGCAGTGCGAAAGGTTTTGCATACGTCGACACCCGCAGTTCTAAAGTAATAAACATGAAAACTTCAAACTCGCTACTGTAATATTTAGAGCCATAACCGTGGTCGAAAGGGAAAATAAATGTTGTCCTAAATACCCAATCCCGAGGCGAATAATTTTTGCATAACAATTTTCCCATTTTCTCCTGTAAGTCGGCATAGTATACTCTCCGGTTTATACGAGGCCTGTAAACAACGCATTCATTAATTTGGTTGCCACAGCTTTGACATGTTTCTATATTGATAATAAAACTGGCTGCTTACGTTTGTTGGCACCTTGGGCCGACACATATTACCTACTGCACCAATAAAAATATAAATAACTTGTGTTAACAGGCATTTTCTTCTACTTTGTTGTGTGACTTGTCGACCGAGTTGCCTCGTGAGACCAAAACCCGTTGAGGTATTGTTTAATTGAGTAAACACGCCCGCCCTTACGAATTAACAACTGGATTATACCTATTCACAAGGTTTGGATATATATCATTAATCAACAGTAACAAAAATTTAAGAAGACAAAGATCGTTTTGATTAGGTTATTCAAGCAACTGGAGCATCGCTCCCGACTGTGTTCACTGGAGTCACGCAAGGTGAAAATTAAATCATATTTTATTCCATTGTAGTAATATGCATAAAGTGAGGTAAAAGGAACCAGAATGTAAATCTCAGTTTAATTCAAGAACTAACTAGTTGTGGGCCCGTGCCTAGGCTGCAGGCAAGGCGCGAACGTGCATTCGCGTGCGCGCTGACAGATAGCAATCAAACTGAGGGGAGCACGCGTTATTTCTAATTAATGGCGGCCTATCGCGTGAAAACGGGCCATTTGTCTGCCCCGGCGTCGGATGTTCACAGAAGAATTGTAAGCGATACAAATACCTTAAATGTTCTCAAACACTTACCGCTGCCGTTGAAGTTTCCACCTTCGCAATCTACAATTATAATAAACTAGCCCAAGATTATACGTGTACGGGAACGCTGGTTGAATGAATTAACGATAAAAACTTTTTGAAATTGTTTTTATTTAACTACCCGAGCTGCAAATGAAAGCCATAAAAAACACATTACGTCTTTGCAACTAGCGTTACCGCGACCGAGACATTATATTCGACTTTGGCACTTTTGACAACGACACATGTCGGAGTAATGAAAACAAAAGCTAAAATTGTGGCAAAAAGTTGGACATTAAACTTTTGGAAACATTATGCCATACATATTATTTAACTCATTTTAAGCACAAAAGTTACAAAAGTCACAATGTCTAAATATTTACAATAATTATTAGACTGAATCTACCGCAGATTTGTGTCAAAACGCAGCAGGTTTCATGAAAATTATAAACGGCACTTCATATTGGGAATACCCTACTTCGGTTTGTATTTGTAATAGATAAACGGAAACACTGCAATCTCGGGCGCTCACCTGAGGTATTTTATCACAGGGTAACAAACAATGATGCGATGCCGTATAGCTCTCTGCTACACGTATCGCCGCAGCCAATGTGGAAGGCGCCGGCAAACAAATAGAGGCATTTTCACTTGTTTCTAGTTAACCATTGTTTGTGAGAGATCACGTATTTCATTTCTGAGCGGCCTCGACGAACGGTGATTATGCAAATTCGACCGCCCCTGTGTGAATCACATAAATCGTTTCATATTTTATCACTTTTTTTGCATTTTTGTGTGTAAGCCGGCGATCCGTCAGGGCCTGTCAGCGCTAGAGGCGGGACCTCATTTGACGCGTGATTTTCTAAATGCGTTTTACATTTTAATAGCGCCCTAACTTCCTTATTTATTACTTTAAACTAGCATTTACATTAAAAATTACTAGTTTGCAAGGGCGATCGTCAACACAACAATTAAATATAGATACGTAAAATAATTCTTCCATGCTGGTCTTCCCAGACTGGAAGAAGTAAAGAAAAATCATAATAATGTACCGTATCGTAACGTAATGGGCGATAATCTTAGGAATCATACCACCTATACGCCCACAATCATGCTAAATGTGGTCTTTAGGTCTTGTTACCTTAGGCTTTGTCTACTCCGTAAGGGATACAGACCTGATTTATGTATTTATGTATGTATAAAATAAAGACAACAATGCTTAGAACTTAAGCATGCAAGCTAACAGCACTGATAAATAAAATTTAATTAAAACAACGAAGAAGAAACAATACGACCAGCCGCTTAGCGTACGAACGTTCTATGAAGAGCTAAATCAACTGATATTTATTTCCAATAGTGGACTGTTATTAGCTATTCACTTTGCTCTATAGAATTTCATTGTGTCTTTGTAATGAGATTGATAGAGCTGCGAAAGGGTAACGAGGGGAAAATGTGCCGTATCGAGACACCTCCGAAAGGTCGTGTCGTGTGGGCTTATAATGAAACAAAGTGAGCCGCTAAGTGACAGCTCAGGGGATCCCTTCGTAACCTCTTCCATAAGTCAAAGGGCTTGGATACACCAATTTATACTGAATTCGGTTCCAGCAAAAAATAGGTTATCAATTCGGTGGACTATGGATTGTCATTTGTAATACTTCGTGGAATATGTGGTTTACTTTGAGTTTTTGAGTACCAGGAAAAAGCTTGGACGATAAAAAGCGTAGATGAACCAAAACCTTAATCAGAACTAGTATTAGCTGGCGAATGGAATGTAATTTTAGGATTGAAAAGGCGTTGTGCACTTTTTTGGGATGGGTAAAAAATGTTTAACTCCCGTCAGGTCACGTTACCGTCAGGACATGTCGGATCTAAAATTCGTAAGATGAAGGGAGAGTTGCTGCTGGGTCGTTTAAGTGGCGCAGATCGCTTACGCGAATGCCCGTGTGTGTAGTTTTCATTTTTTTAACTACTTCCTCAGAACTATTCACTTAAATAAGCACACCATTATGTTTATTTGTAAAAAAATAGTTACTATTTTTTGCCGTAGTTACAGCTACGGCGTTGCGGAGGCACCGCAAGTGGGTGCAGCGCTGTTTTGTCGATTTTACCTTTATTTTAAAATCAAAACACTTTTTGAGATCTTTTCCCCAGTTCCCTCTATGTCATTAAATATTCATAATTTGAAACCTACAGTATGACCAGTTCTTTTTGAATAGTGGAGGTACATACTCTAATATTCGCAAAGAAGACCAACCTAGAAATTATAATTATTGGAGCCCCTTTGAAAACAATTATGCAGTTAGTAGAAGGCTCCTTTTCTTGTAGAGGTAATTACTTCGCTGTAGTAATTATTGTAATTGCTATTGGTGATATATTCAACAAACCGTTAAGAGGAGTGCCGTCGCTCTGAAAATATTGTAGCGTTTGATTAAATTAAAGTTGGTGACATTTTAATAGTTCGAGAACTATTTTTTTTTATTACTGTGAAACAAACAGCTTAAAATTAAAACTTAAGATATAGTCAAATTCAGTTAACGCATCAACCAAAACAGTTTCCACCTGTAGTTAATTCCGAATGAAATCTTATGCTCATAAAATCACATAAACTAATAGTACCTAGTTATTAATTACTAATAAACAAACTATGATTCTTGTGAGTAACAGAGAAATAGCAAAGATGCCTGAACATCAACTATTAATCTTATCTACAGTTATACTATTACGAATTTACTGTACAGTTGGGTTTTATTTATAAATACTTTTAACTGCGGACACAAATTCATTTAATTTCATGTCAAAAACGTCAGCACATTTCTTGTTGTAACTGGAACATGCTCGTATCAAAAATGAATTTCTGGCATAATTAGTACGACAAAGCGGCGTAGCGAACAAATTGGTCGAACAAGTGCGGAAGCTAGGACACCTAAATGAGATCCTTCTGAAGAGATCCCGAGACTCGATAACATAATTAATTAATTTGTACAAAAATATCTGATCCCTGACTTCTCTTCGTAGTTGAAGTGTATCAATACAACTGCTATCAAATGAACTTAAACTGTATTTCAACCGTCTGATAATTTTATTCCGGATCTTTTCGATATTGTTTATGTGGACTAGTCGTAGTAGTAGTAGTTATCTAGATAAAAACGACTCCAGACTACAGATGCATATTCTAAATGGGATCTGACAAAGGCATTATACAGGAGAAGAGTATTAGGGTCCTTAAAGTTCTTACCCTGGCGAAATATAAAACCTAGCATTTGGTATGATTTAGACCCCTACAATTTAGATACCTACAATCTATACTTCTGTGCTCGAACAAATAAAATACAGAGGTGTAAACTTTGTTTCATTGTTTATTTCTGTGTAAGTATGTAAATAATCTGTCGCTATCCACTATCTCTTATTAAAATAGGCTACATTCTATCTCGGAAAAGTGTAAAGTTAGGTAGGTAGGTGTAGTTAGGTAGTTGTAAATTTAGTTAGTTGGTATCATCAATGACATGAAAGTTTCAAATCTTCAAATGGACGCGTCAATTAAATAATTAAATTTGTATTGCGTTGCCAAAAACATAATAATTATTTCTGTCCCAATCATACTCAGCGCCGATACGAAACGCACATGTCGATAATTCTGTTAAACAAACCGTAATGAACATCGAGTTTGGAAATTGGACCGTCGACATATTGACTTGCTCTTAACAAATGTCTTTCTGCTTACAAAATAATGTATAATACCCACTTAATGTCGCTCCCTCTCGGCTTTACGAAGGAGCATTTGAAGCGTTTCAAGAGACATTCTTAAATTACCCGTGTAAGGCTCCGCTTCGGTTTAAAATAAGCAGAATAATGAAAATTCTTAACGAATATACGAAAGAGAAGTTGTCTTTTCTGACGCCTTTTCTCCCGTACGGCGTTCTCGAGTCGTGGGATGATCTCAACCCGCGGCTCTACCACGCCGTGCATATTTACTGGCTCAAGTTTTACGGTTTGTGGTACAACACATCTTCAAAGTGCACCTTTCAATTCTGGGCGCATATAGTATACGGGCTGCTAGTGCTGTGGCTCGTCTGTTTCCTTCCCGGGATCGGAGAAGTAGTCTATTTACTCAGACGACGTGACAACATCGGCGAAATTGCTGAAGGGTACTACAGACTATGCGTATAATATTTCCTCATTTATTTATGTAGTAATATATTTGACATGCTCAATGATTGAACAAAATTGAGGACATGTTTACTCCATCGATATAATATTTGATACGCATATGACTAGCTACGTAAGTTAATTTGATATGTATTTGCAGATTGTATTTGTTCTTAAGTGAAATGTATACATACATTAAGCTGTCTGCTTTGTGGTTGAATAAAGACAAGATAATCGGTCTTCTTGATTATCTTCATTGTAAAGAATTCAAGCCTTCTGAGGTGGAACACGGAGATATCCTACGGAAAAGTATTAAAACGGCTCGGTTTGTGATGACTTATTATTCGACAATATGTGTGGGGGCCGTCTCGGGTACAGTATCTATTTTAGGATATTTACTTTGTATCTTATCTATCGTATGCATAACGTTGAAAAAATAGTATTTTATTAATATTCTGATGTACCCGATGTGTGTAGAATTTTTACCTTATATTAATAAGCCAGTCCAATTACATCTATAGGGTTTTACATATCATCAATAACAATAGAGATGACTTTTATATTTACCCCAGCTTTACAGAACTGATCCACTATTTCTCGTGTAGCATACTCATTGTATTTTGTAACAGCATTCAAAGCCTAAACCATTTTTAGTGGCCATAATAATGCCTTTGGCGGAAGATTTCGAAGTCCTGCCGACAAACGTTGAATATCCATATTTCGATGTTTACAAATCGCCGGCCTACGGAATAATTTACATTCACCACGTAAGCCTGTTTATTCGAAACGTTGTAAAAATACGCAAACAAAATGTTCAATTCTTGATAACGTTTTTTATTTTATTCCACATTTGTTATTTTTATATTCCTTGATGTTTTTACTTCGCAGATTTACTACAAGCCAGCGACTTGCATTATTGACGGAGTAATGGATACTATATTGTCGGCTTTCATCGCCTCCGCTAGTAAGATAAAGTCCTTTATAACATACGAGCACATCCATAGCGAAAAGGGAAAGGACCCCTTAAGAGCCCCGCTCTCACGTCGAACATCCCGCACGTCCCAAGGGAGACCTCGCCGTGTCCCAGCAAATGTGCATTTTAACAAAGGAAATCCTTATGTTAATATCAAGAAACACGTTTTTATCCGTGTGTTAAGTTTACGGACATGTATCGAGTAACATTATGAAAGTAATTAAACAGGGACAAAAATTTGAAATCGTTTATTTTGCTTAATCGCCGATTAAACGCCCTTTCAGCATACTCATGCCTTCTGCCCTTTTGTTTTCAGTTGGCCAAATAGAAATTTTGGCCTTTAACCTCAGGAATTTCAATTTGATAGCCGAAAGAAGACACAAAAAGTTTTCACGTATAGGAGATATTTACAATGACCAATCAGCACAGTATTACGTCCGGACCGTGTTCAAAGATATCATTAAGCACCACAACAGCATTATTAGGTAAGTTATCTCGAGCCGTTTAGTAACCTTTGTGTGTAGGTAACTGTATCTCTCAACTGATCGGCATCGTAACGGTATCTCTTCCCCACGACACAAGCTAGTGAGTTCACTAGCTTGCATGCTACAGGTCGAAAACTCACGGTCACCTCGCTTACATGGGGTGTCCACCCCATGTAAGCGAGCCGACCAAGGTGACGGCTTGGTACTGCGATGTTGACCGCGAGCCGTCAACCAGCCGTTCCCTCGCTCGTCATAAGCGCGAAGGCTCCCAGCTGTAACCACGCTGATGCCTCGGAGGAGCCGAGGCGTTTCTGCTACGTGCTTAGTGTAGTATAACGGAACGCAGCCTTGTAACCCCTCTCCCTCTAATAGCTCCCCTCACCCTTCTTGATACGGGAACACGGGTGACAAATTGTAAGCGAACTCGTTATTATTAAAATATTATTTTTTTGCAAGAAGATTTTATAACAAATAAAACCACAGTCCTCGCACACAATTATTATTAACAATACATGGCGCAGCCGGTAGGTATTCTAGATACCCATATAGTCTTGTTTTCCCGTATTCTACTGCATCGCAAGAAGCTAGGCTTCTCTTGCGTAATTTAGTTAGATATTCATAAAACTCGTCTATTTCAACGTTTTTTCTTTTATTATAAAAACACGTTTGCTTAAGAATTCAGCCGTCGACTCACAAAAGTAATAAAATAAAAAGGTCAAGTAGGTGCCTTCATTTTTAAATATTATTCACGCTTCGTATTTGAACCTTTCACGCGTAAGAATTACGATATTATGCTCACATACTTTACCCACCGACCACATTTTACCGGCAGATGCGGCCTCGGGGCCCAGGGGCACTGTTACTCTCACCTGCGCGATATTTTTTTGATTTCAGATACGTGTCGCTGATCGAGAGCGCATTCAGCCTGGCCTCCGCTTTGCAATTAATGCTGAGCGTTATGGTTCTCTGTTTGGTTGGGATACAATTTCTTTCGGTAAACAGTTTTATATCCTTTTTTGTTTCTGGTTTTTGCACCATTCATGCGGGTTTCATCGGAATCTACAACACTAAATTTTGAAAGCGGCAAAGAGGAACGAAAATCTTTTGTAAAAAATGGATGCCATCTAGCCATTTTTCTTCAAAAAATGTACACTTAGGTACCAGAATGTTGCTCTTTCTTTGTAGTAGAAAGGAGAGGGAGTGTTTTAAGGGTACAAACTGGACTGATTTTTATCACTCATTGTATAAAAATGTTCACCAAATCATTTTGTTCAATACTAAGTGTCAAAGTAACATTTCTCCTATACATCCCAGCTACGAACACGCGCTAGGCGTGACCGACGGCACAGTGAACTTTTTGTAATACCTTACGTATGTTGCCAATTAACGAATGGGCGCTGAGCATTTCGACCAAGTAATGGACAGAAAATTCTCTCAAGCGTAGCTAGTCTTTACAAAATAGGTAACTGCGAAAACACACTATATGAGTACTTCCAAGTGCTTTAAAATAACATTTGTAACAGGCAACATAGAATATTTACGAGACTGTAAAGCGACATAGTATTTTATTCGTAAGTTTGTGATATGCCTTACTTACGAGTTATGAGATAGCTATGATAAATATTACTACGTCATGGAGAATAAAAATAAAATTGCATTCGTACCTAGATCGAAGAACCAATGAGCCACCCCATACAAATCGCGTGGATGGCGATTTATCTGACGTGCATGCTTATCGAAGTCTTCATCATCTGCTGGTTTGGAGATGAACTCATATGGAAGGTAAATTGGTTGTTTCATATCGATGCTGTTATAAACCCTAAATTACAATGACGGAAATTTTACTTAAGTACCATCTTTCATATTTTTAGGTAAGGTTTTCCAATACAAAATCATATTTTATTTTCTACTGAAAACGAGAACACATAAACACGAGAAAAATAAAACTGGGACTGGGATTCGAATCTAAGTTACCCGATATTCCATAGGGCTTGGTATATCGTGAATACAAGCGTCAATTCATCATCAATATTGCATTGATATTATACGCGTCACTTTTGTTTTATATGTGTACTCGTCTCAATACAAATTAAAAAGTAATAAGCCCTGCTAAACGTTTCTAAATTTCTTCGTTCGCGACAAAACCTTGACTGTCACGGATTCACTGGGACACGTAGAGTTCCATACAAGAGTCGCCGTTAATATGCACGATTTGTGAATGGTTCTTACAATCGTGCCATTTCATCAGAAATGAAAAAAAATCCCATAACATAGTGCACTACTAATAGCGCACGTCCATAATAAGTGATGTGATTTATCGCAAGATTAAACGACATTAAAAAAACTTTTTGGTTTTGCCATAGAATTTAAAAATACTCAATAAATAAATAGTACACATACGCATCATAATCTCGTACACACCCTTACCTTGTTATCTTACGTGACTTTTTTTGAAATTCTCCCCTTCCCTTCGAATATCACGTGATAAATAGCGGCTCTTTAGAAAATTAATGTGATTTCAGAGCAAGGAGCTGCGGCAAGCAGCATTCGACGCCCCCTGGCCTACAACGGACCCCAAGACAGCCATGTTTATTATAATCTTCATGGAGCGATGCAAGCGCCCCCTGAGGGTCACGGCGGGCAAAATATTCATTTTATCACTCGACACTTACACTAATGTAAGCATTTTATTTGTCTACTTTAGATAATGGCGTATAAAAACTTTGTGCAAAGTTTTTTGAGTAACAGCCGCTTTGCTCTGTTCTTGTTAGCAGATATTCGGGAATGAACATGCCGAAGTTCTTTTGTTGTTTTTTTTATTTTTTGATTTGTTTGACGTTTCACCTTATGTCACCTGATAAGGAGTAGACGAGTGGGTTCGCGATTACGGCTTGAGGTTCTTGGGCGATACAGATACTGAGTAACCTTCTCATGTTACTATTCCATATTACTTTTCTTTAGAATATTAGGACTACATTTGGGTAAAAATAGGATGTAGACATCACTTTTCATGCCTTCACAAAGTAATTTGGAACGTAGGAGTGAGTCTTGTAATAAGGTCCGACAGATTGGCATCACATATGCCGCTAATGCAAGATCGATGGTATCGAACAACATCGATCGATAAGTTTATCCGTCGATCAGCCAACGCTACCACGCTAATCGATCGTAATAAATCGATGTTGATCGATGACATCAAGCGATGATCGATGGATTGGTATGGTAACACCCTAATTCGATCAACATGAGGAACACAGTGAGCCAAGAGATGCGAGTGCTCTGAAAGTGACCCCGAAAAACATTTGCACTTAAAAAAATACATTTCTCTGAGAAATCTTTTGGTGGGTAAATCTCTAATTATTCAAATAGTTCTTACCTAATTTGTAATTTACCTACATTAAATCGTTCAGTTAGATGTTAGAGTTAAAGGTAGGTATTTTATGATGTAAAATGTGAATATATTTTCCATCTCGCTTCTCGTGCAGAGGGTGTGTTTCCCGACGCAATATACATTAGTGCAAGGAGAGCACCTAAAAAGTCTTAATCACTCAAGAGTTACTCAATCTCTTTCCTGGGTCTGTTTGTTTGGTTCAGCAGTTCTTGCCATTAAATATGTTTGTCTCAAGAAATTTTGCTGCAAAGTATGAGTGCTTAAATTTATAAGAAGTAAATTGTACAACAAGTGTACAAAACGTGTCATTTCACGTTTAATGGACGAGTTATACGCTCTGTGTTTAGCTTCGATTGTGTGGAAGACCAAAAAAAAATAATTTGCATTTTTCGTGCTTCATAAATTTAATCACTCTTCAACGCAGGTCTGGAAGTAAAAAAAACAGAATGTACTTGCTTCTCTTCCCGCGCAGATGGTAAAAACCCATCGAGGGAATGGGCGGAAAATCATAGGAATCCCGTTATAGGCGATGCGGCTAGCAACCCATCACTATTTTGATTCCCGTTACCACAATCATGCTAAACGTGGCCTTTATGTCTTGCTACCTTAGGTTCTGTCTATCCCGTAAAGGATAAAGACGTGATCTATGTATGTATGTATAAATTGAATGCTCTGTTATATTTCACGAGCTATATTTTCACGCATATTTATTTCTATGATAACTTATTAATATTAATTGTGGTTAGTTTTATTTATTTATAACATGTGGATTATAAAAGGCTAAAAAAACGTGCTAAAGTTGTAATGTTTATTGCTATTAGCGCTGATTGTCTTAGTCTTAGATGAAGATTTTACTTTATGCACGAGAACATAAAAACTCGTTTTATGCAGCTACATCCAGCATAATCTGTACATAACATAATAAGTTATACTATATGAGCATGTGAAGTTAAAAGTTATTTTTTTAATGATTTCAGCTCATCAATTGGGCGTACAAAGCTTTTGCGGTGATGAGAAAAATGAAGAAATAAGCTACTTGGGCTAGGGTAAACTTTTAAGTGAACTTAAAAGATGTTACTTCAATTAGGAAAGCTTAAATAGCGCATAATCCTAGTACCTATTAAAGTTTTAGTGTAGTTTTGTCTGATGCAAGTGAGCTACGTAGCAATTAGTTTGAATAGCAACTGGTGATTAGCAGCAAATCAACTTGATCAAAATAAAGATAAAGTCAACTGCACTGACGACCTGCTTTAGTATGTCTAGCATTAGTGACTACGCAAACTCGTCAGAAATAAAAGCCCGCAGAATATTTAAGGCATCCATTATAGCTGAGCTTAATAGGAATAATTGACGGCAGCGGGCCAAATTAATGTGGATGAAACATGCAACTTTTACCTACTTAGAAGCGTCAATTTTGGCTGCCAGACCTCTTTAAGCGGACTTTTTGTCCTTTTCGTTGTTCGGTTCTACAGAAACCTTATTGTGTGCTTGGTCTCAAAATAATAAAATTATATTTGCACCGAAGATTGAGTTATTTCTAACATTTCATTTATGTTTAGCTTGAATGTTCAAGTTCATGTTCAAAAGCGAAATAAGACAAAGACATTAAAAATATCATTATTATTCGACATACCTCAAATCCTTTGATATTTCGGTAAACAAAAGAAACGTGAATTGATTACATTCCTATGCAAATTGACGACGCCGCCCGCGTGGGGATGACGTAGGTCGAAGCACCCAATAAATTTCATCAGCCGGTTTTATAGGAAATTCCTTCTGTTTCAATGAAACGCCGCTGTAAAAGCAAAAACAATCAATTTGAGAAATGCTAATTTGGAGGCCATCCATTGGACGTAATCAAATTGATGGGACGCTACGTGACTCGGCGTAAATACAGAAAGAACGTCGCGAAATGGTGGAGCGTCACGTGTGTGGATTCGACGTTTCTATCCCCTTTTTGAGACACATTAGGTACATTACTTTCTGAGGCTGATCCCTACACACGGTTCGTTGTTTTCTACAGCGAAAGGAATATAGTTGGATAGCAAGATGTGCTTTCATGTTCCCGTGTTTCACTCAAGCAGCCGGGGAGATAAACCGCGTGTGGTTACTTTCATGTTTACACATAGTAGGTATTTAGAGCTAAACGTGACCTTTAGGTCTTGTTACCCTAGGCTCTGTCTGCCCCATATCTAAGAGATAAAGACGTTATTATTATGTATGTAAGTATGTATTTATAGCTAAGAGAATACTTACTATAATAATCAAAATGATATTATTACAAATGAGATTATGTGGAAATGAGCAGCCAGATTTAACGGTAAATAATGTATATTAAAGCAAAAACATAAAAATAGCCCCCGACGTGTTTACTCACGTCAGTCTCCAAATCAACAAACGTTCATGTTGATGTCATGTCTAAGCACAACGTTCTGTGTTGCTTAGACAACCGTTTAAACAATAACATACATTTAAATAGATTACATTATCAGCCAGTATATTATCAGGCCCTATACAGCTTCTAATCGTGCACTAAGCAATATTTTTGAAACAAATTGAAATATTTTATTACAATATAGTTCACAAGTTATCGTAGAGTTGAGTCAAGCTCATGAGTCATTAGTGAGTATTTCTCATTTTTGTACACACTACCACTTCCATGGATGTCTTATTAATAATTACTAATTACTTCGTCTAATACTTCTAAAAAAAGTATACTTAAGTATACTTATCACACACAATTAACATCAGTATTATCTCAAAACATTTGAGTAATTACATCCACGGTAGTGACATCTATGTAAGTGATAGTGTGCATAAAATGAGAACGACCCAAATACTTATTAAATTCGTTTTTAATGAAACAACCTGATTAGATAAATGTAACGAGACACGACACACAAAAAAGATAAAAATAAAAGTAATTTACGTGCATGTATACCTAAATAGTCAACGCCGTAAACTGAGAGAACAGACGATAACGCCCAAGTTCATGATAACTTTCTCGGTACACTGCACTGCGTAGCGAGACGTCTAAACGTCTCAACTCACGCTAAATTACAATTGGGATATACAACTCGAGTCTGACAGAAGACAGCTCGTCAAAGTTAGCCCACACAACTTTGCCCTAATGAATGAAGACTTTCCAAACTAATTTGCCCCAACGCCGCAATGACAGCGTGCCTTAAAATTAATTATGACTTGTCGGGTATGAATGCGAGAAATTTTGGTACACAGGTTCTTCTGAATAGACCTCTTTTAGTAATTATAACGTTTGTGTGACCATTTACCCAATCACTCGGGAAATTACAGAATCACTAAGTCAATATTATCCGAACTTTGTAACACTAAGTTTCAGACGCCTTTAACCTTTTGACGTGATAACGTCTTATAAATCGATGAACGCCGGCTGCACTCACGAAAAAGCATGACTCATTGCGTTACGTTCCGCGTGACGCCAGAGTGTGCAAGCGAGAGCGCGGAACAAGCGATCGAGTGGCACGATCTTCTCGCGTGACGCCAGAGCTAGCAGTTCGAATATGTTTGTTTATGACGTGAAACTATCTTTCGTAAACCGACTTTGCAGACAATCGGTTTTTTGAAGAGATATTTAGGTAGGTGTTAAGTTCAGCCGCTGTTAAAATGAAGCAGCAATAAAATATAATACTTTAGTATTTAAGCACCTGTGTATGTTAATGAATGAATCGTAAAAAAATAAAGTAAATTATCTAAGCGTACATTAGATAGACATATGAACAAAGGTCTGTCAGAAATAGAAACATTTGATAACATCAGACATACAAGTTACGTGACGAATAAAATAGTTTAACTGTAGTGTGAATATATGACGAAAAATTCAGGTTATTTGTAAATTATTATTATTCATAATAATTCTGGTTAATCCAACATGAAACTGGGAACATCTGCAAAGTACCTAATTGACAAAAATAATCTTCAGCGACGGTTTTGTTTGGTATAATTTGACTATCAAGCTTAAGCCGAAAACCGGCTTAAACCATCCACAATCATGTGAGATCTCGCTGTAACGGTAATCTCAAGGCTCGCTTATAGCAACCGTAGTTATGGAACTTGGATAACATAAGTCTACGTAAGTTCACATAAGTTCACTCTAATGAATGAGAAGTTCACGCTTGTCACTCAGTGATGGTGCTCTCGGCGACTAATGAAATAACTCCGCTGCTATCAAGACTAACACCTGGATTGCAATACGGTGTATTCCGGTGTTAACTTGACCTATTTCGATGGTGAATGGCACTCTGAAAGTAATAGAGAATACGTATTAAATTTATGAGCTAGGGTATGAGGAGAAGAGTGTGTGTCTTTATGTAGTAATAGTCTTCCGTCCTCAGCTTCGCCCGCGATAAATTAATTTTCCCGTAGAAAAAGGTATTTTCCCGCGGTAAAAGTAGCCTATGTCACTCAGTGATAATGTAGCTTTCTAACGGCAAAAGAATTTTTGAAATCGGTTCAGTAGTTTCGGAGCCTATTCAATGCAAACAAACAATAAAAAATTTCCTCTGTATAATATTAGTATAGACTAGCGACCCGCCCCGGCTTCACACGGGAGCAATCAGTGTTTCTCTACTATATTATGCATGTATTATACATACAAACCTTCCTCTTGAATTACTCTATCTATTTAAAAAAAAACGGATCAAAATCCGTTGCGTAGTTTTAAAGATTTAAGCATACAGCATACATAGGGACAGACAGACAGCGAAAAGCGACTTTAGCGATAGTGATTGACGCAGTTGATATCAAAAGAAGAAAATAAATTATCGTATGTAGAAATCTAAGTTAAATCCTATTAACAAACTCAACGTGCGTGTCTGTCGAAAGCATCGTAATAAATTAGGATACCTAATGATAAAAAGACTGAATAAGCTTTAGTGAACTACTCCGAAACTTCACATTTAAGAAATATTTTATTGCATATGCATTATTTTTGTTTGAACATGCGTACCTAAATGCTACATAATACCAAAATCGCTAAAGTAACTTTTGTGCAACTTTCGTAATTCGGAATCAGTCACCTTCCACGACACGTACGTTTTTTATGTTTCACTATAATATTACACATTATAAATTTATTTTGAATCGGGAGTAGAGAATTGATTCAGTGTAGCTACTTAGTAAAAGTACTTTCAATGAAAATTTAGAAATGTGATTTAAAATGATAATATAACCAACGAACTGGTTACAACAAAATGCTCTTAGTCCTGCCTACCAACCCGGAAACAGCCGCAATGTTTGATAGTAACCAAACTCGTACCAGATCAAGACTTTCAACGGCTTTACTTGCGTACCAAAATTATAAAAGTGAACTATCCTACAACTCTAAGCAGTGTTCATAAGTTTATACGAGTCCATGGTGCTTGCCACGTCCTTGTGTTTAAGGAGCGTAAAATTTATCTAGTTGAAATAATCGCGGGCAGACGGAAAGTCGTTACGGCTGGCCAGCAGCCAACCTGGGCCACGCAGCCTGTGCCAACTAGCACTGGCTCACAGTAAAAATGTAATTATACACAGCGCATAACACGGTTATGATAATGGTAAGGAATCAGTTATGTATTCGATTCGACAGTGTAATGCGCAGGCCACAAAGAAGAAACGAGAGACGGGAAAGCAAACGCGTCGCCTCATTAATGATTGTTCATACAAAATGCCGCAGTGCAAGCCACTTTGAAGATACGGGGCGAAGAGATGCTGGCGCATTCAATAGGGTGCCTACGACGTCTCCTCGCCCCGTCTCTTCTGTGTGACCTGAGCCTTTTTATTCTTTAAGTGGCTCTCCATTACTGAAGGTCGGCAGTTAGTTTCTTAAGTATCTTCTTGATGCCGGTACACTCCCTGATATACCGAAGCCATTTTCCTTTCTGCTTTCCTGTCACTTTGCCCTGCTCCTAAACCTAAATCATGCCTAAAATTGTTGTGAAATGCTAAATGCTGAATGCTAAAACTGGGGAACAGGTGTGCATCCATGATTACGAGTCATGCAACTGCGTCGAAATATCGGGAACTCATAAAAATTAATCGCAGTATATATCTCATACAAAACAAAAGTCAACTGTGAATTATTTAAAACTGTTTGTGTTTTATAAATTAGATAAAAATGACAAGGTCACACTCTAAAATCTCTAAATAAACAATAAGATAGTGGTAAGGAATCAATTATTTACGCAAGATCCAGAGGGTGCGACCGGGACTCCATTGCAAAATTCTCCGCTGTCTGTATCACTGGGCTGTATCTTTTGAACAATGACAAAAAAACACCTGATATTTCACAGAAATATAGAAGCACAAAAACGTTTCCCTCCATGTGACAATCTAAAAAAAAATAACCCATAAAAACTGTTACAAAGATCTCTTTTTAAGGACAATATTTAATTTAAAGTATTATGAGTACCTACCTACTTAACTTATATAAACACAAATTACTAGTCGCTTAAGGTAACGAACTGAAAGTATACAGAAAAAATCGCAATTGGAGACAAAAAGCTTTGTAACACAACACTATTCTTGTTTTTAGGATAAATGTTTTAGATATAAATATAGGTCTATTTTCGTACCTTTCTCGTAATCCCGTAATTATGGAATGGGTTGTTACGGTTGGCTTTCTCTTGTTGCATATTACGACTGAACCTATTTGTAATTTGATTTTCCTCGATTTCCATGTCTTTGCCCGTGCCGCTGTCTAATTAAATTTGACTAATTGTGGCGGAACGGCAAGCGAAACAGCAAGATAAATCAGTATATGACTATTCATAAAATAGTAATTTATCTAATGGTAATAAGAATAAATGGGGAAGTAGTGCGAAATGATAACAAAACGATTGTTAACTGAGATGAGTAGAACCTTCAAAGAAATAATTTAATTTCAGAGAACTTTTGCAGTTGGTCCTTGTAGATATTTTCACCTTAGCTACTAACAAGGGTTACATTTTAATTAAAGTAGTTTAGGATAAGACGATAAACATGACAAACATTATGTTAGATTAATACCTATCCAAAGATACTGTCTTAATAATGTCATGACTTTACAATTACGTAATCATCATCTCCAGTCTAATATAGCTATATATAGCTATAGCTACTGGGCACAGGCCTCCTCTCACAATGAGAGGGTTTGGGCTATAGTTCACACGCGGGCCCGATACGGATTGGGAACTTCACACACACCATTGAATTGCTTCGCAGTTAAATAATATAAATTTTCAAATTAGTCATGTCTATTCAATCCATGTTACGATATCGATTTTATAGAACGCGTGTTACTAATAGCTGTAAACTGCAATGTCCGCTATAAATTCATATTCATTAACATGCATCCCTGTACAGCAATTATTAACGTAAATCGAATAGTCATATCGTTGCACACAACGCAATCAAGGAGGCTATCTGCAATGATGAAGTCGTCTCAGTATTGCCAACCGTTTTCCAATATTCCCCATTTTGGACCCGCGCCAGTTAACATTACTTATTCCGGCAAATTCCCGATTAAGCATGACTTGGCCAGGCCACCACCTGACTCTAATTTAGCTGCATGTAACGATTATATTATTATCAATGTCGGGCACACAGCTTTCGCATAAGGGCAAGTATTGACTAACCTTCTTTGCTTTTAGACATTTTGATATCATAAAGCGTAGAAATAATTTATTGAATGAACTAAAACCAATTACTCTGCCACTGCGCGCTTGATGATCCATGGTTACGAAGTGACATATATCCGGAATTTTAACTGACCTTTTTTATTTTCGTGGTAAATTTTTTGGCTTTCAAAATAGGTGACTTTAGCTCTATGTCTATTAAAGTTAGTGTAATAAGAACATAAACACTGGCAGTGTTAAAAAGCCACGTAAAAGAGCCCTTTCTCGCTGCTCACAAAATAGAGTTTTTAATTTTACCAAAACTAAACTTCTATCAGTTTGCTTTCACGTTGAGCGCGTGGTCACAATGCGCCCGAAGAGATGGCATATCGAGCTCTGGCTAATTGCCAAGTGGTTAACACTGACGGCTACGAACAATAATTTTCCAAAACGCCATCTAAATCATACATTTTGGCATATAAACTGAACGTTTTCATCATATCGCCGTCGTGCTAATCGATGTTATCGTTATCACTGTAATTTAAACGGGCATTGACTTCCGTTGTCCATCCATATTTTACTTAGAGTGGTAAATTATTTTATGAGAAAAACAAAACTTATTGAAGACGTGATGCCAACACGTATTACCACTTAGGTTAAGGTACTTATTTTATTTCTTAGTAAATCCAGGGGGAGATAAAAATGTGTATTTGGTATTTTTTGTTCAAATATTGGTAGAATATTCGATACGTTTGACTGGAATTGTACTTGAGTGTCTCATAGTGAAGTCGATCGATAGATAAACAAAATTGATTTCGATCGATTAAAGAATTGAAGATGGACCAACCAACTTGTATAAATCATGCGATTTAAATTGAGAATAGAATACCAACCTCATCTAACAGAAAAGGTAGGTCTACCTTTACCTACGTTGGACTGAAACAGACCCCCTACAGATTAAAATTAAGACGTTGCCCTACTCCTTGGCCCAACAACTTAATGAATAAGAAATACCCACACTAAAGAGATTGGAAGCTATATGAGGGTCGGGCACTACCTATATATTCAATTAGGATTATCCCAATCTATGGCGACGTCCACCACAACCTACTTTGTTCCATAGAGTTCGTTTGAACCACAGGAAAGTTTATAAACGTCTGTTTATTTAGGTTGTGTACTGAAACAACACAACGGGCAGCTGTAATGACACTTTAAATTTTATTATGGTTCAAGCTTGGTGCTTAGAAGTGTAGGATGCGGACCATTATCGTTGACGCCTGCTGCTTGCTTTGTGTTTACTCAACGGTTGTTTTCGCGTTCAGTTGGTAACAATTGAGTGTAAGTAACCTTTGATTTTAATAATAAATAAGCATTACAGGTAGGTACATGATCAGATTATTGATTCGTTCTTATTTGATCCGCCCAATTTGAGAGATAATAATTTTAGGATAGCTTATGCTTATGTGCCTCAGAGGTTTTGAAACTTAACGCAAAGATAATGGTATGGACTAATTGATATATTTACATGACAACGAATTTGGAATTTATTACGCCAACACAATGGAACTGTAGAAAGTTTTTGTTAAAGAAAAAAAATATCATTGACCGGCTTCTTCTGCCAATTAATACCCGTGCACTGCAAGCAATTTGCAGTCTTCATTGACAGTTGGCTTGCAGCCAGAGAGTTTTGGTTGCTGACGAAATTGTTACGGACGCGGAACGGCCGTGCGTTGACCACTGGACAGGAGTACCTAAGTCGAATGGCACATTTGCACTGTCACTCCGTGCGTCTTTTTCCGACTAGCTTAGTTAAAAAGAGACGGAACGAAAAATAGAATGAATCTCAACCACTCGACTTGACCGTTTCAGAGTGGGCGGTGGACGCCCATGCATGACACGTGTGCTACTTGATTGAAACATACTGCGCTCATTGTGGCTTGGAACTTTTTCTCCTTTTATTTCATGTTGGCGTTACTGAGCAGGCCTGTACTAACATTTATGTGGGTAGACAGGTCACACCGAAAACTTTTTTCTTGTAGAAAGGCGAAGAAGGCATGACCGACTACGCGACGCAAAGGAGGATAAGGTTATCAGGTCTATATTTGCTAGTAAGTATGTATGTATTTATGTATGTTTGTTATTTTTGGAGCTCTAGTAACTGAACGAGTGAGCCGATTCTGATGATTCATAAGTAAATCGATTTGTTTAAATCTGGTGATTGTGACCATAGAAAATAATGAAAGTATCTACCTAGAAGAGCTATATCAACGGTGTAGTTTTCAGTAGGTTCGCCAATGAATAGTTCTTTACAAAATAATCTTTACATTTCTCAAGTCATTTTAAATTCTTTTCATGAACAAAACGTTTTATGCAGATGATTTTGACGATTAAAACTTGTCCAGATTCAAATATCAATCTGAATGAAAAAATCGGTAGAGATTTTTTCAAATCACTAATTTTTAAGCCCAATTTAGATTGGCAAATAAAAGTTTTATTACATTGCCAGGCCGTGATCTGAATTGGTTAGAACTCGTCGACCCTGTGGCGCAATGTAATGCAACTTAGGGGAGACCGAGGAGAGTTGAGACAGAGGTGAGTTGATACAAAGCCGATTTCTCTGAACTGTGCCAGTTTACCGGGCTGGTAACTTCGCTAATTCGTTGCTCTTTCTACACTCCACAGTTTGTGTGAAGTTGTGACCTCGCTAACTGTCATAGGTGCAGAGAAAAAGGCTTTGTATCAACTCACCTCTGTCTCAACTCGCCTCGGTCTCCCTACAGGATTTTTATTGCATGTCCGAACTGGCATTTAAACGAAAATTCTTAAAGAAGATTAACATCAATTGAAATCATTAGGACTGCCTGATTACTTAGGTACTTCCAAACCGGACTTCATCATATTGTTTTCTACGAGATTTTATTAATATCGGAAGTGCTGAAAACAATTGCTTCATTCCATTTAACTATTCCTATTTGTACTGCTACAATGACAGCTTAATTGAAATAAAGATCGATCTTCGATGTAATAACGAGCGCCATCAATTACATACCTAATATTGAAATTGTATCGCATAGCAACAGCCTCCTAATAATTAAGATCTCCATTGAGATGTGGTAATTTATTGACTGAACGCTATGGCCGGTTAAATTTGTTCCTCAGATCTATTCTAATAATATTACGGGTAACAATTACAAGAAGAAAGTTATCTGAAAGTATTAGTAGTATGAATTTAATATAGCATTTGATTAGTAGGTACGTTGCGGTAAATACCTGTATTCCTTAATTATTAAAGTACCTACTCTGTCAATTTAATCAAAATAAATTAGAATTCATCCACGTTTTAATTGTGCTGGTAATAGCTGAGGTTTTTAGTGTTATTCACGACGAAGCGAAGGAGCGAAGGGAAGAAAAAAATATAAAAAAATAGAATATAAATCTATCATGTAATATCTAACGCATAAAAATTTAAAAATGCTGTGCACTGTACCTATTAGATACTGGACAAACATGATAAACTCGGTACTTGTATGTATAAACAGTAAAATATTTGCAAAATATCTGTCACCGACGGTCACTGATCCATTTTGACGCAGTCCTGAACTTTATTCTACATTAATGACGTCCATATCTCACCGACCCTACGAATGGACCTTCGTATTTGTCATATAGATTACCTACTTTTTACTTGAGGGAACGTTAGTAATGCGACGTGAAATTTATTATGATATTCGATATTTTATCATATGAACTATTACCGAAATATTTCATTCATAGTACTACTAGCTTCTACCCGCGACTTCTTGTGCGCTGCGTAGAATTATACTATAAACCTTCCTCTTGAATAACTCTATCTATTAAAAAAGACCGCATCAAAATCCGTGGCGTAGTTTTAAAGATCTAAGCATACATAGGGACCGGACAGACATCTGAAACCGACTTTGTTTTATACTATGTTCTTCATTTTTTTCCAGCTACCCACGGTTAAAAAAAATCGAATCTAAATATATCATGTGAAATAAAAGCACACACAAGTATCTTAAAAAGAAAAATATAAAAATCTAAAAAAAATATCATTAACTGACTTAAAATCTATTCGGTTGAACTTGCAAAGTAAATTCGCTTTCCTGTTTGTTACCCAAACGAACGATTTCAAATATATTTTGAATATTTTATACTCAGTCCAGTCAGTCTAAATCCTATTTTATTGAGACGTGTTAAGGACTGTTTGGGCTTGATTTTATTCGAGCATAGGAAAAATGGGAGGTTCGTGTGACGTCATGAAAAATTTATTCCACAATGATAGGGAGGTTAACGAGCTGTAGGTGTTCCTCGTTTAACCTGCCATAAACTCTGCTAATGGGACTTCTGATTTCTCGGCTATAGACTCGAAATCGCCCAAATTACAGAATGAACACGTAAATGTTTCATACGGTTATACAATATCGGCTTTCGACAGCCAATTTAATAAAACTAAGGTACTAGTAAAGTCTAAATAATTCGTTATGTTATGACATTATTTACTATAATGCTTCTTGATAAGCAAGTGGTTTGACTTGGATACAATAGGTTACCATAGGTTATCAGTGAAACTGTATTCACAATGGTTAAGCCAATCATGTGATTAGCGCGAATAAACACAGACAATCCGACAAAATCGTAACAAGTGATCATTATTTTTGTTTATATTGCGTTAGTAAATATTATGAACTGTATTCTCAATTATTGTTCAAATAGGACAGTTACAGTTACGCTAGTTGTAAATATTAGTAGTAGTAGTTAGACTAATTTTACATACCTACTTGTCTAAAATTAATGAAAATGAAAATGAAAATTTATTTTTGCAAATTAGCCGCCAAGGGCTCTTTTACGTGTCTTTTTGAAACTACCATCATTGCCAAGAAGAATGCGCCGCATGAAACTTGGCAGAAAGTCATTTTTTTTCAAAATAAAGGGGGTTCAGTAAGAATACTTAAATTAAATACATTTATAAAAGGGATATATAAGGTCCCCGAGCCTTAAATTATATTAATCTATAGTAGAGATGTATAAAGTCTCTACTAGTCAAAACAAAAAAAAAAAGTTCAGTGGAGGTGTATAACGCCTCCACCGTCAAACAAATTAATTGGAGATGTCTCCAATGTCGAAGAGAAAAGAAATAAAAAATTATGAAATATACATTTCATGTCAAGTAAGTAACCAATAAGCTTTTGGATTCCGAAGGCAAGCTTAGGTCTGCCGCCCCCAATATAATAATAATAAATAATAATATTATATCTAATATTTCAATTATCAAAATATGATTAATAAGATAATTCCCCGTGAAAACGGTGAATGTGGCTGAGTAAGTGATTTGCAATAGGTAATTAAGGGCCATCGAACCAAATTGAAAACTTGATCATTAGACGCTTCTCAATACATCGATCGTTCTTATTCAAATCGCTGCTCGTCGTATTACGTTAATTTAATAATGTGAGTTGTAATTAATTAAGGCTTGATCAACATTTCATAATTTAATTTAAATTACACTTTTGAAGCAATCATTTAGCATAAGGTAATTATTGGATTTAAGACGTGACTGCGCGTGGCGTGACGCGTGTCTTAATATCTCGAAGAAATTTGTTAGATAAGTCGGGAAAATTTAAATGAAGTACCGATTTATTCGGCAACTAGAACAAAGACTTGAACAATTTTTATTTAATTTGTTTAAGTTAGACTAGGTTTAGGTTACTTTTATTCATAGTATTTAGTTATTTTTTTAGTTTTTAATGTACAGTTTTAATGTAATTTTCGTTTACATTAATTAAAAAAATATTCCTTCCTGACATACTTGGCTGTACAGAGAGGTAATGCCGCCAGTGTCTTGGGGTCTATGCCGCAGGAGGGCCTTTTAGATGGTGTTTTCTTTTTATAGTTAGGTATATTTATTTAGTTTTAAGTTTTGTATATTTAGTTAACTTTTAGATTTTATCATAGTTTATTTTTTTTTGTAATTCGAAATAAATATAAATCAATCTTAACTGTTTAAGATGATAGTAATATTGATTTGACTTCTCTGGAAAAACGCAGGAAAACAAAAAAAATAAGTTAATGAAACGTTATTTCTAAATCTACAATTGACAAAACACATAACAAAAGACGTATCTAAATCATGAAATGGTCGGCCTAAAGATAAAACGATGATCGTAATAAGTAAACGATCTTCCTGCTGGAAGCGTTTATCTATAGTTCGTTGAAATACACGGAAATATTTACCTATCATTGAACTTGCAACATGATGGGTATCGGGAATTACTATTGACCTATCAAAAGTACGTAGTAGTAAGTAGTGTGAATTTCGTACATTTACTTTCGTTTAGCTTTAATGAACGATAGGTCTAAATTACGTGAGAAAGTCAAACAGCAAATTCGATACGATTGCCTCATTCCTCTGGCACTTGACGTCCCGAGACTTTAGGCTACTAAACTACAGAGACCGTCGCAGCAGTCGTCGTAATTTATTATAGTGTTCCCAACTCGCAATATGTTCTCAGCGGATCCGTAAAATTTAGATTAGGGCTTAAAAGAGAAAAAGGAAGGGATAGCTTCCGAATGAGCCATTCGCACACGATCGCTGAACTGCTAATGGGGATGCGCACTCCCGCCTTTATTGGAACCCTTGCAACTCGTAAAAGATGATAGTTTTCATTTTATTGGCGTAGTTAAGCTTTATGTGGACACGTTTTCGTTTTCGGACGTTCAGTGGGATTATTTTCTATGTAAAACATTGTAAGTTGTGATAGAAAATTGATGGATATCTATAGATAAAATTTACCAGCGGTGTATATAGAAAATCTAGTGCTCATTGTTTTGTTTATTTTATTTACTCTTGCTACCTGGAATATATAAAATCTAAGGCACAGAGAATTTCCTTACCAGCAGATAAGTTCAGTATGTTAATAATAATAATAACTACTAATTAGTTTTAAGTAAGTATATCTTACTTTCAACTCCGTGACCAGACCCAATAAAAATTACATGAACATTTGCAAGCATAGCTTACATATTCGCAAGAAAAATAGTGCACCCTGTTCATGTTCTAAAACATTATAAATCACATACAATACAAAATCTCCCTTAAAAAGGTTCCTCGGGTAATTCATCACCGTGACAAATACGCGATGAATCAATTCACGAGTTCAAAGGATTACCTAATGCTGCAAAGTACTTCAGAAGGCTCCCAGATCTATCATTCTCTGTCCTTAGGTGACGATACTTTGGAAGTTGCCAGTGACATCGTGAAAAGGAAGGCAGAGACAACATAGACCCGTTGCGGCGCTACTTATTGGCAATGTGTCAAATATACTCACAAAGTGAAAACCGGGGTCAATTACGTTATAAGGGTTCGTTTTGATTTCTAGCAACTATGTTTACCACAGTCGCTCTGCTCAGCTACCCCTTTCTCGTTGGAATTGTATTTTTAAATAGTACTAGCTGTTGCCTGCGACTTTGTTGGTGCAGAATTAAATATAGCCTATGTTTATCAGGGATAATGTTGGATTCTAATGGTGAAATAATTTTTCAAATCGGTCCAGTAGCTTCGCATCCTGTTCAATGTAAACAAATAAACAAACAATCAAATCATTCCTCTTTATAATATTAGTCTAGATAAATGATTGTGTATTAATGGCATTCAGACAAAGGCAACTCTGCTGCGCTTGTTCAGTAAATGTACTTTACAACGGTGTAAAGTCGATTTAGTTTTTAAAACTTTCAATACGGTTTTTAACGATCGTACCAGCTCCGTTGTATTTAAGAAGAAGCGATATAAAAACAATAAGTATTTTAATTTTAACAATAATAACGTCCGTAAAAAGGACGTGATCAACAAGTGTATAGGTATAATATAATACGGCAGGAATATGGAGCGGTTAAGGTAAATTACGTCAGAAACTAAACTCGATGGAACTCGTATTGTTCACTCAAAGCATATTGATTTACGTAGAAAGTAGCACTCAATAACTCCTCTATCTAAAACGGGAGTTCCAATGAGCCGAAGTTAGCTATCTATTGCAAAACTTTCACGTAAAATTACATCTTTCGCGTCGATATTAAATTTCTGTTGTCTCTGGAAATTTACGATGGCGTCTTTGGGAGCTTATTAACAACTCCTAACAGATTGCTTTCGCAATTTATGATATTGTACCTACTTAGATACGCTCTCGCTCACAGCCTTCTGTTTTCTATCATCGTTTAATCATTTTAAACAAAGTTAGAAGTAATGAAAAACCTGCTAGTAACACGAAGCGTTATCAAGTCAAACATCAAACGTTCCTTGGAGAACATTTCGGTTTTAAATTGAACAGCAAGTTTTTACAATTTTTTATTGTTAACTTTTAATATGCCAGAGCTCTGGAACCTCGTACGAGGTAGAGGTACGATAATAATAATATAAAGTATGTATAGTAAGTACTTAAGTCTAACCTAGTTTGACCTGAGTTATAGGTACGTTAGCCACCCAGTCACCCAGCAGAATCGGCGTTATTCAAGCAGGATTAAGGATATACACTGACAATGTCGCTCAGACCCGGGCAATCTGCATAAATACGCGTCGAGCCCTAAAAAAAGAAATCATATTTTTTTATTTTTTGTCATTCAAGAATGTGTAGGTACCTATACCGTTTTTTGTTTTGATTTTCTTTTAACAATGGACATTTCTTTTCGAACACTTACCTTTGATAATTCAGAAAATCCGTCTCAATTTTTTTCCAGTTTTCCAGCATCAGCTTTTATAAAGTCAATTGCAGGAAAAGTACAATGTTGCGAACAATGACGGCGCTTAAAGTATTAGAGCGGCGGAAAAGTATTTGTTGAGTGAAGGTCAGATCCATTAGAAATTAAAATGGAAGTCAAAAGTTTGAAGTGGGATCGTCAAGAAGCAATAGCGCCCCGACAGGTGCTTCCAAACTTTGTTAATAAAAACGATATTGAATGCCAGTGGATCCCCGGGATTTAATCTCTTCTTATTCTGTTTTTATAAGAGACTTGACATCAAATTCTTGATATTATTTCCATTGGGTGAATATCGCTTTTTGACGACAAATTGTAGACACATTCTAGATATTTATAGTATGAATAACTAGATGATAGATAAAAGGTATGCAAGCAAACATTCAAAGCGTGAGCAAAGTAGTACTAGTATTATTTATTCTTGTATAATTTTGAAATTGAATACTAGGTAAGATTTAAGTTTTAGTATTTAATGTTCTTGGAAACCTAATTTATAAATAACTCATTGTGATCCATTTTGTGTAATTATTAAGTGTAAGTTTATTATTATTTTTACTTACCTACAAGGAATCTGGAGATTTTAACGACCGGATACCCTTGTGGGTAGAACTCCTGACTTAGAGAATTGAGGTTCCGAATTCCATCTCCAGTCGAAGCAGAATTATGTATGATGAGTACTACAAAATGTTTGTCAGGACTCTTAAGATTTTTAATGTGTTAAATTATAAATGTATCTATGCATACATAATAATAAGCTTTGCTTAGTCTGAGGCCAGTTCATTGGTGTCAAATTGTCCTTTGACATTCATTTATCTAAACAAACCTCTCATTTAAAATGATATTTTATCCATATTGAAAATTGGCATTACTCTATTAAACGATTAAATATTAAAAGGCGTCTCGAAGCGCGGCCGTTAGAAAGGCTTATCATCACAATAAAGGATTCTCCCCTCAGTTTGAGCGATTTTGACTGGACCCACAATAGGTTTAAGTTAATAGGCTTTATAGTACGGTTCCGGTGGGGAATCTTCCCCGATACCCTTTGGGAGAACGCCAATTTTCGACTTCTTACATGCTGGGGTAACATTCAAGGCTTTAATTTTGAAGGTTTTCAGCACCTGCTTTAATACGACCTGCTCAGCATCAAAGGTATTTATGAAATAGACCTTTATTAAAAACATTTGCAAGTACCAAAAAGACTTTAATCGATGAACATACATGATGATTGCTTGTTAGTGTTTACATGTTGCTAGCGATTGGCAAAGTTAATATTAACATTTCACAGTGGCTCAGCAACCAATGTTCGTAACGCTACCTATTTAAACATAGAAAACAGAAAATATTTATTAGAATATAAAACAGGATTCGTGGAAAAAACAAATGAACGCCGGCATTCATGCAAATAATTTACTTAAGACTTCTTCTGATCCAGCGGAGTCACTTTATCCCCCCCTCTGGTAGAACACTGCGAACACCGAGTACGTCATCCGAGCTACCTGGACCAGGGAAAATGAAGAATTAATTGACGCCATCCTTAAGTTAATGTTAATTTGGATTCGGTAATCACTAATCTCATAA
Organism: Pandemis corylana; assembly: GCA_949127965.1. Classification (NCBI taxonomy): domain Eukaryota; kingdom Metazoa; phylum Arthropoda; class Insecta; order Lepidoptera; family Tortricidae; genus Pandemis; species Pandemis corylana. Next base: position 7,483,155 of record OX421866.1, on the reverse strand, counting down.
TAAATTGCGAGAAAGGAGCTTAATTAATACCTATCACTGGAGCAAAAAAGAAACGATGGAGGAATATCTGTGACAATGAGGTTTACTTGTTTAAATAATTATAAAGCAGTTAAGTAACTTTTGTTCTTATTCCATTATGATAATGCCTAACCAATTATATGATTAATATATTAATCACATGATGTTTTTGTTAAAAATCAGTTATTTCCAAAGTAGAAGTAGAATCCCTAAACTTCAGATATTAAACCAGTGAATTTCAGTGATTTTTTGTGGTGTACGAAATCTTTGCCGACTCATCAAATACATATTTAATCAAAAATGTAATAAAGAATGGTGGATATTAAAGAGCGCTGTTGAACTTGGATACAACTTAGGTACCAATAGCTAAGGCACGTACGTATACATAACTCTTTTATTGTGCCTACTTAAGACAAAGGAAATTAGAGAAGGCCTTAAGGTAGATTTCTAAATGTCAGTGAAAATTAGAACACATAGAAAAATCCGAAAAGTAAAGCTATGGCCGGGAATCGAACCCGGATCCTCGTCATTCCGTGACGCGTGCTATACCCCTACACCACCCATACTCGTAGCACTCGTAGCAGGTGGGTAGTCTCCGAATTTTTCTACCTGTTACTAACTGTCACGTGACCTTTCTTGTTACTATGCGAATTATGGTTATTATGGTTTGCCTTAAGGCAGGTTTAGACTACGACACTTTGGTGTATACATTCAATCAGACACTATAGTGTCTGTGGTTGAACGTTACTGTCGGTGGTTGGTTGTTAAGCTGTTTCGCCTTACATAATATGACCGAAACGGAGATTACTGTCCGACACTTGTGTCACAATATGTGTCGTGGTCTATTCGGGCGTTTGGAGGTCCAATACCAACTTAGGGATCTCCCTAAGACCTGGTTGGTAAGTTTTCTTTTACAATTAAAAAAAAATACAACCCACCGACACAAAGGTGCTATAAGACAGGTCTTGTATCCCGAACGCCTTCAGGACGAGCGGCTTCTGCGCCTGCGCGCAGGCGATTAGTACAAGCCGCCTCACGTCGCGATGCGCGCGCCGGTCTGGCTCGCACAAATGCCAGCCACAGTAAAACACTGCGTGCGAGAGCAGCGATGCCTGTGAGTTGAAATCCTATTAATATCATGTACAAAAATTTGTAAGAATGTATGCATGAATGTACGGATGTTTGGTACTCTTTGATGAAATTTGGCACGGAGATAGATTAATAGTCTTTTACAGGATTTTGTTTATCCCTGACAATTGTGTGGTTCCCGCGGAATAACGATAAACGAATTCTTGACAGATGAAGTCGCGTCGTAAGCAACAGCTAAGGATAATATGATTCTCAAAACAAAACCTCAAATAATCGCTGCGTCTGGCACACAATTTTAACTTAACCCGTTTTCTCGGAGACATTACACGGAGTCAGGTGTCTTTCTTGGTTTGGCATCGGTCGTGCGGAATTCCAGATGCCAAGACATGGCTGCGAGTGAACGGATCAAATTATGATTGTCTCTAGCGCAGCGAAGATGAGGTTTTTTGTAGAACCACACGACAGGCCTTGTACTCCGAAGTTCGCATCGTGCTGTTCCACTCACACTTATTTTTAATTTTTATTAAGTGAATACGGTATGGTGTGATACATACATACATACACAAATCACGTCTTTATCCTTTACGGGATCGATAGAGCCCAAGGTAGCCATATCGCCTATAACATGATTCCAAAGATTTTCGCCCATTCCCTCGATGGGCTTTTACCATCTGCGCGGCAAGAGAAGTAACTGGTACATTCTATGTTTTTTCGATGCTACCAGACCAGCATGGAAGCAACAAACACATATAAACATCGAATTTCAAATTTGGGAGTAAACCCCCAGAACTGCAGAAACAAACTTAAATAATCCAGAATATTACATGGCGTCACGTAATAAATACTTAAAGTGCTATTTTTGCATTTTACGTTAGAAAAAATGGTAATACGAAATTGAATTGACTCATTACTTTAATTTTTTTATTTGGTTTAGGGTTTTCATTCGAAAAATGCGATTTACTTGGGTAGTTGGGTGATTATAGTAAGCAGTTGATTTCTTTTTGCATCAAAACAGATTAGGGAGACGACTACCCAAAGTTATCATTTCAGAATTTTCTAGTGAATGCTATTGATTGGGTATGGTTCAGATTCGGATGATTTAAAACTTCATTTCGCAGATAGAACTGGCTGAATTTAATGAAAGCTAAAAAAACAGATAGGTACCTACCTAAAGCCGTTTGTTACATTCAACCCTAATTTACTGCGGATACAGATATTTCAAACTCTTAGCTGATTGGCAATCTCTGTAATGGGCATTAAATACTTGGATATGATGATTCAATAGAACACAAGTCAGCACTCGTGACCAAACGGCGCGTTATTTAATAGGCACACTGAGTTTTAAGCAAATTGAATTCCTTTTACATTTGGATTTTTTTTCAGAAGAGCTTTTCGGTAAAGGAAAAACATCTATGAAACAAGGCAGTGATTAGATTACATTAGATTAGATTAATATATTTCTATTTGTAAATTGCATTATATTTTTATGTCAAAACATAAAAAAGTCACAAAAAGATCGTCACTTGTAAACAAAATAAAAACTATAAGGTATACAGTAAAATAATTCATACAAAAATAAAAATCAGAAATCCAATAATATACAATCAAGAAATAAATGTCAAGTTCAATCAGTGTTTAAAAAAAATAAAAAAATATGCAATAAAATGCGATAAAATATCAAACAATACGAATATGTATATATATTTTTTAATCAAATGAAAAACAATATGGTACAAAGTACAAATGAAACATGAAACATGGAAAGGAAGGTGCGTGGTGTGTATGAAGTATCAAATATTCAGTAGGCCGCGTCAGGATGGGAACTATAGACCAAGCTCTAACATTTTGAAAGTTAAGTGTGGCCAGCTTTGCGACACATACAGGCAAAGGTGATGATGATGATGAAAATAATTCTACGTATAATGCCCGTAAAATGCACGATTTAAATCGTTGCGTAAAATCATGATTTCGTGTCATAATATTTTAGTTAATCGACTGTGTAATTTGCAAGAAGCAAGCAAGTGTCGAAGGAAGTCTAGGCCTTTTAACCAGCAATTGATCACACAAAGAAGCCTGAAAAGTATTTTGCATACTTATATTCCACGAAACATTTATATAATATCAGCAACAAAGTGTTTATAAAGCAGATAAGCTGTTAACCCCGCGAATCCTGCTTATACAGCAATATTTATTCACCTGATAAGTGATCTCGCCGGCGTTCCAAAGATTAAGAGCGAGTAAAATGAACAGAGAACTCACAAAAGTGTACGTCATGAAAGCATTTGTAAGATCCATGTGTGGCGACAGCTGGAATAAATTGAAAAAAAGGTTATACTGCAGAGCAACAGTTGCAACCCTTAAACACCCACTATGAATTATTATCTTACCGCTAAGCGCAATAAAAGTAAAACAGCTACGGCAGAACTTTCACAGACCTGAAGTGACATTATTATTCCAAATACGCGGTTAATTTCACCAGCGAGGCTGGAAAAATAGAATGAATATCATAAGCTCTTGTACTTGTCAAAAGCAAATAAATAGTAGGTACATGATTAAATAATACGTATGTCTTATTCTTACAACATTAGCTTCTGATGCATAAGTATTCCTTCGAGACAACCTGATCGTAGATTCTCTACAGCGTCCTTTTTATCTATCGTCAGTATATCTTTGTCGAATTGTTCTCGAATTTTCTCAAAATGCCGCCTTAGTGTGATGAACTTAAACGCGATGCAAATTAGAAAAGTTATCGGCATGCAGTCCGCAGACATCATCGGCAACATCATGTACAACCAAGTTATGTAGAAAAACACGCGGAATCCACCAGCGGTCACGGAAGTGTCCTCGTAGTAAGGGAAATATGTCACAACTGTGTAGAAGGGTGCACCTGAATCACAAACGATACATGAGCGCGTAAGTGTAATCTCAAACGTGAAACGAAATTAATACAGTAGCAGTTCTTTCCAAAGCAACTCTTACCTTCGACAACCGCCTTCCTGGTACTTTCGACACCGTAGGCGATGAGAGACAAGTAAACAGATATCACGTAAATCAAAATTCCATATTTGGCCTTCTTATATTGCTTCTTCATTACTTTTTCCTCCTCGAAATTTTCGCCGACAGTAGCCATTTCACGATTCAACTTTTTTATGGAGTCTTTGTGGTACAACAAGAGAAACATTTTAGTCAGCACGATGTTGTGGATGGCCGCAAACATGACAGCTGAATTTTTTTCCACGGCGGGAAACGAACCGAAAGCGGCAGCCACGTTTTCCAGGAAAATCATCGTAGTGTAAATGGCAAAAGAAATGAAGCTGTATAATTTGTACATAATTGTTTCGTGGTGTATGTCTTCATACCAGCAATTCCCTGCACCTGCATAATATACATACTTACAGAAATTTCTTAGCAAAAGCTTCGTTTTTATAAACATTTTACAATGCGTGTTGCTAGCCTACGGCAGCTTGATCTTTTTGAATTTACCGATAGTACAAATTGTACGTTCGTTCTCTGCCGTATATTGAGTAGTAATGAAACAAAGCCAATTAATTGATGACATCGATGACAAAATATTTCACAGATGTTAAAGTATAATTGCGAACTGTAGGTATTAATTACGATATACGAAAATTAAGAAAGTTTGTTGTCAGTGAAACTCCTGTTTTGTCGTAAATTAATTGCGGGCTCTGTTAATTAATTCATTGTAATTGGGTCGTTAATGTGAAAATAAATTATAGCTGACTATACTTGTAATTGAGTGTGTAAATGTTTCGATTAGTTGGCTACAGGAGAAAGAAAAAACTTTAAATGTATTCGACTTTATCAATTGTTTGAGTATGGTCTTATGCATGAACGAGAATGATTACCTAACATACATAATCGTCCGTGTAGCCAATTCTTTTAAATTTCTCTAACAAGACATTTGATAATAAGGCCCTCAGGTATAATTTTTGAAAGATCTAGAATACCCGAAAACAATCTGAACAGTGGAATTTATTGAATTGAACTCACTGGCGAAAATATTTCCTATACCGTTGGCAATTCTGAGAAACTTAAACTATTTGAATTAAATTCGGCTGTCAAAGTTATGATGAAACTCAATTTGTACTCCACGCTGGGAGTATGTGGTTCCTACAAATTTAATAGAGCTGTTTAGGCGCGGCCACCCCGAGCTATCATGTAGCTTCGACAAGTTTGCACCGGCTTTTAAATGGGCTCTCGTCGGTGTGATTTCATACACTCACAAATGAGATTCAATTGTGACTTCTATGTACCTATGACTATGAATTAACTATTCCTTTATAACGGACTGTTAAATGAATGAAGTTCTTAGATTTGTTTGTTTAGGAGCTTTATTTTTTGTTTGATTCTTGCTACTACTATGGAATACAACGGTCTGTGTATTTAGTTTAGCTGTATTATACTAATGTGGTTTCTTTCTGCCAATACATGAAGGAAGAGGACCCTCATATTGCTTTGGTTTAGGCAAATCGGTGGAAGTCAGCCTAACTGTAGAATCACCTTCAGCTTCATACTTTGACTTTACACCACGCGGCCGTATTCTTAGCCGAAGTCCACATATTCTGCGGGAACCCTCAGGTTCACTCCCCTACCATCTAGGCTTAAGTGCCTCTCAACGCGCAGCTCCCTCGCAACTAAAGCTATGACCATTAGGGTCAACAACACACTTTACTCTACCGCGAAGCTGAATAAGAATTACGATTTTAATGACAGACTGTAATGCACGTAATTGTTGCGTTTGACTGCACCCTTTTAGCAGTTTTTTAAGGTTTAATTTGTCTTTAGACAATTAAAAGAAAAAGAAATATGAAGAAAAAACGTCCCACTTCAGTTGAAATAAATAACCGAAGAAGGCCTTACTCTTTGAGAAATTTTTATGTGTAATCTTACTTATTTTTCTTCTTTCGGGTTCTGTTTACTTCCCGGTAAAGCAACAATTTTGCTTCCTAGTAAATCACAAAAATTTGTTATGCTATTTTGTTCTGATAACTAATAAACTAATTTACAGCTGTAAACATTCGACAAGAATAAATTTTACTTAAATTCTTGATCCACACAAATTGCTACCTACTTCTTTGTAAAGTTAAGTTAATGAGCAACCGCGAAAATATTAACTTATTCGTAACTTAAATAAATCGAACATATACTTTAAAATCTATCAGAAAATTACAAACCGCCCTATGACGACGCAAGCTAATTAATAAATAGGTAGGAGTACGATTTTCATAACTATTCGGGAAAAGGGTAGTCCTTGCCCTCGCCAATGCCTTTTTACTTGTTCAAGGAGCATTTACAGTCTGGTCTTTCAATTAACACACCGCGCATCCTTTAGCGGATACTTCGATATAACTAAATGGGTAACCTTACAGGGAAAAACACTTAGAATTGGCCACTATATCAGGGCACCTGATCACGTAAGCGGAAATCTGCCTGGCAAATAATACACCTTTACCCTTTACCCAATTTGTATTCAGTGGGGGAACGCGAACCCGGCGTGGATTACAAAACTGTGTTTGGGAACAGACTGTGAACAGCTTTAACGCCTTAACATGGATTAGACAGACAGACCCGGGCGACTATATTACTGCGCCTACTCAAAATTTATTGAACAACTTTTATAAGTGCCCCTAAGTAATAACTCAGTGTTAATTGGAAAAATTACGGTGTAATTTTTTACGAATTCAGATTAAATTTCCTTTGTGAAATGCCAGCCGGGAGCAAAAATTGTGAGGGCAGTCTTTTGTTTCAATATTTACCAGATAAATTTTAAATCTTCAAGATAAGGTCAGGGACATTAGTGATATAAATCCGTTACGGTTGAGTTATAACCGTATGTGGATCCGTCATTCCAACAGCTGGTTTCCACGTAAACTTCAGTATTTTCTAGAGTTTGTCTGGTATAACTAAAGAACAAAGAAATACTTACCTACCTACCTTAAATTCTTTCTGTACCTTTTCTAGTTAGGTAAAATAAAGAATTTAAAAATATTTATAAGCTGCTAAAAATGTTCAACTCAGAATTGCGCTATTTCATAGAATCGTAAGACTTATTTCACGGAAAACTAAAGCTTACCTACCAAACTTTTAGATAAAACTAGCTGTTGCCCGCGGCTTCGCTCCCGTTTTTTTTTCTTCTAAATTTCAATATGAAAAATATATAGGTAGTAGCCGATTCTCAGACCTACTGAATACGCATATAAAATTTGGTAAGAATCGGTAAAGCCGTTTCGGAGGAGTACGGGAACGAACATTGTGACACGAGAATTTTATATAGATAAAATATAAATACAGTAAAACTGAATTCGGAATATTTAGTCTCGGAAAAAGAACAGATCATATTGAATTCTGTAAATCCCTATTTTAATATATTAGGTATAATTATCTTCTATCTAGTTTGCTTAGATCATTGTTTAGATGCACAGATATTAACTACGTTGACTCAACGTCTGGAGCTGTTTGTCTATAACATGAAGGCTAGTGTTTTAGTTGGCTAGTCTACTACTAAAACTAAAAAAATATTTACTCAATTGATATTTAGGTAGGTACTAGCAATAAGTTCACAGATAATATTAATAGGTTCTATATACATACATACATACATAAATCACGTCTTTATCCCTTACGGGGTTGACAGAGCCTAAGGTAACAAGACCTAAAAGTCACGTTTAGCATGATTCTGGGCGTATAGATGAAAAGGGGAGTCAAAGTAGGATACTTAGCTTCCTAGCCTATTCGTACATATCCCTGATGAATACCACCTATTGATTGTAGCGTTATAAATCACGTTGTACACTCGAGGAAACAAGTCCAATTTATTTCAGCCGATAGTACAATGCCAATGCATAAATAAATCCCAATCCTGTCCCAGAACTGGAACAGCAAATGTAACTTAAGCAGTCTAATTCAATTGTTCCGAAACAACATTGAAATCATCGCGGCTACAGTTCAGTTTTGAACTCCTTATTTATTCGAACGTTAATAACATTTGGCATAGATGTACTCTATCAACGGAGCGGATAATAACCCACATTTATATAAGTACTCCGCTACAGGCTATCTCGTTGAAGCGTTTGAACTAAAGCTTACCTCTGAAACTGTACAAACACCTCTAATGAGCGATAATTCTCGCCGGCTAGAAGATTTACACACTCTGTAAGGATAGGTTAGGTGGGATAGGCTCCCACTGAGAGATCCAACCCCGATACTACAATATATCAATGGCAGGTTCCCTGAGGATAAACTGTGTGGGTCACGTACTGGAAGTGTTTTTCGACGGACCCAAGCATTATCTGCCGCTGAGGGAAAAACTTCTAACATCTGATCCCTGCGTCGGAATTATTTTAACAAATACTCTGCGCTTTTGCGAAGGAGGCTGTTTATAACGAACGATATTCATTCAGACACTATTTCAGTTTTTTCGCTTTTACTTTAAGCAAATCGCTTAAAAATCGATTAAGCCATCTCTGAGACTACCGCGAACAAACGCACAGAGGCATTTGAGACTTTTTAATGGTGTTTAATAACTCATAATAACTTGAAATAATAATTTCTAGAACTTTACTTTAGTCCTTGTACACACAAGGACTAAGGTTTTTCATGCACAAATAGCGACCGTTTACAATTTCATTATGAATAACAGATTGTATAGCTTTAATGTAGTATAATATCATTTCATACCAAAACTATTGGAATTCTTTGTTTACTAACGGAACCTTAAAAATGGTTTTGAGCTCCGTACAACCAATTTCGATAAAGTTGTCCAAGACGTCATTGCTTTGTTATATCGTCGTCGTATTAATAATTCTTCGTTTATTAAAAATTAAAAATGTATTTTTAAAAATACAAGCGAAGTTAATGTTGTTCGAATTAGTCTTAAAATAAAAAAATTATAGTGCCATCAAACAAAAGATACGAAATTAGTTTGAAGTAGGAAATCATTCCGTTTCATAATTCTGTAGAGTCAAGTAGAACTTCTTGTCTGTAGGGTAGGTACTAGCTACAGTTTCAGTGAAGTTGAGAAAAGGTCATTTTAAAGTTAAATTAGCAGGAAAGTTTCACGATTCCAATGCAAGCCTTGGAGTAAACGTCGGCACTTCCAAGTCAAATTATAAGAGTAAGACTAGTCACTGAGTAACCCGTTTAGAACCTAATTAAGTATTACTAAGACGCAATTATTGATCAAGTTTTGACTTAACACAGTTTATGAACAAATCTTGATTATCTATATCTTCTAAACAGAGCGTAACCTTAACAAGATATCTAATAAGTATATCAGAAATTATGTGCCTAAATTTGTCACGCAGACTCGATAGAATTGAATATTTTTTTTTTTAATTCGACATCTTGAAGAAAATATTATGCGTAAATTCATATTAGATTCCATTCTATCCCTTATCGCACACTCAATGCGTATCTTTACCCTTAATTTGACAGTGTGTACTACATACAGTGCACATGGTCTAAGAATATTTTTTTGTATTTTTTATTAACATGGAATTTTTAGGACTCTAAAATTACGATGAGGTTCGTACTATGCTTTTATTCTTAAAAGGGGATTTTTCTCAAACATTGATACTCTGTGATATTTACATTACGTACTAAAATAAGGCACCAAGTAAGAGAATTGAATGAATTACCTACTTGCTCCCGCTGGAAAACTAGAAGTCGTATCAAATTACGCGCCGATCAGGTTTTAATTTATTAAATTTATCAGTAAATCAATACCCATTTGGTGAGTTTTATCTCTTATGTGCCTACAAGCTAGCGCCACTAAAACCGATTTATACCCATAATTAAAAATAAACAAACTATGGCAAGATTACCGAGCTAGTCGCACATATATGCTTATTCAGATTTGACACTGATGGATGATTCGCTGAATGATGATGGTTGGTGTTTGCATTTTTTTACTCAAACGTTTCCATCATTTTATCCTACAGTATTTTTAGCGCAGTAAAATTGTAAAGCCGCGTTTATTTTACCCCGAAACAACGGGAACAATGTAAGCTAAACGTGAACAACGTAGACTAATTAAAAGCCCTTTTCTGGCCGAGCTCGAAACTAGGTCTTCATTGTTTCTAGCAAGCTGGGTGTCGGCCACTGACAGATGGAATGTTAACGTTACGGTGCATAAATCATACGACCAGCATCGGCTCACTTAACATCGTAACACGACATATATACTACAATACAAAAATAAACTGCTTTTTGCACGGAACATTTTATTAATGAACAAAAATATTTATCTTGTTAATCCGCTACCAGACTTGCAATATGCCTCTATAAAATAATAGGTAGGTACGGTATTTTTACGGTTGCATGCAAATGCACAATGCTCTGCTTTTACACAAATCACATAGTTATTATTTCACACAAACTTAACTATCTCCAATACTACACGAAAACGCTACGGTGTTTTCAAACCCTGCACAACACAGTTTTCAAAGTTTAGAACGTTTACCGAGAACACAACTGTACAGCTTGCAAACCAATGACGTACCCATATAATTTTTCCAAACAAAACATAAAACTACTGCAAGATACCCTTACATTTTTCCCAAAAACTACCTTCAATTATTTAAACGGCTTGTACGGAAAAAACAAAGACGGTAGACTCTTCCCGGTTGTGTATTACCAAATTCGCCCAACATCGCAACAAATGTGACGAAACCAAGTTAAAATTGGGTTATTAGAAGAAGAAGAAAAAAATCGTAATGGTTCTCCGGCCTGACTGACGCGCAAACAAAACATTTTAAAGCAAACAACCGCAAATCCCCTTTCCCCTTTCATAAAAAAAGCAATAAACAGACACCGAATATATTTTACGAGACAAAATCGGCTCGAAAACGCGAAATGGGCTCGATATCGGATAGTGAACGCCAATCTCATGCCGAAAGCAAGAACGCCGCAGATTTATGCCACCAGTTATTGCACATTTGCGGCAAATGTGCAGCTAGCTGCACTCGCTCTGAATATTTCACACCTCCAAGAGAGCGCTTAGCACATAGTAAAAATATGAACACTCTATTTACCTTTGTTATTGCTCTATCAAATAGTATTCGGTCGGGAGCAAGTATTATGTAAACGAGCAGCCAGTAAACACTAGTTTTCTTATTCATAAACGTATTATGTTTACGGAAATTAAACGCTTGCCTAATAATGATCATGAAACAAACAAATTTAATGTATGTACTTGACTAGTAAACGACTTATTGTTAAAGGAAAATGAATGTTTTATTTGTGTCTAGCAAACACAAATGTCTAAGTGACAGATAAAGCCAAACGACCGTGAAGTTAACACAAACTTAATATGAGTTTATAAACATATTCCCTTATTTGAGTTAATAACATAAGCCTTTAGGGGTAAGTACAAAATGTGTGATAATGTTTTATTTTATGGTAGTTTTGTACAAGTATTCTATTTAAGTTCAAGTGGTTTTTTTTTCAAAGAATGGAGTCTGGCGATAATTTTGTAAAGCCTTATTTGTCCAGTCATTATTAGATCATCAATCATTTGATCAAATGCTGAGGCACAACGCTTGTTAATTCCTGTAACTTAACTTTCCTTTATTGGCTTTACCTGTCACTGTGCCATTTGCCTTTGTCAGACACAGACAAAATAAAAGTTTTCCTTTACATAAACTACTTATCACTACATAGTATAAAACAAAGTCGCTTTCTCGGTCCTTATGTCCCTATGTCCCTATGTATGCTTATATCTTCAAAACTACACAACGGATTTTGATGCGGGTTTTTTTAATAGATAGAGTGATTCAAGAGGAAGGTTTTTATGTATAATTCTACGCAGACGAAGTCGCGGGCAGAAGCTATTGAATTAATAATTCAGCTAATCGTTTACCTGGCTTACTTTAAGTTAGAGTATATTAATTTTAAAACTATTTCAAAAAGTAACCCCCCACAATCCAGATATGAACACCATGTTTACAAATTCCATATAATATTTATGTGTGTTAGCTGAATATTCACGCCGGAAATTGAACTTGCGTGCTACACAAATATTTGATATTTTTTATAGCAAGCATGGTTGAGAATGTAACGTTTGTGTCAAGAACTATTTATTGACTCAGGCATTACTTTGTGGAGGTCCATATTAACTAACAAAATATATCTATCTTGCTAGGTACTCCTTTGTCCGTAGTGGTAGCAGAGTAGCAAGGTAAATTTTAAAACTATTTCAAAAAAATTGGGAGTAGGTAGCATTGTAAGGAGTTAAATAGTTAATTAAAAACTAGATCAGTAAAGCAAATCAATTAAAAATGATTTTTTTTAATTGAAACTGTTTTCCTACCCCTTTGGTCTCTTTAAAGTAATTTTTGTTTGGATACGACTCGTTTTATAGCGCAGTGCATTGCAGCGTAAATTTTATAGCGAAAAGCGGAGCCACAGACCTAAAGTAAACTATACTAAACTTTTGCTCTAAATAGAACAACTAATTTGAAAAGACAAACAGCACGGGAAAAAGCCCTGGTGGCCTAGTGGTTTGACCTATGGTCTCTCAAGCAGAGCATTGTGGGTTCGAATCCCGGGCTCACATCTTTGTGTTTTTCGGAATTTGTATACGAAATTAATTTTGAAATTTACCTTGAGCTTTTCAGTGATGAAAAATATCGTAAAGGAAACTGCACACATCTGCAAAGCAATTCAATGGTGTGTGTGTGTGAAGTTCCCAGTCTACGTTGGGCCCGCGTGGGAACTAACTATAGTTATACTATACTATATTCTGAGAGAACCTGGTCCGCGCCGTTTATTTCATGATAGGATTCTGTCTGCGCAGAATTCGTTTATCGCTATCCCGCGGGGACAATGCAATTTTCTGGGATAACAACTATCCTAGGTCCTTCCCGGGGACTGAAACTATATTTGTACCAAATTTCACTAAAATCGGTTTAGTGGTTTAGGCGTGAAAGCGTAACAGACAGATAGACAGAGTTACTTTCCTATTTATAATATTAGTAAGGACTAGTAAGGATAAGGGAGTGAATGAATTTTTAAGATTAATGATAGTACTATTTTTAATTCAATGAATGTTTTGATTATATCAACATAATTATTCCAATTACCTAAAACAAAGCTGTTGTAGATTGCTGAGGAGTTATTGAAATCTTACAGATAAATATATTTTTCACCTCACTTGCTCGAAAAGGCTGTCTTTCTCCTTCAAAATCTGCGTAGAAAAGGGCTTTTTCCACGCTTGCGTGCAAAAGGTTTTTGAAATTCGAACGTGACGATGACCACCATTGCCCACCTACTCATATACTCAGAAATTAGAACTTTGAACTTCGTATGTTGTCGTCTCGCTTATACGAATAGTACTTAATTAGGTGAATGAGAAGGACGGAATAATACGAACTTCAAATGTCGAACTTGTTATCAGACTCGTAACTTTTTCATCCGATAAAAAAAACATAATGTCACGTTCAGAAACGCGATCCGGTATCCATTATTAATTTATTTTAAAATCCGTTACTTCCTAAGTTATTTTCAAGATTTGCTAACTTTCGTTGCTAAAAGAAAAAACGATATTGATTTTTATTAATTACCTATTTTAACTTGTGGTTAGCCACAAAAATAGCAACCAAGCAGGAAAAAACAGATATTATGATGCAAATTCAGAACGCGCCCCATTTTTTTTTAATTCAGTCTAGTTAGTGCGATTTTTTAACTTTCTTTTTAAAAATATATTAATGTATGATTAGAAAAAAAAGTTTTTAGAGATTGCTCGTCGGGAAACCGAAAAGTTGACCAAAATTGTTGTTTGGTTTATGATAAAACAGTATAGGTAATACACAAGAAATTAATGTGATAGAACAATCAGAAAAAATAGTTTTACTTATTAGATTATTAGACTAGGCTGTATGGGCTTAGATCCTTTTACCTTTCTTGTTTAGAAGGAAAAGAATAAAAAAAACTGATTTACTATTAGACTGTTTTTCTTTCATCCACCATTTTTCTCGCTGTAGTGAGGTGAAAAATTGTGTGTTTCGCTCGGCAGCAAAGTTGTTTAGTATCTCGTGCCTTAAAACCCTCGCGACGCTCAGGATTCTTCTTTTGAACCACTCGCTTCGCTCGTGGTTCAATCATAGAATCCTTCGCTTGCTCGGGTTTCAATTCAGGCACTCGCGCCAAACAAACACTTTGCAACCTTGCATAACAAATAACTATTATTAGCGAAGTAAGACTAAGGAGTACTGGCTTGATTAACCTGATTGGTTTTTAACCAGTTGCAAACACGTTAAAATTGTCCGATGTGATTGCAGTAGCAACTCTATTTCACTTAAGTATACAATTTCATACGCATCGTATTAATTCGGATTAGTGTGAAAGTAGGTAAGACTATTCTCCGCTTTAGCTTAAGCCACGATTTGATTTGCAGTAATCGTGTCTCCGTTGCGCGGTGGTAATTGTGTTTACTTCTCTCTAGCTCGACTACAAGAACTGGCGGCGGCTGGCTTTGTCGAAACGTGTGTCCCTTTCTTACTGAATCAAAATGAAAGAGATGCACTAATGGTACAATGAGGCGTGATTTGTGCTGATACAGGATAAATAAGTGAGCAGAGCTACTTGGTGGCGACAGCGGCGCCTCGGGCTACGGCCGCACCCGCAGGCACCCGGTATAAATAGATTTCGTAAAACTTCAAACTTTTCCCGCAATTTGTCCCACCCTAAGTACAGAGGGCGAAAAGAAAATTAAGTTTACGAAAACAATCTTGATACCTTATCTTTGATTTCGTTACATTTTAAATTGTACGGGGTGAATTTTGATGGAGTAACACAAGATTTAGAAGCTATTTCAACTTCTAAATAAAATTACACTTAGGAATGTTTTTTTTTATAAAGAGAATATTTATTCTTTTATATATTTGTGCTTAGGAGCTTGGTTTGATTTATTATTTGTTAACGACGAAGTGCTTTCGTAAGGTTAACTAGCTTTTGTCCGCAGTATTACAAGTCCGCAGCATTTCTAATCTTCTCTTCGTTCTGCACCAATATACCAAATTAAAACACGTATTTTCTCTATGGCGACTCTATTTTATTTTCATCGTTTCTTCTTGGTCTTATAGTTTAAGAGTCAAACGCTTGTGACTGACATCAAACAGATGGGACGAAAACAAACGACTGAAGCTATGAAACGAAACCCTAGAAATTACAAATACCTACGCAAGGCACGCTCCTCCCGCGACACTCACTCTGCAACACCGAACAACGCTTACTGCTGAGGCTTATAACTAAAATTATAAATTTCATATCTTTTGATTCTATAGATCGGTTTTAATGAAATAAAAACTAAATGTTGCCTTAAGAAAACACGACACATAGATTAAGCTGTTTCAGACAAACAAACACTAATTATCCTATCTTACTCTTACTTCTTACTAATATTAGAAAGGCAAAAGAGTTTTTATTTCGGAACATCGCATAGTTCCCGCGGGATAGCGATAGAGTGTAGGTAGGTAACTACGTAAATATATTGCATTGACAAATAAGTAACTCTAATAATAAATATATTTTCTTAAATATTTTCCATAGACAGACACCGATAAGCTAGTGTTTTGTTATATTTATTATAACAAAAAACAAACTCAAGTAGACCGCTGCAAAGCAAATGAGGTGAATAGAACTAAGCTCGAAATGTTCAGTCCGGTTAACATGAGCGATCTTATAATGTACTTAGCTTTGGAATCCGCATTACCAACTCATTAGGCAACTCTGCTATTAGCATAGAAAATTTACATAGATAGCAGTTTTATACGTTTAGGCGGATTTTTGACGTGGCTTGGGTGCACTTTAATACCTACTTAGTTATAGCTTATGGCACACAAACTACAACGTCATAAATCCACAACTTTACTTTGTTACCAACTTAACATTTCACGAGTGATCATTGATCAATAAATAGGTTAGGATACTCTAACTCATGATCGTAGGCTATTAATTACCTAGATTCTAGCTAACTGTCTACCTAAGGCGGGCATTAACTCGTTAATCCGTTAATCGTCAATTAATGAAGTTAACAATCGGCTTAACGTATTAACTTTTAAGTTAACTTCAAAAAATGATAACGCTCTTACTAACTTCCATTAAATTGAACTTCCAACATGAAACTACCGTGAGACTTAATCATTATTACACATAAACGGATAACTCACGTATAAAGTCGAGTGATGCTCGACATGTTTCGGACTATTTCGTAGTCCTTCTTCCTGGAGCGCTCGCCCCGGCGGCAGCGAAACGAACACTGCGCGCCAGCGCTCTGTTCGCGCGGCTGCTCGACGCAACTGACAGCGGCGCACAACTACCCTCGTTTTCATCGTCATTTTTATTACTGTCAAATGTAGGGCAGCACACAACACTGATCACGTCACTCCGTAAAGGTTCGCTCACACTCACCGTTTGGTCAATATTTAAAACATTTACAAACGTTTATGTGTAATAATAAATTGAACTTCCTTTAACTTTATTCCGTTACATTAGTCGATTTATTAAATATAACACTGCTATCCCATCTAGTGCTCATGGATGTAAATTTTAATTTTCTAATTTTTATTGAAGGAAACATGCACCTAATGCAAATTTAGGATTAATAGTAGCCTTATAAATAAATATGTATGCCTCATAAATAAATATGAGTTCAATTCTTCTTTCTACTTGTTTTTATATTTTTGGTTAACTTTTAACGGTTAACTTTAACTTGCGTTAATTTTACAAAAATTTAACGCTCAACCGATTATCGAAGTTAACTTTTGGATTAACTGTGCCCACCTATGGTGTCTACTTAGCTTTAAGGAATAAGTTCGCCTTGATACATTTTGTTTTCTTTTTCTATGTTCAATATAAAGAGTAAGAGAGAGGTCGATAATGAAACGATAAGAAAATGTACGTCTCAAAAAAACTTGTTGCAGGCCTATGATTGCCTGTTGGTAACAGCTACGCAGTTTTACACTAACCAACCGATGACTATTGGGAGGGGGAGGAAGTGCGGGTGCCAGCCGCAGCGCACCACAATTCTTATTTAACTTTAAATAGCTTTCGAAACGCGAATGAGGTAAGCGGGAGCCCGGAGATTGAGCCGACGGGATCGCGGTGAGCGACCGGCGAACTCCGACAAAGAGTAATGATCGCACACCACCGGACCGACGCCTTCGGTAGCAATACTCTAAAAATTCATGTCTTGTCTTCGGGGTGATGTATCAAACAATCAGGACACCTTTAACTTTTCTAGCAACTGTTACATCTTTTTAAGTAGACTTTTTAACGTTTAAATAACGTAACGTGTGTGTACCAATACGCGGAGTGCACCCCAAAAGGATCGGAAATGAATGCACTGAACACAGCAAGTTTTGTTCTAAGTCTAGCTGCCCTGGGACGGTAATACTTGAAAGATTTTGATTTGTGCACATTATATACTGAGAGCCACCATAGACCAGCCCTTAGTTCTTTAGAGAAGGGTTTTCGACGCAACAAACGTCTTAAACTCGTTCGTGTTGAAGCGTCATTCTATAACAGTTTGTTACCGATATACATATTATACTCGTATACACCGCTAGTCGACCTCGATTTACCAATACTTTAGATATATGTATACCAATATTAGGTTTTTCGTGTCTCAAAACTTACACTAGATTCTATTGTCTGGATGTGTAGTGAGTAGGTATCTTGAATTGAATCATGAGTACTCACAATATTTGCGAATTATATCACAACTTAACTCATAAGTCATGTCTACAGAGCATGAATGATCAATTAAGACTGATAGCGACTATATGCACGGAATCTTTTGTTACTTATTATATTAATCATTTATTACTCACGACAAATTTTAAAACAGACAAAATTAATTAAAAAAAAGTACCTACATAAAATTTAAAATTTACAAAAGCTACATACATTATTAATAAGTACCTAACTAAACAGCCCGCCCTGTAACATTCCGGGCTCATCAAACGCCCCGCGTTGCCGCGTTGAACGGCGATGGACAATCTGCCCCAGAAATGTTAACGAACGCGAAAGTCAAAACCACTGCCGAGTGCCGATAGAGTTAAATATGTAGGTAGATATGTTGTTAAAAGTATAATTCACAAAACGATACTCCTTACTCACGTCAAACGTCTATTGGGAAGCTTTCAAGAAACGGTTCCAATTATGAGACAAAGCTAGTCAAACAAAGTACCTTAACTGGCTCTATTGAAAAAGATCAGCGGTGAGGTCCCGGGGACTCGGGCGGTAGATTGTTTGCCATTCCATCGGCAGTCTCCAAACGAAGTTGTTATCTCCGCAGCCTGCACGTTTTGTTGAATTACTAAGAGGGTACAGACAAACGGCCAGTAAGAAACGGGGAACGATCTCCGGCTCGCTCCGAAAGCGATAGTGCTCGACTAGTTACGATAATAAATAGGGGCTTAACGTTAGCAAATGGCCGATTAGGGCATTCTTGACTACAACACGGGCATTCTGATAAAGTTCGCGTTTGTTTGCAACGAGTCTCGTGGGCTATATGGCCGGCGAACGGATTGCTCCCCAGCTAAATCACAACCGTGTTCTTCGATTTGAATGACTCGCTCGTTTGCACCAGTCTGGCTCAGCTGAGATTAATTAGTGTACGCGTACGTACCTATGTAAATTTACACAATACGTAAAATAGTCTAGTCTACCATGCACCTATTTAGAAAACTGTAATTAGGTATTCAACTTTCAGTGATCAGTAATTACATACAAGGTACATAGCCTCATACGAAATGAAAACCATTCTAGACGGGATATTACAATAACTTAATGCAGCATATTTTCTGAATTGTCATTTCAGCACTGAGGCTGCCGTGCGCTGCCTAATACCTATCTAAATGTAACAAGATAATGCTCATCTCCTTAAAATAAACTGTCAGTTGGAAACATCTTGCGCCAAATATCTCCATTAGACCTTTCATTAAGAACAATTAACTGTATATCGCCAACGAGCCTCCGGCGTCGACGTAGGTCTGAACGTTTAGAGCACTTTCGACAACGTGTAATGTTTTAAAATCTCCGACTCATTTGCAATTAATGGTAGCAAAAATACTTTGGCAACAATCGCGTACTGTAGAGTCGCTCTAACGTACATTTACTAAACGTTAATAAGTACATGTGATTCGCAGTACTTTTTAAATCTAACGGTTAAAGTATGCGTAAAATGACATAAAATGATGATGATCGTTCTGCTTTCCTCAACCTTTAACGTGTTAGTTATGGCGTAGGTACCTACCCATAAAAATATTTTTAATTTAAACTAGAACCACAATTTCCAGCAGTTTTCAAGTTATTGTTCAGCAGTTTGCAAAACAAACATAATTACATCAATACCAAGATCTTCGCTTATTTTTGTTATCAGTTAATGATCAAGTTCTGTTTGAGTCAGTCAAAACAAGTATTAACTTGGTTTACATTGTTTCGTTTTCGTTTATCAAAGAGTAATAATAACATAAAAATATCCTCATGTACTAATATGAAACGGCATCATTGTTAACAAACAAAAACGGTAACGTATTGAATAAAAACGCACGATTCATGACGGCATTAAATATTGATAGCATAATCATATATGTCAATAGGCACTAGACTCAGGAACTGAGAGATGTAGAGTTGTAAAAAACTTAATAAGTACTTACTTTTACCTGTAACAGAAAAAAAAGTAAACGTTTTTACTTACTTATTTGTTCACAAATTTTTCTCCTTACTGTGCCTCTTTCTAATTCCAAATTCTATGTATATTCTTATACTGTTCAGGCTATACGGTTGTGGAATTCCTTGCCTATAATCATAAGGCGCGCTAAATCGTTACCCATATTTAAATCTATGTTGAAGGAACACTATCTGTCATCTTGTGCATGAATCTTGTAGCTGGCTTTTTTAGGTATGTGTGTATGTGTCTATTTATATCTCCATTTATTGTAAATGTGTCTTTCATGTATAATATATTATGTATTTCAGTACTTAGTATATTAATATATATTCTAAATTGCACCACCTGCTCAGATCTGTTCTGTTCTCCAGTCCATTATGGTTGCCTGGTAGAGATCGCTCTGTAGCGATAAGGCCGCCTATTGTTACCTTGTAATATTCCGTATACCTTTTTCTGTTTTGGTTGTTATATGTGGTGTTCAATAAACAGTTATTGTATTGTATTGTAATTGTTGTTGTTAGAAATTTATTTTTAAAAGGCCAGTCTTTTTGCTGGGTGTACCTGTATTGTCATCCATTGTAATACATTATGTGCCCCAAATTTCTCGTTAATCCGACCAATAGAAGGTTTTAAGATTTATATAATTTAACCAGAAATGTAAGTTAAAATGTAAGTTAGTAGTTAGTAGCTTGTTAAAAACGTCGTAGAGCGTCTACGGATATCGTAGCATTTACGAATCGCCAATTTGTGATTTCAGGATTGAATTCAAACCATTGATTAGGTAACTTAAGAAGGTATTTGCACTGGCGAGCTTCCTGTATAAATAAGCCTTGTAGATATAATCACAAGGTGGGTCTTATCTTAAGCAAGAGAAGATTACGCAAAATTGTGGTTTGAAGAAATTTACGTTTGGATTAATTTGACGTCGAGAATGAACATTCAATAATCATAATCTTAAACGAAAATTTAACAGAGGATTGATGTTCACGATTTTGTCGAGCGAAGTCATAAATTAAGCAATTAATTAACGCGTGGTAGCGGGCGCGTCTCCACGGGACGCCGTAGTCCGCGGCTTCTCTACCCGACTCATTAGTGCCGAAGCACCGTCCAACTACTCGTAATTTCATTTCCTCCGCGTCTGGGGGACACACAATAACTTATAGCAGTAACTAATAACTGCCGCTTAATTGAAAACCTCTATGTAGATAGTAATAATGATAAAGACGAGGGCTAAAGTGAGGTCATTATTCAAGAGGAAACGGGATAATTACGCAAGAAAACTGAAGAGAGAGAAACTTATTAAGTATTTACAAAGTGAATTACGAAGTTGTACGACGCATGGTCTGCCCTACATCGTAAACATGGAAATACACTGGATGGAAAGGTAAATGTTTGTATTCCATCAATAAATCGGTAGCAAAAAATACTATTTAAATAACAAATTTCATAGGTAGGTACATTTACCTAATTTAACCAGGAAAAATGCGATCATCGATATTTTTAATCCTTTTGCTTTTACAGAGTGTACTGGGCGATACATTTTACAATATGCACAGGTATAATAGTCATGCTTTTGTCGTCGCAGTACTCGAGATACATAGTAAGTCAACAGCATTGTTCGTTTGTGTTGTACGAGTAGAATTTTCAGAGAATCATAAAATTCCTATAATTTAACAGAATTCTCCGGTTGTGATGAGCGTTGAAATGGATTATTACAACTGGAACGTTTCGTACCCCGCAATCACTTTGTGTCCCACCTCAAAGATAGATCAAGAGATATTCAGTGCTCTTGTTAAGTAAGTATTAGACAAAATCAACAAAACTTGTAATAAAACATTATTTCATTCCATTTCCAATAAGTAAAATATTATGTTGCAGTGAAACGCGAATTAAAACCGGCAAGAACTTGCATTCATACTATTGGTCACTCGGGACAGTGTCGCTTGAAACGATTGACCAGCTGGCTGTTCAGACCCCAGACGTTGTAAAGGTTTGTTAGGTTACAGAAAGAAGATTTAAGTAGACAAGTATGCCAGAAATAATCATAAAGGCAAGGTGGAGTTCAAAAAGTTGGACAGTGTAAATTGAGAGTAGCTACTTTTTCGGACAACTGTGTACCTATTGTGTTACAACACCTCTAACATAGTACGCGCTTACACCAGTGCTTTATATTAGTGTTTTTTTTTTCACACAAAAATAAACGTAAAAGCTCATGCCAGTAAAACCTGTCAGACTAACGAGTAGTGTTGTTACGTTAACCTACCTATACAATTAACATTTCACATGGCCCGGCCACATCTAGATCTTTGGCTGGCAGGTGGAAACGCGAGCCTATCATAAGTAAATTTTACTTTATAGAAATAATACTAATTCCAACAGCTTTTAAGTACAACAGACTATGCAGAAATAGCCGCAATGCTTTTTGAGAAATTCGACAACATCACTTTAATGACGAACATAAACGAGCCGATCTCGATAGAGCCGGCTCTGACTGAGATGGGGATGTGTCACGTTATCAACTCCAACGTCGCCACGTTCCACAACCCTCTGTGAGTCAAGTGTTGTTATCTAAGACCATAATAATTGTACTGTAGTGCAAACCAACAAGCCTACCATCTTACACGCTAAAAGCCGCGGGCGAAATTCTATACGCGCAAGCCATGTGCCCGGTAGGCGGACGTATGTAACTATATGGTGAAGCCATACCTATGCGTAATGGAGGAATACTATTTTGCTCACGACGTTTAGTGTTTGTGATAGTGAGCGTCTTGGCTAGTGGCATTGGCCGGCACTGGTAAGGCCATGGAGCTGAATTCGAGAAGAAAATATTATTTACTCAGCAATATTTGCATATCTATAGGCTGAGGTTGCACGCCGTTTCACTTTGATCTAAGCATCAATTAGTGTTTTGCTTAAAATTAAAAAGATTTGATAACCAACCAATTTTATTACCTTTTTCTCATCCAGAAAAGGTTAACGATATCCTCCTACACTTTATTCAGTTCAGGCTCAGCATAACACTAAGATCGCACATAGCATATGAAAACAAGGCGTAAAGGAGTCCGTTCTCAATTCTCTTACAATTACGAATATTCAGTTTTGTATTTGTAGCAAATGGAAAGACGAAGCAACAGCGTACGATAAAAACAACATTGAAATCTCGGCGCACGACGTGGATCTCTTTACTCAGATAATAGATTACGCTGAAGTGTACAAGGTTTGTACCTAGCTCATTTTAATTAAGTAAACCTACCTAGTTAATTTTATAAAATTTCTGCTGGCTCGAAATGAGTTCCTAGCCTTAATACTCGCCGCTAATACAATTGCCATCAGGAGGTAGGTCCGGACGGTTTCCTTACCTACATAAGCATCTACTTATCCACTTATCTGCATACAAAACTGCTACATCGATCTGTCAAGGTGGGTATTCAAAAATATATCTGAACTAGCTTTTACCCGCGACTTCGTCCACGCAGGAAACGTCAAAGTGACATACTACCTTCATCAGTTTTCAGATATCATCATCAGTTACCTATAGGTAGGCATGCCAAGTTTGAAAATTCTAGTAATAATTGTCATGGAGATAGGACCATTTCAAACTAAGAATAAAAATCCTTTTTACTCCCTGACCCGCGGGAATTTCGGAAAGTACTGAAATTAAATTTTTAGCAGTTATTATTCCTTGTGCGCCAAATTTCAAGACTCTAGTACTTAATTATAGTTACGGAGATAGGGCACCTTTGCAGAGGACTTATAAACCGCAATTATTCCCTATCCCAAGGGAATTAAAAATGCGGTACTAAAATAGTACGGTGACTTTCGGGACATTCCAACTTAAAGAAGAGTATTTCCCTTGTACCAAGATTTTATGTGAGTTCAACCTTTTTATGAAGAAAATCGGATTGAGTTTTCAATTAAGTAAATAGGTAAGTGAATGCTTTATTGTACAAATATAAAGAAACAGATACAATTGTCAAAAAAATAAAAATAACATTAAAATATGCACAAAGGCAAACTTATCCCTACAAGGGATCTCTACCAGTTAACCTTTTGAGTAGATGAGAGGAGCATTAAACGAGGGACCAAGGGGAGAGTCATTTACATGACTGTGTCTAAATAAAATGTTCCTGCCTAATTAAAATCAAAAGCACTAAGGAGTATTGATATCAACTTCGAAGCAAATCACCCCCAAAACAACTTTCTGCCCCTTTTTAACCCCAGTAAGAGATGAATTTCAAGAAAATACGAAACCCGTCTTCCATCAATTCTGTTAAAGAATGTTAATACAAAATTTGAACCTAGATCGGACCAGGACGTTGTCCCATACAAACTTAGCTCCCCCCCCCCCCCCTTTTTCACCCCCTTATAGGTAGAATTTCGGAAAATTCTTTCTTACCGGATGCCTACGTCATACAAATAAGACACCCTCCAAGTTTCAGATCTCTATGATCAGCGGTTTAGGCTGTGCATTGATCCGTCAGTCAGTCAGTCATTCAGGACAAAGCATTTTAGGTATATGTTTAGAAGATACGACTGTACGCCTGTCAACGATGTAAGCAAGAATTCAGATATTTATAAGCATCTGCTCAGATAGCTGACGAATATGATAGCGACTGTACATACCTATTATATATGTGGATTATAAAAATACGCACATGTAGCCGCTCCGCATCCTCAGTAGGTATGACGGCATAAGATTACGCTTGACGTGGGTGGGTGAATAGCGTGTGTAAGTTGTTAATTTTCATTCACGGTTTGATTATTCTCAGGTTTACGTTCACAGCCCAGATGAAATCGCTCTCAGCACAACTCCTTCGTTCACTTACGAAGGCGAAGGTCTACTATTGTTTGGCTATCAAGTGTGGAGTGCCAAAATCTCAGACACACTTCGGAACGTCCCGATAAGTGTTCGAAAATGCAGGTAATACTGAACTTGCTTACTAGCTTTTATTTGAACACCAGCGCGTGCTTAAGCACAAGCAGCGCAAGGTTAGTCGCCCAAGTAATTTCATTAATTCTAACTGCCCTAACTGGTTCAGTAAGGGCCATACCATAAGTAAACCACTGGGACGCCATGTCAGATGTCACGTCAATAAAGAAAATAGTTGGATACGGTAGCTGGCGAGACGTCGCCGTGGCCATGCCGTATCAATGGGTTTGGGTTCCATAACTATCAGCATCTAACTAGCGGGCAAGGTCTTCGAATATTTCAATTAAATTTCAGTAAAATCGTTACACGATAAGGTTAATAACATCAGAACACGCAATTCGTCATTAATATAAGAGCAGCGACTTGTTGATAAATTAGGGACGTTTAATAAGCTAAAAATATCAGAAGGCACAGATCGTCAAAGATATCGATGCAGTCAAGCTGATCATAAATATCGGAACATATGTGGAAAATAAACCTTATTTGTATAAAAATAGATTCGAATTTCAAACAAATACAAATATACCTACGTCATGCCAAGATGAAAGAAGTCACCGTCCTAGTATAGTGTACTCGTTTGCATGCATAATTCACTTTAATTTAAACTGTTTCTTACAAAGTTAAGGTATATTATTTTCCACAAATGTTCTGATCTTTATGATCAGCCTGACTGCATCGATACCTTTGACGATCAGTGACGTCCCGATTTCGTTGAAAGGTCGCTGCTCTTATATTTAAGATCTGACGTTATTAACCTTATTTAATGTTGCGAATTAATTGAAATTTAAGGCTGCTCCGAAATATTCGAGGACCTCGCCCGCTACGATATATCTGATGGCGACTCTACCTACATCGATTGTTTGACTAATTTACTTCCTTACAGGTATATACATGAACCAGTCAGTGAAAGGTACCCAGTATACTCCTACAATCATTGCCTGTTGGATTGTAGAATCAAATTGATCCTAACTTTGTGTGGTTGTGTACCACATTTCTACAGAAAGTTACGTAAGTTTCGTATATTAGTTTAGGATAGTAAAGTAATTCAACTATGTCTATTATTGGAGTCGGTTAAAAGTAATATCCCTAGCAAGTTGCCTTTATTAGATGCGCACTCGAGGATGGTTTATGTCATCCAATATCATGATGAAATGGATTATCCTCGCTATAAACTTCCTAACTACCGATGATACCATACCTTTACTATTCCAGACCACGAAAAAATATGTAATTACAACGAACTTGTATGCGTCATTCGGCATAAGAATGAAATTATAAGATTAGCGCCATCTAACGACACGATCAGCAAATTCGGTCGCTACTCTTCACTGCCACGATCTTCTAGCGACTGCGGCTGCCTAGGTTCTTGCGAAGCACAAGAGTACCTAAAGGATCGGGAAAAATTCTTGGCCCAGGAATACACTAATAGATTGAGAGTGGGCGTTTCTACCTTCCCTAGATATAGGGTGAAAAGGGAATTCATATTTAGCGTTTACGATATGATTTGTGAGTATACATTATTAAGTTAAAGAACTAAAGGCTCTCGAGATTACGTATCGTACAGACATGGTACAGATGGTAAACTCCGGTTTTCCTTTTTCTTCCCAAATTTTGACAGCTTGTCAGTCAGTTTTAAGAATTATGGGGAGCGGACTAAATACTAAAATTATTTCACTAGCTGTTATTAGTTAACTTCCTGTGCACAGGGACTCATAAAATTATTCCGGAACTAAATTTAGGATCAAAAATTTTAATGAAAAATCTTTGTCGGGGTGTTCAGTCGGCCCACTCGCTGAAATAATTCTATGACTTATTAGGCATGTATAAATCAAACTAAAACACTCCTTCTCAATTTCAGTGAAAACAGGTGGCGTCATAAACCTTTGCATCGGAAGTTCAGTAATTTCAATTATGGAACTGATAATGACGGTTATAAGAATTCCATTGGGAAAGTTAGCTACTTGGATAGTAAATAAAATAAAATGAATCTCTTTATTCGGTTTATTCATTCAAAACTTTAAGCCCGCGCTTAAACGTGTTATCTATCTACTCTCTCGCTCGCACTTGATTATTTTGTCTTCGAATTGATCGGATCAATCGCCCTTGAAATTTTTAGGCTCAACCATTTTGCTTTCAGTACGTCAGATTACAACATTGAGGAATACAATAGGCTTCTTTTTGTTTTGTCAGTTCCCGCAGGATAAACGAAACGCAGACGACGTCCCGTGCAACAGCAACAGCTACTTACTAATCTTTTTGTAAGTCTTTTTCCGAGACAAAGTCCTATAGATTTTAAAATTG
This sequence comes from Pandemis corylana, assembly GCA_949127965.1. Lineage (NCBI taxonomy): Eukaryota > Metazoa > Arthropoda > Insecta > Lepidoptera > Tortricidae > Pandemis > Pandemis corylana. The sequence continues at coordinate 7,456,123 of OX421866.1, read as the reverse complement.
GTCGAATGTTGCTAGAATAATCTTAAAATTAAACCTAAAGGACGCCTGCCATTAGAACACAGCTCAAATTATACCTGTTCTCGGCCCAATTGTACCTGCTATCGCTGGATAACATACTTCAAGATAGACCGATGTTAGGGATTTTAAACCAACATAATTAATTATGAATCAGTGCAAGCGAAATAGTAATAACCGAATCACGTGTCTTTTCACTAAACTTCCTTAACCATGTTCTCATCATGCGTCGTTACATCAGCTTTGTGTTGCAACGTTTTATAACTTCATTCCTTTGTCTCCACGTTTATCCTATTAACAAAATTAAGTTTTTTAGTGAAGTGTTAAAAAACCTTATCCTAAACTTAAATTTATACATAATCAAGACGCTGAATTTATTTAAGAAAATAAATAAATAAAGTTTATTATATTATACATGCGTGGTTCCCATCTACAGCAAACTGATTTAATTTCTCGATTTAACAGATTTAAGTAGTATGTAGAAAAACTTGTAAAAAATATGGACCACGGCTCTCTAGTTACAGACATAACATAATTAAGATACCTCATCATCCTGTGTCGGCTACTTCAGTGCCGGAAAATTGCACGTCCACTCGCCAGCCGTTGTATATGTCCGCCATATTCCGGTAAATACATTATAGGCTTGAGCAACGTCATGTTTACTCATCATGGGAATATCCTGTAAACAGTACAATACTACGTTTTAACAAGAGTTTTGTTTAAGCAGGACCTGGGATCAAATTTCAGAGTCTAAACCAACAATAATCAATATTATGGTATAAATAAATAATGCCGAACTAAGAACTCGACTAATTATCGTCACCCAATCCATATTTACAGTGAAATCTTATCGGAATCGCTATCGTGAAATTAAGAATTAGAAACATTCGATACAGACATCGACATGAGTTTTTCATTTGAAGCCTTACGATAAAAATAAACTAATATAAATCAGAATTTCGTTAATTAAGATGTAGATTACCACTGATTTTATGGAATTACAAAACAAATCAAAGACAAAGTTTTCAAAATAAATTTCAATGTACAAAACTAAAACACAAAATTATTATGATCAGCATTTTCAGTCCTGCATCAAAATCCTTTAAGTCTATGAATAACGAAGCGACATTATTTATAGCTGGTCGACTAAATCTACTTTTCCATTATCAATTATTAATTATTTAGGTATACTACCATTGTTTTTTTATTACTGAGTGAGTAATCGACATCCCAATTAAAACAAACGATGAATGACACCTTTCCTTTCCAACACTTCCCGCTCTTCACCAAAACTGCGAACTACCATCAACGTCCGCCATGTTGGATACAAACATGCGGCTCAATCCCAAAGCGCGTTGCCAAAACATTTTGCTGTGCAGATTAACAAAAGATTTAATTAAATACAAGCAACGTAGAAGGTATGCAGATAGGAACAACTAACGCAGCGATGTCAACGTAGTTCACATATCCTTGAACACGGACATAATATGGTATCAAGAGAACCCCCATGCAAAACCATCAAAACGATAACTAAAGGGTCGATGACAAGTACACTTACCCTCAAAAACTTTTGTTTAAGTAGCACTGATTAGTTTGAGGCTTGTGATGGACGACATCGCTGGAATCAAGTTTCCCTCTTCGATAGACATCTTCTCATGATGAGCCAAATACGCCTGTGGTTCCGATTGAGAAGGCATCGAACAGCGACTTCGGAGGGAGAAGCAGCACCGATTAAACTGCAGATATTTTTCTGTAGTTCACCGCCGCCGCGACCCAATCGGATTGACAATGTCACCTCCATTAGCACCTTTGTTATGTTCATGCAATGTAGCTTTACTTGTAATTTGAAAAGAATTACGGCACCTAAACTCGATAACTTCGGTTTCTCAGATCACTTTATCTGCACTTAATTAGAACCTAGACAGCCAACTAAATTTACAAGCTCTAAACCTAAAGTAACCTAAGAGTAAGATAGCTGGCCTACTTAAGATACCTAACTGTCCGCGTTTTATACAGTTAAAGAGATCTTGAGAACGTACGACAAAGGAAAAATTTCTAGTTTACACCTTGCCTCCTACTTTTTTGCATTAGAAGAATTACGACTAAACAAAACTATGTTCAAAGTATACAACTCATATGTTTCCGGATTATTTGAAAATATATCTGAAAATTTTAAGTTATCCTGTTTATCTGTCTTATCCATTCCAAACAAAAATTATCGCACCGCTTCTCCGTCGAGTTTCCAGAATGGCGTGAAATTAAAGCATCAGGTGTGTTCGTACGTCGAATGTTGCCGTAAAGACCCAAATGAGTAATTTATTATCACGTGAAGGAACAAACATTATACCAGTGTTGACCAAATGAGCACCAGGCCATTTGTATTATCTACAACACTAAATAGAACCACGACATGGGCGTAAATATGACTTTTTATAGTGTGAATACCTCGAAACCGAGAAAAGGAACAAACGATTGGCGTCATGAACAAGTTTAATATCAATCAGTGTCACCTTCAATCTCACAGAAGTTTTTAGACGTAGATCGATCGACCTTAAAGATTTCTTAAGAAATAGCCATTACTTTAAGACTATCTAATTCCTAAAGCAATAGGCCACAAATTAGATAGTCTTTAATTACAAATTCATTACAGATTTTAACTACGCAAATAGCAAACATGAAACTTAAACTAATATAACTTAAAATCCATAAAGTATCTAGTCGATCATCAAGAACAAAAAGTAGAATATTAATAGAAAAGTTAAGACGACAGTTCTTTGAATGTAGCCAGCCGAGCGTTATACAAACCCCACAACAGATCGACTTGAAATACTCCTGAAAACACAAAAAAAAACATACGTTGACTATTTATCTAAAGGACCAAGGGAAGATGAGAGACCCCATCTTAACGATTTTATTTGTCTGATTTAACAGTCGATAGTAACAGAATTTAGAAAAGAGTAGGCCAGGACTTAACAACAAGGGCTCCGCAACGTGTCCAACTGCGACTAAATCGTAGCGTAGTCGCAATAGAACTCAGTGATGATCACGTTCGATTGTGCGCGTCTTGGCTAACAAGCTACGACTACAGCCTGAGCCAGCTGGCAACCAATGTTGTGAAGTCCCAAAAAGTCCTTAGCGAAAAGATCGAATAACTGTAATGTGTGAAATCGACGTAGCAGAACTATTACGAGTAAGTTAAGAGTCAGACGGTCCAACAAAATGTCTAACGAAGAACGTAGTCGTTCAACGCGATTTGTAAATGTCCCAAACATTATTCTTTTGCAGCCAATTTCTTAAACCTTTTGCAAGAGCCTCCACAAATATGGTCCAAGGAGCTCTCGAAAAATCTACTCAGTCACGGAATATTGTCGGAAAGCCCTCGATTACCGAAAATGTGCATGCCGAAAGCCCATGTCTACTTAGAACCCAAGTATAAAATCCAAGAACGAAATTCGAACGTGAAGGCAAACCAAAATCATCAAAAGACGAAAAGGGATCGCATCATGTACAAGTATTTAAGGGACTCTGGATGTAATTTTACTCTATCTTACCTTTTTCTCCTCAAAAGAAACGGACATCGATAGTCCTGCCATCAATTCGAGTCCTGTCGAACATTTCTGAGAAACCGCTAAGGAAATTAAATAAGAGTAGTTGAAACAAAAATAGGTACATATTAGAAAACAAACTTAAAAATTTAAGATCAAGTATTTTCACAAAGGATACTGATAGCTCTTTCGGCATCCCACTCTTTGTGGAAGCGCACGATAGCAGTATCGGGAGCGGTCATTTCAGCGAACTTCACGTCTCCACATTCGCTGAACTTCTCCCTAATCAACTGCCATGTTACTGTTGGCGGAAGCTATAAATACAAAAACACATGTAGGGAATTTGACAGTTGAAAAGCTTTAGCACACCAATCATTGGATTGTTTTAGGAACTCTTTTCTTTTTGAATTTTGTAAGGCAAAAAGCAAGCTTTATATTTTTATTTTTTAACTCGATTAATGATGATTGGAATAGTCATATTTATTTTATTTCTAAGCAACTAAAACCTTTTTTTTTTTAAGTTAATTAACTACGAATAATAATAAGTCAAGAAGCATAACTAAGCCCGAAAAATCATTCCACGCGAAGTGAACCGCAGGGGGCGGGGCTTAAAATATGTACCGTGCAGCGAATTAGTTCGGCCGGGACGCTCGAGCCGTTATCGTGACGTTATCATTGTATTTTTGCGCTAATACATTAGAAAAATATGCCATCGTGTTTTGTGAAGTGGTGTAGAAGCCATTCAGATATGAAAAATAGAGGACTCACCTTTCATATGTATGTAAATAAATATTTTAGGACACCATACTTGACGACTCTGGATGCATGCGATCCACGCACCCTTCCCTTACCGCAAGTAGGCGGACACAATCACGACGCGCGGCCTAATCGCGTGCAAGTATTGTTTATCGGAGTGACAAGTGTTACGTTTGCATTGCTGTTAGTTTGTGTGCGTAAGTGGAACGACAATCGAAGCGGCAAGTGTTAGGCAATTACGCTTCTTGACTTATTATTATTCGTAGTTAATTAAAAACTTAAATGGGCAAAAATAACAGAGCTTTTTACTCAAGTTGTTTCCAGGAATTTGTTGGTTAATGGTGAAACCAAAAATTTGAGCAAAACTTACATTTGTGATAACAACCATGTCAGATGGTTTTTCCCTTCCACTCTGTTGTACACCAGAATCACGACCATACCCTTGTCCGGGTACGGAAACACCAACCATTTGTCTGCTTGATGCTAAAAACACATTTAAAAATAAGTCAATGGCACCTTACAGAAATCTTCAAAGAAGTACAATTAGACGCATATAAAATTACCTGAAAGTGGTCCACTGCTTAATGAATTATTGCCTCCCAAGACGTTATTATTTAGAGAAGAGTTACCCAGTACGCTTGAGCCCAGGTCATTGTTACCCAAGTTGAGCCCTGTGTTGACGCCGACGCTGGCCGCCTGGACCTGCGCCTGTGCCTGGGCTTGTGCCTGGGCCTGTACTTGAGCTTGGGCAGTCAACATGGTAGCCAAATCATTGGCAGTCAAACCTTGCTGCAACAGCTGGTTCTGCAGCGCTCCTAATCCTGTTAGCCCTAATGCCTGAAATCACCATTAAAATTTTAAAAAATGCCTTAGTCCTAGAGTCCTAGCGTATTTTGTAGTGTCCGACCGAAACACGATTTTTAGCCGAAACCGAAACCGAAACCGAATATTCGGTTTTTTTCTGATTTCGGCCGAAACCGAAACCGAAACCGAAATTTTTGAAGACGTATCAAAATATTCAAAATTTCTGTACAAATCGTAAAGAAAAGGTTATTGCAAGGATTTCTTATTTGAGAACGTTTCTTTTTTTGTTAAACAAAATAAAAAACGTTTATTTTTAATGAAAATAGATATAGACACAAACGGGTAACTCACGTATAAAAAGTCGAGTGATGCTCGACATGTTTCGGACTATTTTGTAGTTCTTCCTGGAGCTTAGAGTACATATTTCAATTTGTACTTTTACTTTACGCGCCCGAATTAAGCCGAATGCTCCCGATGCGAGAGCCGCGAGAGGCCGCGAAGTAATTTCGGCCCGGCCGAAGGTTTCGGCCGGGCCGAAACCGAAACTTCGGCCGAAATCACTTTTTTGGCCGAAATTGGCCGAAACCGAAACTTCGGTCGGACACTAGTATTTTGTAATTTAGAGTGCACAGTGGTAAATCATTGACGCGATTTATAGTGAATAGCTGTCATATACTCGTTGAAATTGATCTGTAATGTTCCCCAGTTGAAGTATTCTAAATAGGTGTTAATTTCTATGAGGTCGAATATTTTAAATCCTACCAGAAAAAGAAAAAAAATTAACATACTTGTAATCCCAAGCCACCTCCTAAGGCACTGTTAGTGTTGAGTGTATTTGCCGCTAACCCGGCGCCAAGGCCATTCAAAGCTACGCTGGCAGTTGGCACCGCACCCAAAACACTAGTACCTAATGAGGTTGTGGCATTTGTTAAGTTCAGGTTCGTAGTGTTAGAATTCTGAGGCAAATTTCTGGCAACATCTCGAAGCGGCTCTCCATTAGGACCAAGACCCAGCCCAATGCCTTTCAAGCCTTCTGGTAATCGTAATTCTGACTTATCAGAAACTCCCCTATCCATGCGAACTGTCATCCTGCGGTCATGTAACATCTGTTTGTCAAACATGGATATAGCCTGTAAGAAAAGAAATAATATTATTAAATATTTCAATATCAAAAATATTACAATCTATTTTTCACCATGGATAGTAAATTACCTGCACAGCCTCAACTGGATGGTCATATTCAATGACAGCAAATCCCCTACTGTTTCCGTCTTTATCAATGGCCAAATCAATGTTACGTACTTTACCAGCCATTTTGAATATTTCCTTAATTTTGGCACGATCTGCTTTGTAGTCAAGCTAAAAAATCAACACAATGTTCAACATCCTACTACATTATGAAAATACATTAACCTAGCTGGATGGATTAAAAAATATGTATATATATAATTACATTAGCAACAAAAACTTTTTTGACCAGTGGTGGCTGCACATTAATGGAATCAAGAAACTCAAGGCTTAAACCATAAGTATTGTAATTCTCAGGCTCTCTTGGCTTCATCATGCCCCACCTGTAACAATAAACAGTGGTTTAGACAACTTTAGAAGCTAGAACAAAGAATCATATCACTACAGCAAAACTTTACTAACCGCTATGAAAAAGGGATTGAAAAATGTTTTTCCATTATACATTATTGCAATCCCTTTCTCATCCCGGTTTAGTAATACCTAGTTTGGCAAATAGCAACTTTAAACAGAATCTTTTCTATTATTCTGTTAACCACTAACGATGACTGTAGTTGACACCACAAGGTAGTGATGTAGTGAATGGAACTCACCCATCTTTATCGTCCCGGGTGTTCCTGTTGCCGGCGTTGCCCCCGCCACCACCGCCTCCTCCCCCTCCTTGCCTTGAATTATTTGTTCTATTTCTTTCATTACCTTTAATAATATCACAAAAATTAAACCTTTGTGTTTGTCAGTGTTTACCACCTCGGGTACTTCAGTATAAATGTTAAGATTTAAATAGAGCAACAAAATCAAATGCAATAATTCACACCTGTTTCTTCTTTTAAGACCAGCTTCCGACCATTCAGTTCGTATCTGTGCATTACAAAAAGTGCTTTCTTCATTGCCTCGGTATTCGAAAATTCAACAACCCCACAGCCCCGAGGTTTGCCATTTTCATCATTAAATAGTTCAACATAAGCCACATCTCCAACCTGAAAGTAAATAAACAAGTCTTTAACTTTGAACTTATCTGTGAAAGACCATGGTCATGGGGTCAGCCCTATGCCTACTATGAAACACTAAAATATGTGACAGTAAAATTTATGTATTATTTTAGTAGATACAAGTCAATTCTCCATTTGCAGTAGATCATGAATACTAAATAAACAGCCCTGAATTTTTCTCTTGCTTACAAGCCGTAAGTAAGCGAGTATGTTATAGAGGTAGGTAAATTATAGTACTGTATACATACAGGGTAAGGTTACATTCCTAATGGGAGTACATATTATTCCTTGATTGTTCAAGAATTAATACCAACCTTTTCCTTAAATAAATCTTTGAGTTCAGTCCACCGAAACTCGTACGGAATGTTCGACACAAACAGTCGTTTTCCCTCAGATCGCTCGCGGTCATTGGAGCGGTCTCTCGGCGCGTCCGAGAACCTCGAAGGCCTGTCTCCACGTCTTGAACGATCACGCTCTCTTTCTCTTTGGTTTTCCATGTCTGATAGTTTATCTAGCTAGACAATAAAGTCAATAAATGATTAGCTTAGGAAAATACTCGTGTTTCAACTGTTGTTTTGACTGTTTTGAATCAGCATGGAAGTTTCTACTTTTGTTCTATTAGCATCAGATGCAATTTTAAAACACTTTAAGGACTAGATCGTCTAGTCTAAACTACGAAATAAAAGCTTAAAATAGTGTTATATTTGCCGGTTACCATTTAACTCCACCGGTCATACAGGAACTCGCAAAACAAGTAATACTATAAGGCTACTTACCGTCGTTATCTAAATAACTATGCGCTATGTACTTTGTAGTGACAACAGTTACGAGTTACGACTTAAGTAATATTTTATACGTTTGAATTGCAATAACTCATCCGCTATCACTTCACACTATAACGAAACGACACAAAATGGCGGCTCAGTTGAACTGAACATTTGCATTGACGATCGATTGATGATTTTTCATTGTCTAAGGTGGCACCACTGTTGCCAAAATGTGATGAGCAAACTATTTAAGCTTTATTTAAAAACGTTGGAAACTTAAGCTATCTTAGAGAGTTGTATTGAACAACTGTATTTTTTGCATAAAATGGAACGTTACTGCGGTTAAAACAGCCAAGAGCGCACTCTGACGGCATTTTTTGCAACTTTCAGGTTTTGTGACATATGCACGCACACATTCATGGCTGTGATTGTATTGCTTGTACTTCATAAATATTTTTCGCCTACGACAGCCATGCAGGAGACATCCTGTGCTAGTAATTTAACTAAATAAGTAGTTATAAAAAAATAAAAATGATGGAGCAGTCTAAATCTAGTTCACCTAAACTTTTTATGTGCACCGCAATAGAAAACAAGGATGAAATTGAAGAGGTACTGTCTACGATTTTGCAGTTTTCCAACAAAGAATCATTTCGTCGGCCATGTACAGCATTAATTTCCCATATCGACGATGGTGGCGCTGATGTTTCCGTGGCGCGAAAACTTAACTTTGTCGCGTGAGTCAAGAATTAGCTTATTTTCGAAGTTATTTAATCAGAATGTTAATTTACAGAGATACGAGAGAGCCTACAACTACTTCTTATCCCTTGTTGCCGACTGCAGCGAAAAAGAAACTCATGATGCACTCAACAATGCAGCATGCAAAAATCATGAGGAGGTGTCTCTGGGAATGCTGATGTCCATCTTAACGGAGCCGCATAATGCCACCAAGTGCTATCGCGACCTCACTCTCATCACGCGGGATGGCCTCACGTGCGTGCTGAACAACTTGTCTAATTTGATATTGGAAAGGTATTTAAAATTTCAAGATACTACACGTAACCAGTTACTATGGCTGGTGAAAGAAATGATAAGAAACTCTGTTACTGGAATTGACAGTGTTTGTTGGAATCTAATGCGCTATGCATCTGGCGGTGACATTACTCCTAAGAACATTTTCTTAGTAGAATCTCTTTTGGACATTTACATTGAGAACAGAGCATGGCTTGACAAGTTTCCTGTACTTATATGTATGGTAGTATACACATATCTACGAATAATAGAAGATCATAATATACCTCAACTGATGGCCTTGCGACAAAAAGAAGTAAACTTTGTCATTACCCTAATAAGGGAAAGGTTCTCCGACATCCAGTCTTTGGGACGGGATATGATTAGGTTGTTACAAAATGTAGCTCGTATTCCTGAATTTGGTCAGCTTTGGCAAGATTTATTGACAAATCCCAAATCTTTATGCCCTACATTCACAAATGTTTTGCAAATTTTGCAAACCCGAACATCCAGGAGATACTTGCAATCTAGATTAACTCCTGATATGGAAAGAAAATTAGTTTTTCTCACATCGCAGGTCAGATTTGGCCACCACAAAAGGTATCAAGAGTGGTTTCAAAGACAATACCTGGCCACACCAGAGTCGCAGTCTCTACGGAGTGATATGATCCGTTTCATTGTGGGTGTCATTCATCCGACTAATGAATTGCTCTGTTCTGATATCATTCCAAGATGGGCAGTAATAGGATGGCTTTTGACAACTTGTACTTCCAATGTGGCTGCCTCAAATGCGAAATTGGCGCTCTTTTATGACTGGCTATTTTATGACCCTGAAAAGGATAACATAATGAACATAGAACCAGCAATCCTCGTAATGCACCACTCAATGAGATCACATCCAGCAGTTACTGCCACTTTACTAGACTTTTTATGTCGAATAATACCTCATTTTTACCCGCCATTTGCTGACAAAGTTAAACAAGGAATTTTTAGTTCCCTTCAGCAAATTATAGAAAAAAGGGTTCTGCCTAATCTGCAACCATTGTTTGACTCCCCTAAACTGGACAGAGAATTGCGTACCACTGTTAGAGAGACGTTCAAAGAGTTCTGCAGTAACGTTAACGGGGAAGGCGTATCAGGCCCGCGAGAAGACGGCGCCGAGGAGTTGCCGCGAGAACCTGACGAGCCGGCGTTCTCAGATGACGAGGAAGATGCGCCGCCGACCATTGCCGAGGACACAGACGATGACGACTTGCCACTATCAGAAGTCCGCGCTCGCGAAAGGCCTGAATTAGCGGCCGCACTACCACTGACGCTACGCCCTCTAGCGGAAACTCTTCTAGACGATCGCTCTGCTGCAGCGGCTACTGCCTTACTTAATGCATGTAGTACTTCGATGCCAACCTCTGCCGCTCTGGCAGACTTATTCACCGCCGCAGTACAAGAAGCCCCGCCTTTGCGGATCACTCCAAACCCCACGCCAGCAGAACTGGACAATGCTGTAAATTCACCAATCTTTTCAATGTTTAATTTTCTTAAAACTTCTGGCGAAGGAGCTGAAGCGAAGCGAAAGCTAATACTTGAGACATTCAAAGAAATTCGTGCTCAAAATACTTTTCACGGAGTTGGATATTGCCTTTTGTTTTATTTGAAAGTCTGCTTTGAACGTGACCGGCGTGCTGAACACGATGCCGGCAAAAGAAGAAACGTCAAATTCAAGTCAGATTTTTACCGAGATTATTGTAGTTATTTGGAAGTAAAAATTGGTGATAATTTAGCTGACGACTTGGAGAAATGTCAAGAATGCGATGCTAACGTATTGGTTTGGTTAATACCTGATGTATACAGAGAGTTCAAAGATCAGGCGCAAAACCATATTAAATTACTGCATGTAATTGTTTCGACAGTAGATGCTGGCCAGCTACAGCGTCTTGTATGTTTAACATTGCAAAACAATTTGATGATGTTCAAGTCCGACGACATCACGACAATGCTTTCTACCAGTCTTGGTTGGGAGACATTTGAACAATATTGCCTATGGCAACTATTAACTGCTCATGACATCTCACTTGAAGATGTATTACCCATTATCCCCAAACTGTCCTATAAGGATCATGCTGAAGCTCTAACATCAGTACTGTTAATGTTGAAACAAGGTAAACCCAGTGCTGACGTTCTGAGACAACTGTTCTGTAGAGCAGTCCATCAGGATGACACTTTTGTGGTCTCTACATTATTGTACTGGTGCCAAGATTACGAAGACAAGGTTGGAGACTTGGTATCTGTTTTACTGAGCACGCGATACCCAGGCACTAGCCCTAATAAAAGAAAACGGCCTGGAAAACACAGCATGCCACCAAACGCCCCACCTTCTGCTGAATTGGTAAGTAATTTAAACATGCACATAATTTATTATTTTCACTTTTCCTTTGGCATATTTATGACTAATATTTATTCTTATAAATTCCAGGTGCTTGGCCATTTAGAACAAATGAGAGTGAACTGCGTGGAGCAGGATGATATGTCAATTTTTAACATGGAGTGTATGCAAAAGTCGTTACAATTATCACAGTCGAATAGTAGCGATAGCTTAAGAGTAAGTTACAAAATTAAATTCCATACTTTTGTGCTATACCTACATGGGATCCCCTTGTTTTGTCGACAAACTTTTATCGAATTTCTTTTTTCATCGAAAACGATTCATCCCGCGCGACATGTATGAACCTGTTCATAACAGTCGACACAGGCCGCCGCCGCCGCTATGTTATGCTTCGACCTACGATTAAAACCTTCGATTTAAAAGTGTCGGAGCCGAAGTCGGAACCGAAGGTGTAATAATAATCGGAAGTTCCGACTTAACGGAACCGGAGTCGAAGCTCCGTAACATCCCTGCCAGAAAGGTAGCAATTGTCGACGAAATGAAATTACGTGAAGCGTTGACTTTGAACTGATATTCGATGAAAAGTTGGTCGACATTTCAAGAGTAAACCATAAGTACATACATATCGCAAAAAATCGATATATTTGTTTGTACTAATGTTCAGTATTAACATGTTTACCTTTTAATTTTCAGAGACAATACAATGAATTATTCTTACTAGCTTGGGAGGACGAACTGCCTATTTCGAGGCGTGCTAGAAAGTTAGTTTCGAATTCAATGCCGCTCGGCGCGAACTTGCACTCATCCAACGATGATAGTGAGGTAATTATAACAAAAAACATCATCTATTTTCTATATGTAACTAACTGGTCGATGTCTGCACATTGCACATAAATAATATTAAAATTAGAGAAATTAGGAGTATTTATTAACGCAATATCTAAGTAATAGGATAACGATTAATATAAAAATTACTTTTTGTCGCCGCTTATACATACATTACCTATAGAGTTAAATACGAGGTAGACTCGTAACATGACATGGAGCAACATGTGTGTCAGGGGTCCGCAGCAACACGGTTGACCTTTAACATATTTACTTTTTTTTATTTACTTATTTACGTGTTTTTTTTTCATATTAATCTTTAACCGACATTTTGAAACTTTTTGAAATTCTAAAAGTGGTCCGTGACCGCGAAAAGTTTAAGAAACACTGAGCTAGAGGGAAACTGAGCAACCTTGTTTTTTTACGTTAAAACAATTTGGCCTCTATTTTTTACCTAAGCGCGAGTTGTACGGAAAAGAGTAAAATTTACTAATGTCATGAAAGGACCAACTTCAATGATTTTGCGTGATGTGTATTTTTGTTAATTTTTCACAACTAAAGAGCCGCAGAGATTCGGACGAAATTTGGGATGGAGTGGTCAGTTATTGTGTTATTCCAACGTATTATTAATTCTCCAAGACGCTAAATCAGCTTGATAGATGAGAATGAATGGTCATAATATCTTATTCCCTTAATTCCCTTTGGGTAAAAATTAAATTAAAATGGCTCTACGCGGACGAAGCCGCGGTCAGAAGCTATACAAAGTATATTCAGTATCCTACTAATACTAACGTGAAAGTTGTAAATATGGATGGATGTTTGTTACTCTTTCACGCCAGAACGGCTGGACAGATCTGGATGAAATTTGGAACATAGATAGATTATGGTCTGGAATAACACAAAGACTACTTTTTATCCTGGAAAATTGCGTAATTCCTGTGGGATAGATAAACGAATTATATACAGACGAAGTTGCGGGCAACAGCTGGTATGATTATTGATTATATATTGAGCCACATCGTTTATTATGATTTGAGGAAAATTAAAACGTAGGTACTTATACTATATTGCTGTTGCATGTTATTATTATTATAACTATTTAAATTGACGTATTCTGTTCCAGGAGGAGGAAATCGTAAAGCCCAAGCAAGCAAAGCGGCGAAAGAAGGCAATATCCGACAGCGATTGACATATCTCAAGTAAAGTAAATGGTAATTTTAAACACCAAAGTGCAACTCTACAATACAATAAATATTAATGTTATGTGTAATACATAATCACGTTCGTTACCTTATGTTATCATCCAGGTACAGTTCTAAGAATGTGGTACCTTAGTTTATTGTCAAATTAGTTTTGCCTTGGTAAGTGTAATTAATTTATGCATTAAATGAATCAGCACTAATTATTTTATACTCATGGTTACTGAAGTTGAAAATCGGCTCTTTATAAGTTGACCAACGTCAGTCGTATCACCACGATACGCCCTTATACAATCGTACGATCGTACTTATAGCTTTTCATTCTAACCTACTGACACCCTTGTACTCTGGGGAATAATACAAGTTAGAAGAGCCCTATCAGAAATATCGGAAAGAGGATTTCAAATATGTACTTATGTGAACAAAACTATGGTATAACCTTGCTTTAGAGATGTTCATTAAGTACCCTTACCGCTCTTGACTATGTGCGACTAGCGACTTAACTACCCATACAAGCAAAGTAGTAGAAAAACGCTCATAGCCAAAATTCCTCTAGAATCAAAACAATTATTGATGGAAACCGCATTAAAATCCGTTACGCAGTTTAAAATATATAAACATACATACAGACGGCGTGGAGCTACATACTTTGTTTTATACCTACTATGTAATGATATCTTCCCGGAAACTTGTTTCTACCGAATCTCAGTTTTAGTCCAATGCCAATGCGATAGTTTGCGTTTTAAGTTTTAAATAGTTTAGGATTAAAGAATCTTAAATGCATTTGAGATTTAGGTAAATCAGGTCAAGTTTATTATTATTGCCAAACCACTTAGCCGAACAGATAAATAAGTACCTATTACAATATCTAAATAAGTTAGTTTATTCGATAGCTACAAGAATTACGTTTTTTGCTTCACATTTATACTTAATAATGAATTACATTAGCTATTTACCTACGTCTTTTTTTAATGATTTGAAAATCGTTCCGCCTATTAAATGTTGTCGTCTGCGTGATTCAACTGAGGCGTCTTGGGCAGTTTAAACGATGATTGTTATTTTAGTTTTTTTTTTTTTTAGTTTTGTTTCAACAAAATTATACTTTTTTATGTCTACTCTATATCAATAAAATGCAGAAATTACCGTTTTGATTCATTTTTAACCCTGACGTTTAACTTTAATAAGGTCAACTTATGAAATGCGTGCACAGTAGTTACGAGTAAACCATGAGTTAAAGTATGATAAGTACTAGGCTAGCAGGCGAAGTGGGGCATGCGTGCGCGCTTGAGCGGAGAGCAATTACCAGGCTCATATGAAGAACAAAAATGACTCCGTTTCGAAATTCCATTACACTGCACACATTTAAAGTCTACACTAATGAAAACCTTAACAAAACTTTTACCAGTTAGCCGATATATATTTTTTTATTTTTATGTTCATTATCTCCATGAATTATCACACTAACTCTTCAATACACTAAATGTGAAGGTACAATTATGATATTTATTCATTTTATATCCTAAACCGCATTACAATGAAATGTAACTAAAATTTACTTGATATAGTTTGTGTACAAGTACATAATTCTCAATTTCTAAAGGTGTAGACTTTACATTTGAGACTTACAAAGTAATGTAGATATGATTGTGTACCACAAAAATAAGCGCGTCGCGGACAGAGAAAGGCGCTGTCTGCTCTACTGTGTGCTTTAGCTGACGAATATGATATTGTTGTACTAAGTAAGAGTATAGACTGTCTATTCTGGAGTAGAATCCCCTCCCAAATCAGAGACTAAGCCTAGATACCAAGTAAAAAGTACATCAGAGTGCATTAGTTACATCTGGCCCAATATTCTGAAATTTTAGTCAAGTGCACCACTTAAACTTTTAGGTCATTACCTAATATGAGTGACAGGGACGGTATGATACGAATTTCGGAGTAGCTTCTCTGCTCTCACTTATCCTGGGTACAAAGAGTTAGAAGCATCAAATAGATCTAACTTATGTACTTTGTTGTTGAGTCTCCACTGCATGCCACAGACGACTTAAATAGTTATGTATGATGATGATGACATTTAACGAATATCAGCGTACAGTGCTCTATTTCCTCTAAGTCTTTCGGCAAACTTCGTGTTTCTTCAGTTCAAACGTCAATCATAAGAAAAACGAAGATTGGCGAGGGATATTAAAGAAAAATAAGCACCGCGACGTCTGTCTAACGACGCGATTACTTTTTGCAGTTGACCTGGATTCCGCGAGGGAATGTTTTGATCGAACATTTTCGAGTGTATTGTAAATGTTAGCACACCCGAAGTAGTCATTATTGTAAAATTAGGATTTGTTGTACAGATTTTCTATCCCCGAATAGTGTTGGACTTTATTTTAAGTGTAAGGGTATGAGACCAAGAATTTTATTCAAAGGATATATTGTATTAACGCAATTTTCGAATTAAATTTTACACTAGGATCAATAAAGTATTTTCCCCTTAATTTGTTAATTTTATTTTCTTTCATAAAAATGTTCATACATAAATGTTCATAATTCGAAATACATATTTACAATAACTACTATTCGTTTTAATTAAAACGTACTGAACGCTATAAAGGAAGCTTCCATTTGAATTTAGAGCAAAAGGATCCACTCATATACTTTTATAAAATAATTGATGTGTGTAATATAAGTACATACTATTATATGATGTGATGAAGTAAAATTGTAAAAAATTGATCAGTGATCACTCGTGCAGTGCAATGAACACAGTATAGGTACAGTCAGGCACAGTAGTAGCCGGGAATTTAATTTAATGTTACCTACAATAATCATAGTATAGTCGACCAAGAAATTCTAAGGTATGGCTTAATTTAAAACTTCAAAGCCTACATTCGCTTTCAAGTGGATGTGACAATCAGCCTCGTATTTTTTCTGACGTAAAAAATGGTAAAGCACTTTCTGGGTCGACTATACCATGTCATGTTGGTATCAAATTATGTAATAAATGACAATGAATTTGGGTCCCTATTTTGATGCTGCTCGTAAAATGCCTGGCCTTCATACTTTATTATCACTGCCTAAGTACTTACTTAGGTCTAATCAAAATTGAATTGCAGCACTAAACTATTATCATATAAAACTAAAACTATATCAGAAAGAAGAATAAGGAAACCTAAACCAATATTATTTACAGTACCCGGCCATAAAGTCTTCTCGACTAATTTCGGCTTCATAGAGCGTTGTCTCGCTCTAACTTACGCGACGCCAAAGACCGAAGTGCAATCTTTATGGCCGGGTACTATACTGTAACTGCATTCATTCAAATTAACAATAAGTTTTAAATTTTAATTAATTCTTTTAACTATTCTTTGCCATGCAAAACAGGTAGGTACAAATTTTACTTAACTGATAAGCTTATACATAAGATAGTTTTAGGGCTTGGGAATGTTATTTAAGATCACACTTAGGGATCAATTAAAATTTTAATTTTAAAATAGTTAAATATCTATTAAAGTTCGTTGCCGCGTCTATGTAGGTAGATGAGCTATGTAATTTAAGATCTTCATTGAATTTGAAATACATAGGTACTTAAATAATATTATACGTCAAACTTATTAAATGTTGGCATAAATGAAATGTTAGAAATACATATTGTCATATTTTTTTGTTTGTTTATTGACAATATTAAATTAACATACCCGCAACCTGTGCACATGTAGTGCACTGAAGGCTTACAGGCACTAACGGACATTACAATACAATGTAATAATAACAAGTGGTTCTTATTACACTAATACAGGCCAATATACTGCAAGGAGCTGTCAAAACAAAATAAACTGCCCTTTTTATATCTCTGCAACAAGTAAAGAACCTTTAAGAATACGCTACCTACAATGAAATTCGAAAACAAAAGAGAATATAATTAAGGACAAAACAAAACCAAACCCTTAAGACTAGAGTTTCCCCTGCTTGTATCTCTGTCGTGCCTGCGCTTTACTGTATTTCTTCTTTTCTGTGGCACCCTCTTTTTCTTTTTCTTTTTCTTCATTAGCTGAAAATTATGAGGTTTTTAATTATGTTCATGCCGTTGTGGTACATAAAATTTGTGTACCTAACATATATCTTAATACTTATCGTATCACTTGTAACATAAGTGTGTATGTTTTGCTATCAACAGAGATGCGATTTATTTGAAATACTTCTATTTAAAATGCAAATACAAAATGCAAAATACGTATTTTGTATTTTGCATTTAAATGCCTTTTAGTAAAAACCATTTTGTATTTTATTTGAAATACCTTTCGAGATGTATTTTGCATTTTCATATTCATTTCAAAATGCAAAATACTTTTTGATTAAGTTTAGCCAACATTACCAGTCAAACAAAATGAAATGAACGAATGGCGCTTGTATTGCCGCACTAGATGCACAATCAACCGAAATAAATGGCCACACAATTCACAAAATGGAGCCATGGCTCTCTTTTCATTAGTCTACTTGCTTTACATTATTTTAAGTGAGTATTATTATTCATTACACATAAACGGATAACTCACGTATAAAAAGTCGATTGATGCTCGACATGTTTCGGACTATTTCGTAGTCCTTCTTCTTGGAGCGCTCGCCCCGGCGGCAGCGAAACGAACACAAAAAGACGTTAAAAATGACGATGTAAACGAGGGTAGTTGTGCGCCGCTGTCAGTTGCGTCGAACGGCTGCGCGAGCAGAGCGCTAGCGCGCAGTGTTCGTTTCGCTGCCGCCGGGGCGAGCGCTCCATGAAGAAGGACTACGAAATAGTCCGAAACATGTCGAGCATCACTCGACTTTTTATACGTGAGTTATCCGTTTATGTGTAATGATGATTAAGTCTCACGGTAGTTTCATTTCGAAAGGAGTATTATTATTATTAATTATTAACGTATCAGAATTTATTGATACGCGTACTGATAAATTTGACCAAAATGTCATGCATAAGGTGCCATGTTATTAGACGTTTTTGTTCGGCTCGCCATTGTGTCTCTATTTCTCATGATAAATACCTAAAATAAATAAAAATGACTGATATTTGATCAAAAGGTATTTTATTTTGAAAAAGTATTTTGAAAATACCTATTTTGCATTTAGCATTTGAAATACAAAACTCAAAACTATTTGGTATTTTGCATTTGAAATAGTAAATCTGAAAAGTATTTTGCATTTTGTATTTAAATGCTTTTTTAAAACCATTTTGTACATCTCTGGCTATCAAATATATATTGTTGTAGGCGTATAGGTGGAAAGGGGAATCAAAATAGTGATGGGTTGTTAATAAACAATAGAAACTTATTCAACATAAAAGTTTAGTATCTTTATGAATTTGTATCTATCTATATAAATAAAAACTAGTATTTCGCGTGGGGGCCGCGGGCCCCAAGGGCCCCGCGGAGGTCCCGTGCCTTCCTGTTTAGTTTAAATAATCATAACTTTTTTTTTTACTATACACTTTGGCCGCCTTTTTGAAACCGCCACCTTGGAAACAGTGATTCATACCCTACCGTACTGTATTTTTCAAATATTTCTACTTTATTCTTTGGCCGCCATCTTGGGAAAAGCATTTCGCATAGGGCCGCGGGCCCCGCGGGACCCGCGGAGTACCTATACCCTGCCAGCCTGTTTTTTTTTTTCAAATATTTCGAATCTTTTTTACTTTATTCTTTGGCCGCCATCTTTGAAAAAGCATTTTGCATGAAGGCCGCGGGCCCCACGGGACCCGCGGAGGGTAACCTACCATCCTGTTTTTTTCAAATATTTCTAACCTATTTTACTTTATTCTTTGGCTGCCATCTTAGGAAAAGCATTTCGCATGAGGGCCGCGGGCCCCACGGGACCCGCGGAGGGTACCCTACCATCCTGTTTTTTTTTTTTTTCAAATATAGCTAACCGTCTTTTTACTTTATTCTTTGGCCTCCATCTTGGGAACATTTTTTCGCATGGAGGCCGCGGGCCCCGCGGGACCCGCGGAGGGTAACCTGCCAGCTTGTTTTTCTTTTTCAAATATTTCTTGCCGTTTTTACTATATTCTTTGGCCGCCGTTTTGAAACCGCCACCTTGGAAAAAGTACTTCGCGTGGGGGCCGCGGACCCCGCGGGGCCCGCGGAGGATAACCTACCGCCCTAATATTTTCAAATATATCTAACCATTTTTACTTTATTCTTTGGCCGCCATCTTGGGAAAAGCATTTCGCATGGGGGCCGCGGGCCCCACGGGACCCGCGGAGGGTACCCTGCCGTCCTGTTTCTTTATCAAAAATTTCTAACCTATTTTTACTTTATTCTTTGGCCGCCATCTTGGGAAAAGCATTTCGCATGAGGCCGCGGGCCCCACGGGACCCGCGGAGGATACCCTGCCAGCCTGTTTTTTTTTCAAAATTTTCCGGCCTTTTCTACTATATTCTTTGGCCGCCGTTTTGAAACCGCCACCTTGGAAAAAAATTAGGTTCATTAGATTACTCCTTCCACCTAGAACGACACTTGGTCGAGTACAACCCATCTATCTCGACTGGCCACAGAGATATTCGCGTTTCAATTTTGTATGGCGGCCATTTTGTTTTAGCAATTTTGAAAAAAAAAATACCGGTCGACCCATAGGCTGGCTGTTCTGAGCGACTTTAGTTCCGGGCAAACTCGATAGAGCAAGTCGTTGCGGAGAGCTGGCCCATGTGTCAAATAAGTTTCCACGTTAAGGTCGGTTTTGCATTTATTTTGTACTTGTGATAAAATTTCTTATGCGTTGGTGTATAAAGTCGAACCCTATTTCTAAAAGCTGCTATACAATACAAGTGAGTCTATGAGTCTGACATTACTTTGTATGGCGGCCATCTTGGAAAATGGCGGAATCGAAAAATAAATTTTAGCGTCAGAATTTGTGGCCCTTAAGAGGCTCGGGTGCAAAATTTTACTCAGAACGGACTCAAAAAAAAACTGGCCGCCATTTTGAATCCGCCATTTTGGAAAAAAAAATTAGTTCATTGAATTACTCCGCCCACTTTAAACAACATTTGATCGAGCACCATCCACCTGTTGCGACTGGCCTCTGAGATATTCGCGTTTCAAATTTGTATGGCGGCCATCTTGTTTTTGCAATTTTGAATAAAAAATACTGGTTGACCTATTGGCTGGCTGTTCTGAGTAACTTTTGTTCCGGGCAAACTCGATAGAGCAAGTCGTTGCGGAGAACTGGCCCATGTGTCAGGTCAGTTTCCACATTCAGGTCAATTTTTCATTTTTTAGTTACTTAAGATAAAAATTTTGATGCGATAGTGTATAAAGTAAAACCCTAACTCTAAAGACTGCTCTAAAACAACAGGTCAAATATACAGAAATTACATTGTATGGCGGCCATCTTGGAAAATGGCGGAACCGAAAAATAAAGTATGCCATTTAAATCTGTGGCCCCGAAGATCCCCGGATGCAAAAATTCAGTCTGATCGGAGAAAAAAAAAATTTGGCCGCCATTTTGAATCCGCCATCTTGGAAAAAAAATTGCTTAGTCAGATTTCCCCCTCAACTCTGAATGACATTTGGTCGAGCACCACCCATCTATCGCGACTGGCCTCTGAGATATTCGCGTTTCAATTTTGTATGGCGGCCATCTTGTTGTCGCCATTTTGAAAAATCTTGGATCGGCTCACCCATTGGCCGGCTGTTCTGAGTGACTTTAGTTCCGGGCAAACTCGATAGGTCGAGCCGTCGCGGAGAACCGTCCCATGTGTCAAGTCAGTTTCCACGTTCAGGTCGATTTCGTATTTTTCTGGTGGTCGCGGGAGCATTTCTAATACGATGGTGTATAGAGTCGAGCCTTACCTCTTACAGGTTCTTCAAAACAGCATGTCAATGAGTCAGTGAGTCAGTGAGTGAGTGGGTATTCAGCTATATATATTATAACTAGTATTTTGCGTGGGGGCCGCGGGCCCCAAGGGGCCCGCGGAGGGTCCCGTGCCACCCTGTTTGGTTTTAATAATCCTAACCTTTTTTATTTTATTCTTAGGCCGCAATTTCGAATCCGCCATCTTGTGAAAAGCGTTTCGCGTGGGGGCCGCGGGCCCCGCGGGACCCGCGGAGTCACCCTGCCACCCTGTTATTTTTCAAATAATTCTAACCTTTTTTTACTTTATTCTTTGGCCGCAATTTCGATTCCGCCATCTCGGGAAAAGCGTTTCGCGTGGGGGCCGCGGGCCCCGCGGGACCCGCGGAGTCAGCATGCCACCCTGTTTTTCTTTCAAATAATTCTAACCTTTTTTTACTTTATTCTTTGGCCGCAATTTCGAATCCGCCATCTCGGGAAAAGCGTTTCGCGTGGGGGCCGCGGGCCCCGCGGGACCCGCGGAGTCACCCTGCACCCTGTTTTTCTTTCAAATATTTGTGGCCTTTTTTAGTATATTCTTTGGCCGCCATCTTGGGAACAGCATTTCGCATGGAGGCCGCGGGCCCCACGGGACCCGCGGAGGGTACCCTGCCAGCCTGCTTTTTTTTTCAATTTTTTCCAGCTTTTTCTACTATATTCTTTGGCCGCCGTTTTGAAACCGCCACCTTGGAAAAAGTACTTCGCGTGTGGGCCGCGGGCCCCACGGGACCCGCGGAGGGTTCCCTGCCACCCTGTTTTTTTTTCAAATATTTCTGACCTTTTTTTACTTTATTCTATGGCCGCAATTTCTAATCCGCCATCTTGGGAAAAGCGTTTCGCGTGGGGGCCGCGGGCCCCGCGGGACCCGCGGAGTCACCCTGCCACCCTGTTTTTTTTTTCAAATATATCTAACCATTTTTTTACTTTATTCTGTGGCCGCCATCTTGGAAACAGCATTTCGCATGGAGGCCGCGGGCCCCACGGGACCCGCGGAGGGTACCCTGCTAGCCTGTTTTTCTTTTTCAAATATTTCTAGCCTTTATTACTATATTCTTTGGCCGCCGTTTTGAAATCGCCACCTTGGAAAAAGTACTTCGCGTGGGTGCCGCGGACCCCGCGGGGCCCGCGGAGGATGACCTACCATCCTATTTTTTTTATATATTTCTAAACCTTTTTTACTTTAATCTTTGGCCGCCATTTTGAATCCACCACCTTGGAAAAAATTAGGTTCATTAGATTACTCCTCCCACCTAGAACGACACTTGGTCGAGTACAACCCATCTATCTCGACTGGCCACTGAGATATACGCGTTTCAATTTTGTATGGCGGCCATTTTGTTTTCGCTATTTTGTAAAAAAAATACCGGTTCACCCATAGGCTGGCTGTTCTGAGCGACTTTAGTTCCGGGCAAACTCGATAGGGCAAGTCGTTGCGGAGAACTGGCCCATGAGTCAGGTCAGTTTCCACGTTCAGGACAGGTTTGCATTTTTTTTATACTTGTGATAAAATTTCTTATGCTATGGTTTTTTTTTTTTTTTTTTTTTTTTTTTTTATATGAATAGGAAGGCAAACGAGCAAGTGGGTCACCTGATGTTAAGTGGTCACCACTGCCCATAGACACCCGCAACCCCGGAGGGATTGCAGTAAAAAGGTGTATAAAGTCGAACCCTATTTCTAAAAGCTGCTATACAACACAAGTGAGTCTATGAGTCTGACATTACTTTGTATGGCCGCCATCTTGGAAAATGGCGGAATCGAAAAATTAAGTACAACGTTTGAATTTGTTGCCTCGAAGATCCCCGGATGCAAAATTTCAATCGGATCGGAATAAAAAACATTTTGGCCGCCATTTTGAATCCGCCATTTTGGAAAAAAAAATAGGTTTTGAATTTTGAAAAAAAAATACTGGTTCACCTATTGGCTGGCTGTTTTGAGTGACTTTAGTTTCGGGCAAACTCGATAGGGCAAGTCGTTGCGGAGAACTGGCCCATGTGTCAGGTCAGTTTCCACGTTCAGGACAGTTTTGCATTTTTTTTGTACTTGTGATAAAATTTCTTATGCGATGGTGTATAAGGTCGAACCCTGTTCCTAAAAGCTGCTATACAACACAAGTGAGTCTATGAGTCTGACATTACTTTGTATGGCGGCCATCTTGGAAAATGGCGTAATCGAAAAATTAATTATGCCGTTTGAATATGTGGCCTCAAACAGCCCCGGATGCAAAATTTCAATCGGATCGGAGTAAAAGAAACTTTGGCCGCCATTTTGAATCCGCCATTTTGGAAAAAAAATTAGGTTCATTAAATTACTCCGCTCACTTTGAACGATATTTGTTTGAGCACCACCCACCTGTTGCGACTGGCCTCTGAGATATTTGCGTTTCAATTTTGTATGGCGGCCATCTTGTTTTTGCAATTTTGAAAAAAAAATACTGGTTCACCTATTGGCTGGCTGTTCTGAGTGACATTTGTTCCGGGCAAACTCGATAGGGAAAGTCGTTGCGGAGAGCTGGCCCATATGTCAGGTCAGTTTCCACATTCAGGTCAATTTTTCATTTTTTGGTACTTAACATGAAACTTCTAAAGCGACGGTGTATAGAATCGAACCCCACCTCTTATGGGCTCTTCAAAACAACAGGTCAAAGATACAGAAATTACTTTGTATGGCGGCCATCTTGGAAAATGGCGGAATCGAAAAATAAAGTATGCGGTTAGAATCTGTGGCCTAGAAGAGCCCCGGATGCAAAATTTCAATCGGATCGGATTAAAAAAAAATTTGGCCGCCATTTTGAATCCGCCATCTTGGAAAAAAAATTACTTAGTCAGATTTCCCCCTCAACCTTGAATGACATTTGGTCGAGCACCACCCACCTATCTCAACTGGCCTCTGAGATATTCGCGTTTCAATTTTGTATGGCGGCCATCTTGTTTTCGCCATTTTGAAAAAACTTTGACTGGCTCACCCATGGGCTGGCTGTTCTGAGCGACTTTAGTTCCGGGCAAACTCGATAGGTCGAGCCGTCGCGGAGAACCGCCCCATGTGTCAAGTCAATTTCCACGTTCAGGTCGATTTCGTATTTTTCTGGTAGTCGGGCAAGCATTTCTTATAAAACGATGTATAGAGTCTAACCTCAACTCTTACAGGTTCCTCCAAACAACTCTGGGGTGAGTCAGTGAGTCAGTCAGTGAGTGGGTATTCAGCTATATATATTATAAAAAACTAGTATTTCGCGTGGGGGCCGCGGGCCCCAAGGGCCCCGCGGAGGTCCCTGCCACCCTATTTTGTTTTAATAATCCTAACCTTTTTTTTTTATACTATATGCTTTGGCCGCCTTTTTGAAACCGCCACCATGGATAAAGTATTCTGCGTGGGGGCCGCGGAGGATACCCTGCCACCCTGTTGTTTTTCAAATATTTCAAACCTATTTTTACTTTATTCTTTGGCTGCCCTCTCGGGAAAAACAATTCGCATGCGGGCCGCGGGCCCCACGGGACCCGCGGAGGGTACCCTGCCAGCCTGTTGTTTTTCAAATATTTCAAACCTATTTTTACTTTATTCTTTGGCTGCCCTCTCGGGAAAAGCAATTCGCATGCGGGCCGCGGGCCCCACGGGACCCGCGGAGGGAACCCTGCCAGCCTGTTGTTTTTCAAATATTTCAAACCTATTTTTTACTTTATTCTTTGGCTGCCCTCTCGGGAAAAGCAATTCGCATGCGGGCCGCGGGCCCCACGGGACCCGCGGAGGGTACCCTGCCAGCCTGTTGTATTTTCAAATATTACTACATTCTTTGGCCGTCATTTTGAAACCACTACCTTGGAAAAAGTATTTCGCGTGGGGGCCGCGGCCCCCACGGGGACCGCGGAGGGTAACCTACCACCCTGTATTTTTTTCAAATATTTCTAACGTTTTTTACTACATTCTTTGGCCGTCATTTTGAGACCACCATCTTGGAAAAAGTATTTCGCGTGGGGGCCGCGGCCCCCGCGGGGACCGCGGAGGGTAACCTACCACCCTGTATGTCACTTAGTCGAGCACAACCCATCCATCTCGACTGGCCTCTGAGATATTCGCGTTTCAATTTTGTATGGCGGCCATCTTGTTTTCGCAATTTTGAAAAAAAAAATACCGGTTAACCCATACGCTGGCAGTTCTGAGCGACTTTAGTTCCAGGCAAGCTCGATAGGGCAAGTCGTTGCGGAGAGCTGGCCCATGTGTCAAGTCAGTTTCCACGTTAAGGTCGGATTTGCATTTTTTTTGTACTTGTGATAAAATTTCTTATGCAATCTTATGCAATCGTATATAAAGTCGAACCCTATTCCTAAAAGCTGCTTTACAACACAAGTGAGTCTGTTAGTCTGACATTACATTGTATGGCGGCCATCTTGGAAAATGGCGGAATCGAAAAATTAATTATGCCGTTTGAATATGTAGCCTCAAACAGCCCCGGATGCAAAATTTCAATCGGATCGGAGTAAAAGAAACTTTGGCGGCCATTTTGAAACCGCCATTTTGGAAAAAAAATTAGGTTCATTTAATTACTTCGCTTACTCTGAACGATATTTGTTTGAGCACCACCCACCTGTTGCGACTGGCCTCTGAGATATTTGCGTTTCAATTTTGTATGGCGGCCATTTTGTTTTTGCAATTTTGAAAAAAAAAAACTGGTTCACCTATTTGCTGGCTGTTCTGAGTGACTTTTGTTCCGGGCAAACTCGATAGGGCAAGTCGTTGCGGAGAGCTGGCCCATGTGTCAGGTCAGTTTCCACATTCAGGTAAATTTTTCATTTTTTGGTACTTAGCATGAAATTTTTAAAGCGACGGTGTATAGAATCGAACCCCATCTCTTATGGGCTCTTCAAAACAACAGGTCAAATATCCAGAAATTACATTGTATGGCGGCCATCTTGGAAAATGGCGGAATCGAAAAATAAAGTATGCCATTAGAATCTGTGGCCTCGAAGAGCCCCGGATGCAAAATTTGAACCGGATCGGAGTAAAAAAAAATTTGGACGCCATTTTGAATCCGCCATCTTGGAAAAAAAATTGCACAGTCAGATTTCCCCCTCAACTCTGAATGACATCAGTTTCCCTTATTTTGGCCATTACTGTGTATGACTTTTGTGTCCTATGCTCTGGTACAATTCTGGCTTTGACGATACAGATTCCCAAGCTTCTCTGCACTTCCACATATCCTACAGCTGAGGACAAGTAACTATCCTGGGATGACCTACAATGGGGAGAAAACAAATTTGATTGCAATAGGTACTATTTGATTAGGTATCAAAATAAAGTTGTTATTTTGACGTCAGTAATTTACTTACATAAGAGCTTTAGCTCCTCTTATTTCAGCGATGTTGTGGTTGCTAGAATTCGTCATGATATTGTCCACTCGTGGCAAATTGCGAGAATCGGCTTTTTCGAAATTAGCAGTCGTCGTAGAAGTGTCGGTGGTTTAGTGGAAATGGTAGCCTCTTAATTCAGAAGTTGCGGGTTCAACACCAGGCCGGGCCTGATGATGATTCTTTATTTTTAAATATTGGGGGCTGTTAATTTACCAATACACAGAGGTTTTCGATTTACAATTCATTTAAACAAAGTAGACAACCCCATTGAGGTTGGATTGGTCGGATAATTTGCAGACTGATTAATCTTGTTAGACGGTTGTTTAAGAAGTATGATTCATAAACGCTTGCTAGACAGCAGTCTGCTAGTTGTTGAGCTGCTGATAGATGGATTAGACGACTTATGTTGGCCATCTTGACAGCATAGACAAAAAATGGCCTCATCGTGAATTTGAATTAAAAAAACCTGCCAAGTGCGAGTCGGACTCGCGCACGAAGGGTTCCGTACCATCCTACTTCCTACTAATATTATAAATGCGAATGTAAGTTTGTTTGTTATGCTTTCGTTATCTGCGCGGACGAAATCGCGGGCTAAAGCTAGTTACAGTCAGAAATACATCATTTGTGAATATTTAAAGCGTTTACCTGGTGCCGTTATTATTATTCTTAGTTTAGTTCCGGCTCATCCTTGGTTCCGGCTCGCCCTTAGTTAGGCTTTTGTCTAAACTGCATTGGAAGAGGATTGCCTCCGTGTGCTAAACCACTGATGCTTCCAACCCCAACCAATTGGCTCTAATACTGGAGGGTTTGCTGGGCCAAGGAAACGAAATACCGTGCCCACACCTGCTGGATCTGCCCCCTACGTGCGGAGGACGAAGCAGGAAGCCTATTTTATTCTGTGAAACCTTGATTTAATAGCAACCAAGCTCAGGTCAGTAAGCTCTCCTGGTTTTGATGACGCCGGCAAATGGTGATCCTAATTGTTACCTTAAAAACTATATTTAATTAAATTCTAATAGCGACATCTGATTATTCCATCATCAACTTCTGTATAATATGCCTGACGTACAGTAGGTAAATCAATAATTTCGTTAGTAGGTATAATCCTTTTGTTTTCTTTGGAACTGTGTCATAGCGCGCCCTAGGTAGTTTTTTAATCAAGTTCTTCGAATCTCATGTTAACCGGCTGGGTAAGTTGGTGAGTAATTGAGGCGTAAAGACCACCGTTAGAAGTTTAGTTTCTATTTCTAACGATTTTAAAAATGAATACCACCATGTTCTACTTAAAAAATACATGTATAAAGGTATGTTTATTTTCGAAAGAAAATAGTATTGTGTATTCTTTGCTTATTTTTATTTCACTTACTTTTCGCAAGCTTAGTTCGGTTCTGGCGCTTCGCCGGCCGCTGCCGCGGCACACTCGCTACGCTCGTTCGGCTCGCGCACTGGGGTCGCAAAAACCTAACCCTCCTCCTCGCTTTGCTCGTCGTCGTACCTAACTCTTCTGACTCTTTTTCAAATTTACCAGGTACTTTAGAAACAATTATATCATAAGAATGTAGTTAATATAAGATAATTATTTATTACGTATTATAATCGGTAGATACACTTTATGTGTATGTTATATAAAATGTAAGTAGTTTGAAACCTTGTTCGATGAGGTCCTCGACGATCTCCTACCTACAGCATAATGTTGGCCAGGAGGCTTCGGTTGCCGACCTTGAGATAGCGCTTTACCTACAACACGTAGCAGTGCCACGGCAGGCCGGTGGTAGCACGAGGTCGGTCAGGTATCGCTGCACCACACGGTGATCGTCCTCCCCTCGTGGCGTAAATGTGATACCCCTTCCACCGGGCACGGAGATCGGGGGGTGGCCCAGCTCCTCCCGCAGCGTACGGATGTGCTTGGGCCTCTCGGGCAGCACGTCCACTGCGAGGCGCGGGTAGCGCTCTCGCGCGGCGGCGGTCGTGGTGGGCTGCTTCGGCGGCGTTGTTGTCGGTGGCAGCGCCGTTGTCGTCAGTGGTGGTGATGTCAATGGTCCGTGGGCCGCTTCTTCGTCATCGTCGGACCCCAGGTCCTCCCTCTTCAGAGGGCGTTGCGTCTATGTGCGACAAGTTCAGCTTTGGCATAGACAGACGCTGGCCGGAGGGGGGGGGGGGGGGGGGGTCGAAGACGGGCGCCGCTTGGTGGTGGTAGTAGCAGCGAACAGCGGCGACAGGTTGGCTGGCGGCGGGAAACACGACGGCGAAGGGACGCGGGTGGTCAGCATCTCCGCTAGTGCTTGCAAGCCAGGATGGGGCGATGGTGCGTGCGTAGCTGGTGCTGCAATGGGCTCGAACTTGGCTGGTCGTGCGGCAGGTGACGCGGGAGCGGGCGCGGTCGCCACACAGGGTGCGGGCGTCACGTGGATCAGCGACTTGACGCGAGGCGCGGGCGGCGCGCGATGCGCCGGTGGCGTGGGCGGCGCTTGGTGCGAGGGTGGCAGGTGAGACGCGGTAGTCGTAGGCTGGGCAGGTGTTGCGCGCTGCGCGGGCGGCGCTCTAAAGGCTAGTGGTGAGCGGGGCGTGGACTTGGCGTAAATTCCTGTTCTAATTCGTCGAGGCTGGCTGTCCGCAATAACGTTAAGCGGTTGAACATTTCACCGGCGCGGCGGGACGGTTGAAATACGTCTAAAGTGCCTGGTCGAAAAAAAACGCTTTGTCGGTTTCCGAGATGCGCAGCCAATTGTTTGACGTTAGGTTCGCGGGCCGTCACGTCAAACTCTAACGACCTCCACGCCGCCTCACCCGATCCTAAATATATTTTAGTCTTTTAGTAACGCAACCTTCTGCTCTACCACGTCATTTAAATGTTCCTCGGAAACAACAGCTAGGTACAACTCGTGATTCATCCGGACGTTTGGTTCATACACTTGAACAGCTGCTATTTAACTATCTTAAGCTGTGGATCGCGTGCGCTACGTGATATGACGCCAAAAATTGCTATATACGATACAGTAGGTACAAATTGAAAAAAAAAGAGATTTCCCACAACGTCAGTGAACGCCGAATGTCTATATTTAAATTTCCTTGGCTACGTCATTGTGCTACCTACACGATATATAAATTTGTAGTGCATATTTTGTAATTTAAATTTCAGTATTCAGTATTTATTCAATTGCAAAATTCAATTAAAATTCAATTAAAGCAAAGCATATATTTTTCCCAGCCCTGATTATACGTGATCGTTGCACAATGTTATGGCGGTGGCAGTGCTGCTTACACTTGAGGGTCACACTGAGAAACGGTACTCGGTGGAATCTGTGGCCTTAAAGAGCCCCGGATGCAAAATTTCAATCGGAACAGACTCAAAAAAAATTGGCTGCCATTTTGAATCCGCCATCTTGGAAATAAATTAGGTTCATAAGATTACTCGTCCCACCTTGAGCGACTTTTGTTCCGAGCAAACTCGATAGAGCAAGTGGTCGCGGAGAACTGGCCCATGTGTCAGGTCAGTTTCCACGTTCAGGTCGATTTTTCATTTTTTTGGTACTAATTATAGAATTTTTGAAGCGATGGTGTGTAGAGCCGAACCCTACCTTTCATGGGTTCTTCAAAACAACAGGTCAAAGAAACAGAAATTACTTAGTATGGCGGCCATCTTTAAAAAAAAATTAAGTATGCCGTTTGAATATGTGACCTCAAAGAGCCCTGATTGCAAAATTTTAATCGGATCGGAGTAAAAAAAAAATTGGCCGCCATTTTGAATCCGCCATCTTGGAAAAAAATAGGTTCATTAGATTACTCCTCCCACCTAGAACGTCACTTGGTCGAGCACAACCCATCCATCTCGACTGGCTACTTTTGTATGGCGGCCATCTTGTTTTCGCGATTTTGAAAAAAAAATACCGCTTCACCCATTGGCTGGCTGTTCTAAGTGACTTTAGTTCCGGGCAAACTCGATAGGGCAAGTCGTTGCGGAGAGCTGGCCCATGTGCCGAATCAGTTTCCACGTTCAGGTCAGTTTTTAATTTTTTTGGTACTAACGCTATGATTCCTGATGCGATGGTGTACAGAGTTGAACCCTATCTCTAAAAGCTGCTATACAACACAAGTGAGTCTGTTAGTCTGACATTACATTGTATGGCGGCCATCTTGGAAAATGGCGGAATCGCAAAATAAATTCTAGCGTTAGAATCTGTGACCCTGAAGAGCCTCGGATGCAAATTTTCAGTTCGAACGGACTCAAAAAAAATTCGGCCACCATTTTGAATCCGCCATCTTGGAAAAAAAATTGAGTCATCCGATTACTACTCTCACCTTGAACAATATTTGGTCGAGCACTACCCACCTATTGCAATTGGCCTCTGAGATATTCGCGTTTCAATTTCGTATGGCGGCCATTTTGTTTTTGCAATTTTGAAAAAAAAATACTGGTTCACCTATTGGCTGGCTGTTCTGAGTGACTTTTGTTCCGGGCAAACTCAATAGGGCAAGTCGTTGCGGAGAGCTGGCCCATGTGTCAGGTCAGTTTCCACATTCAGGTCAATTTTTCATTTTTTGGTACTAAGCATGAAATTTCTAAAGCGACGGTGTATAGAATCGAACCCCACCTCTTATGGGCTCTTCAAAACAACAGGTCAAATATCCAGAAATTACATTGTATGGCGGCCATCTTGGAAAATGGCGGAATCGAAAAATAAAGTATGCCATTAAAATCTGTGGCCTCAAAGAGCCCCGGATGCAAAATTTCAACCGGATCGGAGTAAAAAAAAATTTGGACGCCATTTTGAATCCGCCATCTTGGAAAAAAAATTACTTAGTCAGATTTCCCCTTAAACTCTGAATGACATTTGGTCGAGCACCACCCACCTATCTCGACTGGCCTCTGAGATATTCGCGTTTCAATTTTGTATGGCGGCCATCTTGTTTTCGCCATTTTGAAAAAACTTTGACCGGCTCACCCATTGGCTGACTGTTCTGAGCGACTTTAGTTCCGGGCAAACTCGATAGGTCGAGCCGTTGCGGAGAACCGCCCCATGTGTCAAGTCAATTTCCACGTTCAGGTCGATTTCGTATTTTTCTGGTGGTCGTGGGGGCATTTCTGATACGACGATGTATAGAGTCTAACCTCAACTCTTATGGGTTCTTCCAAACAACTCTGGGGTGAGTCAGTCAGTCAGTCAGTCAGTCAGTCAGTCAGTCAGTGTGTAGTATGGCGATTGGCCACTTTAAGTGTTTAGCAGTAACACAATAGTTTACTGCTACATAAACGCATATTGCTTGTGTCAGCGACAACCTTAGCAATATGCTTGTATATAAGTCTAAGTAAATCCTGAATATACGTTCCTATTATAAACATCGAAGCTGGTCTTACTTGCTCCCCAACACCCTGAGGCATCATCAAGATCATCAGATTTACATCTTCATTACATGGCGACCTTGCCTCAAGAACCACAAAGGAACGACTAAAACTGAAGCAAGACCGACAAGGCGAAGGAAATTACTAATATGAAGACTGATCGAAGAAAAAATACAATGTCCGTTGCTGTGAAGAAAGATAACTAATAAGGGAAAAAAAAAAGAAGAAAAGATAATACAACATCAATACTATGAAGAAAAATAATTAACAGGAAGGAAGAAGAATAATAGAAAAAACAAATAAGAAGACGAATAGAATATGATAAAGATGAATAGAAGAAGAAAGAAGAGCGCTGTCCAGGGTTTACCCGGCTCGCACGTCAAGAGGAGTCCAGGGATATCCCGGCCCAATCAAAAGGAGTCCAGGGAATTCCCGGCCCAGTTCCAGGGAGTCCAGGGTTAGCCCGGCCCAGCATCAAACAGCACCGAGCATCAGCATCGGGTCCACGGTTACTCATCGATTATTTATTTTAATTTTTACAAAGGTTGTCGCAAAGCAGGTATATATACTTTTTTTATATTTTCTCTTACTGCTCATGATTTTTTTTTTATTTTCAAGTAAAATTCCAGTAACCTAGTGTCACAAAGTTCAATCACCTTATTTCGTTTCGCAATTAGCGACAGTTGCTAGCGCCGCTTACGTTATGCGCGTCAGCATTTATTGGAACTAGGCCGCGCGCCGGTACCTAAGTATGCGACTTATAATTAAAATTGAATGTAATTAGAAGCCATGGGAATGCATCGCATCATTCCAGTATCTAAATAGTTAACAAAAATACTCAATAAAACTATTTTTATACAATTAAAGGATTATAATGATTTTAAAGATCCTAAGAATATAATTCTTAGATTTAATGATTTTTTTTTAAAGATTATCAGTAATTTAAAAAGATTAAATAGAATTAAATGATCGAATTAAATAATTTGATAATATAGAACTGGAAGATCGATTTAAATAATTTGAAGATGAATAATTGAAGATTGAGTAAAATGATTTTATTTTTTATTTTGGTACGGTACACTACTGTCAACATAGTTAGAGCTCTTAGTCCTTTATCTGATCATGGTGTTTGGACTACCGTGCCCTCCGTGAAGATGTTGGAGACTTTATGTCTTAATGAATTTAGAGACTCTTAACTTACAGGCACGCCGAAATGGGTGACCTGATATGCCAAGTTATTATAGGGCCAAGATGCCCATGAGGTTAATGTTGAAGGGCCAAGATGCCCATATGATTATTGAGATTATGAAAAGGGACGCACAGAAGCGTAGCCCAGTTTATTTTAGGAGCAGATGACTCCGAGTAAAGGCATTATTTATTAATATGACACCATAGTACCGTTACCATAAAAATGAATAAAGCAAAATATTACGGATATAAATATTAGAAAGGAGTGTAACGAAAAATTTATTTTTTATTAAAAAAAAAAAAAAAAAAAAATTAATCGATCAATAAATAATTAAATAATACAGAAATTAAATAATAACGTAATTACTAAAGAATTAATAACTAACTGATTATTAGAAAATTTAAAAACGTGACACTAGCAAACTAAAATAAATGTTGATATGATAAAAATGAATAATAATTAATTTGATTTTTTTTAATGTATAAACTTAATATAAGTAATATTTTTTTCTTGTCAGGTAAAATACTTACAAAAAAAAATGTAAACAAGTAACATGCGTTTAATTTTTTTTCTGCCACCCCGGCGGTGAAGGGACTTTCGGGGGAGGTGTAGTATGGCGATTGGCCACTTTAAGTGTTTAGCAGTAACACAATAGTTTACTGCTACATAAACGCATATTGCTTGTGTCAGCGACAACCTTAGCAATATGCTTGTATATAAGTCTAAGTAAATCCTGAATATACGTTCCTATTATAAACATCGAAGCTGGTCTTACTTGCTCCCCAACACCCTGAGGCATCATCAAGATCATCAGATTTACATCTTCATTACAAGTGGGTATTCAGCTATATATATTATAATGAATTGCTGTTCGTTAGTCTCGCTAAAACTCGAGAACGGCTGAACCGATTTGTCTAATTTTAGTCATGAAATATTCGTGGAAGTCCAGGGAAGGTTTAAACGGTGAGAAAATATTGAAATTTAGAAGAAAAAAAAACGGGAGCGAAGCCGCGGGCAACAGCTAGTAATATAATATAATATAACACTATAGTGCTGAATACATACAAAAAGTACATATTTGGATGACATACCTAAGTCTTCAGGAGGCTGCAGTGATTTTCCTGCATCATTGCCCATCATTGTTGCAGCTTTGCCAGCCATCCATCCAATACCAGACAATGCTATCGAAAAGGCTACCATGCTAAATGGATTCTGAGGACAATAAGTTTATGATTTATTTTATTTTGTAGCCAGAAACCTGATAAGTGCAAGCGAACACACACCAAGGCTAAAACGATGGCAAATATTAGAGCTGGACCAAAGATTCTAAGCAGCCATGCCCTAAATAAAATGGTGATGGTAATCATTGGAACACCACTCTAAGAAGATAATTAAATTCTTCATCCCATCTGATTATGGCTGGAACAGCCGATCGCAGATTAAAGAGGGAAATATATATATATATATATATATATATATATAGTAGACAAGTAACTAAATTATGTGGGGCAAAGTTACTGGCAAGAGACATGTAGGTTGCTGAAAGAAGTATTGACTAAGAAATATTTAGGAGTGAAACTCATAGTGAGTGCTATATTTTTCGCCTTGCAGGAGAGATGGTTGAAATATTCGGAGCTGACTGCCAAGAAGTATATTATAAAAGAAGATATAATTAACAGATGGGTGCAAAATAAAATAGCTCTTTCAGCTACTATATGAATTATCAATAACATCAATGTTAACATTGTTCTTTCTGACAGGTATCTATCCATAATAATAGACAGAGAGCTGATAGACTTTGAGTAGGCATTTGAGGCAGCATAAAAACCTGTACTTCCAATAAATACATACATAAATCATGTCTTTATCCCTTACGGGGTAGACAGAGCCTGAGATAACAAGACACAAAGGCCGCATTTAGCATAATTGTGGATGTATCGATGGAAAGGGGAATCAAAATAGTGATGGGTTGCTAGCCGCATTGCCTACATGATTCCTAAGATTTTGTCCATTCCCTCGATGGGCTTTTACCATCTGCACGGGAAGAGAAGCAACCGATACATTCTATGGTTTTTCTTTATTTCCAGACCAGCATGGAAGTAGCTGTACCTACACTACAATACATATTCAAACATAATAAATATAATAATAATACTTACTGATAATGTTGGACTCTTGGTCAAACTATAGTCTAATATAACAACAACAATACCGAAGATAAGGCCCACACATGAGCAAACCCATATGATATTTTGACTGTCTGAAAAAAAAACAAATGATTTATTCATTACAAAGGTTGACTCAGGTGTAAATATTTTAATTACACCCTACCCTTTATAGGAGTTACACTAATTGTGCCTTTAATGCAGTTACAAATCTGCTACTGCACACTTATGAAATCGTTAACCTCATTTTCCTAAGAAAAAAAAGTTAAATTTTAACTAACCTTTAAGTTTCTTTTTTTGAGTTTCACTTATATTCTTAATAGACTCCATTAACTTTGTGTTTTGTGGATCCAGTTGCAGGGCTCTTGTGTATGATATGATTGCCTCGTCATACAAGCCACCAGCAGCTTCAACTTCAGCTCTACGAAAGTAACCCTATAAAGAAACATGGTGTTAGTAAGTAGGTCACCCATAAAAATGTGAAGCACCCTGGATAAGGTAGGAACTGAAAGCAAAACCAACATAGATGCTGACTCATGGTCCAGAGATAGATATGAACTTTATCCCAAAAGATATACACGTTGAACACACACTATAATTATATGCTACAACTGCATACCTCAGTATGTCAAAGGTTAAGATATTATTAATCAATCCTTATTACATAATGTACAACTATATGATGCTCAAATTAGAAATAGAGAGTTCAACTTACTTTAGCCCATTGTGGTTGTAACCTAACAGTCTCGTTTGCATCTTGAAGTGACAAGTAATGCTGGTCAAGTTTTAGAAATGCAAAAGACCTGTTGCTGTAAAGGACATAGTTGTTTGGATCCATTTTGATTGCTTGTGTGTAATGCAATACAGCTTCAATGAATTTCCCATCTTTAACGCACTCATTCCCCTTGTTTTTGAGGTCTTCGATACTGGTGCCTTGAGCACCCTTTTTGGATTCTTCCATAACTAAAAGAAGTATGAATGTGCTTAATCAACTGGCATACTAATTTGTTATAATCGTTATGCAAATACAGTATCTAAGAATTAAGAACACTAATGGCACCCTCATAAATCAAAATACAAAATAACTTATCATCTAATTAAATACTGGAATGATAAGACAAGACTTGAAGTCTAGATATTTTTACGTGCAATATACGTCATTTTCGACATATTTTTGGTTTTCCGTTTTTCACATCTAAACACTGAAATTTATAAACCATGATTTTGTTTTATTCTTGTTTTGGCTGACACTCGAATATTAACAAGGAAATAATTTATTTAATTCTTCTTTGCTTTTTATACTGCATGTGCGTATCTGTAAGTAGGAATCTCTATATATTCGAAACGCTTATTGTAATTCAAAGCGATTTTAAATTGCGTGTAATGAAGTAAACTCTTTCCTGCAGAATAGCCTGTCGTGACGTTTTGTCTTAAAGCTATTTAAGCTCTTCTTTTGACGGCTTTAAACGTAGAAAGATAAGCTGTAATGTAAATTTAGTGGGTACCTCCCATTTGTTCTATGGAACTGTGACGTCATAGAACTGTTAACATTTTTCTATCCCAGCAGTTCCATGGTAGAACTATTGAAACAAAAAGTGAACTATTTGTTCTATAGAACTAAAAGCACCTCAAGTTTCCCATCACAATCTTGAGGTGCTTTTAGTTCTTTTAGTCCCTCCGGGGTTGCAGGTGTATATGGGCAGTGGTGATCACTTACCACCAGGTGACCCACTTGCTCGTTTGCCTTCCTATTCATATAAAAAAAAAAAAAAAAAAAAAAAAAAAAAAATGTTAACAGTTCTATGACGTCACAGTTCCATAGAACAAATGGGAGGTACCCAATTTAGTTTGGTATTATATTTTTTTTTGCCACAAATTTTATGACTATTTTTTTAAAAGGCATAACGAACGAGGAGAAAAAGCGAGCGATCAATCTGACAGGTCATCTAATAATTCGGTGTCGTTATGATTTACTAGCTGTTACCCGCGACTTCGTCCGCGTAGAATCCAGTATATATATAACCTATGTTCAACCGGGATAATGTAGGATTCTAACGGAAAAATAATTTTTCAAAATTTTCAGTAGTTTTAAAGCCTAGGTACTCAGTGAAAACAAACAAACAATCAAATCCTTACTCTTTATAATATTAGTATAGATAGTAAAGATCAATTCATGTACAGCGTGGATTTGGAGTAAAGGCGAATCAACAACGTTAAGTTTAGGTTCGAAAGAGTTAACTAAGGTAGCTGGTATTAAAAAACAATATGAATAAAAACCATACAAAATATAACTTTATTTTTTTATTTAATATAACGAAATTAATGAATTTATAAAACGCTAACATAAAACTGTTAAAATAACAT
This sequence comes from Pandemis corylana, assembly GCA_949127965.1. Classification (NCBI taxonomy): domain Eukaryota; kingdom Metazoa; phylum Arthropoda; class Insecta; order Lepidoptera; family Tortricidae; genus Pandemis; species Pandemis corylana. Next base: position 7,418,316 of record OX421866.1, on the reverse strand, counting down.
CAAAATACAAGTATTTCAAAGGAGATTCGAGAGCCAAATGTTTTGATCAAAATCATTTTTTTAGGTTGGTAAGATGAAAGAAGCCTTGTCGCTATCCCTCTCGGCGCAGAGGGGCTAATCCGAAATTCGATTTTCGAAGTTCGTTTCGTTCCGTTCCGCTCACACTAATAGTCATTAATTTGAGAGTGAAAGGGACGGTATGACACGAAGTTCGAAAATCGAATTTCGGAGTATAAGGCCAGATTAGCCTCTGTAGGCTAATGACCTAACTCGCTCGCAATCGCCATCGTGTTCATTTTGACAGTTCATGTATGGGCTGACAATTGGCATCGGAATTAGCTTAGCTAGCTGTCACAATCATACAAGAACTGTCAAAATGAACACGATGGCGATTGCGAGCGAGTTAGGTGATAAGCCTACTGTTTAAGGCATAACACAAAAATATACTTTCTCACTTAGTAATATGATTCATTTTCGTAAATACAAATTTTCAGAGTACTCCGTCCGTGATTCCGTCCCGTTTATTTAGACAGTCGTACGTCCACGGTGAGGACGTACTACTTATACTGAATTATTATGAATGAAAATTACATATGATTTAATATCGTTTGTACCTCTAAAGCTTGTGTCTAGTTACAGGTTTCGCCGGTATTTCAAATCCACGCTGTAGATGTACGCTGAAGAAGTATAATGTATGCAATTCTTTTTCTGATATTGTTCCCTCTCGCTCGCCTGCCTCGTTCGGCAACATTATATTAACTCGAATTTCGTGTTTTTTCATGCAGCAAGGAAAACCATCGACTCTCGTAGGTATGTCAAAACCACAAAATACATGCAAACTTTACATAAAAATTACACTATTTAACATTCCATTTAAAACAAGGACAAATAAATTGAAATTTATCCTGTATTGGTATAGTTCATTTTATTCATTACTACAGCACAGCTAAAAATAACAGCTTATTAAAAGGGTTGATCGAGGCAAACTGATAACTGAAAAATCATTTCAAATGCTAATTAATGAGTACCCCAGGGCATGTATGAGCTGCATACAGACAGCCCTGCTTGTGCAAGATAAAAAAAAGTGGATAAAAATGAAAGAACATATGTATACTAACAAAATAAAATATAATCTTCTCCTTCAGTAAGATTCATAGACTTGAGATTCTGCTCAAATTTCCCACCGGTCATATCTAATTTAACACAAATAATTAAAGGTGGCTTGGCTTCAGAGAAATGTATTACAGGGATACTTTTGAAAACTCCTTTTCTGAGAGGACAGTATAGGTCAACATTGGCATTGATTTTGTTCTCATCAACATCACAAAATGCTTCTACCTTATCCAAATTATCTTGGGTCAGTGAACGAACCAATCTTCTGCCAGCTTTACCTGCATTCCAAACTATGAATTTTTTCCAAAAAGGTAAAACTAGCCTTTGCAATCTATCTAACTGAATTTGCCAGATTATTTCTCTGCCAATTGAAAATGTAGCTGCTCCTTCATGATATGTGTAAATAAGTAGCTCTTCATCAACTCTGTGCAAATCTCCCCCCTGATCCAGATGAGAATAAAAGAATATCAGATCTTCTGGTGTTCCTTTGCCAGTTTCATCAAAGGCACCTACTTTTTCATAAACCGATCTGTGACAGAACCAAGTTGGCATTAGCAAAGTAGGTCCGTTTGCTGTGTATATTTGCAATTCTAGTTGTTTTTGATTGAGATTATTCGCCCAGCGTACAAGGCGAGGTGTAGAGTTAGAAGGTATTCGAGATATTTTACTGCCAATAATGGCATTGTGATTTGTTTCTGCTGCTTGCAATTGAAGCTCTATTCGGCGAGGGTGCATGACATCATCAATATCTTGAAAGCACAGATATTGTCCTGTGCTCACTGAAATCGCACCATTTTTGGCCGCACCGACACCTCTTGAGTTAGAGGATCCAGTTAAAATGAACTCAACGCCGACGTTCTTAAAGTAAGTCGCCCAATCTTTAAGAATTTGTTCTGTTCTATCACTGCTTCCATCATCATAGATAGAAATCTCAAGTTTTGTTTCGGATCCGAGTATTGTTTGATTAGCTATTGATCTGAAACAGTTGTTTATCCATTTCTCGCCGTTACGTACCGGAATTATAACAGACACTATGATCATAACAAATTTGAGGATTTCATTTAATACAGTACAGATGTCAATGGTAAGGCATTTTGATCTATGGGGAACACCCACGTAACATGCCTAAACCTAGTTTTTGTAGACGTTTTATAGTTCAACTATACCTACGAGTTCACAGAACTTTTCTAAATATCAATCACTCTTATTTATTTCCTGTATTTTTTTAACATTTTCAAACGTTTGACAAAAAGCGCAAAACACAAAGCATGCTGCAATTTTTTTTTATCAAAACAAAACAAAGGGATTTGGGCCTAACAGCCACTCCCTTATTGTCAGTCGCTCAATGAAACAAGAATGAAACAATAATTTTGCATTTTTGCCATATTTTTTCTTTCTAGGTGGGATGAGACACGCCAATGGTGACGATGATAATTTTTGTGATTCTTGTTCATGATTTATCAAAAGTATTGATAGGTCTGATAACCTTTTTTAATAAATGCTGTCACATTGTGGTCACGGCTTAAAGGAAATGGAGGAGACATCTATCTTTTTCTATAAGATTAATATTTTTTTGTTAAATCTGCTACAAAACTGAAATAATGTGTATTTATATCAATATTTACATAGGTTGCATTATTAATAGAGTTGTCGTGGTTATAATGAAGTAAGTCGTTTTTAAAGATAACTTAAACAGCACATTCTATCCACAATTCCTGTAAAATGTCACTGTCACTGTCATGTCAAGTTTGGTTTGGGTTTGGATTGGTTTGGATCTTCCGGTCATATTCGTAAAGCAATTAAATTCGTACTCTGCGTCCTTGCTGCGCTGTATGTAACTGATTTTAATTAATTGTGCCGATAATATGGGGATCAAAGAGGCAATTATATACTTAGATAATCAATTGAATACCTATTACGCCGGACAGACGATCAATGGAAGGATAGAATATGTTTTTGACAGCCCAAAGAAAGTTCGTGGTAAGTGAATTTGAAAATAAATAATCGAATGACTCATGGTTCTAATTATATTTAAGCTCTGACCGTCATCATTATTTATTGTTGATTACCTAATGCCACCTTTCGCTGCATGAATTCTAAAATACAAAATACGTGCTGCTCATACCAAATTAGCAATAAGGCGTAGGTGTATCAGGGCGGTTCATCTGATTGTCAATTCTGTCGCTTAGTAAATGCACTGCATAATATAGTAGCTTTGCTGTGTATATATTAATAATTTAATAAGGAGTGTGGAATGAAGTAGTTCCGGTATTATTAAAAAGGAACAGGATCTGACATACTTTAGGTTTAGGTAGAATAGACAAAATTTAAGCAATGTGTGTAAGTGACTAAATATTTCGGATATAATATAATTCTATTGGATTGGATGTTAATGTTGTTTGCAGATTTAGTATTTTGGCATGCAAAACCTAGGAAGGTAGGTATATTCTTTACAAAAGGACTTTGAATAAAATATGTTTACCTTGCTACTCTGTTACCACTATTTGTGCGTAATTCAATTGCATATTCATTAGAATCCAATAAACTACTGATTCAAATCAAGTAATAGTTTTGTAAAGATGAACACTTTCTTATTGTGCCTGATTGCAGGGATCCATGTCAAGTTTAAAGGGGAGGCCCACACAGAGTGGTATGAAAGTAAGGAGGAGCAGACTTCTGATGGAAAATCAGAATCGAAGGACACTATGCACACAGGAAATGAAGAGTACTTTCAAATATCTTACTATTTACTTGGCAGCAGTAATGGTAAGAATTGTTGAACTAATCAGACTGTGCCTTGCTAATGAGTGTAATGACTCAAGAAAGATAAGCTTTGTGCTACTAGCCTACAAGTGACACATTATTTTTCTGCTTCTAATTTTAAAAGGGCATAGGGCCGCAGTGTGTCGTAAAATAAAGGCTGTAAATTATGACTTGATAGTTTTGCCAGTGATGTTAGGGAACATACCCAAACTACGTGACCCTTTTTTTCGTGTTTTTTGACCCCCTCCCCCCCCTCGGTGACCAAGCGTAGTATATGCCCAGACCCCCTCCCCCCCCCCCCTAGTTTTCACGTAGTATATTTTATCAATATTTTTAGCGTAAAGTTACAAAATAATGGCTTTTGTTTGTATTTTCTTATACGGCCCCTAAAAGTGCGTACTTTGAGAATGCGTACCTATAATTGCATACGGTTGTAATTGTGTTTATTGATGGGGTAATAAAAACGTGGCGTTCTTAAAAAAAAATTATTGACTACGTGACAAGAAACCAAACCCCCCCCCCTCCCCCCGGTGACCATGAGTGGTACTTTGAAGACCCCCCTCCCCCCCCTAAATCGGTCACGTAGTTTGGGTATGTTCCCTTATTTGTGGGGTGACTAGGTAGAGAAAGCTTTAATTAAAACTAAAAGAGAGTAGATCTGGGGGCACGGCAGTGCCCCCACCAAGTCGAGCGCGAAGCAAACACTGCCATACCATCCTTTACTGGAACCATTTCGCCGCATTTCCTATTTGAGAACCTCTGGATAAGACCAGAACGAAGAAATTTTCGTCATCCAGTAAGCTATTATCACATACTTAAAAACTAAAACTTCAAGTCTGTAGGTCATTTAGTTCCAAAGTTAAGCAAAAGCAAAGTTTCGCATATATGACACTCACTCACTCACTCACTCAATCACTCACTCACTCATGATCATCAAAATAGAAGTAGTACTTCCCATAAACTCAGAGAGCTGAAATTTGGCACAGAGTTAGGGTTTAATGGCCACATAAAGGGAAAACTATAAAAACTAGGATAATCGAAGATCTGGAGTACCTGGTGACCCTGATTAGAAAACACAAGAGCCCAACCAAACTATTAGAGATTGACATAAATATACCGTCTTTACAAAAAATATTCAACTTGGTGGGTGGCTTCATTTGATGTTTGATAAAAAAAATACACCTCAAAAGAAAAAAAAAAGGTGTCAAATAAGAAAATCTAATAAAATAAATCAATACGTTTCTACAAAAAGAAGTGAAATCCCACCAAAAACATTCTGTAAAAAACTAGCCAAGTCTTGATGGAGCTGCTTGTTTATCTCTAAAACGTAATGAAATAACGACTTACGGCCAAGTCAACACAACATTAACTATAATAATAAAGAAATCGCAGTAAGCAACCTTAGACTTGGAACGACTTTGTCTAGATTTCATTACTTTTTAGAGATAAACAAGCAGCTCCATCGAGACTTGGCTAGTTTTTTACAGAATGTTTTTGGTGGGATCTGTCTTTCCTAACTCCACTTTTGTGCTATTATGTTAACTGTGTAAACAAGAGAAATTTACTGAAGTAAGTAAATTTAAGTTATCACTGTGTAGGTAACTTGTATGTCTCTTTTTTTAAAACAAATAATGTTTGACCTAACATAAAATTGTCATTTTATTCAAACAGGTAATGAGATAGAAGTTCCTCCTGGCAAGCAAGTGTACAGTTTTACATGCGCATTGCCCCCGGTGTTGCCATCCTCGTTTGAAGGAGAACATGGCTATGTGCGGTACACTGTCAAGGTTACATTAGACAGACCATGGAAGTTTGATCAAGAAACCAAGATGGCTTTCACAGTCATCAATGCTTTGGATCTTAATCTCAATCCTTCTTACAGGGTAAGAGTTTTATGTTACATTTTTATGTAGGCTGCAGATCATAATGATAAGCAAAGTTCAAAAGATCACAGTGTACTTAAATAAAAATGAATCATCGAAATGTATGTACGCGCATAACTTCTTAACATATGAACTTGGTCTTATTCATGTTGTCAATCACATAACTGTAAGTGCACTTTAATGTAAGATTTTTTTTAACATTACACATAGTTGATGTTACATCATATTCATAGTGGCCTGTAACTTAATTGGGCTAATTTTATTATACAACAGTTACTCTTACGGTCTGAGTTGCCTAAGATTAATTATGTTGCAAGTTTAATTAACATAAATTACCTAAACCAATTTATCAAATATGAATCTCAAAAGTCTACTAAATAATTGTACAGCCGTGTTGTTTTGGATGTGGACATAAACTAAAACCAAGTATCTTGCTACTCTGTAACCATAATGTGCAAAATATCTACATTTGAGCCAGCCAATAAATCCATACTAATATTATAAAATATGTTAAAGTGTGTCTGTCTGTTATTATCTTCATGCTTAAACTGCTGAATCTGTTTAGTTGGAATTTAAAATTCAAAATTCAAAAACTTTATTTTGCAAATATAGACTGCCAAGGGCTATTTTACATGTATTTTTTTAACTACCAGGGCATTCGGAAATATCATCATTGCCAAGAAGAATGCACCGCAAAAAACTTGGCAGAAAGTAATTTTTTCAAAATAAAATAAATTTACAACAATACTTAAATTCTAAAGTCCCCAACTTAAGCAGGTACCTTAAATTATATTAGTCTATATGTAGTATAGATGTATAAAGTATCTACTGGTATTTGATAAGTATAGAGAGGTACATTCAGTTCTGGGGATGGACATAGCATAGTTTTTATCGCGGAAAATCTAATTCTGCGCGGGCGGAGTTGCGGGCTTGCGGGTAACTGCTGGTTATTACTAATAATGTGTACTTAATACATTGCATTACTAAATTAAAAATGTAAAAAACACGAAGATGACTGTAGGCCACGACGTTGAGAATGTCAACTCGGCATTTTATAAACGATTCTCAATTCTAGGAGCCAATTCGTATGCAAATGGAGAAGACGTTTTGTTGTTTCTGCTGCGCCTCCCCGCCACTCTCGGTCGACATACAGGCCCCTGTGTCAGGCTACTGCCCGGGACAAGTGATCCCCGTCTCAGTGGACATTGAGAACAAGAGCAACGTGCAACTGCATCTTGTTAAGGTGTTTTTAAGAAAGGCGAGTATAAAAAAACTATGACTCATCCAATTTATGATTATCAAGTGGTTTTTATGTGAGAACATTCTAATCACGATTAAAGGCGCGACAGACGTACTTGACCTAGATTAATGTATCGTCTATCTCTATTCGCGACCTACCGACGGACCGAGACGAAATAGTCTGCAGTGGTGTGCCGTAAAAATCACCGTGAGGCAACCCGGAGCAAAAAAATCCCACCTATATCAAGCGCCGAGTGTAGAAAGAACGAGAGAGAGAAATTTGCTAGAGTAACCCGTCGGAATCGAGTTTTTAGAACGAAATGCCACTGATAGCTGTTCTAAATGCACCTGGAAAGTTTACCTCTTAATTAAATTAGTATACCTACAGAGCAATTAGTAACGCAAGGAACAATACTACTGTTGTAAGATTTTCACACATATTCTTCTGTATTAGGTAATAGTTAATGTTAATTCGTAAACGTCTCAACCAAGATACCGCTTTACGGAAACATACTTCGCTATTACGTCACTATTGCTTCACTTTGTAAATAGTGAGTTGTTTGACGATTTTTTGTTGTACCGGTAATTTAAGCAAAAAGGCGATGTGAATCACTTCACTCATATAAACGAGGATGCTAGAAGGGGAGTGTCTTAAGTCCTAACTCCAAGAAAATCAGTTAGCTAATTTATATTTGACACTTTGGTATTTACGTTCAATTTTGAATGGCGGAAAATGATGCAAAGGGGGACACTTCAACTAACTGCCTTAAACTTGAGTTGAAAGAGGCCATTACGTACATTTTTCTCCAGGCAGATAATAAATAAATAATTTGCCTTATTTGACCTGGTCCCAAACTAAGCTAAAGCTTTTGTACTATGGGCACTTACTTACCAAGCAACAGATGACTCGTGTTTAAAAACAATCTTCAGCTTTGTAGTCAGGTGCTCTTACCACTAGGATATCCTGTCGACACGTTTTGTCGAGTGACCTAAGGAAAAAGGTTGAAGTTGCATTCATGCATCAGCATAATGTAACTTCGGCAGCGTGAAGAACACGTATGACGTCACCAGTGCTAGCTACTCGTGTAGCAGTTTGTATATACGACGACTAGAAGGCGCTAGGATCTTTATAAGTGTTACAACTAGTCCCAATGCACGTGTAATTTTTATTCATTTGTTTTTTTTTAGGTTGTGACTTACAGAGCGAATACACCGACTACGGCGACTAAGAAGCGTAAAGACGTTATATTGACTGTGCAAGAGGGCCCCGCGCCAGCTGGCTCGACGAAGCACTGGGACATGAAACTCGACATACCGCCTATACCGCCGTCTAATCTTGTCAATTGTAGTATCATTGACTTGGATTACGATTTAAAGGTAATAATAATAATATATACCTCCATCCGCATACACACTCCTACAAAGAGCTGTCATCCTCAACACATGCTGAATGCTTGATAATGTAACGTTCCGTTATTTAAGGTGGAGTGCGTCGTGTCAGGCATGCACATGAACCTCAAGGACCGGAAGTACGTGACGATCGGCACGGTCCCACTGGTGGGCATGGCGGGGCAGCCCGCGCCGAGCGCGCCGCCGCAGTACTCGCCCACGCAGCCTGCTGTGCTGCCGCTGGCCCCCGGGGAACACGTGCTGCCCAACGTATGTAACCCCTGACGAGGGATTTATTCTACCTAGCTGGACGAAGACGCGGGCGACAGCTAGTTTCTTCTTACCAGCTTTCACAAAGAGCGTTACTGATATTTATCTCAAACTCTACATATCTGTTCGCACACTACTTAACACTTATTGCACTATGCCACAAGTAAGAACTAATCATCAGTGTAATAATGGGTGTATTGTTCCAGGGTCCCCCCGCGCCGGGCGGCGACGGCGCTCCGGGGGGCTGGGTCATGCCGGGCGCCGCGCCTGCAAGCCCGCCCTACCAGTCCCTTTACCCTACACTAAGTCAGTATATACTAACAAGAGATAATCAGCAGCAGTGGTAGATCAAAAAACAAAAAATACAGTACAGTAGGCTTATTATCTAACTCGCTCGCAATCGCCATCGTGTTCATTTTGACAGTTGATGTATGGGCTGACAATTGGTATCGGAATCAGCTAGCTGTCACATTCACACAAGAGCTGTCAAACGATGGCGATTGCGAGCGAGTTAGACAATAAGCTACAGATTGTAGCTTTTAGATCGGTCAGTATGGCAAAGTCTGAAACTATAAGACATAAGAAGGCATGTTCTTATTAGCCATGTTATCGATTGTAGTAACAATAAAACTGCGTTTATACATATATAGAAAAAAACTTAGTTAGTTCGGCAATCGAACCCGGACGTTATAGAAAAATGTTTGTTTACTGCTGCTGACTGCAAATTTATTCAGCACTGCATCATTATATAAGCTATTATTCTCACCTTACCTGATTTAGTGGAAATGGCAATGACTTGCCAGTGTGAAATAATGTTTGTTTTACCTTTAATTTGCTCACTGCTGTGCATACAGTGTCTTCATGCAAAAATTCGCCCTACATTCATAATTTTGCTGTGCAACATAGTTATTGGCTTAGGAAGTTTCAAGTTAATATAAACTTTGTTGTATCCGGACCGATACCTAATTTATTCTATTTTACAGCTGTGCCAGTATACAAGGAATCTTCCTACACTGCGCGGACGATTCAGGACCGTGGTGATAACAACTATACCAAGATAACTGGCCCGACCAACTTCGCTCCCTACTACCCGACTTACGCGGCCGTTCAACCGCCCCCATTACCTCAGTGATGTGACAAATTATACATGTAAAGCTTCTATCTTTTAATATATACAACTAGCATAGGATATTTTATAAGCTTATTGCGATTTTAACTGATGAACTATATACTACATTAACCGATTGTTGCGCATTTATAGCGGGGCCAAATGATTTCGCCAATGAATCTCGTTGCTTCAACAAAATGATCGAAATTTAAGAATCCTCAAAGCGGCTACGAACTTTTTAATTAGCGCTTCTTTAGTTATTATCATTTGAGGTATTAGTTTTTATTTGAATGGTTGCTTCCGTCCAGTAACGCACAAGTATTAAACTAAAGTACTCATATTATTTTGAAATTTGATATTATTTACTAATCAAATATTTATTTTATTTTCTCGTGTTGTAATGTTATTTCAAAAGACAAATATACAATTATTTAATATACACTTTTCTTTATTTGCATCCCTCTACCTCTATTTAATTGGCCACAATGACCACAAACAAAAGCCCAGGATAATATACTCTGCGGCAAAAAATGTGGCCCTCATATGTATTCATCATAGGTCGTTTTGTATGGAGACTGCGCCGAATGTTCTGCCGCTGAGTGTAGATTCGGGAAGGACAAAACAGTAATAACTTCAGTAATAACAAAACAATTGTATGACATAGGTAAATCTTTATTGGCTTTCCTTCACAAAAGGTAACAGGTCAGTTGTGGATGTTTTTAAACAAAATTTTGTACATGATTACGGAAAATTTATAAATACCCCTGGTTAAAATTTGTATAAAATTATCTTGTGTACAAACTACGATTTGCTCGTACTTACTCTTTAATGGTACATTTTTAGGTCGTCTCTGTCGTTTGAGAAGGAAAAACAATGAAGCTGTCTACATTTATTTTAGTCAGACTGACATCAGAACACGGACTGTGGCTACATACTGTCGATGATACAAGTATTGTCGGTGATAACAGAGATACTGACTGATATGATACACATGTAACATTCAAGTGAAATAACCGCTTTACATTTTTATCTGACTAATGCCAGATAGTACTCATATTGCTGTTTCGGTGTGATGGTTGAAAAGCTAAGAAATGACGTCGTGAATTGTCTCTTACTAAAAACAGGCAAAACAACAATTTGATGTCAAAAAATACGTTAAGTATGTATGACAAATGATTTTAAGATCTTATCTAACAGCTTAATAAAAGAATTTAATTTTCAAACGAAATCTGTCTAGTTTGTTGCAAAATTTTTAAACGTAATCGCTCACGAGCATCGTTAGGTTCCTCTATCCCTGTAGTGTTTGATAATTGACCTCGCGCGCGGTGGCTCGCGGCGAGCGCGGCGCGCGGCGATCGGTTGCCGTGACACATTTCCTAAGCTTAGTACTCGACTCGTCTTACGTTAGATGGCTGATGAGCTACCGGGTAGCGGCCGGGTCGGGTCTCGCCTCGCGTGTCCCGCGCCGCATAGAGCTGGTCTCGCGTGTCCGCCCCGGGGGGCGCGGAGCTGTCGCCCGCGGCCCGCGGCTTCAGTACTGGCTGCAGCGCGCGCGGAAGCCGCCCTGGTACGTAGAGTCCTGCGAGAGCAGCCCGTCCGGCTGCGACGGGCAGTCGGGCGCCGCCGACTCCTGGCTGAAGTCGGGCTGCGAGGCGCCCTGCGAGAGCGAGAGCGGCGGCTGCTGCGAGAGCGGCTCCTGCGAGAGGCGCGGCGGGCGGCGGCGCGCGGGCGGCGCGCGGGGGGGCCCGCGGTGCGCGGCGAAGGCGGCGTGCGGGACGGCGGCGTGCAGCAGCGCGGCGCGCTCGGGGCCCACGTAGGCCAGCGGGTCCCGCAGCGGCCGCGCGCGGTCGTACACCGAGCCCGGCACCATCGCCTCGCGCGCGTCGAACATGGACGTCGACATGAAGTGCGAGCCCGGGTTCTGCGCGTTCACGAGCTTCTTCGGCTTGGCGAACTGGATCGCGGACTCTTTCAGATTTGAGAGCGGGCCCTCGGTGAGCACGCGGCGCTCCTTGTAGAAGGCGAGCAGGTGGTTCCAGAGGGGCTGCTTACTGAGCACCTTCGGGTTGCCGACGACGATGAGCCCGTACTTGGCCCTCGTGAGGGCGACGTTGAGGCGGCGCGGGTCGCTGAGGAAGCCGATGCCCTGGTGCTCGTTGGAGCGCACGCAAGACATTATGATGATGTCCTTCTCGCGGCCCTGGAAAGCGTCCACGCTGGCGACCTCTATCTCCTGGTACAGCTTCGCGTGCAGGCTGCCCTGGTACTGCATGTGCTGCACGAGGTACGAGCGCTGGCCCTCGTACGGGGTGATGATCCCTATCTGCTCGGGACGGACTCCCGCTTTGAGGAAGCGCGTCGTCAGCTTCTCGACGTTCGCGGCCTCGGTCCTATTCAGGTATGAGGTTCCCGAGCCGGCGATCTCCTCCTGGCCCTGCGTCACGTAGAAGAACATGGGGCGATCGGGGCGCGGCCAGGGGAAGTCGATTTTGTGCAGGCGCCTCTCCTCTGCGCTGACGCCGTTCTGGAGCGAGCCCTCGTAAAAGAAATCGGACGGGAAGCGCGAGAGCTCGGGGTGCATGCGGTACTGCACCTCGAGGCGGAAGGGCCGGATGCCGAGCACGACGAGCCGCTCGAACAGGCTCTGGCTGAGGCCGGCCTTGGCGGCCTTCTTGCACATGACGACCGGCCCGAGCTGGCAGTGGTCGCCCACGAGGATGAGCTGGCGCGCGCCGAGCACGACGGGCACCATGCACTCGGGCTCGGTGGACTGCATGCCCTCGTCGATGAGGATGGACTGGAAGCGCATGCGCGCGACGCGCGGGTCGCCGGCGCCCACGCACGTGGTGCACACCACGTCGGCCGCGTCCAGCAGGCGGCGCTCGGCGGCGCGGCGCAGCGCGCGGTAGCGGCGCTCGTCGGCGGCCGACAGCTCGCCCGCCTCCTCCTTGAGCCGCGTCAGCTTGCGCAGTTCGCTGTCGGCCGAGCCGAGCGCGCGCGCCTGTTCGTGCAGCGCCAGGAACGACACGGAGGACTCCATGGCCTCGCGCGACTTGGCGCACAGCCGCACCACCTTGAGCCCGGTGCGATGGATCTTCTCGGTGAGCTGGTCCACGGCGGTGTTGGACGGCGCGCACACGAGCACGGGCCCGCCGTTCTGCCGCACGAGCTGGTACACGATGGTGGCCGAGGTCACGGTCTTGCCCGTGCCCGGAGGACCTTGGATCAGAGACAGTGGTCGCTGGAGAGCGTGCTTCACTGCATAAACCTACGAAAAAGATACATATTTATATTTATATAGCCTTTTTATTCCGAATTCGCTACAATTTCATTTTTTGTTGTTGTTGATACTTTTTTATTATTAAATTGTTGCGTAATTCGGCGTGCCTTATGGCATAGGCCTCCTCCGTGTATTGGAGGGTTTGGGCTATAGTTCCCACGCGCGCCCAGTGCGGATTGGGAACTTAACACACACCATTGAATTTCTTCGCAGATGTGTGCAAGGTTTCCTCACGATATTTTCCTTCACCGAAAAGCTCATGGCAAATTTCAAATGTAATTTTCGCACATAAATTCCGAAAAACTCAGAGGTGCGCGCCCGGGATTTGAACCCACGACACTCTGCTTGAGAGGCCACAGGTCAAACCACTAGGCTACCACAGCTTTTATAAAAAACTATTACATTCAAATAACTCTTAGTGCACCACTATGATACTAGGTCTATAGGAAAATTAACTTCTATCGTGACAGTAAGAAACTAGATCTTATTTTTCTAATTCCAAGATCTCAGTATTGGATAGTCTACTTGGAGCCCGAGATTTCACTACTACCAAGCCACCTCACAAGGATATCCGGCGATTTTCGGGCTCTGGTAGGTTTCAAATCCCAAATAATAGAATCAGATTTTGTACTCTTGATGCCAGTTATTACCTGGGATCTGTTGAGGTCAGGCAGGTTAGGCGCGCTGAAGTGCTTGGGCAGATGCACCCTGAACAGTACTTCCTCCACTTCGTGCCCGAGCAGACGCCGGTAGATGTACCCAGACACCGACGAGTCGTCCACGGCGAACTTGCGCAGTGCCAGTTGCATTCTGTAAATAAAAAAAAATAAAAAAAAACATCTAATTTAGGCGAAAATGAGCAGAGGATTATGTGCATAGTTATATCAAAAACATTTATTTCATATAGTGTTAGGATCTATTTTCGAAAACGGCGGCTACTAAATATCATGCAGATATAGTTGTTTCCGGATAAATCTCGAGCATAGGCCTCTCCACAGCACTCTGAACGACAAACTTCAAATAGGCCTAAAATTTTGTTGCAGTCTAAAACTACATAAGAGTCTTTTGTACACCCCATTAGACATGACATTAGACAAGTAGTACATTTCGATGCTGGAAACACACAAAATTTAACGAGTTTAAACCTTATGAATCTATGAAAAGTTATGTACTAAAATGTAGATGGTTATTTATATACATACCTATCAAAAGAGGTGCTCTTCCAGATAAAGTCGACGACAAAGTTGGAGGTGCAATCAAGGGGTGCGCCAGCGCCGCTCTTCAGCTCGAGTCCCACGTCATCGCCGTAGTTGTCCGGGACTTTGATCACGTGGCCCACACCCGACCACGCCTTGTGGAGCTCGCCAACGTACCTGCAAAGATACACAGTGAAGGCTCACTCCAATACAAATTTAACAACCGATTTGGGAAAAAAATTAAAGGGAGGATCGATTTCATTACAGAAAAAGCTCCATCACGACTCGCCTTCAGAATTTAATTAGTGGTTTTTCTTTTCCCTGGTAGAATTACATTAGACTTGGTGCTGAAATGTTACTCACGAAATAATATTGATAAGAAATTGTGTCCAAGGTCCAAGAAATCAAGTGGATTTTCATAACTGTTTACAGGGATTCTATTCTAATATCTTAATGAAAAATTTCTGTGAAATGCCGAGATTCATATTAAGTAACAAAAAGACCACAAAGACGAAGACAAAGAATACATGTCTCATATTTGTAACAGGTTCCCTTTTTACCTCAATCTTAGCTCATCTCCATGCATCAGCTTCATATCACTGTCAGTTTTAGCCAAGGTGAAGTAGGCAATCGTCTTCTTGTTGAGACCAACATCCCAACGCACTTCAATACCCTCTTGGGTCTGTGACTCCTTCAGCCTCTTATCATAGTCCGCTTCCAGCTTCACCAGCGGGCCGAAAATGTTTTGGTATTGATAACCATCTTCATATCTGTAAGGGAAAACTTTGTGAGTGATGTTGTTTGATAAGAATGATAAAATAAAACCTATCAGAAGTGACTAAACAACAAATGATAAATCTCAATTTTTTTTTATTTGTGACAAGATATTGGTGAAAATCCTTTACATATATAAATCCTGTTGTTTCCCTTTAACATTAAGCATTTGCAATTAAATGGAACTGGACTGGACATATAATGAGGACTAGCAAAGAAAAATGGACTAAGGATGTAATAGAGTGGTATCCGAGGAACAGGAAAAGAAAACGAGGAGGTCAAATCAAAAGATGGGAGGATGATTTACCAAAGGGATGGAGAAGGTCTGCCAAGGATAGAGAGACGTGGAAACAATTGGGGGAGGCCTATGTCAACAGACAACCTGACTAAAAGTGGATGCTAATAGGTTTAAGTTTTATAAGTATAGCATGTATGTGAATAGTCAGCGAATAAAGGCTTTTATTATTATATTATTATTTGCAATATAGTCTAAAATAAACACACCAATGGTCACATTAGTTAGCAGAACTTAATCAGGTACTGGATGCAAATATTGTGTTTCTTTAACAAACTTTAGCAATATATCTCTTATCTATCTTATAAAACCAGTTCTGAGAGTTGCTAAAACGGGATAAATTGTATAACAAACCTCAGCAGTACTTGATGAGGCTCCTCATCAACCCCGGGTTTCTCCAGATCTTGGAATGTGGCGTCCACATTGTCACGCCACAATTCTTCCAGGCGACCTATTTGCTGAGGGGTCACCTGTAATTTAATAATAATAATTTTTTGCTTTAAAATACAAAATAACTTGCTGAGATTCAGACAGAAGTTAAATCTTTTGCCGTCATTGACTTGATATGAAGTCATTAAATGCAGTGTATCAGTCAGTGGATGCAAGAAAAAGCTGACAGTTGTGTTTTTTTTTTTTTTTTTTTTTTTTTTTTTTTTAATATCTGCAATCAGTCGCAAGACTATAATCAGAATAGTTGAGTTGTGGATGACGCTTTCAGAATATGAGGGCCATTGCCCTAACTTCCATTAAATGTCCAGCACATCAGCTCTTTTAAGTCGCCTGGCATAGTGAGGCTCGAGTAGTGGGTTGATCAATGGATTTGGGTGGATAGTGAAGCGTTCCTTGTAGCTGTCACTATATCGTTTTGCCTCCTCGAGGACAGTCGGCATTTCTAGGTTGACAGGTAGGACAGTTGTGAGTGACACTACATTATGTTAGGCAGAGAGATGGTTAAAACATTTTTAAATAGGTAATCAACTAGTTCTTTGATGGAGGTCAGGAGTAAAAGTGTTATGTATTGTTTTATAGTTGTCTTTCTTCAAGAGGCACTTACTTGACGGGCTCTCATTTGCTCCGCTTCCGATGGCACTTTCACCAGCCACGACAAGAATGCCCGGTCCGCTGGAAATTAATACATTTATTAGTTATCAGTATACTAGCTATTAATTATTTCTGAAAATGTAATATTTGCGTAAGCATGGCCTTTAGACATTTCGGAGTGTAATTTATGAGCTGTAATAAAATAATGAATGCAGTACTAATCTGTACAGTCACTATATAGCGTATTCCTATGTTTTAGCTTATTTTACTGGAGCACTGAACATAACAGAATTTCATAATAATAATAATCAGACATGGTTAATGCAAGTACATTATCAACAGTATTAATCAAGAATATTATATTATGTAACATGTAGGCTTTTGAAATAAGTTTCTTAGACCAATGATACTTTTTCCAGTGAAAACTTTGTGCAAGATGTCAAGAACTCTAGGAATTGCGAATGCACAGGCATAATTACACATTTTATTGAATGGGTATATCTGTAATGTTACATGTCTTCTTAATCTGTGTTTTTACATTAGCAATATCAACATCTCATGATAATACTTTACTCACAAATCAAAGGCTTCCACTGCTCTTGGTCCCAGTTCATATCTTTCAGAGAACTTTGTGCAGCACAGGGTTGGCTGGAATAAAACATCAAATCATAATTTATACCTGCTATATTAGCCAACAAGAAGTGTGGATGAATCAGAACTTATTTGCAGACTTCCACTCAAACAGTTTATTTATTTAATGTTTTCTTTGAACAGACTTATTAACATACAATGAAGTTATGTAAAATAGCCTACAAAATCATCAACCTTATCAATCCTTTGTAATATAACCATTTCAAATAATGACTATGATAAGTTGAAGTGAAGTAAAAAATAAAACAACTGGCATTGGCCAGTAAATGCAGTCAGTCCAGTGCCATGTATGTATGGGAGTTGCTTTTATTTACTGCTCAATTAGTACTGTAGGACTAACATCAGAAATAACATACCGGCACAGTAACACCACGACCGAGTCTGCCTTAGCAGGGATAAAGCCAAGGACGAAGACATTGCGGGCCCCACAAGAGTAGCACTCAAGGAGGGTCTCGCCGAGAGGTCCGTCCCGGTGCAGCGCTGCTTCCTTATGCTTGGCTCGGACCAAGTGGTTGATAATGTGGGAACCTGATGTGTTACCACGGCCATTGCAAAACCTGAAATGTCAGCTGCCTGAGTTTTGTGCATTACATATGAAACCCGATAACTCGACTTAACATTCCACAGAATATTAACAGTGTTCTTTTTTCAAGTCAATTATTTCGACTTATAGGGTTTGACCACTCAGCCCTCGATATTTCATTTTAAAACTACACTACTTTGGCCACCACATCAATCAAGATTCCATCAGTCAATTATTTATACATATAATTCAAATTCAATGTTTCAAAAAGTTGGTGAAAAGAATATAAATATTTATGAATTGTCTTTGCATTTGTTACATCCAATTGAGGTCATATTGTGAGAATTCAATGCATTGTAATGCTACATTAGAGATAAGCTATTGTGTGGTGCATAGCATTGATAATTTTTTAGATTTTTATCTAGTTAAAAACTGAGCAAGTAAGAACCAATTTAATGTGGAAAACTAGTAAAAATAACATATATGCAGCCTATGTAACTTATTAAAATAATTGCCAACTGTATCAATAAGAATGTTCAACAAATGTTTACCAATGAATGAAAGAGATACCAAAACTTGTTTCTGTGTGACAGTATGAAGCAATATGTAACTTACCACTTATTGCATATGTTGCACATAACAACAGTGGATGGATCGTGGATTCCACAATACTTGCAGGCATGGTCCGGCAGTTCCTTGCTGCTATACAAAGCCTCATCCTCTTCCTCAAACTGCAACTCAGCTATTGCGTTGGTCACGGAGGAAACTTTTGAACTCAGATCCAAACGGCCGAGACCATTCACCTAAGTTAAATCAAAAATAAATCATATGGTTTTTTACGTCAAATCGAGTAAATAAAGCGAGGTTAACTGCACTAGTTCCAGTTACTGACCTGGTTCGACGTGGACAGACCATGATCGTGTTGCGACGCTTGCGTCTGGCTCTGGGATGGAAGTGTGAAGTCCGTAAACTCGAACTCCGAGCCTTGAGTGTCAGCTCCAATGAGGTCTGCTTCTTCAGTATCCAGAAATGTGAGCGTTTGAGAGCTCGGTCCATAAGCGTCGACGCTCATCGTTGCGAAGTCTAGTATTTTTTATTAAAACTCAGAAAATGTGTCAAAAGGATTAAATAAAGTATGATTAAACGAAACTCCCATAACAGCCACGCAATAATTATCAAACGGCTTGGAAAGAATGACGAATAGGAAAATACGCCATGTTTGGTTGTTGGCGTGTTGGTTGGTAGTCCTTAATGAGTTTGTTTTAGGTTACAAATTTAAATTCATAATAATAGATTATTATTTTTTTTTTCCTTGTTTAAATTAATAGTTAAATTAATTTATTTTTGGAGATAACTATGTTTGAAATGAAATACGTAATGAAAAGATCTGCTAATTGTAGCACAAGAAACATAAAATTGCACTGGCAACATTGTTGTCAAAACTACCAAGTATTTTCAATAGATGTCGCTTTAAGCCTGAAACTAAAATTTTAACCGGAAATGGAAATCAGTGATGAAGAATAATTGAAAAAGGATGTTTGGTCTGTGGA
This sequence comes from Pandemis corylana, assembly GCA_949127965.1. Taxonomy (NCBI): domain Eukaryota; kingdom Metazoa; phylum Arthropoda; class Insecta; order Lepidoptera; family Tortricidae; genus Pandemis; species Pandemis corylana. Next base: position 7,399,241 of record OX421866.1, on the reverse strand, counting down.
CATATTACTCTCTCATGTCGACATAATTACTAAGCTTAATAATTTGATTGCCATGATGGATGGATGTAGATAATCGGTCACTTTTGAGTATTTCCCATAGAATAAAAGTGATTTCGTTGAGGGAACATCGCCTCAATGAAATTGTATTCTTGGTTGCACCATGATGTGTCAGAGTAGCACACAAAAACGTATGAAATCGGTAGCTAGGCTAGGCAGGTACCCACAGTCTACACTACGATATGCGGTTTTAGCGTTAGCAGTTTTAATTTGACTTTAGTTCTTGACCTACCTAAACTAATTAAAAGCGCTAATTTTAAGTAGTTCATTGACATTGACACTGTGCGTTGCGGCTCAGCTTAAGCATGCACAGATCCCTTGGAAATTCCACACCGAGGTTCTGACACCTCCCTCCTAGGGTGGCCCTGGTGAAAGCAAGAGGGCAACCGGCAGGCGTCGTCGACTCGAATCTTCGGGATCCCAGGCTTATCCAAACCTGGCATGAGGGCAACGCCGGAGTGTTTCTAGTGGACATACTCCCCTTCCCCTTTCCCTGCGAAAAGAGGCCGGGGCGGTGGGCATAAATTTTAATATTTAAAAGAATGTAATGGAATTTGTAGCGTCGCAACAGCACGCGTTTTACGATTGTTTTTCCCGAAATCTTGAATTCCCAAACTACAAATAAAAATAGGTAAGTGGTGTTTTAAATCAAACTAAAATACATACCTCTACTAACTCATAAAGTCAAGCAGTAAAAGCTTTTCTTGGAAGCTGGAAATATCCCCGAAAGAACTTGTTTTATCATTATCATAATATATATTATATATATAGGTTATATAGGCTAAGTAGGGATGTCATGCTGCAGCAGAGACTTTTCAAAGTTTTAAGTAAATGGTTAAGTGCAGTTTCAAGTTAACAATAACTTTACCCATAACCGCTGAATTCGTGGTAGGTATTTGACTGTTATGACTGACTACGTAGTTATGGTTAGTGCTATGTGTGTATGTGTAAACTCTTTATTGCGCAAAATACATCTCTTCCAGTCAACCTTTGAGTGGACGAGAGGAGTATATTAATTGTTATTGTTAAAATAACTTTGGTGTAGGTAACTCACACACACATGTAGGTATAGCGCATAATAGCAGTTAGGGACATAAAATACATACCTACATAGGTATAGATACTTATTTATAGATTTGTACTTTCCACTTATTTATCGACCATCCATTTCGCATTGTAATACGTCGGAACTGGCCATCAAGAAATTTTAGGAGCCAATCTGCGACGGTTTTGTAAAAAGTAGAGGCATAAATCGGCTAGCATGATTTTATTTTGGTTGAATCACACTGCTGGCCCCAGTCAGCTCTTAAGGCTTAGCTATTTCCGTGCAGGTCTGAAAGCGTGGGCTGTCTGGCTTTTATTAGAAAAATGGGTCGTACATTGGCCAAAGTCTAATTTTATTAGGGTTCAGCGAGATGTGTTTTAGAAGGTACAGTCGCCCTCAGATATATTCAAAATCTCAGATCTGTGTGATGACTCTTGTCTGACACAAAGTTCTTTTTGCATTAAAAATACGCATATAAATTTATGGCTTCGTAAATCCATGACATGGAAAGAAATACGACAACAGGTAGAAATATACAAAGCTTGGTTAGTGGGCGTTTCGACTACTCAAGACGTTACCGCTGATAGCTATAACGTGGTTAGTATATTCCAAATTCGGTTGGCAATAAGATCTAAAAGTTTGATAGGAAGGCGTCAAGCACAATGTCGTCCTAAAAGGACTATGACCAATTGGGCAAGTTATAAAGCAATAAAAAAGGCAATAAAGCCGCTATTTCAGGGCTCCACCAATTTAGCCAATATCCGCAATTGGGGACTTGGTAACGAACTGAATATTCCGGTTCGATTCGTGAAGTTAGCACTAAAAACCATCTAACCGTGTAAAGTTATAAATAAAGTAATGTATGTAGATACAGTGCACTTCCGTCAAAATTAGAAGCCGACATCTGCCTGGCGGCGGGCCAGATCGAGATACTGGATGAAATTTGGTTTAGTGGCATCAAGGTTTCACTATTTGATGTGGAAATTGAAAAATTATATTCAAATTGCCATCTTGAAGTGCCATATTTCTCTCGGCTAATTTGTCTGTGTGCATAAATGCTTTCATTAATGTAATAATGTGCCTTCAACCAATACCTAGATAGACGTATCAAAGCGAGTAGATTATCTCTAACTAGAGGACAACCAGTCGTTTCTTCTTAGTTAAGCATAACGTGCCTTTCCGAAACAATGGTAATATACTTATCTTAAACGCATCTAGGGATCAATTCCTATAAGTTCTCGTACTCATTTGATCCCTATATATTTTTGGGCAGTAAATCTATAAGAAAACTGTTGGCTTGGATTGTTTTTCCTTACCGTCCACAGTCTAAAATCGGCTGTATATAGAAGCAGCCTTTGGCTAACTAAGAAAGTTAAAAGTATACTGAGTGGCCATTCTGCCAGCTTTTCTTCTGTCCGATAAGTTGTAACAGCAATATGTAGTTCGTTCTCAAAAAAAAATCTCAATCTTTTTGACTTTCAGTGGCTCTTAGATTTTAGTGGCTATAGCTGGAACCGATTTGATATGTGATGGCACGCAAAGTTTCGAAACGCGTTCTAATTATTAACACTAATGTTCGGATTTAATATCGTGACCCAATTTTAGTCTGCAATAAATGTTTAATTTATCACTAAATGAAGATTGTCGTGCTCTGCATGCAAAATAAAGCGTGGGTCAGACTTGCATTCTGCATTCTGGGATCGGGTTACGTTTCAGTTGAGTTTGAAAAGGCTAATTGATGTAAATGCATGCCTTGAGAGTAATGGCCTTAGCAAATGTAGTTTTCACTTGTTCTTTTTATGTGGACTGATTTATGCCGGTATGTGTAAGCCTAACCATTACTTAGCGAGGGCCGCTTGCGCGATCTAGAGTTAAACTATTTCACTTGGAGAATTATTACTAACTCAAGATTAAGTAGTGTTAAAATGTATAAACTCAGCCCCGACTTCGGTTTAATTATTCTTTTTTCAAAAGACATTTTCCTTCCTGCCTGACTAACAAACATACATTCATACATTCATAAATCACGCCTTTATCCCTTACGGGGTAGACAGAGCCTAAGGTAACAAGACCTAAAGGGCACGTTTGGCATGATTGTGACTAACGAACACAACAAAAAAATTACGAAAATAATGAAATCGTGATGCCGTGACCAAGGGAAATGGGGATAGGTATATTTTTGTACAATAGTTAAGAAAAACATACAAGTAGAGTAGGTATTAGTAAGATCGTTTAGTATCCTCAAAATGTAGGTAGGTACCTGTCAAGCTTCAATCTGGTTTATTGGTTTAATGGCTAGGGTATCTCTAGTTTTTTTTTCAGCAATATGCCAAACAATATCTAAGTAGGTATTCTGAAATTGTTAGAAACTAGGTTGATCAATGATTCAATTCTACTCATCGACGCCCAAAATTCAGCTTCAGCCGTTATAAGAGGGCCGGTCCGAAAATGTTTAGTTAAATAAAAAGTACGAGGAATATAATAAAACTTTATTTACGACATTTGAAAGTATTCCTCTGCCATATCTATTCACTTATACATTCGACTATCCCATGATGATGATGTTGTGGGGACGCCTAGCTGTGTCAGGCGGGCTGTCGATCCGCCGTGGCGATCATTCAGCCCACTTCCCCTTGGTTGGAGCCGCCGGTTACTGTCCCAGCAGCGCTCCCACACAGCAACTCTCTTCGAATCTTCTTATCTTCCTGCCGAACATAAGAACATCTTTTAGTTCGATATCTCTTAGCTCGTCCTCCTCCAGTTCGTCGCTCCTGAATGCCGCGTATATGACGCACTCCGTGAGGACAATGTTTACTTGTCTCCTACTCTTTCCCACAGTGTGGGCAGGAGGGATTCTTTTTTTATACCTATTATGCTTTCTTGAGCCGTTCGTGAAGCAGATTGTTGTTGGATATTCCGATCCATTATCCAGCTGTCTCCAATGTGGATTCTGTATTTTTTGTAAAAAATCTTCTGTTTCTTAATGAGGTCATTATTTTGCGCTAGCATTCCTAGCTTTAGTGTCGCCTCCTTCTCTATGAGTGCATGTCCTTTGTCAGTGAAGTTCCCTCTCGACTCCTTGCATGCTCTCATTCTATACTACTGCTCCATAGCTCTCTTTTCCATCTCCAGATGAAGTGCTTTCAGTCCCAGCATTACCTCCATGGCCTGTGTAGGGGTGGTTCTCATGGCCCCTGTTATCATGAGGCATGCCAGTTTTTGCACTTTATTCAGTTCCTTCTGATACTCCTTAATGCGAGCCCTGTGTCACCATACCGCAGCTCCATACAGTAGCCTTGGTACTATGGCCGCCTTGTAAATCAAGTTTATCATCCGTGGTCCCCACTTCCTTCCCACTGCCCTTCTGCATTGACACAGTGTTCTTATTGCCTTCGCAGCTTGCTCTTTTACGTTTACGTTTTTATTACGTTTTCTTATATAGAGCTTTAGTTTGATATGATATACCTAAACAAAGACAAAAGACAATGGCCGCAGTCAGAAACTACGGAAACGTAAATAGGCAAAAGGTACCTATTGCCACACCCTCCATAGAGATACCACGGGATAGATAGGGTAAACGATTCTGAGTAAGAAAAACCCAAAGAAAGAAAGAAAGAAAACATTTATTCGTGACATAGATAAGTTACAAAGACAAGAAAAAGAGGTAAAAACATAAGGACATATATCACGAAATGGTCCCATCTCAGCATAATGCTGGCCTTGCAGCCAGCGCTGGTCTTCCGATGGGACCATCAAGTGCTACTTAAGCACATACTAAAAACTATATAAATTCAAAACAGTGTAATAGTGAACCGGCGTTACAACCATTACCATGGCTGTAAATACTGGTAGTTACAAAGTAGTTAAATACTGGAAAAAATATTAATGTTTGGGCTTCTTTTTGGAAAACGCTCTACTTCCATTTAGGCGATAAAAAAGTTTAAATATCTTCTTATCTATTTAAATATCTCCGGCAATTGAGGTCGCACCTAACAGTTTGTAATAAAATTGCCTTTTAACCACAATAAAATTAAATCTGCAGGATTCATAATAGGTACGCCTTTGGCTAACTATTTTCGGACCAGCCTAGGTACAGATGACGAAAGACAGTTTCATTTCAAAGAGGCCGGTCTAATGTTCTCGTAGATATAAATTTGAAATTTTACGATGTCGTTTATTCAATTGGAGCCGTAATAATTATTAACATGCAATGATTAAGTGCGCGTAGTAAAACTGGACGCGCGCCGTGAGAGTTAGCACGAGACAATTGCAGGCAATTAGGGCGGCGCGGGCGCCACTAGTGATGTCACCGGCACTATTCTCATCTATTATTGTAAACCCGTAACGCTAGAGGCGGTATGTTGGAAAATACTCATTTTTGCTAAGTCGTACCACAAGTCTGTCTGTATGGAGACGAAACTGAAATATGTTGATTAAAGCTCTACAGTGTACGGTAGAAGTGGACTATGGGACAGACAATGGCAACAGGACTAGTTTCGTTTCGAGTCGTTCTGTTCCGTTCACACTAATAGTCATTAATTTGAGACTGAGACAGACGGTAAAATACGAAATTCCAAACTCGAAATACTTCTGGGGGCTACTGGCGATCGAGTGTTTGCGAGTTGGGTGGGACCTCTTTTTCGAGATCCCGCTTCTTGCGTCTTGCTTCAAGGAAATGACGCGTTCATAGAAAGATGTCATGTCATGGCATATCACTTTTCTTCACATTCCAACCTATGTATCTACGCTTTCAGTTTTCAGTTTTACACATCGGTACGACCATTAAAGTTAAAGGAAATAACAAAACACGATCGTTAGAACGGTGATTTTAGAACTTTTGAGAGAACAGAAATAAAAATTAAATCGAAAAAAAGGAAAGCATTAATGACACAGGTTCGATACGAGTAGCAAACAATACAAATATTAAATAACAATATTTATTTCACATAACAGTGTTAGCACAAAAACTCATACAGAATAAGATGCCAAATTGCGCCGAAGGGCCTCTTTCAGCGTGATTAAAATCGTTGCTAAAATAATATGAAATCGGCGGCTGGTGGCTTCCATTCGTATGCAAATCCTAAAGTGCAATCGCTCCACTAACTCCATTCAGCTGCAATAAAACATAATGACGGGATGACGACAGGCCAGCCCGTATTCAAGGGCCTAATTGTGAATGTTCGCATCGACATGCCTATCGTCATGATAAACGATTCTGTACGATTTATTGAATATTTAATTCGATTTTAAATTGGATTTTATGGAGGTGAATCGGCTTCTTAAGAACATGGGCGATGGAAAACAAACAAGAGATAAAGGTTGTTTTGATGAAATAGGTATTTTATTTCACTTTAACATAAACGTGGCCTAAGAGCCTAAGTCTTGTTATCCAAGGCTCTGTCTAAGCCGTAAGAGATTAAAACGTGATTTGTATACTTATACCTATATAAAAATTAAGAGATATAAGTTTAGGATGTAATGGAACATTTATTGTCGTTTCAACACTTGCCTAGCTCAAATTCTATAACAAATGTTGGCACGGTAAGATATTGTTACAATAATAAGACATTATTGGAACTTGGATTTTATGTTCATGTCAGAAGACGTTTATAGTCCATAGCAAATTATACTGATAATAAGGCAGTTGGCAACTAAACTAAAAAGATCGAGCTCTGCTGGAATAGATTCATAATGTAAACTAACACACCACAAAATTGCATCAAGAACAATGTTCCATGTGGTAGAATAACAAAATGAATAGGTAACACGTAATAGAATCTAATGCTTTTAAAAAAACAAAATTCATTTTCGATGAGCAAATAGTACATTTTTGTGCTAGTGCGGAAAGTACGTAATTACATCACGAGTGAAGAATGACATTTCCGCGCGTGTATCAAACGACGTTTTTTAATACAGTTGAGAAAGAATAATCACAACACAGAATAAAGCCAACTCAATGGAAGATTTTTTTTCAAATACATTTTTTATAAGAAGGAAACAAATTTTATAATATACATATATATAACACTTTACTATTATTACCTTAGTACCATTATGTTCGATTATTTGCGTATAGAAATATTTTAATTGTATAAATACAAAAACTACTGCTGCCTTTAGAACCTTAAAAACCATGCTTGCACTTGGAAAAACGCTTCTACTTTGACAGGCGTTTCGGCAGCTATTTCAACGCCCCATTCCATTCAAACCCCTTAGTAAGAAATGTTTTTAGGAATTCAATAACTAAAAAATAATGATGAAGATGCTAGTAATCAAATATGAAATCTCAATATTTATTTGCATTAATAATAGGTTTTTAGTTTTATTACGTCTTGGTACAAACTAACATTATAATAACTCATCAGTAAGTAGTCGTGAATTGGAACAAGTGCGAATTAAAAAAAATAGAAAAGTAACTCGCATTAGTGCGCAAAAACGAACTTTGCGCACGCAAAACAGCCAAAAAAGGGCATTTTTGAGCAACTGTATTGAAAAAATATTTACCTTGCTACTCCGCTAGTCACGCGCAAGATAACAGCAGGCTTGCGTGAAATATATATGGTTTTCATGCAACCCTCCCTCCACTACTGCCACATAAAACACATGTAAATCCCACAAACTTAATTATCCCTTACACCGTTACACCACACTAACACTGACTCGTTTCGATCCCTATACGGGATAATTCAATAAAATATTCATTTTCGAATACCTATGTATGTAAAGTCACATATCTGCATACATTATAAGATTTATAAGCCTAAAACTCAAGACAAGAAATATACCTACTTCCACTGTGATCAGAAGATGTGGCTTCCTTACATTTTTCAACCGCGTCTTAAAGTATTATGAAGGAAATCAAAGTGTTAAAACGATTTCTGTAGATTAAATGTCAATATTATACAATACTACCATCTCCCCGCGACATCTGCATATTATACACCTTTCTGTCGAATCACTCTATCTATTAGAAAAAATCGAATCAAATTCCGTTGCGTAGTTTTAAAGATCTAAGCATACCTACATAGGGACAGACAGATAGCGGAAAGTGACTTTGTTTTATACTATGTCGTTATTTCCAAAATTATTCAACAAAAAACATCTGCAATTAAATTAGTGGCATCGTGCAGCGTCCTTAGCGTTTTCGTATAAAAATAAGCAAGATTAATATTGAAATTATTTGAAACCAACATTAAAATGCTTAGAGTAAAAGCTGCACGTACAACCATAATTAGTCATAAGCAAGTAGCTGCTCCCACTAATAGGCACGGCCGAGATTGCATGCTCGTTTGAAAGAGACACTGCCGTACAATACTTAGACGCATCCCTTTTAAGTTTACGACAAAAAGTAGCTGTTCAAGTACCTTTGTAGTAGAATGAGACCGCTGGCGCCGGGTCTGATCAGGAATTCATAACGTGTGAAGATGACAGCAGCTCGGATATGCGGTGACGGCAATCGTAAAAGGGACTAGCTGTATAACGACTCGCATATATTTCCCAAAGACGAAAGCACTCGTCATTTAAACTAAACTGTCTAAGTGCATCAAATAAATATGAGGAGGAAATGAGTGTGATGTAAGTTGCATCAAAGGCTAGCCTGGAGTCTAGACTGACTCACACCTAGACTAAATTAAGAACAATTTACGAGATCGCTATTTTATGTTTGCAGACAATTTAGTTCACGGCTCATTGGAACCTTTATAAAGTGTAATACTAACAGTTAAATGTAGAATGCGGTTTGATTGCTGACGCGTTTTGCAAGCATGCCGCGAATTTTATGTGGTACCAACTCTTAAATTACAGCAACGGGGATTTTGTGTAGTAATAGCTGATAGTGCATTAAGTTCTTGGGGTCAATGTACGACGTTACTGACTTCCAGTCAGCTATAGATAAACTTAACCCTTGTTACGAGCAAGTCCACAGTGTGCAGTCAGCAGCAAAAGTGGTCAACAGTCGAATAGGTTAAAATGACTTTACTTTCTGATTAACTTGGAGATAGAGCCGTGGGTAGATAATTTGAGCTCTACAACTGACTGTCGACTTTTCTGCTGATACATACTTAGGCTTATTTATGTATCAAGAATCGCGAAGAATTCCATTAAACTGATTGCTGAAGGTAAAATTCTATCGTGTCGATGCTGATGCTGCGAGAACAACGTGACAGCTTAGAGTTGGTTTTTATTTATTACATTAGTTAGACTGAAATAGAAAGATTCTATACTGTTTTAATTTGTATTTTTAATCACGCTTGTATTTTGTCTATGCGTTTTTCCCATCCCAAATTTAAACAATTGAGGTTTCACTCCGCTGAAGGTACTCAATAATTGAAACTTAAAAAAAACAAAGACCTGACGCGAGGAGCATTAATATGTTCATTCCATTCATTCTTCATCAGATAAACTTTTTTTACAACGCGCTCATGAACTATGAGCATTGTTAAAAGTTGATCATGATTGCATTATTTAAACCCATGAGAATAAATTATACACGTTCAAGGGGAATCGCAATTTTTAAAGCAATGTAAAGAAATTCTCAATCAGATTACACTTAATATTTTATTTTTTAGTTCAAAACTTGACCCATTCGTTTCTTGGAAGTGTATTAAGAATTAAAAATAAAGTAGAAAGACTGACACCGAAAGATGATAAAAAATGCAATTATAGTTATAGATAAATTAAATCATCTTGTAATCAAATTCATAACAAACAATCTTCAACAATCAAACGTTTTTAATCATACCGCTCCAAAATCCTTTTTTGACACTTATAATAATCACTAAATTGGTGTAAATCGTGACCTAATTGCAAGAGAAGTGTCTAGACAAGGCTCGACATGGCTAGACAAACTCAGTCAGACCATGACTTCCGTGTGGCGGCAGCGTAGCGCTAAGTCCTGGCCCAATTACCTGACACAAAACAATTATGTTATGATCCATTGTTCACTAGATTTGTACGTTGGTTCCAATTGTAGAAATTTGTTCTCGCTTCCTGACATAGACGGCTTTGTACACACCAAAAATGGGATGCTAAGGAGATTAAGTTGACCGAAATGTTCTACTTTCGTTGCGTTGCCCAGATTTGTAGATATCATGTAAATTTTTACATGTTTCTTTACGTGACAGTTGAATGAGAAGGGTATTGAACCCACCCATAGAAGATTATGAGTATTTTTACCAAAGTTTGAATTTATATTTTGTGCATTTATATACACTTACCTACATCAAAATTTGTCAGAACTAATCGACATGGAGGATGTTGTAGACTCGTGCAACACATTTTATCTCGGCACTCGATACTAATTTCATAGTAACCGTATAAGCACACGCTGTATCCCTTTTTTGTAAACCACGACCTCGGCTGCCATATTATATTATGTAATTGTACTTTGTACTCCATTTCGAGCCGTGACGTGGGAATCTGCCAAATTTATCCCTATGACGTCATGCTAATTAAATCCATACTGGGATTCACTTTAGGGCCGTATACGGTTTGAAATAGACAGACTTTATAATTCTCGCGTGCGTCCAAGAATCTAGGCAGATTTTGTCCGTGGTTAGGTATCTAGAATTTAAATTGGATGGATTACTGAAAGTTTGGAAGAAATAGAGTCATAACAAATAACGTTGATTGTTTAATTGCTGACGTGAATGCAGCCATTAATGCACTTAGCGCCTCTGCGGCTGATCGTCTCGTCGGGGAACGGAAGCTTGACCTTATCGGTCAGAGATTGATTAAACCAAATGATAACGCATTCAATTGGTTAATGTAGCGTTGCGATCGAGACGTGCTCTTTGTTAGTAATGTTTATTTTAATAATGAATTAGTGCAGCTCACGATTTTCTAACAAGATAACAAATGCATTAGATAAAAACATAAAATAAAAGCAAAACCGTTAAGTACTTGAATGGGTTTTTAATGTATTGTTGCGGACAGTTTGAACCTGTAAAGATTCCAGATTTAAGACCTTATTAGCCAATTTTAAAATGTCACTTTAGATTTTTTTATGGTGTTCAATAGTTATCTTGCCTAAGTTTTTGTGGGAACATGATTATAACTAGTTTAATTTTTCTATTACAAATCAATATACTTAATACCTATTTGGACATTTGGAATTGATTGACCTACTTATGTTTTATATTATAGCCCCAAACGTAGCAAAGTTGTACTATGAATGAAGCGTTGGCGTATTTGAGTCGATAGAAGAGCAAGGCCTTGTCGAGCATTCTCATGAACTCGACGCCCTCAGAGACAATCCATTTGTATCTTCATTACGACGTCGCGACGGTACCTCGTAAGTATAGGCTAGTACTAATTTGAAAGTAATCGAGCATGAAATGCTCGTATTACTGGGCGTGGGCTGAGCAGTGTCACTATTCGGAACGGAGAATAAGCAAGACGAAGAACTAGTATTTCAGTAGTGTCGCTAATGGACTCTTAAACAAAGGGGCGTAGAATTTAATTCGAATTTGCAACCCTGAAATTTATGTGTGTGGTTTGAAAAAAATCACCATGCGATTCCCATTATATTCACTTATCTGAAAAAAGGTCAGTGAAGTGTTAGACATCTTTTAAGTAAACTAAGAAATGGGTAGTGAAAGTAAATTGCGTCCTTTATAGTGTGAAATCAAAAATAGCTAATCTTTTAGGGATAGGATCGTTCATCTCATTTAATTGTTTGTATTGAAGAGGTAACATAGGTAACTCATAGAAATGGAGAATAATGGTTAGAATGGGTTAAATCTTGCAGAAGTTTCATTTCGAAATAAGCCCGTCAACATCGCCAATAAAACACGACATACGCCATTGAACAGTAAGAGTTATGAATGATGCTTTGTCTGGGACACAACGGACACGGAAATTAATGTAATCTTGCAGGCACTGTATGCTAATATTTTGCTTGTTTGTTACCATTTGTTTATATCCTACGCTGTGGAATATAATGTGTGTTAGAAGTCTTGGCGTCATCACTTAGTTACAAGTTTAAATTGCAACTAAACTGAGGGTTTAATGTCTAACGCGTGGGGTACCCGCATTCACATTTACAAACTCTTTCTACCTTCATTTTATCTATAACGTTTGACAGAAATAAATAATGAACGCGTTTGTGATATCTAGTGCGTTAATCTTGACATCAGTATTATTTAGAATTGAATTCACGAAGACATAATTTATAATGAAGATACTTTTAAATGGCTTAATTAATTAAGTGATCAAAACAATGGATTGAGTAGACGATACGAATTCAAAAGACATCCCAATGTTGTGGAGTATGATTAAATGGCTTTGATAAGAGTTGCGCGTGCGGCCCTGCGTAATACTTCGAAGTACCTTAGCGTAGATACTGAATACAAAAATGGTTATTACGGTCAACATTCGACCACCCAGAAGCAGCCCATAGTTGTTACAATGTTCAAGGATATATTAAATATCAGATTAAAAAATAAGTGCGTATGGGAACACGCATAAAGAATGGTTCCGTAGTCAAAATGAAGTGTAAATGGTCAACACAACGATCGCTGAGCCGCTAGCACAAAATCTCGTATCTCTTACGGGGTAGACAGAGCCTAAGGTAGCAAGATCGTAACTTTTTCATAGGAAAATCGTGGCGGTTGTGTCCGTGGAAAAAAAACATTTTTATGAGTTGCCTTGTTTTCTGTTGTAATAATTTTTACGCATTTTAATTATCTTGTTTTTTTATTTTATTTTTACGTACAAGGCCACGTTGCAAAAGATAGAGGGCACAGTTTGATATATGACAGACAGACAAATAGAGGCACAAAACGAAAATTATAAGTGTTTCGTATTTGCCATGTCAGTGCAGAAGCATAAAAACAGAAAATAATACGAATTAACAAACATAACTATTAGCAAATGAAGTTCAATGTGATCAAAAAGATTCCGACGTACATAGATATAATTAAAACCTATTTACGTGATGTGTCATATTACAATCAAACCGCGTAAATATTTTTAAATGCAATAATAAAGCTTCCTGGAAAGTTAAAATGGTAAAATTTGGTTCGTCATCACAATTCGAAACGGTAAAGGAAAGTTAGAAAAGTAACAGTCATTAATTGTGCCATTTAGTCCTAAAATTATTAATACGCATCATTCATTCGATAAATACGTTATGACTGTCGGGAATGTTGGAATTAAGTAGGGTAGGTATATTTGATAAAACGAAGTTCGGGATTTTTCCCTTTTCATTGACTAAATTATTTGCGTATTTTCCTCGATGACTTTTCAAATGTTCCATGGTTCTGACTCGTAGGGACAGTCGGTTACGTAACAGTTAAGTTCATTCATATTTAGTCCGCGTAGGTTCAGTTGCAATTGCATCAGTTGCGTACATAATCCGGGACACAATGCACCACCCGTTTCTTGAATGGAGACTGAAATCAATGCAAATATTATTGTATTAACTTGCGCATGATGGTTAGAGATGTGCTGTCTAAGATATGTGCACAGGGACACTAACTTAAATAAATGTTGAAACATTTTAAACTCTATGTTCAAACTACGCATAATTTGTGTGTAACTATAACATCTGAAGCCGTGGCAAATTAATCAGTCTTTCCTCAATAAAATGAAGTGAATCATCGTCTCTTCTGTGCCTAGGGCTTAATTTAAAAAACATGTCACTCGAAAACATCATTCGTACGTGTTAAAAATGTGTGCATTGCCACAAAACTACAGCTGAAAATTGATTAATTGGAGCTGCATTTCTTTCTACTCTATTCATATTCCAAATTCAGCACAATTTTTCACAATTTTCGAGTAGTATTTTCACATAATCAGCTTTCAAGAATCGGGCCCCTGTAGAGGTAGAGGCCAGAGGCTCTTTGCTTTTGACGTGTGCGAGTTTCCTTTATTTCATATTTTTTGAGACATGCTTTCGAAAGAAACCGTCTATCTCCTTGCTGAGCTGCCGGTCCGGTACATCGCTTTCTCTCCGGTAAACTGTAAAAGCCATCAGAGGTTAACAGTGACAGACCACAAAAAAAAACAATTATATTAAGCTATTTTTTTTAATTAGGGGTTATATCGCAAATTAAAAACGCAAACCACCCACATCTCTAGCCGATACGGAAACCAGCTTGACTACGTGCGTTGGCGTTCCGAAACAATCACACAGCGGGCGCAAGCATCGCTAATGACACGCTCGATACGATTGTACCGCAATTAACTCCCAAATTACAATATAAAGGATAACACACTGAATGTAAATGTACACCGTGACCTTACATGCTCATTGAAAGTGGGAGACCAAAAAAAGATAAACGATTTCAATTGTTTAAATGTCAATGAATGATTGACGTATCGAAATGCATCTCTATTTCTCTACATGCCTAATGAAGCGAGATCGAATTTAACATTCAGGGTTTCTATTCCGTTTGCAACTTAAAAAGCGATAAATTCAATTTAAAATACATTTACCGTTCGGATGAACACATGAGCACAGATTAATAGAAGCGTTTCGAGTAGGTCAATCACAAACCATCAATTCGGCAATAAAAACACAATAAAACTCAGGTCTGTATCTGTTTGTTTTGAATTGAGGTGAATTGGTATAAAATTGACAATTGAATTCAATAGCATTACTTTTCAATTGGATCTTAAGTGAGTCGTAACGTTTTTTTAGTACAGCTTTGTACGTTTTATATTGGAAATTTCTAGTACGTAGGTGTGTCCCCGCAACAGTTCCTCGTATTGTATGGAGGAAACTGAGTCACTTCAAACGTTTCCCAAGTGGGCGATAAATTTCAATAATTTAATATTCGAGGCACAGACACTATTCAATTGGCGGAAGGATGCCCGGTGAATCTGTATACTATTCGAAGTATTTTAAAGTTATTTTAATTTAAATTCAGTACTCCAGTGTTCCTCAAATATTTACACAAAATCATAGCCCAACGAGGTCTAATGTGAGCATCCATTAGATGCTAATAACTACACAGCACATAATATTATATCGCTATCTTCATCTCCAGCCTGTATATGTTACTTCTGGGCACAGTCCCCTTCTCAGAATGAGAGGGCTTGGGCTATATACACAGACCGCAAAAATAACGAGTCACTTCCCATACAAAGTCCTATGAAAAGCGACTCGTTATTTTTGCTCGTCAATATAGTTCCCACGCGGGCACAGTGTGGATCGGGACTTCACAGACACCATTGAATTGCTGCGTAGGGTATGCAGGTTTCCTCTCATCTCAAAAATATGCCTTTTTATTTAGAAGGTACTTTATGCATAAATGAAAGAATAATCTTGTGAGTTAGGTTTGCGAAAAAATCTCTGAAGTTTAATATGGAAAACCGGCTTTTTCCTCGAGATTTCTCAACTGTCAACACAATAGGCTCCATGCGAGTGACCACGGCCAGAAAACGGTCTGAACTTGATTTATTTAAAATCAAAGGAAACATAATCACTTTAGATTGACTGAACGATCATCTGTGATTCCTTGTTTATGCGCTGATCGTGATCGGTCAGTTCTCGGAAACGTAACACTGCCCGCTGTTTTGGTTAGGCGGCCGTAAACGTGTTTCCCGGTCGGTTCCCGGAAAATCACTTTTCGGAACGTTAACATTTTGATATGTTAATCGGTTAATTCATTAGGTGTTGGCGCAAGAAATGCGCCGTATTTGGCTAAGATTACACTTGGGTTGTAACAAGTGTTGGCCGAGTTTTTTGTGCTAAGAAGTCTGATAAGGCGCCGTCCAAGCTTCACAGAGCTATTGATGATACTTAGGTACATTCTTAAAGATTAACCCCTTATTTATAAATGTTCTATAGGCTTCTGCTAACTTAGCAATCGAGATAAGGACAAAATGATTGCTAAGTTAGCAGAAGCCTACAGAGCGTTTATGAATAAGGGGGGTATTGTGGAACGATTTACTTTTATTTGAGGTTAAGTAGAATGTAATAAGTACATTATTTTTTGGAAACAATTCCTTTCTGTTAAGTTTGCTGCAGTACATTCTTCTTGGGCAATGATGGTTTTTCCGAAATCACGTGCTTATAATCGAAAATAAAGTGGGAGAAAAAGTCATTTAATGGTTACTCAATGCTTTATAATTTTGTTAGTCGTTGATTTCCTTGAGAGACAGTTTTGCTCAGTGTTGACGGTGCACTCAGAGTATACATACTGCCATTCACGAACACGCATGGATTTATCAAAATTTACCTTTAACAGTATGTAATAAGGACTTGGTAGGCGTCATCGCGAATGGCACCTACTATTGAGAATGAACTGGTGATAGTTAGGTGGGGTGACCTACCAGTATGCTGATTTTGTGAAAGCGAGGTAGGGTTTTGCATGTAAATATGGATGTGTCGGCCAGATACAGCTGTCTTGCACGTGTTGTTACGGAGTAGCAAAGTAACTGTTTTATTTGCCGCAAAGTAACGTCTGGTTCTGATGGGTTTGATTGAGTCGCTGTTTACAAGTCTATCCGTATAAGAATTGAACCCCATAATTTACACATTACTCATTAACAATTTTCTACAATGTAAAGCTTTGGCGGTATGACGACAAAAAACCAGAGAGTTATGAATCAGTTTTACTTATACAGGAGCCATAGCTATTGTCCCCTTTCCTTGACCGATTGCGATTTTACTTTGTTCAACACATCTGTTTAGACCGTACGCTTAGTTATTTATAAAATCGCTTCAGGTTTTGGGTATATTTGTACAAACATTACTAAGGTAAGCAAACGTAAACGTTAAGGTTACGCGTAAAAAGCATTCCGTGAGTAACGCGTACGAGTGCGTGTGGTGCGTGCTTTGTACGTAAACAAGAAAAGTTTTAACAAAGTTCGCTGGACGTATAACGTATGATGTGACGTATTAAATTATACCACGAAAATAGCATGAAGCGCTAATCTACATCTACAAGGCGAAGGTTAACACAATCATAGTACCAACAGAACGTTATCAGTTGAATGAAAACCTATACCTATAAAAGAGTAACGAAACTAACAGTAACGTGATTGGTAGATGCACAGCCTAAACCACTAAAGCTACAGACTTGAAGTTTGACAGACATATTCCTTGAGTATCATGAGAGGGTGGACTAAGACATTTTGCGAAATTCCTACGGGGCTGCCCTACAACTGTGACTATAATTACTGGTCTTGAAATTTGGCATGCAAGCAGGAAACCGCAACTGTCTAATAGTAAGTAATTCAGGATTTAGGGAACAAAGACTTAATATTTGAAGTCACAAGCAAGACTTTCCCCGCTAATAATTTTAGGTTGGTTTTAAGTCATGTAATTTCTATACAAAACACTCGCTACTCGTGTTGGTTTACCATTATTTGCTAAACAACTTTTCACAAATGATGCATTTCACAAACTCATCATTTGGCAACCTTTTAATTTTCTGCTAAAATATTGACTTTTTGGAAAACTAATAAAACAAGCCTAACCTAACCTAATGTGGGCCACGGCTACAGGTTTTCGATTTTAAAAAAAGTTATAAGTATCAGATGTTAAAGGGTTGTCAAATGATGAGTTTGTGAAATGATGCATTTGTGAAAAGTTTTTTAGCAGATGATGAGATCCCGTCGCAAGCAAGACATTCACCGCTAATAATTTTAGGTAGGTACTCTCGTTTTAAGTCACGTAATTTGTATACAAAACACTCGCTACTCGTCTTCAATCTGTCCGTTCAATCTATGGCAATAAAAATTGAGTTTGAGCGGATAAATTAATGGGTTATTACGCGTGTCGTGTTTCATGGTGTAAATGCAAATGGCACTGCTTAGAATAATTTACCCGTAGCATGAGAATGGCATACCGAATAACAGTCAACGTTTTAAGAATTCTGCTCACACTTATATCTATTTAAGTAGAACATAGCGTTGTTACATAGATACATACGAGTAAAGCGCGCCTAAAATAATGAAGCCAAACAATTGAACAGTTTTATGAAGTGTGAGGCTCATGATATCACTGCCACTCCGCGCTAATTCTGGTAATTATGATCATTAAGATAATTAACACAGTCTAATACACCAGATTGCAAATGTATTCGGAAACCATTTTTATGCTAATGCACAGAGAAATGAATTTCGACTAAGAATGGTTTTCGTTCTATTGGAATATTGCAAGTAGATCAGAAAAACCCGCAACACTGTGATGAATCAAATTGCGAATCGAGACTGCTAGGCGCTTCTGATGCAAAAAATACACCGGCCTAATTGATACACCTCAGTGAATAACGGGGAATACAGATAGAACGTAGAACAATAAACAAAGTAATCACTTGAAGGCAGTTAAACTAATTCTGGTGAAACGTGACGCTGTGCAAGCCCAGCCCGGCTTAGCCCGGAAAATCACGGGTTAAACAAAAAAACCGCATTAAACAAACAAGTTAAGAATTATATTTTTATTGACTTTCCAGGTTAACCTCATTAAAATGCTGTCGGAACATGTAAAACAATAACGGAAAGCTTTTAACGCTGAAAGCATCCAATCATAAAAAGTATAAGTAGATTGATGGCATTTTCAACTTGTCTTGTACAAAACGTAATTACCCACATTTTAATAGTGTCACGGGAAATACAGAAAAGTTAAAATAAAAAGGCGCTAAACCATGCTAACTACGTCGCTAGCGCGGCGTCAGACGTAGACCACGCAGTGTATCCGGAAGGATTTCAGACACGGGCGTTAACTGCCGAAAGAAAAGTAGAGCGTCTAGTTGCGCCTGTGAAAGCGTTCCATAAACAAAATCAATTGATCTAAATGAGTGAGTTTTTATTCTGGGGCGGTGAGATCATTAGGTGAACGGCCGCGGCCGGGAAATAGGCCGCGGGGACGCCACCATGACATTGATGTGTAGCGACCGAGGCTGGGGGATGTGTCGGCCAGGTAGGAAAACTTAACCTGTCGCATGTATGTATGTATGTATGTAAACTCTTTATTGCACATAAAAATAAAAAAATAAAAAAAATACAGAAGTACACAGAAAATAGTACAAAGGTGAACTTATCCCTAAGAAGGGATTTCTTCCAGCTTACCTGACACAGAAAGGAATAGTTTACAAAGAAAGGCAAGCAGTCATTGTTATGCGCAAATAAGTAGTCTTAGTACTTAATAAATTAACAACTAAAGTTAAAAGTGCATGTTGATCGGCGCCTTATGTTTCGGCGATTGTTATCTATCATTTACTTTTGTTGTTGCTAATTTCAGGATGGTTAAAATAATGTATGAATCAGATTTTACATTTTATTGTTTTCCTACATATTAAAACGCCAGTGACAACTGAAATATAGGTAAAGGCATTTTTATGAAGGAAAAAGGCACCCCCCCCCCCCCCCCCCCACACAGGCCTATTGTATACTTTGTTCTTTCTTTCTGTATTGTTTTGTACTGATTTGCGGTATTCAATGAGTATTTGTATTGTATTGTATTCCCAAAGCGATTTCACGCGCAAATTTTACTAAGAAACCTTCGTCCTACTAAACCATTTTAATCCGACAGTTCACTAATTTTATACAAAATTAATATTTAAACCACGACAGGCCAATTATGAATGAAACCCAAGCGAAATTAGGTTTCTTGACGCACGTGCCATAGAAAAATGTAGAGCATAATTTTTTCTAGTAATTTAACTTAAAAATAGCTGCAGACTTGTTGCGTCACGTATGTGTGGTTTTAAAAGACGTAATTTAGGATACCTAATAGAGGTAATTTCATTCATAAGTACTCGTAGGTGAAATTGACAATGCATCCAACTAGGGCATTATGAAAGGGCGAACAAACATAGCCCACGTCAAATAGTTTAACAGTTGCTGTAGGCCGAGAGAATAGTGCACTCGTAGGTATTTGATAAGCCTATTCATTTGCAGATCCAGCCTCTAAGTAATGTGCGATAAGGACAACAATAATTTTATAGTTATAGTCGAAAGCGGTGTACGTTGCGAGCATTTTGTATAGAAGAAACACCGCACGAGCTTCTTAACATAATCTACAACTCTATTTTACAGAAGTTTATTAAACTAAAGTAAATTTAGCAGTACCAGTCACCCGAGGTCTTAAGGTACAGTATTTATGAATCGTGCGCGCGGCAGACACTCTAGGACAACAAAATGTGGCGACTTAATAATTATTCCGCTTTATGAAAGGCATTGTAGATGTTTATCTGAAAGATAATATCTTATAGGAATATAGTGCTTCCATATTAATTCATTGAAATCTTTGTGTGTACATTCATAGTTACTAAATATGTCTGAGACACGATTGTAATTTCGTTTAAACTCTACTTACACGACTATTAGCTTGTTGTCGTGTCTAGTTTATGTTCTGCAGTTTGCCAATTAAGGAGAGTTAATTTTTGTTTTAAAAATAATTGTTTATTTATTACTCCGCCCGCGATTTCGTCCGCGCAGAATTGAAATTTCTATTGGAGCTTCTTAAACCTCGTTAATCCGTCATTGTCGTATTTTTTTTCTTAGCGGATGCTATGTTATAATAACTTCACTTAATCAAAGGGCCAATTAATCAACTACGAGCCCCAGACTTTGCAAGATTTGACAATTTTGTGAAAAAAAGTTAAAGGCTTTTCTTTTGACAGCGTTTCGCGTCCATTATCGTTCCAGCATATCGTCTATTCCCGTCGTGCAATTTTTGGATAATATATACTCTGCAATAACAACTAACAACTTCCTAGTAAGGCCATAACACAATTACTTGATAGCTTTCCCATGTTACTTAATTTTAAATTTACTGTCTCTAATTGATCGAATCAAATTAACTAGCATCCAGAGCCTCCGTGCAGTACAAACAACCAATTTAAACCATAACCCATAGTGGGACTGCGTCGCATTGACTCTTGACTTTGCTACTTGGATATAATCCTGAAAAGTTAATGGGTGTTACTGTGAAAAGGTTCTAAAGCTTGACCGGTTTGACAAGGATGAGTGACTGTAACGAATTGAAGTGCAGAGCTATTAGGGCTGCAGACGGCGCCATCAATTTCGCCAATGAGCCAGATTGATGGATGGCGCGCGACATCTCTCAACCTATCACATGCCGATGACAGCCCTAATCTAGATCACGCGCTGTTGTTTCGAACAGAAGCGCCATGTTAAATTAAAATATTAAAAAAAAACAGTAAAGTGCCAGTTTTGACACGTGCAGTATAGGGTTCCGTAGTTGCCGGTCGTAATTGGTAAGTTAATCGACTGGTATCCATTAGCTTTAATATCATTGTAAAATTGCTCAAGTGTGAAAAATAAATTGACGTGATAATTATTTGACAACCCTTGTATCAACTGTATAATTTTTTACATAGAATCATAACATTTATCGGCTACCATGTGTCAATAATCGTGGATGACACACATCAAGACCATAGATTATTCAAATTGAACAGAAGCGTCACGACACTTATTACATAGGTAATAATGAAGATTTCAGTGCGATAGGAGCCCAATTCTATATCTCAGAAAATATAAATCAAACACGTTATTAACACTTTACTATATTGTTTAACACTTTAAAATTTAATTAGTGTAGAAATAGTCGAAATATATCGACCGGAAACCCATAGCTATAACTTAAAAGATTTAACGAATGTCTTTATATAATTCTAGATTTATCTCTCCCATGTTCCATCTAAAGTAGGTTAATGATGTGAGTCCCACATACCAAAACCGATAAAAATATTTTAGTGGTATCGCCGTTTCCTATTTCTAAACGTTAAGGTGACACGCTTTACGTTTCATATAACTGGCCTTATACTCCGAAATTCGATATTCGAAGTTCGCTTCGTGCTGTTCCATTCACATTTCTATTTATCTATTTGAGAGTGAATGGGACGAAATTATACGAACTTCGAAAATCGAATTTTGGAGTAGCCCCACTGTTTCCCGCAACTTCGCCTGCATGGGGACGGAACTTTGAAGTTTCCCAAGGCATAATCTGAAACATTTTCACTGCGGGATCTTGGAGCTAACGAGTTCCGAAGTGATCGACCCATCGCCGCAATGTATGTGGAACTACTTGAAAGATTCTTCTTAAGTGGTAAGCGGTCTTAAAGCTCAGTTCACGATATAAAGGGTGATTTTCTGTACAGATCAATCAGAGACAGCTACATTCAATTGTATTCAAGTTTATTTTCATTATGCACAGATATTTCTTTAAAATGAGATAGGCTATCCGTTACAGCTCCGGTTTTGTATCTACTACCTTTGTTTAGTGTCGAATACAGGTCCTGTGATACTATACCACTGACTCAACATCCTGAGTCAGTCAGCATAGCATAATAATGATAACTAAGATCTACACACTAAAACAAGATAAGCGATCCCTTAATATTATGTTTCAACTGAAAAAATAAGTACATTCGTACGTTAATGAGCAGTTATCTACTTATCTATGAGTAAGGATCACACTATCACAACCAGAATCATGTTCTCAGAAAATCGGAAGCAACAAAGTGTCATCTCTATTAACGTCAAACGGCACATGCAATACATATATTATGTCAGCTCGTTATAACGCTCACCACAATCCGAATAGGTAGGTACAACCGAAAATTAGAAATAAATGAAACATGCCCGAAAAGAAAGTCGAAGCCAACAGATAGTGTCATCCGCAGCGCAGCCCCTACTTACGTAGCGATGATCCAGTGTTCTTATGTCCAGTTAGCAAAATAGGTCGTCAAAACTCCAAATAATAATGTCAACTTTTATTTGACATACGAGAGCGTTGGCTGAAGCTTATGAAAGCGGCGCCTGCGCGGTCGGAATCAGTAAATCATACAATTTGGCATAGCGCCGGACGGCCGACAAAGAATAGAGATTTTGACAAAGAATGGGCGCGGCCCGCAGACTGTCTGTGAGACATGTCTCGGGAATATTGTGACATGGATATCTTTCAGCGGGAGCTTTGAGCTGTGGAAATATCGGCGTGAAAAATTAACCGATTAGTTGGCTTACAACAGTTACAACTTAAAAATAAATTCGTCATAATGATACTTCACTAATGTCTCTAAATATAAACTATTCAATAGGTACATGTCGTTCGGGATACTGCTGCAAGTGGTAGGGTAAGTCCGACTAGACGAGCACCCGTTTAGCTATACAATGCTGAGTTCGTAGTGTCAAAGAAATGAACTGTCATCCCTAACCTACAGTTTACGATCTGATTTTTAAACGTTTTCCCATACAGTCAGGTGCCCTAGACTATGCGTAAAATATCACCAGCGAAAGAGTAAAGTTAGAATGTTTGTTAAACGCATCGATGTATTCACGGACGAGTTTCGTTTATAGAATCACACCTCCGAAATTGAAACATTTGATTAACCTGTAGATCAATAAGTGGAACTTGTCCAACTGGGTGCTGAAATATCTTGAATTTATTATGTACCTAACACGATGTTTGTGTATATATATGATCAATAAAAATGTCTGCTTTTGCTTTAGCTCGCAATAATTTGTTTGATCATCGGGTCATGATATTGTAAGTTCTTAACATACAGCTAGGTATAAACAATAGATGCAAGTACAGCTTGCTAAGTGCGTTGCATGCACAACTACCTACATTATGTCGTTGGTAAACAAACAAAAGCTTGTCTCTATTTAAACTCTCACATCAATGCCTTACGTTGCGCTGATAACTCAGATCTTAGAGCTTGCATTATTTAAAGTTCAATGTACCTTTTATGACATATTTGTTTATTTCCTTTCGCAACAAGCAGAATATAGTGAACGTTCTGTTTTTATTAGCGACAGGAGTGAAGTGGCAGATGGCTTAGATACTAGGATGAAACGCCAGCGCGAAATTAGCTGTGCAATAACCGAGTGTCATATTTTAGGCACTTTACTGAGACGGGCCAAGCCAACACATACCTACTAGAGACAGAAGCGAAAGTGTATTTACTTATGCTTATAAATAGTTGTTTAATGCTGACTCATTTGACTTGCGAATGAAAAGAATACTGGTTTCGTCTAGGTACGATTTACATATTTTTTTTATTCAAACTTTTTTGTAATTTTGGTGCCTCAAAAGCCCTGATTGAACCTGTTTCATATTTCGAAGGAAATAGTCTAGAGATTTAAATAAAACGTGACTAATTAACATCTTTAGATTGAGATATTGATAGAACGATTCGCTATTGGCTCTATGGTCTTTAAACTTGAGTATCAGTTTAGAAGCCATTACTTAGCGATATAGACTATTTTAATAAACAGATTATACAGAATGAAGTAAATCAAGGCAAAATTCATTCGAATTAAATGCTGCTATCATTGTGTTAATTGTACGATGGTTCACAAACAGTGGCATTATTCCTGGAGCTGGTGTCATGAGGTTTATTTGAAGTGGCCTCAGGGCCGGCTCGATGGGATGTTATGACAGACCGTCGCCGTCACGTCAGCGTACGGTGCTCTTACACTCCCGACCAATACAAACCGTTCAAACAAAATAATAAAATCTATCTTGTCCCAAGATATTTATTTATTTATTTATTCAAAACTCATATTCGTCAAGTTTTTGGGTGTAGAATTTATTAGTCTGAAAGCAACGTGAGCGCTCTTAGTGCGACTATTCAGAATTTCTATAG
Organism: Pandemis corylana; assembly: GCA_949127965.1. Taxonomy (NCBI): domain Eukaryota; kingdom Metazoa; phylum Arthropoda; class Insecta; order Lepidoptera; family Tortricidae; genus Pandemis; species Pandemis corylana. The sequence continues at coordinate 7,374,569 of OX421866.1, read as the reverse complement.
TTTTTGGCGCCCCGATGACTCACATTTTAAAGATATTTATGCTAATGGACACTATCTCAGGGCAAGTTTGATTTCTGGGTTGTAGTGCCAGGAATGATTTAATTTAGACTTTTCTTGTTATAAATATTTGTATCGCACATTCACAAACAAAACCAACGTAACGACACTAATTTGAACACCAACTAGACACATGGTTTACTTATTAAATACATATAAGTGAATTTCTAAATGATAATATCTGAATGAACAATAGAACATCCCCGTACCGAGAATAAAGGATTAAGAACGAACGTATCTCGATCACCTCAATTGAAACTTTAAGTACGAAGGAACAAGACAAGTTTCTCTACGAACTTTGCTCGGTTCGTTCTAAGGCTTATTAGTTCTTATAAGTATTTTGATAGGATCGATGACAAGGTGTGACTTATGAGATTAAAGGTGTTGATTGATATTATCCAATCACTGGGTGATATCTGAATTGATTTGGACCACACAGCTAATGCGAGTACAAAGAAGAGTAGAAAGAATAATAAACATGCCGAAGTGAAGCGTTGGAATAACACAGGCCTAAAATTGGTTTCTTTTAATTCTATGTAGGTAGGTAGGTACACACTTTAGACGCTTACGTTAAAGCAATATAATAAAATAAATATTAAAATATCCTTAGGTTTTCCTCATGGGAAGATGTTGTGTAGATGGAAGATGTGAGTACTTACGTCTTTGTTTTCTACAAACGATTACAAAGTGATGATTAATGTTAAAAATACTAGCGTGTTAATAAAGACATAAAATTAATCGCCTACGCAACACAAGCTGTGATTGTGTGGTGCGTATTCCGCTTCACATGTGTTGTAAATGTTGTAATTATACTCTACTGACAAATCACCGTAATCATGTGAGTAGAAATTATAGTTTAATGCTTTATATGTTTGTATGTTTGTAGATTCAGAGTTTAATTGTGAAGTGAAGTTATTATCTACTTGATTACGCAACTATTTAAAATCATACAGTGCTAAGGTGGGAAAATCATGACCCGTCCTGCAATAGTAGTATCGGTACTCTACACCTAAGAATATGTATTTATGAATATGGTAATCCGATTCGGTTCACTCTGGGTGTCTGAAGCTGATTTTTTTTCCCGCAAATATCTTTGTTACGATCTTACTCGTACTAACCAATAATAAAGTTATAATCTGAAGGAAAAACGAGGAAATAGTACCTATACTACGTTAGCATGAAATGCAACTTTTCAATTATTCGCACTCATTGTGCACGCACAATGCAAAATTAGAACGGGACGTCAGTTGGGATAATGTTTACTGCAATGTACTACACATACATACATACATACATACATACATACACAAATCACGTCTATATCCCTTACGGGGTAGACAGAGCCTGAGGTAACAAGACCTAAAGGCCACGTTTAGCATGATTGTAGGCTACTAGGGTAGGGTAGGGGGTTGTGGGGTTTACTTTATTAACTCTAATTATTCTGGGACTCAAGTATACTTCAGGTTTCTTTTCTTTCATTATTCATAAATAATATGATTATAAGTACGTAGCTTATGATTGAGACCGCGATTCTGCCCATAGATAGTCACACAATCTTTTTACCCACGACGGAACGGAGAAGGTATATGCGTTTAGGGTGATAGGTTGTGTGTGTGTGTGTGTGTGTGTGTGTGTGTGCGTGCGTGCGTGCGTGCGTGCGCGCGTGTGTGTGTGTGTGTGTGTGTGTGTGTGTGTGCGTGTGTGTGTGTGTGTTGGTCAGCAAACGAATGTTCCCATTTATCTCGAGAACCATTAGATTTTCTTGTGATACCTTTATAGTGGCCTATTGAAAAATGTGGCTTCCAAGACCACTGCTCTGGGACTAAGCGTAGATAATTCGATTAGTACAAACATACATACATATTATCGCGACTTTATCTATTACGGGGTAGACGGAGCCTAGGGCCAGGTTTATCATTGTGGGCGTACAGATGGAAAGCGGAATCAAAATTGCGATGGGTATTTTTTATAAATTTAGAGTTTAGAAAATGATTAACGACCTGGGTATAAGCTTTTGGGCCACCTTAAGACACCTTGCCCTCGCGTGATAAACGGACACACTTTTTTTTGCATCTTCTAAAATAGCCCTCCGTACAAATAGGCAACGCATGAACTCGGTTCGTTAAACTAGTTAAATCGCTGTGTATACCATTAATTACGTCACCAAGGGCCATGGAACATTGACATGATATATCCCGACGCTAATCCCGGCAAGTGGTGGCGATAAATCAGTCGCGATGGTGATTGGTGACATCACCGTCTGAACACCGACCTTACTGATCAACTATATTTACATACGCGTTGCTTTGGTTCTATTGTCTAGGGGTGATTAAGGCGTGTTTAGTGAAGCCGGACCCGTGATAGCCTCTGACGTCGGACTGGATTGCGAAAGTAAAGAAAGGATGACGTCTAATATCTAAAACCAGCCTTCCGTCCGCAGCTTCGCCCGCGATAAATTAATTTTCCCGTAGGAAAAGGTATTTTCCCGCGGTAAAAAGTAGCCTATGTCACTCAGTGATAATGTAGCTTTCTAACGGCAAAAGAATTTTTGAAATCGGTCCAGTAGTTCCGGAGCCTATACAATTCAAACAAACAATCAAATCTTTCCTCTTTATAATATTAGTATAGAAGATATATGGTCACCTTTAAATTATTCCAGGGTAGCCTTATAAGCAATATTCGTTCTTGTTGGATTTGGATAAGAGTATTTTACTTGTCGTCTTGTATGAAAAATATGATTTTTAAAATTGACAGCCAATTTTCGGCAATAGTCGATTGGGTTCATAAGTTAGTTAACTGTTTTTGCCCAGGGTGCACAGGCCCAAACGTTACTCACCCTCCTTGGAGCCCTCTGCCTCTGATAGAAGAGAACCATAACGCGCAAGTACTCAAAGAGGTTCCAGACTCGCACCCCTTACGTTAAATTTAAGTTCTTATATTTTATTTAAGTGTCAATGTCCTGGGGTAGGTTTATAATAACTTCTTAACGTCGGCTTAAAACATTTTACGTATGTATTTTACAGATTTATAAAATTCCACGATTTCCTGTGAAAATTGTCTTACACGCATGCTACTTTACTCTTGTAGGTTATTACAGGAAACGAGCCAAAACATTTGCTAGGCACTATCACGAGAAAAGGTTCCCACGGGAAACTGGGAACGCACACTAAGCTGCGGCCGGAAGTGTAAATAGTTTTCTTAAATTGAGCATTACAAGTCGACAGCTGAAGGGCGTTTCGAACGGTCTTCATTCAGGAATTCAAATTGCGTGAGTAGCACATTATGACTATTGTACCATTTCACCCGTGGTCGTAAATTGTTGAGCCTAGGACAAACCATCGTCATAGTACTCGGAATATTTTTTGTGTAATGTCTATCAATGCAATATATTTAGCGTGATCAAATCTCGGGCGGGAATAATAATAATGAACGAAAATAGCTTATTTACTCACTGCTGTTGTAATAACACGTAAGAAACTGTTATCACTAATATAATAAAACAAAGACTTCCGTCGCGTATATCTGTCCGTTTGTTCGCAATGAACTCAAAAACTACTGAACGTATTTCCATGTGATTTTCACCAACAGATAGAGTGATTTGCGAGGAAGGCTTAAGAATATAATTTGTCAAGATTTTGTGTAAATTGTTTGAAATATAACGAAACGTCAAGCCTGGGATACGAAATATAATTCTGCGAGCTATACAGTTAGGTTGAGCTTGTTCCTCGTACAGCACCAAGTTACATTGCCAGCACTGTAAAACCAACGTAGGATGATTATTTTACATACATAAATCACGTCTTTATTTATCCCTTACGGGGTAAACCGAGTTATAGATAACAAGACCTAAAGGCCACGTTTAGCATGATCGTGGGCGTATAGGTGGAAAGGGAAATCAAAATAGTGAAGGGTTGCTAGCCGCATCGCCTATAACGTGATTCCTAAGATTTTCGCGCATAATTTGGATTAATTTAAGTATAGGTGCGGGTGGGTGGCCCTTGTGGCACCCCTAAGCCGCGAACATGTTTGTTTTACTTTAGAAATAGTCTTTGTTTTAACTTAAAATATCCAAGAAGGGAGCGGATCAGAATACATAAAGTTTAAAATGTATAATGGGTAAAAATACATAATGGTTCAAAATATATAACGCAATTTTCCGTAAAACTATTAGCTAAATGAACTTTTTTGATATCGTAATCTATAGATTGGTTATGGTTTAGGTTAGGTTAGGTTTGTTTTATAACAATCCTGATAATTTGTAACTTTCTGAGAAAATCGCATTAGGAATATATTATAAACCATTATACATTTTAAACTTTATGTATTTTAATACGTACCCATCCTAGAAATGTAACTTGGTTATGTACGGGGAACAAGGGCTAGGCTGTGAGTAAATAAGAAAACAATAAATTGAATTATTAACTAGTATCTATCTCAAATGTAAAGGATTCTTGCAAAATACGTTGCACCTGGCCTCGTGTTAAATTATCTTCGCTGTAATCCCATAATTTACAAAACTAAGCGCTAACACATGCCCTCGTGTAGACGTTGCGTAATATCCTTCCTTAATATTTATACAACGTTTAATATTAGGTATTCAATACACGATACAAATGTGACTAATGTTATAAGCTTATAGGGAATACCGGAAAATATAAATAAGATCGGATGTCGAGTGTTCAGGTTGACGTGTTGGTATCGTACGAGTATTAGTTAGCTTGTGCAAATTTGATAATAACACACACTTTTAGGGCAGCTTGTTTCCTTTAAGGGCAAAAAGTCTAGGTGAAAGTTGAGTGGCGATAAATTACTAGCTAAAGGTTCCAATGAAAATTTTGAAAATGGCTGCTCTCGATTACTGCTTCTATTGGATACCGATTTCAAACTTTTAAGCGTCAGTTTTCTATTCTTAAGTTATGGATAGTTTCTACAGTTACTATTCTGAATATCTTTCACGAATAGGCAAGGTGTTAACCGTCATTCGTCATAAAATAAAACAAACATGCTTTGAAACCTTTCGTCCAAGGAAAATCTAGATTCTTCTTATAACAAGGTAACTTCATATCATAAGTCCGAAACGTAAGCTTAACCCTTCAGCGTATCAAAACGCTATGATCGGGAAAGCGTACGTACGCACTCTTATGTTCGATTTTAAAATTGGAAGAGTTGTGATGGCAGGCGGCGGCGCGCGCGCAGTCAGTGGTCCGCAAGTCGCCGCGACGCGCGCTCCGCTCCGGCCGCTCCCACGCACCGACCGTACGAACGAACCAACCCCATTCATGACCATTGTGACATCCAAAAATTAAATACACACACTAAATAATTTAACAATCAAAGGTTGTAGCTTTGCAACGGGAGAATCAAATTTCAAAGTATCAAACACGTGTTTATATATAGTTGGCGCGAACTCGGTGCCGACTGATCGACGTTTTTCACTGCGAGTGAATAAATTAGCGAACGGGCGGTGCGACCAATTTCACTTTTACCGGCGACGCTCTTCTCGTCTGCGGGGCGTCTGCTCACCACGCAGGAAAATGGACTTCTAGTTCAAGTAAGATTTTTCTATACTATATTTTCTATGTCTAAGTTAGGTGCTTTGTATCGTGCTCAATGCCAGTGGATCTGTCTCGTAAGTGGTGTAACATCACCTGTTTAAATTAATTTTATCTTCATGTTAAATCTATTTTTCAATTGGTTGGTAGTAATATGGGTCAATGAGAAAATGGATAGGTAAAAATTATTGACGAATGGGTTTGAAAGATTTATAAGTAATTATGAATTAAATTAATTCAATTTTACATATAACTGTACTTACAGCGAAAAAGTGCTAAACTTTGTACTTTTATAATTATTTCCACACAAACGAATGTATAGTTTCCACACAGTAGAAATAAACAGTTATTAAATAAATAACTTCCTGTCAAAATGTAGAGTCGTTGAAAAATCAATTTGCTTGCATAAATAATCGATATTGTGCCGTGCTTTATCGTACTTATATATTAAAATAACGTCCAATGATTATTTAAAGCCATTAGACAATTAAATTTTATCAATTTGGACAGCAGAGTGTTTAATAAATAACCAACTCAATTTACATTAATTGAGATAAAGGCTACAGAAATGGATGAATGATGAATAACAAATAGGGATGTACCTCTGATGCCGGTTATCGCGGAGATAGGATCCATCGTGTATCAGGTGACATGGAGAGTGACCTTTAGCATTCGCATCTAACTCTTGCCTTTTGCGGACTAGCTTCATGTAAAATGAGTGCGTTTTTAGCGGAGATATGCAAACTATCACGGTATCTTAGGTGAACGACCGGTGTTTCAGATGGTGCTAATTCTTTCCTTTGTCACTGGTTAGCAGCATCCTTGCCCATTAGTTACCGGGAGCTTGCGAAGCTAGTGTGGGCGAGTTGTATAAATTGCAACATACTATTTTGTAACAAGTTGTAACTATTATTTAAGCTTGTTCAATTTCTCGTTAGGACGTACAATTTATTAGCAGTAAAGATTTGACGTTTCATCATAGTTTCTCCTTTACTGCGGGTGGAGACAAATTGCATAAAAATAGTTGCAGTATTTTGCCGAGGTTTACCCTGGTCCCTGACCTTGAGTTCACTTCTTCGATACCTTATCCAGCGGGATACAAACTACAAGGCTTGCAACTACAGACGATAAAAGAATGTTCTGTATAAAAACACGATAACAACGAAAAGATAAAGCAATGAAAGTTAACACAAAATGTTCTTATTTTTCTAATTTTAACACGTATTTATTTGTTGCGTTCTTATTTGATCTTATTAGATAAATATGTGGTCTCGTATTTGCATTTGCAATTTTATAGCCAAACGTACCAATTAAATAAAGAAACGTTACCTAATTAATCAATAACCTTTTTTACTGCCGATATTGCGAATACACCCGTCGACTTATTTAGTTAATTATAAGTACATGTATACTCATTAATATGTTGTGTCACGGCACTGGCCTCGCCTTCAGCAGTTTGTTTCAATTAAATAGTCGTTGTCAATTTTAGCATTAGGCTCGTGAGAACTGGTAGGCTGTTACGCCTCAATTCGAGAGGTCGCAAGGTCAATGATATCATCTTATACGACCCTTTAATCTGCAGATTGATTTAGATGAACTACTCTGTAAATGGCTTAGTCAATCAAAATGGATCGGACCGATGATGGATTGATTGAACGCTTTCAATTATTGATAGCTTTCGCAGCGTGTATACTACTGCCAGATGATAAAAGTGGCAGTATTGCGTCAGTAAAATGGGTTAGATGTGCTGGAGTAATAAAATCGGCCCTCACCGTGAACTCCCGCCGATCCCTGGCCCCAGTGAAGGCCGCTCGCTGAACGAATGTAACCAATGCTACTATCGCGGCTCTAACAATAGTCCGCCCGCTGAAAACTCTCGGCATTGATGTGCGATAGGGGATCGAGTTTAACAAATTTATTATACTTTACGAATTAACGTGATAATTCTTAATATTTCCAACATTTGCATTGGTGATTGAATATGCGCGGTGTTTTGCGAAATGCCAACAATTTAGCAAGTATGGAATGCATTCAATCTCCTTCAGACTTCAGTAAGTAAATTACCTATCTTAAACCACAGGTAAATATCTATCCAAATCGATAGGAATGAATCCAGCGTTTTGTTAAAATACCTAGGTACATTTACCGTCAAACATCAAAGACTCACAGAAATTAAACGCTACGATCACAAATTCCTTAAATGCATATATAAAAAAAATCGTGAAATAGCACAATTAAGTAATCCGGCATTAGAAAGCAAGTGACAATGGTAATGAATGATCCGAGGCGTCGCATTGAATGCTAATGATAAGAGCGGTCGATGAACCTGTGCTCGTGAACTTGCGCTATGGCCTTCGAGCGCCTTACACCATCTTATTGTTGTTCTGCCTTAGTACCACTTAACCAGGATACATAGTAAGATATGGTTAAGCACGCGTGTCATATTGATTCCCCATGACATGAGTGGCAATCTTAAGCCTGTCGTAAGCTCGGCTACCTCTGAAATATATGGTCATGGTTTTTTGTAGTTCACAAAACGTCTTATAGGACTCCGTCATCATAAAAAAATTGAGAAGTTTTTAAAACGCATCCTGTAGAATTGCTGTGCACGTGTCATGTGTCATAAATTTATTTAAGCAGAAATCACACACTTGCCACATAAAATAATGATCATTTTTTGGCACATCTAAAATTTTTAAAACGGCAGTAAATCAAACAAATCGCAAAAATCATAAATAACAATTTAGAGTGAGCAGGGACTATACTAAATTTATTTACGTAATTTGACATAGGCATATATTATGTCATTATCACCTACCTACTCCAGCATTATCAACCAAAACAAGCTGAATCATAGACACCAAACAAACATCTTTAAATAGAGAATCGATAAGCAAATTTTATTCAAGGAAGACACTAGAAGCGATAAAAGTATAACAGATCGCAAGGAGCTATCTAAACCGCATAGGTGTCAGTCATGTCCATAAATTAACCATACATTTTCTAGAATCACCGCATGCCATATGTGAATTAATGTGAAGCGTGATTGCAACTGCGTTGCCTCAGATTTAGGTCGTACGTGATTTTCTTGGCTTGAACCTAAATCAATCTTGTCCCGTGTATAACGGAGTTTCTTGTTTATATTAATAGCGATTTTATGTTTAGAAAAATAAAACTAAATCATGTTAACATGTTTCAAAAATGTTCATAGACTAGTTGGCCTATTGCCTGAAAGTGGGGCAATAGGTCGGCCTAGCAACTCTTCCCTGTCTGGTTTCCCTGAACTTGCACGGGAGCGAACCGAAAGAAATGGCCGCACTAAAATAACTACGGAACATGCAGCCAAGAAATTAGTAAACTCATATTACAAAATTAATTAAACAATATTATTTTAACCTGATGCAAATTATCTTCTATAACTACGAATATGTTTGTTTAAAAAAAGTCGTGTGCAATATAATCGAATTTCTTCTGCCTACTCGTATTTGATGGCGATGGTAAAGTCAAATTTAGAAACTGACCGTACCTGAATTTTAGCAAAATAAAAACGAAGTTCATACAGTCTGATGGAGTAATTTTGAAATAGATAGGTAGGTATTTTCTGACAGGGTAAGCCATCATTACCGACATTACAATCCACTAAAATCACTACCTCGGCCTAAAATCGGCAAGACGAACCTGTATTTTGTATTAGTCGGCTGGAAAGACTGACACCATGACCGAGGCTGATGATGAGTATAAAAATCATCTTCACCCAACACCCAGCGGTGGGCGTGGGCTGATTTCATTGCTGATCGTTACATATGACTGTATTAAGTACTCAAAGGTGCAGTGTTATTTTTAGGTCAATATTTTTATTATTTAGATGACTCGTGACTCGACGAGAGCACATAAATGCCGCATCCAATCAAGACGTATTTACAAATAGCTCTCGTGACTGCCGAGTACTGATTTGTGATTTTTATTTTAGATGTAGCGCGGGCGCAGGCGGACTCGTAAACTTTTTATTGCTGGGCCAACAGTACGGTTGCAGTTATGTACCTTTTCAGGATTCCGTTGTCTTACTATGAACCCATACAGTTTAGATTTTCTATGGCTAAGTTAGTTAGCTCATATTTTGTATAAATTTATGTCTTGGGTGTCAAATTTTTATGCTTATGCTGCGTGTCTGTTATTTTTTTTAATAAAAATCCAGCTTTCATTGAATGTGAAATCCCGCAATTTTAAACAAGAAGTTAATCGAGATAACCACCTACTATATTACTCGCACTTGCATATATTGTGACAGAGCGTCATGATTGGCCAGAGACTGTTAAAATTAAAGGAATGACAATAACAATAACATCACTATTACGAGTATTCGCCATTCCCCCATAACTTACAATTTCAAGTCGCATCATCGTAAATAAGTGGATGAAATTTTTGTCATAAATCGCCTAGAGAAGAATAAAATCATCAGCACAAATACAAAATGACGACAGAACTAATTATTACACACACTGGCTCTGTGGTTTCGTCATTGAAATTATGTCACACTACCGAAATAAAAAATGTATCTATACTCTAGATTGCTTGTGATTTCATAAATCACTCGAAATGGCCTCTGAAAGCGATCAAAAATCGTACAACGACCGTGGGCCAAAGTTTATCCACGCCGCCCGATAATAGAGTACAACTGTCTTTATTAAGAATAGCAAAGAAAAATATTTGTTTTATTATATAATTAAATGACATGTTTCGTTTCTAGACTGAATCAGTCATTTCTATTAGGTATTCATGTAATAATCCAGATTTTAGAACATTTAGCTCACAGAGTTCTGACATGGCGTTACGAAATAACAAAAAAAACAATAACTGCTAATTCATGAATTCTCATTAATCATACATACTTTATTTTTACAATATGTTTGATCACATTGTGACCTTTGTTATCGAAAGAAATGAACGAAACATAAATTTACAAACCTTTATCGGGGGGTTACTCCACAATCTGCGCAAGTAATAAAGATAAGTAAAGTAGGTTCGTATTATTACATAGAGGAACATTCTTTGGCTCCTGTGCCTCTCATTTAAAGCAAAGCAAGTTTTAGGTACCTACCTACTCGTCATTTCATTCATAAATACAAGACATAAAGCAAGATAAAAATACGGACGTCAGAGCAATACTTTTAGCATAAAATTCGACTGCTGATTTTTAGAGTTTGAGAATGACATTCGGTAAGATTATCATAATGCAACGGTCACAGTATAATAACTACAAGGAACACAACTGCATAGTAATTGACTTCTGATAAAAATACGGTAAGTTAGTGGCGGTTTATTTTTAGAACAGGGCTCTTCGCTAACATCATTGACATCTGGCCTTGCTAAGGTTAACTACCGCAGATTTTTTCTAGTATCAAGCTGACGATAAGTTAGACGTTTTTATATCAGATCATATCGATCATTGTAATACCAACGCCTACTTTAAATTTGGTTGGATGCCGGCGGCTTTTCTTTTCTTGTGGTCAAACCCACCTATAAATCCTCTTTATTAAGCATGGTGTGATGCCCATGGCGCGATTAGGACTAGGTATTAATTGAACTGGCACGTCATTATATGTACTTACACATAGTATACACATAGTACGAGTGTGCACTAGAACGCTTCAATAAGATATTTGCTTAGAAGATATATTGGGCATTTTGAAGAATGTCTTTTTTACACTCATCTGTCTGCGAAAAGTACAATGAACCTGTTTCAAACAAAGACTAAACCTACACATTCTGTTTTAATCTCGCAGTCGCCAGGAAGGTGCCAACCTCATTTTATTTATATGCTCTCGCGCAGATGTCCCGCCGAGATTATTAATTAAATAGTAATTAAAATTCAATCCATAACGTATACCTATTGACATTTTAGATAAAAAACACCGATGCAGAAAGCTGATTTTTTTAATAAAGTTCGAAGCCAATACAATCTTAAACTTTCAATTATGTAGATTAAAAGCTGTACAATCTAGGTGACACCAATACTTTCAGAATGTATTAGACCCTTTTCGCTACGTAGCCCCAAATAATACGAGACAGTGTGTACCTAGTATCTAATAGATAAGGTAAACAGTGCGTTGGCGACCAACCACTTACTATAGTGTCCTAAACCGACGAGACACTTTTTTAAGAAATGTTCCGCTTACCTTGTTGGTCTGTTGATGTTGATACACGATGCAATCTAACACCAAGCACCTCTCTGTTGTGCACACAGATACCTACCATATTGCCCTTCTGATGGCTAGTGGCACAAGCATTGTTCCGACCCGACCTTAATTACAAAGAAGAGAGACTCCACAATTTCAACAAGTAGAGATTAATAATACATTGTGAATCCTGTTACATGTATTTACTGCAATTTTTAGATGCCACTGTTGTTAATGGCTCGAATCGCATTGATGATTTCCAAGAGACTAACGTTTATTACACGGTTGTAGGTGCCGAAGTATATTTGCAGCTCGTAAAGTTTATAATTTTTGCCAACTTTATTGGGCAATCTGTAAAGGTTCAGCATATATTTATAAAGATTTGTACAAGTCGTAAACAATTTACAGAGTCGTTAGCGACGTCGCCGGTCAGATAGAGCGCTTGATGAATATGCGTGAGCTGGCCCGACAAATCGACGTGTTGAAATATGTGAGCTTGAGCTTCGAACATAACGACAGCTCTTAAAGCCTCTGTCGCCTTTATCAAACTCACGTGTGGTATATCGTGGGTGAACAAGGCCGCACTTTTGATAAATATCATTTATGTGCAGGGAGGGAATGAGGAAGTAGTAATTCCAAGCGTATTAACATACTTTCTGGTGCATGCGCGTATGAACACAATCTTGGCACAGAAAAGCCTTATTTTCATATCGTCCTGTAATATTAATAGTCTTTGGTACCGTAATCGAAACAAAAAATTATGTTAACGTTTTCAACGTAACTTATAAATGAATAGACACCTCTTTATTCTAAGAAGCTGACCAAATTAAGATTAGCATAAAAATGGTTATTACACCTAATACATATGTATGCGAGATTCCGCTTCGTATAAATCGGGACTGCACGTGTTCGTCATACTAATTCGTATAATTTTGATGTATTCGATGCGATAAATTTAATGATGTTCCAAAATATCAAAAATTCTTTGAGTACAGCAAAAATCACACAGCCGGAGACTTTAAGGACTGTAATGAGTTAGGAAATTCTTAATAAAGTGTCTTAAGATGCTAACTAACTAGTTTGATACATTATTAGTAGGAAGACCAGATAGTAAGCAGAGCAGGCACTTCCCCTGCCGCCCACTATATTTAAAATAGAGCAAGTTCAGGCGTGCATTTCGTTTCGCCATTTTCTCCTGACAAGCTGGGACAGATTTATGGATCCTTTGCAGCGCCTACACGCCTTCACTCTTCGGCCAATGTAAAAAAAAACACACACAATTTACTCTACAAACGATTAAGCTTATTTAAATTTTCTTAATGATCCAATGTGTTGACTGAATTTTAATAAATTGGCCACAACATTGCTCATGCTTCTCGATTGCGGTTCAGTAATTGGGATTGCATAAAACAAGTAATTTTACACTCTCAAAGGGGAGTTTTCGACTGTTACTTTAATAAACTGCTCATCATTTTTAAGAAGTGAAGCTCATACGATACAATTTCGTACTCGAGTGTTTTTACGAGCTGTGTTCGTTGTAATCCTTATCTTGATAAACGAATCAACGCATAAGCTGAGATGATCCGTGGTGTTTATTGCGTGTGATTATATAATACAGATAGATACTAAAGGATACTAATTATCTTTTTAAAGGGGTTAAACGTTAGGTAGATACACTGTCAGTACTGACACATGTAATTACCTACAAAGATATAGACGTCTTTATTGCAATAGTTAAGACTGTTGATATCTGGAATCAATGCGGTTTAAGATAAGATTGGTGTCACACATCGACATTAGCTTGCGTGGTTTACTTGAAAATACGGCAAAAAGTGGCAAAGCAAAATAGGCGAATTGAACAGTTTGTGTAAAATAGGTAAACTAATACGTTTATGCTACGGCTAGCAACGTAGCGACAATAGAGATTTGTTAAACCCATGCATATACTCAAACTACTTAGTAACAAATCGGGTAGATAAATCGGTATCAGTCAGCAAACATTTTAAAACGCAATTAGCAAAGAGAAGAATTATAACTGATACATTTAACATCGTGTAAAGTAATATGTGTAGACAAGACGACGGTGGACATTTCCGGCGCGCGGCAACACGGTACACAGTAAACGACGATCAGTAGGTCAGTGGGACTCTACGTGGAAGTATCGGTAAATGTTTAGAGACTTGCTGGTGTCATTGTAAATGTCAATTGGTGAGATTTGTGATATTACGTAACATTTTTGTTATTTGGTTACGTCGACCGTACTTAACATTCAACGGCTAGACTACTTACGATATGTAGGTATATTTATAATTATAATAGCATTTGTTTTGTAGTAATTGATATATAAATAAGATCATGCTGGTAAGTAGCATGCCTCTTTTAGTTGCAAACACGATTAAATGTTTTCCACATAGGTACTCAAATTGCACAATGCATACAAGCTGTGATATCTCTATAGTTATGAAATGAAATGGAATGATTTTATTTCAGACTTGCATCCAAATAGAATTTACAAATAATAAAATAAAATATTAAGTGAAAAATTAAATGTCTTAAAATCAATAAACAAATGAGCTCAAATTAAATTAAATTAAATTAAATTAAATCAAATTAAATCAAATCAAAATTAAAATTAGTTATGTGGTCGCAAGTTTTATGATAATTATCAGCGCTAGGTACCTCCTGACAATCATTAAAGACACGCAAGCATAGTCTAATATTTATTCGTTTTCACGTAGACTTTCTCGTTAACATAATAATAATATAGAGGTACTTATGATAGCTATAAGTTACGAAATTTAAAAATGTCCGAATTTTAAATAAGTATATAAAAATTGGGCACTTTTTTTTACATCAGCAAAAATACTACAATAAATCTTTAGACTTTTTTCGCCACCGCTCGATGCATTTTAAGGTACAATTTAACTATAATTTACGTAAATATTACCTACCTATTATTTTATTACGCTGTGCTGTGTCCTACGGTCTTCTGGCATGGCATAGCGTGGGCGAAATATTTATTTATCTGGAAGATTAGTGTACTGTTGAAATTGACTGTGTCCGAAGGCTCGCCGCCGTGTCACGCGTTGCATGCAAATCGCATGCGAGTGACAATCTCATTAACACCTTCATTGTATGCCTCAATTAATGACGGCTCGCCTTACGCCGATCGAACGTGCGATAAACGGCTTGCTGTGTTCCGCTTATTTAGTTCACTCGTATTAGCGGTGCCCATTGACAACTCAGCAGTTATAGTCTAACATATAGAATTGTGCGTTCAGTTAAAACCTAGACTATGTTTTTTTTTAACGTAGGTACGTACAATATGTCCACAAAATAATAAGCCTACTTAGATTCTTGTCATTTGAAATAAAAGAATAATTTGTATCGTATGAATTGTGTACTAAAATAAGTTCGTTTAATTTAAATTTGACATTAAAACATCGCGAAAATGTGAAATATCGAGATCTTATCAAAGGTAATCTCGGTCTAAGTATATCCCATAGAAAAATACGCCTAACGAAGACTAAGTTTCAATCCGTACTGGTTCGATATTCTATTTAGGTACTTAAACTTTGTCTAATATACCTTCTCATATCTCAAGGTACCTAACCAAAAAGTCAGAAGATCGGTAACTTATTGTGAAACAATTTAAATGATTAAATACGCGGGCCAAGAGTTTGTAATTGAAGATGTTATTGTTGGCCAAAATGATGTTGCAAACACATCGAAAATTAACAAAATGGCTCAATTTGCATATACCTAATTGTGAACTCGTGTTCAACGTGTAGTGCTGTGTGGGCCGCTAATGTTGCAAAACTTGCAATATCTGAATCTTAACTATGTGACACGCGGCACCTGCTAAATGATACCAAACGGCACATTTTACAGAATCAAAAACAATTTTAAGACAATTTAAGTCAACAATCATATGACATGTGTTACGTAAAATTTGCGTAACGCACTATTTATTTTTTATTTACGCAGTTCTTGCATTATATTGAATTTACCTACAAACCATCTGGTGACTAATTGAATCAAGCATTACTTTGAAGATGAACAAAATTTTGAACTTATGCTTGGTGTAGACGGTGTTCTCGTGCTTTCGAAGCTTTGTCTAAACTTGGAGAGGGCAGTTTGTATGAAGGCTTATGTTACACACATACGTAGCTGTCTTGTACAGCTGTATTACACTGTAATTTTAATGTTGGTATTTATGCTTAGGGTGATGCATAGGAAAATAAAGAGGAACTAAAGGCTCTAGAAATCATTACACCCGTTCAATGGTTGCTACATAAATTGGTAACTTGTCTCGTTTCCGTATTTTTGTTCTATTACAACTGGTAGTAATATTTATGTGTATTCCACGTTTGTATCTACGCTTACAATCTAATCGTTTTATTTAATTAGCAGTAACCGTGAGGACGTTTACTGCGTTGATGTTTGCACTCACGATAGTCTGGGAGACGACGAATTGTAGACGACTGCGGCTCATTGAAGTTAGCAACTCCCATTTGTTTAGATGCTTAGGTTGGTGCCATGAGACTTAGAGGGAGAGAGACAGTGCGTTGATCCCGTCTTAATGAATAAAAAAGCCATAGTGATGAAGACAGAATTCAGATAACTACATCCTGGTTCTCATAAATTAAGTGATCCTTACTTTTGTAGATATCTAAGCTAGTGATAGATGAGACACTAGATAAGTTTTTTTTAAATAAAATTATCGATTTTGTTACAAGCTTTTATATTTCTGCCGTTCTATACTTGGAATGTTTTGTTCCGTAGAATTTATTTCACAAAACAATATAATCTGTTGAACACGTTTAGTTTTCTTGGAACTCGTTTAGAGGTTTGTTCGAATTTGACGGCTTAGGATTTGGCTACGGATGGATTTATTTGCACATTTTTACTTTGACACCCCATTGACCTCAGTCGACTGGGTGAAAAAAAAACGATAACTATTTCTTAGTAATATGTAAATTTTTATTCTAACGATGAACTATACAATTGGCTATAACTTATAGATTTATAATGATTTAATATTCATACGACTACGGTTACAAAATGTTACTGGGCAACAAAATCACACGCAGAAAAAAAACGAGATCCTAATGTCCCCAAACGCTGGAGATATCGACGGATATACACACAAAAATCATACAATCGAATTTATCCTTCTTTTTGAATTCGATTAAAAATAACCTAACCTAAAAATTTCATTTTAGATAGAAGCTTTTTTGCTGACTTTACTTTTTGTTCACTGTACTTACATTGCCATCCGTCTTATATATGTCAATCAAATTTCAAGTTAATCGGACCAACCGTTGAAGAGTTCCCTCCTGTGGAGACGGTCCTGGGGCCCGATTTTTGAAAACACATGTGTGAAAATACCATTCGAAAGTGGTGAAAATTTGTGCTGAATTTTAAATACGAGTAGCTTGGAAAATACTTACGGCTCTCATTAATCTTGTGACCTAGCCAAAAATTTGATTAGAGCTGTAGTTTTGAAGATATAAACAGATTTATACCACTTTTGAGTGGAACATTCGAGTGATGTGCTTTTAAAAATCGGGCCCCTGGCTGGACCACCAGAATTCTACTTCCAGATTTTTGTATTGTCATCTGACTTACACAAGTAGTAGGTATGCAAAATTTTAACTCAATCACATCAAAATATCTGCTTCGAAATTGAGTCGTAAGATTCCACCCGGACTAACATACATACATACGTTGCAAGTTAATATACAGATTGTAATAAAAATAAATTTTAATTTAGTTACATAAAATTAGTCAACGCGGTTATAAGAATTTTAACTACGAAATAATACGATACAATTTATATTCCACTGCGAAAGTTTCCTTGGCGGCCACCTTAATTAATTACAATCAATAATCGCTCATTAATATGCTCGATCCGGTTTATTTAGTCTCAATCCTAAAACACACCGATGTGAAGTAAAATCCCAAATGTATCTTGTAGGTGACCTGCTTAGACGAGATTTCTATGGACGCATGTCGAATACAATAGGACATTACTTGATAGTTATTCCGATAAATCTCGGCCTACGCATTCGAAAGGTGTAATATACAAGTTTGCACGTTGCGCATGCGATCCCAAATAGCTTTTCTACGAAATCGGTCGTCAGTGGAAACGGCTAGAACAGGGACTGTGACATTGGATACACGGTCGGCTCGGGTATCGTGGCGCCTATCCTCGCCTAGTTACGAAACCACATGTGTAAGTAAATAATTTAAATAACATACATACATAAATCACGTCTTAATCCCTTACGGGGTAGACGGAGCCTAAGGTAAAAAGACCTAATGGCCACATTTAGCACGATAAATTTAAATAAAATATATATAAATATGGCTGTCCTATCTAATCTAATCAGCCCACATCCACCCACTGCTGAGTAAAGGCCTCTTGACTATCACGCCGCTTTGCCTGGTCCTGTGCCAGTCTCATCCACAGTTATCCGAATGCCAGATGTCATCTGACCAGCGGGGTCTGCCCACTGACCTTCGACCCAATCTTGGCCACCACTCTGTGACTGCCTTCGACCAACTGTCGTCGTTCTGTCTTGCCAAGTGCTCCCATCGCCACTTCAGCTGTGTTATCCTAGTTCCGACATCCACAACTCTAGTCTGTTTCTGGTAAGAGGGTTGTGGGGTGTATCTTATATTTGTGTGTCTTGCAAAAAGGAATAAATGCCTTCTTTCTTTCTTTTTTCTTTCTTTTGTAAGAAAATAATGCACAGATTTTACCGAGAGCGCTACCACGAAAACACAAACGGGATTTTCCCTATTATAAACATTTTCTTTCACAATTAAGGTTCAATTTAAAGATACATTTTTTTTAAGTTTCTGAACTATTTTATGACAATTCTCCGCGTATAGCGGTGATTAAGTCATGAATTAGTTAATCACCTAAATATATGACTTAGTAGGTACCAGTGGTGTAAGTACTTAAAATCAACTTTGCGTCCATAAGCGCATATAAAGCTTTTGCTACCTTAATCGTAGCACACTTCGAGTTTACCTGTCATCATTTGAAGGAGCAAGAAGAGTAGTCATATGCTAAAATGCTTTAAACCGACGAAATGTTTAACGTGCGCTCCAGTTAAAGAACAACCCGCTGTCTGTCAACCGGACAATTGCCAACTCCACGGCATCACAAAGTGGATCGTTACCCTGATTCTTATTTGTGCTAGCCGCTATTTAATGACGAGCTGTCATTCTGAACAAACAATGCAGCTCATGAATTATTCACAGGGAGCACAATGAAAACGTCGGCAGAGGAAACCGCCCCTGTGAATTATATTCGTGCCCCGGTTTGAACGATATGTCAGCGAACTATTTTGATTGATATCTACGGCTACTTTCTTTATGTAGAGCGATAGTGTTTGTATCTATATACTGCAACAGAGCTGATGTACATGTTTGTGTGTTGTTCATTAAATTGAATAGCTACTCTATTGTTGTCGCTTTGATTGAGAGGAATACTCAGAGACATGCAATAATATTAACCGTTAATTTAAGTAATTTTCAATTAAGTAACTAATTTCAACAAACTTCGTCGATTCTGCTCGAGTTCATCAACGTCTCTGAGTGCGGCATTAATAATCGTAATTTATGGAACCCTTTTCGTTAGTAAATAGCGCACTTCCTGCATGTAAGCTCTGATTAGACGACACGTTATTGTTTTACATACGTATTGCGCAAGTTCAAGATCGTATGCAGTGTTTCCAGTCGATGATGTAACGGGCGTTATCAGCTGCTGATAAGGTTTACGATAACGTTGTCACCTGTCACGCTCAGGGGCACAAGTGTACCGATGAACCCTGGCACAAGTCTTGTTCATTAGAAATAAAAGTGCATTTTCTATTTGTTTACTCTTCTAACTAAATTTGCAAGACGCCCGTCACGTCGTAAGCCTCTTATCATTACATTAACTGAAATTAAATCACCTTCGTAAACTTCGTCGTATCATTATCATGTCTCATTAGCCTGCGTTTGGCCTGCCCACTGCCCATGGGGGCATGATACGCTGCCTAGATTTTTTTAGACAATTTCGTGTCCCCCATTTACTCCACTGCTATTTTATTCTGTTTTTAATTTACTGCCTGCATTACTCCGTGTATAGTACGCAAAGAAAATCTTTGAACGCTTCAAATGGGATCTGGATCGGCCGACAGCAGTCATTAGTCTCTGAGGATTACAAATAGCTTCTGTCACTGTCGCCGAGTACGCCGTAGACAATACCTGACAAAAAAAAACAGATTCCATTAGGGAACGATTTCCGGGTTCCTATTTATACATTTGTACAATGGAATTAATCAAATGATAAACTACACGATTTTGAACTTTGACGCGTTTGTTTAAAAACGGAACGGCAATTTTGCTTTAATTTTTTAACGCGTCACGGATATTTCACATCGTCTATACTGTGGATGTTATAACAAAATAACTCAATACCTATCTGAGTAGGTATTGTATTGTGGTTGTATCTGTAGCCGTGAAATGAAAAGGATTTTATGGAATGTTCGAACACTTCATCCAGTAGCAAGTGTGTAATTTCATTTTTTGCGTCAATTTGAAGCTGCCAGTTAACATTCTTACATCGATAAAGGTTGGGCCAGTCCCGGACCCATGCCAATTATGTACGTTACTGATGATTTTTAAATTAATTTCCGCAATAACTTACCATGGACCAAACGAAAGTACGCCTTGACCTTCATAGCAAGATAAGTGTTACAATACAATGTTAAAGAAAGCGAAGTCATTTGAATTTTCATTCCATGTTTAAAAAAAACTTCAACACAATGCAAGGGCCGGCCAAATCAAAACATTCTGATTGTGTTATAAGGTTTTCTATCTAACCAGTATCTTTTGAATCTAGCCAATAAAACAAAAGAACGATTCGCGGAATACAAAAGTTAATCTTCACATTACCTGTTACTTCGCGTATAGTTAGTGTTCCCAACAATCCCAGAGCAGTTCATAAAGGGCAGCCATAACCGGAGCTACCGGTCCGCACAATGCGAGACAAAGCGAGACCAACTCGCAAGACGATGACGGATGCCTCCGGCGACGTGCCACTGTTTATCGGAATCACTATAGAGCCGTGTCGTAAGGAGGGTTCATATGTAAGAATAAGAGATTAAGGTATCGTTCAATACAATTATTGGATTATTATTATTACAATCATAGATTGCGTGTATATCAACAACAAAAATCTAAAGAAGTAGGAATGCTACAATTTTTCAGTTCTGTTGATGTCCCTGTTTAGATTGCATGGAGAACGAAACGATTTACTCCTAAATGGACGTAACTGTATAATTAATAATTATAATTATGAGTACCTAACAAATAAATATGCTGACGTGCAAAAATAACGGGTCACTTTTCGTACAGCTTTATGTGAAAAGCGACTGGTAGTAGCACAAACATTGCCTATTTGCCATGCTATCATTCAAAGATTTATTTTCTTTGGAAAATATTTATGTGGCACATCCACAGTGCTAAAATACTTTAAAAGTTCCTTACCCAAGCAGTGCTAGCGTGATCCTATTACTAAGGCCCCGCTGCGCTGTCTGTCTGTCGGTTTTTGACTTTGAAACATGAATTTTCCACATAACCATCACTATGACCGTTATAACAACATATAAGTATAATAATAAAAATGAATGAATAATAAAATATCTTGGGACAAATTACACCAATTGACCCAGCCCCAAACTAAGCAAAGCTTGTACTAT
Source organism: Pandemis corylana (assembly GCA_949127965.1). Lineage (NCBI taxonomy): Eukaryota > Metazoa > Arthropoda > Insecta > Lepidoptera > Tortricidae > Pandemis > Pandemis corylana. The sequence continues at coordinate 7,353,023 of OX421866.1, read as the reverse complement.
GGGTACCAGGCAACGGATAAACATACTTATATAATGTAGATAAATACATACTTAAATACATACAACATCCATGACTCGGGCACAAACATTCGTATTCATCATACAACTGTCTGCTCCTACCAGGATTCGAACCCAGGACCTCTAGCTTCATAGTCAGGGTCACTAACCACTAGGCTATCCGGTCGTCAAATAATAAATACATACACTCGAAAAAAACATAACCCTCTTCCTGGCGCAGTCGGGTAATAAAACATGAATCAAAATTGAAGGAGTTCGTGTTTTTTTCAGCATTTTTACTTAAGATTAATATAATAAATAGTAAGGGCGTACATACGGAATTCTTCGCAAGTGGCCTGACTTGCACTTGCCAGGTTTTTCACAGTCTGAATCACTACGGACCCAGCTTTTTAAGCGTGTGTATTATGGTTGACATTATTAGTACATCGCACCCTTGTATCTAGTGTTCGTGGGAGAGAGACGAACATATACATTATGTCCGCGAAGAGTGCTAGTGTCTGCGCTAGGGCAACCGGCACCCGGCGCGGGCGCCGGCGTCAGTCACGTAGACAATTCCATCGGCGGCGTGGCGCCACACGACCACACTACTTTTTGTACACTTACATACCATTTGTTTAAGGACCCTTCCTTTCTTAGATTGTTTGCGGCCAGGCAGCAGGCACCATCAGAGACATTAAAAACTAATAGAATAATCAACTTGTTGAAAGAACGCTACTAATTAGTAATGACATAGACACAACCATTAATTTAGCTCTTCGTTGTGAAAATTACGTTTTTTACACTTTTGTGTCAAGTAACTTGATGGATTGTTCTGCTGTCCGTCGTTAAGAGAATCTTTCGCTTTCTTTACCCTATAAAGCGACTCCTTGTAGGGATACAAGTGATTATCTGCGGAAGAAAAATACCTCGGCAAATGATAGTGACCTCGATACGTTGGTAGATACTTTAAATCTCCATTATCTGTTGTTTGCCCAAGCTGGTGAAGTTTCAGTCTAGGTCATACGTCATTATCAGCCTAGGCACGAATCGGGTCAGCACTAAGATTAGGTGTTGTACACACAGAGCTATCTGTATTTCAGATAACGTGATTACCTACTACGTGATACCGGGAAATCATAGTTGTAAAGATTAACGTCTTTACAATATTACGTACGTAACGCGCTGAGATGTAACTTTTGTTCCTAGGCATTATAAAGAAGAAAGATTTTTATTTATTTAATTAACAATTCAGTGTCTAAGATTTTACGTCAATTAAGATTAAGGCGTTAATTTTTCATTCATAAAAAATTTACAATTATTTTATTGCTGTCCTGTTACACGAACGTACCGTTTAAAAGGAATAAAAATATTTTTTTATTTTTTAAATTTTGCAGTATTTTTCATCCTATTCAAGGTCAAAGAAGTCGTTTCAATGGCACGTGTTACATTCAACCCTGTATCAATTTGCTTCGATCCGATATGACAATGAATCGATTTAAATATCATAATGTATTGATTTGGAAATTTGCACAGCTGTCGAAGCACACTTACCGTATAAGTGAAGGAATACGTTTGACACAGGTGTCTGGTATCGCACGGGGTAATGTAGGTGATACCTACTCGCGTTGTGAATTGAGAACGTGCAGAACATTGCGTATTAATAATGTGATTAATAATTTCTTTACGCCTAAGAACTTTTGGCTTTACGCATAAAATGCAGATACTTTATATTTTAAATCGCGTGACAGGTGAAGTTTGCAATCTCAACTCTACTGCAAATCGAACAAAATTTTATGAATTTTAATATTTTTTTACTATTTATTATTTGTGTAGGTACCGTCAATCAGTAGCACGTGCAAAAAAACTGCCAGAATATAGTACGACTACGTTTAAAAGCTATTGCAATATGGTCAAAGCAAATATATCAATCTTTGCAACAGTAAATTTCAGGTAGGTACCTTAATTAAATATACTGAAATATTAATTGAACACGAACGTTACTGTTTGAAATAGATGATTTTTAAACTGAATGAAAGATTGTTTCTTCGTATTTTTCTAACATAGTTTAGTAATAATCATTATATCACATTTTATTATTTCGGTAGGCTCTAAATTGAGCAATCGCCGTGGCGCCGCGCCTTTTTCTCGTTGGAGATCCCAAGGAAGCAATAAAACTGGCAATTGTATTTTAAAATAGAGGGTTCGATGATAAGGAATTAAATAATACCGGGTACTTTTGTTGCCATTATCCAATTGATAACAAAACAAAAAATAAAATAACAAGACGTCACCTTTAAATTTATCTAAACTCTTTTGTGAACTGTACCTACTCTTTCAGCTAAAGAAAAACCATTTACTAAAACATAATAATTTTAGCAAACACTTGTGCACGCTACATATTTTAAGGGAATAGCTGGTTTCAAAAACCACAATAGGACTTTAAACCCCAAGAAGTTTTAATACACAAAACGAAACTTGTTAACAAGTAAAACCGCTTAAAAAGCTGAAGATTACATTCCGGGACGAGATACAGCGGCGACGGAACCCTTGGCCCCATCCTTGTTACGGATACGGCTGGCGCCTGCCTTATCGCGTGGCACGTGGGCTCTACCTTTGCCTTTTCATTTGTTCCAGGAACACATTCCCGTGCTCTTCATAGAATTATTTTTATTATTTTTATCTTGTCATTGTTAACCCTATCGCGAAGAACGAATGTGTTTGTGGCGGATCAACAGGTGCCTAGTAGATTAAAAAGGTTAGAGTCTCAACATTTAAGCAGCGATCCTACTACGAATTCTGATAATGGTAAAAAAAGTACTATTTGCAACGCTCTTAACATTGCTTCAAATTTAAACTCTTCTGGCAGGGGAATAAAGAACCAGGCAGAATGTAGTTTCATGTGCCAGATATAACATTGCTTCGTTTTCCGTTTCACGTGAATATATCTTAATTTCTTCTCTATCGCAACGTGGGGTAAAACAACAAAAAGTATGTTAAATACTAAGACAATATTAAATCGATTTCGTCAGCGTACTCATTTCTACGTTTCGCAGCTGTTGCTGAGTAAACATTGGATCGTAGGCCGCGCCTATTCATCACTCTTTATTTCATTGTTAACCGTTAACGTGACAAGAAACCAAGGCCGAAGTTATCTAACAATTAATTTATGCCGAAGATGTTAAAATTGCCTCCATTACAAGGCTTATTAAATGTGTTATTTTGTTACTTTGATTCAAAAATCAATTTAGGTAATACATAACCAACCTAACCTTCTAAGATAATCGTCACGAAACCCTGAAAATTACGTTGGTCATGTTAGTTAATTAATATATAATGTATATTCATAAACATTTCCGTCTAATTTCCCGACATGCAAATTCACCTCGCTATCACGATGCCTGCAGTGCTAACTAAAACTCAAATCGTATGTTCTATTTGGGCACAGATTAGAGATATAATTATGTAACGGCCGGCTCCACTCTCTCAGATAGAGATTGCCGCTTGAGTCAGCACGCACGCTTACCGGCTATCAGCCCGTACTTGGCGGAGAAAAGTTTTCGTGCGCTATTAATCGATTTAAAAAAGTGTTTAAATTGTGTTTTAGTTTTAGTGCTGTAAATTATTGAATTTTTACAAGATAAATTCTGTGCATAGGATATTTTTTAATTGCGTCTACGGGATTTGTGCGGTATTGTAGAAATATAGAGTTAATAAGAATTTGCTGCTGCCGCTATATGTATCTATAAAATGATAGGTAATTTCAGTACTTTACTTATTTCAAATTATATTTATTTCTTAACTTATAAAAAAAACTTTTTGATATAATAGTGTGTTAAGTTTCACGTTCCGTTTTTGTTTTCTGTAGCAGTAATTTTTTGTCTTTTGAAGTAGGTACACCTTTATTTTAAGTGTCTAAATTATTACCAGAAGACAAGTTTATATCTATACATGTAATCTAAAAGTCAGTACATGGAAGATATTAAAAAAAATGGCTGGGGATACTTAGAATCGATAAACGTTCCAACAGTTTAGAATTTTTATCTGTTTGTCTGTATTTTATTTGTTGGCGAGCACATCACGTGAAAACGGCTGCACGGATTTTGATGCAAACTTTAAAAAAAAGTGGATGTTCATGCAAGGAACGGGTTTATTTTGTTGAGGTAGTATGAAATCCTTCGTGCTAAAGTACGACGCGCATTTTGTTGGTTTTTGTACTACATTATCGATGGAAGAGACGAAGAAGTTTACGCGCAAATTTTGATTCAGCACAGAAGAAGTTGCGGGAAGAAGCTAGTTAGATATAAGTCATAAATTTCCTAAGATTTTCTAAGATAATATTCCTAGATCTATTTATTTTTTGAACCTCCGTTGTTATGTTTCCTCGACAGTAACGATGGCGATATAGTGACAAAAATTAACAGGTTTTATCTTTTGTTTCAGATCGAATATAATGAACGTTCATCAAAATCGAAGACCCAGCATCTACACGTTAACTCTGTCTAACTACAGGCATAAAATATCATAGCAGTGTTTTAGGTTCTTGACCGCCGCCAAATACGCTACGACATTACGCCTTTAGCATAATGATAAAATGCATCGGTAGTAGTATTGTCATATCAAAACCGTAAACGTAGTAGCCATTTACTTGGCGACGCGGCAAGATGGTGCTTAGAAAAATGGATGTGCGGTGTACGATATTCAAACTTTTATTATTCCAAATGTTGGTGGTGTGGTGCAGCGCGAAATATATAAATATGCCCAAAGTGGACATAAAAACGAGCGGCGACTTGGAGGAAGAGATCCAGGACAGCATAAGAAACTTTATCCATACTGGTGAGTACTTCTCTATTTCATAAATTTCCCAACTCTACCATTTCTCATGTATTCGTTTAGTCGTTACAAGTAATATCGTTGCGAATAATTGTTTTCTCGTTGCATTTTCAACACATTTCATTCGCGAAATACGTCGTCCGCAGAGATCTAAGGTAACCGCTAATTAACATACCGTTAATAACTCAAATTGATGACTGTAAAGGGTACAAAATGGCCAAACAGATAACACGTGACAGCGGCATTTGCGAGCTTGAAACAGATCTCGCTAATCTTGAGTTTCGTTTTGTAGATGTCACACACTTTGAAAGGCTGGTAATTGGATGCAGGTCTCGTATGATGGCAGGGCACAAGATTGCCTGTGTGAATCATCTGCCTTTTCGTGAAGACCCTAACCTAAATCGACGGACGTTACGGACCGTCATCTTGACAAATTGTTTCGCTTAAATTAGTATTTGTTATTAGGTATATGACTTTAACACGGGTAAACCTTTTTTACGTGGAAGCGTCTGTTCGCATTTTTAAAAGTTCTAAAGGACAAATTGTTGTTTAATTTAGGTTAGCGTAATTTTGATCAAATTTGATATAAACGGTATCATTATTGTGGCAACGACCTGAAGTTTGCAATTTCTTGATACTTTTATAGTCTACACTGTTATTAGTTTTTTTGCTACATTGCTACGATTTAGGCATTGCTAAATAGCCGTCATACTTACGTTGAAGGTTTATTTTTCTTTTGTTCACACGCCACACTAGTAGGAATAAATCGAGCAGTAGGCCAAACACACATGTGTTTACTATCTGAAATACGTTTATTTGATCAAACTGGCCACTGGACGGTTGTGTCGGCAAAGTACTGTAAGTTTAGTAATCGACGACATGTAATACGGTAAAACAATCTATTTACAGACCAAATAACGTCCAAAATAGACCATGGATAGCGTTGTGTAAGCAGAAAACACGAGCAAACGTAGCGTGCGTTTATGCGTTTCAACCAATAGCCTGCTCTAAAGCCGCTGCAATGGCCGGATTTAATAAACAAAATTGTAATGTACTAACCAGTGCAATGAAATATATCCATCTATAAAAGCCTCCATATTCATTGAATTGAAACTAAATGACAAATTGACAATGTTGTTATTAACTTGCTATCATTATTTGCGCCTGAGTAAATATTGCCGAATTTACAAATATTAAGAATCATTGCATATATTTTGTACTCCTGTTTCTTGTCTTACCATTTCATTAGTCATTGCTTGGGAGCGCCTCATGGTGCCTCTTTATTGTATGTCAGATGTGTCACACACATTAAAAATTGAAATATAAGACATCATGACTTCTAATTTAGGTAATGTAGAGCACTGGCTTGAAAAATAAACCAATGAAGACGATTGTGACTTTGGAACTAATCTTCGAGGATTGATTTTCGATGTGGTAGACCAATATTCGTCCGGTAATACTTATTTAGACCACCATAAATCTCCTGTCTCTTCAGTTATAAATCATTAGGTTGTATTTCACCATTAAACAGAAAAGTGTCTGCTACTAGAGACATAAGTAAACATCTTTAAGGGATTTTTATTTTAACGATCATGCCATATTGCCATTCAACCTCGGAATATACATGCTTAGGATATGATTTTTTAATATCCGTTGTCCAACAAAGTAGAAACTAACCTATTTCCAAATACTATGATGTTAATGATAATGCCATATTTGATTAACTTTATCAAAAAAAGTAATTATAACCATACTTTATCACTGGAAAGTGTAAAGTGTAACGATCTGATTTCCTTATCGCTTATGATAATATTTGCAGAGGCAATCTTATCAGCATCGTGCAGAAAGGCGCGAATCCGTCGGTTATCGTGACGTTTAGGGTGACGTAAACTGTCACTGGCTAGGCCAAGATTTGATCGTAATATAGTAGACGCCAAACATCCGTGGCGTGACAATTATTCGTCACTTTGTTTACTAATCAACTTCAAAGTTCATCAACTTCAGCATCCTGATTTGCTAGGTAGGCACTCATTACGTACTCGGCATCGCTTCCAGCCGAAAGCTATGTTCTACTGTTTTAAAAGTTTTATGGACACTTCATTCTTATGTTTACTTTTATTTATGACCGTGCCAAAAAGATAATAACTGCAAAATGGCCTTCAGTGAAATGGAAATTTGAGCCATGTGATTTTCAAGATTCGATATTTGGCTTGATTTACATATTAATAAAAATAATGCTGGATTTAGGTTTAAGCTGAAAGCCGTTTCCGAACTTCTATTGTTTGATTTCGTAATAGGACATCAATAGTTTCGAAGTGAAACCTTTAATTAATCACAAGGTAAATAGTTACGCGTACCTAATGATATACAGGGAAAGTCATTAAAAACATCCGTTCGTGTCTCACTCGACTTGATAGTGATACCTAGGTTTACTTTGATTATGTAATTAAGGGTAGTGTAACTCACTTTTATCACGACATAAAATTATTTTTTATTGCCCGGTAACTTGTTCTAGGAGATATCGTTACTTCAACGAAGTTTTATGCGGTCTCGGTCTAATCTACACAATCTGCAATACGAAGTTAAGTCGTGGGTAGAATTATTAGAAGATCGATGATCATTATGATTATCTGATTACTAAGCACCTTGAACAAAGATCCGAAACAGTAGCCCCAGCATCGAATCATTATTGTACTAAAAATCTAATAAGGTGGAAACATCTTCGAGTTTTAAAATTGCTTAAGACTGGTTCCCATCCGGCATCAGATCGTGATGAATAATTAAATCTATTTGGTTACTTATTATAGCCATAGGGGGTCGGATCAGACGACACGGAAAGGATCAAGGTGTTGATTACGGTCGATTTAGTTCAAGCGCATATCATTATAATACAATTTGCTTATACAAAAAAATATCTAGGGATTATGCTCTAAAATATTGTAAAAGGTAATTTGAGTAGCGGTTTTAGGAATTCTTCAAAATATCAAGCAAGAAGGAATGTTTTCTATACTTAAACACAAGTATTTATTATTAATTACATAAATTGATACAAATTAAACTATTAAATTAAAAACGAATTAAAAACTAAACTAAAACTAATCTTAAAGTAAAATAATACTTAAACTACTTATTTCGTTGATCACTTCAGTCAACACACATTGTCGGAATCCACGAATATTTTTCTCAACATATCGGTATTCTTAAGAAGTTCCAATAAATTTCATCGACTTCTCTTAGATTCATTAATAGGTGCCTACGTAAGAATCCTAACGCTAATGAAAAGTTAATATTGCATTCAAAGTTCGCAGAGCAAAAACGAACTTTGCAGGGTAAAAAATGCAGTCACGTAATCTTAATCTTTGTATATCATGCCTGGTTATACTTATTTTAACATGATCCGGACTATTATAAACTATTTAGTGCGGTGCCTCGAGCTTTTTTATATTGCTTCGGTTAACCAATTATATGTAGAGGTGATTTTATTATAAATAATCAATGTAGAAGTAGATGATTAATGTTTATGGACGCATTGCCGTATTTTTGTCTTTTAGGTAGGTTTTAAATTAATCACTATATTATATAAATTATATATTATATCTCGACGTGTCCGTTACATAGCCGGGAGCTTAGTACTTATTGTGAGTGAAAATCACGATTGCTTGACTTGTAAATAATTCTGGTGCAATAATAATGTGTCCCAATCCTAAGTAGTACATCTTCTTTCAATTAAATTCAGACATTTAATACATACAGCATTTCTTCTCATAACCAAAAGGCAGTATGCTTAATGTATGCCGAATTAGAGTAGGTTCTAACAACTATACATATCGATAAGCAGATAGGTTGGCACTGCCGCGCGTTTTCTCAATAAGGACAGCATATCAAATCGCTCTCGTTACACGAGTCGGTAGTCCAGCTAGACCATAGTCGTCAGCGCGACTTAAGATAATGCTCCAATCTGAAGCTTCGTAAGTAAATGTCCTCCCACACGAGGTCGGCGCCCCGTGCCAGCAGGGGGCAGATACCCGGGGTAATCGCTAGTAATTGCTGTCATGTCGACTAGCCCAGGGACATGCGCGAGTCCGGCCCACGCGACATCACAAAAACATGACAAAAGCGAGGCGGGACTGTAAAAAAGAACAACGAAGATCCTAACTTGCGCCCCGGTGATGCGTCAATTGTTACAAATAAGTTGGTTAAGCTAGAGTTTTACGGGTGTTGTGATGTTTAGTCACCATCAGAGGCATATGAGCTGTCTAGGCGCTCAAAAATATCTGTACACGACCATGTTACCAATCGCGTAAGTGCGTGTGCTGCAGATTTTTACGAGCAAATAGACACTCTACGCAAACAGGATTAGCCGACAGCAATTGCCAATTTAATAAACAGAAAAACTTTCTGCGTTTCTTAAAAGACCGCTAAATGCGGTAAATGAAAGATAAAATAATAATGATGTAACTTTTCTATTTCTGACTAAGAACCTTCTTGGGAATTAAATTCATTAGACGAATAATGATAACGACTGAGATAACTGCTTGCTTGCAATACTAGACGCCGTAATTAGGCATTCAAAGGTTCAATTAGTTGTAGGTAGAATCCGATAACGTAAAACATTACCGAATAACATTAAACCAGCTGGATTGTCACCAATTTACTATTACTCCAATCAAAACGTACTTGTATGAGTAAGACTAATCAGGTTGGGAATTGGGAACGAGAATGGCACGAGTCGTACTAAGTGGAACTGGTGTGGCCTTAGGTACTAGTCAGCGAGTGTCAAGTAGCGAGTGCTGACAATGATCACAAGATTAATAAGAAATTGCTCTTACGCTATGATCTTCTAAGTAATCCCATCAACGACTGTAGGATACTAACTTATTAGAAGTATCAGTATTAGAATCAATTCATCAACAAGAAGTTTAGAAGCATATTTAACTATATTTTTTATCGTAATAAATAGCTCCTGTCAACACTTTCTGTCCAAACGTCTCCATATCACAATAGTTGGGTACACAATATAATTGAACAGACTTCATTACGTGTGATTAACCTGATAAAAACACCACTTGGCGCCTATAAGCGTTGCGCTGACGCCGGCGCTCGTGGCGCCATCTGTAGGGCGCAGGGCGCGACATTGACCCGCTGCGCTTGTGCCCAAACAACTGTCATGCTCATTCATTACCATAAGGAATGACGAGCGAAACAGCCAAGTCTAACAAACGATAACAACGACCTTCTTTGACTTTGTTGCTGGTTTTACATAGTACCTACTGAAAATCACGGCTTAAGTAAGAGGAGTCTCATATTTTCGGTTATGTTAACGATGATTTTTTTCGCATCTGAGACTGTTTCTGTATCGTGTTCACTAAAAAATAAGAATCACAAACGAATTACCCAATTAGTTAATAAATTAGCAACGGTGTCATATTGCTAATATGGGGTGATACATCTTGCATCATTACATTACTAAACATGTGCAAAATATGACAGCGAACGTCTTATCAGCAAATACACCTATCGGGTCAAGTCGGTCTTTCCGTTTGTTTACCTTAAATTCATCGCTTCCGATATTCTTGGAAATGGAAACATGCTACGCTCGCATAATTTATGAGTCGGTTCAACACTTTTTTAATTCCTCATAAAATTATGAACTCGAGATTTGGGTGATAGATATCATTCCTCTTTTTCTTTTTTTTTATCATTTCTCTTTTTATGACTCTTTTTTTTTCCTTTTTTTGGACGATCCTATACTTATTGTAACACCTTTTCTGTGCACCTATGTTTAACAAATAAATAAATTGTATTGTATTGTATTGTATTATGACCAAAGGCGTCGCTGTTAACCAATAGGGTGATTTTATAAAACCTTTTGTCTTTATCTTGAAAAAACACAGGGAGGCTTTATGCAAAGTTTTGCGAATTGTATAATTTGTATATTAAGTAGCTAATTAGCGTTGAAATTATTTCCGATTTACCCATGTACGACGGCCTTATTTATGATCAACCGTCTAAAAGTGAGAAGATAAATTTAGGATTCAATGAAAAATTAATTGTCGTTTCAACACTTGACTAGCCCAAATTCTATAACAAATGTTGGTACGTGTATGTATGTATTATTTGCAGGTATCTACTCCCACGAGCACCTGGATCCCTCCCAAGTGCAAGTGTCGACGCCGGTGAAGGTGACGCACGACGGCGAGCTGGTCTCGCACGCGCTCGAGCACGAGCACGAGCACGGGCACGCGCGCGCCAGGCGCGACTTGCGCGGTGCCGACCACCGGTTGCCGCACTCGCTGTATTACAACCTAACCGTCGATGGACGGGACTTGAGGCTAGATTTGCGGTAAGTTCTTGCGGCCTTTTAATTTACAAATCAGTTTCTATAATGAATACCCAGTTCTATTCATCATGTTGTATTTCAAATCATCGAATATGTCGGTTAAATCACATGGCGTGATCGGGGGCCGATTTTTAAAATCATGCGTACCATTAAGTACCTAATTAAAAATTATAAACATCTGTGTCATCAAAATTACTCGCTGTCAGATCCATACTAAAAATTACAGCTAAAACCTGAACTGTGTGTTTGTAGTACTATACTACCTACCTACTTGTACGAAATTGTATTTATTCCTGAACGAAATATTGCATCATTATCTATGTCCAGTTTCTGTAATGATCACTGCTTACAACTAAAGGTTAAAAACTCGAACTATCGAATTGCTATCATGAAAACTTAACCATGACATAACCACTAAACGTATTTTACAAGTCCGGCTTCTGTTTTCCTTATCATAATACATTACACGCTTTAATTTCAATATCAGTCTCGTAGCCCGATTTTATTGAGTGAAAAAACTCATTACAAATTAACAAATTTATTTACTTCAAGCACTCCTGTTTTACTTATCATCTTAATAATCTGCTACTGAGTCACGGTTGTTTCGATGTAAGTCACAAGTTCAAGGACACTATTTTGAATGAAGACTATTTACTTTACATTGTATTTGTGAAATGCAATGTTAATTCTGGTGAATGTTACTTTGGGAGGTCGATCATGTAGGTACCTAATTACAATTGGCATTGTTCATTTTTTTTAAGCTGTGCTTTTAACACCTTTATTTGATAAAATGGACTATTTCAAGCAACTAATTTGAATATTATGCTTTTACGTAGCTTTGTTAATTAATAATAAATATTTTTTCGCCGTTTGATAATTCGTGAATTTAGACAGAATCCCAATCGCCTTCGTTCGGCTGGCTATAAAAAAACGGCTTTGTCTATGGTTTTGTAGATTTGACAGTGACACGTGACAGTTGCCGTAGCCAAACTTTTTTTTTTAATTTTTGTGGCAAACATTCGATGCTGGATTCTGTCTAAAAACCCGGTCGTTCGGTCAAACAAAGGTTCAAAGTACTTTTACAAAAATATCTGCAATCATAAAGTATTTTTAAAATCGGACAAGATAAATCGGGTAATTGATGGTTTCCCTCGAAATGGTTTTCGAATTGGAGCATACTAAAAAAAATGAACAATGCCAATTAGGTATATCTGTCACAAACCACATGTAGGTAATTACGATTGCTTTTACTGCATCTGCGAGAGATAAGACCGCTGACAACAGACGGATTTAAATATACCTTCACCGATTGCTGTTACTGGGCAGTTTCTCTATCACCAATTCAATATCCGCACTTATTACAACCTTTAGCGATCATAAGACATTTTCTACGGGATATTGATTGCTATTATCTTTAGGTTTAATGATCAGCACCTGATATTTCGACACAGTTTAGCATCATATCACGAGTGGACCAAAGAATCTGCGGGTAGTCTACCCTCATTCTTGCGCGTCGTTTACGTTCGTGTAACGACTTCGAATTATCGGGAGTTCATCATTGAACCCAATGATAATTGCGGTCTATATCCCGTGAAAAGTACGTCTTTTGTATTTAAAATTTCAGCAATCAATCGAGTTTTATGTGACTTTTATTAAAAGTTTTTCGACATGCGACTTCAGTTAATGTCATATGATTATTGCTATCGCGATAAGAGTTTATGTCACACACGATTACGTTTTATCTATTAACGCGGTGCAATAAAGTCTTCCTATGTGTTTTTGTCCTGACCACACACCCACGTAGGTCAACGAGCTTGGCAAAAAATAAATTTGAAATAATCAATCACAAGTAATCATATGTATGGAGCTAATCGATGCGTGAATCTGTTTAAGGTGTGACGTTTTGTCTTTGACTCCGGATTCGTGTAGCAGCTTGTAGGTGATTTATCTTATAGAGCCACAGGAATTAAATAATTAGGCACGTTTTACATACTTCAATTAACATAATAAGATACTAATTAATTCCGTCTTCCGTCTGTTTCACTTGTCTGTTTGCGTATGCGTCAAATTTGTTTTGACTAACTTTATCGCTGCCTAACTAATACGAAAAGTAGAACAAAGAAATCCATTCAGTATTATAACATTTGGTTCAAACATGTAAATGGCTGCTGAAAAATAGTTTCGAAACATGATGATCTTTATTGTGGCATTTGTGAAATCCGGGATTAACCTAATTGTTGTGCTGGCGCCAAAATCATCGTTTCACATGCACACAAACGTATTGGTAAATTGTTACATATTGTTCTCTGTTACATAATTCACAGTCATCACACATAAACAATATCATCTCAACCGGACCAAGGAGGTCCATTAGATATCGCGTTGATATAATGGTTGACAATGTCATATTGGTATTCATTCAAAAATATAAGTTAAATTCTGTTTTTATGACGTTTTTCCTAACGTTTTTTGCACAAAGTAGTTACCATAAATATATGATTTGAATTGGATTTGAACTTTTATTCATTGTATACCTACTTTATCTGGAATTCTATTAAAATACATAGTTGACAGCGGTACGGAAATACGAAAACAAGCACAAAACTATTTTAACACTATCCATAAATCACGAGGGACTTTAAGTAATATTATTCTATTTTTATATAAAATACAAGCATTGAGCGTCAACAGAACAGTTGGTGACAATCACTTGTCTAGATTTAAACCAAAGCCACGTTATTTAAAGCGATAAGTGCTACGTTTGCTTCTTTATATAAGAATTAGAATTGACAATGGCTAGCCTAATCACGTCGCGTCGTACAATATTTGTGTTACTACGTGATATTAATTTCGGACAAGACGTTGGCCGCGCGCCTAATCCATCGCACGCACTACTTACTTACTGGAGATAATAAATCCGACGTGCTATTTCTGTGAGATTTTTCACAGAATCTTCCTGATCTATCTCACTCCAATCAAGCTGACACTAACCCTAAACATTTCCTACTAAATATTTTATGAACCAAGTTTAAAAGCGTAAATGTAACCTGTCTATTTATACGAGCGAGTCTGAATGTTAATTATGTACAGTGTAGTCTTTTGTTCTTGAGAGGAACAAGTTCCTAATTATCAATAAGCAATAATCAAAGCGCGCGTACAACGGGTTCCACTTCCCTTATAGAGCCTAAAGCTTATTTATCTTTGGTAGATATAATGATTTCCTAATCTGGCGCTGTAACAACATTCTTGTCCTAAATAGTGCGAATAATTTACTTCTGTGCGTTAAACACTAAATGCAATCACAATACCTGGTTGGTAAGGCTGTACAATAAGACATAACAACGCTTTCGATATCCGTTATAGTTTTACTAAGTGCCTAAAACGTGTACTAATAGTGATACTAAGACTAATAAACATTTTACCGCTTATTCAGTTTTTATACTTTTAGCACTGTTTCTACACTATGTACTATGTAATGATTTCGTTTTCTTCCTTAACTTTAAATTTTTCAGTAGCTTATTAGTATGAAACAAAAATGCTAAACCTTACTCTACTGCAAATTTTATTTCCAGTGACCAACTAGGGAACTAGATCCTATCTCGGCAAGTTTATCTCAATTTAAATTATGACATTTATCCAGTTCAATTGTAACTATCTTATCCACTAAAAGCAGTTGATCACGATACCCATTCGGCCTGCGCCCGAGTCATAAGATTAATAGATAACTTTTGTTATTAAATAATCTTGTGATCGAGTGAGGTAAATAGCACTTAAGACAAGCATTAGGAATCCGATAAATGTCCGCGATTAGGAAAGCAATTCATTGTTAGTGCAACCGATAAACAATCGTTTACTATCTAACGATTTTGCTTTTATCTAATAGCAGTTATGCTAATCAAAGGAACATGACTACTTTCACCAAGTGAGGACTAATTTCAAGGCTGAAAACTTTATAGATCTACTTTCAGCTCCACATAACAGGCCGTCATCGCTTTATAACCACGACAACCTCAGCCTAATATTGTTGATATTGCTTTTATAACCTAGCACAGTTGACTTGGCATGGTCGACCCTGAGATATAAAGTGGATCAACTATCAAAAATCATCATCTAATATGTCTTCATATATTTAATACTGCACGTAGCGCGTAGTCTCGTCTCGCCATTGCTAATTGCATCTTAGATAAGGTTGCATACGTAACGTGAGATTTTTATGGTCCACGCATCGGTGTTTGTCTGGAGTTTAAGGCCGTGAGAGGCTGCAACGATCAAAGCGGACCGAGGAAGTGCGAGTTTTCGCCGTGCGATCGTTTCTGGGAAGCTGCGCTATCACTCGCACTCTTGTGAACAGTACGCTACCAGTACGAGTACTACCAAGAAGCCGCTCGTGCACTTTTTGCACGCGCTTTAATAAAAGTAACGGTTGCTAGTACGTCGTTGCATAGGGCAGAAGAAAGTTAAGAGACAATTATTAGGTGGTCAGGCTGTAAGCCTGGGAATAGCCGTGGTTAGCACATCACATTCAGTTTAATTTTTCAATGTTTTTATATAGTTATTTTGAGAAAGTACTTGTATTAGTTTACTACAATGGTCAACAAAGTTACTTATTGGAATAGCAAACTAGATGTCAAATGTATAAAAGGGCACTAACACGAGCCTCGGCACAGATTTAATTTTTAATCCTAAATATCACCTTTGAGTGCGTAAAATTGTCATGTCATCGAACTTTTCAGACTTCGGTTGGCTCTCCAACCCACTAAGTAGAATTTCTTCTCCAACCTGGAACTGGGACGTGGTTGCGCTTATACATTTTTAATGGTGAATGGACAAAAAGCCGACAGTTTGAAAGTCGGGGCATGGTGTTCAGAGTTTCAGTTCATACATATTTATGGGGCAATTTATTGTAATACAATGAACGATGAATATTGCAAGGATTGCGCAATGCCATCCGTAGCGGGATTGGCCCTGCGCCTAATATGGTATACCGAAAACATCTCTGTCATGGGAGGAACGACTTGATCACTATTTAATTCAGACTGAGCTTTCTAGAATTGTTCGACAAAAACGTTAAATATGTACCTACTTACTGTTTGCTTGCAGCGATCACCTGTTAAGTTTTTCTGTCGCTTCAATAAAAATATCTACCGATATGTGAATACCTAGACATTTGAAATTAGACTTAGGTATAAGATTGTTAACGATTTCCAGTGATTCTATCTTAGTCAGTGTCAATGGCATGATAGCTTAAAATAGTGCACAATTTGCAATCTCCGATGACAATAGCATAATTTGAAGACCATGACCTGCGGTGCTTCACGGTTATCAGATCATAAAGCGTGTTTTTCAGTTTTTGAACTAAACTGCGTGTCATAACTATTCTCGTAAATATAAAAATAATCTAGTTGGTAGCTTGTTTATTTCGTAATCTTTTTTCTTAGCTTTAATTTATATCATTAAATGATTTTCCTGTAATATTTCCTGGAAGACGAAAAAGTTCAAGTTTACAAGAAAGTATCTTCATAGTGACGGTTTTTCTTGTTTTTATCTTAAAAAACTTTTATGAGACAGTGTTGTTACGAGCAGTCTTAAACGTGCAGTATTCGAAATCTTTAGTGTTACTCGGATTATAAATAAAATTATGTGCCTCAAAATATTACACCTTCAAAAACAATTTATTGAAATTGACTTTTAAATCGATACCAATTTATTAAACATCAGGGTACGAATGAACGCTTTTATTTTAGTTAAATTATCTTTGAATGTGTGTTGATCTCGAAGAATAAGTTAAATTATGAAGGTATCAATTATAAAGTGATTTTTAGGGGAGGTGAGTCCCGCTGAAAGGGTGCTAACTGCTAACGGAACCCTATTACCGAGTTTCTACTAGATACCTATCGGTTTTGTCCGTCTGTATTTTAAACGGCAATAGACACTTGCAATTTTACGGAGTGTAATATAACGTAAAAAAAATAAGACAGACATGTTTTTACAGTCGTACAGCACACTTTGCATGGAAGTCCGACTCGCACTTGGCCGGTTTTTAGTGTTATTTATAACATTTTACTAATTTAGTGAAAGCACATGTGCAGACTTGCTATAACCGTACCACTTTGCTAGTAAATTATTACCATTAACATTTTATTAATACTCTCGTGCAATTACATGATGTCCTCACTTCCTGTTGAGACACTTCGCGGTTGTAAATCTATATTTACTCTTAGCTAAACATTTTAAGAACAGAAAGTTAAGCGGAAATGCCAATGCGGCAGTCAAATAGGTATTACGTTTTTTTTTACGATTTTTCTCTTTGAAAAATTATTTTCTTAAGATTTTTTGTAGTTTTGTCGTTCTTGTTGCCATTTTTAAGAACATAACTGTTTTATAAGCTTCAGTTGAGCTTTTTTTTTAAATATGGTTTGTGTTTGCCCAGATGGACCTGCCCCAAGGCTACCTATTCCCCCCTCCCCCTTAAAACTCTCTGCCAGAGGGGTAACCCCGACGTTAGAATAAACGGGGAAGTTATCCAACTGAAATCCCCTTTCTGTCAACTTAACGTTCGCTGACATAGACACAGATGAAACATAAGTTTCTTTTTGTAATAGGTGGTTTTTTATGAATTGGGTTAATTACAAGCCTCGATGAATAAGTCAACTAATACAGTTCCTAGTTTTTACAGATTTGCATAAAATTTGTTTAACTAATTCCTTTTTACTAATTATGTGGTTTATCAACTCGCCTAAGTTTGCATATCTTATTTGAAATACCAAAAATATTAGATATCTGAACATCATCGGCTCAGCTCACACCATGATGATGATGATGATGATGATAACGATATGTCTATTTTCAGTCTTTTTGGAAAATCTTCAGGGAGAGGGCATTAAATTTTTGGTTATTATAAAATTCTATAGCATAATTATTTTAGAAGTATATTCCTCGGTAGGCTTACGTTTTTATTACCAGACTTACAAGTGCAAGGACCTCGTAAAGGATTGCAATAAAAGGAAACAAAGGGATTGTGCGCTGCAGGGCGCCGAAATTACGGTGCCCGCGGCCCGCCATACGCACCGCACAGGTATTACGATACGTTCATCTTGTTGAAACGCGATACCGATCGAACGCGCTGGGAAAAAACTATCACGTTAATCGACGCTTTAACTGAGGCAGGAGCCGGGAAATTACTCAAAGTCAAAGTAGATTCAACCATCTTAGGCTAGGAAGATTACTAGTTTGCTGCTGCCCTGAGCGAGTCAAATAAGGGACTTTTACACTCGACAAGAATTTAACAATCTTTTGGAAAAGCCTTCGGATATTCAGTAGGTATCCATGTCACTGTAAAAGTCTGTCCTCAACCCTTGCTACAATTAAGGTTAAGTCAAACTGGTCTCAAAATTTCTAAATTTGTATGCAAAGTATCAGGCTGGATATTAGTTAGTATATATCCTTAACACGAATTTCCTTATTAGTCAATGTTATTACACGATTTCTTCGTGTTGACATTTATGTTAATACTAAGCTTCGATTAAGTTGCTTTAATAGTGGTCATGTTCGTTCGGATAAAAGGTCCCGTCTAGATGTCGCCTAAACGTATAAGGATATTACTAGCGATAAAAATAGCGCCCACCCTGATTAGCACTAAGAGGGCTATGCCACGGCCTAGCGCTAGGTGTTGCACTTATTAAGCCTCCTAAGTGCTGCACTAGCTACGCATTTCCATTCAAATGCCAGGTTATTACGTTCACAGTGAGCTCGCGCGTTTACATAATTGCACCATTTTATTTGATTGCGAAGATGACGGTTCTCAGAAATGATACGGTATCACGAGATTAGAGTAACGTTGTATTTTACGAGAGTAACTGAAGTAGTTTACCGCAAAAGGCGTTTTTAAATTTAAAAGTGTACACCGGCTTGCCAGTACGTTATTACCTATTTATTGATAGTGAAGTTTGCGTAACCCCTCGCCGCGTGCGGAGTCTAGGTGCGTGTGGATGCTGACATTTGTGTCAACACACCTCGTCGCGAACACGTATTTGGGGCGACCGTGTTTACCTTTACTAATTGCCATAATGAGCCTTATCTGTGTGTTTAACCGCCGCTCGAACTGTTTGCCCACTAATGCCTACCGATCGACAGCTCCTGCCCTGTCCAAGGCTCGTTTGTCTAATAACGCAAATACAGGAACACGTACAAGGGTCCTTGGCCTAGTGGATAAGATAGACTACGGAAATTTGAGCCTGGGGTCGCGGCTAACGTAATAATTGTTACTGCAGATAAAATAGTTCAGTTTATTTTGACAATTTATTACGTCTTCAGTGAAATAATTAGGTGTGTGTTATGGAAACGAGTATCCCTGTAATGTTGAACGCATCTTCAAGATCCATTCTACTCACCAGCATCTAGCATAGCTTTCAAATACTAACCCAGCTGTAATATATCCTCACCATTTCTCGAAGGCTTTAAAGTCGTTAGGTACATTCCACGAGTGGTGGTCGGTATCTAAGGCCGGTGGTACCCGATAAATCTTGACCGTGTGCCACCTCGACATCTACTTTTTATGGTCGTCGCCATAGTGGACAGATTCCTTGGCCGATATGCGCTTAAATCGCACGTTCAATTTATTGCTATCGCCTCACATTATTCAACGTTCGACAATTTTTCCTCGTTAGTTTTTTTTTAAACCACAAAACATTCTCCCCAAACTCAAGTCGAACAATCCACAAAGTAATTAATAAACGCGGAGAACATTATCGCGATAAAGCAACGAGATAGCGTTCAGCACTCTGCCTTTTATTTTTACTGAATAATAAAATATTAATGATAGGTATCTAAAAGCTGAACGCGTAAAACGAAGTCTAAGCTTTTAATTTTATTATAGCATTAAAGATTTGGGGTTATCGGATCCTTACATACGAATTTCTACGGATGTTACTGCAATCGTTTTGTTGCTTTACAACGTCAAATCTTTTTATCCTTTAATTATCTTAAACCTTTTGGAGGGACGAGATTTTTAAATGATAAAATAAGCTCCGAGTGGGGCTGGACGGCAATCAATTATCACGTGTCATGCCTACAAATCCAAAGCTAAACGATTTTAATCTTAAGTCTATAGTTGACCGGTGCGCATTCCCTAGTTTTATTTGTGGAATTGTGGAGCCGTCCTATAATTGTGTTGGCGCGCGCAACAATCCAAGATTCGCGACTACTAGGGCTGGAACTTCTTAGGAACTTTTAAATTGAGAATTGGCCACATATCTCTAGCGATACGATCTGAGATATAAATAAATCGGCTTCGTTATTGAAACTCTATATAACATTGTTACATTGGAAAGAGTTTATTTGAGACTTTGCGCCCTTCAAATTCCTTTGAAAGACTAAAATCCCGATACGTGAAATTAATCCCCTGTTCGCTGTTGGGCGGCTTAATGCGGCATCTCAAACTGTTCTTAGGTTCGTTCGTATTAATAAACTGAACTCAATATCTTCATTTTGACGTTTAAGTTTATACACACGGAACGGTCTATTTATTATGAGATTTCATTAATCTATCGTCGTTTAATGATATTTTTCTTATTGTTTGATATGTTCTTAGATAATGACGGTTTTGATTGAAACTGGTACCTGAATAACTATTATTGCATTCGTAACATAATTAGACTTTTAGGAAACCACAACTCTGTATACTAATAATGTTGTTGACTACATGAAAATATACACAGTTTTTAACAATTCCCAGAGGTAGTTCATATTCTCACTTTGTGGCCAGACCTTCCTAGAAAAGAAAGAAAGAAAGAAAGAAAAAAAGTTTATTCATGACAATCACAATCAAATAAAATATATAAACAAAATAAATTATGACAAGAAATAAATTGTCACAAATGTCCTACCTACCTTACTTCAGCCAGCCAGCCAGTTTCACCATAATTTTACTTGTTTTAAGAATTATATCTTTGTTAGGTGTGGTGAGGCCCAATTAAAGCCACTCGCGGCCTCCTGGGCCCTAAGAACGAAGTATAAACAATTATTGACGTTCGTTTGTTTTGCACAGGCCGTCGGTGACGTTTATTACGCCGGCGCTGGTCGTGGAGCGCTGGAGCGCTGGTGCGCGGACGCGGCATCGGCCCTTCGCGGGGGCTACTGCGTGCCACTACACGGGTTCCGTCAGGGGACAACCCGAATCCAAGATAGCCCTGTCGGCCTGCGATGGACTCGTAAGTTATTTTCTAAGATTTTTACAAAAGCATGTCGTAAATTTATCAAGTCGAAAGAATAAACATGAAAATCGCTACTCCTGCGGCTTGTGGATGGTGGAATTTGTTGAGGATCTGAATCTTTACCATGAATTTCGCGGGAAAATGGTGTGATGGTGTCTCTTTACCTTTTATGTGCTAGTCTGGAATTAGTTGTTGGTAATATGGAGCGCTGCTGCCCACTCTGACATCAAGGCCCCTCAGTACAAAACTATTTTTGTCGTTTACTTTGTAAATCCTTTTTGCGGATTAAAAATAAACCTGTAAAGATAAGCTGCAAGTCACTAAAAGTCCAGACAAACTAATAAAATCAGTTATGTCCGTAGCAACATCTTTCTCTTCATTCAGCGTGTGCGGTCGTTCTCACGAGGTTTCGTACGATATGCCAGCTTTTTAAGACCGTCTGCAACCACACTGAAACCACTAAATGTCGGCCCTAACGCTACTTGGAAAGATGCGGTGACCACACTCCAGACGACGACTGCTGTTCATTAAATTTCATACTACTTCAACCCGCACCGAACGAGAAATACGGCTTTGGTGTGGCTGCAGCCGTCTGGCCAATTCTTTAATGGTTTTGGGGAAATGACCCAAAAATACTGATTGACTGACCGATAAACAGCTAATAATAACGCGAAACCTACTTTTTTAACGCTACCATTAAATGATTATTGCTGCCTATTTGAACCACAAACAAAAACATTGAAAACGAACGTGCATGTTTAGTCTACGAAGCTTCATTTTATTGTCAGTTATTTATAAACGAAGAGTTCAAATAAATCACGACGTGGCCTTGCAGAGCTTAAGATACCTAACTATAAAAATCTGCAGATGAAACATTAGGACCATCCTTCTTATTTATCGGTTGCGTTTGGCAGCTCGCGGGCTAGCGGCTACAGCGCCGCGGATTTTGGGATCATTATTGCTGTATTGTATTTGCCTAGATACAATTACATTTGCTCGGATCGTTTGAAGTTACAAGCCTTATTTATCATACGAAACGACCTTACACGCTTATGGATTGCAAAAACTATCATAAAACACGGCAGTAACTAATAATAAATGAATGGAGAATAAAAATTGTTATAATGCGTAAGTTTCGAGTACTTACCTTATTATACCGCTTATTACGACATGAAATATAGTTTTTTGTAATGACGCAGTACAAAATACGATCAGGCAGAGGAGGGCCTTAATAAATAGATAATAAACTAACAGCTCTTAATGAAGTGCTGTCAGAGGCGACAAAGGCAACACTCAATCAACACAACCGGCTTCTGTAACATTTACTAAGTGCTTTTAGTTGCACAAACATACCTAGGTACTTGCAAATACCATGCAGAGGATGTACTTACACACCCAAACTACAAAGACGTGACACTGTTAAAAATCTATCAATGAGGCTCTAACACAAAAAATAGCTTTCGTTGTAGTCAACAGGCGGACTCTCGGTAAACTCTTACTTTCAATATTACCCTTTCAACTGAGCGCCTACCTATCAGGGGCCAGCAGTGCGTCGGTAAAAGTGAAATTGTGATTCAGCAACGATTGTTGACAATCTATGTTTGATTAATTGGTTTTTACGACTCTACTCCGCCCACAAGACGCGCCGTCTCAAATCAAATAAAAATCACTTTAACCACTTCTCCTTATTCAGTATACAAACATGTGCATAAAATTTTTATTTGTGTATTCTTGTGCCCACATTCGTAATTTAATATTAGCGGCCTTGCGTTTGATCGATGGGTGAGATACTGTTGCGAATTTAATAATTAATTAATGATTTATATGTGGAAGTAATCAAAAGTGGGCGTTGATTGCGTGTTTTTGGGTTCCTAAGTAGATATGATCACAATGTTGCATGTTACGATTCGTGTGGTTACATTAGGCTTGAACTGAAAACGTTTATTTACAAATAATTAATGGCATTCCTCTGTATAATTAAGCAATTGTTTTAACAACATATTATCTCTAATAGCGATAGTACCTAACTATAAAATTAAGAAGTTATTCACTCGTAATAATTGAGACTAACTGCTCAGCGTGTCTGGGCGTGACGTACCTTTATTATACGTCTCTCGCCAAATCGCTTTAATTATGCCATCGCTGGTACGCATTAATATTTTATACTATTCTATAAAGAAATAAAGATCAAATGATAAACAAAAGATAACATCTAAAACATTGTTTGCGACAAAAACAATAATAATCATTACTTTAATTAGACGGGAACATCTATGTCTGGTCATGCCGTGGAACGCAATCATGGGTGCAAAAAAACGTCGGATGTTATTATCGAGCTATAATACGCGCAAACCGAGCAATGCTCATTGCAAAGTTGCAAACCATGATACCTAACAAGCCAATTAACTAGGATACTAAATTGGAATAAGTAATTGGGTAGGTATGGCATGGTATACAGAGATTGTTACAAGTATAGTTTATGTTACCTGATAATTTCCGTCAACTGATATGGCTTTCAAAAGTGTATTTGTCATTGCAATCCTAATATTGACTACATTACAGCTCCATCACCCTTCAGTCCAACAGATTCACATTCCCAGTCAAAATATTAATAAGAAATATTGGATATCCAGATTAAGCTCAGAATTTAGCAACAATATACACATTATAAAAGTAGATACAAATGTAATAGGACACAAAAAGAACTCTTGTATGTAACTAAAACATATTCTAATTAATGTTGCCTACGCCCAGAGGTCACGGCAGATTGCGGGTCCATAATGTTCGCGCTAATCTCACGAGTGCATGAATGGGATCCGACAGGTGAATGAAATTAATTATGTTACAGGGTTGCCAAAACCTTACTTTAATTTTGGTCCATTAGTTCCATTACCCTTTAAAACCGATTTGAACGTCGTTGTACCTACTTACTTAGATGATAAATGTATGGTAATCGATTACTATATGGTAATTTTTCAATCATCGCTTGCTAAATCGGCTGAGCCCTTTTGATCGGTCATTACCTCCTTAAGAAGTCGTGTAAGCTTTTAAAATACTTTACTATTTAAAATCGCCGACGCATAAAGGTAGCCGGCTATACGGCTATAACTACGTTATTGGCATTAAGATGCAAATCTTTGTTGTTAGCTTTTAAAATTTAATTGAATATTTAATAGGCGAGCATCAAAATAGCTCGTTCGTTTTCTGATCGTAAGAAGCTTTCAAGGCGACCTTTTATTTTCAATGGATCCTTATCATGTTGCGTACTTGCATGTAAGGTAGTGTGGTGAAGGAAGTTCAGTGAAACGCCGACACCGCTTGATCTCCACTCAGGCCAAGTCAAACACTCAGCCGGCTAACGCACTGCCTGGACTTCTCGAGTGGATTATTACGTACGTCCGCGTGTTGATAATGTTGATATAGTTACGTTCACTTTCTATGTGTACTTACCGACTGCGCGTCGTGCTCCTTTATTTTTTCAATTAGATATAGCAGTCAGCGTTTGTTGTATAAGAACTATAAACATCTGTCTAACTTTGTGGGAAAATTCAAATAGGTAACAATCGCTAATGTTGGTATTCTGAGTAACCAAACCGTTTATTTTAAAATATTATTAACTGTGTTACACGGCGAAGTTGCGACAGAAGAAATAAATTCATGCAAAAGCAATAAACTATGAAAGACTAAAGCGTTTCAAATAAAATTCTATACTAATACGTAATAACGGGGTAATGAGTTGGCTATATTGCGAGCAGGATTCCGATCTTTAAAATTTGCTTGACTAAATTAAATGGAACTGACATATCCTTCTACTCGACTCGTATTAACAATTCAGCACAATTTTTCACCGGATTCAAATAGCACTTTCGTGTGACGTGCTTTAAGAATCGGGCCCCTGTGCGTGGCTTGTGCCGGCCTTCCACGCAGCAAGGCCGGCGACATACAGACTAGCCCGCCATCAGACATAATTATAATACATATTCGGACTATACATATTCTAATTTATGCAGTGTTTAAATCCCACACCCAACAATAAAGAAACAACTTTGCAAATGTCTTTCGTTTTAAACCTCATTGGTTTTATGGTCTTAATCTGTCGACTGTGAAATCCAGTTATGCCTATAATTTGAACGTTTAAATGTATTTTGTTTGTCTTATCGTCCGTACGCATTGGTGAAGACGAAGATTTAGTGTGATTTCAAGCAATTTTTACTCTTGTAAGAATAATTTGAATCTGTGTTCTAGTTATTGATATACCTCTTTATCTCATTGGAAACCATAAAGTAACTTTCTATTTCTACAACTTATTATGACTTATTAGCACATTGGACTATGAGTCAAGTACAGAAATGAAACCACCTCTTATCGTTACTATCACGCAAACTTCCAAGCTGGCACAGGGCAATGCATCTTAAGGTAGAATAGTTTCCAGTAAATTTCGCGCAAAACCACGTCTACTTCGTTATCAATCAATTTATCTACCGTTACTAGCAAACAAGACGCTAGATTTGTTGACCCACTGGTTGTCAGACCGGTTTCGCAGTTCGCACTCTCAATGGAGCCATTCAATGTTACTTTTCAACCATACGTTGTAAAAATTTGTTTCCTATTTCATTGATCAAAAAGTCACATATATCAGCAACACACAGTCGTAACATTAGAAACTATGGGTAAACACATTAATAGACTTGTTAACAAGTGATCTCGACAATTCCTGATGAACGAATAAATTAGCACATTTTTTTAACTGATGATTGTGGTTCCTTAACATTTCTTTCTTTAACAGGCGGGACTTTTGAGGACAGAGCATGGAGAATATTGGATCGAGCCTTCCAATCAGATTCCTAGCGATATATCTGCTGGTCGGCCACATGTCATATTCAAAAGGTCAGCTGTCGATAAAGTCGAAGCCTATCACAGGGCGAGAAGATCAGCCGATCGTAGAAGTAGAAACAATGATCAGTATAGACGAGCATACGAAAAAGAATATCAGAAGTTTCATCCGAGAAGAAATCAGAACGCAAGACCACATAACAGTAGAGAAGCAGCAGAAAGACGCATGCGAGAAAACGAAAGGCTTAGGAGGTTAGAAGCTGCCAGGAGGAGTCCCATTGCGTTCAGAGCAGAGATGCAAAGAAGAGCCGAACAGAGAATCAATCAGTCTCATTCAAGAAGTAGTTCAATAGAAACGAGCAATAGCAAATCTTTGGAGCGGAATACTATCGTGAAGAATAAAGGACGAAGTAACTCAAATCGCGAAAACAGAAGACGAGGAGCAGTGAAGAAACACAGAAGACGACGAAGGAGACCGCGAAATTGCGCTACGAAGCAACCGCCTTTCTATTTGAATATGAACAACATTACCCGTCAAGCATATGGTGGAAACAAAGTAAGTTGAAACGTAAATCAAGAGTTGTAAACATTTATAATTGGAATAATCCATTTTCAGTTGCTTTCTTTCTGTTTTAGTATAAAAATCCCAATGCGAACCGACAAAACACTTCGAATGGATCAAGACCTCGTCGCTCCGTAAGCAAACCGCAGCATGTCGAAGTTTTGCTGGTTGCCGACAGATCTATGACCGAGTTCCATAGGGATAAAAATTTGGAAACATATCTACTGACTATTATGAACATGGTAAGTCTATTAATTTTATAAATACAAAAATTGTTACTTTGTTCGCTGAATGTATGTGTGTGACTTTTTGACCCAAAATATTTTTAATTGTGATATTCTAAAAGGGATCGGGATTTACTAGACACGAATGTTCTTCGTGCAACGTAAATGAAGTCCACGAATGATTTTTGGGGATTGCTGTGAAAATTTTGTAAAATCCCGTGATTTCAACCGCTAGATCTAATGATTCACGCTCAACGCGATCACACAGTATAAGCTAGTTTAACATATACTTGTACTCTATATAAATAGTTATTGGTTTACTAAATGATGACCAGTAAACTAATCCCAATTAATTTGAACCCAGGTTTCGTCTCTCTACATGGACCCTTCAATCGGAAACCTAATTCAGGTCGTGATAGTGAACATCGTCTTATTGGAAGATTCACAAGCAGCTTCTGAGCTGGAAGTAACAACGAATGCTGATACGACTCTATCCTCGTTTTGTCGATGGCAGCAGCTACAGAACCCTAAGAATGACACGGACCCACGACATCACGACGTGGCTATCCTGGTCACGAGGCAAGACATCTGCAGTCTTCACAATCAGCCTTGCAGGTAAGCATTTTTGCCCTTATATTTCCGTCATCTTCATCTGTCTTCTGTAGGTATCCAGCTCTCTACTCTTAGCTTAGTCTAGATAGATGTAGGCATGAATGCATAATAAATCATGCCGACAAAGTGGTAGTTTTGAAGTATATTCAGGGAACGTACTTCCCCGTAAAGTGATGTAGGTATTCTTCTTGAGAACCATTTTCTGATTCCGGGATTCGTCTGCGAAATATTAATTTTTTAAGTAAGTATGTAGATACAAATTAGTAAGGTGTAAGTGACAAATCACGTGTGTAGCAACTCTATTGGTTAATTATTTATAATTAAATAGTTATGAATAATATTAAGCATATTAATATGTTAGTTACCTACATGGTATTCAACCTACGTACAGGCCTTTTATTGCGAATAAGGTGATCATTTTTTTTTGCTTTCCTTTAAATAAAACTGCAAAGTCCTTGAGCTGAAAACGGAAAAGCAAAAACCAACGACCTTCTCAACAAATTAGCATTAACTTTTTTTTGTGTAAGCTCGCGCCGATGCAAGGTCAATGGCAGTGGAAGGCGTCTGGTATCGAGTAAATAGAGCTGCATGAGTAACCGATTCCGAAATAGAACACTTTCGGATTTAATCCCTGGCACATGGGAACAGTGCGTGTAGGCGCCTCTCGTTTCATCTCAAAATGGTAATTAGTAAACACTGAAGTTGAATTTGCATTCGGTTTCGATAGCGGGGCTTGGAGTTAAAATGGGTAATCTATTTTGGTATCGTTTTACGCTTCAGCCCAACCTATACGTTGCGTAACGCTTGAATACAGTTTGGGCGTGACTAAGAACGATGTAAGAAAGGAGAGTAGGTACTTATTTCAAAATTGCCAATAAAGATTCTTGTATGATTTGATTATGTTGCGAAACATGCAAAGTATATTAGTTTCAGATTCAAACTGACATATCTCCGCATTACCTACATTCACTTAATCGGACATCGACTACATTAAGTACTAAGGTAGTTATTAAGTTAATATTTGCCGACATCGCTAATCGCTCGGGCACTACACTCGGCACTTAACGGCCTACACGACATGGTTTCTGTTCGACATTAATATGCGGCACCACAACGTCTGAAACTGAACTTATCGAAGTTGTTTAACATCCAATTTAACACAGCATGAACAATTTTAGAGCGTGCAAATGTACGGATGCTATAAAATTGTCATTTAGTTTAATTTGAATTTCTTATCTCGTAGCATCTTCACAAATGGGTGTTGCGAGCGAATGTATGTTACGTTACGCCACAAATTCGTATTAAGACAATACTTTACGATTTCAATTACGCAACGTTTATTTAATCGAGAGCCTCGACAAATTGGCGTTTAGGTACATAATTACAGAGTTTTCGCAAGTATTTCGCGAACGGACGAGAACTTCAAAGTGCCGACAAGGATGGATGCGACTTTCAGTAATTCCCAACCAAAACCTATAGACATGCGGTGTAAAGTAAATTAAAATAAATCAATAAAATTAACATAACCAGTACGACAGATTGCTCAAGCCCAAACAAGGACATTATTTGCTTCACGATGTCTCGTACCATAATAGAAATCCTTAAAAAAATATTGAACCTTGTATATTTAATTGCTAATGGCGTCTTAACGGCAATCAAAGCTGGTATTGATTGAGTAAAGGCATGTGTTGTGCGTATTTATTTTGGCGGTTTGCAGCACCACCCGTTCCGTTTCTGAGGTCAGTATTTATTTAATGTATCTAACGTTTCAATCTTTCTTTCACACACTGTTCATTACATACGCAGGTGCAGTTTATTGTAACGTATTGGTTTCAACAAAACATTCTCCTGCGCCGGTAACCCACAAACTTGCGCCTGATACTGAACAGAAACTGCGGCATTATGTAATTCACTAAAAACATCAATTTGTTTATTTTATGTCGAATCTGCCGATGTAAGAAGATTATAAAAGTAACTAAAATTTTATTATAGTTTGCTTTTTAGCTGTTACCTATCTCGAAATAGCATATCGACGAGTGTTTTAAAAGTTTGCTTTATATAGTAATCAGACTGTAATGTTTAAAAACTAAGTACAATCTCTGTAGTCATCGAAACATTCCCATGCGCCGTAAACATTGGAACCCGAGAGATGTGACAAGCCCACCGTCTTCTAGGTTACAAAGAAATAAATTAGGTAAGTACAAACATTTCGTAAGCAGCTCACGTACGTATTTCAAAAAAGCCGCATAATAAATGGAATAAGGATACCCGGTGCGTTCGGTAAACGGTACAAACGAGTAGTCGAACGTCTGTCGGTAATCAAAGACAATGAGTGTGCTTGTAACGGTGTCAAGCCCTCAGGCCGCGCTCGCATGCATTATGCATGCAACTGCATAAAAACTTAATCATCAATATGTAAACACGTACCTACCTATACATATTGATGATTACAGTTAAACTTTTGTAAGATAATGCACCGGTGCGATACCTAAATACGGAATCGATTGCATTTACATAAACATGCGGTTCTTTTATGCAGCATTTAAAGAAATAGTCTGACCGTTCAAATATTTAAAGCTGTTTGCAACCGCATTTTCTTTTGTTTTGAACCGACTGCATTAAAAAAATAAAGAATTGTAAACAATTGACTGATATAAATGTCAAGAAGGGTGTCGGCGTGTTCGGTAAGACAACGTACGTTCGTTACATCTATTTGTGTGCATCGTGAATTTTTTGTCACCAGGTCGTCACTTAAAGGATAGTCACCATCAGCTGTCTAGGTACTCATATATATCTGAACAATATCCTGTTGTCAATCGCGTAAACTAGTGCATGTTCAAACATTGTTGAGCACCCAGACCAGTGGTACTAAACCTTTTTTGAAATTTAATTTACCTACCCACCCCTAAACATTGTAGATAGTACCTAGTCATTTAGATTATAAAACAAGTGCAGAGCAAGTTTTCTATCCCGCTTGTATTCACCAAGTCCTTAGGTATCTTTACGTTACCCCTCGGGAAACATAGTTTTACTTCTCTGGGAGTAATTTAGGTTCGGAACCAATGACCTGGACTGCTCCGACGTATCTGATGGCGATAGAACAACGCATATTAGCTACTCATCCAATGTTATTTTACAATTAGTTCACTATTCAAATTTATTTATTAAAAATAGCTGTCAAAATGTTCGGTACGCGTCGTACGTTACCCCGGCCAGTTCGCGCGCCAGGCCGTCTCGCCGCCCGCGCCGATCGCGGCTTATCTCGTTAGACATCCAACCGTTATGCGTGTACGACGTGCAATTTCGACATACCGATGTCACCTGTCACTTTTTAAATGTTGTTATTGTTATCACAAGATTGCAAATTTGATACCAAATATGATAAGTGAATACGTCTACCACGTATCAATATGTATTGTGCCAGTGTCACATTTTTGCCTATATATTGACGTGAATTAGAATTTTTCAGTCCCAAGGCCTTCGTGTGCGCTCTCTCTATGGTAACGACCACGGTTTATTCATTTTGCATCCAATTTATAATACCGATTGAAGTTTATAAATATTTATGGAACAATTTTAAACGGCTATAAGTAGACTTTCTCTCGTTTGAGCGCGCCGCCCAAGTGGTGCTCAAAGGCGTTGAAAGTAAAATTAGGTACATGGTATTATTGCTTTTAAAAATCCCACCCACAACCGGAACAACGATAATCAGATGCATAAATATCGTCGACGATACCTAACGTCGTTCCTACCACCGAAAGAGAAAAGTTTATGGGTTCATCTTCTTATAGCAAGCTCTTTAGGTACTTCCTTATGCTGCAATTTAATGACATTAAAGGTTTTTACCAAAGAACAGGAGACCTATTTCACGAAAAGTTAAAGACAGTTTAGAGACTGATATATTAAGCCGGTTGTCTTTATTTAGTTTAATTCAATCGACAAATAACACCTTGAAGTTACCTTTTTGTGAGACCTCCGAAGTACGGTTAAGGTCTTTCAGGGTTGCCCAGTATCCTTAAGTTTGAATAGGCTGAACCTGGAGTAGTAGACAATAATACCAAAAGGAATTATATTTACTACGGCGTTGGCAGTGCGTAGGTAACCCGCGCGTAACGGCGTACTTCGTGATTATTGCATCCTTTTAAGAAGCAGTTAAGGGTCTCTCCCACTCAACGATAAGTAACCGAACGGTCTCAAGCCGCGTCCTTGCGATTTAAGCACTCACTGCGGTAGATTAAGGGTGCAGCTCCACTGAGGCGGAGACGAGCGGAGCGGAGAGGAGACGTGTGGGGATCGACCAATCATATTACATTCATATTACATGAAATCCACATCTCGTCTCCGATCTGTAATATGATTGGTCGATCCCCACACGTCTCCTCTCCGCTCCGCTCGGCTCCACCTCAGTGGAGCCGCAGCCTAAGTCTGTGGGGCCGACAGGACAAGCGTCTAGAGGGAGGTAGATTAAGAAAAAACCACAAAGACAAAAAGACCCCACCCCACATGTTACCGACAACATTGTTACCGCTAAAAGTGACATGCATGGCATACAATTTGAAACGTTTACTGCTAGGTTTTAATCTGTTACATGACTGTGTAAAAGTCCTACTTTCTATCCAACATGTCGGCATCACTGCAATGTGGTTGAGTCCGTTGATACCTCCAACAACCAAATATTATTAAGGGAAAATTGATGGAATTAAATTGTACCTAACGCATGAAGCTAATCAGGAAGTAAGAAATGTGAAACGTTTATTACTGTCAAAAAAATACTACTTTCGTTTACTGCAATCTACTGTTTACTGCGGTCCCGGCAGCGTCAAGTCGAGCGTCGTGTCGCGGTCAATTAAGCCCCTGTTTGGATACCACTCCCTATTGTGGTTTCGCTGGGATCGTGATTCTTAACCGTAAACGTGGATCTACCGTAGGAACAATTTCTGATCACAAAATTTAGTTATTTCTGATAAAAAATATGTATACACTGACTAATCACCGAGCATTCGCTTGACGCTATCTAGAACCTATACTAAGTACCGTACCTTGTAGAGTCGTTCCACATACTAAGCTAGTTTCATTTTGAAATGTTTGTGTGTAAAATTGTTTTTAATATTCAATTACGGCAAACATTTTCTGATTGATGTTTAAAAATAATAAAATAATACCTTCTTAGCTTCATATTTAGACTTGGCAAGCGAACCTCGCCAAAGTAACAGGCATTTCAGTGATTGTTCTTCTAAGTTTTTCGTATCAGAATGAGTTTGTGTCCACTTTCTTCATTATATACCAACTATTCGCCTAACTATTTTTACTTTCCTATTTTTCTTTAATTTATTCTTATCATCAAGAACTAGCGTGTTTTACATTTCTAATCGAGTCACCATAGTTACGTATGCGTTTGTCGACATAACGAATGGCCCCGCGTTGTGCTAGCCATTCCGAACAAATCGGCTTTGTTATGGAAGTTGAGCGCGTGTGGTCCTCGGAGCGTAGTGAAGCGTGAACTTTGATTTATAATACCTTTATACGGCGACTTAATCGAGGCGAGCATAAAAGACCGCCGTTATTAGTTAGGTGCGAATTAAATTAATTACTTGTCGTATAAATTCTTTGGACGTCCATTAAACTCTAGCAGGATTTTTTAGAGTATACGTCAGAATAGAAAGCGTATCTAAGTAAAAATATATGATTAATTGGGTGGTTTTTGACATTGGAAAACCTGTTCTTGTTAGGGGAGCACTTATTTCGTCGATTTCAGTTCTTCGGCGAATTTCTGTATTCCGGATTCTACCGCGTAAAGAAACTCCGAAGTCTCGCTATGCGACTCTTGAGCCTCTAGAGAAGAAGCTATTATGGATAGCTTTTCGTTACTTGTTGTGTGAAAATGAAAGACATTCGCGATTAAGTGAACAGTGAATTCTGTAGCGAATAGGTTCGCTGGCGCCAGACGGAACATAATAGTTTTAAATAAACAGATTCTTGAAACTGGCATTGTTTTACGCAATTATCATAAGATTTTATGTAGGCGCGCACCGTTCGTTCAACTTGCAGCCTATCGTTTAAAATTTACGTCTTGGCAAAAAATCAAAATCGTAACTAGAATTCTTAAGGCATGAGTTTCGATGTATGCGAAAAGATTAAGACATACAGATGTAATACTTTCACTTTTCTCTTATAAGAGTTTAATTTATTGAGAATATGTACAGACATCAATCACAGTCACTTCGGTGTGACTTGTCTGTGTGTAATTTCTTAGAAAAGACATCAACGCGCGGTCATAACGCTTCTGAGCGGAATAATAATTACTAGGGTCTAAAATTTAGTACCAATATTAAGAACATGCGCAGATTAGTTGAAACCTTACAAAAGCCAAAGCAATTACAAACCAAGTTTTTTCCTTGACTTAAGGTAATTAACTCTTCTCTATAAGTTTTATGCCAATCTTGTTCCGCTTTACATTTTTTAATGATTATAACCTACACGCCTTTTTGTCGACATAAAAAATTAAATATGTAGCGTAAAGTAATAAATATAGCAAGACATATTTCGCATTTTAACTCAACTGGGAATAGGAATTCACTCCTTACCGTCCCATAAGAATTCCCAGCTGATTAAGTACCACTTTAAAAACGAATGCTTCGCAAGCCAATGCAGACTAAAAATAATTCTTGAAAGAATATTTGCAACGAACGTAGGTAACGCAAAGATTTACAGCATAATCTCAATTTCCAATAACACTCGTTGTCATAACACGAGAATCCTGTTTATTTTGATTAACTATAGATGCGTACAAGTTGTCTGAAAGCCCTTTTAGCCGCGTCGTAAATAAAAAGCTCAAAGCTTAAAGCTCAGCTAGTGTGTATGACGCGGCTGCCGTACTATATCTTACGCTGTCGATTATTTATTGCCCGGCAATTTTACGCACTAAATAAATCGAGTTATTACGAAGATTCTGCGAAGCGCGTAGGTATTTATAGAGTACTTTTGTTTTAGTTAAAAAGACAAAGCACCTTGCGTTTCGGGATTAATCATTTAGCTTAAGAAATACATAGTAATCAAGTCACTGCAGACTATCATTTACGAAGAATTGGAAAACGCATACTTGGCAGGTCTCTCACTAGGTGGACCGACAAACTTGAGACAAGTTATCTTCAATATGGCCCATAGTTATGTTACAGGTAGAGTTTATGGTCAATAGTTTCACTGTTGTAGAAATGTGGAGTAAGTTTTAAAGTGTGTCGGTTTGTATGAGTTTATTAAATTTATTGTATGGAATTTATAGATGTTCGGCTTCCGCGTTCGTGAGTCAGCCGCCTGTTTTAGACGCCTATTCCCGGTCGGCGCGCGCGCTACTTATATATTTCAATCATTATGGGAAAAACATTTGTGAAAGAAAAATAATTGAAACAGAAACTTTATCTCACGTATTGCGAAATGTGATGAAATTGCAATACGATAGTGTTTTTGTTACCGTTTCAAACCAAACATAGGGTATAGCGAAGCTTCTTTTGCATGGTTTCAATTTAAGAGGTTCTCTATCTGTACTTACAAATATAACTGGTCTGCCATATAGATTATGTGTACGAACATTGCATAGTTGGCTACTGCAAAAAAGATTTTACACCATTAATGAATTCTTGTCTTGTAAAGAGTGACTTCATCGATATAGTATAAGTAAAATAAATCGCTTGCATTTGTAGATGTAGTGCTTGTTTGGAAATAATTTGCATACTACTGTGTAGTGAAATAGTTGTGTCATTGTTATTCCTGTTTATCATCTTATTGTACACTATTTTCTGCAAATAAATGACTTATGACTTATGACTTATGACTTAACCCGACTATAACTAAACGCCGTATTTAGATTCCAAAAAAACTACTCGTGTGTTGCCAATAAAATAAAAAAGTTTTGCATCGGTAAGTTTTAACTTTCATAAATATAATACATAAGTAATTTATTTACATATAATTGTAAAGTTAAAATTAAATGCAACCACATAAATAAATTATTTCATATCAATATTAATTTCACCTACAGAAATTTGGTTGAAACTCTTTTGTAGAAGAAAAGTTCATATTACAGTGGTAATACTTCAGGTTTAAACAACATTTGGATACTGTTAATTTAATTTTTCGTACTTTGACACTAATTTGACAATTCATTCCATGCTGGTCTGGGAGCAAAGGAAAAACATAGAATGTACCAGTTGCTTCTCGTCCCGCGCAGATGGTAAAAGCCCATCGAGGGAATGGGCGAATCTTAGGAATCATGTTATATTATAGGCGATGCGGTTAGCAACCCATCACTATTTTGATTCCCCTTTCCACCTAAACGCCTACAAGCATGCTAAACGTGGCCTTTAGGTCTTGTTACCTCGGGCTCTGTCTACCCCGTAAGGGATATAGACGTGATTTGTGTGTGTGTGTGTGTGTTGTCAATTTTTCTGGGAACATGACACTCACTTTAATTCCTATCAGCCCTGACACTGGCCCAAGCCTTACGGCCGCCATTAAGAGGGAAATTGAATTGAAGCACTAAAGGCTTTAGCCTTATGTTGCCATAAATAAATCACAACTTTGAGTATTCTTTCACGATCAAACGAACACCGATCTCAAGGTGTGCAAGGCATGTCCATTGTGTCAGCGGTTGATTGCAGAGTTTATTGCCTGTACCATTTCGGCGCCTCATTTTTCGACACCACTGTCCTAAATTACCCACGCACTGTTCTCACTACAATTTACATCGACAGCTCTACACAATTCACGAGTCATTAAGAACATTTAGAGAAGCATGTTACAGCAATGTTTATCCTTTTATAAACGCAGTAAAATGTTTTTATGTATTGTTATAGGATAAGTCCTTTTTCTTATCAGGAACGTCTTGGATGCAGCACAAATTCGAACTTATGTTTACATGAATTTCGATATAGATTGAACCTTTTGAACGCCACTGTCTGCTATATATCTGATAGAGTATTTATAGGTAGTGTAAAAGTGATCTTCACGAAATGGCATAAGTTTTAATTAGCTTTAGATACCACTTAACTAAGCTTGACGTGCAAAAGGTTTAAAAAATATGACGATTCAAAAGTTTATGTTTATACTTTCAACAGGTTATTGTTGAATCTAACGCTGACTATCCAGGCATTTCATAGTGTTCTTTTTATGATAACAACTGTCACTGTTTCACTAATTAACAGAAATCTCATACGTGTTAAACTTCATTTGTCACAAATATCCTTTGATTGCAGCACTCTGGGCGTGGCGCATGTGGCTGGAATGTGCATCCCGGACCGCAGCTGCTCTGTCAATGAAGACAACGGAATCATGCTAGCGCATACCATCACCCATGAGCTCGGACACAAGTCAGTATTACCTACCACCTAATGATACTTAACTGTTAATTTGAAGGCATCAGTCACGAGTTGCGTCTGAAACCAGAGGCCTTATCGTCTAAAGCACTTAGAATCACAATCATATTCACCATTCCTTCTTGTCAAAGAGGAAGAGGGTAAAGGTAAAGTTTAGAATTCTTCAAGTCTCTATCTACCTATACGTACAGAAACTTGCTCTGAGAGGATGGATGTGATGCACCTTATTTTTGACGTCACGAACGTTAGTGGTAGTGGTTGTGCACGTTGGTAATTCCGGCATATTAAATCAAACAATCTAATATTTTACCAAAACTTTATTGCTAATATATAGTTTACGGTCTAACTAATTACATAAAGTGTTAGTGAACTCTAAAATAGTGAAACAGTGACTTAAAACTATAAAAACATTTTTAATACTAACTTAACGTGGTATAATATACCCACATAACATAAAATAATTAAAGAACTAGAACTTTGTTTATAGAAAGTTATTAATTTAGTGAGCGAATTGTATTTGTGACGCATCTGCTGTTTGCGCACTCTGTGACCCGGACTGTGCGCAGCGGTGTTGAACGGGATAACAGGAATATAAAATTGTTCGTTTGTTGTTGTTTACAACGCCATCTATATCCTGCTTGACGAACTAAGTAACTGCACTACCGAGCACAGTATTATCAGCTGATTTGTTTATTTATAAACATAGTGAATAGGTATCAAAAATCACCTAAACGATTACACCATGGTCGACTGCCATGCTTGTGGTAAAAAGACGGATCGCGGTGAAATGGTAAAATGTGGTAAATGCGCGGGTATATACCACAGAGGGTGTGTTGCCATCCCCCAGGACGCGCGCGTTCCTACCACCTGGTTGTGCCCGAAGTGCAAGTCGAAGGCGCCGCGACG
The DNA here is from genome assembly GCA_949127965.1 of Pandemis corylana. NCBI lineage: Eukaryota > Metazoa > Arthropoda > Insecta > Lepidoptera > Tortricidae > Pandemis > Pandemis corylana. The sequence goes on along the minus strand of OX421866.1, from coordinate 7,315,140 downwards.
GGACAACACCGACACACCCGTTAAGGTCACGGAGTTTCCTCAGGAGGGCAAGAGCACAGAAGCGACGTCTCCTTTGCAGCACCCAACGCAGGCTATCATGGAGGAACTGCGTTTGCTTCGCACAGAATTTGCGTCCATGCGAGAGGATATATCAGGATTGCGTAAGGAGTTGACCGATATAAGGGTAACCGTGGTCACATTTACGGCGCGTATAGACGAAGTGGAAAGCAGGGTGACGCGCCTGGAGGAGCGGCTGGACGAGCAGCTGGCGGGCGGGGCTGGCGACGCGGCCAACAGCGAGCTCAGGGAAACGGTCGCTCTGCTGAAGACAGAGCTGAATGAGCGAGACCAGGACCAGCTGTTGAACGACCTGGAGATATCGGGGATACCAGAAACGCCTAATGAGAGCCCCTCTCATCTGCTCTGCTTGGTTGGACGCAAGCTGGGAGTCGCTGTCGACGAGCGGGATATCGTCTCTGCTTATCGAGTAGGAAGGCCCCGCCGGACTGCGGATGCGGCCGGTGCAGCTGTCATCGATGCGGGCGAGGCCTCTATGGGCGTCGGCAGCGCCGGCGTGGCCCCTGATGGTGTTGAAAACGGCAATGTGGATTCTCTGGACGGCAGCGGCGCCATCGGCGCGGACGCAGCCGTGGGTGGCGATGCTCGCCCGCGGCCTCTAGTCGTACGGCTAGCGCGCCGCGCGCCCCGCGACGAGTTGCTGCGAGGTGCCCGAGTGCGCCGCAACGCTGACACTGCTGACTTCGGGTTGCCCGCCCCACCTAGCCGGTTTTACGTTAACGAGCGTCTAACGAAATATAACAGGAACCTGTTCTACAAAGCTCGGCAAGAGTGTAAAAGGATGGAGTGGAGAGCACCCTGGACGAGGGACGGCCGCGTCTACGCGCGGCGTCATAAGGATGCGCCTGCGGCTCGAGTTCGCGTGGAAGAAGACCTCCTTAAGATTTTTGGATTCGCCTCTGTTTGAGCAATATTAGCATCATAATATCAATAACAACTTTGTTTGGTATATTTTTTTCTTTGTGTAAATTTGAAAAAATCCATTTTAAAAGAAAATTTAAAATTAATTTATGCCCTATAAAAATAATTTTAATATTAGTTAATTGTATTATGACAAACTTATTTCTTGAATGTCAAATCGCAACCACTTTTAAGTATATTACCTATGTTTATGTGCTACTAAGTATCGATAGCTTAAGTCGCCTTGTTCCTGCCAAAACCATAATATTTTTAATAACAGATATCCAAAATAACATTATTTACATACCACACTGCCATTCCAATGAACCGTAAGCAAAAGCTATTGGTTGGTTTGCTGAACCCTTGCTCTCTCGGCACTAAGCATGAAGAGTTTATCGCAGCTATGGAGTCATTTTCTGTTGACATAATGGCTATTAATGAAACATGGTTGACACAGGGACAAGACGACCGTGCGCCGTCACTGGCCGGCTACAGACTGCGTCATGTGCCGCGACCGGCCGATGTGCGCTCGCGCGGCGGCGGGGTGGGATTTTATGTTAAGCGCGGCATTAATGCGCGAGTATGCTCGCACCCCGCTACCCCGCCGGTTGAACAATTGTGGCTCAACCTTAAAGTGAACGGTGCGAAGGTCGCTATTGGAACCGCATATCGCCCGCCCTGGCTCGATGTCGAGACTTTTGTCGATGCCCTGAGCCTATCTGTGAGCTCTTTTGCGAAATGCGACTATATTGTGCTGTTGGGTGATTTTAATATTAACTTGCTTTGTACTGAAGACACCAAGACCAAGAAAATATTAGATTTTTTTAAATGTTTTAATTTAACACAGCATGTTAAAGATCCAACGCATTTTACAGATCACAGTAGTACGCTAATTGATGTCATTTGCACCGATGCGCCGGTTTGTCGTACGAACGTAAATTATATCCCGGACTTAAGCTCGCATGCCTTCGTTACATGTCAAATTAACATAAAGCTAGATAAGCCCAGGCCGCAATGCATCACCTATAGACCGATTAAGGATATAGATTTGGTTGAATTTAATAAGGATCTAAATGCCACACCATGGGAAAGTATTTTAGAGTTAACCAACGTCAGTGAAATGGTCAATGTTTTTAATGCCTACCTCACTGCTCTTTACGACGCTCACGCCCCTTTTAAAACTATTTACACTAGGTCACCCAGTTGTCCCTGGATCACATATACTGTGAAACAGATGATGCGACTTCGTGACAAAGCGCATGCGAGGTACCGACGTACGAAGTTGCCCGTCCATGAGCAATATTACAGGGAGCTCAAACACGTCGTTAAGTCTGCCATTTATACTGAAAAACGCGCTTACTTTAGCCAAAATATTAATTGTAATTTAAAAGATTCAGGGGTCTTATGGAAGCATCTTAAGAGAGACGTTATTAATAAACACACGGACAATGAGTTACCTGCACATTTTAACGATCCCGATAAAATTAATCATTTTTTTCTAGATTTGCCTGGTGAAAACCATGTGTCTATTAGTGACCTTACCTATTTCGAATTTCATCGTCGCGGCTCAGCTGTGTTTAGGCTTGAACCCGTTACTGAGGGTCAAGTTTACAAAGCGATTAAAACTTTTAAATCAAATGCACAGGGGTGTGATGGAATTTCTCTCGACATGTTGCTGTTAACGCTGCCACGAACTTTGGGAGTCATTACGGCCATTGTAAATGCGTCGATTAAATCACACCTTTTTCCTGACCCCTGGAAAATAGCTTTGGTGCGCCCAATCCCAAAAGTACCTAACCCTCTAACTACAAAGGATCTTCGGCCAATTAGTCTTCTGCCTTGCTTGTCAAAATTTTTAGAGAAAATTGTTTGTAATCAAATTTCTGATTACTTAGAATCAAATGATATTTTGCCACCGGTACAATCCGGATTTCGCAAACACCGAAGTACCACAACTGCGTTACTAGATGTCACTGATGACATATTGGCCGCTCAGGATAAGGGAGAGGGAACTGTACTTGCATTGCTTGATTTCTCTAGGGCATTTGACACTATAAATACCTCACTGCTACTATCGAAATTATCGTATTATGGATTTGACACGGGGACTGTCAATTGGATAGCAAGCTACCTTTCTAATCGTCGCCAAATGGTTGACATTTCTGGTTCAAACGGCAAGCATATAAAATCTGAGCGGTGCGAAGTGTACAGGGGCGTTCCGCAGGGTTCAATATTGGGCCCAATTTTATTTATAATTTATACCGCAGACATAATCGACGCGATACAGAATTGTAAATATCAAATCTATGCAGATGATTTGCAGTTGTATATATCTTGTAATGCCAGTAATGTACACTCAAGGGTGGATATGCTTAATGAGGACCTTAAGCGTATTCGCAATTGGTCACACAGTAACTCCCTAGCCATAAACCCGAGTAAATCAAAATATTTAATCCTTGGGTCTAGGCAACAAATTGATGGTTTGTCTGGTAATCATTTTACAGTACATATTGAAAATGAGCCACTAGAGCGAGTATTTGAGGCTCGTAACCTGGGTTTGCTCATGGACGGTGAGCTACGATTTGAAAGCCACCTTTCAAACACTGTTCGCAATTGTTTTTACAGGCTTAAGGTTTTGTATAGAATTCGCGAATATCTGGATGTCGAGCTGAGGGTGAGACTTTGTGATGCGTTGGTCCTGTCGAGGTTGAATTACGGAGATATCGTATACGGCCCGCGCCTCCTGGCACGCACACAGCGGCTTATACAACGCGTGCAAAACGCCTGCGCGCGTTTTTGCTATCACATCCCGCCCCGCGCTCACGTGTCTCCGTATATAAACCAAAATCGCATTTTAAGTATGTCAGCGCGCCGAAAACTGCATATGGCCACCCTTATGTTTGGCATCGTTAACCAACAGCAGCCCTCGTACCTGTACAGCAAACTGACTTGGTCGCGCAACGCCAGGTCTGCGGAAGTCCGACCGGAGAGGTTTCTTCAGCTTGCTTTCCCTCCGCACCGCTCTGCTGCATTTCGTGGTAGCTTCCGCTACGCGGCAACGAAGTGCTGGAATGATCTGCCTCCGCCAATCCGTGCGCTAAAGTCAAAATTTAATTTTAAATCAAAATGTAAAAATCACTTTTTAATATTAAGTTTTATATAGTTTTTTAGATAACGTCTTTCTGCTTACCTTGCTCCATCGAGACCCCTGGCACGGGTAACTCTCACTGGCAAAACGTGCATTGAACGCAGGTGAGACCGACGTTCCGACCGTTCACTTTAAACTTTTTTATAAGGAATGGCGGTACCTATGGGCCGGGCTGTGTCCCCACCCGACTACTAGTCATACGAATGTTTTGTTGCTTTTTAGTTTGTTTTATGGTTTATCGAGGGTTATGTGATACATTACAATATCAAAATTATTGAAATTGATAATTAATTCACTGCAATAGCCAAATCAACGCTTGGCTTGACTTGTTTCGGTTTAATTGGTTTAATGCGATTTGAACTGATCGAGTGTTGCCATACATACATCCTTATATTTGTCAACTTGTTTGTATAGTGCTTTCCACTGGCGTTCGTGTCGCCACAGTGTATGTGTCTTTTATATGTTTAGTTTTAATTTTATCTGGGTCCTACTGAAAAACAGCGTTGCGGCTTGCCGCAATATTATGCTGAGTGGGGCCCATTTTACACCACATCGATACTATTGCTATTGTATTTCTTCTTACTATTATATATCTACGTGTATCGAATGTGTGTAAATAAATGTTTCTCTCTCTCTCTCTCTCTCTTATAGTGAGGAATGATATCTGAAAATCCAATGAATCTATTTTTTATCTAATTTTAGTTCCCAAAACTCCGAAGATAAGAAATCTAACAACCGTTTCAGTTTAACCTCGTGCAATTTAAATTTCACTGTATGCATTCCAAACACGTGCAGAATTTTAAATTGATTATAGACTGACGGTGTTGATTAGGGCATAGTACAGTAGAACTTAGAGCTCAAAATTGTAACCCAAGGAGATATGGAGTAATTTGTACACCCATCAGACAGTCTGGGCCGGCATCACATCGCTTCATCAGAATGCATAACTTGATTTTATTAAGAAAAAGTCTACCGTGTAGACGATGTTGATTGTTTGTTAAAAATAGACTCGACATGCCAGACGACAGTGACTTGGTTTTCGTATTAAGCAGCTTTGAGTAGCACATAACACTCATTTATTACCTACCTACTCAACTGAATGTATCTCACTAAAACTTACTTCATGAGACTACAATTTTGTATCAAAATGACTCCTTTGTATTTTCCAATTTAAAACAAAACAAATTTTATTTTTACAAATTGGCCGCCAAGGGCTCTTTCACATGACTTTTTTCAAACTACCAGCGCAATTCGGAAAGACCATCATTGCCAAGAAGAATGCGCCGGAAGAAACTTGGCAGAAAGTCATTTTTTCAAAATAAAATACATTAAACTTATACTACTATACTTAAATTCTACTTAAATTAATGACGTTTATAAAAGGGATGTATAAGGTCCCCGAGTCTTAAATTATCTAAATAAAATAAATTCATACCTACTCGTAATCAGCGAGTCTTAAATTTGATTATAATGGTAAAATGGGTGTTATTAAAGTACAACCTTACCAAGGGTGTAACCAACAGGAAAATATGTAGTTGTAAATTTAACTTTGTGGTAACGACCTTTGCAAATGTTAATTAACTTTAGGCTGACCCCTCGTATACTTGATAAGCTCTCGTTGAAACTTCATGGCGATTAGGTATTTAGCGTTAGAAGCGTTGCGTTAAAGTTTTGCAATTGCTATCTATCACACGCAACATGCGTACGTACGAACGTTCCCCGGAAAATTCTTCTGTTAAAAACATTGAGCATTTTCTTATTTATAAACGTATCGTCAACCGCAACTACGATATTCTGAAACTTTAGAAGTACGCGGTATATTGTTTGTTTTAGTTTGAAAATAATGCAGTGTTCAGTTTATTTGACCGCGAATGCCGGCTCAGTCGTCGGGGTGAGTCACGTTTCTATGCCGGGATTACATCAAGGCCGTTACTTTCATTGAAGAAAATGATCGAGTTACACACTTTATGACCGGGAACCTGACGCTTAAACACGTCCAAGATATTAAATACTTAACGGCGGCGTTAAATTATTACGGTGCATCGGAGAGGAAACATCGAGCTAATTAATTAGGCGATGCATCGCGTAGTAGCAGCCCGCGGGCTCGTAAATTACACAATTGTTCAGCGGACAAGGAGTCGCGCGCTACAGTTAGACAACTCGCATAATCATAATACAAACATGATTATGTAAGTGCAAACAGGCAGGCTCAGGCAATGACCTTCGCGCACTCAGCCACTCTAGACACATGAATGCATCATTCGTCGAGTACAATGCACTGGGTGCATTGACGCCGTACTACTATCGGCCCACACAAGTTCATTATTTTTCACGTCTTTATCTAAAACAAAGAATAATGAATGAGTTACTCACAAGCGGAGCAATTTGCTGGCGATGTCAAGCGACAGGTCGAGGAACCAAGAAGCCCTGGAAGATTTGATTGCATTCTCTTATCGACTTAATAAGTTATTTATGCCATAAATTGTGATGGTTAATTATAAAATATAATGTTTTATAAAAGTTATGGATACATTAATGATGAATTGCGATGTGTAGGTACATACCTATAAATAAAAGGAAAGGGAAGTTATTTGTACAACGTAAAATGAATGAATTAACCCAATTGTTTACATAGCTGATAAACTATTATATATCATTAAGTATTAATGAATCGATGAACAGTTTAATCTGAATAACATCATTAATAGCTACCTTGATAGCCTAGAAGGTCACGAAAGATCTCGAGATACCGACGATCAAGTCATTATCATCAGGCACTTGCTCCAGGCGTCACAGTACCTATTAACGGTTGTATGTTTGATCCGTAACCATCATGAGGCCTCTTAATTACATCAATAAAACGATAATTAAAATGATAATATCAGTATGAAATTAAATGAGCTTTTGTGTTTACGCTATTCTACTCTAGTTCTATTTATAATTTTAATTTGCCGTTTAATTACGGTAAAGTGAGGAAGATTCTAATAAACAACCACTATAAGAAGACGTACGAACGAGGTGCCAGGAGTAGAGACCTAAAAAATAACAAGAACTGTCTGTAAAGTTAAACTCAAAACTAATCACTTACAGCGCCTCTTCTTTTCTGTCCACTTCCCTTACACCGTTCATAACTTATTTGAGCTCATTTTCACAGTTTCGGTCTGTACCACGACACAGAAAAGATAGGCTGCAGCCGGCGGGAGGGCTCGACGCTCCACATCATGACCCCGGTGTTCGAGGCGGACAGCGTGCAAGTGGCCTGGTCGCGCTGTAGCAAGCGAGACGTCACCAACTTCTTGGAGTAAGTACAATACGGGTCTACAAAATGAAATGTTCTAATATAAATTCAAATGATACAAAATCACCCGCTATTTAGGTTATAATAATTATTATTTTCTAAAGTTAATTTTCTGTAACAATATGTGTGTACAATGTTGTAATTTCATCTGTGAGAATTAAAAAAAAACTGCATTTCAGTTTCGTTTATCTCAATGCCAATCTTACAAAAATATGGCAAAATATATAAAAAATTGATACTGATCCCTATCATACACATTAGCAGAGGTCAATGAATAAAATTATACAACATTATCTATAACAATCGTTTGACCTAACATTTAAAAATCTGTCTTGACCTGATACGACAGGTAAACATACGGTCTATTATATGTACGTATATGTATATAGACATAGCTATAGAAGCTAAAAAAACATTTATATTTTGTACATACCGTGTAGGCAATGGGTAGTTAAAATAACAGTTAAAGCGCAAAACAAGTAAAAGATAGCAGTTACGATTCGATTGTGTGATAAGATATTTTGCTTTGTCCGAGCTTCCGCCACTCACTTAATTACGTGCCGTATAAGGAGCTTTTAATGAATTCCCTAAAATGTTTGAAATATATTTCACTACCGTTTCTGGTACGCTATTTAAACAAAGGGTTTAACTTGTTAATTAATTGACACAACAGCGAATAATTTCAATAAATAAATTGCGTCATAAAGGTGATAAAGACAAGAAATTCCGTATTAAACTGTAGAACTTTGAATAACAAATCATCATAAGCATAATCGAATATATTTAATAATAGATTTATATTCATGATGGTATCAGAAGATGTTCACAATATTCATCCTGTCCTCGAGACAGAGGCATTTTAATGTTCTCACATTCTTAACTCCGATAGACATAGTTATAATATGTTCTGCGCCGGTTTTAAGTTGCCGGATATTAAAAAACAATTAAAAAATAATTATTCGTGATTAAGAATGAATAACATTTGCAAACAACAGTTAAGCGTCCATGATCAGAGACCGGATATTTGGTGCTATTGACGCTAATTAGTACCGCAGTCGTAGTCATTCGATTTTCAAACCTAACCTAACCTAACCTAAACCGAGTTCCGCACCGTCTAGGTGTAAGGTAATTTTAGGAATAATGCGAAAATACGTTTAAAAATATAAGGTTATTCCAACCTTCTTTCACCTCGCTGCGGCGAGGCGCTTAGTCAAAGAAAACTTTTAAGCGCGTTTCCTATGCAAATAAAAAAAAAAACTGAAAGCAGAAATTTACCGCGTAGGCAGCTACTCCATAAATTAGTATATACTTGCTAAATCCACCGGATATCTTTGTACAAGGCCCCGGTAATTTAATTATTTATTAATGCTCCGGCGCTGCTCAAAGTCTTAAATCAATATTTACGAGCGACCCACAAAACGCTCAAGATATTTGTCATCAAACAACACTGTCAATAATCATCATAAACGGTAGGATTATAAATTGTTGTACGAGTCAAAGTTTAAAGACGCCATCAATTTTGTGAGTAACGGATTTCAGACTTTTTTATGTATTGGTAGGCGTTAAGTGTAATTTACGATATAATTAAGGGAAATCTAGCTCTCTTGGCAATTGCATTACTACATTTACATACTTAGCAGGCGTATTGTGTCGGTTTCGTTTTACTCAATTCATTTTTCCTTACAGCAATGGCCTAGGCGAATGTTTAGGCGACGAGCCGTCTAATGAAATCCCCGATGAATACAGATATCCGCAAGTTCCAGCAGGTACATATTAGACATCTAAATCTTTCGTTTATGCAACATAAACCGATGCTAACGCTCAGGTTTTGCAGGTGTACTATTCGACGCGACTACGCAGTGTGTGCTGCAGTTCGAGACGTACGCGACGGTGTGTTCAGACCCTACCGAGCTGTGCCAACATCTGTGGTGTTTCGTCAACGACACGTGTAAAACCATGCTGCGCCCAGCTGCGCCCGGTACTACTTGCGGAGAGAACATGGTACGAAACAAGAAAATATGATAATAACTTACATACCTACCTACTTACATAAATCTCTTTAGATATTGAGCAGGATAATGGCACTAGTGAGAGTAGATCCGTACTTGTGACATTTTCATTCTCTGCCCTATACGCTTAATAATGTACATAATGAATGCCTTTTAAGTTTTTAATACATACATACACAAATCACGTCTATAATCCCTTACGGGATAGACAGAGCCTATGGTAACAAGACCTAAAGGCCACGTTTAGCATGATTGTGGGCGTATAGGTGGAAAGGGGAATCAAAATTAATAGCCACATCGCCTATAACATGATTCCTAACATTTTCGCCTATTCCCTCGGTGGGTAGATTAGCAATCGGTTCTACATCTTTTTTTCAACAGTGGTGTCAGAACCAGAAGTGCGTGCCTCGAGAGAGCCCGCCTGTGGCCCGCGACGGCGGCTGGGGCGAGTGGAGCGAGTGGAGCGAGTGCTCGCGAACATGCGGTGGTGGCGTCTCGACGCAGACGCGCGAGTGCAACAACCCTAAGCCGTCTAACAATGGGAAATACTGTGTGGGACATAGGAGCCGGTAAGGCGCTAGTGAAATAATATTGTTTAACCTGTGTTCTACCTACTTATGTTATTATTATTATTAAGGTAACGCAGCACTTAAGAATGATGGTTGTCTATGATGATCACCCTAATAACCTGAAATCAAATATTAATCCAGTACTTATCTTTATCATAAAATAGATAGAACTTAATTGCTCCTCCGTGAAGTAGTGAGCTCAATGCAAAATACAAATAAAATAGGTAGCACGAATACAAATATTTAACGCAAGTGCCGCACAGAACGTTGCAGAAGCCAAGTAGTTTTTTCCATTTAGGTACCTTAACCATTTTCCATTTACTTTAACATGGACCTCCATGGATGAATCCATAGGTACCTACATAACCTATATTTATTTTTAATATTTAGCATTTGCCTTCAATGCAACTATCACTAGCAAAGCAAGGTTCTTTTACGGAGAGAAAACCTGTATAATTGTCAACTAATAAGAAAGTATCTAACGGCAAACTGCTATATTACATTACAGATACAAAACATGCAATAGAGAAAAGTGCCCTATAAACGAGCCATCGTTCAGAGAAGTCCAGTGCGCTAAATACAACAATAGGACGGATGACAACAATGAAACGATTGCAGAGTGGGTGCCGTATTTCGATCAAGGTGAGGGAATAAAATCACAATTAGACCTAAAACGCTACATGAGAGCAGAACTTGCAAACAGTGCTTACGCAACGCACATTATCAATGAATCCTTGCCTATGTATCTTTTTTTCATTGATACTTTCAGATAAACCATGTGAACTGCAGTGTGTGCCTAAAAATCGGATCGACATTGAGATATTGGATGGTTACGTGGCCGATGGCACTCCATGCCGACAAACACTTGGCTCTCGCGACATGTGCATTGCTGGTTAGTATGATTCTTCTTCTGGAACATAAAAAGAAATCAAGAAGCAAGATTTTACCCGAGCGAATTTTATGGAACTGTTCATTATCTCGCCGGCTGGGTAGGTATTAAACTAATAAATATAGAGATCAAGAAACAAATGTTTTCTCTAAATGAGCCAAAACTTGGCTAAAACTCAACTAAAAATTCTGATAAATAAAAACACCTAAAACTTTCATCATGCCGCACATGAACGACGCGAAGTCTGTTAATGACCCGGATCAGCCTAATGGTGACAATATTAGATCCGATGTTTAATATTGAACTATTTTGTATCAGGTGTGTGCTACAAAGTGGGATGTGACTGGGAGGTGGATTCAGATTTGGAAGACGATGCTTGCGGTGTGTGTGGAGGCAACGGCTCCGCCTGTAAGACTGTCCAAGGCATCTATAGCAAAGGCACCACTAGACAATCTGGTTTTAGTGAGGTAAATTTCTCTATTAATAATTTTGTTGGTATTCATCTCAAGCAAAATGCACATTTTTAAAACGGATATATAAACGTGTTACAGTGTGTTAACTAAGTAGGTATTTATGATGATTTTCTTATTAGGTTGCCGTGATACCTGCAGGATCAAGGAACGTAAAAATTCAGGAAAAAGTCAGTCCTGGTAATTACATTTCAATTGGAAGTGCGAAAACGAGAAAACTTCTTCTAAACGGTGCTCGGTAAGATAAGATGAAACTGGTAGAATAAATAATTGTACCTATTTGAAGGGAGTTATTTCAACAAATTTCATTGTTTTTTCCAGTAATGCTACGCTGACAGAATATTTTGTAGCAGGATCCCAAGCGATCTACGAACGAGACCGCGATTGGGAGAAAGTACGAATTCCAGGACCGATTTCTGAAGACATCAAAGTATACGTAAGTTACACTTATGTCTCAATCACCTTACTGTCTTCCATTCAGTAGCCTAAGTACAGTCTAATCGTTTAATTAAAAACCTGAAAGTAAAAAAAGGGAAGTTCAAGTAAGACACTGTTGTAGAACTTAAAGAGTCTAATACCTTCCCTCTCCGGCACTAGAGCTTTTTGACGCGTTTGGACAATGCTTGTCTTCATTTGTTTTTGTTTACAAAATTAAATCAAATCTGAACTCTTTTTTTTGGTTCCATAAGAATCTTGCTCAGTTTTAAGTTTTTAACTAATGAAAAATCGGTCTGTAGCAACGAATCTACCGCGGAAGACACCGCAACCCAGGCGTGACCTATCAGTACACGGTGGACCGGATGAACCGGCGGTCGCGCTACCACTACCGGCTCAGCGACTGGGGCCCGTGCTCCGTCACCTGCGGCCGCGGCAGGATGGACCGCCGGCACGAGTGCGTCAACGAACGTGGTCGTAAGTGTGGCTACAGTTTTATCTATAACTTAGGCTCCAGACTTCCTTTCGCAAACGTAACTGGGTAAAAAGAGAAATGTTTTAAATCCGCGACAGTACAGTTAAGGGCAAAAATATATGTAAGTTACCCAAATGTCAAAACATTTATGCACCTTTGTGCCACAAACAATAAGGTCGTTGACACATATATTTGATTTGATGCCCTCGACTGTACAGTAGCGTAAGTCTCAAGATCGTTGTCAATACATTTGAGAATGTTTTTTTTTTGAGTTCACTTATTTTTCTGGATGGCCTAATGAAAATGCTGAGCTGCCAATACCGTTCGTTACGTTAGATTCTCAAAAATAAAAATGCGTAATAAGCGAATTATTTCATTATGATGCATTAGAAAGCCTATATCAAGTATATACCTATGCTCTAACAGGCTAAGAAAATGTGTCTGAAAGCAGGTTTAACTAACTGTTAATGGTATATCTTTGGCAACAGACAGGGTGGATCCTGCAAACTGCGACCAACAAGAGCTGTTCGAGAAAGCGGCGATGTCGCAAGTTTGTATGAGACAACCGTGCCAGGCGCGCGCGCACTGGCAAGTCGACCCTTGGCAAGCCTGCTCTGAATCATGTAGACTACAGGTAAGCTCATTCTTACATTGTAGAGACACGCATTGCCCAGTGTTGAAAAGTTATTTCATTAATTTTTATTTGTCTCTACCAGGGTAAAGAACCAACGAAACAACGGAAAGTGCGTTGCGTGGACAACGTAACGAATCAGCGGCGACATGACGCCGAATGCGACTTGGCGAACAGACCGATGACGACCATTATTTGCGCAGATATACCGCCCTGCTAATGGTATCGACACACCGAATAACTTGAACACTTTCATGTCAAAAGAAAGCTCCGAAGCCAACTTATGCCTGAGTGACCAGGTTTCTTTTGATTCGATACTCTAACTAATGAGTTCGCTGCGTTGTCGATACTACATGCGAGCGCCCCTTGGTGGGTTCAAAAGAGTCACTTGATGTATGGACTGCAGCAAAATCTGAAACTTTCCGTAAAGAAGCATTTCACTGAAACTATTAGTAACCAGGTCTAAGGGACACTATGGACAATGTGAGTGACCGTGATCGGTTTGATTAAAAACAATATTTTAGCGAAGTGTAGCGTAATGCGGTGGACGCGTGGAGTTTTGTGACACTAAATGTGAACCAGTGAACCGTGCTTGTTCTATGTAAATGTAAATCCAACGTATAAAGTTACGCATAAGTACTCGAATAGCGCCACGCGTGTGGCTGCGGACGAATCTCGCAGGTACACGAGGCCAATGCTCTACAATACCACTCTACTGCCATATTATGTAAGAAATTACTAGTTTTAACATAGTCCTTCGCTTAGTTATTAACTACTAATACATAATTATATATTCTGTAACATCAGTATTAAAATGGTGTATTTATATCTTTAAAATAATGTAACTTCAGATGAACGTAATGTGGGGAGTGATTAGATACTTTAAATTTTGGACCAAAAATATTTTAAGCATTCAAATTCACGTTGCCATAGGTAATCAAGATTACTGTCAATTGCATATTGTACTACTGCCCCCCCACTTGCATCAACTGTAATCTACAATATCAGATTGTAGTTCCTAGTTATGCTATGTACCAATCAAATACTGCACCATCCACTCTAAATATTACAGCAAAGCGATATACAATTTTCATACTCTCGTAGAATTCAATAACAAGATTATGGTTCTTGCAAGTGCGAGAGAGTAAAGTAGAAGTAGCTAAGTTTACTTTAAGTTATAAATTCAGAATCATTTTTTTTGTCATTAAAAATCAACATTGGTTCTTATAATAAATATGACAAAGCCTATGGGAACTAATAACCGCTAGTCAAATCAACGGCACTTATCCTACGTGATGCGAATATAATCTGGTCAATAAAATATTACGAAAACCCTATTTTATATCTGTAAGTACATACCTTCGATTTTCAGGACATCGCATCTCTTGGGTAGGTTTCGTTTGAAATATTCTGAATCTGTAACTAATTAGGTAATATGAATTACTGTTCTTCCTTGTGCCGTTTCGTTATGTATGAACCCTCGTGTTGACTGAATACCTATACAGTTACCTGTAATTCTGCTTATGTTGATAGGCATACCTGAATATCAATAATCTGGAACAAATTTAATATGCCTAATATATTTATAAATAAGCGTCGTGTATGTGTCCTTAATTAGTTTTCAAGTGAATATGCATAATTATAACTAGTTATGTTTTATTTATCTCATATCTTCCTATTTTTATTACTTATTTTAATTTTCTAAATAATAATTGCAACTTACTGATGTTTCGGTTCTAAGATACGTCAGGAACCACTTGTCGATCGATTGATATACACAATTTTAATTCAGTAAAGCTTTCGGAATTAACTGCTAGGTGTTTTACGCACATTGACTTCTGTATAAGATTTTTACATTGTAATAAAATATCACATTGATGTGTTAATTATAATTGTGTATGTAATTAGACATGGCAATAAATTGTGCATTGTTTCAACGTCTGTGATTTACCTGATTTATCTCCCTGTGCTTATTTTCAGTCAATATACCTCGGCAAAGCTTAAAAACAGTTTTAGTGTATTTAAATGGGTACATTAAAACGGATACTTTTTGTGAAAAAGTATTCCAGGTGTGTGGGCACTTGATATGTTACAATGAATAGCCAAGTGGTCTTTACATATATTTTATTATCAAAAAGTATTCTTGGAATAGTTCTTCAAAAACACTGATCTCATTCTACTCGATTAGAGTAGGCACCTAATAAATAACATAATAAAATAAATTAGTTTAAACTCGTCGCAAAATAAAAGGCCCGTTTTGACATTTGTCTTTGCGACGTCACTAGTGATTTAACCATACGACTCGGTACTCGATACTCACGATAAATCGATTCAAGTTTGCATGAGTACTTGATCGATTTGAATATATATTGTAAAGTGCATTGGATTAAAGTTCTGTTTAGAAAATTTTACTTACCTACACTGATGTTGTAGATTTTGAAATGATACAATGTTACAAAAGGTCAATTTTGGAGCTCCAAGCTCATAATTTTCAGTAAAGATCACTACACAGCTGGTGAAATTCAGTAATTAATTGATGTTGAAATTCAGTGAAATTCAGTAATTAATTGATTGATGAACACTAGTATTTAAATAAATAAAACCGGCCAAGTGCGAGTCGGCCTTAAAGAAATATCTTGATCGATTTTTTTTTCTTTAACCGATTATTATTAGTCTGTGGACAATATGAAAAAATCGTTATGCACAGCACTTAGCCGAGTGGGCGGTACCCATCAATGAAAAATGTAATTACCTTCAGAACATTTCGATCGGTAAAAAATAGAGAACTTCATAGGCGTGAACTGTCAAAACGGGCCTTTTATTTTGCGACTAGTTTAGTTTATTTGTAACAATATATAGTGGCAGTCTGTTCGTCATTGTTCATTTTTAATAGAGCGAGTAACCTAAACTGATTTTCACATCTTATTGCTTCCATTTAAACTTGAAATTGAATTGTCTTTACTGTAGCGTGTTCCGCTACAGCAACAATCCAAAGGGCAATAACGCATACATTTATTAGGATAATTAGATCGGTATAATTCAATATCTTTCAATTACAAGTCATAAATAAACAAATCATTCAACAAATTCCAAAATTTGCGACTCTTGGTAATAATTTGCCTCTCTCGAGAGAGATTAAATTGAAAGAATAGAAAAAAGTTTCATCAAAAATTATAATTTTCATCCTCTTCCTCTTAAATAATATAATTAATTGAACGTAAACATGACAGTCCTTCTAAAAACTATAAGACTACAACAATAGAAGACAATTGTTGCACTAACATCTAAAATTGGAAGTCACAGAAATAGTTATTTTATCCTCATCAACACAGTCTTAACTAAAAAAAGTTTTCATTTTTACCTGGTCGAATATGATAGTATTCCGATGAACACGCTTCAATCAATGCATGCTAAAATACAAGTATGTAGTCCCCCAGTGAAAGAAATATGTATATAAACAAGGAAATATTTGGAAAATTTCATTAATGTGTTCTTCAGAACCGAATGGAATTTAAATAAACGGGCGTAATATAGGAAGCATATTATTTCTGAAACTGAAGATAATAGGAAGGAATTTGAAAGATTCATCTGTTGGAAGACTTCTTTAAGGAAAAATAATATGGAATTGATAGTTCCCAAAAAAATATTTTTAACTTTGAATTGCCAGGTTGTATACATAGGTATACTTTGCGAGCGAGAACCAATAAATTTGTAGAAATTAATTGTGCATACCAAAAAGGTTAGTAACTTATCTAGATAATACAATAATAAAAGGTACGGACCTAGATAGACTGTCTTAAAGATAGCGGCGTATGAGTTGAACAACGGCCTAGACATGTGGCACATCAAAATGTATTTCTAACCCGCGTGATGCGGCATTATTATAGGATATAAAATGCATTTCAAGTTAGTAACCACGGTTTTTCCTTTTCGATAAATACGGCAACATTTTTTTGGATATTGTATTAAATTTTCAAAAACACTTGTTCAAGTTAATTATACGAAACCCCCGAAAGGACAGTAACGTTGCCTCGGAACTCCTGCGCAGAAAGCAGAGATCAGAAGCAGATATGCTGCCGTATTTAGAGTAAACAGTGTCAGCTTCGGCCACCTACTCGAGGCGGCTTTGGCCAATTGGCCCAGAAAGAAGGATTATTTAATTAGTTGGAGATGGAAGGGACATACTAGACAGTAGACAGTTACAAATTTTCAACTACTCTTTAAATTAACACAGTAAAATACTTCTTATTTTTATTTAAATTAAGGTGCAAATGTTACAATTACAATAGAAACCTATAAAAAGTAAATAATTCGATTTCACTTAAGAGACACGGACATGAAGCATGTCAGAAAATTTGCCTACAATATAACCACATTACCTTCTGAGGATTTAATAAAATAAATATGTCTATAATCATTCCGGCAATTTAGGCGTTTCTAATCTCTTACTATCACGTTTGTTTATTTAACCATATTCTTCCTCTCAAGCAGTCCCTGAACTAGCTTCCTTTGCTAATATAGCTTCAGAAGAGACATCAAATCGTATGTTTTTCTTTTTAGCATTGTTTTTCTGGAAAAAACGCACATTAAGCATTTTTTATTCTATTGGTTTTATATCGATTCCTCTATAATAATTTAAAACTCAAAGATCATACCTTGTCTTTAGCTCTAGGATCCCCATTTTTCGACCGCTCTTTCTCTAGGTCCGTGAGTAAGGTCTGTATCTCAGCTGTTAGCTCTGCCTGCACTCCTCGTAGCCGTTCCACCTCCACCAATATTTCAGCCTTGTCTTTCACTGCAAAATTAATTAGCATCTATTTTAATATTTTCATTCACCAAAAGCCTCATGGCGATTTCAAGAGCAAATTTCGCTAGTATCCACCGAAACTTAGTCTACACCCAACACCAAAACAAAAACTGAACTGGGTGATGAGTGTCACTTTTATAACTTAAGTTTATCTTAAGTTTTGTAAATATGTTTTTTTTCACGGATGTGTCATTTAAAGTAGAGTTTAGTTTAATCTGGTTAAACCATTATTATAGTTAAACCAAATATTACATGTAATGTGTAAGTGACACAAATATATATAACTGAGTTACTTACTTTCACCTTGCCCTAGTATGCTGCAAAGTTTTTTATTTCTAGACTTGACTCCAATCAGCTCAGTTTTTAAATTTGTAACTTCCTCTCTCAACTCCAATATCTCTTTATCCTTTTTCTCTAGGGCATCGGCGAACTGAACTCTAGTAATAACTTCTGGAGTTTGTTGGCGAGACTTAACTCTGTCAATAATTTTATCTTTCAATATTTCATTTTTTGTTTCTGCTTTTACCCTTTCGAAAAATTCTGTGTCGTCTTTTGCTTTTTCGGTCTTGATTTCAGGGCTCTTTTCTTCTTCTTGTGTTACTAAAACCAATATGTTTAAAAGTCTTTTTTTTTTATCAAAACATATTTTTGTGTGCAAAAATACAAGACCTTTACAATAATTTGTGTATATGTTACTACATTGTTGCTATACTATAGTCAGTTACATACACCCTAAAAAATAAAATAAAGAAATCTTTTATTTTGAACTTACTTTTGGCTTCATCACCAGCTACCATGTCATTGAATTGGTCCAAACTCATAACATTCTTCTTCTTCTGTTTCTTATTGGTTGTGCGTGCAATTGCTGCTATCTTTTTCTCAACCTCAGCTTCCTTTTTCAGTTGCTTGTAAACATCCTTCTTCTCTTCATAGTCCAGTTTTGATAGAAGAATTGCCTGGAAATGAAAGAGATAAATACTTTATTATTTTAAGTAGGGACATAGGTACTTATTTCTTGCCAATAAATTGTATAATTTATTATTAGTTACTTCATTACTCCCTATCAGATACAGTACAAACAGAAGATGAAAGTAAAACTGTTTGTACACATGTATTTAAGGATCTTGTCAACTTGCTACTCAATTAGGTTTAGTTATAAAGTAATTAGTATGTTGACCTGTTGCAGTTCATCCTCAAAATTTCCATCAACCAATTCCTCATCCTTTTGCTTCCAGAGTTCCCATTGGTTTGATGATGCTGTATTCTGCTTAGACTTCTTTTTTTTGGGCTGGCTCTGTAAATAATAATCAGATATGTTACACACTTAGCAATATAAGTGTATCTCTAAACCAAAATAAATATTTCAGTGTTTTTTTTTTGCTTTCTATAGTTCTAAGTATAATACCGCAATTAAATATTTTATTTAAGAAACAACACCATTAGCCACCATTAGACCACACCATTAGACCATTATTTTTGGTCAAGACTAAAAACAGTATTGGAACCCAAACATGTGTATTCAGCTTGCCACAAAAGTTACAGCAGGTGGTAGGGCCTTGTGCAAGGTCCGTCCGGATCGCTACCACCATCTTACTCACTAATCCTGCCGCTAAGTAGCAGTGCTTGCACTGCTGTGTTCTGGTGTGGAGAGTAAGACAGCCGGGGAAATTACGGGCACAAGAGGCATTGCATCTTAGTCCTCTAGGTTGGCAACGCATCTGCAATCCCTCCGGGGTTGCGGGTGTCTATGGGCCGTGGTGATCACTTACCATCAGGTGACCCACTTGCTCGTTTGCCTTCCTATTCATATAAAAAAAAAAAAAAAAACTCATACTATGGTCAACTTCATTGAGTCCAGCAGGTACAAAGTATTTCTTGTTAGTTTGAAGACACACATTTCTTATTTTCAATCATAGTAACAGAATTCTGGTGTCCGATATCAAATGTTAGACACAGATTATTTTAACCACAGTTTACACGATATTAACGAAGTCTGCCATTTCGTAATATTTTTATGAATCCGTATTTCCCTTGGTCACGGTATCTCGCGAGACCGGCTGGACCGATTTTGCTAATTCTTTTTTTATGTTTGTTATTGTCAGGAGAATGTTCTTGTGTAACAATATGTTGAAAAAAAACTAGTACGTGGGCGAAGCCGTGGGTAACACCTAGTTAATTATAAAAACAGTTAACGAAACGTAAAAAAATAGCATAATAACCGACATACCTGACTTTTAGCAGCGATGGGTTTAGCTTTCTTTGGAGGCTCGGCTTTCTTGGCAGTGTTGTTCTTAGCCTTTTTCAACTTTTGGCTATCGCTCGAAGAGGGATAGTCCTCATCTTCCATTTGCAGGCCGGCGAAACGAGACTGGACTACTAACTTAGCCATTTTTCAGAAGATCTGAACAAAAATATTTTAATAAGCCACCCTCAACTCTAACAGCAAACTAATCAAGTGGTACATAATTAGGATTTTATTTTACTCGAAACCGAAAATAACACAACACAACACATAATTCCAAGAAGAATATTGACATTTAAGATAAATTCTAATAATATCACAACGGTTATTACGATAACAAAATAAAGTGAATTAATACGCACCAAACGTTTATTATTTTATGCGTTAAATTTTAATTTTTAGTAGCAACGACGGCAGACAGCAGTAGCAGCGCAACACAATTACAAAACAATATTGTTAATGTATACACACATCACATCACACACACAAACATACTCGTTGTTCAGGGTTGCCATTGAAATTAAAACTATGCAAATTATTTAAGCAGTATCGACACGCAATCATTCTCCAGCGTTTCATATTACGTAAACATTTCTCGTGTTCAGATCATTAATTACAAAATGACAGTGGTATTTTTTAGTAAATGATCTTGATAATTATTTGTCGATTAGTTGTTGAAATCTTGTGTACGTGTAGTTTATCCCACAGACAATAAAACTGGCAGATTATTGAACAAGACGTCCACCTACAAGTACTTGCCGTGTCTTATTCAACCTCGATATTGGCAGAATCATCAAAAAATTGATGGAGCCACTTTTTCTTAAATTTGATTTGAAATTGACCTTAAAAATTTGGTTAGGCTGACCCACACAGCACGAACTCTAATCAGAATTAATAAATTATGAGCAGCACTAATTTAAAGCTTATAGGATTTCGTATTTAAGTCATCAAAAATACTACAACAGGCCTTATACTCCGAAATTCAATTTTCAAAGTTCGTTTCATTTCGCCCACACTAATAGTCATTCATTTCAGAATAAGTAAGTGAGGGCGGTATTGATATGAACTTCGAAAATCTAATTTTGGAGTAGCCCCACAGTTCTTCAACTCAGAAAGCTCAGCTCAACTCCAGAAAAGCTGCAACTAATACAGCAGTTTGCCTTGTACTTGAATTGGCGAAGGCACTGCCGAGCCCCTAGCTCGCATGGTCTTTATGGTCTTTGTTTTCTCCGAGGAATAGAAAATAAAAAAAAAATTGACATAAGCTGTCGTTGTCAGCTGTCACCACACCCGACCAGTCATTCTGTCTGTTGGTGTTGGTTGATGTTGATGTTAAATTGTTAATACTTCGGTCGGTTGGCTTGGCGGGAACGGGAATGGAAGGATATATAGGGTCTTACAATAAATAGCATTTGCATGGATGTCATTGTTAAGTAATAGTTAAATTTAAAAATAACCAAAAAGTACGTTGATCGTTGGTAGGTAGTCTATTTTTCACTGGAAAATGAAATTACAATGCTCCATAGATGTTGTAAATAGACTAGATAACATGAGAAACACAGGAAGGTACTTAAAATCTACGCTGGCCGTGGGGAAGGAACCAAAATCCGACAACGAATATTTTATTTTGCATTTTTCGTCAGTTAATAAAAATGGAACAAAATACAGTGTTAAATTTATCAAACAAGTGTTTGTGAAGTGTATAAATGAAGGAAAGGCTACGATAAGATTTGAAGAACCTCCACAAGATCTGTGCATTAGAAGTGAGACTATACAGTTGAAGTGTTTCATGAGAATACTTAGATCGTGTATAACGGGCGATACAAAGGATCTAAAACTTGGTACTTTGTCTAATATCAGTGTTACAGCTAAAGATAACGCACCCACGAAATTAGTTATTCGCGATCGTAGTGAATTTCCAGCTAAGGGACTCCCAAGAACACTAGAATCACTTCAAATCTGTGGCCTTAAGTTGTGCAACTTCAGAAGAGATATTTTGTTATTAAAACTTCTTACAGTACTAGATTTAAGTAATAATGAAATTGAAAAAATACCATCTGAATTTGGTAAGGGTTTTTAATTTTTTTCTTTATTCTTATGGTTTCTTGCTTTGAATCAAATGAAAGTATAGTTAGAATATACAGTAGGTACAGTCAAGGCCATTGTTTTTTTTACTGAGATATCAAAAACTTCTATATACCTTTATGCCACAAAAAATAAGGTCCATGGCACATATACTTGACATGTTTCTCTGTATCAATATTTATGCGCTTGACTGTACTTAATAATAAGGATAATTATTGTCAACTGGCTGAAGATTGAAAATGTCTCGGCAAAGCATTTTTATACTATTGACTATATTCGTGCTTGTACACAAATATACTGTGACCTAACTCTGTCCAGCCAATTTCATTTCATTTCATTTATTTATTGAAATCATGTTCATTGTTCATAGTTCTTCTTCTTTTATATCATTAACATTGGAAAATAATTTATACAATACTGGGTCTCATTTCAATTCTGATATGTGATTATCCATAGATCCAGTTCAATTCGTCATCTAATTATTAATTCTTTTGCACATTTTTTTTACCTAATTTGTCTATTTCAGGTAGGATGCCAAATTTGCGTGAACTGTATGTGTCTAATAATAAACTAGGAATACCAAAACAAGTGGATTGGAGGTGGTTATTGGGACCTCAGGTAAATTTAAAAATAATAATATGAACCATGCTGATCTGGGAGCAAAGAAAAAACATAATGTAGAATGTACTAGTTGCTACTCTTCCCGCGCAGTAAAGCTTCTCGCCGCTGAACAGCTGCCAGGCGCTCGAATTAATTAATGATGATAGTATGGCATACTAACTAGAGGGATTTCTTTGCTCTATAATTTGTATACCTATGGAAATCCGTAGCTAGCTCTTAGACTATTAAAGTTATGTATACAATGCAGCTGTCAGATTGATTGTTTTATAAATAAGAACCTTATTCAAATATTGTTAAAGTTGAAAACCATAAGAGGGTTCAACGAAATGTTATGGTAAAACTTTATTCACTACAAGTGCATATTATAATTATAAGACAGGGGCCAACTGAGCAATTGCATGTCTCAAGTTACTTCAATGTATTTTTCTTTTTTTTTCAGATAACTAAGATGTTGAAATTGTTAGATATCAGTAGCAATCAGCTGACAGAATTGCCTAAAGCTATATGGAAACTACAAAATTTAGTCACCCTTAAACTGGACAATAACTTACTCCAAAGGCTACCTGCACCTATTGGCCGAATTGGCACTTTGAGGTAAGGTAGTATTGGTTTGATACTTAAGTTTTTTTTAAAGGAGAGCCTAAAATATTTTTTTATGTAATGTGATACTCCTGCTGACATTCACTTTTCACTGAAAACTTTGGGTTGGGCTACTTGTTCTCTCTCATAACTTTGATTGAATAATCAATAAGAAAGGGAATCTTTCATTTAAGTTTTAAAACTTCACAGTTGATAGTGCAAACTTTTCAAAACTATGCTTTTTAGTGTAATGTAGCACAATTTTGATCAAAACAATTGAATAACAGTGGAAATCTTGTGGAAATGTTTGCAATTTTTTATCATTTACATTTGAAAACAAAATTCTATTCAAACTTACAATGTTCCAGGTACCTTACTGTCTCTAAGAATGCATTGATATCTCTGCCATGCAGTCTAATGCAATGCAAATTAGAACATCTGGATCTTTCAACAAATAGTTTTAATCATCGCATGGAAAATCCAGAATGGAAAGAACATTCTCCTTGGGAATTTTACATTGGCAGTTTAACTCATCTGGCATCTAAGGTAGTTTTGAAACAAAAACTTTTTTATGCACCTAATTTAATACCATGGACCTTAGTGGAGTTTTTGGACAATGCTAATATGTGTGTTTGTGGTTCACCCGTAGTGAATGATATGTTCTATAGAAATAAGGAATATGTACTCAAAGATTATTTCAGAGTTGTGGTTTTTGACAATAACAGAAACAGTACTGTTGCATTTGAGTGTTATTATTGCTCTCCTAAGTGTTTTAGCAGATAGTTAATTGACATAATTTTTAATCACTTTTTTTACTATGAAATAAATTATATTTTTGATATAAAATAATTTTATTTTCTTACGCTTTACGTTACAATTTTAATGCGAAGCTGCATTAATTAAGGCCATCAAGCTTCCAATTAATGTCTTGTATGACTGGTGCTATCCTCAAATGTGGTTCTGTAAAAAAAAAGCAATCATTATATAATTGTAATTCAACATCTGTAAATATTAAAAATAATGTTAATAGGTAAATATTAAATAATAATTACCAAGAGATCCAATGCCTTGGGGTAATATGCTGCAGCCCTCGGGAACATTTTGCGCAGCTATTGCTGCACTTGTAGCTTCTATCAGTAGTTCATTTGTCCAAATGTCTTTGAAACTGTCCTTCATTTCTTTCAATAATTTTTCAAGACATGTCTGCAATATTCAGTATGAATTTATTTTAAAATTTATTATTTAATAGGCTATTATTCCTAATAAAAGTAGTTGCATATTTTTGTGACAAAGATTACTAATCTAGAACATTGTCATATTCAACCCTCTTGAATGTTAAATTGTTTATTTGTGGAATCAAAGTAATTACATATTATATTGAAAGGTATCCATTAAAATTCACCTGTAACAGTAGAGCCTCGTGGTCTCTGTCTAAACAGCTTAGTATGGTATTCACTTCTTTAGCTTGAAGTCTTAACTCAAACGTAGATTTTATAAGATTGTGAAGGGCCAACACAAGTGCTACATCCTCATATTGAGATCCTTCTTTCAAAGACGCTACTTTACGCTCGTGTTTTCTACGGTTCTTACTCGATCGGAATGTACGGCTGTAAATTAAGACGTTAATTACAAACATGGTAGTCAGTGACTACTAGCCAAACATCAATATCATAAAAAGATATAATGAAGAATTAACATTAAAGATAGATACATGACATGAATCTTAAGTTACCTGGAACTACGTGATTGTGAGGAAGCCACGGTACTTCCTGCATCAGAATAAAGATCGCTGTCCTTATTGGCGTAGGATATATCTATTTCAGGTGCCATTTTCTTGTTCTCCCGAACAATGAATAGGCGCTCTCGTTGCTTTACGAATGTACTCCAATTTCTGTCAATCAATTCCTGGAGACTTTTATATTCTTCAATCAAGGCAGGTAGTAGTTGAGTATCTGTGTAAAAAAAATGCATTGATGATATGATATAACAATGTGAGCATTTCTAATTAGACCAGAAATGGAACAGGTGCCCTTCTTACCCTTTAGTTCGCTAAGATTATTTTGCGAGCATAGTCTCAGCGCACTTTTGTATTGACGACCTTGTACAGCATAAAGAATTACATCCTCTTTATTTTCACGACAGTGTTCTAGAAGTGTTAATCCTTCTTTGTACCGCTTTTCGTCTTTTAAAGTATTGGCTAGTTCCCTAGAAATTCAATTATAAGTGATCATTGCCATCGCACATTCAAAAAAACTTAATTTCATAATTTAATTGATTTTACTTACCAACATATTTTAGACTGTTCGTCTTTTGTATGTGTGCTCAGTAACTTTATTAACAACTCCCAATCCAAAGCTTCTTTATAACATTCAATAGCTTTTTCGATATTGTTAGCTCTTTCATAAACTATACCAGCTTCAGTATAATGTTTTTGAAGCTTTAAGTGAAGCCCAAAGTCTTCTGATATTTGCTTGTAAATGTCATCTTCATGTGTAAACAATCTTAGGGCTTCTCTGTACAAACTGTGGTACTTTACAAATGTTTTTAGCTCCTCGAATTTGCTAGATCCACATTTTGCAAGACATTGCACTGCTCTGCTGAATCTTTTTAAGTATTTGTTTATTGAAAACCTTTTGTAGTTTTCTTCCATATCATTAAACTCATTGAGCACTGGAACATATTCCTTGGGATCTTTCTGAGATTTATTTGCCACCAGTAAAACTAAATCAAAGTCATACATTCCCAAAGCCACATCAAAAAGTTTGTTAACATCCACCATGTACAATAAATATTTCAGAGCTTCATCAGAACCTACAGGCAGCTTGGAACCACCTGTCTCTTGTAACTTGATGTCTTTTATAAGTGTTAGTGCTGTTTCTAAGTCTTCTACCGTGTTTATTTTCACAAAGGTTGTTAGTATTGGCAATATTTTTGCGTCTTTGTCTGGTCTGCTCATTAAATGAGACCTAATACTCTGACATATTGTTTGTATTTTGAGATTACTTTCTTTCTTTACCACGTTTTTTTTATCCACATAACTACTTGAATACATCGTTTTTGTAACATCTATATCTTCTAAGTCAGATAGAAATAGGCTTAGCCATGTATTATTTTTTATAGAATCTAAGAATATGTCAATTGATTTTTCAAATTTTTCAGGATCATGATCATTAATCAAGTTCAAGTTGATCCTTTGCTTTCTCATTAAATCAAATGCCTCATAGTATTTGCAAGAATCAAGATATTCTCCAATAATTTTTAGAGACAAAGGTCTAGGTTGTATAGCTTCCAGGTTACCTCTTGGCATTTGAAAGACAGTTCTTGTATCATTAGGGACAGCTACCACTAACTTTGCACCTCTTTCTATTTTTCTTTTATAAACATGAGAGGATTCATTTTTCTGATAATAGCCAAGTGCATTAATCCCATTAGGTGTCAACTCAACACACAAAAGTAAATGTTGAAGGGTTGTCAACAACAGAAAATGGGAATGCACAAAAAATGAACTCACATTGTTGAGAATCTTCGTATCATTCAAATACAATGTACCTTTGTGAGTTAGCCCCAAAAAGTGAAGATTGTTATCTAAAGACACCACATTGAATTTTGGACAGGACACAGAAAATGTAACATCCTGTGGACACAACACTCCTTGTATGTCATATTGCATTAGATCTCCATTTCTAAGCTGTAAGAACACAGCTGTTGGCTCTGTAGGATGAGCTTGAATTCTTGTTACTGGTTCTGGTAGAGATTCTGTTTTTAGTTTCGTAATTTTTTCAGATTTTATAGAATATTCTGTTAAAAAATGATTGTTATCATTGTCCACCACAACGCAAACTATAGTGTCAACATTCACCCAAAACCAATTGTAACACTGGAATGGGAAGTCATAGCTTTCCAAAACAATTGTTTTCAACACTGTATATTTCAAAGGAAACTTTTCAGTTTGCTCATAAAAAACGAGTTTACCTCCTGTACACACAAAAAATGTGTTAGGACTGCCATTATCATCATATTTTTCAGGGGCAAAATGTACAGAGTTAACACATGATTCAAGCTCAATTTCTAAACTTGCCATTGGTGGTGGTACAACAGTTTGTCTGAAACCTGTACATAACACTTTGTTTCCATCTATAACAGTCACTACTGCATCATCATCATGACATCTACCTCTGCTGTGATTGATATTCCAAATCCAGGAGTAAGTATATTGTTTATTGTCTTTCATCACTAGATGCAACTTTTTATTATTTGCAACATCAAAATCGTTATCCCATATGACTTTGCTTATTTCTTGATTGCTGTTAAAAGTCAATGTTTGTTTGAGATACCAATGATAATTGCCTGTTGTGAATAAAAGTATACTTTCAGATTTGGTCAGTGCATTGTAGCATTGTAAAGCCAGTATTTCAGAGTCTGAACTCCACTGTAAATCCCACACTTCTGTTTGTGCATCAACAGGTATAGTAAACCCTCCATGTTTCAGACCATTCTTTTCGAAGAATGCTACTACATATTTATCTGCTAGTTTTTGTGTAGTAGCAATCACATTACCACTGGGACGCCAAGCTAAGTTTGCTTCTAAACCCTGTTGAGGTTCACTTGTGTATTGTAGATGGCCTTCTCTGTCAAAAACTTTAAACCTCCTAATACCATCCATTGCAAACCCAATCGCATATAAATTGCCATCACCTCTCCAAGATATTTTAATTGCATCATTAGAATTTGCCTTGGGATCTGGGAAAAAATACATCTTATTAATCATGAGCCAGGTGTGGCATGACATTAATCAGATCAATGATTCATGGGGCCAGCAGTCTTGTCATGCAGCATTCTTTCTTGAATTTTTAAAAGCAAGCATGGAGTTGCATCACATTTTGGTGACCCTTAATTACCAGCATACTAAGGTGAAATTATATCAAATCTTATCCATTAGAGAACAGAATCTAAAAAGATTCAAAAGATTTATAAATAATAATCCTATATTTACATCAGTATGTGACTTACCAGCATTAATCACAGTTTTAACTTTCGCAGCCTGTTTGCCTTCTGACCCATGGAACTGTGTTTCTTTTTTGCCCCATCCCACAGTAATAAATTGTTGCTCCCCAAACTCTTTATCCAAGAGGCTAGTCTCATAAATAGGATCAAATGTACAAGACATCAATATAGTGTTCATCTCTTTAGTTACTAACACCAGCAATTCTTGATCAGGACTCCACTCCATTGCCTGTAACATTTGTTTAGCAGTTACATAAGAAGTAACATTCCATCCAGTAGGTACTTACAAATCCTTACAAAACTTACCAGCAATCCTGGTTGGCAAACACCTGTAAGTTCGCAGCTGTTACCAAATTCTGACATTGTGTAGAGCTCTCCGTTTGCCAGGCCCACGCATAAGGCATTAGGCAGTGTTAGATAAGTTATGTTCACTGCATTATTTTCTGGGGAGGCCAACTCCCTTAAATCCTTACTCCATTTGGTTTCTCCGTCGTCGTCAAAATTACGCACTATTAGGTTATCTGAACAAGAGTACAGTTCTCCTGTGGAATTGCCCTCACCATGGCCATAGCAGCATGCTTCTGAACCATTTTTGTCAGTGATAGCGAGATTTCTCACATTGACATCCCAAAGTTCTAAATTTCTCATGATTTTAGTCTATTTTAACCGCTACTGTGCACAACAAAACACTCCTAAGCTAAGCACGTTGACAAAATTTCATTTGACATGACTGACAGTAGTGACAGTATCAGAGAGTCCGTCATGTTCACAGAGTCATCCGTGTATTGAAACGGTTTGCAGGGTAGAAGCGCTTTTAATTGTACCCGGAACAGTCTTAGGCTTTGTTTGTACGCACTGGTCCGTTACTCCCAAATTCGAATTTTGCCATCTCGCTCACACACTAACAATGTCAGTCAAATAATTATTAGTTTATTTAGATGCGAACTTCGGATTTCGTGCGCCGTCGTTGAGCAGGCCTTATACTCCGAAATTCGATTTTCGAACTTCGTGTCATACCGTCCCTTTCACTCTCAAATTAATGACTATTAGTGTGAGCGGAACGGAACGAAACGAACTTCGAAAATCGAATTTCGAAGTAGC
Source organism: Pandemis corylana (assembly GCA_949127965.1). NCBI lineage: Eukaryota > Metazoa > Arthropoda > Insecta > Lepidoptera > Tortricidae > Pandemis > Pandemis corylana. The sequence continues at coordinate 7,285,799 of OX421866.1, read as the reverse complement.
CCCTCAGACACGGATATTTAACAGGTTTTATACTCCGTTTATACCTACTCTGAAATACGAAATTCGTTTCGTGTCGTTCTGTTCATTGCTCATATTGATAGTCATTAATGAGGAGAGCGAGCGAGAATGGACGGTATGATATGTAAACTTCGAATTTTGGAGCAGAACCCCGGGGGCATGGCAGTGTAACCGCCAAGACGAACAAAAAAGAAGACGAAGAATTATATATTATATCTACCATTTCTCGAACCATTTCGTTTCGTCTCATTTCAAAACCCTCATTGCTTCGTCCTAATCCTAGATGTTAGACAATGCAGCAGGCTTATTACGTAACTCGCTCGCAATCAGCATCGTCTTTATTTTTGACAGTTGATTCCGAGATTGGTTTAAAAATGATTCCACGTAACTCGATCGGCTTGACATCGCATTCAAAAGCGATTGTGAGCCATTTTTGAAAGAGAGAGAGGTTTTTTTTAAAAGTAATAATCGAGGAATACGAAGTTTCACCTCTGGCCTTATACTCTGGAGTTAAAAATAAAGTTCGTATAGTGCCGTTCCGCTTACGCTAATAGCCATTAATAGAAAAGTGAGAGAAAGGCTACAAAACGAAGTTCGAATTTCAGAGTACTTAGGCCGCCCCTGCGATCTACGTTCATCTATGAACCGGAATGACCTAGTGACGACTGGTTGTTATATTAAACTAATAATATTGTATTTTAGGCAAGTAGTCAATATTATGAGTAGGCATGTGCCCAGCTGTGAGACGTATTATAGACTGGAGATGATTGTTTTAGGATAATGGTTGAGTTTTTTTTCATACGCAAACGAGCAAGTGTGTCGCCGCCACCCATAGTATTAATAAAGAAACCATTCTATTAACCATTTAATTTTTTATTAGTAAACCTATCTGATTAAATTAAATTACAAGTAAAGAGCCACTACATGTAGAGTAAAAACTACTGCTCAAAATTATACATCAGGATAATAGGTAGTCTCGAACTTCTTTTTGGCCTTAGGATATGGCCTTAGTACTTTAGGAATATATGGAGGAAGATGCTCATCAAGCTTTCTATTATATGGTAGTATACCAAGCTCAAATGGCCTGCGCTTCTTCTCAAAGAATCTAGTGTTAAATAGTATCTTGTAGATTTTTTCCCAAAGATATACCTCAGGTGCCAGTAAATGCTTGGGTCTGTTTGAAACTAAATGTTTGTAAACATCTTCAAGCCAACATCTTCTCTTGTCGTCTTCTATGTCAGCAACTACCTGTTCATCTTTACCTAAGTAAGGTTTCATATCATGCTCTCTTTCTTCAGGTGCATTCATATAAAATTGTACTAACATTTTCAGAACCTCATCATTGAGACCCTTAACATTTCCATTTTCAATAGTGTCAAAGAGTTTCATCGGCTTTGTGCCAAAACAGACATTATGTTTAGGGTTTCTGTCAATTGTTTTATCATGCATGACTACTGTGTTCAGCTGGTAGGAGTAGAGAGACCAGAGCTGTCCGTTAGTGATGACAGTTTGGGTAGCTAATGGATATGTCAAGTCATTATATGTTGTGAAGCCTTGGTAGCTAGCTTGTGAGAGTAACCATCCAAAACTTGATTTCATTGCCTGACAATGTAGTGCTTCCAGGTCATCCTCGGGACCAAATGACTGTTTTCGCGCCAAAATATGACCTCTGCCATGATAAGAAAGAAAGCCGAATTCGTCATAGTCACCTGGCCAAAATCCTGGAACATCATTAGTTAAGATTGCATTTGAGGATATTTTTCTTGTGTTAAACATAACCTTGTATTTTAAATATACAGGGTGTTAGGTAATGAGTGGATAATTCTTGAACTATGGATAGAGGGCACTTAAGATGTTATAATAAAGCTATAAGGTACCTGTTACCTTAGGCTCTGTCTACCACATAAGGGATAAAGCCGTGATTTGTATGTATGTATGTATGTATGTAATAAAGCTATAATAGGTTTAGTAAAAGTTGCACGATCCTAAGTGCCCTCTATCTAGTTCAAGGATGGATTAACTAACACCCTGTATAATTATATATTTATATTTATAGTCAGTTTACCAGGAATATTAGTGGCGTGCCTGGTTGTTGCTTTATATCCAACGTTTTGAGGAACAAAAGTGAATTTGGGTACTTTGAAATCTGGGTTTGTAGCTTCACTGTATGGCATCAAAGGTCTTAAAGGCAAGTGACTTCTCAGTGCCAGCATTGGAGTTCCTAAAAAATAAAAAACATTATTTTCAACTTAATTTACTTTACTGTCACCTCAAGTCAAGAACTAATTTATATCATGTAATTTATTTGTAAAATTAAAGTATGATTTTATTATTCAGCTGAGCATAACTTTTGATAATCTAAGAACTTACTTACATTAGAATTTATGTGTAAAAAATAATCCTAATGGCTTGTGTAATTACACTTGGTGCTGCTCTCCAGTTCTGTTAGCTTGAACTTGGCTTAACATGCTACCACATGTCTAGATTTATGTAATCTAAATTTGACAAAACAAAGTAAATTAAATACTTGCCCAGGTACTGAACTGCCCTGTCCTTGGGCTCTAAAGTCTTGTTTTTGAGCCAATTGAACTGTGCCCTCGCACGGATTGTTTTCCTTGATGGGTCAACACCGCCAACAAACCAAAATGCTTCATGGCGGGGATCATAATCAACCTGGGAATGTCCAACAAACAGATGTAACAAACTATCTAGCAATATTTTTATTTATTTTTCTTTACACTATTATTCTGATGTATAAAATTATCTAAACTTATTTTGTCCTATAAACAATATTGTCGCGACGTTGACGAGGTCGCGATACTTTGTATATATATCAACGCTGGCAATATCGTCCCTTAGCAAATTATCTCTGGTAAGTGAACTTCCCTTGTCTATTGCTAACGTCAATGTCAATGTCAAAGTATATTTGGCGCTTTTTCCGAATATACTGTTCAGAGACACTGTGTGACCTGTGTGTAGTGTAAAGCTGTTTTCTGGAATAGAAGCTAAGTACCTAAGTACCTAAGTATTTAAGTATCTAATTATCTAGACTAAGGATTTAGTCTAAGCATTGACATATCTGTGACCTGAACTTGAACCTACCTGACTTGACTCTGACTGGTGCGCCAGAGGATTCCCTATTGTGTGGGAATCCAGATTTGACTCTGACTGGTGCGCCAGAGGATTCCCTATTGTGTGGGAATCCAGATTTGACTCTGACTGGCGCACCAGAGATTCCCTATTGAGCGGGAATCAGATTGTTGTTGCTCGCTATATGCTTGAGCGTAGATGCTCGTCAGTGGTGACGGGCGGAGCCCGACTTGCGAGGGAGGCTCCACGGACAGATGACCATTCACGTGGATGGTAGATGGGACTTGGACCTTAGATTGACTGGCGCACCAGAGATTCCCTATTGAGCGGGAATCAGATTGTTGTTGCTCGCTATATGCTTGAGCGTAGATGCTCGTCAGTGGTGATGGGCAGAGCCCGACTTGCGAGGGAGGCTCCACGGACTTTGACTTGACTAGTTGAGGTGCCAAGACCGGGCGCCAGATGATTCCCTATTGTGTGGGAAAGGATTCCCTATTGTGTGGGAATCCAGATTGTTGTTGCTCGCTATATGCTTGAGCGTAGATGCTCGTCAGTGGTGACGGGCGGAGCCCGACTTGCGAGGGAGGCTCCATGGACCTATTGACTCGACCTGTCACGTACCATGACTGGCTCGACATAATACCGTTGATCTAGATCAGACTGAGACATTATGACAGTTAACTCCAAACCATGATAAGTGCTTAGGACACTAATAGCAGTTAGTGTCATATGTATCCTTCAACACTACAGGTGGTGAAGGCAGGCTATCGATGAAAGCAGCGAAGCAGTGTGTGTCTCTACCTGGCCCAGCAAGCTGGATTACAGGTAGGATTCAGAGACTTTAGTTCATACCTTTGTCGAGGTGTCCTGTTCTATGTGGTTAATAAATAAACATCTTCATTCATACCAATAATATTGTTAGACAAAAGTTTCACATATATAGAAGTTCAACAATGATAATAATAACTCAACAGATAAAGTAAGGACACCACGACAAATATGACATTGTTTATAGTATTACTACTGGGCTTAGATTATGTCAGTCAGTAAAGAAAGCTTTTGAATACAAGTGTATTTCAGTTTTTTAAACTTAGATGTTCCATACCTGAGCTGATAATATGTGTGGTATTTTTTCAGACAAATTGTTGCTAATAATTCTGTTGATTTGTCTTACAATGTGTTTGGCCAAAGCATCCTCCTTTTGTTCCTCTACACTTTTCTCAGCTACTGGGGTGAAGTTGTGCCTGTAAGATTTTTCAAGTGAGCTCAAAATGTTTTTTTAAACAAACATTTTTATTATTGAACAAAAAAGGTATTACTAACATGATGCCCTCATATTCGATCGCAATTGCATCTTCTACAAGTGACTTTATTTCAGCTACAACCGATTCCGCCGCAGGAGCTGTTTCAGTGTATAGATCTGGGAGTTTTTCTTGAGGTATAAAATGAGTTCTTGTATAACACTGTACCAATGGCATGGCGTTGTATGGAACCTTATCCTCTGTGAGCGTAACACATTCCCATCCGTAGTAACGCGGCATATTAAGTGCTATTTGTTTTTCTTCAATGGTCTTCAGTTGCTTTATTTTTTCATGCATTGCTTGCCTTTCTCGAAATTTTCGGTTCTTAAGAGACATGTTTACAATAGGCGGATATTCTGGAGTCTCAGTATATTCATTCTGCTCAAGCACTGCCGCTTGAGACGAACGTCTAAACAATACATGTTTTAATTTAGGAAATGTTCTGTGAAGCCTAATTAAACGCATATTAAACTTATTAATGGTTTCAGACTGTATGTTAATATTTTAGGTTATTTCTATTTCACTTCACCATTTGACTTTGACAGATATGAGGCGTTTTTCCATAAATGTATGATTATGAAATGTTACTCCGAGCGTTTTCCTGCTTATTCGTGTCGTGCCGTAGCAGCTTTAGTTCCATTAGTATGAATTTTATTTGACATGTACAATGAAAACAAACTTTTCTTTGTGTTACTATGTTGTTGGCCCTGACAAAAGCTGATGCAATTTGTGATTTGACAGAAGCAACCTGCCTGAGATTTATAACCAAGTTTCGTGTCTTGTGCGTTTAGTATTATTTTGTATTACAATCATGGATGACGATATGATATTTGACCCATCCCTGAAGAAAAAGAAGAAGAAGAAGACCGGCTTTGATATGGACGCGGCGCTCGCGGAGCAGGGCGAGAGCACGAGCGTCGAGGCACCCGTGGACACAGGTGACGTCGACGTGCCCGAGGACGATAACCTCGATTTAGACAACTTCGGTAAGAAAAAGAAGAAGAAAAAGAAGACTTTCAACTTGGAAGAGATAGAAAACGCGTTGCCCGAGGTGAAGGAGGAGAGGCCGCCGGCTGAGGAGCCGGAGCAAGAAGAGGAGCTCGACGATGATCTGGACTTGGTCATAGACTTGTCGGCCAAGAAAAAGAAAAAGAAGAAATTGGACGATCTGCTTGTGGACGAGGAAGGAGGTGGCGAGGACAAGGAGAACGTGGAGGACGTCCATGGTGACTGGATCGGCAGCGACCGCGATTACACGTACGACGAGCTGCTCGAGAGGGTGTTCGACATTATGCGCGAGAAGAACCCCAGCATGGTCTCGGGCAAGAAACAGAAGTTCATCATGCGACCCCCTCAAGTTGTCCGAATTGGTACCAAGAAAACATCCTTTGCAAACTTTACAGAAATTTGTAAAACATTGCATCGTCAGCCCAAACATTTACTAGACTTTCTACTAGCCGAGTTAGGTACAAGTGGCTCTGTTGATGGTAATAGCCAGCTTATCATTAAGGGACGTTTCCAGCAAAAGCAAATAGAAAATGTTTTGCGTCGGTATATCAAGGAATATGTCACATGCCATACATGTCGCTCGCCTGACACTATATTACAGAAAGATACTCGGTTGTTCTTCCTTCAGTGTGAAACCTGCGGGTCCCGCTGCTCTGTTGCTAGCATCAAGTCCGGTTTCCAGGCTGTTACTGGTAAACGTGCAGCTATGCGTGCAAAGACTGCATAGAACATTAGTGCATAGTGATAAAATTAAATTACAGTCAAGGATTTGGGGTACACACAGTCTAATTTTTCTTCATTTCCATACCTCAGTGGATTATCTGGTGCTGTATTTCTTGAATGCATGTATAAACTAAAAATGTAATTATTTGGTTCTGAAGGCTTAGGTATTTCAAAGTAGAAGTGATGAAATGTTTGTACCTTTTTGGTAAAGTATTCACTGTATTCAAAATAGAATTGAGGAAAACTTAATTTGGATGATGTCAGTATCTTTGAGTTGTGTAATTTTGATTTTGCTTATTGTTTTCAAATATGTAGAGAAAACCTGTTTAATTATGATTAATTTGATCTGATTTTGCCTGTGTGCACCCCATTCCAATACCTATATTTATGTATAGCTCACTTATGTATTATTCACATTACACAATGTTTTATAAAAAGCCATCGTTTTACTTTCCCCTGGTAGTACAAATGATACAACTAACATTAAAATGTTTACTGTTGTCACTTTCTCAGGATGAAACAAAGGAAAACCAACAACATAGAACAATAACATGTTTTAATGTAAACAAAATTGTGTAAACATGAAACATACAAAATAGTGTAAATTATGTATTATCATATATCATAGCAGATAAATTATCTCTTATAATAAAATATTCATTTCAGGTTTTAAGTGTAGACCATACAATAATATCAAAAATAACAAACTAACAAATTAGCATCAATATAGCTACATAAATGTGATTATCAGTTATTGCGAATGATTTGAGGTTTGTAATCATGCTTCACTGCCTTACTCAAGCTGTCTGCATATAGATCTAAGCGTTGAGTCATAGTGAAACCCCATTTATCTTTGATCTGGCGACACAGGTTCAAGTCGATTTGGGCAATCAGCAAGCCATCTCTTACTCTTGACAATCCTGGAGTCCTAGCTCCATCAGGGGCTGTGGCATAACTAGAGCCATAGAAATGGCCAAAATCTTTATGAGCTGGCTTCCCATCTCCTGAAGTGAATTCATTAGGAAACTGCTCCGAGCCCACTCTATTTATAGCAAATGTGAAGTAACTGTTTGCTATTGCTGCATTGCGAGCCTCAACACCCCACAAATGCTCACTCAAGCCAGATACAGTAGCTGAGGGGTTGAAGACGATCTCCGCTCCATTGATACCAAACATCAACCAGTTCTGGGGATGATGACGTCCATAGCAAATATTGATAGCTATTCTTCCATACTTTGTTTCAAATACCGGATGTCCTGTGTTTCCTTCAAAATAGTAAGTGGATTCATTGAAGTCTCCCACTCGAGGAATATGGTTTTTCCGATGCTTTCCAATCACTTTGCCAAGGTCATTGATAACCACAGCTGTATTCCATATAGTTTCACCATGGACTTCATCTCTTTCTAGAATAGGGGACACAATAACAATATTGTATTTCACAGCAAGGTCTTTTAAGAATTGGGTGCTGGGGCCATCTTCAGCGGATTCCGCAAATTCGCACCAAGGCTGTTTCTCCCTGGTACAAAAAGCAAATGGCATGCTCCATGCCTCTTGTAAGCATAATACATTAACGCCCGCCTCTCCGGCCGCGGCGATCAGCTTGCGTATCTTGTTGAAGATAGCCTCTCTTTGCACCACTATAGGCTTGTTGGTAGCTGTGCCGATTGAGTGTTGTATTACCCCCACTTTCACCAACCTTGGGCTTCTGGTTTCCTCCTGTTGCGCGGGAAATTCGTAAGCCGCGATTTCGAAACCATTATCTTCAGCAAACCTTTGAACTGCAGAATCTATTTCGATCGCGTGGTGATCAGTTCTTCCATAGTGGATACGATTGAATTCCTTCAAGTCGTGACCTGATAGTGAACTTGCTATAAGTTTATCAAGACTCACAATTTCAAAAGAAGCTGCCATATTTTCCATACTTAGTTTGTATTATTTAGTAGCTGTGCTTCAGAACTACTAAACTACTAATAAGAAATGATAAGTTGAAGTTGATTAATTCTTAAACAAAGTTGGACTGAGGTTATCTTATCAACAGGCGACTTCTCGTCCCCATCCATCCAAGCACCATCCAAGTCAAAAATATAAATCAAAACAAATACAATTTTAATGATAATGTATTGTAATATCTTGATAAGAAAGAAAAAAAATCCAACGATTTTTTTATTTAAAGCTATTTGAGTCAATGTTTATGCTGGCCTAAAATGACGAAACCTTAAACTCGTTATCGGTTTTCATAACTACAAATCGGGTGTACTCTAGCTACCGCTAACATAACGTCAAATTGACAACTGACAACAAGTGAAGAACAAGGTTTATGGTTACTCGTTAACAATATTTCAGAATTGTAAAATAATCCTATTTTATAGGAATATTTTGAAGAAATCTGCTTTATTAATAGTATAAAAAATGAATGCATTACCAGCACAACCGACTGGAATTCAGAGTACTGCCGGAGCCGTGCCAATTCGCAATGAAAAGGGTATGTTTTGTCTCCATACTTTTTTATTTTTTACTTAAATTTTGCGAACGTTCATAGGCTCATTTTTATATTAAGTATTATTATAATACGGTGACTTTCGAATATTTTTTTCCAGGTGAAATATCTATGCAAAAGGTGAAGGTGCAGCGATATATCTCAGGAAAAAAGCCTGACTACGCACAAGGCGCGTCATCCTCAGAAGAATCAGATACCGAAGACTTTATAGAACAGCAGAGACCAGAGCGCAGGCAGCAGACATTACCACAAATCATCAGTAGAAAGGATGAACAGAGTGATTCAGAAGGAGAGGTAAAACTATCTTCACAATCTGCACCATTTACCACTAACTTACACTCCCAGGTAAACCTAAAAAGTAAAAAAGGAATTCTGGGAACAACAAAATGAAGCACATTTTAATATGAAAGAAGAAAACCTGCAACCATATGATGCACTTCAAACCCATTTTCTTACTTTTAATTGCACCTCAGATTAGCCACTCCAAATACATACCTGCTTAACTTACTTTATAAATATCTAAATACTGTTACTGGTAACATTATTTTTGTAATATTTGGTTAAGTAAATTTTTTGCTTTCCTATAGTTTCTTCAACCTTGTCTTTGTCTTCAACCTTCTTATGGTTTTGATATCTAACAATTATTTAAATAGTTATCTTCAATTATTTTGGTTATTGTGACAAATAGCTGAATAATTTACACCATCACTTGCGTCTTATATGGTATACATGTCTTGTGTAGTATGCATTACAATATTTGGCAGTCAAAGGTTCAACCTTTCGTGGTTTGTAAATGGACCGCAGACCGCACTGTTGCTGACCATTGTCCTATGGCCTAGTGGGATGGAAACATTTCAGTGTTTTGTTTGGTGTAGAGGATAGTTTATGTGATTTATGTATGTTTAAATGGCAGTAAAAGAAGGAGGGATTGCTTGTAAAAACATAATATGTTTCAAACCGGCTTGGGCTACCTTGCATATAAGTAATAGAGTAGCAAAGTAAATATTTTTTGTTTATCGAGCTATATAATAAAGCAGTTTTCGTTCACATGCTGAAAATTCCTATATTCGTGTGTTTGTCTTAAAGGTTGACGACCCTCGTCTGCGCCGTCTGCGCGTGGCCGCGCGCTCCCCGCCAAGGCGCGCCGAACACAAGCCTGAGATCATCGATGCAGAACCAGAACAAGAGTCTGCCTCTAGTGCTGAGGAAGCTAAGGACAGCTCGGAAAGTGAAGATGAACTTGATGATGAAGAAATCGAGAGGCGCCGACAGGCACTTAAAGCTAAACTTGCTGCCAGGTTTGTACTGTTTGTATAAAGTCTAGGGGTCCCTTAATAGGTACACTGAACCCATTTAAGGTTGTAATTGTCTCTTAAAGGTATATGTATTGTTTAAGGTCTAGTTTAATTTACCTAATTAATTGTTACAAGTCGGTAATTTTTTTTATATCATTTATAGAGAAGCAGAGAGGGAAGTTCTTGGCAGAGAAGATGATGAGGAAATGTTGGAAGGTGACAAGATGGAGAGTGGCTCATCTGACACAGAGTATACTGACAGTGAAGAGGATACAGGTAAGAACACTGCCCATAAATGTTTACGGTTAAAATATTTTGAGAATTCATATATAAGTGATCCCTTAATATCATGACATATCCATTATTGTGGGTACTTGACAGAAATAAAAAATCAAGTAATATCAAAACTAATTTTGATTTATTTCTAAACTTTGCCTCTTAACTTTGGCAGAAGTAGCTATTTTAGTAAGCCAACCAATATGTAAGGTTATTTATTTTTATTGAGCCTATCTATTGGCCATAATAATGAAACAATATTTAAGCTACATAATTGTTTGATGTTTTAGGTCCCAGAGTGAAACCTGTGTTTGTAAGAGCTTCAGACAGAATGACTGTGGCTGAAAGGGAGCGCAAATTGAAGCAACAAAAGAAAGAAGAGTCTGAAGCAAGGAAAGAGAAAGAAGAACGGAGAAGGGATGCATTGAAACTTGTTGAAGACACTATTCGAGCAGAGCAAAGGAATACACAGGTAGTTAATTCATTTGATGCTACATTCTTCTTCTTCTTTTATTATTTGTGGCGTATCAAGTCGTTATAGTGACGACAACTTCGCCAATGTCAATGTAAAATTTTTTATTAAAAAATCTTGTGACAAAATGTCGGCAACGTTGTACGGTAATGGTCAAAGACCCCCCTCCCCCCCCTGTCGGGCTCTTAGCCAACGGTCAATGATATCCCTCAGAAACTGCCAGGAAATCATTAGCCGTTGCCCAGGGCGCACCGGACCAAGCACTGCTCTTCCCCCCGGACGGATCCAAAAACGAACCGCAGCTCTTAATCACACGTGGAGGTAACCCGACTCGCACCCCTTCTGCTACATTAGAAATTCTTATTTTATTTATAGAAATCATTGACCCACATGAAAATTAATCTTATGACGAAAACAACACTGCATTACTTACAACAAACTCTCACCCTCTCACCTGTCAGTATGTTAACTTTTACACGCTCCCCTACCCTACGTTGTGCCATTGGCATGTTAGTTTGACGTTCTCTATCTCTAGTTACAGATTAATTAGATATATGGATCACTGAAGAAACTAAAGTCATTAAGAAACTATTCAGAGTATTGTCTCTGGCCACCTGTTATACCATTCCTCTGCCATGGAGTACCTTTGTCGGCAGATTGTACCTATAAACCATATAGACTAAGGGTGGCAAACATTTTTTACTGAATGTGGCGTTTTTTATGCGGATAATAATAATTTGGCTATAGAAATCTTTCTGTGGTGATTTGAGGGACAAAAATTAACCCTTGATCAAGCACATTGATTCGTAAATTATGTGCATGCTCCAATACTTTTGTTGCGTGCCGTCTTTGGCTTAACGGGCCGTTGGTTCGTCATCCCTGGCATGTACTGTGATACAAATAAATCTCCACTGTTGCTTACAGGCGGAACAGAAAGAAGGCAACATCAACGACGTGTGTACCGACGACGAAAATGACGAGCTCGAGTATGAGGCGTGGAAGCTCCGCGAAATGAAGAGAATAAAACGGGACAAGGAGGAGAGAGAAACGTGAGTCTATATTTTTTATCTCTCATTGCCATTGATATAAAATTCTGGTAGGTAGTGTATATGCGACATATGTACAACAATCACACACCTTATTAATATTAATTAATAATTAATGTAACTCACACTGAACATTTTTATGTGGAGTTTAGATTTCACACCTCATATACGAATAAGTATCGCCCAACCTCTGTCATTCTCAGAGAAGGCCAGGTGCCCAGCCGGACGTTATATTATATCCTGGAGATGATGAAGCGTATAAATTTGTGGTGTGCGATATACCTAGTCTTGTAGACATGACACAGTCCAGTAGCAACCTTTATTGTTTGATTAATCTCTTCATGCATGTATGTTTCCAGTGCGGAGAAAGAGTTGCTGGCCATAGAACGCATGCGCAACATGACGGAGGAGGAACGCCGCGTGGAACAACGCGTCAACCCCAAGCTCGTCACCAACAAGTCTGTCAAGGGCAAATACAAGTTCCTGCAGAAATACTATCACAGGTCAGAACACCCTAATGACGTATACTATTTATAATTATAGCTTGATAAATAGAATTAACCAAAATGTTTATCTTTTTTTGTCTGGAGACTAAATTTAACGGATTAATAGCTCAGGGTATCAAAAAATTACAAAATCAAGGCGGTTTTTTTCTGAGATATTTTTAATAACGTATTTAATGTTTCCACAGAGGTGCATTTTATCTGGATAAGGAAGAAGAAGTATTTAAACAGGACTTCTCTGGACCAACATTGGACGATCACTTTGACAAGACTGTGCTGCCCAAGGTAAGTCACTTGTTACTGTATCATAAGCTTATCACCAGGGATCGTAAAATGCGAACAAAATTCACTGAAGTACTAAGTAAGAAGGAGTAAGAAGTCATCAGTAAAATAATATTTAATTTGTATTATTTTAGTTCCTAATATTTTAGTTCATCAATTAAGAACCATCTCCAACCCTAACCGGTTGTCATACGTCATTTCAATGGATTTTGCTCGCATTTTACGATCCCTGCTTATCACTGTCCACTATGTATTAAAAAAAAAGATTAGACTGAAGATATTTTTACAGTCGATATTTTTTTTGCTTTCAAACTTATCGGGAGCAAAGAAAAAGCATAGAATGTACCAGTTGCTTCTCGTCCCGCGCAGATGATAAAAGCCCATCAAGGGAAGGGGCGAAATTCTTTTGAATCATGTTATAGGCGACGCAGCTAGCAATCCATCATGATTCCCCTTTCCACCTATACGCCTACATTCATGCTAAACGTGGCCTTTAGGTCTTGTTACCTTTTTATATATTTTTTTTTGCTTGGAATGTTTGTGCTTAAAAACAACGGGTTGGACTCCGGGAGTGCCGGCAGACGTGAAAACTGCACACACGCATACTCGCGCAACCGTGGTAGAAAGAGAGGGGGATATTACTTCCTCTCCTATGCCATGCCGGCGGTCTACTCTCCCTCCGTCTTACGAATTTTCGATCAGGTCACGTGTGCTGACGCGAGTTTAACATGTTTTATCCATCCCAAAAAGTGCACAACGCCGCTAAAGAAATATACACTTCAAAAACAACTTCATACTCCTCTTGTTTGCAGGTGATGCAAGTAAAGAAATTCGGCCGTTCAGGCCGTACAAAGTACACACACTTGGTTGACCAAGACACAACCGAGTTTGACTCGGCGTGGAGCAACGAAGGAGCTGCAGCCAGGTTGACCAACATAAGAGGCGGAATGAAACAGGTCTTCGACCGGCCGTCTGCTAAGCGGAAACATAGTAACGTATAGCAGTCCTGTAAATAAGACTAGTGTATATGAAGTGTCCGAGACTGGTGCAGTGAAAGTTAGTGGAACTTTTCCTGTGTGCATGTTTTGTTAAATGTGCGGATGTGTGAATTGGTGTGGGTTTGGAGCATTAAACCAACCGGAGAGGCTTACGTTTCTATCTAATCCAACATCCGCTGAAGTATTCTCGGTCATTGTAGGACAAACGGTATATCTATGTACAATTGAAAATAATTGTAATTAATTTAAGAACTTAGGAATTAACGATTATATTAAAAGAACATTTTTAAGTTAATTAAAATATGAATCGAATTGTTATCTTTTACTTAGCAACCTTAAAATGAATAATTGAGGGGTGTTGTCAAGTTTTTTTTAAATGAATACTCCTTCGAAAGTTTGTATGATACAACAATACCTTATAAACCTTTTTTACGGTTGGAAAAAACTATAGCCCTTAATATTATAATAATTTCAACTTGATACTTTCACACCACACGTTCCTGAAAGAATAACATACATACATACATATTTATACATACGGGTAAAGAATAACCAAACTTAAAAAAAATATTTTAGATACCAAGTTTTTTGCTGACTGTACTTGCATTGTCATCTGTCCTACATGTGAACCAAATTTCAGGTCAATCAGACAAACCGTTGAAGAGTTCCCTCCTGTGGAGACGGTCCTGGCTAGACTACCAGATTATTGTATTGTTATCTGACTTACACAAGTATGCAAAATTTCAGCTCAATCGGATGAAGATTTCTTCTTCAAAATTGAATTGCAAGATTCCACCCGGGATACATACGTCGCAAGTTAATACAAGGCTTGTAAAAAGGATCTAGACAGACAGAAGGCCAGAGATATGGGTTCCTTTTTTTCCTTTTGAGGTACAGAATCCCAAAAATGCATATAATACCTACTATTCCTCATTTTTGTCTATTTCCAGTTACCAGTAATAACAGGTCAAATCTAAGACAAAATGGGGCCACTTCCAGTGGTTGGTTTAAATTAAAATGTAGAATGAATGAAAATGCACGTACAATCAACGAAAGGGACAGTCAGCAAAAAGTTATTATCAATTATTTTTTTACAAAATCTTCGATAAATACGCAAAAGGATTGACGCTGCTAAGCCCACCTGAGCCATTAACACGCTAAATCTCACCTATTGCCATCAAATGATTCAGCACAAAAATCAAAGACGATGACACACGGCTTCTGTTAGGTTTTTCGCATCACCTTTCATTAAATCCTAACACATGAGCTCATCTATCAACGCTAGGAGCAATTAATTTAAAGCGACGGTGCTATATTTACATACCATACTGATGAGCTGAAATAATTGGTCACTTTTCATACAAAGCTGTTTTGGTAGAGTTTTTATCCCGTTTGGCAGCATTTTTTTCAACGCTACACGTATTTTTAACAACTGATCATAGATGGCGCTAGTACTCACGTTAACGCTCCACACATGGTTTTACTTTGTTAAAGGCGCTACTCTCTATAGCTAATAAGTATATTCATGACGTGGTAAAACTAGACGACGCAAGCGACCACCGATCAGGGGTCCGATTTTTAAAAGCATATGTGTAAAAAAGCCATCTGAAAGTGGTGAAAAATAAAGATTAGAACAACAAGCTCTTATTAAACTCGGCAACTACCTAGTCGAAAATAATTTGAGCTGTCGTTATGTAGCATACATAGATTTTTTCACTTTCGTATGGTAAGTACAGTCGAGGGCATACTTATCGATACAGCCATCATGTCAAATGTATGTGTCACAATCTTTATTGTTTATTGCATAAAGGTGTATAGATGTTTTTGAGGTCTTGGTATCGCACATATATTTATGCCTTTGATTGTACCTACTTTCGAGAGATGTGCTTTCAAAAATCAGGCCTCTGTAACGGAGGACGGAGTTGAATGTTTATCGGCTCTTCAGGCCAGCACTAGTTTAAATCTGACTATAACCTGTGATAGGTTTTTTTAACGAAACAAAGCCATTTTTTTTTTTTTTTTGTTGTTTGTTGAAATAACACTCGAAAATACCATTGAAAGGTGGTAAAAATCAGTGTGTTGCTATAAAGTTACTGTTCAAATGAAATTTTTGACTAGTTCACGAGATTAAATGGAGCTATAATTTTCTTCAACTCCGCTTATAACAATTTTCACCACTTCACTGCTTTCAAGAATCGGACCCCTGGTTCTCCGACGTAACCCCTCGGAAGCCACAATGCATCAGCTTCCCGGCATGAGCCCGAGATTCATCACTAGAGCCGCGAGCTAGTGAGTTCACACGGCTTAGAGTTAGATCTGTGAACTTTTATCGTTAGGAAGTTTTATATTTTACGGCCTCGGCCGCAGCGACGCTCGGAGATTTAACTTGATTTATGTGTGGGGCCAGTACAGTCACTTTACGCGAGGACGACGCGGAATCACGACGTAGGGGATTGTCTTAACGAATATAAACAGATACATAAGTAAACATACAGGATCGTTTTAATATATTTTTCATTAGCTGCCGACGGGGCTTGGTTCGCTCTTGTTTGAATTGACTCACGTGTGTACTTGTATGTACGTTTCCATTGAAAAAATAAACAATGGCTGGTCGTATGGAACGATTTAGTACTAACCTACTGATTAATGCGAAGTGGGTGAGAGACCTACGACAGGATGGATTCTCATGTGTTCTTTTCTGATATAGGTAGGTACCTAGTATAGAAAAGTAACTCTAACGCTCATAACCAAATAAAAAATACAATAATTGATAGAATATTGGCGACCTCTTCCAGTTATACTGATATTTACATACATTGTAACTGTGCATACATTTTTGGTGTACCTACGAGTGGAATGTGGCTAATTAAATTGTCCAATTCAGTATTTAAATGACATTGTTTGAAATGAATGGGAACATATAACATAGTTTTAATTAATAATTAGCAGTTATTTCAATTTTAACCAAAATAAAGGTTCCAACTGACCTGAAAGCAAAGCAGATATATCTAGGCAGTTAAAATATTTACGTTACGTGGCATTAACCTACATTTGCGTGAGCGCAGGTCAAAGTAGCCATATCGCAAAATTTTGTTACCAATTGTTAAAGCCATAACAGGCATTAATGTGGGGTTGTAATGGCTTGTTCGCGCTCAGACACAAAACGAATGGGGATTATAAAAACGTTTATACGTGATAGCATTTTAAACGACATCCTAATTGTTATTTTCGCCAATGAAAAAGACAAGGGACATTCATCTCTCTTATTGCCGATACAGAAATAATGGTACACTTCCGAACAACTGTGATCTTTGTACGAGTCATATCAAAATCTGGAAGTCACAATGCCAACGACAAGGCTTTGCGAGAAAAGATCTGGTGCTATCCCTATCGCAAATGAGTCTGCCCTAAAGCAATCTCATCGTAATAAGGGCAATCGAATGAAGGATAGATAAAAACGAACGGCACCGAGGGTGCGGGCTTAATTATGTAGATATCATCAAGCTGCAGCCACGACTTAATTGCTCAGTTCGAACATCACGGGTTCACGAACCGTCTACAGTGAGTTTTGAGAGTGAAATCAAAGTTTTAAACGCCTCTCGCAATGCTAGCGGGTAGATGATAAAAGTTTGGCTCCCCTGTGGACATTACACGATGTTTGTTGGGACGTGGCGCGCTTCTCTAAGCTTAAGGGTAGGGGCGACGGTCGTTTTACCCGGTACCTGGACGACCTAATGTTAACTAAACTTTGTTATGTAACTAATAACTACAGCTGTTAAAATGCGATGATAGTGCTGCGGCCACTAAAGTAACACCTTTATGAAACCTAATTAGTCCTAAGTTGGTTTAACCCGACGCGGAATGACCGGCGCGTATAAAGTACCTAGAAAGGCCATGCTTATAAACTTACCTGGACGCACTCGAGCGCCTACGACGGAGCATCCTGTATGAACGCATTCATCAACATTACTGCTAATGCAAGAGCCATTGAGACATCGCTGTCAGCTAAATGACGAAAAATTGTTATAAAATTCTGGTTTCAGTCACCAACGGATTATATTGCACTCATAAAATATAAATCCTACGCGACCTACGTTGTTTGTGGTTTGAACTGCACAATAGGTATAAAGGATTTTTTTTGACTAAAACCATTAAATGCCGCAAAGAGAATATATTTGACGAAATTCTACATTGAAGCGAAACATACGAGGTTGGAAGCTGGCGGAGGTTGGCGGTAATACGTCGGATCCGGTTGCGGCCCCGATCTGCTGCGCACCCCGTGGTGATAAGTGTACGTGCGACCAAACTTAGCGCCTGGAACAGCCTTAGATTCCCACAAGCGCCAGCCGTATACATTGGTACTGGTTTCACAGAAATTGTAACGGTCTTCAGGCTTCACGCGATTTCTCACCTTTAAGTACTCGCGACGACCCCCAACGGGTAGATTCGTACGTAATATGCCACTTACGCTCTCTTCAATTGGTTTCATGACTGGTTCCGGCTTAAAATCATTTGCTGCATCGCGTTTTATTGCAGCTAAGCCGAGGATGGCGCCATCGCGTAGAGCCTTTTTCCGTCGATTGACTCCACTGGCCTTAAGGTGATTGACCAATGGAACCAATGATTTCTCTATTTCTGATCTTCGAATGTGAGAATGTGTAAGGGGTGAGTCGCTTAGTTTTTTGTGTTGTGCTGCTTTCTGAACTTTGTCTTGATTCGCTATAAACCACGCGACACGTTTCTCAGTTTCTTTGTCAAATTTTTCTGTCATGAACATAAGGACACTCGGGTTGCTAAAATCTTGCGGCATTTTTAAGATTTAATATTATGAAAATTAAAGTGAAGGTAAGAATATAAGGTAAAAAATGTAAAAATAATATAACAATATTTTTTTTTATAAAAACTTCACACGTAGGCACGTCATGAATTATGTGAAGGTTTGTCGAGTGACAATACTTTTTTATTTACTTTATGAAATAGGATGGAAATGGGATGGAAGGGTGGCATAATAAATGACCATTCTATTCTATTCTATTCATAATATTTTGGGCAAAAACTTATATAGTTATTTTGCCGCTGATACCAAAGATAATGTGTTCATAACTTTATGTCTATTGTGGAGTAGGTAACTTTTTATATATGTCTATGCACACTCACAGTATACCGAACTAAAAAGAAAATTTCTTAGCTATGAGTGGCAATTGCCAGTGAATTGCCATCATATTGCGATTGTCATTTGTAATATACCTATTTACTTACATTTAAGTAAAAATATACCTAAGCAATATATTGACAAAACACAATAAAAACAAAAAATAAGCAAAACTGTAACATTACTTCTTTTTCAATAAGCATATAAATAATTGTAGGTATAATAACTTAAGCTTAACGCAGCCATAAACATGCCGCTGCCCACTAATCCACTATATCTAGCTTTCCTACTGGAAAACTACGAGAAGGAAGCACGCCTCCGTATGGCTTGGGGCTCGAAGCATTCCGAACAATTTAAAAAGGCCGCCACGTTCAAAGGTGAACCGAAGAATTACAACCGCGCCGACATCGAATACACCCGAAACGTAGCTGGATTAGCGACTACTACTCGCGACCATATCGTCTCAAGTCGTTACAGAATGACTGTACGGACGCCTGACTACCTAGCAGTAAAAGCGGATAGTTCCAAAATTGAAGACCCGGTCATGATGCCTGTTGATAAAGATACAAAGAATCTTATTAACGAGAGCAGAGAGGAATATTTGAAGCGACGGTATCAAATGGATCCTGAGGATAAGTTCTATTATCCAGAGACTGGGAATTTTCGGTACGGATGGAGGTTAAAGGATAGTATGATCCAAACAAAGAAGCCGGCGCATCCCAGAGTCAACCACATGGCTTCCTCTATGTTTTCTAAAGTTGGCCTGCAACCAGACCCCTATTATTATAGCGATCCAAATCAGCTGAGTAGGGGTGGAATTTGCCCCTAATTTACTTTAATTTGTTTAAGCATGCAAAAACAAAACTTATAAAAAACTGAAATAAGTAGATATAAGTACGTTGTAACTCTTATGATCACTTTTCGAGGTGGTATTTATTGGTAGATTAGATATAGATTTAAAACCATGTTGCTAAGCAATTACTTTTGATTTGTAAGTTTCAAAGACAAGTTAAGTTGCAATAAGTTATAATTAAAGGGTTAATAAAAATATTTATAAGGAAAATACTTAAGCGTTTCTTTGATGGGTAAGTTAAAATAGCAATCAGTTACAGGATATTTCATTAGACTCTTAAGCAGGTTAGTTTGATGTCACGACTTAAAGGTTCCAATGCCAAACACGTCATGGAGGCTAGACTAATTTACAGGATTGTAGGCTTCGGCGCTCTTGAGTCTAGTGTATTGACTTTGTCGATCGGTTTAGGCACATTGAGTAGGTAGCTGCTTTATTAGGTACACTTAATATGGAGAGTGCGAACAATGTTTATCCGTAATCCCACGCGAGCATATGGCTGATCTTCCATATATTTTTAACCAATGAAACATAAATAGTATTTTACAATAATCGAAAGTAGTAGGTAAATGTGTGAAAATTTTTGGTCTGCTTGACCAATCAATTCCGTTTTACTAACAGAAGTCTGTTAGTAAAACGGAATCGATATCCGCCCTCTTTTAACCAGGTCAGTTGTTTTTACATCAAAAAGGTTTAACTTGTGCAATTTACCTTTTTGTAAACACAAGGTTTTGGTAGTGCCACAATTATGTGACGTACCTACGACGTATGCCACTTATACCTATGTCATTGCACGATTTGATTATTCATATTATTATCAATTTGATTGTTTTTGTGTTTTAAGCAAACTTGGCTACTGTTGTACTGTAATTTGAACTGCGAGATAAACTATTAACATGCCGTTACTAGACATAACTAATCCTAAAATTATTAGTTTTCTCCTGGAAAGTTATGAGAAGGAAGCTCGTCTTCGTATGAAATGGAGTAACAAATACGCAAAAGACGGTCAAGCCGCATCGTTTAGAGGTGAACCCAAAAATTATATACACGCTGACATCGAGTACGCGGTCGACGTGGCGGGGATGGCGACCACGACGCGTGACAACATAGTAGCAGCTCGCCATAGATACAAGAAACCGATCAAGGATACCGATCTACTGAAGTTAGGCAAAGCGAAAGAGCAACAACCGATCATGTTACCAGTCGACAAGAAACTCATAGAGCTGAGACGCCAGGAAGGCACAGAACTCTATCTTAAAAAGCGTAGCAAATTGAACCCGGAAGATAAATATATTTTTGCAGAAACTACTAGCTTCACGTATGGATGGAGGCTCAAAGACAGCGAAATGAAGGCACTAAGGCCTAAACACCCCCGAGTGTGTCATATGATTCGAACTATGTATTCCACAGTCGGGCCTCAACCAGATCCTGCTTATTACCAGTCTCCGAACCAACCAACTTCCGTTTGTGATGCGGAAGCTTAAAAATGACTAGATGTTTATTTTTACAATTGACTTGTTTAGGAATAATTTATTTTTAATTATGTTAACGTTACTACAAATATATTTTTAAGTCATTATCTGGTAGATGATAAATAATTATCTATAGTCTATTTGTTTACGTTGAATTTGTTTCAGAATTGCTTATCTATAAAATAAAGAGTTTCGACATAATAAATAATTTATTTACTAAGATTAAAATGTAATATTTATAGCAATAATCCCCAAATGCAAAGTTACACCGCTATTCAGTTCGGCATTAGCTGAGTTCGAAGCTCTACTTGTAAACGTGTCCGCGAATCTCGATTTGCATATTGGATTGTCAACACAACAAGAATTTAGTTGGGTTGGAAACAAGCGCGTTGTGACTAAATAATGTACATTATCACACTTTTTACAGAATGAGACTTAAACTAGTTCTAGTTAGTACTGTTAACTCATAATTTACATTGCTCAGCCAGCAGCTCTCTCATTCTCCGTGTCCAGCGGGAAGTGTACGGGAGTGCCGTCCCCTAATCTCTTGGCTATGGAATTGATCATCTCAGGAGTCGCTTGTCGCAGGTCGTAGGCCAGACCCATCTTCTCAAACAGTCGGATGAAGGCGGTGCCAAAGTTAAAGAAGTCGTAATGCTCAGCCGCTTTGTAGTCGAAGGGGAACGCGTGGTGATAGTTGTGCCAACCCTCACCGAGGGACACTGTTGATACGAAACGGTTCTCTGCTGGCTTCAAATCTCTGTGAAACAAAAACTTGTATTGATATGTGCATCAAAGAAGTACTTACGGTCGGCTTCATGGCATAAAATACGCACTTTTCTATGCAGTGTAAAAAAGTGGGCACTTGTTTATGTTATAGTCTAAGAGCTAGCTACGGAAATAGGTATAAAATTTATAGAGCCACGAAATCCCTCTAGTTAGTATGCCATACTATCATTATTAATTAATTCGAGCGCCTGATGGCTTTTCAGCGGTGGGTAACTTTGGCACTTTTTCCCCGCACCTTGGATGTCCCCTGGCACTACTTTTACCCCAATTGAAACACCTGGCAATGCTATATTCGTATTAAATATATAATTAGCTATTATAGCACACCAAACTCAGAGCTCTATAAATTGCACACCTTCAATTGCACCTCCCCCCCTCGCCCCCCCTTATTACCCATCCACTCTCACACCCACCGCTGAAAAGTTACCAGGCGCTCGATTTTATTAATAATGATAGTATGGCATACTAACTAGTGCTCTATAAATTGTATACCTATTTCCGTAGCGTAGCTAGCTCTCCGTCTATTAGGGATCTGACTGGGCCCATACACACTGTAGGTGAGCACTTACAGTCCAAGACATTACATAAAACTATAAATTTTTCAACAAATGTCAATGCCGCTGCGCACTAATACGCCCGAATGCGTCCAGGCCGCACGCTGCAACGTGGCAACCTGGCAACATACCTAATGCACCAAGAAAAACAACGCAGTCGTCGCTGGGTCGTAGAAAAGTAATTTTGTTTGTAAAAAAGGTTCCATTGAAGTACGTTACTGCTTGTTCAGATGGTTACTTGTTATATGGCTTGTATCCGAAAGCGTGGGCCAGACTGTTGACCGTAAGCTCGCTGTGGAACGTCAGGATGTAACGGATGAAACACTGCCACGCCACCGCGGTCCGCCAGTCCTCGCCCCAGCACCACACGTTGATCATCGTGGGCAGATAGTAGCAGAACAACAGCTTGAACCAGTTGAAGTACCTGAAATGTATTCGAATGAAGTCTCAAGTAGGTATGTAATGGTAGCTATACCTACGTGTTCAAAAGGTGTGGTGGGTTGGGGAGAAAAATCTTGAGCTTTGATAGCAGTTTAGTACGCGGGAACCGTATACCTACGTTTGGTTTTTTGGCACAAAATTCACGCAAGCACTGAATCCGGTCTCATTACCTTTTTTAATGACACGAAAAAAGGAAATAGCGAATGTTCACCGAACACTGGCAATACCATAGGGATTAGAGACACGTTGGCAACCCGGAAGGCTAAGAACTTAAAAGAACTTTTACTAGGAGTTGAATAAAATCCCGGTATGAACCTTACTTTTCATAGAACCGCAACAATGGATCGTTTACAATATCGCTCATGTCCATTTGCTTGCCGCGTTTGAGTACTTCGTCGTTCTTCTTCAACATAAGCCAGCCGATGTGTGAGTAGAACAGGCCGCGGTTGGCGTTATGCGGGTCAGCGTTTGTGTCGCTATATTTGTGATGCACTCTGTGATCGCGAACCCAGTTATAAAGGGAATTCTGAAAACATTACAGTTAAATAAATAAAAATAAAAAGAGAAGTTGTGCTAGTTTGAAGTAAAGTGGGCAGTAATTAACTCACAGGTACTTGTTTTAATTCATAACAAAACGTTTCATATTTGAAACTTATTATTGTTAGCCCAGATTCAAACAAGCTTCTTTACAGATTTCACAGGTATTTAAAATTACCTGAAAGCCCGGGCGTTTTTACTGAGTCTTAATGATAATGAGCTTGAGAGATTCTGTGGATTAAGCTTTTGTTATACCTGGCCAGCGCTTGAGTAGCACACTAAAAGAAATATTTTGAGTGGTAGAGTGGCTTTGTAGGCTTTGTGAGTCCAGAGGCGGTGCGCGCCGCCCGTCACCCCGAAACCGCTCGCCACGTACATTATACAAGCTGAAAAATGAATTATACGTACGGGAATAAGTTCACCCTAAAATCTAAGAATAACAATCCGAGCAAACAATCAAAATTCATCAATCACGGACCCTCTCATTCAATCATATTCACCAAACAAGTCTCAAGGGATCAAATTGATTTATTGATAAAGGTAAAAATATTCTGACTCGGCCAAAAATTATTTAAAAGCAAAACTCACCAAACACAACCGTCTGCCATTTCACGGGAAGGGCGTAATGGTACGGCCAGTAAATAAATAAAATGTGATAAAGGGTTATCAAAATAAAATTCACCCATTTAATTTCGTTTTGGAATCCTAAACTCTTTTCGAAACTTCTGAACGTTTCGCTTAGGGAAGGCCGCGTTTTCACTTCTTTCTTTTCCATAATTTTATCGTTATACTCGACAAACACGCGCACTTTGTTGTACTTATTCTGCCGAAGTGTTTGAATTAATTTCAAAACTTTTAAGTACCTGTTTATAATTAACTAGTTACACATTGATACTATTGTCGTATTGTGTTTGGTTAGCGTTCAGTGGGAAGAGGAAAGTGTCATGTAGAAATAGTAAAACATCGTATTACGTTTTAGGATTTTAAAGCTCTGTCGACTAAATAGGTACTTAAATAAGATGCAGGATACGAAGTAGAATGCGCTTTCATAATTATTATGCATTTGTTACTTGAATTTAGGCATATTCAATATCAGATTTTTATAGCAGCTACCGTTTTTTACTTCACCGATTTGGTTGATAATGGTAGGTTTAATGTTAATGGATACTATTATTTGTGGTACATACTTAAATGCATAAAGTTTTAAAATTTAATTAAGTGTAATGAACCCTTGATTGGTTTATTTTACACTCTTTAACGTCCAATGCACTGTCAATTGTAACATTATTTATAAACAATACTTACCTAATTACATTAATTCAAATACTACTACTTACTTAATTGTATTAATTATACAAGTTAAGTAAGTTAATTTAAATCCCTGTTTTCTATAATTAGGCCGTAACACTATTATATAGACTTCAGGCGATAAAGACACATTCATACAAGTTCATAAAAATTCATACATTAAATACAATATTTTAAACGTTTGATTTAAATATTTGCCGGGAATAAAAGAGTTAATAGTAAAAAACAAAATACCTAACATTGTTTATCTAATATCGTGATAGCAATATGCTTTTGATTCGCTTGTTTTACGAAATTCTTACAGTGGGTTTATGATTTTCCACAACTTGAGGCCTATTTTATTACTTCT
The DNA here is from genome assembly GCA_949127965.1 of Pandemis corylana. Classification (NCBI taxonomy): domain Eukaryota; kingdom Metazoa; phylum Arthropoda; class Insecta; order Lepidoptera; family Tortricidae; genus Pandemis; species Pandemis corylana. Next base: position 7,260,838 of record OX421866.1, on the reverse strand, counting down.
CTGATATCTAGGTAACAGTATGTAATATCGTCTCTATTTGTTGTAACAAAATGATCTATTTTGGAATATCTTTCCTTCTGACCTTTCGTTCTTCGATGGAGTCCCTTCCTAAGGGCGCCGGGTCAAATGGTAATTTTCATTGTTTTGTGATTTAAATATGTGAATTATAATGATTTCTATCATTAATACACAGTGTTCTTAATGACTCTCTGTTTAATTTTATTCAAGTAATATTTAGCTAACAAACATACTCTGTAACAATAATATTAATCGTACTAACCGTCTAGCTAGCCGGAATCGAACGCAACCTCTGGCCACGTATCAAATGACTAGTCACTAACCGCTTAGCGAATAGCTGTCTAATTTTCTAAAGCTTTTTTAATGAAATAGGGCGGTAAATGGGCAAGTTGGTCACCTGATGGTGGGTAAGTAGGTAATGTCGTTCGGTACTCGCAATACAAGAGGAATGTAGATGGGTTGCCAGCCTAGACGGCTAAGATACGCTAGGAATAACTCATCGGAAATTTCACTGACTGTCTTACTCTCTACGTCGGAACTTCGCGCAGCGCATGCACTGCTGCTTGGCGGCAGGATTAGCAAGTAAGACGATGGTAACGACATTGTATCTCCTCTCTATAGCTGTCTTAAAATAGTCTTAAAATAAATAATAGGGAGGTAACCCCAGAGTTGATATCTGGTCACTTTTCATAAAAAAATGTACCTATAGGAAGTTATTTATGCTCGTCAGTGTAGTGGTAAGTTGTGGCTTTGTTATTCGAAACGAGGTTACGACTTTTGTTGGAACCTTTTGTCGGAGCTCGTCGACTTTTATTTGCAAGTCGGAGGACTGTTCGTGCGGCATTGGACTTGAAAATTAATGATTTGCTGCAGCCCTCGGCGAGATGGTTCCCAGCAAAGCTAATGGCTGCGTTTAACTTCCCGTTTGATTTTCCAGAAAAGTTATTCACGTACCATTAATTACCCGGACTTTGTTGTAAATTATTGCCCTAGAATTATTAAAAGAAGCGGAAATTTTGATCCCTTGAGTAGTAAGGCCCTTTAATGGCCCCATTATCGGAAAACGTTTCATCACTTTACAACGTTAATAACGTTCCGAATGTCGAATTTGTCTGGGTTTGATTGTTTTATTTATTTATCTACACGATTTACACAGTTCACGGGTTCCAAGTGTATTAGTTACACAACTAACAAATTTATATTCAATCTCAGAAGCTGTCTTAGGAACATCGATATAAAAGGAAGATAGACAAAACCTATTACTACTGTCACGTGTATAAGATCACGTTACAAGATCAGTGGGAAAAGCGTAGTCCCGTAAATATAGCAGTCATGATTTTGATAACGCGGACCTCAGTTCTAGAAAATGTTTGAAATAAGAAATAAGAAACGTTTATTGTATAAAACCGTGTACAATTGTGATAACATGATTTTTATAAGTTTCAACAGTTTATATCCATTTCGGACGTACGTTTGTGATATTTAGATTTATTATTATGAATTATTAGGTAATATCTTTATTTTATTAATTTGTACAAAAGTATTCAAGTTATAAAAGCACATAGAAAGCAAAAAATCCTTAAGTTTATTTTTAAATTTATTACCATCTAAAGATTTTATGTATTCGGGCAAATGATTATAAATCTTTATACCGTTTACATAGGCGCTCTTTTTAAGAATATAGCTAGAAGGTCGGACTATACACATATCATATTTATATTGTGATCGTAAGTTTTTCTTTAAATCGCTTTTCTTTGTAAAATATTCATTATGTTCTTTAACAAACAAGCAAATTTCAAGTATACATATATACGCATGTTAACGTTAATATTTTATTATTTATAAAAATGCTTCTTACAGAATCCATATTTTTAACATTATAATATAATACGTAGACATTTCTTTTGTAGTATAAATGTAGATTGAACATTAACCGAATAACCCCAAAATATTACACCATATGTAAGAAAAGGATAAACTTTACCATAGTATGCTGTCTTTGCTACCTCCATTGATGTTATATTAGACAAGATTAAAAGTAAGAGCACTGGGCCCGTGTGGGAACTATAGCCCAACCCCCTCGTTCTGAGAGAAAGCTTGCGCTCAGCAGTAGGACGTATATACTGGAGATGATGATGATGATGATGCAGTATGAGTTCTGTTAAGTACCTACCCAAGAGGATTCAAATGGAGCTCTATTGCTTTTGCTCATCTGTCTGTCCGTCCGTCTGGCTATTTCTCTGTCGCAAGCGGTAGCTACAGCCCGCGAACGGATATTTTTTTAACCGTACCTACCTACTTGTAGGTTTGCTTGATGTTTATACGTACAACAACGGCAGGGTCAATATTCATCTTTTTTAAGGCGTTTTTCATTATTATCCTAATAGCAAATATTGTTGAAAGAGTTGTTTAGAGTTTACCTTTATGAAAACGGCAGACAGTGCTGATACTAACCCCCTCATTCATAAACGCTTCTGCTAACTTAGCAATCGTTGGTCCTTATCTGTCACTTTGACATTTACCTTTCACAGATAAGGACAAACGATTGCTAAGTTAGCAGAAGCCTATAGAGCGTTTATGAATAAGGTGGTAAGTATTTGAGTGATCAAAATGCTCGAATATTCACCTCACAATTGCCATTGTTCATTTTTTTTAAGCTGTGCTTTTAACACCTTTATTTGATAAAATTCAATTGCTATGCCATTTATATGCTATGTTGCTATTTCAAGCAACTAATTTGAATATTATGCTTTTACGTAGCTTTGTTAATTAATAATAAATATTTTTTCGCTGTTTGATAATTCGTGAATTTAGGCAGAATCCCAATCGCCTTCGTTCGGCTGGCTATAAAAAAAACGGCTTTGTCTATGGTTTTGTAGATTTGACAGTGACACGTGACAGTTGCCGTAGCCAAACTTTTTTTTTCATTTTTGTGGCAAACATTCGATGCTGGATTCTGTCTAAAAACCCGGTCGTTCGGTCAAACAAAGGTTCAAAGTACTTTTACAAAAATATCTGCAATCATAAAGTATTTTTGAAATCGGACAAGATAAATCGGATAATTGATGGTTTTCCTCGAAATGGTTTTCGAATTGGAGCATACTAAAAAAAATGAACAATGTTAATTGTACGAAACTCTTCTATGGCTCCAACTCGCATTTGGTTGGTTTTTTTGCGTACTTTATAATTAGAATAAACTGTAGCACTTATAGACAACAGTCAGGAGCATTAAAAGCTTCTGAATACATGTGTAAGGAATACGATAGGGATTAATTAATGACCTGTCTTAGACTCAGAGAACATTAGTTAGTGTCCACCGCTTTAAGTTTTGAGTCATTATCATTTAGCAGTAGCACTAAAAACCTTCTTTTTCAAGGATTCAAAGGAAAAAACTTATAATGTGTCTTAAAATGTGTGTGTATAGAAACATTTTGTAACCCACACTAAAAATAAATCTGAAAAACAGGGGTGTTTTGGAGTGGGCACTCAAATTTCTAGTCAATGCGACCACTAGTAGTGAGTGTAATTCGACTTGCGAGAAATGACTCAAACATGGATAGAAAGTTAAATAAAAGCTTGAAATAAGTGTTGATTTTGAATTCAGAAAAATGGAACCGATTTCCTTTAACTAGGTCAGATGGATAAGTCACATTAACGCGAAGGGTGTTCCATGCGGGCTCCCCTCCATTAACGCTCATGATAAAACACCAACCCGAATTAATACCAAGAAAACAATGAAGCACGTCTCATAACAATGTTGCTTTCGTAACTCATACTTGAGTAGATTCCCTCCCACTAGATCACCTTTGTTGTTATATTTATTGCGCTCATAGTCTTTTGCGAGCATGAGAGCGTTATTATTACATAAGAACATTTCGCGAATTACAGAGAATTGTGGTTGGTAGATAACGCAGATCGTTGTTCGTGTGCGTAATATACGATGCCCGTAATACTTATAAGTATGTTCGAATTAAATAAATGTCTGGGGACAATTGAAACCAAACGATTTTGTCCCAAATTGATGTATCTCAGTGTTTGTCAGTTGTTTACTTACTTAGTTCCCACGCGGGCCAAAACTTAATAATTTAATATTTAATTGAATACACAGAACTATAAAAGATAAAACTTTCTTGATAAAAATATCGCAATTTCTAAGATCTCAATATACCAAAGTTAATGAAGAACAGCGGAAAAAACAGGTCTATTTATCGGTCTCTACGCCAAAAAATACTGGAATCATTAAGCCACAACTACCCCTGCAAACATTTTATATTTTCCACCTCAACGATAGATTGTTATTATCCCTATAGCTCATTTGTTATTCCCGAGGGGATTCTCGTTAATGAAAAATATAACTTCGGCATTGTGGTAATGTAGGCTTATATTGTAAATTTTCCAATTACCGGGCAGATTATTTTCAAGAAATTGATATTTTTTTCGTAGAACTGATATCATATAACTTTTAAAATAGAGTCGTTAGAACAACATCAGTACTACATTATCATCGACTTCGTTTCATAACTATGAATAGACCGACCGTTTAACTGAGTCCTCGCCCGCGCGGCACAGGCACGCGGGGTAGGCGACAAAGGGGGCTGCGTCTCTGTACCCTCACGGGCGAGGACTCAGTTAAGCGGTCAGTCTATAGTTAACATATCGTTTTGAAATAGCTGTTAAAGTTACCAAGTCTGAAACTAGGATGAAGACATCAAAAGAAAATTGTAACTAAGACTTCCTCCGGTCCGGTAACAGATGGATTTACTGACTCAGTAAGGCTTTACCTTCAGATATTGGTATGTTTTATTTACTTTTTGTGAAAGCCAGAAATTGTTTTAAGGCAAAGTGAGACTATAAAGACCAGAAACCAAGTGAGTGCATAATTTTCTATATCGCTGCATTTTTACCTACTGATCATCTTCTTACATCATCATTTACTGGTAGGTAAATCACTTTTTACTAGGTACATTTAAACATCCTGTCAGAAAGTGATGTTGGATGATTCTCTTTGCTCAAATACGCAATGCGTTCACTTTACAGGTCATGCAGGTTCGGGAACAAGCATGTAATAAAATAAATCTTGCAAGCGTCCGCAAGCTGCGGTCATGGCGTATCACTGGGCAAGCCTTGTTCTCCACCGACGTTTAATTAAAACAAAAATGAGTTAAAGTTTCTTTTATTCACTGAAGAAAGCGGCACGATTTTCAGAGAAACATGACTAGTGAGCGCAACATTTTGTTTTAGACTCCATATTTCGCATGAAGCGTTTTAATTTAGCGGGTGTTTTAGCGAACACGTGCCGCTCAAGGACCCGGTAATGGATTTGAATTCTCTCTCACGGTCCCTTTGAAATGTTAGTACAAACACGACAAAGCTGAAACTTTTATGCTTTTCCAATAAAATCGGTTTTGCGTTTCAAAACGGCAAACAAGAATTCAAGGCATCCTATAAGTCAAAGTGTTTTGATAAAGAAATATTGCCGTCGACACCAGAACTTTGAATTCCGTTTTAAACTTTAAAGCATTCATCTTATTCCTACAGTGAAATACAACACTAGTAAAATGTTTAAAATATAAAAAAGGGGTATGATCCATACAGGATAGGATCCCAAATGCTTTTGAACTATCGAAATATGTTTTTGTAACAATCTAGTTCTAGTTAGTGTCGAGCATGTTCCACCGACTGACAGCTTGTTTCATCATTTTGAATTATTTAACACTATAACGAACCTAATGTAGTAGAATTAATTTACTGTAAATTCACAAGCGCTGACTGTAACCGAAACATTATACAGATCGCTTTCCTTGCTGGCACCTGGTACCTACTGCCAGAGAGCGGTCGTGGCGTACTCGTGTTACAATCTGGTAGGCAGGCGGAACCTCTGCGAAGGCTCCTAATATTAAGTTTCTACGTTTTAGGGTTGCACAAACCATAGAGAGGTAAAAGCATAGGGTAAACAATTATTTGACAACAAATCAACCAACTGTCTCGTTAATCTGATTTGTCAACATAAAAATGTAAAAAAAAACATTATTTTCAGAATCCTAAATCATAACTAGGACCCTAAGTTCAGAATGGTCTTAGGGGCAATAGTGACGGCCGGTGCATCGGTCACTGCCAGCTTGTTCTTTGTGCATGTCGCCATACTCCCTTTGGTCTTCAAATACAGTAAAGGTGTCCAAAGAAAAATTGTTTTCTCAAACTGTCTAAATTATCCAAGACACCTTGATTACGATAATCCTTCGAGTTGTAACGTCGTCGGTGGCAGAAACTTTAGTGTAGAGTTCCACTCTACAGTTGATGATTGTGACATCAAACTGGGAGCGTGGCACATTGTTCCCTGTTCAATGTTTAGGGACGTGTTTATTATAAGGGATGTCCTCACTGTTGAAACTCGTTTGCACCAAAAGTTGAAGAAAACAAAGAACACCATTGTTTTGTACTGTCACGGAAATTCCAACCACAGAGCGTCCTTGCACAGAGTGAAAATGTACAAAGTATTTCAAGGGTTAAACTTTCACGTGATCACTTTTGACTATCGCGGTTACGGCGATTCTTCACGTATTAGACCAACAGAAGCTGGCGTCGTGGAAGACGTGTTCCACATGTACTCTTGGTTGATAGATACTATTGATACAGACAGACCAAAAGTCTTGATTTGGGGGCACTCGCTCGGCTCAGCGGTTGCATCAAATCTTGTTGCAAACTTGACAAAACTTTGTAAGAAGTATAAGAAAGAACCCTTGCCGCTACCGGACGGATTAGTTCTTGAATCACCGTTTAACAATCTGTGCGAGGAGATCCAGAAGCATCCGTTTTCAAAACTTGTATCTTGGCTGCCTTATTATCAAGACATGTTTCTTAAGCCGTTCAAGGCGTCGCCGGAGTACGCGTTCCAGACAGATCAGTACTTGACTACTGTACGCGAACTACCAATTTTGATACTTCACTCAAAATCAGACTGGATAGTTCCTTATGAGTTAGCTGATAAACTGCATGGTGCAGTGGTGCAGTCCCGAGCTGAAAAGGGCGGCGCACCAGTCGTCATGCACTCCTTTGACCGGGGCCTCGGCCTGGGCCATAATAACTTGTGTGAATCGAAATGCCTACCCAACGTCATCACGGATTTTATAAAAACTATAGATAACTATACTTATAGTCAACTGCCAATGTAAGATTCCGACAACAAATAAAATAAGACAAACCCAAGTTCATCATTTTTATTATCTTCTTCATACTGTAATCTCTAGTACTGAGTAGGAACTACCCATTATTATAGTCGTATTCAAAGGTTTCAAATGAGGAGTCAAATTAAAAATACAACCAACTACCGTGCAGCCATGACTTCTTCCCCAAAGCAGAACTTCATGGGTTTGGCTGAAAATCTGCTTTAATGCCTTGTCTATACGTAAATAGGTGTACCTAAGTAATGAAATAATGGAACCACATTCAATCTTTTTCTGCTTTTCAAATCAAGATGAGCCTAAAATCTACATTTATATAAGGCAAATCTGAGTGCTTTCATATTCATTTCGATTTATTGCTACGACGTTACATTATCGCGGTCAAATAATATAGCAATTCTCTCACATCATAATAGAGTCGCTAACTCGGCTAATCATCGGAGGCCCGCGGTACGGTCGTATAGACGAGTAATGAGTTGTGACGTCAATTTATGTCCCGACCCTAGCCCCGATGAAGACATAAACGGCGGTTATGAAGGCTCCCGCTGATAATATTCTCGTGTTATTGTTTCCGATCGTGTTTACGCTAGACGCCCTATAGCGTGTGCACGGCTTTACAGCGGACACCTTTTAGATGGAGTAGATACAAAATTGTTTAGCGAGATTATATTAGTAGCTTGCTGCCTTGCTGGATGGAATATTATAAAGAGTACAGTACGTTTTTGTTGTACATTTTTCATTCGTAATCTAAGTGGGTATTCTATTTGCAAACAAAGTACAAAGATAATTAAGTGGCGGCTGAATGTATCCAATTTAATTTTAGTAACTTTAAAAGCTTCGAAGTGTAAGTTACCTGAAACAATCTTTGGAATATTAAATAACTCGGTGCTTTGTGTGGCTTCAAATTTTAAACGTTAGTAAATACAATCAAATGAAGCTGTTGACTTTGGAAAGATTAACGAGGTACTTAATTAAATTTCAATTTAAACGACAGAAAATTCATCTCTACTTTTGTAAAATTCAAAATGTATTTTTGCAAATTGGCCGCCAAGGGCTCTTTTACATGTCTTTTTTTTTAAACTACCAGCGCATTCGGAAATACCACCATTACCAAGAAGAATGCGCTGCAAGAAACTTGGCAGAAAGACATTTTTTCAAAATAAAATGCATTAAGCTACTACAATACTTAAATTCTAGTTAAATTAAATACATTTATAATAGGGACGTATAATGTCCCCAAGCCTTAAATTATATTAGTATATAAAATAGTAGAGATGTATTAAAGTCTCTACTAGTCAAAGTAAAACAAAGTATACGCAAAGAAAGAAAGAGAAAAAAAACTAATATAAACAATTTAAGTTCAGTGGAGTAATGGAGTTGTAAAACGCCTCCACCGTCAAATAAATTAATTGGAGATATCATTCATTTCGAAGAGAAAAAAAAAATTATGAAATATACATTCGACGACCGGATAGCCTAGTGGTTAGTGACCCTGACTATGAAGCTAAAGGTCCCGGGTTCGAATCCCGGTAGGGGCAGACAGTTGTATGGTGAATACGAATGTTTGTGCCCGAGTCATGGATGTTGTATATATTTAATTATGTATTTATCTACATTATATTATATAAGTATATTTATCCGTTGCCTGGTACCCATAGTACAAGCTTTGCTTAGTTTGGGGCTGGGTCAATTGGTGTAATTTGTCCCAAGATATTTATTTATTTATTTATTTATTTATTAAATATACATTTCATGTCAAGGAAGTAACCGATATGCTTTTGGATTCCGATAACGTAAAATTTTCTTATGTGTTTTTTTTCACCCGATTGCGAGGTATAAATAAATAAACAAATTAAGTTTACCTTGTCACTTATTCTTTGATTGTTTTAATTTTAGAAATCTAAATGGTCTATACGAACTGAATTTTTGATATGTTGACGAAAAGTAGATCGATGAAGACCCTGTATGTTATCTTACCATAGCTTGGAAGATGGTATTGTAACAGAACACTTTTATTGACCTAATCCATTTGACTCTGACTTTACATTTTCCTAGTATAGCTTCACCGGGCTACATTATCATTTCAACTATCCGAAGGGTGAGTGGGCGTGGCTGAGAAGCCTTTTCCCGACCATTTGTATTATGTTTCCTCTAGTCACGGTATCCATATTACTGGAAGAGGGTACAAATTAGTGGGATTGGTAGCTGTATTGTGTTTCGGTGTTTATAAGACATGTTGACTGTTTGTTATTTAGTACAGGGATGCCAGACGTACGATAATTTCGACTCCGGTCATCCGGTGCGATATGTGTCACGGATATACGATACAAAACGTATTATGTTTATCGTACTCGAATGCACGATAATTTGCGATCAGAAATATACTGTTTTAGCGTCACGGAATGACGAGGATCCGGGTTCGATTCCCGGCCATAGCTTTACTTTTCGGATTTTTCTATGTGTTCTAATTATCACTGACATTTAGGAATACTGTTTTAGGCCAGTGTGTTCCGCTCCAACCGTTTTGACACTCCCACATTCAAATTCGGACATAGAAATGACTAGTTACACTGACAAGCAAAAATATCGGATCACTTTTCAAACAAAGTTCTATGGAAAGCGACCCGTTATTTTTGCTCGTGAGTATATTTACAAAACCCTGCCTGCGTCACTCCAAAAGTTTTATGATAAATTAAGACTTTGGTAGGATAATTCACTTTCCGATCTGGCATTCTGATTTACTACTCATCTTATGGTGTCTTAGTTTCATGTCTCTGGATTTCTGATTTGTAACCGAGTGCAATCTGAATATTTTTGTAGCAAAAGGAGCGGATGTATTTTAGAACTCGATTTTAGTGCTGTACTTGCTTGTGGTTTATTTTCTGGGTTATGTTATATTCCCTCTAACCTGTGCTCTTAAATTCTAAACAAGTCCGGTGTTAAACTTACAAAGTCTTACTTCAGCACTTCTTGAGTAAAGTGCCGTCTGAGGTCCTGGAATACCTTTACACCGAATAATTATACTATTTGTTTTAATTACACTTCAGGTGTATTTGCACATTTAGACTTTCATACAAAATATTGAACAGTTTGACTACGAAAAGATATAGGTACAGTTAGGAAAATTGTATTCACGTCCCACTTTAGAACCTTGTCGCAATTGACAGGCTGCCATCACTCAAACTCTAGGGTTCTACGGTGGTACATTTGCCTTACTGTACTAATGTAGGTAAATTTATCGTTCTCATATAATATTTGGTCGAAAGATTGTTAAGTTTATTACTTTCCAAATTAAACTGTAAACATTTCGAAATATCTTTTATCACGGGTTATTCTACTTAAATAAAACAGGTTAGGTTTCCATAGTTCTAAGAGACAGGATACGCTAAGATATTGAAACACTATTAGATACCTGCCTTCCCATAAAGGATACAACATATTTCCGGTTGTACTACATACACCATACAAAAGCTCAGAAGCTACTAAATGAATCCTTCTTCGTTACCATACACGGGCAGTTTAAGGAAGGGATAGTCCCCTGCTCCTTGGTCCCTTTTCCTTATCCCTACCTTAAGATTCCTTCATTCAAGGTGTTCTAATAGCAAATTGCTGTTTGTCTACACCTGCGGTCCATTTCCATGATGGGATTAGGTAGTGCATTTTGTGTTACCAGCCTCTGGGATCTTCATGATAATTTTCAACATGGAAACCAATGATTCTGACTGCAAATATAATACAGTTTGAAGCTGAAGTTTTGCCCTATACAAATTGTTATGAAATATTTCAGCGCGTGGTTGAGCGAGTCTGACAACACCTAACGTTTTTTCACCAGAAGTTTTAATTACGAGTATATGACGCGTTAGTTACAGTTTGGGAATTCCGAAACATTGATCAACCTCCAAATCAAATCTCAACGAATAACTGCTAAAAATGCATTCTTGATTCATTTGATAGTAGGTACCTATCATTTGAAAAACAGCGCATTCTCTCGCCCCTGGTGAGCAGTAGATGTTCCACGGGAGTTTGTAATTGTGTTGTACAGACACATCATTCTAAGAGATGACGCTTAGCGACAAAAATTAGCATAGTAACAAGGTCACGTGACAGCTAGTAATAGATAGAAAATTTCGAAGGCTTACCCACCTGCTATGGAATGTGTAGGGGCACTTGTCACGGAATGACGAGGAACCGGGTTCCATTCCCGGCCCTAGCTTTACTTTTCGGATTTTTGTATGTGTTCTAATTTTCATTGATAAAAGTAACATTTACATTGGTGTTCAATCTAACTTATCTAATCACTTCGTGAAATGCCCTGTATTTATTTTATAACAGCGTGTGGCTGTTTTTACTAAAATCTTCACGCATTCGAAAACTTTACGATGCCGATGGCGTACATAATATGCACTAGGTACCTACAGTCCCGAACTGTAATTGTTGAGCCACTTGTCATTGTGCGCAATTCAGCCGTGTAATCAATGACAGATGTTACCGACTAGGTGACAGCTATTCGATTTGCATTACACGGCCAAGTTACAAACATTGGCAAGTGGCTCAACAATCCCGGTTCGCGACTGTACTTACCAACTTATAAAAACTATTGCAGCAATACATACGACGCTGGTCTCTAGTAATCCTCTAAGGGTTGTTGCACACGTACCACAACAACACCTCGTCGCAGCTTTAAAATGCGGTCAAGTAGTACCAACAAAATGTGGTTGTCGCTAGTAGTAGCGATGTGGTTACGTGTGAATCGCTGCGACGTGGCGTGGTTGTGGTATGTATATACATATAACTCTTTATTGTACATAAAACACAAGAAAAAGATGAATACAGGACAACACACATGCACAAAGGCGACCCTGAACCCTTACAACCCTGAAGCGGTGCCGCCGGTGGTAGCGTTGCCGTTGCGATGTGGTTGCGATGCGGTCGTATCACACACGCGGTTGATAAATGACGGCCAAATGTGGTACGTGTGAATTGTACTATTAATTTTCAATAAAAAATATGCGCCCGACCACGTGTTGTGGTTGTAGTTGGAAATAACCCTAATACATACACATTTTATTAGAGCCTTCGTCTTTAAATTTACCAAGTCGGTGCTAGCAGGTACACGCCAACATCTCATCACCCTTGTAACCGTAAGCAGGAGTCGTAAATGTGTCGTTTTTGTTTCAGTCGAAAGGTGTTTTTATATTTAGTCGTAAAACACACGTGATTCTCAACCTGTCGACATGGCCGTAACAACAATGCCTCGGGGGAGCGTTTTGTGGAATTAATACAATTGCGAAGTTGAAATTGGTTTTACTTTTCTATAAAATGCTTTGGTTTACGATGTGAACTTGTGGGTAGAAAAGATGGGTAGGTACATAATGAATTTACGGCTGAGTTCAAATACGTATTTTAAAACTAATTTAACTTGCTGCTAATGGTTAGCCAGTTACTTTTTGTAATCGAGAGATGGCGTTGCTTGTTTGACAAAAGGGGTCTAACGTGAACGTGACCCGTCCAATCAACAAAGTTTTGTGTTTATTTTTTGTAGAAATCGTATTATTGAGGCTTATTCACGTGATATTGGGATTAGTATCCAACGTCCAAAGACTCAGACTTAAAGCCTAATTGGCAGAGGCATACCAAACTCAGGGACAGGTCAAAGAAAGGAGGAGAACCCTTTGCAGAGTTGAAGAACACTATTTCGACTAAGTTAGTTAACGGAATGACTACATATAAGTTAGACTAAGTTTTTACTTTTTACAGCTTTACTTTTTATCGTAAAATTTTATTTTAGGTAGGCACCTAAACAATAAATTAAACAAATCTTGCAAATTTCTTATTTTATTTTGGAAGAGTAAATAATTATCGACAAATTGCGAAAAAGATGTCGAATTGGAGAATTCTCGTCGTAAAATGTTTATAGTCGCGACAGATGTTGGTGAAACGTACAAAATACTTGGTCCTAAAATATGCGGCACTTAAACATAAAATTTACTATGCTAAGTCGGCACTAAAGACGAACTAATAACTGAAGTTGAAAATAATATTGATGAAAACCTTGAGCTTGAAGATGGAAAACCTACCAGATCCTTTTTTCTTTATTAAAAAAAAAACTCCTTTTTTATCACTCGGAAACCGTAACATACATAAATCACGTATTCATCCCTTACGGGGTAGACAGAGCCTAGGATAACAATAAGACCTAAGGGCCACGTTTAGCATGATTGTGGGCGTATACGTGGAAAGGGGAATCAAAGTAGTGATGGGTTGCTTTCCTAGCCGCATCGTCTATAACATGATTCCTAAGATTTTCACCCATTCTCTCGATGGGCTTTTACCATCTGCGCGGGAAGAGAAGCAACTGGTATATTCTATGCTTTTTCTTTACTCCCAAACCAGCATAAAAGGGATACCACAGTAGTTTACTGATATAATACAAAAATCATACAATAACCTTTACGCTAATTTCATAGCACCGTACTACAAGTAGTAATCAATTGTATATTAAATATTACCCAGTGTGAACGATCTGATACAAATTTGATTGAAATTGGAATTGACACTTATAAAATCTAATTTATATTTCGTTATATAATAGGTACTTCACTCAACACAACACCTACACATAACCTTACAATGCGCCAACGCTGCCAGCGTTCTGGGTTCTCCCCGTTAGTGGCGATTTGGGACATATTTTATCTCGACGATTTTACACGCAGGTTTCTTATTGTTACTCATAAGTTTTGACTTTTTCTTCTAAATACCACTGTTCAATGAAATATATATTTTCTTCCTCTATTTATTATGCCTTTAGATAGCGCATACTTCCTTGTTACCAGGAAATTGTGTCCATTATGCTAGCAAGACGCGATGACGCTCTTTGTACAAATTGCCTTTTAAATGGAACGATGCATTCCGCCATTGGGTTTCTTTGTAAATGTGCAGATTTAATTAAATATTACGAGCCCTTTTGTTATCTGAAGACCTCACAAATGGACGGACATGAATAATAGCCGGTGGACTGTTTCGTTCCTGTGAAGGCGCTCTTTGAAACGCATTCGATCATTAATTAATAATTAACGAGGTCAGAACTCCGAAATGTAAACGTTTTTGATTACGTGAAGCCATTCAACGGATGTTTCATTCGGTTAACGGTTTAATCAATGCATACTACCCCAAGATAGGACTTGACGACGATGACTTCAGTGATTTTTACACGAAACAAAATTAGTTAACGCGTTAATTTTTATGAAAGCCCTTTTATTACCTACTTACGTTAAGAGAGGCTTAATGATAATTCAACTAAAACGTTAAAACGTTACATAGAAGTTTTGTTTCTGGCTTGGTTTTGTTCTACCTCGTCATGGGACCACTATGTACTAATCCTTTTTTGTCTCATTAGCTGTTGCCCGCGACTTTGTCTGCAAAGAATTCGTTTATCGCTAGCTTGCTGTGAAATATTCAAGGATAAAAGTTGTCTATGTGCTATTCCAGACAATAATCTATCTCCGGGCCATATTTCATTCAGATTTGTACAGCCGATCTGTTGCAAAAGAGTAACAAACATCCATACATCAATACAAAATTTCGCATTTATAATATTAGTAGGATAAAATAGGATCGCATTAAGCACAATACGTTTCATACTAGTGAAATTATAACCCGAATTCGGTATGCAGTTGTTATGGTTTCATTTTGCAGCTTTTATTCGCCTAACGTTGCAGTAAAGAACAAGCAGCAGAAAGGAACCATTTCGATATAAAGATTATAGTCAGAGTGACCGTACAAATCAGAAGTTCGCATACGCTAGTAAAATTTCCAATCTCTTATTTTAGCAATTTCGGTTGGGTAAAGCCAACGGTAACAAATTTTATTTGTTGAGGACAGCTATGTTTGCACAAGTTTTCCTGAGTCATTTAAATTGGAAATTTAGTACAAATCTGATATTTGTTTTAAAGAGTATTGTAGTGTTTCATATACTTACTGAAGTCTAATCAACAGTGTTATGTACATAGAACTCGCTATACAATTGTATTTTTGGGAATAATATCCTTAAGTACCTACAAGATGTAGGTAAATACAAAATAAGATAGACAAAATGACTTGTCAGTATATTTATACCACAACGTCCTAAATAAGCTGGTCATAATCATAAATCACAAATATTAATCTCTTGAGGCTAGACATGAACTATTAAAGGGCACCACATAATAATTTACGAACCAACGACAATCGTGTAGTCATACGGCCTCATGCCGGGCGGTAAACACGTTTTAATTATTTTATAACAGCCTCCACTTTAGACTAACAAATTAGTAGTGGGTGTGTGAACCTCGAGTCCGCAGCATAGCGGCAATAGATGAAGTTTTGATCGACAAAGTTTAAGGGCGCAGTATGGCGTTGTTACTGACATGTCTTATACTTATAGTACATACTGTTTGAAATATACATCTTATTAATAACGTAGAACTGATGATACAAACTTTGCGAAAGTGTGTCTTCTGAAGTAATCCTTAAGTAACCCTTCTTTTTTAAAAACTATGAAAAACCTAAAGGCCACGTTTATCATGATTGTAGGCGTTTAGGTGGAAAAAGGAATCAAACTAGTGATGGGTTGCTAGCCGCATCGCCTATAACATGATTCCTATGAATTTCGCCCATTCCCTCGATGGGCTTTTACCATCTGCGCGGGACGAGAAGCGACTGGTACATTCTATGTTTTTCCTTTGCTCCCAGACCAGCATGGAAGTGAGTTAGTTTAGGTTTTTTTACCTCAGACTGTCTACCCCGCAAGGGATATATACGTGATTTGTGTATTTATATGTATGTATGTGTATGAAAAACAGAGAATTCAAATGTGTGCTTTTTTATATAACCGGCGATAGATATTAATAGTATTAAATTTTCGTTGCCGCAAAACGTTTTCAATTATACTTTTTGTTTGATCCGGTTTCATTAGTTTGAAATTGGCTAATGTTATATCATATACAATTTAAGGAAAAAATTATAGGTAGGTACAGTAACCGATAGGTTAATTCATCTATGATGGTAAGATAACAATATATCACATAATTAATTTGCTTGCACGAGCTGCGTTGGTACGTCACTCACAGAAGCTCCACTTCAACAAATTAAGCAATTCCAGTCACATTGTTCCACAACAATAATGATAAAGTTTCAAAATCCCGACTTAAGTCATAATAGCAATATTGTCACTAATTAGCGGTTACTCAAAGAGAAAGTTTATTGAAGCATCGTTCGAACCTGTCGCGTTTTATTTGCGAATGGAATTACTGACAGCTCCCGGTCGGCGGGGAGCCATTGTTTTAACTTTGTTTACACTATGGACCAACTTGAGAATCGCCATTGAATTGTGAATGCCACAGACAATGATTTAAGCGGAATTGAAAGTCCACAAACAAACAAAAAATAAGCTTGAACTTCGTCTAGTTAGTTTAGCAGTTCACATAACAACCTAGGATGACCTCACGTGCAAGAGAATTTTCAAGACTTTGTAATTTCGAAGAACCTACAAAGTAAATGGTTTGTAATTAAAGATTTAATCAAATTAATTCAAGCCTCAAAGCTTATAAACTTCAGTTATTTATATTTTTTTACTTTCTAGTTTTAAGGAGTGTAGAAAGTAATTCGGAGAATAATTTAAACACGCATGATAGATTTAAAAACTAAAATCCAATAAAAGTATCCAAAATCCAAAAAAATAAAAGTAGTGCTTTACAAGGTAAGGACGGTAAGTAGGTATACAATTTTGATGATTTTGGAAGCTCACGGCTCCTCATAATATAATTGTTTATGTAAACCGAAAGGTTGTTAAGATTCTTGATTATGATTACTTTTAAAGTTTTTTTTCAAGTTCTACATATCTATTTTACGAGGGCAACTTTTTCGAGTGATATTCATTTGGAATCTAGCGTCTCTTAAAGTACCTACTGGCATCATTCGAAACTAGTTAACATTAGTGTTGCTACGTTGACAAGTTGTCAATACTAATTAGAACTGTAATTTGGAATTTTCTATGTTAAAACATAAATATTAAATGATGTATATTTTGACCTAACTGCGGCTCTCCAAAGTGTTTGCGCACCCGAAGATTGCGACCCACGGGATCCAATCATTTCACAAATTCATCAATTCATTTGGGAAACGTTTACTATCCGTTAATTTGCTAACCTGATTAGTTTTATAACTTTTTAAACAGTTGATAAGTACCTAAGAATAATATGTATCAAAATAAATAAAGGTTTTCCAAAAATGAATGTGTTAAACGATGCCTTTGTTAAATGTTTTTGTCGTTAGATACCCTGCGATCCACCCACACTACGAAAAACACTGGTAGACATGAATACAGGCGCTTACTCGTACCTATTCAATTGACTTCATTGTAATAGTAAGGGATCCAGCGGTCGCGAGACCGGCCCAGCCAATACGCTGCCACGACACAGACTCCCCGCATTATCTAAATTATTATTCCCAACTCGGACGTCGCAGTCTAATTCTCGGGGCTCAACTCTGTACCTACCAAATCTCCCTGCAATGCAAAGACGAGCTGCCATTCAGGTCCTCGATATTAATATTCATTCCATCCATTATTTCCATGACGGGGCTATTAAAATCTCAAGACGAATTTTCTCCCGTCTTATTAAAGATATGTCCGAAGTAAATTTCATTAATTCAGTCTCGTTATGCTAAGCGTAGGATTGTTTACTGGCTTGCAATATTAATTCATATAGGAGCGTTGAGTTCATTACTTTATCAACTATTTAGTGTACAGTAAATTTATGTTCGCCGAAGTAGATTTAATTATAAAAGGAAGGTTGGGTACCTATTTATTTTTGAATCCGAGTATAATAGGTACAGTAGTAGCTTAACCGAGCATCTTTGTATAATTTATTTTTCCTAACGATTCTCACCTAGGCTTTATAGGTAAGTACGGTAAAAAACAAATGTTTTATATTTTACTTAAGTCATAAAAACCTCAAATCTCAAGCCTAACACTAGAATTTTACCGTACAATAAATGCCAAAAAATAGGTCTCTCTGTCTTACTTTTCTTTCTTTTCTTGTCTTGTCTCTTCACCACCCAAAGCCCGTGCGATAACTATAAGACAATTCTACTTAAAGAATGAAATGTTTACGCAAACATCATTTATCACTTTAAAATAAATAAGCATAGGTATAGGCCTAGTTCATAGGTGAACCTACAAACAATTGGAGTATTACATCACCGAGTAAATAGTATGCGATGCGACATTGTAATCTATTTAGTGGTTTGGGAAGTTTCACAGCCCACAGGCGGGGGAAGTTGGGCACTTCGATCACAGTTGTTTGGTCTCCAGTGAGAATTTTCAGCTGTAAGCGATACGGCCCCTCGACACCGCACGTTGCGAGGACCGTGTCTGTTTTGATAAAACGCTTCCAGCGATTCCGCATTTGTGACATCGTATAATTATATAAGGTACTTATGACAGACACTATGAACAGCTATAGAAAATCTGATTTAAAGTGGAAGCGACACAGCAAAGATCAATTCGATCAGTTTTGATCAGATGAAGTTAATCGGCAACAAACTTTCCAGATATCATTTTTCTTTGTTTTGCAATGGCGAAGAATAACGAAATTGTGAATAATATAGCTCCAAATCCTTGAAATATGAGCTCGACCCGCTTTTGTTTCGCAATGTGCCAGAATTTAAAGTATCCGCGGTCATTCAGTCCAACTTTAATAAAAGAAAATTTATATTCCACTAAGCTACACTATAACGGTAGAAGCAGTATCGGACCCAGTTAATAAAAACTGATATAAATTCCGTTCCGAAAAGTATGAAATTCTTTTGCAGATCGTATTTTAAAATTACAGTATTAAACATTATTCTGCTTGATAAAGCGTGCCTGCAAAAAAGTACGTCTTGTATGATTTTTTTTTCAAAAGAACTAATCTGAAAGCATTGCATGAAAGAGTACCTATTTAAAACTATCCTGACTAAGATGTTGGTTTGATCTATTATAATTTCCCGAGTCCTGTCGAATTTTAAACAAGCTGAACAAGGAAACCGTGTTTCGATTACCTACTTGATGCCTGCTTATCCGAATAGGTAATCTGACGAGGGTAGGAGGCGTTATTCCCGGAATATATAAAATCTTATTTCTAGCCAATTCGACTGTAGGTGTGTATTGGCCCGACGGGACTCGTAAACACAAATCCGAAACACCTACGAGTACATACCTAAGATTCGTAAAGGACATTGAGATTATGACTTACGATTGCCACTTTCATTGTGTCGGGCTCGGACTTTGGAACTTCGCAGGCACCTTACGAAGTTGCTACTTGTTTTGTTCTTCGCGTTGATTATTGATTGCTCCTGTACGTCTAGGTCTCGTTGATAGATATTTCTCATTCGAAGTTTTAGTTTGAAAGTCACGTACGTTCACAGTTTCTTGCTACGTCATATTTATGCGCAGACTCGAAGGTTCATTATTAGAATTTCGCCAATATCACGAGTTCAAGATTTGGCTTTTCATTTACGCTAAAGTCGCAATAAATTAGCAATTTGAAAGAAAAGTCCCAGGCTATAAAAATGATAATTATTTTAAGCATATATTGGTAAATTTTTAAACGCGTTACATTAATGAAACATAGTTATCTCGTTCGACAGAAAAGGGCATTACTAAATTCTGTGAAATACACAATAAGATCCCCATGTGAACCGCATTCACCGTGGTCTATGAAATATATTGCACGAAGAGCTATGAAACTGCAGTTTCTGTGTTCGTATTGCCATGAGTTGGTAAGCTAAACTTGTTTACTGCATATAATGTCATTTAATTGAGGTGAGCTCACAATAAACTCACATAACAATTAACTTTGTTGAAATGGCACTTGGTTTGTAATACATTATGAACTATTGTGTTTTAGAACAATTCCTATTGTGTTGTTTTGTTCTAGTTTATGTGGTTAATCGATTTTAATACATTAATAAAGAATGGTCATTGCATGGCATTAGAAATGTAGTACCTAGGCTGTAGGCTAGGCAACCGAGCTTCTTTTGCCCGTTTTCAAAAAATAAAGTTTTTACTTACTACCTGTTGCCCGCGACTTCGTCTGCGGGTAGTACGTTTATCACGCGCCCGCGCAAACAATTTACATACATACATACATAAATCACGTCTTTATTTACAGGGTAGAAAGAGCCAATGGTAACAAGACCCAAAGGCCACGCTTAGCATGATTGTGGGCACGTATGTGGAAGTGGAGAGGGGAGTCATAATAGTAGTGGGTTGCGAGTCGCATCGGCTATAACATGATTCCTAAGATTTTAGCCCATTCCCTTGATCGGCTTTTACCATCTGCGCGGAAAGAGAAGCAGCTGGTACGTTCTATGTTTTTTCTTTGCTCCCAAACCAGCATGGAAGGTCTATACAGTTTTCCGAAATGAAAACCAGCCTATGTTCTTCCCAGGGTCTCAAACTATCTCCATACTAAATTTTATCATGATCGGTTTCGGTTGAGTAGTTTACGCGTGAAAGCATAACAAACAAAGTCACATTCGCATTTACAGTATTAGTTAGGACTACAGTTCACAAGATACAGTACCTATGACAGACGGACGTACAGTCAAACCCCCACCCTCTCATTACCATGGCGATATAGTCGTGTGTGGATCATTTTGAGCTTTTCGACTGTTTATCAACTTCTGATGCCGACTGTACGCGAGTTTCTTTCGATTCAATTAAGGTCTGCATGTTTGCGTTAAGGCTTTTTTAACACTGCTTTTTCAGCTTGAACACTGCTTAAGAACTTGAGGATCGCGTGTCAGCTTCTGGCAAAAGTATCGGAAAAACTTTACATCTTAGTTCGTAAAAGCCGGCGAACTTCTCACAAACATTGGCACTCGGCAACGTGCCAAACCGGAACTTAGCCCCACCTGTATTCACTGTGATACCTATGTGGTTTTAGCCAAATCACTGAGATGCCGCAAAACGAAAACGATATGACTGCATCAAAATATTAAATAAATTGAAAAATTTATTCCAGTTTGCGTGGACTTCTTTTAGAAAAGCGAAAAATTTCAAATTGCGCAGTGAGCTAAGCCATCTGTACCTAACCACAAATTTTATCCTAGATGGTGCCTAGATGGCGTTAGCAGTATGTTACTTATCAACAATAGACTGTGAATTGACCTTTTAATTACTTTCTTCCTGACGCTCGGTTTCGATGTAACAAACCCTTTAAGTTGCTCCAGGCTAAACTTAATCTACATATCAACTCAAAACGCTATGAAGATCCGTTCAGCAGTTTTAGACTTGCTTTAGCGAAATAGATCCACCGCGATCACGTCAACGACTAACATGCAATGCAGTAGCTTACTGCTTGTATAGCGTAGATAATTATCTTGTTTACTAACTGAAAAAAAACGTAACTAAGTAGAGCTACGAGTAACAAAACACTAAATGTGTGTATGTACAGTCGCGAACCGGGATTGTTGAGCCACTTGCCAATTTAGCCGTGTAAACAATGACCGATGTTACCGACTATATCCAATGTCAATCCAATGTGTTCTACCCCTTTAAATGGCAGTCTAGGTACGATATCCAATAAAACGTGATTCGAGAGCGGCCCAAATCATAATTTCCGCTTCGCTTTTAAGTAAAACCGCATAACTTATAATCAACTCGTACTTTATACACGCTGTTTCATGATGACTAACTGAGTTAATGGACAAAGCAAATGGCGCCCGGAGCTATGGAAATCCGTAAATTTTGAAGTGGACTCGAAACAGACGTATGAATTAAGCATTTCCGCAGATATTTGATACAAAGGTACGCATGCAATTGGTTTGTTTTAAGAATGATGCTAATTTCCTTAAGAGCATTGTAATGAAAACAAATGGAGAAAGAGAAAACGCATTTTTTTCTTTCAGTTAATGCAAACAAATTTACTTGATTTCTGGTGCGCTTTCAACTCAGATCAGCATTTCAAAATGTTTTTGTTGAAATAACATGACATTGAAAAATGACGCCATCTGCCAAACGGTGATTTCGCTTAACAAGGAATCATTACTTACCCTTGAGTTGACTCAGTGCAATTTATAAGGAACTCGACTGTGAATTATTTACGATGACTGAATTTTGTATTCAATTTCCTTTCTATTAAGAGCATCTGTGAGTTATTGCTAATGGAGAGTATCTAATTTCGGCCAGTTTAGGATTAGTATTGAAATTGGGGTATTTGACGAAGGGCAGGATGCTGTCTCGTTTAATCGACAACAAACTGTAGTTATTTGTTCAAAGCAAACTAAATAAAATTATCACGAATCCCATAAAATATCGTGTAACCAACAATTAATCTAAACTAGAGACCGGCCTGGCATCGTAAGGGTAGAATGGCGATATTAACACGATGCTGCCACAATTATATTACTACGCACTATGGAGCACAATGCACCAGTGTATGTACGACTTTAAGAGACCGTGTATTAAGTTAGGATTCTAAAACCCTACTTCGTACTATGGAGCACAATGCACCAGTCTACGACTTTAAGAGGTCCTGTATAACTTAGAATTCTCAGATCCTACTACGCACTATGGAGCACAATGCACCAGTGTGTGTACGATTTTAAGAGATCCCGTATTAACTTAGAATTCTAAGACTTTACTACGCATTATAGAGCACAATGCACCAGTGTATGTGCGACTTTGAGAAACCCTGTATAACTTAGAATTCTAAGACCCTACTTCGTACTATGGAGCACAATGCACCAGTGTACGATTTTAAGAGGCCCTGTATAACTTAGAATTCTCAGACCCTACTACGCACTATGGAGCACAATGCACCAGTGTATGTACGACTTTAAGAGACAGTGTATTAAGTTAGAATTCTAAGACCCTACCTCGCACTATGGAGCACAATGCACCAGTGTATGTGCGACTTTGAGAAACCCTGTATAACTTAGAATTCTAAGACCCTACTTCGTACTATGGAGCACAATGCACCAGTGTACGACTTTAAGAGGTCCTGTATAACTTAGAATTCTTGGACCCTACTACGCACTATGGAGCACAATGCACCAGTGTATGTACGACTTTATGAGACCTTGTATTAAGTTAGAATTCTAAGACCCTACCTCGCACTATGGAGCACAATGCACCAGTGTATGTACGACTTTACGAGACCTTGTATTAAGTTAGAATTCTAAGACCCTACCTCGCACTATGGAGCACAATGCACCAGTGTTGGCGGCTCTGCGCCACGCTGATTGCGCCCTGCGGTGCGGCCTGTATTACAGCGATTTACTTGTTCAAAGTATGCTCAGTCGCTAACACTCTAAATTGACCCTTTGTGAATTAGAACGTTGCAAGGTGTACTTCCATGCTGGTCTGGGAGCAAAGAAAAAACATAGAATGTACCAGTTGCTTCTCTACCCGCGCAGATGGTAAGAGTGGATGAGGCTAGCAACCCATCACTATTTTGATTCCTTTTTCCACCTTTACACCCGCAATCTTGCTAAATGTGGCCTGTAGGTACCTGTTACCTTAGGCTCTGTCTACCCCGTAAGGGATGAAGACGAGATTTGTGTGTGTGTGTGTGTTGCAAGGTGTATGATGAATGGTCAGCTAAGAATGTTGGGGCCTGTACGTGGGTAATGGCAGAGATAACAATTAAAAATAAATATACCTAAGTCACTTTACACTTCGAAGTTCTGGAACTACTCACCTTAACTCGCGTTTACGGTTTGTTACTTGAGCTCTTGAAAATTATTTACTACCTTTATCATTTTCAATGTGCGAATGTAGTGTAGAGAACAACAGCTGTCGTCAAGTATTATAATAATTGCGAGAAAACATACACGTTACATTTTTTGCATTTTAATGGTCAACATTGTTTAGCTGCGAGCAAAGGAGGGCGAGAAATTGCTTTCACTAACAGTAATTTAAATACAAACAATTATCTACACACAAAACAGCAACGATTGCTTACAATTCAGTCATAACAATACATGCATGTTGTGCGCATTCATCCGCGCAATCAGTGGCAGCGCGTCACCGATCAACTCTTAAGGTGGAGTTAGACCAAACGAGCGAATGCTCAAACTATTCCCACTCTGCCAAAATATTTGTGTCGAGCAAAAATAATTGGTCACTCTGCATACAAATTTGTATGCAGAGTGACCCGTTATTTTTGTTGTACACAATAAACGGAGTATAGAAACATTAATTGTCAATTTGTAAAAAAATCTGAATGCCATTTAAAAAGGTGATCAGTTAAATTAAACTATCCTAACCATTTGCTAAAGTATTCCAGATTAATTACTTGCTTGTCCATGCTGGTCTGGGACTGGGAGCAAAGAAAAAACATAGAATGTGCCCGTTGCTTCTCTTCGCGCGCAGTTGTTGATAGGCGTTGTGGCTAGCAACCCTTCACTATTTTCACTCCCCTTTCCAATTATACGCTAACAATCATGCTAAACGTGGCCTTTAAGTCGTGTTACGTTAAGCGATATATATAAACACTTGATTTATGTATATGTATACTATCGGTTGCCCGCGGCTCTGCGCAGAATGCGGTCTGCGCAGAATGCGCTATCTCGCGGGAACTACGCATTTTTCTGGGATAAAAACTATCTTATACCCTTTCTTGGTACTAAAACTATATCTGTACTAAATTTCATTGAAATCGGTTCAACGGTTTAGGTGTGAAAGCGTAACAGACAGACAGACAGACCGACAGACAGACAGACCGACAGACAGACAGAGTTACTTTCACATTTATAATATACTAGCTTCTGCCCGCGACTTCGTCTGCGTAGAATTATACATAAAAACCTTCCTCTTGAATCACTATCTATTAAAAAAAACCGCATCAAAATCCGTTGTGTAGTTTTGAAGATATAAGCATACAAAGGGACATAGGGACATAGAGACATGGGGACAGAGAAAGCGACTTTGTTTTATACTATGTAGTGAAGTAGGGAAGTAGGGATGTACGTCATAGTCGTATTCAAAAATAACTAACAGTTTCTTAGATTTCAGTATGCTGTCCAATTCTCCTGGTGCTTAACTCACTGAGAGCGTTTACAGTCAGCGCTCGTCGAAGCGTTGTATCAATCATGGTGTGCAGCTCAATTGCGGCCAGTCGCTTTGGGATCGTCCAATTTGTGCGCTCACTGCACGAGCTGCTCATAACAGCTTAACCAAGGATTAGCCTGAAGTTAAGTGACTGACCGAATGTGGCTCCTCTATGAATACGGAATGCCAAAATTGTGATGACATACAATTAAAAAATCAAAGTTTCGAGCAGTGTTTCTTTCACTTTTTGCGATCACAGACAACTTTTGGAGTTTCAAAAAATCCTTGGAACGTCTTATTAAAGCCTAACAAAACAAAGCCTATTGTTAAAAAATGACTGAGTAAACACGGTAAAGGTTAACTGTGTTGCTGCTGACTCCTGGGTTCACATTTTACGTACCCCTAAGGGGTCCATGGAACATTAAGAAACCCTGGTCTAGAGCTAGAATTACAATTGTAATGTGACTTGCAACAAACGATTCTCGTCTATTAGAAATAGGTAAGGGATAGAAATTATAAGGCAAGTGAACTCTTCCAAAGGTCTTATTCTCTAATGCGCGGACGCTCGTGATCACATTCATCATTTATTTCTATCCTCATCACACAGTGCATGGCAAATAAAAATGTAAACTCGATTGTGTAGCCGAGTGCGTTAGCTAACAACTGGATGAGTCAATGATCGAATTTGAGATCAAAAATGTAAACTAAAATGGTTTGTTATTACTATTTATTTGTATAATTGTAAGTGTCTAATTTTAGTTAAAATATTTTTGATCTCGAATTCGATCACCGACTTTTTAAGTTGCCTAACAGTGCATGTAATTATATTAGTTAGTTTGAATAAATTTACGTCCGTAATACGTGGCGACCTATTAATTCAAATACTCGTAAAATTGGAATGTATGCAATATACAGATCACAAACTAAACGTATCATCCAAATATATGTGGTACAAAACTTGTTCTTCACGATATGTTTGAAAGTATGAAGCCTACTATCTTGAATTGTGACACGCATTCCTTAGGGATCTTAAGCACTTGCTGAAAAGGTATTTGTATCAAATTCAGAATGATGTGTGAAACGAAACTAAAACTAAACATTCAGCTTGTATTCACATGAATTTGGGATTTCGCGTTTAAATGAAATAACACAATAAAATCGAATGGAATACAAATCCGCACGATATTATCCGATCAAATTAGTTCTATCCCAATTTGAAACTGAAATTGTACTTTGTATTGTTAAATTTTAGTACCCTAATGCTATCAGCTCAGCTTTAATTCTGGTTATATTTAGTTTCATTAGCACACGTCTTTTTGAATATGACCTAGTTTCAAAATTTTACCATGCGACGAGGAATAGATAAGTAATTAGGTACTTATATTAAATTAATTCTGCTAATACACTCGCGTGGCTCTAAGGCAAATGACGTCAAGCTACAAAACGGCAGGAAATGAAGACGTTATCTCTAAAACTATCGGAAAATACTGAAAACATCTGTTCTACAGATAACATCGACAATTTACTTGATTTTATGATTGCAAAGTGGAATAGATTTGTATCAAAATAAAGTTCCAGTGGAAGGGCTACAGTTAGGGCGTTTTTACAGGACACGAAAAATTGTACCATCAGTTAATACAGGAATACTAATATGTATAAATTAATTACAGTTAGTTAGTTTTTAGTTTTTCGCTAAATCAAAAATACAACAGTTGACTCTCTCCTCCCGCAATGCCGTGGTAGGCAGTGGAAATGAGATGAGGAAGGAAAGACAGGGAAGGAAAGGCTAAACCCCACTTGCGATCAATGAAAATTTACCACCAATGATCAAAATTGTCGTGAAGGAGAAAGTAACGCAGAAAAATGACACCTGTTCGAATCAGTTTGGTAAAGATGACGATAGGTTAACACAAAAATCTACTTTAGGTAAGTCTGTCTCTCCTTCTTTCATTGAGTCTAATCCAATTATTGTCTCACTCTCTCGTTCAGTCTTAAGATTATTGTACCAAATTGTAAAATTCATTCTAATGGAACTAGTTCTTCCTTTCTTGGTAAAAATTGGAATAAAAGCCACAATGTACCCGTCTAATTAGTCTACGTGCCATACATAGTGGAGTGGTTTCAGACGTGTACGCGTCCGGCTCATGTGAATACGCGCTAAGCGTATAAAATAAAGCATGACAGGCTCATAAATTGTTTAAATTGGCACAGTAACGGCAAAAATGTGTTCCAAAGCACGTGCTTGTATTTTGATAGTATTTTTTTGTGGCCAGATAGTTTTACTGTTGGTAAGCGTTATTTGTTTCATGTTTCTGGTCAGTCATGGTTCTATGTAATCTCAAATAATCTAATTCGATATACTGATACGTACGAGTATACTATAGAAGAAGGCACGGATCATTTTGACGAGGATCTACTACGGGAGCCGCATAAAGTCATACGAAGAGTTTAATCAAGAGTATTTCGTTCCGCTAAAGGCGCTGTCAATTTACCCATAGTTCGAGACGTTTTTTTGTATCAAAAACTTACAGTACAGCGTCAGTAAAGGTTTTTGTCAATGAGGTAATTAGTCTCCAAAGTTCAACTGACTAGAAACATAACCCTCCTTCTAGCGCAGTCGGGCAAAAAGGCGGTGACAATTCCGAATACACCTAACAATTTCTAACTCATTGTTATTAAGTTTACTCTGTTGCTACTTTAATCTTCTGCTCTAATCTTACCTCTTTGGTTGTTAGACAATAATGAATGGTTAAAACTTGTACCTTGTAGTCTCTTCTGAAATATTGTAGCCTAGTATTATTAAATTTCTTCTTTTGTGCATAAACATTACTAGATTTTTACTAACATGCGTGGCGCTTGAGAAATGGTCCCTCGTACTCGTACGTTCAAATGGAGCATAATTATTTTACCCATTGTTCATTCCCTAGGGCGACTTTACGCAGCAGCGTGCAAAGGTTCTTCACGCCAATCCGAAGTACGTGGGAACAGCGTCAGTATTTACAACGCGGCACGGTCGCCATTCACCTTACGTCACTGATTGTAACGTTACCATTTTTCAATCCTGGGGTAACAATGTTACGGTAAGTATTAAAACTGACCCCAGGACTTGAAATTGCTGTTGGCGTTCATTTCGAATGGAATTAAACGGCGAAATGCGACTCATATATGTACATCTACGAGAATTAGTGTAATTAGTACACATTTCACAAACTTTATTTTCCGTTCTCGTTGATAATAAACTATTACGACGTATAATGTAACTAAGCTAATTCTCGTTGCTACGGGCTCTCCCCAGGTATTATCGCAATATTATCATGGTCAGTGTGGAGCTCGTTACACGACAAAGATTAGTTTAAATAGTTTAATGTTAAATTACGTTACCGGTCGCCAATTTTGATTGTATAAAGGAAACGCAAAGTAACATAAAGTAATTTGTTAAATAATTATGTTTAGGGAGCTTTGTCTTGTTTTATAAATAACTAATCCATTGAATTGCTTGCTTTATAAACTGTTTAGTTTACCTACTTTAGTTTGCGCCCTCCGGTTTCATTTTCCTGGTTTAAAATCCTTAATATCCCGAAACCGTAAAATCATACAAATCCGGAGGCCTTTGTTAATCTCAAACAGTGAAGTTTTCTAATTGGGAAAGATATTTGAGTGTTGATTCAGTACTTCCAGAAATTATCTTGACATACAAACCAACACAATGTTTTGTAGGAAATATGTAACTATCAGATCAGCTGTTGCTCGGGAATCCGTTTATGTCTACTTTTCCGTATTTCGCGGGATCTTTGGATTTTCCTGGTACGATAAGTAGTTGATAACACCCTCGGGTCCGTAAATTATCTTCTTAGCTGCTGTGGCGTGAAAGGAAGATAAACAAATAAATACTCTTTTGCATTTATAATAGATATTAGGAGGAATGGTAGAATAGAGGCTACAAAATGGCACCGTATATCCTTGATGCCAGAACACGGCAATACCATAACGTAATATCTACTAACAGTGAGCTAACTCAGTCGTTTAGACAGGGCAACAATGTGGTAGGTATACTCTTAGGGTTAGGCCGTGTTCCCCCAATTCACAGGTCAGGCAGGTAAGGCGCATCAATACTCTGCACGATTGTAAACATGTGGCGCTGAAAAAGAAGCGTGCTCGCTATTAATAATTGTTAGGCTATGCTATGGCATCGCTTTAGCGAATTGCGCGAGTTTAATGTGCAAATCGGAAGCGTGAGAAGAATTAACGATCTTAAGCGTTAGTGTTAAGATTCAGAGGCTACGGTCAACAAGGTAAGCAGATTTTTTTGTTGTCAGATCAAGACTATGTACTACAAGCACAAAGCAAAATCTGAGGCGCTCGTTATTGAAGTGAAGACATGTGACATGTTAAAGCTGAAGTGGGTGAGGGATTGGGTTCAGAAGTACTCTAATATTTCTACGGAGGCGTGCCCGTTGAAAATAGTAAGTAAATAAAATCAAAAACGGAAACCTTTTTATCAAGTTTAATACAAGATTTTTATAAATTTTATGAGCTTCGTTAGGTTTCTGTTTAAATCTTACAAATGAAATTTTATCCACTTCGAGCAGTCGGGCTGATTTGAGATTTAAATGATTATTTATAGTAGATACCGACAGAAAAAAATATCGTAATAAAATAATGTTTATTAGGTACTTAACATTTATTTTCTCACATATTGTAAAAGTGCTTCAAGATTTTTTTTTTGTTGCAGGGATCGTATCGGTTATCGGGTTTTGAAGTGCCTCCTAAAAATTTCCCTATACCAATGGGCACTGGTGATTACGAAAACTTATTTACTGTATTTTTGACGAAAACCAAAGAAATCATTCTGGAATTAATAATGGACCTTAAGTTTGAAAACAAGTTAAAACACACTTAATTGAAATAGATTGATGCAGTTCCGTTTAATCGAAGTTATGATACATACTAAACTTTACATATATGTCGAAAGATGCACAAAGCGGCCATTTCCATCCTCGGCTAGCAAAAACAAATTAAAGTCTGTTTGCGTCCAACGAAGGGCACTGCAAATATTACATTTTTAACTAAACTAGGGTACTATGTACTAAGTACCTAACTCAGATTCAATTAAATATGAGATCAAAATAAACTATATATTCAAAAACTTAAAATAAACTATTCCAATTGTTAACGGTTTACTCGACTTAATACCTAATTACTTAACACAGACTCTAAAACTATTATAACTTGTAACTGTTAACAAGTTTACTTTAATTTCTAAAACATACTTGTCTGCTTATCATATAAGTACATTACAATTACACATAAACGGATTACTCACGTATAAAAAGTCGAGTGATGCTCGACCTGTTTCGGACTATTTCGTAGTCCTTCTTCCTGGACACACACACACTGGCTCGCAGTGTTCGTTTCACTCCCGCCGGGGCGAGCACTCCAGGAAGAAGGACTACGAAATAGTCCGAAACATGTCGAGCATCACTCGACTTTTTATACGTGAGTTATCCGTTTAAATGTGTAATTATGATTGAGTCTCACGGTAGTGTCATGTTGAAAGTACATTACAGTTTTTTTGTAACCTACTTTTAAAGTCCTAGCTATGTGACACAAGCTAGATGGTTACCGTGTACTTATAAATATTTCAAAGCAGAGAACATTTCAGTGTACGTCATTTTCAAACTTTTTCCTACTCAATATATTTATCAAAGAGACTGTAGTGAAGAACTTCGCCTCCAAAAGTTCCTTCATAAGTTAATTTCGCCGATATCGATACACGGATACTGTAGAATATACCGAACTAAGCGTAGCTTAAACATCAGCTTGAAATTCATTCTTAATTAAAGTGTAGTGAGAGCCAAAGTGCGACTTTAAGTTCGCTTTTGAAAGCCGTGACCTGTTTTCATCACGATCAACACAGAAACTTATTTTCAACAAATAAATTTCACGACTCGCTTCTGTTAGTGAATAATTGCTTGCACTTTAATGATGACGCGAGTTTTGTGAAACAATAGAATATTGTTCAATAAATGAATAAAGTTGAACTTAATATTTTTGTAATAATCGAAATACAATTATGTCAAGTTTCCTTCACACCGACCAAGTAAAAAGTAAAGAACGACAAAAAAGTAAGGCCGTCAACAAACAGCGCTACAGGGCACTCCCTTTCAAAAAAAATTTGTGTCGGATAGCAAATTTTCCTCCACATAGCCCTTATAGTTTCTGTGTAAAATGTCTTTGGCATACCGATATACAGATGGACATGACGGTGGACTACAGGACGAAACTATGAAGATTTCGTTTTCGTCATTTTGGCTGCGGAACTTTAAAAGTTAGTTAATTCATTTTCCGTGAGAATTTCGGAGAATACATTTTTATTGCGCCACAACAATATGCGTAGGTTATCGTTGGGGATAGTGCAATACGCGTAACTAGCAGTGGTAAATACTGCGTATCTACACAACATCTATTGTGCAAAACCACGTAACTAGCACTAGTAAATACTGCGTATACAACACCCATCTTTATACTGGTTTGAACTTGGTATATTCTAATCAGGATTTTACGTTTGTTGGCGGGAAATCTTAATTTCGCTACATTTTGTTGGATACGCGGTACTCACCAATGCCAGTTACGCGGTATTGCACTATCCCCGACGTTATATGTTTTTTTTTATATCCACCAATTTTGTTTATATACATGTCTAGTGGTTCAGACTGTGTTGCTAGTCAGTCAGTCACGTCGCTACGAATTTTATTTAGTATTAATTAATTGTTTTTAGGTGGTCTGTTACTGGCGAGATAAAATGCTATAAAATTACTGAGCGCAACGGTTAGATTTAGTGGAGTGATGTTTGTTATGTCAACATGAAAATTGGATTGAAGGCTCGATTTTCGGTAGAAATAATAATCGACGTTCAGCTGAAATATGTACCTATCTCCCCCGAACCGCGAAAAATTTATTCGGTCAGTGCGTTCGCAAATAAATGGATTGCTGCTTCGCCCACGCAATTATACAATGTATTTTCGGTGGAGCTTAATACAATTTACATAATCATTATTGAGTGCATTACACCAGCAGTAAATACCACAGAGAACAAATAGTAAATGATCGCAGAAACGGATGGTAATTTTATTTAATTAAATACGACCCCAGATAATTGCCGCATCATGGCAAAAAAACTGATAAAACATTCAACAGATTCCATCAAGAATTGCGTCGTCTACATTGCATTTGCTTGGAGGTATTAGGATCTTGTGCAGTGCAAGGTCTTTTTGGACCGATACCATCGTCTTACTCGCTAACCCTGCTGCCAAGCAGCTGTGCTTGCGCAACTGTGTTCCGGTGTGAAGAGTGAAAAAATCGGTTAAATTATTATTAAGTATTCCATTTCACTTCTAAGCTGACATGGCAACGCATCTGCAATTCTTTGGTGTTGCCCATCAAGTGGCTAACTTGCTCGTTTTTCATCATATTTCATAAAAAAATACTGATTTTTTTTTAAAGTTGGAATCAAGCCGTTTTAGTTTGAATTCTAATTTATCTAGAGCCTCTTACGCAATGCGGGGCCTTCAAATTACAAGATGACTGGTAAAGTTTTACGTGACAACCTGTTTTTCCACTTTTAACCATCAACCTCTGGAGAGCATTAAGAAACATCCTTCCGTAGACCAGCGTTAACCTTAACTGTGACAAATGGTAAGTGCATTAAATCGTCATAATGCGCTTTCCCCTACATTAAACACTTTAAGCATGTTGTCGACAGCGAAGTGCATCCCGCATTAGTAGCTAACGAGACTGAGCGGTACAATACCAAGCTATTCTGCCGGGAACGCACACCATTTAAGCGATAATTAGGCTAACGTCGCTCTTGATAAATCGGCAGGCATTACCATAAAATTATCGCACCTTAAGACGACAACCAACATTAAATATGCATGAAGGATGTATCAAAATGAAGATTAAATGAAGCTGTATGACGTTTAAGAACACTCGTTTTGCCAAGAGTCCTGTCTATATGTATTTAATAATTATAATTCATTTATTTCGAGCCACGCGTGCACGTAGAGTTTTGTTAGTTAAATATCAGTCAATAGTGATAAATTGCCAAAAAATAATGATTAACAATAATAAAATTGAAAATTTTGTATGTTATTTTAGCATTTATTTTTGTTGTAAAACAAGGGATAGGAATACGTACCTATGTAGATTTCCGTTTCCTGGTTACAAGATACGTCATAACTTATGAATAAAATAAAAAAAATCAAAAACTATTTTTCAAACACGAATTACGTATAATGTTTTAAAGTACATCTGTAACTTTTTCGTTACGGAGATGTTTTCGTCAACCATGCTTGTTTATTTTTATATCATTAGACGACGGTTGTTTCATTGAAAGAATAACTGCCAAAAAATGCCTCTGAGTAGTAGGTATAATATGTTTAAAAACTTAGACACAGATCATTAAAAAGTAAATTGAATTCTGGCGTTCCTGTCGTTTGCCACGCGGCGATTGAACTTAGCTGCAATTAATACATTTAGTTGCAATTGACTAATTGACCCTGAGCGGCTGTTCACGCCCCGAATGAATAAATCTCACGGTCACATGGAGCCAGTAGTGGTTGACAGCCGACCATATGTGTTTGGCGTGAAATGTTATAGATGACCTCTCTATGTGACGCTCGTCTAAACGACCCTGGTGTAACCACTTTGGTCTATGCCATTTGGTTTATCGCGCTCTGGTGAAACAATACGTATTTCAGAACAGTTTTTTTGTTTTAAATTGTCTACAGAAAGTAGTTGAAATTTCTCTGAACGTTTAAATGCCGTAATAACATCAATAACCTTTAAATCATTGATCTGTCTATAGTTACGGCCAACATATTGGGTCTCAACTGGTAAATCTTTTACGACTTTCGCACCAGGGTGCAGAATTGTTTTTTACCGCTATTAATAAGTTACGATTGGGCTATAAAATAAAATGGGCTTAGGCCTACTAAAAACATAAACGATAACAATATGAAATTTACCTATTTACAGCTTTAAGCAATTTGTTTTATGGACTTCTTCCGGTAAATATAAGACGAAGTCACAGGTCAATTGTGGCTACGTTTTGGTCTCAATCAAGTTTTGGTCTATGTCGTTAGATTCTTTGGCAATGGCCAGCAGAAAATGCCATAGCAAGCAGACTAAATGAATTTTAAACATAATGGTAGCATAAGGTAACCAAAAAATGCAGAAACAATGATTGCAGACTTAACATTATTTTCTCAAACGGAGTCGCATATTGCCTGTATATTTATAAACATAGCTACTCGTTTACTCTCTTTAGAATCAGCTTAGTTAATGTTCTGAAAGAAATCTTCGACTCGCTTACAGCGAATACGTTTTAAAAGTGAAAAGAGTTCCCCTGAGCAGTATTTTCTGTCTGTCTGTCTAACGAGTAATCACTGGAAATAAGTGCTTTCAGTCTTTTGTCGACGTCTTACGTGTAAGGATCTCATACATTAGGAGGACAATGAATTTTTCGAGCGCATGTTTCACAAGATAAAGAATTTATCCGGGAAATTTACACTCAGCTTGTTCCATTTTTCTTGATCTTACTCCGAGTTCACTTTGAAGTGTTTCCCGGAATGGGAAAGATTAAAACGACCTTGTAGGTACCCTTTGTTCAATTTCTTTGAACACAGTTAGTTGGCATGTTCGTAT
Organism: Pandemis corylana; assembly: GCA_949127965.1. Taxonomy (NCBI): domain Eukaryota; kingdom Metazoa; phylum Arthropoda; class Insecta; order Lepidoptera; family Tortricidae; genus Pandemis; species Pandemis corylana. The sequence goes on along the minus strand of OX421866.1, from coordinate 7,225,858 downwards.
ACATACGTGCTTGTACGGCTGACATAAATAAGCATATTATATGTAGGCAAACATAGTAAAAGTAAACATTTCTATGTAGCTCTGTCTGAGTCTCAGGTGTACAAATTATAATGATCATTGTTCACAAACTGTTTTTCTCACATATTGGGATAAATGAAACACGATATCTATGTTAACTACAAGCGTCCGACAAACTCCAACGTTTCTTTTTATTTTATATTTATTTTAACGTTACGCTTAACGTTACGTTATTTTAACGTTTGCCGTTGGCAAGGCATATACCAAGGCAATTTTTTTAATTGCTAAAAAAGGAAAAGCACTCAAAAATAAATCCAGTTCCGAAGACAAAAATAAGTAATAACAAAAGACGCATTCACTTTGAATTGCTCACAAAAAAAGTTTCCCCTTTTATCGCGGAATAATTTGGACGAGAATATTCCATTAGGTGGCCATTGGGGTACGTGCAAGTAGCTCCTCTAATTGGCAAGTTCACGCGTGCCCTGCGTTTATGAGCCGAATATTAGTGTCGCGAATAGACCCTTTGGGCTTAACGGTGACAATGTTGACTGGATACAAGCTGGCTATTATTATTTTGATTAAAGTTTGATTTGATTGTGTGCGTAAACGTTTTCATACGCATTGTAAATTCACTCGGGTGCAGCCTGCTGCAGCCAGTGTGTTGGATCAGGTTTATTTGGGAGTAAAAATCTCAAAAAAATATTAAATCAGGCGTTACTTTGTGAAGATCTGTACTAATCAACAGACAACGGAAAGTAATGAAAGAAGGTAGCGGAGTAGAAATGTAAATGTTATTTATTCTTTAGTCAAAATCTCACTCAAATTCTCGGTGCCAACGAGGTTAATTGATTCGAAATAGTGCTTCAACAATCATTACACAGCCAACTCAATAAAATATAATCCATAAAAACTTACAGAATTTTATCGCGACGACACCGAAAATTTAATTCTATTACCTATCGTCGAGTAATGAATCTGATGTAACTATATCCCAATACCTATAATTAATCTCAATTTAATGGGTACACCATCGCATCACCCGCAACCGCCAGCGACGATCGCTCTCTGCTTGAAAACCATTTAAAGGAACCTCGAAGCAAAAACATATCGATATCATGTCATTAAAAGTCCACATGAGAGATTAAATTTCAAACTCCGGAACAACATGTTACTTTTAAATATAACGAGGGCGCGGTACTAATTAAGTTCGCGTTACGGCCAGTTCCTGTTTACGGGCAAATTCGAGTAAATTGGTGATTCGCAAATGGCTTCCCATGTTTGTTGACTTAAGCAAACAGCAATGGCGCGGAATACTCAAGTGCGCTGTTGTTGTTGTTATTGAAAATAATTCCATGCGCTCCAGATTTTATAATCAAATACGTACCTTGATTATACTAAATTTGTTAGCATTTGGAATAATTTCAACGTATTTATTAACCGCTGATTAAAAGATATTGTCTTCAATTTCAAGCTCGTTGCCGAAAATTAGGGAATAGAAAAGTCGATCCAAGCTTGCAGCAAATCTTGATTGTGACAAAAGATTACTTATAATTTAACATAATATAAAATAAAATAACGAAACACGCACAAACTAAATTAATAACATGCAAAATTGGCAATTGAGAGTAGATTTACCAGAGCTGGTCTTAGATTACTGTACACTCTACACGCAGTAATTATGATAAAATACAGCTTTGTGTGCCGTCGCCACAAGGGACATATACCAGTATAGATATATATTTTTAACTTGGGTCACAAGATCGACTCTGTACCGCCAGTCGACTGCGGCACCTAGCAAATTACACAAAAAGAAAAGACAGATTTCCTATGTTAGACTTATACTTTATTTACGTAAGAGGTTTTTCCGTTACCCGACTTTTCGGCAACGAAACACCTTGAGAAAACTTCTACACTGTTGCCTAAATAAAAAAGGGAAAGCGGATTTTCCCTACATTCTCCTGTTAAAATGAATAGCTGAAACCCATGTTACATATCAGGTGGCCATCCTTTGTCAGGCGGCAATGTCGGGTTACAACATAATTACTCTTGCGAAAAATACTTTTACACTAGAAATTGCAAGCGTGTCGGTTTGCAAGCGCAATAACACGCCGGCTGGCGGACTCCTGGCGCTAGTAATGAGCCCTGTACATTCCGCCATTTCTCTAAAATCACTCTTTTTAAATATCTTAAACACTGCAAGAATTCCTGATCATATATTTGCTCAGTGCTTTAACGTTTTTGAATTAACATACGCAATGATTTAACAGCCTTATTTGAATATCCACTTTCTCGTCAAGGGCTCTAACTGAATATACAATGATAAACCTTCCTTATACCCGTGGAACCTGTAAAAAAAGAAAATAAACAGACCGAAGGAATAAAACTGATGTGTCACGTATGATGGCTTCCAAGGAAAACTTATAAAAACTCAGCTTATATGAAAATCTGTTTTACTGTTATCCTGCCTGTTTCATTTATAACGTAGGTAATGTATTTTCGCTGTAACAAATTTTTAGAATGTCTTTGTTTTCAACTTTTGTTTGCTTGTACTTTCGCGATTAGGGAGTTCCCTTTTCCTTCAAGCAATGTTTGAAATGTAATAAAATAGCTTAAATGGGTATATGAAAAGATAAGTAAATTTGGAAATGCTTTTCAATTACCTACTTATTTACGTAGTTATTTACTAAAGTTGATTGCTGTGGTGCATAAAATATTTTCTAGCCCCCATTCAGAGGCTCATTCTATTTGCATAATTGGGCAGAAGCAGTAATAAAACATGTTTTATTGTTATTGTTAAAAAGATTTTCGCTTTTTTCTACAACAATTTCAGTAAGCTTTCTCATTTACATAACTGCTAATTTGACTTGCTGACATGAGGTTGTAAAATCTTTCCACCCTGGCCGTAGCATCTGAGCGAGGTCGTTAAAAAGTCTGTCCATAAAGCGGATCAAACACGAGCCGATTGCCGACAGATTTATGGTTCCGCGGAGTGGGCCGAATAGCTACGCACCAGAAAGTTCCGCCATGGCGGCCGGACAAAAATCCTTTTGCAAGTTTATCGCGTGTAAAATGGACTCCCGCCGTTGGTTTGCCTGCGGATTAAGTGAGGTTAAGGAGGCGCGTTTTGAGTTCCAGCCCACCGCGGTAATGTACAATGGAAATGTGGCAAAAATTTATGGCTCCGTAGTCGAACTGAAATGAGATTTCCCAACTTCAGTTTACTGCGTTGCTTGAAATATGGAAATGTTCGTTAGTCAATTTGGGGATTGTTTATGTATTTGACAAATAACGGCGTTGAAAGAGTTTGCATAGATGACAAAGTATTAGAAACAAGTTATTTCCGATTTTGCATACAAATTGTGAGTTTAACGTGCAATTTTCACGCCTTAATCGAAAAGAGTATTTTACGAAGCTTATTTAGGATGAGTCCTTTTTTTCTTTTTCTTAGGTAAGATATTGAGCGTATTTGCTATGCTTGTGTTATTTTGTATTCCATTGGTCCACCGAGCTTGGTGTGTCTGAGTGATTCTGACTTCTAAGAAGAAATGTTAAGGTGTTCTTTAGTCGAGTAGTGTGCGGTTGGGGCGAGTGTGTGTCGTGGTAGCACAGTGCTGTCTTGATAAGAAAGTGTTATGGCCATGGCTGACGGCTCTCCCCGGGGCCTTCGTGCGTAACAACATGGAGGGTAGCGTTTTTCTCTCGACTCGTTTTTAATCTGCCCCAGTTTATTGTGACTGGAAACCACAAAGGCTTGTGGAGGATAATTGTTTGAGGATAAACACGATTTATACGAGTGTATAAGAATATTTTTTTTTTAGAATTTCGGCGGTCCTGTACAAGATCGTTATGGAAAATTCCATAAAATATGTGCAAAAGTGAAGTTCTTGTGGCGCCGATCTTGAGATTTCTCGCGTTGAGCCGGGAACGTAAATCAGCTTGAATAATGCGACTCCTTTAAGGATTTGGTCCGGCAGAAAGTGCACTTTACTCAATTGCTTTAAAAATGTTTCTTGAGACTTTTACTAAGTAAGACCTTCATTATTTTATGTTCGATGCAATGCAGCGCAACCATGAATAATGTATTTGACAAAAAATCTCTCTCAATTCCGTCAATAGAAATATTTATCAAAAATGCTCGATCGTAAACAGCATTAAACTTTGTTAACAATGACGTCTTTTGTATTCTTAGCTAAAATAAATAGATTTACTCAGTGCGAATGATAGGGACTCGTAAAAGTTGATGGCTGCATTTCGGTTCTCTCGTTTCAGATTATAGTGTACTCACACTACTCACAGTTATGGGTTGGGTCTACTTAGAGATAAAGATGCTGATGATGTATTTTTGCTTACAGTACTTCATGACAAAGTATAAAATTTAACTTGCAAGATGTGTTTATTTTTAAACATGAATAATTAGCAAAAATCGGAAACTTAATTGATACAGCTCAAGGTGCCTAATTTGACACCCCAAGAATTAGAATGCAATTTTATAATCAGGTGAATATATCAAAATTGAAGTTATAAATAATTCCTGGTGATCCATCATGGTAACCGTATACATAATTCTGGCTTAATAAATTCGTTCTCATTATAAAGGGTGTATTTTACATTATAAGCAACAGTTATAAATAAAAGGCCGCACAAAAGAACTTGGCTGAAAAAAAGTGTCCCGAAAGAGAGCCCGTTAATCTACGTTGTAAACGGAAGGGTTCAAAGCTAACCAAATTAAATACAAAACGCTGCTCTCTTGGCGGAGGAACAAATTGTTTGTTTACTCAGAAATATGGTATTACCAAAAACACATTACTCTTCAGCGATAATGTCTATCCGACGCTTTTAGTAAAGGCTTACGTTGTCGGCTTTGAGTCCTTTTTTACGGTCTGCTTTCCTCTGTGTTGGTTTCGAGCCGCTATTGTCATTTATTCTATTACCTCGGAACAATATCGTCAAATAGAATACGATACACTTACGAAGAGGATGTAGACAGGATCACACCAGACAGATAGCGAGCAGCTTTCTCAATGTCGATCAATACGGCACCTCGCATGCCACGCTTATTTTAACGCCAACTGTCATACTGCCAAAAAAGATGAAGAATATCGGGCGTGAGCTAGTTATTTACTTTTTTTAAATGAAACTAGGCACTATAATTATTAGTCATATTGTCGAATTTCATGCAACAAAAGTTGGTATTTTATTAAAAAATATTGCGCGACGTAATAGTATTTGATAGTACTCGTGGTCATAATCTGCGTACTGTGGTTCTGTGCATTTATAGGTATAAATAGATGTCTATGTCCGCGCACTGAATACGTTATCAGATCAGCAACGTCTCACGTATAACATGTGAATGGAAATGACGTTTTATTTCAGGGATCTCCGCACATGAGGAAAGATACTTCTGCGTGAAAAGAAATATCCATTAGGATTGCTTTACGAGGTCTAATACCCTACTGTTTTATCTTATGAAGCATTTTATTTCTTTATTACCCCACGTTCCAAATAACTTAGTCTTGAAGACAATTGCTTCATCTTATATAAGTAAAGCAGAGCATAAGTATTACGGATTTGTGCACATTACAACGGATCTACAATATATTATGTAGGTACTACATAAAGAACCTAAAAGTTTTTTTTTTATATTGCCTTGTAAAGTGTTTTTCTAAGACACAATCAGAGATAAGTGGTTTATTCATTGCACCAAAGGAATATCAAATTGGACATCGACTAGCAAATTTGTAATGAAAATTCAATTCGGATTCTGGGAATGTAAAATTTATTACATTTGATGTGATTTGTTGTACCCCACTCAAAGTACCTACTCATGCAGTATTGAATCGTATTAAATACAGTGACGGAGTTGCTTTTGGATCTTTTCCAAAACAATGTCTCTTGCTGGAGCCAAAATGACCGGTTAGCGACATTTTCCTAATAAATGAGCCCGCTTTACTGTTTCTTTATCTTTATGCTCCAATCACTTTCGCTGCGGTTCGATGGTGGAAGTTTTTATAGAAACATAAATATTTATGGTAGTTGGATTAAGAAAAAATAGTCAGGCTCGAATGCGTTAGTAAGAAGAACAAAGTAATTTACTGTAAGAAGCATAACGTCGCTTGTAATATGAATTAACGTAACCGCCAAAATGTCGAAATTGAGTTGAGTATACAGTTCGACAGCAAATTTGAAGACCTTTCCATTGCTGTTATTAAAATTTCGATATCTTGAAAAAAATGTCAGTTACGTTAGCCAAAATCAAACCATTTTTTTCATTTTACCGTGTTTTTTTTAATGTATGGCACATTTTTCATAAGTTACTTATTGTAAGTTAATGTAAGGACGAATCTGTGATTGTGTATTAATGTATTCACCAAAGATGAAAAAAATCATTAATGTAAGAGACTCATCTGTATCAAAATGACTCTTACATTACTCATTTTGTGTCATATTATAACTGATTGACTGTTACGCTAAAGTCAAAGCTAGATAGTGTATTAATGTTTTGACCAAAGTTGAAGAAAAGTCATTAATGTAAGACTCGTATGTTTCAAAGTGACTCTTACATTACTCGTTTTGTGGAATATTATAACTGATTGACTGTTACGCTAAAGTCAATGCTATATAGTGTATTAATGTGTTGACCAACGTTAAAGAAAAGTCATTCGTCTGTTTCAAAATAACTCTTACATTACCCATTTTATGGCATATTATAACTTATAGACTGTTATGCTAAAGTCAAAGCTAGATAAAAAAACTTTTAAATCAAACCAAATGCAATGCTCCTCGCTTGCTAGTATAATAATAATAACCGTCGCTTGTAATATGAATTAACGTAACCGCCAAATGGCGATTTTTCAGGAGAGGCCAAAAAGTAATTTGTAAATTAGAAAGTGTTGTAACTTTTTATATACTTAGCCTATTGGAATTATGTTTACAGCTTTTATCTTATATTTGTGAGATCTTTTAGATAAATGCGGTCTTATAAAGACAGCTATTGAAGTTTAGATAATCGCATGGCGGTTACGTTAATTTTTTCATTTTTATGTGTAGTTACATTAAGATGTTTTAAAGAAAATTAAGATCAGTTTTCAAAATGTGGACTTACATTATAAAGAGTTATTTATAGCAATTCCAATCTTATTCACTTGTAATAAAGTCTGACCTACAAAAAAATATTCTCGTTTAGTTAATTTATGACAGGTTTGTAAGATGAATAAAATAGGTTTTTAAGTATTAAACAGTTTAATAATTATACTTAAAACTTTACAACTTAGGATAAAAAAAAGTCTTGAATCTCTTTAAAAGTCAATAAGCGGTAACTTTTACTTGAGATCCACAAAAACACCTAGCTTTCTATAACATTTGGTACTTTTCTTTATTATCTTTGGTTATAAGAGAACAGTTATAATAAAACAATTTTTAGTTATAATAGTATAATAAAAACTTTGCAACAGTATAAAAAAAATCTTAAACCTCTTTAAATGTCAATAAGTAGTAAGTTTTACCTGAGATCAACAAAAAAACACCTAGTTTTCTATTATTATTTGCTACTTAACCTCGCTTTGCTTTTAATCGACACAATAAAAAAACAGTTATAATTAAATTATAATAGGTTATAATAGTTATTATTAAAACTTTACAACTTAGTATCAACATTGAAAAGACTTAAACCTCTTTTAATTATCAATGTATAGTAACTTTTACCTTAGATCGACAAAAAACATGTAGCTTTCCGTCCTATTTGCTATTTTTCTTTACTGCTTTTCCTCGCCTTGTTTTTCCTCTCCCTTTTTCAACAGTACCGGTGGCTTTAACTACTACTTCAGCTTTCCCTTTTTTCTTTTCCTTATTTGTCTGACTCCTTGCTTTTTGTATGGGTTCTTTTTTATTTACTGTGTTTTTTTCGTTGCTTTCATCTACTTCCTCACTTTGGTCTTGGGTTTCACCGTCATTTGTTGGAACTTCATCTTGAATAATATCGTCTAAATAATCTGTCTTGTCCACATAAGGGAGCTGTAAATAATCTTGCACGTATTGTTTTGGTATCACCTCGTCGTCACAGAGCTTTTTAAGGTCCATGTACTTTTTTGTAGAAATTGGCAATAGTTGCACATAAAGGTTTTGCAGAGAATCATTCGATTGACGATTCGTTACGACCCGTGCATTAGACTGACCTTCACCTTTTCCCTTTCCTTTCCCTATTATTGTCTTTGTCCCTTGACCCAATATTATTTTGAATGTATCACCGTCATCCTTCATTGTGTATTTAACTTGCAATTCATTTAAGTTTGTTTTTTTTACAGTAGCGATTGTAATATCTTTCAGTCTTAAATGTTGATCTAATGTTGTTTTTGGAGTGAATATTTGATTGGCTATAATCTCCCAGTTTATGAAGTCAGTGTGGTCCAAGGTGTTAACAATATAAGGACGCGGTGTCTTTCGTGCTGTAAGCATGAAAGTGGGCCATTGTACTGGGCTCCACACAATGAGTTTTCGAACCTCACGTTGACACTATGCATCGAATCTACCAGCATGTATGTGTGTCCTGGTAGTAGATAAAAATTGAACACAAAGCTTGCATTTATCTTTTTGACAATAATACAAAGTGTATTCAAATACTTTCTAGAAAATGCAAAAAATGTACTATCGGTGCAAGTCAACTATCTACGACCAGGACACACATACATGCCGGTAGATTCGATGCATAGTGTCATAGAACGTGAGGTTCGAAAACTCATTGTATGGAGCCCAATACAATGGCCCACTTTCATGCTAACAGCACGAAAGACACCGCGTCCTTATATTGTTAACACCTTGGACCACACCGACTTCGTAAACTGGGAGATTATAGCCAATCAAATATTTACTCCAAAAACAACATTAGATCAACATTTAAGACTGAAAGATATTAGGTTCGCTTCAGTAAAAAAAAACAAACTTAAATGAATTGCAAGTTAAATACACAATGAAGGATGACGGTGATACATTTAAAATAATGTTGGGTCAAGGGACAAAGAAAGTAATAGGGAAAGGAAAGGGAAAAGGGAAAGGTCAGTCAAATGCACGGGTCGTAACGAACAATCCATCGAATGATTCTCTGCAAAAACTTTATGTGCAACGATTGCCAATTTCTACAAAAAAGTACATGGACCTTAAAAAGCTATGTGACGACGAGGTGATACCTAAACAATACGTGCAAGATTATTTACAGCTCCCTTATGTGGACAAGACAGATTATTTAGACGATATTATGCAAGATGAAGTTCTAACTAATGACGGTGAAACCCAAGACCAAAGTGAGGAAGTAGATGAAAGCAACGAAAAAAACACGGTAAATAAAAAAGAACCCATACAAAAAGCAAGGAATCAGACAAATAAGGAAAAGAAAAAAGGGAAAGCTGAAGTAGTAGTTGAAGCCACCGGTACTGTTGAAAAAGGGAGAGAAAAAACAAAGCGAGAAAAAGCAGTAAAGAAAAATAGCAAATAGGACAGAAAGCTAGATGTTTTTTGTCGATCTTAGGTAAAAGTTACTTTATATTGATAATTAATAGAGGTTTCAGTCTTTTCAATGTTGATACTAAGTTGTAAAGTTTGAATAATAACTATTATAACCTATTACAATTTAATAATAACTATTTTTTATTGTGTCGATTAAAAGCAAAGCGAGGTTAAGTAGCAAATAATAATAGAAAACTAGGTGTTTTTTTGTTGATCCCAAGTAAAAGTTACTACTTATTGACATTTAAAGAGGTTTAAGATTTTTTTATACTGTTGTAGGTAAATTTTTATTATACTATTATAACTAAAAATTGTTTTATTATAACTGTTCTCTTATAACCGAAGATAAATAATAAAGAAAAGTACCAAATATTATAGAAAGCTAGGTGTTTTTGTTGATCTCCGGTAAAAGTTACTGCTTATTGACATTTAAAGAGATTCCAGACTTTTTTTATACTAAGTTGTAAAGTTTTAAGTATAATTATTAAACTGTTTAATACTTAAAAACCAATTTTATTCATCTTACAAACCTGTCATAAATTAACTAAACGAGAAGTTTTTTTTGTATGTCAGACTTTATTACAAGTGAATAAGATTGGAATTGCTATAAATTACTTTTTATAATGTAAGTCCACATTTTTAAAACTGTGTGCGTTACGTTATTTAAAAAAAAATAAGTGTGTCATACCTTAAACTGATCTTCATTTTTTTGAATACATCTTAATGTAACTTCACATAAAAATGAAAAAATTAACGTAACCGCCATGCGATTTTCTAAACTGTAATAGCTGTCTTTATAAGACCCCATTTATCTAAAAGATCTCACAAATGTAATATAAAAGCTATAAACGTAATTCCAATAGGATAAGTATATAAAAAGTTACAACACTTTTTCTAATTTGCAAATTACTTTTTGGCCTCTCCTGAAAAATCGCCATTTGGCGGTTACGTTAATTCATATTACAAGCGACGATAATGTCTTTAAGTTAAATAAGAAAATGCAATTTGATGTGGATAACAGCGGGAAATATTTGCAAAAAATAGTAAGACAAGAAGTGAACAAATATACGTGCGTGCATACGTACAATTTCTTTGAATGATTCTATACAAATCATGCTAAACGAGGCCTTTCGGTCTTTCTACCTTAAGCTCTGTCTACTCCGTAAGGGATAAAGATGTGATTTATGTACCTATGTATTTTATACAAACCTCTAATTCTTTTCAGTAATACTGCCACCAGACAGTGAATACACACTGTCACATTTCCCCCTACATTATGTCAACGCGGCACTTCCACAGCACTTGTGTGTAAAAACAATTTAAAACAACGTCACCCAAAAGCATTAATAGAACGTGAATCTGCCACGTAATCTCGTTCTGGCTAACACGCGTGTAGTTCCCGCGGACATCCCGCATGAGGGAGGCAACAAAAAGAGGCTTTACTCCGTCTGCTGGTATTAACTCGGGCCCAGTATAATCACATCAGGTTTACTCACAACACGATTGCTTATTGATTAACTGCACCCAAAACTAGAGTTCTCTGAATGCTTTGTTAGTCTTAAGCGTAGTTTTCATTTTTATTGCAGAAATACCGCGACCGGGAAGAATTTCTCTGCATGCAGCTCAGCCCTTGATTTGAAATAGCTCAATGCATTTCGGGTGCCGTGTAAAGAAGAGCAGAACTTAACTTTAATACAAATATAATTCCTTTGATGTTCTAAAATGTTCCTGAACTGAAATATTTTTCATATCAAAAACTTGCAAAACATTTTAAGTTATCAACTTATTTACGTAGCCTTTTGGTTTATACTATTTCCACCGGCCCTTTGTAATCTTTATTAACGAAGAGGTCACCCCAGATTCATTTCAGGGCCTTTTAATCCACGGCCATTCACCGGAATACTTTTCCTTGCTTCTGACGAAGGAATGGGCTTTATACGATAAATTGCTTACTAATCCTTAGCCATAGTTATATATTATGAGCTGAAAATTTCGAAGTAATGAAAAAACTGGTTCAGAGTCATTTGCGGTTCCTTGTGCTTAGGTCGGATCTCTTCGTTTTTTGGCATTGTCTTTCTTAGCTTGAAACTCGTTTATTTATGGCAATATTGGCAGAAGCTCAAGATTGTTCGGATCGCTTAAATCGATTGAAAGTTTTTAATCTGTGTGATACACAGTATTGATCAATATGGATGCGGCATACGAGGGTTGCAAAAACTACCTATCTTTTAGGTACACCTCTAATCTCTAATCGCTTTAGTGTTGCACCCGTTTACCTACTGCTGTTTTTAATTATTTTGGCTTATAACTTACCTTAATATTTTGCTTTCTATTCAAAACGTTGACTTCCTATTCGAAGAAAATAGTTCTTTTAGTTAATCTAACACTTAAATATTGTGTCGCTTCGAGATCAAAGTAGTTTTTAGCTGAAATGATGAAATGATGAAGATGAACGCCAGGTAGCTAAGTGCATAGTTATTTATTAAGTTCCATTTTAAGAGCGAACGGAAGCTCTTGAATTTTGGGAAACGTCTTTAAAATTTTCATGCCACATGCCAACTGAGCGCTGGAATAAAAACTGACGGTCCCAGTACGTGCTGCGCGTGTGGGAGTGGATGGCTCCTCCCCACGCATGTGCCACTATTTATGGCAGATTCGTTTTTGTACAGTGCTCTTGCGCTTGCCAATAGAATTGTGGTCTTTTATTTCGTAAAAGGGTTAAGTTACCTAATGTAAGAGCTGCGATGTATCTCAGAAAATCCTTTTCAACCTCCATTTCATAATGTCAAGCGCGCTTTCGCTTCCAACTTTCGAATCTTTTTCCAAATGGAAGTTTTATGTGTACATTTACGGTTATGTAGAACCGACGAAAGTAAACTTTAATAATAGTATTGTGGACGATGTCTGTGTCAGTGTACACAGATTTACAATTTAGTAATCATCAACATCATCTCAGCGAGAAAATGGTTGTTACTGAACTTTGGTCTACCCTAGGATTTCTACAAACATTGATTTTGAGCAATCGACAGCCAACGGCTCCACGCGATGAACTTATTACCTAGTCATAACAATAAACAATCAATTAATTTAAGCAACAGGAAAGTTAAATAGATAAACACAAGCTCTAAACATAAATATTGACACCTGAATCTTATAACACCTCCCTTTATCAGACGGTTAAAATGAATAGACAGGGCAGGGCCCAGACAAAACCAATACGCCGTCTGATGACAGCCAATTTCGTGTAAATACTTTCAAAATGTAGGATGTCGCGTTTAGAATACAGGAAAGAGTCGACCTCGGAAGTCAATGTTCGTAAGTGGAAGACATAAAATCTACGCCAAGAAGCCATAAAGAGGGCAATTTCTTGTCTACGAGAGAACATCGTCGCGCTGTATGGCTCTATAGCTGAACGTGTTCCGAATGACTAGCAGATGTGTCTGATATCCGTAAAAAGCTTCTGTTATCGATATAAAATTTGGTAGATTGCAAAATCCGTGATAATATTATTACGCTCCGGAAACGACCTCTCCTATTTACGTATCGGCTCCGAAGGCTTTTTATTGCTATGGCTCAAGATGGATTGCCTTAGAGATAATTTTATTTAATAATGCAATAAGCATTAGCAAGATGGAAAATATTTTTATGCATGTTATTCCGTTTTTTTCCAACTCTCGCTGCTCCACGGTTAATTTAACCAAGATTTATAATAAGTGTACAAAAAGTGGCACTGCGTTATTTATTTTAAGCCTAACATGTCCCCGATGATAAACTTCTAATATAAAAATCTGTTAGTAGAAGATCATAACCAAAAAATCGTAAAAAAGTCACCATTAACAATGTTCGTATACCTACTTGTATTTATTTGCAAAAAATATACCTTAAATACAAACGTCAAATAGATGAGTAAGCGATCATGATCTCGACAAGTGTTATCGCTATCCTATTCGATAGGTGTCGTATCACGTATTGGTGTGTTTACCCATCCCGACGTACATTGTGTGAGATATATTAGTTTATAGATCAACCCAGTAAGTGGGCACCCTACCCAATATTGTAACTACACAATTCCTTTGTTATGCAATCTTGGTTCTAACCGCCAAACAAACAAGTGGTTTCAGACTATCTAGGATAGACGCATACTTATGTTTCTGTATATAGATAGGCATATACTTGGCAACAAGAACAGTTTCAGCTGCTTATAATGATACGAAACTTTGCTACGTATGAAATGTGTACAAGTATCATGCAAATACTGTTTATATAGCAACTACAGTATTCGGGGAGCAGAGTAAAAGAAATGGGGTGATACTCGTAATTAGGTTTATATTTTAAATAGTAGTAAATAAAAAGTACTCAACTAATGGTATCCCAGGGTGGCGTTGGGGGTGAACAAATCACTTTGTTTTGGTTTGCGTCGAGAGGTGAAGTAAAGCGGTCCGACCCGGGACGTGTTCAATGCGTCGTCACGTATCTTACATTACTGCGCTGAATGACTATGGAGTTACGAGTCTATTCAGCCAACGTTAAAAATGGTGGCCCCTTCAGCTATTTCTTCTCCATTATTCACAGGACGCAATCCGTCGGGTGTTAAGTACCCTTTTAATGCTCCCGTTAAAGGCGAAAGTTCGCGTATCATTGTATTGCGACTTATCGCCGCCCAACGGGAGTATACTGCGGCCGGATCCAACACGAGCTTGTTTGCATATAGCTTGTTGATGCCGTTTCCAGCTCAGTTACAAATACCATCAATCAATTTAGAGATTCAGCGTCCGTAGATGAACAAAGGTTTCCTTTAATCCATGTAATTTTAAAGGTATTTAAACAGTGATCCTGATTGAACAAATTTAATTAATTTCGTTACGTCAGAGGACAATTGCGACCGGTTCAAGATGCGCATTAAACGCGCAACGACAATGAAACGTATTGCGATTTTGCTAATGGGCCTGTCTATTATAACGTAAGATTTATTATTTCATCAAGCATAACAGCTTCTCGGTAAAATATACGCGAAATTATTCGGTTTTCGACTGAGCGAGTCATTAGCAAACATTTGTCATTTGCAAACTCGGCCCGACGTTTATCGCTCTACAATTGATGAACGAATGTTAGGCCGTGTAATCAATTGTGTCCTGATGATGACCGAGGCAATTTTTCATAAATTATTTATTTGACACATTATACACCGAAGAATGAAATTGAAATTATTCATAAAAAAATGCGAAATCTGCGGTGGACAAACGTTCAGTTATAACAATAAGAAGTGATGGTTGCACTTACATGAAACTAACATCAAACGAGGACATAACTGGCAATAATACATACTACAGTATAAATTGATTGATGTTATTTTCATGGTGGCCTAAAACGTTAATCAGTACAGTTCCCGTCCGTCATTATTAGTCCGTAATGAAAGCGAATTAGTAGAGCAAGTATTAATCCTAAAACAAACAATCGTGTGAACTCGCAATCGCTCGGCACTTAGTCAACCTAAATGAAATGATTTCACATTAAATAAGCCCGCCGACTATGTAATTTGTATAATGAGGGACTTTATTTGAAATTAAATTCAAATGTATTATTCCATTAGAGCCCGTACCTAGGTTGGCCACATTTGGCTATATTTTTAGTAGATTATTTGATTAGGCTTGTAGTGATACGATAACGTTTTACACTTAGGATTGACCTAAATAAACTCTTTTACGGGTTAGAAAATGTTCCGAAATTTTTATTATTATGTAGCCTCGAAAACTAAGTATTTACAAAAAGGTACTGCCATTAAGTAAATCAAATAAATGTTTCATAATTATCTTTAGAAATGGACATGTGAGGATATAACGTCGCAGTACCTGCAAAAGTCGCTATGTGTTTTTGACCAACTTTTCAAGACACATATTGAAAGTAGGTAAATATTTTTTTGTTGTGCTAATGTTAAAATATATATGATCTTTACGTAATGTGATAATAATTAAAAAAAAATGAAAACTGAATTTTATACGAACGGAAGACCGGTAATTTGGTACATAGTAATATTTGGTAGTATTTATTTTTACATTGTGTTAGTGGTACTTAAGTATATTAAATTACTATAGAGGTTGTTTGAATTGTGGTTTCAAACGGCGCATAGGTATTTTGTAAAAAGAGGTTTGGTCTATTAATGAAACAAAATAAGTTACCAGAACAATTTTAATTGAATAAAAATGGTCTTATCCACATTCTTTTTGATAAAATTGTACATTAGCAATTACTTGACTGAAATAAACGACTCAAGAAAACCACGTCTTAGATTTAGGTAATACATTATTATGGCTAAAATTTACAGTAGTATATCTAAGATTGACTGCAGTATTTCTAAGGTTTACAGTAATCTAAGAAGAAATAATAAATAAAACATCCTTCGGCGCGGCAGTAAGAGATGATGAATGTGATTACGGGTGTCCATGCGTTCCACAATTCGCAGTTACAGTCACGTGAAAAACATGTATTGAAGAGGGATTATCAAAGCTTTTCCCATCGTAAAGCATGAGTAAATAAAAAAGGTACGATTGTACGATAAGTAACCGGTATGACTTAGGGATCCTTAAAAATCGAGCTATTCTTTTCTTGAAGGGCCGGCAACACGCTCTTGAAAATGAAAATGAAAATGAAAATTTATTTTTGAAAATTGGCCGCCAAGGGCTCTTTTACATGTCTTTTTGAAACTATCAGCGCTCTTAACGCCCTATGTTATGAGTGTCTACGGGCTGCGGTGATTTCTCTCCATCAGGTGACCCACTTGTTTGCCCCCTATCATATAAAAAAAGAACTGTTAGCAGTACAATCCAAGTGCCTTTACCTTTTTATTTTGCTTCTATGTTTGTCTATTCCGTGACGTCTAAGCGAGAGTACACGAAATTCGAACCTTAACAGTTTTTTATTTAATTTATCAAGAACACAATGACATTAAGTTATATTTTAACAACCAACTCACGGGAACACCACTTTGTTAAAGATTAGTATAAAACGCTTTTTATTTATTACATAAAATTAAATTTTGATTTAGGTATGTACTTATCTAATTGCGTCATAATTTTCCTCAGCTTAATGTTCTCGGCAAGCCACGAGATTGCATCGAGTCCAATTAAAAATTGTATATTTTTGCAAAAAGACTTTGAGAAAAAAGTAATATCGATGCAAACGAATTTCTCCACAGTGAACAAGGTCTTTTACAGAGAAGCCAATTTTAATTGGAAAAATAATTGTAATGTTACATTTGTTTCTACAACTGTGAAATGTATATTGGCTGTGGGCTGTGGGAAAAGCCGTTACTTGTTTTTTATTTTTACTACCTATAGGTATTTTTTAATGTTGTTATTTTCTTTGGCTTTATGGTTACCTCATTTTTTATGTTTTGTTATTTTGAAAAAATCATTTGTTATTCAAACACAGGCACGTCAACTCAGTTGACTTATGAAATACAAATCAGGTTGCCTTTAGACATTTCTTTGTAATATAGACCGCGATTATCTTCCGTAAGCTCTCGATATTCCGATGCAGTTGTATGCATCATGATCGCGGGTAGACTGAGTCTACTCGTGACTAGCGTCCGACCTTAACATGTTTCTTTGGGGAAACTAAAACCGAAAACGCCGTGTCATTAAGCATGATGCATGTTGCAATACAGTTGTGGCCTGTAGGTATCTGTTACCTCAGGCTCTGTCTACCCCGTAAGGGATAAAGACGTGATTTGTGTGTGTGTGTGTGTTAAAAAAATTGATTAGTTCTGTTCGTAATCTATGGATTCTCAAACCACAAAAAGCACCTCAAGTTTTTGTCGCATTGAAAAACGAACATTTTCAATTTCGTTGTAACTACTTCACAACTTAAAGATATGCAGCCCTGAGCTGCGAACAGTTTCGCTAATCTTATCCATCTGGCACAAAGTGAATGACTTACATAGGATTTAGTGTGAACGTATTTTTTTCTAATAAGAGCTCAAAGACTAGTCTGTGTGCACACGTATCAGCTCGTATTCGGGTCAGGCTAGGAAATTGAATCGGCCGGCGCTAGCAAATGCTCGATAAGCTTAGCCGACAAAATGACTAATGCAAACAACTTACACCAACAACCCAAAGAGCACCACTAGTATTTACCAACAACGCTATATGTTGTCAAATAATACCGACTATACTCGATATATACTACGGCAAATACTAAAACAACACAATCCTTGGAATAACCAATTTTTAGCTTGCTGGAGATATTTCTTTATGCAACGTTAACATTGGTTATATTGTATAACATCTGATTACAAATTGACGTGGATTGTTTGATTAAATAAATTAAATAGCTATGACAATCAATATGACTGGAGTCCTGTGACAGCTGTCATCTCCATGCAATTTCGTCGTTTTTGTTAATTGTGGCAATGAATGCTGCACAGCACAGCATAAACAAATACCAGTACTTACCTACTAGAATACCGGTATCAGAATTGTATGTTTATATAACACAATAACAAATACATGAAATTAGCTGAAGCAAATTGCTTAAAAGTTTTAGACCCTTTTTTGTTTACCAAACCTTGCAATCTCTGCAAACTATGAATGTATGAAAGCTTTTAAAATGCACCTACATACTAAAGCTTTAGAAAAAGTAATTATTTAATTATAGTTTTATATTCATCTTTAAGATAATAAAGATATCATATTCAGTTCTAGCGATACGGCTATAATTTAAATAAATACCTAGCAGTCAGCTAACAAATGAGCAAAATCTTTATCGGAAGTCATTATTAAAATACTCAAGTGCCGGCATTGGCAAAGTCAGTGTAAGTAATTACCCTTATCCTAGCAAAAAATTATGTGGGGCTGCGTTCAGCCTTTACTCACATACCTACTTGTATTTTTATTACAAGCTTTTATATTTATTTATTTATTTATTTAGTCAATAAAAAATTACAGCATTACATTCGAAACCAATGCGCTATAAAATTCAAAAAATATAAATGTTATTTAGGCGACGAATCGTTGTGGCTCCGCTGCGTCGTCATCTCCGGTGTTGGATTCGGTAGTTTGCCCCGGAACCGACGAAATAAACACCCTTCGGCCAGAAGTCAGCGCACGCGCATATAACTTGCAATATAAATATGTATGTTTGTCCGGGTGGAATCTTGCAACTCAATTTTGAAGCAAGGTATCTTCAACCGATTGAGCTGAAATTTTGCATACTTATGTAAGTCAGGTGACAATACAATAATCTGTTTGTGGGATTCTGGTGGCGTGGTCAGGACCGTCTCCGCAGGAAGGAACTCACAACGATTGGTTCGATTGACTTGAAATTTAATACACATATATTATATTAGCACGGACGATAACGCAAGCAATCAGCAGCAAGTACAGTCAGCAAAAAAGCTTGTATTCGAACTGTAATTTTTGACAGACACTTATTACCAATAAGTATCTCTTCACCTTCGTAACGTAATAAGAGAATTAAAACTTTTGCAACTATTACCATGAAATGAAATGAGTGAAATAGGTAGGTATAGACCACGTAAAATTCTTGGAATTCATTTCAACAATATCATTCAATGAGAATTTTCCCTGGAATTTTCAAGCAATAAACTATGCAAAGATGAAATTATGCGCAATCTGAGAAATTCACAAAGTAAATATTAAAATCAAAGTGAGACCATGGAGAGGTACTTGGCGCTGCCGAAGCGTTCGTATTTGCTTCTCAGCCCTAATGCAAATACTCCGTTAGACTGAATTATAAGTCCATGGCTTTCTCACCGTTTTCAGCTCATTTCCATCTGCTTGGATTCTGAAAAGGACATGAGAAATCTTGTCACGTTGTGTAACTTTATGATATTGAATCTATAATCGTGACAAAAAGTTCGTCTTGGCATATTGGCTTTTTCCGATTTTCGCCCGCAATTTTGCTTGGAATGGGATAAGGTGTAAATAACGTAAGCGAACACATGTCTTAACCTCCGCTCCGTTCTGTTACTTAACCAAGATTTGTTTTTTTGTTCATGGGATTGAAAAGTCATTTTTTCATCTGATTAGATTGCATTTGTTTCTGTGTCCAAATCAGCGGCAAAAGCAATATCGTGAGATCAAGATTTCTCTCGTATTCTTTTGTTTATTCTTCGATTACCTCATTCGTGGCTTTATAGCAGGCAATACCAAAGTTAACAGCTACATTAGCTTTAAATTTCGTCAGCTATTTGTTTGTTAATCGCCGTAGGAACTGTTGCTTGTCGCTACAATCTCGAAATTTAAGTACCTCACTTTGGAACGTCTGCAACATTAATGCGCAAATCTACCTGCTTTGCTGCGGTTAAGCATTAAATTGTTAATAAAGCAATCCAAACAGCATTGCATTGTACGCTCGTAACAACTTCGTCAGTGTTTCTAGTTTATTGCGGTACGTTTTTAACTTCGGTGAGTATATTACGGTACTAAAGTATGAATCCCTCCGAAATGTTTTGCATAATATTGTTCTACTTAACTTTATTGTCCTGTACACGTATACGTTATCTGATAATTTCTGATGATTATTTTAGTTAGTTTTGCGCGCACTGGTATTAGTAACTGTACTAGTACTAGTAACTGGTACTAGTAATAGTAACTTCATATCTGTCCGTTAATATATTTCATTTATGGGAGTAATAATTATCTCTTAAGCAACATTATTGAAAATATGTTGATGGCATGTAGATCAACTGTATTTATGAGAAAAAATCTATCTCAGATTCGAAAAGTATGGTAAGGTAATGTATATATAATGTATAGGTAATGTATATAAATGTAATGTTCTATTTAAACTTAACATTTTGTATACTTGAAACATAAAATGGATGTCAAAGCTTTTATTTCTGTTTGTTACAATTTTTACTTTGGCAGTGCTGGTAACGTGAAAGTTAGCACAAATATTTAAATAAATACGAAAGAGTTTTTCCTGATTCCAGCAATATCACAAGCAGAGCTGGTAGCGATCGTAAAGTAAACAAGGAAATCATTGATATTTCAATTACGGAATTAGCTGGGACCAACTATTCAATCCAGTACTGTTATGAAATTCCGAGAATACATTGGTAGTGTAATCGGCATGCGTGCCGGCGATAAATCTCCAGGAATAATGCCTATTGCAGATTTTGGTCCCAAGATATTCGAGCGGTACACAGGCAGCAGTATCAATAACTGCAATACAATTGTACCAATTCCGTTTGCGCTCATGAATAAGGATTCTGAACTGAAGCAATCATTTACGTATAAGGATTTCAAGGACCATTACGGGTTTCAAATAATCCGTGGCTTCTGTTTGCTTTATTTTAGGCAAGATTAACAAGTCGGCCAACCGTAATAAAGGTTAGAATATGATAAAATAGTCCATAAGTGATAAGTATAAAAATACATACATAGTCTTTATCCCTTACGGGGTAGACAGAGCCTAAGGTAACAAGACCTAAACGCCACGTTTAGCATGATTGTGGGCGTATAGGTGGAAAGGGGAATCAAAATAGTGATGGGTTGCTAGCCGCGTCGCCTATAACATGATTCCTCTACCCATTCCCACGATGGGCTTTAACCATCTGCGCGGGAGGTGAAGCAACTGGTACAATATATGTTTTTTTCTTTACTGCCAGACCAGCATGGAAGCACAAAAATAATATCTATAAAAAAATTAATGAAAATAATAATAATTATGTAAAAATAATAATATATCAGTGTTTGTGACGACAAGGCTACTAGATTTTTTGGTTCAGACTCAAGTTAAACTGTTAACACGTATGTATACCAGACAGTATGAAATGACGACAAATGTAGTTTATACTTAACTGAAATAAGATCGGTAGTTAAAGTGCAGAACACTCCAAAACTATTACTTATATATAAGTTACGGTCTAACATGCGACTCAACTTCGGTAATACATGATTTACAACAAGATTTCTTTGAAGCTATATCCACATTTTTAACGTCTTGAACTGGAAACTGGTCTCACTGGAACCGAGAATCGCGCTCTGTGCTTTGTCACGGTCAGCTCCGGCTTTGCTTGCGGTAAATTTTCGTGAAGTTACACAGCTTCTGCAATTGTTAGATTTTGTAAGCAGTATTAGTTGCAGAGCAGAGGTAGAATGCTTTAAAATTTATGTATTTTGACTTCGTGATTTCACATCTAGACAGCATGTTCTTCATTTAAATGTTATATATAAATATGCATAAGCAAACATTATTTTAGAGTTTTCCGAAAAAAAGACCACATGAATATATTTTCCAGAATTTAACTGTTTTGGTTTTTTTTACCCTATCGATTATTATACAAGAAAAAATGTGTCCCAAAATTTTCATTCCAGTTCGTCATTTTTTATATATCCATAGTAAAATAATATCCATAGTAAAATCTGGGACACACTTTTTCTTGCATGAGAATCGATAGGATGAACGATTTTGAGTAAGAAAAACACAAAATAATTAAATTCTGGAAAAATGTACATGTGGACTTTTTTTTGGAAAACGCTCTTTGGAATAAAATACACTTGCCGCTTAACATAGGCCAAAATTTGATCATTCTAACTGTTTTTGACTTTATCAAAGAGAATCAGGTTTTTCTCTCGGACTGTCTATTTTGGCGACCGTCGCACTATTGAACCTAATCTCTAGCGTCGCAGGACGATTCATTGCTATAGAGGCATCGGCGTTTCCAAGCACGTTTCGGATCGTCTTGTGGTGAACCTATTACAATGTTTTCAATTTAGAAAAGAGTTTACCTTGAGAATTTATTAGGGCAGAAATAGTGTTTGATTTCAGCAGTAAAATAAAATTCGAGATTTCTTATGACTGATACTTTTTATACAACTATTTATTATTGTAGTTCCCAGTAACTTGGGCAAGTTTAGTAAACTGAACAACAATGCCATACACAAGTCTGTATTTGTCTGTTGACAAAACCTAACTCGGTTTGGTCCTGGGTGTACACAAACGGGTTTTGTAAATATGAAAACGGAATTGAGTGAACACAGAAAATAAATAGTTCAATATTGTGACAGAAATCGTACATGGGATATTTCTAAATGATCATGTTTATTTTTTCTATCCGTGAACAGTACGTATTTGTTTTTCAAATTTAGGGCTGAGTGATTGAAATTGGTCCACAATACGCTTTAGAATTGCTATTCGTGAGGATTTAAACTATATTCTTAATACAATCGCAAGGAAATTATGTATGTAACGTTAAGAAAAATATTGTAATGCTTCACCAAAGGCTTCATTATGTCGCGGAAAAACCAAACGCTTTACGTATCAATCAACGCTTATAAAAGTCACGTATCAAAAAGAAATAAGAATGAAAATAAGAATATTCGCCGTTCGTACAGAATTCACAGTTCGTAAAGCTCAACATTTGGACGTAATAGCTTTTATAAATTTCCAATACCATTGTTATTGCCCGACAGAGAAGGGATGCGGTCGTTGGACCGATATAATGTACTTATTATACAGTCTTCCTTGTCTTTTACAAGTACAAATAATCCGTGTTTATTACCCGTAACGTACGCGTTTACGAGTATGCCTAGTCGAAATGGTCTTTATTGACAAAAAGCCATTGGCTCCTTTGAATTAGTGATCGATAATGTCTTCCAAATATACTGGAGTTATTGGTGTTTATGCAAGGAACGCCGAAATAATAAGCAAGAATAGTATTCACATTTCCGATCTAATGAGAATGTTTGTAGACAAAGGCAAACTCACGAAGACAGTTGTTGTTTTGTGTACTTAAGTCGCTAGCTTTTAGTCAGTACATTGCCTTAACAAGTTCGCTGCGGCACCAATTTTTGCATACTTTCCGTTCCTGCGGCACGAGGTATAATCGGCCCGTACCGTGACCAGACGTTAGGGCGACACGCGGTCTCTTAGACCCCACCTCCTTTTACAGACTTAAATCTATTTTCTGGCGCGAAATCAAAGATAAATGAGAATTTTGGTCCTTATTGATATAGACAGTGAATTGATGAACCCTAATCCACCGTCGCCCCGAGATCTGATGGCTAGTTTAGGAATTATTAGCAAAACAAAATATGGGATCTTATACACCTCGTAACGCACTGAAATAGGGCAAATTTTCGCTGCGATTAGTGATGGGAAAAATAATATCGACGTTTTTAAACTGTCTTAACTACGCAACGACTTGACCGATTTTGATCAATTATATCTCATTAGATCGTTTTAAGGGCAAAACCTGGCAAAACAACACAAAGCTATCAAAGGATACATTTTTTTTTAAATAATCTAAATTGTGCTTGAAGGCGCCATAAAGAAAAAAAAACCGGCCAAGTGCGAGTCGGACTCGCGCACGAAGCGTTCCATTCTATACCATTAAGAGGCACCTATTACAGACTTATTATTGGAAAATCGACGTGATGCACAACACTGGTCGCGGGAAGCTCGCGTTGAGTGCGGTACGAGGTCAGGGGGGATATGGGACGTTTTAGCCTCGTTCCGCACTGCATTAAAATTATATTAATTCAGTGCGGCACGAGGCCTAAGACATCCGGTACCAAGGTAGGTACACCACCGAGTCCGGACTCCATTAGTGATCTCAAATATATATTTATCTCTTTCCTACACTGGACCAAACCAAAGCTATGCCATTCGCACGACAGAGAAATTCACTTTTTTGCTTGCCGCACCACAGGGAAGTTGCATCAGGGGTGATTTAGGCCTCGCTTCGCACTTAACGTGTTAAGTTTGCTTTCGAAGATGAATGTTATTTTCTTGTTATCTATGTATGACTTTATTTTCATCGAGGTACCTACTGTAACTATTGCGATCTAATTTTATGTTTATTCTATCCTGTTTTGACTCTTGCTATGAGTCATATCTGATCACATCCAAATCGCTGCTTTTTTCTCAAGCTGTCTCAGTGGGAAAAATTCGCTGCACATCGTAGCGAGTTAAAGTTTCCAAGGTAACGTATTGTAAAAATAATTAACTGAAACTACTATTCAGTGCTTCCACCCTGTACTTATTTCACTAAAGTGTGTCTAAATCTACTGATGGGTGTTGAAATGCATCAAGCTTCGGCTTACTTAAAAATAGACATTCCGTTTTATTTGACATGCTACACGAAATAGCATGTGCTTAAAACCTGTGGCGCACCGAACGTCTCCACATGCTTGCGCGGGCCAAGCACTTTCACTAAAACACCGCACTTTAGGAAAGAAAGTTAATCAAACGTAAACTTCACTTACTGACCAGGGGTCGTACGTTTTGAAGGACCATTACATTGGCGATGGAGTGACCCATCAATTTAGCTCGATGCCGGCCGCAGCGGTTAGCGGGTCTGCGGCCGACATGTGAAACGTTTTATTACGGTTCAGGAAAAACCGTTACAATAACGCAACTTAAAGAGCACTTTGCTAAGGGACTATTAAGTAGTAAGAAGCTACTTAAGTCCAATTGTTTGAATCTTGGGATGACTTGACTTTGCCTTAGTGACCCAAGCGAGTTGGAGTAGCGGTAGCCCATTTGTTTTATCTAACAAAATAGAAAAAAGTGAATCAGTATAGACATAAATACATACATACATACATAAATCACGTCTTTATCTCTTACGGGGTAGACCGAGCCTAAGGTAACAAGACCTAAAAGCCACATTTAGCATGATTGTGGGCATATAGGTGGAAAGGGGAACACCGTTCTGGCGTGAAAGAGTAACAAACATCCATCCATCTATCCATCCATCCATACTTACAAACTTTCGCATTTATAATATTAGTAGGATGTGTCAATAGGATAAATATTTCACAGAGTCAAAGATGTCTGCAACGTATTAAATGTAAAAAATATCCAACGTACCTCTCTAAAGCAATAAACAAGCTTTCTCTAGTAGCTTTCTCTTTAAAGTGCCGCTTAGCTATTTGAACAGTTTTACGTAAAGTTCTTAATTATTAATCGCACTTAGAAATTGGAAATTCGTCTGTGGTGTCGTATAAATAATTTTACAGAAATAAACTTGAGCACCAAAGCCGTGTTTGATATTTGACAAGTTAGACAGTTGTGAAATTACGGCGAGCCACGTTTATTTTTAGTTTGTTTCATTTTTTTTTAAGTAGGTAGTTGCAATTTATTATGACATTACATTTTTTTACATACATACATAAATCACGTCTTAATCTCTTACGGGGTAGACCAGGCCTAAGGCAAAAAGTGATGGGTTGTTAACCGCATCGCCTATAATGTGATTCCTAAGATTTTGCCCAAATAAATAAATTTATGTATTTTGTTTTAATCTCGTCAGGGTCGATTTGTAAAGACTACAAAAAACGGTTAAACGATTATAAGTCAACGGCAATCCGATCAACATTGATCGTATAAGTACTTCACTTGGCACTCGCGATACAGACCCAGAGTCTAGTGCGAAGGCCGCTGTTTCACTTACCGCATAAAATGTCATCTACCTATCTCTATGTAACAATGTGTCCTTGTTATGCACTGTGTATTTGTAAAAAAACATCCAGAGTTATTTAAGAAGGCTTAAGATACTGGTCGCACAAATAAAAGGCATGGTAACAGACTTGTGTATGATACATTACCACCGACAGCATTAAATAGAAAAAACTGTTACTGCATTGTGTGTCAAAATTTATAATGCTATCCTTACTGACATAACGGCACTCCCATTTAACCAATTTAGACTGAAAATGTACAAGTGGCTGCATGAGAAACTGTTCTACTCAGTGAGCGCATTATTTTCAATTTAAATTAATTTAGAGTCATAGGTATTTAATGTTGCATGCCAATATTTTGCAAAAAATTATGTTCAATTTCCAAATATAACACCTTACCGTACCATTTTTTATACTAATAAAGATGAAACTACCTTGAGACTCACTCACACGAACACGTTGAGTGTTCGTTTCGCTGCCGCCGGGGCGAGCGCTCCAGGAAGAAGGACTACGAAATAGTCCGAAACATGTCGAGCACCACTCGACTTTTTATACGTGAGTTATCCGTTTATGTGTAATTACAAATAAAGATGATTATTATTATATGATTATTCTTTCTCTTATTCTTATAACCGTGAGTTAAAACGTTTATTTTGTGGTTTTCAACTATTTAGTCTTATTTGTTTCATGTTACCCGGAAATAAATGCGTGTCTCCATCTCAAAGGCCTTTAGGCTCTAACCATTCGGACAACGGATTCCAAAGTTCCCAGTCCAAATTGCTTTCCTTAACCTCAAACCAAGGATCCTGTTCAGTCCACCTTCTCAATTATCGTGCCCATTGGACCGAAATAGGAAGTGCGGTGTGTTACCAAGTAGGTTCCTGAACCCTTTAACTCTGATATTGGTTCAAACTTTCTATGAACTTTAGTTGGGTGCTTATTGTATTCATATTTCATTGACGATATTGAGGATTTGCTTTAATTAATTCAAAAGCGATGTCCTTAGTTTAACTAATATAAAAAATATATTTTAGAAATTGAACACGTAGAGATTTTTAATAACTGCAGATATATCATTCTCATCATTCATGCTGTAGGCTTATTACTTATCTCGCTCGCAATCGCCATCGTGTTCATTTTGACAGTTCTTGTATGAATGAGGCAGCTAGCTGATTCCGATGCTAATTGTCAGCCCATACATGAACTGTCAAAATGAACACGATGGCCATTGCGAGCGAGTTAGGTAATTAGATGCCTACTGGTCTGGGAGTAAAGAAAAAACGTTGAATGTACCAGTTGCTTCTCTTCCCGCGCAGATGGTAAAAGCCCATCGAGGGAATAGGCGAAAATCTTAGGAATCGTGTTATAGGCGATGCGGCTAGCAAACCATCACTATTTTGATTCCCCTTCCCACTTATACGCCCTCAATCATGCTAAACGTGGCCTTTAGGTCTTGTTACCTTAGTAAAGGCTCTGTCTACCCCGTCAGGGATAGAGACGTTATTAATGAATGTATGCATGTCATTAAATGCTACACCATTAATGTTTTCAAATGTGGAAACTGTAGTCGCCAAAATTTGACGTTGGTTCAGTTTTTTTGGAATTGTGTTGAAGTGTTTTCTGGAGTTGAATAAATAATATATAGAAGTTATTGAGATGTAATCATGAGAAACGTTTGCGACTTTTCAATATTACATCGGAACGCCCTTGAGCAAAATAAGTACTTTTTAAGTCCGTAAAAGCATTTTCTTGTACACTTTAAATACAAACCAATTTATTTTAATAAACGTAGCGACTGACGTTATTTAACTATGCTTGTTGCCTACGAATTAAAAATTAACTTGACGCTGTTGAGTTAAAAAGAGGAAAAGCGTTTTAAATAGTTTTTACGTGTAGGTAAGTATTTACTAACATGCATTTTGTTTACAAGTACAAACTGGAAAGCATCCAAGATATAGATACTCACTAGATAGAAAGTTATTCAATTTGTTAGAAAAATTACGCCATACCATTGCGGCGATTGCTGCTCTCTGTCAAACATGGCACTAGAGTTGAGCCAGCTGAACAGTATTATCAATAGTCGATGTTTAGACATTACAATGGTCATAGTGACTAACATTATCTATGTTTTAAAAAAAATGGAATTAATTATCATACTTCTTACTACTAAAATGATTTTATTTCATGTAGGTGGTAAATAAAAGACTATCGTGGAAGGACTAGTTAGCTAGTTCATTCTTCTTTATCACATTTCTTAACAAGATATGAAAATATCGTAAAAGAGATGATAACGTGAAAATAAAAGTAATATCGGACTAGAAATACGGTTAAAGAGAGACACGACATGTTATGTGACGTGACGTGAAAAACACCAGCCCACATGAACTCCGTATTAAATTCTCTATTTTTAGAAAGACATACATCATGTCTTTATCCCTTACGGGGTAGACAGAGCCTAAAGTAACAAAACCTTAAGACCACATTTAGCATGATTAAGGGCGTATAGGTGGAAAGGAAAATCAAAATAGAGATGGGTTGCTACACGCAGTACACGTGTACACACAGGATGTTTCATTACGTTCTCAATTTCTCATTCATGCATGGTGACCACGCTGCGGTTGAACATTTGTCAGTGTTGTCATCAGCTAAATGCCTGTGCGGTGCAAGCATTGACATCTGTAATTAAAAACAAATACGCATTATAATCTGTGGCTCACAACACATGCTGTAAATTGCTCGAACTATTGACGTACAATATGGTTGATTTGCTGGTTGTCTAGCTACATATACTGCGATTCTTCGATATCGATATTGGTTTACCTTTTATCTGTTGTGTATTACTCAATGATTGGTTTTACAAATAAATAAATATGTACTTAAATGCAATTTGAATGAACAAAAAGCGATTGCTGCATTTTGATTGGCAGGACTCAGGATCAAAGACATTAGTGTTGTGCAAGCAGATATCGATAGTAAATATTTATTGAAGCATTGCCATACAGTGTGGCAATGCTGCCTTCTAGGCAGCTTGCCGCCGTTCTGCGACTTGGAGCCATTTTACTTTATAGTCGTAGTTTTAGAATACGGTTTATTTACTAGTTATATTTAGTTATTGAATAAAAATCAATTACGTTTTATCAAAGAGAGTAAATTTGGTACCTGGCAAGTTCCGATACAAAGACGTTGAATTAGTATCAACACCTCGTTTATCAAAAAGTAATGTGTTTTAATTATTTCTATTATTTAATATATATATTACGGAAGAAGACTTTTTTCAATTTATTCACCAGGCTATGTGATTTCTTTTCCTTTTATTATCATTCTTACACTCGTATTCATTCCTCGTAACGATTATCATTGCGGACAAGTTAAAAATTAATCATTATTGTACTAGTACTAGGCACCTGCAATTAGTCCTCCATCAGCAGCGACGTTTCAAAGCCACTTATAATAATTTAGATCGAGTAAATCGGAAATTAAATTAATTGTAACATTGATTTCGAGAAATGGGCGCGCCCTATTTAATAAAAGGCTCCTATTCTAATACCGAGTGGCAACAGATGGTTCGCTGATCGCCCTTGCTCGTTACGTGATTAATTTTCCGACACAACATAGCCCCCAAAATAATTTGAGCCGTTACTCAAGAGTGCGCTACCAATATACAAACATATTGAGTCGATTCTCACGTAGGCGTAGTGTGGTTATTATTAGACACTTGAATTTTAAGGGTTGACAAGTGTTAGTCCCCAGTAGAAACCGATTACTTTCTAGTATGCGAAAATATGTGCCAGTGTATCACAGACCTATGTATACACCATCCTCTACCTAATTATAAATACATCACACCATTCAAAATATAACGAGTAACCATTACTGCTTACGCCAACTTACGCACAGTCAAGGGCATAAATATGTGTAAGTACGTTAGCAAGACGTCAAAACATCGGTAGGTGCAACTTTATGCCACAAACAATAAGGTCGGTGACACATATATTTGACATGATGGCTGCATAGATATTTATGCCGTCGACTGTACTTTAAATGTACAAGAATAGGCAGATGAAAGATGTATAGTTATATATTACAAGTGGCAAAACTACTTTTCTTATTGCATCTTAATTTGGGGCCATTATTCTTTACATCTTTCACCAACCAGACAACGAAATTAAAGGCATAATGTTAATTATCTAATAAATATCAGTATGTCATCCATGTAAATTATAATTTAATTGTCGTACAGATTAATTTAGAACTACTTTTAGTTAATTAGCTGGCCATGGTGTCTGTGTATATAACTTTATTTAATCAAACACACTAGAATATTTATATAGTAAACCTACTAAAGAAAATCAGCAGATGAATTTTTTCACACATTTCAAAAATAATTTTCTTATTGCTTCACATCATTTTTTTTGCTGTTTTAGGACCGAATAGGATTGTGGTTAGTAACCGTGATAATGAAGTTAGAGGTCCGGGGGTACGAAAGCGTAGGGGTAGGATGCTTATACGATACACAGGCTGATTTCTAATTCGTGAACAGAAACCACATAATGTATTCCGAAAAAGCTCCAAGACATTGACACGGAGCACTAGTGGTAATCGCAATTAATCAGCTCCTCAATTAATCAAAACAAATTAAGAATATCAATCCCTAGTTATCATCAAAGTCTGGTCACCCTACCCGGCCGAGAACACGCGACTTGTTTGCAAGCATTTTAACCGCGGATTTAAACTCTTCTTATTTAATATTCAATGTTATGACGTGTAAAAGATTGTCATTGTTAATGATATTTACTATCACCAGTTTCCAACCAGTAGTATGAAGAAGGTTTAATTAATTAATAATTTAACATTTGAATTTAACGTAGGGTGACCAAAAGTTATGAAAATTTATATAATTTAACAAAATGTAATTTTGAAAAATTTAAGTCAACAGGTTCATAAAGTATTATGTGCAAGTATTTATACCAAGGGTTTAGAGTTTTAAAAAGTTATTTCTGTTCATGATCTAGAAGTCATCCTGTAAACACGAATATATGTAATCGATTCACCTATCTATATATTTATACTCGTTATTTAGTGTTCAAAACAGTAGCATTGCTTAATTCGGAAATAGACCAGTCAATGTACTCTTTTCGGCAATATCAATTTACAAAACCAAAATTGACAAAAGTCAAAATAAAGAACACTAGCAGTTGCCCGCAACTTCGTCTGCGTAGAATTCGTTTATCGCTATCCCGCGGGAATCACGCAATTTTCCGGGATAAAAAGTAGCCTATGTGTTATTCCAGACTATAATCTATCTATGTTCCAAATTTCATCCAGATCGGCCCAGTACTTTTTGAGCCTATTCATTACAAACATACAAAAAAGGTACAAATCTTTCCTCTTTATAATATTAGTATAGATATGCTAAGTAACGATATAACGTAGAAAAAAAACTCTTTTTAGTCAGCTAAATATGATAAATACATACATACATACATAAATCACGTCTTTATCCCTTACGGGGTAAACAGACCCTAAGGTAAAAAGACCTAAAGGCCACGTTTAGCATGATTGTGGGCGTATAGGTGGAAAGGGGAATTAAAATAGTGATGGGTTGCCAGCCGCATGATTCCTAAGATTTTCACTCACTCGATTTTCCCTTGATGGACTTTTACCATCTGCACGGGAAGAGAAGCAACTGGTATATTCTATGTTTTTTCTTTACTCCCAGACCAGCATGGGAAGATGAACATTATAAATGAGAATTTCTATTCGAAACATTACTATACCAATAATTGATTTATGCTCAACTTCTCTAAACAATCAAAGGGGCCTATGAGTTAGTTCGTCGAGATACGTTTGACGCGGGTTTCTGCGTAAAATGCTCACTCCCCAAGCGTTCATACACCCTTGTTACCGATATGGCGAGTAGCTTCTGACAGGGGTCGGTGACACTACAACCACTGGCATTTATTGGGTACCCAGTTGAATTATTTGCAGACAAGCCAATCTAAAATGAGAAATCACTACCATGAATTTAAAGATTGGTACTTCAGTGAAATTAGTAATCATTATTTCTAGAAAGATATTAAACACAAGTTAGCACGGAAACAAATTAGTCTATGTACTAAGGCAAATATCAAAGTGGCAGATGAAGTTAAACAAATGTTTAGTAAATAAAAGTTTACATTGTACAATAAATAACCGACACGTTTTAAAATAAGTACCCGGTATTCGTAAAACTGATCTTCTAATGGACCAAAGCCATGCTGAAGAAAATTGTTAAGCTACAAGGGTATTGGGTATTCGGCTAAAAAGTCAAAAAGAATGAGCGTTACGGTTACGAAAATAATATACGTTAGAACATGTTTTTTTATTTAAATAAAGTAGGTAGCCGAAAGAAACCTGATTTAAAAATAATTATTTTTATACATTTTTTTCTTAACTCACGCCTACTCCACCCGGACGGTACAGAATGATTACGGTATCACGGAATTATCGCCAATGCAAATTGAAGGACTTTTTCAGTCCCATGCGCCGCGTCCGGTTGTTTCACAGTGGATTCACTCCATACATCACTGTGTTAGTTATCTATTTAGCCGCGTGACGTTGATGAATGTACAAAATGAACAAACGGGTTCGGTCGTGCTCTGTGGAATCCCGGCTTAGGGAGCCTGCACTAATACCGCCGCGAACAATG
This sequence comes from Pandemis corylana, assembly GCA_949127965.1. Taxonomy (NCBI): domain Eukaryota; kingdom Metazoa; phylum Arthropoda; class Insecta; order Lepidoptera; family Tortricidae; genus Pandemis; species Pandemis corylana. The sequence continues at coordinate 7,193,230 of OX421866.1, read as the reverse complement.
AGATAATAATACCTGGTATGCGTGCGGTTAGATTAATCGTCCCCGGGAAGAGGATGACAACTGTTCGATTTTGAGCTTTACCGATGTTAACCCACAGTTTACAGACACCAATAAATAAAATATAAACGGACTATAAATGTGAAAGTCAAAATAAACGTATGGAAGATTATTATAGCAGATATAATAGTCTTATTATAATAGAATTACGGAGGTACGAGGGCATCGAGGAGCGGGAAGGAGCACGTTTTATTTGCGTTACGAATGCCCCGCGCTTTTGTGACAAGAGCCTCGGAGGGCCATTTGGATCGAGTGTATTTTGGATAATAAAAGAATCATCCACTCGACTCTAACGGGAAAATCGTAAGAAGCTCTTGTACCTCATAGTTGTACTACTTACGAAGCATTTTCTACAATACTGGGGTCTACAAGACGTTCAACATAAAATAGGTACTCAGAATTACTGAATGTTTTTCCACAACCGCTGGCTTGAAACCAACTGAAGTACAGCCAGGAAAAATACTCCTGTAAAATGTTTGAGTTCTGCGCAGCGCACAAAGAAAAATGGCGTGTGTAAGTAGGTTTATAATAACATAAATACCCAAGTAGGTAGCCTTTGCCTTACGTAATCACTGTATTCAATAAACACACCCATTGTAGTGATATTTAATAATAAGAATAGGTAGTTTATTAACATTATGTTCATGGTAACTGAAAACATGTTTATTAAGTATTAGAATAGGACTTAACGCGAGCCTTATTCATCTTCATAATAACGAGTCCTTGGCGAATATTATTATGACGTCTCTCAATTATTAAGATTAATTGTACTCATGACAAAAGTATGGAGAAACAAAAGCGGCAAATTTTTGCAAACCCATTCCCAGTATTACCGTGATTTTTGTAGATTCTACTATATGTCTATTTAACACATTCACAAGTTCATGGTAACAATTATTTGTGCAATTTTGCATTAGTTTATACAATACATGTAAAGAAAAAAAAAAGTTTTTTTTGTTACCTTCTGAATGCTTCAACAAATTCTCGTTAATATGTGATGGGTAGGTACTTGAAAGGCTTTGGATTTGATTACTTTTCTAACGATGTGATTCGGTTCCAAAACACAAACCGTGTCAAAAGTGTGTCATAAAACTGGTTACGGTATCACAGGTTGTATTCAAGGCTCCCGTAAGCTGGCATGTTATTTTATAATGCCTTGAATTCTCTAACTTCGCGATAGCGCCGATAGTTTCGGTCATAAAATACCCATGAAACGTACACCCAGTCTTTCAATGCCTTTTATTACTGTTTGCGACCTCTCGCGCGTATAGTGCGAACATTGCGACTTTATAGAAACATCGTAAACTTGACAATGCACCTTTAAACTGATTTAAACACCAAAATTACACTAACTATTTAATTTATTGGCGGTCCTTTCTTCTATTGAGATAATCATCAGCATTCACTTGTCGGAATTTACATATCCTTGATCCACCTTTACATAAGTATGCACCTGGTATTCGAAAAGTATATTATATTGTAGCGAACTTGGTAAATATTTGTTTATAATATTATTGTATTTAGTTAAAATATTATTGCTTGCTTGCGCGCATCAACTCGGCGCCCGCGCACCGCGTACGGCTGTCACCTAACGGTACTCATGATTCGTAGGCGGTCGGGCGCGCTCGGTTTTACCTGCGCGGTCAGTCGATTTTGTAACACGACGCCGAGAGGCTGCGCGCTTGCTCCTAACTGCACCTACCGCTTGTGTAAACTCGTGCTTACGCGCTAATTGTTTTGTTTATTTCTTCTGTCGTTTTTTGTGCTACACTTTTTCTGCTTATGCAAAAATTCATTTCGCTTCGTATGTGTACTGTGTCTATCTGAATAAACTTTATATTACTATTAAATGTGGTACTTCTTTAGTAACTCTTGTGCCATATAATTGGTGACTTACCGACGTTCCAATCGAACTTATACATAGTAATAATAGTGCGGTGCAGTGTTAGCGCGCGCGTGAACTTTAAGTCTGCCGTTAAGTGTGGTGTTTGCGAATATGCCGGACCCAGTTCAAGGCGGCTCCACGGAATCGTCCGTGTGCGGCGTGGCAGTTAAGGTTCCGCCATTTTGGGCGGAGGAGCCCGCTTTATGGTTCGCGCAGCTGGAGGGTCAATTTATATTGTCAAATATCACTGCGGACACGACCAAATTTTACCACGTCGTCAGCAATCTTGACCACAAATATGCAGCGGAGGTCAAGGATATTATCACGACCCCGCCAGCTATTGAGAAGTACGAGAAGCTGAAAATAGCACTAATTAACCGATTATCAGCGTCAAAGGAACAGCGTGTCGAGGAGATTGTTTCGCAAGCTGAACTAGGTGATCGCAAGCCGTCTCAGTTTTTGCGGCACATGCGTGACCTGGCTGGTAAGGACATTTCGGACGACTTCTTACGCAGCATCTGGGCTAAGCGGCTACCTCCTCACGTGCAAGCTGCTATTGCTACAATGCCGGACGCGAGTTTGGATATGGTTGCAGCGCTAGCAGATAAAGTCAACGAGATCGTAGTGTACACTCCCAATATCTCCGAGGCTCAGGGTCACGCTTCATACTCGCATGCGGCTGCCTCGTCGTCGTCTGCTGCTTTTGCCAACCCGGGAACGCCTGCTGTCAGTGCCATGGAGGAGCGCCTCAACCGCCGTATTGATGACCTTGTGCGCCAGGTAGCAGCCCTATCTACTGGTAACTTTCGTGGACGTTCCAAGTCGCGGTCACATTCCAAGAGTCGTCGTGGCAACTATCGTTCGAGGAGTCGATCCCAGAACAACGGATTGTGCTGGTATCATAGCACGTTCGGTCCGCGTGCGACAAAGTGCCGTACGCCTTGCAAGTGGATCGAGGGAAATGCCAACGGCGGTCGCTAATGGCGACAAGTGACTGTCACGGGTCCCCTGGTCGCCTCTTTGTTACGGACAAAAACTCACGTATAAAATTTCTAGTGGACAGTGGTTCAGATCTTTGTGTTTTTCCCGTAAAGTCAGTGCGTGGTCAACGTCGGTATAAGGACAAATACGAACTTTATGCTGCCAACGGCACTCCTATCGCCACCTATGGCTCGATTAGTGTGACGCTCGATTTTGGCTTACGTCGTGCTTTCAATTGGCGGTTCGTCGTTGCCGACGTGACAAAGCCTATCATTGGTGTAGACTTTTTATCATTTTATGGCTTGCTTATAGACATTAAAAATAAACGCCTTATTGATAATTGTACCTCTCTTGTTGCCAGTGCTTCTTCTGCTATTTCTTGTTCTGTGTGCCATGTTAAAGTTATTACAGGTACTTCCTCATACCATGCTCTGCTACAACAGTTCCCCGAGATCACTAGGCCAGCGGGTGACCCGACTGAACGGAAAGTGAAGCATAACACGCTTCATTTTATCCGTACTACACCTGGTCCACCCGTATTTTGCCGGCCGAGACGTCTGGACACTGATCGTCTCAGGATAGCCAAACAAGAGTTTGACGATATGGTGCGCTCAGGTATCGCGCGTCGTTCTGACAGCCCATGGTCTTCGCCCCTGCATTTGGTGCCGAAGAAAAATAACGGCTGGCGACCATGCGGCGACTACCGCGCGCTGAACGCACGCACCATACCCGATAGGTACCCTGTCAGGCATCTAGCAGATTTCGCTCACAATTTGCACGGATGCCAGATCTTTTCGACACTCGATTTGGTCCGTGCCTACAACCAGATCCCGGTTTTTAAGGACGACATTGCAAAGACCGCCATAACGACACCTTTCGGCCTTTTCGAATTTGGTTTCATGGGGTTTGGTTTAAGGAATGCAGCGCAAACATTCCAGCGCTTCATCGACGAAATCTTAGGTGACCTGGAATTTTGCTTTCCGTACCTGGACGATATTCTCGTTGCATCTTCCTGTGCCGATCAGCATGAGAGACATCTAAAGCTGGTCTTCGAGCGCCTGCGCGAGCATGGTGTTCTGATTAACACAGGAAAGTGTATATTTGGTGAGTCTGAGGTCTCGTTCTTGGGCCACAGGATTTCCAGTGAAGGCACCACTCCCTTACCTGAAAAGGTAACATCTATCTTGGATTTTCCTCGCCCCACCACTGTCAAGGAACTTCGTCGTTTCTTGGGCATGCTGAACTTTTATCGACGTTTTTTGCCTCACGCTGCCCAGAAACAGGCGAAGCTGAATGGTTTGTTGTCCGGTCACCATCGTAAAAGCTCAGCCAAAATTAGTTGGAGTGACGACCTGGATACGGTATTTAAGGACTGTAAGAATAGTCTTGCGGAGGCTACACTACTTGTCCACCCACGTCCAAATGCCGAGATTGCCCTTGTTTCTGATGCGTCTGATCTGGCAATAGGTGCTGTTGTCCAGCAACGTGTAGGTAATACCTGGGAGCCTTTAGGATTTTTCTCTCGTAAGTTGAACCCGGCCCAGCGTAAGTACAGCCCTTACGATAGGGAGCTGCTGGCTATCTACGAAGGTGTTAAATATTTTCGGCATATGCTAGAGTTGAAACCCTTTGTAGTATATACCGATCACAAACCGATTGTGTACGCGTTCAGCAAACCCCTCGATAAATGTTCGCCAAGGCAGTTCCGGTACCTAGATTTTCTGGCTCAGTTTTCCACTGATATTCGTCATATTTCTGGTCAAGAAAATGTTGTCGCTGATGCCCTTTCTCGCCCTGTTGATGCAATCAGCGCCACAGATTTCAGTGCCCTAGCTTCTTCTCAGGGAAATGACCCGGAACTGCAACAGCTGTTAAAAACCGGATCATCGCTTCAATTAAAAAAGCTCGTCATTCCCGGACAAACTGGTGGTTCTGCACTCTACTGTGACACAGCCGGTCCTGTAGCTCGTCCTTTCGTAACTCCCGAGTTCCGTCGTCGTTTCTTCGACACGATTCATGGACTCAGTCATCCTGGTGGTAGAGCTACGGTTAAGCTGATGACCGAGCGATATGTTTGGCCTGGCATCAAAAAGGACTGTCGCGAATGGTCAAGGGCATGCCAGCAGTGCCAGCGATGTAAAGTTTCGAGGCATGTTCACTCGCAGGTGAAAACTTTTAACACGCCATCCGAACGTTTTGCCCATGTACACGTGGATCTCGTCGGCCCACTGCCGATGTCACGAGGTTTTCAATATTGTTTGACAGCAGTGGACCGATTCACGAGATGGCCTGAGGTGATGCCTATTTCTGATATAAAGGCGGAAACCGTCACCCAAGCTTTTGTTTCCGGATGGGTGTCTCGATTAGGGTGCCCAAAGCGAATTACGACTGACAGAGGACGTCAGTTTATTTCGGAAACTTTTCGGCGATTTGCTAAAGTTATTGGCGCTGAACATGTGCAAACAACTGCGTACCATCCAGCTGCTAACGGCATCGTCGAACGATTTCATAGACAGATGAAAGCTGCCATTAAATGCCACGCGAGTGACGATTGGGTGGAAGTCCTGCCTTTGGTTCTTTTAGGAATCAGAACGGCATGGAAAGACGACCTTACTGCTTCCACCGCTGAGTTAGTGTATGGAGAACAGTTGCGCTTGCCTGGTGATTTTTTCGAATCTTCAGGTCAAGTTACTACAACTGACTACACTGACTTTGTCACTCGCCTGCAGTTGCAGATGCGACATCTACAACCGACGCCAGCTGCTCATCACGGCACACGAAAAGTTTTTGTGCATAAAGACTTGGCAGCAGCTTCGCATGTCTTTTTACGCAACGACGCCGTTCGTAAACCCTTGCAACCGACTTACACTGGACCATATCGGGTTATAGAGAGAGGAGACAAATATTATAGGCTCGAAATTAAAGGCAAGTCGAATAACGTATCCATAGACCGTCTTAAACCTGCGTACATGTTAGACACCTCAAATACCTCTTCACGGCACGATCAAACCGTTCTGAAGCCGCTGCCTGTTACGACGGATCGTAGAACCCGCTCGGGACGTTTAGTTCGCTTCCCAGATTATTATTGATCGACCTAAGGGTCTCCGAGGGGGCTGATGTAGCGAACTTGGTAAATATTTGTTTATAATATTATTGTATTTAGTTAAAATATTATTGCTTGCTTGCGCGCATCAACTCGGCGCCCGCGCACCGCGTACGGCTGTCACCTAACGGTACTCATGATTCGTAGGCGGTCGGGCGCGCTCGGTTTTACCTGCGCGGTCAGTCGATTTTGTAACACGACGCCGAGAGGCTGCGCGCTTGCTCCTAACTGCACCTACCGCTTGTGTAAACTCGTGCTTACGCGCTAATTGTTTTGTTTATTTCTTCTGTCGTTTTTTGTGCTACACTTTTTCTGCTTATGCAAAAATTCATTTCGCTTCGTATGTGTACTGTGTCTATCTGAATAAACTTTATATTACTATTAAATGTGGTACTTCTTTAGTAACTCTTGTGCCATAGCATACATAGATGTAAGATAGACTAAAAAAAAAAGGGATTCGAGCTGGTTGTATGCGATTCTTTTATAACGTATTCTGGATCCAAAAGTATTTTTTCAACACCCTTCAACAAATACTAGCTACGTTTGTAACTAACTTACTAGGTAAGTAACAAACAAAATAATCAAATCATGGAGAAATTTAGTACATTTGTAGAAAAACCAACAGTGGAAAAACCAACTTTGCTCACCCCTCTATATTTTATTATTACTCAATCTAAAGCGCCTTCACAATTTTATTTATACCAAAGTGAAACAAAAAATGTGGTTGACGTTGAAGCGAAGTTTAAACCAGTTAAGTCGAAATCGGCACAAAAAATTGAGAAAGTTACAGTTGAGAAGTACTTATTCCTTTTCGAAAATAATTCTAAAAATGTCGGTTGCCTTAAAAGCTTTTGGACAGATAGAAAGGAGGATACTTTATAATAGGCCGGAAACTTTTGGATGTGCCCTCGTACATCTCGAAATTAGGCACTTAGGCACTTCTATTTAAGCTGAGGTCTTGGCTTAAATTAACTTTAGATTAGAAAGATCATTCCTGTCGGAGGTTAATCCAGATCGCTACTGCCATCTCCCAGGAGTTGTAACCAGTACTATACAGGTATATCCCGACCGCTTAAATGAGTCCTCGCCCGCGCGGCAAAGGGGCGCGGGGTGGTACGACAAAGGGAACCGAGAGAGGTGTGGGCGGGATGCGCACTACCCGCCCGCACCTCTCTCGGCCCCCTTTGTTGTCCCACCCCGCGCCCCTTTGCCGCGCGGGCAAGGACTCATTTAAGTTTCGGTCTATAAGCAGTAGTGCTTTCACTATTGTGTTCCGACGTGGAGAAGACCCTGACTGCCACAAGCAACGCTTCGCCTATATCGCGTTGGCGCGACTACCCGTCTTTTTTACTGTTCGTTCTAGAAAGAGACGGGTAGACTATCTCGCGAGCGACACATCTCTCGCGCGCACTCGTGCTAGCCGTGTATACCTGTAATCCTTCAAAGCCATTTTAGCCATTGTGATCATAAAGGCTCTAAACATATCAACGTCCTTCGCGCAATTGACGAATGACGAATGCTCGTTACAATGAGGCAATTGTCGGCTTTACAGGTGTAACATTTTATGGAATTGTGTTAGTCGGTGATGCGTACGAGAAAGGTTATACCGGATAAATTGATCCCGATCTCGGAGGCAGGTGAAACAGCGTGGTACATATAATTAAATTTTCGCCTCGAGTATCCTCGTATAATGTTGGCCTTATATCCAATTTCAAAGGTAAACAATACTAGATGGGTACGGTTAGTTACCGAATCTGCCTTTGTGCAAGACTTGAACTGGCTTCGGAGCAAAGGGTCAGAGGTCATTGAATATTTTTAGATCAAACAATTACAACGTATGATTTGTAGTTGTACGCTCTCAGATTTCTCCAAAAATACATATTCGAACTCGCCTATTTTGAGTTATACACGTTTATTTTTTGTGTCAATACAAAATCAAGAGTAGAAAAGGAAGATAAGAAGAGAGGGCACTGTAAAAAATAATATTAGTACCTACCTCATGAGATTCACTTACCTACTAACTAAACTACTTAATTATCGGTGTTTGCCGCTCTAGAGTCTTCACTTTCCAATAGCTGCTTATTGACTAAAAATATTTGAACTTTCAATAGTACAGTCCATTTGTTATTTGTATATTTTCAAATTATTACCTCGCGTTTTATAGCAATTTTTGTACCGCTCTGTTATCTCAGCTGTGGAACCGTAACAAAGGGAGAATTAAAAGTGAAATGGTAGGTTTTTAGTATCACAAAGAGATGAGAGTGGCCTAAATAAACAAAAATCTATTATGAAAGTATAATTGTGAATTCCTGCTGCTTTTCAGACTCATTTCTGCTATTCCTTGAAACATTTATTGTCATCTTAATTTATCTCAGCTACCTACTTATTCTTAGTTCTATTTGAGAGAGGAGCTTTTCCTTCGACCTAGTTAAATTTCCTAATGGCTGGGTGGCGGTACGTTCTTTAAGCTAATAAAGTTATTATCATTCGCAGGTTTCGAATGGCATAAGTACTCGTAGTTGGTCTTAGTCAGGACATTCAGATACTACACTGACGAGCAAAAATAATGGGTCACTTTCAGACTGCTAGGCACAGACCATCTATCGACAACACGGGGTCTATACGGCTCTCCTAAGGTGGCGATACTCACTAAAAACCATATAGGCGTTCTTTCTTGACCGTAGTAGGGCTCCACTAGTGCATGAAGAGGCGATCACGGTGCCCACTGAACACCTGATGCCTTTTACAGCGACACTAGAAGTCCTGGACAGTAAAAATAAGGTACACCTTCAAACTTCATTTGAAATTATAACATAAAGATCTCAAAATGATTATAGCATTATGTAAACAAGAGACTTTAAAACGAACGTGTGGCCTGGGTTTTATCTCTGGCTCTGTCGAAGCTAAGCCTCGGTTGACTTAAACTCACATTTACCTCGCTTTACGTCACATCGATCGTGTCGAGACGGCTTTGCGACACTTTTTAATACAACCACATGCAGTGGTTTAAAGGCGAACGGTGCAATAAGAATGAAACATTTCATAGATCGTGTTCGGAATATGGTTCGTGGAAAATAGTGGGTGGGAGGCGGCAAAGTAATGCGACTTTATTTAATTTCAGGGTTGTAATATTTTTTCTTTCAAATTGATATGCTCGAATATTATTAACTGTATAAACGGGGTGAGAGTCGGGTTACCTCCGCGTGTGGTCAAGAGCTGCGGTTCATTTTTGGATCCGTCCGAGGGGAAGAGCAGTCTTGGTCCGGTGCACCCCGGGCGTCGGTTAAGGATTTCCTGGCAGATTCTGAGGGATATCGTTGAATACTGTATTTATTAACATAACTTAGTAAAATAAAACTTATGTTAAAAATTAAAATAAATTTGGACCCTTAGGTAGGGTCCCCATCACGCAGGCAGCATTCCCGCGTTGTATCGCAATTGCGAGTCTTTGTGCGAGAAAGCTGCCGGCGCGAGGGTCGTCTGTTGCCTCCCTCAGGCGTTTGCTTAGGTCTTTGTAGAGCCCACGTGCGCCCTTGCCCCACGGACCAAGTGTCTCGACGCCAAATTCGTATTGGGCGCCGAGACACTGATATTTTGTCATCTTTACCCGCTCTTACTCATATTTATTAATTTGACATTGGCGAAATCATCGCATCGATCGATGGGGCCATATTAAAAAAGAAGAAGACAAGAAAACTGTATAAAAATATTACATGGGTTAAGTTAAGCTGTTAACATAATTATTGTAATAGTGTTATTAATTATCGTTTTTGAATTTCGTAATCCAACCGAATTGGCATAATTGTGTACCTACTGACGAGAAAAAAATACGGGCCACTTTTCATAACTTTGTACAAATAAATAAATTTATATTGAAGGACAATTTATAATACTAATTTACAAAGTATCAAATTAGGCAATGCTTGTACTGGGTACGAGTACAAGACAACAGATATACAATATACATACACATATTGCATAAGTACACTAAAAATAACCTACTCAAAATACTAATTCCACGCAGACGAAGTCGCGGGTAAACGCTAGTATTGTATAAGCATAGATTCAGATTCAAACACAAATGTAGCATCCTTGACTCTGGTATAAACATTCATATCCATCATACTAAGCGTCTGCGAATTTTGACCTCTAGTTTCATGGCCAAGGTCACTAACCACTTGGCTATTCGGTCATATAACTTCAAGTCATAAGTGACGTATTTTATTCTGCTTGGCACCATAACGTTACATGTTTCTGCTACTAATTTAATTTATGACGAGTGATTATATTAGAAAATAACAGTAGTAAATAACTCGGCGATGACGTCTTCCCTTATTTGGTTGAAGTAATTCAGTTAAATGTGCAGCTAATAGTTACTATAATGTGACCACCGGTCCAGCTGTATTTCGCAATATATCTTCTGCATAAAGTTTCAGTTGGTTCGGTCCAATGCCTCCAAAAGCAAACCAAAAGCAAATGCACTCATGCCAAGTTTCCGCAAGTCAGAAGCCAGAAGCGCCATCTGTTTTTGTCGTCTTAAGTATGTGGGTAATTCACACTGGCCGAAACTTTGCAAGAATGTGGCCGTAGTTTTGGAGAACGTTCACTTTAGCTAAGTTCCCTTGTCCTAACCAAACGAGCAATAAAAACTCATACCTACCACTCAATACTTAATTTTTGTGACAAGGCAAAGGGAATAAGTCCATGAAGTAACATTTACATTTTTTTTCCAATTATTTTTATCAATAATTTTAAATCCATTAGAATTATTTCACAATTCTTTCAGGTCAAGTCCTCTGTGAGGAAAGCGTAATAATTAGTATCTTTTGTTTTTTTACACAATGTAGTTAGAGGTACGCACTTGATGATTTTGTATGAATGTTTTGTCGATTTTACCACTCATTTACATAAATAATAAATAAATAAATAAATATCTTGGGACAAATTACACCAATTGACCCAGCCCCAAACTAAGCAAAGCTTGTACTATGGGTACCAGGCAACGGATAAACATATTTATAATAATGTAGATAAATACATACTTAAATACATACAACATCCATGACTCAGGCACAAACATTCGTATTCATCATACAACTGTCTGCCCCTACCGGGATTCGAACCCAGGACCTCTAGCTTCATAGTCAGGGTCACTAACCACTAGGCTATCCGGTCGTCTGTACACATGTAGGTACAGATATGTAATTGAGAGGCTATCATCATCATCTCATTATTTCCAGCCTATATACGTCGCATTGGTGGGCACAGGCCTCCTCTCAGAATGAGAGGGCTTGGGCTATATAGATGTTATCAAAATATGCTTAGTCATTTATTCCTTAACAATATTGACAGTATGGGATTTATTAGTGAAAAAATACAAAAGGGGAATCAAAAACAAATTCAACTATGATTAAATTAAAAACAAATTAAAAACTAATCATAAAATAAAATAATGAAAATAGGAAATACAAAATATCGTATTAAGAACCTTTAGGTTAGGTTACTTTGCGATAGTCACTACAAAATATAAAACAAAGTCGCTTTCCGCTGCCTGTCGTTCTGTCTGTCCTTATGTATGCTTGGATCTTTAAAACTACGCAACGGATTTTAATGCGGTTTTAATAGATAGAGTGATTCAAGAAGAAGGTACGCAGACGAAGGCGCAGGCCGAAGCTAGTTTCCTATATTTTAGTTATTACAATCCTTTATAATTAAAATGCCTAAAACTTAAAATTACTCTATGTGATTATACCTAAAACGTAACAGGGCTAAGAAGAAAAATGACTCAATTGTAAAAAGACTATAAAGCAAAACGTCTCAAACCAATGCAACTAACTTGTATCAGAATCACGGTTGTGTGTTTTCTTCTTTTATTTTTATAAAACTAGATTTTGCCCGCGACTTCGTCTGCGTGGAAATTGTATTTTAAGTAGGCTATTTTTCTCATAAAACAAGTGAATTATATTTGCCATGCTACGCAACAACTAAGGATTTTGACTTAGGCCGGCTAATCAAAGTGCAGCAATCGCTGCCGCAGTAGCTTGACATTTTATTCCAAACATTTCAAAGGTCGGTTCTTTTATGGCAAGTACAAACAAGGGCATGAATATGTGTATATGTATGTACGCTCCCAAGACGTTAAAACATCTATACGCTTCACGCCATAAACAATAAGATCAGTGATTGAAAGTTCGATGAAATATTTGACTGTACACATCGTATGTTCAAAATTGTACAGTCTTTTGTTTTAAACTTAACATCTACAATCTACAATTGTACACAGAATAAAATTTAGCCTCACGAAGTGGCGGGGCATAGATCGAGTCATAGAAATTTCTAGAATGCATAGCAGGAAGTGAACTACGGAACCGAGTCACGACATTTCGAAGCATCTGCGCCTCAAAGCGCACGCTCCACCGACGTGAATTTTATTTTACGCATCCGTCTGCGGGGGGAATTGAAAATGCAGGAATCGTGCATCGTGCGGTGTATTAATATTATACGCTTTTGCATTTTAACAGATCGATTGCGAATGAAAAATCACGGATGGTAAATTTCAAATGAATAGGTACTTATTGGATTACAGATATTATTGCTTGGGAAGCAATCACTACATAATATTATTAAACCACTCCTCCTTCACGAGTGTTCAACTATATCCATTCGCGATAAATTTATAAACTATTGAACAGACTTTCATGTGGTTTTTATCAATATATAGAATGATTCACGATAAGAGTTAGGCCTGAGTGGACGCTCGAGTTGGGTGTACCTACCGCGGGGCAACAACAAGTGAAACAAATGAAACTTACAGATGTACTGAGTCGACGCTGTACAGAGCCCGTTGCCGCTGGCGCTGCCCGCCACGCTGCACGCCCCGCCGAACGCTCCGCTTTTAGCGTCCGCTCAGGCCTTTCACTTAAGGATTGGATATGTAATTTGTTAAGGTTTTGGATTAATCGATTGAAATATAACGATCATTGTGGAGAGTGGTGGGAAAAGTCAAGCTGTCTCTTTTGCGTGGATGAAGTCGCGGGCTAGTTAGTAATGTATAAAAATGAATTAAGTAGGTACCTACTTTGCTTTGATATTCAAATAAATAGCTAAACTTTTTTTTCACTGAGTAACAAAGAGGAATTTATTCATTCAATTAAAATTACATAAATGGAAATTGATACAAATTAAACTATTAAATTAAAAACGAATTAAAAAGTAAACTAAAACTAATCTTAAAGTAAAATAATTAAAAAAGGAGGGGCCCCCGTGGCATAGTTCCACAGACGCTGGCAGCATTCCGCTGTCCAAGGAAGCTGCCAGCTCTGCGGTCACCCGTAGCGTCTATTAGCCTCTTCGAAATATCTTTGAAGAGGCTAATAGCGCTAGGACCCCACGGACCAAGGGTCTCAACACCGAAAGGGACAAAGTTGTATTCGGTGCTGAGACCCCTATATTTATTTATCTTGCCTGATTCGGCCGCTTCTGCAGCCGCGCCTGCTCTACTCGTGGTTCCGCGAAGGTGAGACGAGGCTAGTGTGTCTACGCACGTTGCATCCCACACCAGCACACGTCCCACACTCCACGGAATAAAGTAGAGTTCCATTTCATTTTAATCTTGATGGCAAATATAAACATCAAAATAATGCGGTCACATGACATTAAGATGCTTTTCTGTTTGTAGACTTTTTGCTCTAGGTAGTTCACCAGTTAATAATGTAATATAACTTCTTTCTGATGCTAAATAGAACAAGGATATATAAGAAGAAAAACTGATCAAGACTTGGCTGTATGGATTTAAAACCTTTTCCTTTTCCCTAGCGGAAATTACATAGTAAATAAACAATGGTTGAGAGTAGTTTGTGTATAGTTATTTCGCAGGTAAGTCGTTAAACGTCAGATTGACATTTAGTAGACGGCACGGATCACAAGCATAAATCAGGACTGGGGTGCGAACCCAATAACCACAGTATCGATAGAGCTATATTTTCGAAAATTTTATTAATCGAGTCGAATAATCTCCTCGTGCACTTCAGGTTATGATTCCCTTCTTAAGTGTATGTATTTTTTTTTGTGAATTTGATTCCATTCTATGTGGCTAATGAGTGCAAATACGTATCTCGTGTAGGTACATACATTTGCTACTTCTTAACTTGTGATAGTAGGAAGTTAATAAAATGATACCTCCGTGTGTTTATTTTTGTCACATAAATCGTATTGCATAGGTATGTATGTACAAGGTTGGTAACACATACATACATAAATCACGTCTTCATCCTCTAAGGGGCAGACAGAGCCTAAGGTAACAAGACTAATGTTAAGGCCACGTTTAGCATGATTGAAGGTTGGTAATGGTTGGTCAGAAATAGGTCGAACTCTATTGTTTATTTATTTCTATGTTCGAGCCCTCCCAATATTTTAATCTGTTTAAAATTATTCGTATCCCGAATCAAGATTTATGACATAAACATTTTTATTGAATGTTCGTTCCACCTACTTTGATGTTCAATATTTCATGTTCGTGGCCAATTTGATGTGATAGAAATGGTCAGGGCGGGAGGTGAGTTATAGGTTTCATTACTTACCTAGGAAACCCTCCATCTTGTGTTCTTTTGTTTGACGTAGGCTTTGCCTTACGGACACCATACGATTATATAAAAAATAAATACACATTTACACAAAAATAAGTGTTTTTCTTCTCAAAAATATCCAGATAGTCATAGAGTTTCAAATTACATTAAATTTGATGTACTTTAACAAGCATTTTAATCGCTGTTCCAAATAACCTAACCTAAGAATCCTAATGTTGCCTGTACTTGCATTGTCATCTGCCCTGCATATATGTAAGTATACTAAATTTCAAGTCAATCGGACAAACCGTTGAAGAGTTCCCTTCTGCGGAGACGGTCCTGGCTGGGTCACCAGAATTTCACTTCAAGATTATTGTATTGTCACCGGAGTTACAAAAGTATGCCCACGACAACCCGACCTGAAGTGGGTCAAAATTCACTTGCAAGATTTTGATTACAGACAAACATCGGCACAGGTGGCACTAAATAGAAGCTTGTTAAATACAAAATGTACACGAATTGACGGAAATACTTTATTGGTTTGCTGACTGAAATTAAATTCTCAGAAGGGACAAAGTAGGTAAAATAAGTAGGAAAATAAGGCAATCATCAAAAGCAATTTATTAACAAACAAAATACAGTACAAATCGCACAATTACATCGGGGTTTCTTAATTCTGGAAAAGAATTGTATTCGATGTTATGTTGCCAATAATATTATTTTTATTATTGAAGAAAGACGCTTGGAACGAAACGAGTAATTGAGAAAAACTCCTTTGAGAGCGAACATTGAAATATCAAAGTGAAGGTTGGCAGTGGCGCTAATTCGAAAATAGGAAATCGATTAGTGCAGAGCTCAGTTCTTCAATGAATTTAATCTTTTGTGCTGGATTAGTAGAGCAAAGCGTTCACTGAACAGGCTCTGATGTCAAACACAAATGCATCGGTTTCCTAGTTCAAGAGGTAAAACAATTTTGAGCAAAGCAGTGTTTTGTACTGATCCTCCCTTCCATGCTCTCAGTTAAAGTTAAAATTAGGTACATGTTTTACTAATAGCTCTGAGAACCTGTTGCTGTGTAATTTAGATGTGGTAGGTAAGTTGTCTTTAATGAAGGAGCATATTGATGAACGAATCTAAATTGTGAATGCAAATGAAGGCGTCTCAGCCAGCGCTTGCCTGGTCCACACTAAAGTTTGTAACGGCGTCCTTGATCTGCGAGCTGATGCTGCAGGGGAACCTCGCACAGAGGCTTCGAAATTATGTTATTTGTTGACGTTAACACTCTTCGTGATCTTTCGACATAACAACCACTTGCAACTCACTCGTCCGTCCCTATTATAATACTCCTCTCATCCGCTCAAAGGTTGACTGGAAGAGATCCCTTAAAGAGATTACTCCGCTTTTGTGCATGTATCTCAGTATTTGATAATTGTATTTGTTTTATGTTTATTTTGCATAGTAAAGAGTTTACATGCATACAACATAATAAAACACGAAACACGGCAAAATTCGTCTGTTTGCCACACAAAACATTCTACCTTCAATTGGCAATAGCCAAAATGGCAAATAACTGTTATAGGTAATAAACTCCTTATCATGTAGGAATTTCGAAAAACGCTAGTGCGCCTCTAGTATAGGTTCTGCCACAAATTTCAAGGTTCTAATCTCTAACTTCAATGGTGACTGTGCATTATCTACCGATCAGTCTGTCATACTATTATTCTCTACTTAGAACAGACTTATCCACTATATTTATCATATAAGTAGTTATTCTTCTACATCCCTGTGCCCAGCAGTGGGACGTATAGGCTGGCGATGATGATGATGACGGTGATTCTTCTACAGATAATCAGCCAGTACCCAAGTACATAATGTTAAATGTTAAATGTAATGTAATTTAATTTTAAATGTTAGAAAAAAATTACATTACTGTATTTTTATTTCTGTACACATTCATTATTGATTTAATTATTCTTGAATTATTTAAAACATACTTCATTTACAATATTCTTAGACTTAGAAAATAATATCATTACAATTGTGATCCTAGTAAATTAAATAGTCGTAGTACCTAAAATGCATGCTAAAATTAGCTAAGTGTGCGACATCTTTTAATGTGTCATAATTTAAAACCTTTGTTCACCAGACTTAAGACAAATAAATATTTCATTTCAATGTAACTTTGCAAGACAGACCTCTAATCATTATTAGACCATGGTCAATCAGCATAACTTATAATTCTTAAAGAACTATAATGAAAGGAAGTAAAAGGAGATTCGCCTTATAAAAGTCTTTGTGGATATTACCGTCATAAATTATAAAGCATGAACCATTCCTTCCTTCCTGGCTCCCATTTTCCACGTGCTCTGCCGAGCATGGGCACGGCAGTGTAAAATCCTACCGTCTGCATCTATTTATCTGTTATTAGATTGAAGTGTGCACAAGTAAGAGTACTTTCTTCATAAATAATTCTCATACTTTTAATTTTAGTGTTCTGTACCTCAAGAGGAAAAAGGAACCGTTATAGGATAATTTGTTACCTTAGGCTCTGTCTACCCCGTAAGGGACAAACACGTGATCTATGTATACTTGTATGTATAGGATCATTTTATCGCCCCTCTCGGTCTGTCTGTCAAGATCATTTTCTAAGCGCCGCGAGGAAGTATCATGTTCAACTTTACGCTATTCGAAGATACAACCTTTTACTTCAATGACGTTATACCTTGGAATATCTGTCGAGTCCGTTAGTAGTTTCTATGTATCTAGTAATAATGTTGGAGTAGACGCTGTTAACTTTTAAACTATTATTTATTATTAGTTTGCATTCTCCGACAGAACTTTACAAAGCAAAAGAGTAGACGGCCCGCTGCCTAATTGATTCAGAGTGCGGCGACAGTAAAATAGTCTAAACTCAGCAAATGTACCATTTTATTTTCAATAGTGAGTGCTAAAGCCACGAGATTATTGTCGACAGCACTCTAAATGTTTAATAGTTGCAGGCAACAGCTTAGCGCTTCACGCGACCACTTTTCGCGGAGCTTATTTCAGTAAAATGCGGCGACGCTCTTGTCTAGCATTTGGCACCGAGGTAAAGGTTAGTGCGCTTTGACTATAAACAATACAGGGGCCTTACCATGTCGTATTAATGCCATTCAATTCCGACTCAGTTTAGGTTTAAGCTGTCATTTTTAGTATGGTTCTGACGGCGAGCTAACCTAAACTGAATCTGAATTGAATCGCATTAAGGCGTCATGGTAACCCCCTCGGACTACTATGAAGTTATGAATTTGAAGTTCGTTTCTAGCCGTTGCCGTTCCGCTGACGTTAACAGTTATTCATAGGAGAGTAAGAGAGACGGTATAATATGAAGTTCGAATTACGAATTTCAGGGTCTAGTCTTTTTTACTAAGATTTTTTGAAAAATATTCTTAGCGAAATCATTACTCTAGCAAATTTATTAAGAAAAACAAAAAAAAAACAACATAATAAAATGCATTTTGATTTAAAAGTTATGCAAAAAGGTAGAGCAATTAAAATTTTGCAGCTTAGAATATTTATGTCAAACTTTCTTCATGAAACAGAATGACTGTAAGATAAATTAACTAAATACTCCGAGGATCCTGTTCTTCGGATTAAATAAAAGTCAAGACAAAGTTCTGCGAAAGGCGAAGTGAGGCCGGAATAAACTACGCCTTAGCGCGTGCGTATGGTTTTACGCTCACAAACGCAACCAAACTTAGCCAAGCAAAGTGGTTGAGACACGCACACGACCCAAGGCCGAGCTTAAAGTGTCCTCACTTTGCCGTGTAGAATTTTGACTTGACTTTTTGATAGGTCTGAGCTCTATTAGTGCGAACTGTAAAGCTACGAGTATTTAGATTTTATTAAATTACTGCGTAATAAAACACATAAACAAGACACACGAGTACATAATTTTTAAATATGTAGGTATTAAAAATAAAGATATTCACCAACAAATCGATATACTTTACGACACTTGCGATCCTGAGATAATTAAAAAAAACGAATCAAAATAAATAAATAAATAAAATTTCGCATGGGTATTTTTAAGCTGACTACACAGGACAGTGAGTGAGCTTATGTATAATCAGAGAACGAAACTGACTAGTCTGGTGTCACCTAAGGCAAGTACTGTTTATTCGTGAGCCACGCCACGTCACATTATGACCAGACTGAACATGACTTTGCTTTTGTATAATTGTGCCTGGATGTATATTCAAGGCCAACGGAATTGTTTCAGTCTGCAGATTCCTACAGATGGCACGACTGCTCGTTAGCTTGGCTGCTTGTGAAAGGTGTACCTATTCATAATTCATTTGTATGATTTGCGTTCTTAATTGTAATAAAGTGTACTATGTGACTTTCAGAGGAAACTGTTCCAAAGAAAAAAAAACTGTATGCGCGTGCGCAAGATTGTCAGACATTTGCCAATTTTGCCGCATAATAACTGTGGAATTTATGCTACTACTCTTAGTTCAGGAAATGGAACGAAATTGGTATACCTAATGGATGAAAAGGAGTTTAAATTTCGTTCCAAAAAGTACCTACGTTTAAAACGATTTCTGTAAAACAGCCTTTACTCGTAATACAATAAATACCAGCTGAAAAGCTTAAATTGCGCCGCATGGGCCCTGAAATGCCTACTTTAAATTACGTAACCGAGTGCTAAGCCGCGCGGGGACCTCGCGAGTAGCGCGCACTAAATTAAGAGCACAAGGGGCGAAATTAAAATCCGCGGTTACCTACATGAGTGCTCCCGGCGCTAATAAACTTATGTGAGTGTACCAGAAATAGGTGTTTTTTGTGTAGAACGGTATGCGGAATAAAATTCACACGCTCGGCTTTGTTAGCTGCACGTACAAAAGAACACTGACGTTGGATGTAATTGAAGAACTCTGTTTTTCATTTTTTTGTTTCAGGTTTCGCCGAACAACGACCGGTGTTTGTGTTTTTATGCATATGCATTGCACCTGGCGTAACAGAGTTTTTTTTCTATAAATAAATAGTGCATAAAATATCATGCAATACGTGTAATATTTACCAAGAATACGTATAGTTTAACGTGTAACAGAACGGACACAGACGACTCTAAAATATTTAAATACGACTCGTTAATTAAATAAGAGCTGCGTACTTGTGAAGACTGTTGCACACAGTTGGTACAGTAAGTATTGTATATAGTAAAAATTAAATACTTGTACACAGTTAAACACTGCGTTGTTTTTACATTTGTAAGTATCAAATTCAATCCAAATACATTGGACAAATGCTAGCGGATATTGGGAGGATTTTTGGGGAAATATTTTTTGTTGAATCGATGATAGTTGATATCGTTAAACTATTAATTACGACACCATAAATACTAATCTACTCTCTTCCATGCTGGTCTGGGAGCAAAGAAAAAACATAGAATGTACCAGTTGCTTCTCTACCCGCGCAGATGGTAAAAGCCCATCGAGGGAATGGCCGAAATAATAGGAATCATGTTATAGGTGATGAGGCTAGCAACCCATCACTATTTTGATTCCATTTTCCACCTATACGCCCACAATCTTGCTAAATGTGGCCTGTACGTACCAGTTACCTTAGGTTCTGTCTACCCCGTAAGGGATAAAGACGTGATTTGTGTATGCGTATGTATGTATAAATACTAAATGAATAATAATGTAACAGTAAAACCAATATATAGATTTGCGAAAGATCGATGAGATCAGGAAACGCAGTTAAAATAATTAGAAGTCTCGAGAATACTACACATACTACATTAATGTAAGTAAGTAAGTAAGTAAGTAAGTAAATGCTTTATTGTACAAATATAAACAGATACAATTTACAAAAAAATAAAAAATAACATTAATACATGCACAAAGGCGAACTTATCCCTATAAGGGATCTCTACCAGTTAACCTTTGAGTAGATGAGGAGCATTAAACGATGTCTTGAGAATACTAAGAACTATTCTCACAGTTTAAGGCTGTCTCACTATAATAAAAAAAAAGAGGTAGTACCGCTCATGCCCTACACATACCTATGCGATATAGGTGCGTAGTCTGCTGTCGTCCCTAGGCCTAGCACTAAGTAGCCATTTTCCGTGATTTAGCAAAGTGTCTTTGGTAAATCCGGGTCTGTTATCTTGCTCTACGTTAGTAGGGCAAAGAGCTACGTTTGTGTATTCTACGAAATTATTTTGGCTGAAGACAAATGTATTTTGAAAGAGTTTTATTTCAGAGACATTCCAAATATACTGGAAGAGATCCCTTTTAGGGATAAGTTCGCCTTTGTGCATGTGTGTTATCCTGTATTCATCTTTTTCTTGTGTTTTATGTACAATAAAGAGTTATACATACATACATATACCTACTGCAACCGTATAGTGATGTTGAAGGGAAACTACAGGTAAGAGGCTGGCATATTCGTAGAAAATGGAGTTAATTAAGCAGTATTTTTAACAAATACTATTTGTTTTAGTAGAACAAAAAGTATATAATATTAATTTTAATTATATTTCAAAGACCGTGGTTGTTCCCGATACATGATTGGACGGAATTGTCTCTATAGAAAATAATTGCAACGATTGCAATTAAATCATCATTAAACATGATTCACATGAACATTCTATATATTATCTTTATTTTTTTGCCTAATGGGTTTGCTATTAAAATTACAATTTCAACATATTCGTAACTGCGGGTGGTAGGGCCTTGTGCAAGGTCCGTCCGGATCGCTACCACCATCTTACTCGCTAATCCTGCCGCTAAGTAGCAGTACTTGCACTGCTGTGTTCCGGTATGGAGAGTAAGACAGCCGGGGAAATTACGGGCACAAGAGGCATTGCATCTTAGTCCTCTAGGTTGGCAACGCATCTGCAATCCCTCCGGGGTTGCGGGTGTCTATGAGCAGTGGTGATCACTTACCATCAGGTGACCCACTTGCTCGTTTGCCTTCCTATTCATATAAAAAAAAAAAAAAAACCTAAAATGCTAACGCACGCAAATATTCTACACTTTTTTTTAATTCGTATTACTTTTGTTTAATTTCTAAGAATTCAGAGGTGTGCCACGATACCGCAATATTTTCTTCTCTTTCACTGACAATACGCAAACAGTCGGTGTGAAGAGTGGCGCTGGCTCAAGATCATTGGCGTTTGTCAGCATCTTAAAGTATACACTTATCTAACACGAATGAGAACAGAAAAGGGGTAAGGCCATTCATTTTCAGTGTAATTGTTACTTTGCGAAGGTTTTTGTAAATATATTTAGTTAGAACATTAGGCCAAGTCTAAAAGCATTGAAGTCATTTGCTGTAAGCTCTTCAGGAAGTTTAGGAATCTAGCTTCTAATTTGAAGACAATAATCCACAGGGATGTCTAGGAAGTATGCCTAATGGAAAAGGAAATAGAAACGAATCGAAAGCAAAATTGTGAGATAAAGATTTTGGTTTACATACAGATTTTACAGATTAGAACATAATTCATTGGAAAAGATAAACGCACCGTTTATACATTTGAGCTAATGTAAGTAATAATTCCGAAATCTTATGCTTAGATACAAGAAAAAGGGTTTAGATGTTTACCAAGTTCACCAAACTTATCAAATACCGAATTTTTTGAATAGTTCCGTAATAAAACAAAGACTTTACGAGCTTCAGGCCTAACATCACGGTTTAGGTACATACATAAACAAATCACGTCTATATCCCTTACGGGGTAGACAGAGCATGAGGTAACAAGACCTAAAGGCCACGTTTAGCACGATTGTAAGCGCATAGGTTGAAAGGGGAATCAAAATAGTGAGTTTAGGTACCATTATAGTAAATAGTGTCATAGAGATTCTTCTAAATCACCCTAGTCTAAAAATACCTCTCCTTGCCCGTTGGCGCCAGTTTCCAAGCGATTTAGTTTGCATTGAACGCATTATTGCATCCTTTGTGCGTCAAGCTATATATAAAATTCTTATTTCAGGCAACACCGTAACGTCTCCCTTAGAGTCAACTTTGAACTACAAACATTTAGTTGCCTTAAGTTACTTAAAAAGGGTAAGACAGGTGTTTGAAACATATTAACGCTTACTTAAAAATTATAATGTTATTTTATACTTTGCATAGTTTTAATAAGTTCATGCATTGCCCTACCCAGGGTGGAGATTGGAGGACGAGAGCTGAAGATCGAGTTGGGAAAGGTTTATGTCCAGCAGTGGACCGATACGGGCTGTGATAAAGATGATAATCCTACTCTATAAGTATTATAAATGTGAAAGTATAGATGGATGGATGTTTGTTACTCAACCACACCAGAATGGCTGCACAGACCTGGCACACAGATTATTGTCTGGAATATTTAGCACATAGAGTGCTGTTTCTGTTTTTGCAGGATATATAAAAAAAAACATCGCAGACGCGGTTGCTGCTTCAACTTGTGACTAGTTCTATCTTGATACACAACAAACTCACAGTTTCAACATGAAACTACCGTGAGACTTAATCATTATTACACATAAACGGATAACTCACGTATAAAAAGTCGAGTGATGCTCGACATGTTTCGGACTATTTCGTAGTCCTTCTTCCTGGAGCGCTCGCCCCGGCGGCAGCGAAACGAACATTGCGCGCCAGCGCTCTGTTCGCGCGGCTGCTCGACGCAACTGACAGCGGCGCACAACTACCCTCGTTTTCATCGTCATTTTTATTACTGTCAAATGTAGGGCAGCACACAACACTGATCACGTCACTCCGTAAAGGTTCGCTCACACTCACCGTTTGGTCAATATTTAAAATTCACAGTTAACAGTTTACCCCAAAACATTGATTTAATTCGTAATTTTAAAACGATATTATTATTATTACTAGCTGTTTCCCGCAACTTCGTCTGCATAGAATTCGTTTATCGGTATCCCGCAGAAATTACGCAATTTTCCGGGATAAAAAGTAGCCTATGTGCTATTCCAGGCTATCTTCTTCTTCTTCTTCTTCTTTTATTTGTGGCGTATCAAGTCGTTATAGTGACGACAACTTCGCCAATGTCAATGTAAAATTTTTTATTAAAAAATCTTGTGACAAAATGTCGGCAACGTTGTACGGTAATGGTCAAAGACCCCCCTCCCCCCCTGTCGGGCTCTTAGCCAACGGTCAATGATATCCCTCAGAAACTGCCAGGAAATCATTAGCCGTTGCCCAGGGCGCACCGGACCAAGCACTGCTCTTCCCCCCGGACGGATCCAAAAACGAACCGCAGCTCTTAATCACACGTGGAGGTAACCCGACTCGCACCCCGACCATAATCTATCTATGTTCCAAATTTCATCCAGATCTATCAAGCCGTTTTGGCGTGAAAGAGTAACAAACATCCAAACATACTCACAAACTTTCACATTTATAATATTAGTAGGATGTACTAATAAGTTTCAAAGCCGTCGCTTTAAAATTACAAGATGATTAAAAACTCATTGAGCCTCAAAGAAAAACTTTAACATCGCCCTGAGCAATAACGGACCGTAAATCGAAATCATCTGTAATGAAAATACAACAATGACGTACAATCCATCAGAACGAAACATTCATATCATTGGAAATTAACCTTTGAGCAAGGCTATTCCAATTTGAGCAAAACGAATTCCGTGCCACGTTCAATCAAAAATTGATGTTTTTCTTTATCGAGAGACAAAATAATAAAGATAAAACAGAAGTATCGGTTTCTACAGCAAGATTTGAAATAGATATTTCTTTAGTTCGAGCAAATAAAGGGATCCTTCTGCATTTGCCAGGTAATCCTTATATATGATGATTCATAGAACTTGTCTCCTAAGCAGTCCTTGCATAAATCGCCCGTTCGCTGTGACGTACGTTTTAGAGGCACCTCTACAAGGCATTCACTTATCGGCTTCCCTAAATCTCTTTCGGCGAGTTGAGCACGACTCGAATTTATTGCTCATTGGGTGTGAGGTGCGGTGAAAGAGCAGATTTTTTCAAATAATACCCGGATACTGCAACATTAACCGATGGCACAGTTAAAGCAATTGAAGCAGCAATGGACTGATATTTATTAGCCTGTTCGATCTGGGCTTGCTGAAAAACGACAACCGTATAGCCAAATGATTGTAATTTTTAAAAACAAAATCTTCATGCAATGCTTTTGTGCATATCACGAATAAACGGAAAATCAATGTATTTACTTAAATTCACTCCGCGTGTAATTCAATGCGTAAATATTTATTGACCAATTCGTTTCAAAAATAAATTAAAATAATTTGCAGCATCAAAACAATATACGAATACGATTACCTGATTGGATCACTTAGGGTATCCTGACATTCAGCAAATATGCAATACGAGCAAAAAAATCATGCTGTCGACTTTGACGAGCAAAAGCAAATATTGACGTTCGCAACATGAAACGCAAATATTTAAATGATGGCATTTGTCAGTGTAGTGTTGAATGTTTGCAGTAACGCCAAATGTTTTTGAAATGTTCGGTACATAGAATAACAGTGGGAGTGAAGTGTAGACCAACATCTAACTTGATAGCAGCCGTGCAAATGGTCAAACTAGACCTAGGTAAATAATAAGCGTTGTTATGTAACAAAGTAATTAAAAGTCACACCTGAATCCACTATAATTGTCTGATGTAGGTACCGTAAAACTGAAGTTCGAAAAAAAAATGTTCATAATGTGGCAACTGGATTTTTATAGATAAAAAATGTTCAGGTGGTATGAATTTTATTTTAATTATGATTATCGGTAGTTTTGTTTATTGTTTAAACTACGAAACGTAGTGGGGTCAGAAGGGATAGGAACAAATAATAAAATGACGATAACAAATTACTGGAAAAAAGGATATAATATGTCTAAAAATATAACTAAAATACTTTTAGAGCAACTTGAGCCAGAAATTGTAAGTAGCAAGTGAAAACAAACGAAACACAAAATATTACAGTCCTATTCCTTCTCCCCCCGCAATCCTTTCTTACCCCGTTTTACGGTATTCATACTCTAGATAGTTAAGTTAGTGAATGGACTAACTACACTATCACTGAAAAGTAAAGCTGGTTGTCTGACCCCTACGCCTATCTGAGTGACATCAATCACCTAAATATATCTAATCCTTTTTAGTGTCAATATGCTACACTTAAGTTGTACCTACTCTAGCTGTTGACGGTGAAAAAATATCTCTTTTATATGTAAATTTCTTACGCTCGATAGGTACAAAAATTTAGATTTATGAAGATGCATTCTTGAGCTTCATTCCTTAACAATTTCCTAGGCATAACAAATTAACTAGCAAAATCGTAACAAAATCTAAAAGTCAAAATAGATGCCCATAGGATAATTAACTTTCACAAATCTAACCAAAATTTAATGCACTCAACAATAAATGATCAATCTCCTATTAATACTACAACCGGAATTGTGTTTGAGTTTACGCTGTAATCATTCAGTTATTAATGGGAGAATTGAAACGTGTAAGCACCTTTCTACCTGATTGCCGTGTTAATTGACGCCTCCACACAAACTACGTTACGCGTTGTTCCAGCGATTTCAATCGAATCACACTTATAACAATCAAAACTCATTAGCTAAAAGCGTTCAGTATAATTCTAATCAACACAGTGGTTCATTACCTAAAACCACACGTACATTGGGCTTAACAGACCGTAATTTACAATCTGAATAAAACAACAACCGGGAGATTGTCCAATTTGCGATGTCACTTCAAACTGTTTTCGTACAAAATTAACAAGGAACGAGGAGTTTGTGTGGCTTTGCGGGTTAAGCTGCGAACACGTCGCCTCTCAGGAACATTGGGATGCGGGAGTACCAAAGGGAGCACGCCGTTGTGCGATACACTCGCATGTGGGTGCAGATGTAGAAATACGACAATACGAGACCAAAGAATGAAATCTCGGACTATAGGCTGGTTTTAAGATAACCGTTATAAGAGACTAGCCTTCCGTCCGCAGCTTCGCCCGCGATAAATTAATTTTCCCGTAGGAAAAGGTATTTTCCCGCGGTAAAAAGTACCCTATGTCACTCAGTGATAATGTAGCTTTCTAACGCCAAAATAATTTTTGAAATCGGTCCAGTAGTTTCGGAGCCTATTCAATGCAAACAAACAAACAAACAATCAAATTTTTCCTCTTTATAATATTAGTATAGATTACAAAAAGGAGGAGGTTCTGTCATCGTTCGAATCTTTTTTTCAGGATTCCAAACCTCAAAAAATAACAGAACTCATATAGGATCACATTGTCTGTTGTGGCACTCATTAATATTAACTCATTAATATAATTTTAAATAAATGAATCAAATCTTACCAATACAAAAAATAACAGCTATTATCATTTGCATTATAGTTTTAAGTAATGGAAAATAATATCAAGTTTCATATTTCCTTAGCAACTAGTACACCCAAAAAGGGAAAGGGTATTTAGAATGAATTTATTTTAAAGTTACAATACTATGAGGCTATCAAAGTAAAATCGAATCGCGGATCTGACAAGCCTGTGGAGTTTTATAGAGGATTAGCTAAGCGGCTTTTTCTGCCGTATTGGATTTCTCAAATGTTTCATGCCGTTTCAGTATTCTATTTGATGCGCAGAAAATATTTGCATTCATCCTAAGCAGTGCAAACTACAGAAAGCATAAGCTAAATAAATAATATGAGCAAATGAGAAATTCTGACAACTCGGGTTGCTTTTAACTCTTCGTTATAATCAATACTACACTTGTTGATAGTTATTTCTACTTTAAGAAGTAAATTTCAACATCTATGTAAAATATCTTCTTAAAAATATCTTCTTAAAATAGTATTTAAATTGCTGAAAATAATGGTCTAGAAACAGAAATGTAGGTATATAAAACTTCACAATTTTTACGTTACAATAGAAAATCTATGAAAAGCATAAATCATCCGACACATTAAACCAACTACGAAACTAACAACAGGGTCTTCTTAATGAGAAAATTATAATTGTTATGCATAAACAATTAACAAATTACGTGGGAATTCAGGTGGCATCACAACCGCAGCAGTAACCGCTCCCTGCCAGCATGATGACAAAACAATGGCGCAAAGCCTAGAGGGATTACCGTGGTGATGAGGATATTAAATACCTACTCCGCGTTTCATTAGTTACCGCCGACCGGGGTAATGTGATAACAATACATTAATTATGCCAGGACAAGCTCTCGATGTCTCTCGGACCTCTAGAGGTTTAATTCGGACTAAGATGAGGTTTTATCCGTCTCATTATTTTATTTGTAAGCCTTAGTGTCAAAAGGTTGACGTCGGAAAATCCAAGCATCTTTTGTTAATTACGGATTATGAGGCTTGTGGAGATTTGTACCGTTAATCCAGAAAGGCGCTTGAAATAGTACATTATTCATAACAAGCTAGGTAACGAAATTGTAAGTAGGTATACATAACATCCACCAACTTAATTTATGGTGGTTGGGTCACAGTCACTGTAATAACGCTATAAATCCCTGCCTTAAATAATGTTCACAGACAGTTTTAGAGGTAAATCCATCCGAAACTCTGGAACTTGGCGGTTTTGAACTTTCAATCCAAAGGTGGCATTGGAATTAAATGTTTCGTGAATTTTCTTGTAAGTATAGAGCAATGGCGGTGGCCGAACACAGAAATTGAATTAACTGTTTCCCTTTGACGAAGTTCGTGTTTGTCGGCAACTCGGTTAAACTGAAAATTATTAACGGCCACTCTCTGCGGTTGCCAATAGTGTTGCTAAAGCACTTAACGACTCGTCTTATTACGGGACCGTTGTTCGGCACCGAACGTGACTTCTGAAGGCTTTAATGTTTTCTTTATGTCTTCCATGGCCTCGGTGACCCATTAAACTCACATTACTATCTGTGAACACAAGGAACAGACTACATTAGATATGCCTTTTCAACCCGACTATCAAACTTTAAAGGGCTTGATTTGACTAAAGAGCAATTGGACTACTAGCAACTGTATGGATTAAGGTTTTGTGTTACATTGTGCTAGTGGTTTTATGACTTGAAATACTCTGAACCTGTACAGCAAACATTAGTCTTCGTTGCATTACACATGCACTGATTGCAATTACAACGATAGATTCAGATTTCGTAAATATCGTATAAGATCCCAGCTGTGGACGACTTTCACCAATTTGATAACCGGGTGAAAACTGTTTTATATCAACGATCTTAGGTAATATGTTGCAAGCAGGAACCTTAGCCAAGATGGTGATGTATCAACAAATTTTGATAAAATGTGGTTAGTACTATACTGTTAGCAACACAATAGTTGAAATTAATGCCAATAAATGATAAAACCGCCTATTGCCTTGTTTTTTTATAGTTTTTATAAACTCGTATTGATTTTTGGTTTTCAATAAAGAATATTTGTATTGTATTGTGTTAAGTGACATGGATTCTTTAAAAGATTGCACGATTCAGCATCGGCGAATTTTTAAGCAGAAAAAGGGACTGTGTGAATCCATCATCACACTTGATTTACCAACCGTGGATTAGGATTGTTGGTGTTTTATAACTCTTCACAATATCTTCGCTAAGTAATATTTTATTTTATTATTGCTAAAATAATTTATCGTGATAAGCGTTTCCACACGTCGAATTCTCAGATAAGTTTCAGGCGCGGGAAGATTATCGACGGAATAAATCAAGAGACAAGGTGCCCTTTAAGATTTATCACACAAGGACTGGAACACGCGTTCTATCTTGAGTTTGTGGGCGCAATACTTTTGGCCCTTTTTCGTAAATGTGGCTATATTAAGATTTATATCTTTCAACCGCGTGTCGAATTTGCGATTATTCATTTACTGAAAACGTGGATGTAATTGATTTGCTTTCAAACGTCAAACCTTTTTTCAATGCTTCTTTCGATATCAGTAATTTCAGTAACTTTGAGGATGAACGCATTACAAAAACAAACGTTCAGGTCTGTAACATTTATAAGAGCACAGAATGTTTAGTGTATGATATGTATGATATTGTTATCTTAATAATTTTCCTTGTTATGATTGGTTTCGAGCTCTTCGTGACCGAATATACCTATTTTTTCTGTTCATTCATTTTCTGTCAAAAACAATAAACATGGCCCGAACGAATAACATATAATTTAAGCCGTTATATTTTCTAAGAGCTTTACTAACTGGTATGATCAAGAATAATTCTCTGAATTTGATTCTATGCTCAGATTACCTGATGTCGTATGTAAAGTGATTTGAAGCAATAATTACTGTAGCGCAATCATTCCCCATTAATACACAATTACACATACATACATAAATCACGTCTTTATCCCTTACGGGGTAGACAGAGTCTAAGGTAACAAGACCTAAAGACCACGTTTAGCATGATTTAGGCGCATGGATGAGAAGGGGAATCAAAACAGTGATGGGTTGCTAGCCACATCGCCTATATTACATGATCCCCAAGATTTTCGCCCAGTCCCTCGATGGTTTTTACCATCTGCGCGGGAAGAGAAGCAACTGGTACATTCTATGTTTTTTCTTTGATCCCAGACCAGCATGGAAGTAATTAATACACACAATATGAAAGCATACGCATTAATTCTCCATTTCAGATCTCGAACAGATATTATCCGAATCCCATCATAAAACGTAGATATTAATACCGCAAATAGTTTGTCAAAGAGAATCAGCCCAGGCTGCTTGCTACAACTTGTCCTAAATGGCCCCAATTTCCGACCCGAGTTCATTGTTAATTCATGAACATTGTTGCCTGCTTGTTACAAGTTCGTGAGTGTAAACGTTATTTTGACTCCTTCGTCATTTAAATGAAATTATAGCTACCGAAACTGGTGGGTCGCTTTATCTAAGAAGTTGTTACGTACATAGGTTCTTTTTCAAGTAATTTTACCTTTTTTTATAAAATTTAATAAGAATGGTCATAATTATGTAGTGTTTCACTTTTTATACATCAGTAATTATTCCAATCGTTACACCTTTATATCTCTTTAATTATAGTTCAGTCTTTCTACTAGAATTAATTTTATTACTAAAGTAGGTATTCAATTTTCGACATTGCATTAGACAAAGCGGTTCCGGACTAATTATTCACAAGTTTATAAGGCCTCGAAGCCAAAGGGTGTGCTATTTTTTATTAAGGTTTCGTGAACTTTTTTCATTAAATTCTTTGAAGTATTTGGAAAGTTCCCCGTCTTTTACGCTAGGAAAAAAGCTTAGAATCTTTTAAGTTTGTCATTACATTAGAGTGCGAAGATTTTTGTTGGAACCTATTTAAATTCCTCTGTGCTATACATACTTCGAATTGCTTTCTCAATTGATTGAATGGAGCGTTACTTTGTGGAAGTAAATATCCATGAATTGAACCCAGTTACCTTGCTACTAAAAGGTCAAATTTCGCAAATGAATTATTACATTTTCATTCTTTGTTAGGTTTTAAATTCTACAAAGTATTACATTTTTGCGAAAAGGGTCTGTGTCTGGACGTTCCAAACCAGAGTAATTGGAAATAATTAGGCAAAACAATAAGGGGTAAATTTTTAATGAGCAAGTTAACATCGCTTCACGCCCACTGGTTACGGGTTTGGTCTAATTCTATTATCGTTATTAAGATTTGATAAATAATTGACCCATTGCCTTTGCCGCGGTCAGTAAAAAAAAACCGGTCAAGTGCGAGTCGGACTCGCGCACCGAGGGTTCCGTATCATTATCTATAAATATCTAAAACCTGTGTAAGCAGAGCCCTGTTCCAAAGCAAAATGTACGCAGTGTGGGGTTACTTTATATTGGTCACTGCTATATACAGACATACATACACATTTACGGTTTTCGCAATTATTCTTTAATCTGTGCTATAAGACCTACCTTCATACCAAATTTCAAGATTCTGCGTTCACGGGAACTACCTTGTAGGTTTTGATTCCCTTGAGAGTTGAAAATTTGCGGAAATTTGCGGCATAAACGGCTGTATCTTTTGATTGCGTTGGCTTAGAAGTTTGATTTTTTCACAGCTTCAAGGGACAGTAGACCTGAGTAATTGATATAAATTTCAGCTTCATACCTCCACGCGTTACTGAGAAAAAGGGTCTTGACAGACGGACGGACGGACGGACAGACGGACAACAAAGTGATCCTATAAGGGTTCCGTTTTTTCCTTTTGAGGTACGGAACCCTAAAAATGAGTTTGCTTTTTAAACAGAAAATGAAAGATTATTTTTTGTAATTTTTTAAATTTTAAAACACCATTTTCGTTGAAGGTACTTGATTGCAGCATTGTTATGGGAGTTACGTACCAAATTTCAAGTTAATTAGATCATCGGAAATGGATACAAAATGTGTTGTAAGATAATTATGATTAGCTAGTCAAAAAATTGCTGTGCTGGTCTGGAAGAAAAAAAAATAGAATGTACCAGTTGCTTCTC
This sequence comes from Pandemis corylana, assembly GCA_949127965.1. NCBI lineage: Eukaryota > Metazoa > Arthropoda > Insecta > Lepidoptera > Tortricidae > Pandemis > Pandemis corylana. The sequence continues at coordinate 7,161,212 of OX421866.1, read as the reverse complement.
TTCCCGCGCAGATGGTAAAAGCCCATCGAGGAAATGGGCAAAAATCTTAGGAATCATGTTATAGGCGCTATCACGCTCGGGATGTAATCGGGATTTAAATTACCTCGACGCTTCGGCCAAAATGCAGCTCACATATATCGCGTAGCAGTTATTACTTAAGTCCCGAGTATGATAATATTACATACGTACATACATACATAAATCACGTATTTATGCCTTACGGGGTAGACGGAGCTAAAGGTAACAAGACTTAATGGCCACGTTTAGGATGAATGTGGGCGTATAGGTGGAAAGGGGAATCGGAATGATAATATTAGTGAGTGGAAATCGCGGAAGGTTAAAAAATTACTTTCCATCGTTCACTTGCTGGAGTATTGTTCACCTTGTTGGTTGTAGCAACGGAGAAAGGCATAAATAACAAATGATACATCTCCCAGGCATTCCTCAGTAGCCTATCTTCATTTCACACAAACATTTCGCGTTGATTTGCTACTCATTTGGAAGCGGAGGCTGTACACAAACTCCTGTCGTTGCGTGTTCCCTGCCCGTAAAGATAAGCCAGCCAAAAGGAGACGCGTGGCTCAGGATTAATGGAGGGAAACAAAAATGATGTCTTCTTACATAGCCAAGTGTACGTAAAAATAAGAGCAACATTCTCCACGCAAAATGTAATTAGTTAAGTAGTCTGCACATGGCTGGAAATATCACCAGTACAAATTATGCATACGCTAGGGGGATGGAATGAATTTTCATTTCAGTTCACAGGCTGTAAGTCCCGACAAATTGTTGTTCACTGCTGTGATGCTGCAAGTGGAATCTGTTACTGTTATAAATCCGGCGCATTTTGGGGAGCATTTTGTTAAAGTATTTCCTTGCATATTTTTGACAGTCAAAGAACTTATCGGATGTAGGACGTCCGCTGCAGCTATCGTTCTGTTCCGAAATGGTTCTCCTCTGCGGTTTATCTACTCGCATAGCAAGCATGTCATTTAATTAAATTGCTCAAATAGCTAACTCTTTCTCTACGCGTTTTTTTAATAGGGAAAATTTAGCTGATATCAAAATTTAAAGTTATTCAAAGTTACATAAAACTTTTTATTTTATGTTTTTTTTCAAGCTATAGTGATTTAAATTAACTCAAATTAAAAGGAGAGTAATTTGAATGTACCATTTTGTTATGTTGTTTTCGGCGTCTTGCAAAACTATTAATAATTATTATTCTTTTGTTGTTTGATGGATAATCTTACCTAATCGATAATTGATAATCGATGGTCACATTATGCTTTTTATTGAAATAGATTTCCTGACTGTAACTTTATTCTACTTAATATTTTTATCGTTAGTCATAACGTTAAGGCTATGTATGTATGTATAACTCTTTATCGTACATAAAACACATGAAAAAGATGCACAGAACACTAATGCATAAAGGCTAATTTATCCCTAAAAGGGATACGAAAGGGGTTTGTACCTATACTCCATGAAGTATTTCATGGAATAGCTCAGTAGTAACAGAGTTCGAAATATTGTGTATTATCTCGGGATAAAGTTGCCAAGTTGCAGACCAGAATATGATTTAATACTAACATTAATATGCACATACATTAACTTTGATACCGTTGAACCTTGTTTGCATTAAAACGGAACTCTGCATAAATTCACTTAATATGTAATGCGTATGTTTTTTTTTTAATTGTCTATCTCCAGGAAACCACGTCCCATCCCACGACATATTAAGCAGATTTATTCTAGAAATTTTATAAACAACAAGTTATGCAAAAATCAAATTGGACATTGGAAGAGAGCGGTTCGCTAGGGTATTTAGACATAGCTACTCATAATTATGTTTAAGATCCAGTCCTTACCACTTTCCCGGTACTTGATATTGTGCTGTTTATTAAAAAGTAAGAACAATTAAAAGAGTCGACTAACGGAAACATTTACTCTGGCTCCTTGTCATGGTGTGCAGTCTTATATCGACGTAGCCCTCATTCTAGCAGCATAAACAATTATGAAGGGGAAATTTCTTGTACATAGGCACTGTAACATTTTCTTCCCAATTAAAATGCAAATTTTCAGATATAATTCAGAAAAGGGAACTTTTTATGCCCTCATTAACAAAGACCCGCTATTACAGGCTGCGGTAGAAATGCTGAATGTGCGTAATTAGCTTCATTTTATAGCTTGTTAAATTAATTTCTGGGTCATACTTAATATATTCTAAACAAGTCAAGCCCAGAACCGTCGAAAGTCTTGAGTGTGTGAGTGTGTTGAGGTTCCGTATGGTTACACTTATGGTGGCTTGGCTCAGAAATCCTTAAGACTTATCATCTTTAGGCTATATACGCCCCAATGCTGGGCATAGGCCGCCTCTCAAAATGTGAGGGCTTGGGCTATGCGTCTCAATTCGAGAAAGCGATATTTATTTTTTCACTTATGCCTCTTTTATGTAAAACTCACATTGCTTGGACGCATCGTTGAATTGCTTTGTTGTATTCAGAAACTCTACTTGATTTTATTTAAATACAATAAACAGCTCCTTTCAGTATCGCGTTAATGGAACGCTGTATTACTACATTCCTTCAAACAGAAATTCCTATTTTCCACTCAAATTCAAGGCTAGGTAAGCGTCAGCCCAATATTAGAATGATTTAATTCCTTAGCAGACCTTTGGCGGGAACACAAATATAAATTGAATTTGTTGACTCCTTCTGTCCCTTCTGAATATTTAAGCAGCGGATTTCATTTCTTCCAATGCAAGGACAGGCGCGAATGTTGAATACGAAAGACATTTCCTTTCGCGTTCGGTTAATAAATTGACGTCGAAACAGACAAGAGTCTTAAAAAACACCGGCCAAGAGCGAGTTCAGCAAGCGGTGAGAGTGCCGTGCGATGAATAATGTTGAAGGCGGACAGGACACAAAAAAATTACATCCTACTAATATTATAAATATGAAAGTTTGTGAGTATGTTTGGATGTTTGTTACTCTTTCACGCCAGAACGGCTGGGCAGATCTGGATGAAATTTGGAACATACATAGATTATCGTCTGGAATAACACATAGGCTACTTTTAATCCCGGAAAATTGCGTGATTCCGATAGCGATAAACGACTTCTATGCAGACGGAGTTGCGGGCAACAGCTAGTACATACATAAATCACTTCTTTATCTCTTACGGGGTAGACAGAGCCTGAGGTAACAAGACCTAAAGACCACGTTTAGCATGATTGTGGGAGTATGGCTGGAAACGGGGAATCAAAACAGTGATGGGTTGCTGGCCACATCGCCTATATAATATGATCCCTAAGATTTTCGCCCAAGCCCGAGGGATTTATACCATCTGCACGGGAAGAGAAGCAACTGGTACGTTCTATGTTTTTCTTAAAAAGTATAACAAAAAAAATATATATATTTCACTTTAATTTATTGCTCTCTCAAATTTATTTCATTTACTAAAAGGACCTTATAAAATTGACATTGTACTTGAAATGTACAGTAGTTTTAATAGAATTTCACTGGTCACAGTCAGTCAGCGTAAGTTCGTCCACTTTTTTGTGGAATATCAATGCTTTTTGGGGGGCAAACGATACAATGTGTCCGTCATCAGGGTCCGGGTTCACATGTGTTTACAATTTATATTTGTCAAACAGTAAAGGTTGAAGGTAGAAAGAGATGGTGAATGCAATCCCGAGCGCTCGCTCGTTAGACAATAACTCACTGTCTAGGTCCAAGTCGACGCCGATAACAATATCACGTTCACAAGCACGTTCTAGAATATTTAAAGTAAAATGGAGGAATAATATTAACAAAAAGAGTTCCATACTCCATTGACCAGTTCCATACAATAATGCTCGTAGAAGGTCGAACTTCTACGAACGAATCTACCTTTGCCTTCCATTCGAACCCTTAATGTATTGATTTCTGAATTTTCCATTTTTACACACTTCATAAATTAAGCTTATTCCCAGACGCCAAGTTTCTTATTTCGAAGCAGTAGCAGTAGATATGTGTAAGACAGAAGGTGTTTTTCAGACATTTTCAGTCTGCAAACGATTTCTTATTATAATTTTATATTTTTGTCATTAAATGAGGGTCTTACGAGACCTACAAAATTTATCAAAGCTACACAAAGCACACAACCGTTTAACAACAGAACGAACGCCGTAACACATTGCCGTGACACTGCCGCACGCCTGGATGTGAACCAATTCATCATCATCATAATTATCAGCCGGGAGACGTCCACTGCGGGACATAGGTCTATCCAAGGAGATCCTTGGATAAGAATAAGAATAAGAATAAATTTATTTCGTAATAAATACATCAGCAGTATACAAAAACGATTATCTGGCAGACCCCAAACTAAGCAGAGCCTTCTTGGGACCTTGGAGTGCACTATACAAGACAAATTAGCTAACAGTGGTTAGTAGACGTCAGTTAGAAGTTAAGGTATTTTCTAACTAAAAATAAAAATAAAATTAATAAAAATAAAAATAGGAGCGAAACACAAAATCAAAAAACAGCTTTAAGAACTTGTGTGTGTGTGTGTGTGTGTGTGTGTGTGTGTGTGCGCGCGTGTGCGTGCGTGTGTGTATGTGTGTTTGTGTGTATGATAGATCCACGACGATCGGTTTTGAGTTACCCGCAACCAATGGCTTCCCGCGATCTTTACAGGTGAAAAACTCGAGTAAATTACCTGTTGTTTGTAGTAGTGTACAGAACTGACATGGGACTTAAGTTACTTCTCTGATTTGGAACATCAATTTGTCTATTCGCACACATGCAACATGTCATTTACTTAAGTTTTTCACCTATACAAGATTGTCCGTCCACCTTTCGTAAGGCCTATCAACATTTCGCCCTACAGTACGCAAACCAATCAACAAATTTCAACTCCTTCGTAAATTGAAAACAGTTATTAGCTGTAACATATAACATTACCACTTAAATAAAATTAATGGAGCGTAAACTAATATTTGGCGAGGTATTAATTAATAAAACATAACAGGTGGGTTTTAATGAAAATGCGAATCCGAGTAACAATTTACATGTAGATCGAATCAATTTTGAAATTTCGATGCTCCGAAATGTAGACGCCTGACCTTTTCCGCCTTAGTACCAGCAAAACGATGGGATCGCGAGTCGCGACACTACAGCGTTGCCAAATAACTCGGCACTTATCTAAGCCATAAGATTTAACGGCACCCTCGCTAAAAGTGGAATTTGATTAGATTGACGAAACTTGGCAATTTTCTGGAAGTCACCGGACCATTCTATTATGCAAACGGTGATTACCGAAAGTTTAATTGAAAAACCAAAGTTTGCGATAAAGGCTTGTTCTCATTATTGCGTTACAGGTAAAACTTCATTGGCCTCATGAATTAGAAAAGCTATTTAGGATTATACAGATTTTACGGGACCCTTAATCCGATAAGGTGCGCAACTGATTAAAATCTTCTGTTTATTTAATTTAAGGATTTTATCGTTAGCATGTTATTTCTTATCTAAATTATAACTAGCTTATTACAAATTTATCAAGTTTGTGATTTTCATAATGATTGGAACTTCGATGTTGTTAACTCTAAAATTAAGCTTGGATACCTTATTTATAAAAGCACTAACTTTTTTATCTAAACTTAATTCGCACTAATAAACTTAATTTATCCGCGCTTTGTCTTTGATTGCGTCATGGGTACATTGAACAGGGCAATGTGACATATAATGACGAGGAAAATCAACAGAAGCGTTATATCTGATACATACTGAATAATAAAAGGTCTGCCAATCCCGGGTAAACTCATAGCGATGGGTATTGTGATGAAACTATGTGCCTCGCTGTGTCAATACGAACCGAACGCTTCGGATTTCTGAGCTTTTGTGGTCGAGGCCATCTAGCTAAGCCAGATTACTGTATTGAAACTTAGGCCCTCAGTTTATCGCTCCGCGTCTCTATCGTCATCGATTATTCCGGACATTTAGATCGTCATGGAATGATTTTGAAACTTAGTACTGGCCTTCCTAAGATCTTAGGAATGCCAGTAAATAATAATACATAATAATACTTTTTATATGAATATTGTAATTGGAGATGAAAATAAATATACAGTATATAATAATAATGTATTTATTTATTTAGGCATTAATTGAACCCATACAATTACAAATTAGATTAAATTAAATTAAATCTTAGCCTATCACTTAACCTAAGCAATCGAGCCTATACGCGCAGGATCGAGATTTCGCTGTTAAAGTAACATGTCGCGCTTACCGCCTTCACTATACTATTTACCGATTAGTAAAACACTCTTTATTTTACAAAACGCATAAAAAGCATCTTATGATTGCACTATGTCCCGGTATTTTGCAGCAGCACATAGTAACTCGCCTTAACGAGTTTCCGGAAACACCGGAAGTTTGAACAGAACATCTTCAAATCGAGAACGATAATACTAACATTGTTTATTTTAAGAACAAAAATACTTCGTTTGTTTACTCCGCGAACTGTATTTAGTTTATTCACGGAGATACCTTCGAAAATTTTATGAGGTATCTTCCTTTAACATCACAAAGTTTGGTATCTTGGTCTTGCAAGCGCTGTTTATATTTGTCTATAGTTACTTTCATTGCTAGCTTATTAGCTTTAACAAATAATTGATACGAATGAAACAAGAACTGCGATTCAGGAATATCAAACGATTAAAGATCGGTAACTCCCTAGGTAAAGCGACAAAACAAACAGCGTCCGATATATTCGTATCGATTCGGTCTCCAAGGAGCAAGTTGCCTTTAACTTCGGTGATTTATAGCGACAAATAAATAATTTATCCGTAAATTAGAACGACATATGCTTTCGTATCAGTATCGTTCAGCATTTAATGGAACAAATGAACGCGTCGCGGCATGGAGGCAGGAAGTAAGTTTCTGTTGTGGCCAACTTTAGCCAAGACGCTTAGTATGCAGCTCGCTTCGAAGTAAGAGACGACTTACTTTGCCTACAACGGTTGAACGGCAAACGAGAAGCGTCAGCGAAACAGATGTTTTTTTTAAAAGTCAGTGTTTTTATGATCAATTCTTTAACAGCTTACAAAAACATTTCTTGCATTTCTTCACTGTGTAAGTAGTTTAGTACTACCTCCTCTAATCTAATACAGCTTAATATTTTACAGTTTGTTCTCAACATAATTGGAATGGTTGGACGATTTGTTACGATTAAATTAAAAAAAAACAATGATTAACGATTAAAAAAATGTATGTAATTAGGTACGGTATAAGTGCGAGCTCCGGGAAATCTTGCACACTATACTTACCTACGTTAATAATGATATCGAGACCGAAAAAGTGCAATATCAACATTTTGCAGAATTCGCTCTGGGAAAGTGCGGGGTATGAAGCGACGTTCGGGCGCGGCGCACTCCCTCTGCTTCCCCAACCCCCGATCCCTTAGAGCTCGCGCTCAGACTGTATCTAACCTCATCTTGTGATAATAAAAATATTGACGATTCAAAAAAGCTCCCCGTTTCTCGCTCTCCTCCTTCCTATGAGACACAAACTTGCGTACAAGTCTTCAAGTCGACCAACTTATGCACGTGTCGGTAAAACAACGCCGTCTATTTTAATTCGCGTCGCAGTTACGTTTGACTAACTTCGCATTGTTCCACTGGGAGCAACCAACAACAGCGGATACTCACCACTTTAAACGCAAACCTGCTCAAGTTCCCCTGCAATATGCCTTCAACTAACTCCGTATTATACGCCTCAACATTTTCACGTTCAATTTCAGTTAGTAATAATAAGTTTGGCAGCACAGAACGATCTTAATCCATTTGCACAGAAGTTGGTCATCGTGGGACAAAACTTTTCGTGTGAATGTACTTTATCAGTGTTGTGATCTCCGGGGAAATCTACACGTAGGTACACTCGACCGCGATATTCATAAGTTGAAATTTGTTTTCACCCACATACTGCATCTTTTGGTCGAAATCTTTATTACGTGAACAGAAACTACCAACTGAAAAGTTAGTGGCCGTTACTTGTTATGAAATGTGTCAAGGACAGTTTTGGTTTACACTATACCACTTTACCGATTTACACAAAATGTCACGGTTGCTTTAGTAAAATAAATAAATAGCGAGTGAAAGCCTCTCTAGTCGCATGCATCACATTTCAAAACAATTAACGTCCAGTGACTTACCTAACTTCAACTCAACCAACTTAACTTTTAACTAACTTTTCGAATTGCTAGTCTGTGTTTACTATGGTCGCGAGGATCCCTGGTTCGCGTTTCTGAGATTTTTGGAATAGTGGTGCCAAATTTTCGCAACTTACTATGAGCTTTTTGGCGAAGGAAACAATCTCAAGAAAAATTGCATACTATTATGAACAAACCAATGGCGTGTGTGAAATTTTCATTTCGCACATAACATGAGAGGGAGCCTGTGCCCAGCAGTGGGAGGCAGATTTGCAGAGCTATTATTACTTCGTATTCATAATGAGAAATGTCTACCTCATTATGGTCACCAAAACTTACATTAGACGAAAACTTTACAATAGGGTTGCATATAAGAAAAACAGTTCTTGGACACAGCCTCAGTTTTTTTTTTGTGATCATCTTAAATTAATTGTGACTTCAATTTCAGTATATTGAAATTTAATTCAATTTTAATATACACGCGTGCAGCGTCGTTAGTTATAATAATGCTATTTTCAATGACGTATGTAACAAAAATTTGTTTCATTAAATCGAACGGAAATATAATTTTGTTTGCTCTGGTTCGAATATGTGTTTATCGGTAAAATTGCTAAGTGTTGCTCGTACAAATTATGTTAAACCGTAGCTACAGCTCATCTTTTGGGGGTTGCTGGTGGTGATCGCTAGTCATCTCGGTGACACCCTTGATCGTTTGCCTCTCTCCAGTGAAAAAAAAACCCAGGATATTCAACAAAGCGCTTTCCTTCGCTTGTGTAGCACCTTACTCAGAGAATTACATTTAATCAATTTCTACATATACTCTACCAAGTGAAAGAAGTAATTAAAGTTTCGAATTAGAACTCGTACGGCTTTTGCCCTCTGGCCTGAATCGCGCTGATAAATTTCATTACGGCACAAAAGTTTGCAAATAGTGGATGTTCCATTTTGGGAAAGTCGCGGGCTTATATTTACTTTTGGAAGTTCACACGCGTCTCCGAGGATCAAAGTTCCTATGTGATGTTTGTCTTATTATGTTCTAGTCACATTTATTGCTGTAATTTTTCTTTCTATGAAGCTAATCGCGGTGAAAGACCGGGTTCGGAAAAATTGTGAAATTGATTAAGTATTAATTATTCTTCTTCTTAAATTGAAGAGCTCAGCTCTTGTCAGTGGAGTAATCGCCATTCACTTCTTCTTTCTGCCATTGCTTTGAGCTCCTGATACGACACTACATTAACCTTCTCCTTTGCTTGGTCCATAAATGCACGACTCGGCCTTCCTCTGTCCCTTCTTCCTTCTATTTTTCCTTCTATTAAAGTTTTTATGTAGTCGTCAAGTCATATCAGATGCCCCAGCATACTTCCTCTTCTATTTTCAATCGTCCTCAGTAGGGATCTCTTTTCCCCCACCAAATCCAAAACTTCTTCATTTGTTCTTCTCTCTGTCCAGCTTATCTTATTAATTATTGTGATACTTGTGATTATGATAATGCACGCTGAATTATGGCCGAAACGTCGAGGTAATTAAGATGCATTTTTAGTGAGTCTTTTGTTTTATTCATTTGATAGTAGGTACCTATCATTTTGAAAACCAGCGCCTTTGGCGACAAAAATTTGCATAGTAGCAACGTGACAGCTGCTGGTAGAGATAGAAAAAATCGAAGGTTTACACACCTGCTATGGTTGGTGTAGCGATATAGCATGCATCACGGAATGATAAGGATCCGGGTTCGATTCCCTTTACTTTCGTATTTTTCTGTGTTGTAATTTGCAGTGTCGTTTAGAAATTTTCTTTGTTTTACCTTCTTTTTTCCTTTTAATGTGTTCAGCAGTATTCAGAATAATTGAGTAAAATGTTTAACACCTTATTTAACAAAATTAATGGATTTACTTTTTCAGAAACTGAATAGCAGGTGTTCATTTCGGCTATAATAAGGTGGTATCTGTAACTAAAGGAAAACTGATTTCGAGACGCGACATGTAAATGCGGGTCTTGCCAAAATGACAGCTCGACAGAAACACGCAATAACACGCGTAACGTTACGCCTGGATGAAATGATATTTACACGGTTACACGAAAGCGGAATACAATCCTATTTCACATTCGCATAAAAAGATTCATTCGTGTGTTGCGACATTATCCCCGCGCAACCCAAGATCATACATGATCAGCAGTAGAAACATGCTTAGAACTCATAAAGTGTTTTAGACGACGCGAAAAATGACCGAAAATATACGACCACGAATAATATACTGGCACAATGAGTATGAACGAGAACGAAAAATTATTTGCCTCCGACCGCCGCGTATCTCATTTGTCTGAAAAAAATCTTACGGGCTTATCTAAGCCGAAAATAAAATGGAGATGAAACGGAAGGATATCCGAGGTGAAGCCGGGCCGCCGTACACACTTTGAAATATATAGCCGGCTCCGCGAGGAATCCTTTTAAAGGCGCACTTTCATAGAGCTCCGATTCTAAATACGAACTTTGATCTAGCTTAGTTTTATGTAGGAATCCCGATAATGAATAGGAATGATGCTGAAATGGCATCGTATTTATTCCTCTTTGTTAAAGCGTTATGACATTCAAAACCCGATGTGATAAAAGGGGCGTTGATTAAAAAGGCTTGATTTATAGTACAAGTAATTTAAACACCACTATAATGAGTGACGTTTAATTGAAACTACTCACGTTCTTCAGAGAATAATTTAATTTGGCGTAAACAAATAAATCAGCGTTCAAAAGTGCATTCGCAAGAGTAATTAAATAGGCATTAGAAGGACCATTGAAGAGTTAAGGTTAATCTAGTTCATACCTGCGAGAATTTCAAGTACCTAACTTTTCTTTTCACAGCATTGAACCCCCGAATTGAGGTCACCCATCAACTCGGGAGCACGTCGACGCCTAATGATTTTCGGTAACACTGTGTCATGCGGCCACGAGCCTTAGTTCGTAATGAGACACGCAGCAAACAAAGACAATTCGTGACTTGCAACCAAACGCGTCAAACTGCAACGGGAGCAGAATTATTGCCTCCTTGAAACCAATACGAGTGGCTACAAACCGGCACTTCAAAACTCGTGGTAGCACATTTAAATGGTAATATCAGTAATGTGTTATAATATTATAGTATATTTATACTACACACACGGCGAGTTTTACGGTACGTAGAACACTACGAATACAGCTCATCTCCGTCGACTGCTTTATAAATTTAAACGGTGTAACGACTGAATTACCAAAGGAAATTTTGCAACGACGTAGTTAACAAAATTGTCTTATTATTGCTTAGGAAATGGTAACTTTGATATCTTATGCCTGTACGTTTTTTAAAGTAGCACGAAGAGACTATACGACCGTGTACCCTATCCCATTGTTTTTTTTTCGTTTTAGAGCAAGGCTGATCTATTTTTTTATCAGTCGGCCAAACAGACGACCGAGATATTTTTGGCGGCCCACTTATGGCTAACCATTTTTCTTACTTTTAAGACTTCACTTGATGACGATTTTTGATCTAGCGTGCAATGGCAATTAAAAGTTTCAAATAATGTTTTGTAAAATATTTTACACTATCTACAGTTACCAACAACAATATCGGCTAATACAAAGCACTCAAAAACATCTGACTATGCTCTAACGGTTATACGAATAGTTGCGTTACAAGTTTTGGAGTGCTTTATTCCATCCGGTATTATCTGGAGAACCTACTGGACTGTTTTTAAAGTTCCACGTAAAATCCGGTGATGAAGAATTTATTGGAAAAATGTAAAACGTAATGTCTACGCAAATACGGGTTATCACGAACAAGGTGAAGATTCTTTGGCTCACATTTATTTACGGTTATTGATATTTTTCGTGTACTAGGGAGCTTTTAGTTGAAACAAATCAAGTGTTATGTTTTGATCAACGCATGTTTTCTCTTAATAGCAACACTGTTGACAGTAAGACAGGTGCCTCGATTCTGGCCATGAGCCGATTTTGGTCATTATCAACTGACTTTATGATCTTTAAATTGACTTTACTAAAGTATAGACAATTTTAAATATCTATGGTCTTAAAGTGGCCTGAACCGCGGCACCTGCTCCAGTGATCATGGTTGTTGTTGAAGACCTCAATATTTATGACGATTTTCTTGGAAAATTATGTGGTAATATACCTCTAGCCTTCCACACTGCAGTGCAGTGCCGTAGTCCGGAGTTTTTAATTTGCAACAGAGTCTTGCGGCTACTCTCACAATCCGGGGATTGTGAGAGTAGCCGCAAGAATACACTCATTGCGGGCAATGAGTGCATTAGTCTAGTCTAGGTTTACTTGACATATTTACATTTATTTTTGTACGATAAGTATCGACTAAAGATGCAAACACACTGTTGGTGTTATTATTAATGTCATAAAACTAATGTGTCAACTATGGAACTTATGAAAGCCTACCTGCCTCAACCTAATCCCCTGATCTGACATCTGCCGCTGGTTTAACTCCTCAACTTTTTAAGCGAAATAACTCGAACTTAAATATGGGTACTCCTACCCTAATAAAGTTGAATAAATTCCAAGTGTAATGTGTAATTTAAAAAATCAGAGCGCTTTATTTTTAGAAAATATAACTACAATAAATACGTTTTACACAAGTTTGTATACAATTATAAGCATCATTATGCCTACGGATAAGTAAGACATTGTTACCAGCGAGGCCTTGAATTTCAATGTAAAATAACGTCGTTACATCAGACAATCAAAAACATTCGTTAAGACCGCGAGCTCTTAGTTCTCGGTTAAGACAAAAGCAAATAACCTGCGGGAAGGGCCCAGGCTATTTACGAGCGGCATATTGCGTTATAAAAAATGATAGCGGTTTGCTCGGAGCTGCCTCGTTTGCCGCTTATCACCCCACTGACTGATAATGCCCAGACCGTAAAAGGAAGCGAGTTGACGAGATATATACTCAGGCTTATCTATTATTGACGAACTACAGAGACGAGAAAAATGCCGCGGAGAATACTCGTAGTGAAGAAGGTGGTGATTATGAAATACGTATACTGCGGGCACAGTGCACAGTGATTTCATTGCTTAAGAAGAAGCACTCTGCAAAAATGTAAAAAGTGTCATATCCGCACGAAAAGCTCGCGGCGGGAGCTGATGTTGAGAATTGTTTAAAACATAAAGTTTTAATTTTTTTTTTGCACAACGAGGGTTCCGTCTACGCAGCTTTTACAACTACTGCATAAAGAAAGTTTTCAAAATACAATACTGAAAGTGTTGTTTTTTATTTTGTGTAAAGCATAGACAACTACTGCATAAAGAAAGTTTTCAAAATACAATATTGAAAGAGTCGTTTTTGATTTTGTGTAAAGCATAGGTAAAAAAAATATGCAATTGTATATTATGTTCACCTTTTATCAGTTGTATCATTGAACGGCTTTGAGGTAGTGAGACTTATTGTATCGAGCACGCGTGTACATTATCATAATGATGATATTAAATCACAACTTTGGATCGGGATACAATATCAAAATACGCCAGAACTTACTGATACGTATATCTATTTTTTTATATAAGAGAGGGTAAACGAGCAGACGGGTCACCTGATGGAAAGTAATCACCATCGCCCAAGGACACCTGCAAGACTTAGGGAATCACAGGTGCTTTGCCGGCCCTTTCCAGAACAGGAAGGCTCGCTTTTTAAAGATCCCTAGACGATAATACGCGAGTGTGTAGGGTATTTAATCCTATCTACCTATCTATCTTCTATCTGCTTATGTTTTGGTAATAAATGTTTTTTTTTTAAGGTTCGAGGTAATCGCATAGATCGCGACGTATCAGTTACGTTCAAACGAAACGTATTGTTGCAACAAAACAGAGATATAAAACAAGATACAAGTGCGAACAAAGTTTCAAGATCTTAAGTTCTTATTTTTTAAAATGAATAAGTAAACACAAAGCAAATGTATCTCTATTTGTTACATTGTTACACTGGTAGATCACGCTGTAATACAAATGCTTAGCGTTTTCTCTCGATTACAACGGACCCTCGAGAAGATAACTACTAACCACGCTAGTATAAGAAAGTTTTCCTGGTAAGAGGATATATATACTTCATTCTCAGCCGGCTGCCTGCTCGCGCGCGATAGCCTTTACTTTATCAGCTCAATCCCGGGATATGCTTGTGAAACTTATCTTTGCACAAAAAATCGGTTAAGTGCGAAACGGACCCGCACTGTTCACGGTTCTGTACTATTTGTCATAGAATATTTTCGACGCCAGATCATTTTTTGCGCTGACGAGGAAAAAAAGAGTCAGTTATCATACAGCCTTGGCAAAATGCAAGCAAAAGTATTGAGCAGCCATAATTTAATTATATTTCATAATTATTTATCTATTTAAAATTGAAATAAAAACAATTTTATTTTATTTTAGGGCCGACAACGCACTGGCATCGCGTAAAGCGCTGCGGGTGTCTATGGACAGTGGTGATCATTTACCATCAGGTGACCCACTAGTTCGTTTGTCTGGCCTCTCTAACATTAAAAAAAAAAATAGAATTATAAGTTTTTTAATGAGTAAAACTCAATATTTAGCTGGCCCCTATGTACCCTTTTACAAGAAGCCACTCGTTCAGGTATAGAAGCGATAAGTGTTTTACACACATCGCGGCTAATCTTCTCTCATTCTTCAAAGAGGACTCTCTCCAAGTCTTCCTTTGTAGATATTACGTGACCGCGGATTACGTAACTTTGTAGAGAGTAGAGATTATCATCATAGTCTATAATATCTCATTTGTGTAAGCCTCTGCTGGGCACATATGGGTTGGTTTCGGATAACTAAAATATCCGTATTTTGTTAAAGTAACTTGATCAAAGAATTCTTCGATAAACGATTGGTTAAAAGTTGAAATGCAGGATATCTAAATTAAGTTAAATCTAAAAGGCGAAAAAACGGAAATTGACGACGTCAAAGATCGACTTCATTAAACTTCGCGTCAGGTTTATCTAAACATTCGTTATTAATACACACGCCGAGCTAAAATGTTTCCTCTTAGATTAAATAAAACTTCGTAAATGTTTGAAGAGTTTCGTGTTGTGACATTGAATTTTCTACATATCGACAACGTTATTACGGATAACGTTCCAATTAAAACTTTATGAAAACAAATTTCTAACACAGAAAGTAATTAAGTTGAAGTACCTAGGTATGAAAGTGACATTAGGCGTTCGTGTTCCTTTTGATAAAGAAATACAAGTATGAGATAAAATACCAACAAAACACATCTAGCAACAAGAGATTACGTCCACTAATTGTGACTGATATAATTGGGCATGTTAACATGGTAAATAAATTACATTTAGGATTGCGTACCTATAAGAAGTTTAAGGTTTAAAACAAAGCAAATCATCCAAAGTTTTTTGTACGTACAGAACCTCTGTGCACGATACTGTCTCGTACTTACCAGCGCCGCGGCGTTTAGGTATGATATACTTAGGTTATTTACAACTATTATCTTATAACCAACCAAAACTCGACAGCTTTTGACTACTCAAATTCAAAAGCGAAAAAATCGGTGTACGTCCCGCAAAGAGCCATTAAAATTGATTAGTATCTAATTCCATTGATGAGCAAAAATATATATAGTGACTTTGCATGTAACTCCTCACACAAAGTAATCCTTATTCCTATTAGTTAGTACAAATGTGCATTTTGAAGTTGTCTAGAAACGCGTAATCGATTTTATCGTTCTTGTATTACCGAAACGCTAAAGAAATAAATCCGTCAGCGTCACTGCCACAGTCCCGTCGCGTCGGCTCAGCTGATATCGCAAAAAGACAATCTTATTATTCAGGTTCATTTGCGCATCCCCATTCTGCGGTAACTTGGTTAATTCTGATTATCCAATCCTCCTCGCCGACCCACACGGCGCAATTGTTCTAAGCTCAGTCACGCACTCCGGTGGAACACCATTCCGCTTAACGTACCTAATTCCCCCCCAATTTACCCAAAATAAAGGTTAATTGCACATAAAAACGTATGAAGAGCCAAACACACCGCCTGTAAAACTGGGATCCCTGATAATGTAGCTATTAAAAAGACCCCTAAGCAAATTATGCATAAATTATCATTATTAATGTACCGACGACTAATCTGGGCGGAATACGCTTTGCAGCGCAGCGTAGGGTTTTGGTTGATAGTAAGCAGGTACATAAAAATCATCCAAGTGAGAGTCTGACTCGCGCATTGAGGTTTCCGAACAAATAAAAAGCAAGTAAATGCGTTATGTATGCGTTTCATAGTATTTCTATTTTTTATTGAGTTAATTTTTGAGAATCATTTTAATTTTAGACTTTTTATGCTGCTACTGTGCTGCGACTTAATTTATTTCCATATGTAATCATTGTAATTATGAAAATGTGAATTATGCTATAGCAAGAATGAAAAGATAACCCACGAGTTCCTTTTTTCCTTTTTATGTTGGTACGGAACCCTAAAAATATTGTTTTTATAATAAGCATCTTTTTACTTAGGTAATGTTCCTATTATACAGATCCCAGCTTTTATTAAGTTATAACTTATTGCTTTCGTAGTACACACTCAGTAAACAAATAACGAGATTGAAACTACTAATTTCATTATAGAAGATATTGAAGATAAAATACTTACGTAGAGTTTCATCGTAGACACCATATTATTTCTGTTTAGTGGTGAGCTTTAGAAGCTGAAACTGGTGGTCTTAAGACTACTTTTATGATTTCCTCGGAAGTGCACTAACACATAAAACTGCATTTTCACGCAAGGAATACGCTAGGTGCGGATACTTTCATAAAAGAAGAAATAACCAACAAACACTGTTTTTAAAAAGCCATTTGTTTATCAAAGCGATCAAAAATAAATAAGGTAGTTCTATCAGACGTGTGATACATTCAAATTACCATTATAAGTCCACCAAAAGAACATGTTACCGTTAAACACTTAAGGTTGATAGTGAGAAGAACCTTAATTCACCAACCAGTTACGTTATTAAGTCAACGGAACAAAAGTAGTTAATTTCCTTGGCATTTCCTTGACAACGAATGGTCTGAGAAATAACTCGAAGTCGGTATCTCGTACGAGTTAGTTCGGAATTGGGAAACGAAATCAATCACATTCCGACGGCGCACAGTGCGATGAAACCCCGATCTAGGTGGACAATATTTTATCTATGTGGACAATATTATTTAAGCCTCAAAACCGACTCTAGTAGGTCATATTATGATGTCAAAATAGAAATGAAATGAAAGAAATTACAAAATCACATTAAAATTAAAAACCAGTATAAGCTGACCTATTGGTACTAAGAATTACTACACGCGTGAAGGCCAATTTATATTGGTAATTGTTTTAGGCAGTATAAATGTAGTTTTTGACACACATTTAATATTCATATTATTTTTATTATATTTGCTGCGTCACGATGACCAGATAACCTCGTAGATACCTCGGCAGCAATTCCTAATTCTTTGTGATTACAAGATTGCACTAAGTGTTCTACGCGTCTTTGTTTGGTTTTAAATGAAGCATCATTAAAATCGATTCTTGGCCGACCAGGTCCAGAAGTCTGGGGAGGATCACATCCAAATGAAGACGTAGAAGGTTGTATATAATATTGAATTGTAAACTTAAGCTGTTCACTAGTTAGCCATCCAACACCTAATGGTAGTGCTTCGAATACTTCTTGTTTTCTCCCGCAAGCAACCCACTTTTCTAATAATTTCCCAGAATTTCCCAGAAATACGAGCTATATTTCTTAGTGAATCTGGCGTGACTCTGCTGAAATCAAATTTAATTGAAAAATAATCGAAAAGACGGTAAATCTAACCATTCTTCATAAAACTCCCTCCTAGGTACGGATAGTTCGATTTCTAAAAAAAAGTCAAAGATTCGCATCAGATCGCAGTTTCTAACATGCATCAAACGAAAGAACATTAAAAACTCTATCATTAAAAAAAAACCCAGCCCGGGGGCAAGGGGGGGCATCCTTTTCCTTGTCTATGAAACACGAAACTCATGCAAAAAAATTGGAACTTTTTACGTTAAAGTTGATTTTTATTGGCAAAGGAATATCCGTTTTTAACAATTAATATTTTAAAATGTAGTCCTTACCATTTACTTCACGATCCATGACTACAAGTAGCACGATCTGATTGATAATTATTATAAAATATTGATAAGCGAAGAGCAGTAAAACGCACGATTTCACTATCGATGACAGTGTTTCGGTTCGCTTCGACATTATTTATTAATTTTATGAGGGTAGTAGGACAAAACTATTACTGGAATCATTCCTTCTAGGATGTTGGCTATCGCTATAGCCACCACAGATAATGAAATAGCGTGACCCTTTTTGTCCACCTAGATCGGGGTTTCATCGCACTGTGCGGCGGTCGCGGGTGAAGCGCCGCACGCGGCGTTACCGAAACAATGTCGTCCAATCGATTTTTCCTAGATTTACAACTAAATGTATTGTGTTGATACAATAGGGATACTTTCAAGCCAAGTTTTGAGACGCTGATA
Source organism: Pandemis corylana (assembly GCA_949127965.1). Classification (NCBI taxonomy): domain Eukaryota; kingdom Metazoa; phylum Arthropoda; class Insecta; order Lepidoptera; family Tortricidae; genus Pandemis; species Pandemis corylana. The sequence continues at coordinate 7,142,482 of OX421866.1, read as the reverse complement.
GACGCCAATGACCTTGAGCAGCGTCAATCTTCACACATACCTACTATTGGTTATAACGGCGGCGTGGCGCACGTCTATATAATAGAAGATAAAATAATATAAAATAAAGCACTTTTTAATACTGAGAATTACAATAATTTTTAGTTTCACAAAATAAGCCGTTCGCTTACAAAGTCTAGACTGTTCGAGTATCATAGCCGGAAGACTGACTGAAAGAGGTTAAGAAAACTACGGGATACAACACCTTCAGAAAGATAAATGATGGAAAGCAACGGGACACTATCCCAATTGAATTACTGTTTTCGAGCAATTTTCATTACAAGCTGCCGATCATAAGTAATTGAGAGGCACTTGAAGAAGAAGAGGATGTCTTGAAAAACTCGACATCACAAATCTCCTTCGGAATGTTAAAGCCTATCGATAAGTATCTAAGGCAATCTTCATATAATAAAGCACGGCAATAACATTGAATTTTCATGGCTACAGTTTGAGCGGAAGTGAGGGCTAACCTTTACCTTTGTTCTTGCGACCGCGAGCCCACTTTGATCGCAATATTTTACCGGCCAAGGGTTCCGTCGCTTTTTGTTCCGGTTCGCTTCAGGCCTCCACGCCTCAGGGAATTTAATAATTCCTCAAATCCTGCAAGTGATATTTCAAGATTTCGATCGGGACAATTCCACTTCTCGGATGGAAAGTTGGGCGACTTGCGGTCAAACATTTTGGTTATATTCGGCTTGATTAGTAGCCTTTAAACTTTAAAGCCCATCAGTTGGAGGAACTTTGATCCTTGCTACCCAATTCTGTATTATTGTATTAGTAGGTATCCTTTGGGTACGTCAATAGTAGCTTTTGAATTCATTTTGGCAATCTTCACTTGACATTATGTGTGTAAATAAATTTAATAAAAGCCATGGCCGAAAGCAACGAAGTAAAAACTATATTTGGTGTTTTTGAGCCTATAATCGTCCCACGTAGCGCTTTTTGTTAGTTACACCAGTCCAAATGAATTATTTTACAAATAACGATGCAGAAAGATGTGAGTAAAATCTTCCTCACTTTTTCATTGAAATTAGGTTTATCCTAGCAAAACCGGGTGGTTTCACATTTCACATATTGCCGATGTATCAAAAGAATTCGAAAACCTAAACAAAATGTCAAATGTCACAACCACACTCGAATGCCAGGTGCTTGCGAATCAATAAGTAGGAAATGCAATACGAACCGCAACAAGACCTATCCACTTTATAAAATATAATTTCTCCGTATTCGACAGAAAAGAAAATTTTCTTCTTTTATTACGACCTATTTTGACGTAGTAAGCGGATCTTTTGTGAAGGTTTCTTTGCTAAAAACAAGTTCATGTGAGAAAGTAGCTATTCGTTCGAGGGGCTAATGAGGTCGTTAACGCGAACGTTGCAAATCTAGCAAGATTTGTTGTGACGCCATTCTGCTACAAAACGAATGTTCTATTGTCCTCAGCGGGATCTGGAAACAAATTCAAAGCTTACCTAGCTTAGTAGAAGGAACGAGTTTTACCTAAGAAATAGATGTACAAGAAATTTACAATTTGTTGAAAAAAAAACGTACCTATTTTCTTTGGCCATCTAAATCTACTGTCTTTAAAAAATCTCTTTGACATCATATTTTAAGCAGCTATGATTTAAGCAGAATGATCTGTACAAAATTACTTGGCCCGTGGGGAGAAGAACTACTTTTAGGATACTAGCGACTGGCCCCGGCTTCGCACGGTATATTATGCATGTTTTATACATATAAACCTTCCTATTGAATCACTCTATCTATTAAAAAAACCGCATCCAAATCCGTTGCGTAGTTTTAAAGATTTAAGCATACTTAGGGATATAGGGACAGAGAAAGCGACTTTGTTTTATATTATGTTGTAGTGATGATGAAGTACAAAAGCGATCATCCTACTTCTCCTTTAATTATAAATAGAATACCTTCGCGAAAATTGTAAATACCGGCCAGATATTAAATGCATCTACGACTCATTACGCAACTGATCAGGCTTCACTAGTTATCTTATCAATGTCTAATGTATTTTATTTATGTAAGAAGCTGCTAAGCATCATTTTTAACGGATCATTTTTCGTTGTAAACACAAATAAAAGTCGCTACGTTGTCGGAACCAATTCAAATTTCGCAATTCCGACCCAGCTTGTTAGTCAATCAAAGCCACTTGTTAGGAGAATATTGCTTAATTCCCTAACTACCTTCGTTATTGATTTGAAGAATGAATAAATTAGGAGCGTGAGGTTCGCGACGCGGCGTACGGGCGCGAGATTTCATTTGCTTACAGCGCGGCACACAACTTAACGAGGCGTGACGACTATTACGTCGGCATGATCATTTGATTAATTACCGTACCAGAGCGTAATTAAATCACATGAATATGTTTAAAGCACAGTGCTTTTTCAATAATTAAATTCATATTTGAGTTCGTTATTGTTACGGTATAATCAGCAGGAAGTTTGCAAAAGGTTCGATAATTAGAAAGCTTAGCTAAATCAGTTAAAGCGAGGGAGTAGGAAGCAGTTAATGTAAGTCAGATTTTTAGAGGAAATCTAGGGATTTTAAGTATAAAGACGCGCGTGTATAAAAAATATGATTATTGGTAAGGGTCAGAGAGGTATGTAAATTAAAGTATTGCGCAAGTAGAAACTAAGTCAGATTTAAAAAATCAGAATAAAAAATCAATCAAAGGTTTATTTCGCAAATAAGTCACAAAGGTCTCTATTTTGTTTTCTCTTTTTTTGTGGCTACCACTTTATATTAAAACATCACTCTTCGCAATGAAATAGGTATGACTAAAAATAAGCTACTTTTTATGTTGCGAAGAAAAATTACGGCATGAATATTTCATGATAACTTTGAAAAGTAACTTTTAATTAGTGCTTACGAATTGATGTAGGAAAAGTCACGTTTTTATCGAGACACAGCTAAAGTCAAAGTTAATTCTATAATTAACAATAAAAATAGAGCCAAGTTAACGCGGCTATGACACAAACATTCCGTCAAAGTTTTCGAAGTTATGTCCACAATGACGCGCAGCATCATACAATAAATCTCATTCACGCCATTGAGAAAAACAAAAGTTTACTTAATGGTGTTGAGTGCTGTTAATTGCTCTATAAATAAAGTTCAAGCTTAAACACCGTCCCGAATTTGGTGAAGAAACTCATTTGCTGAAGCGTACACTCGAGCTTGAGTAAATTAGTGTATATCCGTGTTATAGTGGTATCTAGACTTGGCCCGCTTTTAAATTAATAACGCTAAGTAGCAAAATGCTCTGCTGGTTTATGCTTTTAATGAGTGTTTTACAGTAAACTGCTATGGAAACTCTAGACTAGAGGCTAGATTTTTGTAATTATACACTTACTTAATGCTAGACTCAGCAGTAATTTTGTTAAATTTAAAAAATACGAGAATTTTTCGGTTATTTGTAGAAAGTAGAAAGTATAAGCCGGTATGTACCTGACAAAAATGCTGAAGTTAAGTCTTAATTTGATAAATTTTTACAAAAAAATAAATCGGACTGAATCTTTACCAAAACATAATACAACCTAGAGGTTGATTGGAGATGGTAGCTTACTACTTAATATAGTAACAGTCCTATTTACCACGATTCTAGCCTTGAAGTGATTCAAATAAAAAACATTGTGATAGATAGATAGATAGAACATTTATTTGATACTGTAATACAAACAATCAAGTTAAAAATAATAATAAAAAATAATTAATAAGTAATTTGTTGTGTGCGTGTGCGATGCAAAAGGGCCATGGCTCAGTGGTCAACATTGCTTGTAGAAGCAAAACACTGATATTCTGTCACAACCCAAGGACCGAAAACGAATTAATTAATCTGCAAATATGATAAATTCTAAAATAAAGCAAACAGTGCAAAAATCATTAGATTTTAGAGTAATGAAACTGTAGCTGTTGTGTGTGTGTGTGTGTGATCGCTGATCTGTGTGCAAATTGTATAGGTAAGGTGATTCATGACAGTTCAAAGCAACAACTTATAACAATTATATTATTCGAGTTCAAAACAAAAGCATATAACTACCCCACCTCCTAGTCTACACTTTAAAATTACACTCAAGGTCGAGTCCCAAGCAACCATCTTGCTTCTGCAAATGTATTAACCTAAGGTGTTTTTTAAAAGAACTCTTAGGAGTTAGGTGCCTTATCGGTGGGGGAATATTATTCCAGCACCTGGTCGTCAGGTAGCGGAAACTATCGGTAAATGCTATAGTTTTGTGGGGATGACACTCCAACAGACAATGTCGGGTAGATCTGGTCCCGTATCTGCAATTAAAGGGGGAAATATTTGTCTTAGTAAAGAGTAAGTAAAGAGTAGTAAAGACTTGCAAGGTGTAAATGCCTCCGCGAGAACATGTTCAACATGGAAGCTCTGTTAAGATAAGGTTATATAATATGACTTCTCTGTGAAATAATGAACGCTAAACCAAACGACGAGTCCTTGACTGCAACCTCGGCCCATAGACCAAATCTCCATAGTTTAATCTAGAAAGGCTCAATGATTCACAGTTTGTTGTGCTGGCTAAGACAATGGAACTAGACTAAATAGACTGTCTGTCGTAAGCAATAACGCAGTTGAAACAACAATTGTGCTGCGGGGCGCGTAAAACAATCAGATATAATGTGAGCATCAAGTGCTTTGAGTAATAACTTATAAGATAATCCCATAGTGATAACACAGAGCCACTGCCGCGCAGTAGCGAAAGTTCGTGTTTCATTTAAAGGTTACTCAGACAGGTTCAGACAGGTTCACAAAGGTTACAAGATGTTAGTAATTAGATATAGTCAAAAACAAAGCATAATAGTTTATACTTGTATTATACTAGCTTCTGCCTGATAAAAAAAACCGCATCAAAATCAGTTGCGTAGTTTTAAAGATCTAAGCGTACATAGGGACAGACAGCGGAAAGCGACTTTGTTTTATACTATCTAGTGATGAGTGTACTGTGCCCGTAAATAAAATAAAACGGAGTTAATAATAATAAGTATTGCATGGTGTTATGGAATTAATTATGTCCAAGGCAGACTCGCACCTGGCCAGTTTTTTCGCAACAAAAAAGTTTTAACCAACGAGGCCTACTGCATATTTATTAGTGTTATGACGTCAGTAGCGAGTTCCCTCTGTTTCTTTTGTTACGAGAGACTTGGCGCAAAACGTGCTGGAACTCAGCGCTGGACGTCTTTTTAAAATACAGCAACACAGAACACTCTCAGCGCTATAATCTGGGAAGTAATTGGGTTTCTCAAAACTAGGTTGCAATTACGCTCTAATTTACAACGCTTCTCTTTTATTAACCTCTTTTTATGAGTCTCGTTTATAGACAACTACCATCTGCCCGCGACTTCGTCCGCGTAGAATTAACAATTGACATGTCGCTATCGCGCGAACTTCGAAATTTTCCGGGATAAAAAGTAGCCTTTGTATTAATCTAGAGTACCATCTATCTCCGTTCCAAATTTTATCCAAACCCGTCCAGTCGTTTCAGCGTGAAGAAGGGAGAAACATACAAACTCACAATGTCACGGCCATCCATCCATCCATCCATTCTTACAAACTTTCGCATTTATAATATAAGTACGATGTATAACAATTGAAAAACAGTAATATACACTGATTTATCAGGCACACTTGAACTTTTATAATGAAAATAGTAGTTGTTATTCCAGACACGAGTTTTATTTAAAAAAACCTTCTCTCCTTCCTGTTCCTTCTCCCATTTCTTGTTAATTTTGCAACAATCTTAACCAGAAATTATATGTTTTTTTTTATGTACTAATTATCATTTAAAGGTGCGTGCGCCAGTGCACCAGTGCGTAAAAGACGTCAACGGTGCGTTAACGCAACAAAATGTATGAAGAAACAGTGAGAGAACGTGACGCATGCGACACGTCACTGAGTACACGCAGTGGTGTTCGCTTGCGTTTTATAATTATACCTTCATATCTACAAGAAATTTGAAAAAGTGAAAATCTAATCTAATTTTGTTTTTCCACACAGTAGGTATCTATTTAATGTGGGACAAGTATCGAGCTGCCCAATGCTAAGTCTAAATTTAATACTCACACAGAACAATCAACCGTTACATAAACTACAACTATTAACTCACTTAAGACTTCAGTTTACCTTTTATGGTAACGAAACCCTTTTTAGTTTGTTCTAGAAACTTCCCTGATGGACGAGCTCGCTCGCCTTATCGCTGCGGATTAACTATTTTATTACTCACTGTTGAATAGAAGGGAATTCCGCTGTATTAGACGAAGCATGCCGCATGCTCTAATCCCAGGGTTCGATACATAATTTAGAGGAAACTGTACCGAACCGCAGCGCTGTCGGTGCCAGAGGCACGCTCATTTGTCAACAGGCTAATATAGCAGATTTCCTCGTTGCTACGTCATTTACATCCGTACGCAGCTTTGTAAACTTCGTCGTTAGATGATGCCAAAAAATAATTTCTTAAATCACGCCGCACATTGGGGATTTACAGAGGTCTTTCATTAATCTCGTGTCTATCCGGTGTCAATATAGGCTCGCGGAGTACCAAGGTTTAAGGTTCAAAATTTATTATATGTTGAATGCCTCAGCGACGTCGGTTCAATAGAATTTTGAGACAAAATAAACAATGCAAGAGGTGACATAGCGCTCGTGTTGTGTATGGAGAGGGGTTCAGAAAATAAACAACATCCTGTTTGGTAATTGGAGCACCCTCTATATCAAGGGACAACCCCATTTGGATTATATTTCCGATTTTTACGGAGGCTTCGTAAGCCGTTCTGTGTAATAAAGCTCAATATTTATAAATATGTGCGAAAATAATTTTGTGAACATCAAGGGGACCTGTGACTCTTTTGGAGCAATTCCGCACAAATTTGTTATCATCCTTCCTTATTTTCTTTTCCTTTTAGGTAGCAAAGGTATAGGCATAACAAGAATAATTAAAGTTGCCAGTTCTCTTAAGCTCCCGCTTTTTTAAGTTACAAATAGATTGGGTAAACAATTCAAACTTTTTCACGCTGTATAATAATTAGAGCTTTAATTGACATTCCCAGTATTTACCGGCATGCAATTAAATTTTCTGTACGTTTGTCGGTGAATCGAGGAGTATAATTATACTCGTAAGACGACTTACTTTGAAGCTGCAAAATAAACACGTAATTTCATACTAAACGTACAAGGAAAATCCCTGCCATATTGTACATAACACCTTTACACAGAGTTCCGACTGCCGGAAGACAAGGAAATTGTGAACAATTCGGTATAAAAAAGGTGTTCACTAACAAGAAAATTCGGAGGCACGAAACTTAAGACGATAAACAACTACACTGGCAAAGATAGAAAAAACAAACAGAGGCACTATAAACAATTGACTGAGAATATGTTGGCTATCGACTAGAAACTTATCAAAAGAAACTTCTTGTGTAGTGTGTCTTGTTACGATCACGACCTTTTCTACTTTTTTGTTCTGAAATGTGACAACCTTCAACAACTTTTTCACTTTTTTTACTTGTAGTATATCTTAGTGCTCATTAGTTGGTTTCATAGAGCAGAGAACTTAATAGAGAGGAAATGCCATGTAATTTATATGACATAAAATTAAGCCAAGCTGAAGTTGGCGATTGCTGCATTCTGATTGGCCAGCCGAAAGTCAAACAGGTCACTAGAGTCGAGCAAACAGCCATTATGATCGATATGGATAGTTAATGTTTATTCGTTGTGTGGCTAGTAAGTGAAACTCGATTAATATTGGAAAAATACAGTAAATATATAACAAAAAATCCATTTAAATAAATAACTTTGTTTTGTGTTGAAAATAAGGGAAATGCGAATGCGAAATGAAATAAAACGAAATGATTAAATAATCACAATGAACATTATGGTTACATAAGGTCTAATAAAGTAATATTGCTGCCTACAACATGTTCAGCCAGGTTAGGCATGTGAAAATCTGAGGTCAGCGAAAAATAAGTGTAAGTATAGGTAGTAGGTATAGGACAAAAAGTCAGATGTTATGCAATAATTTGAATCGCCTTTATTACCACTCTGATTGGTTATATTCTCCATGGTTGGTTTGAATTATTTTTTTCCCGACAATTTTTTCCTCTTGTGGCCGAATCATTCCATTCCATTTCCACAAAGAAACACTTGCATCTACAAGGTACTTTAATATTTTTTGAGAATATTGATATACCACACGGTACTAAATAAAATTTTTAACTGTCAGTTTCAGTAGCAGATGGAAACTTTATCCATCGTGAAGCCGTTTAATGCAGTTGAGCCAACTTCGAGTCAATAAAAAGAGAAGGAAGTGCAATAAAAGGGCAGAGGCGTACGCTTACGTAAAAGGCTTATGCTTTTTTAGTACTCAATCCCAGGCTGTCTTTACTGGCGAATATTTAGAATCCCATTGGTACCAAAAAAACATAGAATGTACCAGTTGCTTGTCTTCCCGCGCAGATGGTAAAAGCCCATCGAGGGAATGGGCGAAAATCATAGGAAGCAGCCCATCACTATTTTGATTCCATTTTCCATCTATACGCCCACAAGATTGTGGGCAGCCAGATGGCTATACGTGGCCTGAAGAGCTCTGTCTACCCCGTAAGGGATTAAACGTGATTTGTGTATGTGTGTATGTATGTATTCGTACCATGTGAATAGGCCATTTTCCCTTTGACACAATGATACTAGGAATGACATGTGACATTATTACATAGTGGCTTATGAGTCAAAGTAAGTACCTACAGACTAAGTAACTTCGACTACTCTGACTGCCGTTAGGTACCGAGTTTTGCAAATAAATACTTTATTTCAATGTCCACGCAAAATTTTTGTCATCAATCGAATAAACTATTCGTTTGAAATGAAAGCGAAACCTTTATTCGTACCCAACAAGATTTGCATGGGATAGTTTCGGGCGAAATGAAAAAAACAATGTATAAACCTCGTGTATTTTAGCTACTCTGACCCGTTTACTTCCTTATTTTATTTATTAGGGTGAGTATGAATTTAGTTCTGCACACAACGCATCGTATTTTCATTGTGGAGAGGCTATTTACCCCAGAAGCATGCATTTGAAGTACCTGTTCGAGAATAGACAGACATACTTGAAAAAAAAGTAAGATTGTTCTTATAGAATAATATTTCAACAGAAAACAATATAAATTTAAATACGTTTGGTCGTTAACGTAAAATTGAGATTTTCCTCCTTGACTACAAAGCTCTTCTCGCTCCCTTTTCATTGTATTTAAGCCAATTACTTTAAATCCTCTAATTAAAATAATTATCAAACCGCGCCGTATATTAAGTAACATCCTCAAGTACATTAAAAGCTCATAAATTTTACAGTAAACGAGAAAATTATACAATACGATGCGTTTTAATTCAGAATGCATTAAAACTTCACGTGGCTAGGGAAGCGAGAAATCAGTCATCATGTTGTAAATATAAAACGGATTTGTCACAGTTCTGTTTCCTACTGTGTTATTTCTGCCCGGCAATTCGCCCATTGAATTTACATGCACCGGGCGCCTCCATGCCCGTCATGGCTCTTCATGCATATGTATGACCTTATGCAAAAATGCAACTTTGCCTTTCATTGAATAAAAAATTTGCTAAAAACGCACTGAGCTTTATGACTGCGATTTTACTATATTAATCGTATTTCAGCGTCATTCATTTATTCAATATAATATTATAAGCCCTCCTCCATACAGTTCTTTCTCCGCTTTTGTTCTAAGTGCAAGTTCTTTTAGAATCTGGTGTATTGTGTTTGTGTTTCACGAAATCTGGCTTGAATTTACTTGATTATGATTTACGTTTTGTTTTTTTTTCTATTCACCTCCAGTATGCATCTTACGGGATAAAAACCAGCCTGTAACTACGCCTAGGCGCACAAAGTCACTATAATTCGATACGTTGTTGCTACGTGTATTAAATATAACATCATTAATTTTCCATTGAATATAATAATACTGAGGAAAGGTTTTATTGTGATCTTGTTAAAACAATATTGCTACGCATCTTCAATAACACCAAGGCTCGGAATACGGCACGCCAGTGAATCAAAGAGATTTATTATCAAACTTAACCGTAGCTAACTAACCCTGTGTTAGGCGTAAAGGAGTTCACATGATAATATTACCATCCAATTTATAACAAACTCATTCAATTATATCGTCTTGTGTATAAACTAAATACAATTAAATTAATTGTCTCTAAAGTTTCCTCGAAGATATTGGCTTATCCTCTAGGAATGTTTGATATGAGTTATCGAAGTAATATCGCACACCCAGAACAACACTGCATTAAGTCGAAAAACCTATAAATTGAGTTATTAATGTAGTTCAATGGCCAAAAATTTCCCGCGCGTACCACGAAGACACGCGTATTTATGTTTAAAAAAACATCTCATAGATGGCGCGCTAACTCTCTGTTGATGCATGGGCGCTGACCGAGTCGCACCCCAAACACAGAAATATTTCTAGTTCGAACTTGTCTGCCCCAAGGAACAGATGTAAATTCGTTGCGCAACAGTGAATTATTTGGTGATAATATGGTGTTGTGGGATTTAATGGTAAGATTATTGTGAATTATTTGGATTTAATTCAGTGTTGGCGACTAAACTTATACAGTGTGTTTGATACTACTTCGAAATAGTACACTATTGTTGTCAAAAGTAAGTAATATTTTTTGTATTAACTCAAAATGGTTCTGTCTTGTTTCTAAAAGATTAAAATACGTGAAATGATTCACTATTGGTGGTAGATATAAATTATATCCTAAATTTGTTAAATAATCAGAATAAACCTATTTTTAATTACAGATATATTGCTTGCATAATAAATTAAAAGAAAAATATTTTCAATTTATATTATTCTTCATATACATGAGCATTTTTAAATATTTCTTGATAATTCACTATTGTTGAATTAAACTAATATTTAGTTCTTGGTTAGCAGACGATGAAGGGCCGTGGTCTTCTCTTGCTTGAAAAAGCAAAAGGAGCAAAGTCAAAAGAGACTACGGTTTTTGGTCAGCAAGTCGCGTGGAAATAGGATGTCGACACTTCAACCGTCGCAACAACAAGCGAGATGCCAGCGGTAGCAGAATCAGGTGATGGAGTAACAGATAGGGAGACATCTGTTTCTAAAGTAACAGATCATAGCGAAGAAGACGATTTTATAGAGGATTCGGATACGGGCCCTACTTTTTGTTTGCCTGCATAGCAATTACTATCTCGGCCTCGTGTAATCTCCAAGAGATTATCTTCTTCTTCCTCCTCGCGCTCTTTGTCAGACTCCCAGCTCAACATCATCCAGCTCCAGCAGCTCAAGTAAGCCATGTAATGATGAAACTGATGGACTGGGTTCTTCTGCAGTAGTTATTCAAGGGGATCCTGATATTGATGATTGTGATTGCGGGTAAGAAAGTCGAACAGGTAAAAGAGTTTGTATATCTGGGATCGGCGTTTACGAGAGATGGGAAGTGTAAAAGTGATATTGAAAGAAGAGTGAATGCAGGAGACATGGTCAATGGGGCGCTGCGCGCCTTTGTGAGTAGTGAGAAGGTGTCGAAGAAGGCGCGTCTGGCTGTCCACAGAGGGGTGCTTGTTCCAACATTAATGTACGGTAGGTAGCGAAACTTGGGTACGGCAAAAGAAGCATGAAAGTAGAATAAATGCAGTAGAAATGAGAGCGTTAAGGAGTATGGAAGGTGTATCACTGAAAGGTAGAATAAGGAACAGTGTGATAAGGGAACGTGCTGGTGTGAAAGAGGATAAAGTGACTAGGATAGAAAAAAGTATGCTTAGTTGGTTTGGGCATGTATCCTGATATTACTCCACCACACATACCTTCAGTTTCTGTTATTGACACTGCTCCATCAGTCAGCGAATCAAAACAAAGCAGAAAAAGAAAACGAAACCCTGCTGGTTGGAGGCCTAACATCGTTAAGAAATCGCGAAATACAGGACAATCGTATGTGTCTTTAACAAACCCTTCAGTCATTTTTTTTGCTTTGTTTTGAGACTGCTATGTTTATTTTAAGATAAGGTTTATAACAAGGTTTACAAGTCATGTTAGCTGATTTAAATAAATCTCTTTTTCTTCAATATGATTCTTAATTGTTTTTATTTACAGAGGATTTTTGCTTTGTTTTAAGTCTGTATATGTTATAATAGAGGTACAATAATACAAAATTTGAGTTCAAATAAATACTGATTTAAATAGCTATTTGGGTTTAATTTAATTTTATACATGCGTACTTTGTTTGAATTTCCACCCAATACAATATAATGAACAAACTGTTTGGTTTTCAAGAAAATCAAAGAAATGGGTCGTTATTGTGTATTGAAAATCAAGTAAAATATGTTAAAATAATAGTGTATTATTTCAGAATGAATCAGCAAAAGGCACATAACTCGAAATAATTATTTTAAATTTCGTTTTCTCATTCCATAACAGTGGATTAAGTAAAAAAATGCATTAATTTTGCTTGGTTCATGCATTATAAATAAACTGAACTTCTAGTACTGCTTCACATTCGATTCCTCACATGCTATGTTCAAGATATCCGCAATGACGTTGACATAACACCAGATAACAGTTTTTCGACGATTCTGAAAAATGAGCTATTTTGACTTAGTGCAGTGTTGTTCTGGGCGTGCGATATGTCAGAGGAATTGAATCGACTCGGACTAATTATTTGTCCTTCTAAATGTAGCCATTTGTTCTTAATAACTTGCAAATATTTGTGTGTGTGAATGTTTGCTATTCTTGCACTACTACTATGATACTATGAAAATTAGTCTACCTACGTACTAAAGAAAATTGAAGCGGACTACAATAAGGAATAGTTGAATTTACAATTCAATAAGTCCGTCTGAACCACGTTTGATTACTCGTGGCTACGGCCACTGCAATACTTCCAAACGTGCGAAAACGTCGAGGTAAATTTAGAAAAATAAAAGTCGTGACCAACGCCTCAAAATAAAATGAAAACGATACCTTTATTTCTTTAAAACACATCCCGTCTGAAGAGAAACTTTGTAAGCATCAATACGAAACTACATTCGCAGGAAAGTGATCCTTATCTTTAAACCGAATAGTTTACAAAGCGCTCGCCAAGAAACACCCGCTTTGTAGACGGCAAATATTTTCCAGAAAGTTCCAAGCAGCAGGTTACTTCTAATCTTAATTTACAGTTTGGCCGGAGTTGCGCGCTTGCAAGTTCGCAAGTTACACGTCGCTTGCGCTTGCCTTACAGGTAAGTCACAACTTCATTCAATACATTCGTCTAATTCACGCAAATTCACGTGCATGATTTTCACTTCATATTGTGTTCACGAACGAATGATATTGTTGGATATGGTATCTATACACAGTATGTATTCAAAATCAAACAGTACTTCTGCACTGTTAAGTAAGAATGAAAATTAATTGCCTCAAAATACCAAACCATTTTTCAACTACTTCTATCTCTAGTGGTCGGATTACTTAACATGTATAAATACGTAGATTTCAATTTTTACAGTCAACAAAGAGAACAGCTAGCAAAAAGCATTGTTTTAATTTTTAAAATCCAAATCTCTTCTTTGTAGAGTAAGTTTTGAAAAATTTTATGTCTGAACGGTGTAAATAGTATTCAGATTTGAGATTTCAGTAGCTTAATTAACATAACCAACATTTCATCATAATAAAGTCGCGCTGCTTTATAACTAAAGTCATATACAACGTAAAAGATACAGCAGAACGCTCATTTCGAGAGCACAAGAAACTTCAACTAATTAAATACTTAAACATACGCCAATTCGTGGCAAAGTTTCTGTCACCGTTACGTACCACACATCTTACTCGTGTTCAGTTCAACATACATTTTCATTTTTGAACTAGTGTTTGCTTGGAATTCCAAGTTGTAAACGAAAAGTTGAACGAACAAAGTCCTTGTGCACAACAAATAACACCACAATTTCGTCGGTTTAGCCGAGGACTTCGGCAAACACGGCGCTCGTCAAAGGGAATCGGCTAATTTGATTTTAGTGTTCGACGACCACAAGAGGAACGTAGTCATTGTTCACTATACAACCTCCATGCAGTTAGAGCAACCTGCGAGTTACGGAAGACAATCTACTGCATATTCAAGCATTACTCTATGCGTTATTAAATCAGCGATTTGTTTCCAAAGACTAGATTAAAACAGAAGAAAAAGTTTGTGTATTATATGTATACACATATCTATACTATTTAACGCTAGCTTTTATTTGCTGACTGACCTTTCTGTTGACTGTATTTGCATTGTCATCGATTCTACATTATTATACCGAATTTCAAGTCAATCGGACTAACCGGTAAAAAGTTCCCTCCTGCAGTGATTGTCCTGGCAGGACCACCTTCATTTCACTACCAGATTTTTGTGTTGTAACCAAACCTACCGAGATATGCCATATGTCACATCAAAAATTTGACTTGCAACGTTTGACTCAAACATACATTATGTATCATACAAACATTGAAAGCTAAATAAAAGCTTGAAAAATAAAGGAACTCTATAACGCTTAAATTTATCAAGTCGCAGGAACCTTGTGGCATAAAATCGGGTTAACCAAGGAAAAATATTTAAGAAAAATGCACGTTAGTTGCTTACGTGCCAGGTTCTAACCGCACCTCGGGCGTTGTTACAGGACGTGTTACAGTGTGCCCTGACAGTACGCGAAGACGCTGCCACGTTGAAAGTATTTCCTAAAATCTGCACGTCTCGTACCCACGGGACCAGTCCTCGGATACAATCTAGATAATATAATATTAAGCTCACGGCCTTATCCCCAGTGCAGTTGGCGTACGTCGAATGATAAACGTCGTGATGAACAGTTTTATGGAACTACGTGCAGTCGACCAAGAAGAGGATTTATTCGTTCTGATTTATTTTTTGTTTCAAATTTACGAGTAAAACTAAAATGAATAACTTCACTGTGCTATTCCGTGAAGTGGTGAGGTGAAGCAAAATAGCCGCCCTCCTGCTTTGAGAGGCTTTACGGAGGATGATTACATCACTTGTAAGTGGCAATAACCACCACTTTTTGTTATGACTTGATATCTTAAATTTCAGATACCCGTGACAACCATGATCAATGAACCGGGAAGACGCCCAAAATGTCCGAGTTTAGCAAGATTATTATTAATTACCTACTGTATTTATGGAAAACTGTTTCTGTCCCAATAAAGGTAAAATGCTGTATACCTACATCAGATTTACTGTAAAACTTTTGAGTCTTGTTAAAGAGCTTGCGGTCCTGTTGTATCTTTCTTCATTTAGGTCTTGTAAGCCGCATGTAAAATTGTGCAACTTTAAGACCACTGCTTTATAATAACATCTTAAATATTCGTAGCTCTACGTTGCAACAGCCAAAATTAGCAGCGATGTTTAACTGTTTAGCATAACGTCGTGTTGAAGGTTTCACCAATTTTCTTAACATCCGGGGGAATTTATAGAGATTAAACTTCACTGGTTTCTGTTAAGTTAAGCTTTTACATTATCGGGCATGTTAATTAGTGTTACTAGCCCAATTTCAATAAAATAATCTACTGACAAAGGGACTTATGCGTACTGTGAAAACGCTTTTAAGCTATATCGTCGCCAATTGTGTATCATCTGTTTTTTTTGTAAATTTACCATAGTTGCTAATTTGTGGTGTTTAATAGAATATTCTAGCATTGTATTGTAAAGAACTATTATTTTTAAAGAACAATCTTTGAAATCTGGAACAAAACCTTGCGAAGGAAAATCCATCAGGAATAATGATGGTAATAATAAGTACTAAGGGCATTAGTTTCATTTCGCAACACAGTAACGTTCACAGTTTAATTAATTCGATATGCAGACTTCTCACTTGTATGTTCACCCGAATAGATAGTGCAGGCTTTAGATAGGCTAGCCGAATAACACACTGAGGCCACCCAAGGCTCCATTGTAAAGTGAACCCCACCCAATGGAAGCGAGCACACTGTTAGCACCTTAGTATTTTATGGCCCCCATAATGTTCACGAGTTGGATACATTCCGATAAATTGACAACACATTGAACCGAGACAGCGTGTAAATAGTGCGTTGGAATTGAATTCTGACAAATAATGCGGCGGAGGACGTCTGTTTGTGATGGCATACGGTTTGTAGTTGTATTTGTGATTTTCTTTGATTTCATGAACAATAAAATTCATGTGAGTCGATTTTCGATCGGATTGACTTGATACTTGGTACTGTTAAAAAAGGGTACATTAGATATAATAATTTTAATTGCTGTAGAATTAAAGTTGCATTTCAGGATGATGTGTAGGTAATTGTTATAATGAAACATCTAGCTGTAATAAAAGAGATAAACTTTTGAATCAGTCTAAGTTAAGACATTAAATGTAGTATATCATTAGTTTTGCGTGGTATCTCTCTACTTTTTGAAGCATTTTTTTATTTTCGGTAAAACAAATCGATGATATCAAAGCTTGAAGATTAATGACTGGCGAAGACAAAGCATTTTGTGAAACGCAAGGCAAATGTCACAAGAACGCCTCAAGATAGCTTATAAACCGATTAATTACCGTTAGAAAAGCAACTTAAGCCGCACGTCGGCCTGTAATTTTTTGCCCTTGAAAGTATCTATCTAGTACCTACACTATATTTTTTGTGTATCTAGAACAATCCATCGCGACTCCTGCTCTCAGGCTCGAGTGGCACACGGGCCCATGAATAAACCATTACGAGAATGTGGAACTCATGTCAAGAGCAAACGTGTTTGACGGACGACCTATCGACCCCGCATTACTGAAGCCAAACGAGCAGCGGTGGTCTATTACCTGGACTTGTTTGTTTAGTTAGTGTGTGAGGACCATAGATGTGGTTAAGTGGCGTTTGAAAATTTGTTACTACAAAAGATCTTTCAGATTTACGATTGTAACTGTTCTATGATCCCGCTATGATGTGCATTTCTTGCAATTACTACTCACTAACACTATTCTTTTCATCCTAGGTCTGTAATAATATTTCTTTGAAAAATAAAATATTTAGTTAGGATACTAACTTCCTAGCTAATAGTTTGTAAAGCAATGTGGTCAATGAATGATACTTCCAATTTCCATTTTACATACATACATACATACTTACTTTACTCTCCCGTACACAATGGTTTAGTCTTATTAACCGGCTGTAAGCACTGAAAAGATATTATTATTTACTTCGTTAAAAAAAGTTATTATTTACCTCGCTTTTGTTAAAAAAACTTTTTTTTTGCTGATTTACCTACTTGCATTGTTAACCGCGTTAAATATGTGTACAAATTTTCAAGTAAATAGGACCGACATAGCTCAAAGAATTAGCAAGCTGAAGTGGCAGTGGGCCGGCCATATCTCGCGAAGAACCGACAACCGCTGGGGAAAACGTGTTATTGAGTGGAGACCACGACTTGGCAAACGGAGTGTAGGACGCCCTCCGGCCAGGTGGGATGACGATCTGCGAAAGACTGCAGGCAGATGCTGGATGCGTCAAGCTAAAGACAGGGCGCTATGGCGCTCATTAGGGGAGGCCTATGTCCAGCGGTGGACTAACATAGGCTGATGATGATGATGATGATGATGAGGACCAACCGTCGAAGAGTCCCCTCTTGTGGAGACGACCCAGGCAGGGCTACCCGAATACTACTACCAGATTATTGTATTGTCATCCGACTTATACAAGACTAGTATGTAAAATTTAAGCTCAAATCGGTTGATAATATCTGCTTTAAAATTGAGTTGCAAGATTCCACCTGGACAAACGTTCATACATTACAAGTTGAATGAAGATAATGCTTGTAATAATAATTTGTAAGATAAATGATTATAAATTTATGTAAGCGCTAAAATCACGTTTAACTAGGCGTTTTAATCTACAACTAAACTAGGCGTTTTAATCTTCAGCTATAACAGCAAAACAATTTTCAATTAACAGAAGCTTTAAGCTTTAGTGGTACGAAATACTGGGTATAACCCTTGTGATCTGGACTTAAAATCTCTCACCGGCACCTCTTGGAAGAGCTTTTCAGTAACAGACTTAAACACGACTGTTGCTATTTCAACCGAACCTGGCATTTGTACTTTGGTAAGAAAGAGACTGCAGTTTTGGTTCTTAATCGTCGAATAAATTGACGGTTATTGTGAGGCGGGCATTAATTAAAAGTGTTGTAGGAAACATCTTTTCTTCCACTTAGGAACTGTTGCATAAGGCGAGTAATTCGATTTGTAGTTGTTTCAGAGTTTCTTCGCAGATTGGAACGACTCTGTAAATATTAACAGCAGTCGTTTTCTCAGTAATTAGTATTAATGAACGGCTTTAATTTTGTTTGATGAACGCTTAACGTAATAAAAGGAAAAAGCAATTATTAAGAGTTTTAAATTAACGCTCTTTGATCACCGCTATAATTTAAGCGACTGTTGACCTGTTTAATTTTGGACTAATAAGTGGGAAATATTGTTTATAGCTAGATTAGAAGTTTTTCTAATTTAATTGCTTTTTTGCCTATCATATTTGTTGCGGACTATTTGTAGTTTTATAATGAATTTTACTAAACGTGTAATTTTTGAAGCAAGTTTTGTTTTTCTAATGTCTGTTGGTAAAAAAGTCATCTCAAATACAGCAAACCAATATTCTTTAAGAGTTTTTATTTCCAACAAGTGGCGACCGTGACAGGACTATTGACGACGAGGATAAATTCCAATATCTATACCAGTGCACTGTTTCAGAATCTTATAACAATATTATTGCCTATCATCTTTTTTTAATTGATTGATCAGAAATAAAGGGGCGAGATAAGGTAGGAAGCCGACAATGTTTCTTTGTAATAGGCAGGTACAATTTTATTGTCAACTAGCTTCTGCCCGCGACTTCGTCCGCGTAGAATTAGATTGAAGAACTGATGTTGATAGTTATATTCTGCAATAATTATTTACTTTGCGACTCTAGGCAGCTACGACCTTTGACGTGTTATCACTATCCCTCGGGAACTATGCAATTTCCCGGGATAAAAGTAGCCTATGTGTTAATTTAGAGTACCAGCTATCTCCGTTCTAAATTTTATACAATTCCGTCCAACCGTTTTCGCGTGAAGAAGTAACAAACAAACATACATACACACACACACTCACAAACTTTCGCCATTATAATATTAATGTGATTTGCCTACAGAGTCAAAAACATTTAGTAACAATAGCTTAACGCGTATATCAAAAGCAAAAATGTTTTCCATTTAGCTTATTATTATACCAACTTCCGAGCCTTGTCTGTGATTAAATAAAAGGACCGTCGCGCCTATATTATAATTGGTTCTGGACGCAAAGATACAATAAGTTACTCAGAGTTTATGTCCGCTTCGTGACCCGAAAAAGCCGAGTCTCATTTTGTTGATACGCTAAAATAAGGGTCATTGTCCCCGTGGTCATTAGGCAGAGCTTCTTTTGTTTTTATTTTTCTTTATCAAA
Source organism: Pandemis corylana (assembly GCA_949127965.1). Taxonomy (NCBI): domain Eukaryota; kingdom Metazoa; phylum Arthropoda; class Insecta; order Lepidoptera; family Tortricidae; genus Pandemis; species Pandemis corylana. Next base: position 7,122,929 of record OX421866.1, on the reverse strand, counting down.
TTAAAAAATACACACAGTGTCGAATTTTAACTGAGTCGGAGTTCAATTACAATACTCAACTACATGGGTAGGCTCTACCAAAGTCCTCTCCATTCGTCTTCATTTACGTGGACGATTTTGTAGTTGGATATTATTAAGCAAATAACGGTTGAAATTAATTTTTAAATTTAATTGTCACTTGCTGCACTGAATGGAATAATTCTGGATTTGATCGATAAATCTGGTTAAATATTGACATCACTTTTGATACTACTAAACTGAGCTTAACGGTACACCAAGGAGCTAACCTAACCACTTGTGGTTATTATATTACTCATAAATACTCGTTAAGCTTCTGTTAACTTAACATTAATTTGTCAATTACTTTGACACTTTCATTTGCCTGACGCAGTCAAAATATATTACTGTCGGGTTCTTAGCCAACGGTCAATGATATCTCTCAGAAACTGCTAGGAAATCATAAGCCGATGCCCAGGGTGCACCGGACCAAGCACTACTCTTTCCTCCGGACGGATCCGAAAACGAACCGCAGCTCTTGACCACACGCGGAGGTAACCCGACTCGTACCCCTTGGCTGAATTCAAGACGTCGAGATCTTTTTGTTTATCACCCCAGTCCGGTCCCAGGTGAGATAGGTTGACTCCTGTTTATGTCTCAGGGCTCTGTAGGTGTCAGGTTACACCTCAACCGCACATTTTATTTAGGTATACATTATACGTGTGCATAACAAATACTACAAAGTATTCGAAGTCTAATCGTTTGCCTTTGTCATTACTATAAAACGACGTTTGCAGTCTTTCAATTGTTTATGCTTTAATGGAATCACGATCGAAATTAATTTTATTTCTGCGAAGTTAATAAATGTTTGCGACATCTTGTTTCTACGGTCGATGTACTTGTACTTTACTTATACCTACATTAAAAGACAGTTCATTTTAAACCGACTCTAACAAAGGAGGAGGTTTATATTTTCACATCTATGTATTTTTAGCCGACTTCAAAAAAAGAAGACAGCCGGTGAAATTACTGGCACAAGAGGAGAGCTCTTTAGGCTGGCGACGCATCTGGAATCCTCTAGTGTTGCGGGTGTCTATGGGTGGCGGTGTTCGAATACCACCAAGTGGCCCACTTGCTCGTTTGCCTTCTTTGTCGTAAGTATACATAATCCTCACTTATAAATTAGTTAAATGTATTTTATTGAATCAGGCGTTACTTTGCGAAGGTCCACTTCAATGAACAAAAAATATTTACCTTGCTACTCCGCTACGCGTTGTGAGTAGCGGAGTAGCAAGGTAAATATTTTTTGTTTATTAGTTAAATGTAACCCAAGATCGTTTTCAGTGCCTATTTTCTGTGGTTTTCCTGTCAATACCAGATAATTATGGTCTTCAAATAAATGGTAAATCTTTTAAAAGTGTACAATACCCTACGGAGCACCAGTCTGATTCGAAGTAGACCGGTTTTATGTAACTGTAACAAATTGACGTTTTCTGTAAATTTAATCAAAAGCGGTTCAACAATTATAGTTTCACTAGCGATCCGCCCCGGATTCGCATCGCACGGGTGCAATCAGTGTTTCTCTACTATATTATACATATAAACCTGCCTCTTGACTCACTCTATCTATTAAAAAAAACGCACCAAAATCCGTAGTGTAAAAGATCTAAGCATGCATAGGGACAGACAGACAGTGGAAAGCGACTTTGTTTATACATTTAAAGACAGTAAATATTTCTGTTTTTGAAGTATAATTAAATTTTCTTCTTTTAAGAAAAGAGATTCAGTTTATTTAAATAATTAAAATAACGTACCTCGTGTCGTGCACTTAATCTCATAATTTCCCCTCATAATCTCGGAAGGCACTTGGTCATAATGAGAAGATTAAAAATTCTGGCTGTAGTAATTGCTTAAGTACTTAAACCAGATTTTCTTCGCGAAGCTCCCGAATAAAGTTGTTTGAGCTTATTTTATTTTAATAAAGTAGATGGTCCGCGGGGACTGTCAAAATGCACTAAGGGAATGTAACCGGGAATTTTTGAGTGAATTAATTTTTTTGACAGGCTAGATCAACGGTCGGCAACAGGCGGACCGCGGTCCGATTGCGGACCGCGAGAGGTCGAACCTCGGACCGCCAAATATTGTAACGTATTGTATATCAAGTATCAATTAACACGTAGATAAGGTATAATTGTTTTATTCTGGATCTCGTTAAAAATTTCTCACAGTACCCGGACCCCGATTAAAACAACTTGCCGACCCCTGGGCTAGATTGTGTGTCTTGTAAAACAAATGAATTCTCATTTCAAAAAACTTCCTCCCATGTACATACATTCAATTGATATAACTATACAAAATACTCGATTCATCATAATTTGAAACGATACTCATCAATAAATATCTTGATTGAAAAATAAAAATAAAAAAAACATTTGACAAATGAAGCGTTAAAATAAAAAATATTGACAAGAAGATTTAAAAACATTTTATAACTCTGACTGGTCAATTTAATACCGCTCAGTGAATGAACGTGACTATGACGCGAACTGAAGCACACTTCAGTTCAGTTTTTGTAATATAATACAGGGTGTAACAAGCATCCGTACGATATTTATACTTCTTGTTACAACCTCTATAAAAAAAACCTTTGTTCAGTTTAGATGAAAAAGTAAAATTATGAATTATTCGCTACCTTCAATTGTAAAAAAACTAAGATCAATATAAGTAATTGATTTAGACACTTTTTCATTCTATAACTATGATTTTTCCAGTTAATCATTTAAAAATATGTTTCAATATTAAAATTACTTTTCTATTTTGAATTAATCAATGTTGAATACCAAAGAATCATAAAGCCTTCCAAAACAAGCCATATAATATATACGTCATGTTTATATATAGGTATCAATTTAAATAACATATTGCCCCACTTCTTAGCTAAACCCACACAAGCACACAACATTACAGAACATAAACTAAGCGGGGTCGACTAATTTTCCGAATTCTAATTAAAACCCTCGGGAGAAGCAAAAAAAATCCATCGAAAGCAAAACAGGCCGTTAAACAGGCTACAATAAAAATTACCCATTTCATTACACCTACAAGCCAGCGAGGCGGAAAACAATATTGGAGGGGTAATTTCATTATACCTAGGTACACTAAAGCATCGAGCCCCACCTCACTCTGACAGTAATTCATCGCTCCGCGAGGAATTAAAAACTTTGCAAACAAATCGGCGGAATACTCGTCCGGGAGCGATTTCCAATAATCGACCAAATTCATTTGAAACTCGACCATCTACCTAATTCAAATCCTCATTTTGCCTTTGTGAGTAATTAGATAATTTGGATGCCGATATTCGTACTTAAGCTGGAGTTAGGGAATTTTATGTTTTAAGTAAGTTAGGAACAACTTTTGTTTTAAAAGAAAAGGCATTAACGACTTAACGTAGTCTCATTGACTGGCGTAAGTGCGTTCTGTTAAGACCTCGCTGGGAGCGAAATCATCCGATAACATTATTACGCAAGTATAAAGATAAGTTGCCCGTTGGATCACGACCTGGCTTTATAACTTTGAACAAAAAGATTTATTCGGTAACGATCTAGAAAAATATAACAATGCTAAGGGTACTATCAAGTTTTTACGGTGTTTTTAAGATAATGCAATACATAAATTCATAATAAAGTATAAAACAAAAACCTTGACGCGTGTTCTAAGGAAAGTTGAAATTTATGGTTAACTTATGTTTTAAACTTGTTTTAAAGAGTCGACTCTGCTGTGCGTACAATTGCATTAATATGCAATGACTTTTATAAAATTTGAACACGTACACATACACAAATCACGTCTTTATCCCTTACGGGGTAGACGGAGCCTAAGGTGACAAGACCTACAGGCCACGTTAGGCAAGTTTATGGGCGTATACAGATGGAAAATGGAATCAAAATAGTGATGAGTTGCTAGCCGCATCGCCTATAACATGATTCCTATGATTTTCGCCCATTTCCTCGATGGGCTTTTATCATCTCAACGGGAAGAGAAGAAAGCGGTAGATTCTATGTTTTTACTTTGCTCCCAGACCAGCAAGGAAGTAAAATTTGGAGTCGGTATTTATTGTACTTTATTTATTTTAATCCTTAATTATCTAGTTGGAACCTAAATGTTTTTAGTTCAAGTAAGGAAAACACCTTGAAAATGGGGATTTAAAAAAAATTGTACGTGTGATGTAAACAATGTTTTCATTTCATAATTAAATAAAAGCTTTCGCTCAGCTGAATAATAAAGATTGTGATAAAGAAAAAACACGTTTTCAGAATTTTAGGGCAGTTAGTACTGTCTGAGAAACTGAAATCGGACGAAAGTACAATATAAAAAACCGCAACATCTTGAGCAGAATTTTTGTACTTTTAAATCTACCCTTACCTATCCCAAGTTTATTCCATTAATAAAAATTTACTTAGTAACTAAAACTAATAACAACCAACATCATCATCATCATCTCATCTACTCAAAGGTTAACTGGTAGAGATCCCTTATAGGGATAAGTTCGCCTTTGTGCATGTATTAATGTTATTTTTTTTTTTGTAAATTGTATCTGTTTATATTTGTACAATAAAGCATTTACTTACTTACTTACTTACTAATGAAATCGTGAAATGTCTAACTAATGCGTACTTACTTGTTAATAAAATTAGATAAAAAATACATTCAAGCATGTATTTAATAATAACATTATTAAGTAACGTTCAATAAAAATATTAGAACCGCTAAATAGTTATGTTATTGCAACATAAAATTCGTTTACTACGTTCTAACCTAGAACAATTGCCTTTCTGTCAACTATCCTTTACAAACGTCACCATAACCGGAGACAGTTACGAGTTTTCCTTTTTTACAATTCGTTTGCGGGGATAGCTTTTGATGGAAGCGGTTAGCTCCCCGTACAATACTTTACGTTTGTTGCTCGAAGCAATTTACTGCTTTTGTGCAGCAAAACTGGCAAAACGCATTCTCGGGGAATCGCCACTGTTTACGTCATAAATTAAACACGTTGATTGCTTTGTGGGCTGCTATGCTTCCGTTGTTAATGTTAGTGAACTTTTCTCTTCGCCATGCACTTTTGTCTGCCTTTTATAGGGTTCTGTAGCCACAATGGCAAAACAGGGTTATATTTCCATCCTATCATCTGTCTTTATGTCACAGACATTATACTCGAATAGTAAGTAGCCTCTAAGGGCTATATAAATCAGTGTTTTTCCTTTCTTTTTAACTTAAAATAGCCATGTTGCTCATTTACATGTATTTTATTTTATTTTAACTTCATAATGGTTTTATACAAAAGGGGTCTCATAGGTTATTGGTTATTTTTACATATGGCAGAACAGAAAGGGTATAAATATGTATTTGGAGTAAGGTGTTTGTATGTATGAACTTTTGTTTGTTTTTTTGGTGTCTAACACCTCCGTAATGCTGAGCCAGCGACCGTTTCACTTTTGCGAAGACACACAACGCTGATGATCTATTTTTCATGTCTATGTTTTTTTTTGTTATACCTTGTTTATTTTCTATAAAACTGTGTATATTATCTTATATTTGTGTGTCTTGCAAAAAGGAATAAATGCCTTCTTTCTTTCTTTCTTTCTTTCTTTGTTACCAATTTTCTAAAAACTACTGAACTGATGTCCAGAGAGTTTGGCAGCATAATATCCATCATCTTTGTGGGTTTAAAATTTTCTCAAACCCAAAGCATTTTCTTTATGATTATTACCAAGCTTAAACAACAACGACTTCCCATATTTTTTTACTCATATTTGCGTAATACCAACTATGTCTTTGCTTAATTTGAGTACCTTCCTACCGACAGAGGTGCGGTTGCCTATCTCATCAAAAACATAAATGTGAAAATGAGAGCCAAGTTTAATATTAAAAATGATGCCTTGTTGAAGATTTCGCTGTCAAAATAATTGAGATTTACGTGAATGCCAAATTTTGTAGATAATCCTGGAATTTATTTAAACGAACAACAAATTATATAAAATACTTTTTTATCTTCAACGTTTACATATTTACAAATATTACCTAATTCTTAAATTAAAATACTCAAGTAATTTATACAAAGCAGATAGCTTAAGATAAATTGAATCTGACGACTCGACTAGTTTTTACATACCTACAAGTTGTCTTACACTCGCATATTTGGCTAAGCAACTTACCTTTTTAATGTTATTTTCAAATTACTGTTCTTATGTTATAAGGTCAACAAAATTTTACTTTACTAATTTCATTTAATTCTCTAAATGATTCGTGTAAGCGATTGCGGCATCGCTAGTTTGTTTTTTTGGCTTTAATTTGTGTACCATACATTTAAACGGTCCGTTTGAACTTGGCTTGACACGCTGCCGTGTTTGTAGACTCGGCGTATCACTGTAAAACCCCCACTCATTTTCTTGATAATGACATTGAAAAATAACTGTAGGAATTATAATAACAATATGAGCTTTAAGCCGTGACAACTAAACGATTTAACCTACCAGCCATCAAGAAGAATGTTATGAGTTCAAGCCCCGGAGCGCACCTCCGGGTTTCACAAAATGCGGGATTAAATTTGCCTTGAACTTTAAGTAAAGGTTTATTTCAGTAGGTAAATGTTGTTAGGAAAATGCACAGTAAAGTAAGGTTTTTTTGTAAAGACAAATAGTACGATAAAAATGTAATTCAATTAAATCAGCAGCGAACAGACAAAGGTTGAAAGGAAAAAAAAACACACGTAATTTTTAAATATATTAGTTAGCCGTTGTTACCCAGGGTGCAGCGGCCAAACGCTAGGTCCCCCACTAGATTAGACTCTGCCAGAAGGTAACCGTAACGCTAGATCACACGGGGTTATCCAACTCGCATCCCAAAGGAGTAAAATAATCTTCAATTTTTTCTTGACATTTGGATCACTTATAAATCATAAAAAAAATAAAGAAATTAGTTTTTTATGGACAAACAGCCGACGACATGATGTCGTCAGATTTAGGTATTATTTGTTTTTTTATTTTATTTTTACTTATGATATGAACATGTCAGCTTGAAGGCATATTCTAAAAAAATAACATCAACCACAAAAAATAGGTTTTTTTTAATGGGCTAAAAGTTGGCCAAGCGCATAATAATGCCCAGTAAGATTGGCAAATATTTTTCGTGGCCAAATTGACCAAGATAATTGACAGTTTTAATTGAAATCGCTATACCTTCTTCATACATATAGGTAGTGCTTCATTTCAATAATTGTCTTTACTCCCTGTTGTAATTGAAAATTAATTCACTCTCTTAGAATTCGTCGCCCTATAAGTACTTAATAACATTTTCGTGTTCGTTTCAATTTCAATTAAATTCGAGGCTTAAACGTAGTCACCTAAATTGAATAATAATCTAAATTAATAATATCTTCAAGATATTGATATTCAATAAGAAAAACTGGCCTCCTGAACGGTCCCTTTTGCGAAAAGATAACAAGAGGATTCGCTGGATGTTGCTAAAAATACTTATACTACGGACCTTTATTGTTTATCCGACAAAAGAGTAAAATTACCCTAATCCTATTATTCGGTTATGATTATCCATTATTCTTTTTTGGATAAAATATTTTAATCTTTAATATTCGGAAAGTAAGGCAAATCATACGTGAAGAAAGGGATACGCGCCCACATAAGGGCGGGAATGAATAAAAAAAAGATGTTGGATGCAAAAGCAACCGACGTGTATTCAGCATGCACTGCATTTTTTTTATGTGCTTAATTATGGTCGTTGGAATGAAAAGTAAGATTAACAAGGGGATATTATAGAATTTGGGAGCCAAAATATGACTTTGTGTGTGATATAAGCGCCATTCTTTTCTCTTTGACCAATCTGTGAAAGTTGAAGAAACGTATTACAGCATCCAATCTCACTCTCGTTTCTTATTTTTTTAACTTGATGAAGTAGCTCGCAAGTTCCAGTGATACCATAAATCATCTGATTTTCTTATTTGCAACGTTAACAAGGAGCACTGCATCTGCGTGAAACTTCGCGTATACGAGAATTATTCAAGGAAGATGCAAAGACATTTTTATACTTAAAATATCTCTCCTCAAGGCGAAGAAATTCCACGAGGCATTTTCGCATAGTTCGTGCATTCCGCTCGCGCCGCTTGTGGCTGGCATATCATTGCACCGAGTCGAGCAATATAACTTCGAGCAAACGCCCTACTTTGCGTACTGGCAACCACTTGCTTTGTGAATACACTTTCATAAATTGGGCCCTTGGGTTTCATTACTAAACTTTGCGAAAGATCTTCTAATAGAGAATGTTTATCTCATCCCCAACGATGTAGTTGAACCAACTACTCTGAGCGCTTAGTGTAAGTTTTTGACGCAGCATACGTCAGGAACATATTCGCGTTGAAGTGTATATGGGAATGGTTAGTTGTTGATACATTCCGCTCGTGGCGCTGCCAATTTGCAAAGGAATTCAGCAAACGCGTTCGAGATGTTTTTTGTGTCAGAAACTCACAGTAAGAGAAGCTTTGAAGACAACGGCCAAAAACTTACTTTAACTTGACTAATTATTTACTGTTAAACTTCGATAATATCATGAAACGTGGCATTTTCTAGTTATAAAATTATGTACTGCCGATCACAAGATTATGAATGTAAGATGCAGTGTTGGCTCTTGTCAACGAAAACATACTTACTCTGCAAGAGATTTCATTCGTTAATTCCTCTATGTTGTATTGAAGTTTCTTTTTTCTTCAAGTGCAGACATAATCGCTTCTAATTTAGTAGTATGATAATACTATGTGTAGCACCTTTCAGTTTAAATGTACCAATTAAAACCCTGTCTATAATGAACGACTAAAATTCTTTACAAGTTGCAAAAATGTATTTTAAGTGACGCAACGTTTCAACGTTTGTGTTAATATATCACTTTGCATTATGTCACGCGTTTTCTAAAATGCGGGCGTAAAAAGTTCTGCACAAGCAAAATGTTTTTGATATGTTAGCTTAACTTTTTTGCTCCGAAATATGTTTAACATTGAAGGGATGATTTTATTAAACTTGCCCTAAGTTGACGGACGGCAGTTATTAAATTAAAATTGTAATTAATCTGTCAACTCAAACTGGGGGCACGGTATCCTTTTACTATCTGATATAATACTTGTTTAATACATTATGACGAAGGTCTGATCATCTTGTGAGTGAGACCGAAACTCATTAGGTTGGAACCTTTATCAAATGACAAAAAAGTATTTCTTTATTGTAGAACAAAGTTATGTCTTGAGCAATGTTTGAGCATTGTGTGAACAAAAAGCTGTTTTTTCTCGACTGCCAATGCTATGCTCCGAGAAAAAATCGAATCGAAGTGCACACTTCTATAAGCATCTTCTCTATTTACTTAAAGAAAATATTATTTACGTACAGAAAACCTTACTTACCACTGCATAACTCCATTTAAAGTTGAGCCTGCAGTGCTTCTAGGATGCAACGCCGCATTCTTTTTATTCTTTCTTGAACGGAGTCTCGGTGTCACATAATAAACCGGATTCCGTATCTTTAGGTGTTGGAATATCATCTTACCTTTTCTACATTTTCATTAAATAGCTACTTACTCAAAATAAACTACCGGCAGCTCCGTAAATATTTTGGAGAGAAAAAAGGTAAACTGCTGATTTTTTTACGAAACTTATTAAAGCTAGTTAAAACGTTAGTTGACATTCCATATTAGGAAAAGGACTTAAATATCAGAACACCAATACTTGTAAGAAGGATAAATATTAAGTTATGAACAATATTGATTAATAAGCTCTTTTTTTGTGTTGCATGTTCCTTTATCCAGTATTCGCATTCATGAATTAAAAGGAAAATCATTGTACCAAAATGTGTTGTAGTTACGAGTACTAATAGCTCACTAAAGAACCAGCGGTGGGCTTTGAACCGTGACCCGTGAGTTAAGGTTTGTTAATTCCTTTGAAAACTGCTCCATATTTCAAGAAACCCCTGGAATGCTAAACCAATTAACTTTTGCTTTGCCTCATAGACGGGCAAGCACGAAATGGTAACGAAATAACTGAGAAATCTGGAAACTACCAAAACTAATTTAACGTTCCATTGTGTACCTAATTTAGTAAAGCTGTGCTACTTAATGTAACGTTTTCTCTATTTGGTAGGTTAAGTGATTGATCTAAGTGAATGACATTCCCAATGGTCACAGCCTTTGGATTAAAACAAGAGGATTCAATTGGCTGATGTCCAACACAAACTGGAATTCGTCCAAGTGATGCCGGCACCAACGCCTTGTTTGTAGTAGCCCATTAGCAAAATTTCACACCAGTCAGTTCATTACACGAAAAAACGAGACAAACCAAGCCATGGCCGAGTTATCCTAAAAAAAAGCAAATACTGGTTTCGCTTCAAACCAACATGTGGCACATCGTAGACCAGTTATTGTCATGCTTTTCTGGTCAAAAGCCATAAGGCCACTGTGGGCCAAAGAGTACCTACAGCTCTGAATTAGAATAAATTGGATAACATTACATGCATTGTTAGAAACTCAACAAAAGAGAAGTTATGTAAATGTGAAATTACCGTACTGCCTGTACAGTCAATTTCTTTTGGTTTAATCATAACATTTTAATCGTTATTGTTATTTAAGAGTTATAGTTTGTTTTTTGTTGATTATTTCTACTGAGCTGTACGGCAGCGGGGTACGGGGAGCCCGCAGGGAACGACGAAATCGCCGCTGCCATTTTTTTATTTAACCTCGTATGCAAAATAAGTTTGAATAATCATTGCCTACTAAAATAGTTTGTTACATCGAGGGCTACCACCAATAACGGCGGTTTGACGACCACGTGTTAAAAAGTAAATACTTGCAGCTTTTTACGTAGAAGATTTCAAGTTTAAAATCAAAGTAGGTACGCAGTGTTTACGTAATGTAATGGTGTTTACGACATGAGACGCTCCAATAATTTCTCACTCGTAAATTTTCGTGACTCAGTTCATTTTTCAGCGAACAATGATTGATGAGCTTCCGATGTTTCATAGAAATAAAGCGGCGATTTATATTTGGTTGCGTTATTCACGTGTTTGCTTTTGATTTTAACGAATAACCACACAGCAATGTAAAGCCACGGAATTAAGAAATTCGAGAGATTACTTAGAAATTCCCAAAGTGTAATATGATTGCGTTTAATTCCCGGTTGATTAACCATTAACTTAAACCATTTCAAGTTTAATACAAGTTAATTATAATACATACATAAATCACGTCTGTATCCCTTACGGGGTCAACAGAGCATAAAGTAACAAGAGCTAAAGGCCTTAGCATGGTTGGGCGCGTATAAAGTTAAATATAAAGTTGGTCTTTAGAGGGATAGGTTTCATTCATTTTGTATGACACTGATACGAGTATACTCGAAACCTGAACCTAAAACTAAACTCCAAGTGACAGAAATATAATTTTAAGATGAAACTTATAAGCATTAAATTAGATACTCGTGTTCCAAAGCTTTCTGACAAGTGAATCATACTACCAGTTAAAGTATTTAATTGGACCAATTAACATGCGTATTTGATATTAAACACGAGTAAATACTCTATGAGGTAAGATCAAAATTACAGTTATGTCTAAACTTTCACTTCGGAAGACTCTTAATGTGGAAGATTACGAGTTTCATGAACTTGGTTCGCCGACTGATTGAAATCTATGTTCGTATGAGTAATTTCAAGTAGATTGGGCCATTAAAAGTCAAAACACAAACATATAACTAAATGGCTTGTCGTTTCTTTCTTTCTTTTAGCTAAATAAAGCATGGAGTATGATAGTTTTATTGATATATTAATCTGTACAATGGACACAATAAGAATCCGTGTTTGATGAAAATAACAAAGTTGAAATAAACCAATACGTTTGTAGATCTGAGGCAAATGGTAAATAATCGCCTTTATTAAGGCTTATACTCTGCGGAAAAACCAAGCGAAATTAAATGGATATACGCAAATGAAAAGTTATTTGTTGAGGGGAAATTCTCAGTATCATCAGAAAGAAGTATCAAGCGATCGCGTAAATGCTACAAAAAGCCGCACCATCAAAGTCTCGTCGTTTATTAAAATAACTGGAAAGGAGAGCGTCGCCCAAGGCTTGTTTACACTTTAATGTGCACTTGAGGGTGAAAAATGCCACCATGTTGCGATATGTACGATATTAATAATGTCGCACTCATTTTCTTGAATGGAAATATGGCTTTACATATTTTTATTACACGAATTTCGTCTAAAGTACACCGCACCCGTTCCATTAATAAGTATTCTTCTGTAAAAGAAGTATTTACTTTTACATATTATAGTCCATGTATCTCATTGAATAAATAGTAACGTGTATTCGGGTAAGTCTGGAAATCGGATAATTTCGAAAATCATTAAAGTAATCAAGTACCGTAATGGTACTATTATAACGGAATATTTTGAATGATTTTCGGAATATCCCATTTCCAGAAATACCCGAATGCAGACCCGCAGAGAAATGAAAAAATAAATGAATGAGAGCCTTTTTCTTTTACTTACAAAACCAAATTTTAATTTTTAGTTTGAGTTGATATTGGTGCCGATAAAATTACTCGAAGTTTTATTGTTTTATTTGGAGAAAAAACAGAAATAGATGTAACCTTTATGCTCTATTTTTAAGCGGAGACTAAAAAGGCATTACCAAGTTTTTGGTCCTGCTGCCGCCAGATGCACGATTTCTCACGTCAGTTTTTGTGTTCTCCGTAGTATTTTATTTGCTTTATTATTTTTTGGCATTTCATGCATGGCATTTTATCCGCACCCAATACCCACCGCAAAATGTAATGGAACCAACATTGTTTTTGTCCAAAAACGTGTTAATTTAGTAAATACTCGAGTTTTCAAACAAACGGCTTTTCAGTTGGTTTGTTTAGGGGAGCATCCATCAACGTCACGGGAACAGATAACTAACACTGTGATGTATGGACCGAGGTGAGACAAAGCTCGCGAGGATTCCGCGAATGCTTAGAAATCACGCTCAATATTTTAAACATTTTTAAATGGAATTACTAATGATATTGTGCCATCATGGCAAACAGTGGTTGATTTCGTTTAAAATTTTCTTCTTTTCGTTTAAAACCCGTCTGTTCTTTTTTCGTAAGTTTGTCCACCATTACCCACATATTAGTAGATTATTATTCTTTTACAATATGTGGGATATTTAGGATATAATAGGTACTAGTTTTTTTTGTTCTGATTGTTTTCTTATTTATCAAAGATTTTATTCGAAGAATAGGTATTCTTAAATTCTACCGTTTCGACAATAATGACATTGAATAGCGCATAATATCGAAGTTACTTATTTTTATTATGGTATAATTTTGGAATTACCTACCGTGTGTTGCCATTTATTACTTAACCTCATTCGAACTGATTATCTACACGAATTTTCGATTGCAAAAATGCGAACTTCAGTTCGAAAGGAAAGTATATTTCGCACCTTACACACCTTATATTTCCTTGAAAGAGTCGGCCCAGGAGATTACACTTCGATGATGCCCTGATGAGGGTCAAACCTCTATAGAACTAACCGCTGACGGGTATAAATGATGAATGAGAAAAAAACTTAAATTGTTGACCAGTGCATTTTCACCGTAATTTTTTTTTTGGTAGATGGATTGACATAGGAAAATTGAAACTGTCAGAGGAGTATAAAATTATGGTATGACAAACTAACTTTGCTGGTGTAGTTTTACCTAGAGTTGCAACACCCATTTCAAGCCAAAACGAACAAACTACGCTTTGTTTTAGCCATAGTATCTTACTAAATGCTACTTAAGTAAAAACAAAATAGACTTGTTTGTTAGTGGTAGTGATATGTGGCTTAGGGCCATGGTCCCGAACCATGACAGTCTCGGTTACATCTCTGAATCTCGTTAAATTGCCTTGAGATTTTCGATGGTTGTAAAGAATCCGGCATATATCGGAGAATCAGTTGATGATGATGATAATAATAATGGGTAATATCAAGAATTACTCAAACAGGGCGAAGTATATACTCTACTAACTAATAGGTCTATTGAGACCTATGTATTAGTGATTGTTATCGTACATGACTTATTAATTTTCGATCAGTCAGCTAATAACGCCATGGCTGCGCGATGAAAATATGACGAAGCAGATCACAGCTCCGAACACTCGTCGGGGAAACAAATTGGCCCATCACAATGGAACAATGGCGAAGACAAATTGGAAAGCATTGGCGTATCGACATTTTCTTTGTTCGACGTAATTATACCAAAGAATGCTCCGTACGACAATGGATTTTTATACTTGAATGTGTTACAGGTATCAAAGAAGCTAATCAATGGGTTCTTTGTGTGTTCCAACTCAATAAATAGCTTTTATATACTAGTTATCCAACTTAAGCTGCCAACAACAAGCCGAGCGAAGTCATTCGCTTTGTTAGCTATATATTTCTAGAGTTCCGTACATCTAACGCAAAAAGCTGACTCTTTTCAGGATCCACCGAAATTTTGCAAGTTTATCTATCTTTGCGTCTGTCTGAGTATAGGGTAGGAGTGTCAGAATTAAAATAACATTAAATGCTATACTTTCTTGGAGCTGTAAAAATATTTCTAAAATAAAACGATACAAACTTTCGAAAGTGTGTTTTCTTATAAAATCAAAGTATACTTTTCGTTGACAAAGAATTAGAACTTTTGTTAAGACGTAATGCGTCGCAACAAAAAAAAAAGGAAAAATCACGAATATGGCTGATTTTTTACATTATTTTCATAGAATAATAATATTGATAAAAATTTGAACAGAGCCTTAAGTGTGCAAGTCGGACTCTCACTTGGCCAGATTTCTTGCTGGATTGACTAAAAACTTTGTTCTTAAATTTTCTCTAGAATAATCTCGTGTCTTGTATAGTTAGATACTTACCTAGTACTAAAAGTTTTTCATGGTTTAAGAATGCTATTGAAATTTGAAGTTCGATATGGTTCGATATTTTCTTTCATAAAAGTTTCTTGATCCCTTCATAGACTTGGTTTAAAGCTCATCAAATGAAGGCAAAAGCATTTTATAGTTAAGCAAATTTACCTATCATAATATTTAGTCGACAGAAACATAATATAGGTGAATTTTGCAGAGTACAGTGATACCTAGCGATAGTATAACGGTGGAATGCGATATTATGGTGGAGACAAAGACATGGTATATTAAATTGTCTACCAGAAACTTTGATATCGCGTCGATCATTTATACCAGCGGTTCACAACAATTAGGAACCTTTTTCTTGCTAAGAAGCAAACAAAGATAAGTGCGTAAAATAACAAATGAAACTACGTTCGACGGTGGGATTATCCTACGATATCAGTGTAATAACTTGTCGTGTAAACATGATAAAATTGATGTAAACGCTGGTGTCATTTTGATCGAATAATATGTTATTCATGATCCATTAAAATTACATCAACCTACAAATTAAACGATAACATTATTTTCCGCTCGTTGCTCAACTTGCATAATAAAGATTCTTTTAAAACTTTTCTCCCCGCCGTTTCTTTCCAAAAAGTTATATTCAGCCCTTTCGCCGCTACTTAATAAGACATAAAAAGTTTTAAGGGCCCTCAACTTTTCAATTAGATGACACTTATGGGAGTGAACTGAAAAGAAATGAATAATGAGACAAATTGTTGAGTAAATCTTTGTTAAAAGTAATAAATTTAGAAAGAGAAATGGAGAGTATAATATCTTGAGCACTTAATTGTGTCAGCTAAGTTCGTTTTCAATCAATGTGTTTGACCGACATTTTTATAGAAGTGAAAAAGGATGTCAACATTCAATATAGGAGTAAGATTCAATTGTAAAGCCTCAAACCCTCTATTTATTTCCAAATGTCGTTAAAATTTGCCTTTCCTCCGAACACGAACTCTGCAAATACCTGTTAGCTCTGCATATAAGTTGTTTGTCATGAAGGGTTAACGCGTCAAAAGCGAATTCCCTAAGGAAAAATACAATTTCAGCAACAGCCGACGTCGAAGAGATATGAATATTTGCAGGCTTTCAATGATATTAGGGCCACAAGGAGTTCAATAGCATATGTAAACTTATCGTAAGAATATGTGGCTTAGTGTACTGGCATTCTGAGGGTCCAGCGCGGAGTACCATTTTGAATGATTTTTTTATTTTTATACGACATGAAATATTGACATTTGTTTTGAAATTGGTGTAGGTACGTGATATGATCTAGAGTAATGTCTCTCGACGTGACGTATTTTTATAAGCTTTTTATCTGTTATTTTAAACTCGCTCTTTGTCGGTTCCTCGTTTAATACCCACTCCTCTCATCTACTCAAAGGTTAATTGGTAGAGATCCCTTATAGGAATAAGTTTGCCACTGTGCATATATTTATTGTTTTTTTTTGTGAATTGTGTCTGTTTCCTTATATTTGTATAATGCTGAATACTTACTTAATTTAAAGTGTTCCTTTATATTTAAAAGATTTTATATAACTTGGGGCAAATCTTGCAAATCAAATCCTAGAGGCCGGATTGACTTATAATTTGGTACACTTTAGTAAAATAAATGACAATATAAGTAAAATTAACAGAAAGTACAATCAGCATTCAAGATAGAAAAGTTTAAGCAATTTTAATACCTCAACTTTCGTCTTAGACTTAGTCGGCCAAAATTTATAACCATAAATTCTAGATATTTGAGATAAATATTCGAGCTATGAAATCTTTTAACTAGCCTGTGCCTAGTTCACTCAACTATTTTGACCGGCACGAAAACAATTTATCAAAAGGTCAAGCCTTGTATGGGCTCATCGCAAGAATTCCAAAGCAAGCCTCTCCATCAATAATATTGTGCAGATACCGTTTAGCTTATTTGCCTGTCTGGCAATATTATTTGCTCTCTAAGTTTGAAAAGGGTTTCATTTACGTACCTCCTAAGGGTGTTAAGAGCGAATCCTATTTACACTTATGTCACACAAGTAGTGAGAATATAAAGTTTCAGGGTAGAATACAGTGCTGATATCAGAACTAGGTTTTTGGACTGAAACTCTATTCAATATTTGCTGACGTTCACGAGATGACATAACAATAATGCAATTTATGTATTATCATATATGTCGAGGCTCCTCTATTAACGAGAGAGAGAAAGAGACCGACATTTATTTACGTACACAAGACACATACAAACAATTCGTTTGAAGAAGAAAAAAGAATTAATTACTGTAAAATACTGGGGGGTTACCGCGGTTCAATTTCGATGCAGTTTGGGTTCGCTTACTGTCGGATCCGTAGTCAAATTGACAGCTAAAACCTGAACTGAGTCGGAATTTAATCGCATTAAGACAAGGCTCCCGTAGTGTTTCAGTCTCCTTGACGTATTCGTCAACGGCGTACCCTACTAGCTCTGGAGGTGAGAGCGTGAGTGGTTGCCGAAGTAGTGCATGAAAACAGAAAAACAAGCTTTGTAATTAAAGTAGTTAATAGAACTTCGTTTGGACACACGTTAAAACCGAAATAGTGATGATAACACTTTAAAAAGTCAGGTCAAAAGTAATTAGTTGACTATGACGTAGTATGACGATAATAAAAAGTTTAGTAGTGAATTAAGCTGCTTTTAATACATTATGTCGCAAGTATTTTGGAATGGATTATTTTAAGTGTATCATGCATAAACCATGACATCACTAATAGTATTACGGGGTATTAGTGCTTGGGTGACTAGGGCTAAGTCCCCGTTTAACGTCTTATACCTAACTGTGAGGGGTTAGGCAAATTTGGTATATTTACATAACTGAACAATGGCAATGTCGATCGGTACGATCTTTATTGTTCAAATATTGGCAAGATTGAAAAAGGTTTCTATGAAATAACCTTATTGACAAATTACGAGCTAGCGAGTTTGATATCGACTATTCAAAAAATGTAATGATAGATGTCTGAAATTTACATATCTATATAAAAAACATTTGACGTTTGTTAGTCTCACTACAACTCGCATGGCTGGATAGATTTGGCTAACTATGGTTTTGAAAATTTTGTGAAAGTCCAAGAAAGGTTGAAAAGTTGCGTAAATGTCAAGAAATAAGTTCAGACAACTTCTATTGGCGGTTTAAAGTTCGCCGGGACAGCTATTCAAATAAATACTTCAATAAATTGTATTCTATCAAAAAGTGACAGTTAATCGATACTAGTATATATAGCAAATCATTCATAACCACTATTTTATAAGACAAATTTTCTAAAGTAACTTTGATATGCATGAGTAAATAAAATCTCGTATTATTTAACATTATATGTATATAGATTATAGCTTTATTAAAATGGTAGTTGCCATGAGTATAAATCATGTCGGCGAGTGTAGTAAAATACAGTTTACTTCACTCCAATATCGCGTAAACAACCACGAACTTTTAGTTCATCTGCAAAATTCGTGTTCCGGCAATTGTAAACTTTGAGGCATTTCTCATAAACTTCTAATAAACATAAACTTGGAAAGACATTAAACATTAATTTCTAGTACGTTTACATTTACATTGACATTTTATTAACATACCAATGAAATGGAAGTAGCTCCTGATGAGATTGCGAATCAAGTACGGTTCCAGTGGCACGGCGAGATTGAAATAGCGACCATCTTGAAATTGGCGATCGCATTGAAAAGCTTGGGACGCGAAATGAACATCCAACCGTAAATTTGCAATCGTAATTTTTGTTCAATCACAAATTAATGTAAACAGAGTAGACCTTTACTGCTCGAAACATAAGTTATAGCTATTGACACGTCTCTATGAGATTATGAACTAACTGCCAGTTTTTTTTTTAAGTTTTTGTGAAATGAACACTCATTTGTCTTTGTCCGTCACTTTGACAGTGAACGAATGGTCAGACATCGATAAAAACAGATAATGCTTTTTGTTTTATTACCCCTAAGTAGACGGGAGCTTCTCGCCGTAGCTGACTGTAAAGGCTTAAAGAAAAATAATATAATTATACTGGCTGTATGGGCATTGATCTTTTGGCTTCCTTATGGAAGAAGGTAAAAAAAAAGTAACAGGTTCATTGTTTTTCTAAATCGGTAAAGTTTGTTTCTAAAATTTTTGGTGACGCTTGATACACTCTTGCAACCTAAGTAAAAGGTAGTAGACCTCTGGTAGGTCTAGCCTACAGAGGATCTACATAGTGATAAAAGTCGAGTCAAGTTTGAAACTGAGTTTCGCGGTACAAGGTCTGTATCGTTATTGAGAAGCAGATAAAGGCTCGGCCTAACGGGATGTTTAGGTTTATATTAATACGTCACAGTGTTGAGACGTCAATTTATCAAACGGACGAGGGACGGAGCTCTGCGGCGGCAGTGCAAAACTTGCGAAAACTACAGTAGATAGTATCAGCGGTAGTTTTCACAAGTTGGGCACTTGTGACTGTCGAATTAACAAGTTTTATTGCTTCACTTAATCTAACTCTCTATTATGATATTTTGACTTCCACCATACATATATTATACATACACTACACAGTTACATTACTCAGATCGTCTTGTTGGAAAATGTTAAATCTCAATTTAGTAGTGTCAATATTTATGACACTGTCAAGCTTAAAACTAGATTTAGCGACTAAAGGTGCGACCACACCGGTGCGTAAAAGACGTTGACGGTGCGTTTACACAACAAAATATATATAAAAAAACGGTGAGAAAACATGAACGCCTATGACACGTCACTGCGTATACGCGGAGGTGTGGTCGCTCCTTAAATCGGGATTGAATTTTTCATGCCAGACGGCTTTAGTGGAATAAAGTCATATTGACTTAGCTAGTGAATTGTATGTTGAAGCCTCAATACAATTTGACATTATAATTATATTGATTTAAGAACTGGGAACAAATAAGGAACGAAACATAACCAACAACTAAAAGTAAACGAAACTTGCTTGTTGAATTGAGAAATGAAATTGGCTTTCGTGAATTAATATACCAATATAAACATAAATAATGGTTAAGAACTGTTGTACTCAAATATCGATAACAGCAGGACCAGTTCGGTTAGCTTTCGTTTAAACATTCGTTGAAGTACGGTTCTCATACCGAGAAAAATTTAAAAGGTGGCTCAGAAAACGTAGTACATTTATTTTCGTTTACACGACCTGGAATACTTTGGTCGAACCTCGCCTGCTGTTACGATGCCTTTTGTGGCTGCGGGGACAGACTCCAGACGAAATTAACTGGAACCCCGACAAGGTTAGCTTCATTCATCTTGTTTCTATTTATTAACTGTTCACTAATAACAGACACTTAGTTCCGAGGTTGAACTACGGGATATACTGTGATTATGAGTGTAACGATATACGAGAATATCTCATAAAATAGAGTTTTTTACCTAATTATTAGTATTCTTAATCATTATATTCGTCAGCATTAATAGTTGAGTAAGTTTTCAGTAATAATAAAAACGAATAAGTAAATAATAATTGTAATTTTTGTTTTAACTTCTTATTAAGTTTCTTGCAGTTCATTCACCTTAGCAATGTTAGCCTTTTCGACATTGCTGGTACCTTAAGAAAAATATTTTAAACGAGCATTTTGCAGTCTTTTTGCAATATAAATTTTGGATTTTGTTAATAATACAGAAAGAAAAATACTTTTAACGTCACTTAAAATCATAGGACAATATACGTGCATTTATTTTCCCTAGATCACGGTAGCAGAGTGAATAAGCATAAGACTAATATAATTTAAGGCTCGGGGACCTTATACATCCCTTTTTTAAATGTATTTAATTTAAGTGAATTTAAGTATTCTTACTGTATTTTATCTTGAAAAAATGACTTTCTGCCAAGTTCCTTGCGGCGTATTCTTCTTGACACTGATGGTATTTCCGAATGCGCTGGTGGTTTAAAAAAAGACACGTAAAAGAGCCCATGGCTGCCAATTTGCAGAAATAAAATTTTGATTTGATTTTGTTTTAGTTGTATTGAATTTTAAACGCTTTAAGAACTAAACTTACTTCTGCATTAACTGTAGTAACCTAGCCAATTAATCAGCAGGATATCAACACAGCTTTAGACAAATAGGCTTTGCTTGAATCACTAAAGTAAACCTCTGTGTAGCGAGGATTTGGGTCACCCTTACCTTAAGCTTAAAGCTGACAATAATAACAATTAAGTTTGAATGCGCTACGCAGTGCTGACTAGTGATTGGTCTAATGGAGACGTATTGCTGGTCGCTACATAGACGATGGCAGCATACACAAGCGGCAATCTCAATAAACCCATTGGGTTATGAATAGGTTATTGATACGTGTATAGATTTAGTACAGGTCTTAGTAAAGTTATAGGCTAACGGGTATGATACGTAAGATTATACGTATTATGTGATTGAGTTTAATTTTTTTTATGAACCCATGGGTTAGAGTCACAAGAAGTATAACTTCATAAGCAATTATGAAAACTGTAAGCTGATTAGCCACAGGAAAGTCGTATGCAATCATACCATCGGGCGCTGCTCTGCACTTTATACGATTTTATATCTATTGATTCATCATCATCAATATTATAATTTTATCTAAATTCATTTTCTACGATGATTTATCTGTTATAAAGAAATAAAAACACTGTAATTTTACTAAACCCAACAGTAAATGATGCAAAATTTACTTTAGTAGTCTAAACTTTTTTTATAATTTCATTTTTTAAATGCCATTTAGGTAATTTCGTATTAAAATGGTGATATCATTATTATAAGTAAGTATCTAATCATTTTCATGATTAAGTTAGGTTTTTTTAATGTTCGATCAAATAATTGTTAAACAAAATGCACATTATGAAATCTCGAAACGGAATCCTTGCATTCACTCTTGCTCCAATATTAAACGCGTAAATAAAGTGAGTTATTCGCAACCCCATGCAAATATGCTTTTCGATTATAACGCTCTTACAAAATATCTGGTTTAATAATCGGTTTACCGAATAATTCACACTTCATAGCGCACGAGTAGATCACTCAATTAGGATCCCCTTAAACTTTGATCCCAAAATTAGGTTATCGATAACAAGTTAGATTGCTTTATGTTTCACATGGTAAATCAAGATCAAAACTAAAATTTAAGACCTGACTTCATAATTACTTCATAAAGTTTGTAACTATGTCGTACAGACACATCATTCAAACATATGACGCTTAGCAACAAAAAATCGCATAGTAGCAAGGTCACGTGACAGCTAGTAACCGATAGAAAAATTCGGAGGCTTACCCACCTGCTATGGGTGGTGTGGGGTATAGCACGCGTCACAGAATGACGAGGATCCGGGTTCGATTCCCTGTCATAGCTTTACTTTTCGGATTTTTCTGTGAGTTATAATTTTCAGTGTCACTTAGAAATTTAATTCATATGTGTCACGGGCACAATCTTGGCCAAGAGCTGCTTGAAAATTAACTTATGATTTTAATATGAACCTGTTCCTTCTAGCCCTAGAATCCCTACATATCGTGGTATGTCAAAGTTGGAAACATTAAATGCTACCCGTCTGATACGTGAGATGATGACGTGGGTTACAAAATAGACAAGCTATAAAAAATCGGGTATCTACTCATCTGTAAGTTGTAACTGCAACTGTTGCTAATAAAACCCATAACCTTACTGTGGTGTGGATGGTTTCGCTCCCGGCGGGCTCACGAATCACGACCACACTAGGTTTTAGTTACTGTAAAGTGCAATAATTACGTTAAACAGCTGGCAAATGAGCTAATAAAAATATATTGCGGATAATACCTTACGACAGGATGTCTTGCACGTGAAGTTTGAGATAACTGTTTGTAAATAATTAGATTAAGTGTATAATTTTTTTATATTCATACAGACATATTTGGCAATGGGACACAGACTCAGATTACGCTAGGTTGAATGCTTAGCATTGATAACCATAAAAGCCACACGGCGTGGTTGATTTCAATCCCCACTTGAACACAGAAACAAGACATTATATAAAAATATTTTTAATACATTTCCAATGCAAGCTTTTTTAGTAGCGGTGCATTGCTTTGCTGTCGGACTTTATTATGTTTATACAAAAAATTAGTCAATCCAAAGAATGGACTAAGTTTGGGTGAATACCCCGTTGAATGTCTTTCATTAATTTTTACATCATCACTTGAGTAATAAGCTTGTTCTACACAAATTGACGCGATGATGTGATGTGTTGACCACTGAGGTAAGATTCAGCAAGTGCACACGCTTCCTTACAAGGCATATCGAACCAGATGAATTAGAAATGCAATACAATTTCAAAGCAGCATTGCTTTGAAATGCCGCTTCGAAATAAGGCTCTGCTATCTTCATATAAGTCTTTATTGAAGAGAAATTTACAGTACACTGGGTCCACATTTCATTTCACGTCAAATGTCAAATGCGGACAAAAATGTCTCAAAGAGTCAAATATTGGACAGGAAATTTTTAGAAGACGTTATATGAACCGTCATGAATGTGCCTTACCCTTCGCTAATTATATTGAATATTCGTTTGTTGACGCAAAAATGGCAGATATTGAATCAACAATTACCAATCGCCTTGTATGTTTTTGCTGGCCTGGTTACCGTTCAATAGATTTGAAAAAAATTGTATACCTGACAACGTTGAAATGTATATATATAGTTAGTTTTAACTGGTTCACGCTTAATTACGATTGACACCTTTTCTGCGGGATCTGGACCGCGGGATTCTGGATTAGCTTCAACGTGTTTCCCATATTTCGACGCAGTCGCATGCAGTACGATCATGATCACAGATAGACTGAATAAATTGCTGGTGTATGTTAGAGTCGTCATGTAGGCAATCGTGGTCTTTACTCCGTGGAAAATAAGCTTATGTCTATCGATTGTCCAAGTTTGTGTAATAACACGTTGTAAGACATACCTTGTTTACTTTGTTAAATTGTAACAGAAATTATGTGCTTAGTTAATATAGAACTGCTCTTTTACTCCAAAACTGCAGTTGAGCGTATTAAACCAGCTCGTATGTAAAATTATTTTAATTCACACGACGGAACGACGTCGGTTTTGAAAATGACAACACCGCACAACTTTACTGCTGAACGTGAAACAACTTTTAATTTGATTAGGTCGCGTCTTATGTAACTGTAACAAGCTTAACTTGGAAAGTTTTTCTAACTGTTACACTTTTGTTTCAGTGAACTTGTCGGCGTTAACTAGTTTGCACCCGACGCTGCCACAGCTGTGGGTAATTTTTCTATGTCAGTTTAGAATTACTTTCTGCAGTTAAATTAGACTACGGACTTTTGTTTGCCTGAATATAAATTTGCTCACTTAAAACGATTTAAATAGCTGTGATACTGGACAAGTTTTTAAAAAACCCCCTTATTCATAATGCTTTTTAATTATTTTGTTTTTGGTTTTAATCGGAAAAAAGAGTGTAAGGAGTATGTTTTATTTACGGACATTATTTAATTCCATTTCCATATTTTTTATAACTTATATGCTCTCTTATTTTATAAAGAACCGATGGACATGCACAGGCACTTAAATTACACGAGAAATCATTTTCCTTCATCCACAACAGACATAACATAAAAATTCTCGTTCATACTTACCAAAATGTTCATGATCATTTTTATTTTTATGCATCAATACTACATCCATGGCACAGCTCTGTTACTATAGAATATCCAGTTGCAGGCTCAACGATAATTTCCAGTCGATATCCGAATTAAGATTTTGGATAACCGAGCGTGGGTCAGTATCTTGATGCTCGCAGCGGAAGTACGTTACACGCCAATTGGTCTGACCCCTGGAAGCTAGCATAGCATTAAATGCGCTGGAAAATCTAGTAAGCTGGCTGAAATAAAAAAAAAAACAAAAGAATGCTATCGCAAACCTTGTAAACCAAATATTTGGCAACGCGTATTGTGTTGTGGACGAAAGACCGTAATGAATGACTAACTCATTTTTTAATAATAATAAATGTGCGATCTACCAATTACATACTTCATGAAACCTTAAATCAGCAGTTGGTGATTACGTTGAGCAGTCTGGTCTACGCATTTATATTTTTTGCCTTGTCACGATCGACTGGACTAAGAGTCGCGATCGACCGGTCGATCGCGATCGACCTGTTGGCCACCCCTGGGATAGACAGTCCATTTGAGAACTCCTATTTTTAAAACAAAATATGAAGAATCTACATTTATATATTTGACAAAATTACAAATTCGACCCAATTTCAGGGCAAGCCAAATGCAAATATTGCGCGGTATAAAACACGTCGTAAAAAATATTACGTACGTCCGTTGTAACGGTACATAGCGTATTTTACCGTTAATTTCACAAATATATGTTTGGGCGTTGCCCATAGTCAATTAATAATATTAGAATTATACAATTAATATATTATGTAAGCCTTTCCTTTTCCTTTTTATAAGATGTATAGACTAAATAATAATTAATCTGGAATTTCTGTACGAGGGTGATAACTGGATGAGTAGGAATGTACTAAATATTACATAAAGGCTGAGTAGACTATACAGGTAGTATATGACACCAAAATGTTCGATAATTGCGTAAACAGCATCGTACGTGCTTCCTCGCGACTAGAATGAATTGACGTAATTTTCATTGATCGTGTTGTTTCATGTTGTTTGTATCTGAGGAGCATTCTATCTCTTTCACACGCTAGCCTAACCACAAAACAGGTGTGTATGTAAGTGTATGTGTACGGTCCGAGGCTCACGGGGAATAGCGAAATTCGACCTTATTGGGTAGAGCGTAACGATCGATTTGGTTCAATTGTCGAATGAATTGACGTAATTTTCATTGACCGTGTTGTTTCATGTTGTTTGTATCTGAGGTGCATTCTATCTTGTTCACACGCTAACAGATGTGTATGTAGTTGTTTGTGTACGGTCCGAGGCTCACGGGAAATAGCGAAATTCGACCCTATTGTGTAGCGCGTAACGATCGGTTTGGTTCAAATGTCGGAGATGTTTGAGATGTCGCTAAAAACCGCAATGTCGTTTATGTTGCAGAAATAGCCGATGTCTGAGATGATGCAGACTTAACGAGTATAAAAGGAACGGTTCTTTCAGGGATCGGGATTAGTTGTTTTCGGAATTTCTTCAAGCGAGGTCTTGCTGTTGTAAGCGATATCGGTTCGCAGTTTATTTACTTTGACAAAGTTTAATTATTTAGTTTAATTATTTAACGTAGTTTAATTGTTTAATTATTTATCGTGTTTCGCAATCAGTGTTCGTGAACCAATTACCATACCAACCTCACCAGTATCCTTGATCCTTCCCTAATCCGATTTCTCTGCGGCCAGGACACCTTTAGCCGTCAGTATCATGATCGGTGCCCTGAGTCCGGGGTATCGGCAGAGAAATTACCACCATCATCGTCATTATCATGACGTTTGATTATTGGCCATGAGTTCTGATTGTGTATTCTAAATCTGTCACGCTTGAAGTAGGGACTTTACGGGACGAGGTTCCCGGCCCCAAGGCAACCTAGCGGTGTTAACAAAGCTTGGGGTTTAACGTCTTTCGGGACGGAGTCAGGCGTTGGGGATCGACCTGGCGCTCGTCTGCAGTATGGCAGTCGGGAAACTTCCCCCTAGCGTTATCAGGCTCTGTGTATCTGCTGGTCAGTGCATAGGACTGGTAGCGTTGGTCTCCATATCTATATATTTATTTATTCGCACAACTATCTCTCCGCCCTACTCCATTCGCAACCTGGTTTCGGCCAGCGGATGGGGTTAATACACATGGCGTAGGAAAAAGGGTTAGGTACACACCGAGGATGCCACCTCATCCCCCTAGTTAGTTCAGCTTAGTCACACTACACACCACGCAATTAATGTAAATGTGAGGTAACCATCACCTCTAGCTGTGAGATATACAAATGTCGCATAGGATTCTTATTAGACATGGATAGGATTCGTAGGTTATTAGGGTGTACTATTTTCAGGGTTCCTGATTTACGCAGCTGTCACAGAAGAAATACTGAGTGAGTGATTTCTTTGTTTTGTGTTACCTTGTTTGTGATATGTGAGCTTAGGCTGATATCATGCAGTGTTACTTATTCATTATGTCTGTATTCAACGGTCATATGAATTACTTACTTTTGAATCATTTACTTTCACTAATTGTTGAATTTGCCTTGGCTGGATTGTTTAGAGGGTAGATTAATCAAAACCTCATTTGAAACCAATTTTACGTCGTCAAGACTCGCATGTAGTTGTTATACCTAGATCGGGAAGCACTACAAATGCATTGAGAGTCATCACCACCATCATCATCTAAATTATGATCAATTAATAGTGGAAATGGAATCTGCTATCATCATCACATGATTGATTTACCTTGTGAAACTATTCTTTGCGATCGCAAAGTTACTACAATAACAGTGTACATGTTATTTATTAGACTTGTAAATTGAAGTCTTTATTAAAGTGAGTAATTTCATATCACTATTGAATCATGGACGGGGAGACCATACCTCATCCGGTAGCGCATTGGTTTGGCTAGTTGCCTATATCGAAGTACAGTATGAAGTCATACAGTAGTGAAATAATACTACTCGAAATCAAACTCAGACTGCTGTTCTCTATTAAAGGGAACCCAAACTCATGCCTATTAAGGTCTACTGTGACGGTCGGGGATAAGGGGGGGAAATAAATAATATATCACATATCTTTTATAACTGTGTTTATAGCGTGCACTTCTATTTTCCACTGACAATATGATTTTGTGTACATACTTATTTTCTAGCAGCGGACTTCCTTAAGTTGATCATAAGTTGATCAGTATCTCAGCATAACGTCTAATAGACAAATTTACAGGTTATCTACATTCTGTTAGATCCATGAAAGCACATTTTGTCTTAAAGTATAAATATCTAAAATGCAAGCGCGTGTGTAGTAAAGTATTCTGTATTTACATTCCTTAGTTCTCCATGAAACTTTAATTATAACATGTTTCCTTGCTACGCTATTAGCCATCGATTTACTTACTTTACCGTATACTACTACTTGACGATCTTTATAATTTATTAATTATGTTCGACTTATTTCCATACTTGCCCAAATGATCACCTAACTATATACTTTATGCTTCATTGACTCGACTTAAAACACCTTTCAATCAGATAACTTAATCGTTATTTCCTTTAGTCAGCGTAAACAAA
The DNA here is from genome assembly GCA_949127965.1 of Pandemis corylana. Taxonomy (NCBI): domain Eukaryota; kingdom Metazoa; phylum Arthropoda; class Insecta; order Lepidoptera; family Tortricidae; genus Pandemis; species Pandemis corylana. The sequence continues at coordinate 7,094,696 of OX421866.1, read as the reverse complement.
AATCCTTTAAGTAATGTGTTGCTAGCCGTCGCGTATATATGATGGATTTAATTTGTAGGTAGATCAATCTTTACTCGTCACTAAACGTTCCCAGGGTTACATAGGATGCGGACACAACGAAGGGTATTTAATTTAATTACTAGACGATTCACGCACTAGACGATCACATGGCCATATCTTCAATAAATCACGTATCACGACCAGTATAGGTTTGTTAGGCTTTCACGACATATATATTTTATTAGTAGGCGGTTTTATTTACCTTCTATAGTAAGTACGCGTTGGATTGAGCTATGTAGCTTAGGTACGTTAGGCGCGTTATTAGGCGTTATTAGAATTAATTCGAAATAAATTTAAATGTCAGTTTTTTTAAATACATATTTTTAATATTTGAGAAATTTTAGAGTAGGGGGGGGGGGGATGTTTTGTTACAGTGGTGCCGTGACCAGGATTTAGGATTATCTTAGGTCCTGGTTTATTTAGGTCATATATCAATATTCGTTAACTGATAATACTTAGCTCAATTCAGGATTTTTATTATTTCTTATCGTAATAGGATGTTACTTTTAGCTCGTATTTTATAAGTCTGTTTGTCCCTTAAACTTTCAACTTAGGTAGGCTACCTAGGAACTGTCCAACAGTCGCTTTTTTATAAAAAGCAATTGTTGGACACAGTGTTGCCGTGTAATGGAAAAGTGAGAGTAAGGATTGGTATTTTTTATAGGTTACTAAAATATATTATTAGTTGGATATAGTTCAATTAAACAGTAACCTTCAGAATAAAAATTTAATATTGATCTTTACATAAATTTCTAAATAATTACTGTAGCATTTTATTTTCACAACACTTATTATAAGCATTTATAGTTAAAGTTCTGTTATGATATTTGATAGTCACGTTTCGTCTCGATGTTTTCACATTCTCTTTGTTCACTTTGCACTTAACATTACCTTATCACTATTGTCGTAAACTTTCATTGCTCCACGTCATCCCATAGTTCCATTGGTTCATGATCTCGCTCATTCATTGCGTTCCATGAAGATCTTTACTAATTCTTATCCACTTCGCACCCTTACCTTTAGATATAAACAATTTTCGTTGTAGGTAGGATACCGCTTGCTAACTAACAACCATTTTTGCACTTTACGTTGTAAACTCTGTTCTTTTTCACAAAACTTCTTAGGTTCACTTGTAGTTGATGTATGCACTTATATGTTACGTTCGGTCATTATTGGTACCGTGTAAATTTAATTTATCCACTTGCACTCTTACTTTAAACGACGTCCGTTGTAGGTAGGATACTGCTAGCTAACTAACAATAATGTTAACATTTTACGTTGGTAGGATTATATTTTAATGAACAATTACACTGTTGCGTTCGCCTTATTGAGTCGCCGAACTTGTCTCAAACTAGTTTAACCAACAAAAATCTTGTATTTTTGCACTTACGTTACTTTAGGTTTATCTGATCTTAATCTAGGGGTCCTACGGATACACTATGACCCATTCATGGATCTTTTGTGTAATTATTTTAGGGTTATTACTATTAAAATAGGTGCTTTCGATCTCTTAGATTGTGTTTTTTACTTCTGTGGCATATTATGGTATTTTATTTAATGTCTTTCTCTAATGTTGCCATAGGCTCTGTTTACCCCGTAGTGGTATAGACGTGATTTGCAGTATGCGTATGTAATGTTCTTACTCTGCATGTCATATGCGGCGATAGACTTAGTGTATTTGCCCCGTTAATTGGAAGGATAGGTATAAGCCGGTCAAATATAGGTAGACTTCTCGAATTATCGATTCGTTTAGGGTAGGTTTCGGTTTGGTTAATGTGATGCCTACCTTCTTTAAGTTGATTTAGGGTTCCCGGAGTAGATACAAAATATTTTCGTGACTTAAAACGGTGTTAGAATATTTAAATGGTTTGTAAACGAATTGCTATTTTGGATGCACTATTAAATTAAAATTGAATGTTCAGTTGACTGTAGGTAGAATTATGATTACAGTGTTTTGAATATCCAGATAGGGAATATTAAATTACTCTGATGTGATTATAGGTAACATTGCTTATAATGTACGCTAGATTTATAAGATTGTAAAGTCGGGGGGGTGCATAGTTATCTTTGAATGATTTCCATTAGGTTAAGAATACTAGTAAGGTTTTTAAGGTTGCAAGGTCGGGGGGGGTGTAATAAATACATTTGTTTTTAATTACAGTGATTATAGTAAGCTAGTGAACGGGGGTAGTGTTCTTGTGGGAAAAATTGATATTTTTAATAGGCTCTTTAGAGTAGTACGTGGCCGGGGCTTGATATTGAGGAACCCTTGTTATATTTGTCAGGAAATTTTACTACTAAGGCAGGCTCATGTGCTAATGCTAAGGCACTTAGGGTAGACAGAGACTGAAAAAAATAAAGTATGTATGCTCAGTTATAGCAAACTGATTAAGTTTTCGAACGGTAGTAATGACTAGTATGTATGTCGTGTTTACAAAATAAAAATAGGAATGTTATAAAAATTGTGTTCGAAAATCGATGATGTTGGAATTACAGCTACAGTATGCAACTGCTGCGAGTTTTTATGTTTAGTGACAGTTGTACCTATCTCGGAGTATTTAGATTGATTTACTGTATTAGTGAATGTACTCTTGTTCATTTTGATTTTTCATTACGGTTGTATGAGCTTTGTAGGTGCCTGTGAATACTTGGCAATAGTAAGTTATGTGTGTTATGTTTATGGAGGTATTTTAGTCAAAACATAAAAGTCATGTCATGGGGTTAATTAGGGTGCATTATTTTATTACATTGCGTAATAGTTGTAAGTATGTATTGAGTGTGAGTTATAGTTTGTCTTTCTTAGGCCTTCCAACAAAGACTGAGGATATCTAGAACTTTTACCATCTTCAGCTTTAAAATAAAACACAAGGTAGATATACCTATGATTGATAGATCTATGATATCATTAGGGAGGGGTATCAACTGATGACAAAGTTATATTATAATAGACTGATTCTATTTAGTGTAGGTAGGTATTACACCATGAGAAGGCGGGATGGCCACCGTTGGTCATAGGATTGTCTTTTTCAAATTTTGATTTAAAAATTGTAGTATATAGTATATAAGTATAGTTCAGTAATTATTTCTCTGTAGGAGGTGTCGGTTGATAGGACACGATCATGTCATTGTTTACTCTGGAATACTATTAAGTCTACATTAAATTTATTGTAGAAATTTGGACAAAGGCTGACTTTAAGTAAGTTTTAGTTGGTATTGAAATGCTTTCTTGTCCATCATTGATGCTTTCCTTTCTTATTTTATGCTGTCAGTATCATTAAGAAATACACTGACTCTAAGCTCGTATGTATTGGGGTTATTTTTAAATGTTGATTTTACTAAGATTTTTATAGGTACTCGTAAGATCAGTAAATTAGGTATGCAATATGGTGGGTAGGCCCGTTCAGGTGCCTCGGTAGGCGTCCTCTCATTCGGACAGGGGTTCTGTGCCCAGCGGTGGGACGTGTGTGGGCTGATGATGATTATGACGACGTTAGTTGTTAGATAATGATGTTTATGATAGTGGATAGTGATATTGATGATGATGATAGAAATAATGACGGTAAGTAGGTATGTTAGAGAATGTTATTACGTTTTTATATAAGTTCATATAGAGCAAGCTTTTAATCTTGCAATTTTCGTTTTTGTTTGTCTGTTTGTTTGGTTGTTTGTATGTTTGTTTATTGGCTAGAGTCCTGTAGGTCCAGGCCCGTTTACTTTAGGTACTTGTAATTCACATGTATGTATGGTTGTGTGTAAATGAGTTGATTGCACAAATTATAGCCAAGTAAAGTACCTATATCCTGTAATAATAAGAAGCTTCTGTAAAAATGTACCATCTTATTTGGTAATCCTGCCGCCAAGCAGCAGTACTATCACTGCTGTGTACAGCCGTAGGATAGTCGATAAAAGTACTGGCACAACACACCAGGTATTTCACCCTGATTCATTGAACTGGTAATGCATCTGCAAATGCTCCGGTGTTGCAGATGTCCGTGAGCGGTGGTGTTTGCTTACCATTGAGTTATTCACTTGCTAGTTTGTTTCCCTTGTTGAACATTTTTAGTAGGTAGGTGCCGAAAAGACTAGCTGCATCTTGCGACTTTGTCTGCAAAGAGTTTGTTTATCGCTAACCCGCAAGAGTTACGCAGGTTTAGGGATGAAAGGCACGCGTTATTTGCGTCTATAATTTATCGTTAGTTATAAATTTCATCCAGATTTATTCAGCCGTTCTGATGTGGAAAGAGTGGTATGCATTCATACGTCTGTACCACCCATACATCCATATCAACCAAGCACCCATGCGAAACTGTGGTTTTACATTTTTATTAGTAGGATAGTAGAATAGAATAAAATAGGGTAGGATAACATTTTGAAGTGATTATATCAATTGACTAATGATTCACGTTTTCTACCTCCTTTCCACAAGTACGATTGATAGTAGATCACACTTTGGTTCTAAATACGTAGCGGTTATTCATACTGTAGATAGGTAAAGTAGTTTATATCTAACTATCTAGTAGTGTACCTACTTACAGGTAGCTCCAGGGGTATTTGTATTGACAATAGAAGTTTATGTATATTCATTAGTATGCAGGGGCTTCATATAATGTATCAGTTAAATTTTAAACACATTTATGTGTTTTTGTTACGGCTTTTCCAGATTTCATACAATCTTATATTTGAACAACAAATATTATCATTAAAATTGGTTCAGCGGCTACTACTTAGATTTTAGATGCACAATTAGTGCCTTGTTTACATCACGACTTTGATAATACGTACGTATCATCACGCCTCCTTCTCATAGGGGTAGATAGGACTTGCTACGATATGCCTTATTTCACTTGCTACAATTCCAGAAGGATGATAATAATAATTTTGAACTTTAGTTCAATAGAATTTAGAAATTCCTGCCTTATTTAATTAGTACGAGTATGCTCTGTTTTGTTATTGTGAATTTGTCGTATGTTAAACATTTTCGTAGCCGAACATATTTCATAAAGAAAATAGGTTTCGTACATAATTGTAAGTATGTGAATGTGGGTATGTATGTATGTATGTTTATATGTACCTATGTATGTAAGTAGACTAGTGAAAATAACAATCCAGTGTTAATAGAGCCCGGTGCCTAAGTAAAACGAAGATAGTGTGAGGTCGTTTTATATTTGTAGATTACGAAGACAGATAGACATGGAAACGTGTCTAGTGCAAGTTTATAGGTATGCAGGTACATGGTTAGGCTGGTATCTAGTGTTCACTATGAACGGCCGTATCTATGATAGTCCAGTGACAAAAGATCCCTGCCCTTAAGCAAAATGTACGTAGTGTGGACTCATTTTATATTGGTTATTGGCATGTAAGCACATGTGTTGGGGATCTGGTAGGTCGCTGCAGTCAGCCTCAGGTTTTGCTCTCCCTTCTCAGTCTCTATCAATTCCTGCCTATATTGGGGTCTAGTACAAAGCAGGGCAGAATGACTGGTTATTATTTGATATTTATAACAATAATTTTATTGTGCCCGTTACGATTAAGCGGATGCTTGTCCTAAGGGAATGACTCGATATAATTATGTACAAAAACTTAAAACCTATTCGATAGGGGGCAGCACAGATGCTGCACGGTCCGGCGCATCTTGTAGAGGCGCTTAGAGCTTTCTTGAACTATGCTCGGGGTTACGTTTGATACTTCGTGTGACGTTCGCTAGGTGGCGCCGCGGTGCGTGAGCACATGTTTTAACAAATTATTTTAGCTACGCAAATTTTTAAACTTTTATAGAAATTCCTGTAATCAATAAATAGAGTAATTATGGTGTGACCAACTGATTTACACACACACTTAGAACTCTTAAAACTCGACACTCGAGTCAACTTTACAATTTCATTGTTTTCTTTTCGTGTAGAAAGTATCATTTGCAATTATTTTCTGCTTTCAGAAATAATTCTAAATATTTTATTATCGTTCAGTTCTTAATTACTAATGCAGTTCTTGTTTAACAGTTTACCAAGTAAGCCTTATTATAGCGTATACGTTCACAGAAATAAGATGCGAACAGACGTAGCAACCGATTACTCAGGTTTTCCTTTAAAGTACAGGTAGTACGGAACTCTAAAAAAGATGAGCACACTTAGTAGGAGTCTACCACTCTCATTCAACTTTACAATTCACACTTTATCTTTTAATTCTTGAGGAAATTTACTCTTTGATGACATTGTGTCAGTAAATTAACAGTATATCAAGTTGGCCTTTGCTATAGCGTAATCATTCGCAAATACAAAAAGCGAACATAATTAGTAACCCAGTATGTCAAATACTTAAGGTCGAGTTTTGTCTAACAAAATATTGACTCAACACCGTGGCAGTGCGCTCACATAAAATAGTGAAGGGTAGTTTGATCGGACCAGCGCAGTACAGCGCATGCCTACCCTTATTTTAAGTAATAACACTAATAACTATTGAATTGGAATTGCGTTTCGCTTTATGACTTTAGATTGATAACTTATAGTAGGCTAAGTTTAAACAAAATTAAAATACCTAATTGTTTATTTTAAACTTACTTAATGCGTAGTGAAAATAGTTAAGTATACATTTTGAAAGTTTATACTATGAAAAGCTCGATACGCATTAACCTAATTTGTTGTATGTTTGTTCATAACGCCATCTAGTGTGCGTAGTTGATTATAGTGTAAACTCGGTTGGCGGTTACTTGAGTAGTAGGAATTTTGAATATTTTAGATAGATCACTGCGTTGACTGATTATCACAATATTATCCATTTGGAAAAAATACATGAATTTGTGTCAACTGTAGGGAAGTAATGATTATTTTGACGTAAGAGGTACTTGCATAAATGTTACACTCACTTGTTCTTTTCTGTTCTTAACCTTATTCATGAATGCGTACACCATATTCACGCATTACCTATCGGTTTCATACGTTATCTACCTATAGTCTATCTGAGTTTATGATTGAGTTGGTGGTTATTTGGGCATAGTACCTAGAGTATTTTGAATGGTTTGTTCTGAATTTAATTAGGTACCTTATTACTGGAAATGTAAGTACGGATGTCTTGTTCTCAGCGATCATCTTCTCTGGATATTTTACATTAATATTTTCAGGATTAAATCTTTTTCTTAGTATTTAGTTAAGTCTATCCAATTGTTCAACGACATCGTCTAGGTTCTGCGCGGGCTTTGTGTGGGTTGGAGACTTCACCTATTAATTTGCTCCGCGGGTTTTCTCACGTTACCCTGTTTGAATTCTGGAAGACTCTGGGGGGTGCGAACCCTGCCACGAGTTGGGTCGCAGGCTAGAACACTGAGCTACCACGGGTTTAGTCTAATTATAAGTCTTAGCTTTAAGATCATAGAATTAATGCATTAAGTTTATCATAAGGTTACGTTATGCTAATTATAGGATAGAGCAGATATAAGTGCGGGAAAATAATTTAAAGTTAGTAGATTTGACTTGTGCCGGTGGAAAGCGATTGGCTCTTACAAATAAGTAGGATGGATGGATAAATTATTAAATTAAGTTAATTTGATTTAATTAGGATGAAAACGGTTGCCTTGCTACTCCGTAATATAGGGTGTTGGACGGCTTTGCCTGCGTGTTTTATATTTTCGATTTTCAAGTTGCGTGTCAGTGCGCATATTGCACAGACAAGGTTGTTTTGCACTTGTTGCGAGATGTGGTGATGTAATTGTTTTTATCCATATGTATGAATCTTCGAAAAATAACGACTGATTCAGCCCGTTATATATATACCACTTACGTCTAAGTTACCTGATAAGATTGCTGATTTGGTGTAGCTAGGTATGGAATTGCGATTGGAATGGGGAAGGAAGAACAAGGTTGTGTATTGATGTTATGTTGACTTCTTGACGAGACCAAAATGACGTTATGCTATAGTATGAGGGGCTGCAGCAACTTAGCAATTTTGGGGTTAATAAGGACGGTTTATTGGCATTCAACCCTTGAACAGCACACTCCAAATGATTTTCCAGTGCGAATGGAGTTAGGTTAAGTCAAATTGACATCAGCTATGAGGCTGGCACCAGAATATCATTACTTTACATGTGGTGCAACCAAGCAGAAGCTAGGATGCAATGCTTAAATCTTCACACACTACACACTCACCGAAGGAATAGCGATTACTGTATTGAAGGGACCTTTCGAGTGAGACTATTGATTAACGGATGGTTATGGCCCAACATCTATTAACGTAGTCTGGTTTTGGAAGGGATTTTTCCGGAATTTCCATATTCGGTCGATATGCAGGAGCAAGACTGGTATGGCGGGACTGGTCATACGTGCTACTAGAGCCGTGGATTGTTCTCACAAAACAGTCTCCCTATCTAAGACTAGACTGCCTTGTGAGGGTGATAATCGTTCATAATTATTTAGTCGTAAATTTGATGGGTTCAATTTTTGCTTTAGTTACTACCTTACGGTTTAAATACACACCACACATTCCAAATACACTCATGGGAAAAATGCTATTAAATTAAGAGTGATCAATTTTGAAGGTTCATATATTTGTGAATACAAGAGAGTTTAACTGTTTACTTCAGTTTATCAGCTTGTCAGCTTTCCACTTGCGCAAACATTGGGGGGTGGTTGTAACGGTACATAGCGTATTTTACCGTTAATTTCACAAATATATGTTTGGGCGTTGCCCATAGTCAATTAATAATATTAGAATTATACAATTAATATATTATGTAAGCCTTTCCTTTTCCTTTTTATAAGATGTATAGACTAAATAATAATTAATCTGGAATTTCTGTACGAGGGTGATAACTGGATGAGTAGGAATGTACTAAATATTACATAAAGGCTGAGTAGACTATACAGGTAGTATATGACACCAAAATGTTCGATAATTGCGTAAACAGCATCGTACGTGCTTCCTCGCGACTAGAATGAATTGACGTAATTTTCATTGATCGTGTTGTTTCATGTTGTTTGTATCTGAGGAGCATTCTATCTCTTTCACACGCTAGCCTAACCACAAAACAGGTGTGTATGTAAGTGTATGTGTACGGTCCGAGGCTCACGGGGAATAGCGAAATTCGACCTTATTGGGTAGAGCGTAACGATCGATTTGGTTCAATTGTCGAATGAATTGACGTAATTTTCATTGACCGTGTTGTTTCATGTTGTTTGTATCTGAGGTGCATTCTATCTTGTTCACACGCTAACAGATGTGTATGTAGTTGTTTGTGTACGGTCCGAGGCTCACGGGAAATAGCGAAATTCGACCCTATTGTGTAGCGCGTAACGATCGGTTTGGTTCAAATGTCGGAGATGTTTGAGATGTCGCTAAAAACCGCAATGTCGTTTATGTTGCAGAAATAGCCGATGTCTGAGATGATGCAGACTTAACGAGTATAAAAGGAACGGTTCTTTCAGGGATCGGGATTAGTTGTTTTCGGAATTTCTTCAAGCGAGGTCTTGCTGTTGTAAGCGATATCGGTTCGCAGTTTATTTACTTTGACAAAGTTTAATTATTTAGTTTAATTATTTAACGTAGTTTAATTGTTTAATTATTTATCGTGTTTCGCAATCAGTGTTCGTGAACCAATTACCATACCAACCTCACCAGTATCCTTGATCCTTCCCTAATCCGATTTCTCTGCGGCCAGGACACCTTTAGCCGTCAGTATCATGATCGGTGCCCTGAGTCCGGGGTATCGGCAGAGAAATTACCACCATCATCGTCATTATCATGACGTTTGATTATTGGCCATGAGTTCTGATTGTGTATTCTAAATCTGTCACGCTTGAAGTAGGGACTTTACGGGACGAGGTTCCCGGCCCCAAGGCAACCTAGCGGTGTTAACAAAGCTTGGGGTTTAACGTCTTTCGGGACGGAGTCAGGCGTTGGGGATCGACCTGGCGCTCGTCTGCAGTATGGCAGTCGGGAAACTTCCCCCTAGCGTTATCAGGCTCTGTGTATCTGCTGGTCAGTGCATAGGACTGGTAGCGTTGGTCTCCATATCTATATATTTATTTATTCGCACAACTATCTCTCCGCCCTACTCCATTCGCAACCTGGTTTCGGCCAGCGGATGGGGTTAATACACATGGCGTAGGAAAAAGGGTTAGGTACACACCGAGGATGCCACCTCATCCCCCTAGTTAGTTCAGCTTAGTCACACTACACACCACGCAATTAATGTAAATGTGAGGTAACCATCACCTCTAGCTGTGAGATATACAAATGTCGCATAGGATTCTTATTAGACATGGATAGGATTCGTAGGTTATTAGGGTGTACTATTTTCAGGGTTCCTGATTTACGCAGCTGTCACAGAAGAAATACTGAGTGAGTGATTTCTTTGTTTTGTGTTACCTTGTTTGTGATATGTGAGCTTAGGCTGATATCATGCAGTGTTACTTATTCATTATGTCTGTATTCAACGGTCATATGAATTACTTACTTTTGAATCATTTACTTTCACTAATTGTTGAATTTGCCTTGGCTGGATTGTTTAGAGGGTAGATTAATCAAAACCTCATTTGAAACCAATTTTACGTCGTCAAGACTCGCATGTAGTTGTTATACCTAGATCGGGAAGCACTACAAATGCATTGAGAGTCATCACCACCATCATCATCTAAATTATGATCAATTAATAGTGGAAATGGAATCTGCTATCATCATCACATGATTGATTTACCTTGTGAAACTATTCTTTGCGATCGCAAAGTTACTACAATAACAGTGTACATGTTATTTATTAGACTTGTAAATTGAAGTCTTTATTAAAGTGAGTAATTTCATATCACTATTGAATCATGGACGGGGAGACCATACCTCATCCGGTAGCGCATTGGTTTGGCTAGTTGCCTATATCGAAGTACAGTATGAAGTCATACAGTAGTGAAATAATACTACTCGAAATCAAACTCAGACTGCTGTTCTCTATTAAAGGGAACCCAAACTCATGCCTATTAAGGTCTACTGTGACGGTCGGGGATAAGGGGGGGAAATAAATAATATATCACATATCTTTTATAACTGTGTTTATAGCGTGCACTTCTATTTTCCACTGACAATATGATTTTGTGTACATACTTATTTTCTAGCAGCGGACTTCCTTAAGTTGATCATAAGTTGATCAGTATCTCAGCATAACGTCTAATAGACAAATTTACAGGTTATCTACATTCTGTTAGATCCATGAAAGCACATTTTGTCTTAAAGTATAAATATCTAAAATGCAAGCGCGTGTGTAGTAAAGTATTCTGTATTTACATTCCTTAGTTCTCCATGAAACTTTAATTATAACATGTTTCCTTGCTACGCTATTAGCCATCGATTTACTTACTTTACCGTATACTACTACTTGACGATCTTTATAATTTATTAATTATGTTCGACTTATTTCCATACTTGCCCAAATGATCACCTAACTATATACTTTATGCTTCATTGACTCGACTTAAAACACCTTTCAATCAGATAACTTAATCGTTATTTCCTTTAGTCAGCGTAAACAAAAATCCTTTAAGTAATGTGTTGCTAGCCGTCGCGTATATATGATGGATTTAATTTGTAGGTAGATCAATCTTTACTCGTCACTAAACGTTCCCAGGGTTACATAGGATGCGGACACAACGAAGGGTATTTAATTTAATTACTAGACGATTCACGCACTAGACGATCACATGGCCATATCTTCAATAAATCACGTATCACGACCAGTATAGGTTTGTTAGGCTTTCACGACATATATATTTTATTAGTAGGCGGTTTTATTTACCTTCTATAGTAAGTACGCGTTGGATTGAGCTATGTAGCTTAGGTACGTTAGGCGCGTTATTAGGCGTTATTAGAATTAATTCGAAATAAATTTAAATGTCAGTTTTTTTAAATACATATTTTTAATATTTGAGAAATTTTAGAGTAGGGGGGGGGGGGGATGTTTTGTTACAGTGGTGCCGTGACCAGGATTTAGGATTATCTTAGGTCCTGGTTTATTTAGGTCATATATCAATATTCGTTAACTGATAATACTTAGCTCAATTCAGGATTTTTATTATTTCTTATCGTAATAGGATGTTACTTTTAGCTCGTATTTTATAAGTCTGTTTGTCCCTTAAACTTTCAACTTAGGTAGGCTACCTAGGAACTGTCCAACAGTCGCTTTTTTATAAAAAGCAATTGTTGGACACAGTGTTGCCGTGTAATGGAAAAGTGAGAGTAAGGATTGGTATTTTTTATAGGTTACTAAAATATATTATTAGTTGGATATAGTTCAATTAAACAGTAACCTTCAGAATAAAAATTTAATATTGATCTTTACATAAATTTCTAAATAATTACTGTAGCATTTTATTTTCACAACACTTATTATAAGCATTTATAGTTAAAGTTCTGTTATGATATTTGATAGTCACGTTTCGTCTCGATGTTTTCACATTCTCTTTGTTCACTTTGCACTTAACATTACCTTATCACTATTGTCGTAAACTTTCATTGCTCCACGTCATCCCATAGTTCCATTGGTTCATGATCTCGCTCATTCATTGCGTTCCATGAAGATCTTTACTAATTCTTATCCACTTCGCACCCTTACCTTTAGATATAAACAATTTTCGTTGTAGGTAGGATACCGCTTGCTAACTAACAACCATTTTTGCACTTTACGTTGTAAACTCTGTTCTTTTTCACAAAACTTCTTAGGTTCACTTGTAGTTGATGTATGCACTTATATGTTACGTTCGGTCATTATTGGTACCGTGTAAATTTAATTTATCCACTTGCACTCTTACTTTAAACGACGTCCGTTGTAGGTAGGATACTGCTAGCTAACTAACAATAATGTTAACATTTTACGTTGGTAGGATTATATTTTAATGAACAATTACACTGTTGCGTTCGCCTTATTGAGTCGCCGAACTTGTCTCAAACTAGTTTAACCAACAAAAATCTTGTATTTTTGCACTTACGTTACTTTAGGTTTATCTGATCTTAATCTAGGGGTCCTACGGATACACTATGACCCATTCGTGGATCTTTTGTGTAATTATTTTAGGGTTATTACTATTAAAATAGGTGCTTTCGATCTCTTAGATTGTGTTTTTTACTTCTGTGGCATATTATGGTATTTTATTTAATGTCTTTCTCTAATGTTGCCATAGGCTCTGTTTACCCCGTAGTGGTATAGACGTGATTTGCAGTATGCGTATGTAATGTTCTTACTCTGCATGTCATATGCGGCGATAGACTTAGTGTATTTGCCCCGTTAATTGGAAGGATAGGTATAAGCCGGTCAAATATAGGTAGACTTCTCGAATTATCGATTCGTTTAGGGTAGGTTTCGGTTTGGTTAATGTGATGCCTACCTTCTTTAAGTTGATTTAGGGTTCCCGGAGTAGATACAAAATATTTTCGTGACTTAAAACGGTGTTAGAATATTTAAATGGTTTGTAAACGAATTGCTATTTTGGATGCACTATTAAATTAAAATTGAATGTTCAGTTGACTGTAGGTAGAATTATGATTACAGTGTTTTGAATATCCAGATAGGGAATATTAAATTACTCTGATGTGATTATAGGTAACATTGCTTATAATGTACGCTAGATTTATAAGATTGTAAAGTCGGGGGGGTGCATAGTTATCTTTGAATGATTTCCATTAGGTTAAGAATACTAGTAAGGTTTTTAAGGTTGCAAGGTCGGGGGGGGTGTAATAAATACATTTGTTTTTAATTACAGTGATTATAGTAAGCTAGTGAACGGGGGTAGTGTTCTTGTGGGAAAAATTGATATTTTTAATAGGCTCTTTAGAGTAGTACGTGGCCGGGGCTTGATATTGAGGAACCCTTGTTATATTTGTCAGGAAATTTTACTACTAAGGCAGGCTCATGTGCTAATGCTAAGGCACTTAGGGTAGACAGAGACTGAAAAAAATAAAGTATGTATGCTCAGTTATAGCAAACTGATTAAGTTTTCGAACGGTAGTAATGACTAGTATGTATGTCGTGTTTACAAAATAAAAATAGGAATGTTATAAAAATTGTGTTCGAAAATCGATGATGTTGGAATTACAGCTACAGTATGCAACTGCTGCGAGTTTTTATGTTTAGTGACAGTTGTACCTATCTCGGAGTATTTAGATTGATTTACTGTATTAGTGAATGTACTCTTGTTCATTTTGATTTTTCATTACGGTTGTATGAGCTTTGTAGGTGCCTGTGAATACTTGGCAATAGTAAGTTATGTGTGTTATGTTTATGGAGGTATTTTAGTCAAAACATAAAAGTCATGTCATGGGGTTAATTAGGGTGCATTATTTTATTACATTGCGTAATAGTTGTAAGTATGTATTGAGTGTGAGTTATAGTTTGTCTTTCTTAGGCCTTCCAACAAAGACTGAGGATATCTAGAACTTTTACCATCTTCAGCTTTAAAATAAAACACAAGGTAGATATACCTATGATTGATAGATCTATGATATCATTAGGGAGGGGTATCAACTGATGACAAAGTTATATTATAATAGACTGATTCTATTTAGTGTAGGTAGGTATTACACCATGAGAAGGCGGGATGGCCACCGTTGGTCATAGGATTGTCTTTTTCAAATTTTGATTTAAAAATTGTAGTATATAGTATATAAGTATAGTTCAGTAATTATTTCTCTGTAGGAGGTGTCGGTTGATAGGACACGATCATGTCATTGTTTACTCTGGAATACTATTAAGTCTACATTAAATTTATTGTAGAAATTTGGACAAAGGCTGACTTTAAGTAAGTTTTAGTTGGTATTGAAATGCTTTCTTGTCCATCATTGATGCTTTCCTTTCTTATTTTATGCTGTCAGTATCATTAAGAAATACACTGACTCTAAGCTCGTATGTATTGGGGTTATTTTTAAATGTTGATTTTACTAAGATTTTTATAGGTACTCGTAAGATCAGTAAATTAGGTATGCAATATGGTGGGTAGGCCCGTTCAGGTGCCTCGGTAGGCGTCCTCTCATTCGGACAGGGGTTCTGTGCCCAGCGGTGGGACGTGTGTGGGCTGATGATGATTATGACGACGTTAGTTGTTAGATAATGATGTTTATGATAGTGGATAGTGATATTGATGATGATGATAGAAATAATGACGGTAAGTAGGTATGTTAGAGAATGTTATTACGTTTTTATATAAGTTCATATAGAGCAAGCTTTTAATCTTGCAATTTTCGTTTTTGTTTGTCTGTTTGTTTGGTTGTTTGTATGTTTGTTTATTGGCTAGAGTCCTGTAGGTCCAGGCCCGTTTACTTTAGGTACTTGTAATTCACATGTATGTATGGTTGTGTGTAAATGAGTTGATTGCACAAATTATAGCCAAGTAAAGTACCTATATCCTGTAATAATAAGAAGCTTCTGTAAAAATGTACCATCTTATTTGGTAATCCTGCCGCCAAGCAGCAGTACTATCACTGCTGTGTACAGCCGTAGGATAGTCGATAAAAGTACTGGCACAACACACCAGGTATTTCACCCTGATTCATTGAACTGGTAATGCATCTGCAAATGCTCCGGTGTTGCAGATGTCCGTGAGCGGTGGTGTTTGCTTACCATTGAGTTATTCACTTGCTAGTTTGTTTCCCTTGTTGAACATTTTTAGTAGGTAGGTGCCGAAAAGACTAGCTGCATCTTGCGACTTTGTCTGCAAAGAGTTTGTTTATCGCTAACCCGCAAGAGTTACGCAGGTTTAGGGATGAAAGGCACGCGTTATTTGCGTCTATAATTTATCGTTAGTTATAAATTTCATCCAGATTTATTCAGCCGTTCTGATGTGGAAAGAGTGGTATGCATTCATACGTCTGTACCACCCATACATCCATATCAACCAAGCACCCATGCGAAACTGTGGTTTTACATTTTTATTAGTAGGATAGTAGAATAGAATAAAATAGGGTAGGATAACATTTTGAAGTGATTATATCAATTGACTAATGATTCACGTTTTCTACCTCCTTTCCACAAGTACGATTGATAGTAGATCACACTTTGGTTCTAAATACGTAGCGGTTATTCATACTGTAGATAGGTAAAGTAGTTTATATCTAACTATCTAGTAGTGTACCTACTTACAGGTAGCTCCAGGGGTATTTGTATTGACAATAGAAGTTTATGTATATTCATTAGTATGCAGGGGCTTCATATAATGTATCAGTTAAATTTTAAACACATTTATGTGTTTTTGTTACGGCTTTTCCAGATTTCATACAATCTTATATTTGAACAACAAATATTATCATTAAAATTGGTTCAGCGGCTACTACTTAGATTTTAGATGCACAATTAGTGCCTTGTTTACATCACGACTTTGATAATACGTACGTATCATCACGCCTCCTTCTCATAGGGGTAGATAGGACTTGCTACGATATGCCTTATTTCACTTGCTACAATTCCAGAAGGATGATAATAATAATTTTGAACTTTAGTTCAATAGAATTTAGAAATTCCTGCCTTATTTAATTAGTACGAGTATGCTCTGTTTTGTTATTGTGAATTTGTCGTATGTTAAACATTTTCGTAGCCGAACATATTTCATAAAGAAAATAGGTTTCGTACATAATTGTAAGTATGTGAATGTGGGTATGTATGTATGTATGTTTATATGTACCTATGTATGTAAGTAGACTAGTGAAAATAACAATCCAGTGTTAATAGAGCCCGGTGCCTAAGTAAAACGAAGATAGTGTGAGGTCGTTTTATATTTGTAGATTACGAAGACAGATAGACATGGAAACGTGTCTAGTGCAAGTTTATAGGTATGCAGGTACATGGTTAGGCTGGTATCTAGTGTTCACTATGAACGGCCGTATCTATGATAGTCCAGTGACAAAAGATCCCTGCCCTTAAGCAAAATGTACGTAGTGTGGACTCATTTTATATTGGTTATTGGCATGTAAGCACATGTGTTGGGGATCTGGTAGGTCGCTGCAGTCAGCCTCAGGTTTTGCTCTCCCTTCTCAGTCTCTATCAATTCCTGCCTATATTGGGGTCTAGTACAAAGCAGGGCAGAATGACTGGTTATTATTTGATATTTATAACAATAATTTTATTGTGCCCGTTACGATTAAGCGGATGCTTGTCCTAAGGGAATGACTCGATATAATTATGTACAAAAACTTAAAACCTATTCGATAGGGGGCAGCACAGATGCTGCACGGTCCGGCGCATCTTGTAGAGGCGCTTAGAGCTTTCTTGAACTATGCTCGGGGTTACGTTTGATACTTCGTGTGACGTTCGCTAGGTGGCGCCGCGGTGCGTGAGCACATGTTTTAACAAATTATTTTAGCTACGCAAATTTTTAAACTTTTATAGAAATTCCTGTAATCAATAAATAGAGTAATTATGGTGTGACCAACTGATTTACACACACACTTAGAACTCTTAAAACTCGACACTCGAGTCAACTTTACAATTTCATTGTTTTCTTTTCGTGTAGAAAGTATCATTTGCAATTATTTTCTGCTTTCAGAAATAATTCTAAATATTTTATTATCGTTCAGTTCTTAATTACTAATGCAGTTCTTGTTTAACAGTTTACCAAGTAAGCCTTATTATAGCGTATACGTTCACAGAAATAAGATGCGAACAGACGTAGCAACCGATTACTCAGGTTTTCCTTTAAAGTACAGGTAGTACGGAACTCTAAAAAAGATGAGCACACTTAGTAGGAGTCTACCACTCTCATTCAACTTTACAATTCACACTTTATCTTTTAATTCTTGAGGAAATTTACTCTTTGATGACATTGTGTCAGTAAATTAACAGTATATCAAGTTGGCCTTTGCTATAGCGTAATCATTCGCAAATACAAAAAGCGAACATAATTAGTAACCCAGTATGTCAAATACTTAAGGTCGAGTTTTGTCTAACAAAATATTGACTCAACACCGTGGCAGTGCGCTCACATAAAATAGTGAAGGGTAGTTTGATCGGACCAGCGCAGTACAGCGCATGCCTACCCTTATTTTAAGTAATAACACTAATAACTATTGAATTGGAATTGCGTTTCGCTTTATGACTTTAGATTGATAACTTATAGTAGGCTAAGTTTAAACAAAATTAAAATACCTAATTGTTTATTTTAAACTTACTTAATGCGTAGTGAAAATAGTTAAGTATACATTTTGAAAGTTTATACTATGAAAAGCTCGATACGCATTAACCTAATTTGTTGTATGTTTGTTCATAACGCCATCTAGTGTGCGTAGTTGATTATAGTGTAAACTCGGTTGGCGGTTACTTGAGTAGTAGGAATTTTGAATATTTTAGATAGATCACTGCGTTGACTGATTATCACAATATTATCCATTTGGAAAAAATACATGAATTTGTGTCAACTGTAGGGAAGTAATGATTATTTTGACGTAAGAGGTACTTGCATAAATGTTACACTCACTTGTTCTTTTCTGTTCTTAACCTTATTCATGAATGCGTACACCATATTCACGCATTACCTATCGGTTTCATACGTTATCTACCTATAGTCTATCTGAGTTTATGATTGAGTTGGTGGTTATTTGGGCATAGTACCTAGAGTATTTTGAATGGTTTGTTCTGAATTTAATTAGGTACCTTATTACTGGAAATGTAAGTACGGATGTCTTGTTCTCAGCGATCATCTTCTCTGGATATTTTACATTAATATTTTCAGGATTAAATCTTTTTCTTAGTATTTAGTTAAGTCTATCCAATTGTTCAACGACATCGTCTAGGTTCTGCGCGGGCTTTGTGTGGGTTGGAGACTTCACCTATTAATTTGCTCCGCGGGTTTTCTCACGTTACCCTGTTTGAATTCTGGAAGACTCTGGGGGGTGCGAACCCTGCCACGAGTTGGGTCGCAGGCTAGAACACTGAGCTACCACGGGTTTAGTCTAATTATAAGTCTTAGCTTTAAGATCATAGAATTAATGCATTAAGTTTATCATAAGGTTACGTTATGCTAATTATAGGATAGAGCAGATATAAGTGCGGGAAAATAATTTAAAGTTAGTAGATTTGACTTGTGCCGGTGGAAAGCGATTGGCTCTTACAAATAAGTAGGATGGATGGATAAATTATTAAATTAAGTTAATTTGATTTAATTAGGATGAAAACGGTTGCCTTGCTACTCCGTAATATAGGGTGTTGGACGGCTTTGCCTGCGTGTTTTATATTTTCGATTTTCAAGTTGCGTGTCAGTGCGCATATTGCACAGACAAGGTTGTTTTGCACTTGTTGCGAGATGTGGTGATGTAATTGTTTTTATCCATATGTATGAATCTTCGAAAAATAACGACTGATTCAGCCCGTTATATATATACCACTTACGTCTAAGTTACCTGATAAGATTGCTGATTTGGTGTAGCTAGGTATGGAATTGCGATTGGAATGGGGAAGGAAGAACAAGGTTGTGTATTGATGTTATGTTGACTTCTTGACGAGACCAAAATGACGTTATGCTATAGTATGAGGGGCTGCAGCAACTTAGCAATTTTGGGGTTAATAAGGACGGTTTATTGGCATTCAACCCTTGAACAGCACACTCCAAATGATTTTCCAGTGCGAATGGAGTTAGGTTAAGTCAAATTGACATCAGCTATGAGGCTGGCACCAGAATATCATTACTTTACATGTGGTGCAACCAAGCAGAAGCTAGGATGCAATGCTTAAATCTTCACACACTACACACTCACCGAAGGAATAGCGATTACTGTATTGAAGGGACCTTTCGAGTGAGACTATTGATTAACGGATGGTTATGGCCCAACATCTATTAACGTAGTCTGGTTTTGGAAGGGATTTTTCCGGAATTTCCATATTCGGTCGATATGCAGGAGCAAGACTGGTATGGCGGGACTGGTCATACGTGCTACTAGAGCCGTGGATTGTTCTCACAAAACAGTCTCCCTATCTAAGACTAGACTGCCTTGTGAGGGTGATAATCGTTCATAATTATTTAGTCGTAAATTTGATGGGTTCAATTTTTGCTTTAGTTACTACCTTACGGTTTAAATACACACCACACATTCCAAATACACTCATGGGAAAAATGCTATTAAATTAAGAGTGATCAATTTTGAAGGTTCATATATTTGTGAATACAAGAGAGTTTAACTGTTTACTTCAGTTTATCAGCTTGTCAGCTTTCCACTTGCGCAAACATTGGGGGGTGGTTGTAACGGTACATAGCGTATTTTACCGTTAATTTCACAAATATATGTTTGGGCGTTGCCCATAGTCAATTAATAATATTAGAATTATACAATTAATATATTATGTAAGCCTTTCCTTTTCCTTTTTATAAGATGTATAGACTAAATAATAATTAATCTGGAATTTCTGTACGAGGGTGATAACTGGATGAGTAGGAATGTACTAAATATTACATAAAGGCTGAGTAGACTATACAGGTAGTATATGACACCAAAATGTTCGATAATTGCGTAAACAGCATCGTACGTGCTTCCTCGCGACTAGAATGAATTGACGTAATTTTCATTGATCGTGTTGTTTCATGTTGTTTGTATCTGAGGAGCATTCTATCTCTTTCACACGCTAGCCTAACCACAAAACAGGTGTGTATGTAAGTGTATGTGTACGGTCCGAGGCTCACGGGGAATAGCGAAATTCGACCTTATTGGGTAGAGCGTAACGATCGATTTGGTTCAATTGTCGAATGAATTGACGTAATTTTCATTGACCGTGTTGTTTCATGTTGTTTGTATCTGAGGTGCATTCTATCTTGTTCACACGCTAACAGATGTGTATGTAGTTGTTTGTGTACGGTCCGAGGCTCACGGGAAATAGCGAAATTCGACCCTATTGTGTAGCGCGTAACGATCGGTTTGGTTCAAATGTCGGAGATGTTTGAGATGTCGCTAAAAACCGCAATGTCGTTTATGTTGCAGAAATAGCCGATGTCTGAGATGATGCAGACTTAACGAGTATAAAAGGAACGGTTCTTTCAGGGATCGGGATTAGTTGTTTTCGGAATTTCTTCAAGCGAGGTCTTGCTGTTGTAAGCGATATCGGTTCGCAGTTTATTTACTTTGACAAAGTTTAATTATTTAGTTTAATTATTTAACGTAGTTTAATTGTTTAATTATTTATCGTGTTTCGCAATCAGTGTTCGTGAACCAATTACCATACCAACCTCACCAGTATCCTTGATCCTTCCCTAATCCGATTTCTCTGCGGCCAGGACACCTTTAGCCGTCAGTATCATGATCGGTGCCCTGAGTCCGGGGTATCGGCAGAGAAATTACCACCATCATCGTCATTATCATGACGTTTGATTATTGGCCATGAGTTCTGATTGTGTATTCTAAATCTGTCACGCTTGAAGTAGGGACTTTACGGGACGAGGTTCCCGGCCCCAAGGCAACCTAGCGGTGTTAACAAAGCTTGGGGTTTAACGTCTTTCGGGACGGAGTCAGGCGTTGGGGATCGACCTGGCGCTCGTCTGCAGTATGGCAGTCGGGAAACTTCCCCCTAGCGTTATCAGGCTCTGTGTATCTGCTGGTCAGTGCATAGGACTGGTAGCGTTGGTCTCCATATCTATATATTTATTTATTCGCACAACTATCTCTCCGCCCTACTCCATTCGCAACCTGGTTTCGGCCAGCGGATGGGGTTAATACACATGGCGTAGGAAAAAGGGTTAGGTACACACCGAGGATGCCACCTCATCCCCCTAGTTAGTTCAGCTTAGTCACACTACACACCACGCAATTAATGTAAATGTGAGGTAACCATCACCTCTAGCTGTGAGATATACAAATGTCGCATAGGATTCTTATTAGACATGGATAGGATTCGTAGGTTATTAGGGTGTACTATTTTCAGGGTTCCTGATTTACGCAGCTGTCACAGAAGAAATACTGAGTGAGTGATTTCTTTGTTTTGTGTTACCTTGTTTGTGATATGTGAGCTTAGGCTGATATCATGCAGTGTTACTTATTCATTATGTCTGTATTCAACGGTCATATGAATTACTTACTTTTGAATCATTTACTTTCACTAATTGTTGAATTTGCCTTGGCTGGATTGTTTAGAGGGTAGATTAATCAAAACCTCATTTGAAACCAATTTTACGTCGTCAAGACTCGCATGTAGTTGTTATACCTAGATCGGGAAGCACTACAAATGCATTGAGAGTCATCACCACCATCATCATCTAAATTATGATCAATTAATAGTGGAAATGGAATCTGCTATCATCATCACATGATTGATTTACCTTGTGAAACTATTCTTTGCGATCGCAAAGTTACTACAATAACAGTGTACATGTTATTTATTAGACTTGTAAATTGAAGTCTTTATTAAAGTGAGTAATTTCATATCACTATTGAATCATGGACGGGGAGACCATACCTCATCCGGTAGCGCATTGGTTTGGCTAGTTGCCTATATCGAAGTACAGTATGAAGTCATACAGTAGTGAAATAATACTACTCGAAATCAAACTCAGACTGCTGTTCTCTATTAAAGGGAACCCAAACTCATGCCTATTAAGGTCTACTGTGACGGTCGGGGATAAGGGGGGGAAATAAATAATATATCACATATCTTTTATAACTGTGTTTATAGCGTGCACTTCTATTTTCCACTGACAATATGATTTTGTGTACATACTTATTTTCTAGCAGCGGACTTCCTTAAGTTGATCATAAGTTGATCAGTATCTCAGCATAACGTCTAATAGACAAATTTACAGGTTATCTACATTCTGTTAGATCCATGAAAGCACATTTTGTCTTAAAGTATAAATATCTAAAATGCAAGCGCGTGTGTAGTAAAGTATTCTGTATTTACATTCCTTAGTTCTCCATGAAACTTTAATTATAACATGTTTCCTTGCTACGCTATTAGCCATCGATTTACTTACTTTACCGTATACTACTACTTGACGATCTTTATAATTTATTAATTATGTTCGACTTATTTCCATACTTGCCCAAATGATCACCTAACTATATACTTTATGCTTCATTGACTCGACTTAAAACACCTTTCAATCAGATAACTTAATCGTTATTTCCTTTAGTCAGCGTAAACAAAAATCCTTTAAGTAATGTGTTGCTAGCCGTCGCGTATATATGATGGATTTAATTTGTAGGTAGATCAATCTTTACTCGTCACTAAACGTTCCCAGGGTTACATAGGATGCGGACACAACGAAGGGTATTTAATTTAATTACTAGACGATTCACGCACTAGACGATCACATGGCCATATCTTCAATAAATCACGTATCACGACCAGTATAGGTTTGTTAGGCTTTCACGACATATATATTTTATTAGTAGGCGGTTTTATTTACCTTCTATAGTAAGTACGCGTTGGATTGAGCTATGTAGCTTAGGTACGTTAGGCGCGTTATTAGGCGTTATTAGAATTAATTCGAAATAAATTTAAATGTCAGTTTTTTTAAATACATATTTTTAATATTTGAGAAATTTTAGAGTAGGGGGGGGGGGGATGTTTTGTTACACCATTCGTAAGCGACAGTGTCAACGTAGTAATTTTGCTTACACGGCTCGGGCATGCTACGCGACCCAATATTCGGTTTCAGTCAGTTTGGCCTAAATACTTGTTTTACCACACAAGCGGCGAAACCAAAACTTTAGGCTCCGCTTTGTTCCTTTGTCAAGTTGTTACCTAACACCTACCGTAGTGTTAGTATCAAGTCAGTAAAACTCCGTCTTGAAAGTAGAAAGTAAAGAAGCTACATAGTTACCACTACACTCTGAGACATTTTCAGTGGCTATAAATTTGTTTCGCCATACAAACGTACTCCCCGTTTCCTCTCTCTCTTTTTATACCACGTGTTCCCTCCCTCTTTTTTACCACGTGATTTATATCTACTCCTTTTTCCTTTTTTTAAACTTTGTTATTTAAAAAAATAGAGAATCTTGAAAACCACAACAAGTTATGAATAAAGTCACAATTCAGATGTACATAAAATCATTTTAACGATTAGAATAAACAATTAGGAAAACATAAAAGTAAAGCCAAAGTCCTTCTCATTATATTTGAAAAAAAAGAACTGGTTCATTTTTGAAAGAGGAAACAGCGGACGCCTTAAAAATGCCGTTTTTATCAATTTTCTGTAGGTATGATCAGTCTGAGCTGCAGTTGTCCCTTTCATGCTCTATTCGGAGAGATTATAATTATGTAGGGACCAGCAATACATTACTCCAATACGTAATTGTCAAAAGTCGCGGTGACTGGGTACAGAATTTCATCCTAAGTGTCAAGTAATGTCTAGAAGGCACTTTTAGTTATTAATTAGGAAACTAAAAGAAGCATCTTTGGATCAAATCAAAAACGTAGTTTAAGCAGGTAGGAATAAAGACGCTGATGCGCCAACAATATTCGAGCACCCCAATTGGCGTAGCTTTCAGATGAAATGTTTCGGTATCAGACTTACCTCTTCAAGTCTCTACTGTGTTTTATTTGCCCTGCAATTGGTATTCGCTGCTGCACACTAAAAGGTTACATGGTTGGGATTTGCGGCGCAACATCACACCAGCCATTTCCTTCTCGAAGGGAAATTGGCTTCCTTCGGCTTTCAGTTTATGACATTTTTTGTTTGATTTACGCTGCCCGTGTTCGGTCATACGAGTGGGTTCTCTTATTAGTTAGCGACTTGCGATTCATAAATTTGTAAGGAAGATTTTTGCGGTCAGGGCATGCGAAAACATGGTTAATTTTTACCCTTTTATTAATCTTAGCGGAAGCGCTTGCAATATTACGTTATAGTAGATTCTTCAACAAGGGAGGAAAAACACCAATATCACACGGGCAATACTTACATTGATTGTACTATACATAATTCTTTAATAAAAAAGTGGTAACAAAAAATACAAACAGCATATTTCCCATATCAAAGACATAGCTCAGTTCAAACACAACGCGTTTCAAGGCATTCAAGTCTATTTCTCATTACGACTTCACTTCTTTTGACTTTCTTAAAACGTTCACAAAGAGGGGATTTCTGTCGAGGTCATTAGTCGTTTTACAGAATTTTCATTCCGTTCTTTCATTTCAAGTGCAGCTTTCGATCTTAGAGGGGCTCAGTGAATTATACTTACATTTGTGTGTTAATTATAATCCTTATGAATATCATTTATCACTCGTGAGACATTATTTCGCATTAATTTCAAAAACGCAGGGGTTGAGCCCGGCTCAATCCGAGAGATCTGTGCCCAGCAGTGCAATGTGCATAGGCAGGAGTTAACGATGAAGATGAATAACTGTGTTGTTTTTCTTCGTTATTTACTTCATGTGTTTGTGTTCTGAATAGAACTGGACGTCCATTACAGAGCTGAAAGCTAAGTGAATCATATTTCACAGTTTATTATGGGCAAGCGGAGTTCTTCCGTTTTACGGCCGCACTCGCAACGCTGGGCTATACTAAACATGGAGGAATTAAACAGAGTGGAAATGTCATATAAACCGTTTGAAAAAAGACCCGCCAAATCACTGCACTCTAATTCACAACATTTCAATTTTTTTACCTTGTGTTTTCTTATGCTCAATAAATAGTACTTTGAAAACTAGGAGACCCATATTTTTTCTTTTCGCGAAATTTGTATTCTAAGTTAGTAAAAAAAAATATTGAAATCTCGAAAATTTCAAAAACGCTTGTAAGGTTGAATCTACACATTACCTTTGCCTGGGTCATAAAAAAATAATATAAGATTGATGTCTACATTGTCTACTGGTTGTCACAACGGGTTGTCATTTTGAATTTTTGATTGACGTTTGGTGATTTGATATTGGTTTTTATTGGATTTTAATTATTCGCATTTTCTGGACTGAATTGGAAATAATTGACAACAAAATAAGCCAGATAATAAAACAAATTGAATGTTTGCATCCACCCTGACTTGCAGCACAGTCTTCACATTTCACATCCAATATAGTTTCTTCTGCCTCGTTAATGCTTGCGACAACAGAGTACTTGTATTTTAGTACGAACTCGGTGGTCAGGAGTTACTCTGCCCTTGATAAAACACACAGCATTCTCTCGTTTACTTCCACATAGCCTACAGAAGTTTCAACGTAAGCATCCCCTGATGACAACAAAACCTTAGCTCCCCGGATTTCGGCAACGTTAAACGAGTCGTTTTCACGCATGTATTGCAACAACATCATTATAATCCACCTTGGGAAGGTTTCGGCTGTCTGCCATGGCATAACCGTCCGAAACTTTCATCAAATCAATTTAATAAATATAACAATGCTTTTTCAAAACAAAACGAACAAAACATCGATCGGCAAACAACACTGATATTTGACATTGACACCTTTTTGACATTGACATTTTTATTCATAAAGAATTAGGAAGGCAAAGGTATACTACGACGATGCCTTACTTCGGATTTTTTGAAGATTTTTGTGAATATTACGTTAAATAAGTAATTAAAAAAATCAAAAAAATATGGAATGGAATACTTAAACACAAAGCTCGAAATGGTTGTCGGTACTTTAGTAATTATTTAAAATTGAAATGTTGTGAATTGGCCAGCCTAAGATTAAGCATCCAAATATCTCGATAGCCAATATTATGTATGCATGAACGGCATAGTAAATAATACGGCATTTTATTAAAATAGCTAAAATGATTAATAACGATAAAAAAAAACATTCGCGAAACATGGCATAGGTGATAAATAACAAGTGCGAAGCAGTCCTAATGGTACTGTAGGTGTCTGTATGCTGAACAGCGTGCTCGTTTGTCGTCTTTAATATAAAAAAAAAATACAGACGAGTTCTGAGATTGTCGCTTGTACCACTCCATTGGTAAATTCCTCTATGATAAGATTCTACACCCGCGGTTTTATAAGTCACTTTAAGAATTGTGGACCATATACTGACCAAAAATATACAGGGATCAAGCTGGGATCAAGTGCGTATGAGAAATCATACGGGATCCCTAATTTTTTGAGGCTTGTAGTTAATTATCGTCATTTTATTGTTATTTATTAACGTTACAAAGGCTCTGTCTAGCCTGTATAGGATAAAGACGTGATTTATGTATGCATGTCCAATATACATTTGAAGTTGGTCTAACAAGTAGCACACTTACCTATAAAATACCCATTTACAGATTTGCAAACCATAGTTATTGACAGAGTACAAACACATTTCAGTTGTTTTTTTTTATTACTAAGTACCCCTGACATGCCTCAGGGCCCTTAATTGCTATATTCATACATTCCAGTTCTCGCACTTTTATTCTGCATACTGTTTCTTTCTTTAATTCATCGTATCTCATGGTACTTTATGGGTGGGACTCCCATCTACTTTAGTATGTTGTACTACTACTATAGTAGTATATAGTTCCTATTATAAGATACTCATTGTGTACGTAGGCTAAATTATCTTAAGTAAAACATTTAAGTTGTTAGCCAAGTATAACAAAGGCCAGAGAGCCGCTGACCTGTATAAAGAGCTGACCTTACCTGTAATTAGGTCCTGTATATTCGGGGTCTGTTATTGCGACTATCACTTATCGTGTACAATCATGGCTGTATTGTGTGTGCATTGATTACTCGCCTGTGTTCAGTTAACTAAGCTAAGGTTAAAAACATTGTTAACACGCTTGCAGTTACATACAAACACAAATCACGTCTTTATCCCTTATGGGGTAAACAGAGCCTAAGGCAACAGGTACCTACGGACCACATTTAGCAAGATTGTGGGGGTATAGGTGGAAAATGGAATCCAAATAGTGATGGATTGCTAGCCTCATCGCCTATAACATGATTCCTATGATTTTGACCCATTATTCCCTCGATGGGCTTTTACTATCTGCGCGGGTAAAGAAGCAACTAATACATACTATGTTTTTTCTTTGCTCCCAGACCAGCATGGAAGAAACAGTGCAGTTACATTGATTTTTTTTTTTAATTGCCTAAGGACACCTCTGTGTATAAAGTAAAATATTATGTAAAGGTAGTGGTTTTCTAATGAATACTACACTACATGGGTATTTTAGCTGAAAACGTAATTTTAAATGAACAAAAACGAAACATTTGCTACTCTGCAGTAACGCTGTTTGTGGTGCGCAAAATATGTCTATAAAACTAGTTACTTAGAATACCTATGAATGAATGAATAATATTTACTTGTCAAGACAGGTTTAGAGAGATCATTCGTATAAATAAATTCTTTTCACTATGCTTTGCCTGTCGGCGTTTTAAAAGCGATGGAATAGTGCGAAGGAGGGGTAATTACACAAAAGATCCACGAATGGGTCGAAGTGTATCCGTAGGGACCCCTAGACAAAGATAAGATAAGATAAGATAAGGTCGGCGTACAAGTCAAATAGCGTGCATTATAGCATGCAGTATGCTCATTAGCAAAAAAATACAATGTTCAAATAAATTAATTTACGTGCAGGTGCAGCGGCGGACAACCGGGAGCGGGTAAAGATGACGAAATATCAGTGTCTCGGCGCCCAATACGAATTCGTCGCATTTGGCGTCGAGACACTCGGTCCGTGGGGCAAGGGCGCACGTGGGCTCTACAAAGATGTAAGCAAACGGCTGAGGGAGGCAACAGACGACCCTCGCGCCGGCAGCTTTCTCGCGCAAAGACTCGCAATAGCGATACTACGCGGGAATGCTGCCTGCGTGATGGGGACCCTACCTAAGGGTCCAAATTTATTTTAATTTTAATTTTTAACCTAAGCTTTATTTTATTAAATTATTTGTAAGGTAGCCTTAGTTTATATTTCAATTAATACCATACATTTGTAATCATTTACCAAAATAAAATTACATATAATTACAAAAAAAAGTCAGTTAGGTAATTATTTATCGAATAATAAAGTCTTATTTACAAGCAGTTTGTCATTACTAATAGTCTACAACGTTTTTGCTGTATAAAATCACTGAATTGTATCTCCTAAAAAATCTTTAATAGCATAGTAAGCGTTCTCAATTAAAAACTGTTTTAATTCTAAAAAACTTTCAGTATTTCTAATTGTACTTGGGAGGTTATTGTATATTCTAGGGTCCATCCCCGAGATGCTTTTTGATACCTAGCTTGGAAGTTGAAATAAAATTGCAATTGTCAAATAAATAGACCCTGCACATTTTTGTAAGACAAAAATCGGGGACTCTCGAGCCTCATAAAGACAGTATACTGGGTGAGTGGACTCTTTATGCTAATTTTCCTTGTTCCGCTCGCTCTATTTAAGTGGAAGTATGAATATGCAGAGCGTGAAGTCAAAAGAATCCTTTACGATTACTTGTATCTACTTTAATGGAAAATGGCAGACACAAAGTCGGCTTAGCTCACAATGCTTTTGTTGTATAATCCTGGGTATTCTTATCCGCAGTCACCTTTTAGCCTTGTTGTATTAATGACAAATCCATTTCTACACAATGACAACATAAAAGTAGCGCGGAATTAATTAGGATTATTCTAATAACGTAATGGATTACTCTCGTGTAATTGTGTTAATGACTATTAATCATGTGTGTTGATTTATTTGATGCTAAATGTCCTCATTGTCTGTTGATACTGCTATCAAACAATGCGGATAGTAGGTAAACAGTTGTGAGTATAGGTATAATCATACCTAAGCCTAAGCAGTGGCAGTCGGAATCCTCCTTTTACTAGTGTTACTTGTAATCAATGCATGAATTGCAGTGCCTACTATTGTCGTGTCGCTAGGTCTTACTTTTTTTCATAGTCAACATGATCAATTTTCGTGACCTGCCCGACTAGCGCGAAAGCGCGTGAGAGTCGTGTCGAGTACGAAATAGACTACCCATCTCTTTCTAGAACGAACAGTAAGAAAAAGACGGGAAATCTATCTCGCGCGCGACGCGACGTATGTGCGTTCTCGTGCAAGACGGGCTGACCGATTTCTGTAACTTTCTGCAATATTGCCATTAATCGTTCCCCATTTTATTTTATTTCTTTTTGATTCCGCGTCGCTGTTATCGAAGTCGCAGAACGCAATTTGCGCACTTTCCGCGAAATTTAATTGCATAAGTGTGCGTTGCGTAGAGTACGAACGCGCAGCGCGTTTCGTGTAACATTAGGTTACGTGGTTTCGCACCATTAGCGAAGATTTCGCAGTTTCACCGGGTCTCAATTCCGTGGACTATTAAGGGGAAATTTCATTATAAGAATGGTTTTCTCGAATAAGCTATGAAAGCGAGGTGCGTCTGTTTAACGGTTGGCTCTGATTAAAGATTACGACTCGGATGCTGTTTAATTTAATTTGTGTTACGTAAGATTACACAACATGAGCTTTTGTTTGAGCACTAACAGCTAAGACGGTTTACTGTACAGGTATGAAAATAAAATGGGTATAATTCTTGTGAAAGTGTAAATGGTACAAGTTATGTTGAAGTCCTAAAGCTAATTTATGATATAACAATGTTAAGAACCTTCGAAAACAAGTAGCCTTCCAGATGTTCATGAGAGCGTTAGCAAATTGTAAGCGAATTGCCTATTAGGGCTGACTCAACTTTATCCCAGCCCGAAATAATTCCCAGATACGACTGCTCGAGTCAATTTCGTATGGCACTCCAAACGTATTACGAAGTGCCATTTTCAATAAAACCTACCCCCGATATAAATGTTCGGTTTGATGAACAGCTCACTATCGATATTTTTCATACTGTTTGTGTTACTTTAGAACCGTAAATGTAGCGGATTAAAAAAACAAACATCAACACGGCCCGCATTCAGGTTGCGAGCAAACATCGTTTTTGTTGAAGGTGTCAGCGATAAAAAATATTTTCGCTATACGTTACAAAGGATTGCGGAACAAAAGATGTCATTACAACATAGTGATGATTGATGATTTTACGTTTTGATGGTTAACTCGCTGATGTGTATTAACACGGTGTGTTAAGTTCCATTATGCCTGTTACATACATAATAGTTCGTGGCAAGTGTGTTGGATTTAATTGATGATGCTTTTGAAATCACGATTAATTTCAATGAACATTGAAACGTAATTATTTAGGTAACTGTTAATTATTACCGTTCGTGCGGGTATCACGGATACTTTCGAGACTTTTATACTGTCTACGAACGGCGAACAAAAAAGAAATCAGCAGTAGACCACAGTCCTAAGAAACAACCCAACCAGATAAATCTTAGATCGTAAAACCAGCCGTTCCACGCCAACTTCGAACATTCAGACTGATAAATTTAAGAACAGTGTTATTGCAAAAACGGGAAAATATAGTGCTGGAATATAAAGTTTAATGGTGCAGTAATAACTATACGTAGCTGGGAAAGTAAACGAAAGCTATTATAATAAATTTGTTTGAAGCGGCGCCTTCAGTGTTCTAATTAAAGTTTGCCTAGTTCTCAACTGCCCCCAAGTTATTCGCGGACGCGACCAGAAAAACTAAGGACAATTTTATAAAAACCTGTGTCTAAAGTTGGAAAAAGTAAGTGTTTTTTTAAACGCCTAGATTTCGATAATACTGTACTGATACTCATGAGCAATTGAAAACATTTTTAACGCATTTTTCTACATTAAGTAACTTACTCATCTAAAATATAAAAATACGGCCAAGTATAAGTAAAATCACGTATATCGAAGACATCCATAGCCCAAATGAACTTAAAATATTTATCACGAAGATCGCTTAGTCGCTGATGCTACAGAGCATGTCTAAATTGTTAATTTGTTGTTGATATTTCAGACTCTACATATTATGCATATTTTCGTATATATAGTTCAAAAATTATTTTTTGTGGAATTGGCTCATTGACAACGTTAAAATATTTTTTCAGGAAAATCCCTTTACGTAAAGAGGTAATGATTTTTTTACGTTTGCCCCATGGTTTGGGGAGTTGTTAGATAAGGTCGTTTAAAGATAAGGGACGTTTGCGAGACCTTTTTTTCGATTTAGCAATTTGTTTGCGAAATATTAAGCTTTAAAGTACAAATTTGTGTTAGTGACAGTGTTACCGGGTTAATTAGTTGGTTTTAGATTTGAAAACAAAATTATCACAGTTCTTAGGTAACGAGTACTTAGGTACTTAATAATCACCCAAACTTGGCTACTTTTTACCATTGTCACCACGGAACCCATACTTTACCTCTGGCTATTTTTAATGCTCGTTTTTCACGGCCAAATGGAATACGCACAACATTTCAAAATAGACGGGAAAGTAAAAGAGTGAAAAACAATCTACGGCCGCGATATAAATCATGTCGTTTGCAGAGTTTAAAAGCTTCGGCTAACTAATGGGTCCCTTTGCACAGCCCGCTGGTTTTAATTCCACTTAGTTCTATTGATTTTTTAAGGTAACAAAACTTCTGAGTTACCTTGTTGAGCTAGTTTTGATTCGAAGCAGAAAAGGGTATACGACACCTCTAACCAAAAATTTTAATATGCTTCATCATCATAGTTCAGAAAACGTTCACTGTTGAACAATGTCCTTAAAAAACGACAATGAACGACAACTTGCTACCTGCATCAGCATCGGGAGGCTTTTGGCTAGCGACAGCTTGGCTCGCCTCCTTGCACACGGCAGCACGGAGAAACCAGACAGTTCGTGTAAACTGTAAAGTGTGTATAAATTAAAATTAGTACCATGTCGTGATAGTGCGTTAAAACTGATAAACAGCAATGTATTTTCGTTTCTCACTTTGCCCTTTTTAGGGTTCCGTACCTCAAAAGGAAAAAACGGAACCCTTATAGGATCACTTTGTTGTCCGTCTGTCCGTCCGTCTGTCAAGACCCTTTTTCTCAGTAACGCGTGGAGGTATGAAGCTGAAATTTATATCAATTACTCAGGTCTACTGTCCCTTGAAGCTGTGAAAAAATCAAACTTCTAAGCCAAAGCAATCAAAAGATACAGCCGTTTATGCCGCAAATTTCCGCAAATTTTCAACTCTCAAGGGAATCAAAACCTACAAGGTAGTTCCCGTGAACGCAGAATCTTGAAATTTGGTATGAAGGTAGGTCTTATAGCACAGATTAAAGAATAATTGCGAAAACCGTAAATGTGTATGTATGTCTGTATATAGCAGTGACCAATATAAAGTAACCCCACACTGCGTACATTTTGCTTTGGAACAGGGCTCTGCTTACACTGGTTTTAGATATTTATAGATAATGATACGGAACCCTCGGTGCGCGAGTCCGACTCGCACTTGACCGGTTTTTTTCAGACTCGTGTATATTCTCTTTGATCTTGACTTTCACTACAGAAATTATAAAAATGTTTCATTGAAGCAGCGCTAATCTTGCCTGTATTTGCGGCAGAAATTAGCTCACGCATGACAAACTCGCAACTAACTTAATTGGTTCAGCTGGAGGTAGGTACATTAAGTTGCCAAAAGCCGTAGCAGTCAATTAACAGTTTCATTCACCTTATCTCTGTTAAGGGAACTCGAGATGGCCAGCTGAAGTTTATTGGGTAACTGAAATTAGTTCTAAGAGAGATAATGTAGAAGATATTTAACTTGGCAATTAAACCACCCCGCAGGTCTCGCGGCTCAACGCAGGCCACTTGGCTAACTCGCAGATAAAATGTAATCTTCATTAATTTGGAACGTACCTTGGACATTATTTGCGGGTCGGTGATTTTTACGAACAAACATTGATGTTTGCGTTTTGCGTTTCAAAATCGAGTTGAATTACACAAGCCGGCTAAAACGATGTTAAAAATGAATTTGCGCTTAATAGGGTTAACGATTACGAATAATTTCTTCCATGCGGGTCTGGGAGCTCAGGAAAAACATAGAATGTACCGGCTGCTCCCCTTAAAAGCTATGCTCGTAAAAGCCCATCGAGGGAATGGGCCAATTGCTTAGGATTCCTACTAATATTATAAATGCGAAAGTTTGTGAGTGAGTGAGTAGGTGTGTATGTTTGTTCCTTTTTCACGCTGAAACGACTGGACGGATTTAAATGAAATTTGGAATGGCGATAGCTGGTACCCTAAATTATAATATTATTACTTTTTATCCCGGAAAATTTCATAGTTCCTATGGGATAGCGATATACATGTCAAAGGTCGTAGCTGCCCAGAGTCGCAATCTTAGTAATTATTTCAGAATATAATATCAGTATCGGTTCTTAAGTCTAATTCTACGTGGACGAAGTCGCGGGCAGAAGCTAGTTATGTTATATTTAGGCGACGCGGCTCGCAACCCATCACTATTTTGATTCCTCTTTCCATCTAAGCACCCGCAATCACGCAAACGTGCAATGGCCTTTAAGCATTGTTACCCGGCTCTGTCTACCCCATAAGGGATGTAGACATGTATAGATAGATAGATACGTACGTATAGGTGAAAAACTTAAGTAAATGACCTGTTTTTTGTGTGAGTAATGTGTGCAAATAGACAAATTGACGTTCCAAATTAGAAAACTGACTTAAGTCTCATATCAGTTCTTTACACTACTACGTACATACGTAATTTACTTAAGTTTTTCTCCGAAACAATTACAAGATTTACCAGTAGGTTAATGAAATAATTTAAATTATCGCGTAACATTATAATACGTTTGCACACGACTATAATTCCACATGGGATACATTTTACATGCAGGGGTACTTGGGGTACGACTCTCTGCAATTGCGTAGGATGCTGTCTTTGGCCAAGTTTGTTATCGGTATAGTAAGAAACCAAATTGACTGTGTCTATCTCGTGTCGGTATTTGTGCGCATCTTTGTCCCGGAGCGCTACACGCGCGCGCGACGGCACCCGCTGCTGTCAGTGCCTGCAGGACGCACGCGCGCGTTCGCGCATGCGCCGGCCACGCGCGCGCTCGCGCTGCTCAACTCTGTGCTCGCGGCGGCGCCGCACGTAGACCTGTTTGCCGGTGCAATAGGGCGGCTGATGACAGAGTGCAAGAGGGTGGCTGAAGGCCAGATGCCTGAGAGCTCTATTAATTAAAGTAATGTTATTTCATGTATAGTAGATAATAATATATATAGCTATTTTGTGTTAATCTGTAAGTTTGTGCCGTTTTGGCTTTAGCTGTTAAGGTGCAAATTTGTCATAAATAAATAAATAAATAAATAAATAAATAAATTTTAGTTTGGAAGAGCAGCTCCAAAAATAAATACAAGTTTGGCTTGTAACTGAAAACACAGGCTGCAATGAATCGCGATTTTGTTGACTAAACTTTACTTTGAGTACTCGCTGCACTTATTGTAATAATTCATGTAATATGGTCTCGCGAAATAAATTTAGCGTTAAGAGCCCCGAGCACAACGCGGTACCTGATATGATTGTGGTCAGGTTTAGGTATATAGCCAACCATATTCTGCTACCATACGTGCAAGACAGCTATTTCTGTGAGTATTATATTTGAATGTAAATGTTGTTGGTTCATGTGGAACTGGTGGGTTGGAAGCTTTGCATGTATACATACATTTGCCAGACATCACGTAGTTATCTTGAAAGTATGTATGTATGTATGTAAACTCTTTATTGTGCAAAATAAACAAGACAAATACAATTGACAAACACTGAGATATATGCACAAAGGCGGACTTATCCCTTTAAGGGATCTCTTCCAGTCAACCTTTGAGTGGATGAAAGGAGTATTATATTAGGGATGGACGAGTGAGTTTAAAAATTGCAAACACTGAGAGCCACAATACATAACTTTACCGAATATAATACATAAACTCCTAAAACCTACCAGTCAATAAACTACTTTATACTATCTATAATATATATCAATAAAATATACTACATAAAATAAACAAATAAAGAGCGCAATAAACAAAGGAATATTTCCATTAATTTAAGAAGGTGGTGCGAGCCACATCTTCTTCAAACCTTCCCTGAACGATACTATGGAGGGAGATTGCCTGATGGAGGTTGGTAAGCGATTCCACAGCCTAGCCGAGTGTACAGTAAAGGATTTCGAATAAGTTTTGGAAGAGGAAGAAGGACAGAAAGTATGGTCACAGAGTAGAAAGATTAGAATTAGAAGATTAGTTTTTGCTCATATAGATTAAATAGGTACTGGATGAAGATCCGTAGAGAGAAAGTAACGCGTTATTCAATAATCTTTTGTGTGTGGATTCAGAATGACCAGTTACTTATAACCATCCCTCTAACTCTTAATAAACACCGTTAGTGTGAGCGAGACTCGAGTCAAAATTCTAATTTGAGAGTAATAAAATTAGACCTGAGATAACTGAGAAAAGAACAAAAAAATCAAAGGTGACGGCGCGTTATCTGGCAACTGGAAGGTACTAGAATAAAGTTGATTAAGATGGTTCTTACAGACTCTGCAGGTTAAATGGCAAGCAAAAACAAATTTTATTAGCATATACAAATATAATCAGTGGTTGAAATTTGAGCAATGTCACTAGTTTAGACTTGTAAAATTGTAGCTTTGAGAAGCGTTGTACTGTGTACTAGGTACTTCAAATTTATAAGTTATTTATGTGGCTGGTGCATAATGAGAGGCATTAAAACACGAGTGGGGTTTTACGAAACA
The DNA here is from genome assembly GCA_949127965.1 of Pandemis corylana. NCBI lineage: Eukaryota > Metazoa > Arthropoda > Insecta > Lepidoptera > Tortricidae > Pandemis > Pandemis corylana. Next base: position 7,058,156 of record OX421866.1, on the reverse strand, counting down.
AAGAAAACCTGAGTTTCATAAAGACTGTACGAGTATTTTAATGCCTAATTATGCACAGTCGTATACACAACATTATTTTCTGTTCTTCGAAAGTTCGAAACAGATGAAACGACTGGCATTCATATTTTTTTCTTAAATTCTAAGACAATAGACATTTTGTTATTTTATTAAGTTTGAATGTAATTAGAGTATCGATATTGATACTTTAATGTAAACATTAACCCCCTTATTCATAAACGCTCTATAGGCTTCTGCTAACTTGGCAATCGTTTGTCTTTATTTGTGAAATATAATTGTCAAAGTGATAGATAAGGACAAACAATTGCTAAGTTAGCAGAAACCTACAGAGCGTGTATGAATAAAGAGGTAATAATACAACCACAGATACAGGTTTCTTAATGTAGGCTATTTGCTAATCGTTTCTGAATATATGTATTGTAGGGAAGTTATGATGTTGATGTAGATAAAAGTTCGTTTGTATAATTTTTAAATCAACCACAATAAAGGATACATTATCTCACAAAAGCTAAAATAAAACGAACCGAGCACGTTACAAGTTTAGTGTAGAAACCATTTATTAAGCGTAAGTGCCGTTCTAAAATTGGTACGCATTAATTCAAATCCCGTTCCAATGAAATGCAGCGAGCTGCGAGAATGGCTAATTAATTTGATGGATGCAGTTGGTAACAGTTATTTTGAATGTTCGTCCAAAACGTACTATGCAGGTTGTATTGTTTTTGGGGAGTAAATTGTTCACGAATTCGTTATCTGTATTGTAATGGTTATATTTTACCAACTTACGATTGTTCACATTCCTTCAGCTTTCATCATCATTACAAGCCACAGTTGCGTGTCTCCAGTGCTCCTCGGAAGGAAATTGGTGGCGGAAGCTGATAATTAGCATACTTTCACATTTAAATTCACAGTTTTCACTCCCTGGAGACATTGTTTACAAGAAATCTAACCATCATCTGTCAAGCGAATGTAGGTTAACACCTCTTGTCTTGTCATCGTTGGAAACGTCAAAATTAAACGCTCCTCATTATGTTGCCGAGCCTGTTTGTTCATTCATAATCGTATAGTATGCAGCAGGTTGTTTATGGTTTTCCTTTCAGATTCTTTACGACAGACAGCCCATTCATCAAGTTCATTCGAGTTCCATCGATGCATATTCTGTGGTAGCGCTCTAGCGTAAGTGTTACCAGTTTCTAAATTTTTACCCCGGAAATAACGACAGCTGAATGGTTGTTTGTGTGAATATTAGCCTCAAAGTTGTTGTTTATTCATCCCACATTTTTTCCTGGTTGTTATGTTATCGTTTCAGAGATCCGGAATATTTTATCTCCGACTAATCATGTCAGATTACCCTTGTTGGAACTGCTCCTGTCATAATTAGATTTACCCACCTTTCGAGGTTAGGAACTACCTTCGATTACGGCAACACATTCATGATTACATTCATTCAGTTTGTGAATGTATCGATTCTCATTCGATCGAGGGGATAAATTTGTCTGTCCGAAGATGACGAGCACTTTTATATTAATAATCTCCAGCGGAAAGTCTCCTCGTAATTGTTACCCTCAGTGCTAATTTAAATCCTCGTTCTACTCAGGTGAGTTCTTGCAAATTGTACCTTTGGCTTGCTAGTGTTCGTAAAGTATTTCGTGATACTATTCTCTGGTTTTTTATTACAGCGCCACGTTCCGCGCTGGCCTAGAATTTATACCATTTAATTGATAATCTTTGCTCCGATCTGGCCTGCTGCGTGGCAAGACTGAAGCCTACCCCCAAATTGTAAGTACAGCGTATTACGCGTTCGAGGTTAGGGATCTGGTTGGAACATTCAATTAATCTTGGTTACCATATTTCAGCATTAAAACATCTTCCACCTGCGCCGCGTTCCGCCGAGCTGTCGCAGAAGCGGTCCCAGCGTCCACGTCCCGCAGATACCCTGATTCCGCCTCTGACAAGTAAGTTCGCTTTGCATATCCTTGCTACTTCGGGGGTAGATTGCCCAAAGTGTCTTGTGGGCAATTTCGGGCCCAGATCGTTTCCTAGTGCCGAATTTTCATCTTCTTTTATTCTCCTGAGCTTGGCCTAGCCAATTCCTGAGGAATTGGATGTTTTTCTATAATTTTACCAAATTAAATTAACCATTAATCTGCGCCCTGACAGTGCATATTTTCATTCTTGTGATCTGTTACCACTGGGTAACCGTAACCGTAACCTACCTACTTATTTACTTTTACCTTCTCAATAATAACTTCATTAAAACTATTCACTAAATTTCTTACTCCGCCCCGAGCGGAATGCTTCTGGAAGATACCCGGGACGAAGTCCCTTGTGTGTAGCGCGCTGCTGGACCATCTAGAGCCATTCCACTTACCACTTTTCAACTTTCTAAGCCTACCCACCTTTGCTTTTGCACAACGGAAGTGGAATTTAGAGTCACTATGCTCGCCTGCATAACCGCTTGCTACAACCCAATGCCCCGGTGTATTCCAGGAGGTGTTTGATCACGGCTGTTTGATCACGGCGTTTGATCACGGTGTTTGATCACGGCCGTTCGATCACGGCGTTTGATTCCGGTTGTGTCACCGGCGGTTTAGTCCCGGCTGCTTCGGCCGACCTACCCGAGCCGATCCCGCATCGGTTGCCCGCGGATTTGCCCGACCGGGCTGCAGCTAAGATATTCTATACAATTAATCATAAAACGAACGTAGATCAGCCAAACCACGCTTAACCATACCCTGTGTTGTATACTGGTACTTAGGATACCCTAAAGTAGCCTAAGGTAACTACTTGAACTACCCACATATCAAATTGTGAGACTTAATCGGTTACCTGTAATACGTAAAAATAAGTCGTTTACGTTTAAAATAAGTATTTTACTTTTTAAATAAGTGTTGTGTGATGACAATCTGTTCGGTCTGCTCAAAATAAAGTGGATTGAAACAAATATCATTTTTAATTTATCTCTTAGCAACTACCAAAAATTATAAACATTTCAGTATGTATGTATAACATTTGATAATTACAGTTGAAAGAAAAAATTAAATGCCCACTACAGAAAGCGAAACTTTGTAATTATACTGCGAGGCCTTGTTAAGATGTAAGGTAGAGCATTTATGTAATTATTTTATTCTCATCGTATTTGTCGAACTTTGTACTTATGTTTGTTTCAATGAAATTTTCACGGTCACGGCAACACTTCATCATCATCGTCTTCAGCCCACGTCCCACTGCTGGGCACAAGCCCCTTCTCTCTTGTCTTATCTTACCTTATCTTAGCCTAGGGGTCCCTATGGATACACTTCGAACCATTCACGATCTTTTGTGTAATTACCCCTCCTTTGCACTATTCCATCGCTTTTACCACCTCATTCAGAACGAGAGTTTTACGCTATAGTTCCCACGCCGGCCTAGTGCGGATTGGTTCACACACACCTTTGAATTGCTTCACAGACGTGTGCAGGTTTCCTCACGATGTTTTCCCTCACTGAAAAGCTCATAGGAAATTTTGAATGTAATTTCGCACATGGATTCCGAAAAACTCAGAGATGCGAGCCAAGGATTAGAACCCACGACCCTTTGCTTGAGAGGCCACAGGTCATACCACTGAAATACCTGAGAAATGAGTTCAACATTTCACCAATATTGCTCGTTACGAGAATTGCCACTGCGGTGTAGGTGTAACTGAACCGGCCCATAACCTTCTCTCTCACTATTTCAGAATTTCATACATATTCAAAAGCATCGAACGATGCTTAATTTGCATAGACGGGAGTCTAGGCAAAACGGTAGCTGTTCGCATCAAAACTGTTTTAAATCACGGATATTTTTGTTTTTGCATCCAATCAGTTTTTTTTTATTAATAGTTACATTGCACGGTGAATATTTAATAGTAGATTAATGCCGAGGCCTGGGAAGTAACCAATTGCTGGATGAGTAACTTGTTTAAAAACACAAAGCGCAGCTGAGGCAGATATAATGTTTTTCTCAAACATTGAAAGAAAGAAAGAAAGAGAAGAAAGAAGACATTTATTCCTTTTTGAAAGACACACAAATATAAGATATAAGGTAGAGGGGAAATGAAAATAAATTTTGCACTAAACTTCCTCGCAACTTAGGTAGTTTTCACGTTCCCGCTTTTTTTCTTGAGTTTTTTTTATGTCATCTGTTACCGTAAGCTATTTGAGACATTGATAAAAACGTTAAACTCGAACAAAACGCGCACTCCTCGGCCGTTGACTTGGCTGTATGATATTGTTGTTCATTGTTCCATAGTCTCTTTGACTTTTTAAAAAAGGGGGGTTAAAGTCACTCGCGTCCGTAGGTTTACCCTCGAGACCCTACACGTGACCCCTGGGTGGTGCCAAATGAGTGACACTAACGAGTGGTAGAGCCATGCTGCTTAGCAGCACGAACTGGGCCGGCTCACCCGGTGTAATACCACCCTCACACAAAATATCGGCGTCAAATAGCAGTAGTCGTTGCTGTTGTGTTTCGTCCGTTGAGTGTGAGCGCCGGAGGCCTTCTCCCCCCCTTCCCCCCTCCCTTATATCAGTATGGCAGCGGAAATTCAAATAATTGTACCCCAAGGGGGTACCGCCACCTCTGGTGGAGGAGAATCCCCCCCTGACCGTACGCGCTCAGGCTGCCCTTCGTATTTTGGGGTGGGCAGAATCCCGCTCGATGCTGGTTGCAGGGGCAGAAAAGGACGGGCACCACCGGCATCCCCTCCGTCCCTCAGTGTGGACTTCTGCAACATAAGGGGAATCCACTCAAACCTGAATGCTGTCCATCACCACCTCGAGACTGCGAAGCCGGCCCTGTTATTTCTCACTGAGACTCAAATATCCTCCCCTTTTGACATCTCGTACCTGCGCTACCCGGGCTACAACGTGGAGCACACTTTTGTGCCCCGCGCTGGGGTCTGCGCCTATGTCAGACAGGATATGCGCGTCCGTCGCCTCAGCAGCCTTGAGATAGGGGACCTGTCCGTTATCTGGCTTCGCGTAGACAGTGACGACCATCCTCGCATCTACGCCTGCCTCTACAGGTCCCATAGTGGAGATGCCGAAACTGACCGGCTCATCGAGCACCTCCAATCGGTGGCAGATTCCCTTCTTCAACAGATTCCCTCCGCCGAAATTATCATTTTGGGTGATTTTAATGCCCATCATGCCAATTGGCTGGGGTCGCGTATAACTGACCATGCGGGGAGATCTGTGCACGATTTCGCTTTGGCCTACGGTCTGACCCAACTGGTTGCCTCGCCTACGAGGGTCCCGGACATTGTCGACCAGGTCCCTTCGTTACTGGACCTCATGCTGACCTCCCACCCAGACACATACCAAGTCTCTGTTGATGCACCACTAGGCTCGTCTGACCACTGCCTGGTCCATAGCACTGTGCCTCTCACAAGACCGACTCGCTCGCATTTCCAAACAAGCCGCCGTGTCTGGCATTATAAATCAGCGGACTGGGACGGGATGCGTGCCTTCTTTGCATCCTACCCTTGGGCGCAAGTCTGCTTCTCGGTGTCTGATCCGGACGCTAGTGCTAGCGCCGACTCTATCACCGATGTAATCCTACAGGGGATGGAATTGTATATCCCAAATACCTTGGTACGCATCGGTGGTAGATCCCAACCATGGTTTGGCCGTTCCTGCAAATTGGCCTCCCGCCAGAAGCAGGAATGTTACCGGACATGGGCTAACGCGGTGGCGTCTCGGGATCCCAACACTAGCGCATACAAAAAGAAGCTTAATGCTGCCTCTAGGTCTTTTAAGGCAACTATCGCTTCAGCGAAATCTGCGTTTATTGGCAGGATTGGCGAGAAGCTAATGCGTCTTCCTTCGGGTACTCGTGCATTCTGGTCTCTCGCCAAGGCTGTCCTTGGAAATTTCTGCCAGCCGTCCTTTCCACCATTGAGCGCGAATGGCGGTTCCACGGCCCATTCTGCAAAGGAAAAGGCCGATCTCCTAGGCTCTCTGTTCGCATCTAACTCGACTTTGGATGACGGGGGTAATACACCGCCTACTATCCCGCGGTGTGCTCACGCTATGCAGAACATTCGGTTCTTGCATAAGACCGTCCGCAAAACCCTCCTTGCTCTAGACATCCATAAGTCGAGTGGACCAGATGGAATCCCGCCAATTGTGCTCAAGACGTGTGCTCCTGAGTTGGCGCCGGTGCTTACGCGTCTTTTCCGGCTTTCCTACTCTACTGGCGTTGTCCCATGCGCGTGGAAGACAGCTCTTGTGCATCCGATCCCTAAAAAGGGCGATCGCTCGGACCCGTCCAACTACAGACCGATTGCTATCACCTCTTTGCTCTCCAAGGTAATGGAGTCCGTTATCAACAGCCAGCTCTTAGGGTATCTAGAGGAGCACCAGCTGATTAGTGACCGCCAATACGGTTTTCGCCGTGGTCGCTCAGCTGGTGATCTTTTAGTTTATCTTACGCACCGATGGGCTATGGCAATTGAGAGTAAAGGGGAAGCCCTGGCAGTTAGTTTGGACATAGCGAAAGCCTTTGATCGGGTTTGGCATAGAGCTTTGCTCTCCAAGCTTCCTGCGTACGGAATACCTGGGATGTTGTGCTCTTGGGTGGCCAGTTTTCTTTCAGATCGGAGCATCAAAGTCGTAGTTGACGGCTCATGCTCCGACTTAAAGCCTGTGAATTCTGGTGTCCCACAAGGTTGTGTGCTGTCCCCCACGTTATTTCTTCTGCATATCAATGACATGTTGGGTGACACCAATATTCATTGCTATGCGGACGACAGTACTGGGGATGCGCTTTATACCGGTAGCGCTAACATACCCAGGGAGCATGTCACTGAAAGCCGGAACATACTTGTGTCTCAAATTGAGATCATGCTGAAGCATGTCTCGGATTGGGGTAGACTCAACCTGGTTCGGTTTAATCCCCAAAAGACACAGGTATGCGCGTTCTCCACAAAAAAGGATCCTTTTATTGTTTCGCCTTGTTTCGAAGGTACCCCCCTTGATGCCAAGTTGTCTATCGGAGTCCTGGGTGTCGACATTTCGAGTGATGTTCAGTTCCGTGGTCATTTGGAAGGCAAAGCTAAATTAGCTTCTAGAAAATTGGGGGTGCTCAATAGAGCGGGACAGTACTTCTCGCCAGCCTATCGCCTTCAACTCTACAAGGCGCAGGTTAGGCCGCATATGGAGTACTGTTCTCATCTCTGGGCTGGGGCACCTAAGTACCAAATCCTTCCATTTGACCGCATCCAACGCAGAGCTGCTCGATTTGTCGATAACCAGGCACTTTCCGGTAGGCTCGATTCTTTGGCTGTGCGGAGGGATGTAGCATCCCTCTGCATACTGTACCGTATCTATCATGGGGAGTGCTCCGATGAACTCTTCGGATTGCTGCCTGCTGCTAAATTTCACTACCGTACTTCGCGGCACCGTCTGTCCTTCCATCCGCAACATCTTGATGGTTGGCAGTCAAGCACCGTGCGTTTTAAACGCAATTTCTTTCCTCGCACGGTAAAGATCTGGAACCAACTTCCTGCTGCAGCATTCCCTGAGCGGTACAATTTAGGGATCTTTAAAAAGCGAGCCTTCCTGTTCCTCAAAGGGCTGGCAACGCACTTGTGATCCCCCGGGTCTTGCAGGTGTCTCTGGGCGACGGTGATTGCTTTCCATCAGGTGACCCGTCTGCTCGTTTGCCCCCTCTTTTATAAAAAAAAAAAAAAAGTTAAAAACAAATTTCTTAAAAAATATATTAGCACCACCTGTTTAAATCTATTATTTACTTCATTCTGTTTTTAAGGTTGCCTGGAAGAGATCGTTTTGTAGCGATAAGGCTACCTTATGCTTACCTAGTCATTTGCTCTGTGTACCTGTTCTATAATGTTTTTTATTATGGGGTGTTTAATAAAGAGTCATTGTATTGTATTGTAACTAACATTTTGGGAACATTTAAGTTTATTTTTGTGGCAGGGCCAGCATTTGACCAGTTTGACCGTGTGGTATACATGCCCTTTGCGTGACACGACCAGGGCTAGCACAGCGTGGAATAAACCTTGATTTCTCTGAAAAACTATGCTGCATGTTTACTAACAAATGTGGTCAACATTGTCTCAATTGAAAGGATTCGGTTTCTTTGTAGCACTCCTAAATCTGGCTTTTTTAAACTCTTTGCGAGTTAATGCGAGGTAACAAAGTTCATTTATCCTTAAAAGCACGTACAAACCTTTAAATTGTGTCGGTCTTAAAAATCACGAGGTTAAGTCAAATCGAAACGTCGGAGAGATTGATAGAAGTTCGTGTCCGAATAATTCCGTGGAAATGAGAAAATAATGTCGTTAATACGAAATAGCTCCATTACGACCGGAAAGGAGTTGTTTATTATTGTTTGTTAGAAAGCTATTTGCTTTATCGTTGCCTACTCTATTCGATGGGCATTCTTTGAGCCCCATTCACTGGTGTGATAAATGCGGAAATCTCTTCGATAGTTTGACCGATTGAAACGGGTCGGAATGAGGGACATCTGTCCGGATAATAATCTCGGACACCGCAGGTTGTTGTCATGTTGTGCTTTCAATTTATCACGGGCCCATTGGGGGCACAAATTGCTTCTATTTAAGAGTTTGTAAAACACTTCCGGAACAGTTATTTTCATAACAGATACTGAAATGGTGACACGTAAAAGTATTTCCACTCTGAGTCACGTGAAGAAATTAAATTTCAGAGATTTTTTTTTGTCAATGCCTGTATGATTCCGAGTAAATTGTCCCGTACGAGTGCCTAAAAAAGTTGAAAGCGTTCGTAAAATACACGGCTTAAATCGCATTTTAATACCATGTACGTGCTATAACATGATAAAGCGGTGGAGACCCTAGAAAATGTAATTTCGCTGCGAAGAAAAATATTTAGCTTGATGAAAAATAAATCTAATATTAGAAACATGGATGTCTGGAAATGCTGTAATAGGTCCCCGAGGTCATGTGCGTTTGTTAGAAATGTTGGGTGATTTTGTAAAAAAAAATCTCAACTAATTATAAAGGCCTCATAAGGACTTAAAGAATGCAATTAAAAAAAGTATTTATAAACTTTTTTTATAACAAAGAAGGAATACAAGTTAGTCAGTCACCTGATGGTAAGCAATCACCACTGTCTGCATACCGAATAAATGCAGATGGAATTCCTCCTTTGCCAGTTCTTTACATCGGAAGCACTGCTGCTTAGCGGTAGGATTAGCGGCTAAGATGGTAGTAGCGATCCGGGCGAACCATTAACAAGGACCACCCTTCAATGTAAAAAGCAATTGAACTATTGTATCCTTTACTTGTCATAATATACAGCATCGTATAAAACGGGTCCCAAATGATCTAAATCGCCAGTTACCGTGAGTTAATTCAGTATAAATAGCCCATTTGTTTCATGCCCGTTGCTGCCAGAAAATGTGCCTCGCCAAGAGGTTCCGTCACGTACGAGCGGCTGCGGGTTGCTCGGACCAAAAGTATAGACCAATTATGGAGTCAGCTAATTATGTATTGTATTTTTTGTCGTGATAACGGCAAAAAGGTTACACGGAAATAACTGAAAGACGAGTGTCATAAAGAAAGTAACGTTTTTTTTATCTTTTGTAAAATAATGTCAATGTATGAGAACGCCATAATACCTTTATAACTGTCATCATTTCTGATATGGGAACAATGTTCTAAAAAATGTTCTTTCCAGTTTATCCGTCTATCTTTTTTATATAGCCCATAGCCCTCTCATTCTGAGAAGAGGCCTGTGCCCAGCAGTGGAACGTATATGGGTTGGAAATGATAAAAAAAAAATCAAAATCAAAATTCATTTATTCGTTTCAACAAAGTGGTTACAAACAAGCCAAGGTTGAGGCTTCTCAGTAGGCATATATGTACCTGTATTGAGAAGTCTCGCTCTTCCAAATATAGCACATTTTAACAATAGGTCCACAGTTTAGAAAATAATGATGGTGATTATGATCTCTTTACGAGTGAGTAGATACTGTAGTTTCTTTTCGCTGATGGAAGGCGTCGTGTAAAAAGGTGCACACGTATCAATGTCTCAATTAGTACTTGACCTGAGTAGAAATTACAGCTCTAGACCTGATATTGCAATCTATGTCCAGAGACTTAACACCTACGAGTAGGTATCTATTTCGTACCAACATAACTATCTACTGCAAAGCGTTAAATCGTTTTGGAAACCTGTAAATGCTAAATCCGGTTTTGTACGATGCGAAATTAAGTTCTAAAGTCAGACATCAAACAAAAATTGATTAGGTGGCGTCTAAGAGCACACCATACCTGTATCCTGCAATGCGAATCTTCCCCTTTATGAAGATTTAATATTTGCGAAGTAAATCACAGTCTCCTATACTCGCTGTAATAAGCTGCTGTGTCAATATGTTAAACGGTTCGTTAGAACTGTACTCCAGCTGTCATATTTGCAACTACAAACTAGTTTTATCTTTAATTTGATAAGCCACCTTATGTCTAGCTTAGTATTTAGAAATTAACATGTAAGTCCTTGGCTTGCATAATAAGTTAGTCAACTTTCAATTTAGCATTAGCGCCACTTAAAAAGAAGATCCCGTGTGTTTTCAGAAGAAAAGTAAACTCACTCCTTGACGAACATTTTTCGTCTTTAGCTTAAAAATGCGAAGTTAAATATAAGCGTACAGAGACAAAGTATTTTCACTGGTAAGATAAGTTCGCCTTATCTTTTTTAAAATTTATATAATGTTTCTCAAATGGTAAAATAATTATGCTGAGAGCCATATCTATGTGTCTGATCAGGGATTACAGGATGCAATGAAATAAGGAATATAATAAGGAATATATAAGGAAGCAAAAATCAAGACCAATCAGATCGAAATAACAAGCCTTGCCCTATCAAGATAATAGTCAACGTAAATATTGCGGAGTAACAAATTAAATATGAAAATATCGACCAAGTTCTACGTTAATGGGAGTTGCTAATTGTTTTCGACTTTGTTTCACATTTCTTTTTCGTCTCAGTACTAAGTTGCTAAATGCAATTATGGGCTAATAAAAACGAAACTCCCAAGGAAACCTAAGTTTCCTTATTTATTGCTCACCCGCTGATCGGAGGGAAGTTAATTTTGAGTATATTTTGTGAACAATACAGTAAATAACCCCATAACGTTTTGGGGATTATTACTTCCGAATAGTGTTAGGAAATTCGCAAATAAATAATAATTATCATAAAATATAATATTTTCAATGATTGTACAGTAGACTTACATTGACTACGATTATGTACTTCGATGTTAGTTCTCATGCACGAGTCCATCCAATAATCCACATAATCCACTCATTTAGTCACACACCAGCTGTTGCGCGCGACTTCGTTCACGTTCCGCAAGAACTTTGCATATTTTCTGCATGGAAAATCTCATATGTAATCAGAGATAAACTTTCTATTATTGAAAGATTTTTTAATAGGGTCAGAAGTTTCAGAGATATCTAAAATCAAACGTAGAATAGATTCTAATGACATTATCGACGAAATTTTACTAACAGCAATTAACAACTCCAGTGTCTTGAAATATCTCTGAAGAACGTTACCCATTTTCTTCATCCGTTCGAGAAATCGACTAAATAAATGTTTAAACGCCGCGTACGGACGGGCTCAGATTTACATTTGAAATGTAGGGTCAGGGTTTTATTACCTTTTTTTGCAAAGGTAAGTCGAAAGCATAACCCTTAGCTGTGTGCCGCGAATTTATCTGTGGCCGCACTTAACTTTATCCCATGGGAATTGATGTTGCTGCTTCTGAAACTTTTAAGGGCATTTTGAATCAATTATATTGTATTCTGTTTTGTTTTTTCAATATTATAGCATTGACTGTTACATTGGGCGTGTCTCACCTGCTACTGTAAAATATGCTTAGTTTTTTTAAGATTAAGGTTTTTACGGTCCATCAGGCGACACAAGTGTTTGTTTGTCTCCTATTTTATTATTTAAAATATGGTATTTATTGTTAATAAACAAAATAAAATTCTGAGAGGAGGCCTGTGCTCAGCAGTGGGACGTATATATAGGCTGGAGACGATGAAAATAAAAAAAAAACTTTAAAAATTACGTAACCGTAAAAACTGTCATCACATTTTTCACCATTTTTATTGAACCTTTGAAATCAAAAGAACCATATTTTACGGTAAGTATAAAACGTGAAAGCGTAAGTTATTATATTTATTTAGAATGTAAGTTTTGTATATTTAGTTAACTTTTAGATCTTGTAAATATGTTTGTTTAAATAAAGGCTACGTAATCATAGTTCGAAACTAATAAAATTGTCTATTATAAAATAGTAAATATTTAGTAAGTATAAAACAATTAGCTGTTAAAATCAACATCGTTGTAAGAGTTGTTTTCGGATGAACAAAAGAATATTTCCGCAAAATGGTATAAAAGTCTCCCTCATGCAAGTAGGATTAATCTGTCGGCAGCCGTGCAACGGATCGCCGATTTAACACGCGATAAAGTCGGAAACTAATTTTTCTTCTTTTTCCTGCTGCCGAATTCCATTTGCTTCATTTCACGTGCGTCTGAACAACCTAAACGGCTTAATGCTTTCCGCTGTGTTATTAAAAGACAGTAGGAGCCACTAAATTGTATCTTTTGTAGCTCATTTAGTCTCCTTTGGTATTGTTTATTTCACCTTTTTTCGAATCTAGAATGCAGTAAAAGAGTTTCATCTTACATTTTTCCGAAGGGTTGTTTCGTTTAACGAGTAGTATGATTTTCAACTTTAAACAATCGTCTATTGTAACAATAAAGGAGAAAACTGAAACCCAAAGTTCTACGAGCACGATAAGAGTGTAAAAAAGTCATAAAAGCAAATAGCAAGATGCTTTTTATCTGGAGCCATGGCAAAAGCAAACTATGCAAACGACTTCACACTGAGAATCCGGGATAGTCTTATCCGAGGCAGATGTTTCAGCGCTGAACCCGGCCTCTATTTGGTTTACAATTTAGTATGCAAATTGTGGACTTCGCATTTGTAAGTGCTCGAAAGCGAATTAAAGGCTTTCCGCTTCATAAAATCTTTGAAGTTGGCGTATATTGCATTAGAAAGCAAAATTTAAGTCTCGCCTCCGCGCCTACCACGTCGCACCCGCGAATTAAATTTCTGTGAATATTCAAATGAGTTTTACGATTAACGCGAACACTCGAGTTTAGTGTTGTGACTATGTTAGGGGCTTGCGAATTGTTTGTTACCCAAGGTGAAGTTTTATGTACTTACCTCAGACTTCATGAATTTGAAATTATTTAATCTAGCCCTCTGAACTTTACGGCGAGTTTTCCTTTTTAAATTTATTATTTAGGCATTTCATCAACACTTAATATTTCAATTAAGTACGTGGAATTTTATGTGTAATTTTACCATTATAACTTGTTCTGCTATTTGAAATAATGTAGGAACAAAATGTCAAATATGTTGCTACCAAATTACTTTGTAAACAATTATCTTCATTACCTCGTACGTTCATAATTTTCCCTATTGAATCAGCTTATTCATAAAACCTAATATGGCTCGATCGTTTCCGTGTCTTGGCAAGAAGGCCTTACCATTTAATATACAATGGTGAGACCAACTCGCTTCTAAGCATTATCATATTTCTTTTCGAAACACGTACAATATTGAGGTCTAGGATAAAGTAGACAGCCTTCTTCCCTTTCAGAAGCTCACGCGGTTTTCGGACGTACCCATTTGTCGTCTTCTAGATTCCGAGATTTGGCACGAATTTCTTTCGCGAATGGATCAAGGGATATTCTGTAGAATAAGATGAAAAATACTTTTTATGATATCAATTTTCAATATTTTTTGTCTGTGCTTTTAGTTGACAATAATGAGAAGTTTTGTTTTGGGAAAAAAATATCGGGTATCGTTATTTATGTTTTTACTAGGTAAGCAGAATGCTGAAATCAATTTAAATAATAAAGTTAGGAGTAAATTGTAATTTGCGTCAGCTATTTGTATAGGACAACTTGAAATTCGAAGAACCTAAAAGACAATTAATTAGTAGAGCTGGATTAAACAAAAGCCTAAAGTGGTTTGAACTATGTGATAGCTTTAATATATTCACGAATGTTTATTATTATACAGAAATCATTTTAATAGAAATTTCGCAATTTGTAAATGTTTTAGTGGAATTTGTGTGCATTGCAGTCACACAAACGGCAGCACCCAAATGAAAGTACATCCTGGCGTATGAACATTCGTAGCGTATCATATAATTTAGAGGCTTGTGGACTTCAAAGCAGTATCCTATCTAGACGTAAGGACCCAATGTTAGCAAAATGGTCGAAGGTTTATTTCAAAGTTAACAAGTGTAAGAATAATTACTTTTATTTAGGACAGTATTAAACTTATCGCTTTCGAAGGGCTACGAGGAACATATTTTATATTTAAAATATCAATACATACATACACAAATCACGTCTTTATCCCTTACGGGGTAGACAGAGCCTAAGGTAACAAGACCTACAGGCCACGTTTAGCAAGACACTGAGGGCGTAAAGGTGAAAAGTGGAATCAAAATAGTGATGGGTTGCTAGCCGCATCGCCTATAACATGATCCCTATGATTTTCACCCATTCCCTCGATGGGTTTTTACCATTTGCGCGGGAAGAGAAGCAACTGGTACATTCTATGTTTTTTCTTTACTCCCAGCATATAAGTAAAATATCAATACATTTCTGATAATAAAAATAACTTTACACGATATTATTATAATGCGTACGTAAAAATGTTGCAATATAAATAAAAGCTTGCAAAAAGAAGTGACTGTTTAAATTTTGAGCTCAAATAATTTAGGGCTAACACTAGGTCTGTTAATATTTACCGAAGACTTACAGATAAAAAAGTTACAAATTACTTAGCAAGAAACATTCAAGTCATCGGATTCGGAATTATTCGAATAACTTTTAAAATTAATGTGGTGGAGCTTCATCCATCATGCCGCCAAGAGCCACAGTCTGTCACTCCAGTGACGTCTACTCCGCACAAACCGGACTTTTGTGTGATATTTTCAGCTTTAAATTCAGACAGACCCATTTTTAATGCTTTATGATTTTTTAGTTTTTCTCTCTAGAAAAAAAATCGACTGCCACGATGTTTTCAAATATAGGGCAACAAAAAGCAAAACGTGTATTTCTGTTTTTCTTAACAAGTACAGTTAGTTTACTGATCTAAATTAACGTTATGTTGATAATAGTTTTGTTCCACTTGCTGCGATCCTGACATACCTCTATCGCTTCATTCATATTCATTAATCTCTTCATACATGCTTCATGCATGCATCTAAATTAACACAAATCACGTCTATTACCCGCCCGCACCTCTCTCGTTCCCCTTTGTAGTCCTACCCCGCGCCCCTGTGCCGCGCAGGCGGGGACTCATTTAAGGGGTCGGTCTATAATATCCCTTACAGAGCCTAAGGTAAAAGAACCTCCTCCTTTTTTGAAGTCGATTAAACATCTAAAAGCCACATATAGCATGAATGCGGGCGTTTAGGTGGAAAGGGGAATCCAAACAGTGATGGGGATAAACGAATTAAATTACGTAAAATTTAAAGTACATAATTAGCTATTAATGTATTCCAATGCCATAACGATAAAGATTCAGCTAAAATGCTTAGACAATTAATAGACGGCGTTTTTTTACATTATTCAAGTGTCCCAAGACTAAGTGTTACTTGAATTTTTGTTATTTACTTTATTTTTATTATTTGTTTAGCTCTAACGTCTTGTGGTTGCATAAATAAGGCCATGTGACTGACGACCAATAATAAAATTAAATATTAAAGCATCGTACAATAAAAATTAAAGTAACGATAGTTAATTTTTTCACTACAAAGTTTCTGTAAAATAGCAATGCCAGAGACTCGACTAATTACCGTGCAAACGGGTCTTATTACGTTGAATTCAGTACTATTACAGTAAACCTGGGCATTGGGCTGACTTGCTTTGTGTTCGTAGTAAGCTTAGATAGTACAAAGCTAAGTTAGTACAAAGCTGAGCTCTAGACAATGTACATTATCCTGGGTAAGCTAATCCATTAAAAAATTAAATACGCTATTATAATTCAGTTACAAAACTGAATATATTGCCGTCTAAGTTATACAGCGTCCAAGTGTTCTCGATTATACACTACTAGAATCAGGAATATAATTGTCGTTCCCTTTGGCTTCACCTAGCTTTCGTACTACAAAAGATATCCAATACAGCTTTAACAAAACCAAGCTTTGCAGTGAACAGAAATATTTATATTGCGAAACGCTAAGCGTAGCTTTAGATTTTATTTGCGTTAAAAATTAAACGGCTGCAGTGTTCAAATTCATAATTTTTACGGAAAATGCAAGCTACGTAATTTACAGTCAAGAATAACAGAGTTTAGCGAATTCACCGGCGGTAATGAAAGCTTCACGTACTCAAGTAATGGGGTAAATTAGTACATTTGCGTTGCGTTGCCTACAGCAAAAGCTTTGGTTTTTAACTATGAGTGAGTTTATATTATTTATTAGTTAATGAACTATAGTATGTATGCATATCTGAGTATCATTCCGTGAGTCTCAGACGGTTCTGGCAGAAAATCAGTGCTGCCGATGTTTAACGCCTCAGCATAATGCTTGCGAACACACTCATTAATACATAGGTGATCTAATTTCATGTCTGTGTTTTATGTTTCATTTTTGTACACTTGTGTGTATGCTCTGCTTGTGTGTCTTTCAAAAGAGAAGAAATGTCTTCTTTCTTTCATTTACATTTCTATCTATGTTGTTACCACAGAGATCACCAAATACGTCTCAATCACGTTTGTGTTAAAATGTCAATTACTATGAGAACTGTTTATTGCTAATTCGTTCAGGCAGTGGCGCTGAATGAGACAAAGAAACTTGTAAAAGTAATTTTTCGTGTTGAAAATTTACACTAGAGACGATAATGTATATACTAATATTTTTTTCGAGAATGTTATTCTCTTAATCTAAATTACGCATAGTATTCTATTTAAAGCATCCCAACTTCGCTCAAGTTGAAATACGAAGTGCTCTTCATTTTGTAAATTTCTAAAAGAACAAAATTTTGTTCTCTGGAATGCCAAAGAAGTCTCGCTGCAAACCACTTAAACTGGTAAATTGAATCCTTTTTTAAATTTCTTACTTTTTGGCAAATGGCCATAGCCAAAAAGTTTATGTTACATATTGTAACAGTTGACATCCGAACACCCATTTTGCTGGTACGAACTAGAATTTATTGTTCTAAATTTAATGTCATCTAATTGGTCTATCCCAGGGGTCCGCAAATAGTTTTATATAAGGTTGTATATCCGGAGATGCTGTGTGAAAATTTTGACAAGGTCCAGAAAAAAAGTACCTATACTATATTACATTATTTGACGGTCTGAGGTTCGACCTTTCGCGGTCCGTCTGTTACTGACCGTTGGTCTATCCGTTACATTGGTGTCTATAGTTAAGAAAAGGAGCGATATAGTGTGTCATAAAATTCGACTGAACAGCCTTGTAAATGATTTTCAAGACTTTTAATCCTCACCTAAACAGGCCTAGGCTCAGTCTAGTTTGGGAACTACCGGATATATGTAAATTATGTAAATGATCATTTTGATTTCCATTTCCAATTGTAAATTACAATTTTATATTGATCATTAATATCGAACAACGGCTGTATAAAAACTGCAGTAGTGTATTTTCTTTTTTTCTCTCTATCTTGATATTTGATTTGCGAAATCACTGAGGATAACAATGATGCTATATTTTAAAATTGAATTGACTTGACTCGTCACTAAACTTCAAGTTTGTTTAGGATTCTTTTCGTTCGTCATTATTGCTGCTTAATAATACAAAAAATAACGAGTTGTAAAAAGAGTTACAAACAAAAATCTTCTTAATTATAACCCCTTTGTCTTCTAACTAAGGAACTTTTTAGATAATTTTTTTGCGTTGACAAAAATGAACGCCCGCCCACCACTATTACTTTAGAAAAATAGGACGGCAATTTTAAAAACAGTCTTAAAATGAATACTGAATATGTTTTAGCGGTGTGTAGTTTGTTCTGACATACATACATACATATATCACGTCTTTATCCCTTACGGGGTAGACAGAGCCTAAGGTAACAAAACCTTAAGGCCACACAATTTAAATCAAATATTTAGAACGTAGTGCAGTAGACATAGCCAGCACCCTAAACCAATTCCCACCAAGAGAGAGAGACCACAGAGAGAGAGAGAGAGAGAGAGAGAGAGAGAGAGAGAGAGAGAGAGAGAGAGAGAGTTTAGCATGATTAAGGGCGTATAGGTGGAAAGGGAAATTAAAATAGAATTGTTCTGACGGAACATAAAATTATAATACAATTTTTAAATATTTGTTAACGCACACTTTTGTTTCGAAGCTATTTTAAAATTTCCTGTTTCTACAGTAAAGTTAGCTCAAGAGCGCACGAGATCTGTCTGGCGCGCGAGATAGACTTACCCGTCTCTTTCTAGTACGTAGAGTAAGAAAAAGACGGGTTCTCTATCTCGCGCCCGACATAGCTCTCACGGACACGTCTTGTGCTAGCCGTGCTGATTGGCTCTAAAAGTACCTGTATTCACACCATGGTCTACATTTAATTTAAGCTGAAGGCAGTAAAAATATTTCAAAAAATCCTGCTTGCTTGCTTTACAGTTTCGTTTAAAACTTCCAAAGTCACCAGACAAGCGAAAAATTCGTCTTAAATTTTCAGCACCAAGAACTCATTCCTACTAGAGTAGAGTAATCGCGCTTATCGAGTTAACACGAAATAAGATTGTTGCATTGCGCGCCAGCAAATAGCGGGCCAGGAATGATTCATTTAAGACACGGAACGATCCACGACCTCAATGCAGCGCGCTCTATAAGAAATGCGATGCAATGCAATAAAACAGGAACTTATCTCCGGGAATAAAATCCAGACAAGTCACTTTAACCCACTTTTGATATCACCTCATAAATTAACGGTTTCATGGGGTCATGCTTTATAAAAAGTCGGGGTAGCACATTTTTCGGTTTCAAATTCATAATAAAAACAAAATAGGCACTGGAAAAGCGGTTCGTTTGGAACAAGCCTATGCGAATTATTCAAATATATTCATATGGCAGGACGCCCTCATACGTGTAAAGGCGTGCAAATTACACTCAAATTCGCATAAATTTTTACGGCATTTTCGTCAAGCTGATGGAAAAATGAGATAGTTTTTTTTACACCTGTCGTAAGAGGCGGCGTTAGTGGGTAAAAATTGAAAAATGATTAACGGTGCGGCAGTTATTATATCTCATACTGTATTTTTAGTTTGTAGTGTGAGCTGTGCCACACACACTCTCCCAGTATGTAGTACTATATAAGCGTAGGCTAATTGTATAATAAAGGACAGTATTTACTCAAAACTCGTGTACATTAGTTGTCTCCCAACGCCCATCCTCACATGGCGACCTTGCCAGTGCGGCCTTGGCGCTGCACTGGTGGCGCGCTGCGCCGACCAGTGGTAAAATTTAATTAAAAACAAAATAAATATTTATGGAAAAAAAAAGAAGAACAAAGTGAAGTGAAATAGACACAGTAGAAATAATTTAGAACCATAATAATATTATAATGTACGATAGTTATAAAAATAAATAACCGTAAATAAACAGTGAAACAAGAAGAATAAAATACTTATGTACTTAAATAAATAAAACCAGACGAAAATGAAGAACACGGACTTTGAAAAAATAAAATTTAATTGAAAATAAAAAGGAGTTTAAAGGATGCTGCCGGGAGATGTAGCAGTCTAGAGTATGAGCAGAGGAAAGATCAGGAGGCTGCAGGGTAGTACATGGTGTCGAGAGGTGACGGAATCCTGAGAGGAGCAGCAGGGAGTTGATGGTGTCGTTTTGGTATGCAGAAGATAGAAGGTATCGCTACTGGACAAGATGGACCAGGATTGTAACAACAACAAAGTTTAAGGTTTTATTGGCTAAAAAATTGACCACTTCCTGTTATGAATTTTTTTTTTGTATTTACAGCTATGTAGGTGCCGCTTGTTGATGAGATAGTAGTTATAATAATTTTTTTAGAAGAATTAAATTAAAAGTTATACATTGAGATTTTAATGATACAAGAACGCAATTGTGATTTGAATATTAATTTTGAGAATAATAAGTAATTTTGATTCACGACGCAAATTTAAATGCTTAACTTAAAAAACTTACTATAAATACATTTAAAATATAATATACTTGCTATCTAAAGATAGACAGTCATTGTTCTTAGTAACAGTCGTAAGTAAGATGACCTCGTATAGATAGATCATCAAATATGGATAGGCATGCAGTGTCTGTTATTACAGCTCAGATTACCGAAGGTAAGTTCGTCACTATGCAACGTTTATACAACTTTTAGATAATCACGTAATGAAATTATTTTATGTGACGTTTAGGTAAACCTGTTTACAATTACATTTTTTTTTTCAATTCTTAGTTTTCAGGAAAAGTAACGTGCCGTTTTAAGTAATATGTTAGATACAAATAGTTATTCAAAAATAAAAGTAAATTTGAAAATAATTTAATAAAAGCTAACGGACTGATCATCCCCTAGCCTTTTTTTAAAATAATTTGAAAAAATATCTTTACTACATAGTGATTAAAATTATTGTACACATTATTTTCGTTGCAATGTGCAATACGGATTGCAGACATAAATATTAAATTTGATATTAGTTTTGTTTTTACGAAATTATGTGTAGGTAGATACTGCATTGATGCTGAAGAGTTCGAATAAGAATATAGTAAAAAAAAAAAAGCGATATGAATGATATTGTGCAGGTTATTTAAAAAAAAAAGTAGTGGTACAGTTTTGGAAGAATGCTTTGTAAGCAACCAGTTGGGAAAGCGGAAGCAAATAAGTTTGCCAAAGAGCGATTGGGCAGGCCACCTAAGAGTTATTGGAATTCTTATGAGCTGATATGCTTTCATTTATGTAAGAGTAGTTGATAGTTTATGAATGAGAATTTATGTAATGGATTATGTGCGTAGAATAATAGTAGGAAAATATCAGTCGTTATCAACAGTAGCACGAGATGCGCTGTTGAGCGAGCTGGTAGCAAGGTGCACCCAGGATACAGGGCAGGTAGGAAATCCTTGAACTTCGACCATGAGGCGGTCGAGCTATCACTCGTGGGGACTCTTGGACACAAGGAATGCAAATTAAGTATGGAAGTGTTAAATGAACTGCCTGTGTATTATGTTATAAATGGTTTAATGTATGTGCGCGCACGAAAGTAAAAAAAAAATATACCTGTATCCTGATTAAATAAAATGAATATGTGAAATAAGGTCGGCCGACCATATAAATAAGATGTGGAGTGTGCACCATGCCAAAAAGTGAAGCTAAAATTGCTCACTAAGGAGAAGTATTATTAAAGAAAGATAAAGAAATTATAAAAGTAGAAGAGTCTAAAAGAATAGATCGAAAGAAAGGCCACTAGGCACTGAGACGAAGATGTATTTATATACATTTATATAAAAGAGTCTGAAGTTAAGAAGATAGGAAATACAGTAAAATATTAAGCAAATTTATAAACAAACATCAATAACTAAAAGATATATATTTTTTTAAGAGTAACACAATGTAAATCAAAAAAAATAACAAATAACGAAGCAACTGCGTCTTGTATTACTTTTGTTTTGTATCTCATCAGCAAAGCGTGCTATTCTTAAGTTAGTTGTATGTAATGATTAATAATATTAACCTTGCGTTATGATAAAGTATTAAGTTAAGTATTATTTTAACTAAAAGGTACAAATTGTGAAAAAAAAAAACTTCTAAAAAAATATTTGAGTAACTAAAGGTATATTGTAGAAATTTTTAAAAATTAAGAAAATGTCATTTTGTCACCAGTAACTAAATTGGGTAGATTGTCATGTTAAATTCATTAAAAGTCAGATTTAAGTTTATTAAAATAAATAATTAGACATAGATAATATTTTTATGTTTTTTTTTTCTTTTCAAGGGGGGAGGTGTAGTGTGAGCTGTGCCACACACACTCTCCCAGTATGTAGTACTATATAAGCGTAGGCTAATTGTATAATAAAGGACAGTATTTACTCAAAACTCGTGTACATTAGTTGTCTCCCAACGCCCATCCTCACAAGTTGTACATGTTGCAAAATTACTATGAAAAGCTTATTTAGTCGCCAAATTTTATTTTATTTATTATTATTTACATATTGAAATCGTACCGCTAACTGAGTCTAACTAAATAATAAAATCTTACATACGTCACGTCATTCTTCAAATCGAATATTCGTCGTCTCACTCATAGTATCGTCATCACCTTCACACCCTCTTACGTTTCATTCCACATTTAGCAGGAAAATATTTTGTTTCCTTCGTATTTTCTAATGTTCGGTATAAATATGACTAGTGCGGACTAATTTGTCAATGTTGTTCAGACGTTAATGTAGACGTTTTAGTAAAAATCAAAAGTGAAAACTGTGCATTTGCTTCATTTAAGACTTTAATAATAGCAAAACACTGAAAGATTAGGTCTGAAAAGATTATACAGCAATGCAGTAGACATAATGAGAACAATCACAATCGTCGCCTCGCGCCGTCGAAATGAGACATGATAATGTAAGTTGGCTCTTTGAAGGGGCTTATTAAAATTGAATCACCCACTTGAACGAGAATCTCGTGTAGCTCCGACATTTCTCAACTCCACTTGCGTATACGAACTGTCGCGAAATAAATTGCCTTGTTTTCGTTGCAGTTTTTTGTTGTTTTGTAAACTGCCGTTAAATTATGCTGATTATAGCGTGAGTTGATCCAACATATTTTAACCATAACATTAACAACATATGATTTTGACATAATTTCATAGTTTTTCTCACAAATACAGGGTGATCAATGCAAATGAGTCGGTAAGGAGAAGTCGAAAACTATAAGAGATAGGGGAATCTGTTCTTAGGAACCATGGCATCGTTTTTAGATTTCATAAAAATGCCATTCAATTTTTATAAAAATATCATACGTTACCCGGAATCGAACCCGGTCAAAATACTAAATTTAATAATTGTTGAGTTTTTCTTTTATTTAACAAGATTGCAATTAAGAATGTATTCCTTGTGACTGAATAATAAGTAACACCATCAACAATAACATCGAAAAACTTGCAGAACCAATTTATGGAACGTTCGCAAAATTTTTGAAAAAGTTAGTATGATTAAAAAAAAACATTTTTAATAAATGAATAGTGCAAAAGTACTTAGACTATTACACATAAACGGATAACTCACGTATAAAAAGTCGAGTGATGCTCGACATGTTTCGGACTATTTCGTAGTCCTTTTTCCAAGAGCGCTCGCCCCGGCGGCAGCGACACGAACACTGCGCGCCAGCGCTCTGCTCCCGCGGCTGTTCGACGCAACTGACAGCGGCGCACAACTACCCTCGTTTTCATCGTCATTTTTATTATTGTCAAAAGTCGGGCAGCACACAACACTGATCACGTCACTCCGTAAAGGTTCGCTCACACTCACCGTTTGGTCAATATTTAAAACAGTTTTCCAACTCGGGGGCACCGACCATCCACTATCCCGGTTGAAATTGGGATACCGACTTATTTCAATGGCTTCACGTACTTTCCGCGGAATGAAAAACTTTTCTCTCGCCAGTACTGACACCTTATCAAACCTGATATAATGCGTCGAATCAGATTCCATGGAATGTTCAGCGACAGCAGACCCCTTGTCATCCTGTTTCTTCATACTACGTATGTGCTCCGCCAATCTCGTGGATATATTACGCCCGGTCTCTCCGATATAGTTTTTCCCACAGGAACAAGGAATCATGTACTGTCAGTTGCGTCGAACAGCCGCGGGAGCAGAGCGCTGGCGCGCAGTGTTCGTGTCGCTGCCGCCGGGGCGAGCGCTCTTGGAAAAAGGACTACGAATTAGTCCGAAACATGTCGAGCATCACTCGACTTTTTATACGTGAGTTATCCGTTTATGTGTAATAATGATTAAGTCTCACGGTAGGTAGTTTCATGTTGAAAGTACTGGTTGAATTATTACTAAACTATTGTCTGACTTTAAATTTAAGTTTCACTTAAGGGTCTTTGGTAGGTTATAACAACGATCTCGTCAGCTTACTGTAATATATATTCAAGATCAAAACGCGTTGTTTTGGTTTGTAATATTAATTATTACCGTTAGTTCATTCAAAGCTGAAGGCTATGTTGTGTCACTTGCGTACACAGAAAGACATTGGGAACGCATTTTTAATTCAGTGCGCGTTAGACGAATATATAGCCTCTGGTTTCACACAGTTGCTGTCATCTAACTAATAAGAACTACGCTTACAACTCTTGGTTAATACCAAAATAGATTAGCACTTAAGATAATAAAGCATTAACCAGCGAAAACATGATTTAATTAAAAATCTGTGTGTTTGCGTTAATCCGGTATGGCGCTGATCCAATATTTTATCACCGCCATTAAATTTGCATTGACACTTAATATGACGCGTATGTCATAAATAATTGCATTGTTATCATATGTCCTTTAATAAATACAGATTTTAATATTTAAATTCGATACTTTAGTGAAAGAAATGGCAATGATGTATTTGAATTTGACTGTCAAGACAATGATTTGATTGTCATTACAAGTAAGGGTAGAGGGAATGACAGAGGCCTTGTTGTTGTCTAACACACTTTCTGTTTAATTGTTTCTGTCGTACGGTAAAGGATGATGATAGAAAGAAATGACGAATGCGGCTGCAGGCGCCTGTGTTTTAAACAGTATTACGTCTTATGTCTTAATATAATGTCTTCACCTAGCAATGGAACACGTTTTTATTTATAGCCTAATAATAACTAGGCATTTATGTAGAGGACGGAAAAAACTTAAAAAAACTATTTTCACGTACAGTCAGCGTCATATAGTATGGAACATCTAGAGTGACCAAAAAGTTCGACACGCTATAGTGTATCTATGGTGTACCGAACTATTTGGCCGACTTGGATGCTTCAAACTACAAGAAGCTGACTGTACAAGTCGATGTCAAAATCAGCTATTGTAATTTTTATGTTATGGTAACTGTCATAAGAAACGGTAAGCTTGGTCAATTATACCTTAATCACCGATTTTTACCAAACATGGCTAAGGAGCCACCGCATCCAAAATGGTCCATCCTCTTGAGAGCTACGATGCCACACACACACACACACACACACACACACAGAGAGAGAGAGAGAGAGAGACATCGACATCAAACATATACCATCCCTCTTTTTGCGTCGGGGTTTAAAAATATTTAAACATTTCTATGCTGATATTGTGATCTTTATCCAAAGCATTTAAAATTCCCTTCACTTATCTACCCAACTTAGATCATACTGCTGAATCGCTGAATTGCCTCTTAGAGTATAAAAAGGAACAGCTGGCGAATCCGCAAATGTTATTCTTAAATTAAAGGAGGTGTAAGATTTTCTTACATTCTCCGCAATTTTGGGTTGGGGTTATAAATACGATCTGTCTGTCGACGCGGTTTTGACGGAGGTCCATGGCGGACAGATGGACTGACGGGTCGTGGGACGGCGTCGTTTTTGTGTCCTGTGACAAATGGCCTCTTCCCGTTGCCGTAATTGGTCAAATTTATGGTATAGAAGAAAACTGTTTTGCTCGGACGCCTCTTGAGTTACTGCGGAAATTCATCTATCATTATAAAACGGGCCTCGCCGATCTCGTAGCCTTTCGTTTCTAGTTTTGGTTACGAAATCATGAGATGTTCAATGCTCTCAGAACTAAATTTTCGATCATTTGTTACTGTCATTTGTTATTTGGAAGCGCTCATTCAGTTTGTGCAATGCATACCCCAGGCAGATAATGTGTGACGCTACCAGACATGGCAGTGAAGAATATAAGCGACCATCAGCCAAATATGTGGTCTACTACCTAAGGTTAACAATCACAAAATATAATGCCGGTAAGACGTGGTTGTCAACTTGAAAGTTCGACTTTAGCGACATTTTCATTTGATAGAAAGTAGGATGAAAAGTGGTAGGTAGACCACTTATTTGGCCAACCGCACCACTTGCAGTGGTAAATTTCTATTTGCACGATGAGAAGCAAATAGATGTTTTTTTGTTGTTTATAGCTTGGCGGCCAGTTATGTTTGTATGTATAACTTTATTGTACAAAAACACAGAAAAAGATGAATACAGGACAACATAAATAAAATATATTATATAGATAATAGCGGCACCAGGCTTGATTTGTTTGTAAGTTGTTGAAAAAGGCGCCTCCAATTAGTAGCGGCGCGCGTTGCCAATACCTTGCTCGGTGGTGTCATGTAACAGATAAAAAAAAACTGGAATAATATACGAAAGTGAGAAAAGTGCAAACATAAATATTAAATAGTAAATATTTGTGAGTGCCTATTATAACAGATCCAATTTGAGGGTCTTATTGATGTAGTGGGTCGACATCTAAAATAACTAAAACTAAATATTGTTTCTACAAACACGACTTGACACGATACCGGTTAGATCTGTATATTTGTTGCGTAAACATGGCACAATAGTTCTAATTGATAGAAATGTCATGTTACTTAGATTTCTAAAAAAACTTTGTACTTATTTTTTAAGATATTTGTCTCAGACATGACTGCCGTCAGATCCATACTAAAAATGACAGCTAAAACCTGAACTGCGTCGGAATTGAATCGCATTAAGACGTCATGGTAAGGCCATAACATAATACATTTTTGAAAACATCATTGAACATCTTAGTCGAAAATATATTATACGCTACTTTTTCACTCGAAATCCTGAAATCTCAACCGCTAAGTCGAGCAAGAGAATTAGCACGAGTGTGCTTTGCATCATAAATAAAGACAAAAATGTATTTTCTCGGAAAATATTATAAACTCCTATGGGAATGCAACAAAATCTCGGAATTTTATCTGCCCAATTTGAAACTCATAAGAGATTATCCGCGGACAGAAGCTAGTTTAAATAGTACTGACAAAGTTGTCAAAATGATAAGTTGATTTCGTCGGAACATTCTAAGCACTAACATACTATACCTACACAATATAGTATTTTTCCATCTGCATCTATTTCACGCCACATTAATCTCTTACTACACTATCTAACATAATGAATCATATTTTACATGCTTGAACGACGTTTCATTATCAGCGCCGGGAAAATAACAGGCTGGAGAGAATAAAGAAAGCAAGAATATCCGCGCTGACGCATCCGCGGTACTCTGGAGAGTGTTTACAAGGTTTAGCGACCACTTGGCTCATCTACAGACTAGTTTTCCTTATGTTAATCTCTTAAAGGCCCTAATGCCTTTACAGTTTGTTGCTGGGTACCCTAAAGGAATCCCATTTGCATAATTTTTCTTCATACTAAGCGCAAGCTTACAAGTAATGGGCCATTTATTATTTAACGCTCTTTTTTCTTTATTCGTGTTTATGCTGAGGTTTTAGTAACGTTGCGGGAGTTATAAATGGGGAAAACGTTTGGAATTTTAACCTCTGCCTGTTTTCTAGTATTTTATCATTATGATCACTGGTCTTACAACAGCAGCAGCAAAGGAATGACAGTAAAAATAAAAACACGATCGGAAAGCGAAGTTAAATTTTTGACGCAGTAACATAAGACTAAAGTATGTTCAATCATTATAAACGTACCAAATAAGTATGTTCCGATCGAATTAGTTAAAATCGACGTGTCACCTTAGCTTTAGTTTGATAATTTAACGTAAATTCTATGATTGAGTCTATTCCATTTAATTCAATTCCATTTAATTACATTCTATTCAATTCCAGTCAATTATACCTATTCCATTCTATTCTATTCTCAATATGCTGTCATTTGTTGATAATTCACGTCTCCGCGCCATACATATATACTTTATACATATCCAGACACACAAACACAAGTTTGACTTCTCAATTCCAATTCCAGTTTCCCTCGACAACTGTTTCCCATTGTAAACTTGCAAATACTTGCGTAAAATAAATCGTTTTATTTCGATAGGGATTTGTTTTCCCCGATTTTCAATTAGCGTCACGGTAAAGTTTCGTTCTACTAATTAAAAGTAGCTTTAAGGAGTTTGGTTTATTTAAACGTTAAAATAGGAACGGGGTTTGTTTCGCTAAGTGGTATTTAATACTTCAGGTGTACACGGAAAATGTGTGCGCCGTAACTAAGTGGGCAAGGCCATGAAACGTTTCAACTGCTGTATCATCTACGTAAACAAGATTAAAGCCATCTTAGATTCCGAAACCGAAAGTCGAATTTTGAAATCACATGTGCGATAAAACCCCTCCTATAATTACTACTCACTTCTGGTCCAATCAAATTTCGGACTAGTCGATGCAGTAATTTAGAGCTGTTATTGTAGTATAACGGAACGCAGCCTTGTAACCTTTCTCCCTCTAACATCCCCTCTCGCTCTTCTTGATACGGGAACACGGGTGACACATTTAAAGCGATCTTGTTAATATTAATATATTGTTTGTAACAAGATTCTATAAAAAATAAACCCTTAAAGTCCTCGCACACAATGTTATTATTTACAACAATACATGGCGCAGTCGGTAGGATGAAAAAATAGAACGATTTCAATTATTGTCTACTGTTACTCCTATTTAAAATACATCACACTTTCCAGTAGATTTAAATGATGCTGACCTGCTTACAACATTTCACGAGAATCGATTGAGAAATGCAACGCGTAGACAGCATACAGCCGGACGGATAGACGAAAGCATTTTTTTGCTTAAGCTGAAATGGAGGTGGTTTATTCACGCTTCATGCTCCCTTGGTTAAAATCATACACGTATGTACTTCATTCACCTTCATTTATTTATTTTAACTACCTATTGCTTAAATCATTATCGATCTGTAACACAGTTAAAATAATATTATCGATATTGAATCTCCAACGAATTAAACACTGAAATTACATACATACATACACACATACACAAATCACGTCTTTATCCCTTACGGGGTAGACAGAGCCTAAAGTAACAGGTACCTACAGGCCACATTTAGCAAGATTGTGGGCATAATGGTGGAAAATGAAATCAAAATAGTGATGGGTTGCTAGCCTCATCGCCTATAACATGATTCATATGATTTTCGCCCATTCCCTCGATGGGCTTTTACCAGGTAGAGAAGAGGTAGAGAAGCAATTGGAACATTTATGTTTTTTCTTTGCTCCCAGACCAACATGGAAGAACTGAAATTACGAAATTATTTCGTCACGTTTCGGAATTAGAATTGTAAAAATTTTAAGTGTGTAAATATTTTATTTATTAAACAAAAATTACATTAAATCTGTACTATAAATAATAAAAAAAATAACTAAATACTATGTACAAAATTTACCAAAACCTACCGTAACTTAAACTACAAATAAAACACCCCTCCAAGGTCACTGTTCTTTTGAGCCAAGTGTAGAAGTCGTGGCATAAACTTATCGATATTATATTTGCAGTCAGCGTAGATAGCAAATACACCTCAATTGTACTGGACAGTGGACAGGGCTTTCTTGAAAATGGATTTGATATCAAATACCGTTTGAAACTAAGTTGAAACTGCATCCAGAAGATTGCATTAGGCCATCCGAACCTATATTGCTGAATGTAGACATAAAGAGGGAATATCGCTTACCTTTTCGTTTGCAATTGAGCGTGAAATCGAGTTAACTTCGGCGAAACGTCCCAATTCGGAATACGGAGCTTCCATGTGTTAAAAATGAGATGCAAGGGCACTTTCTATAGCTACTATGCTTGACACGTCGAGCTTTGCGGCTTGGTTATTATTGAACTAATTTTTATATCCGAACTTCCGAAGAGCGCTGTCGTGACCCGGAAGTCAAGGCCGATTTAAATTGAAACTGTGTTTAATTTTACAACTGAACATGAATTAAATCTTTTGATCATCGTCATGTTAATCCAATCACCCAGAGAACGTCCACAGGCCTCATCCGTAGATCTCCGATTGCTTCGGTTGGAAGTGAATTATTACAAAAATGCATCATTTCACACACCGACCGTTTGGAAAACCTGCTAATATAATGATTAACCTTTGAAAAAGTTTTCACGTTAGAAAAGGTTAAAAGTGACCATGGTGGTAAGCCACGGTACGTTCTCTTTCGAGTTTATACAAAGCTGCTATAATACGGTGATATTATGATACAGTGCTGGTAATTGTAGAGGGTTTTCTATACTGAAGTTTGACTTAAATTCATATTCTATTGTACTAAATTTGCTCTCAGAATAGCCGACCCTGATCGAGACTAAGAGCGACCGCAAATGTAAACGGACCTAATTAACCTCGAATCGATTTTGTACATTCTCCGAGCTTGTGTTGTTTTCCTAAAAAAAATACTTTGCCTGCGGCTTCTCTTGTGTAAATCGTAGATTTGGAGTATCTCTGGGGAACTATGTCATTTATCGAATAAACAGAAAATGTAATAGTATAGCCTGAGGAACAGAATTACATATAATGTATGACTGTATCTTGCTCACATAAATAATCTCCTTAAATATTTGAAATTACTCCATTAATTTATGTGTCATTTATTTGTCGTAGGTTTTTATGTTATTGCTTACACTGTTTATAATTATGAACGCACTCTATCCCAGTTTCTAACTAATTGCTCGACTCAACCACTCAAAGGTTGCATTGTAATGATATATCTGAGAAATAAGTTTGTCTTTGTGCATGGTATTTTGATTGTTAGTTAAATGTGTTTTTTCCTTCGCGACAGGCTCGCGAGCCAGGCCACACTAGGGTTTTTGGTTAATGTAACGTGCAACAGTCACTGTTACAGCTCGTAGATGAGTACCCCGCCTTACAGTAGAAAATGTAAAGTATTATTATTTACGTACCAGGTAGGTTTTACTAATTCGTGCCTAAACGGAAACCAATTTGCTTAACAAAGGTTGCAATGGTCACAGAAATGAAATGAAGTGATAAAAATAATTAAACACAATGCCTACTGAAATTTCGAACTGCGGTCACGTTGGACTTTTATTTGAGTTCAGTAAGTAGAATTGTCGTTCCGGGTCCTATTTTAGGATCTCAGTGACCACTAAGCATTACACGAATTAGAATTTTTAATGACCCCATTATATTTTGACACCGAAGCTTATTAAACGCCGTCAGTTATTTCAGGGTTGTCGTAAAAAATTACGACTCAGTTTATACGAGTAACAGCGTTTACTGGGGTTAAAGGTCTTGTCGCATTTATATTTAAATGAACTTTATTGTGAGTTTGGAATACAAATTTGTGATCTCGACTCTGACTCTGCTCTGCAGCTCCAAATTATATACAGGATCCTGCCCCTTGGCAATTAGGGAAGGCATTCTGCTGACGCTCCAAATTCTACTCAACGGCAAAAGTTTGATTTCATATTTTGTTTTCTTGGCAGGTAAAGTTATGATTAATTTGTTCAAGATTTTGTGCTAAATAGTGTTTTTGATTTTAATTAATGAGGTCTCAGAAAGTTTGTGAATGCGAATGGCAGAATGAAGTGCGGGGCGACCTTAAAATGTAAAAAAATAATTAAAAAGCAAATTAACGAGATTTCAAGCCAGTAGCTTTGTGAAACTTGAGCTTAAGTTCTATAACTTAAGTGCTTAAATTCTGTAAGTACGTGGATTTACCTTCTGTTTTTTTGTTGTTAAAGGTATTTTTTTTTATGTTTCAGCCGTCATTTTCTTAAACAAGATTTTTTATATAATTATGTACTAAAATATTACATAAATAATATGGATTTAGTTAAGTACTAAGGTAGTATAGTTCATCGGGCTGGCTGGTAAGAGGCTAAACACAAATTTCATAAATCGAAAATTCGTTCGAAATGACATTCATTGGTTTTTAAAAACTCCGATACGAGCCTCAGACTAGCTTGGACCGGGAC
This sequence comes from Pandemis corylana, assembly GCA_949127965.1. Classification (NCBI taxonomy): domain Eukaryota; kingdom Metazoa; phylum Arthropoda; class Insecta; order Lepidoptera; family Tortricidae; genus Pandemis; species Pandemis corylana. The sequence goes on along the minus strand of OX421866.1, from coordinate 7,026,147 downwards.
AGAAACTACTTCCCATATTGTAAAATATACTATTTCAAATTAACGAATAATAAAAAGTAATGCTAAATATTATATTTTTATTTCTTCCATGCTGGTCTGGGAGTAAAGAAAAAAACATAGAATTTACCAGTTGCTTCTCTTTCCGCACAGATGGTAAAAGCCCATCGAGGGAATGGGCGAAAGTCTTAGGAATCATGTTAAAGGCGATGCGGCTAGCAACCCATCACTATTTTGATTTCCCTTTCCACCTATACTCCCTTAACCATGCTATACGTCTTAAGGTTTTGTTACCTTAGGCTCCGTCTACCCCGTAAGGGATAAAGACGTGATATAATGTATGTATGTATGTATTTTTATTTCAATGCCCTTCAGCCCAACACAAGTTAGGAAATCGTTAACGTTCCCGTACCTACTAGTAAAAGTGCCTCCTCAATGTAGCTTCACAGTACCCACTGTGGCTACCTCTTTTTTTTTTAAACGATTTAGTAAAGAAACAAGGCGTTGTAAATAAATTGGCAAACACCTAAACCACAAGCTCTCGGGCATAACCCCGTATGAATATGCAAAGCACATGGTTAAGACACTTAAATTACCTCGTTATTCCCCGATTTACATACATAATCGAATCGGTTTAAACAGAAAAGGGATGATATGCGCATTCTATAATTTGCTAACATTAATTATGTGGTTGGCGGTAGCTGAACGAGTTAACCCGTCGACCGGTAAACAGAAGGTCGTGGGCGCCAAACCCAGATAAGTATGCAATTTTCCCTTTTGTGAAAATTATGATCGGTAGGTACAGTCGACCCATTTGATTCCTGACCCACTGCAGAACGTTCTTCTTCTTCTCTCCTTAATGGCGGCCGTAAGGCTTGGGCCAATGTCAGTGCGGTAAAAATATAATTCAAAAATCTTGTGACAAAATGTCGGCAACGTTGTACGGTAATGGTCAAAGACCCCCCCTGCCCCCCTGTCGGGCTCTTAGCCAACGGATAATGATATCCCTCGGAGACCGCCAGGAAATCATTAGCCGGTGCCGAGGGTGCACCGGAACAAGCACTGCACTTCCCCTCGGACGGATCCAAAAACAAACCGCAGCTCTTGATCACGCGCGGAGGTAACCCGACTCGCACCCCCCCAGAACGTTCTCACGGTAAACGTCACAAAGATTTTCGTTGTGAATATGACATTTCAAGCAATTCAATGGCGTGTGATGTTTCCAATCCGCACTGGGCCAGCGTGGGAACTAATAGTCCAAGCCCTCTCGTTCTGAGAGGAGGCCTGTGCCCAGTAGTGGGACGTATAAAGGCTGGAGATGGAGATGGATGACATTTACTGTGAGAAGGTTCCACAGTGGGACAGGAATCAGTTTGTTCGACGGTACCTTGAGGGGAAAAGAAAACTAATGGTACACAGTTCAGTTATTGTACATAAATAAATATTGTACCTATGCAAATTATTGAGATTACTTTGGGAATGCGTTTTTTTACAAACAATATACACGGGAGCGAAAAAACCGGATCACTTCCAGTAGAAAGTTGTATGAAAAGTGATTCGGTTTCTTTGCACCCGAGTATAGTTAAAGACTTGGTATAGTTATATTCTGCTTGATCAGGCAAAGAAAATACCAAGCTTAAATAATTACAAAGGCAATTACAATAGTTACATTATTTTTAGGGTAACGTATGAATAAATATTGTCATGAATTTAGCAGTACTTGAAGTGTAAGTCTGATAATTTATGGATAAATCGCCTATATAACAACTAAAAGGATTGTTTCTGAATCTCCATAACTTCCACCTGTGTGGACTTTATATATCGGCCTTTGAGATGTAAAGTTGTTTTTGAAGAACTGTGGTTTGGCTTATTATGTGATTTTTAATACTTTAATATGAACATAAACTGTTTTATAATTCTTTGTATACATTTACGAATCTTGAATGTAAATGTTTCTTTTTTGTACTCAAGGCTTTGTTCATCTCGTTCTTCAAATATAAATCGAACCAGTACATTACCATAATTTAATTCATTTTTAACAAAATGCTGTATTTCAATATTTGCCACAAAATCTCCAGTAAGAATGCAAAGTTATGGGAGAGAATATTTTTTTTATTGTAAACGTGCTAAATCCGTTCGGAATATCTCAGAAATATATTTTTCTTTTGGTTAAGAGAAATGTAGTTACGCTTTTACTCATAAATTGTGCTCTACCGGGATTAGAAAGTAAAGTGGAGGCATTATTTTTGGCTGAATTACTTTATTAGGCGAGATAAGAAAGATTCTTTCAGAGCTGCTTTATTTTTGTACTAAATGCGGAGGGATGAACATTCATTAATATGGCTAAGCCTTCGCAACCTCTGGAACCTTTTCGGAAGTGTTTAGAAATTCATAACGATACTTTGAAATGAAATAATAAGCCCGTAATCTCATTGAAACTTGGGCACTTTGTTTGTGGTGCTACCTTTTGTTTAACTTTTAGAACAATATAATTATATCAAGAGTGAATCAAGTGCTTAAGTTTGCATTTCAGATTGCGTACATGTCTTGGAAAATAATCCATTTTGGAAGTACGAGATATAGTTAAATATGTGCGGTAGAGTATTGTTACTTTTCATAAATATGAAATTATTTTTTACTACATACACAATAGATACACTAACATGCGACCATTATTATTTTAGCGCGCAGTATATAGGATTTGTTAAACTCCCTGTAGGCACGTTGCGTGTGAATTCGCACCAGTAGTATGACACTGCGACGCTCGATCTTTCACTCTTAATTTGTTAGCCTCGCGCGCAAAGTACTACTGGCACAGTGTAAACAGGACCTAAGAAAAAATATTATTAAGAATGGGGGTAGTTTGAACGTTAGGAATAAAACGTTTGTTACTCAGTGTAAACCATTTAAGACGAATGATTGTATTGGTTCCGTATTGTTACTCTAAAGCCTCTTATAAAGGAGAACTGAACCAAAACGAACTAAAGTAGTGGCTAACAGTTAAGTCTGTGATTTATGTCTTTTAATTTGAAAGTGGAGTACTGCGTTCGCTTGATAATCGAAGGTGATATTTTGTACGTCCTAAAGGAGCCAAGGTAACTAATACATTTTTACATAAATTAAAAGTTTAAAGTAAAACATTGCTTTGCATCGGGTAAGATGCCCGTAAGGAACTGTGCATTATGTTTCTTAGTTTTAAGCTTGATCAAGACAATTTGTTCAGATTACTAGATACCATTATAGACGAAATAAATGATAGTAGCAGATACTCCAATACATCACCTACGTGAACGTGTTACTTACATAACATGAGATAATATAATTTCTTGGTATATTTTTGATTACTTCGGTATTCTAGTTCACTATACGTTGGTCATACATCATTACCAAAACAATGGTACCTAATTATCACATGAAGTGTATGTACATAAATATACTCTTCTTAAGCTAGCACTGAGCTTGTATGACCTGGTGATATTTTCAAGCGAAGTGAATAAAGCCCCATATGGAAGACTATTTCGCCAATGGTAATAAAATAAAAGAATGTAAATTCTATGTATGATAAGATAATTCATCAATATACAGGTTGTTAGGTAATGAGTGGATAATCCTTAAACTATGGATAGAGGGCAATTAGGTCGTTATAATAAAGCTATAATAGGTTTAGTAAAAGTAACACAGTTTCCGAGATATTTGGACTTTTAGGTTTTTTTCGAAAATGAACATCCTTGTTCAATGTTTCGATCATAGCACCATTTTAAGTTCATTTTATTTATGTTTTTATTTTTGCTCAATATTCTTGAGTACTTGTGTTATCAGATAGGCATTGCCATTTTTGTGAGACTGCATTGGTTTTTTTTTACATCGCAAACTTAATTTTTGAGTTTTCAATCGTACATTGATCGACTTTTCAGCTCTCATGGTGTAAAAAAAATCTACCGCCTAGCTGCCAATAAGCTTAAAAATATGACAATTAATCAATAGTAATTACCTTTTGAATTTAAATTCAAAATGCCAAAATAATAAAAAAAAGTACACGCTCACCCACATTTTTCCCGATTTACAGTTAATTATCGAAAAAAAACGAAAAAGTCCAAATATCTCGGAAACCGTGCAACTTTTACTAAACCTATTATAATAGCTTTATTATAACGTCCTAAGTGCCCTCTATCCATAATTCAAGGATTATCCACTCATTATCAAACATCCTGTATATTATAGCACCGAAAGCAAAAAAGCGCGTTCCAAAAATGATTTTTTTGGCATAGCATATTTTTATATTTTATTTCAGTATTAGCCAAACGTTGGAAATTGTTTCTCTTACCGCAATAGCGTAACCTAACTGCACTGTGTATTGTTCTGAAAGAGTTATGACTTGTGACAAATTATGTCACTGGGAGTATTCCGTTGTAGGATTAAACTCAAGAATTACGTGGCGCTGGAAAACTGAACAATGGCAACGTTTAATGTTTGGTGGCCGAACAAGCCTATACGAGAGACGGGATCTCTAGGACAAAGAAGTTCGTCTACCTGATATAAAAAAACTGGAAATAAAGTGGTCTCTCAAAACCAACAGGGACACTTTTGCTTTTAACACTTGCTCTGCTTTTTTTGCCACTTGTGTTTGGCTAACGAACTCAACTTTACCTCCTTACGTAAAATCGAGTCAAAATTGTCGGTTGTGTCGGTTTTAATAGTGCAGCGGGGTGCGACTCCTTGTTTAACAAAGACTTTTAGGTCAACAACCTGCTCCACAAAGTGGTTACCTGCTGCCGCGAACATTTGTGGTGAGGTACACAATTTTTACGATGCATTTATCCCAAGAGTCAGATAAATTTTACTGTTTGGACAGCTGGACTGGTAAAGTCATAATTACGCATGGCTGAAAAACAAAAGATGATTAATTGAGATGATTAAACAGAGAAAAGAAGCCTCTTTTGACCATAATACGGCGAGGTGACGGACCACAATGATAGGCTAAATAACAGGGAAGCAAAGGACTGGAAGAAGGAGTATGTCATAGATTTGTAATATCATGGAGTGGACGGAAAAATTGTTCAGCCTAGCAAAAAATACTTTCTACAAGACTCCATTTTTACAACTTTCAAATTTTAAATATACCCGGTAATTGTGATGTCCTTGAAGAAAAGCAGACTAACATGACAATATGCAGGATTAAAATATTCCAGTCGATCTAAGCATTAGGATTAAATACGAATTAATAATTCTGATAAACTAGTTTTAAAATTTTCAAGATAAAACTGATAATACTATAATATTTATCAAATTGAGATTCCCCTAGTCTTGCAGGTGTCCCTGGGCGATGGTGATTACTTTCCATCAGGTGACCCGTCTGCTCGTTTTCCCCCTCTTATATAGAAAAAAATGACATATTAAAATTCTGGTAGCTGAGGAACTTATTTGCAAAAAATATTAACCAAACAATTAAACTAACGACCGTAAGTTAGGGAAGACCCAACTGGCTTCGATCTTATGTCGATATTTTTTACATGATCCATTGGATATTGGATACTAAAAAAACAATCATGGTTTATATTCAGTTTACGAATAATGCTCCGAAATAATATTTACACTAACAATTGTAAGGAGCTCATGAATACAAATGACGCAATATCATTGCTTGAGCAATATCTCGCATTTAACAATAATATTGACAAAGACCGCCCAAAACAATAGGTTTTTGCGACCCCATTCAAATATTTGGCTGGTGGCCAAGAGCACTAGAGCACTGAGTAAAATCGCAGATGAATAGATCGTTATCTAATGATGTCTGATGCGATAGCGTAAGAGTGTTGTGTTTATTTTACTGCAGCACAAATACTTATGTAATTCGTATCCAAACATAAATCTTATTTTGATGTTTATAAGCTTTTAAATTTTTGTAACTTATAATTTTGGTATGTTATGCCTATGTACATAATATATTATACTAGCGACCCGCCCCAGCTTCGCACGGTAAATTATGCATGTATTATACATATAAACCTTTCTCTTGAACCACTCTATCTATTAAAAAAACCCGCATCAAAATCCGTTGTGTAGTTTTGAAGATATAAGCATACAAACGGACTTGGGGACAGAAAAAGCGACTTTGTTTTATACTATGTAGTGATATGTAATTTGTTCCGCTTCAAATCTTGCTAGTACCTACCTGAATTTTAATCAACTTTTATATTTTCCTCCATCCTGGTCTGGGAGCAAAGAAAAAACATAGAATGTACCAGTTGCTCCTCTTCCCGAGATGGTAAAAGCCCATCGAGAGAATGGGCGAAATTGTTAGGAATCGTGTTATAGGCGATGCAGCTAGCAACCTTTCACTATTTTGATTCCTTTTTCCACGTATACGCCCACAATCTTGCTAAATGTGGCCTGTGGGTAGTGTGGGTACCTGTTACCTTAGGCTCTGTCTACCCCGTAAGGGATATAGACGTGATTTGTGTATGTGTATGCATGTTTTAGTTTCGATAACAAAGCAATAATCAATAAAGTATTAGCAGAAAAGCTTGTCTTAAGAATATTTTTTAGCAATAAACATATTTAAAGAATCCTAAATTTAACATTTTATGCACCTGTAATGTAGGTAAATAAAGAGATTAGAAGATGCTTTTATATTTATAATTGAGTTGCTTAATTTCAAACTCCGATATGTCCAATTCGTAATCGGAGATTGAAATTAATGTAAAAGCATTTTCTCTTTATTCAATGCCACGCTAATGGACGAACTTAAAATATTTACGAAACATCTTTAACCACAAATTTTGCAGATCGGTAAAACTAATTTCTACCATACGCAAAATTGCCTTTGAAACTCCGGTTAACCTTGACAAGTAATATATTCTTACCTCCTACATATAAGATAATAAGCAGACACAAGGAATGAGTAATGAATAAGTTTGTTCCCGTACTTACAGGAACGCACGCATGAGCGCATGACTGAACACCTTTCAGGAATTGCTTGACTCGTGAAGGGATTCCACCCTCACGCGGACGACAGATTTATGGTAACCAATTTCTCAAAAGGTTTTTAACCCCTTTTTCAATGTGAATTGACGAGTATAACTGGGATTACACTGAAACCATAATACTTATTAAAATTTTGCGCTTGATCATAATGTTGGCGAAGAACAGTATCAACCGCAAAAGTTACATCTTACGTCGGCTTCAAATCTCGTCACACTCCTTAAAATTTAAATTACGACTACAATGAACTAATTGATATTCATGGGAAGCGCAAAGTTTGAATTAATGCCAGATAAGACTGAACTCTGCTTAAAACATGTATAATTTCGTCCTTGTGCCGGGGCGGCGCGGAGGTAATAAGCGCTATCAAGGTGTAGCTCGGAAGAGAGATGCGCGGAACCTAATTATTTCACTTTGTATCTCAAATCACAAAGTCATTTAACCCTTCCTGATAGTTTGACCGTACACGCCAGCAATTTACAAATTGCGCGGTCCTAGCACAAAAGCCCGGTTTAGATTTACAACAGTTAATATAAGCCCAGGGCCGTTAACGCGAAAACTTTTTGACCCCCGTTAAATTTAATGGCAACGGTCTAAAAAAGGAGAAACAAAATTAAGGCGACATTGAACATAGATAATAACTCCCCTTTGCCCTCGAGTGCCTTAAAAAGACAAGCCACTTTCATAAATCTCCGAGGTGGTTAACGCCTCGTCCGCAATCCGAGAAACAAGGGGGAATGGCTCCGAGCGACAACGCGAAAGGCTTCTCAAAGTTTTAAGCGCTCTTCAGTAAATGTTGTCGTCGAGTGATCTCTTCCACAATTTGAAGAAATCATTTTATTTAACTACTTAATTTTGCCCAAAAGTCAGCGGGAGCACACGTACATTCAATGCATCGGAGACGCGCAGCTGAAAAATGAAAACGTTTACCGTTAGCTCGCTAAAAAGCAAATTTGGGTAGGTGTCTGGATCGCGACGTCGAGAACATCTTTACTCTAGTAGATCGAGAACGGTCTTGTAAACAAACTGAGAGAGAAAAACCTGACTATTGCAATTCTTATTCAGTAAAATCACAAGTTAGTAGAAATAAAAGTGGTGGGTACTGTCTCTGATGGTTTACTTACGAGCTTTTATTGATTCACGGGCGCCGTTCGTCAAGAGAGCGAGCGTACGAGTGGCAATCCGCAAATGTATTATTCATGAAGGTAGGCTTGCTCATCTCTTTTCTAATAGTGGTTAGTGAGACAAGAAGGGGACAGATTCAGATCTTTCATATGCGGAGATTAGGGGAACATTCAGAGACCTGATTTCATCACGTACGATTTCATCAGAGGTGCCTTTGTATGTAATAATTATAACGTAGATTCAATTAAATTATTGTAATACGTGTTTCAAGCTGTTTAAGGATTTTACGTGCTGAATAATTACATTTCATTTCATAATGTCGTTAAGCTTATAATAAATTAATTATCCACTATTAGAAACCATCCTTTTACTTGAGAGCGCAATCGTTTTTTTACACGGGTCCGACCATATTCCTCACAACCAGATAATCACGATCTTACGAGTAGCTACTTAAGGATTCTAGTACGCCCACAGTACCATTAAAAATACTACGTTTGAAGCCGTAAAACTAACCTCAAAATTGATAACGTTGTTCTCAGCCTTCTTAGTATTTTACCTTCATAATGTTATCGAGATTCGAGAACTAAGTCTCAACGTACCTGTGACGAGTAATCTTTAAGTTTGCCAAAACATTGCAGCCGAAGGGCCTCTGCTTTGAAAAGCCCGTAGCCATAGATACAAAACGTCCTTTCAGATGGTTTGCCTAAATAACGTGAAATCACTAGGATAAGGAGTGAAAGGAAAGGCCCGCATACAAGCATGGCTCGAGGGCGGTTTGGCGGTATTCAATAAATCCTTCCCAAATGGATCATACTTTTTCCCACTATATTGAAACTATCACATTCTAGCAATAATAAAAACGATGTTAGGACAGATAGCCGACGCAGATATACGAGCTATAATAACTCACGTCAATATACGTGTCATACAAATCACGACTTGTATTTTGTGATGGGTTGCGAATGAAATCAAATAAATAATGCTCCCACGGTTTGATATATTTTTAAAGTTTTGCAAGGCAACCAATGAACGAAATATATTTTTTAGGTTTTTCGTGCAAATACTTTGGAATCCTAATCCTAATATTAACAATGTGAATGTGGCTTTGTTAGTTTGTTACACTTTCACGCGTAAAAACTACTCAAACGATCGCGTTAAAATTTGGTATGGTGATAGTTTGAGACTCTGGAAAGGGCAGAGAATATATTTTATCCTGGAAAATTGTATAAAATTGTATAATTCCCGCGGGCGTACGATGAATTATACGCAGACGAAGTCGTGGGAAACAGCTAACTATGAAACTGTGGAATAAATTGATAAACGAACTTTTGAAGTTGCAGTACTCGATGGGTAGTGACATTAGTATAATTTTTACAAAAATAAGAAGTAACTGCTCCATTAGATAAAATTTCGTGGATTAGTAGTGTTTTCATTTCATCTTCCATAATTTTTGCTATTCTCATAATTTACTTACCCGTCCTATCCTACAACGGTGACCTAAATCTATACCCAAAATATTATCTAATCTAAATTTTATGTCAACCAACCTTGGTTACAGTTTTTTTTTCAGAAAGTAATTTTCTGGGGGTTAGCGTAGGCCTAAAGTGTACAAGCAACGTGTTTACCTTTAACCCTTGGTAAAATTCTAAATCACGTACATAAACATTACACAGAGTTAACTCACAGTAAGCAGCAAAAGAGTCTTGTCAACACTGTTCGGCCTACGTTCGCGCCGAGGGCTCTTGTATAATATTACGAGATGACTACTGCATATTTATCTACCCCTCGAAACTTTGGCATAAAAGTAAATAATATACTAGCTTCTTGGGTCAAGCCTGTTAATTGTAAATACAACTTTAACTCTGGGTGATTGTTTTCCTTGCTAGTTTTTCCTATACCAGTCAATTATTTTTCCCAACTAAAAAGTCTAGACACTTTTTATAGTAAGAGTCATTTTTGAGCATTTTAAATGAGAAATTAGGTTCATCGGTCTATTAATTTGCAAAAACTACTTACCAATTTTTAAAAATAAGTTGAATATTTAGCTTGACGTGTTCTGTAATATTTTTAACTGAAAATATTTGCTTTTAGTGATGAAAATAGCTGCCCACTAAATTTATTCTAAATTCATCTCAATTTATTATAAAACATTAATATAACCGTGCATGTATTTGAATTTGAACTATTTTAAACTGTTGAGTGTTGTTACGGCGTACCTACTAAAGGATTATTGCCTTGTTTACAGAGATTAACTAATGGATTGGAAATAACAAGAGAACGAGTGGTTCAATGTGAAATTTTAATTATTTTTCCCGCAGTGTTGCGTTAAATAACCAAAGTGCCACACCACGTGCGACAAAACAAAAACTCCGTCTTTTATTTTAATTGAAACCTTTGTCCGAACACAATAGTTAAGCCCCGTTTCCCAAAAAAGGGAAAATCTCTTTAGATCCTTTATTTTGCAAGCCCCCATGTTACGTATTTCTCAGTCCCTTTTAACTTTATCCATATGTTAATCTAAGGCTACGCTTTATCATGTTTAAATGGATTAGGGGGATGTTATTTTGTCTCTAAGAAAAATCTAGGCTTTGAAGTGTGAGATGTAGGGAAGATACAGAGTAATTCACATCTCACGCAAGTAATAATAACAATACCTAGGCCAAACTAGCGTCCGACGGAACGTTCTGATTCGATAGAAAATGTGCCAGAATTGAAACCCAAAATGAAGCTTAACAAATTTTTATGAAATAAGAGCCTACCTTACTCCATTCTGGAGACAATTAAAGAAATATGCGATAAATTTAATGAGTCGCATTCTCGCGATGTTTTGCCTTCACCAAAAGGCTCATGGTAAATAATATCGAAATTTATTGGATAAGCCGATGCGCATTGGAGCAGAGCGGCTTAATGGGCCGAATGACCCAAGACCCTGGTTTAGGGACGCTAGTAACGCTCGAGTTAGGAAATTATTGTACTAGACAACTGTTAATCCTAATCTTGAGAACTAACAACACACTCACATGGCTGGTGCTGATTTAGAATGAGTACCTAGGCATAATAAATAGAAACACGTGTTAAAGGATGAGCGTTTCTTCGTTACAATTTTTTTTTTGTATTTTGTAACCTAGTGCGATTGTTCGTCTTAGAGGTTTTTCGGAAATGGCCAATAGTAGGTTTCAACGACTTTCAAATAAAAGCAAATGAAAAAAAAAACATTGTTCATTAAGGTTCTAATTAATCCTTTTGCTACGCACATAAAAAATATAAAATAATATAATGGTTATTTTGTTATAACAACGGCTGCCGTATCCTGTAGCCATTTCCCGGAAGCAAACGTGTTAAGTAATAAATTGTAGAAATTAAGCAAATTATATAAAAAGAAAATTAAACCTGCTTGCCTACCACAAAATATCTGTGTCCCAATTTACAACTTTCGATCTGATTTTGATCAAGTAATTTGGCTCAAAACACAGAGTTTCAAGTTGATCGAACCACGATCACTTCTTTATTTTCATGACGCAGTTAGAATATAATGTATAATGACAGCTCTATTCGTAGAGTATGTATTCTTATTTTATTACCCACATTACTCAATTATTACATCATATTCATAATGTATATGTATAGGTACCTATCTAATAATTCTGTGCCTAACTACAGAACAAAATTGCTACTGCTACTTGATACTATAACCACTATGTTATAAAATGTTATAAAAAAACAAAAATACCTAACATTATCTAATAACTTACTTAATCTCCCATGATTTTTGTCGCTAATCAAATCCTGTTTTTATTTCCCGAACCAACTTTTTCCAATACCATGAACATTAACTGAGTAAAGTAAGCTCAATTTAAGTAATGAATTACCAATTTTCTCCATAACAAAGTCGCGACTTTAACAGTTTTAACCCTTTCAGTGGCTCAAGTTCGTTCATTACGCAGACTGCTAACTTTTTGCAAAGTGTCGAATATTCTGAAGTACCAAATGAGAAATCGTCGAGTTTATTTTGCTTATGCCGAACAACACGTCTGATTGGATGTGGCACTTCGGCGTTTGTAACAAGTATTTCGTCTCTTAAGTGTGTACTCGCTTAGTCCTAATTCAGTTCATTTTGCGAAGTTTCTGTGAGCAGAAAACGTTATTGTTTATTTTTATACAAGTGATCGATATAAGGCAAATAAGATTACCTAGCAGGCATGTATTATGAAAATATTATTTTAACACATAATGATTATTTTTCTTACAACTTGCAGTCGTATCACAAGGAAACCCCGAGGAAATTTCCATTTATCTTGTACTTTTAGATTATTGAAATTTCCTCATAAGTACTTATCATAGAAAACCCTATAGGCTCTATGGAGGGCTTAAATTATAATTAATTTTCTTTGGTCTTGTTTTTGATTAGCCTGTGGACATACAATTACTTTAAAAACAAAAGCTTTCGGTTACCTTCTGTAAACAAAATTAGAGGCTACGGCATTTTTTCGAGTGAACTTGATTTAAGATGGCAGCTGCCGGAAATAAAAATGACTGGCTGTTTTAGTAATTTTACTGAAGAACGATGATTAAAATTGATGAACCAATAGACACAGTCAATAAAAGTCGGGTTCCACGCCAGATTATTTGCACAAAAATAAAGCATCCTAAAAGGAACACAAACATTTATTACTTCGCTTTCATAAAAACCGTCATATGGAAAATGTTGTAATGAATATTTTTATTTCACTCATTTTTGAGTAACCTTGTTGCGGCTTGTATAAATGTGACCTAAGACAAAAGAACCATCCGACCAAGATGACTCAAGCCTCTCGTGGTTCGGGGAAAGATTGAGTGCAAAAGTACAACGCAAGTCACCCACGAGATAGACTGCCCAAATTAACGCAGCAGTAACCCATCCCTATATCTGAGCACAAGAAAAATGACGAACGGCAATGGGTTGGAATTTTTACCAACTGGTCGGAAACAACACTTCAGGAGTGCATCGGCTAAGAAGAAGAGGTAGATAAAGCCATAATACACTTAACAATGTAGACGGCGTATCAATTGATTCTTACTCCCCCTATTACAGCCACGTTGTTAACGTATGGCTATGCATGTGCTCAGTTTTCTCTTGAACTCGTTAATGAGCACACATATTTTGTATTATGCGTACCTTTAAGTTGCCTACTTTACTTGCTGTTGTATTTTAACTATAAAATGATTTATTTATTATAATTACACACTAATTAGTCGGCATGTTCTCTCGTTGCATGAAAAGTTACGAACTAGTAAAGATTGCGAGAAGCCATTGGATGCGGGTTGTACGATTTTAAACCATTTATTTGTACTGTGGCGTGTCCACAATAGAGGGATGGCCTGTTGGCCATCGTGGAGAACCTTGGGAAAGCCCTCTATGTCCAGAAGTGATGGTCTTCCGGCTGGACCAAATAATTTCGAGAGCAGAAGTAAGAAAGCAGTAGTGGGATAGGTACTTTAGGTTACGAGTCACCAACTATTACTATCGAGACAATAATCATCGAATGAACATTCTACATGGCAGTTCTCTTATGACTGAAGTGAATGAAGGTAAATGCCGACTTTGTCTTTTTTCTTCTCCTTTTTTAATATGCGATGATTTCGCCAATGTCAAAGTAATAAATACAGCATTCAATAATATTGTGACAAAAATGTCGGCAACGTTGTACGGTAGAACACGGTCAAAAGACCCCTCCCCCCTTGTCGGGCTCTTAGCCAACGGATAATGATATCAATACAATACAATACAAATACTCTTTATTGAACACCACAAATCAGTACAAAACAATACAGAAACAAAGAACAAAGTAGACAATAGGCGGTCTTATCGCTTAATAGCGATCTCTTCCAGACAACCAATAATAGAAATAAGTTGGAGACAGTTTAAGTAGGTGGCGGAAACAAATAGACAGGATAAACGCAGGGATAATAAAAACAACAATATCAACATAAATATAATACATAGCTAAATAAATAAAATAAAATAATACATACAGATACACGTAACATAATACTTATATACATATCCCTCAGAATCTGCCAGGAAATCATTAACCGATGCCCAGGGTGCACCGAACCAAGCACTGCTCTTCCTCTCGGATGGATCCAAAAACGAACCGCAGCTCTTGACCACACGCGGAGGGAACCCGACTCGCACCCCGACATTGTCCTTAATGTTAATTACAGTTTATGAAGTTACCTTTATTACGTTTCTTCTCATATCCTTAACTTCGTAGTGTGCTCATGAAAACATTCTTGTACATTATTAATCCTACATCAAGCCCGAAACTCTATTAAGATCACGTCATTACGATTTCTTAGAAATGGACACTAAGATACAAGCAGAGAATTTCGATTGTGTGTCTCTTTAGAAGTTATAATAATAATAATAATAATAATATAGCCTTTTTATTCCGAATTCGCTACAATTTCAGTAAGTATGTTATTGTTGTTGTTTATTATTAAATTGTCGCGTACTTCGGCGTGCCTCATGGCATAGGCCTCCTCCGTGTATTGGAGGGTTTGGGCTAAGGTTCCCCCGCGCGCCCAGTGCGGATTGGGAACTTAACACACACCATTGAATTTCTTCGCAGATGTGTGCAAGGTTTCCTTCACCGATAAGCTTATGGCAAATTTCAAATGTAATTTTCGCACATAAATTCCGAAAAACTCAGAGGTGCGCGCCCGGGATTTGAACCCGCGACGCTCTGCTTGAGAGGCCACAGGTCAAACCACTAGGCTACCACGGCTCTTAGAAGTTAAGCAAAGATTTAAAGTTTGAGTGAGTATCTTTACGTATTGTAAAGCAGGTCATGCCTTACAATGTACCCATATTCCCAATCCTTACCTTGGTATTCCATTCCGTATAAAAAGTGTGTTGTCTTCAGAGCAAAACAAGTGTTAGTTCATGGCTTATTCAATTTGATCGTGAAAACGTAGAAAATAAGACACCTAAAACGCTCCGTGGCTTTACCCTTATGAATGTCTGTGTGTCTCTTTACCTACTATTTTAAGTCCATAGGAAAGATTATTTTTACTTTCTCGGTGTTTCGTAAACACCTTAATAATTATAAATTTCTTCTTTATTATTAACAGAATAGACGGATAGTAATTTCAATTCAAAATGAAATATTCAATAGTTTCCTATAATGCCTATTAGTTTTGTATAAACTACCCATTGACCGACCATTCCTGCAGATTAGTTAATAATGAGGTTTTAGGATAGATTGAAAGGCCCCGAAAGTGATTGTCGAAGGTTATTGGGGCGTAACTGACGATGCTCTTAAGTTTATTTGGCTCAGTCCCGTTACGATGTTTAACAGCTGATAATACTGATAAAACACGATTTGGATTAACACAAAAAATAGACAAGAATTTATTGTTGCTTCACCCCAGCACTAAAGATTTCCGTATATTAAAGAATTGATGGCGTTGACGAGACAGGTTACTCTGGACTTTTTACTTTTTTACCTTACTTTGCTGTGCAAGCTTGGAGAAGTTAGGTAAATACCCGAAATTCTCTAACTAAAATCAGTTTTTGGTGCAGTAAGATTACAAATAAAAGCGAAAATAAAGAGAAAATTTCCGTCTTATCACACTCGTACTAGTTTTACAGTAATTTTATTGTTGTAGTTTGTATTCTTAGTGCTATCTTGTTTTGTTCCTGTTTAAGTTAATACACTTACGAGCAAAAATAACTGGTTACTTTTCATACACATTTGTGTAAAAGCGACTCGTTATTTTTGCTCATCAGTCTAGATCTGAGCGTTTGTTTGAATTTTATCTGAACTTCAACATATTTTCCATTGTTTGACTTTTGCTATCATCTAAATAAATCACGTCTTTATCCCTTACAGGGTAGGCAGAGCCTAAGGCAGCAAGACCTAAAGGCCACGTATTTATGAGTGAATAATGTTCTATGTTTTGGCGGTAGTCATGTTATTAGAAGATATTGGTGCTTAATTTTGTATTAAGCTTTTAATTAAACTTGTAATGAATG
This sequence comes from Pandemis corylana, assembly GCA_949127965.1. Lineage (NCBI taxonomy): Eukaryota > Metazoa > Arthropoda > Insecta > Lepidoptera > Tortricidae > Pandemis > Pandemis corylana. Next base: position 7,010,027 of record OX421866.1, on the reverse strand, counting down.
TTTATCTTGTGTATTAGTTTCTCAAATCTTGCTTGCACTATTAGTGGCCAGATGTGTAGGTATACATATTTTTTTATTAAACATAAACTTTTTTAAATAATTAAAAAAATTAATAACTAAATCTAAACCTAGCTTAACTTAAACTACAAATAAAACACCCCTCCCAGGTCACTGTCACTGCTCATTGTACCCAAAAGGCTGGCATCATTGCCGCGTTGCACCGTGAGGCTAATTCTTTGCCCAAAATAGCTGCCAGCCCGCTGGTCACCAGTATACATTATGAAGATTTACATGACGTTGCAAGTGAATATAATCAGTAAAAGAAAAGCTCATTATTTTCCAAGCTCAAGTCTCTTTCTGATTACATTGAAATAAAAATTTGTGATGTTTTATTTATCCAATGATTACAAAAATCCAACATTTTCTTTACAAAGACAAAAAGAAGAAAATATGAAAATCTTTGTGAACAGAAACATTTCCTCTTAATAAGCAAACTGGGGCAAGCAGACGGATTTCTTAATAAAGTTAGACACATGTTCGCGCATTGATCGATGTTGGTTTCTAAACTTTAGCAAGTAATTCTATTAGGAAAACTTCAGGTTTCACTTACGACTGCACTTGATCATGTTGGGCGATTGCTATGACGTCATTATCCCAAGATATTATTATTATTATTATATATTTTTTTCCCATTATAATGATTTAATAACAAATCAGTACCCCGAATCAGTATTTACCCGTCATGCTTTAGACCAGTTGGCGCTACTTCTTGGCCACATAGACCTTGGAGCAAATCGGTCTTGTACCTTCAAAATAATCAGTCAAAACAAGGGTTGTATAATAAGCACACAAATATCAGATTTTTCATGTTCTAAAAGTCAAATATTGCACTTAAAGTGTCACAAGCCTTTGAAGATTCTTGTTATTAATTATCTTGATTTCTTGATACAAATCTCGCTTGAAAAGATAATTCTGGTTAAGATTATATGAACACCCAACAGTTATTTTTAGTGTTAATTATCTTCATTGCAATAAAATCGGAATTGGCTTCATGCATCATACTAATATTATAAACGCGAAAGTTAGTTAGTATTGATGGATGGATGGATGTTTGTTACTCTTTCACGTAAAAACTAGAGAATATATTTGGATAAAATTTGAAACGGAGATAGCTGATACCCTAGATTACCTAACACATAGGCGATAGCGAAAAACATTTTTTTTTGCATACGAAGTCGCGGACAGCAACTAGTAACATATATACAGGCTGTCACAAACAACATTAACGATATTTTCACATGCCCGTCACGATAGTTGAGTTGGTCTAAATATTCCTAATACAAAGTTTCGTTTAGTGGTTTAATTGTTTACTTCTAGCCAACGAATGTTTACGTTCATCTTAGAACTACATTGTCAGTAATTTAAAAAATAAGGCGTGGTTAGTGTAAGATACTTTGCACGGATATTTAGACCGAATAACGTAATGTGGTAGTTGAAAATTTGCAATGATTTTTGTGACCCCCGGTGCAGCAATTTCATAGTTAGAAAAAAAATATCCGACTGAATAGACAATGTTTAAAGTCAATATTAAACCCAAACCAATCTTGAAATTTTCACAGAAGCAAATCCGCGGTCAAAGTCAACTTCAGTACCAATATGAGATTTCGGAATGCGCGTATCTTCCAAATAATACATAAATGTAGTTTTGCTAAGCCACACAGAAACCTCGACTTTCAGAACATTTCTAATATTAGTATAAATTCAAAGGAAAATGAGTAAGTAATTGAGACGTTTGAATACCGCTAGAATCTGTCAAAGCAAAGAGCGATGGCCTCCAATGTAAAGTTGGAATGGAATTTTCATGTCACTCCGTAGCGTATTGTATTAAACCGTCTCACGTAAAGCATAACTAACTTTGCCAAGAACTTTAATATCAAATCACAGTAAAAGAATAAATAGAGGAATATGCTAATTCAACACTGCCGAATCTTCTAACGATCCAGTTTTTAAACACAATCTCGCTCATTTATAATTTATGCTTCGTGTTGGTTAAAAAGCAATTTTAGAAAATAGCTAAGTGTCATCAGGACTAATACACAAATAATAGACGGAGTGGAGCCTTAGTAATAAGTAGTAGTGCCTTATGTGGCATCCTTCCTTTCGGGTCCGGAATCCTAAAAACGGAACATCATATTTATAAGTGCCAGAGATGAAGAACAAACGATAAACCTAAAAGGATCCTTCTCAGCGATTGTCTGTTGTCTTGTTATTTATGTGTGTTGCTTATAAGAATATTTTATGATAGTGACAGAAAATTCTGTCTAGATTTCTACTATTACTACTACTGGGGCTATGCCGCCAATCTCAATCACTAACAGGAAGGCAAGAGGATATCTCCACACTATTTTCCCAATTAAGGCGTCTTAACATTCAAGTCTTCAACGACGACCACGACTGCTCTATTAGCATAGATTAGATATTATCGTGTGATCTAGGAGTATCGCGATCCATATCACGAATTTGGTAGTTTGGAAATCTACGATCCTATAAACTTAGAAGAATACTAGCTCTCAAGTGTCATAAAACATCTTTCTCTTAATGGAATTGGGATTAAATAAAATTACCCTCAAATTTACAACACTTCTATTTTTATCCGTAACCCTAATAAAAAGCTGCTGCTTTTTATGAAGCACTAAAAAGGTGCGCGTTTTAACGTTTCCTTAAGATACGTAAACCGCAAATCACGCGTCAGAATGATATATAGCCCATAATTCCATCGTGCTTATTGAACTTCGTCCAAATTGATCGCTGCCAACTACTACTTGGCATTTGCGTTGGTTTTATGAGTTGGATTTACCTGATTTATTAATTGAACTGGCTTAAGCTTATGGATGCGATAAAAATAAGCTAAGTTTTCTGCCCTGTGGGAATGCTAAGTGAATTTCTATGCAAAATTTCTGCTATCTGGGGCCATGAGGTTGAGTTAGTGAATGCACGGTATTTTTGTTTTTAACACCTTATAATTAGATGTGCTTGTTAATAAATCTTGCAACTCGATTTTTGCGCACTTTTAATGAAGTGGTTGACTTGAAATTTGGTTCATTGATTAAATTAATAACTTTAACAGAAATAACGTGTTTTTCACACACTCCTAGTGTTTAAGTAGTATGTTATATTGAAAAGACACTAATGTAGTTGTATTAAAATGCCTCGGCGTTGTTTTGTTATATTGGTTGTCTAATTTTGAGTAAAGACCAGCTTTCCCCCGCGTATTTTGTTTAATTGCACTACTTTTCTATCAACGTAAGGACTTACAAATGGACTTTCTTTTGTACATTTAGGTACTTCTGTAATAAAGCATGTGCATTTTCTCAGAATTTGCGAATAGAACTTTTAGAAAGTTGAGAGTTGTAAATATTTTATGAAATGTTTTACTCTTATCATAATTTATATGAGCATCGTCCATGTAGGTAGTGTATGTTTTAGACAATCTCCTAGTATATTACTAAATGGTATGCATCAATTTTGTTGCTAGAAAAGAATTGGCCATTTTCATGATATGCTTTTCATGTCCAAGTATATCACAATAAAGGCTACCCAACTCCATAAAGTTCTCTCAAAAAAACCTTAAGATCTGATAGTTTTTTGTACTTAAATATTGGTATAAACTTGTATAGATAAATATTTCTCAGTAGTAATACGTGTAAATACTTATTTATTTTTCACGTAATGATTCAGCAACTAAGTTAATACATAATGAATTAATAACGTAAATTTCGGTCATGTTGTACGATATTATTCCTTTGTAATGAGAACCAACTTGTATAAAGTAGAATTACACGTATTTCGGTAAACAAACTTTTTACCTTACGTACCTTTTTCCCAAGAAAAGTCAACTAAGAAAAATAGTTAATTTTCTTAGAACAAAAACGTCGGAAGAAAGTTCTGATTACTTTACTCACTGTTAGCTGCTTCGGTGACCTCAAAAATGATTAATAGTAGTCCATTGTTTATTTCTGGCTGTATTTATGGAATGGCTTGTATGTGTCAGACCATTAACATTCCTGAGCTTTGTGTTGGGATTTTGAGAAGGAAACCCTAATTTTGTAAAGACTTTGCCTGAAGCTAGACGCCTACTGCCTTTTGCGTGATATAAAAGGGCTAGAATTTAACAATGAACGTCTCGCATGCCTAAATAATTTAGGAACGTGTATAATACTTTTGTTTCAAATTTGAAAGACGGATGGTCTGTATTGTTCTAATACGATATTTTTACATATCGAGGCGAATTCAAAAATAGGTACAGTACTACCTTCATACATCGTTTTAAAAAAACATCGAAGAATTGTTTTTGAATCGAGAACGTGTTTGTACTGCTGTGTCAAGTATCAGTTAGCCAAAAGCGTAACAATTCCTTTTTTGGGCAGTTAATTATGTAAAAATTCAGTTTATACATAATGCAAACATTGTTATAACTATTAAGAAATTGATCTCATTATTCTTGTATAATAAGGTTACGTAAACGGATCATTGGTAAAAAAATATTTCGAAAATAAAATAATCATTATTAACCTCGTATGACTTATTTCCAAAAGATCTCGTTCAAAACATTTGGAATGGAAAACAAATTAGATTTGAATAAAAAGCATGGCCTGATAACATGACTTTCGGAATTGAATTTCGTCATGGCAATGCTTGTCAGAAAATTGAAAAGGGTGAACATTTTTACCGTATGTTTGTATTCTAATTGACATCATACGTAATTTGTGGGGATCAGTACAAAAAAGATAAGACCGAAACACCATGAAAACAATTAATTGTATTGTGTTTTTTTTGTCAGATAGACAACGGCTCTATTTTCTTGCTTCGGGTTTTTTTCAAAAATACTGGGCAGATTAAAATTATTATTGTAAAACTGCCTATGCTTTCTAATTCTCTATTATTTTCACAATGCTGTTCAACGTCAAATCACCACACCTTTTTCGTGAAACAATATAACCGAAGCTGCCCCTAAAAACATTTCTTAACAACTTTTAATCCCTGGAGTGGTAATATCATTAGATGCATTTAAAATAAAGTCGGAGGCCTAAAATTAAAAATAAGGAAACCTGCTGGGAAATGAGGCAGCGCCTTGAAAGAGCCCTCGTTATCTTCGACTCGACGGCCTCAAGAAAATAATCAACGTTAAACAAAGAAAACAAAAAGTACTTGTTTTCTTTGCTTTTTGTATTATCCCACTCTTAGCAATTATAACAGTTCAAATTGAACTCATTTAACTATTTCTTGTAGGCGTTACACTGAATGTATAATGAACGTCGGGTATTAAAGACATTTATCGAAAGAAAAAAGATCTTACGGGCATTGTTCTCTGTAATAATTTTCCCGATGTACAGTCACGGATTTAAATTGTTAATTCGTTTTACAGTTTTTTAAATTGCATCGATTAAACCACAAAACGTAGTTGAGTAAAACAAATTAACTAAAATTTGACTGTACTTACTCATATTATCTGGTTGAACAAATCTGCAACCAGGTAAATACACGTAGCAAAATGCTTTACTGTAATAAACGTAAAAAAGGTTTGCCGTTGTTATTTTTCCAGTCGTTTCAAGAGTAACTTTGAATACACTATGTCAACAGTTTACATACACTATCTAATATTTTGAATGAACTCTTTCACGGGAACTGGGAGCCTAGTATACACTCATGCCCTCAAATGCCCTTTTAGAGCTAACAATGATTGCGGTAGTTGAAAACTAACCCCACTATCCAGAAAATGCTTCAAGGTTAGGCCAATTTGCGTTTGCCAGACGCAGTTTGCAACAACGTTGTATCCGTCTATAAATAAGGGAGACGTACATTATGTCCACGAAAAATGTCTAGTTACAAACAGGAACACCGAGGAAACAAAGGATAACGACGGAGTTTGGCGAACGTCAATGGAGTTTAAACTATCTACGTCTCGCGGGCAGCGAAGTTTGATTGTTCGTGTGCGTGTAATTGTACTCGCATGCACTATCCTCGGCAGTGGCGTAACTATAGGGTGGCTGGGGTGGCAAAATGCCAGGGACCCCTAGCTCTACGGGCCCCAAACTGGCTTGGTTTAGAGCACAGAAGGGACGCTGATGCACTTCTTTATATTGAGGAATGAGCCCCATCTGACGAATTTGCCACGGGCCCCAGACGTTTTAGTTACGCCACTGAGCCTCGGCATAGTTTACACTGGCTTCAGTTTCAAGTTCGCAAAACGCCGTTGTTACTTGTAATTTGTCTGAGATCAGAAGTCAAGTTCAGCACTTTTAATTAAAAAACTGTGGCAAATAAACGGCCACCTCTAATTATGTCGTATCTTAGCATTATCGTAAAGAAATGTTTAAATTTGCGAGAGCCGGAATCAACAGCAATTTGTCTGCGCGATTCTAGAGTTTTAATTAAAACGTCTGCTGGGACTAACACGTCTCGCGCGGCGGAAAGAAAACGTGTTAACGATTTTAAATTATCGCATCACGATGAAAAGCTTATTTTGTTCTAGGACCTTTTCCTCTATCTAGTTAGTTTTTTTTTCATACAAGGTTTCTTAGATTGTTCTTATTTTTTTCAGCAGGTGGTACATACATTGATCCACTTCCATGCTGGTCTGGGAGCAAAGGAAAAACATAGAATGTACCAGTTGCTTCTCTACCCGCGCAGATGGTAAAAGCCCATCGAGGGAATGGGCGAATCTTAGGAATCGTGTTATAGGCGATGCAGCTAGCAACCCATCACTATTTTGATACCATTTTCCACCTATACGCCCACAATCTTGCTGAACGTGGCCTATAGGTCTTGTTACCTTAGGCTCTGTCTACCCCGTAAGGGATAAAGACGTGATTTGTGTATGTGTATGTATGTACTTTGATCGATGTTCAAAGTGAACCGCATCAAGGGCGGAGCTAGATTTTGAAAAAAAAACAAATGAAAAATCTTCTTAGGAGTGTTCAGTGACACTAACCCAACCTGCTTAAGAGACTTTGTGTTTTGTCCATCAAGTGACATTAGCGTCACAACTTGATAGCAATATGTTCCAGTTGAACCATTAAAGTAGAAACTTGGACCTAAATATCAGTGGCGTGGCGTCAAGTATATCGGAAGGCAAGGTGAGGAGCATTTAACTAGCTTTCTCCTCTAATTCTGCACAATAAAAGTGCCCAACTGCCTTAAAATAGGCAAGCCGGTGGGAATCGAGTTCTATGGATTCCACGCCACTGCTAAATACGTACATGTATTTAGATGCCCGACAGTAAAATTTATCTCGAAAAAATATGTAAAAAATAATAAATGTTTTGGCTTAAGTCTAAACTTCATTTCTCTACCACACCCCCATGTGTAAGAGTAATAGAAAGTTTGTTAAGTAAAGACAGGCTTGGGCTCGGTAATTAGCGTAACATGGCCTTAATTATCTAGAAGTAGGTAGTTAGCTAAATAACTGTGGTACTCATAGGGTAACCATTAATATTACTTTGTGAGTTTAACGTATCAAGCAAACTTTATACGACGCCGAGAAATCTCAGTAATATAGAAGCATCAATCTTATTTTAAGAAGGCCTCTGAAAGAACATTATGTATTGAATTATATGAAATCGTAAGCAAATAAGCAAATCTCGTATCAACGTGAGCGCGAAAACACACACATGTTTAATGCTGTCAGTCAATCACTTTTTCATTAATATCGAATAAAATATTTTATTTTTTATTTTTACATCACTAAGGGTAAATAAAACGCCCGAATTGCATTCATGGATTATCAGTCCATTTTCAAAGATGCAGTTCCAATTTTGAAATTGAATGAAGAACTAAATAAATAGGGTGTTTAACGTTTGAAACCATCAATGGACAATTTAATGTACTTTTTATGAGCTGTCACAACGCGATTCCCAACAGATTTAGTATTGCAATACCGAACCAAGCTGCGACATGATTTATTTGGCAACTAAATTTCCAATACAAAACAACAACTTTTAGGTGGACACCAATACAATATAAGCAATACAGATAAAAAGCATATTATGGGAAAAAAGATTAAAAGATTAAAGCACAAATAGGCAGCTTTACCGCTTTCTAGCTTTATAGTGATCGTTACCAGGTAACTTTTAGAACATACAGATGTTAAGAATAAATTAAGGCAAGTGTTGAAATTAACAATATACTTACAGGGAAGCACAAACGGAAAATCACAAAAAACCAAACATACAGTAATAGGCACATATTAAATAGCGTCAAATACGCAGCAGTTTAATATAAAAAGCTAAATAACCGACCATAGCAGACATCTAATTTCTCGGGCATAAATAAAGTATTTTATACAGCCTTGGAATTATTAGTTAATGGTGTCCAATATCCAATTATACGGTTTATTTTTATGAAAATTACAAATATATAAGCCATTGTAAGCAGAGAAGGTTTCTGTTCCAATATTTCGCGGCACACAGAGAGCCCTGTGGCTAAACTCCCTTCAATTTTACATTACAAAGATGTTTGTGATAAGGAGTTTCATTATGCCAAAGCTTGTTTAATACTTAAATGTCAATAAAATAGTATCAGCGTATTATTTTTACTCAAAATTAATTGAAATGTTCCGTCAATTTTAAACTAAATGGATAACCAGTGTCTACATTGTATTATTGTATCCTAAAGCCGGGTCCTCATCTGTGAGGTGTAACTCGATAACTTAAAGTCCGAATTAAGAACCTCCTTATGTTGAAGTAATTTCAAGGAAAGCATTAGGAGTAATTGACATTCAGAAATAAAAGGAATTGACAATCTAAAGAGCGCAGACTATGTTATTTACGATCCCTAAGGCTGTATCGCTCAACGAGATAAATTAAAACATGAAAGGTTGAGACCAGGGGCATTACCATGACGTCTTAATGCAATTCAATTCCGATTCTGTAGCTTTCATTTTTGATACTTCCAGTACGGATTTGACAGCGATCGATCCAACTTTGATTCGGACCAGTAGGCTTATTACCTAACTCACTCGCAATCGCCATCGTGTTCATTTTGACAGGTTCATGTATGGGCTGACAATTGACATCGGAGTCAGATAACTGTCACATTCATACAAGAACTGTCAAAATGAACACAATGTCGATTGCGAGCGAGTTAGACAATAAGCCTACAGGACGGACGTTAAAAATCAATGCTGCACTCAACACAAAATAAGTAGTTGGTTTAGAAAATAAAATGTGCTCCGCATCTAATTCAGTGCTGGGTAGCGGAAGTCAGAAAATAACCTAGCAACTTAGGTTTCCTTGCTTCGTCGCTTCTAACATTGATTTCCCCGGTGGATAAAAGCATTTGTCACAGTCTCTTGGAATATTATACTCATGTAGCTAGTTACTTTGTCGATCATTAATCCGATTATTAGGCGAGATTCCATTAGTCGTATGTACCTACCGATATTATTATTATACTTATCATGAAGAAGGCGTTGTTGATATAACGTTTCTTATAGCATTTATTAAATTAGTGAGTTCAATGGCCTACATAATGATCGTAAGCGAATCAGTTTGATTTAAACTTGTGAGTGTCACTAAAAATTATGAAAGTAAAAAAATGAAATTCGATGAACTATTAAAATTAAGTAAGTGACCTTATCTCTATAAGGGATCTCTACCATTCACCTTTGAGTAGATGCAGAGAAGCATTAAACCAGGGACCGACGAAGAGTGAGTCTAAACATTACAGATTGTGAAAGCCACAATATAGAGCGTACATCTTTAAATACAATAAACAATTCATAAAATAAATTTACACATGCATATTACGCGATGACTTCAGAGGAAGACCACTGACATACCAACGCCGCGCGGCGGCAACATGCTGACTCTGCGCACGCGGCGCTACCGCGTGACACCGAATGCACGAAGCCACACGAAGCGCTGACCGCGCATCCGGCGATTCCCCGTACCTCTCACAATGTCATCGGTCCCCCTAGCGAGAGGCCTGCCAACGCTGCGTCATCTGGTTCATGGTTGTCACGAGAACCTTTCTCCCCCAACGATTATCTGCTCATTGCTACGAGTACTTTAACTTATATGCTTTTCAAGCTACGTCGGTGTTTGGAGAATTTCCGTATTCCGGATTTTATTGAGCAAGGAAATTCCGAGCATTATTCTCTCTGCAGCTCGTTGTGTGACTCGTGAGCCGATCTAAAAGGCCAGCAGTAAATGACCATGTCTCAGAGCCATAAATCATTTAATCACTGGTAATACATGCTGGCATTTCAGAATTTTGGATTTAAAGATATAGCGATGTTTCTCGAACGTTGAACAAACAGTTATAAGCGTTACATTAAGTAATTATCATTTACATAGATATTGGTAACATTTCGTATACCGTTATTCATTAACTATGGTGATTTATTTCTATCTTATTAAGCACCCAGATTTGCAATTGGAACACTTCATTATACCACGACGGAGCACTAAATAACAGCACGCGTCCACATCGCGTTTATTTATAGCATTTCTTTTTCTTTGCTTCCTGATTTTAGTGTCTTAGGTAACTAAGTAGGTAAACGAGTAGCAAGAATATTTTCTTTAATAAGAACAATTTTTTTTACTGAATTAAGTAAGTAAAATTATTTATTGTACAAATATAAAGAAACAGATACACAATACAAACAATGAATTACATACATATTTATACCAAATTTCAAATCGATTCAACTACTGGATTCAATATAATGGTTTGTAAATATCGAAGATAAACATTGTATTGTACGTTAAACAAAAGCCTGTGAAAAATCATAAATCTTTGGTATTAACGTTAAAAAGTCCATTGTAAACAAAAAAAACATGCATCGCATAATTTACATAAAAATGAAAAAGTAAAAATATTTCAAGGTAAAATTCAGACGAAAGTAATTGCCAAATACGCACACGTGATAAAAGCTGTCCGTCACCGAAATAAAAACTACCTAAAATTTATTTACAAAAACTCATTAGGTACGTAAATTTTTACCAACATTTAACGCCTCGCGGCAGGCTTTACATATTTATCAACGTGCTAATTCTGCAAAAGCACCTTTGAACTGGGGCCAAATTAAATATTTGTGACCTTATAACAATATTTGCCTCGGGTCTGTGTTGCCAGACTTTGTCCATCTTTGTTTTTGTTTATCATAGCATAGCACTGGACCTAGTTCGGGGGCAAGCGAGTCTGCTGTTTATTTTAAACTACTGGCCGTCGGTCGGTGTACGATTCCCAAGTGGCCTACAATACCGTCAATGTTTGCGGCCGTTAATTTACCAGAAAGACTAATCAAGTCTATACGGTGTTTAAAGACCTTTTAATTACGAGCGTTGGGTGTATTTTTGGGTATCAGTTTTAATTTGATTTATTCTACAGTAATAGCTATTCTCGACACGAATGCAGGAGAGTGGCGGTTCGTGCAGCATGGCGTCGCATCATAAAGCAGGCCACAAAATTGACGTGACTGCTACGATCGCTCTGTCAAGACTGTAACGCCAGGGAAAAAATAGCTAGATTTAAAGCTCATCCATCCTCAAAAAATCCATAATGCCCTTGGAGTGATAGATAGCAGGATTCCGGTTTAGTTGTATTCGGGCAGTGAGAACGCCGTAGAGCTTCTCTCCAATTCAATTTCCTTTTTCGTTTTCTGAAGTCCGTCCACGCGTCGCATCTCCCCAATTACTGCAGGTTTATTGTTATAGGTTTGTTGTTATAGGGTTGCGGGTGTCTATGGGCAGTGGTGACCACTTACCATCAGGTGACCCACTTGCTCGTTTGCCTTCCTATTCATATAAAAAAAAATAGCCATAGTGTATATGTGATTGAGATTGCTAACTATCATTAGACTCTATTTTTAGGGTTCCGTACCCAAAGGGTAAAAACGGGACCCTATGTCTCAGACTTCACTGTCCGTTTGTCTGTCCGTTACTTATGTTAGACATTATATAGATAGGAAGGAAAGAGATACGATACATCTGAGAAAAATAAGTTAAACAGAAAAGAAACACTGAGCAAAAGCTGATTTTCCTTGCAAACAAATACACATAACGCCAAACCCTCTCATTCAGAGAAGTGACCTGTGTATACATAAGCTTTAGGCTACGAACACAAATGAATTTTATTTTTAGACCTATAAGCTTTCATTTTACTTAATGCTTGTAACTCTGTACATTTAACCAGGAAAATATAAATACATTGCACGTACTTATTATAGGCAACAATACCGTATCCATTTAGCTGGATACAAGAGTGAATATATGAAAATACTTTCATAAAGGCGGAATATGAAGACTGGAAAAATGGAAAATAAATCGTGTTACGTGTTAAAGTAAAAACGTCTATAGAACGTGTTTATACGTTATCTTGCGTTCAATTTATACATAACGTTATATACTAGCTTTCTTTATTTAATGGCTTTAGATTAATTATTCATCAAGCTAGGTTCGCTTTTAACTGATTTTAGTACACACAGTTGCTCGTTTATCTTCCTTGTCTTTTAAAATAATCAAGTTAGCTTTCAAAGAACGTAAGGCACATATAAAATATTCATCGTGAAACTTACTTTGTAGTTTTTTTAGGGTTCGGTACCTCATTAGACCATATCGGTACTATTCCTAAGTATACTGTATTTCTTCCTTTTATATATCTACGTGTATCGAATGTGTGTAAATAAATGTTTCTCTCTCTCTCTCTCTCTCTCTCTCTCATTCGGCAACAGATAACCAATAAACAGGAACCCGCAATAATTAATGAACGCATCCCAAGCTTCTGTTAACTTAAAATTCGGCCTCCATGGAAGATGTTATACAGCGCGGATTTGGAATACGGGCGAAAGCTTTAACTAGACACAGGCTTTAGCGGTACAAACGATATTCCATCATATTTTTTTAATTTTCTCTAACTCAACGTAATTAATTATTTTTAATTATGGTGTCGAGCAGCAATGTAACGCTAATTTATTTTGGTTGTCACTTTCTATGTTACATGTCAAACTTACTATCTCAACTGCATTGCATACTGCACATTGCGTGCTGAATAATTTTGCATGTTTTTTTCTTCTTACTTTTTAACAAGAGGTATGTGGGGAGTGCCACAATAGAGAGATCTCTCTCCAGGCAGATGCTATGGGGACCGAAGTTTTAAGGAAGAGAGCTGCAAGTTGTATTTATGCAGCCGTATTGAGAAACTTCGTTAGCGGGATGTAGAACGATACGACAGCTGTCATTAAAACTGGCGCTAGCTACTCGTGTGTGTAGTTATGTAGAGGCCAACTAGGTGGCGCTGGGGTCGCTACACAGTTAACTTACTCTTTCGGACTTAAATTTAACGCTGTTTTAGGATTCGCCCCTACTCCAAATCCACGCTGTATATCATAAATCATTCAATTCCACATCATTTTAAAATATTAGCCAAGCACTAACGATGCCTCAAGAAAACGCGTACTTAAAAGCAGTAAAAATAATAAATCCGTGGCTCCTCTCAAACTTAATTGCAGTTTTTCTTAAACCTAATGAATGAATTTAATAAGCTCCCTTGTAGACAGGCGTAACTTCTCTACTTGGCCGTTGCAAACTATTGTTTGAAGAGAGCCCTAAGTGGAGTTTATTTACGCTGCAAACTTAACTTTTCAGTAATACCTAAGTCCATTTACGCTAAGCGCAGATTTAACTTTAGAAGTGGTTTTCACGACACACAGGGATAAAAGCTGTTGGTGTAATGAATATGGGTACCTACCTAACTTAGCCTGATGGTAATATTTTAAAGTTATGTTTCAATGTGAAGATCTAGAGATGACAGTGATTGCTTAACATAGTTTTTGATGTAAAACCAAGTTCTCGTTTGTCAATGCTGGCTTTAAAAAAAGGGATGATTTGGCTCAAAACAATATGTTAGACATGCCTCAACTAATAATACGCGATTAAATTTTAATAATTAAAATAGAAAAAACATAATTATATCATGGGACCAATAAAATTGACTTAGTCCCTAAATAAGCAAGCGTGTTTCTCAGTCAGGGTCTCTAACTTGTTTATTCGATCATCAAAATTATACAATATGACATTCGGATATTCGGATTGTCGGATATAACTATCCTTATTTTATAGTTCATTCAGGACATTTACGTTAATTTAGGTAATCATCGATGAAGGTACTTTAATAGTATTTCCTAATGTATCCAAAAATATTTCTATGTAGATTGTGTTGAAGTATTATTGTGGCTTTCCATCGTTTATTTAAAAGCAATGGTTGGTCAACCGGGTACCATAAATATTAGCCGTCACTGCCCATTCATAACACGTAATACCGGAAATATTAAAAATAAAAATAATATTCTCAAGGGAGCATTCCTTTATTCAGTTACGCCTAAAGATAAATAAAGTCGTCGCCTCCTGCCCATGTTAACGAAGTGAGAAATTTGAAAGTAAAAAGTGGAAAATACTTTACCGAGTAACGAGTTCATTGTACGAAAATTATAAAAATATACTCATGAAATGTACATTGTAATGAAGCGAATTTTAAAGAACTGTATCGAATTTGGTTATAAGAAATCTTGACTTTCCGAAGTTTTTCTAGGTTTAGTCTTGGGAAGTTCATATGGGAATAGCATTAGTAAAAAATACATGAAACGATATTGTATGTGTTCAGTTTAATTAACACGTTCATCAAAGATCATGAGAGGTCTCCAAAACTCAAAAAATCACAGTTACTGACTTCACACAGTCATTAAATTATCAAAATAATTATCAAATAATATTATGTTTAACCATGGAAACAGTAATCTTTGACGATTTAAGTAACATAATTGTTATGGGAAATGCATAATTTACATTTAGAATCCAAAGCAAGACAGTGCCTACGCAATATCGAAAAGAAAAAAAAAACTATCTACTCCCCTATCCACGCCCATGTCTACATATTTCACTAAAACTATTTAGATCCCTATGCTCTATGAATGTCAAATGGGGTAAAGTTTTGGAGAGGAATAAAGGTAACTTATTTGCCAAAGGGACGTGATAAAGTAGAGAATTTGCCTTGAATATTTTTTATACTTTACCCGCTTATCCCTGACGTTTATATATCTTATTACATTCTTCGGTTAAACAGAAACTGTGCTGTAGATAGATGCAGCATTAAATCTAGAAAGAGACCTAGAGTCCGTAAAATTTAAAAAAAAAAGTAATAAGCATTCAATTTTTCAGAACTAGTCTATTACCCACGTATTATCATATAAGCATTAAAAAGGAAATACAATTATTAGGTGATACTTACAAAATAATCGATAAATAACATAATGATTCGTCTTAACGTTACCTTACGTTGCGCCTGATCTCAAATTCAAGGCGCGTTTCCGACCTCCGCGTTATTTCGCTGGAAATTCACCAAACCTAATTATTTTGTATTCTCCTTTACTTTTGATTATCTTTTTGACAGCATCTTCGAAATAAATGTCTTATATTTAATGAATGAGACGGAAGCCTTAATTCAAGAAAATAAATTCCTTTTGAGGGCGTAATTAAAAATACTACGAGTACCTATTTTCGTAATGAAACTTACCATGATAAAGGGAGGGAGGAATAATAATGTAGCAACGCCAGTAATCTGGACAGGTTAATAAACTAAGTGGGTTCCCCCAACTTCTTACTTTATTTCCATGGTACCTAAATTAGATTACCTTTTGACGTATTACTATCATAAATTAGCGCTAGCGCTAATTTTTAATTCCCTTGAAACCATAATTCAATTCAATGCAACGTTGGAGTTTTCTAGAAGCAATAAATAATTCTAAGAAAATCTCGAATTATTCGGACCGTTATTCTCGGTTCTAATATCAGTTCTCTTTTGTGGGCGTGAGATCAGAGTGCGCTGAATAGAAAGAATCACCAAACTCCCATATTTTACGACGAAAACTAGTTACAGATTTCTATCGGCAAACGTGACGGCGACTGTGAACCAACAGTTGCGATTTGCGGCCATTGTTACAAATGTAAATTTTATTATGTAGCCCATAGGATACTGTATGAAAACTTCTCGTAGTTATTAAAAGTATGATAAGTATTTAAATTAATTGAATCCACCCCGGGTATCATTTAGGTATAATAATGGTGGTAGTAGTACGTAGGCCTGATTTATTTAAAAGGAAAATGCCAAGAATTTCTTTTGATTTAAATGGTAAAGGTAAAGGTGAGTTGTAATAAACTGTGAAGCTTATTGAAAAATAGTCATTTCACTATGGTTAAGATTGTTACATTTCGTACAAGGGCCTTACCATGACGTCTTAATGCGATTCAATTGCGAACCAAAGTTGGATCGCTCGATGTCAGATAGGTATAGAATAGCAGTGTCAAAAATGATAGCTAAAACGTAAAATTGAATCAGATTAAGACATGTTAAGGCCCCAGGTCTCTTTCTTACGCTGTTACAACGAATGTTTCCAAAATTATCATGATTTGTTTCCATACTACTTGCATCGTAATTGATACATTTAATTACTGACTGAAAATATTTATATACTAGCTGTTGCCCGCAACTTCGTCTGCATACAATTCGTTTATCGCTATCCCGCAGGAATTTCGCAATTTTCCGGGATAAAAAGTAGCCTATGTGTTATTCCAGACTATAATCTATGTATGTTCCAAGTTTTATCCAGATCTATCCAGCCGTTCTGGCGTGAAAGAGTAACAAACATCCAAACATTCTCACAAACTTTTACATTTGTAATATTAGTAGGATTATCCGTTTAACTACCAAAAAACGTCATATAAAAGTAGGGACCAGTTTATCTTCACGTAATCTGCCAATGGTCCAGCCGTGATTTTAAACAGGTGAACTGCGGCGGCTTTAATCTGACCATTATACACGAAAACCTTTCACAGGAAGTCCTATGAATCAATCACGCATATTGAATGTACATTATCGTGGGCATAACCACAGATACTTTTAAACCTTTTGCAACATTAACAAGGGTTGAGAGCTGAAAGTGAACAACAAAGGGTAATATAAAATCCGTATACTGCGCAATAGTTCAATAATAAGTTCATCAATGCTGACATTATTATTCAGGAAGCAAAAATATTTACGCTATAGGAAAGACGATTGCGTGAAGTGGGTCGAGAAGATGCCAATCGAGCGGGCCAAAATAAAGGCATTGTTTGTCCTTTTTTGGGTACGCTTAGGAATGGATTTTCGAGAGGAACCCTTCAATTTTGCCTAACGTTAGACTAATAAGGCGAGCTTTACAAAAGATCGTCAAGTTAAAGTGAATAAATGACTCGAGAATATTAGATCTAGGTACCTATATTTCAATGTTTACTTAATAGACTTTATTTATTTTGTAAATGATTACAAAAGTATTAATCACTACATAGTATAAAACAAAGTCGCTTTCTCTGTCCCTATGCCCCTATGTATGCTTATATCTTCAAAACTACACAACGGATTTTGATGCGGTTTTTTTTAATAGATAGAGTGATTCAAGAGGAAGGTGTTTATGTATAATTCTACGCAGACGAAGTCGCGGGCAGAAGCTAGTTAAAATATAAACTAAAGCTACCTTAAAATAACTTAGTAAAATAAAACTTAGGTTAAAAATGAAAATAAATTTGGACCCTTAGGTAGGGTCCCCATCACGCAGGCAGCATTCCCGCGTTGTTCGCAATTGCGAGTATTTGTCTTTTTGTCTTTCTTTTACTTAATGGTATATACATAGATAAATACAGTTTCAAACAGATAACCCAGAGGCACAAGATGTTTCAAACAGATCCTGGTGTATTCAGCCCGCATTTATTAAGAGTAAAATGCACTGTTCTTTCTCGAAATTATGACAAAGATGTTATGTATGTAGATAAAACAGTCGGAAAAGAAGTGTCTACGAACTATTGTGTACGCATTTGCAGAGCACCTATATCCTACAAAAATGTACCGCTTACCACTAATTTGCAATTAGCATGAGAAAGTACGATTAAACGGTTTTATTTCTACTCCTTCTCTTTGGCTCGTTCGTTAAGCGAAACTACATCATTGTTTTTTGTGACTTAACATTTTATGTTCTACTAGCTGTTGCCCGCAACTTCGACTGCATAGAATTCGTTTATCGCTATCCCGCAGAAATTACGCAAATTTCCTAAAAAGTAGCCTATATGTTATTCCAGATTATAATCTATCTATGTTCCAAATTTCATCCAGATCTGTCCAGCCGTTCTGGCGTGAAAGAGTAACAAACATCCAAACATCCATACTCACAAACTTTCTCGTTTATAATATTAGTAGGATACCGCTCTGCCCGTCCATCCGTGTGTGCCCAATAGGTTAGATAGGTACTTGAAATGTCTATAGAGATGTATTTTCGGCGTGTTTTTGTTCATTTTCTAAATCGCAATAATACTGTGGTACGCAAGTTTTTTTATCACTAAACGTCACAATGATGACGTTAGTCACAAAAACGGATGTGATGTAAGTGAAGTAAAATCTTAATTTGTATTTAACTAACGACTCAGGCAGGTGCGAAATCAAACTTGATCAGTGGCCATATTGTTTATCTCAATTTCCCTTTACCAAAGAAGGGAGCAAAGAAAAAACACAGAATGTACCAATTGTTTCGCTACCCGCGCAAATGGTAAAAGCCCACCGAGGGAATGGGCGATTATCTTAGGAATCATCATACAGGCGATGTGGCTAGCTATCATTATTTTGATTCCTTTTTCTAACTACACCCACAATCATGATAAACGTGGCCTTTAGGTCTGGTTACCTGGGTAACACAGAGACTAGGCTCTATATACCCCGTAAGAGATAAGGATGTGATCAGTGTTCAAAAAAAAGGAAAAATGATCTTGCGAGTGTTAGACAATATGCCTACGGGTCTTTGTCACATCACAGTCTGCAAGATGGAAAAATATGGACACGACCCCTAAAAGCGATATATTATGTAGAACATAGTCAAGTATTCCTAAAAAAACTGTTAACATTTTCCGGTACCTTCAGGCATTTTCTGGCAATATACCATACCGAATGTAACTAACAATATTCATTTATTTATGAGTATTTAAATATAAACTAAAGACAGGTTTATAAATATTCATTTCAAATCTAAACATGAATTAGGTGTGTTCTCTTCATAAATATGAGAGGAAATTAATCCCGTCGAGGAGGAGGACTAAATCAAGTTGTGATTTAGATTTCAGAATATACAAATATTATAAATTAAAGTAAGTATAAGTACAATTTTATTATGGCCAAAGACACATCACTTTAGAATAGAATAGAATAGAACAGAATCGTTTATTGCAAGTCACACTACAGTATTCACAAACATTCACAGACATGTACCTTGCTAGGCTTGTGTTGGCCTAACAGTTTGTTTACTTAGCTAAGTATTAATTATCTAACACGCGCACGGCCTCAATGGAAATCATCATTACTATCCGTCAAACTGTGTTAAAAGCGGAAAAAATAAATGGTGAATGCGATTGTAATTGTGAAGACATTAGACATTGTTCCGTACTTTCCTACATTTAAATTAGTTTTTTTTATACCTTTCGCATCGTTTAGCACATACAATTTTATTTCTCATTTCTAAACGTCATATTTCAAAATTTTTACTGGAATGGTGTATATCTGATTTCCGAACGAAGCGACGCGATAGTGCTGCCCCCCTGCGACAGTCTTGAAAGGCTCTTATTAGCAACTTCGAATGGCGGCACGCACGTTACTAGAAAACGATTCCTTTCTTTCAATATATTTTCACCTGAAAACTTTCATTAGCACCGCAGTGTTAAAATCCCTGACTAGTTCAGCCAGTGACCTATGGAGATACAGACGGGGGCCCCCAGGAAACCATCAGCTCGTCGATTTTGGTGAGTCAGATCTTGCATTATTCCAGGCCTCCAGAAACTTTCTATTAACTTTCTTACATAAATAGTTGTTCCTACGAACCGGATTAGCTCGATATATTGTGTGTGCTAATAGTTTCAATTACATTACATAGTTAATTTACAAGTACGATAACATTTTCTGGAAAGTACCGACGTGCTACCGTCTTCAAGTGTGTGATTTACTAAGGAAAAAGTGCCGATTTAGTTACTGTGATTCCACCTTACACTTATAATAAGTGGTGAGGTAAACGATTAAATTAGTATTTCCGAGTTTTACATCGTAATTCTCATTTTGCACTTTTTATTTCAATAACCGTGCGGTAGGCATAAGTCGCTCGCCGCTCGTCGCCCGCCACCACGGCGCCAAGTCTAGCGTATAAGCGCGACGCCTGACTTTACTTGCGTATTTCGGTATTGTTGCATTTTCGTGCTTAATACCATTAATATCAATATTATAATAATAAGAATAAGTGTTCTTTTCAGTATTACTTCTATTTACGCACTACGTGATAAATAATTTTATTATAATATTAGTTCTGTTCGAGTTTCAAATTTCTTTTCTTTCCATTTTGTGACGCAAATATTTCGTCACTAAAATAATTACGTATAGGTACGTATTGCGACCATACTAGTTATACATAATTACGTATTACGGCGTAATAATATTTTCAACAAACAAACACATTTTGTTCACGTTTCCTTATTAGATTTCCCACACGATGGAGATCGAACAATTATATTTCGAGCGAGAAATTCAATTGAATACGTTACAAAAAATGGCAGAATGTTCCGAATCAGATGAAATGCAATTTCGTTGTAGAATTAAAGAATTATGCTCAATTAAAAAAGAGTTTCTTAAGGTACAGGTTAAAATCGAAAAATCTTTAGCTAAAAGTAATAGCTTTTCTAAAGAGGAACAGCTGTCTTTCCGCAATAAGTTTGATGATTTATACTATCAGGTGCAAGTGGCTGCCGACACCTACAAGATTCTGCAGCGCCGCAGTAGTCAGGTCGGCAATGATAATAAAGACAACGTCGTGTCTCACAGTTCCCGCGGGTTGAACTTGCCTCCGCTACCGTTACCGTCATTTAGTGGGCAGCCCACTGAGTGGGCAGCGTACTACGATTTGTTCAAATCGCTTGTCCATGACAATGTTGACCTTTCAGATGTGCAGAAGTTTAGGTACTTGTTGCTAACGTTAAAAGGCGAACCATACAACCTGATAAAGTCTCTTCCCATTACAGACGCGAATTATAACATCGCTTTAACGATATTGAGCAATAGGTACGAGAATAAACGGATCATTGCTACGAAACATTTAGACAATATTTTAGACCTGGAACCTCTAACTGATAAAAATACTTACGTTGGTTTACGTAATCTTTTAAATGTTTTTCAAGAAAACTTGACGGCACTCAGTGCCTTAAGTCTGCCTATTTCGGAATGGAGTTTTATTCTTCTGAATATTTTGTTACGAAAAATGTCTCCCAACATTCGTCGACGTTTTGAACTCTCCTTGTCGTCTTCTTCGGAGATGCCCGATTATAAGGAACTACTCGAGTTCCTAAGGCGCGAGCTGGCCGCTCACGAGGTGATGCTGGGCACGGCCGGCGGCGCCCCCGGCTGCCCGCGCCCGGCCGCCGCCGCGCCCGCGCCGGCGCGCCGCTCGCCGCCGTCTCCGCGGCAATCTTTCTCTCGCGCGCAGTCGGAATATGTAAACTCGCCCGCGCGTACTCGCACATTTTCTAATGTTTCTACGAAACATAACCCGCCGCGGTCGGTGCAATTTAACGTCGAGTCTTCGACTAATAATGGTTTGCCGAAGTCGAACAAAGTATGCATTTATTGCAAATCGATTTCACACGTTTTAAATAAATGTGAAGATTTTCTTAAACAATCAATTAATGATCGTAAGACTTTCATCAGTGAAAACAACGTGTGTATCAACTGTCTTCACGTCGGACACGACATTAAAAATTGTTTTTCGAGATTTACGTGTAAAGTTTGTTCGCAACGTCATCATTCCTCGTTACACGAAAACGGGCAAGCGGCGCGCTCCGGTTCACTCCCGGCGCCCCCGGTCGCTGCGTCCTCCGCCGCCGCCGCCGCCGCCGCCGCCGCTGCGCCGCCTAGCATGACGCACTGCGGCACGCGCGCTCGCACGCCGTGCAACGTTTTACTCACCACGGCTGTCGTGGACGTCCGCTCGGCGGCGCCCGCGCCGCCGCCCTGCGCGCCTGTCCCCGTGCGGGTTCTGGTAGACCAGGGTTCTCAGGCTACTCTTATTGCAGAGTCATGTGTTCAGCGTCTAAATTTACGTCGTTTTCATGCTGCGTGTGACTTAACCGTTACAGGAATAGGTGACAAGGACGAAAAATCCCGTGGTTACGTCGTGGTCGAGGTGACGCCTCGTGGTAAAGTCGAGCCCAAGCTGTTAATCGAAGCGCATATTTTGCCTAAAATTACAAGCTACGTGCCCAATGTCAACTTTTCGGTTGAAAAACTTCCGCATTTGCAGAATCTGACCCTCGCGGACCCCGAGCTCCGCTCTTCGCGTCCAGTAGAACTGTTGTTAGGATCAGATTACACGGGCAGTGTGTTGCTTCAGGACAACGTAGTCGGACCTCCTGGGACTCCAGTCGCTATGAATAGCATTTTCGGCTATTTACTGAATGGTCGGGTTCCTGCTAGGGACACGAAATTTCAGTTACATGCCAGTTTCAATTCCTGTCAAAGTGATATCGACCTTCAAAAGTTCTGGGAATTAGAATCCGTACCGGAAGTGAAACCGCTTACGCCAGACGAGGCTAGGTGCGAGTCCATTTTCGTCCAAACTCATTCAAGAGATGAAACCGGCAAATTTATCGTTGCTCTTCCTTTTAAGCCAGACGCCCCTCCCCTGGGCGAGTCACGTGACATTGCTCTTTCGCGTTTAATCAAGCTGGAACAGAGGCTTGAACGCAATCCTGATTTGAAGTCAGACTATGTTAAATGTCTCCAAGAGTACATTGACCTCGGTCATATGGAGCTCGTTGATGAGTCTTTGACACCCTCGTCGAAGCCCTATTATATTCCTCACCACTGTGTGGTTAAATCTTCTAGTACCACAACTAAAGTCCGTGTGGTATTTGATGCCTCATGCAAAACCACAAACGGTCGTTCCCTAAACGATAATCTTCTCATTGGACCAAAATTGCACCAAGATATCGTGCAGGTTCTTCTTAAATTTCGTTTGCACAAAGTTGTATTTACTGCAGATATCAAGATGATGTACCGTTTTATTTCCCTGCGATCAGAAGACCGTGATTATCAGCGTATCCTCTGGCGCACCAGTTCTGATATGCCTGTTCAGGAATTTCGATTATGTACAGTGACGTTCGGAGTCGCGTCTTCTCCTTTTCTTGCCTTACGAACCCTTCGTCAACTCGCTATTGACGAAAGTGCTTCTTTTCCTAAGGCTTCTAAGATTTTACTTTCAGATGTCTTCGTCGATGACGTCATTTCAGGTACGAGTTCGCTTGATGAAGCGTTGCTTCTTCAACAAGAGCTTATTTCTTTGTGCCAGACGGGGTCTTTCGACCTCAGAAAATGGACAAGTAACCGTCCAGAGTTAATGTCTTCTGTGACATCTAATGCGGAGCCTAACGAAGC
This sequence comes from Pandemis corylana, assembly GCA_949127965.1. Lineage (NCBI taxonomy): Eukaryota > Metazoa > Arthropoda > Insecta > Lepidoptera > Tortricidae > Pandemis > Pandemis corylana. The sequence continues at coordinate 6,986,489 of OX421866.1, read as the reverse complement.
GTTAGCGATTTCCAACCTGGATGGTGACACTTCGGTCAAAGTATTAGGCCTTAAGTGGTTTCCTAAATCAGATACTTTCAGTTATGAGGTCAAGCCAAGTCCTGCGACTTGTTCAAAAAGGATCATACTGGCGGAGATTTCTAAAATTTTTGACCCGCTTGGTCTTCTTTCTCCAATAACACTGTTTGCGAAACACTTAATTCAACGGCTTTGGATCTCGGGAATATCGTGGGACGAAACCCCACCGAAATCAATCTCTGAAGATTGGTTTAATTTCATTTCTGAGTTGCCCCTGCTTGAATCGATTTCTATTCCGCGTCATGCCTTTCCCGAGAGCAGGTGTATACAAGTCCACGGCTTTTCGGACGCCTCTGAAAAGGGGTTCTCTGGGACAGTATACGTACGCGTCACGGACGTACACGACAATATTCATGTCCATCTCGTTCTGGCAAAAACTAAGGTAGCGCCTTTAAAACGCATTTCAATACCTCGCTTGGAGCTGTGTGGGGCTGTACTTCTCTCAAAACTGATTGAGACAGTACTGAGTACCTTTTCGGGTTTGATTTCAAATAACGATGTCTATGCGTGGAGTGATTCATCGATCACTTTGGCCTGGTTACAATCTTCGTCGCACGAATGGCGTACGTTTGTGTCAAATCGGATTACGGAAGTAACGAGTCGCGTCCCGGCATCTCGGTGGCGCCATGTACGCTCAGCAGATAATCCTGCAGACCCAGCATCGCGCGGAGTTTTACCGTCTGAACTCGACCAGGAGCTTTGGTTCTACGGTCCCTCTTGGCTTAAACGTCCTGAGGCCGAGTGGCACGTATCTAACCTTGATTTCATTACAGACGAAGAAAAACGAAGTAACGTTCTCGTGTCGACAGTGAATAGTACAGATAAGACTGATACAGAATTTATTTCTAGATTTTCATCACTTTCTAAACTTTTACGTGTGGTTTCCTACACTTTCCGCTTCATAGAAAAATGTCGCAAACTTAAAAAATATTCTAAATATATAACAGTCCACGAATCTAAGCGCGCACTTTCGCGTCTAATCTCTCTTGTTCAAAGTGAGCAATTTTCGGATGACCTTTCAAAAATAAAATCTAATAAAAATTGTTCAGATCGTTTACAAAAACTGAAACCCTTCGTCGACAGTGGGGGTCTTCTCAGGGTCGGCGGCAGGATTGATCGAGCTCATACATCATACAACGCGAAGCATCAAATTTTACTCCCGAAAGGACATCATTTAACGAGCTTAATAATTGATCACTATCATAGGGTCAATCTACACGTAGGGCCGCAGACATTGCAATTCATTCTTTCCCAAGAGTATTGGATCCTGTCCGCACGCGACGCGGTACGCATGCGCACCCGCCGCTGCGTACAGTGTTTCCGAGCGCGGCCTCGCCCCGCTCCACAACCCCAGATGGCGGCTCTGCCCGCAGCGCGGGTAAGATCGTTGCGCCCCTTCTTACACGTCGGGGTAGATTTCGCTGGTTATTTCCAATTAAAGTCGAGCAATTTTCGTAATTCAAAACTTTTCAAAGCCTACGTTGCTGTTATGGTTTGCATGTCCACAAAGGCGTGTCACTTGGAGTTAGTTCCAGATTTATCCACCGAAGCTTTTCTAAACACATTAAGACGTTTCGTGTCCCGACGGGGACTTTGCTCAGACATATATTCAGACTGCGGTCGTAACTTTGTTGGGTGTGATAGATATCTTAAGGAACTTTTTGATTTTTTAAAGACAGACGCTACTCAGCTCGAACTTAATAAAAAATTAATGGACTCCGGAATAACCTGGCATTTCAATCCAGCTTACGCAAGTCACTTTGGTGGGATTTGGGAATCTTGCGTAAAAAGTCTTAAAACACATCTTTATCGTGTGATAGGAACACAAACCCTTACTTATGACGAGTTCAACACTATCCTGTGTCAGATTGAGTCAGTGCTCAACTCTCGACCACTTTGCGTCTTAAGCAATGACCCAAGTGATCCGTTGCCGCTCACACCCGCGCATTTCCTCGTCGGGGAGCCATTGACCGCGTTGCCCGAGTATGACTTCAGTGATGAACGACCCAGCCGTCTTCAACGCTGGCAGGTCATACAGCAGGCTGTTCGTCATTTCTGGAAGCGGTGGAGCACCGAATATCTTTCCCAATTACAACAGCGTGGCCGATGGTTCCGCGATGAAGGCGAGTCCCCGGTGTCGGAGGGCTCTGTGGTGGTGGTGCGCGACGACGGCCTGCCGCCCCTGCAGTGGCGCCTCGCGCGTGTGCACGAGCTGCACCCGGGTGCCGATGGTGTTACCCGTGTAGTTACGCTACGCATGGGTAATTTCTACACGAAAAGACCTATCGTAAAAATTTGTCCATTGCCTATAGACTAAGAGTCTTAGGTGTCTATTAGTATACTACTTAGGTTTAATATTAGTTAAAATAATTCACTTATTTTAAGGCCGGCGGCATGTTCCGTACTTTCCTACATTTAAATTAGTTTTTTTTATACCTTTCGCATCGTTTAGCACATACAATTTTATTTCTCATTTCTAAACGTCATATTTCAAAATTGTTACTGGAATGGTGTATATCTGATTTCCGAACGAAGCGACGCGATAGTGCTGCCCCCCTGCGACAGTCTTGAAAGGCTCTTATTAGCAACTTCGAATGGCGGCACGCACGTTACTAGAAAACGATTCCTTTCTTTCAATATATTTTCACCTGAAAACTTTCATTAGCACCGCAGTGTTAAAATCCCTGACTAGTTCAGCCAGTGACCTATGGAGATACAGACGGGGGCCCCCAGGAAACCATCAGCTCGTCGATTTTGGTGAGTCAGATCTTGCATTATTCCAGGCCTCCAGAAACTTTCTATTAACTTTCTTACAGACATAATGACCTCCCATCTGAAACTTATTATGACTATAGGAAAAATGCCTAAAAGTATGTAGCAATCTGTATGACATTGTGATTGTCGTCGAGTCCAGAAAACATTGGTTTAGAATGTATTTAACAGAACCGTAGCTAGGTAATAATTAAACAGTAAATTTAGTTAATTACTTATTTTATACAATAGATTGTCTCAACTTAGGATGAGGATCTATTGGAGTATAATATTTCAGCTATGCTAGAAACATTTTTCGGCCTTTGTGTGCTCGTAGAATGGTTTGTTAGTCGCTCTTGAGTTCGTGCACACAAAATGCGTACGTCATGATTACGCAGCCATCTCGACAGTTACAGTGTTGCCGATAAATCCGATAATATCGCTGAAATAAGTAAACGTGATCTAACTTGACAACATTATACTGATAACTTACGAAATTTAAATCGAGAATTGCCCAACATGTTTGAAGAATATTACAAAGTCCTTCCAGAAGTGTTGGCCTCGCCGGCCGTGACACGGACACTGAGGCGAAGGGTGATGCTAACTCTCCTGGAAGAGGACTGAATTGCCCTAAACATGTTTAGTTACGTATTTTATCCGTATGCTTAGCAAATGACTCAAACACACGTTAATTTTATATTAAAAAGTTATCCAACTTATTGTGATTTTAACACTACTTTCTGGTAAACTGAAAACTATAACACAATACATGAAAATCGAATTTGGATCATCGTTATAGCGTGATGCGAGCTAACCTTACGCGTCCCAAAGCAGGTAAATAAACTTCTTTCTGGTGAAATTATTGTCATCTGTTTCAACATAGCTTGATAAATTCTTTGGAAAGCAGTTTCTAAAAGACACCTACCAAACAAAATATAAATTTCCTTATCTTCAATCAAATTCTTTTACATCCAAGGCTCCATTTTAATAAACTTAAACTACCTAAAGACTTGACATTCAGTTATCTCACATCTAAACAGTTTGTGCTGACTTTCGACATAATTTTAACCAACATCTTCTTGCTGCCATATTGTAGACAATAATTACGTCACTTGACAACAATAAGTACGTTAGAACGTACTCGGAATCACAATCAAATTCAAAGTTAATGATCGTAGAAAGAAATTGTAAATGCAATGCGAGTAGGTACCTGCGCGTTGGACAATAATTGTTGATACCTGGTTTCAACATCCGCAACCTTAGTTACGTTATAACAATCGAATAAATCATTTTCTTGAAGAAACCATAAATATAACAGAAAAGTTAGTTTTTAAATACCAATAAAATATCTTAGGACTTTTATTTATTTTGCATAGAAACCATAAGTAGCAAAGGTCAATTTTATTTTTTATCAAGTTGCTCTCTTTAGCTTGTCTTCTATTTTTATCACTTGAGCCATGTGAAACAGAGCTCCTGAACAATCTAGGGCATAGGTAGGTATGCATTTTGTATGTAGACTAAAATGCATACAAGAACGCTTCACTGCACTGCGTAGCGTGGTCCACTTTTGTTAATTAGGAACGAAGTAGATTCCAGAGTTTCTGCTTCATATGAATGAAAATATAGTGATTTTAGTAAAAAATATATATTTCTTACTCTAGCAGATTGTCTTCTAAGTTAAATATTCTTTTAAAAATTATACGACGCAAAGTTTGGTTGTCCTGAATTTACCATAATATACATTATTGTGTAAAATACAGAATTACTCATATTCACATTGAATTTAAAACAACCTTTTTCTGTTTTGAGACGTTGTTAATTTCAACTATCTAATTCATCCTTTGAAAACACTTACGGTCTTTTTCATCAACATCATCTGCGTACTAACGCACCGAATGCAAATTTGTCAAAATGGTCATTCAGAGATATGACCGTCCGGGGAAAAGGTGATTCAGGGAAATGAGCATTCAGGGAAATGGTTATCCAGGAAAATGAGCAATGGAGGGTTACATCAAACAGTTTTAATGTAATCCTAACTAACATTGTAAAATTTACATATTTAATATGGAAGTATGTTGGTTTGTTTACCTTTCTTTCACTTAACAATGGAACATCCGAGTGTCATGATTTTTCGCACAGAGATCGTTATGGGATCTTAGGGATAATTTTTATCTCGTGAAAACGTTACGTTAGCGCCGTTATCTGTCAGTAAATTTACAATCTAAGAACCCGGACAAACCACGCAACACGACGCGTTTTTTGCACGACCTTATAGTTCCATCTCCGTTTCGCCAACGGACTTCCAGGCGGGGGGAGCGTTTTCATCCATTTGATGTCAACATACCATTGGCCCGCACGAGGCGGTTTGCTTCATCCTTCCTAATGCGAACTGCTAGGGAATGGAATTCGCTCCCATCGTCTGTATTTCCGGACAGATACAACCTAGGGCCCTTCAAGGCTAGAGTGAATAGGCTATTACTGAACCAGTGAGTTACACCTTTGGCCTCATCTGCACCTTCACCAAGTGAGATAGAGGTCAATCACTGGTCAGTTCGAAGTAAAAAAAAAAGTCTTGTCACTGGTTACCTGCTTCCGTACTGAATCCATATAACACACATTATTAGTAATTATTAGTAACATTCTCTTAGCATAGGTTTTAATAAACAGAAACAAAACAGTCCGCTAACGATGTTGGAATACTGCTGAAAGTATTTTCAATTGAAACAGGCTATGGAATAAGCAAATAAGCTTATACAGGCTGCTCGTTTGTAAGTATTGCAAACATTTGCATATCACTTTGCAAACTGAGAACCAAAATGCGAAGAGTTTATCAGAACCCGTGATAGTACATCGTAATGTAAACAGTTTCCCTTTTGCAAATGCTCGTTGCTGTTAGTTATGTTGTGATTCAACAATTTTATGAAGATCCCATAGTTGTCAAAAAGCCACAAAACTTAGCGCAAAGATGAAAGATCCAGTAAGACTAGTCATAGTAAGTCTCATTTAATGACACGCCAATCAAACTCTGTCGTATTATATCTTATTGGTCTTGCAAAGGCTTATTTGTCTTATTAGTAACCCTTTGAAGCAATTTAATTGTACTTATTAAAAGCTTTGATGAAAGAGTTTGAAATCTATTTCATTGTGCTTTCACATTATTGTGATCTATAATTTTGTGCGAGTCTCAAAATATCAATGTCTTATATTTACTGTCTTGCTACCTTGTTTTGAGAATGTCCCCAACATGTTTTCTTAACGGTTTCGAGACGGTGCTCTATCCCGTGTTGTCTATGTGACTAATATATAGCAGAGGGACGTATTGAAGCAGGATTATCAAGTTATAATTAATTAAATTTGTATTTGGCCAAATGATTTAAGCTTTGCCAAAGTTATTTCTAAACCAAACTTCGGAGATTAATTTGGTAACAATAACAAAGGTATAGGATTAGTATTAAAATCTTATCGAGGTGCGTGAAAGTAGTTCAAAGTAGACCTAATATTATAATTTGAATAAGTGTTAGCCATTTTTAATGTGAGATTTAATTTATTAACCACAGATGAAATATTATATAATTTTAGTTCAACAGATCAGGTATGCTCCTCTGCCAGCGGAACTAAGCATGTGTCCGAGCATTTTTCTAACTTCAAGCAATGTTTTTCTTTATGATTAGTCTATTCAATATTGTGAACGTAAGTGGAAACAAAACTTTAATGAAATTTAATTCGACATACCACATAATCGGGGGACCAGAGGGCTGGTTTCTTTTTAGCACAAAGGGTAAGCATTGCCGTACAGCGTGGCAATGCTGCCAGCCTTCTGGGCACCATGCCACCGGGCAGTGATTTGGGGCAATTTTTTTATTTGTAGCTTAATGACAATTTGTTTTATAATTAGTAGTGGTTTAGATTTAAGGTTTGTATATTGTGTAACATGACTTGACATTGAATGAATAAATGTATATTCGACATTGATGTTGTGTCAAATTTACAAACCATCCATGATTCTATTGACGCGACTCAACCAAGTATAGACTCGCAGAGATTGAAAAATATAATTCGAGTTTGTGGATCACGGCACTGCGGGTACAATGGCACCTTAAGCCCTACATTGTTAATAGAAACATCGGGGGCTGAAGCTTCTTTATTATCCATTGAAGTCAGCTGTATAATTGATTTTCTACGTCGACGACCCCCTTTCCCATTTTCCCCCGTAGGTAAAGATGATATCGTAAGCGGGAGCTCGAGCTCAGTATTCACGAAATTATTGCTCCCAAATAGATTCTTCAAAAAAACGTATATTCTAGGTGAAGTGAAACAAACGAATATGTCATATTAGATTTATTTTATAGATTTTACAGTTACTTAACCTTAGTCGCCTTGTTTTTCTGTTTTAAAAAAGATTTTTGCATGTGTTTAACGTAATAGTGCAACAACATATAAAATATTTATGAATAAAGAACTAAGTGGCTTTGCCATTTATAATTCATAATTATTATTACAGATAAAACCTATTCCTTATACACAATGATTCAATAGGCTTGAACTGTACACTGTATTAGATACACGTTTAAGTGAATATTTAAACCTACAATATAACATTGAGATATATACTGCAAATATCCTCGTACGCTATTTCATGTCACTCAAAATAAACGCTAATTAAATACAGTGAATTCAATATTTACAAGCTAAGTACATAAACTTATACATACTCGTATGTATACACTAGCGAGCAAAAATAATAGATTTCCTTCATATGCATTTATATGGAAATGACCCGTTATTTTTGCTCGATAGTTGCTGATAGTGACCAAAATGATTGCTTAATTAGTAATAAATTTGAGATGAATTTATGCTGCTCCAACGAGAGTATTACATTTTTATTACGATTAATTTGACACAAATAAATCATTTAGACTCATTAATGTGTTAATGATAACTTATTGATCTGTCATTAATGTATTATTCATGTGTTTTATGTACAATTATAAAGGGTTATACATACATACGTACATTATGATTAAACCATGTTATCTAAAGGTTTACATTTTTGTGATTTTCTCTCATAATTGCTGTTATATTTTTTTATCCTCACGTGAAATTTAACGTCAAAGTTATCTTAAGTTCGGAATTGTTTTTTTTTTCGATGGAGCAACATACACGCCTCACCCACACTAATAAATCACAGTCAGTATGAGTATGGTAATAAAATGTCGACACACTTAGCATTTACATAATAATTAAGATACTTAAAAAAATCATGGTTAATGACATAAGACATAATATAACTTTGTATGAAAAGTGACCCGTTATTTTTGCTCGTCAGTGTATTATCAACGGGACATAACCTGATTTTTTTTCAGTCAACTCGTGATCATGAGCATACAACTGCGTCGACTATGAGCTCGTTTATGTAGTCGCGGTCGCGGGATATGTCCCATTGATAATAATGTCTTATGTCAAATAATAATTGATAAGTAATCGTAAAAAAAAAAAATGCGTGTCGTGACTACAACTTATCAAAAAATCAATAAAGTAGATTCTAATAAACGTACAAGAATAACTTTCTCAATAAGAACATCTTGCGTATGCTGAGTCTTACAGCCAATAAGGATACTTTAGTGGGAATTTTATACTTTAACGACTTCATAGTCATAAATGTGGAATATTGCCATGTTTTTACCTGACTACTGCAAAGCAAAAGGAGGGTTAGGATTTCAGCTATTGTGTAGTTAATGTTCTATGCTCAGCTCAACATCGGAAAATCTTTTTCATATTTAATAACCTTGAACTCCCAATTTCCTCTATCATACAATACAATCAATGATTGGGCGAAAACAAGCTTCTTTATCCAAAGAAAAATGGTATCTCGAGATTGCATTATGTATCAGAACTATGAATATCTGTCATAAAACACATTTTGTGTCATGATCTTGTGAAGAACCACTTTTGGCGTAATATCGGTCTAGTAGTAACACTAACCTCAATTAAATTTGTACTGAACTATATATCGGTGACATTTTAATAATATGTTTAACTTATTGTTTATAAGATTACAAAGTGTGAGAGTTCAACAAAATCATTGTGTTGGTATACGAGTCAAGTATCTAATTATTTCAAATAACAATTGTGAAAATTCAGAAACAGCGTAAGCAATAAAATTTAATGCTACAAATATTGAAACCATACCCTTCAGCATATTAATATTCTACTAATTAAGAGTTCGGCAAACTCCGATTGTATGGAACTTTGTTCACCCTTTCGGCACTGTTTCCACGAGACTGTTCTCGTTTTAGAATATTATTTACTTACAACTTTTAACGAACTGTGCACTACTTTCAGGATTATTTACAAAGTACGTCTGTATTATTAGGTCTTAATTAGGGAGAATTCAAGTGGCAAATATGAGTAAAATTGTTACGTAGACCAGAGATATACTGTTCCAGAATAGGGTCCCCTTGTTCCACGTGTCATGGTGTACGGCTGCCTGATTTTCACCTGTTAAAAAAATTACCAATGTGACTTTAAGGTACTTCTTTTTCATCACGCCTGATGGTACGTGAACGCGCCAATCTAGCAAGTGCTCATTCACTCTGCAACTTCCATTAGAAGAGGTCGCACAAGAGTCACTTAGAGCCATAAATTCACAATGACCATATTGCACTCGCAGCTTTTGTACCTATGTGGGCTCAATGACGTCAGAATTGCAACCGTGTCGCGATACGGCTTTTGAATGCGGCTGAGTGACGATTTAATCGTGCATGTCTCGTGTTTGCAACGTTTCGAGAAAGTCGATGTGTGCTTTGGCTCTTAGTTTTGAAACTGTGTCATAAGCTACACGTTACTTTATTCTTTGTTACGACCAACTTCGCAGTAAATCTGTCTCACAAAGGCTATGCTTTGTTGGTGTGCTTGTAATGCATAGATTTTAATAGTGGTCATGGGGTAGATGTTTTTTTATTAACCCTTAAATTGACAGCGTACATTTACTTAAAAAAATACTGACTTTATTACACTTCATTATTTAAACTACTTTTAGCAGAAACTAGCAACAATTTTAATTGTGATTGGTAGAAAAAATGGTTTACACTAGTAACACTGAAATAGACTTGTCAATTTCGCAATGAGTTCGATGCGGAAACACTTGTCGGCACCTCGGGTAAGTTTTAATAACATTTTGCTATATTTTTGTGTAAAAGTAATGCATGTTATGTATTTTTATATAAAAAAAAGTCCAAGGGATTGGTTCATGTGGTTTTTTTGCATGTACCTACATTCCGGAATAAAAAAAATACAGACTCAAAAGTTAGTATGTACACTGGGATTACCATTGTTGCCAATTTGTACTGTAAAGTACGTCTCTTGACCTTCGGTAATCACAGTGTACGCTGCCAACTTACTAGCATCTTTCTTTTTCTGTCATAGGATATTTTTAAATACTTTTTACTATTGTTTTATGTTTGACTGCATCATATTTTTGTTCATTTGTTTGCAGTGCTTAAAACAAACATGTTCTCACAAGATCTTAGCTTTGGTTCCATTAATCAATGCATGTTCGGATGATGGGTCCGCTTCTGAAGAAAAACCTAACTTTATGCAACCACCTGTTTTATCAGAATCTAGCTCTGACCCACCTTCATTAAATTCTTCACTGGAAAGGTTACACTCATTGAACAGCTCTTCAGACGAAGCAATTGACAACAATTCATCTGAAAATATCCCACAGACGAGTGACACTCATGCCAACAACATTGAAGATGTCCGACTTACACCAACATTTAATGAAGTATTTCCAACTCCTTCTACAGCCAATTACGATGTTTTGCCATCACTAGATACTGAATAAAATAATGTTTTTTATAATAAATTGTGTATTTTTTTATGTATTGCGATTTATTGCTTCCTTGGCAACGTAATCTATGATGTACACAGTCATAGAGACCTTTTCTATTGATGAATTGGCAGAGTACACTGTGGTGTACATAGATTTTCCGGAAAACGGAAAATTGTAGATTTTTTATATTTTTTTTGAGGTCTTAGAGATGATAATAAAGTTCTATAAATAGCTAATTAAACATTTTTCGAAAATTTTACCTCTTGCCAATTTAAGGGTTAATCTTAAATTTTCACTGTTGATTCCTTACTAAACAGGCTTATCGTGTGATAAGCTGCATAAAATTATAAATAAATTATAAGCGAAAATATGTAAAGTTTCTGAAAACTTGTCAAATAAGGTAATTTAAATTGTTTTCTGTCAACTTGTTTAAATAAAAAAAATATATTTATCGGCAATGTTCCTGCATGTTCCAAATAAAAAAAAAAATACATTGTGTAACTTACCAATCAAGACATGCACGTTGATGATGACTTGTGAATGATTTTGTAGATGACACGTGTAAGTGCCGCTGTCATTTTGCGATGCAGACGCTACGCTGATAGTGGCACTAAAAAAGGTTATTGTCAAAACATAAATCATTTATTTATTTTAATAATGTTACGAGTCAAATTTTAAACATCAGTGTAAACATCAGGGTGTTAGAGACGCTTCAGTTTAGGTAAAAGAGCTGGCTTTTGTTTGTGAAACTTTTCTATTATCCTAAACTACAAAACATCCAGTACCTTTCAAAGAAAACGAATAACCGTAAAAGCTCCTTACCTCATATTTCTCCACGAGATATTTTCGAAAAATTCCTTTCCCTGCTTCTTCCACACCATCCCATAAATGTTATTCACCACAGGTGGAACGGTCGACGTTATTATTGGCGCCACCGTTGTTTTCAATTCCGGTGCATTTTTAGTTGTAGTACTAACACTAACTGTTGAAGTTATCGTTGTAGTTTCAACGCTCCAACTTTTGTTCATTACCAAGTCTATTCTATTAAATACTGTACTCATTTTAGTTGTTAATTGTGTTGTGGTTGTTGAAGGCGTCGTGGTTGGAGCTGGCGTCGTTGTGGGCGCCTTGGTTGGCAATGATGCTACGTACTCATCTGATATGACACAGGATAGTTTAATTGAACTTCCTGCCTTGTAAAATCTGTCCTTCAATTCGTGAGTCTGATCTCCATTTATGGTTAAAACTGGAGCTGAAACAGGAATCTAGGTTAATACATTGAAATTTGAGACGTTTTTTGAGTATCATACTTCGAAAGAAAAATAACAAGGGTCATTTTGTTTTGCGTCGTTCTGTTTGACACTTGCAAATAAATCAAAACATCTACACTATCTACAACCCCGGTAAGTACTTTTTACCTAAAGATTTAGAATCACTAAAATTGGCAAGAAGCAAGGTTTCAAGAAGCAGATCGTAAATTCAAGATTCCTAATTTTATTTTTCGTCTACAAGCCACTTTACAATTTTTATTTAAAATGAAGCTTCTTTAAAGCTTCAAAATATTACTTATCAATTAATCATTGTTGGTAATGAAAGGACGCCCGATAAAGCCATTTAGTAATAGGACGCTTATAAAAATGGCCCGTGGGCAGAAGTAATTATCTCTTAAAAATGCCAAATTTACAAGCTTGGCTTTTGTTTCCTTTTTCTAAACGGGCTTCCTTGATATTATCAAATTTCGGATACTCACGCAGCACAGTTAAATTAGCTAATATTGCTTTGGGTGGGTGTGTTGATATTTGGCACATGTATAGACCGGCATCGGTGCGCTTGACTGGGTTCATACTAAGTCTCCAGTTGTTGGGGTATTGGTACTTGACAGCTATCCGGTTGTCGCCGGCGTAAGGCGCGGGGCCAACCGTTAGCAGCTGTGCCGAGTCCGTCGTCCGGCGCAACCACATTACCTGGACAATCAGACCGTCAATTAGCATCAACGTTTATATTAATGATTGAGGCGTAGTGCACATAGAAGAGACATGGGGTGGGGATGCGTCGCAGACGTGGAGCCCCTTTAAAGATTTGTCATACAAAATGTACAAAAGCGTCGCAATGCAAGCCATACAGAAGAGACGAGGCGAGGACGTGTCGTTTGTGAGTTTTTAAGGCGCCCGCGACGAGTCTCGCCCTGTCTCTTCTGTGTGGCTCATGCAATGTGTTTATAGATAAGTAGGATATAAAAAATGTGAATTTAAGAAATATATTGTGTTCTAATCTTGGGCGCTTAACTTGAGCCGTCCAACAAAGAGGTAAAATGAATGTATCTCTCTCTAGCGTTGTTCTCGGGTGTACACATTCGATTTAGAAGTTAACCTCAAATTCTCACGTTAAGTTCGTTGCAAGCGGGGCGGACTAGAAATAACAATCCTCCACAGCTACATCTACCTACCAACAGCCACTACTCTGGCAATCGTGTACGACTTAAAATATGAAACTCTATTTGTTACAAAGTTGCAAATGCTTGAAATTTTAATGTCCGATAATATTTTGTGTAGGTAACTGAAAATACTTCGTACTTTTGTGGAAAACGTATTCTTCATTGAAAATGACTCTCATAATGTAGGCCATTATTCTGATGATTACAATAGAAAAGGATATTAACAGCATTAAATTAATAGCTTTTAAAGGTGAATATTAAAAATAGCGCATCATTATTGTTATAAAGCAATTATGAGACTTTACGTGCTTTTGTTTTATTACGTAAAACATTAAGCTTTCATTTCATAAATATAAGTTTTAATTACACAATAATATCCTGTTAGCTAGTAGTTTGACATTCATAGGGATAATTTGAATAACTAATGGATTTTTCATCTTATGCGTTCTTATGCTTAGTTTAAGTTTTCGGCCACAAAATACGATTCGAACGCAAACGGCATTCAAATGTTAAAATACTGTAGAAATATATTTCAGTATAGCTGACGAGCAAAAATAAGGAGTCACTTTTCATAAAATTTTCTATGAAAAGCGACCCGTTATTTTTGCTCGTGAGTATAGTTTGTTTCCATGCTCATAGTAATTGAGATCTTTCCGCGAACGCATTCAAGATTTTTTTTTTGTGTGAAAACTTATATTAAAGACTAAAGGTTTTAGAGTGCAACGACGCACTGGAAGATGAACTGGCCTGCTAAAAGGGTATAGACGACAAAGATGGTGGGAAACCATGGACAGATATAATTATCATAAAACCGAACACTGTGGAAATCTCAACGGTAGGTGTCTGACCTTTATCCGCGGTAGCCTTTCAGATAAAATAATGTTTTTGGCCTAAGGAGACTTTACTCCTTGATAGTCTACCTTCCGGTGGATGCAGGTGGCGAGTTGTCGTTCGTTATGGTGTGCTAAAGGGGGAGGCCTTTGTTCAACAGTGAACGTCTTCATGAGGAAGGTAGACTCATCATCATCATCGCCAGCTTAAAGATGTCCACTGTTGAACATGGGCCTCCAAAGAGCATCATGAAGACCGGTCTTGCGGTTTGCTTGATAGTCTACCTTGCAGAAACTTAAGTAGTCGAGTATTTCGGATTTGTTGATTGCGACGGAGACTGCTAATACTACTTACTGAAGTAATTGGCATTGTTCATTTTTTTTAAGCTGTGCTTTTAACACCTTTATTTGATAAAATGGACTATTTCAAGCAACTAATTTGAATATTATGCTTTTACGTAGCTTTGTTAATTAATAATAAATATTTTTTCGCTGTTTGATAATTCGTGAATTTAGACAGAATCCCAATCGCCTTCGTTCGGCTGGCTATAAAAAAACGGCTTTGTCTATGGTTTTGTTAGATTTGACAGTGACACGTGACAGTTGCCGTAGCCAAACTTTTTTTTTCATTTTTGTGGCAAACATTCCATGCTAGATTCTGTCTAAAAACCCGGTCGTTCGGTCAAACAAAGGTTCCAAGTACTTTTACAAAAATATCTGCAATCATAAAGTATTTTTGAAATCGGACAAGATAAATCGGATAATTGATGGTTTTCCTCGAAATGGTTTTCGAATTGGAGCATACTAAAAAAAATGAACAATGCCAATTGCTTTAACTGTTCCAGACGGGAAGCTAAACTTCTAATGGGTAGGTAACCTATTTTCGAGGTTTCCTGGAAGAGAGATGTTCGCTGCACTGGCATCACACGAACACTAAAGTTTTAATTCGAACGTTTAGAAACATCCGAGTTCAAGAGGTTAGAGACATGTTAAACCTAAACGTATTAGAACTGTGTGATGCAATACTATCAGGCTCAGAAAGTTAGCATTTCTGTAGTTAGGTATAGGTATGTATTTCAAACACAATGCAGAATACCATCTAGAGGGCTAAGATGACGAGGGATCATATGCCAGTAATTTCGCCGGCTGTCTTACTCTCCTCGCCAAAAAAGTTGATACGTAACCACTGAACCACCACCATCAGGTGACCCACTTGCTCGTTTTCCTTCCTATTCATATAAAAAAAAAAAAAACTGAAACTAAAACTAAAGCCACATTCACTTACCGTTTTATCCTTCAACATCCCGACTCGGCAATTCAAAAGGGCTTCGGCCCCTACGTGGGCCGTAACTTGCATCGCACCCTCAGGATCCCCCACGTCACCTTCGAAGTACGGTCCCCAGTGGTGCTCGTGGTGGTGATTGCCATAGTGCCGAGACTCTTCTAATTTATCTGCCAAAGATAACCTTGTTTCAGGCCAGAATCCTTTCAAAGATGTGATGGTACAGTGAGGGAAATGTATTCACGTGCCACCATAGTGGACCCTGTCGCGCTTGACAAGCCGCTGAAACTGAAACTCGTGTGATATGTCATCTTATAGCGACAGGGTTCTACGGTGGTACGTGAATATATTTTCCTTACTGTACAGTTCAATCAACTGACCGAGGAGTGATACGCACATGATATTGACATTAACTATTGCATTTGAAGATTCCTAAGTCTAGAGCCCGTGAGTTCTTAGATTGCCGTTCGGGTTTCGGATACCATCGGCCGATTAAAATATCAATAAGAGTGAATGAGACAGCCATAAATTACCTACAATACAGGTTGGTAGAAACGAAAGCCATGTGTAGGACAGACAGTAATTAATCAGGGGTTGAACCTGTTAACTATGCCAAAAAACATGCAGGTATAAAATTATTACGATCAAAAGAATTGCACACAATCTTTAGACCAAACATTGAACTGTCGAAAGTAAAAAATCGCAATCATCAAAGGAAACTTCTAATACATTACTTTGAATGTTATGTTTCAATGCCTTTCATGTGTAGTTGTTGATCCAAGTCGTGAGAACATCTCTATTGCTGCAGCGCAGATATCGATTACTGTGCCATTAGTGACAAAGGTTAGGTTCAATTTAAACTAGGTCACAAACAAGTTATGATGACGTATGTATAAGAATAAAGCAAGCAGGTGCAGCGGTGAAGAGTTAATGCCGTCACCAATGGGTTCTAGTTGATTAAGGGGTGCTAGATAATAAACTAACAGAAACTGCAGCCCGAGGTGATTTTGAATGAAAGTGAGTAAAACTTGTATAGATTCAGGCGTTACTTTGCGGAGGTCCATGTCAAAAATCAGCCATCACATCTTCAACCGACAACACCCGCTGAGAATGCCTCGGTGAAACACGTGTCAGGGAATATTCTGTGTTGGTGGTGGTCTGATTAACGATTCGGTTGTTTTTCCGTTCTTTTTTGTTTTGTGTTGTCGTTGTTTTCTCAAAAATTGACTGCATGAATAAGATTTGACGGGAGCGTGACTGTTTTGCATGATTTGACCTCACTATATCGTGGAGTAGCAAAGTAAAGTTATCCATTTATTTTAGAAAGTGTGTGCTCAGCAGTGGATTAGATAATAAGTTGGACAGGAGACGAATTCAAATAAAAAATATTTACAAGACTTTTTACAGTGCGCCCGCGGTAACTATACAATTTTCCGGGATAAAACTATCCTATGTGCTTCTTAGCGTCTCAACCTATCTCTATACCAAATTTTATCTCGATCGGTTGAAAGAGTAGTTTTCACGTAAAAATGTAACATATAAACAAACAAACTCACACTTGCATTTGTAATATTCGTTAGGGTGTCCAAAATAAAAAAAAATATCAAGTGTCAAAGAAAATATCGCGGCGTTTGGCATTTTTTATAAACTTTCGGAATATACCCAATTTTGCAATTACCCCAAAGCACCCTACATCAAACGTTATACAAAAACAAAAACGCAAAAAGTGAAACTTTTTTGAATTTGTTGAGTTTCTTGCTAATGTTTTAACAACTTTCGTGAAATTTTGAATCAGTGCATATTTTAAATGTGATTCAATATTGTGTAATAAGTAAATAATTATTTTCCAGTTTTCTTGAAATTTGTGTTGTTCTGTGAAGATGAACTAATTATCTAGTAAAGATTACTAAGAACAGCTCAAAATTGAAAATGATTAAAGTAGGATTTATTAAAAAAAAGTTCAGGAATACAGTCGAAACAGATACGAGTATATGTACAATTTCACCGAGTCAAAATTGTTCTTATTTTTATTCGTATTACATATCTTTTATTGTCATGTATAAAATATTATCTTACTTTACTAAGAATGTTTTTGCGACGAAGTGTGTGGCTGCGAATCACATTTGCGGAGGCCTACATTAAGAGATGGAGTACAAATAGTAAAACAATTATTTCAGCAGAAGGTAGAGGGCCCTCTAAGGGACTTTACAATCTTACGGTTTGAGGTGAGTGAGTAATTCCTTAATGGCAATGGTCGGACTTGAAATGAGAGATGCCTGCCACGGAAGCGGTTTACGGTTGGATTCAATGTACTGGTTGAATGAATAGTGTATAAAGCCAACAATAACACCAAGACCTTTCGGTATCTCATGAATAGCTAAGATTTGTCGCTGTATTTTGACGACATACTAAGTTTGTTAAAGATATAATTACAATTGACTTTCGTATCGATGCCTTGAGTCGCCGAATACCGGTGGATGTAGAAATCTGAGTTCGACAATTGGATCTCCCCGTGTAAATAAAATGCTTTAATAATGCTTCGAAATATAGGTCCAGACTGTTGGAAATCTAGTCGGCACCTTGCTTGCTTGAATGCGGTTCCTTTTGCGCTGCCTTACACTTTGTTTCACGTTCGGATACATGGTAAATATTTAACCTACTCGTTGCGTTGTAATGTAACGCATCGATCATTTTATTCTCAAAATATAACATCAGCCGCTCAACAGGGTGCCGGCAAAGTAATCTCAATGTTGTTTTCAGCGCAGACGCGTGTAGACTACTGATGTGGAACGATGTCTGGAAATATTTGAAAATAGAAAATATTGTTATCAGTTTTGTACTAAAAAAAGTTGCCTTAAGTCGCTGACTGGCAACATGGTGTCCAGAAGGCTGGCAGAATTGCCATGCGGTATGGCAATGCTTACCCTTTGTGTTTAACTAGTTATGAGAGTAAATGATCGGAGGTGTAACGTTAGCATGAAGTTATAGTGATATTGAATTGTATTTTGCAATGGTTTTGTTTGCATACCCTTTAACGCCACAAATAGTCACATGCAGAGATATTTCAAACGATGTAAGTTTTTCGTGGAATTTCATTATTTCTTTTTATAAGCGTAAATCGTTGACTGTCTCGAACAAGTAGGTATTATAAGCGGAGCTCGCAAATTTAATGTAACGATAATAATTCTTTGTTGGCTTGATAGTCAAATTTAATAAGCTTATAAAGAGTAATGCTCTTTCTCAGCACGCAATAAAAACCTTATCTACTTAACTTTTGCCGTAAACATAAAATTGGTGGTGAAGTCAATGTTATCGTAAAGGCTTTCAAATATTAAAAAAATCTAAAAAACTACTGAACTTGTTTTCTAGAGTTCCATAATCAAAATGGCAAAAACGAAACGCCGTTTGTTAGTTTCTTAGGCTAATAATAATTACGAGAACAGCTTTACATTTTTTTTGGTTTGTCTTCCGTATAGATACACAAAATGGGGAAATTATTTTACGAAATATGATCCTTTAAAATAGGTAGGTCTACATTTTTGATAGTGTCCAACATTTCGACATATCGAACATGATGTCATTATGCCTACACTTCTACAGATAATTTTAGCAAATAAAGATGGTGATTTCAATAAAATCGTTTGAATCCACGCAATAAAACTAGGCAGTTAATGCATATTGAATGTATAAGAGTCGCAAAAACATAAAACTTAAGTACCTAATAAAACTCCTGTTAGAAATTAAACTTCGTAGTTAATATTAAAATTATGATCATAAACATTTTACTAATATTGCTTGAACTAAGGGACAGACAGAGACGGACCATGACGCCATGGCATTTATTTTCAACAGGGTTTATCATTTTATTTTATATTACGAAAATGTCTGCTGGAAGAATTATAATGATAATTACTAAGCAGGGTGAATCAATCAAAGTCATGAAATCATGAAAGTACAAAGTCCGAAATTTAAGTTACATTGATGTAATTGAGCCTACAATGAGATACTAATCATAACTTACTATGCAACAAATGGTCGCTTCTGTCCGTGGGGCCCTCACGTTTGATATTCTCACGAAGTTGTTTGGTGATATTCCTGAATATTTCCCTGGATAAGGCGAGGCCGTCTCTCTCCTCGCTTCGTCGGCTCCTGATGCCATTCGGTCGACTTTCCTCCGGGAAACGCAGCGGTTCTGTGCAACGTGTTTATTATGAAAAATCGTCACCATAACGAGAATTGAATTTTAAAATTAGAGTGAAGTGAATACAGACTCTAGTTTCAAATGTAATAGAGGAAGATGCTCCATACCTATGTACATACATAAATCACGTCTTCATCCCTTACGGGGTATAAAGAGCCTAAGGAAACGACCTAAGTGCCACGTTTAGCATGATTGTGGGCTTATAGGTGAAAAGGGGAATCAAGGGGAACCGCACCTCTATATCATGATTTCTAAGATTTTCGCCCATTCCCTTGAATGGGCTTCACCAACTGCGCAGGAAGACAACAAACTAAATAATAAATATTAATCGCTTATGCTTCGACTTTCAGCCCGGTAATGTATGTATAGCGTCATTTGTTCAACGTAATCGAAGCTCTAGTTATTTATTAAAAAAAACGTAATCTGTAGATAGTACAATAATTAATGTTTTATGCTGTTATAATTTTGTTGCTTCAACTCGAAGTTATTATGTAATTTTTTTCATCAACGTTAAACCTAGAAAGACGTCGCAAAATGCTTTTTAGAGCCACTTTCTAGCGACTGGCGTCATGTCCTGGTTATAAATGAATCAAGGGCATATATATTATATATCGTGCAGTACGTTCTTAGCAGGGCCCGAAATGCTGTTATATGGAAGTAGAGGTAAGCACTAAGCAGTCGAAATAGATTGAAACGCTCCATCAGAATGACCCTCAAGTAAATCACTCAATAGAACACAAGTTAAATTGAATTCCAAATAATAGAACAATAACAGAGATTTAAGTTTCTTGATTTCAATTACCTGTTGAGATTAGTGGTATTTTCGATTAAACTTCCGAAATGATAAACTTTTGTTTGCCTCTTGTTAGTTTTCTTGGATAAGTCGAAATTACTTAGGAGTTTTTTTATTATCATTGGAGTGTTTTTGCAGGTCTATGTTGCTTCACAGGCATCAAACGAGAAACTTATAAAAAAGGTAATTCCTCTGAAGGTGAGTTAGAATGGTACGAGTGAAATATAATCTTCTTAGTACATACGAGTATAATCAAATACTGTTCTAACAAAAAATTAATGATATTAATTCAATATTTAATTACAATAAATAAATAGAACCTTTTATGAATAGTGGTCAAATAAGTTTTTGTCCTAATGTATTTTTACTCGATTGATCGTTTTGTCTATAGGAGCTATCGCGTGTGAATTTGCCACTAGAGGCGCTAGTGTCGCGTGAGGTCCAATAACACTCACTTTTCACTGGTTTCGGCGGGTTTCGCGACATAAATTATTATCTCTTTCATTTACCTGTTGAAAAGTGATCTCCTTCGTCGTTATCACAAATATGGATTATTTAGCGATGAATGTCTTGTGGCTTTGAAAGCGGTGTTTTTTTTCGAACAAAACGGAACTGCACAAAATTGCGGCATAGCTACTCAATGATGATAGTTATTTATAATTAATAAGCTTAATGACATTTAAGTTTTACGACTTTGTTTCGGCGCCGATCTTATAAAGTCGCCTTTGACAGCTATACATTTCGCCTGCTGAATGCAAAAAGGGCCGAACTAAAAATTTTCGGTTTTTGAGTTTATCCCGGAATCGTGTTCCAATTTGATCGTTTTATCGTATACATTAAAGACTATTTTCAAAAGTTAACTCTAGCGGAATATAGAGGGTATAAATGCCCTTCTTGCATGTGACGAAATGGCCTACCCTGTTCATGCAATAACGGCATTTCTTAGTTGTGCCCTTATTTCATAATCATTCGAGTTAAATTTTAAGTTGTGTCTTGTGATATTATGTTCTTATGACTCTTATGAACATTGATTGTGCATAATGAATTCACGAAAATATACAAAAAAAACAATGAGCCAGATATTATATGTCTCACAGAAACTTTCATCGAATCTGGAAATGAAAAAAAATATATAAGTTTACAATTACGCATTGGCCAGTAGCTATTCCCGAGATCAAAATAGAGGCTGACTCTGTATCTTGGCAAAGCCAGAGGTAACTTTTAAGGAACTCGATTTTGTGCAGAAAATGTCGGTATCGAGGATCTTTGAGTACTGTGGTATTGAGGTACCCAAACATAATGCTGTAGTAATTTGTTTGTACAGAATTCCAAGTTCATCCGCTAACTTATTTCTTGACAAGCTAGATATTTTACTACACGAATTGAACACTAAATCTAAATTTAAAAAATATTCGTATGTGGTGACTTGAACATTAATACACTAGCAATTAGTAACGACTGTAACAGACTAATAGACATATCAAATAATTATAATTTAACAATTCATTTAAAAGAACCAACAAGGGATACCCCTGCATAGACAATTATATTGAGCAATGTAAAAAGGGCCAATGCTGCCATTTTACCTCTCAGCATTTCTGATCATGGCACAGCACAAATGTTAAGGTTTAAGGTCAAGACCAAGGACATTATTTTAAATGTAAAAGAGATTTTAACATTGATAATATAAAATCAGTTTCAAAATACGTCTGCGCATCCGTTTACTGCAATGCAATTATATGGCCCATACTTCTATACGGATGTGAAGCCTGGACCCTTAAAGAGCAACCCAGTAAACGTGTAGAAGCATTTGAAATGTGGGCATATAGACGCATGTTGGCCATAAGATGGACGGATCGGGTGACCAATGTTGAGGTCCTGCGTCGGGTTGGAAAGGAGTGTGAACTGATGCAGACCATCAAAAAAAGAAAAGTTGCTTATTTGGGACATGTGCTGAGGCACACAAGATACGAGCTTTTACAGCTTATAATCATGGGCAAAGTGGCTGGAAAAAGAGCTGTTTGGCGCAGGAAGAAATCTTGTCTGCGAAATATCCGGGAATGGACTGGAATCACAAGTGCAGCGGAGCTTTTCAACCTGGCCAGGGACTGTGTGAAGTATGCGGAGCTGACTGCCAACCTTCACTAGTTAGAGAGGCACCATAAGAAGAAGAAGAATATAAATAAATTTCAGAAATGTTTGTCAAGTCTATCTTTTTCAGATATATATTTAGAAAAGTGATTTCAATGTCGCATTCAATCAGTTTCACGACTTGATCGAATTGTTTATAAGCTATGATTTCCTGTTATGCGAAAAAAAATAACAATACAAATCATAATTCTCCAAAATGGATGACAACAGGAGTAAAAATTAGCTGCAAAAGAAAAGATTACTTCGTTTTCGATATTATAAAAACAAAGAACCGAACAAAATAAACATGAATATTACAGATACACAAAATTGTTAAAAAATGCATCGATACTGCGCAAAGATTAAATAATAACAAATATTTGATCAACATTAAAAATAAATGCAGAGCCTCGTGGCAAATAATAAGTATGAGTATCGCTGTCTAGTACCCATAACACAAGCCTTACTAGCGCTTACTTTGGGATTAGCTTAGGTTGTGTGTGAATTGTTCCCTGATATTTATTTATTTATTTATTTAAATAATAAAAAATGAAACTAATAATACTATAAACACACCTCAATATTAATAAACTGGTAATAAAACATAAAATGATAACGGACCCCTTTAAAATAGCATCAAATTTTAATACTTACTACACAGAACTAGCAGGTTCAGTTAAACAACCTCAAACACCCCAAATGCACATACATGGTAATGCACGACATAATAGCATCTTCATAACACCGGTGTCAGAAAAAGAAATGCATAGGATGTCATTAAATAATACGAAATCTACAGGGTACGACGAAATTAATACTGATATTATAAAAAAAATAGAAAACAGTTGATACCAATCCTAACCTATTTGGTGTGTTTTTGATTTTGATTTTATTTTATATTAGCATTTTCTTAAATTTGTCATTAATTTATTGCATTTATATTATTGATTATACTTATAATAATTAGCATGACTTCAGGCACATCACGAAATTGCATAAAATACTTTCTGCATCAAAGGCACAACACTAAGTACCCATGTTTAGACCCTCATAATTTCAAATGTATGTTATTATAAATGAAATTAACGGATTCATTCGAAGCTATCTATGCCAAAGAAAAAGAAAATCTCAGGAACAGGTACGTTTTTCTAAAATAAAAAAAAAATATAGCCAATTTGGTGGTCATACACCTGTTTCTCAAAACTTTAAGTAGCCGTTTCTCGACTTATTGGTTTTTTGACTTGTGCCCTTATTGCATTCGGCAGGCGATTTGGACCTTAGTCAACAGTGGCGCCAACTGTTGAGCAAAGAAATGATAATCCCCATTGAAATAATATAAAACCTTTGTCTTTTTCGAAAAATTATAAATATACGTGCACCTCTTAACCTAACCTATCGGTTACCTAGGTACAAGTAGCTGCCCTTGTAAGAGATTTTCCGAAATATTTTCAGTATCTTCCAACCGTAGAAAAATTATACCAAACGATTGTTCGAACAAAATATACTTATGGCTAAATAATATTCAACTATAGAAAGGCCATCGAAGTAAATAATGTAGCTTTTTAGTTTTTTTTCCTTCTATCACTGTCAGTGATTGGTACAATTTTATGTTTATTATAAATTTAACTACTTATCTATAAAAACGACAATATTATACACTGTGGTAGACATAAACCCCCTTATTCAAAATCATTCATTCGGGTATGTAAATTGCTCATTTTTTAAATTCTAAATCGGCATTAAAAAAATGCAAAATTTAAGGTACAAGTTTATGGACAATTATTCGGTATACATTGTCAATATCTGTCGCTTTGATGTAAGCCTTTACCAGGTTAAAAAACACACATTATGTTATAATAGGTTAGTAACGCTTTATAATAATTATTCTTCTATGTAATTTTTACTTGAAACGAAATGAGATACGCGCAGCTTTAGTGCCGAATCTCAGCGCTTTATGGCTTCTCAAGACAGAAATCGCGGCACTATTTGGTTAAGATCAAAACCACGATTTGGCAGGGTTAAGCCAAGATTTTAGAGGGTTTAAGCTAAGATAGACTAAGGTAAAGTCTGAGTACTAAAGGTGAGACGCATCAACTATGATAATATGACCTATAAGGCTTCATATACACCCGTGGCACGATGCCAGCGACAGGCAACTGGTAACATTTACATTAGCAGCGTGTCATACACCATGTTTGTTTTGTTTTTCAATTTATACTTATAGAGAAAAAAATGGCAAGTAGTCGTTTAAGTAGCCGTTCAGATCGGGGAATGTTGGGGTAGCAAGTAGATTCATAGTCTATGTGTTACTCCAGAGATTCAATTATTTATATGTAAAGTTTCACCGTAATCCGCCTAGCTGGCTTCGCGTGAATGAGTAACAAAGACAACCACATAAGACCAAAACTAACTTTCATAATATTTATAATATTATAGGTTTTTTTCATCAAACAATTATTACGAATAGCAATACTCGCGAGAGATACGGACATGGATTTTATTAATATGATTAAGAAAACGATATAATATTATAGGTATTCAGATTATACTGTTAATATTGCAAATAGTATAATTCCGGCTAAACTCTAGAATTAGCTACCTAGCGGTACCAAATTTCTGGGCGAATGCTACCAAGGGATTTTTAAAAAAACGAGCCTGTTATAATATTCTTAAAGGGCTGGTAACTCTTAACGTTCCTGTGTTTGATATGAGTATCCTGGAGCGGCAGTAATTGCTTTCCATCAAGTGACTCACTATCTACATAAAATAGCTACCACTGTAAGCGCTGTTTTTGGTCAACGACTGTACCCTTGCCAGGCGCTAACAATTGCAGTTTCCTATGCCGTTGGCTCAGGGCGTGCAGTAGTCGTTATGGTAAGCACCGCGTACAAAATTGTGTTGCGTCATCTTGCCTACCACTGCTTACTCTGGTGGCCCGCCACTGCACGCCTCTGCCGTTGGCAACGTTCCGCTCGTGCACACGCGCCTTAACTCAGTTTCTACGTGCTTTAGGCGGGCACATTGAGAACATTAATTTCCAAAGCAGTAATTACCTGACGTTGTTTGCAGACAGCACAGCGCTAAACACACGATGTAGAGGCCGCCCCACTGCATATTAGACGAAACATCACCGCACACGCATGCTCTCTCCGGTTACCTGTAATAAATATTATAACATGTAGACGGTACGCTACGGTTTCGTACCTACGTGGTTTTATCAACAAAAAGTTTTCTGCACAAGACAAAATAATAAGTTTTCAAGCATTTCCCAGCTGACCCTATTTTTTGTTGTCTACATTTGCGTTCTTATTAATCTACGTAATAATTATGCAAGTTGTAAGTATACTGATATATCTGATCATATAGTATGTCTGATAACTGAAAGTTGATGCGCATTTTTATTTTGTAAAACTTGTCCAAAATATGTAAATTGTAAGTTAAACAGCCAGGTACCTAATAGTTTGGATAAAGGGATGTTTTGAGTATAAACGTTGGTATAGACACGTTTGTCCCACCTAGACCTATGTCGTGGGTTTTTTAACTATCGTATCCAATAAATCATTCAAAATTCTCAAGACACATATCGGTGATAAATCAATTTTGACGCCTGACAAGCAACATAATAATGTGTATTCTAACGTAACTCTTAACTACGTTTATTGACATTTGTTGAAATAATCTGGCAACGGAAATTATGCCGTTTTTGTTGTCAACAGCCATTATTTAAGAGAGTAAATAATTAGGCACTGGTTTCAGGTTAAAACAAAAGTATTGGTAGGCATAGGATATATCGCACATTGATTACGTCAACGTCACTATACAAAAACTGCTAATTTTGAGTTACAAATGCTATCTAACTAGT
The DNA here is from genome assembly GCA_949127965.1 of Pandemis corylana. Classification (NCBI taxonomy): domain Eukaryota; kingdom Metazoa; phylum Arthropoda; class Insecta; order Lepidoptera; family Tortricidae; genus Pandemis; species Pandemis corylana. Next base: position 6,960,294 of record OX421866.1, on the reverse strand, counting down.
AACCGAATAAAGTTCACAATGCAAAGACACCCGTTCTTCTAGTTCAAATAACTCCGTCTAGATGGCGTAGTGACGTTGTGACGCCGAGTGGGGATGGCACGCACGGGTCGGCGGGAGAGCGACATTTTGTTAGTAGTGGCGGGGACAGCTTTGGGATTACATCTACTTCTGTGTTCAACAGTGTAATTTTTTGTTTAGTGACGTTATGCACTCAAACTTGTGGTAAGTAAAAATATTTGTGTATTGGCATAGTGACTTCATCCAAATAATGACGATGTTGCATTTAGATTTGAAAACAATTTTTAAATTAGTTTAAAGTATTATCGACTTTTACTGCTTAGTGTCGATGTGCTTTTGTGATTAATTTACAAAATATTGAGGTGTAGCGGCATTTTTGTTATAGTGCTACTATCGTTTATAAAATAACATTTAAATAAGAGTTACATTTTACCGTCGTACTGTTACTTTTTGATTAGAGACAGTATAACAATCACTATAGTTTCGACAAAATAATAAGTTTTTAAAATGGATAGTGTATTTTTCAGCTTAAGGTCATTTTCGCTGCATAGTTAGCAGCTCGTATGCATTTTTATTACAGTAAAGTGGCATTCTAGTCAAAGAATCGTTATTGTATAAAGCTGTTATCATAAATGTATGTATTAATATTAAGGCCAATAGTGCAATAATTTGTTTAATGCCAATATTTTTTTGAATTGGACTATTTACAGATGGTTGTTGACTTAATGTTAAAGTGATTTTATAGGAAACTAACAATTTTTACGCTTCATTTTGTATAGTGTCATTGTTACTGTTATGAAGTAATGTTTTTTTATATTTTTACAGTAACAATGCCACTGCGAAATCCGAGAAGTTTGAAGTTTAAAAACATAATTGAAGGGCTTAACAAGACTCCTTCCGAACATGAAAAAGAAAATTTTTCAAGCCATGCAACTGTGTCTTCGGAACAATCACAAACGATTTCAGAAGCACGATTAATAAATAATTCATCGACCTATGAAGAAAAAGTACCTTTGCATGAGTCGTCAAATAATATACCAGAGACCTTGTATAGAACTCTTTCAAGCTCATCATTAAGTAGCCAGCTGACTGAAAAAGATTTTTCGCCTGCTTCTGACGATGACCAAGAGTATAATCCTCTCCTCGAAGCAAGCGTATCTTCTTCAGGATCATCCACTAATACACCGAAAAAAAAACGACCACCCGTTTTTAAAGAAAGCAGCATAGATGTCCAACGCAAAATGTATAATAGCTATTTGCCATCTACTGAAACGGGATTGCCTAAATCATCTAGTAGCACATCTGGATCTTCTAATTCCACATCTTCTGATTCATCGTCCGATTCGTCTTCTGATTCAGATTCTGACTCATCTAGTTCAGATTCCGATTCAATTGTGTCTACGCGTCCTCCAAGTAAGGAAAACCATGCTGAACTGCCAGCGACAGAGGTATGTTCCGATACTCTTAACGATCCAAAAATAAGTTGCTTCTCTTCGCATGAAACTTGGACATCATTGAAACAATTAGCTTTGGCATACACATCGGATAATTTATCTGAAAGTGAGGAACAAGAACAGAGTCCAAAATGTGACAAGTCACCAGCCGAAGTACCTTTACCTGTTCTTTCTGAAGATATCGAGTACACACAAAATAATGATTATTTTTCTATTGATAGTCGCAATAGCTCACCTGTAAATGATGCAGTAATGTATAATTTCGAATCAATCGACCAGCAACCCAGTTGTTCAATTACGGAAAATAGAATAAAATCCATTTCTACTGGTATAAATGAAAACTGCATCGATGAGGTTGCACCGGATACATGCTCACAAGAATTGAAAAATCCACTGTCTTTAAAGTTCATTGCAATGCAAAGCTTAAATAATGTAATCAATTCTAAAATAGACTCTCTTCCAGAAACAACAAATGAAAATCTTCAAGCTGATATTCTTGATCAATCGCGTAAACGAAAGCGAGGGCTTAATAAACGGGCTTTAGCCAAAAAACTTCGAAATATGGGACAACAATACACATCCACAAAAAACAAAAAAGAAGTTTCTGAAAGAAAAATGGGAAACCCTTGTAGCCAACGCTGTCGATTAAAATGCTCTGATTTGTTTTCTAATGAAGATAGGACTACGATCTTTAAAAGTTATTGGAAGACAGGATCATTATCACAACAAAGAGATTATATTGCTAAACATATAGAAGAAATTAAGCCTAAATACCAATATAAAAAAATCGATTGCAGCAGGAAACCAAAACATTACTTTAAGTTTACAATAAACGGTGAAACAAAAAAGGTTTGTAAAACGTTCTTCAGGAGTACACTAGGAATAACTGACAGACAGATTCGGACTGTAATTGAAAAATTGAATCCGGAAGGAATTGTTGATCCAGAGCAACGCGGAAAACATGGGAAACATGGACAAATTGGAGCAGACCTTATAGATGGAGTACGGAAACATATAAACAGTATTCCGAGAGTTGAGAGTCACTATTTAAGGAAACAAACTACAAGGGAGTTTATTGAAGGAGGAAAGACAATATCGGATTTATATTCTGATTACAAAGATGATTGTATACGAAATGGACTAGACTATGTAAAAATTAATATGTATCGAAAAGTTTTCAAAGAAGACTTCAACATAAGCTTCTTCGTTCCAAAAAAAGATCAATGTGATCAGTGTCTGATGTACCAGAATGCAGAATTAACAGAAAAACAAAAACTAGAAGCAGCCTTTAAGAGCCACATGGCGGAAAAGGAAAAAAGTAGAGAAGAAAAGTCAAAAGATAAAGCTTTAATCGATGAAACAAACATAGTAGTATGTTACGATCTTCAGGCTATGTTACCAGTACCTAAAGGCCAGGCTTCTAGTTTTTATTACATGAGTAAATTAAACTGCCTAAACTTTACTATTAGTGAGTTGAAAACTGATCACACTGAATGCTTTTTCTGGAACGAAGTTGAAGGAGCAAAAGGGGTTAATGAGATTGCATCTTGCGTTTTGCGTTATTTAGAGAAAAAATCAAACTCATCACTTGAACCCCAAAACGTAATCTTCTACAGCGATAATTGCTGTGGTCAACAGAAAAACCAGTTTATGTTTTCGATGTACATTTATGCTCTCAAAAATTTACCGAAAATTCAGTCCATTACACACAAGTTCCTTATTAAAGGACATACGCAGAACGAGGGCGACTCAGTACACGCTACTATCGAAAGAGAAGTAAAAAAAATGCTTCGCGCCGGCCCTATTTACGTCCCTGACCAATACATAAATGCCATAAGACAAGCAAAGAAAAAAGGACAAAAGTACGTGGTCAATGAGATGAGTCACAGCGAGTTTTATGACATAAAAAGTGTGCAGGAATATAAACTAACGAGGAATACAGAAGGCGAGATAGTTAAAGTGACTGAAATAAAAATCTTGAAACTAGAGAAATTTGAGGAAGAGAGTGCTGGGGTAAAGGTTTTTTATAAGACGACATATTTTGAAGACAGCTTTAAAGAAATAAAGTTGCAAAAACACGGCCGTACTCGTCCACAGTTGAGACGGTTATATACAACAAAACTTCCATTAGGTGACAGGAAAAAAGCAGATCTGAGGTCTCTTATCGCTAAAAATGCCATTCCGCCTTATTACGCATCGTCGTTTTACAATAATATATTGTAGGTAGCTTTTTTTAGAGTTTTATAATTATTCATCGGTTTCTAGAAGTTTTTTTGTTTTTAATTGAAATATTATATTAACAACAAGGATCGTAGGTACAGATTTGCTGCATACAGGGAAAACCCTGTACGAAGTAAATGAAATCCTTAAAAAAAGTGTTAATATGTTTCTAGAAGTTTTTTTTTTTATTTGTATTGCTATAATGCTATAATTCTTAACTTAGCAACAAGGATCTCAAAATTAGACATGTAGGTATATACCTTGATCTCAAAGTTATGTGATTACAAGTCAAAGTTAAATAAGTAATATTTTAGAAGATTTTTATTTGTACTATAAGAGGATTTAACTTTTAAGTTGATTTTGGAGTATTTTTGTTGGTTTTTAGAGTACTTTTGATTTTGTCAATTAATAAACTCTCATTGAATGAAATCATTTGTTTTAATTTGTATATTTAAATAAAGTTATTCATATTTTTATTTTTATTGCTTAAAATCAAAAAGCACTTATTACAATTTCAAAGTTACAATTTAGAGTAACAGTGACACTTTAGTAAAAAAATACATAAAAAGTGGTAAATAATAAAAAACTATTATGTGACAATAGCAAAATTTTGCTTTTACACGTTTCATAAAAGCTAGTGCTAAGTCAAACAGTAAATTAAATTGTCCATATGGGTATATTCGGCACGCAATCGAAACCAACATTATTTGACAACTTTAATGCTCGGTTTTTCGAAACTGTATTTTTTGAATAGTGACGTTGACGTAATCAATGTGCGATATAGGTCTACGAACTGGCTAATTTATGTTTGCGCTCAAGTTTTATAAATATGTTGTGGTCGTCGTTATCACTCGATGTGGACACGAATAAAAAGTCCAGATGTAAACAAACAACGATTTAATGCACGAACACAATATGCAAAGATAGAAGGAGAAAGTTTATATTTTAGCCCCAGAAAATCCGAAAGCACAGAAGAGGTATAGTTTACAAGCACAAGCACATTTCTAAGTTTATTTTTACGGTATTTTATAATATCAATTTTTAGTATTAAGTTTAGATAGTATACGTTTTAAATTAAGTTTTTTTTCTTGTAAATATATTTTAGGTTACCGTGTAAATTGTTTAATTGATAACTAAACATTGGATTGTAGGTAACTGAATATTGCTGGTTACTGATTAATATTCAGTACACTATAAATCGAACGCTCGTTCGATTTATAAAAGTTTTGTTTCAGAACTTGAGGCCGGGCATGAGATCTGCTAGAATCGGACTTGATAAAGCATTTCTAACGTTAAATTTTCGGGTACAAATTAAAATACATTAAGTTTAAAATGTATAATTGGTTAAAATACATAATGGTTCAAAATATATAATGCGATTTTCTCTGAAAATTGCAAGTTAACAGATTTTTTATAAATTAAACCTAACCTAACCTAAACCAATCCATAGATTAGGTACACTATCAAAAAAGTTCATCTAGCTAATAGTTTCACAGGAAATAGCATTATATGTTTTGAACCATTATATATTTTAACCCATTATACATTTTAAACTTTATATATTCTGAATAAGCACACCAATTTATATTAAGCTGATTAAACAAAGTATCAATGTAAAATTTGCATATATATTTCAAGTATTTAGGCATTAAGCAACCTAAGTTTGGTTAGGGCACATCATGCTTGATCCGTACTTGCTACACCATCCCGTATTAGAGAGTGCTCCTCAAAGCTTCTCCACATTATAATAATCCAAAGGACGTTCTTAGAATCATACACAATAAAAAAGGTAAAAAAATCCCGAAAAGGTGCAGCCTTGCACAGCCATACTGAAACTTAGTAGGTTGAAAGTTACAGACAAACTCCAAATAGGTAATATCTAATGCTTTTCCATACGTAAATATACGCTTTACACAATAACTGCCACACGTCTGTTCATTCACCTGAATTTTAGGGATAACCTAGGCACACCTAAAATTTGCCTAAGTGTGAAGATTTGGAAACCCATAACATATTCCGTTGATCTCGTTTTAAAATGTACAACCCTCTGATAGAGTTTAAACAACTTAGATTGCTTTCCGTAAGATGTTTACTAAATATTTGAAATGTTCGTAATTGGTTCACGCATGAACGTGAATAAGGTATGGCTGAGGATGGACTTAGCTGAAATTAGATTGGTCTGTTCTAGTGTAGAAAGTTAAGTGCTACTGAATGTTTAAATTGACTTCGAAAGGGTTAGGTACTAATAAATGGTGTATCAAGCTCACACTGTAAACAAATCACTGTATCTTTAGATATTTTGTTCTATTGCATTTTCTAAGGCTGCCCAATTTTGATTAAACCTAGTAAACTTGATTTTAAGTTTGAAATAACGCGATTTTTTCATTCTCTTCGGTATTTCATAAACATCACCAGACCATTTATATTAATAGTGTTTCTTATTTCAAATCTGCTTAAAATCGATCGATCAGTAATCTATTTTCCATAAGCGCTTACATAACGTACTGAAACATTATTCATCCTTATTAAATATCTGAAACTCGGACATATGGTTATGCAAGATAGGTACATGAAGCATAATTGGGCTAGATGAAGTTAGGTCAGCGGTAAATATAGATGAAAAACTTAAGTACTTAAATGACCTGTTGTAGTATACATAACTGATATGGGACTTAAGTAAGTTTTCTAATTTGGAACGTTTTTCACATATAGTATCTAAAGAGTACGAAAATGAAATTTTAACAGTCATAAAAGTGTCATAACTGGAAATATCCGTTAATTGACAACGGCATCTTTAGCTCTTAAATCGAATTTTGATCAAAGATCAAGGGCGGAGTTATAGTAAGGATAGTTTTGAAATGAGATGAAGAGAACAAGTAGAGAAACTTTAAAAAAATTGCCAAGACTGTGGTGCAAACAAACGTGTCCAAAGGTCAATATAATATAAGAAAAGACACAGAGAAAGAACAAACCTGCGAACTTGTAAATATTTCTAAGAAAATGATGTTTATCTAAGTTAAAATAATCTACCGTAGCTTTACAGCGACGCGACGATTTTGGTAGAGTCTGCGGTAGACTGGCAACACTGAAACTGGACATAAAGTAAACGTTGGTTTGTTTAGAGTTAGTTTATTCTATTTGTCACTAGATGTCGCTGTTCCATGCCCTAAACATTCCTGAATCGTGTTGTTAAAATTTGTCCTAGCAAATATAAATAGTTAGTGTGAAATTTTGCAAGCCACCTAGGTGTGATTTTCAATTCAAACATTTTCACCATATTGTATCATACATAATTTAAATCTCATCTTTATCCCTTACGGGGCCGACAGAGCCTTAGGTAACAAGACCCAAAGGCCATGCTTAGCATGATTGTGGGCGTATAGGTGGCAAGGGGAATCAAAATAGTGATACATATTGTATCAATTTAGTAAAAACTTACTATTTTGCTATAGCCTCAAGACTATTTTACCATCGAATTTTTAGTCACGTAATTGCAATTTCAGCGAGAAAAAATAATCAGGTTATTACTAGAAACACGAATCGTTTCCAAGAGACTTGAGACGAATAGCGTCGCCGTCGAACTCGAGCATAGACCCGAAATATCGACGGATGAAGTTATCCATCTTACTGCGCCGAGTCAGTGATTTTCTAAAGACATTTTAGGAAACGCCTCTGATTTTGCAAGTCAAAGATGATGAGAATTTACTTCGTCATACTATTAGTATTTCGTGGTTGGATAATTTTTCGAATTTAAGTTTTTAAATAGCGTGGCCTTTTTAGTCGTTTCAAATCATTATTTACAATATTTAGCTCGTCATCTAGTATGATACGATGTTAACTTATGTACCTACCATACAAACTTCTAGCTTACAAACCTGTGTTAGTCTTAGACATAAATGAAGACTAACATGGCATAATTGTTCTTAGGACATAGGTAAATCAGGTCTAACATTATTACTACACAAAGACGTTAGCTTAGTTCGCAAGTATTGCTTCAGGCAACCGCGCCATGGTTATAAATGATTTAGTTTACTATGTGATAATTTATGCAAGGTAATGAGTTTAAGTCTTGAACTTCAAAGAAGCCTCAATATAGAGGATTTGGGTATTTCCATTAAAACATAGAAAGTGCTGATGACCTTGAACAGCGCCGCTTTATACACAATCTGTCGGCTTGCTTGTGAGTAAAAGAGAAGCAACGATGTCGGCAGTGTGAAGTACGTCTGATATCATAGAAAGAAAACACACTTGAAAAAAAAAACCAAGTTAATTTTCAAAATTAATAAGTCAATATTTTATGAGATTCCGTTTGTTAATTAAGAACACTTAACAATGATTACTTTGAGAAATAGTAAGAAATACACATACACACAAACAAAGTAAAAAGAAACGCATTCTTAATATCGCCATGATTTAATTTAATTGTAAAACCAATTTGAATTAAAATAAATGCTTAGTTGCCTGCAATCTGATTAAACCTAATTTACTAGTTCTCCTAAGTAATACTAAAATGAGCTCAAAATGTGATTTAGGTACAAAACTACGTCTCGAAGAAAAAGGCACCGACGTCTAAAAGTTTTTGATCCCATTGAGAACCCACCCACATCTTCTTCGTGACCTTCGAGTTGTGCAAAAACGAATAAACATAAATTACCTTCAGTCAGCAGAACCCTTTGATGAAAATTGAAGATTAAAGACTATTATTGTGAATATTTGATCACATAAAAGGAAAAACACGATAAAATAACGAGCCTGCAGAATATGTCGATGAAATCCCCTTTCAAGAGAGCTTATCAAAACTTGTCACTGCGTAGGCCTGGAAGTACCTTCACAAAAAGCTTTATTTTTCATCGTAAAAACGTTGACGAAATTTTGTTGATCAATTTTTGTAACGACTAGATAGGCCGTTGGCTGTCTAAAGCTGTGTTCACTTTTAACCTATCAATATTTGCCTTGATTGTAAGCCATTTTTAGAATATGAGATAAGAAATAAAAGTTAATGGCAGAGCATTGAACCTTCAAAGAAATAGGTTGCATAAGACCGATTACGTAATTTCATCTCGCGTGATGGCAAATTTTTCAGACTCCTGAAGCATTGGAGTGTTAAATTGACTATTCCAATCCAAATCAATATTACAATAACTTGCTTGAGTAGTCTTTACTAAATATGACGGTTCTATAGGCTATGGACAATTACTTTAATTTTAGTTCATAATATTAATATTTTAAGCTCTAGTGAGACATGTTTAGGTACATAAATTCATCTTAATATTTTCCGAAACAAAATGAGTCTATTTATAATTATGTTTGTCGTTAATAAGATTTAGTTTATCAAATTGATAATGTACGTTTTTTCACTGCCAGATTAAATTTATAACATGTTCTTAAAAAATATATTGTCGGGAACCAACCTCTTTCAAAGGTGGCTGGCTGGTAGACGGTCTGACGTGGCGTAGCTGCCATGTGTCAGACGACTCCTGCTAGCCTACGGCTCTGCATATAATCCGTTATTTGTTCCATTTTCTGTTAAATTGTACTAATACCACTCATAAATTGTACTTGTATGTGTTGAATGATCTCAAGTCTTTCATTAGGAACCAGAGGTTCCTTCTTATATATTATATAAATAACTAGCGACCCGCCCCGGCCTCGCACAGGAGCAATATCAGATACTAACACGGCCCTGCCGCAATTGTCGTCGTATGTCAACCAATTTACAAAAAACCATGACTATTAACATATTATTACTTACCTAAACCTTCCCCTTGAATTACTTTGTATATTAGTGAAAACTGCATGAAAAGAAAATCCGTTCAGTAGTATTTGTGTTAATCCCAAACAGACAGATAGACGCTATTTACGATAATTATTTACGTCGCGAGTCTAGGCAGCTACGACGTTTGACATGTTTATCACTATCCCACGGGAACTATGCAATTTTCCGGGATAAAAAGTAGCCTATGTGTTACCAGCTCTGTCCGTTCTAAATTTTACATAAATCCGTCCAGCCGTTAGCGCGTGAAGAAATAACAAAGAAACAAACACACACACCCACACAACACACACACACACACTCACATCCGATGGTCTCATCGGAAGACCAGCGCTGGCTGCGAGGCCAGCATTATGCTGAGATGGGACCATTTCGTGATGTATGTCCTTATGTTTTTTATTTACTTCTTTTTTTGTTTTTGTATTAGCTATTTTCTTTCTTCTTTCTTTTTTTCTTTCTTTCTTTCTTTCTTTCTTTCTTTCTTTCTTTCTTTCTTTCACACACTTTCACCTTTATAATATTAGCGTGATGTGGTGTAGTGATGTAAATAAAGTCAATTTACTAAACTTTGACTTATTTTACTACTGATACAGCAATCGTGTCGACGCAGAATTAAATGAAATAAACTGTAGCTAACTAACACGACTTACGCAAATTTCACGATTGAGTCTCGAAATCTCTGAAGTCAGAGCAAATTTGACAGACTAAAGTTAAATACAAAGCAATCCTTGTTTCGTTCTAAACCATTAGGTATCTTAGCCTTGATTTTGTGAGGATAAAGTCTAGCATTAAATCTTAACTAAAATAACGAAGGTTAAATTAATAATGCCTTTTATGACATTCGTTGAACGCTGGTATGCAGATCAAAATTTATCAAATTAAAGAAAATCAACAGATTAATTAACACCAATATTAAATCAGATAATGATGATAAAACGAATGGCAATCAATAAGTAAGGTTGATACCATAAAAGTGAGCTTAATTATGCTCGGAACATGAAATAGCTTTGATAAAATTTAGTGAAAAGGTTGGGTTCCATTCAGTATATTCTGTAGGGATCCATTGATAGTAATTAGGACTGCAGCAACGCAATTTTTTCATTGATGAAAACTGAAGGAATATAAAGTAGCGCGCATAGCGAACTAATGCTTAGTGCCATGAATACTTGTATACAAGTTGTAGTATCTTGTTATGTATTACATAGACACATACACACAAATCGCGTCTATATCCCTTACGAGGTAGACAAAGCCTGAGGTAACAAAACCTGAAAGCCACGTTTAGCATGATTGTAGGCGTATAGGTGGAAAAAGGAATCAAAATAGTGATGGGTTGCTAGCATCGCCTATAACATGATTCTTGAGAATTTCGCCCATTCCCTCGATGAGCTTTTACCATCTGCGCGGGACGAGAAGCAACTGGTACATTCTATGTTTTTCCTTTACTCCCAGACCAGCATGGAAGTATTATGTATTTATTGTAGGAAATGATAATGCAGAATTACTTTTTTTAATATAAACTGAAATATAATTAAACCAGAAGAGTAAAGCAATATAATAGTCATAAAAAATATCAAAATAACAGTAGTTATAACATTGAAATGCAGAGCCTATCTACAATATTGCTATTTTTTATTTTTGGTTCATACGATTATTAAAGGGGTGATTTAACTTTGAATCAAAAATTACGTCAAAAGACCTTTACAAAATAGTTCAATCCAACTTGTAGACTGTAGAAACTAATAAAATAAAACAGTTTAAATTATACTGAAAATTCAACACGCAGCGGTGACAAGAGCAATGACACGACTACTTTCTTTTGTTTTTCTTTCTTTCAGCGCTGCGAGCAATTAAGTTTATATGCGGCCAGGGTCAAAATAGGATAATTTGATAAAAAGGTTGTAACACGTAGCCTAAATAGGCGCGTCGCCTACAAAACCATTTAATTTAATATTTCGGAATAATTCAAAGACATCTTGTATACGAAGACATAAATATACACAATGTAATAGTTACTATCCCGATGCTCTTACCTAACTATTCAGTGACTGTGGTTTACTAATGCCCAATAGAGTTATTATACTTTACTAAGTAAATACACTTATACTCGTCGTAATAAATTAAAAAACAAAAAGTGAAATTCATCACTAAATTTAATTTTCCAGGATAAAAACCTGCAAACTTTAACCTAACACAACATAACTTTTGAAATAAAGTTGTGTTCTGAATAAAAAGCAAAATTATTTAAGATTTCTAGTTTAGGAAAAAATGTGAACGGACATGTTCCAATTTTGTAACATAAAGTTCATGGTAATTCGTTTTTCAAAGTAATAATTACTTTGACATTAAAGTACCTACTGTATAAAATAGGCTGCCTAAATACCTTGAACTCCACCAAAGTATAATTTGCTTAAAATTACCGTGCAAACGTTCTGCTGAAACGAGGTATATAATATTCATGCGACTCCAATCTCTTTATCTAATTTGTAATTGTCTTGCGAACCCGTAACTTAATTGTGAGCTTAAGTTGGAATAAAAGTTAACAGCAATTGACCTAAATAGTCCCAAATTAAGCTACTAAAGAAGTGTGTACTAAGAGTAAGAAAACGAATAATGTTAATGCTCGTGATAGATGAGTTTTTCGCTTGTTCCCTGTACATAACTATTTTACATAACCAAAGGCTATTTCTAAATTGAAACAAACATGTTCGCGGCTTAGGGGTGGGACAAGGGCCAGCCCCGCCACATATAAACAATACAATACAAATACTCTTTATTGAACACCACAAATCAGTACAAAACAATACAGAAAACAAAGAACAAAAGTAGACAATAGGCGGTCTTATCGCTTAATAGCGATCTCTACCAGACAACCAATACTAGAAATAAGTTGGAGACAGTTTAAGTAGGTGGCGGAAACAAATAGACAGGATAAAAACAGGGATAATAAAAACAACCATATCAACATAAATATAATACATAGCTAAATAAATAAAATAAAATCATACATACATATACACATAACATAATACTTAAGATAAAATAAATGTGAGAAGTAATGAAAAATAAGAAGGCCATACAACAGAAAAGGATTTGATCAGAAGCAAAGAGAATAATTTGAGGTACTAAAGACAGGGAGTGGATTAAATTAGTGATAAATAGTGAGATTTGAGTTGGTTTTTAAAAATAGGTAGAGTTTTAGCTCGTCGTAGGTCTACAGGAAGGGAATTCCACAGACGGATAGAGGTCATAGTAAAGGAGTCATGATAGAACTTAGAGGAAGAAGCAGGAACAGCAAGGAGGAGATTTTGCGCAGACCGGAGAGAAGTCAGGAATTTAAAAGGCTCTTGGAGATAACCAAAATGAATCCAAAGTAATAATCCTACATTGGTTTTACCTGTGCCGGTTATGTAACTTGGTTATGTACGGGGAACAAGCAGATTTTTTTATAGACAAAGGGAGGAAAACGAGTACCTATGCGGGCCACATGACATTAAGCGATAACCGTCAGCCATGAGAACCAGCAACCCCAGGAGAATTGCCGATCCAAGCTCAATAATTTCTAATAGTAGACTTCTTCGAATCGACGCTAAATTACAGTCAGCTGAATCTGTTGCTAAAGTGCATATTCAAGGAAGTGACTCTGTCAAGATGGTCGAGTCGTCGCACTAATTGTTATTTAGATACGTTATTATTCAGCCAGTCACTCGTTATTATTTATCAGTCACTCGAACTACTCCAATTATTAAAAGAACAAAACCAATTGGTAATTAAGTAACTTCAATAGAATAACATTTTAAAGAGGCTTAGAACTTGATTGGTTGATGAGCACTTTAAAATGGTAACGATTGGAAGTAAGACCTTCGTCCCTAAAAATATGGAGTACTATACTTCAAGGCAAGTGTTTGAAATAAACACTTGCCTTTTCAGTGGCTTTACAAGTAAATAGAAAATAATAACAGAATTTAATACTAATACATAAACTGATCCATCATTTTACATACATACACAAATCACGTCTATATCCTTTCAACATGAAACTACACGTCTATATCCCTTAACGGGTAGACAGAGCCTGAGGTAACAAAACCTAAAGGCCACGTTTAGCACGATTGTGGGCGTATAGGTGGAAAAAGGAATCAAACTAGTGATGGGTTGCTAGCCGCATCGCCTATAACATGATTCCTAAGAATTTCGCCCATTCCCTCGATGGGCTTATGCCATCTGCGCGAGACGAGAAGCAACTGGTGCATTCTGTTTTTCCTTTGCTCCCAGACCAGCATGGAAGTATCCACCATTTTAAGTTTATGAAAACTTTGAATGCAACACTTTTTAAGCACACAAACTATGAATAGCTTTTGAATGCATTCATCATTTTTCGAACACTGTCCCACTCAACTGTGCAAGGTAATTTAATTTCATATCGGCTACCAAATAGTCGATTGTAATACTATCCTAATGTGAAACACATCAGGGGCCTACCATGACGCTCACTGTCAGATCCATACCAAAAATGACGACTAATACTTGAACTGAGTTGGAATTGAACCGCATTAAGATTTCATGGTAAGGCCCCACTAATTCGTCACTTATACCGTAGGTACTATACTAGCCTAGTTTTCCCCACGATACCTGGTTTTAATGGTATATATTTTCACATTTATTATTTAAGTCCACGTGAAAACTATAGCCCAAACGATCTCATTCTGAGAGGAGGCCTGTTGTTCCCAGCAGTGGGACGTATATAGGCTGGAGATGAGATGATCATTATTTAAGTCATTACAATACAATACAATACAATAACTCTTTATTGAACACCGCATGTAACAACCAAAACAGAAATAACGTATACAGAATATTACAAGGTAAATAGGCGACCTTATCGCTACAGAGCAATCTCTACTTGGCAACCATAATGGACTGGAGAAAAGAACAGATCTGAGCAGGTGGTGCAATTACATTTGTTGTTATAATACGTACTTTTATTTACTTATTTACTTTTGCATAGGTTTAAAGCAAACGCGTTAAGTAAGTGATCACCTGTGCTCATGGGCATTTCCAACACCGGAGCATTACAGATAACAGATGCGTTGCAAGCAAAGAGGGTTAAATAAATTACTTAATGTGGCAGTAATTTTGTCGGCTGTCCTGCCCTCAACGCCGCAACACAGCAGAACAAGTTCTAGTGATAAGCACAGGATTAGCGAGTAATCGTGAGTTACACCAATTTACTTTAACGATAACTTTAACCACAGTAGACTATTATGATGTATACAGCGTGGATTTGGAGTAAAGGCGAATCTTAAAACGGCGTTAAGTTTAGGTCCAAAAGAGTTAGTTAAGGTACCTCTTATTAAAAAGTAAGACGAAAAAAACCACAATAAAATCATTCAGCATGCATTGTACAGCAAACAATGCAGTTACGATAACAAGTTTGACATAGAATGTAAAAGCCAAAATAAATTTGAATTAACTACATTGCTGCTCGCCAGCATTTTTAAAAATCAATTACGTCGAGTTAGAGAAAATTCAGAAATAATGATTGAATATCGTTTGTGCCGCTAAAGCCTATGTCTAGTTAAAGGTTTAGCCCGTATTCCAAATCCACGATGTATTCGACAGAAAACCTATGAAAAATAGGTCAAAATCGTCGGTTATGGTCAAAGTTCTTGGTGAAATAACTAGGTGCAACTCACACTGCTAAAGATTGTGTGGCGATCAGGGGCCTCACCATGACGTCTGAATGCTATTCAATTCCGATTTTTGCTAAGTTTTAGCAGTCATTTTTGACACTGTATGGATCTGACAGCCATCGATCCAACTTTGGTTCAGAATTGAATCGCATTAAGACGTCATGGTAAAACCCCAGAACAAACTATGCTGTTACTGTCCTGACTGAGAAGCTAGACGTCACGGATTCGTGACGCGTTCTAATCGCACTTCCAAGCCCTAACCTTTAAATTCTGCGAGGAGGACCGTGCTCAGGCAGTCACACCCATAATACACATACATACCGCCTACGCATACGCCTCTTTCCCACAGGGGTAGGCAGGGACTACTTTGTTTCACTTGTTACGATCCTGACATACTTCTTTTGCCATTCATCAATCTCTTCGTACATGCTCGTCGGTTTCGGGTACTCCTGATCTGACCTTTTTCCAAAACGTCTCCTATTTGGTCTCGGAATGTCCATCTAGGTCTAGGCTTGTATGTACATATTTATATTATAAAAATATATGAAAAATTTTATACGTCTTTATCTCTTTTTGGTTAGACACCAGAGTAACAAGACCTAAAGGCCAAGATTAGCACGATTGTGGGCTTATAAAGGCGTGAAAACGAAAGGATAATCAAATTAGTGGTAAGTTGGTAGACGCGTCGCCTGTAACATGATGCTTAAGTTTTTTGCCCATTGCCTCCATACACCATTTCATAAAAACATATATTTGTGTATAATTTGATCTAAAAGCAAGACTTTCTGTCGGAAGTGTATCCAGGATTCCATAGGGTACAAATTAATTTACGATCCTAGTAAGAGTTGGCGCTGAAATTCTAGTGATATGACTATGTCTGAGTTGGTAATAGTTAACGTTGCACCCACTCAAGTGACAAGAAACAGATAAAGGCGAACTGTCATAAGTTGGATGAAACTTACTCTGAGAATAGTTGTAAGTGTTGTGAACGACCAGATAAGTTAGTCGTTATTAGACTGTGAATGTTATTTCGTAGCAGGTTCCAATATCGTGACCAAACGTAGCCGCGTGTTAGGTATTCTAGCAAGCAGCTAGCTATCTTCAAACTGAATTTTAATATGCAAAATTAACATTTTGATTTTAAATTTAATCCAAATCTGCCCAGTTACTATTAGCATGAAACGTTACAGATTCTCGCATTTATGATATATACATTTTATTTAAAAGAAAGTCAATATTTTATTTATTGAGATGATATCTGTCTAATACAATTATTATCTATTTACTTCAAAATCTTCAAAGTCTTGATAAAAATAGACCGGACACAATGGAATTTTGCAAAAATAGAATTCAAATTCCATCCTATTTTATCCTAAAGAATATCGTAAATATTTATCGCACAAAATTTGATAACGTTTAACTTCAAGACATTTAAAGAGAAAAAGTATTTACGTTCAAGTACTTTCCATAAATAACTAAACTACTAAATCGTTAGCCTCTCAAAAGATCCGGGCTATGGCAAGACCAGCCATACATTTTACGGTCAAAATATTGCCTCAGTATTGTATTGAGCGTCTTTCCGAAGAGAATAACTTGCAAGCCAACATTTAGGTCGCGGTCGGGTTCTAGGAATTGTGGCCAGCCTATTAAAAATGCAGTTCAATAATATTTTATGCCTATTTTAAAAGGTATATTTTGTTTTAAAATCATTTTTAAATTCAAGATTTTTCAATGGCTGTAGTTTGTATAAAATGTGATCCAGTCCATTATTTTACACAAAATTTTAAGTCAATTCAATAATTGGTTGAAATTCACCTAGATATATTAAAAAAAAACATTATTTTTTGCTTAAAAAAACATTTTTAATAACACCTTTTTCTACACCTGTATTTAATTTTTGGTATTTACATTGACCTTCTTAAGTGCCAAATTTGAGACTGTTCCGACCTCTGAGAGTGGGTCTAAATTCACTCATAAGATTTGAAAAGAGAAAACTTCAGTTGGTATTCCTATTACCTATGTGTTTTTTCTTGCGGTAATAATTTTAAGATCAATACTGCGTCAATAGGTAGGTATTTATCTAACATTGCTATTTAGTAAAGTAAGTAGGTACGGAAATAAAAAATTGTAAATTTCAACGTGATTTGATTGGAAAACATTTGCTTTTTTTATGGAAGTAAGTACAAAAGAAAAAGGAGTTTGATTGTTTAATATTAAGCGCATTTAAGTACCTACTTAGTATTATGGATTTTCAATACTTAATACCGATCACTAAAGCAACATCATCAGTATAATCATAGCAAACATTATTTTCGTCCATTATTAATAACGGCATGAAGTGATGTTAAATAAATTTTAATTTAATGCAAATTTATGATAAATCGCTAATTACATAATCAGCCTCTAGTCACAACAATGAATGATAATGACTAATCAGTTATGCAATCAGGAACATGACCTGGATGTCATAAAATACATATTTGATAACGAATATGACTTTAATGATGGCATTTATCTTATATTTGTGTAAATTTAATTAAGATATTAAAAACAAGATGAAGATGTTTTGAAAATATTTAAAAGTGAAACTTTTGAAACCGATAATTTCGATAATTCGTCTGTTTAATTTGCGACAAATAATATTTGTCACGCTACGTCAATATTAATTTTGTTTCGCTTTCAGAATTTTCTAAACCGCATAAAACAATTTTGGTAGTTCACTTGTGCTATAACAGTTTCAAAAATATAACCCCTTAGGAGCGCATCTTAAAAAGTTTCCCCAAACCCTCCTGAAAAACCTTACAACTCCCACGATTCCGTAACGAAAACTACCAACTTTACTTTTTCTAAACTTCCTTCGGCTCGAACACGATTCACCACATATTAAAAAAAAAAACTACTTACATCTTAAATTGCACGGGTAAACATGAACAACACAGATCACTGCACTCCACGCGTCTTGGCTTGATGCGATACAGCCCGCACGAGAGGCTGCGTGGTACTGAGTTGGAACGGCGGGAGCGTGAGCGTCACTATACGCCCTTCTTTCAGCTTACACTGCGTACGACAGACGTTAATTGTTGAGCTGTCATGGAACGCTGTCGTAATAACATTGATAGTGTATTTCTTTACAGATATTATTAGATTTAGTTGTTAAAGATTTTTATTACATTTCTAAACTAACCTGCATGCCTTACGGGGTAGACAGAGCTTAAATTAAGAGCTAAAGGCCACGTTTGGTATGATTGTGTGAACGTTATGAATGACTAGCCGGATTTTTGAAAGCACATTACTCTAAAGTATTGGTACAAAACTATAGCTCATATTAAAATATCAGCATTTTTTTTTGTATTCGTAGATCAAATTGCTAACAGTTTTTCGACACCTTGATATTATTGTTAACATGTGTGTTGTTATTTTCAAGTGATGTGCTTTCAAAAATCAAACAGGGTTTTTATCTCTAATATTATTCAATATTTAATTGTTCAGCCTGGAACTTGGGTAGGTAGGTAATACGTTAAATTAACTTAATATTTAACTAAGTAACAAACAATGTAATCAAATCTCGCAACACGATTTTCACTTACTTTCAACTTCCAAGGGTTACTTTTAACTTGAACGGCTGACGATGCAAGTTCCTAAGGGTTAACAAATTCTACTATCAAAAAAAATTGATTTTTTTCTATTTTAATACCACCATATTTATAGCCATAATTTAGATACCGTAAGGAAGAGAATCATTGGTAAGGTTGCCCGGCATTCTAAAAAATGGATCGCCTTTTTTTTTTAAATTCCTAGACCAAGATAATGTTTTTTCTCTCTATTACGGTATAAGTTTTAAAAGAAATTTAGGAATTGATGAATTATGGTTTCTTTTAACCGGTTAATACAGCCTTAAATATTATATCTCCTCACGTAGATATAAAAATGGATTTGTACCTACTCTTTTATTTTCATCAATTTATTGTTGTGTCAAATGACTTCAACAGTCTCAAGCTTACTTGTATATGAGGATGCAGTGTATACGAACTTGCGTCACGAGTACTGTTGCGTATTCAGTATAAAAAGGTTATTATTTTGACACTTAAAATGATGACAAATAAATGTGTACACAATTTACGGTCAAGAAGCAACTCTTATTCTGGAAACTATTAATCAATTTCCTAATTATTTTCACTCGAAAATAGCGAAGAAACCACAAATTGTTAAGTTACTCGAAAATCACCATGATACAGTTGAAAATGAAAAAAATATTAAAGTATTTATCTTGAAAATTGTTCTAACACTCCATCGCGTTTCAAAATTCGTGGAACTCATTTCAAGTTCAGGACCGCAAATGCAAAGCATTATGAAGAAAATTCTGTTAGACATAAAATGCTACCTTATCCTCCAGAGCATACAAACTGGAGGGATTAAATGGTCTGGACGTCTGTTATTATTATAGCAGTTCCTTTGTTGAATAGATTGAATACCCTATTTAAATCTTTCAGACAGACATCTATTAACTAACTTAATACCTACCTAAATCAAAGTCTAGAGTGACGAACTATTGAAATTAAATTATTAACAGAGCGGTAAATTTGTAGTCAATAGAATCAACTTTGAGGTAGTGGTTTATTAAATACATCAGATATTTATGAATAAAAACAGTTTATCGTTTTCCATTAAAGATGACCTATTTTTGATAAGAAGAAAATAACAATTAACATAAAGCAGGGGCCTTACCATGACGTCTTGACGCGATTAAATTCCGACTCAGTTCAGCTTTTAACTGTCATCTGACAGCGAGTGAACCTGACTGAGTCGGAATTGAATCGCATTAACACGTCATGATAAGGCCCCTGAACAGTATTACGTTTAATAACGAGATTTGAGACAGATTATCTGCAACTGTTAAAAACAACAGTGCAAAAGTAAAAAAATCATCATCATCATCATTATCAGTTATTGACACCCAAGGTTGGATAAAGACTTTCCCAAAGTCTCCATTATTATCTGTACGCGGCCACTACTCTAAATCCTCTATTGTAAGTTTTCACCCAAAAAAAGCTATAAATGCGTTCACAATAACGTCTCAATTACCTGAATTACGATGAAAAAATTGCCAACGCCACTCGCGGATCGAAACGGCAACTACCTGTACATAATACAAACGTATTGCATATTTTGTGATCGAAAATTTACTGAATTTCACGCCACCAACGGCCACAAGTTCTACGAGCAATGTGCCCAGTGTCACCGCAGTGTGCAGTTTTCTGAACCATGCTAGTAACTTTTAGTTCCTCTACGGATCTCCTCTGATTTGATCTCGAAATATACTTCAAACATAGTTCGTTCCGTTGTCCTTTTATCAATGCTTTTGACGCCTACGGAAAAAATACTCAAATAAAAATATTGGAACTAAAAAAATAAAGCATAGTCTATAAGTGCTGATGTTTCAATCTAAAACATAGAAAACGGTCCATAAATCGTTCTAACTCAGGTCAAGTATTGCTTCGAACACATAAAGCAAGGAAAAGCGTTGTAAGAAAAAACGCAAACACTTCCCATTTTCACCGCATCCACTCCCCTCTCTTGTCACCGAGCAGAAATAGTTGACGCGCTGAAGCTTCGAAACGTGACGCAAGGTTCAAACCAAGATTAGAGTGATTGAAAGCTGTCGTCGTCTATTCTTGCAGTCTAACTTGAATTTTACAAATAAGGAACCCTACAGAAAACTACGAATGATTTCCATAATATTTTTTGTTGATAGTAATTTAGTTTTTGTGAATATTTAGTTCTAAATTGTAGTACTGAAACTACAATAAATTTTGAAACCTGAAAAGTAATATATTTTTTTTTTTTTTTTTTACTATAAACTGACCAGTGATTGACCTCTATCTCACTTGGTGGAAGGTGCAGATGAGGCCAAAGGTGTAACTCACTGGTTCAGTAATAGCCTATTCACTCTAGCCTTGAAGAGCCCTAGGTTGTATCTGTCCGGAAATACAGACGATGGGAGCGAATTCCATTCCCTAGCAGTTCGCATTAGGAAGGATGAAGCAAACCGCCTCGTGCGGGCCAATGGTATGTTGACAATAAATGGGTGAAAACGCTCCCCCCGCCTGGAAGTCCGTTGGCGAAACGGAGATGGCACGGTCGTGCAATTCCTGCGCACACTCACCAAAATGTATCCTATAAAAAACAGACAGACATGCAACTCTTCGACGGTGTTCGAGACTCTGCAGCCTGTTCTCGATTAACGAGGCATCACCAATGAGCCGGCCGGTATTTGGGCCGGTAATCGAAACAAATTTCTCATCTTTAACTGTAGTACCTATAAAAAATTTAAAAGTAAAATTAAATCCGATGTGGAAACATTCATGAATAATTTTTTACCCTATCGCAAAAAATACAGTATGCTCGTTTAGTTCTGTTTTGAGTGATAAATTTGTTGGTGCGTGTGACTGAGTTACCACAGAAGTTTGAAAGCATAAATAATATTTTTTGCTTCTTTGAACAAGCTATGTGATTAATAATTCATGTTATTTTATTTCAAATAGGTCAGGAAAAGTTTTGCTACTTCATACCAGTGCATTCATATAACAGTCACTACGTGTTCAAAATTTAAATTCTGTGTACGTGTGATATTTCAAAATAATTATAAGAAAAGGCATTGAGTCGTGCTTGACGTGATTTCGTGAAGTTGAGAGTGAAGTGTTCACGCGAAACTTTCTCCGCTGAACTGTGGAACTACTATATATACATAAACCTTTTATGCATAGCTTCACCTTTTGCACGGCTCAAATTTCATTAATTATCCATACAAATACAAAGTATTAACATATATATAAAATACGCGTATACTGTCGTATAAAAAACAGTAGAGAGTAAATATCGGTACCTACACACTAAAAATACATACCGTCACGCCTCTTTCCCACAGGGGTAGGCAAAGACTACATTGTTCCACTTGCTAGGATCCTGACATACTTCTTTCGCTTCATTCACATTCATCAATCTCTTCATATATGCTCGTCGGTTTCGGGTACTCCTGACCTGACCTTTTTCCAAAACATCTCCTATTTTGGTCTCGGAACGCTAAAAACATTTGATTAAAACTACTCTTGGGGGTATCTGAATAGAATAAATTAAATTGCGTTAATGTTTATTGTGACATTCAGTGTTTTTACGGCGTTGTCTTTGGCATTATCCTCTCAGTAAATATTGGTATAAGAGATGATGCTCAGAAGCTATGAGTAGTCTAGCCTGTCATTTTTAATTCAATTTCCATTTAGCTGTCAAATTTGACACTTCTAGTATGGATCTGACAGAGATCGATCCTTTACCTCCACGTATGGTCAAACGATGCGGTTCGTTTTTGGATCCGTCCGGGGGAAGAGCAGTGCTTAGTCCGGTGCACCCTGGGCATCGGCTAATGATTTCCTGGCAGTTTCTGATTGATATCATTGACAGTTGGCTAAAAGCCCGACAGAGGGGGAGGGGTCTTTGACCATTACCGTACAACGTTGCCGACATTTTGTCACAAGATTTCTTAATTATATTTTTGTTACTTTGACATTTGCGAATTTGTCGTCGCTATAACAACTTGATATGCCACAAATAAGAAAAAGAAGAAGAAGAGATCGATCCAACTTTATAGAACAACGGCTGATTAAAAACAAGCAGTCTCTCCTTCACCCTCGACATTGGCATCATCATCGACAGTATCGATGGAGCTAGATCTTT
Source organism: Pandemis corylana (assembly GCA_949127965.1). Taxonomy (NCBI): domain Eukaryota; kingdom Metazoa; phylum Arthropoda; class Insecta; order Lepidoptera; family Tortricidae; genus Pandemis; species Pandemis corylana. The sequence goes on along the minus strand of OX421866.1, from coordinate 6,937,408 downwards.
AAAAATTGAATTGCATTAAAACGTGGTAAGGCTCGCTGGTCATTGACTTGAGCGTCAAGCATTCCTATTCTTAACACTTTTGACAAAGGTCGCAACGTTATTAATGAATTAACTTATTAGGTGCAATTAAAACGGTACGGTTGCTAAATTTTCAAACTTTTGATTGTTAGGAACATTTCCGACGAGCAAACGTTTAAAATTAAGAAAGCTGATACGGTGTTTGAGCGTAATTCTAAACTCATTTGAACGCAGACTCACTGTCTCGGTGCTCGCTTCGAATGAAATGAAGCATAGTTCCAAAACAGTGGGGTAATGCTTGTTTAAAATGAACTTACTTGCCCAATTGAATAAGTTACCCCAATGACCAATGTGAGAAGAACAGTAAACAAAACATTATTATTTTATGGATAAATACAAAAGGTTACACTTTTGCGTCGTTGGAAAATTCCACAAAATGAAAAAAGGGAATTCGCTTCTTTCTGTTGTATGTCTTCTGTTGACGTTTCTTGTGGCGGCTTGTTTTTCCGAAAGTCCCATAGTAACCAGTATTATTACGGCATTAATTGTGTTTTTCCTTTCGGTATCTCATAGTATTTGTTATATGTTACAGATAATTTTCTTCCATGCTGGTCTGGGAGTAAAGAAAAAGCATAGAATGTAGCAGTTGCTTCTCTTCCCGCGCATGGTAAAAGCCCATCGAGGGAATGGGCGAAAATCTTAGGAATCATATTACAGGCGACGCGTCTAGCAACCCATCACTATTTTGATTCCCCTTTCCATCTATACGTCCACAATCATGCTAAACGTGGCGTTTAGGTCTTGTTACTTTAGGCTCTGTTTACCCCGTAGGGGATAAAGACGTGAATTATCTATGTATGTACAGACAATTTTATTATTCGTCAATCATTAAGGGTTATGTGTAAACGGAAAATGGTATGCATCATAATAAGATTATAATTTCCCAGAATCATAAGTATATATCTGGAAATATCTATCTATGTCGGGAATGGTATTAGGTAGGTACTACTTCCATTATGGTGTTAGTAGAGAGTAAACAATTTAAACGACCTATTGTATGATCTGATTACAGAGAACGCAGCATTCCTCCGCGTGCTCCCGTTTTCTGCTTGATTTAACCCGAAAATTATTTGAGTCAATAACCTTAGAATACCTTGTACCTACATTTATATTATTTTAGCCCTGGTAACTGAATTGGCATTGTTCATTTTTTTTAGTATGCTCCAATTCGAAAACCATTTCGAGGAAAACCATCAATTATCCGATTTATCTTGTCCGGTTTCAAAAATACTTTATGATTGCAGATATTTTTGTAAAAGTACTTTGAACCTTTGTTTGACCGAACGACCCGGTTTTTAGACAGAATCCAGCATCGAATGTTTGCCACAAAAATGAAAAAAAAAAAAGTTTTGCTACAGCAACTGTCATGTGTCACTGTCAAATCGACAAAACCATAGACAAAGCCGTTTTTTTTATAGCCAGCCGAACGAAGGCGATTGGGATTCTGTCTAAATTCACGAATTATCAAACAGCGAAAAAATATTTATTATTAATTAACAAAGCTACGTAAAAGCATAATATTCAAATTAGTTGCTTGAAATAGTCCATTTTATCAAATAAAGGTGTTAAAAGCACAGCTTAAAAAAAATGAACAATGCCAATTACCCATTGAGTGCAAAAATGTATTACTTTTTCTGATACGCTTTCTGACTTCTAGGTCTCTCTTTTTCTCTGTCTACAGCAGTTCTTGCCATTATCTATACTAATATTATAAAAAGGAAAAATTTGATTGTTTGTTTGTTTGTTTGTTTGTTTGCATTGAATAGGCTCCGAAACTACTGGACCGATTTTAAAAATTCTTTTGCCGTTAGTAAACTACATTATCACTCAGTGACATAGGCTACTTTTTACCGCGGGAAAATACATATTCATACGGGAAAATTAATTTATCGCGGGCGAAGCTACGGACGGAAGGCTAGTATTTGATACGCGTGCATCCTCCACCTTCTTTACGGTCTGTCTCTGTTTCTATGGCCATTCCACGGAACCTAATTAGTTACGATTTGGACCCATCGCTCTAAGTGCATTATGGTGAACATTTTAGTTTTTTGTTTCTAATGCGAACACACATATATACAATACACTACACTCCGTTGTTTGTCGACTAACCTTGAGCCTGAATTTTCGAGCTTCAGTCAGTGATTCAATCATCATCATCATCACCTCCAGCCAATATACGTCCCACTGCTGGCAGATGCCCCTTCTCAGAATGAGAGGGCGGCTTTAGTACTTCATACACACCATTGTATGACTTCGCGGATGTGTGCAGCTTTCCTCACACATCTGTTATTCAATAATCAACTGATTTCGAGTTGTTTTGAAATGAAAAATAATGAAAAAATTCTCAATTGAGTTAGCAAAAAAGTGACGTTACAGTTTGCTATTGCCATGCAATTTCTATAAAGACATCGCAAGTTCAAAAATGCTTCCATGCTGGTCTGGGAGCAAAGAAAAAACATGAAATGTACAGTTGCTTCTCTTCCCGCGCTGATGGTAAAATGCCATCGAGGGAATGAGCAAAAATCTTAGGAATTATGTTATAGGCGATGTGGCTAGCAACCTATCACTGTTTTTATTCCCCTTTCTACCTATACGCCCTTAATCATGCTAAACTTGGCCTTTAGGTCTTGTTACCTTAGACTCTATCTAATCCGTAAGAGATAGTGACGTGATGTACGTACCAATGTAAATTCAAAAAACTTTAAAAGCTTGCGAACTTTTATAATCTTCGTAGGTATTGATACAATTATTTAACAGTAGGTACGTACTAGTTAAAACCCATACCACAGCTATTTTTTTTTTTTTTTTTATATGAATAGGAAGGCAAACGAGCAAGTGGGTCACCTGATGGTAAGTGATCACCACGGCCCATAGACACCCGCAACCCCGGAGGGATTGCAGATGCGTTGCCAACCTAGAGGACTAAGATGCAATGCCTCTTGTGCCCGTAATTTCCCCGGCTGTCTTACTCTCCACACCGGAACACAGCAGTGCAAGCACTGCTACTTAGCGGCAGGATTAGCGAGTAAGATGGTGGTAGCGATCCGGACGGACCTTGCACAAGGCCCTACCACCCGCAGGCCCTACCCCTATTTACGACTAAGCAAGAATTTGTCTTCCTAGTACGGTCAAGTGCAAAAATAAGTATCGATACGAACTTCTCAAAAATATGTCCCACGACCTTATTACGCCGGTGTAAGAGCGTATGGTACTTATTTTTGAAACTTAGACTAGATACATATTATTACACTTGACTGTACATTGCTTGTGTTGGGAACTAGACGTTGTGCGGTTAACGTCTTGACCGTGCAATGAAAAGGGAAATCGATTGCCATAGTCGTATAGCACGTAGTCGTTGCCGGGCCTTAATGTAGATTCCACAAGCCAGTGAAAACTGTTTTACGAAACATTCATTTAGTTCCCGACCGAATGTAGCACTTTGAAGCGAAACTGAATTTAGGTTGCGCTACTATTTAGTTTCGACAGAATCTCTCATTTCCATTTATTTTAGTGTACTTCAGATTTGTTTTATTAGTAGGTACTTAGCTGTAGTTTTTAATGAAAACCGGGGTAGCATAGTGATTCAAGTTATCTTTCAGTCTATCATTATTTTCTGACTTCCTCAGACAGAATCTATTTTTGTGAAATGGCATTTGATACATACATATATCACGTCTTTGTCCCTTACGTGGTAGACAGAGCCTAAGATAACAAAGCAGATTTTTATTATGATTAAGTCGGCTTAAAAACAATAACAATGTAACTGAAACTTTGGGTGTTACTTAGTACATTAGGGATTATTTTTTCTATAGTATGCAAATCTACGTAATGTGCGATGAAACTTAAAAATACATCACTATGCTCGGTAGTGAACCCTGAGCGTAAGATTTGGTGGAAAAAGAAGACGAGATCCCTGCAGCACTGAGTTTCTTTTAAGAGGTCCAAACTAGGTTGTTCGTTGATTTTACACTCGAGAACTAAGAAGAGGAGGTCCTCTCTCTCACATCGTGTACAGTTTGGATCGTCTCTCTTTTTCATTACAGAATATACAAAATAGTTTCATTTTCGCTGCAAAAATAAAATTCTGATATTGTTCGCAGCCTAGTGGTAAAATGGGAGCAAAAAATAGTAATACCGCAACTGGCGACAGCTCGCGTACAAAGTTGTTCCGGAACTCCGATTTTGCACTGAAACCGACCCAAACTAACACTGAAAAGCTCGTTATTTTTACACGACTAGATACGTAGAGTAGGTACAAACATCCTCATTTTAAGCGTGTACTATGAGTTTCCTTCTCCGCCGCCAATTTGTTCCACCTACATTTGGACCATTTCCATGCTGGTCTGGGGGTAAAGAAAAAACATAGAATTTACCAGTTGCTTCTCTTCCCGCGCAGATGGTAAAAGCCCATCGAGGGAACGGTCGAAAGTCTTAGGAATCATGTTATAGGCAATGCAGTTAGCAACCCAACACTATTTTGATTTCCCTTTCCACATATACGCCCTTAATCATGCTAAACGTGGCCTTAAGGTTTTGTTACCTTAGGCTCTCTACCACGTAAGCCTTCGTATGCCTTTGTGCATGTATCTCAGTGTTTGCCAATTGTATTTTTCTTGTTTATTTTGCACAATAAAGAGTTTACATACGTACTTAAGGGATAAAGACGTGATGTATGTATGTATGTATGTACATTTGGACCAGCGGCCTGTTTCTTGAAGCTACAAATTATAATTTTACAAGTGTACTCGTGAACTAGCAGCATTCATCAAAAACTCAATCATTGATTGATTGGTTGGAGTGAATGTTGCTATAGACCAGCGGTCGTCACACTTTTCGGGCCAAGGGCCACACAGGACAATGTGGGTATCGGCACCGGGCGGGTAAGGGCGTTTGCCCACTTATGCGTTTTCGGTTCATGTCGTTATATTATTTATAATATTTAAGGAAATCGAAAAAATTAATCATACATATTTTTCATTAGAATATTTATTGGAATTTGAAAATATTATGTACCTAGTTGACTATTTGAAAGAATTTGCTTTGTCGCGGGCCGCACAAATACCGGCCGCGGTTTGACGACCACGGCTATAGACTGACCGCTTAAATGAGTCCTCGCCCGCGCGGCTCAGGGGCGCGGGGTAGGACAAAGGGGGCCAAGAGAGGTGCGGGCGGCAGGCACACTGCCCGCCCGCAACTCTTTCGGTCCCTTTGTCGTCCTACCCCGCGCCCCTGTACCGCGTGGACGAGGTCTCATTTAAACGGTTGGTCTATAGTTTACACTTGTGAAATTGTAACGTGTAGCTTCGAGAAGCGAGTCACATGACAATTCATTCATTAATTAACACCATTCCAATGTAATTAATAAGGGCGAAAAACTGATTTTAACAGCTCAAACTTATATATAACGTAAAATTAGCAATTGACATGTTTATCGCTATTTCTCGGGAACTATGCAATTTTCTGGGATAAAGCTATCCAGCCAGCTTCTCCGTAACAAAATTTATCCAAATCCGTCACATACTTTCGCATTTATAATATTAATAAGTAAGATGAAACTTGGTGTACCATTCATTCATCCAGCAAAATACATATTAATATCAAATATTGAAGAAATTAATTAGGCTAGACCAACGAAAGTGAAGGCAGTTCTGAAGCTACTCCAGGCGGCGCGGAGAACATGCTGCATAACCAATTTTAGCTCCTGCCCTCACAATTTCGGGTCTGAATTAAGCCGGCCACCGAAATGAAAATGTCCAAAGTTATTTACGAATTTAATTTTGGAAAGTTTACCATCATTCTTGCGAATATTCATTTAATTAATACTAAAAACTGAATAAGGCTTTGTTTTTAATGTAAGCGCGCAAAAATTAAATCTTAACTTATGTGATGTCCACAAGACAACAGCGAACAAAATTCAGCGTATGACCGATATTTTGTTGTCCTAATATTCTAGCAATATAGTCACCGTAGGATGAAAGACCAATCAACAACAGACGTGGAATAGATTACCGAAGAAATAAAATACATGAAATTTTGGGTAAGCCTTGAACTTTAGCTAATTTTATTACGCAATGATCCTATTCTATTATTCATTCTACGTGTCCCTTCACCAATCGAACCTTACCATAATAACCACACAGCGAAGTAAATTAATGAACCCAAATTAGTACTTACTAAACCAGTGAGGGATGGGAATTTAAAATATTAATGAGTAAGTTCTGGCCCGAATATCACCAACGTGATAAATTATTGACGACAAGTGACAATGCTGTTTACATGAAAATCTCTACAAGAGTCTACGCCGGTTGGCTCCATATTGACTAGGCAATGCATTTCGAAGTGTCACTAAACTTGTCGATGACAATTGTTGTGTTGGTGTAATAGTGGCCTGGTAGTCGTGAAAACCATAGACATTTTAACGCTAGTAATTCATATTTAGTGATTAATGATCACGATCACATTCACAGGTGTGTCTTTTATTTTTTAGAGTTCAGTAGTCTTCTTCTTTTTTTAATAAAATATGGCCTCATCGATCGATGCGATGATTTCGCCAATATCAAAGACAAAAATGACGGCAACGTTGTACGGTAGAACACGATCATAAGACCCCCCCCCCCTCGCGCTCTTAGCCAACGGATAATGATATTCCCCAGAATCTGCCAGGAAATCATTAACCGACGCCCAGGGTGCACCGGACCAAGCACTGCTCTTCCCCTCGGACGCACCGCGCTCTTGGCCACACGCGGAGGTAACCCGACTCGCACCTCAGTAGTCATAATTCCAAAAACGAAATCAACTCTTATTGTTGTGCCATGTTCATCAGATCTGTATTCTGTTTGTTTGGCTGTCCGCGGTTTACTTCAGAGATACTTTTTATTAGAATGCTGTAACTTAGAATAGATGTCAAAATGATGAAATAGAGATGACAAAGTGGTGAAATACATAAATTGAGAAAGTTTTTTTCTTGTTTAGCTCCCTTGAACATAAAGAACATTTTTCTCGTCTATCCCATGATGTGGGGCGTAATAGGATAGATGAAACACGTGTCCGAAGTATTGTTTATTGTGGTGGTTATTGCGTTTTGCCAATATGGAAAACCCGGCTCTATATTGTCTAACGTATGAACGCCCACAATAGCTTTCACAATCTATTTTCATCGTCATCCTTTTCTGTTTGACAAAAAAAATGGTGAATGCGTTGGCTACCACTTCCCTAGGCATTCACATAAAGCATGTTTACTTTGTATACTGTGTTACAAAAAACTAGTGTCAATAGAAGGATGGCATGTCAGTCAACTTTAATAGAGTATTTTAACATAAGGGTAGTATTCCAATTGTTACACTTATTGTCATTTGTCACACCTGGATATTAGGTCCGTGCTGGTCTGGGAGCAAAGAAAAAACAAAGAATGTACCAGTTACTTCTCTTCCCGCGCAGGTGATAAAAGCCCATTAAGGGAATGGGTAAAAACCATCCATTTTCCATCTATACGCCCACAATCTTGATAACCGTGGTCTCGTCATATAGGCTCTGCCTACCCCGTAACGTGACTATGTATGTGTGTTAAATAGATAATCTGTTCTGTGTATATTTGCACTTCATGGACAATATTTTTATATGGAACACAGTTATTTCGATAAGTCAAAAGTCTCTCAATAACTTGTCGATTAAACTTTGTACAAGAAAATTGAACCTCCGGTTTCGGGGATATTTTTGTTACACAATTTATTGTGACATGGATACAACTAGCACACAAGACGCCGAAGCGTTTCAAACTCTATACTATTTCACTTCCAAAGTTAATGTTAGAATGCCGTCTAAATTCACGTCAAGAGCAAAGAAACGTCGTCAATACATACAATACAATACAATACAATAACTCTTTATTGAACACCACATATTATAACAACCAAAACAGACAAAAGGTATACAGAATATTACAAGGTAACAATAGGCGGCCTTATCGCTACAGAGAGATCTCTACCAGGCAACCATAATGGACTGGAGAACAGAACAGATCTGAGCAGGTGGTGCAATTTAGAATATATATTAATATACTAAGTACTGAAATAACATAATATATACACATACATACATACATAAACCACGTTTTTATCCCTTACGGGGTAGACAGAGCCTAGGTAACAAGACCTTAAGGCCACGTTTAGCATGATTGAGCGTAAAGGTGGAAAGGGAAATAAAAATAGTGATGGGTTGCTAGCCACATCGCCTATAACATGATTTCTAAGATTTTCGCCCATTCCCTCGATGGCCTTTTACCATCTGCACGGGTAGAGAAGCAACTGATACATTTTACGTTTTTTCTTTACTCCCAGACCAGCATGGAAGAACTTCATCAATAGTTATCGATAAGTGAAATAACTTCATATTTCATAATAGTAGTATTTAATGCTTTTAATATTTTCATTAAGACAACGTCAATAGAAAACCATAGAGACAATTCAAGAGTATAAAACCTAGATACATAGCATTCGTCCACCCCTACAAACTACGACATCTCTTCGATGAGTCTTCGTGGTCGCGTGGTGACACGTCCACTGCGCCTTGGTGGTTGCTGTGGAACCATTGTACAAGGCGGAGTACTAGGAATGTTTGTGCCCGCTTGTAGAGCTTGTAGAGAAGCATCTACTGCGTTTTGTGCACCCGACGAACTTGCCACGGTAGTCTCCGTATCTGGAGTTACACAAAGTGGTTCTTGAGTGGCCTGGCAGGAAGCCCATATTGAGGGTTGGGGTGATGGAACAAGTGACTCGGTCCGACTGACAGGCGAAGGCAATGGCGATGAGCGTCCAATAGGTGTAGACGAAGATGCCGGCAGTATGACAGATGAGGATGAACGGGAAGGATGTACGATTATAGGTGTGGATGAAGGTAGGAAATTACTGACACGGATGTCAGAAGGTGCTGGTACATGATCAGGGGCAGCTGGACTGCTGGAGTCGGCTAAACGGGCACGTATGTGATCAGCATGATATCTTCTCTCCACACCGTCCGAAGTGTGCACTGCGTACGAGTATCTGTGCGTGCGCCTTGCTATTGATGCGGGTTCCCATCGTGATCCATCTCGAGCGCGAACAAATACACTTTCACCCGATTTAAAAGTCGGTGTTAAATTGTCGGACGCAACATTGGCTTCAATTTGTTTGTGTTGTAGGACCCTTTTAGGATTAGGTCGCGCGTTGTCTAGGGCACAACGCAATTGGCGTCCGAACATCATCTGTCCAGGGCTTTTACCAGTTGTGCTGTGAGGCGTTATGCGGTACGAGAAAAGGAAATTTTGCAGGCGTTTCTTCAGTGTGAGATTGTCGCTTGTGCTCGATGACATTCTGGACTTGAAGGTACGCACCAAACGTTCCGCCAAACCGTTGGTTCTCGGATGATATGGAGAAGACTTAATGTGTATGATGCCTTTTTCTTTACAATAGTCTTGAAATTGTCTGGATGTAAATTGTGGGCCATTGTCAGATACCAAGAATTGCGGGTAACCAAAGGTAGCGAAGATGGCATCCAACTCTTCGCTGAGCTTAATAGTGGTTATCTGACTCATGGGTTTAATCTCAATCCACTTAGACAGGGCGTCTGCGAGTACAAACCAGTACTTTCCCTCGAATGGCCCGGCAAAATCGACATGTACTCTCTCCCAGGGGTTATCAGGTACCGACCATGAGTACAGAGGCAATTCAGGGTTGTTTGGTCGGTTTTCCTGGCATTTGAGACAACGCTTCACGAATTCCTCGATGTCGTCATCAATGGAAGGCCACCATACGTAGAAACGTGCGAGTGCCTTCATTGCTGATGTTCCAGGGTGGCCAGTATGCAGAAATTTCAAAGTAGTTTTCCTTTGTTCGCTCGGGATGACAATTCGACCCTGCCACATTAGGATCTTATTTTCGACGGACAGTTCACTGCGTTTTCGAGCGTAAGGTTTTAAAATATCCGAGTAAGAGCTTTCACGCCAACCGGTCCTAATATGCTCCATTATTTGTTTTAGGATAGGGTCTCTCTTTGATGTTTCCCGTATGCTATCCTCGGTTAACGCAATGTCAGCAACCCTTTCATGTTGTAACTGAGCCACAACTCTGTGCACCGTCAATTCGGCAGGTGATGGTGCCTCTTCCGGATTAGGCATCCGAGATAGGTAGTCTGCCATAAAATTTAGATGTCCTTTTGTATGTATTATATCGTAATTATAGCTACCGATGATCAAAGCCCATCGTACTAAACGATTGTTAACGAGCTTCGGTAAATTGCGCTGCGGGCCTAAAACGTGAATCAAGGGTTTATGATCTGTGACAAGTGTGAATTTTGTTCCTCTTAAATATTGGTCAAACTTTTGAATGCCGAAAAATATCGCTAGAGCTTCTCGATCGATGACAGAATATTTAGTTTCAGCGGGTCTCAACTTTCTTGAAGCAAAAACAATGGGTAGAATGTCTTCAGTTGTCTTGTGGTATAGTACGGCGCCCACACCTTTTTCTGACGCATCACAGGCCAAGAACAACGGCCGCTTCTCGTCGAGGGCTACAAGCGGTTTTGATCTACTGATAAGGGTTTTTGCTTCCTGGAAGGCTCTATCCTCCTTGTCAGACCATTGCCACTTCTGTTGTCCGCCAGTTAGTGCATGCAAGTCGGCGCAGATGCTGTGCAGGTGCGGAATGAATTTCTCGTAAAAATTTATCAGACCTAAGAATGACCGTAGTTCTTGAGTGTTTGTAGGAGGCGTTGCTTTTATTATGGCCTCAATTTTGGATTTAGTTGGTCGTATTCCGTCCTTGCTGATTGTATGTCCCAGGTACTCGATATCTGTTTGGAAAAATGAGCATTTTTTTAGATTGACTTTTAAACCAGCCTGTTTCAGTTTGTCAAATACAGTCGCCAGCGTTCTGAGGTGTTCGGTGTCATCTTTCCCTGTTAAAGCGATATCGTCGAAATAAATTGCTACGTTTGGTATGCCACCGAGTAGTTCATCGAGGTAGTGTTGAAAGATCGAAGGGGCTGTTGAAATTCCAAACGGCATTCTATTATATTGATAATACCCTTTATGTGTAGAGATTGTCAAATACTTTTTCGATTCTGGGGCGATCTCGAACTGTAAGTATGCATCTTTTAAGTCGATTTTCGAAAATTTAACACCGTTTGCAAGGTTTTGACGTAGCTGGTCAAATAGTGGAACTGGGTGAGCATGTGTTATCATGGCAGGGTTAATAGTGCTGCGAAAGTCACCGCAAATTCTGATTTGGCCATTTGTTTTTACCACGTTGACTGTGGGTGTCGCCCATTCTAAGGGGGTTACATTTGGGTCAACCTTGGTGACTATTCCGTCTTCGACTAAGCGCTGAAGTTCAAGTTCAATGTTTTTTCGCATGGAGAACTTCACCGGTCGGGCAGGGACGTGTTTAGGAACAGTACCAGGTTTGATATGGATGTTAACGAAGTAATTCCTAACTTTCCCTAGCTGATTGTCAAAAAGTGAAGAATATGATTCTAATACCTGTTTAAGTGTTCCAGTGTTTCCTTGAATGGGTTTAACCGAGTAGACTGGTTCTGGGAATTTCATGTCGTACATCTCGCTCCATTGGAGACCAAAAAGCATGGGATAGGCGTTTTCCATAACTACAACGGGTAATGTTTTCTGTATTCCTAGGATTACGACTGATACGTTTGTGAGTCCTTTTGGTTTTAGTTTGAGGTTGCCGTAGGCACGAAGTTTCGGTGCCTTTGTTAACGGAGGTGTTCCAATACGCCTCCAGAATTCAGTGTTGATGATGGAGTATACAGATCCCGGGTCCCAATCTAATGTGCAGCTGACCCCGTTAATTGTAACATCTATTTGTTTGCTGTCCTTGTTCCTTTTTTTCTTAATCTTGAATACGTCATCGCTTTCGTCTGAGCTCGTGTCAGGCGATTGTGAGGAAGTTTCGCTGTTATGAGAATTGTTTCGAATTTTATGTAATTTATTCCCATACTTTTGACCAGGCTTTGATGTTGACAGATATGCCCTACCGGACTTAATGCAACAGCTTTCAAAGTGCCCTTGTGTTTGACACTCCTTGCAAGTATGATCTTTAGCCTTACAAACGTCTAATTTGTGTCTCTCGTATGCACCACATCGTCGGCACTGATCTGACCCAAGCCTGCGTAGAGACGTACTCGGTTTGTGGTCTTGAGTTGTGTTCGTCTTTGTTTTGACTTTGTGTGTATGTGTAGCAGCAGCCAATCCGACGTCAGTATCCCCTTCAGCAAGCTCTCTAGACTGAGCTACTGCAAAGAATTTGGCAAATGTAACTTCTATAGTCTTTCCGTCGTGAGGCTCTTGTAAGTCAGGCCATTTTTGTTTAAGATCCACCTCTAGTTGTGGATGGTTAAGGCCGGTGGCAAAACGATCACGTAGCAAGCGTTCAAACAAATTGTCCTTGTAGCCACAATCAGTGGCGAGTTTTTTAAGTCTGTTCGCATATTGTTCCACCGTTTCATTGCGGTCTCGTACGCAATTCCAAAATTCTGTTAACGCCTTGTATCTAGTTGCTTTGGTTCTGAATAAGTCGAGAAATTTTCGTTTCACGTCTTTGTAAATACTTTTTTCGAAATCGGGAATGAGTGCTACTTTTAAGTCGTGAAAGGCTTTTGGGGATAAGCAGGAGAAAAGAAGTTCTTTCTTTACCTCATCATCACTCACGTCCCAAATGTCACATTTTTTTTCGAAAAAATCAATAAAATCTTCTACTGCGGTAGTGGTAGGGTTAAATATGTCACATTTAAAACTTTTAATGATTGTGAGTTTGTTAGCTATGTTTGTCGAGCTGGTGGATGCCGTGCCAGGTGTAGCTGGCGTAGGCGCCTCCGTTGTTGATCGCTGTTGTGTCACAAGTTGTTGTAGGATGTCCGAAATTTGTTGTTGTTGTTGTCGCTGAATTTGTAAAAATTCCTGAAACTGTTCCGCGTTCATTTTGTTAGATTAATCCTCGTCGCCAATGAAATAACTTCATATTTCATAATAGTAGTATTTAATGCTTTTAATATTTTCATTAAGACAACGTCAATAGAAAACCATAGAGACAATTCAAGAGTATAAAACCTAGATACATAGCAATAAGTTCCGACATTGGCTGGGAATTCACAGTTGACCGTCACTGTTGCTACAAAAACTTCTGTCTTCGGTAACTAATCTATACTAATATTATAAAGAGGAAAAATTTGATTGTTTGTTTGTTTGTTTGCATTGAATAGGCTCCGAAACTATTTTAAAAATTCTTTTGCCGTTAGAAAACTACATTATCACTCAGTGACATAGGCAACTTTTTACCGCGGGAAAATACCTATTTCTACGGGAAAATTAATTTACCGCGGGCGAAGCTGCGGACGGAAGGCTAGTCTAGAATAACCTTGATCACTGACCTAATAATTAAATAAAAATTGTTTTTATAAATAAAAATGTTAGTAACACATAAACGGATAACTCACGTATAAAAAGTCGAGTGATGCTCGACGTGTTTCGGACTATTTCGTAGTCCTTCTTCCTGGAGCGCTCGCCCGGGCAGCGAAACGAAAACGAAATACGAAATAGTCCGAAACATGTCGAGCATCACTCGACCTTTTATACGTGAGTTATCCGTTTATGTGTAATTATGATTGAGTCTCACGGTAGTTTCACGTTGAAAATGTTAGTCTTTAATTGAACTATGTTTTTTTAGATGCGATTTGCATTTGCGAATTACAGATGCGGCTAAGCCATAGAAAAGTAACACATATCATATGAATTTTTCAGTGTTTGTAAAGTGTGATAACTAATCAACAAAATATTGACTAGCGGCGGTTTTTCATTCACACCGTCTCTAATTTTGAACTTCAAACACTTTAATATCACTATGTGCAAGCAGTGTATATATCATAAGTTACATGAAGTTCTATGGATTCCCCTCTGGAACGTAATCGCAGTACAAAGGCGTCGGATATTGTCGATAGCGCACTCATTTTATTTGCCACACAATGCACGCTCCGTGCTCCGCGTTATTTTTCCGATATCGCATTAAGGGAGTAACGACCGTGCGATCGTTTTAAAAGCTTGAGCGTTTAATTTTTTAACAGGTTTAAGTTTGTATTCTTTAAAATGCGATGTTTTATAACACCAGCTTCTGCCCGCGACTTTCGCGTAGAATTAGACTTAAGAACTGATGTTGATAATTATATTCTGCAATAATTGTTAACGTTGCGACTCTAGTCAGCTACGACCTTTCACATTATCATCGCTATCCCGCGGGAACTATGCAATTTTCCGGGATAGAAAGTAGCCTATGTGTTAATCTAGGGTATTAACTATCTCGCAAAATTTCCATCCTCGCAAACTTTCACATTTATAATATTAGTAGGATTAGACAACTTCCATGCTGGTCTGGGAGTAAAGAAAAAACATAGAATGTACCAGTTACTTCTCTTCCCGCGCAGATGGTAAAAGTCCATCGAGGGAATTGGCGAAAGTCTTAGGAATCATGTTATAGGCGATGCGGCTAGCAACCCATCACTATTTTGATTTCCCTTTCCACCTATACGCCCTTAATCATGCTAAACGTGGCCTTAAGGTTTTGTTACCTTTGGCTCTGTCTACCCCGTAAGGGATAAAGACGTGATATATGTATGTATGAATGTATAATTGTTAACTTCGCGACTGTAGGCAGCTACGGCCTTTATTATCGCTATCCCGCGGGAACTATGCAATTTTCCGGGATAAAAAGTAGCCTATGTGTTAATCTAGAGTATTAACTATCTCGCAAACTTTCGCATTTATAATATTAGTAGGATTAGGCAACTGATTATTTATTTATTTAATCCTATTTAATTGATTTTATCATAGGGCAATTGTTGCCCGCCACTTCGTCTGCGGATTCGTATATCCCGCGTCAGCAGGAACTATATAATTTTATGGGATGAAAACCATTCCATGTCCTTCACAGGGTCTCAAACTATCTTTACATACCAAATTTTATCAGGATTGATTAAGTGATCGTGAAAGCGTAACGAACATACACACAAAGTCACAATATCCGCATTTTTAATATTAGTTAGGATTGATTAAACATTAGTGCAGAAATGAACTAGATATAAAATAAAAAATATATACATATAACTAGTAACTTTAATGAATCTGTTTCACTCTTTGTTTCTCTCTCTATTGTTGGACTTTACTAGAGCACGCGAGTTTTGTTTCCCGGCATAATTTTATACTAAACAATTTTCTACACGTAGAAAAACCGATTCAGAAATAAGCTATATTTATTTGCGCGACAATGAAACATTAAAGTTAACTTTCTCCCTGACCCTCCCTGTTATTCTTTGGTTTGGAATATGACGTTACTAATTCAGTTTCTATTTCAGTTTTAGTCAGTAAAAGCGATAATTACTTGTTTTGGCTTTAGTTATGGGTCTATATCAGAGCTTGCGAATTATCACAGAAAAGAAAAGAGAAATTGTTAACGTTGATTACTTATTATTACTTCATTTAATACGAGTTAAGTACCAATATAGTACGTACTTCACCATCATAAAAACGGAGGTAATAAAATATTATAATAGTTTTGTGTGATTGTTTCCGAATTTTGTAGAAATTGTGATATTTTGTTTTCGGTAGTCCTCAGTTATGCTTCAGAGATAGGTAGACTGGTGATATTATTAAAAGTCTTTTTTTTATGTAAGAGAGGCCAGACAAACGAACTAGTGGGTCACCTGATGTTAAATGATCACCACTGTCCATAGACACCCGCAGCGCTTTACGCGATGCCAGTGCGTTGTCGGCCCTAAATAAGTTTTGGTGTCGGTTTCAGGAACAAAAAAATGTTTTGGTTGGACACTATGACAAAGACAGTTTGCTGCGTAGCACCGCTACGCGTATCGCAGTTCGTAGCACCGTAGCGCAAATCAACTGTCGTAGCACCGGCATTGTATAACAATTGTAATAGAGGATTATATCCAATAGAGCGAAAACATCGTTTTACCGCCAAGTCACTTGACGATTACTGCGATCGATTGGACGTTCTAAGGGCTCTAAGGTCAATCATGACACCAGACAAAGGCACACAAGTATATCTAAATAATCATGATATTTAATATGATTTTGTAGGAGATACATACATACATACATAAATCACGTCTTTATTCTTTACGGGGTAGACAGAGCCTAAGGTAACAAGACCTACAAATTTAGCGTGATTTGTTCCAACAAATCAAAGTATTGTGTTTTTTTACCTTTATCTCCAGATAAAGGTAAAAAAACATAACACTTTACAATCAGGCGTTTGTGGAGGTCCATATTATAAAGAAATTAAAAAAAACCTTGCTACTCTGCTGCTATCTCGCTTTGTGGTAGCGCTTGCTAAACGTGGCCTGTAGGTTTTGTTACCTCAGGCTCTGTCTACCCCATAAGGGATAAAGACGCGATTTGTGTATGTGTATGTATGTGGTCGCGTTAGTGTTAAATACTATGAGAACAGTTTGTTGCTGTTATACGCCGCTAGTGACGCTGCAGATGAACTCATAGAAATCGAGAAGTGATATGCAAATGGTTGGAGCCGTCATTTGTGTTAAAAACGAACACGTTGGAGAAATTCAGTTCTATTGGTTAATTTCTCGTTATTTGTATATTCAACTAATTATGAAAGCATAATTATAACACAAGTGTTGCATACTCGTGAGCATAGGGCAGTAATTATGTGCCGCCGCTCGCTGATATTTAACTAATTATTTTAATTATTCCCTCGAGTTTCTTTGTTTTGTTTATTAATTTAATTGAAATAAT
This sequence comes from Pandemis corylana, assembly GCA_949127965.1. NCBI lineage: Eukaryota > Metazoa > Arthropoda > Insecta > Lepidoptera > Tortricidae > Pandemis > Pandemis corylana. The sequence continues at coordinate 6,920,523 of OX421866.1, read as the reverse complement.
AATACGCGATGTTAAAAGTGTTTGTCTATTTGTGATATAAAAGTAACACGCCAGATTGTCACAAAATAATTAAAATAGAAAATAATTAAGTTTTAGTATCTTGTTTCAGAAAATAAAACGACTAAAAGAATAAAAAATAACCCTCATATAAGAAATTTATTTTAATTCTACGAAAATAATTTAATATATATATATTAATTTTATTTTAATTTTATATCTGAAATTTTCGGGGAGGGAGGGTTTGAACCCCCAAAACCACCCCTGGCTACGCCCGTGACTGGTTTAGATTCCTTGTATGGGATAAGTTTGCTTTTGTACATAATTATGTATTTTATATTTTTTAACAAAAGTGTTTGTTTTATTATTTTGTACAATAAAGCGTACTTATTTATTTTATGACAACTAAGTTGCTTAAGGCATAAACTGATAATGATATAGAACGCGCTAGAACAAAGCAAAAACGACTCCTACCTGCAACTCGATATTTCATAGCAATTATTAATGCCTTGAAACAGGCAAATCTGGCGACAATTTCTAAACGATCGCTGGTAAAATTTTATTAAAATTTTAATTTGCATGTTATTAAGTAGATTGGTATTAAAAAATGCAAAACATTCCCTCTAAATTAACTATCATTTTTTTATTTTTCATTAATTTTAGGTTCATTAGTTTTTTAATTCATTTTATGTAAATTTCTATCTTGAAAGTTTATTGCAGTCGCGGTTAGTTTTTTTAGTAATTGAATTCGATTTGCAATTTGTGAGAAAATTACTACGGGTTGAAATATAACTAAGAGTACCTATCTCGGATATTATGACGGTATTAAAACCTCTGACTACACCCACATTCCGTAAGATTTATGTCATGGTACAAAAGTGCCTCTTCCCCTTTTATTATATAAACCAATATACTTAATACCGTCATGTCCTTACAGACTCTACTGTCATAATCACTGTACTTAAAAAAAATCGTTATTTTTCAGAGTTAGAAAGATAGCAAATTCGATAAGCAAGAAAAAAAAAACGGAAAGCCTGTCATGCATTTGCAAAAACCACATATTTGTAAAACACCACGTCCAGCAGTATTATTTGGAACCACTTATTCGAATAAGTACGCCTGTTCAGCGAGAAACATAGTCCTAACTTTGCCCCTCCAATTCCAAACTTTCAAGTTCGCACGTACATGATTGAACTTTTCCATCACAAGCATAACACGGCTAAATAAAAAGCAGTACATTAGCTGGATCGAAACAGGTTCGTAATTACGTGGATATAATAACAAGTAATATCGTCTGACGGAGACAATCGGCCCACTCGATGTCTCGCAGAGCCCGACGGCCGTCAACAATTGTTAACTGGAACATTTCTGGTCGCGGTTTCCTTTCTAACAACTATCGGATAGTTTACCCGACAAGAGTGGATCTGCTCGAGGTAACACTACACATTGTTCGAGAGTTGTACGTACTTGGAAAGTAAATCAAACTATTCGGAGCGCACACTTGGTCGGACTATGTTTATCAATTATACCGGCCTCGGATGTCTGCGGTTGACAGATTTAATTTGAGCAAGCGCGGGCATACTATGTCTTGGTAAAGAATATCCTGATATATCAGGAGGAATAGGCGTGCCCTTGAACCCTTCCTGAACGAACATTATATACGAAGGTTTGGTATCAAGTTTGGCTAAAAGGTCAAAACTACATGAACTCCGAGCCGCGCTCAAGTCATAATATACATATAAGTCAAAAAAAGTAACTGTAGCGAATTTACCACGCGTTGGAAATTATTTCTTAACACAATTGGAGCCAAAACATTTTCATGCTCTGTCTCGTTTTAATACCTTTTTTAACTTCACTTTTATACTAATCATAATGTCGCTTGGGTTACTACCTAGTGCCAATCTAATAGATTCGACATTTGAAACCATGTGTCGAGCATTATAAAATAAGGTGTATGAAAATTTATCAATAGAACACTGGAACGGGTCGCTACAATACGATGTTTGCGTGTTTGTTACCCACAGCGGAATAAAAAGCACGGCCTGTAGAACACCCGCACGCTCGTGCGGAGTGCAAAATACACCTGGGTGATGGCAACACCGTACTCTATTCCACGTTGTTCCGCTGCTCTGTTCCATGCCCTGTGGCTTGTGCCACCTGAGAAGTTAATTGCTCCGTTATACCCGTCTGCGGTTTACTAGGGTTGCCTTTCAAACACACGAACGGAATGCTTAAGAAAACAAGGATGCTGGTTTCACGGCTGGGGTGTTGCTACCTACAGCTGCGGATAAGTGAGGTGCTTAAAGGTTTGGCGTTTGGAAAATATTGGTTAAAAAGTAAGTACACGTTACAAATTAATTTTGTAAAATGTAAAGTAAATTGAAATAAAAAACACAAAAGTTCTTTCCCGCGATATTCCTGGCCGTCCGAGGTGAGTATTTTTTTTATTTGTCAAAAGTACAAACGTGAAAAATTTGATTCATTGAAGATAAAATCAAATGTTTTTTTTTAATAGGCCGCAACTATAACTGCTCTTTTACATGTCTTTTTTTATACTATATACGATCATCTCCAAAGAGATGGCGACTCGAGAAACTTTTAAAGCTTTGTAGTCAGATCCGCCGTATATTTAGCTTCTTCAGGTGGCTTGCGTTGCAAAGTCTACAGTGCGAAACTCTGAAAACACAAAGAGGAATACACGCGTCAGCACTAAATGCGTTAAAAGGCAAATAACAGCACAGCAAAATGGTGACAACAGTTTGTGAGTGAGGATGTGAGTGAATATGTATGTTTGTTACTTCTTCACGCTCAAACGACAGGATGGATTTGGATTAAATTTAGAACGGAGATAGCTGGTCCCTTAAATAGATTTATTAATGAAAAAAAAATACACAAGGGGAATTACAAACAAAATTAAACTATGAATAAATTAAAAATAATAAAATACTAAACTACAACTAATCTTAAAATAAAATAATTAAAAAAGGAGGGGCCCCCGTGGCATAGTTTCACAGACGCTGGCAGCATTCCCACTTTGGACAGCGATACTAATAGGCTGTTCAAAAAAGCTGCCAGCTCTGCGGTCACCCGTAGCGTCTATTAGCCTCTTCGAAATATCTTTGAAGAGGCTAATAACGCTAGGACCCCACGGACCAAGGGTCTCAACACCGAAAGGGACAAAATTATATTCGGTGCTGAGACCCCTATATTTATTTATCTTGCCTAATTAGGCTGCATCTGCAGCCGCGCCTGCTCTACTCGTGGTTTCAAATTAAATTAAAACATAGGCTACTTTTTATCCCTAAAAATTGCATAGTTCCCGCGGGATAGTGATAAACATTTTAAAAGTCAATAATCATTGAAAGACATACTATCAACATCATCTTAAGTGTAATTCTCGACGAAAACGCGGGTAGAAGCTAGTACTAAATAAAGCAACAGCGTCTATGTTATACTTATACTATATTATATTTATCATATTGATCGTAGCAATGCGACAGCCCTGAACGATTGCTGCATATCGAGCATTCAGCTGATGGGAACGTCGATATGCAATCAAATGGATCTCGGTGTTATTTTCTCTTCTATTGTTCTTCGCTACTTATGTGTCCAGTAATTGTGGATATATTTTATGGTATTAGGTCAATATTTCACTGGCAGAAGCATATAATTTACACACATACGTACACAAATCACGTCTTTAGTATCGCTTCTTTAGACAGAGCTTAAGGTAATAAGACCTAACGGCCACATTTAGCGTTTTTGTAAGCGTATAGGTAGAAAAGGGGAATCAAAATAGTGATGGGTTGCAAGCCGCATTGCCTATACCATGACTCCTAAGATTATAGCCCATTCCCTCAATGGGCTTTTACCCGCGTGACGAGAAGCAACTGGTACATTCTATGTTTTTTCTTTGCTCCCAGACCAGCATGGAAGAGATTATAATTCACCTGACTTCAAATATGATTCAATTATTGACGATGTGATCTTATATTTTGTAGTGGGTAGGTTCCTTCAACCGAAATAAATATTAATTTCATTTTGATACTCGTAATTTTAATTTCAGATAGAATAAATAATACTGTTCATACTTCTATCCAATTTTAAGAGTATGTAGAAATACAAACGCTTAAATTATTAAAAGATCAAGGCGAGCTCGATATAAGATGAAAGAAATAGCTCATAATTTAATTACAGAGTAGGAAGTTGCTACAGAAGCCGACTTTGATAAGAAAACTCGACAATCTATTTACAAACGTATTAGAGTAAACAAAACCTATATGGAACGCAAAAACTGCATTGCAACCAAGATGGGTTCTAATCTAAACTAGACTTCCGACCAGAGGGATTCCGGGATCAATTACGCAGCGACGGTGACGCGGCGACAGAGCTACTATTGTGTAGTGCCTACGAGTATGTAAATCTACGAGGAAACAATATTAATGGCATGGATAAAACGGTCAATGTTATCGTCATAAGGTATGTCAATCAATTTAGTATAAATACATACGTTCTATTTCTATACTTATTAAAAACCAGTTCATCATCATAAGCCGCTTTCATTTATAATATACAGTCAACTAGTTCGCCACAGTACCTATATTTAATATAGGTAGTAAAGTAACTCATTATTGTACATAGGTAACCAAATAAAAATAAATACTCTTATGACAGAAAATAGTATACAAAGGCGAACTTATCAATATAAGTTCTTCTGTTTGAACGAAAACCCACCAAACGATTGCAATTACTGATTTCTTTTTGGTGAGCGCAAAGTCAAGTTTGTCACTAGACTTGAATAAGCAAACATTATTACCGATATCAACTGTAAATGTTTACTTCTTGATCGAAAGGTATTGGATGGCTATAATAATTAACCGCTATAACTCGATTGTATTCTCGTAAATGGAAGGTTAAGTAACTAAAGTAATATTATGATTATTTCAGTTGTTAATCAATTATTATTCAGTATTCATCGAAAACTTTAAATAAACGAAAAAAGTCTGCGCAAAGGGGAGAAGTTTTCAACTAATAAAGTAAACGCACGTCAAGATTTATCGTTTTCTGAAATAAAATTTCAAATAGAAACTTTTTTCGCGCAGAATTTATAACATCCTCCCATACTAATCTCCCCGTCTGCCTCAAACGCTTCCTTATTGAAGATAAAGCGTTTCTCATGTTCCTGCGATTTCATATTTTATGTTAAAAGAATATTTTGCTCCCCTACATTTTTGCTAACAGGCACTTCCTCATTATTTTAAGAACCGAATAATAAACATGTCAACGTCCTCATTTCTTGAAAATACCACATTACTTTATTTCTTATAAATATTTTCCTTCTAAAAATATGAGTAGGTGTACAAACTTACACGAGTCCGTAAGTACTATAAATACTAAGTTGTTGTTAGGGATATTCACTGGGTACATACATGCATAGGTACGGTCAAGTGCAAAAATAAGTATCGATAGGAACTTCTCAAAAATATGTCCCACGACCTTATTACGCTGGTGTAAGAGCGTATGGTACTTATTTTTGAAACTTTGTCTAGATACATATTATTACACTTGACTGTACATACATAAATCACGTCTTTATCCCTTACGGGTACAGAGCCTAAGGTAACAAGACCTAAAGGCCACGTTTAGCATGATTGTGGGCGTATAGGTGGAAAGGGGAATCAAAATAGTGATGGGTTGCTAGCCGCTTTGCCTATAACATGATTTCTTAGATTTCACCCATTCCATCGATGGACTTTCACCATCTGCGCGGGATGAGAAGCAACTGGTACATTCTATGTTTTGTATTCACTGGGTAACCGATTCAAACATTCTACCACTAATTGTAGACTGTAGAAACTAAGAAAATTCAACACGCAGTGCTGATAATAGCAATGACACGACTGTTTTCTTTTGTTTTTATTTTTTTCAGCGTTGCGTGCAATTGAGTTTATTTGCGGCCAGGGCCAAAATCGGATAGTTTGATAAAAGGTTGTAACACGTAGCTGCCTAAATAGGCCTGTACTAATAAAAACTACATTATCCCTGATAACTTTAATCCTACGACAAGGCGAAGTTCCAACTGGACGCAGACTGAATTGCGGGCAAATTCTATGCCATTTTCATTTTTTTCATGCGATGTTTATTTTCTACCATTTTAAAATGTAATAGTTTTTCTGGTACACGAATGAAACAGAGCCGCTACAAAATTAAGTGTGTGCGATATGAAAGCTCCCTTTTCGTATGCATTGTTTCAAAACACACACTCGGCAAGAAAAATCCTTATAACTTAGGATCTCACCGAGATAAAATTTATTATTCTGTTTTTTGATAGAAATGTAACTTAAGTAGAAAGGGTCATACAATGCCGTAGGGTTGCCCGGCTAAGATATTTCCGTCTACAACAATCGCAGCACCTGGAAATCGAAAATTTCGTTTGTCTAACCTATTTCATGTCTGTTTTTAGATATCTCCTTTTATGACAAACAAATTTCCAAACTGCATTTTTTAATAAAAACTATCCCATTTTCTATAGTCCCATGTATAACTTTTTACATATTGTGCATATATCAAAATGCCATTCAGGTTTGTCTTGCAGTCTCACTCATGCTTATGGGTTTAATACTTGAATTTGCCGTTGGTACCCAAAACCTGAATGACATTTTAAGACCTCAAGGACTATACTTAGATGCAAAATTTTACAGTGGGATCATACACTACTAGAAATGTGTCATTTTAAGCCAGTCTCTTTAACTGTACGCGTGACACAAACTGCATTGCGGAGAGAGTGCATAATTGTGGAAGCAAAGCACAGCGACACAACCATAAGTGCACGCTTCACTTCCTTACTTACTGAATTACAATGCACAGAATATTATGTGCATTTGCCAACTATGCGATGTGCTATCGACCGGAAATTCGCACTGTTTGCATTCTATATATTCGAAATGATAACAGAATTCACTTTATAGCTTTAATTTCTGTCCAATTTTTTGTCAATGTCTCTACTGAGTGAAATTTAAGGAGTAGTTAATTTTGATCCGGTATTAGAATTACCTTATCGATCATTAACTCCATAGTTTTTATTTTTAAAGTAAGTTTTAAATGATTCACCGGGATGTATTTAGACTACGAGTTTGTATCGAGAGATAAGTAAAAAGGCATCCAGTGGCAACGAGATAGAGAGAGAATAAAAAAATAGGATAGACCAAGCTCGGTCTACTCAACATTAACACCCACCCGCGGCACCCGCAATTTCTTTAGTCTACCCGTGATCATGATGCGTGCAAATGCGTCGAAATATCGGGAGATCTTTGAAGGTAATTGCGGTCTACACCCCGTAGACAATTATGTCCTTAATTATTGGTAAAAGAGTAGGCGTAGGCCTAGGTGACTATGTTTTTTTCTTTTTATTCATATATAACTGCAATCAGTCGCCAGAATTTTATCAGCTGTGTTGAGTGGATGCAGGGCCTTTGAAGTTCAGCAGGCCAATGCCTTGCTGCCAACTTAGAATATGTGGTTCCTCTTTAACTTCCTAACCACATTGGCATTGTCAGGTAATCCAGAAGCAAGTGGATGAGGGTGATTTGTAAGTCGTTTGATATGCTGTTTCTTAAAGCGCTCTATTTCTGAGGATACTGTTGCAATGTTCAGCTGACTATGTAAAAGAATAATTATAGTGAGAAAAAAAAGAGCTTGGTAAACTGCTACAACATTGTAATTTGGCTCCAATATTGCCTCAACTGATGATTCAGAGAGGACAGTAAATTACTCGAAATAGTAAAAGTAAAAAAAACCGTTACAAACGCTGATAAATTGTGCCTAAATCAGTTGAGGCAATTTATGGCAGTATACGATTCTTAATTCATGACAAGATAAAGAGAACGTTACGTCACGTCTGCAAGAAATACTGAAGTTATGAAAAGCCTCAGAGCAGTGGCTTATCGTATTACCGGTGCGTATCTAGAAAAATAATTAGCGGCCGGATATAAATCATGTTATCTTTGCGTGGACCACGACAGCCAATAAGCGTTTTACGTGAATTACGCCAAGATAAATTGCCAGCTCCTGACATTAATGCGAACTTTCTTGTGAAAATAAATTACCTGTATCAGTTCGTTCAGTGTTGAGTCGTCTTCTGTCGGAAAATTCGGTAACGTATCTCGAGTGACGTCTCATAAATGCGGAGATAAACTTGGAAATGTATTTACAATGTAGTACGTTTTAGAATTCAGTGTTGTAATTGTTGGCTTGGTGTAAAGTTTTCAGCAGCTGATTATATTTTAATGCACCTACGCTAAAAATGTTAGATCAGCGCTTAAATAATAGAGACGAGACCGAAAATTTTTGCAGCTTTTGACGCATGTCAAATAAAACCTCAGGTTCACAACGTACAAGAAAAAAATTACCTTCTGTTATGTATCTCACTCTGATCCAATCTCTAAACGCCTCCAATCATGCTAAACGTGGCCTTTAGGTCTTGTTACCTCAGGCTCTGTCTACCCCGTAAGGGATATAGACGTGATGTGTGTATGTGTACGAGTATGTCACTCTGATAAACGCGTATTCTCACTCTTCCTCTTATGTTTCAACTTATTAAACTACCAACGCGTTGAAATAGCACTAATTCACAAAAACATAAGCCTTGCTAATTCGGATATTTTTAGCAACACTTGATTCAATAATGAAACATGCATTAAAAAGGTAATATTGAATCAACAACAGCATCCAACCTTGTGTGCAACATCCTTTACAGTACATCCTTTATCTTCTGGTTTTACTAAACTTACTCTAATTAACGTCCTAGCCATAACATAAGGACATACAAACAAGTAAGGATCAAATAGCCTCAAGGCAAAAAAACACTACTTAGCTGTAGTCATTTTCCCTATTAGTTTTTACCACATATTGCGACTGCCATGGTTATAGGTTCCGTAATTGTGTGGCCGAATTTTCTTTTATAGACCCTGACAAAATAAAATCCAATAATGTTTGGTTGCGATCACTGGACTTGTTATTAAGGGTGTAATAACGCTACAACTGTTCCTGTCCTTCTTTAGTCCCTTTTCTCAAGATATGGTTCATTCTTAATAGCAAAGTTTCTTGCGGCGCATTCTTCTTGGCAATGATGGTCTTTCCGAATGCGCTGGTAGTTTCAAAAAGACACGTTAAAGAGCCCTTGGCGGCCAATTTGCAAAAACAGATTTTCATTTTCATTTTCATTTCCAGTTTCATTTTCAAAGTTTTATCGTCTACGAAGAGTAGGCCAACCACACTGGCGTTTTATTTGACAGATCAACTTGTCGAAAAATTTTCAATTTACGACAAATACCTACATTACTTGCGCGATAAAAAGCAATCGAATCACTACATATTATAAAACAAAGTCACTTTTTCTGTCTTCATGTCCCGATGTATGCTTATATCTTCAAAACTACACAACGGATTTTGATGCGGTTTTTTTAATAGATAGAGTGATTCAAGAGGAAGGTGTATTTGTATAGTACATGCACAATATACCGTGCGAAGCCGGGGCGGGTCGCTAGTTAAATATATAGTAGAAAGAAACCTTGGACGAAACCCTTTCAGCAACGTTAGAGTTTTTTACAGTTACTGATAGTGCCTTTTGGTACGATAATAGAAGCAGTTAGGAGGCATCTCTCCGGACTGTCAATACATTGGACGCCATTCCAGTTTGCGAGTGTATATTACCCCGATATCGCTTTTGTTCGCTACGAACTATTGGATATAAACAGAAATTATCATTAATAACATTGGAGGCGATCCCCAACGAGTCTTTACGAGGCAACCCGATCGTTGTGCCTTCAAGCGCAATTCCTTTAGACAAGGCAACTAATACACCTTTTTTATGAAGCTATTACGTAAAAGAGAAAGCTAATAACGTATAGGAAGCTTATACAAAAAAGTTATTGACGTATATATAGATACATTTTAAATGAAGCCCTTTTTTTTATTGAATCAGGCGTTAGTTTGCGGAGGTCCATTTTAATGAACAAAAAATATTGGTGTGGTGTACGGGATGATTAAGTTTGTGGGATTTATATGTGTTTTATGTGGAGGGAGGAATTGCATGAAAAACATATATATTTCACACAGGCTTGGTTATCTTACACGTGAGTAGCGGAGTAGCAAGGTAAATATTTTTTGTTCATTGAAGCTTTTTTAATCATTCATAACTTATAAAATGTTTTTATTAAACATGCCCGCGATTGTTAATACTCCTTTATTGTATTTATATTCATGAACATCGATATTAAGTAAGGTTTTCTTACTTCAAAAGGAAAATTGAATCATTGGTTTACATAGAGAATGAGTCCTGTGGCTGTTTTGTATGGCACAATTTGCTCTGATTGTGTTGGGACCGATTAAGCTGAAATATAAATTGGTAATTTACGAATTTTCTGTGCTCCGAACATAAATGTATGTGCAACTTGGATAGGTACGTCAAGTGCAAAAATAAGTATCGACACGAACTTCTCAAAAATATGTCCCACGTCCTTATTACGCCGGTGTAAGAGTGTATGGTACTTATTTTTGAAACTTTGACTAGATACATATTATTACACTTGACTGTACATTATTTTTGAACCAACCCAGGAATCAACAAAAAGTTAAAAGAATCCCCGGATGAAATTCTATACTAAACGGATTTAATTCAAACCTGGCTTAGACTTAGATTATTTACTCATTCAATAAGAATTAAATCATTACAACAATAAAACAAATTAAGCATAATTTGATGCCACGTCGAATTTCTACGGCAACACACACACACACAAATCACGTCTTTATCCCTTACGGAGCAGACAGAGCCTAAGGTAATAAGACCTAGAGGCCACGTTTAGCAAGATTGTGAGCGTAGGTGGAAAATGGAATCAAAATAGTGATGCGTTGCTAGCCGCATCGCCTATAACATGATTCCTATTTTCGCCCATTCCCTCGATAGCCTTTTATTATCTGCGCGGGAAGAGAAGCAACTGGTACATTCTATGTTTTTTCTTTGCTTCCAAACCAGCGTGGAAGTTCTACGGCAAACACCAATATAATTTCATAATTGAATATACATTTGCACAGTTGGTAAATATATGCTTTTGATTCAAGGGTTCCGGGTATCGGCGCCACCTGGCGAGTCGAAAGGGTAATGCTCAGTTTTCCTTGGAAAATATCAGTGATTTTTAGAGTTCCCGTGCTTGTAAAGATATGAAAAGAATCTTCCCATTTTATTTTCTTCTAACCTTAAATTTGAATCAGTATCAGCTACTGCATCTAATAGTAGGTACAGTTAAACTAATATACGTATGTCACATAATTAATGCAATGTACCTATTAGATTAGAAGCCTATTAATACGCGACCGACGGTCAGACAGCCTAGAGGTTGAAGACAGTACCGGGTTCGAATCTCGACAGTGGCAAACAACTTTTGGAACCTGAACTGAGTCATGCACGTTACATTATTATAAGTAGGTATTTCTTCCATGCTGTTCTGGGAGTAAAGAAGAAACATAGAATGTACCAGTTGCTTCTCTTCCCGCGAAGATGGTAAAAGGACATCGAGGGAATGGGCGACAATCTTTGGAATCATGTTATAGGCGATGCGGCTAGCAACCCATCATTATTTCGATTCACCTTTCCACCTAATATACGCCCACAATCATCCTAAACGTGGCCTTAAGGTTTTGTTATCTTAGGCTCTGTCTACCCCGTGATATATGTATGTATGTATGTATGGTATTTAAGTAAGTTTAGTATTGTATTTATAATTGATGCCTCGATTTTTTTTTTCATAGAGTCCCGCCGTGCTGTCGTGAATATTCCATGATTAAGAATCCCGGATGGATTAAAACTTGTCCAACGATTAAGGCATCTAGCATTTTGTAAACTAATATATACTCCGATAGACTCATGTAACTCATCTAGATTGTAATAGTAATGCTAATAATATAGCAACCCATCACTATTTTGATTTCCCTATCCATACGCAATTAATCACGCTAAACGTGGCCTTAAGTTTTTGTTACCTTCTGTCTACCCCGTAAGGGATAAAGACGTGATATATATCCATTTTAGAAGTAATAAATAGATTCTGTCTGAGGAAGTCAGAAAATAATGATAGCCTGAAAGATAAGTTGAATCACTATGCTACCACGGTTTTCATTAAAAATTAGAGCTAAGTACCTAATAATGAAACAAATCTGAAGTAGGTAGGTACACTGAAATAAATGGAAATGAGAGATTCGTAAGGGATAAAGACATGATAATATTATGTATGTAGTAATTAATAGAGATGCGATAGTAAACATCCACAAATTAAAATTACAGTTGGGTATAAAGTAAGTTGTTTTCGGCGGATATATTCTAGCTCGCAGAACAAAACACTTACCTACTAAATCCTTGTGATATGATCGTCGTTATGTAATAAATTATCTACGGGATCCTTTGTGAACGAGCCGTATTAGCACTTAGCGTTTTGTTACAGGTACAGTCCTGAAATCCCGATCCGTTTTTGTTGTTTTTATGTAAGTAATTCTAGTTTGAGGTCAAAGCGTATCCTGACGTGTTGTTTATGTCGAATTTTACGGCTGATCCTAAGATTGGAATGGTTTGCTTTCCCTTTTTCGCTTTCTATAAACTCTTTTACAGTTTCTCATTCAATTATCATTTAATGTTACGACTGTAACTAAATATTTCTTTTTTTTTCTCACAACTTTATTTTTCTTAAATTATGGTCCCACTAATAATATGGAATTCTAAAAGGAAAATAAACTTTACATTGCTACACTATTTTCTTAACATTATAAAATAGTTTTTGATTCCGGTTGGGATTTTGATAAATTAAGTATGTATTTATCTATATAAGTACGGTTATCCGTTGTCTAGTGCCCATATTACAAGCTTTGCTTAGTTTGGGGCTATAGGTCAATTTGTGTAAATTGTCCCAAGATATTATTATTATTATTAATTCTTCGAACTTTATGGGAGCTTACGATATGAGGACTGTATGATAATGTAGCGAAATTGAAGAATAATTCTATAGAAACTAAGAATATCAGGAAACTGAACTGCTTCTTTTTACTGATATGCAACAACTAACACTAATACAATAACAAGACTTTATAACAAAACGATTAGAAAAAATATAAAAAAGTATCAAAACTAAGGCGTTCGCGAAAATTATTTTTAGTCACTATCTATGTATATCTGTTTTCGTATATTGTTACGTAGGATACAAAAGTGAATGAATAATGTCCTATATAATATACGAATGCTGTATTTATTCCACGCTTTATTACGTTCAAGTATCTTTCAAAGGGAATTATGAAAAACTACGTATACTGAAGCTACGGCATAATTAATTGCAAATTAACTAACGGGACTCCGTGGGATTCGTGATAATTGCAATTCTGCAGAGTCTGTCTGTTTGTCCCTGCATCTGCTATGAGCTTCTTAATGTTTCCGAACTTGGCAAGTGCCGTAACTCAACAAGTTTCGCACAAACTATTGGTAATCGGAAAGCAATGAATTCCCTGCGGATGAGTTTTCTGTCATTGAAAACTAATTTCAAATTGATTTATCGCTGTTTCAAAATGTGTCTTCATGTTTTTATGAGCTTCACTGATTTATATATGATTAGGAAATACTTTACAGACATATTTGTTGGTAGTGTTCATATTTTTTTCTTTTATTTTTATGTAATTGATTTGTACGCAAAGTTAGATCATGTTCTTCATATTATTTTATTTACAAAAAATGCAATTGATTAAAAATAAAACATATCTACAAATTTATTTCGTGTACCTTACCTCCATGTCTCCCTCCCACTCATGTCGAATAATCAGTTCATCTCACGAGCTGTCTGCCAACATATCTACGTCCAATCGGAGATCTTCAATCATGAACCTTATTTCTCGATCTTCCGTCAGACCTGTGTTCGACCTTTAGATCCGATTGACTATGGTAAAATGACCAGTAACCATTAATATCCAAGTATTTATTGATTGGATTTAATTGTGAAATTTTATTATGCTGTTATTTCTATTTTTTGATTGACATTTATTTCAATTTACTGTTATAAAGTTGTTACATATTTTATTGTATCTTGTAATGTTTTGTATTTTTCATTTTATTTTTATTGACGATCTTTTGTGATTTTCTTGTACTTTGTCATAAAAATATAATGTTATTTACAAACAGATATAAATAATCTAAACTAATCTGATCTTACGGTTGGTTGGTAGGTAATTGATAATTATTGAACGAGAGAACCAGGAATTCATTATCACTAATTCACTGTAAATAATTAGATCAGGCCCACTCAGCACAACGCACACACGTGTATAGCAACTATACTTACAGTTAATAGCTAAGTAACTGTTACGAAAATAGCTGAAAACATTTCTGCCAGCGGCAAAGTTACTGAGAAATGAAATTTGAATTGTGCTCATGTTTGTTTCTATCTATTTTCGTTTCTTCGAAAAATACCCACGAGGTTTTATTTAATAAAATAGGTACAAAAGTTTTAGTTCCTACCATTTCCGGATAAAAGGAGATAGTTACTTGCTTTAAGCTAATTACAGATTCATAAAACCATAAAACGTGCATTTGTAAAAGAATTCAAAATGTAGACATGAACAGAAGAATCTTCAATATAGTATGTTTTATAAAATTTTTGTAAGTCATGCACGCTCAACTTTGACGGTTTATGCATATAGACTACAAGCCCATGGAAAAAAAAAACATGTGAAATGAACCACCGTGAATGAAGGTTAGAAAGCTGTTACTATATCATAAAATAACTCTGAGCGCTATGCCGTCATTTCTGAGCGGTACATTTATGGAATTTCTCAGGTACAAGTGAGGAAATACGACTAATTATTAATTTACGGCGTTTTTATAGCTTATAGATGATTAAAAATAAATGTCGAAAAACCTAGTGCCGCTTTAAAGTGGTGGTGCAATTTTTTTTATTTTTTTTTTCAATGTATGAGAAAAAATCTGTACAGCTCAGAAATGACGGCATAGCGCTCAGAGTTATTTTATGATATAGTAACAGCCTTCTAAGCTTAATTCACGCTGGTTCATTTCACATGTTTTTTATGTCAATGAGCTTGTAGTCTAATAGATAAATCAGGGCTGCAATATGTTTTATTGCCTGTTAAAACATTAAACAGGTCAAGACTGCAGAGCAAATAAACAGATAATGTTGTATTGAACTACGCCTTGATTTGTGCACGTGTGCGTAGCTCAATTAGTTTGATACAAGTGTGTGTGTGTGCTACTGCATGCACCCCACGAGGCATAGTTGAAACCGGTCTCAGAACTCAGTCTTTACTTTTTATTTTACTGAGATCAGAGCGTAACACAAGCGTTAACCGTACAGCATCTTCATGCAACTACAGAGTTTGTTTTCCTTAGTAAAGTTACGCTGCAAACTTTTCCGGAAGAATAAAATTCAACTGAACGTGTGAGTCTGTGCAGTGGCGAATAGAATGGTCTATATTTGCTTCATACAGGCAAACAGAGGACGCCTTTAAAGCGGAATGAAATATAACGTCTTGAAGTTTTCTTTAGAGTGCAGGTGGTAAGTACATTTTTTTAGAAAACCTAACTACCACCGCCTAGTATTTGTATACCTTTTTTTCTGTTTTGGTTGTTATATGTACATCTCTACTATAGACTAATATAATTTAAGGCTCGGGGACCCTATACATCCCTTTTATAAATGTATTTAATTTAAGTAGAATTTAAGTATTGTAGTGTAGCTTAATGTATTTTATTTTGAAAAAATGACTTTCTGCCACGTTTTTTGCGGCGCATTCTACTTGGTAATGATGGTCTTTCCGAATGCGCTGGACTTTTAAAAAAATACACGTAAAAAGACCTTGGCAGCCAATCTGCAAAAATAAATTTTGAATTTTGAATATGCGGTGTTCAATAAAGTGAGTTAATTGTATTGTATTATATTGTTGTTTTTGTTTTGAATTATACTTAATTCTCAATTAATCAGCAACCTTGTTACACAGATGCCTAAAAATATTGTATTGGAAGTTCAAAGAGCCTTAGTTTTGGTGGATGCGCTGTGTCTGGATTCGAAATACAGATAATTATTTGGTTCACGCTATTTACAAAATATGTGATCTCATTTTCACTTTTACAATCATTTTGCTTACAAGAAACATGAAGAGCTGCAAGTAACCATTTAAAGAGCCGCATGAATAAATAAATAAATGCGGCTTGCGACCCGTGGTTTGCCTAGATAAAAAATGTTTTTAAAAGGACTTCGATTAAAGTACAGTTTTGCGGTGGCGCAACTGACTGATTTCCCATGCTTGATCCAACCAGCGCATTAGGAATGTGGTAAATAACTTTCGGTGTATGTTTGTTCTTAATTCTGGGGGAGTGCTCACTTCTGACGTAATCCGCAAGGCACATCCTTCACGTGTCAACTAGTGTGAGTGATGATGGCACATGAATAGATCTCCGGAGTTAAACCCAGTATATATAGATTGATAACGCTTCCAACGGTAATCTTTTTTAGGGGTCTGTAACGCACAAGGAAAAATCGGTACCCTTACAGAGTCACATTGTTTTAAATTATTGAATTAATATTAATTATTAATAGCAATTAATTGATAATTTAACTTTGTATGTTTATAATTTTATTTAAATGAATGGTGTACCGTTTAAGCATGTTACTATAAAAGTCTGTAAAAACATTAATACCTAGATTGAAAACATTATTGTTTGACGCTCCCGACCCGTGGTCCTACTACAGTTTGACCAACTGATCTTCGACGATGGATTTGACGACCTTAAAGCCTAGAGGTTAGTGACCCTGACTATGAGTCATGGATGTTATATGGATGTATATTTATCTACATTATATAAATAAGTATGTTTATCCGTTGCCTGGTACCCATAGCACAAGCTTTGCTTAGTTTGGGACTGGGTCAATTGGTGAAATTTGTCCCATGCTATTTATTTATTTATTTATTATTCTCTCTCTCTTTCCCTCAACCACTGGCTGAAGTGTTCCAGATAGGTACAAATTAAAACACAGTGTATACAATTATTAAAAGTACCTTAAAACACTTGCCGACGTTTCTTGTTCTGGCAATTAAGAAGAGATATATCGTGTTATTGGCGTCGTTAGATCTCCTATTACGCGTAAAGTACACACATATTCACATTTCTCCGGCAGGCTTGCTCAAGGCACGTGCCGAACTAATTTAACTTCGCCTTTCATTATTTGCTGTTGCTAAAGTCGAAGCTAAATAAAATGTACCTACAGACTTTATCTTCTATCTTCTATACAAAGATAAATTAATCGCTAAATGTGTTACTAAATGCAAAACTTGGGAACGGCTGGAACAATTTGGATGAACATTTTAAAAACTATTCTTAGAAGTCTTGCAAAGGTTCTTAAGAAGAGAAAAATTGAATTAGATTGAGAAGAAAGTGAATTAGCTTTTGATATAGAATGACATCAGTCGGATCAGCTCGTGTTCATTCACTTTTAACTTTTAGGTTACTTTAATGAAAAAGCATGCTGCGAAAACAAGCAGTCTAGAAAAATCGATAGGCGTATCGAAAATGCCTGAAAGAGCTTCTGGTCCACGAAGACGCTAGTGAAGGGTAACCTTCCTCTGTCACTAAAGCGTAAACTCGTCGATATGTGTATTCTTCCCATTTTGACCTATGGCGCTCAAACTTGGTCTTTAACTGAAGCTCAGAAGTCCAGGCTTGAGATCTGCCAAAGGGCAAAGTAGCGCAGTATTTTGGGTGTTAGTAGAACTGATCACATCAGGAACACGGACCTGTGCTAGAAAACCCGAGTCACGGATGTGGGGCAAAGATCGCTAAGCTGAAACAGGATCAGATGGGTCTTAATCGCTACCCATTGGGTTCCGGAAGATGCCCATCAAAGCGTTGGCAGACCCAGAAGAAGATGGCGAAATAACTTGGACGTATATCAAGTAGAGTGACAGGAGAATGCTTTCGACCGGAACGAGTGGCGGAAAAAAGTGGAAGCCTTTGCCCAGCAGTGGCAATTGGGCTAATACTATGTCGGGCCACATAAGAAATAGTCAATATTAATGTATTGTATTGTTGTGTAAATAATGTATTGTTACTTCAACAAGCATTAAGCAAATAATCGTCTTTATAAAAAAAACATGGCAGTTGCTTCCTATTGTGATAAGTGTACAGACTCTTTTTATTTGAAGATTTAGTTTAAAAGTTAGAGGAGAGTGGCACACCATTACGACTGTTCATATTCTCTATGTTTATGTTCTGTGGCAGGCGGTAGCTGCCTTTCATATTGTATTTCGGTTCGAGTATTTATTTATTTTATTTGATATTCGATAGTGTTTATGTAAGTTTGTTATTACTTTCTAATGTATCTTTTTATGTTTAGTTTATAGAATATGTGTAAATAAAGTTTATTGGATAAATTTTATTCCGTTATTTATGTATTATTTTATTATGGTTTTATAATGTACTTTAGTTGTTAATTTATTAAGTAGGTACTAATATTATTGTTTGCGCATAATAATGACTGCTTGCCTTTTTTTGTAAACTATTCCTTTCTGTATCAGGTTAGCTGGAAGAGATCTTAGGGATAAGTTCGCCTTTGTACTATTTTCTGTGTACTTCTGTATTTTTTAAATTTTTATGTGCAATAAAGAGTTTACATACATACATACATACTGTTGAAGATTAAAAGTTCGCATTTCCTTTATTTCAACCTATTCATGGATACATGCCTGAGTGATTTGAAAGGGAATGACTGTGGACTAAGAATGAGTGGGTTAACCATCAAATGCCTCCTATACGCCGACGACCAAGTGTTGTTGGCATCGTATATATAGTGACTAGGATAGAAAAAAGTATGCTTAGTTGGTTTGGGCATGTAGAGCGGATGGATGAAAGTAGACTAACTAAGCAGATCTATATGGGGAGTGCGAATGGTTGCGTTGGGAGGGGAAGGCCTAGACGGACGTTCCGAGACCAAATAGGAGACGTTTTGGAAAAAGGTCAGGTCAGGAGTACCCGAAACCGACGAGCATGTATGAAGAGATTGATGACTGTGGATGAAGCGAAAGAAATATGTCAGGATCGTAGCAAGTGGAATAAAGTAGTCTCTGCCTACCCCTGTGGGAAAGAGGCGTGACGGTATGTATGTATGTGTATGTATGTATTTCCTTTATATGAAAATTCGCAAAGAAACTCTCGAATCGTATTTCTTACAATGATAACTCTACTTTCCGATATGCCTGTGACATACGGCCGAAGAAATCCTTAACCCGTCAAGCGTCCAAGCGACTACAGTAGTCCCTAACTTTTTCGGGCGGGAAATGTCCTAGAGACTGCATTATGCATTCACGCCACTGGCCAGGTCTTTCTCCCTTGGAAGAGCCAGCGATAACTCGCTATATATGCTTCTCGCTCTCTCTTTAAGCCTCCCGCCCGAAAAAGTTAGGGACTACTGTAGTCGCTTGGACGCTTGACGGGTTAAGAACACCTTAAAAAGAGCACTTACTGCTCCGTGTCTGCTGATCGATTTTGTCATGATTATAAACCACAAAGTTACGACAACTTTTTGTGTGCTATCAAATATTTACGATCAAATCCACAACATCCGCCTCGTATAAAAGCGTACTTAAAAAAAAGAATATCCAAAAAAAGGATCATAGTTTGTTGTTAAGCCGCTTTTCCGTTTACTAGCGCTCGAAGCCCCATTCGTTTCGGTATTAAGTTTGTACTCAATGCATACCCAGGTTTTCTCTCTGAACTTTTAAAAGTTTACTATGAGCAAACTGTATACAAACTGTATATAGGTATGTATAAAAATATATGGCTTAAAGGTACACATTGAGTTAAATCCTATGTAGGTATAGCCAATCCACGGTTACGTAAGAAATAACGATTTTTCCCAGTGAATTTCAGTGAAGCCCATCGAGGGAATGGGCGAGTCTTAGGAATCATGTTATAGGCGATGCGGCTAGCAACTCATCACTATTTTGATTCCCCTTCCCACCTATACGCCTAAAATCATGCTAAACGTGGCCTTTAGGTCTTGTTACCTCAGGCTCTGTCTACCCCGTAAGGGATATAGACGTGATTTGTGTGTGTGTGTGTGAATTTCACGATGATAAATTTCAACGAGTAAAATGCATTCGCCATTGTTCCATAAATATGTTAGTACCTCCATTAAGTACTCCTTGGCTTAGACTGAGCCTGAATTCCTCTCATTCTCACTCTTTTACACAAACACAAACAGTGAATAAGAACATGATATATGGGAATAGCGGCACTGTGAAACTGTATAGAGTTTGGTTTACCGTATTCTCATACTTTTGGGTACGATAGGTTATCCATTTATTATTGTGTACGTCTGCTATCCTTGCGCTTAAATAACGCTGCAAGTATTCTTTACTATTTCACGATCAGAATGGGATTGAAAAAACTGTTTTTTCATTCATTCTTACCACAAAATGGGAACAAAATAACAGATCCCTCCACCCCATTCTGGGGCCTTACCATGTCTTAGTGCGATTCAATTCCGACTCACTTTAGGTTTTAGCTGTTATTTTTAATATGGATAGCGAAACTGAATCGGAATTCAATCGCATTAAGACGTCATCGCTCGCACCTCTGAGTTTTTCGAAATTAATGTGCGATATTACATTTAAAATTCACCATGAGCTTTTCGGTGAAGGAAAACATCTTGAGGAAAGCTGCACACATCTGCGAAGCAATGCAATGGTGTATGTGAAGTTCCCAATCCACTCTGGGCCCGCGTGGGAACTACAGCCCAAGCCTTCTCATTCTGAGAGGAGGCCTGTGCCCAGCAGTGGGACGTATCGCTCGAGATGATGATGAAGACGTCATAGTAAGGGCCGCGGTCTGGTAATAAGCTTAAATGTCATATTTTAGGGCGGCCACTGAGAATAATTTTGTAATATTTCAACCATCTTAATTTAGCTCATGATACCGTTGTCATGAGCAAAAACCATAAAATGTTGAGTTTATGGCGCGTGAAAGGCAGAAACAAGACTCACTAAATGTGGTCTGGCGTCGTCGGAGTACTTGGGGCAAATGTTAGCTACGAGGGCCACACCGAAATGATCGGGAATTGAGTACCTGGGACTGAGTTAGCGTAAGACCTTTTTGGTGACGTGAGTATTGGCTACTTACGATCAAAATGACGTTTATAACATTAAAAAAAAGTGTTTTGTTTTTTTTATTCTCATTTAAACTTGACAAGTCGATGAGCAAAGTGGACCTCACGCGAGAAAATTTTCGCGCCAATTTTTTTTACAACTTTCGTCACGGGTTATTGCAGGATGAGTGTGTCGCCGAGCTTGTGTTTATTTATAATGATGACGTATCAAACCAAACAACAATATATCGTTGGTATTTAGAGTTTCGGCGAGGTCGTTCCTCTCTCAGCACCGTACCTCCTACCGGTCGACCAAAAACAGGGGTAACGGGCGAAAATGTGGCGGCCGTGCAAAAAAATATTTTAGAGCACCGACATATTACCTATGAGCAGATACGAGCGACTATGGGCAATGGAATGACTGCAATTCAAAAGATTTTGCACGATGGACTAGGTGTCAAGAAGCTTGTTTCTTACTGGGTGCCTCATAATTTGACTAAAGAGCAAAATGCGGCTCGTGTTGATTGGTGCCGCTTTACTTTAAAACGCTTTAGTGGAGGAACGTCAAAAGCCGTTTATAACATCGTCTTAGATGACGAAACATGAATTTATTCATATGAACCCGAAACAAAACGTCAGTCGGCAGTTTGGGTCTTCGAAGATGAGGTGAAACCAACGAAAGTGATGCGTTCCCGTAGCGTTTCTAAGAAAATGAGCGCATCATTTGATTCCAAAAAGGGACATGGTGACTACAATTCCACTACAGGAAGGCAGAACAGTTACAGCAGATTGGTACACCTTGGTTTGTTTACCAGGATTATTAGCCAAATTCCGTGGAGGCAACGCTACTCGTCGGGTCATCTTGCATCATGATAACGCGAGCTCCCATACTGCTCGCAAAACAAAAGACTTTTTAAACTGGGAAAAAGTTGAGTTGATGTCTCATCTTCCATATAGGCCCGACCTGAGTCCAAACGATTTTTTTACTTTCCCCAGAATTAAAGATATGTTGCGTGGTGAACGGTTTAAAGACCCTGAAGCGGCAGTAGAAGCTTATCAATCGGCCATTTATGAAGCAGCTACTTCCGATTGGAATTATTGTTTCAAAAATTAGTTCCAAAGAATGCAAAAGTGCATTAATTGCAGGGGAGAATACTTTTAAAAACAATAAAATATAATTTAGGTACAATATGCGTGTAGTTTTTTTTATTCCCGATCATTTCGGTGTGACCCTCGTATAAACGAAATTGTGACAGTCCTATAATCTTATTGTGTTGTCTAATTACTAACATCATTGTGTATGCCACGCAAAATGGTGTTGTAAGTAAGACTAAATACGTGTGCTTAAGTTGATTTAGAACCAGAACGCCTTAGTAAAAAAAATTGGTACCTATAAAAATAACCGAGATATAAACATATTAGAGATTTGTCTCCATCTTTTTCTAGAAAAACGGAATTTTGAATTTTAATATGAAGTTTATGTGGGCGTTGTGACAAATAACGTCACATGTCATACAGGGTCTCTCTTTCTAATCGCCGACTGATTAGTAGTTTAAAACTCTTACATTTTCCGTTTTTCTTGACCGATTTTACTTTTTGTCACATTTTTTCCTATATTTTCATATTTTATTGAGAAATGTGATATTTTTTTTTAATGCATATTCTCCATTACAAAACATAATTTTGCCAGACGCCATTATGGAACAATATAGAATTGTCAAATCAAAAAAATATCCTGCTTTATCGCTTACAAGCTGTTGCCCGCGATTTTGTCTGCGGAGAATTCGTTTTGCGCGCGCCCGCCGCGGTATACAATTTTCCGGGATGACAACTATCTCTTGTCTTTTCCAGGATCTCAAAAAATCTCTATACCAAATTTGACCACGATCACTAGAGTATTTTACGCGTGAAACCGTAACAAACAAACAAACTCACACTCGCATTTATAATATTAGTACGGAATGTTAGGATGAGCGATCTCTATAAGACGATCCTTGGAACTACGTTTGTTCTATTATCGCGGCGTGATCAATTGTGATTTCAAAGATCACATTCCTGATTGCGGTTTCAAACAACTTGACATTTTGTTACAAATCAAAGGGTTAGATGAAAACGGATCTGCTTCGGGCTATTTTCACTTACACAGGAATTCTCGTGCTAAATTGGCAGAAAAAGATTTTGCCTGTTAGACTCTTATTTGAATTAAGAGAGCGTCCACTCCAATTTCAACAACCCCTAATTAAGAGGTAATTCGCCTTTTAATGACGGCTTATTTCGGTTCCCTGTTTAATTCAGACGGATTTCAATCACTTAAACGCTCTTTTAATTAACGGTGCTAAAATATTAATTGTCATGCTGGGAATTAATTAATTTATATTCATGCCTCGCTTGTAAAGACATGTCTTCGGTTTTATTACTTAAAAGATAGACGAAATGTAATTGTAGTGAAACATAAAAAGTAAAATTAAAAACTTATCCCTTAACCGGCGACTTACAAACGTGTAATTAACGGTGTTAAAATATTAATGATCATTCTGGGAATTAATTAATTAATATTTATGCCTCGCTGTATACTCGCAACAAAATACATGCTTGTATATTTCGTACGGGCGTACACATATTTTACCCAGACTTACTTTCTGACTGTACAGATCGTAATGAGGTAAGTATTTTATAAAATAGCTTAATTAATAAAGAGCAATTAATTTTACTAAGTAGGATCAAGCAGCAATATAATACGATCCAAATTAGTGTGAATTAACGTCGTGACGAGTTACCCTAGCCAAACAATCCATGTATTATTTATTATAGAAATATCAGTTGTCATTTGGCGACGCTTTGATGACGTCTGATTTGTGTAGGATACGTCACAGCTTTTAAAAATATGATGCTATCGAAATTCTAAAATCAAACAAGCATAGGTGTCTGCCAGGAAGCAACATCCATTGCATTGCAGAGAATTTTAGCTGAGACGGGATAGTCCGCCAGATGTTCCGACGTTCACTATTTTAGAGTTCTACTCCACTTTCGATTCGATAACTTTTAATATTGATACAAAGATAAAGTGACAGGATGACTAGGGCGCATTTATACCCAGTTGCAAAAAAAATACTATCACGTGTGTTGGGGGAGGCCTATGTCCATTTTTTATCCAAAGCACAAAGCACACTGTACTCTTGGCAAGAGTTACTGAAAAATATACATTATAGTTGTAGATAATAATAATATTCGCTAAACAAAGTCTCAAGCCATGTTAAACCTAAATATGCAGAAATAAGTTCGCATTATGATGCCTTCGACAGAAAACTTTTTTTGTCGCTTCCCGCTACCCATTGGCGTCCTTCCAAAAGATATTGGCAATTTTGGCTTCCAGTCGGTTTCTGCGATTTGTGACCCCTCCAGCGAACGAAATGACGATATTTAATTCTGCTCCTCTATTCGGAAGACTGTTAAAAGTCGTTCGCAAGCGGAACGCACCAACGTCGAGCGCCGAAGGCAGCGTCTTATTAAAGTCACTTATTGAAGTGATAATGAAGACGGCTGCAGCCCGGCCGTTATAAAAGCTTTATGCCTCTATATTACATCGAGCTATTCCACAATTGGTATCATCCTTTCAGGTAATTGCATCACAATATTACTAGGACTACAGAGGGTGTACAATCTTGTAAGTACCTATGAGGTCTCAATGAAAGTCGGTTTTAAACGTGAATTTACTATATTCTCACTATCTCTTTCTAACAAATGCAATAGAAGAGCTTAACCAACCACTTTGCTAAAACGGAATATCTTTATCTTTAGCATGTTGGATTCGGGGGCAACGCCATCTCCCGGCGAGCGCGGAACTACATTGGAACAATCTATAGATTATACAGAGGGCGTGATGTAAAATTCATTCTAAAGCAATGTAACGTATAGTAAGTTTTCGGACAAAATACGTCTGCGCTAACTCGTTTGCGTTAAAATGACTATTACTATGAGAATATAGTCGGTTGCCGATAATGCCGATACGTGTCGCTTGAAATCGCTGCCAATTTGCCCGTACTCGTACCTAGTAATTAAGATGTTAATAAGTTGAACGTGTTTGAGACGTTTAAAAAATTACACGAGAGCTTCAGTATTTTCCATTTAAAAACCGCTACGAAAGTAGCTGCCTATGTGATACTACTCATTTGTTTTCTGACGATTCAAATTAAGTAACTTCCATATTTTTGTTATAACTTACGTTTCAGAGTCAAGTGTTTGTACATTTTAAGTAGAGATTAAATAACATTAAAGTTTAAAAAATTACCCCCCCCCCCCCCCCACATATGAAAATGAAACGATTAACAATACGGAAATAAAAAAGAACAACCAAACGTGCCTAAGAACTACTACAAACTGTGTATAGAATGAAAAAAAATGTATCGAAATCAGTCCATCCGTCTACGATGTCACAGACAGACACACACACAGACATCGCCTACAAACTTATAATACCCTTATACTAAGTATTATAATTATTTACATTCATCATTAATTTAATATGTCATATTTCTTGAACTTTAAATTTAATTTATTGAATTATAAGGCCAATTGACGTTTTTAGCTTTGCCAGGAAGAAGTCTTAAATTAATTGATTAAAACGGTGTTCAAATGCTAACCACGTTCGAATGAACTGGAGCCATTAGCGATAAATTGCACTCAGGATGCGAGTCAAATAATAAGTAATCTAAATTCTCAGATCACCGAAGTCGATATTAAGTACTATTTGGCATTTTAACATGAGATTTGACCACTAAAGCAAGATTTTATAACACTGCAACTAAAAACAGTAAATACGTCGTCAACGTATACCACAGCCATCGGCCCCAAGACGCTCTTATTTTCTTATCAACTTTTTGTCCTGACTTTTTCAACTTTCACGTTGTCCTCTCGAGATCATACAACATAATGTTCTTTTTCGTATCGTTATCCACAAATAGAAACATTGCTCGAAGCGTGAGGTCTACGATAAAAGAGATTAACTTGATTGCCAAAGTTCCGATAGATATCTGCCAGTCTCGTTCAATTTGTCTTTGGAAATAAATAATTATATTGCTTCTAGCGATCTGCCCTGGCTTTGCACAAGTTATTAACTATACGTATAACCCTCTTGAATCATTTTATTTAGTAATGAAAACCGTATTAAAATCCGTTGCGTAGTTTAAAAGATCTGAGTGTACATAAATTATACAGACGACGCGGAGCGAATTATTCTGTTTTTTTTGTACAATAAAGAGTTATACATACATTCTTTGTTTTATTAGTATAAAATTTTGTAGTTTCTTCTTCTTCTTCTTTTCTAATATGGCCCCATCGAACCATGCGATGATTTCGCCAATGTCAAGGTAATAAATACAGTATTCAAAAATCTTGTGACAAAAATGTCGGCAACGTTGTACGGTAGAACATGGTCATAAGACCCCCCCCCCCCCCCCTGTCGGGCTCTTAGCCAACGGATAATGATATCCCTCGGAGACCGCCAGGAAATCATTAACCGGTGCCCAGGGTGCACCGGAACAAGCACTGCACTTCCCCTCGGACAGATCCAAAAACGAACCGCAGCTCTTGATCACACGCGGAGGTAACCCGACTCGCACCCCTTTTGTAGTTTCATATTTGAAAGAAGTATTAAAATGACAGTTACTTATGGACAATCAAAATTGTTTATACTTGTAAGTTCACGTCTAAAAATAACGTATAGTAATTATATCGCCAAAGTTTTGAGAGTAAAGTGACAGTAAATTTTTGTTAAACCTAAGCGACATTACAAACAAGTAGGTACTTAAAGAACACTCTTTACTGTAGTTAGAACAGGGTATAGTTTGTTTCATGTAGGTCAGTTTGTAAGGGTACAGTCAACGTTAAACCAAATGCTAACTTTTCGTAGCTCGTCGCTTTACAGCTCAAAGCACTTACGACGAGAGTTGCATTTCAAGTTTTTTTGCAAATTTTTTTTTGACACTTTTTGTGGAAGTACAAAGTATACGTAATTATGTAGTTCATGTGTTCTGGTTAAAATTTGTTACGTTTCCTAATAAAAAAATGTACCAAAGTAAAACTGCCCCTCTACCCCGAAGGCGTGGTCTCAATTAATCGGTCTACTTATACTGCGTAGCTTAAGTGGAAATATAGTGTCGCGTTCATTAGACGAAATTCACAAAGTCCAAACAATGATCGTCTAAAACCCCAAATACACAGACATACCATGACGCTTTACCTTCTAGTTAGAGGTAGGCTGAGACTCTATGTTCAACTTGCTACGATTCTGACATACCTCTTTCGCTTCATCAATGTTCATACATGCTCGTCGGTTTAGGGTACCTGACCTTTTCTCAAAACGTACGAGTATGTCAAAACTGCAAATACCTTACTCGAAAAATCTCCACAACATAAGTACAGTTTGAACTGCACCCGCTCAATGTGTCGGGGAATGCTTTTCAAAGTTTTTATTATTATGAGTATGAACGTGAGTCCCTCAACCCGTGTAATTTCGTTATGTCTCATCCCACTCACGTACACAGATGTACTTAAGGGCAGCACTGTCGCTCATTGTGACGCCGCTATCCCCACGATTTGATTAGAGACGAGGAAAAAGCTGAAATGCAATAACCTAAGTTTTTGTGATGTACTTGGCAGTAAAACTATATTGTAACTACTCTTGCATGCGATTTTTATCCAAAAACAATTGTAAGTCAAACGCTTTTACCGGCTGCTAAAATGTCGTAGGTATTATGTTCTAGGAAATCATGTATTCGATGCCTTGTACTTATGCTACAAGCTGTGTCTAAATTGACCTAGTTCAGTTGATGTAAATTTGGCTCATAATATTTAAACTAAATACGTATACATAATGAAGTTGTAAATTTTATTGAATTTTAAACAAACCTCCATCAGCGTTTACGATTGTGTAGAGATTTATTAGGGTGTATACGTTAAAGGATCTTCATTTTCTTAAGTTTCAAATTTTACCCACTTCCAGTCGTCAAAACGACTTGTAGCACATTTATGTTACACTAGCTTCTGCCCGCGACTTCGTCTGCATAGAATTATACATAAAAAAATCCTCTTGAATTACTCTATCTATTAAAAAAAACCGCATCAAAATCCGTTATGTAGTTTTGAAGATATAAGCATACATAGGGACATAGGGACAGAGAAAGCAACTTTGTTTTATACTATGTAGTGATAAAAGACAATGCCAGTGGAGTGAACAAATACTACACTCAGCAAAATAACAACTCGCGTATACGTTTATATTTTAACAAAAAAAAAAAAAAAGTTTAATTTGTACGGGGGCCGCATTACGCGCCCCAGTCGTCGTTTGCGCCGACAAATTTTCGGGCGGTCACCAGATGCGTAATGTTGCGGATGTAGGCTTATTATATTTGAGTAAATACACGCCACGTTTGTTTCAGCAAATGGCACAGTGTTTGCTTTGTATTTAATTTTAATTAGCTAAATATTCCTTTTACGCGCGCCCTCGTAGTGTCAAAGAGCTACATTACTTAATATGCTTCCAACGTTTATTGTTTCAATTTATGCTAACTTTTTTCTACAATCATGCTTTTACTTACATGCTGGTCTGGGAGCAAAGAAAAAACATAGAATGTACCAATTGCTTCTATTCCCGCGCATATGGTAAAAGCCCATTGAGGGAATGGGCGAAAGAAGTCTTAGGAATCATGTCATAGGCGATGCGGCTGGAAACCCATCACTATATTGATTTCCCTTTCCAGATATACGCCCTTAATCATGCTAAGCGTGGCCTTAAGATTTTCTTACCTTAGGCTCTGTCTACCCCGTAAGGGATAAAGACGTGATATATATATGTATGATTATTTTAAAAGTGCTTGATGATTTTTCTATTGATAGGAATAAGCATTCTTAGCTACAGAAAAAAGTTACAGATTTTTCTGTTGAACTATGTAGGTATTTTATAAAAATAAAAACATTTTACTCAGATTAGAAGTACATACGTCCATAACATCACTACATAGTATAAAACAAAGTCGCTTTCTCTGTCTCTATGTCCCTATGTCCCTATGTCCCTATGCATGCTTATATCTTCGAAACTACACAACGGATTTTGATGCGGTTTTTTTTAATAGATAGAGTGATTCAAGAGGAAGGTTTTTATGTATAAGTCTACGCAGACGAAGTCGCGGGCAGAAGCTAGTCACAAATAAAACAAAATGGATGCTTGAATCTATGGTACACATTGACATTTATCACTGACGTTAACAGGAAAGCTCTCTCGGAAGCTGAAAGAATCAACGGCTAAGTGGCGCCATCTGTAACCAATCGGTTTTACTACTACCATGCATGGGGAATTTAAATAAACCACACATGTACTTTGTGCTGCAAATAGTTGCAATCTAATTAGAATCTTCTGAGCTCACTCATATAATTGCTTTGATCAATTAGAAACGGCATTGTCATCCAATATGTCGTCTATTGTGTTACTGAGTAAACACTGTCCTTGATTGAAAGCTATCTAAATGCATTAGTAAACACGTGTAACACTTGTCTTGATCAATGCGGGATGGCAGTGACTTTGTATCGAAGTGTATCTGTGACTGATATCGTGAATCAAAATGTGGGCTAGCGCGTGTGAATTTGCCACTAGAGGCACAAATGTCGCAAGACATTCACTTTTCACTGGTTTTGGCGGGCTTGGTGACATAAATTATAATTTCTTTCATTTACCTGTTGAAAAGTGATCTCCTTCGCAAAATTATCGCAAATATGGATTAGGCGATGAATGTGAACGCTTTGAAAGCGGATTTTATTTTCCGAACAAATGGAACTGCACAACATTGCGGCATAGCTACTCGATTGATAGTATAATTAATAAACTTAATGAGATTCAAGATTTAAAACTTTGTTTCGGCGCCTATCTTATAAAGTCGCCTTTGATAGCTTTACCTCTGGACCATGTTGATGTTGATGTTGGGTGGGGACGCCTAGCTGGGTCTGGCGGGCTGTCGATCTTTTGTGGCGATCATTCAGCCCAATTCCCCTTGGTTGGAGCCGCCGGTTACTGTCTCAGCAGCGCTCCCACACAGCAACTCTTCTAGAATCTTCTTATTATCCTGCCGAACATATGGACATCTTTTAGTTCGACATCCTTTAGCTCGTCGACCTGCAGTTCGTCACTCCCGAATGCTTCACGCCGCGCTGCCGCGTACATGACGCACTCGGTGAGGACATGTTTGCTTGTCTCCTCTTTCCCACAGCGTGGGCAGGAGGGATCGTTCTTTATACCTATTATGCCTAAGTGCCTCTGGACTTTAGTCAACAGTGGCACCAACTGGTGAGCAAAGAAACAATAGTCCCCATTCCATCCACTTTCTATCAAGTCTCATTCTTGCGTCGATGCTGAGACTCGTAATTATCTCTCTCATTTTCGCGATTTATTTGTTGCCATCTGCCTCTATCCGAAGCAGAGTAAAAGCACCATGGACAGTAGTATCAAGAGCGGTGCGTATCTGGTCGGTACATTGCACAAGGCTTCTCCCTTTTGACCCTCTGATCTCCAGCTTGCCAGTGATCATCAGTTTCTAGGTTATCGAAATCCCTTCTTGTGATATGGCTGGATTATTCCAGGACTCTACTTAAATAGTAGAGAGTCATTCAAGTTAATTATGAACGTGACGTTGTTCAAGTTTCTCCGCAGCTGCCTGTGCTGCGCAAACTTCTACTCTTCAAAAGTCTACTGTCTCTTGGAATATAATATTAAAGCGAGATTGTGCAAATGTGAGCAACGAAACGATTTTTATGACAGCAAAGTATTCTAATACATTCTTAGTAATATGTATAAAAAAAAGTACAAAATTCTTTTTCGATCCCAAGCCGCCTCCACGTTTGCCGCTGTAGGACGATAAAGCGAACTTGGGTATATTTACATAGTTATCTGTATCTTGGGATACCGAATTTGCTCCACACGTTTACGACTAAATGTCTCCCGGGGTTATTTATATCTCTCGAGCTAAATTCAAAACACTAAAATAAATCTGTGGTTACATGAAGAGGAATTTAAATTTATCGCGCCTAAGCCTCTATTCAACGTACTCGTAGTTTGGGGAAAAAGAAGGCGAGACAGTACTTTTGTCTGAGTTGCCAGTTTTGACTTTTATAAGTTCAAAGGCCTGATAATGATTAATAGTGTTTATTTTGATTTTGTTGTACCCTGTAGGTAGAGGTATCTTAAATTGAAAATATTTAATACATAAATCACGTCTTTTTCTCTTATGGGGTAGACAGAGCCTAATACCTATAAGCCACGTTTAGCATGATTGTGGGCGCATATAGGTGGAAAAAAGAATCAAAATAGTGATGGGTTGCTAGCCGCATCGCCTATAAAAGTTGTGATTCCTATGCCCATTCCTTCGATGGGCATGTACCATCTGCGCGGGAAGAGAAGCAACTGATACATTCTATGTTTTTTCTTTGCTCCCAGAGCAGCAAGGAAGCAGTCTTATGAAAAAACGTGCCTAAAATTCCCGCCAACAGGAAAATTAATTGCACACTTATAATTTATACGTATAGACAAACGGCTCCGGGCAGAGGAAATAATTCAGCGGCAAATAACACGATAACCCCAAAGTTCTAATTCCGTAGACAGTGTCGCGGCCGGAATAGTTTAGGTATAATTCAATTATTATGTGAACCTCGTAGAAAATAGGGCGAATTCCCATCCCTAATGCTAACCCTTTTCGTTACGTTAATTAATTATTTGGGGTGGGCATAAAAAACTGAGGTGCGAATGTCATAACGTCATAGTTTACCGCCGTAAGTGTTATCGGTAATTAGGAGACGGGTTCACGCCTTTTAGAAGAGATTATGAAATAGTTTGTGCAAGTGACTCACGGCTAGTTTTTTTTTAAAAGTATGACAAGGAAGGATAAGGAACAAGTGAGTCACCTAGGATTGTAGAGATGGCCAGCCTAGACTATCTTACTCTCCACGGCGGAACACAGCTGCGCAAAAACTGCTGCTTGGCGGCTAGAATGGCAAGTAAGATGGTGGGTAGCGATCCGGGTGGACCTTGAAGTTGATCCTACCACCCTCACGCGCAACCGTGTCCCCTTTTTTGCATTGTGAACTTGGCGGACAGTGCTGAGACACTGCCGTGTGGCTAGATGATACTCGTAGATTTCATAAGCACTCAAGTAAATCAACTGGATTCTGTCATCGGCACCCTTTGACTTGTTTGTGAATGGATGGGATAAAGTTTGTCGCACATGTCTGGGATTCTGCTGGTGATGGATAGAAATGAAGTTTTCTCTTTCACTTTATAAATAACCGTATAAAAGTTGTATTCCCGTCCTTTTCTTGTATCTTCTAATTTTTAACGTTTATTAATTTATTAATATACAAACCATTAAAAACTAAATAATAATAAGGATCACTAAAACTACGAAAGTTCATTCAAAGTAAATTATGTTACAAATTATTAAAAATTGAATATTGAATTATCTTCTAATTGAATGTTGCATTTAGTGTAAATCTGTGTTACTTTACTATGTAAATTTTATTTCACTTAATAAAATCTATACGAATTTTACATACGCGAAAGTGTGTATTCAGTGTGAGGTCTTCATGCTGCTTTAAATCACTAATCTGTTTAATCCGGAATTCGGTATATAGAGATAGTTTCAGCCCCGAGTAAAAACATAATAATGATAGTTCTTATCCCGGAAAATTGTTTAGTTCCCACGTGATAGCGATAAGCAAATTCTACGCAGACGGAGTCGGGGGCAACAAGCGAGTTACAAAACTGGCGATCCAGCTAAGTAAAAACCTTTGAAATGTAGGGGCTTTGTGTAACAGAATAATAATAAAAAATAACGTTTATGCGTTATGCCCACGTGACGATCGCACGGGCAATAGAGTTTTATTTAAATTTGACGCAGCAAAAGACTCCGTTCCACCTTTTTAGAGTTCCCGTTTAACTGTTAAGCCGAACCGCACCGAACCGCAGACCAAATAAAAAGTCAAGACGGAGTTCTGCAAACAGCAATGTGTAAACTACGCCCTGCCGCGTGCAAGGGTGCGTGTCTCAAGCAGTTTGTTTGGCGAAGTTTGGTTGCACTTGTGCGCGTGAAACTATACGCATTCGTCAAGGCGTTGTTTTACCTAGCCTCACTCAGCCGCTTGCAGGACCTTTATTTTGAGATTCGTTCTTAATGTTTTTTTTTTAAAGCACTTTTATTCTTAAGCGTTAAGTCTAAGTACCAAGCAATAAGAGCGAATAATAAATTTTCGGTAATATAAAAATATTGCAATAGTATACCTATTTACTTTCACATATTGATCGGTATTATGCAGAATTCCGAAAAGCTATTCTTTATTTCTTATTTCCCGTACTACAATGCAGTTAAGATGAAATAACATGCAAATCAGTTTCGAATTTAAAAAGAAATAATAAAATTCAAGACTTCGATTTAAAAGTTAAATCATGTTCCAAAGTCATTTAAAAACAAAATACGCAATCACGTTCGACATGAAAAATCGTTTCGCGCTTGCCGCGAGTGTCTCGCTCGTATTGGAATAATTAGTAAGGGACGTATAATTTCGCATCTTAGAAGTTGAGCTAGCCATGCTGGTCGCCTGAAATTAGTTGGTCACGTCTGTATGCCAATGGCAGGCCCCATAACAATAGACGGCTCGTTAATTGCCTGTCAAGTGCAATTTTACCTCGCTGACTGTATTTTGATGGGTTACTTTTGACGGTGGTAATTGTTCCTGGAACGAGAATAGACCTCCTCGCAAAAGAGTAGAAAGCGGACGTAAAACGAACTAAATGTTATCACACAAAATTGTTGCCATTTTCAAGCGCTTTATGTCGAACATGACTGTGTCAGTTCCATCGAAAATGACGCCTTCGTTTAATTTTATCCTGTTTGAACCTTTTATTCTATGTTAACCATTTTGTGCCGTTCTTTGAAATGCAACAAATCGCCTAGTAATAATATTAAGAACAATAGAAATGATAGAATTAAATAGCCTGAAAATTTTGATTTAGATACTTTAATAGACGTAATTTTAATAGACTACCCACCTGCTATGGGTGGTGTAGGGGTATAGCACGCGTCACGGAATGACGAGGATCCGGGTTCGATTCCCGGCCATAGATTTACTTTTCGGATTTTTCTATGTGTTTCTATGTATTTGGTTCTATGTATTTTCATTGACATTTAGAAAGTCATGAAATTGATAAAAGTCCATTTGTGTCTGATTCAATGTATGCCAACGATATTCTTTGTTCGCTTGCTAATATAATTCTATAAGAGAAAAATGTTCCGATATTCTTCTTCTTCCTCTTCTTATTTGTGGCGTATCAAGTCGTTATAGCGACGGCAACTTCGCCAATGTCAAAATAACAAAAATATGATTAAAGTCTTGTGACAAAATGTCGGCAACGTTGAACGGTAATGGTCAAAGCTCTTAGCCAACGGTCAATAATAATATCCCTCAGCCATTGCCCAGGGTGCACCGCACCAAGCACTGCTCTTCCCCCCGGACGGATCCAAAAACGAACCGCAGCTCTTGACCACACGTGGAGGTAACCCGACTCGCACCCCGTTCCGATATTATAAACCAGCTTTTATAATTATTTTTGTACGCGCTAGTAGGCAGCTATATTTATTAAACAAGCTTTTCGTATTGTCAATCAATCTGCCAGTATAGCTTTATACAAATAACGGCTAATCTGATTATACCAAAATTCAGTGCAGAATAGATTTGAGAAAAACCTGGAACAAACCCAGTGCGAACACTATTTTATTATTCAATTACCGGTGTGACAGACCGGTTGACAACGAAGTACTGCTAAAAGGTTTTTTTTCGTTCAGTGGCTTTGTAATTTATATGTGCATAAACTTATACACGCTATACTTTTTTGTGTTTCATTATTTCACTATGAAACCGGTACAAATTTTATTTGTACTACCGAAATTCAAAAAGCGGGATTTGTTGATCATCTTTATTGATTTATAGAGAAACCGGAGGCTAAAAGTTAAAAATTCCGAAAGCACGTTCGAACAAGATCCTAGACGTCCGAAGATATTGGAAATATGTGCGTTTTATTTATGCACGAACGTTTATTTGTACTTTAAGTAGGTATTATGAATTTTTGACGCTATAACACGTACCTTTAAAACCTTACCTCTTGGCGATCTGACAATGTCGTTAGTGGTTTCTCGTACCTTTTGGCCTACCGTCGCTACCTTCCATAATTCCTCAATCACAGTTGATGCCTAAGTAAGCATCTCTGATATCTTTCATACCCTCCCTCT
Organism: Pandemis corylana; assembly: GCA_949127965.1. Taxonomy (NCBI): domain Eukaryota; kingdom Metazoa; phylum Arthropoda; class Insecta; order Lepidoptera; family Tortricidae; genus Pandemis; species Pandemis corylana. The sequence continues at coordinate 6,885,023 of OX421866.1, read as the reverse complement.
GTCATAAATAAAGACTTCATCAACTCCTAAATCAACAATAGCATCGACTGTAAACATGCAATAAAATTTCAATTTGAACGCATGCAATAAGCAATTTGAAGCTTGGAACACAATCGTTGCGTCACAGCTTTATTTCGTTCGCTACTCTGTGCATACGTAGGCGGGGTCTAAACGATTATTTGTTCCGAAGCCGCAGGACTGACCGGACTCATTTACGATCAGCCCAATAAACCTGGACGCAGGAAAATCCGTGGAGTTTTTCCAATGTGAGCCAAATTTAAACTATGAGTTTATGCTTTTTTAAAGGATTTCCGATATCAATACTGCACTGTATGAAATAAAAAAGTTGAAACGTATTGGGAACTAAAATATCAGAAAATGAGTAACTTGGGGCGGTTACCTCGAGGCAAGGTCATCTCTTTTTATGGCAACACCAATGCGTTAGCCGAGATGTTCTACGGTCATCTGTATTTCTTTTTCAAACTTGGAGCTAAGTCGTTCCTACTCCAAACATCAGAAAAAATATTATCAAAGGTTGCATTTTAATATACTTGCCTTGTAAAAATAAGGATTTCAAACGAAAAATATAAATACGCAACAGAGTGCATCTTGTTTTTCTTGTGGCTTTTAAAATGTAACATTTATTGTAATTTTGTTCGTATCGCTCTCGACTCATCTTGAGAGTTATCCGTCTGCGAGGCAGAGAAAATAAGTTTTCTGGTCAAGAAAATATATGAAATTGTGAACACACTATGTGCGGTGAAAATAAACCCTTCGATCGCTTGTTTATCGCCCCCGTCTTCAAGTTATGGCAAAAATAGCTGCCATCTTTAATGCACGTATATTAAAAAAAAAGTTGATTCGGTATTAATAAATTCATGAATAAGTACGGACCAAAAATTGAATTAGATTACTGTTTTTTCAATATGTTTGAAACTTTTTATTCTGTCTCAAAAAATCAGGACGTTAAATATTTTGAAAAAATATTTAAGAATCAGTTCGATGTGTTTCACTACTTTTCACCAATACGTTCCCGCATGTTTTCATTTCCTTGAAGCAATTTTCCGCACTACAGGATGTTTGGCTTAGCTTTTCCAATTTCCTCGTGCTATAGGCTTTAAAAGTTTCAGATTTTCGTGCTAAGGGCATTTTAACGTTTTCAAGCTAGAGTGCTCACGAAGATCACAACCCATGCTTGGCTGCAGGCTAAACTTTCAGAGTGAAGAATACGTATTACCTACCCGACATCTATGTATAAAGATGTGGGAACATAAAAATATATTACAACAATCCGAATATGATTCAACACTCGCATGAATTCATTTTCAATAAATTAACATTTTCATTGCCCTTTACGCGTCATTGAATTGGGAAATAAAGACTCATTCAAATGTTTTGATTGAAAATTTCCCTCTCGGGGCTCCCTACATGGACAGAGGATGAAATAATTTTCTCATTCAATCTATAATTTCGATCAGTATCTGAAAATTATAAGTAAAATGACGATGTCACCATCGTTTACAAAATCCATTCAGCAGTATTTGTGTGAAAGAGCAACAAACATCCAACCGCACAAAGTTTCGTATTTATAATGCGTACTTTTTCCCACCGTGACGGATAGTCTATTAGATCTGGTAGTTTGAATTCTACGATTTTAATTAACTACATAGTTACCTACCAAGGGACTTAAAAAAAATCATTATGGTCTCCGGTAGAAATTCATTTTTTTGTCGGTATTGATATTTTGAGTCGATGGTGATTTCGTCACTGAAACCGAGGTATGATCATGAGCTGTTGTCGATTGTAGAAAATTTTCATAGTAAACGCGTTGGCTTCAAAAACAGATATTCAATTGTGGATCAGAATTGATATTTGCTGCAAAAAAGCAACGTATTTCAGTTCTCATCAAAATCGCTTGAATAATGCATGTGGTGTAACCATCACCCAGGAAATATATTGAAATGAAATGCAGTTATGATAGATACAGGTAGATACACTCGTAGTCTGATGGATTTGACTAGACAAGTTGTTTAATTTTTTTCCGTCATTTACTGTAAGAATGAGATGTGACGGAAATTGATTCTAAGACAGAACAAAGCCGGGTCAGCTAGTTTCAATATAACAATACATAATGTCACTAACATCCAGACAAATGCGAAATAGACTCAAACATAAACACAAAAATAAATTGGCATATGTTTTTTTGCTATTCCTTTTACATTTACCCTGACTACACTGGATTCCATTTAATTTGAAATTAATTAAGACACTCCCGGAGAATGAATAATTTGGGTAGCAACCTAACTTGTTTTACGAAATCAAGAAACCATTTAATTATTAGTGTCCGACCGAAGTTTCGGTTTCGGTTTCGGTTTCGGCCAATTTCGGCCAAAAAAGTGATTTCGGCCGAAGTTTCGGTTTCGGCCAGAATCCGGCCGAAACCTTCGGCCGGGCCGAAATTACTTCGCGGCCTCTCGCGACTCTCGCATCGGGAGCATTCGGCTTAATTGGCATTGTTCATTTTTTTTAAGCTGTGCCTTTAACACCTTTATTTGATAAAATGGACTATTTCAAGCAACTAATTTGAATATTATGCTTTTACGTAGCTTTGTTAATTAATAATAAATATTTTTTCGCTGTTTGATAATTCGTGAATTTAGACAGAATCCCAATCGCCTTCGTTCGGTTGGCTATAAAAAAAACGGCTTTGTCTATGGTTTTTATCGATTTGACAGTGACACGTGACAGTTGCCTTAGCTAAACTTTTTTTTAAATTTTTGTGGCAAACATTCGATGCTGGATTCTGTCTAAAAACCGGGTCGTTCGGTTGACCGTTGACAAAGGTTCAAAGTACTTTAACAAAAATATCTGCAATCATAAAGTATTTTTGAAATCGGACAAGATAAATCGGATAAATGATGGTTTTCCTCGAAATGGTTTTCGAATTGGAGCATACTAAAAAAAATGAACAATGCCAATTCGGGCGCGTAAAGTAAAAGTACAAATTGAAATATGTACTCTAAGCTCCAGGAAGAAGGACTACAAAATATTCCGAAACATGTCGAGCATCACTCGACTTTTTATACGTGAGTTATCCGTTTGTGTAATTATGATTAAAGTCTCACGGTAGTTTCATGTACCTATATCTATTTTCATTAAAAATAAACGTTTTTTATTTTGTTTAACAAAAAAATAAACGTTCTCAAATAAGAAATCCTTGCAATAACCTTTTCCTTACGATTTGTACAGTAATTTTGAATATTTTGATACATCTTCAAAAATTTCGGTTTCGGTTTCGGTTTCGGCCGAAATCAGAAAAAAACCGAATATTCGGTTTCGGTTTCGGTTTCGGCTAAAAATCGTGTTTCGGTCGGACACTATTAATTATACATTTCGTCATAAATTATTTGATGAATGAACGTATGCGCACTCTTCGTATAGTCGTTCTATTTACGAACGTATACTTTTCTGTTGTCCGCAAGAAATGTTTATTGTTTGCAACTGAAAAAAAACGTTAAGATTATTTCATGCATTTTCTAAAAAAGTGGCTTAAATATATAATTATAGTAATTTGAATAAGACGAAATGATTCGACAAAAACATTGTCATTGAACAAAAATCCAATATAGACCAGAATTTAAGATTTTAATTTTTAATTTAAGTTCTTTTTTAATACAGATTAGGTTGACCTTATAAATAGTCCCCAGATTTCAGATTACAGAGAGTACCTTAAGAAAAAGTTTCACAATTTATTTTATGTTAAAGAACTTTGGCTATCAACTAGATTTTGAGCGTCAGAGTTTTATCGTTATATTCGGTAGAATGAAATGACTAATTGATAGGCTTTCCTCATTTTTAATTCAAGTGTAATTTATACTTGGAAAGCTGTTTCGTGTGGAGATTTTTAAATATTAATATTCTTTAGATTTCAAAAAATTACGTGAACCAACAGGTAAAGTGCAGGAATATACATTGAAAAATATTCGGACTGAAGTACCACTTATATTATTATTTCTCAAAAATGTCCGTTAAAGTCGTCATTGTTAACTACATATCAGAACAGGAAGTTAATTGTTGCCGGTCAGTCCAAAATTTAAAAAAAAAACATTACTGTTGCGCTAAACTCGACAGTAATGTTGCATACAAATTCCATTACTATCTAGTTATTAACTTTTTAAAAATGCAAATCACCATTATAAAATAAAGGCACAAGACTTAAAACATCAAATTAAAAAAAAAGCTAGTACGACAACGTGTTTATCTGTGTCTGAAATAGCTTTATGTGTTCTGGGTAGAAAAATACACTCTTCAAATGCCATTGATAGAAAAAAGTGGCAAAGCAAAACAATTTTCACTATTTTATTTTCATTTATTTTTGTTGTTGTTTTATTTTCGATTTTTGAGAAAAGCAAGTATAGACTTGCCTCGGCCAGAATAGCATTGCTGGCTTCGTATTATTAAACGGACTCGCAAGCTCGTCCGTTCAAACCAATACTCAGCCAGCCAATTGCCTACTTCCTGGCCTAGACAGTAATGTACTATTACGTACCGCTTTATGTTTACTTTTACAGTTTTACTCGTTACAAATTAAATTTCTAAACGACACTGAAAATTAGAACACAGAAAAATCCGAAACCGTAGCGACAAAAATTCGCAAAGTAACAAAGTCACGTGACAGCTAGTGAAAGTGATAGATAGAAAAATTCGAAGGCTTACCCACCTGCTATGGGTGGTGTAGGGTTATAACTTATAACACGCGTCACGGAATGGTGAGAATCCGGGTTCGATTCGGAATCGTTTTCGGAATTTTCTGTGTTGTAATTTTTAGTGTCGTTTATAATTTTTTATCTTCTTAGTACCTACTCATAGGCGAACTCTTTTTTTAAATAGGTATCCTTAATTTATAATACATACTTTTCTTTAAATCAACTTTCCTAGTTTTGGTGTTCCTTATTGTTATTTACTTTTTAATAGTTTGTATATTAACAAATTCCATTCATCATTTATAATTATATCTTCCTAATTTTGAGTCTTCTACTGTGCGTTATCTGTTGCATTTGGTATGTAAATTATTTTATTGAATCAGGCGTTACTTTGCGGAGGTCCATTTTAATGAACAACAAATATTTACCTTGCTACTCCGCTACTCAATGTAAATTAGTCAGTCAGAAGTGCGTTCTTTTAAAAATGTCATTTACTTTTTCTTTTAAAGGTCTCTCCATCGCTATCATCGCTCTCGTTCTACTGCGGTGAGTAGACAGTCCTTCAAGAAGAAGTCCAACTCCAGTATGGTCTAGGTAAAATAAATATGGCGAGTGGAAACTAAATACAAACAATGCTTTATGAATGAAATTGAATATTATACGCGTATTACGAGTACATGCGGTTGTTCTGACTTCCTTTATTTTATGCCATTCTGGCTTAACTCTCGTTTCTCGTGTGCGTTTGGTTCATTATTCTTCTCCGTGTCTTTCTTTTAAAATATTTTACTTAAACAACTGGAGGTAGGAGAAGAAGATATAACTAGATATAGAATACATTAAAGTTCAACGAATGATCTCAATTAAACAATATAAAATTCGGTGACACAATCAATGTCGCTTTCTCGTAAGAATACCACGATTATAACTGGACAACGATGCAAAATGAACTCATTCACCCCAATGAAGTTATTCCGATTAGATATCATCACTCTTCACTTATTTATTAAAGTTAAAACTTCACCTCTCTACCGCGTCGACCTCCTCCGCTTACCTCATTCCTTTGTTTTGAATTACATGATGGTATCTTGTGCGATTTTGTATTTATTCAGCTATCGCAAGAAAACTCGCAATTGCGAGTCAAGGCTCTCAGCTAAAAGCCCATTTGCTGAAATGACTCCCGTTGGAATGATCGCAAAGTCAACACTCAGTGGCTGTAATGTCAGGGCTTCTGCCGCTTTTTACCTGGCTAAATCGGTAGTAGTTAAAGTAATGTTCCATGCATGAAAGATAACCGCTGAAGTATTACATTATGAAAGGATAGGCAGTTAAAAAACGTACTGAATTGTTGGCGTTCACTGTGCTCTTGCAATTTGGTAGCTAATTTTTTTTTGTGAAAGTCAAGAGTTACCATCTTGTAAGGTTGCCATGTTTGATTCCAAAGAACACATACGTATAATCAGCCGTGTTAGCCTAGCGATTTGATCGTAGGCCTTCTAAGGCAATCGGTTCAAAACCAGGCTCAAATCTCTGAGTTTTTCAGAATGTGTGAAATTATTTGACCACGAGCTTTTCGTTGAAAGAGAACATAGTGACGAAAAATAGTTCAGTTATCGTCACTGTGAAACAGTACAATGATATGTAAAGTTCCTAATCCGCACTGAGACATATTACCTCTCACTCCCTCTCTGGGAAGTATATCAAATGGAGATGAAATGCAAAAACAATTCTAGTTATCTTTAATGACGACTGTCTTTACTGCCTTTGATCAGTTCTATTCTCATTTTGAAAGAACCTATGCCATACATTGGAATGAATATCTATTTATTCGTTTTTGTTAGTATAGGCTTACGCTCGCGGCTTTGATTCTTAGAAGGGAATTCCCTGTTCCGTGGAAATTCCGAAAAACTCAACTTTGTTCCTTGTTAATCTCAGGGTTCACATTTTTGGATTGGGTTATGAAGGCTAGAGAGAAATCGAATCAATTACTTTAGACGTACCATTATGATGACGAATGTCAGAATCCTTAGATTCAAGGCCAAACGTTCATGGAATTTAATAAATGTCCACTTCCTACATTATAAATCATAGCATAATCGCAAGGATCGTATACAAATAAAGGCATGTTTGCTCATTTTTCGGCGAGCTACGAGAACAATGCTAAAAAGGCTAAGAAAAAAATCTAGGCAGAAAAAATTCAGGCCGATCGATCCTTCCTCCCCATTCTATTTTGGAGGATGCTGAACAAAAGCTGGCAATTTGTATACCTACTGGATGGCTCGTAAATTTAAGCGCGCATAGTGAATTCCCGGGGACTTAGCTAACAAAAACGCCTGTGGTTTTTTAGTTAATTAATCGTAACCAAGTATTTTTGTAACATTAACTAAAGGGTTGCTTGAATAAGTTTGAACTTTTTGTGTGTCTCACTTTCGTTTGATACATTGTTTCATAAAAGTAACAATAAAACTGCTATACATGTTACTACTTGATGTTTCTGAGATAAAGTGATATATTCTTTGAAAAGCTTACTTTTGTGCCAAATTACGTTGCACCAGTAAGTTTCATAGATAAAGGTCGAAAATCATTTTCCAAACTTCCAAATAATCGGTTGACATAGTTAAATGTTTTTCAGACTGCGATCTATAAAAATACTGAACTACTGAGTTTCTTCGTGTTCAAAATATCTGTGTTAGAGAAAAGATCATTTTTTATTTCCACTTCAACGGCATGATATTGTTACAGCTTTTGTAATGGCTAAAATAACATTTAGACATTCTTTTGAAGTCTTCACCTTCGTAACACAAGCACTCACGTAAGACATTATTCCTTCCATTATTTTATTATTTTTAGGAAATTTTGTGACGTTCTTTTAGTAAAATACGACGTCATATAAATCGTTGACGAGTCTTGCTTTCATTGGGTGTACTTATAATAGAATCAGTAAGCACCATGTTTCAAATTATACATAGAAAAATATACATATTAATCATTTCTTTATCCCTAACAGAGTAGACAGAACCCAGAATAACATGATCTAAAAGCCATGTTCAGCGTGATTGTGGGCATATAGGTGGAAAGTGAAATCAAAGCAGTGATGGGTTGCTAGCCACATCGCCTATATACCTAACATGATTCCTAAGATTTTCGCGCATTGCCTCGATGGAGTGTTAAATACTATCCACGCGGGAAGAGAAGCGCTGGTAAATTTTACGTTTTTTCTTAGTTTCAAGTTAAGTACCTACTCAATTTATCATAATAAACTCAGGTCAAATTAAATGCGACGGTATGTGTTAAATGCTAAATACTATGAGAATGGAAGGTTGTTGATACCATGTCCGTGTTGCATTTCGAATACATCCAAAATAATTGAGACATTTGCAGACCACGTATGTACGAGTAGATTACTTATGGCGCCAAAAACTTACTTAGCCTCTAGTGTAAGTTTTAACGATGGTTTGTACCTCCGCGTGTGATCAAGAGCTGCGGTTCGTTTTTGGATCCATCCGAGGGGAAGTGCAGTGCTTGTTCCGGTGCACCCTGGGCACCGGTTAATGATTTCCTGGCGGTCTCCGAGGGATATCGTTATCCGTTGGCTAAGAGCCCGACAGGGGGGTCTTTGACCATTACTGTACAACGTTGCCGACATTTTTGTCACAAGATTTTTGAATTATATTTTACCACACTGACATTGGCCCAAGCCTTACGGCCGCCATTAAGGAGAGAAGAAGAAGAACGATGGTTTGCCTACTGTCCTGGTACTAAGTTGTACTAATTACCTACTGGCACAATCTTATATCAAGTGTTATCTATCGCTCTAAAGGATAATTTCCACGCTAGCTCGATCGTCGGTCAGATGGTCTACCGCTAACTTGGCCACCGTACAGCAAAAATGTTTCTTTTCTATCAAATCTTTAAAAGTGAAATTTATTTCTATGAGCCAGTGACTTGTTCAATTTTGTTCTCCATTACTATATTGTTTTCAAAATAGTTTAGCGGTCCGGAGTACACGAATCGCTTTTTATTTCACATACACACCGCTTTCAAATTACACGATTCGTCTTTTTCATACTTTCGTTCAGCCATTTTGTTAGGTACCGCGTGCTAACTGCACTAGGTTTGCTATTTACTTACACTGCGTGTACATTCATTGGTTTATAAACATGGATAAAGCAGTAATTTTAGACGCTAAACGGAAAAGTTTATATTGTTTTCAAAATAGTTTACCGGTCCGGAGTTCACGAATTTCCCATAGACGTAAAAATATCACAATAGAAGGATCAAAGTATCATTTGTTTCATATTCACCACATACATTATGTATGCAAAACTTCATGGAGATCAGTTTGAGCAGTTGGGTGTTGGAAGTGAAAGAAACGAAAGTCGGCCCCTCCTCTATTAGATACTAGCCTGCAGGGATGCCTGCGAAGGTTTCTGAATTACTGAATTATTTAGGAATTCAAACATTTTCCTTTCAATAATTCTTTTGTGCATAACCATACTTAAGAATATTTGAGGTTTGATAAAATGATATTTCCTTTTTGACCCATATTTGTGTTTATTCTAATACTAGCTGTTGCCCGCAATTTCGTCTGCATAGAATTCGTTTATCGCTATCCCGCAGGAATTTTGCAAGTTTTCGGGATAAAAAGTAGCCTATGTGTTATTCCAGACTATAATCTATGTATGTTCCAAAAGCCATTCAGATCTGTCCAGCCGTTCTGGCGTGAAAAAGTAACAAACATCCAAACATCCATACTCACAAACTTTCACATTTATAATAATTGGTAGGATTCTAACAGAGGTATTTGAAATTTCAGCAAGCAGAAAGCTCGACCATGCGTAAACATTACATACATTATATAATTATGATACCCGTATCATCCCTACAGATTTTCTTGTTTCAAAAACTGTTACTTTACCTAAAAAAGCAAATACATTAAAATGTGAAGAATATAGAACACATAGTTTGATATCGCAAGCTAGCAAAATTTTACTAGATTATACTAACAGAATTAGACCAAAAATGGAAGGATACTTGGGCCCAGTTGTACTAGTTGCTTCTCTTCCCGCGTAGATGGTATGAGCCCATCGAGGGAATGGTCGAAAATCAGAGGAATCATGTCATAGGCGATGCGGCTAGCAACCCATCACTATTTTGATTCCATTTTTTTGCCATCTATGCGCCCACAATCTTGCTAAACGTGGTCTGCAGTTCTTGCCTCTAGGCTCTTTCTACCCCGTAAGAGATAATGACGTGATTTGTGTATGTATGTATGTGTATGCTTATTACCGTATTGAACCCTAAAAATGGAAGAATAATATCAGTGGACTTACCCATGAATATTCTATGCTACGCGAACCGGGGCCCAGACCACTTAGGAGCTATTAGTGTTAGTCTTCAAAGATTTATGTTAATATAACAGGCTATAAAAAATAGCTATTATTATGTTTGATAGTGTTGGCAAATGATCAATATAAAAACCGATTGTTCTCTCACGGATATTACTTGATACAACGGCGTAGTATTTTGCGAAACGTGTGGAATACACTACGATCGTGACCAGCGTACTAGTTGCTCCAAACCAGTATCTATCAACAAGATGACTCTTAGGGGAAATGAAATAATACACCTTCATCGCATTGCACTGTTTCAAGTGACATTATTATTCTTTGATGACTTTGTTAAAACTCACGGATTTCAAATACGCTGTACCTTTTTAGTGTAATTTTTTTTTATATGAATAGGAAGGCAAACGAGCAAGTGGGTCACGGTAAGTGATCACCACTGCCCATAGACACCCGCAACCCCGGAGGGATTGCAGATGCGTTGCCAACCTAGAGGACTAAGATGCAATGCCTCTTGTGCCCGTAATTTCCCCGGCTGTCTTACTCTCCACACCGGAACACAGCAGTGCAAGCACTGCTACTTAGCTGCAGGATTAGCGAGTAAGATGGTGGTAGCGATCCGGATGGACCTTGCACAAGGCCCTACCACCCGTCTTTAGGATCAGCATATTCCTTACTAAATTCTGCTGAATAGAATAATAATGGGGGAATTACAATACACATTTTATGGTTACATTTTTACTATGGAGCACTGGAGAGCGGGCGTTCCGTAGAATTTAAAAAAACTTGGCAGACCGACTATGGCGCTAGCTGCAAGCTGATTGCAAGAATCAGGCCCCATTTCATAGAATTATGCGTCCAATTTGGTCCGACTCATAACGGCACCGCCTTCTTGGTCTGCGTCGTCAAAGCTGAGAGCTTTTTGATAAACCTTTTACATTAGCTATTTTACCTAAAAGTAAAACTAAAATTCTTTGCTGCAAAAGACAAGACGAAGTAAAGCTTGAAATATTGGCTTCAGGCAGTAAATTTGTGGATTAGACAGCCTTTTTGCGCTCCTGATATAGCTGTCGACCACTAGGTTATTATACATAGTTGAGCATTGGTATGACTGAGTAGGTAGGTTCCAGGAATGAAGTATTGTTTGCTAAAACAAGTATGAGCTACACTAAGTACTTTAACGATAGCAATACCTAACCATAGATTTAACATAAATAATAAATATTTCATAGGTTTTTTGTGAAATACACGTCGAAGTACAACTTTGATATTAGCTATTTTATAGCAACACGGTGCAATCAAACTAAACGTAGGTATAGTGTTAATTGCAATGAGTTAATTTTAAAATAGCTGCCATCTTTTGTAAGGTTGAAGAACTATATTTCAATTTTACAACTGAGCTTCCTTTACTAAAAATAAGGGTAATTTAAATCTTGGTACCTAGTCTATGGCGACTTAACTGTTCACCATTTAGTCCAAAGTATCTTGATATAGTTCTACACTTCTGCTAGAGATGGCGGTAGCGTAGGGTTAGCGTTGACGGCGACAAGCTGCACGCAGCGCCATCTATTGGTTTGAACAAACATCACAAACTAGACACTGAAAATTTAGAACGGGGAAAAAGGTCTCCGCTGGATAGCATTTGCAGTTGTAGTTTTACAAAAGCCCTATAGATGGCGCTTTAAACACTGTTTTTGCCAAATTGACAAACTTTTTGAAAACATTATAAAAATGTTGTTTTCCCAATCTTAATGGAAAAAAAACATTCACTTTGCTACTCCGTTATCACACGTGCAAGACAGGCAAGCCTGTGCAAGATACAAAATTAAATGCCTACCTTTGTCTTATTTTTTTAGAACAATTAGCCAAACGGAACCTTTGACCACTGTAGAACCTTTTCACAACAATCGTCGGATTAATATGACTCTGACTGACACAAATTACAAGCCGATCACTTATTGCAATAAGGTAATACCTTAGAGGGTATACAGTGGACCAAAGTTCCTTTTGGTTGACCGCACGTACCTAGTTACTCGTAGGTACTTTATTCAAAAGTAAATGGAACGGATTCCGTAAATAAATTCTCATGTAAACCGTATTATTGATCGCTTCTCCTTTTTTCGAGTAGGTAGGTATGTTCTTATTCCAGTCACCAGACGACCAATTTTATCAGAACTCTCGTTCGGAACAACTGGGTCCTTAATCTATTTATCGAGAGAGACAAAACACTGACCTTAAAATAAAGTCAATGCCGTTAGGTGCTTCTACCCTTTGGTAATGGGTTTAAATACCTATTTCGGTGCGTAAGTAGATTACCGTGCCGGCTTATTTTGTACCATCGTATGATCGCAATAACAAACGGTGGCGATCATGGCCATGACAATATTCCAAGGATGATGAGGATAAATAATTATTGTCTCAATAATTTTATTTTATTTACTCCTTAATTTAACAAAAAAAATGCACGATCATCTCTGACTGATGAGTTCACATTGGCGCTAAAGCTGTCAAATTTGAAAACCTAATTCAATTTTTTAAAAAGAAATAGCGCCATCGATACTGTCGATGATTCCGCCAATGTCGAGGTTGAAGAAGACAGTGTCGTTATTTATTTAACCGTTTTTCGGTGGCTTTGTTGTACGGTAGCGGAACTCAGTATTTGAAAACCTACGTAACTAGGTACAATGGTGTTGACATTTTGACAGTCATATTCAGACGCGGCGCAAACATTGCTGCTTCGCGCGGCAAGATTATTTAGCGTGTTTAATACAATACAATACAGTACAATACAATAACTCTTTATTGAACACCACATATAACAACCAAAACAGAAAAAGGTATACAGAATATTTACAGAATAGGCGCCCTTATCGCTACAGAGCGATCTCTACCAGGCAACCATAATGGACTGGAGAACAGAACAGATCTGAGTAGGTGGTGCAATTAGTGGTGGTGGTGGTATAATAGTGGCAGGTTGCAATTCAAACGGTAAGTATATTATAAATATTTTCTCAATGTTGGTTGTGAGAAAGGCAATATATAGTCAGAAGTGAAAACTGTGCTATTGTAGGTAGGTATCTAATGTCATCGGAATCGGAACCACCATAAATCAACGCCTGATAACAGCGAAGGTAACGCAACGGCCCTCACGGCAACGATCATTCAGTGGAGTGCATTCTAAATTTAGATTTGGAGGTTGGTTCCCGGAAAACGTTAACAACTCTGAGCGAGAACTGTTCAATATTTATGTTACGGGTAGAAAGAATAGGGGTACTTACGTAGTGTCCACAGCATCATGCATCACGCGATCCATTAATTTGAGATCCGATTTCAGCGTCGATTTAAGAAAATGACTTCACAGGGCTGCTAACACTGGATTTTATAATTCACTTGCCCGTTTTTTTATCCTGTGAACCGAAAACTTTCCATTGATGCACTTTTAGAAATCTGACCTCTGTAGTAGAATAGACCCGTCTGCTCGTTTGCCCCTTTTATGTAAAAAAAAAACATACTGCAGCGCCAGAAGATGGGCAAAGTCGCAAGTAAGTCGTGGGAAGAAATTGTGGCTCCGTAATGGAGGAGAATCAAAAGTGCAGAGGAGCATTTCAGACTGACAAGAGACCGAATCAGTATGCGGAGCTGATGGGTAACCTTTACTAGAGACACTTGAAGAGAGAGCAGAGCCAGGGTGATATTGATTTCGCCTAGCCTATGCCCATCTTTGTCAATCACATTCAAGAACGAATTGAATTGAACCCGGCTTATTTATGTACGCGCCACCGCTGTGTACAGGCCTCCTCTCTTGGGAGTCGTGGCAGTCGCGTTGCCATGCTGACAGATTACGAGATAACACAGTAATAAACACAGCTTCCTTTTCTGAACTTAAATTTGTTTTGCGTAACGTCACTATAGCTGGATGGGTTTGATTTGAATAGGGTAGGGTATCAATACTTACGGGTAGTGTTACAGCTGCGATCATCAGAGGGAGCAAAGAAAAATTGAATTTTCGCATTAAAAAGTTTGTGACAATAACTAGCTGAAAGTTATACCTATATCTTCACTTTATTAAAGATCAGGGGCCCGATTTTTGAAAGCACTTGTGTGAAAATATCACTCGGAAGTGGTGAAAAATTGTGCTGAATTGGAAGAGTAGCTTAGAAGATACTTACTTACGGCTCTCATTAATCTTGTGAACTAGTCAAAAACTTGATTAGAGCTGTAGTTTTGAAGATATAAGCAGATTTATACCACTTTCGAATGGTACTTTCGAGTGATGTGCTTTCAAAAATCGGGCCCCAGGTGAAGTTAATGAAAAAAGTTATGAAATTCTACCGCACACGCAGTTATTTTTGCACAGTCAAGGACTTCAATTACAGTATACTATACAGCCAACCTATATTTTTAACGGATTCCTGGTCTTTTTTCCATACTGTTCAAGTTATTCGTCGACTTCAAGTAATGTCTTAGTCTAAGTTCAAAATTAAACACCATCTCAAAATTGCAATCTGACTAAGTGAACTTTATTCAAAGTTCTTCAAGGTTTACGTTAGTTTAGCTTCAGATACTATTTGCGAAAAAAGAGTAAAAAAAAGAAAAGTATTTGCACATCTGGTATCGGTAGCGGAGTAGCAAGGTATTTTTTTTGTTCATTATGTAGAGACGCACTGTTTTAACTGTGTTTGTGTATATTTTAATTATAAAATTAAGCGAATTTATCCAATTTTTTACAGAATATCACGACCAGAACAAATTATCTATACTAAAATATTATAAAGAGGAAAAATTTGATTGTTTGTTTGTTTGTTTGCATTGAATAGGCTCCGAAACTGCTGGACAGATTTCAAAAATTCTTTTGCCGTTAGAAAGCTACATTATCACTGAGTGACATAGGCTACTCTTTACCGCGGGAAAATACCTTTTCCTACGTGAAAATTAATTTACCGCGGGCGAAGCTGCGGACGGAAGGCTAGTTAAATATAAACATGTCAGTTCACGTCTACACTATTGCGTGTCGGCAATAGCTCATTTATGCTAATCTAGATGCAAATTCAAACCATATCGCATTATTATGTGCTGGCAGAGTTCACTTAGAATCAGCATCAATCACAATTAAATCACAATCAGTTTCATAAGCTAGCTAGAGAGCCAAACGTTTTGAATCAATGTCATTGATATCACTTTAATGGAGGCGGTGAAATTGCATCTTTACTTAGGACTCAAATAAAAGAATAGCTAAAAGCTAATATAGAATAGCTTAGCTTTTAAGCTAAGTACGTCGTTGTCTCGTGCTTTCATGCTGGTCTGGGAGTAAAGAAAAAACATAGAATGTACCAGTTGACGACCGTATGGCCTAGTGGTTAGAGAACTTGACTATGAAGCTTGAGGTCCCGGGTTCGATCCCCGGTCGGGGCAGATATTTGTATGAAAAATACGAATGTTTGTTCTCGAGTCTTGGATGTTTAATATGTATTTATCTATATAAGTATGTTTATCCGTTGTCTAGGGCCCATATTACAAGCTTTGCTTAGTTTGGGGCTAGGTCAATTGGTGTCAATTGTTCTAAGATATTATTATTATTATATTATTATAGTTGCTTCTCTTCCCGCGCAGTTGGTAAAAGCCCATCGTGAGAATAGGCGAAATCGTAGGAATCATGCTATAGGCGATGCGGCTACATGCCCACAGTCATGCTAAACGTTGTCTTTAGGTCTTGTTACCTTAGGCTGTGTCTACCCTATAAGGGATAAAGACGTTATTTATGTATGTATGTATGGCGTTGTCTTGTTTGGAGGGTTTAGTTAAATAAGTTCCCTTCCCATGCTTTTTTTTTATTTATTATATAAGAGGGGACAAACGAGCAGACGGGTCACCTGATGGAAAGCAATCACCGTCGCCCAGGGACACCTGCAGGACCTGAGGAATCACAAGTGCGTTTCCGGCCCTTTGAGGAACAGGAAGGCTCGCTTTTTAAATATCCCTAAATTGTACCGCATGGAATAAAGTGCATTGCATTGTTTTCATATAATATTTGCAAAATGTCCATGTGATCTACATTGTATACCATGGACATTGGTTTGTCAGTTACTTGCTCAGTACTTGTAAAAAGAGTTAAATTACATAATACTTAATTACTTAAATTACAGTATAGCGCAGAAAAATTGCATACAAAAATTGTACCGCATTTATATTTGTGCAGGAGATGTACTTAAAATAAAAACAATGACAAGTTAACGATGTATGGTTTTTTCGTAAATTTGCAATCATTTTTCCTAAATATTTGTACACCAATTATATCTATATTGTGGAAGCATGTTTGCGTCTGTAGGTTATCTATTATTACATAAAATAACCCCATCAAATGCCTAAAGGGAACAATTTGAGGGTACTATTAAATCCATTCATGCGTAGCTCTTGATATCTATATTTGCGAGAAAAGAGGACCCTGGCTAAGAATTCTGTTCAAATCCTAATCGTTAGAAAGATAACCCCACTTGAGAAGCTCCTAACATATATCCTTCAGTTCAAAACGAAGGATATGTTTTTTGATACCTTATGTAGTATAATAAGTCGTAAGTATCACTCTCAACCGTCTAGAGTGTACGAAATCTTAATAGGTAAGTTAAGTATGATCATGTAAGTATTTAAGTTCTTAAAACATACGGTAGAACACAGAAGCGCCTGTCACAATCTGGCTGGCCCAAGATGAAACAAGATACTAGAGTGTAGAGAGCAAGTAAATAATATCATCGATATGTCGATAATAAAATATTTAGTCATTGCGTGGTATAGAATTAAAGTCATGTTTTTGCAAAAAAGCAGATAGGCACCTATATAAATAAACTATGGAAGGTATCCCTGAAAGATAGAATAAGGAATAGTGTGATAAGGGAACGTGCCGGTGTGAAAGAAGATATAGTGACTAGGATAGAAAAAGTATGCTTAGTTGGTTCGGTCACGTAGAGCGGATGGATGAAAGTAGACTAACTAAACAGATATATATGGGGAGTGTGAATTGTTGGGCCTAGACGGACGTTCCGAGACCAAATAGGAGACGTTTTGGAAAAAGCTCAAGTCAGGAGTACCCGAAACCGGCGAGCATGTATGAAGAGATTGATGAATGTGGATGAAGCGAAGAGGTATGTCAGGATCGTAGCAAGTGGAACAAAGTAGTCTTTGCCTACCCCCTGTGGGAAAGAGGCGTGTCGGTATGTATGTATGTGTATAAATAAACTAATAACTTCGCCACCATCACGAAAATAATTGTGCTAGCATAATAATATGATCTAAGTGACATATCAAATCACTATTGGTTTCAGAATTAGATATTTACTTATTTATTTATTATCTCGTATTACCACTCCATTGGTTACTTTCTCTATAATATAGAGTCTATATATTGTACAAGTTTGACATGATAAATTCAATGTATAATTTTTCAGCAGTTCTAATTAAGCAATAAGTATGTTAAAGGAGTGAGTTATTACAACTTCCATGCTGGTCTGGGAGCAAAGGAAAAACATAGAATGTACCAGTTGCTTCTCGTCCCGCTCAGATGGTAAAAGTCCATCGGAGGAATGGGCAAAATTCTTAGGAATCACGTTATAGGCGATGCGGCTAGCAACCCATCACTATTTTGATTCCCCTTTGCGCATATACGCCTCTAGTCATGCTAAACGTGTCCTTTAGGTCTTGTTACCTCAAGCTCTGCTTATCCCGTAAGGGATATAGACGTGATTTGTGTGTGCATGTGTATGTTAGAAAGAAAGAAGACATTTATTCCTTTTAGCAAGACACACAAATATAAGAGAATTATACACAATTTTATAGAAAATAATCAAGACATGAAAAATAGATCATGATGTTATTACAATGGTCGGCCATTTTCCGCATTACAAAATACTTTTCAAGGCTTATTTCACGTTTAAAAAGGGAACAATGATGCCGTCCTAAATTTATAAGCCGCCGTAATCGCTTCCGAATCTTGGAAAAGATTGGTCCAATTAGTATACGAAGTGTGTAACAAAGAACGTATTTAAATTAACCGTAATCGGATTAAACAAAAGCCCACAGGTTTGTGACTAATTTGGGTCGCTGGCGCAGTTGGACCTTCTATTATCGTGAGTCATTGACATATGATCTGATAAGGATTGTTAAATCGCAGCGGGGATTACAATAGATATATAGGTAGACTTAAGATTTAGAAATGTATACTTTTGAGACGTTTTTATTTACTTGGGTACTTGACTTATTCTACCGCACACGCGTGTATACGAGTCGTCCCGGATTTGTATATAATTAAGAATCCCATTCTGATTTTATCTCATTTGCCAACTTATTACCCTCCGAGTGCTGAGTAGAAGGCCAATTAAATTGTACGACTTTACAGGATTCTCTTTTCCACCCGTTATTTCGATAATTTAATAAATTTCAGTCTTTCCCGGCAGAGACATTTTATTAAAATTCTACAACGGAGATTTGGATTTTTTTCTTCACGAAATCTTGTCTGTAAAACTTTTGTATAACCGAATGAAATAGAAATGACGAATTTTGTGTAAAGATATCAAAATCAGCGTCGTTATTTTAATACAGCGCTACAAAAGGCACCATAGAAGCAATCTTTGGCGAAAATTGAAAAGATTTCGATTTTTGTGCGTAATATTTTTTTATCACCGTATTTATTTTAATATATTAATATAAATTTGCTTAAATTTTTAACAGAAGTTGGCAGCCGAATCCCTGATTTTCCATACAATACCGTCACGCCTCTTTCCCACAGGGGTAGACATAGACTACTTTGTTCCACTTGCTACGATCTGACACACTTCTTTTCTTCTGATTTTCCATGCCCATCGAAATTCCGTTATCAAATTTCTTACATAATTCAAAAAACATAACGCCAGTCACGTAATCAGAGTGTAATTAGTGACAAGTTTATTTTAATCTAAATATTTATTTTAGCCTCTGCCGCGACTTATCTGCGTAGAATTATACATAAAAACCTTTCTCTTGAATCACTCTATCTATTAAAAAAAACCTCATCAAAATCCGTTGTGTAGTTTTGAAGATATAAGCATACATAGGGACGTAGGGACAGAGAAAGCGACTTTGTTTTATACTATGTAGTGATTAATAGGATTTAATGGTTTTGCAAACACTTTTTTGCACACAACATAAAAAAAAACAATCATATTTAGACAGAAAAGTGAACTTATCCCAAAAAGGAAGCTTTTCTAGCTAACCTAATACATTTCGTGAGCTGTTAGAATGTCATTCGGAGTTTTTCTTGCTATCTCACTCACTCTTATGAGTTTGACACTTGAATCGACCGGAATGGCAGTCTAAGAGCTCAAGGACTGTATCTATTTACGGATGCCAAAATGCCAATTGAAGTCAGATAGTATTTTACTTATACTTATAAGGGTCTGTCAAAATTCCACAGCCGGACCCCATTGTTATTTAAATCAGCGAAATCCTATTAACATTTCGCCACAATACAGAGATTTCATAAATTCTTGAGTCCCCTACTGTGTTGTTAGACAAAAAGGCAAGCTGAGATTGATTGAATAATGAATAAATTGTACGGATTCTTTGAATGTAATTAGTGATATTATTGCTTTAGCTGTTTACGACATCTCAATTGCGTTTGAACAGGGTTCAACATAGCGTCTCCGTAGAGCGAAAAGTCACCAAATCGCAAAATTTCCAAAATTTAGTTAAGAATGTCATCAAAATCATATTTTTTTTCTGCAAATTACAGTCTTATTACCGTAGCCATAAGTGCCATAGTTTTGATTTTAAAAAGTTATAAAAATCTTTAAACATAGACTTTGTAATCTAATCATAAGGAAAGAATTGCTTAATTTATTTAGTTACTTTTAGTCTCCGTTAAACCTTAGTAATGTATACATCTAAATCAACTTAGTGTATTTCTCCTTTAATACCAAATTCTTTTATCAATAACTATTTATTCGTTAAGTAACGAAAACGACTTAGTTACTTTCAGACCAAAATATTTGTTACAAATCGTGAAAGCGAAAACTAACTAAGTCTAGTTAATGATTTCTCGATCGTCATAAAAAGGCTGTCTGCACAGTTTACCATAAGCGACAAATAATTAAACTGAGTTAATTAGTAATACGCTCTTAAATTAGACCACAAAAGTATATTTATAAAATTAATTATAAAACGTTGATGATTATTTGAACAACTTTGACCTGCGAAGATACAACACGGTTGATTTTGGAATGCGATTTAGTGAGTTTTATTGCAATTGCGATGCCGAGCTGCCATCTAGTGAAGTTCATTTTCGCTGCGTGCGTCGAAGTGAGCGTACGTGCATTGGATTTTGTTTTAGTGAATACGATAGGTCATGAGTCGACAACGTGCTAGGGTGAATCTCTTCAAGCTATTTCTTTTGTTGACAACGTCGGCGGACGTTTGAGACCTGGATCCAATCTGATCCGGCTACTCTCTTCACGTCTCTTCACGTCGTATTTACAGCGCAGTTGTGGTCTTTCCTGAGGACGCTTTTTACCTCAGGGATTATATCTCTCCTAAGGTCATCCGTCCAACGCGGCGCAGGGCGTCCCACACTACGCTTTCCCAAACGTGGTCTCCAC
Source organism: Pandemis corylana (assembly GCA_949127965.1). NCBI lineage: Eukaryota > Metazoa > Arthropoda > Insecta > Lepidoptera > Tortricidae > Pandemis > Pandemis corylana. The sequence goes on along the minus strand of OX421866.1, from coordinate 6,864,359 downwards.
TCCAGGATACTTTTGCTCCAACGGTTGTCAGTTCTACGGCAAACGTGACCGGCCCATTGCCATTTCAACGTACTAATCCTTCGGGCTATGTCGGCGACTTTCGTCTTTTGTCTGATGTGCTCGTTGCGGACCCTATCTCTCAACGAGATACCGAGCATAGCCCTCTCCATAGCACGCTGGGCTACTTTGAATCCTGCCAACTTTCTCTCTACTACCCTCCGAGCCACTTCCAGCCAGTCTTTTGGTTTCCTTGGTGAAAGCCCAGGTTTCAGCAACATAGGTGGGCACCGGTAGAATGCTCCCTGTCAAATATTCTGTCCTCAGAGATTTGAATTTTGAACGCAAAATACAGTTTCGCGTAGGCTGCTCACATTATCGTTATTCGTCTAGGAAGCTCCTTTTAGTTTGGTTTTGTTTGCCCATTCTGATCTTCTGGCCTAGGTGTAAATACATGTAACGTTTTCTCTATTTGTTCTATGGTTTGGTCGATGGTTATTTGCCATCCTTTCCATCTACATTTGTCATCATCTTGGTTTCATACAAATTCATTTTCAAACCGACTTGTAGGTAGGCCTCACCTCGCTCCTGAATCATTATTTGCAATTCCTCCGGGTTATCTGTGACAAGAACTAGCTATGTAATCTGCCAATCTTGGGTTATACAATCTAGCTCCTGCTATATTTAGACACGTTGCTCCCTGAAAGTTTTCTAGGACTGAAGTGAATTAGTATTAGTTCCGTTGATTCAGTTAGGACTACTTTCATAATTTTGTACATCGATGATCTGTTCGAGCATTTTGCAAAGACTGAACAACTACCCACGATTCCGTACCTGTAGAATGTCTTCCTGTAATCATTAAATGTAATCCATAAACACATCTCGTATTCAGTTATTTTTTCGATTACAATTCTCATTGTGAGTATGTAGTCCACGGTGTTGAATCCGCGTCTAAATCCAGCTTGTTCGACAGGCTGGTAGAAAACAATCTTGTTCTTGTCGGAGACAAAAGCCAATGACTAACTACTGCCGCAGTAAGGTTAACGAACAAAGATGTCGGTGATGATACTGTGGCACTAGTACATGATTACGTATATCTGAGGTATGGTCTACCGTTTGGCCGGGATAGAGTCAAGCGAAGGAGATCGCTAGACGAATCCAGCTTGGATGGGCCGCCTTCAGAAAAATGGAAATAATGTTGAAGGCAAAGTTACCACAATGCCTTAATACCAAAGTATACCAACGTGGTTCTGCCCTTTCTTTCTTACGCATCAGACACATGGAAGCTCTTGAGAAAGCAAACATACACTAACTAAAAGTCGCAAAAAATACCATGAAGCAGGCCATGTTGGGGATCTCACTTCTCGACCACATCCCCAATTCCGAAACTCGAAAACGAACTATAGTTGTGGATGTCGGAAGCAAGATAACACAGCTGAAGTAGAGATGGGCAGGGCTTTTGGCAAGACGGACCAACGAGAGATGGTTGAAGGCGTTGAGAGATTGGTGGCCAAGATTTGGTCGAAGGACTCGAAGGTTAGTAGGCAGACCACCAGCCCGTACATCAGGTGACATCTGGCAGTCGGTTGCAAGCTATGGATGAAACTGGTGCAGGACCGGGAAAAGTAGCGTGGAATTGAAGAGGCCTTAACGCAGCACTGGGTGTTCATGGGCTGATTAGACGAGAAGAAGTGAAAATAAAATCATTATTGGCAACAATCGTCATTGCTCTTCTATATACAGTGCGATAGTATTTAAAAATAAATTTGGGTCCGTCTTGCTGTCTCAATCGATCTTATGGGTTTGATATTTGAATCGGCCGATGGTAAAGAAACCCGAATGTTGTTCTAGGAGCTCACGGACTGTACTTTATCATTATTAGCAACAGGCGTCATTGTCGTCTCTTGCATTGTTGCTGACAATGATGTTGCCAACAATGACGAATTCTAGAAAATGTTACTCCGCAATGAGAATTTGTAAGTTACTACAAAACGCAAGACGTCACAGAAGATGGTGGAGAATATTGTGACTAAAGCAACTGTTTGTTTAATTTTCATTATGCTGTCTTGTTTTTATTTTTAATAAACTTAAATTGCATTTTCATTACTGTGTTAAATCTTAATCCTTCACAAACGCAAAGTAAAATAATAAAATAATATACGTAGAAATTACTTAATTCTGCTTTAGTAACTTTAAATTAAGTCGTACTATAACTACATTGAATTAATTCCTCGTGTAGGTAGCTGAAAATAAGCGAAAATTCACCAAATTCATTCTAAAAATCACTAACTCACAATTAAGATATATTGTTAGAGGGAAAGAACCAATTAAACATTAAATAATGAAATATCTCTAAAAACAGTTAACTTAATTGTACTTAAGCAATTGCAGCATAGACTTTGACACATTTTCTATTAGATAAGACATTAAAATCGTAAAAATGTATTACCAAAAACCAGTTATGATTTTTTTTATTTTTTTTTTATGTAATCCCTCGTATCTCAAAATGGCTAAAATGCTATTTGGTGACTTTTCGCTCTACGGAGACGAATTAGGTACTAGATAAAAAATGGAGCGAGTACGGATATTGCTCCTGAACATCGTGAGCTGAGTTAAATTTAAAACAACAAATCAACACAATAACAAAGGTATCATTACCTCCACTATCATGTCCAGAGAGTCTAGCTAGGCCATATAAAATTAATTTCCTGAGTAATTTCATTGCGAAGATGATCAACTTTTCGAGTTACTTAAAAGTTAAATATTAAAATACACACAAACTATTCTTCTTAAGTACGAAAAACATTCCTGCGTTCCTTGCTAAGTTATAACAGAACTTGTCACACTCATAGCTGGCGCGGTCTTAACTTCTTAAGATAGTTTTCCCGCTTTATCGCAGCTCTAAATATATGTGACGAAAGTTGAATTAAGTATTACACTACGACATAGTATAATAAACCGCGCAGAATCCAGCTAATTCCAGTTTTGTAGCACACGATTTACTAAGTTATGTCTGGAATAGTTTCTATTACAACTATTTATCATTCCGGTACGATATTAATTTCACTGAGGCAGTAGCTACATATAATTTAATTTAATTTCAAACTTGAACATCTTCGCAGGCACAATTTTTTTATAAATTTATTGTTTATTTAGTGGCAATGGGCAGGTCACGTCGCTTGTAGAACAGACTACCGTTGGGGGAGAAGGTCACGAGTGGCAACCACGAACCGGAAAACGCAGTGTTGGCAGGCCTCTCACTAGGTGGCCCGACGACATCGTGAAAGTAGCGGGAAACCGGTGGATGCAGGTGGCGAGTTGTCGTTCATTATGGTGTGCTAAGGGGGATACCTTTGTTCAACAGTGGACGTCTTCAGGCTAATGATGATGATGATTATTTATTTATTTTTCTATGTGTTCTAATTTTCAGTGTCGTTTAGTTTTTTTTATAAATTTGCTTGACAAACATTTTTATAGAATAAAAAATTATGGCTTCACCAATTTCTCAAAGCCGCTGTTGAAAGTGGGTCCACAGAAGTAGTCACTACTGAAGTCAAACAAAGGAGGCTAAAAGGTTTTTCTAATCAACATCAAAGACACCAAGTTTATTATCTACTACAATATTAGACATTAAAATGATGTTATATCTGCAATTGGCATTGTTCATTTTTTTAAGCTGTGCTTTTAACACCTTTATTTGTTAAAATGGACTATTTCAAGCAACTAATTTGAATATTATGCTTTTACGTAGCTTTGTTAATTAATAATAAATATTTTTTCGCTGTTTGATAATTCGTGAATTTAGACAGAATCCCAATCGCCTTCGTTCGGCTGGCTATAAAAAAAAAACGGTTTGTCTATGGTTTTGTAGATTTGACAGTGACACGTGACAGTTGCCGTAGCCAAACTTTTTTTTTTCATTTTTGTGGCAAACATTCGATGCTGGATTCTGTCTAAAAACCCGGTCGTTCGGTCAAACAAAGGTTCAAAGTACTTTTATCTGCAATCATAAAGTATTTTTGAAATAGGACAAGATAAATCGGATAATTGATGGTTTTTCTCGAAATGGTTTTCGAATTGGAGCATACTAAAAAAAATGAACAACGCCAATTAAAATATTTTTTTTCTAATATAATATAGTGTCTATAATGTTACTGTAGCAAAGGAACACATGCGTACATAATGCTAATGCGTACACGCCTGTGCGTGCGTATGCGTCTTTCTCTTGTGTTTTATGTACAATAAAGAGTTATACATACATAAATCACTGCAGCACAGTCGTGTCGTGCTCCACAGGAATCTTTAAGTTTACTCCAATCATGATTAAAATACGTTTCAATTTGGTAACATTTCAAAAATACGTTTCGTTTTTCCAGAGATTTGCATACAAAAATAAAGTTCACGTTGAGTGAGCAAACCGATTAAATTATCTATAAAAATGTGTAATTAATACATACATACATAAATCACGTCTTTAATCCCTTACGGGGAAGACAGACCTAAAGGCCACGTACATTGATGTACATACCAATTCTGTACACCAGGGCATTTAGGGCAAACAAGAAAATGTTAAAATAGCACTACAAAATAATGGTGTCAAACATGAACGGGTAATGTCAAGAAGCGGTCGTTTTCGTCTGTTTTGGGGTCAATGTAAATTAAACGGACAGCTGTTGACATGAAATGTATAATTTTCACTGAATCGAGCACATTAAAGTAATATAAGATTAATTGCGCTTTAACCGATTTAGTTCAGATTATTATCTGATAATTAATTCATTGATAAGAGAGATTAAGTAGTGAATACCTTCATGATTATGGTTAGAATAATTTATTATTTGTAATGAAATATGTTGTATTAAGATAAACAACAGGAGTCTTTTTGTACTTTCTTGCATTACAGCTACGTAACGTATGTCATAAAAAATAGACAAATAATTGAATGTGTCGTGTGTTCGAGTGTAAGAGAGTGGAATGGTTGCGTAACTCATTCTTAACGGCAACCTGGGCAACAACGGTTACCTTATTTATTCAACTTTTTACTGAGCAATGGCATATTTTATCTACACCATACTATTTATCTCTTTTTTAACTCATTCGCACATGCACATTACACCCTTTCACACACGCACACGCACACAAGCGCACACAAAAACCCACACACACACACACACACACACACACACACACACACACACACACACACACACACACACACACACACACGCGCACGCACGCACACACACACACGCACACGTACATATGTTAAAGTTTGCACAGTTGTATTTTCTTTTTTTTCTGCTTTTTTTTTTTTTTTTGTATTACTTACGGCTGCCCTTGCCAAAGGGTCCGGGCTGAAAACCAGCGCTGGAAACTTAAACCAGCATTTGCTGAGAACGGTACACCCATTGTCAAAGTGTAGTCCTAATTGTATTGTTTTGTAATGTTTTGATTGTCACACCTGTACTTTGGCAATAAAGAGTTTTTTATTTTTTATTTTTTTTATTTTATGATGGTAGCGAAATTGTCCTTTACATCAATACATCATAGTTTATCTTTACGTATCTAGTTTAGACGTTAACTTTTACATTATCAACATTGAATATATGAATAGGTAATACAGTTGTAAATTAAAAAAAAACAACTTAAAAGACAATCTTCAAACAGTTTGTGTAGGTAGTGTAAGGCTCCGCGGGTTGTAGCCAGGTTTACACTACTGATTTATAAAACTCCTGGGTTTAAGCGTGTGCACGGGAATCTTGCGCTACACGCGTCAAGATGTTTTAGTTAAAGAAAAAAAAAAAACCTGCCGCTAAGTAGCAGTGCTTGCACTGCTGTGTTCCGGTGTGGAGAGTAAGACAGCCGGGGAATTTACGGGCACAAGAGGCATTTCATCTTAGTCCTCTAGGTTGGCAACGCATCTGCAATCCCTCCGGGGTTGCGGGTGTCTATGGGCAGTGGTGATCACTTACCATCAGGTGACCCACTTGCTCGTTTGCCTTCCTATTCATATATAAAAAAAAAGAGTAAAATGGGTGTAAGCTTTAAACTGTATATTATTTCAAACTCATGAACTTATACAATCTAAGATACAGCAGTCATGCCTTCGGAGGCAGCTGTTCAGGTAGAGCTCTCAAGAAAGACTGTTTCTTTTGATTCTATTTAAATTCGAAAACCAAATTATAAATATTTGCATTACCTGCCAGCAAGTTGATTTGTATATACAAACTTTTGTATAAACAAACTCAAGTTGTTACAGTAGATACGTATTACACTTGTATCTGCCGTAAAACTGTACTACGTTGTTTGGGTATCTATAAAACCAGATATAAAACATGGGCTCGATAGCATTCAGACACGTAGACTGTTGTGTTCGTGAACTGGGGAAATAACCGTTCCTATCGCTGTAGCGATTTATTTCCTGGATTTCTGAAGGGCTTTTGATGATAGTTTGATTAGAATCTGAGAAGGACTAATTATTTGAATCTCTCTCTCTCTCTCTCTTATAGTGCCTCTCCAACTATTTGACTCCAGTACTCGAATTTTGTTAGTACACATACAACACAACTATCTAGTAATTTTTTACAGTGGTTTTACTCGTAGTTTGATTTGCTCGTGGATGATATCAATTAAACTAAACGCTATATCGTCTAACGCGTGGGTGCTAGCAATCGCATTAACCATCCTTTTTACCCTTGTCGCATTTGAGCTTGAGAAGTATTATTAGATTCGTCTTTGTCGTGAGTGTGTTACACTGGGTACATCAAAATCATAAAAATTGACGCATTGGTTTTTTTTTAATAATTAATTTAGCTATCTTCATCCATAACTGTAGTAGTAGAAACGGACTAAGCGTGGTTCTTCTACGTATTGTGACTTTCAGCCGTCATTTTTGTCTCTACAGATTATAAGATTTTTTTTATGTAAATGAACAAAAAAAATATCTTGCTACTCCGCTACTCACGTGCAAGATATCCAAGCCTGTATGAAATATATATGTTTTTCATGCATTTCCTCCCTCCACTACTGTCAATAAAACACACATAAATCCCACAAACTTAATTATCCCTTACACCACACAAACACTGACGTGTTTCGATCCCTCTACGGGATCATGATCAAAGTTTAATGAGCACAACTGTTACACATACAAACCAACTGATTCGAAACCGTATAAATTTAATAAGCATAATGTACCTACATTCATAATTATATTTTCACAAACTACCCTTTTATTTATGACGTTGGTTGGATTTATGTGTGTTTTATTGGCCGAAGTGGAGGGAGGGATTGCATGAAAAACACATATATTTCACACAAGCTTGGTTATCTTGCACGTGAGTAGCGGAGTAGCAAGGTAAATTTTTTGTTCATTGAAAACTACCTCCGCAAAGTAACGCCTGATTCAATAAAATATTTTTTATGTACTTTGCTACCATCGCGAGACTTTTGGACGGTGCGTAGATATCTTACGAGATTTGTTACATGGCTGGGCCACTCGGCTATGTATTTATAAGTGATCGAACATTGACAGCAATGTACTGACACTCTTAAGATATTTCTCTCACTGTATGATTGGCTCTTTAGTATCATATCCCGAACCAAGACATTTAGATACAACTGAAAAACATTTTTTCTTGAATACGAGAAGTTATCTATGTTCAAGAAACAACACACGTATTCTATTGTTGATTTTTACTTTCTTCTTGCTCACTGAATCCGATGATCAAAGAGCGTATATCTTCGATAGGTATGCAATAAAACGGAATCACTTTATTAAAAGAAAAACACCTAAGATCCATGACAGTGTACATTATTATTATTGTTGTAAAATATGAAGATTTATGCAAACGAATAGAATGAACGTTTCTATCTTTTTCACGCAAAAACTAGTTTAAGTTAAATTTTGTATTACAGGTAGTTTACATAAGTAGATACAACTTGGTTTAGCAGATAAATTACATCCATACATACACACATACAAATCACGTCTTGATCCCTTACTGGGTAGACAGACCCTAAGGTAAGAAACAGGTACCTACCGGCCACATTTAGCAAGATTGTGGGCGTATAGGTGGAAAATGGAATCAAAATAGTGATGAGCTGCTAGCCTCATCGCCTATAACATGATTCCTATGATTTTCGCCCATTCCCTCGATGAGCTTTTACCATCTGTGCGGGTAGATAAGCAACTGTACATTCTATGTTTTTTCTTTGCTCCCAGACCAACATGGAAGAATAGCAGATAAATTACTGTGTTTATATCGGAAATATCTACATATTATTTTCAACTTATTTCTCTATCTTATTGATTGTCTGGTAGAGATCGCTATGAAGCGATAAGACCGCCTATTGTATGCTTTGTTCTTTGTTTCTGTATTGCTTTGTACTGATTTGTGGTGTTCAATAAAGAGTACTTGTATTGTATTGTATAATTTCTTAACCCTTCCATGTTATGAGTGTTCATGGGTGGCGGTGATTGCTTTCCTTTTAGAAAGAAAAGAAAAAAAGGATAGCGGTCAATTGAACTTACTAAAACGAAGTCGCGAGATACAGCTAGTATCCACCCATATCCATTACCAGGTTAGCAAATGGGTCCCATTTCTCTCAGGCACGTATTCGGTGGCTTTTAGACCCAAGTGACCTGATTATTGTGGAAGGCGATTTATTTCATCTTTTATTTCGCGATTTTTAGTTTGGTGCTTCATTGCTTATATTAAATTTATTTTGAAAAATATTGCCTATTTTATTCACCGTCAATGTATACAGCTAATCTTGATGGCATTTATGTATTTTAGAAACACTTTGCTTTTCTTTTCTATTTGAATACTTGTAGGTTAGGTAATGTTTACGTAATTTTGAATAATTATACCTATAGTATTGCAGTGTTTAATCAAAATAAATTTATGCATCAAAACCTGTTGATAAAACGTTAATTACTTTTTAAAAATATACCTTTTCCACATGACAGCCGCAAAAGAAATTCTGTGTATGACCCAGTGGAGCTTTCAATTTTGTGATTGGACTTTCTATAGAAAGGGTGTACTCTGAAATCATGATTAAGTGCTTGTAATTCTTGCCCACCTTTTCAATTAAAGCCCTTTTTAGGTTTTATTCACATCCATTACCAGATTTGTGTAAAATCTCGAAATCTCTGTTTGTAATGACATTACAATCGCAAACGTAAAAAAGATTCTACCTTAAAAAAATCATTATGGAGGTTGTTTTTTAACGTTTCGTGTTAAGTAAACCAAGTGGTCTTCATTAATAATAAATGAAGAGTCTATTTGACCAGCCTTTTTGTGTAAATGATATCAGTGCCTAAATACACTGTAAAAGAACGAAAATATGCGAACCTTTTATAATGTAATTTAATGGTAAAACCGTGAAATGAAACCGCTTCAGAAATACTCCGTTGGCAAATTTAAGAAGAATAATTGACTTTGAGAACCCAATGTAAAGTTAATTGAGATGTATCCTTTACTATCAAAAAAAAAAACAGCTCCTTCTCTCGTCCCTGGTGAGCAGTAGATGTTCAATTTACTTTGCGGTGTAATTGTATCGTACAGACAAATCTTTCATACAGATGACGCTTGGCGAAAAAATATCGCATAGTAACAAGGTCACGTGACAGCTGGTACAGATTGAATGAAGGCTTACTCACCTGCTATGGTTGGTGTAGCGGTATGGCACGCATCACGGAATGATGAGGATCCGGGTTCAATTCCCGGCCATATCTTTACTTTTCGGATTTTTCTGTGTTTTAACTTACATTGTCCAAACCATAGATAAACAAACACTTTAGATTTGATCGTCGTTGAAATGTCTGAGACGATACCGAAAATTTAAGCCTACAACTGGTAAGAAAAATGGTCTCGTCTATTCTATCTCGTCCTGACATAGGTAGGTACGCGTATTATATTACTCGTTGTCTTGCATTGCTGATTTATAAATATTCTACATTTATGATCCGAACCGATTTTAATTGTAAATCTAGTGTCGTTATTTGCAAAAATTCGTACATATGAACAATTAATTTGTGCTTGGTTACCGCCTTATTCTCAAAATACGACACGACGAATACATTAAGATCATATTTAAAGGAAAGATTGAAGGGAAGTGGAAGAGAGGAAGGCCAAGAAGAACATTTATGGACCAGGTGAAAGAGAGAGAAGAAGTCGTGTCGTATCAGGAAGTCAAACAAAAGGCCCTGGAAAGGACCACATAGAAATTGCTCCACCGACAAGAGCGTAGCTCTTAATTTTAAAAAGAAGACCGCCTTATTACACAAATCTCTATAGGGTTTGATTGGCTGTAAAATAAACCTAAACTAATTATAGACAGATACATACTTAAATACATATTATGCACCTACATAAATCACGTCTATACGCCCACAATCATGCTAAAGGTCTTCGCGCATTAAAACAACTCAACGGCGACTCGACTCTATGCTAGACATTGAAATTTAAGCCCTGTGCCATATGTTCTAGGTTTAATTTCAAAAAATGATTATAAAGTAGTGTACAACGAGTGGCCTACGCATCGTACACTAAAGGTCAACCCCGACACGTTTGTCACGCAATGACCACACGTCGTCCACGCAACGACCACACGTCGTCCACGCAACGACCACACGTTGTCCACGCAACGACTATGCGTTTGCGACTGACGCGTGACGGGCAACCATTTGGTTAGACACCGCGTTGTCCACTCGTTGACAACGCATTGCCCACTAGTGACCATTGGGTGGATCAACTAGTTGACTACTCATCGAGAGTGTGAGTTGAGTTGGTGTCGGATTGGCGTGGAGTTGGTCTAATGTGCGAAGACCTTAAACGTGGCCTTTAGGTCTTGTTACCTTAGGCTCTGTCTGCCTCGTAAGGGATAAAGACGTGATTTATGTATATGTATGTATAAATTACGGCTTCATCCCTTACAGGTTGGACAGAGCCAAGATAACAAGACCTGAAGGTCTTGAAGATGCAGGTGGTTGTGAGCGTATAGGTGAAAAGTGGAATTAAAAAAATATGGGCACAATATCAAATGAATAAAAGTGATTTCAGTCACAATCGTAATTGCTAATACTTTTAATGATAGTTAACTTTATAATTTTTCTCTTTATATTCATATAATATTTACGCACTAAACATAATAGCCACAAACATTGACTTTGGACATTTAATCTCTAACAAAAACATTTACACATCAATTATTCAAATACTTACCCTACTATTTACATGATATTTTACACATAAATAAAACACGCAAGGAACACAGCTCCAAAAGTAAGGAATATTCAAAATTTCTACATTATAAAAAAACAAAAGGCAAAACTGTGAAAAACAGTTCCGTTGGTACAAAATGACCAAACCTATTTATGTTCGGTAGAATTTTTGAATAAAGACACGAAGCCAAGTATATTTTTGAGATAGGCCTTTAATTAAAATGTTAAACCAAAACAAAAGTTTGAACATTTTGATGAGGCGAAAGATATCGTCCTCAGCTTAGTTGATGTTTGGTAACAGGAAATCGTTACGGCAAGTCCAACTTTCCTTGGAAACATAATTTTACTTGCTGTTGCTACTTTTGCATGAAAAGTTATACTGAAGTGCCGGATACTCGATGAAGACAAACATCTTGTTTTATATAAATTCTAAATATAGTTGGGACAATGTTATTTAACTATACTTAATAATTTCCTGCAGTAACTAGAAAGACAGTTCCGGTGTTGTCAGTTTTTGGTGGATTTTAAATAGTGATGTAACTTAACGTAAAATGAAAGAATGAACGATTTTGTTCGTTTATGATTGGTTGCGCAGTAGAGCAGTGAAAAGTAACTGATTTGATCACTTATTTTAAAATAAATAAATATTTCGTTCGTTCTTTAATCAAATCGTTCATTACGTGGACTGATTCAAGCACTAATGAAATAAAATAAATGTGGCATCATTATTTCGTAAAATTATATTTGGATGTGTCATTCTCATGCAAGGAATTACTCGTAGTTTTCGAACTATACTCGAGAGCAAAGAAACCGGTTCAATTCCCATAGAAAGTTGTATGAAAAGTGACCCGGTTTCTTTGCTCCCGAGTATATGTTCATTACAGTCAGGAAGCAATGTAGAGTATTACACTGTGTCTTAATATTTTTCTGTAATATTTCAGAAGATGGTTAAGTTTTTTAAGCAATATTTTTTTGGGATTTAAGTATTTGAATGGTTGTTAATTTTTAAGGTCTTTATAGACGTTATTTATGTATGTATGTAAAATTTTCAAAGTTTATGGCGTCAAAGTGACTGTATACGAGTATTTAATCGAACTAACGCAACCATCCGCTGAAATAATTTTAACACACCTTATATACAAAAGTGTTGACAGTTAGCTAGTGAAAAGCAAAAATTCTGTCCCACTCTTACATTGTAACGCTTGCGAGAAGAATAAAATAGAACATTGCTCGCATCCTGCAACGGTCATAATAGATTTAGGACTCGTTCCGCTCTCTATTAAGTTCTTGATATTTTTAGTGCTAAATGTACGGTGGTAAAATTCAATGTATTGCCCATGGTCCTACTAATTTATCCTACTCGGAAATAATGCTGCCATTATTTTAAATGGATCACTTATTGCTTTGTGCCATATTCTTCACCCCATTATGTCATCATGCCACAATGGGGAGTAATTGAGTTTCAATGTTCATAAAAGTAATGCCAAGTTCAAACCATTTAAGTTGCGTCCTTGATGTCAGTCGGCCGAGGCAGTGAAATCATATCACATATTTATGATAGTTTCTTGTGGCGCATCTATTTGGCAATGATGGTCTTTCCGAAAGCGCTGGTAGTTTCAAAAAGACATGTAAAAGAGCCCTTGACGGCCAATGTCCATAAATACAATTTTGATTTTGATTTTGATAAGAAATCAGTGAGTTCTAATGAAGTTTGCACTAAAATCCCCATTGCAAAAAGTGGTTATGGTCAAGATTTAACTGAATTTCACACAATCAAAAATGGAAGGGTGAACTTTTCGCGATGCCATAATAAAACTTTTTTTCTCAACTGACTTAAGCCATCTCAATAAAAAATATCCATTATGTAAAAGTTTGAGTTTCTATAAAATATTTCTCAATTACATTTTATTTTAAGAACCTGTGATTGTATCTTACACGAAAATATCTGAAATTGGCGCTTTTAATTTATCATCACGGTGAATAAAACTGAATTATTGTGAAAACACCCTGTAGGTATACAAGCTTGAATGGTTATCGAACTGTATAAAAATCACAATTTCTTCTCTTTGTTACGGTATACGTGACAGTTTTATAAAAATACTTACTGGAAATACACAAACTGCAATCAAGTATTATTATGCAAATAGTCAATCTGAATACAGATTTAGTAAAAATCTACTCTCTTCATACAAATGACAATATTTTATCCATGAAAATAAAATTAAAGGCTGTCTGTGAGGTATTTCAAATAGTCTGTTGATCTTAGTCATTGTACTTCTTTATCTAATACCGAGCTTTATTTAAGAGCTCACTTATTCCAATATTTACAAAGAACAAACCTTAATGTTTGTACATTATATCAACAAAATGCTTATCAACACAAATATACAATGAGAGAAAATTCTTACAACTACTCTACGCACTTTTTACGCATGACTATGAGCGTCTTCTTATTTAAGTCTTTTATTATCAGCATTTCATCCGCTTTCTTCTTTAATCACCGGTTGTTTTTTGACTTTCACTTGTAGTTATAATAAACTAACGTTGTTTCCGTTGGAGTATTTAGCCGAAGACCTGATTGAACGGATCGTTGTCAACCTCACTGACGACGTGTGATCGCCGCGTCGGAGGAGAGACGCATGATGCCCGCCAGACTCCCTGCAAAGAGAAGTGAATCAGTTACGAAGCGAGTTTTTTTTTTTTGATGTGTCCCTTGTGTTACGAATTCGAAAATTGGGCAATTTCACTTCCATGGATGTCATTACCGTGGATGTAACTACTCTTCCAAACATATTTAGAAAATGCTGATGTTATAATGAAGCTTATAATACGATTAACGTTTTTTGAAGTATGGGTAAATATGGGTAAAGATTTAGCGCGCCTTATGATTATAGGCAAGGAATTTCACAACCGTAAAGCCTGAACAGTATAAGAATAGACATAGAATTTGAAATTAGAAAGAGATATACAGAAAGGAGAAAATGTACAAAGTAATTACGTTAGTGACATCCATGGAAATAAATGTGTGCACAAAAACGAGAAATGCCTGAATATGTCCTTGTACTGAGGAGACCTGTCTATACGTGCTCGCGGAGTAGCTATGTTATAATTATAAGTCCATAAGCATATTCCTTACACACAACTTTTAACGGTTTGACACGCCTCAGGCTATCTAATACCACAACAGGCTACAAATTAACGAGCACAAATTAAATAGTTGGCCAACTTTTTAGTAATAAGCAACTCCAGATCCCTTTACTGTACGTGGCCCAACATGTATTTGCAGAATTTTGTATTTCTCAATGACTAGGCACAGGACTACTATATCTGCAAAATTAATGATTTTAAAATCACTGAGAACATACCGTACCTAAATATAACAATATAAACAGCGATTTTCATAACAAATTCCAAGAAATTGTCGTGAACGGTTGTGAAATGTCGACAAGCTTCCAAAAATTACCTATCAAAACTACTAGCCTCAGCTTCTATCTGTTCCGCCACCTGGCACTGACGGTGTCTTTCATTTCAGAACACATGTTGTCTAATATGAAAAGGGGCTAAAAATTGTCGACGCCGTACCTTCGACGAGTTGTTATATATGTATCATTCAATAGTTTATGCCGTGTTCTATTTACTGTTCAGATCAGTTCCATGGAAGGAAATAACGCGAGATAACAGATTGATGCGCAGATGGAGTCGCGGACAACAAATAGTGTGTCATAAAGATGAAAATATTCGGAGATGTCATTTTTAACATCTTGTTTATCCAATAGAATAACTTAAAAGTAGCGAAAAGACTGGCAGTCATAAACATACGCGTCTTTCATAAATAAAATATTTATTCCCCGTGAAAGTCGTCAACGTCAAAAAGCGAAATCATATAGTTGTTCGAATAAAATTTATGTCTGTAACGACTGTAACCAGTGAGGGAAAGAGCTTAATCCACTATTTTTATGTTTCGGAAACAGTATGATGTTGGTACTGAAAATGATAAATATTAGGTTAGTCATTCATAACATCAATTTCAAAATGGTCACCGCAGGTAAGTAACAAATGAAGCAGTGAATAAGTTATGCGAGTCAACACCAATAAAGAAATCGTTTATGTAATATATTTTTTATCACCCCAACTAAAATGCTGGATAAATTGGAGCGCCTGAGAACATGAATCAACTCAACTCGGATCATAAATCATCTTAAGTCTTATTAGTGGCAAATTGGGACTCTTATAGCCTTTATTATACACACCGAGTGCTCCTTGTACAACAGGACGAAACTGTAAAGTTCACTACTCTTACAAAGTGCTAGGAACATTTATTTTAATATTTTCAAAGTAAAGCGGCAGCTGCTATGCTTGGTTTCTGTTCGTTTTTTTTAAAGCAAAGAAGTTGAGTGAGAGTGATGCATACTAATGTATAATTAATTATGCTAATATCAAAATAAGAATTGATTTCCAATTAAAAATGTGTATATGCAACCGTTTAAGTCTTGCATATTATTTTTATTTAAGTATTTTTCTTACAAAATAAGCTGTGATGAGGACGAGAGAATAAATAAATTTAATATCCATATTAAAATCGATGTTGCCTTTTAATAATTTTAAATTTATAACGCTTGCAGCAAAATTCAGTAAATACGTAGTTTGTGAATTTAAGAATGAAATAGGCTACTTTGCATTCAGGAAAATGACCGTTATTCCCCGGGATAGTGGTAAACGAATAACGTGCAAACGCAGTCTCTAGTGACAGCTAGAACAAAAATAAAGTCTTCCACACGTCAATATAGTATATCTAGTCCTCATCTGTAAAGTACTGAACAGCATTTATCTATATTCTATGGTTAGCCTGTGATTCTGCGTGTTCTTCCACGCTAGTCTGGGAGTAAAGAAATAACATAGTTTTTAACAGTTGCTTCTCTTCCCGCGCAGATGGTAAAAGCCCATCGAGGGAACGGGCGAAAGTCATAGGAATCATGTTATAGGCGATGCGGCTAGCAACCATCACTATTTTGATTTCGTTTTCCACCTATACGCCCTTAATCATACTAAATGTGGCTTTAAGGTTTTGTTACCTTGGGCTCTGTCTACCCCGTAGGGGATAAAGACGTGACATATGTATGTATTTCGGTCATTTCAGAGTTTATACAGGACTGACATACGGCACTTTAACGTACCTAATTATCTATAGACTTTACAAATGTGTGATGTTTCGGAGAGCAAAGTTCCTTATATCATAAAATAGTTAAATAATGATCAGACCAAATTTAACGGTCGTTTCACCGTTTGAAGGGTGCGGTTTTAATATAGAATTAATTTAATCGCCTACTTGGTATGCATCGCCTTGCTTTTGATCCGGATAGTTGGTAAAATGTGTCGTAGTTTTATGGAAATTTGTGTATAAATGGAACGCTTTAAATGGGCAACATCATAAAATAACACAATTTTATACCAGCACCCAAAATAGACGAGTATCAGTGTTAGAACTCAATGTATAGTATCTTTATTATTCTTTAATTTATAAGAAAACTGATGAAATTACGCGCAGTTTTCGACTTTGATTTGATTGCATTGTTTTTAATCATGAGTCACATAAAGTAAATATAATAGGAAGCAGGCAACGCGCCATTATTCCTCCGCCAAATTACACGACCACCTTGGTCACAAAAAACACTGTATTTCATTGTTGTGTCGTTTTTGTTTAAAATTGATATTATTATTAATATTGTGCGTATTGTAAATGTCTATTTTGATTCCCCTTTCCACCTATACGCCCACTATCAAGCTAAACGTGGCTTGAAGGTCTTGTAACCTTAGGCTCTGTTTACCCCGTAAGGTATAAAGACGTGGTTTTTGTATGTATGTATGTATGTATGCTGTATTTACCTACGCATATGTGTCACTCCTTTCCCATTAGAGAAATGGCAGAAAAAGGGAAAATAAAGTTGTTAGCGACTGGCTGGGTTGGAACCTCCTTTTATAGTTTTTATACATACATACACATACATACACAAATCACGTCTTTATCCCTTACGGGGTAGACAGAGCCTAAGGTAACAAGACCTACAGGCGACGTTTAGCAGGACACTGTTTAGTTTTTATATTAAATACTTAAGTTCCAGTTTTAAAATACCTTTGTTTTGTACTGACATAAATTTTCAAGACAGTTGCACGGTCAGGTTGCTAGCATAAACAGCTGTTCCGTATTAGACTCCTAGTTACTTTGTTTTTGTGTTATTAAACCATATAAACCATAGCGGAAACGCTTTTAAATTCCGTAGTCAACAAAAGTGTACAGATAGGGTACAAACATTTGCCGTCATAAATGCTTTGAGCGCTATGAAACGCTATCATACGTAACACTAAGTTTATCCAGCCGGTTGTTCGCCTCGGCATACCCTACTACGGCCCAGATTCAAGTCTCGGAGGTTGAAGTGGATGACGTGAGTACAGCAAATATTTGGGAACTGAGAGTGTCAATTCTTGAATATGTCATCAGCACATTTCAGGCGAAAATATTTACACTACGTGGGCTGTCTGTACTTGAGTTACTTAGATTCACGCAAATCATTATAGTGAGATTAACTAGTTTCGGTAAACGGTGACAAAAAAAAATACATTTCTATGACACTTGCATACTTTACTTGCGTCGTGTGCAAGTACATAATAGGTTTGTATTATATCCCGATGGGGCTACGTAAAAGTGAAGAAAGCCAAACAGCGTTTGATTGAACAAATGCATCAAAGAACAAACTGATCATTCAGCAAATCCTAATTATCTATCTCATCTTAATATCTGCTAATTAGAAAAAATTTAAAGCTTACAAATTCGCAAATCCAAAACTTAATCGCAGGGCTTGCCTTAGGTTAAGTTAGAAAAGTTTTATAACCATACAAAAAATATGCAATAGCATGCATGATAACGTTAGTACATTTCCAAGTAAATATTTTTTTTAATGATTATGTTTGTAAAACGATGAATACGATGATATATCAAAGCAAAGGTGACATTATTACTTTTTATTGACAGCTCAGCTCGACGAAGAAATCGCAAGATTTACTTATCAAATGCAGCCTTCACAAACAAATCTTCTTTAGTTCCGCTTTAATGTGCTTAAGACTTGTTGGCTGTACGTGTTCAAAACATATTTATTGTGCATTATTGAAAATGATCGTTTCAATTCGAAGAGACATTTGAGTTTATTGAGACCAGAATTTACTAGCAAATACAAATTTATTTTGGCCCATAAATATTGAACGTGGAGAGGAAATTGTATTCTGGTAACTGTCACCCATTCTACAAGGATTGATGTGGCAGTGGCACTAGTGCGGTTATTTGTGGAGAAGCCAAATGGAACTAAGGGATCTTCATTATGCTCAAAGGCTACCCTCGTTTCGACACAGGAGCGCCCCGTTATCCTTTGCACTTTCCTTATCAAAGTTATGAACGTGCTTTATGTATTGACGACTAGAAAGGGTTTACTATTCAACAAAAGAGTTGCTGCGTATACCAAAATCTAAATTTGAAGGTATGGGAAATAGCGGAAATAAAAAGATCAGCGGATATTAAGAAAAAAAAAACAAAAACCGTTCGGTTACGTGTTATTTTGATGTCATTTACTGATTTCATCAATACATGTAATCCATTTTCATTTCAAAATTAAGTTGTACAACAATCTCTATCTGATCACTGAAAGTGTGTGAACTTCAACTTTTATGATAAGTTCTAAATCAACTAACAAATTTATAAACATTGCAAAGTTACGTCAAAACTTATAAAAACCTCACCTCGTGCAAGATTAGACATGTTATTATATTATTTATTGCTACTGAATTTGACGAAAAGTATTTGGCTAGAGTGATGATACACTTCATAAATAAGCAATAACGAAACTCCATTTCTTCACAGATCTGCATAATCTTTGAAGATTATTTTTATGGAATTGGATTTCGGTAGAATACTGGTGAATCCATGCTTTGGAGTAACATTTGTATGAATTTGAAGTTGTAGGGGAATCAGATTTACAGTACCTACAATTAAAAGCCAATAAATTGAGGAGGCCTACGCGATGAAGCACACCGAATTACGCCGTAATTTATATAAAAAAAGACTATATAGCCGTAATGTATATGAAGAAAGAAATTGTAGTGAATTCAGAAAAAGATTGCTACATTATTATTATTGTTATTACATTTAAAAATAGAATTGTGATTGACTGTGGCGTTCGATTTTTACATGGTGAAATGATGAGTTTGCGAAATGATGAATTTGTGAAAAGTTTTTTAATAAATAATGAGCTCCCATAATATATACAAGCGACATATTATTATAATAACGAAAACACTTTATTTACCTGTCACTGTGCCGGTGTGATGGTTTCTTCCGAGGCCACAAGTGGAAGGCTCCGTAAATAACAGGATTCACCAGACTATTTGACATTCCAAAGAAGAATATGCCCGATAGTAAATCCTCACTTAGCTGTAACAAAAAATACATTTCAGGCTTGACTGAAAATAAGTACATTATATCCAACTGGGAAGTATACAGTGCACTGCCAAGCAAAAATAACGAGTTATGGGATTTCGATATCAAGTGATCCGTTATATTTGCTCGTCAATTATTTATGATTTATTTCTTCTATTGAACTGCTTTTCTCGGATGATTTGGAATCGTTACGCAACTATGCCCAATCTATGATTGATGCCAAAGACGAATTTTACTTAAACTAAAACTACAATTGTTCTTTGTTAATTTTTCCAACCGACCAAAAAGAAAATAAAGTGGGACAAAAGGAAACATTAACCTGTAATATACCGAATTTATGACAAGTAATCACATAATGAATTAAAGGAATTAAAAAATTTCTTTCTTCGATGATAAAAAAGCAAGAGTACTAATCCATTTTTTACATTTTTGAGTACTCATACAAATCTACTTCATAACCCATGTATTGGATTAAAGATCAAATTAATTAGTGAGGTACAGGACGAATATCTAGCTGGTAGATATTCGAATATATGGACTCACAGCTTGCTGGATATCTGGTACCAAGTATACAGCAATAATAAATTTGCTCTGCATAATTACATCAACTAGGTGTGAGTTGCACCAAGTTTGTTTAACAGTGACGTTAACTATGACCGACGATATTGACATATCTTATTAATCCTACTAATATTATAAACACGAAAGTTTGTAAGTATGGATGGATGGATGGATGGATGTTTGTTCCTCTTTCACGCCAATACGGCTACAACGGATCTGGATGAAATTTGGAACTAAGATAGATTATGGTCTGAAATAACACATAGGCTACTTTTTATCCCGGAAAATTGCGTCGTTCCCGCGGGATAGCGACAAACGATTTATTTGCAGACTACATACAGCTAGTTTATTTCATATACCTAGCGGTTGCCCACTACGTCTGCGCAGGATTCGCATATTGCTATCCCGTGGAAACTATGCGATTTTCGGGGATAAAAACTATTCTATGTCGTTCGTCAAGACTGAAACTAACACCAAATTTACACCAAAAACAGACAGACAGACAGAGTTACTTTCGCATTTATAATTGGGATTTTTTCTGTCAATTACAGGTCAAAATCATGGATTATGGTAATTGTTGTTGTTAAAGAAACTTGTTGCTTGTCTCACTAAGAATTGTCATTTAATTTCTTCACATATCATTTGTTACGTGGAGTATTTTGATCTCAATTAATTCCTTCGTATACCTGTCTATTAAACCGATTTGTGCTCATAGCCAACGCCTTTTAGGATCACTGAACTGGAAAACTAACTTCCTAAATTGCCAAAATCCACAGTCCTTCGCCCACAATGCGATGTCTACTCTTACCCGGCCAAGCAAAGCTAAGCTTTTGAAGATTAAAATGCAAAACTAACTTTGATTGCACCAGCAGATTTAAATAATTATAAGATTTGCAGCCATGTTTCGCATATAATTAAAGCTCAAATAAAGGGTAGAGGGCACGATTTTTGAAAGCATGTATGAAAATACCACTCGAAAGTGGTGAAAAATTGTGCTGAATTTGAAATACGAGTAGCATATAAGACAATCACAGGTCTTATTAATCTTATGAACTAGTCAAAACTTTGATTAGAACTGTAGTTTCGGAGATATAAGCGGATTTACGCCACTTTCGAGTGATGTGCTTTCAAAAATCGGGCCCCAGCTCTTTGGTATAGAGAATAAAATATGTTTACATTTTGTATATTTTTTCACGAGTAAAACATTTTTGTTTTTAAATAAAGTGCCGTCTTCTATAAAAAAAAAATCGAGTAAAAATAATTAAAGCGCAACAAATTTAATAGTGTAAAATCATTAATGTGATTATTCTACCAATTTTTGCTTAACGTGTCAATAATGATAACATTTTTGATCACAATACATACATACTGGAAGAGATCCCTTTTAGGGATAAGTTCACCTTTGTCCATGTGTGTTGTCCTGTATTCATCTTTTTCTTGCGTTTTATGTACAATAAAGAGTTATACATACATAGGTGTACATACATACTGGCACGCCTCTTTTCCACAGGGGTAGGCAGAGGCTGCTTTGATCCACTTGACACGATCCTGACATACCTCTTTCGCTTCATCCACACTCATTATTTGATTATAATTACGTCTTTATCGCTTACGGGGTAGACAGACAGGCAACAAAACCTTAAGGCCACGTTTATCATGATTAAGCGCGTGGAAAGGTAGCAAAGGTGGCAGGTGGAAAGGGGAATCAAAATAGTGATGGGTATCCGCATCGCCTATAACAAGATTCCTAAGACTTTCGCCCATTCTCTCGATGGGCTTTCACCATCTGTTCGGGAAGAGAAGCAAATGGTAAATTATATGTTTTTTTCTTTACTCCCAGACCAGCATGGAAGAACATACATAGGTACATATTATAGTTATGAAATATTCTTCGAAATAGATTCACTAAAAAGATAACTAGACACAATTTGTGGACACCTTTTCAACAAGCATTACAGGGCAAGTATTGTTTTATTTAGCTCACGTAAAATAAATAATTAGCAAGTTTACATAGCAGTAAACTAGTATTCACCCCCCTTGCTCGAAAAGGCTTTCTATTTCCTTCAAACTCGCTTCGCTCCGCTCATGGTTCAATCATAGAATCCTTCGCTCGCTCGGGTTTTAATACAGGCACTCGCGCCAAACAAAAACTTTGCAGCCTTGCGTAACAAATAACTATTTACAGCTTTTCACTAGAACTCATTATTTTCACATGCTGTTAAATGCTAATAATGTCGCTAATAATCCCTAACTGCTTAGCGATGTGATTAATTGGATCAAGAACCTTAGTCTTTAGAATATTATTTCATTATGGATACGATCGAGACAGGTAAGTATTTAGCGTAGCGTAAGTCCTTTAGTGGAATCTGATTGGACGGCTATAGGTATTCGGTTAAGGAACAATGCTGTTGATATCGGGATTATCGCATGTCGTACTTATTTGAATAGGCACACGGGTTATAGCGCAGCTATCGGCAGCTCCTCTAAGTCCATTACGTACTTGGTAAGCGCGTAACACTACCGTCTGTATTGAAAAGAAAGTCGCGTGAAACTTCGTCTGTCACTCTCTGCGCGCCTTACTATACTAGTATGTACCTAGCTCCCTGGCCCCGCGATTAAAAAGTATTATAACAATTTTTCAATTTTCACAAAACCATCAAGGCGCGAGTTTGATACTCACTTGACGGATTTTTTATGAAAAGCAACGGTTACATTATGAATTAATCTCGTTTATTATTACATTATTCATCCATCCGATTTTCGGTGTGTAAATTACTTAAACCTAATTCAGAATTCAAACCATTAAGAGGAAGGAAATCAAAACAAACTCCTTCCTAAAATTTTGGAATTAGGTCGAGAAACGGTACAGTGAGATGGACATTAGCAAACTTTAGTCAAATCTTGAGAGAATCAATAAGCGATCCTTCCAAAGGAATGGGTTGCATATTGGCGATAAAATGAATGAAGTCTTTGTAGAATATTTTATTGTTCATTCAAACTTTTCAAACAACTATATGAAAAGTCATCAGATCTGTAATACAAATACAAATACAAATACAAATACGTTTATTTTGCAAAAAATGTGGTACAAAGGTTGATTATGTTTAGTAAAGATTCACACATTTCACCAGCAGCTGGCATGCAAAAAAAAAAAAATACATTATTATTATTATTTTTTTTCAAATTATATACTCTATTAATAAATATTACTCAAATGTCAAAACTAATACAAAACAATAATAAATAACTAAATCAAATATCAAATAATCAAATGTCACAGTCATCAGTATCTATAATAATCAAAAAATTCCTCGACAGAGTAAAAACATTCTTGTATCAACCATTTCTTAAGTCTAATTTTAAATAAACTAATTGGCAAGTCTTTGATGTCATCATGTAAGCGATTGTAAATGCTAATTGACATGCAATAGGCGTTCTTACCATACAGTTTTGTCCTTTTAGCAGGAACAACTAGTCGATTAGGATACCTCGTGTTAAAGTTAGAAATGTCATTATATGTCTTGAATAATTCTGGATGCAGTTTCACAAATAGACAAATTTCGTATATATACATGCTTGGTACAGTCAAAAGTTTTAAGTCCCTGAATAGAGGTCTGCAAGATGTTAGGGTGTCTACATTACAAATCGCCCTGATGCACTGTTTTTGTGCTAATAAAGCCATTTTAGCATGACTAGAATTCCCCCAAAGAAGAACGCCGTATCTTAGCAGGGAGCAAACGTATCCATGGTGCTGCGCTTATCGTTATGTGGTGATGAAATTAAAACAAAAGTGAACAATTAACCGCATTTATTCGAAAACCAACAGTAACGCGTCGCTAGCACACGAGTTAAGTCGTAGGGTGAGGGTAGATTAAGCCGATCTGATTTTAACACCCCGGAAAAGAGTCGTTGCACGCCACAAGCACTTCCCTGCTGCTGCCAACGCCGTGAAGATGGAGTAGCGACGGTTCGTCCGCCAGGCGAAGCCGGAGACAACAGTACTGCAGTTGTGGGCTCGAGCCGTAACGAGGAACCCTGGAATTTACGTCCGCTGTTATGAGTGCTCATTAGGTGGGCGGCTCCGTTGACTGTGACCGGCATTAAGCAGAAGCAGGTAGCAGCGCTAAGGCGATAGGAAATGGCTTGGTGATTTGCGGATGTCACAGTCAGACGGAGTTTACAATCGAGATAGTAAAATCGAGATGGTGCAATCGAGATGGCAGGCGCTAAGCAAGTAATTAACGACAAAAAAATAACAAGTAATTAATTTTACATTACTGTTGCGAAGTTCAATTAAGCCTGCATTAATTAATAAAAGGAATAAACGAGTAAGCATTATCATTATTATAATCACTATCAAGCAAAATCAAATTAAATACAATTGACAACGGTTAAATTGAGACCGTTATTGCAGCCGTTTATATTTAAAACATTTTAACACATTGCTACCCACACAATTAAAGCATAAGAAATGTCCAACACTTACCCAATATCGGGGTTTGACACTGATTTTAAATAAGTAATGAGTGAAGATAATTTACTAATTAAGTTAGTTTTAAATTAGATCGATAAGATCGCGCGGGCGACGTGTGATGACACGAAAGTGAACGTGCGCCTGCGCCGGCGTCAAAATCTGTGTGTGCCGTTTCGCCAGCTGGCCGCGCCAAGACGACCGCGGAACGCGCGGTCGGGGTAAGGGGCGAGGCTGGCTCTCGAACAATAGGACTCGAGTCGAGTACGATCGGCGCGAGGAATAAGTAACAAGCTCGCTGTACATTTTACCCCAATTTAGTATAGTGTTGATTATTCTTTTGTATTTATAAATTTGTATTAAGTGTTTTTATTATTTATTAGGTAGTATTAAGTGTTATTGATAAGGTTTCTTCTTAATTTTTAAAATCTTTTAATTGTGGTTTAATACACTAGTTATATAACGTATCAACGTTACAGTACCCCGGCGCGTCGGGAAGGATTTTAGTACATCTGCATGTAATAAAATCCGCATGGCTCAGTACCTACATACCTAAACACTTTTATAGTACTCATCCATACTTCACGCTATCATGAGTACGTTAGTATATTAATTACTACATACCAACGCCTACTTTCAAAACATAAGGAGGTGAACCGTTACAAGAACTTGAAACCTCTAGGTACGCGTTATTGAAGATGTTAGGACGCCTGAGTAAGTGCACAAGAATAACTGTGATTAAGCAAAGGAAAGAATATTTATTTATTGAGACCAATTAATTTGAGATCCTTTATGTGCCAGGTGCCAAGATCTTTCCCTGATAAATCCTGTAACACGTAAACTAATGGTGATTTCTTTGCTACAATTTTTGCTTTGACAAACTTCGGTGCCAATTTTTTGGTGAACCTTTTGTCTTTATCACTTAAGAAGTAAGTGCGCTTCATAACAATATCTCCTATATTAAATTCTGCCGGCTTACGTCTGAGATTATAGTGACTTGTGTTTTTAACATGGGCCTGCCACAGACTAAGCTGTACCTTGTCAAAAATCGTGGACAGACTACCCAAATTCTCAGCGTAGATATCACGAGGCATGAACAATACCTCCTTGCCGATGTCGGTATCGGTGTAATGTGTTCCACACGTCACAAGCTCCCTGCCAAACACTAGAAATGCAGGCGTAAAACCTGTGGCCTCATTGACGGAACTGTTGATGGCAAATTGAACCTGTGGAATATACACGTCCCATGACCTGTGATCGTCATCGACGAAGGTAGAAATGCATGTAATTATAGTTCTATTAAAGCGCTCGACCAAATTAACCTGTGGTGTGTACCTAGGGCTATAATAAACGTTAGGAACATTATAGCGTTTAAATAATCCATCCATAACCCTTCCGGTGAACTGCGTAGCGTTATCCATCAATATTGTTTGTGGTACACCATGTACCAGGAAAACAGATTCTTCTAAAATGCCCGCTACAATTTCTGCTGTTGCTCTTTTGATGGGATAAATCAGACAAAATTTAGAAAAACAACAGGTGATGACTAAGATGTAGTTGTTGCGTTTCCTTGTCGTTGGCAATGGGCCCATCAGGTCGAAAGAGATCATTTGAAACGGACGTGAGCACTGCTTGGGCCTCCCCATCTCCCCTAAGGTTTGATGATTCTGGGCCTTATACGATAGGCATTTATCGCATGCTCCTACGAAGTCCACGACATCCCGATACATACCCGGCCAATAATAACGTAGCGCGAGTCTGCGGTAAGTTTTAAAAATTCCCATGTGACCTGCAATAGGCTCTGAGTGATTTTCGAAAATGGCTTTATGACGCAACTCGGCGGGAACCACCAATTTCCATGAAAATTCCGATGTTAACTCATGTTTGTTCTTGGTCAATCTATACAGAGAATTATTTTTAATGATGAAATTTGGAAAATCCACCGGGTTATGGAGGCAGCCGTTATAAATGTTGGTGTACCAAGTGTCCTTTGAATGCGAGTGTGAGTTGGAAGTGGTAATTGCGCTTACTGGAACCCGAGACAAGGCGTCTGGAATGACGTTATCGACGCCTCGACGGTGTTTAAGAGTGAAATTAAATCCTGACAAGCGAACGCCCCAACGAGCTAGCCTACCGGTTGGGTTACTAATGGACAGGAACCATTTAAGAGCACTATGATCCGTGTATACTGTAAAAGGCTGCCCATTTTCAATGTAGCAACGCCAATATTCCAAAGCGGTAACTACGGCTAAGGTTTCGCGTTCCGTGATGCTATAATTTTTCTCGGCCGCCGACAAGCTTTTAGACATGTACGCGATCGGGTGTTCTTTGCCGTCGATAGTCTGAGTCAGCATCGCACCTATTCCATAAT
This sequence comes from Pandemis corylana, assembly GCA_949127965.1. Lineage (NCBI taxonomy): Eukaryota > Metazoa > Arthropoda > Insecta > Lepidoptera > Tortricidae > Pandemis > Pandemis corylana. Next base: position 6,837,250 of record OX421866.1, on the reverse strand, counting down.
TGCTGGCATCCGTATGGACCTCAAACGACTTCGAATAATCTGGACAACAAAGGACCGGTGCTGATACCAGACGCTCCTTGAGCTGCTTAAAGGCAGACTCAGCCTCAGAGTTCCATTTAAACGATGGAGAACCCTTCTTTGATGAAGTTAACTTATTTAGTGGGCCTGCTATGGTACTAAAATTAGGAACGAATCGTCTGTACCAAGTAGCAGTTCCTAAAAATCGTTTAAGGTCCTTACGACACGTGGGTGTAGGGTAATTCAATATGGCCTCGACCTTCGCAGGATCAGTGCGTAAGCCGCAACCATCGACCACATAACCGAGATACCTAAGTTGGTTGCTGAAGAAACTGCACTTTTCCAAGTTAACTGTTAGGTTGGCCTGCTTTAACTTGTCCAAAACGCGCAAAAGTAAGGTCACGTGACTATTAAAATCCTTCGAAACCACGATAATATCATCCAGGTAGGCGAACACCTTAAGGTCGAACTCTGAGAACAACAGGTCCACTAATCGTTGCTGAGTAGCAGGAGCGTTGGTCAGGCCGAACGCAGTTCGCTTAAAGTGAAACGTCCCCCTACCAGGTACATAAAACGCAGTCTTGTTTCTATCTTCTGGTGCGATTCTAATTTGCCAAAAGGCTTTGGACAAGTCAATGCTGGTCAAGTAACGAGCATCTCTAAGGTTATCCAAAATCTCGGAAATGTACGGAAGGCTGTAAGCATCGCGCTTCGTTACTGAATTTAGCTTGCGGCTGTCGAGGCAGAAGCGAGGCTGACCGTTTTTTTTAGTAACGAGCAGTACGGGAGATGACCAACTACTCTCGCAGGGCTCAATCACATCTAGAGAAAGCATCTCGTCCACCTGCTCTACCAATATGCGTTGTTTTTCCGGTGATAAGCGGTAATAACGCTGTCGAATAGGACCAGAGTCCCCTGTATCTATACGGTGTGTGATGAGGTCAGTGACACCTAATCCCTTCTTTTGATACGATATATCCTCGAACTGTCTTACGACGTTATCGGCTAGTTGTTTTTGAGATTCTTCTAAATTGTCATAACCCTGAATAAAGCTCGCCACATTGGGTACAATTTTGCCATCAACCGAATCGTCATTACTACTCAAAACAATACTACTTAAATACTTCGGGCAGATCTTAAAGGCACGCCAAAAATCTACTCCTAATATGAGATTGTTATGTATTCCTGGCACAACAAAGGCTCTCAAAATATGGAATTGGTTATCAAATTGTAAAGGCACCTCTATGTAACCTTCACTCTGTAACATCTGTCCCCCTGCTGCGGTGACAGTGATAACGTTATCGTTAACTAATTTAAGGCCACTATTGACAAGTACTGAATGAGCACCATTGCCCAGAATAGTGACGGCTGAACCAGAATCCAATAGTCCTGTTATTGTTATCCCATTAATAAGTACTGAGACATAGGGTCTATTATCAAAGCTATGATTTTCTTTCAGAATTGCATCAACTTTATAAGATCTGAAAAATAAACTTACTGTACGCAACCAATTCTCCCAATCCTTACAATCGAAGTTATTCTGAGTTAGTTCATTGATACAATTCTGGCCAATCAGTTTTTTGGATGAGATTTACCTTTATTGCAATCTGGACAATCTGGCGTCTTAACATCTTTACGACCGCAAACAAAACAAACAATAACATCCTTGTTTGCCTTACACTGCCGCAGGTTATGGGTATTAACACGACATCTCGGGCAATAACGTGTCTTAGAAGCAGAGGTATCAATTGCATGTACATAATTAGGGACTGTTTTATTTGTAGAATTATTGCTATTAAATTGATTCTGTGAGTTTGTTTTGTTGTAATTATTATACTTAAATCTATTATTATTATTATTATTGTAATTTGAATTATTATATTGTACATTATTTTTATGATTATAATTTGAATTATTATATTGTGTATTATTTTTATTACTATAATTTGAATTATTATAATTTGTACTATTACTAAAATTAGGCCTACTTTTTAATGAGCCACCCGCATAAGCGAACTCTGGTGCCAGAGTCTCCGAATTCGGACGAGGCGGTTCCTTGAATTGCGACAAACGAGACTGTACACACTCATAATTGCGACATAAGGTCTTTAACTGTTCGATAGTTGTAATTTCCGAAACAGAAGATAAGGTGCTTGCATAGCAAGGTCTGATATTATGCAGCAAAATCTCAAGCTTGTCGCCTTCAGACAATGTATTTGACAAACGTGCAAAAAGACCGGACATAATGGAGAGATATATTACTATATTTTCTGTTTCGCCCTGTGTACGAGACCTGATTTCGGAAAGCAATCGATAATCAAAATCGGCCTGGCCAAAGTCTCTTTTCAACAACACTACTAAGTCATCCCAGCTTGTTACAAATTCCCTGACGCTACGATACCAATGAATTGCGTCGCCTGTAAATATCTCTGTAGCATTATGAAGCAGTTTATTGGTTGACATTCCTTTAGCACTGCAAAACTCCGAAACGCGTTGAATGAATGCCCTCACACAAGTTTTACCGTCGTAACGCAACTTTGACAACTGGTTATTATTATTGCCATCACAAGTCACCGTGATATTAAGAGGCGCTGGAGCACTGACGGGAGGTGGAAGAGGAACACTTCCTGATGGCGCTAGAGGATCAAATATGAGGCTGGTTGTCAATGAACTAGCACGTTCCGAGCAGAGCTTATATAAGGCGACGCAATTTTCGTAAGTCCTTTTTTGTTCATTATCCGCGCAAACAATACGGTTAAGCCTATGGTATAAGTGATGTATAATGTTTTCAGCTCGGAGCAAGGTACTTTTGTCCAATGGATCAGTGTCCAAGTAAGAATTAACCTTCTCTAGCACCTCAGAGACACTATCTAAATCCTCCCCAGGATCAAGTGGACTAGTGAGAATGTCCTCAGATGGAAGTAAAGCGGACAGTTTAGTTATTTGCTTACGCAACTCCATAACTGTGGATGCCGGTGTCTCTCCCCTAATAGCGACCTCATACTCCAATTCAGCCTTTTGTAGCGATAAGAATTTAATAGGCCGAGACATGACTACAATAATTGTTTAAAAAAAATGTAATAAAAAAAATTGTGTTCCAATAATGCGGGTAAATGTTGGACAATTTAAAAAAAAAACAACTAAATACTCCGTCCGTTACAGTAGTTATTAATCAAAAAATAACGTTTTGGTTGTTTTTCTTTAAGCGAAGTAAGCGCTAAAGCACAAAAAGCAAAAAAAAAACGCAAAGAAAACACACAAAAATAAAAAATAAAAAAGCGTTTTAAGTGCAACTAATGTGTACGGAAGACATTAAATATAACAAAGTATTCAACAGCCAGTTAAGCAAAACTTTAAAATTTAGCACCAAAAAATGTGGCCAACTGTACTTGTGGTATTAAGTTGTTTACTACGGAATTTGCACAATAACAACGGAAATAAATATATGTTTCGTACACACCAGCTGCTAGCAACCAAAAATAAAACGTTTCACAAACAAAAAGCAAGAAAAAAAAACACCAAACACCAAAACCACAACTACCCACCAAGATGCTAAAATCAGATCTTATATTTTTTATAGAAAATAAAACCACGGTGAGGCGCCAGTGCTGCGCTTATCGTTATGTGGTGATGAAATTAAAACAAAAGTGAACAATTAACCGCATTTATTCGAAAACCAACAGTAACGCGTCGCTAGCACACGAGTTAAGTCGTAGGGTGAGGGTAGATTAAGCCGATCTGATTTTAACACCCCGGAAAAGAGTCGTTGCACGCCACAAGCACTTCCCTGCTGCTGCCAACGCCGTGAAGATGGAGTAGCGACGGTTCGTCCGCCAGGCGAAGCCGGAGACAACAGTACTGCAGTTGTGGGCTCGAGCCGTAACGAGGAACCCTGGAATTTACGTCCGCTGTTATGAGTGCTCATTAGGTGGGCGGCTCCGTTGACTGTGACCGGCATTAAGCAGAAGCAGGTAGCAGCGCTAAGGCGATAGGAAATGGCTTGGTGATTTGCGGATGTCACAGTCAGACGGAGTTTACAATCGAGATAGTAAAATCGAGATGGTGCAATCGAGATGGCAGGCGCTAAGCAAGTAATTAACGACAAAAAAATAACAAGTAATTAATTTTACATTACTGTTGCGAAGTTCAATTAAGCCTGCATTAATTAATAAAAGGAATAAACGAGTAAGCATTATCATTATTATAATCACTATCAAGCAAAATCAAATTAAATACAATTGACAACGGTTAAATTGAGACCGTTATTGCAGCCGTTTATATTTAAAACATTTTAACACATTGCTACCCACACAATTAAAGCATAAGAAATGTCCAACACTTACCCAATATCGGGGTTTGACACTGATTTTAAATAAGTAATGAGTGAAGATAATTTACTAATTAAGTTAGTTTTAAATTAGATCGATAAGATCGCGCGGGCGACGTGTGATGACACGAAAGTGAACGTGCGCCTGCGCCGGCGTCAAAATCTGTGTGTGCCGTTTCGCCAGCTGGCCGCGCCAAGACGACCGCGGAACGCGCGGTCGGGGTAAGGGGCGAGGCTGGCTCTCGAACAATAGGACTCGAGTCGAGTACGATCGGCGCGAGGAATAAGTAACAAGCTCGCTGTACATTTTACCCCAATTTAGTATAGTGTTGATTATTCTTTTGTATTTATAAATTTGTATTAAGTGTTTTTATTATTTATTAGGTAGTATTAAGTGTTATTGATAAGGTTTCTTCTTAATTTTTAAAATCTTTTAATTGTGGTTTAATACACTAGTTATATAACGTATCAACGTTACAATGGTAAGCTTTTAATGCAGTGTCTTTAGTGCTGATCTTTGCAAGTCGCCATAAGGCATATGCAAACGAGTTTACCTTGCCAGATAACTTACCAATATGGTCGCTCCAAGAAAATTTATCGTCCAGGACTATGCCTAAAAATTTTACCTCGCATGATTCTGTTAAAATATAATCAGCAAAGTTTACAGTTAGAGGGTACTTCCTCCCGTTTCTATTCATAAACTGAATGAATGTTGTCTTACTTATATTAATATTTAGATTATTTTTGCGTAACCAAGATACAACTTTACTAATTGTGTCATTTACATCATTATTGTACGTGTTCGCATCATGACACGGAATAACAACAGACAGGTCATCTGCAAAGAGTGTGCAGTCAAAGTTTATTGCATTTGGCAAGTCATTTATCTATATATATATAATTCAAAGGTGACTGACTGACTGACTGACTGACATAGTGATCTATCAACGCACAGCCCAAACCACTGGACGGATCGGGCTGAAATTTGGCATGCAGGTAGATGTTATGACGTAGGCATCCGCTAAGAAAGGATTTTTGGAAATTCCCACGGGATAAGGAGAAAACGGGAATTATATATGCACAGCCCAAACCACTGGACGGATCGGGCTGAAATTTGGCATGCAGGTAAATGTTATGACGTAGGCATCCGCTAAGAAAGGATTTTTGGAAATTCCCACGGGATAAGGAGAAAACGGGAATTATATATGCACAGCCTAAACCACTGGACGGATCGGGCTGAAATTTGGCATGCAGGTAGATGTTATGACGTAGGCATCCGCTAAGAAAGGATTTTTGGAAATTCGCACGAGATAAGGAGAAAACGGGAATTATATATTCGATTCCGAGTGACGCTATCTCAGTAACTATAATAACTAGGCTCTTCAAATTTGATACAAAAGTTGGTGATTACAAAACTAAGAAACTTATTTCAGGATTTTTGGAAATTCCCACGGGATAAGGAAAAAAACAGGATTTATATATTCAGTTTAACGAAATCCTATGAACTATAATTACTAGACTTTTCAAATTTGGCATAGAAGTAGGTGATTATAATAGTAAAATAAAGTTCTAATGATTTTTGGAAATTCCCACGGGATAAAAACGGGATTTATGTATTCAGTTCTACGGGGTTCGATTTTTCGTTTTACTGGTCGTATAAAATTGAAATTTGGCCTTCAATTTCCCTTGGGGAGTGTAGGGGAGCGCTACAAAAGGATTTCCCGAAATTCCCACGGGAACGGGAAAAACGGGACTTTTCGTTTTCTGGTTGCAGAAAGCTGAAATTCGGCATGTAGGTTGCTTCGGGAGTGTAGAGGAGCATTAAGAGAGTACTTTCCAAAATTCCCACGGGAACGGGAAAAAAACAGGATTTTAGGTCGTAGAAAGCTGAAATTTGGCAAGTGGGTTCCTTGGGGAGTATAGAGGAGCATTATGAGATAATTTCCCAAAATTCTTCTTCTTCGTTCCCGTAAGATATTCGGGAAATGCTTTATTTGGCGAAATTCTTACGGAAACGGGAAAAACGAAAAGCGGGGGAAAGTTGAAATTTGTCACGTAGGTTTATTCGGGAGTGTAGGGGAACACTAAGAAAGGATTTTCCGAAACGCCCACAGGGACGGGAAAAAACCGGATTTTACGTTTCCAGACGAAACAGCGGAAGAAAGAGACTTAACATTTATAACGTGTGTTTCTTTAAAGGCTTTAAGTGTACTCCGAAAGCACTTTTTTTTTTTTTTTTTTATGTGAATAGGAAGGCAAACGAGCAAGTGGGTCACCTGATGGTAAGTGATCATCACTGCCCATAGACACCCACAACCCCGGAGGGATTGCAGATGCGTTGCCAACCTAGAGGATTAAGATGAAATGCCCTTGTGCCCGTAATTTCCCCGGCTGTCTTACTCTCCGCACCGGAACACGGCAGTGCAAGCACTGCTACTTAGCGGCAGGATTAGCGAGTAAGAAGACTTCCCAAAATTTCCACGGGAACGGGAAAAAACTTATTTTTTCATTTTACATCTTAGCGCGTACGATGTCGCGGGCAAAAGCTATTTAGGATGTATTTTAGGACAGCCCTATAGGTTAGGTTAGGTTTGTTTTATAAAAATCCTGCAATATTTACAGGTTCAGAAAAATTAAGGCATCGGGGCAATGCGGGGGCTGGCCTGCATGCTTGCTTGAGTCCTTGCTTTGCATGCTTGATTGCATACTTGCTTTCATGCATGCTTGCATGCTTGCTTGCATGGGTGCTTACTTGCATGCATGCTTGCTTGCACGCTTGCTTGCATGCATGCTTGCATGCTTGCTTGCATGGGTGCTTACTTGCATGCATGCTTGCTTGCACACTTGCTTGCATGCTTGCATGCCTGCTTGCATGCATGCTTGCATGCTTGCTTGCATGGGTGCTTACTTGCATGCATGCTTGCTTGCACGCTTGCTTGCATGCTTGCTTGCCTGCTTGCATGCCTGCTTGCATGCCTGCTTGCATGCCTGCTCGCATGCCTGCTTGCATGCCTGCTTGCATGCCTGCTTGCATGCCTGCTTGCATGCCTGCTTGCATGCCTGCTTGCATGCCTGCTTGCATGCCTGCTTGCATACTTGCATGTATGCTTGAAAGCTTGCAGGTTTGGTTGCTCGCTTACTTAATTGCTAGCTTCTTTGAAATGCTCATGGTTCACGCGTGCGAAGCCGCGGGCAAAAGCTAGCAGGGAGCAAACGTATCCATGGTAAGCTTTTAATGCAGTGTCTTTAGTGCTGATCTTTGCAAGTCGCCATAAGGCATATGCAAACGAGTTTACCTTGCCAGATAACTTACCAATATGGTCGCTCCAAGAAAATTTATCGTCCAGGACTATGCCTAAAAATTTTACCTCGCATGATTCTGTTAAAATATAATCAGCAAAGTTTACAGTTAGAGGGTACTTCCTCCCGTTTCTATTCATAAACTGAATGAATGTTGTCTTACTTATATTAATATTTAGATTATTTTTGCGTAACCAAGATACAACTTTACTAATTGTGTCATTTACATCATTATTGTACGTGTTCGCATCATGACACGGAATAACAACAGACAGGTCATCTGCAAAGAGTGTGCAGTCAAAGTTTATTGCATTTGGCAAGTCATTTATGTACAATAAAAATAATAGGGGACCTAAAATGCTTCCCTGTGGTACACCGACCTCGTTTACTTTAGTAAGAGACTTATGCACAGTAACAGTATTGGCAGAGTCAATTTGAGTTACTTCAACAAACTGTGTCCTCGCATTCAGGTAATCCCTAAGCCATTCTTTGACTACGCCTCTCATACCGTAACGCTCACACTTGGCCAAGAGTGTTTTGTGGCAAACAAAATCAAAAGCTCGGCACATATCGAAAAATATTGCAGTTACTGATAAGCTCTTGTTCATGTGGTTTAAGATTTTGCTACTCAAGGTAAAAGCAGCTAATGTCGTCGACTTTCCTTTTTGGAATCCAAACTGTTCGGTTTTAATTATTTTAAATTTATTTAAAAATGACATTATGCGTTTATGGAAAGCTTTCTCAAATATCTTTGAGATAACGGGAGTGAGAGATATTTGTCGATAGTTCTCTACACATTCTCTGCTACCTTTCTTATAGAGTGGCTTGATTAAAGAGAGTTTTAATGGCTTCGGAAAGACACCGCTCGTAAATGATAAATTCACTAAGTAGCTAAGGACTGAGGCAATGTCATGCTTGCACCACTTTAAAATTTTTGTTTGAATTTCATCATGACCTGCAGCATTGGTAGAGTTTAGGGTATTAATGATTTTGACTATCTCACTGTCATCGGTGGGGAACAAGAATAAATTATCTTTATTTTCAGTAACTAGCGAGATATCAGGACGGTATGTATTGGGAGTCTCTGAATTTGTCAAATCTATATAATAGTTATTGAAGGCATTCGCAATGTGTGTGGGATTTAATATTACGTTTTCGTTATTAACTAATTTATCTATGCTTGCATCAATAAAATTTTCTTTCGTCGCGTTTTTAATGACGTTCCATGTCGCCTTGCATACATTTTTAGAACGGGCTACGTAATTATCGTTTGCAAGTTTCTGAGCATGGTTCATACATCGTCTAAGAACTTTAGAGTAATCATTATACCTGATTTTACTTTGCGAATAACTAATGTGATGCTTACGCTTTTTGTAGTAACAAAACCGTAAACGTCGCTTTGTTACTATAGATTTTTTAATGCCCTTTGTAAACCAAGGAATAGAACGAGGTCTGACTGTCATTTTAATTCTATACTCAGGGAAACATAGCCTATAGAAAAGTACGAAAGTGTCATAGAAGTAATCAAATGCCACCGATGCGTCAGTCTCACCATAAACATCCGACCACGATAAACTTCTGAGACAGTCCTGGAATTTTGTGATATTTTCTGTACTATAGTCTCTTTTAAAGCGATACAGACAAAATCGCGGTTTTTCAATATTGTTGACAGTAAAAGTTAAACTTTGAGCAGTTTCGTGGTCAGACAAGCCCAGGCAAAGAATTTCACTTTTGGCATCAGAAACATTTGACAATATCTGATCCAAACACGATTCTCTACGTGTAGGGCCTAGAATGTGTACCTTTAAATTATTGTTAGTGGCAATTCTCTTCAGTTCATTTGAGTTTTCTGAGGTTCTAAGCAAATCGATGTTAAAGTCCCCAGTTATAACTATTTTATGTTTCACCTTGTGTCTCAGTTTGCTCGCGAGTTGCTCTAATTTTCCTAGAAAAGATGTTGAATTAGCTATTGGTATTCTATATATACAAATCACGATGCATTTTATTGCATTCACGTTTATTTAATATTTTTTATTTAATTTGACCATTGAAAATTTAAATTGACTTAAATAATTTATTTATAGCAAAGGAATAAACAGAGTGAAGTTTAAAGATCTCAGACCAGTCATTTGTAGATGAACTTGTTTTATGTGTCGAGTCTGTAATTACTTTAATATAACATTTTATTATCAAACAAGAAAAAGCTATACTTAGTTTCCATTACTTTTAAATGTATAACACAATAAAATTATGACACGAAAAACATAACCATCAATTGATTTTCCTTGATTTGATTTATTTTGTAAAATCCTTATTCACGCTTTTTTTTAAATAAGTGAAACTAACTTTTACATTTCACAATGTCATTATAAAAGCCAGTGTTAACCAGTTATTGCGTAAGACTACACGGAATTTCTATATTTGAAAACTGATCGCGAGCTCCACGTTTGTTGTTTTTTAATTTGGGTTCAAGCTCCAGGCAAAGAAAAGTCATGGGTGGCACCAGGCATAAAATATGTCAACACACGTGGGCAGGCTTGTACAATATAATCATGTCGTAGGTAGTTGTATTGAATTTATTGGATGCCCTTATATAATAATTGGCACATATCTTTGACCTTGACCTTCTAGACCTTGTTCTTTTCGGAATACAGAGGAATTTAATATCAAATATTTCATCACTGGTATTGGAAAGCTAATTGATTAACCATACTTAATGTAAAAGAGCAGATTTAGTATCAAAAGGTGACATTTACGTAATTTGTTGTTTATAATCCTGCTTAAAAAATAATTTTGATAATGACTTCGCTAACATTATCCTCAAATAATCAAAAAAAAAAAACTGTAAGAACGACTGAGAAGTAGGGTTTTGTACAACTCTACCATTACCAAACTTCTGAATAAGCAAAAAAAAAAATGGTGGCAGGTAAGGGTGTAAGATTTCAATGCCTTGTGCTGCTAATTTTTCCATAGTAATTGAGAAGTTTACGTCAACTTATTAGATACATTATTTGCTGTAAAAACTTAAAATAGAGGCACAACACGTATCGCATCTCGAGCATCGTTAACTTCATGATAAGCTGTTTATCTTTAAGCATTCATCAGCCATTTTATTTCAACTCATGCGTTGCTAAAACTGCAATCCAGTGTCACCAACGTCATTTCTCGAAAATCCTCTAACAGGTCAGTTAGGTAATTAAATTATACGACTTCCGTGATCAATTCATCGGGCTTAAGCAAATAGTTTACTCTTGCTAAACCAAATTGGGAGAGTTTTAGAAGCACTTCGACCAGGGTATTATTTAATAAAACCCTCTGGTAATCCCACTGAAGCGACATTTTAATTGGTCCTTTTTGTTTCTGTCTAAGCCTATCGCTGAGAAAATTTTCGTGTTCTTTGCCTTGTTTTGTTTAATTAGAGAATAAATAATTACTTTTCACGTATTCAATTTTATTAAAAAAAAATGTGATATAAAAGTGGTGTATTATTCCATGAAAACAAAAACCACAAAATGTATAAGAAAAAGTTTTTATGTACCTTGTAAGGTATGTTTGTTTGTTTATAAATTAAAATTTTCTAGTTCAAATTTACTTACTTCCTGTGCACGCTAAATATTTAGTTTTGATGACGATGCATTAAATTATTGTTAAGGATAGCAGCAAAAAAAACTTGAATCTAAAATGAGATTTAAAACATAATCTTGCATTAAAAATGACGTTTAAGACATAAATTAATTTGAAGTCTGTTAAAATACGAGAAGAAAAAACATTAATACTGGCATCTTATAAAAACAGATCACGTCCGAATCTGCGAAAGAAAATACATCAATCATTGCGAATATTCGGATCAGGTAAAAGTTGTTGTTCGTAATCCTTTAATTAAGGTTAGCGGGTCACTTTTGTTATTTTTTTCTATTCAGTAATAATCGTAACAGACAAAAAGAAAAACCCTGACTGGCTCATTACCAGCCCAAACCCTTGGTCCCAAAATCTGAAAATTTGCATAGTTTCCCTCTATGTTGTAGACTAGGAATTGGGACGGATTTTGCGAAATCTCCTCTAGAAAAGTAGTTATGTGACGTGGAGTGAAGTAGCCGTAGCAAATTTGTTCCTATCCTAAGAAACAAGAATACTGAGGGTAACCTAATTATGTAGAGATTAAAGCAACATGTATGACTAATGTGCTGCACACAATGATTCATGAATCTTAAGCTGACATATTTGGTGCTGCTGCTAAAATAACCAGCAAAGATAATTTAATTTCCCCGTGTCCTATTATGTTTGTTGTGGACAGTGTAAGCAAGATGAATTTCAGTACCTACAACAATACAAAAAAGTAGAGCTTTGCTCCACAAAATGTAAAACACAGTGACTCTGTAATAGTTTTGATAATATGTACCGTGGCATAATAAGCCACTAATCGATTGTGTATGCAATTAATTGAGTTTGTCGTAGGGTTAAAGCGTGACTTCGAATAAGGCCAAGAAGAACTGTTTCTTTTTCACTTTTAGTAATCTTAGTTTTCTCTCTTTTGCAGATCAACAGTTGGAGATCGTCGTATGGGAAACAAAAATTAATGGCACCAACTCGCGCAATCGACAACACGCCGAGCCTTTTTGTAATATATTACGTGTTCGTCTAATTAACTGTTAGGTAGTGAACGTGTCAACACAGCAATGAACAGGGAATTGCGCCCCGCGCCGCCGCTGGTCTTGTTTACACGTATTGGAGGCGTCATGTAGCTAATACTGACTTTTGAACGGGGCGTTCTTTTCGATACCCGATATAGGTAGGTAACCTAATATTCGAAGATGATCAGAATGATGATGAGGAGTAGTTTTCATTCGCAACTATTTATCATTATTGTTCCTTTACTAGGAAACGCTGGTGTTATCTTTGTCATACTTCATTGGGAGTCGTATTAAGATATTTAGCCATTGATAAACCCCTTTAAAGATAAAAGCCCATCGAGGGAACGGGTGAAAATCTTAAAAATCACGTTATAGGCGATACGGCTAGCAACCTATCACTATTTTGATCCCCTTTCCACCTGTCCGCCCACAATCATGCTAAACGTGGCCTTAAAGTCTTGTTGCCTTAGGCTCTATCTACCTCGTAAGGGATAAAGACTTGCTTTATGTATGTATGTATGTAAACCTCTTTATGTTTCGATCATAAAAGTTAGGTACTCAGTAAAATTTATTTTTTGTCCTTGTCTGGAGAAAGCAAGTGTTATCTATAGAGGAAGGTTAGGTTTTCATCAAACAAATGCTGTTAATGAACAAGGAGGATAATAACGCTAGGCAGAAAATGACAAAGCTACTCACTTTCTTGTCAGGATCCAGGAATGTAAATATCACCATCATCACATAATAAGGTGTCCACCAGATTAGAAACGCTGCTACGATGACAACAGACATTCGCAAAGACTTCATCTTCGCTCGGTCAATGAGTCTTCTTCTGTTCATATCAGGTGTAAGATACTTTTCGTGTCTGATTACTTCTGGTTTGAACACCTTCTCGCTTTCTGTAATAGATTGACATCATTTATTTAAAAGTTGTTGAATATTATTATCTCGCAATAGATTACAACATTGCCTACAATTGTATTATAATTAAATAATGTGACACGATCGTTTCGCATCGTTCAAAACCAAAATACTAAGTACAGAGAACTATTTTTCTGGCACACATTTAAGTGGCTGATGATAAGAATGGTCTTTAGACCGATCTTACTGATCGATAAGTATAGTTCAAAATAGAAAGTGACAAAGTTTAAAAAAATCTTAGCTGCGTGTCTAAAGTTTTCCATGAAGTGACATACGTTAAAAGTAAGTAAGTAAGGTGTATTTTGGATACCCAACCACCCTGCTTAGATTCAGCAATCTTATCTACCTACTTTACGTTAAAATGTAAGTTAATTTTGTATCATCAATCATCACATTCACAATACTATAGAGTAAGACCTCAGGGCCACCAGACGTCACGTATTTTCTGACGAACGAAATGTGGCAACAGAATTTTACTGCGGAGGTAGATTCTGTCTAACTAAAGATGACCCCAAGAAATGTGTTGAACTTTTTAGATGGCAACACTAAAATCGATTGTCAGAATCACTCATAGTTAAGTAACACATGTCACGGGGTGCAAGTCGGGTTACCTCCGCGTGTGGTCAAGAGCTGCGGTTCGTTTTCGGATCCGTCCGGGGGAAAGAGCAGTGCTTGGCCCGGTGCACCCTGGGCATTGACTAATGATTTCCTGGCAGTTTTTGAGGGATATCATTGACCGTTGGCTAAGAGCCCGACAAGGGGTCTTTTGACCGTATTACCGTACAACGTTGCCGACATTTTGTCACAAGATTTTGAATTATATTTTTATTACTTTGACACTGGCGAAGTTGTCGTCGCTATAGCGACTTGATACGCCACAAATAATAATTAAGAAAAAGACACAATATCACCATCATGCTGCGGGAATATTTTACTCACTACTAAGATTTTCGAACGTCGATGAGTAAGTCAGGACTTCTTTTCTTGTAGGTTACCTATATTATTATAATTTAGACTAACTGTGATCATGATTAACCTTAAATTTTAGTGTAACCAACTTTAATTAGGAGATGATGATGATGCTGATACATGTACACAGAAATATTAAGCAGTTATAAAAGTAATTTTGTCCCAGTTCTGTTAGGGTTGCAAATCGCAGATTTTTTGAACTTGCCGCTATTTCTCAGGGTCATCTTTCGTTAGACAGAGCTTAGTTCACTTGTGGATTTGTGTGTTAAAGAGAAAGGAAATAAAAAAAACAACTGATCAGTGTTAAGGAAATGTGACTTCCGACCTTTCTTACTGTATGAAATCGAGCTATTGATATTTGACAAACCCCTTAAAACCGTCCCTAGAAACGCGATACGTGATGCCGCATCTTTTAACACACTGAGATACTGATTTTATATTCCTAGTGAGATGGTAATACGGCATTGATTATTTGAGATTTTGCTCGTTCTGTTTGTATGTGGATAAGAAAATTATTTTTATGGTAAACAGTTCATAATGTAGAGAAACAAAAAATTTTTCAAGCCTCTCTCAATCTCATCATATCTTATTAATGGTTATGAAAAGATTTGGTTTGATAGTAATCTTGTCAAAACTAGTTGTGTTAAAGTGTAAATGTTTTGACAGTTGCCTCGACAAAAAGCATTTAGTCCCTAAAACCACGGATTGAACTAATTGAGAAGAAGTTCCTTTGATGTAAAATCCCTGGCTGAACAATTATTGTATCGCTAATGGCTTCATAAACTTTGTACCAAAATTTGAGATTGTTATTAAGTGATACAGTTCGGGTCAGCTTCTACTGAGCCGTTTTCGTGGTAAATTATTCAACAACGTGCAGGTAATTTATAAATAGAATTCAGGTACAAACCAGGCAGGTCTTCATATTTTTAGGCAAAACATAAGAAACTACTTAGTAACTCTGTATTTTTTTCTCTTGAAGAGATGTTTTTGCGACAAATCGAGGTTTTGAATTTTTATAAGTTGTTTATGATGTTGGCTGGCTTAATGAACCACCTTGGAAATATACTGCATACTGAGAATAAAATCGTGACCTTAAATAGGTTAAATTTGTCAGTTTTTGTTCCAAATGTTATTTTTCAAAGAAGCATTTTTTGCTGACTGCTTTTATTTGTTATCTGCACTTATATTGTCTTGTATTTTACGTATGGACACCGAATTTTAAGTCAATTTGACCCGTAGAGTTCTAAGATTGGGTTAAATTTGACTTGTAAGATTTGGTTTGACCTAAACCAACAAACATTTACGTGCCGTATCATACATAAAAATATCGTGAGTTAAATAAAATATTCAAGAAAGAGCACTCGTTTTGCATCATTTATCATCAAACAAAAACACCAAGATTAAAGCATTTCGCAAGCACCTACTCTTGAAATTTTTGAGATGCGGGTGTATTTCTGGAAAGTAGACATCATCCACTAAGTTGTTTATCGTTACTGTTGAAAAGAACAAGTTTTCGTTTTGCTTATTTTTTAATACTTCATACTTAGGTTTATTGTTTTAGGAATTTCATTTTTCCTAGAAGGAAAATACGACACGCGTGTGTAGGGAATATCCAAGAACCCGTGAGAAATCCGACGCAATTGGCTTGTTCTACTTACTGGTAGCTGACAGTGTAAAATACCAAATAAACTTCGAGGCAGCACAAAAATAGTGAAAAAAACATGACAAAGGCCTGTGTCCAATGTTGAAAATGTTCCAGCTACACCATCAAAATACAATTTTTACTAAAGGACGTCGTAAATTTAATTCAACAACACTTAATTAGCCCTTAATAAAAAAACGTTAACGTTTCACTGTTAGGTTCGTGATAAACTTGCATTACCTAGTGAAAACAATTGCCATAGCTATTATGATTTGATGTTAAATGGTTAAAGTTTAATTTCGCCAAAATTATAGGTTTGCAATTAACTATGCCCTGGCCTTTATGTAAATTCTGGCTTTCTGGTTATTACTTGAGATAGATAGAGTTCGATCATGTCGAATAAGTTTAATGTTTCGAAAGATAATTAAAGAGCTGAGCGCACAATGTGTAAAATGAGCCTTCTTCTTTACATTATAAGGCCCGTAGTTAAGTATGTTTGTATCGACCAGGAAGACAAAATCTTTCCCCAGTCAACCATTTATTGTCCTCTCATTACTAACAGAAGTTTTAACAAAGCTGTGTTTGTTTAAATACCCTGTACCAGTCGAAGGAATGTTAGGGCCGTGTAAAATTACTTATGGTCTCATTCCTTGAAGCTCAGACAGCGGTGCGTTCTTCAAAGGATTAGGATACCCTAAATGTTTCCGGGAAGTTACATGATTTGTTGTTCCTGTGGGAAGACCATGTCGGAGAGACGGGACGGAATCTAACGACGAAACGGTCGGAGCCCATACGCAGTATAAAAAAAAAACCGATGATATTATATACATACACGGGTTATGTGCCTACTCAGATACATTAAATTTGATAAGGTATTCGTACCTACTGATGAGAGAAAAGTTTTACGTAGGAAGAATGTGACGCCATTGAAATTAGTCATCATCAATTTCATTCGCGATAGTGGATTGACAGTTAAAAAACAATGTTGGACACTGTGTCCACCGTCAATGTGAATGAGCCTTTACAAAATGGCGTGGGTTTCTCTTCTAACTTACACGACAATAATGAAAATGATCATATCGAGGGTAGAAGTAAGCAAAGCGTCGGATGGCGCGCAGTGTTCATTTCATTGGGGCTGTACCTCACGTTATACAAGTAAGTAACCTTACTAATATTAAAAAGGTAAAAGCTTGTAAGTTTGGATGTTTGTTGCTCTTTCATGGCAAAACGGCTAAACCGATTATTGAAATTTAGTATAGTGATAGTCCCTGGAAAGGACATAGAATAGTGTTTATCCCGGAATATCGCATAGTTCTTACGGGACAGCGATAAGCGAATTCTGCGTGGACAGAGTCGCGGGCAACAGCTAGTTTCTTCATATTATCCTAAAACTGGATTAGTAAAGGCTCTAAAAAGGTATAATAAACGCAAGGGAACGAGACATTTAACTTTGTCACCCCTTGGTTTGCCTACTTCATGTAAGTAAAGAGTTATGCGACCGCGTAATAAAGTCATATCCAATATATAACAGACAATTCGGGTAGAACAACATTGAATATTTATTTGAAAGTTTGCAGGGACCCGTCTGCTTGTCCCAGAGTTGGGAACCCATTTTACTTGTTAGCGAATTGTTTTGTTTTACTACTTCTTGATTGAGCACAAGTTGGAAAACTGTGGAGGTAACTTGAGTTATATTATGTGTGAATATTTGTATTATTATAATAATAATGTTTGTTTGCAGAAAAGGGTTAGTTACATGTCTTTGTGTTATGTTAGACATCGCTCCATCTTTCTCAGTTGCATTCATACAGCATGCAAATATATAAAGTAGGTAACGTGCATCAATAGTTATAAAATGCATAACAAAACATTTAGAATGATGTGGTTAAAACATTTAAAATAATAATTTAAACAATAGCAGGCAGTCAATAATTTCTTAATTCATATCATGTGTTAACTCTATAATTTATAAATTTCTTGACACTATAGAAACAGTGTTCAAGGAGCCAACATTAATGCTCGTTTGAATCCATTACCTTCGAGTGCTTTTACTTGGTAAGGTAAGTTATTGATAATTAGAATGCACATATTATAACTATTCCTCTTGTAAATGCAATTATTACAGCGTGGCTGATATAAGGGAAATGCTTAACAAAATTACAGATTTTATAAATATACATACAGGCTAGCGGCAAAATTTTAGTCTCTTAAAAATGGGCCTACAGCTGTACCCTATCCAAGCATTTGTCATTGCACGTACACATCTCTTCTACAATAGAAAACCCTACCAAAGTTCACAGAGTTACCCCATAAAATTAGGCTATAGCTAAGAATTGATTTCTAATGGTGTTTGGTGGAGCGGCGTTCTGTCTGTTTAATGGACAGCTAAATTATTTATATTATTTATGATAAAGAGTGGCAAACCAGCAAGTGTGTCCTGGTGGATGGTTATCCGCGAAATCAAAAGATTGCTAATGCATTGGCAGCTTACAGGGCCAAGATATAATATTTACCTAATGTGCCACTGATTTCACCGGCTGCCTTATTTTCGTCGTCAGAACAGGTGTTGTTTGATGGCACAAGATGAGGGAGTAAGATGATGGTAGCAATGAGAACCTTGCATTGCACAAGGTCCTACCATCACAAAAGTTTCTGACGTCATTTACTCTTAGTATCCATGTCACCATCAGTTTAGTCTCTTAAATCGCTTAGTTTGAGATAATACACATTATTATCAGTTGTACCTATAAGTTGCTGAACTTAGGGTTCTCGCTATCTTATTCTTTTTGTGATCACGAGATCCCCAAATCTAAAGGCCTCAAAGCGTCGTTAATTCTGAGTCGTTAATTGCGATTTTATCTGTCCATTCAGATTGTTGTCTGTTCAAGCTTACTTAAAACTACGGTCATGGTATTTTAATTATTGTTTCTCACAATTTCTCACAATTGTCAAAGAAACTGTTAAACGGTTAATTGTTAAACAACTCCGTTAGAACCTTGTCAGTGTTGGCATTGTCAATTTCCAATAGGGTGCTTGAAGACAATCACAAACAATCTTACTATGACAAGGTCCCGTGTATTCCGTTACGGTTGAAGGTACGTGTTTACTAACTCGTGTGACTAAGGAACTGGGTTAAACTACGCAAAACGCATAGGAACGCGAATGTATTAATTATATTTGTCTTTATAACTTGCAACCGATTACACAGGGGGAAATTGAATCAGCAGCATTCGTGTGCTATTTGAATGAATATGTAAGTTTAATAGTATGGAGATTAACAAGGCTTTAGCTGTTTAAGCAAGCGAGGCTTGATTTATGAAGGTCGTTTGGATCTATTGTCCTTTAGGCAGGACGGCTGAAGGATTATCTTAAGTCCCACATTTCCCTGCGTCTACGCCTGTATGTACAGTTTTGTTTTAATTATTGTGCCAGCAGCCTCCAATCCCCGATTGTATTTCCTATACTAAAGGTATTTTGATGACACCTTGCTTTGTTTTAAAAACTGCCTATTCTCATAGCTTTCTTTCATAACAGCTCAGAATTTATTTAATTTATCCGGCGTCATTCAAAATAATGAATCGTCTACATACAGTTATCTACACGCTTCATGTGTATAGCATCTAGCATTGATTCTCAAACGCGTTTGATCCCATATATCATACTGGGTTCCACGTAATGTTAAGCCATATTATGGAGATTAGGTGAATCCTATTAAAGTGGCATAGTGGGTATTATTTGTTACTTTTGCACGGGAAAAATATTATCCTAAAATTAGGTAAAGTCACAAAGTCAGGAGGGATTTAATGCAATGTTACTTTTAAATAAGAATATTCTCAGGTGCCTGAGAATTTTAAATGCCAGCCAGTTAATAAGTATCTACCGTCAGTTTAGACGAGGAGGCCGGTAACAAATTAGAATAGAAATTGACTGCTAAATCAGTTTGTATAGTAAAAAATCAGGTTCTCGAGAGCTTAAAGTCTCAAAAGGTCTTGTTGAGAAAAAAATCTGAAGAATTAGCCATCTTAAAATCCCTCTACACCGTCTCATCTCTTTATCTCATTGCCTGTAAAATTAATGTGTTTTATGAACGATAAAATGTGATATATATACATACATACATTAACTAATATTATTATCCCATTCATAATCTTGCTGAACGTGGCCTGTAGGAACCTGTTAACTTAGGCTCTGTCTACCCCGTAAGGGATAAAGACTTGATTTGTGTATGTATGTGTATATCCCAGTCTGTTTAATTTAATGTAAGGTTTGAAATTTGATTGGCAAAACGACCGCATTACACAATTATTTGAGCTTCGAAAAAAATAGGCACATTAAGGAATTCTGAACTTGATTAAAACTTCTATTGAAGAAGCATAAGTTTCAGTCAAAAAAAAAATTTTAATACAAGCTTTTTGCTGACTGTACTTGCATTGTCATCCGTCTTACATATTTTTTTTATGTGTGTACCTAATTTCAAGTCTATCGGACCAACCGTAGAAGAGTCCCCTCCTGCGGAGACGATCCTGGCTAGGTCACCAGAACTCCACTACCAGATTATTGTATTGTCATCCGACTTACATAAGAAGCAAAATTTCAGCTCAATCGGTTGAAGATATGTGCTTCAAAACTGAGTCGCAGGATTCCTACCGGACTAACATACCTACATACATACATATATTGCAAGATTTGCAAGTTAAATAAAAGCTTGTAATAACTTATAAGAATGCCTAGTCCTTCATTAAATATCAGTCTAAATATCAATTATAGAGTCGCTTTCAGATTGCTTAAAGTATTCCCTTTTGTTAGTTTCGTCAAAGACATTATAAACTACTTAAATATTGAGTAAAATTATTTTAGTATGACTCAACAAGTTCACGAAACTTGTTCAAGACTGAAACTTCATTTCAACTCCACTTAAGATAATTTTAATTAATTTGCGATTAACTCAACTAAGTATTGTAATTTTTGACTAAGACACCTGATTAAAACTTCAACAAGTTTGCTACAATAGGTATACAACAAGAGCTTGAAATTTACAAAGGGACACGAGACAGCATAGCTGAGCACGGGGGTCAGTATAAAGATGACTGAAAACATTAAAGATGAGAAAAAATCTTCAAGAATATCATCGATTTCAGAGACATGTGAACATTGCATTCTGTTGGTTATATTATTATATTGTAACCAACAGAATTCAAATCTTCATAACCCTACGAAACATGAAATTACTTACATGGAATCAACTTAAAAAGAAAATGGTAAACTCATCGCACATCACACCACTAGTATTTATACATTTAAATAATGCACGTTGTGCTTACCCAAATACTGGTAGTCAGATGCTGCCCCTCATACTAAGAAAAAGGCTTTAATATTAGGGAATCCTGTCGGATAATGTCTTAAATGGCGTTGTTACGTAAGGTAGGCTCACGTACATTCGGAGGCAGCGTGGGTGGGATAGTGGAATTTTTTCTCCTCGGGAACTCATAAAACATAAATTTACACACATTTAATAAAGTACTGTAAAAACATTATTAAACTTACGAGCAATAGTCCGAACAGTGGAGACGTAAGTCGAGACGAGTATCAGGAGAGGTAGGACGAACATGAAAATCAACGACAATGTCGTATACGCTTGCTCCTGCCACCTCTCAGTGTAAAACCCGTGTGTGACGCACTGGTAAAATTCCTCGACAAACGGCCCCTCGGCCACTCGAAATACGATTGCCTGGAACAAAGAAAAGGTATTCACATTAAGTAGAAAACAATTGTTCCTTTTCATCAGAACTACGCAGAGAGCGACGAGTTTTTGTAAGTGATTAATTTTGTTTCTCCCTTCGCGGCAAAAACTTAATCAGATGAGTAAGAGATGAAACAATTTAATACGAAATAATATAAGGCCCATTCAATATCCGTGAGCGTCCACCATTCGATTGGTCATTATAGGTTTTTGTAAGACCTCTTCTCCCTAGAGAGTGTAGCAGCAGTTAATATAATTTCCTTATAATTTGGCGTAAACTAATATAGAAAGGCACATTGGCTACACGCTAGTCCTTCAGCCAAAACTGGTACGTTCCTAGAGCCCGATACTCTCAGAATATCCGTCTGTCTATATCTGGGGGTACCAATCTGCGCTCCACACAAATGCCCTTGCGGTTTTGAAGTCAACGCGCTGGGATGCCACGGCCTTTCAAAGCAAAAAAGTGCAGGCCACTTCTCTAGGCACGCCGCACTTATATTAATGACATAATCCGTCGCTCTCTTGCCACCGTCAACGTGCCGGCGCTACTTGAGCCATCCGGTATCGCCAGAGACGACGGCAAGAGACCGGACGGCATGTCACTGATTCCGTGGAAGCTGGGTCAGGTGTTGGTGTGGGACGCTACCTGTGTAGACACACTTGCCCCTTTCCACGTCCACGGAACAGCTAATAGAGCAGGTGCGGCAGCAGAGGCGGCCGAAAAATTAATGGTAAACCAATATAAAGGGCTCGGTTCCGAATACACTTCCTGCCATTCGGGGTTGAGACCTTAGGTCCGTGGGGTCCCAGCGCGCCTATGTTACTCAAGGAAATGTCTAAGAGGCTGATCGACTGCAACGGAGACCAAAGAGCTGACAGCTTCCTCGCTAAGTGAGTTAGTGTTGCAATACAGCGGGGAAATGCTGCCAGCATCTTTGGCTCAATGCCGCGGGGTGTACGTTTTTAGATTTATTTTAGTTTTAGTTCGTTTAATTTATCTTGTAATACATTTATATTTTTCATTTATTAATTAATTGTGTGTTAATTAAATTCTACTGATTTAGAAAATATTGGTCTATGGATATACATATTACACTCGCCCATTTGTATAATTTGTCAGTGAACGGAACTAATTTAACAAGGGGTTTGACAAACAGCGCAAACTTTTGAGAAGGCCCACAGTCCCACGATCAGAAACTACAACTGAAACTTCCTTGTCTGTACTATGTGAACGATAAAGACAGCTATACTCATTAGTGTTCCTTGAAACTTGCAATTGACCTAAACGTTACACATACAACAGTCTGGTGACTTGGTGGTCGAGTCGAATGTTCGAGATTGAAGGATTATTCTGTCTCAATAAGTTGTCTACCCAATGGGAACAAAATTCTGGTTTAGAAAAGGCTCTGCAAATGAGACTGCAAAGCTACCTTAAATAAGCTGGAGCAGCCCTAAATACTTACATGCGAGATTAAAATTTGCACAACACATTTAGCATTTTAGAGGAAAGAATGATTCTATTCACGAAGACAGTAAAACGACCCGTCAGGTTACTTTTTGAAATACTATTCACGGCATTATTCACATCATTACTCGAAAACCTCGTAAATATCTACTTAAACTGCCAATTTAATACACATCTGTCAGTGCGGCAAAAAGTAATGGTAATTTGATCGTGGGTAAGTAACTCTGATCATTGGAGTTGAAAACATGGTTGGTTCAAGAAACATTGGCCCCAAGGTTGTAAAGTGACGCCTTATGACTTTACGAATTTGTTATTGTTTTCTCGCCGTGGTACAGAAATTTGAAATCCGTAACGAATCAGCAGATAATGTATTCAAAATGTGTTTAGTATGCCACTCCAGTGACAATTAGTAGAAGGTTTCTCTGTTATCCGGTGAAGATGACAAAAAATATTAATTTTCCTTATCGATATTTTATTGAATCAGGCGTTACTTTGCGGAGGTCCATTTGAACACAACAACAACAACACACGCAATAATAATCCCATAGAGGGATCGAAACGCGTCAGTGTTTGTGTGGTGTAATTAAGTTTGTGGGATTTATGTGTGTTTTATTGGCAGTAGTGGATTGCATGAAAAACATATATATTTCACACAGGCTTGGTTATCTTCCACGTGAGTAGCGGAGTAGCAAGGTAAATTTTTTGTTCGTTTCCTCATCGAGTTAAGTAAAGTCAGGATACTTTTATTTATCAGTTAAGTTAAGATTAATCAGAATTTCAATTTTTCCACCTTTTGTTTGGACGGCTTCAAAACGATAAAAAACGAATTTTAGCTCCAGGTATTTTTCGCCGCTCCGCGTATTTAATTTTCGATTATGCAAAAATGTTTATGTGTACTATGAATTTACATTTCGCGTACCTATTGTTATCTAATGTTGAGGTTAACTTCGTTGCCGATAGTGTCACTTATTATCTAACTTCTTGTTTACATACAAGTATCAAACATAGAATGTTTTTTATGAAATTCCAGCCAAGTTTTAATTGCTAGGGTAAAATTCAACATGGAGACGACGAGAAGGCGTTGATACTCAAAGTAATTAAGTTGAGGCGAATGCTTCTAGACTTAGTAACTAGAATTCGTTTTAATATTTGACAGACTCACCTGAGGTATGCTTAATATGAAACTCATAACCCAGGCAATTATAACGAGTCTTCCGCTTCTTGTCGCCGTGGCCATACTTTTCATAGGATACTTGACAGCCAGCCATCGATCCACTCCAATGAGTACTAATATGAATGTACTTAAGTAAAGCGAAAACATTTGTACAAACTTGAACAATTTGCACACTATGTTTCCCGCAAACCACTCCACTGTGAACGACCAAGCGGCTTCTCCTCCTATGCAGAATATTGTCACAAGAAGATCTGCGATGCTAAGTTGAAATATAAGACTGTAAATTGCTGTCCAAGATGGCCTTGCGCGGCCTCTGCTCCGTTTGCCTCTTCGAATACTTATAATCGTTGCCACATTTCCGAAAAATGACAACACAGCTATAACAGACAAGACACTCGCTCGTACAAAAGTACTTCTTGTCAAAACAGGCGCGTGTTCTCTGCATCTTATTTCCGTACCATTGTAAATATAAATACTGTTCATAATGTCATCTGTGAGGTTTATTAAATTGACTTCTATGCATTTTTCTATCGGCCATATTATAAATGCCGGCAAAATATCTGCATCAGAGCTTGTATTCGTTTGGAAAGTGAAGTCTAGTGGATCATCGTCATATAATATGGTATTGTTGCCTACGCTCCCCATGTTTCGTCATACGTGGTCAAATTCTTTGTTGACGACCTGAAACAAATGAACAAATAATTATTAAACCTCCGAAATTTCTCTAGTAATCATTCTAGAGTTAAATTACCGCAGTGTCCAGGAACCTAATGTTTTGTTTCATGAAAACATTTGCGTCTTGTTTAAACAAAGAGATTATTCTTAGCTCTTACAGGGCACGTCTAACCCACAAGAACAAGAAACTCTCAAAGGAATTAGCTTTTTGTTGTAAAAACGTTCCGTTATTTAGAGAAGCACTTAGTAAACCATTGCACACCTAAGCCGGTTGTGGGTTTTATACTTTTCTTTTAAAACAAGAAAAGATTTACCTGTTTTTCTGTGATCTCAACTCAGTAACTTAATCAAAATGATTATTATAATAAGGATTAGTTTGGATAGAGGAAAACAGCCAACACTTCTGCTGTCACTGTAGTACTTTACAACTTTAAAAAAGATAGTTAATGTGTTCAAGAAAATCACAATCCTGTTACTTTCAAATCCTTGTCTATACAGATATAATAAAAGCTGTTCGATTCATTCTTCCAAAATACTCTTTGAGCGCATAACTTTTAACTAAAAAAAGGGGAAATACTGATTTTATTAGTCATTGAGTGGTGGTTAGCAAATCGATGTTTAATTTATTCACTGTCATTACCCGTGACATTGGTGTTGGCATTGGGTAGACTATTTGTAAACACTGTATATTGGATATCAGATATCAATCTAGATAAGCCACGCATGGCATATGGGTTCATTGAATCGTTTGGTAATGACATTTCGTTATCATTCGGCTACTCAAGTGGTGCTATTAAATATCGAATGTGTTGAAAAAAGTGTTGGCTTAGCGCACGTGTTAGGGTTCAGTTGCTAGCTGTAATATGTTTTGGAATTTATTTTATCTACGCACATAACATTAGTGCTTATACATACATACATACATACATACATACATAAATATCACGTCATTATCTCTTACGAGGTAGACAGAGCCTAAAGTAACAAGACCCAAAGGCCACGTTTAGCATGATTGTGGGCGTCTAGGTGGAAAGGGGAATCAAAATAGTGATGAGTTGCTAGCCACGTCGCTTATAGCTTGATTCCTATGCCCATTTCCTCGATGGGCTTTTACCATCTGCGCGGGAGGAGAAGCAACTGGTACTTTCTATGTCTTTTCTTTACTCCCAGTCCAGCATGGAAGCAGCATTAGTGCTTATAAAGGGTAGAAAATGACCAGCATTACTACACCCTCAAAAATCCATACTGTAATAACATTACGTTATAAAAATCTGTACTTTAATGTTATTACAGAACAGATTTTACCATAACCTTAGAAGAATCTATAGGTACTGTAATAACATTACAGTACTGATTTCACCAACGACCATGGACAAGAAAACACATTCACACATACATAAATCACGTCTTTATCCCTTACGGGGTAGACAGAGCTTAAGGTAACAAAACCTTAAGGCTACGTTTAGCATGATTAAGGGCGTATAGGTGGAAAGGGGAATCAAATTAGAGATGGGTTGCTAGCCGCTTCGCCTATAACATGATTCCTAAGACTTTCGCCCATTTCCTCGATGGGCTTTTACCATCTGCGCGGGAAGAGAAGCAACTGGTACATTCTATGTTTTTTCTTTGCTCCCAGAGTAGCATGTACAAGAAAGTACTTACATAAATCACGTCTTTATCCCTTACGGCGTAGACAAAACCTAGTGTAATTGGTTGTAATAATGCTGGTCATTATCCTACTTCTTCTGAACTCATCTTAGAGTACTTATATGATATGTGTGTAGATAACGTAATATGTCTCGCCACTCGCCAAGGCTCGTTTCGAAAAACCACACTCATGTTTTAAGGACCCCCATTATGTAACGGTTGCATAAGATGCTATTAAAACTTCTTGTTTTTTTATATTTATAAAATATATCACCTTTGTGTTTTTTCTTGTGTGATTGTTTTTTTTTTTATGTGAATAGGAAGGCAAACGAGCAAGTGGGTCACCTGATGGTAAGTGATCACCACTGCCCATAGACACCCGCAACCCCGGGGGGATTGCAGATGCGTTGCCAACCTAGAGGACTAAGATGCAATGCCTCTTGTGCCCGTAATTTCCCCGGCTGTCTTACTCTCCACACTGGAACACAGCAGTGCAAGCTCTGCTACTTAGCGGCAGGATTAGCGAGTAAGATGGTGGTAGCGATCCGGACGGACCTTTTACAAGGCCCTACCACCCGCAAAATTTGTATAATAGTCAGGATAAATTAGGTTCTAGAATATTTTTCCTATACATAAACACAAAGGTGATATTTTTTGGCTGCTACTGTATCGTCAAACTTGTTGTCTCACTCACTCTTATGGGTTTGATCTGATACCCTAAAGTCGTTCTAGGAGCTCACGGACTGTATGTTTGTTTTCTATTATAACCGTAAAATAAAGAATGTCTCAGATCGCAGGAACTTGTATCACGAGCGAAAGGCGGGGGCGAAAACATGCGACCTGAGGCTTTCTTTATCACCGCCCGAAGTGTGTACACAATTTTACGTCTTCCCCAGGCCAGGAAGTGAAAATTTCCGCTCGCATAGCGGGCAGTGAATTATTACTTACGGTCCGGGGTAACGTACAATAAATGACGAGGTTCTGTATAGATTCAGGCGTTACTATTCGGAAGTCCATATTACAACCAAGTGAAGTGTAGACCATGGATAACTTTACTTTGCTTCGTCGCAATACAGTGAGTTCAAGTCATGCAAAACAGCCGCACTCGAGTTGAATATTGTTTTATTAATTCAGTTAACACGCTCTCTCTGCTTTACGAAATTAGATCCTCCAATGAAAGGGCAACCGAACCCACAACCAGTAGGCTTATTACCTAAGTCGCTCGCAATCGCCATCGTGTTCATTTTGACAGTTCATGTATGGGCTGACAATTGGCATCGGAGTCAGCTAGCTGTCACATTCATACAAGAACTGTCAAAATGAACACGATGTCGATTGCAAGCGAGTTAAGTAATAAGCCTACAGAACCACCAACACAGTAAATAATAGTCCGGACATGGTGTTTCACTACTGTTCGTAGCATCCTTAGCGGATGTTGACGCTCCGATGGGCGGTCGAAGAATCATTCGACCGGTTTCCTTAATAAGAGTGTAGCAAAGCGTAACATATAAACAAGATAATTGTCGATAACGTGTAAGATCACAATCGAAACCACCATCTCTAAATGCCAAACTATATAAAATGGCGGTAGATAGACGGAAATTGTGGAAATTAAAGAAGTTTGCACCAAATTAGTAAAAAAAAGTTGTCAAGGAAAAAAAAACTGTTGGTAAAAACGAGGTTGCTTTTGGGCGACGGCGTACATTTAAGCTGTCATGTCATTAAAATAAAAATAAACACAAATAACGATCCATAAAACCTTTAGTAACTTTAATTATTATTAGAAGCAAAAACAAAGTTTGACCCACTCATTCATAAACGCTTTGGAAACTTAAAATAGTTTGACTCGGACATTTACCTTTTGCCAGATACCTACAGACGACACATTAATAGGTCTGTAACTTTTTATGAATAAGGAGGTAATAAAGTCTAGGTACCTTGACATACAAATTTATAAGAATCAAATCAAAAACACATTAAGACAAGAGACTTAAATCACCAAAACTTAATAAGCTTTCAATCGCTTACAAAGTACTTTGTTGCCTAATTTACAACCAAGTTTAAACTCTGTTCACAACTTACGCTTTGACAATAAATAAATATACCAAAGCTAAGTTTTGTAACGTGATGAATAATTCAAGTTAAGAAAACAGGGAAGTCCGATTTCCTCTTACTTTTAGTCAAAAAAACAACGTTACCTACGGTTTATTTTTAGAAACAATAGCAACTTTTTTGAGTTATGCTGAATAAGGTTTTTGTTAAGCCGTAGCAGCAGTACTTGCGGGCTCTGTTCTGACTTGGAAAGTAAGACAGCCACTAGAATTACTGGCACATGAGATATTCTATCTTAGCCCTTACGGCTGGCAACGCATTCTGTCCATGGTCTAATCCTGTGTCCATAGGAGGTGGTGCTCACTTACCATCGGTGAATCATTTTCTCGTTAGTTTTCCGTGTCGTATAAAATAAAAATATTTTTTGCAACATGAACAGACATTGGATCCCTTTTAGTCCGGATAATCTGGCCAGATTTCGCGGGGGATTAATAAATATGTCATAGGTCGTTATTGCCTGCCTAGCAACCGGTATCTTACGACAAAACTTTCGTAATTTTTCTGTAGCATTCAGAGAGGATGGTTTCGGGAGGGCTTTTATTATAGTATTTATTTAATTGATGCCTCTTATGGCGACTTAAGTCTTCATTATTACACCCAATTTCACAATTAAAACTAGATGGGTATTAAATAAAATTAATGCTCTTAAATTTATTTATTTAGAAGAAAGAAGCAAGCAGAACTTTCAAAGTACCTCAGCAAACTGTATAACGGTAAAATAGCAAAAAATATAGGGTTTAATAGCACCTTTCCAATGGTGGTCATGATTTAACAGGATCCCCAAGTTAGCGAATTTGGTAATGGGTACTGAAATGGTCGAAGGATTTTTACGACTCTCTTTAATCGCGTAAATGTTGACCTTTTCGGCGATGCGAGTGAATTTAATATTAAAATAGGTTGTTTAATTAATATAAGTACTATGTGTATCCTTTTCCATGTAACGTGTAACCCACCACTGAGCCTGCTGACTCGGCCCGGGCGCCGCCGTTGATGGTCTGACCTGACCATTCATCCGGGGTACGTATTAAAATACATAAAGTTTAAAATGTATAATGGGTTAAAATACATAATGGTTTATAATATATAATACGATTTTCTCAGAAAGTTACAAATTAACAGGATTGTTATAAAACAAACCTAACCTAACCTAAACCAATCTATAGATTACGATATCAAAAAAGTTCATTTAGCTAATAGTTTTACAGAAAATTGCGTTATATATTTTGAACCATTATATATTTTAACCCATTATACATTTTAAACTTTATGTATTCTGATCCGCTCCCTTCATCCGCCACCGCCCATAGTCAGTATCCTGTTCTGACACTATCTGTCCGACTAAAACTACACGTTTGTGTGCGCTAGCCGGCAAAACACTTGAAGGTAATATATTAATAAAAACTATGTGTATGCGAAACATAATATGTTATATTATATGTTGGTAGGGCTCTTACGTGGCTTTAAGTACTGATTAGACCTGTTTTTACTTTATCAAAAATACTATTATACACTAAGAAATTGTAGTAATATTTCATTGAATGAGGCGTTACTTTGCGGAGGTGGAACCGGCTCTGTGATAGCCGAGCGGAGTAGCAAGGTAAAATGTTTTTAGTTCATTACGGAAATCTTCTGTGTTTTATACTCATTTACGTAAATATTTCCCTTAACTGCATATTTGACCTTATTCATCATAATCACCTTACTGTTTATGCAAATTTACTTACTTTCTTCGCCCCTTTATTGTTCGTAAACTAATATATATGAGAACGTTCACCCGTTTGTAACTATAAACAATAATAACGCATGCATAGTCGCGCACAACACAGCCAAGTCTTTGATGGGACTATTAGTTCTGCAATTTAGCATTTCCGTGGTCTGTAATTATACAATAATAATATTCTATATATATTATTTTTATATTATTCTTCCATGACGGTCTGGGAGTAAAGAGAAAGCATAGAATTTACGAGTTGCTTCTCTTCCCGCGCAGATGGTAAAAGCCCAACGAGGGAATAGGCGAAAGTCTTAGGAATCATGTTATAGGATAGCGGCTAGCAACCCATCATTATTTTGATTTCCCTTTCCGCCTATACGCCCTTAATCATGCTAAACGTGGCCTTAAGGTTTTGCTACCTTAGGCTCTGTCTACCCCGTAAGGGATAAAGACGTGATATATGTATGTATGTATGTACGTAATTATACAATACTATCTTTGCAGTTTTTACAATTAACGTAGGTAGATCCTTACGGCGTCGTCGGCTGGTTTATTTTTAGACTAGGAAATATGTGTTAGTAAAAGAACTGTTAACTAAAAAAAATAGCTAAATACTTCCCTAATAATTGTAACAAATGTCGTTGTTATAAAATATCTACAAAATCAAAATCGCAAATGCCAACCTCGAGGGCCGAGATGAAATATCTGTTGTGCCAATAATTTCCCCGTCTGCCTTCTTTTGCCTATTTTTGTGCAATAAATGTTATTTCTTGATTGAGTTTCGCTTTTGCCATGAATACTTTGGCTTATTGTGATTGACGTTTACTTTCCTGCATGCGAGTATGTACTGAGAGTATATTGTATATTCGAATAATTGTTATTTCTTATTTGAACTTTGGTTACGCATACGATACAAGCTTCTGCCAGCGACTTCGTCCGCGTATATAGAATTAGACTTAGGAACTGATGTTGAGAGTGTATATTCTGCAATAATTGTTAACGTTGCGATTCTAGACAGCTACGACCTTTGACCATGTTTATAGCTATGCCGTGGGAACTATACAATTTTCCGAGATAAAAAGTAGCCTATGTTTCAATCTAGGGTACCAGCTATCTCCATTCCAAATTTTATCCAAAACTGTCCAGTCGTTTCAGCGTGAAGAAGGAACAAACATACACACTTGCGCTAAAAAGCAACGCTGCGCATTGACATTTTGTTGCCGTCACAATGTGCTTTACTACTATATCTCTCTAATCTGTGATATGCTTTGGCGGTTCGCGGTTCATTTTACCATAATGTTTGTTAGTTAACATTGTCCTTTGATTTGTCTCTCTTGTCAGGTAGGGCCAACCAAAGCCAAAAAATATTTACTTTTATAAAATTCATCCCTTGTGGGATGAGTAAAGGAATTATTGTCCATTCAGCTATGCTAAAGGTTGTAATGCCGGTTTCACATTTTTAATTTATATGTATTTTTTTAATATGTGCTTAGGTAGCACTTGATGGTCCCATCGGAAGACCAGCGCTGGCTGCAAGGCCAGCATTATGTTGAGATGGGACCATTTCGTGATGTAACTATGTACTCATTTTTTTTTTTACTTCTTTTTGTTTTTGTAACCCAGTCACTATATATTACGAATGTTTCTTTCTTTCTTTCTTTCTTTCTTTCTTTCTTTCTTTCTTTCTTTCACACTCTACAATACAAATCTTAGGAATCATGTTATAGATGCAGTTATATACGGCCAAATCATGCTAAACGTGGCCTTAAGGTTTTGTTACCTTCGGCTCTGTTTACCCCGTAAGGGATAAAGACGTGATATATGTATGTATATATGTATACGCCCAAAGAGATCAAAACGCTTGAATATTCTCCCAAAAGTACCTATTAACCCCTTATTCATGTGACAAGCTCATTACTAAGCTCAACATTCGTTAGTCTTTATTGTCGCTATGACACTTACCTTTGCCGACAAAACATAAATTTTGCTACTTTTACGAATAAGTGTGTAAAAGCAATTTTTTTTCACGAAAATCAAGAAAAAATCATATTTTTGTTTCACGTGTCAAACACACACACATACATAAAAACGTAACATTAACCTACAATTACTCATGTCGCTGGAACGGTTGGAGTGAAAGAAGCGCTTAATTGCCAGCTAATTAATTGTTATAGTTGTGACGTAGGAGAATTTCGGTGACGTCCGATCTTCAAGGATATCATTCAATTACGGTTATTTATAGGAAAAACCATACAATGCTTTTGCAGATAAGCAGTAACCAATATGTTTATAAGAAACTATTTCTTTGTCAAACTATTTTTTAGAGTATCGTACCTACCCTAGCCCAGTCAGGGGGCCGATTTTTAAAATACATCACTCGAAAGCTACTGTTAGAATGTGGGAAAATCTGTGTACAAAACTACAACTTAAGTTAAATTTTTATTAGCTAACAAGACTCATTTTATTAAACCTATCGTTTTCTTCCACTCTACTCGTATTTCAAAATCGGCTTAACTTTCACCACTATCGAGATTTTCTTCCTCGCTGTTCTAGAAGTAAAGAAAAAACATAGAAGCTACCAGTTGCTTCTCTTCCCGCGCAGATGTTAGCCCGTCGAGGGAATGGGCGAAAATCTTTGAAACCATGTTACAGGCGATGCGGTTAGCAACCCATCACTATATTGATTCCCCTTTCCACCTATCCGCCCACAATCGTGCTAAATATGGCATTTAGGTCTTGTTATCTTAGGCTTTGTCTACCTAGTGATAAATCGGGCCCCAGAAATCCGTCCAACTTTATCGTGAAAGAGTAACAAACATACAGCTAAGTAAACACAGTCATAAACGGGTTCGCATTTATTTGTAATATTAGTAGGATAAAAAATAACACACGAAAATAGCTTATCAATCTTAAATGGCAGCAAACAAAATTTACCTACCATATTGTGTGCATCGTTATTCAACAACCCCGGTATTTTACAACACGTTAAGAGAACCGCGGTTTTCTGAAATTACGGGCCCGGCTTAGTAAAATATGAAAAGTATGGCCGAAATTGGTTTTTATCGTTTGTAATTTATGAGGATCGGCTACGGCTTTTTATAGACTGGTGTTTTTAACACGCGCGTAGCTTTTTCACCTGTTTTGTGTCATTCTAAAACTTGTTACAACTATACACATTTAAACAAATGTTGAGTTTTTATATGAACTAAAATTGAAGCCAAACACCTCGTCACGTGTGGTATTTTTAACCGACGAAAAAAACGGAGGAAGTTCTCAATTCGACGCGTAGGTATTTTTTTTTAGTTCTTACTTTTTTGTATGACCACGCATTACTTTTGTACATAATGTCTCTTACCTAACGCGCCTATGAAAATTAATTTTTTTTAGAGAGATAGAAACTGGAGCATCACCACACAAGAGGTTATAGGACTTTTTAATTCAAACTTCGTTCAAACTCTACGACTTCATTATCAAGCTATACCAAGCGCGAATGGCGAAGATTTTTTACCAGACAATTACCTACTTGTGAAATGAAACAATGTGGAACTCATCATCAACATATTGTATGCTGACTTGCTTGCTTACTTGCACTATTGCTTATTTGAGACATACATCAGTATTTGAGGAGTACTGGTATTTATTCTGGAGCTCGGCTGAGCTTCATCCGATACGTTTTCTAATACACAAGAGAGAACGACAGTTTTATGGAATACAGATATAGATAGTGCTCATTACAAACCTTAAAGAGGTTCTCCAACAGCTAACATATTTGATAACAGGCTTGCTTCCATGATTATTTGCATGCTTGCTTGTTTCTTGGAAATACTAATTATTAAATCGAGCCAAACCGCGGATAAATCTAGTGAGTAATGGCATAAAGTACTGAATTAAAGCTTTTTGCACTAATAGATTAGGATAAGATTAAACATTATCTGTGAGTAGTAAAGTAGAATTATGTCACACGCCCATATGACGTGATTTTATCGTGAGTGCAAAGTTTCAAGGACTTTTTCAAGGACAAGTGTGGTTACTGTTTTGGGTTCCGTAGAACTTTTTTTAGCATATACGACAAACTGTTTTCTTAGTTCCTCCCTCATACGTAAAGTGGAGATGATTTTTATCTTGTCTGCCTCTCTACATGGATGTTGTTGTAGGCCTACGAAAACCATTTTTCGAAAAAAATCGCAAGATATTAAATACACTAGCAGATTCGGAGGAGGACGTTTAGATATTTTTAGATATTTTTGAACAGTTGGCTAAAAGATATTGAAGAACTTGACTGTACAACGTTCGAAATGTTTTGAAACAGTTTTTTACTCTCCAACGGATGGAGCCTTATTTTTTTATAGAAAAAGAAGTATTACATAACAGTGCTCATTTCTGTTAGTACCATTATTCTTTTTTTAATCGATAGCACATAACGTATTTTAAAGTGATGTATTGTAATTTTATTTTCGTTTGAAGTCGACG
Organism: Pandemis corylana; assembly: GCA_949127965.1. Classification (NCBI taxonomy): domain Eukaryota; kingdom Metazoa; phylum Arthropoda; class Insecta; order Lepidoptera; family Tortricidae; genus Pandemis; species Pandemis corylana. Next base: position 6,802,448 of record OX421866.1, on the reverse strand, counting down.
AATATTTCTGATACTTTTTATTTTTAGTGACCTAATACCAAACTAAGCTCAGCTTGTGCTACCCTACTAAGGGTACTAAGCAACGGATAAAAATGATTATATAAATCAATTTGAATTAAAATACATAGGTATATAATATCTAAGACTCGAGAACAATCATCGTATTGCTCATACATAATAATAATATGTCCCGACCGGGAATCGAACTCGGAACCAAAGCTTCGTTCTAAGGTTTTCTAACCACTTGGCTATCCCATTGTTTATCAAAACAGGCGCCTTACCATGACGTTATAATGCGATTCTAGTCCGACTCAGTTCAGGTTTTAGCTGTCATTTTTAGTATGAATTTGACAGCGAGCGAACCTAAACTAAATCGGAATTGAATCGCATTAAGAAAGAAAGAAAGAAGACATTTATTCCTTTTTGCAAGACACAAATATAAGAGAACCAGCTGTTGCCAGCAAATTCGTCTGCATAGAATTCGTTTATCGCTATCCCGCAGGAATTACGCAATTTGCCGGGATAAACAGTAGCCTATGTGTTATTCCAGACTATAACCTATGTTCCAAATTTCATCCAGATCTGTCCAGCCGTTCTGGCGTGAAAGAGTAACAAACATCCATCCATACTTACAAACTTTCGCGTTTATAATATTAGCAGTGAAGCGTACGATGTGTAGACAGTATGATAATGTGAGAAAAATGAAGGATAATAATTGATGGCAAATGAGAACACCAAGTAATTAAACTGCTTCTTTACTTTGATACATAACAACTGACAATATGACAATAAGACTTCAAAAAACAAAATGATAGGAAAAAATATAAAAAAGTATCAAAACTAAGGAGTTCGCTACGAGTAGTACGTAATGCTGAGCCAGCGACCGTTTCACTTTTGCGAAGACACACAACGCTGATGATCTATTTTTCATGTCTATGTTTTTTTTTTGTTATACCTTGTTTATTTTCTATAAAACTGTGTATATTATCTTATATTTGTGTGTCTTGCAAAAAGGAATAAATGCCTTCTTTCTTTCTTTCTTTCTTTCTTTTTAGGATATGCATAATTAAGACATCATGGTAACCCCTCAGAACTGGCAAAGATATCAAATAATTATGTTTGACATTAAAAGACTACGCCCTGTGTTCGGAATCGTGTTGCGAGGGAGGCGTTGGTTGCAGCAGCCAATCTGAATATGTATGACGCGGGGATGTTTCTAGATATCTTAGCCCAACCGACCTCAGACGTCGCGTTGATGCTGTTCAGGTTGGCTGATGTGACCAACAATATGAGCTAGTGTAATATTTTGTTCCACTTGTTTAATTCGCTGTTGCCTTATAGGCTAATGTGACAAAACGTACGAAGCCCGTTTTAAAATAAATAAAAAAAAAAATTAAAAAAAAGACTACGCCCAACTTCCGTGCACATAATACAACCTTGTGCCAAAAAAATACAGAAAAAAATTCAATAGCACTATTTACTCAGCGCAGTAATAACATTAGAATTTATCAAATAAAGGGGAGGTCCCCTACGTAAGATGTGCTTATCACTTTTTTAAACGGCAAAAAGCAGGTGCTTGATTTGAATTTTTTTGTCTGTCTGTCCGTTGGTTGATATCTTTACCGGCTGTAAAAGTATTTCTGTTAAATATGTCTCAGAGAGCTCGTATAACTTTTAACAATCTTAGTTTTATTTTTATTAAATTTGTACTTTTCAACATCCATCAGTAATCACAAATGATAATACTAGGCGCTATCGCTTAGCTGTTCATTGTGTTAAAAACTATCTACCAGTTGTGTTATGGAGATTATAACACTATAATCATATCATAATTTTTAAATTAACCAATTCTGGTTAGAATAATTTCATATTTGTGACACACACACGCGTTTTCAACTTGTTGTTACTGACAATATTTAAATTGTTTCAAGGTTATCGGACTGCTAAAATTCTGGACTAAGTACTATTCATACTCGAGGTATCATTTCAGACGTTTTTAAAATAGACCAGCAAAAAAAGTCATGTTCCTGTGCATAGGCATCAAGACACTTAATAATTAGTCAGAAGTCTTTACTATTTTGTGGTTTGTTTCATTCCAATACCTTTGCACACAAAAGGCCTAACGCTTAAAGAACACCTTACAAATGCTGAGACTTTTTCATCCAATCATTAAAGCTTTCATCTGTGAGGGTAAACTTGGCAAGGGAACAATACCTACGTGATTGTTAAGAAGCACGCAATAAGCATTGTTTCGTTTGTGAAAGGAATCCAACCTAAAAGACTTCATGTCCGTTATTCAAACTAGGACGAACAGAAGTGGGATAACTTTGCGAACGTACTGCTGGGGGTATTTAATTTAATTGGTAAGTCCTTGCCCTAGAAGAGTTTTTTTTAGACTACGGGACGGGGACAAGATGAAAATCAACGCTGCTATAATATTATTATAATCTAACCTAATTATTACAAGTTTAGTTATTACTGTTTCATGTCGTTGTTTTATTAGGAATATTTTTAATTCTGTTTTCGGGCTACTTCGCAATGATTCAAATGGAGAGAAATGGGTTCTCGTATCTTCAATTACAGTTTTTTTTTTATCTTAGTCTACTGTATTAGCGTTAGAATTTGTTTATGTGAAAAAACATACCTTTAAAAAATTATTCCAGTAGCCTAGAAATTTACTAGCCTTTATTTATAAAATTAATATGCTTCTTATTAATCGTATTCACTTGAAATTTGGCATATGCATGAAGATTGGAGGACTGTGCGAGGTAAGTGAGACATTACACTGCAATTTCTGAAGAAAAACTCACCAATAAGAGAGTTGTACTTGGCGAGGCTTGGAGAATGTAGAAATTGTATGGGCTGATGTATTTTCTTCAATCTGTTTTGCTTTTTCGAATATCTTTGCTGAATCTGCCTCTCGCGTTTTTCTTAAGCCTTTTAAGGTCGAGGAGGTCAACCGACGCGGAGGATTGTTTTTAGTACTTCATCATTGTCAAAGAATGAATGCTGATCCCGGAAAAGCGACTCGAGATTATTCTCACAAAGGAAGTTTTTATCTAAGTCAACCCGCAATAATAATATTTCATTTTGACTTATTATATTCTAAAAATAAACAAAAGGATAACATTATGAGCAATTAACTAAAAGACTCGGCGCTATAGTCTATTGTGCTAATTTTTCAATGCACAGGCAAAAGAAACTTTGTTTTTTTGTAAAAGACAAATCTTTTTGAAGGTGGAAGCACATAAAATAAAACTACATTATTATTATGATTTGAATCAAAAATCAAGAATTTTCGTTTGTTTTCATTTTTGTTAGGAAACCTTACTTCTTGTCAAATTTCACAATTCTATATCAACTGAAAGAACCTTGTAGGTTATGATTCCACGATTTCTGTATTATATTTTCACTTTTAAAAGTGTGTTACTTTTGGTCTGATGAACTCAGAAACATATTTCTATACGACTGTAGGACTTCTCAGCCATAAATACTTTTTCCAAATTAATTTTCAGTCAATATTTCCACGCGCTCTTGAGAAAAAGCGTCTTGACACTCGGACACAGCCCAACGGACAAAAAAATGATTCTATAGAAGTTTAGTACCTGGATGTATTTTTGTTTGCTACGTATTCTAAAAATGAAACCTACCTAGATCGATTTATTACCTGCGGAACCCCATGCATCCTAAATTTCACGAAAAACGTTGGAGCCGTTTCCGAGATTTAGATTATATACGAGTAATTCTTGTATATATTAAATACACGAATTAATCGTTTAAAGACGACATTTATTAGATAGATAGATTAATTTCCATTTGACACTCTGAACAGAACTAGACGGTCATATTGAAAGTTGATTGCCACTTGAAGGGATAAAAGAATTCCTATTATGCCCAGAAAATATTTGACCCAAAAGTCTATATTTGAGTTTGATTGTACCTGAATATTAATAAAGAATCTTTAGAGGGCTGTAAATTTAACTTAACGGCATGCGGGCAGATAAAATTATTATAGTTACCAACTGTCGTATACCATGTGGGCGTTATTTGTGTGATATAATATTTTTTACAAAACAAAAAGAGTTATATTCAGAAGCAAAACATACCCAATCCAAGCTGTTTAGCAAATTTAAAATAAAATTATAACCATTCGGTTGAAGTTGTCCACATTGGATTGTTTGGATTGAAATGGAGAATACAACTGCGTGCATCTTGGTCCAGTGCTGGATGAGTTGAGTGTAATGACCTAAAGAATTAAATTAAAATTCCTGTCCATATATTTTTCATAATATTAATTACTACACGACGACGACGACGAGCATGTATGAAGAGATTGATGACTGTGGATGAAGCGAAAGAAATATGTCAGGATCGTAGCAAGTGGAATAAAGTAGTCTCTGCCTACCCCTGTGGGAAAAAAGCGTGACGGTATGTATGTATGTATGTATTAATTACTAGAATCGTAAAACGACGTCGAATTCCTGAAAACATTCCTTGTTTTATTCAGTGTTTAGGGTATACGTAACTATTATAATTAAAAATCTACTTTGAATTCCAAAGACGAATCTCTGTTAAAGAACGGCTCGGGGGATGTTTTTCTTTAATAAGTCTTAGGGTCGTATAATGCGTGGGCTGCTTGACATAATTAATTGTGTAAAATCTACGTTGTATTTATGCAACTACGCCAAAGGGCACTAAATATAAATAGGATTCTTTTGTATCCCAAGGGAGTCTGAAAATTTTTCTTTCTATTGAATTTATTATAGATGAAATTTTAAGTGACAGCGCTTGGGGTCCACTCCCAAATTCGAAATTCCAACTTCGAATCGTACCGATCTTTTCGCAATGGGGACTTTCGTTTCTTTGCTCACCTCATTCAGAGGTATACCTGTCAAAGGCGATTTTATGAGATCGGCGCCGAAACAAAGTTTTAAATCCTGAATCTCATTAAGTTTATTAATTATAAATAACTATCACCATATTATATCGAGTAGCTATGCCGCAATGATGTGCAGTTTCATTTTGTTCGAAAAAGAAATCCGCATATTTGCGATAATTTCACGAAGGAGGCCACTTTTCAACAGGTACATACATACATACACGTCTTTATCCCTTACGGGGTAGACATAGCCTAAGGTAACAAAACCTTAAGGCCACGTTTAGCATGATTAAGGACGTATAGGTGGAAAGGGAAATCAAAATAGTGATGGGTTGCTAGCCACAACGCCTATAACATGATTCCTATGGTTTTCGCCTATTCCCTCGATGGGCTTTTACCATCTGCGCGGGAAGAAAAGCAACTGGTAAATTCTATGTTTTTTCTTTACTCCCTGACCAGCACTTCAACAGGTAAATGAAAGAAATTATAATTTATGTCACGAAGCCCGCTAAAACCAACGAAAAGTGAATGTTATTGGGCCTCACGCGACACAAGCGCCTCTAGTGACAAATTCACACGCGGTAGCCTCCATTAAATACGATGTTGTTAGATTAAGAATTAGATCTTCTCTTGCTCGCATTTTCGTTGATATTCCGCAATAACTTAGTACTCCACACCACTCCTGAGACAAAAATTAGCTTATAACCGTAGCCCGGACAGGTCATCGTAAAAGAATTATGGTAATAGAACAAAAACTATAACAAAATATTGCGAAAATATACTGATTAGGTAATCAAAATCTTAGCTACACTATTACGACTCTATTAAATCTTATTCTATGTCCGTATCCGTGTTTGCGATGACTTGTTAGAGCTATGCTTATAACCAGGAAAATTGAAGCTTTCTATTAATGAAATATGTAATAACTTACAAACAATCAAGCAGCGTTCACGTATTTATTATATAACTAGCGGTTGCTCGCAATTTCATCTGCGCCCCGTGGGAATTTTCACATTCTCGGAATAAAAGGTAGCCTAAACATGCAGTGCTTTCTGCTCTGAAGAGAATTATCAATTTATTTTTTTATGACGACGACGTAAAATTGTGTACACTTCTCGGGAGGTGATAAAGAAAGCCTCAGGTCGCATGTTTATCGCCCTCGCCTTTAGCTCGTGCGACAAGTTCCTGCGATCTGAAATATTCTTTATTTCACCAGCCATGGGGGTGTAATATACTATTATGTCTCCGCACTTAATTATTACGACTTTGCCTATCTTTATAAAGTTTTCTTCTCTTAATCCAGGTTAACTGGAAGAGATCACTTTTAGGAATAAGCTCGCCTTTGTAGTCTCTGTCATTATTGTATTTATTTTTATTTGCTTGTGCATTATAGAGTTCCTATTATTTTTAGAATCATTTGTGCATTTCCCGATATTTCATTATTGTATTTACCTACTCTTTAAGATCTTCAAGACTTGCCAGAGGATGCTGAAATGAGTGTCATTAAAATTTTATTTTGTCTCTTTGATATTTCGTTCGCCACTCATTCATTTGACTCGTGTTATACAGACACCTCGTACGTACTCGGTTTCATTCAATTCTCTGTATAAATTCTGTTTTATGTTGACACAGTGCAAACATTCATATTATGCGATTTAGAATTTCCCTGTATCACATCTTGTGTTCCATAGAACTCTTATATTGCTTGAGGCGTGTAAACAGTGTAGTGTGACATCTGCATTTAATTGAAGAGATGGGAACATTTGACACAAAGTGAGGAGTGGAAGTAAAATGACTACTAATTAATGTAAAACGACTTAGTAAAATAGAGTCTTTGCCTTGTCATTCTAATCTATCTGTAAGACTTTAGATCATTTCTACTACTGAAAATAGGAGAACATTAACTTGCATTTATTATCACGAAGAAGTAATGATTCAGTAATCTAAAGTACTAGTGACCTCATATGTATTACCGCTTGGACCACTACTCTTCCAGAGCGTCTAGGAAACCGTGGTACCCTTTCACAGTTAATGTCATACTCACATCGCATTTAGAAAATAACGCTACTAAGAGAATGTTCCACACAGGATCATGCTTTAAGCAGTACAATTTTATTGTACAATAGCTTCTAAATTGTAATTTTCGTAATTTCTTTCGTTCGGCACATGTTTAAAACATGTTTAAAAGTTTAAAAACATTTTATTGCGTCTGACTTGGCTCACTACGTTCCTTTTCTTGTAAATTTGTTCCAAATTGCACTGCTTCAGCGCGGAGTATGCCGTAATACCGTAAGTTCGTGCACGCATACGGAAGTCCTTTGAGAAATATAAAACTCTTGGTTTACGTTCCTTTACCTCATCCAGCCAGGTAAGGGCTGCTCGTTTTATTTTATCATCTTGTCTGGGGATTCTGAAGGTATTTTACTTGCTGTAGTTGTTATAACTTTGGAAACGATCTACTTTATCTACTTGATCATTTCAATGCCGTTTTAGTTTATAGTAACCACCTGTCGCGTATTGTCATAGATATATTATATACTACCGTTAGATTATATCGGCACTAGTATACCAGAAAGGAGACCAGGAAATTTGAGACAATGTCAAAGGAAAATAAATTTCGCTCCTTTCGTTTTCGAGTATCAGTGTGACTACTCGAAAGCCGTGTAATAAAATTAGTCTCACTCATCTATCTATCTCACATGACATTCTTATATTATTATTATATCGCTCTGTCTCTTAGATTATATTACAGTATATTCTCCAGTATATTCAGTATATTCTGTGTTCCGGTGTGGAGAGTAAGACAGCCGGGGAAATTACGGGCACAAGAGGCATTGCATCTTAGTCCTCTAGGTTGGCAACGCATTTGCAATCCCTCCGGGGTTGCGGGTGTCTATGGGCAGTGGTGATCACTTACCATCAGGTGACCCACTTGCTCGTTTGCCTTCCTATTCATATAAAAAAAAAAAAAAAAAAAAAAAAACTGTAGTAACCGTATTCAAACGTGAATGCTTTAATAAAAAACATTTACCCGTATTCGAAATCGCTTGCCAAGTTTAAGTAAACTTGAAATATTCACTTTTCTATAGCTATCAGGCTATCACTTTGACGATTGTCTTTGTCAGCGTGATTTTCTAGACTGAGCTATCCTTTTATTCCCTACCCACTCTAATTTATTATTTTGTAATGAAATGGGCTTTTAATAATTTCATTCCAACTTCCGCGTCACGTGGCCTTCCCAATTTGGGACATTGTCAAAAATGCGGAAAAAGCCTATTCTTTAATAGCATAGCGCCTTTTATTACTTCCGTGACAATGAAAAGGGGAAAACGGCAATAACATACAAGAAACTTCACGCGTGTGACATGCACTTTTACGTAGGATTATCCTAACAGATGTTGTGATTCTTACATAATATATTTTGGGTTACGTAGTCGAAATGCAATACAATACAATACAATAAATAACTCTTTATTGAGCACCACATATAACAACCAAAACAGAAAAAAAGGTATACAAAAGAAAGAGAATCCCTTTGGGATCCCTTTCCTTTTTTTTTGGTGGAAGAGATCCCTTTTAGGGATAAGTTCGCCTTTGTGCATATGTGTTATCCTGTATTCATCTTTTTCTTGTGTTTTATGTACAATAAAGAGTTATACATACATACATACATATACAGAATATTACAAGGTAACAATAGGCATCCTTATCGCTACAGAGCGATCTCTTCCAGGCAACCATATTAACCATAACCATGCAAAAGTAAAGCCGTTACTAATTTCGTCGTGCTGATCTGACTTTCTTTCTGTACCTGGCTTATTTAATGACCCTTAATACAAAAAAACTGTACATGTTTTGGCGTAGGTATCATCAATGTAATACATTTAAATGAGGCCGAGTACTGGATTTTCTTCGTATTTGAGTTCAACAAGTAACTCCTGAATTGATTTATAAAATACTAGCCTTCCGTCCGCAGCTTCGCCCGCGATAAATTAATTTTCCCGTAGGAATAGGTATTTTCCTACGGTAAAAAGTAGCCTATGTTACTCAGTGATAATGTAGTTTTCAAACGGCAAAAGATTTTTTAAAATCGGTCCAGTAGTTTCGGAGCCTATTCAATGCAAATAAACAATCAAATTTTTCCTCTTTATAATATTAGTATAGATTACGCATCTAAAGACGTCAAATTCATCCAGAAACAAAAGACGGCCAAAATCCAGAAGTCGGCCACCTACGGCTGACTACTGGATTCATCACTAAAAAACATTTATTATTCTACCAAAATATACTCGTAAATTATTAAGTAAGATGTTCAAAAGAAAACGAATGCTATATAGTATAAAAGTAAGCAGCTTAACGCTAACAATAACTGTTAGGAAACTTAGCGAAAAAATGGCGGACATCGCACAACACCTCTTGCCCGCGGACAACGCTCGTATGAACCCTGTTGTACGCTTGCCGCTCACCCCTCACCTCACACCTCACGCGATTTTTCGACCAATAAGAAGTTGGATATTGATTATACATTCATATCATTGGACAATTCAAAAACTAGCGCTATTTGTGGCGAATAAACGACCGAACAGGCTGACTATAGGTTCCTGGCTGACTTCTGGTCACCTTTACCCCACCAACTGAATATTTTTCACAATATAAGTACAGTAACCTACACTTTCCCGATGTTTTTTTTTATTTATGGTGTAGATTAAAGAAAAGGGGTTTGTTTTATGAATCCTACGGGGCTCGCCTAATAAAAAATTCAAAAATGTTAACAAACATTCGTGTATCAGTATGAACACATTTTTATTTACGAAGTAACCTTTTTATAGCGGCTTCGCAATGCCAAGGATAATGAATGTATTAATTTTCAGAGCCCTATATTTGATTTTGTTAACATTAAAATAAAGCCTTAATGGAGTTAAATTATGGTTTTTCTTTCATCTCTTAGGAATTAAAAGGGTCGTAAAGTATTTTGGTAGGTAACAATTGTTAATGTAACCTAAAAAAACATTATGTGTAAGCACTTGACGTTAGTTTCTTACAATTGAACGAATTGAATTGTAAAAAATAATTACAAATCAGAGTCAAGTTTTAATAATGAATAACGAAAAAACATGCCTATTTTTTAATTGTTTGTGTACCTAGTATATTTATAAACATGTAATGGGTCCCCCTCGTGCTGATATTTACATTGTTCTGTTCAGTTTTAATAATTAAATTTGAAATTACATTACGTTTCAAGCCAAATTTACTTTGTAGATAACACAGATAATAACATTAATATTTATAGACCAACAACATTCAATTAAGAATGACTGAAAAAAAAACTCGTCGAAAAATATGTCTTTTGTCCGGTGCCTTCTTTCTTCAGACTGAATTCGTATTTTACGAGCACAAATGTTAATTTGCTTTTAAATTTATTTCGTTAGTTTTGTTTATCAGTTACTTACAACTTGTATTAATAACACAATTTGTCAAATTTTCTAAATCAAGTTTTCATCATTTACTTAGTGCCCCTTTCATTTATTTTACTTCAAAGAGATTTGTTTCAGATTTTGGCTAGTATTTATTTGAGTTAAAAGGGTTTGAGGTTTGATCTCGCCAGTGGTTATTAATATGAAAACATCAAAGTATTTTTATATTGTGACTTCCAAGAACTAATCATTTTTACGAATAGTTACAGAAAACATTTCGGCTTAGTTAATTCAACACGAAAACGGAACCTGTTTATTTTTATTGTGAATATTCGTAGGATTATTATGAAATACTTATTCTTGTGTAGTTCCGGTGACCTTTCATCATTAGTTACTTTTTATTTCACCTCTTTTTTAAATGGCTAACGCCTTCACATAAAATTCCTAATCGAGCCTTAGCAGTGCCAGAGCTTGGGATAACCCTTACTCAGGAAACATCGTAAGTAAGATCAAAAGGCACCACTGCAGACTCTTTTTAGGAATAAAAAGCACGAAGAACAAATGATATGAAATTGGGCTATTTCTTTTTGGAGCAGGTTTGCTGTTACGCCTTTTGTTATTGTGAAAATTAGTCGCGCAAAGGATAGATAAAGGTCTGTGGCGTTTACTCGATGCGTGACAATCTGCTTATATTGGAGTGCTAAAATTTTGTGCGCGCACTGCCCAATAGTAATTACTGTCTGTCCAGTCTGAAGTGGTCTGTTTATCCGTAATTATCTTCTTTGTTCACACTAGAAATTAGGTAAATAATAAAAAAAAAGATAAAAGTAACGTTGCTAAATAATCATGAACCATGAATGAATAAATAATAATCCGTAACACCGAAAGATTACAGATGCGTTGCCAGCCTAAAATTCGAAGACGGAAACTGCGGTAATATTTAATGTGCATTTTTAGGTTTTATTATCATGGTGTTGCCTGAAAATCTTTGATAAACCAAATGCAATTATCTATCGTTGGCATCGATACAAATCTAAAAAAAAAACAGTTATGTTACTTCTGTAAATATTTGTTCAATTATCGACTGAGTAATACGTTATTATTTGTTTTGACTTTGGTCGATCAATCATGGTCAGTTTGGCACTTCCCGGTGAACAAAGGAAAATGAAATTTTATCTTTTTCAATGTGATTGTGGTTAGACATTGTAAATAACCTTTTTAACTCGAGAAAGATCCGAATCCAATTTAGTCAGCCCAGATGGCCCACGTCGTAAATTGATGAAACAATCTAGTAGCTATACCCATTGTTTACAATTAGACATGAATACGTTTTCGTTAAAAAATAAAAATAGTGCGAGGTGAACGGTTTGACCTACCGCCTTAGACCCAGGGTTCATATCCTCTGCGAGTTCACCTGAAGAATATTATTTTAACTCCTACAGTGTTACGTTTGAAGAAGTTTAATAATAACTTGAAGATGAACTGAGCTGAGAAGAAAATCAAAAGTGTTAAAGAAAGAAAAAAACTCTTTATCCTGAAGTTCCGAGACAATTGGCGGTCGAGACGACAGGGTGTTGGTGCTCACAGGCCAAGTTTTTTTTATAGAAGTGCGACTCCGGTTACAAGAGCGTGGTCTGTACTCTCGTTTCGGTTCATTCCTGGCGCAGAGATTGTTCATCATTGTCCATACAATAATATAGCCTTTTTTATTTCGTTTCACTACATGGTGTAGTTTTTTTTTCATCTACCCATAGGTATACTTAAGCTATAATTTGGCAGAACTGTAAATAATATTCATGTCGGCAAAGTGGTAAATTTCACAACTGATTAATGGTCAACCGAAACAATTTTCGGCCAAACAATTTTAGTTTTATTGCCGAAACATGTGCCGAAAAAAATATCGGGCAAAAAATTTTAGACCAACATATAGACCCCATGGTGTCTACTTACATGTGCCTTTATCCTATTTCACATACCACAAAATACTTTTCAAAATAAACACAAGAATGCGCGATAAACCGTTAATGTTACAAAGGTGTGGGTTTATTGGTCATGAAAGGTGTAGATTAAACCTCTTTCTTTACCTTGGGACACGGCAATCATCAATTTCATTACCTAATAGTTTTTTGATGAGGGCCGAAAACGAACGTGGGCAAAGTCATGACAAAAGTTCTAAGATACAACAGTGGGGAAATTCAATGTAATTACAAATCTGTTCTGTTAAAGTAAATTGTAAGGTTTGTCCGTGTAAAAGGGGTTTGTTTTGCGCAGTGAGATGCGTCCACCGATGAGACCGAAGAAAACTGATTAAAACTTTAGTTCCGGGTTGTCGTGTTGGTTTTCAAATGGCTACAGAATTTTGGAAACACGAAAAATTTAACTTTTTTATATATTTTTAAACGGGATTTTAATATTTTTTGCAGAAATTTCCTCCCAATAGGTACAATAAATAAGGAAAACGGTCGACTGCTTTATTCCGTTTTTAATTAAGGCGTATGAATGTTTTCGATTAAGAACCGCTTCTCAGTCGGTTTGTTAAATAAATCGTTTTTGAAAAAAACTTTTACAGCTTGAAATTAAAATAAAAAGAATTACCTATAAAAGTTTAATTTTTTGCTACTATAAGTCTATGAATATTTAATTATTAAAAAAAATTGTGGCCTGGGTCCTCTCGCCTCGCTCAGTTACAAAAAAATAGGCCGTCTGTCAAGTGTTAGTGGGTCTGTTTCTCTTATTCATGATTGAACTACAGTCGAATATAGAACCTCCCCTTTTTTTTAAAGTCGGTAAGAAAAAAGGCTCCAACGAACAAAATTTTTTTTTGGGTTGAAAAAAGGGGAAAAGAGTTTAATTTTTTGCTAGGTAAGTCTATGAATATTTGATTATTTAATAAAATATGATCATATTCGTAATATGCATTTGGATAAGGTCTTACCAAATATATCAATAAATAGAAGTTTAGCTGAATCGATATTTTATTTGTTTTATTATCAATGATTTAACAGTACTACAGATTATTAAGTTTCTGTCCACGTTTTGTTTGCAGTTCAAGACAAGCTTGGTCCAAAACAATTTTATTAAAAGTTAGTTCTTCTACTAACTTTTAAATATTGACTAAGATAAGGCAAGTTTCTAAGAGCTTGAACGCAAGGAAGGAATAAACGTATATTTTTTTCTACAATATCATTTTCTAATTTGCCTAAAACCCAAATAATCAAACGGAAAAAGCTGTTTATTTACCTACTGCTACCAAATTCAATTAGAGGCAACTCTCTTGAATACAAATAGGCTCCCTTTTCAGCATTAGGTACTTTTTATTTTTATTGGGTTTTGATCCAAACCTCTTGCTTGGCCGTGGTTATATGAATTGGGAAATAAAGTGACAAATACCAATTCCAATCGGACAATGAAATGAGTGTTTGATGGCTCTTAGCGTTAAAATGATTACTACTACAATGTGCCATTGTGTTTTTTTTTGTTTTAATATAAACAATGTTTTGAACCAAAATACATCCTTGGGCGAAAGTACTAAAAATCATGCTATAGGCGATGCTAGCAACCATCACTATTTTGATTTCCCTTTCTACCTATACGCCTTCAATCATGCTAATCGTGGCCTTTAGGTTTTGCTACCTTAGGCTCTCTCGTCTACCCCGTAAGGGATAAAGACGTGATATATGTATGTATGTATGTATACATCCTTAACTTTTTTCAGAATTTAATTTTAAACCTGTGTTGGTTGGTTGTTGCTCATCTACCCTAGTCTAAATAAATGCGTCTGCTTGAACAGCTGGCCCACTACAGAAATGTTTTTCATAATACTACGACAGTCTTCAAGTATTTCACATTTTACCAGCCATACTGTACCTGTTGTACTGGCATCATAAATACTGGTCTTAATTAAAAAAAATGTTCCACATTTATGTCCATGTACTTTTTTTAGCGTTGGTGTCTACAATGCACATGAGATTGAGCTTCGCACTTTCAATTAATAAATAGTTTCACGAGCAATGACTGACATTGACATTGACTTTTTAGTTTGTATTATGGTTTATCGAGGGTTATGTGTGATGTATTACAATATCAAAACTATTGAAATTGATAATTAACTCACTGCAATAGCCAAATCAACGTTTGGCTTGACTGGTTTCGGTTTGATTAATTGGTTTAATGCGATTGAACTGATCGAATGTTGCCATACATACTTCCGTGTATTTGTCAGCTTGTTTGTGAAGTGCTTTCCACTGGCGTTCGTGTCGCCACAGTGTATGTGTTTTTTTTTGTGTTTCGTTTTTATAATTTTATCTGGGTCCCACTGAAAAATAGCGTTGCGGCTTGCCGCAACATTATGCTGAGTGGGGTCCATTTTACACCATATCGGTACTATTTCTTATTAGGTATATTGTATTTCTCCTTATTTTATATCTACGTGTATCGAATGTGTGTAAATAAATGTTTATCTTTCTTTCTTTCTTTCAAATTGTCTATTTCTAGATTCTCAGAACAGTAAACGACCGATGAGAAATGCAGTCGTTCATTGAAAATCGCTAGAAAATGCAATATCCCGCTTACTGTACATAGTTACGTAATAATAGACAACAAAAAGATTATAGGTACATTATTTTAATTGTAACCTTACATTTGTCTAGTAGTGGCTGAATGTGGCCTGAGTCCCCTTGCCTCGCGCAATTACAAAAAAAATAAGCCGACTGTCAAGTGTTAGTGGGGCGCTTATTCTTGATTAGACTCAAAACAGCTTTTTGTAACATACATACAGTCGAACATAGAACCTCCTCCTTTTTTAAATTCGGTTAAAAACATGACTCCAACGAACTGTTTTTTTTATTAATGGGGTTGGTAAAAATGCTTGATTATTATTTTGACTTGGTAAACTAAACAGTTTTGACGTATAATAATAAACAGAGCACGCATAATATGAACATAAATTACGGCATTCTTGATGCGCAACGTGAAACAAAAATGTAACGGGTTTATACATCGAAGTGATTTTTCAACGGTTTATGATCCATGTAATTGTTGACATTACACTGCACAAGGGATAATTTAACTGTGACCTTGGTAAGACACTATCTGCCGCAATATCAAAGGTTTATGTACAAAACCCATTTTAATTGTATTATTTGCAAACAGCTTCGTTGGCTCAACACATTTAGCCGGTCATTCTTAGGTATTATAAATCTCTTTGTAGTACCAATTCACGACTTCACGACCGTTTTCATGGCTATTTGGACAAAGCAGTTTAAATGGCTCCGATTTGTTTAGGTAGGTAAATGTCAGAAACAGAAATTACAGTGTACAATATTGGTTCGCCCGTCTTATTCAGCTCTCTTGGATTATTTTTAGCATAATATTATAAAATGAACATCAGAGAGCTTTACGTAACTGATTGACTGCAATATTTTATCTTTGAGATCGTAACACAGAGACCGGGATTCTTGTAGCACGTGTCAATATAGTGCTGGTGACTTTTCATTTATCGACATTTAACGTGCATATCGACATGCCGAACTTGAAGGTAGATTGTTAATTACATACATACACAAATCACATCTATATCCCTTACGGGGTAGACATAGCCTGAGGTAGCAAGACCTAAAGGCCTCGTTTAGCATGATTAATCTTCCACTTCTTGATTGTTTGACTGTTTCCTAAGACTTATTTTACAAAATCAAAGTAAAGATGTAGGTGTTAATTAATGCCTATAACAAATCTATTAAAGATTTAATAAACGGTTTTATAATTGCCTCTAATAGAATGTAAAAAAATATGCGTCTTCTATTCTTATTACTTACTACTTAATGAATTGTTTAATGAGTCGTTTATAGTACACGTTTCCTTCAATAACAAATTAATTGTACTTGCCAAGGCCAATTATTTCTAATAAATATGCAAATTGTTTAACATCTACAATTTGCGACTACTTACTTTAATCGGTTTATACGTTCTGGTTCTGAAATCGATGTTAAATTAAAAACAAAGTTTTCAATAAATTAACGAATTTAGAAGTAGCGAAGCCTTTTGGTCTTTCAAAAGTTTCCCAAGTTAGTCTATTTTAACTAACTAGAAAATTTAAGACTTTAATTAAGTTTCTAAAGGTGATCGTGAGAAAGCAAATTTTCCTAGTCATACCCTGAGTTTAATTCAAAATTATTTACTGTTCTTTTGTAAAATGGTGGTTTAATTTAAAAGCACTTCCATCTTTGTCTATGTACTCGCTGGCGCCTCTTAGGAAGCTTTAATTAAAATAAAGACCACAATCTACTCCCAAAGCTTAACTTTAGCGATCAACTTGAAATACCTCTCAATTTATGTGATGATTTGTAAAACTTTATCCACGTGACAATTAGTTAAATTTTAAGGATGCGAGTTTGAGCGCTCCTTAATTACTTGAGAAGTATCTAAGCGCTGGATTTACAGAATACTAGCGGTTGCCGCGACCCTGCGTAGTATTCGCTTATCGTTATCCCGTGGGAACTATGCAATTTTCCGGGATAAAAACTATCCTATGTCCTTTCTCGCGACTAAAACTATTTTTTGTACCAAATTTCAATACAATCGGTTTAGTGACAGACATAGACAGACAGTTACTTTCGCATTTATAATAAACATACATGCATACATACATAAATCACGTCTTTATCCCTTACGGGGTAGACAGAGCCCCAGGTAACAAGACCTAAAGACCACGTTTAGCATGATTATTTTATAATATTAGTAGGATTATATAAGTGGTAAGTTTGTTCCGTACAGTCAGCCTCATATAGTATGAAACATCCAAGGTAACCGAAAAGTTTGGCACGCCTTGCTA
Organism: Pandemis corylana; assembly: GCA_949127965.1. Taxonomy (NCBI): domain Eukaryota; kingdom Metazoa; phylum Arthropoda; class Insecta; order Lepidoptera; family Tortricidae; genus Pandemis; species Pandemis corylana. The sequence continues at coordinate 6,785,326 of OX421866.1, read as the reverse complement.
TTTCTATGGTGTACCAAACTATTTGCTGCCTTGAATGCTTCAAACTATATAACGCTGACTGTACCACACAAAAGTTATAACCACTTTTTTTGCGTAAAAAATTGTTTGACGCATAAAATGCGTTTGCCTTTACCACACGGGCAACTCGGTAACTGAAGATGAATCCAATTACTACGTTACCTAAGTCGTAAAGTTTCATTAATTATTGTAATAATAAATTAATACTGTTTATTATTATGCTCATGTTCATAGCAACATGCCAACACCTACAGAATTAATTTGAATTAATTGCATACTAGCTTCTTCTCGCGACATCGTCTGCGTAGACTTATACATATAAACCTTCATCTTGAATCATTCTATCTATTTAAAAAAACCGCATCAATATCCGTTGCGTAGTTTTAAAGATAATAGAAAAAAAAATATCTTGGGACAATTAACACCAATTGACCTAGCCCCAAACTAAGCAACGCTTGTAATATGGGCACTAGACAACGGATAAACATACTTATATAGATAAATACATACATGCATAAATATTAAACATCCAAGACTCGAGAACAAACATTCGTATTTTTCAAACAAATATCTGCCTGGATTGAACCCGGGACCTCAAGCTTCATAGTCAGGTTCTCTAACCACTGGGCCAGACACAGACACAGGGACAGATAGCGGAAAGCGACTTTGTTTTATAGTACGTAGTGACTTTATTAACATTAGCGTTATTCTGAATCGTATTAAATAATAAACTAGGTATAATTATTTTACTCGACTTTTTATACGTGAATTATCCGTTTATGTGTAATAATGATTAAGTCTCACGGTAGTTTCATGTTGAAAGTAGGTATAATTAACATAATAAAGTTTACCAAATTGCAATAAACGAATCCTGAACTGATTGAAGAACACGAGGACAGCTTCTTTATTGGTAATCGATACGTTGTAGAGACAGCTACAACGCAGTGTAATAAAGATTGACAAATTGAATTATCTAGGAAATCCACAGGTTTCTGCTTTGTTATTACATTAATCAATTCACTTTTTAACCGACTTCAAAAGAAGGATGAGGTTCTAAATTCATTTTTTTTTAAGGTTTTTTATCAATATTATCGTCATGAAACGAAAATTTAATCAAAGTAGTAAATAGTTGCCGCATCGCCTATAACATGATTCCTAAGATTTTCATCTATCTGCGTGGGCAGAGAAACAACTGGTACTTTCTATGTTTTGTCTTAACTCCCGGATCATCATGAAAGAAGTATTACATACGTACATATATCACGTCTTTATCCCTTACGGGGTAGACAAAGCCTAAGGTAACATAACCTTAAGGCCACGTTTAGCATGATTAAGGGCGTATAGGTGGAAAGGGAAATCAAAATAGTGATGGTAGCTAGCATCGCCTATAACATTATTCCTTTAGCTCATTCCCTCGATGGGCTTTTACCATCGGCGCGGGAAGAGAAGCAACTGGTACATTTTTTGTTTTTTCTTAACTCCCAGACCAGCATAGAAGAAATATATCATTATGTTAAAAATCATGACCACTAAATCAATAACCATACAATTAAAAAGGCACGATGTGTAAAATTTAGATCTGTGAGTAGCGTTAGAAGATTAACGTTATCAAATCAATAATTTAGGCAACAGACGACTCTCGCGTCGGCAGCTTTCTCGCACAAAGACTAGCAATTGCGATACAACGCGAGAATTTTGCCTGCGTGATGGGGACCTAAGGGTCCGAATTTATTTTAATTTTAACTTTTTAGCAGAAGTTTTATTTTTATTCAGTTATTTTTAAAGTAGCCTTAGTTTATATTTTAATCAATACTTTTGTAATCATTTACAAAATAAAGTTGTAAAGTTCTGCTCGTCGTGATCTGGAGCTATTTCTTAATAATTTAGAGACCGAGGGAAAGATTGTTTCTCAACCGTGACCAAATATTTTTTTCATAAACGCGGATGGAAACATAAAATAGTATTACTTTATTCATCTAATAACTAATTAAATTAAAACATTAGCATACCCTCTACAAAAACACGAAACAATGCCAATTACAACGATGTCGTAGCGAATACCGCTTCAGATTAAAATAGCATAGCTATCTAAAAGACTTCAAGCGAAAATACCGCTAAAAAGTACCAAGCGTTGGAATGCAATTACAGTACGCGTGCACAGTACACATATGTAGGTACATGTACCTTTGTAAACATGTTCTAATACTCGCTAAAGAAAAAGTGTTGTTACCAACACGCTCATCCATCAATCTGTTCTGAAGTTTGCTTAACAGTATAAAGCTAAAGTATATATTTTACGAATTTGTATGAGGAAGACAATCAACCTGTCTAAACTCCTGATTTCATAACTTCCTATTGTTCTTACACACAAATCACGTCTTTATTCCTAACGGGATAGACAGAACCTAAGGTAACAAGACCTTAAGGCCACGCTTAGCATTATTGTGGGCGTATAGGTGGAAAGCGAAATTCTGTAATAATTATTTACTTTATCCAAATCCATCCAGCCGTTTGCACGTGAAGAAGTAACAAATACACACACACACACACTTTCGCTTTTATGATATTAGTGCGATTAGTAGGGATGTAGGGATAATAAAAGCAGGTGCTCGAAATATCTTCTACGTGCCACTTTGAAAGACTAAAGTTCAAAGAAGGTTGTAGGGTTTTGTTTCTTTTGAGTATGAGCTTTAGTTTAGGTATGTGAGAGATGTGAATGATAAATAAATATTCTCACGAGACTTGAATAGGTTAAAATGGTTTTACTTCGTATTTTCGATGTAAAGGTGGAAGGTGCGGTTCAGCAATTCTTAACTTTTTACTCTTAGTACGATATATCTACCCAGTTTCCTACCTTCTACTTGATGGCAATTTTTCTTTTATTACATCTATACAATTAATTAGGCCTTATTTTATATTTCTTTGCCCATAACTACTTTTAAGAAAAATGCATGCTCGAACACAGAAAGTTTTAATTTAAATAAATAAAAAAACAGTTCTTGTACCTGCGAAACCTTTTGTGTGATCAAGTTTAAGCGATTCAACTGAAAATCAATCACTGCCTAGGCCCGGGATTTTGTAACCTCGTAATTCCTAATTCATAAGCAAAAGTAGCGGAGTCACTTTGTTGTATTAAATTTGTTCAATATTGGAAATATTTATGCAAAGTGAATGACTTTGTCAATTCATTATTTCGGGTACGCTTTTGTTATGTAAATACAAAAAGCTTGGTAAAAGAGGAGCAATAGAACACCTTGATTTATTTCAAGTGGAATGCAAATATTTTTTTTAGATTCTTGGCATTATTTGTAGTAAAACTAATTATATGAGATATAACTTGTGATTGCTATAACCGTTATTATAACAATATAAAATTGTATAATACATTTAGAGAAAGTTTTTTTTTTGTTTTTTTTTTGTTATTTAGCTTGTGTTATAATATTCAAATTAAGTATTATTGATATTTGTTTCGCGTCCTTACGCGTCCGTCATATTCAGCTAGGCGGCTGAATTTCTTCAATTTGTCTTAAATGTGAACATAGTTTTGTTAATGATATTAGTTCTTTGTGATTTGTTTGTGAGCCATGTATGTAGGTTTGTGGTCCTATAAATCTATACATATAATAAAGCTGAAGAGGGTCAAAAGTCTGAACATGGAAGATTATTTAAAAAAAATTGGTTGGGGATACTAATTAAGAATCGATAACAGACCACGTTCCAACAGTTTTTAGATTTTTTTTTCTGTATACTTGATTTATTTATTTGTATCACGTGAAAATGGCTGAAAGCCTTTGAAGCCAACTTTACTAATCTGTTGACAAAATTACCGGCCAGGTTATAGGCCACTTTTATCCCGAAAAATTGCATAGTTACCGCGGTATAGCGATAAACATGTAAATTGCTAATTCTACGGCGGACAAAGTCGTGGACAGAAGCTCGTAAAGAAATAAATCATCAACTCTAGCCTATACTGTGTCCTAAAACTAACTCAGAACTTTAGCAGATGGTTGGGTTACTCTAACTGAACGCTGCTGCAAATGTTTTTTTTTTTGGATATTTTAAATAAATAAATTTTCTATACATTGGTCGATGTTCAAAGTGTCAAAGAGATGACTTCTTACGAAAATCTCTATAGCAGTTATTTATCAATCAAACAAACTTAAACACCTACAAAGTACGAGTATTTCGGAATACCAAGAGACCTTCTTCACTACATGTATAAAACAAAGTCGCGTCTGTCTGACCCTATATAATGCTGAGATCTGTAAAACCACGCAACGAATTTTGATGCGGTTTTTTTTAATAGAATGATTTAAGAGGACGGTTTTTATGTAAAATAAATGCATAATATAGTATTGAAACACTGATTGCACCCGTGCGAAGCTGGGGCGCGTCGCTAGTTAACTCTGACTATACAAAAAAAAAGGTTTTTTTTTTCATTATCTGGACTCGCACATTATTATTCTTAACATTTAATTGGACATAATGTTATGCAAGTAAAGAATTTCATTTCATTTCCCACTGCTGAGCACAGGTCTACTCTTAAACGATTTAATAAAGATGTAACTTTTAGTTTTTATTTTTTAACCTAAGTTTTATTTTATTAAGTTATTTAGCCTTACTTTATATTTTAATCAATACTTTTGTAATCATTTACAAAATAAAATACTTATGCATTTAACTATCCTTGTAATATTATAAATGCGAAAGTTTGTGAGTGTGTAAGTGAGTATGTTTGTTCCTTCTTCACGCTAAAACGACTTTTAGATTATTTTGATTTCATCAATAATTGATATACCTACCTATAAAACGTGACGGAATGAACGTCAATTAGTGGCTATTAGTGTTGTTTGTTTACTATGCGTACGTAATAGCCCAAAAAAAATCCAGGTGTCCCTAACGCAAGCTCAGTTTTTTTTGTTTTAAGTAATTATAATTTTGCGTGGCGTGAGCACTTTATTAAATTAAAGCACTCATTCCGAAAGCAAAGCTGTGATTAGCTGCGACACAGTCGTTGAAAAATTATATTTGTCCGACTCTGTTTTTTTCTTGGCCAAGTTTTTTCGTGCCCCATTGCTGAGGAAAAGGCTCTCTTTTCAAAACTTTTTATTTTGTTCAACCTTGCCTGCTGTCTGATTAGTTTTGAGAGTTTATTTGGATTTTATAAAGTTAAATTAGCAAATAATAGAGGTTTGAAAAATGATGTTTGGGACACACAATGTAACGCAAACCTGTCATTTGGCGTGGGTGTAATAAAAATCAAATCAATATGTACATACATAAATCACGTCTTTATCCCTTACGGGGCAGACAGGGCTTAAGGCAACAAATCGTGATGGGTTGCTAGCCGCATCGCTTATAACACGATTCGTAAGATTTTCGCCCAATTCAAAAATCAAATCGAATCAATACAGTTATATGTATCATATATTTAATAAGTATACAGTCATAATAACGGTATGAAAGGCAAAAACAGTTTTTTATTAATATTAATTTACTCTACATTTTTTTTGTTCCTGTCAAGGCTAAATGTTTGTTTCTGGATGGCTACGTAATAAATTTACTCTAGTAGTAGTTAAAAATAATTTATAACGAAAACTGTCACAGCTATGTAGACTTAGAAAATAACGAGTCGTAGCCGTGGCTATGTCGTTGCATATATTAGTAGGTAGGTATGGAAACTTACACCGAACGTGTCCCGACACGCACTTGGCTATATAAATGATTTGAGCTGTGTAAATAAAATACAGACTTTAATCCCAAGTGGCTTTACAGTTCAAGGATTTCAACTTTATACATTACAGGCTTATTGTCTAACTCGCTCGCAATCGCCATCGTGTCCATTTTGACATTTCTTCTATGAATGTGACAGCTGATAACGATGTCAATTTATTGTCATCCCATACATGAACTGTCTAAATAAACACGATGGCGACTGCGAGCGAGTTAGATAATAAGCCTACCGATCATGATTCCGAGAAAAATCTTAACAGCGCGATTCAGGATTTGCGTGTACACTAGACAGCGACACCTAGTGGTGCCATTGTAAACTACATATGGAAATGTGAATATGTATCTCTTACAGTGGCGGATTTACCAGAAGACTGAGAAGGCTCGCTTTTTTTTTACGACAGAAGGGCTGCAAAAACACTATTCAGCCAAAAACATTATCTTCCTCGTCAAGCATTGCCGTATTGTGACGCTTCTTATGACAGGGTGCCACAATGAGTCACGATTCAAATAATGCGAACGCAAAGACAATAAAATGCTGTTCTAATGACTGAAGTCATTGTGTCAGCAAATATTTGCTTAGTAGGGCGTGCGGTTATTACCCCCGCCTAACCCAAGGTCTGCTAATGTTGCCAAAAAATTGCGAATTTGCTTAACAAAAACAAAACAACGTTAGTTCTGTTGTTCTTAGTGAAAACAATAGTAGAAACAAGAATGACTTGACTTTATTTTAAGAGTGAAGCTATCCTGAATGGTTTTGGTAAAAAAAAGCAACTTGTTTATGGTTGCTAGCATGTAAATGTGAGCAATTATATAATTATATTATGCTAGTTTGATTATCCAAAGAAAACTTCTCTTTTTGCACGCCGCACTTCTGTTCTCGCTCAATATACTGTGGATTAGAATCTAGAGGATAAAATACGGGCTCTAGAGTGAAACTGCGTTAACTTTCTAAGTTAGCTGTTTTTTTTGTCTAATAAAGAAACAAAAGTGCTATCAACTGACTTATAAAATTAGGTTGTCTCACCCAGCATTTAAACCCGCTCAAAAAAAAACTATACCTACCTACTAACCAACTATATCTCGTATAACAAACTCGTATATCAGTGTGTACCGAGCCTTATGGGCAGGAAATCATAAATAAAATGCAATTAAACATCATCGAACAAACTGCGTATAAGTAAATAGTTACGACACCGTCCCATATTAATACATTATTTATACATCAACTATCAGAACAACATTCATCATTGGAACATGTTGGTATCTCTTCATTTCCGATTTATGAATCAAATTAAAACTCGTTATCAATTATACCAACTGCGTGATTGAACTCTCCAGGGAAATTCAATTATAAATAATATTGACAATAGCTTTATTCAGTCAACTGAGAAGATACTTAGTTCAATGGCAGAACTGCAATTTTTGTTTTGATCAAAAAAATTTCTGCTGCGTTTGATGACTTTGGTTAGACGTGTCGCCGGACATCAACACTAAATACTAGATCACTTTTTCACCATGTCTAAAGCAAAGCAAAATTAATTATTTCATTTCATAAATTATTTCATTTCATTTGTAATTGGTTGCAGTGTAAGATTTTGAAATACTAAGACCCCAAAGTCAAATTATTAGAAATTAGGGTTATAGTAAAAGTCATACTTTATTTATTGTAATGTGTCGTTGTGTGTAGTTTTGATTCCCCTTTCCACCTATACACCCACAGTCTTGCTAAACGTGGCCTGTAGGTCTTCTTACCTTAGGTTCTGTTTACCCCGTAAGGGATAAAGACGTGATTAATTTCTTTTTAGGTCATTTTGCTGGAAAAAGTTAACTGTTGGTTTAGTTTTAGACTTGATTAAGTAGTATCAAAATGTGTGAAACTTTCCATATCTAGGTACTTTAAAGGTGTAATTTCTATAAACAAAAAAACAGTTGCCTTGCTGGGCTGCTACCAACCTTACGTGTAAGACAGCCAAGCCTGTATGTGTTTACATGCAAACAAGTATAATATTTCACACAGGTTTGGCTGTCTTGCACGTGTGGTAGCAGAATAGCAAGGTAACTGTTTTTTGTTCATTGAAATGGACCTCCGTAAAGTAAGTCCTGTAAATTCTGTTAAACATTTTTTTTTCGCAGATTTTGCTAGAATTTTTTAGTTTTTTTTAGATAGATTACTTCGAAATACATTAGTTTAAAGCATGTTACTGTCTTACATATATAGGCATAATCCGTCATTAAGATTTATTAGGGTAGACTGCTTCACAACAAGCTGAGTAATAACTAGATTGAAATTGGGTTGATTGTATTACAGTGACATAATAATTACTTTACCTAATAGATATAATCATAGACAATAATATTAAGTATTGACAATTCTGGTGCTATTGTTAATTTGAACGGAGTGTCGGTGGCAATGTTATAATTTGTGGAGGAGTATTATGACTACGTATATAAATATGACAGCTTTTCAAATTATACAGTACAATACAATACAGAAACAAAGAACAAAGACAACCAATAAGATAAAAAATAAGTTGGAGACAGTTTAAGTAGGTGGCAGAAACAAATGGACAGGAGAAACGCAGGGATAACAAAAATAAGAATACTAACAAAAATGTAATAAATAAGTAAATATATAATAAATTATGTTATCATTTATCTTTGAAATGGAGCAAAAATACAAAATGAATGTATGTTGCTAAAATAAATTGGAATTCATAGTACCTATGAGATGTAATTCATAGCCCACCCAAAGAGTTAATATTCTTAGTTAAGTATATTTAAATTGCATTTTTTCACTAAGTCATTATTTGGTCTGCTTCACTACATAGTATAAAACAAAGTCGCTTCCCGATGACTGTCTGTCCCTTTGCATGTTTATAAAACTACGCAACGGATTTTGATGCGGTTTATTTAATAGATAACTTTTTAGTCAATTAAAACCCTGATTACGTGGCTTTTGTTGTGATAGGCTAGTTTAATAACTATTTCAAAAAGTTAGTGCCAGCACAAAATAATGGTTTGCCAAATGACAACATAATGAAATCATGATAAACCTTGTTCTGTCTGCGACTGTCTATGTATAGCGTACTATAAATTTGAATGTATATATAAACATATATTTGCTTATTAATAACGATAACCCATAAAAAGGGCGTTGGTTAAAAAAGACACCTTATCCTTTCGAAATGTCACGCATGTATTATTACCAGAAGTCAAACCCACTACTAGAGAATCCAGGCAAATGTGCCTTGCAAACTTTTTACCGAACAAGTTACCTATATACTCACATACAGTCTAGGTTCAATAATAGTTTGTAGAAAGGGTACCCAATAATATTAAACTTTTCCTGGAATTGTTGCTTCGTTGAGCACAACTAGTTTTGGGCAATCTACAAATTTTCAAGGAGGGATTTCATAATCCTCAGGGGTTGTTGTGTGATGTAACGGCTACTTAATAACGGGCAAGGACGACCCGTGTTGTTATTTGACCCAATATTATGGGAAATATCCTTTCCTATTTAATTTTCCATATTTTCTTATCACGTACACGTAATATCCATGGATGTAGATCGCTCTCACGGTATCTAATTTATTTCACAAAAAGTACAGTACAGTTCCTTTCATGCTGGTTTGGTAGTAAAGAAAAACAGAATGTATCAGATGCTTCTCTTCCCGCGCAGATGGTAAAAGCCCATCGAGGGAATGGGCGAAAATCTAAGGAATCATGCTATAGGCGATGCGGCTACCAATCACTATTTTGATTCCCCTTTCCACCTATACGCCCACAATCACGTTAAACGTGGCTTCTGGTCTCGTTACCTTAGGCTCTGTTTACCCCATAAAAGATAAAGACGTGATTTACGTATGTATGTATGTATGAGTACAGTGGGTACATAAGCGACAGAACTTTATTCGATGTTTGTGAAATCAGAAAAATCCGTTTTTCCAGAGATGTGACAGACCAATAAAATTGTTTTGCCTGCAAAAGCAGGAGCTATGTAGGAACATAGCTTTTATCGAAACTGTTGGTGTTGTTTTTGAAGTCTCTCAAATAAATAAACACACACACACACACACACACACAAATCTCGTCTATATCCCTTACGGGGTAGACAGAGCCTGAGGTAACAAGACCTAAAGGCCACGTATAGCATGATTGCAGGCGTATAGGTGGAAAGGGGAATCAAAATAGTGATGGGTTGCTAGCCGCATCGCCTATAACATGATTCCTAAGACTCGCCCATTCCCTCGATGGGCTTTTACCATCTGCGCGGGACGAGAAGCAACTGGTACATTCTATGTTTTTCCTTTGCTCCCAGACCAGCATGAAAATAAATAAATATGCAAAAAAAAATTGTTTATGATTTCCCTATTCGTATTTAATTAAGTGGGTAGACAAATTTTGCAAAATAATATTTATATAGGTATTCAAATATAGTGTAGTAAGATCATTTTGTGAACTCCATTTGAGATCGAAGGCAAAGTCGTAGGAGTTGCTTTGTCGCGCGACCCAATCAAATAAGATTAACATAAACCTCTATTTTCTGCACAAATCAAGGGTAACTTAACCGTCAATATGAAACCCGAAGGCTAACATCCTAATCGACAAATATTTGGTTTATGTTACTGATTGATTTCTAGGCGGCTAATCTTTGTTAAAAATAGGGTTTGTTTGGTTATTACAACGAATTTTCCTAAACATACCATACAAGTCAATATCTGGGAGTAAGATAGTGCCCTCGCTAAGACGAAAAAAGAGAAGGCGGGACTGCCTACCTTTTCTTAAATATACTGAGCGGCAAAAAATTTGGCCCTCATTATAATCACTACATAGTATAAAACAAAGTCGCTTTCTCTGTCCCCATGTCCCTATATCCCTATGTTCCTATGTATGCTTATATCTTCAAAACTACATAACGGATTTTGATACGGTTTTTTTCAATAGATAGAGTGATTCAAGAGGAAGGTTTTTATGTATAATTCTAAGCAGACGAAGTCGCGGGCAGAAGCTAGTTATAGAATAATAATAGCGATAGTCGTTTTAGTATGGATCTGACAGCAAGCGCACCTAAACTGAATCGGAATTGATTCGCATTAAGACGTCATGGGAAAGCCCCTGGATGCAGAACTGACCGAGTGGCCGGATATAGAGAGCTCTAGATAGGGAGATGTGGAGGTCGAAGTGCCTTTGCCCAGCAATGGGACACCAATACCTATAATAACTAGCTGTTGCCCGCGGCTTCGCTCCCGTTTTTTTTCTTCTAAATTTCAATATGAAAAATAGATAATAGCCGATTCTCAGACCTACTGAATACGCATATAAAATTTGGTAAGAATCGGTAAAGCCGTTTCGGAGGAGTACGGTAACTAACATTGTGACATGGAAATTTAAATATTAGAAGATAATGCATATTTTTATTATTTCATTAAATTACGTATAACAATGTTTGTATTAAAGGTACATATAGGTTTAACAAAATTAAAACGGCCGGCCCACACACAGTACATATCTGAGAAATTTACGTTTTATCAGAATAAGCCTCCAGCGAATCTTTTATACATTATCCCGAAGGTAAAAAGAAACCCCTTCACAGATAAGTCATGTACGTTAATTTTCCTTGTACTTATTTACTCTTAATGTGGACTAAAATCCTCTTTACAAATGTTTTTTTTTTGTTTACTGCTATTATAAAATACGAAATAATTATTACGACATTCGCAAACTCGCTCTTTATAACACAAATTAATTCTATTTTTCTAATACATGCCCCAACAACACAACCAAATATGTTAGTCAGTTGCTTCATCTATGTGTTTTTCTTTTAGTTCCATATTATATCAGACCGTCAGGTCAAGTAAAAAATAAAGACAGAATATACCGGCGACATTTTGTCGTTCACAGAACTCCGTCTTTACTTTTTATTTGGTCTGAAGTCCATATCCGGGCACTGTTTCTAATCTAACCATCCCAAACTTTTGTCTCATTCGCTCCCGCGTTCAGTATCCGCTTTATTATTCAAGTTACCACTATATTGCTCTCTCACGGTTCACCTGTCTCAGTCAAACGACTAATTCTGAGTCTCCTGTGTAAAATTTTAGCACAGAAAATGTCTCGTACGCATTCGTGTAAACGTCTGTTACTATGAAAAATTGGCAGCGCTACTAGTTCGAAACGGCAACAAACTAATTTAATAGTATTTGACACTTTAACGCGAACGTGTTCGATACATTTTTTGCAACGAATAACTTCCACCAAGCACTCTGTTCTTATTCAACTTAAACGATTTGAAACATTCAATACAATAATTGCCGCAGTAGAAGAATAGGTTACCTAATTTTAAAACTGGATCGCAAGACAAGAGTAAAGAAACAATTGAAGCAGTTAACGAAGAGCTACATAAAAGTATATTGACGTCTCTGTGAGCAGCATCGGGAGTAAGAGCTAACAAGCTACAGTATTAAATTCATTCATTTGTTCCAGTTGCAGAATTAATTAGTTTCACATTATAGTACTTTACAAGGCTACAGTGGTAAACACTTTGTTCCTCTGAAATCCTCCGAGTGAGAGTTACAATTTCAATTTGTTACCGTTAAACTCTCATCAACTTGGAACAAAACAAATGGTTGTTTAAGGAAACGATTAGGGTAAACGACACATTAGCTAGCCAGTTGTCTGCTATTTCAAACTGTTTTTAAACACTGTTGTTCTTTTATTCGTATTTTAATATGAAGTATTTGTAAGAAAATAAACATTTCAACTCACGATTAAGTCGAGGATTACCTGATTAGATTTGATCACAACGGAAGATCTTTTCAAAGGTCAGTGCGTCCTCAACGGAGGCGCTCCACACACTAATGTTCTTCAAGCCGTCCTTGGCAAGCTTGAGGACAGTGGGGTGACTCTTAATAAAGATCTTCCGATAACACCGAAACTGGTCGGATCGTCTTTCAGTTACAAGTAAGTATGTGGTGGCTAACAGGCGTCCGGTCCATCTGATGGTAAGCGGCTACGGTAGCCTATGAACGCTTACAAGTCCAAGGAACTAGCTGCGTGTTGCCATCCCTTTAAAAGTTAATTAAGAGCAAACTGGGATAATGGGATGATGGGAGTTGCAATTAGTTTATAATTAATACTTAATTTTGCAAAAACCGTTCCTACAAACTCACTACTACATAAAACTGTTACACAAATGCGAAACACGCACACAAGCAAACATTTCATGATTAATGTGGTTATTGCCTGACATATTTTGGGCTGATTGGGAAGCGTGCTGAAGAGGCTTATTATAATATGTTTCTGTTAGCAAGACCGTTAAAATCAGTAAGTACATTAATTTTAAGTGTTATTGGTATCAGTTGTATGAATCATCGTATTTTGACTGCAGTTAATTTTAGTATGGCGCATAAATTTTAGAGATTAATAGTGCTCCTACAAATCATTGATTTCGTACCTATTACAATTTATTTTATCGTTATACTAGCTTCTACCCGCGACTTTGTCTGAGTAGAATCATACATATAAACCTTCCTCTTAAATCATTCTATCTATTTAAGAAAACCGCATCAAAGTCCGTTGTTTAGTTTTAAAGATATAAGCATACATAGGGGCACATAGACAGACAGCGGAAAGCGACTTTGTTTTACACTATGTAGTGATTTTCATCGTGTTGTGGGGCTTGTTCCAGATTCCTACTTACTACTGCTGTCTGTGATGAGAGTAATGTTTGTAAACAATTTATGTATCACAATGTAATTAAGTATGTTCCTATTTATTTGTAGATAGATATCATTTGTCTAGATTGATTGATGTTAACTGTCCCACGATGCTCAATTATTTTATTACTGAAACAAAGCCAGAGACGCAACTTGTTATTTTGAATTTTCATTGGATAGGTATTTTTGTACTGTTGTTACGTATGTATTTCTGAGTATGCCTTACATACACACACTTTATTTCTGTTAAGTTCTTATAAAAGTCGTGACGAAAAGTTAATTATGTTCTGGAGTCAACGTTTTCCACGATATACTAAATCTTTCTCGAGGTTTAAAAATAGGTACGCATGAAACATTCATGACATGCCATGACTTACTTTATTTTGTTGAATCTCATTGGTGAAGTCACTTTTTTAATGAATTTCCTGACTCGTTTTTTAAAAAAAACTCTCAACTAAGTTATGTATTTGAAATTAAAGTTTTTATATAAATTAATGCATGTATTTATTTATATGACAATAAAAACAATTTATAAATATTAATAATGCTTATGTTTTTACATAAAAAAAAAATTATACACATTATTTTCATTAGTATAGAATTTATATTATAATATTACGCAAAAACACGCATATTATGCCTATGATTATTAACCCATAATTTGGCAACGCATACTATCTTGTACAAGTTCTAAGAATACCTTTTTGTATTTTTTTTACACAGATTTTTTTTGGGAAAAATTACGGTGAGGCTTGAACCGTGATTCTTTTTATTATGTCAATTATAGATTATTCCCTTACAAATTCATTTGAACTTTCAGATTTGAACTTTCAGATTTTACAATAATGTACCTAACCACTAACCAATCAAGTAACAAAAAGTAAAATTTGAGAAAATCGCGAAAGTAACTTGCTTCCACATTTTATCCCTTTAAACTTTTTCCAGACAATGTGTACCGTTAATTAGAGAATATTTGCACGGAGAATGTGTTTTTTAATGGATCTGAATAAAAAACTTTCCTAAAATAATATGTTTATTTAGAAAACCATTTTTTCTCACGTGTGTTAGTTTATTATTGTTAAACGTTGTAAAGCTGAACAGAGTTAAAACAAATTTTAAAACAACATTTTTTCACAGAAAAATGTGTCAACAAACTTGAAGTATTATACATAATATGTTGAAAACCGTATCTTAGGCAATCCAGATACAATCTGTCTGATCAGATAACAAACATCTTTTAAACACAAATTAGTATTATTTAGGTAACTATTATAGAAATACCATACTAGGCGTATCCATGCCCGCAATTCAAGGCCCAAATCGTAAAATAGTCGATTACTCAAGCAAATGTAAATTAGCACGTGTCATTGTCTGCCAAGTTCTAATTCTAAGTGGCGGAAAAGGTCAAACACTCATTATAAATATTCATATTCGTATGTTGGTCGAAATAGAGCAGATCTTTTTTAAAAAACTTGAATATCCATTCATCAAGAAAATTTCATTTATTTTTAAAGTTGTACCCATATTTGGAAACATTAACGTATTTTTACTGTCACCGACTGACAGCCTTATTGAGTAATTATTGAAGAAGTTAGACTAAAATGAAACGGTGCGAATATCAACCTTGTCACAAAGGTAACTAATGTTGGCCAAATGGTAGCAGCGATCTACAAAATGACGAAATATATCTTCTTCTTCTAACTCGTTGTTACCAAAATAAGTCACAACAGATCAACCTAATTATACTTCGTTACTTTTACCATTCTAGCCAGAGCTTTATAGTATTATTATCAATTTTACATTTAATTCCTACAGTAGGTTCCTCTCACCTCGCGTTCCCAATCAGGGTTGCTGTGGTGATAATCTCAATTTAAATGATAAGGAACGTCTACAGAAATTCATCTCTAATAATTAATGACGTTTAATTTAAATTTGAAATAACCTAGTGGATAATTTAAAGACTTGTCGTGAGTCCCCGCGGTTAATTAAAACAGACTTAAAACCAATGCCTAGGTAGAATCTGATACGCTTCCCTTGAAATAATTATTGACGAGTCATTATCAGTTCACTATACTTACATAACAAAGCCTTTGAACACTTTCAAGATAGACTATTTAAGAGGAGGCACATTTCAACATTAATTAACGCGAAGATAAAACAAACATGAGAATGTTTTATTACGCCATGAGCTTAATGCTGTTGAAAGAAAATAGACATAAAATATCAAGATCTTCATTTACATAGTTACTCAGCAAAATAACAGATTGTTACTGAAGTTAGTGCCGTGCTAATGCTATCGGGATATACATTTTATTTTCCATAGTCAGCGATGTTTATTTGTAACTAGCTGTTGCCCGCGGTTTCGCCCCCGTTCCAGTTCTTTCCTTCTGTTTTCTAAGTTTTGTTCTATAGGAACCTACTCCTGCCGTCCGCGCGTGATGCCATCACCAAGGGAAATAGGGATTCATTTTTTTTATAAATATAATTATGTAATCTACAAATAAGAATAAATTGCTACATGTACAATCATCACCTACAAAATTATTGGTTGGTTGGTTGCCGGCAGATATTGCCGGTTTTTTTGTTGTGAATTTAATTTTCAAGTCAAGGTTCGAAGAAAAGTAAATTGATGAAAAGAAAGTCAGTAAGTATCACAACTGAAGTCGCAGGCATAAGCTGTTTATGTGATAAAAGTAAGGAGAGAAACTCTTTGCCTCCGTGCTCTTGCTCTGTGCCGTTTGCTCTGAATACTGAATCTGAATTAGAATTCCACGCTGTTCGAGTCAAAGGGAAATAGGCATTTGTAAGGCACGCGTTCTCACTAAAAGAACTCAAGCTGCCTTCAAACTGGAGTGAGACAAAACAACAGTTAAATGATATGTGTGAATTAATAGATCCATCATCATTCATCGATGGAAATACCTTGTAAAAATTGATAACACGAAAACAGTGTGAAATTTAAAATTTTGAAATGTTGTTTGTTCTTCTCACAGATAAGCGATTATTGTTTCACTGTATGTCGTCACGAACACTTCTTAATAGAACCCATCATGTTACTACTACGTTTACTTTGTACTGTTTGCTGCTAACCATTGTATTTAAAACATGTTGTCACACTACCTAAATTAAATGATTAATTCATGATTATGTGTAATTAAATTAAAATTGGTTTCATTAATTATTTGATAATATAAATCGTGTCTTACAAAGGCTTAAATAATAAGAACATTTGAGTCCTCAGAATGTCAAACAAACCTCGACTTTCAATATGTCGGTGATCATGCAATTAATGTATTTTATTAGGTAGGTACGCGTGTCTCCGTAATTTAATTGGATTCTCAATAGTTTTATATTAAAATTATCTTAGTAACACTAATTAATGGCTAAGCTAACGCACAAATAGATGTATAGTTAAAGGTTATTCCTTTGTTTTTTATATTAAGTGGGTACCTGCTTAGTAAGGAAATTGAAAATCAACAGGATTATTGACAGCGGCATTTGTCTTCCCCATTCAAGTTACTGACAGAAGTATTATGAATTGTCTGCTTTCAACGTGACCACAAGTCAGTATTAGTCATCATTCCACGGAACTATATTTCACGCGGGTGTTAATTTTGTAAGACAGGTGAAGCAAACACTCCCTTGGCAGTTATAGCCGCTCGATACAAGAAGCACGGTTTCGTCAATTAAGTAGGTACAATTACTTATTTAGTTATGGATCCTACAATTTTTTAGGGTGCCATAGTCAACAAGGAAGCCTTTTAGTTTCGCTATGTCCGTCCGTCTGTTTGTCTGCCTGTCCGCGGCTTAGCTCAGAGATTCTTAGTACTAGAAAGCTGCAATTTGGCATGGGATTACAGATTAACTACGCCGACAAAGTGATAAAATAAAATGTTAAATAAAAATTATTTTTAGCTTACCTCCCCTACACGTAAAGTGGGAATGTTTTTTTTTTCTTGTTTTTTTTTTCAATAATGTGGAGTATCGTTGGAAAGGTCGTTCAAAAATATTGTGGGTGTGGCAAACGTAATTTTCGACTCATTTATCCGTTTGCGAAATATTAAGCTTTAAAGTTCTAATTATCGTTAGAGTCAAGTGTCCGCCCCCCTTCCCCGCTATTTGTTGTATTTGGACAGGAAAAAAAAATAAAGGAAAACTATCACAGCTAGGTTGGCTGTACAATTTAACGAGTAATTAAATAGTCAACCAACTTACAAAATGTACTTGAAACCGTGAACGAACATAGTAGTATCGAATAAAAATTAAAAATATTAATTATGTCCATAATACCCACAGATTGTGACAGGCAACTACGAAACTCTAGACTGCGCGTGGCCCGACATGCTCTTGGCTGGTTATTTTAATTTATATTATTATTTTAATTTAAGCGCCCAACCAGATTGAAATTAAACGTACAGCTGCAATTTTTTTTCATCTATATAAAATTGCAAACACTTGTTGAACGGTAAACGATTTTCTTTTATTTATCATAAACTTTTATTTTACTCAGTACACAGTATTAAAAATGACAAAAGTCAAAGTTACAAATCTTACCTTTCTTCTATCCCAACAATGGTAAAAGTTTCAACACAAACTTTTTAAATTAAAAACATTCTTCACTATTCTTATAAGTCACACCACTGTTCTATTACTCTTTTGTTCACAGAGAAAAAAGTTCAAAACACGATATTGTTGTCACAGTGCGAAGGCGTGCGCGCCTTACGCGTCACACCACTCTTGGCTCTACCACGAGACTGCCGATGCATCACATCTACGCCGAATTCTCCGCCAAACCGCACGCACACTCGCCTCTTACACTTACACTAGTTACAAATAAACGGCTTTATTATTTTTTCAGCTGTTACTAAGATTCTTTTCCACAAACTCATGTGATGCTTCTAGAATAATGTTTTCATTTTTGCTGTGAAAATTAAAAGATTTCATATAAATACATTCAACTATGCCCATTTCTTATGTTTTTGTTCGTAAATATTATATATTTTTAGCATGTAGCTTGTACGTTCATGCTTTTATGTCGTTATTTACTAACAGCCTCTAGTCAAAAAAACACCCACGCACAAATTTAAGTATTTATTAAAATCTCGTTCTTTTAAATTCACCCGCCATTAAAACAACATTTAACCGAAACTAGGTTTTTTGAACAAAATGCGAGGTTGAATGTTTAATGAAGGTTTTCTTATTTATTTTATTGATTCAGGCGTTACTTTGCGGAGGTCCATTTCAATGAACAAAAAAAAATTACCTTGCTACTCCGCTTGAGTAGCGGAATATCATGGCATATATTTTTTGTTCATTGGTTTTCTTATTGTTCAGGATAGCTGTAATTTCGAGGTATCATGGGACCATTCGGTAAAGGAGACTCTGGTAACAAATTTACTCTAAAGAATTATAAATAAATCGAAATATATATAACTCAAAGGTGACTGACTGACTGACTGACATAGTGATCTATCAACGCACAGCCCAAACCACTGGACGGATCGGGCTGAAATTTGGCATGCAGGTAGATGTTATGACGTAGGCATCCGCTAAGAAAGGATTTTGATCAATTCTACCCCCAAGGGGATAAAATAGGGGATGAAAGTTTGTATGAAACTTTGTCAATTTTAAACCGATCGGGCTGAGACTTTGCATGCATAAAGCTACTATGACGTGGGCAACATCTAAGAACGGATTGCGTAATTTCTGCGGGATAGCGATAAACGAATTCTATGCAGACGAAGTTGCGGGCAACAGCTTGTATTATATAGGATTGATTCGTCACGTGTATTGTTAAGTTTTCGTTCTGTGTGTAAAAGATTGTGCAGGTTTAATTGAATACTAATAGTAAGTATCATCGTGGGTTCGAGCTCGGGCTCGCACCGCTGAGTTTTTCGGAATTTATGTGCGATATTACATTTGAAATTTACCATGAGCTTTTCGGTGAGAGAAAACTTCGTGACCTTCATACATCTGCGAAGCAATGCAAGCATCATCGTCATCATCATCAGCCTATGTTAGTCCACTGCTGGACATAGGCCCCTAATGAGCGCCATAGCGCCCTGTCTTTAGCTTGTCGCATCCAGCATCTGCCTGCAGTCTTTCGCAGATCGTCATCCCACCTGGCCGGAGGGCGCAATGCAACGGTGTGTGTTAAGTTTCCGATCCGTACTAGGCCCGCGTGGGACTCTCATTCTGAGAGGAGGCCTGTGCCCAGCAGTGGGACGTATATAGGCTAGATGAGATGAGTAAGTATCGAAAAAGCAATAGTTTCAAATTTTCTTGATTTTCTCTCACAATAATTACCAAACCAAACTTCCGGAAGTTCAATGTTTATGTTACCTCGACGTTTCGGCCACATCGGGTCGTGGTGTCGAGGTAAAATAATAAACGAGGATTAAAGTTCGGAGGTGTACTGAAAATGTTTAAGCTATTTTGAAATATTGTTGTTACATAATCATTGGCTAACGCGTGTTGTTTTTGAACATAATGACCCGAGGGAGTGTGCTAACTTTACTCATCATCACTACATAGTGTAAAATAAAGTCGCTTTCTCTGTCACTATCCTTATGTATGCTTAAATCTTTAAAACTACGCAACGGATTTTGATGCGGTTTTTTTAATAGATATAGTGATTCAAGAGGAAGTTTTGTATGTATGTATAATTCTACGTAGACGAAGTCGCGGGCAGCAGCTAGTTTGAAAATAAAGAAATGCGTGTCTTTGAAGATCTATTTCACTCTAATGCATGACGCTAGTGCGAAAGTTAGTGATAAAATTTGCTGTAAGAAATTAACATACATACCTACCGTCACGCCTATTTCGCACTAGGTAGGCAGACACAGTTTGTTCCACTTGCTATGATCCTGACGTACCTCTTTCGCTTCATCCACATTCATCAATCTCTTCGGCCATGCTCGACGGTGTCAGTTACCCCTGACCTGACCTTTTTTCAAAACGTCTCATATTTGGTCCCAGAACGTTCGTCTAGGCCTTCCCCTCCCAACGCAACCCTTCACACTCACTATAATAAAATCTATAGATCTGTTTGTGTTTAGTTAGTCTACTTTCATCCTCTCTACCAATCATTTCTGTAAAAAATCTCGAAACTTTAGCCGCAAAAAATTTTACAACTGTGAAATGCACTTGGAAAAACCACGATTATGTTCTTAGAAAATTGACAGTGTTTTGAGGGTTAGAATTTTTTTCATGTCTATCTCTGTAAGTAGGTAACCAATATAAAATGACCTCACTCTTCGTACATTTGGCTTAGGAGCAGAGCTCTGTTAACACTGGATTTTGTGTCCACTTGTCGCATTTGTACGGAGCCCTCGAAGCGTGAGTGCGACTCGCACTTGGCCGGTTTTATATCCCACGGAGTTTCCGTAATGTTTGCTTGCTTGCTATTCTAAAATATTCACGAGTGAAGCCGCGGATAAATGCTAATTTCATCAAATTTAAGATCATAATAATATCATTATTTAGTTGTACGAGGTTAGGACCGGTTTCAGCCAAAATAGGCATTAAATAGTAATAATTGTGCACTCCGACTATGTTTTTCATAAAATCAAGCGCCAAAACAGAGTACTCATTAGAGTTTATCTTACTAAATTAGTCTTACGAGAAATTGGCTAGGTGATTTTTTATGTTAATAAGTGAACAAATGGAATTTATTTTCCCACTTGGACTGTTCAACTTCAAATGTTATTTTTTGATGAAAAGCAAAAGATACAAGTATAGTACATTATAATAATATGCATAATAATAATCATTATACTTAATTTTACGTAACTGTCCTCAAAACTCTCCAAATAGTTTTTTTTAAGAATCCGGACCAAGTCCGGACACTCATAGCAAACACATCGTATTTTACGACTTTTCCACCTCTTTTGACTTTGCCATTCAAGTTTGGTTGACAGAGTTTTTGCATTACACTTTTAAAGCTTGGATACATGTAATTATGCAATAGTACCTTCAAAAGGTCTTCAAAACATTAGATTAACTTTCCTTTGCCTACGTTTATTGCCAAATATTACATGTAATCCTTATTACAAAAAGTTGTACCAACTAGGCCGCTAAAGTATGAGCCGCTGTCAAACTAAAGTTAAGTAAGTAGTAAGTAAGTAAGTAAATGCTTTATTGTACAAATATAAAGAAACAAAGACAAATCACAAAAAGAGACATTAAATACGTGCACAAAGGCGAACTTATCCCTACAAGGGAACTCTACCAGTTAACCTAGTAGTCTTACTTTTCACTGTATCTACAAAAGGGTCCCGACATACACAGACTTTGTAACTAGTAGGTACCTAATAATTATTTATTAGATTATTTATGACTTTTCTTTCAATTAATTGAAAAACTGGACTTATCTTTCAGTTAATTGATCCCAAGCTTGACTTGCAAATACGTTTCTATCAGAGAAACCAATGATGGGTTTCTCTTAAGAGCACGGTGGCAAAAAGGCTAATAACACAGAGAACCCATTTATTTAGTGCAAGTAAGCATGAAACCATTGTTAAGCCTGCCTTCCTTGAAATAATGATAGCCATTTTAAACCTTACTACCCCCGGCTTAAACGATGTTTATCGCTAACAAGATTATTATAGATCTTGCCTAAATAAGTACCTATGATATTATCACAAAAGGGATCAAATTTGAAGCTTCAGTAATTAGCTAGCTGTAAATAATAACTAAATTACTTATAATTAAATGATATTAAGAGACGTTGAAATAAACGAGATTAACAAGGTATCCTCTTCCATCTTGGGGGATTTTGTTTATAATACACTTTCAGTATTCTGTACATACTTCAAAAAGAAGTAAAAGTAAGCTTTATTTGAATGCTTATTAGGTATGCTTGATCGCCTGATGGTAAGCGAAGATATGATCTAGAATGGAGCACGCTTGCCTAGTAAATAACCATTCACCATAAAACAATTAAGCTTATCACTACATAGTATAAAACAAAGTCGCTTTCTCTGTCCCCATGTCCCTATGTATGCTTATATCTTCAAAACTACACAACGGATTTTGATGCGGTTTTTTTTAATAGATAGAATGATTCAAGAGTTCTACGCAGACAAAGTCGCGAGCAGAAGCTAGTAATTAATAAAATACCTACGATACACATTCACATACGACACCTATGCTGGAAATTTATCTGCAGAAATGTTAGAAGCTTGGAAATCCGCAGGAGAACCAGTAATTATTATATCTTGAAGAAAAGGTTTTAAGTCACAGTGGGCGGGTTGTATTGCTTACAAACTTGGCATAATCAAATAGTATCCCTAGCGACTATACACCGGAAGAAATAGCGTGGGCTGGCCAGCCCACCAGTTCAAATTAAGTTTGCAAAAGTCAAAGTTAAAGTATGAACTGAAAGTGAGTGGAACGAAAACTTAAAATAAAACAACTTGTGGGGCAGCCCTCTTTGACTGAGTTTAGGGATCCATTTGACCCATAAGCTTTTCTTAATATTCTGCAACTTATTTGCTTGTCGATTGAAGTATGGCTTTAATCACTTTGTATTTTGTCCTTTACTTGCTTTTTAACGACCGTTTTAAGCCTCAGTCACCGTCCTACCTTTAGAGATTTAGTTACTTGACCATTGGTTCCCAAAACCGGTTCCGGGGAGTGACAATCTATCTCTCACTTTCCATGTCTCCAAAGCCTTCCAACTCTTTTCCCGTACCAATTGACAGACGACATCAAGAAGTTCGCCTTTGTACATAATTTTTGTCCTGTAATCGCTATTTTACTTCGTATTTTAGCCAATCAATGCATATACGCATCGATCGCTTACGTGGAAAACGATAAAGAGCATCTTATCGCGACAACGTGAAATGAAACACGAATAGGAGAAGAATGACGTATTGGAAGCGGGCGGGTGGAGTATTGAATTGCAACCCTTTCAAATAAATATATTGAACATAAAGCAGCTTTACCCCCGTTGCATAACTTCTGGAAATTTAGCAAAGTCCGTCCTTGTCGATTCAACTTAAGTTGATGACTGTACACAATGACATGAAAAATTGCGTAGTGTAACTCATAATGCTCAACGTACACAATATCACGACATTTGGGAACAATTGGTGTCTGTAAAGACTTTCGGATAAAGGGGCGCACACCACTTTCCAGCTTTTGCCTTCGCCTTGCAGCACCATGTAGGTACACGCATTCGCCCATTTTATTGTTTTTTTGTTAATATAATTTTACTGTAAAATCTGTACCTAAGGAACCGTTTCAATTATTGCTGCTGATCCCGCTTACAAGCCGAAACTGTATGCAGGAACAGCCCTTGTTTCTATGGGAACATCTAGGACATCTAGGTGAAGATGTGACAAACTGGCGAAAGAATATCACCCTTATTCATAATAACTGTCATGTTATATATTAAAAGATAAATAAATAAATAAATAAATAAATAAATAAATACTTACAACCCTGCTGCAACAAAATGTATCAAAACGTTTATAAATAAGGAATTGTTTGAATATTCAGTGTTTAGTGATATCATTATACATCCCTTTTATAAATGTATTTAATTTAGGTAGAATTTAAATATTCTTACTGTATTTTATTTTGAAAAAATGACTTTCTGCCAAGTTTCTTGCGGCGCATTCTTCTTGGCAATGATGGTCTTTCCGAATGTGCTGGTAGTTTCAAAAAGACATGTAAAAGAGCCCTTGGCGGCCAATTTGCAAAAATAAATTTTCATTTTCATTTTTCATTTTCATTATATTCTCGGCTAATATTAAAAAATATGTATGATAATTACACATAAACGGATAACTCACGTATAAAAAGTCGAGTGATGCTCGACATGTTTCGGACTATTTCGTAGTCCTTCTTCCTGGAAGTCTCGCCCCGGCGGCAGCGAAACGAACACTATCCGTAGTTATCCGTTTATGTGTAATTATGAGTGAGTCTCACGGTAGTTTCATGTTGAAATATATATGATGTTCAGAGTTCCCGAGATGCCGATCAGATGCCGAGTCCAGCTTGATCAAAGCAAAGTGATTGCTTCTCTTTTCGATGTGAAACCGTGGGGACATGATAACGTTTGAATCGAGTAATCAAAACGCTCTAATATTCATTCCAAGTGTTAATTACTCTAGTGTAACGTATATTAGGCTTCTAACTAAGAATGCCTTGTTCGCTTTATTCGCTTGAGCGCATTATTATCAGGGGTGAAACTGATGGGTTACACTCGGTTGTCAATTAATATAAACGTTACGCAAAGTCATCGACGTAACGATGCATGCTCTTTCAGCTTATTCATTGTAATTTCTACATAGTATAAAACAAAGACGCTTTCCACAGTTTGACTTTTAGTGCGTAGGTAAGTTTTTATCTTTTAAACGGTGCATTAGACTTTGATGCTTTTTCATAAATATATTGTGATTTAAAAAAAATTGTAATACATAGGTATAAGTTTATAATGATTTTCTGGTAATGTTGAAATATGATAAAACTTGTTCAAGGTAACGGAAGGAATCAAACCTACTTAAAGCATTATTATGTTGTCCAACTTTATTTTATACTTAGTAGAGATAGATCAGTTATCAGGCACGTGACTAAAACCGGAGTATGATAGTATAGTTAGAAGATTGATCATAATATGGAAATGAACTCGGAAAAGATAATAAAACCGTAAAAAAACCGCAATTGCCGTGATGCCGTGAAGCAGTGAAATCCAAATTCTACGTGGATGATGTCGCTAAGTATGGTTTTATAAGGTCTCCCAGATTTTTCCGGAATATTTCCGTCGATGGTCGGATTAGTTTGACTATATTTAGTTTACCCGTTTATATGTTTTTCAGGATTTTCAAATCATAATTATAAGGGCGGGAAAAAATTTAATAAATTTTGAATTAAAAATTAAAAAATATATATATTATTATTATGAGTGTTATTTAAAATAGCACAACCACGTGCTAAAATATTCCTGATAATTTCTGAGAGATTGTGTGTACTGTTAGATCAAATTAGCTTATTGTTTTTAATGCAAGCGTTTTTTGCTGACTGTATATTTTGTTAACTGCACTTGCATATCCATCAAATCGACATAATTTTATCAAATTTCTATACTTATAGTAGGTAGATAATGTGATCGAAAAATGGTTTGCAATTTTTGAAGAAGACAACTCCCATACACGCGAACTTGTAAAAACGGCATCGCGAGTCACGAATTCTGCAAACTCTTTGTCCTATAAAGCAGAATAACACTTTAAATCATGATATAAAAACTTGACGCATCGCCATCATTTCATTGTTGATTGCGAAGAGTTTTTTCTGCTTGCACGGCGTAATGACATCAAGAATGCATAAAGTAATTTTAAATAAGTACCTACCTACTATAGTTGTACCTATTACAAATTTATTATTATTCTTCATTGCTGGTCCGGGAAAAAAATGAAATGTACCAGTTGCTTCTCCTTCCGAGCAGATGATAAAAACCCATCGAGAGAATTGGCGAAAATCTTAGAAATCATATTATAGGCAATGCGGCTAGCAACCCATCACTATTTTGATTCCCCTTTCCACCTATACGCCCACAAACAGCCTGCACGGGCCTTTAGGTCTTGTCTTAGGCTCTGCTCAATAGGGGATGAAGACGTCATTTATGTGTGTATCTTCTAATATCAAGATTCAAAATTATTTTAACATCAAAGCCATCGCTAAAGTGTTAGGAGGCGATCCATCAAAAGGTCATGTCAGGCTCTGTCTTAAAGTCTGAAGATTAGCTTCAGCACTCGCTCTTTGAGGCATACGGATAGCTACTCAATATTCAACTTAAAAATAGACTGACATCAAATCCATCTTATTTGAACATCTCTATAATGGAATAGCGCACTTTCTTATATCAGGTTTATAGTTTAATTCTAAATCTTATCCTGAAAAAATCGCAATTACCGTTTAATAGCTCCAGATATTTCCAGTTTTAGTTTTAATTTTAAATGGCTTGCGTTTGGCCATAATAACGCCTGATAGCAAACGCAGATGTGCTTAAAGATGAGTACGGCTTTACCTAGATGCCCATACGCCCTAGATTTGCAGGCGGCTAGATTGTAGCGTTCAGAAACAGACGCAAGCAGGGTAAATTCCACTTCTCAGCTGTCAGGATAATAAATGAAGAACGAAAACACTTTGTGGCTACTTTTTAGATGCTGACAACATAGGGGTGAATACCTCGAATCTTTCGGTGAAATCACATTGTGCAGGTTATAACGCGAACTCGCCGAAATCTAGCTTGCATGCAAATCTGTCATCGCACAATATTTACTTTATAGTCAGGAACAAATCACTCGATTGAGATGTAAACCCTTGTTCTTCATACATAACCAAGTTACATTACTAGGACATTCTAAGGTAAAATAAATACTATTTTTAGAATAAAACAAACATGTTCGCGGCTTAGCTGCCGCGCCTAAACCTAAATGAATCCAAATTAATCACCCAACGTTGGTTTTACCAGTGCTGGTAATATAACTTGGTTATGTACGAAGAACAAGCTGATGTAACCCCCTTGTTCTGCATACATAACTAAGTTATATTACTAGGACATCCCTAAGGTCATTTCGACAGAAACACCACTACTTACCGAGTTTGCTGAGAGAAGCGGTTGAAATTCAGAAACAAATATGTCAATCAAGAGAATGGTTTTAAACTGTCAGATGTATCGGATCTGGTGAATTATTTATGTAAATATCGTTCGAAATACATTGTGAGTGCGTTAAATGATACAGTGTGTGTTGTGTTTGGATCGAGTGATAAATGAAAATTTGTCCATTGGTAAAACGCACGTAGTCGATTCGCAACAATGAGAATAGAGAAATCTGTCTACACAGCACTAACATACACTCGCATTTTTTTCAGTCTACCCGTGATCACCAGCTTACTTAGGGGAGACCGAGGCGAGTTGAGACAGAGTTGAGTTGATACAAAGCCTTTTTCTCTGCACCTATGACAGTTAGCGAGGTCACAACTTCACACAAACTGTGGAGTGTAGAAAGAGCAACGAATTAGTGAAGTTACCAGCCCGACAAACTGTCAGTACTGTCACAGTTCAGAGAAATCGGCTTTGTATCAACTCACCTCTGTCTCAACTCTCCTCGGTCTCCCCTACTGTGTTGAAATATCGAGAGCTTATGGAAGATTATAATCGCAGTCTATATCCTGCACACTGACTTATTTAGAACTTTAATAATAATTTAGTTTAATTTAAAGTCAATGAACAAAAAATTTTTACCTTGCTACTCCGCTACTCACGTGCAAGATAACCAAGCCTGTGTGAAATATATATGTTTTTCATGCAAACCCTCCCTCCACTGCTGCCAATAAAACACATATAAATCCCACAAACTTAATTATCCCTTACACCACACAAACACTGACGCGTTTCGATCCCTCTACGGGATCATTATCAAAGTTTTATGAACACAACTGTTACACATGCAAACCAACGTCGTCCTCGTCGTCGGAGTACGTAAGTGAGTAATCTTCATTTACTTAAACAATACTAGGAAATCTGATTTGTATTTTCCTTTAAACAAGTCCATAAACTCGTTAAGAGATGATTATATTTTGCAAGTTCTTTCATCTCAGAGGACCCCATTTCTGAAAAGAATCTGAATATACCATTCTAAAGTATTCAGAAAAATCGTGGACTGTAAATTTATAGGCTGGTTTAATAAGCCGCCTATTAACAAATCTTAATATTAAATTCGGAGGTTGTCCGATGCCGGTGGTGTTCGAAAGGCGAGTCCCGTGCCGCGCCCGGGCAGCCAGTTTTGTCGCAACCGTGTCGTCCTCCCGCGCGTGGGCTGAGCTGGGTTCTCAGCATGCTCCCCGGGTTGAAGTGACAAGCTTCAAAAATCTGGAAGGGGACAGATATTATTAAATGCCCTTCGAATGGTACCCGTCCTTGTTTTTAATTCAGCGACTCTACTGACGCGGTCGCTGCCAGGGTAGAGCTGAATAACTCGTCCCAGGGACCAGAGCAGTGGTGGAAGCGCCTTGTTCTTAATGAGGACAAGCGAGCCTAGTTTCAGCTGCTGAAGTGATGACTGCCACTTTTATTTTTGCTGCATGAGGTGAACATACTCCAACGAAAAGCAGCTCCAGAAATGCTGCTTTAGAAGCTGAATCCTCATGAAGCGCTCGAGGCGGTTTATGTTCGTATCAGTCACTTGAGGATTGGGAATAGACAAAAGTGAGCGTCCAATTAAAAGTGGGCAGGAGTTAGAGCGCAAAAATCTAAAGGATCAGAGGAGAACGGGGTGAGAGGACGAGAGTTTAAGACAGCCTTTATTTGAGTGAGGCATGTAGCCATCTCCTCATAGGTTAAATGAGTGGTTTAAAGCAACTAGTAGCTTTTAAAGTTGGTATTATTTTTGTTTCATAGTGGTATTTTTACAGTAAGTGATTTCAAAACTTGCACCGCTGGTACTACCAAAACGTTTTTACATAAATAGTTTCATTTCATATGACCTGTATAACATTTTAACTATCCCTATTATCTGATACTGGATATCAAAAAATCAATGGCATGGGCATACTTTCTATAGCGAGCTTACTTCAGCTAAGCCACGAAGGTCGTATGTTATAATAGAATCTCATTGTGGTAGAAACGAGTCATTAGGAAGATAAATAGGTATATGAATAGACCTTTATACCTGTGTAAGGTGAAGCAGTTACAAAGTTATTCATTTGTTTTAATGTTTCATTGAAGATGAAAAAATTATACTACAATGACATAATATACGAACGCCAAATTATACGCTCTTAATCTTATTGTATTCATACCTGCTATGTATTTCATATTTCTCACTAGTGACTTATTTATAATGTATTGTATAGATTAAGTTAAAATCAAAATCATATTTCAAGTTAGACCTCTAGAAAATGTAGAAAAATGCATTAAATTCACACACACACACACACAATTCACGTCTTTATCCCTTACGGGGTAGACCGGGAGCAATTCCATGCAGTAATTTTTGCGTGATGCGCGGACATAGTACATACAAAAGGACAGACCAAAATTCTAAAATGTGTTTACCCCGTATATTATTACTGCTACTCCACACTATAATCTCGGTGTCGATTTTCATCGTAAATAATAATAATGTACAGACATCGAAGTATTACAATTTTATTTGGTATATTAATGTTTAGATTTGTGACACGGTGATAAAAATGATAATATAAATCGCATAGTATTGTACGTACCCATCGTGTTTATGGCGCACTATACCCTAACATTCCTTTGTGTAAAAATTCCTTTCAAAATTGGATTCACATAACGTGACCTTAACCGAACCCCGCACATTATAGCCGCTAAATAATATTACGAATAGGTATATTTTGTGAACTAAACAGAAACTAAAATGAGTATTCGAGTAGGAGTATATATTTAATAAGAAGACGGGTGTGAGACGTCCTCGAGCATTTCAATGTAAAACGTGTTTATGCTTATGACAATTAGGCACTTCTACGTGTCTGAATTAAAATACCAGTGGAAAAGTTGTGTTTAATTTAAAATAGGTACTTATGAGTAAAGTATTCAACAGTACTATACATATTGTGAAATACATTCACAATACAATACAATACAATCACAGCTTGCTAATCAATGGATAATTTTTTTTTTAACGGAGTGAAAATTTTTATGGATGCCCTAGGCACGGAGATGCCTAGGGTTATGTAGGATTCCCCCCCGAAGGGGTATACCCAAACTAAAAACTCTCCGGCGTTGCCTTAATCCAGTGTGATGGGGACGCAGTGGGATGCCACTAGGGTTTCACCACAAATGCCCCCTCGGTGGCCCCCGCTTCCACCAGGACGGCGCCAAGAAGGGGAGGGCCCGTACGCCAGGCCTGTCTTCCTTTAGACGATAAGAGCGTGCAATGCAGGTAGGTAACACCCTGTTACCGTTACCGCTGGCTTCAAGGGATCGGGAGTTCACCTTTTCCCCCCTCGCCTGCGCAAGGAGCGGTTGCACGTTGAAACGAGGTCAACGTGAGTCCGCCCCCCGAACCTCTTACGAAGTCCTCCCGAGGAATAGTGCCCAACGAAGGCCTCGTCGCTGCCGTTGCTTCCTTCTTGGGGCTTAGGGCGCATCCAGGTATGCCTTCCAACAGCTTCCCCTCAACCCGAATCCTCATAAGAGGTACGACATTCCTCCAGGGTACCACCCCCTTCGGAATCTCGTACCCCTTCCCCTCTCTAAGGGCGTGGGGCGCATCCGGGATAGGTACAATACTGCCGCACTTTTCGCCACCTCCAGGCCGTGTGGGGAGAGGCTACTAAGTGGGCAGCTGCAGAGCTAACCCCATCAGCTTCCCCACACCCTGACCTTCAAATGCCCGAAGGCCCCGCTGAAGCGCCGCCAGATCCCAAGTACCCTCTGCTATGCCCCTAAAGGCCAGAGGGATACTGGGAGCAGCACTCAGGGTATCTAAGCACCCGTCGCAAGTCGGGCACATGATTTAAAAACGAAAAAACAAATCACATTCAGAAAACACCACAGTGACTCGGTGACAGTTACTTGCTTTTAGACACCATTTACCTAATTTGATCAAGTTAAACCACCCGTCGCTACTCGTCTGAAAATAGGGGTTTATGTAGACTAGTTGGGCTTATTGAGGGTAGCTATGTATATTGGCTTAACTCTTAATGCCAGCCAAGGTCAAACGCATTAGGATCTCGTGAGATAGTGATTTACCTTTCTAGTCGTCACTCGTAGCTTATACCATTTCCATATTTAAGTGACCTGGGAGCCGAGTTATCCGGACTAGTGTGTTATCATTACCTCCAGCTTAATGAAGTATAAACATAGTCCATGTTTATGCTTACAGAGGGTATTCATGTGTGTACCACAAAAGTTTTAATCTCAAACCTAGGGCGTGAAAAGCAAAGCCCCTCGCCCACGGCTCCTGGCATAAAGCCGCAATGTGCATTGTACATCCGTGGCAGGAGGACGTAAGGTTATCTACATACATTATGTAGTACCTACCTATTGGGCTTGGCACCGACTTCAAACTGAAATTTCCTTACTAGAGCAATAGACACAATTTTCTTGTTAAATCAACAGATTTTAGTTATTTTTCGTTTTATTGCTTTTTGGCTTCAGTAGTAATATTTTTATTTAGTATCTTTGTTTTGGGCCGAATGTACCACAAATTTATACTCTTATTGTAGTAACTAAACGCAGCCCTTTTCCCCCTCCTCTCTCTCTTGTATTTAATGATTGTACGAGTGCGAATTAGTGCTACAATAAAACTCCTGAATTAATTAATTTCTGTGGGTTTTATTCAACCAAAACCAAGTTATAATTACGATAGTCCCTGCGGGACGTAAATCTCACATTGGCGACGAGAAAGTTACGGACTAACGCACGAAAAAGCTGCAAAAGTTTACGCGCGAATTGGATGTTTTGAGGTTATCTTCGTTGTAATTGAAATTTTTCGTCGAAGGTGACAACTGTGACAAGTGACAACTACAAGAACGCAGTATTACCAAAACATCACTTTAGCAAGTTTTAAAACGCAAAACCAAGCGCCATATAAAAAAAAAAGAACAATACAATGAAGAAGCCTATTGAACAATATGGAGGAAGTTCTTGCAAAAATTAGCAGCGGAAAAACATCGTGGATTCAAGAAGCCTCAAAAGAGTTGTTGTTACAAATAGTTACGGAATTAGATTTATTCGTGAGTGCAAATCCTACCGTAGACGAATTACGAAAAGTGGTACGACAATACGTGAACTCGGAAGCTGCTAAAATGCCGGCTAACCAACAAACAATACTACTGCCATCCAGTTTGGAGAATTTTAATGGAGGGAACTGGAGCAGCTATGTGGAACAATTAAATTGTTACATGCTGCTACATGATATCCCCGAAGCAAAGAAAGTGCCGCTGCTACTAACAAAGTTGAGCAGTAATGTCTACGATAACCTGTCGGGCTTATGTTCCCCCGACTCACCTCTTAAACTCACTTATGCGGTGTTGTGCCAAAAGCTACTGGATTTTTATCATCCAAAATCAAATATGGCTATGCACAGGGCAAGATTTAAAGACAGAAATCAGGAAGAAACTGAAAGTATTAGAGACTATTTGTTGGCATTACGAAAAATGACAAAGGACTGCAGTTTCAAGGATGTAGACGATCAGTTAAAGGAGCGGTTGTTAAATGGAGTCTACAGTGAAACCATTAGATATGAACTATTGAAAGTAGCCGACAAATCACTGGCTGACCTGGTAGCGGTAGCTGAAACTGCTGAAATGGCATTTAAATTATCTCACAAAAATACGTCAAAATCAATGGAAATGTTTTCGTTTAAATCAAAAGGTAAAGGCAAACTGCAGACAGGAGCAGTACCTAATGTGAAGCGTAATGTGGAACAGAAGGAAAGCAAATGTTTTTGCTGTGGAAAAATTGGACATGTGCGGGAACGGTGCACCTTAAGGTTCAAGTATTGCAGTGACTGCGGTAAACAGGGACACATATTTAGGGCATGCATGAAGAATAATTCTACAGTGAAAACATTAGTGGTGGACCAGGACACTGAAAGCCATGAAAAGGACATTCCGTGTGAAAACTATACGCAAGAAAATGAGTACCAAGTACTGAATATTGAATGTAAGTCATTAAAAAAAGTGCCATCAATGTTGTTAAAAATAGAAATTGAGGGAATACCAATTGAGTTTGAAGTGGACACAGGTTCAGATATCACTACCATTACAGAAAGTGATAAAAATAAGTATTTTCAAAATTTTAACATACTTCCATCAAATTTGACTATGGTAAATTTTAATCAGTCCATTTCAAAACCAATTGGAATTATAAAAAATCTACATGTAAAATATGATCAAATATCCAGTAATGATTTGATTTTAGTGGTAGTAAAAAATGGACTTCCAAGAGTGATTGGAAAAGACTGGCTATTGCATCTCAAATTGTGGCCAATAAATTTAAAACAAAATGTAAATAAATGCATGACTCAAAGTTTAAAACAAAAATTAATTGATGAATTGAAATCTGAATTTCAAATAGTTTTTGAACCAGGTTGGGGTAATTTCAAGAAGGCATCAATAACATTAAAATTAAAACCAAATACAAAGCCAAAATTTTTACCAGCAAGAAGTGTACCATTTGCATTAAAATCGAAAGTTGAAGCAGAAATAGATAGACTCCTCACAAATGGCCGTATAGCTCCAATTGAATTCTGTGAGTGGGGTACACCGGTAGTTCCTGTTCTGAAGGGTGATGGATCAGTGCGGCTCTGTGGAGATTATAAAGTGACATTGAATCCAAACCTAGAAATAGACCACTATCCTCTCCCAACCATAAATGAAATATTATCAAATTTTGAGGGAAATAACTATTTTTGTGAATTAGACTTAAAAGAAGCATATTTGCAAGCACCACTTGATAATGAATCACAAAATTTAACTACCATTGTAACTGAAAAAGGAATATTCAAATATTTGTACTTGCCATATGGTGTCAGCACTGGCCCTGGCTCTTTCCAACGACTAATTGTACAATTGTTGTCGGGCATTGAGGGTGTAAAAGCTTACATCGATAATGTTTTCATTGCAGGAAAAACAATACAGGAAGTGAACTCAAGATTGAAATTGGTTCTTCAACGCTTTTCAGAAGCAGAACTAAAATTAAAAATATCCAAATGCAAATTTTTTGAACAACATTTGACAGTATTTGGTTATCATGTGTCAAGTGAAGGTATTAGTGTGATAAAAGGACAACATTGAACCCCTTTTGAAAACACCTCAACCTGAAAATTTAAAGATGTTGCGTTCCTTTTTAGGTAAAATAAATTACTATAATAGATTTCTTGAAAATATGGCTACAATTTTAAGACCACTGTATAATTGCCTTAAAAATGAAAAATTTGTTTGGACATCAGAGTGTGAACACTCTTTCTTACAGATTAAAAAGGCTTTAACACAAACCACTACACTGTCTCATTACAGTATTGATCTACCAGTTGTATTAGCTTGCGATGCATCTGACTGTGGGGTGGCAGCAGTTTTGTCAGTTAGGACTGAGGATGGTGTGGTAAAACCAGTTGCTTATGCTAGCAAAAAATTAACAGATACCCAAATGAAATATCCAACCATTGAAAAAGAGGCATTTGCTATAATTTTTGGTATCACAAAATTCTATGAATATTTATTTGGACGAACTTTTGAATTGCAAACTGACAATTCCGCTCTAATCAGTATTTTTGGCCCAAAAAAAGGCATCCCAAAAATGGCTTGTAAAAGATTACAGCATTGGGCAATTTTCTTGTCAGGATTCAACTACACAATTCATCATATAAAAACAGATGGAAATCCTGCTGACTATTTGTCACGTAATCCTATAAATGATAATAATGATTTTAACCACCCTTTATTGGAAAGCAGTGAATTGAGTGTGATAAATTTTCTATCAATGTCAAACTTTGAAAATATAAACTGGAAAATAATAGAAAAAGAAACAAAAAAATGTGTTGTGTTGGCATCGGTATTGAGACATTGTGTGGATGGTTGGCCTGATAAAGATAAATTAAACGAAGAATTAAAACCCCTTTATGATAGGAAAAATGAGTTAAGCATAGATCAGGGTTGTTTACTGTGGGGAACAAGGGTCATAATTCCAAAGAATTTACAAAATACAGTAATGAATGAGTTACATGCAAGTCATTTTGGTGTAAATAGGATGAAACAGATTGCTCGATCATATTTTTGGTGGCCATCCATTGACAAAGACATTACTGAAATTACAAATGCATGTAGAATATGTTTAGAAAACAGAAATGCCCCAGAAAAAATATCTCTAACACCATGGCCTTCTGCCCAGTCAGCTTGGGAGCGGTTGCATGCTGATTTTCTGGGTCCTTTCTGTGGTAAAATGTTTCTTGTGATTGTGGACAGTTACTCAAAGTGGCCGGAGGCTTATTTAATGTTGAACATCACAGCAACTAAAACTATTGCAATATTCAAAAATTTGTATGCTCGATATGGTTTCCCGCTACATCTGGTGGTAGATAATGGCACTACATGGACAAGTAATGAATTTAGAGAATTTTGTAAGATCACAGGTGTTAAAATAAGTTACACGCCACCCTATTTTCCAGCTACTAATGGGGCTGCTGAACGTTTTGTTCAGAGTTTTAAGAGCCATATTAAAAAAATTATGGAAGATGGTCATTCGCTAGAGTATGCCATGAATTTATTCTTATTAGATTACCGGTCCAGTGTCAACCGAGCCACTGGTGTCAGCCCTGCGAAACTGTTGTATCAGCGAGAATTGAGAACGCGTTTTTCATTGCTTAGACCACAACCAGTAACTTCAAGGCTACAAATTAACAGGGAAAAATTGGTAGAGTTTAGTAAAGGTAATCGCAGAATTACCTTTGATATTGGAATGAGAGTTATGGTTAGAGATTTTAGAGATAAGAAAAAGAAATGGATTTTAGGTGAAATAAAGGAATGTTTGACACCGGGGGTGACATACCTGGTTGAGGTAGAGGGGAGGACTATTAAACGACATGTAAACCAAATGCTCAAATGTAGCTTGTAAGTGGTTGCTGTTAGAGTTTTAAGCAATTGTTTGTACTTATGACTGAGTAGTTTATGTTTTTAAGTTGTTCATTTTTCGTTATTAATACTCTTGTTCTAAATAATATTTAGAGTACAGTTTATATAAGTTGTAGACATATTATAACTTTATAAGTGTTACTATACCTACTAGTAAATAAGATTTATATGTGGTGGGGGAGAGTGTAGTAACTAAACGCAGCCCTTTTCCCCCTCCTCTCTCTCTTGTATTTAATGATTGTACGAGTGCGAATTAGTGCTACAATAAAACTCCTGAATTAATTAATTTCTGTGGGTTTTATTCAACCAAAACCAAGTTATAATTACG
The DNA here is from genome assembly GCA_949127965.1 of Pandemis corylana. NCBI lineage: Eukaryota > Metazoa > Arthropoda > Insecta > Lepidoptera > Tortricidae > Pandemis > Pandemis corylana. Next base: position 6,748,921 of record OX421866.1, on the reverse strand, counting down.
ATAGTCCCTGCGGGACGTAAATCTCACATTTATCTTATTTTTTACTATAGTTATTATTATAAGCTAGCGGTTGCCCCCGACTCTGTCTACGCAAAATTCACTTATTGCTATTCCGCGAGAACTTTTTGATTTTCAAGGATAAAAACTATCCTATGTCGTTCCCCGGGACTGAAACTATCTCCGTATTAAATTTCATTAAAGTCGGTTCAGTGGTTTAAGGGTGAAAGCCTAACAGACAGACAGACAGAGAGACAGACCGACAGAGTAATTTTCGCATTTATAGTTTTAATAGGGAAGAAGAGATTTGACATACACAAACACATACACAAATCACGTATTTATCCCTTACGGGGTAGACAGAGCCTAAGGCGACAAGACCTACAGGCCATGTTGAGCAAGATTATGGGCGTGTAGATGGAAATCGGAATCAAAATAGTGATGGGTTGCTAGCCGGCGCATCGCCTATAACATGATTCCTAAGATTTTCGCCCATTCCCTCGGTGGGCTTTTACCATCTGCGCGCGAAGAGAAGCATTTGCTACATTCTATATTTTTTCTTTACTCCCAGACCAGCGTGGAAGATAATTTTTCCATGCGAATATTTGTTGCTACATTTAAGGATTTGACGTCAATATTATGCCACTTACGCAGGAAATGGCGCTCTTATTAGATTTTTACTGTTACGTTGTCTAACTGAATTGTACAGAAGTCGCGGGAAAAATCAAATTCTGCGTAACGACATTGTTGCAGTCTGGGTTCATTGACCTTATCGCGATCAATTCCAATTATTCGCTGTTTGCTACCAAAATGTCCAATCGAATGTCAGACAGCGGAATAGCCATTGCTGTTATTGCTAAGTGATTGGACTGAAGACCACCTATTGTTTTTACGATGTATTTCTTTATTACCGTTTTATTATTTACGGTTGGCCTTTAAATTGAATTATTGGATGACATAACATTTTTAAAGGATCACATTCTACGTCAAGCACAGATAGAAATCTTAGAAACATTTTAGCCAGATTTAACTTGCTCCTTCCATGCCGTTCTGGGAGTAAAGAAAAATATAGAATGTACCAGTTGCTTCTCTTACCGGGCAGATGGTAAAAGCCAATCGAGGGAATGGCTATAGGCGACGCGGCTAGCAGTCCATCACTATTTTGATTCACTTTTCCACCTATACGCCCACAATCATGCTAAACGTGGCCTTAAGGTTTTGTTACTTTAGGCTCTGTCTACCCCGTAAGGGATAAAGACGTGATAAATGTATGTATGTATGTATTAAATAGCTTTGTTTTGAACATACCAAGAAAATGATCAGAATACAAAAGCTATCTTTCATGCAGACACTTTTTATGTACCTACCTACCTTCGGTCATTACGTGTATGCCCATTTTCTCTGTATGGACTAACTATTTGACATAAACTATTGGCTGCAGTCCCTTGACTTCTGTCATGTCAGCAGGAAATAGATAAACTTACGTTTATTGCCCTCATATACAAATTGACCTTGAACTTCTGAACACCTTCATGATAATTACCACTTGCCACCGTATCAAAGCAACAGACACTGGAGCTCCAACATTTTCGCAATAAAGAAGCGCTGATCCGTATAGCGTTGCTAATTAACAAAATTAATACAAAGACATTGAGAATTTGGGGAGTTTGTTACGTTTATTTAGCCCCAGAGACATTTTCTCATTTTGACATCAATATTATTTATATTCGCCGAGTAACATAATACATTATTCTAGCCACAAAGGAAGAACATGTAAGTGGAAAAAGCAAGCATGAAGTACAATTAACTCAATAGTCTCATCTTCCAACATGAAACTACCGTGAGACTCAATCATAATTACACATAAACGGATACTATGTTAGGATAGGATGTTACTTCCATGCTGGTGTGGGAGCAAAGAAAAAACATAGAATGTACCAGTTGCTTCTCTTCCCGCGCAAATGGTAAAAACCCATCGAGGGAATGGGCGAAAATCATAGGAATCATGTTATAGGCGATGTGGCTAGCAACCCATTACTATTTTGATTCCACTTTCCACCTCTACGCCCTCAGTGTCTTGCTAAACGTGGCCTGTAGGTCTTGTTACCTTAGGCTCTGTCTACCCCGTAAGGGATAAAGACGTGATTTGTGTATGTGTATGTATGTATGTATAAACGGATAACTCACGTATAAAAAGTCGAGTGATGCTCGACATGTTTCTGACTATTTCGTAGTCCTTCTTCCTGGAGCGCTCGCCCCGGCGACACAACTCACACACATCACTCGACTTTTTATACGTGAGTTATCCGTTTATGTGTAATTACAATAGTCTCATCGTGTAAAATAAACATGTTTAGTATTTATATTATGTTGGTTATTTCAGAGAAGAAATTATTTTTCTACGCACGATCGTATTCGAGTTCATTTACCGGGCACTGTTTACTCGTGTCGAGGTACTAACTATTAATTTCCATTTAGATCCTTTGCTATCGTATATCTTAAATAGAACTGTTAATTGATACACGTTGCTTCTAAAATACTTCCATGTTGGTCTGGGAGTAAAGGAAAAACATAGAATGTACCAGTTGCTTCTCGTCCCGCGCAGATGATAAACGCCCATTCCCTCGATGGACTTCTTCTTAGGAGTCATGTTATAGGCGATGCTGCTAGCAATCCATCACTATTTTGATTCCCCTTTCCACCTAAATGCCTACACACAAAATCACGTCTTTATCCCTTACGGGGTAGACGGAGCCTAAGGTAACAAGACCTAAAGGCCACGTTTAGCATGATTGTGGGCGTATAGGTGGAAAGGGGAATCAAAATAGTGATGGGTTGCTAGCCGCATCGCCTATTACATGATTCCTAAGATTTTCACCCGTTCCCTCAATGGGTTTTTACCATCTGCGCGGGAAGAGGAGCAACTGGTATATTCTATGTTTTTTATTTACTCCCAGACCAGCATGGAAGAACAAGGTTTGTTTTAACTTAAAGGTTAGGTACATACATTATTATTCAAGGTATAAACCATCATCTGGGGGCACGGAAGTGCCCCCGCCAAGTCAAGCAAAAAAAGCGGCACGGCCGTACCATCCTTTTCTTGAAGCAGTTCAGGCCATTTTCGACCCCCCTTTAACTTCGTTGTGGATAAAACTAGAAGCCTGAATTTTCTGTATCATTATTCATCCGAATCTTTACGGCTGTGTTAGCTAGGCGAAGTAGTACCCCACTAGCAAAGGTAAAAATTCTAAAAATGATTAATGATAGTTAAGAGTTTTATTGCGTTAATTAATAATAGTTTTTCTCCAATTAACGTTTTCCGTGTAGGTATGTCGGTCGAAGACATTTGGAATGAAAAGGTTGCAGAGTGTTGCGCGATTCAGTTTCGTATGATATGTAGAATATGACATGTAGATACTCGTGCATATGCTTATATTACATCGCGCCATGTAAATACGAGTACGTCTACATGCGTTAAGAGATAATATTCCCGAGAGTTTCATCTGACGTTGAGATTAAAACGGAATTTCATGGAACCAAGCCATGTTTCATTATTTTTGACACGTGCCTTCTAGTTTGGGTTACACAATCTTGTTTTTATCAAAAATTTGGTGCAATGAGTCACCTTATCCAAAATTTATAGCAATATCTACATAGTATCGGAAAAGGCAACACTCCTTGGCCTTGTCTGAGCTTGTACAGTCACACCAATTACTCTACGGTGTATAACAGTCCAAAAACAATCCGTGAGCTCTTAAAACGCCATTCGGATTTGTCTTGCTTCTCACTCACTCTTATGAGTATGTTATTTGAATCGCCCAAGTGTGTGAGACAGCAAGACGAACCGGAATGGCGTTCTTTGAGCTCACGGACGGTAGTTTGATTGTAAATTACTACTTGGAATTGGGTCTGGCTAGAGTTTAATCATTAAACTCAATTATCCTACTAGTTTGTAAGTATGGATAGATGGATGGATGTTTGTTTCACTTTCACGCCAGAACGGCTGGACAGAACTGTAACATAGATAGATTATAGTCTGGAATAACACATAGGCTACTTTTTATCCCGAAAAATTGCGTAATTCCTGCGGGATAGCGATAAACGAATTCGATGCAGACGAAGTTGCTGGCAACAGCTAGTATAGAGCAAGTCAAGTAAGTCAGGAAACAATTGCTCTTCTAAAACCGATTAATTTTAAGTGAGTAAAACGCATTAGCAAAACTCGGAATAAACAAATATTTAGAAGTAAACATGAACTCTTGAGAATATTCAATTCCTTAGAAAATAAATTCACTAAAGTAGACTGGACGCAATAAATTTACAGAGTGTTGAAGAGGTTAGTCATTGTATTTATACAATTGGCAAGTGATCCAATGGTATGTATTGAAAGAACAGTCTCACAATTGAGTAAAGGTAAATAAAATAACACCTTTCAATTTAAATGAAGGTTTCGCTTCATATGTGTCTACACAGACTTGTATACGCTTGCCATCGTAAAAAATGGTAGTAGAACTCGTAAAAGGATACCAAACACGTTATTAAACAACCCGTTTTATTTGTTTTGCGGTAATATAAACCGTAGGTATAAGGTGAATTTTAAATGTAAGTATATCATTATGGTAAGTCTTTATAAAAAAAAGTAAGAAGGTAAATCTCAACTTGATTACTTTTACTTCGCTCGTAATATTTTTTACTCAAAAAACTAAATTCGTAGAAAACACAGGTCTCTATTTCACCAAGCTGACGTAAAATGCCGGCTGAAAATTTGACGGTTACGTGCTTCGATTTAATGTCAATTTAAAAGAAGTTTATTTTTTCAAGTCGACACATTTTCGACTTGTCATTGATATTTGACATGAGATTAACTAGCGCTGTCTGGCTAGCGTCACAATTTGTAATGTTTTTGTGTTTGTAACTTATTTAGGAAATTGAAGTAGTTCAAGCTATCATTGAAAGTAATTTGTAACAGAGGTAGTGTTCAGATATGTTAGCATCGAAATAGCTCCGATGTATCTGATTGCGATTGAAGTATGCAAAGCCTCTAGTACAGGTTTGACTAAAAAAAAACATTTTTGAATCAATTTTCGAGTTTCTTATCTTACCGTCCTTTTCGCTCCCAAATTAATGACTACTAGTGTGAGCGAAATGGCACGAAACGAACTTCAAAAGTCGAATATCGCAGTATAAAGCTTGGCATGTTGGCAGTGCCACAGTTGGAACGAAACGATAACAATCAACTTAGATATATATGAAATTTGCAGAGCCTTTATTCCTACTGAGCTGGCAACGTCGCATTTTTGGTTTGACACATCGATACACTAAAAATAAAGAACACAACAAACTCACATTGCACACTCTCATTCAAGTTCTGTGAAATAATCGTAAAAAACACCAAAAATGCGACGTTGCCAGCTCAGTAGGATAAACCCTCTTAATGCAGATGCATTCCAAACCGGTTTTGTGACCAAAAACTTAGAGTAAGTAAGCATACCGAAGACAATTGGGAGAGTTACAATTGTCGTACTTGTAAGCGTGTTGAAAATTCCCTAACGAAATAAAAAAGCAGAAAAACACTTCGGTGCCAGTAATTTTAATTGGAAAAACATATTTTTTTTGACTTCAGAAACATGATTAAATGAAGTTAAAACGCGCTGTCTTCAACTTTTTGTTGTTATTGCGATGAAATGACTAATATCGACAGCTATGAGCTATGATAATAATTCAGTTGTACATAAGTATGATTCATCACATTCTTTAAGCGTCTGCCTTTCTGAATTTTAAATATAATATTGATAGTAGTAATTACGTTATGCTTTGTTGAAGTAAAAATAGTATCTTTAACTAAAATAATGTTTTATGATCCAAAACCAAAGTAGTTAAAATGAATCGTGGTATTCACATAAACGTACGTACTCGTAAATGAAAAAAAAATCACAGTGCGTTTGGTAAGTTTTTAGTCACAGAACATCTCAAACGCGGTCGTGTTAAAATGTCAATTACTAGACAAGTTTGTTGTCGATATATGCCGCTAGCAGGCGCTATCAATTTGCCAATAGTAGTTGGAACGTCAACGTAAACACGATCAAGACGTTTTTAGTGTACAAAATTTCATAGTAGCATAGCATAGTGCGCACATGATGTGAGTTGCCCCAAATTATTTTAACGACAACGTCAACTATAACCATAGATTTTGACATAATGTTTCATAGATTTTCTGTATTTTTTTTTGTTACCTACATAATAATTCCATCAGTCGCAAGACTATAATCAGATTTTTTGAGAGGTTAGTGACGATTTTGAGAAGGAGGATCATTGAACAATTCTCAGATTTTTAAGGGAACACATTGCTATTTTTAGTCACTTTAGATTGCAAGGCTCCAGCAGTCAGCAGTTCCTTTCCTAATAGCGATGAAGAATAAGACGTTCTCTATATGTTCATGTACTGCTTTATTTCCATACGTTTTGTTGACATTTCAAGGTAGGAGTGAATTTCGTTCAAATTCGGGTTAAAGATACTTTATTCTCAAAAGAATTACAGAAATTCACTTAAATGAGAATATTTAAAGATTTACAATTAATTTAAAGCATGCAGTACATGGTAACAAATACTTAATCACCTAATTAATTACATCCGAAACAAATAACAAAATCCAAAACAAGTGCACGTAACAAATTATGTATTAATCGTTGATCATGATTAAAGTTATCGTTAAAAGTAACTTGCTGCAGCTCACACTGGTTGTAACCATTTAATATAGATTTTATTTTATAAGGGATGTTATAACAACATTATTAACTTAACTACCTAAATGCAACAAATTGTTATAAAACCATAGTTTCTTCCATGCTGTTCTGGGAGTAAAGAAAAAACATAGAGTTTACCAGTTGCTTCTCTTCCCACGCAGATGGTAAAAGCCCATCAAGGGATTGGGCGAAAGTCTTAGGAATCATGTTATAGGCGATGCGGCTAGCAACCCATCACTATTTTGACTTCCCTTTCCAGCTATACGCCCTTAATCATGCTATACGTGGCCTTGAGGTTTTGTTACCTTAGGCTCTGTCTACTCCGTAAGGGATGGAGACGTGATATATGTATGTTTGTCATAAAACTATAAATAAAAAAGTTGCCCTAAATCGGTGCCCGGTGGCATGGTGTTCAGAAGGCTGGCAGCATTACCGCATTGAAGTACAACGTCAGTTAATTGAGTCCTCATGTGCATTTGAAGCAAGTTAAATAGAGCATGGTATTTGCTGCCAAAATAACTACCACTGATGGATTCCTCAAAATATAACGGCCAAATGTCAGTCGTTACGACGGCGAGAACGTCTAACTGCCTGCGATGAAATTTGATACAAGACGACGCACAACAAACAGCATATGAGTTCACTGTTCTACTTCATCGGCACAGGAATTTCTTATATAAACACGTCCCAAAAATAGCTCAAATACTTAAAACTATGCTACTGCTGTAAAGTTTTGCATAACCAGTGCAGTTTACAATCATTTTTTGTTTAATCGTGTACCTATGCCAGCTGCTACCCGCGTCCGCGCAGAATTGAGATGCAGTCGTCGGTCGTGGGCCACCTGTCTAGTAGACCTGAGTGGACAGCGGGCACTTTTTCTTGCCGGTAGCCCACCTTTTTTTTTTAAATGCGCCTTTTGCATCCGCCCGGTACGGGTTTACCGGGGGTATGTGGGGCTCTCCCGCGACGGCAGGCATACCCACTAAAAACTACACGGATTCCCTATTCAGTCGTTTGTGAGGCGCTACGGGAGCACTCGGTGTCACCGCGACGCCCCACGACCACCCCGGGATGGGGTTCCCTCTTCGCGGCACCTGTGCAATGCAGGTTTGGGAAATCCTGCCCTCCCCCGCTGGTGCCGCTTGGATTTTTTATAGAGGTTGTCTCCTCGTGGCCCCCGTCTTGAAAATGGGCCGGGTTACGTGTTGACCGACAGTGGCCAAAGCCACGCCGCTCCGCGATCATGTCCCTTACGGGGCGCAACGCGCCGACGGCAGGCTTATGCCCGCCGACCCTCACGTCAGCTCTCACACCCTCATGTTCTACTCTGAAAGCAGAGCGGTACCGAAGGCCGGTAGCCCACCTACAGTTTGTCCACTTGGTTTCCGACGGAGCTCCGCCCCTTTTTCGGGCAAATTAAGCCTAACTAACCTAACCTACGTATGTTGGTATTAAAATAATAGTCAGCGATTCGAAATAATGGCAGCATTCACATGGAATTAATTTGAAGTGTACCATGGTCCATGGCCCACAGTCATTTGCCCGTGGTTCGCCTAGGTGTACTGAGGTGGACCATTGGCAAGAAAAAGTGCTCGCGGTCTACCCCGGTGAAGTAGGCAGGTGGACCATGTCCGAAGACTTTGAAGATGTATTGTGTATCCCAGACAGCTTGACTTTTCCCGACCTTCAACCATTATTGTTACATTTCAACCCATTTACACAGTCTTGACAAATTGTATAATAAACGTTCCTCGTGAATCACTCTATCTATTGGTGAAAAGTAATAGATTTGGTTCCGGTAAATTTACTCACTTTATCGTAACGTCATTGCGGGCAACTGTAAGAGTTAGTAATATTTATAAATAACTAGCTTCTGCCCGCGACTTCGTCTGCGTAGAATTATGCACAAAAACCTTCCTCTTGAATCACTATCTATTAAAAAAAACCGCATCAAAATCCGTTGTGTAGTTTTGAAGATATAAGCATACATTTGACGACGCGGTTGGCCTAGTTGGTAGTGATCCTGCCTGCGAAGCAAGCGTCCCGGGTTCGAATCTTGGTAAGGGCATATATTTGTGTGATGAGCACGAATATTTGTTCCTGAGTCATGGATGTTTCTATCTATTTAAGTATGTATTTCTCTATATAAGTATATATATCGTTGTCTAGTACCCATAACACAAGCCTTACTAGCGCTTACTTTGGGACTAGGTCAATTTGAGTGAATTGTTCCCTAATATTATTATTATTATTATTATTATAGGGACATAGGGACATAAGGACATAGGGACAGAGAAAGCGACTTTGTTTTATACTATGTAGTGATGATCGTCCTTGTACGCAAGCAATAGTGTGAACATTATATTTAATTATATGCTGCTAATCCTGCTATTTTCGGAGGAACATCTTGGACATATGTACAATATCTCAGTCCCTTCAATTACTTCGAGCAGGACATTCGGTGAGATCTCACATTATTCGATTATGGACACATGTTAAACCTACGCACACACAGTCGCTGCTTGGCTGTCTAAGATTATTAAGCTTTAGCCAAATTGATTATTCGGCAGAAATACTAAATAGCCAACGACTTGGACTTAATTCTTAACGACATGTCATAATGAATTCTCTGCGTCAAAAGAGGTAACCCAAAGCTTATTAGTTCTCTTATTTTTTATAAAATAAATGTACTTATTTACTTAGTTTTCGTGACTCTTTAAGTGTTAATTTGTGGAAAAAATATTGCATAAGCAACTAAAATCTAACCGCCACAGACATTTTGAAACGTCAATCAACATATTTAAAATTTAACTAGTTTATATGAATAAAATTATAAACAGACAAAGTTAAATCAAAAAATTACAAAACCAAAATTTTAAAGTACGTGTCAATTATTTTACATATCTAACTCGTACCTAACTAACTAAACAACTCGCCCCGCATCATTTCGGGCGCAAAGGTGCCAACCGACAATCTCTGCGCCAGGAATGAACTAGAACGGGAGTCCAGACCACAAATTAATAGAATTAAACAAATAAAATATGATTGTACCTAGGTGGTCACAAGTAAGTCATTCCATGCGGGGAACCTCTTTCAAGGCCACGTAACGTGATATCAGGAAAGACCGAAAAGGCCGGTAACAGTCGTTTAAATTTTACAATGAAACATTTATTAACACTTTCTTTCACCTTTTTAATAGCACTAAAACTGCATACTTTTAACACATTATCAGTCAATCTGTGTTCAGTAGCAAATTCTTTGCTGGCCTTCTCCATTTTGTTGAAATTTAATTTTAAATATTAATAAAATATTACCCAATGAAAATGAGAAAATGATGCCGAGACTAACCGCAACGTACTTGTGCGATACATACATACATACGTAAATCCCTTACGGAATAGACAGAGGCTAACGTAATGCCACGTTTAGCATGATTGTGAGCGCATAGGTGGAAAGGAGAATCAAAATAGTTATGGGTTTGCTAGCCGCATCGCCTACCAAATGATACCTAAGATTTTTGTCCATGCCCTCGACGGGCTTTTATCATTTTGATTTGACCATTTGTACGGTATTATGTCTGTAATTAAGTATTCGTAAAACGTTATCCATGTTGACCTAAATTAATTAAAAAAATCAAAGGCTGATTATCCAAAGGCTTCTCGTTAGCGAGAGCGAATTTTATTCATTAATCATTTAAGTTGAAGTACAACAATCTACAAAATTTTGAGCCCTTTAAGCGACTTTTAACTCCAGGGTTAAAAACCAATCTTAATATTGGCAGATCAATCTTCTTTTGTGAAAAATAAAATTGGTTTTCATTAAAAAAAAAACTATTTGCTGCGTGTGCCTAACTATTTGTTGACTGTATCATAATTGAGATTCAACCTACTTTTATCTACGCACATTACATTTCAAGTTTTACCCAGGTCTGGCAGTTTATGGCTGGCAGAGTAACGATGGAGCACTTTTAGAGCGACATAAGCCAACAAGTGCTTTTAGAGGGAATAGACTATACAATATAGACTTATTCAAAGTCTTATAATGAGTGTTCTTATAGTGGTGATTGTGATTACATAAATCACAGATAATAGCACAGGAGTAGAAAAAATACTATAAATTATGACCAAAATATATTAACTTTGTATTATTTATATTTAACTAGCAAATTTCAAGTGAAACCGACTACTTGAAGAAGGGTGTAATTCAACTTGCGGGATTTTACTTCAACCACTAAAATAAAAACAAACATTAAAATAGCTCGGAAACAATACATACATATACCTACATATAAATCACATCTTTATCCCTTACGGGGTAGAAAGAGCCTAAAGTAGCAAGACCAAAAGACCACGTTTAGCATGATTGTGGGCGTATAGGTGGAAAGGGGAATCAAAATAGTGATGGGTTGCAAGCCGCAGCGCCTATAATGCCGCTATAACATGATTCCTATGATTTTCAACCATTCCTTCGATGGGTTTTACCATCAGCGCAAGAAGAGAAGCAACTGGTACATTGTATGTTTTGTCATTACTTCCAGAGCAGCATGGAAGGAAAAACACTCTCGTAAACAAGATTGAATGATACAGACAAATAATTCTAAATCAAAATAATTACAATCCTTAATTGCTCTTGCTACAAAACGTATTTTGCACTAATGGATTTTCCATTCCGAAAGCAGGCGGCGCCTAAAGATTCCTTTTCTTCTAATGAAACTTAGGTACGTCGCAACTCTTGCTTTTTGCGCACCAGATTTTTTTCAATATTTATAAGGGCGCTCGTCACATTCTTTCATCATCATCAATTAGTATATGAGGGCAATAAACGTAAGTTTGTCTATTTCCTGTTGACATGACAGAAGTCAAGGGACTGCAGCCAATAGTTTATGTCAAATAGTTCAATAGTTAGTCCATTCAGAGAAAAAGGGCATAAATGTAATGTTATTCCATGCTGGTCTGGGAGTAAAGAAAAAACATAGAATTTACCAGTTGCTTCTCTTCCCGCGCAGATGGTAAAAGCCCATCGAGGGAATGGGTGAAAGTCTTAGGAATCATGTTACAGGCGATGAGGCTAGCAACCCATCACTATTTTGATTTCCCTTTCCACCTATTCGCCCTTAATCATGCTAAACGTGACCTTTAGGTCTTGTTACCTTGTGCTCTGTTTACCCCGTAAGGGGTAAAGACGTGATGTATGTATGGCTGTGTAAAAATAAAAAACTGACATTGATTAAAACTCATTTAGGACGTTAACCATCAAGGTCATTTATGTCATTAGCCTTTCGCTGTAAAACGTAAAACCGAGTTATTAACATCTTTAAAGTTAAAAGCTTGTTTGAATTTTTAATCTCGCATTTATCTACTTAATCTGGGAGCGGATCAGAATACATGGAGTTTAAAATGTATAATGGGATAAAATACATAATGGTTCAAAATATATAACGCAATTTTCTGTAAAACTATTAGCTAAATGAACTTTTTTGATATCGTAATCTATAGATTGGTTTAGGTTAGGTTAGGTTTGTTTTATAACAATCCTGTTAATTTGTAACTTTCTGAGAAAATCGCATTATATATTATAAACCATTATGTATTTTAACCCATTATACATTTTAAACTTTATGTATTTTAATACGTACCCACTTAATCTTTACGTCTAATGTTACTTATAATTTTACACGAGTTACCTAAGGCCAATCAGAAATCACAAATGAAAACATCACAATGGAGAGCTACAGGTATGCCAGGGCATAGAAAACTTAACTGTTACTGAGCTTAGTAAGATTTCAATGAATAGTTACGCCAAGAAAGTTCAGACGTTCTCGAATTTTGGGCTTTTAAGTACATTTTAGCTATTCATTTAACTAGAATTCATTTTACTTAGTAAAATTTATTTGAATGCTAATAATAATAAGTTTCTTTGGAAAATTTCCTTTGAAATTATGCTATCTTAATGTCAACCTTATTGACCAGTCATTTGAAGGTTATCAGTAAGTTTGTTCCCATGAGATTGACAGTACTTTAGTAATTATTTATTGAGTAACTTCGTCGGTACATGCGAACACAAATTATGTCTTTATTCCTTACGGGATAGACAGAGCCCAAGGTAACAAGAGCAAGTTGAAGGCCACGTCTAGCATATTCGTGGGCGTACAGGTGGAAAGAAAAATCAAAATAGTGATGGGTTAACATGATTCCTATGATTTTCGCCCATGCAATATGCTTTTACAATCAGCACGGGGAGAGAAGCAACCAGTACATTCTGTTTTTCATTTGCTCCCAGACAAGCGTGGGAGGTGGTAATGGTTTACATAGCGTTCTGAGAAATATACAAGCTGTCTCAAAATTATTCCGGAATTTTCGATCAGCTTGATTTGAACACTTTTGCACAGGTTTTGCATATGCATTAAAAATATATCACAATTCTAAACAAAATATACAAATATCCTAAAAGAGATGACAAAAGGTGAAATTAAAACTAATATCGGTCAAGCACGGAAATTATAAGATTTTTAAACTACTAATTAGTCAACGATTAGAAAGAGAGATCGGATTATGACTGTGACGTCATTTGCCACAGCGCCGAAATAAACTCCATATTTAAATTCTGATTTTCTAGAAAGAGATAGAGACAAATCTTTGATAGCATATATCTCTGTTCTTTTACAGATATTTGTTTTTTTTTTAAAGCCATGAAAAATATCACTTATTCCCTATTATAGGTTTAAAATTAAATCACCCCTTTAACGCCGTGCACTTTGAACAACGACCAATCAAAGCCTTTGTCAAATACAATTGGAAGACCCTAAAAAGAAACCGTAATTCCGTCAAACTATCAAACCATTATGCTGTCGTATTCCGAATAAATTTAAGACAGTGTAAAACTTTATACGCACAATTTATACATTACCGCGTTTAGTCGCCTTGAGCTAACAGAATACTCAATTAACAGTTAACTTTATTAATTTATTATCATAAGTTTGTTGAAGTGAATTGCGGCATAAGAGTTTTTGAGGCGAAATCTCGCTGCAAGATCTGACGCGGGTCGTTCACTTTGCATAAATAAATGCATAAAATCTTTCAGCCGAGTGTTGAGAGCGTGGACTGTGGTTGCTTTTTTGGCTGGTCAGTTAAGGCGACTAGAGCTACCAATGACCTTGGCCGTCGGCGCGGAGCCTAGGCGCTACACACGCACGCATACCACTCCCCGCACTGATCAAAGAATACGCGGAAGCGCAGAAGCGCGCGCTATTCGGTCACCATTATTGCCTACACGCTAAAGAATCTAAGAGACTGCAAGCATTTATTCATAGCATTTATTCTTATTCCAGTTGCCTGAAAATTGTATTCTAATATAGGTATGTAGGGTACCTACTTGAATTGTGCTAAGTTAATCCCAGCAGAATAAACTGCAGGGTTGGATGGATTTACTAACTTCCACGTATGAATGCAGTGTTAGACTTATGAGTATTGACTTATCACAGACTAGCTTCTGCCCGCGACTTCGTCCGCGTAGAATTAGTAATTAGCTCAAGATTTTTTCGAAATAAATGGTTATACAGCTATCTCCATTTTAAATTGCATCTTAGCGGGAAATACCTAATGAACATACTAACTCATGCATGCACACATTCATGATGGGCCAATGTTACAAAATGAGGCGCAGCAGAGTTTTGTAATAAAAGGCCTGAGAATTTTAGGACCTAATATGTTGCATACAATATTTTTTTACGACTACTTTTAAATCATCATCATCATCATCATCCGAAAGGAATCCACTGCTGGGCCTAGGCCTACTTTTGAATGAAAAACAATTAATTTACTTATGATTAGCTACCGAATAAAAATTGCTCACACCAAAGAAAAGAAATCGTGCGGCCAGGTTTAACGAAATTGACACACTCATGTCGATTAAGTAATTGTCAAACTGTAAAAATGTGGAAAATTACACTTGGGTGAAGTCACCAAAAGTTGAACGATTAAGCGACTACCCCTCCTTTGAACCCTTTTTTCGAAGTGTTGTAAGCCATGTATGATAGTGATTTTTTTTATAACGCTAAGCACATAGTCTACTTTGCATTTTACGACTTCAAACCCTTATATTACAAACGGATCTATACAAAAAAAAAATATACGTTTGCCAAAATAAGGCAAATTGCCCTAAAGTTGAACGACGTGCCCTATTTATGAACGAATTGACCCCAAAAGATGAACTAATATATTGATAGTAAATTAATAGTGGATAGGTGGTCAACTTTGCCCTTAATTGAACATTGCCGACTAAACAAATATACACGAATAAACGTGTAGTTATGTGTATTTCTGAAATAAACGAAAAAAATAAAAATAAATAAATATATTCCTAGTGTATTTATATACTGAAATAAATTAATGGATTTTACATAATTATGATACTGCAAAATGTAATAAATAAAATCCAAACTTAACAAATCAGCCTTGATTGTTCCATTTTGTTTAGGCTCCGAACGGGTCATCATTTTAGTGAAATATGTGGCCGGCCACTATTTGCATCTTGCTTTATTTCGCACACAAAAATAAGATGCAAACATTTGCCAGCCACACATTTCACGAAAATGATGGAAGTGTAGAAACTTCTTTACAATAAATATTTTAATAATAATCATAATCATTTGATGAAGAAGCTTAATGAAGAAGCAAGATCTCCTTATCCGATCTTACAAATTTTTATTATTGTAGTTTGAATTCTATTGAGAGAACCCATAGCTCATATCTTACATTAAGCCGAAATTACAAAATAGAAGATCTTGCTACTTCACTGTCGTTATTTTAGTAAGCTAGTACTCGGGATCTGCCGATTCCTCAATCATCTAGGACCGAACGAGCGATTTCTTTGGTGATTCTTTGCAATTACCTCCATTTTATTGTTGGTTGAGCTTGCCTGAGATAAACTTATTTGATTATTGCGAATCTTTTCTACGGCTTTTTCGAATGTAGCCTGTTCATATAGCCTCTCTTTTCTTTCAGGTTTGGATACCACCTATAAAAAAAAGGTTATTATATTACGGCACTTACCCAAAACATAACTAATGATTGTCTTTGATATCTTTAAGTAGGTTTCACGTGTCTCTAATAAAATTTAAAACGACGGTTTTATTTCATGGATATATATCGCAGAAATCAAATACAATATTGGATCTTATCAATTCACGAAAATTATATAAATCATTAAATACATTGAACATCCGCTGTAAGCGGTTAAGCTATCCAGTGTTTATACCAATTAGCAAAAACCTACACTCAACTCCTCTAACTCAAGCTATAGCGTAGTCCAACTTTGCCCGATTCCTTAGTACAAAATAGCTAGAAAGTACTAAAGCGGTTATACCTAGTGGTTAACCACACATTAATTTTGATCTTTTATATGATTTTATTATGTGATGGATAAACTGTTGGTTCTAATTATATATTTGTTAACATCTCTGTACACAGTTAAACAATAAACGTTATTCTATTCTATTCTATTCGATGGTGCTGCCCTACCACACACCGACTGACAGACTGACTTGACAATTTTTTTATAGTTAATTAATTTAGTCTTCAATTTTTATTTGTTATTACTTTCTAATGTTTCTTTTTATGTTTAGTTTATAGAATATGTGTAAATAAATTATTTCAACTATCATTCTATACAAAATGTTCCAAGACATGTATTTTCAGTAGAATAATCTTACCTTTTCGTGGCCTTTAGGTCTTGTTACCTTGGGCTCTGTCTACCCCGTAAGGGATGATAACGTGATTTATGTATGTATAATCTTACTTGATCAGTAGATTGATCAGATCACCTAGAACTTTGCCAGCATAGGCAGTTGATGGTTGCTTCACTCGAATATGGCCCAGCGGCCATATAAAATAAAATTTCAAATAAAATGTTACGATCTCAAGGCTACCTTTGTATCTATATTGAATATTCTAAATTAATTAATTATAGTTATAAGTTACACCAAAAGCATTTTTTTACCTTATAAAAATGTTCACTTAGATACCCTACCCCAAACATGAACGACAAAATGTTGTTACTTCAAGTTTTGGCCAAGAAATCTATAAGATGAACTAATTAAATCGATTCAATGTTCATCTACTGAAATAGAAACCAAAAGTTGAACCAGTAACATTTCTTCGTTCAAGCTTTGGGCATTAAATAATAGTTGAACAGTCGCGATTCCCATACAACAAAAATATCAAAAAATTTCGCCTTAGGAACAAAATATTTTGTTCAACTTTTAGTGAAAAAATCTACGATAGGTACAATTAATTTGAGCCATAAACGGTGCATTTATCATTTTCGTGCGATTTTATAACTGCATTTGAAAAAAGACCACTTTGCACATTAGTTGAACACCGTTCAACTATTAGCTCATACCTCTGATTTTGGACCCATTACTTGAACAGCGATTATATCATTAACTAATATAAAAAACAAATTTATTTATTTACGTAAATATTAAAGACATAGTCAAGAATACACCAAACATAAAAATGTTAGTCAATGCATTATTCAATTTTATATGCAATTAAAAGCTTAAAATGTGAAGATTTGCCGGGTACCCGAGACGCGGCGACCGCTCACATTCGTGTGCGTGACGCAATTATCATGGAATTATATTTTTCACTTCGGCTAAGTGTTACCGCATTATAAAAAAAATATTACCAAGCGTCTAAAATGGGCCACGATTTAATTATTACGGTTTTTAGGCCAAACGTTCAACTTCTGGGTGTTGTTCATCTTTTGGGTCCACTACCTGTACTTATCCAAAAAATTAGTTGCGGGGAAGATTAAAATTTGATGTAATTTTTTTACAGTTGATATGGCTATAATAAATATAATTTAGGTAGTTGGACCTTGGAACTGATTTTTATTAATATAACTAGCGACCCGCCCCGGCTTCGCACGGTATATTATGAATGTATTATACATATAAACCTTCCTCTTGAATCACTCTATCTATTAAAAAAACCGCATGAAAATCCGTTGTGTAGTTTTGAAGATATTTTTTTTTATTTTTTATATGAATAGGAAGGCAAACGAGCAAGTGGGTCACCTGATGGTAAGTGATCACCACTGCCCATAGACACCCGCAAACCCGGAAGGATTGCAGATGCGTTGCCAACCTAGAGGACTAAGATGCAATGCCTCTTGATATAAGCATACATCGGGACATGAGGACAGAAAAAGCGACTTTATTTTATACTATGTAGTGATGATAATTTTAATGATTATAAGTTATTTTTCAGGTTTTTTACGAGTAAATTTCCCACGTGTAGTATTTAATTTAGTATTTTAAACTAAAATAAAAGACGGAAAAATTAAAATTCAGTGAAATTTAATTGCCTTTCACAAAATTTGTCTCCAGGATAGACTACACTGTATTCGATCTCTGCATATTATTATGTAGGTAATTTTGCGATGGGCTCTCTGGGTGGGGTAGATAAATAATGGGGTAGATAAATTAGGCAGGTCTGTACTTACATTACTGCGTGCATTTTCAAAGTGGCGTGCATGGCCCATTATTGGAGCTCTTCAGAGACTACCATTCAAATCGTTCCACCACCGTAAAAATAGGCAATGTGTTTAGTGATGTGATTCCGACTGATGAAGGAACGGCCCAAGGATCGAACCTTGGTCCCATCGAGTACTTGATTTATGTCAACGACATGAATAACATATTTGAGCAGTGTTCTGTATATCAATTTGCTGACGACACTTGCCTGGTAATAGCTGATAGTGATCTATGTACAGCGGAAAGCGTTCTACAAATGAACTTTGACCTCCTTTGTAAATGGGCCCATGACGTAGGCTTAATAATTAACTACTCCAAAACGAAACTCATGCACATACACTCCACTCACTTAAAACCTATGATCAACCCTACCATTGTAGCTCATAATCACCAATGTCTACACAATAATAGTGATACAGGTATTGGTTGTAATGGTAACTGTGACAGACTGGAGGTGGTATCGGAGCATACATACCTCGGTTTAGTTATAGATAATAACTTCAACTGGGGACCCCATATAAATCATGTCTGTAATAAACTAAGATCCGTATTATCCAAAATTTCTCTACTTAAATTTAAACTGCCGTACAGTATTCTGAGAGTTCTGTACTTGTCACTTGCGCAATCAGTTATCGAGTATAGTCTGGGTAGTTATGGCAGAACATTCAAAACCTATATAGATAAAATTTATAGATTGCAGGTAAGCCTACTAAAGGCAATATTATACCCAGCTCGGCGAAGAAAAAGATGCGCGGTGATGAGGCGAGGCTCTTTGGGTATTGTAATGTAGTTTGTGTTCACAACCTCATTAAAAATGAAGTACTTAATTATGAAATAGATAAGTTACATAATTTGAAGAAATCTGTTAGATCACAAAATCTCCGTCAATTAGATTACTTGCCGAAATATATTCTACCAAAATGTTCCAATGTATACGGCAAACGCACATGGCAGTATATGTTACCAAGTATTCTCAATGAGTTACCATCGGAAACTCATAATGAAGTGTGTGCCAACCCCAATAGATGCAAGAGAATTGTCAAAGCATTTTACCTAAATTGTAACGCAGCACAACAATAACTCATCTGTTTAGTTTAAGGATTTAACGTGAGTAACTAGCAGCGGCAGATAAACTCTGCTGAGTTTTTGCCCGCTGTCATAAACATTTAAAATGTATATTTAAATTTGTTTTCAATAAATTAAAAAAAAAAAAAAAAAAAAAAGCCTTTTTAGCCGCATTTTTCCTTGATGCAGATTTTCTTGGCATTTTTGCCCAATTACAATATGTAAATATAGGTATAAGATAACTTATTAATCGTCTTATACGCGAAATAATTCTGAGATTGGCGATCACTAAAAACTTAAAAAGTAATTGTTCATTTAATAGGGATAAAATACCATTTGTACATTATAGCGTCCACGCGCAAACTTCACAACACGATTTACCCTCTAACTGCAATGCGAGCGAGTAATCTCTGAACTCACACAAATGAAAATCCTTATAAATATTTACGCACACAACTAACCGATTTTAGCGTAACAAGCGACACAACCTCCCCGTCTGAACGGCAACGCGTGACTGCCGCCCGCGCCCGCTTGAGCCCCTGCCGTAGTTTACGTTCAGCATTCCGAACTTTTCGATATTTTTGAATGAAAAAGTTCTTTGATTTACAAATGCTATGTTGAGTTTAAAGTACATCGGATTCTTTATTTTTTAACATGTAAATATTTTCAAACGTCTTTACCGTTTAGGAGCAGTAGGGAATGCAAGCCAAAAAACTCCATTCGGTTGAATTGTATTTTAATATCGAATTTATGCTGATACCTGAACGACCTATGTTGCAAATGTTGTACAAGAGTTGATAATTCATATATATTTTTTTCAGAATTTTTGGCTCAGCCATTAACGAGAAGTAGGCTTTTGAAAGTACCTAATTTACAGCATTTGAGGGCTCTAGTCGCCTTAATCAAAAGCGTACTGTATCACTGAGTTTATTTATTAGAAATATAACACCTTAACACACGATTGTTTTATTACGTACAACAGAGCAAGAAAAGGGTTTCACGACACCATTAAAACCATTAAATTCGCCATGATAGACGGAAGTAGAGTAGTGGGGAGGCACGCTTTGCCAACATAATAGAGCTAACCTTGTGTTGCCAGCAACACCGAGAACGTATGGCCGTTCATAGTACCTATGTCAGGGGTTCCCTAAATTATTTATTACGCGCACCGTTACTAAAAAGAGAATAAATTAGTGGCCTCTTCTAGCCCAGATAATTAATTTTATGGTATCATCTAAATATGTATAAAGACATTTAATTTAACATTTAGATGTAAAAGCGTATTGCGTAAGCACGGATTATTTTTGAAAAAGATCTTTGACCGGCCCACGTCCCACTTTGTAGGTCTCTACGCCCCGTTTGATTAGCGCGCCCCCAACTCTGTAAAATAAATCCCTGGCCTATGTAATGGTGTACGAAGTCAATAATATTGAAAAGAAAAGAAATGAAATGAAAATGAAATGAAATGAAACGAAATGTTTATTTGCTTTAAGTGTGGTGAACAAAGGTTTTAAATTATGACACATTGAAAGATATCGCACACTTAGCTAATTTTAGCAAGGCAATTTTAGTTACCTAGTATGATTATTTAATTTACTAGAATCAAGTAATATTGAAAATCAAGTATGTTTTAGATAATTCAAGAATAATTAAATCAATAACGAAAGTATACCAAAATAAATATAATAGTAATGTCAAAAATTGTATGCTAATAATGTCACTCTACATCAATTATGTTACGTGTCGCAGTCAAAAAAATCCTTCAATGAGTAAAAACATTATGTCAATAAGCCACAAAGTACCAAAGGACCGTTTAAATTGTGCGGTCTGCGAGTCTTGTCTTATGCGTTATTATTACGTATTCTTCTTCTCTCCTTAATGGCGGCCGTAAGGCTTGGGCCAATGTCAGTGCGGTAAAAATATAATTCAAAAATCTTGTGACAAAATGTCGGCAACGTTGTACGGTAATGGTCAAAGACACCCCCTCCCCCCCCCCCCCCCTGTCGGGCTCTTAGCCAACGGATAATGATATCCCTCGGAGACCGCCAGGAAATCATTAATCGGTGCCCAGGGTGCACCGGAACAAGCACTGCACTGCCCCTCGGACGGATCCAAAAACGAACCGCAGCTCTTGATCACACGCGGAGGTAACCCGACTCGCACCCCTATTATTACGTCCTTTTCTGACAGTTTAAGGTTACAGGAGAATATAATTATACTTTTAGTTGCCATTCTTCCTACTTCTCATAGATCTATGCTAATATTATAAAGAGGTCAAGTATGTGACATTGAAGGGGAAATCTGTGGATCTACCGAAATGATTTTGAAAATTCTTTTACCAATAGAAAGCCACATTATTTGTGAGTGTGATTCGCGGGCAACAGCTAGTTATGGATAATTTCGTATGACATAGATGAAATAAGTCTTAATTAAATTTAACGCTCAACTGTGTTCTCAATAGTGAGAACTTATTACCCGCACGTTTTGATTAAATTATCACTTTGAACTTCTCAACTTCATCGCGTGGTTTTATTTGTGGCATTCTAACGAGTTTACGTTGAACTTTAGAACTTTGACACGTTTCTCATTAATCAAGAAATTTGAATGGCATATTACTTGCGTCTTTATACAATATACATATTATGAATGTTAGTTATTAAGAACTAAGTAAGGGATATGTTATGTTCCAGCGCGCATATGTTACTCAAGGAAATATCTAAGAGGCTGACCGACTGCAACGGAGACCAAGGAGCTGGGAGCTTGCTCGCTCAGCGAATTAGTATTGCAATACAGCGGGGAAATGCTGCCAGCATCTTTGGCTCAATGCCGTGGGGGAGTACTTTTTTAGATTTATTTTAGTTTTAGTTTTAGTTTAATTATTTTATCCTGTATTACATTTATATGTTAAATTTAAGTAATTACACATTAAATTCATAAGCGTTTTGTAAATAAATACAATTTAAATATTGTAGTAGCTTAACTTCAATATGGGATTTCCTGTTTCATCACTATTTTATCACTATTTCGATTCCCCTTTCCATACGCCCACAATCATACTAAACGTGGTCTTAACGTGTCTGTATGTATGTGTAATTTAAAGTTCTTCTGCTGTTTCTACCGCTGTGTCGCATCTGTTGAAGAAGTGGGGAACATTCAGTGCAACCAAAATTATAAATGCGAAAATGTCTGAAATTTGGTATGTAAATAGACTGTATCGCTGGAATAACACATAGGCTACTTTTTATTACGTCCTACGGGATCAGAAAATACGCACATAATAAAAATAAAATGTCTACCACTAAATTTGACATGAAATTTTATTCGACTATTCTTCTAGTTTGGTCAATGAAGACCGCGATGGATTTTTTTATGAAATCCGAATGTTTTCATCATTCAATCATACTCGTAGTACCTACCAAAGAGTTGTGTATATTTTACAAGGCTCATTTTATACAACACTAAATAACTTGGTTCATTTCACGAACAATTAGTAAGGTGTACGCCGTGGTACGCCTACATCTTGTAAAACCACTTGAAATGTTTCCACGAGCAAATAACCAATCACTTCATTATAGGCTAAAATTATCGTGTTCATGACTTTGAATATTTCGTACCTGATAACTCTTAATTGCCCTTTAATGGATCAAACAGACGCTTTCACTCGAAAATCGGAATCAGAATCGGTAATTCAGCACCTAAAATTCTATGTAAACTTCGCGCGAGATTTTCGTAGATCGAGCGAAATGGATTGTTTTTATAAATCCCATTCAGACGAGAAAAATCTGCAGGTCGCTTTACACAGCGGTACTGTTTGGACAACTTCTTATCCATTCATATCACGGCCTAATAGCAATGTAATGAAACACAAATAATAATTTATTTACACATATTCTATAAACTATTCATAGAATACATTAGAAAGTAATAAGAAAAATAAAAATGGAAGACTAATAAATTAATTAACTATGAAAAAAAATTCAAGTCAGTCTGTCAGTCGGAGCGTAGTAGGGCAGCACCGTGATCAAAGCCAAACAGCTTCGCTGCTGGCTTCCATTTATGTAATGAAACTAGCCAAATTTTTCTTGCAATTCTGCTGGGTTTTGAATTATGTGTAAATGCTAGCGCCCGTGACTAGGTTTGCGTAGAATTTTTGTAGAGTGACAAATTTAATGTTGTTTTAAAACTTTCAGTGACAATATATTTTATTTCAACGTATGATTTTACTTAAAAATAGTAAGTTATGTTGCTTCAAGCTACTTAAGTTGAATGTATCTGAGAAAGCGCTATGCATGTCCATGTATTAGTGTTCTAGATTAGCGTGAACAGGCTCACGAGCAAAAAGTTTTTGCCTTACACTAAAATCAATAGTGTTTGTGATTCAGAGCAGAACTGCCACCGAAGCTGTATAATTTGGGGAAAAGGTTGAGTGTATTTATTTTCAGAAAAATGCCCTTCATATATTTACTTTAGTAATTTTAGCTAACTTAAACCAACCGGTTTTTAGTGTTGCCACAAACAAAGATCAAAACGTTATTTTGAGACGTGGATGTGTATCACCTGTGAAATGACAGCCACTAGTGAGAAAATTCTAGTTTGACGCCAATTTATGGGATAAGAGCCCGACAGGGGGGAGGGGAGTCTTTGACCATTACCGTACAACGTTGCCGACATTTTGTCACAAGATTTTTAAATTCTAATTTTATTACTTTGACATTGGCAAAGTTGTCGTAGCAATAACGACTTGATACGCCACAAATAAGAAGAAGTAAACGACAATTTATAAAATTCAAACACTAAATTTTATTATCAATATTTTTTATCTTAAATATTGTTAAACGCCGTTTCTCATTAGTTCGCAAGTGTTCTATTAGTGTACAGCCTTCTTTTTTATCGTAAACATAATAAAAACTACGCATCATATCAAAAGTAGTTAACGAAATAATGACAAAAGTATCAAATAGCCACCGCAGTCGTACTCATGGAGTTAGCGACCCAGTATCGCGTTACACTAACTTTTTACGGTTTGCTTTTGTCTTTTGCCGGCGTGGACCTTGCGGTTAATTTTAACTTTTATCAAACGAATCTTACGAGGATCAAGTTTCCAACGAATAAAATGGATTAAATTTCTTCTATTGTGTCGGTGTAGTGACTTTACTTGCTTTGTAGAAACTTTTTAGTGAAAGTTAGTTAGTAGTAAAGAAAGAAAAGGTGACGACCAGCTTTCTTTCTTCCTAATAAACACGAGATGAAGAATGAAGAATCATGTTATAATTCTTATTTCGTTACAGAATGCCCCGCAAATATTATAATTTATTCGTAAAGAGATATTTCTATGGCAGAATACTAATTCCGGAGTACACTAAGTCTAGCAAGCTTAATGTCTAGTTAATTAATGTATTCATTTGGACACTTTACTTAGAGAATAAAAAGTTAAAACGTCTACCAAATGAAATACGTTAAGTAAGATATTGGGATCGTAATATTCTCGTAAAATTGAACAAACACAACACGCTACCTACAGAGGTTTGGCGATAAAAGGTAAATAATGGTACTCTACAATTGGTCCAATGGCTGGTGTTCGTATATTTATGTATGTATGTTTAACTCTTTATTGTAGTTACATAAAACATATGAAAAAGATGAATATAGAACAACACAAATGCACAAAGGCGAAATTATCCCTAAAAGGGATTTCTTCCTGTTAAACTTAGACCGATTAACAGGACATAGGTATTAAGCAAGAGTAGACACACAGAAGAAGTAAAAGAACTAATCGAAATCTACAATAATCCTAAACGCTTAAATTTTAAATAATAATAATAGATACCATTTATTATGCTTTACCAAAGAAAACTGGGACATACCTAACTCAACATAGTTTAGCATGATTGTGGGTTTTAGGTGGAAAGGGGAATAAAAATAGTGATGGGTAGCTAGCCGCATCGCCTATAACATGATTCCAAAGAATTTCGCCCATTCCCTCGATGGGCTCTAACCATCTGCGCGGGACGAGAAGCAACTGGTACATTCTATGTTTTTCCTTTGCTCCCAGTCCAACATGGAATTAAAACAATTAGCCACCACGTTATATTAGTCACACGCTACCAATCAAAAGGAACGTACCCAACAAAACAGAAACCATTTGCAGAAATGAAATACGAAATTGGGAGTTTCATGTTATCACTTACGAACTAGAGCACGCTTTCTCGAGCGAGTAACTGTTTCATGAATTGCAATTAAATTCAAATTGAGAACTGGTCCTCGTCATTATTCGTCATGAAATGTGCATTTCGCTCGTCCTATTTCTTCCGACGTATAAAGTCGCGAATATTAATGTGCGCAGTGAGATACAGAATACGGGATAAAATAGTTTGAATTCGAATAAGCCACCTTTAGTATCAGAGTAAAGAGTTTATTTTGAATACGGTTGTCAATCTCCCTCTCCCTTATCTTCTGAAACGCTGACACGTTGATACGTTGGCATTTTCCTTTGAGAAACAAAGACAAAACATGATTTTTCTTTTAAGGTGGATGCTCGCGTTAGGCCTTTAAATTCGTATACTAATACGCAGAACCATAAATAAATACTTTATAAGAACTTTGGATCATTGGAGAAATCAAAATTCAGTAATAAACACTAAACTTAATGAAGAATAAAACATTGTAAGTAGAAAAAAACGAAGCAGAACGCCAGCCGACTGCATTTTTATTTTGACATAGGTACCTAGTAAAATTATTGTGCTTGGTGCGTGACTCACTAGGGACATTATTTATAGTGTTTATACTACTCAAAAGAAAAAAAGGTGCCGTTCGAGAAAAAGAAAACAAATTTAAAAATAAACAGTTGAAATGGAATTTACTCTAACCTTAAACTTTATTGTCTCATGTTCAAGGTAAAAAATAATGAATGACTTTGCATTGAGAGTTGTTGCTTTTTAGTTTTAAGCGATGGTATGATGTTTGTAAACAGATCGCGTATCTTGATCTTGATTTTCGTTCCCTTTCAAAGTCGCTAAACTTATTGAAAACGATGGGAGCGTTAAATTAAGGAGTGTTTTCATCATATTTTGGAACAAAAACATGTGACAGAAAAGAAGCAAAACCATTCCATGGAAACCGGAGGCGGCGTAATACTTCCACATGATATATATTATCTTAGGCCTCTGGTATTTCCTGATCACGAGTTCTGGTACTAAATTACTATCAGATGACCCATTTGCTTAAAAGCTGTCCTATTTTATAAAAGTATTAATTTATTGCACGAAAACCTTACATAGTTTGGTATTTAAATACCTGTTAAATAGATAAAGGTAACGGTTGCTACAACAGATTAAAAAAGACCTTGCGCTTGTACAGAAAAATACAAATGTTAAAGAAAGAAAGAAAACATTTATTCGTGACATAATAATAATGAAATTACATGAACAAAAGAAGAAGTAAAAAAATAAGGACATACATCACGAAATGGTCCCATCTCAGCATAATGCTGGCCTTGCAGCCAGCGCTGGTCTTCCGATGGGACCATCAAGTGCTACTGTAAGCAACCGAGCGAGTGGAATGTTCGAGAAAAGGTAAGTAGTGTCCCTTCTTTTTTTGTCCCCAGATTACACCTTATTTCGACACTATGAACAAAATCTGTTCCTACTTAAACTAAATTAGCAAAAATAAACTTACAAAGTCGTAGCACTTCATTGTGAACTGGCTCTTTTGTTTTGAACTCGTTCAGAAAGGGTTAAAACTTTTATCAATCACAAAGAGATTCTGTCCTCAGACAATCAGAAAAACTCTTTTGGACATTGTTCCTAATTGCTACAAGTGCTTTGCTAAGCGACTGAACCGTTTTGTTGTTTAAAAGTTCACGTTTTTAATAAAAGTTGCGTGAAGTCTCGAATGATTTTGCTAAGTACCAGTAATTTCTAATTATTTAAATGTATGCGTAGATATAAATATTTTGGGTGTTCATCATGTTCATCGATCATGATTACATTTTGTGGAGTTTGACCACAATAGAGAGATAAATAGAAACGATAGATTTCACATGCGTCGGAATTGCCATTGATAATCAGTTTACGACTTCATATAGAGATATAAATTGCTAAAATGATCACAAACACACACATTAATCACGTTTTTATCCCTTACGGGGTAGACAGAGCCTAAGGTAACAGGACCTAAAGGCCACGTTTAGCATGGTTGTGGGCGTATAGGAGGAAAGGGGAATCAAAATAGTGATGGGTTGCTAGCCGTATCGCCTATAACATGACTCCTACGACTTTCGCCCATTCTCGATGGGCTTTTACCATCTGCTCGGAAAGAAAAGCAACTGGTAAATTCTATGTTTTTTCTTTATTCCCAGACCAGCATGGAAGAACATACATTGACAGACGTATTCCTTGATTATAGTAACGGTGCAGAAGGGCTTTTTCTGAATTCCCACGGGATAGGGAATTAATGGGATTTTTATGTTTTCTGCAAAGGCGCCTATCTCCGTAACTATAATAATGATACCTATAAGAGTCTTGAAATTTGGCATGCAAGTGGGGAATGATAACTACAAAAAAAAACAGGAATTTTAAAAGATCCCGCGGGATAAGAGGATTACTTAAATATAATTGATGAAAGAGGTGTACCATGAAGAGATTACTGTAATTTCTCGTGGAGTAAATGGACGGGTTAAGAAATATAGACTTACCCCCTTATTCATAAACGATCTGTACGCTTCTGCTAACTTGGCAATCGTGTGTCCTTATCCGTGAAAAGTAAATGTCAAAGTGACAGATCGATTGCTAAGTTAGCAGAAGCCTATAGCGTTTATGAATAAATGGGTTAATATTTGATAATAGTCGTCATAGCATAAGTAGTCCAACAAAGTTGCGAGCAAGAGCTTCACCACAATTATTAATTCTGCGCGGACGAAGTTGCGGGAAAAAGCCAGTTGTTCATAAATATAATGGTAGTTCCATTGTTTCACAAAACTAACCTTTGCAACCTAGTTAGCTTAACGTTCTTTGTTAACTGGTTATTTTGTGCTTGACGCAGTTAAATTTAAATTCAAAACCGCGTACATATTTAGCTTCATCTGTGCAACA
The DNA here is from genome assembly GCA_949127965.1 of Pandemis corylana. NCBI lineage: Eukaryota > Metazoa > Arthropoda > Insecta > Lepidoptera > Tortricidae > Pandemis > Pandemis corylana. The sequence goes on along the minus strand of OX421866.1, from coordinate 6,720,490 downwards.
TGTTAATGAAACCAGTTATGTATGTATGAATCTTTATTAGACAAAACCACAAATACAGCCAGGAAATTCGGAATGGAGCAAGGAGTAGATTTCGAGTTAAAAAATTCTGAGAACGCATCTAAATTATTTAATTTTCTGTGAAATTGTCGCTTTTCTGAAACAAAAACGTTGAATGTCTGGATGCTGGGGCAGGCTATTGCACTCTTAGCGCCAGAAGTTTAAAATGAGATTGATCCAGGGATTAATATTGGAGCAGCGCTCGCCTGTCGTGTATTTAATTAGACGTGTCCCTTGAAAGCCTAATAGTTAATTCCTTGTTGCAAGGCGAGGGCAGTAATAGTAGATAAATACCCCAAGTAGCCAATTGCTGGATGAGTAACTTGTTTAAAAGTTTTTTAAGTTTTTTAAAGTTACGAATCCAGCAATTGCTCTTCCAGCTGAGGCAGATAATATTTTTCTCAAACACTGAGAGGAAATGAAAATAAATTTTGCACTAAACTTCCTCGCAACTGAGGTGGTTTTCACGTTCCCGCCTTTTTTCTTAAGTTTTTTTTATGTGTCTGCATATGCATCTGTCACCGTAAGCTATTTGAGACATTGGTAAAAACGTTAGACTCGAACAAAACGCGCACTCCTCGGCCATCGACTTGGCTGTATGACATTGTTGTTCATTACTCCATAGGTACCCTTTGACTTTTTAAAAAGTTAAAAACAAATGAAAAACCATCCAGCAATCCGATTTATGGTTAGAAAATCACGCCTGCGATGTAATTCGGCCGTCAACAAGGCCCTTCGTGTTCTGTTACTTAGAATACAATGACGATATTAACGACAATGTTTGAGAAATATTGAATGGCTTTTTAGTTTAAGCTATGTGTTGTTACCCTTCAGTGCTATATCTAAGTCAGTTTTACCGCGACGAAAATATAATATTGTTGGTGTATACCTATGTAAAACTCTTTATTGTATAAACACATGAAATTAACAGGTTACAGTTACAAGACAAAACAAAGGCGAAGTCATTCGTTCATTTTGTGAATGGAGTATTAAATTTAATAAATTTTAATTACTTTGAAGATTTTTGAAAATAACCACTTCTCTTTTTTCTCTATGTTCGTACGTTACTTACATAAAAATACATCTAATAGTGAGGCTACATCATACTTAACGTTTTAGATTATCGATAGAAAAGTAATAATTTATGTGTGAAGAATAAGACAAAATAGACGTAAAGTGTGTTGAATACTCTTGAAATTCTGATAGCGTCAACGAAAATGTAATTATTTTTCCTTTTAATTTCCTGCAGCAACAGTAGTTAGCATCATGAAGTACGAAAATGACGTCTTCAAAATCTGAAAATAGGCATCAAACGGTCATGAATAATATAGACACAAGTTTACACAAGATTGCAAAATAATTTATCCTGCCAAAAGAATTTGGTATCTCTGTTACGCTTTCACACCTAAGCCACTGAGCTGATTGTAATGAAAGTTAGAACAGTTAGCTTATTACTTAACTCGCTCGCAATCGCCATCGTGTTCATTTTGACAGTTCTTGTATGAATGTGACAGCTAGCTGATTCCGATGCCAATTGTCAGCCTATACATGAACTGTCAAAATGAACACGATGGCGATTGCGAGCGAGTTAGGCCCAAGCCTTACGGCGGCCATTAAGGAGAGAAGAAGAGTTAGGTAATAAGCCTACTGAATTGTAGTTTCAGTCCTGGGGAAGGACATAGGATAGTTTTTATCCAGAAATATTTAGTTCCTGCGGGGTAGCGATAAGCGAATTCTGCGTAGGCGGAGTCGCGGGCAACAGCTAGTTAAAAATAATAATTCCATTTGACATGATGTTGTACGCCAGCATTATTTCCATGTTAAAGAAATCCTCATAACCGAGCGAGCATTATTTATTGCTCACAGCATGTTTAATTATTTAGTAGATGAAAGGATCATAATTAACATCTTTATTGTTATGATAAGAAATAATTTTGGGAACACATACTTTACTTCAAAGTGTACCTATATTGCTGTTTTATAATAAAGTAAACGTGGAAATTATACATACATACATATATCACATCTTTATCCCTTACGGGGTAGACAGAGCTTAAGATAACAAAAGGTGGAAAAGGGAAACAAAATAATGATGGGTTGCTAGCCGCATCGCCTATAACATGATTCCTGAGACTCGCCCATTCCCTCGATGGGCTTTAACCATCTGCGCGGGAAGAGAAGCAACTGGTAAATGCTATGTTTTTTCTTTACTCCCAGACCAGCATGGAAGAAAATTGTATCAAATGTTAAATATATTCACAAGAATTAGCGCAATGAAGAATTTCAGTTTGCTTTGACTTTGAGCGAGTTTTGCTCTTTGTGATCACTTGATCGGTCGAAGATCTATTCCAATGAAATCTATTCGAATTTCTTTGTCCACGAAATGGCGCTACAAACAAATTAAAGTTATTTCTGAACGTGATTCGCAACATCAGTGAGATTTCAAGACATACCCCGGTCATTGTTTGAATGCCGACGGGTACAACTTTGCATGCCTTCAAGCTCATGGGTGTTTGTACTTTGTAGAGGAAAAACATTACGGTCCTTCTGTTACTAGTGTTCATATATTCCCATGGCAATTCGTAAACGGCATCAACCAGTTCCTCGCTCTGTAAGAATGAGTACGAATTATCTTTAGAATAGAGACGTATGTGTTTTGATTGAGAAAGTTAATTATCTGGCAATTATATATACCTATATATTACAATTGTATGAAAAATACTAAATAAAAAATAAACAATGATCTAATTCTTATTTATAGCAAAACAAAAAAGTCGGCTTTTTCGCACAACGTATCAGCATCAATGATACAGCGAGGAAATTGCTGCCCTCATATTTGTATCTATGGAGACGTCTTTTAAACATTTCGTCTTAATACTGTCGCTATATTTTTAAAATAAATTAGATAGGTATCACCTCTCACGAATTTGCCGATTTACTGAAAAACATTAAATCTAGCTTCAAACAAGTAAGTTAGGCACATTGTTTGCTCTTATTCCAGAGAAACTCTTTTATGTAGATTTAAAAAACAGAATATCTCACTCGTGTGGACTCACTCACTAACAAAATCGTTTTTAGCTTGATATAGCTTGATTTCATGATAAATGTCATTTTTTGTGTCTGTGTTATTTTTAAGTATGCTTCGCTTAACTATATTTCTGTGGTCATATAAGTCTCATTATAATGTACCGTATTGCTGTTGATGCTCCCAATAAAATAAATAAATGAATAAATAAAAGGTGAATAAGTACTATTGAGAAAATGGAGCGCGATTAACCTATCTATACTTGCCTTGGCGTTGACTATTTCAAAAACCAATGATACTTGAATCAGTTGTTGAAACACGATCACAGTCAGAGGTCCATACTTCGCAAGTGCTTCAGGACTCTGAGAAGTTTAAATTAAATGAATAAAATAAATTATTATCATATGCATGACTAAGCAAGTTTAAGTAAAAACGAGAAAGTTACTAGTGTTGAAACTTCGAGTAGTAGAACGCAGCCAGTAACCTGATGAAATGCATAGAACAGGAACAGATATTCACTAAATGCATTGGAACATTTGTCTGTGAAGCTGAAATAAAGTGACATAGTGAAAGTAAAATAATATTAGAATAATAATATTACGTAAAATTTATATTTTTTAAACAGGAATCGACTAGCGTAGCCACTTGGAATGAGAGATGAAACAAAATCGTAACCGTGCGTTTTTTCTAAAGCTTGTAAAAATTATTCACTGTATTTTGTAGTTTTTGATGTGCTAAACAATAAAACAAAACAACATCAGAATTATGCACGCAACGAAGAAGAAAGAAAGAAGACAACGTAAATGCCGAAACGCACACAAAAACCTAGTTTGAAAGACAGCTACGATCAAATTAAAAGAGTTGTTCAGTCTCTCTAAGAATCCCAGAAACATGCTGCTGTTTGCTTTGATAGTCGATCCTCGTAATTATAAAATTGGGATTAAAAGAAATTACTCTAAAATATATTTATGATGCGAGATGACATCCGACAAAAGTCGATGAATATGTTTGTTCTCCTCAGTCGAGTACAAAAGTGGTGGTTTATTGTCACCTTCCTGCATTTTAGGTAATGGAAATATTTGCAAATTATGTTTCAGGAGTTTGAGGTGGCCCCAAATCTGAAACACTATAAGTGAAAGGAAAAGATCAAATGCGCAGAGTCCGCAAGACACATTGTAAGACATGTAAATATTGAACGTGAACAAAACCCAGTAGCCTTTTACAGTCGTGTATACATCATCGATTGGAGAGTAATAGTAAACAGCATGCTCAAACGTGCTGTTGGGTACTCTATTTTCACCAAACATTCCTTTGGCGTAGTTGTTATAACACGGCATAAAGTTGAACAGAAATATGCCACATCCCATTTGAAAGAGCACGATAAGAGTGAAGATTTTCGACAGTACGTCAATCTGGTCGTATAACTGAAAAACAGAATATTATAGTCAAAGCACCAAAAAAAATAGGTAAGAGTTTTAAATTAAATTGGAAAAAAAGTAGGCTGGCCCGATCCTAATGGTTAATCTTTGAGACATTCTTACTTAAATATCTTTGAGAAACTGGAACATGTTCTCACATAATTAGACAGTAATTTCTTTCCAGCGCTCGCTCTAAATAATAGATCAAAAAATCCAACCTGTGTTGCATATTCAGAGTGATTCCTTACGTACAACAAGTGAAACTTTTCTAAAAACTCTTTAATAGTTTGTCTGTATTTATCCATTCGTGTCAGACCAATTCTTTGCTGTAATCAAAATTTCAACTACATATATTGTTTGTCAAAGCCTAACCACAAAATAATAAGTTTAATTAAATTCATATTACAAACCAAGTAGATAAAGTTCAGAAGGATAGTCAAATAGATATGTCCCATGTCGAAAAATGTGATTCGGTCCCTGTAACACCACATATAGGCCACGCCAGATAGCGGTAAAATACATGCCATAAAGAGAAGAACTACGTTATATTTTGATAGACGTGCATCCAGTTTTGGATTTCCAAATTCCTTGTGCGGCCAACTTGCCACGATACTCAACGCCACTTGCACCTTTACTACATAACTACACTTCAGAGCCGAATCTTTTTCGCTAAAATGCAAAATGTAATAAGGAACGTACGAAACGGGTCGTGACTAGTTCAAAGGGTAGCTTTTGCTGTCCTAAGAGGCACCGTGGGCAGTAAAATGGGAACCTTTAAACCAGCTAGGCAGGCACGACATGGATTTTTATGTTTAATTTCCAATCATTTTTGACATATAATTTACAAATTAACTGAATTGTAACTTTTTAGGTACTTTTATTATTAGTGTTTGTTAAGTACCAATGATTTAGTGTATTAATAAAAGGTCATATTTAACAGGGAAAAGACAAAACTTACGAAACTTACCCATCATCTAATTTGACTTTTAAATACTCAAAAATTCGGGCAAGTGCCATTATAAAGTAACAAGGCTTTCAATGCCAAAAACAAATTGATTTTAACAGAACATGTGGTATATATTTATTTATTTAAAACCGTTACAAATGCTTACGATGACTTAATACAACAGTTTCTTTTAAACGAATGTTTGTTTAACCAGATTGCCTTTTCGTATACTTACGTATTAAAGTTAATAAGAGCATTATTATAGGGCATTATTAGACTTATTTTATGTTTCTTTTGATGTTATAATTTATTGATAACACCCAGAATGCACGAAGAACATTTTAAAACTTTACCAGCGATGTGACAAACTTACTTAGAACTACGTGGCCGTGGATGTAATTCGTGAGCTTGCATATAAAACTAGTTGAGAAATAAAAATCGCGGCAAACTATTAAAGATCAGTTTTCTTTACTCCAAATAATCACCAAAATTTAATGTGAAACATATAAATATAAAGATAATTTATAAAAACATATATTTTACGAATATTTTCTGTACAGCTTTATTTTTCAATAATTATTTTCTCAGTTTTATAATTCTCAGTTTTGAGATGATTTACGGTTTGAAGATATCAGTGTATGTGAAACTAAGGCACACTGATCGCTACCTATTTATTTAACATGCAAGCTCATTAAATCATCCTAAACAGTTTGATTCGGTTGTTACTACGCTGGCCAACCGATATCTTGCACTTTGTAACGCACCACTGAATTATGTAAAGAGATTTCTGAAGATTGATTGTTTCAGTTTGAATGCCTACAAACTTCGCTGTAAATATAAATATATAATGTGTATTGTGTGTGACAAGCATAAAATATGATCAAACATTCGGCTTCCTTGCAAGAATTCTCCTTTAATAAATTGCAATCAACTGCGGGGAAATATCGGGATTCTCATGAAAATAAACTGACTGAGTGGTGAATAATTTACGCCATCAAAGCCTTCGCCACCTCAGAATAGCGATGGCTTTTCGGTCTTCTACCTTATCCCACCAACTTTTTTCTTAACAGATCAATCAACAGTAGGCAGGGTTTCCATCTTCATGTTGTTAGCATCCCTAACACTTAAGGAGTGAAATACACTGCCTGCGTCAATATTCCCTGAATGCTAGACTCTGGCCGTCTTCGAAAATTATTGAAGCCATGGTGAGGTGAATGGGCATTTTGCGATGCAAGCGTGCTCGATATTGGACCATTATCTTCGCTTACTATTAGGCCGTCGGTCAAACACATGCCTGTTGTGTTTTATTTTATCTAAAAAAAAAATAAGTAGTCGTTTTTCCATATTTTATTGAATTATACATTGATATTATTTTCTACCTATTTCATGCTTTCATAGAAATGATGAATTTTCTTTTACCTGGACAAGTACTGGGTTAGCAGAGGCCGAATAAATTATATGTTTATTTTCTACAGTTAAATATTATAAATTGATGATGCCTAGTTAATGCATCCGGACTATTTGCTTTAATGCAAAATAAATGGATCATAATGTCCTCATATTAGGTATCGGAAAATGATATAGCTATTAGAAGTACACTTAATTCCAAAATTGTTTAAGTAACTAATCCTTTCTAATAAAAAATAAGTTTCTTTATTATATGTTATTTCTTATTCTACTTTTTATTTTTGAAGATGTTAGCGGTCATGAATTTACGATTAATTTGTAAAACCCTTCCGACTATACATAATTACAGCTCAATTATAGGTAAGTAAGTGAAATAAGATAGTAAGCCACTTATTTAGTAATGTAAGTTGGTTTTACAAATTACTTCCCTAATCACCTCGTAAAGGATCCGCACCGACCGACAATTCACTCTATATACACCATCTTACTAAATAAATAATTATGTTTCCCGAATAAACGCTCTGAAGTAATTGCGGTTACGAGTATATATCGCTGCTTATAAACTGAAGGGCCACAAATCAAAATTGTCCAAAATCACTTTTATTTAAAAAATGTGGCCAAAATCAACCTTATTTTCATATGACACAAAGACACCGGTCAAAATCGGTCTCTAAATCGCAGTTTTATGCATGCGCCCTTTCGGCATTTTTACGCATTGATGGTTAAGTTCAGAGCAAAGCGGCCATTATTTGAGTTGCGACCCGACCAGTCGGCGCGAGCGCACCTCAGCTTGTGGATTTTATGGGTAACAGGGCCACATTTGGGAATGCAACCGTTTCGCCTATAAAGAACAAGTAAGTACTCAATTATTTATAAGACTAAGGTGCCACGTTTTGAAAAGTGTTTGTCTCGCTTATAAAAACAAAGAAGGATAGGATCATTTTTTAAGCAAAGGTGCCATGTTTCGGAAAGTGTCCGCTTAGTAATAAAAAAATCCAATAATATTATTATTGTTACAACTTTTTTTGTAAAATGTCTGTTTTGCTCAAAACATTGTTGTTTTTGCGATGTTTTCTTTCAAGACAAAAAAGGCTTTGATACAATTTTGAATTGCTGTTTGGCAGGAATCCTTTATTTTATGATATGGTATTTTATGTTGTGCAATAAAAATAGCACACATTTACTATTTATCTATATTTTAACTAACTATTCTTATAAGCGCAAATTTCTATTTCTTTTATACCATTCAAATGAAAGAGGTTTGTGACGCTCCTGAATCAACGGCACTATGCTACTCGCTTTATTATTAATTTCTGCTTTTTTCTTTCATCTTTCACCCTTTCTTCCATGTCAAAACCAACGCAACATACTTGTATCGATTCTTGCCTTGTCTTTTTCTGCCTACCTCTATCTATAGTTTGTGTAAGTATTTATTTTCACTTGCAGAATGAGTACCAGATCACACAGAATTTTGAACATGGTTCTACCTAAAACCAATAATTCCGTCCATCAACAAATACAAGAGCCCGATCAAGATTTACCTATACCAAAAGAAAAAAAACGCTCATCAATTTACAGAAGCATGATTCTCAGTCTTTACTTAGTTATCAAAGATTCTGATGATGACTCTAGCTCAAATTCTGATAGTGATTTTGGCAAATCTGCGAGCTCAGATGGTACAGAAGATTGTTAAATATATTAAAAATTAAAGATTTGATTGTTTCTTTGTTTGATAACGTTGAATATGCTCCGAAACTACTGGGCCGATTTGAAAAATTCTTTCACCTTAAGAATCCTACATTATCCCTGATGAACATAGGTTATATTTGATTCGTCCCGGCCGAAGTTGCGGGCAACAGCTAGTCTATATAAATAAAAATGAATCGTCGAAATGCACGTAGCTACCGCTTAACTTCCGGACAACTGCACCAAATTTAATAATTATTTTTTTGCTGTGTTCTTTATTGCCAGGACATGGTTTGTAGATAGTAAAATTATGAAAAAAAAATCTAGTGGGGACAAAGCCCCAGGCAATAGCTAGTAATAAATAATTGAGAAGTTATTTAGTAATTATTGCTTAGAAATCGCATAATTATAAAAATATATTATACAATAAGTGAAAATTTTGATCTCTTGTTAGAACTAGTAAGGTACGATATTATTACAATTGCATAAGAAGCTATAATTATGGTTTTACCTATACTTATTTATGCCTGTTGAGGTTCTAGAAGCATTTATTGCTGTTAAATATTTATTTTGTACGGTGCCAAAACACTTTTTATATAATTAAAATTTAAGTTTTTGATTTATTTAAAAAATAGCAATTTGCAAAGATTAGTTTTTTTTCACGCTTTTTTTTAATTATAATATTGTGTTTATTCAGCTTGGTTGTGATAAAAAAATTAAAGAAAACATTTTTATTTTTTCGACTTGTGGCCTTTTATTCAAATTATTTATTTACTTGTGAAGACAATTTTATATGCTAAACGGACTTATGTGCTGCTAGGCGTCTTTGGGTTATAGTTACCTCAACGTTAAAATAAACAAAAGGTAGAGAATTAAAATACGCATCGACGGTATTATGATTCAAAAGCATTGGACGTAGGAGTGCAAAAAAACAATTAAAAAATAAAATGAAAATTTTAATTGTGCTCTCCCCAAAAAAACTTGTTTTTGATTTGTGGCCCTTCTGTTTATAAGCAGCGATATACCAAAGCCGTATAACTGACTATCAATTAATCTACACAGGTTAAGACTTCAAAAAGTATACACGAGCCCTCCCTTCACGAATAAAAACGTATTTTAATGCGATTAAGATCTTAAACTGCGGCTGAAAGTATACCTAAACTAAAACTTGAAAGCCCAACAGCAAATGGTACACAAAGACACCGGTTACCATGCTAAACGTTGATCTTTTGAGAAAAGCTTTTCCATTCTAAAAACTTGGAAAAGGTATGTCAATGTATTTGAAATACTTTTTCTTTATATTTCTTTCGCATAACAAAGTTACTTTCTGCCCTCAAAGTTACGGGTAGTAAGAAAAGTAACAGTCATGTCGAATTACATACCTATGAGTTGGAATAAAAATGCCAAGGTAGCGTAACCATGTAAGGCGACATTTATCTCGACAGTGGAAAGTCATGTCTTTCTTACGCTGAAAATTCAAAGTACCAATAAAAGATGTAGGTATATAAATTGAAATCCTTCCACAAGATAGATTCACTTGATATTACAGGCAGTTGCATCAGTTTTGCTAACTATTTTGTAAGATTTAACGCCATATTTTTCTTTGTAATTTGTGCTCTTCTTATAGAAAAATGAATCGTTCTCTCTTTTTTCATATATTAGGTCAAGTCATAAAGCACTTATGACATGATTTGCCTTGAGCTTAACTTTGCACTTCGTTTTTTTTGTGGAAGATAAGGTTTAATTAATAATTACACGCCCTCTCATAACTCCGCTGATGTGACAATTTTATTTTGTTCCTAAATACATTTTGATGCGTTTTTAATAGATAGGAAGGTTTATATGTATAATTCTACGCAGGCAAAGTCGCGGGCATATGTTAGTAATATACTAAAGTAAAATCATCATACAAGGAAGCACGCGCATGCAAACAAATATTTTGTCAATGAGTATGCTCATCACTTCTCAAAATTTAAGGAGAGGGAAAGTACACATTCCATCTTCCATAATGAGTGTTTAATTCTACGACAATTGCTCTAGTCTATCGTTCTACATATTTATCTACATAATTACCACGGTTCACTAAGTACCAATGTAATGGCAGAATTATTATAAACATGCGACTAATTCCATTAAGCCAATTATATTAAAAAAGCCGTTGTAACCTTGTGATTTGACCTATGTGTATGGTTTCTGGTCCCTCAAGCAGAGGATCGTGGGTTTAAGGCCCACGTTGAAGGTTTTGTGGATTACATACATACATATATCATGTCTTTTTCCCATACCGGGTAGACAGAGCTTAAGATAACAAAACCTTAACGCCACGTTTAGCATGATTTAGGGCGTATAGGTGGAAAGGGAAATCAAAATAGTGATGGATTGCTAGCCGCATCACCTATAACATAATTCCTAAGACTTTCGCCCATTCTCTCGATAGGCTTACCATCTGCGGGGGAAGAGAAGCAACTGGTAAATTCTATGTTTTTCCTTTACCTACTCCCAGACCAGCATGGAGGAAACCTATGGATTACCTATGTGCAAAGAGATTTACAGTGAGGCAATTTGCGTACACCCCTGCGAAGCAGTATGATCGTGTTTATAAAGGTCCCATACTGGCATCATATTAAAATAGGTGTATCGTTATGATCGTTTGTATGAAGAAACGTGACTACACAATCCTCTCATTGTGTGTAATATCGAAAAAGAGGACCAAAGATAGCAAAGTTGAGCGCAAAAGGTTAAATGATATAACTAATACCGTATATACTTGGAAGTCACATCAAGGCCGCATATAAAGTTACTGTTATTCCGATATCGATGAGGTCGAAGCTATTGCATTTTCATGAAATGAAGTGATTATGGAGACCGCCTTCAGCATATCTCCCGACGTACGTTCGTTTGATTCAAATGAGGATCGTTATTTCCATACGAAGAATGCTGACACTAATGAAATTTAGTACGTACATTATCTAGTTTGTTTTTTGTTACTACTTATCTCAATGCTTACAATATAACTCCGTCATTTCAAATACTTATCGTGGATTTTGAACCCAAATCCATAAATTTTATTTTCTTGTATTAATTTGACAGCTTTTATCCTTTGATCTTCAGAAAACAAAATCTTTAAAACAAAAGATAATGTAGGTATCAAAGATTCAGTACTTGAACTTTTTTAGGCGTCGTGTTATTTTGCACAAGAAATAAAAGCCAGTTTGTCAGTGTATTATCATTTAATGAGATAAAATTTTAGGAGTGCACAATAAGAAAAATATTTTTAACAGATGTTACAATACATGTATTGAAAGCAATAATATTAATATTTAATCTTAGTTGCAAGCTTGTTATAAGAAAAATTACATTATGTTAACAACATTTGAACGCGTGTTAGGGTTAAAATAAACCTATATTTGAACTGGTAGAAATATTATATCTATAAAAATAAGGAACCTCTGGTTCCTAATGAATTATGAGTGGTATTAGTACAATTTAATAGATAATGGGACAAATAACGCATTATATGCAGAGCCGTAGGCGGGCAGGAGTCGTCTGACACAGCCACCTTTGAAAGAGGTCGCTTCCCAATACTAAATAATCCGATTAGGAAGGGTATTTGATATCTGACAATGTAAATGGTTTCCAATATTTACCAGTACCTATCAATAATGTAGAAACAATAAGAAATCGCCTGACCTTACCTTAAATGGACCGTGCAAGTAACTCGCAGAATTTCGCTCCTAATATTTTGAAATATGTGCGGAGTGTGTTTTAAACATTACAACCCACGAGCTTCAATATTTGAAGATTTTGCCTTCAAACTATTTTTTTTATTTTGTTGACCTGTTATCGTGTTTTACAGAATATTTAACATTATTTTAACATGCGTTTTAGTTAAAATTCTAAATAACATGAAGTAAAAAAGTATCTAAGCTAGAACTTCTTATTTTTCCTTGATCATCTTTGTATCACAATTTGAAATTGTCTTTATTATACCTAGTTACAATTTTAATTCACGAAATTTCTGTGCCTAGCAGCGTTCCCAATAAGTTTTTTCTTATATACTGCTAGCTTCTGCCCGCGACTTCGTCTGCATAGAATTATACATATATACCTTCCTCTTGAATCACTCTATCTATTAAAAAAACCACAACAAAATCCGTTGCGTAGTTTTAAAGATCTAAGCATACATAGGGACAGACAGCGGAAACCGACTTTATTTTATACTATGTAGTGATGAGTCAGTGGAAAACAAGCGTCCGGCCCACCTGTCGGTAAGCGGCATCCGTAGTGTATGGACGCTCGTAAGTCCAAGGAACTAGTGTAAGATAGAAATATACTTTTGTTACAAACGCTTCCGTGTGTTTAATTTGTTTTACACTAGCATGTGATGCGTGTTGCAGGCCGTTTAAAAATCTTCAGCACACAAAATAGTCAGCAGCGGGATGTTTTTACACTAGAGACGATGATAACCTAACCAAAGTGAAGTTATTATAAGCTCTTTATTTACCATATTTAAAAATGTACTTAGATCTCAATGAATTAAAATGTGATTTTCTTATCTTTATTTGTATAATTTATTTTAACTGTATAATGAAAACAGTAGAAAGTTACCTTTTATAAAAAAATCGATGACTAATGACATAGGAATGGATAAAAAGTGCTCAAAAATAATTCGTAGGTACTCTTGCAATCAAAAATAATGCTTAATTTTTCACAAAACTTTGTGAAATATTAAGAAAAAGGTAATTATTTAATTATTGTTAGGTTTGTGCGTTAGTAAAATTATTTTTTCACTTCAGCACCTCAAACAAGCGGGATTTGCTCATTTCAGACAGTGAGCATAAGTAATGCTGATTTTAATATGAACCTATATAACAATTTTCAATTTTAATAATCCTCAATGTTGTAACAGTAGTTTTAGGACATATTTTTAAAAAGTTGCGGGATTCAGTTTTTTTTTTCTAATGCGACCTTTGTACGGTCCGAAATTTTGTTTGGAATGCCAATAATGTACCTACGCACCGCAATTGGCATTGTTCATTTTTTTTAAGCTGTGCTTTTAACATCTTAATTTGATAAAATGGACTATTTCAAGCAACTAATTTGAATATTATGCTTTTACGTAGCTTTGTTAATTAATAATAAATATTTTTTCGCTGTTTGATAATTCGTGAATTTAGACAGAATCCCAATCGCCTTCGTTCGGCTGGCTATAAAAAAAACGGCTTTGTCTATGGTTTTGTAGATTTGACAGTGACACGTGACAGTTGCCGTAGCTAAACTTTTTTTTTTCATTTTTGTGGCAAATATTCGATGCTGGATTCTGTCTAAAAACCCGGTCGTTCGGTCAAACAAAGGTTCAAAGTACTTTTCCAAAAATATCTGCAATCATAAAGTATTTTTGAAATCGGACAAGATAAATCGGATAATTGATGGTTTTCCTCGAAATGGTTTTCGAATTGGAGCATACTAAAAAAAATGAACAATGCCAATTCGGTTTCTGCATATTTTATAATAAGTAATTTTTTCGAAATTGTTTGTTTTAAAAATAAATAGTATATCTACTTTCTTTTAGTATATTTTATGCATTTTGTAAAACAAACAATTTGATTAATTTGCATTGTATTTGTTTCACTTAAGACAAAATGTTCTCGCTGCTGAGGTGAAAAAATTGTATGTGTCGCACGAGACTCAAGTTTTTAAAATCTCGCGTCTTTGAATCCCTTGCTGCACTCAGGATTCTAACCTGGAATCAGCACTATGCTCGTGATTCAATTCTAGAATCCTTCGCTTACTCGGGATTCAAAATCAACACACCAAAAATCAACTTTGCTCTCTATATATCACTTTTTTTAAGTGCCGTCTTCTTATTTCCTGGTTATTATTCTTCTTGTGCAAATGCAGTAAGCATCACAAAGTAAGAGCAGGATGCTTTTATAATCTGAAAATACAAACGGACATTAATCTATCTAAGTACATTGGTGGCAAAAGACTACATTTTGAAAACATCATTGACACAAGTCTTTTTTTTTTATTTTTGTTTAATTGTACGTTCACGCAAACCTTGGAAATCGTTGAGCGGATTTCCATGGCGTTTTCAAAGGTAGATTAAGTTTAGCCTGAAGCAATTTGGCTTTGTTGCAGCAAAATCGAATGTTCGGAAAAAATAAATGGCCATTAAAATTTAAAAACAATTTGGTGATTATTTTTAAACTTTTAATGAGAAATTGTTTTCCGCCGCTCCCATAAAAGTGAATTCTATGCCATAGAAGTCGTGAACGCCAGTTTTTACTAACATATAATATGTTTATCGTTAAACGTATTTGAAATAAAGCTGCCTTTGTATCCAACAACATTCAAGGTGTATTTCTGCTAGCAAAACTTTGCTGAAATGAAAAAGGGAAAGCAAACTTAATACATTCGCTAAGCGCTATTCGCTTGCGGTCCCATATGCAGACAATAATTGGATTTTCTCTCGCCTTCATATTAGTCATGTCTTGGGCGAGACGTCAACACAATTCGTGTCTTAACACTAGTCCAGAGACCTGTTAGGCGCACGATGTTGGTCTGAGACGGGCGTGACTGCTTTGTTAATGAACATTGGCTAGAAGGCTACGATAGATCACGTGACAATTAATTTCCTTATGTCAATGCTATATCATTTCTCTATGTTCTTCTAGCGTTATCGACATAAGAAAGTCTAGCCACATTATTTAGGCAATTAAGACAATTCATGAAAATGATTCTCCAATTTTTTAACCATATTTAAAACGGTAAAACTTAAATTAAACCTTCATTTTTTTGAAAATTGCTATGTTCAATGCTATATGGAAATATTTAGTTCCATTTTCAATTGTTTCTTCCATTTTGTATGGGAGTTAAATCATGATTACCGTAAACATTGTTTGAACTCCAACTGGCACCATATCTCCGGCTTTTATAGCCATGGGTTTTTGCACATTCTGCAAGAAAAATGTGACAGCCTTTCTGCTTTTTATATCCATGCATTCCCATGGCAGACCATATACTTGGTCAATAATTGTTTCGCCCTGCAATAATATAAATGTATGGGGTAGTACTTTTTTCAATACGAGTCTTAATTTTGCGTTGCACTAATGATTAGGTACATCCTTATTTGAATAAAATTGAATTCGGTCATAATAAATAAGACTGAGAATTGAAAAATAATGGAACGACAATGAATCCTTTAACTGTAGTAGGTACTTGTGTTAGATAGTTTTTCGTTTGGGCGAACATTCTTAATATTTTTTTCTTTTTTGTTTACAAAAATGATTGAATGAAAAATGAATGAATGATGATTGTAATAATAAAAATGATTGTACCTATTAATAAAATACTATTTATTACCTGCGTGCTAATTAGCTCAAAAACAATTGACAATTGTATTAATTGTCCAAATTGAGTTACTGTAAGGAAACCGTATTTTCCCAAAGCTTCGGCATCCTATAAAATAAAATAAAACATACAATGTAAAAATGACCAGTTCTATAAAAAACTAAAAAAAAAACATTTTCTATTTTTTTTAAGTTAAGAAAAACTTTATTGGAATAAACATAAGGTTGTAAAAAAAACAAATTAAACTATAACCAACTAATTACAAATTAAAAACACAACTAAAACTAGTCTTAAAATAGCACAATTAAAAAAGGAGAGGCCCCCGCCGTGGCGTAGTACCGCCGACGCTGGAAGCATTTCCCGTTTGGACAGCGATACTAATACGCTGTCAAAGGAAACTTGCAGATCTGCAATCACCCGTATCGTCTATTCACCTCTTCGAAATACCTTTGAGGAGGCTAATAGCGCTAGGGCCCTACGGACCAGAGGTCTCAACACCGAAAGGAACAAAGTTGTATTCGGCGTTGAGACCCTGTATTTATTTGTCTAAGTTGATTCGGCTGCTTCTGCAGCCTCGCCCGCTCTACAGCTGGTTCGGCGAAGGTGAGACGAGCCTATGCACGTTGCTTCCCACACCAGCACTCGCCCCACACTCCACGGAATCAGTGTCATACCGTCCGGTCTCTTGCCGTTGTCCCTAGTGATGTCTGTTGGTTCCAACAACGCTGGGACATTGGCAGAGGCAAGCAATTGGCGGATGATGTCGTCCAGCGCGGCATGCCTCGAGAAGCGGCCAGCGCTCTTTTGCCAAGATAGTCCGTGGTGTCCTAATGGGTCTACATCCACGCCACAGGGGCATCTGTATATTACCAATTAAATTTACAGAATGTTACATAACTTTTTATTATTAAGGCAAGATTCTTTAATTTTACACCTGAAAATGTACTAATAATACCTACTTTTATACACACGTATTTATCATCGACGCTCTACTAACTGTAGTAGAAGATTTGAATATATTGATTATTCAAATAATCAATATATTCAAACCCTAACTCCATGTCCATACATACACGATGTGGGAAATTCTGCAATGCTATACTTTTGACATCGTTAATTGCTTTGTTATGTATCTTCAATTAATAAAGATGTAAATTTCGGCTTCAAAAATTTCATAGCCAAGGTAATTAAAAAAAGAAACGATTTTTCTTTTTTATGATGCTCATGGGGGCCATCGGAATGACATTTTAAAATATTGTCAACGGCGGGGTCCTTCATTAATATTCAAATTTCATACTGGATATTGTGAAAAATAAACATCATTATTTTAATGGAGAACCATGCATTACATAATTCAATCAAACCTAATAAATTTATACAGGTAGGTAATTTAGAACATGAATTTGTTAGTCGTTTAGTCAAGTTTAAGTCAGAAAGAACTACTCACTGGAGTTAGCTTGTATTTCTTCTATGAAGCCCGCCTACAACCAACAAGCTTGTCGTAGCGATTCATCTGTGCAGTCCATTTGCGCAAATTTATCGTACGTGCGTATAACACATTTTTGCAGATTATTTAGTTTGCACTGTTGGTCGGCGGCAGTTGCATTTCCTATTCGATAAATAGTTGTCGATTGCGTTTGCACAGTTTTATCGTAGCTTGTGGAGTAAGTTTCAAGTAAGGGTTTTGTGCACTTTCACAGGTCGAAAGAAGATTGAAGCAAATATCATAATCAGTTGGATATTTTTTATGTACTATCAAATTAATCAAGAATATTACTTCTTGATTTTTTATGTTTACTTTTACGGTTTTACCAATAGAAATGAAATGTCTAAAAATAAATATCTTGGGACAAATTACACCAAATTGACCCAGCCCCAAACTAATCAAAGCTTATACTATGGGTACCAGGCAACGGATAAACATACTTATATAATGTAGATAAATACATACAACATCCATGACTCGGGCACAAACATTCGAATTCATTATACAACTGTCTGACCCTACCGGGATTCGAACCCAGGACCTCTAGCTTCATAGTTAGGGTCACTAACCACTAGGCTATCCGGTTTTAGTGTTCTAATTTTCAGCGTCGTTTAGATTTCATTTAAGTGTTACAAAATCAAACATTACTATCGGATAAGAATGCTATGACCGTTACAAGAAAAACGAAGCCAATCCTTGTATAGTTCGTGGGCTCCTAAAATGACATTCGGGTTTTATTGCATTCTTTCCCACTCTTAGGAGTGGGATACTTGAAATGGCCGATGGTACCCGAAACCCAAATGGCATTCAAAAAACTCACAGACTGTACACACTAAGTGACTTATTTTTCTTTATTATCGCAACACTGCCGGGACCACTTATTTACGTTTTCAAGATTTTCACACAGTGCCGCCGCTGTCACAATTTTATTCAGCAATAATGTGAATATGTGTTTTTGCGGCACTTAACAGTCAGCAGCGAATACGTTACCATTTGAGAGACTTCTAGCAGTAAGACGCATCCGGAAACTTGATGAAAAATGAAGTATACGAACAGAAACACGCTGTAGGCACTCGAAGTTTGAGACATAAACCTAAAATAACATGAAAGACGTCACGGGAAAAAATTATACTGATTGACTGTTTGTACACTGTATTGGTTATTTTCCTTTATTTCACAATGCTTAAAATGTAAATTTTCTAATCATTTATTTAATCGATTATTTACGCTTGCGTGCGTGCAACTGTGTGTAGTCAACAATTATTCGACCACCCGATATAGACCCGACCTCAGATCATAATAAAAATTCAAGACGGAGGAATTACACCTTAGCATGTATGTAAACTGCACACAGTTGCACTCGGGTCTATATCGGATCGTCGAATAATTGTTTAGTCTAGGTAATGTTTGGACGAATTATCGTTTAGTAGAAACTGAATTTCTAGTTAAACCATCGACTTTTCAGCAAAATTATAAACTAAACCTAACCTAACCCAACCTACTCTACAAAGTCTGTGTAAAATATTTTCTGAAACATTTTCAGTTTCAGCTGGAAATTTTTTATACCGAACGATCATTCGCCCAAACGAAGGGCTCCCAAGAAAATAAAAGCATTATGCAAGAAATATTAGACAACTAAAAAGTAAATGTGTAGTCCTGCGAACAACAAACTGAAGTCACTTTTAAAACATATGTGTGCGTAAATTCGGTATTGCCAAGGAAATTCACAGTGCCTCAATATTATTAAAATACCACTACTCATGTACCTTTGCTACCTCAGAGGGACAAAACTAACTTCACCTTGTTGTTCGCAGGACTACTCATTTACGTTTTAGTTATCTCATATTTCTTGCATAATGCTTTTATTTTTTATTATATAATACTTACTCTGTTATCATCTTATGGTATACAATAATATCGGTCAATTCTGTGTATACTTCTTTTGATTCTTCTTCTGTATACCATGGTGGCGATTCTAATGAACCTACTTGCTCCGGTTTACGGAAAGTTGACAACCTATTATGAAGGATTTGCAAATGCCCCCAAATGTGAAAAACGTTAAGACAAAGCAAGAGATCGAAACAACAAAAGGAGCAACACACCTTGAATGACAAATAAACATTAAAAATTGATACGACTATATACCAAAAGGTATCTGTGTACTGATCTATCGGCAAGTCATAATATATAGAGTGTTCGTATGTGCCGTTTATCGGCTTATTTGAACCCAGCATTCCAGTACTGTAATTTTTAAACACAGGTACCAAATTGTAAAAAAAAACGCCAGTGTACAGCTGGAAATGGCTCATTACAGAAAACAAAAAGCAAATTTTTTGGACCAATTTGTTCATCTGAAAAATTAAAAAAAACTTTTTAGTTATGTAATATCTTAATCCAGACATTACTCAATATGACAAAAGTTGAATTGCTTAACATACCTTTTCCGAATACTCCGATTTAGTTTTATGGTGTATCAAATGAAATTTTGTAATAAATTCCTTCGTAACATTACAATAACTCTTCTGCATCGGCATCGTTAATCGTTGCTAAAAATTGAATACCGAGAATCTTCAAATTGTATTTCCAAGTTTATTGTGGTAAAATAAGTACCACCATAAGAAAATAATAAAATCGAAAAATGTAGTCTGTCATAAGCCTCTTTTTTAAATTGATCACTAGATAATACTACATTTTGAAAAATACAAAAAATACTTACAACAAAAAGAAACCCCATAAATAATGTCATATAGGTATGGCCCAGAGCAGTAAAGTCCAGTATTTTTGAATATGTTTTCAAAAACTTAAACTCAAAAAACATTGCTAAAGAACAGATTAATGCTATGCAATAGTTGTATATTGAAAAAATATTGGCCCACCGACTATTAACTCCCAATTCCTTGTTTGGCCAAGCTCCAATACAGTTTAATGTAAACTGAACCATTTTGATGTAAGTCAATTCAAACACATTTGTTAAGTGGCTAAAACAAAACAGTTAAAAAGCATTCATAAATTCAAATAATTAATTTATCTCGTCCTCAATTTTTTTGGTTTTACTTACCCTTCATCCATTTTAATTTAATGGAAATAGTCTAAAAAGAACCTTCACAGCCAAGCTTTAGTCTAATACTTAAAGTATGCGATATAAAAGCTAATTATCGATCATAAAATAATGATTAATCCTGTTAACACCTAAATGCAATTGATAAACTTTAATAAATACCGAACTCTATTTAAGTCTTATAAATCATTAGCTTATGCCCGCGGCTTTGCTCTCGCAGAAAAATATAGAATAAGCTAGTTTTCTATCCCACGGGAATTTCGAAAAACGCCTGATTAATACACGATCTGGGCGATATTATGTAAATTTTCTAGGATTAGATTAGGGTAGTTTAATTTTTTTTTATGTCTATGCTTAATACCTGTCTATGCCTTATTAATATCAATTTTGTTTAAATAAAGATTGTGTCATTTTGGGAGGAAAATTCACCCAGGTAAACGATTCCATGTCCAGAAAAAAATTAAGTTGTCGTAAGTAATTTTGCGCAAAAGACAGTCCTGAATAGTGCTACTAGGTAAGTCTCCCGTGAATGATTATAGTTCAAGATTGTACGGAAGTAAGTTTGTAAAATTTTTACTCTACAAGTACAAGTATAACGAAAAAAAATAGACTAGGCAATCGTAAGTTTATTAATTTATTAGATATGTATGCATTGAGGGGTTGAAACTAACTTGTTTTGTCTTTGACAGTCAACTAACGTGATAATTCAATAGTATTTTCTCGTTATTTCATGTTATGTTAATGATAAATTAAAATGATGTAGTTAAACTGTCCAAATGAAGGACTTTTTTGAGTAAAACGTAACATTTATTTATTATTATGGATCATTAGTTTGATTCTACCTACTTTTATTTAATGGTTTATAGCAGTGGTTCTTAACCGGTGGTCCGCGGACCACTGGTGGTCCCTGGAAGCATCCAGAGTGCCCCGTGGGTGACCCTAAAAAAAAATTTGATAAGTGACAACAAGCAACAATGCGTAGAGGTGCAATTCCGTCCATTGCAGACGATCAAAGCCATACATTAAATCATAATACTCGTATGTATGTAGTTACTGTAGGTCCACGGCAAGACAAATTTTCTCGAAACGGTCCCTCATGTCTAAAAGGTTAAGAACCACTGGTTTATAGTAATCCGTGTCATTTGGAATAAGTAGGTCAATTGAAAGAAAACTATTACATTAGTATTTTTTTATGCAAAATAAATTTAAGTTTTACAAAAATCGCGCCTGATGGTAATCGAAGATGTAGCTAACTTATTCATATTGTGTCTAACTTCTGTATTGTTTAAAACATAGGTTTATTCTTCTTCTTATCATTTTTAAACACTTACCATTTACCAGTGTTTCAATTGGGCACAGCACAAATATCATTATTAGTTTTAAAGATTATGGAGGATGGGTATTACCGGGAAATGAAAACCATAACGTGAAAAATACTACAACTCATATAATCAAAATTACACTTTCGTTTTTCATCAACAATGATCACATAATTTCGTCTCTTCTGTTTACGCACCGCATGGAACATTTCATATGAATACAACTAAAGGTTTTATTTTACAACTGAACGTTCGTTATCAATTCAAAACAATAATCTACAACGGTATTTAATAAAATCGCGTATTTACAATAAAATTTGCAAATACAACTCGTACTTACATAACTATATTTTACATACCATCTTAATGATTTATAGAAATAATTATTTACAGATCCTAGGTATCTATAGGTATGCCAATCTTAAACAACATTTGGTCAATTCTTATTTTAAATAAATAGGTTAGGTCAATTCCACTTATATTAGGGAATCGATACTCGCCAAAGTGTTTGATTACTCTCTTAATTAATTTCATTGTAAAGGTTACGACACGCCTTACATGTATTACAAAAGTTTACACCACGCTCGAAATGGGTCCCACAGACTTAAATTCATAACAATATTTAGTGAAGCATCGAACAAAGCAACGAAATATTAGTAAACTAGCTTCTGCCCGCAACTTCGTCTGCGTAGAATTATACATATAAACCATCCTCTTGAATCACTCTGTCTATTTAAAGAAACCGCACCAAAATCCGTTGCGTAGTTTTAAAGATCTAAGCATACATAGGGTCAGACAAGCAGACAGCGGAAAGCGATTTTTATTTATACTATGTAGTGATTTAAACATTGCGATCAAATAATGAACATACTTACACTCGTATAACCATATTATTTCTATGAAACAATTTTATTAGGTATGTTAAAGTTCGAGTGTGTAATTTCGGGCACCAAAAAAGAATTTATACTTTGTTCAATGCGGAAAAAACTAAACAATGATACAGATATCGTTACTTTTTTAGATTAACTTAGCTTAGTCAAACGATAACAACAATGATTTTATAAATAAAACATAGTATTCCTTGTATACTTCTATTAAAATCGATAACATGGTCTGTGAGACTATATGATACAATATAATTCGAGTAGTAAAATCGTAATCGTAATTTTGTTACGTTGTATTAACAACAATCGAATGATAGTAAAATATGCGAACACTTTTGTGAATAAATACTATATGAAATACAAATATAAAGCAATTCTTATTTACTAATTAATTACAACAAGAATCAAATTGTAGTAGGCACGACAAAATGCCATATCATAATTGTGCGTCAGGAATACAGATGTTGTATCTACAAAACTGAAATCAAATACATTCAGGTGAGAAAACAATTCAATATTATGCAGACGTAGAGTACTTTAAATAAAGCCAACCACTAAATATTAGAAATCCTCACATTTTGTCATTACAATATTTATGATTACAGTCGATGACCTTTAATTTCAAACTGACCAGATTATGAGCGTTTTCACACTATCCGATAACACAATGCTGTATGTAAAATGTATAGTATCGAATCCGACGTCCAATATCGGGTCGGACAGTCACACTATCCGATGCGACAATGGCGTAAGTAAAATGAATAGTATCAGATCCGACGTCCAATATCGGGTCAAATAGTCACACTATCTGACGCGATAATGGTGTTAGTAGAATAAATGGTGTCAGATCCGACGTCCAATATCGGGTCGGTCTGTCTGAAATATACAAACGTACGTAAATCTAATATGCTCCGATATTGTATTAGCATCCGACATTGTTATCGAAAACTGCGCAAATCACACCATGAGCGTAATCTTACTCCTACTGCGGCGCATGCTACGCATGCTTCGTGCAAAATGTTCAGTTAACATGAAACTAGTATAAGGCGTGTTACAGTAAAATTTTGCCCCAATAAAGTAGAGTTTATCTTTTGGTATTATGTTTACAAGGATACGGTGACACATAAATTATAATGATTGTACGTTTTGTTCGATTCTTCAGATAACGGTAGGTACGTTTACTAAGGTAATAGGTAAGATACGTTAACATAGGAGTCGGACGTTAGGGGTTATATGATTATATTATTTACTAAATATATGCATTAAATTTGTAATAACTTCGAGGTAGTTAAAAATACTAAGGAATGGGAGGACTTTCAAAACTTTTTATATTATTTTAAAAATGGGAAAGGCGATAAAGATTTTTATTAAATACATAATATATTATGATATTAAGCAAAGGTTTTAACTTCTACTCCGTTATTGACCGTACCTCTAAAAATACTAGTTGGTGTTTTGCATAAAAATTCTAACATTATTTTATTAATACGATTCTATCTATAGAAGTAAACGAAATAAACTTTAATTCAAACTTCTGGACTAGTTTTTTCTTCAGTTTGACTCTATAATAGGTATGTAGGTATATTTTAACTCGCAGTTTGACTACTCTTAATCAATAAATAAATAAAACAATTTTATAATATATATATTAGTGTTCTTTTTCTAACCCATGCATCGCAAAAAGAATTGTGAGTTCGCTTTTAAAAACTGCTTGTATTTTTTTACCCTTTTGAGTAAATAATAGGTATATTTGTTTTGTAATGTTCAAAAATATAGGCCGTATAAGTATGTAGTCGACCAAGGATTTCCTTTAGCTCTTCAAGGTTCAATTGTTTTTTTTTAATTTAGGAACTGCCATAAAAATAGTAAAGCATTTACTGGGTCAACTATACCTACTACCATTTAAAGTACACTCAAAAAATTTATTTGTTTAACTTACATGGAACGCTGTCATAGTGAGGCGATTGCTTGTGACGTTACGTTATACCTATGTTATGACAGTGTTCCTCAGTGGCTAAACAATTTAAGTCCTTGAGTCCTTTGCGTGGAAACTACAAATACGCAACCAAAACTCAGGCAACGTCAAATTTGAATTAATTACTCGATGCATTCAGCTAAATTTTGTCAATCATTGATATTACGGAAAGCTGAAAATGATTCAAATTCGTTTCGATTCGACAGAAAATCAATGGTTCAACGTGAGATGTTAAACACGGCAGTGACTCGCTTTAAAGGCATGTCAGTTTATTGTTTAACGTGTGCAGAGTTGTAATCGTAAACAACATTATCTATTCGTCAAACGATGTAAGATGGCACCAGAGAGAAATGGTGATTAGGAGGAGTTTGGTGTAATTGTGTCGTACAGACCCATCATTCAAACAGATGCCGCTTAGCGACAAAAATTCGCATAGTAACAAGGTCACGTGACAGCTAGTAACAGGTAGAAAAATTCGAAGACTACCCACCTGCTATGGGTGGTGTAGGGGTATAGCACGCGTCACGGAATGACGAGGATCCGGGTTCGATTCCCGGCCATAGCTTTACTTTTCGGATTTTTCTACGTGTTCTAATTCAGTGACATTTAGAAATATGATTAGGAGGACGTTAGACAAAAATGGCCGCTGGTAATGGGGCTTTACCATGATGTCTGAATGCGATTCGATTCCATCCGAACCAAAGTTGATCGATCGCTGTCAGCTCCATAGGTACAAGAAGTGTCAAAAATGACAGCTAAAACGTAGCTAGAATCGGAATGATAGGCATTAAGACGTCATGGTAAGTCCCCTGGATATTACATTGCATGTGCACATTACTATGACATGTGTTGCGTCTGGGTACGTATTAAAATACATAAAGTTTAAAATGTATAATGGGTTAAAATACATAATGGTTTATAATATATAATGCGATTTTCTCAGCAAGTTACAAATTAACAGGATTGTTATAAAACAAACCTAACTTAACCTAAACCAATCTATAGATTACGATATCAAAAAAGTTCATTTAACTAATAGTTTTACAGAAAATTGCGTTATATATTTTGAACCATTATGTATTTTAACCCATTATACATTTTAAACTTAATGTATTCTGATCCGCTCCCGTTGCGTCTACCAGAAGTTTAGTTGCGTAAACTTTACGAATAACATGCTATTTTTCCGCACCAATTTTTCGGGCTGAAATGAATTAGGTTCTCACATTTTTCATCTTATCTGCTTATTAATAATTGTTGGCTCAACAGCACTCCAAAAAAATGTGTTACTAAAGAAAGAAGCTACGTCAACTAAAACATAAAAAGTTTTTGATCCCATCGCACGTACTCGTTACATTAAAGATTCAAATAATCCTATTAAATATTATGCTCTCAATTTAAGTTTTTCTCTATTTACAAATTCATACATTACTAAGGTAATAAAACTGAATTATCGAAATTTTCGTAGTGTTTTAGGCACTATTTAGACAGCCATCAATCTTAATGTATTATCAAAGCTTGACCTAATTTACTCTAATGTTATAAAAATTTGACAAACTACGTGTCAATAGGCAGGTAGTAACAATTTAATTTATCTATACCTAAATAAAGTGTGTATACGGCATAATAGAGCGAATGATGTGCTGACATCCGTCTGTCTTGTTTTAGGGATATTACTCTTTAAAGCTAAAACTGGCAAGCAAGACAATTTAAGTAATAGTGAAGTAGAGAAAACTAGCTTTTTCATAGTCAATTTACAGGGTCCAAGAAAATGAAAAACAAATGACAGCGGTGCCATCGTCTGTGCGATGGGTATTGTTAAACTTTAATAGAAAAGTAGATGCATTTTTGACTACCATTTGTTTTTCACCTTCACAAAAAATGTGCAAGATTTTTTGTTGATTTTCGTTTTTAGCCTTAGTTAGTCGTGAAATGTTACAAAATATGACTTTATATTATAAAAAACCTTTCTCTGACCTTTCAAAAACGTAGAAAAGCAAGTTTTCCGCACTGTCATCTTAAAAATTAATTAACTAATATTCATAGGAACTAAAACCAATTAATGTACATAACTGGCCACTAAATACTTTTTAGTTGAGTCATTCATTGTGTAATTACAATAAAAACTATTTTTCTAAATATGCTCTGTCCTATGTACGATTACAGCAAGGAGCTTATTATATATTTACATATATTATCTGGACTCTTGAGTCATGTAGTTGAGAAATTAGGTAAGGCCGCGAATCGTCTAAAACTCTGTATCAGTGTGCGATACTAAAGTTGACGAATGTATCCATGAACTGAGACCACCTTGCTACTCGGGACCACACACATTGCACTACACCATTCTCGCAGAGTAGCTATGTGATGGGTTTTGATTCATGGACAATTCGTAGTAAATGGGATACGGCGGTGGAACCGCTTTGCAGTCTTTCCCAGTTATCAATTTTATTGATGACAATGTTTGATTCTATTATATTTTAAGCTTCTTGATGTACGTTAGGAGCGTAGTTCTAATTAATTTCACTTTATTTTTATAAGTAATAATATCTCACAATCGATCGTAGTTAACGGTATGTGATGATGATCTACATTTCTCAAGTTACTAACAAAACTTTATTATTATTATAAAATACAATACGGTACAGCATTTTTATGGAACAGCTTGTATAAGACAATGCATTATTTAATTTAATTAATTCTAAAAACTTTCGCCTTCAATTCCGAACCAAACTTGTATTAATAAAATCAATTTTACTTTACAACTATGTATTTTGGTATATGCTCAACACTTATACAAGAAAAGAACTATCATTACATGCAGTCGATACAGTGGATTGGTTCTTTTAAAATCGGATAAAACGTGAACAGACGTGAAGATAAACTAATCTACGCCTATCTTGATAATGTATTCAAAATATATTCTAACGTACTCTAAAGCGCGTATCATAAAGCATTTTTTTTGTATAATCACAACAGCAAGTCCGTTCTGCCTAATTTCATTTCACTATCTAAGCAATATATCTAGAAAACAGTCCCACACATCCGAAACTTTTTGGGAACAGCGAAAACGGCTGACCTTTTCTGGCTCCGAGGCGTGCTCCTCTGGCGTGAGAATAATTTCAATAGACATTCTTACGAAACAATAATACAACACAATATCTAATAACAACACTACCCTTAAGTAGAGGGAAGTAACATTGGTTTGTAGGTTCATTTGTACCAGGAACTCGTCAATTGCGTGGCGAAACAGCGACTAAAATGGGAGTAATAAATTCTGTTACATGTGTCCATTTTCAATCTTGATGGTGCTCTCTTCTACCATTAAGCCATCGCCATCGCTTACCTAGCGCTAACGCTCCACCAGTTCAAGTAAGGGAAAAGTCACTTGTTACGCGCAAACCTAACGCTGACGTCTGACCTGACTACTGAGTAATAAGTATGCCATAATAGTCACACTAAGATAAAAAAAGTAGGTAACACACTTTATGGACTTACCACAAAAAGATACACATGTCTAGGACATGTCTGTAATGATAACTTCTGTGACTTGACATTGTGTTAGCAGTGTCTTCAACAGCAGTCTAGGTTATTGTGGTATCGAAGTAAGTGTCTAAGTAGAAACTGCGTCTGGTAAAGTTATATCAATTGCAAAGTAACGAATATTAAATAGCTAAACAAGCTCTTATGAAAGAAGGGAGTTGCATAGTTTGTAGATCGAGTATCAAGTGTGTAGTGATCGGTGTTCCTAGCATTTGTATTTCGATAAGTCTTTGAGATTATTCTCTCGCCAGTCTTATTGGGTCGTCGTAATAATAAAAGGGGGTCAGAGGAGGGGCGCCGAGTTTCGTCGAGTTCAGCACAGGAGTTCGGAGTTGGAAGGCGGTACTCAGCTGGGTAGCGGAGGACGGGGTCCGTGGGTCGCGGGGCTGGTCGGCTGGACAGCCGGGGAGTTTGCCATGGTGTTTTCTGGCGCCGAGTGCGTTCTGACCGCGGGATTGAGAACCGGACTCGGCGGCCACGGGTGCGCTGCTATTGTGGATGTTCTGGAAAATTTAATACGAATATTGAAAGGTTATGAAAATATTCAAGGGAAATTGGGAAATTCTTTGGACTTGTGTACCACATATCGACCGATTTGGATGATTTGTGTTTCATCCGTCTATTTATTTCCGCCACATACGTAAACTGTCTCTAATTTATATCTTTGACTTATTGGTTGTCCGTTAGACATCGCTTTTAAGTGATAAGACCGCCTATTGTCTACCTTGTCTTTTTATTTATTGTAATGTTATTGGACTTGTTAATGGAATTCAATACAGAATATTTGTATTTTGTTTTCAGCAGAGTTCTTTAAAAGGTACCAATATGGCGGAGAGCTGGAGAACTCAATGGTGCGCCTTGGGGGCTTATGTCCAGCAGTGGACTCCGATGATGAGTCTTACCTTGCGTGTGGGGTGATTACACTGGATGGTGGCGTAGGTACCGCCGCAGTATCTGGGTGCAAGTAGTTGCGTCGCGACTCTGCTCGCTCCCAGCACTGCTGCAAGCACCTAGCCACCACATCTGGTAGGCTGTTTACTTGTTCCTGTTTTAGATACAATAGCTGATTAAGTTAAGGATTATACCATCTGCGTGGAAAGAGAAGCAACTGGTTCTATTTTATTTTTATCTAGACCAGCATGGAAGTTAAAACGAAATCACAAAGTAAAGGTCTCTTCAAACCTTGGTTGCCGTACATCTATCAAATACACCTAAGATTTTATCAGCTGTTGAAAGTAGCTAGCAAAACCGTTCTGAAAGTCGCGCGTGGAAAGATGTCTTTAAATATTTGAAAACAATGAATGTTTAGTTAATTTTGTACCTTGCCGAATGGTTTGACTTCACAAGAGGAGGATACTATAAATGAACAATCCCAATTATAGGTTTTAGTTGTACTACGTACTTGTATTTTTGTTTTGACGTGATGTTAAAGTCGAGTGAAAATGTAATTTATTTTTCATTTTTATTTACCTGCAATGATGTGAGTTTCTCTTCTAAACTTGTTAATCTTTCTTCTATACTATCTTGCCTCGTGCTCATGTCGGAGACAATTTCATACACTGTATTCTGGGTCTGCAAAAGAAAGGGGTCCTAATTTCAATCGCTTTGCAGTCATTTCTTCACTGTTGATTTTAATATAGTACAACGTGTTTCAGTGTTCTTTGTATGTCCTGCCCTACCGTGCGTGTCTGTTCCGTGCGTGTATATGAAGACTTTTGTTAACGTATTGACAGTTGAAGAAATTTTGTCTTAAACTATAGAGTTACTACGAAGAAATAAATGCTTTTGATGGTTTACGAGACGCCAGATGAAAACGGGTTTGCAAACAATATTTACACGTATTATCGTTCGGTCACTTATTAATATTAAATATTATCTCTTGAATGTCATATCGGCGAATAAAACGCACCCGTCGTTACCAACAAACTAAAAATTAAATATAAAATAAAAATCTTAACTTCCAGATTGAAAATCCCGGAATTGGAAATCCCCGTAAATAAAACATCATTTAGCTTGCAATATTAATACTAAAGAGTTAATTTTCCATTTGGTACTCAATGTCCATTCCAACCTATTTTCATGCTTAAAGCTAACAAACAAGTCCCCCCAAGTTCATATAAAATTTAAATATAATAAAATAATCATAGTATATCTATCATAGTATCTATCTAATACCTTTGAACGAGCAATTCTTGTTTAAAATCTGAATCCCGGAAAGTGCTCCAACGATTTACCTAATGAAATTTATTATGCTGGGGGTTTTGGGAGGGGGGCGATAAATCGAACTAGCTAGGTATCATTTTTAGAAAACGTACAAAAGAAATATACCGAGCAAAGCGAGCACTTGTTATAAAATGTCGTGAGAAATGAAGTAAGAACCTTCAACATTCCGGTGGATGTGGTGCTAATAGCATAGTGATTGCGTGGGGATTTAGATGAAATTTATTAGTTTACAAAGGCGTTAAAATGGATCGAAATGAAGAATAAACTGTAACCTTTGAAACTGAATCGGAACATATTTTGCTTATAGAAAAGTGGTTGAAACACTGATATTCGATTGTTTAATTACCAAAAATAAAAAAAGAAGAATTACTTATTCCCAAACGCGATGTACACGTTTCGTTAACCATCAAACAAGACTTACAGTACGAAACTAATCAGTTATTCTACTTCTAAACAGTTATAATTGCTCTAAACAAGTCATGCTAATGAAAATCCAAGATGGAAGTACCTAATGCATGCAATCTAACATTAAGGGCCTGCTTCATCACTCTCTGTTAAGTTCCAGTTATCTTAAGTGTCAGTTATCTATGATTCCGTCTCTATTTATTACTACGAAACAGACAGACGTCATCATAGATAACTGATACTTAAGATAACTAGAACTTAACAGAGGGTGGTGAAAAACGCCCTAAAGCTAGCAAAAGTTTATTTATGCTATTGCTTTCTCGGAAGGAACCACTACACTAATCTCGTTCCAAATTAGCTAGTTCTACAAACTATGTAAATAATTAGGGCTTGTCTCACCACTCCCTGTAAAGTTCCGATCATCTCAAGTGTGAGTTATTTATGATTCCCTCTCTATATCTTACTATGAAACAGACAGAGACGACATCATAGATAACTGACACTTAAGATAACCGCAACTTTACAGTGAGTGGTGAAAGAAGCCCTTATACTAATAGCTAGTGTTATTTTCAACTAATAACATAATAATGGAGAAAATAATTGCAGCGCTACTTTTTCAAGGAATCTAAATGAGTGTGACATGGGATGAGTGTAGCAACAAATAAAAGATAATACATGCTAACAAACCTTTGCCATATCAGTTATCGTGTTGGCGTTGTCCATTAATTTTCTTTGATCCATCTTTACTTTTCGTAAGCTGCAAGTAACAAACATAGATTACGAAACATTGTTGTTGTAAGTTTAATTATTTCTCGCGCGCCACATTATTTTCTGTTGGTATTTACAGTAAACGGTTGTTGAGTAGTAAGAACTAAGTTTGAAATGATACTTACGCGTAAATAGCTAATAAGAACTTTCTTTGATGAGTCCTAACTCGACCTGGGTGAACCCTTTTCACGAGTCGCGTATGTTTATATATTAACCATGTTTCTCGTAGGACGTTGGCTGCTGCATTTTTTAGCTGAAATTATCATTCCAATGACTACATTTTTAAATGTTTAACCTAGCTAATTACAAAACGAGCATTACAAGTTAGCTTGAGACTGAAAACAGTTAGTTATTTAGTTAGTTTTTAGTATATTTTAAAGTGTTACGAGTATCACTACATTGCAAACAAAAACCATACACTAGATTTAGTGTTACGTGTTTAAGGTATTTAGTTTTATTTTTTTAATTTTATTGATTCAGTTTTAATATATTAGTGTTCATTAGCATCAAATAGTGTTTGGACAGAAAGATTTACAGGTCCTAGCTTGCATTGTCTTACCTTAATCCGTCTTCTTAAGCCGTTACGTACGTAACAGCGACCTTACCTTTTTCGTCAGTTGCGTTTCCATCATGAAGTTATGCACATGTTTCTCCGCTCTAGTTAACTCTAATTTTCTCGAAGCAACGGTCACTAATAATGCTGTACATCCAGCCCCCTGTTAATTAGATTAACAATAATTGTGATGAACTGATGTCACCGTAATACTTACTCTTTTAGTAAGTTGTGTGTCCATCATGAAGTTATGAACGTGCTTCTCAGCTCTAGTTAATTCTAATTTTCTTGAAACAACCGCGACTAATAACGCTGTGCATCCAGCTCCCTGTTAAGTGAATATCTTAATGTAAAAGCGAACGTGGAGAAGCATTAAGATTTTCCATTCCAATTAACAAAAATATTTTCTGAAAGGCTAAAAAGAAAATAATTTTCTGCTATGTGCTCAAACTTAATTTTTTATGGTTTTTTATTATTCTAATCTAGGAGGATAATAGAAACAACTTTCTTTGCTCACTAAGTTTTTATCGCGTCATGCAAGTTTTATGGCACGATTTATCTTAATTCGACCTATTGCATCGATTACCCTCGTAAATTTATTTAAATATAAAAATGATAAATCCACTTTGAGCTTTAACATTATTTAAGTATTATTTAGTATTACAAATGCACGTGTTTATTAATTGATGTTTTAAGAAAAAAAAAAACAACAAATATACTTCAAATAAAAAATAAAAATTACCTTTTTCCAAAGTTCAATAGTACGAAGTAGGTACGACACAAAAAATACACTATTGCAACGATAATTTTTACATCAAAGTGAGAACATTCACAATACTTGCATTCAACTTATTTGTTAATTTTTATTTAGTGCATATCCTTGACAATAGTGTAGTAAATTTTTAATATAACTTTACTGCGACATGAACTTTTTGATTTATTTTATTCATTAACATTTAAAAGCACTATTGGGGTGCATTTCTTTTGTGTAAGTAGGTAATCTTTGTACTGAATAAAATAATTTCAGGAAAAGTGAGCCATTTTAAAAAACAAAGTTATTGTGCAAATTCAGTGAAATATTTGTGAAGAGAGTCTAGAAAATAGTAAGGAGAAAGAAGCATTCCATTCTACAAACGTTTCTAATAGCTGACTTTAACAGGGAAATGGACGTTACTTTAATTTAAAATCATCAAAACCGTACTTTACTGTAATCCAAGAAACTCAATAACCTGCAAGTACATAACTACAAATAGTTTATAATGGTGAAGTGAAACATGGGGTGTTAGATCAATAAATACAACGCAATTGTTCTTACATAGTCGTATAGGTAATGACATCCTTTAATTGGCGTGAAGCCTACGTTAATATTATGTTGTGTAAAATACGCAAAATAATCTAACATGTCATGTGTTTACATCAGACATCTCATTCATTACATACATGAATTGCAAAGCCATATTTACCGTGACTGAGATAGGAAATGTGATGTTTCTAACTATATTATATACTGTAACATTGATACATCAAAGTTATGTGAGCGTTTCCATCAATTGTGTAAAGCACTCGAGTGTTGTGTGTGATTATGTATTACATCGATGCACAATAAGTGTTGACTGACTTAGAAGTTTTTAAAGCTTAATGAAAGGACAGTCGAAATTTGAAAGTTTACTGCATTGAAAATATAGAGTGAACATTTTCGTGAAATTTAGTAAATTTTGAACACGCGTGTCAGTCAACACAAATACTTAGTATGTGTTTATTATATTAACTTACCATAATGCCGGTGCTAACAGCTATACCTCTGCCGCAATATGTGTTTGGCACAATGTCACCAAAACCGACGGAGAGAAATGTTATTGCAATAAGCCACATTGCATTCAGTAGGTTAGCGTGTTCTTCGTCGTGAAACCTGAATTGTCAATAAATTCCGCTATACTGTAAAGTTGTCTGGTAGGTTGAAAATGATACGTCAAACCTAAGGCCCGGACAAATTGCAGGCCTAAGCGGTTGTTGCACAAGATGCCTATGCGTATTTACTGTCGGTGATCGCAAAAAGAAGATAGTAAAGAAAACACCCGAGCAGTTTGTATAATATAGAATTAAAAAAGAGTTTGACTTTGATTGTGAAGTTTTTTTGTGAAACTTAAATGTAAAATTTTAACGACACATAAAATGGCTCACCTTTACCGTCCTAGTTAAGTTTTTTATGCAATGCAAGATGAAAGCTTGCGTTGAATAGAAAACGAGATATAAACTAAAAACACACTGGTTTGCTTATAATCACCCGAAAACCTGTTGCACTTTGATACATACCACCATACCGCAGGTGAGGGTAATGCCGCGGCCGCAGTATGTGTTGGGGACAATATCGCCGTAGCCGACACAGAGGAAGGTTATAGCTGTCAGCCACATTGAGTTTAGCAAATTGGCATGGTCTTCATCATGGAACCTGAGAGCCAAAATGCCCGACAAGAACCACAAGATAACCGACTGATCTACCACGAAAAACGCATTTTATTTGAAATCTCTACAATCAAGAAAATATGGTGGCCGAATTTTCAAGAAATCTAAGATAGTAACTATTTGTAAATTCCACCATTGGCAAAATAAATTGTGAAATGTTATGTGAACTCACACCTAAATATAGAAACTATAGAGAAATTTGGCATGCCCATTGAACGACGACAAACATGTTTTACTACACAGATATATTTACTAATATTTACCGCATACAGTGTAACAGCGTGCAGACTAAACATTTATTGGGGTTGGAATTTGCACAAACTTTTAGCCATGCTTGATTAAACTTTAATCAATCAGTCTTTGAAGGGACACAGATAATACTTAGGTTCACATTAAACGAACAGATTTGAAAGAGGATGGGAGGAAGAGACAGATGATTGAAGAGAAGAATAGAAATACTGATTGGCTTCAGATGATTGAAAAGAAGACACGTGTTACTGGAATGATTATGAAATAGGTGCAGTGACTAGGTGCTCATCAACGAGGGTACAAGCTTATCTAATGTGATTTTTATTATAACCAGAGCCGTTATGTGCGCTATCAAAATTACATTCAGATTGTGTGTTGTTTTAGCGGTCCTAACCTGATTATGTGACAGTAGTAAAGTGACCATTCTGTGCTGTGTTAGATTAGTTTCATTTTGACCAGTGAGTGTGGTTTTTTATCTGAATATACGCTACAAGTGTGTCAACTACGTTTCGGTTTGGGGCCAACACAGAAAGCCTTGCTCTGTGTGGTTTTAGTGTCTACAATCAACATTCAAAAAAATACATAGCATTCGTGTTTCTTGTACCTAGAAGCTTTTATTATAAAAATAATCAAAGTCAAACTCTTGTATTTTATTGTGATGATAATGGACCTGGCATCACTACATACAATTTTCCGCAAAATGTAATAAACACAGATATAGACAACAAAACAGAGAGTGGGTTAACAAAGCATAAACAAGTAAATGTACGACACCACAGTACAGAAGCAATGAATAGCATGCCCGCTTTGGCAATTTACCAGTGAATTCCGTTACACATCTAACGGAATGTAGGTGTAAATACTAAACACTGTATACATCAAAAAAAAATGAAAGCGACAATACTGATAGCTAAAAAATTAAAAACAAAAGTTATTAAACTTAAGTTTAGTTTCAATAAAAACAAACGAGTGGCAGAAAAATTGCATATTTGTTTGAGATATTTATTCACCAAGTACAAATATAATCAACTCACAGTAATAATCAATTACGCTACAAATTTTACTGACCTTTCGCACTGTCTGAGTGTCCAACTTGCTATTATCCAAAGGGAAACCATAAAAACAAGCAAGACGGTGCCGGGGCAAATTGTCATAAGTGTCTTCAAAACAAATCTGAAATAACAAGGACCAGATTTGAATTTTGTGATGTCTATTGCGAATTCATTAATCAAGTGTGCAGGATTCCTTGCGATATTATCCTCCATCAAAAAGCGCAATGTGAATTTCAAATGTTTCCTTTGAGGAACGTACCTAGTGTTAAAATTAATTCTGTTTAAGGCTCCTATACTTCGTGAAGAGGCATCCGTGAACAATTTACTATGTAGAAGCATGACCCTGCATATAAGATATAGCCGAAAGAACATTGGCAGCGACAGCGTGACGTCATACGGAACCTGGAAACAGATAAGTAAACCATTTTAAAGCAAAATACTTAAGAATTCTAATTCGTTGACAAAAAAGGAGTTTCAATTTAAGGATTCAATTAATACATAAACTATCTCGTAATAATATTTGAAATTGAGGTACCTTGTCTAATATAAGTTTTGTTGTTGTGGTATAATTGCGGTTTAAATACTCTTTCGTTATTATTCATAACTATTAATCACATTAGAAGCAATGATAGATTACTCGTAAACGTATAAGATATTTAGTGATAATTATTTAACTTTTGAATGAGACTTTCCTCAAGCAAAACTAAAGTCTTATCATTATAGTATCACTGTTTTAATGAAGCAGGAAGTAGATATTATTAATCTTCGGCACTCATGAACGTAACTAGGTACCTACCTATTTCTACGTTTAAATCACTTATTTATAACATGCAAATGCGTTACTTTTACTAATGTTTATTTATGTTTTCTGACACTTACGAACCAAACTTTAAACAATACAATGTGCTAAAACCGTGTTCGAAGGTGAAGAAAGATCACAAGTCACACGTTGACAGGTCGACGGACGTTTGAAATCGATCATTACAATACATGTACCCCAAACAATAAGTATACACACATGATAAAACTCACTTTACAGAAACTAAAACAGTGTGGTGATGACGCGAATGTCGCCAATATTAGATCGACGGATATTTTCTATCGTGATCCAATAATGATAAAATTACGTCGAATCAGAGAAAATGCACGTGGACAATTAAAGAAACACGAAGTTGAATTCAAGACGCATACAATCCAAAGGTATCCTAGACAGATCATGCGCACACATTCAAAATGCCTCTAACATCACTTCCAAATTTAACACTCTGATTCAATACAGACCTGAATTTGCTTATACATTGTGCCCTAAAGGAAAAAATAGAAGTAAATATGAGAACGTTTAAGAAAGTATAAAAGATTGATTGGCAATTCTTAATGATTAAACGCAAATAAAATAATTGCAAGCCTACCCATCGTGCTTTTACAAATTCTCTACAATTTATCAAATGCCGACGAAACTCAATGTAAGGAGTGACATAAAAATACAACCCGTATCAAAAACTAAACCTTATTCTACCTGACCAAGAAAAAAATAGTTAATATAAACCCAAAAAACAATACAATTTGAGCAATACAATCTATAACTACAACAGTCTACATTAGCACTATGTTTCTAGTTTTTTTTTTAGTTAAACTGGGCATCATGAAGCAATTTTGGTTATTTTCTAATTTTTTACACAATAGTTCACGAAATGTAAGATACGTATACAAAATAACGATTGAAGCTGCCGCACGCTGAAACGACTGAGCGCTTCACTTTCCTAACAAGTTACAGTGGAAGCGACTAGATGTCGCTACGGTATCGAAATATACTCGAGTGATCACTGGTGTCTAAAATACATTATAATAAAGCAAAATACTTGAATTTTCCCGAGTTGCTTTCCCGTGCGGTCAAAATAAACGTAATATATTTTAGATAATTCTAATAGGCTAGACATTTTTTAGATTACTTGTCTAGGATTTTGAGCTTACAACTTCCACGCCAATTACTCCTCCTTTATTGGCCAATTTCGTAGTCCAGGTGAATGTGTATTGGCCGGGAATCGGATGGACGGCACAAATGGCTAATTCTAGGGCTATCTGAGCTATCCGCTGCCACGTCATTGCTATTCGCCAGTCGTCAGCGCAGTTGTCAATCATAAATAACTGTAAATATAAAAATAATAGGATTAAAACTTCAATACGTATAGTATGTTTCTCTATAATAATTTGGACACAAGATGGACTCTTAAACGAAACATAGATAATTGATGGAATGAATGAATGAACGATTTTATTTTCCAAAATAACTGAGTATATTTACAATAAACAAAAGTAAATAGAACCGAAATAGCTTATGTTAGATAGTATTGCCAAGTTACTATAGGGGACTAAGAGATGTGGCTTGAAAATATGATCAGTTTATGAGATGTTGACATACATACCTGTACTTCTAAAGCGTGATACGCGACGATTAGGCCAAGTAAAATCACAGTTGACATTGATATAAGCGTCTTTAACGCTTGTGAATATATTGACGCCTGAAATAACGAAAGCAATTAGGTAAATCCTTGAAAACACGATAAAAACAACACTAAAATGATAAATTTCTCTAACCTTTGTATAAACGCCAGCACTTGAGAGTTCATTTTCTATAACCATAATTATAATACCGAACATTCCCATCACTAACGCGTAGTCACTAATTCGTTTCCGTTTTTCGAATAATGCCTTTCGCCTACCTAATCTGAAATTTAAAAAAAACACGTTACATTTACAATCGTACACAACCATCGGATCACAACTAAAATATTTATATGAATTTCATACATTATTTTGTTTTAATATTGCTAAAAATTGGTCAAAAAGATTTCATCTGTGGCTGATAAAACTGATTAAACCTATACGAATTCCTGTATAAATAATCGAAATTATCTATACTAATATTATAAAGAGGAAATTTTTTATTGTTTGTTTGTTTTTTTGTTTGCATTGAATAGGCTCTGAAACTACTGGACCGATTTTAAAAATTCTTTTGCCGTTAGAAAACTACATTATTACTGAGTGACATAGGCTACTTTTTATCTTAATACCTATTCCTAAGGGAAAATTAATTTATCGCGGGCGAAGCTGCGGACGGAAGGCTAGTAATGAATATAAAACTCTAATATCCATTCCAAAGAAATAAATAATATTACTTGACTTAAGAATCGTACCGAGTATACAGGAGCAGATAAATGCATTATTTGCTTGTCTATTTTACTTCTTTAATAATTCCAAAGACGGACAAATCGATGCGTCCCTGATGCAAGTTATTTCTGTCCGTTCAAGGCTAAAGTAAATTATTAAAACAATCGTCAGTTCGCTTCTACGGAACGGCATAAAAGTCAATATCGACGAGCTATTGGTAAACTATTAATTTCGTTATTAACAGCTAAGCGAGGTTACTGGTAAAAGAAAGGTAGTTGTGTAATGAATTAGTAACTAGTATTTTTTGTTTACTTTGTCTTTGAAGCTAAACGCAGTTTGTCAAGCAAAATGTCATCGTTATTATTGATCATGAAGCCATTCATTGGTTACCCTTAGTATTTAAAGGTCACATATTTTTTAATTAGAATTTCTCAAAAACGTAATACAAAAAAGGGTGAATATTTGACTACCTATATTAATTCTTCCGAACACTCGTAAGTTCAGACCAGATAAAGAGTCAAGACGGAGTTCTGCGTAAGGCAAACTGAGCCCGGTTACAACTACGCCCTAGCCTTATCTGTGTGTGCGTAGATCGACTAGTTTGGATGCACTGTGTGTGTGTGTTTTTTACTAATATTAAAAAAAAACCGTGTGTAGATATAAAAGTGTACTTCTATTAGTTTAAATAATTTTGAATAACCTTAGTTCATTAATTTTGAATTTTTAGATGCTTACTTGTTATTGAAAGGCTTGCTCAGATGAATATGACAGGAGACCCGTCCATATTATTATTGGTTGTTTAATCTGTTCAGGTATTTACGCACCCCTCTATACACATATATTTTTGAAGTCTTGGAAATGCGCAAATATTTATGATCTCGACTGTACAATAATAAAATCAAAACATCGCGTCTGCTTGTGCAAGCATTTGTAAAAGATTTTCCTCAAATTGTAAGATATAAACTGATTCATCAGAATTGATTATCGGATTCATATTAATTCGGATATTACAAGAATGTCCGGCTCATTTGGTAATCAATGAAGTTTGTCTTAACAAGGAGCTGCAATTAATGGCTACTTTATTTCAACGTAACATTTAATGACGATGGTCAGAGCAAAATACAATGACGAACAAGAATAACGGGTTTCTTCCCGAAAACTGACCCGACAATTAGTTTTTAACATGTTTGCAGATATTTTTGCAATAATTTTTGCAAATGACACTAAGTTTATTTTAAATACCAACATAACTATTGTTCGTACCAAATGTCAATTCGACTTTTAGACCCGGGTCACAACTGATTATTTTGCCAACAAAAATGTCCAGTTAAAAGCTTCTAAAAAAATATATTAAGTCCAGTTTAGACTCAAAAGAAAATTCCTTCAACGTACTTATATTGCGGCACTGGGTTGGCGACTTCTAACCAGTTCATAATTAAACCTGCGGAATTCTCCATACAGGTTTCTACTGGGCTTAACCAAATCATAACGCGGCCTGACGAGGTGCTTTAAAATAATATTTGTTGCATTAAAGGAATTTCCCTTTAAATGTACACGAGAGCTGAATAAACATGTACAATGCTTTCTATCTATTGCAGCGTGTCTACAGTTCTTCAAACATTTTTCATATAAAATGCATTACACGGTCTGCAAAGAAGGAACCGGGAAGGAATAATACGAGTGAATAAAATTTTACGCTGCCAAGTTTTCAGTACTCTAGCTTGGATAAAATACTAGTTATGAATGATAGTACGGACGTGCATGTTTTACATGACTTAACACTTAGTTTTTTGTGTATATAGTATTCTTTAGGTTCTTAAATATTCTTAACGTTACTGTCACCTATTCTATCTAAGAAAAAAATTATTTAACTCGTTATGGTTTGCTGCGCAAAATGTTCAGGTATAGAGAGTAATCTTGAAAATATACTTAAGTTTTGGTCAGCAGACATTTTACAAGGTTTTAAATTTCTTTGCTATTAATTATGCTTATGTGGGTGACCGTTTTCTTGCGGTCGGATAGACTTATAATTCTACTATGCACAAGAAATAATAAACAAATGAGTTCTATTATAATATTGGCAAAAAACTCAGGCTGCGACGCTACGCTTCCACGCGCTAGTTTTCAGCCTGCACTTCACAGCATACATACATTTAAATTCAATTAAATTCAAAAGTAACATATGAATTAACTTAACGACTACCCAGTATTTTAGAACGATCTGCTTTGTCTGGACTTACCTATATCCTATATTAGGTTTGTGCTTGGCCGCCCCTCCGCCTTTGTAAGTGCCGCCGCCGAGCGCTCTCTCTTCTCCGAAGCGCGGGTATTCGCTATGGACGCCCACTAGAGCCACGCCAGCCTCCTCGGTGGACGCATCGATCCCGCCGCCGGAGTATGCCTTCATCGCGCCAGGGATCGAGAGCGTCGACACCGGCTTTCGCAGCTGGAAAAATCAAAAGTCACAGTTTAGATGTGGATAATATGCGAAGATTGCGGGTAGGTCAGTTTCTCAATGCTACAAGTTACATTTTTACAACTGTAAACCAGCAGCATTGGCCAATCAGTACTAATTTAAACTTAATAAACTGTCACTTGTATCTTCAAGAAAGGTTGAAAGAGAGGAAGGCCGAGAAGAACATTAAGAGAGAGTAGAAGTCGTGTCGTATCTGAAAGTCAAAGAAAAGGCTCTGGAAAGGACCACATGGAAATTGCTCCACCGATAAAAGCCTGGCTCTTAAGTTGAAGAAGATTATCTTCAAGAAACGTGCTGCTGCTTTAGGCTAGGTTTACATGGCGCAATTTTTCCCGTATACCGTACACGAGATTTTATCGAATATAGTAGTGACAACAAAATTTGTATGACAACTTTGAAAATCGTTCACACGGCATCTATGCTGGAAAATCTCTTATTCGAGACAATGTTTTAACGTATACCGTAGGGTCTTGCCACCGGGAATGCGAGATTCTTGAAACGATTTTATCGAATGCGATGCTCAGTGGCGCTTGTGTTTACTTTGTTACGTTCACACGGGCAAACTGGTTTCTTGTATACGAGACACTCGCGGGGGCATACGTGAAAAAACCGAATGGACCTCGCACCGTGTGAACGGCCGTCTCGCATATGGTAAAACCTTATACGAGGAAATATCGAATCCAATAGTCGCCGTATGAACCCTTACACTTTTGAAATTGTAACTTGAAGCTTCGAGAAACCGGTTACTGGCTACGACAATACGCGATCGGCACGCTAGCTTTCTACTATTATATTGCGGGTTGCCAATAAACTGCTGTGTAGTGTGTATTTCAGCTGCGCAATGAGCAGAGCGATTTCTCTGCTATATAGTGGCTGGTCGCGGTTGGTCGTGGCTGAGCCTTTATGTGCGTTTATTGTTCTTATAAATGGGACAAACGCAAGCTTTACTTTGGCAACTTTAATATTTTGTTGTTGGCCACTGTCGTCCGACGTGGTGTAAGTTTGATAGGCCCATACGTATTAACACAAAAAGAGCTTGAATATAAAACTTAGGTTTTATTCATTTTCTACTAACCAAGACGTCGAAAGCGTGTAACGACAAGTGAGTATTACGTTAAGAAATGGATAAAAAAAAGTTTCCAGTAGACAATCATTACATCCACTAGTAAATGTGCCTACTTATTACAATTGCAGCAATTCTTCGCTCCATGTAATCGTCGGTTTGCTAATGACCATCAGTGGGACGTGGGTATGTGGTGACTACGATGACAGTCCTTGAGAACTTCCATGATTAGTGACTTGCTATATCATCTATAATCTGTACCATGATTTGCAGCCTTATTATACCTAAGTCCCACTGCAGTGCGGATTGGAAAATTCACACACACCATTGAATTGCCTCTTCTGTAATTCTGTATGTACTTTACACATTTGAAACTTACAATTAAAATTCGATAGTTACCAATACCAATAAAAAAGCATACGTACCAGTAAGTTGTTTATTGTAAGTTAAAGTGATATTGATGATGGATTAAGGATTAAATAAAAGGTACATTTAAAGTTACAAACGTGCTTTATAGCACAACTATTCGATATTAACTTCAGTTTTGTCCAACAGATTCCAAAGAAATACGATGACCGGAAAGGAATCTGATACTTAAGCAATCTCGTTTCTTTGGTGTTAATAAACGAAAACAATCGTGCTTCGAAATGAACACTCTGTCACGATTTCTTCTCTCTTCAATTCTGAAGACTTATTAAAGCTTACATTTATCTGCCTTTTTTAAAATTCTAAAATCTCATTTCACTTTGATTACTGTAAATAAAGTGCCGAGTTCCTTGTAGTTGTGTTTTTGCTAATACATTTCTTGTGTCTTTTATTAATATAGTAGGTACCTAACGTAAAATCTTTGTATAAGTATTTTAAAGTGAAAACTCCTTTCGAGCCAGAATTCGACGGGTCAATGGTATTAGAATCCTCTCTTCTTTTCAACCCGGGAAATTGGTACCGTAAATAACCTAAACTAGATTGTTTCCCTTGATTCTTATAGAGTCAAAGTTTGAGACACGTTCGGAATAAGAAGCTAATCTTTGTTACGAAAGGGACAATTGACTCAGAATCGAGGAAAACACCTCTGAAGCAGATCCTCGGAGCAGCGTGAATTGTTCGCAACTTTTCAGTTCTCAAACAAATAATCCTGATTGGACTTTAGTTTCCGTCAAAGGGTTTAGGAAGAACAAATACTAGGATAGATATCCTTTGAACCATGGGAACTTCGATATTGAAACTTTTTATTCAAGGTATTGTATTGATCTGTTTTACTTTTCTAATGATTCGTAAATTTACGTAGTGTTATGTGATTATAATGCGTATGAATTCGATATTTAACTTATTAAAGTTATTTTTAAATCGATAGCAAAATTATTAATCCAATAAATTGCGAAATTGGTTTTTGAAGATTATGCTCTACACCAATCAACATTCAAATGAACTAAATACAAACCCAAATATTTTTTCAAAATGAACTTATTTTTACGCAATGATATTTGCTGAATAGTGCCTAGCAACGCGTTATTACTAGGAATGATATATCCATCGATCTACGTCCATGTGAACAAACATAGATCAAAACTCCAACCCTCTCTGAGATGATGGATGTGAGTAACGGTTTTGTATCCACTATCACGGTGTGT
This sequence comes from Pandemis corylana, assembly GCA_949127965.1. Taxonomy (NCBI): domain Eukaryota; kingdom Metazoa; phylum Arthropoda; class Insecta; order Lepidoptera; family Tortricidae; genus Pandemis; species Pandemis corylana. The sequence continues at coordinate 6,676,285 of OX421866.1, read as the reverse complement.
TAGCTTTCCACTCAGTTACCTATAGAAACCTCTGGTAAACTGAAATTACAAGCCCAAGACTAATTCTTAGCTCGCCACAATTTGGATACGATCACTTCTATTTTGACAACGCTGACTAAAATAAACATAAATAATTCCATGTGTATTTGAATCACTTTTAATCACTACATAAAGGTCATCCCCCGGTCTTACATAAAGGTCTTTTAATCACTACATAAACTCACGGTTTGATGGTCGGACTTTCATGCGATTTTCATCAAAAGGTAAAGTAATTTGTCATTTTTTTTCTTTTTAAATTGGTTGAGATATGGCAACAATTGTAGCAGCGCCGAGATAGTATCTACATTGCACCCGTGCGACGCATGGGCGGGTCGCTAGTTACTCTTAAATAGATGAAAGAGGTCGTTTCATTTGGGGGTACTTTTCAAGGATAATAATTTGGGTAGACAGTTTAGATTTAAAATAACGCTAGTAGATAATTAATAGTTAGTACCTACGTCAACGGTTCGAGCAACAAACGGGCGTGCTTGGAAATACGTTAACATGTTTGTGCAGTGTTGGAGATAATGATACCTTACTCCGTGTGAGGTGACGTATGCTGTTTTGATCAAAAGCAATTTCAGAATGGAGTCTGACGCGGCTGTCTTGAGATCCGAGCGTGGAGTAACAAGGTAACAGATATGAATCCATTAACCCTGTGCCAAATTTTAGGCCACATTTGTCTATTTTTATCGTAATCAGTCAGATTGAAATTATATGAGACTTTGATTTTCTTTTCGCTTCTCGCATATCAAGAGTAAAAACTTTACATTTCTCAATAACTTACTAGTATTAATTGCAATTTATTTGAATTTGGACAGCTTTGCAATATTTCAGATTTACACAGTTTTACTTTATTATCTAATTATGAAAATACTTTTTTCAGCTGCCTTGTATGACACAAAAAATAAGTTTGTAATGTAGTACTTTTCATAACCCGCCCAACAAAAAGCATTTTTTTCTCTGAGTGGCCCTGTATCACCCTGCAAACGTGGGGTAGCTATCATAAATCAGCTGGCAAATAACGTCTGATGGCGTTCGTCTCGAAGCGATAAGTCGTAAACTACGGGTTGGATGCGACTGGGAAATGCGCGAGGTGACCCAATGGTCACTTGGGGTTTTTGCAGAAGCATTGTAATTTGTACGAGATAAGGAAAACGGCTGCTCATTTTTTGAGTTAAGGTACAGTGATTGATTGGACACTTTTTTATAGAGATATGGCTTGACACGTTTCGACAGCTTGTTCTCCGTACATAACCAAGTTACGTAACTGGCACTGGTAAAACCAATGTAGGATGATTAATTTAGATTTATTTAGGTTTAGGTGTAGCGGGAGTGGCCCTTGGCCCACCCCTAAGCCGCGAACATATTTGTTTTAATTTAGAAATAGTCTTTATTTTACCTTAAAATGACCTGGTTATGTGAAATAGTTATGTACGAGGAACAAGCGGTTTCGACTTGTTCGATATTACTATTAATGAGTCAGCTCTATCGTACTCAGCCGTATCGATCATACATATATCGCACCCTGAAAATCAAACCGTCACTAACCAAAAAACGCATTTTTTGGCAACGGACGTTTAAAAATCCAAAAATCAATATACATTTTTAAATTGGTTATTTTAAAGAAAAATACGAGTTTATTCATTTTATTAGCTACTTTTATGTACTAGCTTTCTACTAGAAATTAATTGGGTCTAATATATGTATTAAATACTGTAAAGAATCGAAATAAAAAAAATATAGTGTCATTTTTCCGTTTATTTTCACTAATCGCCAGTTTTCTGCTAATTTTACCAGTTTGTATCATTTGTGTTGGAAGTAAAAATGACACTATAGTTGTTCATTTTGGATGTCTTCATAGGAAAAAGTGATTATTTTAGCAAGTAATTGTAAACAAAAGATCTTATTCAATTTTAGAGATTATTTATTAAGTCTAGCACCTAACACAGCCAGTAAAATAATTCCACCAAAGTTTAAAAAGTAACAGAGTTTATGAAGTAAGAAAATATTACCGACTATAAATACCTAATAACATAGTTTTCTTCTAACAGACGCTCTTGGCCTCACGGAGGGGGGAAAAGTAACGCGTAGGCCGGTGCACCCTGGGCAACAAGAGTTAATTAATTTATTTTGTAAGTTAGTTAACTGTTGGCTAATATCCGACTGGGGGGGAGAGATGGTAAGATGAACCCGCAATTCATTGCGGGGGATCCAGCAATGAGCCAGCGGGTCCAGAAATGGACCTGCAGTGAGGGCGGCGCCTCTGGGCGCCTTTTTGACAGAGGTGAACCTGAGCCAAGTACCTGCAGGGAAAGGTGAGGGCAAGCCTTATTGAACGGGGGCGAAAGTTCACCGTCGGAGCGGTGCGACCAAGGGTTGCGATCGCGGAGCGGAGTGACTTCGGTCACTGCCGGTCAACACGTAACCCAGCTCGTGAGGTCGGACCCTGGGCCGCTTGTCTTTTTCAAGACAGGGGGCCGCGAGGAGTAAACCTCTATAAAAAATCCAGAGGGTCACACCCGCGGGTGCTTTTGGTGACGGACGCGATCATGCCTTCGGTACCGCTCTGCTTTCAGAGTAGTACATGAGGGTGTGAGAGCTGACGTGAGGGTCGGCGGGCATAAGCCTGCCGTCGGAGCGGTGCGCCCCGTAAGGGACGGGATCGCGGAGCGGCGTGGCTTCGGCCACTGTCGGTCAACACGTAACCTGGCCCTTGGGGTCGCAACATGGGCCGCTGTCTTTTTCAAGACGGGGGCCACGAGGAGACAACCTCTATAAAAAATCCAAGCGTCACCAGCGGGGGAGGGCGGGTTTTCCCAAACCTGCATTGCACAGGTGCCGCGAAGAGGGAACCCCATCCCGGGGTGGTCGTGGGGCGTCGCGGTGACACCGAGTGCTCCCGTAAAGCCTCACATACGACTGAATAGGGAATCCGTGTGGTTTTTACTGGGTATGCCTGCCGTCGCGGGAGAGCCCCACATACACACGGTAAACCCGTACCAGGCGGATGCATAAGGCGCATTTTCCACACCATAAAAAAAAGGCGAAAGCTTCTAAAGATATTGATTTACGCAGGCCATATGGAGCTAGACTGGAACTGGAAAGACGTATCTTGAAAATTTTCAGCAATTTCCGGCATATGTTTTTCTTCAGACGATGATGACTTGAATCGAGGTTCATTACAGTCTACCTTGAAGAAAAAAAACGGATTAATACTTGTACGAACAAAATTACCTCGCTATTCCGCTACACACGTGCAAGATAGCAAAGCCTGTGCTAAATATACATGTTTTTATATACAATCCCTTCCTCCTCTACTGCTACATAAAACATAGGTACATAAAGTCCACAAACTCAACTACCCCTACAGCACACAAAACACTGAAGCGATTCAATCCCTCTACTAATAATAATTGTGTAATCTGTGACAGAATATTATACCTTCACATCATATCTTAGTTTCTGCAGTTGTGGTTGCATTAATTTCTTTAATGATTGTCCTAAATTTCTGCGGTCTTGAGTTCCGTTGCAACGTTTTTAACTGTAAAAAAATATATTTATACCTACACCCTTTAAAGTTGAACTCTGATGAGGAAAAATGACATTAAACGATAAAAACATTGTTGCATTTAGTTACTCAAACAATGAATCAAATCAACGCAAATTGAAATTAACTTTTCATTTGAACCTTGCTGACACAATGATCAAGAGTCAAATTCAAATGTACTGCTTAAGTAAAATCGGCGAGAATTTAAGAAAACCGGCATTATTCTCAAAATAACAAGTTTAATAAGATAAAACGGCCATTATGACGAAAAATATTGAAGCAAAATTGTCATTAAACCGTTAAAAACGTTTTATTTCATTACTATCTTTCCCAAATACTAGACGAAAATTGTCTTTAAACGTAAAAAGTCAGAAAAACATTGAACGGAGAGCGCATTATGGTACTGAATTAAATGCAAAATGTTATTAAGCACATTATCCCACTTTACTATCAACTAAAAGTAACAAATACTTGCGAAAAACTGGCTCTAAAATGAAAATAACACTGTTGCTTTAAGTAAAAACTTTGTTATGATACTAGATTAAAAAATGAAAATGACACATTATTGATAGAAACATTAGTCCATTTAGGAATATTATCAAATACTAAAGGAAAAACGTTACGAAACAAAAAAATACGCTATTGCTTTTTGTTTAATCAACATGTTGAGTCTGAATTATAAATCAAGAGTGACACATTATTCATAGATACATTATTCCGCAAAATAAATATCGTACTTACCGATCAATTTCATCGAAAATCGTCGCTAAACCAAAAATGACAGACTTCCGCAAAGTATTCGGTGTAATACGTTTAGCATCCCCGCCACTAATGACAATATGTCGCTGTTCCAATGCCACACTCGCGCATCCCCTCCAATATCCAAAACAACACTAGTGCCCTCTGTGGCAGCTAATGGAGTTAGAGCGACGGGTGTCTTTGCATTGCACGCTTTGTAACTTGAATGGCTAGATGGCGTTGATAACTCAAAATATCGAAATTTCGTATAGTGACGGTTTGATTTTCAAGGTGCGATATACATTCATACATTAATCACGTCTTTATCCCTTACGGGTTAGGCAGAGCCTAAGGTACCAAGTCCTTTCTTTAGGTCACGTTTAGCATGATGGTGGGCGTATAGGTGGAAAAGGCAATCAAAATAGTGATGGGCTGCAATCCGCATCACCAATAATAATGATTCCTAAGTTAAGTATCGTATCGATACACACATACACATACACAAATCACGTCCTTATCCCTTACGGGGTAGAAAGAGCCTAGGGTAACAAGACCTACAGGCCACGTTTAGCAAGACACTGAGGACGTAGAGGTGGAAAGTGGAATCAAAATAGTGATGGGTTGCTAGCCGCATCGCCTATAACATGATTCCTATGATTTTCGCCCATTCCCTCAATGGGTTTTTACCATTTGCGCGGGAAGAGAAGCAACTGGTACATTCTATGTTTTTTCTTTGCTCCCAGACCAATCGAAACCGAGAAATCGAGTCGAATTTCTGTAATCTTTATATACAGTCATGCCTTACTCAATTTAGAATGCCTTCTTCTCACAAAAGTTTCGAAACAGAATAATGATCAGCTTTTTCCAACAGGCGTTATACATTGTAGTGGTGTCTACGTATAATGTAGAGCCTGTACCCATTGAAACATAATTTAACTTATTTTATAATGAACCTACATTCAAAACCAAATCATTAAAATGATTAAACATTTGCTCCGTTTGCAGTTGAGAGTGATTATCTCATAAAGCTAAATGTAGGCAATGGGACATCATTATTGCCACTGCCGACCGCATTCACAGTCAGAATGGATTTAGTGCATGCAAGTGAACTCGTGGCGGTAATTCCTTCATTGATAGCGGCCGGAAAATCACTGGATGAATAACCATGATTGGTAATACTATTGTTAACCTTTCGGTGAAACTGAACGGGTTCGGAAAATGTTCAATGGTGTACAAAAGTATCAAAAATAAAATAAAATGTCTTAAATAAAATAAATAAAGAAAGAAATAAAATTTCTTGATTCATTTGATAGTACCTATCACTTGAAAAACAGCGCCTTCTCTCGTCCCTGGTGAGCAGTAGATGTTTCATGGGGGTTTGTAATTGTGTCGTACAGACACATCATTCAAACAGATGACGCTTAGCGACAAAAATTCGCATAGTAACAAAAGGTCACGTGACAGTTAGTAACAGGTAGGAAAATTGGGAGACTACCCACCTGCTATGGGTGGTGTAGGGGTATAGCACGCGTCACGGAATGACGAGGATCCGGGTTCGACTCCCGGCCATAGCTTTACTTTTCGGATTTTTCTATGTGTTCTAATTTTCATTGACATTTAGAAATTTACAAAAGTATCATTCAGTGAACGATGTTTACTTTACGTGTATGGCTTTAAAATGACGGTAGCATTGAACTTGCCTTTGAACTTGCATATATGCTGCTTTATGTTTAATGAAATTGGTATTGATGCTTCGGTGTCTGTACTAAATTGAGTATGTTTTCTGGTTAACATAAAAATAAAGCATTTTTGCAAACCATAAATACTTTGCTCGGAAAGCCAGTGCACAAAAAACTAGTTAAGCAAAAATGACATATTTTAAAGAACTCTACAGTCATAATATGACATATAATAATATGACATTATGTACCTACATTTTATGATGGCGTCGTTTGACTTTGAAATCAAAAGATGACAGGGACTGTTTAATTTATGAAAGATCAATTGCTTCCCCAACAGTTTCAGCCAAAACAATTACGAAGTCCGTGACAAGTAAATTAAATTGCAAATATTGGGCGTTCTATTCCAGGCGTTAATTTACTTGACACCGAAATAGTTTGCATAAAACGGGTAGAACAAATACAACACAATAAAAGAGTAATACATAGATAAATAAAATAAATATTAGGGAACAATTCACATAAACTGACCTAGTCCCAAAGTAGGCGCTAGTAAGGCTTGTGTCATGGATACTAGACAGCAATATACTTAATATGTATAGAGAAATACATACTTAAATAGATAGAAATCCATGACTCAGGAACATATTTGTGCTCATCATACAAATATATGCCCTTACTAGGATTCGAACCCGGGATGCTTGCTTCGCAGGCAGGGTGACTACCAACTAGGCCAATCGCGTCGTCAAATGGACGTACGTAGGTAGTTCCTCACCCACCATTTAAAACTCCTAATCAAATATATATAACTTCTTTCAACATCAAACTTTAGACAATAAGAAGCAGGCTCGTTATTCTATTATTTAATTAATTTTCCCTTTTTTTAGAAACTACTAACTATGTTGGCAAATTAGAATTTTATAAACAGAACAATCTCCTATGTGTAACGTCACTGTTACTACGTCGACATTGGCGAAATACGCCTTGCTGAATTAAAGCAAGGGTGAAAGCCATTAAAAAGAATACGTAGGTAGTTAAGGAGAAGGAAAAGTTGAAACGTGCTTGAGTATCTTGCGATAGAAATTGTGAAAAAGGGGTCTCGACTTTTTTAAAAGGACTTCTACCGATAACTATGTACTTGGAAAGCCATAAATATTCACATTAACATAGTATATTTTATTGATACTAGTATAAAAGTAGGGATCACATTCTTGCAAGAAGTCGAACATTAAGTTTCGTGTCACGAAAAATATTCAGAATTTCAAATAGACCTACTCGACGTTATGGAAAAAGTTTCGGGCGGCAAGGGACATGACAATCTAGATAGAATACCCTCATATTTTGCGTGGAGTGTGTCATAAGTGGAGTTAAATTGCAAGTAGCGTGTTTGGATCAATACAGTGTATTTGTATATTTCAGATTACAAATTTCATTTTTTTTTAGAGCAATGCTGTAAAATAAAAACGTACATTTTAATCGATAGTGGGAGTGGGGTGGGGGATCGGCTGGGTAGGCAGCGCATACAAATTGTGGTGTGATACGCACGCTGCCTTCCGCTGTCTAGCGACCCACATTGCACGCCACTGGCCATATATACACATATCACGTCTTTATCTCTTACGAGGTAGATAAAGGCCTAACAAGACCTACAGGCCACGTTTAACATGATTGTGGGTGTATAGGTGAAAAGTGGAATCTAAATAGTGTGATGGTTGCCAGCCGCATCGCATCGCCTATAACAAGATTCCTATGATTTTCGCCCATTCCCTCGATGGGCTTTTATGGAAGAGAAGCAACTGGTACATTCTATGTTTTTCCTTTGGACCAGCATGGAATGCCACTGGCCATAGATAATGAAATGTTTATTCAAATGGTGAGCCTATTTTGCTACATTACGAGTATATTCATAAAAAGTACAAACTAATGAAACAAACTATGTTATACTCGTAAAATAGAAATAAAGAATAAAGAAACGTTTATTGTTTAAAACTCTGTACAAAATCGTTATAACAATTTTTATAAATTTCAACAGTTTGTCCATTCCGGACGCACAATATTAAGGTTGTTAATATAATAAAGTATTTCTATCTTAGAAATACTTTTAACGAAACTTTCACAATATTTATTATTTTTCTACTCGCATAAAATTTGACGTCATGTCTGTTTACATGAAATTTTCGCGGCATACGATGTCTAAAATCAGAGTAAACAATTCGTTGCTCTGGTTCTATGCAAAATTCTACTATTGAATTTTTGTTAGAGTTTAACGAACTGTATGACATATTCAGATGCAAATGTTGTAATCCCCACAGCCGCTGTAGCCGGCGCTGACGTCAAATTACATATAAATGTAACCAAAGGGTTTTAAAAAAATGCTTAGAAATAATAATACAATTCCCGTTAAAAGCTTGTGCTTGAACGATTACTAATACCTCTAATGTTTTATAATTTTAATAGTAAATTTGCATATAAGCCCCAAGCTGTGGTAGATAATTTAATACAAAAGAGAAAATTTAAATTCAAACACATAAATTAGAAAACGTTCTAACTAATTAACTTTCTGAACGACACTGAAAATTAGAACACATTGAAACATCCAAAAAGTAAAGCTATGGGCGGGAATCGAACCCGGATCCTCGTCATTCCGTGACGCGTGCTATACCCCTACACCACCCATAGCAGGTGGATAAGCCGTCAAATGTTTCTATCTGTTACTAGCTGTCACGTGACTTTGTTACTAATGCGATTTTTGTCGCCAAGCGTCATCTGGCTGTACACAATTACACGTATAGCTTTACTTTTCGGATGTTTCTATGTGTTCAGTGTCGTTTAGAAATTTAATTTCTAACGGTAAAACCGTAAAAGTAAACAAAAAATTAAAAAGTAAAAAAAAAAACTTGATTTATTTGATAGTATTTTTTTTTAATATGAATAGGAAGGCAAACGAGCAAGTGGGTCACCTGATGGTAAGTAATCACCACTGCCCATAGACACCCGCAACCCCGGAGGGATTGCATATGCGTTGCCAACCTAGAAGACTAAGATGCAATGCCTCTTGTGCCCGTAATATCCCCGGCTGTCTTACTCTCCACACCGGCACACAGCAGTGCAAGCACTGCTACTTAGCGGCAGTATTAGCGAGTAAGATGGTGGTACCGATCCGGACGGACCTTGCACAAGGCCCTACCACCCTAATTACCCACCCCACCCTACCCCACCCTAATTAACTTGAAGTTATATGGATACGATTATTTGTTTTAATTTTAACACCATCTACAACATATTAATGAAGGTCATCGCGCTTTAAGCTTAAATTCACACTTAATTCCTTCAAATCAAAGTTTAGCGTTTAAATCATGGAATCAGAACCGTATCTCTATTTAATTAAAATTTTTACATAATGCTGGTGAAACGGGCGGGCGAGGCGTTAGCGAAATTGAAATGACAAAAATGTTCAATTTATTCCATGCCTTTTATTTTAGTAGGTAGGTATGTAATTAATGTGGCTAGCATTTTACTTGATAAAAGTTTCCAATGCTAGCGAAATACGACGGAATTTAGCTTGCTTTGATAGTGCGTGACAAAAAACGCATTGTTTGATGAAGGCGCGACTCCACTTAGTTTCTTGCCCGCATGTAATGAATAGATAGTATGGAATTATATTTATGACACGTTGATATTTGCAGCCATATTACTTCGAAAATAAGGCACTGTTTTTGTTTAAGTCATAGAAACGATACTAACCACACGTGTCGTTTGAATTGAGCAACATAGCGAATTAAAAAAAACGAAATGTTTAAAACTGAGCTGAAGTAGAGCGTAGAAAGTAGACAAAGAGAAACTAAGATACTTAATTCTTATGGAATTGTTGGAAACTGAGACTGAAGTAAAGCGTAGAGAGAAGTCAAAGAGAAACTAAGACACCTTAATTCTTATGGAATTGTTGTCATGTAAAATCTGACAGTTGACAAGGTGACATCCTCATTTAATTTGTACTCTTTGTTGTCGTACTCTACCTTGTAGGCTTCACAATGTCGAGTGGCAAAAATTATAATTATAATTTTAAAAGCCCGCGCAGGTTCCTGCGTCGTGCTGAAACGCTTTACGTGAGATGCGTCGTGAACTTAGTCATCCTGAAAATGGTCTCCTGAAAAGGCTGAAACTAGCCGTACCCGGCCTATTAGCCGTTAATTGTTAATTTTTATACAACCTGTCTTACGGGAGATTATGTAATTACTTTTTGCTAAGTCATTTAAATGTTAATCATTGAATTTTGAATTTAATATATATCGATGATGTTCCTTCTGATATTATGAAGCCCAATTCCTCAATTCAAAGCTCGTTTGCCTTCCTATTCATATAAAAAAAAAAAAAAAAAAAAAAAAAAAAACAGTAATAAAGTAAAGGATAGTTTTATGAGAGTCCGCCTATAAAATTCCATCTCCGTGTGTGCTACTGAATGAAAAACGAGGGTATGATAGATAGACGGGCAAACAAAAAGAAGTTTTACGGTAATGGTGGCCTAAAAGTTTAGTGTTATCTTCTATTTATCGTAAAGGTGCGTTTCCACTGAAGCGATTCTGAGTCTGGTCGCGCAGAATCGATAAATCACACAAAAAAAGAGTAAATACATAATGTATACCAAACTTCTCGTCAATAGAGAGTGAAGATACTAGAAATACTAGAAGTGAGTCAAATTTGATTTGCAAGATTTGACCCAAAATACATAACAAGTAAAATATAAACTTGTTGCAAGAAGAGCATGGTTTTATTAACCTACGAATAATAAAAAGGTTTTAACTGTAAAAATATGAGAGAATTTTTATAAAATATAACAAATGATTTCGTAACATTAACACAATATCGAGTTGGGACCTTTCGTTAGTTTTCCTAATCTAACTCAAATAAAACTTGAACAGTGTCTGAACCCACATCAAACTTTGGTAATTACTCTCACACTCGACATTACGGAATAGGCTGTTACGATAAAATACGATGTGGAATCGTATAGAAATCCTGACCACACTTGTTTTATTTTTACATGTATAGAACATGGTTACCTCTTTACTATTTGCTCGCTTTATTGATACGTAAATTTAAAATGATTTTCTCTTTATGTATCGCTGTGATAATATTTGCTTTAGCGAGACGCATACAAAATATTTAACAAATTTTGCTACCACATGTTTGTAACTTTTTATGGGGAAGTTGAAACAGTCTCAAGTCAACATTAACTAGAACCTGTCAAAGCGAATGAATTTGTTAAGGAATTTAGAAATAATTAATTAGTCTCAAATACACTTAGTTGCGGAGAGCGCCATCTAGGGTAATCGCGGCAAACCACTATTGGTGGAGAGCGAAAATCTGATGCTAGCAAGCTAAGTTAATAGTACAATTTTAAGAAATAGAGGGCGTTAGTGGTTATACAAAATTACATAATTATTTAATTATAATAGAAAATAGATAGAAAATTAGTAGCCATATAAGTAAAGAGAATGCTAGTGCCAACATTATTATGTAATCAAAATATTATCCACAAATAATCTATACAGGCCCGGAAAACACGAGAGTTTGAATGATAAACATTTGTATTTATTATGAGGAAATTATCGAAAACGCAAGGAAAACAGAATCGGAAACAGTTAGAGTATATTATTAAGTACATTCAGTAAATATTTCATCGATATTGGTACAAAGATTAACTAGTAATTAGAGAGTAAAGATACCAAAATTATGTAAGTGAATTCTGGAATTAGGATTTGAAGAGCTGAAATTATACACATATTAAATACGGGAAAGAGGGATTTGCGAATTAAAATTAATGGAAATTAAAATGAGTTAATTAAAAAGCATTATTAAAGTAAGGAGATAATTAAAAGTAAATTAAAAGTCATGAAACGAGATCAATAGTGCAAAATGGCGGGTGTGTCCAATGTGCTCAAAGTGCTTCATGTGCCTGGAGTGCCTAAAGTGCTCAAAATCACTGGCCAAGGTTATAAAAGGGAGCGGGAAATTTGAACGGGGCTCATTATTTTTAGGATTTTGTAGAGTAAGGTTGAATTAATTTTAGATTTTTGAAGAGGTACGTTTATCAAATTACTGATTTTGAGAAAGTAGAGTCAATTAATTCCCTGATACGGTCATTTTTATATTGGGATTTTCATATTTGATTTTAATTCGGGTTATTTTGAGTTGACCGTAATGCTGTAAATTTCCATATAAAACAAATCAATTTACAAGAGTTACTTTGGGGATTGTATTTTAGTATTTTAACGTAATTTTATATCATTCGCAGAGTGAGTATTGTCTAATAGTTTTATTCTTCAGGACTTCAGGTGGAGAATAGTTTGCTATTTTCATAGTAGTAAATTATTTTCTAGTGTAATTTATTATTGAAATATTTAAGTCAAGTTCCTTCTAGGGGAACTAAGTTTCTGTGGGATTGTAATTCGCTACCTCTGTAGGAAGTGGATTATTGTCTTACGCTATTTTGTACTAACCCATTATTTTCTGTGTCATTCCCACCTCTTCAAACTCGCAGCGTCAGGGATTTAATTTAAAAGTAAGACTGGCCGTAATCTGGCGATAATTTCTCGTCCAGAGCCAAAGCACAGTTCGATATCCCTGATAATTCGCATTTCGAAACCCAACGGTGCCAACGTCAGAATGCGATATGCGAGTCTTCGCTGCAAGGGTGAGCTTGCAGGATTTGATCCTGTCTAGGCAGGGTCAAGTTTACATACTCACACGGTTTTCTGATGGACTGCGTCTGATATTTGTACCATGGATTTGGGCTGTCGTAAGACGCATCTCATCAGGCGTGAAAGTTATCAGAAAGTCGGTTCATTATCTATAATATTTATATACACACAATGTAGGTATCCTTTCCGCTGGTTCCCTCCTCTTAGGGGCTATATTGCCAGGGGACTAGCAACATTTAGGCCGACGTGTTAGGGACCCATAGGAACACACCATCTTTTGCTGTTAGGAGATTAGAAGATTTGCATTGCACCTCGCAAATCTAACATTACACTAAATGTAAATAAGGGTCGTTCCCTAGAGTTGCTTTACCTACAGAGCTAGGGGTCTCGGACAAGCTTAAAGTACAAATTTAGGAATGTTAGGGAAGTAGGCAGGGACCTTTTATAGGGCTTAGTTAGCAGAGTGATTCTTACACCGGATGATCTCTGAAATACTCACCACATGATTAACTTAAACATGAGGCCAATCCTCCAGATTGATTTTCATCACAGAGCTAGTTTAGACTAGAGTCATACACACCTAATATATTTGGAAATATTTCCAGCTTAGTAATTAGTTAAAGTGTAGTTTTGTTAAGTTAGTTTATTTATAAAATTTCGATTTAAGAATGGTTGTTTCAATACATGACTGCTAGCACAAGGTCGAGTTTAAAATAATAAGTTGACTGAATATCTAATATAATCAGTTATTCAACATATCTTATAAAATAATAGATGGATTAAATTATAAAAATTCAGATTCCGCATAAAAGGAAGTAATACTAAACCAGTGAGTACAGAGAACTCCGTTGAGAATTCTACACCACGAGGGGGAATATCCAACATAAGCTGTAGTTACTTGAATTGTATTTAATTTCATAAATAAAACAAAGAAATGTTTTATTCTGTCTATTATAGAAATACTACTATAATGTCATACCTTCTAGTGTTCAGAACCTTGAGATAACCATTCTGCAGTATAATATCCTTAGGCTAAGTTAGAAATAATAGTCAATATTTATAAGTATAACCACTTTCGTTAAGAACTCTTTATGTTTCATTCCCGTTATAAACTATTAACAGAAAGTAAAGAATAGTAAACCTTAGTTATAAGAAAACTGTCATTGACATCAAAATGAGGTCAAGGACCTGTTATCATCTTAATAATAATAAAGTATGGTAAAATCTGAATAATAGAATGAATAGTCATAATATCTATAGAGGATAATAATAAATCAAATAGTTATTGAAAGTAGAGTTCTGTAGAGTAGAAACTGTGTCAGTATTATAGAACTTTAATTAGCACCATTGTTAGTGCCTAGTTTTCAGCAACATGATTCTTCACGAAGGATTATTTTGTTAGCTGGTGGCGTAGGGGTGGTAATAGGGGAAGGATGGAGTTCCACCCGGGGCCATTGTGGCCCCGGTACCTTCTGCAATACTGATACATTTATAGTCTAAGAATAGTGCAGCTAGGTAGTAAATGCATTAGGTAATTTTTAGTGTTTTCAAATGTTAGGATTCTTTCTTGCTTTTCACTTAAAGTTCTTTGGGTTACTGTACGTTTAATCACAATGTAGGTCCTACAAACGCTAGACGAATCACCCGGCCAAGGTGTTGTTAAGTTGTATCTTAATTATTGTTAGGTTATGTTAGGTTATTTCTAGGTTAGGTGTTAGATTAATTAAAAAGTCCAAAAAACCCAATATTAAGTAGACCATACATTGGGGGGGTTACAATTTGAAGGTTACCGTGACCAGGATGTGAATAGCAATAATAGGATATGAATAGCATTACTAGAACTTAGTGTAAGATAATTATGAAGTCTTAGGTATATTTATTTAGATTCATTTAGATGTGTTTTGAGATTAAAGTGAGTATGTACAAGACTAGAATAACTACTTAAGTTTCACTGAAACTGGTCTGAACACTATTAGATTTTAGTTAACTAAAATAGTCCCAACTAGTTACTTATTTTAGTTGGCAAATAGTATGATAGGTTAGTCTAGAGTTTAGGTCTTATCTTGGTTAAGTTGAGTGGTTGTTTTCTGTTAAGCAACCACAATTTGCTGTTCGTGAAATGGAGGTGAAAGTAAGAAAGAATATTTATAAATAGGATGACGAACACAAATAAACTAAGTAATAAGTGTACTAAGTAATAAGGACTTTAATAGGAATAGGTATACAGGTTTTCACTAGGTAGGCTGAGGAATCTTTTAGGTAGCACTTCACTGAAGAGTGTTTCACTTTATATCACTGTAATCCATCCTGAAAACGTAAGAAGTCAAGTCTTGGCTGGCTTCTCGTAGAACTATCAATGTGCGGTGGTTATTCTGCAATCCATGGTTGTAGACGCTTCGTGTGATCACTTAGATCGTAATTGCAATTATCTGTTGTTCCAAGTCAGTTTCTTGAAGTCCAACTAATTAAAATATGAAAGAAAACAATTAAGTCGGACAAGCAATTTAGTCGGCCGCCATTTTGTCAAAAGTAGAGTAATGTTATCAATAGGAAACGATTTTGAGTCACGTGATATTTGAAGTAAAAGTCAAAGATGGCGTCAATTGACCAATAGCATCGATCCCTCGAGTATTAGAAACTGATAAGAATGTTGTAGCAGGTGTAGTCAGATGGCGCCATAGTCGCATTTTAGTAGGAGAAATCTGATAAGTGATAGTGATAATGGTCTGATAAGATAATTGATAAGATAATCAATAACGTTGAGGTTATGTATGAAAGGCATTACAAAACGATTGAAGTCATGACAACGTTGTCATACTAATGAAATGTTGATAGGGAGTAATATTTGATGAGTAAATTTAAATGGATTGGCATACATGCCTATTTAAGGAAAATCATCAAACTAAAATAGATATTAAGTGGATCTGTTCTGAGGACTGATAGCAAATTATAAACTAAGCTAAGACAAGGGTCGTTCATATATTTTGTTGGAAAGTACTAAAAAAATAATTAGTTAATTTTATTATCACATGGGAAAACTGAATGACTGGTCATGGTAGATATTGGAATTTGATTGTTACTAAAACAACCAATTCAATCCATGGAACAAAATTATGTTAAAGCTAGTTGCAGTAGGCAGGCATTTCATTTGTTTAAAATGTTAAGAGAGGTACCATAACTCAACACAAGTTTAAGCTTCAAAACATGTGTGATTCCAGTTTTAGAAAGTCAAAACTATTTATGCATTCAAGCGCAAACCGTGCATAGAATAAGTAAAGTATTTTCATGAATATCAAAACAAGATACATCAAAAATCGGTTTAGCTTTTTGGAATGGCATTCTCTAAGCATGAACAAGCAAAGACATAGAAAATGTAAATACAAGTCTGTAAGCTTGCAGCAGTGCTACCTTAGCGGTGATACCTTAGTGGTTAGTCATTTTGGATTTGGCAAGATGTTTTAATTAAAAATAAAAATAAAAACTAGAAAATAAAGGCATTTAAGTGTAACATAATTGTCTGATATCGTTAATTTATCATAATAAAGTCATAAAGAGTCCAACTAGAAAGAATAAAATTATTTTTGAATTATGCAGTATGAGGTTGGACCCGATTGACATAAGTAAATAAATAACTTTAATTAAGAACAACAACACAGATAACATAAGTAGGCAGATTCAGTAGGTAAAGTATAGTATGTTTATTGCAATAGGAGGTAACAGAGAATAACTCACAAGAAGTTTTATTAGTTTAGTAATGATTGTTAATTACAGTTATTCGCATACTCAATGTTTAATGGAGATCATGCCAAAATATTAAATTTATTTTGAAATAAGGTAGTTGCATAAAAGTCGCAGGCAGACAACATAGTGCAAGGGGTGATGGTACAGATCTTGAGAACTTCATGGGTATAAGGTCGTAACTTTTTGCCACTCCATCTGTGCATTTGAGTGCTCGCATTCGGGCATGTTTGAACGATTGAACTTAAAACTCGACAATACTGTTCGAACTTCCAGACAGTTGGGGCATCTGTAAACAAAATAAATGTTAATTTCTTTTATATGCAACAGACAGACGAGGTACAGAAAATGAATTGCTATGTTCAATTCAATGTCATAGATTATTATAGTTATATCAGGTTATAGTGAGATTATTATATGAAGGAAATTACAGGATTAGATAGTCGGTCATGAGAACTTCTTAGAGCAAATAGGCTAGCAACACATTGGTTTTACAAATGTATACAGAAGAAAGATATGTTTGTTTGTTTACATTGAATATACTACGAAACTGGATCTGGTACTGATTCAGTACTGGACCGATTTGAATAAATTCTTTCACCATTAGAATCCTACGTTATCCCTGATGAACATAGGTTATACTTGATTCACGCAGACAAAGTCGGAGGCAGAAGCTTGTTATATATAACTACTATTGAAGTCGGTCAAGATAATCAATGAAATAGTAACAAACATCAATGAATAGTAATGATTTGAGTGTGACTATTGTTACCATGCCACATTGTTACTCCTACATACAAGTATGAAAGCTCATCGCACAAAAGTTTACTCTATTTTAATGTAAATTTACCTGGTATTATAACTGTTAAATTTCAACTTGAACAGAGTCCTAAATATAGTGAACAATCAGCAGGACTAACAGATGTTTACCTTACATACATATCATCACGCTTTAATTTTCGTAGGGGTGAACAGAAACTACTTTGTACCATTTGCTACATGTCTAACATAGTTTACCATGTTATAGAATAGATATTATAATGGCTATAAATAATAAAAATAGATTATTGGTTAAGGAAACTTACTGTAGAAGTTCAGTAGATCGGATATCTACAGGTTTCATTTAAGTTCGGTTGTCAACCTAAGATCCTTAGTATATTTGCATTTGTAAACAAATGACAGTTCAAGGGGTGTGAAGGCCAATTGCATTCTTGTTGTTCACGTTAGAATTTTGGTTCTTTGGCACATTTTAGTACCCATCTTGATTACAATCTGGAAATAGAAACGAACAATTATTGATTAATAAGTGACAGGGACACCAGTAGTTAAATTTAGTCCATTCCGAAACGAAATAAAAGTTCCAGTCACTATAGTAGCAACTAAGAGTGACTGAGGAAATGTATGTTCAGAAAATAAATAATAAAACAGGTGAATAACCGGTACTAACCTGTAACACAACAAAGGATAGTTGTTGATTTAGTTCACGTTTCCGATAATGATTTATAAAACATTTTGATTGAATATGAGATATCGAATCACATATTACTGGGTACATTCTCATATTAGCTTTGTTCACATTTAATTTATGAGAAGAACGTTGATATCGATCTACGAAACGATATAAGTATCAATCAATAACGGTTGATGCGCGGAACGGCAGGCATAGACAAATACGCTAGAGCTAGAAACCTTTTAAAAATCGTGACAGCTGGTCGCAGTCAGAAAAGCAAAGGGGTTTGCACCCATGCAGTAAAGTCCTAGGATAATTAAATGAATTATAATTATCAAAGGCTGTAGAAATATTTTATGACATGTTTTAGCGTTGACAAGTAGTGATCGTGCGTGACAGTTCAAACAGTTAATTAATGAAGGAGTAAAATGTAAATAAATTAAGTATGTAGTGTAATAAGTAAGTAATTCCTGGCAGTTTCTGAGGGATATCATTGACCGTAATACCGTACAACGTTGCCGAGAGTTTGTCACAGGATTTTAATTATATCTTTGTTATTTTGATATTGGCGAAGTTGTCGTCGCTGTGTCGACTTGATGTGCCACGACTAGGAATAGGAAGAAGAAGTATGAATTAAATGACAATCCCGACACCGGCAGAATCATCAAACATTTTATGGAACCATATTCATATACATTGAATTGATTAAGTATTAAATAAGTTTGAAGTCTATTCGCGGTTAAGGAATTTTAAGGGTAAGGTCAAAGAAAATTATTATTGATGTGAGATGTGTATTCTATTAATCGAACAGATTTAATAGGTATATCTATGTTAGGAATACTGAAGGCCAAGTAATTAATTCATTATCAATAAATCATCACAGATTCTTTAACATTCTAAGCTCAATAGGTTGTTAAATTATATATAGTTAAGTAGAGAATTTATTAAGGTCTGTCCCACAGTTGATCAGTCAGTCAGGTCAGTGCATTCTATCTGAATGGGACGAAAATACATTTATCAAAATTGGATTAATAAAATCGTAGGAATTATATTATAGGCGATGCGGCTAGCAACACATCACTATTTTGACTCCACTTTTCATCTGGGCACCCACAGTCTTGCTAAGCATGGCTTTTTGTCTTGTTACCTTAGGTTCTGTCTACCCCGTGGCGGATGGAGACATGATTTATGTCTGTTTTGTTTGTGTTGTTTGGATTAATAAAGGTAGATTACAGAGTTAGTGGGACAAACGAAGACAGCAAAGAGGTGTTTGACAATAAATGTTTGAGGAACGAAGGGGTGTTATAGGACATATATTTAATTATTGAATTAAGTTGAAAACAGCAAGAGTTGTTTGACAATAAATGTTCGAGGAACGAAGGGGTGTTATAGGACATATATTTAATTATTGAATTAAGTTGAAAATGGCAAAGAGTTGTTTGACAATAAATGTTCGAGGAATGAAGGGGTGTTATAGGACATGTATTTAATTATTGAATTAAGTTATTACCTATGAATAGAAAATAAGTGTTGAGTGAATAGGGGCAGGATTAATAATTGCTAATTTTAAATAATAAGCAAATAGATTAATTTAAGTCATTATAAGTAAGTATGGTATTAAAAAAATATGACTTAAATAAGCTAGGTAAATGTAAGTTTAATTAGGAAACTTAGTTTAAGAGTGGTTAAAAAGAAATAGGGATTCTTCAGTTATGATATTAGTTAAGACAATTAGGGGTGAATTTTGTGTGTTACTATATTAGGAGAAATTAGGAAACATTAACAGATTTAAATAAGAAAATAATAATAATAATAATAATAGTTAAAATTTTGTAATGTTATCTTAATAATTAATATAAATGGTTTTAAATTGTATCGGAATAAAGGCTAATAATAATAATAATTAGGAAACAGAGTTAAAAATGCCTAAATTTATTGTTGTCACTGACAGTATAGGAGAAAAGAAGTTTTGAGGTAATTATATTAAGATTGAGACTTAGTTAATAGTTTAGTGTGACGGGGGTGAAACATAACGGTTTCATATGTATATTGGTTAAAGTTTTTGATATTTGATTATCTCTTATTTAAGTTAGAGATAGAGAAGCATGTTAGCATTAGAGGGAGTATGTAATAAAGTGAAAATAATTGTGAATTTAAAATGGCTAATTTCACCAAAACTGTGTATTGACTTTTGAAGGCAAAGAGCTCTTTTAGTATATAAGTTAGAAAGAAAAGATGTTCGTTTTACTTAGAGAAATGATGTTTTAGTCGACCGGAGTGTAACTCGAAGTTAGGAGATGGATAGAGGATGGTATAATGACAGAATTGTGATAGAGTGGCGCTATGTTAGAAGAAGAGTGTTCAAAAGTAAGAAAAGGTAAATAAACTATCATATCTAAAAGCTAAAAATGAACCATTTACTGATAGTTATTCTAGAAACAGTACACTGGCAAAAGGACTATTTGTTAATAGGTGTTAGGTTTAAAACCAAAAAAGATATTTCCTCAAAATATCTAAGGTTGTGATTGACTTAACAAATGGTTACTTTACTCTACTCGTCGCACAGAACTAAGAATTTACACTACACATGCGCCAAATTTGGATGTTGTTTGTGTCAGGCTGGAACTCTAGGGTAGATGGAGATTTAATGGGGAATAAACACTCTAGCCAAGCGAAAAAAAGCATGTCAAGGATTGCTTGATTTTGGAAGGAAGTGGTTACATGGCATTTCATGTTAGAATGGGCATAAATGACATGGAGTGTAAGACAAAAAATAAAAGCACTGAAAAAACACGTTTAACCGCACCCATTCGGGGTTCTGCTGATTCACAACCAGTGGATTCTTGCTAAGATTGACGGTCCGGCAATTGTGGAAATTTCATCATTATAATTTACATTATTGGTCTAGAGACTTCAGTGAGGGGCAGATAGCAACCAGATTTGGTATAAAAACACACAACAATTACACTTCTATTATAAATATCAGTAAAAAAAATAAATAAAAAGAATACATTCGCTTTAAAAAAAAAAAAAAAAAAAAAAAAAAAAAAAAAAAAAAAAAAAAAATTAAAAAAAAGGGGTAACTTTTACCACTTTAGCTAGATTTCAAAGGAATTAGCCGCAGTAATAAAAGTTAAGGGGTGATTGAAACAGTCTCAAGTCAACATTAACTAGAACCTGTCAAAGCGAATGAATTTGTTAAGGAATTTAGAAATAATTAATTAGTCTCAAATACACTTAGTTGCGGAGAGCGCCATCTAGGGTAATCGCGGCAAACCACTATTGGTGGAGAGCGAAAATCTGATGCTAGCAAGCTAAGTTAATAGTACAATTTTAAGAAATAGAGGGCGTTAGTGGTTATACAAAATTACATAATTATTTAATTATAATAGAAAATAGATAGAAAATTAGTAGCCATATAAGTAAAGAGAATGCTAGTGCCAACATTATTATGTAATCAAAATATTATCCACAAATAATCTATACAGGCCCGGAAAACACGAGAGTTTGAATGATAAACATTTGTATTTATTATGAGGAAATTATCGAAAACGCAAGGAAAACAGAATCGGAAACAGTTAGAGTATATTATTAAGTACATTCAGTAAATATTTCATCGATATTGGTACAAAGATTAACTAGTAATTAGAGAGTAAAGATACCAAAATTATGTAAGTGAATTCTGGAATTAGGATTTGAAGAGCTGAAATTATACACATATTAAATACGGGAAAGAGGGATTTGCGAATTAAAATTAATGGAAATTAAAATGAGTTAATTAAAAAGCATTATTAAAGTAAGGAGATAATTAAAAGTAAATTAAAAGTCATGAAACGAGATCAATAGTGCAAAATGGCGGGTGTGTCCAATGTGCTCAAAGTGCTTCATGTGCCTGGAGTGCCTAAAGTGCTCAAAATCACTGGCCAAGGTTATAAAAGGGAGCGGGAAATTTGAACGGGGCTCATTATTTTTAGGATTTTGTAGAGTAAGGTTGAATTAATTTTAGATTTTTGAAGAGGTACGTTTATCAAATTACTGATTTTGAGAAAGTAGAGTCAATTAATTCCCTGATACGGTCATTTTTATATTGGGATTTTCATATTTGATTTTAATTCGGGTTATTTTGAGTTGACCGTAATGCTGTAAATTTCCATATAAAACAAATCAATTTACAAGAGTTACTTTGGGGATTGTATTTTAGTATTTTAACGTAATTTTATATCATTCGCAGAGTGAGTATTGTCTAATAGTTTTATTCTTCAGGACTTCAGGTGGAGAATAGTTTGCTATTTTCATAGTAGTAAATTATTTTCTAGTGTAATTTATTATTGAAATATTTAAGTCAAGTTCCTTCTAGGGGAACTAAGTTTCTGTGGGATTGTAATTCGCTACCTCTGTAGGAAGTGGATTATTGTCTTACGCTATTTTGTACTAACCCATTATTTTCTGTGTCATTCCCACCTCTTCAAACTCGCAGCGTCAGGGATTTAATTTAAAAGTAAGACTGGCCGTAATCTGGCGATAATTTCTCGTCCAGAGCCAAAGCACAGTTCGATATCCCTGATAATTCGCATTTCGAAACCCAACGGTGCCAACGTCAGAATGCGATATGCGAGTCTTCGCTGCAAGGGTGAGCTTGCAGGATTTGATCCTGTCTAGGCAGGGTCAAGTTTACATACTCACACGGTTTTCTGATGGACTGCGTCTGATATTTGTACCATGGATTTGGGCTGTCGTAAGACGCATCTCATCAGGCGTGAAAGTTATCAGAAAGTCGGTTCATTATCTATAATATTTATATACACACAATGTAGGTATCCTTTCCGCTGGTTCCCTCCTCTTAGGGGCTATATTGCCAGGGGACTAGCAACATTTAGGCCGACGTGTTAGGGACCCATAGGAACACACCATCTTTTGCTGTTAGGAGATTAGAAGATTTGCATTGCACCTCGCAAATCTAACATTACACTAAATGTAAATAAGGGTCGTTCCCTAGAGTTGCTTTACCTACAGAGCTAGGGGTCTCGGACAAGCTTAAAGTACAAATTTAGGAATGTTAGGGAAGTAGGCAGGGACCTTTTATAGGGCTTAGTTAGCAGAGTGATTCTTACACCGGATGATCTCTGAAATACTCACCACATGATTAACTTAAACATGAGGCCAATCCTCCAGATTGATTTTCATCACAGAGCTAGTTTAGACTAGAGTCATACACACCTAATATATTTGGAAATATTTCCAGCTTAGTAATTAGTTAAAGTGTAGTTTTGTTAAGTTAGTTTATTTATAAAATTTCGATTTAAGAATGGTTGTTTCAATACATGACTGCTAGCACAAGGTCGAGTTTAAAATAATAAGTTGACTGAATATCTAATATAATCAGTTATTCAACATATCTTATAAAATAATAGATGGATTAAATTATAAAAATTCAGATTCCGCATAAAAGGAAGTAATACTAAACCAGTGAGTACAGAGAACTCCGTTGAGAATTCTACACCACGAGGGGGAATATCCAACATAAGCTGTAGTTACTTGAATTGTATTTAATTTCATAAATAAAACAAAGAAATGTTTTATTCTGTCTATTATAGAAATACTACTATAATGTCATACCTTCTAGTGTTCAGAACCTTGAGATAACCATTCTGCAGTATAATATCCTTAGGCTAAGTTAGAAATAATAGTCAATATTTATAAGTATAACCACTTTCGTTAAGAACTCTTTATGTTTCATTCCCGTTATAAACTATTAACAGAAAGTAAAGAATAGTAAACCTTAGTTATAAGAAAACTGTCATTGACATCAAAATGAGGTCAAGGACCTGTTATCATCTTAATAATAATAAAGTATGGTAAAATCTGAATAATAGAATGAATAGTCATAATATCTATAGAGGATAATAATAAATCAAATAGTTATTGAAAGTAGAGTTCTGTAGAGTAGAAACTGTGTCAGTATTATAGAACTTTAATTAGCACCATTGTTAGTGCCTAGTTTTCAGCAACATGATTCTTCACGAAGGATTATTTTGTTAGCTGGTGGCGTAGGGGTGGAAATAGGGGAAGGATGGAGTTCCACCCGGGGCCATTGTGGCCCCGGTACCTTCTGCAATACTGATACATTTATAGTCTAAGAATAGTGCAGCTAGGTAGTAAATGCATTAGGTAATTTTTAGTGTTTTCAAATGTTAGGATTCTTTCTTGCTTTTCACTTAAAGTTCTTTGGGTTACTGTACGTTTAATCACAATGTAGGTCCTACAAACGCTAGACGAATCACCCGGCCAAGGTGTTGTTAAGTTGTATCTTAATTATTGTTAGGTTATGTTAGGTTATTTCTAGGTTAGGTGTTAGATTAATTAAAAAGTCCAAAAAACCCAATATAAGGTAGACCATGCATTGGGGGGGTTACAAAGTAGTTTTTAATTTTTGACTATTGATGTAATTTTCTGTTACACTGGAATTCAAAATTCACTACCTATTATTTATCTACTTTAAATATTTGTATTGATTAAAGACTAGAAATAATTTGTTCAGAGATGGAACACAGGTTTAGCGTCTAGGGGTCGATATTTGCAGAGGAAAATCATGTCGACGTATTTAGTAGTTTTATTTTAGTTCATTGTATAAATTTCAATCAATTTAGCTTGCTATTCTTAGTGTATACATTCTAATTTAAGTAGGTCCTAGGTCAGACTATTATAAAATAGTAAACAGTTGATTTTTTTCATACAAAATCAAGTTCTTAATTTTAAAGAGCTGATGTGAAAGCAATTAGAATTTTAAACGAAATTTAGCCATTAAAGTGTAACGACCTGACTGCTCAAGTTATACTTAAAAAACTTTAATAAGATTAAAAACATTTATAGCCAGCACTTCCACTTTCAGAGGACTTTAATTAGTTAAATTTTTATGACTATGAATTATGATTTTACGCCGTCAATGATAATGAAAAATCCTGTTTACATAACTTAGTTTACTTTTGACTAAATGATACTACTTAATTACCAAAAGCAACAGTGAATTAGCGTTGTTCTTCAGGGCTTTTGATTGACTACGGAGTAGAATTGGAGTGTTCCGGTGTGGAGAGTAAGACAGCCGGGGAAATTACGGGCACAAGAGGCATTGCATCTTAGTCCTCTAGGTTGGCAACGCATCTGCAATCCCTCCGGGGTTGCGGGTGTCTATGGGCAGTGGTGATCACTTACCATCAGGTGACCCACTTGCTCGTTTGCCTTCCTATTCATATAGAAATAGAAAAAAAATACTTTAGAGCTACGCTACCATAAAATATACAAGTACCGTCTCGCAAATTTGGAATACTAAACACAAACAAATAGGTGACAAAAGGCTCAAGCTCTGCATAAGCTTTGAGCTTGCAGCGCTGATTTTCTACTTGCGCCCGTCCCAGTGGCAAAAGTCGTTTCTCATTAAAATTTGTATTACCTTAATCACATAGAAATCTTCTCGTACAATTGAACTTTTTACCTAGTTAAGAGCGGTGGCCTTACCGTGGCGGCTCACTTTTTGGTCTAGCTAAAGTAGATAAGAGCAACCGTTTAATAAACCCGCCTGGCTCTCCACAAGGCAAAGTTTCAAATAAAGTAGGTCGACTAGTCTGACACTAAGCGGGAATAATAAGTGTTTTTTTAAGTGTTTCACTTGTTCGTTTCGTTTGGTAGAAAATAATTTACATTTATAGAGTTTAATGTACCTAATATTATATAGTATAGTGTCGCGGATTCCATCTGCATCTCTTACCTATATAATATCACCCACTGGCTGAGCATATGCCCTCACAGAATAAGACTGTTTGAGCTACAAACATGCCTAGTGCGGGTTGGAAACTCCACACACACCATTGTAATATTTTGCAAGTGTATGCAAGTAATTTCGTTATTTAAGTGTGATAAATTCAAGAGTCAAAGCCCTGGTGCGGACTCACAATCCTCCTTGATCTCGCTCATCATAAAAAATACTGTAGAGCAATAATAACGGGCTATTGTTCATACAAAGGTATATTAAATGTAGCCCGTTTGTTTTGCTCGTCAGTACAGATGAGGAATAACTGCCATGAAATGTCATTATTAAAACAAAGGAGGGAAGTAATAAAATTGAATGATAGTATCTAACGATGTCAAAAGCAATTCAACCCGCGAATTTGTCAAGAACTACCTGTGGAGCGGATTTGCACGCAAACGTTAAGTCACGCACATTTATTATTCTTAATAAGTACCGTAAATCAGTTTATTAGAACTAAAATTGAATATTTCAACGTACATTGCGTTTTTGTTTTATTACGAGAGAGCACAGAGGTATGGCTATACATGTATTGTAATTACTACCTACATTAAACCCTTAAAAAGTAGTTTTTTAACCTTATTTCGAACAACTTGTCCACATTTGCTTTAAAATATTGTAGAAATCACTAACTCCAATTTAACTTCTTCATATCGTTTTTCTTTTAACTTCTATTAGCTGAAAACTACAAGAAAACAAGCATTTCTGAAGTTAATGGTCGCTCAAGCGTTCAAACTAAAATACCTGTGATTCTTTTAGAAGAAGTATATTCCTAAGTTTATCGATAAAGTTCCGTGCACTGTAAGTTAAGTTTGGCTGCAAAATCGCCGATGTCGTCTTTGAGTGTGGCGGTTAGAAAATATGAAACGGAAGAACTTTAATGACGTAGACTTCGCTTTCTTATACTAAGTATGTATTCACGTTCACATGGAACACTTATTAGAACAAGGTGTGAACACGTGTGCAAGTTCTAAAGAAAACAAAGGACGGCAAAAAGAAAATGGACTTAGCGTGAACTAGTTGTGTACTCGTAACCTGTTTCAAGAAAAGGAGAGAATAATAGACCTTTGGCGCAATTTTGGAGAGTATATTTCAGACAGGATAAGCTGCGTTGCTCGTTGTATGTACTTCAGTAAAATTACGTGGTGCATTTGTGAGAACATAATACATTTTTAAAAATTAAATTAAAATTTACATTCAACTAAACACACACACACACACACAGCTACAGTTTCATTACACTAAACTCTAATGATTTTTGCACTGTTTGCTTTATTTTGGAATTTATAATATTTGCAGATTAATTTAATTCGTTTTCGGTCCTTGGGTTGTGGCAGAATATCAGTGTTTTGCTCCCACGAGTAATGTTGACCACTGAGCCATAGCCCTTTTGCACTGCTGCAACGCACACAACAAAATACTTGTAAGTTAAGTCTAATGTGTAATTTCTTGTTTTTTTTTTATTGTTATTTTTATCTTGATTGTGTGTATTACAGTATCAAATAAACGATTTATCTATCTATCTATCTAAATTTCATAAAATCTATTGACATGGTTGTCGTTGTTATTTAAACAGCTTACATATTAACGGAAAGAGATTATATCTGACATATTGGTCTGCGTATTAGAAGTTTGTGTAGAAACCTATTGATTTTAACAATCACAAGCCAGACAACGTCAATATCGTGACAATTAGGAAAGAGTAATGAATACGCGGACACAAATGCGAAAGAGAGCAAGAAAGAGCCTTACAATAAACGACACAATAATTACACATAATTTGTTACGCCTAACAAATTGCCGTGCACTCTTGTTAATGTTGGTAACTTGGGACTATATTTACGGCTTCGACGATACCAACTCTGAACGGCATCTTCAAGTAAACATGTAGATAACATCAAAGAACTTTAGTACATAAAGCTGCGAGTTGGCAACGATATGAAGTTTTGCGATGCGCTGATCATGCCAGAGTTGTAAACTACGAAGTTCAATCGCAGTAAAGATTGAGGATTTGCTAGCTTATGTTATATCAAAGGATGTACTCTACTGGTTACGATAGACATGGTTTTTTTAATTAATGGGTGTTGTATTGTAGAACTAGGCTTTAAAATCTACTTGAATGGTTTTAACCGATGAAAACACAGAAGAAGCTTCTCAAATAATGTTTTATTTTTGTACGGATACGTTTTAATTTTAACTAGACATTACACAAGAAAATTAATTCCTTTCTCAATTTTCTTTTAAATTATCAAGTAGTTATTGTATAAGTATAGTTCACAACTTTACTGCCTTCCCGTGTTGGCTCAGAAACGACTTCCTAATCTGATTTCGCTATCACCTTTAAAATTGATTCCCTATTCCTGATTTTATTGTAAAACCCTTAATAATTTTATGTGAATTGGCAGACGAAACGTGGCGCAGCAACAATCTGATCGGTTGCCACAAGTAGCTGAAATTCATTATTCGTGTCTCTCTCTTATTAATGTGGTAGGATAGAGATGCAGTGAGTGGCATGTGGGAAAAGGCGAGCTCGCTAGTCGATCAGGTATTCATCGGCACGAAGTGAAGCGTCGTATAGACCTCGGTAAACTGGTATTGATGGGCGCGTTCATGAGGCTGTGAAAACTTTAGTAGGCGAATATGAACAGACGGCGGTTGAGAAGTTTCGCTGCAGAAAGGGGATCGATAGGCGAATGAAATTCCTGTTTAATTAATCGAACGGGTAGTGAAATCTTCAATAATAAAGTGGTAAATTCAATCACAGCTGGGAGTAAGACAGAAAGTATGCATGCCCCGTAACTAGTGCTAATAATGAAGTAGGTGCAAAAAATGAACATAGCTTGGAAAAGCAATTTGACGTAACGATTCCCAGCACGTACTTAAGAAAGAAAAAATCTTTATAATCCAAATGTGTTTCCACGTCTCAGAAGGACATTCGGACGTAAAATCTTTCATAAAAAATGTCCTTGTGATAAAAAAATATATAACATAATAATTCGTGTCGAAATTATGGCGCCGAAAGCTGGCTTTCATCCCGGTTTCACGAAACGTGCCCGGGGCAACAAACAATACATGCAGTTTACGATTTTCTATTACTTTGTCGCTAGTCCCGCGGGCGGTGAACTTTGTCCCAGCAAACTTCTATTAAAGGCTAAGCGAGCTTTAATGAACTATTTGTTTCGTTGACGGAGTAATTAATGTGAAACAAATTTAGTCAGCGAATTGTGAGCTCATTATTTAGCCGAAACAATCTGTTGATTTATTATGGTTTACTTGATTTCATTTTGTCGAATAAACTGAAATGGGTGGCTAAAACAGCTTAGGCTGCAAGCAGTGACTTGTCAAATGTAAAAATATGTGAACAATGTCCATTTCACGGCTTATTTTCCAATAAATAAGTAGCAGTTCACAGTTTTCATGACATTTGTTATGAAATACTTAAAAATAACATCCGAAAGTGATAAAAGTCGATGAGTTGTTATTACAGATGTACAGCTCAAATAAAAAAATTGAGTAGTTGAAAAAGTTTTGTATATTATGTACACATGTAATTTTCTTATAATTACTGTATTTATAGCTATTTTTAATTTGGCACGATTTTTCACCAGTTTCGTTAAGTCGAATAGAAGGAAGTTTAAAAAATAGGTACCGCTTTCAGTTAGGTTCTTAACTGTGCAGTTAGCAGTACTTTTACAGGAAGGACGTTTTTAAAACACGTCATGACGAAGTTTCCTAATCAAAGTTAAAATCTAACATAACATACATTTGCATGAGAAAACCCAAGGTTAAAGGTTAGATTGGTCGATAAGGACCCTCTCCTTAAGTTGTTTGCACACGCTTCGGCCACAACAATCATCTACATATTTGGTGGGATACAAATGTAAGTAACATGCAAAATAATTATACATTTAGTAAAGCACGCCCGAGACCTTAGAGTTCCTTAATTGCTGTATCATTTGTTTGACCTTCTCTGGCTTCGTTAATAACTCGAATTGTTGGTTAGTTCTCTATTGTTTGAAGTAGTTTCGCTGAGCTATTATTTCAAAAACGAGCGAGAACTTTCCAATGGTGAAATGTAAATATCGTCGATATTTGTGCAAGAACTCAATAAGTACACTTAGGTGAAACTGCTAAGGCGTTCGGATACTGTTCGAAAGTTAGCGAACAAATTGTTGGCCTTCAAAGGAAGAATTCCAAAGAAATACGAAGTGAAATAGTTTTAAGTGATCTGCGAGTAGAGACTTGCTTGAGTTTTTCATTTTCAATGTCTGATTTGTAAGCTTTATTTGGTGTCCTTTAAGTAGGCATTTTCAATTTTCTGCATTATGATATTTATAAGGTATTCTTTAGAATCTGAGAAAACCCAAACGCACGTATCTAATATTTTACTGTCGTGTTAAAAACAGAAGCTTAATTATTTATATACATGACACTTAAAAAAAAACTATGGATAAATATAAACAAGTATACAAGATAAATCTATGAAAGAGCTCCCTAGCGGCATAGAACCAAAGATGCTAGCAGCATTTCCCCGCTGTATCGCAATACTGATACGTTGTGCGATCTGCATATTGTATTACCCAAGAATCGGAATGCTCTTATTTGTAAAATACGTTTTGAAAAACAACAAAAAAATACTAATTTCAAATTAACAGCAAAACTGTACCTATGAAAATAAATATTCGAGATTTAACATGCTTTCTTAAGTGTTTCTATACTAACGTTGATTAAAATATTTAAAAAAAATCATAGGGTTCTAAAGAATATGCCTCTTTTTTAAAGTTAAGTATTCATTTTTGTTTTATTAGCGAAAACTTAGGCTTTAAACAAGGCCATAGTATCTACCAAGTTATATTCTGATTTATTGTTATTATATTTGTGTTCCTAGCCCTGCATAACCTTTGCCAGATCTCGAGCAAATGGACTGTGGCTTGTAACTGATTTATTTTCCAAGTAAACTAAGCCTAATCAAGTTACACGGATTCAGGCAGCACTCTCGAAGGGAATTTCTTTTTCCTTTTGTATATTTTGTTACTTTTGTACCCTTATTCAGGCTAATGACTCCAATTCAATTATACTTCCGACTAACTGCATTTACGTCTCATTTAGATATCATATTTGGTTCGGTAATATTCGCGTTTTGTGAGAGCCTCTAGGGTAACCTCAACGAATCTTGTAAATTACTGACTGTCCTTACTGCTATCTTGTTCTTCTCACAAAAATAAAAAAAGCATGTTCAGTATTTCTTATTTTTCTGGATTAATCTATGAGACATTTTCATTTTATACTTGTAGTTGCCGCACAATATCGATAAAGGAACACCTTAATTAATGTTATTAAAAAAAATGTGACTAAAGTCACCGAGAGTAAAGTTAAATTAGATTCTCTTTTTATTAATATACAAACTATTAAGAACTAAATAACAATAAAAAACACTAAAACTAGGAAAGTTGATTTTAAGTTAGATTGACTTTAAATTGTATTTGAAAGGTTGTTGGCATAAATAATGTAACTACGGCAAGATTCTAATAAACTAACATAATAAACGTAGTATCGCTTTAAATAAATAACCATAAACATTGCTTATAGCTACTAAAGGTACAAATAATTCCCAAGTCGAAATAACGCGAAACAAGCTTTCTATCTAATTTTCATGAAGTTATCAACCCACCGCATCTCCGCTGCGGATTCACCGAAAGGTTATTATTTTAAGACAAGGGTTATCTATTAGTTCCCTTAAGTGAGGAGAGAGGCGGCCGCCCGGTTTAATTCTCTATGGTCATCGAAGTAAATCTGGCGAACAAATCCGATTGTGGTTAATTTAGAATGTGACCCCACGGTGTTAGTGAAATGGAAAAGGTTAGTGATTGCGTCATTGATTTACAATATTGGGATCCCGGGCAAATAGTAGCCGGTTTGAAAATTTCGTTTATCGTACTGTTAGTTGTTAGCGGTGGCTCCATGTCCGTTACATGAGCTGCTTGGTAAAGTTTAATAGTAAAAATATGAAATAGGGAAATTTATTGAAAATTTAAAACAGAATTACGAAATGACTGTTCCAAGTTGTAAAGAATACATCATTTCCGTTCAATGTTTTTATATCAATAAACAAATAAACAAAATATAATGGGTGGTCCATAAAATTGAGCTAGTCTCAAACTAAGCATAATTTTTACTAGAAGACAACAGATAAACTAATAAAGACAGGTAAAAACAAACTTAAATATTAAACATCCATCGTACAAACTTTCATATTCATCACACAAGCTCCTGCTCCTACCAGGATTCGAATCTAGGCATCTAACACCACATCTAACTCCATAATGAGGATCACTAACTACTAGGGCCTAACAATACAATACAATAACTCTTTATTGAACACCATATATATAACAACCAAACAGAAAAAAGGTATAAAGAATATTACAAGGTAACAATAGGCGGCCTTATCGCAACAGAGCGATCTCCTAACGAGGCTTTAATAAATTAATAAATAGCTCTTCGTGATGACAGTTTGCGCTTAAATCATCCAAAGAATAATACCCCCGTTGACAGTGATTCCCTGTGGCAATGAGTAAATTTGCCACCCAAATCGGATTTCGGCCAATTCGAAACCCAAAGCCGGTATGGAGCAAGTGAGATGGAAAAGTTCGTCGGGTGAGACATCGATTTTCCTCCCTGTGGGTCGCGCTTGCATCGGAATTAAAATTGACGTCTTTAATGCGGTCGCAAGCAGATGAGCTTGGCTGGCTGCAAATAATTCAGTGGCAGGTATTTTGGTACCCGCTTCGTATGCATCTGGGTTAACAAGTTCAGTATAAGTTGAACAAGAGTCGAGAGGTAAGAGTCGACTAAGCAGCTTTGAAGATGAACATTCCGCCACACAAATATGCATCGACAGTTGAAATGAGTTCATATTATACAACAGATTACCTTTAATTAAAATTTTGTCTAAAATAGATATCAAAGGTCGACTTATTTTATGCCAATTGATCTAGTAGCTGGAATTGTGAGGTACTAGACACCGGATAAACATAATTATAAGAGATAGATACATATATTCATATATCCCTTACGGGGTAGACAAGGGCTGATGGTAACAAAACCTTAAGGTCACGTTTAGCATGATTAAGGGCGTGTAGGTGGAAATGGTAATCAAAATACTGATGGGTTGCTAGCCGCATCGCCTATAACATGATTCCTAAGACTTTCGCTCATTCCCTCGGTGGGCTTTTACCATCTGCGCGGGAAGAGAGCAACTGGTAAATTCTATGTTTTTTCTTTACTCCCAGACCAGCATGGAAGAATAAGAGCAAGAGAGAAGCATAAAGAGATAAATTTTAGTTATTTAACATCTTTTGAAGGCACATTCCTATTCATTTGACTGCTGCCTGCCCATAGTAATAACTAATCTGTTTGATCGTTTTCGTGATCCAGTAAAATAAATACAGCCAGTTTAAAAAAAAAATAACATAATTATGCCCGTATTACCAAGTAGCAATTTATGACTACGTTTAGACACAGTATAATCGATATTGTATAAAATATTGAATTTGTACATACCTAACACCCGTGACTATTGAAGCCACCAGTTATAAATTGTATCGATAATAACGAAATATCTCAGACCGTTTATACATCACAGATATCAAAGCTCACCTCATTCAGCAAGAACTCTTTGTGAAAGTCGTCACGACTTGCCCTGTATCAGTATAGTTAGGCAACAAAAACTGCTAGTTTTAACGAGCAGTGACTGATTGCTCTCACTCACGTTACACGTCAGACGTAACCTAAATACTAAACGGGATGCGAGCCAACTTTTGTATCGAGTATTTTATAAAAATATATTCGTTTCTTCCGAAGTGAATGCTGAAATGATTGACTACTTTTTTGGTGTCCTCTCGCAATAGTTAGATCAAAAGCTTTGCTCTCGTCAGAAATTGATACGTATATTATGTTGTGTCGACAAGTGTCGTTTTGAAGCATTTAATACATACATACATAAAGCACGTCTTTATCCCTTACGGGGTAGACAGAGCTTAAGGTAACAAGACCTAATGACCACGTTTAGCGTGATCGTGGGCGTATGGATGGAAAGGGGTATCAAAACAGTGATGGGTTGCTAGCCTTGCCTATACAATTATACAATCTGATCCCTAAGGTTTTCGCCCAATGCCTCGATGGGTTTTAATTTAATTTTACAAATGCTTGGTGTGTGTTTGTGTGTCAATTCTACGCAATACGAGTATCATTATTTTTACCTAGCATTATCTTTAGCAGAAAGTAACTCGTCTAAAGGCACATATAATTGCATACTTATGAACTGTTTATGCTTATTACTAATGTCACGCCTCTTTCCCACTGGGGTAGGCAGAGACTACTTTGTTCCACTTGCTACGATCCTGACATATTTCTTTCGCTTCATCCACAGTCATCAATCTCTTCATACATGCTCGTCGGTTTCGGGTACTCCTGACCTGACCTTTTTCCAAAACGTCTCCTATTTGGTCTCGGAACGTCCGCCTAGGCCTTCCCCTCCCAAATATTACTTCTGCATTAATCACTAAAAACTCAGCAAATGTATGATGCTCTAATAGAATAAAGTTTGCGTTGCTCAACGTTAAAGCTTGTTGTTCTTTTGTCTCCTCCCACAGTGTCTAGACGAGTGACTTTTTGCCGTAGACGAATTTACCATTAAGTTGGTATTAGAGGCTTTTCGATCCAACAATTCAAATGGTTTACTTTGTCAGTTAAACCACAGTAGCACTAATTTTTGCGTTGTTTTTTTTTTTATTAAGAATGTTTTATAGCTGCATAGAAGAAAGCCATTTTAGTTATTAGAATTTTAATTATAATTATACATACATATATCACGTCTCCCTTACGGGGTAGACAGAGCCCAAGGTAACAAAACCTTAAGGCCACGTTTAGCATGATTAATGGAAATCAAAATAGTGATGAGTTGCTAGCCGCATCACCCATAACATGATTCATAAGTTTTTTGCCTATTCCCTCGATGGGCTTTTACCATCTGCGCGGGAAGAGAAGCAACAGGTAAATTCTGTTTTTTTTTACTCCCAGACTCTAAAAAATCTTCGGTTGTGGTTAAAGTCAAAGTAGCTTCTTGCAACTCACGCAAAGTCGGGCACATAATTTGTACAGCTGACGGTAGACGGGGCAGGAAATTTGCTGGCCGGAGTGCCCACAAGCTGGACCGAGGATCTCGTAAAGGCTGTGGTAAGCCGCTGATTGCGGAGAGTAAGGGATAGGTCGTAGTGGAGATCCCTGTTGAAAATTTTGACTATGAAGGTTGAACCCCGGTCGAGGCAAATATTTGTAAAAAAATACGATTGTTTCTTCTCGAGTCTTGGATGTTTAATATACATTTATGTATGTATTTATCTTTATAAGTATGTTTATCCGTTGTCTAGTACCCATATTACAAGCTTTGCTTAGTTTGGGACCAGGTCAATTGGTGTCAATTGTCCCAAGATATTTGTTTAATACATGACACATAATAGTGGTGACCTGACAGTCTGGAACGGTATCGTTTTTACACAATGCCACTAGACTAAGAAACGTTAATGTTTTTTTTTTAATGTGGCTCCGTCCGATGGGGGATCATTTTTCCAGTGTCGAAGTATAAGACGGTTTTTAAAAATGTCGGCGATGTTACAGTAAAACGACATAAAAATCGAAATATTGGCGTATGAAGGAGACCGGCGTAAAAAATATAAGGAACCTTGTAAGTTTAATGAAATAAAACTTCTGAAAACCATTTATCGTAAGACGATTAAAAACTGTACCTACCTAGTTTAATATGGCGCACTCCACTAACTTCTTTTCTATTCATTTCACAGATTTAAATATCACCCACGAAACGGAACTCCACAAGATGGTTTCGACAAAAGATTTAATCAAATTTTCATTTTCAATTGGATTTAAGACAGTGCCTGATAAAAAAAAGTTTCAACATTTTATTCCTCTGGCCTTTCTCTTTGATTAATCTCGAGATACCACTTTGGAAGAACTTAATTCAAATATCACCCTTCGAGCTGCACTTGACATTTTTACGAATAAATTTAGATTTCTTTCCACTTTTTACCACAAATCGTTCTTTATTTTAGGTAATTGTAATTCCCTTGCTGCAAGGTATTAATTTACGCTTTGCTATTAATTTAGTTAACTCTACGAGCTTACTGATTTCTATTCTCATTAAAATAACTATTAGGTGAAAGAGTGAAATGACAATGGAACACTGGGAGAAAAAGCGGCCGTTCACATATTAAAAAAAATAAAATTTGTCTATCCTGTGGACACCAAATTAACTACTTACGTTTTAAATGAAAAATGAGCCAGGCGCCGTACCACACACGATTTAAAGAAACTAATATTCACTCAAATCCAGTACCTGATATTATGAACGTATCAGTTTATTTTTAAACTGTATTTAGAAAAATGTACCACCGTTTCCTGTTAGTTTAGTTCTTTTAAGGCGATAACTACTTCCGCGAGTTCGTGCTCACTTTTCGCCTAAAAGTAGGAGAGACTTTAACAAAATCTAAAAAAGCAATTCCGAGCCGAGGTTGCGCCTATCTTCATCTTTCTCGCACCTTGTTCAGAATTATTAAAGGAGAGGTAAAATTCTTCGCTGTGAATTCTTTGAAGTGACAAAAAACAAGTACAAAGGGAAATGAAAATTCGTCGGCCCTTTTTGTTTAAGACTATTTTTATTTTTAAAGGAACGTGGTAAAATATGTTATTTGAAATTTTATTTATGTTCATGTTGTAACTGGCTTAAGTTTTATTATTTAAACGTACGTCACACAAATTCTTAATCTTACGCCATGGGTTGCATTTACGAGTATCAATCACCTTGTTGGATGGCATAAAGAAAAGCAACCATTTAGAAATCTTACTGGTCAGTTTGTTTTACGTTTTTCCTGATTTTATCGTAGTGATTTTATACTACATTTTCATGTATTTAATGTCATTTTAATTCCATAGTCCAATTTCATTCTATAGCACAAGTACATGGCACTTGCAAATAATGGCTCTTAGGGACAGTATTCGAAAAGTAATATGAAACAACAGTCTCGGAAACACATCGAAATATTTCACAGTGTGTGCTAATTGCTTGAGTTAGTGTATTATGGTACGTATCACGAAATTTACGATAAAGAGGACCTGTCTTTTATTCTGAAACCTAGCTTTTCTTTCTGTTTTACACTTTCATTATAATTTCAATGATATTAAACAATTAGTTTTGCTAATACCATATGCGAATATAATGTGAATTTTATCTTTCAACAAATCTATTCAGTTTTTACTCAAGTTTAACAGTTCTGTATTTCTTACCGTCTTAAAAAACAGCGAAATTCCACAAAAAAACATCTCATTTAATGCTTAGATCAAACTGAACCGGCGTTTGGAATATTTCGTAACCTATTTATTTTGCTGGAAAGGTGTTGACTTTACGGTGGACCCGATTCGAATACGGAACCAAGGCGTCTTTATCCCGAAACTCACAACTCTCATGGGGGGCTTGAATCAATACGACTCTCACAACAAACAAAATGATACTTACACGGCTACATTTACATCATTCTTTATGACAATATAATATAAAGTATCCAATACAGCTAGAGAATTGGTCTTGCTATCCTATGGGAAACATGCAATTTTTCATATTGTCAATCCAGCTTATAAACTAAAACTTAATTGAGTG
Source organism: Pandemis corylana (assembly GCA_949127965.1). NCBI lineage: Eukaryota > Metazoa > Arthropoda > Insecta > Lepidoptera > Tortricidae > Pandemis > Pandemis corylana. The sequence continues at coordinate 6,638,861 of OX421866.1, read as the reverse complement.
CTAGAGTTTAAACCAAGAAAAAGAAGGAGGTTATAATATAAATTCGGTTGTATTTTTTTTTATCTCAGAACTCCGTCACCGAGGCACCGACTTCAAACATATAAGTAAGTAGGTAGCGCACAACGAAATATGTATACTTTCTATAGTAGCGTATTTAATAAAATTTATTAGTAAATATATAGGCGGATTTAGGCTTCATTTGAAGGCGGTTCTTTTTTTGTGTTAAAAATTAAAATATCCGTACATCTTTTTAAATCATGTTATGAGTTAACCTTGCGAGTTTCTAAATTTTTTAATTTACAAGTTACTTGTCTAGTTTTTGTCTCATGTCTCATAAAGAAGACCTTGGTTTTTAAATATACAACGTATTGACGAACGGCTAAAAAATTTGTTTGCCCTTTTTACAACTTCCATCGTGTCTAGACTGATAAATTAAAGTGATTCAACTTCCGCAATCATCAAGAAAATATTTTTCCGGAATTTATTGTTAGTCGCAATAAAAAACCTTTCTAATTAACAGAATATAAATCGTAAACAAAACCTCGGAGTAAACAAGGCAGCAAAAACAAAGCTATCACCCAAAATGGTTAACCTCCATCTTTAATATTCCCTCTGAATGTCCAATACGAGAGGTTTATGCTCTACTCGTATAAGTTACCCAATGCCATCTTGGCTTTGTTACGTTAATGGTTCACTATAGAATAATGCTATGGTTTACTTGGCAAGATGAAGTTTCCCATACCACTATTACGTACTAAGATAGCGAAAAGAGATACGGCTACGAGCGACGCTAAATGTGAATTTATGTCGAGTGTTACGGTAGTTTTTTTTTCTTTTAGTTCCGACCTTTATTTTCTTTTTTGACGTGATGTCTTTAAATCGATGAACGCCGGCTGCACTCACGAAAAAGCATGTTTCGCGTGACGTCAGAGTGTGAAAGCGAAAGCGCGGAACAAGCGATAGAGATACACGATCTTCTCGCGTGACATCAGAGCTAGCAGTTCAAAAATGTTTATTTATGATGTTATCACGTAAAACTATCGTTCGTAACCCGACTTTGCAGACACTCGGTGTTTTGTTTTAGTTCCGATCGTTATTTTTTTAATTTTTCCTTTTAGTTCTCATACATACATACAGTGCGATAGTATTTAAAAACACCTTTGGGTCTGTCTTGTTGTCTCGCTTACTCTAATGGATTTGATAGTTGAATCGACCGATCGTACCCGAAATCCGAAGGTTGTTCTAGGAGCTCACGGAGCTCACATACTGTCACGCCCCTTTCCAGTAAGGGTAGGCAGAGACTACTTTGTTCCACTTGCTACGATCTTGACACTTCTTTCGCTTCATCCACATTCATTAATTTCATCATACATGCTCGTCGGTTCCGAGTCTAAGTTGTATAAAATGTTATTTTTAAATACGTAAAATCAATGTAGCCTACTCTATTGTCGGAAAATTAGCTGTCAATGCACTAGACAGTTTCGATTTCATACTGTCGGAAAATTAATCGACATTTTAATACGTATTTCCGGTCTAGTGCAAAAATCATGTCTGAATCTCACGGCTGTTTTCTATTTAAAACTTTATAAATATATTTTTTAATATTTTTTTATTTACAACTGGCTCATGCTCTCTGATTCGCTTTCGTTAACTTTTATGTACGACAGTTCCTACACCCGTGGGAATTTGGAAAAAAATATTCGTTCAACGTTTTTAAGCAGCAAAAGTTACCTACCTTTGATTGAAATTGCGCCTTTCAAGGCGTTGATAGTTCGATCAGGACGAACGTTTTTATGAGTACAGAAGATGTCGTAAGAAGTCATAAAAAATAAGTTATACTTTAACAATTCCCTGTCTAAGTATTTTAATGTTTCAGTTCTCCAATTCACACAATTAAAGAAATATGCGTAAACAATACCATATTTTACTCCTTGGTTTGTTGTCTTAACTAACTTTTGTAAAGGTTTTACTCGATAAGGTCTCAATGATTCCTTTGCTGCTTTTCCGCGATATCGACTTGGGTGTTCAGGTAGAACTAAGACGTCCTTTATTCAGTAAAACAATAGAACGTGAGAAACTGCGGAGCTCTGGCCTTCCAATCATTTCGCCCTAAGCCTCATTCATTGCAATCGAAAGCCTTAAATAAAGATGTTAAGGAATTGGGGCACATTTATAAGATGTAATCAAGGACGTGTGATTTAAAATTGTATTTATTTCAAAATGTCAATAAATAAATATTTTTTTTAATTTTTTATTTAGGCAATAATCCCATGATCAATGATAACTTTGTGTATTACCTATGTACATTTTTCAAAAGTCATTTTAATAAAATTTGCAGTAAATCGAACTCAGTTTACCATTGCTAAAAATACTCATAAACGCCGTAAAGAAAAGTAAAAAACGTGACATTCTAATTTGAATTTTATTTCGCTACTGACCTATCAACACGAAGAATTTAACAACGCAAAGTAAGCCTTACAAAATTAAGCACCTTTTACAAGAATAAAATGGCCAACGAAACTGAGTATTTCAGTACTTAAACCCTCGTTGAGACAGGTATTCAAGCAATTTTATTTAAGTCGAGTAAAGTTACTGTTATTAAATTTTAATGTTTCACTTGTTTTATAATTTAATAAGCAGAACATAAACTGCATACAATTAATTTTCGTTTCACTAGAAACATGAGTAGGACTTTATTATTAATAACGTTTAAAGAGAGCTTATTAAATAAGCTCGTACTACCATTACACATTGCAGATGAACTCTATAACTCTTTTTGCTTCAGAAGTATTTTTGTAATAACAACTTGTATATTCCGAGAGTTTTAAATCAAGACAAATATAAGAGATAAGTTATAGTTACTAGCCACGGAAACGTCGTTGCAAGAATCTAAAACAAAATTTGTTAATAAGTAATGTAATTAGTGCATTCCAAATAAAGTATAACAATCTATTAAGATGAACACTGATTTTGAGTTGTCTGTAAAAAATTGGTCGAGTGAAAGTCAGATTCACGCAACGACATTTCCGTGGCTAACAATTATAACTTTACTCAATATTTAGTATTCTCGGAATATACTGGTTGTTATTACAAAAATACTTCTGAAGCAAAAAGAGGGTTGAAGAGTTCATCTAAAAATTGTAATGGCATTACGATCTTTGGCTTTCCGAAAAAAAACCTTTGAAGTGCAAACCTATTTTATTTATAATATTTGCAGATTAATTTAATTCGTTTTCGGTCCTTGGGTTGTGGCAGAATATCAGTGTTTTGCTCCCACGAGCAATGTTGACCACTGAGCCATAGCCCTTTTGCACTGCTGCAACGCACACAACAAAATACTTGTAAGTTAAGTCTAATGTGTAATTTCTTGTTTTTCTTTTTTTTATTGTTATTTTTATCTTGATTGTGTGTATTGCAGTATCAAATAAACGATTTATCTATCTATCTATCTATTTTAACAAAACTAAAGAGTTAACAGTACAGAAAGTCTATTCTTACCTAATAACCCTAGTCACAAATGACTAAAACAGTAGCAATTGAAGTGAAGTACGAAGAACCGTTCTGTTTAAATACTTTATGACAATTGAAGTTAACTGACGTGACAGCCTTCTAGGATTGTCACTATTTTTGGCTTTGATTCCGTTTCATAGGTAATTTTGTAACACATGGTGTATGAAGAATAAAAAATAAATCAATGGATTACTTTGCTTTGCTACTCCACGATATAGTGAAGTCAAATCAATCAAAACCGTCACTTTCCCGTCAAATCCTATTCATGTTCGAGAAAACAACGACAACACAAAACGAAAACCAACGGAAAAACAACAGAAATGACAGTGAGAACCACCACCACATAAAATATTTCGGTAACGCTTCGATGAACGGTGACTGTTTTGCGTAATTTGACCTCACTTTATCGCGGAGTAGCAAAGTAAAGTTCCGCAAAGTAACGCCTGAATCTATAAAGCATCAAGAATGTTGGACCGTGTCTTGCTTCTCTCGAGAAAGAGCATTTGAAAGCGCATAGTTCTAACAAATGCGACTGCGTACTGAATCCGAAATATATGAGCAAAGTGCAGCAAGACCGTGTCCTATTACAGAAGGCGGACCGAAGAATCAGCTGCGCCGTAACAAATGGTGGGCCATAAAAATAAATAAATCTCTGGGCGCGGTCCCGGTTTTTATCTGGCCCTTGCGAGGCGGCAAAGAGGAAATACGTGGGGCAATTCGCTTACAGCTTTTTTCAGAATAGCTTCCTTCTGATAATCAATCTTGGCGGGAATTAGGATTAACAGAATTGCAATTTGACCTGGAGATTGATAAAGAGGTTTCTTTTAGGGTCTTTTAATTCGACATCGATTACGATTCATTAATGCTGATTGGTGAAACAAAAAATACATTTTCTCAAACATGCTCGGAAATGTATGCGTTAATGTCCCGATATGAGGACATGAAGTTTCTCGTTTATGGCTCCCTACATTACTTCTTGGCTTAGGCCACAAAAGTTAGTATGAAAATCCATTTTTGTCCGCTGCTCTAATTTTTTAAATTTCTATACTAAAATTAAATTGGCAAAGGAAAAAATTACATACAGCCAACCACCACCACAATCTGTACCTAAGCATAATTGCGACATAAAAAAAAAATCTATGGTACTATATTTATGTGCGGTTAAACATGGTGCTCAAATAGCTGGATCAAATTAGTACATTTAAAAAATAAAAAAGGTGGCAAATCGAAAATCTTTTTTTCTGCTTATGCGTATTTCGTAGTGATTGTTATTATAATTTAACAGAAATAAAAATGACTTCTAGTGATGAAAGTGACGGGGAACTTATGAACTGTACTCCGCCTCATTTAAAAGAGGAGGCAAATTTAGCTATGCAAAATATGCTACCGGAAAAAAGTAAAGAGATTTTTCCCTATACTAAACTATGATTCTTGATTGTCTAGTAGTTATTTTAATTTTAATATTTCCTCACATTGTTTGAGAAAAGCACTACGAGTATACAAGCTTTGGCCGGAACAGGGATTGCAGGACTCGTTCTATCTGGCCTCGTCTTCGACTCGGCCACCTACCCCAAACTCGTCCAGCAATCCCTTACTTCACGGCCTCTGCAGTAATGTACTATTTTATGGTTCTGTACACAAAATGATAAAGGAACCCTTGTAGTATCGCCATGTCTCTCTGTCTGACCCCGGCTTAGCTCAGATACCTACTCTTAGTCCTAGGTAGCTGTAGTTTGTTTTGCAGGGTGTATTGGATATCACACGGGTATGATGCCGGTGCAAAATGATTAAAATCCAAAAATGTTTATGCGGGTAGTTCGAAAAAATCACGGGGCTAATCGAACATGGTACCCTACACTTCAGATTATTTGTCACTACAGTCGCTGTATTGTAAGTATTGTAACTGAAACTTCGCCGGGGAAATTGTAATGATATTTAAGTCGCGGGAGTCACAGTCATAATAAGTAAGAAATGCGGAAGTTTAAAACCTTAAATAATGTCTATATAAAATATTATTAGTCGTTTATTACTAGGTATATATCATTACATAGTATAAAACAAAGTCGCTTTCTTTGTCCCCATGACCCTATGTCCCTATGTCCCTTTGTATGCTTATATCTTCAAAACTACACAGCGGATTTTTATGCAGTTTTTTTTAATAGCTAAAGTGATTCAAGAGTAAGGTTTTGATGTATAATTCTACGCAGACGAATTCGCGGGCAGAAGCTAGTTATCTTATAAGAGTTACGCTTTTTTTCTTATCTGGTACAGAACCCGAAAAATGCGTAATTGTGTTAGAGTGAACTAAAATAAACCATTACTCTTCGGTAAAGCTTTAATGAAATCTTCAAACTGACATTCATGACTGCGCAAAAGCAGATTTATTCCATTTCCGCAAACAATTTCTGTGTACAATGCGAGTGTGAGTTATTGTCGCTACATCCGAATTGATGTCACTTTTAAATACGCGTTACCTACTGAATAGAACATAAAAAACCGGTCAAGTCAGAGTCGGATTCGCACACTGAGATTGCCGTAAAAATATAAACGATTATGGTACCTTTAGATGTATGGTACCTACTTGCACGCCAGTGTTATAAAATCCACTAACACTTCTCAAAATTCGTATGTCTCCGTCAAAAAAAAACATCTGCAAAAAAACACCCAAATGACGCCTTCCAAGCATTGTTTGCAAGCATCTGAAAAAGTGGCTTCTTGATAACATTTATTATGATCACGGTGAATTTTTTGATTTGCCACTCGCAGAATAAATATAAATAAGCTTTAGTTACGTGTAATGCCTGTTATCAAGAATAAATTTCATTTCATTTCAGTCAGAACTATAATTATAACAGAATTATCTTCATAAAATATGTATTTTGGATTTATTTGAGACATTCAATCATGCAATGAACATTCTATTCTATTACACATTAATGTCTGACTTAGACGGTATTTTTCCATTTAAAATATTGTCAGATAGCATGGCCTAGAAACAAAGAATAGTACTTCAGTTGACGGCTACTCGGATGGGTCGGAAATAGAAAGAATAGAGTGGAGAGACTAATCTGCAGAGCCGGAGCTAAATATAAGCGCCAATCGATCGTACAGCCTCTGTCTAAGCAAAGGTCAGACAATGAAATGATTGAACCATTTCATGTATAAATTTTTAAACGACACTGAATACTAGAACACAGAAAAGCCGGAAAGTAAAGCTATGGCCGGGAATAGAACTCGGATCCTCATCGTTCCGTGAAGCGTGCTTTAACTCCTACACCACTGATAGCAGGTACCTGATACAATGATGAAGAGGATGATGGGATCCGGGTTCGATTCCCGGCCACAGCTTTTTGGACAGCATTTTGGATTTTTCTATGTGTTTTAGCTTACAGTATCGTTTAGAAATTTAATTTGTAACGGATAAAACCGGAATTTGAAAAGAAATAAGCTAAATTCTTGATTCATTTTGATAGTACGATTCTTGCATAATAAATAGGGTTTCGCACATGTTTCGAACTCGAACTGCAGCGGAGTGGGCAGAGAGATGATGCATATTGGCTGTCTCACTGAAAATGGTAGCGCTTCTGCAAGTCGTTCTAAAATTGATGAATATAGATAGAACCCGCTTGAGTCACAATTTCGGCCCCTTTAGACTCCAAATGGCACCAGTAGATGTTCCTACGATCCAGTTTCTTGCCGGTTGGTGTGATGTTCAGTTCCCTTAACAATTTTTAGTAAGCAAGTCTGCTTGCGTTGCGTTGTCCTGTTCTGGCTCGTAGAGAGTAAGACAGCTGACGAAATAACCGGTACATGGTATTATCTTCGCCCTAGTCGTCTAGCCGTCTAGGTTGCCAACGCATCTAATAATGCTCCGTTGCTTCGGATGTCCTTAGCTAGTCGGTGATTGTTTATCATGAGGTGATCCATTTGTTTGTTGAAATAAACAATTGATTTCATTCTTTAGGTACGTCTTATTCTTGAGTTTTATCTTAAAGGTCAACCACACGAATCATTTGCGCCTGTTAACCTTTTATTGGGCCTTTAATATGGGATTCAATAATACAATCGGTAAAGGGACGCAAAATCCAAAGAAGCTTAGTGTCATCCATCATCCGATTCACGTTGAAAGCTTTTTATGCAGTCCGAATAAAGTGTTATTTGAGTAATAAATGTCGGTCCAAAATGTTATTTGTTTGTGAATGAGTTTTGTAACAAATGTTACGTAATTTTTTTGAGGGAAAGAGTGAGCCAGTGAGTTGTTTAATGCTGTTAAGGGTTATGTGCGGTAATACGTTACACAAATGCAACTCGCAATAAATATGACTTAGAATTATGCAGCGTAGTTGTAGTTCTAATATTTGCATTTCTTTAAATGTAACTTGGCCAGTGTGTTTTATTATAACAAAATAATCTATATTAGTTACGGTTTTAACAAATAAAGCATTTCGTTTTATGTACCGGCCACTAAAATGCCTTATAATATTTTTTAAACACTAAATGTGCGTTCTTCTTCTGTTAATTAGAAAATGTTTCTAAATATAAAAATTATGATCTAATCGTGAATGTATCTGCTGTATCAATAAGAGTGTTCTTTAACACATTTTATCAGCGTTTAGCATTTGAATAGACCGTTACATTTAATACAAGTTAGATTTAACCCAGTACAATCAAACAAAGGATAGACGCCGAATAAAGTTGCTACGAGTACGCTTAAATACTTGCAAACATGGATAGCATATCCACGGCTCGGGAAGCATTAGAATTCGTCGTATGACTACCGGATAGCATAGTTTTTAGTGACTATAAAGATTGAAGTTCCGAGTCCGAATCCCAGTTAGTAGATATGATAAATTGTTTTTTTTTTTAACCTGAGTCTTCTATTGATGATAGTTACCATCTGACCTGAAAAATTGTTTATTTATTAGTACAAGCTTTGTTTGGTTCAGGATTAGGTTGGTTAGGTGTTTGTAACATAATAACATTTGTGTTACATTGTTGCTACGGTTTAATTCATAGAGTAGGTATTAATTTATTCTTGAAGGGGTTCGAAACAAAAAAAATCATAACTTGTGAGTTAATCTTGTGAGATTTTTTGAAAAACTGAGAATAAAAGAAAATTGATTAAGTTCCTTTAATACTTACAAATTACAATTTGTTTTTTTCAGTTAAGACTAATTTCCCATGATCAGCTTTTTTAAGAAGTCCAAAGGTTTGGGCTGGACATTTGTTAATCAGTCAGCCAGTCAGGATTTTTATTTATCCTTTTATTTGTCTTATTACAAATTCAAAACCATAACCGCCATTTTGTAATAAGCATAAAGAGTAATTAGGCAGTAAGATACCGCTTCAAATAACGTTGTAGTTTTTTTTATAAATTTTTCGCCATGTTCTTAATTAACGCTAGCAATCAGTTAGCGTAACTACTTGTCCCACGGCCTCGGCCACTTATTACATCAGCCAACCAACATAGTTACACATCTACCAAGTCGCTGAGCTAATAAACACGAGAGCCTACTTAACTGGAGTAGGCTTTCTTCGCGAAAACAAATAAATTATACGAATTCGGGTTAGGGTTCCGTAAGACTGTGCAAGTGAGAAAGAGAATTGCCAAAGTTTTGAGGCTCGAACATCGGCTTCTAATAAATTGAAGAGGATTTTGTTTTGCATAAATCCAACACGCGGACTCGGTGTTATTAATTCGTAGAATGGAAATCTTGCAGCTAAAAATACGTGGATTTTTACATGACATACTTAACTAAAATTTTAGGCTGTGTTAAAAACTAGACATAAAACAAACAAAATCACGTCCGGTACTGCTTTGTCAATACTTATTTGTTTTGTTTGCTTGAAACAGTTTTTTTTGTTTTAGTAAACAGGATGTTTCGACGAAGTTTCAAACTTTCAGACACGGAAGTTAGAGGTCGTTGAAGCGGAATGAAAACAAAGCAAAGGAACTGCAGCCAAATTTTATTTAAAGCATCGAAGAATGTAAATGTTTCAGAAGGCATTCGTAAACAATACCAAACCAGAAAAACCTAGGCTATAATTGGCATTGTTCATTTTTTTTAGTATGTTCAAATTCGAAAACCATTTCGAGGAAAACCATCAATTATCCGATTTATCTTGTCCGATTTCAAAAATACTTTATGATTGCAGATATTTTTGTAAAAGTACTTTTAACCTAAGTACTTGACCGAACGACCGGGTTTTTAGACAGAATCCAGCATCGAATGTTTGCCACAAAAATGAAAAAAAAAGTTTGGCTATGGCAACTGTCACGTGTCACTGTCAAATCTAACAAAACCATAGACAAAGCCGTTTTTTTTTATAGTCAGCCGAACGAAGGCGATTGGGATTCTGTCTAAATTCACGAATTATCAAACAGCGAAAAAACATTTATTATTAACAAAGCTACGTAAAACATAATATTCAAATTAGTTGCTTGCAATAGTCCATTTTATCAAATAAAGGTGTTAAAAGCACAGCTTAAAAAAAATGAACAATGCCAATTGGGATTGTCTAAAAAAAAATACCTATCCTTTTTATATTTTTTTTGTGCAGAATAGTCAATTATAAGAAACCAATTTCAATGTTTTCTCATATAACTCGGTATTTTTTTCACTATTAATTATTGAAAGTATTTTGGTTGATGACGTCAGAGTTTCCACTGCCGGTGCCACACATCTGCTTATTGGATAAATTGATCATAAAACGTATGTGAAGCGCCGCCATTAACGTCTTTTCTATCTGTGGTGAAGTTGGCAAACTGTCATTAGTATCAATGTCAAAATGATTCAACAATAACACAGGAAGATTCACGCGATCTTCTCCTATGAATTTTATATTTTCACAGCCGTTACACATACCATAACATTCTGCGCGAAGCAGAAAGGTCCATAAACACATAACAGGTATGATCGAGACAAAACAGGACCCGGAAATAAGACGGTAAACTCAGTAGGCGAAAGTAAACCGAAAAACGTAATATTTCGCTATCCATTAAAATATTTAGCGGAAAATCTTTCATGTGAGCGAAGCACATCGCTTGGCGGATACACTCTTGCCTAATTATCTACCGAAAGTGCTTCTAAATCTAAACTATAATACAACAATATGAAAGTAATCAGTGGAAAAAACAAGAATGACACTAACAAGGTTGTCATTTTGCTTGTCATCTGTCATAGAATAAGAATAAGAATAAGAATAATGAAATGTCAGATTGCGGGTCCAAGTTGAACTCCGTAGTATAATCCACGCGTAAATAGCATAGAATTTGTAACATTTGCAAATAAAGTACATTTTGGACCGTCTACGTCATGTCTGGGAATGTCAAATGAAGGTCATTGCTTATTTTTCATGTAATAAATTCATTATAATAAAATAAAATAAAGTAAATACAGAAAACGATTTAAAAAGCATTTATCTCGAAATGGTTTTCGATTGACTATACATTGTAAAAAAATAGACAATCCCAATTATTGTTGTCACCTAGAAAACCAAAATAAAATTGCCAGGTGTAAGCAAACATTCTCCGAATTTAGAAAAATAAACAAAAAGGCAGTGAGGCACGCTAAGGGAGCAGGTGGAACAGCATAAAACGTTCTACTTCCCAAAAGGAAAGCGCCGTGTGGTTATTTATGTCTGATAACCAAACACGAAAATCCGCTTAAAAGACTGCGATTTTGACGGAAAAGACTGCACTACGTTACGGGTTTTTGGAAATGATTTAGATTAAAAGATCTCGGGAATTCCCGAATCTCCTTATAAATCAAGACTTGGACGAAAGTTGCGACGTGACTTATTACTCCAAGCAGTCACGACCGAACCGTTTTAAAAAACTTTTAAGCGTGAAATGTTTTCCGCTTCGAATAAGTTAAAAACGATCTGAATAAAAGCGGAAACCTTTTAACAGGAAATAATGGCAGGGAAATTCGATTTCACTGAAAATTTTCACGCAAATGACATGACCATATATCCCGTCTGATACAACGAAACCAAAAGGATTTCGAAAGACGCATTCACATAGAGTGCTACGAAATACTGTAGACGTGCTACGCCGTAGCGCCTATCCTCGTTCTGACTCCATACAATACCAGTCGAACAAACTATGCCGGATTAGTAAAACTGCCAAAAAAGCTGGCTGTACTATTTACATAATTATATTTTACATATTTACATAATGCCTGGTACGGCATTATGTAACTTCTTACATAATGTACATCCACTAGCATTTCCCCCAGTTTTGCCGATCCGTCATAGTGAAAATGAAGCCTGTCCTTCAATATTGTAAAATAGTGGTCATAAGACAAAATCTAAGGTAAGATAAAAGTACCTATCATTTGAAACACAGCGCCTTCTCTCGTCCCTGGTGAGTAGGATTCCACGGGAGTTTGTAATTCGCACCCTTCGTGGAAGAAAGACGTAAGTCCTATTAAGGCTTAACAGGACTTACGTCTTTCTTCCACGTAGGGTGCGAATTGTGTCGTACAGACACATCATTCAAACAGATGACGCTTAGCGACAAAAATCACATAGTAACAAGGTCACCTGACAGCTAGTAACAGGTAGAAAAATTCGAAGACTACCGCCTGCTATGGGTGGTGTAGGGGTATACCACGCGTCACGGAATGACGAGGATCCGGGTTCAATTCCCGGCTATAGCTTTACTTTTCGGATTTTTCTGTGTCCTAATTTTCAGTGACATTTAGAAATTAAATTTCTAACGGTAAAACTGTAAAAGTAAACATAAAAAATCAAGAAATAAAATTTCTTGATTCATTTGATAGTACCTAAGATAAAAGTGTCTACATAAATTCTAGAACTGTTATTCAAACAATAATAAACGCGCAACATGAAATATAATAAGTTTAAAATAAAAAATGTGACAATGGAAACTCGTTGAAAACAACTGGCGGAAGGACAGGCGAAAACAAAGCAATAATTTTCGTGGAAAAAAAACGGTAGCTATTTACAGAGAAAGAATGTTTATACAAAATAAAACCACATTGGGTTGGGATGAAATAAGGCGGGAATGGGAGAAACTTCCGAAGCAGATTTCGTTTAGGTGTAATGTCGATGTCTGTCGAATCCCAAATCCACGACGTCATTGAAAGGGTTGAGAGCAGCATAAAATGTATGCTTTAGTAATCTATGCAAGTAAAGTAAACAACAATATATAGCGGCAACGATTACAATCGGACAATTTTATGTGTTGAGGTATTGTATACATTTCTTTTGCTTAGATTTACATGTCACTTTCCACAAAAAATGTTGTCCCATTTTTGGTCAACTTCAAAAAAGGAAGAGATAATGAATTCGTTTATATAATGTATCCGATGTCTTTGGTGTTTTGTTTTTAGTTAAAATCAAATTAAAAACACACTAAAAAAATAGTGGAATTTGAACCCATAACCTGCTGCCTTGAGAGATGTTAGTTTGAACAACCATCCTGCCACGGCCAGCTAAAATTACATACACAAATCACGTTTTTATCCCTTACGGGGTAGACAGAGCCGAAGGTAACAAGACCTAAAGGCCACGTTAGCATGATTGTGAGCGTACCTATAGGAGGGAAATTGGATCAAAATAGGGTTGCTAGCCGCATCGCCGATAACATGATTCCTATGATTTTCGCCCATTCCCTCGACGGGCTTTTACCATCTGTGTGGGAAGTGAAGCAACTGGTACATTCTATGTTATTTCTTTGCTCTCAGACCAGCATGGAAGCTTACCAGCTTACAGCTAAAATTACCAAAGTCTATATACTTCTATAACATAAAGTCGTATGAGAACGCCATTAGTCCTATTTCGAACTGAACAAAGCAATGTACACAGTAATTGCGCCGCATGAATACTTAACTTGACAGAGGTAGTGTCCGGTAAATATTTTACGTACCAATGTAGTTTACGTTACCTACATCAAGTTTTTAAACTGTTCAAATTTCATTCCAACAACCGTGGTCCAAATTAAATTACGCAATTCCGGCACAGGTTCATTCTACACGGAACAAGTGATACTACATTCCTCGGGTGAGGCGGAGTTAATTGCTAATGGGACTCTACGTAAATCATTTTCAATGTCGGAACTATTTTAAAGTTGCTATTAGTTGAACTCATCTGATGTTAAGCGGTCGTGAAATAATTAAAATAATACCTTTTTGTAAGTGTGCCCGACGTGTTTCCGACCAATCCGTGGTTCTTGCTAAAGGTGAGCTCGAATGGAAAACTAAACTAGAACAACCTATATCACGTGTACCTAGTGAGAACCCTTGTACCTTATTTCGATAATTATGAACACATCTAATGATAATTTTAAAATTTCTGTTTATTTACAATGTGGTTTTTAAGATTAGTGTTTGTATATATACTATATATTCATAAAATAATAAAATACAGTTTCTTAAGCGTCTAGAGCTGCATTAGAATATTGTCTAATGATTATTTTAGTACGAATTTAAATTCTTCAATATTTAAACTTATACATTGGCATTTTTTTCGTAATAAAAAAGTAAAGTTTTACCTACGAGTAATAAATAGTCCAATATTACAGCACAAAAGCCGCCATGATGGAACTTTACAAAATCAACTAACTCGAGGTCAAAACTGCTCAACTTGTTGTTTCTTCCAGAAATAAACAATTTTATTTTACTAATTGTAACCTTGCTCCTCCTATTTACTTACCTACGTACATGAACGTTTCCGTTTCACGCGTTGGCTAACATGCTAATGTTTGCGCTTTACATTTTACAGAGCTAAACGCCCGTTTTGTATGACAACCATAATTATTTTATGCGAACAAACTCGCATGTCAACTTGTGCGTCGCCTTTTCATGCTATAATAACACATGTCGACGTGGGTGTGCTATACACGGGTACCTAGTAATATGAAGCCTAGTTTTCTGAATGTACGCTGAACAAACTGTCACATGTTTGTGTTTGTGAAGTACGTATTATTTCCTGGTCTTCATGTTGAAGGCTGCAAGAGTACTTGTAAGTGAAGTGATACGGAAATATTTAGTATTTATTTCTAAATAGATAAAAACATTTGTTACCACAACATAGGCATAAAGATACAAGCTAGCTATGTTTTGGCAACCAGCGCTGGTTGTTAGTCTTGTGCCTTTAGCGGAGACTACTTGTAACATAATATAAAAGGAATGATTAAAGATTAACACAAAAAACCTTATTGGTAAAACAAAATCATTTTATTTGCAAATACATATCTATATACATAAAAGAAAGTCTTGTTAGTATTTATAACTCAAGAACGGCTGAAAATTGGTGGGGAGGTAGCTGAGAACCAGCAGACGGACATAGGATACTTTGTATCCCGATTTTCCGGCGGGATTGGAAAATCCCGAAATGTGGTACCAATAAAGCTACATTCATTAAATTTGGCATAACTACATATTATTATTCTTTGATTACCTAGTATAAAGGTGCACTACAGATTTTTTTTAAATTTCCCATGGGATAAAAACACGAGGTAGATAATAAAGACTACAATTAGTAAATAAATTCCTAGAGGATTACATGGATGCTCTAAGAAGATATTTTCCGAATTTCCCACGGGATAGGAAATAAAAACCTTATACTTGGGGACATGAGTGGACGTATGGGCTATTTCGTCACTCTGACGTTATCTGCGCAGAGTAGACGTAGTCGCGGGCAAAAGCTAGTTTAACATAAACAGACGCAATCGTGTTAGAAAAAACTAGGACGAGTTAGAACTTAAAGGATTTAGACTGACAGTGGCCTTACAAACGGTTGACAGGCGACCGGTGACCCAGATAATTATGATAGCATGGTCTTAATTTAGTTTATTTAGTCATATTCTGTGTCCAATAAAACTGAACGGACCAATCTTACCTACACCCTATTAAAATTACAAAGAGGAAATATTGGTCTCATTGTATTTTGGTAACGAATAAACTCTGAAACTACTGCACTGATTTCAAAAATTATTTCACCCTTAGCTTCATTATCCCTGAGTAACATAAGCTATTTAATTCTGTACGGATGAAGTCGCGGGAAACAGCTAATCACTACATAGTATAAAACAAAGTCGCTTTCTCTGTCCCTATGTCCCTAAGTATGCTTATTCAAATTCAAATTCAAATTCAAATAATTTATTTCACATAATTTCAGGTACAAGAAGGTCTTAAAAATAATGTTCGTATCACTAAAATCTACCCTACATGGCATGTGAAATTAAGAAATCGTCTACTTATAAGTTAAAAATTCCTGTATACTATAAAAGCATTTTTCGGCCAGCCACGTTTTTAAAGTCCGTTTAAATTTTGTAAAGGCTAGGTCTTTTATTGTGTCAGGCAAATTGTTAAATATTTTTATGCACATAATATAACTATTCTTAGAAACTAATGATAATTTTGATTTAGGAATAAACAATTTATTGCGATACTGCGAGCGTGTAGGGTTTTTATACATTACTTTGACGTGGTTAAACATATGCTCATTCCCATAAACAAATAAACTTGCATCCAAAATATATAAACTCGGTAGTGTTAAAATTTTATATTTTTTAAAAAACGGTCTGCATGAATCGGTTTGCCTTAGTTCAAATATTGTACTTATATCTTCAAAACTATACAACGGATTTTGATGCGGTTTTTTTAAATAGATAGAGTGATTCAAAAGGAAGGTTTTTATGTATGATTCTACTCAGATGAAGTCGCGGGCAGAAGCTAGTTTCTAATAAATGTAAAAACACACAGGTGGCAACTAATATTTGCTTAGTCAGCAACCTAAAGTACTTTTTTCTTAAACTCGTCTAACTCGCTAAGCCCCTAGTTATTTTATCATTCCCGAGCGTGACGCAGATCGTCAATTACGTTTCCATTTCAAACCCGACCTGTCCCAAAAAATACGGCGTGTTAGAGCGACCCTGCGAAAGCAACCGTGAACGGGTTAAATATATAAAGGCTGTACTTTGTATCGCTTGACGCAAATGATTGTTTAATAGCCGCAAAGAGAACTTCGTCAAAGCAATTTATGGGTTCCTAAGTACGTTGGTTGCTCGTACAAAACGTTTTGGGTGCCACGGGAAACTGGTTTCACGATCATTTAGATAACAGGCCAGGTTTTACAGCCCGATTTTGATGAATGATACAGTGTTAATAAATGACTTTTGCGGCCATTTCTTGACTGCGAATGACAAACAAAACAAAGTTCTGATAAGAAATAGAAGCACAAAGGCGAAGGGACTTTTCAAATGGGAATAATAAATCAATTATTGGATGAAAATGTGATCGAGCAAAAAATATTTCTTATTGAAGTGAGACTTTACAAAGGAAATTGAAAATATTCATTAGACGGATATTCATTATTTTCTTTAGTGGGCGTACAATTTTTGTCGATAAAAATGGGCACAGTGTCAGAGAGTGAAAAAAGTATAACAAAGAAAACGTTTTTATCAAAATTTCTATAAAGGTTGTGACGAAGATTTTGATCTGAAACCTGAGCATGTAGGTTTCGAAACTACAAACATACAATTTTATTTTTTAACAGTTAGTAGTTTTTCCATAGTTTTATAGCCACATTTCATTGAATGTCCCACCTTCACAATATTATACGGTTTTTCGGTGGTAGCTTATTCTTATCGTAATCAAAAATCTAAGAGACCTCGTTATCAATTTTAATGACCGTGATAATAGACCACACATCATCTTACGCTTACAAATCTTTTCTTTCCCCGCGTCCCAGGAACATCTCTAAACAGCTTTGATTTTTTTAAATCCCGTTGTCGAGTCGGACTTAGGTGTCAATATTTGGAATGCCTGATCCAAGTTTTTTATATGCAGCGGTTCACTTTAATCTTTCTTTTATTTTTAGCGTATGTGTTTAAATTGCATGTAAAAGTTAATCATAGTCATTACTGTCTACTGTTTCTAGTGTTACGATGAAATCCGAATACTTAATTAGCTACCATTTTCACCAATCATTTATTTCGGACGCAATGGCTTGCACGCATCACTATTGGAGTTAATTAGGAGATCGAATGTTTCAAATCACTGTGAAATCTGTTTTCAATTTAATAGACAGATGCCCCCCGCATCAGAGTATAACGTGGAGTTTTGATATTCTTTTACACAATAATTTTGATAACGAAAAACATTTCACTGATATTTCATTTAGCAAACTAAACTTTTACTAGATATTAGTGTAACCTTTTCAAAAAGTTACAAAGTCACCTTATCAACCGTGAGCCATGAAATTAGATTTGTGTAATGTTTTCAAGGATACGATTTAGCAAAATAATACAGGTTTTTCAAATGATGACTTGGTAATATTATTGGATCCTTTGGGGTTCTTGAATGTTCTCTTCTTTTTCCGATTTTAGATACTCCATACAGAAACTTAATGACTCTTTAATAAACTACGAAAGCGATGTTTAGCTGTATTTCCATCAAAGCGAATAAAACATTCGTAAACAACTCAACAATGATATAAATAGCACTTGGAATATAAAGTCCATTTTAGTTAAGAGTACACTCGCTTTAATGAAGCAGGTAATGAGTCTCTCAGAGTCGAGAGCAAACAAGCCGAGCCGACTAGGGCTCTGCGAGCGCACTTCAGGCTGAAGCAATTCTTTGTCACATTATAACTGGGTAAAATATGAACTTCAAGAAATAAAAGGTACGATAATAATTTGAATACATAGTATAGTCTCATTCGAGTACAAAGACTAACAAGGTACGAACTCCTGGTTCGAACCTTAACTCAAAAACGAAACCCTTAGCATTATGTTGTCTGTTTATGGGTGTATCAAACCGTCACAGCATCAGTAACCAGAAGAAAAATCGTAATTTCACTGATTTCCAATTTTAACAGGCATTTGGTCGGCTTTTTATTGTGTTTTCGGTTTTACATAAAATTCTATAATGCTTACTTAATTTGAAACCAAAATTAATTTGTGCAAATTTTCCAAATACATTCAATTTATTTATATTGTTAAACTCTGCTGCTGGTTAAATTTTGCATACAGTAAAAAACTGACACAATGCATTCTTTTGTGCACCAAGATAAAGTTTAGGCGTCCTTATTTTCTTTGTAATCAATTGTGCATTTAAAAAATTTAGCATAAAACGTCTTGGTTCCGTCGTAAAAAAATGATTAAACGCTGATCAAAACCGTAAAGCATGTCTAGCTTGGTTGTTAATCTGAAATCCTAGCGGACCAAGAAATTGCTTCAAGCGGGTCAGTGTCTCACAGATTCGTTTATCTCGAAATGAGAAAAGTCTAAGTATTCGTTTCATGATATAAATAACAGTATAACTAATGCTTAACCATACAATACTTATGTAAAAACTTGAACTGAAGAAAATAATCTTGTAGCTTTTCATTAAATCAAATTTACTGCGGATTTAACGGATGAACGTTTTCATGGCATTATTGGTCTAACTGCTTAAACAGTGACTTTTAATGTCGTGGATAACTCGTAAAGTGTGAAATGAATTCTCCCTCTCTCAATTTATTTCAATGAAAATAATTTAAGCGTTCATGAAAGCGGCAAAACAGTGACATTTTTTTTTGCATAATGGTTATTTGTCAAAATTTCAAAAGAAAGCAGATTGTCTCATTCCGTAATTAATCAAAATTTATAGGCGACGCACTCGTTAAAAAATCTTTTGTCATCTACTTTCTTTTGAATCATTTCTCGACCAATTAGGTCAGTGATAGATGGTTGTGCTTACTAAGCTGCGGCAGTGATCCTGGCTTCGATTCTGGTTCACTTAAGGAAATTAACTTTTAACTACCTCGGGTCTCGGTTCTTTGTTGGAGATCCTGCTTCAACAGCTGCAAAAGACTTGGTTCGTTTATTTTAACTCTAAAGAAGGGTACTTTAATAATTAAATACTTTAGTCCAGGATGCTTGTACTAGTCGTGTTAAAAATACAAAGATAACTTAGTAAACTACTACTACATTGGGTGATTTTTTTTTTCAATTAAAAATACATTCGTGCAAGTAAAATTCTATTTAATTCTGTTTTTATCTGCATATCAGTAGCTGAAACTGTAATTAAATTAGTATCATTAAAAAGGTTATTAATTAGGTATTTTATTTTGGTTTGGGTTACAACGTGTGCTATTTATGTATAAATCGAAAATATTTATCAATGGAAAAATAACTAGCAAATTCAATGCGGCCTCGTGTGCATCGCTTTCTTCTTATGTTGTTAATATAATAAATAGTAAATTTATATTTCAATCCAATAGTCGACATATAAACTTTTTGAACTAATATTGCAAATTAACCGACCGAACAATAAAATGACAATATACGGGGCGGGGTTCAAAAAAAAAAAATTGAGTAAGATTTACAAAAAAATATATTCACGTGGGATCCGAGCGTGTGTCGCAAGTCCTTTTAAACGGGGAAGCAAGGGATTTCATTGTCCAAAACAAACTGCGGAACGGATGTCCTGCAAACTTCCTGTTTAATTAAATGGGTGTTTGTGCAGACCGACAGACGTTTTCTACATTACCGAGTATTATTGAAACAAAAGAGGAACAGCTTTATATTGCTTTATTTCTTTATGTTGGTCCCGAAAAATACGACGTACATTTGGAACGGTTAGAGGAACCTTCCCGTTTACCGAATTGTTTGCGCCGACGATTTCTTTTCGGGCTTTCTAAATGTGGAAAACGATTCCAGTAAAGTGCGAGCTGAACAGCGTGATGTATCGATTTGTTCCCGGCTTGATTTATAAAAAACCGTTAGACCTTAAAATTTATCTACGAATAAATTGTTTTCCTGAACGTTTTGTTTTTTTTATCCAGCATAATAAAAAGTCTTTCTAATGTTATGGAGCTTTTGAAACTTTGAAACAAAAATTTCCGGCCATAACAAAACAAGAGGCAACCATAAAACCTAATGCCTAATCCAATTCTAAGCAATGAGGCCACTTCAAGGAATGTAATTTAGAGGCACAATCGAACGAAATCCTTAGAGATGCAAACGCTACTGATCCCCCTTACATTCATTTTCGTGCCCGTCGATCGCTTTATACGCAATGAACCTTTAAAACCCAGAGGAATTCCGAACAATGCTCATGGCCAGTACACAGTGAAAAGTTGTGTCATGACCCCCGTCCAAATAGAGAGCTCGTCTTAAAATATTCAGGTTGGGGCCGCTTTAGCGTGCACGCCTAGCAGTAATTTGTATTTGGGTTGGTCACAACACGCAATGATGGTCAAACACAAACGGTCCCTCTGCACAGAAACATTTTAGATGTGTTTTTTTTTAATCTAGATAACTCTTTGTTATCTTGTAAGCGAGGTTTAAAACAACGCAATGTCATTACAGGAGTTATTTCTCCAGGGGAACGCTGTCACTGAATTTCAAGTAAAATACCAATAGCTTTTGTGCCAATTATGTTTATAAAGAGGACTTCTTATAATTACATTTTCTCATCAGTGACAAAAATACACAAAGTTCATGTACTTACAGTCAAGTGCGTGTGTATACGAAGGTCTCAAAAATAGTATGACGCCCATTACGCTAGTAGTGAGTGTCTGGTTTCTTTTATTTTTATATTGTAGTATCTAACATTCATAGTCATTAAATTACTGTAATAAATTATAAAATCATGAAACATGGATATCCACTGCTAATGTTCTGCGAAAGTATAATACACGACATGTTAATTATTTAATTAGCCATTAAATTCTTCTCACGCGAAAATTCATAAAATATTTTTTCAAGCTCAGCATGAGCTAGGTGTGTTTTCTTAATTATGTTTGTTTGAAAATAGGGAACAGAATGAAGCTCCGTGGCATGTTAACGAAAATGAGTAAACTATTAATAATTTTATACTTAAATATATCTCATATTCTTTATTAATTTCCAGCAATGGTTAATTGTTAATTAGTTTTAAGGCAATCGTGGATGATGTGAAAACTAGCAAACGTCGTACTATTTATACATAATAACCTGCCGTGACCGAGGATCGTACCAGCGACATCAATTGTATTCAATTCGATCAGATTCAGCAACTACTAGACTATCCAATCATTGGTAAAGATTGAGGTAATTGACTTGATCAAGGAGTCTTTGTATCATTTTAGTTATTCACATAGAGAAACTTTCGAAGAAACTGGCCAAAAGCACATGGCAAATTGTTGAGTGTTGTTAGAGATTCAATTCCATTTGTATTTCTGGTACAGTGTAAACACAAAAAAACACGGAACATCCATAAAGAAGATATCTCCATCCATTTTACTGTCAACGATATTTTTTCTCAAACACAAAGCTCTTCCCGTGATCATAGGTCTAATAAACAGAATACACAACTATTCATCTCGTTGTCACAGTTGTATGAGATTACTATATTTTGCGGCTTGAAAAATGCGATACGAAATCCAGTTTATAGGTGTTACGAATTCGTTCTAGATGATTAACCGTTTATCACTGTTTTTCTTCGAGTTTCCCTTTATTTTTCCTTATCTGTGGATGTTTGTTGGCTGAAAGGGAAGTTGGCGAGCTTGATTATGCTTTTCCTGACTTGGGTGATAAAAACCTTTGTATGAGTTTGAAATGTATGAAGTTACTTTTGTTAATGGGGGTAACGTCGTTGCCACCGCCACCGCTCATGAATTTATGTCTCCAATCTTTAATATCTATTCACGATGTCTAATTCCATGCAAATTTAATTACACCTAACAGTATTAGCATGGTATTAGGTTCCGATTTTAGCAAGCGGTCAAACTGATTCTGGACAGTTCTGATTACGTCATGGCTTAGGACGTTTGAGGTAATCTCTTCAGTGGTTAGGTCGTCTGAATACAGAAACATAATTAAAATGAAAAGGTGGTACAATAGCAGAAGCAAATGCTTTACATTTTAACAAACGTAGGCAGAAGATGTACAATTAACACATACGCTGCTACAACTTTACTCTGAATATTTTCTGCTTCGAATGCATAATGTGCGTTTTAATTACTATTAGCGCGAGACAGCCTAAGGTAATTTATCATAGGAGAAGCTTCCTGAATTTCCTCACAATCACAACCAGAGTAGGTAATCGAGCTTTGAATCTTTTATTAACCCAACCTGATGTCAACTGACAAGGGACAAGAAAATTGGAGTTAATATTATGTTCTCAATCAGTTTTCACCTAACTTAAAATGACTGTGGGATTACCTCTTACGAATTTGGATATTTTTATATGGTTATAATTTAACGGAATTCCACTATCTGTACGATACATGACAAGACATGATTTTTACAGAATGTGTATTTACTCTAGTACATACATACATACATAAATCATGTCGTTATCCCTTACAGGATAGACAGAGCCTAAGGTAACAAGACTAAAGACCACGTTTAGCATGATCGTGGCCGTATGGATGGAAAGGGGAATTAAAACAGTGATGGGTTGCTAGCCACATCGTTTCTATAACATGATCCCTAAGATTTTCGCGCAATCCCTCGAAGGGCTTTTACCATCTGCGCGGGAAGAGCAGCAACTGGTACATTCTTTGTTTTTTCTTTGCTCCTCGACCAGCATAGAAGTATTTACTCTAGCCCCTGTAAAAAAATCTAATAAAAAATAGTTATGACGATAAAACATATAGCAGTATGTACTTACATACTGCCATCTGGGATACTTATCGCTCACTGGGAGGCTTTTTTCAGCGCTTCTACCTGATCTTAACCATGGCAAATGTAAGGTAGGTACAGAGCCTTTCGTGTGGAAGTCTGACTCACATTTACCCGGTTTCTAAAAGACATGTGCGTGTATAGAGAGCTCGTATTGCAATGACTGTGTTCTGGAGCAGACAGGTCAATGTAACATTCATACCGTGACTAAGTTCCGTTCAGTATTTAAATAAGTTCAAACCTCTTTAATAGGACTGACAAATAAATACGGTTTTGTTGTGTTGTTGAGCGTAAAATATTCAAGATTACGTACAATTAAGATTCGATTTGAAATTATTTGCCTGACTGTACTTTTTGCTGTCGGCATTCCATTGCATCGATTTAATCATAATTATTTATTTGATATCAAATTTATCTCAATCGTGCCACTAGAAGTAATTGGATAATGGTTTGAACACCAGACAACTTACATAATTCCATTTACCACAATTACTGACATATGCACATTGCAGGTTAAGCGGTCAAAATCAAAATCAAAATCAAAATAATTGATTGCAAATCACATTACAGGCATAAAATGGAATATTTTAACTAGGTCTACATGTGACAAACTGCAAGGGCACGGCAATATCAGAGGGCTCTTTTTTTTTTAATGTTTGATTGTTAAAGGATGAAAAAATGACAGCTTTTAGCTGAAATGGCTGCTTCAATAATTTCCAGATAAAATTAATTTGTCAGCAATAGTGTATCTATGCAAAGCGCGAAATCGACCATCCGGCTTCCTTTCAGTTTAGAATAAATTAAAATTTTCATTACACGAATGATAAGAAACTTTTTCTCGCCTAAGTTTCTTGGGGAGGGTAGGAATAAATCACGCTGCGAATGCGCGTACCCGGGCTTTCCTGTTCTGATGAAAAACAACATCATTACAGCAAGCCGAGTAATGTTGCGTAACGGGTGGGTTGTAACTAAAACTACGAAAAGGCGTACCAATTTTATGTGTTCCCCATGAAGGAAACATAAATTTGTGTCAATGCTTTTATGTTAACTTTTAATATGGATGTTTTATTGTAATAGCAGAATAGGCTCAAGCATAACGATTAATGCTGAGAAAAGTAGTTTGTAGTTTTCTTTTTGTGATTATATAACAAAGGTCAACTTCCATGCTGGTCTGGGAGCAAAGAAAAAAGATAGAATGTACCAGTTGCTTCTCTTCCCGAGCAGATGGTAAAAGCCTATCTAGGGAATGGGCGAAAATCATAGGAATCATGTTATAGGCGATGCGGCTAGCAACCCATACCTATTTTGATTAAATTTTCCTCCTATATGCCCTTAATCATGCTAAACTTGGCCTTAAGAGTTTGTTATCTTAGGCCCTGTCTACCCCACCAGCGCCGCACTCTCGTGGCGACGATCGGCGGCGACCTCTCGCTCCCTGGCGTAATACACGCCATGGTCAGCAGCGAGGGATCCTGGGATGCCGTCGCCTCCTTCTGCGAAGACGTGATGTCGCAGAAGGAGGAAAGGGAGCGGGAGCGCGAGAACGACCCCCTCGCGCCCCCGCTCCGGCGCAGACGGATGGGGAGGAGACGGCGGCAGTTTGCCGCCCTCCCCCTCTAGTGGTGCCTGCTGACGGGGAGTGGGGATCCCCTGCTAGCAATTAGAGGCCCAGGAGTCTAGGGGGGGACCAAGTACTCCCGGTCTCCCCCTCTTGGCGCAGGAGCCCCGGCACATAGGCTGGGGCGGCCGGTGGGCACACGCGGTGACACCCCCATGCTCCCGCGGTGCCCCCCAATGACAGCGAGGGAATACCGGTGGGTTTTTAGTGGGTATACCTCCCCCGCCTCCTTCCACTCAGGAGGGGGACCGGGGAAGAGAGTCCCACATAACTTCCGCGCCGTCCCCACGGCGCGGTCGTACGCGTAAAGCACTTTCCCATCGCACAAAAAAAAAGGCCCTATTTACCCCGTAAGGGATGAAGACGTGATATATACAACAATACAAATACTCTTTATTGAACACCACAAATCAGTACAAAACAATTCAGAAACAAAGATCAAAGTAGACAATAGGCGGTATATATGTATGTATGTACGTATTTTGTTCGTAGAGAATTTTTCAACAACAACTAACACATGTTTCGAATCCATCATGAAAGATCAGTATTAGTTTGGTGCATAGGAACATAAATTTTCCGTGGTTTTCGGACATGTAGTCCTTAAGGTTTTAGATAATTGAACTGTGGCTGCAAAATTGAAGCAATCTCAGCTCAGTATTTGTATTCTGGCCACCAGTTTTCATGTCTTACTTTTAAATTTCTCAATTTAGTGTCACTGTTGAAATTTGTGCGTTTTATACTCCAATTTCGTATTTGCTGTTATTTTACTCCAACAAACGCCTACTCACCATGGCCTTATCTGCTGAACAAACCCCAGACGCCAGAGGTGAAACGACCTGCCTATTATTTTGATGATGCGACAAAGCTTTGAATATGACTCGAATAAAAAGTCTATTATACAACCGAGGACTTTGCACTGTCATTTTCAAGGCTATTGTTGTGTTCATCATCATAATGATTATACATAATCGGTGAAGGTGAATGTTATTCGGTCGTTTATGCTGACGATGTTAGTATGGTGATTTTGTCACTACTTGGCACGTTGAGCTGTGAACTTGACATAGAAAGATAGACAGAAATTGGAGTAATCTTTAAGATCTAAGAACAGTTGAAGATCTGTTTAATCACAAAGCACCCTCTTCCGCAACAATTATTGATGCGTTTTAAATAATATTGTAATGTTCGTGCTTAAATGATGCCTTAGTGTGTGTAACTGACAGTTAAGTATCTAACATACAAATAACGTAGGCGTTATGCGGGTGGTAGGGCCTTGTGCAAGGTCCGTCCGGATCGCTATCACCATCTTACTCGCTAATCCTGCCGCTAAGTAGCAGTGCTTGCACTGCTGTGTTCCGGTGTGGAGAGTAAGACAGCCGGGGAAATTACGGGCACAAGAGGCGTTTCATCTTAGTCCTCTAGGTTGGCAACGCATCTGCAATCCCTCCGGGGTTGCGGGTGTCTATGGGCAGTGGTGATCACTTACCATCAGGTGACCCACTTGCTCGTTTGCCTTCCTATTCATATAAAAAAAAAAAAAAAACATAATCTTGCGGCTTAGTCACAATTTGAATTTGAATCTTATTGTTTTTGTATGTCAGTTATTTTGCTTTTAATTGGTAAGAATTATTTCGGTAAGAACGGGCTCTGATACCTTATGATTATAAGATTAAAAAAATGTTGGAAAGTTTCACAAGTGAATAAATCTATAACCCAGAACGATAATTATTCATTGTATCTTCTTCATCTTACTTCTGAAAAATTACACAAACATGGCATTGGGAAAAAACGTAGAATGAAGCGACAAAGCGACATATCTATTTAATACAAAATAACTAGACTAGATTTTTGATGGCCAGCATTAATTTCAGAAAAAAAAACTAGTAAAAATATAAAAATAGGTAAGCTCAATGAAAAAGTAAATCGAGCCAACTAAGTACGAGCTCGCGATAACGAACTCCTATAATTGCTTTAGCTTGTCATATAAATAATGCATGCTTCTAAACTAATGAAATCTAGTGACGTACCTGAAACGATGTGAGCTCAGCGACAAAGCAGACTATCATCGACAGTGTTATGTTGCAGCATCACCTAGATGGGCAAAATGGCCGGCGCTGGCGTCGACAGAGCATGCTCCGATGAAGTCGAACGAAATGCCGCATTGATGTGACCCGCAAAATCCTTCTCAGGATATTACAATCACCTTTTCACTACGAGCATCGTTATTTGTGCATCGTTTGAGTCACTTCACTAGTGATGTCATTGGTCTGAGCACTGGGGTTGTTTAGGTCGTCACGGTTAGGCTTTTTGAATTAGGTATAACTGGTCTCTTTTGCACTAAATGGTGTCTAAATACTAAAAAAACTATTATTGAAGAGGATTTGTCATGTTGTTGCAAATTGTTATGACTGTAGTGCAAATGTATAAAAGAGATACGAGTGGTTTATCACTGTACATAACTTTTGAACTTAAGCGCATTTTGAACCAGAGCTTTCACCTAAAGTTTCACTGGATTGCCAGAAGCACTCGGTAACGAGAGCTTTTTAGTTTTATTCGGACTATCGCGAGCTTTCGTAGTGTACACAAAGCGGACTAAACCTTAGTATACATCACAAGGGTAGGGCTGCTACAACAATTGTAATATTGTTTTTCATTTTCCTATTTAAAAGTATGTCGTTTTTACTTGCAGTAATCGAGCTTTCGATTACCTTAAAATATGCACCCGATGGATTTTTATTAGTCAAATTAAATCTTTGAAAATTAACAACGTTTGCACTGTGTCACCATGAAATATAAAACAAATAAAGTGTTTGTATATATAGGATTTAATATTTATTTTTAGCATAGATAGGTTTTTAGGATTAGTGTTTGTATATTTTGATTCATTACTTTTATATAATAATAGTAGTAGGTTACGTAATAAACTAATAGGTAGTTCGAAGCGAATAAGTGAACCAGAAATTATTTGAACTATAAAGCTTTTATAGTATCGAAAATTTGGGTAAAAAACAGTCCTTCTTACACAAAAGGACATAACCGCCGTAATATTCCTTTAAAGGTACGTCATTTTTGACAGGATAACGTCTTATAAATCGATGAACGCCGGCTGCACTCACGAGAAAGCATGACTCATTGCGTTACGTTCCGCGTGACGTCAGAGTGTGCAAGTGCGAGCGCGGAACAAACGATAGAGAGGCTCGATCTTCTCGCGTGACATCAGAGCTAGCAATTCGAATATGTTTCTCTATGACGTTATCGCGTAAAACTATCGTTCGTAAACCAACTTTACAGACAATCCGTTTTTGCTAGCGACTTAAATCAGATTACAATTTTAATTTCATTTAGACAAAGAAACCCTTCTTTATACGTGGTTCGGCACACACTTGGCCTGTTTTTAATTTTCATATAACTGCTGGCCACAAAAGTGAAAACGATCCCCTATTTAAAAACATGTTGTTACTAATTCCAGTTAAAAATTATAGTTCATTATTCTATTTTATAGGCAACCCTAATGCTGACGACATCGTTTGATCCAGTGCAGACGGCTCGCGTACAAAGGACATCGATCACCCGACCGGCTCCGAATACGGCTGCACGTTAAATCGCAAATAAT
Source organism: Pandemis corylana (assembly GCA_949127965.1). Classification (NCBI taxonomy): domain Eukaryota; kingdom Metazoa; phylum Arthropoda; class Insecta; order Lepidoptera; family Tortricidae; genus Pandemis; species Pandemis corylana. Next base: position 6,610,499 of record OX421866.1, on the reverse strand, counting down.
TTCTGATAACCACCCTTCTCTGAATTGAGAACATTGTCAATTCTATTACGTGTTCAATTTAATATTCTGTTTAGTGATAATAGTGAATTTAATGAACCACGTTTACGTCTACGATAAACCCTTTCCTGATATTATTTGCTGTTACTACATCTATAAATTGGATTTTGTATTCATACGTATACAAAGAAATTTAAATAATCTGTTACAATTTCAAAATTTTGTGACATTCAATTAATTTTTCAATTTTATTTTATATGTATAATTTTTGACGATTTCAATATAAGTTCTCATAACTTGACATTGTACAAATTATGATGTAATTATTGAATGAATAAATAATCTAATCTAATCTATTTTTTGTGAAGGGTAGTGTTAAAACGGGAGATAAGCAAATTAGTTTCAACTAACAGGTACATTTAACAGAATAAGGAGATTAGTCACGTTTGGATCTCACTGGTATTTTATTCGTATGTATATTTTACGTACCTAGATGACAAATAGCCGTGACTGTACTCACAGCAGCACTCATGACTCATGCAGATCAAAAATGGAAATAAGGAGACGTAGAAAATGAATCATGTGAAAAGTGAAAAACAAGGAGAGGTTTTATGTCAAACTAGCTTTTGCCCGCGGCTTCGCACGCGTGAACCATGAGCATTTCAAAGAAGCTAGCAATCAAGCAAGCGAACACCCAAACCTATGCAAGCAGGCATGCAAGCAGGCAAGCAAGCATGCAAGCAAGCATGCATGCAAGTAAGCACGCAAGCATGCATGCATGCAAGCAAGCATGCATGAAAGCAAGTATGCAATCAAGCATGCAAAGCAAGGACTCAAGCAAGCATGCAAGCAAGCGTGCAAGCAAGCATGCACGCAAGTAAGCATGCATGCATGCAAGCATGCATGAAAGCAAGTATGCAATCAAGCATGCAAAGCAAGGACTCAAGCAAGCATGCAAGCAAGCCCCCGCATTGCCCCGCTGCCTTAATTTTTCTGAAACTGTAAATATTACAGGATTTTTATAAAACAAACCTAACCTAACCTAAAGGGCTGTCCTAAAATATACCTACCCCAAATAGCTTTTGCCCGCGACTTCGTACGCGCTAAGATGTAAAACGAAAAAATAAGTTTTTTCCCGTTCCCGTGAAAATTTTGGGGAGTGCTTTCGGAGTACACTTAAAGCCTTTAAAGAAACACACGCTATAAATGTTAAGTCTCTTTCTTCCGCTGTTTCGTCTGGAAACGTAAAATCCCGGTTTTTCCCGTTCCCGTAAAAATGTTAGGAAATCCTTTGTTAATGCTTCCTTACACTCCCTAAGGAAGCTAAATGCTAAATGCTAAATTTCATCTTTCTATAACCAGTAAAACGAAAAACCCCGTTTTTCCTGTTCTCGTGGGAATTTCTGGAAACCCTTTCTTAGTGCTCCCATACACTCATCAAGGAAGGTTCTTACCAATTTCTACGACCAGTAAAACAAAAAATCCCGTTTTTTCCCTATCTCGTGGGAATTTCGAAAAATATCTTCTTAGTGCACCTCTAGGATACTCAAGGTATATGTGTGCCAAATTTCAATTTTCTAGCCATATTATGCCTACCGCAGTATTTCTTTGTAAACAAATATTTTTCCCGTTCCCGTAAAAATGTTACGAAATCCTTTGTTAATGCTCCCTTACTCTCCCTAAGGAAGCTAAATGCTAAATTTCATCTTTCTACGACCAGTAAACGAAAAACCACGTTTTTCCTGTTCTCGTGGGAATTTCTGGAAATCCTTTCTTAGTGCTCCCATACACTCATCAAGGAAGGCTCTTACCAAATTACAGCTTTCTACGACCAGTATAACAAAAAATCCCGTTTTTTCCCTATCCCGTGGGAATTTCGAAAAATACCTTCTTAGTGCACCTCTAGGATACTCAAGGTATATGTGTGCCAAATTTCAAGTTTCTAGCCATATTATGCCTACCGCAGTATTTCTTTGTAAACAAATATTTTTCCCGTTCCCGTGGGAATTTGGGAAAGTACTCTCTTAATGCTCCTCTGCACTCCCGAAGCAACCTACATGCCGAATTTCAGCTTTCTGCAACCAGTAAAACGAAAAGTCCCGTTTTTCCGGTTCCCGTGGGAATTTCGGGAAATCCTTTTTTTATTGTTTACACTCCCCAAGGGAACTTGAAGGCCAAATTTCAGTTTTATACGACCAGTAACACGAAAAATCGATCCCGTAGAACTGAAAATATAAATCCCGTTTTTTTCCTTATCCCGTGGGAATTTCCGAAAATCATTAAGACATTATTTTACTATTATAATCACCTACTTCGATGCCAAATTTGAACAGTAGTAATTATAGTTCATCGGATTTCGTTTAACTGAATATATAAATCCCGTTTTTTTCCTTATCCCGTGGGAATTTCCAAAAATCCTGAAATTAGTTTCTTCGTTTTGTAATCACCTACTGTTGTATCAAATTTGAAGAGTCTAGTTATTATAGTTACTGAGATAGCGTCACTCGGAGTCGAATATATAATTCCCGTTTTTTCCTTATCCCGTGGGAATTTCCAAAAATCCTTCCTTAGTGGATGCCTACATTGTATAAGGTATCTATGTGCAAAATTTCAAGTCTCTAAGTCCAGTGGTTTGGGCTGTGCGTTGATATATAGTTAAGTCAGTCAGTCAGTCAGTCAGGACTTTGAATTTTATATGTATAGATTTCACAAGCGTTATGGAAGTAACTAGATCGGTATACTTTCAATAATAATTTAACTTTTTTGTAATATTTACTTTTTGCAAATGATAATTTTACCTCACGGTAAATGAAAACTCACAGCTCATTTCAGTAAGCAATTAATATTAATACTGATCAAAGACTCGAGCATTAATTTTGGGAACGTCAAGCATTTTGAACTCTCCCTTAATTTTAACGAATATCGCCCGACTTTTAAGGAAATGGCAGTAAATAGATAGTCACTTTGAAGCAGTCACTCCGCGCAAGCAAAAGGTTGAAATATCAGTTTCCGGATGCCAACTTTGTTCCGCAATGAGCCACTCAATCAAAGGACTGTGTGAACTGAGGGGCTTAGAACTGTGATTCGAACATTCTGTCGAATGTTGACAGCCATCAGTGTTTACCAATGCCAACATTCGGACATGAGTGATTCAATATACTGGAGTGCCGCTTGATTCATTGTAGACTATACCCGTGATGCTTATGTAGGATTGCTCGTGTGCAGGATACGGCCGCTTTTATCATAAATCATTGTTTGATGGTAAATATCATTAAGTATGTACAAGATGAAGTTGAGATGTGTTTATTTTGTGGGATTTTTTTTAATCAAATTATTTATCTAGGGGAACTCCTCAATCCTTATTTTCTTCTAAAGGTACACAACCCTGAGAAATGACGATATCTTTCCTGTAGCAAACAGAAAACGACGCATAAAACTTCCGCCGAGATGTATTTGTAGGTAATAAAAACTTTTATTTTAGTGTTGGTTTCTAAAACTTCCGTAGGTAGTTGTAAAGCTAAAAAGTGTTGCCATTTTTTTCGTGAATGATAAAATCGCGATACGTAATACAGATCTCATAGCGGCCCAATTTAACGCCGGACTGAAACGTGTGAACACGTAGCTTTTCCCAAACAAATTTGTCTATGCCCTCACTCAGTTTGCTTACTTCGATGGCGCCAAGCTTTTATCGTTCTCGCAGAATAAACTAATGCAGATATGGCGTTCCGTGTCTAGACAATTTTCTGATGTGTCTGAGTGTGTCTGTCTTGAAATTTTCCTCTATGCATAAATTTAGTAAAAATCGTTAGTCTATTCTATTTTTCGCATTTTTGAAAATGCCGTTTCTTTTTATGTATGCTCATAATTAGATATCAAATGATATTACCACGTGTAGATCGATTTGAAGATGAGACTTTGTCGGGTCGATTTAACCAAAATACGAAATGTATTTTACGTTTTGTAAGAAATTCATTAAAAAGTTAAGAGTTGTCCGCGCGACGGTTGGACAAAAGATGCGACGATAGTTCCCTTCTAGTACAAAAACAAGAATAACTAAGACTCCGACTCCTGCTATCTTTTGATATTTTTATCACAAACGAGCTGACAGTTGAACAATACCCAACCTGTTACAACGATGTCGTAAAACGGACTTGCACTTCTAGATTAGTTATCTGTGGGTTTATTGAGGCAGGCCAAGATTGCGGCAGACTCAACGGCGGCAGCGGCGGTCGATGCACGGAACCGTCAATAAAACATGGACTACGCCTTATTGTCTCCGAATAATGCCCCATTGTATATTTGCCGGGTTTATTTATCATTAATGAACTCCTATACGGAGAAGAAGTATATTTTGACCACTAATACCTACTAAGAGTTAAGTACTTGTTAACTTGTGGACCCTAAACATCCCAGAAAAGGAAATGCATGTTTTGGATTATTTTGAAATTTAGTTTGTGATAAATCTGTTAGTGGTTAAGTGGAGGTTAGGTGTTTATGTCTTTCTTATAAAATGTCTTTCTGCCAAATTCCAAAAAACAAGTTTAAAAGAGCCCTCGGTGGCCTATTTGCAAAATAAATGTTCATTTGTTTTTTCTATGCCGGTAAAGACATTTAATAAGTTTTTTTTTTCAGCTGTCTTATTTACAAGAAATGCTATAAATTACTATGTGCAATTGTATGTTAGTAATTTCACAAAGAAGAACCATTATGACAAAAAACGATACATTTTTACAGTCTAGAAATATTGCGCAAATATAAACTCCACGATGTCCTTTTTGCTGTAATGCAATTTAGCGCTACTATTTCTTCTTCATTAAATGACAAAGCTTTTGTAGCGAACTAACGACCTAAGTCAAAAACCTAAATAGAATTCTTAAACGAATGTCTCAAAGGTAATTTTTACGATCGGAGGATGATTGATTGAATTAAATGGTAGACTTATTCAAATAACAACACGTGCAAGTAGGTCACTTCGGCTATGTACGGCTACAGGCACAATTAATGTAACAATGGGCGTATCAGTGAATAATTGCCAGCTTTCAATGATTAAAACCAAAACTGACACTATATACGGCATCGCCATTGCTGTGTGCGTGTGTTATTAAAGTCTGGTTGTGTTATAGAACTTTGGAGTTTTGAATAACACAATAACAGACTTTTAGCATGACGGCTTTTTATTCGTGTATTTATTCTATAGATCCGTAGTACAAGCAGACGCGTTCATCCCTTACAGGCATATAAGCAGTGCTTCTAAGCATACGTAAATGTACCCGACACGCTTCGTACCAATACGGATTTTGTTGGCAATACGCCTGCCCTCTGTCAAAATCCACTGCACGCCCCTGAGTACAAGAGATCTTCAAGCCTTAAGTCCAGATTTTATCAATGACAAGATGATTCAAGTGTACTCTAAAAAGAGCTCTATTGGTTTAGACAAACTGTTAGTTAAATACTATTTGATTTACTTAAATAGTTAAATGGCCCAGACTAATAGTAATTAGAAATCAATAATTAATTTCGAGTATGTTCTGGGAATCTCAAGTCTAAATTTCAGAAGCAACTCAAGCATAATTGCTTTGTCGTTAAAATGTTAAGATTTCTAATTACAATGGCTGGATGTCTGTATTTACGAGTAGAAACCAGGGGCTTTACCATGACGTCTTAATGCGAGTCAATTCCGATTCAGTTTAGGTTCGTTCGCTGTCAGATTAATACCAAAAATGACAGCTGAACCCTGAACTGGGTCGGAATTGAATCGCATTAAGACGTCATGGTAAGGCCCCTGAGTCGGAATTGAATCGCGTTGAGACGTCGTGGTAAGGCCCCAGATTTAGTTTAAACTATTAGTTCTTAGTTCGGGTAGACCACATAAGGTCACGAAAGAACGCTGTTACCATTTGCTGGTTATAGTCTGCGAAGTGGATACAAAAGGGGATACGTTACGTCTCTTATTAAATCTGTGTACTGTACATATTGACACAATGGCTCGTATTACAAATATTATAAGTTGGGAGAATTCTTCACTAGCCATGATTGCCGTACGAGTACGTAGCTATAGTGCTTACCTATCTATGCATTTGTTATAAGTTTACATTCGATCTTGAAAGATAAATGACTGGCACTTTGAAAAATAAATTGTTACATTTTCTTTGGAATAAAAATATGAAACAATTGTAAGTGTGCACGCTACCTACAGAAAGATCGCCACACGTGCAAGGATGGAGTTATAATGTCACTCGTAACGCTAACTTTGACTCTTAGCCTATAATATAAGAGCTGATTACTATAACAGCAACGCGATGAGAAGCTTGCTGTCAATCTTACGTGTTTGTTCTTTCTAATTCCATATTTCCACCAGCGTAATTGTAACTCTACATTTTTAGTAATCTCAATTCTGAAAAATATTTGTGAACTCAAGAACAAAGCTCGCAGGTACTAATTCAGTTAGTCTCGCACTCTTCTTCGTAATTAAATAACATTTTGCTTCAGTTCAGACATTAATCTAGATTAACCTTACTTTTAGTCGCGAGAAATAAATATTGTTGTTTATTCAGCCCTGCGTTTCTAATTAGCAGGCGAAGCAACGTTGATTTAACAAATTAAGAATGATTTTTGGGGTTCCATTCTTAACTTTAAACTTTAATTCTTAATAAAGCCCTCGGTATCTTATTACTAAGTGACAACTCTCCATCGGTCTGTCTACCTATCACAGGGTTGTATCTTTTCAATCGTAATAGGTCTAACTTCAATTTATTACAGATAGACAAAATATTAGTATTTCCTGTAACATAAAAAACTCTGAATTAGAAAAATAACGGTTGTAGAGAATGGAACAGTTCGCGTGCTAGACTTGCGCTCCACCAACTTTCAGGACTTAATTTTGTTACATACAATTATTCCTATTCCTTCTGAAATAAATCCAGTACGTACGGTAATCCATATTATATATTTTTTCGCTTTAGAAAATTTGTCATATCCCAATGCAACAAAAAACAACAGTAGGTACTATGTTTCACTCGAAGCAGATTTCAATGTTCACACTTTTAATACTAATTTTGATATATTGGAACAAGTAAGCCATAAATCGTTCTCCTAATTCATTTTCTGTGTAAATGCCGTAAAATTTGTGGGTCACAACCTTCGCCTATTGATGCTTAAGCACCGAAGCCCGTTAATTAGTTGTTTATTACCGCATACCTGTAGGCATTAGTATGTGTGTGTTACCAGTAAGCTCCAATTTAAGACTTGACTAAGGCAGTACGACAATATAGTCAACTTTCTCATATCAAAAGTGATATGCATGTCAAGTAGTAATACTTTTCTCGTGTGTAAAAAGGGGTGATTTATACTCACTGGAATAAAACCTGTAGTTAAACAAATACGTCTTAATACATAGGCACAATTACAGAAATATGGTACTACCTACTGAATAAGTTTTGAAAATGTGTTGTAATTTTTTATTAAAAAAAGCGCTTTTAATATTACAAAAATCTAAATAAATTATGTATTGATATTTCATACTGTGATTTTAGGAGTTAATTACGTAGAAGATTTTAATCACGGTCTTTAAAGGTGCTTGATATTGGTATCAAAAGAAGGTTAAGCGTTAAAAAAATGTGCATATTATTTATAAAATATGAATAATTAGGTACTAGTTGACAATTAAAGCCAATATTTATGAATTTATTCAAATTTTTAAAAGCTCTCGCCAAAAATTTCTACATGAAGCTTGAAAGCGTAACTTGACAAAATATTATATTTTTAAATACCCAGCGACGAAGGTTTATATCACAGCCGTTGCAGATGCACTTCGGCATTAGGGATATCCATACAATGTTATTGTTAAAAACCCACCACTAAGAAACCTAATGGGCACAGTTTACTAAATCTGCGAACACTAAATGCTTAAGCGACACTCGGGCGGCTCAATCCGTGGAACGACAGAGTGTCCTATTAATTATTTAATTCAACATGCATGTTATGTGGACTGAGAAATGACACGTTACTGTTTTTATTGGTTTTCAACGTTTGTGACAGCCGGCGTGAGGGCGCATATCGAGCGGTGTCCGAAACGTCAGTTCACGTGTGCGACTGACCTCGGCATTCTATTGAATGATATCCGTGGATGAATAGAACGGTGACATCTCGAGAGGTTTTGCTCACTGGTTATGTACAGAGCGATGCACGGACGCGACACTACCCCCTTGCGCGGCGAGGTTCCAACTGAGTAACTTGCGACTCGATGCCTCCGCCCAACATAGAGCGCTTGCTCGACCCTCCACCAAAACGGATATCGACCCTCCTGTCAGCGCGTTAAGGCTAAGTTTTCTTCGCGGCAGTGATTGTGGTGAAGAAGCTTCGCGCTTCGTTTCGTATAGACGGCCAATACGCATGTCCACGACATTGTATATAAATTCATATACATGAACCAGAAGGCATAGTTTCCTTATACATTTGGATTTTCTCGAGTTCAAGGACTTTTTGTTATCTGTTTGAGTTTTTTTTTTGGTTTGAACGGTTCCATTATCCAGTTTCATAGGGAAATTGATATCAACGTACCTTGTTGACAACCGTGAACTTGTTCGATCTGAACAAATAAGGGATTGATTAATGGTTTGTTTTGCTTCACGTGAAAATAATACGTCGAAAAAGTTATTCGTCGACTAAAAGTAAATTAGTGCATCATAGCAATCCGTGATTGAATTTACTTGCATATGACTAATAAATTACAAACAAAAGGTAAAGCGGATTTACTGCCATTCGCTAATAGAGTTTTCGACTTTAATTACCACTAAGTATATTGTTTATTCACTTCATGGATTTTGCTTACCATTCCTGACATAGGTACGTGTCACTATTTCATACCTTGAAATTTTAACGTTAGTAATACCTATTTATATTTTTTCTCGTGTTTTTCTGTTCATATAGCGACAAGTTTATCATGACCTTAATAAAACAGTATTATTATTGTACTGTTAAAACTGCTCTCATTTTTAGTACTTGTCAAAAATCATAAATCCTTAATAAAGTTCTGCGAACTAAAATTTCATGGAAACAATAAAATATAATACCAAAATTATTGCACACATACTATACACTTTTACTATATACTTTTTGTGAAACTACGTACTAACGTAGCATTGTCATATATTATTATGCTACAGTCAATATAAAAAAAGGCTGCTAAGAGCGTATAAACACGTCCACGATAGGGTTCCGTGGATTGTTTGTTGGATAACATACGTAATTTAAATAATTCAGCGGTTTACTCATTTCAGAAGTGCAATAACTTAAGTTTGAATACAGCGTGTTAAAAACCAAAACTGATGACAGCGCAATCATAAATAACTGACGAATAAAAGAGTCCATGCGAGTAGCGATAACGTTTGAACTTTACTTAATTTACGAAGATATGCTCCATCTTAGATCCTATTGTCATGACCAGTTAGTAAGACGCCAAGTGTAATCGTTAGGGCAATGTCATGACGTCACTCAACTGCTAGGGAACCGATCGCGTATTTCCGAGCGCCTAGTAATTAGCTCGATGGCGCAGGGGCAGCAAGGGCGACTTGAGAGCAAGAGGTTCATGGTTCAAACCCCGTCTCGGGACGAATTATCTTTTTCTATTTTATTTAGATTGTTTACTAAGTAATATGTTAAAAGTAAGTTTCAAATAACGATGTCAGCCCAGAGGCAAGCCATTACGGTCAAGGCCTTGATACAGAGGTGAACGTGTTTCGTGAGGTGTACCTAGTGTTAGAAATGTACCCTCACTATTCAAGCTAAATAATTAACGACATTTTTGCAGTGAAATTAAAGGAAAAAGTTCCGAAATATATATTATTTTGCGCGTGTTTGGTGATCAAGGGGTAAGTGGAATGCTTGTACAGTCTTGGTTGTATCGGCCATAATCTGAATGTACATTTTGTAATAACAAACTTATGTTTGTTTTAGCGTTTGGAAATGCCCTTTAAGTCAGGAGCTCATCCCTCTGATTAGACGCTCGCCGTGGTGTTTGGATAGGCAGGGATCCCTGACGACGTCAAAACCCCTCCTGGCGCTCAACCTCTAGTGATAAGTACATAGTCATAAGTTAGTCGTAAGTCTAGTCCAGTCTAGAGGCTTTTACCTCATTCGTGCCCTTACCCATCTAATTGTGGTTAGCTATAGTAACTAGTTAGTTGATAAGTTTTGATAGTGTGTCATTTATTCGTGTACCCAGTTATAATTATAGTGTAACTTATATTTCTTTAAATCGTTTCACTCATATCCAATTTGTCAACCCATAACAAAATAGCGCCCAACGTTAAAACTTGAAGTTGGCAATCGGTTTTTATTTGTTTTTTTTATCATTAAGTGACTTGCAAAAAAAAAAAAAAAAAAAATTTTTTTGTTGTTTTTTTTTTATTTGTTTTCTCTCGTTTGGTCTACCACTGTGGCACTACCAACCGTATTTACTCTAATGGTTTTATTACTTTCGGTTTCCGTATTGTATTAAACTTTCGTTATTGTTTTTTTGGTCGGAGGGTATATATAACCGTCACTTACCATTTTTTTTTCTCTATTACTTTGCATGATTCTGAAATAAATTTTCTTTAAGTCGTTGGGTAACATGTTTAAGAATGTTCTAAGTGTATAGTGTTTTTGTTTTCATGTTTCTGTATGGATAAGTGGGTTTACTTAAATTCGTCTGGTGTCTTAGTTGTTTATTTCATGTATTGTGTTATATTTAATTAGTTTTTACGAAAATTCATTGCCCACTAGTGCATCCCACCGCTGGGCAAACACTGCTGTTTGTATAAAACGGTGGTACGTTTTATTAAGTGCCATTGAAACTGGTGATTTAGTGTTCAGTTAATGTTAATTTATTTCGGAATTTGGAACTATCCTCAGTTTTTTTTTTGTTTTGTTTTGTTGGTTAAGTAATTTTGTAAGTAACAGTGTAGAAGCGTATTGATAGTCATCATGGATCCAAATCTGTTGCTAAAAGATGAGCTGGAATATGAGCTGGAATGTCGAGGTATTACGTTAAAGGCCACTGCTCCGGTTTTAAAAAAGTTGCTTAAGGAAATATTGCTTAGTGAACAATCTGGGGATTTTACACATGAGGTTAAAGTGCCGCAGCACAGGGCGCACAACGTGGACTTTGAACTTGAGATTTGTTCGGCAAAACTAAACACTTTGTCTAACTATGTTTCGGAAATAGTGGGTAGGCCAGACAAAGCTTTGTTTAAAAGGTTAATTTCCAGACTACATCACGTAGAAAATAGATTAGATTTAGTACAACAAGATACGGAAGATCACGGTATCAAGAGAGACGGTCTAAAACAACAATGTCAGCTGTTGTTAGACAAGCTTGTAGTGCAAGATGATTTAGACGAGGATGAAAATTTAACGGCGGATGATAAACGAGTGTTGCATGAGACTTTAGGTGGTTTAGGGGATAAGATAGTTAGGAATTTAGAAACTAAAAAGTACACACCAGGGCCCTCAAGTGACGAACGCTATGACACTGACGGTTTAGGCACACAGGGCGCTGATGGGCACCGGAGTGTCAGCTTTATGGCAGGCCAGTGGGGAGGTGAGAGAGGAAGTCGGGGCAAGTTGCTTCGGACATCAACAATAGAAGATGACTTTCCGAAACGGAAATTAGTTCCGATTTATCAGTGGGGTATTAGGTTTTCTGGTAGTAACTTAAGTATTAATGCATTTTTGGAACGAGTTACAGAGCTTAAGGATGCTAGAAATGCTACCGATTATGACCTGTGGCGTTATGCGATTGATTTTTTTGAGGGTGAAGCGCTCATCTGGTACAGAGCGAATAAGGAGTACGCTGGTAATTGGGAAGACTTAGTCGTTTTACTCAAACGTACGTTTCAGAAACCATTTTATCAAGAGGAACTATTGGCAGAAATTAGCGCTAGAACTCAGGGTAGTGATGAACCTGTTGTGATTTACATAGCCGTCATGCAAAACATGTTCAATAGGCTTCCTGTCAAAGCAACAGAAAAAGAAAAGTTATCTATAATATTAAAAAACTTGCAGCCGTATTATCAAAGAGCAGTATGCAGGGATGAGTTTTGTTCAATCCCGGATTTAATTAGTGTGCTTAGGGTGATAGAACGCACAAAGGTAAATTGTGATAATTTTCAGAAACCAAGGACAATAAGAAACTCTTTAGAACCGGATTTAGCATATAACGTAGGCGGTGGCAACGCAGGGGGTCAGGAAACGAGAGTGATAGAAGAGGTTGGGGTAATAGCAAGTAACGTAAAGCGATGCTGGAATTGTCGAGAAAGGGGGCATTTATTTAGAGATTGTAATACACCTAAACAACGCTTATTCTGTTACAAATGTGGGCGCTTTGGGGTCACATCTAGAGATTGTGAGTGTTCGGGAAATGCACAAGGGGGAAGCGCCAATCCTGCCAATTAGACTTCTCCCTTAGTGACAGCAATAAAGAATGGCGGGAATGGTTGGGTGTAGTTTCCAATTTTTTTTTCTCGCACTGATGGAGAGATATGTCCAGTTTTAGTGAATAAAGTTAATGACAACAGGTCATATATAAAAATAAGTGTTTTAGACAATCAGTTTGTAGGTCTACTCGATTCGGGGGCGAATCGTACGGTTATAAATAGTGAGTTTGCAGAAATTCTTAAGTCCATGGGTTTACGAGGTACCAGGATTAAACGCTTCCAGGTGGCAACAGCGGATGGGGCGTCTCATGACATTTCAGAAATTTTTGATATGCCAGTTTTGTTGGATGGGCAACTTAGGGTAATTCCGGCTATTGTTATGCCTAGGTTGAATCAACAATTGATTTTAGGTAAGGATTTTTTTGATGATTTTGGAATCTCCTTACAATTCAGGCATCATGACAGTTGTTCGATTCAGGTCGATGAATTATCAGTCAAGGAACCTGTTATATTGTCAAGAGATGATTTAACTGAGGACCAAAATAGTCTTCTTACAGAATTAATTAACAAAATGAGGAGGACAGTTGGTAACAGGTTAGGTAGGACACATATCTTGAAACACCACATAGATACTGGAGAAAATAAAGCTGTTCACCAGAAACAATACAACTTCTCTCCTGTTGTTAAAGCTGAAATCTCTAAGGAGCTTGATAAAATGTTGAAGGATGATGTGGTAGAGCCGTCACATAGCGCGTGGTGCTCTCCGGTATTATTGGTCAAAAAGCCGAATGGGGACAATCGGCTATGTCTGGATAGCCGACAGCTGAACAGGGTCACGAAGAGAGATACCTATCCTTTACCGAGGGTTTCAACGGTCATAGACAATCTTCGAAATGCAAAATTTTTGACTACCATTGATCTCAATTCGGCATTTTGGCAAATTCCATTAGAAGATAGTAGTAAAGAGAAAACAGCGTTTGCAGTCCCGGGGAGAGGGCTCTTCCATTTTAAGGTGATGCCATTTGGATTAGTAAATGCCTCTCAAACCCAGCAACGGTTGATGGACATTTTGTTCCACTCAAATGAGGATAAGGTCTGGGCATATTTGGATGACATAGTGATATGCTCTTCAACATTTGAAGAGCACATAACCTTAATTGAAAAGGTGATGAATATTTTACATTCTGCACAGTTGACAATAAATGTGAACAAGTGTAAGTTTGCCAGGTCAAGTCTAAGGTATTTAGGCTATGTCATAGACAAAAAAGGTCTGAGAACAGATCCAGAAAAAGTGACCGCAATAATCAACTTTCCTAGGCCAAGAAATTACACTGAATTGAAGAGGTTCATTGGATTGGCTAGCTGGTACAGGAGATTTGTTGAGAATTTTTCCATCGTCGCAGCTCCACTTCATGATCTAACTAAAGGAAAGAAGAATAAGAGGCTGGTCTGGACCAACGAGGCAGAGTCGGCGTTCGTGAAGTTAAAGACGCTGCTAACTTCAACACCCGTGGTCACATGTCCCGACTATGCGAAGCCCTTCATCATACAATGTGATGCGTCTAATAACGGTATAGGTGCAGTATTGTGTCAGAAGAATGAAGATGGCGAGCAACCAATTGCATATTTGAGTAGGAAGCTCAATGATAGGGAGCGAAAATATTCAACGTCCGAACGAGAACTGCTGAGTATTGTTTATGCAATAGAGAAATTTAGGCCATACATAGACGGTGTTCATTTCACCGTAGTTACAGACCATAGTGCGTTGCAGTGGCTTCATAAGATGAAGGATCCTCATGGACGACTGGCCAGATGGGCGATGAAACTGCAGCAGTTCAGTTACGATATTGTGCACAGGCCAGGTAAAGCACATACAGTGCCGGATGCTCTGTCCCGAGGTGTGGAAAATGACGCTAATACGGAAATATTTACTATAGATATCTTGGAAAGACACAAGGATGAATGGTATAGAGGCAAAGTTAGGGACGTGTTAAATCAAAAGGAGCCGTCTGAGTGGAGGGTTTTGAACAACTTGCTGTATAAAGAGGTTTTACTAAGCCAGTTTCCTAACTCTGAAGACAACTGGAAGCTCTATGTGCCGGAGCCATTAAGAACTAAGGTACTTAAAGAATGTCATGATGACATTACGGCTGGACATTTGGGTATTCGAAAGACTTATTTTAAGATTAAGCAGAGATACTTTTGGCCAAACTTGCTTCAAGAGGTGAAGCAGTACGTACGGAAATGTGAGAGTTGTGCCAGACACAAAGTATCCCAACAAGTACCCGCAGGACTTATGGGACGACATAGAGAGGTACAGCTTCCGTGGCAAATAATCTCCTTGGACTTGATGGGACCTTTTCCGAAGAGTAAGAATGGTAACACCATGCTGTTGGTCATAACATGTTGCTTCAGTAAGTTTGTGCTGTTGTTTCCGTTGAGGACAGGAAAGGCTGACAAGATATGTGATATAGTGGAAAAACAATTCCTCTTGTTTGGCGCTCCCAAATCAATTATCTGTGACAATGGTAGACAATTTAATTCTCAGCTCTTCAAAGATACAGCGGCGAAGTACAACAGCAAACTGTGGTTCACACCAAGCTATCATCCTCAGAGTAATCCGACAGAACGCGTAAATCGTGTAATAGGCACCATGATTGCTACGTACACGAAGCCAGGCAAACATAATACATGGGATACCCATTTGCCAGAAATAGGGCATGCTATCAGGACCGCGGTACATGAAACAACGGGTTTCACGCCGTCTTATTTATTCTTTGGTCGAGAAACCACGGTCCCTAACCTGTCACGGCCAGAGTTAGATCAAACAATACGCGATCCAAATGATATGTACCAAATAAATGCCACAGAGTACATTAAACAGTTAGAATGTAGAAATGACAATTATAACAAAGTTCAGAGTCGATTGCGAGCAGCTCATGCACAAAGTAGTCAGTACTATAACAGCAAGCGTAGGTCGAGTGACAAATTTAGGGTAGGAGATACAGTCTGGAAAAGAACTAAGCTTTTGTCTAATGCTCCCAAAAAGTTCATGGCTAAATTAGCTCCTAAATATGAAAAGGCAATCATTATTGATAAAGTGTCGAACAACATCTTTCGTTTGAACAACGCTTTTGGCAAATGCTTAGGTAACTGGCATGTGAAAGATCTGAAGCCCTAGAAAAGAAAAAAAAAAAAAAAAAAATGTGGCAAATTTTTTTTTTCTTGAGGGAGGAGGTACATGTCATGACCAGTTAGTAAGACGCCAAGTGTAATCGTTAGGGCAATGTCATGACGTCACTCAACTGCTAGGGAACCGATCGCGTATTTCCGAGCGCCTAGTAATTAGCTCGATGGCGCAGGGGCAGCAAGGGCGACTTGAGAGCAAGAGGTTCATGGTTCAAACCCCGTCTCGGGACGAATTATCTTTTTCTATTTTATTTAGATTGTTTACTAAGTAATATGTTAAAAGTAAGTTTCAAATAACGATGTCAGCCCAGAGGCAAGCCATTACGGTCAAGGCCTTGATACAGAGGTGAACGTGTTTCGTGAGGTGTACCTAGTGTTAGAAATGTACCCTCACTATTCAAGCTAAATAATTAACGACATTTTTGCAGTGAAATTAAAGGAAAAAGTTCCGAAATATATATTATTTTGCGCGTGTTTGGTGATCAAGGGGTAAGTGGAATGCTTGTACAGTCTTGGTTGTATCGGCCATAATCTGAATGTACATTTTGTAATAACAAACTTATGTTTGTTTTAGCGTTTGGAAATGCCCTTTAAGTCAGGAGCTCATCCCTCTGATTAGACGCTCGCCGTGGTGTTTGGATAGGCAGGGATCCCTGACGACGTCAAAACCCCTCCTGGCGCTCAACCTCTAGTGATAAGTACATAGTCATAAGTTAGTCGTAAGTCTAGTCCAGTCTAGAGGCTTTTACCTCATTCGTGCCCTTACCCATCTAATTGTGGTTAGCTATAGTAACTAGTTAGTTGATAAGTTTTGATAGTGTGTCATTTATTCGTGTACCCAGTTATAATTATAGTGTAACTTATATTTCTTTAAATCGTTTCACTCATATCCAATTTGTCAACCCATAACACTATTTTCCTTTATTTTCAGTTAATTAAAAATAAAATTCAATTCTCTATTTTGAATATAATGTTTTGTTGTATTGTTAAAAGTATGTAATGAATAAAATTAATCAATGTTTGCGAAGTCAGCTAGGAATCTAAATCAGATGTGTAATTTCCAAATTACTAACTGAATATTTAGTGCTGACCACATGCTTGCACATGACAATACAAAGTTTTATTTTTGATACTGCAAGTTCTGGCGTGGTTTAGTATTTTATTTATATTTTCTAAAAACGTGTTTTTTGTCTTACATAATGATTAAGTCCCGTGCAATATTGCAAGATTTATTTATTATTTGATTTATTATTATTTATGTGACTGAACTCCAATCTTCTTTTCAGTGCATAAATATTTACGTAAATATTTCTAAAATAAAACAATCTATTACAAAGAAGACATCCAACATAATAATCACAATCTCATTCGCCAAGACGAAACAATCAATCAGTTTTATATTCATAAAACGGCAAACATCAATTTATATCAATTTCTTTCCCAGGAAATATTGCATAAATTTCTTGAGCGATCATCTCTTCCAATTTTGAAGAAAAACCTCAAAAAATGCTTTGATAATATTTCTGGGTAGATTGTCGAATTTTACGACTTTTTTACCGTGGCCACTAACTTAGCACCAGAAGTAAGTCGAGTGTCCCATAAATTAACATTAAGAGTATTCCCCTTTTTGCTGTTTTATCATAATTTTGTGCCTAAGACCTTTTATCATTAAGTTCTAGTAATTAATGAGAAAATTATTCAACCGAGGTCACGGCGTATTAAATTCACTTAATTATAACGTGTTTAAAACACATTCATGTGAATTGTATATGCAAATAGAACACACCCAGAAAAACATTTTACTAACTCCGATTATTTTATCCTAAAATGCTATATGAAATGTTAAATTTTATAAGTAGGTAATCTATTTTTTATTTGGTTCGAATACAATCACATATTATGTGATCCTTTGATTTTTAGGGTTGCGTATTCGATGACATCCCGGGGAACTATATAGTATTTTCTGGGATAATCTAGGTTCTAGGGTAATCAATTGTCTTTGTGACAAATTTTAACAAAATCTGTTCATCAGTTTTGCCACCCATCTCGCGGTGGAAAATGGCGCGATGCGGTTTTTTTAATAGATGGAGTGATTCAAGCGAAAGTTTTATATGTATAATTCTACGTAGACGAAGTCGCGGGCAAAAGCTAGTTTTTTGATTTTAGTAAGATAAACTTGAGTTTTATATTTTAATCGCACCGCACGTTACTCTTGGTGAAAGCATCTGTCTCGCACTTAGCTGATTTAAAAAAAAAATCAGAATAAGAAGGTGATCAATTCGTTATTTTTAAGTTTATTAATTACCTCATAACTCAGTCATTTCAAAAGCAACGCGAAATAATACGAGTGTTCGTAGATGAATGGCGATAAGCTGCACTAAATTTAGCTCCAAACCCGTGAGATATCAAACATAATGGAAACGCAAGATAAATTTATATCAAACTGATTCTAAGTCATGCAAGTCAGATGCATCTGTTTGCTGTTTTCGATGGCAAAGTTCCTGCATGTTAGACATCCTGTCATAGACTTAATCGGCTAAATTCATATTCAATGATATTCTATTGTTTAGACACACTTCTATTAGTTATAGTTACAAATGGCTGTCAAAGAAGTGAATAGTGAACTCGTTAGATTTCTCAATGTTTAAATAGAGTTACCCCATAAAAGATACAAATTTGTTAAAGGGAAGTTAATACTGTAGTAGTATGTCCATGTCTGGCAAAAGCAAATGTCAAAGTTATAGATGAAGAGAAACGAATGTTAATTTAACATTTAGCCTGGACGACTTTCATGAATTAGTGAGGCTTTTGTTATTAGCTGTTTTTTTTTGAGGACCATGACTAATAAATTTCATAAATGGAAGTCCTAGTCTTGCCTTGAACATATTTTCTTAAAAGTCTCCAAAAACGTTTTCTTTAGTCTTTTAGTCTTAAAGTACAGTACAGGGAAAAAAGGAGACTGCAATTTGTTTAGCACGCTGCGATGTTTCTAAATCCTATGTATGTTGATAACGGTGAATTCGCTTAGCTTTCCATCCAGTGTAAACCAGGCCTTAAGGGAACGGAGATTAATAAATGTTACAATAGACTAGAGACCTCTCAGCGTAATGAACAAACTCTACGCGATTTTTATTCCGTACTCCTCATTACTGGGCCTTTATTCATAACCTTCTATTTGATATCGGTAACGTCCCAGCTATATTCTTATCCCATTCTTGCACACGATAACGTGATGTAGATAAGTGAGATGCGCATAAAGTAAAAGCGTCGCTGCTGTGTCATTTGTATGATATCGAATACATACCCTGGAATAAAGGAGGGAAGTGAAAAAAGTGCTACCAGCTTAACGCTGTCAAAACCTTTATGTTCACGCAGATTTCATTTCCTTCAAAGATAATTTATGGCTTCAATATAATAGGGCTTCGAGATCAGTGTATATTATAATGCAGTCAGCTGAATAATAAGAATATATGTTTCCGAAATATTCAATGCCTTTTAGAGGTACTGGCCGTAAAATATTAATGTAATTTATTATCCTTTCTCTGTGACATATTTTCGTATCAGTGGTCTATATAACACTGCCCAAAAAACAGGTCTTACTATGGGTTTGAGAACAATTTTGTTTTAAGTCGCTGATGTTATGTAGAGATAAAAGACAATAATTAAAAAAGAAAAGAATATACATACAGAAAGCAACGCCCTGACTGACTGACTCATTAATACCCAGCTAAAACTCTTAGGTCTTCATAAGACGTAGACCTACAGTAACAATAGAAAGTGCAATGAGGTGGAGCCGCAGGCATAAATTTGCATTGTTTTAAAAAATAGTCAAAGGGCAAAAAAACAAATTTTTATTACAATCATTTTTATTATTACTGTTATGGGTGAACGTCTTCGGAATCATGTTATAGGCGATGCGGCTAGCAACCCATCACTATTTTGATTTCCCATTTGATTGGATGGCCAGCTATACACCCTTAATCATACTAAACGTGGCTTTAAGGTTTTGTTACCTTCGACTCTGTCTACCCCGTAAAGGATAAAGACGTGATATATGTATGTATGGATTACTATTATCTCTCCAAACATTCTTAAAAAAGGATACAAA
The DNA here is from genome assembly GCA_949127965.1 of Pandemis corylana. Taxonomy (NCBI): domain Eukaryota; kingdom Metazoa; phylum Arthropoda; class Insecta; order Lepidoptera; family Tortricidae; genus Pandemis; species Pandemis corylana. The sequence continues at coordinate 6,590,789 of OX421866.1, read as the reverse complement.
GGTCACCCACACATTCGTATTCGAGGTATGCCCGACATGTTTCGAGTCAATTCCCATGTCTTCCTCAAGGTTTGAAACGAGTAACCCTGAATCCTATTTCAGTAAATATGTCTTGCTCTCCTGTTAGTGTATCAAAGACCACAGAGAAAAGCAACAACTATATTTTACGTTAACTAAGCAGATTTAAAGGGATAACTATATTTTTGTATTACTGGCGGGCATGGCAGCACATTTCAAGGCATTGTGCCCTGGGATGGGCTACCGCGGGTCAGGCCCGAGGGACGGAAGCTAAGGCCTTTGTTTCCGATATACTTGCAGAATTCACACAATAGGTATAAACAACACAATTAATCTCTATTTAGGTGACTGCAAGCGAACCATGGTTATCTTAATCCTCACCTTATTTTATTTGACGTATCTAACGCAACGTAATGGGGTTCGGCTGATTAATGGACTTGTCCTCTGAACATTTTTATCAGGTTAAACTCCTTGTTAAAAGAAGATTCGGGATTCAAGGCCGTTACGACCGGATAGCCTAGTGGTTAGTGACCCGACTATGAAGCTAGAGGTCCTAGGTTGGAATCCCGGTACAGGCAGGCAGTTGTATGATGAATACGAATGCTTGTGCCCAAGTCATGGATGTTGTATGTATTTATCTACATTATATAAGTATGTTTATCCGTTTCCTGGGACCCACAGTACAAGCTTCGCTTAGTTTGGGGCTGGGTCAATTGGTGTAATTTGTCCCAAGATATTTATTTTGTTTATTTAGAAAAAAATCGTGAGACAGGTGTAATTATTGAAATACAGCCACTCACGTATTTGTGGTCGATGCATGGCTGATATGTTGCAAACCAATCTGTGGTTCTTTGTCATAATGTGCTCGAACTGGTAGTCTTGGCGATGTAAGGAATCTAAAGATCACATTCAAATTAAAAAATAATAGATCAGTATTTTTTTTCCAACAAACAGCCACTAACTAATCGCTTTTTAAACCCAATAAGGTCCTAAGTGTAGTCTAGATCAAATCACTAGAGAGCCGTTTTCGAGATCACGTGACATATGTCATATTTATATCAAATTATGTATGGTTTGAAAATGGCAATGGGCGAAAGTCTTAGGCATCATATTATAGGCGATGCGGCTAGCAACCCATCGCCATTTTGATTTCCCTTTCCTATGCGCCCTTAATCATGCTAAACGTGGCCATAAGGTTTACCTTAGGCTCTGTCTACCCCGTAAGGGATAAAGACGTGATACATGTATGTAGTTTGAAAATACATGATGGAGTGTCAGACCTTTGCCATAACTTGAAGTTTAATGTTACCTGATCATTAATAATAATTAACTCCTCTAAAGCAGGGTAATTAGCGTGGATATGAAGTCTTTGATGAGATTAACATCAGCTAACATAATCTTTGAACTATGAATGATGACAATCGTAAAGAACTATGTACAGTCACAGTTTGAAAAGGTTCATTAAATTTAAAATTACGAAACGAAATATAGCAAGAATTATCATCTTAAACTAAATCTCTTATTGCCGAGTGAGACACGGAACCCCATAATTTACAAAATAAACGGTCTAACTTGAAAAAGATGTTCCGTTATGATCGAAACTAGTTGGATCTTCGTCTTATAATTGTAAGTTAAACTAATGTATAAAATCTTTATATATATAAACTAGCGACCGGCCCCGGCTTCGCACGGTATATTATGCATGTATTATACATATGAACCTTCCTCTTGAATCACTCTATCTATTAAAAAAAACCGCATGAAAATCCGTTGTGTAGTTTTGAAGATATAAGCATACATCGGGACATGAGGACAGAAAAAGCGACTTTATTTTATACTATGTAGTAATGTAGTGATGATGAATCCCTGTTTCCCCTGGTCACGGCATCACGCGTGAACGGCTGGACCGATCTCGCTGATTCTTTTTCTGTTGTATTTGTTATTGTCAGGAGAAGGTTCTTATGTAACAATATTTTGAAAAATACTGGTACGGGGGCGTAGCCGCGGGTAACAGCTAGTATATTGGTATACAATACAATACAATACAATAACTCTTTATAGAACACAACATATAGCAATCAAACCAGAAAAAAGGTATACAGAATATTACAAGGTATATTGGTAGTATAATGCGATAAGACCGCCTATTGTCTACTTTGTTCTTGGATTCTGTATTGTTTTGTACTGATTTGTGGTGTTCAATAGAGTATTTGTATTGTATTGTTGTATATAATAAATAATCTTGACACAATTGACACCAAGTACGCAATAGGTAAGGGTACTCAGGGATAAACTTACCTATAGAGATAAATACAAAATTATTACACATGCAAGACTCGGGAACAAACATTCTTATTTTTCATTCATGATATGTGCCCCGACCGGTGATCAAACCCGGGACCTCAAGCTTCATATTCAGATTCTCTAACCGCTAAGCTATCCAGCCGTCTAAACCTTAAAAGTTTTGCATTTTTTGTAACAATTATGTAATTGAGTAATCTTCAATCCTACGAACATCAATTTTAAAACAACTTTTCAAAATTTAGGAAATTGTTAATACATACATACATACACAAATCACGTCTTTATCCCTCACGGGGTAGACAGAGCCTTAGATAATAAGACCTACAGGCCGCGTTTGGCAAGATCATGGGCGTATAGGTGGAAAATGGAATCAAAATAGTGATGGGCTGCCAGCCGCATCGCCTATAATAATTGATTTCCTCGATGGGCTTTTACCATCTGCGCGGGAAGAGAAGCCACTGGTACATTCTGTTTTTTCTTTGCTCCCAGACTAGCATAGAAATATTAAATTTTGTCACGTATTTTTATCTCAACACACTTCTCAGGTGTTGCCAATACAAAGTAATGACATTGAATAAGAGCGAAATTTATTACGGTTAGTCTCAACACGCCATATTGTAGATATTGTACATAAAGTGTAGCAGTTGGTACTGAGAGGCAAGTCCATGAATTGTACAATGTACACCGTGTATTATGCCCTAATGCGGGTAGTACACATTGACCTCTGTTACAATATTGTGACAATGTACATATACGCTGAATACGCGGAGATTGCTGATACAGCCATTGAAGGTGTATTTCCATATAAAAATCTTGGAAATCAAAACCTATTGGATACTTCCTGTTGACAGAATTATAAAATATCGGCTAAGCCTCTCAACACAACGGTATTTTAAAGTTGAATGAATAATATAAACGTGCGCAGAACAGACCTTTGTAACCAAAAGAGTTCTTTTAAGTAAATTTTAAGCTAAATTTCCTCAAAGCCTTCCTCAAATTTTAACTTTTTGCGATTAAAATAAAATGGGTAGAAAATAAGCGCTAAGACGGCGGCTGTGCGCCATTTTAATGTAATGCAACGCAAAGCTTCCCACAGGAACTTCACGGGAACTTCATATTATTCCGAAGCTAAAATTAAATAACTAGCATTACCGCACTGTCCTCTTCTACCAAAAACCAGATTATGTCGAACTAAATGCAAATGTAGGATTCTGCACTAATTATTCGGCAATTCAATATGAAATTTAATTTGACTGTTACTTGATAACTTGCTAAGCTTGCGGCAGTTTTTTTTAATTTACTGTAGTACTGCCGTGATTTTGCAGACATTTCATTGGTTTAACCTCTTAGATATTCATGTATGTTTGACGATTCTTTGTATGCCCGCGACTTCGTCCGCGCAGATAACATCAGAGTGACGACATAAAAAGTATATATATTTTTTTAATAAAAAGCATCCTATGTTACTTCTAATACTCTAAAAGAACATGTGTACAAAATTTCATGATGATCGGTTGAGTAGTTTTCGCGTGAAACCGTAAGAAACAAACTTACATTTGCATTTATAATATTAGTAGGATAATGATTGTTATTATGATGATCTGTTACTTTGACAGTTCTCTTTTAAAGACAAAAATACTTCAATGACAATGCATTAGTGATACATTTTCTGCTCTAACTAACAATTAAGGCTATTCGTTCACTTACAAAAAACCAGCCAGCTCGAAAATCCGCTTTTCCCGGGCTGGTATTAAACAATATCATTGTGCTCATCTGATAGTATTGAAGTTGTCTCATTACTCAGGCCTAGATAGCGAGATAGAGCACGCATTATGCCCGTTCCTTTTGTTACCTGAGCCACTGGCGTACATGCAATTTTAAAACCTCATTCTATAAACCAAAGCGGGTCGGTTAAAGTTTGATTGAATTGGTTAGAAACTGTGCAATGAAATTGAATCAGTTACCATCGACACGGACCACGACACTTGCTGACGACGAACTATAGGAATTTAAAATTTCTTTTTATATTCTTATCTAATCCACTTAAGATTTAGACCAGTTTGCGGTGAATTGAGTTTCTTTTGGTCCATTCAACTATCCTAATCCTCTACTTTCCGCCATTGACTTTGCCATGTCGAGCAAAATTCTAGTGCTCCACAGAAAAATGAACAAAAAAAGGTCAAAAGAAAAGAAAGTAAGCTCAAAAAGAGTTCTGTTAAGCTTGTATTTGCACTACTTTTTTCTGCCACAATTCGTAGTATCTTAATATATTTAAACTCTCCAAAACTAATTCCAAAGCGAAACTGTCACCTACCGACACAACCGAGACACATACCAGCCATTGCCTGTCATTCTTTTTGACAGAGTTAAGAGGTGGATGTCGTCATCTCCTATTAAAAGCATGTTACTGCCTATTTAATGTAGAACCAAGTCATCTCGCCATCTCTTTTCCAGTCTGTCTTCTGCTTCTGCTTCAAGAATAAACAGGGTTCCACTTAATCTTGTATTTTCTTAGAAACGACACGCGAGCTAAAAACCACATGTGTTTGTTTTCCCAGCTCAGTCTGTAACGAAGTTGTTGTTTAAAAAATTGGTAGGTAATTGCAGAGTTTGTGTTTCACAGCTGAATTTAACTGGTGTGTACCGTAATAAAAAAAAACCGGTCAAGTGCGAGTCGGACTCGCGCACCGAGGGTTCCGTATCATTATCTATAAATATCTAAAACCAGTGTAAGCAGAGCCCTGTTCCAAAGCAAAATGTACGCAGTGTGGGGTTACTTTATATTGGTCACTGCTATATACAGACATACATACACATTTACGGTTTTCGCAATTATTCTTTAATCTGTGCTATAAGACCTACCTTCATACCAAATTTCAAGATTCTGCGTTCACGGGAACTACCTTGTAGGTTTTGATTCCCTTGAGAGTTGAAAATTTGCGGAAATTTGCGGCATAAACGGCTGTATCTTTTGATTGCGTTGGCTTAGAAGTTTGATTTTTTCACAGCTTCAAGGGACAGTAGACCTGAGTAATTGATATAAATTTCAGCTTCATACCTCCACGCGTTACTGAGAAAAAGGGTCTTAACAGACGGACGGACGGACAGACGGACAACAAAGTGATCCTATAAGGGTTCCGTTTTTTCCTTTTGAGGTACGGAACCCTAAAAAAACTGTGGAAACACAAAAAACGTGTACGCATTAATAGCAGGAGATGACCTTTATTTTCTTCGTATTATTAAGTTCTGCGTGTACTGTACAAAAGCGTCAATACCTAAGTATGATAAGATTTTTTTTATGGGTTTATTACTAATTTCTGCAAAGGAAAATGTTTACGATCTCATTCTCTCGTTTCTTTAACACTAATTGATGGCGCAACAAAAAACCAAATACGAGCCGAAAACGGCTTTGGCAACAGAAAACACAAACGTCAAGCCGATAAAAAGTATTAATAATGAAACGACTTTTATTATTTCCGGCATTCGGCACGTATGAAACTGTTTGTTGAGTCGCATTGTGGTGAAAGGCGAGCCAACTGACTAAGCAAAAAATTGCCACGGAAAGCCGAAGCTTCCTGATTTTCGGAGTAAATTCGGACTGTGGTTTCGCACGCCAGGGGTGGCAAACCGCTGACCGGAGTGCGTTTCAATTTAAGTATTTTTTAAACTCTTAATTATTTTAATTTTGTCGTGGTGACGTATGAAGAGTGTTTTGTTTAATTATTTACTAAAATGCAAACAAAACGACGTTGATTGATTAACCAATTACCTATTTTCTTTGCTGTATTGTTACAAATAATTATAACGCTGTAAATAGGTTTTTGAGATTGCGGTAATATTTGTCTCAATAAAAAAACATTAGTTAGCTGAGAACGACAATAAAAAAATGTTTTTAAAGATAATTGAAAAAATAAAGTGTAATAATCTGAAATTGATTTATTTGTTACTGCTGACACAATTTGCAGATAGGTGAAAATAAAACGTCAATCTACAGTTCAATATTATAAGTTAATTCTCAATCCCTGTTCACATTCGAACCAAAAATGTCCGGCCGAAACTTTTCCGTAAACATGCCATTTTAAATCCGAACCAGTTTTCCACTGAGCTTGGTTTACATAAATTCTATAACTTTATATTGCTTTTTGAAAAAAAAAACACTTTGGCAGTTTTAATCGAGAATGTACATTCGAGCTCGGCTTGAATGTGTCAAACAAAATACGAATTCCTGGTTCATATTTACGTGAATATGCAAACTGACCGCCTTTTTTATTTAAATTTCGATTGGTTTACGTTTACAGATGTTTTTTATACGTCATATTTCAATTCATTAATGAATGAGAACGAACATGGCTATTAGAACAGGTTCGAGCAGCATTAGTGCCATTTAAGCCATTAAAACCAATGAGGTTTGAAATTGAGCAAGCACTAGCGATTGCTAGCGTTCGGTTTGTGATCGGCTATCATGCCGTGGCGGTCGGTCGTTTGCCAAATTGCGATTAGTTGTAAGGCAGTAACCACACCAAAGGTACCAGGATATCACAAATAAAACGTTAAAATTGACAACTTAACAAAAAAATTAACAACATGGTATTCCAGCCTTGAAGAACCTAAAACAGATTCTAGCTCTAAACATAATATATAATTCATAAGAGCGATTTTAGTCGATTGCTCTTGCTTCACATCTAAACTTATCAGCTACTCGAAACAATTAAAATACAAAACAACAGAACAAGAAGATGCAAGAGCTATAAATTACACACTACGCGTACCTACCTAGTTAATGAATTCACAAACCACGTTAATATGCTGCACTGTATTTAACCTGTGCTTTGATGTTTACGCTCATCCAACATTAAATACCGTAGAGAAAATTCGATGTTCGCTTCATTCACCGAACTACATCAGGTATTCGAAAAGCGATACTACCTAACGGCCAAGGCCCGAAATTCCTTACGTGGCTGCAACGCCGAATATTTTCGCAGCACGCATCGCCATCGACCTCCGGACACAGGAAAGCATTCGTTTTATTACACAAAAGCCCCACCCCAATGAAACATTCTCCCTAGCTAAAAACAAAGAAAAAACTATAAAGACAATTCCAGCACATCGAAACCAACCTTCGCGCAAATACGCAGAGTCTTCATTCATTTGATCTGAGGCCGGTTTAACGATCTTTCTCCGAACAGACAGTCATTCAGCGGCAAAATGTAAATAAAGTGGCATGCATTAATTGCTAGGTTTTCACAGTTCGTTTATTGGTAAGGCAGATTCTATTTTTGTTCCTTTTTTAATGAATCTTTCTTTGTTTTCACGGCGTCGGTTGCATTCAGGGCTCGACTGAACCAACAACATTATAAATCGGTTTAATTAAGCATTCAACGTTGGTTGTTTCAGACGTATACGTGGATGAATTTTGTGGTATTCAATAAACATTTTGAGCTCTGAATTCTCGTGAAATATAAGGATATTCCCATTTGTACTTAAAGTTAGTTTGGTAGTACTCACTAGCACTCTACTAAGTGGATTTAAATTGGAATTTCCCTTACAACGCCTGTAATATTTGCTGAATACGTTTCAAACTAATGTTTAACTCAAACGGCGTAAGATAAATTTGATTTACATCATTCAAACAAGCCAGTTCGATTGCGTGCAAAGGAAATAAAAACATTCAACGAAAAAGAACCTTTTTTAAATCGTAGGTTGACGACCGAATTAAAGTTTAAAATGTTTTGTGTTGTAAATGGCCTTTGTTTCTTGATACAGGATTTTATTGGATTTCTGAACGGTTCTTGCTTGTTATCCGCTATTTCATGTTATAAAATATTCCTCGAGTAACATGCTTGAGAAGGCTGATGCTCAATAACAGCTTCGTCAGTGGTTGTACACGAATAAAGATATAATTTAACTACGTATGTACAAATCCTGCACGGAGAGTTAAGATATTGTTTTGCACTATTAAGTAAATACAATAGCACAAATTCGCGATTGAAACAATTTACGTGCTTTGGAACTTTGTGAAGTTTAGTATGCTGCCGGAATATAACGTGCTAGTCTCTAACAAGTTATTATAAAGTTACCTGCGAAATATTAACTTCTAATAAGCAAGAGTGAGTATTAAACGTGATTGTACCTACACAAGTAATACAGTAAAATACAATTCAGTTCTAATTTAAGTTCATATAATTATAGGATTTGACTAATGACGATCGATGCGTTGTCATAGTTCCTTTGGCACTTACCAACAATTCAAACACTAGGAGATAACTCAGAAATCATTCGTTTTACTTTGACTAGTAGAGACTATACATATCTACTATTAGACTTATATAATTTAAGGTTTCCCTTTTATAAATATATTTAATTTAAGTAGAATTTAAGTATTGTAGTAGCTTAATGTATTTCTTTTTGAAAAAATGACTTTCTGCCAAGTTTCTTGCGGCACATTTTTCTTGGCAATGAGAGTCTTTCCAAACGCACTGGTAGTTTCAAAAAAGACATGTGAAAGAGCCCTTGGCGGCCAATTTGCAAAAATAAATTTTTAATTTTGAATTCGTGTAAAAAATAATCCCCGATTCGCCACTTGGTGTAGAATTCCATTAAGATTACGCCCCACTTTGTGTCACAGTTGAAAAATACTCAATTATCAATTCGTAAGTACTTCCCACCTGAATGACATTTCACTTAACACGATAAAGATCTTTCGAAGCCTACTTTCAATTTGAATAAAGATAAAACTCGAATTTCTTTGTTGAAAATTTCTATTCGGTTGGGCTACCTGAGATTTCCCGGATATTCTGTCTATCACGGAAAATGCATTATGCCTAACATTAAGAGCGCCTCAAGTTGAATCTTTGCATATACCGAGGATTTTAGCTCGTACGGAAAATCGGAGTAACGTAAGCCAATGTCAGTAACTTGCCAACGCCGTTTTTCGACTAGAAAAGGAAATAAAATCCCAAACACGACAGCTCCAGACCATTTTAGCCGTATACCGATCGACATTGTTCGTATTTTTTTCGAAGCTTAAGTTGGATAGGATTGGATACGAAAATGTTTTTAAAATTGGCACTCCTGCGTTTTATAATATTATGGTGACTCGTTGTGAGACTATTATTTTCGGTTTCAAAATAAAATAGCAGTTACTTCGCCTTTTTAAAAAAATGTAAGCCCGTAAACTTATAATAAACTTAATTACGATTTTCAAATGTACAATACTTAAATTACAAATTAAAGAACAAGTAGGTAGTCGTATTTAATTGCGTCAAACACAGTGAGGGTTATCTCAATTTTCCAATACGACCTAATTAATTTTTTGATAACTAACTGAATTTTCTATAGCCTAGCAACTGCGGCTAGTTGCTTGTTAGCCTCCCGTACTGGTCATAACTCAATTTCAGCTAAACTCGTTGTTGATGTCGGTGTGTGTAGAATGAAATTCACAATTATTATAATTATATAGGATGGGTGCAATTAGATTGTAGCAGAGCATTCCACAACACTGAATCTGGTTTTTGCCTGTTATGTTTTTCAAATTCTGTTAACATCTCCTGACTTAATTGCTTTGAAAATCAGATCGATTTAGGTTAAGCCTTCGATCATTTATAACCTGGATACAACTTAGACTAGATGTTTTTATTTCAATTTTTTTTGAGACATCTCAACATCTCTTAAAACGACTCGGAATTATTTAGCCGGCATTCGTTTTTGAGTACAAATAATCGAATGTGTTACCACTAAAACCACTTCAGAACCATTTTATAACGTTTTTAAGACGCGTAATTACCCTATTTTTCTAAGACGTGTAATGACTCATTTAATAGCTTTCACTTAACCTTCTTGTTAAGCGACTCGTTGAGATAATTTAATGGTTGTCATTATGTTAACGGATCGTCGAACGACACGGGAAACTGCAAATTTTATTCATTTATTATAATTGCATCGACTAATCGTTCTGTTATGTTCAAAAACAAAGATATTCGTTAAATAAAGTAGTGCCGTGGTTATGAAGTTAGTTAGTATTTCCATTAAACAAAACACTAATTGAAAAGTTTATTTAACGTCAATGTTTACTCTCTATTTTAAATGGAACCGAAATTAATTTTACAGATTGTTTAGTAGTTACTAGCCAACTCCAGCGACATCGCCACCGTTGTTATTTATATTCCTTTACCGAGTGATTTTTGTGGATTTTTGTGTGATTATATTAGAGATGTCAATTGCGACACTCACCACAAATGAATAACTTTACTTTGCTATCTCCGCGATATAGTGAAGTTAAGTGATGACTTTACCACAAACTCTTGGTGGGAATCGGTTTAGGGTGCAGGCTATGTTTAGTGCACTACTTTCTTAATATTTTATTGAAATTGTGTCTGTATCTGTTTTTTTCCCCAATAAAGAAAATAAAAATAAAATAAAATAAAATAAAGTTAAGTTACACTATTAATTTCTGACAACCTAACAGAACTATAGGCTAAACTTAGCCCCATCTTTATTGATGTTCAACGTGAATACTTACAAATAATATAATAATGCAAATGATTGATAGCAACCCATCACTATTTTGATTCCATTTTTTGCCATCTATACGCCTACAACCTTGCTAATCGTGGCCTAGGTCTTGCCACCTTAGGCTCTGTCTACCCGTAAGGGATAAAAACGTGATTTTTGTATGTATGTGTATGTATGTATTGATAGCTTAAGAACTCGTTTTCCTAGCATCTTGCCGTAATCTTTATGATGCTCACCTGACGATGCAATAAAACACACATTTCTTTAAAAGCGGTTTCAAACTAGAATTTAATCACTTAAGATGCACACCAAACCCACCACTACAGTTTTAAGTTCCTCTTCAGTTTGTGGGCTATAATCTCCCAATCTTTTAAAGAGATAAAGGCATGCTTACTTACTCGGTAAGATAGAATCGCCGTGGCCCCATCAAGTTTGATTGCAAATAGATGCCGCGCGGTGTGGGTAGTTAAGAAATTCTCGTAAATCCGGTCGTCCTGCAGTGCGATTCTCCCGACTATTCCAAGATTCTCGCGAGAACTCTAACTCAGTTACGTAACACTATCGGCAATCGATGTCGGTCGCGTGCCGCAGACGACGATCGCCGGCGCTTCGCTAGTGAACGAATAATTAATCGGTCAACCATCACTCGTTCCACTTTTCCAAACGGAATTGGGGTGTGCTTTGATGAGCAAGAAATAGATTTTTAGTCTGACGGACGAAGATAAACGTTTTGGAGAGGACGCCCTAAGTTTTAATTACGTAGTCACGTTATATCGTGAAAAGAAGCAGTTTTTTTTTTTTTTTTTTTTGGTACCAACGTCACTGGAAGACGAAGAAAAGGCATGATCTGTCCCCCAAATAAACAAAATTCTCGCTTTTCACACAGATTCTTCTGCATTTTAGGGGTTTTTTTCTACAATCAGTTAAACACCAACACCACTCAGACTTTATACCGAATACTTTATATACATAGAAACCGCTGCAAGAAATTTGTTCCAAAATGAGTACAAAAACTAAATTATCTAAATGTATTATTATTATAAATCGTTACCTACAGATTTACAAATTACACACACACAAAGCTCGCCCCTTTTTTAGAAGGCATAGTTTTATCCCGACAAGATAAAGGTAAAATTTTAACGTTAAACAACATCGTCGTAAAGGGACTACTAATAACAAAATAAATGTTAAAAGAAAACACTTAGAAAATTGCACATTTGCAGACAATAACACGCAGATGCCAGTCATGCAATGGCTTTGTTATTTACCACGTGCGCGTAATAAAGTGAAAAACCGTTCCCAGAAACGCAAATAGACCCGGAAATGGAGAGCTCTCTTCGCTTCTTTGACAATTTGAGGTAATCCAGACGTCTCCTCCAATTTTCAGGCAATTTATTTACCTACAGAAATTAAAAATATTTATTTTATTTATAACAGTTCTGGTAGAGCCACAGGTTGAATACCTTTACGATGTAATTCAATTTCAATTCAAATTAAAGAAAAAGTAGCTTCATCAACTTTTTGATGATTCTGCCAATATCGAGGTTGGATAAGACACGGCAAATACTTTACGATATATAAATTTTCTTTGGATTGGCGATTTAAGAACAAAACAAAAGCAGAAGTCGATAAAAAATTACTCGTGAAAAATATTATAATTAATTAGATGCAAATACAAAGTTAAAAAAGAATAACTTAGCTGGTGTAGCTGCGCTGCAGAAGAGAAGCGCCCCCAAGCGTTCAAGAGCCACATTCAATACACAACTCCTTAAATTAATCATTTATTCTCCATACGGCGCAACTAAGATTTTTTTATTTTTTTTATTTACGTATGTACTCGTATGTATCTTAACTATTTACGCCCTGCTCATTGAACAAAATCGAGGATAACGATATTAAGAACCGCCTACCCTCTTAAATTCATGCAATGTGACGATTATCAACATCATTTTTATTCAATTTAGGCCGTGACCAGAATTTATGACAGTCATAAAATCCACTACCCTTTCATTCAAGCCGTCAAGAAACGTATGCATAACGATATCCTTTTAACAATGAAGTATTTGTAGGTAACTCTACGGTCAATACCTGATATTGATAAAGACCCGCTATTTTATGAAACGGTTTTACATTCCCGGACCCTTTTCTAAGCTAAAGGTCGCTTGTAAGGGGCAAAGTACATGTCATCAAAATATGTAAAGTTAGACGTACTTTACCCTCACCCACCTGGCTTGGCAGTACAATATAGCGCGTACAAAATGTTTTCGCAATTTCACTGTAGCATGGGAAGTGAAATTTCCGAGCGCACGTTTTGCCGAAAATCTTGTGGAAATCTGATTGTGGTGTTTTGAACCCGATACTGCAAATATGCCATTTCGAAGTAGGCATATTATTTATTTAACAAAAACGACGTGATTTTAATAAATAATAAAATAAAAACGTTTTTAGAAAAATATTTTACTGTTAGAATGGTTTTATAGGCCAGGGTCGATAATTTTTGAGACAAAATAAAATTATAGTAGGATGAAACCCATTAGAAAAGGTAGAGAATATTACAAAAATTAAAGGAAAAATAAATTACGGTCGATCTGAGGTCGGGAAGGGGGGGGGGGTGAGTTTTTAAGGGTGAAAAACGGTTTATCTCGATTTCCGGCGAAACTACAAGTCTTATGAAAAAAAGTTAAATGGCAAAGTTGTAGGTAATAAAAAGATCTACAACTTTTGCATCCTATTTTTTTAATATTTAGAACAATTATTTTCGCATGTTTTTTCCAATCTTTATGTTTTATGGATTCGTAATTTTTTTGTTTATCAATGTAACATGTAATCTTACGTTTAACGAGTAATTAAGGTGTAAATTTTAAATAAATAGCTCAAAATTGAACATAATGATTTTTTCCTTTATTTGCATTTTCTGACAAAAATTACCATTGTAATGTATATATTTGTTTATACCATCGGAAAGTAGAGATTTCAACGAACAAAAAGGCCACCGACTTTTTAAAAAAAAACACATATTTAAACGTGAGAATTTTCGATTGAAAATTAGGGTGCTTTTTCGATATTAAGTCAAAATAAGGTGAAAAAATGAATCTTTTAAATCAAAAAAATTACTGTAAGTTCGGGACATAAAAAGGTAAGTTTTCACCAAGTTTCGTGAAAAAATTATTATTTTTGCAAAAGATAAAAATAAAAAACCAAAAACTTGGTTATTTGAATTTTTCACATAAATTTTGAGGTTATGTGAAAAAAGTGTGAAAGCAAAAGTTGTAGATCTTTTTATTACCTACAACTTTGCCATTTAACTTTTTTTCATAAGACTTGTAGTTTCGCCGGAAATCGAGATAAACCGTTTTTCACCCTTAAAAACTAACCCCCCCCCCCCTTCCCGACCTCAGATCGACCGTAATTTATTTTTCCTTTAATTTTTGTAATACTCTCTACCTTTTCTAATTGGTTTCATCCTACTATAATTTTATTTTACTTTTTATCATTTTCAAAGGTATCGACCCTGGCCTATAATATAAATGAAATAATTATATGGGCTTTGAGGTTTAATTTTTAATAAAAAAAAACAAAGTGAATGCTTTTCAGCAAAAAACTTTTAATGCCTGTCATTATCGTTTGTGATCTTTGTCCACCGCGACTCTATAATTATATCGCGCACATGTGTGAATAAGTAATTCACGTTGCTTACAAATTCAGTGGTCATTGATGTATGCACAAAGATAGCTTTGGAAAGTCGACATAAAATTTTAAAGTAGGTAGTCTAGACGTCTCCTTTGCCCTGCAGTGGACGTAAAAGGGCTGAAAACGAGAGAAGAGAGAGAGAGAGAGAGAGAGAGAGAGAGAGAGATGTCTCCTAAAAGCTAGAACGCAGGCACAAAAAAACATTGAATCAAATAATGGATAAAAATACCGTTTTAAAAATATGCAGCGACTTGACAGTTGGTAAATGCTAAATTGATCTCTTATGAACAATTTACAATTTGGTTATGGTTTTTGAAACAAAATTTTCAATATCCCAGCTTTGACCAATTAGTGAAATGGTTTCGACGTGAGTGACTAAAAAACCTCCATTTTCATGGTATCTGTCAATCTTGTGAACGCTTAAAGTCAATGGATATGGACACCGGAATGTGTAGGTCAGTAATAATATGACTAGAATCCTCTTTTTCATTGCCTTTGGATAACAATCGTTCAACGGTAACGTACAGAATCTGGTGTCTATATATTATGTGGGTTGGCTATTAGTACCTACAAGATTTTAAGATTATATTGAAAGGGAGTTTGCACGGTAAAGTAAGTAAAGTCTGTGTTAATTAAAAATAAGATGTCAAGGTATCGGCTGGAGTATGTTATTAGATGTGTATATACTCTCGGACAACGTTTATTTCGAAGCAGAAGACCTAGTAAAGTGCAATTTTTGCAAGCTGGGATTTCACTCGAGTTGCTTTAATTAAGTCTACCCGACCGCAGCAACATCATTATTTTAGTTAGAAAATATTATAAGAAAATGTCGTTATTTCTTTCAGCTTATCGGGGTCGCGGCGTCACCTGTGAAACCTTACAAAGAGAAGATTTAGACGTTATTAAGGTTACATTATTTTCCCTTCAAGAGCACGTTGTAAGTAGGTGATCTTCAAGTCTTTAACGCTTAGTGTTTGGTCGTGATTTTGCGACTTATTTCAATTATATTATTTACTAGCTTCTGCCCGCGACTTCGTCTGCGTAGAATTATACATAAAACCTTCCTCTTGAATCACTCTATCTAGTAAAAAAAACCGCATCAAAATTCGTTATGTAGTTTTGAAGATATAAGCATACATAGGGACATAGGGACAGAGAAAGCGACTTTGTTTTATTCTATGTAGTGAAGACCATAATTATTTTTTTAGCAGAGGCAGAAATATTTAAAAAAAACACGTTTTTGGGCATCGTGTTAAAATATAGTGTAAGTTTTATTCGACTAGAGTCTTGTTTATAAAAGTTGACGACACTGGAATCGGTCGTTTTTTTTTTTAATTTTGAGTTTTGTCCTTATGTGACAGGTATTAGTATCGAGAACAGTATCAACGATCAATACAGTATTAGCGCACAACACAAAGAATTTTTAAAGTTGCACCGCGATTCCAGTCTCGTCTTTCGTTAGCCAGACTCTAGTTGTACCTCTTTTTTAAGAAGTCTAGACATAAATACACCCCCTTGCAAAAGAAAGAGCACCCGTGGTTTTTGTATTTTATGTGCACAAAAGCTTACTTTCTAATTTAAGTTTTGATGACTAAAAATCTGAAAAACTATAGGTGCCTGATTTTTTTGCAAGAATGTGTATATTATGCACTGACAGTCGCTCATCATCAGATGTTATTGGGC
This sequence comes from Pandemis corylana, assembly GCA_949127965.1. NCBI lineage: Eukaryota > Metazoa > Arthropoda > Insecta > Lepidoptera > Tortricidae > Pandemis > Pandemis corylana. The sequence goes on along the minus strand of OX421866.1, from coordinate 6,574,583 downwards.
GCATTTCGTGAAATACAAAAAATAAATTAATTGCCGTACTAAAAGATGTAAATTAGATAAACACACTAACGATCAAAAATAATCGGTCACTTTTCATACAAGGTTTTACAAAAAGTGACCCTTTATTTCACCAACTTACAGAGCTTCATTTGCATGTTTGATAAGATAACGTAAAATTCATGTATATCAAAATTAACCCACTTTTAGTGGTCAGATTGACGTGAAATTTGGGTACAATGGATGACAATAAACTCGGTTGGCCAAAAAGCTACTGTTAATTTTTTTTAATGTAAATTTATACGAGTACTTGGTACTTTATTATTACCTGGATTTTTACTTCAATAACTTGTCTACTCATACTAATTGTTCAAAGTCTGCAAAAATGAGAACAGATATGCAACATTTACCCACTTGCTCGCTTCCATGTAAACAGTAAACTCGAAAATCTATGTTAATAACGTAATAAGCCATAAATACATTTACATGCCTCGGAAAAAAACAGATAAGGAGCTAAGAAACACGGCAAATACTATCATGATATGAACGCGTAACGTTGACTCGTGAAAAGCTATTTTTTCCATAAATATTTATTACATAGAGCGCTTTATTTTCTGTATCGGATACATTTACTCGTAGTTTTGGCAGTATTATGAAAATGGTGTTTATTTTAAGGTGTTATAATAAAAGTTGTTGTTTAATACACTTAGAAAATTTACGAAAGTTTTTAAGAAAACGATAATTTGTCGTGAAGTTAAGACAAGAAGATTTTGAATAATGCATTAAGTATTTCGTCCGTCTCATTGAATAACGCGCTTTTTTATTATTATGAACGTTGTGAATACCTGATGGTCAAAGAAAATTTAGCTCTTAACATAATATTGTGTTGTAAATTAATAACAGTCACTAAGCTAACAACCAACAAATATAATATGATGTAATATTTGGTTCCTAAAACGGGGTAAATCATTTTACAAACAAGTCGATACAGGCAATACAAAACAGGAATGTCTGAAACCCAGCCGGATCAAGACGGTTCATTAAGAACAAAGGTCTTGCTCTAGAGCAAGCCGGCGGGACATCCACAATGAACCTTTTTAGGTCATGATGACAAGCGGAATTCGGGGAATGATAAACAATTCTTAAAACACCGTCTCGCCACAAAATAACACGTAAACAAAAAATACTTAAAGCCAAACATAACCTTTGACTATAAAAGGAACGACCCAATAAAGATGCTCTAAATGTAACATGAAACACAGCATTCGAATTTGTTCAGCATGAGTACACGATTCGCATAATAAATTTAGGATATTTTTACCTGTGATGTGTGATCCCGAGTAACTGTACAGGCCTAAAACAGAATTTAAAGACACATTGAAATTTAGTAATATCATAGTAAAATTAGATAAGAATAAGATGTATGCAAAAACTCACAACAGATATAAAATGTGTGAATCATAAACAGTGGAATAAAAGCAGAAGTTTTCAAAAGTAGATAATTAAGTGATTGGGTGCAAGGTGTTATAAAAGCCAAAATAAAATATAGGAACCGAAACGATACGCTCATTGAGTAGGTACTTATTTAAAAAGTTTTGTAAAACTGAAATTGAAATTTTTATTTGACAGTTCCCAAGAACGGAACTAACCCAATTGCGGCCCGTAATCCAATTTTTTATAATCCGATTTCCTCTCATTCGTTCACTAATCCCTTGTGGCAATTCAAATTGCCCGGTTGAAACTTGACGTAGTTTCCGCTGTAGTAAATCAATTTCGGTAGAAATCTTTTTATCAAAGTGTACAGTAACTTCATCATTTATATCCCACTAAGTCCCAGTCTTGTCACAAAGTTTGTCCACATTTTTATTGACCGATTTCGTGAGTCTAGATTTTGTTCTGAATCATATTGGACTCGTACGAGAGAGCTGTAAATTTTACGAGTGCCAGCCATTTTATCATGAGCGACACTGTTGCTGTAAAATTTTATGACGTCAACGATTTCAAGTGACTTACTGGATTTGACTATTAAGTTATTGCGACTATCACGGTTCAACAGTCTTATTACGACTGGCATAAAAGGGATTTTCATGCAATAGTTCCGCAACTTGGTATTCTGAGTGACTATTTAACCAAATGATCATTGATGAAAGAACATTGAAAATTTTCAATTTTACTTCTTCGTTCATAGCTTAAGCAGTGAGCAATTGCAGCCAAATAGGTATGATACCTATTTGGCTGCAATTGCTCACTGCTTAAAATAATTTAGTTACCCATAACTCAGTTATCTTTGATAATTTGTATTCAGACTGCCTTAATCGGTTTAAAATTAATGTTTCGCCGTTTGACGTTAAGTGTTTGTGCACCACTGCACGTTGGCACTCCGCCAAGTTTCCGTGAGAATAGTTTTCAGTGTTGTCCGTGATCAGCTACCTGTTTACCAGATTAGTTGCGTCTCCAAGTGTCTAGACTCTTTGTGTTCAGCGAACAGCTTTGTGTTCAGTATTACGAGTACTTTAATACTGCTGTCTCACAATTATTTTGGATTAAGACTAGAAAGCGTACAGTTTTCTTTTTAGAAATGTTATCTCTTAAAGTTTTGTATTGTTCAACATTTTCGTTTAAACTAAAGGAATAAATCGTAGCAATGTCTTCTTCGGTTCCACATCCAAGTAAACAAAAATAATATTTTTTTAGTTTTCTAATCACTATTTTCAGATATATTAAATAATATATATTAGTGAAATTAATTATTTATTTGTATCAATTAATACCAGCACTAAAGCATGGTCCAATTTCATTATGCTTAAGATAAAAATATATAAATTGTACGTAAAATGGCTTAACAACTTTACTGGAATAACTAAAGGATATTAATACAACGTATACAGATTGTCACCAATTAAAAGCACATCAAAAGCTGCTACTGAAATTAAAACTATACACAAAACATTTGAGTTTAATTTTAAGTTTGTAATCTACAAAATAAACATTACATATTCAACGCTTAAAATGTAGGTCGGAATGAAACCACTTAGACAAATGGGTCGTGGACGTCGTTGTAGAGCTAGAAATATGAAACACTATCCAGAAGCAAATGCGACTCGGATTGCAGAAATATCTCCCAAAACGCCACTAAGAGATAACGGCGCTTTCGCCTCAGACTTTGTACTTCACTTCACTGTGATGTTGGGTACTCGATTGTTCCATCTACAACAAGTCTTAGCTCCCTCGCTTATAATACGAAAGATTTTGAAATCATTTTAATGTAAATTTATCTTTGCGATAAAGTAATTTTTTAACTAGTCACCTATTCAGGAAAAAATAGCAGAAATCAAAAATGAATCAAAAAGAAGTGTTAAATTACTCCTAAAATAAATAACTTTCTTTCAGAGTATGAGATAGATAAAACTAAAGAACATACATAATTAGATTCAAAACGGAATCTGTAATCTCACAGTAGCTTAGGCATTTCGTTTCAATTTGTGCACTAAACTTTGGATGTGGTGGCTAATAAACCAACTTTAATCTGCTCGTACCATCTTGTGGTTTCGTGTTTGGCTTTTTGTTCAGAATTTCGCATATGCTAGATACGTGGCTTAACGATGTTGTCATCCGTGAACATGCTCACGCCATTAAACACAATAAGCAAGTCAACGGCAAAATTAGCTTCAGAAGTGTTTAGTCGTCTACGTAGTGTGTACGCAATTCAAGTTTCCTGCGCGTGACAACCTGCATCTCACTGCGACAGCTTAATTAACCATCAGTTTTCAATCTGATATACTAACAAACAAAGGGAAAGAGAAAATTAAACTGGAATTGATACAAAACCAGAGTCCAACCACAACGTGACAAGATTCTAAATTTCGGCTTCGCTGGGTACGTAGGGTTTAGATGCGACACCGTTTTGTTAATTGAAAAAAAATGGTTCAGAAATTTGAAATTTGAAGCTACAAGAAATCCTGTGCTTATACTACATAGCCTAGTGGTCAGAAAACCGGCCCATAAAGCTTAGTGATCACGTAAAATAACCATCAGGAATCGTACACACTGCAACGAAGCAGTTTGCTGATGTTCAAGAATGTGAAGTAACCAATCCGCACTGAGCATGCATGCGAACAACTGTACAGGCCCTTTCATTGTGATAGGATGCCTATGCCCAGCCGTCGGACGTACCTACACAATAAGTCGGCATAACCATACATAAATTTGAATCTTACTGGGTGGTCTCACTCAAAATGAGAGTAACAAAACTGGAAATAAAAATCGTAATATCGCAAATTTATAGCTTTAAGTGCAGCTGGGTCGAAAGAAATAGCTTATTAAAGTTCGCAATAAGCTAGCGAAAGCAAGTACGAAAATAGTAGTCATATTTCACTATTGCAAGTTTATTGGCTGTAGAAGACGCCTGCTTCCTTAATAACGTTCGCAGTTCAGTTACTCTATATTTCTTGTTCTGCCAGTTAAACCATTTTAGGTACAATAAACCAGCTTAATCTTGGCCCATCGAAGAACGTTCTCACAGTACCTATTATGTCTTGACAAGTATGCGCTCGCGACTTCGCCCCCGTTTCGACATTCTCTATCTCATGGAAATTCCGTTCTAAGCACAACTCGACTCCACAAACGGAACCTTCAGTTGTAGCAGTGAGTGAACGATTCATTCAATCTAGACCTATGATTTTATATTGTGTGTGTGTTTAGAATCCTTGTCTAAATTAAAGACCACTTCAGAATTAAGCACCTATAATATTTTACATTACCTAAATACAGACTGCCTTTAAATTAAAACACGAGTAGAAATTATGCATATGGTGTTGTATTTATTAGTGCCAAAGGTATATTATTAGTCTTCTAGCGAAAATGGGTTTGGAAGAAGCAAAAGTGCATTAGATCGTAATTCTCCATGTCAAGAAATGTCATTACGATAATTTATTGTGACGAAGTTCACTGATTCGATTGTACGTACTTATTGTTTCCTCAATATTTGATGGGGAAGCAATCGAACTGTGAACAGCATTACTTCTCGCTTCAATGATTTATAACGAAGCTAGGACCATAATGAATAGTTAGTCAGCAAAAAACGCGAGTAACTTTTATCGTTAATGTCTCATAAGTTGCGGTAGCTGAACTTTTGGATGAAAATTTTATTCAAAATGGGTCATCTATGCAAAGGAGGCGGATGATGTTTAGATAATACTTGTATTCATGCCTTACTTTTAGATGTATTTAAAGGTTTTGTGACCAAATTACAACCATTTGATTCTTGCGTAACGTTTTTATTATATTTCGGTTTAAAAAATGATAAAATAAGGTTTGCCTCCCTTGTCTGTAGTAGAAATAAGTACTTACGTATAAGTAACGAAATAATGTGTAAAACATGTGTTTTTTTGTGATACTTGATTCTGATATAACATGATGTAATTGGGAGTACATTAAAATAATGATTATAACATCTCTGAAAGTCACATAACTCTGCTACCATATAACCTGTTTAGTACACCTGCCAATTTCAATACCTACTACAATTCGAAGTTTAGAAAATTCGACTTACGAGATTTGATTACCTACATTGTTGGTTACATACTTACACCCTTATTCATAAAGGTTTGTTAACCTCCTGTCAAATGTTACATTCGATTGTTTTTTTATTTTTATTTTTTTGGCACAAACCAATTTAAATTTAATTGTAAGAGGTTTATAACTTTTGATAAATAAGGGAATTGATTACTTAATTAAAATTATTATTGCTAATAATACTATGGGCAAAAACAACCAAAATATTTCTAGTATATTGTACACTGAAGTAACAAATTCAGAGTATTTATGTGTTTTTAACATGTCTATCTAAAATATTGCAAAAAACGTCAGCCAAAGCCATTCAAGGTATCGGTTTTGGGCCGAAAACGACTCACGATTACAATAATAAGGGTCGTATATTTCTGAGTATCGTATTAGGGTATAAACCGATACCAATTTTTTTTCTTTCATAGTTTATCTCAATATATCATCTTTTCAACATCGTTACCCACGCCCCATTTACATTTTTATTCACTTTTATCGCGAACGCCTAGGAACTTGCAATGTTTAACTTTGTTAGAAAAAAATACTTTTCGTCCTCAATCAAATGATTACATTTCAGATTTTAAAGTTTATAGCCAACTAGGGTTACGACATTCATGGTTAGGGTTTCAACTTTTTCGTCCTAAAAATTTTTAAGAATGATAATATTTTTGATCTCACAATAAGTATTCCCAATTTTAATGGTTCACAGATAATTTGAGATCAAAAGATCACATTTAAAATCTCATTAACCCGTTCTAATTTGATCGAAAAATGTAATAACTAATTGCTTAATGAGGGATAACTTGGTGGTAAGACCTGTTACAATGCTTTTCGGATCGCTGCCACTTACTTAGTTTCAAGAGCCAAGTAAGACAACCAGAGAAATTAATGGTACATAAGCATTCTATTTAGGCCGGTAGCACATCACACACAATTATATTTGGCTTTTTCTTTACTCAGCATCAAAAGTCATCAATGCCACATAAACTGTCATTTTGCTTAGAAACTCCTTTATGGTGTACGTAAAGTAATAGGGATGGATTCCCCAAAATTCTCGTAAAATAATACGCAATTTTGCAACGGATGAGAAAGCACGAGTGAAAGCTAGTCAGTCTACCTACAAACCAACTTGTTGAATTTTCACTGATTAAATAAAAAATATGACGTTTTGAATATTCCAATTATCATTATATTTATATAATAAGATAAATGCAATGAGAACCCTTAAGACAGCAAAAACTTGGCCATGGAAACGACATGCATATTTACTGGGACACTTGAATATTCACCAAGCCGACCGTCTGCAAGTGTCAAGTAACTTGGCATCGCAAATACTTGCCATGGCCAAGAGCAATAATGATATGATTTGTTGTAGTAGGTTAGGATCTTTATACAAAAACTACTTTTGCTACCACTAGCCACATGAAAACGAAGATTGCCGAGAGCCGTTACGAAAATAGCACTGCACCTCTTACTAAAATTCAAAACTATGCTGTACTTTCGTTATTAAAACCAAAACCCCGTACATTATTCTCATGACCATTTAAGAATGAGTATTCGAGTACATAAAAATGCTAAATGCGTTACAACCCAAAATTGACCTTGTTGCATTTGTACATCGTCATGAACAGAATGATTTTGGTAATAATTAATTTTCGCTAAAAATGTATTATCTGCCCTTGTGCGCATATTTATGCGTCCCTTGGGTACCGTTTTTTAATACCATTTGGCCATTAAGGCAACGAGAATATTTGTTATTATGTAGTCAACAAAATAAATGCTTGACCATTTTTTATGACAGTTCCTACATCACAAAAAGTGACTGTTACATTGACTTTAATGTGAAAATTGAATTTGATGTTTTAAAACCCTTCAAATTACATTGAACTTAGTGTGTAAAAAAATCTTGGTTGACTGTTCTTGCAACATATTTTGAAAGCCTATAGAGAAATGAAACCAGCACCCATACACATAATAATTTTACCTTAACCATCTTTCTCGACGTTTGTTTATTCTTATTTTAAAGGATCAAACGTTCAATTCATCAAGTTTTTCGTGTTGACACAAAAAGTATCAGAACTGCGTAATAATCGTCAAAGTTAATAGCGGCAGTACAAATAAAAGCCTTAGGGCTTTTGACGGCGAAGCGTGCACGTTTGATATTTGTTTCCGTTGAACGTTGCAACTTTATTCCCAACAGCAGGTTATATCGTTATGTTTATGTTAGTCTAGCGCAAGCGTACTCATGCCTTGAACTCCTGCTTCGTTGGTACATATTTGAGCTAATGCGAAAATCTGTCGAGTTCGGCCGCTGTTCACGTGTACGTATATAAATTGTGTTGCGTTTTTGTCCTCCATAGACATGAAGTAACTCTTATACCCTTGACCGTCTATCCTTCTGTAGTTTATAAAAAAACTTCTGTAGTTTATAAAAGCTTTAATTTGGCATGGGTATAGTTACATAATTAGTTGCCCAAACAAAATGAATAAAATCTTCAAAATGAATATAATGTACAACTTTTAAAGGCAACTATGAAACCCTATACAACGCTTAATCCAATGTACACTTGATTGTTTTTTCTTAATTTTCGCATGCGAAAGCTTAACACCATAACCAGTTTGCGTTTGCTTCATACGTGAGAACTGAACATATACAAATAACCAACAATTACTTGAGGTACGTACATTTTAAGCAGTCTGTTTTGTTTTACTAGTACTTTTGCTAATAAGCTATCGTTTTAAAAATTTAAAGAGCAACCAAACGTGTACTCTATCCCATTGACAAGCTAACGACCTCGGTTTAAATAGTACGCATAAAGTTACGCTTGAGGCCTTCGGGTTTACAACGCGGCCTTGACTTAGTCTGCCACATTTTGATGACATCCACCAAAGTTTATTGACTTGAATGTACCGAAAATAGATAGGTATCACCTTTATTTAAATAATTTTAAGCGAACTTCAATCAAGTTAGTCGCACAAAATACTATCAAAATATAACGAGTTTTTTTAAGAATAACCGACTTTGCGTTTGTTACATGGAACTGATAAATAATCAGACCATTTATTGTGAAAAAAGAAGGTGCTCCAAATTATTCATGGCTGGCGATACGGATTGGTAAGTAGGTACATACGCGAATGCGTGCGGTGGCTTTCATTATGATAGAATATTTTTTCGTTATAATGTAATGTTTGGTCGAATGATTTTGATCAACATAAAATAGGAGGTCGGGTTTATTTTTAGCTGTCATAAACTTGATAAAATTTTCTTTTGTTTTATTTGCGTCTAAGTGTCAGGAAAAAGGTAAACATGAAATTAACTGAAACCTGACAAGCGTTTATGAATACGAGCGTAAAGCTGTAATTAAATCTGAAAACATCGAATGTTCAACAATAGTACATTACTGCAGAGGCCGTGAAGTAAGGGATTGCTGGACGAGTTTGGGGTAGGTGGCCGAGTCGAAGACGAGGCCAGATAGAACGAGTCCTGCAATCCCTGTTCCGGCCAAAGCTTGTATAGTGCTTTTCTCAAACAATGTGAGGAAATATTAAAATTAAAATAACTATTTCGATTTGCCACCTTTTTTATTTTTTAAATGTACTAATTTGATCCAGCTATTTGAGCACCATGTTTAACCGCACATAAATATAGTACCATAGATTTTTTTTTTATGTCGCAATTATGCTTAGGTACAGATTGTGGTGGTGGTTGGCTGTATGTAATTTTTCCCTTTGCCAATTTAATTTTAGTATAGAAATTTAAAAAATTAGAGCAGCGGACAAAAATGGATTTTCATACTAACTTTTGTGGCCTGAGCCAAGAAGTAATGTAGGGAGCCATAAACGAGAAACTTCATGTCCTCATATCGGGACATTAACGCATACATTTACGAGCATGTTTGAGAAAAATTGTAGTAATTAATGAACTATTTCCTTAAAACTACTATGATACCTACCACGTTATTATTTTAATGTTGACTGCACCGTGAAGTGAACATCATACGATGAACAAGCAGCTAAACTTTGTAGGTATTTGCTTTAAACCAGCCGGTATGAAATGTAGTTTCCTCGAATACCTACTCTCGAGGGAAAATTCTCAAGCGCGGAATGGAAATATGAAAGATAATGTGGAAACATGGTATATATTTGAATAGTATTTTTGCTGACACCCTTGTAGCGGAGCAAAACAAGAATAAGCAACGTTAACAATTCAAACAGGGCTCGCAGTTTTAACAAAATTACACATCGGTAAAATGGAAGAACGGCCTAAAATTAATTTAAGTGAAGTATATAGGCCGAGGCGAATCGTGAACCCCTCCTTGCCCTCGGTAACTCACATTTTACTAAAATCTTTCTCTTTCGGTTAGAACCGCATAAAATTTGATTACGCGCTCGAAAAATATGAGCCATATTCCTTCATTCTTTCCTGAGTGGAGGGAACAAAGAAAACTTTCGCTGTTACGGTGCCGTCGTATTATCGAGTATAGGCATGTACTGCATACACTTTGATGTTAATAGATCAGGTTTTGAACATCTTAACTAATATTTTTACCTATAAATTCGTATATGCTTGTTTTTCTTTTCACGGAGCATCAATCGACGGCATTTGCACATGGATTGTTAAGGGATGATAAAAAGTGACATAGAAGTCCCTGGATTCTCATTCTTTGGGAAACATTGGGACCATCTGTCTATACAAGAGAATAAGGTAATTATTTTTTACTTGGTAATGTAAAATTTGATCTAACACGAGCAAAACCGCGGGTGCAAGCTAAACTAATAAAATAGTACCGTACTTTGCATTATTCAAACTATATCTGCGTATGTGGTAATTTGATCTTACCTTAGTAACAGTGTTGTAAACCCACAAGAAATTTTTGCATCATAAAAATGTATAGGTAGAACGTTACAATAGGTAGGTACTTTAATAGGTTGGCAGTTACATGCATAATAATGTTAATAACTTAATCTGTTCCTTGTTCGCAATTTGCGGCCCTTACTTGTAATTTATTGACAATATTCGTTAGAGGCATTGAGTAACTAATACAGACAGAAAAACTCACTTACGACATTATCAAGTCCAGTAAAAGCATCGTGGATGACATCGAACAATATATTTGAATTGACGATATTGATCTAAGTACAATTCTATGGCTTTATGTAATACTAGCTTATGCCCGCGACTTCGCCCGCGTAGATAAATCCCGTTTTTTTCCTTATCCCGTAAGAATTTGCAAAAATCCTGAAATTAGTTTCTTAGTTTTGTAATCACCTACTTTTATATCAAATTTGAAGAGTCTAGTTATTATAGTTACTGAGATAGCGTCACTCGGAATCGAATATATAATTCCCGTTTTTTCCTTATCCCGTAGGAATTTCCAAAAATCCTTTCTTAGCGGATGCCTACATCATAACATCTACCTGCATGCCAAATTTCAGTCTGATCCGTCCAGTGGTTTGGGCTGTGCGTTGATAGATCACTATGTCAGTCAGTCAGTCAGTCACCTTTGAGTTATATATATTTAGATTCAGTCAATAATTTCCAAGCTAAACGCTGTATCTGTAATATGTGTATGTAATACTTACACATGTGTTTATATTTAGTGTGTGAATCGAATTCACCGAATTCATAAAATAAAATAAATTTATTTACGTAAGTTACCTCTGCTACTCAACAAAATATTAAAGTGAAGTCTTGCAAAGGAGCTGATCTCGCGTTGAGCAATTTTTATTAATGCAGTCAACCGGTCCTCCTTCCGCTTTAGACAATGAAATAATAATTGCAAACGCGACCATAATTACAGCCAAAATCACCAACATAAATAAATGTTACTCCGGACTAGCGTTCACCTCTGTCCGAGAATTTCACCGGTCTTGTTCGACGGTCGGACCGTCAACAATCGCTGAGGATGCATCTTGGATGAATGGATCATAGAATTCATTTATCGCTTTCTCGCGGAAACTATATAATTTTCTGAGGCAGCAAATCGTCCATTTTATTCTTCAATATTCAAACGATCCTCTCGCCACGTTTTATGCGTTTTATGTGGGTCGGTACACCGGTTTAGCAGTGAAGAGGTACCAAACAGACAGACAGAGACAGAGAGATAAAGATACTTTCCCGATTATAATTATGAGTAAAGAAATAGATAAAAACAGTTTGAACATCGGCTCTGTAGGATATCTTACTCCAGTTTGCTACAGCTACACTATTTGCAAAGATATTGTGTAAGGACCTCGTGTCGCAAGAACGTGCAAGAGGCACCATGTTGTTCACAGCGGCTCGAACACTGCCTTGTGTCAAGATTTAACGTAGTGGAATACCCTGATATTGTGAATCCCATGCAAAGTTATACATAGACACTATACATGTACAATGTCTAGAACAAAGAGTCAGAAATATTTGCCAGAAGAAAAAACTAGAGTGTATTTTTGACATGAAAGAAGTTGTTAATTAAGCGAGTAAGTTACCTGATGGCTAGTGAGTAATACCACTCATTGCCCTCTGGAGGGTTGCAGATGCGTTCTCAGCCCACGAATCTAAAATAGAATATCTCATTTGCTAGTATTTTTACTAGCCATCTTTGCTCATAACGCTGGAACACACAGCACAAGCACTGCTGCTTTGCGCCAGGATTAAGGAATATGATGGTGGTAGTAATGCAGACAGACCTTACAAAAAATCCTACTATCCACAATTTGTATATTTTATGTTTGAACCCTTGAACTATAATAAAAAATTAATGACCCAAAAAGTGACAAAATGTTTTAGATCGTTGGGAATATTATGCCGATATTTGGAACATTTGCAAATTGCAAAAGATTATGTATAGTTTTAGCTGGTTATAATATTCAAATTTATATTTACCTACTTGCTTGCAAACTTGTGCTTTATGTCTTACCCGTAAAGTGAAAACAAAAAAAAAGATTTGCGTAAGTGGAAAAGTTGTGAACGTACGAACAACCAAATTTCAACTTTCGACAACAAAGTTACGCTTTTCAGGAAATTGTAAGTGAGGAATTTCAATTAATGATTCTTGGCGTCTCAAAAAGTACTTGTTATAAAGTCCGGTAGAGGAAATCGAAATTACGTACAAGTAAACAAGTTTTTGTTTAATATTTAATTTTTAATAAGTCTAACCTTTTTTGCTGACTGTACTTGTATTATCGTTCAATCTACCAAGTAAATCCGACCACTGGGCGTGTTCAAAAATGGTTTGTACATTTTGATGGGAACCTGGGAAAACTAAAAATTACAGAAACGTTTGTAAAATGAAAAAAAAAACTAATATACAACAATACAAAATGCTTCCACTTTTTTTGACGGGAAAAATTGTTTATATTGGTTGTAATGGTCCGTGTAAATCTATCTTTGTTTACACCAAATTTAAATTAAACAAAATAAATAATTTCTTGGGTTACCAAATCGGTATAAGTCCACAATAGTAATCTTTGTTGGAACTTTGCACATTCTTGGGATAAAATAGGCTATGTTAATCAGGAATAGTCTAAATTTCTCTCTTCGATAGGATTTAAATGGGTTTAGTGAGAAGAATACGGTAGTTATATATTTACATCATCATCATCATTTCCAGCCTGTATACGTCCCACTGCCGGGCACAGGCATCCTCTCAGGACGAGAGGGCTTGGGCTATAGTTCCCACGCGGACTCAGTGTGGATTGGGAGCTTCACACACGCCATTGAATTGCTATGCAGGTGTGTGCAGCTTTCCTGACATGTTTTCCTTCACCGAAAAGCTCATGGTAAATTTCAAATGTGATTTCGCTAAATAATTCAGAAATTTCCGAGGTGCGGACCCGGGATTCGAATCCACGACCCTCTGCTTGAGAGGCCACTGGTCAAACCACTAGGCTACCACGGCTTTAGATACAAACTAAAATGATTTTGTAAACATAAGTTTAAAATAGAAGGCTGTGCTAGCATAAAGCGCACTACGGACGATGGAAATTGTACACCACGCTAAAAGGGGTAGTTGAATCGACTAAAACCCGAGCGGATAAAATCCGTTCAAGCTTTGGAAAGCAGAGCTTGGAATATAATATTTCACTCAAAGCTTTGTGCACAATATCTATTCTGTATTAAAAAATATTATTATTGATATATGTAGATGATGCGCGCGTACGTAATATTTATTTTTAATATTTACTTTAAACCACCTTAATCCGGCCCTGTTGCCAAATCCTTTTTCAGAAGATGCCTACATCATAATAACAATTTGTGTGCCAAATTTCAGCGCAATCCATTCAGTGGTTCGTCTGTGCTTTGAACGATCGACGAAGTCGCGGTTGCTTTTTATATGTACAGATTTCTGAATATGCTTTGTTACTGTGAAAAAACTAGTTTTCAAATAAATTTAGACGTCCCCGCACAGGCAGCTTTCTCGCGCAGACTTGCAATTGCAATACAGCGCGGGAATGCTGCCTAAGAATCCAATTTTAAATTTTAACTTCAGTTTTATTTTCGTTAAGTTATTTTGAAGGTTTCTAAAACACACTGAAAATCAGAACACAGTGAAAAATTCGAAAAGTAAAGCTATGGCCGGGAATCAAACCCGGATCCTCGTCATTCCGTGACGCGCGCTATACCCCTACACCAAGCATAGCAGGTGGGTAAGCCTCGAATTTTTCTATCTGTTACTAGCTGTCACGTGACCTATAAGTTAACATTTGTGTTAATACTTTTGTACATACATACATACATATATCACGTATTTATCCCTTACGGGGTAGACAGAACCTGAGGTAACAAAACCTTAAGGCCACGTTTAGCATGATTAAGGGTGTAAAAGGAAATCAAATAGTGATGGGTTGCTAGCCGGTCGCCTATAACATGATTCCTAAGACTTTCGCCCATTCCCTCGATGGACTTTTACCATCTGCGCGAGAAGAGAAGCAACTGGTAAATTCTATGTCATTCTGTACTTTTGTAATTGTTTGCAAAATAAACGGCGATATATTATGATATTATATGAGATTTATAGTAGTACTAGCTTCTGCCTGCGACTTCATCTGCGTTGAATTATACATTATACCTTCATCTTGAATCACTCTATCTATTAAAAAAATCCGCAACAAAACCCGTTGCGTAGCTTTAAAGATCTAAGCATACATAGGGACAGACAGCCAGCGGAAAGTACTTGATATTAGACTATGTAGTGATTATTAATTGGAAATGTCAAGAGCAGTATGTAACGTAACAGGGCTGTATTATTAGGCCTTTATATAACGACTTGGTTCAGTAACGACTGCGTTCATTCAATTTTTATGAGTGCTTTTCAATGAGCTATTTGGGAAAGTAATCAAAAGAAAACCGCGTCACGCTAAGGATATTGTCAATGAAACGCTCCTTTATGGGGCAGTTAGATATGATATAAGCATTTATACTTGAGTATATGGTCCTAAATACAAGTTCAGCTGTGAGACGGACGTACACACACATCCATAAGCAGGTCTTAACGCGCTTACCACAGTAAATAATGCCTGAAATCAAATACCGAAGTTCGGACAAAACGTAACAAAAAATACATTATCAAAATATTTAAAATTTTCTTGAAGTTTTTTATCTGATACATAATTAAACTATAGAAAATAAGTTAAGACTAATATAGACTTATTTGTACTTATGGTAAGCATGGACTCAAGCAAGCATGCAAGCAAGCCCCCACATTGCCCCGCTGCCTTAATTTTTCTGAAACTGTAAATATTTTTATAAAACAAACCTAACCTAACCTAAAGGGCTGTCCTAAAATATACCTACCCCAAATAGCTTTTACCCCAAGTCGCGGGACTTCGCACGCGCTAAGATGTAAAACGAAAAAATAAGTTTTTTCCCGTTCCCGTGAAAATTTTGGGGAGTGCTTTCGGAGTACACTTAAAGCCTTTAAAGAAACACACGTTATAAATGTTAAGTCTCTTTCTTCCGCTGTTTCGTCTGGAAACGTAAAATCCCGGTTTTTCCCGTTCCCGTAAAAATGTTAGGAAATCCTTTGTTAATTGCTCCCTTACACTCCCTAAGGAAGCTAAATGCTAAATTTCATCTTTCTACGACCAGTAAAACGAAAAACCCCGTTTTTCCTGTTCTCGTGGGAATTTCTGGAAATCCTTTCTTAGTGTTCCCATACACTCATCAAGGAAGGCTCTTACCAAATTCAGCTTTCTACGACAAGTAAAACAAAAAATCCCGTTTTTTCCCTATCCCGTGGGAATTTCGAAAAATACCTTCTTAGTGCACCTCTAGGATACTCAAGGTATATGTGTGCCAAATTTCAATTTTCTAGCCATATTATGCCTACCGCAGTATTTCTTTGTAAACAAACATTTTTCCCGTTCCCGTAAAAATGTTAGGAAATCCTTTGTTAATGCTCCCTTACACTCCCTAAGGAAGCTAAATGCTAAATTTCATCTTTCTACGACCAGTAAAACGAAAAACCCCGTTTTTCCTGTTCTCGTGGGAATTTCTGGAAATCCTTTCTTAGTGCTCCCATACACTCATCAAGGAAGGCTCTTACCAAATTTCAGCTTTCTACGACCAGTAAAACAAAAAATCCCGTTTTTTCCCTATCCCGTGAGAATTTCTAAAAATACCTTCTTAGTGCACCTCCAGGATAGTCAAGGTATATGTGTGCCAAATTTCAAGTTTCTAGCCATATTATGCCTACCGCAGTATTTCTTTGTAAACAAATATTTTTCCCGTTCCCGTGGGAATTTGGGAAAGTAATCTCTTAATGCTCTTCTGCACACCCGAAGCAACCTACATGCCGAATTTCAGCTTTCTGCAACCAGTAAAACGAAAAGTCCCGTTTTTCCCGTTCCCGTGGGAATTTCGGGAAATCCTTTTTTATTGTTTACACTCCCCAAGGGAACTTGAAGGCCAAATTTCAGTTTTATACGACCAGTAAAACGAAAAATCGATCCCGTAGAACTGAATATATAAATCCCGTTTTTTTCCTTATCCCGTGGGAATTTCAAAAAATCATTAAAACATTATTTTACTATTATAATCACCTACTTCTATGCCAAATTTGAACAGTCTAGTAATTATAGTTCATAGGATTTCGTTGAACTGAATATTATAAATCCCGTTTTTTTCCTTATCCCGTGGGAATTTCCAAAAATCCTGAAATTAGTTTCTTTGTTTTGTAATCACCTACTTTTGTATCAAATTTGAAGAGTCTAGTTATTATAGTTACTGAGATAGCGTCACTCGGAGTCGAATATATAATTCCCGTTTTTTCCTTATCCCGTGGGAATTTCCAAAAATCCTTCCTTAGTGGATGCCTACATTGTATAAGGTATCTATGTGCAAAATTTCAAGTCTCTAAGTCCAGTGGTTTGGGCTGTGCGTTGATATATAGTTAAGTCAGTCAGTCAGTCAGTCAGGACTTTGAATTTTATATGTATAGATTACTGAATCAGCATGCAATTCTCTATGTCCATGAACTTGCAAAAGCAGGACGTCGCCGACAGAAAAGCGTTTATGAAAAGCAGAATCTGCACCTATGTTTAACAAATAAATAAATTGTATTGTATTGTATTGCACCAGCCGTTGTACCAAAGCTGTGGTTAGCCTCGTATTACCAGTCTAGGGTTATGTTTACTTGCAATAGGTACATATTTACCCTGCACTCCATGGATATTAAACAAAATCAGCCAAAACGGCATATTATCTGTGTTGCATACCATTATCACTATAAAATTGCTTCAAGACTTGAACTTCTGTATAGAGTAAACGTTTTTCACTTATTTGTTATGCATTTTTAAGTTAACTGAAATCTAAGTATTTCGTAAGGTCATCTAAGGTTTGTTTTGTTTAAGATTTCCGTCCCTTATTTATTTGGAACATTCAATACATACACACACATATCACGTATTTATCCCTTACGGGGTAGACTGAGCCTAAGGTAACAAAACCTTAAGGGCTCGTTTAGCATGATTGTGGGCGTATAGGTGGAAAGGGGAATCAAAATAATGATAGGTTGCTAGCCGCATCGCCTGTAACATGATTCCTAAGATTTTCGCCCATTCCCTTGATAGGCTTTTACCATCTGCGCGGGAAGAGAAGCAACTGTTTTTTCTTTACTCTCAGACCAGCTCGGAACGTTATTTGGAACGTTCAATTAATACGCGCACAGCTACTGGAAACAGAAGTAATGTTAAAAACGTTTTGTTTGACCTACTCCCTGTACTTAACTACGCTACGTGACATTCAAAGTCTATTATCGGTTGTAAGGCTACATCGAAATCTGATAAGCGGAATTGAGTGATCCCAATTCAAACTGGAACAAAGAGATCGAGTTGAATTTTAAAATGACTGCAGTTCGTAATTTCTGTAATTCCTATAAGTTTCCGCTGCTCTTTTTTTCCAGTTTCTCCAGAATTAGTTTACTCTTTTCCCAGTTTTCTTATAATTTTCTCAAGATTTTAAGTTCGGTCACGGCGTGTTCGTGCTTCTTAGACAAATTGTTATTTGGTTAAGCTTTTTGTTTTGTTAGTTTTAAAATTGCAAAAATGTCCAGAGACCACTTTATCATTATTGTCATTAACTCGATGATACTTGATTGCTTCAGCAGGTGGCAATTGTCATTCAACCGAGCAATGCTGGCATAATAAGGATCTTTTGGTTCGCACGTGACGCTTAGTGGAAATTTATTGTGTTAAAGTTCCTTGCGTTGCGAAGCACGTTGCCAATCAAGTATTTTATTTTCTTGTAAGCTTTGGATGACCGTTACAAATTATGTAGGTGTTTACTCTCTTTCTTACTTTTATTTTCTGGCCATACCTTTGTACGCTATACTCGAAAAATGAAAATGAAAATTCTCAATTTTACGATCTTCATAGAAAGTAAGCCTAATCCATAGAATAAATAATAACAGAGTAGAACGGAATTTCTTTTGACCGCGTCCAAAATGCCGCCATTTATATACCTACTTCCCCCTTCACGTCGTTACACCCCTCTGTCGTCCACGCGTGTTGCTAGGGTTGCTTACTGTTAAATATTACTTACGTCTAAAGATAATATCGCTAAAATATAAGTTTTTATTTACTTTGAAATCATTATTTTATTCTAGTTTTACAAAATATGAGATTTATAAATCATTAGGTATACGTATCTACATATTATAGATACGTTAGGTAGATTTACCTACTTCTAAGTAAGAAGTTATTACAAGTGCCATACCAAATGAAGCTATTTACGGTGATTTAAGTAAGTATTACTTACCTACAAATATAAAATAAAATACATACAGGCTCACGTTAGTTTTATGGCATTGTTATTTGATTCCAATATGAAGGTAGGTGCGGAACGCGCAAACAGCCAAACGCGCGTGCGGCGACGCCGGCCGTGACAGCCCGACTGAAGTACCCGATTAACAAGTACTCTAATATCGTGACCTTGAGTCCGGCCGGAGCGGGAGATTCCGTTCTACTATGTTCTTATTTATTCTATGCCTAATCTTCGATCAGACCTTTGACATCAGCTTACTCAAGTGGTTTTTTTTCTTTACAATGTGGTACATTTGAATCACCGTTGATGATACATAGTTAAGCAAATTCAACCATCGGCCAGCCAAACAACTCGAGCATGCGATTCGCGGTAGCAAATTGTCAACTAATTAGAGTGCCTTGACTGAGTGACATTTCCTCGTATAGTTAGCTCGTTAAAAATGTAAGAGAGAAAGAAGTGACACGATTCTATTCGCAAACATGTGAATATTTTAGTGACGATGGCCGTCTTGCAACATATTTTATTTCACACGAAAAATGTTTTTCTGCTGTTATTTGAAGAAACATTTCGGATCAGAAATCGGTTGGATTTATTATGTCTCTATGTATTATGGGTAAATCATTAATTAGTAAAGAACATCCTTTGTAGCATAATACTAATAAGCGCAAACACGGTTTGACAGGGCATCCATTATCTTGTCTATTAAAAACTGACCCTGATATAACAAAAGTTGAAAGTAATAATGAACGTATTAACTTAGTTTATAAATAACCTACAGGGTTAAAAAACACTCGTCTTTTTGCTTATTATACACCCATTCGCAAATTAACGCTCGATTATAATATCAAAAATAATAGACACTATTGTTTTAACTGGTTCACCTTTTTCCAAACACAAGTATTAGTTACCAACGTCAACTGCTTGCATGCCTACTAAGTACTTATTGATTTTCTACGACTAGTTACGAATGGATGTTAAATTACATCAAAACTACTATTACCTTCATTAAGGAATGTCAACAACTTTCTGTTCTTGACTTCGCTATCAGTAACTAACAAGTGTATTTAAAGTGTTGTCTGTACTTAGTAGTACTTACTTAATAACTTAGAACTACGAGTGGTACGACACGTTAAGTTTGCCACGTAAAGGCGCAAATTAAGCAGTAGTTTTTTTTTTAATTTCAGCTTACTCTTAATCGACCCAATAAATAAAATAGTACATTACCTACTAACCAAAATATAGATGATTGTAAAAAAATAATCTGAAATAAATATATTATTATTATTATTATTATTACTTATTGCACAAGCCGTGAAGTAAAGAATTGATGGACAAGTTTGGGATACACGGCCGAGTCGTAGGCGAGGTCGTCTAAAACAAGTCTTGAAATCCCTATTCCAGCCCAGGATTGTATATGTATAGTGCTTTTCTAAAACATTATTGAGATTTAAAGAAAATGTTTCAGCATTAAAGTAAACGCGAAAACATCAAAGTCATCTTTTAATAACATTTTCTTTTCCTTTGACGCAACTAACACCGCTAGCCGGCCGTCTGTCCGAGGATATTTCTTTGGGCACTTTCATTTAATACTTCGATTTAAAAAGTTATCGCAGCGGCCATCAATGGATTTCCATAGATTTATTATTGACCAAGACCAGCAATGAACTAGTCGCCGAAGTCGTCCAATAAATGTTCATCTTCGTGTCTCCTTTTTTAAGACGTAATACCTATGAATATTACAGGGTATATTTGAGAAAACATTATGGTTGCTAAATAAAACATTTCTCGAGCACATTTTACCCATCCAATACCCAAGATTATTATTTGTCATAAATATACGTTTTATCTTAAAATGAACATTTCGAAACCTAATTCGAAGAAAAGACAATAAAATTTTAATTCTTATGCCATTTGTATTCCAGGTCGGTCCTAGTTTGAAATAGATGCGTTTCTATTTATAGACATCAGGTTTTTTATAAATTATTGGCTCTGCAATGATTCCCCACCCTGGGTAGATAATATATGGCCACTTCACATTATATAACAGCCCAAAAATATATAGAGATCAAATGAGTACGTGAATTCCATATAGGGTTGATCCCTAGCTGGACACTTTTAAAATACATGTAGTTAGATTTGGAAAAGGGTAATGAAATATTTAAAAAAAATCTTGGAAGCGGCTTTACCACGTCTTCCAAGCTTTCCGATGTTCCATTAAACACAAAAAGCTAGATTTTCTGTTTGACATGATGTTTAATTATTTCTATCCATGGATTTGACCGAAGCATTCGATTGTAAATCGTGGCATAGATAGCGTTTATTAGTTATTTGTTTAACGTTTGAAACAATACTTTCAATACAATACAATACAAATACTCTGTATTGAACACCACAAATCAGTACAAAACAATACAGAAACAAAGAACAAAGTAGACAATAGGCGGTATTATTGCTTAGTGGCGATCTCAACCAGACAACCAAAAGTAAAATAAGCCAAATAAGTTGGAGACAGTTTAAGTAGGTGTCGGATACTTTCTTTGAAAAACAATGTTAAATTTAACCGCATTCCACTAACTGTTTGAATCTGCGCGAAACGATGAATCAGTACGTGCCCGAGAATTGTGGTTAATCCGTCATTTCTAAAACCCCCAAAATTTCGTTGTTTAAATTCACGCTGTAAAAAAACGGGCCTATTATTTTTGTTATCCTAGTACATAAAAATAGTAGAGACCAGTTTAAGAGAGACGGATAGACTAACCCTAATATCCTTTAAAAGGCCTTTCGAGATACGAAACCCATAAAAGCGTTTGTTTAGCCTGAATATCACGAAACGACACGGAATTGCCTATAAATTTTTGCAAGAAAAGTATCATTCCCCGCTTTCTTCAATCGATGGCGATCTTTTTCCCAAAAGGAGATGAGCTCACCAGAGAAAAACACGACAGCCTTTGAGTTGAATCCTAATCTCTTTATGTGCTAGAACGTTCTATTCAACAGAAATATGGTTTTTAAGTAAGTAACCACCAAACAAAATTCATAATTTTACTGCATGGCGTGATATGCCCTACTCATATAAACAAAAGCTATAAATCCGAAAAGTATTTAACTATTTCATTCTTAACATACTTTGGTCTATACTTTTTAATGGGTCAGCTTTATAATAATATTATACATAGTGTTCATCTGATAGTGGTAATTAACTAATAAACATAGAGCATTAAGTAGATCCTCATATCGGTTTCTGATCACGCCGCATTAGCTCAATGTAATGGAACGTATTGTGCGGCATGGCAGCATCCGAAGCACAATAATTTATATGACAACGTACTATATGGGCGGCCATTGTAGCGAATTGGATCCATGCCATAATCAACGCAGATGACCAGCAATTTCAGAATTCTGGTTGAGTTTAAGTGAAAATTGCTATACGCATATTAATTAGGTGCTCACGTTTTAGCGCGATCATTGAATACCTGATAAAGGGATGTTATAATGAAAATCGTGACTACCACTGTAATACTCAAAGAAAATAAACAAATATTGGGAGAGTTAATACAATGGAGTATTAACAGGCAAGGGGATAAGTCTGTTTTGGATAAACCTAAATAGTGAATCTATAGTCAGCCAACGTATCGTTGGGCAGCTTCAGTTTTAGTTTAGACTTGTTTAGTCTTATTTCGTTCAAAATACACCGTTCTGGTATCGCAGCTGAATGTGTCACATTTGGAGAGTTGAGATTCGTCGTCTTTATTACGTTTTTTTTTCTTCAGTCCATGTGGTTCTTTATTTGTGCCGTATCTGTGTCAATGGGATGATATTTCTTTCTTTCTTCTTTCTAGCATCAACGGTATTCATACGTAGGATGATGATGATATCCTGTGGTCTCTCAGCTGGGATAAAAAGCTCGAAGTAGGGATTTCCACGCGTCGCAGTCCTGTGCTCTGGTTTCAAGGTCTTGCCAGTTCATACGTATAGTTACTCTAATAGTTATCGTCTTATCGGCATACGTAACGTTTGCCTGCTAATAGATATACTCTCAGAATACTGGTACTGTAATAACAGTAAGCAGTAACGTTAAGTACATCGTCATTCAATTAGCTACATCTGATTTATTATTTTATAGTGAAACTAGCTGATGGTGCCCGCGAATTTGTCTGCTAAGAACTACGCAAAAAGTAGCCGAGTACCTAACAAACACGATTCATCACAAACTTTCGCATTTGTAATATTAGTAGGATTTTTCTATCAAACCGTTTTTAGAAGTAGGAACATATTAAAATATTTCGAAATAATTTAACGCAAAAAGCAAAAGAGTGTTCTCCTAGTTGTAAGTATCTGGCTTAAAAGTGGCTTCCTTCACTTAATTTTAAACGTAAAACGATGTTAATAAATGTCCTTATTGAGTGCCTCACTAACAACTCAGAAGGAGCATTAAAACGTTATGAGGTCGTCTCAAATCTGACATAAATTATAATTTAAGGAGCGTTACTGCAGAGCCATACCCCAGGGAACCATACTAGAGCATCTCCAGGATACGCAACCTGCCCAGAAAGTTAAGCATTTATTGCACTTAAGAGGTATTGTAATCATCTAGCAAATTCCTGGATACTTACCGGTATGTTTGCTTTAGTAATTGTATTGAACTTCAGAGACAATCGCACAAAAGAGCAGTCTGTCAAGGAGATCGATTTTTGATTTTAGGAACAAAATTATACCAACAAGTTTAATTACTTGATTTTTACGGGCGTTATTTTGCGAAACTCCACATCTTCGAAATAATATCAATAAATTACCTAGCTACTTTCCAAGCAAGTTTGAACTTGCGCTTTGTTTTGTTTAAACATCCGCTAATATTTTATCTGCGCGACGAATAAGTAGGTAAATGATGAAGAACAAATATCCATTTCTTCTATAATCGCAGTTTTCAGTATAATTTAAGTTTTTGAATTGAAATGCTCTTCCCGCGCAGATGGTATAAATTTTAGGAATCATGTTATAGGTGATGCGGCTGGCAACCCATCACTATTTTGGTCCCCCTTTCCACCTATACGCCCACAATCATGCTAAACGTGGCCTTAAGGTTTTGTTACCTTAGGCTCTGTCTACCCCGTAAGGGATAAATACGTGATATTTGTATGTATGAATAGAAATAAAATTGTATAACGCCATTGCTCATTAAAAAAATTATTATCTTCATATTTACTGCTAACCACATTGCCAGAGTGGAAAATTTAACCAATTCATTTTATGCACTAGCTCATTATCATTGGGCGATATTTTAATTGCTGTGGCATTTGTGGTTAGGATTTAATGAAAACAGGAAAGTTAATGGTGACCAGCTATAATTTCCTCTAACTGGGTAGTAACTAATCTAATATTAATGGTGAGATTTATTTACAGAAAAAGCTCTCGGCAGTTATGAGTATTTCTGAAACATTAACCTTTAGTATGCTTGCATGTTTACCTTATTTTGATAACTTGCTTACGTACAACATTAAAATCGCAATTTTATTGGCTAGCAGTGCCTTGGTGAACTGTTTAAATATTAATTTATTCTTATTTTCATATACGTTATACTGCTGTAGCCGAAAAGAGGGCTTAAAACCAGATCAAATAGTGCTAGCTCATGGAGACAATACAATAAAAATGTACCATTTAAAATATTATAATTATACACGATCAAGTGTGAGCACTTTTTAATTAATTACGGATTTGTGGCATTTGCGGCTGAAACATTCGGACCGTGGTTGTCCGATACTAAAGAATTCATAAACGAAGTGGCGGATTATACTTTTTGGTCTTTAGTAACGTCGGAGCCAGATATGTAGAAATGTTAAGGTGAGGTTTGAAGTTATAAGGAAAGCTAGCAGTCTGAGAAAGATAGCTGGAACGTAATGAGCTATTGTGATTATTTTTATTTTTAAAACACTTTTTATATTATTAAAGTTTCAAATTTCACCATTATTTTTTATTGAATCATGTAAAATTTTACTGTACCAATTTTACAGTATTTCAAAGTCCAAATATATAAACACGCTTTTGCTGGGAATCATTTGTTTCCATCGACCAACAAAGTTCCTATTGCCTAAGTAAGATTGTAATTTCCTAGCTGAATTCCTTTAAAACAAACGGCTTGTATCTCATTAAATTAGACGAAAACGCTAAACAATTCAATGCGAAAACGTTTCCTAGTCTCACAAATTAGACAGTGCTTCACTTAGTTCGAAATTGGCCGGAAAATATTGCCGTCTTGGGGATAACAACGAGGCCAGGCCACCTACCGCGCCTTCGGATGCTCGATGGGCAAACGGCCAAGGGCTGCTTCATAGAGGAAATAAACCAAACAGACTGGTAAATACAAACCATCTGATTCTGCTACGCATTAGTCACTTGCGAGTATCTCCTATACCATAATAACACTAATATTTCGCAATTGATTTCCCTTTGTCTGCGGACGGTTCGTTTATCGCTTGCACACGGGAACTATACCATTTTCCGGGATGAAAACTATCCTAGGACTTTCCTAGGGTGTCAAACTATCTCCATGTTACATTTCAACACGATATATTGAGTAGTTTACCTACATGTGAAAGCATAACCAACACACAGACAAACTCTAAGTCCCATCTATAACATTAGAAAGGCTATGGAATAAAGCCAAGATGTTATGAATCAATCAGGAATAATGTAGCGGGTGATTTGGTTTCATTGAACACAGTCGTAAAGTTTTTTGTTGTAATTTTAGATTCCAAGTTTGTCTAACTAACCCTAACGCCTGCTAAAATATTTTGGATAAAGTTTGTGACACGGACTGTTTTTACAAAAAAAAAAAGTTTCTTCTCTATGCCACGCAGCGCCTAAACAATGACATGGATGTGTCATATAATATCAAAGGTCGTTTAAGTCTAGCGACATGTTTAACTTTCGGCCAGATAATCAGAGTGCATCAATAGCTCGGCTAATACTGGCTAATACTGGCTAATACTGGCTCGGCGAAGTTTTAAACGTTGTAAATTGTATGACATTCCGACTCTATGAATTATTTCCTCTATGGTTTGGTTACACTTCTCAACTTGGATCACTTCCCAATAACAATGTTAATTATATGATAAATACCACCCATTGCTTTAATGTACGATTGAGGAAAATCGTTAACGACCCTCCAAGGGATTGCGTAAATTACAACAATTTATGAAGCATAGTTACAGTTACTTATCGCTAAGTAACGTAAAAGCAATTCGTTTAATACGACTAAGCTCTGCGTGGGAAAAGTTGTAGGGGATAACGGGTCATTGGGATTTTGTAACCGAGACGGATTTCATACCAAAAGAGCTTAAGAACCAAGAACAAGAAACAATTTCGAACATGTATGGAAAAAACTATAATAACAAACAAAGTTGTTCGTTGTTTGAAAACAAAAACAAAACCCAAGAACCTAAATGCAAAACGTACCTCTAAATAAAGCGAATTCTAGTGCAACCAAGAATTACTCTAACATTCTAGAGCTAAATTTTATCTAATTAGTGCGGGTTGGCTCACCGCCAGACTCAACTCAATTGTCTTCTGTTAATTAGATTCAAAAGCCACATCCAGACGTAAATCATTCAAAACAAGCTCAGGCGGCTCATATGTACGTACAAAATGATTTTTGCGCGAAATCCCCCGAAGCGAAGGAAATAAATGAAGTGCTCAGTTCTCACAACCATCAGATGCGAGGAGCACTTTGTCTCTTATGACGTGCGATAATATATGATGAGGTGCTTTGATGCAGAATAATGTCCAATATCACGGTAACTTATTTTGCATAGGAAAAGCTCTAGGCTCAATATACTTCGACGGGAAGAGCCGCAGTATTTTTAGGAACGTGATTTATTGACATATATTGATAGTACATAAAGGCTCATAATAAATTGTTATGACTGCTTCGGATTGTATTGGCTAATATATTACGGATTATTGGAACATAAAACTTACGTCACTTTGTGTAAATTGAGTGGTAGTCTAGGAAATCTAGTGGACACGGATTCACTCGTACAAGTGTAAAACATCCAATTACACATTTAAAATTGTGAAATCAGTTTAATAAATACAATTTATTTTCCATTACGTATGTACAAAAAAAATGCGCTTTATTCTTCTGCAAACGTGTCTCTATAACAAGATCAATTTGTGTAAAGTTAAAGGTACGCTTTCATTGAGTTAGATACTGGAGTGCGGAGATCTACAGCGTCGACCAATCATATTACAAGGGGAGTGGGGAGAGACGTAGATTTCAACTAATGCGAGTGGTTAATTCTACGCGTCTCCGCTTTACTCCGTCAAAATGCAACCAACTAACGTCAATTCCGTCTAAATAGAAGTACCTATTCTAAACGTAAAACTAGTAAAAATAAAAAAATGATACAGAACATATCGTAACTATACCTCATCGTATACAAATCTTAAGTTTTTCAGCCTGGGTTTAATAAAAAAAAAAACGTTACATTACACAAAAACTGACATAATTACGGGCCTGACCATTATGAAGCAACATTGCAGTGCAATCTACTCATCGATCTAAAGTGCACGCTAATATCCACGAAATAGGTATGTGAATAGTAAGCTAATGGTTGTGTAGGTGCTGTGTATAATCTTGATTGAATAATGGGTCCCCAGAGCAGTGAACATGTTTCGAAGAAGACGCTGGACATGAATCGACAGGCACAATAACACTGATGTATCTCTTAAGAGCCCGAACCAGGACTAAGCCAGAACAAGACGTACAGTACAAGTGCTAAATGGTTATTTAAATGATGTTCATGAAACGTGATTTTAGTGCTTTCAGTGGGGATAAGCCGGGGAGCTAACAGTGGTCCTTCGACCAAGCGATTGGGACGACACATTCGCCAACTAACAAATTACTTTGGTGATAAATCCATAGATAGCGGCTGATTCTCGACTGTACAACTGACAGGGGCTAGTGTGGGGTTGGTCTTAATCTAAGGGGTCTAATCTCTATTTACTATCGTCATGCATCCTAGATCGTTTTAATTTTAACTACATTAGTGCGGGGTGTTTAGTTGTGTACTTTATTTTATTTCTATATAAGTTGTACAGCCGATGGTGCCTTGGCGGTGCATTGGTATTAAATTTTGGAGCCCACCGTTCTAACGTAGGTAACTGTGTCGCCTGTAGCTTCAGTGAACGCGCGTCGCAAACGCGCCCGTCGGGTCTGGGAGAGTGTTTGCGGACATAGGAGCAGCCCCTGTAGGTTAAAAATATAAATCAAACCCGTGTTTGATTTGACAAGGTTAGTTCAGGACCCGTCACAAGATTACACAGCACGTACACGATAAATATACGAGTATTTGCATTGAGACATCGATGGTCAATCAATTTGGTTTAGGTTGTTGGGGCAATAGTGTCTTATATCAGAAGGGTAGTGACACAATTAACTAAGGGTGATTAAGGTATTATTTACAACGACGAACTAGTAATTTGGCTCAGTTGCCGATTTATTTGATAAAAATATATATTTATCATTATCAGTACTGTAGGTATTTGTAATCAATTTGTAAAGTGTGTAATAAAATATATTCGCTAAAGCAAAACTGTTCTCTACTTTAACTAGATATCATGTTCATAAATTATTAATTAATTCATAACACAGTAATTAAGTGCGGGCGAGGGTTTAATAAGCGAGTTCAGATAAATAATTATCTCATCAAAGTTTCTAATTGTTTTACGTATTCGTTAAAAAGCCGCAAGTTGTTCTGGTGGTTATTTGGGAAGGCTCATTAACAGCCAAAGCTTAGGGAGGCTTTCACACTAAAAAAGTGGTTTCTTTTTTGTAGGTAGGGAATTTACGGACACAAGTCAATACTTGTTACAAGAGACCAATGTCTCTTATAATTTTATCGTGCGCTACGCGTAATTAATGTCAAGGTAAGTCTACTTATCGTTGAGTTACGATTTGTTTAACTGGTTTAAAGTTTCAAAAAATCTTAAATGTTAGACGTCATTCTTTAGAAACAAATTTTGGGGATTCATCATTTTGTTTAAAATATTAATCTTACTAAAATGTAGTACAGCGTTGTCAGTGTGGTGCGATCCTTACTAAGCAACTCGGTCCAAAGTTTCCCCCTCTGTAGTTGGCGAAACCGCCGCTCAGGCAATTATACAGCTGTTTTCTTCCAACAATTCACTTAACGTCCTAATTAGATAGCTTTTCCGGGCTTGCTTATCAGACTGTGTGCTCAGCGTTTTCATCTTTTACTGAAACCTATTTTTCACTGAAAATGTTGCTCTTCCACTTTTTTTACCCCTTGTTGTTAACTAATAAGATTCTGTCAGTGTTGGTCAGCGAAATACGAGTATAATACTTACTTTTTGATGTTTAAATTCTTCAGTGTTATAATGAAAATCGAGTAATGGAAATGGTATGGAATGACTGTCTAACTACCTATGAATAGCATTTACTCCGTTCATACTAGCAGCGCCACCTAGTTGTCGACGGACTTACCTGTTTGAAGGGTCGCATCCCTCCATTGATCCGCAGAGAGTCGGCGGCGATGCCCGCTATTCCGTCACCCGGTTCCCTGAGTTGCCGCAGTGAGGCGCTGGGATGGTGGTGGGCGTGATGTGGGCAGTGCGCCGCGCATGCGCTAGACTCGGGTTGGGAGCTCTGGCGAATGATTCTCGTACTTGTCGCAGGTATCAATAAGGCTGGTGGGTGAATCACTGGACAAGTGCTAACGGCATGAAGCGAGCTGCAACCGCAAGGGTAGTGCAAAGATGATCGTACGCTCTCCCGCGACACAGAGCGCGCTAGTTGTAGCGCCGACATGGGTGCCGTAGATTGCCGCCTCTCGCAGACGCGACATCTCGAGTACGTGTGTGGAACTAACTGGCAGGCGGTCACTGACCCTCTGTGGGAGCAAGTTGCTACGGGTGAAACCAACGTCTGCGGGCGGTCTGCAGGTTGATCCCTGCATTGTAACTCTATGTCTGGCACGCTTCTAGCAGCTCCTTCCTCCATTCTTACGGACGTTCCACTTTCCTCGCTTCCGGGTCCGCCTGAGAGTTGTGGTCGTAGATGAGTGGTGCAATCCTGGCGCTGTAGCACGGGTTTGGCGGTTCGGTTCTCTGAGGGCACAATGACGGTGACCGCCGGGCCGGTGACCAGCAGGCTGGCGGTCTCATCGCTGCTGCCGTATCCGGAGTTCGTGATGGCTTCAGTACTGTCAGTGGCCGGAGCTGACATTTTTTCTGTAACAAAAACAACAATAGGTACTTTATAAATGAACAAAGATTGAAATGTTAATTCATAAAGAAATTATTTCGAATTACATTATAATGTGGCAGTGGGTAGTATTAGTCTCTCATGCGCCTGTTATGCCAGTGAGTTGCATCATTGATTCTGTGTGTTATTTGTGGTACATTTGTGGTACACGTTGTACGCATTTTAAGTCTTGTCTTGAGTTTAAGGTCACCAATGTTTGGCGAATTATGTTGGGTCGTATGAAACAACTTGCCATTAGCTCTTAGTCGTTCTACGTTCCTTACGTTTTCTGCTCAAAACAATTTGCTTCCTTTCAGAATAGTTTGGGGCTGAAAACTATTTTGTGTTTTACTCTCTTGAGAGAGTTTACTTTAAACAAATTAGAAACTATTATTTTTGGTTAAATTATTTTAATCTAATTACGGAATTATCCTAATTAAGAATCAAAACTATTCAGCCTGAATTATGTCCTGTGTAGGTACGTGACCTGACGCGTTCAAATTAGTTTAAGCCTTGACTCACGACACAGTAATATCTTAGTCTCCGTCAACATTTTTTCATGTGGCGACGTCTTATTTTTCTTTTTCTCACATGAAACGGTAAAAGATTTTCTGTTGCGTCCATAGGGAGTAAGGTCGTGGATTACCTTAGCTTTTGTTGACCCAAAAGGATACCCGGTGTTAGATGAGGATAGATACGACAAACCAACTGTGGAGATGCAGAAAATTTATTGCGCACCAACGAGATTAGATGAAAAGAAAAACGTTGAAAATATAGCGTGCCTTGTAGTTTTTCGCAGGAAGCATGTGGGTGCCTTTGTGGCCCGTAATTTTCATTTCATTGGTCACAATTATTCGTTAGTATTTTTTTTCATAACACAATACATAAAATCATGCATCTTTCTGGCATTTTAGAAATATCATCAGTATCCAGTATTAGGTTAGGTTGCTTTATTACTGTTTCAGAAACAAAGAGTTTTATGACCAACGAAAATTCAGTCCCTTGACTTAACTTGGGTAAATCATATTCTGATTTTTTTCAAGATTCAGAAAAAAATCCAGAATCGAATTTAGAGACTCAATTATATCAAACCATTAAGCACTCGAAACTTCGGTTAATGAGACAAAATGTGGAGCCTACATACATACATACATAAATCACGTCTTTATCTCTTATGGGGTAGACAGAGCCCAAGGTAACAAGACTCAAAGACCACGTTTAGCATGATTATGGGCGTATGGATGGAAAGGGGAATCAAAATAGTGATGGGTTGCCAGCCACGTCGCCTATAACATGATTCCTAAGACTTTCGCCCATTCCCTCGATGGGATTTTACCATCTGCGCGGGAAGAGAAGCATATGGTACATTCTATGTTTTTTCTTTGCTCCCAGACCAGCGTGGAAAGAAAAGGAGAGCCTATAATATATAAAATGAATCGGAGTGAAATGAGAAATGTTAGCTTCATATTATTCGTTTTATCATGTCCTGAGTAAATAAGTTTACTAGGATCCAGCTTATTTTTCATTTGAAAAGGTTATCCGAGATACAAGGAGGCCTTGTTTGTTTAGGTCGAATAGAATTGGTTGAAATAATGTAGACAACACGTAGCTGGGGTTAAATATCTGTACTAGGATAATATATACCCCAGTGACATTCGTGATCCTTTTGTGTACATACTTGTGGCGACTCCGCGATAACGCTTTTAGTCGCATCAGCATTCTTGCCATACAATTCCCGGGCACGGCGCACACCAGTCAGTCGCTTAGCACCTTCCAACCAGATTACTCGCGTTAACCTAGTGTGCACCCCGCCTGGTCTAGATAGTCTCTGTAGTTCCTTATTTCCTGTCTTTCTACTGTGTGAATTATATCGTGTAACCTTTGTATCCGTGATTGATTCTTGAACATTATATTTAGTGAACACAAACTTTATTTTATTCATCACCACTCGGCCGGTTCCTTTTCTTAGCAACTCTAACAATTGCTAAAGTGGTGACCCCGAAAGAACACTTAATAGCGACTCACGGCCGAGTAAGACCAGGCGGCGGTTTATATAAAAAGTGCAGTGTTTTTAAGTAATAAAAAATGGAACAAGTAAACGCGACCAACGCTACCTTGCCCGCGCCGCAGCCATTTTGATATCGCGTCTATCACCATGTCAGCAAGAATCGCACCGTTCGGGCGAAAGATGCCGAAGCAATATATCAGCCGTCCGTAAAAGCACTATATCAGCCGTCCGTAAAAGCATCCAAGATGATAACCCTTACCGTGACATCTTGGAGCAATACGCGGAGGCAGCCAAACCCATTTCGTTTAAGGAACCTACCAAGCACAGTGTAAAGCACTATATCAGCCGTCCGTAAAAGCATTCAAGATGATAACCCTTACCGTGACATCTTGGAGCAATACGCGGAGGTATTTTCAGGCCGAGCAAGAGTCCCCGGGCGAGCCCTCAGCACGTAGTTCCGAAGAAAGATGGCCAGATCAGAACATGCGGAGACTACAAGAGGCCGAACGCAGTCACGAAGCCGGACCACATCGAACGTTGGCATAGATCATTGAAAGTTGCATTAACAGCTAGGTTAGCAGACAACGCTTCCTGGATCGATGAACTTTCCACAGTCATATTAGGACTTCGAGCTGCATGTAGAACCGATAATGACGTCAGCTCAGCAGAAATGGTCTATGGCCAAGCCTTACGGTTGCCTGGTGATTTTTATGTCAAATCCGCAGTAACTTGTAACGATTCTTTTACATTTGTAGATACATTGAAAACAGTCATCGATAATTTGCGACCCACGTCACGAGCGATTAGCGATTCGCGAAAAATGTTTGTTCATAAGGAGTTGGAAAACTGCTCGCACGTCTTCATTAGGAACGATATGGTTAAGAAACCGCTGACCCCTACATATAATGGCCCATACCGCGTTTTAGGTAGGCGGAATAAGGTTTTTAAGATTCAGTTGCCTAACAGAAATGTAGATGTATCCATCGATAGGCTAAAACCAGCTTTTATGTTGCACGACGATTCCTATGGTTGTAAAGTTAAAAATGTTGTTATCAATATGGGCGAGAAAAACGATGAGCAGAAAACGCCATCAGTTTCTTCCTCGCAAACGCCTATGTTACGTTCCACGCGCAGTGGCAGAGTTGTAAACAGACCAGTAAGGTTTTTAATCGATGAGTAATAGCATAAGTAACACTTCACAGGCACAGTACACATTACGCAGTATAATAACAGTAACACATCCTCCTGTGCGGATTGGAATGCCCACAGGTGAACACAAGTATTTAAGGATTTTTACCATTATCAATTGTTTCACAGAATATACTTCATGAAGGTCCCGCTAATTTGTTTTACAATGAGGCTTCAGACACCGTCATTTTCCTAGGACCTTGGTACGTCGGTACCTAAATTAGCATTTCGTTCACATGTAAACTACCTCTACATGTGAACCATCATTGTATATAATCAATATTTTCAGCATCAAGACGGGCTCTGAAACACGAGTTCCGCAATTAGTTAGGCATTACAGTACTGACCGCAAAAGTCTACTGTGACATTATATTATGTTGTAACTTGTAACTTGTAACTAGAACGGCGAATCGAGTCTATTAAAAGTATTAGGATAAGCATAGTTAAGCAAAATTTATTATACAAATACGTGTATTTTGTACAGCACACTTATTCACTATCAAGAAGTCTTGTAGTCGACTGTCGGAATTTTACTTTATAAATTTTTTTTTGCCACCAAACATGGGCTGGAATCAGAGCAAAGAAAAAGACACTAACTCTCACAATACCATAGCGATTGCAAGAGTTGAGACTATGTCTAATCAAGTCGAGTCGAAACTGAACTATGTTGGAGTTGGACTCATCATAGTTGGTATCATAATCATGATACTGTGTTGCTATCTGATTTATTCAAAGTGTAAGCAGTGCGCGAAAGCGTGGCTTCGGAAAACCGTTAACAATTTGCCGCCATCAGACGTTAAAGTCCAGGCTATACCAGTGAATATACCTCAGCAGACATACCATTAGTAAAGTGTAACATGTGTTAGTTTAAAATTTAAAGTGGAGTTAATTTTGTAACCTAAATATAGTTTAAACATTGTGACGCAGTGTAAATGTAAGTAGTTATTGCCACTCAGCAAATAAAACACCTGTATGTAATTGTAAACAGCCTTTAATAACAAGATATTTTGTTTCACGTTCACAGAATGACTTTGTTAGCAAATTGTAATCGCCACGGCGATAAAGCCGGTGGCACACAGGTAACTTAGTATTGTTTTCATATAGCATTTGATTGATTTAATATTTTTGTGTAAAGAGTACCCCTTTTATTTTCTTGTTTTTTTTTTCAAAAAGGGGGGGAATGTTGTGGCGACTCCGCGATAACGCTTTTAGTCGCATCAGCATTCTTGCCATACAATTCCCGGGCACGGCGCACACCAGTCAGTCGCTTAGCACCTTCCAACCAGATTACTCGCGTTAACCTAGTGTGCACCCCGCCTGGTCTAGATAGTCTCTGTAGTTCCTTATTTCCTGTCTTTCTACTGTGTGAATTATATCGTGTAACCTTTGTATCCGTGATTGATTCTTGAACATTATATTTAGTGAACACAAACTTTATTTTATTCATCACCACTCGGCCGGTTCCTTTTCTTAGCAACTCTAACAATTGCTAAATACTCTTATATTGAGATGGAACGCGTAAAGGGTAAAGTATTCTAAACAACGTATTCCCCATTTCCGCTTTAATTTGGGCTTTAGAGAATTCTCGGATATTTACAAATATGCGAGGGCGCTGCTCTTTTGTTTTCTGTTTTTAATGTTAGTGTTATGTAGTGCTTTATGTAACTCTTACACTTGTAGTTTTGTCATGCCATTTCGTTCGTTGTTTAACTGTCTGCTTGTCACGAAAGTTTGACAGTCTCTTTACTTGTCTACGACGATTGTTACAAATTTTATTTTTAGGTAAATGAAATTCATATTGATCAGTGATCTTAAAAATAATTCAATTGGATCATAATAAAAATGATTAAAATGCTTAAATATGTTTCTCAAAATGCGGTAAGAAAGATGATAGAGAATGATATTTATTTGTTTTTGTCTCCAGATAGAGATTATAATTGGTTATCATTATCTAAAAAGTACAAAAATAAGCCGTGGGGGCTATCATCATCATCTCTAGCCTATATAGCGTGTCACTGCTGGGCACAGGACTCTCAGAATAAGAGGGCTTGGGCTATAGCTCCAACATGGGCCCAGCGGGGATTGGGAACTTCACACGCACCATTGAATTGCTTCACAGATGTGTGCAGGTTTCCTCACAATGTTTTCCTTAAGCTCATGGTAAATTTCAAATGTGATTTCGCACACGAATTCCGAGGTGCGAGCCCAAGATTCGAATCAACGATGTTCTGCTTGAGAGGCACATTGTAAAATGATAGGATCACTCAGAGATCGAGAACTGTTCGGCATGTTTCAGACTAATTCGTAGTTCTTCTTCGCGGAGTGTTTCCTTTAACTTATTTTAATTTTACTGGCCATTAATTTATTTTATTTTTGACATTTCATTTTCAACGGACTTGTGATTCCTATATTAATTATTTATATTGTTTAATTTGTACATATTATTGACTAAAGATGTGAACCCATTTTGACATCTATTGTATACAATATTTAATGCCAAAAAAGATTACTTACTTACTTTATTCGTGACGAACATGTCGAGCAGTTCTGGACTTTGATACGTTTGTGATATGTTTATTTCACAATAATCGGCACATGAAATTAGTAACTTTATTTGTAGCCTAACATTGTCGCCGTCACCGTGTCACATGCGAATTTGCCACTGTAACAAACTAGGACCATTATTTATCAAAGGATCTTATCGGTTTATTAGATTAAAGCAATGATAAGTCAACTTGCTTTCACTTGACCTTAACTGGCTTAACTCAATGGTATAAAAAATTATGTCTGCTATACACGATACCTATTAGTTTAAAAATAGCAATCGAAAGGTAAAAAAATACATACATAAATCACGTCTTTATCCCTTACGGAGTAGACCTGTCAGGCTCTTATATCTCTCAGAATCTGCCGGGAAATCATTAACCGATGCCCAGGGTGCACCGGACTAAGCATTGCTCTTCCCCTCGGATAGATCCAAAACCGAACCGCAG
Source organism: Pandemis corylana (assembly GCA_949127965.1). Lineage (NCBI taxonomy): Eukaryota > Metazoa > Arthropoda > Insecta > Lepidoptera > Tortricidae > Pandemis > Pandemis corylana. Next base: position 6,538,332 of record OX421866.1, on the reverse strand, counting down.
CTCTTGACCACATGCGGAGCTAACCCGACTCGCACCCCTGCTAGTAATATTGTGACTGAACCTCATTTGTTGTGTACAGTCGGGAGCATAACTATCGATACAGCCTTCATGTCAAATGTATGCGCCACCGACGTTATTGTTTTTAGCATAAAGGTGTATAGATGTTTAGTTTACGCCTTGGTAACGTACATTATATGCCCTTGACTTGTACTATGCCATGTTCATGACTCACATGTCATGACCGCTGAAAATATTAAAGGTTTTGGATACCTACACAGTTATTGGTACCTCGTGCAAGGTCCGTCCTGATCGCTACCGATGTCGTACTTGCTAATCCTGCCCCCAAGCAACGGTGCTTGTGCTGTTGTTTTCCAGCGTGAGGTATTATAGGTATTATATCATAGGTCCGTAGGTGGTAGTACTCACTTACCAGGGTGAGGACCAAAAAGCTACACACCGTTAAAGTTGCGTTTGTAGGTAGTTAAAATTATCACTAACTTTTTCCATTGTGACACGAAAATTAGTCATACATTTGTATGGATAACTTTCGTGTCACAATGGAAATTTTTTGTGGTAATTTTAACTACCTACTAAAGCAACGTTAACTCACATGCGCGTTGGCTTACCATGTCGTATAAAAAAATCAAGCTACTTCTGTTTTACAAGGAATTTTTACTACCGACCGATTACCGAGATACTGAGGACTTTGACGACCGAATGGCGTAGTGGTTAGTGACCCTGACTATGAAGCTAGAGGTCCCGGGTTCGAATCCCGGTAGGGACAGACAGTTGTATGATGAATACGACTGTTTGTGCCCGAGTCATGGATGTTGTATGTATTTATCTACATTATATAAGTATGTTTATCCGTTGCCTGGTACCCATAGTACAAGCTTTGCTTAGTTTGGGGCTGGGTCAATTGGTGTAATTTGTCCCAAGATATTTATTTATTTATTTACTGGAAAACTTTAATGTCCTTGTAAGTCATTCTCCCGTTTGTTGCTATTTTATTCCAGTTATAAGTAAAGCAGTTATTCATCTCCCTTGAAGCTTTATATAATAGTATTGGAACATAATAAATAATGATAATGATTGTCTCTCCGTTCAATGGGAATCCTTTCAAGTAATTGTATACCAAAGGGTTTAGTCTCTTTACGCATTACCTCTGAATAGCTCTCTCGGGCAACGTTTATTGCCCTTTTAGAAGTACCTTAGCCTTTCTTGAGACCTCCTTTGTTTAATAAGCACTTAGCGGCATCTCAAATAGCGTATAATAAATTAATACTCAATGGTTGTTATGCTGTTCTTGATAAGGTTGGAATTACGGTGCGAAGGAAACAAAAAATATTGGGAAAATCGGTCGAGAGGGCAACAAGTAGGACCCAATTTTGCGACGTTACAATTATTGTTTTTAGGGTTCCGTACAAACAGGGTGCTTACGATACTATTACTCCATTCTTCATCTCGTATCTATCAGTTTTTATGAAATTACAACCTTTTAGAATGGTTCAGTGCAAAAATAAGTATCGATACGAACTTCTCAAAAATATGTCCCACGACCTTATCGCGCCGGTATCAGAGCGTATGGTACTTATTTTTGATACTTTGATTAGATACATATAGTATTACACTAGACGGTACTAAGATTGTTTGAATTAAGCCATATACAGACACAGGCGTTCCTCTCGCCCGTGTCTGTCCGCGCGGACATGGTATGGATTCCGTTTTAACCATTTTGAATACGAGTACAAACCCTAAGAAGACATTCCATGTTCCATCCATGATCCATCCGTGTTCCATGTCATTAACACTGTAGACACGTAGACGGACATAGTGGTACAGAGTCTTATGTGTCATACAATGGACGTTAAAGTAGCTGCAAAGAACTGTTTCCACGTCTCGCCGTAAAACAAACTGAAACTTTTCCTTTTGAGGCACTCTCAACATTTCCTAATGCTCTTGCTAGATCACGTTCCAGGGACGTAACGTCCAGCAGAAAATAACAGTCTCAGGAATATATTTTCAGCAACATTTTCGACTCAAAATAGAATGCCGGCTCTTTTGTGTGTCTTGTTGGATGACTCGATGGTCCCAACAACGGTAGGCCAACGCCTACTGTTAGGCCAACATTAAACTGAGTTTAGACCATTTCGCGACAATTCACTCCCATAATTCTACTTTTTATCTCTTGAACTGCTTATATTAAATTTGTCACGAAATTCAGTAACTATTTACATTATATCATTATTAATTAAAATAACACGAAAGCACTAAAGTATTAAGAACGATAGACAGATAATACAACTCATTAATTTTAATCACGCTCAGTGAAGTTTGTTTAAAAATGAAACTGACTAAGAAAAACAGAATTGATTTCTGCCTGGAGAGAGATGTCTGCTTCACATCCCCACAACTATCTTTAAAAATTTCTTGATTCATTTGATAGTACCTATCATTTGAAAAACAGCGCCTTCTCTCGTCCCTGGTGAGCAGTAGATGTTCCACGGGAGTTTGTAATTGTGTCGTACAGACACATCATTCAAACAGATGACGCTTAGCGACAAAAAATTCGCATAGTAACAAAGGTCACGTGACGGTCGGTAACAGGTAGAAAAATTCGGAGACTACCCACCTGCTATGGGTGGTGTAGTGGTATAGCACGCGTCACGGAATGACGAGGATCCGGGTTCGATTCCCGGCCATAGCTTTACTTTTCGGATTTTTCTATGTGTTCTGATTTTCACAGACATTTAGAAATTAAATTTCTAACGGTAAAACCGTAAAAGTAAAACATAAAATCAAGAAATAAAAATTTCTTGATTCATTTGATAGTACCTATCATTTGAAAAACAGCGCCTTCTCTCGTCCCTGGTGAGCAGTAGATGTTCCACGGGAGTTTGTAATTGTGTCGTACAGACACATCATTCAAACAGATGACGCTTAGCGACAAAAAATTCGCATAGTAACAAAGGTCACGTGACGGTCGGTAACAGGTAGAAAAATTCGGAGACTACCCACCTGCTATGGGTGGTGTGTAGTGGTATAGCACGCGTCACGGAATGACGAGGATCCGGGTTCGATTCCCGGCCATAGCTTTACTTTTCGGATTTTTCTATGTGTTCTGATTTTCACAGACATTTAGAAATTAGAATTGATTTTAATTTACTTAGCCTTTTAATATATTTCTGCAGCCATCCTCAATCTGTCACACTTAAAAGCTAGCTCTAATGACAGTCGTTTTCTAACTTATGTGCTCGTCTAAACTTCTTGCAACCTTTGAAATTGCTACCTTATGTTCCCGCCTCGTCTCACTTAAAGCCTTCATTAGCTTAAAAGCCTGTGTATTTTTATGTCAACATGTGACTTTTCTTTTTATTGGCATTTACAACACGAACCGGCCGAGTCCCGTGAGACATTATTCTGTTATATTCCATACCTTGTTATTGTGGAATACAAATTAAGATAATTATATTTCAATGCAAAGCCCACGCTTAATTATTCTCTGGAGAAAGAAACGGTTGATATTTCATTGGATTAAATAAGGATTTAAAAGGGGTAAGTCTCCTTAAATGGCAAGATTTTCGAGATAATATTATAATAATATATTTTAAGGCTTAGTTAGTGACTAATTTGATTCTTTGACATTATAGTTTTAATTTTGCGTTTTTATAGCCGATTTTATACTTACGTTAAAGTGAGTTTGAGTAATTGTAATTAATGAGAAAGAATCTAGGTAATTATTTTACCAACCAAATTTAATAAATACTTAATTTCACCAACACTTTATAACCTGCCAATCGTTTAAAAAACATACATGCATATTACATGCTTGCATGCTTGCTTGAAAGCTTGCAGGTTCGCTTGCTCGCTTGCTTGATTGCTAGCTTCTTTGAAATGCTCATGGTTCACGCGTGCGAAGCCGCGGGCAAAAGCTAGTTATAAATAAAACTGGCAGAAAATAAAGTGTTGTTATATTTATTTGTTGTCAGATGATGCATTTTGATCTAACGTAGGTATGTTGTATGTTGAAGAAACGGCTTTATTGTGAACTTATTCAGAATTTGATTGCAAAAGAACTGGTTAAAAGTGCTCAATCACTGACGAGCAAAGTTATGTCGAGTTGATCAATGAACAAAGCAACTTTGTGCCTTTTAGACCGCAAAGTTATATTCAATTAAACCCAAAGTTTTATGGAGTCAAGATTTCTCTACCCTTTTTTGCTTATAGGTACCTACTTTGTATTTTACCAATAAAGCTTCTCAAATGACGAAACATTTAGATGTAAAATAATTTTGCATTTTTTTTTTGTAATCTGGCTTGCATGTGAAGTTAATAAATTAAGTGTGGAGCTGGGTCGGGTAATTAATCAAAGTGGATTGAAGATCTGCTAAATCTTAGAAAGCCGTTAGATGCGGGCAACATCAGATTAGGCGGTGTGCTCAGTCCTGATTTAAATATGAGTGGGAAATTTCATGATTTGGTACACCGTAAAATGATTATATTAACTAAAAATATTGGCGGCATACTCACGATAGAAGTTGCGAATGGTCCGACCAGTTTCGTTTCTTTTTGGAAAACATTCTTAAAGTCAAATGCTGCAACTTTTTTTGTTAATATAAGTAGTGTCTCGCGAGAGCTTAAATAATAAACATCATAATTCCTCCCAAAGTGCTTTAATTAAGTCCTTTTTCTTGTGTTACGTATCCCAAATTACAAAACGAAAACGCTTATATAGTTACATACAGCCATCTGTCTGTCTGCTTGTTCGATATCACAGGCATTTGAATTGTTTTTTTTAATGTAGGGTATAAATGTGTATACTATACAGGTACACAGTTCGTTAAAAATAATAAGGCTTTAAATTTTTATTAATAGTTCTAAATTTCTGGGGCTTTGAGGTAATTGTTGCTTTATTACTAACAATACAAAAGTTTTACGTAACAAATAGCAATAATATGGTCACGTACGGGGTACAAATTACTGCTCATATAAAAAGCAATTTCCCTTGTGGTCTCCATTAGAGATTTGGTAAAAACCGAAAGGATTTCCTTCGGTAAACAACACTGAGACACGCGAATTTCGCGTTACACACACTTAGTCGGCAGTTGTTCCTTATAATTAAAAGGTACAAGTGAATAGTTCAACGAAGATGTACTTTTCGTCATTCAATACTAAACACTGGATGGGCCCTGTGATAGGAGCAAAAAATTTAAACACAAATTCTGCTACTCAGTTGGAACTACTTTAGATCTGCTATTTTCAAAAATTAAGTAATTTTATCATTATGTTTATTCCTAACAAATTAAATGGTATTTTCATTGTACGGCATCCAATAGCTTAAATGACATCGTCTGTCATATTAGTAAATGGATTCAGCAATACATTGCCTGTCCAATTAAAGTTTAAACTATAGGTAATAAAAATAGCAATACAGGTTATTTTTAAATGTTGTAGAACGAATTTAGCTCAGGATGGATACCGAAAGCTGTGGTTTAATTTTTTGCTTCTATATTATCGATATTCATTTGTATATAGGTTAAGTTAAACATTTTATTGGCCCTCTCCTACTCTACTATGTTCTGTCAACACAAATCTGTATTTTTGTTTGTGGGCCGGAGATTAACAAATCTCACGTCTAATCCATTTGATATTGGAACCAAAATCAAGATAGCTTTTTCTCATTTAAAGAGTCTAAGCAAGAAAAATACTTAGGTACTTCTTCAAACCGTCCAATCGCGTAGTACCTAATCTTTTCTAGGTATTTAAAATTAATATGAATTTAAAGTGGATTGCCGGACATAAAAGTTACTTCGTATCTCAATATTTTTAATAGATACCGTCGTACTGTTGAAAAAAAATTGGCGGTGAAACGTAAATAGCTGGAAAATGTTGAAATATTACAACGATTTCATCTCGTAACATCTAAAGCTAAATGCAAAGGTGAACTAAACGTAGCCTGTGATCGGCTTTACCCGGTTCGGATCAGAGGATTGGAAACCAGTAATCTGGAGTCGGTTTGCGGCTTGCAGCCGTGTTCCCATTTGAATGCAATATGGAATATTCAATGTTCCCTTTAGATATTAGATAGGGACTATAGATTTACACAATTTGTAATGTTGCTTATACTTTATACTACTTTATACCTACTTATGATACTAGTCATAATTTTCCCTTCTGACCCACGGCACACTACGCTGCTGTATTGATTGAGCCGTAGGGAATTTGAACTCACCATGGCACACCCGTGGGGAACCTCTCTGACCCACGGCACAACTACGCCGCTTAACTGGTTTCAAGATGAGGCTCCGTCATAACCCTTTTTTATCCTAAACTGTTGATTTTTCAGGATTTTTATAAAACTAACCTAAACTAAATTTATAGAGTTCTACAGCAAGGCCGTTTCAAAGTTCCTGAGAAAAATGCCTCTGCGCTGCATGGGAACGTATATTTTCCCCACGAAACAACTAGATGCGCGATGGGGAATTTAAATTATCGACGGCTCTACCAATTGAGCCGCGTAGTTGTGCCGTGGGTCACAGACTATCATTTTCGTTACAATTAGGTATGCCTGAAAATTTATAACAATACTATTTTTACTATCAATGTATCTAAAATTACATTACCGATTTTTGTTTTTTTTTTGTCATTGTTACGGTTTTTACCCGTTACAAAATACGAGTATACTGTTCATATTGATAAGTATGTCCTTATGCCGCCTGCTGCGTCTTCCCATCTCCCACAATTAAACTAAATTGAGAAATACGTATAAGAAATTTATTAAATAAACTGAGGCTTTACAAAATAATATCTTAATTTTAGCAGAGTATTATAAAAGTGACATGAGAAATGAGGATGCGGGTTAAGGTGACGCAGCACAGCCTAAAGTAATTAAGTGCTCTACGTATAGGTATTTCTTATACTCGTCAGGTATAAAAGATAAGGTATTCAGTATTCAGTATTTATTCAATTGCAACATTTTTTACAAAGTTTTGTATACAATGATGCCCTGTTAGGACGTAGCAACTTATAATTAATAATTATAGCTAACACATAGCAATGCACCAAAAAATTATACAATTATTGTATAAAACATGCTTTGGCGACACTTTAAAATAAATTATATATCTAAAGACTAACTGGGTTAGGTACATACTTTATGCTTTAAAATAAAATAAAAATGACTTACAAAATACGGTGAGATCATATCTTTGTGTATGTAGCGTGTTTAAGGTAATTTGTCATTTTAATACATATAGCAACTCGCCTTCAAAAATGGTAAACAGCTAGGCAAAGTTAAAGCATTAGATAACGCTAATTGGCATTGTTTTTTTGTTTAAGCAGTGAATTTAACACATTTATTTGATAAAATATACTATTTAATGCAACTTATTTGAATATGATTTTACGTAGCTTTGTTCATTAACGATAAAAAAAATTTCGCTGTTTGATATTTTGTAAGTAAGTAATCTTTATTTGCAATTAAATATGGTATGCAATAGATGTCAAAATGAGAAATAGTTCACACATATTTAGTCAATAATATGTCATACAAATTAAACAATACAAATAATTAAAAATAGGAAGCACAAGTCCAGAATCAATCAATTAAAATAAATACAACTGAATCGCAAACAATACTTAAAATTAAATGTCAAAAAAAAATTAATTTCCAGTAAAATTAAATAAGTTAGAAAAGTCATGAAACAAATCCATTAATAAACATTATAAAACATCACGCGTACAGCACGTACACCCTCGGTACTCCATAAATTCCTTAACAGAATAATTGTTAATTTTTGGCTCGATTCTAATATTTGTTCAGCAATAAAAAATAACCGTTTTGTCTATGGTTTTGTCTATACGTCACATAGATCTGTAAATGTGTGTGTGAAGTTAACGTCAACCTGAACCAATGTTCATGTGTTTGAATTCGTTCCGTCCGTTGGCGTTGTTATTGTTTCCCGTGCTGTTTTTTCTTTTCTTGTTTGCACGATGTGGAGAAAGCTGCTCGATAATGTAGCTCGTCGCTATCTGTCGGGACTTCGGGAGACGTTCACTACTGGACACAGGTTTTTTCCAGGACTTCTACTTAGATCGGGTTTGTGCAATCCGCAGCCAATTGGCTTACTATCTTTGGCAGACCGCCCGTGCTCTTTACAGAATGAAATAGTAATCAGAAATAAATCTTTGGTATCCTTATAATCTGGGGGCACTGCAGTGCCCCCGCCAAGTCGAGCAAAAAAAGCGGCACGGCCGTACCATCTTTTCTCGAAGCAGTTCAGGCCATTTTCGACCCTTATGTATTTACATCCTCGATATATGTTTTCATAAAACAATATTTCTCTAATTCTGTCAAAATAAATGAACGAATTCATTTGTAACGAGTCTATCTTAAATTGGGCAGATAATCTTTATTTAGTAAATTTGTAATATTTAAGTACACTGTAGCCTTTAAATGTGGCAACAAAAATAGGTATTTTAATTGTTGTATAAAAATGTATACTGAGTCGTTTTTAAAAATATTGTACATAGTTAAGGGCTTCATTGTTGTAGCAAAAACTAATTGATTCCTTTGTGTAACGGCCGTTTCACCTTTAACAATTATTACATTGCATAAAGGGTAAAAAAGCCGTTACATAGCGGAATCAACTAACTTTTGTTTTAATTAAGACCCTTAACTATGTACATTTTTTACGTATGTACTAGAGAAAAGAAGTTCTGATCCAATTTGAATGTTACCTAACGATTTTGTGCGAAAAATAATTAATCACCCTTTTGTTCATTGAAGACTGTTGTTTATATATACGAGTATTTAAGCCTAGACAATGTAATTAAGTATTAACATATAAATAGGCGCAAACAGAACTCTGTTTGAACGCAGCCATTTTCCCTCTATTTACTCGCAAAGTCGACAATTGCGACAATTTCTATTCAAATTTAATTTGAATGTCTGGATTTACTCGTGACGAGTAACTTGGAGGTTTGTTGTAATGACCTGGCATAATGTTCACTTCATCGCTCAATTAGACAATAGAGTGCCAGTTAGGCCAATAGTGGGCCAGTTGGACCAGTAGTGGGCTCGGACCAGTAGTGGGCCAGTCGGACCAGTAGTGGGCCAGTCGGACCAGTAGTGGGCCAGTCGGACCAGTATTGGGCCAGTCGGACCAGTACTGGGCCTTTTACTTCCGAAACTCTTAAGTGTTTTGTCATAAATAAAGAACTAGGAGCACTCTTTTTACGGTAGGTTTTCTATTAAGAAAGCATAAAAGTTATGAGAATTATGATTTTTCGCCATTTTAAACAGATAAGCGTGTTTTTGTATGGCACACGGTGACTAAACATTGACCATCGACATCGATAATAATATTAACCCAAGTCTAGTGTCTTGCTTGACCTTGGGCCGACAATCAGAGCGCAGCGATCTATGTAGTGGTTTCTCGCATATATTTTATTAAAATAAATTGAATTACATTTCCACTCTGTTGGTTACACGCTCGTTGGATCATATTATGTACCATTATCAAGTTAGTGACACTATTATGTAAATAGCTTGACCTGACAATTTGTTATTTCTCTTCTGTCGTCTCTATTATCCCTATAAGTACCTCTATAATAATTACAAAATAAGACCTGAATTACGATTTTCTGACCATCACTCATGCGGAAGAATAAAATTTGTAGGGTTCATTTTTGTAATTTTGACACGCATTTGGTCAATTTTTGGATGCAATTAACAAACAAGTTTGGTAAAAATTCCGCCTTCACAATCACAATTTCTCTTATTAAAACATTTACGCGTTGTTTCACAACCTCTTTTTTCAGTTTTTAAAAAACTCATGACATTTCGGTTATTCCGAAAAAAATCTACAGAATGATGGCGCTTGTTTTGGCTTGCTTATGGCTTGCTTGTGTTATTATACATGCTAACCGTCTTTTGTAGGTGTTGTTTGTTAAGCGCATAAAACTTTGTAATCGTACGCGTTAAAGTTTTAATGAAATTAGACTGAGAAGCCTCGTTGCCAAGGAAATTGGCGTTCCTTTAGGAGAATTATCAAATTTCCTACCTTGCTTTTGACGTCATCACATTTTTATAAAGTTCTTTTTACTCAATGTATATTTAATAATTTGACGACCGGATGGCCCAGTGGTTAGAGAACCTGACTATGAAGCTTGAGGTCCCGGGTTCGATCCCCGGTCGGGGCAGATATTTGTATGAAAAATACGAATGTTTGTTCTCGAGTCTTGGATGTTTAATATGTATTTAAGTATGTATTTATCTATATAAGTATGTTTATCCGTTGTCTAGTGCCCATATTACAAGCTTTGCTTAGTTTGGGGCTAGGTCAATTGGTGTCAATTGTTCCAAGACATTATTATTATTATTATTATTTGTTATTTATAACTTTTATCGCGGAAATCGGATATTAAGAAAAAGCCAACCAAGTGGGTATCAGGCCACGCAGTGAAGGGTTCAGTACAGTAGTTTCCTAGCTCAATAGGCGGCAAATAATTCGAACTGAACTTGCTCGCTAACTTGTAACCTCGCATAGCTGTAGTTGGTTTCCTTTTAAAGTCGTCAGTTAAGTAAGGAGGTAAATATCGTATAATTTTTTGCGATTATTAAGCTCACAGAGAACACATTTGCCAAATTACTTTTCTTGTACTAGAAGTCTCTGAAGTATTCGCATATAGATAGATGCGTAGCGATAGTTTACTATTTTTACTTTGGAATCTTTAAAAGACCAGTACGTTATATTGTTATAATGTTCCTGTCTTTAACACATTGCATGTTCCATGCCATTAACACTGTAGACAAGTAGACGGACATTAAAGTACCTAGTACTGTCCTATATTTCGAACAAAGGACGTTAAAGTAACTGCAAAGACTCCTTGAAGAGAGTCTGAAGCTATAGACAGGTGGACAGACACGGCGAAATTATAAGGGTTCCGCTTTATCTGTTTTGACCCAGGGATCCCTATAAAAGGACACTCTTGTTAGTATTATCGTCGCTACCCGGGTTTTTATGATCGTTAGTCAAGGTTCAAGATCGCTAGACTACCGGAGCTATTTTTAAGTTTATAGCTATGTATGATAGCGACTGGATTGGCTTCATACTCCGAAAATTGAAATTCGGAGTCCGTATTGTGTCGTCCCGCTTACACTAATAGTCATTAATAGAAGAGGAAGAGGGACTGTATGATACGAACGTCCCCCAGGGCCCTTTTTCACCAACTCGACAATTGTTGGTGACCATTAACAGTTCGAAATGCAATGCGTATTCAATATGAAACCAACCGGCGCAGATTCTCGTAGAGTTTGTAATGTAAAGAGAATTGTCACTTGTCACGGACAATTGTCGTATTGGTGAAAGAGAGGCCTGGCAGCAGAGTCATTGTCATAATATTGTTCGTTATCTATATACTTTCTACGATGTCATTTTCAAATGGTCAGATGCACTCATAGTTCCAAAAGTCTATGTAATGTTCAGAATTTAACCATCTTTAGAAGATAATTTTTAATCAATAATCCACTCATCATGGTATTAAAATGGCCGATGCTTGAGCGATCAAAACTATGCCGAGGACGGTCACGCGATACCAATATTAAATGGACATGAGGCACTGTCGCTATGATAATAACAAAAAGTTTTCATGTTAACATAGCTGGGACCTTTGTGAACTACTTCTTTTCAGTCCTTTATCTAAATGTAACTAATCGCTGACCTTCACTAGTTGGAGAGGCACTTGAAGAAGAAGAAGATCTAAATGTAACCTAACTTAATATGAATGCCTATTTTGAATGTAACCTTTTTTGCCGATAAGTTAGCAAAAATTAAATAATTTATCCAAGGCACCACGCCTTTTTCAATGAATTAGGTACATCCGCATGAGAACTACAATCCAGTATATATTTACTTAGATACCTAGGTACATAAAGAGAAATTTAATAGAAAATTTGTTTTTCAGCTTTCCAGTTATATTGGATTGTAATGCTCAGATATCTACTTGTCGACAACTCACTTAGGTAAGTAGGTGCCTAAGTGGCTAGCAATATAATTAGTGGCATTAACTACAACTGTATTGTTGTAAATTTAATATTATAACAACCGTTAATTATCAGATGCAGCAGCAGATTTTGTTAAAGTACAAAAGAATATCGCTAAGTATTTTTAGCACCTCCTAAAACTGAATCTGTGCTTGACAAACTTTTAAGGTTATGAATTCTGATGGAAGATTAGTTCATTAACGTTTTATTGTACAACCTTTGAATACAAAAGGCTGGAGTTTCTAACATAGGCATGTAAATCTTTTACCCTTCCTTTGTGGTTAAATTCTGCCTCATTTTCCATTGACTAGTTAGCTTGGCCGCATGACCCTCGTTCCAAAAAAAATTATTATATAATTTCATAAGTAAAGAGCATTAAAATGTAACAAATATTGTCAAATATGGCTGTAAGATAGACTACCGTCTCTGTCTAGAACGAACAGAAAGAAAAAGACTGGTAGTAAGTAAGCAAGTAAGTAAATGCTTTACCTATTGTACAAATATAAAGAAACAGATACAATTCACAAAAAAATAAAAATAACATTAATATATGCACAAAGGCGAACTTATCCCTATAAGGGATCTCTACCAGTTAACCTTTGAGTAGATGAGAGGAGCATTAAACGAGGGACCGACAAAGTGTAAGTTTAAAATTCCAGATAGTAAAAGCCACAATAGAGCGTACATACATATCTAAGTACAATAAACAAAACATAAAATAAACTACTAAATAACATTACACACATGCATACATACAAAATACAATAAGAGTAGGTACACACATACAATATATAAGGAGATGTCTTATGGTAGTCTATCTCGCGCGTAACATAGCTCTCGCGCGCTCTCGTGTAAGCCAAGCTGTGCCGTTGGTTGTCTGTAACTGCACCCACGGGAAGAAATGACGACACGGAATTTTTCTATTAACGCTAGGAAAATAACCAATTTATATTAAGGTGTGTTGTATAAAATATTTTTAGTGAACACAGTTCAACTCTTACTTGACCAGTTTTATATCATAAGTATCCCTTTATATATTGCAAGACAAGTATCCCGTGTTTAATCTCAAATTCGACCTTGACTCGATCAAACCGCGAACCTTCTGAAAACTCGATCGCTCCCCAACTTTTAATTCACTCAATGTCTGGAAGTGCGACCGACACGTCCAAATAGTCTCAGACGGTTTCTCGTAAAACATTGTGCTTTATTTGCGGGAAGTCTAGTGGATAAGAGAGTCCGAAACTCGTAAACATTTCAGACAAATCCCGAACGTTCGCTAACAAACGATCATAAACTTTTAAAACAAGACACAATGTCAGGATGGGAGATCTGTTATTACATTATTTTATCTCTGAATCACACGGCGGACTCGTTTCATCAAGCCATCAGATTTTATTTTGACTTTTTATTTTGGTATTTTTACGACGGATTTTTTTTTGTCAGAACAAATCAATTAAATGTCCAATATTTAGGGTTACTTTCAGTTAAAAAACGAATCGGGCTTAAAAACATTTAACCGGGTTTCAGTCTGGCTGTTCCGCACATTTCAATTACACATGACGACTTGTTTGGCCTAGTTGGTACAGACCCTGCCTGCGAAGCAAGGGTCCCGGGTTCGAATACTGGTAGGCATATGAATATAGTGATGAGCACGAATATTTGTTCCTGAGTCATTGATGATTATATCTATTTAAGTATGAATTTCTCTATATAGGTATGTGTATCGTTGTCGAGTATCCATAACACAAGCCTTACTAAAGCTTACTTTGGGTCCAGGTCAGTTTGTGTGAATTGCTCCCTAATCATTCTAACGGAGTTTAAAATGAGTCTTATCTATGTCTGGGCAAAGTAATAGATATCGACAAAAGAATGTTAAGTTGATTAGGTACCTATCAACAGATGGTAAGTTAGCAATATTTCACACAAACTACCACAGTACCAGTGAATCGCAGCAGCTGCTAGACTAATCTTGATCTAGGGTTGAAGCACTGAAATTTAAGTCTAAGTCGTAACCAATCTTATTGTGACGTAAGTGAATTTTGCCTATTTTTCAACATCGACTCGACTAGCTGCTATCTTGAATTAGTTATGGCACAAATGTGAATTTCTTCATAATATTTTAATGTAGTTAAATACATTATAAAGTATTACAATGAAATTCGAAAATACTTTATGTTCAGGTTTGTTACGATGGCATGACCCTTGCCACTATATTGCAAGAAAACTTCCTTTTATTCACTACGTTGTAATGACAATAAAATGTACTCTCATAAAAGTGTACAGTTTACGAGAAGACTGTAAAAATAATAGTATCAATCGTAAAACATGTCCAGTACAAAATTGTTCTCGTAAGATTATTTTGTAGCTAGAAAAATATGACATTATACGTAGCTATTAAATAAAAAATGTCGTTCAATAAAATGTCAATCGTTTTTTAAGTGAAGTAGTTCGCCCTTTAAGTAATACCAATTTTAACAATCGACCTTAAAAAAGTAATTGAAAATTTGACACCGTAAAATTGCTAGCTAAATTGGTTTCGCTTTTCACTCAGCTCGAAATAGCAAGAACATAAATCATTCAAAACTTAATACACGCGGAAGTTTGATATAAGTACAAGGACTTACGATACCCAAGGGCAACCACATTTCTTGGAGTAGCTTCATGTAATTCGTCAATTAATAAGTGTTGTAACCTAGTTAGCGAAGTCGCTAGGGTCGATAAATCTACTCGAGGCACGGCTAGAGGAAAGATGCCGTTAATCGATCAGTGGGAAGTAAGTATTCATTTATTTTGACCGGCAAAGGGGTTTTTGCCTCGAAGACTATCTTTAGTAATTTCCGGCCAGTCGTTAAGTAAAACGTTAATATCGCCCCATAATCTTTTACTAGGCGATCCTAGGGCTCCATGAAACGAAAAAACTTTTATAAAGATACAATATTCTATACCTTCTCCTATGTATAGGAGAAAATGATACTTAACTTTTTTTTAATCATATTGTTTGAAAATGGGTAGAGTCGTGTCAAAACTTTATAAATCCGCTAAGTTAGGCGTTTATTAAAATCATAAAAATAATGTATATGAAAATAACAAAAGGTTTTATTATAGGAATGGGGTAACATACCCACAATACCTAGACCTAGATTTTGTTGGTCCACTAACCAAATGGTTGCCCAAGCTGGTCAAGCTACGAAAAAATTTTCTCGATTAAATCAAGTAATGCAAAATACAAACGTCGTAAAGAATGTTAATAAATAATCAACATACTATAAATTCTCATAACTTTAAACTCACTGTTAGGTTGTTCTGGAAGTAAGTTTTCAAATTTGCGTAAATCATTCGATTTAATATTTCTCGAAAAGTACTGAATGAAATCTTAGTATTGAACTTGGTTCCCATTTCGTAATGAAATGGGACCGATTTAATTCGCACCTAATTAATTCAGTGTGCAGTGCGAAAACAAATATAAAGTCGTTTACAAAAGTATTTGTAGAGCCTCTAGTGTAAGTTTTCGCATATAAAAACGTCTCGAGCGCGTTCACGTAAACGTCTCAATTACTATGGAATAATTGGCAGCGCCACTTGCGGATCGAAACGGCAACAAACTGTTCTCATAGTATTTGACATTTTAACGTAAACGCGTTCGGGACGTATTTTGTGACCGCAAACTTACACTAAGCATACTGCATAGTTTCCATATATCCATATTTCACAAAGTTTTGTGATTGAAACAACAATGGCTTGGATATTAAACTGGCCAAAGCTTATTTCAGACAGCTACGTTACTTCAGAATTGATTGCCCCGTCTTCCTAGATTTGCATTTCAAGCGTCTGATGCATCTCTAAGTATTTAATGGTGCAGTAGTCGTAAAACACGTTTTAGAGTAATTGATTGCGTTCAGTGACAGTTAGCTAAAGGCATAAATTTGGAATGAAACCTCTTTACAATTTATCTAAATTGCTCAGAAACGATTATTATTTAAATAAAATGAATAAATATCTTGGGACTATTTATTGACACCAATTGACCTAGTCCCAAGCTAAGCAAAGCTTGTAATATGGGCATAAAAAAATAAAAAATATGAATCGTTTATCTTGATGACATTTCGTCCTATCCAGCCTATTTAAGTCTTACTGCGGGGCAGTCATGACGCTAAACGTGGCCTTAAGGTTTTGTTACCTTAGGCTCTGTCTACCCCGTGTGGGATAAAGACGTGATATATGTATACGGGGCAGTGGGCACTCGCCTACATAACACTTGTCAAGCATACCTATTCCATACATTATACAATTCACCGCAATAAATAAAACTCGCCAGATTTTCATTTATACCAATACAAAATCTCTGTCATTCTCCAGATTAGTATACTTGTCCTATAACACGTCACTCAAATGAAAAAAAAAACAATGATATGAATGCACAAACCTGGAAACGGGTCAATATCTGATAGTTTTAAATTTACTAGTGTCTTTATCAATTGCCTCTTTGTATTGTAACCTTTATAATAATCTAACCTTTTTTTTACCTTTAGGTAAAATATAAAGACATTTATGCCAATACAAATTAAAAGTTTATTATGAAGAATAACATTGAACTTTCCTACATAATTTGTTCAAATGGTAAATTTCTTTGCAGAAACCTTTTCAAATTGCTTATTAACTCCCAAAATGAAATACAACACGGCTAATCTCATTTTCCTTGGGCCTTATATGTCTGCTGTGTAATATTGTGTTACAAGCCTAATGCTGGTTTTAGGTTGTAATATGACATCAAATTACAATATCTCCGTAATATCCTGAGCTTGGTTTGGAAAGACGGGATCTGATGGGTGGTAAAGACATTATGGACTTCTATTTTTAGATCACTGATATTCAGTCTTATTGTCACTTAAAAGATTACGGCATGGTAAAGATGGATTAATGGTTAGTTAAACGTTCATGATCACGCGTTTCTTTTTCCTCTTACTACAATACAATACCAAAGAACAAAGTAGATAATCGGCGGTTTTAACGCTTAATAGCGATCTCTACCAGACAACCAATAAGGCAGAGAAATAAGTTAAGACTACGTACTGTATCTATAGAAACCTAATTACATAATATGCCAGTAAAACTTTCATATTATAATTTAACTTCCCTAAGGGTGATTAAATCCTGAGAGAAGGCCTGTGCCCAGCAGTAGGACATATATATAGGCTGGAGATGATCATGATGATGATGATGATGATTAACATTTAGGTCTGCAAGTGTGATGGTTTAAGTTTCGGCGTATAATACAATACAATACAAATACTCTTTATTGAACACCACAAATCAGTACAAAACAATACAGAAACAAAGAACAAAGTAGACAATAGGCGTATAATTTTTTTCAAATTTCAGGTTTCCGTTTTCTCAGGTTTTGACCGGTACTATAAACACAAACAATAGTAGATTGTTCAACTAGGGACTAAAACAAGCCATAGTGACACGAGATGTTTAGCCTAAAGCTATAAGCCTTTGGCTAGACAGAGCCTAAGGTCGTAAAGGCCACGTTTACCATGATTGTTTCAAATACCTGTTGAATAATCATGACAATGCAAATGCTATCTCCGAATGCAATTTTATTCCAAGTGGCTCCTTCCATATCCGCAGTCCTGCCTCATATTCTATTTTCACAAAACGAGAAACGTTCTCCACAACACAACACTGCAATATGCAAATGGCTTACCCACCATCGTAAACGTAGTTTTATTTATTTTTCACTCCATCGCTCGAGGTGAACCAGCGTTCATCACCTCTAAGACTCTATTTTAAGCACGCGACACTTCAATTTAAATGCGAAATCTATTTTCATTGCAAGTCCATTGCACTTTCTGAAGCCGACGGCTGAGTCACAGTTTCATAAATAAGTGCCGTTTTATGTTATGTTGATAAAATGAAGAACGAAATTTCTGATCTGACCTTAAAAAGTTATTGTTAAAGACGGAACACGTGTTGTATAATTTCGAATATCACGGGCCCATTCAAATTAAGGAATCAGAGAAAAACCAACCATCTTCCATGCTGGTCTGGGAGTAAAGAAAAAACATAGAATTTACCAAATGTTTCTCTTCCCGCGCAGGTGGTAAAAGCCCATCGAGGGAATGGGCGAAAGTCTTAGGAATCATCTTATAGGCGATGCGGCTAGTAACCCATCACTATTTTGATTTCCCTTTTCACTTAAACGCCCTTAATCATGCTAAACGTGGCCTTAGGGTTTTGTTACCTTAGGCTCTGTCTACCCCGTGCGGGATAAAGACGTGATATATGTATGTAAAAAAACCTAAAGCTGCATCACCACTTAATCAGCAACATCAGGGTTTCTATATTCCGTACAACTATTCACGATTGCATTTAGTAGTTTTAAAAGTCTAACAATATATTTTGCTGGAAACTGTTAACAAAGCCTTTAGGTAGGTATTTGATATGAACAAAAAATAATGAAGTTATTGGAACTTCATTCCTTCGTTTCATCTCATTAGCTTCGTGGAATTTGTTGAAATAGGTTCCAATATTACATAGTTATGTCATTTTCTGGGCGATCCACGAAAAAATTGTTCCAAATTCTGATGTCATACTCCCGGCACTTGAAAAGTACTTACGAATCGGTAATACCGACCCGTTACAGAAGTTCACCAAGTTAGCTCCGGTATGTGTTGGAAAACTTTAGCTTTACGACTTTGTAACGGCAATAAATTATGATTACTTTACTCTTTACTCAACTTTGTATTTCCCTTCAATACAATAATGTTCTGACATTCGACTTTTATTTTCACATTATTCTTTTTTGTAACATTTTGTACGCTATTTCAATAATCTGTAGTTAATGACCTTACTTTATTTACCTTCAATTTGATCGTTCCTTTAAAACACTTGCCATTACGTAATTCTATTTAAAAAGTTGTGTCTTTTGTAAATTCTTTCTTTGAACCCCAATAGATACTTCTTCTACCATTGATAAATTTACCAATGTTCTGTTAAATTGATAGTGAAATTAGTCTTCATTTTATTTAATATAAAAACCATTAAAAACTAAATAATAATAAGGATCACTAAAACTACGAAAGTTGATTCAAAGTAAATTATGTTAAAAATTATTAAAAATTAACCTAAAAAATGTCCCCCTGTTTCGTGCCTGGTTCAAAGGTTCCCATTATGCTGGCCGCGTTGCCTCTTTGTACTGCAATGGCAACCCTTTGAACCAGCCACGAACCAGGGCGGGGATCGCAGCCCCTGTCTCTTAGGCTGCGGCCCAGCTCCCTGAAAAGCTCTGTTAAATTAAGTATGTCTCCAATAAACTTAATCAATTATCTACAAAACTAGACAAAAAAATGCTTGTCAATGCCCCTGTTAATTTTTTTTTCTCTAAATTAGTACCTACCAACAAAAATATTATGTTACAAGTCCATTCAG
The DNA here is from genome assembly GCA_949127965.1 of Pandemis corylana. Lineage (NCBI taxonomy): Eukaryota > Metazoa > Arthropoda > Insecta > Lepidoptera > Tortricidae > Pandemis > Pandemis corylana. The sequence goes on along the minus strand of OX421866.1, from coordinate 6,518,855 downwards.
ACAAAGTAACTAATTAGTACTCACTAACTATAAATACAAACACATCCTATGCCGCAGCTTTCAAAAGTATAATTCAATAGATTTATTGTTAAATCATTTAGATGGTCTTACTTATTGTTTCGTGTCAAATTTGTTTTACTATCGAATCTACGAGCGATTAATTTGTTTTGGATCAAGATAAAAATACCGTGGGTACAATTTAATTAAATATTAACGGTACCTTTTTCTTACAGAGATTATTAAGTTCAATCTTCGGAGAAATGGAAACAATCTCAATTTCGTTGCCGTCGACGCTCACTTAGAAGAATTAGGTAACAATTTTATTTCCCCAAAGTTAATAAAGCGAGTAAGCAAGCGTCGCCAATTACGTAGGCAAACACTCGCAAAGTCACGGTCGTTTCTGTCGATGAATATTATTAGGAGCGAAATCTCGAGAAACTGAAGTGTGTATGTACACATAGCTCTTTATAGTACCTGCATGAAACAAGTAGAAGTAACTGGCTACAGGACAAAACAGAAGAATGCTCTCGAAACAGCAATCTACAGAATTGGTCTTTGATTGAAAATGATTTACCCAATGAAGTAGTAAGCGTGCTTTTCTTCGGGGTAACGGACCTGTAGTTGTATTTCTTCTAGAATATCGGAATATGGTTACTATTCAATGATGCCGTGAAGTTTGAATGCCACAAGCCTTCAAGGAGCTGAGTGTCGGTCGCCCGAGTAGTGGAATCCGGGGCATCATTTGTCACCAAGACAGCGCTCCTGCTCACACGGCTACCAGAACAGAATAAACCTATGATTTTTGAACAAATCAAGTCCGCCGCTGCTACTAAACCTTCTCTACAGTCTTGGCCTCCTTGTGATTTTATTTTACTTAGAATAGGCCGAAAATTTTTGACGTCAGATGAAGCAGTGAAATTCAGGAGACTTATTTTTGTCCTTCCACAAGAACGGCGTTTGAAAGTTGGTTTAGTTGAATGTATAAGTGAATAGATAGATACAAAGTTTTATTAGGAATATAATAAATTCCTCTTACTTTTTATTTAACAAAAAAATTCGGGCCGACCCACGTATGTACCTAGTTATTGAGAGTATTGAGACGAAGACGACGTATGGACAGGACAGGTATTTGAATATTTGAATGAATTCAGCAGACGGGCTGAATAGAATACTCAACACAGAGGATTAATGTATTCCAGAGTGATCTTTTATTTACTATTTGCTGCTAATTTGCAAGTTTACCGATATTACTTTTTAAATTATTATTATGAGCCTGGAGATGTGTCCCATAGTTAGGCAAAGGCCTCCCTCATCTTTTCAAAATACAAACTAATTAATTATTACCAAATTCATAATCTTTCTTACTTTTTACTACCAGCACAGGTAATCTTTTTCAACGAAAATATAACTTAATCTATGTAGAATACTTAAAATGTTACTCGTTCATATTTTCCAACATTGACCTTTTGCGATTTAAATATGTTCCATTTGAACTTCGTTCAGTAATGAGAAATGTAAATAAAGTAAAAAAAGTTTGAAACTCAATTTGACCAAGATAAACATAAATTTTAAACGGACGGCTCTAATCACGAAGTTTAAAAGTTTTAAACATATCTAAATACGTTCTTGGTCAACTTTGCTTATTTATCTATAATTTTTTGGTATTTACTTCAAGAGTAAATTGGATTTTTTACTTGAATAACTTTTTCAGCTAAGCTGTAACTAGGATAGATTCCATAATAGATTTTACATCAAGTCTAATGTAAACCCCACTTTAGGTGTCGGAGACATTGTTTTAAATTCGTTATGAAGATGTCATCGTAAAAATAGGTATTCATTCACAGACTTAGATTTTGTCATTACTAAAAATATGTTAATTTTCCTAAGTGTAATTAAGAAAATAAACTTTCAAAAATCATTACCCTAAGCAAGCGCCAGAGGAAGGCAACAGATGACCCTCGCGCTGACAGCTTTCTCGCCCATAGACTTGCAATTGCAATACAGCGCGGGAATGCTGCCTGTGTTATGGGGACCTACCTAAGGGTCCAAATTTATTTATTTTTTAGCATAATTTTTATATCTGTTGAGTTTGTTTTAGATTACATTGGTGTTTACCTTTTGTAATTATTTCTATGAAATGAGAACCATTTATGTTAATATTCACAGTCAATTTACATTAACATCGCAACGTAATTGCCTGTCAGTCGTCTGTTATTTTGTTTTGTTTTTGCCACGGTACATCTTTTATACCACGTAGCTAGGTTGCAAGCAGGCGTACGCTCTGCCTCATGGTAAGCAGATACCGCAGCCTATGGACGCTTACAAGTCCAAGCATGCGTGTTGTCGACCCTTTAAAAATCTTAATACCTACTCCTTTTTTAAAGAACTTCATACTGTAGCCCTCCGAGAAAACGTCGGCTGGGAGTTCATGCCACGTCCGGAGAGTTCACATTGGTAAAGCGCTTAATTTTGTTAAAAATAACATGACAAATGACATTTCAATAGGTAAATCCCTTTACTTGTGTTACAGGGAACAACTGATTAACAATATTATAAATAAACGAACATTCGGATATAAAACGTACATTTTAAATTACTATTTTGTCAAAATTTAAAGTTAACGTTTTATGTACCCACATACAATTATGGGTGTGACATTAGTTAAATATATACAAACAAAGCCTTTCATTAAAACTGTCTGGTGTCCACGACATCGCTTTCCCGGCAACTCTTTTAATTCACTTAGCTAAATACGGGGTATACTAATTTAATTAAAAGCTAGAATCCATTATCACTGGCCGTATTTAGCTACTGATGCTATGATTAATTACTTCAGACTAATCATTTTAAAAGACATCCACAGCTTTTGCTTGCAATTTCGGCCCCGTTGGTATTAACTTCTGGCTTCTATTCTAGCGAATTCAGTAATAGGTACTCCGAGTACACAACAATGATACTTATACGTTTTAAAATGTAACAGTGGTACATATTAATGAAGAAAGGAACATTAATTATGAAGCAACATTTTAATTCTCCTACAAAAATATTAAATTATGTATAATGACCGTTTATTATCGTCTAATTGATTCCAATTTGTATAGGAAAATATGCGTACCAAAAGTCCAATATCCAAACAATCAACAAAAACTCAAAGAATCCTGCTTTTCGTTCAAAATAAAATTGAGCGACAAGAAACATATTTAGGAATTCACTGAAATATATCACATTACAATATAAAGCAAAATGATATTCTGCACATTGTATTTGTTAGGGTTCCTTGTTCACGGGATGCCATGAGACACTATTTGCGAAGCCGTCCGTTAATTTACCCGTTTGTCACTTGCCTATACATTTTGTATCATACCCGTAACAGATAGACATAATATAGTTTTTACAGCTATTTGTAACGCACTAAGTAAATATGTCAGTGGTAACAGCAAATTATAAAAAAAAAGATCAAAATCAAATTCAGTCCCCAAACGAGGAACGTGTATTTTTTCTGTCTTTGTGAAACTGGGTGCTTTTCTTTTAAAATAAAGTAAATTTATGTATAATATTAAATACATAAGAGTATTGTGTTCGAACCCTATGTGTGCAAGTCCGACTCTCACTTGGCTAGTTTTTTTGCCCTAATTATTCTGTCCAAATTTATCTACATACAAATTAAAACGTCGACGTGACCCAGTTCCTAAAAATAGTAAGGTACTCGTAGGAACTCTGTTAACAAGGGGGACCTGACACGTAGCTTGATTTATTATGTTGCAATCAGTTTCCTTAAGAATATTTTGCCGCAACGAATATACCTGAATGGTAACTATAGTTCAAATATTATATGTATAGATAGTCCATTTCCACAGAGGTTTTTTTACACAGTTATACATTGTATAAACGATTCTATGCATCAGTTCGTAAATAGCAACACATTATTTGCACATAAAACTAACCAAGAATAGACTACAAGCCCATGGACAAAAAAAACATGTGAAATGAACCAGCGTGAAACACGCTTAGAAGGTTGTTACTATATCATAAAATAACTCTGAGCGCTATGCCGTCTTTTCTGAGCGGTACAGATTTTTTCCCATGCATTGAATTTTTTTTTAATAATAATTGCACTAACTTCCGGCACCACTACTTTAAAGCGGCACTAGGTCTTTCGACATTTATTTTTAATCATCTATAAGCTATAAAAACGCCGTTAGTTAATAATTAGTCGTAATTCCTCACTTGTATCTGAGAAATTCCATAAATGAACTGCTCAGAAAAGACGGCATAGCGCTCAGTGCTATTTTATGATATTGTAACAGCCTGCTGAGCGTGTTTCATGCTGGTTCATTTCGCATGTTTTTTTTCCAGTCTAGAATTACATGTTTAGAGACATTACAGCTAACAAAATACAACAACCTTAAACGTCTGCAAAAAATTTATGACAGGATCAAAAAATACTACAGTAGTTTATTCTTGTCCTAGCACTTTGTTTACTTTTATTTTGTTGAGAACATATTTAATCAGCTACTCCGAAATAGCCATGTTTCGCAAAACCATTCCATTATATTTACGAAGCGAAATAATAACAATAAACAGAAAAGGGATTTTTCAATTATCGCGATTGAAATTCTGCGAAGCACTCCTATTTGAAAAAGATATTAATAGCGAGGATCCACGTAGTTCAAGCTACTACGACCACAAACTTTTATAATGAAGCTGTAGAAATTGCCAAAAAAATTATGGTTACCTATATACGTCCCACAACGGACCACAATGGATAGAGCAGGGGCTTTACCATGACGTCCTAGTGCGATTCAATTCCGATTCAGTTTAGGTTCGCTCGCTGTCAGATCCATACTAAAAATGACAGCTAAAATCTGATCAGAGTAGGAATGGAATGGCATTAAGACGTCATAGTAAAGTTCTCGTGAAATTACTGTAGGCACACTACAAAGAACATCACTGAATCGTAGATACTTATGGCAATTTAAAATTTAAACTTAAAACTTAAACCCGTGTTCTTGGTCTTACGAAAAAAAGTGTATTAAATCATGTGGCTAAATTGAATTATAGCTCTAACTCAACATAATAATATGTGACACACACACACACACACACACAAATCACGTCTTTATCCCTAACGGGGTAGACAGAGCCTAAGGTAACAGGTACCTACAGGCCACATTTAGCAAGATTAATATATGACCCCTAAAAATAACGGCAATTTCTGGTCTTCAGGCACCAGAAACGGTCATGTGCGTCCTAATATCTAGGAATCTAATCTTATCTGGCAGTCATTAACACTTTGACTTGCAGCGGACACAGTAATGGATGAAGTAATGATGAAGCTTCGCTTGTTTCTTGCTGCACCAGTGTACGGGAACGTGTTGAAAGGATTTATTATTAAAAAGGTAAGTGTCATTTTATGGCACATTTCTTTGGAGCGCTGAAGCACAATGACGTGCTTACCTCATTTTGGTACTGAACTTGAGTTTTCTAAAAGTATGCGAGAGCTGCATTAAGTTTCTGAGGCAAGGGTGTTGAAGGGTATTCTAGCGTATTCCCGGTAATTTTAAATATTACGGACTAAACATAGCAATTGTTTAAGGTGTATTTCCATGAACATTGACAAAGGGAACGTGTCAAAACGCACAAAGGATTGAAATATTTAATGGTCGATTTGATATAATGTATTTTTTCGTGAAACTTTTAACTTTTTTGAGCGTGCAATCTACTATTACTTTAGATTCGTTTAGATTTGCTTTTAATCCAATTTATAAATTTCATAAATTCTGAATGAACTGTAATATGTGTATTAGAACATTCAGTGCTTTCCAACATTGTATCACTACATAGTATAAAACAAAGTTGCTTTCCGCTGTCTGTTTGTCGCTATGTATGCTTAGATCTTTAAAACTACGGAACGGATTTTGATGCGGTTTTCTATAATAGATAGAGTGATTCAAGAGGAAGGTTTATATGTATAATTCTACGCAGACGAAGTCGCGGGCAGAAGCTAGTCACTGAATAACATTACTATGTATTTTTGTACTTGTAGTCCTTTAACATTCAGCATCGAAGTTTTACAACTTCTCTTAAAACGAATTGTCGAGATTAAAACGTACAGACGGAGTAGGTATTACATGAACCAGCTTTCAACAAATTGCTTTTCCCGCCATTAGTGAGAAGAAATTACCCGCAACGTAAAGTTTCTTTAATAGCAAGTTCTTTTTTACTAAATGTAGTGATTTTATGTAGTATTGCAACAATATATTACGTTTTATGACTCTACCCTTACCTTTACGAGCAGACATTGTCTGCGTTAGATTTTATAACACCCATACATTGAGAGCAATACAGTGTTTTCAATTCAGGGCATTTTTAAACGTTATTGCAATTGAAGTACCATTAAGAACTACTTACTACTACTAAATATGCTTTGTTCATAACTTTAAAATTTTTGTTTATACATACATAGACTTTATTAGACATAAATCACGTCTTTATCCCTTATGGGGTAGACAGAGCCTAAGGTAACAAGACCTAAAGTGAAGTTTCGTATGTTTGTGGGCGTACAGGTTGAAAGGGGAATCAAAATAGTGATAGGTTGCTAGCCGCATCGCCTGTAACATGATTCCTAAGATTTTCGCCCATTCCCTCGACGGGCTTTTACCTTTTGCGCGGGAAGAGGAGCAACATTCTATGTTTATGAGGATGGTACATTCTATGTTTTTTCGTTACTCCCAGACCAGCATGGAAGAAATGCATGTATGCGCAGCATGGATTTTTGTTTATATTCCACCTATATGCCCACAATCATGTTAAACGTGGCCTGTGGGTCTTGTTACCTTAGGCTCTGTCTACCCCGTAAGGGATAAAGACGTGATTTGTGTATGTATGTGTATTTAAGAAACAATCCTAAAGTCTATTTATTCCTTTTTATATATTTTTCGTAATTCTTCTTTTAAGCTAGATCAGTGGTTGAAAAGAAAACAACATTGTGAAGCGAGCCAAGCGAATAGCGAGTTGGGAGCTCTGAGTGGAAATAAAAATTTCGACTCAAATCAAAGCCAAAGGAAAGTCCAAGTTTTGTGTAAATTCTACAACAAAAGGCTGATTCTCAAAAACCTTGACCCAAGCCGCTCAGCACAAGGCATTTCGTAATATGAGTAAGAAATTTGTACTTTAAGAAATACAAAGGAAGCTAGCGAAAAAACAAATCACTTTGATCTTTTTATTTCCTGAACTTTTCTTTAGTCGACTGTTAGGATATCCTTCCATATTCAAGCTCTCGACTACTAAATTAAACTTATCGCTATAATATGCCTACACCTCAAAAAAACGTCGTAGAATAATTCCTATGTTTTCATGTTGTATAATTTTCTTTCTTTCACTTTTCATTATTACTATATTTTATTTAATAAAATCATTACTGCGATTTTAAAACTTAAAACCAGTATCGGCTATAAACAAACATTATCACTTAAATAAACACTCCTTTGTAAGAATAATGAACAAACAAATCACGATTAATGGAATCTCTAACGCAAGACCACTTACATTGACCGTTATTGAGCAAGCCAAGAAAAGAACGCTGAGTGCTTTTAGGATTGCGATGGCGTCGTAGCTCTGCTAATTAAATCACCCCTGTGTGGGATTACAGGGTTGAGAGGCAAGATTGGAAGAAACCAGAAACCCTTGACTCGACCTAACCCTTTCACAATCTTGACCTGAACTTTGGCTGAGAGTACTCCTGAAAAAATGAACTTGACTCAATACATAACTTAAAGGTCATGCAACTCGCAACTTACAAGTACCTATAGGTCAAAAATGACCTGAACTGCTTCTAGAAAGGGATGGTACGGCCGTGCCGCTTGACCCGTTTGCTCGACTTGGCGGGGGTACTGCGGTGCCCCCAGATTAAAATCGAAGATACTTCGTAAATAACCGGTCAAGTGCGTGTCGGACAACGCGCAGGGAAGGGTTCCGTGCTAATATGTGGCAAATATTCAATACTAGCTGTTGCCCGCGAGTCCGTCTACGCAAAATCTTTATCCCCGCGGTAAATATGCAATTTTCCGCAATAAAAACTATCCTTAAGTCCTTTCCCGGGACTCGAACTATCTGTGTGTTAAATTTAAACTAAATCGGTCCAGCAGTTTAAGCGTGAAAAGGTAACAGACACACAGAGTTACTTTGGCATTTATAATATTAGTTGGGATAGTTGGGATTCAGTTTTGGTCGACTTTCAACATGAAACTACCGTAAGATAGCATTACTCGACTGAACGTGAGTTATCCGTTTGTTAAACTACGAGTATGTTTACGACTGTTATTAATAATCATAATATTCCGTAACCTGACCTAATTATGAGACCCTAATGACGAAGAAGAAAATAAAAAAAAAGAAGAATGTCAAAGAAAGAAATCAAAGGAAAGGAAGAAAGATGTCAAGATCGTAGCAAGTGAAACAAAGTAGCATCTGCCCAAAGTAGTATCTGCCCTGCCTACCCCTGTGGGAAAGAGGCGTGACGGTATGTATTTATGTATTGTATGTACCCTAATGACAAGGCAGGCGGTTGATAGAATATCAATTACTGTCTAATATTTATCACTACTTTAATATAAGCTAGCTATGACTACTTGGCCAACCTAACCTTCACTTCGTTACTATCAAAATTTGGTGTTGTTTTCAATTATGATCGATTTTTTAGTAAACAAGCTGTCCAAACTTATTATATGTATGAATTATTAGTTTTATGCAAATTGAAGATTATACATACAAACGTATTTCGTTACGTTTACAATAGCCCGCAAATTAAATCCATAACCAAAATTTGAAATCACACATTCATCGCTTTCTAAAGTTAAACATCAGCAAAGATACATTATAGCCAGATTGAAACAGTTAATAGGAAATACAATAATAATCATAATCCCACTAACGAAGCAAAGCAGGCTTGCCCTAACAAGCTTAATTAATCGAAATCCTTTGTAACGAATACAAAAGCGAGTTAATTAAAACAGAAACAAAAGGTTTATCATGCATTTCTTGAATTTGTACAAATTGGTACCTATAAAATGTTATAATACGAAAACTGTTACTTTGACTGCGAATCCGATCTCGTAGCGATACTGCGCCAGCCATTTCTTGTAGAGAGTAAATTGTAAAGTATAAAGTACTTCCTTAGAACAGTTTGAAATTGTATGTTTGTATGTATAACTCTTTATTGTACATAAAACACGTTAATTTTACAGGTAATGAGATAAACAAATGGACAAAAGCGAACGATTGACAGGGCAACAGAAACCCGAGTACAGAAAGTAGACATACTAAAAAGCTAATAGAGCAAAAACCCTAACTTAACCTAAACAAATAAAGCATGAGATTATGTAGTAATCAAATAAATAAAAATAAATAATTATCACGGGATAATTTACACCGAAATTGACCTAGTCCTAAACTAACCAAAGCTTGCACTATGTGCAACGGATAAACATGCTATAATTAAAAAAAAAACAACTTAAAATATTATTATGGTCTGTATATTTCTTTTATCTTAAGTTAGGTTCTTACAATATTTATATAAAAAGTAAAAAACAATATTAATACAAAATATAAAAATATTGTAAAAACCTAACCTAGGGTGCCGCCGGCAGCGAGGCGAGGCCTAAACTACCGGTGGTCAGGGCGACAGAGCGAGAAACCTTCTGACTATCCGAGCCGTGTATATTATTATTACTATGAGCCTATTGTGTCTCAATGCTGAGCAAAGGCCTCCCCCCAACGCTTCCGCTGCCCTCGGTCTGCTGCGGCACGTGTCCAGTCCTTTACGGAGGTGTCGAATAACTAAATTTAAAAAATAACATAAATATAAATAATATAAATGATTCAGGTACAACATTTATATTCATCATTAGGCTCATAGTGTTAGGGTCACTAACAATAGAAATCAATAAATCTACTAACATTACATTCATCTGATTACACATAAATCAAAAATGATGGTGGTGACTCAAGTACATATTATGATTTCGTATATGCGTTTGATGCCATAATGCTTTTGGCCATAACAATACAAGACACTCTGCAATTATATGGTTTTTATGGTTCCGTACCACAAAATGAAAAACACAACCCTCGGGTTCGCTTTGCTGTATGTCAAAAAATATCAAGTTCAAATAATATCCGACACAAGGCAATATTTTCTTAAAGCTGTAAAGAAATAAGTTTCTAAGTTTTTGTAATCAAAAGATACAACCTTTCAAAAGTGTTTTTTCTAAAGGAAATACGAACGAATACTTCCCGATAGCAAAAACTTATGAAATTTGACAAGAACTAAAGTTTTCCAACATAAATAGAGGCGAAATCAGAATTTGACTTATTTCCATTGGTAATGAGTAGGTATAAATTATACTTATGTTGCCAAGCGCACACAATATAATATCTTTTATTTATTTTTGTTAAATTATTAGACACAGAACCCTCTGTACGCGAGGTAGACTCGCATTAGACCAGATTCTTAAAATTGGAATCCAGAAACCGCCCAAGCAGACAAGTATCCGTTCTTTGAAACTACGTTAGTCCCTCATTAAGTAGGCGTATAAAGTCAAAAGTTTTAATACGAATAGAAACTATGTTCAACTAATTTACGTTCAAGACTCAATATATCTCTGTGAAAGAGGAAAGTACTTTTAAGCACTTTACCGGAAAGTCGGTTTAAAATTGAGTTCATGAATTTGCCCGAGGTAAGTAACGGCAAATTGAATTGTGAAGAATCCAATTTCTTTTAGCAGTGCTTAAAGGGTTGGGGGACAGAGCATTTAGCCCTTACGCTTACATTATAAAGTGAAGTGAATGGGAGAGTTGAGGTAAAAAAATCACTTAACTGTTAAATTTTGCAGAATTTTCATAATTATCCTATCCTACTAATATTATAAATGCGAATGTAAGTTTGTTTGTTACGGTTTCACGCAAAAACTCCTCAACCGATCATCATGAAATTTTGTACACATGTTCTTGGAGGTATTAGAAGTGACATAGGATACTTTTTATTAAAAAAAAATGATTTTTATGTCGTCACTCTGACGTTATCTGCGCGGACGAAGTCGCGGGCAAAAGCTAGTAATAAATAATTTTGATCCCTTCTCGTGTTGCTCCCAATCATGCAGTCATGCATTCCCATGCTTCATTCCAGAAACATATCCAGACCAGCGGCCTTATGGTCTGACGTACCTACTCAAGACCGCAGTTGCCTTCACCATAGATTAATAAAAAAATATAACTATCATAGGACAATTTTACACCCATTGACCAGTCCCATGCTCAGATTCACTGTACTGACATCAAAGGCATATATGAAATATGTATTTTATTTTTCATTAAAATTTGATATGGGTAATTATAAATGGCCACCTTCGACCACTGAAATGACGGGATTTCTTGGTCAGTGCACACACATGTCCTTATCCCTTACGGGGTAGACAGAGCCTAAGGTAACAGCTACCCACAGGCCACATTTAGCAAGATTGTGGGCGTATAGGTTGAAAATGGAATCAAAATAGTGATGGGTTGCTAGCCTCATCGCCTATAACATGACTCCTATTATTTTCGCCCATTCCCTCGATGGGCTTTTACCATCTGCGCAGGAAGAGAAGCAACTGGTACATTCTATATTTTTTCTTTGCTCCCAGACCAGCGTGGAAGAATTTCTTGGTCTTTTTTTTCTTGGTCAGTGCACTGCACATAAATAGTCGTAAATAGTGAATTTAGTATAAGTCGGCTAGCTTCGGCATTTTTTTAGCCACACCGAGCGTCCCTTATGCCCCTTTAGAAATATTCAGGCCAAATATGATCCCAGGTGCGGCACGGACTATTTATTATAGAAGAATAGCCTTCTGCGTTGTAATATGGAGGAGTCTGGACTTAGGATTACATACCGGGTGACACTTTACTGAATCAACTTTTCCGCTGAAGTGACGTGGGTTGGACGGACAATATTATTAGTGGTACTGGCTGTTGCCTATGACTTCATTTGGGAAGAATTCGTTTAGTACCGCGAGAACTGTTCATTTTTCCATGTTTTTTTCTACTAGCTATGTTTTTTCACATTAGAAAGGAGGTAAACAATCTTGATGATAATGTATTTTGTAACAAACAAATCCATAACACATTAGTATTATAGGGGGTTCTAAATTGTAACTTACTGTAATTTATTCTTAACTAGCTTCTGCCCGCGAATTCGTCTGCATAGAATTATACATTATAAACCTTCCTCTTGAATCATTCTATCTATTGAAAACAAACCGCATCAAAATTCGTTGCGTAGTTATAAAGATCTAAGCATACATAGGGTAGGGACAGATAGCGGAAAGCGACTTTGTTTTATACTATGTAGTGATGAAGTGATTTTCAATAAAAAGACATGTCACAGTGTTTTATCTTTTTTCTTTATGTAAAAAAATGACGTATAAATTTCATCAAGGTCGGTTCAGTAATTTTTTCGTGAAGAGCTAGCAAATAAACAGAAAGAGATAGTGTCTTTCGCATTCATAATATTATCAATCAAAATAGAGCAAGTACGAAGTATGGCTAGGCAGATTATATATTAGAAAGACGCCATTTTGGATTATTTCATTGGTGAAATAGTGCAAACAATCTGCAAAAAACAAAAAATGTCCTAACAGAGAAGAAAGTGCTTTCCCACACTAAGGTTCGATGTCATTTGTACAGCCTAGAAATAATGTCAAATAGTATTTTCGCTTCATATAACAATCGGCCTTATTGTTCTTTTTGGGATTGCAGCATCATAAAAATTAGCAAAGCACTTTCTTGGGCGAATATATCTGAATGGATTTAAATAAACCCAGAAACATAAGCGCATTTATACCACGTTTGAGCGAGTAAACAATTGGGCCACGTGACACGGACAGATCGCCAAAGGCCCATTTTACCCTTTCATTTGAAATAGGCTGAATGGATTAGAATGCCTTTGCCTTACTAACGTGATTTTCGTACAAACTACTCTTCGTATGTGATTGTTAAATGTACAGCCAAACTACAGTATATAAAGAGTGATCCATCGTACAAACTTATTGCAATTAATATAATTTAATTTTTTCTTGTCAGGCATTAATGCTACTTTGCCGTTTATTGCAAGAGACTAGAATAGTGCGCCAACCAACATTTGTATCGTCAAAAAAACAGAGGATATTGTATACAGGGTGTCACAAAACACTTTAACTTCCTATCACAGAATTGTCAGGTAAGTCTATCTGAACACCCTGGCAAAGTTTCACGCTCGTGGTTAATTAAATGACCCTTTAATTAACGAATCTTAAGATGCATTTCATTACTATGCTCTCAGTGTATTTAGGCTAATTGGCTGATTTACGAAACTTCCGTATGTCGAAGTAGTCACCAACAATAGTTTGACGTGTAGTATTATGAGTAGGCATGTGAGGAGCTTAAGCCTGTGGCACACTGAGCAAAGCTATTGAATATTTTTTTTTATTTTTTTTTTGTTTTAATTAGGGTCTCATACTTTGCAGGGGTGTTCAAATCAATATACCGAACAAGTTCGTAAATTATCGTTAAAGGGTTTTGTGACATCCTGTATATATTATGTTAAAAGACAGGCGTTCAGCAATATGATTTCATTATGGTCAAGAGGTTTTTAGCATGTTATCGATTGAAACGAGTGGTGGGAAGGAGCAGCTGGCCGCTTTTACAAGTTAAAAAGAAGCCTTAAATAATACATTGTGTGTCCTTTCATTTTCTCTAATAATTATGGTCTGTTCACGCTGATCACCAAAATGAAACTGAACTGAGTATTAAACGATTTGAACGAAATTTTGCAAATAAACGGTTCCAGCTTAAAAAATAGAGTAGTTTTAGGCCCGGTTTGTAGAGTTATTAAAGAGCTAGTTTATAATGTACAAAAAAAACACCGCGGGATTTGTTGAAATTATGTGCGAGTCTAACTGTAATTGAACAGGAAATGCGATTGAATCTGGTCTTCGGAAACATCATTCAGAATCAACATCGCTGGAGCAATCTGGTTAGCTAATAGCCTGTCGGAAATGTTTGAAATGGATATCCCTGTGTGAAATGCAGCTCGGAGCTATTATGCGACGCGTTGTTTGGTTGAGATTAGTTTTAAAATTATTGCGATCATTGCTATTTGGGTCACTTTTGGATGAATACTGACTGTCGTGCTGAAGAGGGTAATAGAGTGCATAAACTTTTTCGTGTAAAACGTATTGTTGTATTATTATGTTTAATGTGACAACATTATATTGACGTTGGGGATAGCTCACGGATAGATAAGTAATAATTTTGCGGCTATATTATAAAAGGTTAAGTTCACCATATATTCGTAACAATATTTACAAATTTACAAAATTTAATTGAAATTAGTTAGGCGATTGGTATAGAAAACAAATATTAAAAGTTACTTCGATATTTTTATTGTTTAATTCCAACTTAAATAAATTTGTAAATTCGTTGTTTGAATTCTTCGAAATTATAATTCATTGATACACATTGGTATTCAACTTGCAGCCACTTGCGAAGGCCCATTAAAATTCTCTTTGGCAGAAAAACTCGATATTTCAAGATCAGATCCTACTAATTGAAGCGATCACAAAAACCCTTGACCACTGAAATCATAATATATCGTATAATTAAAAGACTTGTCATCGTGTAACAGACCAATGCAATTGCTGATTATTTCTTTGAGCATTCCACATTATGTTCGTTTATACAGACATAAAGTGGTTTAAAAAAATGTGCAAACCATCTTAAACTCACGAATTACGAGTACATAAGAAAAGTGTGCCATAGCACATTGTTACCTGGGTACCTATGCACAAAATTGATCAAATTAGAGTAATTACGGAATTACGGGCAATGTAAAACAAAATCCATTTGTTCGATGTGCCTTTTTATTTGTTTTATTTTTTAGTTTGGCATGAGACAATTTGGCACCCAAGGACCTAAAAATATAGTTGAACTGTGCGCGCAATGACAGTGTCATTTTGAACCTGCCAAGATTGCCATTAGAATTATTTATAACTCTATTCAAGGGTTACCTCCACGTGTGGTCAAGAGCTGCGGTTCGTTTTTGGATCCGTCCGGGGGGGAAAAGCAGTACTTGGTCCGGTGCACCCTGGGCATCGGCTAATGATTTCCTGGCAGTTTCTGAGAGATATAATTGACCGTTGTCTAAGAGCCCGACAGGGGGGGAGGGGGTCTTTGACCATTACCGTACAACGTTGCCGACTTTTGTCACAAGATTTTTGAATTATATTTTTTACCGCACACTTGCCAAGCTAAACTGACATTGGCCTAAGCCTTACGGCCGCCATTAAGGAGAGAAGAAGAACTCTATTCAAACCATTGTTTTCAACGAGATATTCCGTGTTGTTACAATAAACTAGTAGCTGATTTTATCCGCGCATGGACTGCACGACAATATTATTAAGTAAACTTTTAACCTATTTGGACTAAGTTTGAGCCGCAGCAGTGTTAGGTTCACTGCCGTGGAGGAAAGGCAAGGCGAGTGACTGTCTTTTGCAATTAATCTGAAATGATAAAGGCAAGAACTGGATGCCCATCCTTCTAACTCCTATTTTATGCCTCAGTATAATTATTTAAGTAATCTCCTTTACAATGTGCTCTCTTATATTTATATCACGTAAACGCCACACTACTAGTACGATAAACAATTCGTTCTACAGGGACATAATAGTGAAAAATTGCCAAAATGGTCTACGTCTGCTGGTACTTCGGAAGTTTATTGGTTGTGGAAAAACCATTTGCTTTTTCGTAATCAAAAACACTAGGTAAATAAATCACGTATGTAAAAAAATGAACTACACAATAAAATGCGATACCACATGTTTTTCTTTAATGTTTCATCAACGAAATTGTTTTTCCTGCTTATATTAAATATTACAGTGTGTAACATACGTTTCAGTTGTAAAATGCTTTCTTCCGTCGTATGTCGTTGATCAATTTCCGTTTCTCTGACTGATATCGTGCGGATGCGATTCTATTTCGCTTTGAGTTGTATAGATTTTTTGTATGTCCCTATGTACGCTTAGATCTTTTAAACTACGAAAAGGATTTTGATGCGGTTTTTTTTAATAGATTGAGTGATGAAGACGTGATTTGTGTGTGTATGTGTGTGTTGAGTGATTTAAGAAGAAGGTTTACATTTATAATACAAACGAAATATAGTAGAGAAACACTGATTGCACCCATGCGAAACCGCGGGTAACACCTAGTAATTAATGAAAGTGAATCACTGAAATTGTGATAATTTATCATTTATATTTTTAAAATGACAATGACAGGCCAAGCAAAACGACAAAACTATCTTAGACACGACAACTACAACAACTCTTGTTGTGAAATCTGCACATACCCGCGCACAGGGGCATCTTTCAAGATTAGATGTCTCCTATTCCATCAATTAGTTCTGCGAGTGATATAACATGCTTGCCACTAATTGCGTGAATAATCTCTGAACTACGCCAAATACCATTTTAATTGTAGTTCATAATTAGCTCTCGAGGGGGTACTGGAAGAACAAGTCCTCCAAAGCGCAATTTTTTAATTGCTCTTAACGTGCACCGGAGGACTTTAATTGCTGAGCATACATTACATGGACCGTTGTCATAGTGAAGTAACGCCGTGTCACCAAACAATTTCAATAATATTTTGACAATGACATTTTGCGACAAGGTTTTATCGTGGCTCAACAATTAAAACAACAAGCAACCTCAAAACAAGTTGGGCTCATATTCAGACTATTCTAAAGTATATTAAAACAAAAGGATTCAAAGCAAATGTAATGAAGGTTCCTTCGCACCATTTACTAGGCTTATGGCACCGCACCATAAGCGTTGAATCGGCAGAAATATTTATATTGCAGAGAATGCAATAAATCACAGTGTAATGCGGGTAGGTTGACGGGGCAAATGAAATATGTACATGTGTGGGTAATAAGGCTAACACGAGAACGGGAGTGTGAATTTCAAATTGTTGGTGGTTAGAGA
The DNA here is from genome assembly GCA_949127965.1 of Pandemis corylana. Classification (NCBI taxonomy): domain Eukaryota; kingdom Metazoa; phylum Arthropoda; class Insecta; order Lepidoptera; family Tortricidae; genus Pandemis; species Pandemis corylana. Next base: position 6,501,804 of record OX421866.1, on the reverse strand, counting down.
TTTAGCTGTTATTCTGAGCAAAGTAATAAACGTAAGCTTTATGAGGCTTAAGTGTTTCTCCTAATGTTACGCGTGCTTTTAAATTTAGGTAAGTAAATGTGTTTTTTAACTATACGTATAGAAGAAAACCAAGGGAATGAAACGTCCAATACGTGCCGTCTTAATTCCTTAAGTCTTATTCAAAAGGACGCATGTCCAAAAAACAGATTTAGTTTTTAAATTTTCAGACAGATTAGACATCAATCGATCATACTGGCGTTTTAATTCAAAAGGACGCATTTCTGTTAAATAGGTTATGAGAAAATTATGATAGATTGATCTGTCCAAAAGTGTAAAAAAAACTAAATCTGTTTTTTGGACATGCGTCGCTTTGAATATTAGAGATCAAATGGAGGCGCGAATAAACTATCAATTAACCTTTGGCTTGTCAAATTCCTTGAAATATTTTATTTGCTCGGTGCATCCTTATACCCTAGGCAGTCAAAAGTATTCTTCACCAGTATGATAGAAAGTCAAGATAATAACTATTATAACATTTAATTAAGCTAAGGAAGTATCCATAAACATTGTGTTAATACGTATTACTAGTAAACGCGTACAAGATATCTATAGTAGCCGCACAAAATGTTACGGGACTAGACATGGCCACGACTGCAAATTGCTTGTTAATATCGTATGATCTCGTTTGCATATGTTCCTCGCTATCTTTAATAATGAGATCCCGAGTCCAACCTTACCTTAACTCTATGGCTCCTGTGAATTGAAATCCTTAAAACGGATTCAAAATTAAATTGTATCTGCCTAATTAATTAAGGGGCAGTGTTTGGGTCGGCTTAATTTAAGGTGTTTTCTAACTAGATGAAACCGGATAATGTCATGATTAATATAATTAACGCCACGTCGGGCATTAAGACTAACGCGTAATTATAATTTTATTGTTAGGGCTTAAAGCTTTTAATTAAGGCTCAAGTTCCTTCTGGTAAATACGTGTGCAATATAATAACTACTTTCAGGCTAGCGGCAACCATATTTTTGTGCAACAAACAAGCAACAAAATAATAACAAAAATGACAATGTACAAAGATTCATCCCTTCATGGGATCAAAGTTACCTTGAGGAGATTACGTAGAAAGGAGGGTACGTTTGCTTTGATAAACTCTCCATTAATATATTTTTTATAATGCACTTCATCTCCTTTCTGAATTTCCATATAAAAAGGAAAAAGATCGCATATATTTGCAATACTGTGTTGTTACGGAAATATTTTTGCAACGCAGTTTTAGGTTAACTTATAAAAAGTGCTCCTTAACATTTTGCAGTTCGATAGAGTTGTTTTTGACTCATTCACGCTAATAACTTTTAAGATAAGTAACGTTAACTATAAGAAATGAAGCAACTTCGTTTTTACCTATCTTCATTTGCCGATTTTCTTCTTTCTAAACGGAACACGGAAACCTAATCGTCAATACATACCGTTCTACGCGGTCTCTTATTGTATTGTTATTTTATTAATACTTAGGTGAAAATGTATTAAGTACCTGGGCATGTGTACAAGCTACATAAGTTTTGCTTCTAATAGTATTGATTTCCATATCAAGTAACAATACCACAGGATGCAGCCAATGCATTCTCTGGTTTAGTGGATATCGGAGCACAGCGTTGGAAATTAATAGGCTAAATTGTTTTTATTATTTATTATCAGTTGGAGCGTGCAACAGAGAAGCAACTTTATTATCTCGTAGAAGAAATATTGGCGAAAGTATTTCATTACGTAATTCTCGAGGTTTAATTTACCGTTTAATTATATTTCAACGGCAAAATGCTGTTGAAGAAAGAAAGCGCGCCCAGTGCTATAAATTCCTGACATTTGTCAGTTTGAATCCAGATAACGTCATATAAAAATAGAAATGTCGGAAACGTGAACGTAATTAAAAATAAACATCGGTCATTCTGCACTGGTTTGTTGGCAAAGAAATTGATTGTTTTACGGAAGAAGTGAAACTGTACTAAATACAAAATCGTGTTTTATTAACAAGTCATAACGCGTTCTAGTTGGTAAGTATATATGAGACTGATCGCACTTATTCGACACAGTTTTTTTATATAAATAACCGACATGTGATTGAAAGACCCGCGCTCACAAGTGGAACAAGGTCTGAGTCTGTCTTATGCAGATCTTTGGATATTCTCGCATGTTTTAATAAAGCAACAATTTCAGCTCGATCTGCCTTTCTTTCTAAATAGCTTTGCATGAAAACAGCTCTTTAATATTTAAATCTATCAGTGACAAAACCGTTAAACTGTTAAAGCAGTTTTATAACGCGACATAGTTGTTTTCTAAGGTTCTTTTTCTTTCTTTTAATCCACATAACTGAATCTGATCAACTACGAACGAATCAAGTTAAATTCTTGTTCTCATGTCAGATAGAGTTTTAAATTGCAAGTATAAACTTTTTTATGTTCCCCGCGGCCCATGTAACAACAAAAAAGTTTAAAATTTATAATTTCATCTTGTTTTGTTAGGTACTTTTATACGTTTTACTTTACGGAAGGAAATACACTTATTTGCATTTTTAAAGTAAACAGTATCCCGATTTGTTATTCTCGTCCGTATTACGACGTATTAGCATGAGATTTTATTATAATGTATGATAAAATAAAGGGACTTGGAAAGCGAAAAAAATGTGTTTAAATAACCAAAACAGTTTACATACATGCATACATATTTAATTCACGTCTATAGATATACTTTCGGGGTAGACGAAGCCTAAGGTAACAAGGCCACTTTTAGCATGATTGTGGTCGTATAGGTGAAAAGAGGAATCCGAATAGTGATGTATTGCTAACCGCATCGCCTAAAACACGATTCCTAAGTTTTTTCTTGTTCCCTCGATGGCCAATTCCATCTTTGCGGGAAGAGAAGCAACTGTTACGTTCTATGTTTTTTCTTTATTTTCAGACCAGCATGGAAATTTTACATGTTTGTGTTGGCACTTCTGGCCACAACAGATCGTCCGTCATTATTTATTAACTTGTACATCCACATGTTGACCTTCTGAGTGTTCAGCAAACAAGTACAGTCCGCAAACAATTTCAGGTAAATGTAAACACACAAAACGATCCATTATTTCAACATTTACCAAGCAAACATGAAGTTATGAACTCCTGAGTTACTATACTACTACTAAATACAGGTCACGTAGTCTCATTAACGGTAAAGCTACAAATTTAAACTGCCGTTTTTCCTGCGCTATCAAGATGAACGAATATATTCATGAACTAGAACTAATTACCTTTCTACGGAGACAACACTAGGTACGAGCAATAAAACCAATGGCCTTGCTTCATTCTTCAGGACTGCTAAGTGTTCATCCTCGTAGCAAAGTAATTGGTCTCCAATTCTCCATGGACATATTCATCGATTTCGGCAGAAAATATAGCGGTTGAAACGCTTCGATACCTTACCCTTAAATGTAATAAGCATGAACAATTTTGTACAGAAGCTTTTTGATGTTTCACATGTTTCTTCCAACGATGTTACAGCTTATTCCAGCTCTTGAGCAAAATAGCATTCGTTATACGTATTGACAAGTGTTTTGGAGATTAAGAAACAACAATACACGTGGAAATAGAAGCGGAGTAAATAGGTTTCCTGATAAAAGAAAAAAATAATACACACCTAGCACGCGAAGTGGAATACTGCAAAGGCCAATAAAAATCCCGTCGTGCGTGAAAATATTTTATGCTCCGAATATTCTCTAGTCCGGTCTAACTTGGAAATGGCCACCAAAATGTCAGCGGGTAATTCACAGCAGTGCGGAAAGAAATAAATGTCACTCTCTTCATCGGTTGAGATAATTTAGGCCGTACCTTGGGTTCCGACACTTCAGACCAGACGCTAAAAATATACATACAAAAAAACTAAATGGACCTGGGACCTGTTACAAAAAAATTGCTTTTGCTGGTAGGACTTTGTGCAAGGTCCGTTCGGATCGCTACCGCTTGCTCACTGACCCTGTCACCAAGTAGCAGTGATTGCGCTGCTAGGTTCCGGCGTAGAGAATAAGACAAGCCGTAAAATTACTGTCACATTCCTTCCACAACCCTTTGGTGTTACGGTTTATGTGAATCACTTGCTCGTTTGGCGCCTTTTTTATAAAAAAAAGGCTAGTCCGTGTATATCACTTCACTACATAGTATAAAATAACGTCGCTTTTTCTGTCCCCGTGTCCGTATGTATGCTAATATCTTCAAAACCAGTCAACGGACTTTGATGCGGTTTTTTTAATAGATAGAGTGATTCAAGAGGAAGGTTTATATGTCATAATATACCGTGCGAAGCCGGGGCGGGTCGCTAGTACCTAATAATCGGGTGAGAAGGTGTCGAAGAAGGCGCCGTCTGGCAGTTCACAGAGGGGTGCTTGTTCCAACATTAATGTACGGTAGCGAAACTTGGGTATAGCAAAATAAGAATGAAAGTGGAATAAATGCAGTAAAAATGAGAGCGTTAAGAAATATGGAAGGTGTATCACTGAAAGATAGAATAAGGAATAGTGTGATAGGGGAAAGTGCTGATGTGAAAGAGAATGTAGTGACTAGGATAGAAAAAAGTATGCTTAGTTGGTTTGGTCACGTAGAGCGGATGGATGAAAGTAGACTAACTAAACAAATCTAAATGGGGAGTGTAAATGGTTACGTTGGGAGGGGAAGGCCTAGACGGACTTTCCAAGACCAAAATAGGAGACGTTTTGGAAAAAGGTCAGGTCAGGAGTACCCGAAACCGACGAGCATGTATGAAGAGATGATGAATGTGGACGAAGCTAAAGAAGTATGTCAAGATCGTAGCAAGTGGAACAAAGTAGTCTCTGCCTATCCCTGAGGGAAAGAGGCGTGACGGTATGTATGTATGTATGTATGTATGTATGTAATATTATCAATTACCTATTTAATATCTCTAGTCTAATACCTACAAGCTGTACAGCTTAAACAAAACATGTGTGCCATACCTCCTTCCAATATAGTTAGTGCGCGTAAATTAGTAAGATAATGGTTATCAATGTGATAAGTGGGCTTTGTATTGTAGAAAAACTCCCCGCCATGACAATTACTGTTGCGTAGAAAGGCAATATTATTAATACTAAACTTGCTTTTTTTTTCATTGTTGCACAGCATTGTGAAAGCAAAAAATTGCTGATGTATTGCCTTTTGCGGTTAAAGTAGCTTCGTATCCAAAAATATATCGACCGGTTATTTTGGGATAAACATACGTTCGTCAAAAGGTCAAAACGTCAAAAAACTTTTATACCCTGACATTTGTTTTTTACCCGTGAAATTGCTAACGGTTGAAAATGGCCTATACGAAAAACAATTGATTTCGTAAAGTCTCAATACGTTTACATAAAACGTAATTTTTGTTTAGTTATCGCTTGTTAAATGTTTCAATTGATACTGTATTGGTATCAGAGCATTCGCGTTGTATATTTTTACTGCATGATCAATAAACCCTCAGCGTCGAGAGCCCTTTGCGGTTACAAGCGAAGCAGTCTTTCGAATATCGCACAACTTGCAAATCTTTAGAGGAATTTTTATATCGATACGCTCGTCTTAGAAATAGATTTACAAAAATTAGGCTGTGTAAAGCAAAATTTTCAAGGACGCGAAGGAAAAAATGATAATGCACATATGGTATACATACATAATATTCAACATAAAATTACACATGAATTGGAAAATCTATTAAAAATTAAGATGCCCCATGCTACCCCGTAAGGGATTTATCTATGTATGTAGGTATGTACTCCAAGGAAATGAAATGAAGGAAGCAAAACTCCCCTTTAACACGATTTTTATGACGTATCTCCAAGCCAGGTTAAGCCAAGATTTAATATGTACCTACGTCAAAGGAGTAAAGTGTGGCAAATAGAATGAATTCTGGAATTGTCAAAAGATGGATGGTTTACTGAGAATTTATGTGCAGAAATAAATTTTAAAGCCGTAAGCATTTGTACTGAAACTAATAGAACTGAACGAAATGGTATGGCGAGGAAACTACTTAATATGACTGCGCAATACATTAACCAAGGGTGTGAAGTACATCCCCTACCGGCTCTCTACGGGGCGTATAGTCTAAGAAATGTCTCACAGCGATGCTAAAAGCGATGCTCTTATTGTATTTTGTATGGTTGCATGTGTGTAATGATATTTAGTACTTTATTTTATGTTTTGTTTATTGTACTTAGATATGTACGCTCTATTGTGGCTTTTACTATCTGGAATTTTAAACTTACACTTTGTCGGTCCCTCCTTTAATGCTCCTCTCATCTACTTAAAGGTTAACTGGTAGAGATCCCTTATAGGGATAAGTTCGTCTTTGTGCATATATTAATGTTATTTTTTTTGTGAATTGTATCATCGTCGGAGGAGGAGTTGCAGATGATGACTAACATTTTATGTGGTGCATTGGAAACGAAAGGTATGAATGTTAATGTAAGCAAGACGAAAGTTATGGTGTTTGAAAAAGACGATAGTATGACTGAATGTGAGATTGTGATTGCGGGTAAGAAAGTCGAACAGGTAAAAGAGTTTGTATATGTTCGGCGTTTACGAAAGATGGGAAGTGTGAAAGTGATATTGAAAGAAGAGTGAATGCAGGAAACAAATGGTAAATGGGGCGCTGCGCGCCTTTGTGAGCAGTGAGAAGGTGTCGAAGAAGGCGCGTCTGGCTGTTCACAGAGGGGTGCTTGTTCCAACATTAATGTACGGTAGCGAGACTTGGGTATGGCAAAAGAAGCATGAAAGTAGAATAAATGCAGTAGAAATGAGAGCGTTAAGAAGTATGGAAGGTGTATCACTGAAAGATAGAATAAGGAACAGTCTGATAAGGGAACGTGCTGGTGTGAAAGAGGATATAGTGACTAGGATAGAAAAAAGTATGCTAAGTTGGTTTGGGCATGTAGAGCGGATGGATGAAAGTAGACTAACTAAACAGATCTATATGGGGAGTACGAATGGTTGCGTTGGGAGGGGAAGGCCTAGACGGACGTTCTGAGACCAAATAGGAGACGTTTTGGAAAAAGGTCCGGTCAGGAGTACCCGAAACCGACGAGCATGTATGAAGAGATTGATGACTGTGGATGAAGCGAAAGAAATATGTCAGGATCGTAGCAAGTGGAATAAAGTAGTCTCTGCCTACCCCTGTGGGAAAGAGGCGTGACGGTATGTATGTATGTATGTATGTATGTTCTTTATATTTGTACATTAAAGCATTTACTTAAAAGCCTGTATGAAATAGTGAGGCATACTACTAAGGCAAAACTGAAATGGTTATCTGTTAAGATAAATTCCCTGTTCAGCCTGTTAATATTTTTGTTTCTGTATCAAAATTTATGTCTGTAAGAGATCGCTTTCAAGCGATAATACCTCCTATTGACTACTCTGAAAAATCATTTTGAAAAGTCATTGTAGCTATTCTTTTATGATTTTAAAAAAGAGTATAAGTATTTATTATAAACCTAAAACCAACCTAAACCTGAAACCAAATAACTTAGTAGTTAAAATAACTTAGTCATTAAAATAACTTACCTAATTAATTAATGTTGACATTGTATAAGTATGTTTATCCGTTGTCTAGTGCCCATATTACAAGCTTTGCTTAGTTTGGGGCTAGGTCAATTGGTGTCAATTGTCCCAAGATATTATTATTATTATTATTATTATTGTATCGAATGTAAAATTGTGATTTGTCTTAATCTTAAGCCTGACTGGCTGTTGAGTTTCTTTCGGCGTTTCTTCTCAACAGTGTTTCCTTTTGCGAAATGCCAGTAGACTCATGACGTGTAAAAGTGCCTGTACGGCCTACTTACTGAATAAAGATCATTTATTTCATTTAGCCGTTGCCCGAGGCTTCGCGCCCGCTGCAATTTTTTTTCAAAGTTTGATTTTGTACAAACCTTGTCCAGACAGTAACAAACGCAACTAAAAAATAATAATCCAATTCGGTGCAATCGTTTGGAAGTTATGCGCGTACATACATTTCGACGATTCATTTTTATTAATATAGATTTTGATCACCAGGCTTATTGTCTAACTCGCTCGCAATCGCCATCGTGTTCATTTAGACAGTTCACGTATGGGCTGACAATTGGCATCAGAATCAGTTAGCTGTCACATTCATACAAGAACTGTCAAAATGAACACGTAGGCGATTGCGAGCGAGTTAGACAATAAACCTACAGGTTTCGTAAGCATGTCGTTGTTTTATAATTTACTTTAAATTCTGTTTATTTTAAAGCATCGTCGCGAAACCTAATACTTTGAACGCTCAGGCATCAGATACCGAGTCCCGAGATGCCGTTCTTATGATTAAAAACATCGTCGTTAAAAAAGTGATTAAGATCATGATAAATTCGTAAATTTATCTCGGATTTTTTTCGATCTCAATTTATTTTATATTTAAAAGCTTTGATCAAAAAAGAGCACGTCAGACCTGTCAGAACTATCTTCATAAACATTTCATTTTTCTAGACACCTTATTATTATCCTATTCAACTCAAGCCAGAGAGCTTGACTAAATCTTTGGGTGATTTTCACGCTGTCGCCCCATATTAAAGCATGACATTTATTTATCATTAAACAAAGAGTTTAAATCAAACTAATCTTAATATAAATAATCACAGCGGTTTCCTTCTGTCTCATTGTCTAAAATATTTTCACATTTTGCATTTTGCAAATAGGTCGTCTTTGTAAAAGGTATTAATATTTTTTGTTGTAATTCAAATAAATTTGTATTTGAACATAAGAGCCCTAAATCAGAAAACTGATGAAGGCTAAAAGCTAGCTCGCCTAAAGACAGCAACATATGGCCCATAAACCAACAATGCTGAAACGGGAACTTGAGTATTACCCTTATAAATTTCAGCACTGAATAAGTGATCTCACTTGTCTGCGTTGACACCACTTAACAGCTGGCAACTTGACGTGAAATATTTCAGCACTTTCCAAAATTTAACAAGGGTCAGACACTTGACCACTTCTAATTCTTAAGACACGGACGACCCGGGTATCGTTATTTGTAAGAGAGACATAATTTGATTTAGGAATAAAAGTGTTCAAATAAATGGCATTCATCTAGGCTTTAAACTCTAGTGGCTACATCAATTTATTAAACGCCTTCAAAGCTGGTCTGGGAGCAAAGAAAAAATATAGAATGTACCAGTAGCATCTCTTCCCGCGCAGATGGTATGCCCGTCGAAGGAATGGGCAAAAATCTTGGGAATCATGTTATACTCGTAGGCGATGCCGCTAGCAACCCATCACTATTTTGATTCATAAAGACGCGATTTATGTATGTATCATTATCATTATCAATCATCTAGGGCACATTGACTTGTGACACGCGCCCTTTAAATTACAGACCAGTAGTGGCTATATAATAGATTGACGCCACTGTCTCTCAAGTAGATGATTGCAGGTTCAAGCCGTAGAAAGCCAACAAATACAAGTACCTAGAAGAGCCAAAAATATATTGGTTGAAAAACATACCCTTATGTTCATTACCCATGTAATTAAAGTTTATTCTTTCATCTCGGATACCAAAAATAGTAATGTGCCACCACTATTGAAAGTTAACGATAAATTAAATGCTAATGCCACTAAGCTAAAGATAACCAAAGGGAAAAATAATCTATTTAAATACCCTGAACTAAGAAATATGTATTCCTGTGTCTCGGGTGTATAAGAACTTACAAAACTAATTATATATTAATCACATGCAAAATATAAGTAAATGATCTATGCGGCCATTTTAGTTAATTAGGTTTGGTGTAAACAATTACTTAAAAAGGTGAAAAAAAATGTGAATAGGAAGGCAAACGAGCAAGTGGGTCACCTGATGGTAAGTGATCACCACTGCCCATAAACACCCGCAACCCCGGAGGGATTGCAGATGCGTTGCCAACCTAGAGGATTAAGATGAAATGCCTCTTGTGCCCGTAATTTCCCCGGCTGTCTTACTCTCCGCACCGGAACACAGCAGTGCAAGCACTGCTACTTAGCGGCAGGATTAGCGAGTAAGATGGTGGTAGCGATCCGGACGGACCTTGCACAAGGCCCTACCACCCGCTTAAAAATAAACGTAAACAATTGAATATTTATCATTGAAAAGGTCAGTTAATTTAACTCGGCATATTTTGGGTTGGTAACTAGGTATCCGCGTCATCACAGTAGAATACTGGGTCTATGCTACAAAACTAACCGAACCATCCGCTCAATTATTCTGCATCCATTTTAAGACACAGTGTAATCAATCAACAAAAAGGTGTGTATTGAAAACGATGTCTGTGACAAAACTTATATAACAAAAACGTCTAAGTGTATCCACGTACAAGCCCCAATGTTGTTGAATGAATTCCTCGTGTTTAGTATTTTCCTTCCCTTGTATTTAAATGGACGTTCACCATTATCGCACGGAATGAAAGCAGGACGATCATCCACTTAGCCGTAGACAGTCGTTCCTTTTCATTAATGCACCCTTTTGTCCCCAATGCCATTAATTCCGTTACGTCTGACCGATATGTTCGCAGGAATGACTTTATACACACACACGCGACGGCCGCCATGTAGGTTAAATGAAAACCATTTTTGTTTTCCAAATGTGACACTTTTCCAAATTACGCCGTGAACATAATGAACTGTGACACTTAGTGCAAACATTTTACGAGTAAAAGTAGGTCTCTTGAGAGTCACGAACAAGTTTCTGCTTTTAACGGATTAGGGAAGAAGTTAACAAATTTTTAGACGGCGTAACAATCTTGGATTTTCAGGGTTGTGAGCCTCAAAGGATAAACGGAACCACGTGTAGGATCACACGTTCTGTTTGTCTCTTACAGAATACTTGCTTCTCCAACTTACTGAACCGGGTCGGTAACGCTGTATCCAGTCATCATACATACCAAATACATACATACATAAATCACGTCTTTATCCCGTACGGAGTATACAGCTTAGGCAACAGGATCCAGAGGCCACGTTTAGCATGATTGTGGGCGTATAGGTGGTAAAGAGAACGAAAATAGTGAACATAAATACTTATATTATACTTGATACATCATACGTACTGTCACGCCTCCCTCTCATTGGAAGAAACAAAGACAAATGTGCTCCACTAGCTACGATCCTGACATACCTCTTTCACGCCAGCCACATACATCAATCTCTTCAAACATGCTCGTCGGTTTAGCTCTATCGATCTGTATCGAATATGCCTAAACGATAACAGGTTTAGCGCCCCTAGTTTAAGTTTTCAACACAATAAACGTCTCGATTGTGTTCGCGTAGACGCCTCAATTACTACGGGCAAACAGGCAGCGCTTTCTAGCGGCACGTATCACCAACAAACCGTTTAACTTGACTTTTTAACGCGAACACGTTCGAGGCATTAGTTGCAACACAAAACTTACTCTATGCCCTCCGTTGACTCGATCGATATCTATTCACAATTGGAATACATAAAAAAATTACTTCGAATCAGTGAACGATGATGAATGAGTTTGTGTTGGAGTTAATATAGTATGATATTTAAACTTGTGTGGTAAGGTTTTGTTCCTTTTAAGGAATTTCGGATTCGGATTCAATAAAAATTCAAGGCGTGACTCAGCAAGCGCCAAGGTTTAAACTATACCATGCCTCGTGCGTATGTGCGTAGCTAAACTAGTTCGCTTGGGAAAATTCGGGTGCACTCTTGTGCGTCAAACTGTATACACACAAAAAGGAGTAGTTTTAACCGACCTATTATGTTTGTAGAACTACGCCTTGACATTTTATTTGGTCTCAGTTGTCGAAAAGGTGCCATAGAGAGCTTAAACATTCGTTGGACTGTATCAAACATGGTTTGATAGCTGTAGTTTGCCTTAGAATTTAAATAGGTATTTCTATAACAATACAATACAATAACTCTTTATTGAACACCACATGTAACAACCAAAACAGAAAAAGGTATACAGAATATTATAAGGTAACAATAGGCGGCCTTATGGCTACAGAGCAATATCTACCAGGCAACCATAATGGACTGGAGAAAAGAACAGATCTGAGCAGGTGGTGCAATTTAGAATACATACTAAGTAGTGAAAATACATAATACATTATACATGAAACACACATTTATAATAAATATAAATACACACATACACACATACCATATACAGATAACATATAGTGCTCCTTTAACATAGTTTTAAATATGGTGTAAAGATTTAGCGCGCCTAATGATTATAGGCAAGGAATTCCACAACCGTAAAGCCTAAAAAGTATAAGAATAGACATAGAATTTGGAATTAGAAAGAGGTACAATAAGGAGAAATTTTTGAGAGCATCTTATAGAGGTAGCGTAACTAAATCGCTCTTTGAGGTAATGAGGACAGTTAAAGATCTAAGCATCCAAGTTTATCTGTTTTGGACATAGGAATATCTTAGTGCATAAGCTACGGAGAATCCTATTGAAACTAAACGTTAGATCCGGAAACAATGTAAAATTATCACAATACTGCACTAACTACTGTGCTGAATTGATAATATCGCGAGACCGAAACTTAAACCTTGAGTGAAAGCTAAGCTAGGCTGTTATTATATTAGCTAGTCTAAATATTCTCATCTCTATTTATAACCCCGGCCTCTGGGGACGATGAGGTAGTGTACGTGGAGACTATTTACAGTGTGTTCAAATACATGAATAAATATTGGGACGGTTGTCAACTGCCAAGCCTGTGTGCGGTCAATTTTTGCAAGATTAACAAACATTTGTTTAAGCATTTTTCCACAGCATCATATTATTATCGTGCCTGGGGCCAGGGTAATGTTTCATTTTATTATTTTTTTGTTGGGGTGTCATATAAATGACGTTTATGTGATGTAAAGTCAACGATAGACTTTTATTTTTACGGACAAGTCTAACAAGTGAGAAACAGAAAAAGCAAAACATCTAGAAAGTACCTGATAACTTTTGGATAGCAAGGCCATAATAATATGTAGGCTTTGTGTATGACCCATTTATTCATTATTTAATAATCCTTAATAACCTAACTTGTGAGTACCGCAGTTCCTTCGTTTGGGTCGCGTTTGAATAAAACTAGTACCTATATATATCTATGTTTGTTTACCATTTTCAAAGAAATACTTTGACTGATTATTCGGCGAAGTGGGTGGGTGATTCGTCCTTTTCAAATACCGACTAAGGTTTCGACGCACACTTAGATAATTTGATTAAACATCAAACAATTTAGACCCTGTTTTAACGAGCATGAAATGTCGTTGAGCATTTTCTCTGATAAAGCCATTCAGCCCAGTAAAAACGTACGTTATAACATCAAAAGAATTAACACCGTTTTAATCAAAAGTGTGGTTACTCCCAATATTATTATGAAGCTAGGTATGACGCCGATTTTCAACCAAGATAAAGGCCGTTCAAAGCCAAGTAAATTTAGTTCGCTTTGTTAAAGGTGGTGACTTGAACAACTGAGCTCCTAACAATGTAGTATCGGGAGGTATGGCTTCATAATACTGTTTACCTTTCGCCACCCTCGTTAGTTATTATAAGACACGAGAAATCGGAACAGGCTACAGGCCGGTAGCGAAGTTAGAACCGATGCTTTGTTTTCTGAAATGAAGGTGATCCCCATTAAGTTATAATGAAGCCTGAAAATACAACAAAACAAGAGAATTAAGTTAAAATGTTAAGGTAAGAATGAAGCGTTTCCATTTTTTCTTGTTTTATCGATAAATATCAATAAAAAGTTTTGTAAGCCCCTTGTAAAATACACGTTTACAATTCACTGTCATTTATGTTTGTTTTCTTTCTTTCATTTTTATTTTATTTTTTCATAATGGCGGTCTCCGACACCAAACTCTTGACCCGGATTGCATTTTCTGTAAAAAATATACTCGACAAATATTATGTCAGAAGCCTTAACAGGTCAGCAACGAGTGCTGCGAAGAAGGTTGTTCTGATGTACTTGTAGCAGAGTAGACACGAGAAAAAAACAAACAATGTCTGTTCTAACACATTTTTAATTAATCCGTATTTGTCACACCACGCTTAGCAGACCAATATAACCTGAACCAACAGTTTCAGAGTGCAGGGGCGTGACAATCGATATGTACATAGAAACGCTTGATCAATATTTGTGTTTTCCGTGTTTGCCGGTGGAGAGGTCACGTAAAGCACTCGCGGTCAACGGGTGGAATAATTACTATTCCATTGATACAGATGCAAAGGCCTCGGTGAATACTAATTCGGAAACAATTCGTGCCATTACATGCGAAGTGTGCCTTAACGAGGCTGTGACGCAAATGCGAGATTTATCTGTCAAGCTCTGATTTAAAGAATCTTTTCTGACAATAAATACTTCTCGATTGATATAGTGAACAATGGGACAACGTACACCAGAATTTGCATATTCGTTCCCAGCTTTATCATTTTTCATTCTTTAAAATACTTATTAGGCATTACAAAGAGCTATTTTATAAGCACTGTTTTCGTTTTCTTTTATCGTCTGACGGCTAAGCCTTGCAAATCTGTGTTCAAGTTCCTTGTTTTACAAGTTATTTAAGTTTTAAAATCTTTCCTAAAATTTATTTCATATTTAAGTTTATTTTTATTTATATTTTTAATTTGTAAGTGCAGTGTTAATAAGTTATTATTCCTCAAAGATCCTTGCGCATGTCATAGTAAAATAAGCAGTAGGCCTCAGTGTAATATTTCTCATATTTCTGCCAATGAATGCTACAAGGATAAACGTTTTGTAAAAGAGTAACAGAGCCGAAAATTATGTTCTTACAACGTTCTTGAGCCGGGGTCCTGAACTCAATAAAGCGTACTTTATGAGCAAGCAATTTTGGCTTAATGAGACCGAAGCCTGCGTACAATTGGATGGATTGTTCCTTTTGACGTTGAAGAGTTGACCAAGCTCACGATCTCCGTTCGGTTTCGTTCTGTTAACCTTTTGCTGTTTAATTTAATGCTAAGGGTAACTAAACAAATGAACCGTCTAAATCACATGTACGTAAGCTATAAACCCGGTTTACGAGAATAGTTGTAATCAATAACTTTGTTTGATTTTAATAAGGCCGACATTCCAGTCATAAAACCAAAATCAGGAGCATATTTAATAGTAAAGTATTTTTAGAATTGACGTAGTCTTACACGCACAAGCTAACAACTTGGTTGTGCTGGACTATTTTTAGGACTGATTACTGTTTACAACTGCTAATTGAATTCAACAATATTTTTATGTACTGATTAGCTTTGATCAAAGACTTAATACATTCTTAAACAAATAAAATTGGGTAGGTACATAAAGTAACGGTTTGAGTTGACATGTCCGTCTAGTTGAGTTGGGATTCACGAATAAAAGAAAATTAAGACATACAATGTTTGACTTCATTATTAGCTTCCACGCTGGTCTGGGAGCAAAGAAAGAAAAACATAGAATTTACTAGTTGCTTCTTTTCCTGCGCAGATGGTAAAAGCCCATCGAGGGAATGGGCGAAATTCATAGGAATCATTTTATAGGCGATGCGAGCCACCCATCACTATTTTGATTCCCCTTTTCACCTATACGCCCACAATCATGCTAAATGTGACCTTTAGATCTTGTTACCTTAGGCTCTGTCTACCCCGTAAAGGATAAAGACGTGATTTTTGTATGTATATATGTACTTTATTATTGATCGATTCCATAGGTTGGTGGTCGTTTTCGTTCAAGGTCGGCTTTGGCTTAGACATCTACGTCAATGATCGTCAATCTAATCAAAAACCGGCCGAGAAATCATTCACGAAGGTTTCCGTATCATATATACCTACTCGGGTGCAAAGAAACCGGGTCAGTTCCTGTAGAAAGTTGTATGAAAAGTGACCCAGTTTCTTTGCACCCGAGTAAAGTTGCATTTATTAAGTTCTCTCTCTCTCTGGAAAACCTCTGGAACAACCTGTGTTATGTTTTGTGTGGAGATCCGGGCCCTCTAATTATTTACTCAATTATATTTTTACTGGGAACTCCACTCACCGAGCTCTCATTCTAAGAGGAGGATTTCCAGCAGTAGGACGTAAAGAGGCCGAAGAAAAGATGATATTTCTATTATTTTTTAACTAGCTGTTGCCCGCAACTTCGTCTGCATAAAATTCGTTTATCGCTATCCCGCAGGAATTACGCAATTTTCCGAGATAAAAAGTAGCCTATGTGATATTCCAGACTATAATCCATCTATGTTCCAAATTTCATCCAGATCTGTCCAGCCGTTCTGACGTAAAAGACTAACAAACATCCATCCATCCATCCATCCATACTTACAAACTTTCGCGTTTATAATATTAGTAGGACATATCAGCCGTAGTCATTACACATTCTCTGAAAATTTCAATTACTACTATTACTTAAAAACCGGGTTAACTATGATCATTTGGGGCTACCATGATAACCTTATATTTGCTTTCAAATCAATATTGTCCGCATGCGGTGAATGTTTGGCATATAGATGCAAAGACGATCGATTAAGACATCGATTGGATGCAGTAAACGCAAAATACAGCTCGCGTCATGTAAAAAGAACGCTGGAAGAAAGTGGAGCGGGGGTGCTTGCGCATGGGTACATTATGAGCAGAGGGGGGTCCTCTACTAGACTACAGGCCCATGACCAAAAAATGTGGGTCATATGAACCACCAGATGACGTATATAGAACGATATAAGAGCATAAAATAATAAGATTCAGCACTATGCCGTCACTTGTAAGCTGTCCAACTGGGTGCTGGTGAGAATTCAAAAGTGTAACCCTCGATTTTTTCCCCTTGTCGCATGATTTTTGTACGGCGTTGCGGAATAATGGATTAGAAGTTGTATTGAAACAGTATGAAACTGATGCCGTACAGAATCAAATGGCCAAATTTACCCTGGAAATTGTCCGAAAATCAAAAAAAATTACCGACTTTGTGGTGCACCATTTGTACGGCATCAGTTTCATACTGCTTCAATACAGCTTCTAATCCATTATTCTGCAACGCCGTACAAAAATCATGCGACAAGGGGAAAAAATCGAGGGTTGCACTTTTGAATTCTCACCAGCACCCAGTTGGACAACTTACAAGTGACGGCATAGTGCTGAATCTTATTATTTTATGCTCTTATATCGTCCTATATACGTCACCTGGTGGTTCATATGACCCACATTTTTTGGTCATGGGCCTGTAGTCTATACTTTTTCCAGCGTTCTTTTTACATGACGCGACCTATAAAAGGAACTATTTCATCATAACAACTACCTATTAAAGTCGCCCCGTAAATCAAAGTCACCCAGGTTTACGGTATACGAAATCTGCTACTTCGTGGATTAACTCAGATTTCGTATGCAAATGATTTGATAGTCTATCGCCGCAAACTTCCTTGCAAAGCGCGCTCAACTCTAAAGGTTAACTCGTGGTCCGCTATCGATTATTCCAGAACTGCTCCAAAACAAAAGGGTTGCGAGGATCGATGTTGACACGTTTCTTCCCTCCTGATTTGTGTCCGAACATTCGTTCGCTTTAAACTAACTATAATTATATAAGAGCTCACCAAGGTCGAACGGTATGGGCCACGTTTACACATACGACGAAGTAAATATAGTTCTATTATTGAGTTTACTTACATATGAGTCGCAGACGTTATTATTGAAGTGGCCGCTTAACGAACATTTATATTATCTAAATTGACTGCTGAATATTTTACGGGAAACGACCTAGTTTAGCTGCACGGAAAAGCTTGAAATCTGTTAAATAATTTGACAGTAACGTGAACAAAGACAGACAGGTGCTTCATCATATTATTAAAAAAAAGAAAAATACTGAGATTTTACTAGATGCGACGGATAAAACAAAAGCAACTCATGATCGTGACCTGCAAAGTATTTGAAATGTAATATACTACCTATATT
This sequence comes from Pandemis corylana, assembly GCA_949127965.1. NCBI lineage: Eukaryota > Metazoa > Arthropoda > Insecta > Lepidoptera > Tortricidae > Pandemis > Pandemis corylana. The sequence goes on along the minus strand of OX421866.1, from coordinate 6,483,845 downwards.
ATAACTTAGGTGTTGCCCGCGATTTCGTTTGCTAAGAATTTGTTTATTGCTGTCCCGCGGGAACTATGCAATTTTTCCGGGATAAAAAGTAGCCTATGTTTTAATCTAGTGTACGTTATCTCCTATCCAAATTTGATCCAAATCCGCCAAGTCGTTTCAGCGTGAAGAAGGAACAAACATACACACTCACTCACCATCCTCACAAACTTTCGCATTTATAATACCTATTATAGGATAAAGTGCGTATTTTCAGTATAATTAATTAATTAGGCTCTGTCTACCCCGTAAGGGATAAAGACGTGATTTTTGTGTGTGTGTGTGTGTGTGTGTGTGTGTATTAATTAATTTATGGAATTAAATCTCCATCTATAGCCAAGTGCCTGTTACATTTGTTAAAGGAGACACAAAGCAGTCAGCGTACACGTGTGTAACGCAAAACGTAGTGAGTTAAATGGAGGTGTAAATACTTACCCACATTAAGCATTCTTGAGTTAAGGATTTACGAGACTTCTAATCCAAACTTTAATTACTTAATTACTATGTCAGGAGAAATGTGCAACGTTGGTTCGGTGGGATTAGAGTGGATTTGAACGTGTTGCTTTCCGTGACCCGTGTAATATCAACAGCACTAATGGACTTTGTCCGCAACTTGAAGTAAATATAGTCACCACGAATCGAGTTACCCACCGGCGTGTAAAGTACCAAAGAGTACATTAAAATTTTTGAATAGGAAACACTGAGAGCTCCTATGGTCGAATATTTTTTTGATCGTTAAGAAAAAAAAGACGTTAGTTTTGTTCAGTCGAATGATCGTTTAGTCAAAAATTTTCCAGCAGTATGTACTGAAAATGTTCCGGAAATGTTTATAATACACATACATACACATACACAAATCACGTCTTTATCCCTTACGGGGTAGACAGAGCCTAAGGTAACAGGTACCTACAGGCCACATTTAGCAAGATTGTGGGCGTATAGGTGGAAAATGGAATCAAAATAGTGATGGGTTGCTAGCCTCATCGCTTATAACATGATTCCTATTTTTGCCCATTCCCTCGATGGGCTTTTACCATCTGCGCGGGTAGAGAAGCAACTGATACATTCTATGTTTTTCTTTGCTCCCAGACCAGCATGGAAGAATGTTTATAAATTTGACGGTTTCTGTATATTTCAGTTTATACAAAACGATCGTTCATCCAAATACTATACAGCGTGTAAATCCGATACGAGCAAATATTTAAATGGTGAGTAGTACAGGATCTAAGTATAATTTAGTAAAGTTTTTTTTTAAACTAGCTTCTGCCCGCGACTTCGTCTACGTAGAATTGTACATAAAACCTTCCTCTTGAATCTCTTGAATCACTCTATCTAAAAAAAACCGCATCAAAATCCGTTGTGTAGTTATGAAGATATAAGCATACAAAGGGATATAGGGATATGGGGACAGAGAAAGCGACTTTGTTTTATACTATGTAGTGATGATAGTGATTAGAACTTAAAAAATTGCGACACAAAATAATTCAGCCCGCAATGTAAAGTTAATATTAATGTTAAGTAAGGCTCGTTGACAGTTACTTGTCAGCTGTTTGAATTATCCTGTTTTGATAGTTACGTGTTTGCATTACATTGCTGCTCGGTAATATTTCAAAAAATAATTACAGGCTTTCAATTAAAATTTAATTAATTAAATGTAACTTAAAATATGTCGTTAATTAATTACTACGCCACTAAGCGTTATGTTTGGTTTAACTATTTGCTCGTATTGGATACCCAGGCTGTATTAGACCGGACAATTATTCTATTCTACCGTCCGATATAGACCCACACTATAAAAATATAGTTTTAACAGATTTGTCAGATTTCATGCAATGTGGAAACGCACGGTACTGACGTACTGTATCTTATTTTGTAAAATGTACAAAAAATTACTTTATTTTGACGTGACGCAATGCTGTGCAAAAGGCTTCATCACTTTTCTGCCACACGTTCATGTCAAGAGCACGCTCCATCCTGTCACTTAATTTAATATGCATACAAGATCCTTTTCAGACAGCTGCTTCGGTGATCATCCCACAAACCCAAATGTTACGATGTGAGTCTAACCTTAAGGTTCGTCCCACTTAGTTCTTGCAGATTTTCTTGTAATTGGGAAGCCGTTTAGAATAATATCGCCAGTAAAGTGTAGGAGCATAGGTTTGATAACCTTTGGCTGGTGACATGGCTACTGGCATGTTTTCCCATGAGAAAAGAATAACATGTCTAATTATTTGAATACAATGAAAGCCCACGTAACTGTTGACGGTCAATTTTTGAAATACACCGAGGTGTTTACGGTAAACGCCTCTAAGAACAAAGCCAAACAACGTTCCATAACTACACCTTCAAATAAACAATAAAGGCCCGGCCTGATTCTTGAATAATAGAAAACGTGATTTGCCATAAGTCTGTATTGAATGACCTTTTATTTAAATGTGACCAGTTATTGATTTTCGTAGAGTCCGTTTCGTTATTAATTATTCAAGCACCTCTTTCACAGTTATCTGTACTTACCTTGTTTGTGGACTTTGGAATTATATGATTATTTTCGAATCGCTCTAGGATTTCAAAGGGTTGAAAAGGAATGTTTTAATCAGAGTATCGTATTCTGAGTTAATTAAACACCCGTTTTATTTTTTTGAATAGAAATTCTAAATATTCCATTTTCTAGGCAACTTTCTATCTGTATCAATGGAAACTAACAACAATTCAGTCAGAATAAAATAAAGTTCAATTTATCACATTTATTAAATGTGATGCAGCAGAGCTCACAAATTCATTCAGTCCATGACTAAAACTTTGCGATGCTTAATAAATAAATTATTAAAAAAATATATATATTTTTTTAAGCATAATTCTTATTACCGTCTTCACCTTAAACTGGCTCATGCCAATTTGCACTAAACACATTCAGCACACGGATTCCGTAATCCCATAGTATTTCTGGCAATGAACGTGGCCAAATACTTCACAAGAATGAAAATAACCCCCTGCGTTGTCGAATCGACTCGGCAAGCTCATAACTAGAATAAACATCCATCAAAATCATTCATGAAATCGAACTATTTCCAAAGAAAACAACGGATACCGCTGGGTTTAAGAGGGCCAAATTAACTATACAAGTATGGATGTCCTTTTGAAATGATAGCATCACTGGTAATAAGATTACTATATTGCCGTCGTTAGTAGCTTTTTACAAGTTGGGTATAGTTTACTTAGTTCAGTTTAGTTGAAAAAGCACGAATTGTGTGCGATAGCGGATTGTAGGTAGAGACGGTGTACGAATATTTATAAAGGACGAAAACAATGTGTTTCATACAACACTGTGTAGTAAGTGACATGTTATTTTTCCTCGTCGGTGTATATTGAGATAGAGCGGCGCAAGCTTCACATAACTGCAGTGTATGGATGTTTCTAGAGAGCTTGTTCACAAGAGACTAACAATTATAAAACTGTTCCAGCAGGTCTATAATATTGTCTATACCGCTAAAAGTTGTCTTATAAAAAAACGTGTTACGTACGTTTTAAGAACTATCTTCTTTTCCGTGTTTTTAATAAATTAGGAATCCAATTAAAGTATAAGTACGTGATAAAATTAACGAATCACGAGTAATGCCCCATGGCTCGCTGGTTTCGTTCTGTGAGATTTGGATATTAAAATATTCTAGTTCGGTTTGTACCAAAATCCAAAAATTTTACAGCTTTGAAATCGAACGAAAATTTCGGAAAAACAAATGAATTAATTTATAACAAGATCGTCCTGTAAGCAGCACACATAACAATGATTCAGATGAAAATAGGTTACTTTTACGTCGGTCGAAATGTGTCCATCCTGGTGGAACTGCAAATGGAAGTCCAGTCACGAAATAAATCAGCTTTAAGCCTATTGTCCACTGGTGATACGTGGCGTCATTACTAAGTCCAATGTTACATTAGTTAAAATGTGATTATTGTTGTTGTTGAAGGAACATAACGATTTTATACATCTTCACACAGTGAAATCGTTTTGTTTAAACATTGCCATCTGCTTACTATGCGTGAAAATCATCAGAGATATATACTTCAGTGTATAACCCGGCGCATTCAGAGACTAACAATATTATTAATGAATGCTAAACATTCCATACTACAAGACATAGTATGGAAGACTATCACTAATTAAATACGCGTAGTTGTCAAACTTTTAGGTACTCAACCCGATAGCTGGATTTAGATTAAAAGTTACATAAAGTTAAATAAAACCTTATAAAACTGACACAACTTCAGGCCAAGGCGTTTAATATTATTTCTTGTCAGAATGCAGGCCTTCGGTATAGCAAGTTTACGTCTCGTTTGAGCGCATTGAAACATCGAATCGGGACTTTATGTCCAAACCCGACGATAGATGTAGATTTATTGCCACCACTCAAAGTGGTATTCTGAGTGAAACCCGCCATGTTGCCCAAATAAACCGCCCACCTGCAGCGTGATTTATCACTCGTATTTTTGAATCAAGCGATGATGTCTTCCTTTTATTTAGATCACTAAAATAGACGTATTTATTTTTAAAACCCCGCGAAACGGGCGATGTTTGATTGAAGCTGACAAATGACCGCAGTGTGCAAAATTACGCAAAAATCTAATTCGTACATTGATTACTTCTAAGCTAATAGCTTTTCTTTGATTATTTTTATTAACGTCTTAAGTAGACAGCGTGTGACGCATTGTCCGCTCTTTATCAACATGCCTTAATTCTCCACCTTTTAAAATACTGTTTTCCTTTATTTACATTTACCAGCACGTTTCTGAAGCATTTTCACGGCCATTTGTCTTCATCATCCCAAAGTAAGATTGCTGCCGCCGTGTGGGCTCATTATCTCAAAGGCCGTTTTTGTTCACCTCCGCTCATAATTCTGAAAGATTGCTGGATTTTTTCATAATTAGCAATTTTTAGATCTTAATTCGCAAAAATACGGTGAAGCCTGCTGACTTTACAGCAAATATTCTTAGAAGCGATAATTATGACATTATGTTTGTGATCTGATTTATCTAAAACTTGAAAGCTCTCGTCGGTGGAATGACTATCATCTCTGGTCGGTCTACTATCTGTCGATTGACAGTTTTCTTTCTTTATACATACTTTTAATTCTGCTGAAGTGCTTGAATATGAAAACTATAAATGAATCTTATTTTTAGTTATACGAGGATTATATCATTTTCCTCGTCTTTGTTTTATAGACTGTGACGTTCCGATCCCGATACGATACTTTCCCGTTATTCTATCATATAATAGCATCTCAAAATTAAATCAAACACAATGACCAACTACAGTTAATTATCAAGTTGGCGGTAGATTTTCATCAATAGGAATGCAATAGTATAGCAATAATGGTGTACAATCTGTTTACTTCACTTGTTTTAGAGAAATAAATAAAATTCACTTCGCTCCTCTGCCGCAGTTCGCGGCGCTTGTCAGTCGGCTGTCTTCGCGGCAGACGCGGTTGCGGTCACCCGGATATTTCAGACGAATTTTCACGCAAGCCAACCTGAAGGGAGCATTTCACCTGGATTTCAGAAGGATAATAATAGGTTTGTTTGTTTTACAAATGAAGTTTATTTTAACAACAAAACACAAGAAAATCTAAACCACTTATATTTTTAATAGAATGATGGAATTCTTGTGTTCTGCGGATCATGTTTTTGTGAAAATAATATACAACGTAATCTTAATAATGTATTAAGATAAGTCCTGATTGGCTATTAACGCCCAGTTGAAATCCTTGGACATAGAAAGCTAAACTTTTGCATAGCTCCCATGATGTAGACAAGGTATAAGGAAGGATTATGTAAATTCCTACGAGATACAGCTGAATTCTGCAACGAGTGCGAAGCCGCGAGGGCAAATTAAGTGGTAACTCTAAGGAGTGCGACAGGTTTTTGTTTCTTAACGTTAGTCTCGTGAATTAAAAATACTATTTATTTTTGTAATTAAACATTACTGTACAGTCAAAGAAACAGAACCGCGTACATGTGAGCAAATTTTTCACAATTAACAGCTGAATAACGATCGATGAAGAAAATCAACCTACCTCACTGTGACCTCGAAACCTGTTTACGGTTCAAAAGATGCATGTAACCGAAATTAATATTATTACTAACGCATGGTTACCTTTTAAGGATGAATTAAGATATCTTGTGATTATATAAATAGTAGAAGAATCTTATGAAGCGTATGTATCGTTAACAATAGATTTACTTTTGTCGCTATTTCTAAGACGGGTGAGGTCATGTCATGATTAAGATAGACCATAATCGTTGGAGATCAAGTATACCTGAATGGCCACGTCTCCTACAAAGAAGATTGATAGCCTGGTCAAAATTCAATTTCAGGTTCTTCAAGGGGGATACTACATTCAGCGATCAGCATTCTTCGGGAAATTAGGAAGATGATAAACAGACATTTAAGTCCTTTGAGTAAGTACCTTTTTTACATACAATACCAATTATTTAAATATGGTTATGGACCGCTTTTAACTGAAATATTTTTGCGATTCTACTGATTTGTGAATTAGACAGAAAGTAGATTGTAACTAGTATGAAATATTTTGAAGGGGAGCGCATCAGAATACATAAAGTTTAAAATGTATAATGGGTTAAAATACATAATGGTTCAAAATATATAACGCAATTTTCTGTAAAACTATTAGCTAAACGAACTTTTTTGATATCGTAATCTATAGATTGGTTTAGGTTAGGTTAGGTTTGTTTTATGACAATCCTTTTAATTTGTAACTTTCTGAGAAAATCGCATTATATACTATAAACCATTATGTATTTTGACTCATTATACATTTTAAACTTTATGTATTTTAATACGTGCCCATTTTGAAGAACTTTCAATTTGGTCTTAAAAAAAGATCGGATACAAGCATTTCAACTTAGTAGAGTAATGTATTGAATATACGTACTTATTTAACTAGTGTTTTCGAAAGTAACAACAAAGATTGCCGTGGCTTATTAAAAAATCACGACGCGATTGTTGAAACTTCAACTGCTAAGGTGGACGTAAAGTAGAATTAAAAAGTCGGTAAAATCTCGTTCAACAAACTTTCCAAGTAGGTGGGCTTGAGAAAGCGAGTTTTTTGTAGTACCCAGTAAAGCTGAAACGAGGAATATGGTACGTGTTTACTACCCATCCAACCTTGTTATATTCTAAAAGAAATAAGATCAGCGCCCACAGCTTTTGAAAAGTTTCAGGACAATTTTTTACTAGATATATGGAACTAAGAAACAAGTTTCAAAATGTACTAATGAACTTAAAATATTACCTTGCTACTCCGCTACTCACGTGCAAGATAACGAAGCCAGTGCGAAATATATATGTTTTTCCATACAATCCCTCCCTCCGCTACTGCCACACAAAACACATATAAATCCCACAAACTTAATTACTTACTTCGTCTACATAAAATTCGTTTATCGCTATCCCGCAGGAATTACGCAGTTTTCCGGGATAAAAAGTAGTCTATGTGTTATTCCAGACTATAATCTATCCAAATTTCATCCAGATCTGTCCAGCCGTTCTGGCGTGAAAGAGTAACTAACATCCAAACATCCATACTCACAAACTTTCACATTTATAATATTAGTAGGATTATTATTGGTTGTCTGGTAAAGATCGCTTTTAAGCGATAAGACTGCCTATTGTCTACCTTGGTCTTATTGTACTGATTTGTGGTGTTTAATAAATAATATTTGGACCTATTGTATTTGTATTGTACCTATACTAGAATCAACTTTTACTGTGGTTCCAGGCTGCTATTTGAAGCGTTGAATCAATAGAATATGGCACCTTTTAGTATATCGTTGGCCTTGGCAATAGCGCGTAGTATTCAGAAGCTTTTCTGCCAAATTCTGTGCGTGACTATTTGTCAAAACTCAAACTTTAACGTTTCTGCAGTTCAGTTTTACACAATATTGAAAACGTCAATGTTTTGCGTCGCTGTTCGTTATTTAAAGCTTCGTCATGAAATAACGGCGAACGCTAGCTGCTCTTGTAAAACTAGCATCACTACATAGTATAAAACAAAGTCGCTTTCTCTGTCCCTATGTCCCTATACATACATACATACATACATACACAAATCACGTCTTTATGTCCCTATGTATGCTTATATCTTCAAAACTACACAACGGATTTTGATGCGGTTTTTTTTAATAGTAGAGTGATTCAAGAGGAAGGTTTTTATGTATAATTCTACGCAGACGAAGTCGCGGGCAGAAGCTAGTTAAAAATAAAAGAAAATCCAAATCACAAAAGTTTTTACCCTAATAACGGCACTGATTAAAATTGGTGCACGCCTCAACTGTCAATATAATGAGTATGACACTAAAATGTCGAATACTTGTATGTATGTATGTATAACTCTTTATTGTACATAAAACACAAGAAAAAGATGAATACAGGACAACACACATGCACAAAGGCACACTTATCCCTAAAAGGGATCTCTTCCAGTTAACCTTTGAACGATTGACAGGACATAATTATTAAGCAAGAGTAGACACACAGAAAAAGTAAAAGAACCGATCGAAACCTAAAATAATCCTAAATGTCTAAATTTTAAATAAAGTAAGACATAATAATAAACTACACATAATAGATGAATACGATAAACTAATACACAATAAATAAAATATACTACATCTACATAAATAAAAATGAATTGCTGTTCGTAAGTCTCGCTAAAACTCGAGAACGGCTGAACCGATTTGTCTAGTTTTAGTCTTGAAATATTCGTGGAAGCCCAGGGATGGTTTAAACGGTAAAAAATACTGAAATTTAGAAGAAGAAAAAACGGGGGCGAAGCCGCGTGCAACATATATAAATATATACATACACACACAAAGTTAAGTAAGTTTTTGAATCAGGTTTAATACCTTAGCTAGGTAATTCAAATGCGACGCTTGTACATGCAAATAGATATCAGTGATAGAAAGGTTCCGAGTGGATCGAGAAGAGCGGCATGTTATAGGATGATTGGCACACGACAGCAGATGTCAAACAAGTGGATAGCTATGGCTCTGCAGGGGGACTGACGTTACGTAGAAGATGGATGGATTGTTTAAATGTACAAAAGTCCTTTGTATGAGTATAAGGGAGTGGTAGCTTAGAAGTATAATGTATATTATTGTATCAAGAAAATGTTTCACTAATGTTACGATCATTTGCGTTATTTGTTCGATTTTGCTCCGTAGTAATGACAATCCAAATACACAGACAATGCCTTAAATATCAATGACACTTTTAACTTTTTTTTCATTGTGTCTACTTAAGTTTAACCATAAATCTACCCACTCTCTGCGACGGCGGTAACACCCATTGTAAGTTTTTTAAATTACTGTTTAAAGGTCAAAATGTCACCAGACATTTGGGGACTAGCATTGACCTGAAACGGAAACGACCTACAGGTTCGTTCGATGTTTCACGGTGATTCTTAACAATAAAAACTAATTGAATTACGCGCCTTAAAGATATGCAGGCGTTACGTATTGACCTACAAGTTGAGAAATATAAATAGGCTTACCTAGTTGGAAATCGATAGTAATTCGTAGTGGCCGGTAAACTTCTAATAAGTTGACGGTAACACGGAGTCAGCACTACCAGTAGCGGGCTTTGTTCGTTGGAATTCACTACTCTGTCTACACTAATCACTATTTACACTTACTTATGTTCCAGTTAAACTTTATGTCTATTCAAAACTTTGGTCCGCGCACCAGATCAGCTTCAGAGTTCACGAAAATATATTTACATTTGTTCCGCTAAGTGAGTTCTAGATATGGTTATTAGATTGATATAGTTAAGATATCAGAGGATTTGTATAAGTCACTTGGTTTGGACCGACGGTAGATAATTACATTATGGCTAACAAATGTGGGGTAAGTTGGGTATAATTAAATTTTTCTCTAAAGTTTTTGGCTAAATACATTAAACGGTAAAGTTTGAAAACATAAAACCATCCCTCACACACCATTCACTAATTATAAAACGAACGTCCATGGAGGTAGTAACAAAATTTAATTACAGTGCAATCAATAGGTGTAGTTTTTTGATGAATAATTGATGTAAAGTTATTGGGTTAGTAACGCCAGCTCAAACAGGCTTCCATGAAAGCAAACATATTTATATGCACATCCATGAAAGCGGCAATGTTTCAAATATTTCGCGGCAAGTCCGGACGGCTGCAACATACGTCCGCCCTGCCGCACGATCGCGGTTTCACTGAAACCTTTTCATGCATTTCTGAAACCGGTGTTCCATGCTCCGAAAGCTCACACTAATTTCCCTCTGTCCACAAGAGTGAACAGGACGACATGATTCTCTCGGTCGGGCTTTAAACGACAAGCTTGACTCGTGTCTATCAAAATAAACATAAGCTACGGCGTGTGCGACCGGTCTGCTTTTGGTGGATCAAATAGGACTATAATGCACTTCACTGATTTATTTTTGGCATTTTTCACGTACTCGCGGCATCATACAAGGAAGTTTGTTCTTATTTGTAATATTGGTTAAAAACCTGATGCGTTCGCCGTTTGCGTTTATTTCGAGAGACTGATATTAAGTTTACTCAATAGCTTAGTAAATAACGACGAATCGTGCCCTTTGCAAGTGTCACGGTCTTCGTGATCAGAAATCGTGCTTTATCGTTCTGATTTCAACTTAATTCATCGTGTGTTCAGAAAATGGCTTTAAAAGTACAAAATATAAATTGTTGCAGTTAGAAAAATTTTGTTCTAACTTGGAAACTATTTAGTGGGCTTGGTAAAATGTCACCAATCACGCAATCTTTGTTCAACTTGTTTGAACTCGCAAAATTTTCAGAATATGTATAATATTTCACGATGTAGACTTGCATTGCTTTGAGTAGAATATAAACTGGGTCCCGTGACTCACCGATTCAATCTTCCCACCGCTACGTCCTATGCTCCTGGTAGAAGATCGGGGCTTATCGGCAAATTCCACCACACACAGAATCTGTATTTTTCATCAATCCAAACACATCATGTTACCTTTGTACCTATGTATCTAACATAATGATGAAGCTTTTATTTATATTCATAACACATAAGTTTTATGAAAAATTAGACAAAAGCTAACTTTAGCTTGTAATAACACAAATCAAATAAAACCAAGCAATATTATTTATGCAAGTCAACGAGCATTTAAAAAGGAACACGAAACGTTCACGAGAAATTTAAATAACTGTGATGTTACGGCCAACGTAACCGATTTAAATTAAAAAAAAAACAATGAAATGTTCTTCTTTTTTTTTAAGTGTATAGATTTAGGAAATTACACATTTCGGCAAATTAAGTCATAAAAGTTAGTGAATGTTAATTAGTACCCTTAAATATTTGTCAAGTCTGTAGACAATTATGAAGTCAGCTGTAACTTTTTAAAATCAGACAATGGAACAAATTGCCCGTCGGTACGACATCAGGATCCCGTAATGAAGTTTTAAATATTTAAATCAGATTTCACCTAGTTAACAATGCCCTTGGCACGGCCAGCATTCAATTCTTTTTTTTTTACAAAAAATACTCTTCCACATGTAGCCTTTAGAGTCTAAAAGAGGTAATTGTCGACAGTAATAACGTGAATTTTGACGGGACAAAACGGGCTGGTTGTCGAGTTCTTTATAAATTATTAAACACTTAACTTCACTTCCATATGAATTTGTTGAAAATGGAAGGCCGTGGAATGGTGCTCGTTCAAAGGGCGAATGCTACAATTTAAATTTTGTACCAAATAATTAAAGATAATCACACACTGTAATCCTTCTCCGCTGCTTTACTATGGGATATTGATATTTCGTTGAGTCTTATTTTAGATAGAACCTTAAAAGTTAGATACTGTGAACAATAGTATCGCTACCCAACTGTACGATACCATAGTTATAAATCTCTAACTAATGCAATTAAACCTTAGCACTGACAACCACACTTTTGTTTTTATTTTTACACTAAATTGCCTTTATCGTTATCGTTATTCATTAAAATTTGGAAAGTAGCATTTGCAACTTTTGCAAGATTTTTAAGGTGCTAATAAGAAACTATGGGAATCGATTATTTTTGCGATAAAAGTGTTTTTGTGTATATGTGTGTGGCGCCTCATGTAACTCTTGAAGTTTTCACAAACAATGCACCCGGAAGAAAGTCATCAACGTACATTCCATTGAATGCGCTGTGCAGTTTTAGCGCTCGTTTTTAAAAATACACTCTATTCCAATGCAAAACGAAGGTCAAACACAAAAATGTAAATATGAAGGTGCCATAAATTTATAAAAAAGTTTTGAGGAAAGGCGCTTTGAATGAGAAAATATTTTGCTTTCTAATTTTTACTAGTTAGCTAACTAGTTGTTGAGTCTAAACAGTCGTGCTTGGTGTAATGAAATTTGAGAATGAACTCATATTCAAATTGAAAGGATCTTGATGGTGTTGTTGATAGTAGGGTGGTTTGATATTATATTAATTTATGTGGAAGCGGACATAAGAGTTTTTTGCATGAAAGTTTTGAAATTAAAATGGTCTTTGAAATTTCCTGAAAAATCCGAAATAGCCTGCTTCAGATACGTAAAATGGGATTCCGTTTTCAGTTTAAAATATAATCTCATAATCCGATAATACTTAAAGAATTCAATCCAATTCAGATAACAGAAGGCCTAACGTTGTCATGATAATCGGTCATTTTCGGAGTCCTCTTCAGGGGGAAATTGGAAAAGTTGTGAACACACAATTGACTTATTCGTGTTAACTTAGATTTCAGTTGTGTTCATAAAAGAAAAATACTTTTTCTTGAAACTTTCAGCAATCGGTAGAATAAGAAGTGTGTTTAAGAATAAGTTTACTCAAAAAAATCAACAATATTAGAAACCATTTTGCATTAATTTACAGTGCAATAATAATTTAATGTACAATGAACAATGTAGGTACAAATGAAAACTGGCTTTTCGTATTTCTGAATACGTAATTAAAATTTGTTGCGTAATGATTTTGAACGGGATAATTGCGTTTACTAATTAAAATTTATAATATTGTTCACGAACAATAATTCTAAAGTTACTTTAGGGTCTCAGCGAAAGTATTGTTTGTATAATTATAATTATTTACTAAACAATTGAATCACGCAAATTCTATGAGTTTATTTTCGTACTTGTGTTACATAGCGAGAAGTTACGTTACTTAAGATCTAAAATAACTTCTCAAGAGGTCTTGAATGAGAAACGAAGCCATTATAAATTACTTACCTACCTACTTTAAATTTTCAAAAACAGTAGCGGCGCAGCGCTGAATGTTCTCGAGTGACGCAAAGCAAAGGTAGTATAGTCGCTCTATAGACTGAACTGGTACTGAATAATTCATAGCTACATTCAGATGAACGTAAGAGTTGAAAATGAAGGCTTCGCTGCCTAACTAATTAAGTTCGTCTCGGGGCCGAATACGGTGCCGTGAAAAACTTTCACAAAAGTTTAGCAGTTTTATTTATTTTAATTTTTACTCCTTCATGACTGTACGATTATTACAATTTAAGCAATCTTGAAGATTTTAGACTCGTTTCTAGAAAAACGGCTGTTTCATTATGTTAGTTTCCGTGATATACACGAGTATTTTGAAAGTATTTATTGAACCAGGCGTTACTTTGCGGAGGTCTTTTACTTAGAACCTTGTTACTCCGCCACCAAACATGCAAAACAACCAAGCCTTTGCGAACCCAATTTCGCACGGGCTTTGTTGTCTTGCATATTGGTTGGTGGTTACAAATTGTTTTTGTTCATTATTTTGAAACTCTTTAAAAATTTCACTCTTTTTTATTAAATAAAATAAAAAAAACTATTATTTCTTCCATGCCGGTCTGGGAGTAAAGAAAAAACATAGAATTTACCAGTTGCTTCTCCTCCCGCGCAGATGGTAAAAGCCCATCGAGGGAATGGGCGAAAGTCTTAGGAATCATGTTATAGGCGATGCGGCTAGCAACCCATCACTATTTTGATTTCCCTTTCCACCTATACGCCCTTAATCAGGGTAAACGAGACCTTAAGGTTTGTTACCTTAGGCTCTGTCTACTCTGAAAGGGATAAAGACGTGATATATGTGTGTATTTTATTAAAAGTGTGTGTGTTGTTTGTGTCATATCTTACAATTGGAGTTTGACCCACTTCCTGCAGTCAAGATTACTTGTTTAGTACACTTAAAGATAATATATTCATTGGTCCATAGTAAAATTGAGTTTCCAAAAATTTTCCAAGCAAGCACTTCCGCTAGTTTCACCTCTTTTTGTTTTGTCGAGTAGATTTATATTATTATGTAGTTTGAAAGTAGGGTTACAAGGTTATTACGCAGTTTAACGGTATTTCCTACGCTGTAATGACTGCAAGCGACACTGCTCCCATCTTTTCTTACCTGCAAGATTTATGCTATTTGAGTAAAATGCTTGACTTGAGACAAACTTATTTTTTGATTCAACTGCAAGCCACTGAATGAATATGCATGTCTCCAAAGCAAGTAAAGCTGTATTTACGAGTTGTTCAAAACAATTTTCATCAGTTCTGAGCTATTATTCCCATGACGGCAACTATCTGCCTCAATTTATGGCCTAATAACCATTTAGATAACTATTCAAATGGAGAGATAAATTTCCTGAGGTGTTATAAGTTATAAGTCTATTAAGATTTGTAAGTATAAATATGACGTTCACTGATGACATGTGTTAGCTGAATATAAGCAAAGTTTTTTAGAAGTAGAGTCAGTCAGTTCTTTCAGTATTTTGGATAATAAAAAAATATGTACCTTTGTTTTCAAACCTTAAAGAGGTCCCAACGATCTCAATGGAATTTACTGTACCTATGGATCAAATCCAAAAAAAAACAGGTTTTCCTGATTTCATCGCCCAGATTCTTAAGCTTTCAAGTCATAACATTTGCATGGTGTCACTTTTTGACCAAAAAGGAATCGTAGAATGCTTAGGTATAACGTATACCTGTTACGGTGACGAGCAAAAATAAAATGTCCCTTTATTATTAATTGACAGTGTATTTATTATTAAATATATTTCATATCTAAATGTAAAGTATATCTGAAACAATTGGATGTAATGTTTTTTACTGCCTCTTGTGCTCTAGTGAATAGAACGAAATCAGGCAACAATAATAAAAATGTAGTATTGTGTGTGAACTTTCTACTCCTGTCTCTCTTTATCTTCTTTTTGTCAAAAAACGACATATAGGTTCCCCTTGTCAGCTGTCAGCCCATACCGAGCACTGGATTACAGAGGCAGGCTGTATTTTCATACAATACCAGAACCTGGTTCAGGTGCAGCTTTATTTCAGAGCTGTGATTGATTTTTATTCAATTCCACGATCCAAATATCACGTGAAACCATGTCCAGTGGATATAATTTCACTTGAATCAATATTGGTCCACGCTTTGTCTGAAAATATAACACAATGTGATTTTATCGACGCTTTCAAATGGTTTTATTTCGTTGATAATAATTAATGGTTCTAAACAGCTCACGCTATTTAAGTTTAAGATATCAGTAAATAGAGAAACAATGATTCTAAAGTGCAAGATTGCAGTTTCCTTCCGTGATTAAGTTTAGGCCTACGAGTATTGGGTCTCAGCTTCGTTGTCTATGTACAAATTTTCACTCTGCTCATTATTGGGCACGATAACATTCATTAAACGTTTCAATTGTTTTTAAAATTAAAGGCGATATACTTCAATATTCTTATAACCGAACTGGTAACGATGTTTGATGTTTTAAATTTTATTACATTAGTTATTAACGTGTCACATCTATCATCCATCTGCTCAAGCATATTCACTCTCCACTCTTGGATACAGGTCTACTATAACTAAACAGTAAAAGGGCTGGGACTATAGTTCCCAGGCAGGCCCAGAGACAGAAACATATAAATACAATCTATAATAACACTACCTAAGTAATTCTTTGTAATTGTAAATATCATGGAGTACCTTTAGGTTACAAGACAGAATTTTGCTAAACATAGGCTGTAAAAAGTATAGTGGCAAATGTATAACGCTCTCGAATAATAAGTATCCAACTATATTATGTAGGCAATTGACTTTACTCAGTTATCTCAAAAGTCTGTTACGATGGAGTAAATTTCTCAGAAAAAAGTTATGTTAATAGTCTCATCGCGTCAGAAATTGCTTAAAGAAATCTTAAATAAAATCTAGCAGTATAATAATATTAAAAGCGCAGCCTGCGGCTTATAGCTTACTTAAATAATTATGTTATGTTGCTCCAAGCGAGCTCCTAAGGGAAATCACGAATACTGGCCGCGATCGGACTTGGAAAGCAGCGGCAATACAGACGCAGATGACCCCTGAATCTCGGTAGATAGCAACTTAAAACAAGAAACATTACTGTAAAATATAGTAAGCGAATCTTGGGTAAAATATTGACCAATGTGGTAAATTTTGCTGCAGATAAGATGGTATACTTTCTAGATTATGGTTTCCTGTGGACATAGAATATATATACCTACGCAAACCAAATGAGAAGCAAATAATGAATTCAGCGAGTGGTGCGTCAAACTAAATTAAAAGTGGAGACAGAATCCTGAGAATAAAAATGTGAGGTTCAACTGGTTTTGCTCACCGAAATTTGGTTGCACTGGTTTTCGCGCTATTGTACGCGCGCGATAAGGGGTAGGTAGTTTATATCCTGCCTGCCTTTGCTGTTATTTTCTTTAAAAATTGTATAAATTCAGGCGTTACTTTGCGGAGATCCATGTCAAAAATAAATGGATAACTTTACTTTGCTACTCCGCAATATAGTGAGGTCAAATCATGCAAAACAGTCACGCTCCCGCCAAATCCCATTCATGCAGTCAATGTTTAAAAAAAAACGACAACACGAAACAAAAAACAACGGAAAATCAACCGAATTGGCAGTCAGAAACACCACCAACACATACAATATTCCGGACACGTGTTTCACCTCTCTCCGAGGCATCCTTAGTGGATGTTGACGCTTTGATGGATGTTGACCGTTCGTCTCGTAAAAGCCAGTCGTTTTTTCCATTTTTTCAAAATCAAAAATCAAAATCAAAATATCTTTATTCAGTTTAGGCTGTACAAGCACTTATGAATTTATTATTTCCGACGCATACCATTCCGTTTGGCCAGCATTATAATAGTAATTTTGAAAAATCCATTGCCTATTCATTAGGCTGACGGTTTCCGAATGATGCTCGAGAAGGACAATTACGGCTCGCCTGTCAATGTGGTTGGTGATCGGGTGAAATGTGAGGTCTCGTTCTCGACTATTTCTTCTTGACTAGTTTCCATTTTTTCAATAG
Organism: Pandemis corylana; assembly: GCA_949127965.1. Taxonomy (NCBI): domain Eukaryota; kingdom Metazoa; phylum Arthropoda; class Insecta; order Lepidoptera; family Tortricidae; genus Pandemis; species Pandemis corylana. The sequence continues at coordinate 6,466,443 of OX421866.1, read as the reverse complement.
TGCTGGTGAAAATTATACACTTAGGTTCTGTTTTGTGATGATAAGGCTAGGTATTTCAGAACGTTTTTAAAACGGACGTTGACATTATACTCAAAATCCAGGACAGAAACTTTCAAAAACTTAAAAATTTCACTTTAAATAAAATAAGTTGGATAACAAAAAGAAGTATACTTCCATACTGATCTGGAAGCAAAGATATAATATAAAATGCACAGTTGCTTCTCTGCCTGCCCAAATACTGAATGCCCATGGAGGGAATGGGCGAAAATCTTAGTAATCACGTCATAGGTTTAGCAACCCATTTTACTACTTTAATTCCCCTTTCCACTTACGCCCACAATTATGCTAAATGTGCCCTGTAGGTCTTGTTACCACAGGCTCTGTCCTCGTAAGGGATGTAGACGTGATTTGTGTACGTATGTATGTACGAAAAGTGCAATATTTTTTTTTAAATTTTGGGTAAATACATATTTATTTTATTTATACCAACTAATCTAAAATTACAACATAATACAATACATCATGATTAATCTAAAAGTTAACTACATATACAAAACTTAAAACTAAATAAATATACCTAACTATAAAAAGAAAACACCATCTAAAAGGCCCTCCTGCGGCATAGACCCCAACACACTGGCGGCATTACCTCTCTGTACAGCCAGAGAAATTCGCTGGGAGAGGTAAGCGCCAGCTCTGGGGTCTCCTGAGGTCTCTGTCAGCCGGGACGACAAGGCTCTCATGAAGGCCCTCATGTCAGCCGACCAGGGACCCATTGTCTCCACTGCGAGCGCCGCAAATATGCACTAAAGTTTTAATAAATTAGTGAACCAGGAAACTAACGCTTCTATGTTTGTTTCCGTTGTAGGAACAACCAAAAGCGAGCATTGCGAGGGAATCGGACATGATTATTGCATGCACATTGAGCCGGTCTGCGTCCTAATTGGCTACTTGGTTTCGTAGTAGACGTAATGGTTGCTTTGTGGTGTAAATACGGACTAAATTTCATTATCTGAGTGGTAGTCAGTGGCCCGTGTAATATATTTGTAGCGCTGGAATAATTGACCTAAATATTCCTATTGTTATAACATGTTTTTCACCCTAGTTGAAATATTTTTAATTTTGTTTTTAAAAGCTACAGTTTTCTGAAACTAAATTTGAAAATAAAAGAAGCACGATATTTAATGTGTCTCACATAATAATATTATTATTGATACTATGATTTGTACAACAAGCAATAAGTAAGTATAGTGAGCCGACACCAAAATTCCACTTTTTTGCATAGATTCCGAATGCCAGGTGCAGGACTTCCTCAGGTACCACAAGGGCACACGAGCGTCCAAATATCTGCAGAACTGTAACAAAGGTACTGGGTACAATCGCTACCACGAATATAAGCGTTGACAGGCAGTGAATCTTATTAATATAACTAGCTGTTGCCCGCGGCTTCGCTCCCGTTTTTTTTTTTCTTCTAAATTTCAATATGAAAATAGATAGTAGCCGATTCTCAGACCTACTGAATACGCATATAAAATTTGGTAAGAATCGGTAAAGCCGTTTCGGAGGAGTACGGTAACTAACATTGTGACATGGAAATTTTATATATTAAAGAAGACAAAGGCGAAAGTTTGTAAGTTTGAATGTTTGAATGTTTGCTCTTTCGTGGCAAAACGGCTAAACCGATTTTATTGAAATATGATACAGAGATAAATAGTTACAGTCCCGGTGAAGGACATAGGATAGTTTTTATCATACAGCATAGTTCCCGCGGGATAGCGTTAAGCGAATCCATCGCAGAAGGAGTCGCGGGCAACAGCAAGTATGATTATAAGTGACAAAATAACCAAACTTCCTCACATCAAATTGTAAAAGAGGTTGGCTCAGTCGCGGTGGATTCCAACAAAGTTCAATTTAAACTCTTGTTTTACATGCTGATGCAAAAACTGTTTGGTCAAACAATAGTTCATTTCTCTTTGTTTACAGAAACATTAAGGTCACAGCTGACAATATCGATGACATTCGATCTTCCCCTGATGGTAAAGGGGCGTGTTTTTGTTTGATTAAATTTGATAGCACTTAGGACTAATTACGATCCCTGTTTGTAATTATGGACACAGATTGAGTTGAACAATTTTGTTAAAATTTGTTATTCAGTTAAGTACTAACCATGTTTTCATACCTAGCTTAAGTTCATATTCCATAGATAGCAGAGTAAGCAGAAGAAATGGCGTTCATTTAAGCGGAAACTTACTTTTGTTTTCATTTTCTTGATAATAGTGAATCACTAACAAAGATTGACCTAATCAGTTTTTAAAAACAGTAATCTAATAGTGTAAACGTATATCATTATCCAGGTTCAAAGTCTTTACTATGTAGAGGTCCATATGTAAAAAACTATGTAAAATTATGAGTTATTCTCATTTCAGCTATGCGCAAATTTTGTTCGTACAGACCTTATTTTAATACCTTACTTTCGGCACAGTTACAAGCAAACATCGGTGCAGTACCTAAAATCGATATCATCGGCTTCATAGGAAGTGCTATTTCTTCGTTTCCGGAAATAGCAAGCAAATTCATTTCCGATGAGAGTACTATATTGTGACGTATACGAGTAACTTTTATCGGTATTTTGGGCGTTCGTTTGACGGAAAGAGTCTACATTTTGGTAAGTAGCTGTTAATCTGAATGCTAGGTGTAAATTTTGGTAGTAGGTTCTGAATAATAGTTAATTAGGTATTCTTAAATAGAATAGAGTGGAAATATTTTAGAAACCAGTTATTTACTGATAGTTATCGCTGGTAAAATTAGGAGATAACAGACGTATTTTTATATACCAAAGCTTGTGAAACAGGCCACTATCGTAATTAACGCTTTGAAGTAAACCTGTAAACAGTGTTAAATAGAATAAAATTTTATTTGTAATAAACTTGACTGATCTTTCGCGATTTGCATTCAATATTTTTTGTAAAAAATGAAACTATGAGGTATTAGGCGATGTAATAAAATGAAGACCAAAATAACTTGTGAAATATGTTTGTTAGTTATTACTTCTTTCACAGAACAACGAAGCTCAAAACATGGGTATAATTAGAGGTTACTTTCCGGGGAAAAAAATTGATTCCTTTAAAAAACATGATGGCTGTGTGAAATTCACTTACAAAAATTTTTTGCAAGCGAAATAAAGTAATTTGTATTATGTAGCACAGTCTAACGCGAGTAAAGCCGCGAGCAAAAGCTAGTGTAGTATTATAGTCGTTGGTGTCTGAGCCAAAGTAAAACGACACAAAACATAATATAGGCCTTAGCTTCCTAACTATACACCTTAGTCAACGTATACTATTATGGCTTCTGGCAACTCAATCTATTGAAGGGTAAGGCAGATTTAATTGAGCTAGTCACAAACTTAAGTTTAGGGGTCAAAGTATTACCGATTGTGGTACAACTTCAAACAGCCTCGGAGAATATACAAGACAAGCTGAAATTTGTCACTGACCCGACCCCGTAATTGGCAGAAGTCCCGTGTAAGCAATTAGGACCGGCTCGCTAAACTCTAATTGCTTATAATGGAATGTTTAATCTATACGAAGTGGTTAATTAAATCGGTCCATTTAGTCGGCACAAACATTCCCTTTCAAGGAAAAAATCAATGGCATCGCTTATCGAATACAACTAATTTGGACTGATCTTGTTCGAATTATTCAAATGCTGGGCGCGTTTGCGCTTAAAATATAACGTCAATAACAGTGTTTGAACGTTCGAGTCTTTACTAAGAAATGGTGGACCGCTTCCAGAATAGTAATGATATTATCATTTTTATCGATGTATTTTTTAGGATCATAGGTAAATGATGAGAATACAATCGAGACAAATAAAAAAATAAGATTATTCTTATAAAAGTATTCGCATACCCTACGTATTGTAATCGGTTATGTCCCGGAATCCGAGATAGCGGATATAAAATGGATCTTTACGAAGAATTTCATTCAAGCTATCTAAAATTTTGATGATTATGTACAACGTCACACCTGTATATTATTCCATATAAAAATAGTTGAAACAGAAATTTGATCGGTAGCTATTGTTGCTAAGTTTGTCATTCATTCATTATGCAGGATAATGTAGAAATAACGAGATTATAATTTCTTTATACTACTGTTGACTGAAGTTATTACACGCAAATTTAATGTACTTAATGTCAATAACTAATTAAAAGTTGCTTTTAAAGTCTAATAATTGACAACGATAATCCAAAATGTTAACTAAGCTAACAGTTAAGCATACTTTTTAATAGACAACGTCTTTTATGAACTTCGTTCATATTTCAAACATTAAACTTATCACCTTACCCCACGGTTTAAAGAAACCTGTGGAAGCGGAAACATAAGTCCTTTCGAAACGTAACTCTTTTTGTAAGTATTCACGTAATGACGTCATCCGCCGCTTTTTACCATTTCCGACACTTAGGGTGTGTTCTGCATTATAAATTATTCATAGTCACCTTTGAGGTCGCTTATCGAGTGGGCCGCCTCGCTTGACAGTCTCATCGCATCGCATGTTTGATCTGAATAAGTAACAAAGACAGGGATGTCTGATTGGGACGCTGTTTGGCACTCAACGCATGTGCTGATAAATCAGCGTAAAAAACAAAAGATTGCGAGTGGTCCTGCAGCTTTAACATTGGATAAATATTATGGTTACGTACTTCGGCTCGATTTTCGCTTATTCTTCGAAGCTTAAGCGTAGACTTTATCGCATTAGAATACGACTTGATGGATTTTAATAACTTCTATGATATAAACCAAATGTGAGAAAAACCAAAAACAAATAGAAATCGCGTAAACAAAAAAGGTGACCACCATGATTTTCTTCTAAAGATATCACAAGATATATATACAATGTAGGTACGTTAACTACGTTAGATTAAATTTCTAACAGCGCTTTTGAAAAGATCATCATTTTCAAAAAAGAATGCACCCGTAGAAACATATTCAGTAAAAGTATTTTTTTCCCTTTCAAACAAACAACGTACTGAGGTATAAGTAACAAAATAAACTAAATAATAAGTATTATAAACTGAACTTTTTTGCATTATGATTTATGAGCAATGAATCAATAAGTAGGTAGATAACGCACGTGGTAAAGTGCACCACTGCAAAATATCATAAAAGAATGACAGATGGTATTTAAACTGAATAAAAAATACAATACAATACAAATACTCTTTATTGAACACCACAAATCAGTACAAAACAATACAGAAACAAATATATAAATATGTCGAATAGTAGAATAAAATTAAAAAATAGGTATTTTTTGTAAAACGATAGCTTGCATGTTATTCCTCACTTTCAACAAGACCGCAAAAAAATGGCAATATGTTTCATTGCTATCTAAGGACCTACCTAATTAAAGACTATGTGAGGACTACGAGGCTTATTGTGAAATTTAAAAATGTTCTTTACTAATACTGTACTTGTTAAGAACTAATGCCTTAGAGAAAATATATTTATTTGATCTGCAGAACGTTCGTCTAAAGTTAACAGAAATCAAAAAGATGCTTTTGTAGAAACAAATACAACCTAACCTAGGTACCTAAATAAATTGGGTTATGTTAGCACGTGCTAAATACAGATGTAGTGAATAAAGCTTTCATATGACATTTCGTTGAATTCTATTCGGTTTAAAATTTTGACAACATGTTATTAAAGTTGCGTATACAATGTAGTTGTCAGATTAAATTGTTTTTATAAATTATATACCTTTTACTCTGTCTACCCTGTAAGGGATAAAGACGTGGTTTATGTATGTATCAGTTCTTATATTGTTGAATTTGAAAACTACCCCAGTACATACTCGTATGACATGGTTTTTAAAATTTATCTCGGCACATACCTCTTTTAATAAACTGCATAAGTATAGCCTTCGTAGAGCGTTTCAAAACAGAACTGGCTTTCTGCAACCGGTCACGTCCTCTTTCTGGGTCATTTTCCATTCTATTTCCAGTTTGCTCGCCACTGGATATCCATAACTGGATTCTATGTTTACTATTTTGGTACATTGGCATACTAGTTTTTACATATTGGAATATCTCTTTGGCTAGTACCTACCGGTGAAACTCACAGCTTTTAACAGCTCATTTCCTGTCCTTAATTATTTAATTTAATTTAAACCTACTGAACTGAAGCTTCTGAATATTTACGACCACGCCAGAGGGCATTCAGGTGTATAATTTTCCTATGACATTAACATTTACTTGTTAAACAAGGTCCACGTTACCTGTCGCGACATTACATCCTGTCGGTTCAATTTGGTTTACACGCCCTGATGATATTAAGGATAATACTACTTGAGCTTGCTACGTTTGACACCTTAATTTGGATTACTTCTTGTAATTAAACCTTTCTTTGGACACTCCGTAAGATACCTATCTAGTAACTCTGCCAAAAATATTTTGTCGGAAAATCGTTTTTACAGTTAAGCAAGCACCTTAATTTTAATAATACACTATGTTTTAAAAATAATCTGGAATACTACCGGTAGCCAAGTTAGTTCAACTAACCTCCGTATGTGTTACACGAATTTTTAATTGTGTTTACCGAAATATTTCCACGCATTGGCCGATGTTCAAAGCGTACGTCAAAGGGGTGACTTCATTTTTAATCCACCATGACAAACCTGTACATGAGTGTTTAACGAAAACAGACAGCCGTGTAAATATTCCAGAATAAATTTAAGACACCTCGTATATTATTGTAATAGCTTCTGCCCGCGCCTTCGTCTGCGTAGAATTATACATATATAAACCTTTCTGTTGAATCACTCTATTCATATATATCTATATCAAAAACATCTATAGTTACATCCTTATGCCACAAACAATGAGGTCGGTGACTGTCTACGCATCGCCTGGCCGCGCCAGCCACGGGTGGCAGCACTAGGCGCCACAAGCGCCAGCGCCCTCTACAGTTTTTTCTTCTCAACTCGGCTCGCGCACGCGACACTTTGGCTACATTATTTTATTAATGATTTGTATCTTTTAAAGTCATTACAACCAGTTAATGTACATTCTAGAATTTTATTAATCGCTGCATTAGGGCTAGAACCTACAGTGACACATTATATTTGTCATTATGGTTGTATCGATACTTATGCCCTCGACTGTACAGTGCTAATGTGTTTGACAGTTGCCGTGTTTCGAATAAACACACATGAAAAAATACATTATTGGGAAGAGCGAGTAGTTTGGACAGTGATGCTCGATGCAACTGTTGCACTTGCCCTCGATCTTAACAACATAATTTTTCATTCAGGCTCAACACGGCAGCTGCCAAATACATGAAAAAACTAGAAGCACTGTACTTTACAGTATTGGGTAGTAATTGACACAAATTTCATTCCCGTTTCCGATTAGTGAACATGTCACGATTTAAGCATAACGTAGGTACGCGTTTCTACATTAATATGTTAATGGTAACATGTTAAACATGGCACTCGCAATAACATTAGTCACAAAGACACGCGCATGTTTGTAATGCTCACTTAGTGAGAAATATGGGCGCCATTAGATGGGCTGTAGATTTCCGAAAGCGGTCAAGTGTGATCGCAACCATGCGTGTCCTTATCAGTTAACAATTAAATAGCTGAATATTTCACACGATACAGTCATGAGGGAAAATATTTCTTCATATCGTTGAAAAAACACTTCAATCTTTTTGTATGATGCGATGATTTTGACACACGATAAATTGATAACGACCTAATTTTTGACATGGGTTATTTGATCGTTTAACAATTAAAGCATTACAAATCTAAAGAAGTGTTTTATGTACAATAAAGAGTACAAGAAAGATACATACATTATAATTTATCACAAGTACTAAGCCTTTGTGGTTATTTATTGAAACAAATAATTTACATGCGTATTACACCACTGTTCCGCAACATAATTGAAAAGGTTAAGGGCACACTGTTCACCGAAGTATAGGCGTTCGACGTGGGCTATATTTGAATATGGCGTTTCATGTCTTGACACTTAGATGATTGCAAACATCTGTAGGTATATATGCAAAAGGTAACCGAGGCTGAGTGATCGATCAACGCACAGCTGAAACCATAGAACGAATTGCGATGAAATTTAGCACGTAGATATTACTAACTCAAGACGTAAGCATCTGCTAAGAAAGTATTTATACTCCGGTCAATTTAGACATTCGAAGTTACCAAAATTCCCACCAAGCTGAAAAGCGGTAAGATTGTTTAAAATATCATTAAAAACAAAATTTGAAAGTTCCCCATCTTTCCCCTGTAAGGAAAAAAATTTATTCAAGGTCAAAGGTAAAAAAAATGAGTCGCGATTTTCAGCAAAACGGTAAGTTTTATCATAAAAATATTTCAAACATTGTTGTTTATTATAGATCATAAAATTATCTACAAAAATTTAATTAATACTTTTTTTTCTACGAGCAACCGTTTTTGAGATATAACGATTCAAAAAGTTGTAAAAGTTGTAATTATATTCTGACACGTAACGATAACACTACATTTATTTTGCTAACATAAGCATACATGTAGAAGCCTAGTAGTTTGTGGCCTCTCAAGCAGAGGGTCGTGGGTTCGAGCCCGGGCTCGCACATCTGAGTTTTTTGGAATTTATGTGCGATTACATTTGAAATTTACCATGAGCTTTTCGGTGAAGGAAAACATCGTGAGAAAAACTGCACACGTCTGCGAAGCAATTCTGTAGTGTGTGTGAAGTTCCCAATCCGCACTGGGCTCGCATGAGAACTATAGCCCAAGTACTCTCATTCTGAGAGGAGGCCTGTGCCCAGCAGTGGGACGTATACAGGCTGGAGATGAAGCATAATGGGGGCTATCGCGTGTGAATTTGCCACTAGAGGCGCTAGTGTCGCATGAGGTCCAATAACATTCACTTTTCGTTGGTTTTAGCGGTCTTCGTGACATAAATTATAATTTCTTTCATTTACCTGTTGAAAAGTGATCTCCTTCCTGAAATTATCGCTTTGAAAGCGGATTTTTCCATACAAAATGGAACTGCATAACGATATAAGAAATAATAATAATAATAATTGGACGGTACGGTCGGCATTTGTCGGGCATGCCGCCGTCCTGGAGAGTCAGTCAGGCATATTATTTCTGGTTGTTCTAGTCTTGCTAACGGCGAGTACTTGCACAGACGTAACCTTGTAGCCAGGATTATTCACCAGCAACTTGCTCTTTTATTCGGTCTTGTGGACTTCGAAGTGCCCTACTATAAGTACACACCTGCACCAGTTTTTGAAAATGGTCGTGTCACGCTCTATTGGGATCGATCTATCATCACGGACAGGACTATTGTCGCCAATAAACCTGATATCGTGCTGATAGATCGGTCGAAGCGCCAGGCAGTGCTCGTAGACATCACGATCCCCCATGACGTGAACCTCGTGAAGGCCGAGAAGGACAAAGTCAGCAAGTACCTTGACTTGGCTCACGAGGTTACCGCCATGTGGCCTGTTGATTCCACGATCACTGTCCCGATAGTCGTTTCGGCAAACGGTTTAATAGCGAAGAGCCTTGACCATCACCTTAAAAGGCTCTCGCTAGGTGGTTGGGTCAAGGGCCAGATACAGAAGGCGGTACTCCTGGACACGGCTCGGATAGTCAGGAGGTTCCTTTCTCTGTCGCCCTGACCACCGGTAGCTTATGCCTCGCCTCGCTGCCGGCGGTACCCTAGGTTAGGTTTTTATAATGTTTTTATATTTTGTATTAATATTGTTTTATTACTTTTTATATGGATATTGTAAAAACCTAACTTGAGACAAAAATAAATATACAGAATAATAATTTATTTCAGACTAATTACTATGATTATGATTATTATGATTATGATGAGTGATAATGATGAGTGATTATGATGATAATTATTTATAATTAATAAACTTAAAGAGTTTCAAGATTTAAAACTTTGTGCCGGCGCCAATTTTATGTCGCCTTTGACAGCTATTACCTCTGGACCTTAGTCAACAGTGGCGCCAACTGGTGAGCAAAAAAACGATAGTCCCTAGTAAGTGAGAAGAAAATGAGAAAGCTCTCGCGAGAATTCTCGTTGAACTTAAGATTGAATTGTAATGAAATTCGTCAAGCCCTAAGGCAATCGAATTAATTTTGTGCTGCTGTAGCGCCACGCTCGGAAGCGGAGAACGCACATTAAAAAATAACCTTAAATTGTCGAGTAGTTGTCGATAAAACAGCAATTTCATAGGTAAAAATCCAATACCCGGTTAAATAACAGTAATCATTCAGTTTGTAGGTATACACCCACTTCTGGGCGTAAGGTTTCTTACAAAGATGCTGGATGTTACAGTTCCCACGATAACTCAATGTGGATAGAGGTTACCGCGTTCTACACACATCGCTGCGTTCACTCGCAGACGTGTGGGAGGTTTCCTTGCCACATTTGCCTCTGCCAAAAGTTCACGATGTAATCTTCTACCGTATCACAGAGTAAAAAGCTATGTTTCGAAACAAACTTCGTCCGTAAATTCAGTGCTGTAGTCGACTGTCAACCATATGGCTTGATCCTTTCACCGTCGGTCATCAGCTAGGTAAAAGCCGTGGTAGCCTGAGGTAGTGGTTTGACCTGTGGCCTCTCAAAGCAGAGGCTCGTGGGTTCAAATCCAGGGTTCGCACCTCTGTATTTTTCGGAATATATGTGTGAAATTACATTTTAAATTTGCCATGAGCGTTTTGGTGAAGGAAAACATCGTGAGGAAACCTGCACACATCTGCGCAGCAATTCAATGGTGTATGTGTGAAGTTCCTAATCCGCACTGGGCCCGCGTGGGAACTATAGCCCAAAACCCTCCAATAACTGGAGGAGGCCTATGCCATGAGGCACGCCGAATTACGCAATAATGTACGCAGTAATTGTAGCGAAACATATTAAAAGGGGCTATATAATCTATTTATATAGGAAGGAAAAGGAGCGAGTGGGTCACCTGTTGGTAAATGAGCACCGCCAATAATGGACACCAGCAACACTATTACAGATGCGTTGTCAGCCTAGAGGGCTAAGATAAAATACCTAATGTGCCAATAAATTCACCGGCTTTCTTACTCTCCGCAGTTGTAGCAATACTGCTTGGTGAAACGATTAGCAAGCAAGATAAAATAAAGCTCACGAAATAAATTCTACCTTACCACAGAGTTGACACTTATATTTTACTGGCAACGTTCGCACGGGTGCAATCAGTGTTTCTCTATTATATTTTGCAAGAAAAACCGCATCAAAATCCGTTGCGTAGCTTTAAAGCTTTATTTTTTTTTTAGTAGTGAGCCCTAATGTTTTCAATGTTTTTAATGTTTTTATTGTTTTTCATGTTTTTAATGTTTTTTTTTCTCTCTGTTTTTCGTTGCTATGTATAAGATAAGTTTTTGTAAAATTCGCATGCTATTTTTGAGTAAAGTTATTTTGGTTTGGGTTAGGTACCATCAAACCTGGAGGCGCCAAACGCCTCGTACGGGGAGGGACGGGGGCGAGTCCAACCTTGTACCTGCTGTTCGCCCCGGGCGGGGAACGGAAGGGCGAGCCTCATGCTGGCGGCGGGCGAAAGCCTGCCGTCGAAGCGGTGCGTTCCGCAAGGGACGCGATCGCGGAGCGGAGTGACTTCGGTCATTTTCGGTCGGCACGTAACCTGGTCCGTAGGGCCGGGACCGTGGGCCGCCTCGTCTTTTTCAAGATAAGGGGGCCGCGAGGAGAAAACCTCTATAAAAATCCGGAGGAGCGACGTGACCTCGGTCACGGTCGGACGCCACGTAAACCTGGTCCGTAGGGCCGGGACCGTGGGCCGCCTCGTCTTTTTCAAGATAGGGGGGCCGCGAGGAGTAAACCTCTATAAAAATCAACAGGGCGGCGTGATCTCGGTCATGTCGGCCGTCACGTAACCCCGGCCCGCAGGCGCTGGGAACGTGGGCCGCTGAGGGGGCTACGAGGAGTTAACCTCTTTAAAAAAACAGACGGTCACCGGCGGGGGAGGGCGGGGATTCCGGAACCCGCATTCAACGGTGCCGTCGCCACCTGCCCCATCCCGGGGCGGCCAGTGGACGTTGCGGTGGTCACGGTGTTCGCCCGCAACGCCCGCAGTTCAAGGCCTGGAGGGAACGTGTGTGTTTTTAGACGGTAGGCCTCTCCCCTCCTTCCATAGGGAAGGCAGCGGCGAGATGGAGAGCCCGTCATACCTCCGTTCGTATGCTGCCCCGAGCGCGGAGATGCATAAGGCGCATTTTCCACACGTTAAAAAAAAAAAAAAAAAAAAAAAAAAAAAAAAAGGGTTAGGTACCATGTTGCTGCCCATTTTTTCCGATCCGTTGCCACATCTACCACAAACTCTTGATGGGAATTGGTTTAGAGTGCTGGCTATGTCTACTGCACTACGTTCTAAATATTTGATTTAAATTGTGTCTGTATCTGTTTTTTTCCCCAATAAAGAAAATAAATAAATAAAGCTCAAAGCATACATAGGGACAGACAGACAGCGGAAAGCGACATTGTTATATACTAATGTAGTGATTATCTAAGCAAAAACGCTGCAGTCGGCCGTTCACCGTCCGCCATTACGCTGTCTCGATGATTGTGCTTGTAATTTGATCTACAATACAATACAATACAATACAATAACTCTTTATTGAACACCACATATAACAACCAAAACAGAAAAAAGGTATACAGAATATTACAAGGTAACAATAGGCGGCCTTATCGCTACAGAGCGATCTCTACCAGGCAACCATAATGGACTGGAGAACAGAACAGATCTGAGCAGGTGGTCCAATTCAGAATAGAATCTAGTATGGCTATGACGGATATCCATAAACAGCAACTTTAACAAATTGTTGTTTGAATCCTAGATGTCATCTCTTGGTATTTCCTAGTGCCCGTTCATATCGCGTCGACATCCACTGACGTCGAGACACTTGACTCCGTAGAGTATCTACGAGCGAACGGGTTAAGTAATGGTGGTTAGTCAGTCTCAGCGCTGAATCCTTGGATGGGTTTATTAAAAGATCCTGAATATTCCCCTTCTCATCTATACGCCCACAATTATGCTAAACGTGGCCTTTATGTCTTGTAATCTTAGGCTCTGTCAACCCCGTAAGGGATAAAGGCATGATTTTATGTATGTATGTCTTCTTCTTATTTGTGGCGTATCGAGTCGCTATAGCGACGACAACTTTGCCAATGTCAAAGTAATCAAAATGTAATTAAAAATCTTGTGACAAAATGTCGGCAACGTTGTACGGTAATACGTTCAAAAGACCAACTCCCCCTCCCCCCCTGTCGGGCTCTTGGCCAACGGTCAATGATATCCTTCAGAAATTGCCAGGAAATCATTAGCCGATGCCCAGGGTGCGCCGGACCAAGCACTGCTCTTCCCCCCAGACGGATACAAAAATGAAACGCAGCTCTTGACCACACGTGGAGATAACCCGACTCGCACCCCTATGTATGTATGTATATCCTGAATATGCACTGTGTCTTTAAATTGGTCCGAAATGCTGTAGCAGATGGTTGAATCTACCCTTCGCCTCAATAAAAATGCAATAAAATGCTCAATTTTAATACCAACATGTCCAAATTGATCCACGGGAGTTTGTAATTGTGTCGTACAGACACATCATTCAAACAGATGACGCTTAGCGACAAAAAATTCGCATAGTAACAAAGGTCACGTGACGGTCGGTAACAGGTAGAAAAATTCGGAGACTACCCACCTGCTATGGGTGGTGTAGTGGTATAGCACGCGTCACGGAATGACGAGGATCCGGATTCGATTCCCGGCCATAGCTTTACTTTTCGGATTTTTCTATGTGTTCTGATTTTCACAGACATTTAGAAATTTTTTGATCAACATTCTTTGGACAGGTGCTCTCCTGGACGTACGACTTTTGATAGAGCTTTAAAAAAGCCGATTCTATTGTTAGAATGTTTCTGACATAACGTGAAAATTCCAGAAAAACACCGGAAATTTTACCCTCGGTTCCTCCAACATTACACAGATACAACATAACCGGATAGCGAATCGCAGTGCCGTGAATGAATGAACCCGTTTCCGTTGCGATAAAATAATAATGTTTTTTCTGCAGTATATTGCCATGAATACGAATGTGAGAAATATGGTTCCAAATGGTGTACGTATTTTGGTATCTAATCTATGCTTATATGAAATCGTTTCATTTATTTTTGACAATTAGATTGTAACTCAACTTGAACTTAGAGCTATAAACGTGTCTTTCTACCCTCATCTTATACTGGACAGAAATGGTGCGATGGTGACTACAAATGCGTTAAACAATATGGTCTCAGGAGTTGTTCACTTCAAACTTTGTCAACGTATTGAGATAAACAACCGTAACTCTATTATATTGTATAACCGTAATAACCCAAGGACCAATTTTTTTTCAAAACAATCATGAGCACAAATCTAAAAAATAATGAAGTTGTTGTTCTATGTTCATGAGGTTCATGCAAAAACTGATTTTCAGCTTCCCGTCTCTACCTACTTATCACTATAATGCAGTATAACCCCTGGAGTGTAGTTCTATTGTCAATCATAGCAACAATTACTGTCATGGGATCAAAACCGGTGTAAAATTTAATTTACTTCATCAGCTCCATGCGCCATGCCAGCAGAGAGCTGTTCACAACTTAGGGTATTACAGGTCCATAATCAGTAAACTTTGTAACGCTATCCTCTATTATAAGTTTGCTCGTTAATATCTGATGTTGTGTGATTAATTTCGGTATTTTTATCGGTAACGTAGTAGTTTTAATTTGGAAATTTTATAAAAAAAAATTAAACCAGCCGATTAAAAATCGGGCTAGCGCACTGAGACTTTTGTACACATTAATAATACAGCAAAATAGTAGTAGTTTCATAGTACCTATTGCTATGAAAAACAAAGTTATTGTATGCGTATCAGTATTTTTTGACTTTTTTCTTTATCTGTATTGTGAGGCCTGAATTTTTGGTTTTATTTTTGATACTGGCAGTGATTGACTTCTTTCCAAATATTCAACGATACATATTCAATCCTAATAGGTACTATTCGAAACGCTACACTCTTTTACCGTTTTGTTTCCTTGAAACTTAACTCCACAATTTTTAGTAAGTGTGTTGTAAAATTATTTATTCAGCGCCATCGAAATATTTACTTCTAATGATTTATCTTTTACTAGCGCTTTAAAAAAAACAGTTTTAACCCTTTAGGGTAACCGACTATCATCATCTCTAATCCTGTAGCCAAGCAGCAGTGCTTGCGCTGCTGTGTTCGGGCTTAAAGAGTTGCTAAATTATTGAATGAATCTTGTTTAGAAACAGAAGTGCTGGTTTTCGAGTTTTGCATTAACAGGGCCTAACACGAATCTCGTAAGTTTGTTTTCCGCCGGAACATTAAGCAGTTTACTTATTATATTACGAACTAACTTCAAGGTGTAATTGTTTGCGCGTCCTCTCCCAGTAGAACAATCAAAAGCGTTATTAACATGCAAAGTTGATTTGAGCATTTTGGCACTGAAAAATGCGGCGACAATTTTTACGTATACTTATAAAATAGACGTTTTAATGAGTATAAATAACTGCACACCTATCTTATATCTAAAAGTTCTTTAAAATACATTTTGTACCTCATATTCCTGGATGACCGTAACGGACCGTCGATAAATAAGTTGACTTAGCATTCGCATTAAACCATCAATTTAATATAATACGTATAAAACACAATTTTTCTCACAAGTAATACAGATTATATTAAATTGATGGGTTAATGCGAATGCCAAGTCAATTTATTTATTAATAACATAAACGATTTTTAATTTTGATATGGGCATTATATGTTGTTAGGTTAGCTAATTACGTAATAACTTAAGACAGGAGGTCTCTTTAGTAGGGACTGAATAAATTATCCGACTTGGTATCACATGCATCTCACAACTTTTTACGGTAGAAGAACTGAGTTGCGAGACTTGGTTTTTTTACAAGTTTTGTTTTGATGGGATTCATTTTTACTTGTACCTATTTATTACAAGTAAAAAATTTTGCATGCATGCTATCTACAATCTTTGTAGATATCAAAATTATTTTTAACTAAGTGTAATTTGTAAAAGCTTTTGTTTGATGTAATTGACAATGCGTATTTTTCCAATGTCAACGTAGACATCATTGTAAGATTTAAACGGTTCATCTGTAAAATAAAATACTTCTTTGGAACACAGACCTCTAGCCGACGTTTACTCGTACACACTACCATTTAGTTAAATTAAATTAAATTAATTCACGTTTTTTGCGTGGTACATCTAAGATCTTTTTGAGAACATGTCTTTTTCTTTTTCAGTACGCTTTGAATTGCTGTTAAGCTTTGAATTGTTTTGGAACTCAATATCATGGTTATTCATAAGAAATTATAAAAAGTCCCAGCTCATCGGACGATGAAGTTTCGTTGGGGAAATCGTCGACAGCACTTGTCCCCGTTGTTGGGCGCCCTACTTCAGCCCGAGTGGTAGTGTACTCGAGAACATAAATGAAAAAATGGATAAGATAATTTGAGTATTGCCGGGTAAAAAGTGATTTAATAAGTTCACCTTCACCTATGTGTTCACCTTGCAAGTTTACCTGCCATGCTGGTCTGGAAGCAAAGAAAAAACGTAGAATGTACCAGTTGCTTCTCGTCCCGCGCAGATAATAAAAGCAAAGGGAACGAGGGAACAGGCAAAAATCTTAGGAATCACGTTATATAGGCGATACGGCGAGCAACCAATTGCTATAATATTGATTCCCCTTTCCACCTATACATCCACAATCATGCTAAACGTGGCCTTTAGGTCTTGTTACCAATATAACCAAACCAATAAGATGTCTAGCAAAATGTTAGTGCAAACGAAGTTATATCTTCCAAGCATCTCTCTCTGTGCGGTATTCTTAAATGACTTATGCGAACTGTTTTATGATTGTACTGTATATTGTACCGATCTTATTCTGATGATATACACTGAAAGTATATTCTAACAATAGCAACGATTTTCACGGTCATGAAACTCGACCCAATGAACGCTCCTCAAATAGAAATGGACCATAAAACGAAATTGGATTGCGAGATTGTCCACCTCCAAAGAAAGACGTCAAAGTGTCGCTTATCGCTATTCCCTTTCACCGTCAATTTTATGCACGGGAATCTTGAACTAAATCATTTCAGTGTTTAAGATTTATATGCTTAGAAATATGACTACTGAAAAAGTGGCTTCTAGATAACGTTTTTTACAGTTACGGTAAATTTTTTGATTTGCCACTCGCAGAACAAATAGAAATAAGCATGTAATGCCTGTTACCAAGAATAAATTTTTCATTTCATTTCATTTATGTATTGTTAAGGTATGTGTAGAAATCTTATCTTACTTCGTCTCTTTCTTACAAAGTGTAAATTGGAATCGATTTAAACGACTGTACACACTACTTTTAACTCTGCAATTGCTACTCTTACTATGCATAGCATAATATAACTATGACAACTCCGATGACTGCGCCCGCGCCGCCTAGTGCCGTGTAAAAGTAAGAAAAAAAACTATGAAAGTACCGATTTATGATAATGATAATGATAATGATAATTTATTAATTTACAAAGAATATGGTATACAATAAACAGTTCTTAAGATATAACACGCTTCTCATATTCTGTCGCTATCGACGTGTAAAATAGTCATACAGCAATAATATTTAGTTTGAAAATTTAAAACATTAAACAATAATGATAAAAATGTAAATGTCCAGTCTCTTTAGGTAAAGAACACCAACCAGTTGTCTACCTATCTAATAATAAATGACTACAGTTTCTGTGGGAACAGTCTTGAATAAATGCCTCCTCTTTTCAAGAAATACTACCTGCTTTCACGCATTCATGTGGCGGCTGCCTACTCGCTGCGATGGCCGACGACCGTCAATTTTTAATTGGAGACATTTCCTTTCAACCAGTTTTAGGTCACGTATCAGTAGCCCCTAAATATGTAACGGGGAACAACATGCGGCCTTCAGTTTTGATTTCAATCAATACGAGTATCTATTAAACTGTCCTGTCTCAAACTAAACAAAAAACGTGTACCTACTGAAATTTTTGAGCTGGATCAGCTGTCCTATATTATGAGTTTCATGCGATGACTATGTTATTGTTTTTCTTAATAACTTATAAAACATTTTCCGACTTTTCTGCGCTATACTTGCTTGACCTTTTCCATTGAAGTTAATCCTACGCATACAAAGTACCGTAAACACCTTCATTTTACTTTTTACTTTTCATCCAACGTTATGCAAAGAATCGTGTTTTATTTTTGTTGCCAGTAAGACACAAAGGGACGCTCTGATGTAGGTTGAGAAAAGTTTTCAGTCACAAACGTCGAACCTTTCTTTTAGTTAATACCGTTGCCTTTTTTTCATTGAACAGTCGAATAAACTGAATGGCGTACCACTGTGGAACCTTTTCTCTGTACATGATATCGACATAGCTCACATCTGCCAAAGAAATTGCTGTATATTTGTCTTTGAAAAGGTTCCACAGAAGTGTGCGATACAGTTTTATTGGTTGTACATAATGTGGCGGACTAGCCGGGAGCGACAGAAATTTTTGAGTGACGCACTTTTTCATTTCCGTTGTGTAAGATCAAAGTATCGAGTCGCTTCCAAGTTTCAAAATAAGTTTACAAACAATTCGATAGGAGAAAGGCCTCAGCTGAAACACACGATATTCGTAAAAGAGGCTTAAAAGTTGGAAAACACGTTTTGCCAAATCCAATCCGTACTTGGAGTGTGCTGATGTTGGAATTTTCTCTTTTACTCAAAATATCCCTAGGAAATTTAGTACTCCTCTTAAATGACTGCCTACAAGGAAAAAGCATTAAACTTATAATCCATTAGGTTCGTTATGGCCTTAATGAATTTGCTTCTTTTCTCCTTATCCGTAGCATTTCGCTTTTATCAGGCTAACTGGATCTGATTCCCCTCTAAATGGGAAATTAACCTCATGCCATTACAGATACGAAACAGAAAACGCTAATAAAAAAACAAACACATTCTTCTATTTTCTTTTGTAGCTGAATCGTGTAGCTTCGATTTCTTTTAAATTCTGTCTAAAGATGATTAAATATTAGTGCTACAACAACTTACCTTTTGCTAAATCTGTAAAAATCCGTAATTTAATGAAGATCCCTTTTGCCGTAAAATATTGAATTTTATTGGACGTAAAACAGAAAACTGTCTTATTTATTGGTGTCGTATAGTCTCCGCGGTCGCATTTTGTCAGTCTACTTTCAATTTCGCTTCTTATTGTAAAGAATGTCACGAAACGAAAACCATTTTCCGCTTATCTGAAGCATGAAACACTCTGAGTAACTTGAACCTGCTATAAAAATACTGGCTTTAACTTGCAAAACATTTTTCCTGTAAACAAACTTATACCTTCTTATGTAAAACTAAGACACACTAAAAAGAAAAAATAATTGCATATTCTTCTACAGCTTAATAATCAACTTACATTTTCTACTTATCAATATGTAGGTACGATCTATCTAATGTTGTTACGATTATTGTTATTTCTGGAGTCGGTGTGTTCATCTTAGCTCTCTTAATTAGTATCACTACTGGTAGCCTTCTAGTTTTCCACTTAGTTAGTTTTTTGTACTCTCTGAAATTTTACCTCATACTTTTTTTATGTTAGAGAGGCCAGACAAACGAACTAGTGGGTCACCTGATGTTAAATGATCACCACTGTCCATAGACACCCGCAGCGCTTTACGCGATGCCAGTGCGTTGTCGGCCTGACTGACTGACATAGTGCTCTATCAACGCACAGCCCAAACCACTGGACGGATCGGGCTGAAATTTGGCATGCAGGTAGATATTATGACGTAGGCATCCGCTAAGAAAGAATTTCGATCGATTCTACCCCCAAGGAGATAAAATAGGGGATGAAAGTTTGTATGAAACTTGGTCAATTTTAAACCGATCGGGCTGAGACTTTGCATGCATAAAGCTACTATGACGTAGGCATCCTCTAAGAACGGTTTGCGTAATTTCTGCGGGATAGCGATAAACGAATTCTATGCAGACGAAGTTGCGGGCAACAGCTAGTAAACCCATAATTATATTGTTACCTGCCAGTCATTAATGTAGTCAACAACTTAGTCATGACACAGTAGGTTTTAATAGAGATCACACGAAGCCGTCTACCCGTCACAGAGGCTTAGAGATAATATTGTAGGTACGCAGCGGAGCTGAAAGCTGACATTGTATGGGAAGTGGTGACATATTTATAAGTAAAGTCACCTGCATTGATAGGTGTGTTTGTACTTGAATTGAATAATTTCTGACACCGTATGAAATGCTACTCACAATGAATTTAATAAGAACTTGAAACATGAAGAAATTTTAACCTTTATTATGGGTGCTCTTTTTAAGCCCCAACGTGGATGGCTGTGTGTGTGTGGGTATGTCGATCATAGCTCTCAAAAGCAGCTTGAAGAATATCAGCTTAGCAGCTTGAAGAAGTGGAAATCGGCTTAGCAGCTTGAAGAATATTTAGCTCTCTTTCTAAGTGATGTAAGGCATTTAAAATTTTTATTTACGGTTTGATTACTTGATCAATGCGTGCGAGGTTTTAAATTACTTAATTTAATCTCATTAACTACTAGCTATTTCATAATTAAAGTATTACATCTAAATTCATGAACAAATTGACTAAGGAAACTTCTATATATGTAGGGAAACATTGACTACGCTTATGTGACTCTATTAGTAGCCACAAAGTAGTTCTCGCGTTATTTCCCTCATTTGTTACTTGGCTCAGAAATATCGAGGCGTAAATAATTGATTCTTACCAAGATCTTGACGAAATGGATCGCCCTTATAAATGATCGTTTTTCTTTGATAGTACACTATCAAATTCATTCTTGTTAAGTATTATTAGGTATTTTTTTATTCAGTTTATCACTACGACTGG
Source organism: Pandemis corylana (assembly GCA_949127965.1). Taxonomy (NCBI): domain Eukaryota; kingdom Metazoa; phylum Arthropoda; class Insecta; order Lepidoptera; family Tortricidae; genus Pandemis; species Pandemis corylana. The sequence goes on along the minus strand of OX421866.1, from coordinate 6,445,407 downwards.
TGCGTTTTAATAAAAAAAAATACTAGAAGGCTTGAGTAATTAAAATAAATATTAGAACGAACTCAAAAAGAAAAATATACAATATTAATACGACTATCTACTAGTAATGTTGTGCATACCAAAAACCAACCAAAGAATTGAGACTTGCGCTGCTCTTAGTAAGTGTCATTAGCAAAATTAAGTACGTTAAACAGACGTTGCTGCTCGCCAGTTCTGTTAACTTGAACTTGGCTTGACACGCTGCCGCGTATCTATCTATCTCTCAAACTATTCATGTTCTTATTCGTTATTACTGTCAAAAAGTTTTACTAGGAGTTATACATAATCCCAAAATATTAACACTTATCTTTATGGCATATTCAGGCGAATGGCGCTGTAACTTCTTTTTAATACCTGACCTTTAAATTTTCTGTCCTTGACAGCTGTTTAAGTCGCTTTGGTCAATGTAAGTCGAATGATACCGACGAATTAAACTTCCTTAAAATACAATTTCTGAACGAGACTGAAAATTAGAACTCATAGAAAAATCCGAAAAGTAAAGCTATGGCCGGGAATCGAACCCGGATTCTCGTCATTCCGTGACACGTGCTATAACCCTACACTGTGTAAGCCTTCGAAATGATCTAATTTAACTTTGTAGACAACTTTTGACATACGTAGATACGTTTTTACGTTGTCGTATCCGAACGCGCTACTTTAGTTGCCTACAAAATTCTAGTTGCCTATCGGAAATTACTTATAAAGCTTGCTCGTGAAAGTTCTTCGAAACTCGGTAATAGTGCGACTTAGGTAACTCAACAACCGGAAGTTTTAAATAACGTGCAAAGTTCACGGAAGCCTACAAAGCCATGTAAATTGGTCTGCCTGAACTATTTCAAAATTTTTCAAGTTCTGCCACGATTTCTTTATGACCTTTTTACGGTACTGCCTCTGCAAATGACCAAAGCCTTGGTAACTTGAAAGAAGTAAATCATGCTCATGTTCTTGTCTATGCTACGAGTATGCGTCTTCATTTCAAACAATCTGAACCGTAATTAGGTCCGTAAAATTGGTATTAGTGACTCAACGGACGACCCTCAAAGTTCTATCAGTTGTTCAAAAGTAGAACCAATTAGAAAATATTCCTGGACAATGCTAAGTACAAAGCAAATTCTATAAAAAGTCCCAACTCTGCCAACTGTGTAGTACTTACTTTACAGAGCAAAATCTGCGCCTTTCGTATTTTCCTCTTATTACATTTTTACAATACTTTTCAGATTGGTTTGTGGTCGCACAAAAAGGTACAATTCGATATCCTCAAATCCGTCGTAATTCCTAGTGGAACTATTCGTCGCAGCCGAAATAGGAAATTTATCGATTACGTCGTCTGCGGCCTGTGATTTATTTTTAGGAAATAATCCGCTTGCTGCGCTATTTCGTGGACTGTATTCGCTAAGTGCCGTTAAATGCTTCGAATTGTATGATATAAAACATATTTTGCTCGAGTTATCGCAGTATAATAACTTGGTAGTACGCGGGATTGAATTTTGCTTTTACGTTTTTTGTAGTTGCTTTTGTTCCTTCTTTTAGCGCTCGTTAAATGATTCGGCGTCATTTTGATCATAATAATATTCATCATCTCCAGCCTTTATGCCTCCCACTTTTGGCCACAGGCCTCCTCGTCATCTAGGATAATAATAATATTAATGAACAAGAACATACCTTGCTACTCCGCAACCACATGGCCAAAAGATTACGTGTGCTCGACATAATATGGTTACGGAGTAGCTGTTTACGTTAATTTATTATTCGTTTCATTAAGTTAGCTAGGGTACCAGTACTGACAAAGAACATAGCGAGATTGCTTTATTTTCAAATGTTGTATGATTTTGACCGATCGTGTAAGTAGAAAGTTAAAACCAAAAGACTCTTCAGCTTTACGTCACTTTATTACCCGGTGTTACCGGCTACGAAATGTCATTGAACAAGTGAGCTGATTCTGTCCACTAACCTTTGACCTATTTAAGCCTCTACTGTGACCGTCTGACGTCAATCTGTCTTCTCAAGTGCCAATCTTCAGTCTAATCACGCCAATGACACTGAATGGATAAACAATGTAGTCCCTCTTGAATCAGTTATTGAAATATAATTTCTACTAATACTTTAACGAAAGGCTTTACGCTCATTAATATTAATAAATTCGTGCAAAAATTCTATACGGCCAGCCCAAAAACTTACCTAATTCATTGTAATGCCACGTCCACACGGCGAACCATATTTCAAAAACAAAGCGTTTCGCCTAACATGCGAGTCACATAATTGAATGCAGGTGCATGCAACCTATGCCTTACAAAAAGCCAGCCATGGCACCAACGGACTAGAATTTGTTTTGTGCGGGTCAGAGGTGAAAGAACTTTCGCGTGATCGCGTTGTATAGCGGCAGACTGCAACGCCTTTGATGTAATAAGAAACTACGGCGCAGACGTGGATCAGCAAATTCTGGTTGGATCGAGGTGGAAAAGTTTGCAAGTCATTACCAATCGTTTCAGTATGGCCAATTTCATTCGTTCTTTGTGTAGGATTCAAGGAATAGGCATTACTGGAAGGAATCAATGCTTCTGCACCGGTCTCTGATATTCGTGACGCAAAAAGTGTCATGGCGGCTTTTTTAAGCTCTTATAAGATGCTTTACGCTATTTAACCGCAGTCTATAGATTTTAGCTTTATTGAGTAACTATAAGTCTGTCGATGACAACAGCATTTAATATCCCATATGCTAAGTGTACCTTTTCAGTCACATAATACCTATCGTGCAAATAGTTTGTTGTCGATACGTGTTGATAGATGGAGCTGTCAATCTATCCAAAGTAAGATGTTATGCGAAGAGGTTGAAATGTCAAACACTATGAGATTATTTTGGTACCGTTTCTTACCGCTAGTGGCGCTGTATTTTTCCGTTTTTTGTGTCAAAATTATATACTAAAGGCTCCGTTGATTAGTATTCAACACGCACATTATTACGCGAAACTTTTCCTGAAGTTACGGTGAATTGAGTTTCAGTTCGTCTTAATTATGGGTACGTGCTTATGTTCAAGATATCTTCTCACGTACTCTATCTATAGCGTCATTGGAGTCTGTGAATCGTCTTACACTTGTACTGAAGCGCTGTCAAAGCTGTGGAGAAAGCCAACGTTCAGTAGGTATTCTTTTTTTTTAAACGTCACCTAATATGATTATATCTACAAGTACAATGCAATTATATGTAAGTACTAGCTGTTGCCCGCGACTCCGTCTACGGAGAATTCACTTATCGCTATCCCGCGGGAACTATACGATTTTCAGCTGTAAATACTAACCTATGTTTTAATTTAGGGTACCAACTATCTCCGTTTCAAATTTGATCCAAATCCGACGAGTCGTTTGATCTTGAAGAAGGAACAAACATACACACTCACTCACAAAATTTCACAATTATAATATTAGTAGGATCTTCTAAATACCCGTATATTTTGCTGCTTGAATAACATATTATTGGTATCTTTCTATCAGCTTTTTAATTCCTGTACTAACGTTGAATTTTTCAACAATAAAACCAACTGTAACAGCGTAAGTAGAATATGTTAAACTTACGATCACTAATAATTAGAAAATACTGCCAATGTATGAATTTTGTCATTAATTTACTAGCCCTGTCAAGGAAACGACTGCGCGACACGCAATTTGAACAGCCACACTTTTAATATTTCCTTATTTCCTTGAACTTCTGTTTAAAACACTGACCGCATGACAATGGAATTTAGCTTTCTGTACGCATTGTTTTTTTTTTGTAATGCTATAAAAGAAATTAATATTCACTTTGCTATATTACAATGTTCTGAATTTGTCAACTATCCATCATAAAAATATACTTTCGCGTTTATTATTAGTAGCGTCGCGTTTTTTATAACTTATAACACAAAACATGCAATGCGATCGATGCGATGATTTCGCCAATGTCAAAAAAATCTTGTGGCAAAAATGACAGCAACGTTGTACGGTAGAACACGGTCAAAAGACCCCTCCCCCGCCCCCCCCCCCCTGTCGGGCTCTTAACCAACGGATAATAATATCCCTCAGAATCTGCCAGGAACTCATTAACCGATGCCCAGGGTGCACCGGACCAAGCACTGCTCTTTCCCTCGGACGGATCCAAAAACGAACCGCAGCTCTATACCACACGCGGAGGTAACCCGACTCGCACCTCGGCTCGCAATGTCATAAAGCTGATTGTCATATTCACTTGTTATGTCAAATTAGTCACTAAACCTTAGTATGGTACAGATATTTCTTGGTCGCGAATACCTACGTATTTATTTGTTCCTCGTAGAATATTTCCATTCACTAATTGCCTGCTTAATGAGACTTGGAATTGTCGATTAATCGCACTGTGCACTGAAACAAAAACAGTTCGTACAAATCTTCGTACATCCATCAGGAGGGAGGCCTTTGTTAATTTATAGACATCGGATTTCCGGAGATAGTAACGTCTAGCCGCCAACTAATTTACAGTCTTTAGAGAATAATACGTTGTTCGGCTACTATTGTTAGGTCTTGCTTAAGTTGAATTGGTGGATTCATTCTTAATTTTCTCACGAGGATAGATTAACGCATTCACGCCGGCTACGCATTATAATGTGTTTTCGTGACCTTCGTTCAGTGCTACTGTCACAATTTAACAGTCCTTCGCCACTTATCTTCATGACAATATTTGACAATTACAAGTTAAAAGAAACCTTAATGACACGTTGTTAAAAACAAATGCCATAAAAACTAGCTTTATAGTAAACTGCAAACTTATGACACCGATCGACGTGTTATGCTTTTTAACCGGCTTCTAAAAAGGAGATACGTCTAAGTTTGTCTGTACTTATTTTAGTGGTTTGGCTTCGTATTGCATCTGTATTTGGACTCGACTGAGTAGGGGGTCAAATATATATGTCATTTCGTTGTGTTAATTATTAAACTTTATTTATGGAAGGAAATAACAGTGGTTTTATCTTTTTTTAAGTTTCCGTATTCAATAAATGTACTACATAAAAAATAACCTATCTGTTACATTTGTAACAATAAGTTTACACACGCTTTTAGTGAAATACATTACATAGTATTACAAATAATATCGAACGTTACCTCGTTCTCATTCTAAACGTGCGATAAAGACCTAATCCCCTCTTGGTTGAAACAACTAATTTTTTCCCGCTTTTCCTTAGGTTTACTTATATCATTTATTATTCACAAAATTTTTAGACGCCGGCGAAGATAAAGTCACACGACACGTATATATCCCTGTGACCTTTACCTTCCTCTAGATCTTATAAATTATTCCATATGAACGTACCATTGCATTTATTTTGATCAAAGGTTAGGTTCTCTAGAACGGCTGAGTACTATTTTTATCTCAAGGATTACTTTACTCTTGCTAAAACTGGAGACTTAGCAAAATTAAGTTACTTAGGAACAGATTTTGCATAAACTTTACTAAAGAATATCTTGGCGTAGTAGGTCTAAAATGTTTATATTCAAGTTCTTTTATTAGTATGAAAACTTATATCTATGTACAGTATAATCTTTGTTTACAAAGTATCTTTGAAACTGCGCAACGGATTGTAATGCAGTTTTTGTGTATTTGAATGTAGTTTCAGCAACAGATGAAGTGATTCCTGTGCGGAGACGGGGCGAGTCGCTAATTATATGTAAAACACAGAAACGCAATCAAGTCGTAACACAAAAAAGTGTACAAAATTTAACTTATTCCCCAGAAAGATATATTCTTACCTAACCTTCGAACGACACGAAAAGTGACCCCTAAAAAGTCTATAAAATTGGCTTTTAGAGTGACGGTATTATTTGTAAAGCTACTTTTATAATAATATAGTTATAGTTTATATAGTTCTTGGATGTCCTGATTAACAGTCTCGCTGAAAAGGTAAATCGTTTCAATTAATCTTTCGAGACCAAAAGCGTTCACCGCTATTAATCTTAATCTCTACTTCCTTACAAATCATCTATTCTCGTAAGTCAGTCCCAGCCTGCCTGTTTTTTTTTGTCACGAACTTTCATTATTTTTCTGAAGTTTTGCAACTTGTGTCACTGATTTCCAATGTTTTCTTGACATTCAATGTATTCAAATTCACATAATTGACGAGAAGGTCTTATTATATAAAAATATTTTACAAGCTTTTATTAACCATTAAACATTATTATAGACTACAGGCCCACGTACAAAAAATGTGGGTCATATGAACCACCAGGTGACGTATATAGGACGATATAAGAGCATAAAATAATAAGATTCAGCACTATGCCGTCGCTTGTAAGCTGTCCAACTGGGTGCTAGTGAGAATTCAAAAGTGCAACCCTCGATGTTTTCTCCTTGTCGCATGATTTTTGTACGGCGTTGCGGAATAATGGATTAGAAGCTGTATTGAAACAGTATGAAACTGATGCCGTACAGAATCAAATGACCAAATTTACCCTGGAAATGGTCAGAAAATCAAAAAAAATTACCGACTTTGTGGCGCACCATTTGTACGGCATCAGTTTCATACTGTTTTAATACAGCTTCTAATCCATTATTCCGCAACGCCGTACAAAAATCATGCGACAAGGGGAAAAAATCGAGGGTTGCACTTTTGAATTCTCACCAGCACCCAGTTGGACAGCTTACAAGTGACGGCATAGTGCTGAATCTTATTATTTTATGCTCTTATATCGTCCTATATACGTCACCTGGTGGTTCATATGACCCACATTTTTTGTACGTGGGCCTGTAGTCTATTATTCTTTAAACAATAAAATTAACTGAGTTACGTAAACCAGGGTGACTTCGATTTACGGGGCAACTTTAAAAAGTAGTTGTGATGACGAAATCATTAATTTTTATTTGCGATTTACTAGCAATCGATGTCTTCCTCGATCACCGAATTTTAAAACTATCAGAGTATCCCCAAAATGATCATAGTTACCCCGGCTTACGTACTAGAGCTGGGAAAACGTATAAGATGTGTCTTTAGATCAATAGCCAGCTCGAATTTTTCAGCTAAAAAAACCGTAAATAGTTCCCGTACTCAGCAACTTCAATCGCGGCTGTTACATTAACAAAAGTAAAGCTTCACATTCGCTTAGAACTTCCTCGCAATTCACGTCTATCCTTAGTTTTATATCATCAATCTTAAACCATCAGTTCGTAAATATTAATCCAACTTATCCAAGCGCGCCCTGGCTAACGCCAAGTAGCAACTATTACCAACTAGTCCCAAGAAATACGCAACAAACTTCTTCCGTCTCAATTAACCTGTTACTGACGTAGGTATCCTTGTTCGTTTCTCCAGTACAATACCAGCTTCTGCCCGCGAGTTTGTCTGCGTAAAATTATACATAAACCTACCTCTTGAATCACTCTATCTATTTAAAAAAATGCATCAAAATCCGTTGCGTAGTTTTAAAGGGATACATAGGGACAGACAGACAGCGGAAAGCGACTTTGTTTTATACTATGTAGTGATTATATACAAATAAAGTTTGTGAGTTTGTGACGTTGTAGAGGGTAATCTATGGATTTACTGAAGCAATTTCGAAAATTCTTTAACCAATAGAAAGCCACATTATTTGTGAGTGTTATAGGCTCTTTTTAATTCTGCGCAGACGAAGTCGCCGGCAATAGCTAGTAAGGTATAAACTTTCTTTCTATTATAACATTTATAACAAAGACTGGATAGTTAACAAAATTTAGGTACCTTGTTACGCCACTCTCTATCACTTTTACTTCTTTTCTTCTATGTCTTGGTAGAGGAGGTAATGCTCTCTCTGCAAAGCGCCTTATTAAATCAATTGACAAATACTGATATTTTTGTGAATTACACACAATTGCATGATTCAAAAGATATTGGAGTGAAACAGTATTTCGCAGCAGAATATTTTTATATGCGACATAGTTTCAGCCAATGCGTCCACTCTTGAATATTACGTGAAACAGTCCCTTTTCACTTAGCTATTCTGAGCGCCGAATGGGATTCACGAATATGTTGTCAAAAATCTGCATCTTGTCAAATATACTTACGAGCAAAACTAACGTCACGTAACGTTGCTCGTTAGTTTATATCTCAAATATCTTGTCACCAGACTTAACGTGTCACCGTTTAATATTTTTACAACTTGCAAAAATAACGGACCTCTGTATATGGACTTTTCCCTCCTTTACTATAGCTCAACAGAAAAAAGAAACCTAAATAAATAACAAGATTTACTTTTTTCGCATCTACAATGTTTTTTTTTCTCCTATCTCGTCTCGGTGTAGCGTTTCCTTATTCATCTCAGGTGTCACAAAATTTTAAGTCCTTTGAATGCAAGTTTTTTTTCACGAACTTTCAATTATTTTTCCGAAATGTGTATGTTTATCCCTGTAGAGCTCGACGTTTACTTACGCATGGTTGAAAACCTTTCCAGACTTGTAATAAAAACGTTTGTCACTTGTTTTTTTACAACTACGTCAAACACGAAATCCGTATCCCTTGCGCCATATACACTACGAGCTTAAATAACGAAGTACATTTGGTATGGAATTTCTATGCAAAATGTACCCCTTATCTTGCTCATCAGTACATATTGCCTAAAGCACGAGTTTATTTATTTCGACATCGTAATGATCTGAGATTCCGCGCTGCCGTTTAAATTATCTGTAATGGAATCTAGAGCCTTATTCATCCAACGCGGGTTTTAAATTAAAATGGTTAAATTGTAATCGTTCTGATTCCACGTCGCCGCAGACTTAGTTAATTTACGAAGGGTTATGTGTGATTTTGTGATATTCTATTGTCGTCATGTTACCTATACTTAGAGATAAGGATAAACTTGTGGTCTAAAATTCCACCTAGCTAATACCTTTATCGATTTAATAACAGGATGAAAACTATTTTATATCTAAGAGAATGTGTTTCTCAATATACTCGTACCTACTTCAAATTTATTGCCTGTATTTAGTTAAGGCAGAATTAAAAAAAATCTTTTTTTCACTCACTTGCTTCTCTTCCCGCGCAGATGGTAAAAGCCCATCGAGGGAATGGGCGAAATTCTTAGGAATCATGTTATAGGCGATGTGGCTAGCAACCCATCACTATTTTGATTCCTCTTTCCATTCATATGCCCACAATCATGCTAAACGTGGCCTTTAGGTCTTGTTACCTTAGGCTCGGTCACGTAAGGGATAAAGACGTGATTTATGTACCTATGTATGTATGTGTTTCATCAAATAAGTTATTCAGTCCTTGACAATTCCTTGCCGACGTTGACGACCACATAATCGTCTTATTAACGTTTCAGTGAAAGCTATTATTTTGCGAACAATGTTGTAAAAGAGGCCTGTATTGGAGGATTGGGAAGGATCTTAAATAAATAATGTACTAACGCTGCCAGACGAAGTATATATTTATGCAGCGGGTATACGCCGCGTATGCTTTTGTTATGTCAGAGCAGTGTAGGTTCACCATTATCGTAATTATTTTCTTTAATGCATACCTTTTCTACGGTAACGAATTGATAAATGTTTTTCATATTATCTTTTGTAAAGCGTGCGAGTTCCACTTGTAAATAAAAGAATGAAACTCACACACATACATCACGTCTTTATCTCTTATGGGGTAGACAGAGCCTAAGGTAACAAGACCTAAAGGCCACGTTTAGCATGAACCAAGAGGTCAAACATGGTGTGTTCAAACTTTATGTATTTTGACCTGGGCCTTTACCATGACGTCTTTAATGCGATTCCGAACCCCGTGAAAAAGCCGTGGTAGCCCAGAGGTTTGAACCAAAATTGAATCGATCGCTAACAGATACTAGATGTGTCAAAAGTGACTGCTAAGAATCGGAATTGAATCGTACTAAGACTTCATGGTAAGGCCCCTGCACCCGCAACAGCCTTTAATGCGCAAAACTACTTTTAAAAGTTTTCAATTTTCATCTGCGTTTCCGCTTGACAACAATACTCGACGAATTCCGTGTAGGTACTCAATGGTTTTTTTATATTTCAGCGCCGGTCTACCGTTTTACCCCGTTTGTCCAAATAGTCACCGTGGGAAATCCCTTTCCAGTGAAGTGAGTCCATGCACGAAAATTTCACCAAGGTAAATGCTAGTAACTAATAATGTATGCTAATGAAACACATTCGAGTTGTTATTCTACTAATATCATATATCCGAAAGTTTTTGCACATGTTAATATTTGTGTATAATGTTTGGTACCTACTCGTTGACACAAAAAACGGCCAGATCTCTGGAATAGTACAGAAATAGTAATTAACACAGAAAAGTATTTTTGTCCCGATGTTCTCACGCGTTCGGGGCTCACACATTAAAAATGGCGAAATGACAACCGTTAGGTTTAGAGACATTAAATATGGGGGTGTTCAGTGCAATCTAAATTAATGCCATGATGAGATTTTTGTGCATGCCCGTGGAATTTTGATATACTCGCCTGGAAATGCAGAAAAGTTTATGATAAAAAAAGTTAAAACTGTTGATATCAATTTTAGGAATAGCACAGAAGCTGGTTTTATTATTAGGTCAAAGGTCAGTGAGTGGACCACCAGCCTGTTCGTCAAATGATTCTGGCAGTTGGCTGGAAAGCTGTGGATGTGACTGGCACAGCACCGGGCAAAGTAGCGTGAAAATAGGCCTCTACCCTAGGTGTATGTGGGCTGCTGATTAGGGAGATACTTTTCATCTCGACTTTTCCATTGGACAAGGATTTACATTGTAAAATCCCGTAATTGCAACCAACATATCATACTACGCGGGCAAAGCCGCGGGTAAAAGCTTGTTGTTAATAAATGTTCAATTGCTAGCTGCGTGAATTTAATTACTACCAGTAAAATTACAATTACAATGTTTGCCAGAAACTCTGGAATGAGTTTCGGCGTTATTAAAATTTGGCTCGTTTTGATATTAACGTTTAATTTGTTTATTGTTACCACGTCGGCGCCGGTTACACAGTTGACTAACACATTTAAATTTACTGATTTGCGTGTGAATAACTTCAACAATATTCCTGTTTTCCATTACCAAGCTAAAATACTAAAACTGGAATTAGAGAATTGGCTGAAACTTGTTACATGCTCAGCTTTTGTTTGCAAACACGTTGATATCTAAAAGAAAATGATGTCCTATTGTTCTAATATTGTATTTTTCAGATTGAATTGGTTCCACTAACGACGTTTCATTCAATGAAAAGTTTCCCATTGTGTAATTTTATTTAAAGTTCTTAAAACTTGCTAGCAATTGCTCCTACACGAAATCTGTAAAATATTATAAGAACCGAAGATCAACATCATGACCAAAACAAATCATAATTTTTCTGGGATTTATTAAGTCTAGCTGTTGTCCGCAACTTCGTCTCCGTCCCGTGAGAATTTGCACTTCGCGGTAAAAAGAAAGTAAGTAAGTGATAAAATATCTAACTTTTGCAATAAACTCAGTAGTTCCAATGATTTATCACTGTTTAACAAGGTTGAGTGGCAAATGAGTAACTTGTTTACCTCATGGGTAGTACGCGAGCACCACCTGCAAACAATCGCATCACCAGAGTATTGCAGATGCGTTGTCAGCTTAAAGGGCTAATAAGACGGAGAGCCTTAGATTAAATTAAAATGTCACCCACCGCTGAAAAGCTGCCAGGCGCTCGAATTAATTAATAATGATAGTATGGCATACTAACTAGAGGGATTTCGTTGCTCTATAAATTGTATACCTTTTTCTGTAGCTAGCTCTTAGACTAGAAGAAAAAATGCCTTACGTGCCAGTAGCAATTTGACCGGCTTTCTTACTCCCAACGCAGACACAACAGCAAAAGTACAGTTGCTTGGCGGCAGGATTAACGAGTAAGTAAGACACATACTATACACAGAAAACAAACACACAGACAAACTAGTTTAACCCTTCATAACATTGGTGCAGCCGAATAAGTACGAGGCTATTACTTACCTCGGCGTTCATCTTTTGCCAGTAATTACATTAATCAAACCCATATAAGTTACTGGAATAAATTACTTGAGCATTAAATCCCTAATTTGAAACCCGTATTGATTGATTACCTGATTGCCAATTTTATATCAAATGCAGAATTAATTAGAAAGCCACACGTGGTCTTTTTGGTATGCAAAGCCGCTTAATTTAGTACTTTAGTACTGTGAAATACTTAGATTCAAGCGTTATTTTGCGGAGATCTATGTTGAACTAAATGGGCTCCGCGAAATAGTATGCTTGTATAGTATCTATCGAATGTAAACTTGATGAGGATTGTTAATATTTTCTTTCGAAGAAATGGGATATGCCACTTTAAATTTAAAGGAAACAATTCACAACATTTCAATTTTTTTACCTTGTGTTTTCTTATGCTCAATAAATAGTACTTTGAAAACTAGGAGACCCATATTTTTTCTTTTCGCGAAATTTGTATTCTAAGTTAGTCAAAAATAATATTGAAATCTCGAAAATTTCAAAAACGCTTGTAAGGTTGAATCTACACATTACCTTTGCCTGGGTCATAAAAAAATAAGATAAGATTGATGTCTACATTGTCTACTGGTTGTCACAACGGGTTGTCATTTTGAATTTTTGATTGACGTTTGGTGATTTGATATTGGTTTTTATTGGATTTTAATTATTCGCATTTTCTGGACTGAATTGGAAATAATTGACAACAAAATAAGCCACATAATAAAACAAATTGAATGTTTGCATCCACCCTGACTTGCAGCACAGTCTTCACATTTCACATCCAATATGGTTTCTTGTGCCTCGTTAATGCTTGCGACAACAGAGTACATTTTAGTACGAACTCGGTGCTCAGGAGTTACTCTGCCCTTGATAAAACACACAGCATTCTCTCGTTTACTTCCACATAGCCTACAGAAGTTTCAACGTAAGCATCCCCTGATGACAACAAAACCTTAGCTCCCCGGATTTCGGCAACGTTAAACGAGTCGTTTTCACGCATGTATTGCAACAACATCATTATAATCCACCTTGGGAAGGTTTCGGCTGTCTGCCATGGCATAACCGTCCGAAACTTTCATCAAATCAATTTAATAAATATAACAATGCTTTTTCAAAACAAAACGAACAAACAACATCGATCGGCAAACAACACTGATATTTGACATTGACACCTTTTTGACATTGACATTTTTATTCATAAATAATTAGGAAGGCAAAGGTATACTACGACGATGCCTTACTTCGGATTTTTTGAAGATTTTTGTGAATATTACGTTAAATAAGTAATAAAAAAAATCAAAAAAATATGGAATGGAATACTTAAACACAAAGCTCGAAATGGTTGTCGGTACTTTAGTAATTATTTAAAATTGAAATGTTGTGAATTATATACTTGAAAATAGGGGCATTTCTCATGATATTGATATTATTATAACGTTTACATCACTACCACTAAATAGTATAAAACAAAGTCACTTTCAAAATTCGCATAGTAACAAGGTCACGTGACAGCTAGTAACACGTAGAAAAATTCGAAGACTACCCACCTGCTATGGGTGGTGTAGGGGTATAGCACGCGTTACGGAATGACGAGGATCCGGATTCAATTCCCGGCCATAGCTTTACTTTTCGGATTATTCTATTTGTTCTAATTTTCAGTGACATTTAAAAATTTAAAATCGCTTTCTGCCGTGTGTCTGTCTATCCTTAAGTATGCTAAGAGCTTTAAAACTACGTAACGGATTTTAATACGGTTTCTTTTAATAGGTAGAGTGATTCAAGAGGGCAAAAGTTAGTTACTTATAAAAACATACTATCCATTCTGGTTATAATTTATCACCACAATTCATAGCATAATGACACCCAGCCAAAACCGCAAAGTTTAACAAAATAATTTGACAGTAAATTTATAAAATAATTTGTCCTGAATGACAACAACGCCGAGTCAAAACTACAAAGTGTAGAAAACCGAAATTCTGACTAAATTTTATTCTTGTAGCGTAACGGCGTATTATTAAGAACATTTTCTTGCAAATACCCAAGGGATAGGAATTAATGCAACGGGATCCGTGGCTAGATTAATTTGACGCCCTGTAAATAAATATTTTTCAGGATTTTTTAATTATGTACGCCAAATGTTACAATTGGTCGATGTTTAAAGTGTCCTGCGTCAAAGGGGTGACTCATTTTGAATCAAAAATTACAAGGAAAAACCTATAGAGTAGAGTTAATTTACACTAAGCCAACCAATTGCTGTAAAATTCCGGAATATTTCTAACACGCCTTGTAAAACTGCGCAAACGTACTAATTTTAAATTCAAGTAAGTTGTTTAAGCTTGCTCGTCTGCCTACAGATAAAGTTGTTAAACTTCAAACCCATATTTTGAACCATAATACCAGTTTGTAATCCCAATGGTGTCATTTATAAAAAAAAAAAAAACAATTTGACAGAGTAAAAAGAAAAGGCATAAAAAAAAGTAAAACGGCTCTTCTTGCATATTCAGCACGTTAACCCACTCAGCGTTCCTGCGAAGCGCTTTAAATTAAAATTTCAGTGTAAGCGAGCACAAAATGGATAATAATTTACCAAAAATGATATACCAACAGCCCGGCTTACGTACCTACGTCCAGAAATGCTAACATTCTGACATAAAGAGTTGAAAAAGAAAAGGGTAACTATAATTAAAAAGCCGTGGTTATCCAATGGTTTGACCAATAGCTCGCACCTTTTATTCTTAGGGATTTGTGTGCTAAATTAAATTTTAAATTTCCATGACATTTGCGCTAAAGGAAAACAGCTGTTCTCTTCCAACGCAGTTCAATTAGTGCGAGTGAATTTTCTATTTTTTTTAATAATCCTGTGCATATAAATTGTTGAGGTTTCATATTCATTATATAAGTACTATCTTAAACCAATATATTAATAGGTAGATTAATAATCAGTATGACATTTAAAAATCTGCATCCGTTCTGCGTCGTTTTCCATTCAACTCTTTGTCAATTTAACAGTCGTAGGACTGTTGTTTTCGGAAATATAAGATTCAAATGTTTGTAAAATCCTCCAGTACCAGACTTGCTATCCAAAATACAGTGAGAAATATAATTCAGAGTTTAATTTCTGTGAGCAAAATGTAAGATTTTAATGGTCGTGTTTCCCTTTGCTATTGAACCGATGGCAAACTGCAAACATGGCATTAACTTTGTATGGCGAATGTTTGCAAGACGTTCAGTCTTTGTGCGAGGTAAATAAATAATGTGAAAGAAGAAAAGGGTGCAGATTATACACAAAGGTTTTTAGTTCACTTTTGCCGTCAAAACAAACGAACGTCAAAAAGATACACGGAGACAGCATACATACAATGTGACAAACAAGTTGCAAAGTCACAATTCGCCTAAGGTGCTCTTCTGTCTCGTAATTTCACAGACAAGAATTCTCTTTTTTTAATTTGCAACCTACTTAGAGTATATACTTTGAATACATGAGGTTTTTTTAGTCTGTGGCATTTTTAATCTTAGAAGTGTGGGTGACATATCCAAGCGAAAGTTTCACAAAATCATTTTTATTCTAAGTCTGTTTCTTGTACAAAGGTACAAAATCATGTTTTTTTTTCCTTGTAGCTTAAATACAATGGAGATGTACACAGACAACATAGAGTTGTGTCAAGTAAAATGGAAAGGTCGCGCGTTTGTTACGATTTGTCTTTCTTGTTGCCTGAAGTGGCGAGTTCTTTGTCACAAATTCAGATCTCTTATGTTTAGTTTTTCTTCATAACAAACGTCTCGAAGTTCATGTTAAAAAAAGTGTCAAATTTGTTGTCGTTACGTCCCGCCGGTGGCGCTGCCAATTTGCCTAATTTGAGTTTTGGTAGTTGAAAACTTAAACTAGATATTACTTAATACTCAGGGGTGCGAGTCGGGTTACCTCCGCGTGTGGTCAAGAGCTGCGGTTCGTTTTTGGATCCGCCCGTGGGGAAGAGCAGTGCTTGGTCCGGTGCACCCTGGGCATCGGTTAATAATTTCCTGGCAGATTCTGTGGGATATCATTATCCGTTGGCTAAGAGCCCGACAAGGGGGAGGGGTCTTTTGACCGTGTTCCACCGTACAAGGTTGCAGACATTTTTGTCACAAGCTTTTTGAATACTGTATTTATTACTTTGACATTGCCCGCATCATCGCATCGATCGTTGGGGCCATATTAGAAAAAGAAGCACTAAATATTCAGAAATTTTACTTTCGCTTTTGGTTTTTTAAATAATTATTCTCTGTCAGATATATCTAAAATAGGTACGAGTAGTATAATACTACTGACACTATAGTGCCTGATTGAAAAGCAGCGCACATCGTAAATCAATGGAACTGCCTAGCCGAGTAAAGATCTAATTGAAGTTAATGTGCCGAATGTGGTTAACATTTATTCACAAAAATGAAGTTTTTCGTGTCATTTTTATTATTCAAATGTTATTTATGATTCATTACACATTTGCGTACATTTTTATGAAATAAACGGAAGTAACAAACATAAAAATCTTAATCAATCGCATTGAAATTAGGGATTAAATGGCAGTTAAGTTAATTTGATTATTTCGTTTAAAGCTTCAGCTATATACAAGGTCGTATTCAACAAAAAATTAAAAACATCAAAAACATAAAAACATCAACAATCTTTAGCACAGTGGACACGTTCCGTGTGTAAGGAGTTTCATTTGCGAGTTTTGTCGAGGTTCAAAGTGGTGCAGATGGCAGTAATGAGTGGTCAAAATTATACTTTTCTGTTAAACGTGACGTTTTAATTGTGAATAAGAAATGAATTCGAAACATTAGCAAATAAGCGTAAAGATAAAAAAGAGTTGGAAATAATTATACAATTTTGCTCGTGACTATTTCTGATTACCTACGATTTTTTTGCATATATTACACTCGTTTAAAAGATAAATGTAATTTTCCGGGATAAAATGAAATGAGTAGTTATGTCCGTTTCTGGTTTAGCGTGACTGAACCACAAAATTGCTAATTTTCACATTCAACTCGGAAATTTACCAATTACAATCTCTTCATTGTATAATTTGGGAACTGTATTTGTTTTTCTAAATGATTTATAAATTAATTTGTCACTTATCTTTCAAATAACTAATTACCACAGCTAAAACTCGGTCCTCAAGATTGTATTGGATACGAAAGCAAAAGAAGTTTTATTTTTGCTTCTTTTTAAAGCACCAATAACCACTGTGCGGTGTCTTAATTTGGGCTTGGATTGTGTGGCAAATTGCTGCCGCCGTTCTAAGTGCTTTGTCTGGACTTGATGGAACATTGTATCTTTTATAACGTCGCCAACAATACCGCTATATTGTATCATAAAAGTAAGGTATACTTTGGACGTCATGTTTGCATCAAGAAGACAAACGAGAAGTGAGCTTTATTATGCGCAATTTTACAAGACGGCTGCAACCTTGTGAAATATTGTGTGATGTTCTTACGAAGAACAATATAGAAGCGGTTTTAGAAATATGAATTATTTCAAATATGTGAATACCTAACCTTAAAATAACTATCTGAAATCATCTGTGCAAATCAATCACGAAACTAGAGATAGGCAAGCAGATATTATTATTGTTGGGCACTATTTAGCTTTCGCATAGCATACCTGGTGAATAACTCTCAAATGTTTTTTATGACAAAAAATAAATAAATAAATAAATAAATAAATATCTTGGGACAAATTACACCAATTGTCCCAGCCCCAAACTAAGCAAAGCTTGTACTATGGGTACCAGGCAACGGATAAACATACTTATATAATGTGAGGAATCATAATTTGTAATTCACTCTATCAAATGAATCAAGAATTTAACTTCTTCATTTTTTTATGTTTACTTTTACGGTTTCACCGTTAGATATTAAATTTTTAAACGACACTGACAATTACAACACAGAAAAATCCTCGTCATTCCGTGACGCGTGCTATACCGCTACACCACCCAAAGCAGGTAAACGCCTAATTGTAATGTAATGGTAAGGTACCTGCTATGGGTGGTGTAGCGGTATAGCGATAGCTTTACTTTTCGGATTTTCTATGTGTTCTAATTGTCAGTGTCATTTAGTTTTTTTTTTAATTCAGCTAAAATGATTTTGTTCCAAACTCAAATTACGCATGAGTGGCGGACGACTTGCTCCAGGTCAATTCGTAATTTCGTAATATCGGGAGAAAAGAAAAACTATTGCGAAAGGGCTTGTGCTTACATCATCAGTGACGACCCACTAATGGAGTTTCGGATTCGGATGGCTAGTATTAAGGAATGTCCACCGTACGACTCGTATCACAAAAGGGGAACGGACCCGAAGCAAACGAAGCAAACTTTTGGCTACAATCGCGTGTCGCGAAGGACGCCCACTTTCAACGGTCAAGCTGCTGCACGCGGCTTGGCAAAACTGACTGTAAAACTATGTACATGATTTAATAATGTTTTAAGATTGTAAAATCCATTCCGATCCGGGGCGTTTACTATAAGCTCGATGGTTTTACCCCATCAACACAGTATTTCTAATGGCTATCGGGTATCGGTTAACGATTTCCATTAGTCTTTATTTCTACACATCTGAACATTCCGAGCGATACGTCAATACGACGTAGGGAAGGATATCCTATGTCGAAACGGGAAATAGAATAAAAATTGACAAGGGCCACTTTTCACGGTCCGATAGCTTTCGTATAAATCACCAGTTATTTAAGGGAATTGTCCCTTTTAGGCTCACGTGAGATAAATCTGACAATTTCAAGTCTTATGTGCCTTGGGCTTTGCTTTATTTACTTAACCTTTTATACATATGTTTAAAGTTGGTTTAGAGCGTGTATTATGGAAGAAACACATAAATATTACAGACACAAGAAAGTTTTCAAAGCTTAATTACTACAGTATAAAAACTAACGCACAGTATAAAAACTAACGCACAGTATAAAAACTGACTAGATGAACTAGCTAATAGAGAATATTGAGCATACTTAGAACGTTGTCTTTGGACTACCGAATGGACATAAACTGATGGACACTGGAGGGACGAAGTCCAGAAAGATCTTTCGGATCTTAAAAAGGGGCAGGCGACACCTGTAATAAGAACGCCAATCTGATAAATAAGTAACATTTTATACTCTTACGTATCTAACCCCCTTTTAAAGTAGGAACTGTCATAAACAAATACAGAGCACTTGGTATAATAAAGCGACGCTACTCTAGTTCAACTTACATAATGCATAAAACAGTTCAGCTCCGACCTCGATAGATGGAGCTCTACGACTTTTAGGTATGGTAACAAAATGTCGCCTTGTGAAGATAAAAGGCGACTAGTTTCAATATTTGGTCCGGAATCTCGGAGCATATCCAAGAAAAGTTATGATATTAAAGACTATAATTATAAATATAAAGTTTCATAAAGTTCGACTTTCATTCGGATACCCAGAGTCCATTCCGCCTGATACGAATATAACAACGTAAAATATTCGAGTACTTATTCAGCAAAAATATTGTTGTCATTAATTCGTCTCGTATCATTTTTCTTGGCCAAAAACGAAATACCTCCTTTTAACTCCCTAAAAGTACAATGAGAGAGATTTACTTGTAATTTATTTCCTCGATTCAGTAGTCGATTGAGTCCTTTGTTCGCAAGACACCTGCCGAGGAAGGAGTTTGACACCGGCGTATGTAACAGAGGAGTTCTTTATAGCTCTTATTCTTGCGGCTTCTTAAAGACCTATGTAACATTATTTTAATATGAAAATATGGAACCATGGAGGCGATTGATACATAGTCAATTAATGATAGAAATATCATGAAAATTATTTGATAGTACCTATCATTTGAAAAACAGCGCCTTCTCTCGTCCCGGGTGAGCAGTAGATGTTCCACGGTAGTTTGTAATTGTGTCAAACAGATGACGTTTAGCGACAAAAAATTCGTACAGTAACAAGGTCACGTGATAGCTAGTAACAGGTAGAAAAATTCGAAAACTACCCGCCTGCTATGGGTGGTGTAGGGGCATAGCACGCGTCACGGAATGACGAGGATCCGGGTTCGATTCCCGGCCATAGCTTGAGTTTTCGGATTTTTCTGTGTTCTAATTTTTAGTGACATTTAGTTTTTTTTTATAATATGGAAAGTTTATAATGATAATGAAGCACGATGGTCATAAGATTCGTATGTTCTTTAATGTCCTCTTTCCCTTAACTTAATTATTTTGCTTAAGCATTCAGTTTTGACTGCCAGTTGTTGAGAACCAATCAAATCTTAAACGTTGTGTCAACAGCATCTATAGAAAGACTTCGAAGGTTTCTGAAACAGACTGTCTAAAAAAGGTTTACAGTTAAAAGAAGGCTGATAGGTGGAAAAAATCAAAACAATCGCTTTATCAATCTATACATACATACATACGTACATAGGTACACAAATCACGTCTATATCCCTTACGGGGTAGACAGAGCCTGAGGTAACAAGACCTAAAGGCCACGTTTATCATGAACGGAGGCGTATAGGTGGAAAGGGGAATCAAAATAATGATGGGTTGCTATAGCCGCATCGCCAATGACGTGATTCCTAAGATTTTCGCCCATTCCCTCGATGGGCTTTTACCATCTGCGCGGAACGAGAAGCAACTGGTACATTCCATGTTTTTCTTTTGCCCCCAGACCAGCATAGAAGTTCAATCAATCTATATCATATACTTAAAACCATTATTTTTGAATTTCCTTTTGACCTAGGGTTGTATTTCACTTCGAACGACTTCACTGGTACTGACATTTATTATTAAGGACCGGCTACCGTTGAAGTGAACGGAAAAGTTCATTTCTAATTTTATTTTAACTCCCACACTGTGTTTACACAACTCTTAAGTCTGCTTGGAATTCAGAAAGCTGGTGAAATCATAAAAGTTAATGATTAGGAAAGTATATTTTAATTTGTTATTTTATTGAGCTTATTGGAGCTACGGTGTAATATACAATATACCCACATCATCGGATTCTATGTAGTGTGTTGTGTTACAGATAGATGAGAAATCTGCTCAATATTAGCAAAATATGCCTCAGAGAGCATTCTATGAAATTGACCAAACAAACTAGATTTTTATTTATTTATTTAGTAATAGATTGGTTAACATGATCGTAGAGGGTTCGAAACGAGTCAGTGTTTGTGTGGTGTAAGGAATACCTAATTAAGTTTGTGGGATTTATATGGTGTTGGCATGGTTATCTTGCACGTGAGTAGCGGAGTAGCATGGCAAATATTAGTATAAGGGGACTGAGAGAGGTGCGGGCGGGTAGAGCGCCTGCCGCCCGCACCCCTCTCGGACCCCTTTGTCGTCCCACCCCGCGCCCGCGAGGACTCATTTAAGCGGTTAGTCTACAACAGGGGTTCCCAAACTTATTCACTACGCGCCCCCCTTCCAAAAAGAAAAAAATCTATTCCCCCCTTAGCCCAGCCCGTAAGCCGTAGGGCGGAAACCGGTAATTTGTTAATAAGGTTCTAGGTCGTAGCCCATAACCCCCTTTCACAGGCATCTGCGCCCCCCACTTTGAAAATCACTGGTCTATAACCTTCCGGCGCTTACTTCGTAATTCTGTCTGCTCTTGCTGCTTAGCAGAATTTGCATCCACTAGTTGCTTTTTAAATTGCGGATTAACAATAGACGTGATACAATGAAATATGAGTGGAATTTACCCGTCTTTGCTTTAGTTTGAATCCCTAATACCTATAAATTGTATTGTTGTGCGTGTTTGTATCCAGTATACAATATGTTTTAATTGATTTTTAAAAAAGAAACTTTTACCTAAGCTTTTTGCGACTATGTAGGTAATTTATAATCTGCGATAGCCTTAGTTGTTTTTGTATTGTGTCCACAATACAACATTTATAAATAAAAAGATGCCGTTGTCTTTTTTGTACGAAATGCAAATGTAGGTACATTTTATATTTAAAAATCGAACTTCTTTCTGAATCAATGTTATATACGAGTATGGTTACTATTATGGTTTATGGCCCTTGAAATAAGGGCGAGGACCAAAAAGTTACACACCGTTAAAGTTGCGTTAGTAAGGTAGTTAAAATACGGTAACTTTTTCCATTGTGACACGAAAATTAGTCATACATTTGTATCGATAACTTTCGTGTCACAATGAAAAAAGTTAGCAAATTTTAACTACGTTACTAATGCAACTTTAACGGTGTGTAACTTTTTGGTCCTCGCCCATAAATGGAGCCCATTATTTACCTAGTCATGTCGCAGCATGGCACGATGGTAAATATTTTACGAGACTGAATAAAACTCAGTTAATACTGTACTTAACACATTAACTATGGTGTTTATGAAAGGAAATATAGGTAGTGAAAATAACACACACACGCGCACACACACAACGAGAACGGAAAAAGTACTGGGCAGCGGAGCCGCAGTTAATGCATAAATGACGAGTTTAATTATCGAAACTATACTGAAAACTAGAATACGTAGAACCATCCTAAAGTAAAGCTATGGCTGGAAATCTACCTCGGATGCTCAAAAATCTGTGACGCGTGCTGGTACCCCTGTTAGGTAAATGCTTATATACCTACACCACAAAATATTTAACCACCACACAAAATAGTTCGGCAACGGAGGTAAGTATAGCCGTTTTCGTATTTTGTGTTCTGTTACGTTAGATTAGAATACAAAATATCTTAAATGATACATCAAATGAGCGTATTTTGAAATGACTGCGACCGCTAAATACGTTCTACGTTCGAAAGTTTGAAAAACACTTAAATAGAACCTATGATAATAATCCAGATAATTCTACAAAATCCGAAAAGTACGAACTAGTTTAGTGTTATTTAAGTTTTGATTCGGATAATCGGAAACCTGCTTCCGCATTAAACAGATTACGCGATAAGGCTTGTTACATATTCGTATTAGAATGACCGCGAATAGACATTTAAATTCTTATCTAAATTCTTATCTCTTTATTTCTTTTTGATTAACATAAATCGAAAAATAGGTATTTTTTTCCTGATCAACGATGTTATTCTGTGTATCCGACTCTTATTAAGCGACAGTGGGTGTAGTGATGAAGTCAGTGAAGACTTTCTTTTAGAGGATCATGTGACACGCGACGCGCCCCCTTACCACTTGTAGTGATTTTTCTGTTCTGTGAACACGCATAGAATTTATAATACGTCTAAGTAGTCATTTGTAACGATTTCTCGCTTCGTTGACGGGATTAGAGAAGGATAAAACAAAGCCAGAGGCGTGCGTTTGTTTTTTCGGACTATTAAAGATAAGGCTTCTTTTTTCGATGCGTTTCCAACCTTAATTTGAGGATTTACGTTCAGTGTAATACGAAATACGGATTTGCGTGTATTGTGGTGAGATGTGCATGTTGTTCTGGTGCAATTTAAATGGTTTAGCGGATTGTGAATGGGGCTTCGTTAATAAGACTTTGTTTCAAAACACAGAGTACCAGGCTGTGCCAGTGCCAAGCCCCTTGGAGGCTATCTATCATTTCATTATAGGTACTTAAGGCTGGTTGTAAGTCATTGCTTGATTTTTTTAGTGTTGGTACCAGCAGAACTTAATATACCTCTTTTTTCCCTTGTCCTGTATACTTGAATAGGTACCGTCATTTTATAAATAGGGAAAAAAACAATTTCATAGAGCATGATGAGTATTTATGAGTAGGTATATGAGTAAACTTTCATGCTGGTTTGGGAGCATAGAAAAACATAGAATGTACCAATTGCTTCTCTTTCCGCGCAGATGGTAAAAGCCCATCGAGGGAATGGGCTATAATCAAAGGAATCATGTTATAGGCGATGCGGCTAGCAACCCATCACTATTTTGATTCCATTTTCCACCTATAAGCTCACAATCTTGCTAAACGTGGGCTGCAGGTCTTGTTACCTTAGGCTCTCTCTACCCCGTAAGGGATAAAGACGTGATTTGTGTATGTGTATGTATAATGAGTATTTCCAATGACTATTTGTTTAAATAATGTAGGTCATCGTTGATGCTGATATATTGACATTGACAAACACCTGTCATTCTTACTCAAAATGTAGTCGCCATTTTCCTATAAAAATGTGTCCTTTTGTGTCAGCGGCTTAGAGTTCTTTGCGTTAGACATACCTAAGATTCATCTGGTCCTGCGCTTAACAGTTATTAATGATGACATTGTGTATTTCTTTCTTAATTACTAGTAACTTCTGCATCGAAATATTTATACATTATATGTGAAAATAATCATGACGACATAATAGTTCCCTTTAGCACCTGAACACATGTCATGTAACAGCATACTTTAACTTCCGATGCGTATAGTGTGTTCAAAATCATCCAGCTAAATGCGATTCGATGCTGATACCTATTATGTGTCTTCACCCTTAATATCCTTCTTAGGCTGAAGTTTTACCCCCAGTATTTATAAACTATCTGTAGGCTTCTGCTAACTTAGCAATCGTTTGTCCTTATCTGTGAAAGGTAAATGTCAAAGTGACAGATAAGGACAAACGATTGCTAAGTTAGCAGAAGCCTACAGAACGTTTATGAATAAGGGGGTTAATCTTGACCGCAAACATGCCTCTGCGTCGCCCAAAAACTTTTAACTATCTAAATTCTTGCTTTTTCAAAAAAAATTACTTACTGCAGAACAATGAACTTTTTATTTACTCGTACAGTTAATGTACATTTTGTTCATGGCAGTCCATGTTCAGTAATCTTTGTCATTCAACGTAAACATTGTTTCCCTCAAAAAACGACGTCGTAAAAGGCTTCATCCGAACTTGTAATGAGGTCACAGGCGTAAAAGGTCCAGCTTAAAATGGCATTTACAAATGATGCGGACCTTTTTTAAGAGAAATTGGACTTTCGTTGTAACAGTTTTATTTGTTACAAGGCCCTAATGGATTTCGGTTTAAGAAATTGCTATCGTTTTGTCGAATAATTTTAAGACCTCCGCGTTTCGCTGCCGTTGATATTTACTGTCGGGACCATTAACCCACTGCAAATAAGGATTTTCTTCTTATTTCTAACGCCGAGGCCTCGGTATTTCTTCGAATGTTAGGATTAAGGTCGTGGCTAGGCTGATTAGCCGCACAAAGATATCTTTGTAGCTATGTGTCAAGCACATGTTATCTCGCTACTTAATTTCTTCATAAAAGAAGCGACTTGTCGAAACAAGTAGGTAGGTAAGTAAAACTTTGGATGACCGTTGAAAGTTTGTTACAGGTTGCCCGCAGACCTTTGTGTCATCAAAGCCCTGCAAATGCAACTTATCTGCTTGCCTCACTAAGTAGACTACCTAAACTTTATTTTAGACTAGCCAAGTCGTATGAGTTGGTTCCTTCCATGCTGGTCTGGGAGCAAAGAAAAACATAGAATGTACCAGTTGCTTCTCTTCACGCGCAGATGGTAAACACCCATCGAGGGAACGGGCGAAAATATTAGGAATTTATCATGCTATAGGCCATGCTGCTAGCAACGCATCACTATTTAGATTCCCTTTTCCATCTATACCTACGCCTACAGTCGTGCTAAACGTGGGTGGCCTTTAGGTCCTGTTACCTTAGGCGTAAGCGTATGTATGCGTAAGAAGGGCAACAAAGGCAGGTCATATAATATATATATACGAAGATCAGGACTTCAAATGTTTAAAACAAATTCCCTACCATTACTAATCCTAAAATCATGCTCCAATCCAAGTTTGCGCCATCTAGCATGGATTGCATGAACTAGGAAGCCAGCATAATAATGTCGGCGGAATGCGACAGATGGCATTAACGACTGCGTTTAAGACCCTCCATAAAATCCTAATGCAATGCACGTTTGCCAAAAGATGGCGTTTGCATCTCAGATTGTCATAAGATTGTCACATAGATTCACTAGGTGGCGTTTTACTATTCTAAGAGTATTCTAAGTAGTTATCGCTGACGCTATAGATATAGTATAAAGGTGCGACCACACCGGTGCGTAAAAGACGTTAACGGTGAGTTTACGCAACAAAATGTATGAACAAACGCCTACGTCACGTCACTGCGTATACGCGGCGGTGTGGTCGCTCCTTAATACAGTAGACTGACCACTTAAATGAGTTATCGCCTCGCCCGCGCGGTGCAGGGGCGCGGGGGGGGGGGGGAACAAAGGGGGCCGAGAGAGGGTGCGGGGGGCAGGCGTACTATCCGCCCGCACCTATCTCGGTCCCCTCTGTCGTCTTACCCCGCGCTCCTATGCCGCGCGGGCGAAGACTCATTTATGCGGTCGGTCTATACCTACCGTTAGATTAGATCATTGCTGAAATACCTATTTGAAACGAGACCAAGAAATTTCACAGCGTGCGGAAAGTAAACTTTACTCCTTTCATTAACCAGTGTCAGCGGAGCCAACCACACCCGTGTTAGAAAACTGGTCTCGTCTATCTCGCCCTGGCACACTTGTATTATATCGCTCTGTCTCTTGCTCTATAACTATAACGACTATATTTTATATCGCTGGCTGAAGCTGAGTTCACGAACTTTTTCATTTATTATTCGAGCGAATGCCTGTCAATTTAGGTCTTTGTCCTAAAAAGGACGTTATTTATGAAAAGATAATATAAATTATTCCACGCAGGCTAAAATGGGAGCAGCATACATAATAAAAGTGTGGCATACGATCTCATTGCTTTATTTCTTGTATTGCGGGCATGTAGAGCAGGCATAGGTGTGTTTATTTTATCACTATTCGGGCCTTTATAATGTATGGTTCATTTTGAAACAACAAAATATTTTTTTAAGGAATTTATTTCATCAATTTCAAACTACACTTTCAAAATTACAATTGATTATAACTACGTTAAGCTATAATTTTTACCTAACTCTTGATCCGGACCTATGTCGTCGTTTTTGGAAAAGAAAATTTGACACGTTTTCAAAACTTCAAATTTAGAATTTTAACAATATCACTATCCTACCGTCCATTATGCGTTTACTACATAATACTTTGAGAAGTAACTGTGCAAGGGGTGAGCTACATTTATAATCAAGTTATTTGTTTTCATTAAAATCAGCTGAAGTAGCTTCCAACCCCTGACACGAGCTACTCTCACCTATCATTAACAGTTAATATCTAGTTACTTTAAAATTAGTTGCGCTTGCACAAGCTGCTTTGCGGTGGTTTAGTTGATTACGTACTTACATAATATTATTATGTAAAAGTGTCTCACATACATCAAAATTCGCTCGTTCCCATACAAAACTACTGATTAGTACTATTTATCTACTGCTTCTAAATTAAACGAATTATTATTAACAAAATAAATCTGTTACAAACGTAATTTTTAAGTCTCAAACAACGTATATTAACTCTTCAAAATCAGGTACAAATTAAATAAATTAAGTCTAAGGTAACTGAAGCATCCAGAGGAAGAACATGAGATCGTTTTGATTTTCATCATTTTGAAATACCTAGTCACTAACAAAAACGAGCAAATCGCCTGAACGCACGTAAAAAGCTAGTAATTAAATATTTTTGTCAATGGCAGAATATACGGGTCAATTAAAATGTACATGTCCAGAATAATTGCGATAAATTAAACATGCTAATTTTTTTTGGCTTTTCTCGTATCAAATTCTAAATCACAGAAATAACTATAAATGTAGTTTCTAACTCCATTCACTGTTAATGTCGCTCGGATTAAAAGCTGCCGCGTTAATTCGCCGAGCACCATTTTAAACCAAGACATTTCTTGAATGGGTCACTATCAAGGGCCCCAAGTGTCGCCATACTCTACTTAATTCTAATGTAACAAAAAATATAAATAAGTCAATGTGAAAGTTACATAACATGTGCAATCTTTTTCTATCATAAATACAGAGTTAAAGTGCCGTTAACAATTATTCATTACACTGGCGTAGGCTTACAATTTACAAAGAATATGTCCTTAATTATGTTCAAAGAAATGCACTTTTATTATTTCGAGTCCTTTTAAAAATCAGCATGCCTATTCTGATGCGAGAATAGTCACACTGTTGGAATAAGTATGAGGCAGTTAAAATGAAACTTAACTCCATCGGTATAAGTAGAAAATCGGTCACAGTATAGATTGTTGTTAATCCACTATTTTAACAGCTTTTTCTACGACACGCAACTTGGCAACAGCAAACTTGTTATTCACACGTACACTCTACAAACACGTCGGCATTCACAATGAATAAACTTCGACCTTGGAGGATGTATAATTAATACAAAATTATAACATAAAACGACCACGATCGCACCGCCTGATTTTATACAGATGGAATAGTTTTGCAATGACTCATTGAGGTGTTTGCGTACATAAAATACTTTAAAATTATATGCATAATATTCAATTGTTTTAGGCCTTATTGAAAGTTTAAATATTCGTACATGTATGTAGCAGCATTACTGAAGTAACTACAGCGATGAGTAAATAAATAATTGTATATGAATCGACTCCATAATAGTTGCCGAATTACACGGTTATAGCATAAATATATTGTTTTATTATTGTTAAGTTATCATTGTTTGCGTCAATCGATTCTGACAAACCAGATAAGAGCTAACTTATTGCCATACAAGCTTAAGATAAATGATACATAGCGTAACAATAAAATAACTGTTTCGTTACACACAGTCCACGCTTAGGTAATATACTGAAATAATGTAGTCTGATTAATATGTGAATAAATAATATTATCTTATTTGTAGAAGTTGCTGCGGTATGGGGACTAGCATAGTGTTACTTGAGTTGTAAACAGTGCAACTGCGGATTGTGCAACCAAAGAAACCACCGTCATTCGAAACGAATTATTCTTTCGTAGCGCAAACTACACAAATTCTGAGCATTATTTAAAAATACATGAAGCATTTGCCATGGCAAATTAATGCTAAATCAATTACATACTAAACTCTTTGGTAATATTCACTGCGTCCTTCTAAATCTTACGAATACAATAAATAACGTTGTGCGTCCTGTCACGGCGATCAAAACGTAAAGGACACGAAACATATAAATCCTCTCATTAGTTCTGATACCGGCGAATCACTCTTCGAATCCTTCTGGATTCCTTTTGAACCTTTTCACAGCTCGTATTTCAGTACCATGTGTCTTTGTAATGGTACGTTCATAGTAGAACAGCAGGAAGTGGCGTGGATAAGGCCATGTGTTCCGCTCCTCTAACTGGCAGCCTTTGGGCGGTGACGTAGTGGCGCATCAGGGTAGGGACGTTGGGGAAGGCAGTAGCCGCGCCGCCTAAAGTATAACCCTCCGTGTTGCGGCAAATCCGCATGTGCATGAAACCACGTGTCGACCTATGGAAAAAAAAGATTGTAAATAACATAATTCCATAAAAGTCTTTCCACAGTGTTCAAAGATCGATTTTAGTGTCTGAAAACACCGAATAACTGTATACGCTGTTATTATTACCGGTAAAGATTATCAAGATAAAGTTAGCGAACGTGTGAACTTGTATAAAAATGGAAATTGGATAATAGATAAATATAATATAATTTTACTTGTAAGAAACTATATATTATTTTGTACGTATTGAATCAAAAACTTACTTTAAACTTAATGAATAATCGTGCTTAGCAGACTCGCTGTTTCGGACTAAGAAAACACCTTCGTTTGCATCTCTCAGTAAATTTTCAGCTTCGACGCGGGTTAATGTCCCGTGATACCACCTGGAAAAAATAAAAATAAAGTTAGTGTTTATAAATCACAAAGAATAAATTAAGTAAGATCCAGATGATTATAATATTCTTATTAAATTTCAAAAGTTTGCTACATACCCTTGTCTATCGAGCGGGAGTGAGGAATCGACGAGATCTCTAGGCGGAACGATGGGTCCTAGGTTCAGGTGCAGTCCTTTTGAACTCCCCGAACCACCGCTTCCGCTGTCGAAGTTTAACGTCAACTTTTCTTTGTGTTTATTTCCTGAAAATAAACAATATTATTAATAACATAAATTGAAGCTAGCTTTTGATGGCATATAACCTTCTCTTAAATTTATGAACACTTAACCACAATGAACTAAAATGCCTCATCTCATTTAACGTCAAGCAACACGCGATGGTCCTTAATCCCAAACTTCTAACTCAACTGTACAGCTACAAATTGATCGCAACGCGTACAGGAAAAAGTTTCCCTCAAAAAGCACTCTAGCAAATTAAATATTGGGAAAACATTGGCCACGGAAATTCGTGTGGAGCAATCTAAAGTCATACATCTTAATCGGCATAATACGATAGCAGTCAGTGCTACTTAATACCAACAATAGATGCAAGCCGACAGTCCCTCCTCGGGCCTTTGTGGCAAGATTGACAAGTAAATCTTTCCGACGTGATTGAGTTATGGCAACAAAATGACTTAGGATTTTTCATGGGCATGCTAAGAGATTCAGATGTAGTAGAAGTATAACTGTAAAAGTAAATACTAACCCTGATTTATTAAGTCTTGTACGCTTTGGCTGGAAGATGTGTTAGACATGACACTCCCAAAGTCATTATTTAATTGGAGAGACTGTCCTCGTAATTTGCGACGTAATTTGGGCATGTCAAAAGGAAGTGACCGTAGATCGGCCTCGGCTTCAGCACGTCGCCTTCTTAATTTTGGCATATCAAATGGAAGATCAGAAAGATCTTGATCTTGGTCTTTGTGCTCCTCTTCGGTATTGCTGTTTTTAAAATTTATAAACGTATTCCTCGAATCAACTCCTTCTCGGGAGTGAATAGATATACCACTATCAGATCCTTGTATTTCCGCGTCACCGGTTGTAGAATGTCGGAATGTAAGATTTAATAAATTCCGGTTTTGCAATGCACGCCGCTTCGGCTTCGCTGCTATTTCAACTGTCGTTTGCATCATTGTGTTTCCTGTTTCGATGTCTTCAGGAGACACTTTTTGGGAATTATTATTTCTATTATTATCAGAAGTTTCAGAACCAGGTTCTTGCGAAGATTTATCAGAGATAGGACTAAGAATGTGGAGTTTGTTATTATGGTGTCCAAACCCCGACAGCTGCATATGATGCGACTTCGTAAATGGGACATTGCCGGAGTCAGAGCTATGTGAACTAAGAGATGACGAGCGACGACTTTCAGAGCTACTACTGCTTCTATCCCCATCACTCGTGCTGCTTCTAAGTGATTCCATACTTCCCCCGCTACTGCTTGTTGCCATACTTTCAGTACTTGAGTATTTGCGACGGGGACGTGGGGCACCGGGCCTGCCTTTAAATTCCATTATAGGGCCGACCCCCTTTGGCCCTGCGTATCGATTCAATTCAGGTGTGTCAGAATCGGAAGTGGGTCGGCCCTTAATCTCTAAAAAAATACCGTCCTTTGATTGCCCCCTCTCATTATCAGCTTCTCGAGATTCACGAGTAGGTTCTCTTAAGCGCTGTGCAGCGTCAAGTTCAGTAGACACAGAACCCTTCAAATCAACCATGCTGGCGTCGCTGCTAGTTGGAGTCTCCCGTGCTCGTAGTGATTTTACGGGTAGTCTTAAGTCTTTCAGCCGAGGGTGTGCAGGTTGTGACTGTGGCAAGTTTGGAGCACTTTTAATGCTATTCATGGCAGAACCGTCTTTTTGCTGAAATTTTGTAGGCAGCGGTGCAGTAGAAGGAGGTGATGGCGTGTAACCGCGAAGAGGTAGTTGGGATGTTGATGCAGTTCGTTCTTCTTCTTCAATGTGCACTTTTTCAAGCTCCTCAGATAAAGCTGAGGCATTGCCTTCAGTTTCTCTTTTTTGGCGGATTGTAGGAATTTTTGATCGCCGAACGCTATCTGTTTTCATAGTTACTTTTCGGCGGCCTTTATAATCGGGCTCACTGCGCTCTACAGCCTCAAAGGCAGACGACGCGGAAGATATGACTTTTCTTTCTTCAGCTTGTAAGAGGGCTGGGTGGTTGCTGACACGGTCGAAGTCATCCAAGTCATCGTCCGAGCGAGCAATTTTGCAGTCAAAAGCTGTTTCATAAATTTGGCGGGTAGTCATCTCTTGCGGCCAGCGTGGCAGCGGCGCCGGCACGTAAAAGACGCTACGAGAAGGTCTATGCTCTTCTACATCTTCTGGCGCGGCGCACACGCAGCCGGCCGCGTCGCGCCCGCGGCGCCTTGGCGGCATCCACGCGCTCTCGCCTGACGAAGATGATGACCGCTCTAACTCACGAAAGCCATCTTCGGCTACAGAAAATCGCTTTGGCAGATTTGGGCGAGCAGCGACGTGCGGTGCGTCTAAGCTGGCGGACTTCCTGTACCGTGGGCCACGGGAAGATGAAGTTGTGGATGCCGTTGGTGCAGATGGAGCAGGCGGCGGGGGAGCTGTTTTGAACAGGTCACCGTAGTAATACGGGCTGGGGTTTCTACGCGGCGCGTTGGCGTATCGTGGATCTGAGCGACCACTGTCGGGTGAATGTAGAGATGGAGCTGTCGCGAACGGATCAAATTCCCCAAATTCGTCTTCTTCTCCTTCCGTTGATGATGAAGGATCTTCAGATGTGGATTCTAAAACAATAAAAAGTTATGGCTTACAATCATTCTAGAATCAAAGGGATACGAAGTAAGTCAGAAAGTTTCGTGTTTAGTTAGAGAGTTATGTAGTCTGAAAAACCGTCGCGTCGATGTGGATGTGGAGAGCTTTTCACAGATAAACTAGGGCCGGTAACAAGGCAGTCGCAAATGGTCGACCGCTGTACGTCTGAGGTCGCTTCGTCTCAAGTGCCATCATTTAAATGAGCGTGCGGATTGTGCCTCTGCTCTTGAGAGGCAACCCATATTAAGGCACAAATTATTATGCTATTTGCAGGTAAATTTGGTGATCGTGCAAAGGCATTTTCCTTATTAAATAGTCATGGTATTTGTGAACATAGTAGGTTTTCATAGTTTTAAAATGACGAACAAAAACTGTAATGCCAGTCACATGTAAAATTAACAAACTAATTCGCAATGTGAGTTTCATACTATCGCAAATGTTTGGTTTTGAAATCAAAAGGATTCATACGAAAGTTAATGAATGCGTGCACTCCCCAGCAGCCCATACATGTAAAGCTAATGTAATTTGAAAGGCACCTGGAAATACCCTAATGAGAGTTCCTTGCTTCACACAACAAAGGGAGCATTCTGAATGCATCTTGAGCAGAAAAAAGTCAGGATTTATAAAACCCTCGAGCTACAATCATTCTGTGCGAGTAGCGAACAGAACAACTACTGGTTTTACTGTGACTTGTGTACTGCATGTGTTCAATTATTTATAATTTCTTTGTTTTATGATATTGTTACTAATATGAGATTTCAACACCAAACATTTTTCTTTAATCTTTTGATTAGAAACACTCTAGTGTCTGATAGTTTTATCGTATTGATTTTGACAGATTTTATCACTGACTCACATTATTTAGATAAACGATAACAAAAGGCCCATGTAGCTATACCAATTACTTTTTATCTTTTCGGTGCATTCGGTACATTAGTAACGTTAACAAATAATCTAGGTTACAATTAGTAGGTACACTCGTACTTAAATTGTAACTGCTATTAACTAACTTTTGGTAGCCGACTCAACTGAAATTACTGAGCCAATTATAAAATACATAGTCACTGACATCTCAACTTTTTGAAAATCATTTCAAATAGCCCACGCCCATGCCTAGTTAATGAAACAAAGAAGGTAGGTACAACACAATGAATAAGCCAAATGCAAAGCTCGCGAGCGTGACATGATAACTTCCCGACTCCCGAGCCCCACATGTCTCTGGAGTGACAAAACGATGCCAAAAACTGGGCAAATTGTCTATTAGCGCGGTGGGGACTCCTAAGTGACGTCATTACGTGACGTGATTACTTTTCCGCGTGGGTGACCGGCACCCGCGAAGAGTCAAAATTTGTTAAATTGCCGCGATTAACGTGCCAAATGTCTTTCTGAAGCGCTCTGCCAAAGGTTAAAGGTGAACCATCAACAATCATACAGGGTAGGTATTATTAGAGCGATTGTGACTTTACGCCTTCAATGCGCGTATGTTTTAAATATGTGATCCTTTTGCTTTTTTGGCTCCAATGCGTTTTTATTTGATGAACTCATCGAGTTTAATTTCATCGGGTTCAATGACTTTAAATTGCGAAAGAAACATGAACACTAAAACAACGTGTCAAAACTCTCAAACAAAAATGATGAGTAACTAATCAACGTCGGCCAATCCATTCGTATGACGTCAATGACAAAAAGTTGGTTTCACCATAGAAGCAGACCGCAATCAAAAGCCTTCGCTTATTACGTCCGGGACATTTTTTCCAGTCTAGACCGACGAACAAACCACAATAGGGCTGATTAAAACTTGCAATTGTTACACCGGTAGTGGGCCGTATCAAACTTGCGCGAACGTTTTCTTCTTAATGAAAAAAAGAACGTATACGTGGTGAAAAATGTATAAGGGTGATCTAACGTTACGTAAAATAATTATGAAAAAGTTTTAATTTTAATAGTAGGTACTAGAATATTAGGCAGATGGTCTAATTCCTTTCTTTGTCATGTAAAGTAACACAAGATTTGCAGAGGATGGGATATAATATTCTACAAACTTTTAATCAAAGAGCGCGGTCAGCCTACATATTTTTCGCACGCAACATTTTTCTTTTATTAAGCCCGTGGCGAGAGACTAGATACACTACCGGGAACAATGCGCTAACTAGACTGCGCCGCGATTGTTGCACCAGAAGAAAGGGGCCTTTGTCCCTCCGGAGATGGGATAGGACATGCTCAAACCGTAAGAGCGTACGAGGAACCTAAAAACACTTCTGAGGAAACTCGCGAAAGTTAAACCTGCTACGCGAGCTGCATTCAAGTTGCTGAAGAATTTTTAGTTCTAAAATTGCGAGGGAAAACAAAACGTGCAACTGTGCTTCATATTTCAGTTGCATCAGGTTGTTTATGTCAAGACGGTGATTCAGTATTATAATCAAATAAATCAATTATTTTGATATAGTAACCAACATGTAAATATTATGACTTAGTTATGATGCAGTAGGAAATGCTTATTATTATGCAGTATTGGCATCCAAATTTATAGACAACTTGAGAACATAAGTAGTTTGACTTGTTTTGCTAATATATTTGATAGATTCGTATGTTCCCGTTTTATTCAGATAATTAACTAAATCAAAATTTTACAATAAACTTACCAGATTCGTAGTATGGTTGTGAGCGATGTCTCGCTTGCCTCTCGTGCCGCAATGGTGCAGACGGGGCAGGCTCTGGCGGAGACTCGACGGAACCTTCCGGTGCACTCTCAGGGCTCCTTCTCGAGACCCCAGGGGCCGACAAATCAAAGTCGGTCCTTCTCGCAGACTCGTAATCAGCGCGACGCCTCGCTGACTCTGCGTCAAACTCTGCTCTTCTTCCGGAGTCACCGTCGAACTCTTTCCCACCGTATCGTCGCCCTGATTCGTAATCGTAAGGACGACGACACGAGTCGAAGTCGTAATTGTTACGGCGGGTATCGTAACGCCATCGATTGGAGTCGGGGGATCGTCGCTGCTCTCTGGAGCGGCGGCTGCGCTGCGGCGATCGGCGCGCGGTATCACGAGGTGTGCAGTATGCTTCTATGAATTCAACCTGCAACAATCAAGAAACAACATTGATTATATTATTCAGAACCTTAGGTCGACGATGTGGAGTAAAATCGCTTTATGGCGTAATCGTTGCACATCAATAGTAATTGCATACCAAATGACTATTAGTAAGAAAGGAGCCCTTCATCACGAAGGTCGATTATGTGGCAGAGTAAAGTGGTAATAAAATGCAGCGGTCACATATCCGGCGGCCGTAACGGTCGGTTAGCCGTCTCTCCCCTCGGCGGGGCGTCATTACCACGACCCGCTCGTGTTTATGGGGACGGATATAAAGAATATTAGGAGATATTGTACCAGCATTGACGATACGATGAGGTGATAACATTCCGAGGGACGATGCCAAATTTAGTTCGTACCGAAACAAATTGTTATGGTGTGCGGCCGCGGCCGCCTTGTTTTGACGTGGTGTTTGACGCCAGACGCAAAGAAATATGCGTTGAAATATTTCTTGGTTACAATCTTCTATTTCTTTCTCATTTCCGCTGAATAACTT
The DNA here is from genome assembly GCA_949127965.1 of Pandemis corylana. Lineage (NCBI taxonomy): Eukaryota > Metazoa > Arthropoda > Insecta > Lepidoptera > Tortricidae > Pandemis > Pandemis corylana. Next base: position 6,409,272 of record OX421866.1, on the reverse strand, counting down.
TTTTTATAATGCGGTAAAGACACGTGTGGGTGCTGGAATCTGTTTAAATGAGACGATATCTGTTTAAGCCGGGGGTGGTTTCGGGCCATTAGAGCCCGTGATGAGTTCCCGCTTCCGCGCCTCCGGTCACGAAGGGCTCTGCGTAGCGACTCATTAAGAACCAAATTAGTAACAGCTCTAAAGGTTTCATCTTAACGCTTAACACTGCACGTAAACAACTCTTGTGTTTACGCACCTTTTAATGCGTACTTGAGTTAATCGTTACGGTTTACGTATGAATTTGACGGTGAAATGTAACAATGCGCGCATCGTAAACGCAAATGCGTTAGGTAATGATTTTCACTTTATGATACTGACGTCGACACAAACTGTAACTAATTTTTAGCGACGTGGCAAATACGTCACGACCAAAGACGCTCACTAAGTTTTTTCGTAAATGTAAATGGATAAAGTTACTATTTTGTCTTATATGCATATTAGACAAAATAAAAGGTTGAAGCTCGAAAAGAGAAAAGGGCTCCAATCCGGTCGGCCTGGGGCCACGGAACTCTTTATTCAAACTTTTACTATAAGGGTTGCTTCATCTGGCGCATTGTTTAACGATCCGCTGTTATGCATGAAAATTATTTACCATAATTAAACGTCGAGCTACCCCCGGTCTGATTTGCGATGTCGACAGAGGTTTCCGCTCGTTATTTGCATATTTTGCTTCGTTACTTAATTAAAAGAACTCATCGAAAACAACAAACGCAGTAAACCCTATTCTTTTCTTAGAACTTCAGGAGAAATTGATGAATATGCAGTACCTGGCCGACTGAATAGAGACCGGAAAGGCTCGCATTTTATTTACCGATTCAAATCAATGCGATGCTACCGCTGGGCCGTAAGGGTTAACTTTGAAAGGGATCAAATTGAATTCTGCTGGAGCACACATGCTCACGTCTGGCCATTCATCAATTGTATCGCATAATAGGGGAATAGTAGACAACAACTCACTTCCTGCGTGTAGGAACTATTCCATTACAAATATAATGTAGATTACTTTGCTATGTATGTACATATGTACCTAGAGTTGAGTTATACCTACACGTACATAATGCATAATCTAGTATCGTAAGATGTCCTGCTTATCAGCCAAGTAAATTTCCTGACGCTAATCTGATAAAAACTATTGAATCGGATCAAAGGTGTTATCAAATGTAGATATAGATACCTATACCGATTGACAACCACTAGATGTCGTAAATAAAAAATAACTAAGTTTCCGCCGACCATTCATTTTAATAATCCCCCAAGTAAGGACGTAAACGGAACAAAGTATAAAAAGAGCAATAATACCGACCTTGCGAAGATCAGCTGCAAATATGAGGAAACAAAATGATCGATACGGCATTTAAATAGTCAGTCTTTTAGACTGAATATCATTGCAATTTTATAGCTAGGAGATTTACGATTTCTCAGAATGATGAATGAGCGATGTGGAATTAAGTATCGAGGAGTGCGTAGATCCTGTTTAATTCCAACCGCGTAGCGTGACTCAGCGACCTTCTTAGTCCTAAGTGTACGGTGTCATTTAGATCATTTTAAGCAAGATAACATGCTCCTCTTATCTTACTAGTATTTAATGTCTTAAGACTCGACACAAAACAATGGAGTGTGAATTCCAAACATTATCTCAAATGCTCCTAAACAATGCCGTATAACAGGTAAATACTTCGCAACTCGATTCATTTCAGTCTGACGTGGGATCGTATTATCTAAAGCTTAGCCGCTTGGGGTAGCAACTAGTTGCAAAAGTCAATTGTATGCATGTAATAATGCACACAATGAGAACAAGATCTCAAGGAGAAGGAAGTTGTCCATATAAACAATTCCGGGTTCGCCCGGCGTGAGTAATCCGAACAGCATGAAGGATGTGGGACAAGACGCAGCTTTCAGACGGTCGGGTGAGTCACCAGCAGATATTAATACCGGAGACACGCCTCCTGGGATACCGGGCCAAAATAGCTCGCTTAGTGTCGCGTGACTCCAATATACAACGCATTTCATAGGTCGTTGATTTAACGGCAAAAAATATTTCGAACAATTGCGTCGGTATTTTAGTTCTTCGGGTGACCTAGTTTTGCGAATTGCTTTGTTTTGTTGAGTTTATGAGGAGTTGGAAAAACGTGGTAGCGATCATTATTTATAACATACAAAATTCCTTTACATTACCTACATAGTTACGTCTCTTGGTGTCTGCGACTGTGAGTCATTCCTTACTTAATCAAGTACTTAACTATAAATATTAATCGAATACAAAGCTTCATTAAGTAGCGACACGTAATGAAAATAATGTTTATCATTTATTTTATAAGCCATGTACTAAATCGCTCTAACGATCCCCATCCTTTAGTTTAGCAGAGGTTAGATCCCTCTTAATTAGCAGGGCTTTTAGCAGATGCTTGGAGAGTTCGTATGAGTCACATTTACCTCGCCGCGCCGGCTCTGTTTACAATAACAATGATGACAAATAACAAACTCGAAATCTTGTGTGTTTTAGCACTATCAAATTTATGACCGATCACTATTTTGGCAATGGAAGTTTCCAAGACTTCAGCCACAACATAGACAGGAAAATTGTTAGATTGTATTTGATAGAATTGAGTTTGCGTTTGCTAGACAATTGGTATTGGCTCGGCCACTCCTGTGCCGGCAACCTCTGTCTGATCACGTTCGGCAAACTAGAGACCACAATCAGGTAGGTGCAGTATGCTTTTTGATGTTTTTATTTTTGTTAGCGCCATTGAACGTTATTTCGTCATATTGCTCCACTTGGCATAAAAATGCTGAAATGTGACCAGCCTTCGCATTTGACAACTCAGGATTGACATGACGTCGTTCCAAACGCAATTTGCCCTAACTAAAACTAACGTCTCAAAATATACCTTCAATGAGTAAGCTCTTGCAGACAAATTCCCCGCATTTCCTGCTCACTTGACTAAACTAGACAAACAATTGTTGCAAATGACAAAACAAGAGGAGGAAATAAGCTTAATTACTAAGTTGCCAGTCCGAGCCGTCCGAAAGAGCCGAGGGTTTCCTTGAGGAGGCCCTTGTGAATGTTTCAATGAGGAAGCAATTATGGAAGAAATTTACACATCTCCTTAAAAGGTCGTCGTACTCAAGTGCTGCCTTTAAGATGCTTCATGTTTTAGATGTGAAAAATTGAACAAGATTTAGATAGGTGACAAAAAATACCTTATAACAACGTCGCTGCATTGTTATGGTGATGAAAGGCAGGGTTCAAATGAGATCCTTTTCTTATCCGTTCTTCGTCTGTCAGTGCTCGCACATTGTGAAAGGCGAGAAGTTTGAATGTATCATTCAGCGTTAAGTTTACCAGAGGACCGGATGAGGCGGACATAAATCTTTGTTTATGACAAGGGCCCTCAGTTCCTTAGAATTCACTTAGAACTTTGTTAGGTTGCGTCACTCATATCCAATGGATGAGCATGTTTTTATCATGTTTGTGCTTTATTTCAATAGGTTACAACCTCGATGTATTCGTGATTACTAGACGGTACTTTATGTCAAGTCATTATAGGCACCTTGATTAGTTGGCCCATTAATTTTATAAAAACTGGGTTAGGCGTAGATTGATTATTTCAAGTTTAGTTCTTATTTTAAGCAGCAAATAGTTTCTGATATAACATTGCTTACATTTTAGCTGCCTCCGTCGTGCACATCGGATACTTTTAAAATAGGACAAAGATTACTTCTGCCCTATCGGGCAGCAAACTTTGCTCTCTGAACTCGTAACTGAGTTAAGTTGCCCCCGGGAAATGCCAGCTCCTAATCAATATCTTCCACTGCCACGATTTTATCTTTTTATTGCTCTTAGCCATTGTTTGATAGGCAAAAATCTTATCGAAATATGAAACAACCATATTTGTACATATTGTTAACGAGTACGGTACCTATCGATGTGTTTTCGCGAGTCATCGCCTTATCGTTTGATTATATATATACATATTGATGTCAGAGGTGGTCCAATATGCTCTACATATATGAAACCCCATAAATAATAGGTAGCTTTTATAGAATTTCACAAAATACCTGTTTAAAGCATGGTAAACGTACCTAATTACATATAAACGGATAACTCACGTATAAAGTCGAGTGATTAGTTCGAAACATGTCGAGCATCACTCGACTTTTATACGTGAGTTATCCGTTTATATGTAATTATGATTAAGTCTCACGGTAGTTTCATGTTGAAAGTAAACGTACCTATTTCAATTGCTTTAGTAAGTACCAGCAGATGTTAAATTTAATTACTCCTGTAGTTCTCTAATCTTGTCATTTCCAGAATTTAATTTGATCAAAAAGATTGGAATCATCATCATCATCATCATCATCATCATATCAGCCGTAGGACTTCCACTATTGGTCATAGGCCTCCCCAATAAGAATGGAATACCTACGGGGAATATGAAGTGGGTAAAACAGTTCCGCCGTTTTGGGCCCTACAAAGACAGCTGCATTAATCAATAGATTCTTATTTTAACCTATAGTTGAATAATGATGTGACGAATAAAGACAAATCCTATAGAAAAAGTGAATCTATAAAATCAGGGTTAGACCAAGCCTGCATAACTCAGCAAGACGTCAGTATCTCATCCGCTTGTTATGTTATTGTACTGGATACTTAGCTATTATTATAGATCCTAAACAAGGAAGCAATTAACCTAAATACGGATCCCATAAATAAACTCACCACATGCACCACCAGTATCCACTGTGCGATCTGTCGCATCTTCGACATTAACTTCTTGTTAGACGGCATTGTCACAAAATCAAACAATCCAGTCCATTCGACTAGGTATATTGTATCAAACTATGTTAGGAATCCACAAATGGCACGGAACGATGGCTAACTTTATCGACCGTTTCACTAGTGACACGCACACACACAAAACCAAAAACTAGAACTACACTTTCACAAAAACTTGTCCATACGCTACGTACACAAACTGTTTGTTCCACAGTAGCTTATCTTTTAAATCGACGTGCAACCCTAGGCGTTAGGCAGTAAAATCTGCGTTATAACACCTAGAACGGTTCTTTACTTCACGAGTCCAACTGGAGACTGACAACAGTGTTCAAACACTATACGCGAATGTGTAAAACGGTGACTCATCGCCCCGCATACTGTTTACCGAGGCTTGAGTCATCGCGGCCGAGCTGCCTCGCCAGCGCTTCTAGCGCTGCGGTGCTTCCTTACAAAAGCCACCAGCCCATAAACCGCTCGGTAACGTAAAGCGCTCAAGTGCTGCATTGTAGGGAATCGACTCCATTAATACCTCGGTTCCGCACGTGTACAACACTAAACTACGCCAATGTGAACTCCAAGCCGATGACATTAAGAGCGAAGGTCCTTATTCAGAGTTGGGTTGGGTAGAGAAACGTTGACTTTCGCGTTTGAGTTAAAACTTGTGCTACGGCCTCAGTAGATCGAATGCCGTTTTGAGGTCGTTTACTCGATAGATACAATAAAACGTCGTATTTACGATTAGTAATTGGCAATACTGGCTGAGTAATCGTGTTATCTCTTAGTGAACGCGCACTTCGACTCAGTCCAATTAAAATAGATACGAACTAGATTAGAAATAGTTTAGAGCATGTTTCGAAACTAGACTTGCTACTGCTGTACTGTGGTGCGAAACGGTAACTGTCGACGGCCAATCATTTAGCTGACCAATACTGGGTTGGTAGAGAACGTGTTTCCCTACTTCGTAAGAAAAGAAGCAAGCGTTGCTAAGATGACAGAAATTAAAGCAAAATAAACATAATCACTTGCATTTTGTGGGGAGCTTTGGCATTTATTCTGACGTATGGTCGACCTTACATAGGCCTTGTATTTTTACGTAACAACAAGTTTAAATCTAAGCATTATAAGAACATTACAAAACATCTTTCTGCCTTAAAGATGATCTGTGGCATAGAATGCAGGACGTGACAACTTTACTTAATTTACTTAGTGAACTCTATTAGCACAACTTTGTATGAAAAGAGACTCGTTATTTTTGCTCGGCAGTGTATGATAGTACTTTTAGTTCGAATAACCTTAATGTAAATGCATAAGAAAAATTTAATAAATTACTCGATGTTATGCTCAATAGTTTTAATGTTTTTTTTTATTCGGTGTCTTTTGTTGACACAAATTATTTTTTTCCTCGTTTTATTATTTCCAATTAATATATCGGTGTCAATATAACCGATTTTAAAACCACTGATTCTAGTTTCGTGCTAATCTTTATAACGCAGTATTTAATTTTTGGTAACCCATCAAGATTTTGATTTCCCTTTCCACTTATACGCCCTTAATCATGCTAAACGTGGCTTTCAGGTTTTGTTACCTTAGGCTCTGTCTACCCCTTAAGGGATAAAGACGTGATATATGTAGGGATAAATAAAAATGTTCGACTAATTCTCAATAAATTCTGCAAGTTTCTCGTTCTTCTCTTAATGTTTCTGAGCATGGATAACACGAACAAATAATTACGAATGAACCATACATAAAATTACAGCATTCAGTATTGGAAGTAGAGCATCCGGCTGTCAAAACGTAGATTAAGTTTGGTGTCATGCATTCAAATTACAAATTACATAAAAACAAGACAAACATAACTGGTTACAGGACCAAAACGTGTACAAATTTATCACTTCAAGTAACCTATGACTGAACGAAAGGTACGCGTGCGTACAAAATTTACGCATACATGCGTTCACGACTATGAATGCGTTGATTATAAAACATAATAAATGCCGAAAAATAATAATACACATACATACCGATCACGTCTATATCCCTTACGGAGTAGACAGAGCTACGGTAACAAGACCTAAAGGCCGCGTTTAGCATGATTGTGGACGCATATAGGTGGAAAGGGGAATCAAAATAGTGATGGGTTGCTAGCCTCATCGCCTGTACAATACAATAACTCTTTATTGAACACCACATATAACAACCAAAACAGAAAAAAAGGTATACAAAATATTACAAGGTAACAATAGGCCTATAACACATGATTGCTAAGATTTTTGCCCGTTCCCTTGCTGGGCTTTCACCATCTACGCGGGAAGAGAAGCAGCTGTTTTTTATTTGCTTCCAGCGTGGAAGGATAATAAGTCTATTTTTATTTTAAGAAAAAAAACCTTAATCAAGATCTAATCCAACTTATTTCTCTGTCGCATTGGTTGTCTGGTAGAGATCGCTATTAAGCGATAAGACCGCCTATTGTCTACTTCGTTCTTTGATTCTGTATTGTTTTGTACTGATTTGTGGTGTTCAATAAAGAGTATTTGTATTGTATTGTATTGTATCTAATGTTACATCCGTAAAGCAGGCCGTTGTGTCATTAAAATGCCCCAAAGCAAAGGATAAACGTTGTGATGCCATCCCGTGAATCATAACCTGAATATTCGTTACACAATTCCTGTAAACTAATAATGAAAGTAATTGAGAACATTTTTGCAAATTCCCTGCCTGAGTCATGGGTTCTCGATCGACGCTTTTAATTAGCACGCAGCTAATCAGGTGTTTATGACTTGTAAATGAGTTGTTTACACTCGCAGTTTCCTTCGTGACTAACCTAATCACTGCAAGTACTGATATTGATTATTGTTAAAGGTATAAGACGTAAAACAACAATTCTGAAGGACTAACAAAGACCGAAAGGTGTTGCAAGAGTCATATCTCTTTATTAAAATAATGTACATACATTTCATTTTTTACTTTATATTAGTAAGTTTAGGCTCTATACATACATACATATTTCACGTCTTTATCCCTTACGGGGTAGGCAGCGCCTGAGGTAACAAAACCTTAAGGACACGTTTAGCATGATTAAGGGCGTATAAGTGGAACGGGAAAGGGGCTCTATCTATGCTAATATTACAAAAAGGTATTTTTTTTGAGTTGAGAAATAGGAGGTAATCTTCGAAACTACTCATACGATTTTAAAAGTTCTTTCACCAGTAGACAGCTGCTGTATTTTTGAGTGACATAGGTTACTTTTTATACCAACAAGAGCGAAAATTGGCGCGGGAAGCAGACAAAGTTACGGGTAACCGCTAGTTTGTTATAACGAACTGTGTTATTATAATTATAATGGTAGCATTAACCAGAAATTGAAATAAGAACAGCTAGAGTGAGCTGAGACATGATCAACATAGGAAAAATTATGTAGCACATAGTATATCTTACCAAATGCATAATAATAACTTTCAGGAACTTTATGAACAGCTCTACGTCACGTTTAAATTGACGTCAATTTACCTTGGCTACTGTATGTATACCTTGTAACAACATACATTGGCTTATCGCTGTGAGTCATAGGTGTTCCCTATCTTTCCACTTCGCTTTGGGTCACATATGGGTTGTAATGCTCATGTGGAAATAATGAGTCATTTTGTGTCCACAGCAGGTGTTCTGTATTTGACGTTTCACGCACGTCAGGGGTCGGCATGAGCGGAAACAAAAAATGGCGACCGGAATTTTGGGGAAACAAGCAATGCTTTGTGAACATCGGAATGAAAGGTTATTTTAAGCGTGAGAAATAATTTTCGGGCTATTTTCAAACATGGACTATGGACTAATTTTGTTCGTAATAATTGGGATTAATCTCGTAGGGCGCAGGTATTCATCTGTTTACAGAAGTTACAAAGAGGACTAAACTACATTGTGTATTGTGTGTCTACTTATTTGCTATATTTAGCTTGAAAAAACAAACAGCGAATTTTCAATCTTTGTTACAGGAGAAGCTGTCAGTACTCTTACAAGCTTATATGTTTCTCTAGAAAAACTCACATAAAAAGAAAAACACTAAAAGCATTAGGTCTTGTTCAAGTCATAGACAAGGACCCAGAAGTATCATCCAAGTTTCAGTAAAAAACATTTTAAATAAACAGGTGTGTCCTGTCCTAACTGCATTAACATAAAAGCTTTAGGTATTCGCCAATAATTTGCGTCATGATGATGTCACGCATGCCCGAGCTTTCTCGAAGTACAGCGTGACGCATGCGACGCATATGGCCATTATTTGTTCGCGCTTGCAATTGCGATCCTTGAAGGACATCCTTATTTATCACTTTTAAGTTATTTGTTGTTTCATAATTTCAACAAAGTAATAAATGGATTTATCAGTGAAGCCACAACGTGGCGCTAAAGGAACCATACGCTTATATTAAATAAATGTATTAAAACTAAAACTTGTAGTAAAAATATACTTATTCTTCTTTCTCTTCCTCTTCGATATGCTTGTTTTTAATAAAATAATGTAATTTTAATTAACAATAGATTTATTAAATTTTTCATTTGTTTAGAAATTTACGCTTATAGGTTGTTTTTTTTTCTTTTTTGACGTACAAGAAGAAATATTTCAGCAGCATATTCAATTCGTTTTCTACAAAAAATACGGGCGTTCAATTAAACCAGATACATAGGTTATTATTATTAACAGAGCGTAATTATTATTTTTTTTAATTTTGTGAGCGGCAATGTAACGCCAACATTTCTTTGACGCCAAAGAGGCAGAGCTAGTTTCATCAAATGTCAGTGACAGGTTGTTAGCGTTATAACCGATAGATTACGAGCTGAATTATTTTGTTTGGTTCTACTTTACTTAACTTTTGAACAAGAATTATCTAAATATACTTACTAGGTCCTATACTGACCACTGTTCAAGTAAATGCTCGTATCCCATTTACACCCAGTGTAACACGATAAGTTGACAATAATATTTACTATTGTAGGTACCATCTTCATACAAGCTGAGCTGAGCATAACTAACAACAAGTATTCAATTACAACGTCTTAAACTTATTTAAATATTTTAAACATTTAGAATAAACATTCATTCATATTTTACTATAGATCCTATAGAGCAATTGAATGTCATCGCACCGTTGATTTGTACTCATAACGCCAGCTAATGACACACCCCTAAAACATACAGGATGACGTGGAAATTAACGTTAACCAACAGTCAGGGCGGTAGTTAACTGTTGACTCATTTTTATTCAACCCTGACTCATTGAGGGATCAAACGTACCTACTCAATCAATTGTTCTTAGTCGATGATTAATTTGATGACTTAGAGTATTGTATTTTGCAGATGCAGTTCAATTACATGTAAATTTTTATACAATGAATAATGTGCGTTAGTTAATGAATGGCATCTATGACTTAACTAAGACTAGGTATCTCTAGGTAGGTATCATACTTGTAATGGTATACTCGTACTTGTACAAACTAGTAATTAGCAGTTAATTAGTGTAACAAGTTGTTAAATTTTTAATTGCTGTCTTTTCGCCTGATGTATTATGGTGATGATGATGACTATGATAGTTTGTGGTTCTTTAACAAATGGTTCCCAGTGGAGATTCCACGCGTCGCGGTCTTTTGCTCTGGCTTCAAGGCCTTGCTAGCTGAAAACGATTAAGGAGATCTCTTTCTTGACCGCCCATCTCCATGTGACTTAAGGTTGTCCTGGCTTCCTATTGCATACTAGAAACTACCTACTCCAGTACTTTTTGAAGAAAATATAAAAAATACTTGCTAAGGAGGTACATCTTCTGTGCAATGTATTTTCGTATTTTAGCTTAACAGGCTTGTCACGTCTTCATTGCATTGTCTTGCATTCTAATAATTATCATTCATTTAAATCATTTGTTACGTCACCGATCCTTGCTTCATTATAAAAGTAAACATACGTTCTTAAGTGGAATGGTTGACTCACGACTTAAAAAAGGATGAGGCTTAATGTTGCCAGGTCAACGAAAGGAGATTTTTGTTGAGAAATGGCGAAGTTGGTCCCGAGAAGTCTCGACCAGTACACTGACGCGTGAAAATAACGGGTCACTTTTCATACAACTTGCCATAGGAAGTGACCAGTTATTTTTGCTCGACAGTATAGATAAAAAAAATAGTAATTTTAACTTTGATGGTATGTTTCATAAGTTAATTGAAAACCACACGTAACAGTGACTAAGTGATATGCTAATCATTGATAGTATAACATTCTTAATAGAAAGTTAATGTAAAAGGTTTATTGAAATAAATGCAGTACTTTCAGATTTTAACAGCGACATACACATACACACAAATCACGTCTTTATCCCTTACGGGGTAGACAGAGCCTTAGGTAACAGATACCTACAGGCCACATTTAGCAAGATTGTGGGCGTATAGGTGAAAAATGAAATCAAAATAGTGATGGGTGAACAGCGACATAATATACATATAAGCAAAAAACGCTCACTTCTTTGTTTTTTATTTTATATTTTAGCATACATCTATTTATTTGCACTTTTTTTACAGATCAAAGCGGCTACTAATGACTTTAAAATCAGCTCAAAAACATTTAGTTTTGAGGTAAACAGTAAGTAGGTATTTATCCGAAAAGTTGCCAGACCTAGCCAAATAAATTTTAGTTGGCAACACTGTGGGGGTTCTCAAGTTGGTCGCGTCACGTCATGTGAACGAGTGACCGAGTTCGTTGCACAGACAGATACAATCATCCACTCAAGTTGAATGACTCAGTGACTCACTCTTTCATCACTGGGCATTCTTCAAAAGGTCATCCGCAGCGACTTTGGTTTCTGAGCCCAGTATGATATCTCGAACCATTGAATGTCTGAACTCTTGATATCGACTTCGCGGAATCACGCCAGTAATTCCCCTAAAATAATCAATAAATATTACAATTACTTTACAATTTTCTTTCAAATATCTCCATAGGTATGATAGCGTATCAAGTAAGTTTATCATGGTAAAAATAATTGCAGCAAATGGCATTTTTCGCTGTTTTTGGTATGTATCTTATCACGCATGATAAAAATGTTTCAATTAAATATTAAATCTTCATTTTATCTGTATCCTGCTGTGATTAGGTCGTTATTGATGTAAGTATACATAAGTAAAGTTATGATTACGAGGGTAGTAGCCGAACCCTTGATCAACCATCACGAAATGTTCATGTGAGCTCCTGTTACGTACATATTTATTTCATGCGTTTAAATCTGACTACAATATACAAACCAGTCACAAATAAAACAAATGCCATTAAGATGACTGACTGTCAAATGTTTGAGTTATTCCTTAAAATACTGCTTCCATGCTGGTCTGGGAGTAAAGAAAACACATAGAATGTACCAGTTGTTTCTCCTCCCGCGCAGACGGTTAAAGCCCATCGAGGGAATTGGCGAAAATCTTAGGAATCATGTTATAGGCGATGCGGCTAGCAACCCATCACTATTTTGATTCCCCTTTCCACCTATACGCCCACAATCATGCTAAACGTGGCCTTTAGGTATTGTTACCTTAGGCTCAGTCTACCCCGTAAGGGATAATCACGTGATTTATTTATGTATGTATGTACTATAAAACCATGGCTTGATACCATGCATCAACAAATTCAATGGTATTGATAGGTATAAAAAGACTCCCGTCAAAAGAAAAAAAAAAACAAGTAGAATCCTTCACCTTCACGATATATCTCCCTAGGTATCTGCCGTGGACAAAATCAAATTAGACATAAAATAAACTATCTCATAACCGTTTCATATTTCCTTCCACTGGACCCAGTCCCTACGCGGCCTTAAATTCTAAAAAACTCCGGGTACCAGAACTTAATAGAGAGCTTGATAATAGTACATTACTGTCTAGGCCTGGAAGTAGGCAATATTTTTCTACCCAGAACATCTAAAGCTATTTCAGACACAGATAAACACGTTGTCGTACTAGCTTTTTTTTTTTAATTTGGCGTTTTAAGTCTTGTGCCTTTATTTTTTATAGTGGCGATTTGCATTTTTTTTAAAGTTAATAACTAGACAGTAATGGAATTTGTATGCAACATTACTGGAGAGTTTAGCGCTACAGTAATGTTTTTTTTTTTGGACTGACCGGTAACAATTAACTTCCTGTTCTGATATGTAGTTAACAATGACGACTTTAACGGACATTTTTGAGAAAAGTATAATGCTTACTCGTACCCGAGTTCGAACCCACTACCCACTGCTACAGCACCACAGTTTATTTTTACTGTTTGTTTGCACCTATTAAGAGCCAAGTTAATCTTGTAAAACGTAGCCGAAAGTATTTCTTTAAACCTTGCATTATCTTTTGCATGAATTGACGACCGGATAGCCTAGTGGTTAGTGACGCTGACTATGGAGTTAGAAATCCCGGGTTCGAATCCCGGTATAGGCAGACATGTGTATGATGAATACGAATGTTTGTGCCAGAGTCATGGATGTTGCATGTATTTAAGTATGGGTTTATCTAAGGCCGATTTTTCAATCCTCAGATAAGCACTTAACTGACAGATACCCATAGAGTTGTCCGTCGAATAAGGCTTATCCGACGATTGAAAAATCGGCGGTAAATTATATAAGTATGTTTATCCGTTGCCTGGTAACCATATTAAGCTTTGCTTAGTTTGGGACTAGGTCAATTGGTGTAATTTGTCCCATGTTATAAAAAAATATATATCGTGTGACTATTTTGATTCCCCTTTCCACTCCGCCTATGCGCCCACAATTATGCTACCCCTGCCTTAGGTTCTGTCTACCCCGTAATGGATGAAGACGTGATTTATGTATGTATGTATGTGAACCACGCATTTCATGCATAATCACAAAATATTGTTGCGTATCACAGCGAATCCGGTTTGTTTTAAAATCCATGATCCTATATTGAAATATCCGTATCATGATAATAGTGACCGTGTAATCATGTTTCTTATCCCTGGTTCATCCACTTTGCCCGTTTAACCATTAAACAAATAGAGCTTTAACTTGTAGTGCACTTACTTTGGGTGCGGATATTTCGTGGAAGGAGCTTGGTCTGGGGGCGGGCCCGGCCGTTACGCAGTCTACTGGCACGCTGTAATCCGCGCACAGGGCAGCCTGGAACAAAGTGAATGTTTATTACCATCTGCAAGCAAATAGGCACTAAGTAATAGTCTTCCATGCTGGTCTGGGAGTAGAGAAAACACAGAATGTACCAGTTGCTTCTCTTCCCGCGCTGATGGTAAGAGCCCATCGAAGGAATGGGCGAAAATCTTAGGAATCGTGTTACAGGCGATGCGGCTGGCAACCCATCACTATTTTGATTCCCCTTTCAACCTATACGCCCACAATCATGCTAAACGGGGCCTTTAGGTCTTGTTACCTTAGGCTCTGTCTACCTCGTAAAGGATACAGACGTGATTTACGTATGGCTGTAAGTAATAGTTGTGTTAATATTGGCATGCTAAGTCATTGTATGTGGAATTTTAAACTAGTACGCGGCAGATATTCTTGAAGAAAATGAACCGCGAATCATTAAAAAAAAGTTATACTTAATAGGAGTAAAATTTGAGGTGAGCTGCAAACGAAATTTAATACGAATCATCAATTTTATATTCACTCACCAATAATGATATTTTAGTAAACATAATATCAACGTTAAGATCAATATAATAACAATATCAATCAATTATCAACAATCAGTTGTGATGTAACAAAGTAGGAATGTTTCGTTTGAATGTGTGTTAGTATGTAGATCGAAACCGATCTGACAGAAAGAGATACTACCTATCCCTAATTTATTTATGCTCTTTTTTATCCAAAGATATTACAAACTTCGACAAAGGACGCAAACAAGAGATATTGTAGAAAAGAATACTACCTGCAAAAAAAACAGTTCGAAACCAACGAAAATATTCAATACAATACAAATATTTTTTTTCTATATTTAAGTGTTCAATAAAAAGTAAGTGTTTTCAGAACCTTCTCTTTCTATCTACTCGTCTTAAACGTATTCAAATAATTAGGTACATAAATAACTAGTTGTTGGCCGTAACATTTCCTGTATACCGCGGGAACGTGGCGCTATACCGGTATTAAAAGTAGCCTCTGTTTATCAAGGATTGCTACACGTTACATTTTTATAGAATTGGTTAAAATGGAACGAATATACAGATCAAATAACTATAAAACATTTTAATCCCCCCCCCACGCAAAAAAAACTAAGCAAACTAAAAAGTTTAAGAAAGAATCATTTAAAGTAAAATAAAAAATAATTAAATTTTATACCAAAAATGCCTTATATCTTTTTGGAAAATAGCTTTATACCAAACATGGCTAAGAACTACCGCAAGGAAACTGGCTTGCGAATGAAAGTAACCGCATCCAAATCGGTTCATCTATTTGAGAGTTACGATGGCACATACACACAGAAAGAGACAGAGAGAGAGACGTGAAATCTATAACACCCCTGTTTTTGCGTCGCAGGTTAAAAAACAAACAAACGCTCGAACAAATTTTACCTCTTCATGAGTATAGATAAATCATTGAGAATAAATCTAGCCGCAAGCATCCCTATCCGTCTCTGTCGAGCTGATCGACAGTCGTCGACCGACGTGCATTCTTAATAAGTCCCGATTGGAAAACTAAGGGAAGGAAACCTCGCCGGCCATCCATTGCCCTGCAGTTGCTAAAACACCAAATGCCTGGTGAAATATTAAATGATCCTTCTGCTTGCTGCGTAAAGCGAAATAAATCAAGTATCTATTTGATGTTTACAATCTAAAATGTACATACTAACTTTTCAATTTGTTATTTGGTTTGATGCCAGAAACGAGGCAAAAAAAAAAGTTAGAACCGTAGCTACCACATCTGCCACGTAATATTTTTTCCAACCGGTATTACCTGTATTTGGTACCGGTTAATAACACGCTCTGCGCTCTTTAATGACATTCACACTTTCTTTTTGTCGAACGATAAGAAGGTGGCTCTAACAACGACGCGTGATAGTAAACTTATTCAATAAATTCAACTGTAGGTGCGTTTAACCGCACTTTGAAAGGTAGTATGCAGGTACCTAAATGCCAAACTTTCGATAATCCTAATAAAGATAAAGATAAAGATAAAGAAAAAAGATGATTTATTGCCACTAACAACAATTACAAAAAAAACAGTTATATACAACTTGAACCTTATTTTTACTACATAAAATATAATATTAATTCATAAAACATAAAACAAATGTGGCAAAGGGTATGTACTCAGCATTTGCTGCGAGTTAGAGCTCTCACAGGAGCCCCCAACTGACACAGCGCTGATTTTCAGTACACCCTCAATAATGCGCTGTCAGTGTTTCTCCAGCCTGTATTCCTTTGCTATGGCTCTAGCTCAATAATCTAAACGTGCTATAAAGGGAATTCGCCCTCATTTGGAAAAGAGCTACAATTAATTGGTCGCAATTATCTTTTTGTTTTGCCCTCCGAAATGAAACCGTCTCCAGCCATTAATTATAACCTCGCAAAGAGCCAAGTTTAACAGTTTAAAGTATTTTCTTCGCGATAAATTTGTAAAGCTTTGGGCGTTGAAAGTTCCAGCCAATTTATGGGCGTTCGCAAATATTTGCGTGGGGGACTTTTCAATAACGTGTTATGTTAGTGTTGTACGTTTTCAACAAACAACATTTGCTGTTGGGGCAAAATCTATAAATCGATTTGTTCAGTGGGATGAACTCTTTCACTCTCTAGTTCCAGAGCAAGTAACTGCCGATCGCCGATTTTGCTAAAAATATTAGAAACCACCAACGTTGTCAGTAATAAAATACTAAATTTCTAACGGTAAAACCGTAAAAGTAAACATAAAAAATCAAGAAATAAAAATTCTTGATTCATTTGATAGTAATAAAATACTAGATAAGTAATTTTAATGACGTTTCGTTCGGGTACGTATTAAAATACATAAAGTTTAAAATTTATAATGGGTTAAAATGCATAATGGTTTATAATATATAATGCGATTTTCTCAGAAAGTTACAAATTAACAGGATTGTTATAAAACAAACCTAACCTAACCTAAACCAATCTATAGATTACGATATCAAAAAAGTTCATTTAGCTAATAGTTTTACAGAAAATTGCGTTATATATTTTGAACCATTATGTATTTTAACCAATTATACATTTTAAACTTTATGTATTCTGATCCGCTCCCGTATCGTTCTAATGTCGCATTTCGCATATTCACGTTTTGGTCGATGCACCTCTTACTACACTGAACTACCGAACCTAAAAAAGTGTGGCATATATATCTCAGTGGATAACAGATATAGGTATGTATCTTTTTATAGTGTCACATTTTATGCGTCCACTGTTGATCGCGGCTGTAACATTGTTTTAGTGTTTGCTCATGGCCATTGACATTACGAGTAAGATCTGAAAACAAAACTTTAAAAAACTACGTAAGTAACTCTACTTACATCGCAACATTTTTTTCAAACGGTGTATAGAAACTCAACATTGAAGCGTTTCGAAATTGCTTTAGCCCACGCCTGCATTTCCAAGCTCTAAACGTTTTGTCCCTAGCTTGTCCTAGGTTCACATAAAGATAATGACTGTATAACGGTGCAAGCGACCCGTACATACGTTTACTTATATCACTATGTTGGAAGGGCGCATAGTTCTGATATTGAGTTATGCAGACGGCCTGTAGATGACAGATACTAAGCTATTGAACGTCTGGCGTTCATGTTATAAAACTTCGCTTATACAGCAATTTATATTGGTATTTTGTCCTTGGACAAGGATTATCGAGTTTAATAACATAATGCTTATCTGAAACCACGCAAATGATAAAGCTTTTTCAATTATCGTCTTCTGTTTTTTGCACAAACAATGCTTTTAAAATGTGTCAAGCTTAAGTATAGCCTTACGAGTTTTAACAAGAAGTGATTCCTTACCTATGTTTCCCGTTAGTACCGAGAGAGACCCCCCCCCCCCCTCCCCTCCATAAGATTATCATACAGCACGGGCCAGCGGAGCGGATAGATAATATTATCGGTGCAAAGGAAGCATGGTTTAAGAATTAATAGTCTTTTAACTAACGTAGACCGTTGTAAAGGTTGACGAGTTGAGATACGAAATTAATTATGATGGTTCATTGTCAAAGTTTTTACCAGATTTGTAAGAATTATTTTATACCATTTTTAGGGTTCCGTACCTCAAAAGGAAAAAACGGAACCCTTATAGGATCACTTTGTTGTCCGTCTGTCCGTCCGTCCGTCCGTCTGTCAAGACCCTTTTTCTCAGGAACGCGTGGAGGTATCAAGCTGAAATTTATATCAAATACTTAGGTCTACTTTCCCTTGGAGCTGTGAAAAAATCAAAATTCTAAGCCAACGCAATCAAAAGATACAGCCGTTTATGCCGCAAATTTCCGCAAATTTTCAACTCTCAAGGGAATCAAAACCTACAAGGTAGTTCCCGTGAACGCAGAATTTTGAAATTTGGTATGAAGGTAGGTCTTATAGCACAGATTAAAGAATAATTGCGAAAACCGTAAATGTGTATGTATGTCTGTATATAGCTGTGACCAATATAAAGTAACCCCACACTGCGTACATTTTGCTTTGGAGCAGGGCTCTGCTTACACTGGTTTTATATATTTATAGATAATGATACGGAACCCTCGGTGCGCGAGTCCGACTCGCACTTGACCGGTTTTTTTCTTTTAACAAAAACGATAGTCAATTTCAAAGGTAAGTAAAACTATAATTACTCAACTAATGGTAAAAGTAAGAATCATAGAAATCGGTTACAGCTCGCAAATGTCGACTATCATTTATTATCCAAAAAAATGCAATCTTACTGAGATTCATCTGTTTTTCTTAGTCGGTAAATAAAGAAAGGGATAAATAATTATGATAAGGAAAAGGATTAAAATAATGTGATATTAAGTCTGCAATAATTCTCATGGTTTAAATGGTCGGACACAGACTGGACATTGTTAGAGATCCACACTGATAAATAAAAAAGAGTGCGTCGCGAGGTCAGCTGCCGCAGACAACATTGCATAGTATCAAGTAAAATAACTCCGGATAAAATATGTTCCCAGAGAAGCATTTCCTGTTTAAAGTTCAATTTAGACATACGTACTTCTTGTGTAGCGATAAGACTGTCTATTATCTACCTAGCCTTTTTTTCCTTAATCCTATGTAGTAATTGGAGTGTGTTGTATTAGATATTCACAGAACACATAATGTAAACTCGCGTATAATCCGGATCGTAAACGACATGGGCCGACCTTTGCTCAGTAAGGGTCTCTTGATTTATTATCCCTGCATTTGAAGATTTAATGGCGTGAAATGAGCGATAATGTCTCTCTAGTTAAAAAGTGCGCAATTGAAAGATACCGGAGCGTTTTAAGTCATTCAATTCAATACATTGCGCTCAGACTCCAAAGAGTATAAATAAAACGACAGCGCTATTATCTTCATAAATGGGTAGTTTCTTACGCAATTATTATGCTGTCGCTAATACAAGCGACTAAGTCAGTTATTTCATTTGAACACGGTACTGTAATCATATTTTATTGTAATTCTGGATTCATAAATAATTAATTTGACGTCATACGCTCTGAAAATCGGCCAATGTATGGTAAAATATTTTCAACCACAGTGGAAAAATCGTCTATTCAGGTTTAATTTTAGGAGACAGTGGATTGCGCAAATGAACCCCGCTAAGCGACTACTTGGTTTTCCTGCACCATAATGAGCTAGCCCTGGGCCCATAACCACTTGGAGAGCAATAACAGTAGCATATATGTTGCAGTATTTAATTTATTAAAGAAATTCAGGTTCCATCAGGTGACCCTCTTGCTCGTTTGCCTTCCTATTCATATAAAAATAAAATAAATAAAATAAAAAATTAATATAATTTGGCTTACAGCATGACAGACATCTATTATTGAAGTAAATAGACAGTAAAATAAACCAAAGACAACACGACTGACTATGTAATATAATTTTTCACCAACCTCATTTTTTTAATAAATGCGTGATAGTAGAACTATCTAACCATCGGAAGTTTTGGAAACGCATCTGGCAACAGTTTTGTGTGAGAACATCAGTTTTTAGGGTTTCACATCCTAAAGTGTCGCTACTTTTTCGATGTTTCTTGATACCTTTGCTGTAATCCAACTTACACTCGGCCGTTTTCACTTTTTCGTGACGGTCTGTTTAGTTCTACATTCACAGTCTTTGTTCTGATCTCATAGCCTTTGATAACATAACCCAACAGAATTGATTACATTCATTGAAATATGTTCCAATAAACCAAACACCTAAACCCGTTGGCAAATTTGCGTGAGCCAAGCAAACATCTTCGTAATCCAAGGTACGTCTAAAGCCGTGTACACACCGCCTCCTGCAGTGTTGTTACAATGGATTTGTCGGGGTGACCAACGCGTATCCTGTGCTTGTACAGATTAAATTCTGTAGATTCGATCTAAGTATAGATTGGCTTTAACTAAATGTTATCTACTCGTAGTCGAGATAAAATGGTAGTAACAGACGTATTTCAGAAGAAGTAACTGACATTAATATTAAAATAACTGATGACTTACAAAACAATATTTACCCCCTTATTCATAAACGCTCTGCAGGCTTCCGCTAACTTAGCAATCGTTTATCCTTATCTGCCACTTTGATGTTTACCTTTCACAGATAAGGACAAACAATTGCTAAGTTAGCAGAAGCCTGTAGAGCGTTTATGAATAAGGGGGTTAGACTTATCATAAGCAGTATTGTATCAAATTACAGCTCCAAGGACTGGCACCATCTTAAAACAAAAACTATCACACTAAATTATCTTTTTCGGGTGATAGAACTTGCGCGGTCCGTTTGAACCTCTACCACCATCTTACTCGCTAATCCTGCCGCCAAGCAGTAGTATTTGTGCTGCTGTGTTCCGACTCCGTTCCGGCTGGTAACGCCCTTCGGTGTTGCGGGTATACATGTGTGTTGGTGGACGCTTTCCATCAGGTGGCGCACTTACTCGCTTGCTTACCCTCATAAAATAAACATAACACATACCATGCAAAAAAACTTTCCTATATTTAAACAATCTTTTAATAGTTGTAACGATTTATAACCACCTTTATTTAACAAGCAAGTTATTGTATAGACTAATCACCTTTATCTATATTAGTCATGGTCTTCATTCATGGCAGCGCACTCTTATTATAAGTTTGAATCAATCTATAGCATTGACACAACTGCAGCGTTTCCTGCGTAACATCTGTATCATCCTTCACGTATCTATATCTATGAGTAGGAATATATTACGCAAGTGGTTGCATCACGTGAAACACCTGCCGGTCGGACATTGCTGAAATTGTAGACGGTCTGAAATTTAATTAACTACCCACAGAGGGAAACCCCTCGCACGTTGCATCTAAGTCTTGATTCTGATTGTTAAGTTTCATTATTACTATTCCACGCGATAGAGTTACTTGTATACAAATTGATATTTCTGCCGTTATCATTAGCTAACTCAATATGTTATTTGAGAAAGGAATGCGAAAATTCTTGAAGCCTCGCTTGATTGCGAATATCCATGTTTTCAGGCGTTCATAGGCTACGGAAATCGCTTAATTACCATCAGGCAGGCCGTATAGTTGTTTACCACCAACGTATTAAGTATGATGATGATGATGTGTTCCTGTTAACCCTCATTAGGGACAGAAGGCTCACAGAAGAGTATGTACAGTAAGTATAGATTTAGAAAAGCTAGCCTTACCCGATGGCAAATTATTCTTTACTTTAGTTATAGTCTAGTGAGGCTGTAGCTCGAAATGATGATTAAAAGGAAATCTTTTTCCGAAATCCTTTTTTCATAAAGTTTTTGATATCCGAGCTTTACGTTACGTAAACCGGTTTCGATATATTTTTTACGAGCAGTATTAAAGCGTTCAAGCGTACCCCAATAAAAGCTGTGCGTTAAGAAATGTTCAGAGAAAAAACAACACCATCATTACCTCTTTTTTATGTTTCAGGCATACTTCACTTACGTAAGTTAAACGACGACCAGCCATACCAGTTTGCTTTACCGCGATAGAACTCACAAACATTAATTCCGAACCTTCATAAAGTACATGACACATTGACGAATCTATCCTAACTTTTACGACTTTAAAAGCAGTGTTGATTCGCTACCCAGCGATCAGGATCAAAGCTCGTTTCATTTTATGAGCTGTCCTTTAGTATCGCGTCGTATTATTTCTACGGTTCTCTTTAGTTCAATATAAGACAATGTTACAAAAGTCCCAGTACAAACTGTTTTTCATTTCAATGTTTTGAGTTTTCTATTAGATTACGTGCACCAAACATTTTTTAACAATACAAAAGAAAACAATCGAATAACGTCAATTCCACAAGTTTTGTAAATGTAACTGGTTTGAATCGTTAATCAAATTGTAACATTTAAGATGATTGATAACTAGCGGTATTGTAGATATATACCTACTACATAAGACAACGCACGTCGCCGCTATTGTTAATGGTGAATCGACCAACCGATAAGACAGATTAACACCTTCAATCACCCGTTGCATATAGGTTTATTTACCATCATAATTACACAACCGGGCGAAACATGCATTACATTTTGTTTTACGTGTTTTTTGTTCAAATTTTGTTTGACTGTTCATCATCGTTCAACAGAAATCTTTGCTTGTAACGGAATGACGTCACTACGTGTGAAGTGAGCATGAAACGCGAAACACTTTTATTATCATCATATTCATCATTCAGTACTAAAGATTACGAAACATACATATCCCACAAACAGAAATAACGGAACATGATGCGAACACAGCCAAAACCTTTAATAAATTCATATTATTCAGCTACATTCCAATAATGTGTATAAGGCAGAAAGAAACGTATACCTAATATTTTCTTTTCACTTTCTACTCTAGTACCTATAGGTAATTAATCATCAAACATAGAACACCAACTAAAATGTGGTAGCAACCGCATTAGTTACCACTGCATCGGCACTTAATACTGTTTTAATCTCATATAACCTGGCACATAGTTCTGTAACGTGTGGCGAACCCTGTCCGTCTAGCCGCAACAATACCGCGCCAGGATTTCTCATTTAATTACACGTACGCCTATCCCATCCCGATGCAGATCATGATTAAATAATGTTTAAATGGATTATGTTGGTAAAGTGATAGCGGACTTTCAATTTCAATAATGCAGGTGTTTATTTACTCAACTATAAGAACTTATTTAGATAGTTACCATATGAATGGAATAATCAACACCGCCTAATAGTATAAAATAAAGTCGCTTTCCAATGTCCGTCTGTCTCACTCATATCTTTAAAACTACGCACCGGATTTTCATGCGATTTTTTTAATAGATAGAGTAATTCAAGAGTATAATACATGCATAAAAATGGTAGATTAAACACTGATTGCACCTGTGGGAAGCTAGTAAAGTATAAGTTCTTTACGATAATTCTCTTCAGGCATAGTACATTCGTGTTGCTAGTGCTAAGTTTGCTAGACCTTTAGAAGGACACTTGCACTTCAAATTCGCCAAATTCATACATAGCTTAACAACCGAGGACTTGAAAGATTTGATTGCTTGTTTGCATTAAATAGGTTCCGAATCTGAAACTACTGGACTGATTTGAAAAATTCCTTCACCATTAGAATACGCCCTTAATCATGCTAAACGTGGCCTTAAGGTTTTGTTACCTTAGGCTCTGTCTACCCCGTAAGGGATAAACACGTGATATATGTATGTATGTATGTATATATTAGAATTTTGCGCGGACAAAGTCGCGCGCGGACAACAGCTAGCACATATATTTTATAAGTGTATTCTACATTAACTACTTACATTGTAGCTCAAAACATGTTTGTATCGGACGGTCTTGACATTTTGCCAATACATGTTTTCCTATTTAAAATCACAAATTTATCATCGTAATTGCACGTTATATATGTGAGTAAAACAAAATATTCAAGGGTAGCGAGTGGGAACAACTTTAATTTCCGGCAAATTAACATTTCGACAGTGCTCGCCGTCGCAGAGACAGGAAGAGTCGTGTCGTGCCCTTTGCATTAATGTAACCCTTTCGGAATGAATTCCGGCAATGCTGCCCGATTCAATAAGTCATTTATATTCACAGTATCCTTACGTCAAAACCCCGTATTGATCCATACTGAAGGTAACCTTATATTGGACTGTTGTCCGCTTTGTTAAGCGAAAGTTGTATTCGTGATGTACACATCTTAAACATCCAAAGAAAATAGCTTATCGACACTTGATGGATTGAAGTTCATTAAACTGGTATATTACCAACTAACTAACACGCCATTGAAAATCCCTTTAATTACAAATCTCGACCCATTTTGTGCGGATCCTTTCGTAGCCTTTGAATCAATTTCTCTCTTCAATATTAATCACCATTGAAACACATAGTGGGTTTAGTTAATCGAGGCACGCGTTCTAAACTCCTGCTGGTCAGTCCCCTCTGCCGCGGCGACCGCATTCAATCGCCTGACCCTAGCCCTAACCTCAGCTATTGGACCCCTTCAGGGAATCCCAAGCATCCACCAACGGTTTTAATTCAGCACAATGCACATGCACAGTCCACTCGACAAGAATAGACTTTCTTGTTAAGAGATGAATGGGATGGGATTTAAAAATGTACCCGTATGTTACCGGTAAGTATTGTCTGAGCTTCTTTATGTGATGAGCAGAATAAAAGTGGCTTTGTTGGTAAAATATCGAACAGGTTGCAGATCGACTTTTAAATATAATTAAAGACAATATTTTGCCGCTCTTCTAAAAATAGGTATTAGACTCTAACGCCAGTGTGATGTGACACATATCTTTCTTCGTGCCAAATACTTATCTTTGCTTATTTTGTGACTAGGTCCTCATGATCTTCTGCCTATATACGGCCCACTACTGAGTACAGGTCTCATAATAGCTGGGAGGGTTTGAGACTAAATATTAGGTCAATTTGTGTCAGTTATTCCTTAATATTTATTTATTTTCTTCAATAATCGCATAGTGTCTACATTAACCATTTCAAATATGTCAAAGGCATGATTCGCCGTAACCAGGTACGGTCCGAACCCGGAGGAAGTATCGGACGAAGGCTAATCCCAGATAGAAATCTTCCGGGGAATATCTCGCGTTCCCGCCGGACGATAGTCCAATAGCATTCCGAATAACCGGAGACGTTTCATCCGATTACGATTTATGATTATCTTTGATTTTTCTATTTCAATATTTAATTTGTTTGTTGTTGTTTGTTTTTTATTTGAATTTAGCAATATTTATTTACTTTGATATTACGCGATTCAGCAGCCAGTAAAATACTTTTTTGTTCGTTTCACTTTCTTTGTTTTCGATATTTTCAATTACCGAGTTAGTTGTAAGTAAGTAAGTAAGTAAATGCTTTATTGTACAAATATAGAGAAGTAGAGACAAATCACAAAAAAAGACCTTAAATATATGCACAAAGGCGAACTTATCCCTATAAGGGATCTCTACCAGTTAACCTTTGAGTAAATGAGTTGTGTTCATACTCGTAAGCTAACATTTTTCTTCGTTAGGTATATGAAATTTCACATAGAGTGACCCTCTTAAATGCATCTTGGAATGATAAAAAATTGTTTCCCGTCGCCCCATAGCAAATAATAAAGGAAATAAAATGCATCCTAAATATCTACTACATCACCACCATCTATTCACATCTACCCTACCACTTAGTGGTAAAAAATTGCAAGATAAACGTTGATAAATTATCTGTATGATAGCACATCGACTTAAAAGTACTTCGCAGTGCGTGGCTTTATGTTCTCCGTAGCTTCCAACCACGACACAACGAGTACAAATAAACAGTAGCTCCATTTTCAACGAGATATGACTGCTAAATGATATCTACTAAATATTATTGTGTACTTTCTTACAGGTGTCTTATTGTTTATTTCTACAAAATACTGTTATCACCGTTCCAACTCGCCTTCAGGATTGAACTGACTCAATTACAATATCAACGATTCGAAAATAAACTTTATGATAAAATTTTCATGTTTTTTTTTTATTTGAATCAATCCAATTCTAAAGGTGATGGTCTCTTAATATGCTTGTGTGTCACTAGAATCACGCCTGGACGGTAAGCGAAGATGTGATCTAAGATAGAGCACGCTTGCAACTAGGCTACAAAATGCCACAACAGCACGCCACTACCTAGCCTTCTGTAACTTTCGCCACACTACATGGGGATGTTAGAGACTCGCGTTACATGCATTTATCAAGTTGATGGGGTAGTGGTCGATATCGCCAACTAGACACGGGGCTGATTTATAAACGCGTCAGCGGAAGCCTATCGTCCATTTGTATGGGACGTTGTAAATAGCAGTAAATAAAGTTGACGTGTTATGAAGTGGAGCGGTCAGCGGCGCTCGCGGTTTGGATAAAGTTCGTTGATTTAGTACCTACCTACTGTATATCTGTAGCATTACTATTATGCCAAAATTTTTAAAGCTAATAATTGAAAATTGTTAAATGTTGAGTTCCTATTTTTCATTTTAAGTAAGTACGTAGAAATAAATACTCAGCGGCAAAAAAATGGCCTGTAATAATATAGGTATTTTTTTATAGAGACTGGGCCAAATATTATGCCACTGAGTATAATTCACATTTTGCAGATTCGCCCCCTTATAAAACAAACCAATATATTCGAATTCATATTACCAAAAGCGACTTTGCTCGAGCACTTAACTATTTCCATTAAAATTATTATTTCTAGATAGGTATAATCTTAAGCAAAGGTTGATTTGTTACAAGCATCAATTTCACGGCAAAGTCGACGAAACGAAAACGAAGTGAAACTCATTTCACTCTTTTTATTCATTCGTGACCCATCGTGTACGGATACCTTTTTTGCCAGAACACCCTCTGTTACGCACCAGACTGTTAACCCTTCACTGTTGGCATACATGTACCGGTGTTTAAAATAAGGGCCGCTCGAGCCCTTTGCACATAAACCTATTTTTCTTCAAGAGGCACAACCGAAACAGGGGTTAAAAGTGCACATCAAATAAGTATAAAGACGTGATAAATACAAAAGGGTTTTTAATGTGTACGGGTTCTGCTTACGAATAATAAGCTGTTTTTTTTTTAATTTAACATTCAAAAGTAGATTGAAAGTCGTAAACAATGCTAAAATTGAGACATTTGTGTTCCCAAGGTCATTTAAAATGTTTATTTCCCCTTTGGGGTATTTATTTCATTTGGTGCAAATTGGGCACTTTGTTAAAAAAATAAAAAAAAAAATGTTTTCAGTCACAAACTTAATCTTAATTGAAAGTTTGGGATACCTGGGTTATAAAAAAAATGAAGGCCTTCTTTTAGAAGCCCAATCCCTGAAGATATGGACTCGCAAAGTTTTAAGCGTCATGGTAATGACATTTTGCATGCTTGGTAATGACGATAGCACATGGTGATGACAAATGTTCCTATCTCTAAGTACTATGAACAGTTTTTGACGTACTTCAAAGTACCGAAGTATTTAATCAATTTGGTTAATAAATAATAGAATGTAAGTATTAAAGAAAAAAATAGTACAAGACCAAAATAGAAGTAACATAGGTAATGATTTATTAGCTTAGTAATTAATTATAAAAATGTTCTTAAAAAACTAATTAATATTAACCGTTTATAAAGAAAATATAAGTTATCACGTTTAATTATTGCATTAAACACGTTCACTTATACATAAAGAAGAATATTTACATTTACAGACCATAATATTAAAATTTTTCATTAAATTTCTCTTTAACAATCGAGAAAAAATTTAAAAATGAACATTGAACACGACCACGATTCTAGAGCCACCCTGACACGGCACTATACCGACGAACTGCCTGACATCAGTCAAACGAGGTCGTGTTAACTCTGAGGCAGCTTAAAAGTGGAAAAGCCCCCGATGAGGACGGAATAACATCAGAGCTTTTGAAAGCCGGAGGAGTCCCTGTTATACAGGAACTACAGAACCTCTTCAATGCCGTCCTTCACAGTGGGAGAACTCCAAAGGCATGGAGCAAGAATTTGGTGGTGCTCTTTTTTAAGAAGGGAGATAAAAGCCCTTCTTAAAAATTACAGACCCATCTTGCTGCTGAGCCACGTCTATAGGCTGTTCTCACGAGTGATCACGAACCGTCTCGCCAGGAGACTCGACGAGTTCCAGCCACCGGAACAGGCCGGGTTTCGCGGAGGATATGGCACCATAGACCACATACACACAGTGAGGCAGATTATACAGAAGTCCGAAGAGTATAATCAGCCCCTGTGTCTGGCCTTTGTGGACTATGAGAAGGCCTTTGTCTCAGTCGAAACCTGGGCTGTTCTGGAATCCTTACAGCGATGCCAAGTAGACTGCCGCTATATCGAGGTGTTGAGATGTGTCTACGAAGCCGCAACCATGAGTGTCCAAGTACAGGGCCAGCAGTCTGAACCCATCCAACTGCGCAGAGGAGTAAGACAAGGGGATGTTATATCCCCGAAACTGTTCACGAGCGCGTTGGAGGATATGTTTAAGACGCTGGACTGGAAAGGAAAGGGCATTAACATAAACGGCGATTACATCTCACACGCGGAGTCGCTGGAGGAGCTGAACCGGATGCTGGACGGCCTAGCTTCAGCCTCACGACGTATCGGTCTCGGCATGAACTTGTATAAAACCAAAGTTATGATCAATGGACTCATTGATCCGGGACCAGTCGTTGTATATGACCACCCTCTCGAAATTGTTTCCGAGTACACTTACCTTGGGCAAATCCTGCAGTTAGGTAGAAATCATTTTGAGAAGGAGGCCAAAAGGAGGATCCAGCTGGGCTGGGCAGCGTTTGAAAAACTACGTCGAGTCTTCTCGCCATCCATACCGCAATGCTTGAAAACTAAAGTTTTCAATCAGTGCGTCCTACCCGTCATGACCTACGGAGCTGAGACGTGGACACTCACGGTAGGGTTGGTCCACCAGTTCAAAGTCGCTCAGCGAGCTATGGAAAGAGCTATGCTCGGAGTCTCTCTGAAGGACAGGATTCGTAACGAATACATCCGACAGAGAACCAGAGTTACCGACATAGCTCAAAGAATTGGTAAGCTGAAGTGGCAGTGGGCCGGCCATATGTCGCGAAGAACCGACAACCGCTGGGGGAAACGTGTTCTTGAGTGGAAACCGCAACTCGGCAAACGTAGTGTAGGACGCCCTCCGGTCAGATGGGATGACGATCTGCGAAAGGCTGCAGGCAGATGCTGGATGCGTCAAGCTGAAGACAGGGCGCTATGGCGCTCATTAGGGGAGGCCTATGTCCAGCAGTGGACTAATATAGGCTGATGATGATGATGAGTCATTGCCATGGAATCATCGTCATTTCCGTGAGTTAAAAAGTCCACGGTAATCAATGGTAATGACCATCTTGGTAATGACAAAATCCAGCTATTTCCACTTTAGCATGTGTCTTATTAAATATTCCAGAATGTTCTACTGATCACGTCATAATCAACCGGTTAGGCTATACGATAAAATACGATAAATATAAACAATTCATGTACTTACCGATTAATGAGACCCACGGGAAAGACAATATTATCGTGACAAAAACCACGGTACGACTTTCTGAAAAATAAATAAATTCCTAATTCTGCTCTGCGCGACGTGCGCTCACTCTGCCTTCTGAATGGTGAGTGGAGGCACGCGGGGGGAGCGGCGGGGGCTGTGCAGAGCTGTTCAGTGCAGAGCTATATGTCGCGTTACGTTGTGACACGGTGATGATGAGTTACACAGGAACCAAAATGTACGATGTTGCTGTTCAGTTGTTTACGATGCGTTTTAATTTGTGCAATCAATATTGTATTACATAACTATGCAACTTTTTGGGGAAATAGTAGCTTCAGCCGTAAACGTTAGTTAAATGGAACATTTTGCAGCAGTTTTACCGAAAATTGGAAAGCGGACACCCCTTGGTAATGACATGTTGGCCCTTTTGAACGAAATAACATTCACACTACTTTATAAATATAACATTTACAAGAAGCGCCAGTTAGAAATCATTCGTTACTACAAGATACTTTTACACACGGTAAAAATTTATCATCATTTAGATGGTGATATTGTCGGGAACAGCCGATTTACACCAAATGAAATAAATACCCTTTGACGTCACCCCAAAAGGATTAAAACATCGTAACCTCAGCTTGTGTTTCAAAACGAAAGTCAAACATAAACAACCCAGATTAATTCCCCTAGATGTCAACGGCATCTCAAATCATACCGAGTATACTGTGCCAAGTTTGAAGAGCTGTGGATATTGCAGCGCTGAAAGCATCGCTAACAAAAGAGGTTGGTGTTTGAGCGCACTTCGTAAACGCCGCGTCATCGCCGCGTTGACGCGATGTCGCATCTGTGGCCGGCAAAATGTTCTTTGAGAGTGTTTTCGGAGATTGCTGCTCGTAAGTGGTTTGTGTTGTGACAGCGTTAGGCTGGGTACTCACAGTAACCAGAAAAACAATACGCAGTAAAAATAAGCATCGCAGTACAGACTATTCGATTGTAACA
The DNA here is from genome assembly GCA_949127965.1 of Pandemis corylana. Taxonomy (NCBI): domain Eukaryota; kingdom Metazoa; phylum Arthropoda; class Insecta; order Lepidoptera; family Tortricidae; genus Pandemis; species Pandemis corylana. Next base: position 6,378,793 of record OX421866.1, on the reverse strand, counting down.
CAGCTTATTATATTTTTTAATTTAATTTGAATTTAAAATCAATGTTTCGGGTGACTGAAGGTCTGGGACGTTCTTTGGCACATGCATCGGTATTCAAATATCGGCTATTCAAAGACGTAACGACACCAAATACCTGGACACCTTGACCCCGGGTAGCGGCCTCGGAGATTTCTTCCATTGTAAATTTTGGTTTACAGTTTTTTTTCTTCTAATTTACTTTGTTTTTTTTTTGAGTTGATATAAAATATTTTTTCCACAGTTCCTTTTTACTACTCGTATGGACACATTTACCGGGGATGATCTGCTGAAAGGGATCGAGTTACATCAAATATCTTTAAAATATATCGACGTCGCTAATTATGTCACTGCCTACTCAGTTTATATTTTTACATATTTCTTTTATATTAACCACGTTTGTTTGTCTATAATGTAATCACATTATAATCTTAATCACTATCGGTTTCGGTATCACATAATGATACAAACATGACGTAAGTACACAAGGACTTTAAAATCAATATCTTATCTGAACTTAATAATAAGATTATAAAGCAGCAAATAATTAAATATTTGAGGGCGATTATGATGCATGACACATTTTTAAAAGTGACAGCATCATTTACCTTTACTATGCCTACTCTTGACAACCAGACCAGTGTTTTTTATATTCTTTAAGTGACTTTAAAAAAGGAAGAGATCCTCAATGTGATCGCAGTTTTTAGAATATATATTTCTTATCTCCTAAATTAAAATATTTTCTTTTTTTGTTTGGAATAATTGGTTGGCGACAGACAACCTTTTTTATGTTTTGTATTGTCTATTTAAAAAAGGTGTTTTTTGTTTTTTTTTCATAAAATGTCATGTGATTTCTAGTGCCATGTAAAAATGTGTGATGTGGTTAATTAAATAATAACAATAATATTACTATTATACTTTCAGATTGGTTCCATTCAAATAGTAGGTAGCAAAAGAAGGTTCAATGGTTTAGTTTTATTTGAAGTGGTTGTGTCACAGAGATATAGCTGTCTTGCACGTACAGTTGTCCAGTAGCAAGTTTAATACGTTTAGTTCATAAATTGCTACTTTTTGAGTTTCAAATGCTACTTATTCAAAAGTTACCGGTGATACTGCTTAGCCCAGCCATTTTGTTCTTCATACATCTCATGTCACTGCACAAGACGAATCGTATAATGTCATCAAGGTATAAATAAGCACCTATTACGGGAGGCGTCGAATTCATAATGTTATGAAATCATTTCTAACTCGCTCAAACTTGTGCCGTTATTAATCCTCCCGAGGGCTGCTAGGCCGACGAATGTGATTAGCTGCTGGTTTATGCAATAAAACGGGGCATGTTCGTGTGTTGATGCCTCATGATCTCTGAGTACTTATGACGAGAGTCGCCTTAACCTTTTCAACACCAAGGACACTTAAAAACTTAAAACCGCACTTCATTTGACAAGAGAAAGTTTTGAGTTGCGAATGACACTAGAGCAGAATGGAAAAGGTTATTAAACCTTATCAAAGCGATTCTATCTATCGACCGCACAGTTTTACAGTTAATAACGAACCTTATTTGAGATTACCACAAAAAACACGTCTAAAACAAGCTTATAATGTCAGTTTTCTATGAGCAACCAAGTGTTGAATGGTTGTCTAAGGTTTGTATTTACACGGTTTATGTTTTAGTCGTACCTATAATTATGAAAATTTAACTTGGTCTAAAACGACTCCTGATCTGTAATTGATATTACCGTTGAGTGTCAACATCAGCTTTCATACAAATAAGAAGCATCCATGGTATATGTAACACTAATGGTATTGCGGTACAAGTTACGGAATTTACTAAAGTCTCACGAATTTACACAAAACCCATGAGAATTTCTAGAAATCCCATCATGGTCTTCATTTACGTTAATATAAAATACAACCATCAATGTACAAAATTTCATTCTACGCAATCACAAAAACTTTCGCATTTATAATATTAGTAGGATTGCCTGATTATAATATGTATACACGCGTTAACATCTCCTGTCGTGATACGTCGTGGTAAGGATGTAGGACGACCGAATGGAATTACTCGTAACACGCAGATTTTTAAACCTTATGTTCCTGTTCAGTAAATTAAACGCAACCAAAAAAGGGTTTCAGTGGCAATTCTACATTGATTACTACTTTGCGGAGGTCCATTTCAATGAACACTAAATTAACCACTACTGCCAATAAAACACACATAAATCCCACAAACTTTATTATCCCTTACACCACACAAACACTGACGCGTTTCGTAGTGGAGGGAGGGATTGCATGAAAAACATATATTTCACACAGGCTTAGTTATTTTTCACGTGAGTAGCGGAGTAGCAAGGTAAAATTTTTTGTTCATTTATATTAATTTTATACCGGGTCTCACAAAAAGCATTAATAATATTTTCCATGCCTATCTGGATAGTCGGTCTGAACACTTGCAAATTTTGGTGCCCTTATTATTTAGAAAATTAAGAGGGATATTCAGATAGGAGAAATACTTTTTATGTTTGAAGATATCAATATAAAATTCTTCCAACTTGACATTTATGTTGAATAGACTAAAGTAGGTGAACTAAATATCTATTAAATACTATTCACCTCTAGTCGAGACTTTTCCTTTTAATCTCAATTAGCTAATACTTCGATTTGTCTATTTTTAATTTGGCATAGGGCAATTGTTTTACAGAAAAATGTAACATAAACTTTAAAAAACATGAACCGTTTAAATTTGAGCAAATTGAAAAGGGTGTAAAGTTAAAACACACAGTTTCGCAGAAGGTTCCCTCCTAAACTCCATCGCTATAGTTAAGTTGCCTTTTAATTAACTATATAGATCCGAGTTCAAATTTGATTTTTGATCCACGAAGGCCGAAGGGCATCGGGACGTATCCTATCAACACTCTCTTGATTAAATGCACTGTACGACCCTACTCTTCTATTATACTAATATTTGAATTTTGGATAACTCTACCTGAGGTTTAAACAACACAGTTTATCATGTAATGACCCAACCCAAACCTTCCTTAACGATAATTTACTAGCAAAGTAATACAAAATCGGTACAATTATACTATCAAAAAAAAATTTAACTCAACTTGATAAGGTACCTAAGTCATGAACTATTTACAAGAAAACCTCTTTTCACAAGTGAGGCATTATTTGCCGAGACAACTACTTATTGAGCTAGATCTTAGTGTTATTGATCGAAGACTGGTGTTTCTTTTCCTTAAATAGTACGAAAGATATTTTAATTACCATCTTAAGTGTCCAACATCTTAATCCTTGTGAACTCCGCGTCTGATCACGTATCTAATCAAGATGAGAATCCAACTACGTATGCGAAAATATACGATTAAACCAACCAGCGTAGGATTAGGCGAAAAACTCGGATTTCAATTAAGGCTCGCTTGTTCGGTGCTAGCGACACAGGTCGGAATTGGCCAGCACACCGGGCTGGCGAAATTGTTTGGAGGAAATACATTGCCATTTTATTTTCGTGTTGTAATTCGACCATGCCGTTGTTAACTAGTGCAGCGGCAGCATTTTGGAAGCATACGTGGGGTACCTTAATTTCCTCGATTGTTTTTTACGCGTTGTTGATTTTGCACGTTTAGTGACTGTGGTCTGAAGTGACTAAGTTAAGGGATTTTGCTGTCACATATATTATGTAGCCGATACGAATGTTTAAAAGGTAAACGCTAAGTTAGTTTTCATTTCGCAATCATTACGAACAGTCAAATAGGAACTTACGTCAAATAGTACGTAAAAAAGTAACTGTCTCTTTTCTATTTATATGGTTAAAAATCTATCCAAAAACTTTTCCCAACTACCGAAAAGGCAGCAGAAAAGCATTATCGCTTGCGCCTTTCCACTAACTAAAATGCGAAGTAAAAAATGAAGCTCTGAAAACGCACGGGAACCGGCATGTGTGCAATTGGCTCCTTTAAGTATTTCCCCGCTTTAAGGGAGCATAATCGCTTTCCCGGGTTCCGTGCAACCGTATACTTTTTAACAGATGGCTGCAGACGCAAAAAGTTTCAATTGCAGCAACAGCCACTGAAGCATAATTGTCGTCAGGCTTACAGCTGTTTTATTGCGCGCCGAATCAACTAGCACTTTGTGGAAATAAGATGCTTAAATTTTAGAAGTATCAACCTACCTAAATAACAATGTGTATGTTATCGCTCTTGTGTAATCTCGCAAGTAAACAAACCGCGATTTATCGTTATTACTGAGGTCATCATCGGAGTCATTGTCGTCATCTAAATTATTTAGAACCAAGTTTAGCTCAGTCACTGGTTTTACCGCAAGTTTTATACTCGGGGAGACTGACACTCATGACTCACGAATCACCTTAAAAATGAATGGTTTTCGATATAACTCCAAATATACTCAATTAATTTTTAGTAATTCGTATTCCATGCTTCACAGCGCACTCTCATATCAAAATATTTTATTAAATACTAGCTGTTGCCCGCAACTTCGTCTGCATAGAATTCGTATATCGTTATCCCGCAGAAATTACGCAATCCGTTCTTAGAGGATGCCTACGACATAGTAGCTTTATGCATGCAAAGTCTCAGCCCGATCGGTTTAAAATTGACAAAGTTTCATACAAACTTTCATCCCCTATTTTATCCCCTTGGGGGTAGAATTGATCAAAATCCTTTCTTAGCGGATGCTTACGTCATAACATCTACCAGCTTGCCAAATTTCAGCCCGATCCGTCCAGTGGTTTGGGCTGTGCGTTGATAGATCACTATGTCAGTCAGTCACCTTTGAGTTATATATATTTACCTAGACTAGATATTAAATCTCTTAGAAGTTGAAATAATGTTTTATAGAACAACTTGTATAAATTCTAAGATTGATTGTAGTTGCGTAATGTCATCTTACTCAATGGGCAACTACATAATAGCTACATAATATTTTATGATCTGACCCAATGACATAGACGTCGAGTAATCAGTATGTTACGTCACGCCAATCAAAGTGCGAAATTCAAGGAAAACATTAAACAGCACAATATTCCCTGAACAATAAAATGATGAAGTAATTTTTCACATAAAATTCATACAATTACAAGCAAAACCTTTATGTTTCCCCAAACTTGACAGCCCTTATTAATGCCGAGGCACGCTTGCGAATAAAAAAGGACTTGGTTGTTGCCTACCCACCGTCAACTAAATAAATAAAGGTCCTATCATATTTTTTATTTTTTCGTCACATTTATTTGTAACTGATTTAAGTAAAGAGAAGCGAATAACAACGTTAAACTTCACGTGTGATTAGTTTAGTTCCATTTTATTTATAAAAAAGTTGTGTACGTAAATAATTGTAATTGGCAGATTTACTTATTCGTATCACATCTTCATAACAACGGAATAAAATGAAGTAAACAAAAACGTATGTTTTGTTAGGAAGGTCGCCAGGAACTTATTCCCATAAGTCTATCCGTTCCAGACATGTTTGAGGTAGGCATTACATTATCCCATTTATTTGTTTGTTCAACTCTCTTAGCCAATGCCGTCCTACGCAAAAACTAAAATGGCCTGTCTAAGAATATGGCGCAGAAATATCATACGTTGTCTTTCACGGCATATTTTCTGGGGTTGTTTACTCTGTAGATTAGATCAGCTAGGGCTAACAAAACATCTCGAAGATTGGTTTACTTTAGATATACATAACGAAAAAACAAAAGAAGAATTGAGAACGCTTTCACTGCATTTGAAATAAAAACTCTTGTCGTCTCGAAACACAAAGCCCAAATCTAGAGTAAAGTGTTTTTCACGATCCAGACGCACTCGGCAGAAAATTGATATAAACCTGTTGTGGGGGCCGCCCCGTTTGCTCAGGTGACGACGGTGACTTATTTGTTTTATTTCCAACAAACAAACATCACCTTTAACACCATTGGCTTTAGAGTTATACTAAAACGCGAGTGTGAATAATGGAAGCCAGAAAAATGCACGCTGCACCGAATAGGTCTTGAGTATAATGTGTTGTTCGCGAGAAGAAAACAAGTGTGAAATAACCCTTGCGTAGTGAGGCGACACGTTCCGTTTCATGTTTTAAATATTTTATCTGTGCCTTCAAGATCGCATATGAAAACACTATCTAGGTATGTACTCCTGATATGAATGATATATGCGTTCCGGTAGCAGTGTTCGTTATTCAAGTATTTTAACCAGGCAAAGATATATTTTAAAAATGCTGACATTTCTCTACAAGTTAATGAAGTCAATGGTCAGTAAATATGGATAGTAATAGTAAATTTTAAATTCACTTAATTCACACTCCCCACAATTAAATAACTTTACTTTGCTATCTCCGCGATATAGTCAAGTCAAGTCAATAATTACGTGTTTCTTAAAAGAAGGTTACATGGATTTATTTTCTTTCAAACGAATCATCATCATCATCATCCCCAGCCTCTTCACGTCCCACTGCAGGAGACGCTATTGGGCTATAGTTCTCACGCGGGCCCAGAGCGGATAGGAAATTCACACACACCGTTGAATTGCTTCGCAGGTGTGAGCTGGTTTCCTTGTAATGTTTTCCTTCATAAAATCACGTGGTAAATTTGAAACGTAATTTCACACAAAAATTCCGAAAAACTTAGAGGTTCGAGCCCGAGATTCGAAACTACAACCCTCTACTTAAGAGACCATAGTTCAAGCCAATGGCTTCCACCAAATAAAGGCAAAAATAAATGGCACACAGTCACGTCAGCTTCTGTACAAAAACAAAACTATTACTAACCTTGGATAACTCACGCACTTGAAGTCCAAGTAAATTAAATGTGATAGACTCAAGCTCAAAATTCAATAGCCCTCCGGTAGCTGTCAGCGTAACGAAGACAAATCAAAGTCACCGTGACCTGACGGACGTTGAGACTCCCTCTTTAGACGCAGTCACTTTGCCGGTTCAGTATCATCTATTGTCTCTAGACATGTATCTTCTGTTTGGCGGGACCGAACACTCCGCTCAAGGTAAAACGATTTCAACCAAGTTTAGTAGAAGCTACTACAAAAAGGGAGCCTTTTATTTTTATAGATCTATATCTTATTGCTTTGTTGATTGTATTTGTAATTAAGTTAAGTACCTACCCAATAAATAAAGTACGAGTAAATCGCCACAAATTACATGAATCGACAACAAGTTGTATTAATTATTTTTTGCAAATGTAAACGAAGATTTTGAGTTAAAAGCAAGCTAGTACACACGCACAGTCATTCATTTGTTCAGTCACCATTGACGCAAATAGCGGCTTGCACTTTTTGTTTTCGCGAACTAAAGAAACAATAGCTCTTTAAACTTTTGTTTATTAAGCCACTGTTAATAGAATTGGAATGAAGTTTCAACGTAATGGTAGGAAACACGTGTTTTTGTAAACACACATACAATGAGAGTCTTCTGTAATTAATGAAAAATAAAAAAATAACGCACTGGCATGGAATTTTTATGCCCGGCCGGCCTGTTTACACTGTCGCGAATCTAAACATGTTCTATGCTAATCGTTAATCATGTTAAGGCAAACACGCAATGCACTAACATGCAAAACGATTTTTTACTTTATAAATATGCAAGCGTACTTTATGTTTTGGACTTTGTAAAGTACGAATGTTATTAATGTGCAAATTGCTTCGTTTTGCACGCAATTTTAAGAGTCTTTCAAAACTCAAACACACTGTAAGAGGTATTTCTACAACTCGTCACTGTTCGCGCGCTAAAAACCTTTTTTGGTTGTATGCAGTGCAGGGGTGCTCTATGGCACATAAAAAAGAAAATCATATATAACGTCAGTGTCTTCATGTGTTGTGTTACGTAATTTTTTCCACCGCTGTTTCATCATCCGCCTTCCTACAATTTCCTGGCCCGCATCGCCTTCCTCGCCTCCACGCCGCCAGGAGAACGCCCTAAGGTGAGTGCCTCTGCACTGTTCTAAATTGTATCTTTTTGGGCATCAGCGCACTCCTGGCCTTCCGCAAGAACGAAAATTGGCTATTTACACGCCCTAACCTAACATTTTCTTTGGTCCATTCGAACACCGGATTAATTGGTGCTAAATTATTCATCCGCATTTTTACTTCGCCTGTGACATAGCGTAATTTTGGCTCTCACAATAGGCATAATTTTCAACCGCCATATCTGTCATCATTTTCATTTGACAACATCATATAATTTTCGGAATTAAATTAAATTTTTCGCAAGGTTTTCGCGTTAAATAATGGCGAAACCAACTTTAGAAGCAAAATTATCCATATTAAAAACTAAAGAGGAACGTATTTTACGACGTTTTGCTTATTTATACGATCTGTCGAAAAAAATCTCTACGCTCGATTCTCGCAGTAACGAGAATTTCATGGCAGAGTCAGAGACGATTGACGATTTTCGTGTCAATTTCGAGAATATTTTAGATCAGATAAACGAAATATCTCTCTCTCTGAATCCTAAGCATGAGCCTGATTATGAGGCCCTGGATACTTTTGAAAATTTGTATGCCAGAATAAAGCGCTCTCGTGCTAATATTTTGAAAATAACCGCCCCGCAAACGAGTTCGTCTTGTTCACCCGCGCCACAGGTTACAGGTCCAACCATTAAGCTTCCGCCTATCGACCTTCCCTCCTTTGATGGTAGGACTGAAAACTGGCCCATATTTTACGAGTCCTTTAAGGCCAATATTCACAACAATGATCAGCTCTCTGACTCGCAACGCGTGCAATATCTCATGGGCAAACTGACTCATAGCGCCCTTAATATAACCGCGGGTTTAGTACCCACAGGCGAGACCTACGCTATTATTTGGGACAGTCTAGTCAAAAAGTACCAAGACAAGCGCGCCTTAGGTACTTACTATTTGAATAACATTCTCGATATGAAGCCTTGCTCTAACTCGTCTAGCAGTCTCAACAGTTTCATCGAGAAATATTCCGCAACTGTAGCCGCTTTAAAACAATTAGATATTCCAGATCTGACAGATTTCTTCTTTTTGCAATGCGCTTTAAGAAAGACTGACCAACAGACGTTACAAACTTTCGAAATGTCTGTGCGAGACGAAACGTTTCCCTCATATAAAAAATTTGTCTCATTCATGCAAAGCCAAGTCAAAATTTTGGAACGGTCAGGCAATACTTCTGTCATAAATACTCCGCGAACCGCTTTCAAACCCGCTGCCAATGCACCGGCACAACCCGCGCGTACTACTTACAAAGCGTTTGTAGCTAGTAACGATGTTCCTTCTTCTAGCTCCGCAAATAATAAACCCTGTGTATTGTGCAATAGCAATGATCATATTCAACTGTATGGTTGTTCCAAATTCAAAAATATGACTTCTCCGCAAACAAGATTTGAATTTATCAAAAATAATCGTGGTTGTGTGAACTGTTTAAGCTTGTCACACACTTTGCTCAATTGCAGCTCAAGTCACACGTGTAAACTATGTCAAAAACGTCATCATACGTTGCTGCACTTTGACAGCAATATTAATCCGCAATCACAAAAACGCTTTTCCGCAAAAGCAAACGTAAAATCTACGCAATTGTTTGCGAACGCCGGTTCAACATCGCCTGCCGCGCATGCGCCGAACGCCTCGTCTGCCGCATCGTTCCCGCGCGCGGAGCCTGCTGCGCCCCATCCGCGTGAGCTAGCAGCTGCTGCTGCGAACGTTGACCGCGCTCCGCTGCCGCCTGTAGCCATGTGCTCGTGTGCTCATCCGCCACCCGACGGTAATCAAATCGCGTCTCCGTCCTATAACATACCAACTCCGCTGCCAGTTGGTAATCCACATCCCGCGAACGCTTCGCTCTCTCTAAAGGTAGAGTCACAACCACATTCGACTATTTTACTGTCAACCGCTCAAGTCTATGCTAAACAAAACAATAGCGACAATAAAATGATTATTAGATGCCTTATTGACAACGGATCTCAAAATAATTTAATAACGCTTGATTGCTGTAAATCATTAAACTTACCTATCATACCGCTGACAAACTCTTATATAAAGGGTGTTGGTTTAACTTCAAGACCAATACACGGATATGTTTACTTACATATTGAATCCCGCATTCATCCAAATAATAAATACTACATACACGCTTTAGTGGTAGATTGTATAACCGATCAATTGCCCTCACATTTCATCGAATATAATGAACGTGACATGGCTTACCTTAATAATATACCGCTCGCAGACCTCACATGGAACATTCCAGGCTGCATTGATGTAGTGCTCGGTGTCCAGCTCTTCCCGTACATCTACTTGGGGAATAGAGTAGAGTCTGGCACTTGTGCTCCTCCCGCTCTATTGACCGCTTTCGGTTACGTTTTGATGGGGGACTATCCATATCAGTCTCACCCTAATAACGATTGTTCTTTCACCGCTTTGGTTCGCAATGACCTCGAGTCGAGCCTCGAGCGATTTTGGGAATTGGAAGAAATTCCATTCAAACTTCATTTAAGTCCAGAAGAGACTGAATGCGAGAATTTCTTCACTACTTCAGTCTCCCGCAATGAGAAAGGTAGATATACTGCGGCCTTACCTTTCTGTAAAGATCCTTCAGAACTAGGGAACTCTCGTTCTGTTGCTCAACGTCGTCTCATGTATCTGGAGAAAAGGTTCAAGCAAATACCCACGCTTCGCGATGCTTATAATAACGTCATCACTGAGTACATGCAAAATGGTTATCTCACAGAAGTACCTGAATCCGAAGTTACTGATGATGGTTATTACATTCCTCATCACCCTGTAATTCGTCCGGAGAAAGTAACGTCTTCTGTTAGAATTGTTCTCGATGCCAGTGCTAAGACTCATTCAGGTATGTCACTCAATGACATATTGCATACTGGTCCTAATCTACAGGCTGATTTATTTTTGCTTTTGCTGAACTTTCGCTTATTCCCAGTAGCTATGACGTCTGATATCAAACAAATGTATATGCAAATTTGTTTGCCTCCGCATGATTATAAATACGTCAAAATATTATTTCGCTTTTCTGAAAGCGAGCCTATCCGCACCTTTCAATTCACTCGTGTCCCTTTCGGACTCAAGTCGAGCCCCTTTATGGCTATGCGTACTGTCAAACAGTTATGCTTAGATGAAAGCCACCGCTATCCTGATGCTGCAAGTGTGGCCAGCTCCCAGCTGTACATGGATGACCTGGTCCACTCTTGTCTGGATAATGAAACCGCCATGCGTTTATCGCAAGAATTAATCGCATTATTCAAGTCTGGCGCATTTGATTTAGTCAAATGGTCAAGTAACTCGCCTGCTCTGTTAGATAGTCTTCCTGATTCACACCGTGCTTCTGTCAACTTTAACGACAAGCAAAGTGTATCAAAGGTGTTAGGGTTGTCATGGGAACCCACAAATGACACTTTTTTCATAACTTCGTCTTCGCCTGCTGGTGGGAAGTGCACCAAGCGAATAATACTATCTACCGTAGCTCGCTTGTTTGATGTCCTTGGCTTAGTGGCTCCCGTTGTGTTATACGCCAAGTTGTTAATTAAGGAACTTTGGCTCTGTAAAATCGACTGGGATGACACACCCCCCGACCATATAATAAAAAGCTACTCCATGTTGACACAAGAATTTCCGATGCTGTCTACGTTAAAAATCCCACGTCATATTGGTGTTTCTGCTGACTGTACGGTAAACATAGTCGGATTTTCAGATGCCAGTCTCAATGGATATGGATGTGTCATTTACTTGCACGTTATTGACCCAGTTGGTAATGTCACTGTTAGGTTGCTGTGCTCTAAGTCAAAGGTCTCTCCCGCGAAAATTACTACTCTCGCTCGTTTAGAGCTATGTGCCGCTCTCTTAATGTCCAAACTAATGAAAATTGTTCAGGAAACTTACCTGTCTCGTATTCCAATTGCAGGAATATACGCTTTTTCGGATTCAACAATTGCCCTTTCGTGGATTAAATCATCCCCCCATAGATGGTCTATTTTTGTTAGCAACCGTGTTGCCCAATGTCAAGAGAACGTGGCACCACAGAACTTCTATCACGTTGCCGGAGTTGACAACCCTAGTGATTGTTTGTCTCGCGGTATGCTACCATCACAATTGATATCGCATGATTTGTGGTGGAATGGCCCATCTTGGCTACGAAGCCCGCCTTCTGAATGGCCTATCCAATCTTTTTGTCCCACAACAGTGGACAAGTTACCTGAATGCAAAGGTAATATTTAACCGCATTAAATTTGTTCATCCTGAACAGCTTATATTTATCGCATAATGTCTTCAAGTTATGTTACCCGCTAATTGTTTATTTAAATCGTTACTTGTAATAATGATACCGCTTTATTAACCGCTATATACACGATGTTACTTCATATCAAATGAAGACATCACTCGCGTTAGTAACATTTTTTATATCCAATACCGCTCTTACTTTGTCTTATATTTGAATCCGCGTCGTATAATATTAACGTTTGCGATCTTTCTATTATAAGTATATCCGCTTTTGTTTTACCCGCGTCTGACTGTGTTTGCACATACGTTGCAAGTCGGAAATAAAAATTGCACTTCTGTAATACCTTTTCAAGATCATCCCATCAAAGTAGGGACGGTGGTCTTAATGGATGACGACAATGTACCTCCACTTCATTGGCCTCTGGGTGTTGTAACAAACGTTTATCCAGGGTCAGATAATGTTGTTCGTGTCGCCACGATCAAAACCGTCAAAGGATCATTTAAGCGTCCTGTTGTAAAATTATATCCTCTACCATCACAGTAGTTTCTTTCATGTATCGTTTCATATTTTCATCCTGGAGTTCTAACTTCCTTATTCCTACCGCACCGCACCGCATCATACCTACACCTCACCGCACCTCATCTTCATTGAAATTTTCCAAATTTCAAGGCCGGGAGCATGTTCGCGCGCTAAAAACCTTTTTTGGTTGTATGCAGTGCAGGGGTGCTCTATGGCACATAAAAAAGAAAATCATATATAACGTCAGTGTCTTCATGTGTTGTGTTACGTAATTTTTTCCACCGCTGTTTCATCATCCGCCTTCCTACAATTTCCTGGCCCGCATCGCCTTCCTCGCCTCCACGCCGCCAGGAGAACGCCCTAAGGTGAGTGCCTCTGCACTGTTCTAAATTGTATCTTTTTGGGCATCAGCGCACTCCTGGCCTTCCGCAAGAACGAAAATTGGCTATTTACACGCCCTAACCTAACAACAAACAATAAACAATTTTTCGATCACTTCCAAGGGGCGAATTGGTTTTAAATTTGGCACGCAAAATAGTCAAGAACAAGTGCCTACAGTCAGTAAAAAGAACTTATATTTAAATAAAACTTAATAACTTAACGAATTTTCTGTAAAGAGAGCACGAACTAAGTACTAATATGATTGTATATTTAACATAATTTATAAAACGCGGTCATTCAATGCCACATCATAAATCCGTGCCTTGGCTAACAAACCCTATAATAACCATTGTTGTGAAACCCGAACAGCCTTCACCGGTGAATCAAAATAGGTATAGGAATGAGTCACTCTTCAAATTACGTACATTTACCCGATTCAGTATATTTTCGTATACAGACAGTATCGTAGATTCGAAACCGCAATGTGATCGCGTGCGTTAACCGTTTACGCTGCCGTTCTGAATAACCAAGGTTACAGTTATAATTAAATGAGTTACACTTTTACTGGTCTATGACTAACTGTTCTTTTTTTGTAAAATGTTATAACCACTACGTTTTCGGATTAAAGTTTACGAGGGTGTTAGAGGCTTAGCGCCGTAAAAGGAGGACTCCATTATAATTCAACGTTGTCTTTGCTGTAGAAATTTTACACTGAAGTTATATTATCAGCGCCTCTGAAATTTTAAGTCAACTTTACAACCTAAGCGCTTTTTAATAGCGCAATAAATCAACTATATAATTATTCTAGATTTACACAAAGTATTACTCATGATATTAATTTATAAACCCAGCACATGTGTTATTCGTTGTGTAGGTCATCGCCTTCTACAGCGTCATTGAGGAAACTTACATTTATTTAAGGTTTCATGACACACGTAATAATAAGCTGTTCATACAAATATTAAAAATAAATGAGGAAAATCAATACAAAGCCAATGACAGCATCGGCAACTAGATTCCTCGTGTCGGCTACCGTAAACCACAGTAATATGGCCCAATTTACCCACTACGAGGCATTCCACCGCCGAACGACCTTCACTGGATACCACGATGCCTTTTGCATATAAACCTATCGACCGTTCCTCGAAAGAGTTGTTCGTGAGTCATGAGCAAGTTATTTTTAAACGGACTTTATTTTAATAGAACGGACATCCTGTGTTTACCAAGTTTCACATAATGTTACCATCATACCTGTTAACTAAACATACATACATTATCTTGCAGTAAATAAAAAAATAGATGAAATGAGGGCAATGACTTAAAAAGAATGTAATTTTAATAAAGTTTCGGTATTGAAATTATGTAAATAAAATTGTTTGTGGCAGTAAGAGACCCGTCATTAACATAAATACAAGTAGTACTTCGCGATGGTTAGGATTAGGGAATGCAATCTCGTTCTCGCGAGATCTCGTTTTTGCGAGATCTCGGCCTTTTTTAGCGAGACTGATCTCGGTCGAAAAATTGGCGAGATCTCGCGAGTTTAACGAGATTGCGCTCGAGCATAAAAACGTCTTATTTGAAGCGCCACAGCGCGCGAACTGACACAGTTCTTAACTTAATTAATATTTAATTTCTAATAGACCTCTGAGTAGGTATAGTTTTCATTATTTTTTAATAATATTTCAATTTTGGTCAACTTAACCACAGAATATTTAATACTCAACTTAGTTACTGAGATTCATTTTTCATTTTAGTTTTTGACTTGTTGTTGTTATTTTATTATTAAAAGACTTTTGTTTTATGTTAGAAGACAAGACTGATCGTTTATTTTATTTCTTATTTGATTAGATACATGATAATTGATAATGATACACCAAAGTTTACTACTTGAAAGTTTATTGAAAAATGATAGATTATTATTAGCTACGTCATTACGTAAAAGTTTATAAAAATAATACGTTAAAATAAATGTTTATTTTATAACATCTCTAATCCTTTTTTTTCTCCTAATGTATTTAAGTATTGTGATCACAATTTGTGATTATTGCAAAAACAAACATACAAAACCGCCAATTTCGCGAGATCTCGAAATTGGCGAGATCTCGCGGTATTCATATTCACAATCTCGCGAGATCTCGCCTGAACCCCAATCTCGCGAGATTGCATTCTCTAGTTAGGATTTCGTGTTGTTTCTCTGACACTAATAATGAAAATTGACGATGTTAATGGCATTGTGATCGATACCGCCTAGCTGATTAAAATTTTGAGAGTTAATCACACAAGCCGACAACCGTTATAAAACGCATCTAATTATTTGAAATACAATACAATACATTATTTTTAATTTTATCTCGTGGCTAGTGTGTATCAATTAGTGCGTCAGTTGCCTACATCCGTTGGTCAAACTGGCTTGTAATTAAGAAGGTACTTATAGGTAGATTGGATATCATTGCAATCGACAGACCCCTCAGATTTAAAATGAATAGTAATATTTCAAAATGTTGATGCAAAACCGACACTCACTCCCTTCTTTAGCGTCATAGGTTTGCACAAAAGGTTAAATTTGCGAAATGGTAACCGGCGAGTTTACCAGGAATCATAATATGACGCATGGAGACGGATGGACATAGATTTTTCTACAATGAATCTCGTTATATGTTAATTTTTTGAATCATAACCGCGGTCAAAGTCGTGGGAACTGGTTTGCGAAGTTCATCAGAAGTCAATATGTGTTGTAAGAAAACTATTCCAAGAAAATATTATGAATAGAAGACTTTTCATACTAAAATGACATGTGTCATTCGTCTTTTCTTGTAAATATGTAGGCTTCTATCAAGCTTCTATTATTAAAAGCTTACTAAGTAACAGAAATAGTTTTCCCTCTAATTATAAGTGTCGGATTGACATAGAATATGTGTTTAATTATTACAAGCAAAATTCGTCAGTGGTGTTTTTTCCTTTGTTTTTAATGTGTGTCGATATCTTCGCCAACTGTCCACCGATTTAAATAATTATTTTTTTCCTTGATAGAATTATGTTCGAAATTATTACAGTAAATTTTATCGTTATTTTTGTATTCGGTTGGTGTTTAAATAGAAATAAAAAGTGTTTTTTCATGACTGAGACAGTTACAAATATCAAAAAGCTCAAATAAAATAATTATACCAATGTACATAACGGCGCAATCCAAATAGTACCTTGGCTACTCAAGAAAGTTTTAACGTGTTTTACATAAGGACCGTTTTGTCGAGTAAAAGCTGAATTTCGCCGATCACATTTTCGCCAAGTGCTCAACTCTGCTAACTACGACGATTGTACTAAACTTGTGTAAAGCCCGTGTAATCAGAGTAACAATTAGTACCGTTTTGGTTAAAGACAGGCATTTAAAGTAACTGTAACAATTATTTTTATAACAATTACTAAATGGGACTTTCTGTTATAAACACGAGAATAGTTCGTACTCTATGGTGACGAGTTTTCGTTGAAATTATGAGAAGTTTAGTTTATTTTGCAGACACACCGATGAACGTAGAATATCAGGAAAAAGGCATTTGAAATACGTAAATAGATATGATTTCTTAGTAACGAAGCATTTTGCAATATCCGTAGAATATATAAGTAGATATAGACATTTTAGGATCTCTGCCTCTCTGCATGTTAGTTTATCGTCTCTTAATGACAATCACTGAACCATTCTTACTGTTTATAAGTAAACTGTCTTGAAATAAAACACAGCAACACAAATAAAAGCTAGAAGGGTGTACCTGATTGTTATATTTCTATAACATTACAATAAGATTAATAGTCTTCTAGGAAACAATAAAATAGCAAACATATAACCCTACCCAAGCGCCACAGCACAGGGCCTCATGTATTTCTTATTGCCACAGCTCCCAAAGCCGCGATAAATTTGGTAAAAACACATATTCATCATACGCCGCCGAGGCTGATCTCTTACTTACATCTATGAGATTTATGACATGGAAATTGCAACTGTCTGCTGGTACTGCTTTTTCTACACACCTGTATTTAACCAAATATTCTGAATATCTCAGGAAATGAAAAGAAGTGATCCGTTATCGCTAGATGAGATAGAGACAAGACAAACTTACTGACTGGAGCATACTTTTGCCGATGAAAAAATATATTCTTTAGGGAAAGTTTTCTTGTTTACAGGGAAAAACAAAGAAAGCCTCAAGACAAAAAATATATTTCTAATACTTGTGTTTGGTGGTATTGGTGTTTGGCTGTCTAAAATAATCTTATTTGTGAGCACTAACAATGAAAACATGTTCAGTACTTTTTGTAAGACTATTAGTTACTAACATTTTAAACTACCTAAGAGACAAAACTAATGTAGTGTAACAATAAATTACCTTTCTTAACATTCATACATAAATCACGTCTGTATCCCTTACGGGGCAGACAGCGCCTAAGATAACAAGACCTCAAGGCCCCGTTTAGTTCTTAATTTAATAACCGTCTATGCTCGTTTTATTTTTAATGTTTTAAAGAATCTTCAATCCGTAAAAGTCTTTAGACTATCGCGACTAGACTTATTTCTTACAAGAATGTTTGCTTCCACGCGTTAAGTCTACATGTTGACTTAAAAATGCACGAACGTATATGATACGCAGCGCATGAAGGAACGTTGAGAAATAAGGCTATCGTTTCGTTTTAATACACGCATCTTTCTTCAGACACCCCCACCCCCCACTTTCAGGTAAGGGTATGCGGTACTCACGCTAATAGCAGAGCCAACCAAACACTCGAGATCCGGATTGATCTGGTTCCAAAAGGTACTGACACGACAGCTCGCGTGAGCCCGAAATTCGCAGGTCACTATCAGAACCTAAGGGGAGGTCCATTTGAGAAATGGCTTACAGGCCGCGTCACGCGAGATTTTAGGCAACTACAATAATGAAGATGACCTGTTAAAAAAAGTGAAACAGAGAAAAATATAGAGAAGCATTTTTTTTAATGCAATATTTGTATGGACTGGGCCAAACTTGCTGCCGCTGAATATTTTCAGCTAAAGTGATACATAATTATTTAATTCATGGGATTATTACCAGAATGAGCTTGAATTTCGAACTTGGGCATAGCATAAAATACCATAAACCGTAGAAAGTTATTTAATATTCATTGAGTCTATGTGAACTAACGGGAGTGAATTTAAAGACGCACTAGATTAAGTTTAACACGTCCATAACTAAATGATGAGTTTATTACCGAAAATTGCAAGCATTTATTTCAACAACTTGATGCATTCCCTGGCGGCCTCTTCAGTTATTATCTTGCTTTTTTAAAATTGAATTTCACTTATTTGGCGTAATTTTACATTTATTCACTACAATCGACGATCTTATTTCGTTGACAACCGACACAAAGCAACAACTTGTTGTTTTATAAAAGTCAGCCTCCGCGTATTTTTCTGTTCTCTTTTCTAGGTTGTCCTGGTTCGTAGAAAAGTACTCGTGTCGCATGCAAACGCCGCATTGGCTGTAATCGCCACAAGATGGCCGCCGAGATGAGACGGATCATTACCAGCCAGCTCCGACGAAATTGAAACGTTTATGGTCAGAATAATTAAAATTCCGTCTAAGTTCCTCCTAATTTCGCTTTATCTCTTAAATCTTTGCTGTGCGAGCATTTTTTGCCACATTTTATCTGCCAATGAATTAATTAGCGTCTTAAGTCGGTAACATCTTTTTATAAAATTAGTAGAATTAACCTAATTTCTTTATTTAAATCTTTTATGCAATGTAAAAGGCATTAAGTTTGTCTATTTGTATAATAATTCCTATTACAACAGCGGTTAATAATTCATAAAGTAAGCGAGTTCTACACGAAAATATTTTCTCTTACTAACTTTGGCAAAAGTACCACATCACTACTATTGCTGTAGAGGCGTTTTTATAATAGTTCAAATTTGATTAAATATTCTATTCATTAACAAAATACACATACATAATCTCATAACCGAATTCAAGCTTATAGAAAATTTCAATTATCCACGTTGAAAAAAACGAAGAGAATTCTTTCTGCTCCATTACAAGCTGGTTCGGATTACGAGCGCCGACGCAGAAAATCTCTATATCGTTAATTGGAAACTGAGTGCTGCGACGTAAACGTAAAAAAGAGAACCAAAACTGAGTTAAAAGTACACCAGCTAAGGATGCCCTAAGTAGCATTCTTTGTTTCAGTTTTGTGCATTGCCTATGATTTACTTCATGTTTTGTATAATTTTCGAAACTTCAATATTTTGTGAAGCGATGTGATGCAAAGTTTCAACAGAAAGCAGTTTTAGGAAATTTGGTGCGAGAGTGTAATAAACCCAATCTACATTTTAGAGTTAAAATTAACTTAATATGGTTCTGGAAACAAGCAGCATTGATATTGCCAACAGCGATCATTCGCACTATTTATTAGGTAATGACGTTAATTTGCATCGCAAAAAATCATCCGCTGATTCATTGATTGACTTTACTATGCAATGCAGAGGTTCATATATTATTATTTTTTTAGCTTATTATAGTGTCCCACTACTGGGAAAACCCCTCCCTTTCTTTCCGCCACTGGTCCCTATATAATTAACTAAAAAAAAAAACAATTATTTTGCTACTCCGCTACCCAACCTGATAGCGAACTTTGGTTCATTAACCATCAACTACGCAAAGTTGTTATTTTATACTTTGTAAAGTCCGACTTATTTATTAATTTGATTTATTTATTGTATTTTGTCTTGTTTATTTTGCACAATAAAGAGTTTACATACATACATACATACATACTTATGCAGCTGAGGTTAAGTATATTTTATAACTGTCAGACTCCGTTGTAGCTAATGTCTGTTGGATGCATGCTCGTTGGCTCCTAACAAATCCGCTGACCACTTAATCCGCCCCATCTTGTAAAATACGATCGCGTGAGTCCGCAGTATCCATAACACCTTGCACATGCATCGAGGGGCCAAAAATTGCAAGTTAATCGCTGCCCATTCGTCCATAAATCATTAGCCCTTAAGTGAGTGGTCAGGAACAATAAATAACCGGCCGGCACCGTAAATTAACCGCAATATTGCGAAGCTGTCGACATGAATCATCTATAATAAAGATACATTATGTTTTATTGATAAGTTTTGATCAAATCAGAGGATGTGATGATTTGTATATCGATATCCCTTATCCTCAGGTGTTCGGTAGGTATTGAATGAAAATTGATGGCCACTGAATAATGAATAATAAATATCTGTCGCACAAGTGGACATGAATCATCTAATCCGATTTCAAAATTGATAATTGAAAGAAATTGGGTGAAAGGCCTTGGTTATTTCAATAACAGTTGGTAAGCTTTTATATCAGTAATAAAACAAAATGGCGTGTAATATTCCGTCGACGCGTTGAGGCGTCGCGCCCGCTGCGATGACGTCACGTTGTCGTCACGCGCCGCCTGAAGAGTTTTCCGGGCGAACGAGCGGATGACTCACCCGGCCGGTTGCCGCAAGTTATTAGACATGAGCGGGGCTTAATGAAAAACACACCGACAAGTTGATAAATTGTCTAAAATGCTAGCACGTCGTAATTAAGTAAATGTAATATTGTACAAAAATAAAGAAACAACTGACAAATTACCATAAGGGATCTCTACCAGTTAAGTTAACCTAAGCATTAAACTAGGGACCGACAAAGTTACATTGTCATAGATACACATTTTTTTTAAATGTTGTAATATTAGTTCTCAATCACTGATAAACGTGATGACAATTTAACATATTGTGAACAACACAGGAGTACGAGATTCTTTCTTTAGAGAATTTGCTTTTGGCCTAGATGTACATATTTATTCATATACACGCGCCATTTTTATTTAAATTGAAAAGTTTTAGCTGCTAAGGTTGTATTGGTGTAAGCATTTTTTTTACCTGATTAGAAGTCTAACGACGCACCCCGGCTTCGCACAAGTTACTAAACTAAATGTATATTTCTCTTAAATAATTCTATATACTGATGAAAACCGTTTAAAATATATAACGCATAAACGATAGAGACGGCGTGAAGCGATTATGATATGATGCAACTACCTGTTGCCTCGCGACTTCATCCGTGCCGAATTAAATTTTACAGCGAAGTTCCATCAACCCAGCCCTGTTGCCAAATCGTTTCCTAGCGGACATCTACGTCATAATAACTATTGCGTGCCAAATGTCAGCACATCTCTATCAGCGGATCGATCAGTCAGTCACGGTTGATTTTACAAATACAGCCATGTAAAGAAGCACTACATATTATATTAAAACGGAAACAAAGCCGAAAATAAAACCGGTTCAAAATTAAGCCGTATAATATTTAAATTAATACGCTGTCAGCTTTCAAATTAGCCGCTAGCTAAAAAGCCTTGAACTGAGTAGAAACGTGCTTATCACACCCTAGAATATTATACACATAACTAACAAACAACTACATCAACTATTGCGATTAATTATTTGAAAAAATACCAACAACATTTTACAGACGTTTTGTTTAAAATAGGGCAATAGTTTTCTCGAAACCTGGCGGTGTGCTAGCGCTAAGTTAGCTTAGCTGCCCTGCGTTGATCATAATAATATCATATTTATGTTTCATTTTTAGATAAGACAATTACTAGATGACAAATTGGCGTTGCGGTTGCCTTTGGGCTCCTTATGATTGTCTGTTGCCCTCCTCATTGTACAAAACAAAGTTAATGCCAATAAAACGCTCCCAATACCACTACAGGCTTATTTAGCGTATAAATTAAACTGTTACACTGGCTATTAATATAATCTAAAGGTACTCCCAAAATGATATAATCCAATCATTCAAACAAGTAGTCCTGTCACCTAGATCGTACGGCGTCTTCAATCCAATGAACAAAGCGGCTAAATACATAATTTATTGCGGTGCGCCAGACAGCAGCCACAAAGGAAGCTTCTCGCAGGAACATTTTAATCTATCCGCCACGCAGAGAGCTCGTAATGTCTCTATGTACTTAACTAAATTACTTGCATAAATCATATTTAAACGTGACGAACGTTACAAACTCCACAGCATCCCCAATAAGCGATTCCCGACCCTAGTATCTCGGCGATTAGGGACAAATTCTACCATAAACAAAAAGGGACGAATATTGGGACACGGTTGCAACACGAAACAGTATCTATTTCGAAGCGTTTAAAGCACAATTTAGGCGAAAAATTCAGAGGAAATACCGTTATCTACGAGCGACTTTTTTGGTATTATTTTGTCGGATGACATCTAGCAATCTTATTTTAGTTACGAAGTGGAAATTGTTTTCAGATACTAAGTAAAAGTTTTAAAAGGGAAGGGTTGTGGCAAACAAGTGTGAATCATGTTCACGTAGTAAGTTAAGTGGATTAAAATTTTGCTCGTGCGTTTTGCGCGCATTCGGCAAGTTTTATGTAACATTTTGCTTGAAGTTGGAGATTGAAATTTTATGATTTTGTTTTTAAAAAGTCTTATAATTTTAGTTTCTAACGTTAGATTCAATACTTACTCCAGACTAGTCAAAACACTTTTCATAGCTGCCAAAACTATTTCGTTAACAGATTTATCTAATAGAGAATTTGATACACTAAAGTTAAACGCCTACGATTCTACGCCGTCCTTTTAAATATTAAACGCCATTTGAAACTTACTCAGAAATTCCCGACAATTCGGAGACTACCCTTCAATACCTTTTACCGATAAAATAAAAATCTGTTCCTGTAGTGAACTCCGGGTCGACAGTCTGTTCCTTCCCATAGGGAAGTTGGTAAAACATTCCCGATGATTTATACACACCCTTATCTCTAGTACACGCCACTCCATTAAGATTAGGTATTCATGTTGTACACCTGATACTTTGAGTGGCGACGGTGTATGTAATCGAACGTATCATAGCTGTGTGAGTGTCGAAGATCAAGCCATTATTAAGTTTATGGATGCGGTAATGGAAAAGTTATAGTTGGATAGGAGCCAGCTTGGTTGGCAGACTTTGGGATGCAGGTTACTCGTTACTAGTACGCACTTAATTGTTTTGAACATCGTTAATGTAGAACAAATAGTGCGTTTTCGTTTACATGGGTACGTTTTGTTATAATAAAAAAAGTAATAGACCTCGTGCATTTACAGTTTTATGGTGGCGGTTTTGACGTGCATTTCATGTTTACTATAAACTCTTTATGTGACCCGTTTTCGTAACTATTGGTGTTATTTTGTGAATATAACAGATGCTCTTCGTATTTCAATTCTGACATCAAACTAATCAAAGCAGAATTTCGGGCAGTTGAAACTTAGGTTTACTTTTCCTTTGAACAATACACTATATATAGATCGTATGCTAAAGATCTCATTAGTATGCCAGTGGGTTCACGGCTCAGTTACCCCCGGACGGAAAATTGACAGGTGCCAGCGATGGGACACCACACCTCACCGGTTTTTGCTGTCGTTTACTTGAGTATACATATACGATATTATTTTACGTAGTAAAGCTTCAAGGAGCGACACACTAGCGTTTATCTGGGATATAAAGCATCCGTTCTCACGCGTTAACGTGTTAGAAGATGATATGTATTTTATCTGCGGCAAAACCTAACGTGCTAGGTGTTTAAACTGACAAAGCCTGAGAAAACGTTTTCTATGCTTAAGCGTTATGTTCAGCATATTGTGCACTTGGGTAATAAGCCTAATAGATATTAGGTTTAATATGTACACATTACTATAGATTTTTAGACCTTTTACTGAATAGTCGTAATCTCCACATTCAATATACCAATTATAACTAATTGTTGTCAGTCGACTGTTAAAATTGCTAGAATGTGACGATCATCTAGTGAAAGGACTAAACAGTAATAGTCTTGCCACAGTCATGATCCTCGTCAAGATGTACGAAAATACGAAACACATATTTGTGTCTCATAATAAGTACAATACTAGCTAATAATTCGTCAAGCGATAAAATGGTAACCGCCCTAGCCAACTTTATAATAACGATCAA
Organism: Pandemis corylana; assembly: GCA_949127965.1. NCBI lineage: Eukaryota > Metazoa > Arthropoda > Insecta > Lepidoptera > Tortricidae > Pandemis > Pandemis corylana. The sequence continues at coordinate 6,354,644 of OX421866.1, read as the reverse complement.
AGCTGATAAACTATTCAGTGTCTAGCGAACTCAAGCACTAAACTTATCGAAAATATAATGCATACGGCGACGATAAAAATATAAGGTTAAACAGCGACGGAGGACGGAAAATGCTAAACTTATGTTAACAACCAACAGGTAAGTGCACAAAAAGTACTCGGCAGTGTTTTGAGCTCGGGCAGCCCACGGCTCCAAAGCAAAGTACAATGCAGTGAATTGAAAATAGATTTTTAAAAAATACATTATATTATATTCAGGAGGGAAAAGACCGGGTCACTTCCTGCAGAAAGTTGTATGAAAGGTGACTCGGTTTTTTTGATCCCAAGTATAGTTGATAAATAAGGCAATAAATGCTTTTCAGGCTTATTAAAAACTTTTATTCTTGCAAAGTTTTTTTAACTTGTATTTGACTTCGGCCCACTTCTAGTAGGTACTCGGATTGATTTAAACTTTGGATGCATAATGATTACGCAAGATGAATGATAAAGTAAGAAAAGTTAACAAAAAGTACAGTCACATTAAAAATGTTTTATTTTTTTGCCAAAAATTCTTATTACAATTTATTTTTTAATGAAGAAAATAAACCAAGGCAAGTATTATTTTAGTAAAACAAATTATTTAATAATTCAAAAAAGAAACTTAACAGTTTATATTTTTTAAATAAGAAATTGTCATTCGACGTAAAACAAAGTGATCAAAAACGAAACATTATAATTAAAGTGATCACATCCCATTTAACAGTATCAACAATGTTACGTAAAAACTCGCATAAATAAATGCATAAATGCTTGTTGGTTTCAATCGTCCTTTATAACCTCAAGACAATATTTATCTAACTCTACGAGGTGAATAAACTCTGCAGCGGGGCTCTAAATCAGGCCGTGGCGTAGCGCTCTCGTAGCTCGTAGCACGTAGCAGTGTTTGCCAGCTACGACAGATGGCCAAGCTTTCTACGGGACGACTGTATGCTGTCATGTTTTCTTTATAATAGTCTCTTTAGTTATATAACGGGAGAGTAACGATAGGACGGGGACCACTTTTGGTAAAGTAAACGATTTTTATTACAAACGTATTTTATTGCAAAGACAGTACAACACAAATATTTTTAGCAAGAAAATAAAGTAACCAACAATATCACATCGGAATGTCCACTCTTTTGCTAATAAACCAAAAGCAACTTCTTTTATTTAAATACTTTTTACTGACTATACTTTTCGCTGACTCAGTCGTCCATCCTGCTTACGATACCAAGGGCCTATCTCACCATTATCTGTAAAGTTCCTGATTAAATGTCAGATATCTATGATTCCTATTCCTTACTAAGAAACAGACGAGAACATTATAGATAACCGACACTTAATACATCAGGGTCTTAACTGAGATTGGTGAAACCGGCTCTAAACAAGTCATTCGGACCACTAGGGAAGGCCGACTTTGGTTCACAAGATTAAACCCATACAAACATACATAAACACGGTAATTCAAATAAAAGCTTGCAAAAACCAACATGTAAACAACCCATTGCGCATTAAATCGCCATTATGGTTTTAGCTTAACAACTTAATACACCCTCAACCGTAGAAACAACAGTAACATTTGGGCAGTAAGGCCGTGGCCACACGCGCGTGCCCCGTCATAAATATCTCGTTACACGCATTTGACCGCGGGCTAAAAAAGGCAGGACACTTTTTGCACGCCCTGATCCATAAAACTTTCGCAATCAAGGGTGAAAAACAAGAATGTTTGGCAATAGCCCACGGATCCAGACAATACGCACACGCGACTGGCGTTAGGCTGTTTTTTCAGAGGGGTCTCTATTGTGTATACATTTAATTTAAACCTGTTTTATGAGTAATTAAATTTATTGCTAATAGGGTGTTCGAGGTATGCCTGACATGTTTCACCTTGAGGACGAACCTCGAATAGATTCAAAATGGCGCGCTAACTTCGACTACAAATAAGTGAGTGAGCTATCTAACCACATTGTCGAATTATGTGTTAAATTGCTACGCCCCAACAGGACATCATTATGTACATTTTTTTGTAAATAATGTTGCAATTAAGTAAATACTGAAATACTGAAACCTATTTTAAGCATTATGTCTGTGTCTCCACGTTGGTTTTACATTTATAATACGAATAGATTTCTTTTCTCATATTCATCTATTTCTAATAAGCCAGACGTCCGCAACTGGCTACCAGAAAATCTTTAGATAAAGAGAACTTATAAATTGATTGTTTCAAAAAACTACCATGTCTTCCATGCTGGGGTCTGGTAGCAGAGAAAAAATATAGAATGTACCAGTTGCTTCTCTACCCGCGCAGATGGTAAAAGCCCATCGAGGGCGATTATAATAGGAATCATGTTATAGGCGATGAGGCTAGCAACCCATCACTATGTTGATTGACAATCTTGCTAAATGTGGCCTGTAGGTACCTGTTACCTTAGGCTCTGTCTACCCCGTAAGGGATGAAGTCGTGATTTGTGTGTGTGTGTTCAAAAAGCTAGCGGTATCTTTCTAAGTATCGTTAATTGAGAATGAATGAAGAATGTTATCTAACACTGGCTGTTTTCCAGCTAATAATGATTATGATGAGGAACTCCTAGTATTATACATACATACATATTTAATCACGTCTTTATACCTAACGGGGTAACAAGACCTAAAGGCTACGTTTCGCGTGACTGTGGGCGTATAGATGAAAAGGGAAATCTGGTTTTATTTTAAGTTAAATATCGTGGAAGGATCCGGAATCTCAAGCTTTCCTCGACGCCTTATATTTAAGCTTAGCTCAGATGAAGTTCCTGAGCTCTAGCCTGTATGACTTCATTTACCTGCTTCAGTACTTTAACGTAAAATATTTACGAAAACCCGCTGACTTACATACATACATATATCACGTCTTTATCCCTTACGGGGTAGAGAGAGCCTCAAGGCCACGTTTAGCATGATTAAGGGCGTATGTATAAGTGGAAAGGGAAATCAAAATAGTGATGGGTTGCTAGCCGCATCGCCTATAGCATGATTCCTAAGACTCGCCTATTCCCTCGATGGGCTTTTACCATCTGCGCGGGAAGAGAAGCAACTGGTAAATTCTATGATTTTTCTTTACTCCCAGACCAGCATGGAAGAAGGGTAGGTTGAGATTAAAACCTTTGTCGACGTATGGTATTGTTATGCAAGTTATATACTTATTTACATGGATGGATAGTGGTAAACATGGGAAACAAGTGAAACGCAGTAAAGCTCATTACTTACTGACGTATAATGTGAATCTCTCTCTCTCTCTGTGTGTGTGTGTGTGTGTGTGTGTGTGTGTGTGTGTGTGTGTGTGTGTGTGTCGCAGCACACAACAAAACGCAAATACACTTCAGATAGCTAAATATTAGCCTTAATTTTGTATGCAACATGTAATCTACAGTAATATTTAATCAAAGTTTAAATAACACTCCTAACATTATTAAACATTAAGAAATTAAACAATCTCAATAATTGAGTTAGCGAAGTATTCCTAGCACGTTCGTCGCTCGACGGATTCCGTTCAGAGTCCGCTTGATATTCGAAAACGAAATCAAATAGAAATCACTGCGTTACCGAAAAGTAACGTCCGTCTTTAGATGGCATTAAACAAAGAGTGAGGGGACCGTAATGTGATTTAATGCTGAGGACAGACGTGCGGCGTTAATCTCTGGTGGTCCCCAGGAGAGCCATTCGGCGGCTGGACGTGACTTCTTCACGTCTAGAAGTTAGCTATTGATAGTTTAGGCGTTTTTAGGATCCCGTACCTCAAAAAAAGGAGAGAGCCTTGTTGGAGGCCCATGGCCAGCAGTGGACGTCTTTCGGCTGACATCATGATAATTATGAACTAAAAAAAGATAGAGGTACCCACAGGGTCACTTCTTTTTCCGTTCGTCTCTCTGTCTGCCTGCCAAAACCCTTTTTATCAGCCCTTTGTATCACCCATGGAGGTAACAAGGTAATATGCAGGTTATCGTAACGGAACCCAGCTAAGCAGGATTTAGAATCAAAGTGAATAAAAAGTGAAAAAGCCTAACGCTTCAAACGTATCGTAGCTCTATCGGAAACTGGCTCGGCAAAAAGGCTTTCACTCATCGACTTTTAAAAACGACGTACACATAAAAAAATTACAACGCTGAAATAGAGAAATTCACATCGCACTATGGCAGTGCGCAATAGCGCTGAACGGATACTAACAATATAAAATCGAGGCCATTCGGTTTTCAGCACGGTTCAAACATTTGCATGTAAAAAGTCCAGTATTTCACTCCGTTCAGGTCGGCTAGGATTTATCACACGTCGTCATGGTACAAGAAATCTCTGCCTACATTTCATTTTAGAAATTGGACAGCGTCTATAAGAGCAAGGGTCAATTTATAAATGTTCATCCATTAATCTGTGGATACTGGATTATCAACACAAATTCTAATTAAAAATGACAAATATGATGTATAAGAACAATTTATCTTAACCCTTCTCATCTTTCAGTTTGGGGAACAAGGTATGAATTTACAAAATATATTACGTATAACAAGGACAGTGAGGGTCGCAGGTTAATAGGGTTAAGGCGGTTGTTGGACAACACGTGACAGCCTGCCAGCTAAGAGCAGATAATGTTACACGCCGGCTACGTACCGCTGCCGTAGTCTCGCAAGGGAAATTAATTGTAACAATAATTTACTGTTACTGACGCGGTCGACTCGGATCATAATTGTAAAACGCTCTCTATCCCCCGTCGCATTCGTGAGTAAACTTTTAATCAAAAAGCAATCGTTTTATACCACAAGATTGGATTGCAAGTTTAACTGTACAAAAACAAAACAACCACGCAGCGCAGCCGTCTGTTCTGAATTCAATGAACAATTTATGCAGACTGCGACTCAATAAAAACTAAACGAACCGGTCAGAAGTCCTCCAAGAACTTTTATTTTAACTAAACTTTACCTGCCTCGGAAAAAACGAATAATTACTCGCCGCAGAGTGCCAATTGAATACACCCACCTGAAAAGAACAGACACCGTCATGAATATTCAGTAATGCTTTTAGTGAAAGTTTATTGAAGAGAAAAGGGGAGACTTTCAAGCTTAAGGAGAACAAAGATTCTTGAAGGTGCGTATTGTGATTGAATCATTGTGTGCTATATTATGTGTTAATGGAAGATTTATTCTTAAAATATGTTTACCTGCAGAAACGTTAATGTCACAATCAGTCGTTTCAATATTTAAAATCCTATGCATTTAAGTATCATTCGCTTATTATGTTTCTTATATGTATGTAGACTATACTAGGTGTTAGCTTATCATGCACATAAAAAGCCATAATTCCAATAAACCTGTACCGAACTTAGCATACTCGTACAGAACAAAACTATCGAGTTCCATCGTTATGTATACGACGAGGTCGCTAATTATTAATTTCGTTCAATAAATGCTGCGCCGCAAATCCCTTTATCTTTCTGGTCCACTGAGCAGCTCCCGTTAGTGTGAATAAAGACAAAGTATAGAAGAAGCGATTAATTATGTTTGGTCTCATTCGATCAATCTGACCCTTATGGGTTTCATGACTTGCAGGAATTCCGTGTTAGAAGAAGGAAGCAATCTTAGGCGCCTTGGGATTTTGTAATAGAAATATACAATAATAACGCAGTTTTTTAAGAATTTGACTGGCTTTTATCTTCTTTTTGTCTACCATCTACTGATGCAATTTCCTGTTTACAGTATAGACAAGCTTCATCAAACAAGTACATTAAGTTACCTAAACTATGATTGCAAAACATACAAATGTTTATTATCTGTTGGTGTCATCACGTAACGTGGAGAGCAACAAAATAACCGATTCAATCTAACGATGCAATGCGGTCATTGTACATAACAAGTGTTAGTATACTATTATGAATTTGAAATTTCATTTGGTCTGATCACGCAGTACGTATTAGTTAGGTACATGCAATCAAGTGACAAACATCATTTAGTGTTAAAATCGTTTCGAAATGCAGGCTGCGAACTGATTCCTGCCCCCGGCACGCACGCTAATGACTGCCGTCATCTGTTTGTAATTACGCGGCGTGCTTTAGAAAAAATGCGCCATTTGTTTTTATACGTTTTCACCCATTTATTGTCAACATACCATTGGCCCGCACGAGGCGGTTTGCTTCATCCTTCCTAATGCGAACTGCTAGGGAATGGAATTCGCTCCCATCGTCTGTATTTCCGGACAGATACAACCTAGGGCTCTTCAAGGCTAGAGTGAATAGGCTATTACTGAACCAGTGAGTTACACCTTTGGCCTCATCTGCACCTTCCACCAAGTGAGATAGAGGTCAATCACTGGTCGGTTCATAGTAAAAAAAAAAAACAAAAAAAAAAAAAAAAAAACCTACACCTACCGGCATTCGCATTCCATGGAATCATCTAAAAAAGATAATGCGTTTATTTTGACTGTGAACTGTATACTAGCCACCCGCTCGGCTTCGAACAGGTACAATGTAGATACTAATGTATAATCAACCAATCATATTTCAACACAAACTATAATAAACTACACGTATACATCTTCCTATACCTTTTGATGAAAACTGAATTTAAATCCGTTGCGTAGTTTCAAAGATCTATACACCTTCAGACGGCGATCAGCGACTTTCTTTTACACCGTGTAGAGATGTAAAGACTTTCAATTATTGATAATACAGTATAAATAAGTTACCCTGGTTGCAAAATATATCCTATTGTATTTATCAAAATCATGGACATGGGTCATGTTGGGGTACTTTAATTTGTTTTAAAATTCAACCAACATCAAAATTCTTCATACCACATCGTCCACTAGCTTTGTCAAAGCCGAACCTACATTAATACGAAAAGGAGCGTAATCCTCAGAATTTACGTAACAATTTCTTTATTATGCCGCTACAAAGGGACGGTGGCCGCAGCGAAACCTGAGATTTACCCCTAACAGTGTCCTTTCTCTTGGCATGATACGCGCATTTTTATGAATCTGCTATTTTGGGTCTCACAATCATTTCACTACTTCTCTTGTATAAAATAAACATTAACTAGGCCCTACTTTTATAGCCCCATAGGTACTTTTATAGAACCATCGTGATGTTTTTATTTTTAGTAATAAGTTGTTTGTAACTTGCTTGTAATTTTCGCTTCGTCCCAGGAGAATTTCACTGTTTCCCATGATAAAAAGTAGCCCATTAGTGTAAATTTCCATTAGCTAAATAGATCCAAAACATGGTTTCATTCTTTATTATTCTATCAGTGGATAAATGAATTAAAATTTGTAAGTTTACTTTTAAAGTTCCCAATCCGCTCCGGGCCTGCGTGGGAACTATAGCTTAAACCCTCTCATTTTGAGAGGAGGCCTGTGCCCAGCACTAGGACATAATATAGGCTGAAGATGAGTTGACAAAGTTCGTTCTTAAAATAGCCAATGGACTCTTTTAGATGTATTTTTCTCGACAATGCTTTCGGAAAGACCATCCTGCCAAAAAGAATGAATCACAAAAAACTTAGTTGGCACTAAAGTCATGGTTCTGCGCATGGCTACCGCTCAAGCTAGCGCCAGAACCTTACGTCTCTATTTCTAAATAAAAAATGCTTTTCTAAAGCCGGATTATATCCTCATCTCACGAAAATGTATTCTATATTTTGCTGTCGCTCGCTGACCGGACGTTTTTTCAACAATGACCACTGAAAATGCCTTATTCAGTGAGGGAGATTGCGCGGAATGGATTTGGGAATGAGACGCCTTTATAATGAACTCGAACGGAAATACGATTATACAGGTGGCTAGTCAAGATAACGTGGGATTTCGGCTGGAAATATAATATTTGGCTCGGTTTTTGTTTTGGCTATTTGCAATTTTCAATGGTGCCTGGAATACGCGTGAAATTACCAGGTCAGGTCCGTTTTGCTTAGGTAGTAAAAACATTACTTTAATAATTTATTAATTATTTCAGTTTGCAATCGTTAACTGAATCAGGCGTTACTTTGCAGAACCGAAATTCATACATACAAGGGAACATAAAATCGCCATTCACATTTCAATTTTAATGATTTATTTTTTATAACAGCTTTTTTAGTGTGTCAATGTTGAAAACGGTAACCGAACAAACTGTGATATCATTCGTAGAAACAACATTATTTATTGTTTATCTTCAATGCAAAGCCATTTCTCAATTACAGTTGAATCAACAATCATTTAATTGCAAATAGAGGACAGTCACGTGATTACAAATTAAGTAAACAATAGTGCATAAACGAATCAACCGTACCGGAACCGGAGGCTGGCCGGACGGCCGCCGCTATCAGGTGTCGTTCACGGCCTCATATTTCCGCTAGGATCGACTCAAATAAAAAAGGGTTAACTGATTTTCTGACGATGTTTTCTACTACTTACTCGTTGCACTATCAGTTGTGACTTTTTTATTATTTTTTATTTTTAAACACTAATTATTTGATGCCAGTTTTGTAATAAGTTAAAAGGCATATTTATTAGAAGTCTAGCCTGATTACGGTGTTAGTCATTAGTCAGTTAATTTCGTGTAGGAAGTGGGTTAATTAAGTCAAATATATATCAATGAGGTAGGTACAACAAACAATAATAAATCATAAACTCAGAATTTAATTAAATATATTCGTAACTTCGTACCAAAACCATTTAACAGACAAAATTTGCCACCAACAGCCCCGAGAATGTAATAAATAAAAAATAATAAGAAAACTTTCCCCATCACAGTATACAGGCGTCACGTCGAGAGATGGCAATTCAGCAATTTTTATACAATAAACGACCACCTTTTGTCACAGCAAAGTATACTTTATTTTGACAGTGACTGAGTCCACCGCTTGTTGGAGTCGCAGTTGGGTTGATAATAATAGTTCTCGCAAACTCTAGGTAAATCATAAGATGCATCGGCCTTAACATTCACTTTCCACCCGTCGCCGCAGAGTTTGGAAAGAGCAATCACTCAGTACGTAATCTCTTAGGATTTTCTCTGAAGCGAGTCCCGCAGCTCACACCCGACCCTTGCAATAGATCTCTGCATTTTTTGTTTTTTAAAAAGACTGCGTCCTAGAGATAAGGTGTGAACTCCCCTTTGAGTCACGTCATTCAAGTTTAGACGAGCATTAGCGGGAAACGGATACCGCTATAAGTATCGATGCCGATGTAAAGTAAACAACAGAGAGTATTCAATAAATTCCATTGTGTTTAATTTTACCGTTTGTTGACGGTAAAGGGAATTTGATTTACAGATTATCGTAAGCCTATATCTCTACGCACACTTTTATAGATACTTGCTTGTAATGAAACATACATGTATACTTAGTGTAAACACAGTCTGTTTCCCTGAGTACCAACTTGGCCTTCGCGGTTTAACTAGATTAAGTGTCTTCATAATACCCTGCGACGTAGATTCGTCGTCGATTTCGCAAACAACAAACCGCGGTAGAAACATTTCGTTTCACAGTATCAACAAACCCGAAATTAAAAATAAAAGCTGGAAACAGGAAAGAAAATTATAGTCATCAACGTTTAGGCACTATCGACACGCCGTCAAAGCCACAATCTCGCTCACTTTGGCGCGGGAAACATCACCCCAGCCGCCATGTTGCCATTTTGTTTTTGACACTTCACTTTAATCACTGCGTGAAAACATAAACAGTCGCGTTCTCATTCCGAAAAGAGCAATGCTTCCCGCCAAAGCAAAAATGTAGCGTTTTAAATAATTCCGCCTTTGTGTAAATGAACAGAAAAGCGGTGTATTTTCCGCATCTAATACTTAGAGTGCATTGTATGATGTAAACGGCGCTGGGCAAATATAATGAGTATTCTTTATTATATGGTAACGTCACAACATTGTCTTTAGAGACAGTTAAACCTTAATCGCATAAGAAACCATGTTGAGTTTAATTATATCGAACTTTGCCTAGTCAACAGTCATTCGAATTTTAGTACTTACAGTAGTCCAGACAAGACTACATTGTGGTGATGACCACAACAACATGGTCGTTTCAACTACAAACTTACACATCTGAATTTTTGTTTTCAACGACAGTAAAATGAAATTTACTGGTCGCGCCACGAATGTAAATTTAAATTACTTTTCGCGCAACCAATACTCATCCAATAATTTACAAAAATGACGGCGCATCAACGATTTATAACCCATTTCCCGATATGAGGAGCCGACATTAAAACGACTGGGCATTATCAATTCGCGTAACAATCGATGCAGTGATTCAATAACGCAAATGAGCGAAATGAATACGCTCCGGACCGCGCTTTTGTTTGTTACGGTGTAATTCGAGCGTGCAACGGGTAATTGTGTTGTTACACGGTTTCAGTACTAAGGGCGTTGATTGACGCTTTAACGAGCTGCATACATATATTTGAACATGAAGTGTACTAAAATCACTGGCGACACAAAGATTTGCAATCCTGTTTGCCGGGGGTAAGATCGCAGAACGTTTGTATCGCCGTGTGATCAAAATTAACTAATAATTATGTGTTTCATTTTAAAATTTATTGGAAACTCAAGAGCAGGGAATCTGATGAGGTTTCGGTCAAAGATGGAACAAAATTGGAAGTCATATCTGTTGTTTGACGACACATCGCATCGATGATGTTTATGGTGACCGATGCACGGGTTCTCTTCCAACTGGAATGTATGTTTGTGTTGAGCGTAGTGCCTACTGACATGAAAGGTTAAAAAATAAGTTCTGTTATTTAACATTACAGATTTATACGTTATCAGGGTCATACGAGATATCATTTCAATTAGACAACTACACTGACGTGGGAAAATAAAGATTCAAAGATGTATTTGTCCAACATTGGTAAATTACATATTGTTACTTATATTACTATTTGTATCACTATGTAGCGCCTTGGGGCATACAAATTTGTTTGCATGCATGCATATTATAAATTATATGCAGCATACTTAAAAAAACAATTTTTTACTTGGTAAATAACAAGTTTAAGCAAGGTGTTCAAAATACATATTTTTGTTATAAAAACTACGTCAAAAACTTACTACAAATTTCAATTTATCTCAACTTATTGTATCAGTTAAAAATTCTTGTACCGAATAATGGGAAAACAATGGGTCACTTTTCATACAACTTTCAATGGAAAGCTATCCGTTATTTCTGCTAATCAGTATAGATAAATTATATTTGACAAAATGTTGTTTTAACCTCAACCTCAACATTTTAAGCAAATTAAACGAGACTAAAAATTTGTACCGCGGCATAAAATTTTGAGTTTCACCGTTTAAATTCAAACACATCCTTACCGGAGTCCTTATAAAGGGGATCTTTACAAGATAAACGGCCATTAGCTAATCCTGGGGCGGGCCCGCAGTAATTCAGCGAGGCAATATTGCTTATAGTCCAACCGCTTTAATGAAATAAAATTAGCATATCCTTAAGATTTATGCACGAAGAAGCGCAAGGCATCGGAAAACAATGATGCGCGGGACTATTCAAATGGGAGTTGTTTGTTCTGCTTGCAAGATATTAGCTGCCAGCCGATTTATTAGGAGTTTTTTAAACAGATGCTGCGTTATGTACATTTTTCTCATGCTGATTTGTTAACAAATAATATCATTGAACAATTTAAGTTTAATAAGCTATATTGTCAGCTTATCTATGTAGATGTGATAGAATTTGAGTAGGTATATTTGTCCTCTGCTACCACTAGTCAAAGTCGATTTCAAGAAGTAGGTACTTATGTAGTACAGAGGTATTCGCAGAAATTGTCAAACATTGCTACGCCTCATCAAACGTAAGGAGTACTACCAGTTTGACGTTTCATACTTTCTAAGCAGGTACAACTGTGCAAGCTTAACATACACAATTTCGATTACCTTTTCCGTGAAACCATAGAATTTTGAAGTTGTTTTTATTTAACCACAGCACAATTCCTGATCACTAAATGAAATTATCTTTTAAAACAAAACTATCAAACGGTACCTCTTAGATTTGGTGGACTGAAAACTTTTCGGTTGTGCGAGGTTGTACCTATGGCTACTAAGTTAGTAGTTGAGTCGCCGGCGTCGGGAAGTGACGACCTCATCGCCCGCTGGACATCCAGTGCAGTCAGTCAACCGAATAATGGCGGTCAATCCATTCATTCGCTAATAGTGGAAGTAAATGCTTTCTCCGGGGGCGGGCAGCAGCGTCCCCGTGATAAAACTACCACTTCTGCGGTCGCTTGCTGCTAAATGCGGATACCTCCTGCATAGCATCCGACACAGTCCGTCTCGGCGAGGAAGGCAACCCTCCGCAGATATGCAACAGGGCTTGGCAGACTCGGCGACTCGGCAGGGCAAGGTGAATGGCCTAGGGCGACAGTAGAGGGCATATAGATGCTGTCGGCCAGACACATCATCTGACCCCTTCTCCAGTCGTAGCGATCTTGCCGTTCCACTGAATCGAGGAGGGGGAGGACGAGTGTGTGCGTCTGCGTGTGCGCGAACGTTTACGCACCCAAATATATCCTGCGCAATTGACCGCTTCCGTATTCGGACTCCGATTTGCACAAAGTCCTGTGGCGATGGGAGGAGGTAGAGAGGTCTGGCGCGGTGCACGCTGGGCTTTGTCTGACTCCTACACATAGGCGGTTCTAGGGGTGTGAGTACATGCCGTGGTCGTTTTGGCACTGCAAATTTGGGGCGATAGTGCGGATTCGGCAGCACCTAGAACGACAAAGCAGCCCTATTTAGGGTGGCACTGCTTTCCTCGCTCAGTCGGGGAGGGGGCTAGAAAAGGTGCCCTAAAAAAATGCTCGTCCCTCTTCGAAAGGTGGTAGTAACCGCGGCTGCCATCGCATCATTTCAATTCGTGGTCGACGCAACAAAAATAAAAATACACTTGGTACACCCATCATGGCTTTTGGCGCGTGGAACGTGAGGACGCTTATTGATCGGGATGGTAACGCCTGCCCTGAACGCAAAACTGCCATAGTAGCTCGTGAACTTCGCCGCTATAACGTGGATGTGGCTGCTCTCAGCGAAACACATCTTGCCGACGAAGGTGAGCTGGTGGAAAATGGCGGTGGCTATACTTTCTTCTGGAAGGGTACTGCTGCCTCAGAGTCTCGCCGTTCAGGTGTAGGTTTTGCTATCAAAAACAATTTAGTGAAACGACTAGAGGAGAATCCTGTGCATATCTCGGACCGCGTGACCACATTGCGCCTTCATTTGGATAAGGACAACTACCTTAATGTCATCAGTGTCTATGCCCCAACGCTAGATAAGTCTGATGACATAAAAGACAAATTCTACGACGAACTGACTCGATGCCTTAATGGCATAAATTCCAAAGAGCAGATTTTATTGCTGGGTGACTTCAATGCCAGAGTTGGACGAGACTATGAGGCATGGCCTGGAGTTCTGGGTAGACACGGAGTGGGTAACGTGAACAGCAATGGACAGTTACTACTCAGTTTTTGTGCTCAGTATGAGCTGGCAATTTCGAACACTATGTTTAGGCTTGCCGCTAAGCACAAAACAACGTGGATGCACCCAAGGTCTAAACACTGGCATCTGATCGATTATGCTATAATACGGCAGAGAAACCTCAGTCAAGTGCAGATCACCCGTGCGATGCGTGGAGCGCACTGTTGGACGGATCACCGGCTTATTATCACCAGGCTGCGACTTCGCCTTAGACGCCCGAGGAGATCGTTAGGGAAAAAGCCTGCGTCTCTGAACGTGGATAGGCTGAAAGATCGTGAGGTGAGGCGTGACTATCGCGAAGTCCTGTCCGAGAAATTGTTGTCAGTCAATAGCGGAGATGACGTTGATGAAGTCTGGGGGAAATCGTCTACTCACATTATGGATGCCGCTTCTGTTGCTCTGGGTAGAAAAAACCGACGTAACGAAGATTGGTTTGATGAGAATGACGAGGTCCTTCGGGCAGCGTTCGACAAACATCGGAGCCTTTTACGACAGCATAGTAGACGAGGTGGAAACGACGCGGCAGTCAAAGCAAGTGACCTTGAAATGCGTAGGCTGTCTCGACAAATAAAAGACAGATGGTGGCGGGACAAGGCCTGTCAGATGCAGTGGCTCGCTGATACAAATCAGCTTGGGGAATTTTACTGCGAGGTGCGCAAGCTTGTTGGTACTTGCTGCAGAGCGAGGGTTCCTTTGCGGTCCGCGGATGGCAACCAATTGTTGATCAGCAGGGACGAGGTTCTGCAGCGTTGGGCAGAACATTTTAACTCCCTGCTCAACGTTGATCGATCAGCAGATCTAGTACATATCAGATCAATGCCCCAATTACCTGTTGCAATCGAGCTGGATGAGCCCCTGACGCGTGATGAGGTTGTCACTGCCATCAGGCAGCAGAAGAACAAGCGGGCGGTTGGCATAGATCTTATACCGGGAGAATTGTTGAAGTACGGCGGTGAGGAGTTGCACACATTTATTTGGAAACTGTTTACTCATATGTGGGAAGAAGAACGAGTCCCAGAAGATTTTAAAGTTTCTCGTATCCAGGCTCTGTATAAGAACAAAGGCAATCGTTCAGATTGCAACTCTTACCGTGGTATTTCACTTCTAACAGCACCTGGGAAGGTCTTTGCTAGAATACTGCTGAACCGTCTGATGCTTTTGTCTGAAAAGATCTTGCCTGAAACCCAATTCGGTTTCAGACCTGGCCGAGGTACCTGTGAAGCCATCTTTTCCGTGCGTCAACTGCAAGAGAAAAGTAGGGAACAAGGTCGTAAGTTGTACCTCTGCTTTGTTGACTTGGAGAAGGCGTTTGACAGTGTGCCTCGCGAAGCCCTATGGTTGGTGCTCACGAAGCTAGGGTGCACGGAGAAGTTTGTAGGACTCCTTAGACTCTTGCACGACGGTATGCAGTGCTGTGTCGCGGTAGATGGCGAACAGTCAGACTTCTTTCCCGTTACCTGTGGAGTGAAGCAAGGGTGTGTCCTTGCACCTACACTGTTCGCCATGTATTTTGCAGTAGTCGTCAGGGAGGTCTTGGAGATTGTTACCGAGGGCATTCACATCCGCTTTCGTACCGATGGCAGTCTTTTTAATTTGGCTAGACTTAGGGCGCGAACGAAAGTTTCACATGCGTTGGTCACAGAGATCATGTATGCTGACGACTTATGCTTTCTAGCGGAATCCCCAGATGGTCTACAACGGCTGATATCCGTCTTTCACCGGGCTTGCTGCAAATTTGGGTTAAAAATCAGTGTAAAAAAGACTGAAGTGATGTCTTTAGACTCACACGGTCACGAGGCACTGACAGTACAGCTTAGTGAGGACGTGTTGAAGCAAGTAGACAAATTTCGCTACTTGGGGAGCACGATATCATCCAAGTGTGACCTTGATGCGGAGATCAACAGCAAAGTCGGTGCTGCAGCTGCGGCATTTGGGAAGCTGTATTCCAGGGTCTTCCGTTCTCACGACCTAAAGCTGGCCACAAAAATTTCTGTATACATGGCGATTGTGCTGCCAAACCTTCTATACTCGTCAGAGACGTGGTGTGTGTACCGTCACCACATTCGCACCTTAGACCGCTTCCACCTTAAATGCTTGCGTCTCATATTAAATATCAGATGGTCTGACCGAGTGCGAAATACCGAAGTACTGCGACAAGCTAAGGTTGGTGGTATCGAGGCTTATCTAATGCGTCGACAGCTTCGGTGGTGCGGTCACGTATCGCGTATGGCGGAGAAGAGAGTGGCGAAGCGCGTCTTTTATTCTGAACTCAAGGAGGGCAAGCGAAAGCAGGGCGGGCAACTCCTCAGATACAAAGACGTTCAGAAACGTCATCTGAAAAGATGCGACATCGAGCCTTCTCAGTGGGAGGGTTTCGCGGCACAGCGCTCTGAATGGCGCAGGTTGGTGCAGGACAAGGTTCGCGAGTTCGAGGAGCAGCGTTTAGTTGACCTCGACGCTAAACGCGATGAACTGAAGACTCGCCAGCCGGTTGCCATTCGCTACCATTATGTCAACGGTGTGCTCACGTGCATTCATTGTGCGCGAGGTTTCACCGCTAAGATCGGCTATATAAGCCATCTTCGGGCGCATGAGCGTCATACTGACTAGGAGTCGAAGTGGTCGCCATGGCCGAAATCGGTCGGAAGGATCATCATCATCATCAGTAGTTGAGTGAACTTCAACTTAACATATGAACGTTAACGACGTACATAAGTTAGTCGAAGCTCAACCAGTTTAATTAACAGTAACGTGCCAAAGCATCGCAATTGTCATCATTAACTTCGTACCTTTCGTTACGTTTCAGTGACATAATGAAGAATTATTCTTGTTGCTGATCTGCTGTCCGTCAGCTATTACTAGAACAACCCTAAACTAATGTGACAAATGTTAAAAGCTATTGTTATAAATTCTCACTATTGTCATTGTCACTGCGATCAAGATAAAACCTAGATACTCGTAGAATTACATGCTTTGAGAAAAGCTCACTTCTTTTGAAAAAACGTCCGGGATCTCCTTTAAAAAATCACGAGTTCTTACTCGCAAATCCGGCTTTTTCAAATCCTTTTAAAAGAATTTCATCTTGCAGCGTAATGAACTAATTTAACTTCCAGATCTCGGAGGCAATGGATGACTATTTTAAATCTGCGAGGGGAATGATCAAGCAAATGGACAAATAAGGGAATGTTTAGCTGTTAGGGGCAGTCATCTGTTGATATTCAATTCGCGTACTCGTTTCGGGTACTCACGAAAGGGTCATAACTTGAATAGATAGGTACTTTTCTTATCTGTATGCCGCTGTCTTAAACACTTCTTAAACGAATTCGTTTTTATTTTAAGAAAATACTTAGCCGAGACAACTTTTAACAGTTAAGGGCTTTCAATTTTGTTGATTGCATCTCATCACTAAGTATTGTCCTATTTTAATATATTTTTTCGTTAATGCTCAAGTATTGCTTGACAATTTAAGCAAAATATTTCTAAGTATTTTGCACAGCCCATCGCAATATAAAAACCTTGGGGACGTCCTCGTATCTCATTAGCCGAAGTGGTTTATAGTTGGTAACAAAGCCCAATCGCATTAGAGTGTACGTGGTCTGCTGAAATTAAGATAAATTGCGAGGAGTAATGCAATTTAAATGGTTCAAAATTTAATGTTTCTTTGGTAACAAAATCTAAATAAAATTATTTGATAGGAAATTTTCAAGTGTGTGCATGTGCAAAATACTAAGTATTGTAAAGCCTAAACCATCCATATATCTATTTGCATGACGCTTCAAACCATAAAACACTGATTAATAAATTTTTTTCGTTTCAAACGACAACAAAGTAAAGCTTTGTACTATCTAACCTGACCTATTTTAAGTACCTACACAATTCAAATAACTCGCACACTATTACGTACAATTTAAACTGCAATATGCAAACTTAATGAAAATAATCGTCCCGGAGTCAATAAATGATAACAGCCTCTAATTCTATGCGGCACTTGAGCGGCGGTGGTCCCGTTCAATTGTTCGTGAAATCGAAAATTATGACCGATCCGCGCCACGGCCGTCCGAAACAGAACCAATGTTCAATTTACGACCTCGCCTCGCCAGTTTTAGCCTATGAATATGAATGACTGGGCTTATTCGCAGCTGCTGTTTATTGTAAGTGGTCGATTTATAGTTTTGAAAAAGCCTTTATTATCTTCATAACTGGCGCCCAAACACTAGGTGGAACGAGTTCTTACGGATACGAAATAAAAAGCGTATCTTTACCATTCCGCGAGCTCGAGAAATCGTTAAACATAAAAGCAAATTAAGTTAGAATTTTTTTGTGCTTTATTTTGGAACGGATCCTCCCAATAAAACTTCGGTGGATATCCTACAGACATAGCACCTGCCAACAAGACGGCTTAAATACCCCTTCCACATTCTTGAAATTCAGACGGAGGCGCTTTGAACTCACACAAACACTTAATTGGACGATTAAACTATTGTTCCACTGGGCCCCTCTCAAACCTTCCCAGGACATAATTCATAGGAGCTCCCTTTTATCACGGTGAGATCTTCCTTTCATTCAGAATTTAATTTCATTTTCACCCTCTCGCTGCCGGTCTTTAAGAAAAGAATGACCGAATGACTTTAGTCTGAGGGACGTGAGATTTAGGGGCTGAGCCCCGTTTACTGTATTTGAGAAAAAAGAGCCTATTGAAGTGCTTCCCTGGCGTAATTATGATGTCTTAGCTGCGTCAAACTTGAGACGCGCTAAGCCTGAGCGACAGAAGATCTGAAGCGGTTAAGGTTGCTAAATCAACAGCTTAATCTTGTTTCTCTTTACATCAGAACTGTCAAGCCAATTTACTTAGTGTTTTCTAGTAAATATGTAATTAAATTGTTTTGTATCCAAATTACAACCTTACTTTTTTACAAAAAAGAATGATGAAGAAAGATGTTACTTAATTTTTTTTCAACAGAAACTACCGACCGAAATTCTAAGTGAAGTGAAACCTTGATGAAAAAATCTCCATGATATTAAATGAAGATCGCAGAAGGCTTGGGTTTCATGCTCTCATGGTTATGTATGAATACGTCTGCTCCGCGTATATTCTTAGCTAAATTTCAACCTTTGTGGGCAAAGAAGCCTCATTACGGAGTTCATATATGATACTTGATATCACGGAATATATTCTAGTAGCGTGCTATTATTCTCAACATTATCAAAACATGTTAAATTTCAACACCGAATTATGAATCATAATTGATAAATTAAATCGGCCATACTTTACTAAAGTTGTAGTTTGTAATATCGCAGATAGTAATGGAATAGCCAAAAACTTGATTTGGTCCCTAGTTTGTCGCGTCCACACCGTCGCGTTTTATTATATTTGCTAACACAGGCGAAAGTTTGGCACTAACTTGCGGTTGTCAATTTTAGGTGTTCATAGATGTAACAAGGGTTTTCTACAAATGCATACGGAATTTCAAACTAGGTTTTCTTTTTATTCTTTTGCGGGGTCAAGTTACGGACACCAGCTAGTTTCCTGAAAAAGCAGCGTCAAATAAGTAGACCAACAGAAAGGACGAAAATCATAGGAATCATGTTATAGGCGATGCGGCTAACAACCCATTTTATTTTGATTCCATTTTCGACCTATACGCCCACAATCTTGCTAAACGTGGCCTGTGTGTCTTGTCACTTTAGGCTCTGTCTACCCCGTAAGGGGTAAAGACGCGATTTGTGTATGTTTATGTATGAGTAATTGTGTATGTATGTAATTTAGAAATCAAGAATCATTTTAAAGCCAGTGGATATACTCGTAGATTTATTAGATAGTATACGATTAGATAGTAGACGAACAGTCTTCGGGACAATTATTAATCTGCTCGCCACCTATAAATCAAGGAACACTGCCGTCTAGAACTAGATAGCTTGACGTACCTTTTGTGATAGTCGTTCATTACTTTCCACCGTGACAATGGACCCGAGCCCGGACCAATCTTCGCACCAGACTAATCCGTTCCAACAATGCGATCGAGTTGCTCAGGGCCAACATCGCACGTTATTGCCTCTAAATCTTCCACCGGAATACATAGCCTTAAGAATACACCCCACACGACCCGAGCAGGACTGACAGCGAACGGTGGCGCGCGAGATTTCACTGTTCATTACAGCCTTGAAACGCACACCACGCAGTGGGTTACGTGTATCGCACGCAATGTATTAAAAAGCCGATCGCTTCGCCGCCGGTCGCGCATTGTCGCGGCTGGGCCGATAGCGGTGCGTTAGGCCCTTTAGTGTTACTTTTAGCTATCGATTCGTTACGTTACGGTTCGGTAGTTCGCAACAAATATTTATCTTATTCGAAGCTGGGTACTCTTATTGCGGTGTTAACAAATAGACGCGGGATGTTTGTACACGCTTGCGCTACAACTTTTAAGGTAGCCCGAGCTATTAATTAAAGTCAGATATATTCTGCGGAAATTTCACAGCAAGCTAACCAAAAAATCACCTCGGAAATTGGAATGGACCATACAGTACTCGAAATATAGGTGTTTATTAGAAGATGGTTTATAGCTTCCTTGAACAATCCTACTTCGTACAAACATTATAAGTTCGAAAAGTGGGTGTGTGGTGTTTATGAGGATGTTTGTTACTAAAATGGGTGAACAGATCTAAATGAAAATTGGCGCCGAGATCGATTATAGCCTAGAGAAACAAATAGGCTACTTTTTGTCACGGAAAATTGCGTAGCTCCCACGGGATAGCGATAAACAAATCCTTTGCAAACAGAGTCGGGGGCAACAGCAAATGTCCTTATGTACTCGTATATATTATACTGACGAACAAAAATAACTGATTACTTTTCATACAACTACCTACACTCTATTTTTCAAATTCTTATGATTTTTCTATTACTTTGAAATAATGTCTGAAGCATCCTATAATCATTATTCATTTTACGGGCTTACTTAGTTGATGTTAGTCTAGGTAAAGCTTTGTGAATATGTAAACCTCATTCATATTTAACTCGAAGAATAACACAACTTGTTTGTGATTTTAACAAGTTAAAGGTAGTATGTTTATGTTCAAAAATAAAGTAAAAATATTGAAACTTACTAAAGCTATTGAATATTGATGTATATTGAGGGAAATCTACATATTAACGTACCACGGTAGAACCTTTCACAATTGACATGCCGCCGTCACACAAACTCGACTGATATGTCACCTTATTACAATAGGGTTCTACCGTGGTACGTGAATACTCTTACGTACTTAGCAGTTGCAACTTTGTCGCAAATTGGCAAGTTGCTTTTAAAATTTTTAATTGAGTTCATATTATGGTGATGTTAGCTTACCATGGCTTAATATTAGAACAGTAAAATTTAAGGTAGAATTAAGGTATTTCAAACCAGCCGCTCCATCTAGTTAGTTACTTTCACTTGGATGATTAGATCGAAATTTTAATCCTCTTTACCTTACTATTCCTTTTTTTCAAATATATTTGAAAAATTAATTCATTTAATGCAATAAGTTCTGTTATTCATTCACTAGTCCACTGGCTACTGATTTAACAAAACCACTGTGAAACTACATGCCCACCAAATTTAATATTTGAATTACAAATTCCATCCGAAAAGTTTCGGTAAAAAAAGAAATTTTCTAATTTTGCGTTTGGTGAATCTCAACGTAAGCTTTGGACTCTAAAACTTTCACCGTTGAGTCAAATTCGCGGGCCCTGCCACAAAAATGATACATGTTTTCATTTTCACGTAGTGACAGGAAGGGGACGTATGACGGGCGTTCGCCTCCAAAATCCAATATGACAAATTCGGAAGTACGTGATTGGAATGAGTGCGGGTAGAAATTTATTTTTGCCTTGTCCCGTCTCCTGCCCACGAATTCCGAGACGTTACCACCTGGGCCCCACTATGATTGAACTCAATGACTTTTCGATGACGGACGGGATCGGCCGAGTGACGTTTGACGAGCGGTTCATTAAAAAGTTGTGCCAAGAGCTCTCCGCACGTGCCTGCTGAAACAAGCGTCTTGTTAATAGGCAATAGTTGAAGAACCTCCTGTAATATCTAAAATGGAATTTTAATTCTACGGAATTTTAGAGAATAAAAAATAGTGGTGTCTATTGAACTAATGGCTTTATATTTTGTTTCTAAAATTTGCTTACTTCTTTGTCAAAAGATCGAATGCCCAGAAAAATAAACCCCGCAGAAACAATCGTAATAGTCAATTTTTACGATTGTTCCACGTGTGAAAATGATTTGCATTTTCCGAGAAATTGTGTTTGCACAAAAGATAGGGAGCTACAGAGTGAACTCAATATGAAAATGCCAGAACGCTAGTTTAACTGACAATATTAGAGAGAAATTTTTCGTACAAATTGCACACTTCGGCTTTCAAGTTTAGTGTATGGCAGGCTTAGCTAGCATTTCAAGCACAAGATGGGGTTTTGTTAGCGTAGTTTTTATTAAAACAGCATTACACTATCAATTTCATGCCATATATGAGGGGCCGAAAGAGCCTTCATTTGTTGTGGGCTTTATCAAAATAGCGGGAGGGCATTTTAAACCCAATCAAGGGAAAATCAAAACGCGGAAAATAGAAGGGGGCTCAAACGGAGGGTTAAATTCGTATCGATTCGTTATGACTTGTGCTGACAATACGATTCTTTAGTCGGAGTTTAAATCTTATGAACAAGTGGTAAAAATATTACTTGTTCGATGCGTTATATTCGCTACGTTCCGTTGCATTTTAGATCTTCTAGATAGTTTTATCGGGAGTCACCGGACATGTTTGCGATATATACAATCATAGCTATTCGGAGACTTCCGTTCTTCATTCGTTTTAAACGTTTTCGCATTTTTCAGACACTATCGCTATCTTACTTCCCTTTTAAGTATATCTTAAAGTGGAAATAAGATAGCGATAGTTTCTGAAAAATGCGTAGACCTTTTTAAGATCTCTCGGGCAGTGTGTCCATGGTGCTGTTTACTTGGCCGAAACCCTTAAGGTTTTCCAGCTCTATACTGGTGCAAAGACATACTAGTAAAGTTGTTTACTCGTACACCATTTGAGTATTTTCATTAGAATAAAAATACTTAGGCTATTAAATATAGATTATGATGATAGCGGGTAATGCAACATGGAGATGGACAGCCGCAACATCAGAGGATTGCAGAAGCGTTGCCAGCCCAGAGGACTAATAAGGAACACTTCGTGAGGCAGTTGATTTCACCGGCTGCCTTACGCTGCTCACCAGGATAGAGTAGCATAAGCACTTCTGCTTTATAGCATCACTAGGTTTTACCACCGGCAAATTACTTACCCGTTATTAAATTCCCTCTAAATCAATATTGCTCACCAAATACCCTGCAAAACGTGGCCGAGTGAAAAGCTAGTGGTATTTAATACAAAGGTCGCCAAATCTCCAAGCTTAGTGCAGCGATGAAGCAGATAACAAAACAACTGAGGCCGTCCCTGACGCTCATTACTACGGTATTTTTTCGCATGCTCACCCCTGATAAATTCCCGTCCTGAGGGGAGATATATAGGAGATAACAGGAACATTATCGAAATACCGATGTCCTCGTATTAAAGCGGAAAAACTGAGAGTTAAATTGCGATTTATTGTCGTAAGGGTATTGTCAAACGTTTAATTTGTTTATCTGTATGCAAACACAGTACATTTCTTATAATTATATAGGTAACTTAAACAAAGTAAGGTTGGTATGAAAATAATACTTAGGTAAGAAACTTAGTAAGTACGAAGACTTATTTTGTTTCATTATTTCCACATCAAATTATATTTTTTTATTATGTTTAGTGTTTATTTTTACTGTTGTATTTCTTATGTAATAAATAACTTTTGTTTTTTTTTTCAATGTATGTAACCCCCTATGGTCCCAACGAAGACTAGCGCTGGCTGTAAGGCCAGCAAATGCTGAGTTGGGACTATTTTGTGACAATTGATACATAAATGGTTGTTTTAATTTGTTTATTTATTTGTTGTTTGTGATTATCATAAATAAACATGTTTCTTTTCTCTTCTTCTTTCTTTTAGTATCCGTTTATTGTGATATTTATTTTATGATCATGTCTAAAATTATTTGATTAAGAATGAAAGGGGTTCAGATTTATATCCAACCAAAATAATGTTTAACGATTCGCACGCACGCCACGCAAAAAGCGAACACTGGAATTATGACGCTATTAAATAAACATATTGCGTTCCGAAAATTCCTCATAAAACCGAACATATCGGTACAATATTACTCTTTAGTTTCCTATAGGATTGCCCATTACTGGGGTACTGGGGTCGCCCTACTGACGATATTTCTTGTGCTGTCTTTATTGAAATTCTGCACGGTCGTGACAAAGTTTTAGATCACTTGGACGGAATGTGAAATAGCTTTACATTGAAGCTACAACACGCTTAAAAAGACGGGCCGGGCTGGCATGTTCCCTATGTCCCCCTTTTTAACTATCTTAGAACATAGAGGATACACTGATAAATTTATGTCTTCTGACGCAATCTTCAATGACGAAGGAACACTAAGATTTCTATTTGCAAATTAATGATGGCCCAGGATCATTCTGACCGTTTCTCAAAATCATCTTCTTCCCAAAAATAAATTTGTGTTCTACAAACTCGTTCCTATGACGTACGTTTCGTAAAAGACGAATTATTAAAATGTAGCAGACAATATGAGATAAGTACTAGCAAATGTTACCGAAAACCCCTATAAAGCCTATATAATATTTGGGATGCAATCATTATAGAAAACTAGCTCTAAACGAAGCAGACAATAGAGAAAACTGACAAATATGAGAAGCAAATGTCATAGGAACTGCTAAAGTGGAAGAAAAACCAACAGAAAATATGAGAAGCAGACATTATAGGAAACAAGCAATATGCGAAGTATATAAATATCAAGGAAACTAACAATGTGGGAAGTAGAGCATTTTGAAAATCAGACATTTCCGATAACATATTCTGAAACGTTTTATATAAAAGCCAGCAACATAACGGCACAAACGTTGCCCCAGTCGGCTGCTGTGATCCTTCACAGTCCGTATTGAGATTCAGGGAGGTAGTTGTACGCGCGTATTGACTCTAGACGACCTGACTTCGTAGGTTTAACATTTCACGAGAATGTGACACTATTGGAAGATTAATCTAGTTTTATATTACTATTAAGCAGTAAATCTTGATATGTATGTCTGAAATTATAATTTTACGAAGGATTTAAAAGTAGATTAAAACATTTACTTTAATAAAATCAGAACGGCAATGCAGTAAACTATTTTTACAAAAACTTACGATCAACACTCAACGAAGTGAAGATTCCTAATTTATAGTTAAACCTAAGAACATGAGTATAATTTTGCATAGTCCATCGACCCGTCTCCCCATAGTTCGCCTTTTAAAGCCAGGAAACAGTTGACTAGGCATTGCTAAGTGCTCGCCTAGACGACGGCTAGGTGAAGTGGGCGTTAAGAGCCTAACCCGTCACCCCTTGTCCATTTTAGGCGTTAAGAATATTACTGTGACGTAAATGTCAGAGATATTAAATTGTTCGCTGTCATAACAAAAAATATCTGTTCCATAAACTTTACTAGTGCGTAATAATTAAGCGACATTTTGTTTTATGGTAGATACTTAAATTCAGACAGGTCCGAAAAATACACACTTTTTATTTTATTTTTACCCACTTGTTGGTCAGCACCACATTTTTGAGTTTTCTTTCATCTTATCTGACCCTTAGATCACGAAGATTATAGACAATGACTAGTAAGTCTACGTACAGCCTAACTCAATAAAAACATCAAACTACGCTAGAAGTAAGAGTGAAGTGAAAACGTGTAAATAGAATTCCATTCGATACGAAAGCAATGAAACCTTTCCGTTTTACGAGAAACTCGTAAAGACTGGCCTCGAGCTTTCCTCGATGTCATTGGCGCAAAGAGATTTGGCGTTCACTGTGATTGGCCCGCGAGTGTCACATGTCAAAGTGACAAGCGACGATTTTAATTTGAAATTGAATTTCCTTCACTTGCTCGCTTAATTTTAAAAGCTTGTTCCTGATCGACAGCGGGGCGACAACTTGACCCAATAATTTAATGGGACTCGAAAATGTTCAGCAGGATATTCAAATCGACAGTCATAAATAACAAGCTATTAAAGTTTATCTGAAACAGACATTTAAGTATCGTCATGAAAAAAAATTACTGCGCACTAATTAGGTACCTATTGTTTTAAACTGTATAAAATTGCAAAGGTAAAATTATTTGCACAAAGTTAACTAACATTGTCGTGGGCATTCCCACCGTTTTAACTGCTACAAAGTAATTTATGTTTGAACCACTCACAGGTTATAGAGGCAAGAGCTTTATGGGTCGTACACTCGTTTGTAATTCTAAGTTTTATAGTTTTTGCAGTTTATAACCTTCTGTTACCAGGGATTGTGGGATTCGAGACTGGACATCTTCTATTCAGCTTCACTTTATAATTAACATTCCCACTTTATACATATACCTCGTTATATCAATTAAATTAATTCTTAACAAATATTTCTACTTTTAGTATTTTTGTATTCTTCACATAGGGTAGGAAATGTTTAATGAAATGCGTAATCTTGTACATATCATAAAGGTCAGAACTCTCTGGAACTCTCTGGAACTCTGGTTATAGAATCAGTTGACAATAATTTGAGCTTGTGGCATTTAATAAAAAAAGTTAGTCTTATCTGCTTGTATTAACCCTCGTTCAATTAACAGCATCGACCAACAAAAGTTTTAATCAGAAAAAAATCAATTAAAAGCGTGATGCCGCAAAGATTCGGTATCGTTATCAAGTTTAATAATTAAAGAGTGGACGGCAATGGAATCTGAGATTCCCCTCGGCGTTTTCAAAGAATTTTCAAAGTCCAATTTGATTATGAGAGGGAAGTTATTAATTGAAGTTTTAAAACGTTGCCAGTAAACGGGTCACTGGATGGCACGGGCCGCTGGGCCCGGCCAAGCCAGCCTCGGAATAATGGAAATCGGAAGATATGGGTACCATATAGCCCGAATTAGAAATAGATTACCCTAGTTTTACAGAAGGAAGCTAAAATGATCGTTTCTGTAAAGTAATAAAGGTAACTAATGAAATGACGAACGTCAGCTTTTTCTTAGAAACGTACATTTTGGGACACAAAAACCTCGTAAGATGGAAATCGAAACCTGCTAAGTGATATTTTTTCGAGGAATCTTCGATTTAGGCGTATGAACTACAAATGCTTTTGTTTGATAAAACTTTCGATAAATAGATTGTGGCTTTTACCAAGGCCGTGGTTTAAGGTCTAACAATCAATTCAAGAGCCACAAACCTTAAGGAAGCCGGCTTTCTTTTAGCCACCGCCGCCGCTAAATTAACTGTCTTGACACCCCTAAAGAATAATATATATCCGTAATACACTGCTTTCACTATCAGACAAAACTGTCCACGCGAGCTTGGCAAACATGGCTGACGCACTCCAGAACCGCAGCGGCCCTAACAGCTCCCTGTAAGCGTTGTTATATTGGATACTCAGAGTGCTGAGGGAGCGTTGCGTACTGCCCGCCCACAGGGCACCCGAATACAGCGACGTGCAGTATGCTTTGAAGAGCGTTGTTTTGACTGCTGCTGTGCACCGAGCAAACCTGCGTGCCAGCATATTCGCCCGCACCGCCAGAGCCCTGCGTTCCCTTTCAACATCTACGTCATCTTTTAATTTGTTAGTTAAATAGTGGACTAAATATTTAACCTGACCCACTCTGATAACTAAACTGCAATGCGAGGTTATAGACTGGTCATAAAACAAAATGTATTTGATAGAGAACAGTGGCGTTTCATGAAAATTTTCACTAGGCAACCCTTAACAAAAAACATCTACTTTCTACTTACCCTATCCTTCAGTAAAAAAAAAAGAGAGAGAGGGAGAAGTTTGGCAGCAAAACTTGGTAGTAGATCAAAAAATGATATTTTTATTATTGTAAAGCGTTGTTAACTTATCACTTAATGGAAATCCTGACTGGTTAAGTTTCGCTAGCAATGGCGTAGCGGGTGACTTACCTCCTTGTTCATAAACGCTCTGTAGGCTTCTGCTTACTTAGCAATCGTTTGCCCGTATCTGTCACTTTTGACGAGCGCTTATGAATAAGGGGGTTAGTTGCTAACTTTCCCAAACAAAGTTCTATAATGGCGTAACGAGCCGCTATCGGTACTGTATCGTAACAATGAACGGGACCCCTTGGCCTTCCAACTACAAACTGAGCAGTCATTAAATGCCATCATTCAAATAACAATTTTATTTTTAACTTTTCATTGTTCTATCGGTCTACATTATCGTAGGCAATGAGTAGGTGTTATTTAAAGAATCAGAATGCCTTACTCTCACTGTAAATGCTTCAAGTCAAAGCAAACGCAGTGACGCACAATTGCAATGTCTATTATTATGTAGAATGATTCCTTGGTCTCGTTAGTCTAATCATAACGTTTGACACCTTGTCTGATGGAAAACAATCATATTGTCTACGCTTAGTTGAGTTGAGCTTAAGAGAAGTTTTAGTTCTTAATTTTTTGTTCCGTTTGTACAACCAATACAGTCAAAGAAGGCTTTAAAATATTCTAAGTTTGATTTTTGCCGTACGAAAAAATGAAAAAGGCCTGTGACCAGTTTCTGAGCAACGATTCAAATAGATGACGGAATTTGTCAAGGGGGACTACAAAGCCAGAGACATTCGAACAAGTTAAGCGTAAGTTACTTGAAATAAGAAAATACAGTAAGCGATGTGATTATGATTACATACTTCTCAAAATATGTCTCGTGTTTCCTTAATACTTGTGAGGGGAAAATCGTTTAAGTTTGTTCACAACAATGATTGTTAATTAGTGTATATTGTGAAACATGTGTTAGTCCGGGGAAACACAAGAAAAGCCTTTAAAATCAAACGTAAACTTACGTGTTAATACGCGTCATATGTCCCGACTTAGGTAATGTTCCAAATTCTTCAGCCAAACAAACGTTGTCTGAATAGGAAGCCTGATCAGGCCTGACTTGTGTTAAAGTTTGCGCAATGTTGAATACCCAAATACCCTAACAAGGTTTTGGATAAAGTTTGGGAATTTGACTTTAATAACAGATTTCGGAATATTGTGTTTACGTGGTAAGCTAGCTAAGTGTTATGTAACATCAACAAACAAAATCATTACCTAAAATGCTTTCCTGACACTAATTTACATGTTACCAATTGAAATGTTTTCACTAAAACATCGACAAAACTAACATAGCAGGTTTTAAATTACTTTATAGGACAGTGTTCGACTATTTTTGTAACTAACTTGCTTAATAAGATATGCTTTGCTTGAGTTCTCACAAATTACATGCAAACGCCTGCTGAGAATGAATAGCTAAATGTATTCAGACGTACACGTAGACTGTAGCAGAGCAAACCGGCAGGCACTAACTTCACGTGCAAGCTAACGAAGCGATCCCGAGTTTCCTGGCCAGCACGCAAACTTTCGGGGACGAATTTGACTCGGTTACGACAGTTCCAGCAAACTAGTTACTTACTTCCTTGGGACTGAGTGATTTTTTTAAACTGATGGTGGACTTTAAATTAAAACATCATCATTATATTAGCCGTTGTAGGACCACTCCAAAGAGCACCACAGAAACCGATTTTCGAATTTTCTTATTCAGGTCACCCTACGTATGCTTTAGTGAGTCGAAGGACATCCAACACTACGTTTGTTGAAACATTGCGTGATCTGCACTCAAGTACATACACTGACGAGCAAAAATAAAGGTTCACTTCCCATACAAAGTTATATGATAAGTGATCCGTTACTTTTGCTGCTCAGTATAGTTAGTCGAATTGTTATCGAAATTTACAGCTTACTTCTAATTCAATTTGCCTGATGTTTTCTATCGAATTATCCCGTCCCCGGCTTACCCATATCCACACTAAAGGAAGGATTTGATTGTTTGTATGAATTGAATAGGTTCTGAAACTACTACTGGACCGTTTTGAAAATTATTTCACCGTCAGAATCATACAAGGACATTATTCTTGGAATAATGTAAGAAAGAACATTAATTCTGCGCCGACGAAGTCGTGGGTGCCTGTCTTTCATTTAAACTCTGATTATGACTGTACACCCATGCATAGACATAACTCGTTAAAGCGTAGGCATTATGATGATTCCTTTTTTTACGTATTCCATTCAGCCAGTAAAATAACAAAACGTAATGCGGTTGGTTTCTTCTACTTCACAGACATTCTGAATAAGGCTTTTCAAATTAAGTATCCGGTGGATATGGTACGTATTCATAGAGCCAGAATATTCATCTGATGCGTGAAACAGCTTACCGAATAGAAATAATTTGATTTGCTGGATGATTGCTTTTTTTACCTGTAACAAGAAAATTATATTATGATTTAAATAATTTATACAATACAATACAATACAAATACTCTTTATTGAACACCACAAATCAGTACAAAACAATACAGAAACAAAGAGCAAAGTAGACAATAGGCGGTCTTATCGCTTAATAGCGATCTCTACCAGACAACCAATAAGAGAAATAAGTTGGAGACAGTTTAATTTATATTAGGAAGGAAGGAAGGACTTAGTTTAAAAGTTCTTGGCCATCATATATTTTTTTAATAGTACCTCAACAAACTTTTCGTACCGTACGATCTCTGTTTTGCAAAAAATCTCAGGCCAAAAAAACAAGAGAAAAATCTGGTTTGTGGCAGAGGACAGGGTATTATTTTAAAGTTTTTATTCATTGCAAATAATGTTATAACCGGTATTCAAAATCAGCAACATCACGAACGCCGTCATATTTTGCGCAGTCAACCATTCAAGTAATAGGTATTGAAAACGTTAATGAGATTTGATGTGATTGGGAGATCAGTTAATACACAAAATTGCATTTACCTATTAAGAAGCTAAGACGTTGACTGCAAATTAGAACAGCCATTCACGAAAACCCTTAAAACGCGATCCTCAATTGTTCCCCAGGGAAATTATGGACTTAACACCTGACAAGGCTCAAATTTTAATGTCGACTCAGCTCTCCCTGCATCCCTTTTAGGTTTCCGAATAAATTAACATGCTTTTGTTGTGACGTTTTGTTTAACATTGTAATAAAATTGGGCCTGCAACTCTGACAATTTCATTTTGTCCCGACAAAAGAAACGCAATTTATAGCTTTTTAATAAAATTGTGGAAACGAGCAAGTTATAACACCACCTATACAACACTAAGTATTGCAGACACATGGCCCGCATAGAGGGCTAAGAGGGTATACCACATGTGCCAGTAATTTCACTCTTTGCGTTTACAACATAGCAGCACAAGCGCTGCTGCTTGGAGGCAGGATTAATGAGTAAGACGGTCGTAGTAATCCGGACGGATCTTGCATAAGATCCTACCGTTAAAGAAAACAGCTGAACATCTCTACTTCAAATCAAAAGAAACAAATTAAGACGTTATTTTTAATTATCATAAAATAGCAAGTAAATAGAAAACTTTGACGTAGGCACAGTAAGTTTCCTCACCAGCCAGTAAAAAGGCTTCATTATAAAGTGTGGCGTGGATTTTCTCAAGGAAACATTATGGAGCGTTATCATTAAAGTTTTGCCGCAAACTGCCCTTTATCACGGGACTGCTTCTTAGCACCGTCACAAATTGTGTGTAGACTTCGTGCCAACTCGCTTGTAGCCATTCCGCCGCACGCCGGACGCCGTTCAACGGCAACATAGCCAACTGCAACATAGTTAGGTAGTTCCACGAGGTTCATTATAATTAAGCCAGATGTCACTGTCGTGCTCGTTAGCTATAATCTTTTATGACGTTCCAAGCTTCCAAGAGATTCATCGAAAAACAATTACTAAGTATCGTTGTTTTAAATTGTAATGATGAATCATCATTGATGACATAGCGTAGGTACCTACCTACTTGTTTAAGATTTTGTGATATTAGACGACTTATTTATATTAATGATTTATCATAATAAGTCCCGTTGAATGTAAGTAGCTACACGTAAATAAATGTCAACTGCGGTCAAACTTTTGCTATTTGTGTGTAATGCTAATACTAAACTGTCTAAGTTAGGACTTTCTTATTGGCATTCAATGTTACCGATAGAGTAGGCGATGAAGCACTTTTCTTACATTATGTTTCAATCCCTTGCTTTAAATAAAAATAATTATTTTATTTATCAGTCACGTACATACTCCAGATATGTCGGTGCGCTCGTAACAACATTAAATTGCACTTCGTGTAGCGCCTGCACGTTTGTGTACGGCAATAAAAAGCGTTTTGCTCATAACGACCCAAATTTTTCTTTAGGAGCTCTGTCATTTACATTTTATATGCACACTCAGGGCAACATTGGCGCCGTATGGAATACAAAACGAATATTACGAGTATGTTGTCCATACGTGTAATTGGCAATGACCATAATTATGATTCAGTTCTTATGATTAAACAAATTGTGCCTTGTTGTGCAAAGTGTAATCAGTCGACAAAAGTGCAAAATTATACTTGTATCAGCTACTACAAACTTTTGCAAAAACTATAAATTAAATATATTAAAAACCGCCTCGCATTAATCGTGTAATCATACGTAAGTATAGAGTAATTCATCAAATAAGATTAAACCCACGATTAGGTATAAGTCCAGAACGATCTGACTTAGTTTCGGTCTTATCGTAAAATCTTTTTTAAGGATGAGTGCATTCGCCGCACTAACGTTCTTCGAGCCGCCTGTTGCGACCGCGCAGACTACGTGGGGAAAGTGGAGCAAGTACTGCATCGAGGATAAATCGATGATCGATCGCGAGATCACGTGTTTCGCCGTTTATTTTATAGTTTTAGAGACCATATTATCTCACGAAAACTTACCTTGTAGTAGCGTCTTTGTTTGCAGACAGAAGCTTCAATCTACCAATTAGTTACCCCGTAATTTGACATAGTTAAAGAAAAACACGAAAAAAACACAAGCCTGATCGTATTTTTAGAGTCCAAAAAATTCTGTGTTAAAAAAATACAAAAACTTATTCTTAGAGCTTATCCCATATAATGAACATTGCCAAATTAAGTTAGTTAGTCACCCGTTTCGTTATACGTTATACGGCATACGTTAGTAACCGGTGGGTACGTTAATAAATTCCTTAAGCCTCGTATGCGGCAGCTAAAAAAAAGTATTCTATTCTAGTCTCATCTGTTTTAATACGCACAAATTCTGCTGATTTAAATTAAAATACAAAAAGGTATCCTTAAATTTGGCACCGAACCGTGTCTTAAGCATACGAGGGGTCAAGACTTGAAACACGCTCCTTAATTCACTCGTTTATATAAGACGTTACTGAAGTAGTGACTAGCCTGAAGCGACTATCACTTGTGGTTACACTCCTACCCTATCCGGAGAGGGCAGCGGCTAAGCGCCGTTACAAATTACGGCGCACCCGAGGGCTTGCTCGTCACGTCTTGTGGATTCAACTTGACGTAACTATCTGAATATTTACAAAGTTCCACAGGCCTTCACTTTCGGTGCTCGTTAGAGTTGCTTGTCTTTGGTGTGTGCATGTGGCCCGTTGGTGCAAGCTGTTTGACAGATTATAAGGGGACAGAACGTGCTAGTGCTGCGTTGATGGAATTTTGTTACAAATATTTATTTTGACCAATAGGTCATAGTCAGAAACGGTTGTAACTTACGTTACTTAACGTTGTTGTTGAGGTATCTATTCAAATGCTTGCATTAATTATAACGTTATCTATAACTGTCTCTATTTAAACATAACTAAAAATCAATAGCCGCATGTACATTGATCACTTGAGAAGGGTTCGAAAAGTCAACGGCAAGAAACGGTTTTTGTGAAAATCCATAGTTAAAGTGGTTATAATTTTGTACTTATGAAAATCCTGTGAGACGCGATAATTGATTCGTGCAAAATCGAAAGTCACCTGTGAATAAAGATCAACTGCCGCTTGGATGAAAGGTCATCCATCATGTTAGAACGGCTCGAACGATTTGGCTGTTTGTTATTTTGTGTTCGTAATTGCCAGTGCAAGGCTTAATATGTATGAGAGAACATTTGGGAAAAAACATTTAGAACGAGAGCAACGCCGCGGGGGGAATATAGTTCATGATAATAATGCATGAATACATTTCAGATACAGTATGACGTTATACGGCAGTCGCCGCTGATGAGCAGCTTTGCATTTTTAATTGATCTATTAATAGATGGTTGCCTTCAGGCAATTCAGATGCGCGGACTAATTATAGCCATCAATACCTATCCATATCCACATTACTGAACCTTTACAGACTCCAAATGTTGGAGCTGTGCATAGAATTTGATTTCCTTTCTAAGTTCTGCGCAATAAAGTTTTGAGTAGAGTTCAATTTGAAGAGTCAAACGTACGGCTTGCAGTAGGAATCCTAACTTAACATACTTATAGTTAAAAATCTTTGCAATAAGTAGGTTATCGGAAACTAAAATATTATAGCAATCAAATTATTAACCGTTGGCAGGCACATAATCTGCAGCGCACCCGGTGGCTGCTATATGAATAAAATATACCGCCACGTGCCTCGGATTTGCACTGCAAAGCTTTATATGCGGGACATGGCGCTGGCGACCACGGGAAATGCGAAAATACGTCGTGTTACACAGCCCGCTTTACAAACTGTGACCCGCGAGTAGTTATTGATTCTGAAGGCGTAATATAAATAAATCGTTTACTTTGCTTGTCGGGCACAAAGTCTGAATGAAAACGGTCGACCTGAAGAAATAAGGCAGAAGAAGCATGTAGTTTTGTGTCGGTAGCTACTTTATTGTACCGCTCCAAGAGCTTGTACTTTAGTTCATAAGATGGCTTTATGCGGACTAGGATTTTCATACACTTTATTTAACCGCTATTTAGACTTGCGCTTATTTCTTCACGACGATTTTCTTGGCCGAAATACACTTTATTATTTTCAAAATAAATTTTGCACTTAAGCTCCAAAACTTTAAAAGAGACGCCTAGCCTGGGTTCGTACCCTCCTCGTAGGTCCTCTAATAACGTTACTGGGCATGCCATCAAACCACTGTGATAACATGGCTCAATAGTATCTATTTAGAATAACTTACTATTATGATAAACTTAACTTAATGACCTCATTTAATTTCTGCTTAATTACCTAACCGCATGGCAAGACGCAATGTCAATTAAAAACCTCGCGCGACACTGAGTTGGCCAATCGCCCAAAAGCACCATCCCTCACTTCCGAGCACTTAAATGTATTTAAAAACAACAGCATTGTCCAATCCCGAGTGTAATCCACTTAACACAAAACTATGTATGTACAAGTATGTATTTATGAGCTGAGGACGATGACACTGAACAAACAACCACGCTTGCATAAATAGGGGTTTAAGTATGTTTTCAAAAGGCAGGAGCCGAGGACCGCGTTACAATGCGATTATGATAAGAGTACTAGTACTTACTCGTTCGTTGTACTTACATAAGGATGGGACCTGAATGACAATGTGGGGCATAAAGAGATAAAGCTAGCTCATATGTTACTTATATCTATAACAATCGCTGACGAACGCAATAAAGAGCGTTTTTTACGGTTGATAGCGTGAGATTATTGCTAACAAAACTATATCTTGCATGATATTGCTACTACACTCGGTTTACGAGTAATAAATTTTATGTATGGTCTATTTTCACTATGGTACAAATAGCTTTTAGATGGGTAACGGGCTACCCCACACACGTTTTCCAAAATGTGCGTAATTTGACATGTACAAACAGTCCTCTTTTTATCCATAAATTAGTTAAGGTTTCTGTTCGTCTATTTATTTTTGATTTTTGTTTCCTAATTATATTACAATGGCCTCAAACCAAATAAAATAAAAAGTAAAGACGATACTCTGCGAATAGAAATTAAAGCTAGTTTAAACTGCGACCCGTGTTGTGTATACCTACGGTTCCAAAGTGTATCCAAACTTGGGCAAGCAAACTAGTATTAACACATACTGCATTCGGCAAGTGTTGTGGAAACCGGCCTCAGTTTCATGTTCGCAGAAGTACATGCTTTTTACAAACTTTATTTAAATTGCAAAGTGATTTCTTTGGATCAAATCTTGCAAGTTAAATTTTCCCCGTAAATTCGGTATAAATTATGAAGAACAGATGACAATGCAAGCATACTCAACAAACAGTTCAGTCGGCAAAAAGGCTCGTGTTAAAAAATCACAGTAACTTTTTATTTCGTCTGAGTATTAGTGTTCAGTTAATAATCTATTAATATATCAATAAATGGATTTAATTACACAAACTCACCCCTCCAGATACAAAAATCCCTAGTAAAACTAGTGCGGTGCCGGAGCGTCCCGGACCGGGGGTGACTGCAGGTTCCTATTAATATTGCATGAAAGCTACGTGTTCTGATTAAGCCAGGGAACTAGTATTAGGGGCTCGCTTTGAACAACCTCAGGGATTCGGATATCGTAAAATGTAAGGAGTAGGCAGAAAGAATTTGCCAAAAAGTCCTGCCTGATAAGCAGTACGTCAAAATAAAAAAAAGGCTGCTTGAATCTGTGGTACACAATGACATAAGTAGCTAAAAAAAGCAACGGCTAAGTGGCGCCGTCTGTGAATTGTTGGTGTTACTCAACCATACATGGGGAATTTCAATAAAAATGACTTGTTGGCTACTGGCTCGTTTGTGGCCTATTTTTACCCTTTTGATATTTAGGAGATCTTAGGTTGTAGAAGGTGCGAAGAGAAATGAGCTCGAGATCGTAATAATGGAATACTCTTTATTTACAGGGAGGTTCTAAATATACAAACTTAACAATGTACAACTAGCGGGTTTACCCGCGAATGTAGACGCGCCAATCAGAGGCGGCGAAACCATCGCGTGATGTCCCGTATACACATCCAAACGCTGTCGTTGTGTGCTCACAGCGCGGCGGTCTCTCGCTCGCATATAAAAACGCGCAGCGCCTAAGTTGCGTCCATTCCACACGCAGACGTCACGGCGTAAACATCGCATGCACTTCTGAGAGCGGCGAGTGTTTACGTGAGACAAGGCTTGTCACCGTTTCTTGCAGACGTCGCTTTCTTCTTGTTTCTTGCAAGACGATAATATATGTGTAGCTTGCAGCTACAGATACATGTCAATATATTTCTTCCTGTCAGTCTGCCTTGTACCACCTTATGTACGTGTTGTGTTTTTGCTAAAGTAATTAAATACTGTTACATTTCTAAGTGTTTCCATCATCCTCCATTCACGTTTATACAGTCCACCACCAGTAGCTATCAGACTATATATATATTTTTTCCCAGATTTTGGAAATTATTGGGCTTATTTCTACTCAGAATCAACAACACTATTGAATGTTGTATGAGAAATTAATGTTAATGTTTAATGAAATTCCCCGTGTATGGTTTAGTAACACCAACAATTCACAGACGGCGCCACTTAGCCGTTGCTTTTTTTAGCTACTTAGGTATGTCATCGTGTACCACAGATTCAAGCAGCATTTTTTTTTTATGTTATGGACGTACTGCTTATCAGCCGTATATAGGGGCCGCCGAATGACTGAGTAAAACGTTTTTATTTTTATAAAATATATCGTTCGATGGAATCTGTAACTTTTTTCTGTAGCTAAGGATGGCTATTTCTGTCAATAGAAAAATCATCAAGCACTTTTAAAATAATCATCCGTTCCCAATTGCTAGGTAAAATTTAATATTTTGTTGTGATGTTTTCCTTTGAATGTCGATCAAAACGATAAAAATGGCAAGAAGTAAAGTAAGATAAGCCTGCCTTTGTATATGTATTTTAATTTTTGACTATTGTGTTTGTATATTTTAATTTTTTTTAGGTACATTCAATAGTGTTAACTTAGATACAAGTACATAAACAAAAATAATCATGAAGGGGGAGTTGTATTCGAATAGGAATAAAATGAAAATAAACTTCGCATTTGTAATTTTTTATTCTTTTTAATTTTAAAAATAACTATTAATTTCCTAATCAGTAATTCTTAACAATACTATACGACACTAATCGTCATAATCCAGCCAATCATATTGCGATTGCATTCGTCGTCGAAGTTGATTGTGATTATGATTCCGACTCCGACCGCCTTGAAACATTGGTATTATATAAAAAAATGATTCCAATTGCCCTCGCAATCCCTTTAAAAAACGAAACAAAGTGAATGGACCGATAAGTTTTGCTTTTGCAAACATTTTTTAGTGACGAATGGTTTTTATTAAATTAATTGACCCTAATTCTAGCGTTTTTATTCACTTAAATAACTAAATTAGATACGTGATTTTGGTTAATTGAAATATTAATATCCAAATAATAAAAAATATCATTTATAACTAAAAACACAAAATACAGTGTGAACGAAACTAAACGCAAACTTTATTAAAAAAAACATCTTGTCATGTCGGTGTCTTCCACAGATTAGAGAGATAGTAGGTAGGTGTCTTCCTAATAATCAACAAACTAAGTAAGTTCGGTTTACATTTTTAACTCTGTTTAATTGCTTTACTGTGTGTTTTAATCAAGGTATTATAGCTAAATTGATAGAATACAATAATGAATTTACCCTGGAGTGATTACAGTTCCGTAAGCATTGTTCCCACGAAAATAGATTAATATAGAACACATCGTGTCGGAAATGTTTGTTCGAAATAAACGTTTTGTTTTTTAAAGTCAGATACTATTGGTGATGCTTTCTTTTTGTGTATAAACATCCAGTGCATTTGATATACGATGTGTGGTGCTTCCAGTGGCATATTAAAGCACTCAGTGCATCTGGTACGAGAAGTTCCGAAAAGTTTCCAAACTTGTTTGCTGTACCTTAAAATCATTTTCCCTCACGCAATATAATATGTCCCATACTTATTATTATACAACGAAAACAGCGGTAGACAATTCGATAGCAACAGCCTTTCCCCACAAGCCTACGAACGAACTACGAATATCGAATTTTGGTGTATAAGAATTATTAACATTGTAGGAGCCGTCGCTGGACATGGCCAGCAGCTTTGTGGCGGCCACCGCGCTTCATCCCGACGCCGTAGTGGCCGCAGCGGAAACGTGCTGCATGCTGCACAGGTTAATACAACTACAGAGACCGGCACCAAATGTTATTTATTAAAATAAGTTTTTGAATAGTTGACTTTGCTGGGTTTAAGCATTTTAAAGTGAAAGCGAAAACATCGAATTTGTACATAAGTCATTTGTTCGTCGCTTTCATGTGTACATTGGATCTTACAAGCAAATAAATACCCCAAATGAAACCCAGTAGTGGGCACTGCAACATAATTTAACTTATTATACTTGATTTATACAACTTATTTATTCATTTATGTATAATTACCTATTCAATTCAATTCAATTCAATTTTTGGGATAATAATGGCCCCATCGAACGGTGCAATGATTCCGCCAATGTCGAGGTTGGATAAGACACAGCCAGACGACTTTTGATCTTGTGCGGTAAGGTAGACAGTGTTCGGTGAAATACCAGCCACATCCAGTCTAAAACAAATATTAAAGCTAGCTACAGCTATCACCACAGAGCTTTAATCCTTTGTGACATTGCTTGTTTTTTTAATCTACCTCTCAAAAATTAAAAAATTACAGTCGTACCTTGGATTAAGTACCTAATATTAATAAAATACATACATACATAAATCACCTTTATCTCTTACAGGGAAGACAAATCTTAAGGTAACAAGACCATATACATGATACATAATATAACCCGTAAGGTATAATAAATAGGTGATTTATGTATGTAATTACTATGTATGAAACAGATGTTTTTGTGTTTACTTCAAAATGCTCAAAAAGTATGCTAAAAACTTTTTTATATTTGTCTCCTCAATGTTTGACAGCACTTATGAGTAGATACAATCCGCCTCGGAAGTAGAACACTTTAATACTTTATGGCAATAACCAACTGTCTTTAAATTTCCAATGTACTTTGTAAAAGTATGTCATAATTGTAATATTTCAGGTACCTATCTACTTCTGAGTATGACCATACTGTGCACCATTTATTTGTTTCAGTCAGAGATGAATATGGAACTAAAAAAAACTTTATTTTTATTTTGAGGAATAAAGTGTCCGATGTTATAAATTTTATGTATTATTTCCAGAGCGCAGAGTTACACAGTCTTTACACTCACCAGCTGTTTTGAGCGGCAGCGCTTAGCGGACGCAGGCGCTGTCCGCGAGCTCGACGCCGGCGGCCGGGAGCCGCCCCACATAATACATGACAAAATCTGGCCATAAATGATTGGTGTATCGTTGCAATGAATGCTAATTTTCATGTAACACTTTTTTAATTTCCATGCTGGTCTGGGAGCAAGGAAAAAACATAGAATGTACCAGTTGCTTGTCTACCCGCGCAGATGGTAAAGGCCCATCGAGGGAATGGGCGAAAATCATAGGAATCATGTTTTAGGCGATGAGGCTAGCAACCGATCACTATTTTGATTCCATTTTCCACCTATATGCCCACAATCTTGCTAAATGTGGCGTGTAGGTACCTGTTACCTTAGGCTCTGTCTACCCCGTAAGGGATAAAGACGTGATCTGTGTATACTTTTTCTGTGTGTACTTTTTCAAATAATCAATGGTTATCAAACTACATAGGTACTAAAAATACAATCATAATGAAATGTTAGGGCGTTTGTGAGTTTCAGCTTTATATATTTTACTGTGCCTAAATTACCTTGAACAGCGTTTTTGACAGTCTTTACTAGG
This sequence comes from Pandemis corylana, assembly GCA_949127965.1. Taxonomy (NCBI): domain Eukaryota; kingdom Metazoa; phylum Arthropoda; class Insecta; order Lepidoptera; family Tortricidae; genus Pandemis; species Pandemis corylana. Next base: position 6,314,311 of record OX421866.1, on the reverse strand, counting down.
CTTTTCTGTTAAAAGTACATATATTTTTTAATTTGGACGTTCCACTTTATACTTTATTACATTGTTTTTTCACTAATTGACTTCAGATTGAGGGACTTTGGAGGTGTTTTAACTTTGATAATTTGCCTTTTTGACAGAAAAATGCCCCCCATATAAAATATCAACCCTACCAATATTATAAATGCGAATGTTTGTGACAATGTGAGGATCTCAGTGAGTGAGTAAGTGTGTATGTTTGTTCCTTCTTCACACTGAAACGACTGATAATATAATATCAATATAGCGATAAACATGTCAATTGCTAATTCTGCGGGCGAAAACGACCACTCCCGAGCATTCCCGAACACACCATTCAGACGCCGCGGGCGGCGGGCCGCTGTCGGCCGCGTGCGGCGGGTGAAAGCGACCACGGCCTAAGATGGTGGTAGCGATCCGGATGGACCTTGCACAAGGCCCTACCACCCGCATTTCGATGGGCTTTTACCATATGCGCGGGAAGAGAAGCCACTGGTGCTTTCTATGTTTTTTCTCAACTCCCAGACCAGCATGGAAGGAACCACCAACTACTATGGTTGTCTTTGATTTGACTCGAGGGAACTATGACATCCGCATTGCGTAGAATATAAATTAACCATTATTAAATTGAGATATAATTACAAGTCCTGTTGTGTCAGCATAATTAGTGAGGTAATTCTAAACCGAATACAATACCGTCTGCATCAATTACTAATTAACGTGGAATAATAACATAATACGACATTATGGAATGTAGGATACGACAAACTAGTTAATAGTTTAAATGTAATAGAAGATAAACGATCAATTATTTTTAGATCGCAAATCAGAACGTACTCTACTAAAGGAAGTGGTTTTCCATGTAAAGCTAAAGAGGGGAAACAGTCCTAAATTAATAGTGATTATTCGATACTGGACGAGTTAATTAAGCAATATTGGCAGTGCGTTAGAGAACGTTAGGGATGTAACTTAGGTAGGAATAAATAGGAATAGGGTTAATAATACCCGCTATCATGTCAGTTTTAAATTTTTTCACAGTTATTTTTTCTTACCACGTTACAATACAGATATCCGCTATTAATAGGCAAACGAGCGACCCGCCCCGGCTTCGCACGGGTGCAATCAGTGTTTCTCTAGTATATTATGCATGTATTATACATAATGAACCTTCCTCTTGAATCACTCTATCTTTTTAAAAAACCGTATGCCGTTGCGCAGTTTTAAAGATCTAAGCAACACATACGTAGGGACAGACAAGACAGCGGAAAGCGACGATGTTTTATACTATGAAGTGATATGTATAGAGCGGATTTGAAGTAGCGATCTCAATATTTATATTAAAATCCAGTGGCTCACTAACATTTTGATTTTATATATTTTTATGTGTAAATTTCACACATGCCATTCAACAGGCTCGGAGTGTCCCTTATGATGTTATCCTACAGCGTACACATTAATGACGAAAAGGATTTGATCCTTGAACGTAGGCCGTAGGTCAAACCACTAGACTACCACAGCTTCTGAACAGTAAAGAAACGTAACCTTAATCCAAATTTCTAAATCATAGCTTCCCACTAAAGTCAACTTGGAACTTTGAAACCTACTGCACATTCCAAATAACCAATTCAAATTCTCAAAACGCCGTAAATAGGTCAATCAGCTAACGAAATTGCCTTCCTTGCCCGTTCGTTAAACGCTGCCGAGTTTGGAAGTAATACAGTTTTCACGTCGTAACCGGCTGTCCGAGTGCCAATCAAATTAGGTCGATTATCGGGCGAAAGCGATTGAGCCACGTCACGCTGAAATACATGGGTACAGGTAAGCACCGCTTCTTGAAAGTTTTTTTAAAGTACCTGTAAATTACAATTGAATGTCTTACAGGTTAAGTTCTTACTCAAAACTATATAAAAAATCCGCTCTAATCGAAGAGTATTCAAATATCAAATGTAAAATTTTAGATATTTTATTTCATTCTTATATCAATGCCATCAGCAAGTTCCATAAAATTTCTAAACGATACTGAAAATTATGACTTAATAAAAATCCGAAAAGCAAAGTTATGGCCTGGAATCGAACCATTAATCCATGATGCGTGTTGTACCCTTACACTACCTATAAAGAGTAGATATCCGGTCGATTTTTTAATGTATTCTAATTCTGTTATTACTACTGACTAATTTTCAACTAGGTATTGATACCATATTTAATATACATATAGGATATGAAAGCTTGAGCGTGCCCGCTCGCTAAATAGCTCCGTGTATATTCAGTCTCATTTTGAGCGATCATTCCGCAAGCCAATCTACCGATTAAGTTGCTCACCACGATTACTGCGAGGGTTTTCAATAAAAGTTCCCTTTGAGTTTTTTGTCAAAGAGATTGATACTGGTTACGACATTCTAGCAGGAAAATTCAATTTCCTGATCAATTATCAAAGAATCCTTACTTTATTTCAGTTTATCTTTCTAACCGTGTATCTTTAGACCAAGAGCTTGAATTTAACTGATTTTATAAATCTTGTCTCGCTCAGTTGCTTAAACTGAAGAACTTGTGCTCTAGTAGTTTTATTTATTTGGATTAGAAAAGTTTTGGATGCGTATTTTTCAATATTTTATGTGATTGAAACTTAGAAAGCGGAAGAATATCAAATTTTTGACATCTTGATAAAGTGACACTAGACACATATTCCATGACACACCACACCATACCACACATTAATGACGCACCGGTCAAAACGAAACTTCCTCTTCTCTTCCTCTTCTAAACTCTATTCAATCTAATTGCTGACTCTGACTGCTGTCTGAATTGCTGTCTGACTGCTGTGTTCCGGTGTGGAGAGTAAGACAGCCGGGAAAATTACGGGCACAAGAGGCATTTCATCTTAATCCTCTAGGTTGGCAACGCATCTGCAATCCCTCCGGGGTTGCGGGTGTCTATGGGCAGTGGTGATCACTTACCATCAGGTGACCCACTTGCTCGTTTGCCTTCCTATTCACATAAAAAAAAAAAAAATTGGTTGAATTGGCGTTAATATTTGAACAAAAAACATTACCACTCCTTGCACGCACCACGCACGGTGGTGTCGGTGGTGTTAGCGGCGTAGCAAACTAAAAATGTACCTCCTGTTCATTTCCTAGTTATTCTCTTCAACTTACCAAATTTACGATCGAGGACTATTTCACTTCACGTAATTCCAGAAGTCTCTGGCTTTGTTTCGCTGATTAGTCGTAATAATGGTGCCCCGGCGGGGCACATGTGGCCGGTCGTTTCAGTAATAGAATTAATTTAGCATCGACGCCAGGTGTCCGCGCTGGCCGATAAATACAATAGTTGTTGATATAAATTGATTTTCCGTCTATTATATACGTTTAGGCTCACGTCACAATAATTTATAATGTTCAAAAGAACTTTTAATAACTGTAATCGCTATTTGTCGCGTAGTAATTACTAGGCATATACCGCGCTATATGTATGAGTGATTTTAGAGTGCTGTGTGTTCGAGTGAACAAATGGAACCCTTATGATTAAACGGAACACTTAGTTGTCCGTTTGTCTGTCGGTCTGTCCGTCTGTCGGCCTGTCCATGTATCGTCATGGCCCTTTTTTGCCGGAACGCGTTATAGTCTACTGTTGACACCTAACTTATGTCTAACCGGACTACATAATGCACGTAATGCACGGTTAAACAGACCAGAGTACATAAGTTCTCGTGCATTTCCATTTTTATAACAACGTACTAGTATTGCTACTTATTATTAATGCAATGTAAAACACGGATTATAAAAAACAAAAGTAAAGAAAGAAAATTAATAAAAAATCTTTATTGTATAGGTAAAATTATAGTGTTCGTAGCTGTTGGCGCCTAATTGCTTTGGTCTTAGACGAACATTTTATTTCATGCGCTAGAAGAGGATAAAAATCACTTTATGCAGCCAGCTCAAATAAGCATTTTATGTGCATGAGAAGTGAAAAGTATGCTTCTAACAGTGCATGCAACGTGATCTTAGTTAAAAAAAGTTGAAGAAAAATTCATCTATCTTACACGTGCTTATACTGAGGTAAACATCCAAAGACAAATCGAAATATTGTCAGAAAATATTATTTTCTTTACGCAATTTTATTGCTGTTAGATTCGCTTGCGGTTCCTCACAAACCGAATAAAGTCGTATCGGTCCCTGGAGACCATGATATTCACAGTCATGTTTTCATATGCTACGTGTGATTACATATCGCGCACTACAAGTCAGATATGTAGTTTTCTTGTTTAGGAATGCGAGAACAAAGAACATTAAGAAAAGTTAGTCACCTTGAAGGAGTGGGCAGTGAGATTGATTACCGACCTTTATAAATGTATAACTGTTCTAGGTTCTATATACATTCTGTCAATAAGTTTTCTAATGATTAATAAGATTGAAATTATTTTGAGTTTAGTGATTTTAGGTAAGAAAAAAAATATGTCTGGTATGTTAAATAAATAATGTCCACTGAACAGTTAACTTCACGTTAGTATTTTTTATGTCGTGTTAATGAATAAGGGGCTAAGACTTAAAAAAACATAATAGCATAGCTTGTTATTACACATAAACGGATAACTCACGTATAAAAAGTCGAGTGATGCTCGACATGTTTCGGACTATTCCGTAGTCCTTCTCCGCCGCTTCTTCGCCGGGGCGAGCGCTCCAGGAAGAAGGACTACGGAATAGTCCGAAACATGTCGAGCATCACTCGACTTTTTATACGTGAGTTATCCGTTTATGTGTAATAATGATTAAGTGTCACGGTAGTTTCATGTTGAAAGCATAGCTTGTTCATTCAAAGGAGAGAACTAAAGCCTCGTCCACAAAAAAACACGAGTGCTCCGGTCCTATTTCAAATATCTACTACGTGTTTGTTTGTGTAAGTTTACGATGGTGTTCATTCCAAAGTTCATCTTATAAAGCAATAAGCCGAGTCGTAAAGCATAACCTTTTCTTAACTGTTACGCTGAAACACAAAAGTTACGGGTTAATATTCTATGCAGTAACTCGGCGAAGCGGAACTTAAAACTTCACTGGACGTGTTTGGAAATTAAGTTTTAAAAACAACACCAAACAAAACAGTATATATTTATATTTCTAAATGTCAGTGAAAATTAGAACACATAGAAAAATCCGAAAAGTAAAGCTATGGCCGGGAATCGAACCCGGATCCTCGTCATTCCGTGACGCGTGCTATACCCCTACACCACCCATAGCAGGTGGGTAGTCTCCGAATTCTTCTACCTGTTACTAACTGTCACGTGACCTTTTGTTACTATGCGAATTTTTTGTCGCTAAGCGTCATCTGTTTGAATGATGTGTCTGTACGACACAATTACAAACTCCCATGGAACATCTACTGCTCACCAGGGACGAGAGAAGGCGCTGTTTTTCAAATGATAGGTACTATCAAATGAATCAAGACATTTTATTATGAAACGGGCGTATATATTTATGACAGAATCGTATCGAGTTAAGTTACTGAACTATAAAATTAATGACATAATCTAAAGCGTTCGCACGTTGTTAGTGTTAATGGTTTTCCCCACAAATTCAGTAACAGTTGCATCCCAAAGAACCAGTAACTCTATTTCACCCAAGTATTAGCGTTCGCCGCACTTATACCTCCTCTGGAGCAAATTAACTTGAGGGCACACTACCCCCCGCTAGTTGGATTATTCAAATAACTTTATCCCCATCCAATCTAAAACATTAACTCGGTCTTGAGTTACTGCATTACTAAAAACAATTTCTCCGTGGAGTATCGTCGTCGGCTACGTCGTTTGAAATATTCAAATTGGCGATGAAAGCCGGCAATGGTTAGTTAGGCCGGCGGGTGCGTCCCCGCGCCAACGTCAACATGCTAAATATCTGGTTACGCGGTCTCAGTGGCGTAGGTGTTTCTGGAATTCGCCGGCAAAAGAATTCCCCGGCAAACCTTTCTGTTGGTATGATTATAAATACTCTCCACTTTTGTGTTTCGAAAACAAAGCTTTCGTTCGCCACACAAATTCCCATGTCACGCACATGGATTACGATGAAACTGTTTTGATATTTCTGTATACTAAGTGGCACGCAATTAAAAAAGCTTCTTCTGAAAGAGAAATAGTCTGCATTTTATTAGAAACATTAACACTAAGATCTACAGGGAATACACTATCTCACAACCACACAATATCCCAAACGTGATCGCACTGTTGATACAATGTAGCTCAGAGTCGACGCTATGTAACTAAATACTGGATTGGAGAACGTAGTTAAAACCGAATGGAATTTTGTTGCTTGGAATGTGGGACTTGAGTCTATAAGTTTTCAACGTAACAAAATAATGAAATCATTCCATAAAATGCTGTGGAATTTACTCGTAAGAATAACAATAAGCAACAGTTTTTGCACTTGTAGCAACGTTGGATATATGTAAAATCTATTACGACGAATCAAATAACCTTGAACACCTGTTACTGACTACTAGACATGATTTCAAAAGTACACAATATCTGTTAAATAGACAGATTTAAAAAATACAAAATAACACTAAGGTGTCTATAAACTAAAAACAGTGTATGAGATGCCATCATTGAAAATACTAACACAGGAGAACAGTAAACACACAACATGATGTTACCTTAATACGAGGGTGAAACGCAGCGTCGTTCAGCCAGATGAAACTGCTTTATGAACCCACTATTATCCAAAACACTCACACAAATTATATAGTACGATCACAATAATGTCTATCAGACAAAATGTTATTATAATGTTTTGTTTTTGTGCTGCTTCTGCAGACACGAGATATCCCTGCGAGTTCTCGGGGGTGACTGTTAGTGTCACTCAGACCAACGGGCTCACCCCCATGACGTCATCCTAGACCAATGGGGTGAAACTGCGAACGCATGCGCTCCGCGGCAGCCGTTGCGGCGCCTTCGCTCCGACCCCGACAAAGCCTGCTACCGCTTCGCATTGCACCCTGTACATTGTAGCTTTGATTGATTACGAATGTCGGCCGCATCTTGTGCAAGCGCCAATGTATTTTCTGTGTGCGTTATGTTGATTTTCGTGATCCCGCTCTCGTTTGTAGTAAAACATGCTTCTGGGGGTGACAGCTTTGAGAGTGCCCCCGATGGGCTTTCAAAGGACCAGCGTCATTCTTTTTGCGCCGCCCTATACTGAAGCTGCCGCGCGTTTTAAATAATTGAGACGCTCGCTATATGATTTAATTTGCCCTTTTGGACGGCCAAATGTTTTCACCGCTGAGGGGTGAAATATTTTTATACAAAATCCACGCTGCACTGTAAAGGATTCAGCTGTGGAGGGACTGTAAAAAAACTCTAACATTGCTTGGCTATCAACGAACGAGTAATTAGTCCAGGTCATGTTTTTAAATGACACCGTAAATGCTAGTTAACATGAGAATCTGTTAACGTACGTAACTAACACACTCCTACTATACAAGATTTTAATTCCTTTATCAGTAAATTAGAACGTGCTCAATTATAAGTACAACTATGACTAAGTAGCGTTTCGCATTAGTTTCATTGAATATTTGCTTGGCCAGTGCCTACAGTAGCAATATACAATACATACCAGAAATAAATAACACTATTTATTGTAACAATAAGCGTGCTCACTGCTAATCACATCACATCAATAGGAACTTGATCGATACATAGCGGGTCCTCAAATCGAAATGTAATCTTAGGAAGGTGCTTTTTCATACTCGATCACGATCGCCGGCCGGGATTGTAATTTGCGATCCGTCTTGTAACAACGGACTTTTAAAGGACCTTTTAGATTTTCAACCAGTAGGCAACAAGATTAGAATCTATAGCGCTAATACGCGGGGTAAAGAGCAGGTTTATCTTTGCTTTAGCTCTAATTTAACCCAGCGTGCCTCATGGGCTAGATTTGTATAAGAGCCGTAAAAACACCAGAGCTACAAAATTACATGGACATTATTTTGTTTATATGAAGATGAAGACCACAGGCTATATTAAAATCATAGCTTAACGACGACGAAAATGAATTCGAGGACTATAGTCACAATATGACTTAATTTACGTTAGACCTATTCCAGTACTATAAGATTACTGTGAAGGAACGACGCTTTAAATCCTAAATGAGTTTACAAAATCCCAAGCCGTGATGGGGTCGTTACCGCTAAAGTTAAAAAACCATATTCCGCAGATTCCTACGTAAAACTTTAACCTAAAACAATTCCTGAAGTTTTACTCCAGTAAAGGGAAGTTTTAAATTAGTTGGTGCATCGTTTGTATTGGTTTGTTCTATGGCTATTGGACGATGGATGATAGCGGAGTTAGAAAATGTTGTTAGCTTTCGACGGCAAGAAATGATTTCTATTGTAAGTAACAAGTTGAATGAAAAACATTTTGTCTTAGATACTTGTTTTTGTCTTTATTTAACATCAAATAATTTCCTACTTCAATATGAAGATGCTACATTTCATCTGTTTTAATTGTTCCGATTTTTTTTCTAAAGTTATATTTCAGGGAAGTCATGTATTAGTTTAATGTTTTCTTATACACACTATCCTCATATCCTACACTCCCAAGACGAGATTAAAGAGCACCGTGACTGCAACAAGCATTTAACAACCCCTGAAAATGCGCTAAAACTAAAATCACTTGAGCTTTTTCACGAATTTGTCACCTGAATAGGGCCGCAGCGTCCAAAATTGCTCAGACAGCTCCAGCCTGTGATTTATCGTCAAGTCGGTAGCTTCCACGTCATATTTCATACGACCTGAGTCCTGGCTCTGAGCTCCGACAAAAACCTGACGAGACACGACGCGACGATAAGTACCACGTAATTGTTTTGACTTTGATATTAGTTCGGGAAAGCGGTGTGTTAATAACGAAGGTTTTTTTTATGAAAGCACTTTGAGTAGGTATTGTGTTACGAAAGAGATGAAGGTGAGAGATTTAAGTAGGTACAATTTAGACTAGATCCATAAAACACCACCACAGCTTGTTTTTTCTTATTCCTGCTGTCTGCAAACAATAATACATTGGTCAAAATTATACATACATACATACGAGTACATACATAAATCACGTCTTTACGAGGCAGACAGAGCCTAAGGTAAAAATACCTAAAGACCACGTTTAACATGATTGTCAAAATAATGACACTTCATTATAATGAAGAACATTTATTTGTGAAAGAGATACAATTATACTTTGTTATTATTCAATTGTATCATTATTGTTGCTTTTATCTACTATTGTTACAAGTTAAACAACACAAAAATATTAATCGCACGGTTTTTGGCGGAAATGTTCAGCTATTTATCATGTCCCAGCATTCAATTTCGACAGGGGACAAAATATTTGTATGAGAAACGGCACGGTGTCAATGCAATAAATATATTCTCTCTCATCAGTAAACAAAGCGCGTGCATTGTCGAAAAACGAATTAATCAAGTAATCAAAAGCAAATATAAAGCTACAAACGACATCGAGGACTGAAAGGGGTGACGATAGACTGGCAGAGGCTCCTAATCCTAGCCGGCAGGGCACAGGTAAGCCCTGCTAATTTATCATCCCGAAACAACACGAGGGTGAATGGGCTTTACATACCCTCTTATATAACCATTCAAACGAGAGGGCAGAATCAACAACTAAAACGTTCAGTCCAACGGAAATATTTATTGAGAATACAAGTTAAAATAGTTCTCAGGAGACAAGCCTAGTGACTTTCTTTTAACGGAGTATATTTATCTTAGATGGCATTAAATAAGTTTCAGTACAAATAAAAGCGCATCCGACATTCTTAATGCAAGATTTGGACTGAATGTGTGAGCTTTGTACGACTGAAAGATAAGAGGTTTTATCTGAGACAGATTTAAAGTCACTTAGGTATATTTAGTTCTTCTGGGTTGTAAAAGGGTATGTATGTATGTATGTATGTTGTAGGGTTGCGAAGTTACAAAGATAAAATTATAAGTAACTAGCTGTTGCCTGGAACTTTGTCTGCATAGAATTCGTTTGCCGCTATCCCGCAGGAATTACGCAATTTTCCGGGATAAAAAGTAGCCTGTGTTATTCCAGACTATAATCTATCTATGTTCCAAATTTCATCCAGATCTGTTCTGGCGTGAAAGAGCAACAAGCATCCATCCATCCATCCATACTTACAAACTTTAGCGTTTATAATTACTATATTTAAGTAGGATTACTATATTTCATACATTTCAGATGGCAACTTTTCATATTATAATAAAATTTATTATGAACACTTTGGTAGATTCCATCTGATTTCAGAAAACAGTAGTATTTAGTTATTGAGCATCGGATATCCGTCTTAACTTTATTTCTAATCTGATACAAAAAAGTAACCAATTTTCTTGTTCCTATCCCATGTTTGTGTTCCGTACTAGCTCCTTCAACTTTTCGAACGTTTTAGAAACGTATGTCTACAAGAAACTCAAGACAAGACCTATCCCACGTGTCGGTAACCAAGTTTGTAGTTGTTGCCATAGGTTACGGAGGCCCCTCGCAATTTCCGCGGTGCTTGCTACGGCTACATCCGTCTGAAACAATTGCTGACGACTTACACCTTTAAATACAACCCGAGTGCTGTTTATTGAACGCTACGAAAGAAATCATGAAATTTTGATTCCATTTATTAGTTACTCTTCAAGATTCAACTAAAACATGATTTACTACGAGTAGGTATGTAATTAAAAATAAGGTTTTATTTTATTTATTAGCTACTCAAAAATGTATATGAGATTGGATAGGTTCTTTTTGTTTTAAGTTTTTCTTGTAACATGATCCGTAAAACTTCTTTTTCGTGCATTTTGCATTGGTAAGTAATTTGTCAGATTGGAACGTAGAATCACCAAACTAAAAGCCGAGGCAGCTGTGTCTGAATGAATAAATTTCTACTCATAATCTGGCTTTCAATGCCGGTAATGCAAGCTTTTATTTTTCCCCAATGGGCAGCTCCATAGAGAAAGAATAAAAACATTCGACGTTTCGTTTCATAAATACGAACTCGTTTTGATGTACATTCATGGAGGATTAAAATTTGAGCTTTGATGATGACGAGTGGTTTCACATTTTATTGCTCAGTGCTTAACAAAAAATGAGTCATTACGAAACGAATCGTACCTATTCGTATTTGACAGTCCAAATCTTTCATTGTGTTGAGAAATTAACCAACAGAGAGGAAACGTCGTACAAAAATAAACAAATGCTCTTCTTGGCCTTGATTGATATAACCAAGTTAAAAATGCTTGCATGTATATGAATGCACGCGCTCCGTGCATTCCTGATGTTCGCTGCAAGTGCCAGATCAATACATTCTTACGTGACCACACGATTCTACTGATTATGTTGATCTAAAATAAACTTTAAGTCGAGGAGCTTAAGCGCTACGGAACCATTTCTTAAACTACACGCCTGCCACAGATAATTTAATCTTGCGCAGATGTTTCAGTTAGTGAGATTTGTGTCGATATTGTTTTGTTTTTTATTGTCAGGAGTTTAGGAGTGGTTTGAGATAAAGAATTTCGCGATCACAAATATACATACAACAGAAATCACGTCTTTATGCCTTACGGCATGGACAGGGCCTAAGGTAATACTGTTGGCGATCACTGTTGAAAACTATATCGATATCGAACTTGATTTACCACTTAAGTGTGTAAACTAAGATACTCAGGAAACCTTTTTGGAAAAGTTATAATAGAATAGAGTAACATGTACCAGGATACTGACTGAAAATAATATTTGCTTATTCTTATTCTCACTTACATTTATCTTTTGCGCTGTCTACCTACAATTTTGCACCGATATTAGCCAGACTACTTGAGTTGACTTTCTCTATAAATTGAAAATTACCTACCTATTAAGCCAAGTGTATAAACACTGGTAATTAAAAGTGCGACAATGTAACGGTATTCTTTCTCGCAAACTTTATGAACTGTTAGTTTTTAGTTGCTACAGATACAATGCAAATCAAGTTCATGGACACCCTCATTACATTACATACAATTGGAGATGCATAATGCTGAATAATGATGATTTTTGCATCTCAACTATCTCGATAAAGGGTGAATGATTGACATCAGCTGATTCATCGATTATATATCACAACAGTTGAGTCAATAATCGGAAAGATGATTTGAGAATTTGATTGAATATAAAAACAAAATGTCGTCTTTGTCTCTGTATCTGGTTATCCTATAACCTGTAACATACAAAATGTAACAAATATCACAATACTAAATTAAGTTATTATACCTACTTGTCACGGATATTTAAATATGCAGTTGAATACAACAAATGTAAAAAATTACAAAAAACAGTAGGTATGCAATTTATTGTCTTATCTAAAACTATAAACAAATATTTAATTTATTTAAGGTGATATTTATAAATCAAGGAGGACATGAACTGTTTAAAATATGCGATATATCAAATATTCAGCACATGACATATGATACTGGGCGCAAGTCTTTATTAAGTTTATCTGATGTAGACGCATTAAACTGTGCCGAGATTTATTAAGACTTATTTGACAAATGTATTACTTTGTGGCTAAATTATTAATGTTAAATGAATGCCGGCTTCCAGCTTCAAATCCGTGGCTTTGTCCAAAAATTTCCACTCTTGAAAAAAAACGATAGTAATGCAAAAATTACAAAATTCATATTGATTTTCGTCGGGTTGTAACTACTGGTATTCTTCAAAATATTCAAATTAGCCTGTATCAAATTCGGTGTTTAATATATCTGCATAAGCATCTTAATAAAAAACACCATATTGATATTAGAATACGATATCGTGGGCAAAAGCTAGTCTATCATAATGCTTGACTTCTTTTATAGAATTCTGCGAGAACAAAAAGAAGAACAGGATCTGCCATCTGCCATACATACTCGTACATACGACGTCTGAAATAAAAGGATGCAAGCTCTTTTGTTTGACAGTTTCGTGTTTAATCTAAGATATAGAAAACAAATGAGTCGAGGACAAAAGACATCGGCACAATCTCGGTGCCCCATCTTGTTAAATCTGACACTCAGTATTTTAATTTAAGACGACATTGTGATAACCTTCAACAAAAACAAAGTATAATAAAACCTATTTCCTAAAATAAGCCCTTGAAAACGACGATACGGATCCGCAATATTTTATTGTGACATAAATGCTGGATAAACATGCAAGCCTGAACAAATGAATGATAACCATCAATATAAATCAGCGACCTCATGCAAAAATGATACATACGTAGTATCGATATATCATAAAATCAATTCATTGTGTTTTGGCACATTGACATTTTAAGTAGTTTTATGAGGTTGCAATAAGCGAATCGTACGACACGAGACCGATGCAAATGAAGAAATCATACGATTAGAGCGTAGAGAGTACTTCCTTGGACAAGCAATGATTAAAAATAGAAATGAAGCTTTAAAACCACTGGCAGAGGCCAAATAAAATAATTGGATGGCTTCCCAACCATTTTCCCTTCTAAGATTTTGTTTCAATGTTATTGGACTTGCGAAATTGGTAGTCCAGACTACGATCCAGATTATTGCTGACCTTCTAGTACCTATATAGGCAGTCATTAAGAATTTGCTATATGCTCCAAATGGAGGATCAGTGTCGGACCAGTGACAGTCAAGAGGAATATCAATATGAATATGTTCAAGTACCAAAAAATACACTTCGTGTTACACATACTTACGTATTGATGAAATCGCTACATAACGGTCGGTTTTACATAGGTACTGTAGTACTGTACGGGGTTCGTTATAAGTACATATCTTGACCAAATTGTGGTGGCAGAGGGCCTATTAAAAATACATAATAACATAATATTATTTTCTTTTATTCAGCTTTTTAAATTAAACGATTACGTGGGAAACGGATTGGTTCCCGGTGTCTGAATTCCCGGTTCAAGCTGATCTGAGTTCTTGAAAAACAATTAAATATGAATTCAAACGAATATTCGATTTATGAACTTTGAACGTAGCCTCTTTCCAGCCAGCCTGAAAACCTATACAACCTAGCCCTACAGTACCTTTGAATACCTAGTTCGGATAGCTTTAAGAATACGATATACGACATATTGCATTTGACTCTACCTCGGGTGCGACTTCTTCGAGTCTTTGATAGACTTTTATAGCCAGACAGGTGTTGAAATTAGTAAGAATAACGTTATTAAAAACTGCTTCACCTTGTCTCTGTATCCGGGATCAATGACATGTACGTACCTACTGCAATTCGCAATATAGCAAATCTAGTTGAATAAGGACCGCTTAGCTTAGGATTTGATTTAATTAGCATGACTTCATCAAGCAAGATTATTGTTCACAGGCTTAACATTCTATAAAAATTACAAATTTAAGAAAATCTTACAAATTAATCGAAACTAGTCGAATCATCCCCAACTCACTACTATATTACACAGCTATATTAAAAAAACTAACTGTTGCCTGCAACTTCGTCTGCGCAGATAATATAACAATCTAATGGTGAAGGAATTTTAAAAATATAAATATAAAATAAATCTAAATATCTTGGGACAATTAACACCAATTGACTTAGTCCCAAACTAAGCAAACGTTGTAATATGGGTACTAGTTAAAGTATAAACACATTTATATAGATAAATACATATTAAACATCCAAGACTCGAGAACAAACATTCGTATTTTTCATACAAATATCTGCCCCGGTCGGGGATCGAACCCGGTACTTCAAGCTTCATAGTCAGGTACTCTAACCACTAGGCCATCCGGTCGTCAAAGTCAATCAATGAAGTAGTTTTGATTTTTAGCGTTACTGATAAAAATACAAATTTTATTGTACATACTTTTATGAGCTACTTAACTATAGTTCACTGGTATCCTTTTTTGCACTATCACTTCCATGCTAAGCAACATCAGAAACAAAATCGGTCGAAGTTATTTTATTTACTTGTTACTTACTTCCTACTTGCCTGCCTTAACTGAGTGTAAAGCAAATGTCTAAATTCCGATGATCTGGGCTTGTATTCGGCGCGGGCTCATCCGATATTACTACACTTCTATCCTACTCTCACACACGAGTATACCCTTAAGAGTGAGATAAAATCTCGATTAAATTGTCCATTCGAGCGCCGAATACAGGCGCCGTTGCGAGCGCATCATTACGCCGCCTTGTTGCGTGATGCTCCCCTTGACTGCACAAGTGAACTTGACTACTATACGCAAATCAGCAACAACATTTACTTGTGAGTGTTGTGACTCATAACCAACGTAGGCGCATTATAAAATACACAGAATAAGAAAGTCCGCATAAATTCGAGGCTGCGCTAAAAATAGTAAGAATCCGTAATAATTAAATTATAAAATCGGAGGTAAATCTTAAATCGCTACATGTTTTGTCCAATCATCCTATTTAGTTTACCTCATGCACATTACCGATTAAACACATAACTCAACCATTTTTTATTTGGATGAGAAACGAAAACAAATGATGTGAAGTTAAACGTCTAAGCGCATTATGTATTAAGTGAGTCGAACGGCATTTAATTTTGTTCCCTTTATCAGATGTCTGCAAAACAAAGAAATTTAACCGCAGATTAAAAGCTACAGCCGATATTTTACGTGAGTCACCTCTAGCCCTTTGGAAAACCCATAATGGTCCCATTAAAGTGCGAGTCGTAATAACTCCACACATAAGATCGCTACTTCTCCGCAAAAAAACAGTGTAATATGTATTTATACTAATATGAATACAAACACAATACATGAATATCTTATGGGACATACAATTACCTTTAAAAAAAACATAAATTTGATCTCTACCAGTAGCGAGGCCAAAACTACCGCTGCTATTTAGAATTTTGAATCACTACCTTTGGATACCCCCTATGATGACCAGCCATCTAAGTATTTTTATTATTTTCTTATTTTATATCAACGGTATTAGATGGAACCTACACATATATTGTATGCTTACCTATGTGTGGTTCTCGCCCACTAAACAATATTTCATAAGTCATGCAGAATGCCATATTCGTCATGTTCTCCTTATAAAACATTTGATGGTAGTTATTTTAAGTTAAACTTTGCTAATCGGTCACGACGTGACTGTCCATAATACGTAAACGCTGATAGTTATCTTAACCTTTCAAATTAATAATTTTCGCTTTTTTTCATATACATTCGCTTAAAATCGTGGCTGGTTTTATTTACGTATTACATATATACATAAATCACGTCTGTTTCCCTTACGCTGTAGGTATTGTAAGCGGTTAATAAAATATATTCCAACCTAATCGCAAGAGACGTTTTGGAAAAAGGTCAGGTCAGGAGTACCCGAAACCGACGAGCATGTATGAAGAGATTGATGACTGTGGATGAAGCGAAAGAAATATGTCAGGATCGTAGCAAGTGGAATAAAGTAGTCTCTGCCTACCCCTGTGGGAAAGAGGCGTGACGGTATGTATGTATGTATGTATGTATATACTAATCGCAAGAACACGCTTTTTAAAATAACTGCAGCGAAAATTAAGTGGGTAAGTACCTATGAAAGGTATATAAACAATATAGTCTAGAGTTCTAATCAGTATAAAAGAATAACTTTATATTTTCCAATAAACAAGGTCTTTAAAGGTTATATTTTTATGTGACTCAAATCTCCAAGGGTATCAAGTTTCAGTAATCGTACACTAAAGCCTACGACATCCATAACGCCGCGAACGTCCTCACTTATAATATCTCTATAAAGAGCGATCTCTATCGCGACCTTAGTACGTGTCTAGAGATTATTAAAAATCACATACGACAGTGTCGTGTGACGTGATAATGACGTCACGACATCGCTTGAACCGCTTTAATCTTCCGAAGTAAATTGCTTTCAGATGCAGATCGATAAAGCGTACGTGTAAGTGATCAGTAAATTCAATACCTACGCACAGCCATACATACCCGTATACGAGTATATTATAACAAAAGAGATTCATAAATAAGGACCGATCTTTTGTTATATGCTCAAGAGGGAACATGTAAAAAATTTACAAGTCATAGCATACCAAATGTAAAATTTTAATTAACCGTTTTAAAATAAAATCACTGTGTCAAGTCAATTTCGGTTTCAGTATCCGGTATAACAAAATTCTAAAATATGTTAAATCTTAAAGATACAATATCAATCTACTTCGTAACGGGAAACAGGCACCTACGCTTCCAGTTCATGTTAATACAATAATTAAGTCTTCATGACGATGACTATAATCTATAAATCTTGACACAATACAAGCCTCTATCAAATGCTACCACAATCTAACATCACAAATTCCGATGGTAATCTGATACAAATGAATGGAAATAAGCAAAAGCGGTGGGTATCCAGACAACATAATATTTAGATTTGAAAACACTGCATTTTATTAAATAACTAATAAATTAAGTAATTCAAAAGAAAAAGTCGCTCTTCAAACACTAGTTGAACGACAAAACAATCCGCTGTAATGGGTGAAGCTACCAAAGCGAAGGTTCTAAAAGTAGTTTATTATTTGGTGGTAAAAAGAGCAAATTAAATTGTGAAAGGTTCGGACTTCAAAGGGTCCGGGTTTATTTATTTAACGGGTCCCTTATCTGTTCGACATTTTCGGCACAGGTTTTTTACCATAATTATTCAATTTAATTTGACCGTTACAGATATTTCAAATACTACACTTTCAACAAAATATTTTTGGGATTAATATAAGATACTCAATTAAAAAAGGAGGCGGTATTTTTATGTTTATTAGATTAGGGAAGTGCACAGCTAGCTATAGCTATAGCAGCCGTGGCCTACATTCAGCTTGCCTACTTTATGTAAATTCAACGGAAACTGTCAGGGCTGGAGTAGAGGTAACAAAGCGCTCCAAAGTTTTTGCTGTGACCATTTTATTTTAAAATTTACTAAGAAACGCGCATTTAGTTAGATAACGTAACATTATTTTGTTTTCCTTATTATCTAGAAAACCTTTCGTCGGAAAACGTTAATGGTTTCGTCTGGCGTGTAGACAACACAGGTATAAGGCAGAATCTGGCATAATTTATAAACATTATGAATTTCTATAAAGAACTTTGACAACACCAAAGCTTTTACAGAGTTCGTTGCCCTGTCTGTTGACCTTGCTTCACGGATATTCGAAAACGCAAGATATTGGCATTAAATTAGACTTTCTTTTTGCAAACCCTTTTCTTTGGGATTCCCGGCCACACTTGTACCCAGCTTTTTATGCACGCGTACTCATCAGCGTGAACATTTGCATCGTATCTTATTATCCAAGAATAAGGTTTCACTACAATTTAAAGGACTTTGTGAATTGAAAAAGTATTGCAGATGATTTGCTCAAAGTGCATGGTCGTTAATAAATGTTCGGCGCGAGTTATTGCGACCGTTTTTCGAATATATTAGTTAAATAAAAATAAATTTACGACGCCTAAAACGTAATGAAATTAATATAATTTAAAAAAAAAACAATATTTGTTGACGCAATGCACCGAAGTTGAACGAACCCATTAGAGATGCGAATTTTAATAAGCTGCTAAAAGCGTTTAGGATATCAATTTACAGTCATATATCATAACAGAATATGTATAATTTATCTACGATGGAATTAATCAAAGTAACGATTAAATACTTAACGTGTCAAAATTGCGAGGATAGGGTAAACACGCGCGGGCTGATTCACCGCGGTCACTGGCTCCAAAGAACCAGTTGCGGAAATGTAAGTTACGGTCGTGGCGGTTGGCGAAGTCACCGAAAAATTTAATCTGAGGTTCCGTCGAGCAGGCTAACTTTTTCTTAATGGCGCTATGTCATATCATATCTCTGAACTTAAAATAACGAATTACTATATATATAAGTAAGTAAGAATTTTCAGCTCAAAACTACTCGAAACTTAATGTACATAAATACAACTTAAGCTTTCTAGAGTCAGGTAATAACTTGCAGAGCAAAGAATTAAAAATGATCTTTATTCACTTACAAACAAACAGGTTTCGCTTAATTATTCAATTAAACCCTAACTAAAACGTTCAAAATGTTCCCACACGTTCTCGTCCGTCGCCATAAATTATGCCACAATTCTTTGTATTCTTTAAAATGGAACAAAAAATAGGTCATCGACTTACCAAGACACTCCTTGTTCATAGGTGTTTTAATTTGCGAAAAGCAACACCAACGAGTGTAAATATGACCATAAAACTATAACAACATAAACGGAAGCCATTAGGTGTTTAGTAGTTTATGTTCTGATAGACCAATAAACCATTTTACCACAAATCTTTGACATTTTCGTGGGCCTTTCTCAGTAGTGAAACAGCCGGTATCAACAACCACGCTATTGAGATGTATTTGGGTCTCGGCGTGGAGGATTTTAAGCGTTTAAAAAACTATAGGTATTCAGATTTTTCCATATTGCGCATCTGCTATCAAGTTTGTGTAAACAGTAAAAATATACTTTTCAATCGACTTCAAGAAAAGAGGATAATTTAGACATTCGGCTGCATTTTTTTTGTTACTTCAGAGTTTTATCCCTACTACGTTTTAGGTAAATCCCACAAAGTTATTATACGTTTTAGGCATTGTGATCATAAAGGAAAAAAATAAAAAAAAATTCTGTTACTTACTCGATTTATTTATAAACTACGAGCTAGCTGGCAACATCCGCAACTCCGTTTGCGCAGAATTCGCTTATTGCTATGCCGCGGGAACTATGCAATTTTAAGGGATAAAGACTATCCTATGTCCTTCCTTGGGACTGAAACTATCTATATACCATATTCCAACTAAATCGGTCATTTGATGTCGTCTAACGTTTCTGTTTAAGAAAACTAACTATACCTTATGCTGCTTGAATTAACAATACCTACTAGCGCCCTATAGGAGTGACTGGTGTTGGCAGATTTTGATATATAAGGTGTTATAAAATGTGTGTGAGATTTTTGTGCAATTGGTTCGTGCAACTGACCACCGCTACAAAAAATACATACATACACATACACAAATCACGTCTTTATCCCTTACGGGGTAGACAGAGCCTAAGGTAACAAAACCTTAAGGCCACGTTTAGCATGATTAAGGGCGTATAGGTGGAAAATGGAATCAAAATAGTGATGGGTTGCTAGCCTCATCGCCTATAACATGATTCCTATGTTGCCTATTCCCTCGATGGGCTTTTACCATCTGCACGGGAAGAGATGCAACTGGTACATTCTATGTTTTTTCTTTGCTCCCAGACCAGTGTGGAAGAACAAAAAATACATACGTACATAAATCACGTCTTTATCCCTTACGGAGCGAAATCTTAGGAATCATATTATAGGTGATGCGGCTAGGCTATTACCCATCACTATTTTGATTCCCCTTTCCACCTATACGCCCGCAATCATGTTAAACGTGGCCTGTAGGTCTTGTTACTTTAGACTACAAAAAAATAACAAAAATTTCCATTCAAGATGCCACGACATTTCCAATTTCGAAGAGATTTTACAGGGGTGTTTAGTCAAATTTGCCCAGTCATTTGTTCTAATATCATTATCATCTCCAGTCTATTTATCTCCCACTGCTGAAATATCCCAAATTAATAACACAACACTTATGGTGGGTTTAAAAAGTACACTGGGCCTTTTTAATACGAATAAACATGTCATTTGTAATATAACGACGACCTCAGTCTTAGTCGTGTCCCTAGTTAATTTACCTTTATCATCCCTCATGAATTTGCATAATTTGTTTTTGGTTTATCGCCGCTTAGGAAAGTTAATTATGAACGCAGCCCCGGAGATTTGTTTGAATATGTCGTTGATGACGCTTGCTTTATTTAAGTTTATGTTATTCCATGTTATGGTGTCAATCGTTTAAATATTAGTTTTAGTTCGAATTCATTCCAATTGGTTATGGATTTTTCCTATAAGGTAATTAAAGTAGATTAATTTTTATGAGAGTAATATATCTCGATTAAAAGTTTTGTTATTTAAATTAACTTTTGCAGGTGTGGATTCTTATTCAAGATTTAATAGTCATGTAAGAATATAATTGTTATCTATTTCCATTGGCGATCCAATTTTATAAAACCGATACCGATACCTAATATTTAAATTTTGCCATAAAAATTGAACAATTCTATTTATCTGTTGGTGTTAGATATTGACTAGGTAGACAGTTAGGTATTTTATAATTTCAACATAGATGTTTCTGCATTAATTGTCGAAAACCTGTTACATATATAGAAGTAGAAGTTAGCGCAGAACAAAACTTCAATATTATTGATTGTTCAATTAATTTTGGCATTTAGTAGACAAGAACATACTCTTGATTAATATTAAAAAGCGTTTCAATATATCAGCGCATTATCGAAATTTAGGTAAATTTTTGAAAAAATATTACACTCATTTGCTAAATTAATTACACGTAAATTAATGCGACTGCTACTTTATTCTCTACTTCCATAAAAAAGTATTTAAGTGGAAATATATGTTATTTGTGTTGTCTACGTGATTTGTCGCTTACACGGACTGAATCATTATTTAAATTCCGAATAACGTGGGTGATTTTTATTTATCACCATCCGTTATACTGCAGGTGTCAACATTCCAGCGATTATGAACCGAGACGTTTGCTCTTGGAAGAATATATCTGAGAAAAAAGCGTATTCAAACAAATACGGCTATAAAACGTTTCTTTTACAACCTAATCACACTGGCGACTAATTGGTGTAACCGTTGATTCCCGTTAGAAGCCTGCCTATCAATTATAAATAATCTGTTATGAAAAGAATGTGCATTATAAATAGTACTTAAATTTATATACAACTGAAGAAAAATATATTTAACTAACCATTTGGATCGTCTATGATCGATGGGAAAGGATACACTCCCACATAAAATAACTACAGTCATTAAATGAAGGTGTCACTTTCCACACGACCATGACTGACACTTTTTTCATGTACCTACTACAATGCTTGATTTGGCGACAAAATATGGACACATTTAACTCCTCTATCGTAAATGTTTCACCTTTGTATCTGTGTTCTACTTCTTGTGTTTACTGCAAGCACGCCATTTCAAAATCCTACAAAACAAAATGAAAACGCGTGCCCTTAAAACGATTGTGAGCGAGTATTTGTCAAAAACGGTAGCCGTTACCGTTGGCAAACAAAGTGTCAAGATCAACATCAACAGCGTAGGACCCTGAGCAAACACCTCCCAGACTTACAACTTTGGGCTGCCTCCAAAACAACTCTGAAGTGTGTATCTACATAAAACATTTTGAGTAATTTTTGGCCCAGAAGCTAATGTGAAGCCAATAATTATGTCACTGAGTGCAGAAAAACACAGCGTTAAATATAGGGAAAGGCAATCAACAACTTCTATAAATGATCCCAATTTTAAATCATAACGAGTAACAGTATTTACCTGCCAGTGGCGTGGCGTCAAGTATATCAGAAGGCAATCCGAAGGGCATTTAACTAGCCTTTTCCTCTAATTCTGCGCAATAAAGTGCCCAACTGCCTTAAAATACGCAAGCCGGTGGGAATCGAGTTCTATGGATGCCACGCCACTTTGTGAAAAAAATACAGCGTAACTTAGTTTTGCTACTACTTAATCGATTGATTATGTTGTAACTGCAATACTCATAATTTATACCGCTTGGTTCGACCGTGGTGCCTGAATAGCCCATGTAAGTATGTGTTCCTATTTCTAATTAACGTATTTTCTTGATGCAGTGCAAGCGAAATGAAAGCTTATATTAATATAGGAATACTCGCTATAAAGCTAGGGCGCCTGCTGTATTGAATCTAAGCCTAAGTTTATACTATACGAGAACGTGTCACTACTCGCCAAAGAACTCTCCTCACAATGGGACACCTCTATGAATATAGAGGTGCACAGACCGAAATATTGCCGTACCATGAAAAGCACGCGATAACTGATAAAATTCAAATTTCACTGCGTTCTAAACTTTTGATAGCAAGCGAAATTGTTTCACAAACCTAGCTAAGTGACGAAATATTTTGAAAAAAGTCTGGCTAGCGAAGAAACTAAAAAGAAAGAAACAATGATGTTTTTCTCTTCATACATCCATCTTTTTCTTCAGATATCAATTCACTTAAGCCGAAGATAAACATTAAATCGAATTATGTGTTTCATTAGGCGTGCGTTAAGGGTTCTTTGCTTTACTTTGTTTTTGGCTGTTCCGAAACGGACAAATAACAATTTGTCATAGCGATAACGCGACACACGCAACATCCAAATAAGTATGAACGCGATGTTAATATACCAATTGCGCTATAAAGTTCGCAAAAAACCTTAGAACATGAGGTAAATACTTTAAAACACTTAAATATATTTGAGGTACTTCAAAAAATCCAAAATCCAAAATCTTCACTCAAAGTAGTCTCAAAAACTTGAATAATGTATGCTGATAGTTCAATTACCATTTTTTTATTAGTGAGTAGAGACCATCCAACTTATTTCATTATTTTTTTTTTTAAACAGACCTTATTCAACTTAATATAATATATTTCTACCCAATAGTAAAGACGTTAAGAAACTAACTACTAAAAAGCCTGTCGTAATTTATAACAAGAATCGCTTATTGTATTAGTGAAGATTTAATTATTTATGTATCATATCGTACACGACCAACAGGATAAATTTCGATACTGACTAAAAAGTTTAAAATGCACCGGTTGAATAAATCACGTTGTCACAGAAATTTGATTCCAAATGTAGGTTCGCACCCATTAATCATTACATTATGATAATAAAATGTATTTTACAGCAGTTTTCCTGGTAGGTGCAATAACCTGCGTTAGACATAATAATAGAAGCTTTACTAAATAACTATTAGTAAAATGATATTCTTTTAACAAGGTTTTATTTGATATGTTTGTTTGTTACTTTGTTCGCCGATTGGTTTAAGTGATTAAGTCAAATGTTTTTCATCGGCAGCGTAATGGTTTTCTTAAAATAAATTTCAATCAAAAAAGCAAATCAATTACGTACATACTTAAGTATAAGCAGCATCTCAAAGTTATGAGAACATTTTCATAATTCATCAATAAAATTCGACCTATTCGTCGACATTGCGTATTAGGAGTCAACCCCTAAACTCGATAAGCAAAAAATAATCCTATTTTATGCTTTTCCTCGGAGACTTTCAAATGCCTTTGTGGAAACGCTCTTCACGCTCCGCTGAATTTTCGTAATATAATGTTTTCCATCATATCAACATCATTCTTTTGTGCTCAAGTTTTCATACCGAACTTATGAATAAAAGTTCCAAGCGTTCGTAAATTCATAATTTCCCCAAATGCTCCGAACTTTAGTAATTTATGCTAGAGATTACTCACATTAATTTGTCATTAAATATGTACTTACGTTAATTATTTTTAGGTGGCAGGTAAATCATTGACGCCGGTCAACCTATGCCTTTGACCCCAGCGATGAGGTAACATTTTTATAACGTGCGGTTCAGTACTTCACGAATTTAAACAGTATAACTACTTGTTTTTCCAAGGAACCTATAGAGTATGATCCGAGAACTTTTGGCAAAGATATTATGAGTAAATATAATTAGAATTGTAGTACATATTCATTTAGCTTTAACGGATGTTTACGTAATGATTAGCGACTCACAATTTTTTTGCACCAAAATGCTCAAACAAGATAATAATATGCAGTGGGGTAAGTAAATATGCGTGTGCCATTTTTAATCGCAACTGAGTGACACTTTTTAAAGAAGTGTTATAAATTTGTTTAAAAAGCCTCTTAACTTACTTTGCTATGACTCAGACATTGCAAGAGATAGTCCTCTAAAACCAATTAGGATTGTTTACAACGTCTGCTTTAAGCACTTGCAAAATGGTTGAATCAACATGAAAAACCATGTGCACTCCTACACAATCACTATTCGCCGTATGTTACTAGTAATAAAGAGAGAGACAAACCATAAGTTTATTCATGCTGATGTTATGACCAATGAAGGTTTATCATGAAAAATATGTAAATAACTGGGTCAGTAATTTGTATTTCCCGTTAAACTCGTGTGAATGGGAACAATAAGAAGGTAAAGTTTGCTGTTTACTCACTAATACCTACTTGTAATTAATAATTTAATTTATTATTCATTTTAAAATGTAAAACAAATACTCTATCCTATCCATTGCTCGGTCAACAAGCTCGTCGTCCAAGATATGATTGACAAGACATGCAACGCATTACAAAAACGCTCCCGCACCGCCGGTCGCAAATAATCATGGCTTGGCGGAGGGCGAGGGATAGAGAGGAAATTATGTTAAAAAAAAAACATGTTTTACATACAAGCTACGTACCTACTGAACGGTCTAGTTTACAATCATTCTCAATAATAATCATTTATTTTTGCCCATGAAACTGCAATTTTATGATTTGTGATCTATCGTCCTAATTACATCAGATTTTTCCCCTTAAATAGTAAGAGTGTGTTAAAATACTTGTCAAAAAGATACACTCTAGAACCTTTTTACTAACATAACTATTTGACCCAGACCTAAGTAAATAGCATATTTGCTCCAAGATGTTTAATATAACTAACTACTACGATAAAACCCAAGCTTTTAGGTTAACTTAATTTTTCAAATATTTCAAGAGCGATGTCACCGGGGCCGCGCCCGCTTCGCCGGCAGACGCAGGCGCAGGCAGGACCTTTGCTATATAATTCGCGGACGACCCCTCGCGGTCACACAATCGCACGGACAGTGAACACGGAAGGACATTACAATGAGACTGGTGAGTCCTTGGGAATATATCAAAATCATAATTAAAGAATAAATTTACAAAAATGTTTAGAGCAACAAAACCATTTTTAGCTCGTTTTAATAGTTTGTTACGTGAAATTTGCGTCAAATATTTATAAGTTGGCAAAGAACATACTTATTGCCTTGTTTAAAAGTAGGATTGATTTATAAAAAAAATATTGATACTTTCAAGTCCACCCTACCACCCAATAAAAACGATCAGCGACATAATTGTTTAGATTGTAGTAATATTGTAATGCGTTAAGAACGCAATAGCAAAGTCACTTCTTCTCTCTTCTTAAGATCATGATTAGCTTGTTTTAATAATTTAATTTATTACATCAACAAGATATATCTGAAGTCCTTAATCATCAATTAACATAATAAATTCATATGTAATTGAATGATATAAAGTGGAATAAGAACGTTATGGTTGACAGGGTTGTTAATTGGTGTCGGCACCTCTCAAGCAGTTAATCATCACTTTAAAAAACGCGTGCTCGTTACTTTGTGTTCAAACAACTCTGTATGATCATTTAATTTGACACACGTGTAGGTATTTTACAAAGCTACAGAATTTAACAAATGAGCATTACAATTCTAAATATTCGCCTTTCTTTGTTCTTAGCTTTATTTTTTCTTGGCCATCTCGGCAATTGCGGTTGCTGAAGACCTGGAACAGGTCAAAGACTTGATCGGAGACTCGGAAGCAGTTGCTTCTGTAGAACTTCTGAAGACAGCAGCCGAGCCCTCGGAATCAGGGTCCAACTACGTACCTCCTAGCAAAAGACCTCCGAGGGGTTGGAACCCTCAACAGATTACTCAGCAAAATAATTGGCCGACACCGACAAACACATGGGCTCCTCCACAAAACTCATGGACGCAGGGACCTCAAGGCAATTGGCCTCCGTATGAAAACAATTGGCCGAAGCCTGAAAACGTTTGGAATCCGTCACAAAACACTTGGACGTCCCCGCAGAGCGCGTGGAATCCACCCAACTACGTTCCTCAGAACCCGTGGGGACAACAGGGTCAAAACCAACCGGGTGTCCAACACGACGCTCCCACCAACTCTTGGACTGTGCCTCCGCAAGCTAGTACCACGCCTGTCGCAGTCATCAAGAACGAACAGTATTACGGAGACAACGGCAGCTATAAATACGAGTGAGTTTTCTTTTATAACAACTATTACATGTATCCAAACACGATTGCAATATCTTATTTAGAATCACATCGCTCTGTTAATCGTTTTCGTATAGACGGAGATTTGAAGGAAGAAAATGTAACAATGATTTCAAAAGTTCGTTAAACGTTTGAAGTCAGAAATCGTTATACGAGTATAAGGGCTTGTTCCACCATCTCTGTTAAGTCTTTGATATCTTAAGTGTCAGATAATCTATGATATCGTCTCTGTTTATTACTACGAAATAGACAGAGACGGCATTATGGACATCTGACATTTAAACTATCGGGAACTTAAGAGAGAATGATAGAAAAGGCCTTAAGTAGTTATAAATTAAGTTTTTAATCATATAAGCTTGCCAATTTGGAAGCGAGCATGATTATCAATAAACTATATGGCCAGAACAAATTCAACATTTTTACAACACCTACCATAAAATGCAATGATGTTCGTTAATTGTGCGGCAAAAAAGGAACAGAAAGAGAGTAATTTTGAAGCCAAGTTTATCAATCGCAATAATTAACCTATCAAGTTTTATAAACACTTAACGCTGTTTATATGTAGAGCTTTAATTCGAAGTAAACCGGAAAGATAGAGGTAAATGAACTGGATCTAAAGTAACCGAAAAAAATCGCAATTCATCAGATTATCTTTCTATTTATAACACGTCTAAAAGTCACAAAACTCTGCTATTTTAAATCAAACCGGGTGCGATGGCTGTAACTCGTTCTAAAGACACATCTAAAATTTTTTATCCACGATTTTCTGTGTTCTTTATTATTATGTAAATGTGGACCCTAACGGTCACAACGGTCCTTTGTATCTTTTTGACATAAAACTGACGTCAAATCAGGCTGTTTTATAGCTAATTTAACTGTTTATAAATCGCGTATCCGCAGAAAGATATTTGCATAATTTATGGCGAACATAGAATAATTATAACTGTTCCGCATCTTGAGTGAAATAATTTGAATAGTCACATTAGTCAACCGGCACTCCTTTTTTATATGGATCCCGGTTTTTTCAAATTTATTGTCACTTTGTTTTCAGACTTGTAATAGAGATCGATTAGGGGCTGATAAAATCAACATACATTAATCGTTACAAAAAGTTTATTCTAAAAAATATTAAGTTGGTGGCTTACATTTTATTTTTTGTTATTGCTTCTTCAATCTTTAGGCTTTTGTTTATGGTTTTAATATATTATACCAAAGTTTGAAAGTTCTATCTATAGTTATCATTATTAATAGGTAAGTATTAACTGCTGTTCATAGTTTAGTAGAATTAGCAGTATTTGAACGGAAATATACTTACTAAGCAATAGTCTCCATCCAAATGAGTTAAAATAGATTTCAAGTTCACTCTTATCATTTTCACAGGTACCAGATCGGAGATGGTACTCACGTCGGTGAGGAAGGCTACGTTACAAACCCCAGGACCGACAAGGAAAGCCTGGTGAAGAAGGGCTGGTACTCTTACGTCGGAGGTGATGGCAAAACCTACACCGTCACGTGGTGGGCTGATGAGAGCGGGTTCCATGCCTCTGGCGACCACCTCCCCAAAGCTCCTCCAGTACCACCCGCGATTCAAGCGTAAGTCATCAATTTTGTTTGAAATACTCCTTTTTCCTCGTTTATGTCTTATCTGTTATTTATTTCGTGAATGCGCTGAATTACTAATATGTAAATGAAGAATATTTTTAGGTTTTCGTGCATTTCTTCCTTGAGATTTTTTTTTGACCGGATTCGAGTTGAAAAATAATGATTCTTAGTAAACTATGTTCTCGCAGATATCTAGAGACCACAGTTTTTAAAAGAGTATTTAGTATTAAATTGGTGGGAAAAAACTTTCTTGGGTATCTAAAACGATTAAGTACGGGAGAAATCTGACCCTTACGCCGTTTAGTATTTATTTAATAGAGACGAATCTTAGTATATTTTATGTTAATAACCCATAGTCACTATTATCGAAAGATCTGCTGAAGCAAATGACGATTTAATTAAAAAGCAAACTCTTTTAGCACAGTGTTGTTATCAGATAATAAAGTAAATATCAATGTCCTCCTGGTGTCGAATAGGATAATAGAAGCGGATAAAATCTGGCATCTTCATGAACATTTTTGAGGGAAATATGTTACTAGTTTATTGTTCTCCTTATTTCCTGGAGAGAGAGAGGGCGTGTTAGTGAGTGAGTTATGGGCACAAGTTGTTTTTGTCTGAGACAAATTGCACCCGCTATTCATAATAATATTACGTATTCCATAAGCTTAGAAACTGGTAGTTTTCCGATCCTACGCCAATGTAGCGTGAAATGAGGGATCTGTAAAACATTTCAGAAATGGATTTCTTATTTAATAATTTAATACTGCGCGATCAACTTTGTATCGTTTTTTTACAAGAATATTTATAAGAACTCCAAATAGAGATTTAAGTTTAGCGGTTTATTTTTAAAAAGTTGATTCAAGAGTCCTTCGGTGAACACCAAAATTTAACTCGTTTGCAAAGTTTTAATTTCATAGAACGACATGCGAGGTTCGGAAAATTTCATAATAGACGTGAAGCTCGTTAACAATGTAGTAAGTAAGATTCAGTTATGATTTAATAAATTGACTAAACTTATTTTTTTTTATATAGTTCCATCGAGCAAAACGCAAAGGAGGAAGCAGCAAGAATTGAAGCTGAGAAAAATAAACAACAGCAGCAGTATCCTCAGCAGACTTACCCTCAGCAGACCTACCCTCAGCAGACCTACCCTCAGCAGACCTACCCTCAGCAGACCTACCCTCAGCAAACCTATCCCCAGCAGACATATCCCCAGCAGACTTACCCTCAGCAGACATATCCCCAACAAACTTACCCCCAACAAACCTATCCCCAACAACAACAAAACCAGCCGTCGTATGGCAAGTAGAAACTTTTAAAATTTAAAAAATAATTAGAGAATTGTCGCAGAAAAATAAACATTTACGTATCGAAAAACTCACAGTCACTCCACGTGAATTGAATAAAAATTTGCATAGAGCTTTCAGGCAATTTCAAATCGAATTGTATAAAGCAAACACACACATGCTTAACTTCAGTGTAAGTTTAAATATTACACGAGTTGTTATGAAGTTGTTCTTTATTAATAAGATATCGATAAATCATTCACAACGAGTGTAGTGACCTGCTGTTCGCGTGTTTGTCTATTTTTCCGAACGATGGATGGTAACGATCTGTAATAGTACATTAACAGTGATCTTGGTCACGATCACACTAAAATTGTGAACCTGATTACTGTATTTACTACGGGTTACGTATATTTTTAATTTTGTGATACTCAAGTAATTGAAGGTGAACATTCATTAAATAATAATCGAAATTTGTCGTTTTACTTACACTTAAACCCTTATCCATCTCAGCACAGCTTACTTTTTCTTGCTTGTCATTTTCATAACAGTCCTACACTTCCCTTGTGCCAATAATAAAGACCAGCTTGATCGAAGCCACTTCTGGTAGATGGACTGGAACTTACCTGTAAAGACACAAAAAAAATGATAAATGGGTATTATATTTAAAATATTTAATAATAATTTCATCAAACATGCAGTCCAAATTCCTAAATTTAGAACGCTGTTTTTTGTATTAAAATCCCCTTTATCATATTAACCAAAAAAGAGACCGATGTTGTTACATTACTATGAGACAGCTTGTCAACAATATCTTATTTACTGCAATTTTACCACCTCGTTCAAACTTTTATAATTTTCACACAGCATCGAGTTTAATTTATTCGCAAATGATCACATTAATCACGAGAGTAAACGAGCTTCTAATTAACCATCAATTAATGTATCGTTTCTTCCAAGAAACACAGTCAAGGGACTGCCGAAAAACCACAAAACCGGTCCGCAAAGGCATTGACATTGGCCATTACGAAGTTTGCATCGCGTTACGGAACCGAAACCGTGGGACGGCCTATAGACCGTCCAATTTATCGGCTGTTTTATCCGAATACGATAAAAACAACCCAAC
Source organism: Pandemis corylana (assembly GCA_949127965.1). Classification (NCBI taxonomy): domain Eukaryota; kingdom Metazoa; phylum Arthropoda; class Insecta; order Lepidoptera; family Tortricidae; genus Pandemis; species Pandemis corylana. The sequence goes on along the minus strand of OX421866.1, from coordinate 6,283,283 downwards.
ATTCTTGCCTTTATAATGAACAATTCAGATCCTTATACCGTCCTGATTCAATTTGCAACGTTCAATATTTGTTTTAAGGCTATTCAGCGCCGAATTTAAAAGAAAGGTTGCTGGTAATGCTGAGAATTTATTTTTTCTTCAGAAGTTTGCAGAAATTATGCTTCGTAAAACCACTTGAAAATTAACGCCCGTTGTAACATACTCAATAATTAAAGTTATTAATAGTTTATTTTTATTTTGCGTGAGTGCCAGAATATATTCGGAACATGGTTTTTTTAAAGATATAAATAAAAGGACTAGCAATGAAACTAAGTATGTCTTGAAATAAAGATGCTTCTAACTCAAAAGTACCTATTTCAATTTTGAGTTATATCGTCCGTTGTATAAATGTGCACCATGTTAATTCTTACTAATAATCAATTATATATCTAGTGCCGACTGAAAAACAGGTGTACCTGACACTCTGACACGATACTTAGTTATTCAAGACGGTAATTGGTAGAAATTACAGGCAAGTTGAGTAGTTGAAGGTACTATTTAGAAAATTTACTTGTTACTTTGCTGTATATACTTGTAAAGCAGCGAGTATGCATTTGTGTTCCTACGATTAAACACTCTTACTTTAACCTATCAATTATAAGAAGGCCGTAAAACAATAATAATGTGAGCTCTTGGAGAAAAACAGTGTAAAAAGTGAGACGCCATGAGCGGAGAAAATCGGTACAACCAAGCGATATCTTTCACGAATGCCTGGCCACAGAGATGACCGTGCGTGTATATAAATATATGCGGAATTCATTTTCATTACTAGTCCATTTTCTACTAGTGTTAGAGAGTGACGTGTTTACTATCATTGTTCTTTCAAGGATACAGCTTCAGAAATATGAAGCTGGTAAGTGCGAAAGTGATTGTGCTTTATATTGAATTGGATTTTAATAACAACCAAAAATCGTAAGTTTACTAACGAAAATTAATCCTTTTCAGTTAATTTTTTGCGTTACAATAATTTCTTCAACTTCGGATTTATGGGCACAAAAAATAGAAGATGAACATTATTCTTACCTGCCTCAATACCAATCGCCCGGTCCAAGTGTGTTTGCCTCGGACAGCTCACTTTATTTACCACTTGAACCATACACCGCAATTCCACACTATGCGATGAAGAACACAAATAAGTTGCCCTTTCAGTATCTGCCACCGACAGGCACAAAAGCGCCGGCCTCATTCCCTACACCCTTTCCAATGATGATGTCCTCCTCTATGGTACCAAACTTTGATGACGGTGATGATGACGATGAACCAAATAACAGGCATGAAAATAAGCGCCCTATTCCATCGCCGCAACCGCCACCTCAACATAACAGATTCAACGGAACGCTAAGAGCAATGAATAGAAATGAACCCGAAAAACGAGAAATGAGACAGCCCCTTAGAACTGTGAATTATGAACATCCGATTGACAGGATAGATGTGAAACCACAACACTTTCCTATGAATGTTGCTGTGACTTCACAGAATCCGATTAATCTAAATCCTACTGCTAAACGGCCGATTATATCGATCGATAGCATGGGCCACCGAAGTGACCATGGGGCTGAGCTAATCAAGGCCGGGTCTTTCCAAAATGGTCAATATTTTCAGGCACCTGGAATTTTCATATCCTCTTCAACAACAGAACCTGCAATCCCTATTATCCGTTTGTCTAATGAAATGGATTTGGATGGAAGTTTTAGTTACGAGTAAGTTAGTAATATTCAAAACCGTACAAAACACAAGTAATCAAATATTAATTTAGTATGCCACTGCTGAGGAAATCCCTCTTAAAATGTTAAATTTGTTTAAATTAAAAGTACATTTTCAGAGCTCTTGGTGCAGATCAAACCCATTACGTGCAGCACAGCCGTATGGAAAACATGGGTACGGACAAGGAAGAACAAGTTGTTGAGGGCTCGTACTCCTATGTAGGCGACAACGGTCAAACTTACACAGTGCACTACATTGCTGATTCAAATGGTTTTAGAGCTAGCGGGGATCACTTACCTGTAGCACCGCCTATGCCGGAAATCATTCAGAGGTTTGTTTACCTATAAATATAATTTGTATATTAAAAACAATGCTCCTTCGTGTATTTGTTTGACAACTTATTGTTTACAGAGCCGTACAATATAATCTGGCCGAGGAAGCTAAAAAGCCGCCACATCTTAAATCATGGCAAGATAATGAAAATAACTACGAAGCTGAAGGTGAACACGTCCAGCGTTACCCGGCCGCACCGCCTCGCAATTTATTTACTGGAAAAACTCCTGAAGCATTTTCATACAGCTTCTCTCCGGGAAATACTCAAAACAATCTAGTAGCCGCTGCCAGTTCTCAAACCCCGATCAGAACTATTGATTTCCCGAAAGATCAAACACAGGTTAAAACTAACAATGGACCGATTTCACCGCAGATTACTTTTCTGGCTTCACAGGGTGCTCACGTTCCCTCGTTGAATACACCTCCGCAATCCATAGCTAGAATATTTACAACAGAGAAATCTAATATGCCGCAATTGATGAATTACGAAGCAGTCATCAAGGATGCCGATCACGAAAATAATAAAGCTTTGTGGCGATGGCAATATGGAATAAACGCCAACAAGCATAATGAAAATGCGTATACAAATACCATCTCCAGGTCATCTGGTGATGAAGTAATGATAAACTTCAATGATATGACACCAGAACAATATACTTCTATGATACATTCACAAATTGATTCAAATACAGCAAACAACGGTCAACAAGTGCAATTTAAGGAGCAGCGGCCAAATGAGATAACAACTCAGAAAACCACAAATATAATGTATGACACAAATATTCCGTTAGAATATCAAAATCACATAAATGAACTCATGAATCAGGGTGAAACACGAAACAACCAAGATATAAGTCAAAATTATAACTCACCAAACTCACAATATCACCAAAACCAAGAAACTTACCATAATGACAACATTAATATGCAGAACCAAAATATTAATAGTCAATCAACTTTAAATGAAGTGTCCCCAGCTCCATTAACAGAAAATTATCCAGCACAAGAAGAATGGCTCAAAGCTATGGAGAAACAAAGTCATCCTGTTTTTGAAAAAGCTAAACAGGTGGAAAACTATGCACCTTCTTATCATTCGACAAAATTAATAACGCAACACGACTTTATTCCTCCAAGTCAGACTGTGACAAAATCTTATGACTACGAAGATAACTTTTACGAGGCCAGGAAAATTGAAGATGTTAACAAGAACATACAATACGGTGCCGTTATTTCTTCCCCGTCTCCGAACTACTCAAGTGCCACAACAATAGGCCATATTGAAAACGAGATAAAAATATCTACCACAGAACAACCACCACCTATTACCACTTTAACGAATATTAGATTTATTGACTTTGTTAAATCAGATGAATCCATGTTCAGACCAATTTCAACTGAAAATTTAGAAGAACATATACAGCAAGACACTACTACTACTACCTCCACTGAGAATAGTGTAGAGGAAATTTTAGAAAACAACATATTTTTAAAGAATTTAGTAAGAACAAAAAATATAGAGGGCAATTCGTTTAACATTGATGAACCACCAAAAACGCAATATCATCCAAAAATAAACGCTGAACCAAAAGTAGAAAAAGTTCCAAAATTCATTCAGTACCAAACCAACATATTGAACGACATCAAAGGATATAGGAAGAAGACGGCAGATTTATCAGATATCCTTAATTTTGTAGCACAGAAAAACCAATTTGAATCAAGTAAGGTAAAGCCTAGAAATAAACCGCTAAGTTTTAGCAACACAAGTCAAAATAATAAAATGGTATACATTCCTCAATATCAGGAGCAATCTATTGGAAATCAGAAAAATGAAGAAAGAAATAATGATAACCTTAGAGCTATAAACCACCAACAACAAGAGGAGTTGCGTGGTATTCTCAAAAATTATAAAATTCTTCAACGTAATAACAACAAAATTCGTAACGAAGAAGATAGAATGAATCAAATAAGAAGAGATTTGAGTCCTCCGCCAGTGAAAATGCTGCACTCGCCAAACTTGCCGCCCCTGGGTCGAGCTGGTCCCACGATGAAAAGTTATCTACCACCAATTTTTGTGTAAACTTACAAAACCAATGTGATTTAGTACCAAATTCTCTATTTTGTAAATATTTTTCAACTTGCATTTATTAGAGTAAGATACAAGTAGGTTAAATAAAAGATAATTTTGAAGCTGTATTTTGCTTTATCTTACTATCCATAATTAAATATAGCGCACCTGAGTAGCTTTCCCACATTAGGTACAGTGCAACAATAAAGAATAGAAATGAAATGAGCTCGTCATCTTCACGTAACTGTTACATACATAAATTGCTCGAATATGGTAAACATTTTGTATGTGTTTTTTGGTAATTTTCTGTCTTTTTTCTACAAAGTGTCATGCTCTGCTTCTGATAATTGTTGTAAATTGTGTCTTTAAGCACCCAAACGGTAAACGGTTAGTCTTTTCCGATTTTTTAGTTGTGAGTATGGTACCTTCAATGCAAGATCTGTTTCTTGTGTTAACGATATATGCGGCTGGTTATTTAGTACAACTTTTTCGAGAGTTTGGTATTAAAGAAATGTCCTGATACCTGCCCTTAGTTAATGATTAACACATGTGGCATTGTGTTATTTTATCTAAGCAGACGTTGGTTACTAAATAGTAAAGAAATTTAAATTTGTACGTAATCATGAACTCATATTGGCAAATTCCCTTTCGGCAAATTTCCTTTGATAATCCCAAATTTATCATCAAAGAAGCAAAGTCATTGGGCCGAGTCGCATTTGTTTAAACGCATGTAAATGTCCGAGTTATTTAGAAAACAACAAAGGAATGTGTACCGTCGAAAGCAGAAGTAGACAAACATATCGCGTGCAAAGCGGCGGTGATTCATCTCGCCGTCCGTACTGAAAGCGTAACGATGCGTCCTCTTAGAAATTGTTTGAACGTCTTTTATACACTAGACAGCGGTTGTCTTAATCTTGTTCCATTAGGCTTTGGAATGTTTGAGATTAAGTATTACACTACTAGTTTACTAGCGATAGTCGTCTGACGATATCGTGATGGGTAAAATAGTCTGAAAACGAAGGGTCGGAACGGAGGACGCAAAATGTCATGACTCCGTAACTTGAGAGAGTGGAACGGCATCAAGACAGTGGAACAACTATTTAGACTAGCTATGGACAGGGTAAGTATAGGGGAATAAGGAGCTGACAGCTAACCTTCAATGATGAAGTGGCACAAGGAGAGGAAGACAAACCCCTAACTACTCAACTTGCAGGTGTAAGTTAATATGATTCTATCCTGTATTACGATTACGACTAGATATTTAATGTAATTGATGCAATTGATATAGTAATGGCCTTGCTTTCAAATTTTAACACATTTATAAAATAGTAACGTAACTGAGCTTTTCGGTAAAGGAAACATATTGAGGAAACCTGTACACATCTGCGAAGCAATTCGATGGTGTGTGTGAAATTCCGTATCCGTACTGGGCCCGCGTGGAAACTATAGCCCAAGCCCTCTCATTCTGAGGAGAGGCTTGTGCCCAGCAGTGGGACGCATGCTGGAGATGATGATGAGATGATAACTGAATGAATAAGCGTAGCTTTTGTTACTTTATAAATTTAGCAGACATTTTCCACTCAAAACCATAGAGTTGCACTAATACGGATTTTTCACAAATTCGCAAGGGAGAGGGAAGTGGTCATTATGTGCTAATTACGTTTAATAAAGCTCAGTTTTAGTGTAGACTTGTCAACAAAAGGTCCAATTACTCATAAAAAACATAAATCAAATAAACGTCGTGTCAAAATTGCAAAGAATTCTAATCAACGAGAATCTCGCCAAACAAAACAAATTCTTGTTATTCGAAACATAATTAAACAAAAAAACTCTACCTCTTCATTAAAGATTCGAGGCCGTCTGAAACCTCCCTGGAACTGATTTACATTATTTATTTCGAGCATTTGAAATGAAAGTAAGCCTTATTGTACCGAAGAATATTGAATTGGAATTATTTTATAAAGACCAGGAATTAAATATTTCAAAATTAGTCAGCGTTTGTTTTGTTAAGTTCCTAAACACAAAATGCAATTTCGAAGGTTCAAATAGATAGATAGACTTATTTGTCACCTTTTTAAAAAATACGTTACCTACATTTTAATGCCAAATATAATTTAAGTACCTAATTCTTAAACTTAGATGTTTTGCGAATTTTGAATGTTATCCCTTAACAAACGGTTTGCTGAAGAGAATACGACGCGCCTGTTTACACGTTTTGGTATTATATAAGGTGCGTTTACGAAACACGCTTTACTTGATCGTGCCAATTCAATTGAGCTACGCTTAATTTCGGAAGATCCATGATGTTAACCAAGGTGCAGACGAGCCTTTAGTTTCCACAGTGTATAAAATCATACCGCACCGGAAATTTCCTTGGTGCCTAATCCGAATCGGAACAGTGCAAATCCTTTCATTCGGCACCAGACGGTGACCGTATTAGAAGTAAAGTGTACGGTATACGAGTGTCACGAGCTCACAATACGCGCCACTGATTGCGTCGCGACGGCAGACTACGCAAATTATATCGTATATTTGTGCGAACCTCATTTCTGCGACACCGGCTTCTAATCACGCTCTATACAGTTTTGACGCTTGCCGGTTACTCGCGCGGAAATGAACACGAACAAACTTATAAAATGTTAGCCGAATTTACAATACAAATACTTTTTATTGAACACCACAAATCAGTACAACACAGAAACAAAGAACAACGTAGACAATAGGCGGTAGGTAATGTACATAGTAAAACGAAAACAACGGACTCATATAATCTCTAATAAGTGGATCCGATTTACCATATTACGCCAATAACCTATCGCAAAACAAACAAAGGATCCCTTTAGACAAACACAATATTTTACCAACAGAATGTTTCACGCAGACCGCAGTCGCATTGAAAAGGACATCAAAGTCGAAACCCAAATGGAAACGCAGGGAAAATATGTAAATTTTAATGCCACGAACGTAAGATCAAAGTCTATGCATCGAGCGCCGACTGATTTTCGCCCCACATCGGCATTTTCTTTTATTTTTCTTTTCCACGACGACTGAATACATATAAAGCACTTGTTCATTTTGCGCCTCACTTTTAAAGTTAAAAGCATCAAGTATTGTAATCCTGACGATATAACACTTAACTCAAGTGAATAATGCTATAATTGTTTGTTTACTTATAAATCTTTGGCCCAAGTGAATAGAAAGCCCATCGTCAAACTAAACCGTTACCGTATTTAATCTTTCTTCTCATAGTTACCGAACAAACATCGAAGAGCCTAATGTAGTTAATGATAGTTTATGGAACCGTTAACGTAACGGGTGTTGCTGAAATCTATTCAATGTTATAGAGCGTTAATTATGAAAGCCATCACAGAAGCTTGTAATGGCCGAACGAGGTAACTTCGTCGATGATCCTATTATAGAGTTTAGATTAGTATTTGAGATCAAAAGCGGAACTATAAATTGTTGATCAGAATGTTCATGATTAACTAGCTACCAGAGCGATCGAGCTTCCTTCGGTGTCTTTCGATTTCATTTCTACTTAACAGTCTATGAACTCAGGCCTCAGGCCAAGCAGAGCCAAGTGTAAACCCACGATCCTCTGTTTTAGAAGCCATAGTTCAATCTACTACAGCTTTAAAAAAAGATACTCATCAAATAGCACTCCACTGCAGTAAACTCTTCATAATGTTCAATTCAAACGAGCGCTTTCAAATTCTACTAAAGCCGTCGAGCTAAAATTAAATTATTTAACTCGCGAATTAAGAGCCCTCTGCAAGATCAAGGTTCATGCCTCGATGGTTCTAGTTCCAGGGGCGTTATTCTCATATCCCCATGCTGTTGTATCCCCCTGTGTCAGCTCTCGTTCATTAGGCTACGCATCCACTAGAGATATTCGAGGAAACGGAGCGACGTGCGAAGAAAAAGTCCACCTATCACCACGACACCCCATTCTCTTAGCCTCGTTCAGCACTGCTTCGAATTGGTGATTGTTTGTTGTGGATACGAAGCCTTAAAGCGGCAAAACAGCCATCGCAACACGAATCTATCAATTTGATCATCGGTTCTAGCAAAGAAAAGACCTTTAAAAAGTTGTTTGTTACATACCTACTTTCTTCAAACTTTAACTGTAACTTGCAATGTCAAATCTTGCAAGTGAATTTTTACTTATTTCCAGTCGTCGGATAATGCATAATCTGTAAATAAAGTTCTGGTAGACTGGCCAGGGTTATGTCTGCAGGAGGGAACAGTTGGGCCGATTGATTTGAAAATTGTTAAACAAAATGTAGTGTGCATGATAATGCAAGTACACACAGACAACAAAAAGTAGACACAGTCACAAAAAAATCTTATTATAAAAATTAAATTAACAAAGCCAAATTGTTTCGGGGTAGACCGAGCCTAAGGTAACAAGGCCTAAAGGCCCCGTAAGGGAAAAAGACGTGATTTATGTATGTAAGTATGTACATTGTTTCGGTGAAGCTTGTCTCTATTTGTTTATTTTATTTCAATATCAAAAAGCTGATAAATAAAAAAGCAAACCAAAGAACATTATGTCAAACAAAATCCGATTAGGTGTAGTAAATCGAGAAATATGAAGGGAACTCGACGAGCAACTACGCCCTATGGAGAAAATGGAATGCGCCTTCCCCCTTTGACTACGCGTCATCCCGGGACTTACGAAACAAACTTTACCAATATTGTTGGAATCAATTTACACGCACGGGATAAACAAATACACCTAAATTGGGGTTTCTTCAAATCCAATTGAATTAACAAACTTTATACTGAAATAAAAGAATGTAAGTACCTACAGCCTCTACAGCTTCCAACCTGGATTGAGCGCGCGTAGGAATTACAGTCCAGACAGACAGTTTGTGTTACACAGCAGTGGGACGTATTTCAGCTAGAGATAATCAGATGAAGATGTACATATCTATAGACGAGTAGCCATATTGTCTAACAAACTCAAAATCACAATCGCATTCACCATTTCTTCCTGAAAAACGGTATGAGATGTAGGGTAAAAGAGCCATGAATATTTTTCAGTAAATTTTTAATTGTTGTTCTTTCTATGTATCGCACAATATAGAGGAAACGTTAAATTAAAATGCTGCACGGTTTTATCCAAAAACTTTGCACCAAATATGCTTTGACTCAAGGCTCTGGAACGAACAATAAGAATAAAAAATGCTAAATATTACAAAAAAAAAAACAAGCAAAAAACAGGTTACGTGTCCAAAACATCGTAAAACAACGAGATCCTTATCTTTAACCGAGACATTATAAATTATATTTTCCTGACAACGCGTGGACATGTTAGGCTTTGGTCTCGTAAAGATGCCGAAATGAAAACGAACGACTTGATTACACAGAAGTGAGCAGTTACTCACGCCAAAGTCGTAGGCGTGCGATTGTGTATATTATCATTTACTTAGGCAATAATTTACACGCAAAAAACCTTATTGCGTACCCTCGAGCGCTCACAAGTAACTTAAAATTGTTTTAAGAAATCCTAATCTGTACCTAAATGACTTATTTATTGTTTAAATATTATTTGATCTGGAACTATTAACACGGACAATAAAATTTAAAGCAATTAGTCCCTAAATAGTACTTCTAAATGGTTGTCTAGTAGAGATCGCGTATAAACGATAAGACCGCCTGTTGTTTACCTTGTCTTTTTTTGTAATCTCATTGTACTGATTTGTGGATGATCGATAAAGAGTACTTAGTTGTCTTGTATTGTACGTGCACATGTTTACAATCCCACGTAGTGCATTAGCGTTAAGATGCGTTGAGATAACGATGATAATAAAAAATACAGTACCAATTTTCTGAAGTTGCGATTACTACTCAAAATGTAATTAACGGTACCTGGATCAACTGTAGATTTATAATATAATTCCGCGTGTAGGTGGTTAGCCGTCTAGGCATTACAATGCGAGCCCTGGGACAGGGGATGGAAGCAATGTCATCACGGCGATTAATTACTGGAAAATGAACATCGCACCGTTCGACATTTTCAATTACAGCTCGTATCCGAAACCCAACGAGATTATACAATGGCCGAAGGGAATAGTCGAGCCATTTTAATGCGGCCTGTGTAATCGAGTTAAAATCTTCATGCCTCAAATATTTTGACTAATGGATACACTTTTACATTTTTCATGTTTGCAACTCTCCATTCGCTAAATGCCAAAACGTGTATTAAAAGTAGGCATACCTTATAGTGCATAGCAATGACGTTCGGTCCGAGTGTGTCGAGTGACTCGGTAGAACTGTGCGGCTTAAATAAAGATCAGCTACTAAGATCTACATAATCTACATGTTGGTGACAGCCAACCTTTTATGGATTTTATGGTTTTTTATTCTTTTTTATACTTTTTCGATTTTGTTTTAGTATGTCAATGTATGATTTTTACGTTACTGTGTCACTTCATATTAAAGAGGTAAAAATGCTTTAAAATTTGATTTATTTAGTAAAGAATAGTAGCAGGCACCTTTGGGTGCCCAACACTACATAAATACATTCTTCACTTTCGCTGAACAGTATGTGGTAGGATAGGATATACATGTGCACATTCTAGATAAATTACTATGGAATAGCGCCAAAATGTTTTGGGATGGACTGTAGAGCGATTTCTATAAATCCTTGACCCACGCGCTGTAAACAAGCCAACCTATGCATTATTGCTTGTATTTTTCCCGCAATGCGCTTAGTAGTCATTCGGTGTTAACTACAAAAAATTGAGACGTATTTTCTAAGGTATTCGATTCTGAACTTATTTTCTGACATTAATTTGTCAAAAACAGCAATACAGTGCGCTACATAGTACAAAACAAAGTCGCTTTCCGCTGTCTGTCTGTCTGTCCCTATGTATGTTTAGATCTTTAAAACTACGCAACGGGTTTATATGTATAATTCTATGCAGACGAAGTCGTGGGCAAAAGCTAGTATTTATTAAAAGTTAAACTTTAAACTTTTAAACTAAAGAAAAATGCATGTTTTGTTTGCGTCAGGCATAGGTGTGTCGTCCAAGTGACAGATAAAGACAAATAAATTTTAAGTTTAGGCGAGCATTTAGAGATAAGTGTACGAGTAGTTAAACCTGTTTTGACACTGCTAAACTAAGTTTTAAGGTAACTGAGACAATCATTTGCTACATTTGACCTTAAGAGTTATATAAAAATTACATATGAAATATTAAAATCAAGCACATAAAATTTTCAAAGCATTCTTAGCTTACAATATTTTTTCTACGTGTAAGCACAAGCAGGTACAACAACTTCATAAGTATAAATGCGAAAAGTTTTCTCATAAGGTAAGTGGGCATTTTTAAAAGTCGGAGCGTTTAAGTTTTGCCAGACTTCCTCTCAGACGTCGATTATGAAAGCGGGGAGCAGAAGGTTTGCGCCAATTTATGCATATCTATTTAGAATATTCAAACAGCAGCTGATCTTTAGTTACTAAAACTAGAATGGCCGTGTCCGTTTTAAATCTTATGTAGCTTGTCTTATAACATGGTTTGTGCAGGGAAGCGATTCTATCTCTAGATAGATAGGTAGAGCCAATCAAAAACAATGTCAATATCATTAACAAATTACGTTAGAAAAGTACCTACAATTAAGATGCTGATTATGTTACGTAGCACTACTTATTAATAATTACAATAATAAACAAGAATATTATTTGAAGCAGTACCTACCTAGGTCTATAATAATTAAGCATTTTTGCTCATCCTTCATTGTTCAGACATTTAAGCATGGGAATTCCCTCCTGCGTCAGTGTTTCCTCGACGTTCCAATGCTTCCTTAAAATCTTTGGAAGATGGACTTACCTTACATCGTATAGTTTCATCTTAGATCTTAGGCCACATCGTCGTTAACCAGCATTGCGTTGTCGTTGTTACCGCGATTGTGATCAAATGTACCCCTATTTTCCTTTAAAAAAATACTCGGGCGAGAAATTGTTGAAGTTTTTCAGAATAAGTGCATTGGTTTTCGACCATAATTTCAATCCAAATATTATGTGAAAATATTTGAAAAGATGTAAAATACGTTTCCGTAAATAATGCCCGTCTAGAACACGCAGACTTTCATAAGGCCGGGGGCACAGCTGGCGCGCCACATTAGTATGTTGATGAGGCAATCGCGATCACTGCGGGGATAACGTGATTTATATTGCCACCAGGGTTGTACGGAATAGAATAAATCAGTATTTTATGAAGGTTGGCTTAAGATTGTACGGTCATTTACCGGACATTGTTGAGAAAATTGACTCTTATTTGTGAAAAATGGGTCTTATTTAATTTTTTGACAATGCATACGCGTTACTACGGACGCATTCCCATGATGAGTCCTGTTTCATCTTAATATTCGAAAAGAAGGATTACCTGAAAAAATAGGAATAAGGTCAATTAGAGATGACTCTATTCGCGTCACGCGTAACTAATCAAAAAGCGATGAATGAGTTCAGCGCGACGTAAGAAGATTACAGAAATTTTGCAGATGTTCTCGTTTGTTTTGATATATTTATCTTTACTAAGAGATAATGATCAAACTCGCTCAAACTTTCTTAATAATAATACAGGATAAACGACCAGCTACTGTCGCACTTTCGCGAACAAGTAAAGAAGTTCCAATAAAGCAAGGTCAAAAAGAACATGAGAAGGGATGGCTGCATTGTCAACCCTGATTACAACCGCCACTGACAAATATGTCAATTTTTTTCTCACATTTTCCTTCGATAGGCTGTCGGGACAGCGGTGACCACGCGTCCACGTAATTGATAGGACACGATATTAATGTCCCTCCCCCGAACAACGTGTGCACACAATTTATGTTGCAATACCGCACGACCCCTATCACCCAATAAATTAAACAAAATGTTGGAATTTTTTGACGTAAGTAATTTTATAGCATTCTTGATAAAATTTTAATAGCCTCTCGTATAAAACTTACCCCTTTTGGCAAAATAACAATTTTAAGAAGAAAAATATCGATTATTAGAAATCGAATATTTATCGATCAAAATTTAAACGATAGTTTAAATCAATTGAATTTTTGTTTTAATTCCTTAATCTTGTTTGGTAGATAATAAATAAAGTAAGTGTGTTTTTGTACATAAAATTGACGTGATAGGTAGAGCATAATAAACGAACAAACAAAATTATAAACGCGTAATTGCGTTTGTAGCTCGCCATAAAGCAAACCATCTATTTACGAAAGGCGAGAGGAGTTGATATAGTATAACTAGGACAAACTAAGACTAAGATTTTGCCTGTGACAGTGACAGCAGTCATTAAATTAATAACCTATAATATAATAACCTAACCTAAAAATTTCATTTTAGATACAAGCTTTTTTGCTGACTGTACTTTTAATTGACTGCACTTGCATTGTCATCAGACCTACATATGTGAACCAAGTTTCAAGCCAATCGGGCCAACCGTTCCCTCCTGCGAAGACGGTCCTGGATGGACCATCAGAATTCTTCTACCAGATTATTGTATTACTTACACAAGTATGCAAAATTTCAGCTCAATCGGATGAAGATAATTATCTGCTTTAAAATTGAGCCTCAAGATTCTATCCGGACAAACATACACATACATACGTTGCAAGTTAATATAAAGCTTGTAAAAAAATGTAAACTTGTAATAAAGCTTGTAAAAAATAACGACTTACGAATCAGACTTGGCTGTATGGACATTAAATTTCTTAGCCTTTGGTACCTATCTCAAACGCAAAAAAATAAGTACCTCGTCTAGGTACTTATAATGAACAAGGTGTCATAAAGTTAATGTTTATGTTTATGATACGTTTCCGGTAAAACATTTGTTTTTATATTATTATCGTAAGTCTTATGTTCAATCGTATTTTTAAGGTCTGTTTCAAAAAGGAAAGTATGGCTGGCAGATCCATAGAATGTAACTGTTAGCGTTCACGAAAGTTTTGACAGCAAAAAAATACAAAATTGAATTACTTAGAAATAAATCAATACTTGGTACTGTATATTAATAACGTTCTAAAAAGAATCTAAAAAGTTTACATAATTTTCCAGTACAAGTTTTCAATATTATTATGTCATTATTTACGAAACGTTGCTAGGTTACGTTCTATAGTCATTAAAACTGAGAGTGAATATGCGTATGATTGGGTAATCGGTTAAAATCGCATATTTAATCGAAAATCCAAAGACAACCTACAAAAATAGGAAGTGAGTAGGTATTTTACATTATTTCACACTCGCTACACAATACAAATCGAGTTTATTGGTAATAAATAGATTCCTAAGAATTCCAATTAGGGACATAATTAAGTTAAATAATATTTTATACAACCTATTTTGTTGAAAAAGGGCAACTTGTCAAAAAGCGTAAAGTTGGAATTATAATTATTATATCTTAGGAAATTGACTTGAGTACTATTATATCGAAATAGCATTTATTTATAAACTTATATGTAGTCGATATTTTTATAGAACCGATTGTTTTTAGTACTAAAATATAATCAATAACCAACCATAACCATATTCAAATATGCCGCCGGGTGCCACAATCAAGCCTCATCTCTAGAGTTGTCAATGTCACAGCCATACCAGCCTTCCTTATTGAAACAGATTTTAACAGTAATTAAAATATGCGCCTTGGATTAGCGCCATCTATTTTTCACGACCAACACTGATAACAGACTTAAATACAGCGCCATCTCTCGAAAATAGATTGCAATGCCTCAAGCACAACCTGACAATGAATGTTCCGTCACTAACGCAACGTAACTAGTTCCGCTAGGGACCACTAGATGACGTGAATATAAAAAAAAGAAGAAAGTCCTAAATTGGTAGAGCAATATAATTGGTAGCTGAGCGTTTTTCAAAAAAAAAGTACCTGAACACTTCAGAATTTAACTATTTTGGGTTTTTCATACTCAGAATCGTTTACCCTGTCAATCCTTTTACAAGAAAAAATGAGTCCCTACATTTCCATTCCAGTTCGTAATTTTTTTTTAATATAGGTATAATATAGAACGTGACGAACAGGACAATAAATTCCATAGTTAAATCTGGGACACACTTTTTCTTGTATGAGAATCGATAGGGTAAACGATTCTGAGTAAGAAAAACCAAAATATTTAAATTCTGGAAAAAATGTCCTGTGGGTTTTTTTTGGAAAACGCTCAGTTGTTTTCATGTTCTCATAATAATTGGAAAGGTTGGGCAATGAATGAGTAATGGTGAATGTTTGGGTATGTTCGGTGTAAAACTATTTTTGACAGTATTTATTTTGCATGATCTGACGATAGAGTCAAAAGCGTATTTAATATTTTATCTCGTGCAGTAAGTACCTACTTACTTACTATATGTAGATATTATACAGTATATCGTATTTACGTGCCATATATATGTTTATGCTAGTCCTATCTCGTATAAATATAAAGGAGTATGTAAGCTCAACTCAATAATCAAGGAGAGGCGACGATATTGTGCCCGTTCAATATACGGCTTCCTATTCAGGATTCTTTGCGTTGCCTCCGCTGAGCGAGCCTGTAAAGCGGTCCTTTGTGGACGAAGATGGCTCATCTAGATAAGAGGGTAACGCTTTCACGGTGCGAGCCCTAACGTATCCTCGAGTCCTAAGACCGCCCCGTCTATGAAAACTCAATTTCATATATCTCGCACCATAAAGAGAATTTATTTCAACATAATCATCCTGTAGGACGCCGATTTGTATATTTCCTAAAGGACCGTTATCGAATAAAATTCTAGTGTTCGTATTTTTCGTGCTTGGTTTCTGTTTAATGGCATGGCGCTTCAAGTTTTATCTTTGAAGAATCGTCAGATAAGTATCCGTATCGAATTAATTAAGATTAGTCATTAATATTATTTATAGAAATGAGACCGTGATTTTGATACTAAATAGCAAGATCATTAACATTATAATGTGTAGTGCAATTTTGAAAGAAAAATATTTTCAATTCGAATGAACAATTCGACTTGGATGTACATATATTGTACGTTAAAACTAGTTTGGATTGTGATAGTCTAACCGTACGCCGAAATAAAACAAATGTATTTTTAATGCCTTCCATAATTGCAATTGCAACACAGTGCGGGGCTAACGTAATTCTTCTAATGACAGCAATTAATAAATTATAAATGAAGGTATTTTATCTTTCGAAGCGTAAGGTAATTTTGAATATACCATAGGTTATAATTATAAAACAATTAAGGAAATAAAGTGCTTTAAACAGCGGAATTTTCCATAAGTTCAAAGGGTTTTATATTAAAGTGTTTTACATCCCCGCCGATCTATATACATTGTTCGGTTGTTATTATAACCTTTTTTTATTTTACAATGTTTTTATTTAACTTGCAACGTATGTACTCGTATGTATATGTATGTTTGTCCGGGTGGAATCTTGCAACTCAATTTTGAAGCAGATATCTTCAATCGATTGGGCTGAAATTTTGCTTACTTATGTAAGTCGGATGACAATACAATAATCTGGTAGTGGAGTTCTGGTGACCTAGTCAGGATCGTCTCCGCAGGAGGGGACTCTTCAACGGTTGGTCCAGTAGACTTGAAATTTGGTTCACACATATGTTAAATGGATGACAATGCAAGTACAACCAGCAAAAAGCTTGTATTAAAAAAATGAATTTTTGACAGAATAGTACATTATGATACAAGTGTGCTATGTTGGTAATTACACACGAGGCGTATTGTACGCGCGAGCGACAGCGAGCGCGGGTAAGAGAGCCGAGATGTGTAATTACCAAAGCACACGCGTCGCATACGACGTTTTTCAACACATTTGCGAGGAAAAATAAATAAAATTTAGTTAATAAAAGGACTTTAAGAACTTTAGTTTACCTTTGTTACCAGACATTGCTTACCTGGAGCTGCTTTAGAACTTTACTTTATCATTTGGTAATTAACACCTTGGATTTCTTACTGATATAACTGTCCGAACATTGTCCGAACATATTTTAGTATTTCCAGCGACGGACACTACATTTCTTTATTACTTGAACTCGTAATTTTTAAAGTAATAAAATAACAAAGTCTGAATCAACAATATCAGTGAAAAATGGCGGCAGACATTATTTCTCTGCGCCAATCCGCGCGCAGCGCTCGCGCATGCGCGCTGTGCACTTAGCACGCGCGTGACGAAGACACTGACACAGACTCCTAAACAGCCTAATATTAAAATTATAATAAAAAATAATTAATCAATGCCTGAGATTGCAAATTATGTTCAGTTTTAGATAAAAATGAATAATTTGTCGAAATTAAATGTTTATTTATCATCTTTTCCCTAAAATAGTTTAATATTCACGAAAATATTCCTTGTTCCTATAGATAACTGAACTTTTTGCTGAGATTAAAAAATATATATATTACCGCACGAGTGCGGTAATATATTACAGCACTTGTGCGTAATAAGCTCAATTATCAGCTTAAATGCAGTGCAATAAGACTCACTTTACGAGCAAGTGTGTTGAAAACTTATTTTATTATGCTTTACATACACCAGCGTCGTCGATAAGTCGATAGGAAGCAGTTTAATAAAAACAATGAAACTTCTTCTCTCCAATCGAATACAGTAAAACCCATGGCAGGTGGGAGTCGCCCTCGTAAAGGAAGTGTTCCGTACCACCATACCGAGAAAAGACATTTTTTCCCCTTCCCTTCTTATAGTGCACCTCTATTATACTGAAGGTAAATGTTTGCCAAATTGCAGTATCAGTGATTCCCGAAGTATCACATTTTGGGGACAACAGCCATGGGCTCATAGGCTCATAGCCATGCCTATTACCTAGCGTTCACACTACTCGACGCGAGCGTAACTATACCTCATCCCTCTCTTATGCGAAAGGCTAGCGTGAATAATAAAATTTTGCCCGCGTCGTCTAAGGTCCAAGCTTGCAGCATCTTGTCTAAAGCCCAATTTAGACTTACAAGAAAATTCCCGCACGCCGTAATCCAAACGGGTTAGTCATCGACCTAGTGCCGCAATGTATTGCGGCTTGCAGGATTATTTTGCAAATCTAAACTGGGTTTAAGAGTCCTGTGGCCCTGATCTGGCAACATTACTGACCTGAGACCCCGAAGCGAACTCATCGGCCGGTGGATCGCGCGAGAAGCGCTCAAACTTGAAGCTGTTGGAGCGATAGAGCTCGTTGTCGTCGCGGGAGCGCCGTCCGCGGCAGAAGCGCCGTGTGATCGACGTGTGCCTGCAATAGGGAGGCTCTTCGTTTATTATGCTAACCTGATACCTTTGGCTCTAGTCAAGACGCGTACTGTCTTAAATCGTGGCAGCCCAAATCGATGGCAGGACGGGCAAAATACGTCAAGTCCCTAGCTCTACCTACGCGGGTCCCCGAATTTGCTGGATCTAGAGCACATAAGAGACTTTTATGGACTTCTTTATATTGAAGAAGGACCCCCATCTGATAAAATTGCCACGGGCCCCAGACGCTGGAGATTGCAAACGAGATTCTACTCTCTGTTCGACTCTTGCGAGTAAGAATTTCGCTCAAGGTGTCTTGCCCTCAGTTGACTGGTAGCTCTGAGACTGCCCCGTGATGGAGTCTAACATTGTTTTTTACATAACAATCGATGGTAATACCTAAAAGGTTTCAACTGCATTGAAGTCTACGCTGGCGGCATTAAAGTGAAACTTCAGATACAATTTTTACTACCACCTGGTTTTTATATATATTATGTAAACTCTTTATTGTGCAAAATAAACAAGACAAATACAATTGACAAACACTGAGATACATGCACAAAGGCGGACTTATCCCTTTAAAAGATCTCTTCCAGTCAACGTTTGAGTGGATGAAAGGAGTATTATATTAGGGATGGACGAGTGAGTTTAAAAATTGCAAACACTGAGAGCCACAATACATAACTTTACCGAATATATTATTTTTATAAAACAAAAATTACATTAAATCTGTACAGTAAAAAAATTAAAAATAACTAAATACTATGTACAAAATTAACCTAAACCAAGCCTAACTTAAATTACAAATAAAACATCCCTCCGTGACGGGTCACTGTCACAGCTCATTGTACCCAGAAGGCTGCCAGCATTACCGCGTTGAATCGCGAGGCTAATTCTTTGCCCAAAGTAGCTGCCAGCCCGCTGGTCACCAGAAGCATCTATCAGGCGCGTAGATATTTCTCTGGAGATATCTGGCGCGCCTGAGCCCCACGGTCCCAGGGTCTCAACGCCAAACAGTGCAAAAATGTAGCCCTCCCCAAGAGATGCATATTGCGACGTTTGAGTTGCTCTACATTTGCTGCCGCCACACCGGCCTTGCTACACGTTGCTGGGCATGTGATGAAGCAAGGGTGTCCACGCACGTGGCGTCCCAGACAAGTGTCCTGCCTTGCTTCCAAGGAACGAATGACATGCCGTCCGGCCGGTTTTTTGTCTAAATAAATCGTTTTAGATGAGCCCTTGGGAAATTTGAGGAACATATATTTTTTGACCTCGGTAGATCTAGGTACAGACGAATTTGCCTGCCTGTTTTCCAGACTGAGCTGGCACTAAATATGTGGATGTAGTTACAATGCATGACTCACTCTTAGTAATTCACCGTTAAGTAGGTATAGGGAAAACACTCACGAAACTTATTGAGTATTGACAGAGAATATAAGTTGAAGAAGTTGTAGTTACCTACTCGTTGTGATCATACTTACTTTTAAGTACGAATATCGATCTAGATTAACAAATTTTGATAAATGCTTTAATTGCCGATAGTTAAATAGTTTCAATCAATTGCAAATTCAAACATTGCAATTTGATTGCGTTTATTAACGCTTGTAAACAAAGCTCTTTCTGTATTGGTATTATCCAATACTTAGGTAGAGCTACAGTTAAATAAACCTTTCTTTTCTGACTCTTCCTTTTTCTATTTATTTATCCTTCATCTTTGCCAGTATCTTCATTGCTGAAGATCGTGTCTTGTCCAAAGGGCGGCTGACTCGTTCGTTGCACTATCTAAGCTTCACAATGTCGTTCTGTTTTCCGCAGTCTTTAATGCGTCATTGGAGTTCAATTGCGACTTTACTACTTTTGCGGGTGGTAGGGCCTTGTGCAAGGTCCGTCCGTATCGCTACCACCATCTTACTCGCTAATCCTGCCGCTAAGTAGCAGTGCTTGCACTGCTGTGTTCCGGTGTGGAGAGTAAGACGGCCGGGGAAATTACGGGCACAAGAGGCATTTCATCTTAGTCCTCTAGGTTGGCAACGCATCTGCAATCCCTCCGGGGTTGCGGGTGTCTATGGGCAGTGGTGATCACTTACCATCAGGTGACGCACTTGCTCGTTTGGCTTCCTATTCATATAAAAAAAACTATGGCACATTTTCTTAAGATATATCATAATGACTTTACATATTGAATTGACAATTGTTTATCTACTCTGAAAAAGTTCTGTGGTGGGTTAGGAATAAATTTGCTCGTTAGTGTGTAACGTCATACTAGCTAACAAGTATGTTCATGCGAGAAGGTACAAAGCCAGCAAACATGCACTTTCCCGATTAGAAACCTTAAAGTTTACGTAAACTTTAGTTAAGTCATAGTACATCCAGGTATTGCAGCGGGCCGCTTGTGCCTAGGCTTTTCGTTTGGCTAGGTCATTGCACCGCGTGTAAAAGAGAACTCGTGAAAAGCTGAATTAAACATGAAACAGTAGTACCCACCTCAAGTCTCCGGTTCCGTGCCTTCCTCATGTAATATGTATATTGAGTTAATAAAGTCTAACTGAATGGTATTGCTAGAGTCTCATATAGAACATAAAGAGCAGGACGTATAGGTGAAAAACTATTGTGTATTACCGGTGATGGTATTACACAATAACGTCACATCGAATTTAGTTTTTAATGATTAAACGAGTAATAATGGTTAATGATTCTAATAATAGGGTAAACACGATTTACTTAATCAGTATTTTAATTAAGAGGGTTTATTCCTACGGAGCCGGCAACGTCGCATTTTTGGTGTTTTTACCGTTTGTTTCACAAAAATTGAATGAAGTTTGAAATGTGTGTCTGTTATGTTATTCGTTTTTAGTTTATCAATGTGTCCAATGCAATAATTAATCGAGGTTGATTTTTATTTTTGTATTAAAGGGATATAAGAATATATATCTCGTTGCAAAACTGGTTGTGATCACGTCTTCCATGTCAGCCTGTATAAATAGGTACCACACAAAGTACGTGGGTCACAAATTACTAAATTGACAAAACAACCCTTTCTTATAAATTAAGACTAGGTATTAATTGAGCACCCTGAACCGCATTAACATAATGCACCCTTTAGGCTATTTATAATTCGTTAACTAACTGGGAACTGTGTACACTTTGCATAATGTATCGTTAACTCTTTGATTCTTATAAACATTACATTTTAAAAAAGTTATTTTTGTTTCGTTATTTATGTTTTGTTTTTTCAGTATTCTCGTTACCAACAGGTCTCCTTCATCAAGGCTTACCGGGAGTCGCTAGAGTGCAGCGGCCATTGGATGCCGAAGATCTTGAGGCGTGCCGGCGGGCGCCGTTTGATCTCCGCGCGGGCGGCCTCCTCCACGGGCGGGGTGTGGTGCCTGCTGCCTGATGAGGCCCTGGTACCGCTCCGTCGCCGCCGACGCCGACGCCTCTCCACAAGAATAAAATTCTCCCCGTTCCTTATAATATAAGATGAACGGAGAGTCGACTTCTCCTCCCCCTGTCTCTGCCTAATCAAATCAGCTGTTCTCAACGTGTGAATGTTCTGATATTCGGCTTCAGGTGGCGCGGATGACGTCACTTCCTGACTCGTCCCGCTTCCATCCCTCTTCTTCCGGGAGGAATGGAGACCTACTCGACGCCAAACCTTTTCCATGAATTCTTATTTCCGGTCATCCCATTATGTTTTATTTGCCGGCGCGATCCCGCTCAATGAGAACACTGTCATAACACGCGCATGTACGAATTTATTTAGAACTCGCATACTCTGTATGGTTTGTTATCATTGCTGGTTTGAAAATGAGTCACGGAACCATAGCTTATATGTTTTAACTGTCCACAAGACGACACTGACAGAGTTAATGATATTTTATCACTGCGATAGCAACTGCTGTCCCGTATTCAGAAAAAGGCGTAACACAGACACTGCACTTATGGTCTCGCCTGCTAATATGCAGTTTTACAGCGACTTTTGATGTTTAACTGGGCTGACGGTTTGTATTAATAATCCCTTCTATTAAGACGTACTGGGTTAGTGGAATGAGGGGAGAGAATAACGTGTTTTTTGACATCACACTTGCTGAGGTCCCGGCCCTACAGTCAGGGTGCGGGTGCCGGCTACGCATGCGCGCTCCCCCTCGCCGGAACGAAAATCCAAAATGGCGAACCTCCGACCCCCTTCTGAGTTATTGAATATCTAATTTTATCCGTGCACTCATTGTTAAGTTAAGACCTTTAATGCACACAACCCACATGCAGGCTCGCTCTCGACCCGCATTATCCGCGGACCTTGGGCGGCCATCGCGCATTTCGTTCGATATCCTATTATTCCTAACAGATAGACCCATATCATACCTTCATTTGCATAGGGCAGTAGGTAACGTCACGACTTTAGATACAGTGCACAATTATTATCTAAGACTGAGTACGCTTCTAAGGAAACTAAAAAACCGAAAGCAAAGGAATATAAATAATAATGTCGATATAAATAATATATGGATGTTGGTAATCTTTCTTATTTGTATAGGTATATGTATTATGTACTTTATAAGTAGATAGGTCCTTTTTTTGTGATATTTTTGTGTCAATCGTTCAAAGGTTAGCTTGAAAAGATCCATTAAAGGGATATGATCGTCTTTGTCACTGAGGTAACTGCATACTGTGTATATCTCAGTGGACATTATAGATATTGTTTTTCCTCTGACCTGATACCAATGAGATACTATATATTATACCTATGTTGTACATTTACCTCGTGATTAAATCGTGGTTAAATGTAGGTCGTGTTTTACTGACTAATTATCATTTGTCGGTTTTAATAACAAGTAGGTAATTAAGCACTTAAGAAAACTATGATTTTACATTTTCCATAGAACTCGATTCCCACCGCGGCTTGCCTATTTTAATGCAGTTGGGCACTTATATTGCGCAGAATTAGAGGAAAAGGCTTGTTAAATTCCCTTCGGCTTGCCTTCTGATATACTTGACGCCACGCCACTGGTAGCTGGGGCATAAAGTCTATAGGTATTTAACTAAATAAGCGCTCGTTTTTAGGGTTCCGTACCTCTAAAGGAAAAAAAGAACCCTTATAAGATCACTCACTTCGTTGTCCGTTTGTCTATCTGTCTGTCTGTCTGTCT
The DNA here is from genome assembly GCA_949127965.1 of Pandemis corylana. Classification (NCBI taxonomy): domain Eukaryota; kingdom Metazoa; phylum Arthropoda; class Insecta; order Lepidoptera; family Tortricidae; genus Pandemis; species Pandemis corylana. Next base: position 6,259,760 of record OX421866.1, on the reverse strand, counting down.
GACCGTCAAGACCCTTTTTCTCAGGAACGCGTCGAGATATAAAATTGAAATTAATACAAATGCTGAGGTCTGCGGGCCCCTGGGGCTGAGAAAAAATGAACCCTCTGAGTCAACTTAATCAAAAGATAAAGTTATTAAAAAAGGTGTTTTCATACAAATTGCCGTGCTCGCTTTTTGATGTCTGTCTGTTTATGTAAGTATCCAATATAAAATGACCTCACACTACATACATTTTGCTTAAGAGCAGGGCTCTGCTAACAGTCTATAATAACTTGGCTAATTTGTACGGAGCCCTCGGTGACCGAGTTCGGATCGCACTTGCCCGATTTTTTATATTTTATAGCTGTTGCCCGCGACTTCGTCCGCGCAGAATTAAATATAACCTTTGACACTTACAAATGAAGTGTGGCTTTCTATTGGTAAACGAATTTTCAAAATCAGTTCAGTAGATCCAGAGATTGCTCCCTAAAACTTCACAAACTCGCAAACTTTACCTTTTATAATTATTTATTAGTCCAGATATTACCACAATCAAGACGTTTATGGCTGAATAGAAGTATATAATGATGTTCCAAGAAAAAGGATGAGTAGCCAACGAAATAAATTTCTTCTGTTTGACTTAGTTCGCGCTTTTTATAATTATTTACTAGTATTAAATAAAGGTAAAGTTTAGGTTTAGGTAAAGTTATCTGTTATTTCAATCAATTTACACAAAATTTTGACGAAGTGTATACATAGGTACACCTAAGTAAATCTTCCTCAAGAATCACTTAGGTAGGCTACTTTTTATCCCAGAATATTGCGTAGTACCAGCGGGATTGCGATAAACGGATTCTTCGCAAAAAGAGTCTCGTGAAACGGTTGTACTATCGAACAAATTGGTTCATCATGACCCACCGTGGAACTTTCTCATAGTAAACGTCACAGTGATTTTTCTTGCTGATTCAGTGTACCGGCGCTATGACGTTTACGGCGAAAGGGTACCACAATGGATCTATATAAAATCAATTGGTTATGTAGCACAGCCCGTGAGCTCTTTGATTGCCATTCGGGGGTTTCGGGTACTATCGGCTGGTTCAAATATCAAACCCATAAGAGTGAGAGGGACAGACAAACCCGAATGGCTGACTGTAGTAGAGTCCCCTTTGTCCACAACATCGTCCCGTGCAATAGCTGCAATATTAAAATTTATGGCGAAGCTTTTGCTCACCCGTATAAAAAGAGGCAAGTGCGAGTCGGCCTCGCACAGGAAGTGCACCGCAGCACTGACACAAATAAGACGTTTCTTGTGTGGGAATAACTTTTAATTTTAATTATTAGGTATTAATTTTATTTTTATCAAATCTAAGTCGGGACTCGCCTCAGCGCCACGCGGGTGCAATCTATCTACATAGTATAAAAAAACAAAGTTGCTTTCCGCTGTCTGTCTGTCCCTATGTATGCTTAGATCTTTAAAACTACGCAACGGATTTTGATGCGGTTTTTTTTATAGATAGAGTGATTCGTGAGGAAGGTTTAATACGCAGACGAAGTCGCGGGCAGAAGCTAGTATAATATCCTACTAATATTATAAATGTGAAAGTTTGTGACTTTGGATGTTTGTTACTCTTTCACGTCAGAACGGCTGGACAGATCTGGATGAAAGTTGGAACATAGATAGATTATAGTCTGGAATAACACATAGGCTACTTTTTATCCCGGAAAAATGAACGGTTCCCGAGGGATATATGATGATGATGATGATGAATATATTACTACTAAGTTTGTGATTGCAGGTAAGAAATCAAATTATTAGTAAAATTAGTAAAATATGTCCTACTAATAATATAATGTGAAAGTTTGTATGGATGTTTGGATATTTGTTACTCTTTCACGCCAGAACGGCCGGACAGATCTGGATGAAATTTGGAACATAGATAGATTATAGTCTGGAATAACACATGGCTAATTTTTTTCTTTCTTATTCCGGAAAATTGCATAATTCCTGCGGGATAGCGATAAAGATAAAGCTAAAGCTATTTAGGATATATTTAAGGACAGCCCTATAGGTTAGGTTAGGTTTGTCTTATAAAAATCCTGCAATATTTAGTTTCAGAAAAATTAAGGCAGCGGGGCAATGCGTGGGGGGTTGCTTGCATGTTTGCTTGAGCCCTTGCTTTGCATGCTTGCTTGCATGCATGCTTGCGTGCTTACTTGCATGCATGCTTGCGTGCTTGCTTGCACGCTTGCTTGCATGCTTGCTTGCCTGCTTGCATGCCTGCTTGCATGCCTGCTTGCGTACTTACATGCTTGCATGCATGCTTGTAAGCTTGCAGGTTTGGTTGCTCGCTTGCTTGATTGCTTCATGTTCAGGTTCATGCATTCTCGCTGAGTGCTTGCTTGCACGCTTGCTTGCATGCTTGCTTGCATGCTTGCTTGCATGCTTGCTTGCATGCTTGCTTGCCTGCTTTCATGCCTGCTTGCATGCCTGCTTGCATACTTACATGCTTGCATGCTTGCTTGAAAGCTTGCAGGTTCGCTTGCTCGCTTGCATGCCTGTTTGCATGCCTGCTTGCATGCCTGCTTGCATACTTACATGCTTGCATGCATGCTTGAAAGCTTGCAGGTTTGGTTGCTCGCTTGCTTGATTGCTTCATGTTCAGGTTCATGCATTCTCGCTGAGTGCTTGCTTGCACGCTTGCTTGCATGCTTGCTTGCATGCTTGCTTGCATGCATGCTTGCTTGCCTGCTTACATGCCTGCTTGCATACTTACATGCTTGCTTGAAAGCTTGCAGGTTCGCTTGCTCGCTTGCATGCCTGCTTGCATGCCTGCTTGCATACTTACATGCTTGCATGCATGCTTGAAAGCTTGCAGGTTTGGTTGCTCGCTTGCTTGATTGCTTCATGTTCAGGTTCATCCATTCTCGCTGAGTGCTTGCTTGCACGCTTGCTTGCATGCTTGCTTGCATGCTTGCTTGCCTGCTGCTTGCATGCCTGCTTGCTTGCCTGCTTGCATACTTACATGCTTGCATGCTTGCTTGCCTGCTGCTTGCATGCCTGCTTGCTTGCCTGCTTGCATACTTACATGCTTGCATGCTTGCTTGAAAGCTTGCAGGTTCGCTTGCTCGCTTGCTTGATTGCTTGCTTCTTTGAAATGCTCATGGTTCACGCGTGCGAAGCCGCGGGCAAAAGCTAGTATATAGTATAATCTGAATCTCGGAAACGGCTCCAACGATGTTCATGAAATTTGGTATGCAGGGGGTTTCGTGGGCGATAAGTCGATCTAGCTTGGTTTAATTTTTAGAAAACGTACAAAAAAAATACCGATCTAAGCTCGGTTATACGGGTACTGTGGATAGTGTGACACGGCGCTGCCACAAAGTATCGTCATATTTATTTATTTTTTACAAAAAACCTTGACAAATTATACCTACACCTGAGGCCCGATATTTGAAAGCACATGACTGTGTGAAAATACCACTCGCAAGTGGTATAAATCTGTTTATATCTTCAAAACTACAGCTCTAATCAAATTTTTGACTAGGTCACAAGATTAATGAGAGCCGTAAGTATCTTCTAAGCTACTCGTATTTCAAATTCAGCAAAATTTTTCACTAGGTTCTTTCGAGTGGTATTTTCACACATGTGCTTTCAAAAATCGGGCCCCTGAACCTTCCTCATTAATGAACTCTATCAATTGGTGAAAAAATAATTTACAAAAAACTTTGACATAGGTAAGTAAATTATATACCTGCCTAAACCTTCCTCATGACTCACTGTCTAAGTATTGGTGAAAATCGTATAAAATCCGTTCCCTAGTTTATCAGTTTATTGCACACAGGTGGCAGATGGCAGATGTCATGGAGGACTTTATGATTTTTGACTAGAATAGAATAACATAAGATCAATGTATAGTTTAATGAACTTAATTAATTTCATGGCAATGTTTTGACATCATATTACAATCCTAGATTTAGGTATTAATTACTATAGTGTGCCCTTACAGGGCGTCATGGACTGACTTACAACAATGTTAACATCTTTATATGTATGTACATGAATAAATAAATATTTTTTTTTTTTTTTCTATTTGACAAGCAAGGCAAACACGCAAGTGGGTCACCTGACGGTAAGTGAGCGCCACCCATCCATTAGTTAACTTGTCATTACATTATTTCTGTCTATCTATCTGTCTGTTCGCAATAAACTGTAAAACTCCTAAACGGATTTTCACGCAAAAAATTAAGGTGTGCTATTCTGGACTAACCAGCAAGGCACCAGTGACCCTTCTATGTTATGTTAACATACCAGGTATGTTATGTGTCATTTAATTAACATTAGAGTGTCTCCATCCATGTCCATGGAGGCACTCACGTAGACCTAGGTCTTTAATTTACAGTTAAATAAGTACCTACTTACATTGTTTTTACTTATCAATTGATGATTATAAATACGTGAATAACTCTAAATTAGTAAATTAGACATTATTATTAACAAATAGCTGTTGGCTGCAACATTGCACTTTCACATAATTAAAAGTTAATTAGTTACTTAATTAGGTACCTGGATGAGCAAGTTTTGGTTTTGGCTTCACACTAAATTTCATGAAAATCGTTGGAGCCGTTTCCGAGATTCAGATTATACCTATATATACAAGAATTGCTCGTTTAAAGGTATTAGATTAGATTAGATAGATAGATAGACATAGAGGTTTAAAACTTTTTTGTACATTTTTTTAACAAATAAATTGAATTGAAAATTAGAACACAGAAAAATCCGAAAAAAGTAAAGCTACGGCCGGGAATCGAACCCAGATCCTCGTCATTCCGTGACGCGTGCTATACCGCTACACCATCCATAGCAGAGAAATAAATTGAAGCATAGTTTCAGACTCAAACAAACATACGAACGAAGTTTGCCTCTTAATTGGTCTGAATTAGTTAAGACGGTCAATATTATCGTGATCCAGTATCACAGTATTTTTTTGTGTTTTTTGTGTTTGGTGTTATAATTTTATCTGGGTCCCACTGAAAAACAGCGTTGCGGCTTGCCTCAACATTATGTTGAGTGGGGTCCACTTTACGCCATATCGGTACTATTCCTTAGTATATTGTATTTTCTCCGTGTTTTATATCTACGTGTATCGAATGTGTGTAAATAAATGTTTTTCTTTCTTTCTTTCTTTCTTTCTTTCTTTCTTTAAAACAAAAGAATCCGCTCGCTGCGATACGCAACATTCAACAATAGTTCGTGATAATATTGGCCGATGATTGGCCGTCTAATCCATGCCGTGATATTGGTAGCATTGCTTACAAAAAAACAGAAACATTCTTATCATTTAAAATATTCCATGACAAGTTGCTAACTTCAGACTGGTCGCTGGGTAAACGCAAAGCGTGATTGGTCTAGCGATTAAATTATACAGATAAGGTATTATTATGTGCCGCTATTCAGACGAAAAAAATTGATAATTCAGTGGCAACATTGGTCATTATTTATGATTATTTCACTACTATTGTCATTTTAAACGATAATATTTATGGAGGTTTCATTAAATGTGATGCCAGCTTGGACAGATCAGATTATAATTATTCCGAAATTAGAAACTCGACTTTAGTATGATGCTGCCTCGCTCACACTAACAGACTTAATTCACAGAGCGAGATATATTTTTTGCACGGCCCAGATTTATTATCGCGATAGACTTCACACTGATGCAGTGTCCAGTGGCGGATTTTACTTGGCGCCAGTGTACCCTATATAATACTTCCACACGGTGTTTCAAGTATCAAAAAGCCATCTACTCCCTCACCTTCCACATATCTCTTTGTGACACTTGAAACACAAAGTGTAGGAGCTCCATTGCCATTTATTAAGGAGACCATGCGTGTCACCCGCCTGTTGCTTTTGATATATTTGATAATTCTTTATTGTACAAACCGATGCAGATTCCAGAATAAAAATATCAAAATAACAAAATAGTAATTTACTTTATTTTAGAAGTCAATAAATAAGCATCTAAAATCGAAAATTTAAACGCAACGCACAAGCATCAAGTGCAAAAAAAGCAATGAGTACAATGATTGGAAATCAATTTATTTAATTGGTGCATTCTTCATAGACTTGGTGGTGGTTGGTTTGCCATTGATTTTGCTGATTAGTTTATTTCCCTGCCAAACAGCCAGCAGACTGTCATCAGTTTTCAAATCTATCTGTAGTTTTTCCCAAACTTTCTTTTTGGGATTCAAAACATCATCTGGCTCACCAGTTTCATATCCTTCAACAACAATTCTATCACCAGGATTACTTCCTTGTGGTGGTAATAAAGGTTCAACTTGCTTTGGTTCATCAATAGAAGCACAAAGCACCATACCCTTAGATTCGACTCCTCTCATTTTAGCAGGTTTCAAGTTACATAACACAACAACATCTCTATTTTGCATTTCTTCAATAGGTACAAAGTTAACCAAACCTGACACAACAGTTCTTGGTTCTTCCTCACCAAGGTCAATCTTTTCCACATAGAGAGCATCAGCATCAGGATGTCTAGACACTTCAACAATTCTTCCTACTCTAATGTCAAGTTTAGATGGTGTTAATTCATCAACTTCAGCATTGCCCTTACCTTTAGCCTTACTAGGAGGAGGGTAAGCCTTCTTGGTTAATTCTTGAAGTTTGGGATCTTTAAAAATTTCTTGAATAGGAGCTAAAAGATTGTTAATAGCTTGTTCAACAGAAGCCTTTAAATCCCCAGGATGAATTTCCTCCTTGGCAAATGCAGCTTCAAGTTCCTCAAAATTGGTGTATTCCACATTACCTCCATGCTCAGGACCTCTGCAAATCTTGAAAGTCTCGCCTGGTTTCTTCAATGGAAACACTACATGCTTGGTAAAAGAGAGCACTCCATTTTCAGTGATATTGCCTGGTTCACAGAAAGCTTTCTTCAGCTTTTTCTTTACATTTGATGGGTTGTCCAAAAGATCAATCTTGCTGTCTTCTTCAGATGCTGACATTTTGCCTCCAGTTAAGCCAGGCACCATAGGGTTCATGAAATGAATCCTCTTAGCATAATTAAGTTGAGGAAGGTATTTCTCAGCCATGGTAAATATTTTCCTCTGATCAACACCTCCAAACTGAGCATCAACTTTTAAATATTCTTCATCCAAAGCTTGAAGTCCAGGGTACAAGAGACCACTAAGCAAAGGATGGTCAACCTGTTTTACCACTTCGGCACCTGCTTTTTTTGCATCATGCTCAGTAATGACAGAAGACATACGGTAGACATCTAAAGTATATTCTTTACTAAGTTGATATTCTGTACCTCTTACGAATTTTAGTTTCTCCAATGGCACATGAATAGAGGTAAGCATGGCTTTAATTGCAGCTTCATAGTACTGTGTGCGCAATGCTAATAGCTCCCAGGGAGCCTTCATGTTGTCTAAGTATGCATGTAGGTCTGCAAACAGAATCGTCACTTCACAACCAGCTTTCAAGAAGTCTGCAATCTTAGACATGGGCACAAAATAGGCGACATGAGGACGACCCGTGGTTGCAGTGCCCCAGTAGATTTTCAGGTCTCTTTGCTTCAAAATTTCGTTAAGTCTGTCTTCACCGAGAACTTCTTGTAAATTCCGCGTAATAAGGTCTTTTTTCTCTTCCCAAGTTGCCATGATTGGTTCAATTAACTCCTCTCTGAAAACATAGGTTCTAGGTTAAAAGGATAACATATTGTAATTATTAAAACAAGGATGAAAAAAATGTATAGTAAACTTACCAGTATTTCGCTATAATGCTCGTGTTGCCACTGGTTACCAGCGGTACGCAATTGGCAAGTAAATTAAAGATTAATATCATTCACATACGGAGAAATTAGTAGCTTACACGGTAAGGTAACACGTAAGATAAGTGGCTTACGAAATGTGTATGAAACTGTAAATCTTAACCTCAAAATGTGACGGAAAATAATTATCCATAATATACTTCCGCAGATAAGACTTAAAAAAATAAAGATAAATAAATAAAAGATAAAACTTTGTTAATTGTGCATATTTTGGAAAAACAGAGACAAACAATTACATATTTTAAACGGAATGAAGTTAGCAGCGATTCAAAACTTCTTGTTACCAACCGCAAATTGGCGCTAGTATCGCTCTCGGCCAGTGAATGCTCGCGTTTCCTGTCAAATGCGCCATTGCGCATGACAGTCAGTGCGGCCTTGCGGACTGAGGAGCGCTGCCAACAAAGGCCGAGTCGATGGGGTTACAAAAAGATTGTTAATTTAGACTTCAAAACCCTTTGTTGTTGTAATTATAATTATAAATAGGTTGTGAATCTGTGATTACGGTTAAGAAAATGTGTGAATGATATGATACGTGCCGACTAGCAAAGGAGTCAGCTGGTCCACAGTGCGAATAGTGAATAAGAAATGGCGGCCTTGCCAGCAGGTGTTCAGTATGGGTTATCATCAGAGTCTAGTAATAAAGAAAATAAAGAACTAGTGTTTGTGAAACTTACGGATTCAGCTCTGAAAGCTATAGAAGACTTCATTAGGAATAATAGGGTAAGTACATTCGCCATATTGTTATGACCAAAATAAAGATAGAGAGGCCAACAATGTCAGAGGCGCCATACTTATATTACAGTAATCAAATTGAAACTGCAAAATAAGAGTTTTTTACAGTAAATCAATGTCGGATTGAGCTAATTGACTCAAAAAGGTGTAATATAAGTAGGCAGCCTCACTTTAGACCAATTCTCAACAATGTCGCGCCACGTCAACATGTAGAATATTTTGCTCTATTATTTTCACCGATTTACATTTCATACGGCTATAATTAGAGGATTCTGGTCATTTTGTTGCGGATTTTGACGTTCACTCAGGAGTTTGGTTACAATCCAAACTATTTTCACGCTTAACGATTCTCCTAAATAGATCTACATGAATGTAAATACTCAATTACTGAATGTATAGCTGTAGGTAAGTTTCCAGAACAGCTATCAAAGGTTAACCTAAAGAAATAAATAATCAGGTTAAGTTTACTTCAACAAGGTTATGCTTAATGCCATAAGTTTATGGCAGTTATCATTTATCTATTCTCTATATGTTAAAATGGTGACTTCACCTAAATATTTCAGTTTATGGTAACAACCAGAAGACAATTTATTAATTTTATTTCACTTTCAGACAAATAATTATGTAATTGTTATGACAAACTCCTTAATATATTAGGCAATTCTGGTTATTTTACTGATGAATGAGATTAAGTTTTTTCTAGCTTTTAGGTATGCAAGTTAGTCTAAACTTTTCTAGAAGGTTTGTCCAAGAACTGGACATCTTAACTGGTACAAACTGAAAATACCAGTCTTACACATTATAATGTGTGCAATAATGTCAAGGATCTGGTCAAGTTTAGTTTTTGAGGTCTTGTTGCAAATCAATAGGATTTTGGAACTCATTGATCAAAATCTTTAAAGATTTCACTGGGTTGCACTATTGATTTGGACATGACAATGTAATATTGTTATCCTGTTGAGCCTTAGACATAATCCAACCTGACAATTAATACCTTCAAATTGATTCATTGCTAATTTCAGTTGAAAATGCCATTTCTATATTGAAGACTTAGAACAATAATCTTGAAATTGTATTTTGCTAATGTAAAAAAAGAAACCAGCAGCTGTTATTGACAATGTTTTTTGATTTAACCAACCACAAGATATAGATATGAAATTACTGAATGTGATGAAACTCAAGCTTGCGGAGTAATAGATAAGTACATTCACAGATGGCGCTGTGTGTCTGATACAAGTTGTGAATTTATTGAGGTGTTATTGTAAACAAAATGTTATCTTAACCTTAATAACTTAAAGACAAGTTCAGGCTGCTAGTTTTATCAGGCATTTTCATAGTGTTCATACCCTTCAATTTTATTATGTTTATACATAAATTAAATGTATCAGGATTATATTAAAATCTTCCATCCCTTATGGCTTAGTTTCATTGGTAGATAACTCATACATCATGTGGTGACTCTCCGCAGGTGGTATAATGACTATGCAACCCATAAAGTCATAGTAAGTTATGAAAATCTACTAGACCCCACATTTAGGCCCTTTTGACAAATGAAAATAATTTCCCAAATGTTTTGAAAATCTACCGCATGCCGCGTTCAAGCCCTATCAACCAATAAAACTGACCCATTAATCCTGGTTCTACCAGGGGGACAAATCTCCTTGTACTGTTATGCCAGGGTGTACTGTCCCGAGTAGTTGTAAGGATAGCGTTCTGCGCTTTCATCTCTCTCTCCATACTGAACCAACAAGTAGTGGGCATCTTCTGTTCTGAAGCGTTTCATAAGAATAATCACAGTAGTTTATTAAAAAACTGCTGCTAATAAAATAAAATAATAAATAGACAATCATACAGAATATGGAATATGCAATGGGAACCCTATGATAATCCATTATGGTTAAGTTTTACGCGTACTAGTTCTTGTTCTTAAAATTTCAATTTATAAACAGGCAAGAATACCTTCAATAAGATGAATTTATATGATAAAGTAATTTGGTTTTAGCTCTCTGCCTCAAAAGCCTTACATTTTCAGAATCCAATAGTAAAGCCTTGTTTCAAATTAGAAATAAGTCAATATTAAACGCTAACAAGTTAAACAACCAATCAACCAATTCCATTATGCATAGTTAGGGAACTGGCTGCCAAAATTTTATATGAAGTGTTTATGTGGCAGAAATTATTAATATTTAGGATTCTACATATAATAGGGAACACTATGGACCATATATGACCACAGCCCTACTTTGTCAAATGATTACAGTAGCTAACTAAGAAAGGTGTGCTACATCTGACTGATGATCAAGAATCATCCATAACACTATAAAAATATGGACAGACATCCAGACTTATGACTTTATAGTGATCAATATCTGAATATTGTTTAATATGTAATTTCTGACCTTACGAAAATAAGGAAGAAAGGAGGATTATATTCAAAAATAATGTTTACTTCTTCCAATTCCAGCCAATATTGGATTCTGATTGGATAATAATTAGTATAATTAGATGATTTCACATTTTGTAAAATGTGTGTGCTGGGTTATTTCCATAATTTAGGTGTAAATTATGCCTTATTTATATCGGTTCCTGTTTGGTTCTATTTATTTTAGAACATTTGCAGATACCTATTTATTGAATTCTAAAACAGGACTTGAATTTTTGAATATAAAATTATTGACAGAATAAATCAATCCAAGCTTACATAAAAAGGAAGATCTGTTTCTGTTGTATCCTGGTACATGTGTTGTGTACATATAATTGACTAGCTGTTACCCGCGACTCCGTCCGCGCAGAATTCGCTTGTCGCTATCCAGCTAGTCTCATGCAGTCTCAGCCCGATTGGTTTAAAATTGAAAAAGTTTCATACAAACTTTCATCCCCTATTTTATCCCCTTAACAACAGTAGTATTATTCTAAACCATATGTTACGACATGCTCTGAAGATAAGTAATTTTAAAGACACCATTTTTAAAATAACAATAATAATAATATGCTGTGTACCTTGCTGAGCTCTGACAGAGGTATAAAACCAAATGATTACTATTTTACATGATTTTTGTATACCTAACAAAAGTAGGGGCTTAAATTTTGTGCCTAAGTAAAGAATTTGTATTCAGTCATACCATAGATCACCTGTCTAGTATGTCTGTTTTTCTTTAGAAAAGGAATTACAATAGACAGTCTCAATTGATTCTCGGAAAAACCACATTTCCATTTAACTTGCGTTCTATCGTAACCTTGGTTGGATAGCTATTTGCATGAAAATCGTTTGACAACCGCTAATATGTTATGTTAACAGTGTAAGCTTGTTCATCTCATCTTAGAAAATTAAAACATTGAGACATAAATACAATAACATTTTGTTCTTTGCCTTTTTAGTTTGCTCATGATAGACAATTACTCACATAAATTTTTAACTTATTTTGTGAACCAACCATCTCTAGATTTATTTAACAATTTAGCACTTTAAAAAAAACTGAAATAGTGGCAATACCTATATGAAGGAATAATGTTATACATCATTCTCTGAGTTCCGATCAGGCAATAGGCAATCTGAGCAAGTATTTATTTCATGTAAAGGGCATTTGTAGCAAAGTGCTACTATTTATTCCTAAGTTGTAGACATTTGGCGCGTGTCGGCCGCCCGTTTGGGCCGGTTTCGCAAACTGCACATTAGGTAAGAGTATCGGGCGCACAGCCGCACGACAATGTTGGGGCAGCGGCTGCGCCCGCGCCGGTGAAAGTACATGCTTTTAAGAGCGCTCCAACGTACTCCTATATAAAACTGTAATTAACTTGTTCCCCTTGTTTTGATGAGCCGAACTGACTGCCGGTAGTGAAACCATTCACGTCTGTTCAAATAGTGCTAACAAACGCCATTATGAAAGCATAAGTTGGCTATGGTTGTTAAGCTGTTAGGAGCGAACGTGAAATCATGGTATTGCTGGTAATTTTTATTACGCACGATAGAAACTTAACAGGTGTTTGCATTGTGGATAAGAAACATTATCATAGGTATTGCATTGTTATTGAGATGAACGATTCTAAAATAACCAACTGAAACATCTATTACGTCAAAAAATATGAAAAATCAGGTAATTAGCAAAAGGCAATGTAGTATACCTTGTAGGTACTTACTTTAATTACATACACAATTATTATTTTTCCGTTGTGGTAGGGTAACAATTCAGACCCAGGTATAATGTGGTTGTATAATATAACAACGTAGGTACTCCTAATAGTAATTGGACCTGGGCAAAGTTACGCCTTATAATCAATTTTAAGTTTTTCTACTTTATACAAAATCTAGTAAAAAGACATTAACTAATTAATGCCTTGTTAAATTGTAATAATTTTCAATATTCAACTTGAATGGTCTGGTTAATGCCCTGCTTATGTATAATGACGCATCTTTTCTTGCCGTGGCTAATTGGTTACAAATGTATTGAAACAAACACAATCGTTACCTACCTAAGTAAACATTTATTTTAACATTTTGAGCATGATCTTAATACTATTTCGAAGGGTTTAGTGGTCTCGTACACTCAAAAAGCAAAACTGACAATAAATAATTGTTTCAAACTGTGTAATTTTTGGTTAGTGTCACCAACTAAAAACAAAAGAACACCGGAGGCTTATAATGCTGGGCCCACCTGTTTATAAATGCGTCGACCGTGCACGTGTTTAACAGCAATGTGTAAATCTTTTGAGGCTGCTCGCATATTGCGGACACCCATTCTACTCTTAACGACAAGCGATTATCGACACTCCCTTTTGATGGCGCACAATCGAAACTCCCTTAAAACTCTCATCTGACCTACGTCAGGTCTGCCGGTCGTTTTTTGTTACGGTTTTGTGAGCGTGCCACCTGGCCTTTTTTCCTGGGCTTAGGATCCATTGAAACGAATGAATCACTGTAACGTCGGCATTTGTGTAGGCAGTCCGTTGCATTGGTGAACAAAATGTCTGCTTTTGAAACACGGTGCTTATTTGAAAAACAACTTAACGATTTGTTTTACTAGTTAGGGCAGATTTAATCTTTCCGCAATCATCCTACCTACGTACTTTTAGTGTCCTTATCTAACTTCTGAAGATAATACGTACCATAGGTCATTTTTTGTCGGTTTTACTCTAATGCATATATTACTCAGGTAAATAAAATAGGAAGTACTGTAAAAATAATCTATGAAATGATCCTGATTTTTCCTTAATAGTCCTTTGAAGACGTTCAATTTTATGACGATGGTGGTACAAATTACACAATCAAACGCTTTGGAAATATAGCTGTGTGACTTATGCGTGACGGTAACAACGCTGCAGGGTCCGGGGTCATCGCACCCTTCGTCCCCCAAGCTTGACACCTGGTTGCCCTTAGCTGGTTACTTGCGAACACATGTTCCGATCGTCTAAGGAAAAAATCTCTCCTAACCCCACTCGATATTTTAACTAAAACAAATACCTATTAAACAAGAAAATCGTTGTGTTGGGAATAGTAATAAAATGAGTAAGCAATTTACGTATGATTTAGTTACGCTGAAGGTACTTTGGCATTAAAGACAAGGTATAACTCCATTTGTAGATGTAATGTGTTGTATAGGATAGACTTTATATCATTGTGTGAAAAATAGCTAACCACTAAACAAAACCTGTTTGTAAAATGTCATGCAATTGGTTCTACAAACACTAGGTAACACTAGGATATTACGTAACGTAGCTGATTTAAAAAGGGACTCGAACGTTTATTAAATTTTGTTGAGTGACCCACAAAGCGGTAATGCCGTGAATAGACAAGAGGCTACATTTCTCGTTATTATTTAAAGGTTTAGAAATATTGTAGACTAATAAAAAGAAAGCCGCCAAGGGCAAGGATGTACAGATGCGAATGCCACTTGTTTTACCTGTTGGTGTTTCTTCAAACAAAATTAATTTGGTTAACACGGTCACTAAAGCTATTATAAATACATTGCCACGTTTACCGGTCTTAAATCTAGTTAGTAGTTAATGCGTCTCAGAATATCCTTTTGGTATGCCTACTACATGCGTCCAGTTAAATTCAGGATTATCCTTAAATATAATAGGTGACTGAAACAGACTCGCGCACAGTAAAGCTCATTAGGACACATTGGCTATGGCATATCTACTTAACTTAATCAGATTAACCAAGTTTTTTGCATGTAGAACATAATAATTTCTTGTTTTACTTATGCCTATGCATAATATTCATTATTACTATTTATTACTTACTTTTATATGAGATCATTTTAGCAAATACATTAAAGTCTTAAAACACAACAAGGCAATCGTACAACGACAACGATGCAGTCTATTTAAATATCCTACATTTTTATTTATACGGACAAACTTTGTTCAAATACCAAGTACCAATAGTACCAAACAACACCCGTGCAAAAGCCGTGGAAGGCTAGTGGTGTTTGACCTAGTCTCATGTCCTGCTTCCCGATCCTTTACAATCTCCGTGTGGGTTCGAAGCCGGGCACGGGCACGTACCTCTGAGTTTTACGTAAATTTCTCAAAAGATGATAATTTCGTGGTTAATCGATCCTAATTTAGTACGATTTTAGAACTCTTTGGCTGACAGACAAACAGCATTGCCGTGACAATCGGAATCCTTTTGATTATTTAGGGCACAGAAATGTAAAAGTGATATTTACCGTTTAATATACTTTAGACTGGATTAGAGATATCCGCATCTCATTGCCAGACGTGAAACTTCAAATGCAGTAAAAGACAGTCATAAAATCATTTTTGTCATATCATGTTTTATGGTTTCGAGTCGTGGATTCCTAACGATAATTATTAAAATTTATATTTTTGTTTCACTTGTGTAATTTATTTTATACATCAATAGACATCAATTAATTAAAATGGATCTTGAACTTATATCATTATTTTTACGTGAAACCGTGGCTAAGTTACAATTAAAAAATTAATGAACGTCTTTGAGTGACACTAAAAAAAGCTGGTCAGCTTCCGGATGAAGTTCATTGCCGCGGTTCTGCAGAATGTGTGTCGCTGGTCCCACTTTGTGGATTTTTCGTTCAACGGTGTTGGGCCACGCCTCGCGATTTGACGCTTTCTTATCTTGCCAAACCACTCCTACATTTTAAGTAACTGACCTCTGCAACGAAGTTTACATATCCTTGTTTAAAAATATGATTTACTCTAACAGATTGTTTCTTCCCCATTTCGGGATTCAAATTGTTCTTGATTATGTCGTGTGTCGATTTAACAAGCAGAAAACTGTAGTTAGGTACCTACTTACCTGTTTTATTTCAAATTGTATAATAACTTAGCAGATGAGAGATTTGATTACGCCTCCGATTCGATAGCACTATGTTAATAGAGGTACCTGTCTTAGCTTGACGTAGCTGAGCGATGGATCGAACAAACAATTATCAAAAGGTGTAGGTCCCGTGTAACGCCTGGGTGTCGCGATTATTTAAGTTTCGTTCTCTTTAAGTGTTGAATATTAAAAATGAGATGGTAAATGTTTTTATGTAAAGGCCACAAGCGAATTCTGCTAAGGTCACGTTGTGGAGGCAGTAGGTATAGATATTTTTTACGTTGCCTCAAAGCACTCAGTGCAACAATTTAATACAAGGTTGATAAAATGTATCTACCTATGTAGCATTATTGGATATCTGTTTTATATTTATTTACAGTGCATTTGCTATGGTATTCCATAATCAGCAAGACCCAAGAACCTTTCAGCATATATTTTCAGTTGTGCAAAATCCTTCATGCTATTATATCCAGCATTACATTCCGATTGTGATAACCAACGTAAGATAACTTATTAAACTTCAGAATTAATATTTATAATTATTAACTAGCTGACCCGACAAATTGTCTGCATTCCGCCTTAGAATCAGTTCTGTCGCGTCGTCAGAGATGGCGCTGTATACTCATGTAACTATTTTTTTTTTCACAAGTTTTTTTAAATTTTTCATATTTTTATTACTTAGCTATTTGAGGCGGAGACAATTTCAATAAATCAAAGGGCATACAAGTCTGTGCAGCGGTTCTGGAGTTGTAAATGGTATAAATAACACTACTTCGTTTTATATGTATACATTTATAAAAGATAGAAGACGTTAGATTAGAGACTATGCAGACGGACTAACTGGTAGACTTGACTCAACTTATTACGTAAGTTTTTCCTTTTTGCAACTAAGTATGTAATCTTTAAATACCTTTCCATTTCGGAAGAAATGTATGCAGGTAGTATACAACTTTAACCGTTTTTAAGAATCAAATAGTAATAAAAATGACACATCGGCATTACTTAGCAGTCACGCGATATGAATATCAATATCACGGCCGCTATCGGTGATTTACGATTCTCTACTTAGATGTTATTTCGCAGTCGTCCGAACTTCCCCAATCCCTATCTAACTTTATCATCAGAGCATGTGCTGGTCGACATAATTGTTTGTTGCAACTGTAAATAATAAAATGTTGCAACAATTACGTAAACAATATTATCATAGACGTAGATAGTGCAATAGAGATGACGTAGCGTAGACGCGTGTGTCTAATTTGTGTTTTAAGTTATTGACTTATATTAGGTTCTTTGATACAATTCATTTGTTTTTCATTTATTATTGAAAAAAAATTACGACCTCGATATTAGAAACTGGTTTGACATTCGCAAGTCAAGTTGACGCTGCCTTTTTTATTTAGCTATTATTCGGAAGCAACTGTACTGTACAGTACTTTGAGCTGTGCCTACATTTGTAGATAACAATCTGTCGTTTATAACAATCTGTCATATCTACCCATCCATGCTGGTCTGGTAGTAAAATGTACCATTTGCTTCACTTCCCGCGCAGATGGCAAATAGCCCATCGAGGGAATGGGCGAAAATCTTAGGAATCATGTTATAAGGGATGCGGCTAGCAACCCATCAGTATTTTGATTCCCCTTTCCACCTAATAGCCCACAATCATGCTAAAAGTGGCCTTTAAGTCTTGACACCTTAGGCTCTGTCTACCCCATAGGGGATAAAGACGTGATTTATGTAAGTATGTATGCCATATCTACAGTGGGAGACATATATTTGATATTAGTGATAATAATACTGTAATAATTCTTGCCAATAGAATCTAATGTGTTAGGTCATCCGGGTTTACCCCGACGCCAGGCACAATCCAAAAAAATTAAATCCGTCTCGTATTAACGGCAGGTTATTTGAACTGGCATGTCAAACAATAGTACCTAATTCAAGATTTTGGTGCAAGTTTTTTAAATAGTAAATAAATTTTGCTGTCCCGATGCGATGTCACTGATGACAATAGTTACGTGATGCACGCTCCCCATAAAGAGTCACGGCCATGGGTGCGCTGGTTCCGGGTCATCCCCTCCCTGAGTCTAGACGCTCAATGCAACTCGTTGAATTTCACATTGACTTAGGCGGTTAAGTAAGTAACTAAAGCAATTTTTAAGTTTACATCATCAGCGCTGCCGCCCAGCCTAGTTATGTTTCTCGCGTTCGACCATCGTCAGTTGTGCAACGCCACGACTATCCGACACTTGCTTATTGTGACCAAACTGACTAGTTGCCCAACAACTCGAGCTTCTTGTCATCCAATTAGGTACGTTTGATCAAGCTGTGCCTCTTAATTATGTAGAATTCTCATTTCTGGCCATCAGTGCTTGACATGTTTCCGTCTATCGATGCTTTTGTTAATTATGTACTTGTACCTCTTAAACTTTCGGTGGTGTGACACAACCAATAATTTATAAAGATACAAGCTTCTGCCCGCGACATCGTCTGCGTAGAACTATACATATAAATCTTCCTCTTGAATAACTCAAAAAAACGCATCAAAAATCCTTTGCGTAGTTTTTTTTTTATGTGAATAGGAAGGCAAACGAGCAAGTGGGTCACCTGATGGTAAGTGATCACCACTGCCCATAGACACCCGCAACCCCGGGGGGATTGCAGATGCGTTGCCAACCAAGAGGACTAAGATGAAATGCCTCTTGCGTAGTTTTAAAGCTCTAAGCATACATAGGGATAGACAGCGGAAAGCGACTTTGTGTTATACCTTTAATTATTAGGGCGAATAGCACATGCTAGAAAAGAGCTTTTTATCGCATTCGCTGCCTACAATAATTTTGCAGCCATTTGAACGCACGTATGCGTTTGCGTCACATTTCTAATTTAACAGCCGAGAGCGAATGCGTTAATTCAAAGCATTTAATTCTTCTGCTACATAACTTTTGAACATAATGGAAATTGGTTTATTTTACATGTTTAAATATGCTTAACAAAAACCATACAACGTATATATTCAGCAGGAACGTAGGATTTTCGCTGTGTAAGTACGAGTGTGAAATACCGTAACGCGTATTAGCTTGACTTGATAGACGTATTATCCTTATGTTGTCTTCCTCGTAAAGTACTTACGTTTCATAATAACATTCTGCGTATTTACTGAGAAGTTGAATTGTTATATAAATGAAATTAATATTATTGATGTACATACTTGTATAAAAATAATAACAAGACTCCTTAACTCTTCTATTTCGGATTTATTTTAAAATATTAAATGTATTTGTTGGTTTTTTACAATATAAATAATTTCTTCGTATGAACAATGAACATTCTAACATACCCTTACATCTTTAGCAGTGAATAATACGATATTTTTCTGTTTCAGGATAAATTGGCAAAACCTACGATACAGTTCCTACCCGGAAATGAAGGGGTAAGTCTTACATTTTAATTCCTAAATTCTCATTAGAACTGTAACCTGTACGTAGTAGAAATGTGTTGTGTACCTAACTAAATAAAAGTTAGGTCATTATTATTTTGAAAATTTTTGAGGAAGTGATAAGCCGTTGTTTCACTGTCAATTTAAGTTGGAAACGTCATGAATCAGCTTCTTCTAGATAATATTTTCTTTACCGGAAACACTTGCAATGAAAATTTAATTTATTTGTCTTTATAGATTTAATTGTCATTATATCATGTAAATGGTCCTTCCTCCTAATTTAATAGTAAACTTGTTTCGTTTGACTTAATCATTCACTAGATCAAAGGGATTTTTTGATAATTAAGTGACATTTACGCGGTGAACAGGGGATATAATTACATCGTCTTGTATCGTGCTGCTTCCTGCTGCCTAATATCTTAATTAGTGCAGTTAGCCTATTAAGAATTGCAGTAAGCAGTGTGTAAATTTGATGGAGGCAGCTCAGGCTATACCGCCAGGAGCGGGCCTCGCTGGCACGCAGGCCTTGACTCGCCTCGAGCGTACCAGTTAACGTTTGCGGCACTCGATACGCTTGCGAAATTATATGATGACCCACTTAGCCGATTTCGTTTTGCTGCTTGCTTGTTGTTGCGGTCGGTGTCTAGCAACCTTTTACCCTCAAATTTCGAAAATTTTGGTAGCGCTTTATCTTCATAGATACTGAAATCCAATAACTTTTACAAACCAGTTATTTTATACGTAGTTATTATTTCTATCGATCTCCCTTGGGCATATAAAGCGGCAAATCTATTGTAGGTAAATGTATTTTTTGTATGTATCTGGCAACGGGAATTCTCAAACTGACAGATAAAGATAAACAAACAAATTACTAAAATAAACTAAGCATTTATGGAAAATGGGGGCGGGGGTGTGGTTACTTCCGTCGCTCAGTGCGTCTATTTCATGTATGTCAATCTAATATCATACTAGACCGATTTCAAATCGATTACTTTCAGCCCGTCGTCTTTATTTATTTCCTGTTACTGATTCTTAGTATTTAGATTGCATTAATGCGCCTATGATCGCAAACAACGAAGCTAATGCAATTTTGTTTACAAGTTGATTATCCCTGGTTGATCCCCTCGTCGCCGGTCGCGCGTCGCCCGGCGCCTCCGACCGGTTTACTTGTTGCCACTGCTCGACTCGGTTGCCGGTTTGACGTGATATTTTCTCGTGTCGCTCGTCGTAAGTCCCCTACACATATGTAAACGACCCCAGAAACCTTATTTTGCGTGTCTTCACTTCACACATCTGAACCTGTAATTGTTACATCATATGAAATGAAATGTAGGTGATTCTGTATGCTTGGTTTGACTTTAGGCCAAATGTTCTTCTAAATTAATCTTTAGACATGACATGACTTACTTTATCAATATATATTTTATACAAAGCGAGTGTAAATGAACTCCCAACTGATCGCGAAAACATAATTCAACCTTGGCTTTGTGATTTTTATAAATAATCCCGGGAATCTTACGGCATTAATGTCTCTTCTTCGAATCGAATTACCGCCGTTTCATTCTTCGAATATCTTGCTATCGGTGCTTTAGGTGTGGTGTGAGACTCGCTGGCATGCATCCAAGTTGCACATTATAACCACAATTCAATGAGTCGTGGACCAGAATAGTAAAGAAGATAGAGTTGACGGTTAAAAATAGCAACCGTTCCAGTCACAGTGAGCATCACGCGAGTGCACCTCCCAGGTGCGACAACGGCCGTTGTCCTCCCGTCTGCCTGCCCCTGTGTTCAGATATCTTTTGTTTTGCCAGTAAACTTGTGTGGCGTTGAACATATACTTGCAATTTAATACTGATGCGGCTGTCTCTCGTCCTTTTCATCCGTTAATGTGATTGAGCACATAACTGTAAATTAATGCTCACGATCTTCCAACTTGTAACGAACATCCTAAAGACAATGAACTTCACAGATTAGTTACGCTGCCGTAAGTAGAGATACATATTTGCATTTCGTCGTATTGTGTATGTGTATTGTCCCTTGTAGACGTCACTTCTTGTAACTTATTATCTCAAGTGCAAATTTTAAATTGCGATTTGTTCACTTATTTAAAACCGATTGGATTTGAATGTGGCTGATATTCTTTTTAAGTGAAATTACTTATAATCATAAAATATTGTTAACTTCCAGTAAAAACTAAAGGTCCAAGTTAGAAAATAGGCTAGTTTTTAGGTTGACTTTCAGATGTGACGCCTAAGACGTTTGTTTATTTAAATATAGGATGTTTTTTTGATTTCATTGACGCTATCAGTATTATTGTAATTCACGCATTTGGTTATTCTGTACGCACATAAACAGCACACTTTGTTTTTTAATTTGATTTGTTTTTCAATCTGCGCTATTATAATTGATAGCAATATAAGTTATCGCAAATACTTCGAGCATTATCAAATGAATCATCTTTTACTGATGTACGTTGAACCCGGTGTTCTGTATTACAAAATGTTCATCCTTCACCATGTAAGTTGGATGCGATTCGAGTGGGTCACTGGCCAGGTCGTTGTCCTGCCACCGTGCTATAATACCTCCACGGACGTCACTGATCCTTGAGAACGGAATTACTACTACTTAACTTTACACTACATACTTTAGTTCACAATGTAATCTGAAAGCGAATGAACGCTGCCAGTGAAAAAGAGTATAATAATTATTTAAGAGCAATATTGGAACCTTTGTGATGTAGTTATCCCATTCCATCAAGTACAATTCATCTTAGATGCATTTCAAGTTATAGTATTGCTGTTAGAACAAAGGCAAGCTGACAAGACTACTTTATCAGATCATAATGGGTGCAACCACGTGATCAAACAATAGTGTTTACACTCGTCGCAAGGACGAACTATACAGTAACCTTCCACTTAATAATGATCTGGTATAGGTCTATTGTTTATAAATTAGTGACATTTGCCACCATTTCATAGGGCATTTTACTTAAAAAGAAAACTGGCAAAACCAAAGCATAGTTGCAGTAACAAATAACGATAAATTCACTTCTTCTTTCTCCTAGTACATTTGTGATTTCTCTCACTCCAGTAATAATATTCGGCTCAATTGATATAGACGATACCTACCCAAGATCAGATCAGCCCCTTGATTACCGATACGATCTCTACTAACCGGAACAAAATAGCAAGAGAAGGTTACCTATAGTCAGTTATCTCAGTACTGAGGCCGGCTAGTTACTTACACTGGTTTGGCCATGGGGTCAATGTTGGATACATTCAATTGATGCCCGTGAAGGTAATTGACATGTACATATAATGATATTAAAATTCTTTAAGTAATAATTAAAATTCAATGTTAAGTCGTTAAGGTTTGTCGTGAACCAAGTTGACGATAATTTGTGTACCTATGCGATGTTTAGTGCCAATGCATCACATTGAATCAATTTTAAGTCGAAACGTATGACTTTCATTACTTTGATTCGATGCATTAGCACATAACAGCAATACATTTATGTAATGCTGTCATTGTTGTCCATCTCTATATGCTGCGCTTTATAAAATACTAGCTTTTGTCCGCGACTTCGTCCGCGCAGATAACGTCAGTGACGACGTAAAAAAAAAAAAGTATCCTATGTTACTTCTAATACCTACAAGAACATGTGTACAAAATTTCATGATGATCGGTTGAGTAGTTTTTGCGTGAAACCGTAACAAACAAACTTACATTCGCATTTATAATATTAGTAGGGATACCATGTCGTCTAGTACAACTTAACTAAAATAAAATCTTCTCGGTTTAGGTAGAGTGAAGTCTCTATAGATTCTCGTCCTTTTCACAATAGATTTATTATCAAGTCAGCATCTGTTTGTTTACTTGCTAATAATCAGGGTGTCAGGAGCTAGTCGACGGAACGGTGCCGATTTCCTCGTGGTAATTGCTGAAGTATGCGGACGGCGGTGTCGTCTTATTGGGGCTGCGAGCCGGTTGTACGTGCGCGCTGTTCACTTTCACTTCACTTGCCGGTGGGCCCGGTGCGGTGGACAAAGCTCCGGCCCGCGGTCCGCACCATCAGCCGCATACCGTCACCGGCACAGCACGCAAAACGCATCTCCAATTACGCTATTATGAAATCTACTTTTACATTAGTACAGGCATCAAGTCTTTACTACAAATTCCATTCTTCATGAAGTGAATAAAATGTAACTACATACTTATGATATAAAGCAAAACATTTCATGTGTAATTGATACATCCTTGAAACAAACACTGGCTAATCCTCTATTCAGTTTATAACTAATATTTACTGCTAAAGGGCAGACTTTGTGGTTAAATCCCCCAAGCTCTTATACTTCGGAATAGATTGTTTAGTGGACGTTCTGTTAACTTGTGACTTGCATTATTGTGTATGAAGTCGGTCGTATGATGATTCATCGCTGTCCATTCAATCGGGTAAAGTACCTAAAACTTTATGTTCTTTACATTCGAACCGGGGCCCGGGGTTAACTGGTTGTAATTAAACTAAGTACCTAGTAAAATAATTGATTAGGGAATGTTGCAGTAGATTTCGTAATTAGCATAACTAATAAAATAATATTACTTGTAAAATTTGCTGGAACAACGCTTTTTCAATACCTAAGCAGTTCAGTTTCAATTTCGATTCTACTTCGTAGAAACAAGCTTTACAAAATATATTACCGATACGGATACGAGATGTAACTATTTTGTCTCCGTTTTCTTGCTTTCACTTTTTCGCATATCCATACTTACCTATTATCGTGTCAAAATTTTGCTTCATTCATCCATGAAAAATACTTGCGTTGTATTAATATAGAGAGAGCGAGAGAGAGATTGCCTTCTACTTTTTTCGGACAAGACTAGGTAGCCTTAAACGGAGTCGAGTATACGCAGTTTTATCAAAATCACATCAGTAGTAGCTAAGTACAGTGAAGGGGATGGTTATAAACATGAATCCTTCATGCATATAATTATTTATGTAAAATAAAGTGTAACAAAAGACAGCAAAACTACAAATGGTTTATTACTAATTTGGCAAACGTAGAGTTGATGCAGATTATGTTTTTCCTAAATAAAATTGACAAGCGATTTAGCCAAGCGACCTTTGCGCAAGCACCATTCGACCGTTAAGGACACTGACGGCCGTTTCGTTAACGCTAAGAGGATAATATTAGTGCAGATTGTTATTTCAACCCCAACTTGCACTTTGTATTTTTTTTTTTTCTTTTTCAATATTATATCTTAGTAAAGAGTTAGCAATTTGTCTTAAAATTTACGATAAAAGTGCCAGTCGACATTTATTAAGTACTGCAAAAATGTTTCTGATTTGATTAAGCTTCAACCTGCAGGTCATTTACTTTTTTTAACGAGGTTCATGATATTTCGAAGAAGTAGGTACATATATTAAAAAAGACAAGGCAAACTATAGTCAATGTCAAAGTCAAATGATAATTATTCATTGCCTTCATAATATATAATTGTAAACGAGTGCTTGCATTCCAACAGAACACCACCTACATTATATTTCACTCCACGTTCTTGTTCATATGTCTGAGGTGAAGTTTTTGGACATGATAGCAATTTTGTATGAAAAGGTTTAGCTCCTCTTCCATCGTCTTCTTGACGGTCTCTACTTGCTTTTGTGATTCTTAGAATATTTCCTATCACTCTCATGAGAGACGTCTCCTTATCGTTGTATAATTGTTTGACTTTGTAAATAGTGTGTGTGGCCAAGCCGGTATCCCACGCACTGTGCATTTGCCTTACAAGTTTTGTCCGTAACGCGCTCGTTTTAATGACGTTTTTCCATTAAAGAAGGGAAAGCTGTCGTGTGTTCGCGTCCATCAAACATAGCTAATACCGCTTTCGTTCGATACCCGACTAGGAAGTGCGTTTCAACGTTATACATATACCTTTCATAAATAACTTCATTCACTTCTATGCAGTATACATGATTAAGGTGTAGCAAAATCTTAGTTTTGGAAATAAGTTATCCGTGTAAACATCGTGTACCTATTCGTTTATTCTAGTCAATTTTTATACGTACATGCAGCTAGCCGAGTGGCCTCTTGTACATAATTATCTACTTCTCAAACACTTGAGGCATACCATGGCCTTGCCAAAGTTGGTGAAATATAAAACAAAAGATGCCCTCTATTGTATTACCGTCAACAGCATTTTAATCGAAAGGCTTTTATTCTGATCGTATTCTTCAATACTTTGCTTTTTCCAAAACAAGAATAGGTGAAATTAGCTCTAAAGAATTTAACGCCAAGGTGACCTCTTACTAAACTTTTCAAACAAAATCTTCATTATTTGTAAACACACCATGGTATTTTTTAATGTGTAATTAATAAACAAAACGTAATAAGAAAGTGGTCTCTTATATTTTTACTTGTCAATTTACAACTTGTAAATTTACATGTTATTTTGTTTTAATATTTTGTTAAATAGTTTTTTGTACGAGTTCAGACGTGTGTAACGCCGCCGGTTTCTTGTCTTCTATTTATCGTTACACCGACAGTATGTGTGAAGAGTGGCGCTGCTTAAGTTTATTGGCGCTTGTCGGGTGTCTTAATAAAATAGTACATTACGAATATCTTGTAGAAATTTGCTACATCATTTTATTTTGTTATCACTACTCACACGTGTAACGAAACAATAAGTCCTATCACAAGGTGTTACAGTCTGAATTTGAGTATGAGATAATAGTTATGCAGTCATTCGTGAAAACTGTACTAACTTGTTTGTTTCAATCGAGGTATCTGTGGCCTGTCATACAAACACGGTGTTTAATAAACTATATTTTGCCATAAAGCATAGGGAGTAACGGATCGTGTCAATTATGTGTATTATTTTATTACCGGAGCATCCTGCACCTAGACTGTAATTGTCAGCATGATAAGTAAATTTTGACAGTCAACCTAATATATGTAATAATACAAGATCATAAACAATTTAGTGCTCTCGCAAATTCGCGAAGCATGTATTTTATCCTTTCTAAATCGAAGTAGCTAAAGAATGGAATGCGCTCTTGTCTGTTTTTCCGGACAAGTCCAACCTAAGGCTAGGACTCTTGAAGGGTAGAATATGATACATATTACTGAACCAGTGAGTTGGCTTTTTCTGCGCTGTCAATCAGGGGGTCAATCGCAATTATGTAGGCCGCTATACCAAATTATCAACTAGGCTAAAATCAAGATATAACCAGAACCACTTACTTTTGTGTATACTTAATACCCACAGTGGGTCCATTGGACTCTTTAAGATTACCATATCTCTAGCTATCTATGAGTTATCATTTATAGTTATTATACGTCTATGATATTTTCGATCAGCTTGACTGGCTTATCTATGATCATATCGTACTTTTACAAAATATTTTGTTTATAAAATTGTATAGTCGAGATGTTATCAAAGGTCAAGAATACAAAACAATATGAACTCAATGTTAAGCAAGTTTTATCATGAAAATTAATTAAATAGGCTACCTGCCTTCACCACTTGAATGTCTGTAAAATTTGTACCTAACGTAACGTAAGTCCTTTATTGCTTTTATATCTCTACTTTTGTCATTAATAAGAACCTTAGTTTGTTGAGAACGAGGTCTCCTGATTTAATTATGCAAATTTGACATAATGTACTTCCTGTCATCTCTTCCTAATTAAAAAGCTATCTCTTCCAATCTAAATGTAGGTAAGTCAAGCTTTTACTATCTGACAAAATTTTAACATTACGTAATGTAATGACCTATTGGTGTCGTATCATTATCATTTTGAAGCCCTGTCCGTCAAAGTTGTCCGGTAAAAAATATGCTCGAATTGGTCACGGCTTAGCTTTCTCTCCAGTTACCCATGGGCGCCTCATTACTTATTTTGTTTTTATTTAATTTTAATTATTCTGTCAAATTCTATTGTATTCTATTCTAATAAAACCGAGTAACTTATGTTCTGAAAGACGAGCCTTTGAGCACAAAATTTAAAGACCCCGGGCCCTATTTAGAACTGGGCTGGCGAAAAAGGCTTTTTCAAAAAAAACGTTAAAAAAGGATGTAGCTGTATGGCTGTAGGAAGGCTCAATGAGAGCCATAAACTTACACTTGTCTTATAGTTAGCCAATTAGGGCTAAGAGTCAAGTTTATAAACGCAGGTAGGGTTGGAGGCTAAAGAGCTTTTAGATTTTTAACCTTGTAGGCGTCAAGAAACTAAGCGATACTTAAAAAAGAACTTTTGGGATGTCTGTTAGATAGCATTGTTTTGTCATTATAGCATTGGCATTGTTTTGAGCTTTTCTCTTCACAGTATTCTGGTACCAGTTGAAAAATAGTTCTTTTCTCTCTAGTTAGAACATGGGCGAGGAAACAAAGTCGCCTATGATATTGCTATTCCGATTATGAATGTATCAGTGTTTTCTTGCGCTATGTTTTCAGTGTGTTGGTCCATTGTGGGCAAGGGAATATAAATGATTTCTTTTTCCATAGCTTGGTACGTTAGAGTACGTTCGCAAAAAAACAGCAAACAAAAAGCGTAGTGCATAAACTGTCTGGCTAACGTTACGAAAGCTCGCATCGGAGCCTATAATAAATTGTATCTGGCAAGCTTACGTAAGCCAGGTAAAAGTTACCGTTCGCTTGCGGCACTATTCTGAACTTCAGCAGTTAACCGCACAATCATTGAGCCTAACACGTCTTACTAACACATTTCGGGTAGAGACAGACGAACCTGCCTTTTCGACACCAATACTAACCAAAACCATCCCATATATATCAATCGCACCACATTACCCACACAGAGAAAGAAGCTGGAATGCATAACGATTGACAGTTAACCTAACCTTATTTCTCAAGAAAAACTATTGCATTAACTCAGGTAGTCAATGAGGTTGTAACTGGCACGGCCTTCACCCCAAAACCTATTTATACGGCATAATAAAAGAGAGACGTCTAACAAATAGGTATGACTAATCCCAAGAAACGAACGTGAGCCTATATTAATGACCACTTCAATAAAAATCTTATTCTATGTTGATCTGTGTTATTATTGATAATATTGGACCCGCAGAGTAACACACTAATGTTCTCAATTCCTCTTTCCTACAAGAATACTGGCTAAGAGCGAATCAGGCACACTCATTGAGGGTTCCGTGCTTATTTATTTTAATACCTACAGCACATTCGCTTACTGCTAAAGTGTATTACTAAAGAAAGGCATTTCTTTTTTCATTCAATTAAAAATAATTATCGCAATACTGATAATTTAAGCATCAATGATTAAACGCAAAGTGTGTACGATGTAACTTTAATATCTACAACCCAATTTAATTGCCACAACAACACATTTTATCATTCAAAATTTACATGTCCATTACGGCTTCAATCAGCTTCTCAAGAACTGTAGGAAAATACACTCGTAAATTAGTAGTTACGAAATAGCAATTGCATTGGTATCTTGAAGTCCACCTCATACTTCCTTTTAGCACAATCAAGGCACGAGAACGAGGACATTTTATCTGAAAGTGTGCATCTTGATGCAAATTGAGAAGGTGTTTCTATTGAGACTCATTAATTGACTTTTGTCGAGAGTTCTTTGTTTGTTATTGTAATTTCGGCGTAATATTTTCTTATCTAGGAAGTAGGTGAAAATTTATAATGTTTTGTCAGTTTATGGCATTTTCCAAGATTCCAAGATGCAAGACATCACTGCTGCACCAGTGGAGAAATGATAATCTTGATTTTATTAGGTGCAATTAATAAAGTAGCTCAGCATATCACGCGGCTTGACACAAGGTTAACATTGACCAAGGGCAACTTGTCGCCGACAACGTGAACAGCTTTTGCACAACTTATTTTAATGAGTTCCACTTGTTTTTTGTATTAAAGTATATTTTGTACCTTTACTTAAATGTTAACTTCTGAATGCATGAGTATTATTATTCGAACGTAATATGATATATTCTCATAAAAAACCTTTGTTAGAAAACTGTGGAAAATGAAACCTTCAAGAGATAAATATAAAAAGTCTGATATCCTGTAACATCACTAAAATACGATAGCTTCGTTTGGAAATATCCGCTTGGAAACAATAAGGGGCACACCTCTACATGCC
Organism: Pandemis corylana; assembly: GCA_949127965.1. Classification (NCBI taxonomy): domain Eukaryota; kingdom Metazoa; phylum Arthropoda; class Insecta; order Lepidoptera; family Tortricidae; genus Pandemis; species Pandemis corylana. Next base: position 6,230,348 of record OX421866.1, on the reverse strand, counting down.
TATCTCGGCGATGGCATATTGAATTCAGCCACCGAACGTAGTTTCGCAGTCAATTTGTCTGCTTTATTGTGTGTTGCGCACCAACGTTGTTTGCCTTTGGCAGTCAAACGTTCAGTCTGGCAATATCATTGACAGCCCGTAGATTTATTTACTAACTTCTTCCGACTTTGCAGTCGTACGAATCAATGTAGTGATAGTGGAGGAGTATAGGTACTGTTAATTTTAGGTACTGTTAGTACGTAACATTCATACTCTGAATCCATTTATTTACTTATACAAAATTCCAACGACTTTGCATCTAACGTCATAAGTTCCATAACCATAATCAGAGACATAATTGGTATTATTTTATAGTTACTACAATTAGTACAATAAACACATACCCAATCTTTTAACTTCATTACAATCTGACCCCAATTCAATACATCACACTCACTTCAATTCATTCATCATCATCTCCAACCTATATACGTCCCACTGCTGGGTACAGGCCTCCTCTCAGAACGAGAGGACTCGAATTACCCTACATTTTGTATGATTATTATTTGATATATTAATCTAGAATGAAATTAGATTTTCATAACTACTCTCCCTTATTTTGTATTTGATAAGCGTCTGGATTACAAGTTTATCTCCCCTTTTTGACTAGTAGCATACACTCCGAGCCGTAATTTACAGCCGTAGCGACGAAGGCGTGGCCGTCGTCACGTCGCGTCGGCGCCAAATGTACGCGACCGGATTGTTCTCAATCTTAATATTCACGCTCATGGCGAAAAGTAGACACAATAATTGCTTTCGTTCAATTTTTTATTTAACAATTTATAAATAAGGTTTAGGTATTAATTTGAACGTTGGTATAATGTGATTTAATTGATCTTCCCTTTTATTCAACAGCTCCATATAGGTTTGATATTGAATTTTGCACCAAGCCAACATGAGCGCGAGCGTGATCTTCGGCAAAAATTCCACGGATCCGATCTCGACTCTCGAACGCGTGTCTCGCACCTTGATCTAAATACTTGTGACAATGTCTCGCAGCGTCATTAGTTCATCTTATACTGCACCGACAGTTTCGCCTCGCACTCTACCTTGACGGACCTCAGGAAAAACTTTATAATTGGACATTGCATCTAAATTTCGTCATTTTAGCTGTTTTGAAAGTATTAAAATACCAGTATCCTTCACAAAATGTTAAGTAAAGTCATTGTTGCTTTTATATACCACGGGGATGCAAGCTCGGTAAACTTGCTGAAATTTTCATACATTTTTATGATACAAAATGCTGCTTTGGTCTGCTTGAGTTTGATCTAAAGTCTACTATGGGTCGACTGAAAATTCGATTTATGGACCAAAGCGTAGCGGAGCTGACATTGAACTACGCCGTATCAGTCCTAGTCTGAATCTGACCTATTTTAGTTAATGTAATCTATTCCAATAATACACCCCCTTGCAAAAAAAAAAACGGGCACCCATGGTTTTAGTATTTTATGTGCATATAAGCTGACTTTCTAAGCTTTAATGCCTAAAAATCTGAAAAACCAAAAGTGCCCGATTTTTTTGCAAAGGGGAGTAATTGGATGAAAAAAATAAAACTACGATCTATTTGATAATGTGTTTACTGTAGTGAATTAACGTTCTTTTATTATTTTATGAAAGTATCATTGGAAACGCACAGTTGTATAATATGAACAATAAGATAAATTAATTAAAATGAAATAGCTCAATTGGCGTCTATGAGTTTTTTACCTGCACCACTTCTACATTGAGACTAGACAGCAAACAACTGCAGCTTTAACAATGCAGTAATTATTTACTAGTCGGTTGGATATAAAAGTAATACTGAGTGAGTGCACAATAGCCGGGTCCTCTGTTCAGTGAGAACATCCATTCACCTTTTACTCACCATTGTTTTTGAAGACGAAATCTTCAGAGATAAAGTGAAGACGTTGAAGCCATTTAAGTTTAAAAAGATAACTTGTTTTAACCTGTTGGCCCAGATAGGGGTGTGTGAGCGACGTCGGTGACTGTTACACACCCATGTGATAAGCGTGATAACGAACGCCCTTTCATTTAACTAATTCTTGTTTGCACGTATAATGCGATTTAAAATGAAGCCTCAACTTTAGGTGCTTATTAATTCATTATATTGATTATAGTTATCTGTTAAAAATGAACGCTTAACTTGATTGGCTACTTTATTATGATTGACGCCACCTTGAGGATTCCAATAATTTTCGCAACCTGGTGTCGACAATCTCAATTATGAAAGATTTCTATATATTTCGCTTTGTATCAAAAGGTGTGCCGGCAATATTTGTTACGCAAGTCGATCACGTGGTTTGCCAGTGGTTATGTCGAGCGAGGCAAGTATGTATCGACGGAACTCCTATCGGGCGTTGAGTAACTGGCTTTGGAAAGAGCGTCGTAACGTTGTTTCGATACAGCCTCGCGACGTAAGGCCGTGGTTGCAGTCACGTCGGCGGTGAGAGGCGCCCCTCCTCTGACGGAAGGTCGCAAGTGGCAGCCGCGAAGGAGAACGGCCCCAGAATGGATCCTTGCCGACCTGCCTGATAGCCACACATCTCATCTCGCTAAAAAATTACAACTACGTTGCCGCTTTCTATTTATCCCGATACTATAGGAAAAACGCAAAGTTTACATTTATTGGGCACGTATAGTTATCTAGGTAAATATAAATTATCTTTAATTTTCTTAAATTGAATGATATTATTTTAATGATAAAAAAAAACCCACTCATTTGATTAGCAAATTTTCCTAGTATCTTATCATAAATCGACAAGCGCAAATAATTAACATCCAAGTGGTTTATTCCAATATAGACTTAATGTAAGCAAGATCATTGAATGTTTGAAGTATTTTATGACCGCAATATTTAACAAGAGCCCAAATTTCGCGTGGGTGTGCCAGGTAGGTCAGTTTTTTCGCGATGTTCTTTGTTTAAAAGTAACTAAACGAAGAAATGTGAATGCAAGGTATTCTGGTTCGAGCGTCACGCTTTAAGACTCGCGTCAGCCAATAAGAGAGCGCGGGGTGGCGCGGGGCTCGTGCAGAATTCAAGCAAGATGAGGTGTGGGCGCGTACTTTACTGGCAACAATGCGTGAGGATGGAATATTGTTTTATTTTTCACGTATAATTAAATGAATCGGTGTTACCTCACCGCAGCCGACGATTGCGACAAGCGCGGCCACATCGTCCATTAGAAAGTCGGCGAATATGCAAATAGTATCGTAGAAACCTCACGAATAACTGGCCACTCACTTCTGCGATGAAAGTGACTAGGTACTACCGTTAATAAATTGTGTTAAATCCATTTTCTCTACATATGCTTTGGCAAATTTTGCTAGCTTTGGTTTCTATCACTTTGAGATTGACATTAATTTGTCTTGAGAATAAATTTTAATTTAAAATTCAAAACATACCTAACAGGTTGCTTTTGACTTAATTTGATTTTGTTATATTGAAATCAGACTTTTATTTTCGTATATCAACCACGGTTATGTTAATTTGATTTCCTTCATCTGACCGTCTATAATTTGAACGTATTTCCATCAATGTTCTTATACGGTGCAACGATACAGTACCTACCTACATACTGTTTATTTATTATTATTGCAGACTGTATGTATTGTGGAAGGAGTTTTACATTACATAAGATTTAATTTTGTGATATTGTTCGAACGTTAATATATACTTCTCGTTAAATTAACTGAGCAGTGTTATAATCTGCAACGAGGTTAAGCATTGGCATCATAGCAACGTTTACGACTTGGTCTTTATTGTTAAATAATGAGATATGAATAATATCTTGAAGTAAGAAAATAACAAGCGACAAAGCAATTAACGTTGAAACGATCACATCCCGTCCGCGTGGATTTCCCGCTACGAGTCGTGTTAAAGTGAACCATATATTATCGTTGCCGATGACGTAGGACACTATCATAATATTAATAATGTATTCACTGTCTCATATATAAAGTCGAATTTACATCGCACGGGTCGTGCCACTTCCACGGCGTTACGTCAATAAGATAGAACGCGTTATCATAAGGCTGGAGCGAATTGACTTATTTGTGTCCGGGTGCCTCCTCCAAAACTAAATTTCTGAGGTACGTGCCTATATCTGACGAACTGGCTTGTCATAGTTAAAGCGGCAGATCCGTTGCTTCTCAACGTTGCGCTCGGGCTAGTATACAGACTAGGACCAACATATAATTGTTTGTTGCTTGTTATATCTCACCGATCGAGTGAGCCGAACCGGTCCGGTTGTGACGGCCTCTCACTTTGCAACTCCGGGTACCGCTTGACGCGCGCTGTGAAATTAGGTAACCACGCTGGCTGTTTCAATAGAGGTCCCTGATTTTCGAATATAGTCGTTGAAACGTAAGTAATGACGCAATTAAAAGGCAACAAAACGAGTACCGGAACAACGAACACGACGTCCAAGAAGAGCAGTATAAAGTGACCAACAAGCGTTCGAATGAATACCTTGAAAAACGGATGATGGATTTCCTTGTATTTTCCAGCCTAACCGAAGCGTACAATTGAACGACCTTCACTAGAATACAAATAACTAAACCAACGACCTTGACATAATAGAATATGCAGATGCATTGCACTCATTACCCATAAATAGATATCTAATCATTTGTTTTGTTATGCTAGCGACAATACCAAAAATGAAATGGCAACAAGCAGAATAATGGAAGAAACCATGAGCGCACAGTTGATGCGGGCGAGACGGCTGTTCGCCGAATGCCAAAGTATTCCATCGCAACGCGCTCTTTATATCGGCCAGTGGTACCGCAGAGAAAGCCGCGCCTCGCGCTCCCCGCGTGCCCTCGCACACTGCTCATAGCGGGTTTTTTCCTCATTAGCTTCGTATACCAAGTCTTGTGTTTATCAGTCGCGACTTTGCGTTTTGATAGAAGTCACACAAATATTGTTGTGATTAGCAACTGCGGAATGGAATGTTTTTCATGTTTCCAGTTTCAGAATGAAATTAAACATAGATGTTTTTAATAGAGCTGCTAACTGTCGATAAGTTTTACAATTGGATGCTTCGCATCCGTGACGGGCGCTGTGGACAGCGTTATTTATACAATTACCTTGATGACAGACGGCACAGTCAATGTAAACATGGCCTGTAAAGCGGAAATCTTTGCGGAACTAGCCGATTCTAGTGCCAACATTACTTTGAACTTCCTAGTCCTCATATTGTTATGGAATTGGGTTGGAATGATTAAGTAAATACTAAAATAATTCGTGAAACAGAACACTAAACCTGAGCTTGGTAATGAAATTTCTTGGTAGCCTAATGAAACATTTCTATCATCGTACAAGTGCCTGCTCCTACCGGGATTTGAATTGGGAACCTTTAATGTCTAGCATTATAGTCAGGGTCGCTAACCACTAGGCTATCTGGCCGTCAGTGGGGTATCAATTAACACGTTAGCAGCGGGACTTGTTGGGTATTGCACGGTGTGTGCTTCACGGCGCAGTCTTTAATAGGTTAATTGTCTGGCATTGTGGTGCTGGCACACATCGCCAGCCGCGACCTTAAAGTGGCTCGCGGCCACGCATGTAGGTGTGCGCGTCACCAGACGTCGATGGCTGGACTGTGCTGTACGTCTAACGTCTTTTTTTCACGCCACGTAAAAGTTATAACGCAAATAGTGAAAGTTAAATTACTCATATTTACCTATGCCTAATTAAATGCGTGTTTTGGTTATTTACTTATTCATACGAATAGTCGTTTCAATAGGCTGAAGATATCACTTTCATTTTTCATTAACTAGTCACATTTGTATTAAATTTTTAAACGTGAACTACTGTAGATGATACTGATTATTTTATTATCTATTCTTTAGCTATTTACCGAACCATGAAGCCAAATGCGCGCGACCTCCTTAAACGGTTTCTTCGTATCGGTACAGTTGTATTTAGATGACACTCTTGTCCCACTTCCAAGTAAGAAAATTATAAGTGAGTTTTGCTCTACAGTAGCTTATATAAAATGTGTAAGAGCTATAACTGACGGTGAAATGGTAGGATGCGTTCGATCGTACATTCGTACGACTGCGACGTTGCCAGTCTAGGCGCTGAAAGTCATTGCTCACAGACTCGTACGCATGGCTGCAATAGCGAGCATCTATTAGCCCAGGATACCCTTATTTGGCTCTTTATAACAAGACCTGTCGTGGGTTTCTCGTGGGAGTCGGCTGTTCTTTTTACTGTCAACATAAACAGCAGGTGTTTGTTATCGCGCTGAACCTATTGAGTCGGGATGATTACTTCGCTTTTGTTTACAACATTCTTTTTAAACGAAGTGAGCGTAATAAATACCATCAACAAGCAACGTAGGTAGACGATTTGTAAATTGGGTCTCATAAAAAATGAGTATTTTCAAAAAAAAAATTACCTTTTTGTTTTCAAAATGAAGATATTTTTGGTTTTTCTGAATCAGAATTATTAGCACTATTCATATTCGTAAAGAAAAAAGTGTCAGTTGGTTTTTGTCAGTTTTGTGCCGCTTTTTTCATACAATTTATATGGGTTGTCACAAAACTGACACGAAAAAATAATTTTGTTAAAAGGGTACACGTTTTTTTGAAAATGCCGTAATAATTATTAAACTATAATTCGCACTAGACAAATATGGAAAGCAGCGGAAACTACTCGTTTTTGATTGCAAAAAAGGTGGTTGATTGGCAATTTACGTATACCTACTATATTTTGTGAATGTCCATCGATATCTTCTTCGCCTACGAAGGATTTCCATGATTTCTTATTAGGTCGTTAGTGTATGTCTCAAAGGTGGTCCGCTATAACTCTTATCAAATCGGTTCAGAAATATAATTTTATTCCCTTATTCAATGGAGTGATAAATGAATTTCCCTTGCCATAATGAAGACCTCTGATTATACCTCCTCATAAAAACTTGATAGTTGAGTCGGCTGCACAGTTTCTCTCTCGACATTAATAAGGTACCTAGTTCAAGGGCATAATTTATTTGTGCAATATTAATTGAATGACTATTGATAGTACCTAACCGTATGTTATCTGTTTTAGTTTTAAGATCTAGAAATGCTGTTTTTAATTTTTTGTTTACATTTGATATCTTTTTGTTTTCAGAAAATCTCCATTCCGGCTCCAGCCACTAGTAATGGCCCATCAGCTGAGGCTACGTTTCACTTCAGCATCAATAGCAATGCAGAAATTGAGGGTCCACAGGTAAGTCCTCCTCCTTCTTAATGTACTGATGATTTTATTTAGTTAAATTAGTACTTACACACACAAATCACGTCTATATCCCTTACGGGGTAAACAGAGTACCCATCATTAGTACTCAACAATATTGAAATCGTCATACATGTTCAATGATTTATAAGTTCATTCAATTCAAGTTTAATATTCCAAAGCGAAGTCATTTCGCTTGCTTATTCGAGAAAATATCTGTTATTGCGTTATTTACCTAGGTACCTAACTACAATGAAGTTTGATTGATTTGACTGTTAAACAAATATTATTTAAGAATGTTTATGTCATTAAAACGTAATGAATGTGTGACTAACATTCGTTAATAATGAATAAACACACGTCAAGATGACCGCAGGAAAGTCAGGCATATGATGCTTATTTTAAACGCTTATTTTCTAGAACAAATTTTCCATACTATCGTCGAAAATTATGTTAACTTTGATGATGTCAAACAAATTGTTTGCTCAAGTGGAACATCCGAGAAATGATTCGGAACCACGACGTCATTTTCGATCGGCAGTTAAGTGTTAGTAAAATAGAATAAAACATCATATCGTTTAAACTGCTTTGAATTTGGCAATGATACAGTCTCCTCCGAACATCGGAATTGTCTAGAAGCTCAAAAATATTGGAACACGACACGCGACCATATTCTGAATCCCTTAAGAGGTTATCGGAAGGCTATTTTTATTTTTCCATATAAAGTATTCCCTTGTTTTTTTTTCATGGATAAATCACATCATAACAAATATGTTTTATCACACGATTTATACTTACCTCTGCTATACTTTTGTTTTATTATTTAAAAAAATTGCTTCCATGCTGGTCTGGAAGTAAAAAAAAAACTTAGAATGTATCAGTTGCTTCTCTTCCCGCGCCGATGATAAAAGCCCATCGAGGGAATGGGCATAGGAATCATGTTATAGGCGTTGCTAGCAACCCATCAGTATTTTGATTCCCCATTCCACCTATGCGCCCACAATCATGCTCATCGTAGCCTAGGTCTTGTTGCCTTTGAAAATTACAAAAAATTACGAATTTCAATGCCTTATTCAGACGTTCATAAAATCATGTTATAAAATAAAACAAAGAAAAGGAAAACATACAAGGCATAGTCAAATTCCGTCTTTTGTTATTGCTGAGAAAAAAAGCAAAATTAGTTTAGTTTTGAAAAAAGAAACGGGGGACTACGAAAGGCCGTTTTAGGTATGATCAGTCCAGGCTGCAGTTGTCTCTTTCATGCTCTTTCTGGAGGGATTAGATGCACCAAGTTACTTTAACAATAAGGTTAACCATAACCGGTGATCGTGACGTATATTCGACAGCAGACTATGTTATGGTTGATTGTGAGTTGTTATATTATGTCCATTATCACCACCTCTCCTATCTGTTTATCAGCTGATCCAGTAAGATGGAAGGCGATTAGTATTCTTTATGGCTCTCCTTCGTATTTCCTACGCCTGCTTTCCGCTTGGGTTTATGGGTCGCGAAACAGTTTTAGCTGATAATTTAACAGGTACAATTGCCAAATTTTTATTTAGTTCTTAGACAGTACCGTCAAAAAATAAGTATATCACTTTTCTTTGTTTTTGTTAAAGTTGGCTTAAGAGTAATATAGATTAGATATCTCAAACCTTTTTTTATCATAGCTTGCAAAAAAACCGAACAGCAGGCAAAATAACAGTACATAATCAACAAGTTGTCATACCAATGTAAGGTAGTGTAGTAGGTATTACCTGCTTAGTTTAAATACCAGGAAGTACCGTGAAAAATTAAAAAATATTGTCTTGTTCACAAACTTTTTCGCATTCGATATTAGTAAGATTTCATTTTGTGTAAGAACTTTATCTCAGCTATATTTATTCAGAAAAACAACCATGATCGTTTTATTTGTAGTAGGTATTTATGCTCAAGCCAATATTATTTAAAAGAAACCTACTGATAGATATTGACTATGTTGTATAATTTAATTGATTAATATAGAATCGTTTAAAGGTTTGAAATACGGGTGTAGACTGTTTTAACGACTTTAACACTAATGAATTGCCTAATGCGTTTTAAATGCACTCTTTGTGATCGTGTAAGGTACGTTTCGTATTAAAAGTTAACGATGAAAAAGTGGTATGTATATTTTTCTACATGGATATAAACAAGCTAAAGGAAGCTATTTATTGCTATCCCATGTCCGTTTACCAAACTCTGTACCTACCAAATAAACTGGTTTAGTCATTTAGATTCAGACTTAAAGAGCTCTCTAATCTAATAAACAGCCTTTGTTCTTTTGGTACTTGTAATATTGCTACCGTTATTCTTGTTTTCTCTATTGTACTATTAATTCGCATTAAATAATAAAATGTAGTTGATTCGGAATGCGCCGGCGCTGAGCACGTACTGGGAATGTTACTCAATAGCCGTTAGAAAGTGCGATTTCAGGCGCGGGCCGTTCGTGTTGCATTACAAAGACTTAGCAGACGGTGACCCAGGAAAACTTTATTTTTTCGTTGTAAATTCTGTTTTTACGCCTCTGGTAGACCAGAAAATGGTAGCGCTGTTTGTTTTACTGCTAATGAAATGTGTTTTGTTATTGATTTGCTAACGAAAACGTTTGTTTTCCAGGGTTCGTTTGAGTGCGTCAAGAGCGGCGGCGCGAGGCGTCTCGAGTCGTGCGGGCCGCTGCCGCGAAGGATGCGCGTACTGGCGAACGACGACTCCTACGAGGCCACTAAGGACCGTATGGCGAGAACCGTGGCCGCCGAGCAGAGCAAATGGTAAACTAAACCTACCCTTCTACCCTAACTCACGCCCAATACACTACTCAACGAGACTGTTGGCAAGCGTCGCTATTTATTGTTCGATAATTGCTGCTAATGTCCAACCGAACAGTTTTAACAATAGTTGTTTGATGGCCTGGTAATTTAGCTAATGGTAATGGAATAATTATAACATAATTTACTGGTTCTTAGTATTGTGACACAACATCAATCAGGTGAGATTAAAGTGTTTGTTGTACCAGTATTTTGGGTTTTTCCTTCATAATTCTGACTGTATTTCTTTTGAGTGCCACTGAAAAGTTTTAATGTTGCTATCACGAATAGTACGTAGAAAATAACACCGAATTCACAAATTGATAAGCTATAGAAGGAATTGAAAAACCAAACCCGTTAAAATTTACCTTATCGATACAGCCATCTGTTGCTAACGGAGCTAAACCGTATCGAGTAATTGTAAGACTAGTAACAAAATCACACGCGTGACATTTTTATCTAAGTTAAAACTTGAAATAAAACGCATTCACTGTGCGTACGAGCTAAATATATTGGCTGTTGATGAAGGAGTATTACATTGAATCTTCTTACTTTCCAGCACCCGAGTGATAAAGCCTAATCAGACAGACATTGGTCGGCGTGTAAAAGTGCGCTCATCCCATCCCCTATACTCATCCGGGCCGGCAGCGGTGCTAGAACGGCCCGAGCGGAGCGAGCGAACCGAACGGCCGGACCGCCCGGAGCGGCCGGACCGCGCCGAGCGGCCCGAGCGCGCAGAGCGGCCGCCCGCGCCCGTGCCGCGCGCGCAGCCGCCGCCCGCGCCGCACCAGCCGCACCCGTCGCACCCCCCCTCGCACGCGCAGCACACGCAGCACGCGCAGCTGCCGCACCCACACCAACCGCAGAGGCCTCCAACCAATCCGGATCTCACGAGGCGGTCCATCAAGTTAGTACTACCACTCCTACCACGCAATCATTTGCTGTGTCTATATCACCGCCTTAAAAGACCGTATCTAGATCTTTTCTAGCTTCCTCTTATCATGGTGTCTAACGTCTGTGCGGAGTGCATCCACATCATAAACTCGGTCGTGCTCGTTTGCTTTACTTGGGGCCTGTTTCACCACTCTCTGTTAAGTTCCAATTATCATAAGTTAATTGACTCTGTCTGTTTCGTAGTAATAAATAGAGACGTATTCATAGATAACTGACACTTAAGATAACTGATACTTAACAGAGAGTGGTGAGATAGGCCCTTAATCTCATAAACCGTGCAGACCTTTTGGCCTGCGTTTCCTTCCATTAAGGCTGAGGTAGAGTCAGCCAAGTCACATTAGGTAATATCCACAGCTCGTCTCCGCTCCGCTTACAATGTTATAATAATGTAGTTGGTTGATTCTGCGTATCTCCGCTCAGTCCTTTCCGCTACGCCTCAATTCAACTGTGGCTTTGTACTGTATTAGAGAGGTAGGATAGCGATGTTTACTCACACTCACTCTATTGTGTCCATAAAAGTATTGCGTTTCTTCAACGTTTACATCTCAGATACGAAATATCACGTCGCTGTGATGTAATGTATCTAAAATATGAAATAATCAGAAGCCTGAATTATCGGATGGCATTATCTATGACGTTAAGTAGTCAGAACTTGTGAAATAGTAGCACAGTGACTTGACATATTACGCGAGTTTCGATCCCTGCCACACTTTTCTTGTTATGTTTTCTATTCAAATCAACAATGTTCAATTAATTGCCACGATATCTATATCATTATCTTGTAGCCGCAATAGCGCTGTGGTATGAGTTTCATCAATACCGTTTCACCAGATACTAGTTGTGGTTGCATAATTATTTTTAATAGTTATCATTATCATATGTATAGTTCATACAATTTAACTTTTGAGTATTTGTTTTCAAAATGTTCACTTTGTCACTTTCTAAAAAAAGATATCGCTGATAGCCCGGCGTGATTCATCCAACACACATGTCAGGCATTTCATGTATCTGTACGTAGGTCGCAGAGTGAAGATAAATGGACGTTTGCCATTGGAATAGTGGGATGACAGAAATGACATGATACATCCTTAGTCATATAAAAATTCCTTAAAATAATTGCAATGTTTGTTTTGTAAGCATACCTAGGCACATAATATATAGAAAGGAAAAGTTACAGAAACGTAACTAACATTATCGAAGCGTAATTAAATACCATTCGATTTTAAAACTTTGTTTACGCATTCGTTAGCATAAACAAGCGCCTGAGGCGGCTAATTGTTGCGATTATTATCAAGTTTGTTCGCGGAGGTTTGTCTAGGTTCGTCGGATTTGAACGGCCATTATAACGTCAATTTCAGTTTCCATTATTAGTTTTATATTGTTTCGCGCGAGCCAACGTTTACACGGCTATTACTTCTGATTCATAACCAAGGCTGTGCAATTTATTATTATTGAAACACTCAAGGCAACTTTGTCACGTGACACAACATGAAATGTAATTCGATATCTTAGCGATGCTCTTTTTTATGATCATTTGATTACAATTACAGCTTGGATACTTTCATGCAGCGTCGCTGTATCAGTTTTTCTAGTCAAATGCGAGTATCTGCTGTCTGTTCGACCAGTCATGCTATTTGTTCGTTTGATAATTGTAGACTCGTTATGGGAGCAACTGGCCGTTGATTTTTATTTGTATTAAAAAAAATCGTCCGTTTTTATATCGTACTAGCATTGATTTACGTGAGGATTCCTGCCATTGCTTTAATTTTCATTAAAACGCTGTAAGGTTAGAACAATGACGCAACGAGGTGTAGGAAAACCCATGGATTTACCGAGTTCATATTCATTCTATAATTTATGTTCTGTGCGTAATAGTTCACAAATTCGTAAATTATTGAATATGCCTAGGTACCTATTTCGTAATGAAACAGCTGTTTGAAATTCCTGTTTTTGTATTTTCAATACAAATTCGATCTAGAATATGTTTGACATTCGTAATTTCATTTATTTAAGCTATATGAACCCAAGTAAATAATAGTTCTTTTTTCTTCTTTTTCAGAGAAAGACTTATCCAGTTATTAGCCTTGAAACCGTTCAAAAAACCTGAGCTTTATTTGAGGCTCAATCAAGGTACGTTGTTGAATATCATTGATTGAAATAAGTTAAAGCTTCACCGGACAAAATCTAATGCTCGGTGTAACTTTACAGAGGGAATCAAGGAGAAGGACCGCGGTGCGGTGAACAAGATCCTGCCTCAAATAGGCTCGCTCAAGGACAACTGTTATCAGTTACGTAGGCACATGTGGAATGACGTCAACGAGGATTGGCCGTTCTATACCGAGGAGGAGAAACGTATGCTCAAGAGGTGTGTGTCTTCTTGAACAATACATCTTCGAAGTATATTGTGCGACTAACTTTACGAATCCTAAGAGTTTTTGTTTCATAAAGCCTTTAGTTTTTGGAGCAAAATCGATCTTCTTCTGGTGCTCTTTGATTAGTAAAGTTCAGTTGAATCAAACAGGCTAGAAAAAAGAAAACAATCAGACAAACAACAAGTGTTAAGTAAATGAAAATTGTTCACACATCTGTTTCACACTCTGAAAGCAGTAAATTAATGTTTGGATCTCATTCTTTATTTGCATGTATATACATAATAAAATGTAACCTTGCACAAGCACGTTCACCGAGGTCGGCAGATAAAGAGACAGTACGGTAAAATCGTGACCTTTACAGAAGTCGAATATTAAAGGTTGTTTCTACGTATAAAATGCATCTTATATATACCAGATCTATCTGCATGTTTACAAATCATTCGGTAAAGCGTAAAAATTATGTTTTAGTCTCGTTCAGACAGCTTGTTCAGATTTATCTGTCCTTATGTAATGGAAACACTTATTTGAAGGCTAAAAGTCAGCTATCATCAATATGCTGACAATATAATATTGATAAATATTAAAACCACGTTAGTGCAAACATTACAACCAATATATTTATTTTTCTTCCTTCTCCATTTACAATTTTTACTCTTAATCTGTCATCTGCCAAAAGGATAATTTTACCAAATTTTCATTGAAATACTTTCACGTTTATAATATTATTGTAGATGGCCAACAATGAAGATTTTACGCTTTACTGCAAAATATCTGGTCCTAGCTATAGCCATCACTAAACTTTTATCGTTTCGCAGGCGGAAACCTCAAAATCTAACACCGCCTGTGAGCAGTGACTCTACCAACTCCCTTTCGCCGCGCGCGTCGCCCGGCGGGAAGAGGCAGAGTGCCGTCAGCGGGGTGGTGATCGCTCCTAGCGCGGACGCGGTTGAACCGCCTGCAGCCAAGAAACAGCGGATCTCGCACTACCGCCGGCCCTCGCCGCCGTCTTCGGGCTATGCCACAGGCAGCTCTGGGGCCTCTTCGGGAGAAAGACACGCCTCCGATAATGAGGACGACCGGACAAATGGTCAGTACCCGTCCACCAACCCCCTGTCGCCGCGCGTGTCGCCCGGCGGAAAGAGGCCGGTCGTTGACAACCCCGAACCGACAGCCGCTAAGAAGCAGCGCATATCGCACTATCGCCGGCCCTCGCCGCAGTCTTCAGGATACGGCACCGGCAGTTCCGGCGCCTCCTCAGGAGAGAGACATGCGTCGGATAATGAGGACGACCGCACGACTGGTCAGTATCTATCAACTATTCATGTACAGTCGCGAACCGGGATTGTTGAGCCATTTGCCATCGTTCGCAATTCAGCCATGTTATCAATGATCGATGTTACCGACTAGGTCACAGCTATTCGATTTGCATTACACGGCCAAGTTACAAACATAGCTAAGCGGCTCAACAATCCCGGTTCGAAGCTGTGCCACAAATATCCTTATTTTTTTTACTCGAATTAAAATCGTATTTATTTTTGTAGTTTTAGCTAGCACGTAAGTAAGCTACCGACCAATGTAATTCCGTGTTAATTTAATAGAAAATATATTTTTACATTTTACTGAAACATATTATTCCAATTCTATGTTTCGTTTCAAATGGAGGTTTATTCTCCAGTTAAACTCAAAATAAATAAACTATAGTAATATGAAACAATTATAATCTTTGGAATGAGGGTTAGATCTTTACTTTGTTGACAAACTAATGTTTACTCGAAACAAAACAGGATATGACTATTGAGACTTGCAGTATCAAATAACAACACCAATGTTTGTTTGTACCTTTTGCACTTGAAACTGTATACGCGCGATTTAGCAATTATTTGCCGTGTAATAAATTATTTTTAATTGTTTTTCAATATTTCATTTATTGTAGTGGTATTCGTAGTCCTTTATTAATTTATATTATGAAAAGACCATATAAACAAACATGCTTCATTCTATGAAAAGTTTACATGATGTTTCGAAGTAAGTTGAATGTTAACGATTTCAAAAACAAAAATAACTTGGCTTATCTTAAACCTTACTACATTATAATGGCTACGTAGAATACGTTTTTAGGAGGGTTGGCCTTAAAAACAACAATGATTATGATTTTGTTTGACAAAATCTACAGAATAAACATAAATAAATATTATTAGCTTTTCAGAGTACTTGACTAATTGTATGTTTTTGATTGCAGTTAAAAAGGACAACGGTTACACCCTCACCTTTAACACTGTTAAGGAAATATGCCCAAGTCCTGCAAAGGCGAACGGCTTTAGAAGTAGTCCCCCAGCGGAGCAACCTAGTATCACAGGTATGTGATATACCGTACCTTATTTGCATTTATTACTTGATTTTAGTAAGAGACAATTGAATGGTATCTACATCTCTTTTGTTGAAACTACATGTTTAATCGTTTTTGTTACAGATACACATAACATCACAACTAATACGGAAACCTTAGAAAGTGCTGACTTAACGTCAGTGTCTGAAGAGAATGTGACTGATTCTGAAGAGATTGAAAGGTAAGATGAAGTGATGACCCCATCAAACATTTTTAAAGCATATTTTGTTTCGTGTGAATGTTATTATAATAATAATATAATAATAATAATAATAATCATTTATTTGCGTTAAATGTGGTTAACAAAAGTTCTTAAGCAATATATTTTAAAAGGTTCACACATTTAGCTGAATTACAGCATGCAAAATACACCTTAAATCTAAAATCTCTTATGGCATGCAAAACAGTACACAAACTTGAATAATAGAGATGTCTGTGAGTTGAGCGCAAGTAAATATTATTTTATGTTAGGAAATCAATGCAATTAAAAAAAAAATGTCAAAATACGAAATAAATATGTCACTAGTTTTTTATATTATCGCTAAAGAATTCATTTAATGAATAGTAACACTTTTCAACTAACCATGTCCTAACACATGTATGGAATTTATGCCCAACTAGACCAGTTATAGATTTTGGCATTGTATTATAAATATTGCTTAGCATATAATAGGAGTTTTTTTTAAACAGGCTCAGTTTAGCTACAGGTAAGTTCAAAGGTTTTTGCGTAATTGTTCGCTTATTTACATTGTTCTTAATTAGAAACAGATCCATGTGTTTTTTTACAAAAGTACATGCCTCTAGAATATACAAACAAGGAAGTGTCAGAATTCTATGTTGCCTAAATACAGGTCTACATGAATCTAAAGGCTTCATACCAAATATCGCTCTTATGCAGCGCTTCTGTGCTATGAAAACCTTAGGCACATCTGATGAGTTGCCCCATAATACAATTCCGTATCTGAGGGTAGAACACACGTATGCGTAATACACTAGCAAGGCAGTTTTATGCGAAGTTACAAGTCTTACTTTTTTGATGGCAAATACAAATCTATTAATTTTATTACAGACTGTCTTAACATGCTCTTTCCAATCACAGTGCTCGTCTACATAAATACCCAAGAAATTTTGATGTTTTACTTTCTCTATTGGTTTCCCGTTACATTTTATATTAAGTTTCAAATCTTTCGCCTGCCTGGTACGAAAGCAAATATATTTAGTTTTGTCTGCATTTAGAGTTAGATTATTTCTTGTTAGCCATTCTACCGTTTCATCCGAGACCTTATTTAAAGTTTCATTATAATTGCCTCCATCTTGATTTTCTACAATGATAGTTGTATCGTCGGCAAACATAACTGTAGGATGTCGGACTGCGCGAGGTAGGTCGTTTATATAAATTATAAACAGTAAGGGTCCCAAAATACTGCCCTGTGGCACTCCGAACTTATTTTCTCGTGTTGAAGAAACAAAATCCTCTATTGTATTTGTTGCTTCATTTAATTTGGTTATTTTTGTAACCTGAATCCGATTAGACAAGTAACTTTGTAACCATTTCTCTGCTAGGCCACGAACACCATAACAATGCAGCTTTTTTAACAGTATATTGTGATCTACAAAGTCAAATGCCTTGCTCATATCCAGAAAGAGAGCAACAGTTGGCCTTTTATTATTTATATTATTTATGACTTTTTTCATTAGAGTAAAAGCGGCTAAGGCTGTAGATTTATTTGGTCTAAACCCGTTCTGTTCTATTACTAATGTATTATTCTTATCTAGAAACTTTTGTAATCGGGCATAGAAAACTTTTTCAAATATCTTGGACATGACAGGTATTAATGTAACAGGTCTATGATTACCCATTTCCATTTTTGGTCCTTTTTTATAAAGTGGTTTAACTACAGAGAATTTTAATTTATTTGGAAATATGCCTTGCTCCAAAGATAAATTTATAATATGACACAATGGTACCATCAAATGTTCAGCTATATTTTTTAAAGCTTTCGTACTAATTTTATCATAACCAACAGAAGAGGTGTCGCGTAATGACATTATTATTTTCATTATTTCCTGTGGGGTCGTTGGTTCTAAAAACATACTATTTATTGTATTAGGTATAAGGTTACATACATTTTGATTCGTCACATTGTTAGTATTGGTAATATTATTGCCATTATTTGTTAAGCCTACAAAATAATTATTGAATGCATTGGCAATGTCAGTTCCATTTCTAATTAAATTTGCATTCAATGAGATCGTATCAATTTGTGGTGACGTTTTTGAATTACCTATTTTTTGGTTAATAATGTTCCATGTCGCCTTACATTTATTTTGTGCTTGCCTTATATACTGATCATTACAATTTCTTTGAAGTTTAAACAAACATTTTCGTAATATTTTTGAATAATTATTATAAAACACTTTTTTCTCTTCACTTTTGCTTGTGTAATATTTATACCTAAGCTTTCGTTTGGTTTTACAACTTTTTTTAATTCCTCTTGTAATCCATGATCTCTTATTTGTTTTTTGATATTGTTTTACTTTATATTCAGGAAAACATTGTTCAAACAACACTACCAGTAAATCATGAAATATATTAAATGCTTCATCAGTATTATTTTCTATTAGAACTTCATGAAAACTAAGGCTACGAATGTAATTTTTAAATTTGTTCATGTTTTCCACGCTAAAATCGCGCTTAATTATGTACCACGTTTTCACATCGACAGCCCTGTTCATGCTTATACTTATAGATTGAGCAGTGTCGTGATCCGACAGACCAAGTCGATGCGTTCTACCTACTGCATTTTCGAAATTACTCACTATATTATCGATACAGGTGAGTTGTCTTGTAGCTTCATCAATGTGCGGTATCAAATTATGATTCGCGAACACTTCACACAAATGAATTTTCTTTTTTGAGTCTGATAAAAAGTCAACATTAAAATCACCAGCGATAACTAAATTATAATTCTGTTTTTCTAATCTGTTAAGAAGAACTTCAAGCTGTTTTATACCCGTTTGAAAATCTGAATTAGGAGTTCTGTACAAACTGATAATTCTCGTTTTGGCAGATTTAATAGTTATACCGCAAACTTCAAAGTCCCTTTCCATACTCAAGTCATTAATTATATCTAATGGTTCACATCCGATATTATTCCTGCAAAGTATACATGTTCCTCCTCTACGCGATTTTTTTCTAGAAAAATTAGCTACAAGATTATAACCAGGAATAGTGACATAATTTTCTTCCCCTTTAGTAATAAATGTTTCAGTCAGGCAAATAACATCAACGGGTAAGCTGTTTTCTTTCAATTCCAGGATGGCTACTTCCAGGTCACTACACTTGTTTAAGACTCCAGCTATATTTTGATGTATTATGCGAAATTGTGTTTTTCTATTCCTCAAGAAAAAACTCCTCTTCGTCTTCTTCATTTAAGACTTGATCGTTATTGAATCTTGTCTGATGAAATTGGTCATCTTTATCATATGTACTCGTATCATTTTCATTTTCTGATTCCTTCTTATCGCATTTTATATATTCAATGGATTCTCTTAATTGCATGAATATATGTCTAGTCCCGAAGTTATTAATGTCCCCCGAGTGTCTCCTAAACATACTGTAGTCATACAATAGATTCCTGTTTGAATCCAAGAGATAGGCATATTCATGACACTTTATGTCACGATAAAGCAGGTTATTAAAAATCTCGACTCTCCAGTTAAACAGATTAGCATCGTCTCGACATTTGTATGTTGGCGCACATATGATAAAATTAGTATGAAGCAGCCCTTGCAGTGATTCTCTTATCATGGAAATTAATGTGTAAAAGTTGGTAGTATGTTTAAAATCTTCTTCTCCAATCAAAATAATGCAATAATCATCTTTATTTAAATCATTTGTTTTTAGGTGGATGTCTTTTAAGGTTTCTTTAATTCCTACGTTAGGTGACAAATAATGACATATCAGTGTGTCCTCTGTAAAACACTTTTCAGCCATTTTACGATAATTATTCTTTTTATTGCTGCTTATTATAGTGATCTTATTAGTTTTTGCCATACTTTTTGGTGAATGTTTCTTATATTCTTGCATTGTCAAAGGCATGTTGCAAGGTGGATGTGACGCCCTGTCGGTATTTTCCATTCCAAGATTCGAATTTTCATTATTGAAACTCGTTTGCGAAGACTGCTCCTTGGTCTCACCTGTATTTTTGGTTGGTTTTGTGACTTTAGACGTAGATTTACATATTTCCTTCAGCTGCTGGATTTGCCGGTTGCATTCCGACAGTTGTTGGTTTAGCTTATCGTTTTCGACTAAAAGTTTAGTACTATAGCTATCGGCAAAATCGAGCTTCTGTTGTAGTTGTGCCATTTTAACCCTTAAGTCTTCAACTTCATCTTTATAATTTATGGTCAAATCCGGGCAACTTCTGTTGAGCGTGTCATTTCGAAGTATGGAAATATCAAATTCTTCATCGGTCAAAGAATCAAATGCATTCTGCACAGGTACATTATATTTCCTTACCGTAACGTTGTCTACAGAGCAGTTGAGCTGTTGGGGATCGCTTGACCCCTGAAGTACGGGTGTAGGACTTATTTCCCTGGGCTTTTCTTCTTGTTTTTTTATGTCCTGTTTCGACGTTGATAGTTTAGTGACCTTTTTTTTCACAATGATAGGTGTACTCGCTTTATTTGGCTGGTCTTTGTGCTTCCGACATTTAATACAAGACCACGACGCTCTGCGTTGCCTATCCATCAAGTTGTAAAGTTTTTCAGAGTGCGTACAATTAAGATCATAATCTCGTCCACATATAGAGCAAGTCAAAAAATGTTTGTCCAAAATGGCTTTCCTACAGTGAGCACACACTGGTTTTGGTGCCATTTTCAATTAAATATGTCCTCTTAATTAATAAGATTGACACTATGACAACGAACGCAATGTATCTCTAAGCAGCAGTGTAAAGCGTCTAGTTTAAACGATGCAGCAACCCGCGCACGATGACTCACGCGCCGTTTGCGCGCTGCGAGTTGTCGTAGTTTAGTTCCTCGACGGTTGGTTTATAAGTTTTGAAATGTTTTTCACTATAACGTCCAAAACACTTGGTACTTATTTATAACATTAACACCATTACAAGTATCACCGAAATTCTCGCCAGCTCCCTAATTATCGTATCTATCTAAGTATCGTATCCTAAATATTAGTATCGTCCCTTTCGCTTTACAACTTGATATGTTTCTAGGCTGATGATTAATCATAATGTCATCTAGTATCAACTTTAGCATATATATATTTTGTAGTAAACCATAAGTAGTATTTTATTTGTAGAGCACTGCAAAAGCTGACAAATACTGTATTTGTATTTAACTCTGAAGGAGGTAGCTAAAATCTACGATACGCCAATGAGGAGCCGTGTTAACGAGTTCGACTCTTGTCAGACTTCTCTATTGTTGCATTCGCGAGCATTCGTTAACTTTTAATTCTTATTCCAGGCAATATCCGCCCATAACGAGTTCGAGTACGCGGCGCGCCTACAAGAACGAGTTCGCGGAACTGTATACCGAATACCAGTCGATGTACGAGCGCGTAGCTCAGGTGGCCGCGCTGTTCACGCGCCTCGAGCAACAGCTGAAGCGCGCGCAGCCGCACTCGCCGCACCACCAGGTAATAGTCGCATCAACATCGCTCATTAACTATTGTCGTCCTTGCCCAGCTTGCCCTAACATAATTTTAGTAGTGAATCCAGACTAATGCTCTAAACCACCTCCCACGTTGAAGTATATTCGATGTGGATCAACTTTTTCTTGTCACTCGTTGCTACGGTGATGTTCTTCTGGGTCACTCTTTCAACTAGTTCAGCTAATATGATTTACTACTTCTGTCCCTTGTTGGCGGGACAAAAAAGTTATTGATCCACCCATTGAACACCATCAGTAGAATAGATTTTTTTCGTGAATCAAATTGCAACAACTTAAGCGCAGATTCTTACATTATATATGTAAGAAATTAAACGTACGTCTTTAGTATAGCATGCTACTTAATATAGCAGGCGTAAAGCGTCATATTCGAACCAGAGTTCGTACCTCGGTGGATCAAATAGAACGACACTAACGTCAGCCGTCTCTTGTTCCAGAGCATAGAGCAGCGCATAGTTGAGGAGTACAGGCGCGTGCGCAACGACGCCGCGTACCAGGCGGAGAAGCGCCGTGTCAACTATCTGCACCGCAAGCTTACGCACATCAAACGGATGGTGCAGCAGTATGATCAGCTGGTGAGCCACCGCCTTTAATAGTTACTGAGAGATTGATTTAATTGTTTTTTTTTTTAAAGAAAGTTATATTGAACTCTCTTTTGAATCATAAAAATGTTGCTTGGGGTAGATGAAATAAAACAGAGCAGTCGATGCAAGACTTGGAATTTTTGGTCTAGAATGTACGACCTGTTAAAGTGTCGCTGTAGTGTATACGAGTTAAATAGTGGTCACGAATTATTAGGTAGTACATTCCAGAGCCGTACATTGACTGCATTCAAATTAGACTTGTATGTTCCCTTTTGTTTACTCCGTAGCACTTATATTTTAAGTATCTACATTTGTTTTTCAAGTCTGTCACTCGTTTAAAGGATCTTCCAGTAAGTGAATAGGATAACGCAATATTAATCCTTTGGCATTAGCTAACCTGCATTTGTCTGTTGTTACAGCGTAACCTGAAATCGGAGCGCGTTTCCACCGCGAGCACGACGCAGGCGTACTGACACCTAAGTTATTCGCCGCCCGCCGCTCGCTGCCTATAGTACTAACAACTCAACGACCGACGCAAAACTCACAGGACAATCTATATACACATACTATAGCATCTAAGTTTTGTACGTGTCAGTGTCCCCCGAACAGTGACAGATATTCCAAGACTTGAAAGATACAGACTAAAGCAGTCCGGGTGCTCTCTAGAAGCTCACGGCCCCGTCTCGCTTCGCAACTCCCTACCGTGCCTTGTAACAGTGAAATTGGGAACGGGAGTGGCATTAGCGCACATCGGACTATAACTTAATGTACATATTAAAGTCTCATTAATGAGGACATTGCTTTTATGTTTACGGTAAGCCATAATTGTAATCAGTCCGTATGTTTTATGCTTCCTAATGTTCAGGCCGGTTTGAATTGCGGCCGTGCACTTGGAGCACTGGATCTATTTTATCGCAGTGCCATGATCATTTGCAGATTCGCAATTGTGTGGACTGAATACATAATTATTTCATTAATGATTTTAAGAGTTATTTTTATAGTTTTAACAATCAAATGTGCTATCAATTCTCATTTTCAAGGATCAACCTCCAGTTTATGTCATAATGAAGTCCTTGGCACAAGTTGCCTGTCTGCAAACTACAAGGGCACTGAGTGTAACTGTCGTCGACTTGTGGTTAAGGTTTGAGCTGTTTCCATAAGTCGCCAGTTTAATAGTCTCGGTATAAGGACTATGACGAGTATCCTAGTTTAATCGTTCTTCCATTATTTTTACACGCTCAGGCCTTAACCGTTGTACAATGTCAGACCTCATACCTTTTTTGCAACGTGTGAATATGTAAACCGTCGCAAAATAGCACTTTGGAGGGCCCACACTGAATAGATAATTGTAATGTAATCTGCATAGAGCAAGAGATTTATATTTTTAATATTAATCGTATGTAGTTTCCTATGTATAGTATTTTTTTCCGATATCCTGTCTTTTCTTTTAAATATGTATTATTTTCTTGGAAATATAAGTAAAAGTATTTTTTTATTAATGCAGTAATTTTTTCAACATTCATTAACTTTAAAAATCTCAGCATAATCATAAAATTTATCGCCATCGATATATTCAGGACGTTATTAAAACGGCATAAAACAAGAATTTAGTTATTGATTTCCAACTTGGTGCCGTATCTATCTTTAAAGCGGTATATGTTATAAATACACGGTAGAGATTCACCATTACCCATTCATGCAGTTAGTTGGCAATGACACTGAAGTGAAGCAATTTCACCAGAACTTCTTGGATGCAAATTTTGACGATATTGCTTCCATAAAATCATTTCGCATGCATTCACTTCCATTTATAAACAGAGGCCAATGTTATTTTGGTATTCGTGTCTGGATGCTTTGAGGCGCAAAGATAGTGTCGTCTTTTGGACATTCACTGACCAGACATGTATCAACCGTGTAAATAACGTTTTTTATATGTATATATATATATCTCTCTCTAGGAAATCAAATTTATTATCTACATATATAGTCCACTATTTGGTATTGTTTCGTCCACGTTTTATTCCATTCGAACGTAATTGCCGTCTAATGTTATTGTTGTCCAAATGAAATTTGCTTGTACTAAATGGTTTTACTATTATTCTTCGGAGTCAATGAGTAAATTGAATATTACTTGATTTTATCAATTTTAAAGGTCAATTTGAAATACTAACGGCCTTTCAAAACAATTATAACATCTCTTGTCACAGATGTTTTAAGTCCAGCGTCGTCCCTTTGTTTCTAAGAAATCCATCCATTTGAATGTGGAAATTCAATTTTTGTTTATAATATCGTCTTGCCTAGCTTCGTGTATATAGTACTTTATGAAAAAAGTCGCGTGTACCATCGCGTGTCGTGTTATGTCAGCATAATAATATTTTTATCTTCTATTATTAGCTTAGCCGTCTAATCGCCATACATAATAAGATCTTGTAAATATTAAAAACGCTTTAAAAATAACTCATCGTTGTCACAAAATAAACTCTTCCATTGAGATTGACGGTTATAACTAACTCTATAATTTGGAAATTAAATGGCTAAGCTATTATTTTATTTAAAACCGCATTTAAAAATGCAATTTTAGAATCTGTTTCTAATTTCCATAGAACTTACTTGTGTCCTAAAAGTTAGCAACAACCGGCCAGTGTGAAACATCCACTAGGAGTAAGAAATTATTTTGGTCCTCTTCGGAAATACCCTCCAAAACACAATAACGTCGTAGTAAATGTAGTCCGCTCGGGAGGCCAGCGCGCCTGCCTAGCGACAGGAGAACCGTCTTGCATCATTTGTCCTGATATTAACGTCCATATTTGAAAATGATTTATAGCATTAAGTCACTCTGATTTTATTGTTGAAACGGCAACTTCGTGCAAGTCCAATTAATTCAAAACGCATGTAAAACCATTCTAAACGCCAAAAGCGTCTTAAATTCTAATGTCATTTAACGTAAATACTGATACTTTCATGTAATAATGTACATAAATATATACTTCTTTGTTGTTATATGCGTATACGTATCATTATTATTCTAATATAATAAGTATAATGCGAGCAGTAGGTTTACGAAACCTTGTTGAAGGATGCTGTTATTTCGGTTAATTTCGTCAATTATTGTGTCAACTTGGCGTTGGTATTATTTCACTATGATCGTCAATTGTTTTACAAGTGCGCTAACACGGGAGCCTTCACCGCGCGGCGACATTCGAGTTATTAAGTCAATTCAAGGCGCGCGTGGCCTTTAGTTGCTCAGTTTATAGTTGTCGTTTTACTGTTTTTTTTACTCATTAAAATGCTCAATGTTATGGTCATGATATTAGATATAAAAAAATTTCGTTGGAATTTAATTTATTATTATTTATTTTCCGTCATTGTACTGTTTGAGGCCTTGAATTTCTCGAGAACAGACTTCGCGTTTTACTTATCATGACACTGCTTGCCCTTCTTACATTTTAAATGCTGAATCATCAAATCATCACAATCATTTTTTTTTTAATGGTAATAGGAAACTCAATCAAATCGATAGGAACAAACGTTAAAAATGTTATTGTTACCACTAGTTTAAGCACTCTCAATTGTTTTATTATAATATGTAATATCGGTTGGTTATTATGGATAATTATTTGGTTCTTTTCACAAGACACTGATTTCTTATGTTAGTAATTTCAGAGATGTTATTTATTGCAGTGGATATTGTGTAAGATGCATTCCATTTGTCAGAACCGTTGGTTAAGCACTGTTCATTGACGCACCTAGTACATGAGTAGTGTATGAGATCGTGAAAGTATATTTTTACAAAGATTTAATATCCTTTTGTAGACAAAAGATGGTCTGGAATCTGCATTGATGGTAACGCGGAGCTAGGTCACTGCACCAGTCCCTCGTTATCTTCGACCTAACATCGACTTCTTTGGAAGAACAATATTTTATATGAGATAAAGATATCCCTAAATGTTAAATATCGATACATTGTCACAAAAGGGAGTAATAAAATGTCAAACGTTGCTCGATTGTTACCGATTAAGAAATTAGGAGGTTGGACATAAATATATATATTATGTATTTTGTCATATTTCTTATACAAAGGAAAAGTATCTCAATGAAATATCATAGTCCAATGTACAGAGTAGACTATATTTAGAGTCTAGTGTCATCTTTTCTTAAACTGAGCTAGTAGTAAAATAGTACTAATTCCCAGATGTGTATTGTTCTTTGCGGCATGACAAACATGCCACGTGGCTCCTATTATTTGTCTGCCTCCAGTTGCTGAAGGTATCGGTCTGGTTACGTTCACCCCATTTTTAGTAACAAAGCAATGAATTGGGCCTATTTTATTATGATTCAGTATATTGTTATTGGGTGGCTAATTTGTCATGTGCAAACTTAATGCGTTATATTAATTAACATAGCTGATATTATAGCGGCTAAGGCGGGCGTTACATAAAGATGATCCTTACCTTACTTTATTTTAGATATAGATCTTTGAGTTTGCGTATTCTGATCAAATGTTATGTAAATTGACTGTACAGTGATGAGTGGAGCGTGGCCGCCACCGCCCGCGGCCTGCGCCGGACAATTCAATATGATTATGTCGTGTAAATAGAGTACGAATTAGACACTTAGGCATGTTAAGGGATGTAATCGTAGTGTTGTATTTTTATTATTGCTGCGGGGAAGTAATTTAAAAACTAAACGGCAACGGACACGCGCGGCGGCGGCCGGCTCAGCGTTCAGTCGCCGGAAACAATGCTGCGATATTCCTTGTGCCCTCGAAATATCAGTGCATGATACGAGTCGAGATGTAAAGACGATGCAGTAGTGTTATTGTGTATAGATGTGTTTATACAAGCTCGAGTCAGGCGGACAGACGGAGACTTGCCAGCCGGTTCGAGCGAACGACGACTAGCTATGAATCCTGACATCGGCTCACGTTAATTAGCTTTTAAATATTTCATCAAAATATAAAATACACAAAAAAAATGGATATAAATTTCTCGACCAAGTACTGGTTGTTTTTAAATTATTAAAATGTAAAAAAAAATTAGTGTATAAACAAAGTATAGGTACAATTTATGAATTATACTTTTCTTTTCGGCATTTGATGTAAGAGTGGAAGGGACTCGGCTTAGGTTTCGCGCAGCGCCCTCGCGCCCTCGGCCCACGCGCGCGCCCGGGCGACCCCAACCTGTCGAACCTTCTATCATTATGTTTGCAATTTTTTGCTCATGTCCTCTTCCATTGCTTTATTCTTGTTTTGTCAACAGGCTAAGTGTAATATATATAATGATTTTTGTTAAGGCAGGGTAATACAGAAATGAGAAGAGGTACTTTTATAATTTGAAATGCTTGATGATTTGTTTGAATGTTTAAAATTGAGTTGATTTTATCCATTCAATGGATTTTGTATTGTTACGAGAGAAGTCCCGATTAGTTGTTTTTTTTGTTAATTAAGTCAATTTGAAGTTCGAATGAGGCAGCAGATTAGTTTTAAACTGTCAAGTTACCACAGGAACAATAGTCAAGAGGTAGGCTCTCTTTGGCGTCGTCCTGGCCGGGCGGCCGCAGCCGCGCGGCGGGGCTAGTCAGTATTACATCAAGCAAACCGTGAGCTGGAGGGAGGTTGTGAGAGTATCGTTATAAAAGGTACCTGTTCAAAATCTGGAGATACAGACTAACTTATTTGAATGACAGATAGTTGCTGCAATGTGCATTTATGCCATCTTCATTATAATTTCGATTATGGGATCAGTGCCAAACTTTCTCTTTCTTGTTTAGCTCAAAACGATGCAATTGTTAGCATGCTTGATGAAACAGCTAAGTAATTGTTTAGTTAGTCTGCCATTTGTGAATATTTTGTTTTGATAGTAATATGTAAATCTTTTATAATATATTTGTTTACAATAAATAAATGACAACATTATAAATAAATAAAATTGTATTTTCCATTTAAACTGATGAAAAAAAATATAAAAAGAATAATATGCAATGAAATGTGTGGTTTCATTTCGTCAACATTCGACTATTGAGTGATGAAGATGTTAAATACGACTTCCCAACATTTTCGGCAAACAAAAAGTAAACTAGACCCATTTGCAAAAAACAGGCACTAATTCATGGAGTACTTCAGTATTAACAACTGGGAATGGTGTTTGATGAAAAAGAAATTAAGTTAATGTTGTTGAGGTAAAAACACTTATTTGGTTATTAAATCAAACTTAATTAGTTTAACTGGGGAATTACTCATTTTGACTCATAAGGTAACTTCAATTATTGACGTTCTCCTTTATTTAGAAAAGTTTTGGTTTGCCCGTTTTTTTCGCAAATGGGTTTATTTTTGAGTATCAAAGCTTGTTGCCTTCTTGGTTACCGTAGTGTTTTGACACCTCTCCTTTAACAGAAGGTCGAGGATGAAATTGATCAATGTCATATAAAATCGCCCAAAACTTTTAGTCACCTTGAACTACACTGATTAACGGGGTGCACGTTAAATAACATACGAAAAACAAATGAATAATAAAACAACATTAACGCATAGGTAAACAAGTTCCCACCGTAAGATACATCGCAGCTGTCTAGGCGCTTATGTACAGTCGCCATCAGGATATATCTAAACTGTTTTTGTGCGCATAAAAGTATTGCTATGCGTGTTTAGAATTTTTTAAGTACCTCGACAGTTCGGCAGGATACCTAGCGACCAAAGTGGCCAAATATATTGGAACATGCTCCTAAGCCATTCACATAGCTAAAGCCTTGTACGGGTCTAATTATTTTAAAAGAAAGGAAGCCTAAACAAAAGTATAATAAAGTGAGTTAATTTGGACACTTTCGCCGCTGTTAAGCTTGTAGGTTGTACGGTCATCTTCATATAGTACAGTCAGCGTCATATAGTATGGGACATCCAAAGTAACCAAAAAGTTCGACACACCATACTATTTCTATGGTGTACCGAACTATTTGGCCGATTTGGATGCTTCAAACTATATGACGCTGACTGTACCTATGTATGGAACATCCAAAATTTCGGCACGCCATACTGTATCTATGTACTGGCGTGGAGAGAAGTGGTTAAAAGTTCTGTATGCATCGAGAGGTTTCAAACAATTTAGATAGATAAATAGATAGATACAAAAAAATCACAACAAACGCGTAGGTATACAGCAGAAATTCAGAGGAAAGATTACATTAAAAAATATTAATTTAAAAATATGCACTTACATAATATTTATATTACATGACGCTGACTGTAGGTACTACACAATTGACCAGTGGCCGTGTTAACTTCAAGAGCAGTGACTGTACCAAGGATATAAAACTGTAAGTATATTTTAAAGTACTATTATTTAGTACGATTATTCTATGCCGTGTCTGTGGAACCGTGCAAAAAACAAACACATAAAAATCAAACAAAGTGAGACTGATAGATTGATGAAGTGTATTTGTTTTATTTTTATTTTGTACAATAAAGATTATATTCCGAAGTTAGGAATTCAAAGTTCATATGGTGCCGTTGCGCTCACACTTATGGTCATTAGTAGGAGAATGACAGAGACGGAAGAACCACAGAATAGTTACTACGACAATAAATGCTCTACCCACCCCACAGAACAAAGAGAAAATAGAATTGCGATAAGTCACATTCGCTAGGGAAACCGGTGTCGGCAACATCGACAGTTTACCTTAAAATCTTGGTCTTCACATTTCTTAAAAAAATAGAATAAGTTCTAAATCGGCATTATAATTAGAAATTTCCACCCGCAGAATATTGCTAAAAGTCCAGTGTACTGTACCGCTCAGAAAAGACGGCATAGCGCTCAGAGTTATCTGGGGGCACGGCAGTGCCCCCGCCAAGTCGAGCAAAAAAAGCGGCACGGCCGTACCATCCTTTTCTCGAAGCAGTTCAGGCCATTTTCGACCCCCCTTTAACTTCGTTGTGGATAAAACTAGAAGCCTGAATTTTCTGTAACCAAGCAGGCATTGTATAAACACTGTATATTTCAAATTTCATTCAAATTGAACCAGTAGTTTAAGAATTATAACTAGTCAAAGTTTCTTAATTTTGTCATTTTATTATATTAGTAACAGCCTTCTAAGCGTGTTTTTTTTGTCCATGGGCTTGTAGTCTATATGTCCATGGTCGAAATTGCCGGCTGTTCACTTCACAGCTGTTACTTATTTTTTATTATTATTCATCCCTTTTGGGATAGGCAAAGGAAACAGGTTCCATAGAGCCAATTACAACTGTTACCTGGCGGTTGAATAATGTAGCTGAAGCTTAAAATGCACCTCGATTTTTTAAAGCGGCAACACTGTATCGATGCGTCACTTTTCTTTCTGCCCCTCCCTACCCCGTCGCCCCGTACCGTGTTCCGTTTGTCAAATTGCAGCTGTATGAGCACTGAACAGCTGAATTATATCGTGAATTACGGCTAACTTGTTGGCATTTTATATAAAATAATTATTTAAGACGACATGGGAGACTCCCTTGACGGGAGCGAAAACACGCCAGAGGCGCAAAATGTCGTTGCGGTGGAGTTTCAAGACTTCGCGAATTACTTGCGAAGAGCCGCAACGGTACTTTTACCTGAAGACGACATAGTTCCGCCGGCGCTGAATGCTTCACTGGATGACAAAGTAAACCAGGACTGCATTAGGAAGTTTATTTCAGACCCTCAAGTATCGTCATTGTATGTTCAGCGGTTCTCTTCCAAAGGTATCGTCTCCACCCATTATTTTCTTATTAGCATAAATTCCAATAGCAATATTACTCACGGGAGTAACTCAATGAAATATCGATTATTGTATCTTTGGCATTAGAATATTGTTAAAGTTTTGTATTTTTTATTATACAGAAGATGACAATGAGCAACCAACTGAGGGTGAGGAAGAAAAAGAAGCTGTCACCTACCAAATCAGCACTGAGGTAATCAGAAAATTACTGACAACTTACAAAAAGTGTACAATGTATGATATACTCTGTAACAAAATGTTAGCAACTTTAAATATTATTTTATTTCCACTAACTTTCTTTAAGTTTCTGCAATGGCTGCTAGTACAAAAGCGTTCAATATTTAAAATGGGCAAACTCAGGTGTATCAACACCTAACATTTTATTTAAATCAATTGCCTATGTAGATAATAATATATTTTTTTAAAGGTTTGTGTATTAGGTCAAAAAAATAATTTGTTCCTTTTTTCTTTTGTAAATGTATTAAGTATCTCATTCTATACTATTAAATTAATAGGTACACTTCACTTCCCCCCGAGTGGCTGCATTTGTGTGCATCAAGCGCGGTGCAGTCATTGAGGCTGACAAGTCCATTCACAGTCAGCTACGTCTCATCAATTTGTCAGATGGCTCTCCGTACGAGACCCTTCACGCTTTTATCAGCAAAACCATGGCTCCCTTCTTCAAGAGTTATGTGAAGGAAAGCGGCAGAGCCGACAGGTAATTTCATCTGTGTTAACATTTTTAGTACCTACTCCAAGACCAAAGATTTTCTTTTTTTTGTAATTACTTTTGTCTGTGGAAATTTCTGTGTGTCTAATAATAATTATTAAATACTTATAAACCAAAATACCTACTTTAATGTTTTAAATTTTTTCATTTAAAAAAGCAGACTGCAGACAAAACATTTCATTGAAAAGAAGAAAACCAGCCCTGAAATTTTTGCAATAGAATTTATTGGAATTAAACAATGTTACAGCTAGCGGTGTCAATTTTTTATCTATGATTTGTGATTTGTGATCTGCTGTAATTTTATCTAGAAACTCATTCTTTAGGAAATTATTTTTTAGCACTTACTTTTTTCATTTTAGTCACATTTTTGTGTATTAATAAATACCCTTCTTTGTTTCGCGTGGTTGATAAAAAAGAAGTTGCATGTCAAGCAAAAATCTTTTTTAAGGGACGGAGACAAGATGGCACCCTCTGTGGAGAAGAAAATAGCTGAATTAGAAATGGGTCTGCTCCACCTACAACAGAACATTGACATTCCTGAGATTACCCTCCCAGTACACCCCATTGTGGCTGCTGTCATTAAAAGGTAACACCATGCTGTATGTGAAAATTTCCCTCATTGCAGTTTGACTACTGTGTCCACCGTCTTATTCACTAATCCCGTCGCCAAGCAGCAGTGCTAGCGTTACTGTTCCGGCGTGGTTCGTAGCACAGCCGGAGAAATTACTGGCACATATTCTATCTTAGCTCTAGGCTAGCAACTCTGGTGCTAATATAATAAAGTGATTAAGAGTTTTCCATTTAATTATTTATTTTTGTAATGGCTAAAGCATCCATTTCGAAGTAAAGAATAATTTATTTTCCTAAATATTTAGGGCAGCAGATGAAGGGCGAAAACCTCGCGTCGCCGATTTCGGTGACAAAGTGGAAGACTCGACTTTTCTTAACCAACTTCAGAATGGCGTCAACCGCTGGATAAAGGAGATACAGAAAGTCAGTAGTGAACAAATAAGTTACCAAGAATAAAGCCTGTGTATTGTTTTTTATACATTTTTTTTATTAGGTCACCAAATTGGACCGCGACCCTTCCAATGGGACGGCGCTGCAAGAAATCTCGTTCTGGCTAAATCTTGAGAGAGCTCTCCATCGCATTCAAGAAAAGAGAGAGAGCATTGAGGTAGGTGGAATTACAAATTTCACAGCTCCCGCGCGATGGCGATATCCGTATTCTACAGATACTAAGTTGTAGTTAGGAACAGATCTTCTGTATCCAGTCTTATAAATAATTAAAAGTTCATAGATCTCTTTTTCATCATTACATCAAAAGATAAAGTAAAAAAAACCTATTATTATAATTGTGAGTCAAGTATTTTATATTGTAGTTTTGTAAAACATGTTATGTATTGTGATTTCACCTTCTCGCCCCCAATCACGCTACCCTAGGCTCTATCTACCCTGTAAGGCATGAAGACAAGATAATATTGTGTCTATAATAAAATTCTAACATCTTTATAGGTGGCGTTAACTTTGGAGATCCTTAAATACGGCAAGCGTTTCCACGCGACGGTGTCTTTCGACACGGACACCGGGCTCAAGCAGGCGCTAGCCACGGTCTCCGATTACAACCCTCTCATGAAGGACTTCCCTATCAACGACTTGCTTAGTGCCACCGAACTGGAAAGAATCAGGTTCGATTTGGTACTTTAATTAATTAACTTTACTGTGAATCAGCGCTTCTCAGTCAAATATACCTATTATAGGGAAGTCCTGCTGTTAATACACAAACTACAAACGCAAACATGATTTTGCGATCCTTTAGTGAGCTGTTTGTGTCTCTATGTTTTTGGGATATAAATAAGGTCAGGTCAGGAGTACCAGAAACCGACGAGCCTGTATGAAGAGATTGATGAATGTGGATGAAGCGAAAGAAGTATGTCAGGATCGTAGCAAGTGGAACAAAGTAAAGAGGCGTGACGGTATGTATGTATGTATACAATAAAAATGAATCCTTCCTCGAAATGTATGTACGCGCATAACTTCCAAACGATTGCACCGAATTAGATTGGATTGGACAAGGTTTGTATAAAATGAAATTTTGAAAAAAAAAATTGCAGCGGGAGCGAGGCCCCGGGCAACACCTAGTTTAATATAAAATGTAATTAAAATGATCTATTTGCAGGTTGGCAGTCCAACAAATATTTTCCCACCTTCGTAAGATTCGCTCCACTAAATACCCCATACAGCGCGGTTTGAGGCTTGTCGAAGCTATATCTCGCGATCTCGGTCAACAACTTCTGAAGGTATGACAATATGAAAATTCTCCAATTCTTAACTGTTTATAAGTATTATTTACAAAGTGCAAGAACATTGCGCGTAGAACACAGTACATTACTGGCTCATAGGGCTTTGGGTTTATAAGTGATCGATAAACCACCGCAGTGGAATGCCATTAGCGAGATGTTACTTTCTCCTGTACCTAAATAAGGCTTTTGGGGGATAATTACATGTAATTATTGTCTATTTTAGGTGCTTGGTACTCGGCGTCTTATGCACATCCCATTCGAAGATTTCGAGAAAGTGATGACTCAGTGCTTTGAAGTGTTCTCATGCTGGGATGATGAATATGAGAAGCTTCAAGGTTTATTACGGTATGTATGCTTAGCTTTTGATTTTAGGAAACCTTCGGAAAATATCAGTTTAAACCTTCTTTCAGTCTAAAAGGGACAAGTGTATTTGGGTAGGCGTGCACTATTGGTTGCTCTGAAACATAAGCTTGAGATTATAAAAGACTTTACTTCTAATTTCAGTAGTAGGTCAATAATTAGTTAATTTTGTCACCTTTGCAACAGTTCCATTTGCGCTTTCACTCTTCAACTTCATATCTGTTTTGTCAAAAATTAAAAAAAAAGAAAGTAAAAAACTCAAATACGAAGTTTTTTCATTGCAATCGCTTAAAATAATTTGACAAGTTAAGCGACAACTTTCCAAATAAATAGAAATAACTCTTAACAGAAACGAACAAGAAAATAGACGGTTTAAATCGAACTTTTAACTTTCTTACTCTTCAAACTTTCATGCAAATGCAAAGTGCGAAATCTACGTTTAATGCGTAACACTAAAAATGTTGGGCCCGGGTTTTTTGTGTGCTCGATCTACATTATTTGACCGTATGTTGTGACGGCAGTGACATCGTAAAGAAGAAGCGCGACGAGCACCTTAAAATGGTCTGGCGCGTGTCGCCCTCGCACAAGCGGCTGCAGGCGCGCATGGAACACATGCGCCGCTTCCGCCGCCACCACGAGCAGCTGCGCACTGTCATGCTTAGGGTCAGTACCTATACAGCCTCAGTTTCATTGATCGACTGGGCCTGCGCATGGGGTACGGCAGATTCTAGTAATGCATGCTATGGGGCCCGCATTCGAGGAACCGTCTTCATTGGTCGATAGGACATGTGCATCCGAAGTACGGAAGATTTCCAAAAAATAATTGGATTCGTGGTTTCACCAGTCGTTATACGGCTTCTCGAGAGTCATAGAAAGCTTTATATCGACCAATGAAACTCAGTCTTAACTGTTAGATGAACAGCTACAGCGCTTTAATTATTTATGGATAACAGACAAAACACTTCAAATGGAATTCCGTTTTTTTAATAAGCCATGTCATTGTCCTATTAGTCCTATAGCCACAACAGCGAATATTTTTCCGGCTCGGCTTGTGCGTACCTTTGTGGGCACATTTTGTCAGATTGATCCTCAATATCAGCAAAGGATGTTCTAGATTTTATCTAGCCTTTTTATTTTTACGCTTTGTATGTTCTCCATGACTTTTTGACAAATCTTTATTAAATTTCGTAACAAATGATGAAAAGTATAAGTATTAGCATTTTTGTTATTTTGACTGTTGGAATGCAGGTGCTTCGTCCGCGCGCCAACGTCGCCGCCGATCAAGGCGCCGGTGGGGAGCCAGCTCAGCCACTTTCTCTGCCCATGGACGCAGCTGATGCTAACGCTATTGCCGAAGTAAGTTTCGCTCTCTAAGTGTGAAACTATAAAACAAAAGAAAATTTTATTCCTCTCGTACAGTAACTTACACTTTACGATAAAAAAGTGAAGCAAATAAATGATGAATTTTGAATTGGTGAGAGTAGTAAAAACTAAGTTACTTACAATGTTTTCTTTTTCGAAGGTAAACCTGGCTTACGAGAATGTAAAAGAAGTAGATTGTTTGGACATTTCTCGCGAAGGCTGCGACGCTTGGGAAGCAGCCGTCCGTCGTTACGAAGATAGAATTGGTACGTAAACTAGCATATCATTGTTACTTGTATTTTCTTTTTTTTTACTACGTTCCGAGCCCGTTATGCACACCCCACACGGCAATGATGAAACCATCACATTACAGTGTCTATTTGTTTTTCCGCCCTAGGTGTTTAATGGATTATTATTGCACAGATCGCGTCGAGACTCGTATCACGGCGCACCTCCGCGACCAACTAGGCACGGCCAAGAACGCGAACGAAATGTTCCGAATCTTCTCCCGGTTCAACGCCCTCTTTGTGAGACCCCACATTCGTGGCGCCATTCGCGAATACCAGACTCAGCTCATTCAACGAGTCAAAGATGATATCGAGGCTCTGCATGAGAAATTTAAGGTACAGTGTGATTCTAACTTGTAAGCTAAATTTAAGTTTTCTTTACCAAGGATAACTACGGTGTGTAAGTAGTTGTTTTTCCCTTATTTTCGATTTGTGATTTGTCCAGGTGCAATATCCGCAGTCTAAATGCAGTAGATTGTCTCTTGTGCGAGATTTGCCGCCCGTTGCGGGGTCGATCATTTGGGCTAAGCAGATAGACCACCAACTTACTGCATATTTGAAGAGGGTGGAAGACGTATTAGGTAAGACATGTCATGAGCATCATTGTATCTTGTATTATTTTGGGTAAGATTTAACAGTTGTTTTATGTGTTAAGGTAAGGGATGGGAGAATCACATAGAAGGTCAGAAGCTGAAAGCGGATGGTGATAGTTTCAGACTTAAACTGGATACGCAAGAGGTCTTTGATGACTGGGCGCGGAAGGTAATTGTAAAATGAATATTTGAGAAAATATACAATCAATAATGTATTATACGTCCAAAACAGCGACACTGCATGAGGATCATGTTCTATATACACTGTCTCACTTTATTGTAATGTCAGTTAGCAGTAGAGCATAGAGATAGGGTAGTTAGAGTGACATCTATCTTTTTCTAGGTACAACAACGTAATCTCGGCGTGTCGGGTCGTATTTTCGCGATAGAATCCGTGCGCGCACGCTCCAGTAAAACTGGCACCATTTTAAAATTGAAAGTCAACTTCCTGCCTGAGATTATCACACTGTACAAGGAAGTACGCAACTTGAAGAATCTGGGATTTAGGTGAGATTGAAAAACAGATACGTAAAATCATATCATCAATATCATTATGAACTGAACACCCTATGAATATTGTTGTTTTGTTTCAGAGTGCCTTTAGCTATCGTCAATAAGGCTCACCAGGCCAACCAACTCTACCCATTCGCGATATCCCTCATCGAAAGTGTGCGCACCTATGAGCGTACCTTGGAGAAGGTAAGTCAACAAATCATCTTAAATAAAGAACCGAAACATAAGACACAAGAGTTTAGCACAGCTAGATAGATATCTACACAGATGATTGGCACATGACATCACCATTTAAAAAGTCCATTTATTAATTACATTGAACATATTAGGCTAGCATCGATAAACCATTGAAACATGTCAAACTTATTGTGTGACGACACTAACACGAATGCGTTTTTTACTTATGCAGCTAAATAATAGGAATCATACAAAGGTAGTTTTGTCTTCTCTGGAGCCGAAATAGTTGCATGGATGCCATCAATCGCTGTTACTTTAGATGCATTTATAAGATACTATCTATTGTATATATCATATATTTTGCTTGCGTTTTTTTATTGCACAAATTGCATTATTAGTGCGATGTCACTGTTGTACATATTTATTCTATGTAGCATGATAGACAGTAGCGATGTTAAATATGATATTTTATAGAAACTGGTCAATATTATAAAGCTCATACCATTTTTATTATTATTTCTTACATTTAGAAAGAAACTCCTACGATTCCTGAATTTTGAAGAGCTTAATGCATTTAGAACTGTTGAATTGCACCAAGAAATATTAGTGGCAAGGTACTACTAAATAGTAACCCTGGCACCATACTGAATGGAGTTCTGTTCACGTATCATTTCGGGTACCATATGCGCTTTATATTGGGCATTTTTATTCCTGTGCCTGTAGTCGTTTTTAATGGATACTTAAAAATGTTTGTGTATAGACATATTTTATATCAAAATGTTTCGAAATTGATGTCACAGAAATCAAAGAAAGGAGCAGGTGAAGCATAAATTAAGTTTCAGAAGTTCAGACCACTGGCACAGCTGTCTATATTCACTCATTATGTAAATTAATTATGTTACTGAGCATGATGCAACTCCTTTTATAATGTATGTATATCTCGACATTTAAAGGAACTTTTCACTAAATTTAATAAATACCAGTTTTCCTGCTGCTGATGACATATTAATAGAAGAAAGCCACGCTTTCGCAAAGCATGGCGTATTTTAATTTTCAGTTCCGAGACTCCTACTAGCTAAGCAAAATCCTCCCCCGTCCGTTTTCAGTCTACAAGTAAATTAAATGCGTATATGTTCGCCAGATTCGCGACAAGGCGTCTATAATCCCGCTAGTGGCTGGCCTGCGTCGCGACGTGCTGAACCAAGTGTCGGAGGGCATGGCGCTCGTGTGGGAGTCTTACAAGCTCGACCCGTACGTGCAGAAGTTGAGCGAAGTCGTGCTGCTGTTCCAAGAAAAGGTTAGAGTTAACATTTAAAACATTACGTAATTAATAATGTGTTTCAATCTTGGAAGTAGATTTTGACGTACTTGACGTGGACAGATTCACCTGAAATTTAGTAAGATTCTGGAAACCGTGTATTTGAAATAAAATAATTTATTAAGCATACCCATGAACTCTCACAATTTTTAAAAGTATATTTCTTATGGTTAAGAATTATAAACTGTAGACCTCTTTGTCGCCATCAAGTGAAATCGTCAGCAAAGTCAATTTGACTAAAGAACTGAGCCTAAAGTTCAGGTTCATTTATGTAAACTAAAACTTTAAAAGCGACTAGGTGTGTGTTTAGTGTCGCTCATTACTTGTATTGCTGCAAAGGTATTTTATTATTATTATTTGTTAGCCAAGCCTTATTGCTATGTCTCTTTACACTTAGCCCTATGCTCCTATGTAAGAAGGAAGCTCTAGGTTACCACGTCTGCACAATTTACCCTCACAATACCGTACTTCATTGACCGTGACGTCACTAGTGTATTTATCGCCCTAGGTGGAAGACTTACTAGCAGTAGAGGAGCAGATCTCCGTGGACGCTCGTTCCCTGGAGACGTGCCCGTACTCCGCCCCGAGCCTGGCCGAGATCCTCGGCCGCCTCCAGCGCGCCATCGATGACTTGTCTCTACGACAGTACAGCAACTTGCATCTTTGGGTGCAGCGTCTCGATGAAGAGGTAACTATGACATTTAGAATAGTATGTATGTACGTAAAACAATGCACAAAAAAAAACGTGACCAAAAATCAGTATATTTGGCGTCTATGTGAGAGGCAGATGATAGACCGTGATCTCTTCATCCACACATCACGATGTACGCTCGCAAACAGCCGATGGGCTATAATTATTGACTTGTTCACTTCTGTCTTCAAAAATTGCGCTCATTGAACGAGGAATCATATTACTTACACTTACTACCTTTACCCCATGTTCTATGTTCTAAAAATACTTTCTAATTTTGTATCCGAATTGATATTCTTTTATTGGCGCACGGTTAATCGCAAAGTCCTTTTGCTAAAGTTTACTAATGCCCGGATTGTATGAGCCTTAGAAGAAGTGCTAATTCGCGCCTGTATATTCGGAAACGTATTTCAAGTTGCATACGGCCTCTAGGTGGAGAAGAGTCTGGCAGCGCGTCTGCAAGCAGGCGTGGAGGCGTGGACGGCGGCGCTGCTCGGAAAGAGCAACGAGCTCGACCTGTCTATGGACACATATTCGCCCGCTGAGCCCACGCACAAACCCGGCGGCGAGCCACAGGTAACCGCTTCCTAAGAGCTTCGCTTTCGCTAGGCTTAAAACCGTCTGTTTTTACAAGCTTTCATTGAACTTTCAGTAATTTTGTTTGTAAGTTGATTTGGGTCAAATTTTGCAAGTCTAATTAAAGCGATTTACAGTAGTCGGTTTGACTTGAAACGGTATGTATACATAGTATAGAAGAAAATGAAATGGAAGTATTTAATTTAAAAAAAGTGTTGAGAAATGCTTACCAAAATCCGTAAACCAGATTGGGATATAAAAGGGTACTATCAAATGAATCAAGAAATTTTTATTTCTTGATTTTTATGTTTTACTTTTACGGTTTTACCGTTAGAAATTTAATTTCTAAATGTCTGTGAAAATCAGAACACATAGAAAAATCCGAAAAGTAAAGCTATGGCCGGGAATCGAACCCGGATCCTCGTCATTCCGTGACGCGTGCTATACCACTACACCACCCATAGCAGGTACCTCTATGTGTTCTGATTTTCACAGACATTTAGAAATTATATAAAAGGGTGTTTCACACCTGGTAAAGTGTCGAAGCAATATCGATCAAAATGCATAATGATAACGAGGTAATTCTCCAGAATAGTGCGCTCCGTCGAATTAAATGAAAAAAAAATGGGATAGTTTATTACATGGATTGACAATTCAATTTTTTTATCGAGTAATTATGTATATGTTTATTTTATAACGATTTATTACAATCTATTATTATTACGGTACGGAACACTACGGAGTATTAATGCGTTATCTTGTTTAGATCGCGCGCGTGGTGCACGAGGTGCGCATCACGAATCAGCAGATGTACCTGTTCCCGTCGCTGGAGGAGGCCCGCTTCCAGCTCATGCGGCAGATGTTCGCGTGGCAGGCCGTCGTCACCAGCCAGCACCGCTTGCAGAGCACCAGGTATTACGGGCAGGATCCAAAATAATCGCTACGAAAGTGACCTTTATTCTAGCGTAAATGGGAAAACCTCAGAAACCCCAACTGGTTTATATTATTACAAATATTACATACACATATTATACTTTGTTTACTTAAACTAAAACCACAATACCTAAATAAAACCGCCGGATTAAACTTAATATCAAATGCGGATAGATGCTCAGTTAAAAGTATTAAAAGTTTCTCAAGATTATTTTATTCCTTGCTCCCTCAGAAGAACTATAAAATGAACCGCCTATTAATTTTAGATACCAAGTGGGCGTGGCGCGTGCTCAGACCGCTACCTACAGGAACCTACTGACCAAGCTGCCGGGAGGCTCCGCCCCCCTCGAGAACGCCTACGACGCCATTGAACAAAAGACGTCGCAAGTACGCGAATACGTCGACGAATGGCTGCGGTGAGAATCTAAACTTTTACATGTGATAAAGAATAATTTTAATTGAAAATACATACATACATCACGATTTCATCCCTTACGGGGTAGACAGAGCCCAAGGTATCAATGTTAAAATTTGTTTAGTTATCAAGCGCTGTGGGATCTTCAGCCAGAAACGCTGTACGGCCGCCTTGGAGAAGACATCACTTTGTGGATCAAGTGTCTAAACGACATCAAGTAAGTAAATTTACATTTCGTAACCCAGAAACCAATGCTTAATATAAGACACCAATGTCTGATTTGGGACAAAGAAGCATTGTTTGACCATTTGGATAAGCTCACAGCGTAGTTGCATTCTCTACCAATAGACAGCCAAGTTTTCTCACTAATTGTAGTTATTATATGTATATGTGAATGTGGGCTAAGCCTCTGAATGTTTCCATAGAAAATCTCGCACAACTTTCGACACATCCGACACCCGTCGCGAATACGGGCCCGTGGTGATAGACTTCGCGCGCGTTCAGAGCAAGGTCGCGCTCAAATACGACGCGTGGCACAAGGAGGTGCTCGGCAAGTTCGGCGCGCTGCTCGGCGGGGAGATGGTGCACTTCCACGGCCAGCTGGCCAAGTCACGCTCGCAGCTCGAGCAGCAGACTATTGGTAAGTAAACGTGTATGATCGGCTAAGCATGCCCAACGCTACAGCGCGGGCCATTTCCCATTGCCAATTGTCTGCCGTCTCTCAATTCAATAAATTTCGAGTGTAGAGTAGTATACTGATGTGTACTACATCATTTACATAGCGATATCATTCTTCCAAAATTTGTGACATGACATATACTGAGAATGGAATATGGTGTTACTTACAGAGGCTGCTTCAACCAGCGATGCTGTATCTTTGATCACTTATGTGCAACAACTCAAGCGAGAGGTGCTGGCGTGGGAGAAACAAGTCGATGTCTACAGGGAGGCGCAGCGCATCCTGGAACGACAGAGGTTTTTTTTTTACACTTTACGTAAAAAACGTACTTATTACGTATAATAAGAAAACTAATGATTTAAAAAATTTTAGGTTCCAATTCCCACCGCAATGGTTGCACGTGGACAATATCGAAGGGGAATGGAGCGCGTTCAATGAGATTATGCGCCGCAAAGACTCTTCTATTCAAACTCAAGTAAGGATAACTGTTTCGTTCTTAGCAAATTTTTACTTCACACGGAGCCAGCAAGTACTACGAAGCTGATTTTTTTCGCGTAGGCTATTGCACTGAACCTTTTTACATTTGAATACAAACTAACTGGTTTTTTTTCCTACAAACAGGTGGCTTCGCTACAGCAAAAGAT
Source organism: Pandemis corylana (assembly GCA_949127965.1). NCBI lineage: Eukaryota > Metazoa > Arthropoda > Insecta > Lepidoptera > Tortricidae > Pandemis > Pandemis corylana. The sequence goes on along the minus strand of OX421866.1, from coordinate 6,187,976 downwards.
CGTGGCTGAAGACAAAGCGGTCGAGGCTCGCACACTAGAGTTCCTTACCGAATGGGAACGAAGCAAGCCGACCGACGGCTCCACAAGGCCCGAGGACGCGTTGGCTCGACTCCAAGCCATGGAGGCCAGATACACTAAGCTGAAAGACGAGAGGGACAATGTCGCTAAAGCCAAGGAGGCTCTGGAGTTGCATGATACCGGTGAGAATATTGAACTTGACCGAACTCTTTTTTCCAGCATAAAATATTGTAATCTTTAATATAATTATAATTACATAGTGTGAAAACTCATACAGTTACTCGGATCAGTTGGCCGCAGTCGTGGTATTGAATTAGAAAGCGCTTTACGACCGAATGGAATAAGTTATATACCTAAAACATATTGGGGGCCGTCCATTAATCACGAGAGGCCCAAAGGGGGAGCGGGGGTCCGAATTTTTTTTTTACACCAAATACCACAAGAAATACATTGTTTTTTTCAGAATTTAACTAACTTAAACTGTTTCTCAAAGGTTTTTTTTAAACGTTTCTACTTTGTATGTAAAAAAAATACACGTGATCTTAGGTGGGGGAGGGGTAATGCATAATCTTACCATATATAACACGGGGGGGGGGGTATGTGAGTCTAAGAAATTGCTAAAAACATCACGTGATTAATGGAGGGCCCCTTGTTAGTTGTTAATTAGATAGATACATATCGTTAGCCAATTGTGACCATTTCTTAGAGTTCCATTTCCATCCCATTAAAATCCAGTCCATCGCACTACAGAGAAACCGTCCTTATTGGCCAATTAATTATAACAGGGAGCTCAGTGAACAACGAGCGTATGACAGTGGCGCTAGAAGAGCTGCAAGATTTGCGCGGCGTTTGGTCCTCGCTCAGCAAGATTTGGACGCAGATCGATGACATCAGGGAGAAGCCTTGGCTGTCGGTGCAGCCCAGGAAACTGAGGTCAGTAATAGTGTGGAATAAAGCGAAGAACGTTGGAGTCGTGTTTCAGCTATTAAAGGTTGGTTAATATCTATTTTTTTGTAGGCAACAACTGGAAGCGATGCTCAACGAACTGAAAGAGCTACCCGCTCGTCTCCGTATGTACGACAGCTACGAATATGTTCGGAAACTGTTACAATCTTACACAAAGGTAATTTACTATTTTGTAGTAGAATTTATTTAAGTTTTTTACTAGCTTGACTTGTTGAATATACAGATATTGATGTCTATCTAATTGCGTCCTCGCACTGAAGATCAAGTGGACTAGAGCCTGCACATTTACGTTGTATAGATGCGGTCCTGCCATTCATCGCAATGAGCACACGAAATGATTTAGACAGCCGTGTTACCTCACTAGTTATTATTATTATTACACTATGATAGACCCTGTGTTATTCTGTTAAAAATAAAAACTTCCATTTTAGGTGAACATGCTCATAGTGGAGCTGAAGTCGGACGCTCTAAAAGAGCGTCATTGGCGCCAGCTGTGCCGCGCGCTCAAAGTGGACTGGTCGCTGTCGGAGCTGACCCTGGGGCAGGTGTGGGACGCGGACTTACTGCACAACGAGCACACCGTCAAGGACGTCGTGTCCGTCGCGCAGGGAGAGATGGCGCTAGAGGAGTTCTTGAAACAGGTATAGCTACCAATGCAGTGGTCGCGAGTTCTGCAATGGGACGGGCCAAACTGAGTGCTCCAGTTTTCTCTTCCAAGATACTTTATATGAGTGTCAAAGGCACTCGCTATTAAGGCCTCGTTTCCCTCAGTCGTAGATTGTATACACCCTTGAGAACCTGAGGTTACTATCGCGCCCAGTTACGAAGACGCAACATCGGAGCATTGTAAATGCGTAGCCAGCCTAGAGTGCTAAAATAAAATACCTCATCTGCCAGTAATTTCACCGTTGCTCTCCACGTCGGAACTCTGAACCGCACGTCTACTCAGGCTTAAAATAACATGGTAGTTTTTATTCAGCCAGTGTCACTACAGTGTCTATTGTCTTCTAGGTTCGCGAGTCGTGGCAGAGCTACGAGCTGGACCTCATTAACTATCAGAACAAGTGCAAGATCATCCGCGGCTGGGACGACCTGTTTAACAAGGTCAAGGAGCACATCAACAGCGTCGCTGCTATGAAGCTGTCGCCTTACTACAAGGTAAAGTGTTACGAGAGCCACCAGTCGTGGGGAGGTTAAAGTTGACCCAAACATTTCAGATTAAAAAATATAATACCAGGAAGCCATCAATTTGTATCAAATCAAATTAAAATAACCAACATAGTTATCCTTTTAATTACAGGGCTTAACCTTCAGTCTCAGTTTCATTATAGGCCAGTAGCTATCCAGTCTGTTTTCGGACAGCAGTCTCAGAACAAACTTATCTATCCACTTTTCGTCCTACTGCTACAATAATTAGCAATAAAAAATGTTTTGCTAGGTATTCGAAGAGGAAGCCTTAACGTGGGAAGAGAAGCTGAACCGTATCAACGCTCTATTCGACGTCTGGATCGACGTGCAACGGCGCTGGGTGTATCTCGAGGGCATCTTCAGCGGCTCCGCTGATATTAAGACTCTGCTGCCAGTCGAGACAAGTCGCTTCCAGAGCATAAGGTGAGTTGAGTACTATAAATGCTCAAAATTATGGTAACTAGCTTCTTAGCAACTTTTAACATGTTTACCGGTATTCCTCGGGAATTATGCAATTTTTCCATAATAAAAAGTAGCCTATGTTTTAATATAGAGACCTAGCTATCTATGTTCCCAATTTGATCCAAATCCGTCGAGTCGTTTTGGCGTGAAGAAGAAACAAACATACACACTCACATCCTCACACACTCGCATTTATAATATTATCAGGATTATTTTAGTGACATCCTATAGACTCACTTGCACATTTAGGGTGGCAAACGATGAGTATTGGACTGTTGATCTGCTGCTGCCCTCTCAGTTTCGTTTAGATAGAGAACTTCGACGTTCTCACTTCGACAGTCGACTGATACTTAACTACCGTCGTTACTTCGAAAAAAATATTTTCCCAAAATTTACTTTATAGCTCAATTTAGTTTATACATCGACCGTTTAAATGAGTCCTCACCTCTCTGCCGCCCGCACCTCTCTTGGCCCGCTTTTTAGTCCCACACCGCGCGGGCGAATCGGTCTATAAGTACTTATCGTTTTTGAAGGCTGTTACGTTATATCCTTTGCGCGGTTCAGTCGCTTCAGCAGACAAACATTTCTTCTTGTAACATGATGGTTATTTTTATTAACAGTTCTGAGTTCCTGGGTCTCATGAAGAAGGTCAGCAAGTCGCCGATGGTTATGGACGTGTTGAATATTCCCGGTGTGCAGCGCTCTTTGGAGCGCCTCGCGGATCTGTTGGGCAAGATACAGAAGGCACTCGGCGAATATCTCGAGAGGGAGAGAAGCAGCTTCCCAAGGTAATCAAAAGAGATCATACAGGACATCGCTTATAAGATTTAATTAATTTTAGGTTTTTGATGACATTGATTTGAATCAGATACTGAACGGCTACTAAGCAAGCACGATATTTTTGTGCTGGTCACATAGTGCGTCCTTTTCCTACTAGATCCGACTGAAAGAGACGCACTAAAGAGTTAATGAAGAAACTGCAACCACCCATTCTTGATCTCCACATTTTCTATTAGCGGGATAAAAAAATCATTTTACCGATTATTTTTAACAGTATAATTAGTACAAATTGATCTGTTGATCAAAACTTGAAGTGTTCAATTTGTAATTACAGATTCTACTTCGTGGGAGATGAGGATCTGCTCGAGATAATTGGCAACAGCAAGAACATTGCTCGCCTACAGAAGCACTTCAAGAAAATGTTTGCTGGCGTGGCCGCCATTATTCTTAACGAGGACAACACTGTCATTAACGGCATTGCATCACGCGAAGGAGAAGAGGTAAGATAATGTATTCTTAGAAGCTTAGCGCGAAGTGGACATTCCTAACGTTGAATAGGTATCTCTAGTGTGAATATTAAGGAGAAGCTAATTCCAATACTTCGTATATGCATATCCATATTAAAGCTCATCTTCCTCTGTTGTCTCGTAGTAGCTTTTAATCATGGTAGGCCATTCGACCTTCTCTACTCACGAAGAAGTATACGGTTACTTGAATATTCATTGTACCGTGATTGACTTGTCAATTGTTCTTACAAAACTTTTAGGTTTACTTCCTGACGCCGGTGTCTACCATAGAGAACCCAAAGATCAACTCCTGGCTGTCTATGGTGGAGCGTGAAATGCGCGTAACTCTGGCGTGCAGACTCAAAGACGCCGTCGGTGACGTGAAACAGTTCAAAGATGGAAACGTCGACCCTCAGAAGTTCATCGATTGGTGCGACAAATATCAAGTAAGTGCTTATGGACTGATATTGATGCGAAAAGAATAAAATTAATGATGATGACGACAAATTAACAAATTTTGTTTTTCAGGCGCAAATTGTGGTGTTGGCCGCGCAAATCCTTTGGTCGGAAGACGTGGACGCCGCTTTAACAAATGGCGGCGGTGATGGCTTGAAGAAGGTTCTGTCGCATGTCGAAAACATGCTCAATATACTCGCAGACTCCGTTCTGCAGGAACAACCGCCGCTGAGGAGAAGAAAACTGGAGCACTTGGTAAGATACTTAGAATGGTACGTTTCCTAAACAATGCAGATAGATTATTTACCACAACTTGTATATAGAAAATGTGCCAAACAACGGGCGAGAGCTCGAAAGTTTCCAAAAACAAACTTAATAAATGAGCGAGAAATGAACTCTTTTTGAACTTATTTGGACATCTTTCGTGTTTCTCTTAAACTGTTAAACCTTCGCATAACTCAGATCAATAAGCTTATTCGAAGCAGCTTAAACTTAATTGCTCTAATTCTAAGTTCTTAACATCTAATACACATACTGATTACAGATCAACGAGTTCGTCCACAAGCGCACAGTGACGCGTCGCCTGATCGCTTCTGACGTGAACAGCGCCCGCTCGTTCGAGTGGCTATGCGAAATGCGATTCTATTTCGATCCGAGAAACAACGATGTAAGTAGAAGTGTACTAGCTCACACCTACAGCCTCTTCTTATTTGAAATAGGGTAGCAAAAGAGCAAATAGGCCACGCGGCGGTAAGTGAGCACCCCCCTTGGCCGCATAAAGATACGTTCCCAGTCTAGGGGACTAATTGTTTTTTTTTTCTTTAAATGGGCCAGCCATCAACCTGTCTAGATAACCTTGTAAATGAGAAAACTTGTAGCGTAAATCATGTTTTTTTTTTCATAGGTCCTCCAACAGCTTACGATCCACATGGCCAATGCGAAGTTCCTTTACGGCTTCGAATACTTGGGTGTGCAAGATCGTCTAGTACAGACTCCACTTACGGACCGGTGCTATCTTACTATGACGCAAGCACTGGAGGCTAGGCTTGGTGGATCGCCGTTCGGTAAGCATTTCAAATTTAACCATCTACTGTCTATATACTAATCGATGTATTATGCGACTGCAACATACCTTTAGATAGTCGCATGATACTTAGATTAGTCCTCAATTTAAGTGGGGCGTGTATACTCCACAATGCATTAACTACGTTCAAAATAAAACTTTTCGTCCAATGATTTCGTAGTTTTGTTATAAATTGCTTATCAACTCTCAGGTCCGGCTGGCACGGGTAAGACCGAGTCTGTAAAAGCTCTCGGCAACCAACTCGGGCGCTTCGTGCTCGTCTTTAACTGCGACGAAACCTTCGACTTCCAAGCCATGGGCCGCATCTTCGTCGGTCTTTGCCAGGTACACATTCATTTCAGAAATGAATCATAATATTGAGACAGCGTTACTCAATTGTTGCTCAGTATCAGTAGTCAATTTTTTTACCCAATTCCTAGAAACAGTTTTTCATTATGATTGGTTTTAGGTGGGCGCCTGGGGTTGCTTTGACGAGTTCAATCGTCTGGAAGAGAGAATGCTGTCGGCGGTATCGCAACAAGTGCAGACCATTCAGGAAGCTCTCAAGAGCCATCAAGAAGGAGATAACACTGGTAAATATCTATACAATGCTTGAAAATAATTCCATCATGTGATAAACCTGTATACTTATACAGCATTGAAAACTTCTAGGGCCTTGCGACTTTGTCGTTATCTACTGTCTGCGTGTATCCTATTGCCACCACCAAAATAGTTCCATATATCACTTTACCTTCCTTTTCCAGCCAAGTCCATAACTGTGGAGTTGGTAGGCAAGCAAGTCCGCGTGAGCCAAGACATGGCAATATTCATCACGATGAACCCTGGCTACGCTGGTCGGTCCAACCTACCCGATAACTTGAAGAAGCTGTTCCGCAGCTTGGCCATGACTACGCCGGATAGACAGCTCATCGCCGAAGTCATGTTGTTCAGCCAAGGTTTCAGGACTGCTGAGAAACTGGCTTGCAAGATCGTACCATTCTTTAAGTGAGTCTGACCCATATGTTTGAGAAACTTTAAGAGCGTAATGGCAGGTTTTTTTTGTAAATTAATTGTGAAATCTTTGCAGGCTCTGTGACGAACAGCTGTCGAATCAGTCTCATTATGACTTCGGTCTGCGAGCTTTGAAATCAGTGCTTGTTTCTGCTGGTAACGTCAAGCGTGATCGCATTCAGAAGATCAAGGTATTAATGTCGCATTTACCGAAATCTCGTATTTGTTCCTAGATGTCTTAGAATTATCCTGAAATATTTCAGCAAATGGTTGTGTTAGTTGCCGCGCACTTTGATCAACGACCAGTGGATGGAAATTAAAAATCCTTTATACTTAATAGGGCTGTGTTCAATCAAACTAACTTAAGCGTCTGTTGAAGTGTTCCGGGTTCATTTTAAGATAGTGTTAGGTATATTTCACACTATTAAAATTATTTGATTAGGAAAATCTTATTGAACGCGGCACGGAAGTGCCCGACGAAGCTTCGATTGCCGAGTCTCTGCCGGAGCAAGACATCCTGATCCAGTCGGTGTGCGAGACGATGGTGCCCAAACTGGTGGCCGAGGACATCCCACTGCTCTTCTCGCTGCTCAACGACGTGTTCCCCAATGTGGGATACACCAGGGCCGAGATGACTGGTGAGTACTTCTAGGAGTATTTCACGTTTTTGCTTATAAATATAAGTCCAATGAATTCAGTGAGACCTCTTTGAGAGAAGCAGTCTTAAAACTACGTTTTTATGTATCTCCACTGGACGTAGATTCTTGTGTTCATTTAGTTATACTAAGAATGCAAAATACATTGTATTTGAGGAATATTTGATTCGGTTTGAAACCATGATATGTCGACGTAACGTTTGTAACTTGCTCCTTCCAAATTGTTTTAAAAAAAATATTAACATCCGGTTGGAAAGACCCTATTGACAAGTCAGTCACTTAATAATGAATGATCGTTGGTAGGCCTGAAGAATGAAATTCGTGCTGTCTGCGCCGAAGAATTCTTAGTTTGCGGCGAGGGAGACGAACAAGGTTCTACCTGGATGGACAAGGTATATTCATATTAGCATTTGCCAAACAAATAACTGCAACCAGTTTGATCGTGGTGGCTAGTGAACTGGTGAAAGATAAATATCAATTTAGAATGAATAACAATAACAGCTCCCGAAACGTTCATGTTTCAACCGGTCACTGATCTCATGCCACTAGAGTTATCATCCGCACCGTTTGATATATGAATGTGATTCATCTCGTTTGCACTCTGATTTGAATATTTATTTAGATGTTTATCATAACCGATGGTGACGGTGCATTATTACATTTAACTTTGCAAATGACCATTAACATTATTGAATAATGCAACTTTAACCCCATGAGTACCCATAACAATTGAAATAACATTTGCTTTATCATGAATATTTTATTATTTATGTTTTGATTGCGTTTTCTAATGAATATCAAGTTACACAAAGTAAAGGAAGAATTTACGTTCCGTTTTCGGCGAATAAAAACGCTACCAAAGTTTTGATTTATAATAACGAGTGAACAATAAAATTATTTAGGCCTCAGTTCACACGGATTATATATTATTCTGACAACTTCCATCTCAAATTATAAGAAGGCAAATCTAAATTATTTGAAAAAAGAAATGTTTTTTTTAGAATACAGTTAACAAGTTATAGTACAGTCAGCGTCATATACCCTCCAACCCCCTTCGGGCACTTATGGTTTTATACATTTTTAGGCATTAAAGCTTAGAAAGTAAGCTTTTATGCACATAAAATAGAAAAACCATGGGTGCTCTTTTTTTTTGCAAGGGGGTGTAGTTTGAAGCATCCAATTCGGCCAAAAAGTTCAGTACACCATAGAAATAGTAGGTATGGTGTGTGGAGCTTTTAGGTCACCTTTGATGTTTCATACTATATGACGCTGACTGTATATACAATCTCACTGTGTTCTGCCTCATAGGCATGCAAAAATTTAGTATTATAAATAAATATTTATTAATAAATAAAGCTCTGTTAGCTTACTACAGAATAGCTAAAATTTAGTAAGATCAGATCCATGAAACATTAGAAAGCGCAATCCATGCCGTGTATCAATCATACATACGGTAGAACGTGAGTGTGAATGCATATGCGTTTCCATGCTAACCGCTAACGGCACGTAGAGGCGACAGCAGCCATCGCGAGAGCATCACAGCACGTGGATCGAGAAGGTTAGTCCGGTCCTGGTGTGTGTGTGTGTGTGTCGGGCTCTTATAAGTTTACAGGTCTTGCTGGTGAATTATTTCTTTGTCTCTCAGCGTCAACTAATGGCAATATAATTTTATAATTGTGACTAACTTTGTTAGTCTGATAAATAATAATAATTATGATATTCGTAGCATATGACTTGAGTTTTAGCAGTTTCTGTTTTTTCTTAAGTTGTTTTCTGTATGTAAAAAATGTTTCGTAAATAGTATCTTTAGTGATTTTCCCCCGTTTCTGTGCTTGTCTGGGCAAATTAAATTGGAGTTTTTTTGCCGTACCTATATGAGTTACCAAAATTTACTCTCACTCTCACAGATATTCACTGTTGTTGTTTCGATATTTGTTTTTGATAAATGTAGATAGGTACCCTAAATATAATATCATAGCACCTGCTCACTATCACTTTTCTGATGTAAATACATAGCTAACTACATTACTATAACATACTTATGCACTTTTATTTCGATTTGTTCGGCATTAGAAAAAAGGTTAACAACTACGACCTGTTTTTTGGTCTAAAATAATTTTACAAAATAATGAACAGCAGCTCAGAATTATAGTCATTTATATCTTATAGTTTTACAATTAACATAAGATGTACATTGAATTAGCGTTTTTCAATATAAGGACAGGTCAAAATTGTTTGCCTCTTTCTTATCTACAAAAAAACCTATTCATTATTGCGGGTAGCTCTACACACAGGACTAAAGAGTAAAATAACAAATTGCACGATCAGAATGCCGTAGACAAGACGACTACTCCTAACGTAAACAGTGTGTAAAATTCTATCTTTCCTCTACATCTTACGTATGAAAGCGGGATATAATTCCACAAGCGTCATCCAGTGTCAAGGCTTCTAGCATCTTGTCTACTGACTCTGTTATGCAATTGGTTATAATGTGACAATTTCTAACCGTATTGTTATACTTTAGGTCCTCCAACTATATCAGATCTGCAAACTGAACCATGGTCTCATGATGGTCGGACCGTCTGGCAGCGGCAAGTCCACCGCCTGGCGGGTACTGCTCAAGGCTTTGGAAAGGTAACCGTGGCGTTAAAATAAGTATTTATGAAACAGCCGACCTAAAAGAAAAAAACAAAAGCAAAACTCTAGTTTGGAGTGAACACATTTGGGTGAATCGTTTCTTAAATGTTATCATTTTGGTTTTAGGTTCGAAGGTGTCGAAGGCGTAGCACATGTGATAGATCCTAAGGCGATGTCGAAGGAGTCGCTTTATGGTGTTCTTGATCCTAACACTCGCGAATGGACCGATGGCTTATTCACACATATTCTCAGGTTAGTTTAGTTCTCAGGCAAAAAAACTATTTCATCAACAGAGCTGCTGCGTCTCCTATTTTTATCGTGCTAAAATTTAGAGTTGGTAAGTTTTGTGGATGGTGATCTTTTTTTGGTGTAAATAAATACAGTCGTGCTGTGTTATATTCTAAATAATGTAATGGTGGCACGTGGCCTGGTCAAGGACGTGGTCTGGGTTTTTATTAATAAAAATATTGTAAAATTTAATATTTCTTTATAATAGGAAGATTATTGATAATGTCCGTGGTGAGATCAACAAGCGACAATGGATTATATTCGACGGCGACGTGGACCCCGAGTGGGTGGAGAATTTGAATTCGGTGCTGGATGACAACAAACTGCTAACGCTGCCCAACGGCGAGCGGTTGTCGCTGCCGCCCAACGTGCGGGTTATGTTCGAGGTAATTTTTATATTTAACCTTGTTTTTTTATCAATAGTGTCAATTAAAATATAGGTGCATCTATCTTGCGCTCTAAAAATACTCGCCAACGATTTTAAGGATCGACCTCACGAAAGAACTCAATCGACCTCAGTGTCACGTCAATCGGTAACGCATTTATTGCATCGCGTTTTAAATCCCGCCGGATGATATCAGCCCACAAAAACGCCACCTAATTACTTTGTAGATTTTAATGTCGCCGTGTTTTTAAGCATCGGCGTTTTCGGCTCTTAGATTATTAAAACAGTATAATTTACATGTTAATTCTCTGAAATATTTATTCTTATAATAGGTACAAGATCTGAAATACGCAACTTTGGCAACTGTGTCGCGTTGCGGTATGGTGTGGTTCTCTCAGGACGTGCTAACTACTGAAATGATCTTCGAAAACTACCTATTGAGGTAAATAGTTACACATTATTCTGCAGTATGTTCCTACTTAATACATGGAGACGTGCGAAAATTATGTTTCGTTTTACAGATTGAGAAATATACCTTTGGAGGATGGCGAAGAAGACTCATTCAGTATCGTAATGGCCGCTCCAACTGCCGGCGGCGATCAAAATGCCACAGAGAATATACTCTCTCCAGCTTTACAGGTATGAATACATGTTAAATTTTGACTTTTTTTATATTAAGCATAGGCCACGGTGGCATATCTAACAGCGATCACTTCGACGACCTAGTGAATGAAAAAACGAACAGCTGTGCCACTTGTCATATCACAACACTTACGCCTGTAAGCTTTAAGTGTAGTCTTGGTCTACCGTTTAAACAAATAACATTAACTAATTAATTGACATCTTTACAGACTCAACGAGATGTAGCGATGATACTGCAGCCTCTGTTCTTCGGCGACGGTTTGGTGGTGAAGTGCTTCGAGCGCGCTGTGTCGCTTGATCACATTATGGACTTCACTCGCCACCGCGCACTGTCCTCTTTACACTCGATGCTGAACCGTGGCGTCAGGTGAGAACATACCTATTACTTATGTGATTCTACTAAAACTATAACTACGAAACGATTTTCGGGTGCACGTAAATTTGCATTTTATCAATCTGTCAGCTCTTCCACTAAAGTTACCGTTTAGAAGAACAAATATGTAATTATAGATTTGTTTCAGGAATATTCTGGGTTACAACCGTCAACATCCTGACTTCCCCATTACGAACGAGCAACTGGAAGCCTATGTACCAAAATGGCTCGTATATTCGTTACTTTGGTCGTTCGCTGGCGATGCTAAACTCAAGGTACTGTAAACGTAATTACAAAATATTACAACTTGTCAAAGTAATGTGATATTAAATATTTGTGGTAATTTTTTTTTTAATTAGGATCGCAACGAATTGGGCGATTTCATAAGATCAGCCAGTACGATGCCGCTGCCGAACTGCGGGGCCAATCAGCATATCATCGATTTCGAGGTACGCTATCACTACAAAAATAGGTAACGTCGTTAGTGTGCGAGGGTTTCTTTAATGCTATGTTTAACTGTAGGTGTCAATCACTGGCGAATGGGTGCCGTGGTCTGCGAAGGTGCCACAGATAGAGGTGGAGACGCACAAGGTAGCGGCGCCCGATGTGGTCGTGCCCACGCTGGACACGGTGCGGCACGAGGCGCTGCTCTACACGTGGCTCGCCGAGCACAAGCCGCTAGGTAACACAGCGAACAAGGACTTGCCTACTTAGTCAGCTCGTTCAGATATGCCCTCACACTAAATGACTGATCATCACGGACCTATCCTGCTTATAGATTTATTTGAACATAAAATATTTACCTTGCTACTTAATCTCCTTATCGCTAAAACTGTTGGTTTGGGGTTATTATTGCGGCCGCGACAAGTTGTGGAGTGGCCAGACCTGCAATAGACAAAGCGAGTAGCTATGACTGATTTAGTTCGTTGTCTAACTTAACTTAAACACTCAGGCAGTCACAACAGCAGACTGAAGTCCAAAAACTAATCTATAAAAAGCACACCACAAAGTTTTCCCTCCGACTTAATTTCGTACTGCATTTTTTAATGGTGGTTTAAAATTGTTTTTATCGCAAAGTATAATACGTGTAGTAAAGTAATATAATATAATAAGTTCGCCTTTGTGCATGTATCTCAGTGTTTGACAATTGGCATTGTTCATTTTTTTTAAGCTGTGCTTTTAACACCTTTTTTTTGATAAAATGGACTATTTCAGACAACTAATTTGAATATTATGCTTTTACGTAGCTTTGTTAATTAATAATAAATATTTTTTCGCTGTTTGATAATTCGTTAATTTAGACAGAATCCCAATCGCCTTCGTTCAGCCATTAAAAAAACGGCTTTGTCTAAGGTTTTATCGATACGTCAGTGTCATAGATCTGTGAATGTTTGTGTGAAGGCTCAACCAACGTTCTTGTGTTTGTAGATTTGACAGTGACAGGTGACAGTTGCCATAGTCAAACTTTTTTTTCATTTTTGTGGCAAACATTCGATGCTGGATTCTGTCTAAAAACCGGGTCGTTAAGTCAAACAAAGGTTAAAAGTACTTTTGGAACAATATCTGCAATCATAAAGTATTTTTGAAATCGGACAAGATAAATCGGATAATTGATGGTTTTCCTCGAAATGGTTTTCGAATTGGAGCATATTAAAAAAAATGAACAATGCCAATTGTATTTGTTGTATGTTTATTTTACACAATAAAGAGTTTACATACATAGTACTTAATAGTCACGCAGCTAATTGTTATTTGTCAGTGCTGTGCGGTCCGCCTGGGTCGGGTAAGACGATGACTCTGTTCTCTGCGCTGCGCGCGCTGCCCGACATGGAAGTGGTGGGGCTGAACTTCTCGTCGGCCACGACCCCCGAGCTGCTGCTCAAAACCTTCGACCACTACTGCGAGTACCGGAAGACGCCCAATGGCGTCGTGCTCGCGCCCGTACAGGTAATATTCTTTTTTTTAATAAAATTTGTAAAAGACGACCCCCGTTATGTTGATGTCGGGATACGAAATTTCAGACATTCTACTTACGTTTAACATCTTAGTCGTGCGTTGCAGTCGCCGAAAGTTTCTTGAAAGTCTCATAGACGCGGGGTACAGTATTTTATAGCGTGCTCATGACAATTCTATTTTTTAGTTGGGCAAATGGCTGGTGCTGTTCTGCGACGAGATTAACTTGCCTGACATGGATCAGTACGGCACTCAGCGCGTCATCTCCTTCCTGAGGCAGTTGCTTGAACACAAAGGCTTCTATAGGGCTAGCGGTAAGTCTTTGAAAAAGTGGTTACATACAATAAGTACAATCATCAACTATAGGCATACAGGTGTACGGAGAAAGAAGCCGCGTATCGCTTGTTGGTTTCTTAAAAATAGAGTATTCTATCAATACTTGCTGGATTAAAGGCTCTTTTTTAATGTGTACAGATCACTCGTGGGTCCACCTGGAGCGTATCCAGTTCGTGGGCGCGTGCAACCCGCCGACGGACCCGGGCCGCAAGCCGCTGTCGCACCGCCTGCTGCGACACGTGCCCGTCATATACGTCGACTACCCCGGGGAGACTTCGCTCGAACAGGTACGTGGGACCTAGGAACGAAAAAAATATGTGCTCACTGGAAATGAACCACACGCGTACACAAAATTACAAATGGTCTGCTAAGTTGCCAGTCGTTGAATGAGACAGCCGATTTTACCGCGACTCTAATCTCGGCGCAAAACAAAGTGCCTCATGCGGCTGGCGAAACCTGGTTAATTGAAGATAACCTCTCGTGTGGTTCTAATCTATTTTCAAGCTTGAGTGACTGATCCAAGCCGCTGTCACAACGCTAGCTGCCATTTAAAGTTTCTATCGCTTCGATACTGATGTCAGATTGGAACTACTGGACTAAAGTGCACTGCGACGTTACCATGTTACTACACGACGCCATTTAAGTATCGCCATTTGGATAGAGCTGTTCAATGTGTTTCCTTTTCAGATTTACGGCACTTTCACCCGTGCCATGCTGCGCATGCAGCCGGCATTGCGAGGCTACGCGGAGCCTCTGACCCAAGCCATGGTCAAACTGTACCTCGCGTCGCAAGAAAGATTTACTCAGGACATGCAGCCGCACTATGTCTACTCGCCCAGAGAAATGACGCGTTGGGTGCGAGGCATATGTGAGGCTATTAGGTATGCTCAAATATTTTTTGGTAAACGATGAAGCTACATATTATAGCTCTGTGTTCTGATCTTTGCATGTCTATGTCTTTTAGTAGATAGTTTGTAGTTTTAAATGATTCGAACTGTTTATTCGTTCACAGGCCTCTTGACAGCCTGAGCGTAGAAGGGCTTGTGAGGCTATGGGCGCACGAAGCTCTGCGTCTTTTCCAAGATCGTTTAGTCGAAGATGTCGAGAGACAGTGGACCGACGAAAACATCGATACCGTGGCTATGCGGTTCTTCCCAGGTACACCCATGATGATGTCGTGATTAGTGTAACTAAAGTATATCTAACTGTGTTTGAGAATTTATTTGAATAAAGATGTTGTTGTATATTGGTTATCGAGATATGCTGTATGTTGTGTTCAGGTATCAACCGTGAGCAAGCATTGGCTCGTCCTATTCTGTACAGTAACTGGCTCAGCAAGGACTACGTGCCAGTACAGAGGGACCAGTTGCGTGAATACGTGAAGGCTAGACTTAAGGTAACTTCAATTCTGTATATTTCATCATCTCGTTCTTTCAACCAGGCTAAAAATATTGATGTATTCTAAGGTATAACACTGGCTGACTGAATACGTAAGGTTGAACACTGACCTCTCCTAATACCTTTTTGTCAGGTGTTCTACGAGGAAGAGTTAGACGTGCCCCTAGTGCTGTTCGACGAGGTGCTGGAGCACGTGCTGCGCATCGACCGTATCTTCCGGCAGCCGCAGGGGCATCTGCTGCTCATCGGCGTGTCCGGCGCCGGCAAGACCACGCTCAGCCGCTTCGTCGCCTGGATGAACGGGCTCAGCATTTTCCAGATCAAGGTATTTAAACCGAGAAGACTGGCCACGTTAACGCTGAACAGCAATACCCTAACTGGGAAAAGTAGGAGCTCGCCCTGACATCTCCCGAGGAAAGTTTAGTGGAAGAAACTGAATCACGTAACATTGTGGAAGCTTTTCTCTACAAATGTTATAATGATTTACCATACACCTGCCAAAGAAATTATTGCGAAATCGTATGAGAAAAGTTTCCACAGAGGTACGTGATTCAGTTTCTTCGACCGTACCAAGCGTGTCGACTGTTGACAGTATGAAGGTATGAATAGGAAAAAACAAATTAATCATTATTTCTTAGAATGAGCCTTCCTTTACGGCCTTTACTTCCTTTATTAAAGGTCCACAACAAATACACGGGCGCGGACTTCGATGAAGACCTGCGTTCCGTGCTGCGGCGAGCCGGCTGCCGCGACGAGAAGGTGGCGTTCATACTCGACGAGTCTAACGTCCTAGACAGTGGGTTCCTCGAGAGAATGAACACGCTGCTAGCCAACGGAGAGGTCAGTGTACCAATACAGAATTTGATGCGTTTTTACCAAATAGTGTGGCGTTGGTCGCCTGATAGCAAATGAGCACCACCACCCTTAGACTACTAAGCTCATGTACTCAGTAACAGGACAGAATTTGCGAGTAGAATGATGATGGTGATTTAGACGGACTTTACGCAATGTCCTGCTACCCGCTAATGATTACTTGATTAATTATGGTTATAAGTTTAACTATGTACTGACTTTTTTTCTTGTGGTGCGGTCTTTAGGTGCCTGGATTGTTTGAAGGCGATGAGTTTGCTGCGCTCATGACGCAGTGTAAGGAAGGCGCCCAAAGGGAAGGCTTGATGCTAGATTCTAATGACGAATTGTACAAATGGTAAGTGGCATCATTGCTTTTATTTCTTTAGCTCTTGTTTCTCATTTGATGAAAGCAAACGTGGTAATTCAAAACCGCGCATGTATTTCAATGTTTATGTAATAAGTATCGTAAGTATTTTTTTTAGCCTGTTAAAGTGTCCCATTGCGGGACAAAGGCCTCCCCTTTTCGTGACAGCTCTCACCCCTCATACAATGCATTTAAATTTGATCCTATTAAAGTAAAAAATTAAATCGTTTTATTTTTACCTATCGAAACTTGTATTCGTTTTCTTTTTGACGTGTAAGAGTTACTGGTATAACCGATTTATTTTATTCAGGAGTATTGAGTGTTACTGTGTGTCAGGTTCACGGGTCAGGTGATGCGCAACTTGCACGTGGTGTTCACGATGAACCCGTCGTCGGAGGGGCTGAAGGACCGCGCCGCGACCTCGCCCGCGCTCTTCAACCGATGTGTGCTCAACTGGTTCGGGGACTGGAGCGATGGGGCGCTCTTCCAGGTCAGACTAACTCCATTTATAACCGATTAAAAAAAAGAGGAAGTTCTCAATTAGGTGGTTTTTTCCTGTTGTTACATAGCTAGTTAGTATTTTAAGTAATGAGATTGATTGATGATGAGGATTAGTTGAATGCATTTGTTCCGCAAGAGCTTAAAAATATGTATTTACTCATATTTACTTCGATCCGCGTAAGAAGCACATCTAGATCAACTTCTAGTAGGTGACAGTAGGTCCCGTCGTCGTACTGATACGCTCAAGTGGCTAGGCTATACGAATAGAGTTGCGGTAGATGACTGTACTTCGCGTCGTATCCATTTTTTTTTTTTTTCGCTTTTAAGTAGCGTTTTTATTGGCATCGGTTCGTACCCGTTTAACATTATGACGGTACCAATCAGGTGGGCAAGGAGTTCACGACGCGCATGGACCTGGACTCGGCGGAGTACGTGCCACCGGAGCTGTTCCCCGCGGCGTGCGGCGAGGTGGGAGCGCGGCCGGCGCACCGCACCGCCGTCGTCAACGCCTGCGTGTACGTGCACCAGACGCTGCACCGCGCCAACGCGCGCCTCGCCAAGCGCGCCAACCGGACCATGGCCATCACGCCCAGGTCACTGTCACACCAACATCGAACTCTCTTGAAGCCGGTCGCACATTATCATTCATTTTACAGACATAACGCACAGTATCAGGCTCAGGATTCTGCGTCGCCAATGGCAAGAGCGAGACACCTATATTTTATTTTGATAGTTTGCATTTTTTGTATTTAATGAATGTATGAGAATATTCCATCGACTTCAGCTGTCAAGAGGAAGTGTATCTTACATTTCTGTCATTTCCAATTTTCGATAATCTGAGGGGAACAGTATAAAGTTAATATCCCGGCCCGCCTCGGCTAAAAATCGAAGGCGTCGGAAGCGAACGGACAAAAGTATGCACGGAACGCGTTTTGGCGCGCGTGAGAATTTTTCTATTATAATTTTTGAGTATTGTGCGGTCGGCCTAAAGAGCATCAGACTAGACCTAATTTATTTGTCAATAGAATTACAATACTAAAACCAGCGTTGTTTTTTCTTTTTTTCCAAGAACGCAACCGTTTAAAACTTTCCATTGTCTTCAGACATTACCTTGATTTCATCCAACAAATGGTGAAGCTCTACGCGGAAAAGCGAGCTGATCTGGAGGAGCAGCAGCTGCATCTGAATGTTGGTCTCGGCAAGATAGCCGAGACTGTCGAGCAAGTCGAGGAGATGCAGAAGAGCCTGGCTGTCAAGTCACAGGTAAAAATATCATATACGGTATTCTAGTCTCGAGGATTATTTATCCAGTACAAGCGTTAACTATGTCAAGGGTAAAGTAATAAATTATTCATACTTATGGGAACTAATTTTATTGCTTAGGAACTCCAAGCTAAGAATGAAGCTGCTAACGCTAAACTACGTCAGATGGTGAAGGATCAGCAGGAAGCTGAGAAAAAGAAGGTCGAGAGCCAGGAAATCCAGGTCATATAAACTTCCATGTCTCACATCAACTTTATGTCACGTTAAATGTGAACTGTTATTTAACAATTCTCCTCAAAATCAGGTCGCTCTTGAAAAACAAACCAAGGAGATTGAAGCGAAACGCAGAGACGTAATGGCGGACCTAGCCCAAGTGGAGCCCGCGGTCATCGAGGCGCAAAACGGTTTGGTTCTTTGCTTCATTTGCACAATACTTACTTACGCCCTTCCAGACGATTTCACTCAAATGGTAATATTGGTGTGAACACGTCTGCACCATTGTACGATCTTGTACGTGGCCATTACTGTAGTATGAGATAGTGGAATTTAGTCATGACTATACGAGTACGTACATTTATGACGATTCGATAACATCAGTAGTTTTGTAGTTAGAGCAGCAAACAGTCACAGCAAGACGATGCCTTATTTGTTGTTATTTGTAAACTGTTGTGTTTATAATTTATAACAATCACTATTTTCAACGTATAACATCGGAGTGCTATAAAAACTTGACATAAATTAGAGAGTATTCTCTCGGCATTAAATCAACTCCGATATTGTACGTGATACTTTACGCGTAATCTAGTATTAAATGTGAAGACGATCTCACGACACAGCGGTTCGTTCCATCAAGAAGCAACAGCTAGTGGAGGTGCGTTCGATGGCCAACCCGCCGTCGGTCGTCAAAATGGCCCTGGAGTCTATCTGCACACTTCTTGGAGAAAAAGGGGACACCTGGAAGGGCATCCGGTCGGCTGTCATGAAGGACAACTTCATATCCACCATTGTTAACTTCGAAACTGAGAACATCACGTTAGTGTGCCGATTTGTTATTAATCCACCCACATTTCTTTAAACTCTCCGCCTGAAGTCTACAAATATACATGAGAATAACGAAACACATTCGTCTCTCAATCACGTTTATTGCAATCCTGATGGCCGGAGAGTTTTTCGAGCCGTGTGTGTGTAATATGGTAACGGGCTGGAAAATATACAGATAATGTAATCCGTAAGCATATTGTTTATACTGCGTAGATTTTATTATTCAGCATGCCTTGTTGATCCAAGGGTTTTCCGACTCGTCACTGTCCATGAAGTTAGTTGGCAACTAGATCGAAACGATTGTAATTCAAGTATTTTTCCGTTGATCTATACTCTCAAATAGTTTAATCGAAGTATGGTTGCTAGCTTTCGGGACATAAAATAAGAATGATCATGATTGCTGATGTGACGAGTAATCATTTTAAAATACTTTATATTTATTGGCAAAGACATTGTACACGGAATGATTTGTTATGCACATGTATGTTAATTAAATTATCGAGTCAATTATTAGAGACTGTTATATTTCTAAGCGTTGCATTGTATTTTTAATTTGTATAATTTTATCTTTTTAATATCGTTACTGTACTGAATGGATATCGTTGTAACTTTATTTTGTAAATAAGCTAAGCTTGCTTGCATATGTGACTGTTGTTATTAATACATCCAATTACATTAATATTGTGATCACCAAGTATAGTACGAAGGCATCGAACCCCTACTCACCAATAACATCGTCAATACTCGTATGTGACTAACTCTGCTAAGCATCGTCGTGAAAAACAATATTAACAATCGTTATTTAACATTATTTTCTTATTTAATCGTTTTATATTTCAGTTGTAGGTTTATAGAACTCTTTAAGTCTAGTCGTGATAAATTACTTAATCGTTAACGCCAGCCGCATGTATCACAGACTGCTAAATGCCTTTTTTGTTTCTCTCTTTTTTGTACTCTCTCGCTCTCGCTTCGTGCTGGTGTCGGATGCGCGCACCGCACCGCTCGGGTCCGCTCGGCTCCGTCCGGCCGTGCAGCCGTCAAGTCCATAAAGAAGCAGCATTTGGTGGAGGTGCGCTCCATGGGCAACCCGCCGGCGCTCGTCAAAGTGGCCTTGGAATCCATCTGCCTGCTTCTGGGAGAGAACGCTACAGATTGGAAGGCCATTCGCGCCGTCATCATGCGCGAAAACTTCATCAACAGCATCGTCTCCAACTTCTCCACCGAGGACATAACGTGAGCACCGCCGCTTATCTCGTCCCCCCCCCCCCCTCCCCTCCCCTTTCAGATCCCTCTTATTCCCGATACCGGTAAGTACAGGGTGTTTGGCAAGTCTTTAGATAACTTTGCACGACCGTTTGTCTCGAATGCTTGAAGCATGCTTTTGCACTATGTGTTCTATGTTTCTCTAACATTGGGTGTTTGTGGTGATGGCTAATTAACCTTTTCTACCAAAAATGTAGGTAGCCGTGACTTACAAGTAAATATTTGGTATGTTTTATTTGACTCAGTTTATAAACAAGTAGAATTGACAAGAAGTTCACATGTTGTGGTTCTACTAATGAAACATAAATCGTAAAAGTGTTAATTAATACTTATTTCCTCAGCCAGAACGCCACAGTCATCTCCAGGTTGCATGTATTTGCCAATAAATAAATTGTGTTCATTCTCATCACTCGTCCGTCAATAATGAAGCAATGGAACGACACTACCGACAGTGACTCTATTGCTATCTTGAGTTCCTTTGTTGTTTTGTTTTATTTATTTTTTATTTATTCTTCTGTTTGCTATTGTTGCGTTTATTCGATAATTGTTCTGTGCGGTAAGTGACGAATTTGTTAAAAAAATCACGGTTCTCATTGGAAAAAAATAATTGCATGAGGGGATTTGAATATATTTTTAGATTGGGTTTTTCGGACATTAACGTATAGGAGGATGGTTCAATGCACGAACATAGGTAAGGTTTGAAGCGGTTTAGTTTCTAAGTATTAATCACCCATTTGTGTGTGGCCAGTGACGACGTCCGCGAAAAGATGAGGACTCGATACTTGAGTAACCCTGACTACAACTTCGAGAAAGTCAACCGCGCCAGTATGGCCTGTGGGCCTATGGTCAAATGGGCCATTGCTCAGGTGAGACAAATATGATAAATACTGTATTAATTTTAACCCTGTATTTTTATTTTTAAAACGCTCTTGCAGCCGAATAACAAACTATAAATTAGCTGAGAAAAAAAGCTTCTTTGGTACCTAGTTAAGTTGCAATAATGAAAACCTACATTTTCCGTGATCCCGTGCAGATCGAATACGCGGATATGTTGAAACGTGTGGAGCCGCTGCGTAATGAACTGCAAGCTTTAGAAGACCAAGCTCAGAGCAATGTGACAGCCGGCGACGAAGTACGCGAGCTGATCGCACAGCTCGAGAAGTCCATCGCCTCCTACAAGGAGGAGTACGCGCAACTCATCAGTCAAGCGCAAGCCATCAAGACTGACCTCGAGAACGTGCAGGCTAAGGTACGTCAACCTATCCTGAGCGCTAGCGCACTTTAAGATGAGGCAGGTCGTCGAGTGCTGTTGTGCCTGCGACGCCATCGATGTATATAATCGTCCCAACTACAAAGTATACAAAGTCACAGTTCGAGTCCGCGCATCAACTGACGCTGAAAAAGGTTCGGTTTAGATACAGAGCTGCAGGATGTATAAGACTAGCCTTTTTTTTGTTGCCCGGGGGAAATCTGCTTTAACCACATACCCCATCACCACGGGGAGGCTTAGGGGTTATGTGGGGTTTATACCCACTAAAACCCCTGGGGTGTTCCTTCCTCGCCGCTTTTCTGGCGACGTAACGGTTCAACGGTATAACACGTTACATGGCCAGAAGGCGGTTATCCGTTTCCGAATTCGTCACGTGGGAGGCCAATCTTGGTCTCCTTTTCCCAGCAATGGCGTGTCGGGAACACTTAACACACCATTCTTCTCGAGGACCTTAGACATTGGGGTCACAGACGTCCCCGTGTCCGTAACCCTAGGTCCTCAGTTAAGGTGGGAGCTGGCGGTCTTGTGCGATACGCTGGCGCCCAGCTCTCTTGATGCGCACAGGGGTGTAAGACTAGCCTACGGCAACGTGGTGGCTGGCAGCAGCAACAGAGACACTTATAAAATAAGTAGTTAGTCACACTTGTATTAACCGTGCACATACTTCATTTGCAATACTCATAATCGTTTGACAGGTGGATCGGTCTATCGCGCTATTGAAGAGTTTGGTGATTGAACGTGAGCGCTGGGAGGGCAGCTCGGAGACGTTCCGCTCGCAGATGAGCACCATCGTCGGCGACGTGCTGCTGTCCGCCGCCTTCATCGCTTACGGGGGTTACTTCGACCAGCATGTAAGTCCGCTCTGCTCTTTAAACATTAAGACCAAGTAGGTACAGTTGTTGTTGATCTCTATGCCTAGGTTCTCGCGAATGCTGGCATTGAATGCCTTTTACGTCTTGCAATGGAAGAGTATATGCGGATTGGTAACTTTCTTTTTCGTGCCTTAGCTTCGCACTGACATATACAATTTCGTAATGCCACTCTGCTGGTGCGCACGTCGATTAGACGAGTCTTAAGTTTAAAGGTTTAGTGACGAGCTGTTAGAACTCCCTTGTCACTCTGTAGAAAAAAAAACGTTGAGAGTTACAAGCATGTAAACATTACTCGTGTCAGCCGCTCTGCACTAGGACAGGAACCGCCTTTTTTAGTTTTACAGATGAAATTAAAGGCCCGCGAATTCTTTTTATTTTCCTACAGTACCGTCAAAACCTGTTCTCTACATGGACGGCTCACTTGGCGGCGGCCAACATCCGGTACCGCGCCGACATCGCGCGCACCGAGTACCTCAGCAACCCCGACGAGCGGCTGCGCTGGCAGGCCAACGCGTTGCCGACCGACGAACTGTGCGTCGAGAACGCCATTATGCTGCGGGTGAGTACATTGGTTACCTAGGACAGTAGAGCCATGTAGGGCTCCCTTAGTCTTAAAAATGTGTGGTAAACTTAGCTATCCCTAATGGAATATTCTAGCGTGCCAATGTATCTTCTGTAACTGAAGTTGTTCGAGCAGGTTTTCGGTAGCCTAAAGAATGTGCTCTGTGAATTTTTTAGTTCTTGATTTTTTTTATGACAAAGAGGAAACCGCAAATGATTGACCAGATGGTAAGTGATAACTTCCTTCCAAACAGGTCTAAATCCAGTCCAGAGGGCTAAATACTTCACGCTATACCGTATACCTATAATGTCATTTTAATTTTTATTTGTTGCAGCGCTTCAACCGCTACCCGCTGATCATCGACCCGTCGGGTCAAGCGACGGAGTTCATAATGCGCGAGTTCCGCGATCGCAAGATCACCAAAACTTCCTTCCTCGACGACTCTTTCCGCAAAAATCTCGAGTCCGCCCTGCGGTTCGGAAACCCACTGCTGGTCCAGGTCCGTGTCTACATTTTAACAGTGTAGCTATGACGAAATCAAAAAAAAACTTACACTGCTTAGTTTAGGCATTAATGATCAATTTTTCAACTTAATTGTTTAATAATGTACTAGGACGTTGAAAACTACGATCCCATCCTGAACCCGGTGCTGAATCGCGAGCTGCGGCGCACTGGCGGCCGCGTGCTCATCACGCTCGGCGACCAGGACATCGATCTTAGCCCCTCCTTCGTCATCTTCCTTAGCACCAGGTAAATTTAACAGTTGCCTATACTTTGTAGTTACCACTGAAGATAAATGTTTTTGCCATCAAGCCGTACTTAAACTGTAACATCATACTGACCTGTAAAATAATATTCAACGGGTGACTACTTACTTTTAGTTAGGTAACAGTTAAGAAAGCCGCTCCATTACTCTGCTCCACTGAACTTTTACAGTTTTAGGGAGCGTACAGTCGCAATTTTGACATTTCTACGACATAGTAGTCGTTTCGCCACACTTCAGTGGACTTTTAACACATCATATTCCCATAACAGTACCTATAATATAAACAATGACGTATCACCCAGGGACCCGACGGTGGAGTTCCCACCGGACATGTGTTCGCGTGTGACGTTCGTCAACTTCACGGTGACGCGGTCTTCGCTGCAGTCTCAGTGCCTGCACCGCGTGCTCAAGGCCGAGCGGCCCGACATCGACACCAAGCGGTCAGACCTGCTCAAGCTGCAAGGTACCGTAGGCTTCAAGCTGTGATTCATTGTCATTGATGACTTAGACAGGCTTCTAAAATAAACTGTCTAGCACAATCTTAAGTATGTATTACCTGTTATGAGACTCTAAAACAATGATATCAAAATTGGCAAAGTTCAGGAAGTTTTGCGAAGAAGAATGAAAAATTTAAATATTTGATTGTTCATGTAGGTGAATTCCATCTCCGACTGCGACAACTGGAGAAGTCGTTGCTTCAAGCGCTCAACGACGCTAAAGGCAAGATTCTAGACGACGATTCCGTTATCGCAACCCTCGAGACGCTCAAGAAAGAAGCTGATGACATTGGACAGAAGGTAACACATAACTCTGTTCAAATTCGATTATATTGAGAGACTGGGTAAGTAAATGTACTTAATTTTTCATTGTTGTCACAGGTGGAAGAGACAGACAAAGTCATTGCTGAAATTGAGACAGTCAGCCAGCAATATCTACCTCTTTCTCAAGTGAGTATAAACTTCTTTGTTTATACATAAAGCACAAATAAAAGCGTGCGTAGTTTACCTTCTTCGATACTACAAAATGTACAGCTTAGTAAGTAATTACGTATTATTTGCATCGACAGGCCTGCAGCAGCATTTACTTCACTATGGAGTCGCTGAACCAGGTGCACTTCCTGTACCAGTACTCGTTGAAGATGTTCCTGGATATATTCAGCTCTGTGCTAGTGTGCCCTCTGCTGACCGGCACCTCCGACTACACGGCTCGTCTCAGTATCATCACTGAGGAGTTGTTTACGGTATGCCTTTTTTCATCAATCCCAAAAAGGAGGTTTAAGAGAACTTAAAATTAAGTTAGAAAGAGTACATTACATACGACTATTTCATCAATGACCGTATTTGATGCAACACCTATAATAATATGATCTACATCAAATGCGAAGAGGTTTAAAACCATACTTAAAACTTGATGACAAACCAACGGGGAAGAATTCCGCTGGGTAATTTTTCGTAAGTTTTATAAGCTTCTGTCTTGTCCACATAAGTGTGTAGCTTCGCTTCCACGGAAGAATAAAAGAATAGTCTAGGGTTTCCGAGAGAGGTGCGGGCGGCAGGCGCGCTACCCGCCCGCACCGCTCTCGGTCCCCTTTGTCGTCCTACCCTGCGCCCCGTACCCGCGCGGGCGAGGACTCAGTTAAGCGGTCGGTTATAGTACTGTATGCTGTGGGAATTAGAATGCATTAACTTTGTGGCAGGTGGTGTACGAGCGCGTGGCGCGCGGCATGCTGCACACGGACCGGCTGACGTTCGCGCTGCTGCTGTGCCGCATCCACCTGAAGAGCACGGGCGCCGAGGACACGCTGGACCAGCCGTTCGCCACGTTCCTGCGCGGCAAGGAGGGCTTCGTCTCGCACTGCGCGCCGCTCGAGCCGCTCACGCAGCAGCAGCACGACGCCGCCGCACGGCTCAGCTCCAGGTCACACTCACACTGTCGCTTCTGATTTGCCAGTCAAGTTAAAAAAGCCGTTATCAAAAAAAATGCCTTCTACTTTTTTTGAATACAATTAATTTTAGGTATATTTTAATCAAAGGCAATGAAAAAAAAGTGAGCAGAATTTTTTTTCAGTTGCGAGCAAAACTGAGGTAACAAACTTGCCCCAAAAGACAGTTTCAGAAAAACATCGGCAATTGTACGGTGGAAACGGTGTAACTATAAAATGACATTAAAGGCTATATTTCAGTGAATCTTATCTTTACATCGACGAAACTTGTAACATAATATAACATCGACACAGGCTGGTGGCTTTCCGTCGCCTGCTAGAGAAGGCAGGCGAGCTGCCCGAGCTGGCGGCGTGGCTGGGCCAGGCGGCGCCCGAGCAGTGCGTGCCCACGCTGTGGGACTGCAACGCCAGCGCGCCGCCCGCGCCGCACACGCTCGCCATGTACCGCCTGCTGCTCATACAGGTCACTGCTCACATTCACTCATTCCTTCCACTGCTCATATTCACACAAAAACAGGTGTTTTCATAAGCCAAGAATTACAAAGAGTTAAGTTTCATTTCGTATAATCGACCAACTTGAGGAGGGTTTTCGGAAGCTGCCGTCAAATCCACCAAAGAATTTATTAAGTCAATTTGTTTGAATGTAATGCGTAACGTAGGACACATAAAAAGGAACCACTGCGAATACACACTTCTATACCAGACGATCTAGGCATATTTCAGACAAAAACTCAGGCATGACAGGCCTGACGTACGACCTTATTCTTCGTATTTTCGTAGGCGTTCCGACCGGATCGTGTGATAGCGGCAGCGACTCAGATGGTGGGCGCGGTCCTCGGCGGCGGCTTCATGGCCAAGGCCGAGACGGAGTTCGACCTGGCCTCCATCACTGAGCACCAGCTCAACGCCACCACGCCTGCGCTACTGTGCTCCGTGCCCGGATATGACGCTAGCGGTACGCACCTATACCTGCACACTGGACCCGTTGGCCAACAGTGGGTAAAACCTGCCGCACACTAGGCCATTGCTGATGGCGATTAGTGTCCTCGATTAATAGTTAAAAGCTGTCGTACTTTAGACTTAGTCGTACTTAGTGCTCCAATATGGGCTAAAAACCTCCGCGTAAAATGAGAAACACTGTAAATTATTCATATTCAGGTCGCGTGGATGACATGGCGACGGAGTTAAATAAGCCGCTGTCGAGCATCGCCATCGGGTCCGCGGAAGGGTTCAACCAGGCCGAGCGCGCCATCAACACCGCCTGCAAGACCGGACGGTAAGGCACACTGTTGAATTTTGCTGCCACAGTTTATTTAGTCTCACAGGGGTGTAGGCCTTAAATTTTAACGTAACGACAATTAACAGAAAATATAACATTATGTTTTGCTTACGTCAATCTATCGAGCAGCGGACGCAAAAGACTTACCTATATTTTAAGTCAATCAAGCCCTGGCCAAACATTGAGATGTCTTGTTTGCTAGCTGCAAGCGCAGATTAAAGCGGTTCATGGAGTTTAAAGTCGATTTATGACGCGTAAATGTTTATTCTTAGATGGGTGATGCTGAAGAACGTGCACCTGGCGCCGGTGTGGCTGGTGCAGCTGGAGAAGAAGCTGCACTCGCTGCAGCCGCACCCCGCCTTCCGGCTGTTCCTGACCACGGAGATAAGCCCCAAGCTGCCCGTCAACCTGCTGCGCGCCGGCCGCGTACTCGTGTTCGAGCCGCCGCCCGGCATACGCGCCAACCTGCTCAGGACGTTCGCCACGGTACACACACACACACACACACACACACACACACACACACACACAAGTTTTACCTCGTAACTCAAAGTTTGATGTCTCTTTTTGGTCCTCGCTATTACCAGCCTTGTATATTATTTTCTAGTCCAACGCCTACTCCACCACCAACTTCAGTACAAGTATTGTTACAAAATAATAAATTGTGCGATTGATTTCAGGTGCCCGCTGCCCGCATGATGAAACCTCCGTCGGAACGCGCAAGGCTGTACTTCTTACTCGCTTGGTTCCATGGTAGGCTGTCTAATGACAATTGATAAACTTATTTTTTTTTCGCGTTACTAAGGCATTTTAATATAAAAAAGGAGTTGTTAGTCCCTACTGTACAGTCAACTGTAATAATATGTATTTAGACAAAGATTCAAAATTAAGTACCATACGCTCTTACACCGGCGTAATAAGGTCGTGGGACATATTTTTGAGAAGTTCCTATCAATACTTATTTTTGCACTTGACCGTACCTTAATAACAATTTTGCTTCAGGTATCGTACAAGAGCGCCTGCGCTACGTGCCACTGGGCTGGGCTAAGTACTACGAGTTCAACGAGTCCGACCTTCGTGTCGCCTGCGACACATTAGACACTTGGATTGACGCCACCGCTATGGTAAAACATACATGAAAAGCATCAAAATATTACTTAAATCATACGTAAATACTTTCCCCCCTTTGCAGCCAGGGGATGACTTCAAATTCTTATAACGTACAGAATTAATAAAGTAAGTGACCTCAGTACAAGCATGTTTGTTGCCCTCGCCTTCGGCTCGTACAACATAATAGGTATCAGCAACATTTTTTCCCTGCATTTTTATTTTTCAAACGTGTCAAAAACTTACCTTGTATTGCAGGGCCGTACGAACCTGCCCCCAGAAAAGGTCCCGTGGGAGGCGCTCGTAACGCTCTTGTCCCAGTGCATTTACGGAGGCAAGATCGACAACTTGTTCGACCAGCGGCTGCTGCACTCGTTCCTGTGCAAGCTGTTCACGCCGCGCTCTTTCGAGGCGGACTTTGCGCTTGTCGCTAACGTTGACGGGGTAAGTTAGTCATAAATCTAGATATCGCAAACGGTACGATATTGTCACTGTAATGCCGTATTCGCAGAATCTAAGTTTTTGAAACAAACGACAGATCTCAATGACCAAATCTTTCAAAGACAAACACTAAGTTAATTGGTACCTTGAAGTTTATGAAGATTACTCCACGAAATGATCCTAACAACAACAAAAAAAAACATTTATTGGCAGAGTGCAAAGCGGGTGGAGGGGGTAGCCTAAACGATCACAGCGCTCGCTATGGCTAAAATTGTCATTTTTGTCGCTGACTTGAGCTGTCAAATCCATATTGCAGTAAACATTTTCTAATCGTTTTTGAGATAAAAATATGGTCCTGGTATGATGTGTTGTTGTGAATTGTAATAACACCAAAAAGAATAGCGACTGCAAATTTTACCAATTTCCAAAGACCATGGTGGAAACGAGACCAAAGAAATAAGTGGATATTTGCCGTAAGAAAAAAAAATAAGTTACCTAACCTCTAAAATTTTCACTGAAAACAACAATTTTAATGTTATTGGCAATAATGTTACTGACTACCATTGTCCAAAATTGTGTAATATAGTAAAATAACACAAATTTCATTAATATTTTTCACAATATTTACTTATTTCTTGTTTGACAGCGGTGACAATATTGTCCATAATGGCCGCCTGTCACGAGGCGCTGTCGTCGCGCACGGTCCCAATACAATAAAATACAAATATTATTTATTGAACACCACACTTCAGTACAATAAATTTACAAATAAATGATTAAATAAATAATTTAGTTATTTAATTAATTAAATTGTATCTGAAATATTCTCCTATGTTGCTTCGTTAACATTAGAGTTGTGTTATAATATAACGACGTTTTTAGGCAACAGGCAACCAGAGGCACATCACAATGCCGGACGGCAATCGTCGCGACCACTTCCTCAAATGGATCGAGGAGCTCTCCGACCGGCAGACGCCATCTTGGCTCGGCTTGCCCAACAACGCCGAAAAGGTAAATACAACTACCAAACTAACAATAGTCAATATTAATGAAAAGTATTCCACATACATTAAATATTGTCTCTGAATATTGAAAGTACTGCTGTGATCTATTACGCTGATGTCTGTTGTCCTGTCCAGGTGTTATTGACCACGCAAGGCAGCGACCTGGTGTCCAAACTGCTTAAGATGCAGCAACTAGAAGATGAAGAGGAGCTTGCTTATAACGCCGCCTCTCAAGACGACAGTCAGTATTGTATTATATACTCTATTCATTTAACACATGATACATTTTCATACCACTCACATAACGTACACTACACTGTAATTATCAACTGTGTCCCATTATCAATGTAGATTTGTTTGCTACCAAGCACGTTGTGAATTTGATTGAGCACTGGCAACATTGATTCAATAATCCTTACTGTCACGTCACAACAGAAAAAAAAACTAGCCAATAAAGTTGAATATGCAACTGTTACATGAATGGGGTTGTTAGACCAATGTTGTGTTTGTTAATTAGTAATTAGTAACGCAATCGTCCCAATTTGACTTTGAGCACAACAAAATTTACACCCACTTCCGAGACTAAATTGGTAGTTTTAGCTTTAATAGTTTTTGTTTTTTTCACCTAGCAGAAGTCGATGGTAATTATTATAGTTAATTGATATATTTATTGTTGTTCGTATCGCTATTGATATTATAGTTCCTGATATTTTACTGGTCAATTTGACTGTCATTGTAGTACAATTTAAAAACTATTACATTAAAATTGTATTAGGATGAGAACTGTCAAATGCAATAAAAAATTCGGGACTATGGTTCGTTTTACTCGGTCTTAATGGTGGTTGTTTATGTACAGATGCGTTAGTGGTCGAGGGCGACGGCCGGCCCGCGTGGATGAAGTCTCTGCACCAGACTGCCACCGGCTGGCTGCAATTGTTGCCCGAGAAATTGCCGGTAATAACTCTTATTCCCGTTCATTGTCGATTCGTAATCCTTTTTCCTGCTGGCCATGTCTTAAATTTTAAGACAGTATGAATAAACGTCAGCTTAGCGCTAAATTGTCGGATAAGAAGACTCGTCTTGTGAAATATTTAGTGATTTGTTGTGTTACAGACGCTGCGTCGCACGGTGGAGAACATAAAGGACCCGCTGTACCGGTTCTTCGAGCGCGAGGTGGCGGCCGGCGCCGCGCTGCTGGCGCAAGTGCACAACGACCTGCGCAGCGTGCTCGCCATCTGCGAGGTAACACTAATAAATCAAGCAATGTTCAAATTCGCAGTTCAAACGGTTTTTTGGTGTGATGATCATCAGAGCTCGGAATTTCCACGGCAAAACAAAACGCTGTCGCCTATCTGGCTAGTGTTAGAAACATTTTTTTATCGATATAAATAGTTGCGTAGTGGAAGAAAAAACGGTCACTTCACTCAAAGTTTTACCTATTTGTTGCCCGACTGCAGCAAACACAAAAGGATGGGTTATTTTATAATTTTATATGATAAAATATAGTTAAGATTTACTTGGAATCACTACATAGTATAAAAAGTCGCTTTCCGCCGTCTGTTTGCCCCTATGTATGCTTAGATCTTTACAACTACGCAAAGGATTTTGATGAGGTTTTCTTAATAGATAGTGATTCAAGAGGAAGGTTTATATGTATAATAATTCTACGCAGACGAAGTCGCGGGCATAAGCTAGTAACATAATATAATACAATCGAATTTACCACTTCTTATGAATTTTTTAAAGTACCTATTAACTTGCGAATGATTATAAATTAATGTAAAAATAGATCATTATGCTTTTTTAAATGTAATAGTACTCGATATCGATAAATAAAATGTAACACTAGCTAGATTGCGACAGCGTTTGTTATGTTCCGAAAATTCCGGACTCCGATGATCACTATTCATGCGCTTATCTAGAGTAAAACAATCGACGCCGCCTCGAAAACACTTCGTCGAGCCG
This sequence comes from Pandemis corylana, assembly GCA_949127965.1. Classification (NCBI taxonomy): domain Eukaryota; kingdom Metazoa; phylum Arthropoda; class Insecta; order Lepidoptera; family Tortricidae; genus Pandemis; species Pandemis corylana. The sequence goes on along the minus strand of OX421866.1, from coordinate 6,156,366 downwards.
AGGTGAAGCGTGTCACGTAACGTGTTTGTGGTCTTAGGGGTCCATGAAGCAGACGAACGAGACGCGTTCGATGGTGGGCGCGCTGGTGCGCGGGATGCTGCCGGCGGCGTGGCGGCGCTACGCGGTGGCGCGCGGCTGCACGGTGCGCCAGTGGGTCGGCGACTTCGCGCGCCGCGTCGCGCAGCTCGCCGCCGTCTCCGAGTGCGTCGCCGCCGACCAGGGCGCGCGCCGTCTGCAGGTACACCTAACGATTCTGGATGTCGCCTACAGGCCTCTAAATTCACCGGCTAATACTCTTCACGACAGAACGCAACAGTCATTTATTTTTAATGACTAAAAAATATTTACCTTGCTACTCCGCTACTCTACGAGTACTCTACTCGAAGGCATGCAGTGGGGGGTCGTCAGGTAGGCGAGGTGTTGCATCACGTTCTCGTTGCCTACTCTCTGCACGCCTGACTCTACTAGAGTACTCTAAAGTAGCGGAGTAGCAAGGAAAATGTGTTTGTTCGTTGAAATGGACCTCTGCAAAGTGACGCCTGATTTAATTAAAAAAAAATGTTTTACAAACCAAAACTGACATTCGAAACTCCTTTCAGAGTATTCCCGTGTGGCTAGGAGGCCTGCTGAACCCAGAGGCGTACATAACGGCTACCCGCCAATGCGTGGCGCAAGCTAACTCCTGGTCGCTTGAAGAACTCCATCTACAGGTCAGATATCATCACAATATCTATTTGTTCCACATCTCTTGACCTTTCAGAAGAGCAGTAACTTTTATACTAGGGCAAAGTGAATGTCTGACCACGATCAGCGGATTCAGTGTAATTTTGTTATTATTTGCTTCTCACAGTTGTCACCTAACGCCGATTATGTCGAAGACGAGTAAAGACTTTATTATATTCAAATGCAGCCTCGTAATCCACGGTCCAGAATAGACGACCCGATAATTTGTGTCCCCCGTTTAATTCCTATCCTTTACACGAATAAGCAGGTCGTGCCTTCAATCTGTAATTGTGGTTGATGTTACAGGTGACGATTCCCGAGCCGGGCTCGGACGCGGAGGGCGCGGCGGAGTGGTCCTTCCACGTGACTGGCCTGAAGCTGCAGGGCGCCACCGTCAAGGGCCACCGCCTGCTGCTCACCAACACCATCATGGTGGACCTGCCGCTCACCGTACTCACGTGGATACGGTACTATAACCACATCAGCGTCCATACCAATTACAGGCTTATTTATTTGCTTGTCTGGATCAAATCTCACTAATTAACACAGAAATCCGGTGTTGCCAACATCATATAAGTACTAAAACTGTTTAACCTCCAGTCGCGACAGCCAGCATTCAATGACATCATTCCACCCGAAATTAATCTTTCTGCGATGGAATTAAAAATTAAGGTAGCTTTCATTTGTAAGTGTGGCGGCGAAGAGGTTAAATTTCAAAGCGATTTACAAGTTTTATAACCCTGTTTGATAGTTAAGCATACATCATCAGTATATCCTTTTCCATATTTTATACAAAACTGTTGCGTTTGATGCCATGAACTTAACTAGTAACTAACTTCACAGTCAAGTTATTCGGTTGTTATTCCCCTCAGCGGGCCGGAGTCGACCACGGTCCCGAGCGGCGGGCAGTCGCTGACGCTGCCGGTGTACCTGAACAGCGCGCGCTCGGAGCTGCTGTTCACGGTGCGGCTGCCCATCGCGCCCGGCCAGGAGCCGCACGCCTTCTACGAGCGCGGCGTCGCGCTGCTCACCTCCACGGCACTCAACTAAACCCCACTCTCAACAACAGCATTATGCTCTCTGACCAAATAAAAGTCAAGACTAAGCCCTGCGAGCGTCAAGTGAAGCCGGTTTAAAGTACCTTAGTGCGCGTATAGTGCACGCACACAAGCGCAACCGAGCTTTGTCAATTTTGGTTGAGACACGACACGCAGACTTGTTATTTGGTCCGAAACTGCGGTTAGTAAAGGATTTAGGTGCCCTTACGAACATCTACTGCGAGATTGTCTTGCGCTGCTGGACCGTGTTACGCAATGAATTGCAGTCTTTTAAATGACCATTTAAGAGCACCTTTAGTTTTTATTATCCCTAGAAAGCACTACTTTGATTTCCAGTCACACTGGATTAAAAAATGTCTCTACAAGTGCAGCTTTTATTTTTCGCTTCCCCAGTGCTCAGCACTATTATCGCAATATATTTTAAGCGCTAAATGATATAATTTATTAAGCTTATATATGTATTTATTCAAGTAATAAATTGTAACCTCTATTTAACATAATAAATTCAATAATAAAATAACTTTGTTTTATTTACATAAAATTTATTCAATAAATTAAATTATTACGTATAATTAGATGAGGTTTTAGAGTTGGCTTGTGCCTTGAATAACAGTTTTCATACCTGGAGGCTTTTGCTTGGGCAACCTGCAACAAAAATACACAAATTTGAAGTTTTCGTATAACAATAATGGTTCTGTTTTGAACAAATGAGCCGGCCCGCTCAGTCAGCACGGGGCGGGTGCCGCCGGGCGTCGCACCTGGTGTGTATGATCTTGCGCGGCGACGAGTGATGCACGAGGTCGTTCTGGCGCTCCCACTCCACAAACTTTTGGTGCTGCCGCTGGCGCCGCCTGTCTACGTAACTTATCTGCACTCAAAAAAAAAACATAAATTTAGAACGGGTATACTAGGTACTACATTGACGATGCATGAGAAAGAATTATAAACTACGTATTTTAGGACGAAACAATTTTCTTATTCGCTTATGAACTTTTGAACGAAAAAATAAAGCTTATCTAACGCGCGATTACATTCGCCTGTTTCAAGCAATGTTTTTTTATGCAATTTAATAAATCCTACAAATGTTAGAATCTTTAGCTACATAGTAGTTAGACTTGTATAAACCGACCACACAGCTGGCGGGGATCCAGACGAAGGCAGTGACGAGCACGACGACGCCGACGATGTTGTCGCGCAGGAAGCCCAGCACGTTGTTGATGTTGATGTCCTCGATGATGTCCCAGAACCGCTCCACCACGTCCTGGATCGTCTTCTCGCAGACACCCTGACACAAAAAAGTTTATGTTATTTTTTTTTAAACTTGCATCGTCGTTTATTCTACATTATATGTAAAAAGTTTCAAGTCAATTCAAATGGGTATGTATTCACCCAAGAAGAAACGCTTATAAAAATAAGTACCGGTGTTTAATCTACATCAGTAATGCTGCAGTCGTACCTTGTTGCAGAACCCCTGTATGCAGGGCGTGCCGTCGGGCAGGATGTCGTTGTGCGCCACCGGGAAGCACGTCTTGTTCAGGCTCTTGCGGCAGCAGCGCTTGCACGCGTCCGCGACTACACAACACGTACAAATACATCCTATTAACACAAGTTCTCAACCTACAGTAGGTTTGCCATTCACATGACGCCCACTGCGGTTCTTATTATTATGTTGTTAAAGGTTCATTTTGATAAATCCACGCGTCATCGGGGATGGTACTAGATATATTATTGTTTTTCCAGCAGCATGATTAAACTGAAGAGAGTTACAACACTGGCTTTTCTATTTTAAAACAAAGTTTGACGTTGTTGAGGTACCTATCATTCGTTTATCTTTTTACTAAAGCGAAAAATACAAACAAATATTGGTTGAGATTTTTAAGGGCATTAGGTTAAAAAAAAAGTATCGCTTTGTTCGCTAGACAACTATGTATAACTTGATCCATTCGCTAGCAGTAGGTCTACGAGGAAAGGGGTCAAGTTGTGATTTTCTTCCGAGCGCAGCAACCACTTCGCGAACGAGCTTCGTGGAGTTTCATAATCGCTAGCGTACCTATATCGCACATGCAGCTGTGCATGCCTTGCGTCTCGCAGTAGGGCACGCAGCTGCCGTTGCGGCAGCGGCCGCGCTCCGCGCACTCGTGCTCGTCCGCTATCGCCGGCGCCTGCAACACACTGCTGTTAGCCTCGACGGGAAAACTCACCATCATCATCAACATATTTTTACCAGATCATTAAAGACGGAACTGAGACACTACACTCGGTGAAGCAGACTTGAGAAGTAATTCATTTGCAAAGTTTGATCACCTATTTTATTCTGTTTTTGAAATGGAGAAAAAAACGAATTTAGATCCTTACTAATATTATAAATGCGAAAGTAACTCTGTCTGTCTGTCTGTTACCTTTTCACGCTTAAACCGCTGGGCCGATTTAGTTGAAATTTGGTATACAGATAGTTTGAGTCCCGGGAAAGGACATAGGATAGTTTTTATCCCGGAAAATTGCATAGTTCCCGCGGGATAGCACAGCCCAAACCACTGGAATTTTTCAAATTTAAGGCGGAACAAAGTTCGCCGGGTCAGCTAGTAACTTAATAATTTGAACTTTTACCAGTGTTTGAAAATTATGGCAAATGTCGGGAGAGCGAGGCATGAGTTTCCAAGAGGAGCAGGAATTTCCCCAGGGAAATACTTATAGAAAATTCACGGGGATTTCATACTATAATAGTACCGGTACTGTAATCGCTAGTGGGGTACCTTGGGGCAGTCTGCGGAGGCGCCGTTGCAGGTGGCCTCGCCCTCGCAGGCCGAGTGCGCGGCCTCGCGGCACACCACGCCCGGCGGCGCGAACACGCAGCCCGCGCAGCACGGCGAGTTCTTGTCGCTACACACACCGTGTTACATGGATACAATACAGCACACACATTTCAATAGCCATATCTTTTGCGTTACCAGAAGGATAACTCCGAAATTCAATCAATGACTGTTAGTGTGAACTTCGAAGTACAAGGCCAGAATAGACGAATATGTCATAGTTTTATTAGGTAACACGAAAGAAACTGGCTGAAACGCTTTGGTGTCTCACCCGCGAACCAGACAAAAAAATTGGACAGAGGACAATTTTTATTGTTATTTAGTTATTCTGCTAAGAGATCTACTTTCAATCATAATCAGTCGTAAATTAGTATTAAAAGAGCGTAAGGATTTTATACAACGATACAGTATGTTTGCGGCAGAGTATTCATTTCTTAAAATTGAATATGCAAGGCCGGCCAGTTAGCGGTTGAATCGCCTCTATTCTATTCAACTAAACTGCTAAAATGTTGTAAGTCAATTTCACATATTTTCATTACTTAAATTCACCCAATACTAATTACCTGCAAACAGCTCCTTGATTTTTCCGTAACTTGCAATTTTTATCGCAACACATATCGTTATCTTCCGTACCTGAGAAAATAAGACTAGATTTAATGACCTCAAGGTGCCTTATTTTATTTCTATCATAATGAAAATAAAGAATTCATTATTCCGCAATTATTTACTAGCCTATACCTATAGCAGGTGGCAAGCTAGCAATAATCTGATTATCAGATGGCTGGGCTTCCTAGTGCTAATCTCTGATGTCTTGCTGTTTTAAAATGGCGTGAAAATGAGAACAACTTCATCTAGCACGTGGTAGATGAGGTGAGGACTGATTGGATTAATTGATTGATTAATGTAAATACATGAAGACATTGGCGGCACAAAGCCTCTCTTTGGTGCAGGCAAAATAATTTTTCAATGAGCCTGTTGCACTTGGTAAAGAGGACGGATTTTAAGCAAGACAAAGTTTTCGAAGTGCGCTATCCCTTAACGCAGACCGCAGACGGGCATTCACGCCTCAAGCGTCCTGTTTGTAGATGAACTATGAATAAATAAGTAAGTAATGACCGAGCAGGCCGGCGTCGCACTCCTCGCCGCCCTCGACGCGCAGGTTCCCGCAGAAGCTCTCCTCCGGCTCCGAGAAGCAGCGCCCCGACTTGGCCTGCAGCACCTTGCGGATCGAGCGAAGACTGCACGGCGAGAAACGCTGACATACAGGACATTATGTTAGAAAAATATTCTTTTTGTAGTACTTGATTATGAAGTGATGAATCCCCTTATTCATACAATCGCGAAGTATAAGGTGATAGACCGACCGCTTAAATGAGTCCTCGCCCGCGCCCATGTACAGCGCGGCTTTAAGTGGTCGGGCTATAGTAAATTGATTGCAATCAATTGCAAACAACCGGGATGGTTTTTAATTTCTCTTTTCTCGTTCTTACTGCTCTTGTTCTACACAAATCTTCAAATAAGTACTGTAAATGATAGTCTGTTTTATTTAATCTAACCGATATCATTTAACGAGTTATAGTGGACGCAACTGACCAGTATGTGCGCACGCGCAGGGTTGCTAACAATGACTGAATGCGGAGAGCTGAAAACCGGCCTCAAGGGCTTGTGATAGACCTATATGTCTAGCAGTGCACCGCGATAGACTGATGTGACGATGTTGTAAAAAGATGATGTTGAGCACTAGTGTCGCTACCTTGTTGTTGACGTCGTACCCGCTGACGCTGTAGGTGTACATGAGGTAGGAGCCGCCCTGGCTGGCGGCGGGCGAGCACTCGGCCACGTCGGGGTCGTGCTCGGAGCCCCAGTTGTGGCCGAACTCGTGCGCGGTCACCAGGTCCGCCTCGCGGGTTATCACGCGCTGCCCGTAGTGGTTACGGGACGAGCTCAGTCCCGAGTTCAAGTATAGCGTGTAACCGTTTTTGAAGTACTCTGCGAAATCGTTTGTTGTTTTATTACGGGTTAGTTTTGTTTATTAAGATTATGATTAGGAATATCGAGACTTGTTTGTCCCCAATTGAAGCGTATAGAAGCGACTTTTACCCTCGACGGACAGACTAGACTTGAATCCAGCCTGTCGTCGCAACTCAATTGAAACGTACGTTGACAGCATGTCGTTGTAAATTTCTTTGTTATTCAAATATTGTCCCCGAGTTAATGATTCAAGGATTAATGATATATTTAAACTCTGATCTCATGCACTGTTTGCACAGCTCACCGCGCGAATATCCCGACAATAAAAGCTCGTTTTAAAATTAATTGTATTTAGGTAAATAAAGCGAAAAATAAATAAGAGCCCCACCACCATCATTACAAGTATACCATTAAATACATGTAAAATAACAAATAAATAATTAAATTAAGCATAAAGCAATACGAACAAAAACAAATAAACACTCACACTATCGCACCGAAATAGCTGAAAACAAAACAAACGCAATTGTCATAAAACGAAAAGCAAAGTGCTTAGAAAACAAAAATTACACAATGTCGAATATCGATACTTGAATATATTATTCGTCGATTACAGTAGCGCAGAAGATACATCGGTTGAAAGGCTTCTCGGCAGTACCCTAACAGCATATAATTCAAGTTACAAACATCATGGGACGGCACAGATATCAGATTATACCATGGATTACGGAAATGCATCAACTTCGAGTATCCGAACCCCGGCCAAGCGTCAAAGTTGGTCGTCACTAATACTCAAGTAGCTCTACTGCAAACGCAAAACGGGTGCGGCCATCGTACGTTCTGGCATGTACGGCTAATACCCGACCTAATAATGTACGCGCCTTGACTCATGTCCTCCATATAACTTACGTACGGTTCGGTTCATATTAACTGATATTTGTGTGGAATGGTCAGCTTGGTAGCTCGTGTACCTGGCGTGCAGATCCCGCCGACGGAGTTGCGACGCGGCGAGCCCACATACGCCAGCCCGAGGATGCCGCCCTCGAACTTCAGGTCCGTGAACAGATGCGCCAGACAGAAGTCCTTATGCGAGTACTCGCGGCTGAACACCTGGAAACAAGTACTGTCATTATAAATGTCTGCATGCTATAGTTATATAAAAATCAGATGCATTCAATAGTTTGTTTACAGTTTTACAAATACTAACAACATGAACACAGAAAATCCAACAAACTACCAAAAAGGTAAACGAGTCAGCATATGCCTGCGGCTCGCAGATTTAAGTCTCTAGACAAACAAACTCAGTACTATAGCGCTACTATTTTACTACGACCGGATTACCAGTGGTCTAGAGCGTGCAGTGGTGGACCTCCAGGGTAGGTAGCCGTAAAAATTGTCTAGTGGTAAGTGACCCTGACTATGAAGCTGGAGGTCCGAGAACGAATCCCGATTGGGATTAACTATGTTTGAAAAATACGAATATTTGTACTTGAGTCTGATTTTTTAAATATAAATGAATGGTTGTAGTCAATTGGTGTCAATGGTCCCAACTTGGGAAAATAAATACCTTGAGACTCCCAAGGTATTTATTTATTTACCTCGAGCAGGTTCCGCACGTCCCACTTCTCGCGCACCATGTTGTAGTGCGCCTCCCCGCCGCGCACGCGCGTCGGCTCCGAGTGCACCAGGATCTTCTTGATCACAAACCCCATGCCCTTGAACCCGTCCATGTCCTGTCGCACAACAAACCATCCCCTCACATTTAATACAATTATCATAATCTATACAATTATAATATCTGCTTGCCCTACATGAACATGGGCCGACCACTGAGAGAGCAGCAATCGCCGCAATGGTTTGCTTTTTTATTTAATACAAATCGTGTGATGTTTCAACTGATGGTATATTAATTGAATTATTCTCAACTATTGAAGAATTCCTTGAATTTAACGAATATCTGCAAGCACGCACATGTTAACAAAAGCAAAACTTTACATACAGGGGCGCGCAGTAGGAAACCTCCTACCAGGGGTCCTACCAGGACGGAAAGACCATCATTGCCAAGAAGAATGCGCCGCAAGAAACTTGGTAAAAAGTCATTTTTTCAAAATAAAATACAGTAAGGATACTTAAATTAAATACATTTATAAAAGGGATGTATAAGTCCCCAAGCCTTAAATTATATCAGTCTATAGTAGAGATGACTCAAGATGACTAACCTGACGATCTTGCCAAACCGTGTCATTGTATATCTTGTGAACACGATCAATGAGGCTTATCTGAAAGAAAGTAAATGATATTACTATAATTATTTAATTGGGTTCACAAATCACTGCAAAATATACTAAAGTATGTACCAAATAACTGATTGTTGTTTTAGTATTGCTAGCCCCCATTTCCTGGAAGAACCTGCAATCCGCCACCAACAGTAATGGGCATCTAGTCTTGGTAGGGGTGTACTCATAATCACTTTGCCTTTTCTCTCTTTTGTGGAGGTCCTTGTCTGAAGTTGTGTCGGGCTTGTGTGGTCCATCGTTATGATCCAGTTCTATATTGTCCAAGTATTTGTCTCTCTCTGACTGCTCGTGTTTGAGTTCTAAGTTACCATTTTCGTCATCATCTTCAAGTTCTTAAATTTAAATTTAAAAATTAAATCAATCAAGAAAAATTTACAACCATTTCTTCATATTTATTATTTATAGCTGTTGCCAGCGGCTTCACTCTATTCCAGTATTTTTTTTCAAAATTTTATTTCTAACAAACCTTGTCCAAACAGTGACAAACACAACTAAAAAAGAATTATCAATTCGGTGCAGTTCTTTGGAAGTTATGCACAAACATAAATGTAGATTCCAATGATTTTTATTTATATAGATTTGTTATTTCAACCTTGTGACTTCGTTATAATTACCAACAATATATTATTACTGTCATGTTAGAAAATATTATTTTTTATTTGTGACCTACTGGTACTTCTTTTTGATTTAGTGCCTGTTTCACCATTCTCTGTTAAGCTCCTAATAGCTTAGGTGCGTATTTATGAAGCAGTGTCTGTATATTTTATAGACTCTGTGTATATTAGAGATAGAGCCAAATATGTATAACTGACACTTGCAATATCAGAAACTTATCAGAGAGTGATGAAATTTAGGTAAAATGTAATACTGTGCATACCTTTTCCTTCCTTCACATAGCCACAAACCCGTGGTTTCCTGGCATCACCAGGCTGTGCCCAACTGAATCTTATATCTGATCCTCTATAGGTTATCATCGTTTTGTCGTCCAAATGTGGTAAATGACGCCAAGAGGGCTGTTTGATCAAATTTTATTTATTAAGCCAATTTCCTTGAAATGATTATCTGTACATTAAAATTAAACATGAAAATATTATGTATTTCAGTTGCTTATTACCTCTATGTGATATGTCTCATCTGGGGTATGGATGATCCCAGTTATCAAGCCATCATCCATGTGCAATTTAACTTCAGAAGACTTTTCACCAAACACTCTGCCATTGAAGAACTTGTCTCTATCTACAGGTCAATAAAAAGTTTTAGCATGCCAGTTAACTATGTACCTACACAAAAGAAAAACTCTGCAGTACTGCTGTTTTAATTATGTTTATATTTTTTCAAGGTACATAATTAAAACTATATTTACCAACGTGAACAGTAGTTTCTTTTCCATCTCCATCCACAGTGTAAGCTTTAAAATTAGAATGCAAAACTGATGAGCGAGGGTGCAGTATGAGCCTGAAGTCTTTGCCAAGTGTTCGGAAATGAAGTTCTTTGATAGTGTTGAATAGATGACTAGAATGCTTGGCGCCGCGCTTCACGACATGATGCTTGAGACTAGACGCGTGTATTGTTTCAAAATACTTTAAGTTGTGATCAATGGAACCTGAAAATGGAGCAATAAGTCTCGCACTTCATTTATAAAATAAAATAAACATGATATTCGTTTGTGGTATTCAGGCAATACGTACAAAAAACAGCTATAACAAGTAGTGATAACGTTAATAATAGTTCACACAGTACGTGATTCATTGTTCGGTAATTATAGCTATATTTTAGTTTTCAATGATCTATGAACTGAAATTATTTGTTCTATCCTTGAAAATTAAGATATTCATATAATTACACAAAAATCTTAAATTCACTGAATTCCTTTCATTTTCTCATTCATTATTTTATTTTAAATTTATGTGTATACATCACTGTGCTTCATAAATTCGATTTCGCCACTTTGCAACCACTTTGGCTCGCCAGCCAAGCCAATCTCGCCATTAATAAATACGTCGTTGACATTGACATATACTCTTCTTTTTCAGTTCTCCCACATGTATTAAAAAAGCAAAGGGAACCTAGTCCATAAAGTTTTGTCGAATGTACAATTGGCATTGTTCATTTTTTTTAGTATGCCCCAATTCGAAAACCATTTCGAGGAAAACCATCAATTATCCGATTTATCTTGTCCGATTTCAAAAATACTTTATGATTGCAGATATTTTTGTAAAAGTACTTTGAACCTTTGTTTGACCGAATGGCCGGCTTTTTAGACAGAATCCAGCATCGAATGTTTGCCACAAAAATGAAAAAAAAAGTTTGGCTACGGCAACTGTCACGTGTCACTGTCAAATCTACAAAACCATAGACAAAGCCGTTTTTTTTATAGCCAGCCGAACGAAGGCGATTGGGATTCTGTCTAAATTCACGAATTATCAAACAGCGAAAAAATATTTATTATTAATTAACAAAGCTACGTAAAAGCATAATATTCAAATTAGTTGCTTGAAATAGTCCATTTTATCAAATAAAGGTGTTAAAAGCACAGCTTAAAAAAAATGAACAATGTCAATTATATTTTTCTGTCTTGTCGTCAGAGTCAAGAGACATCTAATGACATCATACTCTGCCCCGCTAGCACGAGAGCGCACGAAAGTCGCGTCGCGCGCGAGTTGGGCTACCCGTCTCTTTCTTGTTGGTACAGTAAGAAAAGGACGGGCAATCTATCTCGCGCGCGACGCGACTCTTGTGCGCTCTCGTGCTAGACGTGCTGGTCTCAATAGACTGGAACATAAACTGCACAAATTTTATCTAAACATAGCTTCTAAAGTATAATGTAGCCTCCCAGATACAATGGATTTTGTTAAACCTAAAAAGACCCATATGAACCCACATTGCTTGTGAGGTAAGGATATGGTTTTCGTAAAGCATGTTATTAAAATATCAAAATTTGTGGTTTTTATTTGTAAATATTCCCATAACCCATGTGAACCGTATATTTTATTTCCCTGTCTCGTGGTAATTTTATTTTAAAAACCTTAAAATCCGAACGAAAACTTTGATAAAATCAATTCCATGCTTTTGAGCCTTAATAGACTATGAACAGAATGAAAAACACGACGTGTAAGTTTATGTTAAGAGATGTTTATAAAACTTGGACAAACCTTATATATCCTCCTACACATGACTTTGCAGTGATTCAAACACAATGTGTGAGAGGATTATAGAAAAAGTTGAGTATTTTTTGTGCTTTTCGAGACTACCATAGGATACATACATACATATATACACAAATCACGTCTTTATCCCTTACGGAGTAGATGAAATGAACCCTCTAGTCTACCATAGGATTATTTAATAATACGATAGGACTATGTAATAATTGACGACCAAGACCAATACCAATGTATCATTAGTACACCTTGTCACTCACGAGACATACTCACTTTCGCATTAATAATATTAGTATTTTACTTTATGGAAATAAAACCTTTCGTAGGTATTTATTTGTATTTGTGCCAATTTAACTGTTTGAATTCTCCGGTCGGCCGTTAGCCTGACCTGGTAGGGTAACGACTTCGGTTTCTTGGAACCTGTCCATATATGCTAATTTTAATCATTAACACGGGATGGCCATAGCTAGTGGTAAATAGTACGTAAATACAGTAAATGGTTTTCTGTACCTAATGAATTTCAGAAATAATGTGAGTGTTGAGATTTTGAGATGAAGCTGTAGCTACCATTTTACCGTACTATTTGAGTTTAGAATCGATTCATAGAACAAACATCGAGCAAACGATGCGCTTCTCATCTATTTACGGAAGAAATAGGTATTAGATACAAGATATAGGCAGGACGTTATTTCTGTATGTTTGTATGTATGTATGTATTGCCTTAATCATGCTAAACGTGGCCTTAAGGTTTTGTTACCTTAGGCTCTGTCTACCCCGCAAGGGATAAAGACTGATGATTTGTGCATGTGTATGTGTATGTATGTATGTATAGGCAGGAAGCCGTGGTAGCCTATTTTAGACCTAATAGGCTCTTAAGTGGCCCTCAAGCAGGGGGTCGTAGATTCGCCCCTCCGAGTTTATCGGTGAAAGAAAACATCGTCAGGAAACCTGCATCCACCTGCTAGACAATACAATGGTGTGTGAATGCTCCCAATTCGCAATAGCGCTGCGTGGGAACTATGATAGGCATTCAAGGTGCTAAAAAATCAGATGCAGATATTTTGAAGATCGATTATTTACATCGTTATTAGTTTAAAGGATACTTAATTAATTGGCACTGACGTTCGTGTCGCCACAGTGTATGTGTATTTTATATGTTTAGTTTTTTAATTTTATCTGGGTCCTACTGAAAAACAGCGTTGCGGCTTGCCGCAACATTATGCTGTGGGGCCCATTTTACACCATATCGGTACTATTCCTAAGTATATTGTATTTCTTACTATTTATATATCTACGTGTATCGAATGTGTGTAAATAAATGTTTCTCTTTCTCTCTAATTACAGTACTTAAAACAAAAAATATATAACATAAGCACAAAATACTTAAATATTCCTAGGTTATTAATTATAATTACATTACCTGAAAATATCAGCACCTAATTTTCTACATAACACCATATACAGGTAGGTAGTAATTTAACATAGCCCAAGCTTATACCCGTACCCAGCATTGCTTCAAGGAGATTACGGGATAAAAATTTAGGAAAAGCAAGCTATTATGTAGTCTTGACGTTTTGAAAATCTGACAAACAGAAAAAGGATTTTTTCTATTCGATTATTCATGCTTTTTATACAAGAAGTTCAAGATAACTTCAATAGAATGGGAGAAATCAATTGGACCACGAGAAAACGGGGAGGTTAGTGCATGATTTTTAGCACCTCCATGGTTTAGATTTGAGGGTAATGACGACTTTACTCAAATCAAATCAGGAAAAGAGAAAGGTACAAGGAATCTTCTTATTGTAAAATAATAAACAATATATCAGTCAGACCTATATTTTTATTTTCATCTAATGTTCATCAAATTTTAATCATGAAATAAAAGGAATGCACATTAAATAGTCATGTCGTATAATTACATGCCACCTCTCAATCTAAGTACAAGATGAAGTGTGGACTCCTTTTGGATATTATAGTCTGAGAGTGTGCGGCCATCTTCCAATTGTTTACCTGCAAAAATCAGTCTCTGCTGGTCTGGTGGAATCCCTTCCTTGTCTTGAATTTTGGCTTTGACATTTTCAATTGTGTCTGAAGCCTCAACTTCGAGGGTGATGGTCTTGCCAGTCAGGGTCTTAACAAAGATCTGCATACCGCCTCGAAGACGTAATACTAAGTGAAGGGTAGATTCTTTCTGTATATTGTAGTCTGATAAAGTGCGACCATCTTCCAATTGCTTGCCAGCGAAAATCAGTCTCTGCTGGTCTGGAGGAATTCCTTCCTTGTCTTGAATTTTAGCTTTGACATTTTCAATTGTGTCTGAAGCCTCAACTTCGAGGGTGATGGTCTTGCCAGTCAGGGTCTTAACGAAGATCTGCATACCGCCTCGAAGACGTAATACTAAGTGAAGGGTAGATTCTTTCTGTATATTGTAGTCTGATAAAGTGCGACCATCTTCCAATTGCTTGCCAGCGAAAATCAGTCTCTGCTGGTCTGGAGGAATTCCTTCTTTGTCTTGAATTTTAGCTTTGACATTTTCAATTGTGTCTGAAGCCTCAACTTCGAGGGTGATGGTCTTGCCAGTCAGGGTCTTAACAAAGATCTGCATACCACCTCGAAGACGTAATACTAAGTGAAGGGTAGATTCTTTCTGGATATTGTAGTCTGATAAAGTGCGACCATCTTCCAATTGCTTGCCAGCAAAGATCAGTCTCTGTTGGTCTGGAGGAATGCCTTCTTTGTCCTGAATTTTTGCTTTGACATTTTCAATTGTGTCTGAAGCTTCAACCTCAAGGGTAATTGTCTTGCCAGTCAAAGTTTTAACAAAAATCTGCATACCACCACGGAGGCGCAATACCAAATGCAGAGTGGACTCCTTCTGGATGTTGTAGTCAGAAAGGGTGCGCCCATCTTCCAACTGTTTGCCAGCAAAGATTAGACGCTGCTGGTCTGGGGGAATTCCTTCCTTGTCTTGGATTTTGGCTTTCACATTCTCAATTGTGTCAGAGGGCTCAACTTCGAGTGTGATGGTCTTGCCAGTCAAGGTTTTTACAAAGATTTGCATGCCACCACGGAGACGCAGTACTAAGTGGAGAGTGGACTCTTTCTGAATATTGTAGTCAGACAGTGTGCGGCCATCCTCAAGCTGTTTTCCAGCAAAGATTAACCTCTGCTGGTCTGGGGGAATACCTTCCTTGTCTTGAATTTTAGCCTTAACATTTTCAATGGTGTCAGAAGCTTCAACCTCGAGGGTAATGGTTTTGCCAGTCAGTGTTTTTACAAAGATTTGCATACCACCTCGAAGACGCAGTACCAAGTGGAGTGTAGATTCCTTCTGGATGTTGTAGTCAGATAAGGTACGTCCATCCTCCAACTGCTTGCCAGCAAAGATAAGACGCTGCTGGTCTGGTGGAATCCCTTCCTTGTCCTGAATTTTGGCTTTCACATTCTCAATGGTGTCAGAAGCTTCAACTTCAAGGGTAATGGTCTTGCCAGTAAGGGTCTTTACAAAGATCTGCATACCACCACGAAGACGGAGCACCAAATGGAGAGTTGACTCCTTCTGGATGTTGTAGTCGGACAAGGTGCGCCCATCCTCCAACTGCTTACCAGCAAAGATCAACCTCTGCTGATCAGGGGGAATACCTTCCTTGTCCTGAATTTTAGCTTTAACATTTTCAATGGTGTCAGATGCTTCAACTTCAAGGGTAATGGTCTTGCCAGTAAGGGTCTTTACAAAGATTTGCATGCCACCACGAAGACGGAGCACCAAGTGGAGAGTAGACTCCTTCTGGATGTTGTAGTCTGACAAGGTGCGTCCATCCTCCAACTGCTTACCAGCAAAGATGAGACGCTGCTGGTCTGGAGGAATTCCTTCCTTATCTTGGATTTTGGCTTTTACATTTTCAATTGTGTCTGAGGCCTCAACTTCAAGGGTGATGGTCTTGCCAGTAAGGGTCTTCACAAAGATTTGCATGCCACCTCGGAGACGCAAGACTAAGTGAAGAGTAGACTCCTTCTGGATGTTGTAGTCAGACAGGGTGCGTCCATCTTCCAATTGCTTACCAGCAAAAATGAGTCTCTGCTGGTCTGGCGGAATGCCTTCTTTGTCTTGGATTTTAGCTTTTACATTCTCTATGGTGTCAGAGGGTTCGACCTCGAGCGTAATGGTCTTGCCAGTCAATGTTTTGACAAAGATCTGCATACCACCTCTCAATCTGAGTACTAAATGCAAGGTAGATTCTTTCTGAATGTTGTAATCGGATAGAGTGCGTCCATCTTCCAACTGCTTGCCGGCGAAAATCAGCCTCTGCTGGTCTGGGGGAATACCTTCCTTGTCCTGGATCTTAGC
Source organism: Pandemis corylana (assembly GCA_949127965.1). Taxonomy (NCBI): domain Eukaryota; kingdom Metazoa; phylum Arthropoda; class Insecta; order Lepidoptera; family Tortricidae; genus Pandemis; species Pandemis corylana. The sequence goes on along the minus strand of OX421866.1, from coordinate 6,139,998 downwards.
CTTAACATTTTCAATAGTATCTGAAGGCTCCACCTCGAGGGTAATAGTCTTGCCGGTCAGGGTCTTGACGAAGATTTGCATACCGCCGCGCAGACGCAAAACCAAGTGGAGAGTGGATTCCTTTTGAATGTTATAGTCGGACAGGGTGCGTCCGTCTTCCAGTTGCTTACCAGCGAAAATAAGACGCTGCTGGTCTGGGGGAATCCCTTCCTTATCTTGGATTTTGGCTTTCACGTTTTCAATGGTATCTGACGGCTCGACTTCCAAGGTGATGGTTTTACCAGTCAACGTCTTCACAAAGATCTGCATTTTGTCCTGTAACAATAGAAGAAAATATTGTAAAATCCAATTTTGGCAATTTTACGCCTTACACTCGTTATTCCGCAGTTCTAGGTAATCAGGTCAGCCAACAAAATTTAACGAGGTCACGTCACACCTACTTTTGTAGTTTCCTGCTTCTAGAGAGATGACGCAACAACAACCCAAGATTGCAAATTAAAGGAGAAAAAGGTTCATTTTATTTTAATAGGTACAAAGCTGGTTCCATAATAACCACAGGATTTCACTTTTTCTATTATCACAGCATCATCAAAATGGCGGCTCGGGGGTAATGTTTCGACGTAATAATTTTACAAGCTACGATACAAATACGTGCAATAACGTTCACAAAGTACCTAAATAGTTTATAGTGATGCTACAGTTAGTTTCACACTTACCTAATCACTAGAATTTTTCTTAAAACACACAATAATTATTTATTATCTCCAACAAACAACTCTGAAGAGTCACACGCGATTACAGTTCCTTTTTCGAGTTTTCGCTTTGAAATGCGTTGTCTCTGGAATAGCAGCGCCTTTTTATAGACAACGGCAGCGCAATCAATTTTTAAACCGAATGAGCACGGAAAGATACGAAGTTCACCGAACTGGGAATTTGTCTTTGTCGTTTGCTGTCCGTTAAAGTAAGACAGCAGTACTACAATTTCTAGAACGCATGCGTCAAAGTCTGGTGATCCGAATTTCTTTGTGACGTCATGAGGGTTATTGATCAAAACAAAACAATGATGAAAATAGGTATACCAAACAAATACTGCGAAATTCTCGAAGTAGATAATAAGATTAATATAATTAGATTTAAGACTGCGCAGAATTTGCCTAACATGAACTAGGCAAAATCGTTTCATTTAATAAGTGGAGGTATCTACAGTGGCATTGTAGGTGCTTAAGAAAGATGCTAGGTCAAGTCAAGTAACAGATAACTATACGATACCTATGTTTACGAAGGCACATATTTTTGGCCAAATGACGATTTTACCGATAACTGTTCTTCGTCTGGTAACTGTCGCCCCAAATATAACAAACAATCGATTGCAGGCATTTAGGTTAGAATCAATATAGATTAAACCAAAGTCGCTTTCCTCCGTCTGTCTGTCTGTCCCTATGTATACTTGAATCTTTAAAAGTACGCAACGGATTTTTAAAGAGAATATAGTGACTAGGACAGAAAAAAGTATGCTTAGTTGGTTTGGGCATGTAGAGCGGATGGATGAAAGTAGACTAACTAAACATGGGGAGTGTGAATGGTTACGTTGGGAGGGGAAGGCCTAGACGGACGTCCCGAGACCAAATAGGAGACGTTTTGGAAAAAGGTCAGGTCAGGAGTACCCGAAACCGACGAGCATGTATGAAGAGATTGATGACTGGATGAAGCGAAAGAAATATGTCAGGATCGTAGCAAGTGGAATAAAGTAGTCTCTGCCTACCCCTGTGGGAAAGAGGTGTGACGGTATATATGTAACGGATTTTTTTAATAGATAGAGTGATTCAAGAGGAAGGTGTATATGTATAATTCTACGCAGACGACGTCGCGGGCAGAAGGTAGTATTCTATAGCTAATTAACACATGTTTCATTTTTTCTATCAATGAAATAATGCAATGATTTTGTGGTTCTAAGTTTTATTGAACATCCTATTTATTTACAATGTAAGCACCTAGTTATATTTATGCGGGTAAACATTGATCATACCCTAAACATTATCTGGAGTATGTAATACAATACAAAACTATAGGTAGTTTGATCATTTCTTTAACTCCTGGGTATTAGGTTCCCAAGGGCGCGGGCCTCTCTTGTTCTCCCAGTTATCAATGTCTAATTTTTGTATTTCCTCATATGTGTCTTCTAGGGTTACGTCTTTGGCTTTGTTGAGACCCATCTTCTCAGCTTCTGCTTTACTGACCCCTTTCACTTGGGAGAATTGATATCTAAAACAATAGTAGCTATTTTAACTAAAGTATGGATGATGAAATAGTTATCATTGTGAGTATGAGACAAAGTCCACATCAGGTTTATAGATTAGTTAGGTAGAAACAAAGTTGTTTAGTCATCAACTAATAGACATTGAATATATTTAATAAATTTTATTTAAACTTGAGCGCATTATTAATCACCCCTGTGGGGTGAGGGCTTAGCTAGGCACATAACATAATATTGTGCAATAGGTTCTGAAATGCACTTCATGAATCACTTTTTCCCTGTACACCATGACATGTAATACCTAGTTATGAGTGAACTAATGCTTGACTTTGTAAGATTCAAGTTTTATAACATGTCAAAAGGTAGTCACAAATTACAACATTTTTTTTTTCTATTTGCTAAGAATTTATTGGTGATAAGGATGTAGGTAATTTATTAATCTTTGGATCCTTCATATACCTAATGGATTCAAAACCTTAATGTTCAATTTAAGTCATGCCTATTGTTTAATCTACACAACCTTTCATTTTGATAATACAAATAATTATTCTTAGTTACAATATTAATAAGCACCATATTTTTTCCTTCCCTTTAATGACTCATAATAAGCAGTTGCAAAATGTTGTGAAAAGCTTTAAAACGAGCGAACTCCAGGAAGAATTCATATCCCCAATTTAAATTTGTAAAATTTTATCAAATTGCAATAATATTACAGTATATAAAACTGCTTAGCACCAAATGTTTTTCGTAATGATGTTCAAAATGAACATCTACTGTACTTAAGCTTTCCTACCCTTTAGTCTTGGTTAAGTTTAAGTTTATTGAGTTTGGATGTTTTTATGAAGTCTTTTCACTTGAAATGCCCTCAGTTTCTAAACACCTCGGAAATTGGGCAATGAACACAATTTCCTTCATTAATTTAATGTAGATCAATGTTTCAGTAATTGCTATCAGTTGAAAGATAAAAGAGCTGAATAACCTGATTTGAGTCCATTCTTTCAGACCGAAGGATCCTCCTACGACAAACAAAAGAAATGGGACTCCGTATCTAAAAGATTTACGCTTACTCAAAACGATAAAAGAATTTCGTAATGAAGCTATATTTTCTAATAAATTTCCTTCTTTAGCTGGCATTTTAAAAATTCGCAGGCATTTTCTTCTTCTATATATTGCCGATATCGCACAAGCAATAATACATGACAGATGTAGCTAGCTGTCACTGTCAGTCAATCAATACCCTTTTTTAGTAATAGCTGTTTGACACCTGTTTAAAACTGCCTCAATTCTTTTAGGGAATAACTTCTTATTTATATCGGTTTTCGAACATCACTAGGTTCAATCATGCGCTTATCTGTGGGTAACCAAATAATTTTATAAAATGGTGGCCGTGACGTATGTGTTGTGTGTTTACTTACTTTACTACTTTCAAAATTATGTGATGTGATTTGATTGTGAAGTGAGAACTATTTATCAACAATTTTATCTTATCTTTTGGTAATTTTTGGTGAGTATTTCATATCGTTTAGTTCAGCATGTGTGTTATTTCGTATGCGTGAAATATGTCACGGCAGCTCAGCAATGTAGGCGGATAAAATAAACGTCCTCGGTCAAGTATAAAATTCTACTTGACGCCCTGATGTTTTCGTGGGAAATGAATGTGGATCGTGGATGTTTAATGTTTTTGAAAACGCTTTTAGTTTATCTGATGACAATGTGTTATAGGCATCTTATTATTTTAATTCTATTTGTAATAATTCTTACCAAGAGCTCAAGAGGGGCAGTTTTGAGGTTGGTTAATAGGTTTGCTGAATTTCATTTTTATCAACAATGAGTTATCTTTTCCACTATAATCTGAATGATATAATGAAACAACACTTATAAGGTAACTCAAGTAATGAACCATAAAAATAATAACTAAGATCCAAGTGTTAGCTTTTACTCGTAAGTTTTCTTGCGAACAATTTGTGATTCATTATAATTCCTTTCCTTGGGTCCTATTTAATATTAATTGGTTTTAAACGTCTGAATCATCATAATTGATCTTTTTGTGAATGGAGGGACAATTAGATAAAAGATCAATATTTTCAATTTGATACCTTTTTAATACTTAATAATTTATTGTTATTGTATAAAATTACATCACAAATAGTACCAAGATCAACATAATACTTTAAAAATTCATACTGACTTCTCTTCTACACCTAGCCCTACCATAGTTTTACTCATCCTTTTTTCTGCATACTTTACTCCCATGTTTTACTAACAACAACTTTTTCCACTGACCATTGTGATAAAAAGGCAATTTCTTCTGGCATGCCTTTTTTTTGTAAACTAGGTTGTACAAAACTTAAAGTCAGGAATTTGGCATATATTTCCTCTTTGGAACAACAAAACATGCACTGATTCTCTAGGTACATAGCTTGGTGTAAACAAGTACATTAATTCTAATTTATTTTTATGTTTTGTTCATAAGAATAATAGAATGTAGTTAGAAACTTAAGTCATAACTCTACTTGGTTTGGTAAATTTCTCAATTATCTGTTATTAGCCATTGTGTTGCACTTTTTCACTGTTTTCTATTATGTGGGAATGGAAACTTCCATTGTCTCCAATGAAAACTAGTGACACAATATTTAATTTTGCTAAAGCCATGCTATTGATTTACACCTAGCCTTAGTAAAGATCAGAACAAACTATGACAATAACTTAAACTTAATAGTGGTGACTCTATGGACGTGTCAATATTCTTATCACTTTTATTTGTAAAAAAAACAAACAAGATTTGTTCTCAACAAATTAATTAATGTGTAGTGTGGGATGATCAATAGCTATTATAAAAGATGCACAGATCAAGATTAATGAAAGGAGATAGTTTGTCTTTATGTTTGCTTTTAAAATATCTACAGCAAGGGAGTCAAATTTTACTAATATTGATATATTGCTGGGTTTCCTGATGTATTGCAGCATCATCACACTTACATTGTGTTCATGTAAACACACCTCCATGATTGATTAGGGCTTGTTCTTATAAATGTGCCACTATTTATAATACACTTGGGGAATCCCCATATTTTATAATTTTAACATTTATGCAGCCATGAACTTGATATAAAGTCAGTACATGCAGTGTAAAATGCGCCTTCCTTTGACAAGATAAAGTTGACAGTAGCGAATGACACAAGAGATTCTTGACAGTGAAAAGGTTAATCTACTTAATGTTAGTTGTTGCTTTCGGCATTTAATAAAATGTCTCTGTCAAGACAAGTATAGTACAGTCCCTGATCTCTTGGAATGCCATTAGGGTTTGTCTTGCTGTCTCCCTCAGTCAGCCGATTCAAGTATTAAACCCAAAAGAGTGAGAGAGATAGCAAGACAAACTAGAATGGCATTCTAAGGGATCATCGACTGTACTATAAATAATATGTTAAAATTAATAAATTATATAAATATGATTGAAAACTCCTCTTGCATACGATTTATCATCCTCTGTGTGAAATTGAACTTTTTATACATGCGTTTTTAGGTATATTTTACAAATATATCTGGAGGAGAACTTGGTATGTTTTAAAAATGATTTTAATTTTAATTTATATAGGTGACTGAAATATAATGATGTGATATATTTTTAGAATCGGCTTTGTAAGCCCTTTCATTAGATACCACATTTCATAGATTTCAGGATTTTTTTTTTCCCATCCAAAAAAAAGTTTTTTTTTTTTTTTCTATGTAATCTGCTATCAGTCCAAAAAGACTATGATCAGATGTGTTGCAGGCTTTTTCGCGTTTCAGAGTGTGCTCTCCAGTGAGACGCAATCACTCATTTGAGGTAACCAAAAGTATTAGTTCCTGGATGGTATGTCTTTTGAGTCGCCTCTGATAGTCGATCATTGTTAGATGCCGGGCTAGGACGTTCGGATGGTATTCAAATCGTGTTTGATTGAAAAAAAAAAATGATGTAAAACTCCTCTCCTTTTTGTTTTTTTTTCGTGTTACTGGTCAAATTAATTTTAATGGCCTAAAGCTAAAGATCAATCGTTCCGATTTTCATGCTTTTTCCATCATTTGCAGCTTTTTTAGGCGTATCACTTTAGCACTATTTTACTACACTAAGCAGAAGAGAGAATTTTTATGAGTGGTTAACTAGCCATAGTCTTTTTCCAACAAGTGTGGCCAGTCACTTACTTAGTTACATCCTTAAGCAGATTCTGTGACTATAATAAAGAACTTTGTATTCTCCAAGCTACGTACATAATATAGTATATCTGCGGCATGACTTACTAACGAGGGGTTGCTTAACATCATGAAAATGGCACTTAAATAAAATGAACTGTTCCAACACAATATTCCAGTCAGATGTCTCCAAGTGAAAAACAAATTATCTTTAAAGCATTTCCTTAATAAAAGACGTCTGAAATGCAGATATGTAATGCATCTACAATTCTACATATAAAACTAAATGCACTAAGTAATCACCGAAACGGAATAGCCAATGCGATATAAATAATACTGCAGTGTCTGGTCTAAATTTAGAGGGGACTCGGTCCGCACGCGCGTGCTGACTCACGGCTGTCATTGATCATATTAGATGGACGCTCTTATCTTACCTACCTGACATTAGGTCCATAACTATATACTGTACAAAGATCATCATCAAATAATGTCTCGTCATGTTATGTAATTTGCGATTTATTGTGCTAGATAAAACGATGGAGCTACATCGGGGATTCATATGGATTATCTGTTATCATGCAGCTGTGATCAAAAACAAAGAGTAATTTTCCTCGTAAGCTGCAATATATATATGCTTGATTTTAGCACGGACCGTACCGCAGGTGAGTTGGTAAAGCTTCTGCTGTACCAGTAAACCTATAACAAACGTAAGCTTAATTCTCACCGGTTCCAAGTCCAATCGTCACCCTTTAGCCCATTACTAAGCAAATGTAATTTACGTCTACGTATATTTGCCCAAATTCCAAGCCCTTACACCACCTCAATCCGGCGCTGTGCCAAAATTCCTGTGACGTTTACCTACTACCTCCTTATCTAATTCCAGGTCTTTAATTCAAAAAGCAAAGGACTTTCATACGGACTTATGAGAGCCCTTAAACCACCTTAATCCGGCCCTGTCGCAAAATTCTTTCTTAGCCGGCGCCTACGTCATAACTATCCGCGTGCCAAATTTCAGCGCTAACTTTGCTGGAATCGAGATGATAATATCTCAACTCTATAGTTCCTACTAACTTAAGCTACATAAACGATTTATTTATTGTCGATCCCCTTATTATCTCATTTTTTTTAATGGCGTCACTTTACCTTGCCTTATTAATATACATATTAGGTGCGTCTTTGACGACATTGCGAGTATAATTTAATAATAAAATAATTAGCCATCATCCAATGTTGACGTTTGGTGCCGCCGGCGGGCGCGGCGATGACATCACCGCGGCCCCCGGCCTCCGCTACGGCCCTTATTTGATGACTGTACACCGTCCCCCTACTAACCTCGGTAGCGCTTGCTAATTGCGACGTTGGTCTTTAACTGAATTTAAATTCATTCCTACTATAGATATTGCTCGCGACTGCACCTTTCCCGGGATAAAATGAAGCCCATGTCAATCAAACATGGTGTAACTTTTTATCAGTAAAATACTTATTAAATAATTGAACAGTAGTTCCAGAAATTACCTTTAGGTACATACTGACACACACAAACAAACAGTTTACCTCTATGAGTGTTAGGCATATACGGTAATTTAATTATTGAAAATCGTACTTGTTCATAGTCTTTCATTGAATTTTATGGCAAACTAAGTGTATGGAATTACATGTTATTTTTTCACTTTTAGGTAGCTGTAACTAAAACCTTATTAGCAGCTATGTTATTTATTACGTAGGTAACAATATGTAGACGAGTGTTTAATTTTTATATTTCCACCGATCTACGAAATATGAGTCAGACTCTTAACAAGGTGGGTATTAGATTCCATCATTCCAGATGAATGAAACGCGTCAGTCGATTCTCGCTGTGCTGCGATAGGTGAAGCTTGCCTGAGATTGACTACCCCTCGTTAACCACTTTGATGGGAAGCAGGTCACGGACTGCCACTTCGCATCGACTAGTCAATATATTATTTTTCCGACGCTCGAGATTAACAAACATATCAGAATAATCAGTGTTGCTTCCAAGGTTTTATTCAACTAAATCAAGCCCGAATTAAGTAGTGTCAACGAGACTGTTCTAGTTCAAATATCAGTTTGACCAATAGTATGCTGTCTTAGCTTCGGTGTTACTGCCGTGTCTAAGCTGTGTCATCTTAGAAAATGGAACTGCATTCTAAATTACTACATTAATGCAACACCGACCGCTGCCAAGTGTCGCGGCTGTTGTTGCAATAGCAACAGTCGCAATATTCGGCAGCGGATCGCCAACGCAAACGCCACATTTCGATTTCGGTTTAACGTTGAAAGGCGAACTAATAATATACCGACGACAGACGGGCACTTGGCAGAACGTACTGTTTTTAGTCACATCTGCGCATGACGGGGTTTATCTGTGCTCCTACGCTACACGTGAACTTCTGACGCTATACCAGAATTAGAATATAATCACAGGTAGTTAACACTCATAATTTGTATAAATGTAAATTATAAAATACAAGTACTTATAAATAGTCAATCTAAGCACACATGCTCGCACTCTGCATGAACTTCTCCATCTCTAATTGTGTAAGGGTACAAGAATGACCCAGATAAGGCCTGCAGTTTGACTGTTTGCGTTTGCCTACATGTTCAAGTAACGTCGAAAGTGGTACGTTAAATTGGTGTTATTAGAATGCAGCCGCGACTCGCTCCGTCACGGGTGCTGCGGCGAACACTACCGCGCCGGATTCCTCTCACGCTCCAGTTGCCACCAAACGTACCAGTAATTGTATGTCAACCATGCTGAGTGCATAATGCCATTTTGTGTTTTATGAATAAGCTTGCAGTTTGCAGTTAACCGATTTCACCAACTACTCAACTAGAATCTTAGATAATTATTTTCTTAGCGAAACATCTCTATCTCTAGCCTGCAAGTTGCGTCAGCATAGTTTGCGATGAATGCGTAGCCTGTCGTAATATTTAATTTAGTGTGGCCTCCGTTATAAAAATATAGCTAAACTTGATACTATAATGGAGTTGTACACAGAGAGAATCCCTCAATTGAATCAGTAGAGGAGCTGTGTGCTGTGTACCATCTGACTCAGTTTGTTTTTGGGAGACAGTGGTGTTGAGTGAGCCACCGCAGCGACGTTCTTTCGTAATGCGATCGCACGTCTGAGCTCATTGCGCACGTGGCGCAGTGCACTCGTGTCAATTACACTGTGTGGTGTTATACATTTCCTGCGCAGTTCGTACTCTGCTCCGTTTGCCGTAATATGAGAGCCAGGAAATTGGCGACTAACAGTTGGTTGGTATGGCTGTGTTGTGTACACAAATTGCCAATTGTAAACAAAGGATGATATTATCCTGTTTAACTAATCACGGTCCATTGCGTAGCTTGGTTTAACTACCTATCTTAGCATCTCAAATTATAAAGTGGTTCCGAAATGGCAAGTACGGAGATTTTAGCTTAAGACAAGCACGCTGATTATTTATAATGTACTCTCACTCTCAACTTCTTAAGCGCATGATGTTTATATTGATAAACGAAATAGCCTGTCAAAATCATAACCCTCGTTTAGGTTTGCCGTAGTCGGGTAAAAAACGGTCGTCATCGTCATGCTTTAATCTCCATGCTTGATGTCAAGCCGCCTCACGCGGAACCTCTTAAGAAGTTTTTCGTCTATCTAATTTTCTATGTGTCAGATGGAATAAATGGATAATTGCTAGTTAATGACAATACCTATCTGTTTACTGCACAAAACCATTTTACATCTTAATTAGATAGTATATTTGCATGCCGTTGAGCCTGCAAGTGTGACATAGTTACATATTTTTAAAGTTAATTTTCCGCTATTCCGTACGTAATCATATACCCACTATTAGGCGAGCGGTATTTGTATACACATGCGTAGTATTTATATGTATATTCTGAGAGGAGGCCTGTGCCCAGCAGTGGGACGTATATAGGCTGGTGATGATGATAATGATGATGATGTATACATATATTTTCAGATCTCGATTTCGACAATAACGATTTCGATGAAATTCGTCATGTAGGGTTTTTTGGGGCATCGATCTGGCTAGGTCTCATTTCTGGAAACAAGCTCTCTCGAAAAATCGACCTTAGCTCGGTTATCCTTAGGTACTTTAGAACTTTATATTTTACATATATCCATTTCTTCTTCTTCAGCGTGTAAACGGCCACCGTTAGACATACGCCTCTCCAATCCGTCTCCATCCCGAACGCTGGCCCGTTTTCCTCTTCCAGAATGGTCCTGCTGTCTCCCTTATGTCATCGGACCATCGGGCATCGGGTTATATATGTTATCTTTTTTTTTTATGTTAGAGAGGCCGGACAAACGAACTAGTGGGTCACCTGATGTTAAATGATCACCACTGTCCATAGACACCCGCAGCTCTTTACGCGATGCCAGTGCGTTGTCGGCCCTGCAGTATTTGTATAATTATATATCCACTGTTATTTGTGCAGTTTTCGCAAATGCTTATTATATGATATCACTTTTAGTTTTTCACTAATTGGCTATTTTCGCATTTTTCCAACTATCAAATTGTTTGAAATTGTATTCAATAGGTTGTGTACCTACTTATATTCATCACGGCCTTCACGAATCGATTACGCAGATGAGACAAATTGTTTGGACTTAGATGATCGTTTGTGTAATACCTTTACTAATAGGGAAAATTGTCGGCAACCTCCCGCCCACTGGTCTGGCTGACAGTTTGCTATCGGCGAGCAAGTCGTCTGCACGCCAGCGGCTGTCGATTGCCGTCCGCGGTATTTTTCATGTGTAATTTCGTTTACCCGTATGTTCGTTTGTTGTCGCCTCGCGAAGTGCACGTCACGTTATAAATAAACAAAGCATCTTGCAAACGGTTGACTCACGAGCCCGATCCTACCGAACGACGTCGAAGTGTGTAAACAAGGCTACAAAGTGTCCTTTACAACATATGCCATCTTACTTGCCTATTTACTGCTAAACACTGTATTTTACCTTAATTCCTTGGACGTGTTGTTTTATGACTTTAATGGATCTCGACATTAGTATCATGCTAAAGAGGTAGGTACGATTTCTGTATACATATGTACCTTGTTAAATCTATTTTATGACAAAGATCAAACTAACTATAATTGCATCGTTCGACGTATTTACCATATTGTATTGTTTCTAATAATCTATTGATCTTTCATCTGTGTTGAAAACACATCTGCAGCAGTTTAAACTTTAAAATAACCACAGATGAAGTTATTTATTTGTTCATCGAATCATCTAATTAGAATTATATAAGAAAAATAGGTATTTTCTGTGATTGTTTATATATGTTTGTAGGTAGAAACACGACAACAGCTAATATTTTATAAAACGTGATTTCAACTCCCGTGAACCAGAACAGGATCAAATTAATCCACTCTAGCATTCTTTGCCTTCCCAGTCTTCTTAAAGCTCGGGATTTTCAACCTAATCCCTTGAGCTGCTATAAGTGGGTTATATAATTATAATATATGAATCGCAGGATTATACACATGTTTTGAATTTTTCTCACAATTGTCCTGCCTCAGACGATGCTTAATGTAGTCATACTTGATGCTTGGTTAACTTTGTGGGCGTAAATAACCTTGATATGCCACAGCTTTGTAGATCTTGATCTTGATCGTCGCAATATATTAAAGGGTTATTTTAGTCGTCGAAGTACTTACTATTACAATATAACTTGTACATAATAAGTATTTTTAACTGCAATCATATAAATCATAATAATATTTGCTGTTCATTGATTTGCTCACGGCGTCCTTTAATCTAGCTTAGCTTACTGCTATTGGCTACGCTACGTGACGAGAAGTATAAAACTCTTGAACGTTAAGAGAAGCAATCACGCAACTCTGTTTACAGTCAAGAGATATTTACATGAAATGTTATTTTTCTTAAACTGTTCAACAATCGCTCAGCAAGAAAAGATCTGTACATGCATGATCTGTATGCTAAGATATTGTATACTTGACATGGGCGTGACAAAAGCGTTTTAACGTTTACGTGATGGACAAACATATGATTCTTAAACCACGAATGATGTTTTTCAATGGTTATTGGACACAGACAACGCACTGGCTGGTTTAAAATTTTATATCGTTTACATGAAATTACCATTGGCCACGACGTGGTACGACGATTAGCTTCACAATTCACAAGGCCAGAGGTTATTTAACGCAAGGGGTTGCTGTATGCCGTTATGATTTATAGCCACCATGCCAAAACAGTATTAATGATCTTCAGCCATGAAAATGCTGTTCGCTGGAAGTTTTATTATTGAGTGACAATTAAGGGTGTGCTTCCGGTAACCTAGCCTTGTGGTTTTTGAAACCACCGACAGTCATTTACTTTTATCGTAAACGCGAACTTTATTAAATTGCGTGCAACTTAAGTCATTTTGTTTATTCAAGTGGCATGATGCTTGTAAAATGGTTATTTTCCTTTGTAACGGCCTTCTTGAAGGGAAGGAAGTAATTTCTATTAGCGTTAAGGCCATATTGTATTATCTCGGTGGTTGCGGCTGCGAAACCAATTTAAAGGGGGAGATTCTCCGTCAAGAGGTTGGGCCCTGACACTGAATTTTAAAATTTGGTAGTTAGATAGTTGTTAACACTCAACAAGTTTTTCAGTTAAATCTTTCTCTATTGAACGAAATTATTTGATACAGAAGCCATACATCTTTCAAAGACATTTTTATGTACAGATAATTTTATTTTATTGACTTTGATAGTTTACAGCGACCATTATAGACAGTACCGTATGGATGTTCTTGCCATGTCCTTGCATTGCACGTCAGTCATTTTGCTATGGTTGTTCGATGAGTCGTCGGAAATGCGAATGTGCCGTTAATAAATAAAATGTCTTTGAAAACTAAGTTTTTTTCTTTCAATCAGCTCCGGCATAATCAGGAATACAGAAATAAAATAATGTATAAACAGACTGTTAAAGTAAACATCGGAGACGGGGATGTATAGAGTAGACCAGCGTCGGTATCACTTCCTACATTTTATTTAAAGGCCGTAAGTCAACGACCTTCATGACTGTTCCACTTATACCCATACCCATGTCATCGGAATTCGTTCGACGTTGGGCGAAAATGTAATTAGTGGACTAGTACCCCGTTCTTTGTTTGAATCTCTAAATGGCAACAGTGGGCTTGTGTCATTTTACTCGAGTGTTTACATTAAGAGACCGGTTATTCGAGAGTAGAGCATCCACTACTACGCGAGGCGCGGTCAACGTTACGTGAATGTCGAATGCCGATTCGATAGTAGTTTTGAATCAATGAAATCTGTTGTCTGGCGAAAGTGCTCGAATCTGCTGATGCACGTTTTGGGCCGTCGGCGTCGCTCTGTGGTTTTCGACAATGTTACAAGTATGTACAGTCAGCTGTAGAGATAGGTGACCCCCCCCCCCCCCTTCTATTCTATCTCCCGTGTAGCGGTAACCATACTGAGGGGGTCCTTTTTGTCTGCAGCTGACAACGTTATTACTTCCATAAGCCACTTCTAACATAAGTACTGTATTAAACAGTGTAGTACAAAGTGGACAATGGTAGAGTACTAATAATAACTTTAGCTCTACCATATATAGGTGTCAGTTGCGCCACGCACATAACGTCCCTTCCAGATTTATAATTTTAATGAGCGTTTACATTAATACATTTGTAAGCATTTTAATCATAATCTTCTTAGTTATTCTTTTGTCACTTTTGTGGTGCTACGCTAGCGTATCTCAGATGTTGATTCTGCTTATCAAAATACTCATAGTGACGCTGAAGTTAATCGAATCTTGAATAACTTGACTTTGATCCTGTTACAATAATACAATCTAAGATGCCTTCTTACATCTTGTTTCTCTTATTGTATTATTTTAAATGATCTCCGGAGGTTCTCGGAATGGAAATGGAACAGTTCGCGTAAAAGGAATCATCCTTACTGGCTGTTAATCATACTGCAATGCTACGAAAGTGAAACGCGCGCATGGTCGTTCAACTCGGCACGCGCCTGCATCCTCTGACGGACGACCAATCTCGTTGCTCGTGTTGTGGTTTTCCTTACGGTTACGGCTAGCCGCGTTGCCGTAGCCGCGCCGCGCCGACGTCGAGAGAGCGTGAGCCTAACTCGCGATTTAATGCGAAATATTGAATCATTAAGTTATTTGCTTCGAACATAAAGTCAGACATATCAGTCACTCATGACTCGCCTTCCATTAATATCATACTTCGACTTTTAAATCTGGCAAAAAGCTCAAAACTGCTTTTATGATGTAGACAAGGATTTAGAACGGATTTTGGGAATTTTCTATAGGATAGAGAGGGGGTTCAACAACAAGGGCGAAGCTGCAGGCGTAAACTAGTTCTGACGTAATTTGCAAACGGAAATGGCTCATATTGACTATATCTTGCAAAAGCTATCCGAATAAGTACAATGTTTACCGCTAATTCGCGAATATTCTGTTTTTTTTGTTTATCTGTACTTAAATTTCCACCGAAATTCAAATCAGGTAGAATTCTAGAATTGTCAGAAATAAATAAGTAGATCAGTAGATTATCTCCAAATGAGGTAGATCTACTGAATCAGTAGATCTGGCATCACTGAAAGGTTCAATATTTGTTACCTACTGTATGGTATGGCTTAAACTTAACACTTAAAAAACACTGTTGTCACTTACAAATGAATGTGACAATATCAGCTGTATTTTTTCGGACTTAAAAATTGATAAAAAATGGTTGTAGAGCACTGGCTTATTGACAGCGCAGATTTTTTCTCCTCACTGTTTTGTTATAGTTATGTATGCACGTTTCTTGAGTGCGCATGCGGTCAGTTAGCTAGTATGATTTAATATGTCATGTTATGTTGTTGATCTCCTTGTCTGATACTCCTAGTGTTTATATTATTGACCTCCCCGTAAAGTAACGCCTGATTCATGAAACTTTAAAAATCTTTTGAATACATACATAGCTAATATATGTTTATGCTTGTAAATAATTAATATGAACGGATTTATTGAAAATTAATTAACATTCCGAAATCGGCTAGTGGACAGATATTTCAAAATAAATAATAGCATTCTGTCAGCTGTTCGTGTTATCTAGATTAGTTTGACCGTGAGTCCGTGTTGTATGTTTTAAACAGTGGCGTGATATAAACAAGTTAACGTACCCGTAGTTATGTAGAGATTATAACACGCAAATGCATGTGCCGACGTGTGTAGCGGCGACGGCGCGTGTGCCGCACAAACTGCAGCTAATTGCGTTAGTTGTGCAACTTAGTCAAATGGCTACTACTGGACTCGCTTCCAAGCCAGGTCAAATAGTCAGTAAATCACCATATCCGCTGAATTGCGACGGTGAAACCACTTTCACAAGACTAGCAGCTGAATCTACAAGCTAAATGATATAATTGAGTTATAAAATCTAGTGACGTAAAATGTACCTACATAAAAAGCTGTCGAGCAAATTTGAACAGAAAGCTCGTAATCCTAATGCAGTACGCTCTGGAATGTAGCATGTAGAACGAAGCTAGGTATCCAGTTGTGAGATACATTAAGTTTTCCTGCCCACTCGCAGCCACTGCCGGCCGCCTCGTTTAAGCTGCCGGTCCTCATACATTTATAGGCCGCAGCCCGCCCCACCCCGTCGCACTAGAATGCCCCTCGTTGCTAATTCTGTACTCAATTAGTGAGCCTGAGTGCCTTAGCATGGACTAAGGCACTTCGTCCCTATGAAATCTGAACATGTTAATTGCTGAAAGGAACAAGTATCTCAACGAGTACCTAGTAATCTTGACGGTAAAGTTGATTCTTTAGTTGTCGATTCAAAGCTAACATTGTCGTAAAGCCACTTCGGGCAGGCAATTATCTTACATCGAAATCTTCGTGTTGGTCATATCGTTCCATCGACATTATTACACCTGTATGTATGTACACTGTTACATAAGTTCACGTGTGCGCAGCGGCTGCCGGTGTCGTCACGACAACCGTCATGCTCCGGCAGCGCCCGCTTGTCCATATCATCGGCACAAGAACGAGAGTGAATCAGCTCATAAAATCCCGAAAGGATTTCAAAGTCCGATACCCCAAAAATTGCACAGGTTTTTCCATTCGTTATACATATACGACACGACCTTCTAACAATAACACATTAATAATCCCTACTTGAATGAGTTCATCAGTGCATTTTGCATAGTAATTACCCTCTTGTTGTACGCCACGTCGTATTTAATCACGTTACAATAGCTTTGTTAATATTTAATACTTGTTACCCGAAAAAATAAGATTTGTAATTATTCACATGATGGTTTGTTTCAACATATTGATGACAAAAGAAGTTAGGAATGAATACAAAATGATTTATTGTTTTCCTCATGCAATTTAAGTTGAAGCATGAGGCATGTCTAATATCATAGCGAACCATAATAACCTTAATGATTGTGGAGTTATGTTGAAACTGTTCTATTTATCGGCATGCATGTTGTTTCAAAGCACAATCATTTCTAACGTAGTAAACTGTTACGGAATGATCATGGTCGCACACGCGCGCTACCGCAAATGACGTTAACAGTATTTCGATTGGCCATTTCCAGTCAGCGCCGAGAGAGCTTGACGTTATGCGGGCCACTGTCTCTGCCGGCACCGGCGCCACTCGCGAAGGTTTTAGTGGCGTCTAGCTGACCCACATAAAGGGACTCGAACTCGATTCGATGTGACGCCATGAGCACGCAATTTACTATCACAAGTCGGTTTTCGTCCACAAGTAGGCTAAATATTCGTATGTCTCACGAAACCAATTAAAGTTTAAAACATTGAAAAGTTGTGAATGATCTAGCTGGACCATATATGTTTTCTTTTCTCTTTATGACTGGCTTTCATATGAAATAGAGGCGTTAGTTACTTAGTTTCGTGTAAAAAATGTTTTTTTTTTTCATTGTTTCCTGTTTTTTGTTACAGATGATGAAGAATAAAAATACGTGGTAGAGCCACCCGATATGAACTCGGACGTGCATCGCCACCAGGCGCATCCACCGCTCGCTCAGGTAAATACAGGATCGAATAAATCGAATCGAATCAATACTGCACGACGAATCCATCCATTTCGTAAAAGCTAATATTAGCTACACGGCCCGGAACCTCATTCAAATTGTATATCTGTCGAAAAGGTGATCTAACTATAAAATACCCACAGTATTTATTTGTAGCCGCTTCTCCCCGCGGAACAAGCGGCTATCGAAACAAGTTGCCAAAATAGCTTCCACGGCGGAATTTATGCGACAATATTGATCGGTATTAATCTTTTTAAGCTATTGCATTGTAATAATAAGATATAGGACTTGCTAAACAAACAAAATGAAATGTTCGGTTGGTTAGGCAGCTTTTTGTGGTTTTAGCCATGCTTTTTTCGTCCCTTTGTTGCAAATGTTAACAGCAACAGCGAGGCGCGCAAAATTAACAAGGTCCTTCTAATGAATTTATTAAGGAAGAAGCGAACGAATGATCTTGATCTCAATGTAAAGCTCAAAGGCAGGGTAAACCTAAAAATAAGAAATTTGCGTGTACGAAGAGCAGCCGTGCACAATTTATTATTGCGTACCTGCATCGTATCACGTCGTTTTTGGCCAGCGGCCAAGGATACTTACTATGTGCGTCTCATTGTATCGTTAAGTGTCGTGTGTGAATTTTATCTCAAAATGAACAACCACTATCTGTGGCGGCTGCAAAGTTATTAAATGCTTACCTACTTAACTGTCGACGCTTTATCGCTCAAGTGTCGCTTAATCTCTTGTCCCTGATGCGGACGGTATGCGGTTTACTTTTTCTTTGATGAGCTGTTTGATATTCACGATTCGTCTGTTAGTAAATGCCTTTGTTTGGCAGACTTGTCACGATTTGGAAGCTACTGTTTAATGGAGTTCAGTATTTGTTTTGGGAACACCAAGCAAGGTATTTTTGTTGATCTATCTATTGGATAAACAGTATATAAAGAAACTTTTGCCCTCTTTGTTAGCTTGCTTTCATTTAAGAATTCTTAAATTAAACCATGCCATCACCTAGCTTTATACTGTATTTTCAATAATTCTCTAGTGAATCTATTGAAGCTTTCTTCCTTGTTTTTCAAGGACAGATTGTTATGTATTTCGCTACTAGCCTACAAATTGTGCATTAATTGTGCAACCGTTTCGTTACTGCGGGGCGAATTTGACTGAGGTGTGTTGTATCGTTTTGCAGCACAGCGTGGGCCCGTGCGGCTGGTACTCTGCGTCGGCGACGCCCGCGCCGACCGCGCCAGCAAGGCTCAAGCGCGCCCAACCGCCGCACCAGTTACCCGTTAGTACATCTCTCTCTCTCTCTCTCATTTTCACACTATCATACGATACATGCTTTACCCGAAATGCCGTTGTATACCAATAACTGGCATTATCAATAAATTATTATGGCAACACTAGCCTAGGACCCAAAATTGGCTTCACATTGGTTTTGGAAAGTCTTTCCACGCCACTTGTAGCTATAGCTGAAACTAAATTGAAACTCGGGATATAAGTAAAGCGCGGGTACAACTCCAACGTTGATCGCGCGCGACATGTCATCTTTGATCTTTCCCTGCACCTCATACTTTCGCCAATTTCAGTGAAGTTATAACCTATGACTAAGGCTCGTTATTTAAGTATTACGAGGATGTGGGCATGATTGATTATAGTGTGTATTTGCTGTTCAAAGTCAGCAAACGCGCCGTAGGACAAGGATGGACTAATGTAACGATGCCTCGTTTTCTGCCATTAGAAGCAAATGTGATTGATGATTCTTAAAGCCGAAGTCTAAAATAGTTTATAAAATCTGTATGAAATCCAACTTTGAATACTCGGCTTACTGTTACAAAGACGGTGGAGTGTTGTGATACATTAACAGTTGACGACAATGTTTGTCACGATAAGGATATTGGTACAAATTTCCTTAGTATTATTAACGAACAGCGTTGTAAAATGTGTGAATACTCACAATAAATTGATGAATAGGTACTTAATGTTTCTAGGAAACAGGCAAAATCGTCAGTTTATTTATTCAATACTAGCTTTTGCCCGCCACTTCGTCCGCGCAGATAACGTCAGTGACGACAAAAAATATATATATTTTTAATAAAAAGTATCCTATGTTACTTCTAATACCTCCAAGAACGTGTACAAAATTTCATGATGATCGGTTGAGTAGTTTTCGCGTGAAACCGTAACAAACAAACTTACTTTCGCATTTATAATAGTAGTAGGATATAAGTAGTATTAAGTATGTGCGTGCAAGCCCGCGCCTTACCTTATCAGGTATGGTTTTGTCGAGACCGTAATTGCCCGTAGACTTTAAAGTTATCCACGTCTTATTCCAAGTAATCTCATGCACAAACATGAAAAGATTCTTCGTAAAAGCTCTGCTGATTCTAAATTTACCTCTTACGTTCAAACCCAATACCTTGCCCACTTTGTTTACGTATTCCGCGTATTCGTTCAAACATTACACATTGATTGAAGCATTTTAAATCAAAAGCATTGACTGAGTGCTCGCTTTGGAAATAATTCGACTGTTTCATAATTTAGCACTGCTTTACCACTTAATATTCAGTGAAGTTAGTTGGGAGTTATTTTTAACGGGATCGCGTTATTTTGTTCTAGTCTGGAGGTGGTGTGAGTAGTAATGGGCCACACGCGCCCGTCTCGCCCACCGCATTGCAGAACTCTGTACCACACAACGTAAGTGCGAAATGATTTGCATATTTTATTGCGCATTCAAAAGTAAACTCTCTTCGTTCCTGTTGCAAACCTTGTGTATTCGTTTGTATCTCTTTTGTAACGCGAACCACGCATAGAAAAGGCTAAACATTAAGATGCGTATGTTACTATGCGTAAACATGCTAGTATTCTACAACACTGTTCGAAAACAATACCCGTGCCAACATAACATACTTGTGAAAGATAAACTCATTAGTATGCCATAAACAATAGAGTATTTCCCTTTTAACATTTATTAGCCACAGTTGTTCAGCACACTCATGTTTTCATACAGTTCAGTAGCGATATGCGTATTATGTGACAACAATGGTAATAAAGAATTGTTGCGCAGAATGTGATGCCGTCATCAGCCCGCGCGCCGGCGCCCGCGGGCCCCGCCCCGTCCATGCACACCTCGCAGACTGCTTCGGGTATGCTCACTCTTACATATGCTCCAGTGTATCCTATTACTCCAATGTATATTTGTGGGTATGAATACTAGTGGTATACTTATAGCTGAATATGGCACAAGCGATGACTGAAACTCCAGCCCATAGCGTTACGTTTTTAGTGCGAAAACTTATAAATGTTGTCTAGGGCAGTGCTCCCAAGATACCTACAGCCTATTATATGCACGCGGAGATCGAGATCTGTTCACACGTGTCGGAGTGCGCACTTGAAATATCATTGTGGGATAATGCACTTTCCATGACGTGACATGCATGTACTCGTTTTGCCATAAGTCTCACAATGGCTTATTGTAGCAAATAATTCTGATACAATGGGAAAAGTTGCAATCGGATAGTTATTGAAACGACAGTGGAAAACTTTGCATTTTTCATCGTCATTCAAGATAACCCAACTATGTTAATATTTATAAAGGTGACAAGGTCAAATTGTATCTAAATGACTTATCCCGCTTAGAGGACGAATGTAATAGCTTTAATAGCTCTGCTATCTGTGTCATTTCTTATTGGAAAAGAAATAACCTAGATGGAAGTAAAAGTTCAAGAACAAGCAACTATTAACACGCTATGGTTGCGGCGTGTGATCGGCACATTTCACACATGCGCGAGAGGCAGCCATGAACGGTTGATTGGTGTCGGCAGGTGGCGCGAAGGGTCCCAGCGACCTGTTGGTGAACTCGGCGTGCGTCAACCCGCCACCGCCCGCCAACAGGCTCATCAACATGACGCAGTTCCCGTGAGTACACGCCTAATTCTCATAGAGGTAGAGGTAGTAGCCGGTGGCTTAACTATAGGGTGGCAGAACTGGCAGAATTCCTCTGGGCCCTAGCTCTACGGAGCCCCGTACTGGCTTGGCCTGGAGCACCGAGGGGACGAAGATGCACTTCTTTAAATTGAGAAAAGAGGACCGCAAACGTAGTTACGCCACTGGTAGACTGCAGTGATTGTTTGTTACACATTGTTCATAATTGTAGTACTAGTACGTACACAGGCTAAAGTGTTATATCGATCTTCACTATACCTAAAGATTTATTTATAAACGATGAGAGAAATTGTGTAACCAATTAATGTCAATGTAGCTAAGTAGGTAAAAGAAATCTATCCACGGTAAAGTACCTTGTCAAGCCTATAACGATCAAGGGAAAAAACATGTTTTCTGCATGACTTGGTTTAATTAGTTTGCTTTCAGATGATAACTTTAAACAACAGGCTCATTAATGTTCATAAAATACTTAACACATTTTTGGATAGCCTCTTATGTCATGTAATATTTGACAAACACCTCCCTCCCTCTTTTTGGGCTTATTGTTGTTTCGTTATAATACTTTTAAAAGTCGATAAAAGTAACTTTCGAGAATATTAATTAATTATTTAACACTACCGACTTACTTAAAATTGGTTACGAATATGTCACTTGAGTACTATTCATCAAATGTTTTTTTCTGAAAATGGCAGTGACGCACTGCCCCCAGCTATTCACGGTCAAAGTTAAATGAATGTCAGTTGTAATGATACCTTTTAAAGACATCCGCTGCGAGTCAAGTATCTATCGGGAAAGATAGGTCAATGGGTTTGGCTGTTTGCCGTCCTAATAGATAAACCTCTATCAGTAGGTGCAAGGTGACAACTAAGTTTAAATTTGCGCAGCTGAATTAATTTTCAAAAATGTCCTGTTTAAATTTTCATGCGGAATTAATTAATTGAACTACGTTAAATTTGCGCGAAACGCGTATGCGCTGAAATTAAACCACTAATAACACTAATTTATAGACTAATTTGAACGATCATTAACGCGTAGTATTCGTGCCCTTCGCAGGCTTCTACTAGCTGTTCGTTAGAAGCTGCGATGCCTTTAATTTATACTTTTTTTCTTAGATATTAAAGTTTTAAATTACAAATACCAGGAGCAAGCTCTGTCTTCATTTATGTGCTTATTTCTAACAAACAGCATAGGGCATAGCAGTGCATCTGCTGAGAGCTATTTAGTTGATTAGCGTATTCTGAACAATGAACATAATGATCTTAATATTCCATTACTTGATTTATGAAATTTTGTAGCGTTCTAATATTTTCTTAGTTTTTTATGGCAATGGTCATTTCAGCAATTAATTGGGCAAGGTGAATTTATTTTGTAACACCTTGTTATACATAGGTATTTATACCATGATGTGTTTGTTCAAAGTTATAAATAGGTAACATTTATCAACCAACCCTATAGTTACAAGAACATGAACGACGTCCACTAGTGCTATCTGATATGTAATTGCTGCTCATAGTAGTAATATATTCCACTATCAATAATTTGGCGTTATCGCGCGTATCGCAGCGATATTCATTCCCGTATCGTTCAACAGTGAACGATGACGAGTGACATAAGCCAGTGTTTTAACAAGCCCCACAAAGTGTTCCTGTTCACACCGCCTGTCGAGAACGACCTACTAGAGTAAATATTTGCAACCATTTTATGTACAAGCACACTAATAACTTACGCGTCAGGAATGTTGTGTTTTGTTTGCGTTACCCAATCGCTTAACCGGCTCGATGCACTTCAATTATTGCGTGATGAAATCAACCATTTGTTTTTGTTTACCAGAGTGTTATAACGTTTTGTTTAATTACTACAGTTGATGGCTATTCTTGTGAGACTTTGTTACGAAAGTAGTTTTTACTCTTTTACTCAAAACGATCAATTAAATCAGAAACTACAGTTTGACGACTTGCTTTCGAGCAAAGCTGTCATAGTTTCGTTTTCCGCGATTAGAAAGCGATTGTTTTAATTAGTTAATCTCTTTGCTGGGGAACATTACTTCTGACAAGTTTAAACTTCGAACTCGAATTCAAGATTTATAATTCACTTTGTTGCTCATATGAAACCAATACATACAGTTTATCATAACATAACATAATTGTCTTCTATGTGGCCCAGTCATGTTTAGTTACTAGTACTACCAACTGCTTAGAGAGGGTCTGAATATCTAATACGAGCCTAATCCTGTATGCTAAGTTATTGATAATAAATTAAGCTCAAAAGATTGATTTGTCATTGGATGTTTGTTATGTTGTATTGTGTGGTCAGATGGCACCACGGCGCGATATCACGGGAGCGCGCGGAGGCGCTGCTGTCCAGCTCGCCGGACGGCGTGTTCCTCGTGCGCGAGAGCACCAACTTCCCCGGCGACCACACGCTCTGCGTACGCTTCCGCGGACGCGTCGAGCACTACCGGTAACTTACACTACGCTACTTACGAGTAGAGCACTCCCCTCATTATGGGACCTAAGACTACTATAACTTATACTTCGTTTGTAATCTTTCCTGTCTTTAATCGAAAAACTCATACTAAGAAAATTATAACAGTATAAATGATTACATTAAATTGTTACTTGCTGTTACTTATTTTGTAAAACATCTTAGCTTCAGTGTAGATACAAATTACAATTCTTCTCAAAGCATACATTTATTATGATCAAACAAGTTGTTAACAACTATATTGCGTGGGATCGATAGTGTATTCTTTGTTCTCCAGCCGAGGCTGAAGGCCCATAAAATCATGGAAGTGTCTAATTAATGTTTGTTTTCGCAGCGTCAAATGGGCGACAGCGCCGGACAGTCAAACGCAACGGCTCACCATCGACGACGAGGAGTTCTTCGACACCATGAACGATTTGATAAAGGTGAGAAAAATCGGTTGTTTTAATTTAATTTATATCTTAGACATGTTTTATGTGTCCGTCTTATGCTGGGGCCGAAGCTGAACCAGTGCTGTGTTATGGTAAATTAAAAGAAGGTGACGTATTAATTAATTAATGAAAGAAAGAATTCGTATTTGATTATTGTTGAAGTGTCACATTTCTAAGCAATGAACGGTGAACGTGAATGTAAACATGCAAGTTCTTCTTTGTGACTGTGTTGTTGTATTTGCAGCACTATTTACAAGACGCCGACGGCCTCTGCACGAAGCTAGTCAGGTACTTGCCCAAAGCGGCCCCCAACGGAGCCAACAACGGCGCGTTGCAGCCGCCCTACCCACCGCATCCTCAGGTATATACCTAATAACATTTTTTTTTACAGACTTATTTAACTTGTGACATTTGTTTGTTGGTTTTTGTTCAAATCTCGCGTTGTTAGACACATTGAAACCAGTGTCATGTGTTGTGTTGTGTGGCAGCAGCCGCCGCCGTACCCGCCGACGCCGCACGTGCCGGCGCTGGCGCACGCCGGCTTCCAGCCCACGTACTCGCAGCAGCTGCCGCCCGCGCCCGCCGCGCCCGCGCCCGCGCCCACGCCCGCGCCCGCCCTCGACCAGGTCGACGCTACCAACTTCCTGGAAGCACGTGAGTCACACCTGCCTGCTGCCTGCTGCCGCACCAGCATCACTGAGAGTATTCTCACCCGAGCATTTGTTAACGAGTAATCGATGTAATCTCTGTAACGCTCGGTTTGACGTCCACACTATTCGAATATTCGACGCCGAATGATCATTACATGCGAATGTCTCGGTGAGGACGCTTCTTATGACAAATCATCAGTCTATCTTATTTTGTGACAGGCTTAACTTAATATCTCATATTCAACTTTATTAACTTTTCAGGCTGGGTGATAAATGAACGGGACTTGGAAATACGTGAAAACATAGGTAAAGGTGAATTCGGCGACGTGATGTTGGGCATTCTGAACGGCAACCTGAAAGTTGCGGTGAAAATACTAAAGGACCGCGAAGCGGCTAGCAAATTCCGAGCTGAAGCGACCGTCATGGCGTGAGTACAACTTTTAGTCAAAAGTTTAATTGGTAATAATTTTAGGATTCTTCTTTGGCGTTAAGCGTGTTTTCTTCCTCTTTGCATTAATTTCGGCCAAGTTTTGTGCTAGAAATTGTGGCTAATTTATCGAACTTGGTATGGTAAAAATCGTATGACCACGACGAGATATGTAAAGCCGATGTAATTCTCTCGTATGTCGAAAATATCTGGTTACGCGGCTCCCGACTAAACCCCGACCAGGGTAAACTGCTTTGTCGGCTTATCAATAAAGAACTATGCCATATGTAAAGCTATGAAGCGGATCAACAACCACCGCATCTGTTGCGTCATTTTAGTCTCACATAAGGTGCTGTAAGTGTTATTTTTGTTTGTTGGTGTAGATCGCTGAAGCACGAGAACCTGGTGCGTCTGTTGGGGCTGGTGTTCTCGGCGTCGGGCACGTGCCTGGTGACGGAGCACTGCGCGCAGGGCTCGCTGCTGGACTACCTGCGCAGCCGCGGCCGCCACTACGTCACGCAGCTCAACCAGATCAACTTCGCATAGTGAGTGAACTTACCGGCAATCGCAACGTTTTGCAGGTAGTAGGAGTAGGAACTAAATAGCGAATCCCTGGTCAAATGATCAGTAGTTTTCGCGCAGTGCGCGTAGAGAAGGCAGTCGACGGAATTACAGGCACATAAGGTAATTTATTTAGCCCTGTAGACAGTATCCATGGACAGTGAAGTGATGATGCCTTCCTTGTAGAAAAAATGGATAAACACGAAAAAAAAAATTGACCCCGAATTGAAAACCTCCTCCATTTTTTCAAGTCTTTGAAATAAAATGTTGCTGGGTTTAAGTTCAGTCAGACAGGCTCTATAAAAAGTTATTTGATTTGATATTCTACGTTTATTTATTGTCTATCTATTGTATAATATACGATGTATGTAGGACGGGTCATAATAAAAGATTCATTAAACTCTTGTAGCACTGTATTAAATAGGAATATTAAAATAAAATAAAATCAACACAAATCAGCGCTCTCATGGCCGCCGTCCGTCCTCCTGACATAATCTTTTTTTCTCACATTCACTCTCGCATTCTTCCATCTCAGTCATTCATTCTGTTATTCCGCTCACTCCCACAAATCGGCCATCCTGCAGCTCAGTCTGTCCTCAGACTGCAGACACAGCAGGCATAACAAATGAAAGCTACTACTCTACAACACATTTAGTTACATTAACAAACACTAGTTAAGTTGTCAAACTTACAACAATAAAGTAGAAAACAATGAGAAAATAAAAACAACTCGATTAACCAAACAGTAGCAAACTTGCAATATCTTTAGAACAGTACCTAACAACACAACATCAGAAAACAGCAATTTTACAACTAAAACACAGTACCTAAGTATAAAAAGCAATAGCACGTTATATTCTATGGTAAGCATCATGAATTTAATATTTAAAGCAGGTGAACAAAAGCGAGATCAAGGTTTCATCAAATCAAGGCCACATCTTCGTAAAGTCAACTCCAGTTGTAGTCTTGTTCCAACTCTCTTTTTTTCTTTTTTTTTTCTTTTCTTTCTTTTTCTTTTTTTTTTTGCTCTCCTTCTCTTTTCTTTAATTGATACATATATTCATCTTTCACCATTTTCTGATTCATCTTATGATAATTGCCACATACCCTTGTACCGCCGTCTTTCTTCTTTACAAGAGCATTTGGACTGGCATATTCAGGGTAGGTCGGCCTTATGGCACAGTTTGCCGGCCGTTCGCGGACCTTGTTCTTCACAGCTTCTTCTTCAATTAACACCAAACGCCGGGGACGTTGTACAACTTGTTCGTCCTTCAATACAATTTCAGTCTTTATTGGAGCTTCTTTCACGTTTATGGGTTTATGGGTCTGTTCTGCCGGTGTGCATCTTTTATCTTCGTCAATACTGGAATGTAAACATGGAAGGTAAGAAGTGTCGTATGACTCGGGCCTTATTTTGACGTCACCTTTAACTATTAAAATAACTGTATTTGCAAGAAAGGGCTGCCCTAAAATGATTTTGTACGGAATTTCTTGGTGATTAACGACGTGAAAACACGTGTTGTAACAATAATCATCTATTTCAAGTTGCATATTAAGCTTACCAATTGAATATATCGTACTGGAGCCCAATCCTGTCAACGGCGTATTTATTTGCTCAAATGTTAGTCTCAAGTCATCCATCAAATCGTCAGTAATTAAATTAAGCTCACTACCTGTGTCTACAAAACTTTTAACAAATATACCTTTTATCTTAACAATTTTAATTGGTTTTTTAAGAAAATTTGAACCATCAGTATTTACCGTGAAAATATTATTTTGATTGTTTGACATTGTCATTCCCCCTAACCCGTCACTCACTCCTTGGCTATGCTCATTCAATAGTGTGACATTCGCGTCGCAAACTTCATTCGGCTCCGCCGCGCCACCTGACGGATTTTGTTCGACGAACAATGATCTTCGCTGAAATAAGTTCCGCCCGCTCGTACTCGCATCCGTTACGTTCGTATTTTTCTGTGTGGTCGGCGCCGATGACTGAAGCTGCGCCGCTCCCTGCGTCACGTTGCTCGCCGTACACTGAGCACCAATATGACCATACGAATTGCATCGAAAGCACTTTGTTCCATTAGAGCAGGTGCTTGCCAAGTGCCCTATGCCGCCACACTTAAAACAACGGCTCACCGTAGTGCTCATCTCATTGTTGAATGCAAGCTCATTTCTCTCCACAGGATTCGCCTGCCTATTATCACGACTATTCATTTTCTTCTTCATCGTTTCGTATATGGTTAATTTTTCTTTAAGCTTCGGATACGTGTTCGCTCCGTATAATATAACTTTGTTAGTTTCATAGTCGGTAATGCCATCAATAATATATTCAATCGCTATGTAGTCCGGAAACTTTGCTCTTTTCCCTAACTCTTTCATCACAAGCATATACTGGTAGCAGGACTCATCTTTCTTCTTCTTGCGGGAACTCATCATCTCATGCATCTGCTTAGCATTTATTGAGTCGGGAAATTCTTTTATGACAGCTGCTTTAAGTTCTTCGTAGGTCTTGAATGCGTTTTCGGACCTCAGCCATAGTTCAGCCGTGCCGGTAAGCGATCGCCTCGCTATAATTAATTTCTGTTGGGCCGTCCAACCAAAAATATCCGCGTTATCTTCGATATCTTGTGCCCATTTTACAGATGAATATGTGACATCTTCGCCATTGAATTTTGCTACTGACCCCGCCATATTGAATACGCCGTGCGATTGCATCTCCTCATTGCCGCTGTCACCAGCACATCTTTTGCCTTCGTTATTCGACATCTTCGTAATTTTCTTCGTATTTATCTTCTTATTATCTCCGTAGTAAATTCGTCTTCCAGCTTTCAGCCACGCCACCGTTGAAGCTAATCCGTCGTCTCGTCGTTACATCACAAATCTTTAAAATTGTTTATCCCGGACGAGAATTTGTAGGACGGGTCATAATAAAAGATTCATTAAACTCTTGTAGCACTGTATTAAATAGGAATATTAAAATAAAATAAAATCAACACAAATCAGCGCTCTCATGGCCGCCGTCCGTCCTCCTGACATAATCTTTTTTTCTCACATTCACTCTCGCATTCTTCCATCTCAGTCATTCATTCTGTTATTCCGCTCACTCCCACATGTATATACAATCTATTGTTCAATCGTTGCAGCGACGCGTGTTGCGGGATGGAGTATCTGGAGAGGTCGCGAGTCGTGCACCGCGACCTGGCGGCAAGGAACGTCCTCATATCTGGGGAAGGCACGGCCAAGGTCAGTCGACTTATTAAAATACTTAGTATGAAACAATAATTTCAAAGTAGGTGGTAATTCATTATTTCACTTTTTTTTTTCGTTACGTGGCTTTTTTTGTGTGAAATGTCAATGTTTTATCAAACTGGCCACTAAGAACTAACGTTAACAAGGTAGGCGCACCGCATACTAAAGAGGAGTGATAAATCGATTTTATAACATGGACATATTTGTTGATAAGGCTATTGAAGATTCCGCACGGTAACTCTGATAGTTACATTATGTTATGTTTCATCTTGTAATCTAATTAGTGTTGGACTGTTTCAGGTGGCGGACTTTGGTTTGGCGCGCGCGGAGCTGGCGCCCGACGACCCGGCCGACGCGCTGCGCGTGCAGGCCAAACTGCCCATCAAGTGGACCGCGCCCGAGGCGCTCAAGTACAACGTGCGTACACACACACAAACACACACACACGCGCATACCAACGCACACACAAAATGCCGTATAACTAAACGTAACCGCCGCTGGGCTGGGCTTGCGCGGTCTGCAATCACTATGCGGGTGTTCAATTTCACAAATCAGGGGGATCCATTTCCACCCTGTGGAACTTCGAATATCAACTCAGGGTTAAGTAATGATGAATCCGGAACTCGCACTCAACGGTGCCGTTGCCATCTGCCCCATCCCGGGGCGGCCAGTGGGCGTCGCGGTGACACCATAGTGCTCCAGTAGCGCCCACAGTTCATGGCCTGGAGGGAACGTGTGTGTTTTTAGACGGTAGGCCTCTCTCTCTCCCCTCCTTCCATAGGGAAGGCAGCGGCGAGTTGGAGAGCCCTCATACCCCCGTTGCTGCCCCGAGCGCGGGAATGCATAAGGTGCATTTTCCACACGTTAAAAAAAAGGGGGTTAAGTAACGATAAAATGTATATGTCAATTGTCAACCCTGACCCAGGTTTAACCGCAGTTTTTTAAACTCTTGACTACGCAAGCGATTCTTTCTAAGTGTTATTAAATCGAGACCTTTTTATAACAACAACAATAAATTTTATTTACAGAAATTTTCAAATAAGTCTGACATGTGGAGCTTCGGTATTCTACTTTGGGAGATCTACTCATTCGGAAGAGTGCCATATCCTAGAATTGTGAGTGTTCTACTTTTAATAAAACAAATGTTATTCAATAACCTCCAAAAATTTTACTTCTATGTCCCCTGAATTATGATCAAAATATTTGTGTTTTCCATTCTATAATTTCCACAAAACAAGCACGCGTTTCCGCGTGATACCCGCGATTTCCAGCACGGCGACACCGGCTAAGTCTCGTAGCGGCGTGCGTCATTTCGGGCGTTCGTTCGTATTTCCCTTACCGCTTTAGCATACACTTATACTGTGATTTAGGCGTGTAGTGTACGGTTTCGTGTTCCCCCTGTGCAGCCGCTAGCGGAGGTGGTGCGCCACGTGGAGCGCGGGTACCGCATGGAGGCGCCCGAGGGCTGCGGCGCGGGCCCGTACGACGTGATGCGCGCCGCCTGGCACGCCGACCCCGCGCAGCGCCCCACCTTCCAGCAGACGCGCCGCACGCTCGCCGCCATCCGCGACCTGGCGCATGCGCAGCCGCAGCCCGCGCCGCCCGTGCCGCCGCACCCGGTATGTACTGTCGAACGAACTCAAAACTCAGGAACCTTTTCACTGCAAATCTCATAATGACTTGCCATACACCTGCCAAAGAAATTATTGCGAAATTGTTGAGAAAAGGTTCCCAGCCCGGCTAGCAGGAGAACGCACGAGTCGCGTCGCGCGCGAGAAAATGTACCCGTCTCTTTCTAGAACGAACAGCAAGAAAAAGACGGGCAATCTATCTCGCGCGCTACGCGACTCTTGTGCGCTTTCGTGCTAGACGTGCAGAGGTGGATTCGGTTTCTTCGACCGACTGTGCGAGTGCCGTACGACGTGATGATGTTACGTGCCTTTATGATGACGTTATCAGGTTGAATTGAGTAATGTTTGTTTGTTTCAGTGAGCGGCATGAAGCGTGAGCGCGAAACGTGATAGCAAAGAGTATTGACTGTTCACCTCACACATGATTAGGTAAAGTGCTGTGAAGTTGCAAATTGTATTTTAAAAATAACGTATACTAAGTACTAAATTATTTTGATATTATGTTTAAAGACACTTCCTCACTAAGAAGTATTTCTAATCTAGGTTAGGTGTCGTGTAAAATTGGTGTTGTAGAGAGGAAATGGACCGATTTTAGTGTTATGTTTACGTACTATTATTTTATTTTGTCTTATTTGAGGCCTAAAAACGTAACGAATTATTATCGTAAATATTCCACCCATTGTGACCGCGGTTCGGTTGTTCGTCGGTACTATGGTACTGTCTAGTCAAATAAAGTTTGTAATAGTGTTTGTATCATATTATAATTTCCACAGTAAACCGATAAGACGACTGATATGTTTAAACGAGCAACATGTCGCGAACACCGAGATTCTCATGTTTGTAGTCAGTTCGTGTAGACCGTTCCTTATGGTTTTATAGAGTGGCAACACAGTTTGGGAGAAGGAGGTTGCCTCGTGGAACCAGGAACGGTTTACATGAACTCACCACTAACATGAGAATGGCGGTGTTCGCGACACAACTACTGCACTTCAAATGTAGATTTAAACGTAAATACTTAAATGAAGTTGTGTATTTTTTGGAGCATATTATTAGCCACAAATTAATAATGGAAAAATAGTAAAAGACAAACAAATAATGAAAAATTGAAAAGGATTATAGCTAACTAGGCTGCTTGTTGTCTTGAATTATGGACCATTGGGCTGTTTTTACATTTTGTCATTTTGAGGAGACTTGTCTAAATCTCTATGAAAGAGGAGTGTTCTGTATTTGTCCAGAGGACCTTCCCAGAGTCTTTGGTAAGAGCAGCAACAGCAGTAGTATGGAAAAGTAATTTAGGATACAAAGAATCCTCCCGATCCTCACACTGAATCAAGAAATTCTTCACTTCGCGCAAAGTATTGCTTAAGTCTGATTTGGTCTCTTCGTGAGGCAGTGAAGGATCCTCATAATTGTTCGTCCTGAGCTGGCATACTCAGTCTCGGGAAACTGGACGAGCATTCTATCTTTAATGGCCTTCCTCTTTGGGTTGACCTGATTGCCGAGGAATCTTTCTAATTAAGAACATGAAATCAACTATTGAGTCAATGATAGTAATTGCATTAGTAATTAATTAGTTTTTAATACAAAAATTCCAGTGATGAAAAGTTAATCCATTTAGTGTTTATTTGTTCTGTTTTTTTTATACAAAATTTTACAAGATTCAGCGTAATTAGCTAATTTGGTGAAAGTGGAGTTTACGAGTGAGAATACCATTCCCGGGTTGCAAGATGCGTCGGCGCCGCGACCGACGCATTAACTAAGCATTTTAGAAAATCTGCGTTAGTGATTAATTGTAATGAAATCCATTGGTTCTTGCACTATCTCGTAGATCGGTAAGATATCGCTTTAGTCATAAAGTGAAAAGAAGTTGCAGCGGCCAACTTTCAGGTTGTGCTATTGTAAAATTGATAGAAATATGTACACAATGGTTGATTTTGCGATGTATAAGATAATTGTAATAGAGTTATATTGATTATGAGATAAATTCAGCGTTGTATTGTCCACGATTTTGAATCTCATGTCGAGTGCTGTCAAATCTTAATTGAAGATCAAATTCATGGATAGTTTGTGATAATTATGTTTATGAAATATTGAAAATGGTGCATGTGCGACACGAATCCACCCGATTCCCAGTTTTAAAAGGTTGCAGTGGCCATGTTGTAAGTTTGTGTGTGATTTGAGTTAACAATAATTGGGTCTACGTGATTCAGTGATTACCGATTCTAGTTTGATCTTGTAGCTAACATAATTCTATATTTTCATGCAATAAATGTATAATCTGGTGAGAAGGTGGAGGGCAATCATTTTAAAGTTCATTTTAAATGCAGTATATATTCTGCACTCGGCCAGCTCGGCCGCGTGCGCCCAACAAACGCATCACAATGTTCACAATGCCGCATTTAGCTGCACACGCACTATCATAATATTATGTGTATGACGCACCGCTATACGTCTGGAAAATTATGATGCATTTATTTATGTTTTCTAAAGATAGTTAAAAGGAAAGCATGAAAAACTGCAGCTCACTTATTTAAACTTTCAGTATGCAATACTAGATTTAAGTGTTAAATTGTTTATTACGATTTATTATTTATAACACCTGTGAAAATTTACGAGACGATTGATAGAAGTTTTTTTTCTACCAAAGTATATTCTCCTATGTATTTTGAATGAAAACGTGTACTGTTTCCACTAGTTAGTCTTCCTTTTATCGGTAATTAATTATTATTGTAATTCCTCATGGAGACATGATGATCGCCGATCAGGTAC
The DNA here is from genome assembly GCA_949127965.1 of Pandemis corylana. Taxonomy (NCBI): domain Eukaryota; kingdom Metazoa; phylum Arthropoda; class Insecta; order Lepidoptera; family Tortricidae; genus Pandemis; species Pandemis corylana. The sequence continues at coordinate 6,106,368 of OX421866.1, read as the reverse complement.
AACTGTACTAGTCTAAAGGGTTATTTTATTTAGTAAGCCTAAGGACTGACGTGTTCGTATTGTATAGTCGTTTCCGTGTGCATTACATAATTGAACATAAGAGAATGCAAATCTCAAGTTGTTTTTGTTTATTACTGTACTATTATTTTCATTGTAAATACATGTAATGTTAAGGGATAAAATATATGTATAATAATAACAGAATATAAATTCACTCAACATCCTTAGTGGTTTAATTGGCCGAGTTGGCGTCGCTCTCTTCGGCCGAGGCGCCGGCGCCGCTCGTCAGCCCCGCGCTGTCGCTCGCCTCCAGCTCCGCGCACTCGCTGTACTCCATTGATTTACGACTTAGAGGCGTTCGAGGATACCACATTTCTGTATCACAATTGTTTACATCGAAGAAGCTGTCCACCCTTCGTATGGGAGTGCTCGGCCCGCAAGCCGTTTGCGTTTCTCGTCCGTTGTCTGCGCAGCAACCGACAGTCTTCTCGGCGTAGGTCGCGACAGCTTTATCTGACTTCAGGGGCTCTGGTTGCAAATCGCATTCACACTTAATACTAGGATTTTCTGATATTTGAATTTTACGCAAGGGCCATTTAGTTTTCTTTTTCTTAATTCTAGAGCTTGTAGTAGGCTTACCCTCCTTTTCGAATTCGACAGACATGCTACTGCTGCAGGTTGACTTGGCATCGCTGAGGGCATCGTGTCTTTTCCTATTCTGATTTTGTTTAGAGCAAGCGCAAGGGCATGTTTTGTCGGGCCAGGAAAGGGGTTCGACGGGCGCGCAAGGTGGCTGCTCCGTCTGCGAGCTGGCACACTGCTTCGGAAACCAGTTGCGTAATGGTGGACTAAAGTAATGAAGATCTGTCGACGACGTCCAGTTGTCATTATGGAACTGCAATATAATACAAGTACAAAGCACAATAAAGTCTTCAATACGAGCGGAGTGGAAGTAGCGCATTACGTCATTTCCGTGTGAAGACTGACCTTTAACTGATACCCTGGTTTACTTCCGTAGTAATCTGTATTGGTTTGTGGCCAGGATGGGCTTGAATTTCTTTGGTATTGTTGATTCGGTACGGGCTGGTATGCTGGAAACCTAAAAAGTTATAATAAAATAAAATTTTGTTAGAACAGTAGTGAAAACAATGTCGCATTTAACGGATTTCGATGGTGTTTTTAGTTTTGGTAACCTCTACCTACCTAATTTTAATTTCTTATCCTTCTTAGCAGATCAGCTCACTGACTTTATATTTAGTCCAAAGCAAGATCCCATCGCGTAGTCGAAGTTGCGGACAAATTTACAACTGCCGGTCCTAGCTTAGTATCACAAAACTACTTACTGGTTTGGAATGCTACGTATGAACCAAGCTTCCGGATTATTCCAAGGGGAGTAATTCTGGGGCGGGCACGGGCAGCACGCGGCCGAGGCCGGCGCCGGCACGAAGTAGAGCTGGACGCTGCCGTCGGGAAGAGTGAAGGACGCCACGTTGCCCTCCCCTATTACTTGCGGACACGGACAACAGGGCTGCGTCACTGGAACTACCGGGAACAAGCAACAAGTATGGTAAATAAATAGCAAATGACCTGTTCAACCGTTCAAACAAACGGCACTGGAATTGAAGATACTTCTCTACATAAATCACTTACATGGATTGCAAGGATACGTTTGCCCTCCATTCGGAGTCACGCAAGGTGGATAGCACTGCATCTCTTATGTATTTAGATCTGATATTTTACATAGTTTATTGGATTGTAATTGTCTGGGCCATGTTGAGTGATGAGGGTTTTATTTTAGTTTAAAAATCTTGTAATATTCCCATTTTTATCAATATTTCGATTGATGACACCTCTCGGTGACAAATTGACAATAACTTCTGTCTAATGCAACACAATTATGCTCTATTGAAAAGGATAACAATGAAAGAGGTTTAGTAGCTTGGCTTACTGATATTAATTATTCATTCAAATTTTTCAAACAACAAGTATTTAATAAGCATTGGTACCTTATACAAATAATATAAACATAACTTCGTTATGTACTTATCTCACATAAGTACCTACTACATAGTAGTAGTGTTCCTCTGGATAATGTTATAGGATTACATAAACTATAACTTTTTTATTTACAACAAGCAACGAAATTCATTGCGAAAAAAATAACACCGACTCGCATTGGAACAGAATGCGTAATACCTACTCGCTGTAAATGAAACGCATTGGGAGTGTCCGCATTAGGTTCATTGTATGTTTCTTTGTAATATAAAAACACGTAGACTCAAAAAAATCTAATGGACATTAATTATAATTCATGAACTTCTTTCGCACAGATCCAGGTGCAAATATCAGCTGAACACGGCGTTCCTTATGTGAAAGTTGACGATGTATTCCGCGTTGGTTCGTTGTACGCTTATGGCGAACGGGTCTGTAGGGTGGAAGGTAAAGGCTACCAGGCGGCGGGCGCTCGCCGGCACGGACTGCCCCAACACGCCGGCGTAGATCTTGAACTTCAGCAAACCGGAATCGCGGGCGTAAAAACTGAAACACAATAATGATCGTACATTGTATGCAGTTAGTCTTTATCTTTCGAGTCACACTACATGAGCATTCACTGTGGAGTGCGATATATATATGTGTGTACCTATTTATTAGCTTTCTTAATGATGATGATTAGTATATCTAAAGAAGCACAATTTGTGACTGAGCCTCACCAGTAGTCTCTTTAAAAGTTCCGTTGCAATATAGCCGAAATATCTTAATAAAATCTTGGATAGTGGTAAATGTGTAATAGAGCAACAAAATAACACGTGAATCAAGGAATTTCAGTGCTTACCGTATTGGGTACTCTCCATAAGCTTTAGGCCTTTCCATAACTGATACCCATTTATCATCATAACTGAATAGACCTAAATCTAAATAGGGAGATCCACTGTATGACTGTGCACTTATTGGAAGTTGAGCCAAAATCCTCTTTGTTGCTTCTGTTCGACCACCATAAATGGCTCTCACAATGGTTTGTTTAAATCTTTGCTGGGTTAATCTAGCATACAGATTGTTAGACGGCGAGCAAGTGAACTGTGAGTCTGCACATAGTCTAGCATTCCTAAAGCAGTCACAATAATTTTCGAAGAGTTGTAGTAGTCCTTCTGAGGTATTTTCATATACTTCCAATATCTTGCTTTGGCTTATATTGTAGATCACGAAAAATGATGACTGGCTATTTGGTTCCGCCACTCTGAGGGTGACAACTTCTTCACTGGCATATTTAATAAACAAGTGGTCTTCATCAAGTAGCTGCATCTTCCACATCCTTAAGCTTTTGAACATATCAAAATATTTATAGAACTTTCTCAGTTCAAGTGGGTCTTTAGTCTCATCACTGATTGACTTGGCTCGCTTAAACAGGAACACTAGTAGTCTATGCTTAAGGCTATTTATTGTCTCCTCATGAAAAGGCCTTTCGTTCGCTGGAGGGGCAAAGACCGAGTTTACCAGGAAGGGATCATCATCGTAACAAAATCTTCCGATTTTTCTTATTTCTATTAGCATTCCGTCAACTATTTGGAACAGGTGTATTGTCTGGTGTTGTACAGAGAGCACAGCTAACACTTCTTTGTAAAGGTAGATACCTTGATTGTGTGATAAATAGATTTTATCTATTCTAAAGTGCTTTGTGTCACATAGTTTTCCATGATGTAAATCTACCAAGTGTAAAGAGTAGTCTTCTAAAGCTGACCTGGAAGAAATAAAGAATATAAATAATTTAATATTCAAAAAAGAAACTGAGAGGACACAGAGGACAGTTGCAAAGGTTGTCTGTGAATCTCACTATCAGCAGCCACTTGGCATTGCTATGTGCCATTTTACCAGGGACCTTCATTGAGTTTCCATGGGTTATCCAATTAGATTAACATGGACATCTGCAAATCAATGCCTGAATTTATAATTACCTAATTGTAGGTGTGACAGCTTCATTGTTGCTATGTATATGATAAAAATGTGGCCTCAAGTCATCAGGGATATGAGCTGCCGAGCCAATGATCACATAGCGGCCATCCTCAGTGAATAAACTGCACTCTCGATTCAGCTGCTGGTCCATGAGTGGGTGCTGGCCTGGATGCCGCTCTGGTCCAAACACTTCTCTTTGCATGCACACATTTACAGTAAACTTCGGCTGGAATAGATAAATTTATTTCCAAGGTTTAAAAATAAAATCGTGGTCAGATAACATCGAGCAGCCAGCTGGAAAGCTGAGGATGAGACTGGCACAGGACCAGGCAAAGTGGAGTGAAAATGAAGAGGATTTTACCCAGCAGTGGGTGAATGTGGGCTAATTAAAACATACAATTGTGAACTGTGAACACTACAAACCCTAAAAAATTACATGTTTTACATTGTTTTATTTTCAATAATATTGCAGTGTATTAGCTGATGAGTGCAATCGAGATTGTTTTATTGGTTATTATAATTTTTTTTTCATTTTATTTAGAAACAAACAGTCTTACACAATAATATTACATTTTAGCTAAAGCTAGGATTTCGTTTTATAAAAATAGACCTACAGTTTCCTATAAAATAATACTGATATTCCAAATTGGAAAAGTTAAATTTATTAAAAATGTTTTAATGAGACTACACAATCATTATTACAATTGCTAGACTTACCCGGAAAAATCTATAAAATATGTGAGTTCTTATCCTATAATGTACATCCGCATCCGCATTTAATAAGTCCAATGGGTATCCAGCAACCAAATCCCCTGCTGCTGATGCTCCTCGATACTCATAGATCTACCAAAATATGAAATAAATTCACATTCATAAACAATTCTCATACTTGTATATTTGTTCTAAACATTGAACAGAATGTACTTACCTCGAGGGACGTCTGGTCAGCAGAGAAAGCAATAAAATGTTTTCCATCAGGACTAAATTTTCTTAGAAAACATGGAGGCTTTTCAACATTGACTATTGTCAAGTTGGGAAAGACATTTTGATAAAATTCTCTTACAACATGGAAATGAGATCCTGGTTTCCTTGAACCATAAATTTCTCGGTCCATCAATCTCACAACAATGTTTTGTGCCTTAATTTTTCTTGGCACGATTTTTTCTGTGCAAATAAACTCTTCTTCATTCAGCATACCAGGTGGAATATCTTCATAGTATACGTGATTCGTGCTAGTGGAAGCCATGGTCGTCAAACATAAAAAATCAGTTATGCTGTTTTGTTATAGCGCCTTCGCACTCGCATAATTGACATGAATAATACAAGCACATGTAAGCAATGGCTACTAAAACAAACTACTAACTATAGTATAATGTAACATTCCTCAAAAGCCAGGAACTGCCGGCAGGATCAGTGCAGTGCACTCAAAATACATTCTACAGCGGCTGTCGCATCGGCTGTGGACAGGAGATGAGGAGACTGGGGAGCTGTCACTGTCAGCCAAGTTTTTTTTAATACCTAGGAAAAGGAACGAGAGAACTACAGTTAGTTCCAAACAAACCAAATTCACTCTGAAAGTCAGAAATTCGATGTTCATATCATGTCACAATCTCTCTCGCTCTCATATTAATGACTTATTCTTCGGACCTACTCCGAAGTTCTTCGGTACTCTCAAGTTGGTTCAAGTCACTGGATAAAACTTCCTGGAAATGTCTCGTCACAGTATCAATGCCCAGAAACCGATATTAAACCTTACATACTTCATGACATCCCTAGCTATGTTGGCTTCGAAAAAAAAACATGTGTCTGTCAAACAATTTTTGAATTTACCATCGTTTCGTTTTAGGTCAAGTTGATTTGAAAAAAAGGCCAACGCACTCGAAATGTAAAGTAATGTCTATTTAATGACCTTGTTTTTACCATTAATGGTGCTCGCATAATGAGAATAAATTAAATAATATTTACTAGCAATAAATAACATTATAGTCACAATGGAAGAACCTACACTACGTTACGAAAAAATTGACTTTCTTGGAGAAGGACAAGTGAGTATTCACCAAAGTATATATATTAGTCGAAACTTGTTATTGCATGATTATAGTTAATAATACACCATGCTATTAATTTTATATATTTTTTTGTTTGGTTATTTACATTTTTGATGAGTTTATAACCTAAAATTGATTGTTTATTTTTATTAAATTTCAGTTTGCTACTGTGTACAAGGCTAGAGACGTCAAAACTGATAAAATAGTGGCTGTGAAAAAGATTAAAATTGGTTCTCGTTTGGAGGCTCAAGATGGTATCAACCGCACTGCCCTCAGAGAAATAAAGCTGTTGCAGGAACTACAACACATAAATCTGATTGGTTTGTTAGGTATTTACAAGTTCTTATTTTTTTTTCTCTTCTGTTTTTGAATATTGAAAACCCACAAGACAACAAAAAGTCACATGGGAAAATAAAAAGCACAATGTGTACTCTGCAAGTGCAGCATAATAATGGCTTGAGGATGTTGTTGGGGCTGCCCCAATTCTGCAGCGCATCGGGCATGTTTGCACTGGCTCGCGCCAACGACTTATACACCATAATGAGAAAAAGAGCTGTCACGTTGCTCTGAAGAGTGTGGGCCAGCAATAACCTCATTCTTAGCACTGTAACGACTAGGTACGACCCCTATCATGTGGCAGTATCAGCATCTTATGGCTGCTATGCGAAATTATTTGTTTCTTTATGTTTTACTAATGTAGTTAATAAGTTTTATATATTGTCACTAACGAACCTGGACCATTAATGTGGTCTGAACTAAAATTAATTTAAAATATTGAAATTTTAAAATAAATACACAGTGTTATAGGACATTTGTCTGCCTGTTTGGACAGGAGTTGTGGATGCCAGAGTTGTGACTTGATGCTGTTGCAAACTTCAAATTGAACTTTTTGCAGATGTATTTGGACAAAAATCAAATGTTTCGTTAGTGTTTGACTTCATGGACACTGACTTGGAGATAATAGTTAAGGACAACAACATTGTACTCACACCAGCTAATGTGAAGGCATATACAATAATGACTTTAAAAGGTAAGGACAACACTGTTGACCCTTTTAACTGCTTATTCATTTTAGTTACAAATAGTTACCTGCTGAAACACAGAAAGCTCTTGAGACATCTGAAACTGATATTTCATTTGGGAATTCCCAATACATTGAAATTTGCAAAGACGTGACCAAATAATAACAGAGGAGGATTGTTTAAAGACAATTTATTGTTACAGGTTTAGAATATTTGCATCAGAATTGGATCTTACATAGAGACTTGAAGCCTAATAATTTACTGATAAATCGGGAAGGAATATTGAAAATTGGTGATTTTGGATTAGCCAAGGCTTTTGGCTCTCCAACCAGAATAAACACTCATCAAGTTGTAACCAGATGGTACAGGTAACCACAGAAGACCATCTAAGGCCGTGGTCGCTTTCACCCGCCGCACGCGGCCGACAGCGGCCCGCCGCCCGCGGCGTCTGAATGGTGTGTTCGGGAATGCTCGGGAGTGGTCGTTTTCGCCCGCCGCGTGCGGCGTAAGAAACGCGGCGGGCGAAAACGACCACTCCCGAGCATTCCCGAACACACCATTCAGACGCCGCGGGCGGCGGGCCGCTGTCGGCCGCGTGCGGCGGGTGAAAGCGACCACGGCCTAAGACTGCTTGCAGATTGTATTCATTTTAAGGAACCAAATGATTTAATTACCTATCTGATTTATGTTAAATCACATGGCCGCAGATTTTGGATGAATTGTACAGTTCTCAGTTCTTGGTTATAAACTTACCACTCTACAAGTTTAGTTAGCTTATGGTTATGGTATTCCATAAGCTATATTCTGCATGTTATGTCACTTCAAATAGGATCTGTGTGTAATGGATGTAGATTCTGTAGCCAACTTCATTAATGTTCCTTGGTTGTTCCTCAGATCACCAGAGTTGTTGTTTGGGGCGAGGCAGTACGGCACAGGAGTGGACATGTGGGCAATAGGCTGTATCCTGGCAGAGCTACTACTACGAGTGCCATTCCTGCCTGGAGAGTCAGACCTAGACCAGCTCACTCGCATTTTCCAAGTATTTGGGACACCAAATGATGAGAATTGGCCAGTGAGTTACTATAAGTACTAGTTGTAGTTAAAGAATTTGGTACCAACTCAACCAGTTCCACCATAGAACAAGGATACCAGTATATCAACTCTTCTTACTTGACATGTCTGCAAAATATCTTAAGGATTTTGAATACTAAGTCTCAGTCATGTCCTAGCAGCCCAAACTCGGTATTGCATTATCTTAGTAACTTTAGTGTATAGCCTAGCAATACTCATGAAGCGATTTATCACCAGGGCATGAAAGGCCTGCCGGATTACGTGCAGTTCAAGCAGTTCCCGCCGCAACAGTTGCGACACATCTTCAGCGCGGCGGCCGACGACCTGATCCAGCTGCTCGAGAGCCTGCTCGTGCTCTATCCGCCACAGCGCTGCGATTGCACGCAAGCGCTACAGATGCCGTACTTCAGGTAACCTTCTTAAAACTTTCTTCATAATGCTTTTCCAACTAATGCAGGTTGCCAGTCTTTCGTATTAGTTATGTATTAGTTTTGTTCAATGACAAGTTGTAAATCGCAACCTGCGATGTATGGTAGCACAACTAAGGAGACTGACTGAACAGAAGCCCATTTTGAAGATATCTGACATAAATAAGCCATACTTTGAGAACTGAAAACAGGTAATCAGTTGTGGTCCACCTGCCTAGTTCTCCTGGGAGGACCATGTGCACTTTTTTGCTGATGGTCCACCTCAGTACACCTAGGTGAACCACAGGCAAATGACTATGGACCATGGTCTACCTCAAATTAATTTCAATGTGACTTAATATTTATTTAAATACAAATAGTTAAGAATCTTCATTTGCCCGAAGGGCAAAATACCCTGAAAAAGTCACATCAAAAACCAGAAAACAAAGTTAGTACAAAATAACAGGAAATCCAATCCCTGGGCATGAACAAGAAAGAACATCGTTGTAGTGCTGGACGTGGATGTTGGAAGTGAAAACATATACAGAAAGTCCTTGGCCTTGATTAGGAGTAATAAGACGCAATAATGATAGTAATTTAGGTACATTGTGCAAAACCAATACTTGAACCATTCCAATTGAATGCTCAGCCTCAACATCTTGTGGGTTCCTTAAGTGTTGAAATCTAGCAAACTTTTTTGTTTTAGCAACAAGCCAGCACCTACAGTGGGTGCCAAGCTCCCCATGCCTACCAACGTCATGAGGCTAGAGGCTGAGAAGCCTTCACTTAAGAGAAAACTCCTGGACAGCATCGATGGAGGATCACTGCCCAAGAAGCTTTTGTTCTGAGCCAAACTACATTGTTCTACACTCTGCTTTTTCAGCATTAGAAATAAGATAGCTATATTGACCAGTCTTTTTATTGAAAAATACTTGGTATTTTAAAATAATAGAAAGCAGAGAAGAAATAATAACATATGTTTTATATTATTATGCTTTCGTAATGTTCGTTTTTAGAAAGTGTATATTCAATAAGACGTGTGTGGGTCAAGACTGTCTACCTTTTTTCTAATGTAAGAAAAAAACGCAAGTCACCATGCTTTAAGCTGACCATTTTGTGCACTTTGGCATATTTTGGTGCGGTTTTTGAGTGGTCAATAAGAATGCCAGAAGTGCAATTTTATACTGCAAGTGGTGTATGTGAATGTAATATATTTTGCCGATAAGTGTTTATAATTATCATTAAGCAGGACTTGTCATATAGATGTAATTAAATGCATTTTATGTAGGTATAATTCATACGAAAAATACACATTTGACCTTATATGGAATATATTTTATTGCTCACTATCAAAATGCAATAAGGCCGTGCTCGAAAATGAAAATGAAACTTAATTGTACACAAAATCAGTATATTTTGACATAGAGTTTGCTTATTTTTATAACCACCAGAATTTACAGAACAGTTACAATGATGCTGTTATAGTCCATAACATTGAAGCATAAGGCACATAATTGTTAAAAATTAAATATACTATTTACTAAAAGATTTAAAGCGACTACAATGTAAATATCGTTTCTGAAAAAAAAATTACATTAATGCTTAAAGGAATAACCGAGTTGAGCAAGATAAGGTCGCATTTTAACAAGTTACAACCACATTTGGCGCTCGCTTGGTCGAGCGAAGCATGAAATGGCACAGTTTATAGTTCATGAAGACAATAACGGCGACACTTGCAAGTCGTATATAGATTTTAAGCACAATACGCTTTCCTTATTTGATAGGTGGGATCAGGGTGCCAACCTATAACAAAAAAATAATAGGTACGTGACATATTCAAATACAAAGACATCCGATAATCTTAGAGCGAGTGACGAGCACGGAAACTTGCTTAATTCGTAAAAAAATATATCTGTTATTATAGAGAACACACAAGATACCAATTTGCATGGATTGACACGACAGTGATATGCGTCGACTCAGTTTTTAATAATGAACTAAACTAGTGACGAACTTAACCAAAGTTAGAACTTCGTGACATGTTAGACAAGCTGCAGTGTTTTTTAAACTTTTTTGAATATGCAACCCCTTAAGTCGAACAATTTTAGCCTTCTAGCGACCCCCTAGTGGACCCCTTATAGAACTTACATTTTTAATTGTAGTTTAAAAACCGGAAACATTGCCTTTTTCTTTGACCCGCGACCCACTGAGTAAGACTTCGCGACCTCCATAGGGGTCGAGACCCGCAGTTTGAGAAACACTGGCCCATGTTACGTAGAAATAACCTTAAGAGTTGTTCTTCCAAATGGTGAAAGCCGTTCGCGCGAGGTGCGTCCGCTTAAAACGCGGGCGCAGCGGCGGGGCCTCGAGCCGCACGTTAATCACAGCGTCACGACACTGCACTTGCAGCCCTGTCGAGTAACAAGAGCCTTCATGCAAGGTTGACAAGCCCTTTGAACGCCAACAGCGCGAGTCATCATCATCATATCAGGGCTTCCCACGATCACCAATCGTCCGTCCATCTAGGCGGCCGGCCTACCACCATTTCACTTTCCAGTATGCGGTTGCCACTCTAACCTTATGACTGGTAGTCTTGCCTCCTTTGTTATTAAAAAACTACAAGCAAATGTTAATTTAACAAATGCTAAGCCACTGGGATGCCATGGAGACAGCTAAAACACGAGCTAAAACACAGCGACGGTTAAGCGACGTCATATTTGTATAGGACACGAAACTAGCGACCGATCATTAAACACATGACATATCTTTGGTTGTAGGAAACTTTGGGCATCGCTGGCGTTGATAAGGTTTTAAGCAGATTTAAAAGCAAAAGCGGCTCATAAGCATTGGCAATTTATTAAGTACTTATGTCATGCTTGTCCTGATTCGCTGAATCGTGTATCCGTGGACTTGAAGAAACTGAAACAAAGGTGCTGTTTAGTTGATCAAAATTGACCAGAGAGGACACAGAATTACGTAAGTACCTACCCGCTTTGGAACCTTTTCATGGTGACATGACATGACACACGACTTGTATTCTAAAAACATAATTAGTCCTGTCCGGTAAGTGATTTTATTAGTAGATGTTCAATAATTTGGTTTAGTTTCATATGAAACTGTGCAGTGTGCAGTGCTGTGTAGTGGCGTTCAAGACTGATTTTGCACAAAGTCCCGTAGCCCGTAAAATTATTTTTATTTACAGACAGTTAACTTACCCTCACCGCAATGGTCCCCGAAGACATCAGGCTCGTGATTCACAATCTTGTACTTCATAAAGGCGGTCTGTACACAAAATTTTATCTGTTCCCTCTGTAAGTCCTTACACCTAATTTTTTTTCGTATTTTTATTTTACTTTCGTGCAGCATTTAGGTACATTCACACTTTCTGTGGGCAAACACAATATTTTATATTAGATTCAATATTTAATGATAACAGCATGGTTTTTTTTTCATTAACAGTCAATTATGTTCAAACGCCAATTCATAGACAAGAATCGCTACAAAACATTGTGTTGGCCAACGAGACAGGGATTACGATATTTCATTAGATTTTCCATGAAGTGGCCTCAGAACATTAGATACGACAGATTGAAGGACCTACTAGCTAATTATAAGGATCTAGTGAAACTGCTGCCTCGTAATATCTGGAATTATTCACCGTCCGAAATTTAGGGCAAATCCAAAATTCAAATTGAGTCTTATCAAACTCCAGAATGTTCTTCGCTTTCCGCATTTATTGAAATTGGGAGTCCACTACGCGCGCCATTTTCTCGTTTGTCGCGTTTCTTTCATACCGGTTAAGACCGAAAAGCTCACGCTGAAAGATGGAGATGACTGCACGCGTGCTAGTCGCTCAGAGCGTCATGGCATAGCGTAATAATAACTAATGAGGTCACGTGGAAATCTAGTCAGGACAACTAATAGACGGACCGCTTAAACGAGTCCTCGCCCACACGGTTAGGTACGGGGGCACGGGGTAGGCGACAAAGGGGACCGAGAGAGGTGCGGGCGGCAGGCGCACTACCCGCCCGCCACTCTCGGTCCCCTTTGTCGTCCTACCCCGCGTCCCTTTACCCGCGCGGGCGAGGACTCGTTTAAGCGGTCGGTCTATACACGGTTCGGCGCGGCGAGGGGAGCCAAAAATTGCCCAGAATCTTTAAAATTATTATGCTATGGTCCCGAGGCAGATTTTTGTAATCACTGCAACCTTTGCGAATTGCCTTCGGAGAGGCTTTACCTTGGGCGAGTTGGAGACGACGGACAGCCGGCCGTACACGCCATATTTGCGCTCGTCTTCGGGCCTCAGAGTACCCATCTTTTTCATCACCAGGTAAATCTGGAGCAGAGAGAAACAAAATAGTTTTATGGATGGTACCTTGTTGCCTGCCATTAACACGTTAACTAAATAAAGTAACCTGCCCCCAACCATCTCACGCTGTGGTCTTTCCCCAAATCATTTTCATAAAAATAAGTTGTAATAAAATATTAGTCAATGATTGCGATTTTATCTTACTAATATTATAAAGGCGAAAGTTTGTAAGTTTGGATGTTTGTTGCTTTTTCATGGCAAAGCGGCTAAACCGATTTTATTGAAATTTGTTACTTTCCCGGGAAAGGACATAGGATATTTTTTATCCCGGAACATAACATAGTTCCCGCGGGATAGCGATAAGCGAATTCATTGCAGACGGAGTCGCGGGAAACAGCTAAATCAAAACGGTGCAGATTATAGTATATCTATGGTCCTTCCAGTTTTCTTTGTCCTGGTTGGGGTGTCTTTGTACGAGAACTGTCAGTACCGAATCATTCTGCAAAAACCCACAGCGTGTGATATTGTGCTAGGCTTTATGATGGACCTGTTCTAGCATGCCGTAGCTGCGGATGAGGAAGTCCCTCTGCGCGAGCTGGTTGACGCGCTCGCGTTCCTCGCGCTCCACGATGGGGTCGGGCTCAAACGAGCACAGTACGTACGCCGGTTTCACCTCTTTCTCTTCCACCTAAAAGGTTAATCAGACAGCAGTGACACTTAAGTGAGACGTCGTTTCCAAAATATGAGGTAAGTATTCAACTTATTAAGGAATCCGCTGTAGGCCGGATTGTTTTAGCAAATGTGGAATTTTAGGAAGTGTGGGAACGAGGAATCAGCTCAAAAATAGATACAAACAATGACGAAAGCAAATCATGCCGATCGGAATGTATCAGTCCAACTATTTTTTTTAACACGTTTAAACTACTTTCGTAGGTACTACTTAGGAGACATTCATGCAACTTACAGGTTGCAACGCTTGGGACGGTTTGGCAGTCAATCTCCCCTTTTCTTTTTCATCCTTTTTCTTAGGTTCCTTTTCTGACCGCGCTTTGCTCTTGACACTCTTCTCAGAAGAGACGGTGGGGGCGACTGTGGTTGCTTCTTCGCCTACTTTTTTTTCGCCGTCTTTGATGCCTTTACTCGGTTGAGAGGGTTTTTTGAGCGCCTCCGCTTTAGCTTTAGTTTGCTAGATGAAGACGAATATTATTCTATATTTTAACTGTCGATAGTCTGCTACAGTGTAAGTGTCCAATAAAAAAACTGGTAAAAAGGTTACGTACTGTAGATCATTTTTATCGATGGCAGCATGAACTACACGTAAGCAGACTAATTATAGTTAACCTATTGAGGTATACCTAGTATACCTACTATTCAAACGAAAGAAGAAGCAAAAACATAATTTCAGAAGGTCGACTGCCTTTATGTGGAATACAGCGCTCGGCATTGATACCGTCTATATCCGCTACATATATGAATGTAATGCTATGCGACCACTGACACTACCACATCTTTTTGATTGGAAAATAAAAAATACCATCTGAAATTACTTATATGTATGACGGGGGCTGTCGAATTGTTGAATTAAACAACAGCATCAAAATAAACTTGAGAACACCATTGAACTGTAATGCTAGTGATAAGGTGATAACTAAAGCAGCGGGCACCTGGAACTCCTCCCTTTGCAAGCGGGTACAGTCGCCGCGCGCGCGCGAGGAGGCCGTGCCGGTGTACAGTGAGCCCGACGGCTGCTGGAACAGGCAGGCGTACTGTTCGCCGACCGGGTACACTCGTCTGCATAGTCACATCATTAATTAACGCGTTCAGTACTCCTCGTGGGGTACCTATACTACAAGGCACACTACTCAGTACAAGATCTGCCACTCGTCACGCTTGCCTTTAGCGAAACAATCGGACATCGACGACGTTGGCCGATAATCGATCATCTGTAACTAAGCCTAGCCGCGTTGGCACATTGGAAGTGCTGTGTCGCTTTCGTTATGTGCTCGCATATGACGATTGACGCCTGGTTGACGGAGAGGTAAAATAGATCCAGTGCCGCACTGAATACGTCGAAGGCTATGCTCCGAGGAGCACGAGTCCTACTCAATGCGTTGTGACATTCACACACTGCTCTTCCTCTTCACTGTCTATTGCCGGAGTTACGAAAGAGAAATGTGAACTTCCCATGTCATTCTTCGAATGTACGTCGCAAGAAAAAATTATAGCGCGGTTCTAAAAGATCGCCTTGTAGTGGTTTATTAGTCGTCTCACATCTAATATTATTCACCTGTAGTTGCCCAAATGAGTTTCTTCCCACTGTATCTGCGTCTGCCACGGGCTTTTTTCTGGCTCCTTATTTTCTTCCCCGGGGGTGAATTCTGCAAACCTGATAGCAAATTTTAAATGATTAAGTACTTACGTTGAAAAAAGAAGTCATTATTTAGTACAGACTGCAGATATTACTATTGTGGAAGATATTCCCGTTGATAATAATGTTAAACATACCTACTGTTGTTGTTATGATATTATCTACTGTTGTTGGTGACGACGTGGTGTCGTGGCCTCACTTGTTGGTCTGCAGCAGGCGGTCGCGGATGCGGCGGCGGTCCTCCTCGAGCACGCGCCGCTTGTCGCACTGCCAGATGTTGAGCATTGTGAACGTGTCGGTCAACAGCCCCTCCTTCACCTCGCGGTCTAAAGCCGTGTCTGTGTGGAAGCTCGGTGAGTGATTTACCTGCACGCATGAACATATGCATATAAAGAAATCAATCCCATTAGGGATAAAGTAGTGAACACGATTTTGTCCAAATATTTCTATTTTCTTTTTATTAAAAGTTTCTGTAACAGCAGAGCGTTGTATGTAGGCGAGACCTTTGTGATTTCAATTATTATTCTCTGAAATTATCGGTTGAAACTATATTAATGTGACTATTAAGTATATTTAAATATTACCTCCAGAATGTAAGGGTGCAGTTTGTGATCCAAAAGTATGTCAAACCCAAGTATTTCGAAGCAAGCATGGACCTGTAAAGAAGAGTGCCATCAATTTAGGAACAAATGGGTACTTTTAATGAAAGAGACAAGATTTTAGCAGATCTAAGAAGTTTTAAATAACACGATGTAGGATTTAAGAAATTCTTTAAAAGATGGAATTGATCTAAGTTACTACAAGTACCTAAAACTACATTATAAAAAGCGACCAAAAACTATTAAATTAAAGAAGCGTCGATTTTTCTCTAAATACACTAATTTTAAAAACCTACTGAAAGTCCTTAAATCGCTCTTGGCTTACAAGCTTTCTAGGCTACATAATCATTATCGTTGTAAACGCTCCATTACTCCAAGAAAAATATAATGAGTAGTGTGTATGGTATGAATGTAAATTTTTGTAATATAAGGCACTGGTCTTCAGACTAACTACTTCAAAAATGAGAAAAATTTATATCGTCGTCGATGTTCCCAAAAACTAACGTCAAAGGTGCTTAAGTAAATGAAGTAGGTACATATACAAGTATAATGCGTGTTAACATTTGTATTTAACTCATAGTAAGTTAAGTAACCATATCGTGTGAGGGGAAACACGCATGATAGCTGTGCTTGAGTATCGGCCACGCGGAAATGATCGTCTTCACGATGACCTGGTCGATGGAGTGCCACAGCCGGTCAAGGTCGATGCCTTGCGACAGCAGGATCTTGTTCAACGTTGATATCTTGCTGACGTCCCGGAAATTCAATAAACGTACTATATTTCATACCAAATACCATGTGACGTTCAATGTTCACAGGAGAATGAGAAGCGACAATATCTTCAATGATTAACGAAACAAAAGTTACCAACGATTAAGTAGTTACTTTTACCTGGTGTAGAATTTCCATATAGGTGCTAAATTTTACGACCAAAATTATAAATTATGGACATACCTACACGAGCACTGACGAGCAAAAATAACGGATCACTTCCCTTACAAAGCAGTATTAAAATTATCCGTTATTTTTGCTAACAAGTATATTCCATTCTTAACAAATGTACATACACATACACAAATTACGACTTTATCCCTTACGGGGTAGACAGAGCCTAAGGTAACAGGTACTACAGGCCACATTTAGCAAGGTTGTGGGCGTATAGGTGGAAAATTGAATCAAAATAGTGATGGGTTGCTAGCCTCATCGCCTATAACACGATTCCCATGATTTTCGCCCATTCCCCCGATGGGTTTTTACCATCTGCGCGGGTAGAGAAGCAGCTGGTGCATTCTATGTTTTTTCTTTGCTCCCAGACCAGTATAACAAATGTAGTAGGTATGCTTATAATTTGACTGTGGCCCCATTTCAGCTCAAAAGTATTTTTTTTATCATACTGCTTAATTATTAATGTAACACAATGTATCGCTACCTGATCCCGTGTTGCAGTGACTTACCGTTTGCTGCCTGCTTCAGAATCATACACGTAAGTGCGGCTGTGCTTGTTGAGAGCATAGTTGGTGAGGTGCATGAACACATTGGTAGTGTTGTTGACGTTCGGATCAGCGTATCTGCTTGTCGCGAATCTGTAACACGAACATCGCGTAGGGCGCAAAGTCGGGTGGATATTCTTGAGCGGATGTGCCACGAAAGAGTTCCCATGCCGCATGTTATTAGAATAACGTCAAATTATTGGAACTCGAATTTAAGTAGGTACCTTACAAGACCTTCATTGTATACAAATATCCTCAGAGGATCGCACGATGTTATCAAAGTGTACACTCTTATGTCGAACTTGTAACCGTCCACTAGATAAGGTTTCGAGAGGTAAACCTAAAAGTAGATAAAACCGGGTGTAACAATCATTGAATACTTATTGCAAATTGATTAAGAATAATGTACTGTAAGAGAAAATACTTAACCTGACATATTAATTTGTCCGTAGGTTTGATTTCTTTCAGCGATTTGGTCAAATAGATGCCGCGTCCTTGGCTGCCACATTCCGGTTTTATTATGAACGTTTTATTTTTACGCGACTTACTGTAGTTCAATGCTTCACCGAAACTGAAATATTATATTTAAATAAAGTCGGTTGACGAAAGGTAATCCGAATTAATAATTATTATTCAATAAAATGTAGAAAGTTAATGATACTTACTCCGCCGGAAGGCACCAGGTTTTTGGAAAAAAGTTGTACTCTTTAGGATATATTTTCTGCATTCTGTTTAGATTACGCGCAAGCAGATCTTTCCTGTAACAAAATCCGACTGAAAAAGATTTGCTCTGCGCGCGCAAGAAGCAAAGTATGTAAACTCAACAAGTATGTAAGAAATAAATTGCTCAATGCAATGGTCTGAGCGCTGAGCGGCAACATTCTGTGGTTTAACAGGCAGTAAATTAGTGCTTTTATCCTTCTTTTTAGCTTTATAGCTTCTGGATACATGAGCATAGGTCGTACAAACCTACTAAAGTATATTAAAAAAGCTATACCTGCATATTTCCAACATGCCAGGGAAGTGGTTGATGCGTTGAAACCGTTTCATTTCCTTGGCGCGCTCGACTGACACGCTCATGTCCGTCCAGTAGAAGTTCCACGCTTCTTCTTCGCACGTTTCGCGCATACCGAAAGCGCTAGCCACTCGCCGGATGGATTCGTACCGGCAATTCGTTAGGCATATCGATATCTGGGATCTGATGAAAGAAACCGGGAAACTGGCTATTCTCAACCGTTTGTAATACGAAATTTAACAGGGGGAGTGAAAGAATCCTACTACTACTTTAACGAAAAAACCCCCTTTCCACCACAAATAAGTATCGGTCCGGAGGCGCGTGCGAAAAGAATGAAATAGGTAAGTACTTAGGCACAAACAAACAAACACTAGATTGCTACTGGCGCAAAGTAGGTAACTCCTATGAGCCTAGCACGCTGTTGTCGAGGCTATATCCCATTTTAACCGCGAAAGCAAGCGCGACATAAAATTATTGCACTGGATGAACGCCACGCCACCGTGTAAGAGGCCTTTGGCTTTATAACATTGTTACATTACGGCGTTTTGTTAAACTTGCCTCTTTCTCCTCTTCTTCTTACGAGTGGGCTCCTGGGGCACGACCGGCGCGGCTCGCGAGGTGGGCTGCGACGTGTCGTCCTCGCCGTAGCCCTTGCCATCATAGCTGCGCAGCATGAGCGACGCGATCGTCTCTGCCGCGTCCGCTTCTTCTTTCGCCATCACCTCGCATTTATCTTCTGGAAATGTATACTCACAGCTGAGTCCGTTACTCCTGTGCGACCAATGTACTACGTCCCGTAATATACGGTTTGGAATTCGCGACCCGGCAATGCGCATTTTAATAATTCCTGTTCAGTGTATAGTATACCTACGTAGTTTGAAGCATTCGAGTCAGCCAAATAGTTTGGTACATCGTAAAAATAGCAAGGCGTACCGAACTATTTGGTTACTTTGGATATTTCATACTATAAATGACGCTGACCGTAGGTACTGTTTGCAAATTAAAGCAGTCTAGCTCCGTCTATGTGGTTGAACTGAACTGAACGAGTTGTGGAAGACTCAAGGGGTTTTATAGAGGGAATGTTGAACTACAACGATACTTGGCACGGAGCGCCATTTTTTCAAATAAAAACGGTTAACACCAACTGTAATTTGGAATAACACTTTCCAATCCCTAAAACGGTTGAAGATGTATAAATCTAAATTTATATAACTCAAAGGTGACTGACTGACATAGTGATCGATCAACGCACAGCCCAAACCACTGAACGGATCGGGCTGAAATTTGGCATGCAGGTAGATGTTATGACGTAGGCATCCGCTAAGAAAGGATTTTGATCAATTCTACCCCCAAGGGGATAAAACGGGATGAAAGTTTGTATGAAACTTTGTCAATTTTAAACCGATCGGGCTGAGACTGCATGCATAAAGCTACTATGACGTAGGCATCCTCTAAGAACGGATTGCGTAATTTCTGCGGGATAGCGATAAACGAATTCTATGCAGACGAAGTTGCGGGCAACAGCTAGTAAACCATAAAATTATGCTTCCCCGTAAATTAAATAAGCAATGAAACTAGGGACTTCATAAAGTTTCATCTTCGTAAATTATCAGTGATCATTTGAAGAGCATTCATATTTAGGACATACCTACATAAATCACGTCTTTATCCCTTATGGGGTAGACAAAGCCTGAGGCAACAAAACCTAACGGCCATGTTTGGCATGATTGTGGGCGTATTGGTGGAAAGGGGAATCAAAATAGTGATGGGTGATAACGAGCTATACTACGAATAATAATAAGTCAAGAAGCGTAACTAAGTCCGAAAAATCATTCCACGCGAAGTGAATCGCAGGGGGCGTGGCTTAAAATATGTACCGCGCGGCGAATTAGTTCGGCCGGGACGCTCGAGCCGTTATCGTGACGTTATCATTGTATTTTTGCGCTAATACGTTAGAAAAATATGCCATCGTGTGTGAAGTGGTGTAGAAGCCATTCAGATATAAAAATAGAGGACTCGCCTTTCATATGTATGTAAATAAATATTTTAGGACACCATACTTGACGACTGGATGCATGCGATCCACGCACCCTTCCCTTACCGCAAGTAGGCGGACACAATCACGACGCGCGGACTAATCGCGTGCAAGTATTGTCTGCTGAGTGACAGATGTTACGTTTGCATTGCTGTTAGTTTGTGTGCGTAAGTGGAATGACAATCGAAGCGGCAACTGTTAGGGAATTACGCTTCTTGACTTATTGTTATTCGTAAAAGCTATAGCAAGATAAAGTTAAAAGTGTTTACTCTCCTAGGTGTCAAACACTAACTGCATAGAGCTGTGACATAGTTTACGCAGTAAGATAAATAAAATTAAGCTGGGACTATTACCTTGTGTTTTATCATTTTTTCTTTTCTCAGATAAAGTTGGTTTGTAGTTGTGAATGGATGATTGGTCCTCGTCGCGCAAGAAAGTGTCAGCCAACTCCAACTTGATTTAAAATATTCAGAAAACTTAAATTAAAATAACTAGAACACTGAAAAATACCAAAGTAAATTAGAAGATTCATACCTCCATTTGATGAGAGTTGTAAAAAGCAGAAAACCTAAAAAATTGAGTTTAGCATTCTCCGGCATGCAAACACAACGCCTCAATGCTGGGAACTTATGGCTAAAAATTGTCTCCTAACAACGGAAGCCTAAAACAAAAAAAAAGTATATGGATGGAGCCGACCACAAGCATGTACTATATTAAGTTTGTTAATACGAACATACGTCTATTTACTAATATCATTAAAATTTTGCGAGAGACATTATTGAAAACTGTTTTTTGTTTTTGTTTCATGTCACCTTTCATGTCAAAGAAATAAACCGTCACTCCCTTCCCATTTCCGCTTTTCTTTTCACCAAATCCGGAAAAATTGCCATAAAGTTTAGAACTGTTCCCGCCGCAAAACCGGTATTACCAAGTCATGAGGACAACCCTAAAAAGTGTGAAACAGATTTTTTGTATTATCAGAAATCATGGCAACATTGACACCACACATAGATCATAGACAAGAAATTTATGAGCCGTCAAATCAAGTCAACGAGAGTCGTCAAATTCTATAGTGCTTGTACATATTTTCAGTTTTCCGCCAAAGTCCAGAGTCATCTAAATTTGCCAAAATGGCAGAGGGCCAGGATGATCCCAAAAAAATTACAATCACAGTGAAAACTCCAAAAGAAAAACAACAAGTGGATATCGAAGAGGATTCCGACATTAGAAAAGTGAGTACGCCACCATCGGAAACCTTACTCATGGCGTAATAACATAGATATTGCATACGCAATTTGTGACGACATTTATTCAATCATAAGGCAACGGGTGTATAGTTAATTGTGATGATTTCAGTTGAAGGAAGTGCTCGGGCCGCGGTTCGGGGCGGAACCGGAGCAGCTTTGCCTTATCTTTGCCGGGAAGATCATGAACGATGCCGACACGCTCAAACAGCACAACATCAAGGACGGGCTGACGGTGCACCTCGTGATCAAGACGCCGCCGCGCCCCGAGCCCGAGGGCGGCCCGCGCCGGCCGCCAGGTAACCCTCCGATCAACTGACGTGTATACAACAACCTATACAATATATGCTATGTCACCTTGTCATCTTTTCACACAATTTGTTTACCATAGAAAAAAACTTGTGTTTTTTCAGCTGATGTGGGCGCTACACCATTTGGTTTGAACTCATTAGGTGGTCTGGCTGGCTTGGAGAGCCTGGGTCTTGGACAGAGCACTTTCATGGACTTGCAAGTAAGAACAATTTGTTTTATATGTGTCGTAAGAAATCTGAATAAGAACAACTATTTTCCCCAGAGATAACAAAATTATGGGACTATTTGTATACCCTTTTTTTTATTGGAATATAGGTATGACTGCTAAAATTAGTTATTCTTCTGTTATAACTTTATCTATTATCTTAAAAAAATCATATTAGTATTTCATGCATATTACCTCCTCATGAGGTAGTTGAAGAATTAATAATTAAGATCTAATAGGAAACACATTATAGACTGAAACCAAAAATAAGAAGTACACTGATTCCAATTTATGCATGTGAATCTGCTCAGTATTGCTTGATTCAATCAAATCATCTGGATTTTAATCACATGTATGAAACTTTTTTGATTACCTTAAGACCATGGTTTATGACTAAAAACTTAAATAGTTCTTAACCTTGAGTTAGTAGTTAATTAGGAGTTATTGGTCCCTATCTTTCTCCATCAAACATACTTTAACAATATAAATGTGTGATAACATTGCTAAAGATAAACCAATAGATTTGACACATAACTAAATGTTCTTGGTTGGCACAGGCTCGAATGCAGCAAGAGTTGCTGTCCAACCCGGACATGTTGAGGCAGGTGCTAGACAACCCATTGGTGCAGCAGATGATGAATGACCCTGAGAACATGCGCAGCCTCATCACATCCAACCCACAAATGCAGGACTTGATGTCGGTAAGTATGACTAACTAACCATGTTAATACAAAAACTTAAGACTGAAAAAAATTGTTAACAAATTTTAACCTTACTGAGACTTGCTTAAGTTTTTAGCAGAGGACTATAAGAGTTTAGTTATTCAATGAAGTTAATAAACAAAAAAAATGTTTTTTAAAAATATGATGTTAAAATGGTAGTTAAATATTAAAAATGTAAAATTGTCCTTCTGAACTGTATTCAACAAATATACTTCAGCATATTTCATAAATGATTCTCATTATAACATTTGTTTCTTTTGAACCAAGTCGAGCAACCATAATTGATGGAGTTCTTGTGGTTAGTGATGTGAAGGAATGTTTATAAGTTATCACTTGTCACACTTGTCACCAATACACATTGTTAGGGTAACTGTCTCATTAATTAGCAATTAGAACATTGTTTAGTACTGAATCATAACATACATATCAGAGTTTAGGTAGCCCAATTTGTGCCTAGAAACATTAAGGAAATTATATGACATGTATTGTTATAAAATTGAAATAACCTCTTTAGACCATACACCTAAGGTGGTTATTACAATGTTGTCAAATTTCATATATGAGGTTGAGTCAGGGCACCATCGAATTGGGACATTGGGGCCAATAATTATTGGCCAGTTTTTATTTTGAAGCATCAATTAATTGTGTAAATATTGTTGTAGCGGAACCCGGAGATCAGCCACATGCTGAACAACCCCGAGCTGCTCCGGCAGACCATGGAGCTCGCGCGCAACCCCGCCATGTTGCAAGAGCTCATGCGCTCACACGATCGCGCGCTATCCAACCTCGAGAGCATACCGGGTAAGAGAACAGTAACAGGCATTAAAAAAAAAGAGTAAGGCGGCAACGGACCGGCAACTCTCCTGGGGTTGCTGTTCTCATGAGTGGTAGGGATTGCTTACCATCAGGCGGCCCCCTTGCTGATTTTCCTCCCTCTTTCAATAAAAAAGGGAATTTTTTTATTTCACATTGCAGATAAACAGATTCCCGGAGTTCAATAAATAGGATATTATTCTACACTAGCTTCTGCCCGCGACTTCGTCTGCTTAGAATTATACATAAAAACCTTCCTCTTGAATCACTTTTGAAGATATAAGCATACATAGGGACATAGGGACATAAGGACACAGAAAGCGACTTTGTTTTATACCATGTAGTGAAGCCTTATTAAGTTTCTCATAAACTGCATTAATCATTTATACGAAATTTTGTATGTAGACAAGGTTTTGACTTCACATCATAAGAAATGTCTTAGTCAGAACTTAACTTGATCACCACAGTATATACACATTGAACTAGAAAACTGTTCCAAACATCTCGAGGCTTTGTTGCCTGACCGATTGTGGTTTGTGACACGTGAATGCGTCAATAGTTTCTCTTGCGTATTATGTCCTACTACGGCAGAGAAAGTGAGTTTTGACTATCAATGTCGTATACCACAATATATTTGCCTAGATGTAGACTAAAATTTGCAAATTTGGTAACATTTAACAGAGCAAGGCTGTGGCTCGGTTTAGTGAAGTGATTTTATTGCAAATTTTGTGATCTCATAAATTTCGCTTGCCTTTTGAGGAAATATGAGTAGATATGAGTACCAACTTCCTCTTGGCTCTTTAAGAAGTTGATTTTTTTACTAAGCAGATGTGTTCTTCCAGGTGGCTACAACGCGCTACAACGGATGTACCGCGACATACAGGAGCCAATGCTTAATGCCGCCAGCAGCATGGCCGGCAACCCATTCTCGGGCCTAGTTGATAATTCTGGTGAGTTACATTTAAACACTAAACTTTCTTGTGTTTCAGCTATACTGCATCTTGTTTTATTTTATAAAAACAGCAGAGCGACGAGTAATCCACACATAAGAGTGTGATCTAATTAATCTTAATGCGTTTCCGACAGACGGTACAAACCCGCAACAGGGCGCGGAGAACCGGCAGCCGCTGCCGAACCCGTGGCAGCGCGGCGGCGGCGGCGGGGGCGCGGGGGCGGGCGCGGGGGCGGGCGCGGGAGCGGGCGCGGGCGCGGGCGGCGGGCCCGGCCTCATCAACACGCCGGGCATGCAGTCGCTGCTGCAGCAGATGTCCGAGAACCCGCGCCTCGTGCAGTCCATGCTCTCCGCGCCCTACACCAACAACATGCTGCAGGCGCTCGCCGCAGACCCCGAGATGGCTTCGCAGCTCGTCAACCAGGTACCCACCCTGAACGGTTAATAGTTGTTCATCATCGTCATCATCATATCAGCCATAGGACGTCCACTGTTGCACATGTCCTCCCCATAGACCTTCAGTTGCCCGTAATAGTTGTTCATTGACCAAAAAACATTTACCTCGTTATACTCCTCTACTCACGAAATTCGTGCATTGAGATGGACCGCCGCAATTTCCGAAGCGCTTGCATCTCAAATACAGGAAGTATTTTGATGCTGTTCGTATTTGGAACTCTTTAAACTTTTTTTTTTTTTTTTTTTTTTTTTTATTTATACTCATCTACAATCAGTCACCAGACTTTAATTAGATATTTTGTAGGCCTATATATCATTGAAGAGAGGCTGGACCATTGCCCAGTTCTCTTTCAGTCAGGGAGCACATGCGCCCGTTTCAGTCTTTTAGTTGTGCCTGCACTTAGCAGCATGCTCGCCAGAGGGTTGGGGTGAATATTCAACCTCTCCTTATGCTTTATTTTGTAGCGGTCGATCTCTTCAGCAACTGTTGGTATCTCCAGGTATTCGTGGATTTCAGTGTTTCGGGCATACCAAGGTGCGCACGCAATTGTTCTGAGTATGTTGTTTTGAACTCTTTGGATGCATTGTATGTTCGATTTGCTTGCAGTTGACCAAAGCTGGATGCCATATAGCCATATAGGTTTTAGAATGGCACAGTAAATCATCAATTTATTTTCGAGTGATAGTGCAGATTGCCGGCCCAACAGCCACAGCAAATTTCTGAATCGATTGTTGATATCATCTCTTTTGCGCTTTATGTGTGTTTTCCAAGTCAAGCGTCGGTCCAAGTAGAACCCCAAGTATTTGACCACCTCTGTATCTGGTAAGGTTTCTGTACCAAGTGTGACGGACGGACAATCACCTTTTTTGAGCGTAAAGGTGATATGGAACGACTTTGGAGCACTTGCTTTCACACGCCATTTTGTGAGCCATTCATTTGTAACATTTAATTGCTGTTGAAGTTGACTACTTGCTTGACCTGCATCCTTGTCGCATGACAGAAAAGCAGTGTCGTCAGCAAATGTTGCTATGGTGATATTGGATGTAAAAGGGAGATCACACGTGAAAATGTTATATAATACAGGCCCAAGTACAGAACCTTGTGGCACTCCTGCCTCGCAGGTATACAGTTTGGATCTGGCTTCTTCTTGTTTAACTTGAAACTGTCTTTCAGATAGGTAGGAGGCCATCAGTGGGAACACTGAGTGCGGGAGATACTTTTTGATTTTATACAAAAGGCCTTTATGCCAAACCCTGTCAAATGCCTGCTGGACATCCAGAAACGCCGCTGAACAATACTCCTTATCTTCCAGACATTGTCTGATTGTTTGGTAACTCTATGCACTTGCTCAATGGTCGAATGGTGTTGTCGAAAGCCAAATTGGTGCTGCGGAATCAGTCCATTTTCATCCAGGCACGTCTTCAGTCTTGCTAGAAATATTTTCTCCCATAACTTAACCATAACAGGTGTTAGGCTTATAGGGCGATATGAGGAAGGATTTTCAACTGATTTTCCAGGCTTATGAATCATCTTTATCTGTGAAATTTTCCAGTATATGGGAAAGTATCCAATGCGAAGTATTGCATTGAAAAGAATGGTTAAAAACACGAGGCACTTCCTGGGCAACTCCTTCAGAAGTTTTGGGGTTATCAAGTCGTACCCGGGAGCCTTTTTTGGGTCTAATTTGGCTATTTCCTTTGAAAGTTCCTTGGGTGAAACTGGTGGCAGAGGTAAGCATAGTTGGAGATCCTGGTTAAGAATCACATCAATGTTCGGATCTTCAATGTGGTCACTTACATTAGGTCTGAAAACTGAAGCAAGATAGGTTGCAAACGCTTCAGCTTTCTCTAAATTCGTACGAGCCCAGGAAGCACCAGCTCTAATGGGCGGAGATGATTGTTGAGGTGACGTCTTCAGAACCCTGGTAGCTTTCCACAATGAGTGATCTCCCCGTCCTGCTGGGGACAGTTGTTCCAGGCTTCGTTTTAGCGTTTCGTTTTGTGCGTCCTTAAGTAGGCTTTTCAGGTCTTTGATTGAACGATTGAGCCTGGTTTTATCTTCTGGATGATGTGATTGCTGCCAGACTCGTCTTAGTCGCCTTTTTTCAATTATTTTGTTTTTTATTTCCGTAGGTAATGTCGTAGTGGAGCGCTTATGGAGAGATTTCGGCGTGTTAGCCCACGAGGCTTCTTGTATTAAGTTTGTTATATAAAGACATGTACTATCAATGTCTTCTGTATTTTTCAATGGTATCTTCAAATCGATTTTATTTTCCAGGTGTTCACGAAAGGAAGCCTAGTCGGTTCCAGAGGAGTGCAAGTGTTCACCTTCACTCTTCAGGGTTGGAATTATTGTACTTAGCTCAAGGATAACCGGAGAATGGTCTGACGATCCATCAAGACTAGATTCTATGGAAGTGTATAGTTGGCTAATGTTCTTGGTGACGAAAAAGTCCAGAAGATCTGGTATTTTTTGTGGGTCTGCCGGCCAGTATGAAGGCTCTCCCGAAGACAGTGCATGAAGATGTTCAGAGTCCAAGCTAAGTTTAAGTTGGCGGCCGCGGGTTGTAGTAAGGCGAGAACCCCAGTATAGGTGTTTGGCGTTCCAATCCCCACCTGAGACGAATCGCTTACCCAGTGTGCGAAAGTAAGATTTAAACATTTCTTCTGTAATTGAGTGCTTCGGTGGGCAATACACAGCAGAGAGAACAATTGACCCCATGCTACTCTCTATTTTTACGGATGTAGCTTGAAGGTATTCAGTATTGTGTGGTGCCAATAGGTGGTGGTTTAGGTGTTCTTTAATTACAACGGCGGTACCAGCATGAGCTCCACCATCTGGATGTGGTGTGAAGTAGGTGCAGTAGCCAGGTATTAAAATGCAACTTTTGTTTGTAACATGTGATTCCGAGATGAGAACTACGTCTAGCTTGTTAGAGTTTAAAAATACAATAAGTTCATCTTTTTTCCCTGTTAGTCCGTTGATGTTCCAAGTAGCAATACGTAAGCAGTTCATCGAACTAACTTAGTGATAAGTGTAGTTATAAGCCCCAAGAGTGTGCTTATTTGTTGTAATAATTGGTCGATCTTTTGACCTTG
The DNA here is from genome assembly GCA_949127965.1 of Pandemis corylana. Taxonomy (NCBI): domain Eukaryota; kingdom Metazoa; phylum Arthropoda; class Insecta; order Lepidoptera; family Tortricidae; genus Pandemis; species Pandemis corylana. The sequence goes on along the minus strand of OX421866.1, from coordinate 6,078,253 downwards.
TTGAAGTAGGACATTCTCTATTGTACTGCTGAATTGGTGGACGTCCTCATTATTAGGGCTCCGTCTCTGTCCAGTTGTTGCCTCGGCATAGGACATTTTAGTATCAGGCGTAGGCTTTGCAGCACTATGTTCATCTGGATTCGAAACTCGGCTCTGAGTATCATGATCTTCGAGGTTCTTGGCATGTCGTTGTTGAGGGATTTTTCTATCGCGTTTGGCATTTCGCTTGGCTAGTATTTCTCTATACACTAGGCAGCCTCTATAGTTGGCAGGGTGATCACAAGAGCATAAAGCACACCTCGCTGGAGTATTCCTGTCTTTTTTCTTACATTCCGATGTTTTGTGTTCCTCAGCGCACTTTACACACCGATATGGCCACATGCAGTTGTTCTTGGTGTGACCATACTTTTGACATCTTTTACACTGTACAATTGAGTTGGTTTTCCTTGGGTCCTCGATCTTGATTCGTTGATGATATATGTAGTTCAATTCTTTTACTACTCTATTGTTGATACTTGGCTCGAGATTGACAAAAAAAGTTGAGGTGGGTACTTTCTCAGGTCCGTGACGGGCATTTATGATTTCTCCACGAACTTTGTTTCCGGTGGCCTCTATACTTTCTGTTATGGCACTATGGGGGGTGGTGTGGTGAAGGTTTTTAATTACTATTCTGTAGCATTTTGTGCGTTTACTTGAAAAGGTATGCCCAATTAGGCCATTTTCCCTAATGATGGTTATTATTCTTTTATATTCTTCTGGTGAATCTACCAAAATGTGGAGTAGGTTTTTATTAACAATTTTGATGTTGAAATGTTTAGTACCGCTGTCAGGTTCAAGCAATTTTATTAGTAAATTCACATCTTCAATGCCATATAAGACAATCAAAGGTGGTTTGTTTGGTGGTTTTGGTGTAGACTCATCCTGGTTGTTGTCTGGTGGATCTAAAGGTAGGTCACTGTATCTGTTTGAGCTTATTGGTGCTTGTGGTGGTGGGGGCGAATCTTCGGTTCTTTTTCGTTTGTTGCTCTTATTGGCAGGTGCCCGTTGCCAAGGTGGAGGTTTTGGCGCATTGGAGGATGTAGAATTATTCAGATTTTGCGGATTTGAATCATTCCCATTCTGAATGTTGATTGTGGTAGCATCACTACCAGAACATGATCGTACTCTGTTGAAAATACCAGGATGAAAGACTTGTTGTGTTAGTATCTTTGTTTTATGATTAATTGGTGGGGTAGGTATGGAATCATTTGAGTCACTCATTTTAGCTCCCACAAAGCAGATACATCCTATTCAGCAATGGCAACATTTCACTATGTCACTATGCAGTTGATGGAAAGAATTAAAAAAGAAAAAAAATATATATTTTAAATTTGAGGGTAGATGAGTATAGATGAATTTTTGAGTTGTTTTATTTTTTGGATTTGAACAGTTTTTGCGGATCACTTTCACTGGATAACACTATCACAGGCTTAGAATGTCTTAAGCTTCACTTTGTTAGTGTTTTAAAAGGAGATCACGGATAAAATCACTAGTTGGAGAATATTTCTTCAAGAGCACAATTGACACTACTTGACACTATTGACGTATTTAATTATATGGCTTTTTTAAGTTAAACTTTTTTAGGCTTAGTTTTAGGCAAAAGGGTCTCACTGAAAATCAGCGCTGCGGCCTGCCGCAGCAACATGCTGTGTGGCCCTTTTGGCACTTTCGGCATATAAGTTACTTAGTTTTATTATTATTATTTTATTTTCTTTGTGTCCTTTTGTGTCAATAAACGTTTTCTTTCTTTCTTTCTAAACGTTTACTTGCGTCACATTTAGAGGTCCGAAAAATAATGAAGAATATCACAGTCGACCATTATATTGTTTGTTTTGCAGAATCCCATGTTCGCGAACAATCCCCAACTGCAAGACCAGATTCGGACGATGATGCCACAGATGCTCGCTCAGCTACAGAACCCGGAAATGCAACAGATGATGTCTAACCCACAGGTTCGTAGGTCGATTCATCCAGTCCGGAGGTCCTATCACAATCAGAATAATTATTATTAGCTCATATTTGCCAACCGTTCCACGCAGGTTCCGCCATTTACATTTATTTATTTATTTCATCCATCACATTAGTCACAGACGCGTACAGTACAACGTGACCAAGAAAAGAGTGCGGATTTTTTAAAGGTGTAGATCACCAGCAAACATGATTCGTGATCATGTCTAAACGGCTAAACGAGAGAGGCTCACCTGAGTGGTGCGTTTCCGCAGGCTTTGAACGCGCTGCTGCAGATCCAGCAGGGCATGGAGCAGCTGCGCACGGCGGCGCCGAGCCTCGTCAACAACCTCGGCCTCGGCGTGGGCGCCGCCGCCGCGCCGCCCGCCGCGCCGCCGCCGCCCGCCAGCCCGCAGCAGCGCCAGCAACACAACACCGAGCTGTTCTCGCAGGTCACACACGCACACCCGTTGCCAGTAGCGAGGGACGGAATACTTTTAAACGAGATTTCTCTTTTTAGGGCTCCATAGTTAAGATAGCAAAATCTGAAACCTTGTAGCTTCGTTCGGTTCGTCTGTCTGTTTGTCTTTCTATCCGATATACATATATGTATGATACAGGAATTTTTAACTCGGAAACTATAGTCCGGTTGATGATTGCGATGATAAAGGGGTTATCATTTTTATTGATACGCTGTGTGAGTTACAAAGTCATCCCTTTCTGACCATTGAAATGTGGTACCGAAGAACATGGAAACGATCGAGTTAAATAATGCGTAATAGTTACTTTCTACGAAAATTGGTTCAAGTAATTTATGGTCCTTCGGTTTCGGAGATATCGCCAATAAACTTCATTTACGCAAACATTGAAATACTTCAACGGTGGAGTATCCCATCATGCAGGGACTTCATATTACTAATGTTGACTGATTGACACGGTCATGATAGGTGTGTAGTTAGTGCACGATATAGTCAATAGCCGGAAACTGAGCGAGCCGCCTCTTTGATTCGACCCTATGGCGCAACTTTGGACTCCAAATTAAACAAAGCCTCGTACCGTATGGCAGCCACGCGAGGCAGTTCGCTCAAGCAATACCCGACTAAGAGTTTAATGAACCTATTGCTGTCTTCCCATGTACTCGAGAGTCGAATGAACTATCCATGTCCCGAACATGGAGTTAGCAAGAAATTGATGTTTGCTGGTAATTTTGACTAACCTATTGAAAGAACATGGTAGCATTTAGTTTAAATATTGTTTTATATTTTAAGTGTATTTTGTTACGTAAAATTTAATCACGATAAAGAAAACGTAATATAAAAAGTTTGTATGATGTATAATTTGAATGAACGCGGCGAAATCCATGTCCGTTTTATTATGTGTTCCTGTTGAAGGTTGTCATAGTCTTATAATAACATAAATTGATGAAGGTTATTTTTTTTATCGTGATTTATTTATTCAAGAACTTAGTTGTTACCTTTAACATTTAGTATTTTTTTTTTCATTTATTTAATTATTGTACTTAATTTTACTACCGTTTTCACTGTTGTGTATACAGTTCGCTAGTGTTATGTTTGTTTTCTATATTCATTGATTTAAATTACAAATTACACGGTCGCAGTAAGAGACAGTCGTTTCGTTTTAAAGTAAGTGGTAATGTCTGATGTGTCAGCAAAATAGTGTATATGAATGTAAATGTTGTCTACAGTTCATGCAGCGGATGGTGGCCGCCATGGCCAACAACCAGGGCAACTCGACCCAGCCGCCGGAGCAGCGCTACTCGCAGCAGCTCGAACAACTCACCGCCATGGGCTTTCTCAACAGGGAGGCCAACTTGCAAGGTCTTAGTTTTATCTTAACATAATAATAACAGTGCGCGCCGGGACTCGGTGGAATGAAAACAGTTAGCACCAAGGCCAAGCAATGCGGTCACTATTACAAATTATTAAGCTTTGGTCGTGTGGTCAAGGTTGGGATAAAACGTTGCTAGTTACTTTGTAGACTTCATGATCAACAATTTGGTACAAAAATATGTAACAAAAGTTATAATTTTTAAAACGTTTGTTGCAGCTCTAATCGCGACATTCGGCGACGTTAACGCGGCGGTGGAGAGGCTACTGGCGCTGGGACAGCTGTCCATGAGCTAACACTCCTGCGCCGAGCCCGCACACACACACTGTTAGCCCGCGTATTCAATTGTACGCTGCTCCCCTGCTACACACATGCGCACATACAGACGATCTACAGAAAGCGGAGCCTAAAGGCACTCTTTGACTGAATAGTAAACCGAAGTGACGACGCGCTGTAGGTAGGTTAAAGACCTGTCCACATCCTGTCTAAATAAGAGCTGTAAGTTTTATAAAGCGCTGTCGTGTTCGTATCAGGGAAGCAGCTGTTGATTTTTGCACTATTCTTTTTTACATTGTGGTGGAAGTTGTGTGGTATTTTATTTGTCAGTAAAACGAAAGCTTGAAATGGCGCTGTCGAAAGAGTCGAAACATTAGAAGACATTTTATTTCTAATAGGCGAAGGTGGAATCGGTTCATTTTGTATTCAGTTGCCTTATTAGGGCTAAAAGTGATACGGGGCATTTAGTAGAGGTAGTGGAGTTGAGTAATGTGAACAAGGATGAATGTTTTTCAAAATTTCTATAGTGCCATTTCTAAAGCAATAGTTTGGCGGCCGTTACCGCGCATTGCGACTAAAGTCGTATTGGCTATTACATCTAGTAAACTTGTATGGCGAAGTGATCTATGCGTCTAATGAAATCATGACTTTACGACCAGCCTAGTTTCACCATGGACACGTTAGCAGTATGTAACTATTTAACTGTAAAGGTTTTTCCTATTATCGCAAGTAAAATTCATTCCTTCTTGTTTTTTAGTTTATAATGGAAATTGTTAAACATAAGAACTTCGTAAATACGGTAGATAAACTTCAGTTGTGTTCTGCATTCTATTCCCCTGAGAAACATTATATTTCTGAGATATAATTTATATTGATAATGTTTATGTTATTTCTTCATCGATTGACTCCAATTGTTCTGTTGCGTAAATATATCAAGATATCCGTTTCTGTAAATACTTTCCTTTAAAACAAAAAATATTTAAAAAAATATCAAAAGATGAAAACGCAATTTAGAGCAATAATAAATGTATGTTTGTTCAATCTGGGGTTACCTTCCACGAATTGCTTTCATTTGTTCGTAAATTACAGTTTGTCACAAATTTATATTGGACTGGCTGGAGGTATATTTCAAATAAATTGACGGCACATAGACATCGCGGTTATGATTTCACATTTAATACATCAGTGTAGTTCTGTCGGTAGTCTGAATTAGGGCGGTTATTCTCACTGTTTTGTTGTTCTCCCCGCGCGCCGCGTCTACTGAGAGCCGTCATGGCATCTGGATGAAGGTAAACTATTTTATAAGAGTTTAGCTTTTTGTAGCCTATAATATTACTTTAATATTATTTTGTAGTGGTTTTATAGTGAATTCATTAAATTTAAGTTGTAAAAAGTATAAAAAAGTACCGTTGCTCAGTGAGGGGAGTGGTAAATTACCCAGAATTATATATATATGGAAATGAATTTATTACTAATCACTTACGCATAATTTTTCACAACCACCCTGGCTATACAATATTTATACGTAGATTAAAACTGTAGTATGTCTTACTTGTTAAAGTATGTACACATGAATTATATTCGTATTCACAATTGATTACCTTAATTAGCAAGCCGGGTTTATTTTACGCGAATTCCCCACTACGAATATAATGATATTGGCACAGTCAGTTATTAATAAAGCGTACACTTTTGTTATAAGTCCGACAATCTGGTAGTTGGTTAAAAAAAGCTTGTAACAGTTACTTATTTCGCATTGTTTAGTGCATTTTCGTAATGCTAAAACAAGCGCATATTCTGTGTCTAGACTGCTAGAGACGTCTGAAATCGTATGATATGAATCTGGGTGTAACAATATTATTAAATATGTGACAGAATGCAATTATTATTAACAAAGTATTTTTTGTTTCATTTACCCTCCGCCCACGAACGGTACCCAAATAAACTCATTCAAGGCCTTTAAAGTCCACTACTGCGGATAGAGTATTTACTGCAATATCCGGAATTCATATCAAACCTTCAACATGAATGAAAAAGTACATTATTGGGGATGAGAGAGTAGTTTGGACAGAGTGTTGCTCGTTGCAGCTGTTGCACTTGCTCTCGATCTTAATATTATTAACATTATAGAAGCACTGTACATTACATCTGTCATGTTATACGATGCCCATGATAACGAGTTAGAACTAGAAAAACTCAGAAAGCATGCGATAGGTCAGCGTTATAAATCACAAATATGCATCGGATAAGTTTACATGGGTGAATAGGTGCCAAAGTTTAGCCAACATCTCTCTCGTACGGTGCAGGCGCGTTATACCGTTTTACTTTCTATTACATAACCGACCATTTAAATGAGTCCTTGCCCGCGCGGGCGAGGACTCATTTAAGTGGTTTACCTATAGCACCGCCCTCCTTTTACATTTTTTTTATTTTTACTAGCTGTTGCCAGCGATTCCATCCGCGTAGAATTCGCTTATCGCTATCCCGCGGGAACTATGCTTTTTACCGGGTTTAAAACTATCCTATGTGCTTCCCCGGGCCTATAACTATGTGTATACCAAATTTCAACTAATTCGGTTCTGCGTTTTAAGCGTGAAAAGGTAACAGACAGACAGATAGACAGAGTTACTTTCGCATTTATAATATTAGTAAGGAAGTTGACTTTTGACATGTATCATGAATAATCGAACATACAGTACATGTGTACAGTCGTGTAGGCTTGCCCTAGCATTGAGGTGAAATTGGTTATAATATTAACTCGTTATCTTGGACATGGTATAGTATTCGGTTAAAAGAAAACAATCTAAAAACAAGCGGTTTTTAGAATGCTTGAAGCATACCTGAAATTATGGCTCAGAGTCCTGTCCGAAGGGATTATACACTGGATAGGATGCCGTTCGCGGCAGCCACGACTCACAAGTTCAGAGAATAATAGAAATTTTGGTCAGGCGGTGGTGTGGCCACCCCAGCACGCCGTGGTAGAGCTGGCCACACCACCACCCCCCTCGACTCCTCATTCTGCTTTTTGTGACAGTCACGACTCATATTTTTCCCGACAAAAAATCGTGAAAAAATTTATAAGACATCACAAAAAAGGAATTCTGAGTAAGTAAAATGATTACCTAAGTTTATACTACGTGGAAATTGGGTGCGTGCAAATTTAGGCCGATTCATATGGGGTCGAGCTTTTCCCAGGGACGATCCGATGGGATCATTATACGCAGCGATGGCTGCCATAGTGTGGGAATCGGAATACATTCCCTCATCGCGGAGGATACCATTACTGGCACCTCCGTGATAATAACCCTGGAAGGATCGGAAGGATCGAGATGATCAAGTTCGAGGAACTAAGATCACCCATCGCGCACGTACCCATCATATAAAAATCGGTCGAAGCGATGGTCGGCCATTTTTTAGCCTAATAACCTAATTCAATTCGGTTGCTTACTTGGCTGGGTTGCCACTGGGAAAAAACCTTGTACCATAGACATATGGTTATTGCAGACAAAAAAAAAAAAAAAAAAAACTGCTCTGGCCATGCAGCCATCCCATTTCGTTAAAATTTTTACAACATAATATAATTGTATCCTTCCAAACTGAAATAGGCAACTATATATTTCAGGTTGAAATGTCCTCAAAAAGATCAGCGCCAGATTTGGGCGATCTCACCAAACTCGCAAAACGAATTAAGACTTTAGAAAATAAAGTAAAGAGGGGAGCAGATACCTCTGACTCAGAGGCCAGCGATAACTGGCATGTTGAGTACCTAGACTCATCTGAAGACGACGGTGGCACCGGCACCGACGATAATACGGCTCTTGACCATCCGCAAGATCAGGAAGTGAAGGAGGAAATCATCAAAATTGAAGACGATACATTCAACATCCCTGATGAAATCCGAAGGCTGCTTGGAGATATTCCGGAGAAGACCCCTCTTGGTAAGAAAATAATCCAGGAGCTGGCGTCAAAAGTCGAAAAGATCCTAAAAGAAGGTCTTAAAAAAGAGGAGAGAGAGACGATCACCAGCCGCAATAACGCCCCTGAAAATTGTCAATTTCTGGGGGGGCCGAAACTGAATGCTGAAATAGCGGCAACTCTCAACCATCATCAGACAGTTGGGGACAAAAAGATAGTTTCTAAACAGGACAAGATTGGTACTGCACTCGCTGCCATCTTACAAGTGACAGACAGTATGATTAGAAAAGGTGACAAGGAAAATGTAATCCCGCTCATTGATGCCATAAATATGCTAGCGGACACACAATATTACGACACTAAAATGCGGAAAAGCGCTATAGTACCATTACTTGATAAAAAATTGCTGAATTTCTTAAATGACACATCTAACACTCTTGATGGCCATCTGTTTGGAAAAGACCTTGGAAATAAAATAAAACAGTTTAAATCTGTAGGACGACAAGGAGCAAACATCAAGGCAAAAAACTTCATGACCAACCAACCCTTACAGAACACTGGTCAAAGAGTAAAAACAGAAGGGGGGCCATACCATGCAAGCAGAGCCAACAATCACAGCACTTACAAGAGCAACCAGTCGAAAAAATTTCGAGGAAAATTCAATACGGACAAGACTCACTTTCAGTCCAAGACAAACCCTGCACAACGCTCAGCCCCATACAAGAAGTAAAGGTAAGCACTGGCCAGTTTGTGGAACACTGGGCAGCAATAGGAGCAAGTCCAACAGTTCTGAATTGGATTCAAGGATATAACATCCCCTTAGTTGCTGAACCAGTTCAAACTTACACCCCATACAACAAATTCACTGCTAAGGAAATTCCTGTAATTAAGGCATGCATAACTGAGTTACTATATAGTAAAGTGATTTCTAAAGTGAAACATACAGAAGGCCAGTACCTCTCTAGAATATTTACAGTTCAAAAACCTAGTGGAAAACACAGACTTATTCTTAACTTAAAAGCATTCAATCAGTTTGTCGAGACACCACATTTTAAACTTGAAGACTTGAGAACAGCTACTAAATTATTAGAGAAGAGCTCCCTTATGATAACCATAGACCTTAAAGATGCTTACTTCTCCATACCTATCAATCATTCTCATAAAAAATATCTTAGATTCATTTTTGAACAAAATATCTACGAATTCAACTATCTTCCCTTTGGACTTAGTACTGCACCCTATGTCTTCACAAAATTGATGAGACCGGTAGTGGCTCACCTCAGGTCTAGAGGTTTCCAACTAGTAAATTACTTAGATGATTTTTTACTAATACACACTGAGAGTAAAATCCTATGCCAACAGACAGACTTCACTATTAATCTTCTACAGAACTTGGGCTTCAGTATTAACTTTGAGAAGTCTGTCCTAGTTCCAAGTCAATCTTGTAAGTTCTTAGGCCTTACCCTACACTCTGAAAATATGACTATTGGTGTTCCCTCTGAAAAGAGGAAAGAAATAAGCAGGAAAATCAAAACACTCTCTCTAGCAAAACAGTGTAAAATTAGAACACTTGCTCACATAATTGGAAAATTAATATCAATATGCCCTGGAATAGCCTACGGCATAGTGTACACTAAAATATTTGAACGGTATAAAGCACTAGCATTACAGAAATCAAATGATAACTTTGATGCGCTTATGGATATTCCCAGTTGTTTTGAAAAGGATTTTCAATGGTGGCTATCAACTATTAACTTTTCAGTAAATCCTATACATTCATTTAATTTCAGCCTTGAAATCTACTCTGATGCTTCTAGAGCAGGTTGGGGAGCTGTGTGTGGTAAAGATAAAGTATTCGGCCACTGGAATGAAAATGACAGTTCCCATCACATTAATTACCTTGAGTTAAAAGCAACCCTTTTATCGCTTAAACATTTCGCTCACTCGCTTAAAAATCAAGAAATACTGTTAAGAATAGATAACAGAACGGCAATTGCATGCATTAACAAAATGGGTAGTACTCAATATGTTCACCTTAACTCCATATCTAGGGAATTATGGCAGTTCTGTGAACATAGAGGTTTGTGGGTGTTTGCCTCATATATTGCATCGAAAAATAATTTAGCTGACCGTGAGTCAAGAAGATACCTTACAAAAACTGATCTAGTACTGTCAGATCAGTCCTTTGAACACATTACACAACAATTTGGTACACCCAATATAGACTTATTTGCATCTAGTAAAAACACAAAATGCAACACCTATGTTTCATGGGGACCAGACCCGGGAGCAGTTGCGGTTGACGCATTTACTATAAAATGGAACCAATATTTTTTTTATGCCTTTCCAAATTTCTCTTTGGTATTGCGGTGTCTACAAAAAATTAAAGATGAACAAGCGGAAGGTATTCTAATAGCTCCCTTTTGGCCAGCTCAGCCATGGTTCCCACTGTTAAATAAATTAAAGGTGTCTAACTTTATAGAATTGAAAGCTAGTAATTGTTTATTAAATTTTAGAGACCACCATCGGCAGGATCTTACCCTGGTTGCTGCGAAGCTATCAGGAAAGCCTACATCATCAACGGTGTATGGGAAACAGAAATAATTCTTGCATCTATAGGTAATTCCACAAAGAAACAATATGATTCTGCACTTAAGTTATGGTGGAATTATAATAATATAAAAGGTAAAAACCCATACTCTTACACTATTCCTCATGTAATAATGTTCTTGACTGAAATCTTTAATAAAGGGGCATCTTATGGAACCCTGAACTCTATTAGATCAGCCTTATCTCTTTTGCTGGGCCCAGAATTAGGAACAAGTGCCACAATCAAGAGATTCTTTAAAGGAGTACTTAAGTTGAGGCCAGTGAGACCAAAGTACAACAAAACATGGGATCCTAATATAGTACTGAACTTCTTGTCCAATTTGTTCCCTCATCATACCTTAGACTTACACAAGATTAGTAAGAAACTTGTAACATTAATTGCCTTGGTTACTGCCCACAGGGTACAAACACTATCCCTCATTCGACTCTCCAACATAATTATCTTGGATGACCAGGTCGAAATTATGATAAGTGATCAAATCAAGACCACTAGTCTAGGCAAGCAACAACCATTATTGATACTCCCCTTTTTTCAATCAAATCCCAAGATCTGCCCAGCAAAATGCTTGTGTGACTATATTGATAGGACAAGACCACTCAGGATAGGGTCCTCTGAAGAAAAACTCTTCATCTCAACTAAAAAACCGTATCTGCCAGTTGGTTCTCAAACCTTAAGTAAATGGATCAAAGAAACACTAGGAGATAGTGGTATTGACATCAAAATCTTCTCGGGTCACAGTACAAGACACGCTGCTACCTCTGCAGCTCAACGCTCCGGAGTTAATATAGATATAATTAGAAGTACTGCAGGATGGAGCAAATCATCTGAAACTTTTGCAAAGTTTTATAATAGACCATTAGTGAAAGACAACTCTACCTTTGCCAGATCCTTAATTAACTAGCAATAAGTATAAAATAAAATTGTATATTGTTTAAATTAGAACTCAACTAGTTTTAATTAACATCATGTGATTCCTATACTGTTTTACCTATGACCAGTATTAACTGAATAAATAAATGAATCTAAATTTTAATCATTTTACTCTGTACATCGATCCAGTGTATAATCCCTTCGGACAGGACTCTGAGCCATAATTGTACAATCAAACGAACTTACCTGTGATGTTCGATTGTAATTATGGTGAAGAGTCCTGTCCGAAGGGAACAAACCCGCCCTACCCATCCCCTCTCATTCAAATGATTAAAATTTCGCGCCTCTGTACTTGAATGAGGAGTCGAGGGGGGTGGTGGTGTGGCCAGCTCTACCACGGCGTGCTGGGGTGGCCACACCACCGCCTGACCAAAATTTCTATTATTCTCTGAACTTGTGAGTCGTGGCTGCCGCGAACGGCATCCTATCCAGTGTATAATCCCTTCGGACAGGACTCTTCACCATAATTACAATCGAACATCACAGGTAAGTTCGTTTGATTGTACAATTAAAAATATTTGCCTGTGCTGGTTGTCAAGTGTCAATTAAACAAATGTTTAATGAAGACTTGGCTGTATGGTGAAAAACCTTCGCCTATTCCCTTGCGGAATTAATTTTAAAAACAACAACAGTCAAACAAATGTCATTGTCATTGATCGACACTTGACAGTGACAGTACAGTTTGTCTGAAGATAATCGAACATAATATATTTTGTTGTAATTCATATATTTCTTGAATTAAATCATTAAAGCCAAATCACATAAACAAAATGACTTTATAAATAACATTAAGCTAAAGGCAATCGAGGTAAGCACGTTTCTCGTTACTAGAACGAAAAATTTATAAGACCGATTTATGCCGGTGATGCGTAAGATATTTCTTGCTTTACAGGAATAAATAATGTATTCACCGAGGCAGAAGTTGCTATGGTTTGCATTTAGCACAAGAGTGGTGGTGTTAGTGATACAAGCGGTGGCTAATTTCATAATACCGGACCATGATGCGAATGTTTTCGCCAGCCCGGAGGACGCGAGCCTTCGGCGTTCGTGGGGCGACGCAGCTGTCGACACGTTGCTAGGCGGTTTAAAACGATGGGACGCTCAGTACTTTATTCACATCACTCAATATGGATACACATATGAAAATTGTTTAGCTTTCTTCCCATTCTTCCCTTTGGTAGTTAGATACGTCTCATATGGTCTTAATGGTGTGGTTGGGTCCTTCATAAACATCCACAGCTCAATTCTTATTTCAGCAACTGTTGTAAACCTTATATTGTTTATAAAATCAGCAGACATACTACATAGGCTGAGTTTGAGAATATTACGAAGTGAAAGCAAAGCTTACAAATCTGTAGTACTTTACTGTGTGAATCCTGCTAGCATATTTTTCTCGGCGCCGTATTCAGAGACATTATTTGCTTTCATGTCTTTTTACACAATGTTGAAATGTACAGAAAATGAAACACTAAGATTTGCAAACATAGATATTGTGAGTGGACTGCCAGCAGGATTTTCTATGATAACTCGGTCCAATGGCTCTGTTAATTTAGGATTCATATTCTATACCAGTTTCAGGAATGTGATTGAAAGAACATTACCTGAAATTGTATACAAATATAGAACACTGAAACGTAGAATTGTTCTTCCATTTCTGTTGCTACCACTAGTAACATCTTGTGTATCTCTATTTTTGACTGTGATAATAGCTTTGATTCCCTTTGTACTAGTGCAGATTTATAATTACTTAAAATTTTGTGTACCTGGACAGCACAACTTGCCAGAGTTCCTGTCGAACTCTGAATATGTGCTTCCAGGTAGAGGAGACAGCCCGTGGTGTAACAGCTCATTGCCCTTGTCATATCAATACATACAAAACCACTACTGGGATGTTGGACTATTCAAATACTATAAATTTAAACAAATACCTAACTTTTTAGTAGCATCACCAATTTTATTTCTAGTCATGTACCATTGTATGTCATACATAAAAAACAACCTTAAACTGTGCTTAATGTTGGGAATAAGGAGCAATTTTGGTTATACAAACAAAGTGCCTTATAGGCAGAAGCAATATTCCAAAAGTTTTGGTGCTAATGACCCAGCTTTTTTTGTTTACATAGTGCACATGATGTCTCTGTGCATTTTTTGCATTATTTTTGTGCATATTCAGGTTTCAACTAGACTTCTATCTTCAGCTAGTCCTATATTGTACTGGATTGGCTCCTACAAGATGAATGTGGGACCAACACCAACTTCTGATCAGAATACTATAAATGAACATTTTCGCCGCATTGGCATAGGTAAGAGAATTCCTTCACATCATCTTTCTATAGCTAATTTGGAAGGTGTTGACAATATGTACAGTAAATGGAAAACTTTTATAATATCAAGGTGGATGCCTGATTTCCAGTCACGATTAATACAATATTATTTTATTGGCTATTTTCTAGTAGGAACAGTTTTGTTTTCAAATTTTTACCCATGGACTTAACTGTTTTTTTTTTCATTCTTAGCATATCACTTAAACATATCATCAAAAAGTAAATAAGTATTTTGTAATAATTTGATCTGTGCTTTTAAAATCTTAACCAGGAATGGGATATTGTATCCAATTAATATGAATATTTAATTTTTCAGTAGGTATATGTCTAAAACTGTCCCAAGCTAGTGAAGAGGGTTTTATGTCTCGAAATTAGCAATTATCAACTATATCCCCTCAAGTTCTATGTCCTGGGTACAAAAGGGAAGCCCAAACAATGTCACAATATTTAATGCCTTAAACAATGTTAGATGTGAAACAAGTAATCCAGTACTTTATCTTATATGACTTATGGCACCGCTATCTTTCCTTCCACCATGGAATAAAGTTTAATCAAGTTATATTGGGTTATTATTATGATCTTTACACTACATATCACTTAACATTCCTACTATTATATCATAACATAATGTAATTAATTATTACAAAATAATTACTTGTAGGTCTTTAGCCATTTGAGAAGTTAAAATTGTTAAAAGAAACTTTTAATACTAACCAGTATTAACTATTATGCTTTATAGAATTTTCAAATGTAAAAATAATTGAAATGTAGAACTTAAGCATTGAAATCAAATTTTATTATTAAATAGTGTATTTACTTTCCTGCATGAATACGCAGAATACGCCATATTTTTCTTAGGATCAAAATATATCAGAAAAACTGTATTAACCTACTCTTCGAGGTGCAGTGTCTTTTCAAAAGTACTTATTTCATTTTGATGTTATATATATTTTTAATAAATCTTGAAGAAAAAACACAGTAGGTACTTTTTTGAAAGAAGACTCGTTTCGCTCGATTGTCTAGGTACTGAAGGTAGATTGATTGAATAAGAACTTAAACTATGAGTAAAATTGGTATTTCAGTGTTCATGCAAGAGAAAGTTAGACTTTTGCGCTTGAAACCTAATAAAGGAAGGTGCCTTAGATAATAGAATTTGTCCATTTTACAATAATAAATATTGCACATTACAACTTGGAAGTTAAATCTATCGCCTTTTAAATATTGATATAATTAACATTTTAAGCATGTTTGTCCATCAAGTTTAACTTCTATCATTCTAGTCATATTTGTGTTCATGTAGGTAAAGATTTTTAAATACTTGGTAGGTAATTATCAAGTCGAGATAATATTAAGCGTTTGTTTTTAGCATAGGCAAGTAATTAGGAAAGCTTTAATTATATTTATATGTTGGTATGTCTGTTACGCATATTGACGCAGCGAGCGATTGATTAACTATAATCATTGACCAAATCTAGATTTAAGATTTATTAATATCAACAATTAATAATTATGATGAACCATTATAATTATTTATTTACCTTTGCAATTAGTACTTTTATAGAATGTCTTCGGAAAAATTATAAGTGATGCTAATTACTGGTATATTTGTTATTCCGTAGCATATTATTAATTAATTATGTTGTAATTATGGTGCAAGGTACCACCCTATTGTTAGCACTCCCTCTCTCACTTCACATCGCTCATATTGTCAAGGCAAGGAGGTTGAAAATGCAACAAGAACTGGGCGTCGCTAGGAAACGCCTAATATAATTTATTGTCCATGCTACAAGCTGAGCAGTTTGTTTAGGTTTATTTTGTCGTGAGACAATGTTGTAAAACGTTTACATGTTAAGAGCACGAGTCTTTAAAAACAACATAAAGACGTACCTGATCGAACTCTGCAATCATATTGAAATCTGTACCAATGGTTGTGATACTACAGTTGTAATATCGTAATGACCTATTTTCGATTCATTTTCCCGTAAACCGATTGGCCTGCCAAATTATCTGGGCTCATAACTGCGCGTTACAGTAACCAAAAACCCTAGGTCGGACGTGGCTTTTGATTAAGTAACATGCGACAGTTACGGTTACAGCTCACAGATGAGTTGGCTTGAGCGTAGCCGGTCAGAACGCGGGGAATTAGTACTTTCAATTTATTAGGTGGATATTTTGAAAATAAAATTATTGCTTACATATTACAAAAGCTTTTATTGCTAAAAAAATCCTTAGTATAGAATAAAATACCTTAATTTTATTGTATTTCGAAATGTAAAATTTCAGATGGAATGGATGGATGTCGGAGGACACATCCAAGCAATTCACGTCTATTATATTAGTAAATTATATCTCTTACCTATCATTAAAGTTCCCCATCGAGGCCCTCAATTCAGTAATTTTTTAGCAGCATTTAAAATTCCAACGGCTATCAGAACACGTTCTACATATTCGTCGTCTCATGCGTTTCTTGACGCATCAGGCATCGGCATTAACATGTTTGTCAAATTCCTCGCGAGATTCATGAAGTTAATCTGTGGTAGAGTCAACTAATGGCGGCGATTGTTCTCGTGGGCTGGCAGGGGGCGGTGTGATGGGTGCGGGGTCGGGCGCGGCGGGGGGCGCGACCCCGCCGGCGCAGCCCTAGGCCGCCGCCAGCGCTTCTTGCAGCCGCGCCCGCGCCCGCTTTACGCGCTCCTCCTGCTTCCTCACGTCTTCCTTACTGATGGTCACGGACGCAATGAGCGGCTGTTCCGGGTTCAGAAAAACGCCTGGGTTCTCTAATATTGCTTGCTTGGAACCAGTTTGACCTGAAATGTGTTGTTGACATGATGCTCGAGCGGAAACTACTATACGACATAAATTTATATTTGGATTATAAAGAACTGAATATTTTCTTTCAATGAAAAGTTTGATTCCCCCTTCCACCTATAGGCCCACAATCATGCTAAACGTGGCCTTGGTCTTGTTACCTTAGGCACTGTCTACCACGTAAGGGATAAAGACGTGATTTATGTATGGTTTGTCGCGGATCATCGCGAACCTGTGGTAAGTCGTGCGAACTAATCCTATATATACATATATTTGTAGCTGGTAACATTTAGATGACAGATACTTTTGGCGCTAATTTGTTAGAGGAGGTAAAAAGAAACTGGTGATAAAATGAACTAGTTTGTGCAAGTGAAAAAGGGTGTGGAACTTTGTCCCTGGATCCTGAAAGACTGATTGACTTGAGCTAAGTATTAGATTGGGTTAAAATACAACTGTCATAGTAATGGTTCTAATCATAGTAATTACGAATACATGTAAATGGGATCCCAAGTGCTATGTATGTCGACTTCATTGTGGTATTGTGCTGAGGCTGGAACCTCGAGTTAACCTTGTCTATACTTGGTGCTGATATCACATTCTATCAACAGGCGGTGGAAATAATCTCCAGGCACCAGAGGAAAAATATCATACCGTAGCGAAGCAGATAATCGACAACAACTAAGCAGTGACTGGACGTTCAGGTAGGACTTGGAAATTATAATGATTACCGCTATGTTAACGCCAAAACCTAGGTTGATAGAAAATCTATAGTAAGAACCGATTTCCATAATATGTATATAATAAATGTTCCGTTATTAATTATCTTTAAGTGATTTGGCGTCATGGTTGGGGAGCACTTTTATCTAAAATAATACTATTTGTATTTTGTCATTAACAGGCTAGGTGTGTTGGTCTTAACTGTAAGCCTATCCTTGTATAAATAAATAAATAAATGAAAAGTTCACTTTTGCGCACTTTCGCGCATTATTGTTATTGCAATAGGGCCAGTTATTATAATCATAACATCGTCATATTATCGATTATCTAGTGTGGCAAGGTCACTTTCCTGTAGCTATCCACTTTTATAAATGTACCTGGGTGACTAAGCTTAGCTTGGCTAGGTGTTTGCAAAATGAGAAAAACGCGCTTTTTCCATATACAAGACATAGCTATATCGATTTTTAAGCCAGGACTTCTAGCGTCATAGGGTCATCAATGTACAGTCAGCGTCATATAGTTTGAAGCATCCAAATAGATCAAATAGTTGGGTACGAGGGGCACACCGAAATGATCGAGAATAAAGTACTTTAAACTGAGTTACATTAAATCCTTTTTTATCACATGCGTACTGGCGACTGACAGTCACGATGCCGTTTTCACAATTAAAAAAAATAACGTCATATTTTTTTAATTCCATTTTCAAATTGACAAGTCGATGGACAAAATGGAGCTCACGCGTGAAAATTTTCGTGCAATTATTTATCACAACTTTCGTCGAGGGTTATCTCCAGATAACTGTCTTAATGAGCTTGTTTCTATATATGAAATTGAAGCACCTAGTCAAACGACAATATATCGTTGGTATGCAGAGTTTCGACGGGGTCGTGCCTCTCTCAGCACCGTACCTTCAACAGGTCGGCCGAAAACAGCGGTGTCGCCTGAAAATGTCGCGGCTGTGGAAAAAATACTAAAAGAAGATAGACATGTGACATACGACCAGATTCGGGCAACCATAGGCATTGGAATGACTGCAATCCACACTATTCTGCATAGTGAGTTGGGTGTCAGAAAATTGATTTCCCGGTGGGTACCCCATAATTTGTCAGAAGAGCAAAAGGCGGCTCGTATTGATTGGTGCCGATCTACTCTAAAACGCTACAATGGAGGAAGGTCAAAAGCCGTTTATAATATTGTCTCGGGTGACGAATCCTGGATTTATTCCTATGAGCCTGAAAGAAAGCACCAGTCGGCAGTTTGGGTCTTCGATGACGAGGTCAAACCAACGAAAGTTGTGCGTTCCCGCAGCGTGTCGAAGAAAATGGTGGCTTCGTTCGTCTCAAAAAAAGGACATATTGCCACAATTCCTTTACAAGAACAAAGAACGGTTACCGCTGATTGGTATATTACAGTTTGTTTGCCAGAGATGCTGGCCGAACTTCGCCGAGGGAACCCCACACGACGTGTCATCTTACATCACGATAATGCGAGTTCCCACACCGCCCGTAAAACAAATCAATTTTTGAACGAGGAAAACGTTGAGTTGATGTCCCATCCTCCATACAGCCCTGACCTGAGTCCAAATGATTTTTTTACGTTCCCTAGAATTAAAGATTTATTGCGTGGTCAGCGGTTTGAAAACCCAGAAGCCGCCGTGGAAGCCTATAAATCGGCCATTTTGGCAATGTCTAGTTTAAACTGGAATTACTGTTTCAATGACTGGTTTAAAAGAATGCAAAAGTGCATTGATTGTAACGGAGAGTACTTCGAAAAACAATAATATATAATTTGTGTATCAAGTGTACTTAGTTTTTTAAATTCCCGATCATTTCGGTTTGCCCCTCGTATACCATAGGAATAGTATGGTGTGTCAAATTTTTTGGCTACTTTGGATGTTTCATACAATATGACGCTGACTGTACCTATGTTATCCAGTTCTTACTTATTAAACTACATCATTACAAGGAAATAGTAATTTTAAGGAAGTCTAAACGATGCCAATAGGTAAATGAAGTGAAGTCGCTCGCAAGTCAATTATTTCCTAGTGATACGGCCACTCCTCATCTGTGAAGTGACAGTTTTAAGAGTTGGCAGTCAGTGGTATGAAAATGAAAATGAAAATTTATTTTTGCAAATTGGCCGCCAAGGGCTCTTTTACATGTCTTTTTGAAACTACCCACATAATTTTTGAAAATATTGGAAACTAACCGTATAATTTTTAGTGCCTCTCTTCAACTCTCATTTGGTACATTATAATTACACTTACCTGTAATTGACTGAGAGGACACGTGAAGCGCTGTGGCCAGTGATTGGATAGTGGTTGCATCAGAGATGTATGGACCAAGTGGCTTGATGTATTTAGGGAGGGATGTAGTCCCTATAACTCCGTTCGCGTCGCATGCTGTTAAACCCTGGAAAAAGTCAGCATAATTATTAGGCATCTACGAACAGGAATATCATATAGCAAGTTTTTTCACTTTCAGTAACTTTTGGCTTTACTGATCAAAACACAAGTAAGTATGTACAGCCAGAGCCAGCAAATAAGTTTACATTCAAAATTACATTTTCAACCAAACTTTTTATGCCCGAACAATTGCCTATATTATATACTTTATCATGTTCATGATAAGGTTCATGCACGACCAGTTAGTTGCTAGTGTTGAAGACAGTAAAATAAAACAATATTGTACAGGAACCGTCAAAAGTGACCAGTTCGTAATGAATAAACTTTATACTTTACGAAGTGTGATAAATATAAGCGTTTATTTACTTCTAGCCTCTTCTCCCAGAACAGTTGTTTGGGTTTCTCCTGAGTGCCGTGTTTCAGGTCAGTCTTCACTTTGCTTTCCTGAGTTTTGTACACAGTAACAGGCTGCTTAAAGATGGACGCCGTCTGACGGATCGGCGGCACGAGCGACGCGTCTGAACGGACGCCCCTGTAAAACCAGAACACGGCATTAACTTAGCATCTCGACTACAAAAAATCACCACCAAGGATCAAATTAAAATTTAATATCAAAGTTAAAATACAACAATGATAATAAACTTGACAATAACAAGTTTTTATGGGATTTGGCCCAGGACTTGAACAAGTTGTAATTCTAGTACTACCATGGCCAAGTTAGAACAAGTATTATTGAACAAATACTAACAAATTAATATTGTTTAGTAGGTACACAACAATAATGCATGCTACACACTCATGCGCTGTCTAATGTAAGCGAAAACGTCCGCCACAACTATGTTATGATAACTATGATGGCAGTAGGTGTACATTTAACCCAGAGTATAAGTTCCTTCATTGCGCTTCTTATTACTATAAATTTCGTTCACTAATTATTAAGACCTGTGCTGGTAATGTCACATAAAATTTCAAAAATGTATATATTATATGCTAGTAAATATAGCCATCGTTAATGCTAAACTTTACTTACCACACCTTTTAATAAATATACTTACTATTTAGATGAATCCAAACAAAAGAAATAAATGATTTTCTATCTTAACTCTATTTGCCATTTTAATTCTTCTATGCAACTACTTATATATTCTACTAATTTGGCATTTATTATTAGCTTAACAACAACAAAAGAAATAGATAATATTACGTAAGCTGCGGTGACAATGTGTTAAAGATAAGAAAGTACAGTCAGCATCAAACAAATAAGTTACAGCACTTGCACAAGTAAGTGTGCAGTATATTGGATCGATTTGTAGAGGTTTATAATCATTCTTCTGTCTCGGACCAATCCCAGATTGTTGTCGCTCATTGTCAATTGTAAATAAACATCATCTGCGAATATCATACCAATGGTACATATCTTACTTTAAAATTAATAAATAATTACTTAGTAATTAACATTATTACTTTATTTCACACACACACACACACACACACAAACACACACAATAACAGCACTTTTCTACACATTTGATGATGATGATGACTGTACAGAAGAAAGCTTAAACATTTTTAGCAACTAACTAAATATGACTTCAAATAACCAGACTACTTTTTGATCTCCATTTACTTTAAATTATGTAAGCTGATCATATAGTTAAGGCGCGGAAGCCAACTGCAATAAGAATAGCAGTGCATAAGTGGAAATGGGTGATAACTATGTGACTACAAGTGCAATAGCCTGCGTTCCTAAATACACCTGGTTGAAGGCAAACTAGTGCTCAGCTCGAAGGCAACTTTAGACTGATATAACCAGGGTCCAAAAATATTAGCCATTAATTTTAGTCTACATAATTATACACTTTTTGTTTTGGTTACAATGAATTGTGTATTTGTGATAGTGATTATTACACCCCATATCAATGAACCCTGAGTATTAATAAAAATATCTATATATAGGTATTCTATTGTAAGCATAATCCTTATGGCTTCTTTGCAGAAGAGCAGACAGGGTGACAACAACAAAGCAAATTATTCAACTGTCAAAAAGACCATCTAATGATTCATATTTATGAGGCAGATGTATGTTCCCAATAAAGTGAAGTTATAGTCAACCAATTCACTTCTTTACCATTTTTACAGTCCCTACACCATAACAAAAACAATAAAGACTGGTTGTCATAATCTTTAAGTTAAAAATAGTGTTTGTAATTTTAAGCCTTACAAATGACATTGAACTTTAGTTTTGTAATAAAGGATCATGGGTGGATCCACCTTTAGCCCCAGGGGGGTCACAAGGTTGTGGTTGAGTCACAAGAAGCTACAATTTAATGTTGATAAAACAGATACAATGGTCCACCTAGGTCCTGGACGCAGCCCAGGGGGGGATCATGAGCCCCAAGACCCCCCTCCCTGCATCCACCCTTGTAAACGAATTTTTTGGTTGGCTACACAATCTGTTTTTATAGAATTCTGCTGCCATAAGCCAAAATTTTACTAAGTAATGTGAAATACAACATTAGCCATAAATTGTTAAGAATCAGGCACCAAAGTGTTTTTGTCAGTCCCTGTCTGCGTCTCATAACTGCCTTAAGGTTGAGCTGACAATGGTCTGAATAAGGCACACTGATTACAAACAAGCAACTATCAGGTGAATAGCATTCAGTAACATAAAGCACAGGACGGCACTAATGATCACAACACAAGTGTACGAGTATGTCACTAAGGGAACCTGTAATCAAACTGCGCTCGTGCTTTCTTGGCCTTGCACAGCAGCATCGTGTTTATCTGACCCTGTTGGAAGTCGAAACACGACAGGTCCATACTATCACCCAGATAACGCACTAGCTCTGGCTTACTGCGAAACTTTTTACCTGTAGGGCTACAGAAAATACATTGTCACCATGGATCAAGCTAGATGTTGTTACAAACAGCTGGCTGTTAATTCCGGATTTAGTAATGATGTGTTACAATGTTAATTCAACATTTGATTGGAAGTTTCAGTTTCCATTTAACAGTGACTTATCTGTCACTGTATATAATTTTTTGATAGTGTTATTTCTTAAAATAACATTTTGTTTTGAAGTTGCAAAGGCAATCCAATCCAATGTTTAATTAAAATAAGGAGTCTGTACAAGTGAACAAAGGTGAGGTTTAGTAGCTAAAATCTAGATGTATGTATACTCTTAATAAATGTAGTTTATATTAAAAATGCCTTTTAGAAGGCAATCACCAGAATGCACTTACTAAGTAACAAATTTAAATAATATCTTCAAAGGTAAAACAGCAGTTTAGCACAGTAGAGATTGTGATAGGTACAGTCCAAGATCTTTCGTTGAGATGAGGACTGTACCCAGAAGCGGGACGTATTATAATGACATGATAGCCTGTTACATACCTGTAGTAATAAACATCAACTTTTCCTGCCGACAATCCGGTTTTTCTTAGGACTTCTTCTCTTTGCCAACCTTTGGGCAAAGCCGGGCACTCTGACCGTCTCTTTTCAATTGAGATATTCATGATTGCAAACTTTATTAGTATCGAATCCCAAGCAGCAATTTAGTTGCTCCTTGTGCCTGTACTAAATAAAAATGATAGGTAAAGGTAACTGGAATGTAGCCCAAATTAATATTAAAGCAGTTTGCGATATTACATACCAAGTCAATTAAAGCATTAAAACATCACAAAACCTTCAGGAAGTCACGAAAAACATCAAATCACCAAATTCAAAGCACGGCACGAGCATAGCATTTATAAGCAAAGCAAAGTGAAACACAAACAGTACAGTACAGTACAATGGTACACAACTACACACACAGCACAAGTCAGAAAAAAAAGTAATACAATATACAATACCTACAACAGTTTTTTTTATTTCTTCCGTTCCATATAAAGGAAAAAGCAAAGGAATCTTAACCCATACAGCTATATGCTCGGAGTAAAAAATAACGTTATCTTCTTCTTTTTCTAGCAAGCCTACCCTGTTAATCGTCTATTATCCGAAGACAAAGTATTATGCACTTGAAGTAGATTCGGCTTCTTTCAAATGCCAAAAATTAAAAAGCATCATTAGGGACAGGTGTGTATACTAATATCTTATTGGACGCGACCTTAAGTATTCGTCATCACATCAACGTAATTAAGTCAGTCTGTGGTATCTGTCTACTGCCTGGCCTGTATGTATGCCATTTTCGTTGACATAACTGATAGTTGATTACTTACCAGTGAAATTCATGAAATCCGGCTGTTTGACTGTGAATTTATACAAAAAAGTAGCTTTATCTTCAGCTTGAAATTGGCCTGTTTGGACTATGTGAAAGATTCAGTGACGTATGTATTTATTTTATCCTGTGCTTCTGGTTTTTCTCTGTTTTAAATTACCGAATGATGTCAACTTTTGGCGCAGGAAAATGATACTTTCACTTTGAAACACTGTAACATTCTTTTGGTCACGATGTTTGGTTTGAATATGATTCTAAGTTAACATAGGCGTGGACTAGTATCACCTTAATATTATTTCTATACCAGAACGATGACTTCATTCACGAATGTTACTAAAAAAGCATGTCAGGAGGCAATCACGAAAATAATATTATGGAATTAACTGGAAAAGTTCCATTAAAAGGATATATATATATATATATATACGTTCGCCTTTGTACATTTAATTTTGTTTTTGAACCTATTTCTTTACTTTGCTTTATGTACGATAATTTGCTTTGTGTACATACATGCAAATTAGCTACCAGTTAGGTATAGGATTAACCAGCCCAATAATGAGGCTGAATAGAATTATCACATGTTGCTTCATCATATCTTAATAAACCAGTTTTGTAGTAGTTTTAGTTTTTAACAGCATATTAGACCATTATATGATTATTCTGCAATATATTTATCACCTGTTTCCTTATCTTAACACCTGGCCCGCTTAAGATCATGCTTATTTTTTGAGTCATGCTTTTTATGCTGTGTTCCGTATGTTCTCCGCAAATCAGCCCAATTCAGCCATGGTTGGGCAAAGGCAACCAATCTTTTAGGTTCCATATTGTGTTTAAAGGTTTTCAAACAACAACATGCTTGAAACACATGAACTTTAATTCTAAAAATACAGACAGGTCAGTGCACGGAAGTACATATAGGATAAGTATAAGATAATATTTAGTCTCAACACTAGGCTATCCCTGTGTTAATTGACCAAATATATATTTTTTGATTAGAATAATTTTCCTTAATCTCAATTTAAACACTACAAAACAAAACAACAATAATAATTAATAATTACATTATAATGTGCTTTTCAGTCACTTAATTAGAAGGAAAACCTGGGAGTCTGACATTCTGTATAACAATACATTTAATCTTAAGAGGATAAATAAATCTTTTAACCTCCTGAGTCCGAGAGTCACGAGTTTATTCATTCTAAATATTATTTCAACATATTGGAAAAGTGCTGCTGCCAGTTATGAGCGCAGCGAGTACCAATGCATGTTAAGTTGGTCTAGCTTCATGATTCTCAAAGAATGCTGGTAGAACATGGTCAAGTGTCGCCACATGCGAGAAAGAGTGGAGACTACTGGGGGAGATCCTTGCCAACAGGCACACAGATGCCCAAGTTTAATTTAAATTTTACTGCCATTGAACCGCTAGTTAACCCTTCACATATTTACTTCATTTCTAATATCAGGCTTTGTTTTTTTTTTCCTATAATAAAGCTTAGACAATCCATGGACATTTTCAAATTCTGAAATTGGTCTGTGACTGCAAAAAGTTTAAGAAACACAAATTTACATTTAAAAAATACTGTCTGCAACACACTTATTAGGTAGGATATCCAATTGATTTGTTCGAATGGCTATCCCAAGTTGCACAAAAGTGCATAATAAATCTTGATACAAGGCCTGAGCCTTTCTCTGAAGAAAGGCACTGTGAATTTATCACACCCTATGCTAATACTATCTTTGAGCCTGCTTAGTTAAAAGAGTAACTGCCATTTTGAGTAAAAGCTGATTTTGTTAATGACGACGTCTTCTATGGAGGCTGGGGGGCTTTTATATCCCAAGGGCCCTGGTTTTTAAAATGAGTATAATCCGATTTTTGCGAGGTGCGATATTGACGCCTAGTGTATTGAATATTGAATGTGGTTAGTGAATACAGCTGGCAGCTGTCATGCTCTGGCTGGGAAGACTTGCCTGACCGTGACGACACCGCGCGGCTGTAGTTTCACACGCGTTTGACTCAATTACGCTGATAAATTATTCACAAACCCTAGGACGATAGGTGGTATGGTGTGGTGTACCCTTGAACTTTCTTATTGCGAAATACACGCTTCAATGTGACTAATATCAAGTTCACCTGTACTTCCTGCTGTATTACGGCTAAACCCGAAAACACGTGTTATGCTGGTCATAAAATATTAATACGTTAATACCCCATTCCAAACGGACGTCGCATATCGAAATGGACAAGGTGCTTAGAACATGTACTTTCTCTATCTATAAAATAGTGACTATATTTTACCGTCATGAATCGCCAAGTGACCAATTTGCGATGAAAATTAAGTCGATGGATTTTGTGCAGTTCTGCGAGAAAAGAACTGGCGCATAATTTGGTAATGAAAATTAAAAGTTGATTAACTCTGGGGTTACTTAGGACACTGTAAGATACTTTTTAGTTCTATGCGCCTACTTGTAAAAATATCTTCTAGGTACTTTTTATAGCATCCATACAGTAGGATTGTAATCTATTCACATATTTCCTGAAACACCTACGTCTGCACTCTGCACTAATAGATATATGTAGGTACAACGGTGACGTGATAGATATAGGTACATTAAAAAAAAACTCGAATTTCGAAATTCTCGCTACCATGTCACTAATAAAAGTAGGCGTAGTCTTAGGTGGGGTTAAATCACGACATGAAATCAATATTTATTATTATTACTTAATTTATTACACCGTTTAAAATGAAACTTAGATTTACACGAGCCGTACCGTACACGCGATCAGACCCAAACATTGTACCAAAACATGGAATTATATCCTGTTACCTATGCGATTGCCTCTGACTCGAGCAGGTTATTCTGAATTTTCTACCCATCTAGGAAAATCTGTTGATGCTTTAGTTAATTGAAAATTAATGTGTTTTCGTTCTAATAATTTATCTAGGTAAGTACTCTTAGATTCCTTTACATACGGAATTAAATATCGACGACATTTACTAAACGTCTTAGTTATAATGTCCAGTTTGATTATCGTTATCCAGAATATTTTAACTAAAAGCTAATGTTTCCGTAATGTCTACTCAGCCACGACAGTGAGGGTTCTGCATTTCTTACTTATACATACCTATCGCCAGCCATAACGGAGTTAACAGTATCGAAATGCCAAGGCAAGACACCGCGGCAGAGTCGCGACCGTGCGAAGCGAATAACCCGAAAAAGCTCTGAAAGTTATTAAAGCTTTCCCAGTTATCAGTGGTGATGGAAGGTGGGGCTTTGTTGCTCAAGCCGAAATGCCAGGCGTGGCTATGACGTCACTGGCCGGTGAAATGGCGCGACATTTCGCTTTGCGACTGCCGCTCCTAGGGCCGCGAGCCCACCCTCTAATCTTTATCACCATAGGGCTGTCCACATGGTCCCTCGAGCCTCTAACTGTGGCATTCAATCTGTACAAGTTACAGCGTTTATAAGGTCGGACTCTACGTCCTCGCAATATCAGTATCACGCAGATAGTAACAGCCTTAACAGGTCTTGTTTTCGTCACGCGATCAGAAATTAGTACAGGCGGAAAGTAGACTTCCCATTCACGTTCTATATATAGTCACCTGACTGGTTCAATAAGAGAGTTTGCGGGCAAATATTTTCTAAAATTTAAGCATTGATCTAGTCTTAAGTACAATCAGCTGTAGAAAAAAAGTACCCCGTAATAGCGTTAACTATACCGCGGGGGTACCTTCTGTCTGCAGCTGACTGTACAAATAAGTACTCGCTCTTTCGCAGCAGTACAATAAAAACAAGGTTGATTCTTCTATGGAAACCTTCTATTGTATATTAACCTTTTTCACTCCTATTGTATCATAACTTTTAACATTCCCTTGCCATGGCGTGTCCGGCCAAGAACGATCAATCCTTACCTGATTTAATTGAAGGTCAAGACAAACTAATATCGCGGTAGCCCTAAAAGCAGTGGGTTTCAAAGGAAAGTGATGCGGAAGCGATGTCCATAAACAAATTGCACGCGTGTGGGGGTGGTTCGCGTAGCCTCTGCGGCACCAGGCTCCGCATTATTTGCACAACCTTAATGTACAGGATGGAAAGCCGTTCGGGCCCCTGTAGGGAAAGTACCCTAAATAATGTAAACAGCAAATTTGACTCCAAGAAGCAAAAAAATTTATAAATTTATTAAAAAATAAGCTTTTATTACTTGTTAATGAAATAGAAATAACTAAACAGTTAAATAATTTAATTCTGATAAGAAATACACCATTTTATAGGGACTTAAATAATATCGCATTTTTTAAGATATTTTTTTGCTGTACTTCATTGTAAATCATTCGTGCATAACATTTGCATGATAGTGCGCTTTATTCGGTATAAGTAATTATGTAGACTGTTTTTACTTATTTAACTAGGTACCTACATACTACTTAGTAATTAGTACTTACACATACAGATAGCTAGCTACCCTTTATTAAAAAGAGAAAGTTCCTGTACAGTAAGGGACGCCGAACAACGGTCATTTATTAAGTCAGAAATAAAGCGAACTCGAGGGTAAAATTCTCAACATAGTCTAGAAACTAACGATCGCTCGCAAGTTTCGCTGGTATCGTTACGTATAAAGAATCTGCTTACGATTACGTTTTCTATTTTTGGTGTTCCTCTTGGTTTATTTAAAATTGTCTTCTAACATAATTTTGTGCCTACATGTAGTTACGTAAATAATAATGTCGTCTGCATCAGTATATTCCATTTTTTACCGACTTAGAAAAAGCAGAGGGTTCTCAAAGCTATTGTTTTAGGGTGTCATATCTGAAAAAGAAAACGGGAACTTTATAGGTTCTCTACGTTGTCCGTCTGACTGCTTGTCTTCTACGATATAGTGTACAAACAACCGAAATAGTACTTAGAGGGCTATGGTCTCTTGCTACCGTAATTAATGAAATTATACATACATTAATATGTTCATGCGATCAAAAGATAAAGTAAATAAATTAAAGTAAAAAAGTTAAAGTAGATACATTTTGAAAGTATTTAAAAGGAAAACTCACGGCCGCAAATTACACTTGCAAGTTAACAACTTATACCTACCTAGTCGGCCAAAATTTTAATACTGAATCTGCCGCATAATTAGTACGGAACCCTACACTGCACGTGTTCGTACTCGCACTTGGCCGGTTTGGTTGTGTATTCGCATTTTGTCTTATGTAAATTAAAAAAAAATTATTCATTTTAGCCCGTTTGAAATAGGCTGTCGTTATTGATTTGTATTGTTTTACTCCGTGACGATTCATCCATGTAAGATTGAGTTGTTTCGATAGCTAAAGTTCAGGGCTAAGTTAAGAATCGCAGCTAAAAGGGCAAAAGTCATATATCCAATTTTGTAGTCAATATAAAAAATAAACGTTAAAATTTATTTATGCGCTTCTAATTTATATTTATAGGTTTTTATTCGAATTAAATTAGAAAAGGACTATTATTCCATTTTTTCACAGGTAATGAAGATGGTGGTTGTCGTGGCCGGTAGCCAGCAGTCTACGCGTTAAAACTGTGATTGCTCTGGGTACGTAACTTTTACGAGTACATCTTTAACTCCAAATGCCAACCAAACACTTGTATATTCATCTTACACATTGTTTAGTTTAATTACTCAACTGTCTTTGGAAAAAGCGTCCCTAATTGTTCGCGTGTCATTTGTTTGCTTGATTTGAAGGATGATGATGGTAACTTTTGAGGTGAAGCGACCTAAATATTGTGGCGGCATAGATTGTCTTCGTCGAGGCCCGAGGTCAGAAGGGTGCGGCTTGCGGCTGTCAAGCCTCCTTTGTTGGTCCATATGTCTTTTGTGATTAGTGTAGACAAAACTAGAGTTAGTCGTAAATATTCAAATGTTTACTCATTAGGTATTCACAATTGAAACAAGATCGTCATAACCGCTACGCTACATCGTTATAAATACAATTGATTTGCGTTGTATCGTAAGTGGCAGTCGCACATTTAATGACACCAACACGCTGAGTAGTTTAACTAGTTTAGAACTTCAGTTGATAGTTTTACTAACTAATGACCGCTGTTACGATATTTTGAAAGTCAAGACAGACAAGTCATTGTCATTATTCCATCATTTAAAATTCATGGGAACTTAGCAGGGTGCGGGGTTGCCACTCCGATTCCACGAATTACTATCTAACAATTCTAACATTTATTACTAAAATTATAGTGTGACGGTGATGTCATTCGTGCGGAGTGCAGAGGCCCGTCAAGACTAGAAAAAATGATAGCAGCATGTGTGTGTGTACGACTCAAGAGTCATTTATATAGAGTGTCTAATATAAGGTCACTTCGATAAGACCGCGTTAAAGGGATAACCATAGAATCCATAGATTCTGTAACTATACTTGCCTTCAAACGGTGACCTGATTTAATTTCATCAGTTTATTATTTTTATCCACGGGGTGTGTGATAGGAACGTTTCTTCCATGTTGGTATAATGGCCAGAGTCGCGTGAGCCGCCACACCTAAATCTAATCAGGAATATCGGCCGATCGGCGAGGGGCTAAGGGTTAGCTCTGCACCAGAAAGTTTAAAAAAGATCTTAGCTTCCCTATTTCAACGTAATGAGTGGTCAAACCCAATAAGTCGAAATAATTGACAGTTGAAAAAAAGAACACTACGTTAACGTATCTATAATTTCAAAATCCATATGGAATGTTAAGTCGACTTATCGGGTTTGACCACGCAGCCCTCGGCATGATGATTGCTTTTGGTAACGCAAATAAATGGTCATAATTAAATAAATAAATGATAATAATAAATAATAAATATTAGGGAACAATTCACACAAATTGACCTAGTCTCAAAGTAAGCCCTAGTAAGGCTGGTATTATGGGTACTAGACAACGATATACATACTTAAATATATAGAAACATCCTCAATCCATAATTGATAGCATACAAAAGAACAAAAACAAAACTTTCTATAATTTATTCTAGAGTAGTTCATTTCATAATCATATCCATATTTGATATGTATTTTTTATATTCTGACACAAACATCATAATAATGTATCTTAAAAAAATAATTAAATGCTTCTATCTTGGCCACCATGTAATTAGTTCTTACCTATATAAGCGCAACATTCCGGAATTCCCACTTGAATTCGTAATTATAGTTTTATTCCGGCAAACACATCTGGCTTATTAAATGACATCTACGAAATTATGAAGTAACCTTTCGGATGAATGCGTAGAAAATTTACAGATGTGGGACATGGATATGGCACACCTTTGCGTCATCAACGCATTAAGTTACGCCATTAGACATAAATCCCTTTGTTAAAAATTTGTCGTGGTAAAGTTTTAAAAAAATTAAGAGAGCGTTGCAGGCGTTGTTATTTGTACCTGTGTGACATCTTTCGATAAACTAAAACATTTGCAATAAGTAGCTGCGTTATCTATTCGAACGCTTTAACCTTTTTATCCTCGTTAATTTAACTATTGGTAACTTTCTTAATTTAGGCAAAGATTTATGTCACTTCTGTCGCATGCCCTATTTCTGTGTTGTAGCCGTTTGGGGCACCATAAAATCACCGATGATGCGACGAACTTGATTGTGTAGGGGGGTTCCTTTGTTGACTTGACCTAATTTTGTTACCCGCGAACGGCTGTAATGGCAATAAACTAGCACAAATTTGTCTTTTCACTGCGACGAATGTTTGAAAATCTGAAAATAAAAATGTCAAAAGACCTTTGTGAAAGTGATGAAATTGATGTTACTTTAGTCAGTGCAGGCAATTATTAGATAGATAAAGTATCTTGACTGTGCCGATATAAAGAACCGATTATTAAATGTCATTGAAAGTGAATATAAAACACGTTTTTGCAAAGGCAACAGACAATGATTATTTGGGTTGTTGCCAACTGGTGTGACTCTCTTGAGGATTATTCATCAATTTATTTTTAAATTTGCAAGCACTGGGCGTGTAAAAAATGTCTAGATTTTGCTATTAAGAGCATTTATTCCTACTGAGCTGGCAACGTCGCATTTTTGGTGCTTTTTTAAGATTATAAGATTATTTCAAAGAAATTGAATGAAGATTGAAATGTGCGTCTGTTGTGTTCGTCGCTTTTAGTGTTTCAATAGGTGCAATGCAATAATTAATCGAGATTGACTTTTATTTCCGTATTAAAGCGGTATAAGAATATTAAGAATATGTCTCGTTTAATAAGAAAATAAAAGTCCATCACGATTAAGTATTGCATTGGGCACATTGACACACTAAACCGAAGAACACAACAGACGCACATTTCAAACTTTCATTCAATTTCTGTGAAAAAATCGTAAAAAACATCAAAAATGCTGGCAACGTTGCCAGCTCAGTGGGATAAACCTTCTTAAATTTAACTATAGTGAGTGTATTGAAATTGTATAGAATGGCAAGACGCTCATAAGTCGTACAGACGAAGAAATTGTCTACAAAACCCATGATATAGCATTGTTTGTTCAAACAGTCAAAGTAGCCGTGGTAGTGGTAACCTAGTGGTTTGACCTATGGCCTCTCAAGCAGAGGTTTGTCGGTTTGAACCCCGGGAGTTTTTCGGAATTTATGTGCGATATTGCGTTAAATTTACCATGAGCTTTTGGGTAAAGGAAATCATGATGAGAAAATCTGCACACGCCTGTGAAGCAATTCAACGGTGTGTGAACTTCCCAATCCACTTTGGGCCCGCGATAGCCCAAGTCTTCTCACTCTGAGAAAAGGCCTGTGCCCAGCAGTGGGACATATATAGGCTGGAGGTAACACAAATCGTATATTCTTTCAATTCTTATGTCAAGACCAATGATCGGGTGAGGTGGACGGACGTGCGACTGCTCGATCTTAATAAAAGTTTTCAGCTCTCGCGGAATAGCGATACGATAAGCAAATTCTGCGCAGGCGGAGTCCCTGGCAGCACATATATTTCGCACTGGCGTAGCTGTCTTTGGACGTGTCGTAAAATGTATGAAAATACGGCGAAACGGTTCGAGAAAAGGTAGACCGTGCCCCCAGATTTGTTCATTACATAGTATGAACGTCCTCAAAGTAACGCCTGATTCAATAAATTTAGGTAAAACCTAAGTTTGTTGTTTGCAAAATACGTAAGAAACCATGAATACTTGAAAGCAGGCGATAATGATAAACCCTGACTTAAAAATCAATACACTTGACCACGTATGCGGAATAAAAGTGAATGACGGGGCAAGTGGTTGATATCGATAGTCGACTCTGTGACAAAATGTCGGGGTGAAACATTTTTAAAGGCGCATTTCCTCCCTACATTACGAATCTGGCTGTACTTCCATTGTACGAGACAACTCGTAATCCTAATTACTCGAATGCGTCAGAAGTAAGGTTTTTAATGTGATCATTCATGTGCTGGTACCGCCTCTGATTTTTAAAGTGCCTCCGTTTTCAGATTGTTATGGGATGACGTCATTATATTTGAACAGCATATTTTTTTACATTGTCTGGACGCTATTATCGCCGAACATATGGCGCAGGAATGAAGTCACGGACGCGACGTCTATTTACAAGTTTTACTGTACTGTCCTGTGAAGTTCCCAATCTCAGTTTATTATACGTAATGCATAGGTACTTTATGATGCTATATACAAAATAAATATCGATGGAAGTAACCTCTTATATGTTCTTGTATACGTTGTTTTAATTATGTTTCAAACGATAAAACGAAAAAATAAAATGTAGTATTTGTAAACAAGGTTCTTAACTTAACGTATCAACTTAACTCGTGTTTTGCTGTACATGCTTTAAAGTTTAAGTTATTTGCAAAACTATTTGTTTAATCGTGTCATGTCCGGTGTCCGCAATAGTAATACGCGTTACCGTTGTTTTATAGTACTAGTAAGTAAGTATCTAATGTTATGCGCTCGAGTTGTACGAGGAACTTTACTATGCTGCCTTCGTAGCTCAGTGCGGCCGGTACGCGTGCCCTCAGTTTGCACCGAAAGACCCGCGCGTCGCGTATCGAAGGGACAAAAACTGGTTCCATTCGTTGTGAAACGTTAAATGTTACTGGCATTTAATTGCTGATACGTCTCGCATACTCAAACATTATTGAGACTTTGATTGACCTCGTTAAAGTTTTGGAAACAGTCTATTTACGAAGGATACTGAGACCAAAGTAAGCTGACCTTGCAACAAGGTTTCCGCTTGGTAATTTTTGCAACACATTAACAGAAACTGTGAATTAGTGTTTGTTAGTTACCTACCTATCATATCTTTAGGTTAAAGGATTTCTAGGTAAGTTGGCTTACTAATAAAAACTTAAGTTATAAATTTATTCGATAAGCCATTAAGGAGGTAGGTACTAGGTATACCTTCTTTTCCTATAGTAATGAAGTACTGCTAGTACTGCTACAGATAAAGCAAAGATAGGGATTATAGGGATAGTGAATCATGATGATACGTATATATATATATATATATATATATATACGTATCATCATACTATCATACCTCTAATCTAACTACCTTCCAACACTTCAATTTTATAGTTTAACGGATGTTGAACCTCATTTCAATAACAATGAGTTAGTTTGAAATGATATGAACTATTTTTCACTACCTATCTTGATTTAAAGATATATATATATATATATATATCTTTAAATCAAGATAGGTAGTGAAAAATAGTTCATATCATTTCAAACTAACTCATTGTTATTGAAATGAGGTTCAACATCCGTTAAACTATAAAATTGAAGTGTTGGAAGGTAGTTAGATTAGAGGTATGATAATTTGCGTATCAGTGTGACGTGATTCTAACCTATCCGTGTCAGGTACTAAATCAAGTGTCTTCAATGAAAGTAGGAAAGCACACTCGCCGCGGCAGAACCCGACCGGCTCACCTTGGCGCGCGCTGTTACGCTAAAATACACAATCTAACCAAACAGTGAAACAGTGCGTCCCATGCGACAGCGTCAGTCGCACGCCGCCCGCCCGCGCGCCAACAATTCAATAGTTTAATATGTTCATACCTACCTTTAATTACAGTTAATGATATTCTAAATAAAGTGCCTTAAAAGTGTATGAAATATTCTGCGAACAAGTGGGACGTGTTGTGAATGTTGAATTGACTGATTCGGATTGTCTGATTTTAACTTACATAGTGCCTAATCTTAATGATGTAAGTGAAATCATAGTCATACTTGAAACATTTCCATTAATTAGGAATCGAACTCTTAATTGCAACTCCATTTATGACTAAGCGCCTGCAGTAAATGTGAAGGCTAATAAGTTCTTTGATTCTCTAGTGGCGGGTTAACTGTAATGAACACATATTAAATGTTTATCATCAATTACCAAGTACTTACGTTGAATCGAGATTTGGAAAGATAATTTACTTAGTGTTTTACTAAACTAAAAATATCATTTCACATTTAACTTCCAACAAAATCTTATTATAATTAAAAAAAAAAATAGATTTAAAAGTACCTAGGTAAGTCATTTTTATGATAAAGATAAGGAATTCCTCTTGTCATGCTCATGCTGAATTTTTGAGAGGAGGATGTTCTCTTAATATCGTACCTAGGTATTCTGTATTCCTGTGTCCTAGATATGAAATCAGATTTATAAAGTACTTTAATAGCTCTCTGAATTGTTTAACACCTCTACTCTCTCGCTATTGACTAGCCTCTATGTATGTTCATTACCAACCACTAATTAATTCAAGGTCGAGTCAATTTTGCTCAATTTTTTTCAACTGATCTAAATGTGTTTGCAACATTTCGGTAAGTAGGTATTTCCGCTTAGATAATATAAATTTTATAGACCGCTTTATAAATTTCGTCGTTATTGTCGTCTTTCGATTACAATAGTCTCAAGTTTAAAACAGAGTTTAAAACAACGAAATCGCGAAATGAATAATGTAGATGCCTACCCGACGGATAAAAGTGTACTTTTTCTTTAGTTACGCAAAAACCTTTCTCAGTTGCATAAAATTTGTTTTTACTTCGGCATGATTTTGCAAGTTTGCAACAGCTAATTTGTTGAGTAATCTTTTCACATGCCTTTTAAAGTTGCAAAATTGACAGTTACTGAAATTACTGCTGAATGAATAAACATGCTCGTTTGCCTTCCTTGTCGTTTAAAAAAAGGGTCTGCCAAAACATGTAGTTAATATAGTCGACTTCAAAAGTAGAAGCTTACTTTGTACCTACTTTTTCTCTTCACAGTCACGTACGTGACGTTAGGTATACAAGATTGACGAATGTGTTTTGACCATACATACAGGGGATAGCCGTAATCATACTTAAATCCCCGAGTAGAATGTACAAATGATATGACACTCAACTGGACACTAGACTGGTTTACTGGTTGTGCAAGCCACGCACAAAGTGGAGGTTACTGATAACTGGCCGTCGGTTATAGCGGGGTATTCCCCGAGCACGAGTTTACTTTGTAATCATAATGGGGATAGGTACCTGACCAGAATCTACCCCCGTGAAAGCATTTTCCTTCTCTCAAAAGGAGCATCATAGACGCATAGAAATAATAAATATAACCGATAAAGTCTGAAGCACCTACACTACATTGACGACTTGAAGGCCCAGTGGTTAGAGAACCTGACTATGAAGCTTGAGGTTCCGGGTTCGATCCCCGGTCGGGGCAGATATTTTTATGAAAAAAATCGAACGTTTGTTCTCCAGATTTGGATGTTGAATGTACTCGTACCACTAGCACTACATAGTATACAATAAAGTCGCTTTCTCTGTCCCTATGTCCCTATATCCCTATGTCCCATCTTATATATATATCTTCAAAACTACAGAACGGATTTTGATGCGGTTTTTTTTAATAGATAGAGTGATTCAAGAGGAAGGTTTTTATGTATAATTCTACGCAGACGAAGTCGCGGGCAGAAGCTAGTTTATGTATATATTTATCTGTATAAATATGTTTATCCGTTGTCTAGCACCCATATTACAAGCTTTATTTAGTTTGGGACTAGGTCAATTTATGTCAATTGTCTCGATATAGGTATTTATTATTATTTATTTTATTTTTATGTGTAGTGGTCATTGTTATACCGTCGTGCACCACGTCACTACATAGTATAAAACAAAGCCGCTGTCTATCTGTCCCTATGTATGCTTAGGTCTTTAAAAGTACACAACGGATTTTGATGCGGTTTTTTTTAATAGATAGAGTGATTTAAGAGGAAGGTTTATCTATGTATGATACATGCATAATATAGTAGAGAAACACTGATTGCACCTACGCGAAGCCGGGGCGGGTCTCTAGTCGACGATAAGTTCCTTATGATTGGAAATCATTTAATAAATTAGCCAAAATAGGATTAAAAATAAAGTTTCAGTTAAAATCAAGGCATGATAAACTTCACAGAGACAAAATTTCCCTACCTAATACCTACAATAGTCTTCAATTATAAAATGTCTCTGATCGACAACCACAACATTACTGGTTTTGAACAACTAATGGCAGAAGTCAAAAGATATTGCGTATTCCATTGGAAAGGCTGGCATTCGGAGCTAAAAACTTTAACTGAGAAAGGTAAACAATATCAAAATCTTAATTTTTCTTCGAACGTATTTGCACCGGATAAAGGTGGTGTATGGGAAGACAAACATAACTCCTGCATTAAACTGTGCAGAGCTGAGAAAGTTACGATTATACAATAGAAATGGCAGTGAGAATGGTGCTTGAGATAACCTTATCGCACCGTTAAAATAAGTGGATAGGATAGAAAATCAAAGTCAGTCAGTCTCCATTATGTTCACAGAAAAGAAGGTAAGGAGCTTCCTTACATGATTAAGTATTTCTATTCGTCAATGAAATAATCCGTGAAAATGGACAAGACCACAGTCGATGGCATAAAACTCTTGAATAAAGGCCCTGTAACCCAATAATAATAAGCCTCATTTTATAGCGATCAGTATAAGATTGCCACAACCCAAGGTCCTGTGAACTTTGATACATCTTTTATGCTGTCACTGTACTCAACAGACTGACCGTTGTTCCTTATCAAATCATGTTGACGTAGTAGTAAATCAATATAATATTTTATTAATTCGACGATCAAATGACTAAGCGTAAAGCAAATGACACATTGCTTAAATGATAATATGCTGCGTTTATGTTTGCTTAATAGATAGACTAATAAATAACATAAGTGTAGTAGGTACCTAAAAAAAGACGTGACCTGCATTTTATTGTTTATGTAAAATAAATGAATGATTGTTTTCGGGTATTTCTCCGCTGATTGGGCAACTATATGTATATATCTCGGACACGTTATAGCAAAATTATTAAATATGTAAAATCATTAAAACAAAATCAAACATGATAGATAATAACTAACAGGGTATATAGCAGATCGTTTGCCAAACGACTAGACTGTTAAGTGTAGACAATTCCATCCAATCCAACATATTTTGGGAGAATTAAAACTTATATACCTACATCTAGTCTAGTCTCCAACCCACTTATCGTTTTCACACGTGGCGGCAAAATGGTTTTTGTATTAATTACTCGTAATCTCTTTAAAACATCCGTGTCTATTGAAAAAAGTAAGTTAAAAAAACTTGGATCAGCAAATGGGTACGTACCTAGGCTAGGTCTGATGCAAATGTATTTAAAACCTCATAGATATCAGCGAGAGTGTACTGTACCCAGATGTGTAATTATACGAAGCTTAATGCCTTATTCTTTGTTTATCTTCTAAAACCTTTAAATCACCATCATTGAGACGTGTATATAACTAAGCACGTACTCGAAAATGACTTAACATTTGCGTAGCCATGGATAACATCGTCGAAATAAGGCCACCAGCCCCATGACCTTCTCCGACGTATAAGAATATACAAGTGCTATTTAATCATTTTCGTGCGAATAAATAACCCTTGTGTTACTGCCCTACTTATTTTACTCGATAGAAGGGCTCGGAAATGAGGCCGAAAGTTAAAATCATAGAACGATTCGTAATAGAGATTGTTATAAATAATATAATGTAAGAGTACGGCTCGAGCGTGACACGTGACAGTGCTATCAAGCTGCGCATCTCAATTCCCCCAATCAAGATTAATTTGTCTCATTAGGAGCACTGCTTGACTGTCTGCACTGTCTCTAGTCAGTAGACTGCGACTATCAAATATCAATAGACCATAAGCTGCATTACTGTAATTAGGGATAATAAAATAGCAACATCACAATGGGTTTTTAACGTGAATCCCAATATTACCCTGACTGACTTATCTTTATCAATATTTGTACAGTTTAGACTTATTTTTGCGATAAGCGACACGTAAAGCACTTGTAGGGATTACGGCAATAACGATAAAATCAGATGCAACAAGATTATGATGATGACTAAACCTAGGTTCACGTCAACGTGAAAAGCAATTACTTGCATATGAAAATATCGTATTGGAACAAAAAGTTTTTTGCAAGATCGTAAAATTGAGTTTTGCGACACCGATAAGAATATAAAATAAAAGATAATTTCTGCAGCGTTGGAACTGATCTTAAATTGAGAAATTACTACAAGTTTTTTTTATCACGGTTTTAGTTATGAAAGTAATTCTTTGGTGCTCTTTTCTTCTAATTATAAGATTTGAATCCTACTACTCGAGGTAAAGAAACATTTTAATAGCTAGCAGACATTTGGATCTCCGAATTTCTTTGCATGATTTCGTGAACGTAGGTGTATGTAGTACCTGCTAGGTAACCCAAAGCCTAAACGATTGCAGATCTTAAGTATACATGTCATACAAATGAACGCTGATTAGGTACTTTATGGAATTCGATCTGACAATCAAGTGTATATGAACGAGTTCAATTACATCCAAATTCTGATCATTATCATTTCAATTTCACATTTACTCGAATACTAATTAAATTATCAACCAATATAATTGACTGGTTTTAATCCTAATAGGATTTAATAGTTTTCTATTTTTTCTTGTTATAAATGAACTATTGATGAATTTGAAATAAATAAACCGTGCTATGGAATATAATAATGAAGAATCCAGTAGATGTTATAAAGGGTGCGAAGCAGATTTTGAGCGTCCTAAATATAGTCCTGGGGTTCAAATTCAAATAGAGAAAATAAAATCCAAAGAACTTCTTACATATAAAAACAAGATCAGGGGGGTTACCATGACGTCTTACTTAATGCGATTCAATTCCAACTCGGTTCAGGTTTTAGTTTTAGCTGTCATTTTTATATGGATCTGACGGCGAGCGAACCTAAACCGAATCTCATTAAGACGTCATGGTAACCCCCCTGATCTTGTTTTATATGTAAGAAGTTCTTTGGATTTTATTTTCTCTATTTGAACCATATTTAAGCATAAAGAACACTTCAACATGGTTGACTTGATAATGGTTAATGTAGGAATGAGTGATACTTCAAGGGAATTTAATGTGCTGTTTATAATACTCATCAAAAGCTTCTAACGATCAATAACGTATGAATTCTCGTACCATTTTTGAGCTACTCGTACTCTTATGTATATTTATAAGTTAGACCCCTTTGAATATCGTAACAAGTTTGTGTGTTGTGTTGTTGCAGGAAGGCGAAGTGCACCGGGGGCGTGCAGGATGCCGATCGCCCCGCGCGGCCCTCCGCCCTTCTCAATACAGCCTTACCGCCCGCTACGTAGAAGACATAACATTATCCTCAAGTGTCCTTTAATAATATAACGTATAACTTTTTGTACGCCAGTTTTATACCGACCTTTAAGTATAAGTACGCACAGTGCTAGTGTTAAGTGTGGCGCAAGAGTGAGTGTGCATGTGTGTCGATGGTGCGGCCGACATGGGAAAGTCCTCGGCGAGAACACATGGCCAAGGTGAGTGATGTGCCTCGACCTCTGGCTCTGGACACCTGTCCTCAAGGCCATTATTTTGTATTTGCTTGTCTTCTGAATATTACTTTATTAAATTTAACATAAATCATAAGCTATCATACAATCAAGGTTCAGGGCATATCTAAGAGCCAAAATTCCTTAGGACAATATTATTTTATTTTGTAATATTTACTTGCTCTTTTAAAATTAAGCTCGCGATGTTAGTCACCCACTCGCATATACATAATTGTAGAGTATAGGCTTTAACATTATGCACTCTTATGCGAAGAAATTGTCAGGTGTTCCACTAACGCATGTGGAAACTCTAGCTCACCTTTTAGATACTAGCAAAAACAATAAATGCAGTTTCACTGCATGCTCTATCCGGCAGTTTTTCAAAAGACTCCCTGCCATATATTAAAATAATTATCTTCAGCCGATATACATAGGTACAGGCATCCTGACTTTTCGCTGAGAGAGCTTGGGTTATAGTTCACACGCCTACTCAGTGCGGATTGGAAACTTT
This sequence comes from Pandemis corylana, assembly GCA_949127965.1. Lineage (NCBI taxonomy): Eukaryota > Metazoa > Arthropoda > Insecta > Lepidoptera > Tortricidae > Pandemis > Pandemis corylana. The sequence goes on along the minus strand of OX421866.1, from coordinate 6,036,824 downwards.
GCAGGTGTGTGTGTGCCCGTTTACTCAAGATGTTTTCGTTCATTAAAAAAAAATCTGCAGATATATTTCAAAAATTCATAAGACGCCTGTCTTTAGCTCGGAGCTACAATTTTCTACTTGAAAAAAGTTCAAACGTCTGGTAGTCCACGGTTTTTTTATGTATAATATAAGTGTCATTAAAGCTAGTCTACTCGTAGGCAGCGAAACGTGTTGTCTTGGGCACCCCAATGGTGTTTCCACTTGGTTAATGTTTATGTGGCTTGTTACAAAGGTGGAGGTCTAAATGTCACAGCTAAACTAACAACGGTTGCGTAACAACTAGATTAACGACTTTACTTACGCATGTTTTTGGGGAAGTAACGTCTACAGTTGTGTAGCCGCGACGCCTAATTATGGTGTAATGAGGCCTGGTAGTAGCCTGAAATTTTGGTCTAATAATTCGTTTCCAACAGATGGTATCCGCGTATCAATCTCTATCATCGTAAATAATCTATATGGCGGAGTCTCACTTATATGTCGACGCACATCGTCTAAATCAATGTAAATAGATCTGTATTGTCATAAATCATATCTTATCTATTTTCTATAAAACAGTTTATCCTGACTGACGGATCATCAACGCACAGCCAAAACTGCTGAGTCTAGATAAAAGCTAAAAATCGGAAATTTAAACTGAAGATTCCTTTTGATAAGATAGTGGGTTGTGCAACGAAAGCGAAGTCGCGGGCGCTAGCTAGTAGTTAATTTATATAAGTCTAATACAGTACCAATATTTATTTATTTAGTTGTGCTACGAGAGCTACCTTCATATCAAATTTCAAATTTCTAGGACAACTGGAGGTACCCCCTATGTTTTTGGAGTAGGTAGGGCAATTTGTATGGAAACACCTTTTCTAATGAAATGACTGAATCTTTTGATTGAGTTGACTTAGAGGGTTGTGTTTTCGCAGTGACTCCAGCAGTTTCGCAGTTCTCCAAGTGACTGCAGGCCTAAGTATTTTGTTGTAATTTCAGCTTTATACCTTTACGCGTTCCTGAGCGTGACAGGCAGACGGACGGACGGATGGACGGACAATAAAGTGGTCCTATAAGGGTTCCGTTTTTTTTCTTTGAGGCACGGAACCCGAAAAACTGTATCGTGATTTATTGTGAAATTGCAGTAATATGCATGTAGGTGTAGGAATTACGGGATGAAGCCATCAAACATGCCGCTGTAGAAGTCTCACGTTACGTCGACGTATTTAATATCATGTTGCCGCTTTTGGGATTTGCCGCAAAGTTACGTGGAAAATGTATGTAGAGTTTTGGAGATTACTCGCGGCTAACACCGAGATGAAACGGCAACACTCGCCGAGGGTGGGTACTGGGTATGCGCGCGCCGGTGGGACGGAGCGGCGCTAGTGTAAGGCGGCACGCGAGTCTCGGCCCTGCGGCGGGTCGGAGCGCGCGTCGACAGCTGTCGCGACACGCAGTACGCAGGGGGCGGGGTGGCGGCGCGCGGCGCGGGGCGGCATGGCGCGGCGGTAGCGGCGCGGATGTGCGCGCGCTCGGAGGCCGTGGAGCTGGAGGTGCTCGGCGCGGACGGCGGCGAGGCGCGCCCGCCGCGCGCGCTGCGCCTCTCGCTGCTCGACCTGCTCGGCAAGCTGGTGCGGCGCGAGCCCGCCCAGCCGCACCGCCGCACCAGGCACAACCATCGCTTCCGTACATTCGTCTCTTGCGGTTCGTCACTATCGATTCCACTAATCGCGTAACGAATCTTTCGTCGCAAGTGCCCTGCGTCATCGTGTACTGTAACGTTATTAGCGACTGTTCGGCGGCCTTCCGCCGCCACTAGCGACGGAGTTGTTTTCATCGTGCTTAGCGGAAAGCACGTTGACTTCTATTTTGGGCGATCTGAATATTTGCAATGAATGTGTGAATGCTTTGGGTTAGTCCCGCGAATATAAAGGGAGAACGGGAGAAGGTGATTGGTGGTTCCCATGTTGGCCAAGGTTAGAGGCGGCGCGCCCCCGCACGGTCAACGGCCGACGACGGCGCTTCGGCGCTTGGAGTATGACCCCGCGCTGTTTGTTATCGATTGCTCGATTATGTTCTTCACGATATTTCAGGATAACTAAAAATGCTGAAGTTACTCTCTTGTTGCTCATCATAATGTTTGTCCCTAACTAATTTTTGAATCTTTCTGAACAAATAACACCCTTCGTGGACTTTAAGGTTATGGTACAATCTAGAACAACCTTTCTTCCTGAATTGACTTGACATTCAAAAATTCATACTAAGCGACTAATTTGCTACTTATTTAAGTTCGTCTGTCCTGCCATTGTTATCGAAGTTTGCAGCTACTATACTTATTGGCGTGTTGCTTTAAAACATTTTTATTGTTTCATAGATTTAGGTAACTAGGTCAAAAGGTGGTGTAATAATTATATTTCGAGGAATCGGGAATAGTTGGTAGTTGGATAAAAAGCGTGACATAGCTTATCAATACTTCAACATGCATTGTTGAAGGCGGAGGTTCGCTTTTAACTCGTGGAAAATAAAATATTAACTTTTAAAAGAACTTTATCCAAAGACAGACGACCACGCTAATATACCTAGTCCCGCAAATCTATCTATATATAAAAATGAATTGCTGTTCGTTTGTCTCGCTAAAACTCGAGAATGGCTGTACCGGCTCGATTTTTTTTTTTTAGAAACATTTTGTGCATGTCCAGGAAGGATTAAACGATGAGAAAACAAATGTAAAAAACAGGAATGGGGGCGAAGCCGCGGGCAACAGCTAGTTTGTAATAAATATAAACAAAAAGTAGATATCATATTTGCATTTCAATATTTCTTTGCGAATTAGGTAATTTTCAATTGTAAGGAGCACAATGGTGGAATATCAAGTTATGAAATTAAATTACAAGCAACAAGTGGAAGAGCGCTCTATCCCAATTTGCGTTCATTCGTCTCGTGTAGGCGTTCCATTTCCTATCTATCTTATTTTAAAATACTCCAATATCAAATAATACGCCTCGTTGCTTATTCTTTTTCGGAACGTCCGCTGAAGAAGATATTGTTACCAATTATTCGTTTGCTTGTGCAAGGTTTTCGTTGTCATCTTGTCCTTTATTTTGTGTGATACTAATCATCCTTTGTATCAGGCATTTTACTTAAATATTACGGAACTTTTTTTCACATTATTATAATTTATTATATTATTGATTAACTGTTGCCCAGAAAAAAGCTACAGTGAAAAAATGCAGGGACTTGCTGGCTTGGCATGAGGGCGATGAAATTATTTATTTCCCATGAAAAGGTGTTCCAAAACAACTGTGTTCAGAACGTGCTGCATAGCAGGGTCATATGCTGGAAAATGTCCGTAAATTGTATGGGAACGACTATTATTGCTTCCAACGGGACAGGGTCCCAGTCACAAAGCTAAACGTACTCAAGACTGGTGTCGAACAAATTTGACGGATATTAAAATGACCTTACAATGCCTCCACTTGCCGAATTTGTACCTACGGAACCCTCGGTACGCGAGTCCGACTCGCACTTAACCGGTTTGTTCTATTGGTATGTTGCTATGGTTAGGCGAGAAACCCTAAGAGCGGTTTACATACATTACAAGCAAAAACCAATGCAAAAACCTCTATTAACACCACAAGGTCCGTATACATACATACATACATAAATCACGTCTTTATGCTTTACGGGGTAGATAGACCCTAGGGTAACAAGACCAAATAGCCTCGCTTAGCATAATTGTGGGCGTACAAGTGGAAAGGCGAATCAAAATAGTGATGGGGGGTTATACCGGTGGTGGGTTACTAGCCGCTTCGCCTATAACATGATTTCTAAGATTTTCGCCTGCAGTTCATATTTATTGTCTAACGCGTGGGCGCTCGCAATCGCATTTATCGAAATTTGAGTAAAAGAAATGGTGAATGCGATTTTGATTCAGAGTTCGTTAGACAATATGGCCTCTGCTTTAAGTTTCTTTGTTTGCTCCATTAGGTAGGCAGTTAATGATATTGTTTGCCTTGCTTCTATCTAATGGACTGGGTCACGTCAAGGAACCTACAATAATGCGACTTCTGCACATAATGCTGCTTCTGCATATAATGTGCTATTGTAATGAAGTTGGATGCAGTGACCGCAATGCACTAAGTTGCATAGCGCTCAGGTTTTAAAGTTCATTTTAAAGCTCCTCGGCCGACGGTTTGAATATATATAATAAGCACCTGTGTTTGTTATGATATTATCTTCCGTGTGTGTCTGTGGAAAATAACTAAATGTTACAGATACAACATAATACATTGCTAAAAAGGATCTTCTTTTAACATGTCTAGCAGCAGATTACAAATACTATGACGTGTTCGTTCAGTTTCATGCATATTTATTTGTTCTTAGTATTTTGACAATGAGACAGTTAATTCTTTAAGAACTGTTGTAAGTCTTGTCACGCTTGGTTAATGAAATTTTGCACTCGCGACACGAGGAGGCCCCCACGCAGCTGGCATCGGTAATGGGAGTTTGTTAAGGCGGTGTAGACTGCTAGCACGGAGTCGGAGGGAAGGAAAGTGCCCATGAAAACATGATTAGTCGTAAACCGAGAGAAAGATCGATCGGCGTCTGTTCGGCGCCCGCCCCGTACAGACGCGTCTAACACTTCTACCACTACTAAGGGTATTCCCATCGCAACAAACACTCGCCACGCCCTCCTGTCGAGCCGTCATAACACTCAGTAAATATTACACCCTTGCACTTTCAGACGTTGACCTGATTTGATGTAAAAAAATACGTAGGTACCTAAGTAAATACAGTTGAGGTTAAGCAGCCTCGGGCAATAAAAGTCGCGCCGCATTAAAAAATAGAATAAAAACGTAACTTGTATCCCAAGTCCAAGTAGCGTAGTGTATATTTTTCTCTTTTTTCTTTGAAACATAGACATGTCCATTTTGCAACTGCAAAAACAAAGGAGAACCAAGAAAGGATTGTAATTATTCCTGCTGCTGTGCTCTTGACACGGACTTCATAACGTTTCTTCTTTAGACGAAGATCCTTTTAGCTCAATAGTCAAGCTTTCATAGTATCGTTGTGGTATTTGTGGGGTCGGAATATTTACATTACTTTGATGGTTATAGTTTTGTGGTTAGCTGTTAAAAGAACTGTGACTTCAATCAATATAACAGACACGATTTCTTGTTAGCGCTAATTAGTTACCAGTCGGTCCTGTCGCATTATATTTCAGAAAAGTCATTAAAAACAGTATTGATATTTACGTAATTATAGTCTTTCCAATCATTTATTTTCTCGATGACAGCTCCCGTAGAATGTAACTGCGCTTTTTACGCAAAAATTAACTTTTAAATGCGAGGTATAAAAAATATGACGACTGCCTAATTTTGTTCCTTGATCCCATATAATATGCATCTAAGACAAATTGAGTCCAGATATGCAGTAATATCTTTTTAAAGTACGATAAACAATAGACGTTATAATAAAGTTACATTCTATGGGAATGCAAATATGATGTTATGATTGAAATATCGATATTGTATCGGTATTGTATATAGTGAACTAGATGTGTTCCTGAGACTTTGTACACGTTGTAATTTTTTACCGGGATAAAAAATAGCCTATGTTACTCAGGAATAATGTAGCATTTTAATGGTGAAATATTTTTTGTTTGTCCAGTAGTTTTTAGTTTATTCATTACAAACATACTGTCATTCGGCCATTTTGCACGCTTATTAATAAATTAGCATTCAAGTCGGTTGTTTTATTGGCTCCATAGCTGAATACTTCTCAACTACTCGTATATATATATAAAATTGGATCGATATCGTATCTACTGATCACTTATTAGGTCACAACACTATAACTATCAAACTACATCTGTCATCGAGAAAATAAATGATTGGAAAGTCTATAAGTAAGTTCCTTTTAGTATTCACTGACAGTGTTTTGAAATTACGTTATTCAAGTAACTAGTAAATTGCTTTAGTAGTTTTATTGGAAATGCCTGACTGCCTTTGGTGTAGAAAGTCATAAATATACAATGTTTGCCAGCGATTAGGACAATTACGGAATTTTAAAATAGCATTGTAATTTTGAAAATTGTGTGGAACCGTCAGTGCGCGAGTCAGACCTCGTCGTCGTTGTACTTGACCGATTTTTTCTGATCAAACAATGACAAAGGGTTACAATCAAACCTAATGGAAATGAATACGTTTAAATCATAAATTACGATGTCTTATTATAATTACGGGGAAACTCCTAGTGAAATAAAAAAAACCCCAGTCCAAAAAGATGTTGGTTTATTTATGTTGACTTTTTAAATTGAGTTATAACGTTTAATAGCTCTAAAGATAATTTAACGATTAAATAAATAGGTTTTTCAAATTTTTAGCACAGCGTAAAGATAAAATGTGAAAACGTCACAAAATCTAGTCACGTTATCCTAAATGAATAGAACCTTCAAAAACTTGAAACCGTGTCTCCATTTAAGTAAAATCAATTTTCTTTTCTATTATTTTCAGTAGGTAAACCCATATGACACCAACACGGAATGAAATGCATGCTAAATGTGGGCGCAGAAGCCAAATAAGTAACTTGCTGCAGCGCGCCAATTAGGTGTCAAACACCTTAGCTTGCTTTTTCTGTGTATCGTACGTTATATAATGTTCTTTAAAGATACATAATTAGCTAGCGTATACAAAAACAGTAAAACAAAAAAGAAAATTCGATTCATACGCATGTAAAATGTCAGTTCATCTTTCATCAGTTTACTACTTCTTTGTTGTCTGTAGTCTGAGGGTTATGGAATAGTTTTGGATTCCTCTTGCCAGGATTCGAAACATAATGTATGTATTTCTATTTTGGCAATAGGCATCTTTTATCGTATTTCTTTAATATATTTGGCTTTAATCGTGTCTGTGAACAACCGGACCGGACTGGATTTACCTAACGATGTGTAAAGTAGTTACGAATCTTTTTTGGCATCAAATGCTTAGGGGAAACTTCTAAGAAAGAAACACAGACTGCCGATGGCTCTATGTCTATAGAGGTGTCTTGTGTGGTTAACGTTCTAAAATCGTTTAGGTAGTACCTACTACGTACTGTAAGGAAGGGTAGGCTAGATGGAGCACTGTAACGAGGTGCGATTAAAAATAAACTCTTCTCTGTACTGGCAAGGGCACCCGACAAACATTTTCCCTTCGTAAAATCTTAGAATTTTACTGAGCAGACATTGTCGTAATAAAAACATAAAATTACTTTATTGGACTGTAGTAGGTATGTAGGTAGGTCGCTTAGCAGAAAACAATTAAGAAAAACAAAGAAACGCACAAATCGGTGTTCGCACTTTTGTCATTGCTCTTTAATTTCCAGCTTCATTAGGGATTCAATTGTTTTTTAAAGATAATACGATGTCGCTTCCAAACGTAGTCGCCAGGTTGGGTGCTTATCTTATCCTCTCCATAGGGAGCTAACGCAGTTGGCTGGATGGATATTTTCCTAGTTCTCTGGGTCATTCAATACCTTTAATAAGTTAGTTCTACGGTATTTTCTTCTTTCCCCATTGGTTCTGCAGGTGGTTTTGGTTTGCGCAACACTTGAAGGGGACCGTCTCAATTTCATTTGGAGAAACTCCGGAAAATACTTCTTGCCAGACCTTGACAGTTCAACGCCGATCATAAATTCAGTTATTTTGAAAATGGAAGTTGGTTTGCCGGTTAACTACCAGCAAAAACACGGTGTTACATCGATAAACCTATGTTTAACCTTTTTGGTAGGTACTTCAATATTTTCCGGTTTTCAGAATAAGTTGTCAGATATTTTATTAAAGTTAAAAATGACGAGTATAGCTTTTTCCAATAATGGTTAAATGCTTGTCTTCTGGGTACAACATTACCTTTGCGAAAAGGAAAAATTGTAGATAGGTTTTTAGTTTTATCAAAAACATAAGTTCTTCCATTGTAGGCACACTATATATTTTTGGCATAAGTTAATTATAAGTAGTTATTTAAGTAAACATGTAAATTTGTGTACGACGACATTTCTGAAAATACATCGTGATTTGTCATTATATATTCTGCGTTTAGCTTTGTCTTCGGTAAATTATATTTAACTGGGAAATATATTTTCAAGCTTATATTATAATGTAATTTATTTGTTCCAGAGAACGAACGGAGAATCAAAGCTAACAACAGGGAGTACAACGCGCAGTTTCGCTATGCTGTAAGTGTTTCGTCATTATTCTGACGTTTAGGTTGTGTTCATGGAATACCTATCCACACAATCCACACTATCCGCCCTAAGCTGATAACACTGCCATTGTATGAAGGGCGGATTGTGCGGTTTGCGCGGACAGTGACTGTGAACACAGCCCTAGTTATGAGTCACCGTGGAATCTTTTTACATTAAACCACGTTCCATTACCCAATACAGCTAAGGTAAAGAGGTTTGTCTTTTTAAAATATTTCCTTGCGAGTCGCGTTCTCCTGGGTGTGACTGTACCTAAAAAAATCCTTACCCCGCCTGTGATAATGATAGATAAGTGATCGCTCCTAATATGTAATAAACACATTATTTATCAAATTGTATAAATAAGTAGTCAAGTCGTTATGTATTAAGATGAATTCGTCAATATACACAAATAATCAAACAATCGAGTATTTAGGTAACGAGAAACATGTAATTAAATAATAATAAATAATAATAAATATCTTGGGACAAATTACACCAATTGACCCAGCCCCAAACTAAGCAAAGCTTGTACTTTGGGTACCAGGCAACGGATAAACATACTTATGATGTAGATAAATACATAATTAAATACGTACAACATCCATGACTCGGGCACAAACATTCGTATTCATCATACAACTGTCTGCATTCGAACCCGGGACCTCTAGCTTCATAGTCAGGGTCACTAACCACTAGGCTATCCGGTCGTCACTTGAAAGCATTTTAAATGAACATCGGTTTATAATCCAAGAAGATCTTTATTAAATTAATTCTTGTTCAATTTCATTGCATATTTAGCCAGTTTTATAAACGTCTGCATTCCTTACTAAGTAAACCTTGAGCTATACTAGTATACTATATACTTCGGTGTTTCGTTAGATTCATTTTGCGTTTTAAAAGTTACGTGATTGAATATAATTATAATTACCTGCTTTTTGTTATTTATATTCGCAATGTAAGCTCTTTTTTACAATGAACATTTTGAAACTAGTTCGGATTTATTTGTAGTACCAGTGACGTTTAACTACGCCGTATAAGTCCTACTTCTGTAGCGACAGAGTCGAGGAAATTCTCCGCCGCTCTAAGACACAAGCGTCTGAAACCCTCGCAACAATCTATGCCTTTTTAAACTTAGTTTGTTCGCCTTGTGTAACAATTTCGTCACCTGCTTAAACGAATAAAGTTTACAATTCAATACAATAAAGATTCTTTGTCGAACACCGAATATCAGCGCAGACAGTTTACAAAAAGAATATAAAAGAAAATGTGGACAATAGGCGGTCTCATACTTTGTAGTATACTTATTCTATTAATTTGTTTCAGAACAACTACATCAAAACATCGAAGTATTCGATTATAACGTTTCTGCCGCTGAATTTGCTGGAGCAGTTTCAGCGGCTAGCCAACTTCTACTTCCTGTGCCTGCTGGTGCTCCAGCTCATCCCGGCCATCTCCTCGCTGACGCCCATCACCACGGCCATCCCGCTGATTGGAGTGCTCGCCCTTACCGCCGTCAAAGACGCCTACGACGACTTTGTGAGTGGCATTTTTTACTAACACCGTTATTTTGGCGTCACCTTAATAACAAAGCTGTCACGAAAAATATAATCAAAAGTTGTAACTCAATTTAGACTGACCATCAATCGGGACCTTAGGCTCTGTCTACCCCGTAAGGGATAAAGACGTGATTTGTGTATGTATGTATGTATCAATCGGTGACCATCAACAAAAATAGGGTACCAATGATGAATATTTTACCAGGTTTACCAGTAATTCGGTTGTGTAAGAAACTTGTTCGGTATTTGTTTTGTTTCGTGCGTGACAGACAGGACTAACCTCGAATGTACTGTCCCGCCATATCGCTATGGGAGCCAGGGGCTAATTAAATCTTAGATACGAATTCGTTTTTATACATACATATGGATTGTTATTAGGTGTTTTGATTTTGACTAGCCGTCACTGCAATGTAATAAAATTAACAGCTCACGTAACTTAGGAAAATACAGTAGTAGGTACGTTTACGATTTCCTGCTTTAACTTTAAAGTGGTATAATATCCTTATTGGGTAACTATATTATTGATACATTGGAAAAAGTACGCCGGTAAAATTTTTGCGTAACTGGAATTTGTGTTTCGTCGCTACACGCAAAATGCTAATTTGCTTGATTGACAGTTCGCCCTTTTGGAATAACGCCTACCTACGTGTTATAATTAGAACGGAAAATATTTATGTTTGGGAGAGCATTGACCGGGTAAATTTGTTGCTCTTCTTTCAAAATTTGAAATACCTATTCGGACGCTCCGAACGGCGAGTGCGGGTGCCATTTTTGCGCTTAGCGCTCACCGCTTCTGTTTTAGAATCATCTCCTGCCTATGTACCGTCCCACTGCTGGGCACAGGCCTCCTCTCAGAATGCGAATTGGGAACTTCACACATACCATTGAATTGCTTCGCAGTTGTGTGCAGGTTTCCTCACGATGTTTTCCTTCACCGAAAAGCTCATGGTAAATTTCAAATGAGATATCGCACATAAATTCCGAAAAACTCAGAGGTGCGAGCACGGGATTCGAACCCGCGACCCTCTCCTTGAAAGGCCACAGGTCTAACCACTAGGCTACCTATCACACCACGGCTGTTTTAGAATAATTTTATTCATTTCCTATAACTGCACACAAGTAATTATACTCATAACAAAGAAGAAAGCGTGATAGGTATCGAAATATAGCTTCGTTACGCGATTTTATGCAATAAGAAGAGTTGATTCATGCACACCTCTGTCGAGGTTGCAATGCTATGGCAACTAACTACTGCATTCGTGTAGAGAAGTATACCATTGTATTGTAAACGCACCGACCAAGGACGAAGACGTAATTATATTGACTGGATAGAAAAGCTATTGGCATATTCAATTTATACGTTGGTGGCGATAAATAAAATAAACATACTTGCCTGTTTCACATACTCGATAACATGTAATAAAGTATAGGTAATGCTATGGCAAGTCAGTTCTCCGGTTCTTGTTCGTTAGATATCGATTAAATCGAAGACATGAACTATAACAGTGAGTCGGGTAGGTAAATCGAACATTTCGATTGCAAACATAATTTTATGTTTATTTCATGAGACGCCTCATTCATATATGTACCTAAGATTAAAACTAAGCTTGCTACTGTTTACTTATGTTATGGGTAACGAGATTTTGTTCATCAGCGCGTCGCGCCGTTGCTATGATGTAATACGTGCCTACTCACAAATTCTCTATCATGAGCCATTAGTCACTACTTCCCCAGCTTAAGTACCATAAAGCCTACAATGAATCAGTGCCTAAATAAAATACAGTGCCAATGAACCGCCAATACCTAGATGTAGATGATACGCCCTGCAAAAAGTCACTTGGAAAATATCATACCAAATATCATAGAGGAGGGGTACCTATTTTCACATAAAAGGATACAGACCTACTTACGTATGTACTATATCTTAAGAGCACTTCAGTTTCATATTATAGTAGGTATCACGTCACTATTTTTACTATTATCTATTATAATGATCTGACTAAGTCTTGTTATTTTATCGTTAAGTGATCGAGTTTAATGGTCTGTGAATCCTGAATGTAAAAACAAATAGTGTGATAGTTTGAGGACAAAATAACTGGTAGGTAATTAAATAGTTTGAACCTACTCACATTTCGCGGTCAGACTTGTTCTAAAATATATAAATTATGCTTAAATACATTCGCTACAAGTTTTTAGTTGTGCAACATGGGAAAAAGTTTGCACTTGAATGGGTAATGTCGGTTACTGTAGGATTTTAAATTACCCGTCGTTAGTGTCGTCTGTTATTATCCACATATTGTAATGTCATGTTACGTAAAGAAGCCTGCTATTATGATGATTTATTGAGAGCCTGTCCATGTTCGGCGGCCGTTACTACGACCTTCTTCGTGATTTAACCTTGTCCAAAACGGTATTTTTGAGGTCAGAAGCTCGTCCCAAATCGTTTGACACAATCAATACCAGGTAAATATATCACGGGAATGTTTCACGTGTAAGTAGGCTAACGACGTCAGCTATGTTAACGAAAGTTTACTTGTAGCTAACTTACCTACATGAATATTTTATGTAATGGCCATTTGGTTACTGAAAATCTGTAGCCTAATGGTGTTTTACCACTTAACTATTATATTGATTCTTATTGAATTTTAAAAATAAACATTAAAATAAAATAAAATAAAACAGATTGTATATTTTAATTGTGAACTTTTTGTTACAAACAAGACAAACATATCATCACTATCACTACATAGTATAAAATAAAGTCGCTTTTTCTGTCCTCACGTCCCGATGTATGCTTATATCTTCAAAACTACACAACGGATTTTCATGCGGTTTTTTTTAATAGATAGAGTGATTCAAGAGGAAGGTTTATATGTATAATACATGCATAATATACCGTGCGAAGCCGGGGCGTTTCGCTAGTTATTATATAAAAAGTAAAAGGTCTTATTAGCTTGACTAAGACTCGATTGTAGATCTTGTTGAACTCTTCTGTTGGGCACTTCTGATGCTGTCATTTCAAAACAGTTTCGAATCCTGTATCGTGAGTATTAAAATTATTCTTTTTTTTCAGCAACGACACCAAAACGACTCGCAAGTGAACCATCGGCACGCTAAAACGCTGCGCAATGGGAAGCTCGTGGAAGAAAAGTGGGCGTCTGTTCAGGTGGGAGACGTCATCCGGCTGGAGAACGACCAGTTCGTCGCGGCTGACATCCTGCTGCTCAGCAGTTCAGAGCCCAACGGACTCTGCTATATCGAGACTGCTGAGTTAGATGGGTGAGTCTGGATTTGAAATTCCCTATAAACACTTTTCCGCGGACCGCCACTAAAAGGCTAATTTCGAATTAGCTTTTCTGAATTACGTAACTGGTGGATCTGAAGATGTCCATCCATGTCTGTCCGGCACTGGATTGTCAACAGGCACCTGCATCAGCCAACGCTGCTGGTATTTTTGAGTCCATCCCAAAGCCTAGCAATTTCTCTCTCGAATAGTATTCAATAATAAATGAAAACTGCATTGAGATTACTGTGTTTAGGCGAAACGCCGCACAATCTACCGCTCTTATGTGCATGTGTTTTTCGGAAACTTATAACATAGCCCACAACCACCTAGATAGGCGCGCTGTCATGTTACGCCAGTATACCACTAAGAAATAAAATAAACAGTTTTTGTTTTTGTTAGCTACACATAGAAAGGTCACAAAAAGGTTACAACATTACGTATGATTTTCGCCTTAAGATTATTTAGAACAGTTACTGTTTCTGATGAAAAATATTTCGTAATGTAGGTTGGTGACACTTGAAGCTCTTTATTGCGTATCCAATAGCACAATCTGTGTTTTGTGTATGTTGAGTGCCTTTATTATCACAGTTTCTTGCTGTCCACTAGGCAGATTCACTCTGTTCAGGAACAACTAAACTAAGCCGATTGACGTCACGCTTTGAAATGAATCATATATACATACATATAGTTTATAAGAAAAAATAATTATGCTAATTATATAATTATTATTTTGACATTCATCAATTGTCTAACACTCAAATACATTAAAGTAGACAGGCGAATTCATTTTCAATACTTTTGCCCCTCCCTTGTCCCGCCTCTAATGTCTAACGTGTGCCGCCTGTAATTTTCGTAATTAGTGTTATTATTATCTATAGAAACTACTGAAAAGGAAATAAGGGCCACTTGTTTTTACTTAGTAAAATTAAAATACAAAATAACCTGAACGCATTAAATAAAATATAGGATATTTGCATTGTTTTCTAATATTGCCTTAAACCGTACTTTAAACAATGGCCGAAACGCTCTTTGCTCTTCTTTACTTAACTTAAATCAATTTAAATATGCCTTCTTAAAATCATCTACTTTTAAGCATGTTGCATTGCAAAAGTCTTGTTCACTATAAACTAACCATTACACGAGTGCGTCTTTCTTTTAACAACTTGTGTTAAGATTAATTCCCTTGAGTTGAGTTAATTTCAGATTGCAAAACTAACACCTGCGAGGTCTTCCGCAATCCGCATTCTTATGAATGTAGTTAATGAGTACCTTGATCATTATGCGTAATTTACATGCTTTTAAGTTGATTACATATTTAATGATATTGTTGGCATGTGTCTTTTATCCATTTAGTAATAGAAAAATTGTCTACGCAAGGTGCGTTTAGATAGAGCACGAGTTTTCATGCTTTTTCAGAACTCGTTCTTTTCTGTTAATAATAATAATAAATTAATAATAAATTTGTTTATTTCAGGTATTATCAATTAATTAATTGCTAAATAGAACTTGACAGATCGTGCATGGCATACTGGTTTGTTCGTTAGGTTTAGGTCTAATTGCACTTTACTTAGGTAACGCGGTATTCCGGTCGGAACATAGTTTTTCATTTGTGGTTTGTTTTGTTACAGGGAGACAAATTTAAAATGTCGTCAGTGCCTTTTGGAGACAGCCGCGATGAGTCAGGACGACGCACAATTGGGCGCCTTCGATGGAGAAATAGTCTGCGAAACGCCCAACAATCTTCTTAATAAGTTTGATGGTACGTCCGTGAGAGCTTCCAAAATGGTTCGCGTTAGTGCCTTACTTCCTGCAATTGATATAAAATGTGATCTTGATTACAATTAGTGTTGCACGCTATTTATATAGCGTTTAACATAATATATTGAGAGCAAATGCTTTTAAAATATGTTAAATGTAAAATATTATTTTAAGTATTCTTATGCTTACAATCTCGCTGTACGTGGCCTGCACGTCTTGTTACCTTATACCATAAGGGATAAAGACATGATTTGTGTATTTGTATGCTCACACCAGTCTCAGAACACGTTCATTCACTCGTTACAAGAATACCGCGATAATTACCTGTGTTTTTAAAAATCATGTGTGTGTAAGGGATTCTGAGTTTTATTCATCTGTCATTTATTTTAATTATCAGTTAATTAGGCTTTTGTGCGATAAGATGGGGTATTTGTTGTGGCATCAGAACCTAACAAAATATGAATGTAATTCTATTCAAGACCATATTTACTATATTTTGACGCTTGGTCGAAAAAAGGTTGAGAACCTGTGTTAGGTCATAGTGGACTGTAAAATACAACCACGTAGGTATAGCCTCGATCAATACGAAGCAGGTTCTAAATACTCATTATAAATTTGGAATATTATTTCTAAGAGACTCTGTACGTACGCTACAAAATAATTATGATATGTATCAAACAAATGTGGCGAAACGCAAGCCTATTCTACATATAGAAAAAAAATTAAAACAAAGTCATCACCATTGCAAGCAATACTTATTTACAGCGAAATTAGTCTTTTAAAGGGAAAATACATAAGTGTGTAATATTGCTGGCCAGCATTGTAAGTGACATCACGATCATTACTAAAAGTAATGAACGTAATCGAAACAGATATTCACACTTACATCATAGACGAAAAAACGTTTATTAGGCGTGGGATGTGAGTGGAGCAGGTCGCCCGTAAAGATGTGTACGTTTCGACCCTAAATAACAAGGTGCAAGGTATTATTCATTAGTTTGATTAACTGCGAACTAGATTTATTAGAGACTTCGTCGGGGCGTGTACCCGAGATCGACGGCTCCGACGTTTGATTTGTATCTATTTAGTCCACTAGGTACTTCGCAAATTGGTTTTAATTAAATTGTTCTGCCTCTTTTATCTTTCTATTAAGGTGACCCGATATCGAGGTAAAAACGCGTGGGTATACAGTATAAGGTGATTTCGTGTGGCGTGCACCTAAATAGACTCATGAATTAACCAATTAAAATATACAGAGCTGGGTGTGAAAAAATATTGTATTTTCTGTCTGTACTAGAGTTACTAGGAATAACTAACGCATGGGTTGATACGTGTCGCCTTGAGTTCGTTCACCCGAGTTTAGAAACATTGTTAGGTACCTTTGCGAAACGACGGGAAGAGCGGTATTCGCAAATGTCGCAATGACGAATTAACGATGGGGTTGGGTAACGATTCCAATAAATGGATAGTTAATGCACGTTTCCATTCAGGACATTGCCGGCCGGTGCCGTTAACCAATGCGGCTTTTCCCATGCTTATTATCTGTGTTATATGGCTGATGAAAATGTCGATAAATTCAATAGCAACGAATTATACAGAATAATTGTTTGTAGTTACTCATTAGATAAAGTAAACATTATTTGTTTGTGTTATTCTGCTCGCGACTTCGTCTGCGTAGAATTATACATATACACCTTCCTCTTGAATCACTCTGTCTATTAAAAAAACTGCATCAAAATCCGTTGCGTAGTTTTAAAGATCTAAGTATACATAGGGAAAGACAGACAGACAGCGGAAGGCGACTTTGTTTTATACTATGTAGTGATTTCCATTCAGTAATAAATTGCATAAAAGAAAATTAGCAATCCTTGTTGGTAAATATTATTTTTGATGGTAACTATTAGTAATCTTATTCATAAAAATTAAAAACTTGAGACTTTAATAACGCGCCGCGCTCGTAATTGCATTTACTATCGTTTTGTACCATCGAGTACTGGTGTAAAGTGTGTAAACACTGCATCAATTTAATCTGTTTTCTGTACTGTTTATTCTGTGGTGCTCAATAGTCATTGATTTGTATTGTATTGTATCAGGTACCCTGAGTTGGCGCGGGCAGCACTTCTCGCTAGATAACGACAAGGTGCTGCTGCGCGGCTGCGTCCTCCGCAACACGAGCTGGTGCTACGGCGTCGTCGTGTTCGCCGGCAAGGACACCAAGCTGATGCAGAACTCCGGCAAGACCAAGTTCAAGCGCACCAGCATAGATAGGCTACTTAATTTTCTTATCATAGGGGTGAGTTTTCTTCAACATCTATATTTCTTCCAATGTGGCCAAATCTATGTAGATATGTTTAAACAGTTGTTAGAAAATGATCGTCATATCTATACATATTTGTAAAAAGTTGCGAACCTCATCTTTTATGAAAAAATTGTTGTCTGGCAAAGGTAATTGTCGAAGTGACATAAGGTCAAACAAGTGTAAAGTTAACATAACCTTAACTAGAGTTCATGCGTTTAGGAGAGATTAGACTTTAATTGTAAATGCGAGTTTTGCCCAATAAAAAATTATGTAGTAGGTCGTTACTCGAGCACTGCTCGTATGTAACGAGTGTTAACCGCGTGAAATGAGTTTGAATGAGTAACCAGTTCATTTAATATTTTTAGTGTCTTCAGGTACAATGTATTTAAAAGTTCTAGAGTAAGTTAGTAATCAATGCCTGTAGCCAACACATGCCTATACACTTTCGACTAAGTATAAAACATCAAGAATAGCCTCTTACGTCATAATTGAACAGTGCTTGCGTTTTATTTCTACATCATACTGAAACATCGGGGCGAATGGCCGCTTTAAAACCTATGATACAAATGGTACGATAAAAAGGTATGTTAAATAAGCCATTGCGTGATTCTATAACGTGTTGAACGTGTGAGAACGAAATTGGTGTTGACGGATAGCTTAAAACAACTCGTCGGTTGGCTGTAACAACATATTGAACGTCAAATAATAAAGCGAAATTTACTCGTAGATGCTTACTGGTTTTTCTTTTTCTGGTTTAATATTACTTAGTTATTCTCCTACAAAATACAATAATTAACATACCTAAATGAGAAGCGAGCGATGAAAGAAACCGTAAAACGTAGTTGCTTTCAACGTTCTGTCTAACGTTTCAAGATAGTGAATGTAGATGTAGAGACGGTGAATGTCATTCTGATGACGCGCAAGGTTACTGTGGCTTAATATTAATTGTTTCTAAAATATCTAAATCTTAGATTATAGTACTAAACTAGTAATAAACATAAACAACACTCGGCTAGTCTGGTAATAGGCCAAATGGAAACTAAACACAGTTGAGGGTTTGCCACATCGTCTCGGAAATGATTTATATATATATTTGAAACGTATTAGCGATTCTATATCTTTATTAATTACTGCTACCGAAAGATAACAAAAACAAAACATTTGCATTATTTTACAGCAAAGTAATTTAAACCTTGTGTCTTGTAAGTCGACGCTAATACAATAATAAAGCTGATTGGGTTCTCGTATTGAATTATTCATGTTGTTTTGTTACGTATGTTTTTTTCATGGTTCGTAAAAGTATGACGAATTATTGCCTGTCTATACCTAGTACCTATCTATAAGAGTAACGTGACTGACAGGCAGACATTGAAACAGTCTAAATCGATAGAACTAGATACTTGAAATTTACCCGGAATATTACTTGACGGTCATAGGGGTGCACAAAGAAGGGATTTTCCGAATTTCCCACGGAAGTTTTTATTCTTTCACGGGAGGAAGTCTCAGGCATAAGTTAGTTTAGACAATATTTATAACATGTTGAGCAAATGGAGTATATTTTTCTACAAAGTTATCATATTATTTATGAACATTATCTTCAACGATCGATAACTTTCTTCCTTGAAATGATTTACATCAATTACGTTAAATAATCTAGTAAAAATAGATAGTCTTGTATCGCAAAATTGGTGACTAATAAAATTTATAGCAGCTGCTGGAAAAAAGAACTTTACTATTTCATAATTTTATGGTGTTAACACCATTAACCCCTCATATGTGGGAGCCAAAAAAGTACTGCATTCTAGTCACATCTATTTTAATAGACACAAATTCTGCTGATTTATATAAAAATGCATTAAATACTTAATTTTTGCACTGATCAGTGCTTAAACATTCGAAGGGATAAGCAGTATTAGGCAGGGATCAATATAAATACGTAGATAAAAAATAAACACCCATATGAGCTGGTGCCGCTGATATAATGCTTTAAAGGTTGTCGCACACATAACCGCTCGGCACCGTATTGGCGCCGCCTCAACTCGAGCCGTCCAGTATTCTTTGTAAGAAATTCCATACTGTAACGAACACATATCGGCATCGGAACAGCATCGCCTCGCCTCTGCACAGGCTAGTAATCCGTAAGCGGCGCGCGGGTAACTTGTCCGGCTGCTGCCGCGATTGCGTCTCGCCGCCGGAACGGGAACGGCGCGCAGCCCTCCATCGTTCCCCCCGCGAGAAATGACCATCATCGACTACCAGCTCTAGCCGCTACTAGCTTTAAGCGCGCTGTCGCCCAGCCGTAGGCGCGATGTCATCTAGCCGCAGCCGCGCGGGCACCTCGGAGGTGCTGAGCCGTTTCCGTTACGTGCTTGCGTATGGTTGACGCCTGGTTGACGGCGAGCCGATGAGGTGAGGCGGTGCCGAGCTGTTACGTGTGCGACAAATAATCCGTCACCGATGTAAGTGTTTGATGAAGATGGTCTACCATCATTTGTGATGTATGTTTGTGGTGTTGCAGATAGTGTTCTTCCTGCTGTCGATGTGCGTGTTCTGCACGGTGGCGTGCGGCGTGTGGGAGTGGCTGGTGGGCCGGCACTTCCAGGCGTACCTGCCGTGGGACACGCTCGTGCCCACCGAGCCAGCCTCGGGCGCCGTCGTCATCGCCTTCCTCGTATTCTTCTCCTACGCGATCGTCATGAACACTGTTGTGCCTATATCGCTATACGTTTCCGTCGAAGTGAGTATTGTTGATTAGCTTATTCGTAAAAAAAAAAACTATCCGTTCCAGATCTTATTTACGTAGATTGAATTTTATTTTTGGTTTATCCGGATCCATGGACCGAAACATTTGTATTCCCTAAAAAATAATTGCAGGAAAACGTGGTTAGCTTTTCCTGCTCAATTCCGAAAACTGGGCGTTTTGTGGTCAAACATTTGTTTTGTTTTCATTTGGGACACTGGTGACGTAATAAATTATTTTAGGTTTTTTTTCACAAAAAAAACTTTAATTTCTCGATAACCGTGAGATTTGCCATAATGGTAAATGTGGTTAAAAAGGTTTGTAATGATAATGACCCATCAGCTATCCCTGAAAGTCGCTAAAAAAATCTGGACAAATAACAAACCCATAATTTGATTCTGGTCACCTAGCGAGTTTACTATCAGATATTCGTTGTTGTTACAGGTTATAAGATTCGCGCAGAGTTTCCTCATAAATTGGGACGAGAAGATGTATTACGAAAAAACCGGTACCGCGGCTAAGGCGAGGACGACCACGCTGAACGAGGAGCTCGGTACGCACTTGATACTTCAATATCATATCAACTTTCGAGAATAATTATCAATCAGGAGAGTTTATTTTTGTGTTGTTTTTAGGTCAGATTCAGTACATTTTCTCGGACAAAACGGGCACTCTGACGCAGAACATAATGACGTTCAACAAGTGCTCGATAGCGGGCGTCTGCTACGGGGACGTGGTGGACGAGAGCACCGGCGAGGCCATCGAGCTCAACGAGGTACCGCACGCGACACCTCTCACTCTCTTATTGAATTTAATATATTTTATATCTCAAGTATAATAAGACCGTAGTCGAGCACTTCATCCTAGAAATCACAAGCATGTAGGTTGCGTTCATTCAGTTGTTGCAACACCACAGCAAAACAGCACGACCTAAGCGTTCACAGTTTTGTTTTGCATGAAGTTTGGATTGTTTTGATCATCGAAAAGTTTGATACATTTTTGAGTGATACAGATTGCGAGTTGAAATGTTTTTGTCCTCGTCCCGTCTAGCTTTGGGGTAATGTATTGTCCGAACGTAACCCGTGTGAATCGTTTGAGTTTACTTTGTTTTCGTATCCCCGTTCGTGCATGTGCACACGTTTTACGATATTATTTGTGTTCATTCACGGTCGCGTCCACGGGCGATCTTTCACAATATTTTAGTCACAATACAGTCCGCCATTCACCTCTCACGAGATTTTTACACTTATTTGCATGCACACACGATGCGACCGCGTTTAGTTAATTCACAGTAATAAAAGTCGAGTTATCGAATCACTAGACAGTCTCCGCAACGAAGGGGCCCGGGTTTGGATCGCTGTCTCGCAAGCTAGAGTGCCTCGCGCTCGTTAAACTGAAACGTATCGGCGTTAATCACGATGAAGCGTCAGATCAGGGTTGTAAAGCGAGCGTCAATCAGTGTTTAATATGAGATGATGTAGCGGAGGCAGGTTCGCGAGTACTAGGGCGGCATAAATAGTGTGAGTTGTGTGCGGGCAGCGGTCTGCGGCGGGGGCGCGGGCGGCGGGCTCGGCGTCGCGCGCGCGCCTGCTGGACCAGGAGCACGAGGCGGGCCGCTCCACGCCCGGCGCGCGCCGCCAGCCGGACCGCGCGCATGTACGCACACACCGCTCCCCCCCCCCCCCCCCCCCCCCCACACACACACGTACAAACACATACTCACTACAATAATACCATCAGGCTTACGCCAACCTTTTATGTCAAGCTGCCGGCACGTAGGCGGACGACGATTATGTCAGGTCTACTCCGCAGTAAAAAATTCGAAATTCGTTTCGTGCCATTTGGCTCACAATTATAGGAGAGTAAGAAGAACGGTATGACGCGAACTTTAAATTTTGGAGTAGCCCGGGATGGTTAGAAACGGTCGTACATTCATTCGGTGTGAATGAATTCGTACAGTTAGACTTTGATATCGCCTCAGGCCGCCTCCAGTGCTGGCAGCTAAGGAGAGTCCTTTGTCTACCTACTTGGCTCCATTGGCGTGAGATCGTCTACGATGACATGTCATGTACTAACCAGGGAATCGAATCAAATTAGTGAAAGTAACTTGTTAAAATAAAAATAAAACATGGATATTCAGTTTTTGGTATAAAATTCCCTAGTAATCAGGATCAACATCTTATCTTAAGTATCTTGTTGTTATTAAGTCTTCTAAATTTTTTTTATATTAGCACTGACTTATAATATGAGGGGCTTGCCATGTTGTCCTAGGCTTTCTCTAGTCTGAGTTGACGCATCAACAATTTGGTAATACAATTTTGACAAATACTTGTCATACCGCCATTTATATTAATTACCAAAAGAGTCACGAATTCAATTTTTTTTAATTAAAATTTCCGACTCTCTTTTGGAACTTCTGATCGCATCAGTCACGTGTGATTTCAAAGCGGTGCGTTCTTAAAAGTGATCCCCTTTCATTTCAAACTCAATAGATATTATTATAGTTTACGATCACTTGCGTCTTTTAAGGCACTGGTCCCACCATCGACGATGAGCGAGAAGTATAGCTAGTTGTCGCTGGCTATTACTAAAAAGGAGAAAGTCCTCGCCGGCGTTGTGAACAGCCAACGATCCACTATAAATTTATCTGTCTCTTTTACGGGATTTGCATCATTTGTTCGTTATAGTTAATAGCTTCCTCGCCCTTGGTGGGACCAGTGCCTTAGGGAAGATATAAGTAGCGGAAGTCACACCTGGCTCTGAATGCTAGTTATAATTTTATCGACATGTATCGGCATTTACCAATCGGGCTTACTGCTCTCGCTGTATGGGCCGAGTGACTGCTCTCTTTATGTTGCCTTGCCCACGGAACAGAAAAAACGACAGAAGGCATCAAACATCAGTCCCACTTATTACCGAAACTGTTTTCGCCGGAATTTCATACAGCGAAAATTTGGTGGTAGCTTCATTTAAAAAAATATATATTATTTACTTCTAAACCGACAATATAAGTCGGACTTAAGACTACGAAGTTTTTACAATACTGTGACAAATGAGTCTACTATATAAAGAGACACAAGGGGTATATTTAAAGTGTTATAAAACGCATAACGTGAACATTCGAAAAAGTAAATTTGACACTTATAATTGGATAGGTCGATTCTTGCCAGCTAACCTTATATTCTTAAATGCTTCATTTGTAATTTTTTTTGGAGAAAAATAATACAACCATGCTAATCGATGGTACGAAACTTCTTGCATTTTAAAGTAGTACAATGGGCCATAGTTTGTATAAAATTTGATGAATTTCATGATAATGCCGGAGCCATAAGGTTGCAATAAAACTGTTGCGAAACGAGCGTTATTCAAGCACCGCGTAGCCTTCATTTGGTCGAGGTTTTCGTTGACATGCAGTTTCTTCTTGTTTTTTCTGTTCCCGTGTCTTCGCCTCTGGCATGTCGATACACGGCTACAACATCTTTTTGAAGTCTTAAGAATACTAAGATTACACTGACATATACACTTGACAGTGATAATTACCTTCTCTATTGAGCCTGCATTTTGTTGGGCTTGCTCAAATAACTAAGGCAAAGTGAAAAAATACAATAAAAACGTTGAGTAAATATTTGGTTCTTTGAGCAAACATCAGTATGCCATCCACACCACAATTCATAGTAGTATCGTCGTTCTTCTATTTCTTTTGTGGAATGGTTTTTAGGCTAACATCTGTCACTTTCTACAATTTTCAGTATTTAATACCATTAAAAAGTATTTTAGCTAGGTGTAAGAATATACACTTCCGAATCCTCACAAAACACGTAAACCTACATATGGGCTAGCCTCTTGTACGAACTAATCAAACTAACAAAACCCGCCTGACCAGATACCGTAACTCTGTTTGTGAATGTGTAAATAGTTGTTTCTGTTTGTGTTGCATGCTGGGCTTTGCATCGTGTTGGTTTTGTAGAACGCTTATTTGATTTACGATTTAATCTGTATGCATTCGGTGAAGTCGGCTCCACACGTTGTTCGTTACGGCGTCGCGCCGCGCTGTAATATCGTCGTGCCTGCCCTTTGATATCGGGGATTAAATTGCACCGCACCGCGCCGCCGGCGGCTCAACGTTTGGAGCCGGGTTAATGGGTAAACAAATATACGTTAAACGATCTCCCCGATCGGTATAAAGTTTATTGTATTTCTCGTATACCGCCTTCCCACTATATAATTGTCATTAATACTAAATTACGGTTTCAAAGTGAATTCCCTATAGGTGTACGTAAATCACTAATCGAGCACACATCATGTTTATTAAGATAGTTGAACGTAGATTTGTTTAACGTTTGGTGTAAGCCTTGAGCGCACGATGATGTCAGCTGGCCGCTAACGTTGTGCGCGTGGAGGCGGCGAGTCCTGTGCGTTACGATGTGACCTTCCCGCAGAGAATACAGCCGTTGGACTTCTCGTTCAATCCGGAGTACGAGGCCGACTTCAAGTTCTTTGACGGCACTTTATTGGACGCGGTGCGCAGCGGCGACCAACACGTCCACGACTTCTTCCGTCTGCTGGCGCTCTGTCACACCGTCATGCCCGACCAGAAAAATGGACGACTCGAATATCAGGTCGGTGAACTTTTCTTATGATACTCTTGTGTGATGAGAAGTGAGGAACCTATTTGATATATTTTGTGTTTTAGGCCCAATCACCAGACGAGTCGGCATTGGTATCTGCGGCTAGAAATTTCGGTTTCGTGTTCAGAGAACGCGCGCCTAATAGTATTACTATAGAAGTAATGGGTCAAACAGAGGTGAGGTAGACGACTGCTTATGATAATTTTAAAGTTTTCTGGACATGAATATTAACTTGTTTTTTTTTGTTACAGGTGTACGAATTGTTGTGTATATTAGATTTTAATAATGTTAGGAAAAGAATGTCCGTGATATTGAGGAAGGATGGTGAAATTAGGTTATATACAAAAGGTGCTGATAATGTAATATATGAGAGGTTAAAATCAAACCAGACGAGGGTGAAATCACAAACACAAGAGCATTTAAATGTAAGTAAACATTATATACATGTTATTATCGAGTTACTTTGACATCTGTAATCTTGCCGATTTTTTCATGTAACTGTTTTCTGAAGGTCGCGTGTGCAGGCGATTATGATCAATAAAGTGTTGTTATGTTTGGTAGAAATTCGCGGGCGAGGGCTTGCGGACGCTGGCGCTGGCGTGGCGGCCGCTGGAGGAGCGCGGCTTCGCGGAGTGGAAGCGCCGCCACCAGGTGGCCGCGCTCGCGCTGCACGGCCGCGACGAGCAGCTCGACGCCATCTACGAGGAGATCGAGACCGACCTGCTGCTGCTCGGTACACAACCAATGCCACTATAAAATACTAACCCGAATCTCTAGAGATTTTTTCTTTTCAGCTTTGAGATAAACTAGACGCGAAACAGAACTCCTAACCTTTAATTCGTAACAATACACTACAAAAGAGACTCGGCTGGTACTAGACAGATATCAAATCTCTGTTCTATTTCGTGATCCCATCAGATTCATCATTGGTAGAAGTGTTGAAATGCTAATTAATGTTTTTGTATGATGAACGTAATTAATCAAAATCTCTCTTTATAGGTGTAACAGCCATTGAAGACAAACTCCAAGACGGAGTACCAGAAACGATAGCAAATCTTAGTATGGCCGGCATTAAAATATGGGTACTGACTGGTGATAAACAAGGTAACGAGACAATTCAGCATTGACTTGATTTTCAATCTTGATCTTGAATCCAAAGTCGCCTCCTCGTGGGTGAAAGCATTACGTGTTTAATAAGTGTAAATGGTGTTATATTGCAGAGACGGCCATCAACATCGGCTACTCGTGCCAACTGCTGACGGACGACATGGCGGAGGTGTTCGTGATTGACGGCGCCGCGTACGACGACGTGGACCGGCAGCTGGCCAAGTGTCGCGACTCCATACGCGTCGTCAACACCTTCCTGCCGCACGGTCAGTACAACTATACCACAGTGGCCCGCTACAGGCCATCGCCATTGTGTAATGGTGCATGATGGTGAACAATTGTTAGGCACGTGGTGCGCAAGGGCAATGACTTACACAGACCGTAAAAATGACGGCTAGAGACTTCTAAATTGTCAACACACTCTCAATTGTCACTGGTAAATCGTGTTAGTGGGCAGTGGTAAAATAACGAGATGACGACTGGATATATTTGGATTGTTTCTGCATCCTTATCACGTATTGTTAGACTTTATTATACTAGTATTTCATAGTTCTTCAAAACGTTCCTCCTTGTTTTAAGCGGAAGTTTTATAAACATAGAGTAGCAAGTGCATGTTGTACCAGTAGGTTAATGTCCTGTTTGTTGTGTGCTGCAGGTGCGGCGGAGGGCGCGGCCAACGGCGGCGCGGCGGGCCCGTCCCCCGGGCGCGCCGCCAACGTCAAGCTGAACGCGCCCGCCGTGTCCGTCGTCACATTTAGGTGGGAACATAACACGGTAGCACACAGGTAGAGAGACAAAGAGCTACACCTTGTATATCACCGCCTTTACATCTCATGCTCTCCTTGCCTGACTGGATATCGTTTTCGTGCCTCCGAGGCGGTTCATACGCGATAGTATCGGTTGGTATTCGGCGTCAGGACCCTTACGCGAAATACATACGTGCGAGCGAAATCGAAATGCGACTATTAAACTTAATATTTGATTGTCTTTATCTGTCAATTTGACATTTGCCTTTTCCACGAACAGAAAAAGTATTATAAGGGGATAACGGTTTATGTGTTTTTTCTTAAAGAAATAGAATTTTTGTTATAAATCTAGTCGTATGAACCGCCTTAATGCTGAATGAATCGCAATAGTTTTATAATACACCTCCATGATTTCTGTGGATTGAAATTAAAATATTGATGAAACCTTGTTCGATATGCTTTTGTTAAAACATTAGACTGTAAAGACTAAAAACATATAGACATGGAATAAATGTTGTTGAGTCCTTTCTGATAAAAATAAATTTGTTGTGCTACTCCGTAGCCACTGATGTGTTTGTTCATCTCTTTTATGTTATTTACTTAAAACGTTTGCGATACATCCCACGGTTGACATTGTGTTAGTGCGCATTTGTGAGTCTAGTAACCTGTGCGTAGTTGAGCTGTCGGTATTGCTTTCAAAGTTTTATAATAAATATTTGTAAACAATTTGCTGTATTATATAATAATACAATATGCATTGTTTGTCTTTTGGTATACATGTTGTTATTATCTTATTTATGTAAAGTATACTGTATCAATTGTGCCTATTATGAAGCATTTTATGAATTTTTGTAACATTGATTAAAATTAATAAATTCAATCAAGATAGCCAAAAGTCTGCCTGAACTTTAAAAACATAATGCAATGGACTGATTCACTCTAGTACAGTAATGAACTTTTATTGATGTAGCTGACATGACTCGTATTTTTTTTCCAGCACTGTCGTACTAACCCTCACCACCGCGTGTCATATCGCACAAATCTTGCGAGACCCTCCTGCCATTTTGGTGATATTCGCTTGCTGTTTTTATTTTTATGACTATGTTATTTCAAGTCGCAGAACCCTATAATATCCACAGATTGTTTCCCCTTATATGTGAGCGTTGTTCGATTTGGCAGAGGGTCCGGTCTGTCCTATCTGCTCCGATCACCCTGTAAGAGTGCTCTTTTTCTCTTTAACCTGAACGTTATTTCTTTAACCCACACGTACCCTAGACGCTCGTAACACTAATGTAATAATGAACATTTAACATGCCCTTAGAATAGTCGAGCGTGAAGTCCAGTTGTAGTATGATATTGTGTGTATTATTATAGTGTGTGGGGATGCGAAGCCTCGTGTTGTGTGTGCGAGGTCGTATTTGATATTTATTTACCATTTCGCATGTCCCGAAGCCGTAGTCAACATGCCTACTAGCCTTTAATACTACTCTACGCGAACGAAATTCTATCCCTCTCTTACGCGCAAGTCTATATGCAAGAGTAGGATAGCATTTTTCTCGCGTCGTCTGGAGTTAAAGCTTGTAGGAAAGGTCTCCGGGCGCTGATATTTTGCATTTTGGAAGTTTTGATCTCCTCCACAACCGTACTCGACGTATTCAAATAGAATATCGACTAGTGAGAAAAACAAAAACAGCTGAACTGAGTTGGATTAAAGTCAGGTGTACTTTATTCGTTCTTCTTATTCACTTGTGCGGTTGAGACAGGAGGTCAAACGACCAGTTATTTATGGGATACATAACAGATATGCTGCTACGATTGGCTCTTCCAATTATTGCTTTATTGTTTTGTGTTAAAAATTGGTATTTTTATGTTGAATATACAAACTACATAACCTAAGGCCTGCTTACTAGATGGGAACTGTTAAAGTATACAATGCCGTTCGTCAATGTACTATTTTTATTAAAAAAAAGGGCTTCCTTGCTGACGATATTAAATATATACTCACAGCTTAGACACAGCTGTGGTAATGACAAAAAAAGAACATTTGTTTTCGATGAAAGTAAAAATAGAGAAGAAACCTTTGCGACGCATTTCAATGGTGCGTGTGAAATTGTCGATTCCCACTGGGTCCGTGTAATTATGAAAACTTTAGATCGTATCTGTGCGATATGTTAACAAAGTTGGAGAAGTGAGGTAGTAGTGGCAAGTTGTGGACGTGCGCTGTGTTGCAGCAACGAGTACGCGGCGGGCGGCGCGCCGGCCTCGGCCGACTCGCACGAGCACGGCAACGACGACTCCAACGGGTTCGCCATCGTCATCAACGGCCACTCGCTCGTGCACTGCCTGCACCCCAAGCTGGAGGAGAAGTGAGCGCATCACCCAATGTTGATCAAATCCTATCCTACTAATATCATAAATGCGAAAGTTTGTGAGGTTGTGAGGATATATTGAGGTTTCTTTACTCTTTCACGATGTAACGAATAGATTGGTTAAAATTTGACCCAGACATAGATTATAGTATGTGTAAAAAGCATTTTATTCCAGTAAATTGCGTGATTCCCACAGGATAGCGATAAACAAGTCATTTGCAGACGAAGTCGACGGGCGACAGCTAGTCTTATCATAAATTACTGGATAAGTCTTCTAATAAGTTACTTCTGAAAGGCATGGAAACCGACAATATTATCGTGTGATCACAGAATATTGATGCGTATCGTAGCGAGTCCGGTCGTTTTGAAATCCATGATCCTATATTGACGAACCAGTATCACGCTAATATTGACAGTCTAATCCATACCATTCCTGTGCCGCGGCGGGGCAGGTTCCTGGAGGTGGTGCTGCAGTGCCGCTCCGTGATCTGCTGCCGCGTGACGCCGCTGCAGAAGGCCATGGTGGTGGAGCTCATCAAGAAGGCGCGCCGCGCCGTCACGCTCGCCATCGGGGACGGCGCCAACGACGTCTCCATGATCAAAGGTACATCGACGCTTCCACTGTTATGAGGAACAGAGGTTTCAAAATGATAAACGGGGTCACAAGTACAAGTCAATGTCAAAAAAAACCTTTTGTGGCCATCATAGGTACATTTATTTACAAGAAAACTTAAATAATTTAAACTTAACTAGATCTAGAATCTAAAAGTATCCACCAGTACCGGTCTCGACACATGCTGGAGATAATTACCAGCGCTGGTTCTCAGCCCGGTCCTTCTCATATCATACAAAATACAGAATGAAACGATCACAGTCCATTAAGAAATAGTACGTTTGCAAACGAGCCGTCTCACGACGAGCGTCAACAGACCTCGACCTGACATCCGGCAGCATTTAACATCACATCATTTACTTATAGTTCTTTTTTTTGTTTGACCATTACTAATGAAGTGTGTGTGTGCAGCGGCACACATCGGCGTGGGCATCTCGGGGCAGGAAGGCATGCAGGCGGTGCTAGCGTCGGACTACTCCATCGCGCAGTTCCGCTTCCTGCAGCGGCTGCTGCTGGTGCACGGCCGCTGGTCCTACTTCCGCATGTGCAAGTTCCTGCGATACTTCTTCTACAAAAACTTCGCGTTCACCGTGTGCCACTTTTGGTTCGCGTTCTTCTGCGGGTTCAGCGCTCAGGTGAGTCGGCGTTCCATTTCGAATTACTATAACCGCTTTGAAAATATTTTTATAGTAGAAATGCGGTAGAATGGTCTAAATCTCTATTTAAAACGTGCCACACGTTTGACGATTAACGATAGCGGTTGTGGAGTGTTCAGCGTAAAGGATTCTTATGAACTCGAACACATATATCACTTTGAATAATGATGCTTCAAGCATCCATAACATAAGAGGTTATTTGACGTTTTCCCTCCGTTTACGTTTAGCCACAATAGAGACATCTTTTTCCAGGCAGATGTTATGCTTGCTGAAGTCCGAGGAAAGAGAGCAGTAAAAGAAACTTCGTTGGTACGGTGTGGATCAAGATAAGATCTAAGTTGTTTTTTTTTTTGTTCAGACGGTGTTCGACGAGATGTTCATCTCGGTGTACAACCTGTTCTACACGTCGCTGCCGGTGCTGGCGCTGGGCGTGTTCGAGCAGGACGTGTCGGACGCCACCAGCCTGCAGTTCCCCAAGCTGTACGCGCCCGGACACACCTCGCGCCTGTTCAACAAGACAGAGTTCATTAAGTCCACGCTGCATGGTTGCTTCACATCACTCGTGCTGTTCCTTATACCCTACGGTACGTATTTCAACTTCCGCTAGATGCCGGTAGTATTCTTGAACGTGCGTCGTAGTCGTTGATGTAGAGTTGTAAAAGTTAAGAACGAGGAAGAGGGGTAGAGGGAGTTGGAACGTGGAAGAACATTCGGATAGGGGGCGGCCGCCTTAATAAATCTGATCTCTCTTAGTTTGGGACTAGGTCAATTGACACCAATCCTGAATTTTGAGGCAAAACTTATAATATGGGTGCTAGACAACGAAAAACGAATAAACACACCTATGATAGAAAAATACATTCGAGACTCGAAAACAGACATTCGTATTTTTTATACTTAATTTATCTGCCTGAAACGGGAAGCGAACCCGGAACTTGCTTCATAGTCAGGTTCTCTAACCACCACACATCCGGACGTCAATTGCTGGCATGCATTATTACGAGGTGGAATCTGTGGACGCCGGAACTATTTCTCCCGTTCTCCAACGTTGTTTATCTAAGTTGAGTTCATCGAGTCCAAACTGCACGGATTTTTTATATCCCTTGTGCTGTGTCTCATACAGTACATGCTCAAAAATATACGCACCTGCACTTGCACGACAGATAGTCTTCGGACATGTTTGGTCCGTTTCACAAATTGTAACAGTATACATTTTATGTTTTAGGTACCTACAAAGACGGTTTGGCACCCGACGGCAAGATTCTATCAGACCACATGCTTTTAGGAAGCGTTGTAGCTACCATTTTAATTATTGACAATACAACACAGGTAAGAGCATGCTGCAGTACTTTTTATAATATAATACACGAACTCCAATAATCCTTGTCACTTTTTGATAGCTTTACTTTTGGTAGATGGTCCAACAATATGTCCTCTTGTTTGGTGTGTCCTAATATTTATCTCTGTAAGAATGAAGCACCAGTCTCATTTGCAAGGGGTGCTGACATTGTTTGTGTGTGCAGATCGCGCTGGACACGACGTACTGGACGGTGTGCAACCACGTGACGATCTGGGGCTCGCTGGTGTCGTACTTCGTGCTGGACTACTTCTACAACTACGCGATCGGCGGGCCCTACGTCGGCTCGCTCACCGTCGCGCTCACGCAGGCCACGTTCTGGTTCACCGCCGTGCTCACCGTCAGTATAAGTGGCACTACTTAAATAATTATAATAGGCAAACTATTAGGCTTGGGTGTTATTTTTTAAAGAAAGCTTAGGAAAGGTGTCCTCTCAAGCTGGTTATGGACACAGTTCGATGATTACATAAGGCCATTACACATAAACGGATAACTCACGTATAAAAAGTCGAGTACATAAGGCCATCTAGAAAGTCTGCAAATGTGTTTTTCACGATTTGTAGAAATTATGTCAGTGAAAGGAAATCTTTTTTTTAGCATGATTATAAATTACACTAGTGTCCTAATTCATAGTTAATAGTTTTGGACTCAGTTGCATCGTATTCATTCAACTTCACAGATTTTTTTTTTTGGAAGACGGAGTCTGTAGTACACGTGCGAGACGGCTGCGTCAGTGTGGTTCCACTTCCTTACGATTTCTGTTCATCGATATGGATGTTTACAGAGTAACGCCCGGTTTGATCGACGATGTGTAATAATTAGGAACCGCTTGTGCGCAGATGATAATCCTGATGGTGCCGGTGGTGTCCTGGCGGCTGGCGTGGTCGTGGACGCGGCCCACGCTGGCGGAGAGGCTGCGCGCGCGCCAGCGCTGGCGGGAGGCCGCGCCCGCGCCTCGCACGCCCTCCGCGCGCCGCGCGCGCCGCTCCGTGCGCTCCGGATACGCTTTCGCGCACCAGGTACTACACGCGACACGCGTGGACGCGGCCACGAGATTTGATATAAAAACGCTGACGCATCAAATCTCCTCTCTCAATCACGGTACTCGCTTTGATGATATAGCCGGAGTACTGATCGCCTCCGTTCGTCTTTTTCCAGGAGGGCTTCGGCCGGCTGATCACGTCGGGCAAGATAATGCGGCGCATCCCGCACGCGGACGCGGCGCTGTCTGCGCTGGCGTCGCTGCCGGGCAAGTTCGTGGCGCGCGGCTCCCCCCCCGCGTCGCCCGCGCCCGCGCCCGCCTCGCCGCCCGCGTCGCCGCCGTCGCCGCCGTCGCCGCGCGCGCCCAAGCAGGACCTCGACTCCGTGGACTTATGAGCGCCGCCCGCCGGCCCCGACGAGCGACCTCGCGCGCCCCCGCCGGTCACAGTATTAGCGGAACGTGACGAGACGCCGGCTCGAACTTAGTTTGCTAGTGGACGCGCGACACCACGTATTTTGATTGACGATGAACGCCTTGCCATTTTTGCAGTAAGAGTCAATGTTTTTGCAGATCTACGACTGATCGAAGCTGTAAATATGACGTTGCGTAGCCTGCGAGCGCAGTTCTCGTCGCCTCTGTTCGGTATTAGCCGCCCGGCGGCGATCTCGGGGGAGTCCCTCTTTTGTACTTTAATATTTATTTAGCGCCGGCGCGCCCGCGCGTCTCCGCTGTCGTTAAGTGTAATTTCCTTAAAAAGACGAAATGTACAATATAATACCTAGAGCGAAGTTTGTAAATACTGAGAAAGTTACAAACGAACCATAATTTTTTAAATAGACGGCATAATGTCGTCGCAACTCATATTGTGATAATGTTAATAGATTTAAAATTCGTATTATATTATTACCTATATTAAATTATATTTGTTGATCGAGAGTATATATTGATAGATATTTATTACAGTACATACTAAGATTACTCTTTTATATCAGAAGCGTAGTTATTGCGCAGTTTGTTTCCCGGCCCGGCAGCTAGTGCCCGGCAGAAGCACTCCCGATCGGTTAAGCTATAATTGTGTTAGTTTTGAAGGACATTCGCAAAGTATTAGAAAACGATTAGTCGTAAAGTGTCACAAAACATTTTAATATCATATTATGACAATTCTCCAATCGGCATAAATATATTTTTTCACATGGATTTCTTAAGTTTTGTACTAATTTTCCTTAATTTTGTTAAAAAATGTTTGTTGATTTTACTTATGGGCTTAATGTTTTCAAATGCTGTTTGATTGTTGTCTACGTGTCCGAGACCTTAGTAAAATGTGCATTTAAAACTTAACATGACCAATTACGCAAGCAGTAAAGATGCGACATTACGATACAAGTGGAAGAACTTTATTCATTATTATTGTTGTGCCAAAGTGACCTTACAACTAATGAACCTAATTTTGATGGGTCGGTTAATGGAGATGCATGTCCCAAGCCTTATAATGAGGGCAACCATCACTTGAATTCTGACCACCATCGCGGCACCGCTGTCTTCTGTTGAGCTGCTGCTGCTGAACGTGAAATCTGATTTTACAGCCGTGTTCTCATTTACCAACAGTATTAAAATATATTATGGAATTGACGAAATTTTGACTTGTAGTAGGTTTTACTCTCATCTGATATGATACCGCAAACTTTAGTGAACAAATTCGTAATATATGCGCCTTCCATTTTAGCTTATGTCGCGCCTTTTCTGCGTGCAAATTGAAACAAGAATTTGCTTTGGAATCGATTTTATAATAAAAAACAATTCTTATCAGTAGTTGTTTTATTCCTGCTTGTGTTAAATTTTGTACTCGGAAGGAAATATGGTATGTTGTAAGTATACAGTACGTAAATTTGGCTATGGGTGGTGGCGAAATAAAGTTATTTGTATTTGTATTTGGTCCACCTAAATTGGTCCACCCAGAAAAAATGCAGGCATTATTTCAAATCACTGATTATTATTTAAAAATAGGTTAGGTTAGCTAGGTATCTTCATTTCCCCGAAGGGCAAAATACCCAGAGAAAGGGGCTCCGCCCTTGGGCGGAGCTCTGTCGAAAACCAGTTGGACATTGTAGGAGGACCACGACCACGACCCGTAGCCGCGTAAATTAACGAGAAACATACTTTCAAACCCCTTAAAAGCCGAGTCGAGTTTAGTATTATACAACAACCATACGGTGCTCGTTAATTTACATAACATAACTAAATTAAATGAAGTAAGTCTTCCTAAGCTATTCAGGAACTTTACGTGTGCATGGAAAAAATTAGATGGCAGTATTGTACTCGGGAGCTAAGAAACCGGGTCACTTTTCATATAACTTTCGACTGGAAGTAACCTGGTTTCTTTGCTCACGAGCATATTCTAATCAAACGATTCAATTCGCGTCAGCCCTCTTTTTAAAATGCAATTTAATCGACATTACATCGAAATGAAAAATGATAAAATATTTAAAGTACACTAGGCCCATAACCTGAAGAATTAAATTATTGAATTAAATCGTGTGGCTGTACCGTAAGAAGAATGACAGTGACAATAATGTTTTAAACATAGTTATTTCGTTAGGTAGACTTAACGTTACAAATAAAAAGCTATAATTAAATTAAAAACTAATCTTAAAATACAATATTTAGAAAAGGAGAGGCCGCCGTGGCATAGTACCACAAACACTGGCAGCATTCCTTTGGACAGCGATGCTAATAAGTTGTCCAAGGAAACTGCCCTCTCTGCAGTCACCCGTAGTGTCTATTAGCCTCTTCGTAATAGATAATAATTATGAATCAATCGTAGCTTCCCCTAATCGTATGATTACTTTAAGGGTATAGTATAGGTACTGATACGGAACTTAGCATACGAAAGGAAAGGCTTAAGAACAAAATATCAGACTTGGCTGTCTGTACCTAGTTCCCTTTGCCTTTTCCTTCATGGTTGATTCCAATAAAGCCATACATAACACATAACCTCAAAAGACTTGCCCTGACTAGTGTTAGTGTTTCCGGCGTAAGCATTGTTTAGTATTTCTTGTATTGCACTTATCCAAATAAAACAAAAAATGAGTGAGAATTATCAAATCGTGCCCTGGTTTGATCGCAACGAGTGGTTAGAAGTTTACGACAGAATTTATTCAACATCTACAATTTTGAGTAAACAAGAAGCTCTTGAAATACTACTAGTATGGAAAACTAGATGTCCGTCTCTGCCAGCTGGTATAGAATCTACTCTTTCTGTACTTGAAGTTCATGTCCAAGATTCCATAAATGCAGTAGAAAATGATCAAGTACTGCGCCTGGCTTATTCCTCAGCAATAATGCGATTTGTAAATCACATGCTGGACGCTGAAATAGCGAAGGGCACAAGTTTGCATCAAGCAGCGAGAGTTTTAGGTGTCCCGGATTGGATAATAGATTTAAGGCATGACACTGCACATAATAATATATTGCCATCTATTGATATACTAAGAGAAGCGTCATTAATAAGTTTAGATTGGCTGCAAAGCAATTATTGGGACAAGCATAAAGAATTTATAAAAGATTACATAGTCTCTATGAAGGAAATTGATGACACAGATGGAGATAAAATTAGTCTGCTACTGAACTTTTGTTCTTCATTAAGTGTATGTGCTAGTCCGAGATGTAAAATAAAAAACTTAAATGACATAAAAGATAATAATATGCGAGAGGCAATAGTGACTGATGCGAGAGACCTTTTTGGTAGTATCTTGGACTTTTCTAACCTTAAGACTGTCTCAATAATGTCATTGATAAATCTGCTGAACTCCAATGCTAAAAAGCTGCTCAAGTCAAGGGATACAGCAGTCCATGTGAACAAGGCTTTAACTGGTGATGATTCACTCTTTCTTTCATCAGAACTTTTGAATTATCTAAGTGAATCAGACTTCTATACTAAAAACAAACTAAGTTCTCCATATGTTCAGTGCTTTGAAGTGCTTCTTACATTTCTACAAAGACATGATTTACTAATGGACTTTGTTTTGGAACTTATCAAACTAACTCAAGAGGATGATAAAGATTGCCACAAGCGTAAACTTGCTGCTCTCTGGGTATCAGAAATATTACAGTCATTAAAGAAGTCCACCTTATTCAGCAATAAGATAGAAGGGTTAGTATTTGGTCTGATTTTGCCTTGTGCAACAGTATTAATTCAACTAATTCTGTTGTGAAACAGAGTAAGGTAAAGGTACCAGAGGAGTTCCACCTGAAACCTATAGTTGACCTTTCAAGGAAAGTTTTGAGTTCAAACTATGATCTTTTTATTCTAGAATCAATTAACAAAAGTGACCCAAGCACTCAAGAACAAAAGGCCTGACTGTTCGGGGCTAACTTCTGATGCCTTTACCCTATTTCACACCAATCAATGGACATACTTTCTATGAGCTGACAAAATATAATTCCTGCATATGTTTTGACATGCTGTCTTTGCACTGCTGTGCTTTGGTATGGAAAGCTGGTGATATTACTGGCACATTTTTTATGACATGGTGGCAAACAATGAGTAGGTCTCCTATACTTCTCTTATGGTTCATAGGTGGTGGTTCTTATTTACCAACAAGTGTCCCTTTTGCTTGTTTGCCACCATATTTCATGGGAAAAAAACTGGTTTTCTAGCAAACCTAAAATGAAAGTGTTGTTTTATTAAAAAAAATCAAACTTACTAATTAGTTACCGTGCTGCACATACCAAAACCAAGTTAAGTTAATATGTTGTTTCAGATCTACCCAAGATTTCACACAAAATAAGAAGAAGAAGGAATTAAGGCTGCTATTTAATCACTGGTTTCCAAATGAAAAGAACAGTGCACTGTTACTGGACTTGCACCAAATCATCCCAAATGAATGGACTGACATAAAATTTATCCAACCCATCATATCGGCTTATAACCCCTACCTTGTATATTTCATTCAAGATTTACTTGATTTAGTTAATCCAAGTATACCTAAAAACAATGTGGAAAAAATTTGTAAATTAGCAAAACTAATTTCGACACCCAATTTAAGTTCAGCACAACCTTCAACAAAAATATACACAGTTGATGACTTGCAGTCACATCAAGCAAGTAGTGCATTGGTTCAGGATCAGGACATAGATTCAGATTGCATGGAGGTGTTTGAACACACATCTGAGGTTAGATGTGATATAGTCACAGAAGATCAGTTCCAGAGTGGGATTTGGCAGAAAGCTTCTCATAGTTACAATTGGTCCATATGCCCCATTGGGGTTTTACCATGGCAAGTGCAAAACAGGACTTATGAATGTTAAAGGTTATCGCACACAACCGCTCGGCACCAGATCGGCGCTGCCTCACCTCATAGCCTCGCCGTCAACCAGGCATCAACCCTACGCAAGCTTGTAACGGAAGCGGCTCCGCGGCGGCGACTCGACATAAGCGCGGTGACGGCGAGTTGCCCACGCACTGCTAGCTTATGCCGAGGCGAGGCGTTGCCGTTCCGAAGCCGATAAGTGTGCGTTGCAGTATGGAGTTTCATACAAAGAATACTGCGTGGGTAGGGGTTGAGTGGGTGCCGTGCCGGCGCGGAGCGGTTTAGTGTGTGTCAATCATAAAGTTTTAAATAAAAATATAGTTTCCACAGCATTTTTTTATTTTTTTCATAGTTTGTATACAGTATAACATTTTGGTTACATTTCATTATATTGACACATTATAGGAGCCCTAACAATAAATTGAACAATATACATGTTATTAGTATATTACAAGTTTAACAATTACATAGGATGTTCACAGTCAAGTAGCATACAGAAATATGATACAACAAAATGTTTGAACGGCATAGTATTGGTCCTTAGCAAACACTAATCATACTAAATAATGTTATATGGTTTGTGTTCTACTTAATGGGATAATATTGAAGTAATATCATGTCAAATATACTTTAAAATCAGTTCTTACACAATGCTAGTGCCACAAGCAAGAATAGTCTTCTTACAGCAGAATGGCTAAAGCGCATTTTATAATTAATAATTAATTTTAAGTTAGACATGACATGATGTCTCGTAGTAGATATTGAAATATCATAAGGCGTAACATTACGTAACGGATTTCAACAACGACATTTCAACAGGAAGAGTAAAATCAAACTTTCTGTTGAATACATTCCCACAGAGGATGGAGTATATTCAACTGAAAATCACTTCGATAAAATTTTAAATTTGCAAATAGTTATCATTTTCTTAGGCACCTGAAGGGCATATAAATATTAAACAAAAGAATGATAGGCACTTTTAGAAACTAAATTGTTTACGTAAGAAATCATTTTAGCAGTTTTTTTTTTGATAAAATGGTACTTGGCTAAATCGCATTTAAATCTAATAAAATTATTTACAGTTAAAATTGCTAAAACTTAAATTTTAAAACTGATTCTTATTCTATCTATACACACTTCTAAAGTGTTCATAGTTTCTAATCGTAGCCACATTGCACAGGTATAATTCTTTACAAAATACATAACTTAGTTTAAAATGATCTATGAGTATGTTCCCATCCATAAGGTAGTTAAAAAAGTAGGAAATCTATGAAAATACCTAAACGAAACGTGGTATTTTCGCGACAGAGAAGTAGCAAAGACTGCAAATACAATAATAATAAGAAGTTCAATGTTAAATCAAGAAAATTTTAACCATTTGCATAGTTGTAAACAGAGTATAGATATTGTAAGGGCACTGAACAGAGTAGTTTCGCGGCACAACCCCATGATAACCCCCCTTACATATTTGCACCAATTGTTTTAACTTGCCAGT
The DNA here is from genome assembly GCA_949127965.1 of Pandemis corylana. Classification (NCBI taxonomy): domain Eukaryota; kingdom Metazoa; phylum Arthropoda; class Insecta; order Lepidoptera; family Tortricidae; genus Pandemis; species Pandemis corylana. The sequence continues at coordinate 5,997,685 of OX421866.1, read as the reverse complement.
TCAATATGTCCATAAGCACGTTAAAATTTGCCTGCGATATCAAGGACAAGGTTTAGGATATCTTGAATTGTTTTGTCGACAATCTATGCTAAGTTATAAAATAAGTCATTGCCGTGTGAGATTCTGAATGGATAGTAAGGCTTACTAAACATGTTATTTATTAAAGCATAACTAGACGTAAAAAAGCGCCATTCTGTAAATAATTGAGCTACATACCCTCGATCAAAGGTACATAAATATAAAAGACATACAATTTCGCAGATATATTCGTTGTATAGTAATGATAAGTATTTAGCTCCTAACTAATGAGAAAGCAGGTAAAATATTTGTGACTTAATAATAATTCAATAGCTTATTAATAGACAGTCTTTTAGATAATGAAGCAAAATAAAATAATATAAAGCAAGGTAGGTACATCAATGTCTCTTTGTAATATTTTGTTTGTGTATTGAATATGGCAACCTGACTGGAACGATGTCATGGTGGAAACGCGAAACTAAAACATTTAAAACAAATTAGCATGCTCGTTAAAAAATAAGAATTTACATAAAACAATTTAATTTGCAACTACAGATTTAAAACTATGCTAACTGCGAATAAAAATATTTTACTCTTAATTCTAAATGACGAAGGGGATTTCCATCACAATCGACTTGTAACAAATACAATTCAAGTAAAAAAAGGTTTCAGATAAGTTCGAAATATTTAATCATCTTTCTAAAAATCAAAATTGGCTTTAGATTTACATATTTACAGTCTGGAAATATATCATAAAATATAATGTCGCTGCAAAGATAAACATTGTACGAAAAATACTTTTCATAATTTATTTGGACACAGGTCGGACACAACGGCGGCCCGCGGGCGAGCGTCCCTATGTCCTATAAGCTCTTCTCTAACTACGCGGCTTGGCGAATGCGACTGTGCGACTTTGCGACACGCAATACGCATTGCGCAGTTCACCTTCGGCCGGAGACAAACTCTTCATATCACTTTTAAAGCAAACCAGTTGGACCTAAAATCATGATATGTGCAAAATTTGGAATGCTGCGTGATAACTTATTTCGTCAGTAAAGGAATGTTAAAAGTATTACCGCTTTTAAATTCTTGAAGAGATCACTATAACTATTTAAGTACTCGTCTAGATTATCTTCGGCCGCGCGTGAACCTACCGGCCGGCATGTGCTAACGATCGCTACGGCTCGTGGCTACGGCTTCGTTGGTCACATAGATTCAATTGGCAAGAATATAGTAACTTCAGTAACCAGCCGGAAACATCAATTTTTTTGAGGAATAAAATACCGAACACGAAGACATTCTGGTGTAAATACTCTAACAAACCCAGGAACCAAAGGATGGCCTGCCCGCTCGCAACGGAACGGGCGCCGTTTGAACATTAACTTATAAAAGACACAATGATCACATTTCACCGTACGCGTAAACATCAACACTAATGACTAACACACCGACACCCCAACCATAGCGCAAGGTACCACGGCAAGAATATTGATGCAACTGGTCGGATGAGTTTTTGTACACAACCTCCTATAGGCTTCCGATTTCGAATAGTAAACCTGCGGCGTTACTCTAGTTAACCACTAAAACTAAACAAAAGATTGCTTTTTGCATATTTGCACCATCATGAAGCGTCGAGCTCCTAAAAATCTTCATAAGAAGTTATCGTCTTGTAAATAGCAAACGGGGGCTCCGCGGCAGGCAGGAGCCCCATCTACGTAGGTCATTGTTGTGTAGACTCGCTCACCGATACGCGGCGGCGGCGGTTACACCATGATGGGGTCGTCCGAGGAGAGCTGTCGGTGCAGCAGGCGCTGCGAGCGCGCCAGCGACGCGGCGCCCGAGCTGAGGTCGTCCGTGCTGCCGAACTCGCCATCGTGGTCCGTCGCCGACAGCAGGTCGTCGTCCGACGTCGCCCTGCCGACACAAACACTACGTCAACCATACCCATACCATACCAACACAATACAAATAGCCATAAAATACACGTTCGAAACAATTTTCCTAACACGCTATGGATCTAGGCTGTCAAAGTTTTTGGTCCTGTCTCATTCATTTTATAGCAGATCTAATTAAATTTTAATGGCAGTGTATAGTTAACCCTTTGTCATAAAAATTATAAACCTTATACGTTTTGTCCGCTAAAGCAAATTTGTCAAAGTGACAGATAAAGACAATCGAAATTTAAAGCACTGGTTCCGCCGACGATGAGCCAGTAGCTATACCTACTCGGGAGCAAAGAAACCGGATTACTTCCCGTAGAAAGTTGTATGAAAAGTGACCCGGTTTCTTTGCTCCCGATTAATGTATAGCGAGTTGTGGCTAGCTCTTACTAATAGGAAGAAAGCTCCGACGGTGTGAACTACTATAAGTATATCTGTCTCTTTTACCGACACGGGATCTATATCATTTGTTTCATGAAAAAGAAAATAGTCGACAGCTAACTGCTTCCTTGCGCTCGGTAGGGACAGTGCCTAAAGGTGTTACCACACCAATCCCTCATTCGATGTCATCGATCAACATCGATCGATTACGATCGATTAGTGTGGTAGCTTTGGCTGATCGATGGATAAACTAATCGATCGACGTTGTTCGATACCATCGATCCATTGGTGTGGTAGCGTTAGTATAGTAGAAAGAAACTATCGATCGACGTCGACTGTTCCATTCTATCATCGATCGATGATCGACCGATTAGTGTGGCAACATCCTAAGCTTAACAAGCGATTGCAGATAAGGCGGAGATCTACATGGCTCTCTTAATTTAAGTTTTAAGTTTATATTTATCGGAACTCGATTATCGATAATCAGGTAAGCCATGTACCAGCCACATGCAAGAGTCTTGCTGTACAATTGAAGCAGTACACGTGTAGACGGTGCACGTTTTAATTTTATTTGACAATTCGATAATATACATAAAACTTGTCCAAAATAATTCAAACATAGTTACGTCAAAAATTGTTTAGACACACCGTTTTAAAAACTAGCAAATATATGCAGTCGACTACAAAATACACAGAGTGCCATAAGCGCTTCACCGGTGCGCAGTAATCAAAAAGAATAGTATTACGTGTCATTGTTTAGGTTAATTCGTCAAAGAATTGCAGTTCGCCGGCCGGTTCCTCTGCGTTTGTATCGAGTACTGAATAGTCCGACGCTGACGACAATCTTCTATAACAGCAGACAGGGATAGAGGTAGAGCCAAGAAGATGCGCAGGCTGCGGGTCACAATCCCAAACGGTCCTGAAATTAGTTGCAAATAGGAAAAAATCCCCGTACGACCGATATTCTTTCGAGTGTGGTGAGATCGTGTTACTGTGATATGTCATGAAAGAAAGTATTTGCACACACACTCCATTTTTCGCAACGAAACTTGAAGGATCTCGGGAAGATTATTCTCAGTCGATATATAAGCGGAAGCTCAGAGGCAGCATCAGCGGCGCGAGACTGTTGGAACAGCGGTCATGCAACATCGAGAGGTACGAAAAGCGACGCGGGTGTAAAACAATAACTTATTGGCACGATTATAGGCTCTTATGAACCTTAATTTTGTCGATCAACCGCATATATATGCTAGTAAACACAAACGAGACCTGTACAAAAAAATGTATATACGACTATACGTGTGACATTGGTTAGACTCTTAGAACCGTTAGAGACTTATTTATTTGTAAATATGCTTAAACGGAATTACAGTACAACATATATACACCCAGAAACTCAATAATTTCATAAACTAATACATACATACATAAATCACGTTTTTATCCCTTACGGGGTAGACAGAGCCTAAGGTAACAATACCTAAAGGCTACGTTTAGCATCAATAAAGATAATTAAATATTTCACTAATTTAAAAATGATCATGTAGATAGCTATCATCCATCATCACACAGTATCTCAAATTCATAGTACACAGTCAGCCATAAATCGTCGGGACTAAAAAAGGGAACAGAAAATTGAAAAAAAAAAAAAAAAAAGTGGCGCTCTAATTTCATTCCAATTTTTTCTATACACGGGCTTTTAGCGTATAAACGTTTTATTTACAAATGGATGATCGGATTTTTTTATTAGTAGTATTTCAGAAAGCATCAGATTATCGTAGCGTATGAAAGTGACATGACACATGATTATGAGAACGTACGGCACTGAGTGGGCATTTCAAGCCCAGATTTAGATACTATACTAGGAAAGGTGGGAACTTGTTATTAGGTGCAGTCAGCGCCATATAGTATAAAACATCCAAAGTTAACAAAAAGTTCGACACACCATACTATTTCTATGGTATATCGAACCATTTTAGCAACTGGGATGCTTCAAACTATATGACACTGACTATACATATATCAGTGATAATAAAACTAGTATAAATATTTATCAAGAAATATTTACAAAGTCATGGGCCGCGGGTTGTCCACCGCTGGGTTAAGACATGCGTTGTATCAGGTGAGCAGTGTTGTGGTACCTGATGAGCGTGGGCAGGTTGGAGGTGAGTATGGCCTTCTCCTTCTGTATCTCGACGATGTGCCCGACGAGCAGCTGCTCCTCGGGGCGCTGCGCGGCGCGCGGGGCCGCCCGCAGCGAGGACAGACGGTCCGACGCCGTGTGCGACGCGATGTCCAGCGTCGCTATGTCTTGCAGCATGCCGCGGACCTGGCATACATAAATCAAGTCTTTATCCCTTACGGGGTAGACAGAGCCTGAGGTAACAAAACCTAGAAACACAAAACCTCGAAAGTTGTGAAAAATTGTGCTGGATTTGAAGTACGAGTGGGTTGTACGAAAATTACGGCTCTAATTAATCTAGTCGACTTATCGAAAATGTAACTTGAGCTGTAGTTTTGTACCAAGTCACCGATTTCTACCACTTTCGAGTGATGTGCTTTCAAAAATCAGGCTCTAGCCCCTATTTCACTACTACAACAACAGTCGCTGACAAGTGACAATTCTATTTACGTTACAAACTCGAAAATAATCTACGTACGGTGCGGATCTTGTCGGTGAGGATGGCCTCGAGGCAGATGGTCTGGCGCGCGATGTCCTGCAGCGAGTCCTGCGCCGGCTGCAGCTTGTTGGTGCGCAGGATGCACGGCGCGAACACTATCGCCAGCGCGTTCGGGCCCATCCTGCAACAATTACGACAGCTGTTTAGTAAACGAACAACAAAAGACTAAACCCCAGGCCCGTTAAATGCTTATACGATTTTTGAAATGTTAAGTATGTTATCGAAAGATAAATTTGTTGAATTACACAACTTGAGGTGAGAGAATTTTAAAAAATGTGTTTACCTGTTGCTGTCCTCTCGCAACGCGACTCTCGCCAAGTGGAATATTAGCCTCTCGACGAGGTCAAAGTTGGGTTTGGGTAGCTTCCTGAGTATCGTGAATATACTCGATACCTTTTCCTGTAAAAATCAATACACTCGTTAGGTACAATTCCAAACAGTAATACAACAAGATAAATAATCGTTTAACTTCTTTCAATGAAGTTGTACTCGTGCAAAGTGTTCGTTTCATCTCGTATGAACTCTTCGAGTGTTTTAATATCAGATATGTAGACGAATTACCCAATAGACTGGAAATATCACACAATGGGGGCTATGGCGCGTGAATTTGCCACTAGAGGCGCTATTGTCGCGTGAGGTCCAATAACATTCACTTTTCACTGGTTTTGGCGGACTTCACGACATAAATTACAATTTCTTTCATTTACCTGTTGAAAAGTGATCGATCTCTTTTTTGAAATTACCGCAAATATGGATTATTTGGCGATGAATATGAACGCTTTGAAAGCGGATTTTTTTCACGAACAAAACGGAAATGCACAACATTTCCGCATAGCTACTCGATATGTAGATGGTTATTTATAATTAGTAAATTTAATGAGATTCAATATTTAAAACTTTGTTTCGGTACCGATCTTATAAAGTCGCCTTTGTCACCTATACCTCTGGACCTTAGTCAACAGTGGCGCCAAGTGGTGAGCAAAGAAACTACAGTCCCCATTAGTATGAAACAAAAAAAACTTAAAAGATAGTTGTTCCTCGGCTCTGACAGTCAGCACGTCTAGCACGTGAGCGCGCGAGATATACTACCCGTCTCTTTCTTACTGTTCGTTCTAGAATCTCTTGCGTTCCCCGCTAGCCGGGCGCGTACCTGCGGGTCGGTGATCTCGGCGGCCAGCATGAAGTCGTCGTAGAGGTCGAAGGTGAGCAGCGGCTCGGGCAGGTCGCGGAAGAAGCCCTTGAGCACGGAGGCGCGCACGTGCACCGCGTAGGCGTCCAGGCGCTCCACGCCGTGCTCCGGCCGCTCGTCCAGCAGCCGCCGCAGCTCCCCCACCTGCCCAACCACACCATGTCTCAGCCATCATACCAAAACTATACTAATGTACTAATCTATACCTATACAACAGTACCGTGTCTGACTGACACAACGCACAGCCTAAACCACTGGACTTAGGAACTTGAAATTTAGCAGATGTATATCTTGAGTATCCCAGAGGAGCACTAAAAAGGGTTTTTTTTGAAAATTCCATGAGACAGGGACTAAATGAGATTGATATATTTCTCAGTAACTGTAATAATTGGACTCTTTAAATTTGGCACACCTGTAGATGATTGTAACACTAAAATATATTCTCCGGGAAAATGCAAAATTCCCGCATTCAACTCCGGGGCTGTTTTTAAAAATTATTTCACTAATAGAATGCTAAACCGATTCTGATTGACATTCAAGAATTTTTAAAATAGGTCTTAACAGTTATTTCTATCCCGCGGGAACTTTACACTTTCTCGGGATAAAAGTAGTCTATGTCAGTCAAAAACAGTGCTGCTTTCTATTAGTGAAAGACAAGATAAATTGAACGGATTTTGATGCAAACTTTACGAATCTGTTGACAGAATCACCAGGCACATCCAGGTTTATAAGCTACTTTTCATCCCAGAAAATTGCAGTTCCCGCGGGATAGCGATAAACATGTCAATCATTAATTCTACGCGGACGAAGTCGCGGGCAGAAGCTAGTCTATTTACAAGGTTTAAAATTGTAATGTATTTCTTTAATAATTATTTGATTGAACATTTATAAAATTTAAACTAACCTATTTTTATACCATTATTCGAATCATTTTCAGTAAATCGAATAAAATGATTGAATTTTGAACGTTACCTTCGAACTGAGTCCACTCTTTCTGTAGAGCCCTTCCGTGTACAAGCCCGTCATTTCTATCGTGGTGATGAGCCGATCCGCGACTATGGGGATGTTGCTGTCACCGGTCGGTAATTCGCTTAAGGGTACGCCAAACACCTGCAAATTGATAGTACACATTGTAGTCTAGGTAAATCTTACCCATCTAAGTTTTTGTTGTGAACTTGTCGTGTTTATTTTCCAAACTTTCCTTATGGTTCTAATCGGGATTTAAGACTGACAGAAATTTAGACTGGTTCCGAATGTTTTGTTAGACGAAAGGGTAAAAATGGGATCCTATTACTAAAACTCCAATATTAGTCTCTCTATCTGTCTGTCTGTCACCAGGCTGTATCTCATGAACGGTGCTAGCTAGATGTTGAAATTTTTGCAGATGATGTATCTCTGTTGCAGCTACAATAAGAAATACTAAAAACAGAATATTTTTATGTCTCTGTGTGTGTAAGTAATCATCAGACAATGAACTCACTGCCCACATTTTGCTTAAGAGGCAGGGCTCTGTTAAAACTGAATTTTATATTCACTTCGCGAAAACGTACCTACGAAATTCTCGGTGCGCGAGTCCGGCTCGCACTCGGCCGTTTTTAGTTACGGCGGCCAGGAAATACTAGTATGTACGTAGTCACGCTGTGAGTTAGTGAGATGCTCAACGCTAGTACGCGAGGCGCGTTACCTTCCCCTGCGCGCGCACGCCGAACTGCTGGCGGCCGCCGGCGCCCACCGCGCCGACCACGGCGGCGCCGCGCGCGCCCGCCTCCTTGCGGCACTGCGTCGCCACCTGCCGCGATACACAACACATGAACACACATACACCATATTATAACATTACTACAGAGGCCGGGAACTAAGGGTTTGCGGCCGAATACATATAGACGGTCGAGCGCGAGCGAGGCTGGATATTTGAGTCTGACATCTCCTTTTCCCGCCTAGGTATGTATTGTGCTTCCCTCAAACATATAATGAAATAAATTAAAACCCTCCAAGAAATTAAACTTTTATTACTAGAGAAACTAAATGTAAAATTGTCAAAAATAAACTGCAAAAATAGCAAACCTCATTTATTGTTTCTTTTTGATGTGATAACGTCTTATAAATCGACCAGCTTCTGCTCGCGACTTCGTCCGCGTAGAATTAGACTTAAGAACTGATGTTGATAGTATATTCAGCAATAATTATTAACATCGCAACTCTAGGCAGCTCCGACCTTTGCAAACTTTCATCACCTATTTTATCCCCTTAGGGGTGGAATTTATCAAAATCCGTTCTTAGAGGATGCCTACATCATAGTAGCTTTATGCATTCAAAGTCTCAGCCCGATCGGTTTAAAATTGACAAAGTTTCATACAAATTTTCATCCCCTATTTTATCCCCTTGGGAGTAGAATTGATCAAAATCCTTTCTTATCGGATGCCTACGTCATAACATCTACCTGCATGCCAAATTTCAGCCCGATCCGTCCAGTGGTTTGGGCTGTGCGTTGATAGATCACTATGTCAGTCAATCAGTCAGTCACTTTTGAGTTACATATATTTAGATGAACACCGGCTGCACGCACGAAAAAGTGTCGCATTCTCACGTTCCGCGTGAAGTCAGAGCTACCAGTTTTCATCAATGTTTATTTATGACGTTATCACGTAAAACTATCGTCCGTATACCGACTTTACAGACACTACAGGTTTATTTATAAATAAATCTAGTTGTAAACAAGTCTAGTCGCACCAGAAAAGTGTCACTTCGCAGCCTATATTCAAATAAAATGACATTTCATGTGTTGCCAGTTTTTTACGTTTTATAAATAGTGATGTGCTAGAGGTTGATACATAATACATAATATAGGTTTGTTGATGAAGTGTCTGTAACACAATAAATGGATAATCCGTGACGTGCCAAAAGGGGACACTAGGAAAGATATTGTTTTTAAAAAAAGGCAAAATTGTTTAGATAAATTTGTATCCAGGTCTATACACAATGTTTAAATATTTAAATATGATTTTATTTTCATATTAACAATTACTTCGAAGCTACTTATCATATAGCTCAAAATTCACCAAGTTAGGCGAGTACCTACGTACGTACGTAATGTAACGAATACGTAAAACAAAAAGGCGTTGATACGATATGATACGTTAGTGTTATTTTTTATGTTTCAAGTGTCCAATAATTTTATATAAATGTAAGTAGATTTTATTTATTATTTATTTTTATTGAACATTATCTAAAATTACAATTTTGAACCTAAAAATAATTTAATATTTATCGGTTATTCACGAACCGAAATCAAAGATCAGCCAGCCCAGCACTGTTCTTTTTAAGCTGGTCACATTATTTTAACGTTTGACATTTGAGGTTGTCATTGGTGGCGGAATAAAAAAATAGACTATAATTTAAGGAACAAAACATTAATATCTAGGCAATCTCAAATTTTATGACTCTTAAGTTCACGCGGTCGCGGATACCGAAAACTCTTACCTTTATGTAGCATTTCTTGTGCGACGCGAGTTTGCACGTCTGACAGATGAGCGAGCGCTCGATGGGCCACATGAAGAACGTCTTGCAGATCTCGCACTCCGTCGGAATGTTTATCATGGACAGAATAAACGTGTGGCCTTTGTACTGTATAGGATCGTCCACCTGGAAATTGAGATATTTTATATTACTTTGATGTGATATAAACACAAAAGCTTTGGGGATACAATATTAACGCCAAATGCTTCTTTTGGTCACGATTTAGGATACTGAATCGTTCAGACAAATATTTGTCAAAAATGTAATGTGCGATCATGTTTAAAAAAAATTGAACGTACGCAACCAAACCACTTACTTTTCTCTTCTTTTCCTTTTTCCGCTTGGTCCTCCCCTTTTCCGCTTCGTGTTGGCTCATGAACTCGTCCATAAACCCCCGGAAGGCGTTGACCCCCATCGTGATGGACAGCGTGGAGCCCTCGCGGGCGCACACAGTTTCCATCACGTGAAGAAAATTGCCTATTAGGTCCTTGTACTTCAGGGCCGAGCCTCGCGTCTCGACCACGCTGTACGTCGCTACCAAGTTGTCTTTGAACTCTCTCAGCGCGTGTTTGAATACCCTGTCGACCTGTGGAGGGTTTGGTTTGTTAACATTGAATGGTGGACTATTGTAGAGGAATATACTGAACGAAACAGTTTAACCTCTGGTCTATGTATGATGAGAATCAGTATCAAACTGAAGGCTATCTTTTTGTATTTGTATTGTAAACAGTAAGATTGGTATTATTTGAGACAAACGAGAGTAGAACGCTGTTTCTTTTAAATTTTTTACATACGAAAGGTTAAGGCACGACTACAACCGAATGCACAATAAACGTTTTGCTGTAAGAGCCCAAAACATAGCTTTGAATTTTATATCAAATAAAAAAAAGGTTTTTCAAGTAATGTTAAAGAATGGAATGCCAGTTTAGACCACTCTTGAAAGCTGCACTTCTTTTTACTAACGTGTGACGAATGGATCTAACAATGCCGGATTTTTGCAGATATGTTATTTCTCTAAACGCATTGTATGATACTCGATTGACTTACCTCAGATTGCTTTAAATTTTCACTAGACTCCATTTGAAATATCTTCTTGGTGATGAAATTCTGCATGGCATGCAGCTCCGTTGCGTCAGAGATGATTTTATCCGTTCTGTCCATGAATTCGGAGGTGCCGGTTAAATTGAAATTTGTACTGGAAGAGCTCTTAGACTGGTCGGTGCCCATGTAGGGTTTCCTGTATTTGTGGCGGCCCCGGGTGGCGGCGGACACGGGGCTGTTGCAGGGCATCGTGATGACGCCCTTGTTCTGTATGCATTTCGTGTGGTACAGCTGTTTGCAGTCGATGCAGCGCTGCCCCTGAGTAACGAACGCGTCGATCGCCTGGTGGCAGTACACGCATTTGTCGCCTTTCGCGAACCGCGTGCCTTTCCGAAACCTGTTAAAACAAATAGTCGTATGACGGAATTTAAAAAGCAATGGACGTTGTATACGTCGCGTGTCATTATGGGTACATCGTGAGCAGAGTTAAAAGGGAACGCAACGCCTCTCATGGCTGTGCCATCAGAGGCTAATAAGGGGTTCGATCCATATTGGAAACCGTTTCGAAGCATATACCTAGATTTGTTTCGTTATAATCGAATATGTTTATTGTTCGTTTATTTCATAAAACAGGGAGATAAATCAACCTGATACATCAGCGCCGCTCCCGTACACCAGCGATACGGCGTACCGCGGATCCTTTTACTGTTCAGCCCGATTAACGTCACGTTTCCGCAGTCAGCAGTTTCCCGGCTGCGTCACTGCACGTGCAAGTACCGGTGATGAGCAAGGTTAGGGTAGGCACCTGTGTCCGGCGATGCGGAAGAGCCCGTTGGTGGTCTGGCCGATGTAGTCGGTGGAGCGCGGGTCGGCGGGGCGCGGCTCGGTGGGCGCGGGGTCGGAGTTGCGGCGGCGCAGCGGCGCCTCGCCCGCGCCCCCCGCGCCCCCCGCGCCCGCGCCCGCCCGCAGCGGCGCGCTCTCCAGCAGCGGCGTTATCAGCTCCGACGCCGCCCTGCAAACATATACCACACCCTAAACTAACTTATACTCTAAAAAGTTTAGTTTAGCTTTCATTTATTCGTCAGTCTGCTTCTGTCACAGGGCTGGTACCATTCGGATAGTAGACTCGTGTAGTTTTCAGTAGGTACGTACTACTGTGATTGCCATGAGAACAAAAAATAAATACTGTATTATAAAGAGGTAGAATTCGTGAGTTTGTGACGTTGGATGCGATAATCTTTGGATACCCTCGGATAACCTCTCGATTTCGAAAATTCTTTTACCAAGAAAAAGCCACATTATTTGTGAGCGTTACGGTTGTGCCACTAGTGGTTGAGCATATATAATTCTGCGCGGGCGAAATCACGAGCGACAGTAAATAAATAAAACTAAAACGAGAATACATTTTATCGATATTCGCCCTCATTTTTTATTAGACGTTTCGTGGTTGTAAGCCGGCAGTGTGTGTGTGTGTGTACCGTTTGATGTCCTGATGGTCGTTGTGCTCGGCGTCGGTCTGGTCGGGCGCGCGGCGCGGCGAGCGGCGGGCGGCGCGCGCGGGCACGGCGGGCGGCACGAGCGGCGCCGGCTCCACCGACCGCTGCAGCGCGCTCAGCGCTGCTGACACAACCGCACACGATCAAACACAGTTCACACTTGCAAGTCTCGTTACGTTGCTAGCCCGTGATGCGAACGAGTTAAGCCTCTAGGTCGAAGTGTATCCGTAGGGACCCCTAGACTAAGATAAGATAAGATAAGATAAGATAAGCCTCTAGGCCGTCGAACGAGTGCCGCAAAGTAATACGACGTGCATATTTTTTCTTGTAAGCCTATCTATGTATATTGAACTTTATCAACATCCATATCATGACTTCCCTACGATATGTTCAGGAACGATTAGCAAATTGCCTACATTAAGAAACCTGTATCTGTGGTTGTACTTTAATGTTCACTTTAGAGTATCGATATCGATACTCTAATGTACGACTGTATTATAATGTTTACATTAGAGTATCAATATCGATACTCTAATAACATTGAAACTTCGAACATAACATAATCTCTATGTCTATTGTCTTAGAATTTAAGAAAAAAAAAATCTCAGTCGTTTCATCTGTTTCAAACTTTCGAAGAATAGCAAATAACGTTACCTACGTATTTTGATGTCGAAACGTTTATTGTAGGAAATTTATGATATAAATATAGATAAAGTAATGTAAGCGACTGTACATACAGGCATTAAAACATGAGTTTGGGTTTATGAAACGAAGCGAAGCTGAGCCCTACATTATAATACAGTCACATAAACTACTATTACAGATGGACCTCGGGACATAGCTACGCCGCTGCATCTACAATGACGTTACATTATGTATAGCGTAATGTATGAAACTGACGCGGCTTCGAGTTCCATAAGCTGGCATTGATCTGTGACTGCACTGCGGAGTCACAGTCTCAAAATTACTAACACCATCGAGAACGTTTCGGAAGCCCACTTTCACCCCCTTATTCATAAACGCTCTGTAGGCTTCTGCTAACTTAGCAATCGTTTGTCCTTATCTGTCACTTTGTCATTTACCTTTCACAGATAAGGACAAACGATTTCTAAGTTAGCAGAAGCCTATAGAGCGTTTATGAACAAGGGGGTCAGTGACTACGCTCACAACAGAGTGGACACATTTAAAGGTTTACAGAAAACTCAACAAAGCTGGTCTATTTGCGGTCAAATAAGTGTGTAGATATTTTAATAGCAATAAAATTCAACAGCGGTTAACTTTTACTGTTGTCTTCCGATCCGAAACCGATTTCTCTATGTCTGCTGCCATATCTTGACGTAAACACAGTGCCGCGACCGATGTATTGCAAAAAAATCGAAAGACTCACCAAACAAATAAAATATCAATTTAATACACACATTTACATATCCCATAAGAAGAAGAACACTAAAAACCAACAGAAGACGCACAATACACTTGTCATCGTAGGATTTCTGATGTACTGGTTTTTTCACTGACATATTGACAACAGGACATTCCGGAAGTGAATGGCTGGCATTTTGAAAACATTACTAGATATTTTAAAGACTATAATACAAAAGGTAAATAAATTACTTAAGAGGTCCATTAAAACGAGTTCAGTCGCTTTGAAATCAATGACTACTGAGAGATATTCAAATACAATTGCCTAATTAGTGAATAATGATAAGATAACAGAAACGTTTGAAATGTGAAAAATAGCATTATGGGTCCAAAGTATTCTAACGTCGTTTTCATTAGAACAAGCGCGCATACAACTCATTAACGTAATCTAGACATTTTTTTTTAAATATTGACAATTTGTTAAGTTTTCGATTAAAGTGGTCGATAGTGAAATATTCACGGTCTCGAGAGCACACCCTGTTTTTATTTTGTTGTCATCGAAAACAGAGTTCATTTCACACGATTTTGTCAGTTAACTCTCAAATTCAAAATTAGAAGTCCGCGTCATATCATTCCTTGCACTCTCCCATTGAACACTGCAATGTGAGAGGGACAGCATACGAAATGAGCATTAGTAATCAGCATGTTGGCTGCCCACCACACTTCAACTAAAGTGTTGCTCCCAATCCAAATTTAGTGATCCCACTGGCGATGCTCACAGCATCGTCCTATTACTGAGGTTTCGTGAAAATCAATACTTTGAAATTTGATTCTACCGGTGCTGCTCATGGCCACACAGAGAAGATCACTTGATCCCCGTGACAGCCATGGCATCCAGTGGGGCAGTGGGGTGTAACGTACTGTTGTGGTGGTTGAGCTGCATGCGGCGGGGGCGCGGCTGCGCGTCGCGCGGCTCGCGGCGCACGGGCGGCAGGCTCAGCAGCGGCGCCGCCGGCTCCAGCGTCGTGCTCGACAGGCTGCGCTGGTAGCCCGGGGACCCGCGGCTGCACACACGCCAATCAACAAATTAAGGTAAGAGCAATATTAGGGATAACTTTTCGACCGTTTGAACTACCTCGCTTTCTCGCGACGGGTGTGTCATTTTCGTACAATACTAAACTCCTCCTGCGCTGGCTCACATTTGTTAATAGAACGTCACGCGTAGTCCGCCAGTTTTGTCTTCCAGTTTGGAGAGGAATCACAATATAGACTACTAGATCTATAGTCACTTAACCAATTCACACAAAACGAGCTGAAGTTTCATTCGTCTAAACTCAGCCAGCCGTACCAGTCTGCCTACCCAACTTATACATACGAGGCCGAATATTTTATATCGTGCGCAGGACCAATAGGCGTTTCTGAAATACCGTTTTGTACGTACATATATGGAAGTGTAAGGGTAAGGCCTGGGTGGACGCTCGAGTTGGGCGTCTGGCGTGCATGTTAAACAAATGAAACTCATACTGGTGTCCTGAGTCGACGCTGCACAAAGCGTTTTGCCGCTGCCCGCCACGCTGCACGCTCCGCTTCGCGCGTCCACTCAGGCCGTACACTAAGGGTGTAGTTACCGGGAGCCGCTGCGGTTGGTGTCGCCGCTGTCGGCCGGGCTGCAGTCGCCGGCGTGCCGCAGGTACTCCTCACTGCTGCTCGCGATCGACTCCGCCAGCTCGCGCTCACGGTCTCGGATCTACCGCAACAGATCACACGTATCGAGTACAGTGGCGAGACAGCAAATAAAATTAGTACTCGGCCGAGTAGGGTGGGTGTGGGCACGGCCTAGTAAACGAAACAAGGTCCGAGTGACTCGCTTGACAGTTTGCTAGGCCGAATATTCGTGATAAAGTACACACGAATAGTACCACCAGTGTGGCCTTAACTTTAATTGGGAGCCATTTTTCATTACAGCACACTTAAAAAATGTTTGTCATTGTCCAAAATTAAATTGGGTTGTGCCCATGAACGTCGATAAATGAATATTTACGTTATGATCTCTAGTAAGTCGAACACAATGCTATTGTGAACTGGCTTCATATTACATTTTGTTTTTGTATTAGAAAACAAACTATAGGAGCAGCCTTTACTTATTTCACTCAAACCCGTTATTTACGCAAAGTAGTCGGTGATTGGCCGTCGGTTATTATTGGTAAGTATCTATTTCAATGCACAAACACCGTACCTTATTCTTTTCAGCCATCAAATAGTTCTGATCTATCCTGAGCCAGAGCAGTTCATTAGCCAAGTCTTCAGGTGTAATTTTGTTCGGCGGCGCTACTCCTTGCGGGTATTTCTTGCTGTTCACACTCCAACTCTCGTCTGGAGACGACTCGTTGGTTTCCGATTGGTTCACACTACAATGTTAAGACAATTCCTTTAAATTGATGGGAAAATCTGACGTCGATTTTATAGCACATCAGACGCCAGTGATGCGTTGAAATAGGCGCTTCAAAGCGCGTGATGCGATTCTATTGTTACACATATAGATCGACAGTGCACCGGCAGATTACTACCGCGTTCAAATATATTATGTTGATTCATATATATTATCATGTTTCAGGTTTACGACCTACGCAAATGCTGTTGCAGTGTGTTCCTAGTAACACTATAATATTAATGTATTATTGAATTTTCGCGGTCAAGTTTAGTATCGCGTCTTACCTTGTATTACTTTGCTTAAGCTCCGTGATATTGTGCGTTTTGGACACTCTTCTTTTGCCAAAAACTTGGGTGGCTGAAGTTTCTGTGGTGAGATTTTCCCGCTTTTTCTCCAAACTATAACAGAATAAAATACTTCAATAACTTCTATGCAGTTTGAAAGACACTGGATTTTTTAAAGCTTTTTTATCCAGATTGGATACAATATGTTTAGTCACAATCACAAAAATTTGTATGTCAGTTACCTCGCAATAGGCAGTGACTGAGTCTGCCGCAGCTGTCTCGTTTTCTCTGCCTCTTCTTGTATGAGCATGTTTCTGGAAGCAGAGCAGACGAACGCGTCACATATATACTGTAGACTCAAAAATACAACGCTGCTATTGTTGTTGACGGGCTGTCGAGTAGTTATAAAACTACAGTATGGTAACACCTGCTTATACCTACGAGTTATTACTCATCATTTTAAAATGTAGGTAGCACTTTTGAGTGTTCAAAGCGGAGCGCTCTCTAGTAAGACTGTTACAAGCTCCTTCTTTTGTTAAATCTGTGGCCATTAATCGCGCAATTGGTTGTGTATTTCTATGCAATGTACAAAGAGTGAAAAAATAATGCGAAATGGAACTATAACAATTAAGTTTTCTGTATAAAAAAGTACGTTGTTACTAGAAAGAAGATTCATCTGAATGTGTTTTTAGATACTTACAATTGTAAATCAATAATATTCCTAATTTGTTCGATGCTTTGTCGGTTCTTGTACGTTTCCGCCTCGGACGCCGCGACCGCCGCTCTACTGTCATGCTGTCAACACATGGATCACACCGTATTACTTACAAATCACACAAGTTCTCACTTTCATATGAAATTGTATTAGATTAGTTACAAATTAGATAATGAGATGAGCATTGTGAGAAAAATGTAGTCACGTTTAAAAAATATCTTTTTTTTACTGTTAGTAGCCGACTTGCGTGTCGAACGATATCTGTGTGGGAACCAGACATAGCGAGCCTTCTCGAAAGGCAACGCCAAAGCCAAAAGGTTTAAGGTTTGAAAGATCTCCAAAACAGCTGTATTCACCATTGCGGCTGCTTCAGTTCCTCATTAACATCATCTTCCTTCATCCATTTATTAATAACCTCTAGTAAGACGTGTCGCTGGCTACGTATCTGTCATCGTTCCATATAAGTACATCCTACACTATCAACTCGTTCAGTCTGGCCACGGCCAATCACTCAACACTTAAACACAAAGCTTTCTATACACTCCAGTAAACGCAACATTTTATTCACTCCACGTACCTCGTTTCTATTCCTAGGGGACGGTAGCCTCCGTCGGAGCGCGGGTAGGGTTTTCCTGAGGAGGTAACCCCGGGAGGCGGCTTGGAAGGCCACGACGGAGTCTTTGAGACGCAGGTACCAGCGGCGCACGCGGCTGCCGCGGAAGAAGGCTTGCACCTTCGTCGCGGCCTCGTGGCGAGCCACTAGCCATTGCCTTTGGGAAAATAATCTTGTCTAACTAAAGGTCATAACTAGTAGCGGCTTTTGACAGCGATATAAAGTTTTCTTAAACTGAAGTGCGGAAAAAAGTATTTACATAGCGGTGTAGCGAGGCGTACTTATTTAAGATTCAAAGGAACATTTTATTGTGACCACAAGGTTCTTGAAACGAGTTTGATTCGTCTCGATTTGTAAAATTATTGAACTACAGGGAACCGTAGTCAGTGAGTCAGGTCAGGATTTTTCTTTAATACATATGTAAATATGACTTGTACAACGAGTATTTGAGAATTGTGCTAAGTCAAACATGTGCTGATTTATCATGAGCATTATAAAGAAAAAATTAAACATCGTAAGGAAAGCTATTTAGCAATTGAATGAAGAGTCGGTAAGTCGTCCTGAGAGGAGGCAAGAAGTAGAGGGACGTACATAGGCAGACGATGACGATGATGATTGTACCTGCAGAAGCCCTGTATGAGCAGGCTGGCGCGACGCAGCGTAAGGAAGCGCCGTCGCTCGAGCACGGCGCGGAACCAGCGCTGGATGGTGATGATGGACGCCATGATCTGCTGGTGCAGCCGGTATTCTAGCTTCGTCTGCTCGCTCTCGCGCATGAAGATTTTTGTACCACCTGATATTGATATTTGAGTTGTAACTTTTTAAGTCTAATCCAAGGCGCAATAGAACATGCAACTCCTTTAGTTGCCTACCCCAATATTTTCAGGGACAACTATTGACTAAACAATTTTTAGAAGGGCTGACTTAGTATCAATATCGTGTAGATTGCTTACGTAAATGAGATGTAGGCTGCCTTCATGAAATTGGTGCGTTTATTAGCAACAGCCGTTGAGAAACAGATCATGGAGTAGGGTGGCTGATTCAAAGATAACTAATACGAGTATATTGCACAATAGCTATATGAACTGTGTGATAAAAACTAACATGAATCTTTGGTACGTTAAGTATATAGCCGAAAATTACTGCTGCTGGTTCTATTTACAAAAATAAAAACTATGTTGATTGATTGAATCAATTGACTGAGCTAATATTTTGTAATTCGGTGCAAAATCTTTACCCAGTTGGTAGTTATCTCTGTCCAAGTTCAGCGTCGCCAAGAAATGCCTGACGTCAGTCTGCGAGCTCAGCAGCCCCTTGGGCAGCAATATCCGGTAGAGCTGTATGAACTCCTCGTACGTCAGCCGGACGTTGTAGCCGGCCTGCCGGATCCGGACCGTCTCCAGCATGCCCGTATACCGGAGCTGACGCTGTACGGTTTCCTCGTCGAACACGTTTGGTACTTTGTCGCTGTTTGACTTTATACATCTGTGAGGGTAGAATAACTCGCAGATTAAGAAACTGTTTTTACGCTGACAACAAACCCTACTGAAGTAACATAAAATTGATCAAAGCTGATAAAGTATACTTCATTGGTTAAATATGTGCTTGCAAAATCGCCACTAAATTCCGACAAAATTTCGCTGGCACCGGGTATTTTCTAATCGTTTTTAGACCGAGCGAGCACGAAGTGTGAGCGAAGTATCTCTATTTCAGTTTGTGAAATGTTGTGAGGAGGTTCGTTAACTATATGGTTTTTGTCGATACCGTTTTTGTTTTTTTTTTAATGACAGAGCATTGAGGAATGAAAACGTAAAAAGTAAAGTAATATAAGAGTAGGCTTACCTTATAAAGAAGGGGTTAGCCTGATTGAGAGTCTCCATGAGCGCGGCGAGCGAGTGCTGGAACTGCGCGGCCACGGTGAGCGGCTGCTTCCTCTTGCCCTGCGGCGCGGCGGTGCGGCCGGCCAGCGTCTTCACGCTCTGCAGGTTCTTGAGGCCCTTCTTCGCGCGCTCCCGCGGCCTAAACGACTTGTACTTCCTGCGCGCAACCACACTATTGAACGAGTGAAGGGGCGGGCTGCATGCTTCGAGATACCAACTTGTGATCGAACAAGCCTTTGTACATTTATTTTAATGATACGCTGCGTTTCGAAAGCGTGCATCTTAGAACTTGTAAATTGATTAATATAATTTTTCTCACATTCTGCGATGACTTAAAGGGATAAAAAGGCTTTACTGTGAGGTAACGAACGTTGTTTTTCTTTTTAGAACGAACGAAAATATGCTATTTTTGCGGGTAAAGGCAAAGTACGCTTTTAATGTTAACAACAAGCTTTGGAAACGCACGCATTCTACGCAAGAGTCCCAATTTACACAAGGATCTATCGAAGACCAACTGTTACCCTGGATACAAAACGAGTTATTACATAGAAACACAAAATGCACGGAAAATTAAAACCCATAGCCAACACCGGAAAACAGAACAAGTGTAGATTCCCCAACCAATAGTTGCGAATTCATCAAACAAAATCTTTAAGCTGAGATTTTAAAAACAGCCAACCTATTAAACTACAAAGTAAATTTACAAATAAAGTATAATTTTACATGCAGAATGTAAAATTAAATGAATGTAAATCAAATTATATGGTCTTAATGGTATTGGTTGAATAAAAAATTAGGAAATGTTGTAGGTTTTATCGCGTTCGCAAACGGTGAACGCGAGAACAAGCTTTGTTTGATGAACGCTGAAGTGCGAGGCAGACAGAGAGCATGTCATACAAAATCGGTCGTAGCATCGCACGTACATAACGATCTGGCTGGCCCGTTGCATAACGTCGGTGTCGTCAAACGTTCGCTCGTCTCGCTCCCGCTCGACTCTTCGCGTGCGAGTCTCGGCGATTCTGTAATTTTTTGTCCCTTTCGCACCGAGACGCGCGGAGGCGGGCGTGTCGGCCCGCTTACTATCGTTGTTGGTTCGAGACGGCGCTTCGCGATTCTTAGCGGGCGTTCTATGCGGCGTTCTGGTTTCGTGAGTTTGGTGAGAAAGGAAATGATCATTACAAAATTAATGTAAAAGAAATTAAATTCAATAAAATCAAATCGGTTTAAAGTGTAAGTAGGGTAGTTTGCATGGCGCATGCATATCTATGTGCCGGTAAATGTGGTGATGCAAAATCGCTTACGAGGATCTACGGTGGCTTATAGGTTATAGTCGGGGAGCTATCGTATCCAACAGACAATAAAAAGAGCATTAGGCTATGTTTAAAGCGGATTAAGAATAAAATGGGTATGCATATTGAAGTGTTGATAAAGCGGCTTTAAAGCTTTCAACTTCAAAATATAAAAATATTCGTGTCACAACTACATTAGGGGACTATCTAAACACAGCCTCTAGATATAGAATAAAGGTATAAAAGGGGTGTGACTAAGTATACCGGAGATATAAACTGACGTCATGCGTTATAGTCCACATATAACAAGTATAAGCATGCCGTACAGTCGGTCACTTACGCAATGCGGTTGATTGCTAGATTGATTGACGACACTGTCGCCAGTTGGCTGAGCAACAAGACACATTTCATTACGTCACATAACGTTACTCGCATAAGCTTACACAAATACATAGTTTTACTTGTACATATAAATAATAATATTTATATTATAGACGGTAACATTAAATATTTTCCATATTTACGTTTAGGATTCCGTACGTCATAAGACTGCAATAAAATTAGGATCGCCTAGGTATTGACGACTCTTGGAACGAGCGTAACCGTTACACATTATAAAATTACAAATACTAAAGCCTGGTTTTTACGGGACAATGGTATAAATATAAATACTAACAATACTAACAAATCACGAAGCGAGATATCGATATAACGTTAAGAACCTCTTTCACCATTCTGTTAAGTTCCTGATACCCAGAGTGTTACAGATAGGACACTTTAGGAATCAAGAATTTAACAGACAGTGGTGAAACAGATCCTTAGTCTCTAACACCCAGGAGTATTGAAACGATTGACGGTGTGGAACCCTCAACAGATTTATATCACACATGCAATGTCTTCAAACGGAAACTGATACGAGATTTTCTAACACATCCGATCAGCGAATCGGGGCGAACTCAGGATCTATCCTTGGTTAGAATGTTACCATAGACATGGACCGGTTGCAGTTAGTGTTACAGGGGATGTATGCAGTTCTGGGTAGGTATGTAGTAGGTAATAAGTACTCACACGAGTAGGCTATCGTTTGGCGCGTGGATCGAGGCGCGGGGCACGCGCGACGCGCCGTCCACTCGCAAGACACGGTGTTTCCTCCCAGCTTCTAGAAACGCGAAGTATCCTCTGCGAACAAACAGGTGGTTGACTCTTTTGTACGAGTCTTTTTTATGGGGTAGGGTTGCAAACGAACAAGCGGTTCACTTGATAGTAAGTAAGCAGAAGCGTTGCCAGCGTAGAGGGAGTTAGAATACTTTATAGCGTCAGTAATGTCACCAGCTGTTTCACTCTCCACGCGGAAACACAACAGCGTAAGCACTGCTGTTTAGCTGCTGCAAACACTAAGACCCTGCGTCACAACTCAGTTAAGTTATTGATGTCTTATGTAGCAGATGCCTATGGCGCAGTCTCTATTTATTACTACGAAACAGAAAGTGACGACGTCGTAGAATCTGACACAATATCAGGAACTTAACAGAGTTTAAGCTCCCTTCCATGCTGTTCTGGGAGCAAAGAAAAAACATTTAATGTATTAGTATAGGCGACTCATCACTATTTTCATTCCCCTTTCCTTCTATACACTTACAACCATGCTAAATGCGGCCTTTAGGTATTGCTGCCTTAAGCTCTGTCTACCCCGTAAGGGATAGACATGATTTATGTATGTAACAGAGAGTGGTGACACGGCCGTTATAGTTACCTAAAGAAGGCCCGCACGATGGCCCAGCGGAACACGGCGACGGGGTCCACGCCGACCAGCTCGCGCACGAACGCCAGCGACGAGTTCTTCAGCACGCTCACTATGTCCTGCCGCATCAGGTCCAGGTTTTTCTCGCGCATCGCCGTCGCCTGCAAACAACGAAACATTGCCACGTTTACACTTTAAATTCAGCCTAAAACCGCGGTAATCTAGTAGTTTCACCTACGGCCCCTCAAGTAGAAGGTCGTAGGTTGGAACCCCGGCTCCCACCTCTGAAGTTTTAGGAGGCTAATTTAGAATGAAGAACTCAAGTATAAATTATCAATGAGGCGAACTTTAAACATGACAGAGCACGGCGAATAACATGTGCTCACGTTATCTCTTTTACTCTCCCAGAGAGCATGGTTGCCCACGGCTCTATTTGCGCAGAATTCGCTTATCGCTATCCCGCGGGAACTATGCGATTGTCCGGAATAAGAACTATCCTACATCCTTCTCAGAGACTGAAACTATCTGTCTCTACATATCGGTACCAAATTCCAACAACATCGGTTCCGCAGTTTAAGTATGTAGAGGTAACAGATAAACAGACACACTTTCGAGTTTATGATAGAAGTCAGACCTGATATTTGACCCTGCCAGCGTAGTGGCGCACCACGAACGCCGGCTCCCGCCGCTGCGGCTTCTCATAGAACGGGTTGTCTTCGTGTACCGAGTTGAACTTCTGGAGTAGCGTGTCGTTCGTCGCCCAAGGGAAACTGGAACAGGTTGTGTACTTTATAAAATACACTTCAAATGGAAGCAAAGGTATTAAACCACTATATGAAATTGATGGTATGTTCTAACTATATTGATCTTTGTTGCTGGGCGAAGGTTGACACCCACAAATCCCTGTCTGGCATTATATTGATTTAAATGATAAAATAATGTTTTTTTTTCTCAAAATTTTCTTCAGACTAATTTCGTTATAGTGATACGATACGAGAGCAAAGCAACGTTTTTGATCTTTAATTAACTAATAAAAAAAAATAAGTTCACAAGAGAAAATCACCACATACTATTATTTAAAGCATCACATGATGAGCTTACTTGCACTGGTCATCCAACACACACAGCAGACCGCCAGGCTTCCCCTCTATCAGCTGCAGGCACCCTGTATTGTCCGAGAACCCTATATCCGTCCACCGGATGCCTTCCCTCCGATACTCCTCCTGCTCGTACTTGAACACGTGCTGGTTGAAATAGTACTGGAGGTGTTCGTTAGCATAGTTGATGCAGAGTTGCTCGAAACTGTTGCTGGGGCCGAAGTCTTCGAAGCCGAAGATGTCGAGGACGCCTAGAAATTATATTATAGTATGTTACGGAGATATGTCAATTGAGAACCTATCCTATCCGTCTGGAGTTAGAAAAAGAGGTCGTCTCATAACAAAATGGCAGCGCTCTATTAAAAAGGAATTACAATCCCTAAGCATGAGTTGGCAAGAGCTGGGGATCGCGGCGCAGGATCGTCCCAAGTGGAAAATTATGCTGAAAGCCAAAAACAGTAGTGACCCAAAGGAGTCACTAATGAGTGGGATCGTGCTCATTAACAAGAGGATTACATTTATCTGGGAATGATATCCAAACTCCACGGAAAGAAAAACATTGCGTTTGGATTCACAAAATGCACATGTCTCTGTTTCGATGATTTTGTGTTACAGTTTCGAAAAGACACGCGCTGAGGGACCCTATAACAGTTTGTCAAATTTCAAGCATCGAGCTCAATAGATTTTTAATATACATTGTTAGTCAGGCAATGTCGATTAAAGTATGTTACCGATGCTGTGTCCCTGGTGTTCCCTTAGCGTGTCCTTCTTGGAGAGCAGCGCGTGGTTGACCTGCATCACGATCCAGTCGAAGAGCGCGCCGTAAAGGCACTTCGCCATCGCGTCGCGCGTCGCTATCGCCTCTGGCATCCTGCAAAATAATAAGAAAACTATATTTCGCAAATAACACGAGCAGAACGTACAGGCAAATACTTACAAAATCGGCCATATGGTTTTCGTGGAGGGCTCCATACAAATTTAGCTACTGAATACAAGTGAATCCAGTGTTAGGAGAGCTCTACTCTTAAGCAAAATGTAGGCAGTGTGAGATCTGTTTATATTGGTTACTTACATAGACAGACAGACATAAAATAGTTAGATTTTAAGTATTTGTTGTTATAGCGGCAACAGAAATACATTATCTGTAAAAATGTCAACTGTCTAACTATCACTGTTCCTGGTGCCAGGTGTCAGGCCACTGTGCCTGGTGACAGACAAACAGGCGGACACCGAAGTTTTAGTACATAGCAAAACGGTGCGGTAAGGTTCCCAACTAACCGGTAATTTATGACAAGCGTCTCCCCGGAAGCCCTGGCTCGCTTGGACGTTAGCGCCGCCAGCAGGGTCTCCTGCTTGACCCGGAGCAGCGAGGATATGAGCGACACCACCTCGGGGTTCCGCACCCCCACCGCTTCGTCGTGGTGGTACGACTTGCGCTGCGGCTGGAATTCCACGTTACCTGAAAATTTCGACAAATAGGTCAACATTGTACCCAATAAGTTGTAATATGTGCTTACCCCGTTTTTATCACATACCGATTCAAACCCTCGAATCAAAGCCATTTCAGTTATAAGAATTATGTTTAAATATTTGTTTTTTTTTTATAAAAACCAGGCGTTTTCTTCCCTATGCTACGCAATGAAACATTTATTATCAATATCGATCATAACTGCTTGCCAAATTCTAGCGTCATTCAGAACGCAGCAATCGTCGCAGTAGTTTTGCAGTACATCTTAACTTTCCTTACAAATTGTTAATAAATAATTGTAAACATTAATGACCTTTGATTTTCATTCAAAAAAAAAACTGTTTCTTGTATATTCGCTGTAATGTGTCTACATTGAAATTAACGAAAAACCAACGGTTTCAAAAAACTGTTTCATTTTCAATTACGATACTTTGACCTCATTATGTATATACTCGGGAGCAAAAAAACCGGGTCACTTCCCGTAGAAAGTTGTATGAAAAGTGACCAGGTTTTTTTGCACCCGAGTATACATATCACGAAATATGTTCCAGCTGACAGATGTAATTAAATCCCACGAAGTAAGCGTTTATCGATAGGACTATCGAGCCTTATCTCAAGATAATTGTGAAGTGTAGAGATAAAGAACTAAAGACAAAATTTTGCTAACAATGAGTGTAATCCCAAATTACTTAAAATTTACATAAACTTCCGCGGCACAAAAAATTCTGCATTGTCTAAAGACCCCAAGTCCTTTAAGTTCATTTTGTGGCATAAAAATTAGATAAATAAACTACTTGTTTTTACATACCTAATAGTAGCACCGCCGATAGTACCGCGAACAATCTTCTTTGCTTGTCCATAGTGAAGCCGACCATTTCCATGGACTGTTTGAGCCTCGAGAACTCGTACTGCTCGTCGACGCCGGGCACCTCGCTGCAGCCAGTCCGCGACAGATAGTTGTACTTGTCGACGCTCAACAAATGCAACTGCTCCTTCTCTTGCTCGGACGCACCGGCCAACAAATAATAAAACACGTGATAGTTCCTCTCGTTCCGCCCTTGGCTGCAGATCCTCGATTTTTCCAAGAGGTATTTCTGCACGACAGCACCATGGACCATGCCATTTTCTTTGTAGTTGACCTGTATGAATTTGCCGAAGCGACTGGAGTTGTTGTTGTGCGCGGTTTTGGCGTTTCCGAAAGCTTCGAGCACGGGTCCCGCGCTGAGGATGGTCTGCTCGACGCCGCTGCCATGAGAGCCCTTCTGGCTCAGCGCAGTTAGATGATGCAGTAGAAAGTTCGTGCTCTCTGTCTTCCCTGACCCGCTCTCCCCGCTGATCACGATGCATTGGTTGGTCCGCTCGCGTAGCATACAGTGGTAGGCCGCGTCCGCGACTGCGAATATGTGCGGCGGAAGACTCGAACCTATCCTCTTATTCTGATACAGTTTCACGTACTTCGGATTATAAATAGGATAGAACTTGAACGGATTGAGAGCTATAAGTATAGAGCCGACGTATGTGTATATGTAGCCCGCGGCGAATCTCGCTCTCAAGTTGTCGAGGAGCGTCTGTTCGTTGAGCTCCGGCAGCTGGCACAGGTCTGGGTACTCGCGGTCTTTCGGCTGGTACAAAAACCTCTGGAAGTAATCTTTTATCAGCTGCGGGTCCACTGAGAAGTTCTCCATCCATGGTTCGTCGGGAATTTTCTCCCGCAAGTAGAACCTAAAAATAAAGAAATCACATATTAAATTAAGCCATTGCGCGATGCGAGCGAATATGAGAGACAAGTTTACAAATTTCGATTTACTTCTGAGTCATATGAGCGGGATGAAATCTAAACATTAGGGTATTTTTGCAGTGTATTTTTAGAGTTGATGTTTAGTGGCTGACTTATGTTTGACAGGCAGG
The DNA here is from genome assembly GCA_949127965.1 of Pandemis corylana. Lineage (NCBI taxonomy): Eukaryota > Metazoa > Arthropoda > Insecta > Lepidoptera > Tortricidae > Pandemis > Pandemis corylana. The sequence continues at coordinate 5,970,635 of OX421866.1, read as the reverse complement.
AAGGAATTGCGTTATCGAGCCGCGGCCGCTGGCAGGACGCGTGAATCACCCAGAGCGGGACATTATCCTCAATCACTGTCCAATGTTTTCGTTTCAAACATTTAAGTCAAATGCACTACTTTTAAATAAATAGCAATAGTGTCCGACAGTTAACGTTACGCATCATTGAGTTGTCGCGTTCCCCTAGCGTACTACCACTTCTCTCCGTGTATGGAGAGGGATTAATTACTATAATTAACAAGATGAGTGTGAATCATACCTAGGCATTGTTGAGATCGTTCACGTATAAATAGTATCGCGGCGACAAATCGTCAATCATATATGTCAACAGAACGGTGCAGCTGATGAAAAATGTATAACCAAGGTCTCGCGTAAGCTGCGCGTACGTAGAGTTGTAGCACTACGAATGATTACATATAATTATCATAAATCTATGTTATAACTGTAATTGTTATAAAACACAACTAAATACTGGTCACTGCAGGGGGAAAATATCACATATGATGAGAGCTGTGTGTGCTAACTTCAGGACAATGTTCAACATAACAAATAAATACTAACTATTAAATAAATTCCATTTCCCTAATCCCATTTACTTATTTAGACATTTTTTTTTTGTTTTTTTTCCTTTGGTATACCAATTATTCATATTAAGTAATTAATTACATTTTGAAAAAAAATCAAAAAACCTATTTAAAAAGTTAGCACTAATAGTACAATAAATGGGTAGTATAGCGCGAAGACATTTGACGACGTTATTTAGGTGATTGAAAAAAAGTTTAAGTAGTTGTTATTTTTTAAATCAAGCTTTTGATACGACTGAGTCACTGGTTATGATGTAGCGCAATTACCTTTCAAGTATCATTAATATCATTATACATTGTAAGAAATATCAAGGTTGCCAATTATCATGTAGAGGTAAGCAACTTGCATTATTTACCCTTTCCCAGTTATGAACTTATGATATAAACGAGATGTTTAAAAACAAAACAATGCATAAAATTAATGCGACAGTTAAAAACCTAAGCTAGGAATTCTTAATATTAAATTAAACAAACTGTTGACTTCCTAGTATTAATCAGGTTCATCTTTATAAGCAAGTTTTATGAATATATATATATACAAACACTAATCTTAAAAACCTACATATCTATGCTAAAAATAATGGGGTGGGGACCCTGCCGCAGCCAGTAGGATTAGACGCGGTTTTCTTTTTTGTAAGTAAGTTATTACTAATTTTGAACAAATAAAAAGAGATTACAAATTCCTACTAATTTAGGTTAAACGGTTAGTATTGGCGTTTTTGGTAAAACTTAAAATTCAGTGTCATTACGCCGATTTTTGTTTCGCAGATAACTCTTTGCTGATGATTTATTCGGTAGAGTAACGTTTGACATTTTTCGTCGAACTTTAGGTTGACCCGTGACGAACGCACGAGCCGAGCGAGCCAAGCGAGCGTGCCGCAGCAGCTCCAGTAAACGTTGCGGATACGTACAAGGGGGATACCACTATCGCTTAATGCATGCCAAATTCTATTCAGCGCAAGGGACACAGCTATATGGCTGGATATCTGTGTCCCATACACTGAATAGAACTTGGCACGCATTCAGCGATTGTGGTAACCCCCTGTACTCTATGCTAAATGAATTACTGCTAATAGTTGTTCGGCTTATCAACTCGTTAGCCAATTGAATCAGCATGTCTAGCACGAGCGCGCGCACGACTCTCGCGCACTCTCGTGCTAGCCGGATTGATGCGTAATGTGAGCCGCGAAACGTTAATCTGCGACTTAATCTATTTGCGAACCGATACTAGGCCAAAAAGTATTCTGTGAAACGAAGATCCGCCAATTGTTTGTCGGCGAAACGTCGGGCATCCCTTAAATTAAAAACGTGTAATGTAAACGTGTAAACGGCACAGAGAATACACATCCATCTCACCTTAAACAAGGATTTTTCGAAATATTTTTGTTCACTCACTCGTTTCACGAGACTTAAAAAGGGTTTTACACACGTGCTTCATAGCTCGGGATTGGTTTTGTCTGTACACACAATATTATCTTCTTAGCGTAGGTGACGCGCGTTAATTCACTCCAAACGAGAGTGAGTCACTTTCGTACTAGATTTTTGACATTTATGGCACCGTAAACGCGTCTACGCGTAAAAATACGCTGTGTGAAAGAATGAGGACAATTCTTCTGATTGGACTTTTAAAATGACAGCAAAATTACCTGTAGTATTGTCCAGAGGTATTGTTAGGCCACAGCAGCATGACCGCGACCGGCGACTCGTTGGCCCCCAGCCGCCGCTCCTTGCACTCACCGCTGACCATGTCTCCCACAACCTAATTATTAAATTAAATACATAGATTCGCGGGTGGTAGGACCTCGTTTAAGGTCCGTCCAGATCGCTACCACCGTCTTACTCGGTAATCCTGCCTCCAAGCAGCAGAGCTCTCACTCCTGTGTTCCGGCGTGAAGAGTAAGACAACAAGTGAAATTACTGTCACAAGAGGTATTCTATCCAGCCTTCTAGGCTGGCAACGCATCTGCAATCCTCTATTGTTGCAGGTTTCCAAAGGTGGTGGTGCTTGCTTACCATCAGGTGACCCACTCGCTTGTTTGTTTGCCTTCCTTGTCATATAACCTATGAATCAAATAACATTTATTCGTAATAACTTAATAACACTGATGGTGGCTACCAGATATCCCGAATTTGACATTTGGATACCCAAACTCAGTACATGACTGATGATGCAGTTTATCCTAAATAAGACTCCTTACATAAATATAAATTAAAACTACTCCAATATCTAACAATTAAGTATAATAACACAATCATACCTGAAGTTGTGCTAGCTAATCAACATGTTTAGCATAATAAACAACACCCACAATCCATTTGTCCCCGTCAGTTATTGTTTAAGGTCATCTTGTTGACTTATATCCCTACCCACAGGTGCAGATCAGAGGAATGCATCACAGAATCTAATGTGAGTCAGTTACATACTACTTTACTACATACAGCGGTATGACCAACACTACAGACATGTTCATTATAAATGACTAAGTGAAAAAAAAATGGTGTAGTCATTACTTCCTGTCACTCCTTAATTATTGGTTAGCTGTTATTTTTAACTCAATTCCTTATTATATGACACAAGTATAAAAATATAATCAACTGAATCAAGAAGTTCAGCAGGTTCATATTTTTTATTTTAACTGAATGATAATTACATAAAAAGCAAGTATTATGGAAGATCATTTTATGGATAAAAACATTAAATTTCATACTTACATACATACATACACAAATCACGTCTCATACTTTATACTAAATATTTGAAAATATTGCATGACATACCTCTGCCAGCTCGTAAGGACCCCCCGAACCATTGTTGAGATTTAGTTTGTCGGCTATACAGCAAACTATTTCATCAGAGCTGGTTTGCTTGGACGCTTCCACTGACAATGCCTCATATTGTGCTGAGAGTGCACCCACAAACACCTAAACAATAAAATTACATTAATAAATTTTACAAGCTTACTTATTTATATTTCAAAATCATAAGCTCATCAGACATCAATAGCAACTATTATTATTAACGGTAGGTTATCTATTAGGGCTGGTCACACACAATATTTCTGGTGTTAGAGGCATCTATAAGCTGCAGTAGGTTATTGTAAGGCATAGTTTATTGCCTGGAGGCAATTGTATAAAAATTAAATTTGATAAACACCTCTTCAATCCATATAGGTACCTACCTCCAAACATTTTTGGGTAACATGTCTGTCCCACAAATACTGTGTGATTGAACATGACCATTTTATATTATCTATACATATAATAAATTATAAATAAATGGCAGACAGTGCTACATTTAGTAGTCAGAAAAAATGGCTCAAAGCAATAGTTAATTGTTTTATTATAATGCTACTCTAATTGGAAAGATAAGTGAATGACCTGTAATGTAATATTCTGTTACCTTTTTCTGTTTTGGTTGTTATATGTGGTGTTCAATAAAGAGTTATTGTATTGTATTGTAGACTTAAATGCTAGTGCTAGTTTTGGATATGTTTTCTAGTGCATATGAATCTATAAGTTTTAAATTATAATTAGTTTTAAGATATGAATATCCAAGCAGGACTGTGCTATGAAGAGGATGTGTTTCATAAATAATAAACATTAAAATTTGTATAATACTGCATTCAGACTACATTCTTGTTTTACTATAAATTTGGACAATAGTATTGAAAGTTTTAAAGTTAATCAGAAGCTTGCCTTACATTTATGAGGTTACTTAAAAGAATATGAGCTAAGCTTGCTATTAATCATAATTCATGAATTCCTGAATAGCAATATAAATTTATCTGCACTGAAATTAATAGATTAAATTATTTTTATCACTAAATAGATCAGGTATTAAGATAAAATTAAGTTTCAGAAAAATATAACTAGATTGCTTTCAGCTAGGTAGTGAATTCTGTTGAACTGGAACTTTGTTTTATGCAGTTGCATCAAAAGTTAATCAAGAGCTTTTGAAGCATCCTGTACTAGGTAGCCTTGAAAATGAGATGTCACTGACCTGCACAATGTATCTGTGATTTTCCGTATGAGCCATCCTGTGGCATCCTTCTACTCCTCGCGGCTTGAATGTAGGGGCAAATCCTTAATCCTCATTTTGCACCGCCACTGTACACTTGTTGATCACATACAAACATGTGAATGGACATTGCAGACTATGCAATTGTTACTGACACTGATTATTTCTCTAAATCACTTCACTAAGCAGATATAGCACACATGAGCCGAATATAGGGGAATCTGAAAGTGTTTGAGTTTTATTTAAAGAATATCGCCGAAAAGCGAGCTCGTTGCACCTGACCCCCAGAGAGCTGTACTCAACCGTGACAGGTCCACACAATGTCATATCCCGACAGCCAGCGGAATCTTTCGACGCCAGCTCTACTTCTTTGCTATCCTTGTGTCTTTCTACACGTATAATGCTCAAATCCGTGGAACACAAAGAAGAGAAATCTTGGATTTGGGTCACATGCTGATTAATTAAAGTCTTTCAGTTTACTCAATGTATAATCCTTAGTTCTGGTCGCTTTCCTGTTCAGACTGGCGATTTATCAACTGGTAAGCACAAGCGATTGCTAATAAAATAATCTCATTACAGATAAAAATAACACAATATAAAACTGCAGCGAAATCGGTGTCTCCAACAACCTGTTATTTGTCAAACACTACTTCAGTTAACACAGCACGTAAACGCACCAGTTGTACTTCTGTAATTTTCGTAGCAATAAAAACGTTTCTCACTTCTCTAGAAGCTTTAGATGACATCTATATTATACTTCAAGTTGCAGTAATTGTTTTCTTGGAGAAATCTAAACTACAGAACCACCATTTTTATTTTTGTCTGGTAGAATTGAATCGTGTATTTAATTCGACTAGTCTGAAAGTACATTTATAATGGATGACAGTTGGTACGTTACACTAACATTCTCTTTTGGTAGCATTATATCACAGACATTTATAGAACTTGGCATAGACTACAGTACAGTTATCAACATTTCTTCAACAGTTTATGCGAATCTGTGGTATATTTTCTAGTTTAAGTTGGCGTACATGACATTGCATTATTGGCCATTCTATTTGGATTTATTATAAAAACAAGCTTCCACATCAAAAGTACAGCTAGTTTCTCAGCATCAGCACCAAGCCGAGATCAAAATGTTAACCACGGTAACCACTGACCAAACGTTGAAATTGTACTATTGTTTGACAGATGCTCAACAAAACCTATTCTGACAGTTTGCACTATATGGCAGATGCCTATAAGCGACTCGATACAATGTTACACTGTTACAGACTCTGCAAGTGCTGAGATGGAAAGGAGGGATGAAAAGACAGAGTGGCCATGTATCCATGATTATGGCCACGTTACTGGTAATGAATACCACACATGATGCCACCGGTCTTGCCCAGTGCTCTTTCTTGGGTCAGTTTTATTGCGCGAGTCAAATGGAAGGCAATATGCCGGGAATGTGCAGTCAATGCATACTCTTGCGCTCCCTCCACACTACTCCACAGTCCGTACAAAGCGCTAGTAGAGTAGAGTTGTCTAGTAGAGTTTTGAGATATTAAGTAATATTAGGAGAATTATGTTCTACTGTTGAATGATTTTATGTAAAATTAGCAATAAATGCGTACCTAGTGCGCACGCCGCCACAGTATACTTGTTTGTTGCGTTGCAATGAGAAGCGCGAGTAAAGCATTAAGTGGCCGCTTAAGGCTTCCATGGGCAACACCGTGGTAGCGCGATACGCAGTTTGAGGAACATAGTGAGTCCGGGTAAGATGAATGATCTTGTATACCTAGGTACCCTGTCGCTTTAATTAAAGGCACGTATTGCTTGCTCTATATAATTGTCGTTTTGGTCGACTTTGGCCCAACACGTAGCGGGCATAAACACCATACAAGATTGACATACAGGGTAATACGATAAGGTAATTAAAATAAAATAATCTTATGAGTGTGAGTTTGAAATGATTTATTGTGCAGTCAAACTATAGGTACCTACCTACCTACACAATATCGTAATATCGAACGACGCGGCAAATGTAAAGCCCCAATCTGAACGTAGGTAGGTACATAAATATTGCGACTAGCAAAAATATATATATTTAGGTAGGTACAGTCCAAAGTAGCCAGTCACCAAAGTGTTCGCAACACGTCTTTGTTACAGTTGAAATAAAGTCGTGTTGCTAACTTTTTGGTCACTTTGTGTGTCACGAACTATTTGACGCTGACTGTACCTATTCATTTAAAAAATATCGTCCCTAGAACGTCGTACAGTCAGCGTCAAATAGTTTGTGACACCCAAACTGGCCCAAAAGTTAGCAACGCGACCTTATTTCCACTGTACCTAACAGTGACGTGTTGGTGTTGCAAACTATTTGGGTACTTTTGGAGTCACGAACTATTTGACGCTGACTGTACAACCTACCTGCCTACGTAATCGATTCAGTATGAAACTTTAGTTTCGGCTCTATAAGACGATTTCCAAAAGATTTAGCAACGCGTTATGGCAACGCATCTGCAAATCTCTTGTGTTGCAGGTATCCATTGGTGGTGAGCTCTTGCCTTCCTAGTCGTATAGAAAAATAATATTAATGGCCATTTGGTGAAAAAGATAAACCTCGACTAATCACTACATAATCTAGTATAAAACAAAGTCGCTTTCCGCTGTCTGTCTGTCTGTCCCTATGTATGGTTAGATCTTTAAAACTACGCAACGGATTTTGATGCGGTTTTTTATTAGTAGATAGTGATTCAAGAAGAAGGTTTATATGTATCTATACTTCTATGCAGACGAAGTCGCGGGCAGAAGCCAATAGAATATAAAGTGAGCGATTTAGTTTACTGTCGCAATCTGGTTTAAAGCTTGACAGTTCCATATATTTTTGACATTACAAATCGACTATAATACTAAATCGAGATTAAACTTTTGCCAGCAAGACGGCCTATGTCATAAAATTAACCGGGGTACAGCAGGTGGTAGGGTCAATAACTGAACCCCGCTGTGAATAATTTCCAGGATTTTGTTGGCGACCTTCTCGCCAGTTATCATCTAATTTAAACACGTAAATTCAATATTAATGTAGGTAGCTAGCTATAAAGTTTAAAAAACTTGCACTATGGTTTTCCGGCATTAAGAAAGATTGTTGTTATCGACCGTCTCTGCCGTTTAGGTTGAATCACTAAGCACATGGTGACGAGCATTGCCGTTTTTCTTATAGGTAAATTAGAAAAAGATGTAGGATATATCTAGGTTTTTGGTTTTATTGTACTTAGTAAATATGGGAAGTTTAGATCTATTAAAAAAAATTAGGTGTTATATATATCCCTGTAGTGAAAATAAAAGGAAAGAACTATATTAGCGTGAGAGTATGTTGTGTTTTGTCACTTGTGAATGAAGCGGAAGGGACGTTAGTAGATAATGTTGGTAATTGATTGATTGCGGCGAGTTTCTTCGCCGGCCGTCGCGGGTCACCGGCTCATGGGTTTATTGCTTTTAAATCCAGATCAAAAAAACTTTTCATTGCTCTATTATTGTTTATGTTACAGACAAAACTACCGGTAAAATACTTAGTAGGTACCTATATAATAAACATTATTGAGCAACTCTATGACTTTGTTGATTGAGGTGCATTGCCCTTTGGTAAAATAATAACTAAACATGGCACCTTTACGTTATCATTAGTCTTATTATATAAATAATGATATTTTGGAAATTATCTATCAATGCTCCGGCGCACGCACGCTGCTCTATCTTGGTACGTGAGGAATTATCTACCTAGTTCATATACTTAGGCATTAAGTATTAATCAGACGCATCTATAGCTACTTAATTAACAGTTAACCTTGTGTAAGTACTCTATGACCTTGATATTGGAGACTAGTCAAAAATCAAAAAACGACATTAAAAATTAGGTATTATAACTACATTAATAAAATATATTTTTGCACGATTTTATATGATTTGTCTGCTTGTTATAAGTTATTGTACTTACTTAACTGCACTTTTTATTTCAATATCGCTATAGGCAGTAGGTATATTTAAATAGGTCCATATTTAATTGCAATCAGTCTCCTGTACCATGTAAAATGAAGAAATTGAGCTATTAGAGGTGAGCAAAAATCAATGCATGGCAATTGTTCGGCAAGCATAATTGTGTACCTAGTTTTATAAAATCCTTTGGCTCGTTGTAGTTTATTGTCACCACCTTTATATTCTTTGTAAGCTACAGCGTACTGATATGAGCTAACCTACCCATTCAGGTAAAAACGAAGCGTCTTAAATTAACTAAGTAAATATTTTCTTCTATTTCGTACAATTTCTCTGCGGTGAATTATGAAAGCGACCTTCATATTCTAGCCACTAGCAACTTAAAATAAAATTATGAAATTTGAACGTTAAATAACAATTATTTAAAAGCCAATCACTGTTAAATAATCTGGCCAGCGTCCAGCGGTTCGCGCCCGCGCGAAATTTATTCAAAGTCCATATCCTAGGAGATTCTTCTGATCACACGAGTCTTCTCGTCCTATAACCGTACGACGTGAGTCTTCTTGTGGTGGTGGCGGCGGCAGCGGCGGCGGCAGCGGCGGCGGCGGCGGCGCGGCGCGCGTGCACGCGGCCGTGCTTGGTGAGGTGGTCAGAGCGCGCGAAACGCTTGCCGCACTCCGAGCAGCGGTAGGGCTTGTCCCCCGAGTGGCTGCGGCGGTGGCGCGCCAGCTCGTCAGAGCGCGCGAACCGCCACGCACAGCCGCCCCACGTGCAGTGGTAGGGCTTCTCTCCGCTGTGCCGGCGCAGGTGTGCGCGCACGTGCGACGCCTTCGCGTATACCTTTCCGCATTCTTCCACCGGACACCGGAACACTCCCAGCGCCGCACAGAACTGAGGCTCACCCCACGATCGTACCTTCTCAATCTTTGTTTCTACTTTTTCGTCTGTAGGGTTTTTCGGTTCCGTCGCCTCGTAGCTAGGACTGTCATGAACGCGTATCGACTCTAAATCGATACCGAGAACTGAAAGCTTGCCCAGAGCCGCGTCGTCGCCGCTGTCCGTCGTCTCGCTTCCCGAGTGCGGCGCGTCGTTAGAACGGTCACTGCTCAGAGCGGCTTCCATAAGAAACTCGTCGAAATCGAAAGTATTGTCCAGATCGGCAAAATCAAACAGCACTGGTGATCGAGATTGACTCGCGTCGTCCGTATACCTCTCACTGCCACTGCTGACGAACGCATCACAATTTATGTCCAGATCACTAAACTGCCAGTCGTCGACTTCTGAGCCCAGGTTTGCTGGCAGCTCGAAATTAATAAGACTCTCCGCTGGAGAGTACTCGAAGAGTAGTTCATCGCTGAGGAGGACATCCTCGCAGAGGGAACCACCGCCTTCGAGGAACATGGTGATCCTGAAAATGCGAAAAATATATAGACGTGACCAGCATAATTATGACTTGAACATTATAGAATGTAGGTTGCTACTTACAATTACTAGTGTTTCAGCTGTGTTTCTAGTGTAGTGTATTGTTGCCTGGATCGTGTGGTCGCGAGCGGCACTGGCGGCAGACAGCCGGCGGTGGAGCGGCCGGGAGCGGAGTGAGCGCTGCGGACGTGATAACGGCGATCGGCGATTATCGTGCGGCGGATCCACATGTCCGCAGCGCCCGCTATTCCCTACAGATTATTAGGCAGTTATCACACCACTAGACGCAGCGTGGTGGTGGACATACATCGTTAATAATTTGTTTGTAAACACTAATAAACGGCTGTTTGTCATTGTACTTTCGTAAGTTTAATTTCGCTGTAAGTTAAGTTTGATCATGAAGACTAATATCGCCCGCATGACGTGGCATGCGTCATCTCATCCACATCGATGTACTTCTTTCGCTATTCGTACTAAAAACAACAATAGGTATAGAATGCCATAACTTAAACAAAGATTTGTAAGTAAATATTTATTTTGTCCATTTTTATTATGACAACCAGGTAAGACTTATATCTCATATGAATAAAAATAACGATAAATAAATAAGTATAAATATTACGAGACAGTCGAAACCCATTGACCTAACCCCAAACTAAGCAAAGCTTGTAAATTTAATGGGTACTGGGCAAAGCATAAACCTACTCATATATAGGTTACTTACGCAAATAATAAACATTCAAAGTTTCGGACAAAAACGGGTATCGAACTCCAGACCACAAGTTTTACTGCGGTTCTTTAACCACTAAGCTATCCGGTCGGTTAATTAACTTATTGATAAAAGTTAATGCGTGTTGTAAGTAGGTACTCATTGTTATAAATTGCGTATTGGTGAAACTAGGAAAAAACTAACTCGAGGGTCATTTAGATCTACACAAAGCAAAGTTATTTCTTATGATGAAGTATTTAAGAGTTGGGCGACTAACGTCTTGTAACTACACGTACCTAGGTACTGGTATTATAAGCAATCTACAACAGAGTAGACTAATAAACTTAATTGATATTGTAAAATTCCAAGCAATTTACTCAGTACAAGTGATACTCAAGCGGAATTATTTAGAGATAACAAATAGAAAAATATTAAACGAGAGCGATTTAATAAACAATATGGCGGATCATTCACTTTTTTATTTGTTATCAATGTCTTGTTTTGTTGACTGACCTATGTGACAGTTCCTTTACCTCGTCAACTTGCTAACATTGTATATGCCGTGCAGGGTGCTGGGGTCTAAATATTCAATTAAATATACCAACATACTCACTATAATAGTTTTAGGATATTGTTTCCGACCATACCTACCTATTTTTTGTATAGTTTAAGTAGTCGACTGTTTTGACAGCCATACGTAATTTAAAGCCAGAAACGTTCATTAAAAAAATTAAAATTAAATATCTAGACACTGTTTTATCATTATCAAAGTTAAATAAGAAAAAGCCAATTATTCTTTCTATAGGGTACAGTCAAGTGTAATAATATGTATTTAGACAAAGATTCAAAAATAAGTACCATACGCTCTTACACCGGCGTAATAAGGTCGTGGGACATATTTTTGAGAACTTCCTATCAATACTTATTTTTGCACTTGACCGTACATCCTCGTGCTTAATTACTTAATAAACAATACAGAGTTATTTTTTGCACAGTCCGCTAAGGATGTCCGCTTCCATTTCCATTGCACGAGGTTTGCGCAGATAACATTCCTTTCGACGTTCCATTGCTGCGCTGCGTAAACCCCGGGCACAGTACAAATCAGTATTCAATCGTCAAACAACGTGCTAACTCTCGGACAGCAAAATTAAATCCCCGCCCAGTCTTAGCCATGAATGCGTTTCGGAGCCGACGCGCTTCTTAGCCTCTTAGCTTCTTGAAATTGTTTGTAGATTGCATTCTGGCGTATACTGTGAATCGGCTGGAACGGCTGTCTGCGTGTGATTCACTGTGACGTCACTGCTGCACTGGTGCAGTGTAAGGATCTTACTTACAATTGTAGAGAACGGGAAAGCCAACGTGTAAAACTATTGTGTTTGTTATGACTGGAATCTGGAAATCTGGATCTGCGAAACCATTTCTGGTCTATTGTAACTTAGGTATTCACTTTAAATTGAGCTGCATATGTACATTTTACCGGATTTTATGTAAGTGCTAGATGATTCTGAACGAAAAGTAATACCGCTAGATGATGAATCTAAGAGGAATGTATGTGTTATACCAGTAGTTATTTTATAAAGGTTATGGGCCCTATATATAGCTACCTAATTTTGGCTCAAATAGAGTAGAAAACATGACGTGATTCAGTTGTAGTATGCCATGGACGATTATCTCATTATGTTCATCTGGTATCTTAAAAAAGTTTATTAGCTACAGATATGAGTACAACATAAACACAATGTGTCTAGGTACATTTCCATAACCCCCACCTCTGACAGTTAGGTATAGTATCATTCATAATGAAAAAAATAGAATAAATCACCTTAATTAATCATTGTTTATCAACAATGTAATGAAATGAGATTACTCTTGCGTCAATCGGCCACGCAGCCGCGGCCACAGAGCTCTTGTTTTTTATTTCCATGCGATATGTATTAATTAATGCTTCAGACATGGGTGATAGGTACGTACAAAAGTATTAAAAAATAAAATGTTGGGCCCATAACCTAAACGGCTGCATAGTACTTACATACTTAAACGGCATTTTTTTGTCAGTAGGTAGAGTTGGTGAGCTAAGATGTGAGCCGTCTAGGTATGTTACCTACCGAGCGCAAATATGATGGCGACTGTACATTGGTTGGTTAAAGATAAAAGAAAGGCTGGTGGTAGGACCTCGTGCAAGGTCCGTCTGCATTGCTACCACCGTCTTAATAGCTAATCCTGCCGCTACAGCAGTGATTGCGCTGCTGTGTTCCGGCGTGGAGAGTAAGAAAACCGGTGAAATTACTGGCACGTGAGGTATTTTGTCTTAGCCCTCTAGGCTGGAAACGTATCTGCAATCCTCTGGTGTTGCAGATATCCTTGGGTGGTGGTGCTCACTTATAATGAGGTGACCCACTTGCTCGTTTGCCGCCCTTGTCCTGTATAAAAAAACACATGTCGCTCGCGTATTTGTTTGTGGTCGCGGCATACGCGATTTATAAGTGAGCTCGATCTAACTGAACTGTTCGCGCTCACCTTGGAGAGGAACTACGGATTGGTTCGAAACATGTCGGTTTACTTCGACTATACACGTAAATGTGTGGATATACGTGAATGACCCGTATATTTAATTTAATAATCATGTCTTTGTCTCACGCTACTTTTATTTAAAAACTTCGTATTTGAATCTAATTTTTTTTAAATTGGAAAATGCGCCTTATGCAGTCGTTCGGTACGGGATTACCGGGAGTATAGAGGGGCTCTACTGCGACGGCAGGCATACCGACTAAAAACCAACGAATCCAACCTAACCGTTCTAACAAAGCATTTGCAGTCATTAAAAAAAAGAAGTAGGTAGGTACGTGAAAAATGTAAACCGATTGTGACGCACTCGGGTAAAAATCTATCGTAATCTGCGCTCGCGCAGCTATCGCCGCGGCGCCGGTGGCTGGCACCGCCGGCATCTGCCGCGTATCGCGACGGATTTATTGCCATTTCAATGTCCACGCGAATTGTGTTACACTGCCAGATTGCTTTAATTTGAGACTGTATTTTGAAATAGGTCTATTTTTAACGGATAAGGATGGTATTTTTTTGTGAGTTTATGATCGAAAATTCTGCTTTTCGATTTTAGTTTTTATTTTTACGACAATCCCTTAGATTTTTTTTAAAGCCGCGGTAATCCAGTTGTTTGACCTAAGGCCTCTCAAGTAGAGGTTGTGCTTTTCGAACTATGAGAGAACTTCCACGCAAGAGGTTTCTACGGAATTAACTACAAGCGAAACTGAGATGGAACTCAAAACCCAGCACCCATGAGAAGTCCCAAGGGTATTGTCATGAACCTCTGCTTGAAAGGCCGTAGATCGAACAACTAGGCTATCACGGATTTTTAAGGCACCAAACACATTTCTCTATTGGTATTTACATTTAAACTCCGTCATCGCATCTCGATCGCTCACTTAAATAGCGGTAGAGACGACAGATTGAGTGTATGTTGGCAATCGTATCCAAGGATCGTGTCGTGTTCGTGTCCTTGCTATCTGACAACGGCTGAATTGAAGAAATTTACGAACGTAACGATTACCCGGAATCGGATGTCAACTCGTCAATGTTTTTGTTTACATAAACACTCTGTCAGATTCCAAAAAACCTAAATACGTAATGTAATATGAGTAGGTGATAATATCGCGACAAACAAACAATTTACTGGAAGTACTACTCACGGGAATAAACGGGCACAGTTTAAAGTTGTTTTTATTAACATGTATCTGATATGGCTGTATTGGCTGTGTTCATTATTTTCATTATAAACAACTTTTACGCATAATCATCATAAATAATAGACAAATGTCCTTTCATTCTATGCAGATTTATGCCTACACTATAAAAAACCCGTTTCAGGATTAAATATGTATAGCTTCATTGTTTTTTAAAACTAATCTTTAATACTTAATAAAGTTTTTTCGGTTACTTTGATTGAATACCCCAGTAGGTAAGTAAACTTTTTCTTGGATTTTTTATTCGAGTTGACAAAATGTATCATTCAAATATATCATTGATCGGTTTTCTAACTATATTCCAGATAAATTTTAGGACATCTTGTATTAAAAAAATTGCGAAAGCTAAGGAACGTGAGAATTCTCGTTCTTTGAAGTTGGTCAATCGGCCGCACCATTCATTCATTACGTGACTCGGGAATTGTTGCGGAGCTACCCTGATAGTGATAATGATAGCACTCGGAGGCTGGCGGTGCCGGGCTCTGCTCTGACATCCGATCGTCTTTATTGCAAGTGCGAATGATTACCATTTACGACGTACTGTTATGACGGAAACGCCAATTCACTTAAACAAAAGTTTTATTGATAATTAAAATTAAATACAAAACTATTTTGGTCTATGGACTTGGGAAGGTGTGACACGACAGGTCAACTCAACAAACTATTAGGCAGTAAGAGTCATGGCGTCGGGGTGATCATCAGAAAACCTGATGAGCTGGGTCGTCGACCTATTTGAATCTTAGAGCAGGACCTTGTGAGTCCATTGGGAACGCTACTGCTATCATACATATCTTGCCGTTCAAGAGGAAAGCTTTACGCTGTTCTGTTCTGTTGCAAAGAATAAGACAACCGTGGCACAAGAGGAATTTCATCGTAACCCTTTCCGTTGGCAACGCATCAGCAATCCTTTTGGTGCTGCGGGTGTCTATGGGCAGCGTTGATGACTACCATCTGGCGACCCATTGCTCGCTTTCCTGCTTTGTACATCAATTTTCGTTTATGAAGAGGAGCTTTAACAAAGATTAAATAAACTTGTCACACACGGATGTTTCATCACAAATCCTGATAAAAATATCGTTAGTAACACATGGTGGTCACGTGTACATAAAAACCGTGATAGCGCAGTTAGTGACAATTTAGTGTCAAATTACGGACCAAAATACAATATGACGTTTTACTCGTATGGAATTTTCACGATGCCTAAAAGATTGTCGGTTTTGTGACTTTGTGTAATGCGTCCATATAGCGGGGGATGCTAAACTCGAGCGCATCAGATTTTGATAATACCTAGACTTCGTCATTAGACCGAAAGCAAAAGATGCTGCTACCTCGCACGTATTAACAATCTACCTAATAATCTCCAGCTGCTTCAAAACAACATGCAGACGTAACGTAACGTATCGTAGCGTAACGTAGACGTACCTACTCTTTTTTCGAAATTTTATTTGAATCTATATAACAGTATTAAGGCGTCGTTCTATCAAATGCTGTTTTACGTTTGTCCAATCTGTCTTCACTACATAGTATAAAACAAAGTCCCTTTCTCTGTCCCCATGTCCCTATGTCCCTATGTCCCTTTGTATGCTTATATCTTCAATACTACACAAAGGATTTTGATGCGGTTTTTTTAATAGATAGAGTGATTCAAGAGGAAGGTTTTTATGTATGATTCTACGCAGACGAAGTCGCGGCCAGAAGATAGTTACATAATAAGAACTTTTATTTTTAACAAATATAAAAAAAATGATTGTAGTTTTGTGCGTACTGTTGCCATTATTTACTTATTTTAGATAAGTATTCCGTGTAGGTAAATGATTTTCTGATCTCTCTTGCCTTGGACGTTATTTCGTGGCGTCAGCCTTCAGCAGTTATAACGGTTTATTTATAAATTGCTTTCCCGTACCTCAAATTTCAGTGAACTACTGCGTACTTGTAATTACATTATGTTTTACATAAACTAGGTACATTGACCTACCTAGTGTGTATGTACTGACAGGGATATTGGTTGCAGACATTGTTTTGCCGTACTCAATGATTTTGGCCAGTCTTATTATTTACATTTATTGACAAATCGTTTGTTTATAAATTTGCTTGAGTTTGTCGTATTACTTACGGGACACCATGTATACTTGCTTGCACAGTCACATCTATTATCTAAGAAGTCGGAAGAACTTGCATATTCATGAATCGGCTAAAAATGAACCTACTTACTGTACTCGTTTTATATCAACATTTTTTGTATATTTTTGTTTATGTCTGTAAGCTGCAGAAACTACTGTGGTTCAAACCACCTCGGCCACCCCCATGCCTCTAATATCCGTCAACGTAGCTAGTAGGTATGAATGAAGTAGATAAAGGAAACAAAATATTAATTTGCGCATATTTTTTCTTTAATACGAGCATTTTACAACAATATTGAAACGAAATCATCATTTTGAGATCTGCTGCCAACATACACTACGGGCGCTCAACAAATAAACATAAACCGCGCACACTAATCTATATAAACAAGTCGCATAAGTACATACAGGCTTCCCAATATAATCTATACATTACACTAAAGCTATATCACCACTTGCCACTCTACGCTCAGAGAACGTCACTCACTAGGCACGTCACTTGATCTAGTTTGTTCGCTCGCTCGAATGTCTGACACTAATAGATGACTTCGTAGACCGTTGCCTTCTTGTCTCCGGAACCCGTCACGATGTATTTGTCGTCTGACGAGATGTCACAGCTTAGTACCGATGATGATTCTTTTGACTGTGGACAGCGAAAAAGATTCTTTAATTTATGCACCTACTAATTAACTAAAAGACTAACCACTTTGTTTATAAACGCCGGTTAAGCTTTAGTTCGATTAACATTTATTTACTAGTCTCTGACACTATTTTCGTATTCTACATTGCTCTATTGAAGTTTCTTAATAAGCCTGTGTATACTTAATCTTCGTATTACATATGTCTGAAGACGTTTACTTATTTTGGCTTTCTTTGACATGTCTTCACTAAGAGAAAAACGAAAATACTGGAAGTTCCCTGATGCATGTGAACTTGAAGCCTTTTTACTTCCTATGAGAAGTGGTAAAGAAAAATGGGCAAGATATATTTTGCAAGGCTAAGAGCCCGTCTTGCACTAGAGGACGTATTCTCAATAGACGCCCAGCTGAGGGGCGAGTCCTTTTCCAAGCTATGCAAGAACCTATTACACTGTAATTGTGCAGCCGGCAGCGGGCAGAGCAGCATGAGAGTAAAGTAGTTCACCCACCTGGAATATACTAGCACCGTAGGGCGTGCGCCACGCGTTGAGCAGGTTGTCCTTGCCTGTGGACACGAACCACTTGCCGCACGACGCGAACCGCAGCGACAGCACGCACGACTCATGCAAGTGCAGCTGGTACTTGTCGGGCTTCACCGCGTGGAGAACCTCCACGTTGCTATTCTCCATGCCCACGGCTAGCCACTCGCCTGGAGAAGATAATAATTTATTCGTTTTAGTTTAGAGCTGTGATAAACGACGGCTCGATAGACTCAAGAAATAAAGTACCGTAAAGCTCTTGTTCACAAGAGGTGTGCGTGGCTGACGGTATGGATAACGAACGACAGAAGTGATTATAATAAGATTCATAAAATATGAAGGAGCGCGCTTTCGTAAATTTGTGCTATCGCTATCACACTTCGCTGTTCATAGAATTTGTTATGATAGTTGTGAAAAATTTGTCTATTTCATGATTAGATTTTATTTCAGGTTGGCATAGGTTGTGTTGTGATAACAGAAAAATTCAAATATTTTAAAATATTCAATTACCTGTAGGGCAATATCCCAGTGAAAAGATCTGAGAACTGAAGTCATGTTGTTGTAATTGTCTGCCTTCTCTCAGGTCCCATGATCTGTAACACAAAGGTCAAGCTAATTAATACTCAGCAAAAACCATTAGCTAACCTCCAATTCCTGTCACAACGGTCTAGTAAACATTTGAATTGAACTCTTTGAACTTAGGTTCAATGTAGTCTAGTTACGGCAGGAAGTAAAATAATTGTTTTTGCAGCAGTCGGGTGCTATGTGTTTCTTTCTGGTTCATTCGAAATATTAAATACAATATCGAGTCTCTAATTGATATCATTGAAAAGCCACTTGAGCACGGGGGTAGCCAGGTTTTAGTATGGAGGGGTGGGGGTTCAAGAAAATAAAACGACTAAAAGTACATTGTAATGCACCCGCCCCCCCCCCCTGACTACGCCCATGCACTTGAGCGAGTGCCGATGTCACAACAACGGGGATCCGCTTCTTGAAAAGAACTCAAAGACAGTAGTACAGTATAATTAATATTTTAAAGAGATAATCTTTTTGTAAAGCGTGGTGGAGTTCGAGCAATATAAGCCGACCTGGCTGGGCCTAGACCACAGAAATAACGATGACGCATGTATTTTTAATACGGAAGCACACCCATCGGGTGAATGTGCCACGGCGCCCAGACGTTATAGTCACGCCACTAGCTGATGGATAACAATCCAATTAGTACATACCGCACAGTATTATCGAGTCCTCCCGTCCAGAGCTTGGTTCCGTCAGCCGATATGTCGATGCAGGAGGCACCGTCTGTGTGCCCCTGGAACTGCCGTACCAGGGTCTGGTTGTGTAGGTCCCACACCGCGATGTTGCCGTCGGAACAACAGCTGAAGCACACCTGGAATACAAAGTAGCATACAATCAGTCTAAAGATACTAGTGGTACTTGGCATGGGGACCAATAGTCAGTGTAACGAATGGTCCTGCGCTGCTTACTTATACGCAATTTAGCTTCCTTCCCATTTTCTTGTCACGATTAATTTTTCGGTAATAATTCCCGGCCGTAGCTTTACTTTTCGGATTTTTCTATGTGTTCTAATTTTCACTGACATTTAGAAATTTAATAAATCCCTCTTTAATACTAATATCGAGTATATCTAAATTTCTGGGAATCTTAAAATTTTCTCTGGGCTTTACAGGAATTTTAGTCTAATTAGGAGAGTTGGTGATTTTGTACCTAACACGCAATACTGTTTGTGACACTCCGCTTTTATCTTCTCTCCAATTTATTTTATTAAAAATGCTTTTCAATTGCAGATTAAAGTGTCAATTAATGTTACTGAGAACGTCGGTAAGCTATTAAGTCGAAGCGGTTCTCCGACCACAAACCCTCGCGACCTCACCGCACGAAGATTAAAACAGGCAATTTCCTAGCATTAAGGCATTAACGATCTCGGTTCGCAATTATTTTCGTTGGAATGCTTACATGTAAACGTATATCACTTGGTACATCTGTGTCCGTTTAATAAAGAATTAACCTAGGTCATCAAAATTGATCGGTATTATATTGTAGATGCATTTTAGTTATATTAATTATTTTTCAAATTTAAATTTTGAGTGTTTTCTACTAGCGCCCTATATGATCTTTCGTTATGAAGTTATTTGGCGGGAGATCGGTGACCGTAGACAAGCATTAAAGCGAAACGTCGTGTCGCGAGCGTAAGCCAAAGCGACAGATACAATTTCACAGATGACGGCGTGAATCGTTTATGTCAGTGGGTCTTTTCTACAGGCATATTGCGAGTTCAGCTGTGGCCGTTTTCAGGTTGAATTGAGGACGTTAGACGTACCTTCGAATCGGGACTGATGGCTAGAGCATAGCAGGCAGGCGCGGAGGAGGTGAGCTCAGCCTTGATACGCGGCGTGGGTGACGCCAGATCCCAGATGGAGAGGTTTGACGCCTCTCCGCCCACGATCAGCGTGCGGCCGTCCGGAAGGAGCTTCACCGATCTAATGTAGTTGTCTCTTTGCTGAAAAAGATAAGTTAGCCCGTGAATATTACGAGGAAATAAGTTAAATACATTTTCAAATTCTCGCCTAAATTATTACATGCTCCTCATACACACACACAAAATAGTTGCAGATTAACCTAACCTAACCAGTGTTTTGACACTTGGTGTCAGTTTTTGCCGATTAATATTTAATGTTTCGGGATTTAACATTTCACTATCCCTTAATTTTCCTATCATGTGAAGAGACCTTAACTAATCTAATTCCACTACAATTTCCAAATCAAAAACCCAAAACCCTCAAACCACGACAGTTACCCACTCACCAAGCAGTCGAGTTGGCTGACGGGCGCCTTGCTGGGTTGGCTGATGTCCCAGACTTTGACGCAACCCTTGCCCCCCGTGTACACGTATTTAGTGGGCGAGGACACGGTGACCGCGCAGACCACCTCGCCGTGCGCCAGCGCAGACACCTGGCGCGCGTGCCTCGGTATCCCTGGGCCCATCAGGGCGTCAGGAGGAAAAGGGACCGGCTGCATTTGCCCCTCCGCTGACACGTGGAATGAGTAGGCTCTGGAAGGTTGAAGTTTGCAGGTTAGTAAGTGAATTAATTGTCAATATTATAAGCTGGATGTGTTGCATAACATATTTGGCACTGATGGCAGAAGGCTAGCGACCTTCGCATGTGGCCTTTGGCTATGTTTCCAAGTTAGGCCTATAAGAGGAAAGAAAAACAAATACTCACGGTTTGCCGCCAGGTATAGGCGCTAGCGCCGCCGGGCCGATAGGCGGACGCAGGGGCTCGTAGGCCAAAGCGGCACGGGCGGAGTACCCCGCCAAGCCGTAGGCGTCGTGCGCGCCGTTCCCCAAGTACGGGTACTGAAGCGCCGGCGGCTTCACCGCGGCCTTCAGCGGAGCACCCGCCGCGCCCGCGCCGCTCGCGCCAGACGTCGGCGTCACAGGTTTAGAAATCGGCGTGCTCGGCTTCTCATCGAGCTTTTTTGCTGACGGCGTTGACGCGTTACTCGATGTACCCGATCTGAAACAAAAAGTAAACAAATCGAAGCAAAAACAAGGACAAAACTACTCAAGTTACAATGAAACTCTAGAAAGTGTGCTAACACCACGTTTGACATAAAAGAATTTGGCATCGAGATTATCATCGGTTTATCCGTCAAAGCGTGTCTGATCTCATTACAGTTATTAGGAGTAACACTAAACATCAGTCGTGTCAGTAATTGATTTAGTGCGAAGAGGGATTAACGTTCGGATGGCCGACTTGTACATACGCTGACCCTATTAGAGGCATGTATTGACACAGTAAGGCTTCTTTTAAAAGGATAAAGCGATTATAACGTATTTGTGCTCTACATAAAGCTTAGGCGGAGAAAATGCCGTGAGGTGTAAATTCTAATCTAATGAAAAGTCCTAATTAATGAACACCTATTCAATCACCCAAAATATAAATATTACCTGGGACTATGTGGCGGATGCTCCTTTTTTGGTTGTAGTTTGTCCAGACCATTTTCTCGTGGTGACGGCGCTCCATTGTGAGGTGAAGTTGGTTCTTCACTTGCATCATCGACCACTAGATCCTAGAAATAATAGAATTGATAAACATTAGTAACGTCGGCTTTTAGAAATTCATGAGTTCATGACATGCATGGTAGGAGATAAATAAAGAAAGAAAGCTGGTACACCTACATGGCCCATGTCTTTTTCTTCTTTCTTCATTTTCTTGTGATCCGGTTCAGCAGGACTTCGCGTCCTATATTTCTCTCTTTCACCGGGTGATATGGAATTTCTCTGTAACAACGAAACAAAACCGCTGTAGAAAATTGTTTTCACTTCAACAATACGATTGGGTAAACATAATCAAACCGTTTACGGTCGGGCTTACGTAAAGCAATCAATCGATCATTGTTCGCAAATAAATCGGTGTGCAGCGAGGCGAGCGCTAGTCAATATCAATATCAAAACAAGCTGAGGCAGAACAAACTGACCGCATGATTAGCTCTGGGAGTGGTCATCGCCCCCCGGCGGTGGGGACAGCGGCCGCAACATTTGGATGAGTGCGCAAATACGGACTAATGAAATAATCATATACGTGACGAGCGACCCGCTCTGTCTGATCCCATATGTTGACGTAGCCATATCACGTATATTATTCGCTGGCAGATATCGAAACGTATTCGGATTATCAACATTCGGTCGAGTGCGCGCAGCGTGTTGTGTTAGACAGATGCTATTTCAAGTGTACGCAGCCGTGAGTGCGGTCATTCGAGCGAAAAGGCTTACGCTTCCCGACCGTGCGTGTTCAATATGATCACGCTGAGCGTATATATTGCACAAGACTCTACAAATCCTGAGGGAGATGATATCCTCGCCGAGCTCGGTGCGGCGTGCACGGTAGCTATAAATTTAATTTGGCGTGGCAGCTACTATCTAACACACTCACGTTCGTCTTTGTCACACGGCCGGCGTGGCCGTACTCTAATTACTTATGTCGCAACTGGTCATGAATGAGAAACGGGCCGGGTAATCCTCGGCCCTCGGGGAGCGCGGCGCGGCGCTCGGCAGCGCCTGGAGGGTGTAACGGGGCCTAATTTTACGAGGCACTAAGTTAGAGGCGAGTGGCAAGCGGCTGTTAATTTGCTCGCCACGCCGACCTGTCGCCGCCCGCTGTGACTTACTGCCGTTCGCATCGCGCCCAGACAATAACACTTTATGTCGGATTCACATTCTATTTATCGTCGGCCGAGATAGTTAACATCACAATACACTGACTCTGTTTAATGTTCTGTTGTAACTGTTCAACGTTACTTTCGACTCATTTATTCCCACTCACGAACAGCTTTGTCAGTAAAATGTCGGATAGTTGGTAGGACTCTTAATATTATAAAGCGCATGTTCGAGTCATAAAATTGTCAGCGGTAGTGCATTATTATATTACTACTTACAGCATATAAAACCCGGTTGGAGCGAAAACATAATCATGCATGGCAAAGGAGTTCCTCCCCCACCCACTTGAAAAGGAAAAAAAATATGATAAAGAAAAATTTCCCCTTAGATGGTATCACTAAAAGAAAATAAGGTTCGTAAGAGCTCAACCGCAGTTAAAGACTAGAGAAACAATAAAATGGAACGAGGAGGCCGTTATATAGGTATTAGTATGTAAGATAAATAACGTGGCTTATGGCGGGGCTGTTATTGGATATTTTGATAGTAGTCGAAATGTAACCAATAAACTTTTATCATTGGCACAAGTCGCGCGGAAGGGGACATAAAACTCCGTTCACACGAAAGGCGGTGTGTGGCGACCGGCGGGGCAGGACGTGTGTTCGAGCCTTAATTTTACGATCGCCCGATCTCCACAGCATTCGATATCGAATTTCAAGTAGGGCTATTTCGAGAGCCGCAGTGCCGCCGTAATGTGACGTGTCGGATTCGATTGGACGGATTTTATGTCGCCCGTACGAGGAATTCGCTCAAAGGTTCGCGTTTGCGGTTAATAGGGGTTTTAATAAATTGAATTATGTTGGCGTCGATGCTACTGGTGCGATGCCTATTTGATTTTTTTAGAATGGTTAAAGTGTAGATTTACAGTTGTTGTTTTTAATGACGTAGAAGTGAAGTCCTATTTTTGCAGTAATGATATTAAGCCACTGATCACTAAACAGAACATGCCAAATATATACGTTCTAATACAATTTATGTATCTAAAATAGAAAGCTAACAATGTATTGAGTAGTAATTTACCCAACCTTTTTCCATTTTCAACAGAAAAGCGGACAGAGCTAATCTTTACTTTATCCGATTACGCGGGTCGACCTCAAGAAAAAGGCAATTGAGTCGGGGACGAGGGTCGCGGGGGCTCCAGGCGCTACAAGCTACAAGCCCGAGCGCGACTTATCGGCCGGCGGGGCAGGGAGGGCGGAGGCAAGGGGGGGGGGGTGTGACGTAACGTATAAAGTGGCAACACACAGGCGCGCTGTTAACGCCGCCCGGGCTTATTGTCTGCGGTCACGCGACGAGCCGTTTAGCCGCGCCGCGCCGCCGCCCGGTTAACCGGAAGGGGGGCGGTTAACCGGACGCTCGGGGGCGGAAGCGGGGGAAATAGATAAATAGACCGTCCGCCGCTCGGAAATGTACGGATTGAGTTCGGACTATATTTCAGGCATAATAGTTTTGAAAAGTTACGTGATTTACACGCGACGTTTTCGGCTTTTATCGAAACTACGGCTTTACCAGCTTTATACGACTCCGTTTTATGATACTGTCATCGAAAAGTTTTATTGCGCACCATTTACTTTTAAAGTCCCATTACGTTGTCAATTTACAACTTTGTTCAGTTTGTTGTGCTCGTGACCCTGACGTGGTTCTTGGCGTAATAAAGTTTGGTAAACACGGAAACGGGCTTTTGGATTGTTAAACCGAAGAGCTGTCCCATACCGAAGCTCTGATAATACCAAAGTTCAGGAATTTACGAGCGACATGAGCTACAGAGTCAAAAACTTTACGATACAAGCGTTCGTTTTCTAAGCAACAACAAGCACTAGGCAAGTCGTTTGTAAACGACATCCACAGCCACACACATCGGAAATGGCCCGCAAAAACGTTAGACTCGCACCAAAAAATTAATCGCCCGCGAGCGCGTAAACCGCGGGCCGCTGTGCGACTTTAAAATTAACTTTTACCGGTTCATTCGTATACATAAATAATGGAGGAATTTCTGAATACACATTAAACTCCTATAAAGAATACATTAGCATAAATTTATGGTAGCGAGTCGGCGTTTCGAGCGCGTTTTTACGTGACTCGTAAAGTTTATAGTCGCGAGTGGAGGATTGCGTTTACTGCGCGCGCTATCGGTTTATGGCCGACCCCAAATAACCAAATTGCCTGGCGCTCGTTGTCGGGTACCGTACCAGCTCCCGCTCCCGCCCCCGCTCCCGCTTCCGCCTCCGCTCCGCTCCGCTCTCCAGCAGGCTCCTTGAGTGAAGTGCCCGGCCATTACGCCGCCACTCTGCGTTACGAGCGCTCTCCGAGGGAACTCCGACTCCGCCATACTCCGCACCACTCACAAATGCAACTTGGAAACTTGCCCGATAGAACTGATGTTCATTACTGCTTTGTTTGTTACCAGTAACCGATTATTTAAACCTTGTCTGCGCGTTTTACGCAAATGGTACAATAATAAGCTTTTTAACGTCGGTTATAAAATCAATACGTAAACAGACCTGCATAAAATAATGATCTGTTAACAAGTAGACGTTGAAGTCGGGCATATGTATCACACAAAGCAAATTCCGGGAGCGTCGTCGATAAGCAATCTCACCCCACCCTCGTTCCTCGCTCCATTACAGGAGTAATTAGCACAATTAACAGGAGCTGGCGCGGGGGGCGGCGCGATCGCTTTCACGCACGCAAACAAATGTCACGTGGCACGGCGCCTTAATTAAAACGATAATTGAGTTGACTTGCGAAACTCGTCCGCCATTTCGACATTCCGAGAGAAATTTCACGGAAACTCCCCCCGGGAACTACGAAGCCCTTAAGTGTCGACGACTTTAATTTTGTGTTAGCGTCTACTTTGCGGTCTCGAGGCAAAATTTTAATACGGTGTACACGGCCTCGCTTTGTAAAATTACTTAAATAAATTACCCTGAATCGAGTTTCGTCGCCGCGTCGAGTTGAGAGGTAGCTCGTTTGGAAAATTGGCACCGGTGAAAAACATAGCTACGCCAGATATTTGCCTATCCGCTTAATATATTCTGTTCTGATAGCAGTTACCTAATTCTGTTACCAAATAGTAGTAATCTAGATGTTATAGCTTTCACGTCAATATAAATGTAATAACAAATCATCCAATGAGGAATATCATGGCTTTATTATGGTAATAAAATGTATCGGTAGAATGCGAGTCGTGTTGACAAATGCTCCAGCTCCTTTAATTGTGATCCCTTCGCTTAAATCAGAGAGGGCTCGAGCCCTCCTCGCCCTAACGGATTCCTCGCCGGCAATATGTGCGTCGACACTCCGTCGTCGCGGCTTAATACCGGGGATAAACAATTCGTTCCGTCTCCATAAGTGATTCCGTTCGGCGACGTAATAGCTAAATTAATTTGCAGGTAAAGTCGCTTGTTGTTTAACCTCTTAAATTATGGCTTTGTATCGGTGTCGTGTGTTATAAGCGGCATGTTCTATGCTTTCGAAAGGGCGTAATGAACTCGTTTTAGAAATGCTTACTCGAAGCAAATTAATCTGAATTGAATACGACCCACGCACGCCTAGATTGGAACACAGTGTTAAAAATATATGCAAATTTATTTATAAGCCGTCCGATGCCAGTTTTTATGCGTGTATTTTAATTTGAGTTTATCTGGGTTTACGTTTTCCTTGTCCCTAGGTCGCCGCTGTCCCTGGGGCGCCGCGGTCAGCGACGCGAGTCGGCGGCGCGTGCAGAGGGTCGCGGCGCGCTTATTTAAATGAGAGCTCCCTCGCCACCCGTCAATAAAACATTAAACACGTAACAAGTTTATGCGCAGCGACAACCCTAGCGGATTCCGCCACTTCGTTAATCCGGGGCGGGGGCAGCCCTAAATTAGGGTCGAGACAAGCCGTAATCCCCCGCTCGGCGCGACGGGGGATTTATATTGTTATTGCTCCGCGTCCGGAATTATACGAGGGTTGAGGGACTAATGAAAGGGGAAATTTAATTCCTAATGATTCTCGTCTTAGCCCGTAACGAGGAAAACTCGAAAAAGGGCTGCGACCCGCTCTCTTTTTTTATGATTAATCGTTTTAAGCGAACCGGAGATTATTCGACTCGATCCTGGTTGCTTGTTTGTCGAGTAGTATTTGGAGTGTTTGTTTTTATTGGCCGATCGCGGAGTCGTTGGCGTGTTTGTAGAGTCGAAAGTTACCTAAGCATCAAATTGGATTACAAATTTATTCATGAAACATTTTCGATGCCCGTACACGGCGGTGAGCAGGCGAAGCATATGTAAATGCGTGATAAGCACGGAGGCATCGACGTGCGGGGCATGAAGGAGAGACTGCGGCGGCGAGCGACACGGCGCGCCGGCCCGGCCCGGCCGCCGACACGACACGACAACCGCAGCGCACATGCACCGCCTCGCTCCACCGACCGATATCGTGCACGACCGCCGGCGCTACGTACTACACGATAAACCGCATCCACTGCAGCACAGTAGATAATTATCTAAACATAAACTTAGGTATACCTTACGCCGTGTATAAACGCAACAACGTAGTAAAAGATCACCGGAGCGCGGAGCGTGAACTGCAGCGGGGTGGGAGACGCGTCCGCCGCCCTTCCGCTCATTACGGCGCGACTAATTGAGATAAATTATGAAGACGTGCACCGAGCCGCGCGCTATCGCCCGCCTAACCTGCTAATTACATGCAGCGATTTCAATTACCAGCTCCGGACGTTCCAACTCACGTTTTTATTTGTATTTTATTTAAGTTCACGGCGGGCATAAAATCAATAAAAAAAGTAGTGTTTCCTTTTACAGCGCCACAATAATGCGATTAAAAGTCGGCGGTTAGCGTATCGTAAAGGTGTAATGAAGTGAATGCAATAAGTGTTGATGGTGGGTAAGTGGAGGGCAGACAGGACAGTAGCCATTATGCATGCGGGGCGCGGCCACACACGTCGGCCCCAACGGCTAGGGTTTGCAAAACAATCAGTGGTTTCTAAGAAATGTACTGACTAGAGAACGTTTGCAATACATCATAACGTAACTATCTACTTCTTAAGCGGCCTCAACAATTTATTTAAGCGACGATAGTAACTGGCAAATCTCTTCTGGTCAATTGTTTAATTTAAATTCCGATTATACAGAGTGTTATATTTAAGTTGTCAGGCAAAAAAGGATTCGTAGCCACTTAAAGCAGCAAATTGCGGCTGGTAGCCCTACGGCGCCGCGACCGCAACAGAGCATGTGGCCGTGCTGGCTGTGACAACACCTTGCTTTATACTCTTATACATGTCTGTAAGTACGTACAGCTAACATGTATTGTATAGGTCACAATAGAAAAAACATTTAATGAGTAGGTAAGAAGCTATTGTATACATGGTGTTCTTGTTCTATGATTCATATGATTGAAGAGCGGGGATTGTAATTTGCGAAATTAGTCGTAGGGTATAATGATACATCGTGGGTGATTAAGTCATTAAAATGGAAGATTAAGTTGTAGGTAAAGCAGCGTTATATTTGCTCTACTTAATACTGATGTTACTGTATAAATACAATTTTACTGTCACCTATTGAAACAGAAGCATAAAGCCCAACTGTTTAATCAATCCCTTCAACATTCAGCAGTTATAAAAAACGATTGGAATTAAACACCGGATCGGAATGCATAGCACAGAATGAGGAACGGTGAACATTTTGCGAATTGAAATTTTTCGTTTTGTTTACGGTCCGACACCTATAAAATATTGCACTTTCGATACGATCGGCGAATGCAATACGTATTGAATATTTCATTTGGAATATTGAATCTGTGTAAGTGGAAGTGCAGGGACGTTACGATACGGTACGTCTGTTCAGTGACTCCTGAATAGAACGCGAAACAATGACCCTTTGAGACGCAATGCAATTGTAGCAACTGCTCCAAGCACTTTACTTAGTTCTTAGAACTGTACTCCAGTAGAGCGACACGGTAGCGACGTAAAATACAAACAGATCCATCAATCTAACTAACAGACTGGTTGAAACTGACAACCAATTAGGCGGAGTTATTTGTGTTGCATACATACAAAGTTTTCACGACATGCTAACGAACGATTGGCCTAATGCGTCGGGGCGGGTGTCAGATAACGTTCTATCAATTACACGTCGTACGCCAGATATTGGAATTTCCGACAATCTGCAAATTGTACGAGCGTGTGTGGGAATAAATAAAATATCAATCATTCTCTCGTCTCGATCTCATATCGAATATTGTTTATGAAAGAATGAAGGAATGCTTAAGGTACGCATTGAGAAGGAATAGGTTTGAGATATTGAATATTCCATTCCCTCACGTACAGTGCAGCGAGTCAGCGACAGGCTGAGGTATTGTTATAAGAGGGGGTGTAGGGGGAGGCGGTTGCGATTCGATCAAGCTTGCATAAATCGATGCGATACGCCCGCGACGAACAAAGCCGCTCGCGAGCTTACGGCACCGCACCATCTACCTTCGCGGGGCTCACTTCTTAACCCAATATAATAATAATATTATTAACAAACTGCATACTTTTTCAGATCATTTGTGATGACATATCTGTTTTAATCATAGTCTGCGATATTCTTCCGTTTCTCATTATTAATTATAATTAACTTATTCCGTCGTAAAACGCTGTTCAAAATTGAACGTTCAGAACATAAATAAGCGTAAAATTCCTTAATAGACCCGTTACCGACTAATTAAGGTGTTTATTGCCAGGGAAAGTGTTAGACGCGTCATGATTTACTCTCCGCTGGTGATTATAAATTTAAGCGAGACGTAAATCCGTGACTGTACAGGGTACGGAGATAGATAAACCTGTCGGGATGCACCGACGTAATAATCTGTTATTCTGTATCAAGACAGAGGAGTAAGAAGATTAGCGCTGTTCGGCTCGAGCATTAGACGCGCAGAGGCGATCACCTCACTGAGCATAATCCAAGTGTATCTGCAACACTGCTGAATAGATTAATGCGAGCACAGAAACCGTTGTAGCCTTAAGGTTAAACCCGTTCAACCGTTGAACCAATACGCTCGTTATGAGATGTCAACGACTGGAAGCTTCCGACGGCAGTTCCGTTTCAACAGTAAGTATTATTTATTTGGCTGTCAATGGTGGCTATGCAGGTAAATGTGCAATAAATATCGCTAAATGTACAAAAATATGTATTTACTTCAGACTCTTAAGATTCAAGTAATTGGAACGCAAGATCCCATTTGCGGTTTTTTAAATATTTAAAACAAGGAAGTGTGACCTAAACAACGAAAAAAGAACGTTAAACAGATAGCGTAAACAAACGAACGCTCTCACGCACTCACTCACAAACAAACGATGTTCTTTTATAATATTAGTAAACGTAAATATGGATGTTATCTGCCTCTTTTATCCAGCACTTAATTAAGTTTTATAGCTCGCCGAGTGTTAAGAGAGTTTAGTGTTGTTTGGCTGCACAGTGTGTTGTTTGTGTGAGGTATTGGCGGCGAGGCTGCTCGTCGGCCTTATGCCCTCGGCTGCATATGCCAGATCAATATCTACGCGAGGCATGCCATGCTTTATCAGATGGTTTCACTCTATACAAACCGGTATCCACAACAAACGTTTATTGGTTTGAATGTTACATTTGATTAATAAGATAAGACAAGGGAATCTGAAACGCAATGTAAATTCAAAAGCTCGTCTCGTAAAATAAACGGTACTAAACATCAAGCAAAAATAAACCCCGATTGTAATGTAAAATACTACGTAAACATTTTAGGTACCGATATCAAATGTAAGGAAAAGCTAAAAGAGTAAACTCCGAACTGCCGCGGAGACGGCTACCGCGCAATCTGTTTCACTTTACGGCGTCTTAATAATTACAAGTGGCCATTTCTTCCAATTAAGAAAAGTCTGAGCGATAAATTGCGAGGGTTGTGTCGAGCGCTGTTCTACCGCGCGTAAACATGACGCGCTAGGGCTGTCGCCGGCTACAGATACGCCTTCTCCGAATCTGACTTTAATGTTTTAATAAAGGGCGCCGGTCCATATCGCAGCACGGACGTCACATTTACACGCACCGCTGCCGCTTTAATTAAAGAAGCGCACCTTCAAACACGCACCGACTGAGGCATGTCGAAGAACAAACGCAAATTTATTCGGACCGGGGTTTTTTCATCATCTATTAAATAAAGAAGTCGAGGAGAATGCTAAACAAGGTTGAGCGGCCCTCGCCCTGCGAGTTTTCCACTCGAAGCGGCGCGGGCGGTGGGGTGGGGCGGGTGTCGCGAGTGGCTTAGATAAGGTGAGGAGGATGAAGAGGCGAGATGCGCGGCGTAATGAACCGGCTCCGAGCAGTTTTTGTGTGGTTCGGGCGTCCAAATTGAATATTAGGCGCGATTTGAGAGCGAATGAACGGGCGGCGGAAATAAATCCGCGGTTATTATGCTACCCAAATGAGATTGTGGAAGGCTCGCCCTGTTAGACTGGAGGCCGCTGCTCAATTTCACGTCGGTGTAAATTGCCAGACGTAACCATCCTAACCTTGATTATATTGGGAGATTTTAAGGAGCTTTTGCAACGAGGTAGCGACTGAAATTATACGGTAATATTGAACAAAATTACTTTGGGTCCTGTCATAGCCTACTCAGTTAGGTAAGTAATTTAAATTAGCACTTGATACATCCGAGGGGAAAATTAAGTAGATAGATAGAGCAGAATAAATGTTCACGATTTTACTCGGATATTTGTTCTAAAAGTTAGTATTTGCAGCAAAACGTTACATTTAAAGAAAACAATCGTTTTCAATACAGTGTTACTACAATAAACTGCAAATTTACGTATGGAGAAATCAAATGCGGAGCGAGCGGTGTTTGCCAATAAACACAAGCCGGCTGCAACAGTGTGTCAGCGGCGTGATTCAAGCAAAAACATTCGCCGGCCGAAGGGCGCGGCAGGAGTGTAACCTGACGCCCCCACGCCGCAGCCAAGACGCGCTCGGTTTATGTAAACTTTATTACGGAGTGCAGTTCCCCCGGCCCCGGCCCCAGCCACCCTCACTTCAAATTGTAAGGCGCGTCCGTGCATTACTCAGCTCGCCGCCGTTTGCACAGATCGGCGGCTCTGGGCGCTGCGACACCGATCCGGGTCACACCGGCCAACTGCCGCACTCAACTTGTAAATTCCACACTTTCCCGAGTAACTTACTTACTTAAAGTATGCTGCGACTTCCCAACTCAATCGTCGTAGGTACTGTGTAATCTTTTAACAGTTTCATAATTTTTACGAATGAACTTTTATAAGTAGGTACGCCAATTATAAAAACGCGTTCGCAGTGAAAAACTGTGCCGGTATAAGGCATTAAGGTTAGAGTTGTTTGTATTTTCGCTGAAAACGGAATCGAATTGAAATCGGAACGTCAAAACGAAAGATTTGTGGGACGTCCGACAGAAGTAGGTTAGGTGAACAAAGACAATGTTATAAAGTAGGGGCATGGATCGATTCGCATGCATTTCGTTTGGAGTTGCGAGCGGTGGCGGCGGCGGTGGCACATCTGTGCGGTGCGCCGCGTTCAGCCGAGCACAACAACGGGGGGGCGCCCCCACCGCGGTAACACGATACCCGACATTCGCAACACCTCGCCACCAAAGCACGTCCATACAACACTTCTATTTGGCTCCTAGGGACGCCACGCGAAGCAAACCGTTAAAAATAAACCCAATTTGAGACGTAAACCGCGCGTTGATTGACAAGTTAGTGGAGTTAGTCGCAATATTTTGATCCTGATGACTATTATTAATGAGTTTTTAATTCCCACGAGTTCGTGCTAACCCTAGAGCAGGGTGTGCCGTGTGCCACTTGCATTGCACCACCCACTTGTTTCAGTCAGAACCGTGTTATGAAATCAGCGTGTTCGAGCGAAACACTCCACGTTCGCATTCCCAAATGGAAAAGCTGGAACGACGGTTGGGAATTTTTCAAAGCAAATTTTTGACGTCGAAATATTTTACAACCCCGCCTAAATTGGTAGGTAAATTAAAAAGGTTTGTACTCACATGCCTCTCCTCTGCTGAACCGATACCTGTAAACAGACGACAGAGTTCAGGTTAAAAATGAGCAAAAAAAGACGAGTCATTGAAAGTACCTATTTCCTCCGGAAGGGTATCTATAAAGTGTCGAAGAGGTGAAATTGAAACATATTATAAAGCGGACACTTTCCGGGTAGGTATAATCTCGGCGATCCGCGTAGCCGGGTATAAATTGAGGCGGGTCGCAGGTCCGGGTGTAAAGTGCTCTATGAATATTGCAGAGGCCGTCGTCGCGTCACGCATCCCCCGGCAGGGTTGCCATGCCACCCGCGAAACTCATACTATTAATGCGGTGAACTTTCTAATGGCAATTATTATAATGATACTCGTAAAGTTGTTTGTATGGCTAAATTAAAAGGGAGTGGAGAGGGTTCTACGCGTAGTAATAATATATGATAATGTTGTATGCCATTTGGGTATTGTTTCTAGACGTAACATGTAAAAGCTGTTCGACTACGAAGTAAAGTTTTTGTCTCGTTATTTTGTTTGTTATATCACTTAGTTATTTACGAAGTTTCCATAGAAGCTGTCGCAAAATACTCTCGAAGTTGTAGAATGTGCGGTAATGGAGGCCCGTCCCGCCTCACGAACTTGTCAGATGCCTCCGGAGCCCTCGGAAGAAAGTTAACCGCGATGTAGGGGCACGCTAATATAATTACCTAACCTTTTCCAACCAATATGGTTAGGCTAGATAATGCAATATTATGATCTCGAGAACTCTAAAGGTACTTCAAAGGCGAATGTAATAAAGGTAGCCGTTACGCATTTTCTTTCTGAGATAAAATACGATCCAACAGTAATTTAGAAATTTGTTTCCGTCTGACTTTGAAATCAGAATCTATGTATATTTTCTGTTTTCGTATAAATTTAATCTCCTCTATTTAACTTAATTCTCTAATAATCTCTTTAAAAGCTACATCCGAGTTAATGTTCGAGCTTACTTAGTTCCCTCGCCAACCTAACCTAATAATTATTTTATTCTTAGCTTTACAGTGGGCGCAATAGAACGTACACAGGTTCGTGGAGAATACTAATGCGGCACGCGCGGAGTCAGGTCACGTGTGGTGCATTGTACCGGGGCACTTCGTCTGCATCGCGACTTGCTTCTCGAATTAGTTCTCGACGAGTATCAATCAACGTTGAGCATATAGTAATAAAGCTCTATAAAGACGGGAAAGGGATGTAAACTTATTATAAGTTATATTTAAATGGTTGGTTAAAGTCTAAATTATATTGTGAAGGAAATACAAAGTTAGCCTCATTGACGGATGAGAAGTAAAGTTATAAATAATGTAAATAAAGATGTTCGTATTTTTTAGGCTTCGTTAGTATAAGTATTTTTTTCTTATAATATTCCTTTGATATGTATTATGTTCATCACGGAAGTACTAATATTTTTTTTTATGAAAAATTCGTAAAATTTAATTGTGATCGAATTATTTGACGAGCGCACTCGTGTTGTTAACTGGAATCAGCAACGAAATCAATTATATGAAACAATGGAGCACTATACGTACGAGCACGTCAAAGGCATTTAATACATCGCCTGAGTTTGTGAGCAAAGCAATTGCCAGCGCAATCCCATTACCATGTGCACGTACATGTGTACTGTACATAGGCAACATAAGGGGTATTAGTGCATGCATTGCCACAATTAATTTAAATGCAATAGCCTCAATTATTGGCCACAGCATCACGAGCTGTGGTAGTTAGCGTCCCGTCTGTCTGCACGCTAGATAATGAATGCGTAGCGCGCACAGACAATTATTATTATACAACTAATCGCGCATTAGTGGCTCGTTAGTGTTCGATTTTGTACTTCATGATTGATTTCAAACTAGATTAAAAAAAATTGTCCATAAAGAAGCCGTATTCTGGCAAATATTTCAAAATAACGAAGCTTAGCATTTAGTTAAAAGGGACGACGACGGCAGCGAGTTAGATACTTATTTATTTTAATCCATGTAATTTAGTGAACATTAAAACGCGGCGGCTGAGTCGGTTCGCGACCGCATACACTCAAGTCACCCGCAAAATTACGTTACTAATTGACTAAAACACGCGACGCTCACACCAGCAAGGAATAATTAATTGAGCGCGGGCAGGGGGCGGAGAGGGGGGCACCTGCGCGGTAACTCTTACATCAGTACACCGATAATGGCACAAATTAGCCGGGGAAGTGGCAGGCGGAGGAGCCGGGTCGCGCGCGGGAGGAGGGGGGCGCTAAGCCGGAACATCCCGGAGCGCAGATTACCGCTTGCTTTTGTAATTAACCGGAGCGACGGGCGGCTTCCAAATCCATTTCTGTGTTACATTTTCATTTGCGGCGCGCTCGCCCCGCGTGCCTGGATTATTCGCGCTACGGTGAAACCGCGCCTCTGCTCCGCTCCCCATTGTTTGTATGAATAATATTATAACCGAAACTATAGCGAGTCTAGCCTCGTATAACCTAAAGCTACTTACCATTATTACCGTCGAATCGAGACATGTTTCCCGAGCTTCACGACCTCTGTTGACTTATTCTATCTAAACATTGACAAGTAGCTTCGATTCGGAGAAGTGACTTTTTCATACTCTCAAAGCAATATCGGGCGAGCCATATAGCCGTCAGCGATCCGAAAACACGCAAACAGTGAGTTCAAAAAGCCTCTCGAAGCCGGTAAATATTGAAACAGTAGTGGGATTGGAGACGGCAGCCGCGGCGGGCGCTAATAGTCCCGAGCCTCGCGGCAAACACCGGCCGCGCAAACACTGCGCCCCGCGCCCCGAACCCCGCAAGCGCTAACTACTATACTACAGTATTACATACTTTTTTGACTTAGCTGATGATACTGTTTGTTAAAATCACATTTAATTAAGCTATTCAGAATTTAAGCTAAATGGTATTATTTTAGCTAATTTGAAAGATTAGTTCACGCTTGGAGTACGCACTGACTATGTAAGTGCGAATTTTGAATGCTTGCATTTCAGTAGGAAAGTACGCCGCTGTACGCTGATTATTACAGAAAATAAGTTGAATGTCGTCGGAATAAGTTCTTGCCGAGAGCTCAAAACATACATGTTACCAGTTAGGCAGAGGCAAATAACGATTCCTTTACTTTACAAATGTAGGAGCGACGTTCGTTATTCCTTTGGCGGTATGTAAATGCAGAGGTGCTATGCACATATCTCATTAAAACTAAGCTCAAACGAAAAACCGCATGCCCCTACAATGTGATCCGACAGTGTGTCTGGTACAGTGGATATAATTAAGAGGATCGTTTGCTTATATAATAGATATCTTTGGATGGACAGAGTTTCGTCTGATGAGTCCGATGACCGGTGCAACGTATAAATATGCTTACCATTTCCCTTGTCATCGGGGCGATGTAGGTCCGGCGGCTTAGCCAGCACGGAGAGGGGGTGGTGGGGCACACCAAGTCCTAGGAGCCCCGCGGGCGGTAGCGCGCCCTGTCCCAGCAACGGCAACGGCGGCGCCCCGTGCGTGGGCAGGTGGGCTGCGTGCATCTGCTGCAGCAGTCGCGGGAGGTCAGGCCGTTGTTGCTGCAATAGGAAGCCTACGTTAGCTAAACAGCTAGCTCTAGCTTCTTTTATTTGCACAATTAGTTAGGTATTTGATCCATTCGGTTGCAGTAAAACGTTACTTTACCAGAAAGTGATCAGCGAAGTGGTAAGCAGGCGCGTACAAATTTTTCGAGAGCCAGAGCATGTATGAAGGGGAGAAGCAAAGACAGCACTTATATCCCATTATTTACTCTGGCTCTTAAATAATATTGTACGCTAGAAATAAAACTATAATGGTTATTTACGTGTTAGGCATCTATTACATACTACCATGCTGTGTTTGGTTTAAGGTTGTTTAGTTTAGATGTTAGATATTGATATATATGACTCGGCGCTACTGTTAAGTGTGTATTTTTTATTAGGAACATAGTGACAGTTGTTTATGTAGGAACCTGATTACAGAGTAGTAGGCAAGTTATACTGCTATTGCATCGACATGTAATATATTGACGAGCAAGAATAACGGGTCACTTTCCATAGAAATTAACAGCAAACTTCAGTTAATTAAATCAGATACTACTTCATAGTCGATAGTTTACGGACTTCGGATAGTTAATATTCTAACTCGTAATTTTCGTCAAATCAGACTTATGCATGAGCTTCAATCGCAAATTAGCTCTGTGATTAAAGTAAAAATGCATTTTAGTTTGGAGTGCCGACAGTCAAAGTGAATTGATGTGTCACCGCAGAGCGTCGTGCATTTTTAAAACGTAGCCGGGCCAAATTAAAAGTCCTCCATGGATGGGCCCCCCTGCGAGCCGCGATATTTTAAATTTTAAATGAGAGCTCCGCCGGCGGCAGCGACTGAGCGAAATTGATTACTCCTTCTCCATTATTCCCCTTTTTCCACTTTTCCCGTTTTCCCGCGCTTCCCGTTCCTATCTCGTCTCGTTTAACGTTATTATTATACACTGCGAGCGGTCGGACGCCCATCTGTTCGCCCGCACCCGCGCCCGCGCCCGCTCCGCTCGTGCGACCGCTCCGCTCGTACGCCCGCGGCCGCCGGCCCCGCGCGCTCTCCCTCGCTCGACTCGCCAAGCTTTTTCTGGTCGGACGAGCACGTTCTTTTTTAGCGGCCGAAAATTAATTGGATTTTCGCCGAGGGTGGAACATATTTTTTATTGGCCGCTCACGGCTGTGATTTATTGTGTGTCAAAAGGTGGCGAGCGCCACTTAGCTGGAGTGCTTTCCTACAAAAGGGGATTTTTTAATTCGCATTATGTTTTTGCTTTGCGTCCACTTCTTTGGGTCCCCGGGGACTTAATAAACGTTTTGTTTAATTTAAAATAGGTAGTAATTTCTATACCTGGTTTGTAGGTACACGGCGAGTGAACGCTATCTACCTATTAATAAAGTTTTTAAAATGATCCCACCTTTAAACTAGATGCGCCAACTAACCTATTTAAGAATTCCGGCAATTAAAACCTCTATCACTGACGGGAAAAAAAAGAAAGTCAATGGGTTTATCCACAGGAGGCATCAGCAATTGTACTTAATTGAAACTGAACACTCATCCACCAACAACGCAGCGTTTCTAAAATACTTAGGTCAGGCGTTCACCTCGCTATTTGTCGTCAGCTGCATCCTAATCGGGCGTGGGCCGCGGCCTGGCCCGGAATTATACAAACAAAGCCGGTAATTACCGCTCGTGACGATCGTGTCGCCACCCTTGAGGACAACCTGACACTGCCTTGTAGCGGCTGTAGTTGCCAGATCCAACAGGGGAGGTAACTCTTTCCTATTATTATTATGTTTAAGTTAAATCACTACAATTTTAAAGATGGCCACATTCTTTGGGTAGGAAATGTTATTGGCCACCAATAAAAATAACTAAATGAATCACTCATAAATAAAAAATGACGCACAAGACACTTGTCTACAATTTTTATAATATTTTAATTTCTCACCTAACTGCAACGGTAAAATTTAAGATTATTCTCAATTGTTACCTGTCTACACAAGCCTTCGTTAACCTTACCTTTGTTTATAGTCTAAGATAGCCTTTTATTTCTATAGATATTTTATAAATATCGTATAACAAAGGGCATTCGGCAAAACATTTAATCGCCGGAGGAGTATGCCATCATATAATGCCGGAGGGCATTGTTCGTAATGAAACTTCGACGTAATATTAATTGAAATCTGAATGTGTATGTTTAGTACCATAATGTTTATATTATGTTTCGGGCATATGCTGGTTAGTTATTCTGCCTGTTGACTAGAAGCGGTTTATTTATCTGGATGTGGGTGGCGGTAGTGCCACCCTGATTGTTTGTTATCAGTTATGAATGACAGCGGTGCTACCTCGCGTTATTTTCGCTACTATTATATTAAGGCGTGATTAATTAATTTGATTAATAGCGACGATAGAGCTGGGAGATTAAAACTTGCTCCTCTTAACGACGTTTGCTTATCTTTAACGAACTTTGCTGTTTGTCACTTTATATTATGAACCGAAGTTAGATGAGATTTTCTTAAGCTATCCTGAGGTGAAATATGAATATCATACAATACCTACATAAATGTTGATTTCATTCAATGCTAAACCAAATTTGAAATCTATTAGTATTACAAGTTTGGTTATTACTTGTAATATTCGTTTACATTCTTTAACTTAAAATTCGGTAGGATGATATAAATACAATAATCAAATAATATAATTTAACCGTAAATAGATAGAACGACAATAATTCTATGAATTGATAAACAATATGAAGCCTGTCAAAGCCCACTGCGTATCTTGTACGAATCAATTTGTTATTCAGACGCGAGCGTACGGAATGAGAATTTACCAGATCTCTTAGACATTTTAAATGTGGGTGGGAGGTATGTAGGCCTCGTAGGAATCTGAATTGAACATAAAGTAGAATTTGAGATGAGAAAAATGTTGGGTTGAGCCGCGGTGCGAGCTTCACACCGCATTAGCCGGCTGTGTCTCCTCGGGATTACTCTCCATTTATAAATGGATAGCGCCACGAAAAGTACAGATTTTTGCGTGAAAAATATCTGCCTTGAATATAGCGATGCTTTTAACCTAAAAAAGTGTTTTTTTAGGCCTTCGTCTATTTCTTTGTCTGTCGCTAGGCAAAACTACGTACCTACCTATTATATACCTATTCGGTAAGTGTATTGCATACAATTGAATATTTAAGCCTTACTAAGGAATGATCTTTCTTATATTCTTCTTTGTGTGTTGCACTCTTAGCCATCCTAATGTGGATAAACTAATTTTTAAAGTGATTTACTAATCATCTTTTGCAACATGGGCGATAAGACGTTTATACTTAAACACGCAGGTTTTAAATACATATCAGCTTCAGCAACGTTTTCCAACTCTGGTAGCTATTCGTTTACGTCAAACGAGTGTTCAGATTTTTAAATACACGTTACCTCCGAAAATACACGCTAACGAACACATGTTACAAATTAAAAACATGATGTCACGCAATACGTTTCCAACATATCAATAATCGTAAAAGCGAGTCATCAGACGATAATGTTCATTGCATTTTTATTGCTTTAACAATTAGTGAGCAGCTAAGTAACATAAGTGGCCCGGTAATCTGTTTCTATATAATTAACCTACAATTAGTTACGTTTTAATAGAAGCTATCGGGAGACGAGAAACTTTCCATTCTAACGCGCTCAAATAATTAAGAGCAGTTAGTTTGTGGTTAGAGCACATTAAAGTGCTATTATCAGCGATTGCTTGGGGCTCAGTCTGGCGGGGACGGATTAAGATATTGCCTAACTGCTTTAAAATAATTGACTGATTGCCTATATATTTTGCCAATTGACGTCCGGAGTTGTTGGCAATTAAAATATAACGTGGAGATGATGGCCTAGACGGTCGTAATTGACTGTTGCAATTCTAGTAGGTGACGCATACTTGCGCATATGCTATATGTGTTGCCGTTGCGAGATATGACGCAATTGCGAATAACAATAAGTAGTCATATTTACATTCTAGTTACTTTCACTAACCTGGCCCCTGAATATGGACATTTAGGCATAGGTTCGCATTAAGAGTAGTCCGTCTGTCTAGACTTAAAGATCTGGATAAACATAATCTTAAAAAAGAAACCTTCATAACTCACTATCTATCAGAGGTTTCGATTCGTAGAAGTCATGTTATTTAGAATACTGACAAATTAATAAAAGTTGCCTTCATGCCTGTCATGGTGTTGTAACTGTTACCCTGGATAAAATAAATATAAAATTCTCGCGGCAGAAAAAATCCTGCCCTTTATAAATAAAAAAAAACAAGCGATCAACTAAGAATTAAGGATGACAACATTGATATCGGCGTAACTCAGGTCCGTCCCCATTGTATCAGAGTCGATAACTATCGATATTGGGCCTTAAATCGCTCGCCCGTGAACACAGGGCATAAAACGACGACATAAGCTACAAAGAGGGTAGTTTATTGAGACGGGGTGGCGTGGGGGAGGGGGAGTGGGGGTTGCAGCTAACGCACCATTAGACAGGAAACCCCGAGGTGGATCGACACGCGACGCCACGCCAACACACATGTTACACTTTCAACATAATTGCTTTTATCACTTACAGTTAAATACAAATAGTGCACTAAAATGTGAAGGATCATTGACTGGAAGTAGGGAGGCCCAGTTGGCTTAATGACCAATTTTATCGTGATTCTTTTGTTTGTCGTTGTTATTAAAATAATATTTAAGTAACCATCGGTGCTCATCTATATCAACATTTATTTATAATTATAATGGATTGAATCATGTGTTGGTGCTGTGGCCCACATTGATGAACAAAAAACATTCTATGTGACAGATATGGAGCGCGGTTTGCCATATATATTATATTTTTCGCACAGACGTAGCTGTCTTACATATATGTGGACGAGGAGAAGCAATGTAACTGTTTTAGTTATTATCATTATGATAATTCTTAACTGTAGCTAAGTAGGTTTAGTTCAAATTTGTTCCAAATAAGTATTACAATAAATAAATCAGTTTCCTCTGAAACAGAATGAATAAATTCCTGGGCAAAAGAAAAACTCGTGAGCCGGATGAGTCGTAAAACTGATTTCATAATTTCATTGGAAGCGACGACAGGCCGGTCCCTAACTCACTCGCGTTGAAAAACAAGCAGCCGCCTAAGCGACGGGGAAAAAGTTAATACGGCTCCGCGGAGCTCGGCAGACGACGCACAAGAAATACCGAGGACCTAGTACACGATCCCATGCAATATTTATCACCCGCCCGCGAACGTGCCTCGGAAAAAATGACAAATTCATGTTTCCCCTCTCGCGCCGCCCTCGCTCCGCGCCCCGATTTATTCCCGTCGTAATTTTTATCAGAGGGCGCGAGAACCGACGTAAACTAGACAGAAATGTTTTCACGACTCGCTTGTTTATAGAGCCATCGACGGGGAAACAGATACGCTCTATTTACACGAGCACTCGTGTTTGCTTACCTATCTCTCCAGATAATGTTGCATAAACGAGACATATAATACACTTGTTTATTCCATGCAATTACTGTCACAGATATGGATTTTCAATTACCAATAAACGTATCGCTGATCGGGATTAGGTTATTAGTCATAATGAAAATAAAAAATGAAAATCAGACTCACGTATCTGTGACACGGAGCCGCACGTCGCCGTATCGATCCGCAGAAGTTACGTGAATATTGTTTCAATGCGAACATTTGTGTCATGTATAGGTGAACATGAGAGGGTGCGAG
The DNA here is from genome assembly GCA_949127965.1 of Pandemis corylana. Taxonomy (NCBI): domain Eukaryota; kingdom Metazoa; phylum Arthropoda; class Insecta; order Lepidoptera; family Tortricidae; genus Pandemis; species Pandemis corylana. Next base: position 5,928,283 of record OX421866.1, on the reverse strand, counting down.
TATCTGGAAGCTATTACCTCCGAGGTCGGGAGCCACCCCTCAAACGCCGGCGACGCGGAATAAAATCAGAACGAGAAATGATGTGCCCGCCGATAACGGAGCGCCGACGGCGCGACCTCTGCTCCGCTGTCTACCCGCACTTATTGTCGCCGTATTCACGCACTCACCTCGGCATTATACCGCACGTTGTCGCTACCTTACCCCACTCTTAACATGAGAACCACTTTATTTGATACGCGTTCAACAGAAAAATGTCCCTGAAAGACGCTATTAAATTAATAACTGTACCGACAGCCTCATCCGAAAAAACATTCTAAAATAATTTAATGAAATACGATTAAAAGTCAACGGTAGCAAATATAAAGGAACCTAAAGGGAAACAAGAGGATCGTAAACAAAAGCTTTAACAAAAGCAAGACGTTTAAATTTGGAAACGGAGCACTCTGCAAGACGGTAAGTGATTTTAATAGGCAGGCAAACAGAGTCCCCAATTTGAAGAGTATTCCCTCTTCACAAATCGGCGCGCGGTGGAATCGTCGCAAATCAGACGGGGCGGCGGGCGGCCACTCTCCGGGGAGAGCCCCTTTGATCCCTAGCTGACCCGAAAATAAAAAAGGTTCGTAATAAAAAAGGACCGACATACGGAAGGTGGCGCAGCTTTTTTATTTAAATTAGAGTATTTTATAGGGGGGAGACGATATTGCGTTTTGCCGGTATCTCGAAAGCTGTTCAGTAAATCTATAGGTAAATCCTCGAAGTCGGGGGCGTTGAACCTACTGCAAATACTTAGGGGGTCCTTAGGCAGGTAGATCTTTCATATTCAAGGTGTTTTTAAATCGTAGACGCGGCATAAAAGGTTCTTTAAAATCGAATAATGTTTCATATCGCTGACTTGAAAAAATAATCACGGAATTATTTAAGCGATTGTTTGTACTGTTAGACATTAAAATGGCCTCGCAAATCGAAGAATGACATGTTGTAATAAATGTAAATAATCCATATGATTGTTGATACGCAGCCAAAATGTTGCGAGCTACAATGTTACGCAAATCTTCGGCTAATTTCATTTTAAAGACGGGCTATTATGATTTTAAACAGCGCCAAACAAATTATATGAGATAACAAAGGTTGTGTTTTAAGTTTGTTTAAAAATAACAGGGGATAGATGAGTGGATATACTTGTAGGTGGTAAGGTAACATGTCGTACGTGTGCGATCGAGTTGGCTCGGCGCCAGCGGCGGTCTCTCGGCCACAGACGGCGGAACGTCGAGTGACTTCCACCACTTTATTTTCGCCCTCATTATCTTTAAAGTGATTTATTTCAGTCGTCGTATCTACAAAACTAATAGATAGGTATCTATTTACATTAACACATGCCAAGCGTTAACACATCGCGAGAATAGGTCGCACTAACGACTTGGCACCAGAGCGCGAATGCGAGCGAGCTGGAGTATAATAGACCGGCGATGAAGTCCTCACGATACGCATCGGATAAAAAGCACAATTAGAGCATCGTGAAATTAGTTAGAACGACAATTTGAGGACATGTTCTAATTCGCGCCTGCAAAGGTGCGGTTAGCATCTCATATGTTAATGCTAACAGCCCAGTCATTAGGTAGAGATATACACGTACCTCGCCCACGCATGTGACAAATGGCTGCTTCACATGTGTAAAGCCGTAAAACATGGCCCGGCATGCACTAATAATTATTCAACGGGGTCATCGCGTCAAGACAGATTAACAGAATAAATTATTATTTTCCTTATAAATTGGTTGGCATGGTAGTTTGTAGTAATTTTATCAACTCCCGCCGCTGGCTCGCAGCCAACTCGTCTTAGATCGTTTAATTAACGAGCGTCGAACTTTCGACCTGTTGAAAGCGGCGCTTTTATAGCATCAACTTCACGTTGCTATCGTGGTACCTTGCTACCTGTGCTAAAACATTTATAGCTTTAGCATTGCATACTACATTCAGTTGGTTTTCTAATCGTGTTACGTTACATATACATATAAAATATAATTAATGGTTAGTAGGGGTATGAGTATGTCATTAGCTGTGTTAGGACAGGCTTGTGCGCCGCGGCGGCAGCGTGTCATGCGTGCAATCGGTCGCATAACTAAGCAACGAATGGACTGTTTGGACAGATGCCACATACAGCGCAGCGGCCGGCAGCGTCGCTAAACATTCCACGCTCGCGTTTACAACCAAGCTACTGCTGTGCAAACAAGACACGTGTAGATTTAATCGGTTTCGCATGAAATGCTGTACCGGTGAATTTGTTGCGGTAACGATGTTAAGCATAATATAACGTTTAAGACTCCGCTCAGGGCGTTGATTACACGGTCCAATGCGCACTGCAATTTTTTGCGCTACAAGAATGGTCGGTTGCTTAGTTATACTTCCGTTGATTATGTTTTCATTGTTTCGTGATCGGTTGTCAGATAATCTAAAGGTGGAACTATCGATACGTTTGCCAGTTTCAAATGCCAGTATTGAGAGCTGTTTTAACAAGGGCTAACAGTTTCGTCGCCTGGGTCAAAACAGTGTTACTTACCCCAATGATGGCATTGAGTTCTGTCATAGTGACCTGTTTCGCCCGCTCCACCGCCGTCGCCACTTGCTGCTGGTGTTCTTGCGACAGGAACGGTAGGATTTGTGCTATTATCGCATTCAGCCTTTTTGCTATCTCCGTCTGAAAAATAGATAATTAGAGTTAGCTTAAAATATAATATTACTTATTTATTACTCAAGTATCAACAGCAAATCTCTTTATAGCCGTTTGCTCGTTGTTAAGTCACATCAAATATCCAATGAATAAGGCTCCATAATATTCTATGTTACGACGAATCGTTATCGGATATTAATTCCAAAACGTTTCCAAGTCAAGAACACTATGACACGAAGATCACGCGGTCGAATATGGAGTCATAAAATAGCTCCGATAACATGAATAAAAACATGACGTTTAAACGGTCCCACCGATTGATTGAGAGCAATTTAAATTCAGTGATCTATTTCTTGGTATAATAACGACATTAACATTCAATAAAAGCTGTCATCGGCTAAATTACTAACCGCTAACTGGACATGTTTTACATACAAATTGTCACACGAAAATGTTTCCACATTCCAAAACGTTATTTAATTGAAATGTTTATTTATGTTATTCATGCTGCGTCGCTGTTTATTATGAATGCTAGTCTTTCCTTGAAAGGTTTTTAAACTAAATTAGAATAATTGTGATGGCTCTAGTTTGAAACAAAGGCCAGCTAAATTAGTAGTGAAGACGTGTTGGTACAACGGTGTTGTAACATCTTAGCGGCGGTTACGAAAGCTGTAATTGTAACACATTGGGTTCGAATAGGTAAAGCCCTTACTCCTGCTCTATCGCGTCCGTAATCTTTAATATTATTTAATGCTAATTCTACTGACACCATCATTGGACTTGTTATAACAGACAATCGGATAGCAGAATAACAAATACAATTAACACGTTAAACAATTTGTACGCGGTGGAATTAAATGATATAGTATTGCTGCCGGGCCAAGTATTCAATGGTTCCGTCCGTCGGGTATTTTACGTTTAAATGGACAATAATTTTATTCACAGATCCGCGGTGCATCGAGCACGAATTAACATAATGAGGCTACGGAGTATGATGCGTTTAATGCGACCCTTGTAAACACGAAGTCATTGTCAGCGCGTTGAACATGATGCGGTTTTATTAATATTTCAATTCTACTTGTGTAAGTGGATGTGAATTACCCGCAATCATGCTTGTGATATTGAATCGTTATTGAACATTAATTCTGTATTAATGTCTGTGATCGGTTTTGCCCATTTTTTAATCCTAATTTGTAATCGGATTAACTGTCGCAACCCGGAATATAACAGACATGCAGATAAGCGTTTATCTTATAATCATTAGATTATTCATCGTATAAACTATAGGCAAGTATTTATTTTAGTGATAAGCGATAATAAAACATGCATGTGAAAAAAGTTTAGAGTCGTGTAGGTTTGCGTATGTGCATTTAAAATAAGAATAGATCCTACCAACCTACCCTAGAATATCTTGGGCATATCGTTGGGTACGATAACAAAAGTGACAAGAAAGTTAATCGACAAGCCTTTTATTTTATTTTTCTTTTGGCAGATTCAAATAACGAGCAGATTAATTCCTATCATTGTTTTTTTTTGGAACACGTCGCACAATTCTACGACTTAATTTAACTTCAAGTCACAATTTCAAAATCCGTTATCGCACCAAATACTATAGGTACCTACTCATAGGTATAGGTATGTACACTCGACTGGCGAAGTGTGGTGCAGCAAAGGGCGCATGGTGTCGCCGGCATCGCAGCCGCAAATTGCACTTCAATTCCGCTCCGCTAAATAGCCGGACTGTTTGTACCGTCTGTGTCACTTGTTCCCAGTAGAAGCACTTGCAGTGCTATGTAATTTGGATCGCAGCGTTGTTGGATGGATGGACGGATATTTAGAAGAGAAGGTTTAAAGTCAACTGCAGAAAGACTAACTTTTCACATTCAAAATTACTCATACTCATTTATATATAATAATTATAGTTATTACATGTCTGTTTTATGTTATTATTGCCTATTATCTTTAGTGGAAGTTGATGAAAGTAAGTGATATATTTCGGGGTCACCTAGTCAACGTCAGGCTTAGTGAATGCTGTTCTGTGAAACGTCTTCACAATCGATATGGAATAAAGCTAAGTTAACAAAAGAAATAATTGAATGTAATATTTAAGTGCTTATAGGTAGTGCAAAAGCTTCAAACGCGCAGTTTCACGACTCAATTATGTCTAAGTAAATATAGGTACACATAAACAAACAGCAATATTTACGAGTACTATTATGTAGATACGGTGTACCGAACAATTGTGCCTCGCCGTCGCCGGCACGGCAGCCGCAAATGGCGTCGTACAAAGCGCAGCAAGACTCGTTTGCAAATATCTGCAGTTTCGAATGCTGTCGAATAGCTCCGAGTCAGTGCCACGTATTGTGAACATTGCACATATGCTAGTACAACTAGTTCTAGGTATGACGGTATTCTAGGGTTAAAGGCAAAGGCTGAGGTTTGACTGCAATCAGCGAGTTTGCATATTGTTACCGTTTTGATTTAGCCAAATTGTTGTCGTGTTTTGCCGTAATAAAAACACCTGAATGGCTCGAGATATCGGGATTGGTAAAGCATTTAGCACAATCTTAGGGAACAGACAATGAAGCATACTTTTTCGAGGTTTCAATTCGTATAGGTAGTTAGGAGGTACCTAACACAAAACAAGTTGAAGGTTTTATATGATAGTTACCGAATTACGCGACTCACTCAATTTACGCGCCTTACTATTCAAAACTGTATTACCTACGCTCGTTTGTCTGATTACTTAAATGTAAAAAATGAATATTATAATTATTTTATTATGAAAGCGATTGGAAACACTAACTTTATGGGTAAGCATTAAAAAAATAGGATCCATAATTAATTACCTCATTAGAGTTCGTAATATATAAAATATACTATTAAAGTATCCCGCACCGTACATATTGAATTAGTCTGATTAAAAATGCGATTTGGTAAACGACGATTTTCATTTAGTAAACAGTTTACAATCATTTTTAAATGGATATGCGTTTTAGCTTCTGGCGTCAATAGCGGTGGTATTCATAATTACTATATCATAATTACTTATACAATTATTGACACAATAATTGAATGATTGAAAGTTTGGCTACTTAATTAATCTTTAATGTGTTGATGTTGTGGTGTGGAACCTTCGGAATTTAACACGTCTAATGATTTTTGTCATGACCCAGTTATTTAAACGACACAATTAAATCGATTCTTATCGAGGGAGTAGCAGTTAATTAATCGTAAATTAGCATAGACAAATATTTGAAAACATTGCAGTTGTGTCGTCGTATCTAAATTAGAACGTTGTCAGTAAAGCACTCCAAGACAGCCTGGTCTTTTTAATTCATTTTTGTCTCTCTGCTAACATATTTTGAAATTGCTAAGGTTATCAGTTTTCAATTATTTTATTTCATAATATTTTCGAGTATAAATATACATATAAGTTAACAAGTTTAACTTCATCTGAATTTTTCCTCGAAATCGGGTTTCAAACTATAACTAGAAGCTATCTCACATCACACACACACATCAGTTTCCACGCTGGTCTGGGACGAATGGGGAGAATGTACCAGTTGCTTCTCTTCCCGTGCAGACGGTAAAAGCCCATTGAGGGAATGGGTGAAAATCTTGGGAATCATGCTATAGGCGATGCGACTAGCAACCCATCACTCTTTTGATTCCTTCCATTCTTTTCCATCCCCTTTCCACTTATACGCCCACAATTATGCTAAACGTGGCCTTTAGGTCTTGTTACCTTGGGCTCTGTCTATCCCGAAAGGGATAAAGACGTGATTTATGATGTATGTATGTGCGCCAAAAGGAGTGTAATGTTTTTTTATATTGAATGAATTAATAAACTAAACTAAAATAATGATATTATTTTGAACACAGGTACCATAGTGTAAATACAAGGGCCGGGCGTTATTGGCGAGCGACACGGGTGCGGCGCCGCAGCTCCAGCCCGAATTACCGCAAATTACATTTTCATTCCCGATGACTACAGCAAAGCCTGCACTGACATCGTGTACTGCCTTAATGGGACCTAGGCTTTCCCTCGGAGCGTGAGAAACTGACTTAGCTTAGGTATATAAACGCAAATACAGCTACCTTTTCCGTTCCGTCTTGGGTTAAAATAACGGTGATTGAAAGTAAATAGGTACGGTTTTTGTTTTGTTAAGAGATAAGATGAATTTGATTAGCTTACACGAAAATAGAAGTAGAGCATCTATTAGATAGGTATGCCTACTCTAAATCATTGTGCTAACAAGTCAAAATTCTTTGTAGAAATGAATACATCTTTTACTTATACGAGAAGTAATGTTGTAAATGTAATTTCAAAAATCTATCCTCTAGTCGCTTTTGTTCCTAAACGTTCATACTTCCCAATATCATGAATGACCATTAGAAAGAAAAAATTGCTGTAAGTCTTACGCTATCAGCATATCACCATAAATTTGAAATTAGTAATTCAGAAAACATTTGTAGGATACCTACAGACATCTTGTTAGTCGACCACTTTATATTTAAAATAACTAATTCAAAAGAAAGAATGTTATACTTCTTGGAAACTTGAACATTTCAAAGCAGAATTTATGTTAAGTTGGTCGACCTAATAAATATGCAAAGTGAAATTTATTAAAGCCATAATGGCTCGAGTTGGATCATCCGTGATGCGTAGATAATGTGATTGAGAGCACATTTCACGGCTTCGTAGGTTCGGCTCCAACCGAAACGAGTGTATAATCGCGTCGAGGTCCCATTACATCGGTCGGCACCTACACGACAATTTAATAAACGCGAACAAAGGTACTTCAGATTTAAGATTAAAACATTCGTATACTTTAAGTCGAAAAATCTCGTCCCATTTGCACCGCTACCTTTATAATTATAGGTAGCTAGACCGGCAGCCACGGGCGGCGGAATAAAAGCGGGCGTACAAAAGAGCCGCAAAAATACGTACTTTTGCGAGCTCTCCACAAAAGATATAGTACGGTTTGTCATTAAGGAGTTCATCCCCGCGCGAGAAATAAAAGAGGAACGTTGGGTTTGGGGGCGCCGGGGGGTGGGGCGGGGGTGGGGGTGCACTAATGGCTCCGACACTCATCCGCTAATGCCGCGGGTGACTCCTCTTTTTGCACGATTTTCACGTGGTTTAGTCGGTTGAGCTTTTAATCTGGAACTGCATCTTGCCTGCGGTGACGCTCCATTTGTCCCCGCACTACCCATTTAAAGCTCCATATCTAAATTAATCGCAGTCGCTCACTGCAAACCTTTTATGATTAAAACAGAACTCATTTAGGAAATTAAAATGTATGTTTTTATACAGCAACGTCGATCTTAAAACGCAACTACCTACACACGTAATGTTTGTTACTCGTACGTATTGTACTTGGTACATACTCACTATGTGATATCTGATAACATTTTTTTAGTTAGAAAAGAGAGAAATAGTAAAGCGTTGGTCGCTTTTGTCTTACAAGTGCGTTGCATGCGGCGGTGCGGCTGACCTAAATGGGGCGCGGCGCGGGCGCCACGTGGTGCAATTTATTGTCTTCCCTCCCAGAACGAATGCTCACGCTTTCGCACATGCCGCGGCAATAAGCGGGCGTAAACGCTCAAGCGGCGGGAAATAAATTGTTGGATTGTTTTATGCCTTTACGTAAGGGGCAACGTGACGCCCACGGGTCGGTTGCCGGGAAAGAAACGGGCGGCGAACTCGCGTAACTCTTCCGTCCCGACCACTTCACCCGGTGAAGTTTTACCGCGATTGTTTTACGAAATTAAACCGGACGCCGCACCCCAGTAAACTGCGGTCTCGTCCTTCATTACGCTCCCAGCTCCGTTTCATAAATTATTTTATGCACGTTATCTTCGCGCAGCGCTCCCGCCAAGTTCCTACACTTTATTAAACAAACCGTTGTTGCCGATCGTAAAAGCCACTATTGTATTATAAGCGAACGACGCGGTCGCTCTTATGGCGCGGCAATAAATAATTCCTCCGGCGAAATGGCAGTCGAGTCGATAAATGGGCTATTATTGCAGCAGACAGAGGCCAACATTATCATCGATTCGTATCGCATTCGCCGAGCAATAATTGTTTAAACATAGCCTGTCGCGGTACATTAGCGGCGGGATGGCGGGCATATGGCGGCCATCAATAATGTAAACCAGATGCCTATTACCCGCTGTCCTCGCTCCTCGCTGGATAGCTTTCTAATTGCACCTATAATATTAATGACGGCTTAAATAGATAGTGTACGCACTTAGAAGCTCTTTAACATTTTATTTACTTGTAGGTATGGTAAGGGAGTCAAATAAATCTAATACCACGGATAGACAAATAATGTATGAGAAAACACATCAATTTATCACTAGCAAAGTGCTACTGGTAGACAGCATTATAAATTACTTAAAATAATTGGTGTTCGAACGCCTCGATACGTTAAGAACCGGATCGGGCCTTGCGTTCGACCGTCGATATTCATTAAAGCAAAGTGTGTAATTATGTAGGACAAGTTTATTCAAAGCAGTCTAGCGAGCGGGTGGAGTAGTGCGGAGCATCATTATTATCTCGGCATCGATATCGAGACCGCGCGATGTCGCCCGTAATCAGGTTGTAATTGCGATCGCGACCAGGGAGCGAACGAGTGCCGCTGTCAATCATTACCACACTGCTTCCAGTTGTAATCAATTTAATGCGAAAAAGAATGCCATACCTCAGCGCCCAGGTTACCTTATAAGTACCTGTTTAATTATCTGTCTGATAACCATTAGGAATGTATAAAAAAACAATAAGTAGGTACTTATGTATTAAATTACCAAGGTAACAATCGTAAACATAAATAAATTCAGGGCAATAAAATGACAATAATACTTAATTAAAAACGTATTAAGTTTCCATCTCGTGTTTCATTCCACAATTACAGACTGATATCTATATTTTTTTTGCGAATATCAAGTAAGTCGTTAAAATGTTGATTGCCTTTTAACACGATACTACTACGCTCTAGTAACTGCTGACGACAAATCAGTATTCAAGGATTGAGTCGCGCATTGTATTTAAAGCAACGAAAATAGTAGCTCGTCACGCGAGCGATCGATTCCGTGAATTGGTTTATGCTATTGTCATTTCATCAATATTTTGATGCGTTTGTTGCGTGCTCTCAGACATAGATATGCAGAAAGCACGGGAGGCTGCGGGGAAACAGGCAGTACCTCACGGGAGCAGCGGGGCGACCCGCGGCCGCGCTCGCATGTTGACTCGAATGTTTCTTGCCAAACAAAGAGCCAGCTTCCTAGCTACCCTTGTTTGTTTAGGACCCGCCAAACGTTTATTGCCCATTGTGTATCTTGCTTTTCGCTAAAGCGTAAAGCCTTTTTGACTCGGCACTTTTTACAAGTGCGCTTATACCCGTTTTGATTACTCAAATTTCTAAAAACAACGCGGTCAGATGTTTGTTCAAGACGGCGATTTTGCATGTACAAACGAAATTGTTTTTAAACGGCGCAGACGATCAGCAAACAAATGAATAGGTCGGTCGTAGTCTCGGACTCGCGCGGTGGGCCAAACCGCACGGCGCTTACGTGAGCATAATAAAGCAACACAAACAAGTTTCTCGATGCACGTGAATTGACCAATTTGTAGTCACTAGACAGTTTCACAAGCGGTTTCTATGCTCGAACCAATCAGCGGCTACACGAGATTTTTTGCCGGCATTAACGAGCCGCTCGTAATGACTCGCGTTTCCGGCGCTGCGGGCTGTAATCGATTAACACGTGTATTTGAGTACGAACAAGAATACAATAGCGCGCGATAACTACACTTCATATCTACAAGTTTATTTGTACAGTCATAACGGCAATTAACGCCCTGGAGCAAATAAACAAATTAAAAACAACTCCGCTGTTCGCTTAAACTCTGGTTCATCGATGATAATGAAAAGATCAAAAGTTGTCGCGAATGATCGCGATTAACAATTATTGGTGAGTTCGTTATACTGTTTCTGAACGCAACTTTGATTACTGGTAACACAAGGTATGACGTAGAGAGAGAGTAGATTTAGGAGGGAAGCATGAATGTCAGGAAGTGAGGTTAGAAAAGAAGGAGGGATCTGGAGGGTGAATGATGGGGGAGAATCAAGTGTTTGTGCGAAGCAGATAGTTCAGGTGGTATCACTTTATCTGGTGAGTGCATATAAAACCTAATAAGTAAATGTAGTAATATTGAGATATAGACGAAAAGAACATTGCATTTGCTTGGAGGTATGGGTTGATCTAAGGGGAGGTGGAGGATCACCATGGGGCCCTCGGGCCCCAGCTACTGCTATCGCGTCTGGCAACAGATATACCCGTCCAACGAGAGGATCCTACCACTTTGTGGCTCTCGGGTGTATTTGCAGTGCCGGTAGCGCAAGCAGTGAGTTTAACGTTAATAGTAGTATATGTGAAAACACTTATATATCGCTATATCTCTATATTATCACACATGAGACTTTGTCGCATATGGGTAATTAATATTACGTTGAACCAAGGCGATCCGACATTGGGGCTATAATGTTGGATATGTGATTGTGGCGACAAAATTGGTGAAGGTGCTGGGACGACTTGACTAATGACATTCTGATGGAGTTACACTAGCGCAGATTACAGGTAAAAAAAAAAAAAAAAAAAAAAACATTTGTAGGTTGGGATAAGAATAATGTTCTCCTTTAGTGGTTAGTGTAGTAGGCTAGGGATGGCGACAAGCACGTGACGAGCAGCGTCCCCCACGTGTTGCTGTCCAGGGACGAACTCTGGGTCAGCTGTTGCTAGATTGAGAGAGGGCACATAAGAGGAGATTGTGCTGCTGGCGGAGAGAAAGGCCTGCTCTGGTATCCGCCAGTAAAGCGACAAGCGTAGCTGTCGAATGGCATGCTGTGACAAGGCACGTAATTGGTTGTTGCCCTGCGTAGCCGCTGTCGGGATGAGCCCATAGACAGAAGTCACAGTATATTAGAGCGAGTCCATTCCGTCAGCCGTTGAGGTAAAGACAGGCGTATGGTAGCGTGCGAGCTTCATGCGTTGCTAACCAGAGATGTTGGTTTCCTCTTCTTAGCGGTCCTTCGACGTTCTCTGCTGATAGGGAACAAGGAGAACAGACAGGCACGTAATTGGTTGTTGCCCTGCGTAGCCGCTGTTGGAATGAGATAATAGACAGGCACGTAATTGGTTGTTGCCCTGCGTAGCCGCTGTTGGAATGAGAGAATAGACAGGCACGTAATTGGTTGTTGCCCTGCGTAGCCGCTGTTGGAACGAGCTCTTAGGAAGCAGTTAATAGTTATCGGTAATCTGGTTAAGGTAATATGGTTTGAGAGAACAGACAGGCACGTAATTGGTTGTTGCCCTGCGTAGCCGCTGTCGGAATGAGCCCGCTGGTAGCAGTCAATAGTTTTCAAATAGTCTGGCCGATATAATATCGTTTTAGGTACGTGATGGTGTGCGAACTTCATATTGCAGCAGCTGTGATCTTACAAATACATATTTTTTCCTTTTCTCTGTTCAATTTGGAGGCCATGACCATTAGAGGGTAGACACAGACTTTGATGAAGAATCGCCTTAACAAGTTTTATTGACGATGGATATACCTCTAGACGATATTTGGGTCTAAGCTTCATGTTAAACAAGTAAATTTAAGGTTTGGGTAAGGTTTGGTATACTTATTTATTTCTAGCAATGGTGTTAGTTGTGCGGCAGAATAAAGAGATTTTGAGTTTTATTTTATTGATACCCATTTCAGTATGTACCCTTTCCTTTAAATATAAGACGCATAAGAAAATAAAATTCGGTATGTGAACGTAGCTTAAGCGGATGTCGTATGTTTTGTAGGCTGGCAACTATGGGCTCCAGTCTGTTATTGTTGAGCGAAATTAGTGATGATAAACGAAACGTTTCAATATCGTATCGGTGTTCCTATTGGTTGCTAAAATTTAATAGTTTTAAGATTGGTTGAATTTGGTCGACAAATAATGTGCATTGAAAACAAATACGGCAATGTGATGTGATTTCCGGAAAAAGAAGTTTGTTTGTAATAATTTGTATTTCGTGTACCTACGTACTTAATAACGAGCGAAGAAAAGTGTTCTGTATCTTAGAAACTGGAAATAAATAGAAAAGGGCCGTGTTTCGAAGGATATTGGCACATTTGGATGGTGAATTTGAAGTCGTTAACAGTAGAGAATATTGGCATAACAGACTCTGCAAAAACAACGCGAGAAGAAGAAGCTGTTCATCATTTTAATAACACTGTTCAGTACCATGAAGGGAGGTACTTTGTAAAATGGCCATGGACACACCACACTTCAGACCTACAGACAAACTATGGCCTAGCGTATGGTAGACTGAAAGGTTTACTGCAGCGTTCGGACATCGCTACTTTGCAAGAGTATGACGAAATACTAAAAGAACAATGTGATTCTGGAATTATCGAAATAATAGACCCACAGATTAAGGCTAAGAATCAAACAAGGTCACCGATTCATTATTTACCACATCATTTGGTAAAACAGGCCGGAAAGCGAGGACGTGTGGTATATGATGCATCTGCGAAGTTGAAGGACCAGCGAAGTTTGAATGAATGCATGTACAAAGGGCCATGTATGTTACAAGACTTGACTGCCTTATTATTGAACTTCAGAACAAATAAAATTGGAATAGTTGCGGACGTTGAAAAGGCCTTTCTACAAGTTGGGTTACAGTCTGAAGCTAGAGACGTGACTAGATTCTTATGGGTGAAAGATTTTACAAAACCACTTTCAGACGACAACCTTATTCACATGAGATTCTGTCGCGTACCATTTGGCGTTATTTCTAGCCCATTTTTGCTCACAGCGACAATACGTTACCACTTGTCTAAGAAAAATGATGGTCTGTTGGAACGTATCGCCGACAAATGCTACGTGGATAATTTAGTTACGGGCGCAGACACTACACGTGAAGCTTACAAATTGTACATTGAAGCTAAGACTGCATTCCAAGAACTGTCAATGAACATTAGAGATTGGACCTCCAATGATAAATCTCTAATGAAAGAAATACCTGAACAATATAGGGTCAAAGAATTAAAACTAGTAAAGGTATTGGGTTTGCTTTGGAATGTGGAAGAAGACTCGCTTCAATTGAAACTCAAGGAGGATATATTCAATGAGACAACGATACTGAATGCCAACAAGAGGGAAGTTTTAAGAACTTTAGCCTCCATTTACGACCCTTGTGGTTTCGTGTCTCCTTTGACAATGCCGGCTAAGCTTTTGCTTCAAGAACTATGGCGAAGAAAATATAAGTGGGAAACTGAACTACCTGAAGACCTTCTACATCAGTGGAAAGAGACAGTGTCACATTTGAGCGACATTAAAAATATTGAATTGCCAAGGTATCTGGGTCATGGTAAAGAAAAGAAAAACACGAAATTAGAGCTACACTGTTTCACAGACGCAAGCCAAAATTCTTATGCAGCTGTTGCGTATCTACGATGTGAAGATGCAAGTGGCGTTCAAGTGACACTGCTGATGTCAAAGGCTCGTGTAGCACCACTGAAGGATAAGGAAAACTTAAAGATACCAAGGCTAGAGTTGCTTGGTTATTTGATTGGTAATAGACTACTCACCTACTTAATGAAGACCATGGCACTCCCTAATGTGAAGACATTTCTGTGGACAGATAGTCTGGTAGTTCTCAGTTGGATGGAATCTAAAAAATTATTGCCTCCATTCGTTACAAGAAGAGTGGAAGAAATAAAGGAAAACGCTGGGGTAGAGCGGTGCTATATCAATACAGAACACAATCCTGCAGATGTTGCAACTAGACCAGAAACATGGATTGAGAAGAAGAATCTATGGTTACACGGACCAACATTCCTCACCGAAGACAAAGGAACATGGCCGAGAAATATGCATCTAGAAGACCACATTATGTCAGTTTCAGCAGCGGCGGAGGGTCTGGATGAGGTACAGCCAGAGGTCCATAACAACCATAGACAAAGTGAAGAAGTGGAGATGACACAGTCAGGAGTACATTTGAGCTCTCAACTACAGCAAATCATTGACTTACAATCCAGTCATTTTCCTGAAGAGCTAAAAGGCAAAGTAACACATCTGACTCGAAACTTAGGACTGTTTAAAGATGTTGACGGTATCCTCCGATGTAAAGGTCGTTTGATGCATGCAGACTTGTCATATGAGACACAGCATCCGATCTTGTTACCGAAGGACTGCGATTTTACAAGGGAAATAATTAATGATACACATGTTAAAAATTATCATGTAGGCGTACCACATACGCTGAGTATAATACGTCAGCGATATTGGATACCTCAGGGCCGAGTACAAGTTCGAAAGGCTATCCAGAAATGCTCACGATGTGTTAAGCACGGTGGAGGCCCGTACCAGTTACCGAATACCCCTGCTCTACCAGCTGAACGAGTGAAATATTCAAATCCATTTACATACACAGGAGTAGACTACTTTGGACCAATGTATGTTAAAACGAGTAACGGCAAGGGAAAGAGATGGGTTTGCTTGTTTACTTGTCTGGTAGTACGAGCCATCCACTTAGAGGTAGTACAAGACTTAACAGCCGAGGAATGCCTACTAGCACTCAGAAGATTCGTGGCTACTAGAGGAGTCCCTTCACACATTATGTCTGACAATGCGTTGCAGTTTAAATTACTGTCCGAAGTCTTGTCAAGTAATTACTGCACGCAAAATAAGGTCTCTTGGAAATTTATACCCCAATTGGCCCCGTGGCATGGCGGCGTGTACGAACGACTGGTGTCCGTGGTAAAACACTGTTTGAAGAGGACCTTGGAGAAGCATCTACTTGGCGATAACCAACTGTTGACTGTCCTGAAAGAAGTAGAAGCAGTAGCCAACACAAGACCTCTTACTTATGTAGGAGCAGACGTGGACTACGTTTTAACGCCGGCTGACTTCCTCTCTCTGGGTAAATGTCTAGAGTTAAATCCTTCGACTGATCAGATAAATCCCCCTGGCACCATCACAAAGGAAACACTTATTGAAGGATGGAGAAGAGGGCTGAAAGTGATGAAAGAGTTCAAGAACATGTTTGTTGGACAATACCTACTTAACCTTAGAGAAAGGTATCAACACTCTCCCAAACAGCCCAGAGTAAAGTCACACGACGCACCACGTGTAGGCGATGTAGTGCAAATAAAAGGCGACCAGAAAAATCGAGACCAATGGAAAGTGGGTAAGATATCCGAGTTGATCAACGGACCAGACGGGGAAATAAGGGTGGCGAAAGTCAGAGTTGGAAATGCTGATTTCATACGCTCTATTGGTCATCTCTACCCTTTAGAAGCTGAGGTTGTGCAGGGAAACAGCAGCGCACCAGATGAGGTACATGAAGTATCCAATGAAACCAGAGTGGAGCTTGATCAAATACCTGCCTGCTCACCTCAAGACCAAGTAACCATGGATGTAGAACAACTTGGAGAAGGCTTTATTGAAGAAACAACAGGGCAACGTCAGGGTCAAATAGAGGTTTCTGAAGAGGAACAGGTGGATATAAATCCGGTGAAATTAGTTCCAGGGCCTGAAATTCCACCACAGGTCACTGACGAGGGTGGGAGAATAAGGCGCTCTGCGGCTGTACGAGCCAGGGAGAAGATTGCTGAGTGGACCCAGCAGCTTTTCGCCAGGCTTTAACTGCTGTAAGTCTACTGGCCGCCGGGAGTGTCGCGAATGATCGCGATTAACAATTATTGGTGAGTTCGTTATACTGTTTCTGAACGCAACTTTGATTACTGGTAACACAAGGTATGACGTAGAGAGAGAGTAGATTTAGGAGGGAAGCATGAATGTCAGGAAGTGAGGTTAGAAAAGAAGGAGGGATCTGGAGGGTGAATGATGGGGGAGAATCAAGTGTTTGTGCGAAGCAGATAGTTCAGGTGGTATCACTTTATCTGGTGAGTGCATATAAAACCTAATAAGTAAATGTAGTAATATTGAGATATAGACGAAAAGAACATTGCATTTGCTTGGAGGTATGGGTTGATCTAAGGGGAGGTGGAGGATCACCATGGGGCCCTCGGGCCCCAGCTACTGCTATCGCGTCTGGCAACAGATATACCCGTCCAACGAGAGGATCCTACCACTTTGTGGCTCTCGGGTGTATTTGCAGTGCCGGTAGCGCAAGCAGTGAGTTTAACGTTAATAGTAGTATATGTGAAAACACTTATATATCGCTATATCTCTATATTATCACACATGAGACTTTGTCGCATATGGGTAATTAATATTACGTTGAACCAAGGCGATCCGACATTGGGGCTATAATGTTGGATATGTGATTGTGGCGACAAAAGTTACACAGATGACTTGTTCAAATCCGGCTCTAGATAACCCAACGCCAACCAATGACCTTAAATATTTTAAATCAACAACGCCATGTTTAACATTTAACTGAAAACATTTGTATAGTGTTCGTGTATTTTATTCAAAATCCCAGATGGCAAGTGAATGAAAGCGTTGTATACGATGAATTTCCGAAAATGATTTTTATATTCGGCGCTCACGAACATCGAATTAGTGCCGGGTGGACGCGCATCGATTATATTTTTAGTTTCGCAACGACGATTCCGACATGCCGTAGGAGTTATTACCACGCCTGATATCAAACGCTTATTTCAGATAATAATACAGCGATAATTTTGAACGAAAATATCAAACTCGCTACAGCTTTTACCTTGTAGCAGTCCACGTGGACTCGTGAACGCGAAGTATATAACTTATTTTACGACAGCAAACTACCTATATTATTATAAAGTAAGGAGTTAAAATAAACTGAGTATTAGGTAAGTTGTACATTATGAATTTACGAAATGTTATCGATATTTGTGAAAGACTCAAGTAGCGGAACGACTAAGGTAGACGATATCCTATCTATTTTAGAGCATGATGCGTTTCTTACAGGTGTTTTGCGTCGTAAACAGTGATACTAGTGATAGGTTTAATCAGGATCGACCGTTCCACTACAGTATCCGCAACTCACCGTTCGTAATTCATCAATGTTACTACTAAGCTCCTTAAGTTAGATTTGTTGATCCCATTGTCAGACTTTAAGAGAAGATATCGCATTATCGTGTTTCATGTCCTGAATGATATTGATTACTTGATTATGATAAATCCAGGCACTAAGTTTTGGGTGGATATCTATGCTATCAGTGTTATTTTTGTGCGAGCGGTAAACCCGATACAGATAGAGGTTGCACAACGTTATAAATATTGGATTTTTGTGTTTGATACGCACTTAACAAAACAGTGTACAATCTATTGTTATGAATAATGGCCTTCATCCACTCAAACTGATATAATAATAGCAGATATATCTTTCACATGACACATACAAGTACTCATAGGAGGGGCTTACCTACATGTACCTAGTTCCTACTAAAATATTGACATAGTGATACAAGTTTGTGTACAAAAGACACTATATTTTCCTCGCTATAAAGTATCTCGCTCTCTGATGCTTTCTTCAAAAGTGTCTACGTCACTAGATAAATTGCAAAGGTGGATAAAGGTGAGGCTAC
The DNA here is from genome assembly GCA_949127965.1 of Pandemis corylana. NCBI lineage: Eukaryota > Metazoa > Arthropoda > Insecta > Lepidoptera > Tortricidae > Pandemis > Pandemis corylana. Next base: position 5,910,036 of record OX421866.1, on the reverse strand, counting down.
CAGCGCCGTTAAATATGTACTCAGGTGCTGGCTGTACGTTCGGACGAAACTGCAATGTCTACGTCCGGATAGAAGCCCGCTTGTTTACGCAGAACGTTTGCACTGTTCTGTTTGCTATCTCGTTGTGCTACAGGGACGGTGAATTCTTGCGCCGCCGTGCAGATAACGAATGCGGATTGATGATACAGCTAAATATTGATGTTGTTCGTATTGTATATCAACTGAATCATACAGTAAACTGAATCGACTTATATTTCTTTAGAAATACAATAGATAAAGACGATATTGCTACAAGAATTAAAAATAAACTTAACGTCAATACACTATAAAAGAATGCCTGTTTACCTACTCAATTTCTAATCGAACATACGGAATAGATTTACTTAATAGGGAGATTTATACGCCCACAATCTTGATAAACGTGGTCTTGTCACCTTAGGCTATGTCTACCCCGTAAGGGATAAAGACGTGATTTGTGTACCTATGTGTATGAATGTATGTGAGATTTAATCCAGCTAATTACGTCATAGAAATTCTGACGACTACGTCAAAATCCTATCGATCTGGCATGAATTTCACGGTGATACAAATGCATTTATACAACGGAATAACTATTCTGTAGCTAGGTTGTGACTCGTACGAAGGGGGCTACAGAGCTGTTTGTGCAGCCTGTTGGCACACCTATGCTTGTTGCGAGGGGCGCTGAGTGCTGCACGTTACTTTACAACAAACTTTAAATATATGTTTTCGTATGTTTAGGATTGCCAATATAACTTGTATTTAAGGCCAAGAAAACTGACTATATGATAGGGCAACGGTCGGCAACAGGCGGACCGCGGTCCGATTGCGGACCGCGAGAGGTCGAACCTCGGACCGCCAAATATTGTAACGTATTGTATATCAAGTATCAATTAACACGTAGATAAGGTATAATTGTTTTATTCTGGATCTCGTTAAAAATTTCTCACAGTACCCGGACCCCGATTAAAACAACTTGCCGACCCCTGTGATAGGGTATTGACATATCCTAAGTGGTATTGAAACCAAGCTGGGACCGGAGATGTTATTGCCTTACTCAGCGTTTATTTGATTTTGGTTCTGTAGATAGCAATCTATCAGGTTACTCTTGACCACATTGGATTGAAATTACTAATATTGCCGTGTATGTATAATTAAGACATGTATATATATATTTGAGTCTAGTGGAGTAAAATTGACGATAAAGGTACATGAAAAAAAATACATTTATCTGTAGCTTAACTTTTACGTATAGATTTAATTTAATCCAGCTTTCGACCACTTACAAATTTAGATGGAACGAAGCTTAACTTCCAAACGGCATGATACGCTTATAAAGTTACCTATTAAATTCTTAAATATCATATAGCAATAGCATGTTACACACACGCTCCAAATTAAAACCGTTTTAAGTACAACAATTAAATAAATTCCGATTCAAAGTCGGGGCTTATTTATCCCGGGGCGACCGCCACCGCAGCGGCGCGCCGCAACCACCGCGGTCGCGCCCTCCCTCGCCGGCCGCTCTAATATTACACTTTCGGGCGTATCTGTTTAAATGGAACTAAGCTATTTCCACAGTTTTGTTTTGTGAATATATTTTAATATTGTAATGAGTTTTTCGTTTAATTAAGAGGCTTGGAGGGTTGACAAGGGATGCTAGCGCAATTACGCTCTGACATTGCAGAAAAAGTTGTTTTGTTCACACAGCCGTTCTAGTAGCGATTGTGCTAAATTGAATAATTTAAATGAACTTAAATGATTCGCGAAATTATAGTTGATTTTTTATGATTACGCAGCAATAAAATAAAAAGCTATTTATTGGTACTTACATTAATTGCTGCAGTCAAGTAGCTTATGAATGAAATTTTGCAGTAAAGCTCACTTGAAACACAATTACACTGAAAACTTGAAACTTAAACTCATAAGCCGTCATGACTTGGCTAAAGAAATTAATTCAGTGGTCAAAATACAAACAAAAGCGGTGTTATAATTAGGCATGTGAACAACGCAGAGGGCGTAAGTACGTTAAATTCCGACATAGTTACAGCCGAGCGATTCATTTACGCGATGAATTAGTCATTAGCGGGCGCGTGGCTCCGACCCTCGGCCACACCAACTACAACCTAACCCTGTCCCTCTCACCCGTGTACGAACACCCAAAGGGCAAACGCGACAGGATGATAATCTCCTGAGTTATAGCTGGTTTTATTTCAACGGTGGTATAGACCGTGTTTGTAGGAATAATGACATTTGGCGCCACACGCGAACGCCTTGTAACAGTGTTGGTAAATACAGATGTATGCCTATGTATAAGTTATAACAGACGTAAACACGAATATTGCCGGTTTGAAATGAGAAGCAAATTTATTAGCAGTGTTAAATTGAACACAAACTTCAAACAACGATTGCGGGTTCAAGGTTCAACGTGATCTTTGACCGCATCTCTCTTTTATCGAATTTTAAATAACTATTTAATTTTTGTTTTGACGTTCTTTTTCATGTCATAATGAATAAGCAATTATTATTCTCTGGGAAGGAATTAGGTACAAACAATTAAAAACAAAAGTAAGGGCAACTTTGTAACAACAAAAGACAGACAATTAAATAGGAATCGCTCTAACTTTGAAAAAGCAAGTTTCAAACGATATTTCAAATAAAATTAATGTAATTTAGGGAACACTCATTAAAAGGAGCCTTGGGATAAAAAATATGAAGATTAAGTTTTACTTTTCTAGACGAACCTTTCGGCTGTAAGTCTCTTTTGTTTTGGTTCAGTTTGCAGTGTTTACCTGTTGGACAGCAATCTCCGTTGCCCATACACATGTGGATACTCATAAGTTATAACATAGCCCAAGAGGAATTTGCCGGATTATCGGCGTTTTGAAATAAATGTAAAAGAACTTCCTTGCCACATTCATCACAATGAAAACATAGGCAAAGCTCTTGGGCAAAGTAAAGGATCTTTTAAAACTTGAATAGAAAGAACTGACTAAATACTAACTAGCGACGCGCTCCCGCTTCGCACAGGTTTTTAACTATAGTACATATACAGTCACGCCTCCTTCCCATAGGGGTAAGCAGAGACTACTTTGTTCCACTTGCTACGATTCTGACATACCTCTTACACTTCATTCACTTTCATCAATCTCTTCATACATTCTCGTCGGTTTCGGGTAGGTAGGTACTCCAGACCTGCCCTTTTTTCATAACTTCTCTCATTTGGTCCAGGAAAGTCCGTGTAGGCCTTTCCCTCCCAAACTCCCAACGCAACCATTCACACTCCCCACATATAGATCTGTGTAGTTAGTCTACTTTCATCCATCCTCTCTACGTGACCAAATCAACTAAGCATACTTATTTCTATCCTAGTCACTATATATATTTTTTCACATCCGCACGTTCCCTTATCACACTATTAGTTATTCTGTCTTTCAGGTTCACCCCTTCCATACTTCTTAAAGCTCTCATTTCTATTGCATTTATTCTACTTTCATGCTTCTTTTGCCATACCCAACTATCGCTGCCGTACATTAGTGTTGGAACGAGCACCCCTCTGTGGACTGCCAGACGCGCTTTTTTTGACGTCTTCTCACTGCTCACAAAGGTGTGCAGCTCTCCATTGATCATGTTTCCTGCATTCACTCTTCTTTCAATATCACTATCACACTTCCCATCTTTCGTAAACGCCGAGCCCAGATACACAAACTCTTTTGCTTGTTCTACCTTCTCACCCGCAATCATAATCTCACATTCTGTCATACAATCGTCTTTCTCAAACACCATACCTCTTGCTTACGTTAACATTCATACCTTTCCTTTCCAATGCCCCACATAAAATGTTAGCCATCCTCTGCAACTCTTCCTCCGACGCAGCTAATAACACTAAACTATAGTACTCGTATAAAAACCTTGCCTCTTTTATTATTATATCCATTCATCATGAATGTGTAAACCGCATAACAATCCGTTTAGTTTAAAATACTATGTAAAGATTTCGATAGACGCGCTATCACTGTACAGGGTGTATAAATTCGGTAGTGACCCCACGTCAAGGGCTTCCGGCGACGATCGCTATCGCACAGGAAGCACGTGGAGATACCAACACTAAGGAAAACGCTCCATCGCGGAAACCGGCCGGCATCTGCTGAGCAAACACCGTCGAAAAAATACCTAAGAGAGAAGGGTTCGGTGGTTTGAACAGTTTTTTTGAGTAGCGGAATAACATACCTTGATTTGTTTCATTGAAATGGACCTCAGCAAAGATACACCTGATTCAATAAATTATTTGAACTGATTTTGATAAAGTTTGAATAATTTATTGTGTGTACCTAGGTACTTAACTTTAGTACCCATGTAAAGAATTATTGAAGTGATAAATTAACTTTAACTCAATTTTTGTTTTGATAAGTTAAACGATATTTTTTGAATGTTATTCAAACTCTCGTCTCGTAAGACATGATTTATAAAAACTACAGACCCCAAAGCGTAAAAGGTTGAAACTAAACCGTCGGATCACATGTCTAATAATCTTAAGTTACCATTTTTACTTGTTTTCTTACGTATAAGACCGTAGTTTTGTGTTAAATTACCTGTTTATCCTCCTCTAGATTTAGCAGCATTGAACAAGTAAGAACTAATACTTAAGAAAAAGGACTAGCACCGCAAAATAATCGGCAAGCTGGCAAATGACTAATAAAATAGGTACTTCGTGGTAATTAAATTAATCTCGAACGAATAGCTAACCAAACCCAACTAATATCCATTCAGTGGTACAGCCAAGTCAAGAGCGCCAAAGCTTAGCTCCATTAGCACTTATCAATGTTAATTGCGTGATCGGAGACTCCCACTCCATTCCGAGCATCGATTGCGCTGCGAATGCATGCTGCAGCTAATGCACACATGTCACGGATGCAATTATTGTACTAGTTATAAACATTTCCTGCGGCCATTCACGGCATGCATCGAACCTAAGTATTCATTACCAATTACCACTTAAGTGCACAACTTATCAAGTGTTCTGCGGTCTAGTTTACCATTAGGTAAACCGCACCAGAGAAAGTTAAGATTAACTGGTAGGTACAGGGTAAAGATTTACGACACACAAATTAATTTAAACGTTTCCGATTGCCATTCGATTTAATGATTACTCGTTACTGCCAAATCAGTTGTAATGGATGTCTTACTAATATTGAAAGAGAATTTAATTATCAATTATAGTCCAGTCATGCGAATGATCAATAAAAAAACAATTAGGTATTGGAGCGGGCGCTCATTTTTTATTGCCGCCTTCTCAGAATCACGCTCGATTTGAATATATTCGCCACAATAGAATACCAAAGTTGGCAACATTTTCATTAGCTATTCAGTTCACACAACAATCCTTGTTACAGTCATAAAATGCAAGTTTAATTCAGCAGTATTTTGAGCAACTGTCAGTTACGAGGGTGTCACCCTTCTCTAGCCGGCAGGGTCGCCACCCCCTGTATTTGTACTAACCCCTTCGCCCTGTTTGCATTGTTTCATTCTATTTGTATAGACTGCGCCGTCCCACCGCCGTACAACTGTTACCGTTTCCATGATATGTAAACGAGATTTAATGATACAATCCGTGCGAACCTTCTGCGTTTAATTTACTGGCGATCGGCGAACAAATGAAGTGCCGATGCCTTATCTTTATCTTTATTTAAATCCTATGGAAACTTACGTGTTTTCACACTCGTTAAAGAATTAAAATACTTGTAATCTAATACTGGCATCTGATAAAATATGAGTATAAAATATTAGTGGACAAAAAATAGTTCCGAAATAAATCAACGGAGTGATACATACAACAACTTGTTTCATGTCTTGTAACTACGTGTTATGTGAATGACCTGACCTGAGACCAAAGTCGTGAGGATCGTGCTGCTTTATGCTACGAAAACATACCTAAATACCATTATTATTTAGAAAAAGGTATTCGCAAACTTTATTAGTATGCAAGTAAATGAAACGGCGCTTCTTAAAATTCCTACATTGCGCTAGCTGCAGTTTTACGGACTATTACAGTGAATGAAAAATGAGTGAGTCATAGGCGCGCGGCGTACGAGTCGAATAGAAATCGTCTGTTTTAAATGAAAAGTCAAGGAGCGAACAAGGCGTACATTATTCATGAGGGCCGTTTCACGCCCGGCCACCGCCGCCTGCCACGTACGTACAGACTGGCATCAACAAACTGTTTCGAAATCAATATCCGTGTCTCAATCAGTGCAATTAAGGCGGCCCGTGGAGCAGGGGCCGTATTCAATGTAATTAGTTTCGCGCCGTCGCCGGCGGCGAGGGGCGGTAAATAAACGACTAGAATGACGTTAAACGTGCAGAGAGCGAACTGCGGGAGCCGCGCCTGCTCCTAATACACAGAATGTCCCTAAATCACGCTGCGCTCAACGGTTTCCGATAAAATTAAAATAAGATTATCTTCAAATAAAAAAAAACGATGAGAAGATTGGTATCGACGGCAATAACAAAGACGAGCCCGAAAGCGAGATAATCAACGTGTATTAGAGATAGCGCACTTTGTGTCTGAGTGAGGTACATGATTGTGTTATTACAACGATTCATTGCGTGATTTGGGCTAGCAATAAAGCTATATTTACAGTCACGAGTGTTCACGACCGCGTTACACGGGAACGCCGCGCACGAACACCGTTTGTGTAATTTATTCATTCTTTACTGATAAATGTCATGTCGCAAATAACGAATACTAATAGCCATTCGAGAGCACGCTGTATGAGCGAATTTAATAAAGGCACTGGGGCGAAAACGCCCTATTTTTTCACATGGCGCACATCGCTTCCCCTGGTATTATAGGGGCTGAATTTGAAAACACAATTAGACTTAATACAGAGGTGATTGTTGGCGAGCGAGGGTCGCTAGCGAGGGGTTACTGTAAATCCTTTAATTTGGCTCCCCGATCAAATAATAAAGCGGAGGGGCAGCGAGCAGCGAGCGAGCGATATCGCGTTTAGTGGTTTTATTGCAAGCGCCATCTGCCGCGCGAGGCACCCTGTAGATGGAGAGATAATTTCGCTTTTAAAGCGGGGGGCGACCGAGCGTTCATTGTGAGTTGTTGCGTTCATTTAAACAATTCACAACGCTGTATCCGCCTGTAGATGCAGGAGATAGCGCGCCCATTATGCGGGCCCTTGACGAGTGTCTGCACTCTGCGCGCTGGTGTGGCGCGACCACTCAGCACCGCATTATTACTATTTGACAAGCCTCGCCGCACTGCACTCCCTATCCTCCATATCGCCTCATTGTTCAGATATTTCCAATTAGATAAACATTCGTCGTAAACGTAGCACTTAGGTATAAATAAATAAAGTTTGTTCAGGAGTAGTTATAGGTATCAACGTACGTGAGACATTGAAACATTGATAACGATCACATAAACGGGATTAGGTATATCTACGATCAAACTTTATTACTATCTATAAGCTTATGAGTAATTAGCAGTTGACAAAGCGATTAAAAAGAATCGATAAAACGTGTAACCAAATAAATTCGTGTCGTTAAGATAACTAATGCTCGGAATTAAGATTTTATCGGATATTAGCGCAATTCGAAAATAATGTTTTATTATCAATAGAGATAAAGGTGCGAAATCGGGAGCGTAGGTATCACGCTTGTTGACGATAATAGAGTGTGCCAGAAAAACAAACAGGATTAAAGAGCTGTTGGGTTGTGTGCGCGGCAGCTTCGTTACAGCGGGCACGTGCAGCCTTTGTCCGCGGTGCATCCCCCACGCCACGCCGAGCACTCCTCCGCCCGCACATGAATAATTTGCGAGGGCGAGGGACCGCTCGTATGGAATCGAAATAACCAGTAAATTATTGAATTATACCAAACCTGACTCCGCGCCGACGGAGGGAAGATTTATGTTGTTTTTTATGAGCGCTCCCGAACTTATTCTGAAGCGATTTAATATTTCACCATTTAAGTAGGCAAGATCACATTCGCGTACGTGAGCTGAAATTTGAGGTTATTTTAACTCGGTCCATTCGTTCCGAAATCGGAATTAGGCACATTCGAGTAACTTTCATGGGTTCGAGGCGCACACAATGGAGTCGGCTCTCGGGATGGTATTTATAAAGTTTATGTTACAGATATTGTAGCGTAACGAGCGAGTGCCAGTGAAGGGTGGCGAATGTGCGCGCCGGAGTGAGCCCGCGGCGCGCCGAGCCCCGACGGGTTTTATCGACAAAGCACAACCCTAAATCTCTTATTGTGTTATCGGTGACACTTCATGTACTCATTCCCTTAACACCTAATAGTCATTGAACTATTGACTGAGTATTTTATCAGCTTGATACTCCATAAACCTTATCGATTTATTAACAATGCTGATAATAATAAAAAATATACCTATCGTGAGGGTTCGGCTACGATAAACGTTTCCATATAAACATCGGCAAGAAACCTTATCGAGCTTGTTTAAAGTGGTAAAGCTAAACCGAAATAATAATATTTCTAGAGCACTGAACATTTCCTCCTAAATATAAACACAGAAACTGTTGCAATAATCAACACCGTGCAAGTCAGCCGGCATGAATAATTAGTCGAAGTCCACAGAACAATAACTCTCCGTGTCGATACAGCTACACAAAGACGAAACAATCAATTCACAGCGTAAGTAGGTGCGATTCGGCACGGTCGCAGTACGGTCTAGCCCGCAACTAACAAAAGAAAATCTAAGCAATTAGTCGTCGTCAGAAAGAGCGGAAAACGCGCGTTAGCTGCGGTCACGCCGCGGCACGGAGCGCGGGAACGCGCGCGCGCACGCCACTCTGCACTCTAACACCTCCGCGCACCACACCACACCTCCGCAGCGTGCTGTATGTTGTGACTCGTGAGGAACATCAGACCGACCTTGAATTGAAAACTCACCAGCTCAGACGTTTACTTCAAACTTTATTGAGAGCTTAATCCGGCACCGTCACGCAATAGCAAACACAAAGCCGAACAAAAAATGAAAACATTACTTGTTGTGCCATTACGTTCGCTATAAAAGCTTAACAAAGTCGGAGGGGTACGGTTCTTTCTAATTCTCGCTCGACTGAGCGTGTTAAGTGCTAATGTAATAATCCATTACAATGAAGCGCGGCAGTGAACGCTAAATAGCGCATTCGAGCGTCGAGCTGGTGAGGCCGCCATCTGTCCGGCGCGCCAACAATGCGCCCTTCGCCCCGACCAGACCCTATCTCCCTGACGACAGCTCCGCGTCGCCAACCAAAAGTCCTAACTTTTAACGTCTGATATCGATCTCGTAATCATATTTAATTGAGCCTCGGCATGACCAAGCGATTCTTATTAGATTAAATAACTAACATATAAATCGGCTATCGCCTCACCTGTAAAATCAATAATTGAAAATAAACCAAGAGCACAACGTAACTAACGTGTGAAACGAACGTGATTGTTTCTTATTTGACGTCGAATCTACGTAAATTGGTTTTGGTTCCGTTTCGAGGACGTGTTAAAGTACGGCTATTATTAAAAAGCGGGGTTGGAGCGTGGCGGCCGGCCGAGCGTAAAATCAACAGATTACTGAGGAACCCCCGCGGGTCACCCCTCGCCGTAAGGAACCCCTGCCGCATATAATATCCATTCGTTGTGATAGCTATTGTGGCTGCGGTTAGGGTTGTCGACTACAAATATGCAGGATTATTTGTAGTTTGCGAGGCCTTTCGAGTGCAGTTGAGCGGCGTAACTGCGCCAACTTGGCAAGACTACATCATTTAAATAAAACAAATTGGATCCTTGAAAAGCGACGGCAATAGAAAAAGTTTGGACCCATTGGAAACAGATGAACGAAAACGATGTGATGCTTTGTGAGATATTCATCATGAATTAAATTTAAAAGTTGCAACTAGTAATTTAAAGCGAATTATGCACAAGAATAAAAACGTTTTTAAGAGTTATTTTGCTAACGTACTTGCATTTTTATTATTTTAGCAGCCCTAATGCGACGTCCCTTCTTGTGAATTCTGGCAAGCGCCTCGTAACTCACAGATATATTGTCTCCACTTTAGTCGCGCACATTAGGGGAGCCGCTCGCTCTCCCCGCAATACTCCATAATAATATATTGAAATAAACGGCGTCACTACACAAACGCCTAACCGCCGACCGGCTGAGATTGTTGACAAATTATTATTTTTATATGACATACCCAGTTAAAAGTTCTGGCGTCGTCTTCAGGCCGTTGTCAAAATTAAATGAAACGAGAAATTCAGTAGAAATGTTTGTTAATTTAAAAACCGAAACGTCAACCTGCGAGCGGCCGCGGCCTCGGCCACCCTCCGCCGGGGGCGCGCTGTCAAACAACATTTACCCTACAAACAAGCCCCGTGCTATAACACACTTTTTTACTTTTAAAATTTGTTCCCTCGCTTGTATTTTGTGTTTTTTATTCAAGTTATATTTATGTTGGAATTACGCTTGGAATGTAGAAACATTATCGTTAACATAAATCGAGATTTACAAATCAAAAGTTCACATACCTGCTTGTGCATTTCCACATTGAGGCCGTAAGACATTTCATAGTACTGAAACATAAAGACACGAATTAACAGATTCGATTACAAGTGTTAAAATTGTTAAATGTCCGAACTGTGACACGGAAAGCATTTGGCACAAATAAGCTTCCTCAAATTATAGGAGGCGAGTGACTAAACATCCGCAGCGGCTCAGTTTGGACGACCGCCAGAAGTGTTTCCGACACATAAAAATACTGAGAAAATTTTTCTCCCAAGCGTATTAAAATAAATTGCGAGCGATTTGGCAACACTTAATCGTGATTCATTTCTGAATGGAACGCGCATTTGAGGATTATGGAATGCCAAATACTTTTGTATATACCGATCACACAATTCGCAGACCCATTAGTTACGGTTGAAATTCTTTGTAGTAAAATTGCTGCCGAAAGTAAAAGATTTCACGAGGGAAAATGCTCGTGACTATTCACGTGCTAGACAGAGTGAGGGAATGATATTAATCTACAAATAAATTATGATAGGGCGCCAATGGAGTCTCCCAGCCAAGGGAGCAATATTGATAGCATGCGGGCGGCGAAGGGGACAATCCATTTCACATTGAATGACAAAACAATAATGTGTCTCGATAAACATCGCGTTTCCCCAAATACCCGACTATTTAAGTGGGATGATTTAGACGAGTGGATATACAAAGTAGCGAAGGAAATATAACTGTCAACTCACCATGACATAATGCCTCTGAATTTCAATTTTTTCACTAGCCAGCTTTTCGCATTCTAATTTTAAACTGCAACAAAATAGAAATATTTTTAAGTACATGAACAATTTCTCTTCAGCTGTAAAGTAAATGGACAAACGGTGGGTACATTTATGACTAACACATAAATCATAAAACAACACTTGATAAATAGTTAAATGTTTTTGATTGAACATTGTTAGCAAAAGCGACTTGTTATTTTAACAACCAGCACTTGATCATCGAGTATGTACTCAATAATTAAGATAAGAGATGAAGTAGGTCCTTAACAAACTTTATTATAGTATAGTATATAACCTTTTTTTAAAATTATAACACCGAGCTAAAAATTTATTAAATGACGTTATTGTTACAAATTTTAGTCGCCACACATTCGGTTCGGTTCGGTTCGCGATTCGGTTTACACCTTTATGTTAAAAGTTCAAAGCATTTCGACAGATTGAATCATGATCAGTTTTATTTTTTGCTAACTTTTTTTTTATTGGGAACCTAAAAGAAGAGGTTGGAATTTTTTGTATGACAATAGGATACAAAAAACTGATAGTTAACAAAGGATGTTCTGTAGGGCAGGTAGGGTTGGCGCCCAGTGACAGGCGGAATCCCAGATAATCTCTTACTTTTTTGACACTTAAATTGTACATACAATGTTGTTGTTAGTTTGCATTATTAGGGGCTTTATAAATTATGCATTTATTACAAGTTAACGTACGTATAATAAAATTTTAGTAAGAATGTCAAAAAAAACCGTTATGTACTGAATCTTTCAAATAAGGATGAGTATAACCTGCGTTTTATACGTTCACAAGAAGTCACGTCAGAGCGCTTAATTACAATAATTAGCGTCATTCAGGTCTATCAGCAGACGCCTCGCTCAACGAACAAAGAATTACTTTAATAATCTTGTCAGTTTTTTGCGCGACACGTTAATGGTTCACTCGTCGTATTGGAATATAATTATGCGGCTTTTTGAGTTTGTCTTCCTTTGAATCAAGCGCGAAAAAGGTATTGTGTTTTTGATCGTTAGGTAATATTTAAATGTATGTATTTTAAACTAACTTGTGGTACTGCGCCTGCAGAAAATTAAACTCCTCCTTTATCCTGTCACAGGATTCTCCCACTGTGAACTTGATGGGTTGCCCCGGCTGCGGAGGACCCTGCGAACAAAACATCAGATTTAAAACATTTATGATAAAATGATTAAATTAAGGCATAATTTTGCATACACATAGCTCCGTCTATAATTGTGTGAAACGCGTGCTTAGCACACACGCAACGCAACGCTCCAGAGTCAACGCGTAAGTAGGCGCAACAAAAACAACTCATCAATCTCGGCCTCGACACAAAACATTCCTATCACGAAACAAAAATTACACGCATCCCAAATTATCGTAATACAAATTATCCTTTAATGACCATAATTCGGTGTGAGCCTCGCTTTAATAAAAAAAAAAACACCACTCGCCTCTTAACACAAATAAAGTAACGCGAACACGCGAGCACGTAATAAAGTAAAAACAAAATAAAAAACTAGCTCCATAATAAGAAGCACGAAAATAAAAATAAAGCGAGGGACACAACAACACACGGTCGCCGGGAGGCCGGGCGGGCGGCAAAAAATAAATAACCGCTCGGAGCCGACGCTACGAACAAACGGACTTTAAAAATAATAAAAGGAGCGTAAATAAAAGCGTAAAAGGAACTGGCGCAGCGTGTAGACGTTGTAAATGGAGCTGCGGACAATCGGGCTCGGGAAAAATGTGGCCGGGAATTCAGTGAATGTAGCTTGCGGTGGAGATAGCGCGCGGCCGCAGGTACCGCGGCAAAAACCAGCCTGCCCGCGCTGACCGTTCAGTTAATGCCGTGACATTTATAATCCTCATCAATATTTCATGACCGGGGACTGCGATGGCACACGCTCATTTACTGTTATCAGCGGCACTTAGTGTAGTCACTAATGACGGCCTTACCGAACCTACCCGTTTTCAATCTCTCGAACAATCAATAAAAATAAACAAGACCTATTTGTTTTCATTACGCCTCGCGCTGCAATTATATTCCGTTTCACTTGCGTGAATGCAATTATTTATCCGTGTACACATCTCACGTTCGAAGAATAAAAGCAAATCGACAGCTACATTACGATCATGGCATTATTGAAGGCAAAAAGAAAAGTTCAGAGCCGGTAGCGACGCGAGACGATCAACGGCAAGCGTTTATTTATACCAGCACGCATCGCCGCGACACTTGCCCGGCGACTTGTCGCAGACAATGTGAACCCGCCCTAAGAAACCCGAACGTGTAAGAGTCTAAGGTCGAATGCACACTCGATTATAATTAGCGATTCACTTAACACGTGGGTCGATCACGAAGGCTAGTATAATTCCAACACGTTTACCTCACCAGATTAACAAATTGATTACGGGGCTCGAACGTGTATTGGATGTTTAAATTAATTAGAAGTTTCATGATACCCTGTGGCTGTGTACTTATCTGTAATTACAATGTTTCGTTCGCATGTGGGTTGTAATTTAATACGTCGGGAAGGGCACTGTAGGGTTAGCACCAGCCCTTTTGTTTTACGCGAAGCCAATAAGTTATGGCGGTCTCGATTCAATTACATATTTGTTCGCGCGCGACCGCGAGCGCGACCCACTGTTATCGTTTCCCACCGACACTTTGTACGCTGTTTTAATGTCGTGATTAATACTGGAAACATCACGCACTACGTTAAGTAATGCGGGCGAAATTAATTGCTATTCGGTTATTTAACTCGACTGCGGTTTAAACACACTTACCGCAGAATCCGTATTTTGTTTGGTATGCGAGTTGACATTTAGTCGGTAGCAAATAAATAAAAAAATTATAAACTTCACCAAGCTTGCTTTGGCTCACGTTGCGCTAGTCAGGTACGTATAAAGTAATAGCTGTAAGTAATATCATTCCCAAACATAAAATCGATCACAAAAGGAATGAAAATAATCGACGACTATAATAGACTGAATAAACGTTCCCCCTCATCTTGAGAAAAAAAGATTCCCATGAATTATCACCGAAAAGGTCAAATTAAAATACAATGAACAGTTTTTGAGTGGCAGTATTGTGTAGGGGCCGGATGAAAGGCCCGCATGCAGGCCGCTCACAAAAACAAAACTAAACAGAACGCGTTTAAACGGATATAAAAAGAAAAACGTGTTCTTACTTCAAATTATTGAATACGTCTGCCTACGTCTACCTGCGGACTCGCGCTTCTTTTATTGGGATCGGAAACCGGAGTTTTGTTTTTTTTTAAACGCTTTGCCCGCGGGGCAGCCCTCGCGTGCACAAAACAAGATTATTCAATTACAAGCCATTACGGAGAATTAGTTGCTTAAAAACTACTTACAATTGAATATCTATTTGGTATTATTACAAGTTTTCTTATTTTTTTACGATTCTCAGTATTTCGCAGTGCGTTTAAAATAACAAGCTTTTGCCGTTCGAATTAAAAAAGATTAGTCCCCTGGCTTTAAAGTGGCCAACAAAATAAAAACAAGGTTGTATGTTCTAGCGTTCTACGCGTGAATAAGTAAATAAAGTGTATCGATGTCAACGATTTATTAGCAGCTTTAGTCCGCCGCGGCCGACGCCCAAGTTCAGCGACTCTGTCAACATCTAAACACCATTCGCACTTACAAATCAAACAAGAATACACAAATATTTGAACTCCTCACTAGTGTACCCAGCCGCTCCGCGCCAGAACGCTCTAACTCAAAGATATACCAAACCAAAATCTACCCTAGCGTTGTACATTGAACGTTCACAGAGGTTACGAGGATGGATTCAACGGCTTTTTGTGACGAGAAATAAAAAATCTCTAGTAAACTAATATGGTAGCGCTGGGATCACCAAACTGATTTTATTTTCTAAGAAACTTCACCGCGGCCCGTTGATGTATGAGGCGATTGATATCGACCTTTCTGTGAATTGGTGTCCAAACAGCGTTCGGGTAATGTGTGTTCAATTGTTTTATTTTTTTGGTATTTTTAGAAAGTGTCAAATACAGATTGCGTGAGGCAGAGCTAGAGTTACATATTTTTGGTGGTGTCTGGCCATGTTAGCGTTTCGCAGCCGACGGCATCTTGACGATGACGAAGCACTGTTTGCCTACTCCAAATGCCGTGTTTGTGCAAACTGATAACGCATTATCTCGCTATGAATGTTGAGAATTATTTTGGACGAACATTGACTCAAGCGTAGTAGACCGAGGCACTTCACTTATCAGCCCTGATAACCCCTTTCAACAAGCCACGCTGTTCATAATCGTCCTGTATTCAAACACGATCGTTAATGACATAGTTTCTTTTATTTCTTGAATTAAACGTGAATGTTTGCTCAGCGCGTGATATGTTTGAAGAAACGCGCACTAGGTACGTATGCGAGACGCAATCCAATTTGTATGTAGGTATGTAGCGGTAATACAGTCAGTCAAATATTGACGCAGTGGGACACGACACGGATTTCGAGAAAACAGACAAATAGGCACTTTGACAAACAGCTCGCCTCACCTCGCGATGACTATAAACGACGCGGCAAACAACACAGCGACACACAAAATACGTACACGCTGTAAAAACCGTACAATTATAATTATCATTTAATGCCGTATTTGATTTGTTTAATTTAATATGTTGATCTAGTCATAATGAGTACGGCCTAGACTGTGAAAGCCCACAAATCACAAGATCCATTACACTTGAGTTTGCAAACAGCACATACTTTGATAAGTTAAGCGCTATCTCGTTCTCGTCATACTCGTATTTTAGGTATTACTTGTCATTGCGTGAACAGTTAAAAAATTGACACAATTTTTGAAACATTCTTGACATTAAACATTAACCCCTTCTAGTTCAATACTTGCGTACTTACCTCAGAGGAGGTACTTATGCTTTCATGAATGGAGAATACCGAACGTACCCTACCCACATAAAGTTAGTTCACACCGCAATCTTTCGGTGGGCAGGGTTGTCAACGACCGCGAGTGTACAGCCAGTCTAATTGTTGTAAAGCCGGCTACACGCTGACTGGTGGCCGCGGCTAAGTAATAAGGTTGGCTTCACATGGGCGCGTGGGAACAGCAACCTATAATAGCTCGCTCATTACGCGCTCATAATTGAGCTCGCGTGATCAGCAGGCAAATTGCTGGGCAAACAAACAGGTGACAAAACGTCAATAAATAACAATCGTTTACGAGTTAACTATGCACGTGCGGCTTGCAGTTTCTTTTATAGGTACATTTATTGTTTTGAAATTATTATTATGTAATAATACGTATTCATCGATAATAATTATCATATTTTTATGATGCGGTAGAATTCAAATGTTTTTATTTTATGTTTGCGTAAAATTTAAATCAACAATTTTAAATTAACTTCATGAATACGAACAAGCTCATTAATTACCGAATAATTAAATATAATGTTAAAAATAAAAATTCAAGTAAGTAGTAGTTTAGTAGTTTTATTTTAAAATATTTTTTCACGATTTACTCTTTTAACACTTAAATTTGCAGACGCATTTTGTGTTAAGTGTTTTCTTAAGTTATTCTAATAATTATTATATAGGGCAAAAGTAACTCACAGTTTCATCTCAAATGGATTTAATTTGCGGTTTGCGTCGGGAAATATTGTGTGTCATATTGAACCATGCGGTTGTGGTCATCGTTAATCGCCCGTAATTCAAGGTCAGAGGGTCCGATTTGCGCTGGCATTTTTGTAATGCATGTGGTCTCACAATAGTATTAACAGAATATAATTGATCCGGGTTTTTAAAGTAATACTTTTGAATGCTACTATTTATTTCAATTGCCAAACCTTTGGTTATCAGTTAGCACGCAGAATTCATTACGCATTCATTGAGTAATTGCCATAATTGAGTAGGTAACGTAACGACAGCAAAAAGTGTTATTCTTAAAAGTTCCAACCCCAGTAATAGGTACCTTACAAAAGTTGTTTTCTTTGTCAGGCGAATGCAAATGTCTAAGTGACAGATAAAAACAAACGATTGTTAAGTTATTTAAGTTGAGGGGGTACCTAACTGTGTATGACAAAGATGTCAAACATGACAACTAGTAACTCTAAAATACATTCATGAAATTGACTTTTAAGTATTTTCCCCTTATATTCTACATACGAGTTACACGTGTTTCGGAATTCACTGTATTTTCTGTATGTACCTACCTATTTTATACGCAAAGCACACACGATATCTTGAATGAAAGCTATAAATTTCCACATGCCTTTGACTAGCGTAACTTACTTTGAGTAGGTACATAACTGCTATGTATCCGCTGCAGGCAATTTCACGGGTAATTGAGTGTCTGACAAGCATTGATCAGAAAGCGGCCACTTACCTACCTGGTTCACAATGGAACTACCTTTTGTCACCTAGCTTCAACCGTATTTTAAAATTGTCTAGGCAAAAGATATTTTAATAGCATAAGTTCACACGTCATTAAAGGGAGAACGTTTTAAACGCGTTGAAGTCTTTTATATTGCAACACAGCAATGTCAAACAAGGTCATTGTTTAAACACGAATGTTGCACAAATCACATATAATTTATAAATTTTATCAATTGATAATTACTCAAGTATTTCTTGGTCATAATGTATGTATGAAAAACTCACTGTTCACATAATTTTAAAGGCACTTGTCTGTACAGCTTTTAGATTTTAAGTTGGTATAACTTTTTTTATTTCTTACTATTTGGTTGGTATTTAGATTTTTTGTTAACATTAAGCTTCTTTGTAGGCCTCCCGCCGGTAGCTGCAATACTTCGCCGCAGGGGTCACGTTTTATTGTCATGCTTTGTACTGCTTAATTTTACGACTGTCTGTTTTCATGCCATTGTCCTTTGTAAAGGCAAATTTTGTATCGCAGGGGGAAGAAATTATCGACAACTGATTAAAAAACCTTTTACATGTTTAGTGAAACAGAAGATGATAGGGAGATATAAATAAATATGAGTTAACTTTCTGATATAAATACTCAATTTGTATATAATTCGTATCGATAATTTATTATAATAGTAAATATGTCGGGCGTAGACCTATGTGAAAGACTTAATAATCCTTAACAAAGTCCAAAGATCAACCTTACGATAAGGCAAGTGCACACTATCTCTTTCTTGCAGCATAGCAACATGCAAAATTTCACTGTTTCGCAAATCATAATAATATGTCCATTACATTATAAAGTGTGGAAAATAAACAGCGCATTAAATCTGCGTGGGCACTTTCACCGCTCTCTAGTTGCGAACTCGCGAATTGGCTTAACAATGGTTGCATTGCAGATGGTCTCAGAAATAACTACCCTGAGGGTCCATTTTACAAGGAGACCAGAGCATGGACTTTATTTGCTATGGGTTGTGTGTGTGACACAAACGAGGAGCTTCGTGCCCACACTATTCTGAAGTGTCATTACTAATATAAGTAATGACACTAGATTTTTTCTTACAACTTTATCTATACTCTTTTATATCTCGGTCGCAACTGGCAAGTTTCCTTTTTTTATGTGAAAAGTTATCCGTTTTAAACACTGATTTAGCGGTGCTCAGTTAGGTCTATAAACACGGAATTGTCATTTTAGTAAATATTTTTTATTGGACATTCACTTTATACATATAAACTGTTCACGTTTATTTGGCAAAAAATTGGCATTGTAGACGCACAAAGTGACGACTATAAATCACTTTTTAATCCTGACTTTTACGCACGGCCGAGGCCGAAATCGCAATCCCGTCGGCAACCGGCTTTTGGTAATTATTGCGTGGAATAAAAACACTAAAAAAAATTGTTTCTTTTACTAAAGCATCCAGCATTCTTGTGTTTAGTTGACGGATGCAAGTAAGAAAGCCAGCCGCTTACCGGATGCCTGGCTGCCGCCACGGCCGCAGCGGCGGCGGCGGCGTTCATAGCGCCCGCACTAGGATACATGCCGCGTCAGACACACGCGGTCATCATCAGACCACACAGCAAACACAACACACACTAGCCACAACAACAACACAAGAGCTGGCGCCAAATCCCGGTCAGTCACACGCGGACACACGAACCAACGATACAACCTTCCCGCACGAGCGCTGGGAGCGAACTGCCGCGGCCCCCCTCTCTCTCCCCACCCCCACCACCGCCTCGCATACCGCTGCCATACATATTTTCTCCACTCGAATTTTTCGTCGACTATCTTCATGTTTGAGAAATACTTTGGCGAATCGGAGATATATACGCTCTAATAGATACGTATTATTCGGGGATTCTCGGGAGGGGAGGTTGGGGTGGTTATCTGTGACTCGACGTTATTTTGGCAAAGTAGATGCAACATTTTAAATGCCCAGGAGGGAGCTCGGGGTAATCCGGCTCTGCTACGAAATTGATATGTCTATTACAGTTACCGGTTACCGGCCTCTAATCGGCTAGTTGCTACGTAAATAGGCGCGGAGTACGGATTAACTAATCACGGATCAAATCATAATTACACGATGGATTATGGGTTCCAGTCGGACGTGGGGGACTTAAGAGATGTATTTTTTTCGGCTTGATATTGGAGCATTTGTTCGCGATAGTGTAGCACCCGCTTACCTACTTAGCTGAATGCAGTTAAAAACATTGTAATGCAAATTAAGAAATTAATCAATTGCAGGCATCATAGTTATTAACCGGAAATCAAACTAGCTATAATATACTGTATTATACTTAAAGGTGAATAACCTTATTAACATTAATTTGCTCAATAGTAGTAAGCGCAATGCACACTTTATTATTTTTATACGTAAGTAAACTTTTTGTTCTTTCCTAGGAAATTTACTTTAGCAATCACAGGGCCTAATTAAAAAAAAGAGGCGAAGTGTGATATTGACACGCCATTTAAATATTTCTGTTTGACGCCGCGATCAGGTAGCCTGCGCCAGCGCCGTGTGTGGCGCGCTTTATTTACTGCTGGGACCAACAATGAAAACAAAACGATAAGTTATACCAACTGCTGTTTAGACGAAATAATTGACATTGCATAAGGCAGCTGACCCACCGCCGACGAGGAAACAACTAGCATCAACTAGGTATCTTTTCCCACCTGAAACGTAGACAATAGACGCAGATCCCGTGTCAATAAAATAGATATAATAGGCGGAGTTTCTAGCTCTAGCTTCTTGCGACCACGCCGGTGGTGAGACAACTGCCTTAACTGAATGAGTTGTACGTTTTAAAGGAATGGGTTACAGTGGGGTCACATTAATAAAAAAATTTGCTAGTTTAATTTTTCAAACAAACTCAAATGTCAAAGGAAACGAAGTGTTTTATAAAAATTGCATATTTGTTGTTTTCATCGCATATTAACATACATTGAGCAGTAGGTACGCTAGGGTAACCTAAGGTACCTTTCCGAACGTAGCCAGCTAGGTAGCTAACTTGTCAAAATAAGCAGTTTCTTTTGCCTGTCTCTGATGCAGTATGCGTCTGTGCAGTAGGTATCAGTATTGAATATTTTAATAACCATAGATAGGCAGTGCTTGGTCCGGTGCACCCTGGGCATCGGTTAATGATTTCCTGGCAGATTCTGAGAGTGTCACTATCCGTTGGCTAAGAGCCCGACAGAGGGGGGGAGGGGTCTTTTGACCGTGTTCTACCGTACAACAACGTTGCCGACATTTCTGTCACAAGATTTTTGAATACTGTATTTATTACTTTGACATTGGCGAAATCATCGTATCGATCGATGGGGCCATATTAAAAAAGAAGAAGAAGATATATTTAATAGTACCTACCTACGTATTTTGTTAATGTAGTTAGGTACCCACTGGTCCTACTATTGTTTAACTGGTACGTTGGCCTAGTCGTACTCGTACATATACCCAAATGTAAATGCGTTTACCTATTAGGGAGGTGCTCAAAGGTCAAACTTATTTAAATTAACGTAGACGATAATTAAAACAAAATTCACCTCCATTTGGCCCCAGCCAGTACCTAAATGAATTGTTAAACACTTTCAACTATAGGCAAATACTTTTGGATACAACTTTTTTACTTTTTAAAATTAGTTGCCGCTATCAGATAAACCAATTAAATGATTTTTGCTTAATATAATTGCACAAAATGGATTATTACCGTAATTCACTAACGACTTAATTGATGCAACAAGTGTTAAACATTCGTTGGTTGATAAGTACATAATTTAAAAATGCATTAAGATAAATCATAATTAGATTATAAATATACCTTTATAATAAGTATATAGCTTAGCGACACACCTGCATCTATTATATCCATAGCTTATTAAAATTAATCTAATATAAGTACTTGTATTTGTTATTTACAGACACACTCATCGAAGCGACAACTCGAACATTTCAAACACCACTCGTCCTCGTGTAATCGTTTGAGAACAATTTATTCCGCTAAAACAACTATTATTTCCTGTGAATTTCGCAAATTCACAGCAAGTACTCGCGGCAAGATGATTACTGTACTTGCCGATAACCATCTCTTAATTAGTATTACACACATACCGCTACCGCGCGACCGCATTTCGCCTAGCGCTTTTTTATTTACAATCCATTGCCGATTTACTTGGCAACTTACATCGCTCCGTGTGGGTTCGAGGGGTAATGTAGAAGGTGCTCGTGTATGTGTACCAAGTGGCTGCGAATGGGTCCGATGGCCGCATTTGTCGGTACAATGATGTGTCAATCAATGAATAGGTCGGGCATTTATGCTCGTTGTCGGTAGTGCACGGATGACGCGGTCGCACACATTGCGTAATAAACAGTTTTATTATCGGGCCACTCCACTTTTGAGTGCAGTTGGTATTTAATTATCAAGGTGGGACTGTAAACTCGGCTATCAAGTGCTTGGAGTGGAGATGGTGCGGATTTTTACAGTCGTTTTATGTTAGAGCATTCCGCAGAGGAAGTAGACTAGGTACCGAGGGTTAAAGGAGTTGTTTGAGTTTATTATTCTCCGTTACTTTTGCGTGTTTTACCTCTACATTAAGGATGATAGTTTGGTATTTTATTAGTACGAACTTAAGTCGTTATTTTGCGTACATTCAACCATAATTTGGGATTTTTTGTAATTTATAGTACCTAATTGGTTATTTCAATGATAGTACCCACTCAGATAGGGTCGAAACATTTTAAAATTATCCTCCTAGTAGTGTAATAAAATTATACATAGTTTAATTTACGCAGTTACTTCCATGATAGAGTCAGGAAGAAACTTAGTGAATACTATAATTGCGTTGACATTTCAAAGCGTTACAAACAGTATCAGTAAGTGCGTATTATAGTATGGCTATATAGATGCAATTTACCTACTTCAGCAACATGTTATTAAGTTAATGTTCACATTTAAACGAGCTTTGATTGCTTTAACCTATAGGTACAAATAATTGCGTCTATAACACAGTAACTAGGTTTAACATCATAATAATTAATCTAAGGACCTAAGTACAAGTCTACAAGGAGGTTGGCATGTGTATTAACGATAAGTGCTTAATGGCTGTATAAGTATGTATAGGTAAAGTTATACAGCGTGTAGCGATAAGGGACCACGTGGTTCGATTTTAACTGCGCGGCTTAGAGAACAATAAACCTCAGTTAGGCCTTTTAATCTGCTCATAAGTCACCACTAAGTCGCTTAAATAATAAAACTGTAATCCAAAAAAACCCACAACAAAATCTGACGAAACTCTCTACTCAGAATATTCGCTATATTTCCCTGTTACCAGCCTAGACTTATAAAACTAAGTATAATACCCATTTTACAGAGTTATACGACAAAAAGTGCAACAAGTACATATTTGAAATAAAACGAATTAACGATGTTATTGCTCTTATTAGACATAAGCTTCATATAACAATGCCATAAGTTGAAGTTGTCACTTCATACTTGTGGAAATTATAACTTGTTTAGCGTAATGGGCAAAAGACAGCACGTCTCTGCGCCGCTACTAAACTACCCACACACAGCAGTGATTAATCGCAAGCCGCCATTACTCGCGTACAACCGGCCCATTGAGGCAACTGTTAATAATTCACACGCTTGCAAATGTAAATAAACTTTTATCTAAAGCCCGGATCGCATTCAATTTCAACTGGGCCCATTAAATATTAATTCTTGAGCAAAAAAATCTAAAAGGTCCGCGGGAATAGAATGAGTGAGCGGGCCTTCTGAGAAGAGTGGCCATTCGGAGTCGCTTTTTGCGACACAATGGGCCGGTTATACAACTAATTGTTCGCGCCGTTTAATTATGCAGCTTGTTTTGTTTGTTAACTTTGTTTGGGCACTCGGCGTCGCGCTGCGCTTGTTTCATTTACCTACAATACGGAATAGTTTGTTCCGCTTAACCATTCATTATCACCCTTTAATTAATCGGTGGTGCAACAAAAATTTTGAACTAAATCGAGATGCAAATCCGCACCGATGTGCAATGCGACGGCACGTCAGTTCCGAAGAGTTACGGTTGTGCATGGCGGAGCAGCCCGCTCGGCAGTTGTTTCGTACCCAATTACCGTGATTTGTAATGTAGTTAACACACATAAAATGAAAGTACATTAAAATTTAATTACACATAATGATGATAAAATTAGGAGCTATCGTGCACTAGATGTTGAAGCGAGATAGAGGCGTTTATACTGTTTATTGCTGTTTAAATAAGAAAGGGAAACCGGTCGATTAAGCTTGGTTAATTAATTAGTGTTCTTATCTTTGGTGGAAGCGGTGAACATAGCGCAGCGGGCTCGTAAAGCCGGGGTATCGCGCGCGATGTTGCGCGATGTCGCGCGATATCGCTGATTGTTATTTATTCGTTATCGCGATCGCCCGCCGCCTCGCACGGAGATCTGTTTCACTTCGCACAAGAGCTAGGAACGGCGGCGGTAATTGTGTCTTAAATTGTGTTTATAAAATGTTGAACAATATCTATACATTTTGTTATACCTAAATAAAGTTAATTAAAAGAGCTTCAGCTACTTCATTATGTTCTAGTTTTGTGACGCTACTTTTATTTCTTTCACTCATGGTATAATGGTATCATACTTGGTAATTTTTGACAGTCACAGTTACCGTAAGATGTATTATTAATTACCAAAACTGATATTAGTAAGATTACCGAAATGTGAAAATCAATTATAATTTGATGTAATCGATAGGTTATCTCAAGTATACCTATATCCGTCTAAAAGCTTAATATATTATGATTATTCTTAAACAGGTGAATAAAGTAAACTTACGCTCTTGAGCAAATGAATAAAGAACAGCCATCCTTATTTATGACTAGAACCATGCCGCATCCACCGCCTTACCCACTCCGCTTGCGGTCACAACATGTGGGCTTCGTCGAGCAAAACGGTCGCGTTCTGAATAAGAATTAAAAAGTAAAAATCCAAACAAAAACAAAAAGGGAACCGTCGAGGGTGTTTTTTGTCGCGACTCGTTACTTCGCGCTACCGAGTAAATTACGAGATCGCTGCCTACTTGGGCATGTGATGTTAGAATATAAATAGAAACTGTTAGAAGCGAAACTCCTGCATTTGCTACGTAGTTATCTACAGTCGAAGATGCTCAGCGAGCGTTAAAAGAGGAAGCTGAAAGAAACTATTAATTTTGGAAAGAGACGGGTTATATTGATATGAACGGGTGTATTTTGTTTGTTTATTACCTACGGCAAAACTGATGGAACAATTTTAATAAAATTTGGCGAGGAGATAGTTTAAACATTGGGGAATGAAATAAGGGGTTAGGGTGTTTTCTGTTTAGAAAATAATAGTAATAAAATATTATAGTGGAATGAATGAATTCTCCGCAAATGAAATCACGGTAAAAGCTAATAAGGGGTAGCTATACTATATGCATAAGTATCCATACCTAATAACCATAGAAAATCTGATGGTACTTTACTTAAGATTTCACTTGTATTTTTATAGCGGGGACTGACAGTCAGAGCGTCAAAACAAACATTGAGTTATCCTCTAGGTTTTATGAATCGAGCAAATCGCGCAAGCGTCTTTGAAATAGCAACTATTAAAATTTATGATAGGAATAGTGTATGTATCTGTGTGCTCGTGAGCTATCGGAGTTTCGCTTCTGGACGTCTTTATTCTTATGTTGGTATGTCGTGCGATGCTATGCGACTCTTTATCGTTCGCTGGATACGATATACACTAGAACAGCGGTCGATAAAAATCGAGAATTGTGGCGGTTACGTGACTCGAATGGGATCCTTTCCTCATCATCCAGGGTGTCTATTTCGCGCCGTCGAAGTGATATTGCAACAATACGCGGAAGATTATAAAGCTAAATTCACAAGCGTGGCGATTTTAATAGTGTGCCACAGATCAAAAACTGATACTTCAATGGTCTTCTGATTGACGAAAAACAACCGCAATTTGAAATGTGAATCTGTTTTGATATACCAAACAATATCGCGTGTGGTGATATACTTGTACGGTCTCGAAATCAAACTCCAGTTGGTATTTTAAGGTTGGCTCAATAGAAAAGGTAGATAAAAAAGCAATGAAAATGGCACGCAAAGTAGTATAACATCCCGTTACTTGCTCGCAAGTGTACCTACTTGACGAAGGCCGCAGGTAGTTTACAAGAATCCCGTCATATTTCATAAACAGCGGCCATCTGGCAAAGTTGTCAACATTTTCTTTGTTAAAGTTAACAATTACGAGATAATTGTCAACAATTTCATTGTTAGAGTCAAGTGGCGGACTTGGCCACACATAATGTTTGTAAAATAATTAAACCACTAGAAACTTAGGTGACAAATTGATAACCTTCTGTCTGCTTTATTTTACGTAAAATTTCTTTCCGTTTCATAGAAATCAAGGAAATTGGGCAAATACGAACGTAGAGATCATAATTAAGCAGGGTAAGAGACAGTGTTGCATACACGTTGCAGTTGTGGATCACTGTTGGGCCAACGTCGACGAACTTGAAGCATGCTTACACATTTAGTTAGGCACTATGTATTTCCTACTCATTCTGGCTCTAGGTATTGACTATGCCCCTTAGATTGGCGATGATGATCCAACAAGTAGACCTAAGCAATAGTTTTCCAGTGTCAATACTGTCATCTCTATTTTTAGCATCACATAGATTCATCGACTTACTTAACGGTAAAAAATACCAACTGTGGTTTACAGCTACCTATTGTCAGTGCTGTATGTAATTGTATTGGTCAGCTTATCTCTGCAGATCAACCTCCTAAACCTGGGCAAACATAAAACGACATATTGTACCTAATGCCCCTAATTAATTATGCAAAATATATTGTTAAAGCTAAATGCTGCTGACTGCAAGCCTATTCAAATGTTAATTGGCGTTACATTGGCTTTGAAAACGACTTATGTTCATCTACAAGCGATACTATTTCGACTATAATGTCAACTGATTAAATCTATATTAAAAATTACATCGAGGCGTAATTTCATTCGTTTAAACGCTCAGTTTTTGACGTAAATTCAGTTCCAGATATTTAAACGCACTGTGAGCTTAGAATACCTTAATGTATGTTACCTAGTTATGCACAGTCCTAATAATTACTTGCCATCGAGTTATGATGATTCAGGGTAAATGATGAGTATAGTAATATTTTATATTTACACATCTATGTGTGTCTGCAACTTGCGACAATCACCGAGAAAATTGTTGTCCATATTTTTTTTTACCTCAACTTCAATGACCTATAGCTCAATATTAGTGTCATATAGTGTAAGGACCTTTCATCATCTTCGCAATGGTATTTTAACAAATTATGTATGTTGTATATTTTTAGCGATATAAGCTTTACAGAGGCATCCTAGTTCCTCTCTACCCGTCTAGTTGCTCGTCGTAGCCCTGCATGTGCTCTATGATATCGTCAGCCGTTTTATAATGTTTAATTTAATTGTTTAATTTAATTGTTTAATTTAATTATAATATATTTATATAGTATACAATAACATTAGGGGATCACCTCTAAGTGGCAGAGAAGAGAAATAACTGAAAACATCAATCAATAATATACACCAGTCGCATGTAAAATTATGATTTAAACACTTGGCAACCAAACAAATATGTAATTTGTTGGCAGAACACGCTTCCTTTGATGTCGTTAGCTTAATGGAATCGATGTAGATAAGTGGAATAATTACCTAGATCTAGCTGGCGATTAAAAATGTCTAACTGCCGCTCTAGGGGTATGTCTTTTTTTTTGTGAAAAATCATCAATCAATGTCTAGAAATACAGAAATAAAAAAAGGCGAATGCTACAGGCATTAGGCATTGTTTGTGTCTGATGTTCTGACAATCATTCGAAAGATAATTAGAAGAGATCTCTATAAGTATTATTGTAGTTACTTCGAAACATATTTAAATTACACACAAATTCCTAATATCCCGGTGAACGAAATTATGGTGAGTTACGATAGCACTGCCCGCAGTCGCAACGCGTGCACGTATAGCCTTTTATATCGCATCGCATGTGTCTTTTGCGCCTTGATACTAGTAGTCCATGGACGTGTAGATCCTGATATAAGGTTCTAAACGCCCTTAACAACATCTTACCCCCGCCTCAACTACGTACTATATACAGAGGAGCTTAGAACCATACCATATCAGAGTGCCAGCAATGCACCAGGCTTACTAGGCCCTAAGGGTTTAACCCGATTAGCTCGTATTGGGCCCTGAAGTGGCATAACGCATGTAGCTGCGAAGCATACCGCGGATGCGGTTTGGCTTATACTTCATTCCATTAGACAAACCTACACGAGATTTTTCTGTAAAAAACGAAGCAAGCACGGATGGTTAAGTGATCTAATGATAGCAATTTAAATCAATGCGCAATTACAGATGCGAGAACGAGAGTTCATTACGGTCAACATCGTCTTAACAAAAACAGACGAACTAAATATATATATGAGGGCATGCTGCATTGAAAAAAAAATGAAATATTTTTATTCGCAGTAAATTTTGTACATTATTAGGATACCTAGCCAAATTAAAACATTACTGTGACTCATTGACTGATAGACAACGTAGAACCTAACAATTTTAGCCAGTACTTGGAATTTGGTAGACAGTAGGTAGGTACTCACCTTGAGTATTTACCTGAAGTAGCTTGGGTACGTATTTAATAGGGTATATAATAGGTATAACGCTAACAAATAAGCTACCGATGTTTTTACAGCTGCGAGTACCCACTCGGCTTTTAGAGCACATTTTATTATAACACATTATGGGGTTTATGATAGTATTTTGGACAAAGTTGGGGAAACAACTTTGCTACGTAAAAACACCCTGTTAACGAGATAAATAATAGTCATTGATTAAGACCTCTTTAATATCTTCTAGGACCTCTTAACAATAACTTGACTGGCCACTTCACGTTGAAAAATGAAATATGTACTTAAATGTCACCCTTTAACAATTTTCCCGCCGATCTGAACTAATGTCATTTATGACAAACAACTGTTTACGTGACAGAGAGTGTGATACTTTTAGTACTCTGTGGCTTACACTGAATTTTAATTTATTTTTTTGTTCGGTAAACGAAATAAAAAAAACATATGAAAAGTTTCCTTAATTTCTATTTAAGGTCAATTGTTTTGATGTAGGTAAGGAACCATCTCTGAAAATATCGGTACTTAACTTGTTAACACCTTATATAAGCTACAAAGAGATTTTCCAACTTTCCACGAAATGAGGATTTACTTTATTTTCAATCCTTTCTCCATTAAAGAGGCGAAGCCACGGGCAATACGTATACAAGTTGAGTTTAGCTCGACCTGTTTTGGACTAATTAGTAGACCTTCCTCTGGGTGTGCTAGCAGTCGTAACGAGGCGAACTCTGTGCCCCAGCACTCTGCGCTTGGCAAAAATCAACCTACCCAAGTTTTCGTCGTCGTTTTTATTATCAATCTGTGCTATCAATGTTTCCCAGAGGAATTACGAATTAGTCTAAAACATATCGCACTAAATTCGACTTACACTAAGTTTTTTTTAATATGACAGGGGTGAACGAGTATGCGGGTCATCTATTGGAAAGCAATCACCGCCGACCATTAGACACTCATAACATTTTTGCATAAGAGAGCGTTGCTGGTCCTGAGTCATCCGTTTGTTTCACTAAATATGTCGGAACCTAAACTTATTACTGTGTTTATCTTCTAATACCTACCTACCTAGCCGCTTCCTGGAAAAGATTAAATCTCAATTCAGTGTTAAGCTCAGTTTAGTAGTGTCAAATGTATGGCACTGTCAAACTTAAACCAAGTTTAACGGCTAAATCGA
Organism: Pandemis corylana; assembly: GCA_949127965.1. Lineage (NCBI taxonomy): Eukaryota > Metazoa > Arthropoda > Insecta > Lepidoptera > Tortricidae > Pandemis > Pandemis corylana. The sequence continues at coordinate 5,880,416 of OX421866.1, read as the reverse complement.
GATTTAATTTTTCCTGCAGGCTTTACAGTCAACGTAAAATTTATTGGAACACAAAAATAACTTACCAATACTTAATCTTGTTATAATATTTAAGTGTGCTAAGGCTATGCACACGTCTGTTCTTAAACAATCAACGTGAAGTCGTTTTCAACAAAGCAGAAGAAACTATCTATTAGATACTGAAAGAACTATAACAGAGACTGACAGTTTTCGAATGCATTGCACCTATGCCCATATATCCACCATTGACTATTCTCAGTGACTACTCTCAGTTCTTCCTGTAATGGTAATTTAAGTATGTCTTCGAACGTACTAAATAAACAATGAGTAAGTCTTTGGTATTTTAATATTTTTGTTTTGTTTTGTTCCTAATGAGCGTATTATGCAAGTTAATGACCCTGCGGCAGCGGTATCGCTTCTGTCTAAGTGCTACGAGTACGGCTACGGCGTAGCGCTCGTAGCATTCGTAGCGAGTCGAATTTGGTGAAACGCACAAAATGTGTAGCTTTGTTTACTTAAAATAGTCAAAATTATATACGACTGTGTTCTCGAGATCCAGAACCAAGTACTTACATAGCTGGCATATCGCCTTAGGCTCCTAAGTATAAGTATCATTAGTCAGCATACTCTTTCTGGTTCCGGTGTCATTCATAATGATAAAGCTTAACTGTGCCCAACTGCTATTTTTTGTCAGTATTTGTCATTGTGAACATTTGTATTCGAAAGACTAGCCAGAAAAGGTTGGTAAGGTATGTTATAAGACAAAGTTTTTGAATAAGCTATATCAGTTAAAATAACTGAAGTTATTTTGTTACATTGCAAGTCGATTTTAATGTATTTTTTATAGTTAGAATGACTTAATATTTAGTGCTTGTAAACTTGTCGATTAATATAATAATAATAAAGTACCTACCTACTAAGTAATTTTTTTGTGTAATAATGTACAATATATTTTCCATTAGCCAATTATTTTTGTACTAAGTAGGTATTAGAGCTTATTTAAAATGTAGCGCTTCTGTACTCATTGTAGCGCGACGCTACATTTTTACGAGCAACTTTAAGTTACGTAGTTTTAAACCACTCCGTTAAAGTGTGTAATCAATTTTGTTGTTAGCGGGTCCATTTTATTTATTTTTATGCTAATGTTGTGGATTTACGCGTTACAATTTTAATGTGGCTAATTTAATTAATTTGAAGTAGGTACTTATCAATGAAGTAGTTTGTGATAATGTTAAAGGTGTTTTGTTAGATAAGATGGATATTTAATATTATTAGGTAGGGGTACCAATTCTGGATACAAAGATTTATTGAGTAGGTAGTAGTATCCAGATGGTAGCCAAAGCTATTCCTATATTATACCTAGAGTTACTTATTTGTTTAGTGATACTGGACTCTTCGCTGGATATTATGAAAATAGGTATATTAAAATACAGCTAAAAGGTTTGTTAGACAAGTTACATGTTACATACGCTTAATATGATATAATAGACAAAAAGGTTTATGTAAAAAGCAACGTTTAAAATATACTCGTCACGTCGTGACGCGGACAGGCCGTACAAGACGCTGGTGTATAATACCGTCGATTGATTCGTCAGACCCTCAATTAAAGTTATTAAAGAACATTGTAACATGCGCACCGCACAGGTACGTCTGACGTCAATACGACGTCGCATTGTTAAATAAACGTTGATAAGATTAAGAGCATTATGTATAATTCGATGTAAGATTATTTTATCGGTGTTTGGCGGAGCTGCGCGCGGAAGCGTCCGCGACCCGCGCTCGCCATTAGCGCCGCGCATTCAATAATAATGAACGAGCCGCACCGAAAATATCCCCTGTTTACACCCACTCGCCGCGCCCGCTCCGCCGACGACCGACCGCATTTTATTTTTTTCGCTGTCGCCCATTTCGCCGTCATAGCTATTTCCACTCGAGGCATTATACGCGCTTGCATGTGTGCGCGGTCCACGTGGACCGCTTCGACGTCGGTGAACAGAATCCGGCGAATCCTCGCTCGCCATTGGCCCAGAACGCGAGATCGCTTATTAAGGGCGGAGTTACACGCGTTCTAGTGCCGCGATTGGACGGAGCGCAGCGCGAAAACTCTACTATTGGTCTGTTGGATTTTTATAAGCGCGACGGTCCACGTGGACTCGTTTATCTATTCAGACGCCGGCGGCGCGGTCGCGGGGGGAGGCCGGGGGGTATACGGGCAATCAGTAAAGGCGGGAGGAATACGGCCATATTTATAAGAGCTGCGGGGATGCAATCACGAAGCGGCGCGGGCTGGGGGCCGGGGGGGAGGCGGCGGCCATTTTGAGGGCAGCTCTTTTTATTCGTTTTTCGCGCGGGGTGCGTCGTCGGCGGGAGCGCCGTGCGCTAATTGCGGGGGTAATGAGGGCTCGACTCGGCTCGCTCACTCTATTAAACTCACTCGCTATCGACTGCCTTATTGATTCATCCTGAGGACTCGGCTCGGTGTCGACGGTGTAAAACTGTAAACAAAGGCGTCGCCGCGAGCGCCGATTCAATTAGACTCATTACGGCGCCGCGACACGCTGACCCGATGTATCGCGCGATGCCGTAATACGCGCCCGCTCGAAATCGTTCGCTCATTGCCGTTTAAATAGAGTTCACTTTATCATTGTCATTACCATTCTTCCACTTGACCGAAATTGACCACTAAATATCGAGCGCGTTTGAATCTTACCCGGTTCGAATGTTTCTTTTGTATTTTTCATAGTCGTTTCGGGCGTCGAGTGTTATTTATCGCCTTATCTAGAATTAGGTCACTTAAGCCACAAAAGGTTAGAGGAAAACAAAAGTGATTAACCTATAGCTACCTAATGTTATGTAGGTACGTATGGGACGGCGGCACGGTCGGAATGAGCCTATTACGAGGGTGTATGTTGGAGATTACTCTTAGGATGTACGCGCTAAGTCAGTGAGCGTAAACTGTCACGGACACCAGGGGGTTAAACAGCTCGAAAGTATGCAATAAAAAGTTATTTTTTACCTATATATTTTTCCCTTCTCTCCCCTAACCATTAAAAAACCGTTAGTATGAAGGATCAGCCTGTCGTCCGTTTATTATCGTAAGGTCCAAATTAGCGATAGAATTTGGAAGAGTTTATTTTCTAGACGTTTGCATAATTTAAAATTAATCCTACACATCCACATAAAAGAGTTGAAATTATATGAACAACAGTTTGGTATGGAAAGTTTTTTTCGTTTTCTATTTTTAACGCTTTTATTAGATGAATAAAAACTAAATTAAAGAAACCCTAACACCCACCCACACTGCACTAGGTAGTCAACAATACGAGTAAGACATTCTGAAACCAAAAAAGCAATCTACATTTACTTTAAAATCAACTAACACAAACAAGTTATGAAAAGCAAAACAGACCTCATCTAAGTTCACACTATAATAATTAAACCTACGCTCAATTAATTTCTAGACCAGACTGGTCTAATAAGATAAAGATAAGCGATGTCTACGCAACACGACATGGGTGAATTGTTAAACTATCCGGGTGTGGGAACACGGGATAAGCTGGCTAATACCTAGTACACCCAGTTTAAGTAGGTATTGTACCACCCGCGCTTCAATAAGGTCCCTTACATGTAGGCTCCCCACCCGTCTGGGTTTACCCGGACTTTTGGCGTTACCTTCAGATTTTTTTAATATATGGCTACCTTAGTGACCTTATTCTTCCCAAGCCTCTTTGTCACTGTGCGTCACTTTTCAATTTAATGTTGGTTTTTTAATGTCCGGGTTCCCGGAACTTTATTAGTGGTAACCCTACTTGCACAGATTATGTAGCTACTAAATGGCCTACGTCTTAATATTGTGCAGCAGGTTCAGTTGCACTTATAAGGGTTGTGTCACACATAAGTACAGTCAGCAACCGAAGTAGATCTATACACCCTCTTATAATACTTCGTGATAGAGTCGTTTCAAGTTCTATAATCATTTGTGTCCCTACCTACTTTTGATGCTGATTGTACTTCAGCTAAGTTAAATATTCTTAAAATTGTAATCTTTATAGTTCCGTCTTGTCACATATTTTTGAGTCTATTAACGTAGTACCTCCACCTGTAGCTTATAGTTATAGCTTTTGATATACTAGGTACTTACTAAATACTGGCTAAATATAATTTGTTTAACTAGCTCTACCGATATATCTGGACAGATAAGCAGCTCTGCCTAAGTAGGCATGAATTTTATCAGCATTTCGACGTTTACCGAAATTCATAACAGTAAGCCATATTTAAGTAATTAGTCTAATTAAATCGACATGTCCCTCCGTCCCCAAAAACGGCGACGTCGTGCCCTACTATTAAAATAATTATCAGATAACTGCTGGTTAGTGCGTTAAATATTAACTACCTTGGGTATAAAACGGGTAGTATAAGACTATAACTACTTATCAGAGACAGCAGAGTAAACTGGGATTAGAATTTCGAGAACGATATTGTAAATTAAAAACCCTAGAGTATCCGGTAGGGGTACCGATAGATAAAGTTGGCATCGGTACATTTTTAGTTTCTATCGTCAAAAATGGCTGACTGATGGATGGATGGTGAAATCGTAGTAGGTAATTCGTTGTACTATTAGGTACTAGTACTAATCTCCTAAGCATTCTCACCTCTGATCGAAACCATACAATCTATATAACTATGTAAAATATATTATAGGTAAGCAAGTAGGTAACTAACTCTGTCACTCAATCTATTTGCCTGTTTGCTATATCTTCTCCGTGAAACATCCATATCGATCATGATGAAATTAGAGAAATCGACAATTTGAACATTAAAGAATAAAATAGACAAATTTTTATCCCTGAAATTTGAATTGTACTCGCGCGAGTTAAATATTCGCCGACTAAGTCGCGGGCACCAGCTACCGGCTTACAAATAGGTACATGTTATGAACGAACCTGCAAATACCTATGAAGCAAATTGATGGAGTTCCTAATCCGCACTGGGCCCAAATGAGATGCGAGTATAAAGAAAAGTTTTATGGAGATAACCTGTACTATTAAGGTTAACACAGTGGACAGATGCTTTAATAGACAGTGACAAATGTCGCTACATTATAATTGTAGATTATAGGTCTGCATCCGGTCGCTGTTGAACTAGTCATCTGGGTTACAAAGTTGCTACAGTTGACACCTAAGCTCGCCTAACGTGCATGCCGTGCCGTGCACGTATGGATGTACCTCGCATTAAACGATTTTTTACACCCGGTTTCCTTAATCGGTAGCTGGTTGGTAATATGTCGTTTTCCTCTCGCATTAGAAGCTGATTTGCACTTTTATGCGACATTCTCACATCATTAAACGAAGCCAGCCAGTCTAGGCTATATAGGTCTGCGCTTTCGAATACTTAATGCCTTTTACGATGCTGGTATAGACTACAGTAAAGCTTAGTCGAGTACCTGTCGTATCTCTTAAACATATTACTTTTCATAGCATGATAATATTATAATTTTTCACTTAAACTACAAAGGGTATGAGTATGAAACGAAACGACATACCTTATCATAAAACAACATAACACCAACTTAACATTGAACGTACTTACGCTGTAAAACTTTAAGATATATCTTGCCATATATATCAATGTTAATATGCTTATACTTCAGCCACAAACGCATAAGAAACTTGTCTATTTTTGCAGTTAATCTTTTATTACTCGTATTGTAGAACATACTTAAATTGTCCTTTGGAAAATATATATTTGTAGACGAGAATCTAAAACTGCATATGAAAGTCCTCGCGCTCGGCTATGAATTATGTGAGACTGAACAAGTGACTATCAATAATATGGCATAATGGCGGGTAATGTTGCACTGTTGCGCAAACGCACGTAAAGTCATGTAAATTATAGAGAGCAGAAGTGTCCTATGAAACTTGGAGTGTTTGACTAATAACAGATCTTGTAGATAAATATATATTAAAGTGACGTGAGCTATGTGGCTGGCTATGATATATTTGTTTATTTAATTTGCGACACTTTATTGTATTCTTTCTTTTAAAGATAAGAATAAGGACAGGCGCTACGGAAAACTAAGAGATTAGTTTAGTAATTTTAGTATTTTTTTATACGGAGTAATCAAGAAAACGGTTTTGGTGGGCGAGTATTTTTTTGATTGCGTTATTTTTAATATTATGAATAGGTAGTCGAAAACTTCTCTGGGAGAAGTCATGAAATCTTCATCTCAGAGTTGAGACTCTGAGATGAAGATTTCAAATAACCTAGCCTTAATCGTCCAAAACTTTCTTGAGTTTACTACACGTAAACCTAACATTACATCATATACTTAAGTGCCTAAAGACAGTTGCCACCTGAAATATAGGATCATAAAGGCAGGTAGAGGGTCGGTAAAAATGTAACCACCCCCCTGAGCACCATATGTTGGCTTTACGCTGGCTGCACACTGCGACAGAACGGTCGTGGAATTACACAACCGATACCATAATCTGTAATGAATAAAGCGGTAGGTACCTTTATAATGTCGCCGTGTCTATGTCAAATCCAAATATTTGTTCATCCGTCCATTCGTAATTCATTTCACAGATAGATAATTCCCTATGTATAATTTTGCTTTTGTAAAGTCGATATTATTATTCTCGAAACTACTTAATTTAAGTTGCTTAATATATTTAGATATTATTATAAATCAGTGTTTAACAACACAAAAAAGTACCAGAGCTAAATAATAAATGCCAAATATGAATAAACCTTGCTAAGCTTACGTTACCTGGTCATTGGTTGTCTGTATGTCTGTCATTTTGATATTTTACTTTTGAGAGACACAAATCAAACATACCTACTTAGTTCACACAGGTAAAAAAAATATTGATATAAAAATTACCTACTGAACTATATACGCAACTTTCAGCTTTCATCTTGGACTAGCTGGACGAGTACTATCTTGCCTTGCATGCTTGTCCAGCCACTACAAGGTCCGATTTTCACCGGCCGCTCGCATGTGGACGCAGCGTTAGGGCCACGATGACAAACTCCAGCGCCGGCGGCTCGCCAGGAATTTTTAAGGGTTTTAATTTAAATTTCAAAATATTTTTCTTTAACCCTTGCTCCGTATCAAGTTAAATCTACGAGATCGCCACGGGCCCGGTTTAGTATTACATGCCTTTTAAGTTTATTCAAGGGTTGTTTGTACAAGGTGGATGTTTTGAGTTATTTATGTGGTAAATATATTTCAGTTTAAGATGGGTTTTTAATATTATTGTGGTTTGCTTGTTGTACCTTTGTTAATTTTCCAAAAAATTAGTATTAAATGTTTCACTTGTAGCTCAAATATATTTTTTACTGACTTAAGTAAAATGTGTTTTGATAGTTTCGATACAACCATCATAGTTTCGTAGTCGAGTTATGTTTTATCCTTTTTGTGATGTTAATGAATCAATTTAATATTTAATGGCTATAGCAATCGGATATTGTAATTCTAATCTGATGGTACCTTTTATGGATATTTATATTTTAATTAATTAATTAGGTAATTAATATTATTGAGGCAATTAAAATTAATTTCTAACTGGATTTCCAGCATTTCCTACTTTTATCTGGCAGCTACTTGTTACATCTCACACATTCAGAGTTAAACGGTTTAGATATAAAATTTAACAATTTACTGGGAACTCAGACCATGAGAACTCGGCATGTCCCATTTGTTTTATGAAAGTGTCACGTCTTAAGTTTATATATCTAGAACTTAGGTCACAATTATATAAATTTACTTTTAAACCTTCTCATGATTCAGTTGCTTTATGTAAGTAGAAAGCATGCTCTTTTCGAGCGAGTAAGTCCTAAATTGTTATGTCAGATGTAAGTAATGCATTCTTATAACAGTAAGCTGGTAACTTTTTATGAATCAAGTAAAGTATTTTGCTCTAGATGATTTGCCCAGCAGTGCACGACGAGCCCAGGTATAACTTTGCAGGCATAGCCTCGACGCACCCTATTAGTCACACTCCTTCTTTTATTTTGATCATATAAAACTAGCCAAGTACGAGTTGAACTTGCACCGAAAAGGTTCCATATCATATATGCTACAATTGCCATTATTAAGATCGAACAAAAACACAAAAAAAGACACGCTTCTTGTACCTATAGGCTGGGAAACCGCCTATAGGTACAAGATTTAAATATGGCAACCCAGCTATAGAAATAAATCTCTGTGAACATTATTTCCACCTATTAACAGCTCTAAAGATGAAGTCCTGTGACAGGCGGACGGAAGTTTACATTAATTTGGGCACAGAATCGTAAAAAATGTTAACCTAATCCCTTATTAAGTCTTAGTTGCACCCTTGGAAGGCAATTATAATATGACCTGGACTCTGGCCGGATTTATAAGGAGCCAGGAGTTTTCTGTTGTTGGTCGTACCTTGACAAGTTAACTAGGCACACGACGCTGTATAACACCTACTAGTCTAAAGGTTAAAGTTATGATTGCATTTTAAGATTTCTAATCGCAGCGATCACTTCGCGGTCGGGTTTCTCTTAGAGAATCACACTCCTATGACTACGCTAGAGTTCAACTTTTCCTTTTTTGACCAAATCTCGCCCGTGAAACGACCGCTGCGTTCGCGAGACAATTCATAATTTGACCCGTTCGCTAGCAAGCATGCATTATACAGAGTCAGGTGTCTTGACGGAGGTCGTGCTTTGGCATTGACAACCAGACACCTGATTCCTTGTAATGCCTACGAGCGAAGAGGTCAAGTTATGATTGTCTCGACCATTTGGGTTGCAAGGAGGATGAACGGCTTGACGGCGATAAGAAATGCCTTGGCAGAATAGTAGCGCAGCAGCGCTTAAAAAAGTTTTAACGTTATCCATTCATACCGTTTGTACCCGTATCTAAAAGGATGTATTTACCGTGGTTTACTTCACGTTTGTTTACTGAGTTTGTTCAGCAGTGCGTGACATGACTAATACAGGACTAATAGCGGTGCATAATGGACCGGTTAACAAGAGAGGACCAACTGTGTCAACCCGCGCTTTGTGCTCCTCCGACGTGGGATTGCCATAGTACGAAGATTTTTGTACTTTTGGTAAAATATAAATATTTAACACCCAATGTTTTTGCTAAAGAGTAATAAAAATGTGGGCATTAAAATATATTATTTCATAGTTTGTTACGACCGAAAAATTGCTGAGACGTCTACTCTAACTACCTACTAATTCAATAATGATTAATGGAGCATACTTTTTGCCACTTCTTCTAGTGCCTATTATGTTTTTTTTAAACGAGAATCTTATGAAGTTGGTAAGTACATACCTTACTTACCAAGTTAATTTAAACTTTACCGTGGAGTAATTTGAGTCTGGCAACACTGGAGTTGTTGCCCAATCAGCACCGTAATGAACTATTATTAACGTTCATTCTTATCGCTATTTGTCGACAGAACAATACGTCAACTATACGTAAGTACGTTTGAGTATTTGCTAAATTCGACAATGTTTTGTCTTTCGAACCATCCAATCCAATTCTGAAATAAAATTATATTACAATACAATTATATAATATGTGTACCTATCTACATTATTACGTGAAAGTAAACTATAGATACAGTTTAAATGACAAAAAGAAAAACAAAAGCCTAAATAATATACCCTGCAAAAAAACGGGCACCCGTGGTTTTTGTATTTTATGTGCATAATAGCTTACTTTCTAAGTTTTTTAAATAACCCGATTTTTTGGCAAGGGGGTGTATAATGATAATATTTTTTATTAGCCAGACTAAACAAACACGGTTTCAACTTGAGAATTTATTAAAGTCATAATAACTAAACTAAACTAATTTTGGTAATTTTTGTATTTTTTCTTCCACTTCCATGACCTTTATACCTACTTGCAATTCCGGAGCAATGTTGACTCCTCAAAATGTGATTAAGCCTCAAATAGGAGACCTTCTCGACTTTCGTTGAAATCCGATAATTTAGTTTGGCTGTTTACGGACAAATTTAAAATAAGTACCCATCGCCGGACGGGGAAAGGGTTTATGCGAAACCGTTCACTGGGGTAATCTATCGGGTTTTAATATTTAATCTGCCAGAAGCCTTCTAACTTTACTGGCGCATTAAAATTCTATTGTTTTTCATTAAACTAGGTTTTTTGAGAAGTAGATATGGGTTATAATATCCACCATTTGTAAGAAACAAATGAACCGCTGTGATCCACTTTCAGTTCGTATTTCATTTGTCTTTTTTAACTATCACCTTACCGTTACCGACGACATACAGATTTTTAGAAATTAGATAGTGTTAAGTTTCTCCCCCCTTCCGGTTAAATAATTGGTTTCGGATTTGGATTGGAATAAAATCACGGCAAGGATGAACACCATCACAGCTATGTATAGGCCCTAGTTAAACATACGTTCAGAATATCAAATACTTTCCGCGTATTTCGTTAGGAACCCAACACCGCGCATGACTCGATACACGCTTGGCCGAATTTTGACATCTCAAAATTAATAGCACCGTTACAACAACTATACATTCAAAAGCATTGCTAACACAATTAATCATTGTAAAAACTTAGCACAGATTTAAATCGACGAAGAGCAAAGTAGCGTTCTAGTTGATAACAATCCCCGTTAATTTCTATTGAGTGTATTTACCAAGTATCAATAGCACGGGAACAATAGGTCGCTCCGCTCACAGTCAAGTGTAACAATCCAACTTGCTCAATGCCGGTGGGGCGGGTAGGTAGTGTTTTGGACAAAGGAAGTAAGGCTGTGGGCGCTGTGGCTCGCTGTGGTGCCGGGAGGAGCGGGCGCGGAAAGTAAAGCCGTATTTAAAGCGTCAGCTCTTTTTTAAGCGTAATTTTTACCGTCCTTTCTTTGATCTAATCTTTTTCTACACTATATTTTTCTATAAATAATTCAGATCTTGTACTGTGTTGTGTATCTGTCTACATGAGAACGGAATTATTAAAGTGCCATAAAGAAAATACTCGCTTTCGAATTGGACTCGTATTTGGCAAATTACGTCGCCTATTATTAAATTATTATTATTATTATGAACCTATTGTGTCCCACTGCTGAGCAAAGACCTCCACCCAACACTTCCACTGCTCTCGGTCTGCTGCGGTACGTGTCCAGTCCCTCAAGAAGGTGTCTAACTCGTCTCGTCATCGCCGTCTAGGTCTGCCGGGCCACCGCTTTGAGTTATTGGGACTCCAATTAGTGGTTGCCTTGGCCCATAACTACGGCATACGGCAAACATGACCAGGCCAGTCCCATTTCAGCTTTACCGCCTAGATATCAAAAATAAACAGTATCCTGACTGTTTATAAGTGGAGTGGCCAACGCTTTCTTAACAATAACGTAGATTTTCTTGTCATAGTTGAGATTGACTAAAACCAGTCAGTCTCACGATTATTTTGCCGCGCAACTATTGTTTCAATGATGAATTGTCACAATCGGAAAAAAACACATGCCTACACAAGGGGAGCGACATCCCAAGCCGCTACCCGGCTAACTCCACACTACAGCCTTACATACCGGCTCGGAGCGATATGAAATTTCATTAACGAGGGTCCGCACTCCGCAAGACGGCGCGCGTGAACCCACGAATAATTCACACGCGAGCTGCGAATAGCGGACTAGGGCTGACTCAACTAGGGATCCCCAAAAATCCAGCCTAGCCGACTTAAGTACCTTCATAGGTAAGTATTAATTTTCCTAATATGTGCCTATGCGATTTAACCCATAACCTGACGCCCTTTACATCGTCGGGTAGATACATCGGCAAAGATTTACGTAAGTAGTAAATATATTTTCAAATGATCTACAACGCTTGTGTGGGAGACTTGTGCGTGAGCGTGTTGTGTAAATTAATAAAGTGCTAAAAGTTTTTTTTTAATTCCTGATCTTAAGTGTTTCTTAACCGAGTAACATTATAAAACAAACGGTTGAGCAACGCACAAAGAAAAAAATATGGTAAAGTGCAACGAAAGCTAACATTTTAGCCCTGATTACTCAACACGACCTCAGACCTGTACCTATTTCGTTCTATTAAAAATCTTTGCTACTCTATTTCACCTACCTACGTATCGCTAGAGTAAGCATAAGTATAGAACTACATTCACATATTATTATGCCTAAGAGCAGAGAACCAAGTTTATCCACTATCCGTTTCCAACTGCTTTATATTCATACATGAATCAAAATACAGACATGTGACATACTCGCAAAAAATAGAGAAATCCCCCCGAAAAACAACGCCAAAAACCTGGCAACCCTATCTTCCCTCACGCTGGCCGCAAACTGAGTTATTTATCGCCCCCCTCCCGCGGACAGGAAATACCCGCACGTATTTTTACTGCCGGTTGCAAGGCGAGAGGCGACATCTCTCGGGAGGCGGCGCAGTTGACTGACGCGGCCATTTATGCAAACTGACTTCATTTGTTTCGAGGACTGTAGCCCAGCTGTCACGTTGTAGGCATTAGGGGTTATTGGTGGGAACAAATTAAAAGTCGGTGTTAAATTACTGACAAACAATAGGTACTTGCTAAAATTATTATTGAATAAGTTGTGTTCAGGAATGTCCATTAAAGTACACAGTGCTTGTCAAATTTGTGACTTCCTGTAACTCAACTTAAGGGTTACCTAGCAGTTGTCAATCACCTGTAGCTAATTATAATGTCTGACGAAGGTTGCGGGACATTATCCAAAATAATGGAATTAAGAGAAGAGCTAGGTGTTGGTTAAATCACATACATACATTAATCACGTCTGTATCCCTCACAGGGTGGACAGAGCCTAAGGTAACAAGAACTAAAGGCCACTTTCAGCATGATTGTGGATGTATGACACCCTGTATAGATGGAAAGGAGAGTCAAAATAGTGAAACATGATTCCTAAGATTTTCACCCGTTACTCTAATGGGCTTTTACCATCTGTAACCATCAATAAATATAATTAAATAAACTTGGACAAGACTTTTGTGCCCTGGGACGCAAGGCTGGAGATGACCAAAGATTATCTTGCAAAAGTGTATGTATGGTTATCGAACTAAAAGCTTGTTGCTGGCGTAATAATTTATTGCTTTATTAAATTAAAGCTAACAAGGAAGGAAGTCTTTCAGAACGCCAGCCCGCGTAACCCGATAAGCGACATTGACTCATTGTTTTCGCAGCGACTGTATTTGCAGTGCGTTGTTTGTTAGTCAATTAGTGGTCACCGCCACCATACACACCGGAAAGCGATTTTTATATAAGCAACCTACCTATACATTATTGCCTGTTGACTCGTTGAAATATTGATATTGACACTAGAGGTAAAATGTTATACCTAATTAAAGAGAAACCGCAAATGAATTCCGCTAATGCGAAAACTTTAAGGACGTAGGAATTTGAATGATGTAATATTTAATTATACATTTTTTCTGCTAAAGGACACTATGCTATGCCTGATGTTTATTGGTAAAATAAAATGTCTTTTATTTATTTTATTTCATCAACTCCAGCCTATACAGGATGTCTCATTGAAATCGGTCAGTATGGGAAAGTCTGAAACTATAAGACATTCGAAGATCTGTTCTTAGAAACCATGTCATCGATTTTAATAACAAGAAAAACTGCGTTCATACATTTAAAAAAACCTGTACTCAGCTCGGGAATCGAACCCGGTTGTTTTGAAAAAATAAACTTACACTACCTATTTCTATTTAGGTATCGATTGTGTTGTGTAGGCCTTAAGCAGTAAATGGCTCTATTAAACATGATGTCTAAAATGAATAAAATGCATTGCTGAATTTCAAATGAAATTTGATTTATTTATCAAATTTAATAAGGTATAACTATAACGGGCAAAGGTATGTCTAAATTTGTTAAAAAATTAACTTTATTCATCATCTAACAAACCGGAGCTTCCAACGCTTTTTGATAGGGATTAATAAATCCGTAAAATGAAAATTGTTGATTTAAAATCGAAGGGTCATAAATGGTATTTTAAATTAAAAAATCCGTGGTCTCCCGTGTCCCCGGGTCAAGTGTGGGGGGTCGCTAATTCCGCGCGTGACCGCGCCCCCGGACCCCCAGCCGAACCCAATACACGTTTAGACCGATTGGGCATGTTGTAAAACATTTAAATCCTGACGAAAAAGATGCAAAGTACTTACATTGAACATCGGAACCCTACCTCGAATTTTCGAAAACCAGACTAAAAATCTGAAATAAAATTAAGTAGGTAGTTAATTATGTTATTAAGCAAAGTCATCGTCATCACACGAACTACACGAACGGTGGATATAATGGTTAAAGCTTAACACAAAAATGTTTTGTGGGGGTTTTGCTCACATTTGCTATTCTCGCGATGCAATTCCATATTTTTTTATTAACTTAATACACATTTAGCTACGCGTCCATCTGTATTCATAAGAAATAATGCTTATTTGGAACCATTTAGAGCATTTTTTTCCTTAGTCCGTAACTTCTGTTAAGTATTGTCGCAAATATATTTTTTCTTTCTTTAAATTACAAACGTTAAATAAAATTTGTGGGGCAAACATAAAACCTGGGAAGCCTGGAATTAGGCTTACATATATTTTAATTTAACTAATATCAAAGATCACCGTCGACCATTCCAATTCCATCTCTATCACGAATATAATGACATAAACGATATGTGTAGCAGGAGATTTCTTTTTAATAATAATAAAATAATACCATGTCCAATCGGACTAGCCGCACTGCGAATCGGCCGGCGTCCCAGCGGATTTGAGTTCATACGTAAAAATAAAAGGGGCGCTCCGCGCGCGCGATTAGCGCCCGGCATTAAAAGTATTTTGCCCGCGCATTAATCCTCTCTTTGTTTGGTATGAATAACACCGGGCATGTTTCATGAATAATACCTAACTAGAAGTCGAATGTGTGTGAATAAATATAGCCGACCGAGCCAGTGATTAGAGAACTTGACTACTTATGAAGCTGGTTCCGGGTTTGATGCTTGATCGGGATGAGCATATCTGTGCCGGGACAACCTTTTTTTTGGTGTTTTGTGTTTTTATACTTTTTATAATTCTTTTTATTTTTTTGTTAGTTTACTGTCAGTTTGAATACAGCCCGCAATGAAGACAGTTGTTTCTTTTCGTAGTATTATAGACTCAGTATAGACCTCAGCTTTAATATCAATGAAAAATGAATGTTTGAGCTCGAGTCTTGCATGTTTTATATTTAAATACTGTTTGTATGTACCTCAAAAAGTATGTTTATCTGTTGCCTAGTACCCATATTACAAGTTCAATTTATTAATACATATACGGATATTTCTATAAATGTAATTATAATATTATTTTGTTTCCAAAAAGAAGTTGTTTTGTGATTATTTATAATACGAAACTGATCGGCCCCTAAATTTAAACACTAATTTTCTAATTACAAGTACAGATATATAATAAATACCTGTGTCTTTTACAGTTCAAGTAATACCCACGCGACAATAAATTTAAACTGAAAGCTGCGTAGGTATTGGTCAGCCCTACCCTACCCTATAATGGCAAAGTTGTCAAACAAGCAGTTATTTTTATTGACAACAAAAATAACAGTGAAACGAAACGGGCGGGATGGGGCAAGTCCGACCGCCCTACTCAAATGTAATGACGAATAGTTTGGCCGAATACCGAATATTCGGCTATTTTATACCATCAATGCTTTCCGTAAAAAGCTACAGCTAATAATACGTAGATCACAGAAAAAACTAAGATGGAGTGAAAATTAGATGTATCTACGAGTATACTCGTACCTGCAGTTAGTTAATTATTTAAAATAATAATTATTTTAAAGGTATTATTTCATAGTCTTCTAAGCTGGCAACGCATCTGCGATCTTCTATTTTGCGGGTGTCCATGGGTGGTGGTCCTCATTTATCATAAGGTAAGTAATCAACTTTCTGGCCAATACACCAATAGGTACAAATAAATAGCAATGTTATGATTTATGAAGATATCAAGCAATGAGACAGTTTTAGTCTCCTCGCCAATAAAAGCTTGGCTGGAAGACCAAAACTTCGGCTTAATTTCGGCCAAAAAGCGTGGCCGAATCTGAATTATTCGGCTAAGATCCCATCACTAGCACCAGCCCTCGCCGCAAATAAACTTGTACATAAATCAATTTTAAGTAAAGTGCGAAACAAGCGAGACCGTTTGTCCGTATTTTTGTAGCTGTTCTTGAGAAGTTGAAACAAATGGTTTTTATTTTTATAAATGTATAAGTTTCTATAATAAATGTTGTTGTTTTTTTAACTGAAACGTCACGAAGAGTTAGGATTGAGTGAGAGCGGTAATTTACAATCTTTTGATGAAAAAAGTATGCACCCCTAAAGTTATAAATAATATTTGTTTTCAGATGACTACTTCCCTACTTAAAACATGAAACTTTATTGAACGTAAAATAATTAAGTAGAGATTAGCAAAACAAATTGGATGGTATACAGCGCTAGCCCGCTATCCCCGCAATGGACAAACAAAGATAAATCCGCGCTCTTTCCCCTCCCTGATTAATGATTCAGTGCTACGAGTGCTACGGACTGCTACGGTCTACGGCCAACTGCTACGAAGGTATCCGTAGCAAGGAAGAGGGAAGACCCAACTTTTCAAGCGAGGTCACAGCTTCAAGTGTTTTTTCTTAAATAAACTGGTGTAAAAACATCTACCTGCATATGAGCGAGGCAGACAATAACGCCCCCCTCTCCTTCTCCCCCGCCACCCCTCTCCAGGCAGGCGTCAAAGGGAGCACGTCTAATATTTCCGGGTCTGCTGTCGACAAAAGATCCCCTTTCATTGAATCAAGGATATAATCCATAAAAGAGCCTTTAAAGAGTAGATTTGTTTCGCCGAACCATTTGGTTGAAGGATCCCAACAATCTTTTGATTCACGATTCGTTAATATATTTTCATCACGGATTTCAATTTGTTTTTATAAAAACGGCGGTGAGACGGAGATTAAATCCGGTCCCGTGGGCACTAATTTGACTCGATTGATTTATTAGAAAAATGAGGTTACCGACTGCATTCGTTTTAATGGTGAAAGCAAACTTTAAACGTCTTAAAATAACATGTTTTCGATTTTATTAGTACGGTTATTGGTATAGTAACGATGTGTTATTATCGGTCAGCGGCAGATAGGCGGTATCGTTAAACATCTGTCGACGGCTACCGGTTCCGATGTTCGGAATAATCGTGAGTCGCTTCTGAATTTACTCCGCTGTTTACCCTAACGGGGGAATGTATAATATATTACCCGCGAGATGGCGAGATTAAGCATGTTGACTTGATATTCGGGGAATGACAGCTGCATTCAGAAATGCAAGATTAACATTATTTGGGGGTGGCTCGTTTCGGTGTTTGTTATTGCGACGCGGCGCTGACTCGCCCTTTGTTCAGTTTGTCAAACCCTAACAGAATGAGCGGTAATAAAAAGCGACATATTGCGGGAGCAAAATATTGTGCGGATCGAGTGCAGCGGCTGCACTCTCGGAGCTCACAACAGTTGACTCGGAACAGTTGCACACACGCGCACGATAGAGGGGGTGGGGGGTGACGATGCAGTTTGCACCGCGGCCTCCTCCAACCTTCACCAACTTGCGCCCGTGTTCTTGGGAATCGTTTTAAATTCAAGAACCGCAAACCACTCCGCGAACAACACTACACTCTAACCCCGCGCGCCAAGAACCAGAATCATGACGCTAAGTTTTTATAAGTCGTTTCGAAAATGAAACACGTCGCCACCGCAACCGAAGGTTTAAAACTCTATGCGCATGTCGCAAAGTTGAGAATCGTATAAATAATGTAAAAATGGTAGCAAACCTTGGTGTGAGTGCGGAGGTGAGAAATACATTAGCGGTGCCGTTTTCTATTGGTCGCCGCTCCCGTGTTGATATTAAGCAGTCCACGTGGACTGCTCCGTGTTCTGCCGTCTCGTTTTTTTACGGCGGTCGGTTCAATATCCATCTCGTTCTAATCTACAACGAAACGTGGAATGTCATGTCCGGAGTTGTTCAGAAAGTCGTGAGCGTGCATCGTGCTTCGAACTTCGCGCTCGGTCGGGAAGGGCGCAAGAGAGCGGAAACGGCACACCAAATTCGGTTTCAACTCCTTGCAATATAATTCAATATCGAACGGTAGGCCAGGCGCTTGCGATGAAGCGTGAAACGTCGAATATTGATAAGCATTTTTAAGTCAATTAAGGTTGTAAGCTAAAAGCGGTTGTTGCTACATTTAAATTATCGGCCGGCATTCAAATAACGCAATTTTTTTCGTGTCGGCACGATTTTATTTATAGTTACTTATATGTTATGGTGGGCATAATAATGCGGCGTGGGCGATACCATACAACGCGTATCGAATATTCATTCAGTTAGTCACGGGGATCGGGTTAGTAGTATACGTTTTATAAACTTTTATTGAATGCCGCGATAGGTGTCGTTGTACTTTAGATACAGGATGTTATTCTAATTCGTATCTACCGACGTGTGGCGTCTTTCCATTACTTATTTGATTGATTATTAAAGCACCTGTAGAAAATATTAATGAATATAATGTGTTCAAATGAAATTCGTCCATTCTTGTTTGAATATTAATGTTACTAAATATCTACCTATACCTACTTACTTTAGGTAATTATTTATACATGTCATTTAAAATATTTAAATCATTCAATGCAGGATTCAGAAGCTGATTAGCATATCGTTTTCTGTGCTAGAACTGTACAGTACCTACCTATTACTTATTCTGTCTACAATGTAGTTTTAATATTAAGAATGTTGCCTTTAATTTATCATCGGAACTTCTAATAGAATTGATCTATTTTTTACGGTCGATTAAAATTATATGTAGACGAGATAATCGCGGACAAACTTACATTCATATATGTCAAACTGAGAACCTCCTTTTCTTAAGTTTGTTAAAAAGGGGGTTATCGCGTGGGAATTTGCCACTAGAGGCTCTAGTGTCGCGTGAGGTCTAATAATATTCACTTTTCACTGCTTTTGGCGGGCTTCGTGACATAAGTTATAATTACTTTCATTTACCTGTTGAAAAGTGATCTCCTTCGTGAAATTATCGCAAATATATAGATTATTTGGCGATGAATGTGAACGCTTTGAAAGCGGAATTAAGAAAAAGAGGCGCAAAAATAAGCAGCCTCAAAGAGCAGCTAATTCAGAGGTTTGTTTGTTTACTGTTTACAAACTTTTTTTTTGCCAAAGTATGCTTGTTTGCCGAGCTAACAACTGTTTTTCTAGCTATACCTCTGGACCTTAGTCAACAGTGGCGCCAACTAGTGAGCAAAGAAACGATAGTCCCCATTGCGCGCACGTAGAGATAAAGCTCCTAAACGACATCTATGTAGGCAAATGGTACTTTTGTTAAGCACGCCCTCTAGCGAGTAATCTGAAACTAGGCATTCCAGTAACATTCCATGTAGTTATAGATTGCAACTCATAGATGGCCGAACGTAGAAAGTCCATTTACATCAAAATAAATCAAAAAGGTTGAAAATCAATATAATGGTTAATTTTCAATCATTATGCATTTTTTTTGAATGTATAATATTTTCAAACTGTCAGTCCCATGGCAAGTAAGCACGATCTGTCAACTTGACACATGTAGCGTTCAAACACGACAAGATGTTATGGTCCAAGCTGTACTAAAAATGAGTGCGAAGATTTTTTTTCTAAACAGGCTACATTGTAATCTTTCACTTCACGAATAGCAGCATCTAATTCGGACCGGGCTCATAACATTTGTTTGTACGGCTGTCAAGAAGCTTCTTGACGGCTGTACAAACGCGAAACAATTTGTTGCTGTCGTGTTTAACATTAAATCTAACAAGAAAGTTACATTGCAAACATATGTTTGATTACTCGGAAATATTTCTATGTGACTGAATTTTTTATTACAACAATGGCTCCTCGTATAATTCTATTATTCAGCGGCAAAAGGAAGTCCGGAAAGGACTACTTAACTGATCATTTGCAGAAGTTGTAAGACCCCTTCTCAATTAAAATTCACACTAGAACGTTATTTATATTTATTGCAAAATATTTACGTATTTTTTTTATTTTCAGACTTGGAGATAGATGCGAAATAATAAAGATATCTCAACCAATAAAAAGCCATTGGGCAAAGGAGAAAAATTTGAATTTGAATGAGATGCTGAGCGACAGTGAATACAAAGAGCAGTACAGATTGGACATGATAAAGTGGAGTGACGAGATGAGAGACCAAGATTATGGTTGTTTTTGCAGAGAGGCCTGCCAGAATGGTATCACCAAATCTTTGCTATTGTGTTTTAAAGCTCGATTGACTAACAAATATTTATGTACATTTCATTCGTCCACTAAAGTTGTATTTTAAAGGGCGTGTGTGATTTCATCACTCTGTTATCCTATATTAAGCTTTATCCACCCATTAAATTATTATTTGGGTGGAATTCAAAGAGTTTATGGACGTAGTTTAGCAGAAAGGATTCAATCCACGATGAGTTGCACTTGAGTTGGATCCTTTCTGCTAAACTACGTCCTTTTAACATTGGCAGTCAAAAATAATTTGAAACATTCTGTGGTGCAACCAAAGACTAGTAAAGCTGTGTGTATAATTTCTGTGTCACAACTGACCTTTTGACTTGTCTTAATATGCATAATCCAACTTTTTGAGCTTCACTCATTTATTTAGCAGTCATCAAAATTTTATAAAAATTACCTTCCAATATAAATATATGTAAAACACGATGTTTCAATTCTAGCTGCAGACAGACCAATCTGGATAGTCAGTGACATCAGACGGAAAACAGACATTCAGTGGTTCACGGAAACATATCCAAACGTAATTAGGACATTACGCATTACAGCTGATGAAGAAACTAGACAAAAAAGAGGTTATGCCTTTCAAGAAGGAGTGGATAATGTTGTCTCCGAGTGTGACCTGGATGATTACACCTCCTGGGACCTTGTAGTAGAAAATGGAAAGGGGAGGCAACAGTTGGAGGAGCAATTAGGTAGTATACTAGGTTTGCTCTCACATTTATGATTGGTATCTTAAAATATTTCTAATTCTGATTGATTGTGGGTATTAGGGATGTCAATGGTTACCCCTATGGTATTATTATATGAATTGAGGTAAATTTAAATGAAACATAATTCTTCATTGTTCTGTTAGTAAAAGATAATAAGGTTACCCATCAAGTTTTTATAAAATTAGGGATGTTATGTTTCACAAACTTTAACTGAAAAAGAATCTCATATTCAGCATTGATTTGAGTATAATAGATTTAGATTTATTTATTTACTCAACAAAATTTACATTATATAACAACATGCCTGTCACAAATATAATTGGCATTGTTCATTTTTTTTAGTATGTTCCAATTCGAAAACCATTTCGAGGAAAACCATCAATTATCCGATTTATCTTGTCCGATTTCAAAAATACTTTATGATTGCAGATATTTTTGTAAAAGTACTTTGAACCTTTGTTTGACCGAACGACCGGGTTTTTCGACAGAATCCAGCATCGAATGTTTGCCACAAAAATGAAAAAAAAAGTTTGGCTACGGCAACTGTCACGTGTCACTGTCAAATCTACAAAACCATAGACAAAGCCGTTTTTTTTTATAGCCAGCCGAACGAAGGCGATTGGGATTCTGTCTAAATTCACGAATTATCAAACTGCGAAAAAATATTTATTATTAATTAACAAAGCTACGTAAAAGCATAATATTCAAATTAGTTGCTTGAAATAGTCCATTTTATCAAATAAAGGTGTTAAAAGCACAGCTTAAAAAAAATGAACAATGCCAATTATTTATTTCTGTGTGTTTTACATGTGTATTAAATTAATTTTGTAGATCAAAAAGTGGTTACTGCAATTATTCGCTTCAAAGTCAATGCAGATTTATTTGGTATACATATTTTAACCAACTTCCTACGACAAGGAGATTCTATGTTAATCTGTATGAATGTTATTATTGCGTTAAATTGAGTGTACTTTCATGCTGCTAGTGGCAACTATGTATAGTAAAGTAATATGTACCAGTGGACAAAAAAATGTGAGACAAAAATTAAGTCGCATTCCAGTGGCTTGGTTCTTTTGTCTTCTGCAAGTTTATATTTTATTGGTGAGGTTAGTGATTTTTGTAAATCATTTATTAACACTGTTTTATTAGTTTCACCTCATTAAGTAATATCGTAAATAAATCCTGCAAATCCATTTTTATTTATTTCCTATGATACAATTAGATTGACTTGAAATGTGTTTTTTTTTATTCGATTATTCGACAACCAAGCAATAATAATAATAATAAGGTACTGTCAACAAAAAGGGCATTTTGAACTTAATTAACTGTTCTTGTCCCTTATTTGTTATTTGCGTCAGAAGAAGGGGTATTTGGTACTGAATGTAATTTTGAAAACTACATAATGCAGAAGTGAACTATAAATTTTCCTAATTCACATATACTGATAAAATGTAAATGTATGAATATGTTGCTGCACATCTACTTAAAAGTAGGTTTGCTAATGTTTTTGAGCATTCGCAAATCTAAGTTTGACCTAGTTATGTAAGGATACTTTATTGTATTATACAAATTATATGTTTGTCTTTTGGACTAATATAACTAATTTATAATTTAAATGGTTTTTCACTATTCCCAGCTTTACAAAACCTAAATTTAATTTTCATTTATACAGGGTTTTTCGTAAGTTTTTAGTACGATAAACTTACGGGGGGGCCAGGTGGGCAGGTCCACAGGGCAGGTCAGCTACCAAATATAGAAAAATGACTAGTAAAAGTTTGTCGTACTACTAATATGGGACAGCCTGTATATTTTTGGTCAGAATCATACAACAAGCGACATCTAGATG
Source organism: Pandemis corylana (assembly GCA_949127965.1). NCBI lineage: Eukaryota > Metazoa > Arthropoda > Insecta > Lepidoptera > Tortricidae > Pandemis > Pandemis corylana. Next base: position 5,857,515 of record OX421866.1, on the reverse strand, counting down.
CTACTCGAGATACTACTCTCAGTCATATTGTTTCGAATTGCAGTTACTGCAAACCCTTTTGCTTTCATCGTTTTTAGGTAAACTTTCTATGAGGTTCGAAGCGGGTTCGAAGTCTGTCTTAACTTTTTGGGAACGTCCGGCTGTTATCCCTAGATGTCGCTTTATGCATAATTATGATCAAATGCAGAAAAGCAACAGCAGATGGCATTAGTAGGTATCCTGTTGAATCCTTGAGGCTTTTAAAATGGTATTGGTAACATATACACTGGGTTCACTTCTGTCATGTTCATAAACGAATGTCGTTAGCGAAGTGAACAATGTAACAACGACGAAAACACGACTAGGTACGGAATGCGGAGTGTAGAATCATCGCAACGAGTTAGACGTTCAGTACAATAGGGAATATGCATTAAAAAAAAATTACACATTTCTTTATAAAATATGAAAACATCTTAAAGAGATGACAAAAAGTGAAATTAAAAGTAACATCGGTTAAGAAATACGGAAAATATAAGAGTTTTAAACTACTAACTAGTCGCCGATTAGAAAGAGAGATGCGATATGATATGTGACGCCATTTGTCACAACGCCCATAAATTCCCTATACTATTAAAAATCCTTTTTTCTAGAAAGAGATAGAGACAAATATTGATAGCTTATATCTCGGTGATTTTTATAGTTATTTGAAAAATTTGTTTTTAATATTGTTTACATAAATGGGCTTTTAATGAAAACCATGTGGTTTGGCCGAATAGTCAGACGCACATTATACACACATACCTACATAAACACAGTCAATTTCCTTTCCTTCGCCCTTATTTCCGAACGTACCATGCAATGTTGGCAATACTGCTCTTCAACACCCGCACCACCCCCTCTCGCTGAGTTTCGAAAAAATATGGACGATCGCGCGCGCAGCTCTGTGTAATTGCTTAAAAAACTTCCCGTACAAGTCTGAGACAACAAGTGTTAGTGCTGTGTTGTGTTACCGATAAAGTGGCGTTAACTAGTGCCAGTGGAAAAACTCGCATCATCGCAGAACCAGTGCCTCCAAACTTAAGTGCAGCCCAGGTACTCCTTATCTATCCTAAAAATCAACCATCCTCCTTTTTGGTCCTTCAAACCGGATTTGAACCACCATGAATATATCCTATTTGATGTTCTGATTTCTGGTACAATCTAACCATTTTCAACTGAGCTTATCTAATCACCTATTTTCGTAATGGCATTGCATCCATACAACTCATTGCACTCGTTAGCGCACCATAGTTGCTCACAATGGTATGTTTGGAAGGGATACAATGCGGGGCGGGATGAGGATTCGTCAGTTCCGCGTCTCCGCTTTGCTCTGCCCGAGCCAGCTTTGGGGTAGGGCAGCTCTACTTATTACCTAGACTAAGAAAAGCCGCTCGCTCTAGGTGCCATAGTTATTCATAAAAAAACACAACATAAAAGTCTACATTTACAACAAAGCATGTAAAGTAAAAAACAAATAGAAAAAAACCTTAATATAGTAAGGGGCGCCAAAATCGTGTAGCAAGGGGCGCGAAATACAAGTTTTGTAGGCATGTTGCTAAAGGGCCCCGAAAGACTCGCTCTCTACCGTGAATTAAAAGCTTAGGACTAAGTATGGCGCAGGCTCCATGGAATCGCCTTCTGGTCTGTTAGCTTGCTATTAAACTTAGATAAAAGCTTCATATTGTTACTTTTTCGAAAAAAAAACCCGATGTATGTTTTCTTTTGATTATTCCTTTAAAAACATTTCTCTAAACTATACTAAAATTACAACATTTGAAGAGTAAAGTTGTAGCCGGGAATTGATCCAGGGGCCCGTATTTTCGAAAGCACGTTTGTGAAAAATTGTGCTTAATTTGATATTAGCAGCATAGAAGACAATCACAGCTATCATTAATCTTGTGCACTTATCAAAAATTTGATAAGAGCTGTAGTTTTGGAGATAAAACCTGATTTACACCACTTTCGAGTGATGTGCTTTCATAAATCGGGCCCCTGAACTTATACTCCGGATATTCGAAATTCGAAGTTGGTATTGCCGTTCCGCTTACACTAATATACATTAAATAAATATAAGAGTGAGAGGAACGGTAAGATAACAATTTCGAATTTCGTAGTAGTCCCCAAGCTGCTGCAGGCTGTCTTCCAAGCTGGTCTGGGAGCAAAAAAAAACGTTGTTCTCTTCCCGCGCAGATGGTAAAATCCCATCGAGAGAATGGTTGAGAATCTTAGGAATCATATAATAGGCGATGCGGCTAGCAACACTATTTTGATTCCCCTTTCCAATCATACGGCCACAATCATGCTGAACGTGGCCTTTAGGTCTCGTTACCTTAGGCTCTGTCTGACCCGTAAGGATAAATACGTGATTTATGAATGTATGTATGTATGTATACCTACCAAGTTCCAAGTCAATCCCACTTCTAGTGATCGGATTGATCTCTAGAACTGGGTCAAATTTAACTTGTATGATTCGACCCACAGTGAGTACATACACAATTGTAACTCGTTAATTTATATAAAAGCTTGTAATTATACATGCATGCAAGCATAATCCAACCGACTAAAAAGGCCTTCTGGAATGGGCGGTAGTTAGTTTAGTGTGTGTGTGTGTATGGTGTGTGTGGCTTTACCTTGTCCCTCAAAAATACCTTAATTCTGAAGCCAAATATTCTTTACACTTCGAGACAGCAAGGTGAAAGCTACCACGATATAAAGATGAGTGAGCAGTCAAAGAGAGGGGGTAGAGAAGAGCGCCTGACCGTAAGACAATATTATCTAAGTAGGTATATAAAACCAGTCGTTAGAGTTTGACCGTTTTATACATTCTGTCACTCAAATAATTTTAGATTTTATATTTTTAATGCAAGATAATATTGAATAGTGAATAAGGCGACGGTAAAATGATAAGTATTCACATGTTATGTTAAAACAGCTAAGTCAATTAAATCGTTTAACTACTAAATGGATTTGATTCATTTTCATGAAAGACTGAGTACATCTTCGTTAATCATCAGGTGTACCTAATTGTGGTCAAACGTAAGCAAAAAAACAAAGAGCTTAATCGAGCCAATTCGCGTTGATGTAAGTCCATCCGATATTGCACTAAATATCTTAAATACCTATACAAACACATGACATAACTACCATAGATATACTAACAGACAGATAGATGCAACAATAAAATAAACTGCATCAACTCAAATGTTTGAACATTTGGTTTGTAAAGACAGGAACTCGACAGACGCAATGTCTCGGTGGCTACTCCGAGTCTGGCGAGCGTTCGATCGCCACGAGCATCGTAATGAGGTCACGTCGCGACGACCTTCAGCTTCACCGACACCGCTTTCCCAGCTAGCTGAGTCCCAGGAAAACGAAGACAAAGTTTCTACCCATTATTTCAGACGGTAAATATATTCACCCAATGTGTGAAATGAAAAATTAAGAATAATAAAGACTTCGTAATCGAATGTTGAATCAAATTATGCATGTGTAGGTACCGACCTAAACCATGACAATGCGATATCATTTCTTAGAAATAAAATGACGTAGACGCGTGGGCGAACGGCATTAACGACGGTGAATCTGAATGCGAAAGTGGCGTATTAGTGACTAAACGAGGTCGGCAAACATCGGGAGGAATTCCGCCGTGAACAGGCAACAGCGGGGCCGGCGCTGCAGCGTCTGATTAGCCTATCTGGTTAATGACACGATGTCCTGTGTGATTCAATGGAGTGGCGGGCTGCGTCGCTGCGGCGGGCGCGGGCGGCGCCGCGGCTGCGCGCGCAGCCCGCGCCCCACGTTCGATTTTCCGTCCGGGCGACGGTGGCGGCGCGTTGCATAACTGTGTGGCACTCCGCGCGCGACCCCGCACCGAGCGCCCGCGAGCGCGCCGCGCACACACGCGCACACTCGCGCTCTTTACGTAACGCGCGACCACCGCGCGCGGCCACCCTCGGACCACCCTCCAGTGATACCTACGCCAAGTGTTCTCGGCGCCTCCCGTGTGTCGCAGCGGAGCGGGCGAGCTGGTAGGTGCAGGGCGCCGCAGTGCGCGCGCTCTTTGTGCGGGCGCGTGGCGGCGGCGGCATCGCGTGCTGAATAATTGACGCGGAGGCTGTCCAGCGCTATCGACCCCCTCGCGTGACGGCCGCTATTAGCGCGGCAAGGACACCGCGCCGCCTGCGCCACTCCGCCGCCGCCGCGACACCCGACACTGTTGTGCTATGCTGACGATCCCCACGCACCTTACTCCCGCTTATGCATTCTCTGTACACGCTAGACGCTCTAATCGGACGATGTAAGTAACGTGATCCCCGTCTACGCCGGCACGGCCACGGCGCTACTGCGGCGTTGACGCCGCCGCGTCAATGAGCTCATAACACAGTGGAACTGATCCAATCAGCAACAATACCTATTCAGATTCAGTTCCCGTCGGACAGCATGACAGCATGACAGCTGTCTGGTAAGCATCGATCGATTACATAGAAACGGAAGGACTGTCAGTATCCTTGAATAGAAACATAGGTATAAACATTAGGTGGAGCCCTCTAGAATACGAATTGAACGTCGTATTTGTTCACTAATCATTGTTACCAACAGTGGTAGGAGTTACGCCGTGCCACCCTTTATGAAAGTGAAATTGAAATAGTTACGTAAAGATACTTTTTCCGTTTCGTTGGAAATCACGTCGATTACATAAGTCATCAAGAGTTCCAGAAAATGAAGGATGAAGGAACCTAAAGAAGGAAGTGTATAAACACTTCCTCTTACTTATCTGATATTATCTTCCTGTGGCTATATTTTAGAACTAATATTAACTATACCACATCCAATTTTACTAGTTCTCGGATCTTCCTATTTATGTTTCGCAGAAGTTAAATTTGCGGTTAGGCCAAGTGATTAGGGCGCGAACGGTTTGCTACGCGCGCATTTCGTAGCGGGCTACGCGCGAATCGTGCGTAACCCGCTACGAGCTACGAAACTACATGGCAGAAATATAATTTTGCTACTATTTTTAACATATCATTCATTCAGCTTTCTAATTACGCCTTTGTAATTAATAAAGCCAGCTAAGGGCGTCACGTAGTAATGATATTACTTCGTTTATTTTGTACGAACCTTTGATTTTCTACAAATGCTATGGATATCAAGCACAATTTTCCATTACTAATGCTTCGTTATAAGTTAACTGTGGGTACATAATGAAGTTGATGTCTTTAAATCTGAAAAAAAAACAATAATCAAATAGGTAGGTATAAAATCTAAGAACAGTGTCTAATAACTAAGCAAAGCTCCAGATATTTATATAATTAAGTACTAGACAGATGAATACTTACAAAAATACTTACTTACTTTACATCTATGGCTCAGGTACAGACGTACATTTGCATAATGAAATTGTACCATTAGGCTATCAAGCTGTCAAAAACAGACACAAGTCAAAAATAAACGCTCTTTTTATCGCTAAAGCTATATATAAGCTATTGGCAAATTGGCAAATAAAAGAAACAAGTATGATGCATTTTTATCCATTAGGTAATAATAAAATATTTAGACTTTGCGTTGATTCCAAACCATCTGACATCTTGTTTCTGATATCGTGCCAGTCGTTCGTAGGTTAACTGAAGAAAGTCCCTTTTAGGAATACATACGTCTGCCTACATAATAACATGTTTAGTCCTGTAAAGTTTCCCGTGTTTTATGTACAACAACTAGTTAGTATACGTACATACGCATAAAGAGTTGCTCGTAATCTAGTTATTAAATAAACTTGTCCGTAATATTCCTATCTAGTTGCCAGCAATCGTAGCTGTCATTACTATTGATTTTCTTCAACATTTAATCGTAGTCAGCACGAAGAATAGTTTAAAATGCGATGTAGATATCTGCGTGACCTGTTTAATACAGAACTTTTTAAAATACATATTGCCTATTGTGGGCAATCCGAGAGGCCAGAAATTATATAACGGCGCCACATTGTCCCAATGTTGACATGAAATGCTCGAACATGACAACAACACAAGTGGTATCCTACTTCCTACTAATATTATAAATGCGAATGTAAGTTTGTTTGTTACGGTTTCACGTGAAAACTACTCAACCGATCATCATGAAATTTTGTACACATGTTCTTGTAGGTATTAGAAGTAACATAGGATACTTTTTATGAAAATAATATTTTTTACGTCGCCACTCTGACGTTATCTGCGCGGACGAAGTCGCGGGCAAAAGCTAGTACATAATAATAAGTAGGTATTTAACTAAACTTTAAGGAATAAATACTTGGTCAACGAACTGAACTAGGAAGGCTGATTTGGTTTAGATTAATTTATTAGTACATTACATACATACATAAATCACGTCTTTATCCCTTACAGGGTAGACGGAGCCTAAGGCAATAAGAGCTAAAAGCCACGTTAGGCATGAATGTGGGCGTATAAGTGGAATGAGGAATCAAAATAGTGATGTGTTGCTAGCCGCATCGCCTATAACATGACTCCTAAGATTATCACCCATTCCCTCGATAGGCTTTTACTGCGCGGGAAGAGAAGCAACTGGTATATTCTGTTTTTTCTTTGCTCCCAGACCAGCATGAAGTTGCTAATTATTGTAACAATAATTTGCCAAAATAATGTTTGCCAACAATGAAAGTGTAAAATATTATTTTGCCAAATGATTATTGTTTGAAGAGTAATACTTTTGGAAACGCTTTTCGTTTAATTAATAGCATCAAAACACAGAGCCTAAAAGCAAAAGAACATCGCTTTTTCTCATGTAACTTGTATTGCCTAGGCTAGACGCTGACCTGAATTCTCGTGTTTTGAGACGTCAAGAATTCTTTTTTCTCGATTGAAGACAGGAATGCCATTCATTAGGACTCATCGCCAGTTCCTATTGATCGTTAATGGACTTACGGTAGAACATTCCGCTCAACTGAATGTATATTGATTAATAATCGCGTTATTAGATCCATTTGTAGTGACTAATATCATCGAGACATATTTAATTTTAAAAGTTCTCCAATTATGTTTTAAGATTCGACATAGAAACAATCGTAGATAGTAAAATATTCAAATGTTAGTCAATCTCAAGTAGACCGACAACCCTCGTGGTCGTTTTTTCGCCGACAAAACTCAAAGGATTGTATTTATTAAGATGCTGACAAACGCTTATGACGTTGATCAGCGCCGCTCTTCACACGTGCTGTTGGTTTTCATGTAACTGAAAGAGATGCGATGATGTCGGCTGTGTGGTGCACGCCTGAAGTCATTAAAAAAGTACAGAAATGATTGTTCAAGGTTATTTTAAGTATTGTAGGCAATCTTTATTAATTACAAAAAAATAGTATCGTGCGTTTAACTAATGAAACATTTTATGTTTGGAAAGAAAAGAGGGCTAGAGGTAAAAAATGAATAAAGGACGATTTTTCTGAACTAACCAATTTTTATGCATGTAACACATTAATGTAAGAACAGTAAAGTCGTGTTACAAACAAAGCATTTTATAATAAAATGGAAGCTTGTCCATCGCCGACAACAAATGAAGCCCAATGAAAGTAATAACACTAACTACGGTTTAATTCCAAAAAATTAACCCACTCATTATTCGAGGCATCTTATAATTATTGCGTAAAAGGCATGATTAGCCGGATGAGCAACGGCCGGGTAAGTTAACGACTATAACCGGATCAAGGTGGTTAAGCAGCAGCCGGTGTACCCGTAATAACCCCGCCGTAATTATGTCACGGATGTAATTAAACGACATAGAAACATAAAAACAGGATAACATACTGCCCAAAAATATACAAGGTGTCTAAACATTGCTCTGGAATATTCCACCAAGGGGTTGGGTTACTTCTATTCATTCTGCTAAGCTTTTTTATAGTAATTTTTGATTCAAAATAACTTCGTTCCTTAAATAGTAAAACATACCGAAAAACATTAACAGAAGTATTCATTTTAGCTAACCAAAACACCTGCTGAAGTACTCCTTGCTCACAAACGCTAAGGCTTCTGCTAATTTAGCAATTGTTTGTCTTTATCTGCAAAAGATAAATGTTAAAGTGACAGATAAGGACAAACGGTGGCTAAGTTAGCAGAAGCCTACAGAGCGTTTATAAATAAGGAAGGAGGTTAGTGTATAGGTATCAAATGAGTACCTACGAGAATTCATACGGGATTGATAGTAACTTTTGAGGTGTGTATAATTGAAAGTTTAGATATATCACATTTACATTATAACCCTACTCTAAAAACGACTCCAACTACGCATTAAAAATTAAGTTTAATGTAGCAGAATTTAAGAAAGTATCGTTTTTTAAAGTTTCAACTGTAATAAAAAGTTGGTATCAAATTTGAACCGAGTGTATAGTAGGTGCCATTTACGATGATGCCCACCGTGGTTTTAATTACAAGTAACTAAAGGTGAATTTTAATAAATCCACGCGTCTTCACTTCACACATGACCCTATCTTTACAATACAAAACCCGAACTAACTACACCTCCACTGAACTTAAATTATTTCTATTAGTTTTGTTTTCTTTCTTTGCTTATGCTTTTTTTACTTTGACCAGTAGATACTTTATACATCTCTACTGTAGACTAATATAATTTAAGGCTTGGGGACCTTATACATCGTTTTTATAAAAAGTTAAGTAGAATTTAGGTGTCGTATTTTATTTTGAAAATATGACTTTTTGCCAAGTTTCTTGCGGCGCCTTCTTCTTGGTACTGATGGTCTTTCCAAATGCGCTGGTAGTTAAAAGAACGATATGTAAAAGAGCCCTTGGTGGCTTATTCGCAAAATAAAATTTGAATTTTAAATTTCGAATTTTTTAAGTGAAACTAATCTTATGCAATACATTATTTTCGCCAGTTTCGGGCTCCTTTAGTGTAAACGTGCTACATACATTCACCAAAAAGAAATCTTGGCAAGAGTAGTTCTAGTTTTATAGATATAATGTATTTTGCAGCTACGTGCGTCCTTTTCTAAGTAGGCCATCTGGAAAGAGACAAAGAGCGGCTAGTACGAAAATGTAAAACATGGAGTAGTTCAGACACAGCATTATCGATTGTGATTTTTTGGCACAGTCTGTTCATTAGGCAAGGAAATGTTTTTCGATAGACAAATCTTTGTTATGTATTACTATAGGGTGGATAAAAGGGGTACGTATTAAAATACATAAAGTTTGAAATGCATAATGGGTTAAAATATATAATGGTTCAAAATATATAATGCGATTTTCTCAGGAAATGACATATTAATAGGATTGTTATAAAATAAACCTAACCTAACCTAAACCAGTCTATAGCATACACTATCAAATAACTTCATCTAGCTAATAGTTTTACAGAAAATACTATTATATATTTTGAACCATTATGTATTTTAACCCATTATACATTTTAAACTTTATGTATTCTGATCCACACCCGGATAAAAGATTACCAGATGGAGGACATTACCTTCAATGTTTACCCTGTAAGGGATAAAGACGTGATTTTATTTAATATGTATTAAAAAAACAGTTACTTTTTCGGTTTTAATCATTACTGGTTTTCTTGTATGTAGCAAATATTATATTGCTACCAACATAAAAAAGCAGTTCACATACCCAGCTGTGTATAATGACGCAATTTAATACAGCGGAATGCGTGCAACTTTTACGGTTAAACTATATCACCATGTGACAAATGTTGACTGCAATGTGTAAGTCATAAAATGTAGGAACCTCTTACTCCGTTTTATTTAATGTCCGCGTCCTTTGCCCACGCCTACGACGCCGCTACACGGCTCGTAGCAGATGACGCTACGACGTAGCTGAGTATTCTCGTAGCACTTTCGTATCGTCATCAAACTAAGCCTCGGGCTTCCGCCATATACCAGTACCCCTTGGCAGTAAGAAGGTCGACCCATCTGTTTATATCAAGGATAATGTGGCTCTGAATATATTGTAAAAGGGTTTCACGATTAAATAGTATGTTTTTAGCAAAGTTTTTTTAATGTTTTACTAAATTCAAAGTTTTGTATAAATGTAAAAGTTGTGAACTAAGGATTAAAGTCGAGAATTGGCTGACTGTTCGTGTCGCTGCAGCTGAAGTAAAATGAGTACGAAACATGTCGAGCTATATTATCAACTTTAATACCAGTGATCCGTTTGAGTTCACAATGTTTGAATCTCGCGATTGTTTTATGTTAAAAATATAACAGTTTGTAATTGTGTCGTCACACATCATTCAAACAGATGACGCTTAGTGACAAAAATTCGCATAGTAACAATGGTCACGTGACATCTAGTAACAGGTAGAAAAATTCGGCGACTACCCACCTGCTATGGGTGGTGTAGGGGTATAGCACGCATCACGGAATGACGAGGATCCGGGTTCGATTCCCGGCCATAGCTTTACTTTTCGGATTTTTCTGTGTTCTAATTTCACTGACATTTAGTTTTTTTTATAACAGTGATACACAATCCGTGGGCTCCTAGGATGACATTTTATGCGCCGGGTATCGGCCGATTGAAGTATAAGAGTGAGTGAGATAGCAAGACAGACCCGAAGGTCTTTTTAAGTACATATCGCTTTGTTGTTAGCTTTTTATAATTTTTAACATGAATTGGTATTCCTCGGGTAAACAGATGTCAATGTGTCGACACGTATCCTTTGCTACTTGTATTATTGTCGAACGCGCGCGGGCTCAAAATCGCATCCAATATCCTTATCTACTACCACTTTCCACCGTTTGACGGAAATAAATGGTGAATACGAAAACGAGTGTACAATAAGGTCTCTGGATAAAACGCCTACGTATGAACGTTTCACGATGCGGGCAATATTCTATCTCACAGTAAGGTTTGGACGTCAGAATGGAACAGTATACATATGTATCTTGGCCAGTACGCCATTTTCTCTCTTGTATCCCATAGAGCAGCTTCTCTGTCTAAAATTTCACTTGTAAAATATAATGCGAAAACATAACAAGATCGTGTTACAGTTGAGTTCGTTTTATACTTAATAGAAAATACTGTTCCATTAATATTTCGGACTAGTCTAAAATTTAAACTCTATTAGTGCTTTTATATATACACACACACAAATCACGGCTTTAATCCTTACGGGGTAGACAGAGCCTAAGGTAACAATACCTAAAGGCCTAAATTGTAGGCGTATAGGCGGGAAAAGGAATCAAAATAGTGATGGGTTGCTAGCCGCATTGCCTATAACATGATTCCTAAGAATTTTGCCCATTTCCTCGATGGGCTTTTACCATCTGCGCGGGACGAGAAGCAACTGGTACATTCTATATTTTTTCTTTGCTCCCAGACCAGCATGGGAGTATAGTACTTTTATATATTTATTGGAACATATTTTAAATTGCCCCTTTTTAAATGGTCGAAGCAAAATGACTAAGCAACAGAAACGTGTCACAGTCATTCGTGTTCGTTCTTATGTCACTCCTAAGCAAACCTAGTTCTGCTGCGGTATCACTTGGACGCCGTAGAATAGGCATCCAACTTTATTTTACGATTCCGACAGTCCTAAAACTTTGAAGGCTGCCTCCGACATGGTTTATTTAATAATACATGCGTGCCAAACTACAACTATGATCCTAGCAGCAAATGATCACGTACAACCTTAACTTAATAAAAGTACCCTTTTATATACACACACACACACATACAAATCAAGTCTTTATCCCTTACGGGGTAGACAGAGCCTAAGATAACGTAAAGGTCGCGTTTAGCATGATTGTGGGGGTACCCTTTTATAAAGTAGACTTTTGCTGACAAGTTTATTTAATTTATTATTTGTATTAACTTTTTGTGTACGGAAATTAGGAATATGTAACCTGATCTTATACGACATTTCAATTATGAACTAATTTTCATATTTACCCAGAGCATATTGGCATCCATATTCAGTAGCAATAAATCCTTCAAATTAAGCGTCGTGGCTTAAGTGAGATTCGGTCGTCAGAGCGTTCTGTTCCTCACTTACAGGGGCTTTTATGTGAACGAGGTTCTTTCAACCTTTTGGATAGGTTCTGTGAACAAAGTGGGCTAGGTGGGTTATATATATGTCTGGATAGTTAGCGTTTGTGATAAATGTGCTTCAAAAAGAGGAGGAGGTTATTTCGCCTTCATCATTCGTGTAATGTTCAGCGATAACTTTAAAGCATATGTAATTTTCCATTTATCGTAGTTTTTATTAACATTTGCCTCCTGCAAAATCCCCGCATTTTCTTGGAAAAATACTCTTAATAGTATAACGTTTAACAACTATTACCTTTTAACAGTTTATAATTATTATGGTATTCGTTTCTTTGTTTCCTGAGCAGACGTTTTCAAAATTGTTAAGGCGGGGAATAGACCTGTGCTCTAAAGAGCTCTTAACGAGCTAAAATTCCTAGAAGGCTGATGTTTGGTCGAACATATATAATCATCACCAGCCTATACACGTCTCACTGCTGGGCACAGGCCTCGTCTCAGAGTGAGAGGGCTTGGGCTATAGCTCCCACGCGGGCCCAGTGCGGTGGAAACTTCACACACACCATTGAATTGCTTCACATATGTGTGCAGGTTTCCTCAAGATGTTTTCCTTCACCGAAAAGCTCATGGTAAATTTTAAATGAAATTTCGTACATAAATTCCGAAAAACTCAGAGGTGCGAGCCCGGGATATGAACCCACAACCCTTTGCTTGAGAGGCCACAGGTCAAACCTAGTAGGCTACCACAGCTTTTCATTTCGAACATACACATAGATTATTATTATTACCCACATATTACCAATATTACAAATTCATTACGACTAAATTATGGAAACGTATGTTAGATGACGTGAAGAGATGGATAAGTAATAAACGAATGTTGAACTGAATGTTTAACAAGTGTTCATGAATAAGGTTTTAAGTTACTAAAATTTAAAGTCTTTCATTTTCTCAATTTTAATAATTATATTCTCACAGTTATAAATAGTTAATTTGTGACCTTTAAACAATTCATGGTTAATTACATTATAAATAATGCGCTAGATACTGAGCTGATCGAACGAAGAATGACCAAGAAGTTGCTACAAATTAGGAAAAAAATAATTACACGTGGAGTAAAAAAAAACGATTCACGACGTAGATGTCATCCTGTGTATAGTTGTATACAACTGAGCTGAAATATTTGCTGCTTATGAAAGATAATCACGGTCTTAAGCCATAAGATATCCGTCTTAAGTTAATTTGTCTACTAAAAGCAGTTATGAGCTGCCGCTTATTAAATTGACTTCGTTTTATGGTTACTTTGAGCGTTATGTTAGAATAATTATTCAGGTAGCCTAACTACGTACTATAATTAAATTGGTCATGATATCCGAGCTTATAAGGATGATTATACTTCTTCTTCTTTTTCTAATATGGCCCCATCGATCGATGCGATGATTTCGCCAATGTTAAAGTAATAAATACAGTATTAAAAAATCTTGTGACAAACATGTCGGCAACGTTGTACGGTAGAACACGGTCAAAAGACCCCCTCCCCGCTGTCGGGCTCTTAGCCAACGGATAATGATATCCCTCAGAATCTGCCACCAGGGTGCACCGGACCAAGCACTGCTCTTCCCCTCGGACGGATCCAAAAACGAACCGCAGCTCTTGACCTCACGCGGAGGTAACCCGACACGCATCCCGGATGATTATAGAAAAGATAGAGTCTAGTTGTCAATACTGTACCTGTTCGCCTTTTCAAAATATGTCAAACGCCTACATTACCTACATATACAAATAGATATTGCAGTGTTTGATAATGCCATTCATTCCTGACATTAAGGTTGTGTGTTACATGTGCTAGTATTCAGTCGTTGAACTTAAGAGGCACTGACATGAATAGCATTCTATACTTTTTGTGAAAAGCTCCCTAGTGAGTTACAATTCAGTTTCATCGATATTGCACATTATTTGTAAAGGCAAATTAGATAATTGATAATTCCGGTTACTAGAACGCCTGCGTTTAAAAAACGTAAGAGCGTCCTAAATTTTCTAAATGGCCACACTTAATAATGACTAATTAGTGCCACATTAAAGAATTATTCTCATTTAAATCGTCCTTTAAACGCTTATATACGGTTACTGCCGTTATTAATATTCCTTTTCATGTTTCGTCGGTAAACAACTACCTACCGCAGTCTGTGAATTTTGCATCACCAGTATTATCACTTGCGCGTTGCTAACTTCATAAAAATCGTTATTAAGCTGAGGCTTTTAATAACAAGGAAAGTTCTTTCATAGACGATACGCGAAAATCTGGAAAACGGTACCATTGTAAGTATTATACTTCTCGAAGTTGTCTTGAAGTTTTGTCCTAAATTGCCTATTTTATTAGTTCCATTGCCATTCAGGCTATAATTGTCACTAACCGCCCGCTAAGATGGCATTAAATTCCTGCCAGCATGCTCAGAAAATACACAAAATTGCGTACCACCATGATAAAGACAACCATAGATCGCATGTTTACTTTTAGCCTTGCGCTAAATTCCGACGCTCTGACACATTCTTCCTTTACTGCCGTAAGCTAGGTTTTAACGTACTATTGTGAACTAATCGCTAATTTAACGTAACTCGAGCGTTGCTATGACACAAATTGTATAATTCTTTCTGACCTCGCTTTCACGTCAATATAGTGGAATTGTTACGTTGGTACTCCACTCACGCTACGAAAATTCATCACGACATTTTCCTTAACGGAAGTTGGTAATAAATTTCTAAGAAACTCATTTATACTGTTAATATTACTTTTGTAAGATGTCATCGCCTATTGCAATTGTTATTGGAGGCTTTTTCGCTTTATTAAGATTAGATGTATTTTTATGGAGATTAGAGAATAAATTGGTTGATTTACGGCCGCTCTTGCCTCTCTTCGCTCTTTGCTCTTCTTTTGTTGTCGTTTTAACTTCTTATTCAATTCTTATTCTTTTTTAGTATTGAAGTGTTGTTACAGTGCTTGTACCACATTATTGCTGAACATTAAGCTGTTGTGTGACGTTTCTATCGTGTTCTATTTTAAAGTTTATATGAAAACTGTCATCATTCAGTCACTGTTGTTTCACCTTTTTTTTATCATCGTAGCTCGTTACACTTATTGTAAAAAAAAAGCTACTTAGCAACTACTTCTACATCGAAGGTGTGACGTAACGCCAGCTAAAACAGCAGTTGAAGTAAGGTATTAGCGGACTCATTGTCTCGGTATTAACATCCTCCGTTTAAACTAGTATAGAGTCATTAACCTCGTGTTTGTTAGGATTCAATTAGGTATGTCATATTTACTTCTCTCGGCAAATACTCTTGAACTCAATTTCTGTTTGTAGAGGAACTGAAAGCAATTTCGTTGAAAGCCGCCACGCCGAACGACGCACATCTACATATGGTAATGGATGCACGCAGCTTAGTACGCCTAGCGACAAAAGTGCCGGAAAAACAACTTTAATATTATTTTTAACGCAACATACGACCTTTTTGTTGATTCAAGAGATCTGGATGCAATATGTTCAGTGCGATAGTATTTAAAAGACCTTCGGGTCTGCTGTCTCACTCACTCTTATGGGTTTGTTAATTGAATCAGCCGATGGTAGGTACCCGAAACCCGAATGTTGTTCTAGGAGCTCACGGGCTGTGTCTATAGGTATCAAATTTCAAGGCATCCCGCTAGCGGGTAGCAGTTAAAATCGACTTGTAGAATATCTATATAATTATGTAACTAAGAGGTAAAATAAATAAATAATAATGACAATACAAAAATCTCGTAGTTCTAGTGACCCAGCCAGGATCGCCTCTGCAGGAGGGAACTCTTCAACGGTTGGTTGACTTGAAATTTGGTAAACACGCGTTATGTAGGACGGATTACAATTCAAGTACAGTCAGATAAAAGTAGAGTCAGCAAAAATAGCTTTTATTAAAAATGAAACTTTTGACAGAAACTTATTCTAATCTATACTTACAAATCTTTTATAAGTTAACTTTGTGTATTTATTTTGATGTTGGAAGTAATCTTTCTCTGCGACTAATAAACTGACAAAAAAAAAGAAGCAGAACGCTACCATTAACTATCCCCGATCAATAAAGGCAACTTTTATCCCGGGACAGGCTAAAGTTGGAGGAAGCAGATGAATTTCTTGGAACAGTTACTTGAACATTACGTATATCTACTCCATGGCAACTAAAACTTTTAAATAGAAACCACAAGAATATAAATATTCGAACATCAAAGCAAATTCTAAAGATAACAAAAGGATCGCAACTTACCCTATCGCTTAAGAATAAAGCAAGTTAAGGTATTTTATGCTCGTTTTGTTTGATCCTTCGAACCTTCACTTTCGGCGCTGAATGTACAGCCATAGACACGTTATGTAAAAACTATACGAGGTCAACATGGACATAATAAACTAGACAAACAACGATTATGTTGTTATTTAAAAAACATACACAAATTGCTTACAAAAACCAATTTAAATGTGGGACACTACTTAAATAGGTTTAGAGTAGATTTAGGTTAATTTTGTTAGTATGTTGTTGTTATTTTTATCTTATTTCATAATGATGTAATAATTGTTTTTATGGAATATTTAGATGGCTTTTTGAGTAACGTTACCTAATCATTCATAAGAACCATTGATCTAGGATTCATTTTGTTGATTGTATAAACTCCTATTTGCGCCCGAAACCTTACAGGATCTTATGTAAATGACCTTAGAGTTTACATACGAGCTCACGACTCACGGGTGAGACTGGCCGTACCTTCCCGAAGGTACTTACCTACACGTAAAAATACGCATAGGCCCGCAGTGGCGTTCGCAGTCAAAACTGGGGACCTTGAGGCCCCGCCCTCCCTCGCCCCCGCCCACCCCTTCAACCTTTACTCCAGCCTTACTCGTATTTTCTTTATCAAAGCAGCTAATTGTGTGTTCTCTTCACTTCTTCCTAACGCGCTTAAAACAATAGATTAGATAGTAAATTCCTCCGTAACATCGTGCCAGTGCTAATCCGATACAGTTCTTTTTTCTTCTGTTCTAGAAGTAGTCCTTAAATATTCGGTAACAGACTATAAAATGTTGCTTTTAGGAAATAACAAACTACAGTTTTGTTTCAAACATACAAATGGATGGTTTTTTTCTACGGAAAACTTTTATTAAATTAAGTACTTTTGACAGAATGGCGTTAGTCAAAATCTACTTTAAGTATTTCCGAGCATGTTTACCTATAAAAACCTCTTTATAAAAACCTTTCCTGGACTTCTAAAAATATTGAAAAAAACACGAATTGGTCTAGAGAATAGTCTAGAGAGTAGAATAATAAAGACATCAAATCCTTTATTATTCATGTATGTATGTATTTCTTATGTGTTCCTCATAGCAGCTTGCCTAGGCACCGACTCCTACTCATTCCACTTCGTAATAAGGGTAATTGATGTTTCTGCGTGTGGCTGTTCTTTTTTAATTTGTGCTAAGAATATTGTTTGTCAGGTTAAAGTAAATAGAAACTCCGGCTCCGTGTATACGCCTACACATTTGTACCAGTTTATTATTAACTTCTCGTTTGTCCCAAATACGAAATTAACTTACCCAATTCCAGAGTCAAACAACCACGCATTTATTCTCTCTTATTTAAGAGAAACATTATCAAAGATAGAATCTGATGACCGTGGAAAACTAATTGCCACATCGTGAGAGCCCAATTGATTAATTGACTCATTTGTCTCTTCAGGGGGGTCTTAATGCGATTCAATTCCGATTCAGTTCAGGTTCGCTCGCTGTCAGATCCATACTAAAAATGACAGCTAAAACCTGAACTGAGTTGGAATTGAATCGCATTAAGACGTCATGGTAAGGCCCCATTCGCTTCAACATACTTGTTTTTTATACTTTAATGTAAAAAGTGGGGTATTGTAAGTTCGACCGCTATGTGCGTGTCTGTCTGATTGAAGTACCGCTGCTCGTAAACCGATTTGGATGGGGTTTTTTATTTGAAAGCATTTTTACAGCGGCTTAAACAATTTTCATTATTATAGACTATTTCATATTAAGTATCGGTCAAATCCTATTGCCGCATAATTAGATGTGTTGACCAGTGTCGATCCTCCGTCAAGGTCACGCAGTCCAGCGTTATTAAGCCCGGAACAATGGAACTCTATTCTTTCCAATTCCTATAGCCTCCTTTGTTACTTATCTGGTACATAATTACGGAACATTCCGTGCATTGCCTGTTTTTGCGGCGACACAGTTGCTGCGATGCGGCACGGTTGAAACTAGGTCATTCGGCTTCCTAGAACAGGTGCACTATGCACCGTGCACTGTGCACCGTGAATTTGACGGCTTTTTTATGAGTGAAACAAAGCGAAACAAAGGTTTTGCACAATGTAGGTGACGTTAATGTTGACACCATCGATAAGTGTCATTTTTACCCTTACAGAACTAAAAACTAGGACAGATCTGACATAAAATTATTATTTCCATTACCTTCCTACATATTTTATCCTAATTGGAATATCCGTATTACCGTTTACAGTACAAAACTAAATCGTGTTGTTTCTTTACAACAACGAGACGACATCTGTCTAAAAAGCCAATGGGGTTGTAAAAGATGGAAACGAGCATGGCGCGTCTTGCCAAAGATTACTTATGTACAAGCGCTTTCCTTACATTTCACAGGTTTTCTATCTCTGTCATACATCATACTGTAAAAAGGATTACCTGTTAATATTCTTAAGCCCACGAGTGTCAAAGGTTACCCCTACAGCTCACAAGTTGAACTTTCATTCTGAGTGACATCAAAAGTCTGCTATTACTAATTGTGTTTCTGAGTACAACTGTTTAACGCTCATTCAAATCTGTAGGTATAGAAACACAACCAAATAGATAAAATATATGATAACATATAACGAGACGCAATACTGTCAGTTGTGATCTACAACAAAGGCCTTTAAATTCCGATCTATCTGTGAAACAAATCCATAGCACAGATATCCAATATCACGGGAATAAAAACTAGTGTGGGTGGCATCTACATAAATAGACTGGCTCTTATGGCATTACCTCGCGCCAAGGCGGGGATTTCACTCGGAACGCCACAATAGCACACTAGAGGCTCTCTCGACGCCTTAAAACAAAGCTGGAGACGAAAATAGTGTATAATCGAGATTGCCAAGCGGCTTGGCGCCGCGCTGACTTGTATCCCCGTGGCTGCTTGCTGCTTCCCGGTCGAGTGAGACACGGTTTTGACCTGATTTTTATGTAAATTAAATTGTGACCGCTAAGAAGATGTCTTGTTGAACATTGCTGGCGTAACGAAACTCTAGTTCTAAATAAATTATGGCAGGATCAGTAAAACAAAAATTAGGTGAATATTATATAATTACTATGATGTTGTATGTATTGTACCTACATCCTATACTCTGACATGCCCTTCTTAAGTAGTCGTAATAGAAACAATAAAACATTTAGGTTTTACAATTTATTTATTTTTGAGGCCTTTTACAACATCATTCTTGTCAATAGAAGACGGGAGAATAAATTAACACATCACCGGTTCTACTGGTGCCATCTTTGACTGAAAAACAAATTGCTTGTCTAAATTTCGCTTACCTACTACGGACATTGGTAAGCCAGATTAAAGATTAAAATACCTACTAAATACTTACATTGTGCCTATATAATTCAACATTATATAGGTAATAATAGCTTAGTACATCCAATAAGGTCAGTCTTCAAAGGTCACGGGAGTTTTTAAATGCATCGTAAATATAGGTTTCGGTTATAAATATCAGGCGATTTATGAATTCTAAATAACTGGTGGCTACTAATAGCCATATGTTTTGTAAAAAGCTCATTAGAAGTTAAGAACCGTTAGGTAGGTTTTTTTTATGTGATTTCAAAGTAGTGTGCGAACAATAGGGTATATTCATGATTTATCGTGGCTATCATTAAACGCTCATTTTATGTAGTAAACAAAAAAAAATAGTTTTCAAAACAAAATAACAATTTAGTAAAATACGAGATGATGTCAATTCCATTACATAAGCTAAAGACATCAAATATTTGTCTCTATCTCTTTCTAGAAAAACGGAATTTTAATATCGATTTTAAGTGGGCGTTAATAGTGACAAATGATGTCACATGTCATAACGGATCTTTTTCTAATCGCTGACTAGTTAGTAGTTTAAAACTCTTATATTTTCCGTATTTCTTGACCGATATTACTTTTAATTTCACTTTTTGTCATCTCTTTTTAGATATTTTCATATTTTGTCAAGAAATGTGTTATTTTTTTTAATGTATATTCCCTATTTGCCTTATCGGACGATCATTTGAAAACATCTCAAAAGTATAATCTTGTCCGTTAGTGCCCTGCTTTAGTGAACAAACCATATCTGTGTGGTTAGACAAAGGCACGTTCGACTATCGATAACGCTAAGAGAACGGAATGAAATAGTATGGAATTCCACGAACTTACGAAAAACCACGTGATCTAGCGGAACAAAACACTACTGGCAAGCGTGTCTACATCGATAGGCTGGCGCATGTCCCTTGTCTAGTCACGCTGTCATTACCACAGAGCACGAGTTTACAAACTTTTTCCCTTACCGGTCTCATACGTGCCGTTACCACACTTTATCACAATATGCTTGGCATCTCTTTCTATACTGTAACTGTATCTTAAGATAAATTATATCTTTAATTTTATCGAACCAATAAATTCATTGAATGCTAAATTAAATAATTTATGTGATTATAATCGACAGGTCAAGCTACTAGTAAACACAATATTTCACATATTTCTGATGTGGAAAATTTTATTGAACACTCGAAATTGAATGAGGAAATGACCTCGCTATAACCAATGAAGAGGGTTCAAAGTTCGACAGTATATTTAGATTTAT
The DNA here is from genome assembly GCA_949127965.1 of Pandemis corylana. NCBI lineage: Eukaryota > Metazoa > Arthropoda > Insecta > Lepidoptera > Tortricidae > Pandemis > Pandemis corylana. Next base: position 5,836,584 of record OX421866.1, on the reverse strand, counting down.
GTTTAGTGAGAAATAAAGCATATTTTGCTGCCTTAACATTACTGTAACTTTACTTTACCGTGTACCCGGAGACTTAGGGCCAGAGTACTTACTAACACCACTAAATATCTTTGAATATACTACCAAGGTATATGTACAAAGGCTGCTATCGGGGGCACCAACTGTGTGGCTTTTGTGAGTATTTTGAGAAAAGCTAGGCAGTCTCGCGCAACGAAAGTCACACACGCGCATTTAGGGAAGTGCACGCATCACGCGCATGCAGTAGTAATATATCTTTAGCATGAGGTGTACCATAGGTAGTACTTTGAACTTAGCTTAAAGAATGGACTGCTAACTAGTGTATACTCTACCATCGATCCGTTTAGCACCGGCGGCACGGGTCAATTCGCGGCGAGCTATCTAGCGAAACGTTGACCGGGTTGCCGCCGATCGATCCCGCGCGATCGCTCGAACACGAGTGTAGGCCCTGCCTTAAGCCATGTATATGAGCCCGCCTTAGGTACTACCAGTAGGTAGTGCAGCGCAGATCAAAACAGACGGGGTCTGTCTCGTATAAGTTTGTATATTTTTTTAACGTGAGATAGTTATTCATAAAGGATGTTTTACACCAAACGCCTCCCATTGCATCGGATCGGAAGTGTTAATTGTATCGGTGTAATTCCGAAAGAGACTCCAAAAATAAAACACAAACTCGCTACATAACGTATTGTTCTTGAGTGAGAGAACATTAACAGTCAAGGATATTTTGTCTCATTTTAATTTAAGATTATATGACAAGATGACTCTGGCGAAACATGCTAGTAGTCGTATTAGTAAACTAATTTTAGCTACCAGACAAGCAACCAAGGCATTGATATTTTGTACATCGATATAAAAATCATTTCGAGTCGAGTGGCGCCTTGCAACGTGAAGCGTCATTTGCTTTGAGATATTCTCATGTACCATACTCGTATTTAACTATGGGTTCTTAGTATATAACAAAAGTTCAAATATAATAAATTATGATAAACATAAGTTTAATATTTACACAATGTGATCTTGTTCCTGTGACTTAACAAAGTGGGTGTTTCAAATTGATTGACTCTGCGTAGATAGGACCCAAATAAAACAACATCAATACGAAAGAAAAACAAATGACTTCTAGTATATGTCACTTCTGAATGTTCTGTTGGTTTATCAATTTGATTTGACACGACGAAGTTGACTCGGTTACCTCCTTCGGGGGTGTCAGGCGCGACACGCTGTAAAGGATCGTGCTAAATTACATATTCGGTATCACCAGACGGAAATCCAAAGACAAGAGAGCTATGCTAGGAGTAGTAACACCCTGAGCAATTCACTGGGGTATATGGCTAAAATAAGTAAAAAAATAATTTTTCGTAAATACGTGTAAAAAACGAATTTTTAATAAGTTTTTTAGAATGTTGTGCGTGTCTGAAATTATTTGTGACAGGTAGGTACTAGCCATATGTAGTAACTGTAACATAGTATAAACTTTTTTTTATTAAAATAATAAGTACCTATATGCTTTTTGGTATTCCTTAGCTTCTATGCCTACGATTACACCCCAGTGAGTTACCTTCCGGAATGTTTGTTACACCCTGTACATAGACAATTAATAACTTTGAGTTGTATAACAAGAAAAGACGACCAAATTAAAATACCCGCACTTACCGGAGCGGCTCCCGGGAGCGATGCTAAGAGGAAAAAGGCGGAGCGGAGTGACAGCGAGTGAATTTTTCTGCAGTTAATTTAATCTCTCGATATAACTTAACCTCTATAGTGTTTACAAGCTTTATTTATCTTGCAATGTGGGTACATATTAAAATACATAAAGTTTGAAATGTATAATGGGTTAAAATACATAATGGTTCAAAATATATAACGCAATTTTCTGTAAAACTATTAGCTAAATGAACCTTTTTGATATCGTAATCTAGGTTGGTCGTAATTGGTTTATGTTAGGTTAGGTTTGTTTTATAACAATCCTGTTAATTTGTAACTTTCTGAGAAAATCGCATTATATATTATAAACCATTATGTATTTTAACCCATTATACATTTTAAACTTTATGTATTTTAATACGTACCCTTGCAATGTATTTTTGTTTGAGTCAAACTTTATAGCGATGTTTGGCACACTTTTAGCAGTCGGTTTCATTTGTTTGATGGATGACAATGCGTGTACAGACAAGAAAAAGTTTAGTCAGCAAAAAAAGCTTGTATAAAATAAAATAAAATATTTTATGAATAGTTATTTAATAGCCTGGGTAGCCTGAAAATCATTTAACTTTTCATGTTGTTACAATAGTATTTTGAGTGTTAACACCGAAATAAATTTCTAAACGACACTGAAAATTAGAACACAGAAAAATCCGAAAGGTAAAGCTATTGCCGGGAATCGAACCCGAATCCTCATTCCGTGACTACACCACCCATAGCAGGCGGGTAAGCCTTCGAATTTTTCTATCTGTTACTAGCTGTCACGTGACCTTGTTACTAGTGAATTTTTGTCGCTAACCGTCATGTTTGAATGATGTGTCTGTATGACACTTTATAAGGTTATTAAAGGAAATTAATATTGAAGGAGATATATTGGAGTTGGACATTGTAAATCTGGTTTTAGTTACCCATTTACTTAGTTTAATCTCAAAAGATAATCAATCGCATTCTTGAAGTTCCGTTGAAGTTTCTTTAATTCTGTCTGACGTCAACATATTAGGTACTTTGACACACGACGACTTTTTTGTAGCTATTGTAGGTGCATTGTAGGTATCCTATTGAAAAAGGAAGGCTATTTCAGTTCATTTAATATCCGTTATAACCATTTGTTGTGTTCAATTTAGTGGTTATTGCACTCTTTTACCTATTTATTTTACTCTTTATATGACTGTATTAACCGAAGAAAGTATGTAATGAATCTATACCCAAGTAGGTATCTATGTATATTTGTGCATGCCGAAGTTAAATTACTCGAAGATTCAATATGATACCCAAATATATCTCCAGTCATACACGTAGTTTACATTTTTAAATGTCAAAGGTAAATAATGAAAAGATTACTTTTTAAAATGCCAATTAAAAGTTACAAAAAATGGTATTCACGCGAAAAGCACGATCTATAAGTATAAGTAACCAAAAAGTAAATGGTAGCATGAGTGCTTTTCAATAGGACTTTGTGCCCTTCTTTTGTACGTTTTGCGTACGAAAAGTTCGTTTTTGCGCACTAGTGCGATTTACTTTTCTATTTTTTTTAATTTGTACTTGTTCCAATTCACGACAACTTACCGAAGACTTATTATAAGTAATGTTAGTTTGTACCAAGATGTAATAAAACGAAATATTGAGATTTTATATTTTACTAGCTTTTGCCCGCGACTTCGTCCGCGCAGATAACGTCAGAGTGACGACATATATATATATTTTTTAATAAAAAGTATCCTATGTTACTTTTAATACCTCCAAGAACATGTGTACAAAATTTCATGATGATCGGTTGAGTAGTTTTCGCGTGCATGAAAGCGTAACAAACAAACTTACATTCGCATTTATAATATTAGTAGGATTACTAGCCTTTTCATCATTATTTTTAAATATTGAATTCGTAAAAACAGTTCATATTAAAGTGTTTGAATGGTTAGGGTGTTTAGGGCCGACAACGCACTGGCATCGGGTAAAGCGCTGCGGGTGTCTATGGACAGTGGTGATCATTTAACATCAGGTGACCCACTAGTTCGTTTCTCTGGCCTCTCTAACATAAAAAAAAATGAATTGGGTTCTGCAGACCCATTAGCGACTACTCAAGTGTTAAAACTGTTTCGTACCTACAACTCACAGGCCTTACATACTTTTTTTGCAAGAAAAATTAATAAGGCAAAGGCACCCATTTCCGCTGCAGGTGAAATCACTGCATTTGTTGGCTAAATTATTTTTCGTCTATGTCTGGCAAACGTAAATAGCAATATATACATAAATCACGTCTTAATCCTTTACGGGGTAGACAGAGCCTAAGGTAACAAGACCTATAGGCCATGTTTAGCCTGATTGTGGGTTGGTCACCAATGTGACAGATAAAGAATTACATAATGTTAAAGTAAAGCCAGTTTAACAACCATTTATGGATAAGAGGTTTCATCTACAACGGGAACCGATTCGTGTCTTGTTAGCACCATGTCGGTAAAGATTCAAGATTACCGATAACGTAAACCTAATGACGGGTTTAATTGATAAGATAATATTTGGAATTTTGAAGTAGATTTGTACATAGTACATTACATTTGAATTAATAGATATAGCGGTCATGAGCCACATGACATTAATATTCTACGGCGCAATAAATAGGTAAGAAAAATATGAAAATAAAACTGTCATTTTACAATCGCGGTCCATATATCACCAATTCGTCAATTGTTGGTAACAAGCGACAATTCTGTTTATTACAAACTCGACAAGAATCTACACCGGTTGACTAAATATTGTCTACGCATTGCATTTCGAATTGTCACTTATCATCAACAATTGTCTAGGCTTTTGGTTTTTTGACAGATTTTTAAAACCTAGAGGTCGTTTCAAGAACTACGGCTCACTTCTTAGAGTCTGTAGCTAAGTATATATTCTTCAAACGTCTAGTGTTGTAAACGTGCACACTCAAATAAAAGCGGGACATTTTGTATTTTTACGACTGGTGGTTACGTGTGGGAAACTTAAGTCTATAAGTTATCGTTAAAGCTAAGACCAATGCAATGGGTGAAATGTACTTGCAACTCTTCAAATTGTGTGACCTTCCAAAGTGGTGAAAAATGCTGAATTTAAAATACTAGTAGAGCAGATGAAAATTACCTACAGTAATTAGAAAATCTTGCCAATTAGTCTTAAGTTTATTTGAACTGTAGTTTTGTAGCATAGATTTTAACAGTCTCCGAATGGTATTTTCGAGAGATGTGAGTCCAATAATTGGTACCAATGTGCTTTCAATTTTGCTAAAACAAAATATCACGTGCTCGTGTTTTTGTTAAGCTTATCAACAAGGAAACTATGAAATCATTTATCAGTTATCGTGAATTCCAACAAAAGTATTCGTTTTAGAGAATTTGTTTTGCTGTATTTAGTTTGTAAAGTAATATTATAATTATTATAAGTCGTTACTAGGCTGCCTAGTAAGTAGTATGACAACCAGAAGGAGGAGGTAGATTGGGCAGGTAATTTACCAAGTATGGAAAAATGACTTCGGTAAAAATCGTTTTCGAGATATTTCTAGTTGTAATTTCATTTTTTCTTCTTCTATAATTGATTATGGGCAAGCTGTGATCTCTCTTGGTGAATAAATGTCTGTTTAATTTTTTGATACCTACTTTCGGCTCTGTCTTCCCCGTCAGGGATAAAGACGTGATTTAAGTAGTTAGGTATGTACGTATGTATTATTTTTTTGAAAATGTTGAGCACTTTAGGACGTTACAAATGCTTTTTTATTTCAAACTAGGTGTCCCCCGCGGCTTTGCCCCAGTTTCATTTTTTTATATAATTTTTTTTCTCCATAAAAACATTTCATGGATTTCTATTTATTTGTATAGATGACAAAGTTCTAAGCAAGCTCAACATTTTCATAGGCCGACTGTACGTCAAATATTATAATTATATTAACTTGGATCGTCATACAGATACGTAGCTGTAGGCCGATAAGTATGACTTAACAACTCACAACATTGTGGATTTAAAATATCTGTGTCATCGGAGTGCGAAATAAATTAGCCTGCAGGTATTGTCATGCATGATATGGATTAATTTTAATACATGATTAAGTACTTATACTTATTATTAAAAATATCAGTAAAATAGTTTTTACTTTCCTACACCACAATTTTACTTTACAATATTTTACAATTGATGTGATGGAGAAACAAAGCAAACTATCCATTAATCGTACATTAAACTAAAGGGCAAAGAAATCAGACATGAGGAAAAACTAATAAATTTCTTAATTAAAGTTAATCTCTCTACTGCGCCGTCCGTGTCTATTGCTACTCCATTAAAAATACAATTACGGTAATCTCGAGCTTAGAATAGTTCCTTATGTCTACCCCGTAAGGGATAAAGACGTGATTTATGTCTGTATGTTTGCTTGTATTAATGACTTTATGAATTAATTTAAACAACAACGATTCAAATGAATAAAACATTTTGTCAAGTCCATCAGTCTAATTAATGTCGGTAGATAGGGTTGTGTTACACTCGCGGTATTAGGTTCATCTTGAAACCACCTAGCGGTGCCAGCACGAGTCTGTTGGGGTTGTAGGTGAAGTTCCTGAGAGTATGCGCGGTGGGCTCCATTCGGAACTTCTGCAGCAGCCTCACGACGCACACGCGACTCTGCACCTTAGCGAACCGCATGCCGATGCAGTTTCGGGGTCCGATGCCGAAGGGCAGATACACGGCCGAATGCCTATTGGCTTCATTTTCTGGTTTGAACCTATCGGGGTCAAACTTCGACGGGTTAGGCCAGTACTTGGGGTCATTATGAATACCGTTGACAGAGACAAGAACTGTTTGGCCTTTCTTTAGTGTAATATCAGTACCCGGAATCTTGTAATCTGCCTGTACGTTTCGCTGAAGTGGATCCACAATGGGATACATGCGAAGTGTCTCATCAAAAATGTTCTCCATATAAGGCATCTCCTTAAGAGCGTCGTAAGTCAGTTTGCCATGATGCCTCTCTAATACTTCATTAATTTCCGCTAATGCCTTATCTTGCACGTCTGGGTTGAGTGCAAGTTGGTACAGCATGTAGCCCATAGTAGAAGCGGTAGTTTCATATCCTGCGGCGTAAAAGACAAATGCCTGTGCCGCTATTACACTTTCTGTCAGTTCTAGAGTTCTTTCTTTATCATCTTCAGACCGTTTGGTTCCGACCACATGCTTTTGTTGCCGAAGCTCAAGGATTAGATCCATAAAATCTTTTCTATTTGTCGGCATCCCTTTTCTTGCAGTCAACACCTGGTCGACGAGATTGAAGAAAAATGATTTCACCTCAGCAGGAAAAATTGACCCGCCGAACGTCTTCAATATTCCGGGATACATCATGTCCAATTCATGAGAAAAGTTAGCTGAGAACATCTTACGATCAATTCTCTTCAGTGTCTCCATCATGTCGCTATCCACTGTGGTATCGATATCCAGACCAAAGGCACAGGCGGATATCGTAGACATAGTGAATTTTTGGACTAGAGAGTAAATCTCTTGTTCCGGGTTCTTACGAGTAATTTGTTCAACATGCTGAATGAAATTATCAGCGCGGTCTGTGATCAAATGCAACATGTTATTCAATTTACCTGAGGTAAAAATGGGAGTAAATCTGTTTCTCAGAACCCTCCAAGTATCTCCGTCAGCGTGGAACAGGTTAGCGCCGAGTCCTTCCTTACTGAACTCCACCCCGCGATCGGAGAACATGTCAAAATCTTTGATCATCACTTGCTTCACCAGATCCGGATCACGAATTAAGAGATTCGGTGTAGTCATTCTGTACACTCCGACAACTTTTTCGTTTGGGTACTGATTGTAAATGTTTCTCATGATTATCATTATGGGAGTTTTACGTAATGCTGCGTGAGAAATGTTACCGAACATCGTAACTGGTGTCGGACCCGCGACGTTTCTGTCTCTCCAATAGTTAAAAGTTCTATTGAAATAATAGTACAAGCTATAGGCAATAGTTGCCAGTGCCACTAATACGTACACATAAGCCATTTTTGTTGATGGCTCTTCAGATGCTCGAGTTAAACTGAATTCCCAACAATTGGTAGCTTACTTATATCATCTACGGTTTATTTAGTCCGTTATCAAGCGTAGATCGTCATGCTTAGTTGTTATTGATGACATGTAGAAATGAAATAATTAAGCGTATGTATGTATGTAAGCGTGTGTAATTTTAAGATACCGTATCACCGACTTATTATGTTTAATTATGTCGTTTTGTTTACCTATTCCAGGGCGTATCAAGTCTTACGTGACTGTTCATTTTCTCGTTTTAACAATATATTTGTTTCCATCCAAAATTATGGTCGGTCCGGTTCACTCAGCTCGTGTACAGGGCGGACAACCCTTCACCTGCGGATAGAGAGCTCTTAGGATGTTCTAAAAATAAAATATAATGAGAGAGTAGTTCTTAGCATTTCATTTGGGAAAAATGACATGGGTAGTTGCAGGTATTCTTGAATGCTTAAAATTCCAGTTAGCACATCGTTTGTTTGTAGTAGCTTTGATTGAGAATGAACTCGTAGGGTCGGAACCGCGTTAGCGTCTTGTGTAGTGTCGGCAATAGTTAGGTCTGGTTGGTGTTAGTTAGTGCGTGTGAAGCGGATATGTGTCCCACAAACGTAGGTCTAATGTCTTGCACGTGTGGTTGGCGAGTAGCAAGGTACCTACTTGCTTTTTGTTCATAAGTATGAACTTCTGCAAATTAAGTTACGTCTGATTCAATCCGTTTTTTGCTTTAAAACTAACACCTTTGTTTGAATATTCTCCTGTTCTTGGTTTTTTTAATGAACTAAGTAAGCATGACCACTTTAGATGGTGTGCAGGTTTTCTTTGTAATTTTTTCGAATAAAATGCTTATTCGAAGTTTTTGAACTGTGGCATTACAAACTTTATTTTTCAGTAATATTGCGTGTAACCAAAAATGTACAGCTTTTTTCATCATTATGTATTCCAAGTTGGATTGTCATACTGATAGATGTTGGCTGATAAGTATGACTTAACAGCTCGTAACGTTGCCGATTTAAAATGCCTGCATCATCCAAGTGTGAGATAAATTAAGTCGTGTTGGTAATGATATTGTATAATCTAATTACTTAGTAACATTGTGTGATTCATCACTTATTTTTAAAACTTTAAAAAAATATTTTTTTTTTCTCTTAAGGAAGTACTTACATTACAATTTTAAAATAATTATAATGAACTTGTAATATATTTACATAATTTTATAAATACTATGTAATAAATATAACAGCAAATATTACAAAGTGCTGTTGAGTAGAACTTATATGCACAGGAAGAATCATTGGTACACAAAAGAAGACAAGACAGTACAGAATAGAGAATGACACGAAATACTGTTCTGTAGAATTTTGATTGTGTCGACGAATTAGTAAAATTTTTTTTTGTTTGTGTTTACAAAAAAATCTTATTTAATAGGAGTTACGATAGTTTTAAATCTACCCACAAGTATAAGTATGAGTACCTAGTATTTTTCCAACATTGTGTAGAACTGAAAAATGGCTGACTCGTCAATAGGTAGAGCATAGATACAAATAAGTTCCAGCAGCTAGTTTCAATTCTTTCGTCATATCGTAGGTACCTGGTATTATTTGCATCGGGCGAATTTCCCGAGGTGCTCGGTCCGCGGTATCGATCCAGAGTTTGTTCACCCCGCGGCTACTGCTACCTCTAACTCGGAATTATAAACAGACATTACCAACGATCTTTATAACGGTGTCTATGAACTGTTTGAAATAGACGAGACGTAATCTAAAGTTGCTTGAATTCTAATAAACATTGGATTCTATTTAATACACAATTTGCGTCACGTTTCCGAGGTTGTTTAAGTAAAGCTCAAATTAGCCTCATTGTCGCAGTCAGAACGTATTTAAAAAAAAAGGAATGTAGGTACTGATGTGGATGATGCTTTTTCATATTTCATTTCGCTTTCAGCCACTCAGCATCTATTGAAATCTTGCAGATAGAGCTTTACGTTGTCATTGTGGGGCGTTTCACGTTCAGACAAAGCGGGAAACGACAGACTCGCCTCAGCCAGCTGTGAATGGCTTCCAGACTCTCGGCCAGATAATGATGCCCAGAACATTCTAAATAGAAAACGAAGATAGTCGTTTTAAGAATCGGTTTAGATATCTGCTACTTTATGTTAAGGCTTCCTCGTTATAGCGTTCTTACATCTAGATCTAAGAGTACGCTCATAAGGCCTGGGCATCTGAACCATGGCGATGTTTTGTTTTTTTTCTAAAATCAAGATATATTGCAGTGACACTGATGTTTCCAGTGTGAAGTTATTAACCCCCAGCTATTTTCCATGGTTAATTTCGATGACTAAACAGTAACCGTCTAGCCAGTCGGAGTGTTAAAATGACAGTAAGAAAATTAAGATCCTGAATACAAAATAAATAGGTACCTACTTACAAATTGTTTTAGTCAGCACTGTTCTTGGATTTCCTTAGACTTTTCGGATAGGCAGGAAGGTAGGGCAAGGTGAGCGTCCAGATAGCCTCGGAGCATCCAAAAGGGGTTAAGACTTTAACGGCGATCTGCTCCGAGACAACATAGTGATTTGATACAGCAGATGGAAGAAGAGCGGAATGTTGGCAGCATTCAAATAAGTAGATCACAGGAAATCTTTATTTTATAGCGGTTCTTCTTCGAGTCAGAAAAAATCGGCTTGCGAGTTGCCAAATAATCGATCTGACAGGAAAACAAAAGCTACCATGAGGTTGGATTTCTCAATTTAGTTATTTTTGTAAGCGGCCAGTAGCGCAACTTGCGCGTCATGGAGTTTCACCATGCTACGCGGCAGATCTGGGGCCATACCCGTCTTACTGCGATTCAATTCCGAACCAAAGTTGGATCAATCGCTGTCTGATCCATACTAAAAGTGTCAAAAATGACAGCTAAAAATCGGAATTGAATCGCATTAAGACGTCATGTTAAGACCCCGGTAGGTACCGCTTAATATCGCTTGAGAACTAATTCACCAATGACAATGTTTGAGATCCGTCTTTTGTATTCGTACCTAGTTTGTTATAAGGCCTTCTTGATCTGTTACATGTCGGTCAACGATCGATTTTTGGCAATACCATATTTAAATACTTATCAAGCAACAAAAAAACGTGGCAACTTTGATGCTAAATTTGATAAGAATTAAAAGTGGCCACGTGAAATCAAATCGAAAAGTCATTGATACATTGTTATCACATCCATTAAAAATTATGTAAATAGTTAAATTAATTGGATGTTTTTCGGCCATGTCACGCTTAATCTTGCAAGTAATGGCCAGGACCATAATATGCATACTTTGTGTGAAAACACAGTTGATTACACAATTTGCCAGTCATGTGTATAACTATGAATACTATATGTCATTTACACATTCTGTTGTCTCATACTCATTAATATTGTTTTATCGCGTTTGAAATACATGTTTCCGTTTGCTTATCACTATGGGTAAGGAATGAGATATTTTTTTGGAGTACCTATTGATTTTATAGCGTATCAACTTCTCAGAAGATCAAATCATTGCTTCTGTTGTCAGAGAGACAACAACATAATAACTTGAAATTGCTTCTTCATTGGGCGGTTCAAAATATTAGATAGTGCCAATACTTAATATATCATAGTAAATATGATTGTGATTGTACCTAAAAATCCTAAAATACCGCAACAAAAAATTGAAAATACACGTTTATCCGTGAAACGTCCTTGAAGTAAGGAACGTAGATTTTGTTTTAGTTTGCATTCGAGTAGCCCTGTAAGCAAGGTGTTTAGTGTTAAATTCTCTCGTATACCGAGAACAACACTATTAGTGAGCAAGTACCATGTATCTACGTGCCTACGAATTCTGAGCAAGAGATAAAAAATACTGGTGATATGATAATATGTGGTAGCTATGTGATAAAACAATAAATAGGTATGGAATAATCATTGCCATTCTGCGTAGTTAATCAAATTGCCGCTATGATCGTAGTATGTTATTAATGTTACACTAGTTGATGCCCACGTCTTGGTTCGCGTGGACTTCACTTTTAAGCAAGTGATAAATTTTGGACTTTTACTAGCGGTATAATTTTCCCGACATTAGATTTTGGTAATAAAGGCCTATTCGTACCTGAGTAAAAAAAGGCATGAAAATCTTTTCAGTTCATCCTAGATAGACAATTGTCCGTCTCTCACGGACAACAAATTCATAACCTTTGAGATGTATTCTGTCAGTATTTCTAATAGGTACCCCAGAGCATTATTTTTCAAATCTTCAATTTAAAAGAACAGATTTTTTCTCGCTACTTTGTTAACCGAGTTGTTTATTATATGTATACAGTTATATAAGATAAAGATATATATTGTAACGATTGTTGGCAAACAATAATATTACAGTATATAGTAATGACTATGCAGTAATGACCGCCTTTAAGTCCGAGATTCGCAGCGTCATGTTTGTATCAATAATTGCCCGCAGTGACTTTTGGAGTTGCTGGTTACTATGTTGTACCTATTATCAGTCATGAGCATGACGTTGTTTATTTACGAGGCGAAAATGTGGTTTATCTTATATTTCACCATTGATTTGTGTATAAAATGACATTAAATAAAATTCGCAAATATTACGTAAGAAGCTGCGACCAAAGCGTTGGATTTTAATGTTTAACGAAATTTAGAGACGATTAAGTACTTGAGAGTAGTTACAAGATACAGGCCGGACACAAACTAATGTTTTGTCTTTGTCTAATAGAGGCAAATTTCAGTGATCGATAATGACAAAATAATGTCGAGTAAACATAAGCTGAACAAACGTTTACGAATAAGAAAGACAGTGTTATAACTTTATTCATGTTACGTTCAAATAAAGAATACGAGAGCCAGCGATACATTAGATAACAATTCTTATCATATCTAGGTACTATATCTACTGAAAAGCTCAGCTCCGTATCTCTTTATTTCTTATTGTTTTCTTTGATGTCAATGAACTATTCAAACAATAGACGCGTTTGTCTTAATACTTATATGCAGCTACACCCTATTTACATTTAGGCAGACAGATAGGCTACTCAAAGTAAATAATATATGATTTTTTCTAATATTATTCACCGCAACCAGTTCATGAATTTCGTATCCCTCTACATCTCGAGTCCAGTAGGTACTATCTACCACTATCTAGCAGAGCATGGGTGAACGTTCTTAGATTGTCGGAAGGGTCATGTGTGATAAAAGTTTCAAGGGACCAGTTGAAAATTGACCAACCTTTTCTTCATTACTCGTATGCTACATACATACTATGTCCAGAGCGACCCCTGCCCGGTCAATGACTCGAAAAGACACGGATGAGGATTTGTTTGGATGTTTTTCGGTAGATATCTAAAGTATAAGCCATCCATTCAGTTCAGTTGAAAGACATTCAATTGCGGATAAAATGACACAGGGATCTGATTGTTGAAATCATATCTGTGAAACACCACTTAAAAAAATCTGAGCAAAAGTACTTATCTCCTAATTTGTATTTGCGACTGCAATTACTTAGATCCGCAATTTTCTTCTAGAGGTATACTGTAGCTACTTGTATTTCTTAAAATTAATTGTGAGAGGTTGACAAAAGGACAAAAACAAGCTATGTATAGGCATGAAAGAATGTACAGTTCAAAAATGAAAATAGTAAGTATTTTAATATTTTGTAAGGTTACGAACTATAAGGCTACGATAGAGTCCTTAACTGTTCTGAACAGTGATAACATTTACTGGCCGGGATCTCGTATCTTGTTTACCTTCCTATCTTTCACAATTTGATTTACTCCGAGGCCGTCCAGATACATTTGTCCGCTTAGATAAAACGGGAGAACCGCAGAACATTTTAGATGTCGTTAGCGCATCTTTGTTCCAGATTTGAATTTCCACATTGTTCAGTATTTTAGCAAAAATAACAATTACGCTTAAGGTCAAGCGTAGGTTTGGATTGTGAAATTGGTGCAAAAATGACGAGGGACTATAATAACATGTCTGTTGTTTAGTTTCGGATCGCCGCCTACAGATATTAAGATGAACTCCGCTATTTTTAGCACCCGAAAAGTATCAAGAATTGTTAATTAAATAAGTACTTATTTACCATTCGTAAGAGGCTTTTAATTTGCTTTTTTGGTGGAAATTATAACGTCCCTATAGTCAACGTCTAAAGTGGATGCTCTAACTTGACAATGTACAATAATTTATGATGTAATTTTTATTTGATGAATAAATAATCTACCTAATCTAATCTAATCAATCTTATTCATACTCCCTATCACCACGTGCATGTTATCCGCATCATACAATGTACATCACTGACCGTCTAGTCTTGATGTCGACTGTACATACCTACCTTCTACATAATAATTGTGCAGTATGAATATGTCGAATGTAATTTTGAAGATATGCGACGTCAGATTTGTTGCGGACCATCAAATATCCTGTTCTAACAAATATGCGTTTGTGAAACAGCTTGTTGGTTACCCTTTTCTTTACAAGTTGGTAAAAGTGTACTCAATTCAAACCTCATTAGGTTCTTGTAAAAATAACAAAAATAATAATAAAAAAGTCAATCTTTAAGAATGTTGATTACAATACACTGCGAAGAAAAGGGTTGAAATTTTCAAGTCTGCACAGTACGTTACGCTTTAATTTAAAACAAAATTGAATACCTATGCTATAATACATTGTTGCAGAGGCGGCACAGCTGATGCAGATGTGGTGCGCGCGACACGGGACTCAGCAGCGCGCGCGCTCGCCGGGCGTCGCGGCCAACGAACCGCGCGCGGTCTAGACCCTACCCTAAGCACTATATACGGTACTAACTCTTGCCTACTCTAAACTAGACTTAGCTGCGCTGTATCGAAATAAGGTTTAAAAACATACAAGCACTTTTGTTAAGTGTACCTACTTGCATTATCCCATCTCTTTACGTGAGTGTCGTAAAAGGCGACTAGAGGGCAGACTATGGACTTCAGTCCTGTGGTTTCGAAGCAAGGAAAAACCACCACTCTGTTTTTCCGAGAAAGTAATCTTAAAGGTTCAAATTCTCATCGACAACTGCGACAGCAGTTAGAGTGTAGCGACCTAGACCATAGACTAGCATCATTCTACTTACATGATGGTTTAGATTACACCCAATTTCAAGTCAATCTGACCACTAAAAGTGGGACAAATTTAACTTATTTACGCGATTTTATTATAGACACAAAACACCAGGGCAGTAAAAAGTAATTAAAAGTTACAAAATCATTCTGCCCCAAAAATATTAAATTTACATTATTTATCTATATTTTTATATGTAATATAACATTTTTGATGAAAGTATGCTTTGATTTGTTTATGCTGCCTAATTATGCCTGAAGAATAGGGACGCAGTGAATTTTACCGTGATCCGTATAATAAGCTTTACAAGGAACTGGTTCATTTAGGTCAAGGTCAGAAAGGGCAGAAGGCTCTCCTGTGGATTCTGCCGCCATCTCCAGACCATTACATATTGCTTTTTGTTTTTTATCCGACATAGAAAGGGCTCTTAATTTGGGCCAGCTTTTGGGAATTATATGCTTTTAATGCTGTGTAATAAGTAATGGATAAGGGATTTGAATAGGAGAACGAGAATATCTTGTACATTTTATAGCAGCTCGTTTTAACAAAATTAAAATGTATATTTCAATCTCGATTGAGTCGCTTAAGTTCAAAGCTAGACGTTCCGTACATTTTATCACTAGTTAATCGAGATTTAACTTTTACCGGCAAGACGGCCTCATAGTAACATGTTTTGGTGACCAACTTCATGTTTTTGCGAGCGCTTTTAGAATTATTGGTTGAATCAGGCGTAATGGTTACTTCGCAGAGGTCCAATATATAGGACCAAATGATCGTATCACCTTGCTATGATATTAACCATAGGATCTTCCCCACAGAACGATTAAATACACATTAAAATGACGTGTATGTGCTTTTACACGTATTAAAAATATTCGTTACGTCCCAAAACTTTCAATTACAAATGTGCAGATTATAAACCCGAAAATTACTTTGTCGTAATTACGCGGTGGGGTTCGGCGGTACTATTATTAAAATTACCGCGAATCTAATGGAGTCAGGTTCGCGTGCTTGGTTTTGTATAACGAACCTTGGAAAATTAGCATACATTCAGTATTTTTTAATATCTATAGGTACAGGCAGAGTATAGAACTTTTTAATCGTTACCTATTACAACCGAAACATTTGGCAGATGTAATGATGATTCGGCTTTTGGTGGATGATTTGGTCAAAGAAAAGAATCTCAGAACACTGTCTAACTCTTTTAGTTTAAATGTCATTTACATATCATACATCTTCCAAATAAATTATTGTGAAATTTTATGCGAACTCTGCACAATTTTAAACGCGTACTTAAAAAGAGAGAAATGGAACCCTCACTTCATTGTCTGTCTGAATGCCTATCCGTCTGTCTGGATGTTGCCACCTACCCTTTTTTAGGAATGCGTGAAATTGTACATATCAAGTAGAAGTTGACATCCAATTATTATGTCTAAGATCCCTGTAAGCTGTAGGAATGAGGTGAAGCCTGCGGTAAAGCTTTAAAAAAATTAGTCTTAAATCCTAAGTTTTTATCCCTTACGGGGTAGACAGAGCCTAAGGTAACAAAACCTTAAGGCGACGGTTGGCATGATTAAGGGCGTATAGGTGGAAAGGGAAATCAAAATATGATATATGATGGGTTGCTAGCCGCATCGCCTATAACATGATTCCTACGACTTTCGCCCATTCCCTCGATGGGCTTTTATCATCTGCGCGGGAAGAGAAGCAACTGGTAAATTCTATGTTTTTTCTTTACTCCCAGACCAGCATGGAAGAAAATCAAATCTATGGCCTATATCTATTTGTTTCCTGCCTACTGAACACTTCTTTAAAGAACTCTACCACTGTACCATATTTCATCCTGCTCTATTGGTTTCAGGTCGGACATGAAAAATCTCGCCCATTTGCTGGCTGTCCCTATCAGCGAACACGAGCTAACTTTCATCTCTCTGGTAGCCGCGGCCACACTGCTCTCGCGGACGACAGGTAAAACGTACTAACTCGCAACCAGAACGTAATACACGCGTCGCTTTCCCATGTAGCTCAGTGCGTCCCTGTCTCCTTGGGTGAGGCAGTGAAGGATGCACAGAGCACAAAGCAACAATTCACAACATTTCAATTTTTTTACCTTGTGTTTTCTTATGCTCAATAAATAGTACTTTGAAAACTAGGAGACCCATATTTTTTCTTTTCGCGAAATTTGTATTCTAAGTTAGTCAAAAATAATATTGAAATCTCGAAAATTTCAAAAACGCTTGTAAGGTTGAATCTACACATTACCTTTGCTTGGGTCATAAAAAAATAAGATAAGATTGATGTCTACATTGTCTACTGGTTGTCACAACGGGTTGTCATTTTGAATTTTTGATTGACGTTTGGTGATTTGATATTGGTTTTTATTGGATTTTAATTAGGGGTGCGAGTCGGGTTACCTCCACGTGTGATTAAGAGCTGCGGTTCGTTTTTGGATCCGTCCGGGGGGAAGAGCAGCGCTTGGTCCGGTGCGCCCTGGGCAACGGCTAATGATTTCCTGGCAGTTTCTGAGGGATATCATTGACCGTTGGCTAAGAGCCCGACAGGGGGGAGGGGGGTCTTTGACCATTACCGTACAACGTTGCCGACATTTTGTCACAAGATTTTTAAATAAAAATTTTTACATTGACATTGGCGAAGTTGTCGTCACTATAACGACTTGATACGCCACAAATAAAAGAAGAAGAAGAAGAAGATTTTAATTATTCGCATTTTCTGGATTGAATTGGAAATAATTGACAACAAAATAAGCCACATAATAAAACAAATTTTATTGAATGTTTGCATCCACCCTGACTAGCAGCAGAGTCTTCACATTTCACATCCAATATAGTTTCTTCTGCCTCGTTAATGCTTGCGACAACAGAGTACATTTTAGTACGAACTCGGTGCTCAGGAGTTACTCTGCCCTTGATAAAACACACAGCATTCTCTCGTTTACTTCCACATAGCCTACAGAAGTTTCAACGTAAGCATCCCCTGATGACAACAAAACCTTAGCTCCCCGGATTTCGGCAACGTTAAACGAGTCGTTTTCACGCATGTATTGCAACAACATCATTATAATCCACCTTGGGAAGGTTTCGGCTGTCTGCCATGGCATAACCGCCCGAAACTTTCATCAAATCAATTTAATAAATATAACAATGCTTTTTCAAAACAAAACGAACAAACAACATCGATCGGCAAACAACACTGATATTTGACATTGACACCTTTTTGACATTGACATTTTTATTCATAAATAATTAGGAAGGCAAAGGTATACTACGACGATGCCTTACTTCGGATTTTTTGAAGATTTTTGTGAATATTACGTTAAATAAGTAATAAAAAAAATCAAAAAAATATGGAATGGAATACTTAAACACAAAGCTCGAAATGGTTGTCGGTACTTTAGTAATTATTTAAAATTGAAATGTTGTGAATTGAAGTAGCCCGCTTGCATTTCTCCCTACTTTTAGGTAATAGTCGCATAAAAGGTCGAAATACGAAATTCGTATACGGTCCTTTCGTTCTCCTACTAACGTCTATTGGTGTGAGTGGAACGGCATGATACGGAACTTGAATTTCTAATTCCGGAGAGTAAGACCTGTTCTTTAGCTGCCAAATAAAGCTGTGACGGTATACACATTTTTCGGTATTTTGGCTAGAGCCGTACAGAATTACTACTCGTTACTATCTGAGTGTTGGTTTCATGAGTGGATGGCGAAACAATAGGAGATCTCACGATGCGTCTAGATTGTACGTTGACGATGGATGTTTTTTTTTTAAATAACTGAAAGTGGAATTAGCTGTACGCGGCTTGCCTCCTGAAATGAGGCGTCAATTCCTTGCAAAGCGACTATTCATTTAAACATTAATTATTAAGTAAATCACTACGAAACTTTTAATAGTCATGTTCGAATCTTTTTGTGTGGACATGAAAGTGCCCAAAACTTAATTCTCTTGTAGTTATTACATTTATAGACCGACCATTTAAATGATTCCTCGCCCGCGCAGCACAGGGGCGCGGGGTAGGACTCATGTAGGTGGCCGATCTATAAAGTACTTTGATTTTGTTTCATAGTGACTTAACAAAATATTGACTAACGCTTAATTGACCTCCGTGACGCTTAATTTGTAAACGTCAAAAGGAGGCAAGAGTCAATTTACTACCCGTCAACCTAGATGAGACCTGTTAACATCACAAACAGAAAACAGATAAAATTATTTCCAACAAAACAAGTATATAATAACAATGTAAAATCAACAACCTACTTTTATGGAGTTGTTTAACTTACACTATTAGGTATAAATTGTAAATAAAATATAACAATCAGCAAATGTAGAGCACGTAGGGAGTTCTTATCGCTTAAAATTACATTAAATTAGACATGTAAAGAGTAACTTACTTGTGTGTTAATTATAATATTATCACTTAAAATTCGAAATTTTTGTCCAAAGATGTTGCACCCATTTTATGAGTACATAGATTATCGTGATAAACGTCTTATGTTCCCATGCGTCATTTTTGTGCTGAGACTAGGATTCCTTTTTGTTTTATTTATTCATTTTGTGTTAGGGGTCTTACCTACATTTTAATGATGAATCTGAATTCTGACCTTCGAGACTCTAGAGCTAGACAGGTAGAAAGTACTTAAACCGCCAGACAGAAGGTCAAAAGTTAACTGGCTCGGAATTACTTACTAACAGTTACGCAATGGCACTAAAAGTTATATGACATAGGTGCCAGCAGAATTTTTATAGATTTTGAATGTTCTGGCAGAGCTACCTCATCAGATAATAAAACAAAAACATACGAAACATCGGATTCTCGCATAAAGCCTATCAGCCTACTTAAACGTTAGGAACTTAATTCGTTTGTTCAAATTAAATTAATTATATAATTTGATTTTTACCAGAACGAAAATGGACTTTACGGACTTAAAAAAAATCTAGAATATTTTCCTTTATTTTATTTACTTGCTACTGATAAGTGACAATCCACATTTTCACTCTACCTGCACATTTCTATTTAACAGATCCACTAAAGCGCGTTTTGATGTTACAGCGGCGTACACAAGTAGGTTAACCGCGTAATTTCCGCAGCCGGCTCGTTCCTCCAGTTTTGTTAACAAAACATTATCTTACGAAATTTCTTTAAAAATTCTGAAAGTTATATAGGTATAATACGTCTATTATCCTATTTCTTAGTGCCTTAAATGAATAAAATTTATTTGCATCACTGATACTTATAAAAGGTAATGCTATTACTTAACAAATCTTGGTCATTGAGCAAACACCACAAAAAATATCATTTTAATCCAATTAAATTTAACTCAGAAAGTATTCCACCATCTGGGATGAAACGTAGGTAGGTACGGATGTAACGAATAATTATTTACCATCGGATGAATTCTGAACGACTACTCACGAAGTGTCGATCAATTATCATATGAAATAGTAGACGTGCTATTTTTATGAAACTTTGTGGTTATTTAACTTTTGACTTTGACTAATAAAGTTTTACACGTCAATAATATTTGATTATGCTTAAGTTATTTTATCTCTACTTCAAAACAACTCTAACGCTGGAATGTAAAAAAATATCTGCATTACAAAAACAAACCAACTTTAGGTATGGCAACTTGCAGTTAAGTTGTAAAGTAGGTAGTAGGTATACATTTAGCACACTTAAGTTATAAATTACAACCTATCAACGGGCTTCGACTGAATGTTTAAGAAGTCGTCAACAGTTTACTATTCCATAATTGATTGACAACTCGGAAGTAGTCGTCGTTTCCGAGTTCACCCGATGGCAAATCATTGTTCAGTACATCTGTTGTGTTTGTGGCAGAAGGGCGGAGCGCCCGTAGGTGGTCGGCGGGAGATCGCGGCCGCCGAGCGTGCGGCCGCGCGCGGTGCCCGCACCATCGCCCGCCCATTCACTGTTAGCAGGTAAACTCGGTACCTAAGTGACCTGCCACACAGAAGAGACGGGGCGAGGACGCGTCGCGAGGGAATTCATTATGGTGCCCGCGACGCGTCCTCGCCCCGTCTCTTCTGTGTCGCCCGCATCTCAACGCTTCTCTACATTTGTATGAACATTTATTAAAGAAGCGCCGCTTCTATACGACGCGTCTCCATCCCATATTTCTTTTGTATGGCCTGCGCCTTACAGAACCATACTTTGGTACAATATCCGTCCGGATCGCTGACACTATCTTACTCGCTAATCCTGCCGCCAAAAAGCAGCGCTTCCGCTGCTGTGTCCAGCTTGGAGGGTCAGAGAACCGGTGAAATTGCTGGCACGTGCGTTACTCCATCTTAGGCCTCTAGGCTGACTACACACATCTGCAATCCAATTCAATTTGGTGTTGCCGTTGCGGGAGTCAATGGGTGGCGATGCTCATTTACCATCCGGGTGACCCACTTATTCGTTTGTCACCCTATTCAATGTTAAAAAAGACAAATTAAATAGGTACTACTGGAAGCGTAAATCCAGTGTAGTGAAAAATGTGTCGCTTGATATTTATTAAATAACATCGAGTTATATTGATAAAATTTACTTAATATTTACCTGAGTATTTTTTTTTGTCAAGACCAAATAGTTATTTCACCATATGATGATATGAAAAGCGACTTGTTATAAATATTTGCTTGTCGTATGGTAAACATAGTGAGTTTATTTTGGAACCGACTAAGTGTACTGTTAAGTTCTGTACCCAGGGTTTTATTATTTTATTGATTGAAGGAGGCCAGTGTTTGTGTTTGTGCTGCGGCCTCAGTTCCCTGCGCCCTGCGTCTCGGGGATCGTGACAAATGGGCCAACTTGGTCGCACCTTCTTGGGAAATATCGCTTTTTGTTTCCGATTAGCAAGCATTACTTGAAACTAACTTACAACTAAGTTTTTAAGGAAGTAATACAATATTTGCGATATCGAATGGATATAGGTATAATGTCTGCAGATTATTATTTTCTAAATCTGAATTTCTTTATATTCACAATGTTTTAAAATTACACATTAGGCACGCACCAAAAATATACAGATTCGCCTGCATTCGATGCATACATTGTTTTAAACTTTAACTGTCCTGAACGATATCTCTTTTAGAATTTAAAAAAATTAGGTACGATAAAAATTAGCAAATCAGACGATCATTGTAATCAATTTCTTTTCGGCGCGCCAATCATAAATTGCATAAAAATATTGCACCATCACACAACAAAGCACAGGATTAGTGACGTCAAACGTTGTGAAATAAAAATGTCATCGTATTTTCAACAAAATTATAATGGGTAATTAATTAATTATGATTTATACGCGGGTCAATTTTAGGTTGGGCTAAATTCTGGGAGAAAAAATGATTGGTAAAAATAACTGCTATTCAAAGCACACTATGTTTTAACATAGCCTAGCTTAGCAAAAGGTGTATTTTAACATACTCTAATTTACTGAGAAAGTCGACCAGTATTTCGAAGCCAATTAGTCCTAAGACCGTAAAAAGTAGAAATATGATACACTTATCTATACCTAAATATATATTGCTGCCAGTTGAAAACCCGATCTTATCTAACCCGTCCGTATATTTATAATGCCATAAGACCTAAATAATAGGTACCGTATAGCCCAAAGTGACCAACCGCCAACTACGTATAACTTAGGTCAATTATTTAATGGACCGCTGTAGCGACAACCATCGTCCTTATTTTATTTCATACTAGCTTCTGCCCGCGACTTCGTCTGCGTAGAATTATACATAAAAACCTTCCTCTTGAATCATTCTATCTATTAAAAAAAACCGCATCAAAATCCGTTGTGTAGTTTTGAAGATATACCTAAGCATACATAGGGACATAGGGACAGAGAAAGCGACTTTGTTTTATACTATGTAGTGATGATGATGGTAGTTAATCATTAGTCGCTGCCTTAAAATTTTAACACTGAATAAAATATGCACTTAGCTTCTCAACATCGTAACTAAGACGTCTCTTATGTTGTTAGTCAGGCTCCAACCTGATATTTTTACTAATTATAATTTACGATAACAGTAAAGCTGAGTTAGTCGTAAGTCATAAAGCTCGAAGTGAAGGCTACGCATAAGTGTGGGAGAAATGTTGACCTATATCCCGCGCCAGCATTACGCAATACAACGGTTCCAAGGACGCGTTATATAAGTATAGTCGATACTAACTACCAAGTAAATTCAGGAATAAAGCCAGGACTCACTTTAACGCATGGCCTCAATAGCTAGTCGACTTTGGCTTACGATTTGCGAGCGAAGTTACGAAATAATTTTCCGCTTTTCCTTTATTAAATTTTACCCCGACGATTATGATTAGTACCTAAGCTTCACTGCAGCGTAAGGCTTTATTCTCTGAGCTTAATAAATACCTACGTAAGCAGAAATCGGAAAACATAAAAAAAAATATGTAAGACCATAGACTTCCATATTGCGTACTCGTAGGTATTGTAATTACGTAAAAATCGGATAAAACGTCCGACTTCTCTTCTCACTTCTAGAATTGTCGGCTGAAATTGAAAAAGGCCGGGTAAAAGAACAAAATTAGCTTTCGGCCACGGGTCTGCTGACAGCGTGTCGTAACAGATGTGCCTTTACGTACAATATTAAGAACCCCTTGTTAGCCGGCTCCATCGTATGGCTTAATAATGAAATTTGAAATGAATGAAAATGTGAAATCGTAGAAATGTTTTTTGTTGCAAGGGAATTTAAACGGAATACTCCACATTGAAATACTATCTCACTCACGCATTGAAACCATTATGTGTATTTTTGTAGTGTAGATGATAATGTATTGTTTTTATTGTTTTGATGCAGTAGGGAGTTCACTCGGGGGGAGTTCGATAGACAATGTCCGAGGACTTGGACTCGATCAGCGAGGAAGAACGAAGCTTGTTCCGACCCTTCTCACGAGAGTCACTGGCCGCTATCGAAGCCCGCATAGCAGAGGAGCATGCCAAGCAAAAGGAACTCGAGAAAAAACGAGCGGAAGGCGAGGTCAGTATTAAACCTAAGTCATGCGATGTGCCATTTGATCACGAGTGAGCCAAAAACAATCAGGAACATGCGATACATCAAATCAGTCGACGTTAGGGTTTTCAATTAGTAGACAATCACTAAATAATGGTCTAACGCTGGAGAAGAGGCATTATAGTTGTCCAAGAACAAGAGTATCTCGAATCGACACGCAAATCAGGATTGGTCAGCGACACAGCGAACAGTTCTGACAATTATTTTTTAAATCATTCCAGAACGATTTGGGGCGGACGAAAAAGAAAAAAGAAGTAAGATTGCCTGCTTGCCCCTTTTACCTCTTTACGGCTCGTTTTTAGAGACATGATAATAGCAAGTTATCGCTTCAACAACAAAATTCATTTGGAAGCATACAATGCTAGTTACATATGAGATTGGCGGCATGTTAATTATATTGCGCGATAACTTGTATCCATTCTGTTCTGACTGCATCTACTCGTAAGGCATTTTATATTGAACACATCGCTTGTCGCCAATACTTGGAGGAGACGTGTCGCGAGATTAGCTGTTATTTGTGCTTGTACCAACAGCGGTTGCAAGCTAACAGCTATTCTTGAGTAGTTGACAACAGTGCTTTTCATATTTAGTTGCATTATTACGGTGTAAATGCATTTCAAAAGCGAGCGTCTTCACCGTGATCCAATAGATACTAAAAGTCGAAAGTCAAAAAAAAAGTGATGTAACAAACAACCTCCAACGTCTGTTATCCTTTGTTTTGTGAAGATACGATTAGATGCTAGACAATCCTTTAGCTAACGTCCTTTGTTGTGAATAAAAAAATGTTAGAATATAGATTAGAACCCCTGAGTTTGGAAAAATATACGGTAGATTTATCGGAATAAGAAACGATTTAGACGCTGGAATGGGCTAAGGGGAGACGTCCGGAGCGCTAGCATAACACACGAGCACGACATCACCTAGTCCGACATTGCACTTGACTCATCCCGCCACATCATCATCGACTGCTGTCATTTAGGCCTAGCATGGTGACATCACCTAGCTAGTAATTATAGTGCATTCAAAATTAGTAAAGTTTATTAGTAAAAGTTCTTTACGATTTGAACATAAACGTTTTGTTGGTAATGGTAATTGTAAATTTTGACTGGCTTGTGCTGAGCATCCTCCTATTTTGAAACCGATTTCGAATTGGAAACATGTACTTAAAATATTCATTCGTGCCGCGGCTCGAAGGGAATGAGTGAGTGAATGTTAACATTCGGATAGGTGACTTAATAGTGGGGCATATCAACCACACGATAAGCTTTTAGATCAGCAAGACACGCATCATGTCCACACGACAGCAGCACTCTACAGAATATGAAACTTGCTTCAAACGCCTTCATGACACTCGTACGAATACTCGTTGGGGTCTTCGCTCCAACAGTATTGGTACACCGCGCCTTCTAAATCTGCTCATGTTTGTGATTTTCTTTTAAATAGGCTTAAGATTGTTAGCTAGCTTTTTTCAAGACATTCCGATGTCTCTCTGTTTTGGAAGACGTGTGTAAGTAATTAACTTCTAATCCACTACGTATGGGCAGACTTCGGTTAAAGGGGGAAAGTAACTATCAAGTCATTGTCCGACGTTGACTGACGTCATTTTGTATGTAAATGACTTTTATGAAAGCGGCAGCAGCACTTTTAAAGAATGACAGACAAGCTATTAATAACGGAGCGTACCTAAAAATCGATAAACTTGTAACACTGAATACTGGTAAAGGATTCCGGAATTAGCGTCGTTTTATTATTATCATTGTGCTAGATTTGTCCTCAATTATTATTATATGTGTACATACTTAGTATAATATCTATACTTAAAACTTGATATTCAAGTGGATTCATTTGAAACAGAGATCGATCGAATGCAATAAGGTGAATCAATTTAAAGCAAAATTGTTTCACTCGATATAATTAAAATTTTAAAATTAGGGCAAAACTCGAAGAGAGCAAGTTTTAAAATCCTTTCTACTCATTATGAGCTAAAAAACGTATTTTTAGAGAGTGAGAATAGGTCTCAGTTCTTTTAAACCTAAATGAATACCCTGTAATTTATTTATTAAATATAAAACTTCAAATTTTAAACACAAACAAAATTAACAACAGAACTATACTCGAAGAAGGTATTGTATAATCATCCAGTTATGCGATCACGTTTATAACTGCCACTGTGTGTGCAGTGCGGCACCAGTCCCAACCACCCCTTGTTATCCCAAAATTAGCTTCCATAACATAGTTAGGTACCTACCTACTTACTTAGTTTGTTTCTTACATACAGGTCGACCCAAAAAAACCTCGTTAAAAATAGATATGATTGCACCAAGCGGACGCTGCACCGCACCCTAGCTGCAGCTAAAAACTTACGTCTCGGATACTCGCTTTAATTATGTAGAGCTTTAAGAGAGAGCGCAAATTAGAAGTTCTTCAAAGTTACTAGTAAGCTAAACTTAGGTTATGTTGCTGGTTACACGAGGCTCTCTTCCCGCTAGGATTACTTCTAGAATGAGAACTATTCTCATACAAGTGCCACTGGTTAACGGAGCTACATGATTCTGGTGTGGTGTAGGTGCGGTACGATGACGAGGACGAGGATGAGGGTCCGCAGCCGGACGCCACGCTGGAGCAGGGCGTGCCGCTGCCCGTGCGCATGCAGGGCTCGTTCCCCGCCGAGCTGGCCTCCACGCCCCTCGAGGATATCGATCCTTACTACCACAATCAAACAGTAAGTTACTATATTATTTTTAGGGCTTTTTATGTATAGCTCGGACAAGTCATCGTAAAAACAGATAGAACCGTAGAACAAGTTTCAATAGTCGTGACAATGTAACTAAGATTTTGATTGTCTAAAAAGGATATTTCGCAATTAACCTTTCTTTACAACCATAATGTCAACAACGGAACTTAATAAGGATTAATTAATATCCTAGAGTCGATTTAAAAAAAAATGTACAGAGTTAAGGGCTTAGTTATAACAAAAGTTAATTTATTCCTCTGTGTTACGACCGTTTCACCTCTATTCCATTGCAATAAGGGTGAAAAAGTAACGAAAAGAATCAATTAACTTTTGTATTAATAAAGGCTCTTAACTATGCACATGTGTTTTGAAAACGACTCCCTAAGCGACTAAATGACGAACTATTTTTTTTTATCTTTTGGAAGTTGCACTATTATGTTTAACTTGTGTTTAAATGTTGAATAGATTAAAGTATTTGTTAATGTTGAGCAGTAATTTTAAAACTATTTCATTTAAGTACATGATCGCTCGTAAAACACACAGTCATGTAAATGTAAAATCTTATTGTCATTTTATGTTTATGACGCGTCTCGTTACTTTAGCCCTTAGCTCAGCTCCTTGGGGATACATAGTGCACTGCACTACTGAAAAACATGGTAATTTCAATTCGTTGCGCTGTTTGTACTCCTGCATAGCCAGGTCACTGACCTCAGCACGGCTAGCACGAGGGCGCGCGGGAGCTGTGTCGTGCGCGAGATAGATTATCCGTCTCTTTTTAAAACGACGGTTTCCCGCGACTCCGTCCGCGAAGAATTAGTTTACAGCTATTCCGTGGTAACTGCAATTATCAGGGATTTAAAATATCTACCTGGATTGATCCGATTAATATTCTGTGTGCCATTTATAATTTTAGAACCTTATAATTTTAAATTTTGGTACCGCTGCTCGGTACAGCGGTACCGCTTTGCAGATATTAATGCGTGTGTTCGTTTGTTTCAGACCTTCGTAGTAATAAGCAGGGGTAAAGATATCTTCAGGTTTTCGGCAACCAACGCCTTGTGGATACTAGACCCGTTCAATCCAATAAGAAGAGTGGCGATATATATTCTAGTACACCCTTTGTTCTCCTTGTTTATTATAACAACAATCTTAGTGAACTGCATTCTTATGATAATGCCTACAACGCCTACTGTCGAAAGTACTGAGTGAGTATACCTTTATATATTTAATTCATATATGTATTAAACAATATTTACATAAATATATAGATTAGCCTTACTGATCGAACCACTATGGGTTATATTACATTTAACAGTTTGGATACCTACATAATCGGATTATACTATATCTCATATTACTAGGATTTACATTAGAGACTAATTTGTAGTGTGCACGCTAGTTTCAAAATTGATAGAATAATTTATATTCAGCTAGTAACTGAACTAATTTTTTAGATTATCAGAAATGTCTTAGAAAATGTACTTATACATAGTACTTAAGTCATTCGTAAATTTAACTTATTTTACGAGGCATAACTCAGAAATATTATTTATAAATAGTTTTAGAAATGTATTATGGGCTAGTACTAAAAACGAACTAACATAGCTAAGTCAAACGTTATTTTATTATTTTGACAATAACCTATTTCTAAGAAGCTATCATGAGCATTCCTTCAACTCTACTAACTTTCTGATTGCATCCATCAAAAGCGTCTTCTTATGATACCGACTGTTAAATGACGCTTTTCTATTCCAAAGTGCTCTTTTTGTTTTACTAATATTCATGAACTGTACATATCTACTTAACACCATGTTTATAGTTTGTTTTCCTCTAGATACGATTATGTTGTGCGTATTTAGAACATTGTTTTGTGAGTCACTCCCTTCATCTTCTACGAGTTCCAATACAGAACTTTCATTAGTTTCAGTCTAAGCTTAATGTTGTTCTGAATAACAAATATCTGTTCTGTTAAGTGGCATTCCACAGTGGAGGTGAATTTTTCCAGAGTTATCTTTACCGGAATCTACACGTTTGAATCGGCGGTGAAAGTAATGGCCAGGGGTTTCATTCTACAGCCATTCACATACCTTAGAGATGCATGGAATTGGCTTGACTTCGTAGTTATAGCTTTAGCGTGAGTAGTAGACAATTTTATTGAATTACGTAGCATTTTTTACTACAAAAGTTTGTCTGTAGATTTTGTTTATTCCTTTAAAGTCTCGTTAAATAATAGTTTTTTAGATGACTGTTTACTATTTTCTCATTAATATTAAAAAGTCAAATAGTATATTTTGTGAACTTGGTCTAAATCTTTGCAAATAAACGTCATTGAAATAGTTTTAGCGAGCTAAAATAACTTGAGAATAGATCGTTTAGTTTGGTAGCTGTGTTAATAATCTAGATGTTGTTGTTGCGGGTATTGTTTGCAGTTATGTGACGATGGGCATAGATCTCGGCAACTTGGCCGCTCTCAGAACGTTCAGGGTACTGCGAGCGTTGAAGACTGTGGCCATCGTGCCGGGTAAATCATTTTTATACCACATTATAGTTACACGAGTGGCTAAGAATAATTCAACTTTTATTTCGCCCACGGGTATTTGCCTCGAAGAAGTAAATAAAAGACTTGAGTTTCCTTCAAAGTTTTCTTAGCCATTATTTTAGTCTAATAACGTAGAAAATAAGTGTTTAGTAGTAGTTTGTAAATAGAAGAGTTTTTGAAATCGATTTAGCGTTTAATTTGGCAGCACTTTAGAACTCGAATAACTTATGCAGGATTGAAGACCATCGTCGGAGCCGTGATAGAGTCGGTGAAGAATCTCCGGGATGTGATAATCCTGACGATGTTTTCGCTGTCCGTGTTCGCTCTGATGGGCCTGCAGATCTACATGGGGGTGCTCACGCAGAAGTGTGTCAAAGTCTTCCCTGAGGACGGCTCCTGGGGGAACCTCACCGACGAGAACTGGGAGAGGTTTTGTCAGAATGAAAGTGAGAAATATTCCTTTCCTAGTTTTTTCCTTCAAACAGTATCATGCTAAATTAAGCATACTATACCAACCACTCCACTAATTATCGTGTTAGAGA
The DNA here is from genome assembly GCA_949127965.1 of Pandemis corylana. Classification (NCBI taxonomy): domain Eukaryota; kingdom Metazoa; phylum Arthropoda; class Insecta; order Lepidoptera; family Tortricidae; genus Pandemis; species Pandemis corylana. The sequence continues at coordinate 5,806,844 of OX421866.1, read as the reverse complement.
TATTTTACCTGCTCAAACATAACTAAGGACCAGTTTAAGACAAAATTTCACCAACGGAAATTTGTAAAGATTTGCAAGAAAAATTCAAGCTTAACACTAAAAACATTCTCACATATCCTCTTTAAATACACACGAGTATGTACTCGTAATTTGTACCTATATACTCGTAGGTAACCGTATTCAAACTGATAGATGTACCTACACCTAGCACACAAAGTAGGAAATAAGGACTTTACAGCCAACAAACAGCTCACCATGTTAAAATTCTATTACCTCGGAAACCTTCAGAGGGACAAGAATCTTAATAAACGAGGATAATGACATTCAGGGACGCTGCGATGCAATTTTCGCATAATAATGTGCGCGAGCGCTACTAATCGTCAGATAGAATCATGGTCCTAAATCTTTTATCCTCTATCATGCATGCATAAAAACGAGGAAAATAATTAATGCTAATAGGGGCAATTTCACCAATTCGACAATTTTCGGTGACAAGTGACCATTCGATTTGCAATGCGTGGTCAATATGAAGCCAGCCGGCGTAGATTCTTGTCGAGTTTATTATGTAAACAGAATTGTCACTTGTCACCGACAATTGTCGCGTTGGTGAAATAACGGCTTGATTACGACATATTTTGGCACTAAATAATCACAAAGCGTTTAATTTGACAAGATGTTTTTGTTTTCAGCGAATTGGTACGGAGGAGAATCGGGGGATTATCCACTGTGTGGAAACTCTTCTGGAGCAGGGTAAGCAATTTGACATCTTCTAAATAAATTTACGATTGTTACAATTTTAATATGTCAATAACATTAGAAATATTTTTAAGTGATTTAGACCGATTGTGGTCACGATGAAATTCCAATTCATTTCAGCAATTAAAAATTGTTTCACAAAATGCATCTCTGATTTGAAGTTACATTTTTATTGAAATCTTATAAAATAATCTCGTGACTTTCGTCAGGCTGAGTAGCAGGACGATAGTCTCGTAGCCCAAAAAGTCAGTTTTATATGACAGAAAATGAAGCGTTGTATTTGTTTTTTGAGAAAAAAAAATTGTGAAATTATTATGTTAGTAACTAAACCTCGTATCAGGCGGGCTGATGTTATTACTTGTTTGCGCAGGCAATGCGAGCCCGGCTACATCTGCCTGCAAGGCTACGGGCCGAACCCCAACTACGGCTACACGAGTTTCGACACCTTTGGCTGGGCCTTCCTCTCCGCCTTCCGACTGATGACGCAGGACTACTGGGAGAACCTCTATCAACTGGTAAGAGAATACGGCTGTTCCCACTTGTACTTAATGTCACTCTATTTCCTGTGGCATTACAACCCTGGATGGGTCTTGGTCTCCTCAACGATCTTTCTGTACTCGTTCTATAACAACACTTATGTCTCGGTGTTGCGGAGTCTTCTTTAAGATAGCGCTGATCGGCGGTTTGGCGGCGGCATGAATTAGTGGCATGAATTAGTGGTTTTGCTGACTTTATCGAGCTTTGCGACATTGATGGTAAATTTGATTCCACCAACACGAAATGAAAATCTGAACTATCCGCAGTCCAAAAATGATTAAATAATTTCTGCTAACTTATACGTGTATAGTTAATTTAAAGATGTAATAGTAACAGAAATGAAAAGAGCCTTTTCATAACAAAGAAAGAAAGGCGGTTTCAACCCAGTCGGCTACCAACAATATGTGTATGTACATACAATACAAGTAGGTATATAATTGCCAGTCTTAACAGCGTTATCTTTACGAAATATCGCGTAGTGTGATTATAACGTGGTCATAGTTTCCCAGCCACTTTTTTTATCTGGTGACGTGAAATCTGATTCAGCGAATCGGATACTTACATTCACTTTTCCAATTCCTAAGTGCATATTTTTTTAAGTAGGTATTCCCATAATCACTAGATAACGGTTTTGTTTGTTCTTATCTGGGAAATGAAATACAGACGCAATTACCTAATCCTATCGAGAGTCGATCTCATCCCGCGTATCTAATGCTCAAGTAAAAATCCGCTCACGCTGTATGTATACCGCAAGTACCCTTTCTGAAAAGTCCAACTAAGTATAAACACAATAATTACATACACATATATACATATATTAATCATATCTTTATCCCTAACGGGGTAGATAGGGCCCAGGGTACGGCGTATAAGTGGAAAGGGGAATAAAAATAGTGATGGGTTTCTAGCTACATCACGGGAAGAGAGGCAACTGGTACATTTTGTTACACCACACATAGCCTCTTTCTGCATACCGGAATACGCTCAAAACTTTTTTCACAGGTACTGAGATCAGCCGGCTCCTGGCACGTGTTATTCTTCGTGGTGATCATCTTCCTGGGCTCGTTCTACCTCGTGAACTTGATCTTGGCCATCGTCGCTATGTCATACGACGAGTTGCAGAAGAAGGCCGAAGAGGAAGAGCAGGCGGAGGAAGAGGCGCTGAGGGTGAGTTTACTAATTTATGAAGGCTTGGGAACCGGAAAGGTGGCGGTATTTTTAATTTACCTATTCATTATGTGACTTTCTCCAAATCACATCAATAATCAAACGTGAGCTTGTCACGCTAAAGTCATCAATAATTTTGTAAGTATTTAAATGATACACTGCATCATTGTTATTTTTACTGATAAGAGTTTTTGTTTCGCTATGTCCAGTATTCCTTTACATGAATGTTTTGTCATTCATTCTAATATGTACCTATAGACACATAGGTACTAAATTGAACAAAAAGATTTTATGAAACAAAATAAAATGAAACTAGTCAACTACGATTAAATTGAATACTTTAAGATATAAAATCACAAAAAACAGACACTGTAAAATTTTGATTCACTACCTCAAATACCTACTCTAAAATATGTACCAGCTCTCGGCATACAATGCCTTAAAAATATGTTCGATGATTTTATTAACCATGAACTAACTATAATTTTATTTTAACTCATGTTTAAAGCTGATTGCACTGTGTAGGAAGCGGAGCAAAAAGCGGCAGCCAGAGCGGATAAGCAGGAAGCGCGCGAGGCGCATGCGCGCGAGATGGCCGCGCAGGCGGAGGCGGCGGCGTACGCGCAGGCCCATCCCGCCAAGTCGCCCTCCGACTTCTCCTGCCAAAGCTACGAGCTGTTCGTGAACCAGGAGCGCGGGGCGCAGGACGACAACACGCAGCGGCACGAGCGCATGTCGCTGCGCAGCGACCCCTTCCAGGACTCGGTGAGCACCCCTGCGCACAAGCCCGACCCGCACCATGACGCAGCACGCCGCCACAGGAAGGTCAGCATGGTAAGTACGCCAACGCTGAACGCTCTACGCGCCTTTGTTCATACAGCACGACTACACAAAGTATTCACGCTAAACATTTTTTTTGTATTTACGAACCGTGCTGTGTTAAAAAAGGCGTGTTTAATCCGCCTCTACATATTGGCCGCATCTGTACTTGAAATTACATCGCGGTACCTACGTAAAAGTTAATCATCAGTTGCGACCGATAAGTAAGGCCAATTGAGGCTGCTTTTAGTATTTACAGATGCAGCGGTTACGAGTTTCCATGTCGTTTGAATATTGTATTCCTTGTACGTACTAGTAAGTTGTTAAACAAATATTAGAACGATGTGAGCGCCCGTGGCCGGTCGCGTATGGAATTCTAAAAGCGGACCGAATGGTAAAGTCGACAGTCCTAATCGATCGTATACTAACTCGTTGGTTTGTGATCGACTGGCGATTAGTAGCTGTCGGGTTTACATTACAACAACTGTGATGTGGCCACTTACCTCCTGCCTCTCACGGCAGCTTGCTTTATTCACTACACTACTGAATGTTAACACTAATTTCTCTTACCGGTGGCCACCGTTGCAGTTGTCGGTCACTACCGATACCATGGCTCAATAGTTCAATGTTTAAGGCTTTACTTTACGCTGTTTACTTTTCGTTTTAAATTGTCTGTTAGACTGGTTTAAATATTTAAATTGAAAATTATTGAACCATTGAGTGTAAACAATTTCTATTTTGCAACTTGAGCTTAAGCAAATCACGCTCAAAAGCTTAACAGAATCATAACTTACGGCATTATTAAATATACCTTCCAAGAAATCACTCTTAAAACATTTTCAGTCGCCTTTTGTTACCACAACGACGCTAGCATATCCCCTTGAGCTCAAGTTGACAACTCTTGTTTGTTATCTGTGTCTATTGCTCAGCTTACCAATTCTTTCACTGTATATTTCTTTATTATTTACAACTTTCAGTGCCATGCAAATATACAGATACCTATCCCTAATTTAATGAATTCAACTGCTTTTAAGATGCGCTGAAAATTGACTAAACAGTGAATAGTATAAAATAAAGCTGAATTTTAAATTATAGTAATTACCTTGATAATTTTAGTAACTGCAATATAACAAAACTTAAATTAAAATTTTGACCTGTCAAACATCTTTCATTTATAGCTTTTGATATCGTAGATTTCATCAAGACCCATTCCAAACCGTACAAGATTCACGATATAATACCATGGGGTTTACATCTGCATATTTGCAAACATGATCGTTTCGTTTGTCGCCGTCTTCTATTTACCTGTTTTATTTTTAGCGTGTACCATCGATCGTACCAAAGCTACTTCGGCCTTGAGGCATGCTGTTAGATATTGCTCTGTTCTGTTGTTGACAATCAACGTGCCGTCACTAAGTAGAAGCCATCGACGCAAAACATTCATTGAGTAGAATTACAAAATTGCCAATAGACTTAGATGAACTTATTCTAATATTTAACCTCTTAATCAGTATTTGGTTGAACAGATACCTGTCTTTTTCAACATGAAACTAGATACCTGTCTCATTGTAGCCATTCATTAGGAATCATTCTCTATCGTTTAGTTGTCTTTAGTCACGAACGAACCGTATCAGACCCACTATTTTCCAACGTTTTAAGTTCTTTTATATTTTACAATAGCAGAAGCATGCATTTTGCATAAAATTCTACGAATTGATCATTACCCTGGTAGTACTTTTTGTCTTAGAATACCCCGTCTCCAATAATATTTCTTTTTTTAACTATCACTATGGTAAAAAGCTCTCATTTAAAATTCTAAATGGATGTCGATTGTAATTAGATTGATAAGAGTTTGATACCAAAGGAATACTATTGGAGAGAACTCTATTGTCATGGTAGATTGTTTCTTTTGCCTTGTATATGTGTTTGAGACAGACTGGGCTGAAAGAGAATGAATCGCCGACGAAGAGGTAGGTTCGATCAAGATATATATATATATATATACATATTTAATTGGTTTTATAAGAATCTACTACTTTAATATTCCTCAATTTGATTAGACACGGAGGCTTAGAAATTATTGAAAACAAAAGAACTGTCTTCATGACCATAGATGTAGACTCTTAAAGCTGTTTTAGCAAAAGCAAGGAACTAGGAGTATGCAGACGTGCATGTGACATGTACCCCACGTTACTTCATGTGTTAATAAACAAAGTTACCTGACTAACCGACGCTTAGCTCATTATCATTCAGATTTCGTTAACCGTTTCGCAAAGACAATAAGATATGATCTGCATCCACATCCACATGGGACATCGGTTTAGTTTATAACAACATACATTTGATTATCATGTGGATACCTACATTACAAGAAAGTTGTCTTATTGTGCTTGGTTTCATGTAAACTTTTTTTTTATTTGTAATTTTCACTTCAGTAGAACTTTTTATCGACACTTTTGAAGACATCTTATCATACAATACTCGTATTTCTTTAACTTAATCATTACTTGCTTTCTAAGCGCATCTTCAGTTTGTGCCTGTTAATGTATGACTAATCGGCTATATGTTTTATTGCGCGAGATAATAAACAATTTTCACGACTGCAAATTATCTCGTTCGTTAATTCGTTATTGTATTTAATTTTGATTTGTCTTTGTGCCCGCTGTCCTTACCCCTTTGGTTGATGTTTAGAAAATTGATCATGTTAAGGTATAGTTTGACGGGAGATGATTAAAAATTCAAAATTTTGTTTTGTGTATTGAAGGTCCCTCACCCTGAACGCATAAATAAATATGGGCAGTTGTCATATGGGCCACTGCGGGAGGGCTCACAGGTTTGTCCTTCTCTCCTCGTTGGTGTTTGTGCTCCCTTTCGTCTTCCTTTCCTCTAGGAATTTCTGACTATATTTTCTATTTTTTATCCAATTTCGCTCTTCTAGATTGCTATTTGTGAAAACATTACTTTAGTCTCCTTACATCGATTCACAGAACTCTTACACTAGCTTATACGAAACAAGATAAAAGTTTAATTTTGAAGCCAATTACGCAGATAGATAAATCTGTCGTGGTTCCGTGAGTCGCCGTAAGACGAGCATTCCAAGCACATGTCATTTTCTTTTCCTTCGTTCTATTTCTTTACTTTTTCAGCGTTTCCTTAACTGGTGTATACTTTTATCTATACTTTTTGTTTATCAGCACATGAAAGTAAATAAATAATAGAATACTTAACAACAACAAAAAAACCCTTACAAGTGCTTGAGCCTCTGCAAGCGAACCGTCACTTATGTAAATTTAGAGTCATTCAAATCATCAATGACATCAACTACTTGAAATGAATTGAAGAAAGCATTTTTTTAAAGTGTCAATAAAAAATTACAACAGTTTTACAAGGTATGAGACGACTAGCTAGCCAGTTACAGTAAAGTTGTGACGCAGGCATCGCTCTCGCTGCCGGGGTCTCCGTTCAACCTGCGTCGGGGGTCGCGAGGCTCGCACCAGATGGCGCTACGGCCGAACGGGCGCCCACGGTACCCTCCTGGCGCCGACCGGAAGCCACTGGTGCTGTCGACCTACCTGGACGCTCAAGAACACCTTCCCTACGCGGACGATTCGAACGCTGTCACACCAATGTCGGAAGAGAACGGTGCTATCATTATCCCAGTCTACTATGCTAATTTAGGTTCGTAATACTTAATTTATTTACTTCGTTCGTGACCTTCAGTGTAGTGGAGTAGGGTGGTTCCCTGATTTTACTATAATCAAATTAGAACCTACTGGGACAAAGATCGAAATGTAAGGGTCCCTCGGGACTCTACATCCGCCAACCCATTTCGTAAGCTGTACGCTTGGTGTCGCTAATTAAATCAATGGTTTCACTAACTAAATTAGAGAATAGCTTAATATATTTGCCTCCAAGAATCACCATGAATTAATTGGTTCTATTTATATTGAAAGCATTGTTCCTTTTAATAATTTTATCTAACGGATATCGTTAACAGTACCGCATTGCCCCGCAGTAAGACTGTAACTAATTTATGGCACATAAAAAAGTTATAACGAAGGGAGAAATAAAAGGCTAAACGTCATCTGAATAGCTCACTTGAACTGTAAGAAACGACTTTCCATACCTAATCACAATGAGCAGCCAAACTCTAAGACCCTTATCCATAAACGCTCAATAAGCTTCTACTTTTGCTTCAATAATATTTAATAACTAGCTTTTGCCCGCGACTTCGTCCGCGCAGAATCAAAATTTGCGCTAAAACTTCTTCCTCTCTCCCATCGAAAATGTACCTACAAAGGTCAGCCAAATGCAAGTCGTACGTTAGCACAAAGGATTTCGTACTACCTACCTCAACGAAATAAACCCGTTTACCCACTTGTATTATTTTTTATCCCATCTTTTTGTCGTGTGGGAAATTATAAAAAACCCTTCTTATGACGCCTACGTGATCTTCAAAGAACATGGCTACTAAATACGAAGTCTATATTTTCTATACCGTCCTTTTATCCCGTGGGAAAATTGTAAAATCCCTTTGTAGTGAGCCTCTTTCATCATCAAAGAATACGTCGCCCAAATACTAAAAAAAACTATATTAGCAAGTCAGTTACTCTTTAAAGTAGCCTAAAACCTGGCCGGTGATTTTATCAACAGATAAGTAAAGTTTGTATCAAAATCCGTTCAGCCATTTTCACGTGATGCGCTCGCAGATATACAGACAGACAAGCAGACAAACAGACAAAATTCTAAAAACTGTTAGAACGTGTTCTTTTATTATCGATTCTTAGTATCCCCAGCCATTTTTTTTTTAATATACAGACTTTCGACCCTCTTCAGCTTTATTCCGTCCGTCCGTTTGGACGTCAATTTCGCCAAAATTGAGTAAAAGACAGATTTAAAACATATCGCCATTACGGTACGGTAAAGAACCTTATTACGAGCTTAACTTCCTACAAATATTAAATTCAAATAAAATCAGCAAACGTTTCTGAGTAAAAAAAGAACGTGCTCGCTTATTTACGAGCATGAAACATCTGGCGTTTTTCTAAAAGTGAACAGGCAATTAATGTCGAATAAACTAACCCAAACGTTCCAGGTTCCCGGCACTCGTCGTACACGTCGCACCAGTCGCGTCTGTCGTACACGTCGCACGGCGACCTGCTCGGCGGCAAGCCGCAGACCAAGGAGGCGCGGCTGCGCGGGCGCTCGGCGTCGCGCAACCACAGCGTCACTTCGCAGCCGCATGCGTACCCGCTGCCCCGACAGGACTCGCTCGCATCGCGCCCGCTCAGAGAATACGTCAGTATCTTACAACATCATCATCACAGCCCTTGGCTGATCCGCCTTCGGACATAGGCCTCCTCCGCCTTCCATGACATTCTATCCCCAGTGTCCCCCGCCACTTGCATCCAATTAGCGCTTCCGTGTTTGCTGATGTCGTTCACCCATTGCTCTGGTGGACGACTTCAACCTCTCCTTGTCCCTAGCTCACACAATAACCCTCATCATCACAGCCTTTAGTTGATCCATCTTCGGCCTCCTCCAACTTCCCTGACATTCTGTCCCCCGCCACTTGCATCCAGTTAGCGCTGAGTTGAATACTGTTGTCGTTCACCTATCGTTCTGGTGGGTGGCCACGACCTCTCATAGTCTCTCTTGGCCACCATGAAAGTACTATTTATCTGAAACTTCTATTACTGAAACAAGGGACTATAACTTGACAAAAACAAATAGGTACTTACCTCTTACCTCTATATTATATATTCGTAAAGTAACGCTATAACGTGTTCCATCTGATCGTGACTGGAAAACAGAGTCGTTAACTATCTAAATAAAGCCATAAATCGCAGTGTTTACGTCGCGGCTTGACAATCGCAGACTTTTAACAAAAAATCTTTTCAGACAGTGGTTGTTAGTTCAAACACGATTGTTATTATTCCAGGAGATGAGCACGACTGAATGCACGGACGAAGCTGGGAAAGTTCTGAAGCCTTCAAACGATAACCCTTTCATTAACGAGTCGCAGCAGCCCAACGTAGTCGATATGAGAGGTAAAGGAACGCATTTGACACGCTCACGCTACCGCCAATCAGCGCTCAATATAATATGAAACGTATAAATTACGGTGTCTATCACGCACCCCGCGTTGACCTATTAACCTACTTAACGCTCGAACAATTTGTAAACCCACACGTTTTCAGTTAAGTAGCCCAACTAAGGAGCAACTTAACTTACCTGTTATTACTAAGCTTTTGTTTATCATAATGCGCACTTGTTTATTTCCCTTTCAGATGTAATGGTACTAAATGAAATAATAGAGCAAGCGGGGCGACAGAGCCGAGCCAGCGATCAGAACGGTACGGAATCATTTAAAGACATCCATCCTCTTGTAACGTTACATGTTACAAGTTGATAACAGTATTGTCTGTCTTGTTGCATTCTGATGTTTTATTTTAAAGTCGATGTTCGTCTCTTAATGTGCTAAGTCATGTCATTTCTTGATTAACTTCGCTTCTTCAACTCACAAACTATAACTGTTGTAAACTTTTATATATGTTAAAATCTGATTTATTTAAAATACAAATGTAACATAAAACTCGATAACACTCAACACTCACAACACAACAACACGATACTGGTATTTGCTCATTATGCAAACAAAGAAAAGCATAATTGGCAACAGTAAGACAATAGTGGGTGTCATTTATTGTCGTAATAGTGGTGTCGACCGCACCGGCAGGCCCGTCCGCGGGTGCTAGGCACTTGATGTATTGAGCCGGCTCACGGGTGCGGGTTGCGGTTCGGGTCGCACGCACGCGTTCGTGGTTAGAACAGTAAAATGCGCACCGTTGTAACGCGGCTTTAGTCTAGCAACACGCCTGTATCCGCTGTTTGATCGTAACGGAGTGTTCAATCAATGCTACCGCCCACACTTCACTTATTGTTTGTTGCTTAATCCATAATATAACAGAACCTTATTTCGCTCTCACAAGGGCAAACAGCTAATACCGTCGCTGCATAAGCGTTAATCGAGTGAAATAATTGCATTGTAAATTACACTGCTTCCTGAGTTTATCATGGCACTGAACATTGGACACATTTCAACTGTTTGACGCTACTTACACACAAATTGCATGCTTTTCTGTTGTGTTGTATACATCGCATGTATATGTAACTGACCTTAATTTAAGTGATGAGTTTGGAGAACATGATGTTTAATTAAGTGCTAACATTGCATGGCGCACTTTAGTCATTAATTATAAGATTAAAAATTAAATATAAAAAAACTGCTTTTAAGTAGTTAAAGTTTTATACATATATTGCTTTGATTAGTGTGCGGAGAAACAATCACGATATTCATATTTTTTGACCCAGAAACAGATTTGTTCTTTAAAAAAGTTGTTCTCATCCATAGTTGCATTTCGTGTAGTTAAATTTTGGTAAGCTTCTTCGGAAATCGGAAGATTGATGTAAATCACCGCCAGTAAACGTTTGGTTTTGATTTGCACGAGACTATGAGCGCACGATAGGTTTCCCAAAAGAATTTGCAAATTTAAGAGTAATTTTGTCAGCATAACTGCGAACCACCCTTTGTAATGCCACGGGCTTGAGCATCTAAATCCAACAGATATAAATGACAGCCTACAATATTTGCAAAAAATATGGATATTGGTTTAATCGTAGTTCATAAATTTGTTGCTGCCGAACCCAATTCTGAGCAATATGTGAACGCAATTGCTATTTAACGATTGGGATTGGCATCAAATTGGATATCCCTGATGGCCTATATAATGAGCGAATACTAACAAATATATTTCTGTCTCTCTTCAACACACACACACGCATTCTGCTGGTAAACGGGACAACAGTGTCAGTGTACTACTTCCCAACAGCGGAAGACGATGAGGACGGACCGACGTTCAAGGAGAGGCTTCTAGAATGCGCGATAAAAGGGATAGACTTGTTCTGTGTGTGGGACTGCTGTTGGTTGTGGCTGGAGTTTCAGAAGTATGTCGCCCTACTGGTGTTCGACCCATTCGTGGAACTGTTCATCACGCTTTGTATCGTGGTCAACACGCTCTTCATGGCGCTCGACCACCACGAGATGAACAAAGATATGGACAAGGTGCTCAAGAGCGGCAATTATGTGAGTGACAATCTAACAACGCATTAGGTACTGTTATACTTGGTAAGTATAGTTAAATAACGATACAATTTCGACTGTTTTATGTTTCAGTTTTTCACCGCAACGTTCGCTATAGAAGCAACATTAAAATTAATAGCAATGAGTCCAAAGTATTATTTTCAAGAGGGTTGGAACATTTTCGACTTTATCATCGTGGCCTTATCATTAGTGGAGTTGGGACTTGAAGGTGTTCAGGGTTTGTCTGTGTTGCGTTCATTTCGTTTGGTAAGTTGCTTGTTTAATTAATTGATATTCTGATTATTATCTAACTGAACTATTTAAACAAATGTACTTTTGCAATTCAATTTAACTTATTATCTCTCAAACTATTGGCGATAACTTTATCTACATACATTTTGTGATTCAAAAACAAGCATAACGAAACATACTATCGATTCAACATCAAAATTATGAATTTGTCCCCCACAATTTCATTTGAATAAACTGACATCACACCATCGATCACACATTATGATATCTTATGTAAATGTTATGAACTATTTTCAGCTGCGTGTCTTTAAACTGGCCAAGTCTTGGCCGGCCCTAAACCTTATTATATCCATAATGGGTAGGACGGTGGGAGCTTTAGGGAACTTGACCTTTGTACTTTGCATCATTATATTCATATTCGCGGTGATGGGGATGCAGTTGTTTGGCAAGAACTACACAGGTTCTATTTAAAAGACAATTAAGCATCTCTAAAAATTAAGCTTTGTTATTGATTATTCAGCTTAACACTTCTAAATATTTTACACTGGGCTTTAATTAACATCATAAAGACAGCGGGTTCGCGCTGTGGCTTGTGGCACGGCATGTGGCAAGACACGCGGCCACGTGCCGCGTGAGGGCCGCCACACGCTTGACTCATGACATAACCCGCTTCGCATCGAGTATATAGATGATTGCAGCTTCGCTTTCGGGGCATTTCGATGCATTAGGACAATACTGATGGGATCTATGTCGTTACTTAGAGGCGAATATGAAATTTTAACTAACATAGTGATAAAAATATAAATAAGCTATGATGATATTGGTGTAAAAGCTCTCACAAGTTATAAAGACAAACATATATCCCACTCAAACAGAAACAGAGCAGTGCACATTTTTAGGTGACTCAGCACACATTCGCTATACATTTGTCGGCTCCAAGATCACTTTCATAGCAGCTGCTCGTCGTACTCAACTGCTGTAATCTATGATTTGTCTTTAATGTGAGCAGACGAGAGATGCGAGTGGTCGTGGACCGAGACAGGACCGCAGTAGCATAGGTGAAGCGCCGATAATCGAGCTTGTGTGACGCCTTATTTCACAATTTGTACTTGCAGCTTCGAGTATTCAAATTGGCAAAGTCATGGCCGACACTTAATTTACTCATCTCTATAATGGGTAGGACGATGGGTGCCTTGGGAAATCTGACCTTCGTATTGTGCATCATTATTTTCATATTTGCCGTGATGGGTATGCAACTTTTCGGAAAAAATTACGTGGGTAAGTGATATTGGTGGGAGTGTTGCATGGTCATTGGTGTTGGTTGGACGTGTCTTGGTGGACAGGCGGCGCGCCCGTTGCCGAGCGGTCAATGTACCTCAAAGCAGTTTTACAGCGGGCATTTTGACCAAATGTCTATATCGAAGCAATATTTAACATCTCGCGTTTGCCTTGTTACATCCAGTACAAAATTAGTCTTCATCTCATACTGCTGATGAATTTAAAAAAATAGTGGTGGAGGTATAAAATTAAATAAAATTACTAACTTAGCTAATCTTTTATTGGCACTTGTGACACCCAGAATTTGGATAACGTTTGATACGTTTATGTATTTTTTTGGAAGCAACCTGTCACACGACGCGCAACACGCTAAAGTTTTCACATTATAAAACTGACTGACACGAGGATATTTAATTTTACTTAATTGTATACCTGCCAAGTTTAATTAAGACTGAAAGTTTCACAGGATTTGAAGTACATTCACTGCCTCTTAAAATTGATTTAGGAGTGGATCCTACGGTAGACTGTTAACCCTGTAAGATTGTTAGTTCGTAGTTTAATTAGATCGCTATTAGTTTTTCCACTTTGATGGGCGCGCCGCCGTTTTTACTAGCGACTTGTATCGATGTGCGTCACGTCGCTGCGCGTGCGCGGGGCGAGGCGAGCCCGGCAGCCCGGCACCCGAGTTACCGTACCTCTAAAGCCCCCTAGAAAAGGCGCCTCACTTGTGAAACATCGCCAGCTTCACTTCAATTCAACCCTATCTTACCCTTGTTTGGCATATTCAAATGTTTGCGTAGACCCGAAGATTTCTTTGTAAGTTTTGGCTCAATTTTATTTATATTTTATGACGTATCACTAGGCGCCTTAACAATTGCATGCTGATGCTTTACAAGTAACTATATAGATTTTAGATTGTGCATGTAGTACTCAGATATAAGCATATTCAATATTATATGAAATAGTTATCCCGTAATATAACAATGCAGCTTCATAATTACGAGTAGGTGCAGGCCTTTCTGCTTACACTTTGCGAACCTATAAAATCAAAGAACGCCCGCTTTTGGTATCAGATAACAAAAGTCCGCTTTTTAATTGAATCAATGAAGACATACTATTAATCAAAATTGCTTGCACGTCCATTGGGGATGTTCAGTGCTATAATTAACGACACTGTCGACTGTAGATATCCGTAAAATCCGTAACAAGTACCTTCAAAAACTTCTCAATAGTACTATATAGATACAAAAGAGGATTGGAGAGTCAATCGATGCTGCCGTTGCTTAAGAGTTACTAATCATTCCCAGTCATGCGGAACGTACCTTTAATATTTCCGTCATCGCCAGATTACGTGGACCGTTTCCCTGACGGAGACCTTCCTCGATGGAACTTCACTGACTTCATGCACAGCTTCATGATTGTGTTCCGAGTGCTCTGCGGGGAGTGGATAGAGAGTATGTGGGACTGCATGTTGGTGGGAGATGTCTCATGCATCCCATTCTTCTTGGCCACCGTCGTCATTGGCAATCTTGTGGTTGGTATTCGTTTTCAAAGCTTTGACTTTCCTGGCTGTTGTGTAAAATATCTCATTACTTTAAATTAAATACTTTAGATGCAAGGTGATTTGTAGGTCAATATATGGTCAATCATCACATATCAGCATATTTTATTATAGGGCCTATACAATATCCACATCCACATCAACCCAACCTTCAGGTTACTCTGTATATTCAAGCGTTACATTAAGCTAAAAGGGCACAAATTGTGACATTCCAGGTTCTCAACCTTTTCTTGGCCCTGTTACTGTCAAATTTCGGCTCATCGAGCTTGTCGACGCCCACTGCCGATCAGGAGACCAACAAAATCGCGGAAGCCATCAACCGGATATCGAGGTTCATAGATTGGATGAAGCGGAGCATAGCAGACATGTTAAAACTCCTGAAGAACAAGCTGACCAACCAGATAGCCATACATGCGCCCGGTAAGATGTGTGCGAGAATGTCCGTAGCATGTCGTGTACTTGTTGTGCAACTAATAAAGTATTAATGTAATAACGGGTAAGTCAAAAACAGCTGTATAAAGATGCTTTTATGAACATTTACGCGTACAATGTGGACAAGCGTAATAGAACTTTACAGTCTGCTTTAATAACTAAAACTATGGGTATATCCTTATCCTACTATCTCTAAAGCACGAGCAACAGAAACATGTTGGATTCTCTCATAAATTCGATCTCTTTAAATGTGTTGCCCTTGTCTATATTTTGTCCTTGTTGTTCCAAAATGTTTTAACTCCCGTACCTGTAGCATGGTTTGTGTTGTGTGGAATTAATAAACAAGATGTGATAAGCATGGTGTTGTGCCTTGTTACGAAATGTAACATGTACCTGCTGTATCAGTGTATGTGCGTTGCTTGTGCCCCTACATCCAAGTGTAGATCGCAGACCTGTAATTAAAATGAGTGATCATTATGTGGTAAAAATCTAATGAAGCGAAACAAATGAATGTTACACCATAAATTTTGTCTTAAAATTTTAGACTTTAATACTGTTTTGCTTCATTGGCTTTAAGTGGACGAACACTTTAGATTCCTGTCGATACACTGTTGTTGTTTGTTATGATTGTTGTCGTACAAAATGTATTTTTAGTTGTTGTTATTTTTAAAAAGTGTTAGTTAAGTTCAAATCGAGTGTTGATTTGTGGTATTGGTTCTAATTGTGTGTATATATATTTAGATCTGTTTACTTGACTTCGCGCAACCTTCTGATGATTTCTGTTATGCATGTATTATATGTACAATACGATTTTTATTTCAATAAATATGTCACATATCCCTTCTTAAAGTGTCTCAACTGTATCAAGTAAATGCAGAAGTTAAAACATAAAAACATCGATTTATTTAAATTAATACGATAAAATGATGCTGGTATAGTTTAGCTACCTTCTATTTTCTTCAAAGAACCCACTAAACCCGCTGAGTCCTCTTGACGATCTTAGCTGCAACAATAGCAAACGACTAAATGGTTCGTCCTGGTCTGATTTCTATGCTTGGATGCTGCGATGTCGCGTCGCTCGGGACACTCCGCACGTAGGCTTAAAGGCGGCTTTGTGTGGCCGCTGCGTCTCCCCAGAACGCGTCGACAACGAACTGGAGCTCGGCACAGACCTCGACGACGCAGTCCTCTACAAAGACAAGAAACTCAAGGATCAAGTCGAGGTAGCGATAGGCGACGGCATGGAATTCACAATACCAGGTAACACATACGATTCAGGACGATCGTAGGAGCAGAAAAAGTGATAACTGGTGTCCCTAAGAAGTCAATGGTATACTTTCAGGTGACAATAAGTACAAGAAAGGAAAAATACTCATGAATAATATCAATGCGATAACGGATAATCATAGAGATAATCGGTTAGACTGCGAGCTCAATCATCTAGGAAATCTCATTCAGGTAAAGATTAAAATATATACATGATATATCGTACATATGTTAGGTACATAGGTACCTTCTGAATTAGCTTTAACCAAGTGTAATCATTTCATTTTAGGACGATGATACCATTAGTCAAAAATCATACGGTAGTCATAAAAATAGGTCATTTAAAGATGAAAGTCATAAAGGTTCAGCAGATACAATAGACGGAGAAGAGAAGAAAGATGCTAGCAAAGAAGATTTGGGATTGGAAGAAGGTGAGATATCTTGTGTTTACAAATGAGAGTTAAGTAAAACTGTTACGACAGTGGATAACAACTTGTCACCTTCAAGGTTAATTAATGTATAAACAATAATGAGGTTAATGTGATATTAACTTTTTAATATTTTAGAAGTAATAGAAGAAGAAGAGGAGGGTAAAATAGATGGTATTCCAAAACATGACGTGGTTGCCAATGATGAGGATGTGATAGACGATACACCCGCCGATTGCTTCCCTGAACCATGCTATCAAAAGTTTCCATTCCTTGCCGGAGACGACGACTCGCCGTTCTGGCAAGGCTGGGGCATGTTGCGACTGAAGACCTTCAGACTGATAGAAAACACCTACTTTGAAACGGCTGTGATTACCATGATCTTGCTCAGTAGTTTGGCTTTGGTACGTATAAATCATTTTCAAGTTCAACCAGATAAATTAAAGTAAAAACTAATACTACATCAAAATTAAATCAATTTTTTGCAGGCGTTAGAAGATGTACATTTACCTCACCGACCAATCCTTCAAGATATTTTGTACTACATGGACCGCATCTTTACCGTTATCTTCTTCCTTGAGATGTTGATCAAGTGGCTTGCGCTCGGCTTTCAGAAGTATTTCACCAATGCTTGGTGTTGGCTCGACTTCATCATTGTCATGGTAATCTTCTTTGCTTTATTTTTGTACTACTCGTCCTTAAAAAAAGTAAAAAAAAAATTGTCAAAATCTGTCTTACTCAGAGACATTAATTTATTTCATAAGACAGGTCAATAGAGCTGGCTGCAAAAATATATACTTACACATCTGACCGCTCTAAAATATGTTCTTGTTACCTAGTCCATAACAATAGTCGAAACAATATAATTTTGAGCGGATAAACATGTACTTACCAACATACATACATTTTTAGCTCTTTACTTCGCCAGCAAAGTACGATTTTCCATCTAAAACATTAATATGGGAAGTCCTCACTAATGAATTAACGTCTCTGCCTATCCTATATGACCTTACCTTACATATTTGTCAGATATCACGATCTTGGTAACGGGACCGAACGAAACCGTAACTAATAAAACTAAACACATTATTTGATGTAACTTACTTTTCATTCCTGTAACCTCGCTTTAAACGATCGACCACGCTGAAACTCAAAGTATGCTGAAAAAAATTTCATTACATAACGTTCAAGAAGTGACGCGATACTTGCATTGCTTATACGTTGCGTCAGAGTTTAAGGTTCAGTTTGGTTGATTCTTAACTTCTTATCATAAACCTCAGTGACCCTTTGAATACTGTGATACTGACAGCTAACTTAAGGGTATAGTACAATGAGTAACAGAGGTGTGTGACGCTAGTTGTCGCTCGTTAACCACGGGGCGGTGATGGCGGGCGCGGACGACATCCCCGCCTTCCGCTCGATGCGGACCCTGCGCGCTCTGCGCCCGCTCCGCGCGGTCTCCAGATGGGAGGGCATGCGAGTGAGTCCCGCCCGCGGCCAGCTCAGCTATCCGTGTTGGCCGGTCGCCCTGCTCATTGCGCGCCATAAAGCCGCCAAACATGGCAAGGCATGCGCCGTGAATGGCTCGTTGCCAGGCATACTCTGGGCTGCGTGGACACATGCCCTGCCACGGTAGACGTGTGTTCACTACAGCAGCGCGTATGTGGCTGTTCATAGCTGCACCCACACCTACACAGCTGACTCAGCTGAGGCACGTGTCTCGAACCATCCGCGGCAATTGCCTCGCAATGTCTGTTTACGGCTTATTGTTCGATTGATCTCCAACCGAACGCTACAAGGTTTTGTATTCCATGGGCAGCGCGACTTAAAAGCGTGTAGCTTTAACTGTTCGATGTGTCACAGCGGAGGTGCCGACCCTCTCTGTCGCTGCCTCGAGCTCTCGATGTCGTAATGTTGTCTGTCTGTGGATACTGCTTCTATATATCTCTATCCCGTGGCTCCTGACAGTGGCCGCCTTAGAACCTATGCCTAACCAACAGAAGAGTCAGGTATCAATTACATTATACGTTTACTTCTTACAAATATACCCATTAATTTTCAAGTGCATGGCATATGAAAACTTCTATCGTGTTGTTATTTTCACCTCTTTTAATGAATGATCAAGATATGTTTATTCGGTGTCGCAGCTATTTAATATGAAATTAATTTGTGTATACCATTTGCACATAATTCGATGTTCACATTAAATGCATCTTATAAATTCAAAAATAATGTTTAAACTAATAAAAAATTTAAAGCCTAAAAATAGGGCACTTGTTTTTTTTCTCAAGTTCTGTAGTGTAGGCAACTTCTCATTTACTTGCAGTCTTCCTCGCCCATTTAAGTGGTCACTCTTTATCTGATAGGTGTTGATTGTAATTCTTCCACTAATAATTGCAAAACTCCTTCCAAGTATCTCATAGTCCATCTGAATAGTTGACTTCTGTTTCTGTTCCAGGTTCTGCAGTTAATATTACATGTGTTGAATTTATGATATCAATATCTGTAAACTTAACATGTGTGCCTGCTTCATTTATCAAAATGTTACCCTTGATTCCATCAGGTCTCGCTTATAAACTTCGTAGCGGCGCTTTGTGGCGCCGGCGGCATTCAGGCGTTCAAAACGATGCGAACGCTGCGCGCGCTGCGCCCGCTCAGGGCCATGAGCCGCATGCAGGGCATGAGGGTACGTACCCCTGCTTGCGGCCACCACCCTCCACCCGCGCACACCACTCCACACCGCCTCTCAGCTCCGACACTCGCGCTACTTCTACAGTCTCACAAACATCCTCAATACACTCGATCTCTGCATCCTCAACTATCCAGTAAACCTACATCTTACATCTGGTCTCTTTGGTTTTAGAACTTTATTTAGTCACGAATCGTTTCAAAATCATCGGTAGTTAGTCCATTATCGATCAGATTTTAGTGAATCATTCTGAAGTCGTTGGTGGCACCCTTGAATGGCTTAGTATCATTGGTCACAATCTTCAGTCAGTCGGAAATCGGTTCAGGCTGGTTCATTTCGGCAGACACATTCATTGTCATGTTTTGGTCTACCTTTTCTCTTGGATTTTCCGATTATTAGCTAGTACTTACTTATTAGTTATTGGAATGTTAATGTAGACTTTGCACATTAGAATATTTATCTTATCCTAAATACCTCGTACTTTCTCTTGGCGACTCGCATGTGGTAGTTACTCGTATGTCTCGGATTATTTTGTGTTTTATCAAAAAGGTAAGTGTATTGTACCGTAGTATCTTGGTCAAGTACCTATTACTTAAATGTGCAATTATTGTCACCTTAATTTGTATTTTATTGTGCATGTTTTGTGTTATATGGTTAACTGCCAGTTTAGTGTATTTGTATTAGACGTTGTTTGTTTTATGTATAAGTTCGTATAATTGCTATATTTATATCCATATCACAAGTAACTTTAGTCTCAATATACATAATTATCATCATTTAACATAGCTCGACAAGCTTTATCAAACCATATTTT
This sequence comes from Pandemis corylana, assembly GCA_949127965.1. Taxonomy (NCBI): domain Eukaryota; kingdom Metazoa; phylum Arthropoda; class Insecta; order Lepidoptera; family Tortricidae; genus Pandemis; species Pandemis corylana. The sequence continues at coordinate 5,786,702 of OX421866.1, read as the reverse complement.
GCACTAATCAGAGGTATTATTAAACCAAAAACAAAATCTATAATAAATTAATATCATAAATATGATAACCTATTATTGACCAACTTGAATATTGTAGGTGGTGGTGAATGCTTTAGTGCAAGCGATACCCTCTATCTTCAATGTGCTCCTCGTGTGTCTCATCTTCTGGCTGATCTTTGCCATCATGGGCGTGCAGTTATTTGCTGGAAAATATTACAAGGTAAAAAACAACTCATAATAAACTACATAAATACGAGTAGTACCTAAGTAGTTACGTGTACCTTAAATTTCCAGTTTGTAAGCCGCAAATATATTTTCTATATTTTTTTTTTATTTTCAGTGTGTCGATTTGAACCACACGACGATCAGTCATGAAATAATTCCGGACAAAAATGCGTGCGTGCTTGAAAATTACACCTGGGAGAACTCGCCGATGAACTTCGACCATGTTGGTAAAGCGTACCTCTGCCTGTTCCAAGTGGCCACTTTCAAAGGATGGATTCAAATAATGAACGATGCAATTGATTCCAGAGAAGTAAGTTCTCGCGCTTTGTCCGACATTAACTTAGTAAAGAGCAAAATCAATCCTGAACTAAGTGATAATCTTATTCATTTCAATACTTTTAGGTGGGACGTCAACCAATCCGAGAAACGAACATTTACATGTATCTCTACTTTGTATTCTTCATCATTTTTGGCTCATTCTTTACTCTTAACCTGTTTATCGGAGTTATCATCGACAACTTCAACGAACAGAAGAAAAAAGCTGGTGGCAGCTTGGAGATGTTCATGACGGAGGATCAAAAAAAGTATTACAACGCCATGAAGAAGATGGGCTCAAAGAAACCTCTGAAAGCCATTCCTAGACCTAAGGTGCGAATGTGGTCCTCTTAAACGTTGCGTGCATAGTTAGATGATAGAGGCTGAATGTAATACATAACAAAACGTTATAAAATTTAATTTTTGTTTTTCTTTACAGTGGCGGCCACAAGCTATAGTATTCGAAATAGTAACGGATAAGAAATTCGACATGCTGATTATGTTGTTCATTGGATTCAACATGTTGACGATGACGCTGGACCACTACCAGCAAGCCGAGACGTTCAGCACGGTCCTCGATTATCTCAACATGATATTCATAGTGATATTCAGTTCAGAGTGCCTATTAAAAATATTCGCCTTACGCTACCATTACTTCGTCGAACCATGGAATTTATTCGATTTCGTCGTTGTGATGTTTTCTATTATGAGTAAGTAACTAAGTATTGCCTTTATTTACAGGTTAAACTAAAAAATATCGTGAATGGTTTGTAAGCAATTTGTTTTTGTTACAGGTTTGGTATTGAGCGATATCATAGAAAAGTATTTCGTGTCACCGACTCTACTCAGGGTCGTGAGAGTAGCAAAAGTGGGTCGAGTACTTCGGCTGGTCAAAGGCGCTAAGGGAATCCGAACCTTGCTGTTCGCTCTCGCTATGTCACTGCCAGCTCTGTTCAACATCTGCCTTTTGCTTTTCCTGGTCATGTTCATCTTCGCTATATTCGGAATGTCTTTCTTCATGCACGTGAAAGACAAAGGTGGCTTAGATGACGTGTATAATTTTAAGACCTTCGTGCAAAGTATGATCCTCCTTTTTCAAGTAAGTGCACAATATTCTTAGCACAGACTTTTTAAGCCAGGCAAGCAACATTTGAAAAATTAAATGTTTCTTTGTTCAAGATGTCTACATCAGCGGGATGGGATGGAGTGTTGGACGGCATTATTAACGAGGAGGAGTGTGACCTGCCGGACAACGAGCGCGGCTACCCGGGCAACTGCGGCTCCGCCACCATCGGCATCACCTACCTGTTGTCCTACCTCGTCATCTCCTTCCTCATCGTCATCAACATGTACATCGCCGTCATCCTCGAGAACTACTCGCAGGTAATCTACAGACTTACTGCCATCAGTATAAGTACCTCCAGCAATGCACTCATTTACTTAATCCGCGGTTTGTGTGACAGGCTACGGAGGACGTGCAGGAGGGCTTGACGGACGACGACTACGACATGTACTACGAGATCTGGCAGCGGTTCGACCCGGACGGCACGCAGTACATTCGGTACGACCAGCTGTCCGACTTTCTGGACGTGCTGGAGCCGCCGCTGCAGATCCACAAGCCCAACAAGTACAAGATCATATCGATGGACATACCGATATGCCGCGGCGACATGATGTTCTGCGTGGACATCCTCGACGCGCTCACCAAAGACTTCTTCGCACGGAAAGGGAACCCGATAGAGGAGACCGGCGACATGGAGCCGGGGCGGCCCGACGAGGTGGGCTACGAGCCGGTGTCGTCGACGCTGTGGCGGCAGCGCGAGGAGTACTGCGCGCGGCTGATCCAGCACGCGTGGCGGCGGCACCGGCGCGGCGCGGGCGCGGGCGGCGCGGGCGCGGGCGCCGAGGGGCAGCCCACGGCCGTGCTGCTGGACGCCGTGACGCCCAACGGGCACCGCGTGGTGCTGCAGGCGGCGGGCGCGGCGCCGCGGCCGCCCGAGCCGGCGCCGCCGCCCGCGCCCGTCTGACCCGTGCTGGCGCTCGCGCTGCTGCCCGCGCTGGTCGACGACGCGCCGCTGCCGCTGCCCGCACCGCTGCCCGAGCTCTTGAGCCCACCCAAGCGCACTTAATTATTTTTTACGCTAGATGTTTCGCATGTACATAGTGTCGGCGGCCGCGGGCGAGCCGCGCGGCGCGCGCCGGCCTTGCGCCGCCGCGCGTGCGCGCCGTTTCTTGGGACGTTAATCGTGCGCGATTAGAGACGTTCGAAGTGTTAACTGGAGTGTTTTATATTCGCGTGGCCGAAGCTTTTGAGACTGTTTGTTTGCGACTGACGTTCGCGCGAGTGTAATTGTATATTATTATATTTTGTCGTACATTGTCGCGTTAAACCTGCCCCTGTGAGAGAAACCCGTTTTTTTAAGAGAATCGTTGTAGCGAGCATGTCGTTTTTTTTGTCACTGATAACGTAATGTAAGGTATCGGATAATATTGAGGAAATTCTATAAGCTTATTTTTGTATTCGATGAATATCACTGTCTGTCTGTAAATTCTAAATCGAAGCGATCCTTTATATTAAGATAATGGAGATCATTAATTTGATTACAAATTGTGAGATATCATTTTCTTCCCCGAAATGGTGTCGAGCAATCCGTGTAAGTAGAGGTAGGGCGTCGCTTCCGTCGGTGGGCCTGCAGCACGCGACCACGTTCATGTAGCACACCAGTTTTTTAAACTTTACGACTATAAACGAAATTACCTTGTATCATTACATTCATTGTAACGTCTTCGACTCGTCCGTTGCGTTTGGACGTTAGTGTAATCGTATCTAATAAACGCTTAAGAAAAGCAATGGCTACGCCGATTCATATCAATTTTGTCCGTAATAGTTTTTAATAGTTCCAGTTTATAAGCTTCTTACTGTACCGAAATGACGTTGCGTTGTATCTTTCTATACGAGGTCGGCACACCGTCGGTTCCCTCGGAATTAAGAGAGTTTAGAAACATTTTTGCAAGTTATATCTATGTAAGCTTAACAAATCAGCTGTGAAATCGATACCAGAGTTCACTTCCGTCCTAATTCAGTACGCATCATAGGAATCGAGCCATTTTATGTAACGCGCACTATCCATGTACCTAGTTAATGTAATACCTTCCCCTGTTACATTAGCTGCGGGCGCGGGGGGCCGTGTTCCCCGCGGCCGCCGCCGCGCCCGCCCGCCCAACTATTTACTCACCGTTTCGAGCGGGCTGGTACTGCTTCGAATATTGCTCTTGCGACTTACATTAGAATGCTGTGACGATCTTCGACATAAACAAAACAAGAACGCTAACCCCGACTACCTACCGATTCGACTAACTGAAGGAGATCACCGTAATTAGCAAATAAGATTTATTGATAATACCTAAGAGATCGAACGTCCCTTACCGAGTAAGGTAGATATTATTGAAGTATATATTGTTTCTCGATTGCCACCTCTCGGGCTCCGGCCCGCTGGCTCCCCGGAAGTGGATCGTGTCAGTATGGCCTTTTTACTACCATGAAGAAGTAAACTATCATAATTATTTGTAACTAAACTTTGGAAGTTGTCAATTTTTTACAATTCTGTAAATATTGAGAGCTTATCGCCGGGTAGATCCCAAACCGCACGTCGCAACACATAATTTATCATAATACCTATATCTACTATGGAATCAGCGAATAATGCAGCGATACGTAAATAAGCTTGAAGCAATAAACGTAAACGTGTGCTCGACGAAAGTTTTCGCTTTTCATTAACGAACATGTCACCGAATAGTTGTGTGATGGTTGTTTTCAATTCGTTTTAATAAAATGTGGAAGTTCTGAAGTGCAAGACAATCTACATGTTGCAAAGTTTAAGAGTCAGTGTATTGTAAACTAAAATGAGATACTTACCGTTTTGCACATGATTTGCAATAATTACCAGATACCTGTGAGTACGTGGACTCTGAGCCGGCGCCGCGGCCGCGCGCTTCCCCCGCGCGCGCCGCCGCGCTCTCGCTCCCCTCCCCCCTTTTGCGTTAGTTTTGATCCATTGCTTTGGACTTATTGTTATATATTTATACGACGAACGGTCTTTAATACCCCCTTGTGTTGGTCAAACCAAACGTTTTACTATTAGGCATATTTGCACAAAGAAGTTGTGTTTAATTAAGTTAGGACAATAAGTTATGATATCATTGTATTATTTCTTTAAATATATGACAAAAAAGTGAGTTCAGTTTGCTGAATGATAGAGGTTTACTTGAGTATTTATTATATATATATTGTTGAAGTTTGTACAAAATAAATTAAGTAAACGATGAAATATAGAACTTGACTGCTTTACAATGAAGTTTCATTTTTTTTGGACCGTGAAGCTGAGCTAAAACGCTAAAAGTACTGCGCTATACTACACCTGACCATGCCAACTAACTCCTGATGCTCTTTAACACTAATTTCGTAACCATTTGAATAATAAAACATCATTTCTATTTTTATTTAGGTTTTTTATTTATAATTATAATATAAAACTTTTCCTATACATCTTTATAAATTACAAAATTCCGCGAAGTGTGAAAGTACCGTCTTAACTAACGCTTTGTAAGGTACCGATTCGATAGGTTACAACACTAGTCTTTAATCACTTGTCAGATTTTGAAAAATACCCCGAACACATCGATGAATTCAGCCTGGAATATAAAATATTTCCATCGAAACCCTGAATAGGTAATTTATGTACCAGAAATAACTAAGAAAATAATTCTAGGCTCTAATCCTAACTACAACTCAGGCAAAATGTTTTAAATAATACAAGTAGTAATTTTTTCCCATTTCAGATCCTACTAAATAATCACTAAATTGTAATATATTCTTTGCTCTACCAATAATTCTAGCTACAGGCACGCTTACAACCAACTCGCTATCCAAGAACGTCTACAACTATGGCAGGTGCCCCGATTCTGGCCAAAGGCCGGTTTTGGCCATTTTTTAAAAGTAAATTGAGTTTACTAGGGTATAGACAACTTTACAAATCCTTAGTCTTAAAGTGGCCAGAACCGAATCACTTGCCCGACTTGAGATTCTTCAAATGACTTACCAGTGTTTCCACTAGGCTTTACTAGGTCTCGTGGGAGACGGAGCCAGCGCATCCCTGCGAGAACGACTCTATTAACATTTTACATGTAATTGATTAATAAGGTTACAAGCTACGTAGCTCAGCTACAAGTCAGTTCTGAATCTGAGAGAGATAACTAGCATCTAGCCACCGAAACACCAGTTCCTCCGGTACTTCTGATTGGCTGATTGTAATTTTTGACAGAAAAATATGTCAATGTGCGTCGAGACTAAAATGAATTGACGGTCTAGTAGTAAAAACTAGGACTCATTTGCATTAGCAGGGATTGTTACAGTGTTGTGGTAAGTGTTTCGTGTACTGTTGTAAGGTATATGTGTATAGAGAGATAAATGACAAACGTAGCAGTCGATGTTACTATTTTATTAATTCTTACTTAAACCAACTTTGTCCTTAAACATAGTCGCACACGATGCTCGTCCTTATCATAGTCATACTGTGAGTTACAATTTAACCATATAAATATTTATACAGCATCTATATGTACAATTATGAGTTCCGAAACTAGGTCCATTAACTACTTTAGCATATACAGTCATTTCTCACTGGATACCGTCGTTTATTAAGTTCGAGTAATTGTTGCCGAGGACCGTCCTACGCTACGCGGCTCACTATGTGAGCGCTCATACAGCAAGCTTTACATTAGTTTAGTTTTACACGTTTACTGGCAGTGCAACCGACTTATGCACGAATCGTTTAAATATATAATTTATGACAGAAATATCAGATATGTAGCGCGAGATTTATGGTACACAAGCGGAACCTTGCGAATTCAAAGACCTTCAAAAATAGATTTTTATCTCTTAATCTGTATGAACCAGCGAGTCCCGAGACGCAAACGATTAGTATTAACTTAGCCACATATCACTACGTTTATTTAACGACCCTCAGTCAGCAGAGTTTACAATACCAGTCGTGATAATTTTATATTAGGTATAGAAAGTTTTATTATTGACTACGTAAATATTTTATAAGATTATTAAAGGGCACCAGCTCGCGCGGACGCCGCGTGCCTCGCAACTTAACCCGCTCCCAACAGCCTAGCTTTACATTGATAAACGATTACGCTATAACAAAAATAGGATTTTTGGTAAAGTATTTTTTGTTCCGTCTTAATCGCCTTATGTGCCATTTCATGCTTCTATGTCTCTATACTTACGAACAGAAAGCCAAAGCAAAAATAATCTAACAGAACAGAATTTTACGTCCCGAGGGAAATGAGGTCATAGTTACACAATATTAAACAAGCATCATAGAGAACTTTTTAATGTTAAACTACACTAAGCGATTTACACGACACTTAATATTATTTAACTCAAATTAAACATCGAAGAAACCGCAGGTATAAAGTGCTTTTCATTCAACCATAATGCATTAAGTGACTCGGCATCGCCAACCATGGCGCTTAACAATTTTCAACTAAAAATAACACAAAAATAAAATTAATTGCTTTTAAAATAATTTCCAAATTAATTATACCCGGCGATTCGTTACTAAAAGTCAAAATTAAATAAACAAGTCATGATTATCAGTCGTTAAAGAACTCACAAAACCTCATAGTGAAATAGAGGCATCAGTTTACACAGAATGCACACTAAGAATTAAAATCGTACATACAGTATAGAAATATTCCGATGCTGTCTCTACATAATGAAAGATAAAGACCCCGGCCGACGGGCGAGTAAGTTCGCGTACTTACGGCTCGGCCACTTTACTCGCCTGTCAGTCGCGAGTAAAGTCGTCGAGCCGTAAGTACACGAACTTACTCGCCCGTCGGTCGGGGTCTTATAATGATTTTATTGAGTGAAATGGCATCACCTACTGACAGTGCTGTTTAATTATATTTAATACTAACTGTTACTGTTAACTACTAATTTTAAATGATAGAGAAGTACCAAACTGAGAGTATTTTAAAATACATATTTCACCAAGTGAAACAATACATCACAAATGTAAATTACATGAGATCTTACAACAGCAAACAAACCTCTGAAAACGGCGTACGAAAATAAACCATACAGGACAATGCAGAGGTGATCTTTATAATTTTCTTTAACAACATTTTACACATAAGGTGAACTATTATTACAAAAATAAAATTCTCACATATTTTTAAACAAAAACTATGTTACGGCGCTCCAACCTTATACTGGAATTTATTTAAGTAATTGTTGCTAATTTAAGTTATTATTTTAGACAATCGAATAAAAATCTGATAATTTAATACCATTTCATTCTATTTTTTCAAAATCAACAATTAAAGCCACAAAGTTTTTTTTTACATAACACAGCTGCAACAAAATGTTGTGATTCTTAGTTGCATAGTTTTTTGTTAATAAAATTATTCCGCGAATATTATCTCTGTACCTATTTAAAACATAATTATAATTTTGCTCCAGTTTACTGGGAAATTTGCAAACTTATAAATTCTAACTAACCCGGATAAAAAAAATGCTGCCTAAACTGTAACATCAGTAAGAACCCCAGTACACAATGGCTCACAGTGGGCCATTACAGGCCATCGCCATTGTGTACAATATCGTATGATGGCGGAAAATATTGCCTGTGGGCAATGGATCGCGGCGCGTATCAGCGATGTGGTGATGGCCGTGGGTGGCCCAATCCGCACAGAGACGATAAAACTCAAATGTGGCCCCGTTTACCGCGACGCGGAGTTAATCGATCAGTCGATTCGTGCTCACGGCGACACATGTGATTTGTGTGTGTGAGAGGGTGCGATGGATAGGTGTGGTGTGTGAAAGAGAAAGCGATTACTCTGTGTAGTCCCAGCAGTCCTTCTCATAGCCCTCGTGCACGTGTTCCAACAGGACTTTGCGGCGGCTGTCGCAGTATCTGCAACAAAAAATGTAACCAACTCAATGGAGGCTGTAAAACTGGCTTGAGAGACGAATTTCGCTAAACGTGTATAACCGAATTGAGAACCTTTTCTTTTTCTTGAAGACTATTATAAATTAAACATAATCTTAATTCGAATAATATAAAATACTTTGAATAGCACTTCCCGATCAGAGCTATCGATAGCATCGATACTATTGATAATTTTACCGATAGTACGTCATGTTTTAGATGAAACTATCGCGCGTAAAACTATAGATTGTGCGGAAACACTAACACTAAAATGAGGTTCAAAATTAGATGACCAGTATCACAGCTCTATTAAATTACACCAATTTATTTATCTAGTCCCAAACTACAGATACTTTATTGAATCAGGCCTTATATTGCGGAGGTCCATTTCAATGAACAAAAAATATCTACCTTGCTACTCCGCCACACACGTGCAAGATAACCAAGCCTGTGCGAAATATGTATGTTTTTCAGCCAATCCCTCCCTCCACTACGGCCACATAAAACACATACAAATCTCACAAACTTAATTATCCTTTAAACCACAAACGTTTCGATCCCTCTACGGGATCATTCTCAAAGTTTAGTGAGCACAACTGTCACACATGCAAACGAACATCGTACTGATTTGAAAACATATAAATAAACATAATGTACCCATATTTATATATGATTTTTATTGTACATCACCAACAACTTAAATAGATAAAATACATATAAAATCCATGACTCGATTAAACAAGTGCCTGCCCCTAGCTTGATTCGAACCCGGCCGGGACGTCTAGCCAGTCAGGGTCATTAACCACTATGCTACCCGGTCGTAAAAAAAATCAGTCAGACAGATTCATTAACATGCTCGATGAGAGTCACGTCTTTATCCCTTACGGAATAGACAGAGCCTAAATAAGGTAACAAGACCTACATTAGAAAGTATAGTTGGAGAAGGGAATCAAAATTGTGATGGGTTGCTAGCCGCATCGCCTATAACATGATTCCTACGATTTTCGCCCATTCCCTCGATGGGCTTTTACCATCTGCGCGGGAAGAGATGCAACGATGCGATGAGAGTAGTAGACATTAAGGTGAGAGTTGTTATAGTACCTGTATTTATCCTGGACCTTCTGCTTGATGTCGGCCAGGTTCTCGGATGTGATCTCCCGCTCGAGATACTCGGAAAGAGTCTCGGTGGCGGACTCGAGGTCGCGCTGGTTGTCCTCGAAGATGACGGACTGGTTGTTCTTGCGCAGGTAATACGCGAACACGTACGTGTACATCAACGTCTGCCGGCACTGGCAGAGGATGTCCACGGCCTTCTTCAGGAACTGGACCTGGAACAAATAACATATCTTCTTTAGTTTCTATTACCACAGGGTAATAAGAAGAAGGGTGTGCTGGGGTGTAGAGCTCGTATCATTTCTTTCCACTGACCCTGGTCTTGGGCTGTATGGAGACAATAACAATACATATACAATAATAATCATCATCATCCAGAAGAGGTCCACTGTTGAACAAAGGCCTCCCCCTTAGGACGCCACAATGAACGACAACACCACCACCCAAACCCACACTTCATGACTATAAAAATTTACAATCATCTACCAAATTTCTTGAAAGACATAGATAGTACCTTAGCATTTATTAACCAACTGAAATCATTCCTAATAAGTAAATGTTTCTATGGCTTAGATGAGTATTTTAACGACAAATGTGTATGAATGTACTTATGTGAAATGGACCCTATGTGAGCTGCCAACCATTTCAATAGTTTGTAGCATATTATTGTTTACTTTTACTTTTATATGTATGTAACTGCAAACTGTTCAATAAATATATTTTATTATTATGTCGCTATGGCTCGTCGTGGCGCATAATAAATGTGAAACTGTTTTTGGTTTAGTTAAGCGCAAAAGTCTTAAAGTAGGTAATATAAATATATGTAGATAAGTACCAAGAAAAAATAATAATAATAGAGCCCTCTGATATTGCCGTGCCCTTGCAGGGTGTCACATGTAGACCTAATCAAAATATTCCATCTTATGCCTGTAATGTGATTTGCAATAAATTATTTTGATTTTGATTTTGATTTTGACACCTGCAACCGCCGCTTTCCCGCAACTTTCACGATGTCGTCGGACCACCTAGTGGGAGGCCTGCCAACACTGCCTCTTCCGATTCCTGGTCGGCACTCGACAACTTTTCTCCCCTGTTGTCTGTTGTACGAGCGATGTGGTCTGGCCATTGCCACTTCGACAACACATCTTCACATGTACAATACACGGTTATAAATAAAGTCACAACATACAAGTGTGTCTTAGAATTATTCTAGAATATTTTAGCAGGTCGTCGGGTTAGTGTGATTGAACTCTTCTGTAAAGGTTTGTGATCGTAATTTTTGATCCAAAACTAAATCACCTCTTTCTCGCCGTACACTTCTGTACAGGAACAAGAATTTTTAATACTAGCTTTTATACTGATCAAACTTTTTGTTAACTGTCGTCTATTCTATACATGTATGCCAATTTTGAAATCAATCCGACCCGACTGTTAGAAGTGAGTCTTTGACTTGCAAGATTTGACCCAAAAACATAAGTAGGCACCTTATATCTGTACTGCCCTAAGACATGAAATTCATTGCTCGTCATAAAATATAGTGTCCGTATGTGTCTTATTAAGACGTGGCTATCAACTTCAAATTTAAATTTTAATGATATTTTCATTGATAGTAAATTAAGTAGTATGAAAGTGATAGACCATTTATTTGGCCGACCGTATTTCTATTAGCAAGTAAAATAGGAGTCATTTAAAAAAATGTACATAGTTAAGCGCTTAATTACAACAAAAACTAATAGATTCCGTTGTGTTACGACCTTTTCACCTTTATTCCATTACAAACTATGTACAACATGTACTTCTTTTTTAAAACGACTCATGAAAGTTAGCGGCGATACCTCGATCCAGCTCATGTTGTGTTGCTGCATCTCCTCCATCTTCTCCTTGACGGAGGCGTAGAGCTTGGACTCGAAGCGCAGCGACTGCATGTGGTTCATGTAGCGGTTGCAGTAGAACAGGTAGCGCTGCAGCGCCGCGCGGGACCGCTCCTGCGCGTCGCGCGCCGCCTTGGCCTCGTCCTCGTCGTATCTACCACGCAACAACCAAGTTTTTTAATACAAAGTTACACAGACAGTCGGGTATACAGAATTCGCTTATCGCTATCCTTCGGGAACGATGCGATCAACCGGGATAAAAACTATTTCATGTCCTTCCCCAGGACTAAAACTATCTCTATACTAAATCCCAACTAAATAAATCGGTTCAGCGGTTTAAGCGTGAAAAGGTAACAGACAGACATACCCACAGACAGTTAATTTCACATTTATAATATTAGTAGGAATTATAATAATAATTATAGCCTTTTTATTCCGAATTCGCTGCAATTTCATTTTTTTTTGTTGTTGTTTTTTTATTATGAAATTGTCGCGTAATTCGGCGTGCCTCATGGCATAGGCCTCCTCCGTGTATTGGAGGGTAGGAAGAGTAGGGATTACCTTTAAATAAAGAATCAAGTGTCCATTATTGTCAGCTTAAAGTGTCCAACACTGGTGCCATCACCCAAAGTCGTTCACGGTGCAAATGTATGACTCACCTATTACAGTTATACCAGCTGCTGCCGTGCGGCTCCCAGGGCCCGAGGCAGACCCAGCAGAAGTCGGCCTTGCAGTTCTGGTTCTTGCACACCATGTGGTTGCAGCCGCCGTCCTTCTCGATGGTCACATTGCACTTCGGGCACTCCTTCGTGTTGGCGGCTATCCAGTTCGATGTTTCCGAGTCGTCGTCGCATTTCTGCAGAGAGGACATGTTGGAATTGGTATATATAATACTTCTTCGACTTATCGTTGGAGTGTGAAACACGTGTCGACGCATTAGGTATTGCGGTGATGGTTTTGGTTACGTTTGCATTCATTATTCAATTTTCTAAGAGCGAGCTCACAACCAGTGGCGTAACTATAACGTCTGGGGCCCGTGGCAAATTCGTCAGATGGGGCTCCTTCCTCAATATAAAGAAGTGCATCAGCGTCCCTTCGGTGCTCTAAACCAAGCCAGTTCGAGGCCCCGTAGAGCTAGGGGCCCCTGGCATTTTGCCACCCCTGCCACCCTATAGTTACGCCACTCCTCACAACGAGACACTATGTGTCGAAAGGTTTAGTCGCCCCGGTAGTTCAAATTTGCGCCGTTTTACGACGGTCAACTAACAGCCTAAACCTACTATGCAGAGAGCTGAAATTAAGACTGAAGGTTCTTTCCGTAGCGCTAATGCGTACTAAGAACGTAGTTATAGAAATGCCCACGGGAAATTAATTAATTAAAATGGAGGCAAAACTGCGAGTTATCATTATCGTGGCCCACCTTGATCCACTTCCGGAGCAGCGAGCACCGGACGGGGTCGTGCCAGTTCTCGCCGCAGGAGAAGCAGAAGGTGTGCTGGCAGCGGCAGGTGACCGGCGCCGCGTCCACGTACGCCACCTTGATGGCGTTGCTGCAGTCCGGCGACGGGCACCAGCGAAGCAGCCGGTTGCACTACACAATACAAATAATCCTTACTTCCTTACTAATAATATTATAAATGCGAAAGTAACTCTGTCTTGTAAAGTTAAAGTAACTGTGTCTGTTTACCTTTTCACGCTTAAACCGCTGGGCCGATTTAGTTGAAATTTGGTATACAGATAGTTTGAGTCCCGGGAAAGGACATAGGATATTTTTTATCCCGGAAAATTGCATAGTTCCCGCGGGATAGCACAGCCCAAATCACTGGACTTAGAGACTTGAAATTTTGCACATAGATACCTATCCAGGCATCCACTAAGGAAGGATTTTTGGAAATACCCACAGGATAAGGAAAAAAATTCCGAGTGACGCTATCTCAGTAACTATAATAACTAGACTCTTCAAATTTGATACAAAAGTAGGTGATTACAAAACTAAGAAACTAATTTCAGGATTTTTGGAAATTCCCACGGGATAAGGAAAAAAACGGGATTTATCTACGCGGACGAAGTCGCGGGCATAAGCTAGTACATATATATAAATCATGTCTTTATCTATTGTGGGGTAAACAGCTAAGGTAACAAGACACTTAGCGTGATTGTGGGCGTACAAGTTGAAAGAGTAATCAAAATAGGTAGTGATGGGTTGCTAGTTATTTAAATAATAATTTATTTATATTCTGACCCGTCAACGAGGGGTCAAAAGGGCGACGACCTACTGCACGCCCTAGACAAAAGTAGTACATTCAATTAGAAGTAACATCGTGTCACATCGTATATTAGTAGATGTCCAACTATGGAAGGGGCATAAACTACCGCAAAGATGCGTGCTTGGCAAATTTTAATCACATAAACCTATGGGTCTTATAGTGACCCAGAAGAACGTAACCATAGCAACGAGTGACAAGAAAAAGTAGAACTGGGGGGTTACCATGACGTCTTTATGCGATACAATTCCGACTCAGTTTAGGTTCGCTCTGTCAGATCCATACTAAAAATGACAGCTAAAACCTGAACTGAATCTGAATTGAATCGCATTATGACATCATGGTAAGGCTCCTGTACAGAGAAAATTAGAAGCAATAAGGTATCTATCGCTTGCAAGTGGCACTCTTAAGACTATGGTGCTTGTGGTGTTTAATTGATATAAATGTGTATGAAATGTAATTTATATGAAAACAAGTACACCATTGGTTTAACTTCAGGTAAGCCTACGTTGAAATAAATAAATAAATATTGTGGGCCAATTTACACCAATTTTTCTAAACTAAGCAAAGCTACATATGTATGTTTTGTGGGTGCTGGACAATGGATACACGTATAGATGAAGCTTGGTACTGTGTACAGAATAGTCACTGTCCATTTTCTATAAAAAAATCCCACAGCCCAGCCTACCCAATAATCAATACACCTACCCGAAATAAATATGATAATAACTTACCTCCACAAAGCTATTTGTTATAATATGCTGATACTTGAGTTTGACGCGGGGGTCGCGCACTAGCCGCATCACGGTCGCGTCGTCCACCAGTATGTCGCAAGCGTGCGCCGCGCATGCTATAGTTTGACCCTACAAACACAACTAATTGAGATATAATGCAATCGTTTATTTACCAAATTTGTCGCGTCAGCACGGCTAGCATGAGCGTGCGTGAGCTGTCACGCGCGAGATAGATTACCCGTCTCTTTCTAGAACAAGCAGTGAGATAAAGACAGGTTGTATGTCTCGGGCGTGACACAGCTCTCTCGCGGTCTCGTGCTAGCCGTGAAGTAGTAAGTGTGCAAAAGACAACTTTATGAAACATAAAAAAAAAAGAAAAAAAAACCTTGATGAGAAATTTGACAAGAATATAACAGTTGGAAAGTTAGTGAGTAAAGAATTTTTACTACTTTCGTAGCTGAGAATCTATTTAACATTGCCATACCATCATGTGAAACAAAAACCTGAGACCTCTTTTTTTTTCTCAACTGAAGAAATATGTATCCGCTCACGGAAGACATGTTACACTTCCTTTAGTTAAGATAACATTCATATAGCCCTTATGGTTTTTGAGTAAAACGCTTGTGACATATGGAGAGACAGGATGAAACTACTATAAACCACAGTTCTGTTTTTTTATTTTGGCTATCCATCCATGCATTTATTGGCGGTGGGGTAATTGCCACTTCTCCCATTCTCCAGCCAGTCTTTGGCTAAGGAAGACAGGGACAGATGAAAAAATGTTATGCTACAATGCTAAAGAGACTCACTAAGCCCTCCTCCATTATTTTGGTAGTCAAGTACTCAGACCAGCATTGAGTACAAAATCTGTGACCGCACTCCAGACCCGTCATCATCTGAAAATTTATCAACAATAAAGAACAAGAAAATCACAACCTACGCTTAAATCTCTTAAACAATGCAACGGATTTTTTGTCAATAGATAGTAATTCAAAAGGAATGTTTATATGTATAGTTTGATAAATTGTGTGAAGCCGAAACAGATTGCTAGTAATATAACTTACTGAAGTAGGTAGAATTGTAAAACATATTTCGCACTCTTCGGTGCCTGATGTTGATATCCGTCTGGGCAACTGAAAATTAAAAATGTGTAAGGACATAACATTTCCAAGTTGCCACATTATTTTTTATATAATGAGAAAGTCAATATTTGTTTCCCTACCTTTGGCCTCTGTATAACTGGTTTCCTGAATGGATTAATGACTCTAGCCTCGGAGAACAACTGATCCTGATCGCCATCATAGAAACGTTCCATGAGTTTCTCTTTGTCCCATTTGAAGTGGTTTAGCAGTATGCGGGTAGTTGTTGCTGGTATCTTAAAATATGAAATAACGTTTTATTAAGCTGTTAACATAGCCGAATCAAGCTTGAATGTTTCTCAATAAATACTTCCACAGAATTATTTTGGACACACTTCGTATTATGTTATGCCTGTTAATGCGTTTCTAGGTTGTTATTTAGGTTGTTGTTTCTAGGTTGTAGTTATTTGAAGTCATATGTATATGTTATAAGTGTTATATGGCTACTAACAAAGCGTTTCCTCCATATCAAGATCAATCTTGAAATGGACTCCATATTTTATTTGTGTAAAATATGTTAACAAAAGTGGTTCACATAATTATTAATTGTAATTTAGGTTAAATGCTTAAATGTATCATTTAAACATTAGTTGAAGTCCAGGCAATCTTACTTTTCTTCGGAAGACAAAACTTGGAAAAACGCGAAAACCACATGAAGTGGATTGAACATCAATGAACTCACAGGCATCGGCTAGTATAAGTAAACAGAATATTGCAAATGATTGATAATGATAACATCATTCTGTGATATTATTACTACAAATAGATAACAATCTCACAAGTCTCTTGATTTATCTACTAGAAATAATTGATTGAGTTAGGTGTTGCTATATAAATGAACAAAAACATTTACCTTGCTACTACTCTACCAGTGGAAATTGATTGTTATGGTAGAGGAATATCAAGGTAATTTGTTCATTAATCTACTACAGATATTGAATTTAGAAATTAGAAAGTTTACATTTATGTTTTTCGTCTATACCTATTGAAATGAAATAAAATAGAACCAAATGTATTAAAATATTCCATATTATAAAATAAACAGTTCTTTTCACATGACTAATGCAGGTAAACAATCTGTTTTCATTATAAATCACAAATACACTTTACTCAATTCATCTATTGATAAGTAGATAAATTAGCAATTGGAAACAAATTGTGGAAATAATTTTTAATGCAAGTTCAAATCAGTTTGCAAATGACAAATTGCTCTGCTGTGTTCCAGCGTGGAGACTAACCCCCTTATTCATAAACGCTCTATAGGCTTCGGCTAACTTAGCAATTGTTTGTCCTTATCTGTGAAACGTAAATGTCAAAGTGACAGATAAGGACAAACAATTGCTAAGTTAGCAGAAGCCTACAGAGCGTTTATGAATAAGGGGGTTAGACAGCTGGTGAAATTACTGGCACCAGAGGTATTCTATCCAAGCCTTGGAGGCTGGCAACACAATAGATACTGAGCTAGTTTAATCTTTTGTTTAAACTGAGTGAAATTAAAGAAAAAAGAGATATATTCAATTTCTCATTCTCCAATATAATTTCCTGTGTTTAGCCTAGGAACTGGAAGTGCTTGTACTACTTCTTGTTTTCTAATATGGCCCCATCGAACCATGCGATGATTTCGCCAATGTCAAGGTAATAAATACAGTATTCAAAAATCTTGTGACAAAAATGTCGGCAACGTTGTACGGTTGAACATGGTCATAAGACCCCCCCCCCCCCTGTCGGGCTCTTAGCCAACGGATAATGATATCCCTCGGAGACTGCCAGGAAATCATTAACCGGTGCCCAGGGTGCACCGGAACAAGCACTGCACTTCCCCTCGGACGGATCCAAAAACGAACCACAGCTCTTGATCACACGCAGAGGTAACCCGACTCGCACCCCTTGTACCTTGTTGCTTGTACTAAATGGGACAGTCACAAAGTTCCTAAATGACAGTAGGAATCTTATGCATTGTTCAATGCCCATCGTATAGAAAACAAATGTTTTAAGCACAATAAATATACTTGAGGATTAAAATCGACATATGGATTTTAATAAAACTTTTATGACATGCATATAATGTCTATTTGTCAGTCAGTATAATAGTGGCAACTGGAGCACTTTCTTTTGCTGTAATTTTGACAATACAGTTGCAATTACAGTAACTCCAGGACTCAATCATGTAGTTTACATGTAGCCAATTTTTTATGATGCAACAGTAGATTAAGCTTGAGAAGCAAAGATCCACACCATTTAGGGGAACTCCTTTATTCTGTGAAGGTTGCAAGTGTGAAATAAGGTTTTCTTATTAGAAAGTTGAGTTTAACTCCTCCTTTACCATAGAAGTGTATAGCTACAGGATAAGTTACTTAATAAGGCAAAACTAATATTGTACAAAAGAAAACTACAAAACTTAAATGTTAAAATTTCAAATGTAAATGTTAAAATTAAATTGCTTGCAGTTCACAAATATGATGAGAAAACATTTAGATATTTAAAGATTACTTAGAGGTAGGAAGCGAATTGAGCAGTGTTACTGTTTTTATGTTGATTAGTCACAACAAACATGACTCATTTACTTTAGTTAACTTTGCTGCTGTGGCAGTGAATGGGCAACTGGGATTGGGAAAATCCAATAAGACTCAACAGCATTACAAAGCTAAGAAAACTCCTGACAGTTTAATAGAACCAATCAGAAAATTAGGTTTATAGGCCAACAGTTTTCACAATGATAGACAAAGGAAAAATGCGAACTTTATATTTATAGATGTCTATATTAATTGAGAAAGCTACGGAAACAACAATCGGCAACGATAAAGCGTAACACAAAAGATCCTGTTGAATTATTACAGTGGACGAGTAACCTCATTCAATCGCTCCATTGTTTATCACTAACATACTGACCTCGACGACAGTGTTCACATCTTTAATACAATCGACCATGTGCTGGACGATTTCCTCTGTGGATAGCACCTCGTACGGATATTCCTCCAGCTCCGTTTGTCGTTCCCTTGTACTGTGGGTCTCAACGTCCATTGCAAAGTCGACATCGTCTCCGCTCGATTCATTCCCAGAATCCACATCATCTTTTGTGTCGTCCTCCGAGTCCATCGCTGAGGCTAAGTCAAAATATCTACACTTGATACAAACGGTACAGCTAAAGCACTTCTAATAATGAAATAATTACACCTAAGATTTAGGAAAGGTCAACAATGAAGAAAATAGTTCACCTACGGGCTGCCAAAACCTCTGACGTATGTGAATAGTAGACTCGTCTATGACGTCACTTTTTTTGGCATCATCTTTATTGTCTGTGGATTTTTAAAATGTGTTTGCACTATCTCTATCATTGTATGAGATTTGAGGCATTTTTAAAAACGCTATACATTGCTATTTATTCCAAGAAAGCAGTGTACAAAATAATTTGATCATCAAATTTTGTTCTATTTTTTTTGTAATCAAAATTTTGATGCAGATGCACTAAGTTGATGAAATGCTTGCTGTGCAAAGCTCCAATAGATAAAAAGATGTCCTTAAAGCAACTTAATATAGTGACTGCTGCGTGCAGGAAAAATATCCAGAAAATAAGAAGTTTCACACACACACACACACACACAAATCACGTCTATATCCCTTACGGGGTAGACAGAGCCTAAGGTAACAAGACCTAAAGGCCACGTTTAGCATGATTGTAGGCGTATAGATGGAATAAGAAGTTTCATTTGTTAGAATAGGCCCAGTAGTCCTAATCCCAATAAAATACCAATAGACTCCAAGAAAATACATGATGTAATAATGTCATAAAACATAATTTGTTTATAATTAAACTACAAATATGCTAAATAACCATATCCAATTCATTTTGTATGGATTCTAATTGGAGAAACATTGTGTAAAGCTCTGGATGTGTAAATTCTATTTCTGTCTCTTCGTCTGCTCCAGATAAGCATAAATATGCTTTTGGCACTTTACTCTTTTTTCGATAGTCAGAACTTAATTCAGCATTTACTTTCCATGAACATTTTAATGTTTCTTCATATTTCCCAAACTCGGTGTCCAACTCATTCACTGTTGTTTTTGTTTCCATAGACCATGTCTTTAAAATGATTTCAGATTTCTCATTCACAAACCCCAATGCTTCCAAATGGTATTTTAAGTTTCGGGGCATAAAGACAAATTTTAATAATCTCTTAAATATGTAAAGCAGTGTCTTGATAGAGAGCAGCAAGTCTTCTTCGGTGACATTAAATATTTTTTGGAGTTTGATTTGTTCATCATCAGTGAAGATCTCCGCATCTTGAACTTTTAGTTTGGTTACAATTCGTCGCAAAAACTGCTCAAACTTCGAAGTCTCTAGCAGATTGACTACAGCTATACCCTTGTTCAAGCTGAAAAAAAAGTAACTAGCTGTACAATCTTAGTAAGTTAGAATAATACAAGAGACGAAAACAAAACTACACTGCTGGCTATATAGTTTATCTTAATTTTATTATTATTGAACCAAAAGAATAGAAAATCTTTTTTTAGTTTTGCGAAGACTGCTTACCTAGGAGATAATTTTAACCACCGGGTATCCATTTTTGTTCTTTACGTAATGTGGCAATAGTAATATATAATCTTTCAACAGAACTTCGTATGTTAATTCTTAATTCCTTGTAATACCCACATCCACCCACCAACAACTTCACAAAATTCAATCACTCAAAACAAAATAAATAAAACCACAGACAACAATCGATGCTTCATTTTGGTAGTTTTGGTTACATTACTTTCATTTCGTTTGACGTTGACAGGAGTGGGTTACCTGCCTGTGTGCCTGAGCGTCGAGAAGCCACTTAATCAAAGATCCAGACGGGCGTTTAATTAGCAAAGCTTATACAGTAATAATCCATAGGAAAATTGTGCTGCGTTACGTCAGAATGACAGTGACAGCTGCTTATTTGACATTAGCTTTGCCACACATGCACAGCGTGTACGATCTGTTGAGCTCTTCGTTCATTTCCGTAGGAATAGGAAGGAAAACTGCACAGCAGGAAGAAAGATTGTGTCTGGCAAAGGGATGATGAAATAAATTTTCATCATGTCACAAAAAGTGATCAGAGTTCCGGAGAACATCGACTTTCCTAAGGAAGAGGAAAAGATTTTACGGTTTTGGAAGGATATAGACGCTTTTGCAAGTTCTCTAAAGCAATCAAAAAATAAACCCAGGTGAGTAAGGTTATGTAGAGCGGTTTAAAATTTACAGACCTACACTTAGAAAACTTCTGAATTCAGTGAATGTGAAGAATGTTTTTCGTGTCATGTTGCGTTAACTCTTTTACTGTGCAGATATTCGTTTTATGATGGGCCGCCGTTCGCTACCGGCCTGCCGCATTACGGGCATATCCTGGCAGGCACAATAAAAGACGTGGTCACACGCTATGCTCACCAACAGGTATGTTTAAAACTTGGTTGTTAACATTAGCTTTTAAAACTTTGAAAATGATTTTTATTGAGAAACACTTAAAAAATCGGTAACTGGAAAATTAAAACAATAACCAAACAAATCACAATATTACAGGGATTTAAAATTGTAACTTGCTGTTGTTATTTATTTTTAAAACTTTTTACTATTTTATTTAATGCTAAAAAAAGTGAACCTATCTTATGGAGAATATTGATAGAGAATCTGCTGGGCGACCTTATTGTCTGTCAACACTGTAGTTGTCTTGTAATGTTATGCAGGTATTTTGCTAGCTATATCTCAGGTTGAATGGGTTTATCAATCAAATATCATGGTCTTAAAAGTTAAAGGTTTTTGTTACCTTGCCATGTCAAAACCTAAATAGATAGAAGGCACTGTCATTAACACACCTGTTTTTTATTTTTAGGGTTTCCATGTAGAAAGACGCTTCGGTTGGGACTGCCATGGATTGCCTGTTGAGTATGAAATTGATAAAACCCTTGGAATTAAAGGGCCCGATGATGTTGAAAAGATGGGTATTGATAAGTACAATGCTGAATGCCGTAAAATTGTCATGAGGTATGCAGATGACTGGGAAACTATCATCACTCGCATGGGTAGATGGATAGGTAAGTGAAACACAAAGCTTTGCATTTAAAGTGACACATATTCAGCAGCAAAAAATATATATGCAATATAAATAATTTTGTATGGAGACTGAGACAAATTTTGCACCTTTGTGTACATTTGATAATGGTTTATCTGAGCTAATCTTTATATCTTATGCTTGCTTTATACTAATTTTAATCAGTCATTACTAGTATTTTTGGTGCTATTTGAACAATTCAGCTGGTGACTATGGCATTCATAATTAATTTAAAAGCTGAAATCACCTGTTTCAGATTTCAAAAATGATTACAAGACACTATATCCGTGGTACATGGAATCCATCTGGTGGGTCTTTAAGGAACTCTACAATAAAGGGTTAGTTTATCAGGGGGTCAAAGTTATGCCCTTCTCGACTGCATGCTCAACCCCTCTGTCTAACTTTGAATCTGGACAAAATTACAAAGATGTTCTAGATCCAGCTGTTGTGATATCTTTTCCCACCGATCAAGGTTACTCGTTGCTGGCTTGGACCACCACACCTTGGACACTGCCAAGTAACTTAAGTCTTTGTGTCAACCCCAAGTTGACATATGTGAAGGTTCAAGAAAAAAGTACAGGAACTTGTTATGTTTTACAAGAGGCAAGGTTTCCTGTCATCTTCAAGAATGTTGAGGACTTTACAATTATTGAGAAATTCCCTGGCAGCAAACTGAAAGGAACAAAGTACACACCCATTTTCAACTACTTTGTTGGAAAATGCCCAAATGCATTTCAGGTACTGACTGATGGATATGTCACTGATGATTCTGGTACTGGCGTAGTACACCAGGCTCCTTACTTCGGTGAAGATGATTTCAGGGTTTGTCTGGCTGCAGGCATCATCACAAGGGATCAAGAAATGATGTGCCCAGTTGATGCCAGTGGCAAGTTTGTTGAACCAGTTACAGACTTCCTTGGTCAATATGTAAAAGATGCGGATAAGAACATTATTGCAAATCTGAAGTCCCGAAACCGCTTGGTACAAGTTGGCCAAGTAAAGCATAGCTACCCTTTCTGTTGGAGGTCTGAAACACCTCTTATTTACAAAGCGGTTCCATCTTGGTTTGTTCGGGTCGAGCAAATGAGTCAGGACCTTTTGAAATCAAGTGAAGCAACTTATTGGGTACCAGATTATGTAAAAGAGAAAAGATTCGGAAATTGGCTTAAAGAGGCCCGTGACTGGGCTATTAGTCGGAACAGATTTTGGGGAACACCTATACCACTGTGGATTTCTAGTGACAAACAAGAAGTTGTTTGTGTAGGCAGTATTGCTGAGCTTAGTGCTTTGACTGGAAAAGAAATAACTGATATCCATAGAGAAAGCATTGATCACTTGGAGATCCCATCTGCAAGACCTGGTCAACCACCTCTTAAACGAGTGTCTGAAGTCTTTGACTGCTGGTTTGAATCCGGGTCTATGCCATATGCTCAGTGCCACTACCCCTTTGAAAATGTAAAGGACTTTGAAGAAAGATTTCCAGCAAATTTCATTGCTGAGGGAATTGATCAAACAAGAGGATGGTTCTACACCCTCATTGTTTTATCAACTGCTTTGTTCAAAAAACCACCTTTCAAGAACTTGATAGCCAATGGACTGATCTTGGCAGCTGATGGACAAAAAATGTCAAAGAGGAAAAAGAACTATCCTGACCCTCTGGAAGTTGTGAATAAATATGGCGCTGACGCCTTGAGGCTGTATCTAGTCAACTCACCGGTAGTCAAAGCTGAGAACCTTAGATTCAAAGAGGAAGGTGTGAGGGATGTGATCAAGGATGTGTTCTTGCCTTGGTACAATGCATTTAGATTCTTGATGCAGAATGTTGAAAGGATTGTACAAGAAGACAAAATTAACTACAAGTTCAATGAGAAAAACTTAAAAGAGAATGTCATGGACAAATGGATCTCCTCATTTACTCAGTCTCTAATTACTTTTGTAAAGCAGGAAATGGCGGCGTATAAGTTGTACACTGTGGTTCCAAAGTTAACCAAATTTATCGACCATCTCACAAACTGGTATGTGAGAATGAACAGGAAGAGGCTGAAGGGAGAATTCGGCGTTAAAGATTGCCAGGCAGCCTTAGACACTCTTTTCGGTGTCTTATTCGACATGGTTCGAGTGATGGCACCCTACACTCCATTCCTAACAGAAAACATGTACAAGATCCTGTGTCAACTTTTACCTGGTGACTCTCCGGAAAGTGTGCACTTCAATATGATTCCAGAACCAAAACTGGAGTTGATAGATACTAATATTGAGAGAGCAGTTCAGAGAATGCAGACAGTAATTGAATTGGGTAGAGTACTTAGAGACCGAAAAACTATTCCCATCAAGTATCCTCTGCCAGAAATGATTGTCATCCATCGTGACCCAACTTACCTGGATGATGTCAAGTCCCTGGATAACTATGTCTTAGAAGAAATGAATGTAAAGCGATTACAGTTAACAAGTGACAAAGAAAAATACGGCATTACATTGCGAGCCGAACCTGATCACAAAATCCTGGGCGCCAGGCTGAAGGGAGATTTCAAAGCTGTCACGCAAGGCTTGAAGAATTTAAACAACGAGCAATGCGAAAAACTCATTGCTGACGGGTTTGTCGAAATCGTGGGCCAACGCATTAACGTAGATGAAGTTAGAATCATATTCCAAGCAACAGGCAATGATCAGTACGAAGCTCATAGTGACAACGACGTGCTCATCTTATTGAACGTCACACCCGATCAAGACATGCTTGACGAAGGCTTTGCAAGAGAGATAATAAACAGAGTTCAGAAATTGCGGAAGAAGGGTCACCTTGTACCAACGGATGAAGTCAATGTTTATTACGAAGTCGCTAAAACAAGCGACATCTCCCGCATTATCAACTCGCACAGAGAATTTATTGAGACCACTGTAAAAGCTCCTTTGATAACAAGCGAAGAATTGACAGCTTCAAAGCACATTATCATTCAAGAAACCCAAGAACTTAAAGGCTCTGAATTAAAGTTGATTATCACCTGGCGAAAGGAAGTTGAATTGCCGTCGAACCCGTGGGCTAACATCATGTTGCAGGGCTTATCTCCGCGCTTTGGCGCTACTAGCAATCAAGCTAGTATAATTCTAACAGACAAGAATAAAAAGTTCATCAGCTTGAAAAATTTGTATAATGAAGTTGAAGTCCTATTTGGCCTGTATGGAATCAAATTTACCCTGTGGTGTGACGGCTCAGAGGTCAAAAACACAAATAGCTTAAATGCGAAAACTGTTGTTGTGTCATCGGTGAAACCCAAGGCTACAGACTCTGTTGCTAGTCCATTTTGCAAATTTGTCAATGTCGCTAACGGCGGTAAAGCGGCAACCTTGTTCCTTGAAAATCCTGTAGGAAAAATAACATTGAATAAAGACACTGCCGTAAAGTTCGCTTCTGATTATCTAGGCATTCCAGTGCTGAAATAATTAGGCAAGGTGAATGTGTTATGTGTCTCTCTCTTTTTTTCTCTCGCTACTTACTACAGTATTGTTTTTAGTAGCTGTACTGTAAGACAGTTATTTATTGAATAAATTTTAACATTGATGCAAAATATTTTTTATTTCTAAAACTTGATAATATACTTAACTAAGGATTTTAATGTTAAAGCTAACAAATGAAAACAGTTATGAATTTAAGTTAAACTTTATTAAATGTTTCCTTTATAAATAAAATAAAATAAGCATTATACTGAATGTTCTCCATATACATTATTATTTCATAGATGCAGGATGATTCTTCCTCTTTATTTATAATAATATAGTGTGTCTTTTTTATCTCTTTTTAAATTGACTTCAACGTTATCATGTGGCGCCCTTCTATTAATTCTTGTTTCATATACTGTAACTAATTCAATTATTTAGACACAATATATCTTTAGTATAGTCGTAGACATGATGCTTCAAGTAAATCATACCAATTAACTACTTACAAAATACAGATCACAGCTAACATCTTCCAAATGTAATTCTATTGTTTCTAAATGTTGTCAATCCTCGAATAAAAGGCAGTCAGAAAATGAATGTTTCGGGGATATCAATTAAATCTGTAGTTACATGAAAAAAAAACAGTGTAGGTCTAAATTATGCTAACGAAATGAACTACGTTTAAAGTAACACATAACAAGTAAAGAGGAATGTACTACTGAAACTGGCTTCGTACTGCATACGGTCTGTGCCTTTTATTTATTTCTTTATTTAATGCAATTTTGGGGAACTAAACGTTGAAAAAATCTAGCAAATCCTAGTTATTCGTTTTGCAATTTATTGTTCACGTCCCGCATAAGAAATGTCAAATTTTACTTGTAAATACTGGTAGAAAAATATCAACGTTGATCCGTCTGGTTAAACTTAAGGAACATAAAACAAAATTGTGATGTGTGTGGTGCTTATCAAAATAATACGCAAAACATATCGAAAACAAGTTTATAACAAACGATCTGACGTAAAACATACTTAATAACAAAAAACACGCAAAGACTGCAAGATGATCATTATTGTGCGAATTTTGTATGTACATTCAAGGAAATCAAAAACTGTGTTAATTTACATAATCATGTTTCATTATATTTTAAAATATAAACTTTGGTGATGATAACATTAACCTACAGAAATACTATATCACAAATAGTTAATTTAACAAATAAAACAACAAAGATGTCTTGTGCCAGCCACTGCAGACTTCCGAGGCAGGGCTGTTGAAATTATAATTTACATAAGAACACTAATCAAGCACACCTGACAGCAGCAAAGCTGAAAAACGGACTAACCCCCTTATTCATACAAAATATAGTTTTGTTTCTTTCTGGCAAAGGCAAAAGGCGGGATAACAGTCGACTGTCCGATGCTTGGTTTCGATATTATATTATGAATAAGTGAGTAACTTGTGTTGACAATTCCAAAAATACATAGGCCGTTGTGTTAACTGTCTTCTTTTGTCGAATTTCATGCTTTGCAAGGCTTATTATTAATTAATTACAGTTAAAATAATCAATACTGTGTACCTCTGTACTTAAATGTATCTCCAAATGTGTAATTGCCTTTATAGCGCAAATTAAATTACAATCGACAGATAATGATTCAATAACATGCTAGTGGGTAGGTTTAGCTCTGAGCGGTGGACATTATTGTCTGCTAGCATTTTTACAAAGTTCAATCTCGAAACTTTTTAATGAGGTTCTTTGAACATCGAATACGTTGAACGACATTCAATTGCCCCCATGGCTAAATTTACCCACTATTATGGCAATAAAACAGCGATTTTCCGAATAAACGCTACTCAAGTAAAATTTTGTGGGTGCGATTATGGCGATTTTCTATATCCAATGTTTTATCGATAAAACCTAATAGTGGATTTTTAAAGGTAGTCAGCCTCAGGTTATTATGTTTGTGATAAATACTGGTAACGTGTCGATGCGCCCGCGCCTGAAAGGCACGGGGTTCTCGAGTTGGACCTTCCTGCCACCGCACAAGCAGCATCATTCAGCTAAATAACTAACAATCATTTTGTTTAAAAATGTTTCGTAACAAAATATTGCTTATAAATGAATGTTTTCACTATCGATAACCACATGACAATATTATAAAGACAAAACTACTTACGTCTAAAAGCGTGGGGCGTGCGATAGTGTAACACAGGAAAATAACATCACATAGATTCAACAAGAGGATGCGTTGCGACGAAGCGTGCCCCACAACCGAACAGGATTATATTTATGTATTTCATAAACGTTAAATATTACATACACGATAGCCAACAAAGATTTACACATGAGATAAATGTTACTGATTATGCGTCAACAAGTTACAATACGGGTAATATGCACTCATCATAAGTAAGATTGTTTTGTTCACAATAAGGCTTCGACGCCGTTAGTGGTCGGCTTCATAAGTAAGCGCGCGTGAGCTTATTGCACCCATAATACTAGCACACTCCACCTTACACAATACTCGACCCACGAGCCGCTCAATGGACAACATTATAACAAACAGCTCGTGCAAATAAATAAATTATATTTTCATCTAGGACAAGTAGGTATATTACGATAAAAATAGCGAATATTTCACACTAGAATTAACTAAAGATTTAATAACATTTTAAATACATAAAATACAACATTGCCTACTCAGTGACTAGTCTAACAGCGTATATCTCATACTCGTAACATGTGAGTAGCAAAAACGATAAATACATCACAAGGGACCGCGAGGGATCGCTCGGCGACGACGTCGCCGCTGCGCTTGCCAGCTTGCCTGGACACCAAACATAAAACAATATTTACACTGTTATGGATGGCTTAACGCAGGGGTCGGCAACTTGTTTTAATTGGGGTCCGGGTACTGTGAGAAATTTTTAACGAGATCCAGAATAAAACAATTATACCTTATCTACGTGTTAATTGATACTTGATATACAATAAATTACAATATTTGGCGATCCGAGGTTCGACCTCTCGCGGTCCGCAAACGGACCGCGGTCCGCCTGTTGCCGACCGTTGGCTTAACGTCTTCGTAAACTACCACACTATTGCCATACATTAGTACACCGTGGACATCCCTACTCAACGGGTACCGCAACTCACAATAATTCATACAAATATATTTTTTTACCAGTCCTAGTATGTATGATATGGTAATTTGGCCGAAAACTTTCATAAAAAAAATGATAGGAATAACAAACCTATTAGTTTAGTAATGTGCATGGTGCGGCGGCGGGGCGTCTCGTTCAGGCAGCTTGCGCACCTTCATAGTGCCGTCAGCGCCGCAAGAGAACAGCCGGCCAGCATTATCTAAGGGAATTCAACAAAATACAATCAGGTTTGATGAATACCACAGATATATGATCGCCAGAGAGAAATAGTACTAGCACACGGTTATGTTAGAGACAGACGGATGGACAAGACCATTTCTTAGACGCTGTGCGCTTATGGTGAACCTTGTCAGTAGGAACAACGATTTTCGCTTATGTTAGCAAAATAAAATGGACTTCAATGTATATTTTGTGTTCATCAGAAACTGTCTAACCTGTCTAAATGCGCTATGACAAGAGTTGTACCATTCCTGACCCACTGTGGAACCCTCTCACAGTAAATGACATAGTGACGTTACATTGAATTGACAAGGAAAATCATGTGTCGTTTACTGTAAAAACGTTCTAGTGGCTCAGGAATTAAATAGTTCGACTGTGCATAAAATTGTGCGCAAAATTATCCAATTACATTATGTAATTTATATTTGTATTCTATTTATTTAACATGATCATGTTACAAATTGTCGTTGTCGACTGGCATCGACAATATCTTATCGAAATATGCAAAACTGAGAAAAATAAAACGCATAATAAACGTGCATATTGCCAGAGCTGCATTTAACATTAAGCTCTGGTTAGGCCGCACGAAGAATTTCAACATACCGATGTGTATCTGCGTAACGCCCTGCCCGATATGCTTGAAGAAGGAGCTACGAGCGTGTTCGCCCGCAAACGTGTGGAGTAGCTGGTGTGTCATCAGCGAGAACACCTGACGACAAACAAATGAGAGATTCAGGTCGGGTCGAGTCGGGTAGTTTATTATGGATATTGATTAAAAATATAATTCTAACATCGGCTAGTAGACTACAAGCCCATGGACAAAAAAAACATGGGAAATGAACCAGCGTGAAACACGCTTAGAAGGCTGTTACTATATCATAAAATAACTCCTGAGCGCTATGCCGTCTTTTCTGAGCGGTACATTTATGGAATTTCTCAGGTACAAGTGAGGAATTACGACTAATTATTACTTTACGGCGTTTTTATAGCTTATAGATGATTAAAAATAAATGTCGAAAGACCTAGTGCCGCTTTAAAGTGGTGGTGCCGGAAGTTAGTGCATTTTTTTTTTCTATGTATGGGAAAAAATGTGTAAACGCGACGGTCCCACCTTGATGTCACCGTCGGCGGCGCCGATGGCGTACTGGTCCTCCCGGTGCGAGAGCGCGACGCACTTGATGGGCGCGTGGTGCGCGTGCAGCTTGTGGCGCGAGGCGCGCGTGCGCAGGTCCCACACGAACACGTCCCCGCGCCGCCCGCACGACACCAGCGCGCCCGCGCTGCCCGCCCACGCGATGCACGCCGCGCCGCCCTCGTGGCACGTCCACGCTGCAAACGTTACACTATTTGTACTATCGAACGCATCGATGACTACCGTAGAACGTTCTCACAGCAAACGTCACAGTGAGTTTCCTTGCTACTTGAAAGCTTAAGGTTCAAAAATGAGTCAGGAATCGATTTGTTCGATAGTACGCGCTGCTATTGTTCATACACCATGGATTGCTGTACCTACGTCGGGGACTCGTATCATGAAATGTAGATGCGTATCGCAGCGCATCAGGTTGTTTTGAAATCTACGATCCCATATTTGACATCCCAGTGTGACGATATTATTCACTGTCTAATCCATGCCATTTGTTAACTTTAAGAGTCACAAAATACACATACAAACACAAAGTAAAATGTGCTGAGAGCGCAATACGTCAGTCGTGTAAGACCGTTCAGTATTTAATATACATAGTTCAAATAAGGAACAGGCTTTCATTTCAATAACAACAATAGCAGATTGTACAAGTGCATAAAACGCTTGAGCCACAGGTAAGGGTGGATAATCAAGTCGAGGATAAAATGGATATTATGTATGAACCATATACACTGCATTTTACTTCGATTACGAGGGAATTAAATATCAACGTAGTATGTAAAAAAAATACTCACAAACCACTAGCGCTTTTTTGATCGGCATCAAAGTGTCCCATATGGCAACATTTTTGCTCTCAGAACTGTGGCCAGCTGAAAAAAATAGTTATAACAATTAGTTCTAAGTCTCAAGTTAAAAAAAAAAACAAGAAACAGAACTCCTTACCCGTAGCAACTAAACTGCAAGAACCGAGGAAAACAAAATCGCTTATTCCTTTACTGTGACATTGGTGAGTCTGAAATAGAACATTTTCCATTAGATGTTATGACAGTGCCAGAGAGATGCGGACAGTGAGTTAGTCTAGTATCACTTGAGAGCCTGTCTAATTAAACAAAAAGAAATACATTTTGTTTAAAATCTGTATTTGATAATGATTTGGCCTCCAATGGGAACAACCCAAAACCATCACATACATCCATTGACGTACAATAAACAACTAGACTCCCAATCACGCTCATAACTGTTGGAAGCAAAAGTCTGCACGACGCGTCTATTGTGCAGAGTTTCGATTCAGTCGTTTCGACCGCGCTTTGATAATAGTAACAATGTATACGTCTCTTTCGCACCGTGTCTAGTTGTTCATTGTACGTCAATGCATACATCAGATAGACATATTCGGGGCTGCAGATAAAAGCTGGTATACACACATTACAAGTCATCTTGGAATTATTCCAGAATGTTTCAGCAGCAACACTCTTGTAAAAGTTTCGCATCATAATTTTGGATTCAACATTGACACATCACACTTTGCGCCATACATTTTTTAACGGTGACCAATGTAAGACAACAATTCTCAACCACAATTAAAAAATCCCGAATAAAATTTACAGGGGTGTTCAGTGAAAATAACCCAACCACCAAGTAAAGTGTTACGGATCAATTATCATCAGATCATCATATCAGCCGGAAGAAGTCCACTGCTAGATAAAGGCCTTCCCTTCCCCAAGGATTTCCATGATGGTTAGTTTTGTGAAACGGATTATGAAATTTTCGTTTCAATCTTAAGTCACGGTTTACTTTATTATTCGTCACGTCATCCTTACAATCCCCTTTCCACCTATACACACCCACAGTCATGCTAAACGTGGTAGTGTTACCCTAGACACCGTCTACTCCGTAAGGGATAAAGACGTGATTTATGAATGAATGGACCCTTACAAAGAACGGCCGAGCGGACTGCGGCTGCGTGGCGTCCTGCTGCTGCGCCGAGGGATGCAGCTGCCACATGGCCAGGTTGCCGTCGGCGTCGGCGGCGGCGAACTTGTTCCCGTAGTCAGAGAAGCGCACGCGCGTCACCTTGGCGAACGCGCCCGGCGCGCGCGGCGACCACACGCACGACGAGTGGCCCCACTCCCACAGCTGGACCGAGCCGTCCGCGCCGCCCGTCAGGTCTGCGGTCGAGTTTTCAAAACTCGAATTAATTATTCAGAATCATGCTAAGCATGGCCTTTAGGCCTTGTTACCTTGGGGTCTGTTTATCCCGAAAGGGATAAAGATGTGATTTATAATGAAGTATAATGTAATGATAATGAATATTGTATAGGCAGTGGGCCTAATGGAAGACTGTTGCAGACCGTAAGGCCAGCGTAACGCTGAGTTTTACGATTTTTTGTCCTTCAAATGTCTTGTTTCAATTTGTGATATAAATCATCGGTAATAAGCTTTATCGCGAGCCCAGTATAATTAAGATACTTGATATTTGTGTAACGCTTTAAATTGATTGAATTACGCGTTACTTTTCAGGAGGTCCTCTGTCGAGACGTTATTGTTGAATCAAAGATTTTTCTAACTATACTTACACAATGGTTGTGTCGGATGCGCCGCCATACGCTTGATATTGTCTATTTTGTGTTTCAGCACCTAAACACATAAATATACTTTAGTCTTCCAATAAAGTGAACTTTTAAAACATACAGTGCATAAAAAGAAACCGTGTACTACCTAATAAAATAATAAATTAGTATTTCATGTTATTTAGACAGGACAATACATGCTTTTACAGTTATGGACAAACAGGCACCGTACATGTACACCACAAACATTCAAAAGCTTGAAACGACAATACTAACGCACAGAAACACCTATTGAACAACAAAAAACGATCGACAGCTACAAGTTCTGATGGCTACAATGAGTTTCATGTGACAAAAAAAAACATAAATCCAAAGATAAAAACAACTAGGATATCAATGTCATAAGACGAACCGAAATCGTTACAACTGTAACGCCTGATGAAATTAAAAAAACCCTGCAAAATCAAAAATATAAGGAAAAATCATAGCGATAATAAAAACAAAAAGGGGTACATCGAGCTGAAAATAAGTGCAAACCGATGGTTGAGAAGGTGACTGTTAAAGTGAGAGGCGAAACTGGCTAGGGTTGTCACTGACCGGTTTCATGAGAAGCTTCGAACGATGGAGCACCAGACGACAGTATTTCGCGTCGTGGCAACCCGGGAACTGCAGGCCTTTGACCTGCGACCAACTCTCAGTTACGACGCGCGCACAACCAAAAAATCTCATACGTTATTCACACACACGTTTTTCTAAAGGCAAGTGACAGTGGTCCCTATTCTTCAGTTGTTTTTATCAATCCTATAGGCAAGTTGATTTTGTGCGGTCCCCAAGTAAAGTCGTTTAGCTCACAGCATGTGTAGAAGTAAAGTGGTAAAGCACGAGCGAAGCCCTGCGAAGACGACACGGATACAGTTAACGTCACGTACATACACAAAATCCACACCACGTTAGTCTTGCTTT
Source organism: Pandemis corylana (assembly GCA_949127965.1). Lineage (NCBI taxonomy): Eukaryota > Metazoa > Arthropoda > Insecta > Lepidoptera > Tortricidae > Pandemis > Pandemis corylana. The sequence continues at coordinate 5,753,470 of OX421866.1, read as the reverse complement.
GAACGAATCAACGGTACGCAAAATGTACGACTACAATGGCCGTAGACATGACAGACGTATAGACTAACCCCCTTATTCATTCATAAACGCTCTGTAGGCTTCAGCTAACTTAGCAATTGTTTGTCACTTTAATATTCACCTTTCACAGATAAGGACAAACGATTGCTAAGTAGAATAAGGGGATTAGTGAATAATTATCTTCCACTAGGTAAATTCAGAAACATTTGACATTGATCAATAGTTTCATATGAATGGACATAAACACATCAATAATTTTTAATATGATTATTTTATAGACATTTATTGGAAAGACGTAGTTTCTAAATTTAGCCGATGAAAAATAATATCCACTACATCTGTACAACTTGAGCTCATAGCGTAAGTTTTCTGTCGCAACCAAAGTGTCGAACACGTTCGCGTTGAAGTACCTAATACTATGATAATTGTTTGCAGCCGTTACAGCTGCTGGCACTAACAATTTTTTCATAGTAATTGAGACGTTTACATGAACGCGTTCGAAACGTATTCTGTGTCAACGACTTACTTATACACTAAGTGAGGTGAACGATCAAGCATTGTTGATCGTCTACCCTTAAATCTCTCTCCACGTTTCATATTTTGATTCTCAATCAAGTCAAAATAATACGTAAGTATCTGAAGTTACTATTAACATTGATTCGTCCAAGCATTTACCCCATTTTGTGCATTAGTTAATTTCATCCACGTACTGTGACAATATACGCTTCGTGGCCAGTGGGCTTTGAATGGCTTGCCCGCCGCTCCAGCTGTGAATTTCATTATTTACAACAATCAGTCCTTTTAAAATACGAAACTAGAACTCATTCAATGTAAATAGACATCTAAGCGTTAAAAAAATATAGTTTTAATTTAATTAATTTCTGTAACCAATTAATTAAACAATTATACTGCACACGCAATCGTTTCTTTATAGTTTGGTTACTTGTTTGGTTAATATTTGCCATTCAAATTAGTAGCACATACCAAATGCAAGTCAAACCCAGTTAGTGGTTTAGTATCAGCCCATATCGACGCACTAAAAGGGAAATTAAGAGTCGCTTGCACGGCCTAGCGTTAAAAAAAAGCTAAACCTGAAGTAGGGATGACAGTTTCAACATGAAACTGCCGTGAGACTTAATCATTATTACACATAAACGGATAACTCACGTATAAAAAAGTCGAGTGACATACCAGGCACGCATTATATCAGGTTTGATAAGGTGTCAGTACTGGCGAGAGAAAAGTTTTTCATTCCGCGGAAAGTACGTGAAGCCATTGAAATAAGTCGGTATCCCAATTTCAACCGGGATAGTGGATGGTCGGTGCCCCCGAGTTGGAAAACTGTTTTAAATATTGACCAAACGGTGAGTGTGAGCGAACCTTTACGGAGTGACGTGATCAGTGTTGTGTGCTGCCCTACATTTGACAGTAATAAAAATGACGATGAAAACGAGGGTAGTTGTGCGCCGCTGTCAGTTGCGTCGAGCAGCCGCGCGAACAGAGCGCTGGCGCGCAGTGTTCGTTTCGCTGCCGCCGGGGCGAGCGCTCCAGGAAGAAGGACTACGGAATAGTCCGAAACATGTCGAGCATCACTCGACTTTTTATACGTGAGTTATCCGTTTATGTGTAATAGGGATGACAGCTCCATACATTTTGATACTGCTTAACTCTGGGTTAGCAGTTAATTCGGAGTTTCATAATTAACTCTGGTCCGTGCAAGCCAGGCTTAGTAAGGACCATATTTCGCTACTAAATTCTACAAAACCTCAATTAGTATTAAGCACTAATAGACTACCTAATGTTGCTACGTTATCCATTTTACCATACTATCTTCTTGATACGTGAAATCCAAAAATATCACGCACAAATCTCCAGTTACTACCTACATTTCCTTTTGCTTTTGAAAACAAAAATGTTCATATAACCGCTGCATTTAAGTATACTTATTTCACAATATAAGAAACATTTGAATTACTCAAAGATTTAATAAAAAATACTCTGTACTCATCAGTGGCGCGGCGTCAAGTATATCAGAAGGCAAGCCGAAGGGAATTTAACTAGCTTTTTCCTCTAATTCTGCACAATAAAAGTGCCCAACTGCCTTAAAATAGGCAAGCCGGTGGGAATCGAGTTCTATGGACGCCACGCCACTGCTACTCATCAACTCAACGTTTTCAAATATAACATCTTTAGCGTGCTTTCTGGTGACTGAAGTTTTGTTGCATTTTCTCTCACTTATATTCCAATCCGCCACGGATTATTGATACAGTTGTGAATTGGACCAAAAGCTTAGTAGATCAACAGTAACTAATTTTATACGCGTCTAGAACGACCAGCTATACCAGCACGCTTGTATCAAAACTACAATATCGAATGTGATAGAGTACAGAGCACATTTCTTTTGCACATTATTTACTTCGAATTTTCTTCTGTACTTATGTGCAGCCAAAGGCATAAATATATGTACGTTACCAAGACGTCAAAAACATGTATACACCTTTATACCAGAAAAAATAAGATCGGTGACACATATATTTGACATGACGGCTGTATCGATATTTACGCCGTCGACTGTACTATGGAACGATGTGGTAGACTGGTGAGTATACTTACAACGCTAGCGCCGCGGCCGGTCTGGCTCGCCATGCCGACCGGCAACTGAGGCGCGTTTGGATTCTGCGGCGAACTGTTGCCGGTGCCAGGTATCGAACCGTTGTTTGGCCTGGCAAACAAATATTATATTTAGAACAATCACATTTCTGTAGCATAGTCAACATCACAACATACACTGACAGTTGCGTGTGTCACAGTTGTCATAGCGACAAGGCTCCAAAATGATCATCGATTTTTGACGTTGACTGTTTGAACTAAATCATCGAACATTTAGTATCGAATTATGACGCTATTCAAAGTGGAATTCTTGTGAAATAACGCACGCCAACAATGTAACAAACGTAACTATATATTCCGTACTGGCCGAGGCTCTGTAAACTCTACCATGTATTCATGTGACTATACCACAAATAACTTGAGTTGCAAAAGTCAAAATTGTATTTGTAGTAAAGTCTCGAACTGCCAGTTTGTACGAATCGTAAGCTATAGCACAGTATGCTTCATCAAGCGAGAGCCTAGTGCTCCGAGAAGGGTCTTGGCAAACACAACCAAGTCCTTTCGAACTAACTCATTATGGCAAACATAGGGATCTTTACGGAAAGTTCTGATTGTGATCCTCCATCCCGAAGCGTAGCTACCGAAGAGCTATGAGGTTCCCTTGGGGCCCCCAAAACCCTGACCAGCAAGCACTCGCCCTCGGCCCAGCACGCGCCGCCGCGCAGCAGCAGCGCCACGTCCAGCTGCTGCACTCGCCGTGTACTGACTTGTCCTGGTGCTGTATGAGCAGGAAGCCGGTGTCGGGCAGCGCGGCGGGGTCGGCGGCGAGCGCCAGCAGGTCCACCTCGCACTCGTCCTCGGCCCAGCACGCGCCGCCGCGCAGCAGCAGCGCCACGTCCAGCTGCTGCACTCGCCGTGTACTGACTTGTCCTGGTGCTGTATGAGCAGGAAGCCGGTGTCGGGCAGCGCGGCGGGGTCGGCGGCGAGCGCCAGCAGGTCCACCTCGCACTCGTCCTCGGCCCAGCACGCGCCGCCGCGCAGCAGCAGCGCCACGTCCAGCTGCTGCACTCGCCGTGTACTGACTTGTCCTGGTGCTGTATGAGCAGGAAGCCGGTGTCGGGCAGCGCGGCGGGGTCGGCGGCGAGCGCCAGCAGGTCCACCTCGCACTCGTCCTCGGCCCAGCACGCGCCGCCGCGCAGCAGCAGCGCCACGTCCAGCTGCTGCACTCGCCGTGTACTGACTTGTCCTGGTGCTGTATGAGCAGGAAGCCGGTGTCGGGCAGCGCGGCGGGGTCGGCGGCGAGCGCCAGCAGGTCCACCTCGCACTCGTCCTCGGCCCAGCACGCGCCGCCGCGCAGCAGCAGCGCCACGTCCAGCTGCTGCACTCGCCGTGTACTGACTTGTCCTGGTGCTGTATGAGCAGGAAGCCGGTGTCGGGCAGCGCGGCGGGGTCGGCGGCGAGCGCCAGCAGGTCCACCTCGCACTCGTCCTCGGCCCAGCACGCGCCGCCGCGCAGCAGCAGCGACACGTCCATCTCCTGCACCTCGCGCGCCGTGGCCACCGCTAGCAGGCACCCGCCGACCTGAGTAAATACGTCACATTTAATAAATTGTTATTTAGCAAAAGCTAATACCGGTTTGTTGGCGACTGCACTGACCCGATTGAGACAAAAAGCGGCGATAGAGTCCTGCTCCTTGTGTATGATCCGCACGGGGCTGTGCAGGTCGTCCCCGGGGCGCGGCGGCTGGCCGGGGCGCGGCTCGCCGCTCGCGTCCACCGCCACCGACGCCGCGCGCCGCCGGGAGAACACCGCGCGGATGAAGATTTCCTGAAATCAATTTTCTGCTATGAATACTGTAACAAATTATAGTATTTTCACGCCACTGCTCGGAAATGTGGCAAAAGATGGTCAGTAATGGGGCCCCAAAACAAAGTATTGTTGTAGGTTGAATGAACAGGCCAACTATGAATTCAAACAGGCCAACAATAACATTGTTGGACAGTTTCAAAGACCAAAGTCGTCCAATCACATCGGCATGCTGATCCCTGATTCCACCAATCAGAACACAATTTGTGATGCTATTACACAAAATCGACCAATCAGAACACGTCGTGTGCTGCATTTTAATTTTTTTCAAGGTTTATCCCATCAGGGAGAGGCAAAGGAAACTAGGTCCATACAGCCACGTCTGACGTAAATTGTTTTGTCTTTAATGTTTAATTCCTGTCTTAAAGTCAGAGTCGTCAGTCCGTCCTTGTCACGTCATATTAAAACTATAAGCGATTATGGGTGTGTTTAATAAGCACTTCGAAGCGCTTTGCTTAATAAAATAACATAATAAAAAAAGCCTTTGCGTGACTGGCCACTAGAGCGCTCTCGTTTTTTTTTTTAAAGTAAAATATGGCGGGAGAGTGAAACTTTACTGTTGTATTTACGCTCATGTTTTTTATTTCCTCGCAGTAGTCGTGAAAAGCACTATGTAATGTCTCGGCCAAAAGTGCAATAGATGGACTCGTCTCTCTTCGAGGGCCTCACCTGCGGCTCGGCCCTCAAACTCACTCGTCCATCTATTGCTCACTTTCCAGCCTCTACAACAATGTACTATTGTAGTAGTGGATGTGGATGCACGCCAGTAAGAAAGTCCCGCATCGGCTTTATATTAAGTTTGTAGTCTTAGTAGCTTTGTAACGACTAAAATAAACTAGCATAGATATGTGAAACAGCGGACACGTGGCATTTACGAGTACACAAAGAAACCGATTGTAATTTATGAGTAACGGTTGAAATGTGATTGTTTATCGAACTGTAAGCTATGGGTCGTTCGCATGTTTTTATGACCAACCAGTTATTTTATAATTTTCGTTGATAGCTTTCTCAGAATGTAAGTTATATCTACCGATGCGAAATTGATTATAAACGGTCATGATTTTTCAACCGTTGTAAAACATTTTCAACGGGATATGCTGCCTGATACGTATTAGTATGTGGAGCCTCATCGGTAAATATAGAAACAAAAATAAGTTTACCTGCACTAACTCTTGTCGAACAAGGAAACTCCACAATCGCCTCGCTGGAGCAGTGCTATACAGATTCGAATTGAACGGCGTGTTGTGCTTCTCCAAGAGACCTCTGAAATCAATATCAGGGTATTTGAGTTGTACATTCTATAGAAGGAATCCGCATAATGTAAATTTATTATGCACTCTACAACTAATGCATTACCAGTTTTAGTAATTAGTAAAATAATAGTTTGGAAGACGGCGTCGCGCAGTATACACGCATTCTTCGTTACAAAATGGTATGCAATGTGAAATTATTATACTAAACAATAGTGTCAATAGCTATAAAGTGTTGTCACCCATAGTGTGTGCGTAGAAAGACACATAGGAGGTGTATAGTGACGGAGCAATCAGACACAACTGGATTACGTGTCGTCGGACTTCGCTCGATCTGACGTGCATGTCAATTTTAATTTTACTTAATGGTCGGACTTAAGATTTCTTTGATTTCTCACATCATAAAGCTGTTATCTGTGGCGTAACCGACCTGTACTTGTTGATGGGCGGGCCGGCCGGGAGCTGTTCCGGGAAGCAGCCGGGGATGTAGTCCGGCGGCGGCGCGCGCGCCTCCAGATTCTCAGAGAGCTGCTGCTGCCATTGGTCCACGCGACGCAACGCGCCGTGCACGGTCGGACTCGTCGTTGCGAGCTCTAAAAGAGATAACACCATAATATAATAGTTGGATAGTGGACAACGCATATCAAAACACAGTTTTTGGTCTTGTTTTGAAATATGAAATAACTGTTTCGGGAACATATTGAAACATTCCGAAGTGTAAAATAAAATTTCTAAACGACTGAAAATTAGAATACAGAAAAATCCGAAAAGTAAAGCTATGGCCGGGAATAGAACCCCTATACCCCTACACCGCCCATAGCAGGTGGGTAAGCCAACGAATTTTTCTATCTGTTACTAGCTGTCACGTGACTTTGCTACTATGCGATTTTTTGTCGCCAAGCGTCGTCTGTTTCAATGATGTGTCTGTACGACACAATTACAAACTCCCGTGGAACATCTACTGCTCACCAGGGACGAGAGAAGGCGCTGTTGAAGTAATGACGAACTGGTTTCAATTCTCAGCCCCCGTTTTACTTATTTGTTTTTTCTTTGTTCTACTTTCGGTATACAAGGTCTCTCATATATGGAACTCAATCACACTAACCCAACCAACTGCTGAAATATACCAGAATTATTCTGAGAGAACTTGTCGATAAAAAATATGGTATCGTAATTTATCACTACAGATAATAATAAACGGCAGTATTTTCAGATCGTCTATTGTCTACCTTCTTCTTTGTTTCTGTATTGTTTTGTACGGATTTGTGGTGTTCAATAAAGAGTATAAAGGAGCGACCACACCGCTGCGTGTACGCAGTGACGTGTCGCATGCGTCACGTTCTCTCACCGTTTCTTTATACATTTTGTTGCGTGAACGTACCGTCGACATTTTTTACGCACTGGTGCGACCGGACCTTAATACCTATTAAACTTAAATTTTATTAAAAAAAAAAAACTACTCTTTCCATTTCCAAATCTACGTTACCTGACATCTCGATACCGCACAGCTGCAGGAAGTTCTGTAGTTTGTGTTGCGCGAGCCGTAGCACCGCCACTCGCATGAGACACCACGAGTACGAGTCGGGGTCAGAGTGTTCCGTGTTCACTAGCTTGTTCCGTTTCTCCACTCTGTGGGCATGCAGGAGTGTTTGATTAGTCGAAACTTCAAGAACTTAAAAAGGAGTACGTAAGAAAACATAAACGTCGCTATTGCCCGCGGCTTGACCGGCGTAATTTTTCTTTGTCTACAAAAGTCTCTTTTCAATTTGGTGAATCGTTTGCTTTCACTGTTACAATTTAATCCCTAGCATATTGCAGAATTTTGATTTAAAATAAAAACGAAAACCTTTACAGAAAACACTACTTGAAATCTATTAATGCATTTGTAGAGACGCAGGATTGGACGCTTCACCACCGCGTCAATATTCTCTTGCGCACCGTTTTAAACTAAAGTATATTGAACAGTAATAAATGCAGTCAAACTGAAAGATTATCTATTATTTGGGGACACCACGAGACTTCCACAATATTTTTTGTAATTAAACCTTTAAAAAACTTGCCTGGTAATGGTTGTGTCAAAAATGTCATCGTCGTCTGGCTCGCTGCCACTGTCCTCGGGATCTTCGGCTCCCGATTCCGCCGAGTCGTAATCATAGTTCTCCGCATCTTGTTCATACACCGGCTGGGGACAACAAGACTTTCTTAAACACTCAAAAATCGAAAGTACACATGTCAAATGTCAGTGGGAAACTACTTACTTAGACATTTTTTTCAGAAACAATTACTAATGTAAAAAGACGAGACCAATGGGTGTAATATTCGCAATCGTTTTAAACCAGCGAAAGCATCGACGGATACACATAAAGATCACGCCTACTATCGAATTAAGAATCTCTTTTTTTTAAGTTGGTTAATTACTGAAGTATCCAAAACCAGTAGCTATTTTACGCCGTGATATGGGACGTCCATACGCTAGTTATCCGTTTATTTACTTGCCATTAGACCTCTTAGCATCAATACCACATTCGCCATTTCTTTCTATCAAACGGCGTAGGATAAGGTTAAAAAGAAACGGTGAAAGCGATCGCTAGAGGCCTCACTTTATAAAACATGGCCCTCGCTTACCGAATCGGTCTTACCTTAGTTAATAGGAACGTCAATATACTGCAGTACGGTGGCACGAATTGCTCCCTGTACGTCGGTCGGCCTTCCTGTATGTTTTTATGCGGCACCGAAGGCCCGAGCCCGAGTAGACGCATATTGAGCAGCGCCCGCTTCTCTCGCAGAGACGACCATACAGAAGTGCCTTCGGGACGCTCTACCAATTTGGGCTAGAAAAAAGAGGTTATATGGTTGTCATGTTCTGATTAGAGGTATCTTTTGCTGTGGCGATTGTGTGTGCATATTCATCAAATTTCACAACTGAATATTCACCACATTCAGTGGCGAGATTGACTTGAAATTAGGTCGTTTATAGTTCTGATAACAATTTAAACAAATGCTGCTAGCAAGGCCACATATCAACTACTTTCTACACAAACTATTTTTTTTTAAATTATATTACGTTTTTGGCCACAGCCAATCAACTCCTTCGTCACTAGGAACGCGAGTAACTAGTCCTCTGCTGATTCAAAAACAATCCAAAGGTTCAACTTTTGTAATTGTTTCAGACTACAGTCTATCGACTGTAGTCTCCAGTCTCCAGTCAGTATCCTGTTTGCTATAAAATTAGCTTACTTGCGGAGGTGCTGGCGCAGTCGTAAGCAGCCTCCTCACGCCGCCGCCATACAGTTTAGAGTGCGCCTTAGCATCCGCGGTGTGAGCAGCCAGGCGGTACAACAGATGTGCGTCCCTAGCAGCCAGAGCCCAACCTAGTAGAGCGAGGTAAACTGCGCAGAACGCCTCAGCCAGTAACACTGGCAACCTAGGAGCCTCTTCTTCCTCTGCTGCGCGGAGCGCTAGCCCGCGAAGTGCTGATACGCCTGTAGGAATTAAGATTCTAGTCTGAACCCAATTAATCGATCCTGTTGGTACACACCTATTTCTAAATTAAATTTGCATCTATTTCTTCGCCTATTGAGAACTAACTGCTGCACGACTGACGTTTAAAAAACCAATGTTAGTGCACCCCTCTACGAACTTTAAGAAATATGTCTACCTTTCCAATTGTAGGGGATGCACGGGGCACTGGGCAAATAATTTGAACACTAGGTTTTGTGATATCGAGTGGTGGCAGCGTTAGCACACGCGCGGCGAGCAACACGTGACAAAGGCGACTTAAAAAAACAGCGTGCCCTCCGTCGGGCTTCTAACGCTACCCTCAGAACTATCATTTATTGCAATAATAGTCTATCTACCCACCACCTTAAAACTAGGAAACAACAATGTGTATGTGTGTGTGTATACGCGTCGTCTACACCAATCTTTAGCTCAAATGCTTTTAGGCGGTGCGTAGTATGTCAATTAACTTACTGTATTATAGGCATAGAAAAAAAGATGTCGTTTGTATTTCAGTATAACGGGAGCGTATAATAGATAAACAAAACTTTTACCTGGCCATTTGTTAGGTGGCGTGGTAACAGTAAGCTCTTCGGTGGAATAGCGCCTTTGCCGCGCAAGCATATGGGACGAGTGGGTGCCAGGCGTCTCTGCTATTACGCTGCGAAGAGAGTATGCTATTGATTACAATCTTAGTTTCTTGTGTAATGTAAACTGTTTTGATTTGAAAACAAGCTCAACTCAGTGAATATAACTTCACCTTAGTCTTCTTTACTGTTTTATGTAATAACTTTAACATAGCCAGGGAAATTATTATGCCAATGTGGCTGGCTATCATGAACAGTTAAGGGCCACCATGACGACAAGGTATCAAGACGGAGTTCAAGAAATTGCATTCGACTGACTCGAATCAGTTTCCATGAGCCGCAGAAATTAATTAACCTTACAACTGCATGGTCATTGTCTGTCACATAACGTTACTTCTTCGCACATTTTTAGAATTACGTACTTCAAAAGGAAAAAGCAGAACCCTTATCAAAGCCCTCTCAAATGATCCCACTTGCCCATTTTTTACACTCACGCGTCAGTATGATGCGGCGCGTGTTTCAGCGTGAAGGTATCGGAGTCGCACAAGCTCTGGTAGATGCAGGCGGACAGGGCGACGGCCAGTTCCCGCAAAGTGTGAAGCAGGCGCGTCGCCGCTCCTCCCGGTATGCCCATCTCGCTCAGCGTGCCGAGCATGTCGTGTGCAACAGACTAAAAACAAACACAATTTTTTTAAGGTACTTCAGGAATGTTTTATCCATGGCCAGTAACATTTAAATAAAATTAAAACTTGGTTGTGTGGTTGCACAATTGCAAACTAAGGGCTGGTTTTTCAATCGTCAGATAGGCCCTATTCGACGAACAGTTCTATGGGTATCTGTCCGTTAAGTTCTTATCTGAGGATTGAAAAATCGGCCCTGAATGGTTTTAATTAATTATCATCATAAAAATATTGTTAGCCTCTTTTCAGAAAAGTATCTTCATTTATTTTAATATTCTATATTTGGCAAAGGCTTCTCTTCCCGACTTCCATAGTAAAGACTTGCCATTCGCTGAGTTCCGGGTCGAGGTCGTCTCGCTATCCCCACTTCGACCAATACAATTATTCGAATTTAAAAATGATAGTAGAAGACAGGATAAAGTAAAATTTTAATTAGTTATAGATGGGCATGCATCAACTAGCCCATCTTCTTTTTGATCATCATCATCATCAGCCTATATTAGTCCACTGCTGGACATAGGCCTCCCCTAATGCCATAGCGCCCTGTCTTCGGCTTGACGCATCCAGCATCTGCCTGCAGTCTTTAGCAGATCGTCATCCCACCTGGTCGGAGGGTGTCCTACACTACGTTTGCCGAGTCGCGGTCTCCACTCAAGAACACGTTTCCCCCAGCGGTCTTTTTGATAATGCCATTTAAACGAATGAAACGCGTCAGAATATTCCATTGATAGGTAGATAAAGGTGTACCTGCAGGTGTCGCACGGGGTCGGCAACGACAGTGTTGTTGGTGGCGACGGCGGCAGCCAGCAGCGGCAGCGTGGTGGGGAACGGCAGCGGCGACAGCAGCTGCTGGTGCTGCTTGTCCTGCCCCAGCTCTTGCAGCAACAGAACAAGTTCCATTCGGACTGAGGCCAGCCCGCCGCCGCCGGCGCCTTGCAAGGAGCAGTACGATAGCAGGGTCCGGAGGAGCGTTTCGTTGGCTGCAACAATAGGATTCTTACAATGAATGTGTTGTCTTTGCGGTTTGAATAATTGTTTCACTGTCAAATTGACCAGCTCTCTAATCCCTGTATACAAAGAACCAAGCATGGCCATCCCTACAAAAGCCATTGTCTGCCACGACCTATTACCCACTGGTAATCGTCCGCTATCACACACTAATACTGGCTTTACAAATGGCGACGGCCTCAAGGGGGGTATCGTGCACTCAGATTTACTAGGTAGCAAATGATCTAGCGACATGGACCTTCTTCTTCCTCCAAACCTACCGCTGCAACTTCACCTCAAAGTTTGCCATCTCCCTAATCAACAATTGGTGCAACGTTGGACGGTCGTGTAAATAAACTTCGAATTTGCACAGACATTGAGGGTTACTCTCACAAATGCGAAGTTCTATTCGAGTCGTCTCGTTCATACTAATAGTGCTGAAAATAAGAGTGAGTGGGACGATATAATACAAGCTTTGGCCACCAGAAACATGCCATTACCTTTGAGCCACTTCTTCCTCCGAACGGCCCGTTGCACCTTTGCCTCAAAGTCAGCCTTCTCCCTAATGAGCAGTTGGTGCAGGGTCGGCCGTTCCGGTAACGGCGGCGGGTCAGCATCAGCGCAGATCAGCTCACCGCCCCCCGCCACCCCCGTGGCCGATGCGTAGCCGCAGAGACGCCGCAGGGCTTCAACCTCGCGCTCTAGCCAGATGTATAGTTGGTAGCGGAGATGGCCACCTATTGAAAAAAAATTATAAGGGTTTTAGAGAACGTAAGATCTGATTCTAACCTAGAACAGTCTATTTCTGAAGGAAATGTAGACGCTCAAGTTGTAATGTTAAACGCAGCATGCGAGTAAAAACCGCAAGTCTGCCTGCTACCTTAAATTATCTAAAATCATTAACATTCCAAATGTAACCAACGAAAACAATGTTGCATATAAGGTATAAAAACAGTAATATTCTGGTACACTCACGAATTAAGTACTGTACTAACCGTCAACTTCAAAGCCAGTAGCGAGCGTGCTCAGCTCCTCCATCAGTATCTTGAGGCACGCGGTAAACTTAAGTTGCTGCGCCATAATATCTACAGTAGGTGGTTCCTCTTCCTTCTCTTCGCCGCCGTTCACTTCAGGCTCCTCGTTAGCACCGATCTTCATTTCTAGAGGCGGAGTGGAAGCACCCGATCCCTCCGAGCTAGTGCGAAAAATTTTGAAAAACGATTGTTGAAAAGAAACAGAAAGATGACAAGAATTGGTTACTTATTTTGTTATACTCGTAGGAAAAGGAGAATATTAGAAACAAACATCATTGTCTACTTAATACACATCAACGTGCTTGGGTTATAGTTCTTCTACAAAGACACCTCATCGATTTATTTAAGCTTATATGAGCTAGTCCAATCTGATTCCGTGACCATACTACAGACCGTCCTTAACCTAAGTAAAAATCTATACATCCAAAAATAGTGACATACACTTTGTCCTCTTCATCATCATCCCAGCTGAGCACCAGTTCGTCCGTCTTGGGGGCACTGACTGGCGCACCCCAGTCCATTTCCGCGGGAGCACCCCAATCCATAGCGGCTGCGACTTCAGGCACTACAAAACAAATCAATCACTGTACTTTTACCCTTAGCCATCACATCACCTAAATAGCGACCAGTGAACACTTCTATTTTAATAACGAAATGGCTGCCTATTTGATAATATTTTTTTACCTTGTAATCTTTTCTATGTACGGTCAAGTGCAAAAATAAGTATAGATAGGAACTTCTCAAAAATATGCCCCACGACCTTATTACGCTGGCGTAAGAGCGTATGGTACTTATTTTTGAAACTTTGCCTTGATACATATTATTACACTTGACTGTACATAGACTACTATTTAACACACGACGCAAAAAAGGGGCCTTTCGAATGTATTGCCACTCTGGGTTGGGTCAAGTTAGGATGCCAAGGACAACAGGAAAAATATGATGGATGGCTATCGCTAAAACAGAAGTATACATTTGACTAGAAGCTTTATATCGCTAGGCCAACACGATGGTAAGATTATATGCCGCATAGGAATTAGTAACACAGTTAGACAGCCTAGTTTCTAATTCTATAGTAAAATACACGGTTAAACAGAAAATACTTTCAATTTCTTTACCATTATCATGAACCTCCGATTCAGGAAGCTCAGCATCTGATAGTCCAGACAGTTGCAAATGGGAAAAAGAAAGGGTATAAATTAGATTACATGCAATTTAGAAACAGATAGTTATACTATTCGGAAGCTTATAATGTTGTACTAGTTAATTTCATTTATTTGGTTAGACATATGCAAGTAAATAATCTTATCTATGGGCAAAACGTATTGATGACTTAAGTACTCTTCTGGATTTCATCATTTGACGCTAATTTGCCACCGACGTGGTACAAAAAAAAACTTCTAAGCCGTTACACGCGCGGTCGTGGTCGTCGTTGTGAGGATCTGAAGCTATACAAAGACTAAGGCAAAATACCAAAAACCACTTTAGAAAATAAGTTAATGTTTGCATGCCAATTTATTTGGTTAGACGTGTCGCCGGACATCAACACTAGATCACTTTTTAACCATGTCTAAAGCAAAATAAATTATTTCATTTAAATATGTATGTATGTATGTAAACTCTTTATTGTGCAAAATAAACAAGACAAATACAATTGACAAACACTGAGATACATGCACAAAGGCGGACTTATCCCTTTAAGGGATCTCTTCCAGTCAACCTTTGAGTGGATGAAAGGAGTATTATATTAGGGATGGATGCGTAATGCTGAGCCAGCGACCGTTTCACTTTTGCGAAGACACACAACGCTGATGATCTATTTTTCATGTCTATGTTTTTTTTTGTTATACCTTGTTTATTTTCTATAAAACTGTGTATATTATCTTATATTTGTGTGTCTTGCAAAAAGGAATAAATGCCTTCTTTCTTTCTTTTTCTTTCTTTCATTTCATTTCATTTCAAGGAAAAAATAGTGGTATATTCCCCTTGCCTTCCACACTGCAGTATTGGAGTCCGCGCAGGTGGCTCTGAAGAGCGCGGCTGCCTACCCTCACACAGGTCCCTTTATCACCTTTTACGACACGCACGGGAAGATATGTGCCTGTGCTATTCTTAAGCTGGATACGGAATAGTCACTACTTCACGAGACTTGAAGTGGCTGTACGCTTTACAGGAGATTGCATAAATAATAAAACATACTTTTAGCTGCACTTTCTTCAGTGAATTGTCCCGTGTGTATTGTGGCTTCGTCGATAGATGGCGCTGATACTGGAGCGTGGCGTTTTTCGTCGCGAACTCGCGCTGGCAGTTTGGATAGCACTTCGAGCGCCAAAGCGGGACAGCCGGCCTTGAAATGGCCGTGAGCCGTTTGGAAGTAGAGGCGGCGTTCGAGACGCGTTATGCCTTCGTCCGCTTCTTGTTGTAGGAGGGCGAGAGTTCCTCCCTAGAAACAGAAACAGGGTGTTTTAGATTAGGTTAGTAGTGTTTTTGTCACGACGCGTACAAGCGAATACGCCAATTCTATCCACTCTATAAGAATGAACAAGCTTAAGGCAGCGTAACCACCAGAGATGTGCGAAACTGAGCGGTCTGCGAGGTAAAAAAATCACCAATTACTTCATTTACCTAGCATCGCCCAGCACTGCTTTCATAATAGTGGTGTTTTCCTTCGCACGTCTGTGGTGGATGCGCAGCCTTACGAATAGATTGGACTTGAATCAACACTAATGAAAATGATGTCAAAAGGAATCAAAAGTAGTTTTGATAGAAAAGCATGACAGCTACAAATAACACGAATAATACTAAAGTTTTTTGTTTTTTGTTTCACCGACCTGACTAGGCAAATTATGCCTCTTGAGTCTCGGATGCGTTCTCAGATACACGTAGAAATTAAACACGCTCGGCATCGGTTCGTTGTCTCTGGCCGCGTGCAACCTCCCTGCAGGTGTTAGTAGGGTATCCAGAGCTTCAGTGTAACGCTTTAGTTCCCATAGTGCCATGGACCGGACGAAAGGATCCGGGTGGGCTTTTTCTAGGTCCACTTCGCCGTCTTCAGTTTCACCACTGAAAAAATAAAATACTAGTATAACACGAGGGCAGATGTAGCATACATCGGAGTTTTCTTGGTTATCCCTCTGGTTAAGAAGCGAAGGTAGTTAATAATTTTTTAACGACGAAAACCGAAGATTTCAGAATCCATACCTCTAGCTTGTTGATTTTACGAAAACGAAATAAACTTCCAAAGTTAAATACTGGAAAAAGTAATGTAAGCTTCAAAGTTAAACTTACCCAAGTATTTCATCCATAAGTAGTTTCTTTAGACTTGGCGACGCGGGATTATCAGACTCGTACAATCTCGCCACAATCATAGCTAGCTGCAGATCGCCTAGACGTGTTATTAACACCTAAAAAAAAGAGACATCATATACATCACTGGTTTCATAAAAAAATAATACTCTATTACTAAAATAGCGAGTAAAATTACCTCTAAAGCATCTTTTAATGCGCCTCCCAGAAGGAAGAAAGCGGCTGCGTGCTCAAACCTTTGCCTGCCGAGCAACACAAAGGCGTTTTTCAATGCCGCTTTACGCCAACGGTCCTCCGTGAAATCGTTCGCGAAGAACTGTGGAACAAAAAACACATGAATTAGGAATTAAATTAAAAGTAAACTCAGAAAAATTTGTGAGAAAAAAACAAACGTCCATTGTTAATAATAAACACTGGCTACTTTTTTGCACACAATTTTTTTAATACTCACAGCCGTCATCTTTTCGTCCCTGTTGGATCGGAACAGGCCCCACAAGAGCGTTCTCTTTTTCATGGCCAAGTAGTATAAGGCCGCGTCCATCGGATCCTGTTTCGCCATGTAAGAGGCGCGGGCGAGGCGTTCTACGCAGACGCGAAGCAAATCGCCACGAATCCACCAACCAACACCTGTGAAAATTAATCACTGTAACTAACAGAACCTCCTCCTTTTTTAGAAGACGGTTGAAACATCATTTCATAAACCTCTCTTAATCGAGGGGAGCTGGAAGGTTTCTGGGGTCATGAACTCTAAATTCATCCAGCCATAGAAACGAAATGCGAATGCTTAATTTTAATATAATTTTGCAGTTAAATACGCGTGTTCGAATAATTTCGGCCAGCAGTTTAGTCCTTCGGACACATTTTTTCCATTTTTATATAACAATTCATTAATTTCCAGACGCATTAGTCACGATTCGAAAGGGAAGGCATGTGACTGCGACAGGCAGTGCAACAGGTAGCCGTAGTGTTTCATTCTTACCCAACTCCCTCATAGTGTTCCACTTGGGCTGGCCCTTCGTGTAGCCCGGCACGAGCGCGAGCAGCTGCTCGTGTGTCTCCGAATGGAACGCCCACACGAGGTTGCAGGTGCCGACGCCCGTTCGCTGCAACGTTGCGCGCTGCGCGAGCGGCAAGCAGCGCAAAAGGTAGCCGTAGTGTTTCATTGCCAGGAGGAACCGGAGACCGCAGTCGTCGAGGGAATCTGATGCATGATATTTTTGTTATGAGTAGGCGTGATCTTTAACGCCCCGCGCAAACGGTCAAACTTGCTTGACAAACTTGTTTGTCAAACTTCTTCTACCGAGATTTTGTTTGACAAACACCGTCGTACACGTTCAAACCTGTTTGTCAAACTCGACATCAATCCAGATTTTCATCAAACGCATCAAACACGTAGATTGTTTGACAAACGCCTCAAACACAGCCGTACACGATCAAATTGTTTGACAAACACGTAAAGTTTGACAAACAATTTGATCGTTTACCGGGCGCTTAAGAGTACTTTGGGATTTGCCAATTATGGTTTCTTTTTGTAGACGCGTTTATTGCGGATATCACGGACTGTAACATTATACATAGTTAAGCATAAATAAATAGGTACATTTTATTTTTCACATGACTGTAAAGTTACTCCTAGTAAAATAATTTGGAATCGGATACCTATGTAAAAGCATAAGAGTTCATAATTTATTTGCAGAGAAAGTATTTTATATCCGTCATTACGCTGATCCCGGTTCTATGTACACAAACCTAGGGCGAAGTGCGGAACAACGTGAGAGGGAAACACACGAATATATCCGATTGAGGAAAACTAATAGATCAAGTTTACAACGATTTCAGGGAGCTACCTAAATCACCCTTCCCTTGACAGTACAGGTGTAGTGCATAAAGTTTTTCCATGACATTTCGTTGTATTACCCGGTTTCAACTTTAGTACCATGTTATTAAAGTCGTGTATAAAATGCAGCAGTCAGATTAACTTGTTTTATATATAAGAACCTTATTCAAAACCGCATGGGATTCATTGAAATGTCTTGGAAAATGATTTTCCTCAAAAATGTCCGGTAAAGTCGTCATTGTTAACTACATATCAGAACAGGAAGTTAATTGTTGCTGGTCAGTCCAAAATTAAAACAAAAAAAAACATTACTGTCGCGCTAAACTCTCCAGTAATGTTGCATACAAATTCCATTACTGTCTAGTTATTAACTTTTTAAAAATGCAAATCACCATTATAAAATAAAGGCACAAGACTTAAAACACCAAATTAAAAAAAAAAGCTAATACGACAACGTGTTTATCTGTGTCTGAAATAGCTTTAGGTGTTCTGGGTAGAAAAATACTCTTCAAATGCCATTGATAGAAAAAGGCGGCAAAGCAAAACAATTTTCACTATTTTGTTTTCATTTATTTTTGTTCTTGTTTATTTTCGATTTTTGAGAAAAGCACTATACTTGCCTCGGCCAGAATAGCATTGCTGGTTTCGTATTATTAAACGGTCTCGCAAGCTCGTCCGTTCAAACCAATACTCAGCCAGCAATTGCCTACTTCCTGGCCTAGACAGTAATGTACTATTGCACTACATCTGTACTTAAACTGACCTGGTACAATCTCTTGCCCCGCGCCTTGCGGCACGTCCACGCGAGCGTTGTTAGCGATTCGCTCAGCGAAGTCGGCGTCGCACGTCGACACGGTGTCGGCTAGCGCCAGTAGATGCATCTGGTCCAGCGAACTCAGGCCCGGCAGGTGCGTGTGAGTGAGGAGGCGGGAGAGAATGCGACCTGAGGACAAATTTGAAACGTTTCAATGACACCTTGCTCTTGGACTTCTATATTATGTATCTAGTTATAAAAGCAGCGACCAAAAATTCTAATACAAGTATTGAGTCAAGTTTAGTTTGCATCTGTTTGTGGAGATGGCATTAAAATTTCGATGCACCGTCAATGTGGAAACAGCATTTGTTTTAGCAGAGGAAATTTATGAATAAGTTCAATAACCTTAGGGATCATGTTGTATAGGCGATGTGGCTAGCAACCCATCACTGTTTTGGTTCCCCTTTCCATCCATACGCTCACAATCATTAATGTGGTCTTTAGGTCTTGTTACTTTAGGCTCTGTCCACCCCGCAAGGGATAAAGACGTGATTCATGTATGTTATGTTACATAATGAGTCAACAAGTATAACACTGAAAGGATATCGACGCCTTACCCTGTCGCGGTCCAAAATGAGACAGAGGCTGTCGCTCCGGCATAGACGGACGCCTATCGACACATTCGTCATCGCCTAAAAGCAACGCGTCCAAGTCCTCGTCCACATCCATCGTTCCTTCGAACAGTACGTTGTAATCCTGCAACGTATGACATCATTTGTAAAAGTCATGTAATTAAATCTGCACTAAATATAATCTCCTGGCTCAATGCTGGAAGTTTTGATGGACAAATAAAATAACAAAAAATACGATTGATAATTTAAATAAACTGCATTTTGAGTAACATTATTGTGTTTGGATTATTAGAACAGATCTCGCCCATACAGCATAAAATAAAGAGTAGAAAAAATTTAATTACTTTAATTTATCTATGACACCATACCATTTGTCGTTTATCGCACCCTGTTGGGCCGAACCAAGATCAAGCATGACACTAGAGTTGGGCACGCAAATATTACTATAGACATCGATAGTCAATTTTTAGCTATTGCATAGCATAGTGCACTCATTTGCTTTTTACCAAAAACTTAATTATAAGTTAATGAGTTAGCATAAAATACTTGCCTTAGCTTCCTGAATAGTGGACGGATGATGAGCAGACTCCTTGTCCGCCACGAGTAGGGTCCAAAGTGGCAGCGGTGGCACCGAAGTTATTTCAGCGTAATCTAACTGCACGTCTTCCGTTATCTATATTCATTTGTATAAATTAGTTACGAAGACTTTGAATCAAATTCTCATACCAAAATACATATTATTTTTATTTTGTTAAGAAGTGGCACTGATATTATAAATGTCATAGTACTGTCTAACTTGTTCAAGGTAAAAAAAACCGCTGAACGCGTCGTACATTGGGGAATAAAATAGGCTACTTTTGTGCAAGAAAAGGATAGATATCCCACGAGATAGAGACGTGTATTACTTATAAACGAAGTCGCGAATAGCAACCATATCGATTACCGATATCTGACATGTTCCTGTTCCTGTTAAAATCGTAACAATCATAAGTAACCACTTATAGCTTCAACTTTTTAATAACATTGGAACATTATCATACACATTACATTTCTTTCTTTCTTTCTTTCTTTATTATGATTTATGATGTATCGAATCGACCATCGGCTAAAAATTAAAGAAAGGCGCAATGGACATCAAAATCTATGCACACACAAAAGTCACAATATATGGTTTTGTACAAAATGAGAATGGATACGACAGTGAATGGAAATATCACATGTATTATCTGCATACACAACGTTAAACAAAGTGAAATTTACAGGAAAATTGAGCTGCACAGTGTAATCAAGAATCCTTCCTAGATTAATATATCTATTCTAAGTATTCTAGCCATTTGAATCCATCTCAGTACAATCTCGAGTAATATAACAATAATCTATACTTATTAGTAATCAATATAATGAAGAGGTAAACTTTGTCTGTCTGTTGTAGGGTAATCACCCGAATTACTGAACCGATGCTAAAAATTCTCTCAATAAAATAATGATTCATGGGCAACTATTTATTCTGGGAAAGTGGAAAATTCCTGCGGAATGCAAGCAAACGATCAAAAATGACACTAAGCACGTAATAAAAACTTTTGATGCTGAAGTTAGCTGTTTTGCTGTGTTTTTGCATCTCATTTCCGTGAATTGGCCCGAACCAACGCTTGAAACGTTATCAGTTTTCTACAGGATACAGGTTTGAAACGCTAATAGAGTTACCCAAATAAACGTTCAACAAACGGGGTAAACGAGAGATTAAACTTAGGGTCTACTCCCAAATGCAATATTCTCATCACATATTGACTATTAGTGCGAGCAGAACAGCACTATATAAACTTCTAATTTGTAACTTCAGAGTAGTCCTTGTTTTTCTACGATTGACAAGAGAACATTCTGTTTCTGGTTCCCTTTTACAAACGTTACCTCTTCCTTCATTGAACGTACCTGACCAGCGCCATCTAGCGGCGAAGCAGCGCCGGCGGCGAACGACACCGATAGTGTTCGCGATCGCGACCAGCCGCGCTGCAACACACGTGCGACATGCAATTGCGACTGCGACTAAATAATCGCTAGTGCGGTGACGCTTCGCAATGTTAATACCGGTTTGCCACATGCGATACGCTAAAGTTTACATATTGTGAAGTGTCACGATGCGTGACTACATCTTTGTGGGTAACAAAGCAGAATTCTTATTTTTATTAACTATTGGAAAATTTTGGTATAATACGTTAATATTTTTAATTTTTCAGGTCATATTTGAATAGTGATGTTAAATTTGTGACACAGCATTTAAATGACTAATTCGGATTACAAATAAAATTATGGGCATCCGTTCGATTAGTTTCAAATTAAAAAAAAACTTGTGGACAGGAGCGAAATTAGTGTATACGAATAATGCAAGCTAAGCTATAGGGAAAAGACACAATACCAAGTCTCTGACATACGCATGCCAATCGCTTAGTAATAAAAAGCTAGGAGTTGAAAATTCTTTGTACAAAATTGTAGAAAATGACTTACGACACTAAAGGAAAAATGTAAGGAAGTGTCGAAATAAGCTTAAAAGCTATTGATGTGTCAAGAACTATATTCAAAAGTGTTAATTTTTCACTTAAAAATTGTGATTTTTATTTAAATTACTTGCTTGTTTCTTTTCTATTCCTATTATCGACTGCAGTTTCACATCACGCAATCGATAATGGAAATAGATTAGCTGTGCGTCTCTGATATACGCTAATTTGCGTGCCAAGATTTAAAAAATATATATATATCCATACCTGTCTAGATAAACTATCTTCATCGCCTTGCGAGCCACGGCCAGCGCAAGTTCCACCAATACATCTACAAACAAAACAAGTGAATAATAAATACAGCTGGCCATCCATCCATCTCATTTGCACTTTATAGCTTAGAAAGAGTCAGAGAAACCTCCGAGAGAGTGCCCAAGGCCACGAATATACACTTACCTCACGAGATGAGCTAGAATGGCTTTGACCCATCTTATTTTTCCGCTGTTGAGTAGCTCCATTAGCTGCTTAGGATGGTACTGGGGCAGCACAGGGCAAGCCATTTGCGACGCCTCGAAGAGGCCATAGTCTGGCATGTAGTCAAGAAGAGGCTGTAAAAAAAAGAAAAATAAAGAGTTATAATTAATTATAATTAGAAAAGTGTATCGAACTCGCCCGTGTAGCTGGTCTTTTGTTAAGTGGATCCGAATAAACTTTACAATGACATGGGTTAACGAGTATTTCAAACTGTTCTGTGTAGTAAGTCGAATGAATCTGACTAACCTCCGAAGTATCAAACTGTTGTATTAATGAGTATTTCAGACAGCATGTGTAATATAGAGAAGAGACCCTTGTCGCGGGCTGTGCAGAGTAGTGACAAGTGTATGTAGATTAGTCTGTGTAATGTTATCAATCAGAAACAAGTGCAACATCCGTTCAACTGTTTAGTGAAGTGATGAGAAAATGTATCAGGGCTGTGGCGCGTGGAACTGACCTGCGGTTGGTCGGGCTGTGTTTTGTTTCTGCGTCTCGCGTCCCGCTCTAACAACTGCAGGTTAATCGATGATACACGCTGTAGGTGCGGCGCCGATACGCGCAAATCAGAGTCGCGCAAGGCACGAGACTCACCGCCTTCTTCTACCTCCTGTTGATAGAATTAATGCATTGTATCAAATGGCATAGTTTTATTCAGTATAGTACAAAATACTAGTAATAAGATCGACTCTAGGGCAGAGCAAGCAACCAAAATGAAAAGTAACTTGGCAGAGAGAGAAGTAGATACCGTCGACCGAAGGGTACTGAAACATAATCTCGCTCTACTGCTGTGCTGGCCCTGTACGTATGTATACATATTGTATAAAGATTGTTATACCTGTGCTCCATGCATTCCCAAAGCAGTGGCTTGATTCTCCGGCTTCCACTGCGAATACACGTGCATTTCAGAGTCCATTCCAACGACCAGTATCCCGTCGCGCACCCACGATATCTGCATCGGTAATGGCGGCAAGCCATCCGCCGTCTTCAACTGGATACATCGCAGTTGCATCCAGCGAATCTCTTCGACAAACAAGGGAGCGGCTAATGAAGACGCCTTGCGTAGTAACGGACGGTTGTTGTTTATTGATTCTTTCATTGCCTGAAAATAAGATTAAAGAGATGATTACCTAAAATATACATAATGTAATGGTGCACTTCACCTATTATAGAAATACATATAACTAATCACAAAAATTCATTTTAGATACCAGAATTTTTACTGACTTGTTATCTATCCATATTGTATACCAATTTTTAAGTCAATCGGACCAACCGTTGAAGAGTGCCCCCTGCGGAGGCAATCCTAGACGCTCCTCTAGAATTTCACGTTAACATTATTGGTACCAGATTTACATAACTATGTCCAATTTCACATCATTCCAACCACTGGAAGGGGGCCAGAATCTACTTGCAAGATTTAATTATAGATACACAAAAAACGATAAAGGTGAAACTAAATAAAAGCTTGTGAAATTCAAATGTTCACGCCTACTTACGAAGATAATTACTTTACTAAAGCAACCAACTTAAATATGTGAATTTACCCTTGCGTATATAAGCATACCTTCAAATTAGCCTGAGCCAAATCGCTCGATACTGGCGTAAACAACAACACTCGACTGCCGACCGCCACTGTCAATATATGCGATCCATCCTCTTTAGACACCCAATCCAACTGCACCAAATGTTTTTGCGTGAGCGGGCAAGTGTTCCCGTTTTCCATGATACTCTTCCGTAAAGACTGCAGCGTGCTGAAGGAAGGTACGGCGAGGAGACCGGCCGATTTGCCGGTGTCGCCTTCGCCGTTCCGGTTTATGCGGCTCTCGTCGGACGACAGAGTTTGGAGCACCTGTACATTAATTTCTTATCGAGAATGTTGGCTATTTGAAACCATGGTACCGAAATACAAAGACAAAATAAACTTAGATAATTTTACGGAATGAAATATTGGTTTGATTGAATACAAGCTGGAAATTTGGTGACTGGAACTCGTTATCCGAATCAGTCAGAATTATAAAACATTTGATTAATGCTGCCAGTTACAATAACATAGCAGTAGTGGATCCAGGCTTCGAGGCTAATAATAAAAGCATTTCAGTATTTGATTCAGTGATTTTTTAAAGTGTACTTTCTTAAACCTAATCATAGCGAGGTCAAGATCCTCCAAAGGACAATCCTGGACTGATATTGTATGAAACATTATGCTTAGTTTCTCTCGAACATCTAAAGTGGAAGAAATTGTTAGATATTACATTCAATGAGACAAGTTAACGCGCGACCAATACCTTCATTAGCTTTTCCTAAAAAGTCGTGTCGTCGAAAACAAAACAGCATCACATACCTGAGTCAACCTCTGCTTCTTCTGCATGAACGCCGTATTATGCAGATACGAGAGGTCGATCTGTGTGTCCGCACAAAGCCCGACCCTCGGCAAGCTCACGTTCTTTAACGGTATAGTATCTTCTAGCAGCCATTCGGCGCCTCCAGTACTCTCGCACTCGTACACACACACGCACAGGTTGACGAATCGCGCGTCAGGGTTGGAATTTGTTGAAGTTGTGTTCCCTCCTTTAGGGCGTGTGAAGGAGCGTCCGCATTTGTAGGCGCACGCTATGCGGCCGGAATATGCGGCGCTTATGTGGAGGGGTTGTCCTGGAATTTGTTATTCTTATTGACGCGGTTATGATACTCATATGAGAGAAGATCCAGCTTAAGCCTGCTCGTAATTTTTTGAAGGCACAGGTTATTAAAATGTTTTTTACATACCTGGAATGTCTATAGTGGATTCTTGTTCTTTGTTCATCATTTCCCATTCTTTCCATGAATAATCATATTCATCCTTCTCGTTCTTTGTAACGCTGCACTTCCAGAACCTAGAAGATAACACTTACTTTAGAAAACACATGGACAAATAGTACGCGTAGTGCTTTGACTCAAAAATTAGCATTAAGTATATTTTACCTCAATGTACTGTCAGTGCAGGCCGTGGCTAGAATATAAGGCGCTAAACAGGCGGGGTAAATGGAGGCAGAGCTCAAATGACCGGCCGCCGGAGCTGCGTGGATCACATCCACACCATCAGGCAAAGCCAACGGGCACTCGCAAACCTGAAAAAATTAAGTAGACAAAGAATACTAGTGTAATCTATCATGCATGTGTATTCCGCTCAAAAGTGTGCTGACTAAAAAGTCACCTTCAGAATTGTTTTCAGCGCAGTCTCGAGTGGATCACCGATGGGACACAATGCCTCAAAATATTTAAAAAAAAAATTGGCAATGATGTATCTAGAGTATTAATGATTGATGTTGGTAGCTATAAATTACCTTTTTAGTAGTAATGGAGAGGTGTGCGTTAAGCGGCGCGGGCACAGGAGGCCGCTCCGTGTCGAACGACACAGAGTTCTTGCGAGATTCACCCTCGTCCTCTTGGACCAACGCACTATCTGGTACATACAGCATACTGTTTGTGAGATCATCTGTAAATTGAAAAAAAAAATCAGAGACTAACAAACAATACTGTAAAATTTCCGTAAAATTTTTCGTTTATTAAATCAACAAACATTAACTCGCTTCCAATTTAATACCTCTCGGCATGTCGTTTCAGTCTTGGTCATGTAATAGTATTTTGGCTTAGAATCATAAAAGAGAAAAGACGTTCTCTACCACAATAAAGCTTAATAAAAATAAAAACCTGCAGAATCAGCCTGCGAGGACACAGTGAGCCGCCACATGTGGACAGTGGACCCTCCGTCTGTCCGCTCCAACACAACAATGTAGAACGGCTCATTGAACACGGCGGCTTTCCGAAGGTCCACAATGGCTGCTAGACCAGCCTCTGTTATGGTGTTCGTGTCGCCTTCCACACCAGAATCCGAACTTTCTGTATCTGTCGTGGTGCGTTCACCTATGGAATGGATTGGTATTTAAAATATAACAATTATACAGTGATGGAGTATAATACATTAGAAAAATAGATATTAAGTCATTATGACTCATTAAGTATCGACAACGAAGTTAAAGCTAAAGTGTTAGTTCTGATCTACATACCAGTGATTAGTTGCTCCTGAAAAACGTGCAACAGTTGCGTGTTGTGCCAGTCGTGGGTCGCGTCGGCGATAGCGTGCAACTGTATGATTGCGCCGGGCCGCGCCGTCGACTGTTGCGACACTATCTTGATGCGGTCGTGTAGTGGAATACCGCTGCCCTCTTCCAGGGTGGACTCGGAAGACATGGACATTGTGTCGTGTTGCTGTAAAAGTCAACAATGAATCATGTGTAGTTTAGTTCAGTTTTCACAAAGTAACGATTTATTATTATTTAT
The DNA here is from genome assembly GCA_949127965.1 of Pandemis corylana. Taxonomy (NCBI): domain Eukaryota; kingdom Metazoa; phylum Arthropoda; class Insecta; order Lepidoptera; family Tortricidae; genus Pandemis; species Pandemis corylana. The sequence goes on along the minus strand of OX421866.1, from coordinate 5,727,065 downwards.
TTCATTACAACCTGTAAGTGTCTCTGATTTCAGTCAAATATGTCGATATATTATGCTTTTGGTATGTGGAATCCAGCTTCGTCACATTTTAAGTTTTTTTCTTTTATCAAAGCTTTTTCAATTGAGTTTTCCATAAACACGAAAGTTTGTGAAGATACATGGAAGTTTATTCTATTTATCTAGTCTATTTATCGAAAAATTACCAAGTAAATTTTGGATGAATCAAACAGATAGTTTATAACTTGGATTAAAACTACTTTTTGTCTGGATAAACCTACATAGCTTTCGCACATAAAGTAAGTCCTCCGTTCATAAAGGAATGTGGAGTAATAGAATTTCTTTTAACTTACTAGTCGTTCTTAAAGATTTTCATGCAGCATGCTTATTGCAATGTCTACAACTAAGACGTCACAACCCAGTTTTTCATTGCACTAAACAACAACACTACGTTACCATTACGTTATTATTGTGGCGTCTCTCCGATGTAGCTATTTCTGCGAGCAGTGTTCGCGCATCTATTACAGCCTGAAACACTCTGAGGCTTTCACCGTCACTCGCCACGAAACACGCCGACGGCGAATTGGACAGGTTCCCAAGAGTTGTACTGTAAAGGAAACCATTTGAAAATCAGCCATACTTAATCTGTGACAAGCGATAGAAATTAAACAGCAGCGCTGTTTATATAAAAGTAAGCGTGGCTAAACAAAGTCATTTTGGACTATAGATTTCGCTAAGAGAATGGAGTGAAATTATACGGGGTTAGAGTGAGCCTACGAAAAACCACGTGATCCAGCGGAACAAATACTACGGGCAAGTATATGACGGCAGAGCGACCACTAAGCTGTTGTCTTTTATTTCAACTCCAACCCCCTTATTCGTAAACGCACAGGCTTCTGCTAACTTAGCAATCGTTTGTCCTTATCTGTGAGAGGTAAATGTCAAAGTGCCTAAGCCTAGTAAGAAGGGGGTAAATCTAACTATACTCACATGATCCTGTGAAAGTTTATCGTCTTTTTATATTTATGTATATGTAAAAAATTAATAAACAAATTGGCTAGTGAAGAAGTCGTAAAAGCCATTTGCAATTGTCCCAGCACCATTGATTGGTAAACCCAATTTTACCCTATTTTGCTTTTCTTTCTTACCTAGGCAACAATGTAGGTAACCACGCCACGTTGCTAAAGGCGGACAAATGCGGTGAGTTCACTCTGGCCAACTCTGACACTCCGCCTGATTTCCCTAATGGCCCCACACATTCAACACGCCACATAATAAGTTCTGAACACAACCCTCCTGCCGCTGCATCGTCCTCCATCGTATGTAAATCCCTGTCATTATCTGCAACCATAAAACAACGTAGTAGAGAAAACACCATGGCCGTTAGAAAACAGACAACGCGACTACGCGCCAGAGGGGATTCAAAAGCCAATGAGAATAAAGAGAAAATAATGTGTTTGCTTCGTTGGATTGTATGCCCTCGGGCAGTCACTTAATCATACATTATTTGTAAAGTTAATAAGCTCAGAAAATTATAGAAAAATCAATTTTATCATAAAGTAATTTTAGGCTTTAACACTTACCAGATATGTTGTGATGGCTCGTGGTAAGTAAGAGAGGTAATACTGGATGGCATGTGATGTCGTTAACCCTAAATCTATGACCCGACGCTCTTGACGCGTGTCCTATTGATAGCACCTATAAACAGATGAAAAGCGTTCACTTGCGTTCAATTTCGGTATTAAATTTTGATTCTGATTTGATTCCTGATTCGAGACACGCGGCTCTTGATATAGTATGCTGTGTATACTGGATAGTACTTAGCAGTTTAAAAATGTACTATCAGTTCGCGGCACGGGTATAACACTGCGTCATTCTCGTGAGAGCTTTGCGCCTCGGACCTAAATTGAAAAATAAAGTGTGATTTTAACCTGAGAAAATTTTGATTTGTCGTCAAATGTTAGTTGCCAAAGGTTGAGGGTTCCGTTAGTGTGATTGGTCACCATGGATATGACCGGTGCCGAGTCTAAAACGTCGCCTTCTTGATTTTCACCTGTGTCCTCGGTTACTACACTCGCCTTACGTTTCATATCGTTGTTGTTTTCTTCTAAATTGCCTGGAAGCCAAACATTTTCATGAACAATTATTTACAAGTCTAACTTTATGACAAGATAATTAGTTATGAAACTTTTTCACAATACACTTCAAAATGGCACTCCAAACAGGCTACTGCCTGACAATAGCATGACATTATAAAAAGGATTGCAAAGGGGTTCCACGTTGACTTCAGTTATTAAAAATTCCTAATTGCTTTTGAAACAACCAAGTACAAGTATACCACTGGCTAGGATAATAACGAAGTAACAAGTTTACCATTTTCCTGAGGCTCTTTTTGCTCTTCTGTTTGACCATTTGGCCATTCGTTTTCCTCTTTCTCTTCCTGCACGCTTGCCAATGGTGTCGTTACAGTCTCCGGTTGCGGCGGCTGTTGTTGGCCTTCAAAATTAACAGTTTCAACAAGGGGTTCGCAAAGGCAGGGGTTTAGTATCATGTGGACAAAAACGCAAGTCGTCTACGGCACCAACTGAACTAAAAATCATTTGTGTTTTCCAAATGGCTGTATTCGTAAGCGGCCTTTGATACAATTCGTCTAAAATCAACTGATTTTGGATTTGATTCATTTGGTTTTTGATTCATTTGGTTTTAGACACTACCTACATTTTGTTTAGGCAGGGCTCTCCTAAAACTGGATTTTAGATTCACTTGGAAAATTTTTAACGAATCATCAGTGCGCGATTCTGACTCGCACATGGCCAATTTTCATCATGAAACGTCTCTTACCCGGTATTACGGGCTTGGTGCGATGCCGTACGTATAGCGGCTGAGCGGCGGCGTGGTACAGGGCCGCCGGCGTGCACATCGTGGTCGCGTCGCCCAGGGGGAAGGCCGAGGGGATGCGAGCCGAGAACGACACCTGCGCCTGGCGCATCGCGCCCGCCTGGAGCTCGTCTAGCCATTCACACACCCTGAAAAGGCAGTGTTTTATTGAGAGGTGTGTTTATTTACGTTAAGCTGGGTTTAGAACAAAAAGAACATAGAGAACAAGAACATTATTTCTTGATCTTTTGAACACGGTTTCAGCGTTCACGTCAAAATAGCAACGAGCAAATGAGGACCAAGAATTAGAATTCTTGCACAATAGATGTTTAGACCAGCCGAACGCATGCTCATTGTTATGTCAATTGCGTAGACTGCTACGCTCTAAGCAACTGTTCGCACGCTCTAGTCCCGTTTACATCAAGCGAGCGAGCATTCTTAGAATATTCCTAGAACATTTGTGAACGCTGACAGAACAACGAAAGAATGCTCTACGTCTGTTTACACTAAAAGAGTTAGATAGAATGGGGTGAACATTCGCTTGGTCTGAACCCACCTTTACAGCAAACTTGACACGAGTGCAAATAAAAATAATACCACAATCAATACGTGTACAGCCTGCTAGCCAGTTTGACGTGTTCTTACTATAGACCTCCTAAATGAGTACTCGCCCGTGTGGCACAGGGGCGCGAGGCAGACGACAAAGGGGGCCGAGAGAGGTGCGGGCGGGGAGTGCGCCTGCCGCCCGCACCGCTCCCGGTCCCCTTTGTCGTCCTACTCCGCGCCCCTCTACCCGCGCGCGCGAGGACTCATCTAAGCGCATTGCGGGGATTTCAAACTAATCATAGAAGGAAACGATGAAAAAATATTAAGTTAAGCAGGAACTAGCAACCAAACATATTAAAAGTTTATAGAATCTTAATAAGCCTATCCAAATTATGTTTCACTAGCTGTCAACGGCGACTTCGTCTACGAAGCGTTCGTTTATTGCTATCCCATGGGAGCAATGTAACTTTCCGGGATAAAAGTATTCTATGTTACACAAAAAACTGTACAGTTTCCCCTTTCCACCTGTACGCCCACAATCATGGTAAACGTTGCCTTTAGGTCTTGTTACCTTAGGCTCTGTCTACCCCGTAAGGGAAAAAGACGTGATTTATGTGTGTTATTTCAATTCACGGTAACAGCAGGACCATTTAAAATGTGATTATTTGTGTGAACACATTGATAAAAAATGCTGAAATACATACCATATTAGAAAGCTGCCATCTACAGGGTGTATGGAGAAGAGCAAGTCTGGACTTTGGTGCCAGTCTCTCAGTAGGCCCTCGATTTTAGCGTCCAGTGAATCCGGGAGGTGAGTGCATGTCACGTCTGTCGCTATGGAGTTTATTGAGGTGGTGTTCGATAACGTAGGGTGGCTGTGGTTACCGCTACCTGTGGGGTAATAGTACATTACATACCTAACAGTAATACGACTCATTCTTTATCACCGTAAAGTAAGTTTAAGTATCAAAAAGGCGTAATTTATTGTCTTCCATAATAATATAATAACTGTATATTTTGATGTACAAAAGGACACAACGATTCGATCAATTGATGACTGGTGCAAGCCATTTGCCAAAAAATTACCACCCGCACCCGCACGTCGCTACATACCCCGCACACGCCCAATACGAGTAGAATATCAATATATAAATTTACAATTTCTCAGTAGCATTATAGCTGTTCATTTGTTACTTATTCTTCCATGGAGGAATAAAAGATGCTGACTAATAAATTTCTAGTATCTCAAGCGAAAGAGGATTCCATATTCGCTGAAAGATCAGCAAAACGAACTACACGAGACCGCAATCACTTCGTAAATTTCGTTACCTGGTTGTTCGTCACTATTGCTGTTATCCTCTGACTGTACTTTCGTCAGATGCTGACTCGATCTCCTATGTCCTAGGCAGCGTGGAATAAGCAATAAAGCACATATTTACGAAGCTTCTCGCCGGTTATACGTTATCAGCTTCTAATTGCCTGCTCGCTTAGCAGTAGCTACATATAATGTTTACATTATTTTCAACAAGATATTACATTACTTACAAGATACAATGATAAATGCGAATGATTCTACTTGGGAGATGACCGACGAATGGCTCTCATTTTTCTAGGACATTAATGCGAATGCAAGCATGTCTTCAAAATCGACGTCGAACACCCACAATTTTCACCAAGAAAAATAATAAAAAATGTGTGAAGCAAACCCGACTTCAGAAAGCAATTTTATCCCAATGTAAACAATACAAAGCCACTTATACTAACAAATTACGATCGTCACAAAATTAAATGACAACTCTTACAATGAAAAACTCAAATACTCACTAAATTATACTTACTAGTTTTTGTTTTCTTTGGCATTTATCAATATATCCTACAACACTGAGGTATAACAAAACAGTGAACCCATACTTGTGTCATTCTCTCCATCCGGGTGCGTGGTGTGGTCTGAACCGCCTTCTTCTGTCTCCTCTTTATCTAAAACCTGAGTACAAAAGTAATACAATTATTTCACAGTATAAAACCAACATTAATCTACAATCAATGCTCTAAACCTGCCCTCGATCAAACGAGTGCAAATTCAGCGATCACCAATTCACAACATTTCAATTTTAAATAATTACTAAAGTACCGACAACCATTTCGAGCTTTGTGTTTAAGTATTCCATTCCATATTTTTTTGATTTTTTTTATTACTTATTTAACGTAATATTCACAAAAATCTTCAAAAAATCCGAAGTGAGGCATCGTCGTAGTATACCTTTGCCTTCCTAATTCTTTATGAATAAAAATATCAATGTCAAAAAGGTGTCAATGGCAAATATCAGTGTTGTTTGCCGATCGATGTTTTGTTCGTTTTGTTTTGAAAAAGCATTGTTATATTTATTAAATTGATTTGATGAAAGTTTCGGACGGTTATGCCATGGCAGACAGCCGAAACCTTCCCAAGGTGGATTATAATGATGTTGTTGCAATACATGCGTGAAAACGACTCGTTTAACGTTGCCGAAATCCGGGGAGCTAAGGTTTTGTTGTTATCAGGGGATGCTTACGTTGAAACTTCTGTAGGCTATGTGGAAGTAAACGAGAGAATGCTGTGTGTTTTATCAAGGGCAGAGTAACTCCTGAGCACCGAGTTCGTACTAAAATTTACTCTGTTGTCGCAAGCATTAACGAGGCAGAAGAAACTATATTGGATGTGAAATGTGAAGACTGTGCTCGTGCTGCAAGTCAGGGTGGATGCAAACATTCAATTTGTTTTATTATCTGGCTTATTTTGTTGTCAATTATTTCCAATTCAGTCCAGAAAATGCGAATAATTAAAATCCAATAAAAACCAATATCAAATCACCAAACGTCAATCAAAAATTCAAAATGACAACCCGTTGTGACAACCAGTAGACAATGTAGACATCAATCTTATATTATTTTTTTATGACCCAGGCAAAGGTAATGTGTAGATTCAACCTTACAAGCGTTTTTGAAAATTTCGAGATTTCAATATTTTTTTTGACTAACTTAGAATACAAATTTCGCGAAAAGAAAAAATATGGGTCTCCTAGTTTTCAAAGTACTATTTATTGAGCATAAGAAAACACAAGGTAAAAAAATTGAAATGTTGTGAATTGTATTTATACTGTGACTTAATAGATGTATCATTAAAATGATTTACGTGCGCGAAATGAAATTGCTTGTTAGATTGCTTAGTATTTTTTTTTAAGATGTCGTTTACTAGAATAATCAGAAAATATTTGTTAATTCAAAACGTGGAAAGCTTTACCTTCTTGGTAAGATCATGCAATATGGCTTCGGCTTGGCTGGTAAAGTGCATTTCCTTGTTGTGCAGCCAGTGTAAGATGAACCGTCCGCCGCCGGCCAGAGACGGTACGAGCGGTATATCAGTCTCAGCGTTTATTGACGCTGCTAGGTGAAAATGAAGACCTAGAAAAAGTATAAAATTCAATAAAACATTCGTATTTAAAACATAAGCACGAACGTAGACGGCGTTCGTTACGGCTAGAAAATAAAGTCAGTAGTTTCATTGGCCTCTCTGCCAATGAAAAATGTGTCACAAACAAATATGATTCCCTCTGTTTAAATTGCAATCGAAGTATTTTAAGCCCCTCCCTTTTTTAAACTCATTCAATATACGCCCCTCCCCAAACCACAGCGACGAAAAAAGTGGGTTTGATATTAAACTCACCTCCAGTGTAGGAGCTGGCGTGGTATGGGTTGTGGAAGTCGTGAGCGCTGTAGGTAGACGGCAAGGTGGGGATGGGGGCCCCGGGCTGCTTCGACGACTGAGCGTTTCGCCGTATGTGAAAACAGGTCCTGGAACAACAGGTTAGGATAATTGTCAAAAAATGTAGAAAAGCCACTCTCGTAATAGTATAACTAAATCGTTTAAAAAGTTCCTACGACGGCGAACCGCCATTTAACATCGACATTAAACTTTTTTTACTCCGAATTATATTTGATAGTTAATGTTTAGTCGTTGTGTGATATAGTGAGTGAAACTCGATTAATATATGTAAAAACCAGAAGTAAATATATGTATAACCAAAATTCTAGTTACTTAAATGATTTTGTTTCGTGTAGAAAATAAAAGAAGTGTTAGTATGGTATATGTCGAAAAAGTCAGATGTGTTGCCATAATTTTATAGCCCTTATTGGTTATTTTCTCTGTACGACCTAGACACACGCCACAGCCACTTACTTCATATGTTTCAGGCGCTGCATGAACCGGTGTTTGTGGCGGTGTGTGGCGCGCTGGCGGCGCGGCGGCGAGCGCGAGTGCGCGGTCACGCAGCCGCCCCACTCGTCGTCGGGTATCAGCGTCTCCGCCCACACCCGGCATATGTTGTCCACGCAAGATGTTACCAGCACATTGCCTACGCTGCCCCTGGAAAAAAGGATCATTAACGCACTCTACCATATTAAAGTTAACTTCGCGCTATGAAGCGCAAAAAATACGGGTAACGCAGTAAGTACTTAAGTAAGGTCCTGCATAGAATAAGGAATAGTGTGATAAAGGAACGTGCTGGTGTGAAAGAGGATATAATAACTAGGATAAAAAAAGTATGCACAGTTGGTTTGGTCACGTAGAGCGGATGGATGAAAGAAGACTAACTAAACAGATCTATATGGGGAGTGTGAATGGTTACAGGAGGGGAAGGCCTAGACGGACGTTTCGAGACCAAATAGGAGACGTTTTGGAAGAAGGTCAGGTCAGGAGGACGCGAAACCGACGAGCATGTATGAAGAGATTTATGAATGTGGATGAAGGTAGCAAGTGGAACAAAGTAGTCTCTGCCTACCCCTGTGGGAAAGAGGCGTGACGGTATGTATGTGTATGTATGTTTTTTTGCAGCCAGATCGGCATGGAAATAGTATGCTGATTTTACATTAAAAGAACACAAAAAAATATTTTTTAATTAAATAGGCTCATTCGTCATTTACACTCTCGCCTCAATACCTCCTTGCGTACCCAACAACCACCCGCTTAAAAAGGGCTATAAGAAATGTTAGACTTACTTCGGCATGTATTTGCTGGTTTTCCGCCATGACAGATGCGTGACCGCCCTAGGATGCGCTACGTATACAAACGTATAGTTGAGGTCTTGCGTCGAATGCTCTCCATGCGCTTGAACCAATACTAAAAAAAAGATAATACATGTTTTATTCCAATTATTATTCTATAATGAAATTCACAGAGTTGTAAAGCGGACAACATTTTACGCTGGGTACTCATCTGCGAGCTGTAACCCAAAACTGTCGCACGGTAAAAATCCTAGTGTGGACGAGGCTTGCGATTCTGTCGCGAGCGGAACACCATGCCCACACTGGGGTTTTTGGCAGGGTTGATATGATTTAAATCGTGATTTGAGTCGTTTACAAAACACATTTACATAGTTAGGGACCTTAATTAAAACAAAAGTTAATTGATTCCAAAAGAATCAATTATTTTTTGTTGTGATTAAGCCCTTAACTATGTAATTTTTTTTAAATAAACCAATGCACTGTGGTCCCACTCATAGGTCATAAGTCTAGATAATCAACAATACTTGGGCTGAGATTAGTACTCGGCTATATCGTCACTAGTACAGCTGACACCCAAAACTACAAATAGTTTTATAGTGATAAGCTTACATCATTGTATTCCGGACCTCCGAAGGGAACACATCTACAGCGCGCTTTGAGTCTTATCAGCAATCCGTTAAAGTGGAAGTTGTTTGTTGACGAAGTTCCAACAATTTGGTTTTTGTAACCTAGTGATTCATAATGGATATTAATGACAAAGGTATGTATATTTATTATTGTAATTTATTTTGTTATTTTTACATTAAACATTTGGATTTATAAGGGAGCTACGAGATGCCTAAATTAACAAGAATTTTTCCTTGAAGGTGTTTTTAACTTTGAGTTTCAACAATGTTCCCCCGCTAACCCCGTAATAATTTTGCATAGAAAATTAGCTTACAGTACTGTAGTTACTAGGACAATTATTAGTACTTGCAGGAAATTGCCGGAAGTTTTAGTAATTTGACCTCTACGCCAATCGTAGCGTGCTACGAATTTTGACCACTTTCTAATTGTAAACAATTCTCTTTGTTCAGGTTCTTTTTTTTTCAGGTACAGTTTTCAAAAATGTTCCTATTTGAACAGTGGCATCTTGTTAAAGGAACCGATATAGAATAAGCTCGACGTGTACTTGAGACAGAGTGCTCAGAATAGTGCCGGATGCTGAGAACGTTGAAATCGACATTCTTCGTAAACACATTCAATACATGACCAAAAAGCTGGCAGAATATTGGAAAAAACAAATAGAACATGGCATTTACTAATCAGTACACACCTAGAATGGTTGAGCGTCATTGAAACTATAGACATCGCGAAGAATGTGGCCGAACCGACAAGTGCAAAACGATTGTCTGGTCAAGACCATTATACATTCAGTATCCGTTGACCAAAGAAAAACTTTGAAGATTGCAGTAAGCGACACAGCAAAGAAGAATAGCGGACCTCTCAAAAATTGATAATCCTGCCATTATTTAGTACTATCATACTTCATCGACATCGTGTGAACAAAGTGATATTAATAAATGTGAGGTAAACCCAGATGAGATTTTGTCTTTAATATAACAGAAGCCAAATTAACAAAACACCAATACCTTTTAATTAAAGAGTTTATTAACAACAAAACATCTCCACTTTTGCCTTCGTATCAAAAGGTTTTAAATGCGAAAAAGCAGTGTTACCCTAAAAACCTGAAAATTAAAAGTTCTGCAAAAGTAGAGTTACAAAGTTTATTGGACCACACAGATTTTTAATCGTTTAAATTTAGCATTTTAGCATAAGAGCAATTTAGCATAAGAGTTTTTTTATTTAAGAGTTTGCAAAGAATTAATTAATTCATTTAATAAAATTTTCATCGTCTAACATGAGAGTAACAAAACAGCCTGTTTAAAAATAGTTTCTCTTAAAGTGCATTTAAATATTAATTAAATAATAAAAAATGACATTTTGTTTTATTTTTCAACTCAAAATTTATTTAATAATACAAAATACTACGTCTCAAAACCGCATACACAAGTGTTAGTAAAATTGTAAAATAACTGATTCCTTAATTTTTTTAGTTTTCCCTACATTATTTAAAATAAAACATTTATTTTTAACAAATTACAATAGATTTTATAGTAAAGAATCGAAACATAAAAGTATTTTATAATTTTTCTTAGTATTACAAATGATATCGACTTTTGACACTTGCTCCATACAAGCTGGACCACAGTGCAATGATTTACAAATCGACCAAAAATTGTCTAGGGACTTCCCCCGACATAAAATACGGCGCGCACACGTGTGCACATGCCCCGCGAGCGATTACCGACACAGTTCCGGGTTTCCGCGAAACAAAAAAATGGGGATGCATTTCGCTTTTCGCCCGGTCATTCGTAATTGAGTGAATTGAGTTGAATACAGCAAGACGTCTGGAAGAAAAAATATCCAATGCCGGTTTAATTCAACCAAAATACGTTGTTATTGTTATCTTTTTAATAAACAACTGAACTGACTATTTAATTAATAAAAAAGACAAGAAAGCCACAACATCAAACATATCTGATTTAAATCAAATCATGATTTTTACCAACCACTTTTTGGTTGCTGTAACGTGCAACAGTTACGGTTACAGCGTAGATGCGCACCTGGCTTTAGCGTTCAATAATATAATGACGAATATAATTGGCTAAGTAAAGTTTTTGGAAGAGGTGCAAATTATATTTTTTTTCGATAGTCGACGTCTTAATAATCCAGGAACTGCAGCTCTTTTATTTTTATTCCCTATTATTAATGAGATATAATTTTTTAAATGCTCGATATGACATTTGTGAGATTTAACGGCCGAAAAGCTCTGTTGCCTAGAACTAGCTTGTAATAAAAAAAAACTACGTCAACTGTCACGTTTGACGTTGTCAAAAAATAATACCGCGGTTCTGTTTATTTGCGTTTGCGTGTAATCAGTGTTAGCAGTGTGTTTTTTAATGATATTTCAACGACCTCAGCACAACCCCTGGACTTTCGATATTGCCGCACTTCTCTTCGACCTTTGCACGATATTTGGACTACGATTTCAGCTACTTTCGACGACTTAGGCACTGCTTCTTGGACAACGTTTTTCTGCTTTGCGACGACCCCCGCCTTGACTTTTGGACTGATTTTTATAATACTGAGGCTTCGCTATTGATCACAAAATGAGCGAATTTGTACGAGCGGATTCAAGAAACTTGCCACACATGGATATGTTCATGATAATGGAATATTTCCACACAAACGATAAGCACAATGTTGCTGAAATAAGAGGTGTGAAGACACTCATGTACGTACTGGCGAATTTCACATACATTCTGATGCATATAATAATTAATTATGATTACAAATATTTAACATGTATATACATAGTGTATTGTTGTGCATCAAATTAAATCAAAATCATTTATTTGGTTATAAATAACCCGGGCACAGGCAGTGGGACATAAATAGGCAGATGATAATGATGAAAGATCTTGTGTTATAATGTTTTCCATTGCATTTTAGGTCATCCAGAGGTGGTTATGTTGATAATGCAGTAGGTTATGTTGAAATTAAAAGAGGGAGCACTGAATGCGTTGTCAGGGCCAAAGTTGTTCCGGAGCACAAAATAAGGATGAAATATTATCTTGTGACTATTCATTTAGAAGAGGCGAATAGTAATATAATTGATGCAACATGTGATGGTTGTCCTGCATCAGCTGGTAAATACTTACACTATAGAGTAAATATTTATGGTTAATGAGGATTATAAATATTTTCATTGATTTGTTTTACTTTCAGGTGGATGTAAACACACATTGGTGGTGTTATATTGGTTACAAAAAAAATCTACAGTACCATCATCTACATCCATAGAATGTTATTGGGCTAAACCACGATTAGCCAGTGAGGGAACACAGCCAATATCCTCCAAGGATATTTTTCCATCCAAGAAAAGAGGAATAGAACTAGGACCAAGAGATCCGGAGAAACTCAATGCATTTTATGAAGAATGTAAGAAAAGAAAAATTGGGGACTCTCTGATTTTGTCATTTTTACCAGATCATGATAATGGTTTGACAAAATGGTGTATATTTGACATGATACTTGATTTTGCAACTAAAACTAATAATCACAGTTTTGAATATTTTAAAAGTAACGTATCTGTGCCTCAATCTGTGCAAAATCAAATAGCAAAAAGCACTAAAAAGCAGGCAGAGTCAAAGTTATGGCATAGCATAAGACAGGGCCGAATAACAGCATCAAAAGTACATGAAGCTTGTCATTGTGACACACCTGATGGCTCTCTTGTGGAACAAATTCTTGGTGGTTACAAGATTTATGATACCAAAGCAATGAAGAGAGGAAAAATATTAGAAAAACCAATAATAAAAGAAGTTGAACGGCTATTGGGGGTCCACATTGAAGAATGTGGATTTCACTTAATTAATTTTTTTAGTGGAGCTTCGCCTGATGGTGTAGCCAATGACTTCATTGTTGAAGTAAAATGCCCTAGCACTGCTAAAACCGTGAAAAACTATCTAGATAAAAATAAAATAAAAGAAAAATTTTTGGCTCAATGCCAGTTCCAAATGCTGGCCACAGGATATAAAAAGTGTGCTTTTTGTGTTGCTGACCCAGATTTCGAACACAACAAAAAAATCGAAATAAAATGGGTTAAGTTTGACGTGGCTTATGCCAACAATTTGTTAGAAAGATCAGAAAAGTTTTGGAAAAATGCGATTTATCCCAAAATTTTACTTAACGCTTTGTCCTAAATATATTGGAGAAAAATCCCATGATAGCCAGACCTTCGTCATAGTATAAAGGAGTTTCTCTATGGATGCCTTTAGCCGTTATACTATACTAGCTGACCCGGTGAATCTGTTCCGCGTTAAATTTGAAAAATTCCAGTGGTTTGGGCTGTGCTATCCTGCGGGAACTATGCAATTTTCCGGGATAAAAACTATCCTATGTTCTTTCCCGGGACTCAAACTATCTGTATACCAAATTTCAACCAAATCGGCCCAGCGGTTTAAGCGTGAAAAGGTAACAGACAGACAGACAGAGTTACTTTCGCATTTATAATATTAGTAAGGATAACAAAGGTCTGACTACCATGGGCTAAATCTGTACTAAGATAGACTAAGTTCCGAAGGATGTTTCATTTTCATAATATGAGGACCCCATTCTGACTTCTGATGTGTGTTATCATGAACCCCAGCTAAAATATGACTTTATGTAGAAGAGGTACAGTCGAAACCTTACTCATACGTCCAAAGAAATCATTGTGTAATTTATGATAAAAATGTTCCACAGAGGTATGCAATTCTGTTTGTTCAACTGTACAGTATTAGGCTCTGTCTACCCCGCAAGGGATAAAGACGTGATTTATGTGTTGTGTATGTGTGTACAGTATGGTGATTTTTTTCTTATATACCACATCAGGTTTCGTTGGATAGGTCTTTCAAAAAGATTTTTGTTAAAAAGTCTATATTTATAACTAATTTGTACATTTTAAAATAAAACAAAGCAAAAATTATTGTATTTTTATTATGTCGCCTTGCAAATTGACTAAAGCACATGCTATAATAACTGCTTCGTCCACATATCTGACATGGTTATGGTTTATAACCGAGTGAGGCTTTAAAAAGGCAAATTCCCTCAATCTCCTTATCACACGTTCCACATGTATCCTCAAGCTGGCAATAATTTTGGTTTGGATCACCTCCTTTTTGGTTGGCGTTTCCTGTGAGGAAACACTTGGGGGCCGAAGTAGTTTCACGTGTCTCTGCGATAGGAGAGTTTCTATGCCTTTGAAGCCTCGATCGGCTAAAACCACAGCCCCCGGAGGAAGAATATCGACAAAGCCACTACATTCAGTAATAGCTTTGTCAGAAATCCTTCCTCCATAACCCTTCGAAATATAACATATGAAGCCATTTGGGCAACATGCAATCAAGTATTTTAATGTGTTGCATGATTTATACTGTGACCATGTCCTTGATTGCATAACAGGATTTGAGGCTTTTTCAATCTGGATCTCGAAACAGTCAAGTATGCATTGTACGTTAGCAAACCTCACTTTAAAAACAGGGGGCAATGTTTTTTTAATCATGATGGATTCTGGCAGGTATATAAACATTTGTAAATAAGTTGCCAGATGCGGTATACAAATTCTTAACAGCTCTTGCAATGTCACTTGACTTAAATGAAAGTGATGACTTATTCTTTGTATTGTGTCATTTTGCTTTAATTTAAATAAGGTGATAATGACATGCAGGGGGCGTAATTTGCATTGTTTGGCTAAAAAAATTATCAACCAAAAATATGACTTAGGAAGACCAAGATACATTTTGGGGTTTTCCTTAATAATTCTTAAGATATGTGTACGTCCTGACATATCATTCCCTTCCTTTACTGTCTCCTTGGTTGAGCTTGACGATGAGGGGCTAGAGGGTTCATATAATGTTGGTGTTGATGAACGACTTGCAGTTGAAGATGATGGCTTGCTTGGCATGATTTTTTCAGCAATAAGTGAGACATTTATATTAGCTGAACAGGCTACACATTTTACTGATGGTTTCACCATAACGGCTTTGTTTGAGTATATGATTTGGGTCTGAGTTGAAGAATCACACTGGAAAAAAAGAATCAAATTAATTTTACAAACTAGCCCTTTATAATAACAACTAGCTTTTATATTGTTTTACACTTTCACAATTTTGACAACTTTTTACTATGTAGGGTTTTATGGTTCCTACCATAGAAAAATTGTTATCGCTCAATCGGTCACTTGATTTTTCTTTTTATACAGGTACATAATTTTACCTTTGAATATGGATTGGTCCCATGTTGCAGTAACTGCTTTGACATAGTAGCCAGATCTTTTGTGTTTTCCAGTGGCTGTTCCGTTAGGCTGCTTTCATCATTCGACATTTCCTAAAAATAAGCACATAATTAAGTACATATGAGCATCCATTTAACACTTAATTTTTTGCCTTAAGAAGACAGGAGAAGATTCACCAAATAAAACAATAGGTGTAGCAATGAACTAAGGTGTAAAAATTGATTTATTTTTAGTAGGTAACTGTACAATAGGCAAGGGATAAATATCCTGTGTTTACGTTCATAATAACACATTGAACATTTATATAAACTTGTTAATTAATATAGTGGAGAAAAATTACAAATTATAAAATAAGACACCTAGCTGATACTTACAATCTCATTGTATGTTTTGGTTAATATCAAGTTTGCAGTATTTTTTAGGCGTAACTTGCCAGATTTACTTTTGTAGCAATCTTCCTCAATCTGTAAATATAAGAAAAGCATTTTACTACATTCAATACTCTTAATTTCTTACAGCGACATTAACTGCAATATACTCACATTGATATGTTCCTCACAGACATACAAGTTCCGTTTCGGACAGTTGATATCTAGAGTTCGGCACCAAGTCGCTTGTAAAGCCTTTGGTAAGCTCAAATACACGGAATTTGGAAAATCCCGTCTATACTTCTTACACGACGGTACAAAGCATTGGAGTACATCCCTGTAATACTTCATTTCCTCTGCAGTGCTTTGGGGATCGACCAAATCCATTATACTCGTGTAGAAGTCCAAAAGTCCAAGAAGCAGTGCCTAAGTCGTCGAAAGTAGCTGAAATCGTAGTCCAAATATCGTGCAAAGGTCGAAGAGAAGTGCGGCAATATCGAAAGTCCAGGGGTTGTGCTGAGGTCGTTGAAATATCATTAAAAAACACACTGCTAACACTGATTACACGCAAACGCAAATAAACAGAACCGCGGTATTATTTTTTGACAACGTCAAACGTGACAGTTGACGTAGTTTTTTTTTATTACAAGCTAGTTCTAGGCAACAGAGCTTTTCGGCCGTTAAATCTCACAAATGTCATATCGAGCATTTAAAAAATTATATCTCATTAATAATAGGGAATAAAAATAAAAGAGCTGCAGTTCCTGGATTATTAAGACGTCGACTATCGAAAAAAAATATAATTTGCACCTCTTCCAAAAACTTTACTTAGCCAATTATTTTATGTCCGATAATCGCGCTTGATCGCGTTAGCACTTTTTATATAAAACTACGTGTATTTAAATAGCACCTTCAAATAGTAAAATATAAGCATAGCCGGAATTCAAATGCAATTTACACGATACGGTAATTTGCAGTTTCCGCTTCGGCCATACACACATTTATGTGTGTGGTTAATTGAACGTGGAAAGAACGCGATTAACACCCTGTGATTTTGTTACAATACGTGACAATATTAAAACGCGTTATTAATTTATACGTGTTGTATTAAGATAATCTGATAAGCTGATTAAACCATTGTCAATAAGCAGAGTGTGCTTCAAATTAATCTTCAGTATCGATTTTTATACAACTCGTGCAACGCATTATGCACGGGTTTGAACAAACATACTTATAAATCACTCAT
The DNA here is from genome assembly GCA_949127965.1 of Pandemis corylana. NCBI lineage: Eukaryota > Metazoa > Arthropoda > Insecta > Lepidoptera > Tortricidae > Pandemis > Pandemis corylana. The sequence goes on along the minus strand of OX421866.1, from coordinate 5,710,111 downwards.
AGACAGCTAAATAGTTAACCCAATATGTAAAGCTGTTACGCGGTTAGGAGTAATAGCGCGTCGTTACAACGCAGTTCATTTTATTACCTTTATTTTGGTACCATATTTTAACTAGTCTATCATTTTCGCCGGAGGTTGCGAAGAGAACACCATCGGGGGAGAAGGCAAGGTGGTGCGCAGGAGTGGCCGTGTGACATTGCCATACGCAGATCCAACCCTGAGGAAAGAAAACCTTTATCAATGGCAAAATCAAAAAGTTGCCAGTGTTGTTTTACCCTTAACGACGGTGTGGTTCACAACATTACCTCTGAAAAGTACAACTAAAGTCCTGCAAAGATGTTTCTTACATCTCATCTGTGTACTGATGACATTTGAACTTTCCTGGATACCTTTCGGTAAAAGGCAGTTTTAGCTTATACAACAGTGGATGATTTCAGGGTTACGATTAGAAAACAGTAATCAGAAGGTTCATTGATCTCTAAAAACACGAACAATAGCATTATAGATATACATATTAGAGTTAAGTCCGATTTCCTTATAAACTGTGATATCAGGTGAACAACAAACAATGATATCAGAAGACAGAGTGCACACTTCCATTTACAAGTTTATCTTATCTATTAGAATCTATTCGCTAAAACTCACGGGTTCCTCTTCGTCCTGCAACTTCGGCTTGTCGTCTTTGTCGCTACCGCCGATTTGGAATGTCACACCGGAACTTGCTGTAATGGGATAATCGCTAGGATCAGTTTGCACGACGGCCTAAAACTTTTCTTAATTAATAGTCATCCGGAGCCCTTACACAGAAGCCTACAGTAGTTAGCGTAAACTCTACACGCCAAGAGGGTTAACGTTTGTAGGGATCTTGATTACAAGCATAGTGTAAAGCGTTTTTGAATGTCAGTCATACTATTCTGGGATAAGAAAAAGTTTCTAACTGCATTTGATTTACGACTCACAAAATGGTTTAATTCATTCGATTGGAAATTGGGTCATTGTTACCACGAACCAAAGTATTTAGGTAACAAAAACTATTTTAGAAATGATCCAATTATAAACACGTGTCTTTTATGCAGCCAATGTTAGTTGGTAAAAAGTATTGCTACTAGGTTTCCAACACACGACTAAAGAAACATTCAGAAAGCGGCGGAATTGGGAAACCACACATTCTAACGCCTAATTTGGTTTCCTAATCAAGCGATCTTATCAGATTGTGTGGACATACACAGGCTTATCAACGTATGATTATGCTACATCAGGCTTTTGTCTGTTTCTGACCGCAGAAAACTTACTTTAGGATGTCAAAACGCAGTACTACTTCATACTACTACGTAGCAGATACATTTCCCAAACGTCTTCCTTGTTTAAGAAAAAATTCAAGGTTACATAAATATCCCAAGGCAGTATCTCATACTAAGTTGTTATTTGAACTACTATTGAACTATAGCACTATAAACAAAACTTTGACAAACGGACTAATTGACGATTCATTTACGTTAATTACTTATTACGATTTAAATTATATTATATGAGAAAATCGCTAACTGACCCTAAAGGGTACCATCAAGTCGCTCATCAGTTAGACTATCGAGACTCAATTACATAATAATAGCATCGTCTCTATACAATCAGGTGCCTGAGATTAGATTATCATTATCTCGAAATGCTACATAGTACATAACTGAACCTACACAGAATTTTACGAAATGTCAAATCAGACAACGCGAAAATTTGAAAAGCTTTCTTGTTAATCGTGACAAGCATAAATGTTTCTCTTGAATAGTTTATTATTTTGCATTATATCACAAACTGTATAGTAACTGTAGAATATCTAATTACCTAAGACCTAATGTACGACATGATTACTATGCAATAAAAATGAATTATGAATTAGAATTAATAAAAAATCCGCCATCTCACACTACTATCGGTCGGTTAAAAAGATGTCTCAGTAAATGAATGCTTCTATCTACATTGCAAATTCTACAGGAACCTTGAAGCCATAAGTCTGTGACGCGTGAAAGTCCCTAAGTACTTCTCTATGTTCTTAAAGAGGGACGGAAGGAATTTAACATCAATAAAAACTTACGTTGACTGTCTTCCTGGTAAAGCGACGCTTGGTGCCAGAGTTGAAGGATTTTGCCCCCGGTGAGCAGCCGAGTGCCTTCCAAGTTCCACGAGAGCGCTGTGATTGGTCCGTCAGCATTCAACTTGCCCGTTTGTACCCATCGATATTCCAAGCCCTTAAGAAAGTAATTAAAAATACAGCGCACATAAAGAAGTAGGTTACCTTACGTCCGTGCCGTGATCGACACGCAAGGAGTCATTCAAATAAAAATAAAACATTTATAATGTAAGATTCAGGCGTCACTGTCCGAAATACTATCAGTAGAAAGTATTGCGTCCGCGGTTTTGCTCCCGTTGCAAAACTTCCGATAGGAAATGAAATTTCGCAAAACCTGTTCTAAATATGCGTTTTCGCTCGCTAACTTGTTCAGTTCAAATTACAGATTCCTAGAATATTTTTTTGCTGTAAGATGATCATTCAGTCAAAACAAAAGATTTTAAAAGTAAGTACAGAAGATTAATATCAAATATTGTGTTACTATGAGAATGGCGCCAACTACCAGTCAGTCGCTTGAAAGTTAGCGTAACAACTCCGTAAACCGGCTCTTCGAAATTGGACTTCAACAATGTATACTTAGCTAGCAGTTTACTTATACCTACATAATATTTCGAGATGCAGGCGTAGGTCAGGTTCTTTCGTCAACCAATCCTTAGTTTAAGTAGGTATATGATACGCTATACGTCACCATTAGGTGTCAAGGTCAATATCTACCCAGTTAGTAAACAAAAACCAAAACAACACAAATCCAGTATTTGGTCGGCCACACGCGTGATTGCTTTATGTTTTATGAGCCGTTTAGATACCTCATAAGAATTAAGTGAAGGTCAAGTTTAGGAGCGCGCATCGCATTTCTTTGAATCTGTTGACGTATACCCAACGCGTTTCGTTTGGCCTGGATTTAACTACTTTCGAAAAACAATATTATTTATATATTTTATTGAATCAGGCGTTACTTTGCGGAGGTCCATTTCAATGAACAAAAAATATCTACCTTGCTACTCCGCTACTCACGTGCAAGATAACCAAGCCCGTGCGAAATATACATGTTTTTCATGCAATCCCCCCTGCCACATAAAATACATATAAATCCCACACTCTTAATTATCCCTTACACCACACAAACACTGACGCGTTTCGATCCCTCTACGGGATCATTATCAAATTTATTTATATGTAAAGCAAAATATCCGCAGTGGCTAATACCGCAGTACTTAAAACTTCTACAATCGATAAGCACTGAGACAAACAGTCTCCACGTCCCAGCCAACGCTGGAAGGTTTACGTAACACCATAGCTCGGAAAACAAGCATTATAGGACTACATTGCAATTAAGTACAATGCAACTATGTACTTCTAGTAAATGGAGTTACGAACAGGATGGCAGTTATAATATATCGTAACTAATATTCGCGACGTACAATAGCTCTCTGGATGTGACAAAAGCCGTTAAATTGGCATCACGTGGATATCGCACCGCTATCAAGAATGATTTGCGGTTCAATTTAGGCATCACTAGTGGAGACCTCGCATGAATGAAAGTGCAATGTATAAGCTGGGACATAAACCGACACGACGTTAATCGTCAAAGATATAAACGAATGATTGATCGATCGCTTGATCCACTTTCTGTAATTAGCCATAGTTGTTTTTTAACGGAATTATATCGCGTGTGGATTTATTTTTGTTTATACGAAATCGAAATGACAAGAACATGAATAATTTGAAATGATTTGCGTAGTTGATATGAATCCAACCGGCTAAGATTCTTGTCGAGCTTGTTATGTAGGTAAACAGATTTGTCACTTATCAGCGACACTTGTCTCGTTGGTGTAATAGCGGCCATATCACTTTTGTTTTTTAGGGCACTAAGACATTGTGTCAATCTTCTATCTCGTTACATAACGAAATTACGCCAAATAAAAATACATATACGTACTACTACATAATACATATACGTTTCTTCATGGGGCGTAGGGTTGGTCTGCATTGCTACAAAATGCAAACGGCGATGGCTAGTCTACCGCAGTAAATAACATTTCATGTTTCCTCAGGGGTGATTTGTGCAACAACTATGCTAAAACACCTCGGTAAATGCAAATGCAAATTATTACTCTACTTCTACAAATTCAGCACGTTAAATTAGAATCGATCTCATTTTTATCTCAGTAATCCTCGATTTTTTTTCATTCTCAGAAGCACATTATGGCTTTTATTGTTTAGTGAAATAAAAAAGTAGAAAACTAAAACCCAACTACGATAAAAAACGACATTGAAAAAATTTCTCTTTTTTTTTTAACAACCGAATACTTTATGCCCGCTACAGGGCGCCACGTTAGATTTAGTGACACTTCATTATGACCAGCAGTGGCGTAACTATAGGGTGGCAGGAGTGGCAAAATGCCACGGGCCCCTAGCTCTAGGAGGCCCCAAACTGGCTTGGTTTAGAGCACAGAAGGGACGCTGATGCACTTCTTTATATTGAGGAAGGAGCCCCATCTGACGAATTCGCCACGGGCCCCAGACATTATAGTTACGCCACTGATGACCAGCGGACAATCAAGACGGTTCTCACGATACCTATCATTTGTCCAGTTCTGATAAGTATTTTAGGAGCTATGAGGGAACAGATGAAAATCATAACCATCCTTTGGCTTTGCCGTAGTCGGGTAATAAATAACAAAGGAAACAGCATCGACACTAATTTGTATGTTACTGCCGTCGTTTTAAACTGTAAATATTGACAGTAGATTTCAATTATCATGGACGCGTTGTGACTAATTTATCTTTATTGAATGAAAAAAGCAATGAATTTTAATGATTTATAGGAATAGGAGTCGGTACCAAGATCCTTGCCATAAACTTTCGCAATTTTTCGAGATATCTATCTCTATTTTTAATTCCAGATCTGTTGAGCACTTCTGGGGTGAAAGAGCCACACAAAACAAACAAAACAAAACAAAAGCAAACAAACTGATGCATTTATAATTTAGCAATATGACTGAAGATATTATTTGCGGTCTTGGCTATATACCGTGGCGTGGCGTCCATAAAACTCGATTTCCATCGGCTTGCCTATTTTAAGACAGTCAGTCGGGCACTTTTACTGTGCAGAATTAGAGGAAAAAGCTAGTTATATTCCCTTCGGCTTGCCTTCTGATATACTTGACGCCATGCCACTGCTGTATATACAATAAGAGTACATAATATTTACAGGCTCTGTCTACCCCGTAACGCAAGGGATAAAGATGTGATTCATGTAATCCTCACTAGGCTGGCTCGTGAGGCTGCAGCTTGCTTTGTCACTATTGATTTGAACTGTTTGAAAGAAAGATACAGAGCCGCACTATCAGCGACCATCGAGACATCATCAAGCGCAATAGCCCCTTTAACTCTCTGTCACTTCAAAAGTGGAATTTTCAACTAGAGAATTCTTGACGAGGTCCATAAATGTGTATCGTGTTGAGGCAAAGCGTTAATCGCTCTTTAGCAAGACAGATTGGTGTAGCGTCAATGTGATAGATCCGATTTATGTCTGCGCTGGCGTACTTGTACTGACGTTATTGAGAATAGCCTTAGCAGGTACTAAAAAGAAATCGGGCTATCACACGTACAAACGCAGAACGTATACCCTAGTAGATTGTTATAACACCAGAAGTTTCATTATCCGAACGATACAGTTTGGCAGTGTTCAAGAGTGTCGTTGTGGTCAAATGCAAGCCAAAATTTTGCTTAAGAATTGCCGTAGGTAACTTCCGGACATAGCTTTGACACGTTCCGATTAGAGGCTAGAACGTTTTCTCGCTATGCACTGTGCATTGCCCAAGTTGCCTACCTACATAATATTAAGGACTTATTACATGCGATGAGTTACTTGTATGTAATAAACTAATTACATATATGTGGAAGTTTGCTGTGTATGTTATCTAACATGAAATAGAACAATAGCGCAATTCAATGATAATGTAGGTATAATAGGTATCTGGAAAGGAAAGTTTCTATTATTACCCGAACATCGACTATACTTTTCAAATTAGGTCAGTAGGTAGTTTCCTAGGCGGAGTGAGTAATTTACGCACCCATCCGATATTTGTAACAGCAGTATGCTACTGATTTGAGAATGTCCATGCCAAGAACAACATGAATGGCCGAAACGACCTATATAAGTGAACTGTACAGCGGTAGATATTGCCAAAAACCAGTACAAACTGCAATAATTTAGCAAGCCGTCCAGTTGAGCGGCTTCATTTACGTTAGCAATTAAATGTGTCATGTGTTAACAGCATTCCCATTTAACTAGCGTAATTATATATAGCTGATGTACGGAATTTAAAATTGTCTGAATTAAATCAATATAAAGTGCGTGAAATTTTAAGATCTAGGAGTTTTCTTGGCGTCTGAACAAATTTGATTGAATACCCGTTTGATTTAAAAACATTGATAAAGTAATGGTTACTCGCACCAGATGGCCGAGTCACGCTTTATCAATAATACTAAATAGGTACATTTGTCTAATGCAGGCAAGATGCCTACTAGATGTAACAAGCATTAAAACCGTGCGCGTGCGTTATTTTTACCAAACTGCTCGCGATTGGAGTTTGTTTTATTGCTATGCTGATTTCGTCTGGGAAACAGCCGAGAAGGATTCCCTCAGTTGTTTGACTTCATCGTCTCGTTAAAATACCTAACTGAAATACAACGTACACTAAATTTCTTAGAATCGACATTCCGGTTCCAAACGTACAAATGTACAACTGGATGATATAGATAGAGAAAGCTATCTAGCTAAATGTACTTTAGGGGAGCTAGCTAGGTATGCTCCTAGTTTCTAACTTGTCGTTTCAGGGAGTACTTTTCAGACTCATAAAATAAAATACTACCGTGGAGCACGATGAAATTCGTACAATGACCTGTCTTTGTCTCTGTCATTTCCGCGTAACTATTTTGCATTACGCTCAACAGATGTAGAGACGTGAGGGAGACGGCAAATATTTACGCAGCCTCGACAGAGACAAAATAGTGGCAGGTTCTTGTGTGAAATTTGTCGTGTCCCGCGAACGTACTTTAGTAGGAAATAAAGGGATGCACTGAGTAATAAGTGAGAAAACAGAGTACGTATTATTTTTTGTCGACGTTTTGCTACACTAGCTAAAATTGAATAGCCACTACATTAGAAGATTAGAAAATGACAAACAGACATATGATTCTCAAGTTTCATTGGTTAAATTGTACTCAAAGTCAATCAGTCCTTATTACGAGAGTTAATTCATCGGGATTCACAATGACCACATTTCAGTCATTAATTCGAAGTCGAAGTAGCAAAAACTTGGCGGAAATAGCTTAGTGCAACTGCGACACTACACTTGGATATTAACCCGCGTATTTGCTAGAATGAGAGATTTTTTATTGATTTTTGAGTAGGTATTTTGTGTTTCACTCTGCCCGTGCAAACGCAACTCCTCTTTTGCGCCAGTCTTACTTGTAGTTTTTTCAAGTGATAGATGGAGAAGAAATGAACAAAATATGAATACCAAATGGTAATGCTTTTATTAAAATGAACAGTTTTGTCGTTGTTGTGTTGTGTTTTCTTTGTATTTCTGTCTGTTCTGCATATCATGTTTTTTGTACAATAAAGAGTTATATATACATACAACTGTTGTTGGCGTCATAGTAGGTAATAAAATAAATTAGCCACCTGGGCCGTCTATCAATATTTTATTAGGAACTATTAACGAGAGACATCAAACCATAGAGCTATCTATTTTAGGCTCCACAAAACAAATCAAGACATGATGAGATATTAACTAAATGGATCTATATGGTGAGTGTGAATGGTTGCTTTGGAAGAGGACTGCCTAGGGTGGTTGCATGCCTAAATTGGGTATGTTTTGACAAAAGGCCAGGCGAAGAGTACCTTCAACCAATGAGCATGTACAAAGAGATCAGTGAATGTGAATAAATTGAAAGAAAGAAGATCAAGCGAGCAAGCGGAAAGGTCTCACCTACCCAATTACATTTGAAGTAACGCCTGATAGAGAGAACTGTTATCTAGTATATTAAAATAATAACTTACATGAGTTGTGGCAGCACTGTGGATCAATGGTGTAGGTTCGAATATGCAGACTTCAGAGCCATAAGCAGCAGCTATTTTGCCTGTATCTGTACTACAGTCCAGCGAGCCAATACGGATGTAGCCATGGATAGCACCGGGTATAATTTGGACGCGTTCAAAATTTGACGCTAGAATCACGATGTTGCAGCCTGCAGCATAAGCCTGGAAATAATTAATGTAGTTACATACAGTGGAACTTTTGTCAAGCTCAAGATTATGAATGCAGAGGCTAGAAAAAATCATTACAAATAAAAACAATTATATTTTGTTTCCATAAAAAGCAACTTACTCAGGAAAAGAAATAGAATATCAAGGTGTAAGAGAAACTTTGTACTTTGATTATTGGTAACTCATCCATTGCAGTAGAAATATATACAAATAAATGATATTTGGTGTCTGGATGCATGCATAATGTGTTGACTTTGCTAGTACAATTGGTTTTAATATCTGTGATACTAAGAAATCACCCTACCCTAATTGCATGTCAAAAGAGAATAGACTCACAATAACTATAGGTGATGCGAGAAAATAATAATAACAAATAATAATATCTTGGGACAATTGACACCAATTGACCTAGCCCCAAACTAAGCAAAGATTGTAATATAGGCACTAGACAACGGATAAACATACTTATATAGATAAATACATACTTAAATACATATTAAACAGCCAAGACTCGAGAACAAACATTCATATTTTTCATACAAATATCTGCCCCAACTGGGGATCGAACCCGGGACCTCCAGCTTCATAGTCAGGTTCTCTAACCACTAGGCTATCAAAAATAGCACATGGATTAAAAAAAAGATTTCAAACTGTAGGTACATGTTTGTTGTAAATTTATAAAGCTTTATTTACATTCCCACATTTTATTCTTAGACATTTCAAAGCAGCAGTGTATACTCAAAATATCCATTAAATTCTGTTTTTAAGAATAGATAAGAATATATTAACATATAATACTATCATGAAAGCAAAATATTTATGTTTACTTAGTATACAACTTTTATCATCCCATTTTTTGAGTAGCCTTAGTGTTTGCAAGTTTGTTAGAAGTAATAATCTAGGTTTGGTAATAAATTAAAACCTTATCTTTGAGTGTTCAGAGAATCTCATAAATAGCTCCTTGATTGATAATAACCACAATAATTATATAAAGTTCAAGAGTAATTGTGTGAACTTGAATTCAAATCAACAATATGAAGTATGACAACAATGCCAAGCAATAAAGTAGCTGATCACCTTCAAGGATAACAATGGGCATTACAACAGCAGCATTCTTATTTAAATAGGTGTAGCTAACAGATGCAAATTAATGTTCAAGGAAATTATTTTACTCATTCATGGGGCACTGGTCACTATTCACAAGGTGCCACATTTATCCTGTCTTCAAGACATTAACAATAAATACATAAGCGATATAATTAAGTACTCAAACCAAGATATACTGCTTATCAAACTGGGCTGCATTAGATTTTCCTGCTTATATCTCTATAGCCACTTGGATGGAAACAAGTCACGAGACTTGGCCCATTATTACATCTCAGCTGTATGACTTACTGTGAAAGGGATTCCCTCGACTGAACCAACAGCGAAACATTGATCCCCTGAATTACAGGCTCCACTTAATACTTGGTGACAGTTCATACTGAACTAATAATGTTGTAATTTATTCGCTATAAATTTTCCACACCACTTAAAGTCACATACATAACTTTACTGAAGTAATACATAGCTAGCTAATGATATTAAAACTCTTCTAAACATTTTTAAGTATTTCTTTGATCACGAATATTACAAACGAAATGACACCACACATCGAACGTGAGAGAATGACGTCGAGTGCTAGAAAGAGATAAAAAATAGATCACGTTCAGAACGCAATGACTTTAACTCAAACATTCTACTGGAACGACAGAACAATTGCTACTGTGAAGAGAGATGAGAGAAAATTAAATAGATCATTCTTTTTAGTTGACGAGAATTTTGTATTGATTTAAAGTTGTGCATGACTTTAGCAAAAAAAATTTCCACGCTAACAATATCAAATAGTTCTAGCTTCCGAACGTTTGAAAAAATTTGTGCTGCAAGCACAGAAAACATAATCGCTTTCTTTTTGCGAGCAGATGATAGTATTATTTATTCTAAATTTTTAAACGCCTTCTTTTAATTGCTTCGACAATAAAAAGGATATTGAAATGAAAAATCTACAATGCAGCATAATTCCTATTCATAAATTGGCAGCACTTTTAGTCGACATAGAACGTAAAATACACGATTAAACGTCAATTCTGCTAATGACAGACAGATTTGACAGATTCGTTCCATTTGAAATAGTCAAAACATAGACTTTTTTGTATTTTTTAGTTTTTCACCAATTATATTCATAGTAAATTTTAATTATACTGACAAAGAATCTATGCGCCATATATTAATAAATTTTCGACATCAATCACGACAATTTTGTTCTAATTGCAGTAGATAATCTACATACATATAAAAGTTACATTCTGCAGTTACTGTCTGAAACGTTCGTCTGTCGGTTGACTGTTTTTTTGTGTACGCGTATTGATTATCGCGGAATCAAAAAAGAAATTATTTAATTGCTTTAGAAGAACATTTAAGGAATCATCAGTGAACTCTGTGACAAGTTACAAGTTATTCTACCTGTGACCTACATCTTTATTGGGAGTCTTCTTTGGAAAAGGTAAGATTTATCACATTACATCTAACCACCTTTGGGGCCACCTGATTGTTAATTTCTATTTAGTATCTCCATTTAATGAAGAAGTGGATAACAACGTCCTTTGTCAATAAATTATTTTTACACAAAGCTAGGAAATGATCCCCATGAATGTTATGCATAATCATTTAGTACCAGTCGTTAAAAATCACGAAAACTTAATGTGCATGAACATTTTTTTTTCATTTTGCCCACTTCTACTATCAAGTGTACTAACTATGCATTACTAGAAGACTTATCTTTATGGTTTCTTGAAATAATTAAATTCGAAAGTCAACAGGGGGAAACCTAGATTCTGATATCTTTCATGTTGATAGTTAGTAATCTCATTGTTTCTTTATTGTTTTGCTGTATTCATTGCCGTTTGTTATTTATTTTTATATGCATGTGATAATAAAATTTACAAATAGGTAGACTAGAGGCCCATTATCAATGAGCTCCCAAGAATGTGTCCAGGACCAGGAGATTTTTTAAAAGTTTTACAAGTAAAATTTCCAGTGATTCTGATCTTATGGTTTTGGAAATTTAAACTGCTGATAAATTTAATGTTTGAGTTATGTAAACATGCAGTTTGTAATTTCCCAGTCCTTTAATTCTATCAAACACTTTTTTTTAGAAGAATGAAAGCTTCAAAAGGCTTAATACCTATCTTTCAGTGGCATTATGCTTACATCTCAATTTTGAGATTCCAAATAGGTACAGGTGAAATGAAGCAAGTGAGATTCCAGAATTTTTTTTCCATCATGATTTTGATGGCATAAAAAAATCTTCCCTGAATTTCCAAATTAAATAAAAAGGAAAAAGACTTAAATGACACTAGACTTATCACAGTTACCAGAAGTAGCTTATCATTACGAAATACAATGATAAAGCTATTTGGAATGTGAAATGATTTTTTCAAGATACACTTGTCAACTAGATGCAAAACCATCAAATTTAATTACTGTAAGTTTTCAAATTTGCTTAATAAAGAAATATTTTTAAGTACTAGGTCTGTATTTGTAACTAAGGTATCTGGCATTGAAGTGGCCATTCTTATCACATTGCAATAGTATGCCATTCACAATGAAGCCCACCATGGTTCTTATTACTATGTTGTTAAAGATTCATTTTGATAAATCTACCCATCTTCATGGATAACACTAAGTACATGTGTGAGAGTCCTGCCCCACCAAAATATGCTTTGAAAATATTTGAGTGGCGGTCCTGTGTTGAATTATCATTTAAATAGTCCATGTGTTTAATTGAAAAGCATTGATAATTATTTTTTATCATTATTGTTCACTCTCTGCTTTGTTTATTATCAATGTACATTCATTCACATGATAAGTCAGGTTCACTGCCAGCTTCCCATCTCTTCTTTGTTTTATTTTGATGAAACACTTGTGTTTCTAATTGACTCTAATATCTCACTAGCTCAAAACTCTTCAACTCAATTCCCTCCATTGTAATCAATTGAACCATTGTGAACCTTATGGCTATGAATACACCATCTGTAAAAGTGAGCTAAGTACTTATGATGTCATCCATGTTTTTTGTGTCGGCAAGGTTACCAAGATTATGCTATGTGTTGAGGATTTGTTTTTTAAGATAAAATGTTTGGCCAGTGCTATAAATAAAAATGCCACTGGTTCAACCACCCCTGATGATATTGTTTGCAGCTTTTGTGAGCAACATGTCTTTCAATATACCTATTTTTTTTTTCAATTAGGCTTAGTATTAGATTTTTTTTATACATATTAGGTATAACAGTTAAATATCTTGCATTGGGCCCATTTGGCATCAAACATTATCAGGTGTGTAAACACTGTAAACAATTGAATCGTCAATAAACTGCACCACATTGTTTTAAGGTTTCTGTGACTATACAAGTATTTTTTTTCTGTTTAAGTCTCACTGCATATTGGTAGACATAGTATGTTATAAAGAAGATGAAATGTGTGCATGTGCACGTAATTTGGTGTCAGCATTTTGTTTTTGCAAACTATTTGCTCTCTGGTCAATTCTTCATCTCATTATGATCATTATGAACAGCTAATAAGTTCCTTTTGAAGTTTATAGGCGGTTCATAAACCAGGCAGTTCTCTTCCAAAGTGCACTCGACACACGCGGGGGGTCGTCTATTTATAGTAATCACTCCCCCGGCTCCCGACTTATTGAACGGGTGGTTAACAGCCCTCCATTGTTTTTAAGAATAGGCCCTCTCCACTTGAGAAAGAATCCGTTTAAAAAATATAATTCGAACATCGTCAGCGTCACCTTAAAATTCGCGGCAAATTCAGGTTAAGAAAAAGATGACGGAAGACGAAAATGTTGATTTTTAATATTTTAACCGTTTTTGGCACTGGCTGTTGCTCGCATTTTCGTTCGTGAAGAATTAAATATAGCCTATGACACTCACAAATAACGCGGCTTCCAATAAAAGGATTTTCAAAATCGGTTCAGTAGATCCAGAGGTTATCTGCTACAACCTCACAAACTCAGTAACTTTACCTCTTTAAAATATTGGTATAGATATGGAATGACAATATGGTAATGGAGTTGCGAAAGGTTTGATCTAGTTCTTTTTTTTAGCCGTCGCGACTTTAAAAAGGCCGAGGAGAGAGTACCGAACTGCCAGAACAAGCATTACTATTAACTAACATAGAACACCCTATACTTTCGATCTGACAGTCAAACGAACGAAGGTCGAATTCGTCTTCGAATTTCTAATTAATTCCTACTTTCTTTCACGTTAGTAAAATCGCTCAGAGCATACCCATTTAAAAACTTGTTACGCCCGCCGAAGAAAGGGCCGAAGTTTAACATAAGCGGTTTTTGCTGATTTCTCCGTGATTTTATCCAATTTGTGTTGTGTAGGTATTGTTTCCGTTCTACCCTCTTTATTGACTTCACTGTTGTTAACATCCATCAGCGGTTTATTGCTACAGTCCAACACTTACTGACCATTCGTGCACCTTGTCACGTTCAAATAAGGCTCACAAATGGTCAGTTAAGGGTACCTAAGTATACCGCCTGCGTCCAGCCTCACGCGTGTCCGGAAAGTTGAAAGGTCAGCTGTGATACTCTGATCTTTGTTACGCAGCCCCCGCAACGCAATCGGCTAACTTTACCCGTATTTTTATCTCACAACGCAAGAGAAAGAACGGTGTTATGAGTAAAAGGTTCTGTCTGTATCTTTTTCCGTCTGTGAGTGTTTGTGGCCCCGTAGTCCGGTCGCACATTTACGTGCGCACGCTGTTTGTAGAATTCCGTCTTTACTTTTTACACGGTCTGAGCGTTCATTGTGCGTCCGCACAAGTAAAATTCATACGAGAACGCATGCAATGTGCGACCGGTCTTTATGTACGCATCTTTGTTTACATGTCTGGATCATCTGGATGCAATTAGATGTTCAAAACATTTTGTGATGATTAAGATATTTTACTAGATTTCAATATACCTAATTATTAAATTAAGGCATTGTAATCATAGGCTTCCAAAACATATAATTTGGCATATTGGGTATTGGCTTGTTTGATCGATACAAGCAGGGCCACATCAGCTTGTTTGGAGGGTTACCATTAAAAAAATCGAAAGTCTTGACTAAATTTAGTGATAATATCGCGTTTTTACGGTTCAGTATCTATTTTGGTGTAGCTTAGAATCTTAAGTATTATGACATAACATATAGCTACCTACGTGAAAAGTTTTTCAAATATAAACACCCTGTTGAGTAGTGATTATTCATGTGTTGAAATTTTACTTATGTTTTGTACAGTCATTCAAAACACTACTTTGAAGCTTATGTCTTCGAAGTTGAAACAATCACCAAATGGTCCAAATGTTTTCAACTTTTGTCATTTTCACTCATAACATAATTAATAGCACATTTGGAATTTAATCACGCATAATATTTATTGTTTAGATCAGGTAAAGTTAATAAGTACTTCGACGTTTCGACGGCATTGCTGCAGCCGTGGTAAAGAGTAAAATAGTAGAGTAAGGTAATTTACACCGTGCTCGAGGTAATTTTAGCCATATTTTGCCTGATAGAGCCGGGAGTGTTTGTACTATGAATCACCAAATGTTTTGTATGACTCTAAATATCTTAAGAGAGCTACATTCGTCAATTGTTCATTCATTCTGACCAGCGAATATGTATATTGAATGCAGTTTGTTCATGATGTGTTCTCATGAATGAATTTAATTATATTAAGAGGGTACCGACTTAAATAAGCGATTTTATCTAACACTAAATTAACTTTATATTTGCATGACTTTTTAAGCTTAAATTATTGAAACTAGAATTACTATAAAACATCATTTTTGTACAACATTTACTGCGAATAAATATATCATTCACTCAGTCACGAATGTCAGCTGGACTCGGTTCGTAAACTATTTTTTTTTTATTGAAAGTTGCTATGCCAGATATTATGGCCTGCGATATTAAACATAATGTTTATTTGTTTAATAGTGACATATTGTAAACATTAACCCCCTTATTCATAAACGCTCTGTAGGCTTCTGCTAACTTAGCAATCGTTAGTTCTTATGTCACTTTGACATTTATTGTGTAATTACTTAAAAAATATTAAATAAATGTATATTTAGTTAATGTAAGCAAGACGAAAGTTATGGTGTTTGCTAAAGATGATAGTATGACTGAATGTGAGATTGTGATTGCGGGTAAGAAAGTTAACAGGTAAAAGAGTTTGTATATCTGGGATCGGCGTTTACGAAAGATGGGAAGTGTGAAAGTGATATTGAAAGAAGAGTGAATGCAGGAAATATGGTCAATGGGGCGCTGCGCGCCTTTGTGAGCAGTGAGAAGGTGTCGAAGAAGGCGTGTCTGGCTGCCCACAGAGGGGTGCTCGTTCCAACATTAATATACGGTAGCGAAACTTGGGTATGGCAAAAGAAGCATGAAAGTAGAATAAATGCAGTAGAAATGAGAGCGTTAAGAAGTATGGAAGGTGTATCACTGAAAGATAGAATAAGGAACAGTGTGATAAGGGAACGTGCTGGTGTGAAAGAGGATATAGTGACTAGGATAGAAAAAAGTATGCTTAGTTGGTTTGGGCATGTAGAGCGGATGGATGAAAGTAGAATAACTAAACAGATCTATATGGGGAGTGTGAATGGTTACGTTGGGTGGGAGGGGAAGGCCTAGACCAGTGATTTTCAAAGTGGGGGGCGCGCCCCCCTAGGGGGGCGCAGTGACCTGCAAAGGGGGGCGTGGGCTACGATACAGGACCTTATAGAACCTTATTAACAAATTCCTTGTGTTTATGCTTAACAGCCTACGGCTGAATTATAGGGGGGGGGGGGGGGGGGCACAGAGTTTTATCTTTTTAGAGAGGGGGCGCGTAATAAATAAGTTTGGGAACCCCTGGCCTAGACGGACGTTCCGAGACCAAAATAGGAGACGTTTTGGAAAAAGGTCAGGTCAGGAGTACCCGTAACCGACGAGCATGTATGAAGAGAGTGATGACTGTGGATGAAGCGAAAGAAATAATATTTATTTACTTACATATTATGTCAGGATCGTAGCAAGTGGAACAAAGTAGCCTACCCCTGTGGGAAAGAGGCGTGGCGGTATGTATGTATGTATGTATATTTAATATCGCAGGTTGTATTTACGTAAATAAGTTTAATTAATGCAAAAAATATTTTTAGTTTGCAAATCACAAGTCCAGCCATTGTTCGTGAAGCGTATGACTTTCGGTACCCTCCTAAAACTAAAAAAAAACTGAAAAGTCCGATTCCACGGAGACTTGTACTAAACCCGCTAGTATCTATTATAAGCAAGTAGGTATCCCTTCTCCGAGAACATCTTTTACAAGTTTTACGACTATCTCGAACAGTCTAGATTGGGCTGAGAAACTGCTGCATTGCAGGCGTATGAAGCCTTGAACCCACTTTTATTTTATGCAGAAAAAATATAGGTGAAACTAAAAAATATCACACGTATTCTCATTGAGGCGTATACATTTTTCGATTCCTAATAGAACCTAATAATAGATTACCGCTCTTGGTTTATAAACACATCTAGTTATTATCACAATGGATTCTGCCACCGTCAAGAGAAACCTTTGTTAGAATATAATGTAAGTTTCAGGATTCTTATAGAAACAAATATTATGTGTTGTTCCTGAATAATGCTGTTCATGTTTGGGGTGTGATTCTCTAAAAAAAAATCGTCCGCAGCCCTTTCTCTCGTAGGTATTATACGGGTATCATGTCTGCAAGTCTAGCACTAGAGCGTACAAGAGTCGCGATGCGCGCGAGAATGATTGTCCGTCTTTTTCTAACTGTTCGTTCTAGAAAGAGACAGTATCTCACGGGCGACGCGACTCTAGTGTTTTGTATCCGTCTAATGCCTGCCAAAGACCAGGTCAATTTATGATTGCACGCCATTCGCAGCGATAGCTAATTTCTATTTGAATGCTTGCATTGCAATGCATTGTTAAATCGAATTATGTTGAGGACTAGCATTCATAACAGAAGTCGGTGCCAATTTAGAAATGTAAATAAAATCAGTTTTATTATCTGGGCAAACTGCCAAGTTTTTACCTGCAAATTGGATTGAACTTGGCCAGCAATAGGCAATAACCATTACAAGATATACAAGCTTTGAGCGAAATTAAAGGACCTAGTAGTATTAATTTTTGTACCTATAGGTATTAAAGTTATCTCTAAATTGCTTGATACAGTTTTGTATTAAAAATGTGGCTAAAATCTAACCATAAATTAGTTTTTTTTTAAAGAATGTTGGAAGTTTATCTAATCTATCGGAAATTGTTACTTATAAATCGCTATTATAGCGCAAATGGTCTTCGTTACCGTAGGAGGTCTAATCGAGTATTCAGACAATCATTTCAACATAAACATTAGTACCTACAACCGTACCGACTTGTATTTCAGAACCGTACAGACTTGTTTTGTAACTAAGTAACAACCCAACAATAATAAATGTACACATATTACATACATACATCCATAAATCACGTCCTTATATCCCTTATCGGGTAGACAGAGCCTAGGGTAACAAGACCCTTAGGGCCACGCTTAGCATGTTTGTGGACGCATAGGTGGAAGTGGAAGGGGAATCAAAATAGTGATGGGTTGCTAGCCGCATCGCCTATAACATGATTCCTAGGATTTTCGCCCATTCCCTCGGTGGGCTTTTACCATCTGCGCGGGAAGAGAAGCAACTGGTACCTACATTCTATGTTTTTTTTTGCTCCCAGACCAGTGTGGAAGTTAACAATAAATTAAATGTACTTAACTAAAATACCTACTCACATTAAATATTCATTTGGTAAAGACTGACGTATTCCTTTGAGGTTTCCTGCCCTAAAGCCCAGACTATCAGGGGTCATAAAATAATTCATAGTCCCGGGTCCCAGACGTCGCAGGTCCAATTTACACAGGCATGAACCCGGGGCCTAAATAATTTTAAATCCTTGCCTCGGGCGCGACGCGGTGAGGGCACAACAGCTCTAATTAACTGTACGAGTACTGGTATGCCTTACCTAAACTAGCTGTTTCGCGCAACTTATAATCTGTTATCTTAAAATGGCGCGCTTTATGTTCCAAGATATTGTGTGAGATAGAAAGTCGTGTATAGATAGGTAGTTCCTTCCACGAAGACACGTGGATTTAACATAATTATCCTTTAACGTCATGGTAATAAGAACCACGGTGGGTGACATCGTAAATAACAGCTACCATACTATCCATTCTCAATTATTTGTCTCCTTGCCATATAGCATCAAAAACGTCCTAATATTATGTTATCATGAACAAAAACGAAGCTGACAGAGAAAGAGAAGGGTAGCAGTATATTAGAATGACCAAGGAAAATACAAGTATTGCTGATATTTTATAGAATTGAGTTCCATATCTATAAGATTTATTTGTGGTCACAGAGTAGCAAGGTTTAAGTTTTGATTAAAATAATGCATAACTACACGACATCAATGGCAATCAATTGTAACGCTTAATTAAAGACTTCTGAATTATGCACGTGTATAGTCGGGGTAAGAAAAGATTCGTCGTTTTTCGACTCTATTTGTTTGACATTAAGATTCACAGATTTACCTTTTCTTACCCCGGCTATACATCGAGCAATCTATATCACAATTTTCTGCGTTACGCTATTCGTTCCGATCTCGACGTAGTCTTGGGACTTGTATAAGATCTAGGTTGTAGTGAAAGTATGACGGCAGGCAGACAGTCGGGCGCCGGAGTCGTCGCTCGTGCCAAGATGATGCCATAACGCCTACGCCTATATTAAATAAGGGCTAGACATCGAAATATCTAACTGGCGCTATCATAAACATCAATTAATATTAAAATATTTCATTCGTATTGATTTTCCGTGCTAGGTTCTGAAAATGAAGTTGAGTATCCATCAAAGTTATTCCCGTTTGCCCTTTATTAGAAATGGAATAGTATGTTCATCTCGAGCGAAAAAAGCGTAGCAGTGAAGTTATAAAGAACTCTGACTACAGGATAATACAAGTTCACCTTGATGGGGGACATATGTTTTAGTAACCGGCAATCATAGTTAGCTAGCTATGTTTATTTACTGATGTTTGATATTTGTCACTACATATAAACACAAGCATACTTAGGTACTTTAAATGAAAAATTTACGTGGACCGTCAAATTTTGTTCAGTTTCGGACACATTTTATAATTATGTAATTCTCACAATGGCCTCATAATTCGCTGTGTCAAGTGGTGCGTTACTAAGCTAAATTGGTTATTAATGGGGTAAAATTTGAATGAAAATGAAGTGGGCAGCGGGCGCCTGGCAAATCGTTACCGGAGGGGCAGAGTTGAGTTTCCGAGGATGACTCGCGACCCATATTTCCGAATTGTTAGCGTACAAGAACGGACCGCCCCTGACACATTGACTTACATTTGAAAAGGCTGAATCGGTGCTTGCCATTCAAACGTCCCCGTTTCAATAGGTACGAGTAAATATCGAATGATTCAAACGTAACTCTGCTAACATAAAAGTCGTCATCTAAATGTGTTTGTAATTCTAAATACTCGAAAGGGGTGCGTATTTTGATCACATTTCTTTTTTAGTCCTATTATCGGGAGTCCTAAAATGTTTCTCATAACATTTTACTTGCAACATAGTGATTACTCTTCATATTTTTTTAAATAATAACGATCGAAGCTCATAGTCATCGGAACTCGTAATATCACTAACCATACACCATGTTTATACTAACATTTGTTTTCATACATTTTTTTATAGACACGATCGAAACTCCTAATCATTTGAATTCATAAAATATATTTTCGTATATTTCTTAATTACAAAAAGCATGCGAGCGACCAAGGCTATACGGGGCAAATCCTACTCGGATAGGTTGTTTAAGAAAATTATTATAAATTCACCGTTCAAAAAAAAAAACCTAGTTGAGTTCAAAATATTCTTGGTAGTGTTATTATGAATAAGAAAATTATGATAAATGTCTTTTATAAGTTCCTATCATTATGAACAAGAAAATTATGACAAATGTCTGTTATGAGTTCCGATGATAGTAATACTTAACAATTTATGAACAATAAAAGTACCTACTTATGAGAAAAAAAAATTAAATGAATACAAATCGGTAGTAGAAATAAGAATAAGATGAATTTTATGTGAGCCAATATGGACCCGCTCGAAAGTAATATAAAACAAGTACTTCAAAAACATTTCCACTCAAATTTATCCACATCTTAAAGAATTTTGTCTCCTAAAATTAGAGAAATCGAATAATATTATGAGAGGCGCTGAGATAAAATTTGTGAAACGTTACGCAAATCTCAAACCCTGAGTGTCTACCGAGTTTTTCGTGGAAAAGTTTTAATCACGTTCCAGTTGCCGCCTTACGTGTTACACGAATTCGTGCCGTAAGTCTTAAATCTTGTAAAGAATTTATTTGGTTTTCTGATCAAATTCTGTAATTTGTCCGTTGCTTTTTAACCGACTTCAAAAAAAGGAATTGGTTCTCAATTTGTCGGGATGTTTTTTATCTTGATACGACGAGCGACTTAACATCTATACTATAGCGAATGTTTGCTAAGATTCGTCCTTCAGACGTTTCACGTTGGTATGTAAGCTGAATTCTAAGTCTATGATATAAGCCGGGGAGGAGGGAGATGCGCGCGCACCCTCTTCGATCCGTAATTTTCGTTATTTGAATGAACCGACCGGTCACTCACTAAATCGTCCGCCTCACACCGTCACGTGGCCGTAACAGTGCGATTATTAATGAAACATTTTTCGTTTACCTTTCCTTCAAGGGTACTAATTCATACGTCATTTCTGCGATAGTTCTAATGATTTCATATTGACATCTTTGTCACTTTGTATCGCTTCGGTGCGTAATAAATATCAAATCAATTTGTCGTATACAAGCAGTCATTATTAACATCAATATAAGTATTAGGCATTTGGGATTATTTTAGGTTTCGATCGGTTCTACTTTTTCTGTCTCTTCTCTTGCTTAATACTTATGTTAACTGGAAGAGATCCCTTTTAGGGATAAGTTCGCCTTTGTTCATTTGTGTTGTCCTGTATTCATCTTTTTCTTGTGTTTTAGGTAAAATAAAGATTTATCCATATATACATAAGTCTTTATTTAGCGCATTGTAGAGAATGAAATGCAGACCCGGAACACAAGGTAATATTTAAACAATTTAACGATTTAGCATTCCTTTGTTGACATACTTTTCGTTGTTTACTTTACATAATGTCAATAGAGAGTTTTCCTGACGAATAACATTAAAACAACCTGACGGTAACTGGGAGTGTGCCCGCCTCAAAGCGCGGTCGAGGAATTTAATAACGAATAAACCCGATAAAAATTATACGGACCTGATTAAATGTCGCTTATCCGGTTCAGACTCGTGGTGTAGTTAAAATACTAATCGTTTATGAGACACGTTATTATCTACTAATGATTATCGAGATAAAACGTTTGGTACCTACTTTGCGCTATTAACAAAATATTAGACAAAGGTTTTGGATTTTAGTTTGATAATTTTGTGGGCGTCAACTCACGCGTTATCAACTTATATTATCTAAGTACTTACAAGTATTTTGTATGGGCATATTGTAGTGTTGACATTTTGTAAAATGTTAAAACCTAATAGAGCATCGCCTTCCAAAAAACGACAAAGTCAAGAAATCAAGCGGCAATGCGTATAGGTACAAAGGCCTGTTGTCTTCGTTGACTTGCTAATTTCCATTACAATGGTTTTCCCGGCGTTTAATGTAGTTAATAAAGAACTGTGTTTAATCAACGCATGTGAAAATTAAGATTTTCGTTAACACGCGACGTTCTTCTCATTAGGGTTATTAAGTATTAAACCTATCCAAACGATTTCGTTCTTTAGTTAAATTCATAGGATCAATTGAAGTATTTTTTTTTGGAAACCAAACTCGCCACTACTCTCATGAAAACGTCGTGCCCATCCCCAGTAGCATGACGTACCTAAATAATCTGTATTATTATGATTGTTAACACAAGCGTTAATAACAGGGAGTATCCGATAATAGACGGTTCTATAAACAAAGTTAAGGCGGTTGCTCTTCCATACAAACCTTCCGTGCAGCTGCATTTCGTCCACAGGCTTAATTTCAATGCGGTTTTTTGAGGATAGTTAGCTATGGATATATTGTCTGCGCAAATTACAAAACAGAGTGCATTTATCATACCTAAATTGCAGTATGATGCAGTAAATTTCGATGCATTTTACAATAGTGTGAGTAGCTAGTGTCAAATAAAACATGTTGTAAAAACCAATCGGCTATTTCGAGCTGTCACGTGACCTCCAATCTGGCTCAGTGGTCGTGACTTAAAGAACTGAATAGTTAGTAACCAAGTTCAAATCTCGAGGCCGTGACCGATTCTTTTTTAATTTTATAAACATTGTTTTAATAACTTACTTACTTAGTAATACTATCTCGATGAGATGTAGAAAACTTTATGGTAAATTCAATATTTTTCTTGTCAAATCAAACCAAAGAAAGTACTACCTAAGTGGTTTTTAAACAACCACAAGCTTACCCTAGTTAGATTTTACTGTTTACGATAAATGGTCTATACCATCAATTAGTTGAAAATAAAATATACACTTGTGATGGTAAACTTATTCTAGCCAAGTTTTTTTTTTAAACTAACACATAGTTTCGTATTTTTTTTTGTATAACCTTGTAGCAGTGAGGCATCGCCAATTTGAATGGTTTAGCGGGTGGCATTGCCAGTCCTAAACTTGGCAAAGCTTTCATGCCTAGTAAGTTCTCTAGTATTAGGATCACACGTGCTTATTAATTTGGCATAGATGGTGGCGCCCCCCAGTCATATTGCCGCCTTATAAACACGTTTTGCCTTATATATTTAAAAAAAAGTACTCGACCACAGCAAGTTAAAAATAAAAAAGGCTTCCAGTTAATTTTGCTCTAATGCTTCTCACGAGAATCGAACCCTAACCCTCTGCATCAAATCACGGCCATATACCACGGCAATGATTCGTGAAATCCGACAAGTGCTAAATACAAAATAGGCCGAGTAAATAGGTTTTCTCAATTGCAGAACAATTAAAAAAAAACATGCGAGTCAAAAACCTGGCTGGTTAGACAGGTAATAAAAAAAACAATGATATGAATTGTCATAAACTAATGGTGATGTAGTGATTATATTCTCTTTGCTTAAAATAAAAATAATCTATTCATTTTATTCGTAATCAATTGAAGTCAAAGGAAGGAAGTAAAAGACGTTACAAGCTACGATATTGGACGCAGCGTAGACATTTATTTGTACGTACACGTACAGATATGTACTTATCAATTAATCATAATAAATTTTTGTAAGATACAACATTCCAACGTTTGTGTGATTGATACAAATTATTTTTGTAAACGCAATTGAAGTGCTCAGTCCCGGTGTCTGCATGTAATCAAATCTTGCAAGTGAATTTTGACCCATTTCTAATTGATCACATTGACGTGAAATCTGGCATAAGTCTGATGACAATACAGTAATCTTGAAGTGAAATTCTGGTGACCCAGCCAGGGTCGCTTCCGCAGTTGGAAACTCATCAACAGAAAGAGTAACAACTAACCATACTCTTAGAACTTAGAGGAATCTTTAGTGCTCGAATCGAACTTGCTATTGACCAGCTTTTTTAGGGTTCCGTACCCAAAGGGTGAAAACGGGACTCTATTACTAAGATTCCACTGTCCGTCTGTATGTGTATATGTTTGTCTGTCCGTCTGTGTGTCACCAAGCTGTATCTCGTGAACCGTGATAAAGGAAATTTTCACAGATGATGTATTTCTGTGGCCGCTATACAGATACTAAAACAGAATATTTTTGTCAATCTGTCTATGTAAGTAACCAATGGAGGAGCTTATGTATTACTAAGTTCACGCTGTATCGTGGTTTATTTTATGGCCACATTGTTCAAATCCGTCCGTCTATATCTGTCTATCTGTCCGTCTGTCCTAGCTTTATAGCTTTTTTACCCATATTACGTAGCTATATTTTCTTCATTTAGGAGCCACTGTCCGTCTGTCTGTCCGTCTGTCTGTCTGTCTGTCACCAAGATGTATCTTATGAACCGTGATATGGCTATCAGCTATCATGATTGTCTGGCGACAGTTCACAAATGACGTTTCTCTGTTGCCGCTCTAACATCAAATACTAAACACTAACTGATAGTTTTTGTCTGTCTAAGCATGTAAGTAACCGATATAAAATGACCTCACACAGCCTACAATTTGCTTAGTTGGCAGGGCTTTGCTAACACTGAATTTTATATTTACTTGCCGAATTTGGACGAAACCCTTGGTACGAGAGTCCGACTCGCACTTGGCCAGGTTTTGGTGTTCGGAACACAAAGGAGCTTATCTATTACCAAGTTCACGCTGTATCGTGGTTTATTTTATGGCCACATTGTTCAAATCCGTCCGTCTATCTGTCCGTTTGTTTAACTATAGCTTTTTTACCCGTATTAGGTAGCTATCTTCTACTCCCTTTCATGCTGGTCTGGAAGTAAAGAAAAAACATAGAATGTACCAGTTGCTTCTCTTCCCGCGTTGATGGTAAATGCAAAAATATTAGGAATCAAATTATACGCGATAGGGCAATCCATCACTATTTTGATTCCGCTTTCCACCTACACGCCCACAATCATGCTTGTTCTTGGTGGCTTTAAGGTGTTATCTTAGGCTCTGTCTACCCCGTAAGGGATATAGACGTGATTTGTGTATGAATGTATATTTTACGTCCGAATCGGCGAACGCAAGTCAAAATGATAATTAAAAACTACGTATGTACATTGAAAGGTATAAGAGAGGTGAAATAAACACACATGACTGTATTGTCTGATTTTTTTAGGGTTTCTTACGTCATAATAGAAAAAAGGAACCATTGTTAGAAGCACATATATTTTGTAGGTCCGTCCGTTTGTCGGCCTATCTTTCCGTCTGTCCAGTCTTCTGGGCCATTTTGCGACAGTTTATTTATCAGTGGCTTTTATATTTTTAGCTTTTTTATGTTTAGATACTTCTGTTTTTTAACTTCTTTTGTGATAAATAAAAAAAATCTTTAAATATTTCTGACTGTCTGTCTTTTTGTCTGTGCGTCCGATCATCCATCCGGCAGTCCATCCATCCGTACGTCTATCTGTCTGCCTGCCTGTCTGTATGTATGTATGTATGTATGTCTGTCTGTCAGTTTGTTTGTTTGTCCAACTATCAATCCGGCGGTCCATCCGTTGGTTTGTCTGTCTGTTTGTCTATGCTTCCGACCATCCGTCCGTCCGTCCGTCCGTCCGTCCGTCTGCTTGTTAATCTGTACGTCCAATCATCCGTCCGTTTGTCTTCTGTTTGTCCGTCTGCCTGTTGCTAATAGTATGATTATAAAATAAAGTCATCTGCCGCGTCGTTTTGTCTGTCTGTGTGTTTTTTACGATAAACTCAAAACTTTTGGACGGATTTTCATGCGGTTTTCAATAATAAATTTCAATTGTTTTATTTTTATTTTGCGAGTGAGATAGCATTCAATTGGTCTATGTTAATCATCTTAACTAGTATACCATGTGCAAAACAAGTATTTTTGTATCCAGAAAACGTTTGAATTGAGTTTAATTCTTAGTGAAATATAGCAAGCCTAAAAAATATCTATTTATCCTGTTGTTGTACTGACTGTACGTTAATTTTTCAGATTCACATTGGATTCGGAAGGTAATTTTTGTGCATTAACAGGAAATAAGTGAATCATACATCCATTGGACGCGAGATTTTACTTGCTATTATTGTGCAAGAAGAGCAAGAACTTTACTGCTGGTGTGATGACAAAAAAATTGGTTGGGTCTAAAAACACTGATTTTTATTGATGTAATTTGTAATAACGTTACGAGGTAAAAACCTCGTTATGCTTTACTGAGTATGTATGTATACATATCTATATATGCACAGGAAACCCAAAAACTGTCATAGAAAAACCTAAGAAAGTCTTAATTACAGTATTGGGAAGTAAAATTCTCGATTTAATCGATATGGTCTGTTTTTGTTTCATCCAAACTATCAATATAATGTTCTTACATGCTGGTCTGGGAGTAAAGAAAGCGTAGAATGTACCAGTTGCTTCTCTTCCCGCGCAGATGGTAAAAGCCCATCGAGGAAATGGGCGAAAATCTTAGGAATCATGTTATAGGCGATGTGGCTAGCAATCCATCACTATTTTGATTCCTCTCTTCCATCTATACGCTCAAAATCACGCTAAATGTGGCCTTTAGGTCTTGTTACCTTAGGCTCTGTCTACCCCGTAAAGGATAAAGACGTGATATGTATGTATGTATGTATGTATCCATAGTGCGGTGTTGCAAAATTTTGTAACCCCTATTTCCACTCTAATTGGTTAATTACTTTATGTTACTAGGGAAATTATCAAGACCGTGAATTTCCAGATGTCCAACAGCGGAGATTTGTCAACCCTGTTCTGAAGACTTGAAGACTTTTAGTCCGTCTTTCATGTTCCCATTACCTATGATCGGTAGAAAGAAGGAAAAGGAAACTGTATGATACAGAATGATATTAATATCACCGTCCAAGTTTTAGGTTGACCTAGGTATCATATGCAACCGTATAGGTATCGTAAGTCGCGGGTTCATGGTGGATGCAAGCCACTTCCAACCGAGGTAACTGGAGTTCTATGGGCGGTATCTGAAGGCCTATATCCAACAGTGGACGTCACACACCTGATATGATGAGGATGATAATGATGACAGGTATCATTTAATGATACCATTTGCAATATTTTAACACCAAACTTAAAAATAATGCTTGTATTCGTCGTGTTGTTTCTTTTGACGGTGATAAAAAAGTCAGCCTATATAATTCTAAGTACCTAGTAATATAAGTTATGATTGTTCTTGTATGCATGTAAAAAAATATTTTTTGTGAACAATAAATAAGTGGCAAATTTCCATTACATGCAATTCAGTTATGAATTGAGTAGGTATGTTGCGTCATCTACAAACTACAATTTCGTGACATCCTTTGATAAGTTAATAAATATTTTGAGTTTCGTATCGAGATACTCGTGTATTTGGAAAGGCTTGTATTTTTCGTCTTATTTTCTTAGGTGATAACTACACTGTATAGGTATACTACACAAGGAATAAAGACGTGTTTTATGTGTGTATGTACAGTCAGCGTTATATAGTAAGTAGAAGTCAAGACCTTCATTTACTTGGAAACACCCAAAATGGTCATTAACAGTGACTCAACCAAAGCGGTCAAATTGTTCGGGACACCCATCGTGCACAAATATACTGGAGCACGCACATCGCCAAATACTTAGTAATATTCAAGCCAACATTAGTACCGTAACATCCAAACCGCCACTGGTAGCGTAGTAGTAGTAGCCAAAGTATCCAAAAGTATGGAACACACTAGAAAACTGAGCTTTATTTTAAATGGTATAAGATTTAATCTCGTGTCAAGTGAAAAATAAATAAACACGTCATAAGATTTAATATGGCCTGACGTGTTTTTGATTCTAGCGAAGCTCATCTCTTGACGTTGACAATCACCGAGAAGAGTACTAACTTGTCAGTGATCGTCTCATCTCTTTCATTTGGAGCCTGACGCCTGGTATAGAAAACATCTAATCATTACAATATATTATGTTCTTGACTTTGAAGTGTGTAGTTATGTCAATGTTTCCTTTTAAATATCCTGATAACAATGGCCTGAATTTTGCCAATATGATTGATTACATACATCATAAAAGAGTTTTCATTTAAAAAAGTATTAACTTTTATTTAAAAATATCGAGGTTTTTTTAAACTATCAGTGCTTTGCTAAATCAACCCTTATGTGCGCATACCACGTGTTGCGTGGCGTATTGGCCTAGCTATTGTGGGATCTTATCTAACGCCTATAATAAACTAGACGGTCAGGATTTGAACTGCAAACTAGCTGCAAATCGACTGTGCAGTTTGTTTGCAGTCTACCACCTAATTTGTCCACCCAGAAAACCACTGAAATTTCAATACCCAGAAAAAGGAGCTCCGCCCAGGAGCGGAGCTCTGTCAAAAACCAGGTGGCCAAACTGCAGGTGGATCATGGTTACAGACCGAAAAAAATATCTAGAGAGTTTCGTAGTTTAGCACGTCTCTGTTCCCTGTTTCACTGGTCGACGCGCGTATTGCAGGCGCTATTGCTGCACGACGCTATCTAAATTCTATGTCATTGTTATGCACACGATTTGTGCCTAAATGTATGACGCTTTTCTCCTGGGCCTACTCTATATTATGGACTACTAGTTGTGCCATTAGGAATTTCACTCCACCGTAAGATTGACGGCGGGGTTCCTCTTTCTATTCGGTTTGCCCTTCGGGCATTTGAAGATGCCTAATGAACCTAACCTAATTTTACTATCTCTAATGAGAATTTTTATTTTTATAAGCCCGAAATTCCTATTGACACAACCAGTTGTGCATATAGAGTTGGTCCATGCGCTGATATAATTCGCGTCGAGCTGCAATTTTTATTTTTCGCGTGTGGACTAGACACCGCGAGAATCTCCTTTATCCCACTGTTGGTAACGCTACTCAAAACCATCGATGGATGAAGTTCGACTTTTGTGGAAGTAAGTATCAGTAAGTAAAAGTGAGTTCAGATGGATTCAATTTGTTTTGGAGTTGTCATTATTTATTTGTCATACCTACCTATTGCAAAGTCATCATAATTATCTAACATTATTTTTCCTTTTATGCGATGTACCATGAATTAGTGATATGAATTATGATGACACAACATAAAAAGGCAGGTCGCAACTCCGGAACAAATATCTAACCGAAAACCACCTGTCTAGCTCACCTGGGTGGACCACTGACAATTTTTCTTGCCAATGGTCCACTTCAGTACACCTAGGTGAACCATGGGCACTTTTTGGACCATGGCACATAGTCATATTTGCCCGTGGTTCACCTAGGTGTTCTGAGGTGGAACATCGGCAAGAAAATGTGCCCGTGGTCCACCCAGGTGAACTAGGCAGGTGGCCCACGACCGATGACTATCGAAATCCCTAGCCAAAAAGCAGTCAGACGTAGTCCCTACGCGCTATGCGTTATTATTTAATTTCCTATATGTGATCCTATACTCCAATGCATTTTGGTGAAAGGAAGATGATGTCTCTACGTGTGAGCGAATATCAGATATGAATCGCGGGTTCCTACATACTAAATACTCAAAGACATTTCAAGATACTAGCAATGACGGCATATAAATTCGCCGCTAGAGGCGCTATTGTAACTTGAGGTATTATAAATAAACGTAAAATTAGTACTACCTACAAGTTGCATATTCCGGCTTTACTTTACATTGTTTCCGAATATTTTCGCAGACATACGACAGGTTTATTAAAATGTTAAAAGAAAAGCTATGAAAAGTAGGAGCCAAACTAAGAAGGCAAATAAAATGACAGCTAATTTAGAGGATAAACGGGACTGTGCAACACTGTGGGTAATAAATAGCTTGCTATTAAAGATAAATTAAAAGAAATCCTGAATAATCTGATATGATATACCTTACTCTACAGTGGCGCCAACTAGTGAGTACAAATACGATAGCCCTCTATCTAACAAAGTACAAAAAAATACTCCCTAATATTCAAAAAGGGTTGAAGGTGGCATTGATTCACATGTTTGCATCTGCTAGACTCATATATAATATTATTCTGTATTTGTAACTAGCCGAGCAGGCAAAAATATTCCGCCTTAAAGTCAGTTTTTGTCAGAGATGGCGCTGCATACGAAAAATTAAAGAGTTTTTTTTTTGTGCATTTTTCATATTTATGATAAGATATTTGGCTATTCGAGGAAGAGAGAAAGCTAACAAATCAAAAATCATAAAAATCCGTGCAGCCATTCCAAAGTTATAAATGGTTGAAATAATACGATTTAAGTTTTGTACGTATAGATTTGTAAAATTTCTGGTAAAAGTAAAGTTGATATAAAAACGTAAATATAACGTGAAAAATTACGCTAACAGCTATGCAAGGTGTTGCAATATTTTTCCGCCAGTTGCCGCCTATTTGCATGTGTGTGTAAGACTAGTATCTGTATAGGGCCGTTAGTGACACCAGCGTTTGTGCAGCTATTCTCCGAATTGGTGCATTGTTACCTTCTGAGTGTAGTCTCAAAAAATCGGCCGTATTAAACTGTGTGCGCAAATCAATTGATAATCTATAAGTGTTCTAAGAATTTTCTAAAAACTACAAAAAACACACATCATTGATTACAGCGCCATCTAACGGGACTTCTTCAATGAGCTAACGCGAGCATCCGCCTTAAGCATGTTAAAGTAATCAAGCCCCTCGAAACGAGCGATCATTGAAGCTGACATTTCGGGGTTGTTTTCGTTTCCAGCCAGTTACTGCCGTGGGCGCACCCGTAGGTTACTGTAGAACTTGTTTATCTAAGAACCTTTCTTTTGGCCCACTCACTTCTGTAACCAAGCGACTGTCGACACTAATAATAGAATCTGTAAATGATGCTTACATTCAATTTTCTGGCTTTTATGAAAGTAAGAAGACATTTATTCCTTTTTGCAAGACACACAAATATAAGAGAATATTTACACAATTTTATCAAAAAAAAAAACACAGACATGAAAAATAGATCATCAGCGTTGTGTTTGTCTTCGCAAAAGTGAAACGGTCGCTGGCTCAGCATTACGCTGAGGTGTTAGACACTTGCAGCACTGATTTTCAGCCAGAGCCGTCTGTGACTCACGAAACGATACACAAATAAAATATACTACATAATCCATAAACTATTACATGAACAAAGTAATAAATAGATAGAACCCGACTTATGTGTAACTAAAAAAAAATACATACATTATTTGCCTAAATAGTTTATAATAAACAAAAAAATTAAAAAGGAGGGAAAACTACATAGAAACGTGCTGCTTGTTTACATTTGCAGTGAAGTCTGTATATAGCTGGCTTTCCTGGCTGACTGACCGATTTGCTCCGCTTTGTATTGATCCTGTTTTGTGCCGCTGGTTGCAATTTTAATCCCTGGCCAATCTAGGACAGGACAAATATATGTGCTGTCTGGTTTCTGTCAGTAGTATCTGGTGCGTCCAGAACACAGCTCTGTTTAGTTTTGGGTCCGACACCATGTAAGATGTCCTCAGATAATTAACTAATTAAACCAGAAAATAACCAATCAAAACTTAAAGTCGTGAAACAATGAAGGCTTATTATACTAGGAGCATACTAATAACAAGATACACCATAAGGGTGCAAGTAAATCATTTTTCCCTTGCTTTGTTATTACAAGTTGATCATAATTAAATACTTTTCCAAAGTTTATGGACATGGGCTCGCGTTTCAACATTATCATATCAGCTTTTACCACGCAGACGAGAAAGAAGGCTTATATTTTTCTTTTCGCGCAATTCATTAAAAACGTTCAACGGTGGCGTAGCAAATTTATAATTGCTTCTAATAAGCGAAGCGGAACATAATTTAACGTCTAATCTGCGCTATTGTCGTGACAGAATTTGTCGAGTCTGCCGCGCGATGATACGACGCGGCGCGAGTAAACGCATTTTGCCACCGACCGGCCGAAGCTCATTAAATTAAATTAGAAAATGGACTCGGGCACTCGCATCCACGGTAGCTGTTGTCGGTTCAGTACTAACTCCAAGCAATTCGCGACGAGTTCAGTTGCATTTTTATATACTTTACGACCTGTGATTCTGTAAAGTACCGTCTTAGCCGTAAGGGCACACGGGGCCAGGGCGCAATATCAATACATTCGCGATTCGTTCTCACAGAACCCCAAATTTATTGCTACCCGAGGTATGTTGATGAAGTAGAACTAGGCAGTAGGCTTACGCTGTGCGTAGGGCACATCCACCAGAGTTGGCGAAGAAGCAGTTGCAGCAGTAAAAGTTGAAGAATAAGGTTTGCGATGAAAAATCTACCAATATTAATGAAAGCGACTCTAGGAAAATTAAGTAGGGGAGACCGAGGCGAGTTGAGACAAAGGTGAGTTTATACAAAGCCTTTTTCTCTGCACCTATGACAGTTAGCGAGATCACAACTTCACACAAACTGTGGAGTGTAGAAAGAGCAACGAATTAGCGAAGTTACCAGCCCGATAAACTGTCACAGTTCAGAGATATCGGCTTTGTATCAACTCACCTTCTGTCTCAACTCTCCTCGGTCTCCCCTAATCCTATTGGAGATTTCCTCTCACACCGCTTCACTTAAACTATAAATATACC
This sequence comes from Pandemis corylana, assembly GCA_949127965.1. Taxonomy (NCBI): domain Eukaryota; kingdom Metazoa; phylum Arthropoda; class Insecta; order Lepidoptera; family Tortricidae; genus Pandemis; species Pandemis corylana. The sequence continues at coordinate 5,677,315 of OX421866.1, read as the reverse complement.
AGAAGAGAGCCAGACTAAGGCCCTTGATCAGGGAAGAGCAAGCTGGTTTTCCGGCGCCCTTTGATCGACAGCCATCGGCATCAAGTTTTTCACGCCCTTTGCTATGCCCCTAACTATCTGGCGGCTAGAGCGGCAGCTTTACTCGCTGTACCTTAGGACTGATTATTGGCCTCAATTATTAAGATATCTCGGAATGCAATTTTTAATCACAATTCACGACCTTTCATAGTATAAGTGTCGTGGCGAAGTTGGCGCTCTGTTAAATTAAAAAGTTCCTCGTGTCGAGAGAAAAAATGGATCTGTTTAACGGAGGACCAAGTTGGCGATACGGCCGGCGGCGCTCCGCTGCTTATTTGGAACTTCTTCGAGGAGAATCGGAGTACAGACGTGCAAAATCCGACCATTAGTTTAGAAAACCTATGGCACTCCCCGCTCCCCCTGTAATATAATAAAGTGTCATAGATTTCTACCAATGCCAGATCGGTAATTCTGAGGGCTGATTTTTTAAAGAACTACATTTGAAAGTATCATTCGAAAGTGGTAATAATCCCCCACGCATTAATCGAATAATAATCATATGTGATAGAAAAAAAAAACAATATTGGAAAGATTCTTCAAACTGCTATATCGATTTTTACCAAACATGGCTAAGAACCACCGCAAGGAAACTGGTTTTCTAATGAAAAAATCCGCATTGAAATCGGTCCTTCCGCTTGAGACCTACGATGCCACAGACAGATACACACACACACACACACACAGAGAGAGAGAGAGACGGACAGACACACAGAGAGACATCGACGTCAAACTTATCTCTCCCCTATTTTTGCGTCGGGGGTTAAAAATCTGCGTTTTGCTACAAAACTATGGTTCAAATTATTTTGGATACTTGGCTAGATTAATCAGTGTTGTATTGTAATCTGCTTCTACTGAAAGTATTTTAATTCTAGCAAAATTTTTGGCCTTTTTTGTACTGGCCCCATTACACTTTTTCACTCAGAAATGAAACTAAGAGTTTACAAAAAGATTTCAACATTTTATTCACATAAATACCCCGATATCCTAAATACAAAATCGACTCTGTAAGAAAAAAGAGAAAATCATTTTTGCCCATTAAGTCTGATGAACATTAGATCCATAAAAAAACTAAAAGACCATATTCTTTACATGCATCGCATGTTAATCTCAGGTTGATATAAAAATAGCTCTCATATATAAAACCGATACCTATTACGGTACAGGCGGCAACAGTCTGTAACTGAAATTTCGTGTGTTCCTTATCACGGTGTAACAAGGTTCACGAATGGCCAGTTAGCAGTACATGGCGACTGTATTTGGGATACTCAATGTTATTAAAGACGTAGGCGCTGCCCTTTGCTATATTTATTTATTCTTAGCCTTTAGTACCTATCTAGTAATAGCTTAGCTTCATCCTCGGTAAAATCGGTTTATAAGGATAATAGTATCTCTATTAATTCTAAGAATAACTTTCCTTTCTATATTCGTACAAAATTGAGTGTTTAAATCTAATAGCATTTATAATTGGTCAAGAAACATTGGTCTTGCTAAGAAGAAAATGGGTTTTAACCACAACATTAAAGCAATATATAATAACTACGAACGAAGTAGGTAGGTACAGTCGGCGTCAAAAATAGCTAATGTAATGTAATGTAATGTAAGGTAATGTGGTGCGAAAGATCTTGATTAAATTGATAATGGAATAGTTTTATGGTACGAGAGCTGAACTAAGTTTTAAAGTACTTTAAAAAGAAACCAAATTAAATTCTACCATACCAGTTCTATTTATTCCGGGATAAGTTAAGATAATCTTCGGATATAATTTTACCGAAGATCAAATGATAAGATCCGTCCAATGTAAATAGGTCGCAAGTTATCGTTGATTTTAAAAGGTATGATTGATTATTTCCTCTTTGTAATAGTCTATTGACTTTCGTGTTTGTATGTATCTTATTAGCTGTGTTAAGTAAAAATCGAACGAAAATAATAATAGCTATAATACAATTTTAATTGTGATTTTTAATCTTGGATTAGTATTGGGTCCATGTGTTAAGGGGCGAGGCTGCGCGCGCAGGCTACGCCGTAGCAGCTACGAGCCTCAGTCGCGCCGTGCTACGAGACCGGACCGTGTCGGCCGCTACGCCGCTCTGACCTCACATCCTATGTGACATAAGATTTTCTTCCCCCCTGTCAGTGTAGTGACCTTGTTTTTACAAAGAAAATTTAGAAGAACCCGAAGGATCGCAAGGTATTATACCTAGTTTGATGTTGTTATAGAAGCCTTATCGAATTGATGTTGCTGCATTTTAATGTCGTTATGTGTTTGCGCGCCACTCGTACTCGCCTAACCGTTGATTCCGAACGATTATTTGCGAAAGTTTTAATTTTAGCGAGTGCTCCATTGTTATTTTGTTACGCAGTATTTAATAACGCCTACGGCAGGCCGGGAATGTCACGTTTCATCAGTAAACGCCCCCGGAACTTAATGATCTCTGAAATGTGAATTCTATTTATATGTCACGTATTCTGGAACCCTGCCGTGTACGGAATTCAATTGATACAAATTCTATGAAGAGGAATAATACGCCTACAATTCGCCTGTGGGCGATGGCTTGTGAATATTTTTCGGTATGACGTAAGACACATTTTTCTTGACACAATAGAAAGGAAGAATTTTTCAAAAAAATTAAAATATTTCGAAAGCATCTTCTTTGATTGTACCTACTTATTTTTCCAGATAATTTTTAATTTTAAGTCCTAGACATTATTGAACTACAGGTGGCCATTGTTTGGCCTAAATCTGCAGGGATACATATAAGAATTGTATATTTTAAATTCAGTACCGAGTTTCGTAATGTTTGCAACGAGTAATTTTCAAAGGCAACTTTGCAATAATAAATGCTTTTGTATAAAAGGAAGATCCTTCCTTTTTTTTAAACAAACGAGGGAGGATATTAACTGTCTATTATTAGCTAGGAATTACTCAGAACTCTGTTCAAAGATTTCGTCTCCTCGTGATTCGTTCAGTAAAGCCAATGGGGTAGGTTAGACGTAAGACCTTTTAAGCTAGGGATTGTTAAAGTGGACAGGTTGTGGCCATTATTTCGCAGGAGTAAAGGCCTTTTTGGGGTTCCGTAGTCAAGAAGGAACCCTTATAGTTTCGCCTAATATTTATGTAACGTGTTTAGTTAGAAATAAATGTTTTTTTTTGGATACTTGCACATTAAACATTTTTGCGCTTAAACCCTATTTTAGCGGCTGTCTGTTACGATTCAAAAGATAGAGCCGCCACTAAATAGACAGACCGACGTGATGGAGTGTTGAAGGGCTATTGATACAGTCTCGTCTTTTATGCACGTCATCTGGGAACTTTGTTTGCAGCGACTTCAAAAAGTATTCTTCTGAGTTAGTTGAAATTGCTCTCTATTTTTAACCAACATCAAAAAAGAGGAGTGTCTCCATTTCTACTGTATAAGTAAGTTTTTTAACCGTGTGTAAGAGGAGACCTGTGCTGACCAGTGGAACGTATATAGGTTGGACATTTGAGGTCGGTCAGTGTTTTCATTTAAAAATAAAAATGTATACATATAAATATAGAGTCTTGTAGTCGTAAACAAGTAAATTAGGTATCTTTTCTCAGTTTGTTTGAGTGTACTTAATGGTTTCGTTGTTCACGCACGACGTATTGCCTTTTTACCCAATTCCCTCGACTAACTCCCCAAACGGTAGAGGGAATATTTGTTTGACAATAGCACACTTGACACCGTTTTTTAGGGTTTTATACCTGAAAAGGAAAAAACCGGAATTATAATTCTTTGTTATACTTCGTTGTCTGTAAATACCTCTGCCTGGAGAAAGAAAAGATAAGTTGGGTTAAGAAAATACCTCTGTATTAAGTTGAAATACATATGGGTGAGCTGTAAAAAATGAATTTTCTAAGTCTGGTCCATTAAAATATACAACCAAAACCAACAGGGTAAGGGTACTTACTCCCCGTTGATAATTAAGAAATTTGCTTAGAAGCCTACTTGCTAAATTCGTGTTGTAAAGGCCTAGCTGACAACACAATTAAGGGTATTATCCGAAAATCATTAATTCCCTTTTCTAGTGACTTAGGTGATGTGAATAAATAATTAGTACTTTTGGTCGATCGAAAAGACAACTTGGTTTTTCATGTCTAAAAAGCTCGAAGTTTGGACTGACGGTTTCTTTAATAATAATTTGTGACCACCTTTCTTTTTATGAAAATTATATTTGCATGAAACATCAGCTACTTAGGCATAAGCTTGAGAGCTCAGTACGTAACATCTATTCTTTCACTTTACATTATCATGAATAATTCCAGTACACATTAAGCTCTATACGCGAGAGTGCCAAAGATGCCAAATTTCTGTCTGAGTAGATATTTATTATTTACAACGAACTAGCACTCGCGTGGAAATTTCACTTAGCCTGAAATATAGGCAGGCAATAAAAGCTACGTTCCAAGTTATCAAGGCGTAAAATGCCGAAGCTTTTGCAACAAGTCCAACAACTTTGTGATATATTGTTCGAATAAATTCTAATGGAAATGTACATTTTATATCCAACTAGAATTGCATTAGTTTTGAAAAATTTCGTTATGCGACCAATACCCTTTACTTTAAGACATACTATTCGTAAGCAATTTACCTATTCTCATCCTCACAGAAGGAAACGCTTTGTCGCGCATTGACGTCATTTGATGAATTGCATGGGATCTTTAGTTTTATTACTTTGTCTAATGAGCATATCTGGAGCGTCATATAGGTAGACTATGTTTCGGATGCCTGGAAGAAATAATATTATCTTCACATCATTCCTAAACGTGAAGTCCACGCCAACCGAATCGCCGGCGCCAGCATGAATAGCTGTCGTAAAACCTAAAGGGTACAACTAGATAGCCACGCTGCCTTACTGCCGCGTAAAACCGTGCGACTCAAAATGGCTTGTTAAATATAATGTGACTTTTGAATTAAAGAAAAGTTTGACCCTTTCGAGAAGGAACGAGCGTTCATTGTTGAGCCTGTACAGCCACTTCTCCGTCACGGCCGGCTCAGGCCCCGTTATATAACTCCGACAGTCTACATTAAATCATCGCGGTGAAATTCGCTAACTTACGGCTCATTTCGGAGTTGTTTCTTTCTTAGCTCATTATTCACGGTTTCGTAAGACTCAAAGGTCAAAGAAATAGAGAGCGAACTTTAGTAATCTGGTTTGATGGTACGCCTTTGACATAAAATACTCGCACACTGAAATACATTAACATTAGTGGTTCGCTATTAAATCCCCTGTGTTCTGTAGCCGTTCTTGCGGTTCTCAATCTCACATATAAAATCGAATACTTATATTTCCTAAATTGCCAACTAAATAGACTAACATTGTCCATTTAGAGGACCAGTGTAGGCCTTTTTATTAGCTAGCGCTCACTAGGGACTCGTGAGCGTTTATTTAGCTCATTTATGTCTTGTATCGCTTGTATAAAAGCGTAACTTGCGCAAGGGGCTCATGAGTACTAAACAATTATTGGTTTTAGAGTGCGGATAGAGTGGATCGAAAATAGGCGAAAGTGTATGAAAGGCCTTTTTTGAAAATGAGTTTTCAATCTCAAAATATACAGCTGATGCTCTATAAAAATCGTTGACAGAAATATAGCAGTGTCTTAGTGAACTCGCCATTGAATAGTGTCAAAAGTCAAAATGCCTACCAGGTTTAACGACAATCTATAGATAATTTTATTGCAAGTGACTACTAGTGTTATAATCGATAACAGTTGTAATGTATAGAGTGAAGTAAGCTCGAAAATATTTAAATGCACCCTGTTTCTCAAGTCGTTGAAATATCTGTCGAAGTCCACTTATGCGCTTATTCAAATGATCCAGATCAAATCAAACTCATCAGCCATAATGTACGTGCACCATCAGCAACAGGGTTAAATTAGGGGTTATTGTTGATGTTGACCCACAGCGTGATTACGTAACGTTACTTACGCTCGGGTATCGATCTGGACGCGTGGCACGGTGCCAATAACAAACTCTACCCGCTGTGCCTCAACTTGTGCCCGTTGATAAAACTTTAAAAACATTTGCCACACTGTTTCACCTTATTGCGTCTTGGTAAAACCAAGTTTTCAGAGATTATCTAAACTTTTAAATTGATAAAATGGTTAATTACACTCAGTTTTAATTTAAGCTCCTTGTGAGAGTCACTGGAAGGCTGACCCAATTATATATAAACGCTTGTGAAGCTAATGCTAGCTTAACTTTTGTTTGTCTTTATCTGTGACTTTAAAATTACATAAACGAAACATCTATTTTGTCATAAAAGTGTGGTAACTTGTTATGAAAATAGAGGTAAAAGGATAGCATTAAAAATCTTGGCGACACGATAAGGTATGCAAAATATCTGAATATTATGTTAATCCGTTCCAGCCTACGTATAATGTATCAGCATACCTACTTAGTTTGATCCTTTAAATGGTTACCCGGAGAGGGGGGGGGGGGGGCTTATACCTCGTCAGTCCCCGTTAAGAAGAGCTCTGAAAAATGGAAGTGCTGAAAAATTTTATACCGCACTGCTAAAAAGTCAATGCAAAGTAAAACTCGAAACTCTACTGGAAAATACTTGCAACGTATCTTCCGAATAGTACCTAATAAAATAAATGTTATCCTATCTTCTTCATAAAAAGGTACGAACCTGTTGACGAAGGCAAATGTCACAATGGGAGCTAAATACAAACAAATATTAAATTAACATAAGCCTCACAAGCATTCTGAATAAGGGGATTAGTCTTGGGGTGTCGTCCATGTATATGAATATGGTTCTAAACATTTTGTTAAGATCAAAACGTTGTGTTCTATTAAATGCTTTTCATTTCAAATCCAACATACGATTATATACAATTTTAATGTCTAAGTATTATCTTACCTAACGATTATTATTTTTTGTTTCAGATTATTAGGCTAGTTGCACAAAATCCCACAAAATGGCTTTCGCTGGACTTAAGAAGCAGATAAATAAAGCCAATCAGGTAAGAGTAATAATTTTATTATGTCAGAGTGTACTCTTAGTGATAGCCTTTTTTGAACATGAAATTTTGATATGAAACTATAGCTTTCGTATGTACTCGTAGTTATTTCAAGTTGCTCATGCCGCAATCCACATTAAGGCTAGGGGACAAAGGAAACTTCCAAGTCATCTTAACTTTAAATGAATCTATCAGTGCCTACGTAACTTCAGATAATCTCTCTCCCAGATTTAAACTCGAGATGTCGTTACATTTTTTTCTTATTTCCATCTAATTAGGGACTGTTAAGTTCTCAGAAGAGATATTCGAGGCTTTGTGAAGGTTTTGAATTAATTAACAAGCCTGCGGTCTGATAGGTTCACAACGAACTTGCTCGGAAATAGTTAGCGGTTAATATTTCCAGTAATTACGCCTGCCTGCCAACCCCCAACTCTATTTCTGTTTGTAGATAAAGTCCCTCGGGCATGAAATTAAACACTAGAACTACTGGACCGTACAATATTGTACACTGATGACTATTTATTATTCTCAGTACGCTTCTCGCTGAGATAACTGTACTTTAAGACGAAAGTTATAAAAATGGCTGCCTCCGGTCTGGAGGCGGGTACGGCGAATTTTCTATTTGAGAAAGTATGTTGAATTTGAAGTAGGTACGAGTACCTAGAGTAGAAGTGAATCAATATGTATAAGTCTAAAATTTTATTTCAGATGTAGTTTTGTAGCGATAATTACACACATTTTTACCAATTTTGAATGGTAGGTTCATCATTCGAAAATTGATGTGATTAAAAAAATGAGGCACAAAGTCTGCAAAATTGGATTACGAATATTGGGATTACCTGTATTAAAAAGCAGTCTTAAAAATAATTAATATTTAACACCCACTGATACCCCGATCAACGTCAATATTTAATCTGATTATGTATAGGAGAATCGAATTCTGAAATAAGCCGTCGGCATAAATCGACTTGAACAGCGAACGATCGGCTTCAAAGCGTGATTTGCTGACTCCGCTTGGTTCGGATGAAATATTTTTCAATTAACCGATTGGGTACTCCCGAACTTCATTAAACTTAATAACCGTAACGTCCACGAGCTTGTATTCAGTAGGACTACAATAATGTTCAGAAGGTTCCGTGCCAATTGTACTATAATCATTTCGCCGGCTAAGCTTTGTTTCCTTTCCGCAATGCCCCGTTTCCTTTTCATTTATCGCCACCGGCAATAGCTGTTTCTAACACACAGAAAGAATTCAAAATATTGATTGCAGGCCTTTTGCGATACGGATGACATTAATGTGTCTTTTAAAAGTAAGTATTAAAATTCGATACTCGCGATTTGTGCGAGTAAATCGAGCGGCGAAGTGATTGATGGAGCTCTAATAGCGCATACATATTGCCTCGCCTTGCCTCTGCCCTATGGGATTTTGAATAATATATCACGGTCCGGACCGACTCAATTAAGTATATTGGACATTTTTCTGCCCCTTTGTATTATTTTAAAACAACCTGCCTGAATTGAATTGGGTCGTTGTGTAATAAGAAGTTATCTTATAATTTGATGTGAAAGTATAATAGCAACACCACTTTACCTTTATGATGAACACAGTATTATTAAAAAGCGGACAAATTCGAAGTCAAAAGAAAATCCTTTCGAATTTGTGATTTTAGTTCAGGTTGCACATCGGTTTATACATACATACATACACAAATCACGTCTTTATCCCTTGCGGGGTAGACAGAGCCTAAGGTAACAGGTACCTACAGGCCACATTTAGCAAGATAGTGGGCATATAGGTGGAAAATGGAAACAAATGGAATCGAAAAAATCGGTTTATAGTGTAGAATTAGGTATAATTTGGGACACCTAATAGATTTTGTAACTCGAATTATGCTGCAAAGTAAATGATGCTTATATAACGAACGAGAAATAATGGTCAGGCTATTCGGCTTTTGGGTAGTTGGTGGTAAACTGTAAGATGTATCTTTCGTCCGGCAGGGCATTAAATACTCGTATTATACAGTACCTGAGTTATGGCTCCAGTTGCAAAACTCTTTGAGCAAGTCTTAAACGATGTCATACAAAAGGGCCAAAGTTATTACTATGGTTATGACTACAACGAGAAAATGGGGAGATAATGATAAAGTACTACTTAAAATGTAAATTAGCACGATATTTTAAAGAGACCGAAAATTCTTGCTTTCTTTTGATGCCGGTTTTTGTCTCTAGATAAATTCGTTGGCTACGTGCATTGTTTGCCGAGCAAGGAGTCTTATCAATAATCTTCTAAAAAGCTTCTTAAAATGTGAGTTTCCGGGCCACTACAATTAGAAAAACCGGTCAAGCGCGAATCGGACTCCCACACTGAGGGTTTCGTATATATCGCATCGATTCCGATTATGTAGCATTTCTAAAAAGTTACCATTTTTCCAAAGAATATAGTGCAAATTCAGAGGAAATTTCCTGTAGCAGATGGACAGACAGATAAACACGCAAACGAGTAATCCTATAAAGGTTCCATTTTTCTGTTTGAGACTCCCTAAAAAGAATGAAAATAGAATTTTGGTATGTGAATAAATTATTTTCAGAGCGTTCAATAAAATAAAACGTATGTTATGCAAATTTCGTTGAAACAATTCTATCAAATGAAAATTCGGAGATGGAAGTAGGTAACCAAATGAAGTCAGTCCATAAACCCTCTTTTTATGAAGCAATTTTTCATAAAAAGGCAGTTTCATTGAAGACCAGTATATTTTCGGGACATAATTTTGTCGTGTTTGGGTTGAAATAGGAAATTTAATAATTTGTCATTTCGCTACATCCTGGAAAAGGGGATGGGATAGGCGGGGAGGGGAGGTGGCCGTGACCCACGCCTCGCCCTATATTGTCGTTGTGTCCCAATTATTACGGCCTTCGTCTCTCGGCAGGATCCTGCGACATTGGACCAATTAGAGACTATGCTTGTAATGGATGTATAACTAGTTTAATCTGAACACAGATTTTAAAGCTACCTTACCTTAACTTTAATAACTACACGACGATCGATACAATAAGGTTTTACTGAACTAATAATAATACGGCTGCTAGCTGTTACTTATAACTTCGCTATTCTGTGAGAACGGTATATTTATGCCAAATGACGTATAATTATGCTGCATTAGTTCCCGCATTGGTGCAGACAAAATGATCTTATCTAATTCTTCCCTATGTTCCGACATGAAAGAAGGCAAGCTACATATAACATGCACTTACACGTTTACAATATGAATACTTACGGCAAGGATTAAATTTTAATTATCAAATAAGTTAAGTACCTAAGCGGTTTATGAACCCATCCCAGAAAAAAAGCGAGGGTTTTTAATCGCGAGATTACGAACCGCAATAAACTTTTATTACCGATCAACTTTACTCAAGACTGTGAACTCGTAAACTATGAATGTCCAAAATTACTGTCTGAAGGGAACTGGGAGTAATCCATAAGTGAATCAGTCAGAAAATAGGGATTTTTGGACGTTAAAATCTCGTGAATGTAAGAGATTTTTTATTGAAGTTCTGGATTCAGTGTTTTAAAAGACTCGCAAAATTGCAAATATGTAGGTCAAATAGATCTGAAGCTATTGGGGAGTTAAAAGTAATGCGAAAAAAATCGTGTAATTTAATAATAATAACCATAGTGTCAAAGCAAAAAAAAACTGTTTTTTTGCTTTGCGAACTTGGCTGACACACTACCGTGTGTCTGAATTTCAAATTTAATTACTTTCTGTTATTTGTAGCTGACAAAGAAGAAGTTCCACGGATACGATAGCTTTTGGCCTATTGTACTGGTTTGAAAATTTGATTAATGATGGAGTCAGTTCGGAAATAATCCAATTGAAGTCTAATTTTAAAGGGAAAAAGTTATATCAATAGCTAAGTCTGTAGACCATTACTGAACTTGTACGTCTTGTCATGTAACGTCCATTACATGTATTAAAGCTTTTGATATTCATTTTCGTGATGGCAAATGAGAGGACAATCTCGGCCAAGGTTAGGCCTCGACCCCAAGCTTTATTCACCCGATAACTCGGCTCTTCGGCTAAGCGGCCATCCTTTCTCCGGCGATTTCAAAAGTGCGCTCGGCTTTTCGATGTTATTATGATAACGTTTTGTTATATAACGAATGGAGAGCTGGGGAATGCGTTCATAGACAACAATTTTTAATACTTGATAATCGTCCTTTTTTTCTGCCTGAAGGAGGAAATTTAAGGCAATAGGAAAAGATTAAGTCACTACGTATTATAAAACAAATTCCTACGCCGTGTCTGTATGTTTGCCTGTTCACTGTAGACTCAAAAACTACTGAATGGCTTTGCGTGCCGTCCTTACGAATAAAAGGGTGATTCACGAGAAAGTTTTTAGTATGTCATTTTTAAATTTATGAATATATGAAGGTTTTATATAAATATAACGATCTTAAAAATCTTAGCATGTATGAAGAGATTGATGACTGTGGATGAAGCGGAAGAAATATGTCAGGATCGTAGCAAGTGGAATAAAGTAGTCTCTGCCTACCCCTGTGGGAAAGAGGCGTGACGGTATGTATGTATGTTAAAAATCTTGTTTCTGCGCGGACGAAGTAGCGGGCAACAGCTAGTAGTAATTTTTTTTAAATTCGTTTAAGAGCGACGATTTTCTCCAATCCCACCCTGAAGGACGATGATTAAAAATATAAAAATATAGATGTATTCAGCCTGAACGGTGTCTTCAACTGCTAGGCATTGGCAATAATAGACATCTCTTACCTCCTTCCGCTTACCTCTCATGCCTCACAAGACCACGCCAGTCCATATTTGGCCTGCCTCTGCTCTTGTAGTATTCAATTAGATACATGGGTCATGATAAGATGTCATTCCGGGAAAGCTTTCAGGTGGCAGGGTTCAATAACAAATCCTTCCAACTCAATGGCCTCTCTACCTGCGCATGACCGATCTTGTCCTTTGAGCGTCGAGAAGTCTCCCCGAGTCTGAACCAAATTAAAGCGCGAAAAAAACACAGATGGCTGCATTGTACAAATTTGGCTTTAGCTTGAAAAAAGGAGAGGACGGTCGAATAGATAGATAGTTTTCCACTTGGTAATTCGTTTTCGCTAGACAGCTGCGCGTGAGACGAGGTCAGTTCAGTACAATTGACCCGCCGGCGCTGCTACCAGGCGGTGGCCGTTGACAAGAGATAATGAATATGATGGCAGTAATCATTTTGACCGCCCTAGGCCTTGTAAATGGAATCGATGTTGTTTCAATGTCATAGAAGACTATTTCTTGAAAAGGTGGCATTTCTTTTTCAATAATGTCACGTTTCTAGATTCTGCAACTACTTGGACGATATTCCAACAAGTTAGGTGTCAATCGGAAGTGGTGAAAACTTTTAAGAGAAGCTGTATATAAATGCCTGGACTAAGAAGTCTGAAGGATATGATTGAGGGTTAAAAACTATCTACAGTGGGATGTTAAGGTTTCAAAAAATGTTTTTCATTTCTTTAAGGCAGAAGTGATTGAAACAAAATATTCGTAAAAAGAAAAAGTGTACCTACTGTAAGAACAGCTTAATACGTGTATCATGAGCACCATGTCAAAAGCTAGTTAGCAAATGAAAGCTTTGTGTTAATGTGTTGCATTTCTTTGTTGCAGTATGTCACAGAGAAAATGGGTGGTGCCGAGGGCACGAAATTGGATTTGGACTTCGTGGAAATGGAAAGAGTAAGTTTTTACCTTTGGTTTAAATAACAAAAAATAATTATTAAGTGGGAAGGTAAAAGTTTTTTGTTCATTAAATGGACCTCCACAAGGTAACGCCTGATTCAATAAATTATTTAAAGTCTTTCATTAAAGTTATCAAGTTTCGTTTCGTTGGATTTAATTTAAAAACTTTTTATTATAATTACAAGCTTTTAATTAATGAACTTGCAATGTGTGTAAGTATGTCGGTTCGGATGGAACCAATGCGACTCAATTTGGAAGCAGATATCTTCAACCGATTGTGCTGAAATTTTGCATACTTAAAAGGTAAGTCAGATGACTACGATAATCTGGTAGCCTCCACCTAGACACGTGGCAGCGTGTCCAGCAAAGTTCAAAGGAATAGGAATCAGCCTGTATTTGAGCAGGATTCTGTCATAAAAAAATAACATCTCCCGTCTCCCCTTGTTTGAGTTTCCAAATGCAACTACTCAGAATGACGGTTGTACTAGAAACCTAGTTAGCTAAGCTCTTGTAAAAACAGATCTGCACGCCGTTTAGGCACCACGAGATGGGTTTACGTGCTTTTACCGTCAACTCGCTATTGTTCTACTGTTTGGGGCTCGAGTGGTGAAATATACACGTAAAGTGCTACCTATAGGTCCCCGGCGGCTCTCAGCGCTTTTTCACAATAGCTCACAAGCTACTTTTACAGGGTAGCTACGTGTGAGTATGTGCATAGCACTGATGTTATTGAAAATTATTTGTTAGTTGCACTGTTCTATATATATTTACGTGCACGGTTTTCAAAGTTATAGGTACGACGAATTGGAAAACATGAATGTAATAACTGATAGGTACTGTTGTTCATTGCCATATTTAATACTAGCTTATAACACCTTTTTTAGCACAATTAAATGAAAAAAACACATGGTAACAAGGTCACGTGACAGCTGGTACAGATAGAAAAATTCGAAGGCTTACCTCACCCTGCTATGGGTGGTGTAGCGGTATAGCACGCATCACGGAATGATGAGGATCCGGGTTCGATTCCCGGGCATAGCTTTGCTTTTCGGATTTTTCTGTTTTCTTATTTTCAGTGTCGTTTAGAAATATTTTTTTTACCTTTTTTAGCGGTTAGCAGACATGCCAGTTTTTTATTTTCTTTCTAATACACGCGAAAATCGTTGGTTTTGGGTATAATGTTACTGTTAAAAGCCGTGATAGTCTAGTGGTTTGACCTGTGACCGGTCGTGGGTTCGAATCCCGGGCTCGCACCGTGAGTTCTCGTGAGTTTTTCGGAATTTATGTGCGAAATTACATTTGAAATTTACCATGAGCTATTCGGTGAAGGAAAACATTGTGAGGAAACCTGCACACATCTGCGAAGCAATTCAATGGTGTATGTGAAGTTCCTAATCCGCACTGGGCCCGCGTGGGAACTATATACGTTTATAGGCTGGAGATGATGATGATGTTACCGTTTACTCCCGAAACTAGTGTGGACATAGCACGCGAGCCTGCTGCGTGCGGAACGCTACGTCTATACTAAGGTTTTTAGTCATTGTAACGTGCGATAGTTACGTTACTGCTTGCAGGTAAGTACTCCGCTTTAAAGCAACTTGTTGTAACTCACACTAAATACCTACGTTCATATCCTTTTATCTGGTTAGTAGGACTTATGCAGAGACTAAGCAGTAAGTCGAGCCTCGTGTCGAACATCGTACCATTATTTATATCTATTTCAGAAAACGGACGTGACATGTGAACTTGTAGAAGAGTTACAAACGAAAGCAAAAGAGTTCCTCCAGCCAAATCCGACGGCGCGAGCGAAGATGGCCGCCGTGAAGGGCATTAGCAAACTGAGCGGCCAGGCCAAGAGCAACACGTATCCCCAGCCGGAGGGCGTCCTTGGGGACTGCATGCTGCATTATGGCAAAAAACTTGGAGAAGACACCGTCTTTGGTAAGTTTTTTTTTTAAAGCTATTCAGATAGTGAACTCAGTGTCTTTTCAAATGGGCTATGGTTTGAGAAATAAGCCTTTTTAAACAGACGCTCCTCAAATGTATTCCTTATCGTATTTAAGGAGCGACCACACCGCTGCGTATACGCAGTGACGTGTCGCATGCGTCACGTTCTCTCACCGTTTCTTTTTTTTTTTTATATGAATAGGAAGGCAAACGAGCAAGTGGGTCACCTGATGGTAAGTGATCACCACTGCCCATAGACACCCGCAACCCCGGAGGGATTGCAGATGCGTTGCCAACCTAGAGTACTAAGATGAAATGCCTCTTGTGCCCGTAATTTCCACGGCTGTCTTACTCTCCGCACCGGAAGTGCAAGCACTGCTACTTAGCGGCAGGATTAGCGAGTAAGATGGTGGTAGCGATCCGGACGGACCTTGCACAAGGCCCTACCACCCCCAAAACATTCTTCATACATTTTGTTGCGTAAACGCATCGTCGACGTCTTTTACGCACTCACTGGTGTGGCCAAGTAACTTCGTAATTGACTCACTTAAAGACCTCAATTAACTGTAATGGAACCATATCGCGTATGTTAATCAGGGATAGTGTGGCTTGCTATTAGTGAATTAATTATTACAATCGCCGGTTTAGTAGTTTCAGAGATTACCTCCTTCATACAAACAAATGAAGTTTACCTCTATATTATACAAGGTGTGCGTGAATATTGCCTGAGATTTGAACGCTTCACACAAAGTCGAATGTCCATACAAAATGAAATTTAAAAACGCATAACTCGACCTATGTTAATTTTTTAATATTTTTTACTTCTTATGACCTCAGGAATACACTTCAAATCTCTCGCAACGTTCACCCCTCCCACCTTGTATTATTAGAATAGATTGTTCCACTAGGGCGAAGCTGGCATAAGCTGGCATGCCAATAAAGTATCAATTCGTTATGACTTCTAATTTCAACAACAGGTATTTTAAATGTGATCAAAATAAACATAGTTCGTAATTTCACGATTTGACTCGGGGTTGCCTAGTTTTGAAAAATGTTCGTAATGAAACTCTACAAACGGAAAAGAACCTTGAAGAAAAGTTAGTTGTCCCAAGAAGACTTGAAAGCTCTGCTCACTCAAAGTTGATTTCCAACACTCTTTCCTATTGACGGCTCTCATTGCGACATTTAGTAACCGGATTTCGTAAGCTGTGTTTGAAAAACTTTTCATGTGAAAACCTAAAACCTAAATTTCTTCTTACATTATAACAAATACGTCTTTATAATATACCAAGACAATGGTACAGATTTTTGGAAAACCATACTCTCATGAAAGAATTAGTATTAATTATTCCATCGCATTTGCTTAATTGGCTAATATAAGAACGGGTAAGTTAACGGCCAAAGGTTTTATTTAACATCTTCTCATTACAGCCCAGTGTCTTATCGAGATGGGAGAGGCGATGAAACAGATGGCCGATGTGAAATACTCGCTCGACGATAACATCAAACAAAGCTTCCTGGAGCCCCTGCATCATCTGCAAACCAAAGACCTCAAAGAGGTTATGGTGAGTTGCTCTTCATTCCCTAAAGTTGATTAGAATTACCGCGACCTTCAAATTACTTGGAAAGTTGATTTCCACTTTCGTTATCGATTTTTTTCCTTTACTTGTCTTGTTAGGCCTAACTTCTTCCTAAATGTCATAATTCTATGTCAACGGAAAGTACCATAGGCTGTGATTTGTGTCTATAGATTTTGTCTGAGAAAGTTCAAATGGTTATAAACCGTAAAGGTTGTAAACCTTTTGATCGCGTTAACTCGAAGCTACAATTTTTATGATTGTAAGAGACCAAAAAAAGTAAGTATTTCGTATAAAAAAGCAGCCCTGAATTGACAGATAGACAAACAGACAAAAGTCATTATATATATTCTTTTTCAGGTAAGGAAATATTAAACAGTGCACTAAACGATAAATTTGAATCTGTAATCCTTGCTAGCTATCTGGAACAAAAGGTTGAGACAGTATTTTTTTCTTTCCAGCATCACCGGAAGAAACTACAGGGACGCAGATTGGACTTCGATTGCAAAAGACGCCGGCAAGCAAAAGGTGATTATGAATGATTTTTTATTAAGTAACCAATCCTATGTTTCTATACATTTATTTTGCCTCATCACTTCAATCAACCGATACGTTTAACGTTTCTGTTTTATTTTATGATTGAATTGGCCAGGCCATGGTAAGGCGAGCCCTTACATGAGCCCCAGCCACAGCAATACTCCGAGACAGGGTATGTGAAATAGAGTGAAATTAACGCCTACAACCGCTAGTTCAACATCATCCTTTTAATAAATGTAATGTTAACAGTATGAGTACGATGCCACAATCGTGATGTCACATTATTGCTAAATGCTTGTTCTGTAATGGCTTTTAAGTATTTTTTTTTACATGGCGCCATCTAGAACTCGCGTCCCGCAACAATGTGACCTTTATCAACGTAGCTGTGTAAGTTATCATCTCACAATTCCTTTAATATGAGCTCGTTTTTTTTTCATGTTTTTGTTCCCGCTCCGCGCATTCGTCGGACCTTACCTCTCACTTAATCCGCTTGCGTATCGTTTTCGACGTTTGGTCTGTATGGTTTTGTTTTTTTTTTATTTATATTCATTCATGTTTTTTTTAATTCTAATGTGATGACGGCGCATTTGGATAAGCGTTGACACATCAGGTTCTCACATTCCAGATGATGAGATCCGACAGGCAGAGGAAAAGTTTGCCGAGTCGCTCACTTTGGCTCAGATCGGGATGTTCAACCTTCTTGATAATGATGTAAGTTGTTTTTTTTTTATTCAGGTCGGAAGTAGGTTTATACTGTTTGAAGCTGACGTTACTTGATTCATCATTTTGAAGACGTTGCCACTATGCACCATGCTATACGTGAAAAGCTGTGTAGTTGTTTTCTGTAATGAAACCTCGCGCATAATTTATTTTTTAAGATCAATTTCTCATTTTGAAAACGAGTTCTTATAGGACCTGTTTCACCACCCTGTTAAGTTCCTGATATCTTAAGTATCAGTTATAGATAAAATATAAGTTCCGTCTCGTTATTACTACGAAATAGACAGAGACACCATCATAGATAGCTCAGGCCCCAAGTGCACATAATTATTAACTATCCATGCATATGTTTTTAGAAAGGTAACGAATCTCATTGAAAAGGCATTCGATCTTCATCGTCCTTCATTTGTTTTTCATATTAGTACAGTCAGCGTCATATAGTTTGAAGCATCCAAGTCGGCCAAATAGTTCGGTACATCGAACGGTGTCCATCTTTTTGGTCACTGGATGTTTCATACTATGTGACGCTGACTGTATATATGCAAAAGTTTAACTTTAAAATGTTGTCTTTGTTTATAGGTGGAGCAAGTAGCGCAGCTGTCCTTCTTCGCAGAGGGCCTACTGGAATACCATCAGCAGTGTACGGAGATCCTGCAAGGACTCGTATCCACTCTCATGGAGAAGTTAGTATCTACTGTTTCTTTAAGCTTTGTCGTTGATTCACAATATAGTTTATTAGAAGGTTGTGACATTATATTTACCATGCTTAGTACTCAACGACCAATTATGTAATGGGCTTAAAACTACAACAAAAACGCATGTTTGGTAATTTTTATCTTAAATCGTGTGAAAAGAAAAAAATCATTGAACTATTATCCCTTGCTGAGCAGCTCGTCTGGCAGCTCGCTCTCTCTCCAATAAGCTGTTAAAGCCGTTAGATTAGAGGCTAACCGTTAAACCGCACATTTTGTGTAACAAAACCACACACCACATTATAGCAGTCTATGCAACAAACTTTTATGTCGCGACATATATTCTGTCGTTACTTTTCACGGCGCTTCCTAAATCCGACCTGAGCGGAAAATGTATATGTAAATACGACAGACACGGCGCGTCCTCTGGGATAGATAAACTAGCTCCATTTACGGTTAGTTCGAAACTATGAAGCGATTGCTTACCTCTTTTATGTTTCTACTTTATTCTTTTTCGATACTTAATGGTTCTGTTGGCTTGATGAAATTAAGATGTCGAAATGTACTGCCGGATGTTCTGATATAATTAACTTTCTGGCTTTCGTTTTGTACTGTTAAGTCGAACGATCTCGGTTTATCATTCAAGAGAGTATCCAAGCGAGAGAAATGCTTCTACATTCAGTGCTTCTATTTTGTTGATGTCTCTCAGACTCCGCAAATCACACAAGATAGTGTATGTGATGTGTTTTTCACGCTGACGTCGTTCGGATAAAACGGTTATGTATACTTAACATTTTCCTTAATCAATTTGTACCGAACCGATACGATAATTCAATGTTTGTTACAGAAAAGAGGAAGCTGTGAACCGTCCGAAGCTGGAGTTCGTGCCTAAGACCCTCGCCGACCTCCACATCGAGGGTATCCACGAGCTGAGCAATGGTAGGCGGTACGGTTCCACCCAGAGCCTCTCCCGTCCCCGGCAGTATATCCCCCCGTCCTCGTCCGTGGGCGACCTCAGCAGCGCTGACCCCTTTCGCGCCTGGGAGCACCCCACCCCACCGAAACCACGCGCCAACCCCCACCAGACACACTACAATCAGTTCAAACCACACCCGGCACCGAGAAATCAGACTAACGGAAGGGACCCTTGGACAGGTGATATGGGTTTTTTTTTATTATTTGGTTTTGGTTGTGGATTGCTTTTGGGAGGTGGGAAAGTTTCTTTTTTTTTCTGTCGGTGTGCGGTACTTTAATTTTATCAGAAGTCATGATAAATCTGCGTGTTTTGGTTGTCTTCGCGAGTGATTACAGTCGAAATACGAAGATTGTTGATAGTTATTAGTAAAGTGAAGTCCTGTAAAAAGTTTTTAGTAAATGTAGAAGGGAAAATTTATCCTTATTTTTACAGTTATTAGGTTTATTTGAAAATGGGCTAATATTAAGGCGGAGGCTGGTTATTTGCGCGATCCACATTCAAACGTTGTTGTCACGTATGTATATTCACGGACTGGGCGCATCGCACGCTTTCCTCGGGCTCTACAGCACACAGTGACGGGCTTTTGTCTGTGTTAACACTCACGAACATAACTAATACTCTTCCGCTAATAATATTTCATACAAAAACGGGACTCTCAAATAGTCAGTGCGTAATTCTTATTGTAAATATTAAACGGTTTTTTTTTTATCGGTTTACTAAAATATTGTAACGGTTCGTGGTGAAATCTGTACAGTGACCAGTTATTTTTTACAGGTTGCCGGGAATCCATTCCTTGTCCTATCCACACCCATCCAATAAATTTATATACTTAAGTATTTTTCTTTAATTATAATGGTACAGTTACACCATTTGAATCAAGTTAAACAGCGGCTCGCTCATGATTTAAATGGCGCTGCTGTAAAAGATATAATGCAAAACTATTGCTAAAATTAACAAAATCAATCAAAGACTCAAACTGTCAATTAGCTTTTTTTGCATATTATCTTGAATGTTATTACATGAATGTTATATGTCCCTTGTTATTCTGAAACTATCCTACAGTTTTCTTTAAATCAATAATAATGTAATTTTTATTAAAGTTATTTACTGTTTGAGCGAGTAGAGTATGTGTGTCTTATCTTCTCTGTCTACGGTCATCATTACAACGACCAAGGTTCTCAAAATTATTCGAACACGCTCTGTTCATGTAAGTTTGAGTATCTTGCCCGCTCATTTATCTATGCTGCCTGTAGGTATCGATGTTCTGCCATACAGACGAACGAATTGACATGCACGATGCAGAAGTCAGATGACATTGTTTCTACACATAATCATACTGGAATCAATAATTTAGGAACACGATATTATTCCGTGTTGGTTAGATCTTAGAGCTGCGCGAAAGTGGACACCTTTTTATATTTTTAATACAACTGTTGGTGGTAGATTGTAATACCTACCGCCCAAAGTGCGATAAATTTTGGATCGATGTTTACAAGACCAGTAACTCAATACAAATCAGAAAATCCGCCTGATGTGACTAGAATGACTCGGCAGTTGTATTTGTACTGTTGTGTTCCGGGATAAAACAGACAGGAAGATTACTATCACGCAGGCAATGATTCGCATTTACTTTCCCAAATTTAATTTCTTAACATAGATAGGCAGCTGTACATCAGGCAAAGCTCTAATCCAGTTCAGACATGCAAATATAATCCAGCAAGTCGCATTACATTGCTGCACTGGTTCGACGACATGTAACCCGTTCGCATCAGGTCCTGCTATGTAATGAAACTTGGAGGATTTTTCTTGCAAGTCTAAATTGGGCTGAACAAACTCAGACGTAACTTGCATTATCGCAGATCCACGCAAGTTTTAACTACACGTCCTGCGTCGCCAAATGTTTTCTCAGACCACTGAGGTAACACTCGCTGACGCACGAAATCGGATCGGTTATACTAAATATCATTCGAAAAAGCTGGTTTAATCTAGCCTCCTAAATCTAGGTTAGGCTAGCCTAGTAAGATAGGACTTTTGTAACTGATACACTGAGAATTGCATTTATTTAATTGCGTCTTGGAGAAGACGGGTCGCGCGCGAGCTCCCCCGAGCACAAGCCGCCGTCCAACCTCGAGCTCTTCCCGGGCGGTAACAACGCTCGCTCCAATAACGGTAAACACACAAACCACATCATTGACGCAGTCGGTTTAGCTGCTGCGCTTTTAGTATTTTTAAATACTTTATTATAGTTCCATTGCTATTTTTTTGTACTCGTTGAATTACCAATATATTTAACTAAACTTACCTACTTACCACCACATGAATATACAAAAGAATAATATCTGTTACCAATAAAGGAACGAGTGGCTTATAATATAAGAAAAATTAATTGGTTACTGTATTTTCAGTCAATTTATTTTGAAGCCTCAAAAACAACTTAATAAAATAAATGTGGTTGTTCTTTCTTAGGTTATACCTATTTTCCTACCACAAATCTAGATTCATCAAAATAAACTTACTTCCTTTTTTGATCTGTCTAATATTAACAAATATATGGGTGAATATGTATACATCAAAAATAAATGCAGAGAAACACAGAAACTTCTTTGTTGAAGTTGGTTGCAAATACACATAAATACATAATTTACATTTTCATATATTCAAAATTCGTAGTGTGTTTCGCGTGGGTTTTCTTTCTAGTCTTGACTGATATTCGTTTGTTTTTTTTCAACTGCTGGTTTCTGTTTATCATTGTCATCTGTTTTCATTGTGCAGTGCATGTCGCAATCATTCATTTTTATCTAAAGTCCCATTTTCGAGATGCCGGTTTCATGCTTGTTAATTATGATAGAATTTGAATTCCTAATAAAAAAAGAAGCAAGAATTGTTTAGACGCTTGAATGGTTCACTGCTAGATTGCCCTAATTCTATTGTATACGACAAGCAGGAATCCTGTTTCGAGTAATTGGACTTTCAAGATACGACAGAATAATTATCGCTTTGTGTTATAAATTATAAATACTGATTTTGTATTAACACCTTCCTGAATACTGAAAAAGTAGTTTTTTACCGTTAACGCGCAGTTAACGTGGTATTTATTACTGTAATTGTTTGAGAGGAACTAATATAAATCAGTATTTATATACCAGTAGATATTTCAGTTCAACGTCATACAAAATGTCTGCTGTAATGAAACTTCTACATTGGCATGATGCTATCGTTCAAGTGCTTGATTTACGTTACTCGACGTGATTTAGTTACGGAGTCATTTTTAATACTGCAATATTACCATTCTTTAATATTCAACTTCGTTTAAACTATTTATATTATACCTACTTATTTGATGTAGAAGTAACGACGAGAATTCACGCTTTTGATGCTGCTTCGTGAAAATGCTTGATTACAAAAGTGTTGTAAATCTACCTGCTCATCTAAATTTTTCAATCCAACTGATGTATTTCAGTTAATATAGTTGTCTTATTTCAATTTACAAAGTAGATTTTAAACATGTTTGTTACTATACTTTAGTCAGTACAGAATAAACGGGACCTTATTGTGTTAAAATTCGGTTTACTACAATATTTTTCAGTATCGTTTTTGCTATTTAATTGCTGGCCATATCCATGACAAATCACGCTGCCGTCTCAATGTTAATGTTTTCATCCATACGTTCCTATTTATTCCTTATTGACAAAAGCCAAGTACTGTATGAGAGAACCGCTTCGCGGAACAGCCGTTTGTGGTATAATCTTATTGAATATTGAATTTTGTGGCGGCTCACCGGGCGGCTCGTTCATTCAGTATCAGAACAGTACGCTACAACCAGAATTGACATAGATTTATTAGCCTGAATTCGTAATGTAATAAAAATCCAATTAGAGACATATCAAAAACGGAGCGACATCAAGATTTTGTATATGCCGAATACTCTAAATATAATTATTGCCGAATCGAGTTAAGTTTTCTATGTAAATTCTTCATGTTGCCGCACTGTACGTGGATATATCTCAGGCACGTGTGATAATCGAACCGTTGGCACAGCGTCGCCGCTGCCGTCTCCGGTTAAATCGCCGGCGCGGACGCCGATCGCACCGCCCAAGGGGCCCTGCTGCACCGCTCTCTACGATTTCGACCCTGAGAATCAGGGTGAACTGGGATTCAAGGTAACTACAAATTTTCCGCCACTAAAATAGAGCCAGTATTTACCGACCGACAGTGCAAACTATTAAATGGCTTTGTCGACGACATATGGCAAACTAGCTGTTGCCCGCAACTTCGTCTGCATAGAATTCGTTTATCGCTATCCCGCAGCAATTACGCAATTTTCCGGGATAAAAAGTAGCCTATATGTTATTCCAGACTATAATCTATATATGTTCCAAATTTCATCCCGATCTGTCCAGCCGTTCTGGCGTGAAAGAGTAACAAACATCCAAACATACTCACAAACTTTCACATTTATAATATTAGTGGCAAATATATCCCTTCTCTATTCATTTGGATTTACAACAAAAAAAACTCAAAAACTGTTTGGACATGCCTAGAATTACAGTATTCTGTAAAGTGGCATGTGTTAAACATACTGTTCAACGATTGTCTAAGTTTCAGTATTAACACAGTTTGTGTGCAATAAGCGCTATAGACCGACCGCTTAAATGAGTCCTCGCCTGCGCGGTGCACGGGCGCGGGGGCCGAGAGAGGTGCGGGCGGCAGGCGCACTACCCGCCCGCACCTCTCGGTCCCCTTTTTCGTCCTACCCCGCGCCCCCGTGCCAACCCGGGCGAGGACTTATTTCAGCGGTCGGTCTATAGTGTGCGAGGGTTACTTACATAAATATTTATTTAAGCCTCATACCTAGCTAATATTAAATTATGATATTTAGTAGGCAAGCAAAGATAAGACTGATCCATCCAAACGATAGTCATGGCCCTTCATCTTTATAAGTAAGCCCATGTATGGTCTAACGTTGAATGCAAATCACTGCGGGCAAGTCAGGTCTGTCGCGAACGAACGGCAATAATTGTATGAATTCAACGTAACCCATTTGTTACTTTTTCACTAACATTTTTTTATATTACAGGAAAACGACGTGATCACACTGATCAACAAAGTTGATGACAACTGGTTCGAGGGCTCCGTCAACGGCAAAACCGGCTACTTCCCAATCAGCTACGTGCAAATCACCGTACCCTTGCCCAACATGTAAACACATACTCGCTGTCCTGCGTGCAACACACGTTTCACCCAATGTTGAAGATGTTTTTCCATTGTTTAAATTTTACATTACGTAGCTTATACTTCCAACGCCTGGGTACGCGAGTTAGATGGGATACCAGGTCGCAGAATGACATCAAGATTGTGCGATGAGGGTTATTACCTATGAGACTAAAGTCAATCGTTTTCGATTCACTACTGTTGTCGAGTGCCATCGGTTGTCGCTATGCAAGCATGCACCAGGAAAAATGTCTGCAACGAAGACGGTCAAAACATGTGTTGCACTTTAATGTCGATGACAAATTGTTACTATTTACGATTCATCACACAGTATTACGTAGATGACTTCTTCAATTCGTCTGTTACTGTGTCAAAAGCTCAATGTTACGGTAATTGAAGTATGTATCCCTCCAAATAATTTATAATTATTTGATTTATAGACTGGTTACCTTTAATTTTTATAAACATTTTTTCTGTCCCGTCTTCCAATTATTTTTTTATAATTTACATCTTAGCATACTAGCAAATTATTGATCATTCCAAAATGTTTATGCTACTACAAGTTACTAGAAGCTGTTTTTTTTAGAAATCAACTGGTGAACATTGAAATTTAATATTTTACCAAATAAATCGGCCCGAAGTCAATACCATGGTAACTAACTAATTATAAATCGATTTAGGAAAAACGAGTCAAAATTAATTGTTTCGAATGCAAGGTTTTATGATGTAATGACGTGGCCATTAATTATTATATTTTTTACAACTTTGACTTAGTATTGTGTTGATTAATTTTATGAATTATAGTTCGATTGTAATGTATTGATATTCCAACTCCAAGACGTGGCCAAGTTTGGCAATCTACCAACCACAGCCAATTACTAGCGTAGCATTAGCAGAATGAGTATAATAAAATAAGTGACATTAACCTTCCAACAACTGGCTAGGAAGTGTATTACAATAATTAAATGCAAGCCTAGGATGGCTGGTGAATATCAGTCTTGCGTGGAATCGTTCCCAGTGTTTCCACCCTTTAGAGCACCTTAATAATAATCAGTGACGAAGAAACACGAGGACTCATGTATCCTAGGCTTACGATAAGACGGTGTGTAGAAAGTAATGGTGGAGCACCAGAATCGAAGCAATACTGGCAGCGCAGTAAGCATAGTGGTTGCGGCGAGCGAAGGAACCTCGCTGTATGAAGGCAGCAACAATTTTGAGAAGTGATATTTTGAAGTAATGTCTGAAAATTAGTTAATTGTGAATCTATTTTTGTAGATGCGCTCTCACGTTTGTATAGTATTGCCTTTTAAAGTATGATTAGTTTAATGCGTTGTCACCTTATTTGGAACCCTCATTGAAAGCACAGGACATGTTTATTAGAAGTATGATGTAACACTAGTTAACATTACGAGATTAGATTTTATAGTTATATCTTTGCGGGTAATTATTTATCTAAATGGAGAATGTATACAATGTATGTAATACTTATACTTAATTATATGAGAAATGGAGATGTAAGAGTTGTTGCAATCTTGCCTGGAGTTGATGGCGTTTCGATGTTTGATGTTCTATTGGCGAAGTATAATATAAACATATTATAATGTCATTGTGATAACGTTAGATATCGTGCTGTTGGTGCCGTTTCCTAAGCCGTGGATTTACTTAAAAGTTACGTACAACTCACGCATATTTTTGTATCGTTTCGCATAATAATTTATTTCCTTTTTACCTGCGTTAATTTGCATAATTCATACCAAAAATATAAAATTAGTAATTTTACTTCATGGCCTCTATTAAATAGTATTGTTAAACGTACTTGTAATAATAGCACTTATTAAATAAGATCTTAAATCGACATATTTCACTTTGTCCAGATATTGATGTTGCAGTAATATTGAACATATTTTCTCATCGATTAATTTGATAGTGCCATCATATAGTAAATGGACCCCATTGTATCACATTTCTGGCATACAAAAGACAATACCTAGATCTAATGTTAGTTACTCGTAAGTTCATAAATAATTGTTCTATCTTCAAGTTCCCTTAATGTAAGTATTTTGAAAGAATAATCCATTCATTGATGGTACGAGGATGTCGTTGTTAAATGTTCGATGTGTAATGCTGCGGCGCGGGAAACCCTGTTACACCCAAACCGCGTATCATTATGCTACCAGTTTTATCGATATTCAATACTCAAAAATATCTTTTCAAAACCTAAAGTATAGTTTCGAATGTTGCTGTATGTACTTTAAAATCGACCAGATAAAAACCTACCTAGATGTCTTTCACTGAGCATTTTTTTATTGTTAACTTTTAATCACATTGATTCGGTGTTGCTTTTGCATCTTTCCCTATGTCCTTGTTACCGATCCACAATATATTTGCGGATGCTGCTTGTTGTCAATTACGTGAAACGCTAGGCGGTGAGACAACAGGTAGCAATTAATGAAAGTTATTAATTAATCAACTTTTGGAGGCTGTTAAAGAACACGCCAAGTTAAACGCTACCCTAATACCTTCATATATTATTCTTGTTCATGTTACTGTAATCTTAAATATGTACTGTAATTTGTTAGATTAAACTTGACGATTTACGACATGTAATACAAATTTACAATTGATTTGTATTAAAAATTATCCAAAACTTATTGCTCGTTTTCGCCTCCTAATAAAATGTTAACAATTACAATGTAGTTTTATTGTCGGTTTTGTTCACATTGTAAGGCATGTATACTACAAGTATCCACCCGATCCGCTGGCATGGACAGACGGCGGCCTCAGACTGCCGCGCTGCTACCCTACACTCCAATGCCGAAGACCATGTGCTATATGCTACATCCGTTACAAAACTTAACATATTAGGTCGATCTAGAAGAAAAACAGAAAGCGGATAAAAAACGGAATTTTCATCACACTTGCTCGTAAAAGTATCAAAACATACAGATTAACTTGGCCGTAATGCCCCACATAAAACCCTGCTTTTGACGTGATAGCGTCTTAGAAATCGACGAACGCCAGCTGCACTCACGAAAAAGCATGACTCATTGCGTTACGTTCCGCGTGACGTCAGTGTGCAAACGAGAGCGCAGAACAGGCGATAGAGAGGCACGATCTCACGTGACGTCAGAGCTAGCAGTTCGAATGTTCCTTTACGACATTATCACGTAAAACTCGTTCGTAAACCGACTGCAGACAATCGGTTTTTTCTGCTCTATTATTTTATTTATTTACTCGCAAATGTGATGAAAAACATTGTATGTTTTACGGGCGGTAAGGTAATTACGAACCTCGACTGAAGGCTTTCTACTAGAGCCTCGATCGTAATTCCTTACTTACCGTCCTCAATACTCAATGTACTATTATAATATTGTTTGCTATAATAGCACGTATACAGAGGGGCTACTCCGAAATTCGATTTTCGAAGTTCGTTTCGTTCCGTTCCGCTCACACTAATAGTCATTAATTTGAGAGTGAAAGGGACGGTATGACACGAAGTTCGAAAATCGAATTTCGGAGTATAAGGCCAGCGCACTTCATTTCACGTCACGTCACGTCACTTCTGCATTTTTTTTATTGAATTAAGAATGCTACTTGCTATAATTAAAGGATTATAACGTAATAAAATAACTTACACGAATTGTATTAGCAATCATACTTTACTGAATTAAAAAAATGCAAGTGAGCGCCCTGCGAGTTGCCCTATAGGTGAGATAATGTAGTCGCCATCAGATATTTAGGAGCGGCCGAGGTGATCAAAAATATCAAAACATGAACTCATACCTTAATAATAGAGTGCATGTGCCTATATTTTTGACCACCTTGACCGCTCTGAAATATCTGATGACGACTGTACAGTCAGCAAATTTTTCAACTTTATTCTACAGACACGAATTGCTAACTGTATACACGTGTTGTCAAATGCTAGCTGTACCAACCTAAAATACCACTTTTGTACAGCCTCAGTATCTTAGGGCCCAACTCACTGGGACGCCATGGCGACGTCGCCGCCAGTGCCCCGTGGGTAAAGGTGCTTCATAGCTCAGGGTGGCACGGTCGCTGCGTCACATACTGGGATGTTGGTGACCAAATCAAAACTGCCTAAAATACTAAGTTTAACCCGTCTCTGCCTTTAGCAGAACTATATTGGTCTGAGGTTCCCAATTTCCATAAGTTAAGACTACAAGTTTGAACTCGTGAATAAAATATAAATAAAACCAAGTTTTCCAAGCTACTACTTTAATCAAATACTGCAAAAATCATGGAATGTATCTATAGATTCTGAATTCTGATACTATTATACATAAGGTGTGGTAGGTATACATAATTATCCATAATTCATATTGCGTTACTAAACATGCTGTCAATAATTAGCCGCCACGAAGCCGAAGCACCAAATGCAAGGTAGATTCCTTCTGGATGTTATAGTCAGATAAGGTGCGGCCATCTTCAAGTTGTTTCCCAGCGAAAATAAGACGCTGCTGATCCGGAGGAATGCCTTCCTTGTCTTGGATCTTAGCCTTGACATTCTCAATGGTGTCTGATGCCTCAACCTCCAAAGTGATGGTCTTGCCTGTAAGAGTTTTGACGAAAATCTGCATACCTCCACGAAGACGCAGGACCAAGTGAAGAGTAGACTCTTTTTGAATATTATAGTCCGATAGAGTACGCCCATCTTCCAGCTGTTTGCCGGCGAAGATAAGACGCTGCTGGTCTGGAGGGATACCCTCCTTGTCTTGGATCTTAGCTTTTACATTTTCAATAGTATCAGAGGGCTCTACCTCCAGAGTTATGGTTTTGCCAGTAAGAGTCTTGACGAAAATCTGCATACCTCCACGGAGACGCAATACCAGGTGAAGTGTGGACTCTTTCTGGATGTTATAATCAGACAAAGTGCGGCCATCTTCTAGCTGCTTCCCAGCGAAAATAAGACGCTGCTGGTCCGGAGGGATTCCCTCCTTATCCTGGATCTTAGCCTTGACATTCTCAATAGTGTCTGATGCTTCAACCTCCAAAGTGATAGTCTTGCCAGTAAGAGTCTTGACGAAAATCTGCATACCTCCACGAAGACGCAATACCAAGTGAAGCGTGGACTCTTTCTGGATGTTATAGTCAGAAAGTGTACGCCCATCTTCCAGCTGTTTGCCTGCAAAGATAAGACGCTGCTGGTCTGGAGGGATGCCTTCCTTGTCTTGGATCTTAGCCTTCACATTCTCAATGGTGTCAGATGCCTCAACCTCCAAAGTGATGGTCTTGCCTGTAAGGGTCTTGACAAAAATCTGCATACCTCCACGAAGACGCAATACCAGGTGAAGTGTGGACTCTTTCTGGATGTTATAGTCAGAAAGTGTACGCCCATCTTCCAGCTGTTTGCCTGCAAAGATAAGACGCTGCTGGTCTGGAGGGATGCCTTCCTTGTCTTGGATCTTAGCCTTCACATTCTCAATGGTGTCAGATGCCTCAACCTCCAGAGTGATGGTCTTGCCTGTAAGAGTCTTGACAAAAATCTGCATACCTCCACGGAGACGCAATACTAGATGAAGTGTGGACTCTTTCTGGATATTGTAGTCAGAAAGTGTACGCCCATCTTCCAGCTGTTTGCCAGCAAAGATAAGACGCTGCTGGTCTGGAGGGATGCCTTCCTTGTCTTGGATCTTAGCCTTCACATTCTCAATGGTGTCAGATGCCTCAACCTCCAAAGTGATGGTCTTTCCTGTAAGGGTCTTGACAAAAATCTGCATACCTCCACGGAGACGCAATACTAGATGAAGTGTGGACTCTTTCTGGATATTGTAGTCAGATAAAGTCCGGCCGTCTTCTAGTTGTTTCCCAGCGAAAATAAGACGCTGCTGATCTGGAGGGATACCCTCCTTATCCTGGATCTTAGCCTTGACATTCTCAATGGTGTCAGATGCCTCAACCTCCAAAGTGATGGTCTTGCCCGTAAGAGTCTTAACAAAAATCTGCATACCTCCACGGAGACGCAATACTAGATGAAGTGTGGACTCTTTCTGGATATTGTAGTCAGATAAAGTCCGGCCGTCTTCTAGTTGTTTCCCAGCGAAAATAAGACGCTGCTGGTCTGGAGGGATACCCTCCTTATCCTGGATCTTAGCCTTGACATTCTCAATGGTGTCAGATGCCTCAACCTCCAGAGTGATGGTTTTGCCTGTAAGAGTCTTAACAAAAATCTGCATACCTCCACGGAGACGCAATACTAGATGAAGTGTGGACTCTTTCTGGATATTGTAGTCAGATAAAGTGCGACCGTCTTCTAGTTGTTTCCCAGCGAAAATAAGACGCTGCTGATCTGGAGGGATACCCTCCTTATCCTGGATCTTAGCCTTGACATTCTCAATAGTGTCAGACGCCTCAACCTCCAAAGTGATGGTCTTGCCTGTAAGAGTCTTAACAAAAATCTGCATACCTCCACGAAGACGCAATACCAAGTGAAGCGTGGACTCTTTCTGGATGTTATAGTCAGAAAGTGTACGCCCATCTTCCAGCTGTTTGCCTGCAAAGATAAGACGCTGCTGGTCTGGAGGGATGCCTTCCTTGTCTTGGATCTTAGCCTTCACATTCTCAATGGTGTCAGATGCCTCAACCTCCAAAGTGATGG
The DNA here is from genome assembly GCA_949127965.1 of Pandemis corylana. NCBI lineage: Eukaryota > Metazoa > Arthropoda > Insecta > Lepidoptera > Tortricidae > Pandemis > Pandemis corylana. The sequence continues at coordinate 5,646,235 of OX421866.1, read as the reverse complement.
TCTTGCCTGTAAGGGTCTTGACAAAAATCTGCATACCTCCACGGAGACGCAATACCAGATGGAGAGTAGACTCCTTGGTCAGGGTACACCAAAGGGGGTCCCATACATTTTTTTTTTTTTTTTTTTTTTTAATAGATTAAACATAGGAGACAAAAAAAACTTAGAAAAAATTCAACAAAATATTCGAAATTTTCAAAAAAAAAAAAAAACTGAAATTTTTCTAAGTCCCTGGGCCTTTGTAGATTATCAAAGGGGGCACAGGACATAGTTTATTTTTGAAAAAGTATACAGTTTTTGAAACACTTCTGGATATTATAATCGGAGAGTGTGCGGCCGTCTTCTAGCTGTTTACCAGCGAAAATCAGTCGTTGCTGGTCTGGAGGGATGCCTTCTTTGTCTTGGATCTTTGCCTTAACATTTTCGATGGTGTCAGATGGTTCAACTTCTAATGTAATGGTTTTACCCGTAAGAGTTTTCAGGAAAATCTGCATTTTTTAAATCTGAAACAACAATAAATCTTATTTAGTGAATGAAGCTAGCTACTGCGAATTTTAATCCGTTAAAACGTGTAATGTAAAGAAAAAGAACGAAGAACAAAGAACTTCTAATACAAAATGGCGTCGATGACATTGCGAAACAAAGAAAGTCGATAAATGCTAGTCGACTGGGCAAAAAGGTATTCTATTTTCTACTGCTGCCTGAAATTCTACAATCTTCACATCTACTCACCGATTGATTGGTCTTAAGCTTAACTGAGATTAATTTAAATTTAACAAATAATATTATCCTAAATAAAACAAAACACAGCTGACAATGACACAATAAAACGCTCGCTTGCACTTCGAATGATAGAAAAGTTCGCCGTACATTTGCTTTTATACACCTCTTGCTCTATGGTCACTAATTGAATATGGTAATACCATTTGTTTGGTTTTATTGGTTGTCCATTCATTATAAAGCTGACAACGTTATCAAGTCCGTATATCTGCAAAAAATAACTAAACTTCTTAATAAGTTTTTTACGAAGCAATTTTATTTTTGAAATACACACGCTCTAACCTATTTGGAATAATATTACGGTGTGTACAATTTTCTGGAAATAGATATGGAAAAACGAACTCCACAAAGAGAGCAACTATTATGCATACGTAAACATTGAAAATAATCAAATTTCTGCTAAAAAAGTATTCGTATATAATATAATCATACCCTAAATTTGCCAAACAATATTTTGGAAAAAAATATGTTATGCGAAACGATACATTTGACCATATGAAATTTGGTAAAATGAAACATGACCAAGTAATTATCTGGTAAACAATAATGTGCCAAAAAAAATATTTGCCAACTGTTACTTTGTTAAAAGTTGTTTTGCCTTATGATTTTTTGGGAAGTGAAAATTTACGTAAAATAGTTTGCGAAGTGATGCTTTGGGGAACATTCTTTGCCAAACATTAATAACCAATTAAAGACTGTCAAAACTGACAAACGTTTTATTTTTAACATGATTCTTTGGCTTTCGATTAAAATATCGTAGGTATTTCTTAATTTTGAGGGTCTCTATTTGGTTTAAAAGTAAGTATATGCCACTAAGAGACAAAAATCACTGGCATCAATGCCCCTTTCGACCTGCGTCATAAAAAACTGTATAACTTTTGGCATATATTTTTAGCAAGTTTTATTTCTGATCATGGTACCTACCATAGGTATTTGCCAAAAAACCACGAATGACAGTTTTGTTTTAATAAATAAAAGAACGATCTTTTTATGGATATTTAACCAATTCCAATGTTTAAAATAATTGCACTCCGTAGTGACGTTCGTTTTTCTACCCAGTATTATGATTATAAATAACATTATGTAGGAAATAGGTATAAACATGTAATTTTTTTACAACGAAAGTGTTTTTTGCTCTTGTGTTAAGTTTACATTTTGGCGGTTACTACGTTTCTGTCTTTGCCATCGATCGATATTCACATTTAGAGACATTTATTTATGCACAACTCCATTGACTGTCTTGGTTGAACGAGCGAAGTAAAGGTTGACATTAAGTGGCAACCTTTATTTGCTATGCTATGTCTATGACAAAATATCTATTTTACTTATGGTAATATTGGCAAAATGAAATGTCACGTCAAACAAAAAGTGCGGATGAGCGATCGGTCGGACGAAGACGAACACGGGGGGGCGTATCAGGTCGAAATAATCGCTTGAGTAAACGCAAAACAGTCGCTGTGAATTTGTCGTTTCGTGTTACACATATACATTAAAGGGTAGTTTACTAGTAGCGTTTAAATCGGATACATACTTCTTGTTCATAAATTATCGGCTTTGTCGTCTGCTTGAGTCATTAGAGCATAACGATTCAGTCCACTGTAAACAAGAATATTTTCCTGTAGGATTGTTTTTTCGTAAGGCTTTAAACGGTAGTTTGTACTCATGAGCGTGTGGATAGATTGATCTTGCCACTAGCAAGTAGTTGTGCGTTGAAAATGGCTGATTTAATTCGTGCGATGGGGGCGCCTATGGGACCCCCTGTAAAGGATAAACTAGGCTCGCCATCGACGGAGTCCGAAGACGGCGGCGGGGACCTAGCCGAGCTCGCTGCCGACTTAGAACTCGACGAAGCTGACGGACCGAGTACTAATGGTTGGTACAGTGTGCTTTAATTTCAATAATAGAGCAATGAAACTTAGTCTTGAAGTTGTTTTTCGATTAAAAAAAATCCCTACATGCGAGATAAAAACCTGTGGCTACTTAGGGATTTTTGCAAGTATTTCTATAAACTACAACACTAACTGGTAACTAAAATTGATGTTTATATAGATTATATTATTATTATCATTTTGATATTATTTTTTAATATCAACACTAAACTTTTCTGTTAGCCACTGTTTTTATTGTCCCTTTCCAGGATAAATTTCTATGATACATACTTATTGTTTCAATATTAGAATAAAGCATAATATTTTAAAATCTATACTCTAACATAAAATTACACTAGCAAGGAAACAAAAGTAAAGAACAACAAAATGTGACTTTTATTAAAAAATGTAATCTGTTAAAACATAATTGGTTTTGGTTCCACAAAAGATCTATACAGGCCTCCCAACTATTTAGTTCATATTTATATATTAATGCAACTTTTTGATTTACAGTTTTCATAAGGTATATTAATTCAATTTGTAATTAGGCGAGAGACAAGCAGTATTAGCACCTCCTGAGACTGAATGGTACCATGGCCGCCTGGACCGGTACACTTCAGAGGAGAGACTCTGGGATGCCAACAAGCAGGGTAGCTACCTAGGTAAAGTATACATTTTGTCATTATCATCAAATTTAAATTATACTCTTGTTGGTGGAATATCTTCCACTCATCTCTCCAGCTCCATCTTCCAGCCTACTGTTTGATCTCCTGATACAACATGACACCAGCTTTTTCCTTTATCTTTCTTTATTTTAATTTTTTACATGGCTCTCATTAATTTCACAGTGGAAGAGCCAGACAAAACTTTACTAAAAATGCTGAAACCTCTCACACACCTTATTACTTTGTAATGAGGTTTATAGATAATCCAGTTAACCTTTTGTATGTTTAGGCATATTGCAAAATTTAAGACTATCTTTGCTGAATTAAAGCTATTTAGCTAAAAAAATATTTGGATTTGGTTTAAGTTTAACAATCCTGTAAATTTTTATACTACTTGCTAAACTGAGCTTCACACTAAATCAAGTTTTTGAACAAGTATGGCTATTGATCACCAGCATTTACTTGAAAGAAAAAGTAAGTATATTACAAGAAAAAAATATCTTTTCCCAACCTGTATACTTTCTTACCCTTCAAACCTTCAGACGCATGAGTTTTCAAGGTTCCATATATATAATACATCTACCAAAATGGTTCCTATTTGTGAATATGCTAATTAATGTTACTTCATTGTATTCCATACAAGTATCTGACACAAAGCTTTATGATCTGAATTTATGTGTGAGTAAATGTAGGTATGAAATTTATCTTTTAGTTCTAGTTGAAGGTGATGAAGGAGTTTATTTTTACCTATCCTTTAAACTGCAATGGATTTTGATGCGATTTTTTTAAATAGATAGTGTGATTGAAGAAGAAGCTTTATATGTATAATTCTACTAAGTCGCGGGCAGAAGCTAGTATCCAATATAACTTATATGCGTGTGTGTGTGCGTGCGTGCGTACGTGCGTGCGTGCGTGCGTGTCTGTCGCTACCACCATCTTACTAGCTAAACCTGCCGCCAAGCAGCAAGGCTTGTGCTGTTGTGTTCCTTTGATGTTGCGAGTATCCATAGGTGGTGGTTGCTCATTTACTGTCAGTTGAACCATTTGCTTGTTGGCCATCCTATTTCATAAAAAGAAAAAAACATTTTTATAGTGCCACAATCTTTCACAAGTGATCAGACAACAATGGTTAGTAAATGGCTGTTCTCAGAGTGTTAGCTTGTGCAATACAGATGTAGGACTACTGCTAAAGTAGGTAACAATGCAATGCAACACAATCTTGCTTGTTCTATGTTTACTTGAAAATCATCAGTAAAAGAAGTGTGTAAGTAGGAAGGTGCATGTCTATGAAATACTAAAACATAATGTGATTCCAGCAATATGATTGACTGTTCAAAGTATGCCATTGTTATTTGTTAGATCACACTACAGTGGTGATAGATGTGACTTGCTTAAATACTAATAATTTAAAGCTAGATTTTCATTTATTGTTTACTAACTTACTTTTGAATTATTGGCAGCATAACTGAAAAACGAAACTATATTTCATTGCAATATTTTAGCAAGGCTACTTAGCATGCCTTGGCGTGGCTTCAAGTATATCAGAAGGCAAGCCGAAGGACATTTGACTAGCCTTTTCCTCTAATTCTGCACAATAAAAGTGCCCAACTGCCTTAAAATAGGCAAGGCAGTAGGAATCGAGTTCTATAGACGCCATGCCACTGCTACCTAGTAATTTAGGTGTCATTTTCCTTTCATAAGACTTTTTATATGCATTAAGAATTTATAATAATATAATACCTACATATAAATATTTTGAAATAGATAGTTAACATTAAATCACTTTGGAAGACACTGAAAGTGATGTTTTTAGTTTTGTTTATTGAATAAAATAAAAAGTTTTCATTTTCAGTCCGTGAAAGTGATAGAAAACCGGGATCTTACGTCCTAAGTTACCTGGGACGCACCGGTATAAACCATTTCAGGTAAGTTATAATTGTAATGCTGCGTGAGCTAAAAACCTATCTTGCTGCGGCCGCATATTGTCTTAGATCCGAGTATACGGCTCCGGCGTCACAGAGCGATCTACAGTCTATTCCAGACCATTTTAACGCTTTTGTAGACACAAGTCCTACCAAGTTGATATTAAATTGACAAATAATCATAGTATAATTGTTATAATGATGATGATATCCGCAGTAGAGCTAAGGTACCGACATAGCCCGAAGAATTGCGAAACTGAAGTTGCAGTGGGCGGGGCACATTGCTCGCAGGACTGATACCTGATCGGGTCAGAAGGTTGTCAAATGGCATCCGCGGACCGGGAGACGAGGTGTCGGTAGGCCTCCAAAAAGATTAAGAACTGATTAAGATCGTGGGATCGCGTTGGATGCGGAAAGCACAAGACCGGTTTGAGTGGAGAGCCTTGGGGGAGGCCTATGTCCGGCAGTGGACGTCTTTCGGCTGACATGATGATGAATTGTTATAATATAAAATGTCGTGGGACAGAATGATCCTTTAATAATTACGTACAATGAGTGATTAGTGCGTAATACAATCGCTCTGACGACACGTCAGTGGCGCAGGAGCCACTGCTCGGAAGCCTCGCTTTACGCGCTATCGCTTGCAATCGCATTCACTTTATTTTTCTTTCCTCATCCTATTTCGTTTAATAGAAAGAAGCTGAATGCGATTGTTACTCTCAATGTGTTAATCGGAATTTGTACAGGGGATTCTGACGCGGAATTTCTAAAATTAGACCTGTCTGTGTGTGTGTGTGTGTGAGGGATGAATGCTTTATTTCCATGCTGCTATACTGGCTACGGGTAATGGGCGTACGTCAAAGACCTGAGATTGAAGATATTCTCCGTTTTCTGCCCTTGATATATCAATTTGTGGCAATGTGTGATTGCGCTCAGTGCTTTGCTGCATGAATATCCCTATTTGTTTGAGATACTGATATACATTTTTCCTTAATTTCTTGATATAGGTACGAGTCATATTATTAACAAACCCACCGTAGAACGTTCTCGCAGTAAACGTAATATGTCTTTCTTTGTCATATTTACTGTGAGAGGGTTCCACTTGTTTTGTTCGTTTTTGTTCTGTCCGTCCTTTTGTACAGTCAGAGTCAAATATAGGTAGTTTGTGACACCCAAAGTAGCCAAATAGTTCGCAACACGTCATTGCTACAGTTGAAATAAGGTCGTGTTGCTAACTTTTTGGCCACTTTGGGTGTTACGAACTATTTGAAGTGGATGTACACACAGCAAAGACGAAAATAACTACTAAGTTATTATGATTATGAAACCTACACAGCTAGCACAAGAGCGCGACACAGCTCTCGCGAGCACTTGTGCTAGCTGTGCTACAAGTTTCTGAACAAATAACTTAAAAGTTTTTCAACCACCAACAGAATAACAGCGGTATGCGGCGACTATTACATCGGGGGTCGTCAGTTTGATTCCCTGACTGAGCTGGTTGGGTTCTACAGTAATTGCTCGGATTTGCTGAAGCGCGAGCGACTTGTGGAGCCCGTGCCACCTCCCGAGCCGGTCAACGATAAGAAGGTAAATTATTTAGTTTGTTTTTTAAGGTTTTCCCGCATCTTATGGCTTATCAAGCCAAGTGTGTTCGGAACCTAAGGCGTATTTATTTATTAGTCATTCATATGATTACACCGTTTAGCCTGCAAAACTTTTTTAAATTTACCTATTTGCCCTCTAAAAGTGATCTCCACATTGAAAATCCACTTATTAACATAACACGTCCTTATTAGGGTCGCAGAGAAGCACGCGAGTATCCTTTTTCAGCTTAACCGGTACATTAAGTGCGAATGTGATGCCTTCGCCAGACTAAGAATGAAACTCCTCGGCATCGATACCCTGAACCAGGAGATTTCAAGGCACTACCACTACACCCAGTTCATGAATGAGGTGGTAAAAGCGATGGAATAGTGCGAAGGACGTAATTACACTAAAGATCCACGAATGGGTCGAAGTGTATCCGTAGGGACCCCTAAACTAAGATAAGATAAGACACCCTGGGTGCACGAGTCCGACTCACACTTGACTGATTTTTTTGACAGAGAGTGGTGGCGATCCTCCCATACACGAAGATGCCCGATACTGATGAGCTAACGTTCCAAAAAGGAGATATTTTCTTTGTGCACAACGACATGGGAGACGGATGGCTTTGGGTTACGGCACATAGGTAACATTCTAGATTTATACATTGACATTGAACATATTTTACTATTAAAATAGTTCACAGTTTTTGCAAGTTCTAAGACGTCTACTGTCGAATAAACTAAGAGAGAAAAACAGTTCTAGTAATGGTGTCTATTTTTTTTTGGATTTTAGAGGTTATGGCAATACATATACTCTGTGAAAATTTAAAGTATGTTCCAATGACGTTTCGTAAGATTCATGTGTGTGATAGACTAAAGAAGAGACAACTGAGCTTCAGTAAAAAAACTCGTTGGCACATTTTGAGTACGAGACTCTAATAGAATACGCTAGTTTTTGCTAGCTGGCATCTTAGCTAGAGTCACTAGGCTTTGTCGAAACAATCGAAAATTATGACTGTTGTTGAACAGTTTCTACTATTTACCTTGCCTGCATTATGATTATGTTACTGATTTTATCACATCCTGTGATTGTAGATAACAAGTTCGGACTGTTATTGAGGAAGGGCGCACTAACTGCATCCGAAAACAATTACTTTGCTGATAACGATAAATAAATAATTCTATATTAGTTTGTGATACTGCCTGCCCATTATACTACTAAAACAAAGATGTCTAACTTGATCGTTTGTATGTTTATTTTAAGTAAATGGTCCTTAATCGCGTACACGTATTTTATTATTAACCTCGATGTTTTCGACACGCTGCGACGTCCATGGTCTCGAAGGGACTCGCCCACTGGCTGGAGCTATGGTCAATCTTTGCTATAACTAAAGGGAACTTAGCTCTAAATAGTTTTGATACCGTAATGACAATGAAGCAAAATGCCGCTATTACTTGAATGGATATTTCTCCAACCAGGACTGGGGAGCAAGGAATGATCTTCAGAGAGCTGGTCGAGGATCTGGATCCATCGATAGACCCCAACACCGTCTTCTCCTGGTTCCACCCGAACTGCTCCAAGAGCGAAGCAGTGGACATGCTCGTCAAGGCTGGACCAGGGAGCTTCCTCGTCAGACCTTCGGACAACTCCCCTGGAGACTACTCCTTGTTCTTCCATATCAATAATCAGATTCAGAGGTTCCGGATAGAGAAGAAAGGAGTTAGGTACTTGATGGGTGGCCGCACTTTTGAATGTCTTGATGCGGTCATTAATAGATACAGAAAGGAGCAGATTGTTGAAGGACACACATTGGGGCAACCGGTAAGTCAAAGTTAATTCGTGAATTTTTTTGCTAAAGAGGGGTTATTCCGAAATTCGACGTTCGTGTCGTAACCTTCCTCTAATAATTACTATTAGTGCGAATGGATCGGCACTATTCGAATTACGAATGTGCAACCTAAAAGTATAAGGCCGATAGCTAAAGACGCTGAAGTTCAGTTCTCAGCCCGTTAAATTCAGTACTTGGTAAAGTAAACAAAGTCGCAAAAACTGAATATCTTTCGAAACTTACAATATGCGTTCATTGATAAGATATCTAATGAACGATTGCCAATCATTTCCGCTTTTGTATCAAATCTGCGATCATCAAGCGGTAGCATCTATTTCACGCCGACAGTCACTTTTTATTTTGTGTGTGGCGAAAGGAAGTGGAGTGCCTTTGAGTGGGACATTATAATTAAAAAAAAAAGTTGCGTCACTCAGTTAGGTTTGAGGGGTTCTGATGCAAGACAGCATTTCAGTGAGCGAATTACATACCAAACATCAAATTTGTTGTTTCCGAGACAGTACGTGAACAGACATGTTTCTCCCTTAGTTGATCGCGGAAGGCCATTCCATCGAGCCTCAGCAGTCCACGACGGGCGCGGCCGCTGAAAAAATATACGCGACGTTGCGCGAGTGTCGCGACCAAATCGGCCTGAAGAAAATGAAGGGTATCAAACACCAAGGCTACCTGAACAAGAAGTCTGACAAAGGTGCCAAGAAATGGAAGGGCTTGTACTTTGTGCTCCTGCAAGAGGGGACCGACACGCATCTGTATTTCTACGACTCGCCAAAGAGGACAAAGCCGAAAGGGCTGATCGATTTGTCTTGTGCTTATCTGTATCAGGTACGTTTTTGTTTACACTTTGCCATGATTAATAAAAAACCACGCACTGCACGAGGAAGGCGGCCATCAGAGAAGAGTGGTTTGTTACAACACCAGGACTCCAAATCTTAAATTTATTTTCTTGTATGCCATCGTTTATTAACGATGCAATTTAATTATGATAGACTATAGCCAATCCCAGCGTAATTTCTTAAACGAGGTCAGTGTTTTGTAGACATCTTGAATCCGAATCTCCTGCCAATTTAATGTATGAATGTGTTCGACTGATATCTACTGTAACTGTCATATTTTGACTGACATGGCACGGTGTTTTCAAAGGGTTAAGTATGAATTTGGTATGGACAGGTTCACGAGTCGCTATGGGAGCGTCCGTTCTGTTTCCAACTGGTAGAGCGCGCGTTGCCGTGCCTTTCTACTCACGCGTTCCTTGCGGCGAGCAGCGCGGCCGACGAGCGTGCCTGGCTCGAAGCGCTGCGCCCGCTGTGTGTGCCGCAGCAGGCTAGCCATCAGTGCAAGGTAATTAACATACAGCCTAAGGGCGATAAATCACGTATTTGTCCCTTGCGGGGTAGACAGAGCCTAAGGTAACAAGATCTAAAGGCCACGTTTGGCATGATTGTGGGCGTATAGGTGGAAAGGGGAATCAAAATAGTGATGCTTTGCTAGCCGCATCGCCTATAACGCGATTTCTAAGATTTTCGCCCATTCCCTCGATGGCTTTTGCCATCTGCGCGGGAAGAGAAACAACTGGTACATTCTTTGTTTTTTTTACTCCCAGACCAGCACGGAAGATATAAATGAAACCGAAACACATAAAAACAATATTATAAAAAAACAAGGTATGTTCCCTCGCATCTTGCTTCGCTGCGGGGCGTGTCGACTTAACCCGCTAGATGGCGGTAAGCGCTAACTACGTGCGTAGCTGTGTGCGTTGTAACAGTCCCCCCCGGCGCGTGCAGGTGGCGCGCGTGGTGTGGCTGCGCTCGCTGCGCGTGCGCTGCCTGACGGCGCACCGGCTGCCGGCGCTGCTGGCGCCGCGCCCGTACCTGCGGCTGTCGCTGGGCGCGGCGCCCGTGGCGCGCACGAGGCCCAGGCCCTCGCCCGACCCGCACTGGGACGACGAGTTCGTCTTCGAGTCAGTTTCATTGTTTTTATTCTACACTGCTTTTATTTTCTTCATGCCTCTCGGCAAACTTGATACATCATTAAGAAGATAGAAGCACAGTACTAGCTTTTAACCGTTCGCTTTCGTAAGAGTTTAGATCTCATGGCGATTGCGATTATATAGGGTATTAAAAAACCAATTGTGTTGTATTTGCAGTGATGTGCCTCCTGATGTTACGTCGTTCAAAATCAATGTGCACAACACGGGGAAGAGAGGAAAGGAGTCTGAGGTAATATTATCGTCATGTAACTTTTTTTAATGCATAGTTTTTTTTTATAAAATATTAATTTTGTCCTTTTGAAACACAATTTCCCCTAAGTCTGGTAAAGGATGGACAGTTTAAAAGCATGTCAGCTATTGTACTGAATAACCGACCCTAATTACAACTGTTGCTGCCCAGGGTGCACCGAGCAAAATTATACTCATCCTCTTAAGGGTCTCGGCCAGAGGTAACCGCAAACCCTGACGCTCGAACACACGAATGATTTGCCTTATGTGTTATAATCTTTTCAGGTTGCAGAACTGTCGATTGAGCTGTCAAATCTTGCCAATGGGGAGGAAATTGAAGAATGGTATCCTCTGGTGGGGATGACACCGATAGGGGAGTGGGGATCGTTGCGGCTGCGTATACGGTAGGCAGAATATTTTGACGTCAAGATCTTTCCTTGTTCAGTTTTCTCTTTCTAATATTGGTGTTCTGTTTCCTTCTGTCAAAACCTACTATATAAAAATAAGTCGGGTTTTCCTTCCTGACGCTATAACTCCAGAACGCACGAACCGATTTGTCTAATTTTAGTCTTGAAATATTCGTGGAAGCCCAGGGAAGGTTTAGACGGTGAGAAAATATTGAAATTTAGAAGAAAAAAAACGGGAGCGAAGCCGTGGGCAACAGCTAGTACTGTATGAAAATTACAGTTTACTAAATACGACAGCCTACAAGGGTTGATACTATTTTTAGCTATGATAAATACTTCTCTTTTTTCGTTTGGTACCACATCTACTAAAAGTGTACTAAGTGTTGCGATCTCTTTTGTTAAGGTATATGCAAGAGCTGGTGATGCCTCGCGAGGAGTACAACCCGCTGCGCCAGCTGCTGCTGGAGCCGGGGCTGCCCGCGGTCAAGGCGCTCGCCGACCTCTGCCGCACCGATCGGCAGCCGCTGGCCACTTGTAAGTATAGTATAGTATTCATAGAGAAATCGACGACGACGCCCACAACAAAACTGATGATCTGTACGTAGATTCATCCTAAGTTCATGAGAAAATAAAACCGGATTCTGAGTTTTCTAGTAATTAGAGCTTGGTATTAGGTAGTTACAACAAAATCGACTGTCATATAAAATCTAATATTGTCACTTTTTCGTTGACTGTACAATTTTTGTAACTGTACAATTTGGGTAAACATTTTGTTGCTGGATCGAATGCGAATGAGGGACCTAGGCATTGTCGGCATTTGTTTCGACATTTCTGTCAACGCGCTTAACTGATTGCGGGGGGGGGGGGGGGGGGGGGGTTGTCGCAAAATCAATAGTTTCCCTATCGATAGTTTTAATCGGATAATTCCTTAATATCGATAGACCTATCGATAGTATCGATCTCTTATTTAGAGCAATACAATAATTGATACTATCGATACTACTGAAATAGAGTTAACAATCGATTATTCAAAACTAAAATGTAAGCATACAGCGGAAAGCGACTTTGTTTTATACTATGTAGTGATTGCAAAGCAATTTTATCAATGTTGTCTATACTATCGGTAAACTGTTCGTCGTCAAGGATCAATTCTATCGATACTATCGATAGTCTATCAAAACACTATCGAGCGGCAATACTACAGACGTAATGTTTCGTGTGTGTCGTGTAGCGCTGCTGCACGCGTTCTCGGAGATGGGTCGCGGCGCGGAGCTGGCGCACGAGCTGGCCAGCGCCGAGGTGGCGCGCGAGGCGGACCCGCGCGCCATGTTCCGCGGCGCCAGCCTCGCCACCGCCGTCGCCGACGAGTTCATGCGCCACCACTGCAAGCCCTTCCTGCAGGTACCTGCGACCAACCCGCCACCGTAGGACACGCTTCTGACCGCGGCCCAGTGAAAAATTCCCCTATTTTCTGTAGTAGATCACGAAAATTAAAATAAAAAAAGACCCGTCAAACCATTTGTAGTGTCAGTTTTGATGTGAATAGCGCTTCATGAAAAGAAGACTTCTCTGGAATATAAGGTGACACCAAAAAAGTTTTTTTGTTCGTTATGAATTTGATTTTTAATACAAGTTTTTTTGCTGACAAGGACTTTCTATCGGTTGGACTTGCACTGCCATCTATCTTGCATATTGAAATGAAATTTCGAGTCAATCTGACCACTAGATGTGGGTCAAGTATGACTCCAAAAACGTGTCTTGCAAATTGAATACAAACTCTTAAAAACGTGCATAATTTTCAGGCGGCAATATCGGAAACGGTGTTAAAGCTGATAGATGCGAAGCAGTCGGCAGAACTGAACCCGACCAAAATGGATTCGCCCGAAGACGCGTGTGCTAACGCCGAGTTTCTCCTTATGATTTTGGACCAGGTTTGTTAAGAAAAACGTATGCTACGCGAGCGGAAATTAGGCTAGGGGACGACGTAAAATTGTCAACACACCTCGGGCGGTGATAAAGCCTCGGGTCGCATGTTTATCGCCCTCGCCTTTGGCTCGTGCGACAAGTTTTACGATCTGAGTTTGTTTCAACACCCTCGGAATGTAATGTACTAATTTGCTACAAGTAACTGCTGCTAAATGACGAGACTTTGATTTGACGAACTATTTAAAGTGACGGCTGATGAACTTTTATGCCTCAACGGCTGTCAACTGGTAAGCTTTGAGAACCGTCGATGTTCAGATTACAGCTACGAATTTTAAAATCTATCATGTATTGAAAATCTCTAACTGACACGAATTTTTTGGTAAATATCTGTCTAAAGATACTACAAGTTTTAATATTGTTATACCCTCAAACCAAATAAAAATGATCTTTGCAGATAACCCTGACGATATTCACGTCGCCTAAAGCGTGTCCGCAACCTGTGCGTTACCTGTGCGGCTGTTTACAACGCGCCGCCGTCACCAAGTGGCCGAACGAGCGCTTCGTACGCACACGTGTCGTCTCAGGTAGGCTTTCTTGCAGTTGGAAAAACGCCTCCACTTTGACAGGCGTTTCGGCAGCTATTCTCACGCTATTCCGTTCCATTCAGACACCTTAATAAGAACTGTTTTTAGGAATTCAATATTTAAAAAATGAAGTTTCATCAATATTTTGATATTTTTACATTAATAATAGGTGTTTAGTTTTATTACGTCTTGTACAAACTAACATTATAATAACTCTTCGGTAAGTAGTCGTGAATGGAACGAGTACAAATTTAAAAAATAGAAAAGTAAATCGCACTAGTGCGCAAAAACGAACTTTGCGCACGAATAACAGCCAGAAAAAAAGGCACTTTTTTAAGTAACTGTAGTGAAAAGAGTGTTGTGTTGCAGGCTTCATATTCCTGCGGCTGATCTGCCCGGCCCTGGTGGAGCCGCGCGGCTGGGGGCTGGTGGCGGCGGCGCCGACGCCGCACGCGCAGCGCTCGCTCGTCATGGTCGCCAAGTGCCTGCAGAACCTTGCCAACCTCATCGAGTTCGGCGCTAAGGTAATCTTAAGCCATAGAGGAAATAACCAGTGATAGTGGTAAATAGAGCTATAAAATTATCGCAATATATCTGACTTTATCAACGTATACCACACTAACACTTATTTTTCACGATTATTTTTCTTTTATTTTTTACACGGAACAAAGTCATTTAAGTGATCAGAATTTTGATTATACACCTATTTACTTTCTGGTTTTTATCAAATTTATCGAGTTTCACTCACTACGTCACACGACGACTAAACATTAACTATCCATACTGATCCCAATTGCCCAACTTTAGTAATCTGTTTGGCCTTCGGCTGACCTTAATGTTCTCTCGCATGTCATTTCCTCTCCATTACGTTGTTTGCTCTATGTCTGACTCAGCATATTTTTCCACCTGGAACGATCTCGCGCCGCGACCACCTGCTCTTGCCAGCTCAAGCCCAAGGTTAGATAATATTATCAGTTAGCAAAGCAACTTAATTTTTTTTTCCAGGAGCCCTACATGGAAGTGGTGAACCCCTTCATACTGAAGAACAAAGAGAGGATGGTCGTATTCCTGGACCAGCTCAGCAATGTACAGGAGCCGGGCAATACGCCGCCCAACCCCAACAATAACGTCGATATTGGTATGCCCCGTTATAACTACTAATTAAATAAATAAAAAACGTAAACAACCGAAACTTATATTACTTCATGAATTATCTTAATATTTAACTCATCCAGCCAAGCGAGTGTCATTCACTATGCCACACAACGCTACACATAATGTCGACCGTGCCTATATAAAATAAAATTAAGCCACGCATAATTCGACGTATGTTCATATAACATTTTTCTCCTTATAACAGGAATACACTGTTCTAATCTCTCGCAATGCTCACGGATAGATAGATAGATAGATATACTTGACATGATGGCTGTATCGATATTTACGCACTCAACTGTACTTCTGGTCATTCAATAAACAAATTTCCACTGGGTTTTACGCTCTTTGCAATGCCATTGTATTGTTGTTACAGCTAAGGAGCTAGCGACGCTGCACCACATCTGCGTCGCGCACCTTCCCGAGCTACAAGCGCTGGCCAAGACGCAGCCGCCGATACGCAAGCTGGTCACCGTCACCGAAATGCTCACCAAACACAAGCACAAGTACTTGGAGATGATCAGATAGGACGCGGTGGGACGCACAGGTAACGCATACAAAATCTTAGGACAAGGCCCGAGCGGACGCTCGAGTTGGGCGTGCGGCGTGCATGTTAAACAAATGAAACTAATATAGGTGTCCCCTTTGCTGCTGCCCACCCCGCCGAACGCTCCGCTTAGAGCGTCCATTCAGGTGATTCAGGGCTTACACGTATTGCTGCACTGACGCGCAGAAGCGTTACATCCCATACCAAGCGACTCGTATTTTGTTTGTCAGTTAATTATAAACTAGCTTTTAGGTAGGTCTTGGGTAGCTTATGTTCAATGCTTACAAAAAAGTTAGAGGCAAATATTCAATTGTCACCAACAGTTACGACAGCGATAATATTTTTCAAAAGATCCTCGGGTCTGTCTTGCTGTTTCACTCTTATTGTTTTTGTAATTGAATCGACCGATAGTACCCGAAATCCGAAGGTTGTTCTAGGAGCTCACGGACGGTTGTTGTTGTTCAAGGACGCCTATTGGTTTTTCTGTATTGTTGATTATGTGGTGTTCAATAAAGAGTCATTGTATTGTATTGTTGTCGTAGCGTGATAATATATAGCCTTCCTCAATAGATAGCTATCTAACGCTGAAAAAAATATTCAAATTGGATCAGTTTCTTGAGATTAGCTTATTAAACCAAACAAACTCTTCAGATTTATAATATTAGTATAGATGAGAAAGTTTGAATGCCTATTGAATAATGCCCGCAAGCGTTCTTAATCACGTTAACAATTTCTTTCTTTTGCCACCTTATCGTTTGACAAAAATAATTTATGAATGCTATTTTTATTCCAGGGTGAAAAGAAGTAAGTAGTCCGGAGAGGCGTTAGTGCAGTCCCCGGCAAGAAAGACTTAACCAACAAAGCGATTTGGTCGCAAAAGCGTAGTCATTATTAGCTTTAGCCCCTAGTTTAAACGAGTTCGCATCCGAAACATTTTATGTTCGAGCTACCTCGTGCCAAACTTTTATAATCGTATTCGTAAAAAGGTATACTCGGTACACGTGGCGAAGCCCATACAATGCAAATAAACTGGGCCAGTGCCTTTGAGTATATCGTTACTAATTAATTTCTATATTCTCATTTAAGCAAACCAATGCTCTCTCTAGAATTGTAAGCTGTATTTAACGAGAGGCGCGTATTCTTTACTTAAGTTTAATATACTTCGTATTTTCGGTATAAATACTCATATTTAAAGAGTGACGTCATAAGTTATACGAAGATAAGGTTGTATTTGTAACGTCGGATATCCGCCAAAAATACTGGTTTCATTATTTTTATAACTATTAGATTAGTGGTACGTATTATTGAAATTACTTTACAAATTATTTACTTGTCAGTTATTTTAAGTCAATACTCCTTGCTAATTATATTTTATTATATGACTTATTAATTTTAGAAGTTTATACATTAGTAAATAAATTATGGTATTATTCGATTTAGTGAGTAAGGGAAACTGCGTCGGGCGGTGGCATTTACAGTTCTAGCATTTTGGATAATTTATTTTACTATTTTGCCGTTAGAAAATGACGTGAATTATACGAAATTGTACATTGAATAGAATGTTCGTGCGTATTTCTAGCTCAACAGTCCGTGTCTTTGTTTTGATTCCTTTAAACGCATTTAATATTAGCCCCAAACAGGCTGAACAACTTGATAGAAATACAGTCAATTCTGATTCCCGAAGTAAGTGCAAAAAATGTGTGTGAATCAATAGAATTGGTTAATTTTCAGTATTTTTATAGCTGTCTCCACGGCCGCCGCAGTCGTTGGGCATTTAAACGTAGAATTTATAGCTTTAGGATTATTATATTTCGACTGGTTACTTTCTCGAACTCATGTTAAGCAACTCTAATGCAAAAACAAAACAAAAACTCCAATAACATGACAATGAGGTTAAGAAAATATCCAGTCGACTCGACCATCGCGCGTTAACACCAAAAAATATTAAAGGAAATGAACGATTGTGGTTTGTGATAGATGTTATTAGTGTGTTGTATTGATGTGGAACCGTGTAACTGCACTGACGCACAGCTCCTAGTCTATGTAGAAATTGATTCTGAATCGACTTTGACTAATGTCTTTCTCTGTGATAATAATCATCACTATAAGAGCCGGGGAAAAAACGACAGTCTATTATTACCCTAATAGTATTAGAGTAGGTACCAATTTTTTTTTAGGAAAGCAGTTTATACTGGTCTACATCTTCATGGAAAAAACGAGAACTTTAAAGAATGACCACAAACAAAACTTTGGAACAAATGAACTGTCCTAGTTTTTTCCCTGGACCCTTTGAATTCATCTCAATTAGTACTCTCTGTGATTGTTTTGTATTTGAATCCGGTAAATATTGGGCTCTGATTGTTTATTGTAATACTTTTGAAAATATTTTATTATTATAATTATAGATATTTATTCAACACAGAAATTCTTCCATACAATTTATGACAACTTAGTTCTAATGTAACTGGTTATTTGCTTTGTTACTCTGAGGTTCACAGTAAGTGCAGCGTTGTCTTAAGACTGTTGGACATTAGGTTACTTTAATTGACGTCGCCAGTATAGTCAAGTGCGTAAATATATGTACGTTATCAAGACGTTAAAAACATCTATGCACCTTTATACCACAAACAATAAGGTCGGTGATTTATGTTTGACATGATGGCTGTATCGATATTTATGCCCTCGACTGTACGTTAAAGTAAGCTGTAAGATCTTTTTACTCGTTCTTCCTTTATGCTCGGAAATCATTCAGTTTCGCTCGCCCGTGGGCTTATAGAATCGCATTTCTAGTGCCATACATTATATTACTTGTGCTTATTTTTATAATTATTTAATGTCTTTGCGACTTCTACATAGACCTGCTATTTATATTGAAATAGTCACGAAGAGAATGTTTCGCAAGCGAAGAAGCTTTAAAAAATTGATGTACAAGTAGATGTGATCAATGTTGTACTATTTCGTAAAATAGTATATTTCGCTGCATAGCGAGTGACAAAAAACACGATTTCTGATTGTAATTTGTTTTGGAAATGATTCTTATGCACAAGCTACAAATATTCATAGTGAAATGACCCCTTTAAACTAAATAGTGAAAGTATAAACATAATATTTCTAACTAATGACTGACTAGGGTATTTGCGATATGGGATTGACATATTGCTGGCTCACCGTATAAACGTCATACATGTTTCATTTTAGGGTAGTCAAACTTTAACTCTTGTGCCTTTAGTGCAAGTTTCAATTTTGAGAATAAAAAAAACGGAGCCTTGTGCAATGTGCAGTTATGTATATTTGCATTCTTTTTACCTCTGTTGGTCATTGGTTTTGCTGCCTAAACGTTAAGAGTGAAGTCTTATTGACACGGTTGGTGTGAACTATCGTGGAAGTTGTGTTACATTGCTTGGCCACGGGGCTACTACGGATTTATATGTGATCGGTTATTGACGGCAATGTAACGCAACTCGCATAAGACTAAATGCATTAATTTAGGCGTAGACAGTGCTCAATGCATCGAAGTCGGTAACGTTCAGTTGTTGTGTAGCAATAGGTTGTAGCCTTGTAGCTCTAGAGTGTCGTCGCTGTATTTAAGTGTTATCTAGCTTACGATAGACAATGTCTAGACTGAATTACGCTCCAATTTATTAGACGTGTTTGTATATTATATTATAATGCACTTAGATTTTCCACAAAAGTGATAAAACTGCAATATTCGGCCCATTTGATAACATTTTTATACTAAGATTCTGAGATTATTATCCTTGATACAACAAAATCGACTGTTGACATTTTGGATTGATATTTTTTTAATTCAATGTTACATTTATATGTACAAGACTATAATTTGAACAAGTGACGAGGGTAGGACCTATCATTACGAGGAATTGCATTATTTTAGTACAGGTATTACTTTTTGTTCTTGGGACATTCTACACCCTTTAATAAAATGCGTAAAAAGTCAGTAATAATTATAAGATTCATAGGAGTAGTAGTCAACTTTATAGATTAGTACAGTAAAATCCAAATACTTCAACTCTTCTATTTCTCTTGGATTATTATTAGTATTGTTTCCTAAGAACTGAAAGTACTAAAACATGATTTTAGCACCCGTATAAACACTGGATTATGGTGGTTTTGCTTTTGAAGTTAATGTTTTTTGTATACTGAATAAATATAATCAGGCACCCTAAAAAATACTTTTACACATTCAATTAAAATTATTATTAAATAAAGTCATTTACAGTGACTGCACTTGTTAAAGTTCCTGCATTAAAGCACAGCCTGTTACTTACGCAAATTATGTGTCAAATTGTGTAAAAAGTTATTACAAGATCTAAGTATTTGCTTGATTTTCAATAAAGATTATGAACACAATTTTTTGATTGGTAACAAATCATGTGTATGCAAATTGATTATTATATTCACCTTAGCATACTGTGTTTGATTACTTTTTATGTGCTATAAATCCAGTCTCATTCGAATTAAAAGTATGAAAATATAAATTGACTTTTATTTTGGTGTTAAACTACCCACAGCTAGTAAAGTTCGCCAATAAAGGATAGAAAACAGAAGAGAAATAAAAATTTCTATAGAAATTATTGCCACATTATAACTATTTTACACCAAAGATGTGACTGACATTAAATTCGGAAGGTACCCATAATTTTACTACTCTTGAAAAATAAATTAAAAGTTACACATCCTATTCTAAATTGCATCACCTGCTCAGATCTGTTCTGTTCTCCAGTCCATTATGGTTGCCTAGTTGAGATCGCTCTGTAGCGATAAGGCCGCCTATTGTTACCTTGTAATATTCTGTATACCTTTTTCTGTTTTGGTTGTTATTATGTGGTGTTCAATAAAGAGTTATTGTATTGTATTGTTGTATCCTAAAAAAAACAAGTAAAATAAAAATATGACTTTATTTACATACATACAATCCATATTCTCTTCCATAATATTGGATCAAATGTTTTATGTCAAGAAAAGTATTGAAAATGCCATAACAACACAACAAACTGCCACATATGGTGATTTCCGTTCTCCAATTCTGGCACATTTCCAGAATGTTCCTAACAACCTGAAAAAAAACCTTGTAATTTAATTTCTATAAGGTGTATTCAGGTAATTTAGGAGATCAGATAATTCCGAAAATCATTAAAATCCGTCATAATCCGTTGTAATAAGAGTAATTGAAATGGGACTGATTACATTGAAATGTGACAGAATTTATGGATTTTGAGAATTATATGATTTTCGGAATTACCCGAATACATTTAAAATCACTTAATAACATTATTTTTTTTTTATTTGCAAGCATGTATATGTTCAAACTCAAACTGCTATATGTAGAAGTACATTATTAAGCTGGGATATAAATAGTCTTTCCAAAGGATCTCCAAGACAATTGGGTTTTGTGTTACCAGCAGTCAATGGTTTTACTATCATAATTATAATTTATTTACTCTAGAATTTATAAGATGTTTCCAAGCACTCCGAGCTCCATTGATCTGTATTAATGAGTAAGATATCTACTAAGAACTAAATATTTAAATACAAGTGTCGCTATTAAAGCGTTTTATGTAAAAAATGGTCATCCGCATTTAATTTATTTTCTTTTTCTTTCAGAAATAGACCATTGATCTTATTTTTTGTGACTTTATAGAAACTAATAATCTCTTAATGACAAATAGTTACTTGGAAACTAATTCTTAAGTCATATTACACAGCAAAATTTCTTAGTCATGCTTACACATTTTTGTGGATGCAACTTGCAGGTTTATGTCACATTTTTGGGCATAGGATCATGTAGATTTCCAACTTTTCGAGAGAATTTGTTATGTGAATTGTATGTGCTTTCACCGATGATATGTCTCTCTCATTGGAGTCTATACTTGTGGCAGTTTGTAAATACTAATAATTTCAAAAGGTAAATATGTTATAGTTGTATTTCAAGTTACTACATACATAATGTTGGTGGACTCGCAGCTTTGACAAATACTTACCCAGTTTTATTGCGATCCATGATCCCTGGGAAGAATGATCTTAAGTATGCACAAGTACAGATCAGAAGTAGTATAACGGACAGTAAACTCTGGAAATTGAATATTGCGCTCTGGAACAAAAGCAAATGATAAATAAAGAATAAATTAAAATTGTACTGAATTTTTATCTTGGCATCAAGTATTAGTTTAAAATAATTACCATGGTGATAATGTTTTTATTTCACATGCGTTATTAAGACTATGCTGTAAAACAGCAGAATTTAAAAACACACTTTTTAATGTTATATTTCCCTGTTCATTATAAATAATCCAAGAATACACAGCGTGCAACAAGGCAAACAACACAATCCTATCCTGTGCAACAATTTTTTGACGCATGACATTGACTGACAGAGAGCATACAACGCGACGGGCAGTGACAGTCGCGACACGACAACGTCAGTCAGGCAGCACCACGGTTACTACAGATAACGTAAATGTCACATGATCAAAATATAACGTTTAAAGTTGTGTCTTAAACAGTACAAAAAATATTTTTGTACTATTTCATATACAAGTTAATCGTGAAAGCTAAATTAAATATGTTGATCGTATTAAAATAATTTTTAATGTTATTTTCATAAAATTAAACAAAATAAATAAGAATTTGTAAATAAAAAACACGCGTGGTCTCGTTCACTCCTCGCAAGTTTTTTTTAAATTCTATCTTCACGTTCCGCCATCTTGCTCGGTAACAGAAAGAGTGAACTTAGAATTATTTCCATGTATTGTAACGTGGATAGTAATTATTTAGTTTAGAATTAGTGTTTGAAAACACTAATGGCTTGCTTGAACACACTTAAGTTAGAAATCAAGACTTTAGAACAAGTGTTTCCAAAGAACCATGAGCGGTTTCAGATAATGTCAGCCAGTGTCGACGAACTGACCTGCAGATTCGTTGGCAGAAATGGAAAGAAATATGAGATACATGCAAACATTACCGTAAGTTTCGTTAAATTCTTACATTACGTGATTAAAGTATATTCACTGCTAATTGTGGGAGCACTTATTGATTATCGTTAGTTTGGACAAAGGGTCGTTGTTTATGAGGGCAGGGCTGTCAACAAAAGATTTACGGAAGTGAACTCGTTTTTCGCCCGTTTCCAAGTCATGGATGCATTTCTTCCTCTTATTTACTAATCTCTAGTTGGTTTGTTTATGTTCAGCGCATTCCGATTGATCGCGTGATGTGCGCAGGGTTTGTACGTAAATAATGTGTTAGAATTGAGCAATAACAGTCCGTGACGAATTAACGTATCGATCATTCACGTTTCGGGGCTCATTTTTCTGACTAGGTGACTCGTCAAGCTATCGAGTGTCGTATGTTTTGTGTGGATAACGGTACAAGGCTCTATTTTGGGGCATTCTTAGTCATTCTGCTTGTACCTCCTTTTTGCGTACGTACGTACTCGATAAACTGCTCTTTTTGTTTGATCAAGTGAGATTGAGCTTGGTCCAATAAAGATGGTAATATCTTAGGTATATTGGTATTGTTTGCTTTTGGGGTAGTATTTGTCTAGTTAACTACAATATTGTTCTTGTGTGTATATGCAAAATATCACTAAAATATAATTATATACTTGTATTTAGTGTATAATTTTTCACAATGTAATCAATGTTGTCACTACTATTGTTATGAATTTTCTGGACCAAACTGACTGCCATCACTGCTAAGTTAGTGTACTGTCTTGATGCATATGGCAATAACTAAAACAAATTATTGAACATTTCATGCTAAGTTTCTTTATAATTTAAAAGATTGAACCATTTTAGAGCCTTCCTTTAAGGTATCACATTGAATTAGATTATAACTGGTGAGCCTATTTTTTTAATTCCCATGTTACAAACAAGTATAAATAAATATTAGGGAACAATTCACACAAATTGACCTATTCCCAAAGTAAGTACTAGTACTACAGAATGATATACATACAATATAGAGAAATACATACTTAAATATATAGAAACATCTATGATTCCTGAACAAATATTCATGCTCATCTCACAAATATATGCTCTTACCAGGATTCAAACCTGAGTATATTATAACTATAACTTGGAAATGGTACCTGTTTATTTATTTATTTGTATTGTTTATTGTGGTGTTCAATCAAGAGATGTATTGTATTATTCTATTGTGAAACAAAGATGTGTCTTATTTTGTGTCTGTGTGATCAACATTTACTGCCTATGCAATAAAGATATTAAAAGAAAGAGATTGTTATACTTATTATAAAGCAGAATAATGTCAGTATCATAAATATTTTTTGAATCATGTTTGATCAAAATCAATATGAAAAATAAAATTATTTAAGTGCCTTTCACCACTGTTAATTTCATGATATCTTAATTGTCAGATAATAAATGTTTTACATAAGTATTTATCGAACACTTCTTTCCTTTCCTAAACTTATCAGAAAAAAGTGAAACAAACATTAATTATAAGTCTGTACCTAATTTGAAAAACTAGTGTTTTAATAATACCAACAGCTGTTTTTGGGAAGTAAAAATTCACATAATTGTTTCCTACACCCAGCTACTTTCTTGTTATGAAATAGCTGCAGGAGCTTGTATTATCTTAACTCTTGGTCTATGGAAAAATAATCTTTGTTTTAGGAGACATACCCTGGCACGCCGCCAGTGTGGTTTGCTGACGGCGAAGATCCAGTTGTGACAAATGCTGTGCAGATCCTCTGCAACACACAGGGCAGAGATAATCATGTCATAAATCAGGTAATCAGCTATTTATGTTGTGATCTGCCACAGGCTTTGGTTCAATGACCTGGCTGTCTGACTGTTATTCTTTTACTACCATTGTCGAGTTTTTATAGGTATGATGCAATGATATTTTTTAACATATCTTCATTTTAGCTGTTGCCAACTAAATGCTGATCTAATAAAAAACAAGAAACTGTTTTTAGCTAAGCAAAATACTCTACACTAATTGAATGATAACATTTAATCATAAGCAAAAGTAGGACAGTATTATCTAGAAAACGCTATTAATATTACTGTTGCATTCAGGGCATGACAATCAAATCTTCTAAATCAAATCTTACAGTTTAAATAATACTTGGCAGGTTGGTATATTGTTAAGAGAACTATGCAAGCTACATGGTGTGCCCGAGCCTCCAGACTTGGATTCCCTCACAATACCACTGCATCCTTTCCCACAACAGAGGTAAGTTTGAAAATGAACTTTTTTTTGACTTCAAAACAATTAATAAATTCATGTTAACTTTATTATCTCTCAACAAAGTTAATGGTAATAAATACTGTAATACTTTCACTATCTTTATTTGATAATGTAAACATCGTTTTGAATGAGCATATTGAGCATTTTGAAATGATTGTGTTATTTTATAGATTGCCAAGTGTGACTTCAAATGGAGCAGAGTCTGGTACTGAGGAGGATGAAGAGATGGCTGCAGAAGAAGACGATTCTGAAGGAGAAGACGACTTGCCGTTGGAGATGGTGGAAGATGCTGGACGAAGCAACAAAGTAAGTTTGTAAACAAACTCCTTTCTTTTAGCTTGTAAATAGTTCTAGCAATTTAATATTAAGGTAATTAAAAAACTAATGTCTAGGATGAGATCATTGTATAAGTTTCACAGTTACATTTATTTATTTTATAACTAGCTTTAATTTACTCATGGCTTTGGTTTTGGTGGTTCAAAATCTGAGATTTTGCTGAATTCCGCTGAGTTTTTTTTTTGCAATTCATTCAATGATCATCTACAAATTCATTCAAAATATCATGCAATTTTGTATGTTACATGTATTGGTTTCTATTTTAGAATATCAGGATAAAAGCAGCTAATGTTCCAGTTCTACTAAATTTCATTCAAATCTGTGTCACCATATTAATGTATGAAAGAGTATTAAACATACACATGCACAGTCAGACAGGCAGACTAACAAACTCTTGCATTAATAATGTAGTTATGATTAGAATTAAGATACAACTGCTCCAAAGGTCTTTGGAATAAAAGCAGATAAGAATTCATATTTTTGCGAATGTAGTTGAACATAGAACGCTTTTCTACTCTACCTACACAGAATGTAGTGTAGCTTTGTTCAAGGAGCTGTAGATGCTTTTTTTGAAACCTATGTTATTTTTTAATATTAAAATTGATTATATTAAATTATATTAAATTTTTGTTTTCAGGATGAAATGGAAACAGAACACTTAGCAACATTAGAGAGACTGCGACAAAATCAGAGACAAGACTACTTGTCAGGCAGTGTCTCGGGGAGCCTACAAGCCACAGATCGCCTTATGAAGGAGCTCCGAGACATATATCGCTCACATTCCTTCAAAAGCAACATGTATTCCATTGGTGAGTAAAAATATCAGTTTTAATTATCAGATAACCTACAATGTTTATAGGGGCTGATGTAAGACTTCTCTTTGAGGCCTTGATAGTCAATTACATAGGAATTGACATTGATTTAACTTTAGAAGTCTTAAATGAAACAGTACTAAATTGGTTTATAAACTACTAACGCTTTGCTGTAAAGCCGTTTATAAACAAAAAGCTTTTTATAAACAAAATAGTCAGCAGTCTCTTTGTTTTATTTCAGACTAGTTTATGCTGGTAGTTTTTTCCTTACTTACTTGAAACAAAGCCATTACAGTTTTTAGAATTATGATTATAAATTTGTATAGTGATTGAATATTTATATCGATATAGATCTATTTGACCTTGGGCTGCCTACCTAACGTCTTGAGAGCAGCATTCGCCGCAGTGGTTTGGCGACTTTTTTAATACAATTTTTTTGGACTTTTTTTTTTAAATTAAGTTATGGTTCATTTAAAACACTTAACATTTGCGTTCTCCCGACAGAGCTCGTCAACGACTCGCTCTATGAATGGAACATCAGACTCCGCTCCGTCGACCCCGACAGTCCACTCCACAATGATCTGCTTCTGCTGAAGGAAAAGGAGGGAAAAGATTCCATTCTCCTCAACATAATGTTTAAGGAGACTTATCCGTTTGAGCCACCGTTCGTCCGCGTCGTTTATCCCATTATATCAGGTGAGTATTGTGTCAATATAGAACACACTCTAATTTAGATTCTTAGCTATATGTTTAAGTACTTACTCTACGAAACGTAAATTGATGTGTGAAAAATATTTCGATTAATCACGTAGTTTCCGTGATATGGAAATTTTCAAATAAGTGGACTTGTAAGTTTTACGAAAGATTTCGCTCCTTTCAACGATGTACAACTTTTTAAGATACAAGGGAGTTCCAAGGCAAATGGTGCCCTAAATGCGCACCGGGGCTGCTGTAAAATTACCATTTTTTCTTCTTTGATAGCTTACTTAATCATCAAGTGAATAGGATAGGTTATGAGAGAGGTCACTTTCTGGTTTGCATCTCGAACGGTTGATCTGCCTCCACCGGTTTCTGTCCTGCGCGTCCTGTACAATTGAGTAGAATTTGGAGGATGATGAGTCTTTCACCAAACCACCAGAAAGTGATGACCGCGATCCTCAGACATGTGGGACCGACTGTAGTAGTAGTATGAGAGAGGTAGGGAGATAGAGTGTGTCATAGGCATAGAATACTTTTTATCCCGAAGAAATGAATAGTTCCCACAAGCTATGAATAGCCAAATTTTTCATGGAATCATTTGTGGGCTACACCCAGTTTTACTATAATCTTATTTAATAAGTTGGTTACCCTGCAATCACTAATAATTGGCAGATAACACAATACGGCTGTTGTTTTATTGAAACCTCATTTAGTTGCCAACATCAAGGCGTGCTTAAATTAAAATATATTACTTGCGCGCAAGTGTTTTGAATTCGAGGTCACCAAAGTAGCCTAAATTATAATTGTAATTGTTTCAAAACTAGTTAAACGTTTAGTTACATTATTATACCTACTACGTATTTGGCCTTCAGTTGACACTTTTATTTCGGTATATTTTGTCAAGAACCAATCTAAAATCTATCAGTAAACTTTATTAACCCCATTCCATATAAGTAGACATCGGATTATATGCACTAACAAAGTGCCAAAATATGCATGCGAATATGCACGAAAAAAGAACGAAATATTCACTAAAAAGTGTTGTAATGCCCAAAATATGCACAATGCAACATCAAAAAACCATACCTATTTATTTTTATACATTTTAACTAAAGACTGTATAAAAACAGCAAAATATTATTAAATTTACGCATAGTTTTTGTGACAATATATACAAAAGTATTGTTCAATATTTTCGAGCGCAAATTTCAGATGTTCGTCACCCAGTATCAATATTTACGCCAAAAACAAGCTCTCTACATCAACCTACGTCATTCAGTAAGCCGCTGCGCTCGCGCCGTACACGGCGTCGTCACCTAGGTCCCTATGCGTACCTCCCGCTACTAAAGGAAATATGCACGATTGTAAAAAAAAGGCTGAAATATGCGCTAACGCCGTAATCAGTCTATCCGATGTCTACATATAAGACTTAGTTGCCCGAATGTAACATGCTGCAAAATTTTGGCATTTCAAGTCTTATTGGCATACTTTTTATATTTGTTTTAATGCTCCTATAACATCACAATACAAATTGAATAATGGCTCAACATTCTTCGTAACTGTCACATTTTTGACGTTTAGTTACTTAATTTTGCAAGGTTTTTTGCCCTATTTCAACCATTTTATTATCTCAATTCTTAAATGCGTCAAGTAAAGAAAATTAAGTTAGCCATAACTCGCTGGTTAACCAAACAATTCCATTATTTTCAGGAGGCTACGTGTTAGTAGGCGGTGCGATATGCATGGAGCTCCTCACAAAGCAAGGCTGGTCGTCGGCCTATACTGTGGAGGCAGTGATCATGCAGATAGCAGCCACGCTCGTCAAAGGCAAGGCGCGCATCCAGTTTGGAGCCACCAAGGTCGTCTCGCAGACACAGTACAGCCTCGCGCGCGCGCAGCAGAGCTTCAAGTGCCTCGTGCAGATACACGAGAAAAATGGTCAGTGGGTGGTCTCTTTAGTTCCGTACTGGGACCCTATTACTGGTGCATGACTACGCCGCGTATTGCTAGTATCTATTGCAGCGCTCCCACACTACTTCTTATTTTTTTAATATGGCCCCATCGATCGATTCGATGATTTCGCCAATGTCAAAGTAATAAATACAGTATTCAAAAATCTTGTGACAAAAATGACGGCAACGTTGTACGGTAGAACACGGTCATAAGACCCAGGTAATGATATCCCTCGGAATCTGCCAGGAAATCATTAACCGATGCCCAGGGTGCAACGGACCAAGCACTGCTCTTCCCCTCGGACGGATCCAAAAACCAAGCGTAGCTCTTGACCACACGCGGAGGTAACCCGACTCACCCCACACTATTTGAAGTTTTGTTTCAAGTGTCAAAAAATAACATTTGGGTTAGAGAGGTGACGTGAGGTGGGGGTGACTTTTTGACATGGTAACATTGCAAAACCTCATAATTATGTTAACTTTCGCTTGCTCCTGAGGTTACGCCAGAGACGTGTTAGTATAGCATGTCTGTAAAAATGCTAGAGGCAGTTTTCTCCCGCCTCTACGTGCTACTCTACACTTCAGCCTTGTTCTGTACAAGCAGCCACACAGCAAGCTTTGGGCAATCCGGGCTAAACTGACATTGCGATTAATACTGTTTATGAAAACACTAACACATTCACAAGTAGTAAAACATTCAATTTTGATTGACTTATGTTTTGACTATAATTGAATGACACTGTTTGAGCATTCATGTATATTATACATTGTATAATATCCAGTTCTTATCGCAATATATGGAGAAATTGTCTAGGCATTGCTGTTGTAGCTGTAATTAAGATACTCGTGTTGTTTCCAGGTTGGTTCACGCCGCCAAAGGAGGACGGCTAATGCTGGCCTCCGCTGCCGTAACGCTAAGACTAACGTGCAACAAATTACAGTAACGCCCTCGCCGAGCCAGACGGAAGCCTATGTAAATTGAAAGTGTCCCGACGAGATAGGGTGGTGATAGTTTAATAATTCGAATGTTTCCAATGAGTTAGTATGTTAACCGACGGTTCGTATGTAGCGCGGAGTATGACTGAGCTGAACGTTACGCGAGATTATCTCAAGTATTGTACATGTCCTTTAATCGATATATGTTAAGTGCTATTAATGTTCTGATAAGTGCGGCGGGCGTTGACGAGAGACATTATAAGACTTATAGGAAATGTTTAATGTGTAACGTTTTTTGTAATCATTCATTTCTCATCAAAAAGTTATCCATATGGTTAGCCCTAGACGTTACAGGAGTGTAAAGTTGAGAAATTCTTTGCATTTCTTTTTAGTTACTGAAATAAAAAAAACCTGTGATTCTTATAAATTGTGTTTTTATACATTTCCAATACCACTTTTATGATTCTTCGTTTACAAAAAGAATGTGAATAAATACTGACTAATATAGTTTCCGATTCCCGTCTTATCATTATCATTGCAAATGCATACTTGCAAGCAGACGTCGACAGCGTGGTTTGATTTCATTCAGACTTTGCAATACGGTCTGCACACTACAGCATCAGTCTTTAACTATTGATGGCCATATTTTGTCTTTTCCACCAGCAGTTTCCTTGTTCAGAGTTCTTCAATAGCATTTAATTTCAAAACTGCTCGAAAGTTAACGGTCTTTTGTGATGTCAACGACTTGAATGTTTGTAAGGCTAGTGTTTATAGCTTCGACTTTTGATTATGTTTATTGTTTTCCATCATGGTTGTAATCAACGTGACCAGTTCCTCTCGTCCTGACTCGTTGTATACTCGACAAAAGTCTTTCTGAGACATAGTGAGCAACCATTGTTTCAGTTTTGGGTACCTGAAATAAACATACATTTTGAAATCATTTTATTTTAAGTTGATCTATTTAAGTGTTGTCAAAACAATTTCTGAAATATTCTGCCGTTGTATTAAAACCTAAAGGTGGCCCCACGTGGTTGTGGTTATGGTGTATACCTACCATAGTTAAATTGTTGTGTATGATGAGTTGATACGGTGTCATTGAAATATTTGATTTTCGATTGTGCGTAGCTCGATTGAACTACAAATGTTGCAATCTACATTATTTCATGGTAGCAACATTAAATTTTATGTTTTTTTTTGCCTATGACAACTCTCGCCCCTTGTCTGCCTACAATATACGAAGAAACGCACCATCCAGTTTTTTTATTTCTATAAATAAAGAACCACGCAGAATCAGACCCCACACCAGTGATTTGTTCAACAAAGGTCTGTTCAATACAAGCTACAAACTTGTAGTACAAAAGTAGATCTTCTCGATTAATCGTTACGTGTCCACTTATGTGATAGTCGCTGCGCCATAGAGCGTGTCTCTATAGATTCGAGCTCCAACTCGACCTTGACTTCTTTTATAGCGCGTCTACCTCCTTACCACTTTATAAATACAGACACTACGTACTTCTTGTTATTAACAGGGTAGATCCCATCCATAGTTGAAACCGTAGAGAATATGCTGATGTCTGCTAAAGTCAGGGCATCGTCTGCTACGTACGCTGTCTCTGATAAATACGCCTCGAGTGTACGGTAGCCGTCTTCTAAGTTTAGCTTCATGGATTTGGTCAGGTCTGTTAGCTTACCCCAGAAAGTCGGTGCCTGAATAGGAAAGGGTTTTAGTTAGATTTTTTAGGTATCTTACACTCCTACAGTCGCTCCCCCCCGGGCCCGGGGTACTCCTAGCAAACTAGGTTTTGTCACGCGTATTTAAGCATTGGTACAGCCTAGTGGTTTGATCAATGGTGTCTCGAGCACAGGGTCATTGGTTGGATGCCTCATGTAAATAGGAACGCGTTTAAACTTTGCTGTGTCGTCAGAAACGCCGCCACTTTTTTAGCAGTAAACAACATCTATATAAATATAAAAGAAAGTCGTGTTAGTTACACTATTTATAACTCGAGAACGGCAGAACCGATTTGGCTGAAAATTGGTAGGGAGGTAGGTAGCTCAGAACCAGGAGACGGACATAGGATACTTTTTATCCCGATTTTCCCACGGGATTGGAAAATTCAGAAATGTTGTACTAATAAAGCTACAGACATTAAATTTAGCATGCCTACACATTATTCCTTGATTAGTATAAAGATGCACTTACAAAGGAATTTTTCAAATTTAAGGCGGAGCAAAGTTCGCCGGGTCAGCTAGTTATCAATATAGTGAAGTAGGTAGTAGTAGTGAAGTAGTAGCTATTGGCTTTTGAACGATGTAAGAAATGTAATATGAATAACGTGTAAAGTTATATTGCAAGTATGTATTGACATGTAATTACAATAATATTGTATATTGATGTGGCTACCTTCAAAAATAAATGGACGTGAGTATTTTTTATGTGGTAGGTGACGAACGAGCATGTTTTTGTTTCGCACACTTGTTTCGCCGGCTATTAACGCATCTTAGATTATTTTGTGTCACAGTTGCAGTTCTGTTAACCAGTAGACTGACCATTATAGCTCTCAGTCGTGGAAAAAGGACGCCGCACTCAAAATGCAGCCGCTGGTTGATGGTGGCCCGCTTGCGACTGTCCGAAGGAAACAAGTGCGCGTGTGCAGTCTTGCCGTGCTTCTCGTGCAGATATATAATAATAGCATGGCTGAAATAAATTTAAAAATCATATATCATTCAATAGCACAACTAGTTGTGTATATAGTTGTCGGGTTTATAAAAATAAAAATCCTCACGAGATATCATAAAATTAGAATTGAACAGAAACAGGAACCCGGCGAAAGCGGGGTTCCGTCTAACTTATGGTAGAGTGAAATTTGTAATAGCACAACTAGTTGTGCATATGCACAAGACAACGTGCTCAATACTCGACCATGAACATATGTTGAAACTACATAGGTACACACGTAATTCACGTCTTAATCCCTTACGGGGTAGACAGAGCCTAGGTAAGAAGATCTAAAGGTCACGTTTAGCATGATTGTGGACGCTAAGGTGGAAAGGGGGATCAAAATAGTTGAAACTAACTTAGGTTATTATTGATGCCAAGTTAACTCGTCTATACGTATGTTCAAAAGTAAGGTAATGCGATCAACATCATATAGGTATACCTAAACATAGCTTAAAAAAAAGATAATGTACATTGGAATCTTTACCTGTCCGCTAGACAAAAATCTCCTTCATCCAACAAAGGTAGAGATCTCATGGGATTTTTCTGAAACCAAGATCATAAATGAGATTTTCATGGGGTTAGACCAGGTCTCTATAGATTGGTCATGCGGTGACAACTTCAT
This sequence comes from Pandemis corylana, assembly GCA_949127965.1. Lineage (NCBI taxonomy): Eukaryota > Metazoa > Arthropoda > Insecta > Lepidoptera > Tortricidae > Pandemis > Pandemis corylana. The sequence continues at coordinate 5,613,420 of OX421866.1, read as the reverse complement.
GCTCCCGCGGCGCCCTCCAATAGCAGAGACGGAATACCGGTACGGTTTTAGTCGGTATGCCTCCCCCGCCCCCTTCCACTCAGGAGAGGGGCCGGGGAGGAGAGTCCCACATAATTTCCGCGCCGTCCCCACGGCGCGCTCGTATGCGTAACGCATTTTCCCACCGTAAAAAAAAACAAAATGTCTCTAGATTGGACGGCCTTATAGGTGAACTGACCTTAGTTAATTCCGGCGTATCTTGATCTCGCGCAACTGGATTGAGAAATCTCAATTCTAAATCCACCCCCAATATTCCGGCCACCATTCTCACCGTTCGGGAAGGTGGGCTACTGTTTGACTGGTATAGTACTGTGGCCATATTTACAGAATAGTAGACTAAAAAACACTGCAAAAAAGAGATTAACCTTTTTAGCGCTTAAAGTCAACAACCATGTATACTCAGTTGAAAGGTCTAGATTGTTGTGGTTAATCATTTATTGTTCCAAAAAAGTTTTCGCTTAATAAAATAAAATAAAAGCCTGTATAAATGATTGTTTCTCGACAAATTGAGGATTTTATAGGTTATGTTTGCTATGATGAATGTAGGAATACCATTGACTCACTCATTTTTTATCGTTTTGAGAACTTTAGCCAATGGTAATGTTAGTCATGTTTTCTTAACGTTCTTTTGTCTTTATCTGTCACTTTGAAATTTGCCTTAGGCAGAATTGAAAAATATATTATATTTTCACGCTTTGTAACTTTTTATGAATACCTAAGTAAGATGGTAACAATGTACCTACCTACATACCGTTAGGAATAACTGTGCACCTATTAATTGATGTCACAGGAAGTGGAGGATCAGCCAACAATTGGTACTTACTTTAATATAATAAAAAAAAAAACAATATCTACCACGCCCGCGCTTGTGTACTGCTACCGGTAGAATGCACAGAGTAATTATCTTTGTATTGGTAGCTACTTATAATGGTAGAATGAACGCGAACACCGATTACTTTCACAGTGTAATTTATTAAGTATGTACCTACTTACCTACCTTTCATTGACTGCACTTCCTGTTTACATTTACATATTGTTCGTTGGAAACCATTTGGAAACGTTCATTCCATTTACCTACTTTACGTTACATAAACTGAGTTAAGCGCCATCTAACTCGTTATCTACAAACTACTCTCAGTTTTCTAATAAAGCGGGTTTTACAAGTTTAGTCTCAGGTTTACCTACCAGACACCGTTGACGACCTCTGACTCCTTCAAAATTGTTATGTTAAAAACCGCTACTGTTTTTGTCTTTGTTTTTAATAAGCCTAATGTGATAGGAATGCTCTAAGCGACATAATGTAATAAATAATACCTAATAATAACCTAACCTAAAAAAATCATTTTTTGCTGACTGTACTTTTTGTTGGCTGTGCTTGCATTGTTATCCGTCCTAGATTATGTTAACCAAATTTCAAGTCAATCGGACCAACCATTAAAGAGTTCTCTACTGCGGAGACGATCCTCGGTGGACCACCAGAATTCTACTACCATCGTCATCTGACTTAGACAAGTATGCCAAATTTCAGCTCAATCGGATGAAGTATCTGCTTCAAAATTGAGTCGCAAGATTCCGGACAAACATACCTACATACATACGTTGCATGCAAGTTAATAGGTACAAAGCTTGTAAAAAACCGTTTTCAAGACGACAGTGGCGTTTAGGCCACTTTCACATACATTATTTATTCATTTTACAAAAACCAAGGCCGAATCCTTATTGTATATACCTATCCATGAAATCGATATTTCGCTGCTATGCCCCCCACAACTACGAAGCGAAAGATAGCGCATGTAACTATCTTCGCTATTATCACATCGAGTTGGTATTGGTGTTGTGGATATAGATAGGCGATATAGGTACAATCGACCCATGAAAATGTTGCGCATACTTAGAACCTTGTCATACCGTCGTAAATATGACCGTCATAAATTTAATGACTATTTAGAGGAACTCTGTGTTTAAACTTGACGCAATTAATAGCATAAAGAGGATATGTATTATAAAATAATTATAATTATATTATGGCAGTCTGGTCACTGAGGATAATGAGGCTCACCAAATACTAGGTTTAAATAAATGAAACTAAGTTCGCGATTAAATTTTGAAAATTACTTGTTTTGAGAAGATTGATTTATGATTTTTTTTCTAAAAAATGTTCCTTTTGTTTCATGTCACTTTTTGATTTAGCTATTTAGGTATTATTGAATTTAAGGTCTTCAAGTCCTCAACATTTTCAATAGGCCTACACTGTACGCACGCCGTCTACAACGCGTGCCTAAAATTCGATCACATACTAGGTAGGTAGTACATTATAGAACTAATTCAATCACTTACACCGAGTTAAATACCATACCTATGACTAGGTACCTAAGTATTTAATTTAACTGCGCGTGGTCTTCTTTATAATGCACTTCTATGTATAATAATAAATAAAAATAACACGCGAATACTGGCGACACTTAAAAACAACTGCCTACCTATAAAATACGAACAGAGATGGTACGAGTCTTATCAATTTGGACTTCACTCTTAACCAAGTGAAAAAGTCGTAAAGAAAACGTCGGAGCAAACCTTTGATCGTGTATAAAACTGTACCTATAGATTACACAAGCAAGTACCTACTATAAATACCTATAAGTACACGTATATCTTTGCTACGTCAATATTATTTTTACCACTGGATATTTTTTATTAGCTTGTAGCAGTGGCAGGTACTGTAATTTCAACGATTTATATTATTATACTTATGTCGTAGAACGCAGCCCCCAAAATAAAAATATGACAACGCAGCAACCAATATAATATATAAATATGTACATAATAATATAATTATAATAATCACAACAAACCTATTCATAGTAACTCATTGTAAGTGGTCCAATTTCATTATAAACGCCTGTAGGTTCTTTATTATTATCTTTTTCATTTCATGAAATTGCGGTACGGACGGTACGGTGTTTTACATTCCAATTATTTTGCTGAATGCGAACAAGAAAGTAGTAGGTTACGTACCTACCTATTTAATTGGATTGACCTAATAAAGTTTTTACTAAGTACCTACCTACATTTTTAATGGCTATTCGTATAATTTGAATCTAAGCACGTTGGCTAAGGTCGCTAAAGCTTACTAAAGACACTAAAGTAGACATGGTCATAATTATTTCCAAGTGACTGTTTGCAGGCGCATGCACCTCGCCAACTTTGCTGTTCGGTGTGAAATGCCACGGGAGCGGGACCCCATTAGACTTACATCTTTAACAAGATAGTTTGGCCAAGGAGTGAGCGCAGGAGCGCAATGGCTCTCGTGCCTAAGCACCGAACTGCGGCATTCCGAGGCAGTTTCAAGTTTGCGGTGTCCAAGTGCTGTAATGATATTATTATTTATCCCCCTAACCCAAGGAGCGTCAAGTGGTTAGACCTTCAAGCGCAAGCTGAAGGATCACTTATTGACGCTCTAAAAATCCTTACTTAACAGCTATTGTATAAGCGATAGTCAGACCTGTTTCGCCTGCCTGCCTGCCTGCTGTTTTTAAACAATTTGGTTTAATTTAATTAATTTATGTATTTTTGAATTACACATAAAGTCGGATTCTATTTATTACTTTATTTATGTATAGGTTTATGGTTTATGTAGTACTAGCTTCTGCCCGCGACTTCGTCTGCGTTGAATTATACATTATACCTTCTCGAATCACTATATCTATAAAAAAAACGCATCAAAATCCGTTGTGTAGTTTTATAGCTCTAAGCATAGGTACATAGGGACAGACAGACAGACAGTGGAAAGCGATTTTGTTTTATACTGTGTAGTGATGATATTTTATTTGTGTTCCGTTCCGTGATTCAGGCTGAAAATCAGTGCTACAGGTGTCTGACACCTCAGCGTAATGCTGAGCCAGCGACCGTTTCATTTTTGCGAAGACACTCAACATTGCTGATCTATTTTTCATGTCTGTATTTTTTGTTTCTTTTCTATAAAATTGTGTGTCTTGCAAAAAGGAATAAATGTCTGCTTTCTTTCTTTCTTTCTAGCTTCCCCTAGTACCTAAGTAACAATGTAATTAAACCTTGAAAGTCAAATTTGACCAACTTCTAATAAAAAAATATTACCTATAGAGCTGTTCCAGGTCTATACCCGGTGACAACAAAATAGCGCGTATTTTTTTGCTAATAACTTATTTAAAGCATTTATTTTCATTCATTTGGAAAAATATATTATAATTTCAAAATTGTAAGTCGAAGCCAAAATATGAAAATAACATACTTCGATGAAAATATTTAGTCTATAACTCTCAACACACCAATTAACATTTTTAGAAGCAGCTCGCCCATAATAATGAAAGCTACAACTAAAAGGTATACATACAAAAGTAATCATACGTTCCGGGCTTTAAAGAAAATGGCTTCTACTTAAACTGAGGTTAGTTAGTTAGTTGTAACGGGCTATTAAAACTGAAGTTGTTAATTTTCTTAACTTTACGAGGTAATTTTTATCCTGCTTGGAGATATGACAAAACTTTTCTGAATTTAAAGCTCAAACATTCAGCTGTGTTGGCATAATACTACTTCCAGTTACCACGCTTTATAATCGTGCCCGAATTCACCGCATCCTGGAATCTTCGAACGGAATGTCGATGATTGCTAATCGATATCCGCCGAGCCGTGCATGAGTTAGAGCGGTTTCTGCTATTCTGGGTACTCCAAAATTCGATTTTCGATGATCGTATCAAACTGTACCTCTTACTTAAATTAATGACTACGAGTGTGAGCGGAACGGCTCGAAACGAACTTCGAATATTGAATTTCAGAGTACCTTTATGGCCTGAAACCCGTATTGCACAGTTGAGTGCCGGAGGATCTCATGCAACCGTGTACCTGTGACATCCAATTATATATGTACACACAGCAAAGCGAATCGGTGAGCACCCTAGTTATCCACGTGTGTCATTCTATACACACATCCGCACTTATCCGCTGCCTTATTACGCACACAACAAAATGCCCTATCTGTGCTAATTGTGTTTTCTGACTACCTTCACGCATAGTTATTCAAACCTGCTGGTATTTTGTTCAACGGAAGCATAATTTTGCCACCAGTATTATAAGCGTGGTGGCTCAGGTGTATTGACCTAGAGTTATGAAACCTAAAGAACCGGGTTCGAATCCTGCACAAGTGTATCTTTTTTGTTTTCAATTTTAAATTACTAATCTCAAAATAAACTCATGTTTACCTAAAACAAGAAAAAAAGGACGTAAAAGAATAAAACAATAAAATGCAATTATTGGTTCAAATTGTTTATTGCAACATTTAATTTTTATTGTATTAGCCTCTATTTGTGTTATTATTATTATTACCAAAAGTAATTAAATTAGCTAAATAAAACTGCACACTTTTCCTTATAGAATAATATTCATAAAATAACACACACTTTAGAGGCCAGTATGATTTTATGTTTACTAAAAAGTCTTATGTCACTAACATAATAATTATCTTGCAAATTGAATACACAACCATAATAGGGCTATTTTTAAGATGACACATAATTAATATCTTAAATTCTGGTTTATTAGGTTTAAGTCTGATAAAGATGAACGAAACGTTTTATTTGCGGACGTGTAAGTCAGTGGTGAAATGAATAGACATGTTAAATGACAGCCATTAACAATAACATCATTTCACACTGGGTTATAATCTCCACTTTGAAGCGACTAAGCTACCTATCTCGATTTGGTTTGGATTTGGACACCAGGGCCCATCGATGACATCCAACCCCATAGCCTAAAGTAACACTGCCACTCGTTCTGCACTGTAAAACATTACTGTGTTTATATATTTAATTAAGTTAATATATTTCGTCTTCATCACTAAAAATCACTACACAAGATATTCACGAGCAAAGGTTTCTTCTATGCTGGTCCGTTAAAGCATGTTTTTTTGCTGGTCTACGGCAATGCAATCCTGCAGCATGCAGATGGTTTCGCACAGGTTGCAACATAGCATTGTGTCTTGTTGCTGTGAAATGGGCCACTAGCGGGTGCGGCAACTACATGATGTCCAAACCAAATGGCAGGAGATGAGGCTTCAGGTTTAGGCCCAGAACGAATATTTTTATCGTGTCCGAAGTCTGCGTAAGGGTGAATCCATAATGGCACAGTCTTCCGCTGCAAAATAAATGAAGTTTAAATAAAAACATTTTTCGTCAAAGAAAGTTGTTTAAAACATTACCGATAAAATAATAAGTCATTGTTTTTAACACCGTTTGTCTACTTACCCATATCAAAAAACGCCTAGCGATTCCTTATATAAATAGTTATATTGTTTTGCTCTTTTCAACAAAGATAAAAAAAATCCATGTTTTGCAAATCACAAGGTATTCGAAAGGCAAAATTAAACAGTTCGTAAGTATAACACACGGTTTATCCCGCAGCTAATAATGGCTGCCAGCGGTGACAGTTGTTTGTTCACAAAATCATATTATTAGAAATTTGAGGGTAGAAAACACTTTATATTGTTTAAGACAATAACGACCAAAATAGCCATCAGCTAGCAACTTTTAAACTCCAGTAAAAAGAGTCATACCTATTAATAATTATATTAAAAGAAAACACAATGCGTTTGCGATTTTAACATATTATATAAGAGTAAAATTAAACATACAACAGACTGCAACCACCATAAAATTAAATAGTTACGGAAAAAAATAAATTATAATTTCAACCTTATTTCAAAGCTCATAAAACAGCTATTTACACAAATTGCAATACAGTAGTCGCAGATTGAACATAATTCATAAATTCACCATGTAACTTGCATACCTCGGTGGCCTAGCGGTCAAAGACAGGTCGAAGATTTGACTTCTGCTTTAGTGAACCGGGTTCGTATCCGAAGAAAACGGAATATAAAATAGTAATAATAAAATGACATTTTTGGATGTTATTTCAATGGCCATGCTGGTTGTGAGGAATATTGCTTTGGAATTGGAATCTCAGACTTGTTGAGAAATAATAATATAACATCGTCGCATCAGTGAGATGGTAACTACTCTTCGCTAGTAATAATAGTTCAATGCGTGGGATTGCATAAATTTGAAGATTCAAGGTCGAAGGAAGCTTCGATTCGGTTCTCTCGCTTACACTGGGGATGACAATATCCAACGTAAGATTAGGTAAAATATTTTTAGGACAGTCTAAATAAAAAAAATACTTTTACATTATTTTTGTAGAAGTAACTGAAACCGGAGATATTGCATTTTCAGCCTTTGAGTGTGACACGATACCGGGGGGGATTATTTTCATTTAATTTGTAATTATTTTTTACTTAATTTATTATAAACTAACTTAAATAGTTGTAACTTTCTTCATTGTTATTTTATAGTAAGTTGTTGTTTATTCAATAAACAGGTAATTTACAGCGACATTGCTCATTCATCTTGTTGCTAAAAAATCTGTACTTAGGGGGTAGATTTTATGATCGAACTTACTCACACATTCACATGTCATAGATTCTACTTAACGTTCATGTCGAAACTCAACACGCATAGACGTGTGCGTGGCTGTGCTAACCGCATTATTTTGCTGTGTGTACAAAAGGGAACGCGTGTAGTTTATAGTGCAGATGCCCACCTTGGGATACCCCCTTTTGCCTCGAACACGGGGGATGCATTAAGCGCAATTTCTCATCCGTGTACAACACTATCCAATCAGTACTAGGTACCTATAAATTAAACCAATGTTGCTTTAACTAACAATTTATTTAAAATCATTTTGATTATGAAACTACAAACAGCTTCTTCGAAGTATGTTTACCGATGTATTTTTGTAAATTATAATTGGTATTTCAATAAGGCACGTTTGTGAATAAATAAGAAACTGATTCGGCATAATGTGTTCTTCTAATAGCTTCGGCTAAGATCGTTGAAATGTCCATAACTTGCATCTTCGGGCACATGTTGATATGCTTGTCCTGGGGTATGGTGTTGGTGATCACAAATGCCTCCAAACAAGAATTATTAATTTTCTCTATCGCATTACCAGCTAGGACACCGTGGGTTAAAATGGCATACACTTTATTGGCCCCAGATTCTCTCAATTTTTGTGCACCCTTAACAATAGTGTCGCAAGTATCGGCCAAATCGTCGACCATAATAGCTGTTCTGTTCTTGACATCACCTACCAGAACGGTGGCATCATCATCAGCACTGTCAGAATCTCTTTGGCTTTCTTTGTGAATAATAGCGAAGTCGATGTCGAGTCTGTCAGCAATCGCTGTCATTCTCTTTACTCCCCCAGCGTCTGGAGACACCATCACACTACTCTTCCACTCTGGAATATTTTCCTTAATCCATTTCGTTATTGCTGGTTCAGCATATAGATTATCAACGGGAATGTTGAAGAAACCTTGAATTTGTGACGCGTGGAGGTCGATAGTGATGACATGGTTTGCTCCGGCTACAGAGATCAGATTTGCAAGAAGTTTAGCTGTAATAGGAGCACGACTCTTCCCTTTCTTGTCTTGTCTGGAGTAAGGAAAGCACGGTATAACCGCCGTCACTCTAGATGCGGATGCGATTTTGCAGGCGTTAATCATAATAAATAGTTCCATTAAGTTGTCGTTGATGTCTCCACATCCACTTTGAACGATGTAAACGTCCTCACCTCTGACGGATTCACCAATTTCGACGTTAGTTTCTTTGTTGCTGAAAGTTTTCGTCGTAGCCCTTCCAAGATCGAGTCCAAGTCTGTTCACGATTCTCTTCGCTATCTCAGGGTGCGAGCTCCCAGTGAAAACTTTTATATTCGGCATTCTGGGGCTGGGATGTATAAAATTCCTTGCTGGCGTGTCTTCTTCGTCCCTTTTCTCGTCCGGTTTCATTAGAGACTTCAGAGTGACTGCAGTGCTCCCACTTGACGGACTCTTTACAGCGTAATGATAGCTGTTTGGTTAAACTGATTTATCACAGTTCACGATGAGGTCAGACTCTATCGATCCCCCGCAATGGCCGCGATGGAACTTTATTGACCGTTATCGACCGTAAACAGCAAACGCAAATACAATCAACTTACCGCCTTACGTCTTACTTAGTTTGTTTTTATAATTTCATCAGCTGTTTGGATTGTTAAATTTATAATCTATTTAAAATAACGATCACCAACTAGATAATGTGTGGTTTGACTTCGTTACATGTCATTAGTAAGAAACCGAGCAAAGAAAAAAATGATTTTCTCAAACTTCCTATACTATTGAAAGACACTCCACGCTATGAGATCTAAATATTCAAAATTGGTTACCTTGTCAGTGTGGTTATTATTTACACCTAATACTAGTACCTACTAAGAGCCTGTCCCATTGATTTAAAGGTACTATGCAAAAAAAACACCGTAGTACCATCAATGGTACTATCTGAAGGTACCACGGTAAAGCAGAGAAACTGTGGACAGACGGACAGACGCATGCGCTAAAAATGATCCTAGTGAGTTTCTTTTAAAAAAAAAACTATGTCCATTATAATATGAAGCTAAACAGAGTGAACTGTTCTTTTGAGATAACTTGTGTTACTTGTTTTTATCTTAGTAAATAACTGATAAAGATGACTTATGATTGGCCTCTTGTTTGCATCATTATCATGATATTCTAATTAAGTATGTATATTGCATAATAGTTCAAATAATTATGTACACTACTTATGCCCTGTCTTTGTCTCCATTGCACAATTCATTATCCTTGTTCTGGCTAGAAATAACAAAAAAACACGACACTTAAAAAGTACGAAACAGGTTGACAATAATGTTGTGAGATGTTTAGTGTCTTACATTTTGCGGATGTGTTAGAACCAAAAACGTACGAAGAAGCTGTAAAATGCAATGACGCAGACCAGTGGATCAAGGCTGTCTCGTCAACTGACGAAAATGAGCGAAATTACCTAAAAGGTGTTCTAGAAAATTTCGGCATGTCCGATTGTAAACCCATTTCCACACCGATGGACGCGAATACAAGACATAACTTTAAAGCGTCAAATGTGTTGCAAAATGCAACAATAGAAATGAAGTGTAGGAAGGCTATATGTGCCTTAATGTACTGTATGTTAGCTACGAGGCCTGACCTGGCTAACTCCATTTCGATTCTCAGTCGTTATCAGTCATGCGCGTCCAAAGAGCTGTGAATAGCAATAGAAAGAATCCGCTTTGGATCCTTGACAAAAATGCTAAAGGTTTACTTAAACTTAAATATGTTGGAACAAATGAGCAGGTTTGACGAAGCTTTTACCTAGAGTTTTTTTGAAATTTGGAAAGTTTCGTAATAAGTTAGGTTTAAGTTTTGTAAATGTTGATAGTATTAATAATTAATTTTGTTTGTTTGTTTGAAATACTTAATTAAGAGGGGGGTTTAAAGTGTTAAAAGAGTACTAAACTTATTAAGAGGGGGTGTGGGAGAAACCTCCCTGAGGTTTATAATGAGTACGATCTATGTTTATGGTTTAAAGGTTGTCACTCTTGTGTATTGGGAATGGTGTCGGATGGAGCTCAGCCGAGCTCCAGAATAAACAACGTTACTCCAAAAATACTGTTCTTCATTCCACAAATTTCATACGATATGATACTATACTATACAATAATTACTGTGTAAAGACACATACTCAAGCTTGAAAACCCGTAGTCACATGTAACATGTGACTACGGCTTTAACACAGTGATTATTGTGTACTATAGTATTATATACCCCCAATACACGGAGGAGGCCTATGCCATGAGGCACGCCGAATTACGCGACAATTTAATAATAAAAAGAAACAACAACAACAAAAAAATGAAATTGTAGCGAATTCGGAATAAAAAGGCTATATAAATATAATAGTACATTATGATACAAGTGTGCTATGTTGGTAATTACACACGAGGCGTATTGTACGCGCGAGCGCCAGCGAGCGCGGGTAAGAGAGCCGAGATGTGTAATTACCAAAGCACACGCGTCGCATACGACGTTTTTCAACACATTTGCGAGGAAAAATAAATAAAATTTAGTTAATAAAAGGACTTTAAGAACTTCAGTTTACCTTTGTTACCAGACATTGCTTACCTGGAGCTGCTTTAGAACTTTACTTTATCATTTTGGTAATTAACACCTTGGATTTCTTACTGATATAACTGTCCGAACATTGTCCGAACATATTTTAGTATTTCCAGCGACGGATATACATTTCTTTATTACTTGAAGTAGTAATTTTTAAAGTAATGAAATAACAAAGTCTGAATCAACAATATCAGTGAAAAATGGCGGCAGATATTATTTCTCCACGCCAATCCGCGCGCAGCACTCGCGCATGCGCGCTGTGCACTAAGCACGCGCGTGACGAAGGCACTAACAACGTACTGCTAAACAGCCTAATATTAAAATTATAATAAACTAATTAATTAATGTCTTAAATATGCAAATTATGGTCCCTTTTTAGATAAAAATGAATAATTTGTCGAAATTAAATGTTTATTTATCATCTTTAAACTAAAATAGTTTAATATTCACGAAAACATTCCTTGTTCTTATTGATCTCAGTATCAACTGAACCGTTTGCTGAGATTAAAAAAAAAGTTTATATTACCGCACTCATTATTGTCAACTTGTTTCGTACTTTTTCAGCGTCGTTGTTTGTCGTAGTTGGGTTTTAGTCTTCTACTTTTTTTATTATTTAAACTGTTTTTGTGTTTCAACGTACTGCGCATGAAATATGGATGAAATGCAAGTGAATGCGGACAAAGTCACTAGCAAATGCTAGTAATATATATCCTACTAATATTTTAAACGCGAAAGTTTGTAAGTATGGATGGATGGATGGATGGATGTATGTTACTCTTTCATGCCAGAACGGCTGCACAGATCTGGATGAAATTTTGAACATAGATAGATTAATAGTCTGGAATACAACATAGGCTACTTTTTATCCCGGAAAATAGCTTAATTCCTGCGGGATAGCGATAAACGAATTCTATGCAGACAAAGTTGCGGGCAACAGCAATTATTTTATAAATACTCAAGTGACGCCCTTTCCAATGATACCAAACACGCTATACTTATCTTATTTTTTGTTAACAGAGTTCTTCACGCCCGCTAGAGGGCGCTACATTAGATTTAGTAACACGTCATATATAAGTAACCAACAGACGATCAAGACGCTCCTAACGATACCTCATTTGTCCAGTTCTGATTAGTAGCTTAGGTGCTATGAGGGAACAGATGAACATATATAGCCTGTCAAAATCATAACCCTCCTTTGGCTTTGCCGCAGTCGGGTAAAACGTACACTAAAACGAATTTATAAAGTTCAATTTTGTGTTATTACGACCCGCGCATTTAATTTATTAGATTTAAAAATATATAGGTATAAGTATTACACCATACAGGTTGACTTTTTATCACCACCCAATTTTAAATATTACGCTATCTTTGATGAAAGTAATAAACACATGCTTTTTTTTCTTAGCATATTTTGGCACTGAAATTGTAGAAAAAATATAAAATGAAAATTTCGCGCGCTAAGGCATCGGTAGGATTAATTAATAACTGTAACTGCAATTATATTTTGCTTTCATTTTAATCAAATAATCATAATATACATTTTAGAAAGAAACATGAATTCGCGATGTAAATACATACACAATAACCTTACTTTAACTTTGCCGTGGTCGGGTAAAAACAAGACTAATACCGCGGGCACAACTGGCTGAAATTGCGGAGACTTCGCGCTCGCCACAGTGGTATGGATAATTATTCCGGAAAAAAAAGTTCTGTGTTAAAACGTAAATAGCACTACCCACATAGGTTGAAGTGAAAATAGGCTGCGTTCTGCGACTTAAAATTTACGACTTTATACATGATTTTTTTAGTAGTGAGCCCTAATGTTTTTAATGTTTTTAATGATTTTAACGTTTTTTCTTTTTTTTTTCTCTCTTTGCTTTTCGTTGCTATGTATAAGATAAGTTTCTGTAAAATTCGCATGCTTCTTTTGAGTAAAGTTATTTTGGTTTGGGTTAGGTACCATGTTGCTGCCCAGTTTTTTCGATCCGTTGCCACATCTACCACAAACTCTTGGTGGGAATTGGTTTAGGGTGCTGGCTATGCCTACTGCACTACGTCCTAATTATTTGTTGTTTTTTTAATTGTGTCTGTATCTGTTTTTTTCCCCAATAAAGAAAAGAAAATAAAATAAAAGAATAAAAATAGCTCTTAAATGAAGACATTTTCATAAGTCCTTAATGGATGGCGTGTAACTGTCGTCGTTTAATATTATGAATTTATGACTGTTATGAGTGAGGGTAGTAGGCATAAATGCCGCATTCGCATAGTAATGCTCAATTCGAAGGCTCGTAAAAAAAGCTTTTCCGTAAATGAAAACATATTATGAACGACGGAGACATCGAAAAGTAATAGCGCTTAGTTTTTTAGGAGCTGCCGCCTACATTCTAATTCATTGACCATTCAAGGTTATCGCAAGTACCTACACCGTTTTATACTAGAACCGTTACGGTTTCGATAAAGATAGTGCTTTTCAGCGCTCGGTTTACTAAGCTTATATATATTCAGGCTATACATTTTTATAATGACCAGAAAGATGAGTGTAGAGCTTTTTAGCGCTAACTGTAGATAACGTATAACGGGGTGAGTAGGGAAAAATTGAAGTTCAAACCTCGAAAAAAAAATTTTCATATGTGGCAAGTTGATTTATATAAATAAAAAATGTTTCGGTGGTATGAATTTAAGTTTAATAATGATTATCTGTTGTTTAGCTACATAGTTTAAACAATAAACACTGAAATATAGGTAAATCCCAGCTCTCACGTAGTGGTGTCGCAGAAAGTATAGGTACAAATAAAAAAAAATGACGATAGCAAATTACCAGAAAAAAAGGAGATATAATATGCATAAAAAAATAACTAAACTACTTTTAGAGCAAGCTGAGCCAGAAATTTTAAGTAGGAAGTGAAAACACCAAATATTAGCTATCCCTACTCCCCCGCAATCCCTTCTCTCCCCGTTTTGCGGTAGCTAAATGGGCATAATATCCGTGACCAATTCCAGCAAAGTGTCGCTACATCTCACAAATTTTACATTTAAATTTAGCGGGGAAATCACTGTCGTCCATTCCACGGCCTCTTTCTCTTAAGCACTGATGTGTCTAGTTATTTGTATGCTTTAATTAGGTACCTAATTGATTCACGCTTAACATTATCTACTGTACTCTCGTTAGAAAATTGTGTAAGATCAGAAATATTCTTTTGGATGAGAAAATATCGTGAATTATTTTAAAAACAGAATAGATCTCTCGGCACTCTTTGTGCTGCTATATTGCTCTTGTCAAGTCAAAGTATAAAAGTTGGCCAAAATTGCAATATAATGGTGGACGCCGAAATGTTCGGTTATATTTACCCTGTGATAAGGGCTCGGATGATCTACGAGGCAGCTGCGAGTATAAATGGACTGTGGAAAAAAAAGAATTTTCTTCGGACCTGCAATTTATGACGTGATTTTAGAAATATTGGTACGAGTATACGTAATTCTTGGGTATGTAGGCCATTAAAGTGCTTCTGCGGAGCGGCCCATCTTTCAGAGATGCCATTAGGAGATGAGATGTTCCTAATGTAATGTTGCCGTGTAATTAATTACAAGGCGTAATCAAGGTGTTTCGGTAATGTGGGTAAAAACTTTAGCAGATCACAGATATAGAGTTCTTAACAGAAACATCTTGACTGCCTGTGCTCTAAAGTGTAGGTAGACTATTTTAAAACCCGTATTTGTAACTAACTTAAGATTAACAAACAGTTCAATCTAATCTTGCAATTGGTTTTTTATTGGATGATAATATTGAAAAAGCTCTGATGAAAATACTATAATCGACTAGTGTAAACAAATAGTGTAGGCAGACAATGTTTAAAGTATCTCACGTACAGTCGTCGTTTGAGGTACGAATACGAAAATATTGACAAAGGTGCAAAAGGGTAAAATATTCGAAACATCTCGAGATATCTAACCTGATAATATACAGCTAAAATGTTATTATTGAGAAAGTTCTTTCTGTATCGCGGTCTTTATGAAGATATAGGTACAATTATTATCCTTGAGACATCTTTCGAGTCGAAGCGTATTTATTAAGGAATTCTCATTTATTCGTAAGTAAGTAGGTAGCTACCATATTTTTATTTCGCTCGAGTGGATCATTTTACACTACGTCAAATAATTGCTGCTATTGAGAATCCTTTTGTGAAACATAGAGAGAGAGAGAATATTTTTGTGAAACATATATAACTGTCAGAAACCAAAACGGAGTTTTGGTTATAATTTGTATCGAAGCGACAGGTTTCAAATTATTAATTCTAGGACCAGAATATTAGATCTTTCGAATACTTACCCACTGATTGATATCGGTGATAACTTGGGAAATATCAACTTTTAAATAGGTACGTTTTAGGGATCACACCATTATCCATAACCTCCTTAGACCCTGCGTATTTTTTTATACATATTTCATGATGAAATTTCCATCCCATGTACATACATACATAAATTACGTCTTTATCAGACAGAGGATAAGGTAACAGGACCTAAAGGTCACGTTTAGCATGATTGTGGGCGTATAGGTGGAAAGGGGAATTAAAATAGTGATGTGTTGCTAGCCGCATCGCCTATGACATGATTCCTAAAATTTTTGCTAATTCCCTCTATGGGCTTTTACCATCTGCATGGGAAGAGAAGCAACTGGTAAATTCTGTTTTTACTTAACTCCCGGACCAGCATGGAAGAATATTTGGAGTACCTATTCGAATTTATCTACTGAGAGTGCTTATTTTTGTGCTTTTCTTCGCTGGTAAACAAATTTACTTTTACTTTTAACTGTTTTATTGTGTTAGTATACGAAAATAGACACACATCCCAGAAAACAGGAAAACAAACACACTGATACAACTGAAGTAGCCAAGCGAACGCGATCGTGTTTCCTCCCGAGAGACATGCAATATAGGGATGCGTTGATTTATTAACACAATATGTGGGTAAATTGCCTATTGACGTTTACCTCGGCTTCAGTGGGCTTCACCTACTCATCTACTAATTAGATTACCGGAGCTGAAGAGAGTGCGCCATTTCGCAACTATTGGGAAAGCCTTTGGGTCGGATTGAAAATCAGTTTTAACTCTCCTGTTGTCGAAAGGAAATAACTGTTCACAGCTATTTTACTTTATACTAAATTTATTCATTAAAGGGCTGGTAAGATTGTTTTTGCAAAAAATGAATTGATACGGGCATATTCGTGTATCGTTAACATTCGTAAAAACAGAAATGTTAACGAATTCAAGTTTTTGAATCGGCATGCTTCCATCTTTTTTTTGCGAATAAGTTCAATTTGTTCGAAACTATACTCACCAAACTAAATCGGGAATGTATTGCCGTGATCAATCAATAAGGAAGTGGAAATAACCTGGCTTATTTTGATTTTTCATCCTGATATATCTCGGTGATTTTGAAAAAGACAGGTCGGTAAATTTTGGCATTTACCTAACTCCGCGAATCGAAAGTTTCTCGTTTTACTCGTTAACTGAGTCAGAAGTGTCTTTTGTCTTTTATCATAATAATAAAATAAAATTTGTTTGCATGGCCGAGGGTCAAAGATGCGACATTGAGTAAACACATTAATATTTTATGATGAACGTTCTTTTCATATTTATCCCAACTCAACAAGGATTAAAAATATGCTCAGCACAGGCGGGAAAATAATGTTATTTCTTTACTTGTCTTTGAACCCATCGGCATCTAAGCGTTTACTTGGAGTTGCGGCACGGGAAAGACTGGTATATTAATAAAAATGAAATATTTTCATAATTCTACTTCAGTAATTCGTAAATTCACATTATCCACTTTCCAACTGATTAAATTCTCAAAAGAATATAAAGGAGTTATCATAATATATTTTGGTAATTGTCGTTTAATCTAACCCTTCGGTTGGTAAGCGACCTGGAACCTACGACACACACCTACATTCATTTTATAAATAAGTTATCATAAAGTAATCAATTTCATTCCTTAATTCGTGCCTTACATGACGATGGAAGTGCCAGGACGGTAGGATACGAGTAGGTAAAACGTTAAATAATTATTAAAAAGTGTGTAACAACTTTACATCCGCTTTTATTTTTGAATTGTTACTTGTTACTAACTCAATGATCCATGTTGGTCGGAACCACCAACCACCACCATCTTACTCGCTAATCCTGCCGCTAAGTAGCAGTGCTTGCACTGCTGTGTTCCGGTGCGGAGAGTAAGACAGCCGGGGAAATTACGGGCACAAGAGGCATTTCATCTTAATCCTCTAGGTTAGCAACGCATCTGCAATCCCTCCGGGGTTGCGGGTGTCTATGGGCAGTGGTGATCACTTACCATCGGGTGACCCACTTGCTCGTTTGCCTTCCTATTCACATAAAAAAAATATATTATTATCTAGGATCTAAGGATTTGTTGTTTTGGTTTACTCTAACTTTAATACTCGGCCGTTGCAGAGAATGTGGCCGAGTCAGCCGTCCGCAAGGTCTTTATGAGGCGTCATAAAACAGGACCCTAAAATAGAGAATTGTCGTCCTGCTTATTGCTGAAATAAACTGTTTATAGGAGTTAAAGTGCTTGCAAGTTCATTCCGTAGTAATATGAGCGCTAGCTTCGCTACGACAGCCACTTAATTTGCGATATTCCAGGATTTCCAATACATGTATTGCCATTATTAATGAAGACACTTCTTGTCATACCTATTTACTTTACTTTGTAAATAATTACAAAAGTCTTGATAAAAACATAAACTAAAGCTACTTTAAAAATAATACTTATGCCAAAAATTTAAAATAAAAATAAATTTGGATCCTTATGTATTTCTGCGTTGTATCGCAATTGCAAGTCTTTGTGTATCCTGCTATGGACATATTGCATTCGTTGGTAAATTAAAATTTTCAGTTCAGTGTTTAGTTGAAAAATATGTGATTTATAGAAAAGAGACGCGACCGCTCTCATTAAGTCTGACGTCCAAAAACAATGGACAATGTGACGGCGCGTCATCCCGTTCACTTCTGCTATAATTAACGCGACACCCCGAAACTGCGCACGCTGTGCATGGACACGCTATAAATGTCACCCACGCGAATCCATTGGTCATTTCGTGCGTAGCGTGTGCGTGCACTGCTGTGGAAACGACCACCTACATTTTGATACGGAGCGAATAATCTAGCCACGTGCGTAGCGTGACCGTGCATTGCAGTGGGGAGTCACATTAGTCAATGAACTTACCCGACGCAAACGCTAAAGTGGAACTATTTAATCCGCGAAACTATTAACAATAAAGTATAAATAATTCTGTAAGAAGTCAAGAACAGAAACGTCACCATTATTTATTAATTACACGGATGACATCCCTGAGTGAGTCTAAAGTGAACAAAAAATTTACCTTGCTACTCCGCTACTCCGCTGAGTGATTTTTTGTTCATTGAAATGGACCTCCGCAAAGTAACGCCTGATTCAATAAAATATTTGAGTCTAAAGTGTTTGCATTTTCAAAGAATATTACTAAGGTGGCTGAGTAAATTAAGCCAGATGTTATTAACTCGCACACAATTCACTTTATTTCTTGATAAACATTATTTAGTTCCCAGGATGTTTAAGTTACAATATTAACATTAAATTATATTTTTATGCCCTTTATTCAAGAAACAGGAACACGAGCTCCTGCTCTTCA
Organism: Pandemis corylana; assembly: GCA_949127965.1. Classification (NCBI taxonomy): domain Eukaryota; kingdom Metazoa; phylum Arthropoda; class Insecta; order Lepidoptera; family Tortricidae; genus Pandemis; species Pandemis corylana. The sequence goes on along the minus strand of OX421866.1, from coordinate 5,594,623 downwards.
GATTCTTTTAGTGTACACAAGTCGATAGCGGCTGAGACTTGTCTATGGTTATCATAGTTGTTATGTTCATTGTCTAGTCCATAAACACTAATGTCTTTGATCATATGCGCCCATATTGCTTTGTTTTCTTCACACATTGTATCAAAATCGTTGCCTTCCCCATTGACTACTAACTGAGTGTCATTTGCTCTAAAAGTGAGAGAAATATCCTTTGTGAGATAAAATTTGCCTGTTGCAGTACAGTTGGAGTCGCTCTCTAATAAGTCAGTATCACAGTCAAGAGCAATGGTTAGCGAGATTTCTGATTGCAGACGCGTTTCTTCGGCTGTTGATTTAACGTCCTGAAATAAAAAACAGCCACGTTTAAAGATAAATAAAAATAATCTAAATAAACACTGCCTCTATTAATTTTTTAAATAGAGTTGTTGGCCTGTCATATAAAGCCGAGCTAAAGGTACGTTTATAGTAAATTATTATATAGATCTATTACCTTCTGCATAATGAGGATTGAACCACCACGAATGAAGGTCAAGAAATCGGCTTCTGTGGTAGTCAGAGTGACTGCATCTCCTTCTTCACCCGCTACTCTGAGACCACCCCACAGCTCATACCACGTGCCTGGTGGCAGCCAGAAATGAACGTGGCTCTGACTCGGTTGCAAGTTCGGCACTATCAACAAATCATCACCAACACTGAACTGACTGCTTAAATCTTTCAGATACTCAGACGCCGGGAATTGATAGAACATTGGCCTTAGAAGCGGTCCTGTTTGCAGAGTAGTAAAAAAATATGGCAGCAAACTTAACCTCTTGCTTAACGCAGTGACCATTAAATTTTTATTAGTACCAGTGAAGGCTGAAGGGTGCCGAGGGGTGGCAGACGAATGGATCTTTATTAAAGGCATGTAAGTAGCGGCCATGTACCATTTTACGCATAAGCTGGTGTGTGTTTCAGGGTCAAATGATTCAGTGTCTCCGCATATGGGCGAAGACCATGACCAATGGCCTGAGATGCCACCAAGAGCGGCTTCGACAAGCTCCTTCCTTAAGTTAGTCCATGAAGTGTCAATACTCTGGCGATTTATTTTAACAGCACCGTTCATAAACTGGCTGGTCGTCCATGTGGGGATTTCGACGTCAAATAAAGCTGTGAAACTTTCCACGAAGTGATTGCCATATTCGTTATGCTTGTAGAAGTATTTGCTGTCGTCGGGTCGTATTCCATCATATTTAGGCGTGATTTCAAAGGCTTGCTCGAAGCCCTGTAAATGAATTGATAAGGCGTTAAATATTTTGTAACTTTGTTTTGATTATTTATTAGAAATATAACAACTTAACACAATACTTATTTACAACATATAATTAAACACTAAACCTAAAAACCTATATAATCTATGCTAAAAATAACTTAAATTTTCAATGTGTTTGACACTTTCTACCACTATCTCTCAGACAAGGACTATGAACCAGACTCATAGTAGGTACGCCTAAAAAGTAATTTATGAAGTGCTCATTAAGGTTTAAACGTGTTAAGACTTTGTAAATCTTTGCAAACTGTCAGCTACAAGTTTCTTAGAAACAAAGAAACTGAAGACTTTGTAAATCTTTGCAAACTGTCAGCTACAAGTTACTTAGAAACAAAGAAGCTGAAGTGCTCGTAAGTTAATGTAAATTCAAAACTAAATCTCGGCGCACTTATAGATAACGGTCTTTTCTGCAATACGTTACCTCGCTGAAATACGGAAAATCATATGATGTTTCGTTGCATTTCGATTCGTCCAACGGCCAATTGTTCTCCAGAATAACGCCGTCAATTTCAACTTCGTACGCCCACAGGCTTTTCATGAATTCGGCGGATGAATTATCGAACATTGGATAAACAAAAGTCTCATATCCAATGGCACCCACATACAGATCTGATTGATTTTTACGTAACATATATTGTTCGTACGTCGAGACTACATCTTCGCATGCTTCGTTTATTGTTCTGTTCATTTCGATTTCCTCAGACGTCGTTTCATTTTCGATTTCATGTCGAATCTATAACGAAAATATTATATTTGTTGGTGGCAGAATAATAAAAATGCACATTTATTTTCTTTGTAGTGTCGGTAACATTTATCAAAGAAAATAAGGTAATTAGGTACTTTCTTTGACTATTAAATATGTATGTGTGTATGTTTGTATTAAATATGTATGATAAACGCTGTCGCATGCCTGTTATTGGTGCATGAACATGGATTGTAACTTGTAATTTTGTGAATCTTAATGTTTGGTTTATGTACTGTTGGCATGTCTAAATAAATAAATAAATAATAGCTTCATATTAATATTTTTATATATTATTTTCGGAGATCTATTTTGACGAATATGATGGAAAAAATATGTTCTACACAATAATTTAGGTACTTCCTCCATTTATTGTAAATGTGTGTTTCATGTATAATATATTATGTATTTCAGTACTTAGTATATTAATATATATTCTAAATTGCACCACCTGCTCAGATCTGTTCTGTTCTCCAGTCCATTATGGTTGCCTGGTAGAGATCGCTCTGTAGCGATAAGGCCGCCTATTGTTACTTTGTAATATTCTGTATACCTTTTGTCTGTTTTGGTTGTTATATGTGGTGTTCAATAAAGAGTTATTGTATTGTATTGTATTGTACTTAATGACCGACTGAGTCCCTGATAAAAAAAGGCGATAGATAAGGATTGTGCCTAATTAACTCACATAGGAGCTTGTGTGAACAATGTTCATGTAGTCTGTTCGAATGGATACGCTTTAGGACGATACATAATAGGTGAATCACAACTAGTTTTAAATGATAAATAATTATTATCACTTGACGAAATTGGAAATAAATCAGCAATAATCAGACAGATTCTCAGGCCATCGAAACTTCCGAATCCATTGTGAGTGAGGGGGTTCCCTAAATGCCACTAATCCATGATTTAAGACGACAATAAATTGATTATCTTAATCTATCGAGACAATTTTAACAAAACAGATAGCCTTGTATCAACTCACTAAATAGATATATATTTACAATTACTAAGGTTATAATAACCATCTTCCATGCTGGTCTGGGAGTAAAGAAAAAACATAAGAATGTACCAGTTGCTTCTCTTCCCGTGCAGATGGTAAAAGCCCATCGAGGGAATAGCCGACAATCTTAGGAATCATGTTGTAGGCGATGCGGCTAGTAACCCATCACTATTTTGGTTTACCTTTCTACCTATACGCCCAGAATCACGCTAAACGTCGCCTTAAGTTATTGTTACCATTCGTGTAAATTATTCAAATTAGCTGTAAGTTCGCTTTAGTTCTATTGTATTTTAAATTGTTACATACATACATATATATCACGTTTTTATCCCTTACGGGGTAGACAGAGCCTAAGGTAACAAAACCTTAAGGCCACTTTTAGCGTGATTAAGGGCGTACGTGGAAAGGAAAAATTTAATTGTTACGTGCAATAAAAAGTACAGGTTATATATATCATCATCATAATTATCATTATCTCCAGCCTGTATGCTTCCCACTGCTGGGCACAGGCTTTCTCTCTTGGGCTATAGTTCCCCGCGGGAAATATGTAAAACTACATTGTTACATGAGACACGGGTTTTGTGGTGGCAGTAAATTAACTCCTTTGCCGACTATTTAAGTACCTAACAGTTTTGAGGGTGACCAGGATAAGCCATGTGCAAGTAATATGTCTGGTGGTACAATGTGTTCATGTACGGTCTGGTAAACCTACTACAATGTAAAAGATTTTCTCACGTAGGATACTTACCATTAAAGTCTTAATACTTTTGCATGCTGAATTACAAATAGTAGAATAAGTTTCTTAACTATCTCCGTACCACTCAATTTAATATTTCATTATATTCTAAAATTTTATAAGCCCTCAGGTTCGTTTAAACACTATGTAGGTACCCGTTTTATTCTTTTATTTTGCCGGTATAATTATACAATACAATAACTCTTTATTGAACACCACATATAACAACCAAAACAGAAAAAAGGTATACAGAATATTACAAGGTAACAATAGGCGGCCTTATCGCTACAGAGCGATCTCTACCAGGCAACCATAATGGACTGGACAACAGAAAAGATCTGAGCAGGTGGTGCAATTTAGAATATATATTAATTATGACATGAAATGACACACATACATCTGTTTGTTTATTTTTAATGTTCTTCCTAGTCGTGCACTCTTGACAGAGTGGTCGTGGTCATGTTTCGGTCGATTCCTGCGCCACCGCTGCTCTCGCGACGCGTCGCCAAGTATCTCGATGCTTGGCAGTGTGGGAGCAATCGTTTATGCTGGAGTGCGTCACAGTTTTGATGAGGTCTGTCCACCGTGTCGGGGAGCGCCCGCACATTTTTAATGTATAATACCTCAATCACGCCTGTTTCTACCAGAAATGAGGCTAATTAAGATGGACCACGCTTGCCTAACCGAATTTAATGCGTGCACCCTTGCTTGATTTGAAAACTGCCATAGGGTCATACGGTTATTTTGAGCTTCCTTTTAATTAAAGTTGTTTTCTGACGACGAGTTTTAGGGTACCGTAGTCAACAAGGAACCCTTGTAGTTTCGTTATGTCCTTCCGTCTGTCTGTCCGCGGCTTAGCTCAGAGATTCTTAATACTAGAAAGCTGTAATTTGGCATTGGGGTACTTATTAACTGCGCTGACCAAGGGGTAAAATAAAACTTTGAATATTTTATTTAGGGATCGTCCCCTAAGCGTATAGTGGGGATGTTTTCCCCATAGTGTTAGGTGGCGTTGGAAAGGTCTTTCAAAAATATTGTGGGTATGGGAAAAACATTTTTCGATACACGGAACCGTTTGCGAAATATTAAGCGTTAAAGTTCTAATTATCGTACCAGCTACACGGTTGTATTTGGATAGGTGAAAAAAATTGTGGTAGTAGTAGAAACTATCTTAGCTAGGTTGGCCCGACACGCTCTTACGTAAATTAAGTGTGTCCTTTCATTAAGGCCTACCGGAGGAGAGGTTGGAGAATCAACGGACCTCATTAGTCAATGTCCACTATACAGTTTACGAGAGGGGCGAGACGTGATTGCAACTAATGTGATTGCCGATTCTGAAAGTTCCGCTCCGCCACATAGGGAATAGGGAAAACGTAGGCGTGGTAATGTAACCAACTGACAATTATCAACATTCTAATACTCACATAGGGAGATACTTGAGGTATGTACCGCTTTTTCGCTGCTTTCACTACATTAGCACCATCTTCATGCAGCTTTTTCTCTTCGAAGTCGCATCCAGAATCGAAGACTATGGGCCTGGAGCCGCAATGACTCTCGAAAGGCAACCCTTCGCTTACTGCTGAGCTAATAAAGGCCTCTAGGTCACTAAGAGCTTCTGCAGATGATTTGGATGATTCGCTGAAACACATATTAGATAGTTTTAACTTACAAATCGAATGATCTGGACAGTTGAGGAATTGAACTGATGCCTGCGTCTGATTTTTCGTCAGGGTGAATGAACCTTTGTTATGCGTTATGCAAGCGTAAACCATTTTACTTAGGCCACATCTTTGCTTACTATCAGTTGATTGGGGGCTACACATTAAAAATGTGTTCACTATGATGGCTTATTTCTTTCCTGAGCTCTCTCAGAGAAATCTGCCAGGGGGTAATTGAAACGTTTGACAGACTTTTTTATGTGTCCGAACCATACTAACCGGAATAATGCGCCGGCCGCAAGAAACTTGCTAGATGATTTTCACAAAAAAAACAAAATCACGTCGTAATTTACTTTAAATACCAGTGCCTACTACGTGTTTGAAAATTATATATCAAACTTTACTAATATATATTAAATAATAACTAAAAACAACTAAAATTTACGTACCAGAAAATTTAAGTAAACTAGAATTAAAATAAATGTATAAAAGAGCTCCCCCGCGGCATAAAACCAACTTTATTAAATCAGACCGAACATGTACTTACTATCAGGTAATGCTTGTATTGCTTGTCCGGCCGAATAATCTATTTTTGTCGCCTTTCCATATGTCCAATATTAACTTGTCTGTTACATGTCACATATTCGTCCTTCTATATTGATGTACGTTCCCCCAGGGAAAAGATTTTTGTATTTATCAAAATCTTGATATACCTACCTCCATTTTTATTGGCACTGGCAGCAAAAACAGCTTAGATACGTTTGCCATTTGTTCGATATCTACATTAAGAAATGGACGTGCTTTCTGTTTCTGTCTGACATACCTACTTAAAGAATTCCTATTAATTCTAGTAGTATTTTTTCACGTACCTACAAATGTGTGCCCCTAGCATCCAATATTCCAACGGATCGTTGACTTCAATCAGATTCATCGCGTCTTGCATGACGTCACTAGGTGTCGGTCCGGCGAACACGTGCAGCTTTAATTGTGAGCTCGTTATACTCCGAACCACAATTTGATTTTCTTCAAATACTAACACTTCAGTCGGGGCAACAGTATCGATCAACACCCCATGATAAGAACTATTAATTTTAGCAAATATAAGAGGAATCGAACTCATGCCACCTTTGTGACTATATATTACTTTAGAAGTGCCACCTCTTAGGGGTATCTCGCCGAGACCGTACATGGTTTCGTTCGTTAACCTAAAAGCGATTTCCCAAATATCGGTGGAAGCAATCAATGGTCCTCTGATGGTGCTGAATATCAGCCCCTGCGTCGCTTCGACTGAGATACTCATTTCCGGCGACGTAACCTGGTAACTGTAATGTTTTTCATCAATCCTTCTCCCAGTTAATGACATTTCCCTCGCATCGTAAAACTGTAATGACATGTGCGACTTTGATATTTCATCGATTGATATTCGGATGTTGGGTATGCTATTTTGATGGGAAAATGGGACAGTTGGAATTCTGGGTTGTAGGAACACTTCTTCTGTCCAAGGGCGATCCATTATGTAGGAGAATCTTGAGGGGTATCTGTGGAAGCATACGTGGCTGTTCAGGTCATAACAGCACTGTGGGTGGCATTCTGCTTGCGGGACGTTGCCCACGCCGCAAGGCAAACGGTCGGCCCTAGGGACCACGCAAGACCCCACTGAAAATCCGTCGGATGGCGGCATTTCCATGCTCGAAAAGAACACGAAGTGGTAGAGCAACAGCGGTGCCAGTACTGCCGCTCCCAGTCCCACTAGAACCACCTTGAGCGGTCTGTTTAGAAGTACTTGGTCGTACCAGTGAAGATCTGAAATATTGCAATAGAATGGGCGTTAATATTCTATGATTTTCCAGCCATGAAAATGGTATCGCAAGAATAAAAAATACTTCACTAATATCGGCAGATATTCACTTCTCCTTAATTGGGTACTATTATTAGGACTAAGACTAACATTAAAGACATAAGTCATAAGTGGATAACCACACGTTTATTTCTTGCCACAGATAACCTCGGGCTGGCGCTTACTTCAAAGACTAGGAATATCTAGCATTTTAGAGATGTAGGATTGCTGTCAGTGTCTTGGGGTCGATACCTGTGGCGGAGAATCTAGACAACGTATTTAATTTGTAGCTTTAAATAATATGTAATTAATCTTAATTGTTAAAAAATGTGCGTTGTTGAAAAAAAAATTCGAGTGTCGGATGGGACTTGAACCCGAGCTTCGAGGCTATTATGCACAAGGGTGTACTACCAATTTGGATTACCGGGATTCCCATTCAATCCAAAATCCAATTTAGCAGGACCTTTGGCACGTATATCACCGTATAGCCTCGAAGCGCGAGTTCAAACCCCGTCCGGCACTCGAAAAACTTATTCGTTAGCAATAAAATTTAGTTTTCGCTAAGCAGGCGTACCTACTTACTGCCATAAAAACAAATTGTGTAAGCCAAATTAATAGGCATAATTAATATAATTCTGAGAAAATAGGCACTACAGCAATTCCACTGGAATAATAATTATTTCGTGCACAATTAACAGGAAAAAGTATACGTACGCTGTTGTTTTTCATATTGATATAAATTATTGAGGTCTATATCCTCGGTCTCCTCTTTTTCATTGTTGCCATTTACGTGGGGAATCATTTCCTGAGAAATAATTAACAGTGTCAGTTACAGATACAGTACCCGGCCGTAAAGATTGCACTTCGGTCTTTGGGAATACACAATGGCGTCACGTAAGTTATAGCGAGACAACGCTATACGAAGGCGAAATTAACCGAAAAGAAATCTTTATGGCCGGGTACAGTATAAATAAAATAAAAATCAGAGCTGTATTCATTACAGATCGAAATTTTAAATACGTATTGGAGTTTAATTTCGATAGGTAGTTTGAAGCCGAGATCAGTTTTATTTTGTGAGTATAAAAGTTTAGAATGATAACAAAACTTGGTTGAAATTTAATGTTGAAAACAATTAAGATTTAAGTCAAACACTATTGAGTATTGGTATTAAAACGAAAGTTCATAGCATTAATATTTAAACTTAAAACTATTCAAAAGTTACGAACAACTACTAGATAGGTACACTTATCTACACTAATAAATAATAAAGAGATAATTGTTTCTTTTTATGTAGATGTAAATCTATGGAACACCCTAAACCTATGGAACTGTAAATCCCTATCTTTTGCCCAATCGTCGAATTTTCTGTGTCAACATTGTCTTAGTTCAACCATGTATATTGTACACAATTGTATTATGTTTCAAAAAATTTTACAACGTTTTGCACCGGTGCATTTTGCAGATGGTAAAAGCCCATCGAGGGAATGGGCGAAAATCACAGGAATCATGTCATAGGCGATGCGACTAGCAACCCGTTACACTATTTTGATTCCACTCTCCACCTATACGCCCACAATCTTGCTAAACGTGGCCTGTAGGTCTTGTTACCTTAGGCTCTGTCTACCCTGTAAGGGATAAAGACGTGATTTGTGTATGTATGTGTATGTTGCACTGGTGGTCAAAGCACGACTGCGTGGAATACAGGGGCCTTATCATGACGTTTTAATGCGATTAAATGCTCATTCAGTTTATAGTTAGGGAGCTGGCGAGCATTTCGGTATATGATTTGCACACGTTTCACGTCGAGGTGGAGTGCAGTTTAAATCATTACGAATCGATTTGGTTCAATCAATTAAGGTCCTATGTCGCTGCGTTTTCGCGTTATAGCGGATTGAAGTTGCTTAAAAAAATGGGGGTATTAAGTCATTTGCACACGTCTGCCTCTGGAGTTCATTGGTCACAATCATGTTGAAAACGAAGAAAATCGAAGAGGCAGACATTCAGGACTCTGCATTATCATGGGACGGAGTTGTAAAAATGTAAAAAAAAAAAACTCTACTAAGTCATTTGCACACGGTTCTCATTGCGCCCATTCGATTCACCATGACTCCGTGGATTCGAAAAAAAATGAGGCAGACACTTTGCTCACTGATTTTCAGCTGTATAACTGTTTGAAATTCACGGAATCAAGGGACAGCAGGCAAAGCTATTCGGTAAGCAGGATAGATACGGCGCGAGCGTGCGTAGGTGCTTACCTGATGATATTGCCGTGTGTACCTATTGCATGGGATTATTGTTATTGTTTAGTTTTATTCTCATAATTTTGTTTAATATTATTCTCTAAACTCACGGTAACGATTAAACTTCTGGAGCTGAAATCTATGCAAAAAAAAAATCAATTCAATTCAGAAAAAAAATCAAACGGTCTGCCTTTGGAATATCAGAGGCCTGAACGTCTGCCTTATCGATTTTCTTGGTTTTCATAAGGAATTCAAACATCAGTCCAAGAGGCAGACGTGTGCGCATAATATAGCACACCTTTTTTTTTTACATTTTTGAAACGCTGTAAGTTTACAACGCAGCGCTATCATGGTGGCAGACTATTTTTCCGTGGTTCTTCTCATTGTTTTTGATCGAACGATACCAATCTGCCAAGTGTGCACTTCATATACATTTTTTAAAATCATAAAAATAAATTAAAAAATTAAATACTAAAAAAGTCAGAGCCCTGGATGTCTGCCTTTTCGATTTTTTGTGTTTCCAGGATGACTGTGATCATCAGCCCCAGAGGCAGACGTGTGCGCATAATATAGCACACCTTTTTTTTTTTACATTTTTGAAACGCTGTAAATTTACAACGCAGCGCAACCATGGTGGCAGACTAGGTCCTTGATGTTTCTTAGGGCATAAATATCACTATTAATAACGTCTGCCTTGTGTGCTGATCATATAGAAATTTTGCTCGCCAGCTCCCTAACTATTAGGTTCGCTCGCTGTCAGATCAATACCAAAAATGGCAGCTAAAACCTTAACCGAGTCGGAATTGAATCTCATTAAGACGTCATAGTAAAGGCCCCAGCTCTCAAAAATTTGACAGCTATTCAGTCAGTACAGATTCGAGCGGACGATGATAAGTCATGTGTACGAATGGTCGAAGTCTACAACTTATAACGAGCAGTGTTTATGAGAGGTTGCGAGTTATGGAAAAAGTTTTAATTAAGTCACTTTAATAAGAGGAAATTCACTTAATCGTTTTCACATGCTTAGTTTAACATGGATAACTTTAACAAAAATGTTCAGAGTTAATACCTAACGTGCTATGGTAAATATGCAAGCGTGGTTGTTTACGTGATGTAATCACAAATACATACATATATCACGTCTTTATCCCTTATGGAGTAGACAGAGCCTCTGAATCTGTGTAGGTACGAAGAATGTAAATATTTTGTCGAAAAAGAAGAAATACAATTGGTAAATGTGCAAAAATAAGTCAATGGATTGTGTGCACTTGTAAGTGTTTGTGTGTCTGTTGTGGCTTCACAGGTCTCAAATATGGGCTTGAAGTTTCATCGAAATTGATTTTGTAGTTTTTAAATATTGGACTTTGAAATGAAAGAGTCGAGTATTATTCAGCTTTCCAAAGTAATAAGCGATTTCGTTTTAAAAAAGTTAATCACGATTTATGACGAATTTTTTGAAAAAAACAGTAGGTAAATGATCAACGCCTTTTGAATAAAAATATTAAAATGTTTAACCGTTCACGTGAATTCCAACGCCCAGTATTACATTTTAAAAATAAATTGGAAAGCAGCTTTTTTAAAAGATGTTTTATTTCATGACATCAAATCGCGTGAAGGTGAGGTATTTGAACTACAGTAGTTTGACGACCCTATCCTGCTGACGACACAATAAAATATATACACAATACCTTCGCTTAAATATTTTATTTGGCATTACCAAAGTCCTTTTATGCAGGCCAGATAACTCTTTTTTTAATTAGGTTTCTTGCAACGATCAAAGATAAAACTGCCGGCCAGCACCAAAGTGTCTGAGATATATCGTACTTTACATTGAGATTATATTCACCTTTTAAATCCTGGCAGTGACCAAATTCCAAAGTTATCGTAGCCACATCAACGTGTGCACATGTTCCTTTAAATTTCACAATTATAAATAAATACAAGACACACAATAACAAAACGAAATCAGGTTATAAGACAATGAGAAACACTACTAATATTTTAATGACGCTCAGCGGTATCAGATGTCGATTGTGATAGTCGATTAATAATTGTTCGAAGAGATAAGATTGCGGGATTCCGCTGGCAAAGGAAGTTGATAAATAAAAGAGTATTCGAAGAACTAGATAACTGCGTAGGTACCTACTTAATTGCTCTTTCATGTTTATTTAAAAATGCCAAGTTTTTTCTTGTTTTGTTTAAAGTGGAATAAGATTGCTTAATTTTTATTGGTTACAGTAACGAGAGAGCATTGATGCGGTCACCCGACGGATGTTATCATTAAAAATGCTTTTTTGCTGACTGTTTATGTACCTTTTAGTCAATGACTTGTCGAGTCAATGACAATTACTAGAAGTGAGTCAAATTTGACTTATAAGATTTGACCCACACGCCACCACGACAAGATTAATAAAAGCTTTACCGTTTTTAATATTTCATTGTTTTGAAAATATATACTGATGAGCAAAAATAACGGGTCGCATTTTCATACAACTTTGTAAGTAAGTAAGTAAATGCTTTACTGTACTAATATAAAGAAATAGAGACAAATCACAAAAAAGACATCAAATATACGCACAAAGGAAAACTTATCCCTATAAGGGATCTCTACCAGTTAACCTTTGAGTAAATGAGAGGAGCATTAAGCGAAGGACCGTCAAAAAGTGAGTTTAAAATATCCATAGTGAAAGCCACAATAGAGAGCGTACATCTCAAAATACAACAAACAATTCATAAATAAAATTTGTATGGGAAGTGACCCGATTTTTTTGCACGGTAGTGTAGTTTGAAGCGTACATACCTAGGTCTATTTCTTTGATGTTCCTGGTCAAACTTTGTATTTAGACTGTAGTCGGGTTGCGATCATTTGCACAGGTTGCTGTTGACCGCATAAGTCGAACGTGGGTGAAGTTTCCGATTGCCACTGTATGTACCATTCAGATTTAAATTAATCACGCCTTTATCCCTAACAGGGCAGACAGAGCACAAGAGCTAAAGGCCATGCTTAGGATGTTTGCGGGCGTACAGGTGGATAGTCAATTCCGAAGTTGGATCGGTCGGCTTTCCATCCATACTAGATGTATCAAAAATGACAAGCTAAAACGTAAAATTGTATCGGAATTGAATCACATTCAGACGTCATGGTAAGCCCCTGTTAGTTCTGAAACGGTTACATTAAAGCTAAACGTATTTTGTTAAGTTAATTTCTTAACCAGCAAGGTATCTGATACTCACTGATTATGCACTCGTTACCTAACACCCCGTAGATTTGGCGCCCCTTTAGTGCTAACTTACTACGTCTAGACACAAAATGGCCTATAACATTCGCCTTAACGTATCAAGAGTGACTTAATTGGTTTAGGTAAACGGCGTTGGCAAAAACCAAAGGAAATATTCGGCAAATTGAATATCTACACTGAATGTACTTGTACAGATGGAGATTTACATTTGAAACCCTAATCAAACGTATAAGATTTATGAGATAAGGAATAATGCGGCTAGCAACCCATTGCTAATTTGATTCCCCTTTTCCCCTATACGCTCACAATCATGCTAAAAGTGGCCTTTAGGTATTTGGCTCTGTCTACCCCGTAAGGGATAAAGACGTGATTTATGTATGTATGTATCCTTCCATGCTGGTCTAGGAGTAAAGAAAAAAACATAGAATTTACCAGTTGCTTCTCTTCCCGTGCAGATGGTAAAAGCCCATCGTGGGAATGGGCGAAAGTCTAAAGTAAGTAAAGCGAATTATAATAAGTAATAACATTTTTTTACTAAGCATGACCATTTATTACAGAAATTGTCGGTCCTTCGGGGCCCCCTAAGAATCGCGGCCCTGGGGACGGGCCCCGTGTGCCCTTATGGTGAAGACGGTATTGTGCCCGTCTAGCGTTTTTGGTTACAGTAACGTGTAACAGTTACGATTACAGCTCGCAGGTGAGTACCCGGCTTAAAATAAGTCAACAGGCTCCTATTTCACCAATGCGACAATAGTCGCTGACAAGTGACAATTCAGTTTACATTACAAACTCGACAAAAATCCAAGCCGGTTGGCCTCATATTGACTACGCATTGTAAGTAAGTAAGTAAGTAAGTAAATGCTTTATTGTACAAATATAAACAGATACAATTTACAAAAAAATTAAAAATAACATTGTATTTCGAGTTGTCACTTTTTTTTTTTTTTATGTGAATAGGAAGGCAAACGAGCAAGTGGGTCACCTGATGGTAAGTGATCACCACTGCCCATAGACACCCGCAACCCCGGAGGGATTGCAGATGCGTTGCCAACCTAGAGGATTAAGATGAAATGCCTCTTGTGCCCGTAATTTCCCCGGCTGTCTTACTCTCCGCACCGGAAAACAGCAGTGCAAGCACTGCTACTTAGCGGCAGGATTAGCGAGTAAGATGGTGGTAGTGATCCGGACGGGCCTTGCACAAGGCCTTACCACCCGCAAACACGCAAACTTGTCACAGTTGTCACACACAGATTTTGGCCTGTCCTCCTTCATCTTCCAAAACTTACTCCAAATCCTTCATAGTTCACTCTGCTAGGCTGTGGAATCGGTTACCGCCCTCCATCAGGCAATCTCCCTCCGTGGCATCGTTCAAGGAAGGCTTGAGGAAGATATGGCTCACACCATCTCCTTAGATTGTATGTGTGTACTCTTACTGTATTTTGTATGTATGCATGTGTGTAATGATATTTAGTAGTCTATTTTATGTTTTGTTTATTGTACTTAGAGTACGCTCTATTGTGGCTTTTATTCTGGTATTTTAAACTTACACTTTGTCGGTCCCTCGTTTAATGCTCCTCTCATGTCCTCAAAGGTTAACTGGTAGAGATCCCTTATAGGTTTAAGTTCGCTTTTGTGCATATTTTAATGTTATTTTTTTTTAATTGTATCTGTTTCTTTATATTTGTACAATAAAGCATTTACTTACTTACTTATTATTGTCGAGATGGTGAAATATGGGCCTGGTGTTCATGAGTGTCTAATCTAAACATACCTTTATGGACATTGAGGTATGTGTTTAGTTCACATTGTAGTCTGCATACATATTTCTTATATTGCAGAACTCGACTCGACTTAACTTACTCCATATCGTTTTTATGAATTATGTTGGTATTAATAACTCGGGCACGCGCTGTGCACTCAGCATTGATGCGTCATCATAGCAGTCAAAGAACTCAGACAATATTCCACAAGTCACAAGCCTTTTGCTCGCCACGGCTTTGCCTCGGTTTGCTCTTGAAGCCAGGGATACACGAGGGAACAAATCAATCAATGTCCCACGGCATGTGTGTGCGACAAGGCACACAATACTGTTAGAACAGTTCAGTTGCTCATTGCATTCGGCAGCAAGATGTTGTACTCAATGTATTATGATTAAGCTTTTTATTAATATAGTCCTAAAAAGTCATGTAGCAGTTTTATTAAGACCAGTGCCCGTTACATAATGGTCCTTCGAACCGGATTTGAACCAGTGACCTATGGATTATATTAATATAGGTAGTCCTAAAAAGTCATGTAACAGTTTTATTGAGACCAGTGCTCGCTGCAATGTGTCAGCTACATGTCCCTAGTGAACAGGGGGTTGAGTCTGAAATAAATGAAAAATCATTTTCTATGCTAGTGTAAAAGGGGTTAAGGCTAAAATAGCTATGTAGAAACTTCAGAATGGTACCCATTTTCACTAGGACTACAGGTTAGGCAAAGCCGGCCGATTTCGGCTGACACATCTGGCGACATCGCGCTAATATGCAATAAGCGGCACATGTTGCACGATGTTGCCAGACATGTCGAGCGAAGTCCAGCAACGTCGCGCCGCTTCACCCGACGTCGCTGGCGAGAAGTGTCGCAGGACATTTGTCCCCAGTGTATCCCTGGCTTAAATGTTTTTCTATTAGATTAGGTAGAACTTCTTGGGCACTACAAAGCTAAAGTCTCCGAAATTTAACTCCGTTAAAGAAGACGTCTGGATAATGAAAATGTCTGGTTTAGTACCCCTAGATAGGCTTTGCTTATTTTGGGAAATACGAGCAGTCAACAGGTGTCGCTTGTCCCAAGATATTTTTTTTATTTACCTATTAAACGGCCAGACAGATGTCTTGTTACTTTATTGCCAAGGGTTAATGGCCACTAAATAAAAATAACAATTTGTAGGTACATAATGGGAGGTTTACCGTCTCTCCGCCCACAGTTGACAGCTTACAATTTATGCATGTTCCGTTGAACCGTGACATCGTCCGATTTATAAAACTTCCTTAAGTATTATCGCTCGACTCTTCAAGCTAGCACACTGGTATTCGTTCTGCGTCTCGTAGCTTTAATATTTATGAATGAAGGTAGGTAGTGCAACAATCTCAAGCGAAATAAGTTGCTGAGTGTCATGTACTTGCAGTATTAGTGGTATTGTGTAGTAAGGCGTGTTCAAAGCCATGAATATACCTGGATGCTTGAGTGAAATCCTATCTCTGTCAATTATTATAATTATGCGAGATAACATTCAGAGCAGCAAAAAACCTTAGTTCTTCTGAATGAACATAGATCTCTGTCCTGTGCAGCAGTCTCCAGAGTTATAACAGCCAATTTTTTTTTTTTTTTTTTTTTTATGTGAATAGGAAGGCAAACGAGCAAGTGGGTCACCTGATGGTAAGTGATCACCACTGCCCATAGACACCCGCCACCCCGGAGGGATTGCAGATGCGTTGCCAACCTAGAGGATTAAGATGAAATGCCTCTTGTGCCCGTAATTTTTCCGGCTATCTTACTCTCCGCACCGGAACACAGCAGTACAAGCACTGCTCGCAATTGCTGACCTCTGGAAATATAAGAGATGGCACGGATGGTTTATGTAAAAGAGTACACACATGCATACCTAAATCACGTCTTTATCCCTTACGGAGACAGAGCCTACGGTAACAAGACCTAAAGGCCACGTTTAGCATGATTGTGGGCGTATAGGTGGAAAGGGGAATCAAAACATTGATGGGTTACTAGCCGCATCGCCTATAATAAGATTCAAGATTTTCGCCCGTTCCCTCGATGGGCTTTTACCATTTGCGCGGGAAGAGAAGCGATTGGTACATTGTATGTCTTTTTTTACTCCCAGACGAGCATGGGAGAAATGCATAAAAGAGTAGGTACGATATAATAATGTTTTTCGTCGTCAAGCGTTATCGTTTGTGGCCACTGTGATCATAAAGGAATAATAAACAAGTAACCGTACCACCCACTTCACGATATAGTTTGTCTAAAAGATTGAATCTATTCCTTTAGTCGAGCGGCGGCAGCGAAATTTAATTTAAAAGATAAAAGCTAGCCAAAGCGGAGAGAAACCTTAAATTAGATTCACTGGCAAAGAGTCTTCTGTCGTAAAAGTGGACAATATCATTAGGAAATCGATTATTTTATGATAACCCACCCTAACTGGGTTTTCAATTTTACGTAACGTGAGGAGCATAAAGTACAATTATTTATTTTTAAATAACCGAGAGGCAGTTTCCGGCTTTATTAACTTCATCTGTATATTGTGTGTATGTATACTTTTCATTACAATAATTGTTGGCAACTGGCTAGGTTGGTGCCTCCTTTTAGTACCTAGTTTATATATTAATTACTTAAGTTCCAATTTTAAAATACCTTTCTTTTGTGCTAACATCAACTTCCAAGACAGTTGCTCTGTCAGGTTGCTAGCATAAACAGCTGTTCCGTATTAGACTCCTAGTTACTTTGTTTTTGTGTTAGTTTGTGTTATTAAACCATTTAAGCCATAGCGGAAACGTTTTTAAATTCCGTCGTCAACTACAATAGTAGACAGAAACGGTGAAGGAGAAGCTATTCCTAAACAGGGATCTTTTCTAGCTAACTTGATTATTGGAGAAAAATTAATAAAAATAAATCAGTTAGATATGTGTGATCTCTTATACATTATCTTCCGTCAGTCCTTGATCATCATAATAAATGTGTCTGTGTGCGATGTGTACCGGAGTTCCGCTTCTTGATTTTTTTATTCTATGTTATGGTTAGTTATAACTTTCAATCTTTGATCGGTTAGCGTTGAAACTAAATTGGCGTTAGTCGTTTTTTTAACTAGTTAATTGAAATGCAGTAGGTAATATTAAATTTCTAAACGATACTGAAAATTAGAACACAGAAAAATCCGAAAAGTAAAGTCATGGCCAGGAATCGAACCATCTACTCCTGTATTTATATTTTTTGTTTTTGTTTACCAATTTTACATATTTTAATCCTGGTTGTTTGTTTTCGATTACTTACCCAAATTGAGCTGAGACAGTCTCCGATTGCACAAATAAATAATACTGTCTAGATTCCAATTAAGTTGAAATGGGTCTAGGAAATTGAAGAAGGTTGAAATCGGACCGAATATCTGAATAAGCCGATGAAGCGTTTCAAACGCCGAATATACGTCTAATAAAGCTCGCCCGAACCTTTCCCTGCAGGTACTTAGCTCAAGTTCGCCTCCATCAAAAAGGCGCCCAAAGGCTGGGCTAGGCTAGCGCTTCAAGAGGAAGGACTACGAACTAGTCCGAAACATGTCGAGCATTACTCGACTTTTATACGTGACTAGCCTTCCGTCCGCAGCTTCGCCCGCGATAAATTAATTTTCCCGTAGGAAAAGGTATTTTCCCGCGGTAAAAAGTAGCCTATGTCACTCAGTGATAATGTAGCTTTCTAACGGCAAAAGAATTTTTGAAATCGGTCCAGTAGTTTCGGAGCCTATTCAATGCAAACAAACAAAATAAACAATCAAATTTTTCCTCTTTATAATATTAGTATAGAAGTATAGATGAGTTATTCTTATACGATAAAAACAAATTACCGGCGCCAAGTCAGTGTGTATTCTATTTTAGCCCTCTAGGCTGGCAAGGTACTTGTGATCCTGTGCTCCATTGTCTTGTGGTGTTCAATGAATACTATTTGTATTGTATTGTATTGTGTCGGATGTGCAGGGTAGAGGTTTTACTTTCAACCAAGTGAGCCAGACGTTCGTTTTCTACTTTATTTCTTTTAAAATTACCTTGCAGCCTTTAAATACAAATTCACCGTTGGGCACAGACCTCTCAGAATGAAAAGGCTTGGGCTATAGTTCCCACGCGGGCCCAGAAATGCTTATGATAAAGTTGAAATGTAAGCAAATCAATTCCGAAAAACTAAGAGGTGCGAGCCCGGGATTCGAGCCCACGTCTCTGCTTGAGAGTTCACAGTTCCAACCACTAGGCTACCACGGCTTTAGTAAAATAAAATTAACTACGAATATTTTGTTGCCAATTAAAGGTTCTCTCGTAACGCGGGGCAGAGCGTAGCTCCAGAGATCGCTACGCCGCATCCGCGTTTAGACGTGCGCTACGCGCCGTAGACGGTCTACGAACTTCGGTATAACTCGCGCTAAGTTGAGTTACGATAATGAATTAATAAATTAAATTTAATGCATTGAAATAAAAATATTAGTAGTAAGAGCTTAGTATTACTTGAATACAAGTAAAAACATTTATTAAGTGTTAAATAGAAGTGTAAAGTGTAATTTTTGTTTGAAGTGTGATAATAAGGAATTTTAGTGTGTATCAGTGAATGTTTTCAATAAACATGTCTACACGAAAATGACAAAAATAAAAGCTTTGGAACCCACGAAAAGCGAGCATAAACCTTTTATTAGGCCAAACGTGAGAAATAAAAAGTTTTAAATAATGTATTATGACACCCATGCTTTGTTTAAAATTTACGATAAAGTGTTTTAAAATAAACGTATAAATGTATGTGTATACCTCGTGCAAACTACTCGATCATTTGCAATATCAAACTTCCCAACCAACCTGTTGACTTTGCCTTAACTTTGTCGGATTGCAAATTTAAACGCAGCAGTAAAGGTAGTGCCCGCAAACTAGTTCGCTAACAAACCTATAGCAGGTTAACTCAATATACAAGAGTGAAACAGTGTAGTATATCATGGTGAATGTCAGTGAATTTTGGGATTACTTCGACATGGATGTGACTGGCGAGGCTGGCACAGTGGCCTCGATTCCCTCTCCGGAGCAGGGGTTCGTGCTAGGCATGTACTGCACGCTGCTGGGCGTGGGGGCGGTCGGCAACGCTGCGGTGTTCGCGTCGCTGTTGCGCTCGCGCCGGCGGAAATCGCGTGTCAACCTGCTGATGATGCACTTGGCGGGAGCCGATCTCATTGTCACCACAGTTGTCATACCGCTTGAGGTCAGTTCATAGCAAGATGTACTCGTACTTTAAGGTTGAGCAAGATACTAGCATTACGAGGTAACCCTCAAGACGCTTCCGGGACAATTAATATTATTAATAGTATTATTATTTTAGCCATTCGTAGAGTATTACTGCTAGGCAAACGCTTCCCATTTCTTCGACGGTATGCTCCAGCTTCTCTACTTGATATGCGTTGAAGTCATTCCGCCATCTTCTTTTCGGTCTGTTTAATCTTCAATGGGCATCCCGCTGAACCCAACGGGTAGCAATGTGGGCTCATAACTCTGGTTTCATGCGGTAGACATGACCAACCCAAGCCCATTTAAACCTAGCGGTATTTGCCCCCACATCGATGTTTATTTCGTCTTCATCTTCTCTGCAGCTTATTAATCAGAACAGACGATAATGAGCACAGTTTGATCTAAGCTGTTGTTTTTCCGCGGTGGTAATCATTGTGGGAGGACAACAGACAGTGCCACCCACAAAGTCACGTGATTTATCAAAATTAACCTTTAACAAAATAATATTAAGAACCATGGTGGGCGTCCTCGTGAATGGCACCTACTAAAACTAACAGCTCAAAGCCCGTCACAAACTCAGTTGCAAGATACTTTCGTAGTTACTCCTCATTTATTGTTAGTCTTAACTTAACTATCAATAGTTGACTATAACAATAAAGGACTTTGTCCACTACAACGTATAATACCGTGACCGTAACAGGAACGTTTCTGGCAAAAAACTTTGTATTGAAAAGCATGAGACTATGCCCGCTAGACCGTTCCGTCACCGACCAACACCGTTGCTTAAAATGCACGGTACGTCGACGAATGTTTTAGTGAATAGTTTGATACGTTCTAGTGGGCATGGTTGGTTCGTGCCGTGTTACATTTTGTGCCTGATGCGTTCACAGAACGGCCATGATACGACACGTTGAAATAGGTAGGGACCTTTAGGGTGGACTTTTATTGAAACCGGGCAGAGATTGATCGCTGATGATTGGTACAAGGGTATCACCAGATCAAGGGGGGCTAGTAGAAGTATGACGTCTATCGGAGGCCTGACAGTACCGGCACTTAAATGTAAACTTTGTTAAAAAATAAAAGCTACATTTTTCGACTCTAGAGGGGGGCGCAGCCCCCTGCCCCCGTACCGTAGTGACAATTTTGATTTGATTAGTGACAGTCCATATCACATTGTAAGGGGAGCGGGACGAAGCGAGTAAAGAGTGGAGATACAAGGTGTTGCAAAATTAATCTGAAATATTTCAGCATTTGGATGGGGTATGTATTTAGATTGAACTTTCCTATTAAAGTATTTCGTCATAAATTTTAATAAAATTAAGTCACTCTTTGCATTGAGGACGTTTTTCAATCACAATAACAATTCAAAATCTTGAAAAATATATGCAGAGATGTTTAGTTAAACTAAATAAACCACCTGTGGTAGTATTCCGGATTAATTTTTAATACACTGTGACTGTGTATATGGTAATAGCTTTGTATGATTCGGGTTCAAACATTAGTATTCATCACACAAGAAATGATTTGAACTCAGAAGCAGAAGCTTCATACTTTTAAGGTCAGAAACCGCTATCCAATCCTCAGAGACACATTTCTATTAAGTTTATTATGCTTGTGACAAATATTTACGACCTTAGTATTGTCCCCTGTAAAATTGTCAAAGATTGTCCGGGTTTGAAAGTTGTAAACGTATAGTATTTGAGTTCTGCGAATGACGCAATAAGGTCGATCGCTATTGTGCTTACAGTGCACACACACACCAGCAAAGAAACTCCTACAAGCAAACTGGTCATGCTCCGCACCCACTCACGAGGTAGTTTTAAACGGGCTCACTTTTTTATACAATACTTAAGGGTAAATGTGCTAGTGGGTCACCCGTTAGTAAGTGGGAACTACCATCCATGGGTAAGCGCAAGATTAGAGGGCTAGAGCGCTAAGAGACAATACCTCATGTGCCAGCAATTTCACTGGCAGTCTAACTCTCCACACCGGAACACAGCAGCGCAAACACGCGCTGCTTGGCAGGATTGTTATAGAGCGACCGCTTAAATGAGTCCCGCTTTTAGATTCTGTTTTTCTGTTTACTTTTTATTTATCCTGTGTTGATTTTGTCTCTTCACTTTTTAATTAAACAGTGGCGTTTATTTACTGTGATTTGGCCACAGAATTAAACGTGAAACCGCGGGCTTTCGCAAATAAGGATGTAGGTAATTCGGTGTATTGAGAATCCTTGAAGATCTCGTTTGTTTCGCTCCTCAACGCAATGCAGTGTCGGACGTCCTCCAAAATAAATCTTATCTGGGATAAACCCCAACAAATGACAAAGACAAAGCTGAGTTACTTTGATGATTGCTGAATGTACCGTCAGCGTCAGAATAGCACAGCTTTGAAAGTCCAGTTTATGTTGAATTTGCCGTATTAAATACTATTCTAAAAGTTATAAAATCAGCAATTTGATTGGAAATTTGTTAAGGAATTCATACTGAATATTATTCGAGTAGAATCCAAATGTCATTTGTTTTATAACATGATGACCGATGAGAGCGATCATTTATAATTATTACAATTTCATTCATTGCCAGTTTTTAAACAACAATGATTAATGTACTGACTAGTTCTTTGCAAATGACTTTTTAGAAAAGTTGAAATGAAGGCGTGAAGTACTTTAACAATTACGTACACATGTTTAGAAATAAAATACTAATAGCCAGTGAGGGAAGAAAGTACATTTTCACATCCCTCTTCAGAAAAGTAAGCTTTCTATCGAGAGGGCCCAAAATGCAACTTTTGTTTTTAAGGATTTTCTAAGTGTTCTTTTGTTTATGCAATTTTGTATGTATGGATTGTGTGTGTAGGACAACACACACGCACAAAGGCAAACTTATCCCTAAAAGTTTTTGAAGTTAATAATTGTAAAACTACGCCATTTTCTGTGATGGTAGCTCTTTAATTGGATTTAGACTTCTTTTCTCAAGTTTTTCATCTTGGGCGTCAACAATTGAATCCCTCATTACGCTCTGGATTCTACTTTAGAATCCCTCGCTACTCTCAGGATTCTATTGTGGAATCCTTCGCTATATTCTGGATTCAATGTAGCGCCCTCGCCGTAAATACATAATTTTGCACCCTGATAACACAAATAACTATTTATCAACGACAGATTTTTTTTGTATTGTTTATTTATTTAGTAATTAGCATTGTAATGTTTCATGACGGTAAGGTATACAATAAGTGTATCGGTTGGTGAAATAAGAGTTGCTTAAGAGTATGCTGCTGTCTTCGATGAATTCCATGAACGGATTGCTCAATGCTCGTGTGCAAATGAAAAAAAGTAATAGTCAAAATCCAGGTCAAAACGGATACAGTCGGTCTTTTAGACATGCCATTCATTGGTGTTGAATATTCTTGTGTACAGCAGGGGAAATGTGTTCACGTACCACCGTAGAACCCTGTCGTATTGACAGGTCGCCGTCATTCATACTCGAATGATAGTTCACCTTATTGCGATAAGGTACTACGGTGGTACGTGAATACATTTCCCTTATTGTACTGTGTATTACATAACTTCGGATTTGTTCGGATACATAAACAGCAGCAGGCGCCAGAGGACGGATTAAGTTGATTGATTCTTTTGTATTGAGAGAGTGCAGTGCCCTGGACTACCCTAACAGAAAAACCGGGACCAATTAATTTATGTCATCGAAAAGTTAATTAAACGGAATAGTTCTACTTTTAGCATTTAATAGAAGCTGCTTGGTTTATTTTCAGTAATTTTGGAGCTGTGGTCGTAGCGTAGTAACCAATTCGCTTGTTCGCTTGTTCGCTTGTCAAATAGAATAACGATGTTTTTTCCCTAAAGGTCTGCCTGCCACTCATTTATTGAACAAATATCTTCGGACAAGATCATATTGTTGTTGCTTTTGTTTTCTCCTAAAACCATCCTCGCTGACTCACAGAATTTGCGTACGGATGGGTGCGTTCAGACGGAGTATCTCAGTGGGCGGTAAGATCGCAATCTATATTCATGGTTATTGCTTAGAATGAGGGGTTTTGTAATTTTGTAGCTGCGAGTTTGTCATTTGGTGATAGTTTATGAGTTAATTTGTAGTAGCTAGTGAACGTTGAAACATTGAAGTCAAAAATTCTATGGTATTACTTATTACGAAGTAGGTTCTAGGAATTGTCATCAATTTTTGGGGACTAGTTTTAGCTCGCAACTGAGTAAGTAAGCCTCACTCAGAGATTAACATACAAATGGATTATAAAGTGTCTCTCAAATGTAACAGAAACTTCAAAGCAACCGCTATTAAAGTGTTAGTTGTCAAACAAGGTTGGCAGTTTTAGGTAACGACGTGTTTATCGATTTCCCGCAGATTTTTTTTAATTTTCTAGCAAATTCACAAAGATTTTTTTATATATAAAACGGTTAAATAAGAGTTTTTCGCACTTTTAAACTGTTTTTTCTGTATTCCAGTTTAATTTAACGAAGGAAATAAGTATTGAGGTAATGCAAAGCTGGTTAGGAAGTAGGCTTCTTATAAGTTTATTTGTTTGTCCCTTCTTTCACATAATTAAAGTCAAAGTTGTGAACATAATCTGTTTGTAAGCTTTATTTCTACAATATTCTCAAAAGCATACGAAGTAGAACCACATGGGCCACACGACAGTCCAAGTTTAATTAAGAAAAGTTAAAAATAAAACCTGTGCCCTATTTTGCTGGACCGCGAACTTCATACTTTAAGATACATAGGTACACATGAATTAAATGTATGGGTAAAAAGTAAAAAAAAACATAATACGAGTAAAGAACATAGGGATGCACAGTTCGGATTACAAGATGGATGCAATAAAAATGTTTATAAGTTTTAGATTGCATTATAGAAAGTAGTAAGCATTTTTTCAGTAATATTAACAGTATTTTTTCCATTAAGTATACACTTACATTTATTGCAAATTGAAGTCCTCGCAGGAGGTACGGGTGGTTGCTATTCTATGCGCACAAATTGAGATGGCTTTTATATAGATGTGACTATAATAATAAATGGTATAGTCTATGATATTATTATGCGATGTTTTTGCAGTCCTTGCAACTATACCTGCGATTTGCTTAGTATGAAGTTTTACGTAGTTGTAATTTTAATGACATGACATCTGACTTTACATAAACAAGATTGAATTTAGTATGTATCATTACCATTTATTTATTTTCATTCAATGCCCTCTTTTAAAGAACCCACGAGACTCACGGCTGACACGGATTTCGCTAAAATTATTCCACGTATCTTACAAATATTGAAACACAAGGGTTATGTCAATCCGGTTCTTATTAAAATTCTGCTTGGTAGCCCGCATGGAGAGAAATGGGCCCAATTTCTTAACTTAACGAGGAGTAAAATTTAATTTTGTGTTTGACCCAATTGCGCATACGAATTTCCTTCATTATACAAACAAGCGTGTTAGCTTAAGAAGCCCAGTTTAGCTCGCGGAAGTTAGCGTGTATTAGCCTAATTTGAAGTCTTATTGACATTGGGATTATGGTAGTATTAATTAAATATAAATAAATAAGTATCTTGGGACAAATTACAATAATTGACCCAGCCGCAAACTAAGCAAAGCTTGTAATATGGGTACCAGGCAACGGATAAACATACTTATATAATGTAGATAAATACATAATTAAATACATACAACATCCATGACTCGAGCACAAACATTCGTATTCATCATACAACTGTCTGCCCCTACCGGGATTCGAACCCGGTACCTCTAGCTTCATAGTCAGGGTCACTAACCACTAGGCTATCCGGTTGTTAATCCGATCGTTATGTAAAATAAATAGTTAAGCTCGCAGGACCGATGGCCTATGGAGCACGAAGGTTCTCGAGTGGCAACCAGGTACCGGAAGACGCAGCGTAGGAACCGCGCAAGACCTGTCTTTATGACCGACCGATTTAGAGACCGACCGCGAAACGCCGACAAGTAAACAAGTCTTATTTTACCTCGCTTAATTTTATTGTAAAAAACAGTACTAAAATCAGCTTATAAATTATAAAAGTTGTACCAAAGTGAAGCTGTTGCTAGTGCCCTTTAAACTGTGTGATTAGTCTAGTGCAAATGTACTCCTGGTGAACATAAACTTGATGTAAACTTAGAATTTATTATTTGCATCGATCCATTGAGTCGGTAGTTTGTGTTAATTAGCTGCAGGCTTTCGTGAACCGTAGCTTGAACCATTCGGTTATCGCCTTTACCGCGCTTACGGTTTTTTGCGAACTTGGACCTTATTTCGAGCGCATCTGGGCGTGCTTTCGAATTAATGGAGTCGAACAAGCCGGTGTGTTCGGGCTGTAAACATGAGATTGCGGATGGGCGATTTTTAAGTTGCTGTGTTTGTAAACTGCCTTATGATTTAATATGTGCAAATATCGCAGATAATTTGTTCAATAACTCAACACCAGAACAGAGATGTACCTGGAAATGCGTTGAATGCATAAGTGGCGAGCCCAAGACTGACAACACAAATACTCCGGTGCGCGGTTGTCACGGCAATATCACTATACAACGCGGGGCCGGCGTAAAACCTCTAAAACTTCTGAAGCCTGATGATAGTGTCTCCGAGCCCGTTCTTGATGTTGACATGTCTCTCATTAGTTTGAATGACACAGCACAGGACGTAACTCTTGGTGCGGCCTACATGCAGACGATGATTGCTGAAATTCGCCAGGTTCGTGAGGAGGTGGGCCAGGTCCGCGAGGAGGTTCGCCAGGTCCGTGAGGACGTGCGGCTCCAGCTACAGACTCTGAGCGAGGCGGTGTCAAGTGTTGCGTCGAGGATTGACAATTGCGATACCCGTATTAACGACTTAACGTCTCGGATGGAAGCGATGGAGCGCTGGGCAGAGACTTCACCTGAAAGCCAGTCGCACGGAGCCCTTTTGGACACAGTGATGGACTTAAAGGCCGAAATCAATGATCGGGAGCAGGAACTGCTTCTTAATGACGTGGAAATTTCCTGCATTCCAGAACAAAAAGGTGAAAGCATTTTGCACATCGTTTTGGCCGTGGGTCAGAAACTCGGGGTGGGGCTCACAGAACAGGATATCGTCAGCGCGTATCGAGTGGGGCGGGTGTCGGAGAGCAGTGTGCGCTTGCCGCCGGTAGCTGATGAGGATGTGCCGGCAGACTGCGCCGGGGATGAGTCGGCGACACCGGCGACATCAACACGTCCCCGTCTGATTGTGGTGCGGCTGGCGCGCCGCGTTCTGCGTGATCGGCTGCTGAAGGAGGCACGTGTACGGCGCGGGGTTACCACTGAAGGTATCGGCTTGCCAGGCTCGCCAAGACGGTTCTATATAAACGAGCGACTGACCCGGGTGAACCGCATGTTGTTTCAGAGAGCACGCAAATGCAAGGAAAGCTACGGCTGGCGTTATGCATGGACCCGTGATGGCAGAATCTATGTACGGCAACGGTCAGGTGTAGATGAGCCTAAACATCGCATACGTAATGAGGCCGATTTAATGCGTGTTTTTGGTGCGACTGCCATTTGTTTTTAATGTTAAGCGCAGTTTTATTATTTTGCAATGCAATGTTTTTATGTGTTACGTAACACTTCTTCTGTTTAAAAATGTCTGCATGCTTGTTTTTATACTGCATACTTGCTGTACGTATTTTTGTGCTAGTCTTGTTTTGTCTATTTTATACATATCGAGTAATCTCAGCAAAATTAAAAACTGGTACTATGTACTGTGCAATGTAATGTTAATGTTATTAAGTATAGTAAAGGTTCCGTTGAGATGGTTTCACTTGTTGTTTACTGTTGTCGTCATATGTTTTGTTAAATGGTGCCTTGCAGTGGTCGAAAGAATTAAGTACACGAACCTCCCAATAAATTTCCGACGATGTGCATTGGCTGCATCAAGCATTGAGTTTCACGTTTATGCACATTATTACACTAAACACACACACTATAATAACATGAATTCGCATCGCTGTATCGATTTGTATAGTGCAATGGTGGTAAACACAAGCATGGTATCACATGTTATTGTCTTTTCACTGTTTGTTTTGATTTCAAGCGGCCATGGCTAAGACCAGTTTTGTAAAGTTAGCGTTGTACAATGCCGGATCGCTTTGTACTGGGCACGATGATTTTCTTGTAGCCATGAACCGCTTCGATGCCGATGTGGTTGCGATAAACGAATCATGGTTACGTGAGGGACAGGAGCAGCTCGCGCCCGACGTTCCCGGCTACCGGCTACGGAATACGCCGCGGCCGGCCAGCATGCGCCGGGGCAGGGGAGGAGGGGTAGCTTTTTATGTTAAGCGAAATATTCGCGTGCGTCTTGTTGCACACCCAGTCGCACAGATAGAACAAATGTGGTTGTCTATGATGATTAATGGCCGTAGTTTAATGATAGGCACTGCATATCGTCCGAATTGGATTAATGCTGACATCTTTTTTGACGCTCTGACGGAGTCTATCTCACATTTCTCGAATTGCGATTACATGGTTTTGCTTGGTGATTTTAACATTAACGTTATGGATACTCGTAACGAAAGAACGGGCAAGCTGTTTAATTTCTTGAGCTGCATGGGTTTGGACCAAGTGGTGACTGAACCCACTCACTACTCAGCTGATAGCGAAACCCTTATTGATGTAGTGTGTACCAATACCCCCGTCCGTGATGTATTAGTTACTAACATTACTGGTTCTCTTGGCCATGCCATGATAAACTTCACTTTGCCCATAAAGCGTCTCAAGGTTCCTACCAAGACTATCGTGTATAGACCGATAAAGGACATTGACATGGATAGTTTCAACAAACATCTGGAATCCATTGATTGGGAATCCGTATTGAAACATGGTTCCGTTGATTGCATGTTGAATGCTTTTAATGACCTTGTGCTGAAGCTTTTTGATAGTCACGCTCCTCTGAAAACTGTTAGGATTAAGCCCAATAAGTCTTTGCCTTGGATTACTTCAACAATAAAGCTCATGATTGACGCGAGAAATAAGGCTCATCGTCAATACCGCAAGTCTAGGACAGAGTGTAAGAAGAAATATTATTTGGAGCTCAAGAGGCTCGTTAGTTTTAGTATATTTCAGGAAAAGCAAGCATACTATAATTACTATATTAACTCAAATTTTAAAGATTCAAGTACTCTATGGAAAAATATTAAGAAAACTATTGATTTTAAAAAACGCGACACCCTTCCTGACCAATTTGATGATGCCAATGTAATCAATGACAATTTCCTTAGTGTTCCCGGAAGTGGGACGGTTCCGTTGTCGGAATTGACCTTCTTTGAATTTCACAGTTTTTGTAATGCTCGTCTTACTTTAAAGCCGGTTAGTGAAAATGAGATTGCCAAGATAATTGCATCAATTACGACAAATTCTGTTGGAGTCGATGGTATTGGGAGAGATATGGTGCTTCTCACGCTGCCACGTACTTTATCTGTTATTACGGAGTTGGTGAACAAGTCCATTCTGACGGGCGAGGTGCCTGATCAATGGAAATCGGCGCTAGTTACTCCTTTACCTAAGGTTGACAATCCCGCTGAGCTGAAAGATTTAAGACCCATAAGCATTCTGCCCTTTTTATCAAAGGTGCTGGAAAAGGTAGTTTACAGACAACTGTCTGCATTTGTCGAGGCTAACAGTATCTTGCCACTTTTCCAGTCTGGTTTTCGTAAGGGTATGGGCACTGTGACTGCTTTGCTGGATGTAGTGGATAATGTACTGTCGGCACAGGATTCGGGAAATGGCACTGGACTCGCGCTTTTGGATTTCTCTCGTGCCTTTGATAGTATTAATATCCCATTGCTGCTTTCCAAATTGTCATTTTACGGCGTTGATTGTAAATCATTGACATGGTTCGACAGTTACCTTAAAAACCGCTATCAAGCCGTTAGGATTGTCAGGGAGGATGGCTCGATTCTGTTGTCTGATCCTAAACCCTTGACACGTGGAGTCCCACAAGGATCTATACTGGGGCCATTACTTTTTATCATTTATAGCGCCGATATAACCAAGGCTATCAAACATTGCAGTTATCACCTATATGCGGATGATGTCCAATTATATTTATCTTCCCATCCTCAAAGTTTTGATGATGTAGTGCGTAAGATGAATGAGGACCTTAGTAGTGTATCAGCATGGGCGAACCGAAACGGGCTCATCTTAAACCCTCATAAATCCAAGTTTATGATTCTCGGCTCAAAGCATCAGATCCGTAAGATTTCGAATATTAATCCAGTGGTTACTATTGATGGTCAAATTATTGAACGCGTAGACGAGGCCAGAAATTTAGGGATTGTATTTGACAGCGAACTGCGCTTTGAGAATCACATAATCGGTTTAGTAAAATCGTGCTTTTACCGTCTAAAAATTTTATATCAAATCCGTAACCTCCTTTGTGAACGAATGCGAATTACACTTTGTGAATCATTGGTCCTTTCTAGATTAAACTATGGAGATTTGGTATACGGGCCGAGGTTGCAGTCAAAGACTCGTCGTTTGGTTCAGCGTGTCCAGAATGCTTGCTGTCGTTTTTGCTTCGTTATTCCACCGAGAAGTCACATAACACCTTATCTTAACAGAGCTTCTATGTTGAACATGTCCTCGCGGAGGCATCTGCACCTAGCATGTCTTCTATTTGATGTATTTAATTTCAATAGGCCTAATTATCTTTTTACTAAGACAAATATTTCCACCTTTCATAGCAGATACGGGACCAGATCTACCCGACATTGTCTGTTGGAGTGTCATCCCCACAAAACTGTAGCATTTACCGGTAGTTTCCGTTACCTTGCGACCAGGTGCTGGAATAACATTCCCCCACCGATAAGACGCCTAACATCTAAGAGCTCTTTTAAAAAACACCTTAGATTAATACTTTTGCAGAAGCAAGATGGTTGCTCGGTACTCAACTTTGAGTGTAATTTTAAAGTGTAAATTAGGGAATGGGGTAGTTACATGCTTTTGTTTCGAACTCAAATAGTAGGGTTGTTGTGAGTTGTTGCTTTGAAGTGTCATGAACCACCGTACCTATACAATTTTGCACACACACACACACACACACACACAGCTACAGTTTCATTACACTAAACTCTAATGATTTTTGCACTGTTTGCTTTATTTTGGAACTTATAATATTTGCAGATTAATTTAATTCGTTTTCGGTCCTTGGGTTGTGGCAGAATATCAGTGTTTTGCTCCCACGAGCAATGTTGACCACTGAGCCATAGCCCTTTTGCACTGCTGCAACGCACACAACAAAATACTTGTAAGTTAAGTCTAATGTGTAATTTCTTGTTTTTCTTTTTTTTATTGTTATTTTTATCTTGATTGTGTGTATTGCAGTATCAAATAAACGATTTATCTATCTATCTATCTTATGGTGCTCTTTGGGGAGGCCTATTGAGCAGCGGACTTTTTTTAGCTGATGATGATGATAATGAAATAGTTAAGAGTACCTATTACTGATGTACAAAATTTCTATTTTAAAAGAGTTTTAACGGCTCTAAGCCACGATGTTAGCTTGGCGGAATTGATTGATTTACAGAAATTTAAAGAACCATCCTGAGTTGAGTAATTGCTTATTGCCGATTTCTTAATCTCACCGATGGGTCATTCAAATATACTGCACCCTAACATATGTTAAGAATTTCATTTTTGATGCAAGATTTTCTCGCTGTCTTTGTGCTTTTTACTAAAAAAGTCCACATGATCATATTTTCCAGAATTTAACTACTTTGGATTTTTCTTACTCAGAATTGTTTACCCTAACGATCCTTATACAAGACAAAATGTGCCCCAAAATTTATATTCCAGTTCGTCACTTTTTTTCATATATATAGGTATGTATGGAACGTGACGAACAGGAAAAAAACCATAGTAAAATCTGGGACAATTTTTTTCTTGTATGAGAATCGATAGGCTAAACGATTCTGATTAAGAAAAACCCAAAATATTTAAATTCTGGAAAAAATGTACATGTGGGCTGTTTTTCGGAAAACACCCCTTTACATTTTGCTGACTGTACTTGCATTGTTATCTATCCTACAAATTTAGAGTCATTTTAATAACTAGAAGCGGGCCAAATTTGATTTGCAAGATTTGAACTACTTACGTACAATTAAATAAGACTTTATGATTGCCAAATAAGAAAAAAACAAACATTTTTAGCTTAAGTATCTCTTAAAATGCAAACATCTATCGAACGAAATCTGTACCATACGACCACTATAATTTAATAATGAGCAACTCTTCTTTTGACTCTATGTCAAAGATTTCTTTTTATAAAGTTAGGTGGAAAAATAACACTGCATTTGTAGGTATATTATTATTATCAGTAGAAAAATTACTCGCACCTGCCTAGTCATCCGGCATTAATAACAGCTCTGCCGTGTCATCTTCATCTTCATTACGGTTATACCTAAATTGACTATAAGATGCGCCCTGGAAGGTGGTGAAAATGTTTGAATTTCTTCCGTCAAACACTTACATTCATTTGTTAATTATGTATGTTCAAATTATAGGCTAAGATGAAGAGAACGGGTGTACAGTATTTTAGTTAGGATAAAGTAATGTTGCGCTTAAATTTACTTACTAGAGATATTGTGATATCGGATACTGTTATCGGGTTATGCGCTACCGAACACTTTATTAGTTTTTAAAGTTGACTTTGATTTATAGAGTGTCAAAGCCTTTCCCTTCCATAATTAAAAAGTTGGTTCGGATCATAATTTTAATTGAAGTGGTAAATATTTTCATTGTTACTGCGTTATTATAATGAAATTACTTAGTTTTCATTTTCAGCTGTAATCGCTGTTTATGAGAAGGTACATAATTCAAACTTATCTTGGAGATATTGTTTGAATTTCTAATAAGTTTTACAAAGCTTTGTGAAATTTAGCTTTACTTAATGTTGTGGTAAGAACGGGCAGGCAACGTCGTGAAAATATATTAAATCAAGTCAGTTGGTGGAAAGATGAGCTTTAAGTAGTTGAACTCGCGGCTTTAATGATTTAAAAAATCGTTTGTTCTGGCAAATACAACCACTAGTATTTGATGATTGAATTTGTTTGCTTCATGAAGCGTGTGAAGTGTGAGAATATTGTTTTCATTCCTTTATTTCTTGATTGCTTTGTGCCTTTTCCCGTTTGTATGAAATACGTAGGTATATGTATTGTGACATTTTTGACAATTATTTGTTTTTGTGTCCCGAAAAAAGGGAAAACAAATATAGTCTGATAAAACAGATGAAAAAAACAATAAAAACATTTCTTATTTTAGTGTTGCTTCTTTATTATCACATATCTGGGTGAAGTTTTTTAAAAACTCAAGTTTCAATAAAGGTATTACATACATTGAAGCAAAAATGCACGAAAGGTGGAATTAGTGTTTTGCATAATGTAAATAACACAACAGTTTTTTTTTGGGGTCAGATAAAATGGTAACAATCTCGAAAAATATTACAAATATTTGAACCTCGGCAAAGCTTCGTACAGGCGGGCTCATTTCGTGGAATTTGCCTGGCGTG
The DNA here is from genome assembly GCA_949127965.1 of Pandemis corylana. Classification (NCBI taxonomy): domain Eukaryota; kingdom Metazoa; phylum Arthropoda; class Insecta; order Lepidoptera; family Tortricidae; genus Pandemis; species Pandemis corylana. The sequence goes on along the minus strand of OX421866.1, from coordinate 5,561,300 downwards.
GTATGTTGGCCGTTACAAAGTAACTCTATCGTAGAAAATGAATTTTATTTTTGATGTCAAATATATAAAAACAAATTCAAATATGGGAGTAGGTGGTTGTACCTAGTAGTGAATACCTACCATGTTTTTTCAAATTTGAATTTACTCCTATACAATTTCAATTTTAATCGCGGTTAGCATCATAACCATTATTATCATCAAAATTCAAAATTTATTTTTGCAAATTGGCATTGTTCATTTTTTTTAGTATGCTCCAATTCGAAAACCATTTCGAGGAAAACCATCAATTATCCGATTTATCTTGTCCGATTTCAAAAATACTTTATGATTGCAGATATTTTTGTAAAAGTACTTTGAACCTTTGTTTGACCGAACGACCGGGTTTTTAGACAGAATCCAGCATCGAATGTTTGCCACAAAAATGAAAAAAAAGTTTGGCTACGGCAACTGTCACGTGTCACTGTCTAATCTACAAAACCATAGACAAAGCCGTTTTTTTATAGCCAGCCGAACGAAGGCGATTGGGATTCTGTCTAAATTCACGAACTATCAAACAGCGAAAAAATATTTATTATTAATTAACAAAGCCACGTATAAGCATAATATTCAAATTCGTTGCTTGAAATAGTCCATTTTATCAAATAAAGGTGTTAAAAGCACAGCTTAAAAAAAATGAACATTGCCAATTGGCCGCCAAGGGCTCATTTACATGTTTTCTTTGAAACTACCAGCGCATTCGGAAAGACCATCATTGCCAAGAAGAATGCTCAAACTTACGAAACGAATCATCATCATCATCGTTATGAACATTGTTTCAGACAGAAGATGTCCAGGGCTAGATAAAAGCATTCTCCTAGGATTTCCGCGACAATCGATTTTGTGCCACCCGCAGGCAACAGTTTTCCGTGATTTTTACCAGATTGTCCATCCTTTTAAGCCAGCATGATTTTGAGAGATATTTCAAACTGACGATCTTTATTTACGTTTTATAAAAGGTGGTAAAAGATGAAAGAATTGTCTTTTATTTCATGGATATTTAAAATTTTTCAGTTTGTTAAAAAAAATTCAAATAACGGTACTCGATTTGGAATTCAAATCTTGAAGCTGCTTTCGTAGATGAACTAATAAATAATAAAATAATAAATTTGTGCTTCCTCTAAAGTTATCTCAACGTATTGTCTTAAGTTAAGGTAAATTTATTCCGGTATATTCAGGCGTCATTGTCTTATCGTGTAAACAAACACTAGGTATTTGGTATCAAAATCACGTCTATAGATATTCATCACAAAGGAAAACAAATTTATTTAATTAAATACGGTCTTTAGAAACAAACAACAACAACAACAACACAAATCACGTCTATATCCCTTGCGAGATAGACAGAGCCTAAGGTGACAAGACGAAGGCCACGTTTAGCAAGATTGTGGTATTTGTGGGCGTATAGGTGGAAAGGGGGGAATTATAATAGTGAACGGTTGCTAGCCGCATCGCCTGTAACATACTTCCTTAGAATTTCGCCCATTACATGGGCTTTTACTATCTGCGCGCGAAGAGAAGCAACTGCTACATGCTATGCTTTTTCTTTACTCCCAGACCAGCATGGAAGGAACACACATAACATAATATACCAACAAACCGAACTATTCATTAAAATGTACTGATGGTTAAGAACAAAATCTTAGAATATAATACTTTTTTATTATAATTTACATGATTATTTAAAGAAAAATCAACTGTGGATAAATATACAAGATAAATCTAAACTGCAAAAATTTTGTTGAATTGCTTTTAATCACTACATCGTATAAAACAAAGTCGATATCTCTGTCCCTATGTCCCTATGTATGCTTAGGTATATCTTCAAAACTACACAACGGATTTTGATGCGGTTTTTTTAATAGAAAGAGTGATTCAAGAGGAAGGTTTTTAAGTATAATTCTACGCAGACGAAGTCGCGGGCAGAAGCTAGTGTATTTATATAATAAGACTAACATTTATAGAATAAGCCATGTAATAACACAATGTCAATTGGATCTATCGATAAATGAACTGAAATTTTGAACTATTCTAACTTTTTATGGAATCTGGCCTTTGCGGAGGTGCAGCAGCTGAGTAGCGAGGTAATTGTTTTTTTTTTTCATATTCTAATTTTCACAAACGGTCTAACGGGAAATTTTGTTTGAAGAAAAAAATTAAAACACGTTGTAGTGAGACTGAACAGACATTTTGTTCACCAGCCGTGTCCCATTAAAGAGTTTGTATACATTTTTTACCAGTTAACGGTAACCTGGCACGTTTGTGTAATAACCTTTATATTATGTTGTGGTAGTAAAATGATTTATTTATTTATAAGTATTTATTTAATCTGAGTTTAATATCATCTTAGTAACAACCAAGAAGGAATCAAGAGTAATGGAAACGGGTCGCATTCTATGCCGGGTTCAAAAAGTGGAAAAAATTTACGATTCTGAACAATGATGATATAAGGATATCAAATCTATCTCGAAGGAAATTGCGGTTTAATAATCAAAACGCAACGTTAAGTGGTTTCAATGATCTTCTATGGAATTGTGTTTCTTATAAGGAAAAAAACGTTTTCATTAACCTTTTCAATCTATACCACAAATCGCACGGGCTGGTATCTTTTCATTATATTTTGACCGGTTAGATTCCCGATTGAGGCATTGTGTATCTTCAAAGATTCACGAATCCTATCCTTCCTACTAATATTATAAATAATGTAAGTTTGTTTGTTACGCTTTCACGCGAAAACTACTCAACCGATCATCGTGAAATTTTGTACACATGTTCTTGGAGCTATTAGAAGTAACATAGGATACTTTTTATTAAAAAATATATTTTTTATGTCGTTACTCTGACGTTATCTGCGCGGACGAAGTCGCGGGCAAAAGCTAGTCTGACATAAATAATTTTTTAAAATAAATAAACTAATAGTCAAAGATGCTCTCTTCATTATATTAGTCCTGACTATGTGTGAGTCGTTGTACTTGAAGTACCCTGGTACTTGGCATCGAGACCCCGTTCGTATTTTCACCTCCGTAGAATTCCGAAAAACACTCATTACAAAGGCACCCAACGCGGCGTAGCCATATTTTCCAACATACATACATACATATATCACGTCTTTATCCCTTACGGGGCAGACAGAGCCTAAGGTAACAAAACCTCAAGGCCACATTTGGCATGATTAAGAGCGTATAGGTGGAAAGGGAAATCAAAATAGTGATGGGTTGCTAGCCGCATCGCCTATAAATAAATCTAATCTAATCTAATCTAATCTATAACATGATTCTTAAGACTTTCGCCCATTCCCTCGATGAGCTTTTACCATCTGCGCGGGAAGAGAAGCAACTGGTAAATGCTATGGTTTTTCTTTACTCCCAGACCAGCATGGAAGATGCAGCATGGATTTTCAAACAGAGGCCCGATTATCGAAATCACATCGCTTGATAATACCATTAGATAGATATACGTAATAACAATACCACTTTCCAATACAGTCAAACTTCGGCTGCAAAAGTACAGCTCGAATTATGTTTTCGCCTAGTTGATAAGAGTAATTAGAGCTGTCATTTTCGTCTGTTTATTCGTATTTTCAATTCAGCTCAAGTTTTCAGCAGTTTTTAATGGAAATGGAATCGAAAAATCGGGCGCCAGGTTCAAGTTTATGAAGGAGATTTGGAATGATATCGCTTTTTACAGAAATTAAATAATATTTTCAGTATGTTTCGCTTGAATACTACTAGGTACTTACTTAAATAATTTTCTATAACAGATTTCTGAATTTTATTTGAATTTAGCAATTACAGGTATATTTTTATTTCAAATCCATCATGGCTGTTTACATCTACACTGTTCAATTTTTTATCGTTTTCGATACGAGAAAAGCTGTGGAATCTGAGTCATACAGACTTGTTGGTACGAGTAGAGAGTATAGACATGGAATGGCGCAGACATACTGCGTCTGACACTTTTCTGAAAAAATCAGTAGGTACGTTATATTTTACACTATTGTCTCGGTCTAGCGTCAGAGCCTTTTTCGTATTTTTTTATTAACAACCCTTATGACAAAGTGTACTATTTTAATTGGAATACCACAGACTCGAGATTAAAAAAGCCGCACCAAGTTTGTTTGGGACATCAAATGCAAACTTTAGTTTATTGCGACAGCCTTCATCCCCTAGCGGCGCTTTTGTCTACGCATTACACGCGTTTATTATCTCATTAAGTCATTAACTCTCTTTATTTCTCACGTCACGAGCTTTTTCATACCTTTACCTCAGTTTACTCAGCGTAATGTGTCGGCATGTACAAATAGGGGGCAAATGAGGATCTATGTTGACGTTCGCGTTCTCTTTTTAAGGTAGTAGGTAGACAAAGACGCGACGCCTTTGGCTTCCCAGTTTATTCAACTCCCATTTGCCATCAAACGTTGCACCTGCGAGTATATTGTGCCATCAATAATTGACTGTTATAGGCGATGCGGATAGCATCCCATCACTATTTTGACTCCCCTTTCCATCTGTATACGCCCACAATCATGCTAAGCGTGGCTTTTGAGTCTTGTTACCCTAGGCTCGGTCCACCCCCCAACCTTGTACCTGCTGTTCGCCCCGGGCAGGGAACGGAAGGGCGAGCCCCATGCTGGCGGCAGGCGAAAGCTTGCCGTCGAAGCGGTGCGTCCCGCAAGGGATGCGATCGCGGAGCGGAATGACCTCGGTCATTTCCGGTCGGCACGTAACCTGGTCCGTAGGGCCGGGACCGTGGGCCGCCTCGTCTTTTTCAAGAAAGGGGGGCCGCGAGGAGTAAACCTCTATAAAAATCAACGGAGCGGTGTGACTTCGGTCATGTCGGTCGTCATGTAACCCCGGCCCGTAGGCGCTGGGAAAGTGGGCCGCTGCGGGGGCTGCGAGGAGTCAACCTCTATAAAAAAACAAACGGTCACCGGCGGGGGAGGGCGGGGAATCCGGAACCCGCACTCAACGGTGCCGTTGCCATCTGCCTAATCCCGGGGCGGCCAGTGGGCGTCGCGGTGACACCATAGTGCTCCCGTAACGCCCACAGTTCATGGCCAGGAGGGAACGTGTGTGTTTTTAGACGGTAGGCCTCTCCCCTCCTTCCACAGGGAAGACAGCGGCGAGCTGGAGAGCCCGTCATACCTCCGTTGCTGCCCCGAGCGCGGGAATGCATAAGGCGCATTTTCCACACATTAAAAAAAAAAGGCCCGGTCTACCCCGTAAGGGATAAATATAAGTATTGATTGACTGTTTAACTATGAAAGTCGAATATAATATTTCAGATCGCGCTACATAACTTTTACTGTACGAAGTAGTCAAATTTCAATGATTAAATAAGTAAAATTGAAACTCCTCTCGCGGATATTTTTTTTCGCGTTGTAATACCAATCAAAGAGATTCCTAATACTATTATCTCATGAAAGAAATAAAAGACTAAAAATAACATTTGATTTTGTTTCTTTGCTTTAGACGTTTTAGCCGCTGTTAAGGAAAGCCCTTCACCTCAGTCTGACATTCGTGCCTACTTGAAGCTTAAGGGGCTCGCTCTACTTAGTTTTTAGGGTTCCGTGTTCAAATTGTTCTGTGGGATCTAGGTACAATAATTATAGTTTACAGTCCATCCGTCGGTCATATACGTCTTTCTTCGGCGCTTTTGGTACATTCTTAAAAATGGCAACTGTACAGTGATAAGGAACTCTTCGCGTTCAAGTCCGTTACATACGGAGCCGATTTTTGATGGCCAATCCATTTCAACCAGAACTCAAATCTCGACATACTTGTAGTTGTGGACGAATATACACTACAAGAATTATACTTTATCACAGTAATATTTCTAAGGTGACTGGAGTAATAAGCCAAACATGGATGCCTATTATTGGCAGTAATTCTACTCGCTATGCTCGGGTACCAAATGAACAACAAAACAAGTGAAATTCTTCCCTCGTTGAACAATCTACTAATATATTTATTAATAAGAACATACAAGCTATTTGATTACTTAAGTACTAATCAAATAAATTTCAAAGAGCCTGATTGAGTGCCACAGGGACCAAAGAGCTGGCAGCTTCCTCGCATAGTGAATCATTTTTGCGATACAGCGGGAAAATGCTGCCAGCATCTTTGGCTCAATGCCGCGGGGAAGTACTTTTTTAGACTTATTTTAGTTTTTTTTAATTAATTTATCTTGTACATTTATATATTATTTATCGAGAGGCACAGGCCTCCTCTCAGAATGCTATAGCTCCCACGCGGACCCAGTGCGGATTGGAAACTTCGCATACACCATTGAATTGCTTCGCAGACGTGTGCCGGTTTCCTCACGAAATTTTCTCTTCATCGAAAAGCTCATGGTAAATTTCAAATGTAATATAATATCGCAAATAAATTCCGAATAACTCAGAGGTGCGAGCCCGGGCTCGAAGCCACGGCTCTCTGCTTGAGAGGCCACAGGTCAAACCACTACACTACCACGGCTTTTAATCGGCGGGTAATCGGTTAAAATCACGTATAATCGAAAATCCAAATACAATACAAAGTACTAATGTAGATAATTGAAATAGCATTTCATCATAAAATGTCACACGCTCTGCGCCTGCGCAGATAGTGACCATCTCTAATTAAATCCAATTGAGCGGTTATATCGTAATTTGTGGTGAGAGTTTCGTTTACGAATTCCAAATTAATTATTCGGGCATTTTATTTGGTAAGCACTTGACTGGGATTGTAAAGGACCTGTGTTTGATTTCCAGCCGTGGCAATATTTTTAATTATTTTCTCTGCTCGTCTTGAAATTGAATTTTAAATTTTCAATATCTACATTCAGTCCAGTTGGTTCGAAAAAATTAGTTAGTAGTACATCGGGGAAGTTTTCGGGAGTATTGGAAATGGATAATTTCATATGAATCGACGTGTTTTTTCCGTATTTAGATTTATTTTTCTAATAGCAAAGTTGAAATTTAGAACGAGCAGATTATAATTTTTAATAACCCATTTTCAAAACTCTGAAAGCTTTCCAGGTAAAAAATTACCAACAATTGTACTATTAAATATTATGATAAATCACCAGTCGCGTATAAATGACCTTTCTGCACAAGTCCCTAATGTTAGAGCAATTCAGTAAAGCAGTAACAAGTTTCACTCCAAATATACGCTTATTGAGCTGGCGAACCCGAGTCTTGACACAATATTGGAGTTCTTTTGAACAACCTGGTGTTTATTTCCAAAGTTCAGCGCAAGAGATTTCTGAGAATACAGACCGACTTTTTTTCTAGTAGCCTTTAACAAAATTGTTAAGTACCTCAAAATCTATTCATTTAAATACAGACTTAAAAATATGTTTTTCAGGAAATGGTGTACTTTCAAATTGATTACACAGAAATTTCATGAAAAATATTTGAGTAGTTTGTTTTTTATTTAAAGCTTAGTTTTTTATTCCATACAAATTCCATTTTCCACCAATACGCCCACAATTTTGCTAAATGTGGCCTGTAGGTACCTGTTACCTTAGGCTCTGTCTACCCCGTTAGGGATAAAGACGTGATTTGTGTATGTGTATGTATGTATATATGTTAGTGTTTTATCAAAAGATTTGTTATTTCATTATATTATGTACTCTGGCCATCATAATTGATCATGATCCAATTGGATCAGATAATCGAACAGCATTAATCATTCTTTACTCGTATTCATTATGCTGTTAGATGTTGGGGTGTATCATTATTTCATAAATACGGTTTAGGTTTATCAGAACAGCCTGTAAGTGAAAGTTGCTGACCAAGCTTGACGCTTTGTATGTTGAGACCCTCTTATTAACATGCTTTTGTGTGGAAAAATCCTTTGTCACTTAACTTTTAGATAGGGGTCACGGGCGTTTTACTTGTGCATACCTACCTCAAAAGGGAAAATAAACCCTTACAGGATCAATTCGTTGTTCTACTGTCTATCTGTTTGTTTATCAAGACCTATTTTCCTTAGAAACTTGTGAAGGTATAAGAATATTTTTTTTAATTATTATGTATAAAATACTTAGGTTTATGAAAAATTAAGTTTCGAAGTTCAATCCGTTTAACCATCTGTCAGTAAATTTATAAAATGTCTCAAAAATACATTTTCACCTCCATAACTTATAATGTGCCTTGAGAATTTTTAAGGAAGTCTGTTAGGTGAAAGATTTTGATGTCCTTTTCAGCAAATGAATGGATGGTATGCGGACAAAGGCTTTTTTGTTACACTTGCAGCCCATTCATGCTTTTGCCTTTGGTCCGTGGGTTTCAATGCGAATAACAAATGAATTATTCGTATAATGATTATATAGGTAATGTAATTCCACTATATTGTTTAACCAAAAGCATGATCTAGAAATACCTCGTGTGCCTAAATTCCAACGCATAATACTGTAATATGAATAATTGTAATCGCAAAATACACAAGCGCGGCAGTTGGTTTTAATTACGGGATAAATAACCTGACCGGTAACCGGTGGTTACGGTAGGCGGTAGCTGTTGAATTTACTAATAGCTTAATTAAAATAACTGTTATTGGTTCGTACATTACCTAACTGTTATTTATTTTGATTTTCTACCTCATGTTTCAATCTAAAAGGATGCATGCTAATTATGAAACTTATTGTAATTAAATGAGAAAACTTAACAGCATAATAAAAAGACGATTAGTTCGTGAACAAATGGGAAAGATTGTAGTAACTATTAGTACTTAAAAGAAAATAGAAGCCACTTGAGTTTCATCATTAAATCGTATTTTTAATGTAATGGAATAAAAATACTTTCTATTGTAAACAAATACGCTAAGGCTAAAAAAGGTAAAAAATACTAGCTTACAAGTAGTTTCTGCCCCTATTTTATATTGAGTAAGTAGTTTATTATAACGTACCAAGGGCCGGTTTCGGGATATTTCGGGTGTCATTCATTATGCTTCGACATTATGGCGTAAGAAGAATACTAAAAACAAGGAAATAACGTGGGACTTCACGCTGTCGAGTCGCATGATGTTTTCCCCCGCAAAGTGGTGTAGCACGAACTGTCGCATGTAACTAGCAAAACCCAACTACTCGTGCGGAAACTGGAAAGCCTTGCAAGGAACTCGTTTTGTTGCGAGCAAAATGGACAATAAAAATGAGATTACAAAATATGCGTATCTACGTTACGATGGGACCCGTGCAAACTGCTGCAATTTCCAGAATATAAACCCGTGGACGATTGCATTGAAAACTGATGAACTAATTTAAAAAGTTCTCGGTTACATTATCAACTCGTTAATGTTAATCGCGGTCTATGTCCCATTGATAATTTATGTCTTATCATAAACTATATTAAAACTATGCATTTTTGACTTTCGTTCTTAATTTGGCAAAACTGGAACCATTACACCTGGGGTCGGCAATTAGTTTAAGGATAATGTGGGAACGAGATCTTACACACACACACACACATAAATCACGTCTTTATCCCTTACGGGGTACCTAGACAGAGCCTAAGGTAACAAGACCTGAATGCCTCGTTTACCATGATTGTGGGCGTATAAGTGGAAAGGGGAATCAAAATAGTGATGGATTGCTAGCCGCATCGCATGTAACTATGTATGTGTATCCTATGCTCATTCTTATATTATCTACCCTACCTATTAATTGATACTTGGTAACCAATACAATACAACATTTGGTGGTCCGAAGTTCGGCCTTTCGCGGTCCCCTGTTGCCGACCGTTGCGTTGCAGTTTTGCCGTGACTGTCTGCGTAGTCTTCAATGGAGGCTGGGATTTTTACTTCACAGGGTTCTGGGACGCAGTCCAAAGAGCCTCTAGATCCACTCCTGGGATATACTGTCAAATTCGGCCTTGCATCACATCACATCAATTCCTGACGTTGGGAAACCGGATAAATTCTTGAAATGTACATTAGGTACAGACAGAGAAAACTCAGAAAAAAACGAAAAGAAAGAAACCAATCTTTACCCTTATACGGTATCAAGACAGCTATTTTGTACCTAACTTGGGTATAATGGGGCATGAACATGATTTACTGCGACATGCTTTACAGTTTCGCAATTCCGACAAAAAAATGTTATAAATCCCACACACGTACTGGGTACAGGTACATCGTGGATGACTTGAATAATGAACAGCTAGGTTATATTTGATACTTTCGTATTATATTATAATATATATTTCGTCTTCTAAATATAATATAATTCAAAAGTGACTGACTGACTGACTGACATAGTGATCTATCAACGCACAGCCCAAACCACTGGACGGATCGGGCTGAAATTTGGCATGACGTAGGCATCCGCTAAGAAAGGATTTTGATCAATTCTACCCCCAAAAGGATAAAATAGGGGATGAAACTTTGTATGAAACTTTGTCAATTTTAAACCGATCGGGCTGAGACTTTGCATGCATAAACCTACTATGACGTAGGCATCCTCTAAGAACGGATTGCGTAATTTCTGCGGGATAGCGATAAACGAATTCTATGCAGACGAAGTTGCGGGCAACAGCTAGTATATTATAAAGTTTAGATATTTTTGTATTGGTATTTTTTGCGAGCGTTGTTTCGTACATTGAGTTAAATCTGGTGTCAGACTAGACACTGTCCTAAAACTAATTCAGAATATTTAATTAACTAGGTGGTTGGGGTAGTTTGATTAAATACCCATGCAATTTTTTTTTCAGCTTCTTTTTACTGTGTTTAATAAAATGTAAAATGGTAGATGTTCAAAGAGTAAGTATGGTGTCAATGGGTGACTGAAATTTTAATCCTAAATTGCGATAAAAACCTTTACAGAAGCGTTAAATCTAACCAATCCAACCCAGGTATAAAACATCTGAGAATAATAATAAATCATGGACTTTACAAACAAGTATTAATTAACAAAAATTGTTGTTGGATTAGTAATATTTGAAATTCAAATTCCTTGTATACATAATATATTAGTTGGTTATAGTTCGCCTTTGTGCATTTGATTTGTGTTGTCCTGTATTCATATTTTTCATGTATTTTATGTACAATAAAGAGTTATACATACATACATATTTGGTGTACATGTTCAAACCAGGTCTTTCTGTTTTATCTATAATTTGTGTTAACTAGATAGGCTAAAATGCGCAATTGCTACGAATTTTAACGCTTAGTAAACTTTTACCATCGGTTCCATTAATTATAAAGGCTTTCGAATGGCAAGAGGAAAGTTTCACAAATGGCTAGTGACGACTTTTGGTAACTTTTGTTAAAAATTTATGGTACCTACCTAATATTGAATGCTCCCACTAGGTCATCATTATGGTGTGTTAAGGAGGCCTTTGTTGAATAGTCACGTCATGTCTTAAGGCTGATGATGATGATGATTGAATGTTCCCTGCGTAGGTTCTAAATAAAATATTATTAGCTCTTTATTATTTTTATCTCGCAGCCTACGCGTAACATCATGTCTAATCAAATATCGAGTCAGACCCGCACATGAGTGGAATTATACCGCACCAACGTAAAATTCTGTCCTATAAAGACAAAGTAGGGGATAAAGACGTGATATATGTATGTATGTATAAAGACAAAGTAATTTTTAGTGTGTGAGTTTCGGACTTTTCCTTTACTTGTTTTGTGAGGCGTAACTTTGAGTGAAATTTTATTATTCTATGCCCACGGGAAGTACCCTGTAGTTTTTTAATCCCACGAATTGTACAAGATAATGCTACTTACTTCAAAAAGTTGACAATGTCGTCTTTGGATTTCTTCAGTTTATACAGAAACATCACTTTTAAACTTAAGGTGTGCTATTTTCTGAGCGTTACCTCCCTTTAGTAAATGCTTGACCCTTTGAACATATACATGTTCAAGGGTTTGTGTCATTTCTCGGCTGATGAGGTTTCTTCTTATTATTATGGACCACATCTTAGTTCCACGTCATTACTGACAACACACTGGTGATAGTGAATGACTTTTATCGTGACAACACGCGGTATTCTAAGCTTACTAAACTCTGCCTAGCCATGTTAGATTCGACGATTGATCTCCTATCTGAAGTTGAACCTACCTAACTGGATTACTTGCCCTAGGTACGTGTACTTGACAACAACTTCTAGAGTAGAGTTTCCAACTATCTAAGTAGTGACTATAACAATGGAGGTTTCGTGTTCTAGTACAGCTTAATCGTACTTCGTTATCTGGTTCGTGTTTGCTTCTTGTAACTTGTTCAGTCTAAGCAAACGTTTATAGTGTTTCGTAGCCAAATTGGTAACAGAAAACGTTTTAGCTTTGTTGTGTCTATCTGCATGTTCTACTTAATAAAAAATTACGTCGACAATAAGGTAATTTTCTTATTAGCGTACAACTATTTGAATGAAGTCACTCTACCACTCATAAGCTTTGTAGACTTTGCAAAATAACAATGAATGGTCAAACAAAACTATGTATTGAATATTGTCCGCGTAATTGACTGGGTCCAACACATACATGGCCGCTTTATTGTTATCTACGTAATATTGAGTCCAAACCATCGCACTCTTGCTCATCTTAATAGAGAGGTCATGGAATGCCATCGAAAGAATCATAAAGAGACAGATTAGGTACTTCATTGTTAGTTTATTGTCCTCTTGTACCTACCAAAGAACGGTACCTATAACATAAAAATATATAACGATCATACTAGTTCACACGGACCTCGCGCTTAGAAATATGACCTACCTAAGCACCTATAAAAACTTTTCAAATAAGTCATCCGGGGAAAGCGTAGAACTAATTGACTGCGTGGGATGAGCAAATATGTGTAAATGGGAATATTTTTTGTGAAGAATATATTGGAGCAAAAATATAGTTTTTTTAGTAAGTTTAATGCTGGTCTGGGAGCAAAGAAAAAACAAAGAATGTACCAGTTGCTTCTCTACCCGCGCAGACGGTAAAAGCTCATCGAGGGAATGGGCGATTATAATAGGAATCATGTTATAGGCGATGAGGCTAGCAACCCATCACTATTTTGATTCCTTTTTCCACCTTTACACCCGCAATCTTGCTAAATGTGGCCTGTAGGTACATGTTACCTTAGGCTCTGTCTACCCCGTAATGGATGAAGACGTGATTTGTGTGTGTGTGTGTGTGTGTGTGTGTTTAATTACAGTTTGACAGACGCGTCACCAGAGAATTGCAGAGGCGTTGCATTTTGCATGAGGTCCTAGCCTTTTTTTTATGGTGTGGAAAATGCGCCTTATGCATCTGCCCGGTATGGGGTTACCGGGGGTATGTGGGGCTCTCCCGCGACGGCAGGCATACCCACTAAAAACCACACGGATTCCCTATTCGGTCGTATGTGAGGCGTTACGGGAGCACTCGGTGTCATCGCGACGCCCCACGACCACCCCGGGATTAATTTTCGGATTTTTCTGTGTTCTAATTTTCAATGTCGTTTAATAATTTAATTAGTTTAAAGCATACTTAATTAATTACAGTATCTAATGCAAGGATGATTATCTTTGGACAGTAATGGTAATTATTATTTTTGTATGAAATAAAAAAAATACCACACAATACTTAGATAATTTATGTTTTTAGTTGATTTATTATTATTGAGGTTATTAATTACAATATACCCTTCTTTATCGCCTTATCTTTAATTTCCTACCACCTTATATGATTTAGATTTAGATTTAGATTATTTATTCATTCAATAAAAATTACATCATAAATTGTACATTGTCAAGTTAGAAGAATTTAGATTGAAATCGTAAAGAGTAAATAAGATGAAATTAAATAATACAAATCAATTGAATATTACAAAAAATTTCAAAATCAAAAATAATAATAAAACAATTAAGTACAATTTAATTAAATTAATTCTCCGCTAGGGATCGTCACTGCTTACAGGTAAATAATGAAATATAATAAAGGGTTTAAATTAACCAAATGTCAAAATTAATAGAAAAACAATGCAATTAAATAAATAAATCATGTATGTTTTAACAAAAGGACTTTCAGTCGACGCTCAAATGTTTCGTCATTTTCTTCGTGATAATAATATGATTCACGGTTAACTACATTAGACATGTATTATCAACGAGTAAGACCTTTGACGAGCTTTAGATATTTCGACGTAGTTAAAATGCGCAGGAGTTTGGTTATCACGATTATTGTCACATTTAAGCCCCTATGAACATTCCGTGTTGCTTTTAATGGTGCCGTGAAACATTTGATTACAACTCAATAGGGCGCCTGTCTGAGTTTATAGAGAATCCGCAACTTTAGAGGCGGAGCACCTGCCGTCTCAAACCTAGCAGGATTATGCAAACGACATTTACATGCGAGCATCTTTCAAGGCTATTCGAAAATATTTGTCATATAACGGAGCTTGCTAGATGCTCTATCAGAGAGATTCTATCTCACTCTCACGCGTAATGTTTAATGGTGAAGAGCGAGACGCCGCACCTGGTTTCTTGTCCGTGTCATGTCATAGTTAAGATGAAGTCGAAAAGAGGTTGGAACCTTGTAGAATTTCAACGCATTGCAGAAGTAGTAGATATTGGAAAATTGAAATATATTGAAAGCATTAGCTTGCTCAAGTACAGTTATTTTTTCTGACATAGCGAGTCTTAAGTAGAAAGAAGTACCAAATAGATATGCAAATATTTTTAGTCGCGGCATATACGGTTGCAACGAATCTTCTTTTGATGTACCTATGTATCAAGTACCTCAGGCTCTGTCTACCCCGTAAGGGATATAGACGTGATTTGTGTGTGTGTGTGTGTGTGTGCGTATCAAGTACTAAACACATTTTGACACATTTTGCAATAAATAACTTCGGGGGTGCTCGGCTATTTCCTGTATATATTATCGGCGTGGTCGATGCGCTGCGCTGCATGAATGGTCGCACCCCACCTGCCTACCTCCTTGCCTCTACCTACTACTTCGGAGTGGTTATAAAGGCAAATAATGAGATTCTTGAGTCAGCTCAATCTCATTATTTGCTGCAATAGGTACTGTTATTTAAGGAGACTTTTATCGACGTAGTATGGAAAAAGCCGTATTAGCCTAGTGATTCGACCTGTGGTCTCTCAAGCAGAGGGTCCTGGGTTCGAGGCCGGGCTCGCACCTCTGAGTTTTTCGGAATGTATGTCCGAAATTACATTTGAAATTTAAGTGTACTCAGCAGTACTTTTTAATGAGTATACTCGTACTTGTATTGTCATCTATTCTATGAGCATGACTATTCTTCAATCGGAACAACCGCCCAAGAGTTTTATCCTGCAGAGACGATTCTCGCCCGGCCAACAGAATTCCCCTTCAATATTATTGTATTGTCTTACATAAGTATGTCAAATTTCACGTCAATCCGACCACTAGAAGTGGGTGTGGGTCAAAATCTCTTGCAAGATTAAGTTACAGATAACGGAACAGGCGGAACTAAATAAAAGCTTGTGAAAATAGTAGACCATTATCAGTACACATACACAAATCACGCCTTTATCCCTTACGGGGTAGAGCCTAAGGTATCAAGACCTATAGGCCACGTTTAGCAAAATTGTGAGCGTATCAGTTGCCTGATATATTTCTTTTAAGCAGCCAATTTTCATAATAAAGCAATGTCCAGAAATAATACTCCGTTGTCATTTATTTTTTGCACAAAGCGCGGATATCAAAAGGCAGGGTTAACATTTCACGGTTCGGACAACCCTTTCATATTTCCGCGTCGCAAACGTAACGTATTGGGATCTACGTTTTCAGTTCATCGCATATTTGATATCAATGGACAATGTTGACATTTCTGAGGTTTAACAATTATATTGTATACATTGTGATTGGAGAAATATCGACAGTTAAAATAATACTTTACGGGGTAAACAGAGCCTAAGGATAAGGGATATACAGGCCACGTTTAGCAAGACACTGGGCTTATAGGTGCAAAGTGGAATCAAATGATGTTATTATTGCATAATATTGTGAGGTGGACAGCAAAGATAAAATTAGCCATCTATGATCTTTAAGTAACAGCAAAAATTTACAGCTGTCTAGATAGAATCTCATACACATGTAAAAAATAAGTGAATTCATTAACGCAGTACACTGTGAACATTGATAATGTGGTTATGCATTATTTTGTCAACGTTAATTTAACGGTTACCTTAGGCTCTGTCTACCCAATAAGGAATAAAGACGTGATATATGTATGTATGTATGTTAATTTTAAAATATTCAAAGATACTAACCGGAGTACTCAGACAAACTAACCCGATTTACATAATATCTAATAATGTAGGTACCTACTGCTGAATAAATTTTAGTGTGCAATAAGGGAACCAATAAGAAAGTAATTCAATTTCGTATCACAGCTCTGCTGGAAAACCCTAGGCGTTTCAAAGAGGCCTCACCATTCATTGTCCGAACACAAAAGCACTCTCGTAGTCATTTTTTCTTAAGCAAAATGAGGAGAGTTCACAATGAAGGCCCAAGCTAAGTTTATCGATCTGGAATCCCGTACACGTACAGGACACCAATATATACGTACTAGCTTATTGCAACCAGGATTAGTTGAGCAGATCTGAATGATGTACTCTGTCGCTCTGTTCACATGGTACATGGCTTGTTCTGATGAGTATTGGTATAATAACAGCGCTGTGCGTCCTATTACGTTTTGTCTTTCAACAAACTGTTCACTTTATCCCAATGTGAGACTGACCGTTAGTAATATTTACGCCCACTGTTATAGGAAGGTTCGGTAAGTAATCAACATTCCCAATTATTTAGTTGACAGGTAACAGAAACATTGAAATGCTCTCTACGTCAAGCCCGAGGGACAAAGTTTAACAAAATGTGGCAGTGATAAACAGTTAAGATTTGGGTTCCGGAAGTCTAAGATCTTTATATTTTAAAATATGTCTCAGGTTTTGTATGTTTTACACCACAAGTCTATATAGTGAAATAACAAAAATATTACAAAAATAAAAAGGTAAACAATAACAAGGTATTGTCGCTTAAAATACCTAGTTCTTTATCGGACACATTTAAATATGAAAATAATTACCTACAACCGGTTAAAAAAATGAATAGAACATTACTAACAGATTAGTACCGAATATTTAAAGTGTGATTTTGAGTGATCATTCTTTCAATATGCCATCCAGTTTCTCTGTTCAAACATTGAAAACTATCTGTACTTCTGTCTCTGCTTATTATATTTTGAATTTTGTGTTGTTCTATGGAGTTTATCATGTTCTAATTAATTGAATTGTACCTAATGTAATTGCTCTTTATAAAGGGCAACCAAAAATTATTAACATAGCCTTTTTATTCCGAATTCGCTACTATTTTTTTTTGCTGTTGTTTTTATTATTAAATTGTCGCGTAATTCGGCGTGCCTCATGGCATAGGCCTCCTCCGTGTATTGGAGGCGAAGGTGAAGGAAAACATCGTGAGGAAACCTTGCATGCATCTGCGAAGAAATTCAATGTTGTGTGTTAAGTTCCCAATCCGCACTGGGCGCGCGTGGGAACTATAGCCCAAACCCTCCAATACCAAAAATTATTAACCGCATATAAATATACTATGTATCAATAATGTGTCAAAGCTCAAAGCGATCGCGTCTGCTCACCGCATCAAAGTTGAAAATTTCAATTAGGTAGCATTCAACTCGAGAACTAACTGGAATATGCTAAAGGATTTCAAGATTTCTGAAGTTATAATTACAGTATTACACAATCTGCGCGGTGATTTCTGGAAGTGTCTCTATTGTTTTAGCAAATGTATTTACCCAAATCCATAATTTACTACCTATATGTATAAGTAAATTGACGAACTTAGCAACGAAAAACAAACGCAAAGGTATTGACGTGAGTCAAGGGCGTCTTTTTGCGAGTGAACTGTAAAATATTATCAGATTTGAACGATTTGAACTTCGAATAATGATGCAAGCGTTTTTGAAGGATGAACAATTTTCGCAGTTTACTATAAAACCCACATGAATATGTATGTATGTAAACTCTTTATTGTGCAAAATAAACAAGACAAATACAATTGACAAACACTGAGATACATGCACAAAGGCGGACTTATCCCTTTAAGGGATCTCTTCCAGTCAAGTCTTCCACGCTGGTCTGGGAGCAAAGAAAAAACATAGAATGTACCAGTTGCTTCTCTACCCGCGCAGATGGTAAAAGACCATCGAGGGAATGGGCGAAGCTTATAGGAATCATGTTATAGGCGATGCGGCTAGCAACCCATCACTATTTTGATTCCCCTTTCCATCTATACGCCCACAATCATGCTAAGCGTGGCCTGTACGTTACGTACCTGTTACCTTAGGCTCTGTCTACCCCGTAAGGGATAAAGACGTGATTTGTGTGTGTGTGTCTGTGTGTGTTCCAGTCAACCTTTGAGAATACCTCAACCTTTTTGAATATTGTTGATATGTTGGTATTGTAGCGTCTGTTATTACTGAGTGAAGTTTTCAATAAATCAGATCACAGTCTGCTGCTTTCAAAAAGTTCGTTCAAAGTCGATTGTGATGTTATGCATTTCAAATAACTAGAGCAATTATTGAGAAAAGAAACATCAAAGCCATAAAAATTATTACTTTTTACAAGCTTTCATTATTTAGTCAACTTTGCAAAAAAAGTTGACCTGCGTCTAGCAGTTGTATTGATTTGAAGTTTGGTGTAGGTATTCAGTTTTTTTTACGAATATTGTTGTTGCGAATATTGTATATGTATAACGATTGTTACGAATATTGTATATGTATAATCAGCGAACGAATCATGGACGATTTAACTGGCCCTGACTGTTGTACTTGTTATCTGCGGCTGTTAAACGGCTTGTATTGAAATCGTCATTTTAATAAACAGTTATTTTATTTCTGTTCGATAATAAGCTTTATTAACACGGTACTCAAATATTAAAGATTTTTGTTACGGGCTTCTACTCCTATTTGTGAATACTGCAAAAATATATAAAATATATGGACGGGATTATTTCGGACAGTAAAATCATGCCTCTCTCTAATAATCTGATACACGTGATATCAATCAGAGTTAACAGTCTGAGAGGAATAAAGAAACAACCGAAGACTCGATAATCTGTGCTAATAAAGAAGGAAAACGATGAAATACGTCAAAAACAATTTTAGATCAATGAGAGCACGGCAACGGTAAGGATTTGTAGAGGCTTAGAAACAATATTTTTTAGAAGGGGTAGTATTAATCAAACTAAGAATGTTTAAACAAAGGAGTTCCCGGCCTGTCTTTGTTGCCTTAATAAAATCAGGCCGTCTTTTAAATTAAAGGTTAACGAACCTTTATTAACCTTTCGGGTTCCCATGTACTATGCAAAGGACCTAACAAAAAGTGAATTTTGAACCTTAATAACAATTCGCAAGGATTTTAAAACTATTTGACAAAATATGTCAACCTGTAGGCAAGAGGAAGCTTACTACATCTTAGATCATAAATTCGCTTACCATCAAGTATATTGTAGTATATCTGGTGGTATAATAGTACGGCCCGTGAGCTCCTAGAACGACATTTAGGTTTGTCTTGCTATCTCACCCACTCTTATGGGTTTGGTACTTGAATCGGCCGATAGTACCCGATACCCCCGAATGGCATTCTAAGAGCTGACGGACTGTAGTTTAATAATTATTTTAAGGTAACGAAGCACCTGATTTCATGGTTTATTGTCACTTTTTATACAAAATTAATAGATACTGTCATTTCCCAAACTCATCATTTGAACACAGTATAATAATAATCAATCGCATTATAGCTTAAGTTATGTTGCAGTGCCCTGCTGCAGAGTTTCATGTTGTTAAATTTATTAGCTCGTAAGATCCAATGCACACACGAAAGCGACGAATAAATGACTTAATGACTTAAATATCATAATAATCTCGAAAAAGTTACAAAATTAATCTTATTTAAAAAAGCTCAATTGAGCCACGCAATTAGCTTCTTAGATTAGTATTAAAGTTTACTAATAGGCAGATAATAAAGGTTTACCAAATGACCCAAATGATGAGTTTGTGAAATTATGATTATATTTATGAAATTCTTTAGCAAGTGATTGGATGCCAATTATGTACGTACGTACCACATCGCACATTATTCGAGTTACTCGTAAGTAACATTAGTATTGCATACTGGCAAAAACGACGGAATAAATAATATTTTCCGCAATCCATCCTGCAAAAAGCTGAAACTGACAGTTTCGCTAAAATTGGTAACCCAAACTGTATCCATAAGTATTTCGTTACATTGTACACATTCTTATACCCATATAAATCCATCACTAGACTATGGAGAGAGGCTGATTCAGGTGACGAAAACAAAATCTTATAGGTATTTACACCCTGAGAAAAGTTTACAGTAATTTGTGGTACCTCGAAAGCAAAAACGAAATCCTTATCTATAATGGCTCGTGTGCCTGTCAGTCTGTCGAATAAAATTTGCCCGAATGTTGAAATTGATTAAGATGACATTTGAGGGTCTACATTTCGCACACTTCGTGGAAGAAAGACGTAAGTCCTATTAAGGCTCTACAGGACTTACGTCTTTCTTCCACGAAGGGTGCGATTTATTCTTCTAGTTAGGCTCTGAGTGATTTAATAGACTGGGACTGTTAATGCTAATTAGTTAAATATTAAACAATGTATTGTAATTTGCTGTTACATTATTGCATTAAGGGTAACGTATAGTTATAAAGTAACCGTTTTGTAAATTTATTAATGAAAACATTTATAATGATTTGAAAGAAAGTCTTTGTAATTATTTTCTTTCGTTTTCTGTCAGTATGTTTTATTTTTTGCTTGCTCAGAGTAATTAATATTTACTATGTACATGTTTCGCGCTATGAAAGATAAAAAATAAATATTTATTCAACGAATCACCTATTTGGTTTACTCACGATCGCTGTTTGCTATCTACACACATTTTTTATTATCGCCGACACAAAAATTGAGCTGAATTGAAATACGTGTAAAAGAAAATTTCAACTCTGATAGACCTAATCAGTGGACAATTTTTCACCACTTTCGTTCGAATGGTATGTATTTTCTAAAATCGGTCCCCTTATCTGTATTTGTAGTAGCTAAGTCATAATTGTAATATCAATAAATTTGTTGGCAGATCGGTTGGCGGACTACAAACGCGTGGATAGCGGGCAACTTGGCATGCAAGATTTTCCTCGTCCTAAGGGCTTTTGGACTATACCTTTCCTCGAACGTCTTAGTCTGCATATCTTTAGACAGGTGAGAAAGACGTGATAAAGGGCTCTTTTGCTTTGAGCGCAATTTATATTTAGATATTTTAAGTATTATATTTTAGAGTTTTTTGATTAAAAATAAGTCAGAAACTGCACTTTTTATTAGAGTGTAAGTAAGACAGGATACCATCTAAAATGTGGGATATTTAGTAATAATTATTCGTTTGGATTTATTTGCTTTAGGTTGCAGTAAGATGACTCTTTTGGTTATAATTTCACAATAATTATGAAATTCTAATTTTGGTGATAATTTTATTTTCTTCCTGGTCAAATTTGTTTTTGTTGTTGTCAGTTTATTCAATTACATACTAGCTTTGTTTCTGATGTATAATTTGTATAGTTTACGACATGTAAGTAGATTTGGCAACATGTCAAATAGTTACAAGTTACAAGTGCGTAAAAGTAAGCTTCATTTTATTAAGGTTGGAGACTTAGATCTCCGCACCAGACTTCATGGGATTTATCGCGCAGGTTTATTATATTTACGAGGCTCATAAAATGTCTAGGGGTTCAAATAACCACCAAGAATAGGACAGGTCCCATTTGTTGCCTTGAGCTGATACATTTGGTGCGATTTTGAACTCTTGTTAATTCACGGTTTCAAAGTTTTATAGAACAAAAAAAAAAAACAAATGGGACCGCCTCCAAGCATTTACGTTGCCTAAAATCAAAACTTAAGTTCAAAATAAAAAGCTTACATTTACTTGTAGTAAAGGTTAAAAAAAACTCGGTCTCGAAGGGTTTCGCACTACTGTACCGTAGCTACCTTAGCAACTGAAAAATGTACGGTTTTGTATAAGACCTTTATTTTGGTGGTGTTTATTCTTGTCATTTTTAATGTTTCATTGTTCTAATTTTAATGATAATGAAAGGAAAATAGTCTGAGCTGCCGTGATTTTCCATTAAAAACAATTTATGAAGTGTCCTTTCCTTATGGCTTTTGTTCTCAATTTTATTTTATTTTTATTTATTTATTTATTTCCACATTTACAATTATCTTTACAGGCGATGCCTAATGCGACAATGTGACAAAAAAAAAACACTTAACTAAGTTAATTAGCGTAACTTATTTTTTTGTTACAGGTTTTTTGCTGTCTTATATCCATTGAGGCTAGCCATCGCTAGATCGAGGAGCAAAACAATGCTTACTTTTGCTTGGATCATCGCCTTGTTTTGCAGTCTACCGCAAGTAAGTGTTTAAATTGGTCTTGACTAACAGATCATCAACGTATAGCTAAAATTCGCAGTCTAGAAACCTACAATTTGGACTGAATATTTATTATGTTTTTTGTATCATAGGATAAGGAATTCTGCAACACAGTGAAATAATAATAAATAATAATAATAATAATAATTGTTATCCATATATCGGTCTGTATGCTCGTCAGTTTGTCAACACCTTTTCTTTAGCAATGCAGGGAGGCATCAACTTGCAATTATATGAAACACTTAGAGCTACAATAATATTTAGCAGCCGTAAAAATTGGGTTCTAAGATAAAAATACCACAGCGCAGCAAAGGTGCTCAAAACTATTTTTCGAACGCGCTTAACTTAAGCGCTAGACAATAGAGTCGGTTTCAGATAGTTCTCATCAACTTGGCCGGACTGTGCCAGAGGGAATATTAGGTTAGGAATCCTTCTTTATGAGGATAAGATATTCCTTTGTGTGGAACATTCCTTTGAGCATCTTAGGCAAAATAATCCGCCCGAAACCACGATTTGACTTTTACCTGACACTTCTTCCTTACATTCTATCTACAATTTATATAGTGCTCATATTAGTTAATTCAAGTTTGTTCCGATTTGTCGTCATTTTTTACATTTTTGTGATTATAAACAAACACTTTCTTTGGACAGTTGTGTGTTGTGCAAGAATCCTTACATTTTTAATTAATTTATTTTCCATTCCATTAGTATATATTTTTTCTAATATGATCTTAGCTAATTAGAAAAATATGAAAATCATCAACTAGTTTCTTAGAATTTTATAACTTAAAGATGACTCGTTTAGAAAGCTATCATTGACTATAAATTAGACAAACGGATCATATAGACAGACTAATGGCTTAATCTTAGGCTGTTGTGCTGGAAAACTCAATTATTGATTTAGTCGCTAAATCTCTACAATTCCATTCAGTTTGACACTACGAAATAGCAACAACACTCCAAAATTTCAGTCGCTTAATCAGAATCCTTAAATTATCTTATTAACGAGCAAGCGATTCACCTGATGTTAAGCGATCATCGCCGGTCATAGACACCTACAGTACCATTAGGAATGCTGGTGCGTTGCCGTCCTTGCAAATAGTGGTACACTCGCCTTTTAAAGGTCCCGGTGTTAAAACAAGTTGGGGTAAACCTCAGCCGCCAGTCCATTCCAAATCTCACACGTACGGGGCAAGAAACACCGATTAAACCGTACAGTGAAGCGCCTTTCATCGAGATGGTGTTGCTCAAAGCTATCTTTCCGTCGAGAAGATGATTAAGTTCAGTGTTGTTTTCCAGAGCCTAGTGTTCCGCGTGCTCCGTCACCCCCACGTGCCAGAGTTCGAGCAGTGCGTGTCCTTCGACGCCTTCTCCAGCCAGCAGCAGGAACTCGCCTACAACGTGTTCTGCCTCTGCGCAATGTACTTCCTGCCCCTCCTCATTATCACTGTCTGCTACGGATGCATATTCTACGAAATTTCCAAGAATTCCAAGGAAATTTCAGGTAAGTTCTCATTGTTTTGAGACTCTTGTGTAAGTTCTAGAGACAAAAAAACTTCTAGAACTCGTTCGCGCCAACGTCTAATTACGGGCAAATTAGCAGTGCCACTAGCGAAACGAAATAGCAACAATTCTCTCAGTATTTGACATTTTAACGCATACGCATTCAAAACGTATTTTGTGATCGAAAATTAATTTAATTCTAATTTGATTTAAGACAATGATGAACAAAAAACATTTGCCTTGCTACTCCACTACCACCAGTGGAAGCCGGTGGTTTTTTATTAATTGAAATGGACCTCCGCAAAGTAAATCCTAATGAAACACATACACATACATACACAAATCACGTCTTTATCCCTTACGGGGTAGTCAAAGCCTAAGGTAACAGATACCTACACGTCACATTTAGCAAGACATAGAATATACCAGTTGCTTCTCTACCCGCGCAAATGGTAAAAGTCCATCGAGGGAGTGGACGAAAATCACAGGAATCGTGTTATAGGCGATGAGACTAGGAAC
The DNA here is from genome assembly GCA_949127965.1 of Pandemis corylana. Classification (NCBI taxonomy): domain Eukaryota; kingdom Metazoa; phylum Arthropoda; class Insecta; order Lepidoptera; family Tortricidae; genus Pandemis; species Pandemis corylana. The sequence continues at coordinate 5,536,787 of OX421866.1, read as the reverse complement.
CCATCACTATTTTGATTTAATTTTTCACCTATACGCCCACAATCTTGCTAAATGTGGCCTGTTCCTAATTAAATTAATTGTTTAATACAATGTTGTCAAGAAAGGTCTTGGTATTCATGCGACGACATGACAATTAGAACCACTGTTCGCTGAACCCAGTGAAACTTGATTAAATCAAAATTTACGTCACACTAATGAATGAGATTTAACTGAGAACTTCCGGTGCTGCCTTCGTACTCAATTTTCGTAACCATTACGTTGCGGTGACAGTCTCATGAAAGTCAATGAAACGGATAAAAATTACGCAATAAATGAGTTCAACTGATTGTAAATAATGTATTGGTTTACTTGAATATATCCGGATGGATTTTAGTAGCTATACTCAGTGATAAAAGTAGCATTTCTTTTAAAGTGTAAACTTCATCAGATGCCGCTAGATTCTAGTGGCGAGGAGCGCTAGTTTTAGAAAGTCACCATGGCGTAGATTTTAGGTCTGATTTTTTGTCAAGTTAATCAAGTCGCCGCATACGGTCTTAAAATAATTTAAAAGCTATTAATTTCTATTAACCGTTTAAGTCATTACATTTTCTGTCTTATACGGATTTCTTCAGTAATGTAAGACGAAAGTGGAAACTATATCGCTTTCATAAGCTTTATAAAACATTTTTGATCTCGCAGAAGTCGTACCCCCGGCCAAGCTAGCTTGTTACGATTCAGATAGCCGTGAAATCAAAGTAGTTGTACATCCCCTGATTGGCTGCTCGCCAAGTCATGAAAGAAAATGACAAATTTTGATTGCATCGCAAATTATGAATGAATCTAATACTATTACGTCCGCAACGGAAGTCTGGCATTTATTCAAGCTATGTTTGTTTATTTTACTGTGAAAATTTTATCCAGGCACATCAAAGTAGCGAATGCAATTAAAACTTGCTAGTTAAATAGTGGTCGTACGCTGCAAATAAGGAACAAAGTTTTTATGCTAAGGTTGCAAGAAATTGCAAATTTTCAAGGCGATAAAACGCATAAAGTACCTAACGGTGTTAGGAAGTTGTTAAATTGCAAACTTCTCTGAATAATGTAAAATCGTTTCGGAGAGAAATTATACAAAACGGGTTCAGTAAATATTTTGGAGGTTATTTAAATTTGATAAATTCAAAAACAATTAGACTAATTTATCAATTTTCGGCACTATGTTTCAAAATGTATCAAAAATCTCTTATGAAGCTTACAAGCTCGCTACAACCACTAGGGGATGTTTTTATCAATGTACCAGTTTTGTTTGGTATCCTACTTATAAACAAATATTTTTAAATGCCTTAATATATTTTATTTTTAGGCGATGAGGCTAGCAACCCATCACTATTTTGATTCCATTTTCCACCTATACACCCATAATCTTGCTAAATTTGGCCTGTAGGTACCTGTTACCTTAGGCTCTGTCTACCCCGTAAGGGATGAAGACGTGATTTGTGTGTATGTTTGTGTGTATATATTTTTTTGTAACCCGTATGATTCGTTTTTAGATTGTGAGTAATATACATAATGCTCGTGTCACGCACGAACCATCCATGATTGCTTATTTGAATGCAAACAAAAATCGTAGCCAAAATGTATTCCAACGAGATATGAAGATTGGCAAACATTGAGTTCCGGGACTGGCAGTGTATCAACAAATCCATTTTACTTGATTAGTCTCTGCCTTACGCCTCTAAGGGCTTGTGTAAAACCAGCTTTTAATTATCCATTTTAATAGCGATGTAAATTTAATTTATTTGCCACAGAATCATAAAAATGGACATTTTAAGTATTTCGAACACAAAATCCTACTTCAATTAGCAAAAGTATTATTTTAAGACAATTTGTAAATTGCTTTTCTTTTTGGGGTTCCGTACTCATGCGTCTGTCTATCCGACCGTTGTAACAAATTTGCTTCAAACCTATCAAATAATGAAGCCTAAAAAATGTCGCTCACTTGCTCGGCACTCAATGATAAAAAGTCATAATTTTGAATTGAATATTTCATACCGCAATTCCTAAAGTGTTAGAGTGGATGCATTCAAATATTATGCGAACTCGAACGCGATTCGAATTGGTTAATGCAGAAGTGTGCTTTGCATTAATAATCCATCAATTTGGACCTCGTTACTGTTTGTTCCACGTGGCTTGCTTGTGATTTGATGTGTTAATTAATAACCGGATTAAATTGACATAATAATCAATTCAAATTAACATTTACAAAATAACATTAACGGTTAATAGTGTGTATATTCTCTTCTAATTGTGTGTCTTGCAAAAAGGAATAACTGTTTTCTTTCTTTCTTTCAATATCCCAAAGCCTACGTGATATGATTTTAAATAAGTAATCGAGTTTAAAAATTATGTGCGAACGGAAAATTGGTGGTAGGTAAATCAACATTATGAACAAGTAGGTATGTAAGAAAGTTAATAGAAAGTTTCTGGAGGCCTGGAATAATGCAAGATCTGACTCACCAAAATCGACGAGCTGATGGTTTCCTGGGGGCCCCCGTCTGTATCTCCATAGGTCACTGGCTGAACTAGTCAGGGATTTTAACACTGCGGTGCTAATGAAAGTTTTCAGGTGAAAATATATTGAAAGAAAGGGATCGTTTTCTAGTAACGTGCGTGCCGCCATTCGAAGTTGCTAATAAGAGCCTTTCAAGACTGTCGCAGGGGGGCAGCACTGTCGCATCGCTTCGTTCGGAAATCAGATATACACCATTCCAGTAACAATTTTGAAATATGACGTTTAGAAATGAGAAATAAAATTGTATGTGCTAAACGATGCGAAAGGTATAAAAAAAAACTAATTTAAATGTAGGAAAGTACGGAACATGCCGCCGGCCTTAAAATAAGTGAATTATTTTAACTAATATTAAACCTAAGTAGTATACTAATAGACACCTAAGATTCTTAGTCTATAGGCAATGGACAAATTTTAACGATAGGTCTTTTCGTGTAAAAATTACCCATGCGTAGCGTAACTACACGGGTAACACCATCGGCACCCGGGTGCAGCTCGTGCACACGCGCGAGGCGCCACTGCAGGGGCGGCAGGCCGTCGTCGCGCACCACCACTACAGAGCCCTCTGACACCGGGGACTCGCCTTCATCGCGGAACCATCGGCCACGCTGTTGTAATTGGGAAAGATATTCGGTGCTCCACCGCTTCCAGAAATGACGAACAGCCTGCTGTATGACCTGCCAGCGTTGAAGACGGCTGGGTCGTTCATCACTGAAGTCATACTCGGGCAACGCGGTCAATGGCTCCCCAACGAGGAAATGCGCGGGTGTGAGCGGCAACGGATCACTTGGATCATTGCTTAAGACGCAAAGTGGTCGAGAGTTGAGCACTGACTCAATCTGACACAGGATAGTGTTGAACTCGTCATAAGTAAGGGTCTGTGTTCCTATCACACGATAAAGATGTGTTTTAAGATTTTTTACGCAAGATTCCCAAATCCCACCAAAGTGACTTGCGTAAGCTGGATTGAAATGCCAGGTTATTCCGGAGTCCATTAATTTTTTATTAAGTTCGAGCTGAGTAGCGTCTGTCTTTAAAAAATCAAAAAGTTCCTTAAGATATCTATCACACCCAACAAAGTTACGACCGCAGTCTGAATATATGTCTGAGCAAAGTCCCCGTCGGGACACGAAACGCCTTAACGTGTTTAGAAAAGCTTCGGTGGATAAATCTGGAACTAACTCCAAGTGACACGCCTTTGTGGACATGCAAACCATAACAGCGACGTAGGCTTTGAAAAGTTTTGAGTTACGAAAATTGCTCGACTTTAATTGGAAATAACCAGCGAAATCTACCCCGACGTGTAAGAAGGGGCGCAACGATCTTACCCGCGCTGCGGGAAGAGCCGCCATCTGGGGTTGTGGAGCGGGGCGAGGCCGCGCTCGGAAACACTGTACGCAGCGGCGGGTGCGCATGCGTACCGCGTCGCGTGCGGACAGGATCCAATACTCTTGGGAAAGAATGAATTGCAATGTCTGCGGCCCTACGTGTAGATTGACCCTATGATAGTGATCAATTATTAAGCTCGTTAAATGATGTCCTTTCGGGAGTAAAATTTGATGCTTCGCGTTGTATGATGTATGAGCTCGATCAATCCTGCCGCCGACCCTGAGAAGACCCCCACTGTCGACGAAGGGTTTCAGTTTTTGTAAACGATCTGAACAATTTTTATTAGATTTTATTTTTGAAAGGTCATCCGAAAATTGCTCACTTTGAACAAGAGAGATTAGACGCGAAAGTGCGCGCTTAGATTCGTGGACTGTTATATGTTTAGAATAATTTTTAATTTTGCGACATTTTTCTATGAAGCGGAAAGTATAGGAAACCACACGTAAAAGTTTAGAAAGTGATGAAAATCTAGAAATAAATTCTGTATCAGTCTTATCTGTACTGTTCACTGTCGACACGAGAACGTTACTTCGTTTTTCTTCGTCTGTAATGAAATCAAGGTTAGATACGGGCCACTCGGCTTCAGGACGTTTAAGCCAAGAGGGACCGTAGAACCAAAGCTCCTGGTCGAGTTCAGACGGTAAGACTCCGCGCGATGCTGGGTCTGCAGGATTGTCTGCTGAGCGTACATGGCGCCACCGAGATGCCGGGACGCGACTCGTTACTTCCGTAATCCGATTTGACACAAACGTACGCCATTCGTGCGACGAAGATCGTAACCAGGCCAAAGTGATCGATGAATCACTCCACGCATAGACATCGCTATTTGAAATCAAACCCGAAAAGGTACTCAGTACTGTCTCAATCAGTTTTGAGAGAAGTACAGCCCCACACAGCTCCAAGCGAGGTATTGAAATGCGTTTTAAAGGCGCTACCTTAGTTTTTGCCAGAACGAGATGGACATGAATATTGTCGTGTACGTCCGTGACGCGTACGTATACTGTCCCAGAGAACCCCTTTTCAGAGGCGTCCGAAAAGCCGTGGACTTGTATACACCTGCTCTCGGGAAAGGCATGACGCGGAATAGAAATTGATTCAAGCAAGGGCAACTCAGAAATGAAATTAAACCAATCGTCAGAGATTGATTTCGGTGGGGTTTCGTCCCACGATATTCCCGAGATCCAAAGCCGTTGAATTAAGTGTTTCGCAAACAGTGTTATTGGAGAAAGAAGACCAAGCGGGTCAAAAATTTTCTGAAATCTCCGCCAGTATGATCCTTTTTGAACAAGTCGCAGGACTTGGTTTTACCTCATAACTGAAAGTATCTGATTTCGGAAACCACTTAAGGCCTAATACTTTGACCGAAGTGTCACCATCCAGGTTGGAAATCGCTAACGCTTCGTTAGGCTCCGCATTAGAAGTCACAGAAGACATTAACTCTGGACGGTTACTTGTCCATTTTCTGAGGTCGAAAGACCCCGTCTGGCACAAAGAAATAAGCTCTTGTTGAAGAAGCAACGCTTCATCAAGCGAACTCGTACCTGAAATGACGTCATCGACGAAGACATCTGAAAGTAAAATCTTAGAAGCCTTAGGAAAAGAAGCACTTTCGTCAATAGCGAGTTGACGAAGGGTTCGTAAGGCAAGAAAAGGAGAAGACGCGACTCCGAACGTCACTGTGCATAATCGAAATTCCTGAACAGGCATATCAGAACTGGTGCGCCAGAGGATACGCTGATAATCACGGTCTTCTGATCGCAGGGAAATGAAACGGTACATCATCTTGATATCTGCAGTAAATACCACTTTGTGCAAACGAAATTTAAGAAGAACCTGCACGATATCTTGGTGCAATTTTGGTCCAATGAGAAGATTATCGTTTAGGGAACGACCGTTTGTGGTTTTGCATGAGGCATCAAATACCACACGGACCTTAGTTGTGGTACTAGAAGATTTAACCACACAGTGGTGAGGAATATAATAGGGCTTCGACGAGGGTGTCAAAGACTCATCAACGAGCTCCATATGACCGAGGTCAATGTACTCTTGGAGACATTTAACATAGTCTGACTTCAAATCAGGATTGCGTTCAAGCCTCTGTTCCAGCTTGATTAAACGCGAAAGAGCAATGTCACGTGACTCGCCCAGGGGAGGGGCGTCTGGCTTAAAAGGAAGAGCAACGATAAATTTGCCAGTTTCATCTCTTGAATGAGTTTGGACGAAAATGGACTCGCACCTAGCCTCGTTTGGCGTAAGCGGTTTCACTTCCGGTACGGATTCTAATTCCCAGAACTTTTGAAGGTCGATATCACTTTGACAGGAATTGAAACTGGCATGTAACTGAAATTTCGTGTCCCTAGCAGGAACCCGACCATTCAGTAAATAGCCGAAAATGCTATTCATAGCGACTGGAGTCCCAGGAGGTCCGACTACGTTGTCCTGAAGCAACACACTGCCCGTGTAATCTGATCCTAACAACAGTTCTACTGGACGCGAAGAGCGGAGCTCGGGGTCCGCGAGGGTCAGATTCTGCAAATGCGGAAGTTTTTCAACCGAAAAGTTGACATTGGGCACGTAGCTTGTAATTTTAGGCAAAATATGCGCTTCGATTAACAGCTTGGGCTCGACTTTACCACGAGGCGTCACCTCGACCACGACGTAACCACGGGATTTTTCGTCCTTGTCACCTATTCCTGTAACGGTTAAGTCACACGCAGCATGAAAACGACGTAAATTTAGACGCTGAACACATGACTCTGCAATAAGAGTAGCCTGAGAACCCTGGTCTACCAGAACCCGCACGGGGACAGGCGCGCAGGGCGGCGGCGCGGGCGCCGCCGAGCGGACGTCCACGACAGCCGTGGTGAGTAAAACGTTGCACGGCGTGCGAGCGCGCGTGCCGCAGTGCGTCATGCTAGGCGCAGCGGCGGCGGCGGCGGCGGCCGCAGCGACCGGCGGCGCCGGGAGTGAACCCGAGCGCGCCGCTTGCCCGTTTTCGTGTAACGAGGAATGATGACGTTGCGAACAAACTTTACACGTAAATCTCGAAAAACAATTTTTAATGTCGTGTCCGACGTGAAGACAGTTGATACACACGTTGTTTTCACTGATGAAAGTCTTACGATCATTAATTGATTGTTTAAGAAAATCTTCACATTTATTTAAAACGTGTGAAACCGATTTGCAATAAATGCATACTTTATTCGACTTCGGCGAACCATTATTAGTCGAAGACTCGACGTTAAATTGCACCGACCGCGGCGGGTTATGTTTCGTAGAAACATTAGAAAATGTGCGAGTACGCGCGGGCGAGTTTGCATATTCCGACTGCGCGCGAGAGAAAGATTGCCGCGGAGACGGCGGCGAGCGGCGCGCCGGCGCGGGCGCGGCGGCGGCCGGGCGCGGGCAGCCGGAGGCGCCGCCGGCCGTGCCCAGCATCACCTCGTGAGCGGCCAGCTCGCGCCTTAGGAACTCGAGTAGTTCCTTATAATCGGGCATCTCCGAAGAAGACGACAAGGAGAGTTCAAAACGTCGACGAATGTTGGGAGACATTTTTCGTAACAAAATATTCAGAAGAATAAAACTCCATTCCGAAATAGGCAGACTTAAGGCACTGAGTGCCGTCAAGTTTTCTTGAAAAACATTTAAAAGATTACGTAAACCAACGTAGGTATTTTTATCAGTAAGAGGTTCCAGGTCTAAAATATTGTCTAAATGTTTCGTAGCAATGATCCGTTTATTCTCGTACCTATTGCTTAATATCGTTAAAGCAATGTTATAATTCGCGTCTGTAATGGGAAGAGACTTTATCAGGTTGTATGGTTCGCCTTTCAACGTTAGCAACAAGTACCTAAACTTCTGCACATCTGAAAGGTCAACATTGTCATGGACAAGCGATTTAAACAAATCGTAGTACGCTGCCCACTCAGTGGGCTGCCCACTAAATGACGGTAACGGTAGCGGAGGTAAGTTCAACCCGCGGGAACTGTGAGACACGACGTTGTCTTTATTATCATTGCCGACCTGACTACTGCGGCGCTGCAGAATCTTGTAGGTGTCGGCAGCCACTTGAACCTGATAGTATAAATCATCAAACTTATCGCGGAAAGACAGCTGCTCCTCTTTAGAAAAGCTATTATTTTTAGCTAAAGATTTTTCAATCTTAACCTGTACCTTAAGAAACTCTTTTTTAATTGAGCATAATTCTTTAATTCTACAACGAAATTGCATTTCATCTGATTCGGAACATTCTGCCATTTTTTGTAACGTATTCAATTGAATTTCTCGCTCGAAATACAATTGTTCGATCTCCATCGTGTGGGAAATCTAATAAGGAAACGTGAACAAAATGTGTTTGTTTGTTGAAAATATTATTACGCCGTAATACGTAATTATGTATAACTAGTATGGTCGCAATACGTACCTATACGTAATTATTTTAGTGACGAAATATTTGCGTCACAAAATGGAAAGAAAAGAAATTTGAAACTCGAACAGAACTAATATTATAATAAAATTATTTACCACGTAGTGCGTAAATAGAAGTAATACTGAAAAGAACACTTATTCTTATTATTATAATATTGATATTAATGGTATTAAGCACGAAAATGCAACAATACCGAAATACGCAAGTAAAGTCAGGCGTCGCGCTTATACGCTAGACTTGGCGCCGTGGTGGCGGGCGACGAGCGGCGAGCGACTTATGCCTACCGCACGGTTATTGAAATAAAAAGTGCAAAATGAGAATTACGATGTAAAACTCGGAAATATTAATTTAATCGGTTACCTCACCACTTATTATAAGTGTAAGGTGGAATCACAGTAACTAAATCGGCACTTTTCCTTAGTAAAACACACACTTGAAGACGGTAGCACGTCGGTACTTTCCAGAAAATGTTATCGTACTTGTAAATTAACTATGTAATGTAATTGAAACTATTAGCACACACAATATATCGAGCCAATCCGGTTCGTAGGAACAACTATTTATGTAAGAAAGTTAATAGAAAGTTTCTGGAGGCCTGGAATAATGCAAGATCTGACTCACCAAAATCGACGAGCTGATGGTTTCCTGGGGGCCCCCGTCTGTATCTCCATAGGTCACTGGCTGAACTAGTCAGGGATTTTAACACTGCGGTGCTAATGAAAGTTTTCAGGTGAAAATATATTGAAAGAAAGGGATCGTTTTCTAGTAACGTGCGTGCCGCCATTCGAAGTTGCTAATAAGAGCCTTTCAAGACTGTCGCAGGGGGGCAGCACTGTCGCATCGCTTCGTTCGGAAATCAGATATACACCATTCCAGTAACAATTTTGAAATATGACGTTTAGAAATGAGAAATAAAATTGTATGTGCTAAACGATGCGAAAGGTATAAAAAAAAACTAATTTAAATGTAGGAAAGTACGGAACAAGGTATAAATAAGCAAGGACGGCCAAATCTCATGAGTATTTTTTTTTTGGTAATTAGCACCTGCCCGCGACTTTGTCTGCGGAGAATTCGCCCGCGGGAACTATACAATTTTCCGGGATGAAAATTATTCTATGTACTCTTACTTTCCAAGGTCTCAATCCATCCATACCAAATTTTATTATGCTATAGGTAGTTAGGATTTTGATTACATTGTAGCGAAGCAAACCTGATCCGCTTTTCTCATTCATGCATATTTTTATTGCTTTAATAAAAGATAATTCATGTAACAAACAGTATAAAATTCATTTTTAAATAACTATAAACGTAAGCGAGATAAAATCTATCAAAGATTTGTCACTATTTTGATTCCATTTTCCATCTATATGCCCACAATCTTGCTAAACGTGGCCTTGTAGGTCTTGTCACCTTAGGTTCTGTCTACTCCGTAAGGAATAAAGACGTGATTTGTGTACGTATGCATGTATGTATATGTATGTAGTGTTTCATGACGTCACATGTCGTGTCGGATCTCTGTTTCTCGCCGTCTAATTAGTAGTTTATAATTTTATATTTCTCGTCCCTATTTCTTGACCGATATTAGTTACTTTTTATATCTATTTTTACGATATCTTTTTAAAGAAATTTAATAAAAAGAAGTAATGCATATTCCTTATTGTTCTAGACAAAAACGCATCAGATCACAGCCGGATCCAGCTGCGTCGATCGGACAGGAGGCCGCTGGCGCGCGCGCGCCGGCGCACGCTGCGCATGACCGTCACTATTGTCGCTGTCTTCGCCTGTTGTTGGCTGCCTTACGCCACCATGACTCTATGGTAATACACTGCTAGCACTGCATGCCAACAATTTTAGCTTTTTCAGAGTGCCTACCAAGCACCAGCAGATTTTCCTGCGCTTCGACTTCTGACCGGAAGGTGTGTTCTTTCGCTTTACGGAAACGAAACTTTAAACAATTTCTAAATAATTATAGTTGTCTGTTTTTATTTATGTGTTTCTACGATTCGGTCTTGATACTTCATTGGGAACTAAGAGCACCTTTACAACCTACCTACTTCGGACCATAGTAATTGTTAAGCCTATTTTCTATTGGGGGCCCTTAGTGTTTTAGAATCATGGAGCCCACAGACTAAAGACGAATAGAGTAGATATAAACCAAAGTGCATATTTGTTCAACTTTATTGTTACTACATTTAGCTTATATAATATATATTAATTAAAATTAAAAGAAGGACGAAAATTTTAGAAATCATATTATAGGCGATGCCGGCTAGCAACCTATCAATCACTATTTCGATTCCCCTTTCCACCCACAATCATGCTAAACGTGGCCTTAAGGTTTTGTTACCTTAGGCTCTGTCTACCCCGTAAGGGATAAACACGTGATATATGTATGTATGTATGTATGTATGTATGTATATTGATTTAGCTACACCTTAAGTTTCATTTATTAAAATAGTGGACGAGTTCATTAAGCTACCTTACCACAAAGTACACCTCACTACAAAATAATCTTACACTGAACGTAATAAAAACGCGGTGACTCTAAGCTGGAAAAATACGCAAGGTTTGAACCTCGTAGAAAACTGATCTTACATGATACAATTTTCCTAGAAATAAGCTTCCTGTCCCTTAATGAACGGACTTACTTAAACACGACCGCCCGCTGGAATTTTCCGTATTTTCGATGTGCTCTGCGACTAGACGAGCTTATTGCTTATGAAACACGTTCATAACGACAGATGTTCAATGGCTGCTATATTTGAAATAATGTCTAAAAATATCTAGTGTCAACGTTGAATTAAATCTGTGTCTCAACTTAATAAGAAATAAGAATTAATAACTCTATAGAGACGAATTACTTTTTCAAAAATACTGTATTTTAATTCACGTGAGATTTCAAATTTCTAACTTTTTCGTAACGAGTAAGTAAAATTGCAGCTATTTTTCGTTTTTATTTAAAACTAGCTGTTGCCCGCAACTTCGTCTGCATAGAATTCGTTTATCGCTATCCCGCAGGAATTTCGCAATTTTCCGGGATAAAAAGTAGCCTATGTGTTATTCCAGACTATAATCAAGGTAGGTTCCAAATTTCATCCAGATCTGTCCAGCCGTTCTGGCGTGAAAGAGTAACAAACATCCATACTCACAAACTTTCACATTTATAATATTATTTATGGACGCTAGAGCTTGCAGTAAGCTATTTATAAGAAACTGATCAAAATTTAATTCAATTCAATATAAATATTTTAACAAGCCATTTTAGTGAAGCACATTTTAGTTTGCACGAAATTAATTTTATTGCTCATTGTTAAATCCTTTAAATTAATATATTCTTCGAGAGTGCGTTAATTCCAATTATTGCTAAACCATAAATAAACATAAATAGCCAGAATCGGCAGAGAACATTGTTTTATATAATACTAGCTTCTGCCCGCGACTTCGTCTGCGTAGAATTATACATTTAAAACCTAATTACATTAAATCTATACAATAAAAAATTAACTAAATCTAGCCTAACTTAAACTACAAATAAAACATCCCTCCTAGGTCACTGTCACTGCTCATTGTACCCAGAAGGCTGGCAGCATTGCCGCGTTGAATCGCGAAGCTAATTCTTTGATCAAAATAGCTGCCAGCCCGCTGGTCACCAAAAGCATCTATCACTATATTTTTATTGAATATTAACTATGTGCTACGTGCTAGGGATTAATTTAAACTAAAAAGCGCCTGATTAGAAAGCAGTTCCATGCTTTTTTCGCCAACGTTGGTAGGCAACGTTTTCGTTTCCATAACATTTGTAACCATAGGATCGAAGAAAAGGGGCACTAAAGTGGCTACCTGAGCGTGGCATCAATGCAAGCTTCCCGAGAGTTAGCAGTGAAAAGGGTATTTTCAATATTTACTCAGCAAAAATCGCGATATGAAAAATGTGGTCGCTAGCCATCGCTTTTCGTCCATTTTTGCCCACAATAGGCGAAAATCTAAGGAATCATGTTATAGGTGATGCGGCTATCAAACCATCACTATTTTGATTCCTCTTTCCGCCTTAACGCCCACAATCATGTTAAATGTTAAAATTGGCTATTGGGTCTTATTATTCTAGGCTGTGTCTACCCCGTCAGGGATAAAGATGTGATCTATATGTGTGTGTACATATATGTATGTATACCTACGTTATGTTTCTACAACTTCACGCTCTCAAAATCAGTTAACATAGTTGTACACAATTTTAAATTCATTGTCTTATTTGTTAACTCATCTGATGGGACGTATAATACGTTTTGCCGTTAAGCGCGCAAACTCAATTGGAACTTTTATTTAGATTAGCTTTTGGATTCGCGAAGTATGTAGAGAGGTGATAAGTATATCTATCCATTTATAGAATACAGTGTAGATACTGCGAAATATTCCTTCGTTTGGAGAGGAACAAAATGACAATACCTAATGTCGACGCAGCAATTTTTATCACGTCGCTCTAGAGTTGTATTTGCATCCAAGATGATCCAAGGACTCGCGATATTGTTCTCTCGGTGTTACGTTCTGTCTTTCTTTGTTTCACCCGTAATGCGGTTTTGGTTTTACGTAGATTTCGAGATTTGGGAAATGTAGTAAATTACTAATTGTGATGTGATGGAATGTGTTGTTTTTTGAAGACCAGATAGTCTGACAGTGATGCTAAGGTTTTCAGTTTCAAATGTCCGATGTAGTCTGAATCTAAATCATGGACTTTATTTGTGTTTAAGTTAGGTAGTTATCTGTATAATTATGTTATTTAATCTGTTATCCACAGTGTAGGTTTTGCTTAGTTTGGGACTATAATGTCAATTAGTGTTAATGGTGCCATTCTATTCATAGTAATATGGGTAAAGGCACTGGGGACCGAGATTACGCACCCGAAAACACATTCGAGAATGGTGAAAATCCGTTTTATAATTATTCGTATGAAATACAAGATCGAATTATTTTACCAGTCGAAAATTGAAACCGAGCGGTAATTTTGTAGCACCGACTTAAACCGGCTTTCAATTTATTCCCTCGTAGAAACCAGAGCTACTATATGTATAAAATCATAAGTAGCGTAATAGCTTTTAACTACTTTTATTTTGTTTTTTATTAATATTAAAATAACTTGTTCTTTGCTTGAACAGGTACATGGTGGATAGACAGTCAGCCATGCATGTATCAGCCAAGCTCCAGGACCTGTTCTTCATCATGGCAGTTTCCAACTCTTGTATGGACCCTCTGGTATATGGCACCTATGCACTAGACTTGAAAACGATATTCACAAAAACATTCAGGAAGGTTTTCTGCATACATAATGGAAATGAGATAACAAGTAAGTAAGACTTTCGTACTAAGACATCTATCCTACAGTAAAATTTGTGACCTTTTATCCTCCTCCGAAGTCGGCGTTTCAGTTCTATTTTTTGATACTTGTCAGAAATCTTTTTCCTTGCTTGTAAATATACCTAGTCCATAACAGGAGAGCTTTTGGAAGCTAATGGAAGTAATAATTTTATCGTTATTATCCTAGATCGCAGAGCGAACTCCACTGATCTGGTAACTGGCTGGAAACTAATTTATATGTAAGATTAGCTTTCGCGCACAATCAAAATTTGCGGTGAACCTTCTTCCTCTCTCTCCCATCGAAAAGGTACAAAAACCGGCCAAAGGCAAGTCATACTTTAAATTTTACCTCATACTACCTGACCGAAATAAACGCGTTTCTTGTTGTTTGTGTTTCTTCGTTTCTTGCGTTGCTGTTCACTTCCATTATTTTTATTCCCTCTTTTTGTTCTGTGGAAAATTCTAAAAATCCCTTCGTATAGCGCCTATTCCTATTCCGTCCTTTTTTAGCAGTTATAATTATCCCTTACCTGTGTACCAATTTCAAGATTCTAGTAATTAGAGTAGGTAGGGCCCTTTTTCAGCGGACTATTTGGATTGCACTAAGCTTTTAAGTGAGTTCAATCTTTATTGAATAAAATTAAATCGGATTGAGTTGATTGAAAACATGTGTCAAATTAAAATGTAATTTAAATTTAAAGCACTAAGGAGTATTATAATAATATCTACTTCGAAGCAAATCACCTCCAAAATGACTTTTTAAGGAGATACGCTTAATACTTTCAATTGGACTCTAGTCCTTTCAGCAAATATAACAATTTTTATTTTTAATGTACGTTTTTGACCGTTTTTATTTAGGCAATTCATTTGCAATATATTTAAAAAGACGTGTTGTTTTTTTTTATTTGGGTAGTTTCAATCTGGTTATCAGATCGATGAAGGTCGCAAATCTACGAATACTTTACAATTTATTAGGCAAGTACCTAAAGACGAAATAACGATGTTAATCTACTGCAAATTCTAAATTGTTTCTCCTAAAGAAGTTACATTTTCCAACTTGCATGTATCACTTGTTTTATTTTATTCATCTTAATCCAGCAACGAGCGCTATTTGAGAATGTACTTTTTTACTTCTTTCATACAATTTTTAATTAAATGTGCCTTTGTTTCATGCTACTAAAGGGATATCTGCGCACCCGACGCTCAAAACAAAGCTGCCGACCAACGATGTTGTTCCGACTGTTGCTCCCGTACGTATAAATATAGCGAGAAAAAAATGTTTCTTTCTTAATAAGAAACGCAATCGACCCAGGCTAGGTCGACATGGAGAATTCCCCATAAATTTTACCTAAATATTTTTCACCTTGAGGCTTATGGATACAAACATTTTTAGTTAGTATAATAAATACAGTTGCTGCTGCTGCAGTTACTGCGGTTCTTAAGACTAAATAGAAAGTCGAGACGGAAAACATTTCAATACTTTTTCTGATTGTATATTTGTTGATTGTACTTGCATTGTCATTATCTAATTTATGTCACGTAAAACTTCGAAACAACTGACTATTTTCAAGTGTGTGAAATTTGACTCGAAAGATTTACACACCCAGACCAGATGAAACTAAATACCGGCTTGTAAAATTAGCCCACTTTTACGCGTTAGCTTCACGCATAAGACAACGTAAGATAGAAATATGATCGCGGCTTGTATCGCTAAATATTCTAGGCTAAACGTTTACAGCATCTGATTCCTAGTCTTATCTTATATACGAATAGAAAGGTACATAGAAGCACAGTCAAGTCTTTATTCCTTATCTACAAGGAAACACAAAGTGTCGACAAAGCCTGTTCCGCATTCATCTTGCGTAATCAGCTCCCCGGGTAGGGTCGTAAGAACGTATGCTTAACGCAACCGCGAAAGCTACATCTACTCCTAACTTCTCACCATAACCTTTAAGCTTATAGTTAAGTGTTTTGCTGGTAACAACCGTGGATGTTGTGCAAAATAACTTCAGGAATAGGTACTCTTATGGAAGATAATATTACACGCATGACTGCAGCGCTCTCGACCTCTTACTGTAAGGGCTAAATAGTTAAAAGTGTATAAGAAATTGTAACTACACGTGCGAAGTTTTTACTGCTTCACGGAATATGGACAAACTTTAGAATTGAGGGATTTTTTTACGTAATTTTAGATATTTTTCAACGGAGAGGTAGAAAAATAAGTCCTCCTTTGGAATGAGTTTTCTTATCGCACTTTACACTCAGACGTTTGACGAACATGTTACTATATTGTGGACCAACTTAAGACTACAGGGATTTTCATATGGTTTTCCACTAAAGAGGGATTATCTAGGAAAGTTTCAGCTTCAGCCCATAATTCATGCACATTTTGAGCAGATAAGCTTAACAAACAACAAATAACTTAACTGACGAATAGCCAACTAGGACCATGTAAACAAGACAAAGTCTTGAGAAAAAACTAGTATTATTCTGATGCCGCAAAGCCTTATTCTCCATGATATCGACTTATGGTAATGAGCGCTATCGAAAGGGGAACGCCATAAAATGCTAAGCTGTTCGAGGTCGCGCTGGGGTCGTTGCAAATTCGATGTTAAATTTACATCCTTGGCCAAGATAAAAAAACGATGGGGCCTATTTTTATTATGGAATTGATCTACCTATCCACATGTCTGTTGTACTTGTAAGGAGTGTGTATTTTGAAACAATGATAGAAAAGTAAACTATAAAAACAGGAAACGTGTCGGGATAAGAATGGCGAATTGAATGTAAACTTTGTAAGTGAAAATAGCCTTTGAAATAACATTGAACCATAGGACAAGAAAGGAATTCCTTCATCGACTATACGGTCGTCATTAGAAATAGCTGCACAAATTTGTACTTTGCTGCTTTTCATCTACGCTGGTATAACACCGTAAATGATTCATGATTGACAAAATGTATTTATTGCGACAAAATAAAAAACGATTCGCCGCCGACGTTGTTTCTACTTGCCAGAACAAAAAACAATTTTTTTTTTGTCATGCGTCATGGTAGAAACAAGACGCGCCCAAATCTCATATGACAACATTTGTTTTGTCGTCCCTTTAGACCCTTCATATTTAAGACTTTGCGTCAAATGCGTGTGGGTAAAATTATGAAAAGTTATCATATTGTTTCCAGAAATCCTTGTTGATGTTACAATTTAATAGGATGTGTATGCCATACAAAACGCAACCGTACAAGGGATGCTTCGTAAAAAAATAATAAGTGTTGGCGTTGTAAATAGTTGTTTTATATTTTTACTGTCTATCGTTCTATTATTTCAAGTTGTTTTTTTATACGTGTTTCTAATGTCACTACTTGTCTGTCTGTCTTAATAAAATTGTAACGTCAGCTGCTTTGATTTTTTTCGCGTGATCATTGTTACACACAACAACGGGAGAAGGGCCAAAATATAACGGATTCGATAACTATTTAGAAAAGGAGCAGAAATGTGGGAGAGAAGTAAAAATCAAAGCAGCTGACGTTACAATACAATACAATACAATAACTCTTTATTGAACACCACATATAACAACCAAAACAGAAAAAAGGTATACAGAATATTACAAGGTAACAATAGGCGGTCTTATCGCTACAGAGCGATCTCTACCAGGCAACCATAATGGACTGGAGAACAGAACAGATCTGAGCAGGTGACAACAACAGCGCACAATTACACAATACAAAAAAACAATTACTATTACAATTATTATTTACAATTATTATTATTTACAATTAGGTTACAATTATATTAAGACAGACAGACAAGTAGTGACATTAGAAACACGTATAAAAAAACAACTTGAAATAATAGAACGATAGACAATAAAAATATAAAACAACTATTTACAACGCCAACAATAAGTTTGATAACTGTTAAAAAATAAAGTAATATGACGTCCATAATATTTTCGTATCCTGTATTGTGACGCGTCACGTTCTGATTCGGAACACAGTTTTGCTTCAATAAATAAAGTTCTTTCACATTTAACATGTTGAGCGCCAACGCAATCAACGTTGTTCGTATTCAATTATATAACCCAGCTAATGAAGAAAACACATGAATAAAATATTAAAGAGAAGAAACTGAAACAAAATTCGAGCGTCTTTAAGCTAGCCTTGTTAAACTTTCTATGTTTTTTTGTTAACATAGCTTTTATTTAAAACAAGTCTGTTTACATAATAACGTGTACACCAAAAAACTCACGTAGCATTTATATAAAAAGGGTAATACGTACTTTTTGCGCATCTATTTTTAATTTAGATTTAAAAGTATAAATACGGAATTTTAAGATAGTTTATGAATAGAGCAAGCCGAAACCTACAAGGGGTAATAGTTATGTATTTGGAAATTTTTAACATTGTTTTCTCCTCTTTTTAGGAATTCGACTTATGCCATCTTGCTGGAAAAAGTTAAATTCTGATTTAGTTGGGTCAAATTGTATGGAACTGTCAAGCTTTATACCTATTTCAGCGACTAAATTGAGCTTTATTTCTTATTCAATAGAAATCACTTAAACCATCTCACTATTTCTACCCAGAGAGCTTATTGGTAAGAGGATGAATTCCATACTAATAACTAGTGTTGTGACGGATATCTGTATCGGTTTATTCTATGAATACCTCAAAATGGAATCAATTAAATTGTCATCATCATCTTCGGCTCATGTACGTACATCCCGCTTTCTATGTATATGTGGGAGATCAAGGGAAAATACCAGGTAAACAGCATTATAATCAACACATGTTTATTTTATAATAAACAATCACAGGCAAAGCTGCGTGGAAAGCACAATGAACAAATATAAATATCTACTACTTAGCCTTGTAATTAAGCATAGTAAGTAGGCAAGGCAGAATAAATCATATTGGCGTTAATTTACAGAGATCTTACTATTATAGACAGAGGTGACATCCTTTAATCACATAGTTAAATAAACACAGCATAATAGGCACAGTAACAACGGTAGCTTATAAAAATAGCGTCACCTGGGATTCGTAGACAGCTCAGAGCGCAGATCGTACCGTGTTCGCAACTGAACAACTTCTGCCCCATCGATAGGCGGCAGCGCCTTCTTATTAACTTACACAAACAAATGACATCACAGCCGGTGGGAGCGGGTGAGCGACCAACTTGTTTACGAACTCGATTGATACCGTTAAAATTCAAACAGATATCGTTAAAAATTACCCTATCTCCCACACGGCCATACTGACGAGCAGCCGATACTGCGGCTCGCGAATAGTAATCAAATACATTTACGAATTGATTCAAGCTTAGTGACGGATACAAATATCTTACTCTAAACTTATATGCTAGTTATAACCATTTTGTAGCGTACAGCGTGGCTAAAGTATGTATAACTCTTTATTGTATATAAAACACAAGAAGAGATGAAGATAAAGTCACTGGATTGCCTCGGTAAAAAGCCATTAGTATGGCACGGCTTAAATTACTGGATTGCCTCGGTAAAAAGCCATTAGTATGGCACGGCTTAAATTACTGGATTGCCTCGGTAAAAAGCCATTAGTATGGCACGGCTTAAATTACTGGATTGCCTCGGTAAAAAGCCATTAGTATGGCACGGCTTAAATTACTGGATTGCCTCGGTAAAAAGCCATCAGTATATATGGCGCGGCTCCAAAGTAATAGAAATGGCCTCGGTCAAAAAAACCAACAATGTTGGCACGGCCAAAATATATAGCTACAATCTTGTAACAACAATGCAATTGTCAAATCACATGTCCGGAGTTAAGTGTCAAATCACATGTCAATGGTCAAATCACATGACCGCAGGTAAATGTCAAATCACATGTCAATGGTCAAATCACATGACCGCAGGTAAATGTCAAATCACATCTCAATGGTCAAATCACATGACCGCAGGTAAATGCCAAATCACGTGGCATTGGTCAAATCACATGACCGCAGGTAATTGTCAAATCACATGACAATGGTCAAATCACATGACCGTAGGTAAGTTCCAAATCACATGACAGAGTCTCGTCTATAAATATGACGATCGCATGTACCGCGAAATGCTGGCCAGGCAATCGCTAAGTACACCGAACAATCACACAATAAACAGGACCCATCACACACACCATCATACAATTAAAAAATTGTTAGTTTATCGTAAGGGATAACAATTAAGTAGACAGAATGTTTGCCTCTTCTCTAATCATCATTCAATGAATCTTTTCAGGAGAAATGAGACGCAAGTTATCGTGTGAAACATACAATTCTTTTCCGGTTTCATGGACCCGGATGGTATATCTGTAATTACTATTTATCGGCGTGATGACGCATGGACCTCTGTGCTTGCTATCTAGTTTATTGATAGCCCATAGGTTCTGCTTAATCAAGACAATGTCTCCAGTTTTAAAGGGAACAATTTTAGCTTTAGTTTTGTAACAATTTTTTTTGTTCAGTAGCTAGCTTATCAATCTTATCCTTAAGACTGAGAGACAAGCATCTGGGTCCAAGCGCTCAACGTTATCTATCAAGGCTGAAATGACTGGTGGAGACTGATCGTAAAACGTACGCAACTCCTTGCCAGTGTAAGACGTCGCCTGATCACGCTTAGGTGTGCCGAAGTTGTAAATAAACTCTTTCAAGCAATTGACAGTAGCTGTTGCAGTAAGGTAGGAAACGGGTTTCATAAAGCAAAATTTCGTGAATGCATCGACGAACTGCTGCCTAGTTGGTTTACTGCCACTTAATTTACCAGTAGTGTCCATGTGGACTGTATGAAAAACTCGGGGTTTGTAGAGGATATTCGTAGAGATCCTGATTGGCTTTTATTAACTTTACAAGTTAGACAATTTTCTACGTATTTGCGGGTACATTTGGACATGTTCGGCATAAATTAGCGAAAATAACCGGCCAATTCACAAAACTGACGGACTTGTTTTACAGTAAACGAAACCGGGGAATTTGTTAGAGCTTTTACTTTACCCGGACTTGGCCTAACCTGACCTTTAGAAATAATCCTGCCCGAATACTCAATCTCAGTCTGCAAAAATTTGCATTTTTCTTTTTAATATTTAGTGAAAACCTTTAAGCATTAAGTTTTGGCATTAGGTATTGTAGATTTTGTTCTGAAAAAATTACTACGAATTACCAATAGAATTTAAACTACTGCCAATACCACTTTTGAGACGTAAATTATTAACCCTGCTTACGAATAAATGCTATTATTCTGTTGTCGATTATTTAAATGATGACCTAAATTGTTAATACTACTTAATAGCCAATGTTTTTGTACGCCAACCGGCAAAACATAGTGCAACACTAAAATATGTAACATCTCTGTATTTATGAAAATGAAATGAAATGATTTTATTCCAGACTTGCATCCATAATAGAATTTACAAAATAAAATATTAAGTGAAAAATTAAATATGCAGCCATCACCTATGTTTCACAAATAAAACACTTTAGACTTTTGACTTTTGATGTTCTCGCTCAGATGGAGCCAACCGATAGGGCCGTTGTTGCAAGATTTCATCTGGGTTTTTTTTTAAGTGAATTGTTAATTCACCGGTAGTCACCTGTGATACCGAATTGCCAGATGTAAACATCTCTGACCGGGAATTAAACACATCGTAAAGCTGATTTTTGTGCTCAATGTCTAAGTTTTTATTGACGTTAAGACAATCTAAGTTAATATTCATCGGCTTAACAATTTTTACAATTAAGCAATCACGAGTGACTGTCGTATTATTTTCCATGAAAGTTACTTGAACTACAGGAATTTCAAATAAATCCTGACATATGTCATAATGAATGTATCTATCAGGCACCAGAACAAACTCCAATTTAATGTTTAAACCATTAACACATACCGCGCAAAGTTTTTTGCGGGTAGTACAAAATGCGTTATCACCAATTCCTCGCAAAAATACCGTATCGTATAATATCTTGCCTTTGACAGAATCACCTACAATATAGCGAGTGAGTGAGCATTCGGCACCATTATCCAACAAACATGAAAAATCACGGCCGTCAATCTGAACTACACTACATCTGTTGTTATTTTAATTGTATTGACGTTCACCGATTTTTCATCTAATTCAAATCTCTTATATAAGATAAGATAATCATTTATTTCCAAAATACCTTACATGCCATAACAAATTCACAGAAACTGATACCTTAACACAATTAGGGACTAAAGTTTAGCAGCGGTTCTCGCACTAGGTCGGGCCTGTATCGCGAGAACCAGTCAAAATTACCAAAGGAGTATAACCAAAGGGTATTCAGTTTTACGGAGCAGAAATTACATCTTACATCTTACATTACATTACATCTTACAGTTTGATTACGTCTTATACTTCCCAAAACGTCATTCCAACTTCTATTTATACATATAGCGTTTTGACAGATATGACTATATGTGGTTATAAGATAGCGTTACAGTCGTAGGTTCGTAAAAAATACAATTTACCTATTTATTGTCATTTTATCTATGTATCCGTATCCACAAATATACATTCTGGAATATATGGTGCATCTCTAATAATAGCCCATCTATAAGCTTTATACTTCTAAGCGGATGCTGCCGCCGATTCCACTCTACTCAACTAAGCTCGGCAATCCTTTCTATGTCAGCTAGCACACATTCCGGAGTAAAACGTGAGCTTTTTGGTTGCAACTACTATTTACTGCAAATAAGATCACCCTCTAGGGCTCATTGTCTACTGCTAACTCCCAGTATTTATTAAGCATAGGTGTTGTACCTAAAATAAAGTCTAAAAGGCAAAATGTTACTTTGAAACACCTAGTCGTCTATTTGAGCTGCTCCTTATAAGTAACTTACCTACAATATGCCTTCAAGAAGTTTCATTTTGTCTCCAAGTTTTATGATTTCAGTATTGAGACTTATCAAGTCGTTGAACGGAGCCCGTACTAAACTTTGGTTTTTTGAACATAAATTTGGAATCTAAGTAAGTTTGATATGTAAAAAAAAATATTTTGACACAAACGTCTTTTAGCATTCCTCTTTTGTAAAGTTGGTGGTTCATCTGCAGTTTCCGTTTTTTTAATGTCACATTTAGTAAGTTTGTTACAAAGCATGCAAGTTGTTTCCTGCTCACTTTGAGGTTTCCAGTTTCAGGGTTCGTAACAACGAGTTCTGAAAGATTTTGCAGTACCAGTACCGTCTTTTTAAGTTTTTCAATGAAATATACAGAAATAACTTTGGCAAGCGCTGATCCACCCGACACCATCTCTCCATCTCTTTGTATGACGGTAGTTCTGTTACTACAGCTATAAATTTTGTTACAGGTACATTGCAGTTCAGTTCGTAGATACAAGGTGCGTTTCCAAGAGACCTCCTTAGCCGGGCCCAGCGTGACGTCAGACCCCGTCCCTTGCTGGAGAGAGCACTCCGATGAACACAAGATGAAGTCAGCGAAGAGCTGTGAGGTGTTCACGTTACAGTCGCCACGGGATTATTACTAATTACAGAATCGATTCAATTGTGAAATCTGGCGAGGTATTCCAGACGTACAATATGATATCGTACGCAAAAGTACGATAGCTAGCAACAATATTTTAAAAGAATACACCATTTTGCGACAGCTTGCTCCAACCATTTCAACACTTGCTCCTGCATCAACTGCAAATACAGAATTATGTTGAAGCTAACATTCATAAGTTGACGAGGTTTTCTGTTTTTAAGGCTGACTGATAATTTTTACAGTATTTTTTTTAAATCTCGCATGATGGTTTTAGGACTTTGGTACGATAATTCTCTCACGCTCGCAAGGCGCCCTTGCATCTGGCTACGAACTTATCAGTAAGCTTAAAATAAAAGGATTAGCTTGTGCATTTTCATTTCCGTGGAAGCGCACTTATCGTTGCGTAAGTTGTATGCACTGGCATGCCTGTGGAGCACTTACGAGTAGTTAAGAGCCTTTTATTTAGTGTTTGGTTTTCCTTGCTCCCAATATAATGCTCGAATTTGAATTCTTACCTACATTGAAATATAATGCTCACGGTAAGCTGTACACACGCTGCAAACGCTATACAAATCTTTATTCGTTCATTCGAACCCACTTAGTACACTTTATGTAAAGCATAGTGCGTGGGTTTTTACACTTAAGCTGCATTTACGTTAGGTTGCGGGGCGTTGCATGGTTTGTGGTAGCAATATTGCACGAGTACGTCTTGAGTGAGAAGCGTGGCGCATCCTTTTCACTCAAGTGTACTCAGGACAGTACCGATTATGCATTGTAGTACAGCCTGGGGTCTTACCATGACGTCTTAATGCGATTCAATTCCGAACCAAAGTTGGGCTGCTCGCTGTCAGATCCATACTAGAAGTGTCAAAAATGACGGCTAAAACGTAACATTGAATCGGAATTGAATCTGATTAGGACGTCATGGTAAGGCCCCTGGTCAAGATTACGTGCGACCTTGTGGTCAGGGAGTTCTTTATACAATGTGCGGTTATAACCAACCTTTTTTTTATGGTGTGGGAAATGCGCCTTATGCATCCGGCCCGGTACGGGGTTACCAGGGGTATTTGGGGCTCTCCCGAGGCGTCAGGCATACCCAATAAAAACCACACGGATTCCCAAATTTGGCACTATTGTAGGGCGCTACGGGAGAACAAGCGTGTACCGCGGCCACCCTACGGGCCCACCCCGGGATGGGGCTACCTCACTGCGATACCTGTGCAATGCGGGATTGGGAATTCCCGCCCTCCCCCGCAGGTGCCGCTGGATTTTTTATAGAGGTTTACAACTCACAGGTTGTAACCCCCCTGCCTCAAAGTAGTTTTGTTAACACAGGCAATGTATTAGTATTGTGGCCAAGCTGTTGAGCATTGCAGGCGCGCTGCATAGTAGCGCGACTAGGGACCATGATGAAAATTAGCAGCACGGGCTGCAAAATGTGAATTTGGGAATATACAGGGTAAATAAGGAATTTTATTCAACATCGTTTTAGTTATAAGGAAGTGAGTCATGTACCTACTATCAATGAAATAGATTCTGTGCAATCTGATTACAATACCTAAACGCCATTGTGACGTTACGTTGTATTGACAAGAACAATTATTGTGACGTCTGAGAACGCTCCACCTACGATGGGTCAAGGATCAATTTGTTCGGTCGATAGAATATCAATGTCATCTTTTAGGTCCGTTATTTTTAGGTGTGAGTATAGATGTGTAAAATTATTCATAAGATATTGCCGTAAGGATGTGCATAAGTGAAAAACTGCGTTTGGTTCAGTTAAGTAGACGGTATCGATTAAAAGTCTAGTTCAGTGCGGGTAGGAACCCTAATTATAAGTACAGTTAACCGAAGTAAGAGAGCAGTGAGTCAATAAAATCATCGGTTATTATGATTGGTTTAACTTAAAATGCGCAAGGATTCGTTGTTCTAAGAATGCTCAATTATTCTTGTTAAATGTAAGTCTATATAATTCATTCCAATCCATTTTAACGCTTTTGTAAACAAACAAGCCCCCCCCCCCCCCCAATTTCACATAAAATTTAAATAACAATAATCATAGTACAAAATTGTCAAGTTTGATCCTTCAACATTCCGGTGCATGTGATGCTAATTGCATACAGTGAGTGATTGTGTGGGGATTCCGATGTAATTGGTTTGTTTACAGAGGCGTTAAAGTGGATTTGAATAGAGAATAATTATGTGTATACAATTAAGAATATAGCCAAAAGGCAATCGCTGCCAACCCAACAACAGGATGATTTGCCGGGCATGATAGGCATTGAAAATATGATCAGAAATTTGAACTTAGCAAAGAGATGCGTACAAAGCGCCGAACCAGACAACGAAGTTTTGAACAGGAAATTTCTTCAAAGGCGTATTGCGAATGAAATATTACATAAGTACCTACTTTTAAAGTAGTTTTTTTATGTGAATATCTAAGGAAGCTGCTGTATTTTGTTCATTATCGATTAATGGACTAATGGTTAAATAACAATTTAAGCCGAAACTAATATTAAATCAAAACTATCGAATGTGTTGTGATTTGTAAATAATGGAATAAAATAATAAATAATATTTTAATGAAATAAACTTTAATCAAGTTTCAGGTATTTTTTTTTGCTCCCGAGTTAAAATGTTTATATATAGATTTAAAGAACATTACTCACGAGAGTTCAAATAATACTGTTATCTAGGAAAATACCCATTCATTTGGCTTTCAAACGCGCGTAGAAATTACGAGACGTTAGGAGTCTAACCTTGCCTTTGAGACCTGTACCCGTCTTTGACATTAATACCTACTTTTACCTACATCCCCATATATAAATGGTATGTAATGAAATGTAAAACAATATGAGCACATGTCTCTATTTACTTATCAGCCATTAAATGATGTTTGTCTTATTTATTAAATATTTATCCAAATGAACTAAACTAAAACTAAAATAAATCTAAAAAGGAGGTCCCCCGTGGCACAGAACCAAAGATGTCGGTAGCACTTCCTCGCTGTATCGAAAAATTTACAATAAACTGTTTTGTTAATAAAAATTGGTTGAACGTATAATTAATTTTGTAGTTTGATAATGGTTTTAAAATTTCTACATAGCACTTTCGCCTTAGATAGTAGACTATTATTTAATTTTATGCAGTTGGTAAAAGCATACATAGACTGAAAATATTGGTACCTCGGCAATCTTCGTTTTTCTTATTACTGACGTCTAATC
This sequence comes from Pandemis corylana, assembly GCA_949127965.1. Taxonomy (NCBI): domain Eukaryota; kingdom Metazoa; phylum Arthropoda; class Insecta; order Lepidoptera; family Tortricidae; genus Pandemis; species Pandemis corylana. Next base: position 5,510,344 of record OX421866.1, on the reverse strand, counting down.
ATAACGCCGGATAAAATTGGGGCAAGCGAATCTGAATGCTTTGCGTCGGAAAATGTTATCTGATTTACAAATGGAGCCTGCAGCGGGTAGGCTTTTGGGCGGCGATAATATCTCCGCAAACGAATTCAATTAAAATCCTTGCCCACCGTAGATTATTCTAACTGTGAATGTAGAGTGTAACTAAACTAAAAATGCACATGTATGAACATCAGCAAGGACAGGAAACTCTGATACACGACACAAGCTGCATATAAGTTATACGCTTATATGTAAATAATCCGCCTTGGGTACTACACACCGAATAGATATTTACCTGTTTTTGCGTCCCATACGCCATACGCAGTGTTCTTTCCTGCACCATGTGGTCACTGCCCACCGGCCGGTGAGCTATTGCTTTGTCTCACACTTTTATGTTGCGTGCAATGTTTAAAGTTCCTTTGCTGTTTTACTGTAGTGAAGCAATCATCTTTTTATTTTGTAATTTGGTTAATTTCATTTTTAATTGTACGTCTTTTCTAACTTTAAGTCACATGTTGTTATTTCACTTCACTTCCTTTCTTTCTATTCTATCTTTTTTTTTTTTTTCTGTTCATTGTGATGTGGTTGTCTATGCCTGTTTTGTTTATTTATTTTTTTAAAGGTAAAGAAAGGGCTTTGTGCCCGGGCAACCACATCCAATTATATTTTATTATGTTTAATGTTTAGTGTCTATTTCTCACCGTTTTATTTATTTATTTAATGTAATCACCCTATGGTCCCAACGGAAGACCAGCGCTGGCTGTAAGGCCAGCAAATGCTGAGTTGGGACCATTTTGTGACAATTTATTTCTTGTGATAATTTATTTTGTTTATATATTTTATTTGATTGTGATTGTCAAGAATAAACTTTTTTTCTTCTTTCTTTCTTTCTTTCTTTAGAGTATGTTAACTTTCCTTTGTTCTGCAGAGTAATAACTATAATAACAATGTAGGAAGGTACATTGGTACATTGTTAAACCGCATAAATTGTATGCAACTTATGGTTTTGAAATACAGTGCAAGCAGAATTGTACTGTATACATATCTTTATGGGAACAAAAACGCTTCACACATTTCCCACAAAACACCTAAATGTGCTTTCCTTTTCTTTCACGCAGTGCAATATCATTAAAATCATTACCTACTGCATTTTATTATGATAAAAATGCCTATTTAAAAATTGTTGCTAAACCCAATTCAAAGAGAACTAAAAAGCAAATATAACTGAAATCTATATAATTCACCAAAATAATATTATTGTGGACTTTGATTACATTGACACGACAACACTAGCGGACGACGGGCGATATTTTTACATAAGCGATCGATATCCTAAAGCACCGGGGGAAGGGATATAGAAGGGATGAAGGTTAATAGTGTCAAGATGTAAATGATTAATGGATATCTCTCTATATTAAATTCATAATGAATTTAAGTAGTAAATGGATTTATTTATCACATAAATAAGGTAATCCAAGCTAGTATCTTGTTACAGGCAAGTGTCCTTGTTATTTTTGCAACATTATTAGGAACAAGAGACGAGCGCAAAGGCAAACTCATCTATAAACATTCCAAATACACACACGACCAATTAAGAGCATCGTTTCTAAGGCAACGTGCTTGTTGCCACTTAAGTAAAAGACTATGTTTGAGTGTGTTTTATAGCAATATTCACGAGTGATACCTAAATAAAGATTTAATTAATAGTTCAGTCAATAGATCATCGTTGGCAGGTAGGTAAACAAACCCTTATGTCAGGAAATAGCTGATCATTAGGTACTACATCTTCGGCACTTCCACGTGTCGTGCCCAGTTTTAGAATAGGACCCACCCAACTGTTTCAAAGAATGTTGTAGAAGGCGACTGGGGGAACTTGCCAACTATGATTTCCACATTACAACTCTACTGTGGAAGGCAAGCGTATCCACCGCAATATTTTCCCAAGAAGGCATCATAAGGGTCTAGATCCTTAACGAGGATCATGGCTACTCTGTCACAAGGTTTAGCGACTAAAATGTAGAAGGTTTTCCACCACGGCTTGAAGGGGACGACCGCTGTGTATACGTCAAACATTATACAGCACACGTCTACGCATTACTCACACTAATGTAAAAATTTGGTCAACGGCCTTACTATGACGTCTTAATCCGATTCAGTTTATTTACATACATACATACGTACACAAATCACATCTTTATCCCTTACGGGGTAGACAGAGCCTAAGGTAACAAGACCTAAAGGCCAAGTTTAGCATGATGGTGGGCGTATAGGTGGAAAGGAGAATCAAAATAGTGATGGGTTTCTAGGTTGTTCAGTTTATTTGTTTACCTATTTATTTATTTAATTGGGGTGTTCTACAGGCGTTACAATCATACTTATTCTAGTTTACAATGCGAGTCTTAAGGCCAATAACAGAACTCCCTAAGTGGTACAATCATATGCCTGGGTGGGAAAATATAATTTGAAACAACGTACATATTCAGAAAAGGGAAAGTAAATAAAAAAAATAAAACATGCAAACGCGTGTGTGTCGTGCATGTGTGTGTGTGTGTGTGTGTGTGTGTGTGTGTGTGTGTGTGTGTGTGTGTGTGTGTGTGTGTGTGTGTGTGTGTGTGTGTGTGTGTGTGTGTTTAGGTTCGCTCGCTGTCAGATCCAAAAGTGACAGCTAAAAACTGAACTGGGGGGTTATCGTGACGTCTCAATGCGAATCAATTCCGATTCAGTTTAGGTTCACTCGCTGTCAGATCCATACTATGATACTTGAACTAAGTCGGGATTGAATCGCATTAAGACGTCATGGGAAGGCCCCAGATGCATAAGTACCAAAACTCACCAGTTATCCGTCATACAAGTGTATAATCATAGCGTTTATCAAGTACTTTTGGCAGAGAGAAAGCGCGTGGTACTTGTTCTGTTCATAAGTACTTTTGGTGTACCTATGCTACCTCAAGGTTTTCTATCTTAAACCTATTGGGTTTATAAAATAGAGCTCAGGACACTTTTGTGCAATTCCAGATTCATTTAAACTGTTTTCGGGACTCACACCATCTCCTCTGTCCACTAAAATAAAAGAGAATCAGGACACTAGATTCCAAGCAGCTTCGGGTGGTCGAAGGATCGTCATGAAATGGGAGTCACGCTGCGACGCTGTCGACTTGGTGGACAAAGAGGAATTGTACGAATGTGGAAAATATTTCAAGACAATTTTATTAAAACTGAAAGCGTATTGTGGAAATTGTGCGAAAGTGTAGGAAGAAAAAGTACACAATGAACTTTCCTTTTAGTAAGTCTACTTAGACAAGAAAGTCCTAATCACTGACCCTGACATTCTGGCTTCAAATAAATCTAGTTAATAGATTGCCGATCAAGACAGTTCTACTAGAGGTTAAGCCATAAAGTGTAACCGCGTCTCAGCGAGGTCTCCACTTAAGTCCTTAAGGTCAAGAAAAAGCTTGGATTTCTTCCAGTAACACTTTATACCAATCTGGAGCAAGGTACTTAAAAGTTAGAATTGAACGTTGGGGATTTACCACTGTAAGTACGAGGGGTTATTATGAAAACTAAAACGAAAAACTTTATTGCAAATGTTAATGGTAACTTTAACTTTTGCAATATTAGATTAAAAATAAAAAAAATAAACATTAATTCGTTACAAATGTAAGAGTAAGTACAAACTTATAATTATATCGAGCTAATAGTTTAAACTTTTCTGGGGGTGAGTGTGCCTAAAAACTATGGAATAGATTTTGATAAATGACAAAAAATATAGTTGCTAAATGAATTATAAATTACAATAAAAAAATTGACCAAAATGTAAAGTTTCAATGTGTAGGTACAAAACTGTGGTTTTATTTACCTGTTCCTTTTAACAAATTATTTTCATACAGGCTTTCTTTTTCATTAGAACAACGATTCTAAAAAAATCTCCTTTATGTTTCTTTCTAAATCTTGTTAAATGACATACTTTATGTTGTTTTTAGTGACAGATATCGAATAAATGTGTATCTTTTTTGTGTCGTTCTTATTTCGTTCATGATTGCAGTAAGGGTGTGTCACGCATTAAATAAGTAGAGGTATCTTGAGTAGGGTGCCCTTAGTATTTTTTCGTAAAGCTCGTATTAAAATAAAAAATATTTGGCGAATACCACGCATTTTTTCCGAAATAAAACAGCTTTTTGTATCCATGTTTATTAAAACACTTACAATAATTTTAGTCAAACCTACATTCTAGTACAGTTCAATAACAGTGTCTTACGAAAAAATAAAATAAATTATTAAAGTACTCATAATTAACTTAATGAAATTGACGCTTGAATAATCCCTGACAAATTTCAGGAATATGTAATTGCTTAAAGTTCAATTACTCCGAATTTTAATTTATTAAGGCACTGAAGCGGATTACTCACGTATTAAAAATATCGGTGAGACGTTCGACAAAATCATGATGGCAATATATTATGCGTGTAGATTTACTTGATACCTACGTGAGTAATCTCGTTTAGTCTGAGTCTCACGATCAAAACTGAGAGCTAAAATTTTTATCATTGTCGAGTAAAAATATTTTAGCATCAATTTAAATAAAATTTAGCTACTTATCGAAAATAATAATTGTTAGTTTTGATCGCTGTCTTGAGCTTCGCTCTCATGTAGGTCTATACCTAATTATGCCTACAAATATTTATGTCCTTGACTATTCAAGGGCATAAATATTTGTTTACCAAGACGTCAAAAACATGTATACACCTTTATGCGTCAAACAATCAGGTCGGTGACACAGTCATGTATTTGACATATTTATGCCCTCGACCGTACATATATCCTTAGGTTGGCACTAAATATTATTGTTTAAAATAAAATCTGTTAACAGTTTTAATGACTAGGACAGACTAGTTTTGAGATTTTATTTAAATATTAGGTTAATTAACTCTTAAAAATATAAATGTTCATCCGTCCAACATAACGGTTACCGGGAGAACATAATACTTTACAATAAAATTATCATCTAAAGTTAAGTAACCACACACTTAGTTCATAATTTACAAGAATTTATTAAAATAGATGTTGCGAATAATAAGTGAGCGTAACCTTTTTAACTGACGAAGAAAACGGTGGAGGTTCTCAATTCTATTATAACTATAATCCAAATTGTAAGTAGATTTTGATTGTGCTAGAAGTGCATTTTGTAAGTGGGTGTGTTTTGTGAACTACAGTGACTACTGGCTATTGATTGGGTCAAAGTTCAATTCTATGAAGAAAAATAACGAACACACTTTCTGAAATTTCTATAGGTAATGTACCCGTGACTTTTGTTCGTCAGTGTTTAAATAAATTATGAGCCTCTTGGCTTGGTTTCATTACTCGCACATTTAGATGAAGTTTATAATGGGTGATTAATAGTTTAGACTAGACGAAAAGTGGATTACAACGTAAGTAGGCTTAAATTTGTTAAATTCAGCGTAGGATCTCGAAATTTGGTCGTTTCTTTTACTAAAAAAAACAAATACGTTTTTTGATACTGTGCAAAAAGAAAAGGCCAATACAATTTTATAAGGGTCCCTTCTTTTCAATCATCTTTTGTCGATGTAACCTAAATTCTTCCCAAATTATCAATAACATATAGCACGGTTTCATTTTCAAGAAAAACCAACTGTTATATACATATTACTTATCATTTTATATACATCAAACATCAAATTGTATTCATATCGCTCTACTTCTATAGTAAGGTTATTTAGGTATCTTAGCGCAAACTTCTCTAACTATTTAAGGCACATTATGTATCAAATGAACTGATCTGTGTGTGATGAATGAAATTTTTAGTTTTATACACGGTCACTTACAATCAGTAACAGGAACCATTTTTTCTTTCTCAATAATCGATGGCAATTACATTTTAATTAGAAAGTTTGTAAAACAAATACGATGTTAAGAATCCTTTTTTAATTAAGGATTTTGATACAATAAGACTACGTAATGTATCACTTTGTAATTAATTAAATAATTCAGGAACGAATTAATTACTTTTACACACGCCGAGTTTAATTTTACCCAGATAGTAAGATAAATTGGTTCCTGTATACTAATTTGAAGTTACCATGTAGATTGCGTTCTTGTGACTTCTTGTTTTAAACGACTGTTAAAATGATTCCATACGATTAAATAAATCAAATTATTTACAATTTCACTGGTAAAAATTAGCTAAGAATGCCCAGTGATTAAACCTATGGCCTCGTAGCACAAAATCGTAACTTTGAACCTGAACTGGCACCTCTGAGTTTTTGGAATTGATGTGCAAAATTTCATTTAAAATTTGCTACTGCTTTGCAGTGAAGGTAAACATCGCGAGGCAATCAGCACAAACCTGCAAAAATACAGTTTCTTACGAAAATATGTTTGTAATTATGTACTGTTTGCACGCCTTGTAACTTTTCCTTATGGTCTACTGAGGCATGGGCGAGACTGATCTTCTGGCTTGCATTGCTTTGTTGTCGCAGTACGTCTTTATATCGTCTATGGACATCATGAGGAATACTGGCACGTCGTCGTCGCGTTTCTGAAACAAGAAGGAATAGATTTGAACTTTCATGACTTACGTTTAATACCTGCTATATAGCAGCGTTGCGCTGCTGTTTTCCAACGTGGGGTGTGGACACCCCTTGAAATTATTGGCACATGAGAAATTCTGTCTTAGCCCCCTAGGCTGGCTACGCAATTGTAATGCTTCTTCTTCTTCTTCTTCTTATTTGTGGCTTATCAAGTCGTTATAGCGACGAGAACTTCGCCAATGTCAACGTAACAAAAATATAATTAAAAAATCTTGTGACAAAATGTCGGCAACGTCGTACGGTAATGGTCAAAGACCCCCTCCCCCCTGTCGGGCTCTTAGCCAACGGTCAATGATGTCCCTCAGAAACTGACAGGAAATCATTAGCCGATGCCCAGGGTGCACCGGACCAAGCACTGCTCTTCCCCTTGGACGAATCCAAAAACGAACTGCAGGTCTTGACCACACGTGGAGGTAACCCTACTCAGACCCCAATTGCTTTACTCGGCTGTTCAAGTGTTCGGACGTCCGCGTGTTGTGTGCTCATTTTAGCACCATCAGGTGACAAATCTCTTCCATGCAGGTCTGGGAGTAAAGAAATAACATAGAATGTACCAGTTGCTTCTCTTCCCGCGCAAATGGTAAAAGCCCATCGAGGGAATCGGTGAAAATCTTAGGAATCATGTTATAGGCGATGCGGCTGGCAACCCATCACTATTTTGATTGCCCTTTTCACCTATACGCCCACAATAATGCTAAATGTGGCCTTTAGGTCTTGTTACCTTGGGCTTTGTCTACCCCGTAAGGGATAAAGACGTGATTTATTGTTGTATATAGGTGACAAATGGTTCGTTTGCCACCTTATTTCATAAAAAAAATACGGCGAAGCTTCATTGCGTTTTACTAATGTGTATTTTTGCTACTGTTTTCTGTATGATCTGATATTGATTACGATCTGATATTGATCTGGTCTGATATTGATTATGTACGTGAAGCCAAATAGGAATACATCTGATTCTATATAATGCCTGTGTTTAAACGGGTCAAGTTATGACTGTCATTGTACAGCGATCATTTCTTGGCCTAGGTTTTTTTAAAGAATCACAAGACAAGTGTCACAGTTCAACCAGGAGAACAATGACATAATGTAGATCGTTTGATTTCACAGTTAATGGAATACTGACTCACCCCATCTGTGCATTGAGGATTTTCATCTTAGGTATACGCGATGCGGCTAGTAACCCATCACTATTCTGATTCCCCTTTCTACTTACGCCCACAATCACGCTAGACGTGACTTTTAGGTCTTGTTACCATAGGCTCTGTCTACCTCGTAAGGATATGATTACTAGGTATATATGTATGCATGAAATAGTTACTGGTGTTGGAATTGCAATATCTTTAAAAGGTTCCTTAGTGGGTTAATGATTCAATCGGTTAATTTACCTTCATTACTTATGCTATAAGATTTTCTCTCAATCTTTAATAAATAATTAGTCCACGAATATCAAAGGTGAACGAAATCGCCGATAATTACGTTTTGAATTGCCAGAAGGCAAATACAATTTTTAAGATGGTAACTGGATAATAAGATATCTTTTTTAGTATAAGCTAGACAAAGTCTACAATTATCTTACGTGATCAGTGAATAGGTACGTAAAATCATGAAAAAGTTTTCGTATATTTCCAGAACAACAAAATTATGTTTTATGGTATTTATTACACACACACACAAATCACGTCTATATCCCTTACGGGGTAGACAGAGCCTGAGGTAACAAGACCTAAAGCACAGTATATATATAAGCTAAAGCAGTAAGGAAACTACGAACAAATCGGTTTAAACGAAACACGCACACAGGCGCGCGCTTTACACGGCCCCTAAGCGGACCTGAGCCTGAGCGGAGTGGACGAGATCCGCTTAGGGGCCGTGTAAAGCGCGCGCCTGTGTGCGTGTTTCGTTTCAACCGATTTGTTCGTAGTTTCCTTACTGCTTTAGCTTATATATATACTGTGCCTAAAGGCTACGTTTAGCATGTTTGTAGGCGTATTTATTACAGCAATTTTATTTTTTTCGTTCGGCGGCTCTAAGAACAAATTAAAATATTAATCGTTTTATATAAAAGTAATTTTATTAAGTTGAGACTAATTAAATTACCAAAGGTTGCTCGGGGCACCGTCTGCACAGAATTTGCTTATCACTACCCGCGGGAATTATACGATTTTCCGGTATAAAACTATCAAATGTCCTTCCCGGGACTGGAACTAAACGTACTCTCCCAAATTTCATTAAAATCGTCGTTAAACTCGTTTAGTAGTTTAGGCGTGAAAGCGTTACAGACAGTCAGGGTTACTTTCGCATTTATAATTGTAGTAGGGATTAGTTAGGATTAACATGTCTCACGGTCTCAGTGAACAATAATAATTCACGTAAAATTTATATTGTCGTTATGGGCTTATTCCTAGTAGCAAATAAATAATATTCAACAACTAAATATATGAACGTGAGACAAAGACAGGAATAAGGCCAAGTGCGAGTTGGACCCGCGCGCGAAAGGTTCCGTACCATTATCTATAAATATCAATAACCAGTGTAAGCAGAGCCCTACTCCAAGGCAAAATGTTCGCAGCGCAGGATCACTTTATATTGGTCCGTGAGATATACAGACATATTATGTTATTCTGGTTTTTAGTATTTGTTGTTATGGCGGTAACAGAAATACATCATCTGTGAAAATTTCAACTGTCTAGCTATCACGGCTCATCAGATACAGCTTGGTGACAGACGGACAGATGGACGGACGGACGGAGAGCAAAGCCTTAGTAATAAGGTCTCGTAGGGGTACGTATCCCTAAAAAAAGGTAGACAAATTATTGTTTATATTTTCTTAAACAATTAATGAACTGTTAACTAACATTGGACTGACAATGTACAACATCTAATGGACATTCGATTCGAAAACGACACGTGTCTCGATAATAAAAGTTGATGAAGGTATTATTATACTCAAACGCTGTTTTATCTCAACACAATACCGCCTCAATAAAATTAACCGACCGTTCAATATGCCGTGCACTATCCTCCATGCAATCTTTATTGTTAACTCAGTTACTGTGACATAACAGGGATAGCTACGGAAAACAGAATTACCGGCCACCGTAAAGCTCAAGAGAATACATTTTTACCCCACCTAAAGGTCTAATGTACTTTAATTTTTAGCTAGTTTTAAGTTAGTTTTAGTTCAGAATTGTATTCATACTTTTACATACATATATCATGTCTTTATCCCTTACGGGGTAGAGAACCTGAGGCAACAAAACCTTAAGGCCACGTTTAGCATGATTAAGGGCGTATAGGTGGAAGGGGAAATCAAAATAGTGATGGGTTGCTAGCTGCATCGCCTATAACATGATTTCCCTCGGTGGGCTTTTATCATCTGCGCAGAGAAGCGAATTCTATGTTTTTTCTTTACTCCCAGACCAGTATGTAAGAATTTTCTTTTTGGAATTACTTTCTTGTTATCTCATTGTCAGATTAAGATGCAAGTGTTGTCGTAAAAAGTGGAATAAAACGACACACAAATAAACAGACAAAGGTACCCCGTCAATAGTAAAATGCCAAAGTCGCTTGGCGTGACTACTGACTACCTTGTTGAGGATTACTATTTATAAGGAGCATTGGCCTCGCTAGGTGACTTGTTTGACAGTAACCGAATAGCGGTGTTTGCTATCCTATTATAAAGTTTTGAAACACCTGACATCTATGCTAATGTTCGTCGCGGAATAGTCCAGGACATTAATGTGTCGCCAACCCTTCTCAATTAGAGGAAATAAAAGGAAGAAATAGTGACAATATATATATACATATATATATATATATATATATATGTTTTCTTATATTTTTTGAACAAAAAATTCTGCTGCTGTTATTATAGGGTTATTATAGTTAGGTTATTATAGGGGCCACATTGCCTCCCTTGACAATTGACAACTTGAACGGTATATTTCTCTCTAGCAAGTATTATCTCACGAAAGCCCTCTACACTTTCGTGGTATCTCCAACATGTTCAGGACACCGCATAAAAAGAACGAGGGTGAAAAATCACCATCCAAATCGTCACCCGACGAAGCGACTACCGTGAACGTAAGGGTCAGTATAGGAGAATGGGAAGCCGCAAACACCAGCTCCACGCCGGGGGGGACAATTCCGACAACGCAGGCAGGCACTGCGAAGGAAAATCCAAGGACGATATTGTCTCAAGACAAAGTACAGGCAACCAAAACAACCTCACGAAGGGCATCCTTTGACACACAGAGCCCGAAGAAGCAGTACAAGGATCGCCTGGCGGAGGCAAGATCGTGCCTAGAAAAGGGCAAGCTCCATATGAACGCATCCCGAAACACAAAGGGAGAAATAAAAAATGTTGTAATGGCGGCGATGGACCGGCTGTACCAGCTGGTAAAGGAGTCTGAACTTGCCATTAAATCAAATCAAAAATCACCGAGGGTGAGTAACAGCCAAAGTGAAAAGCCGAATAACAGCAATCCCGACTCGACATTCACTGTCGGAGCCACTGACACGATCTTGACCACCAAAATCGAGGAACATAAAAAATTACTCATGGAAAACAATAAGATAATGAGTGAACTAAAGGAGTCACTCGAAATACAGAGAGCGAAAATGGAGCAAACAAGCGCAGGAGAGACTGCGACCAAGAGCGAAAAACCACAACGTAACACGCTGCACTCTGTGGTAATAACATCCAAGGATGAGACCGAGTCTGGTGAAGAAGTGCTCGATAAGATCAGAAAGGCAGTCGACGCAAAAGAGGGATGGGTGAAAGTCGAGAGGGTCAGGAAAGCAAAAGATCGAAAGATAGTTATGGGCTTCGGAACCAAAGAAGAAAGAAATAAAGTCAAAGATAGACTAGAAAGGGAAGGTGTAGATCTCAGGGTTGAGGAGGTGAGGAACAAGAACCCGCTTTTGATCCTCAAAAACGTCCTCCAGGTGAACACCGACGACGAAGTTCTTAGAGCCTTGAGAAATCAGAACCGGCCTGTTTTTCACGGCCTCAACGAGGGGGAGAATGCGCTGGAGATTAAGTATAGGAGAAAGACCAGAAATCCACACACATGTCACATTGTGGTCAGTGTCTCGCCAACCGTCTGGCGTAGAGTGTTGGACACTGGTAAGGTACATATTGATCTCCAGCGCATCAGAGTCGAAGACCAGACACCGCTGGTGCAGTGCACTCGCTGTTTGGGCTATGGACACGGCAGACGTTTCTGCGGGGAGCCGGCGGACCTTTGCAGCCACTGTGGGGGCCCCCACTTGAAGAGCGGGTGCCCTGACTTCCTTGCGGACGTGCCGCCGGCCTGTAGAAACTGCCAAAAGGCTAAGCTGGATAAGATCGAACATAATGCCTTTAGCCACGACTGCCCAACCCGCAGGAAATGGGACACCCTGGCGAGAGCGTCCATAGCATATTGCTAAGGGCACCCAGACGGACAAAAAAGGATATAAAATAGTGCAAGCTAACCTTCAACGTAGCAAGCTCGCGACCAATGAGCTACTCATAGAGGCAAAAAAGCGCGGAGTCGCCTTGGCGCTCCTTCAGGAACCATATGTGGGAGCGGAAAAAGTAATGAGGAGTCAAAGGGGTGTCAGAATTTTTCAGAACACTGGTGCAAATGATGGGCACGTTAAAGCTGCGATAGCGGTCTTCAATCAGGACCTGGACGTGGTCCAGTATCCCAAGCTCACCACAAATACTACCGTAGTGGTGGGTATCCGCACCAGTGCCTGGGAAGTCACGCTTGTCTCCCTCTATTTTGAAAACCCAGGCCATAATCACCCAATGGGACCGGACCTAGAACACCTAGCCAAGATAGACCGAACAGTCGAGTCCAAAAAGTGGCTCGTTGGAGGCGACGTTAATGCCAAGAGTAGTTGGTGGGGCAGTCCAATAAATGACCACAGAGGTGAAGAGTTAGCCGGTGTACTCGATGAACTAAACCTGGTCATACTAAATAGAGGGGAAATTCCTACCTTCGACACCATCCGAGGAGGGAGGCGCTTCCAGAGTTTCGTCGACATAACAGCTTGTTCGGCGGACATCCAAGATCTGATAGATGATTGGAAGGTCGATGAAGGCCTCACGAGTTCGGACCACAACGGTATAGTATTCACCATTAGACTTAAAAAATCTAAAGGCATTGGAGTCAACAGAACCACTAGAATTTACAACACAAAAAAGGCGGATTGGATTGGGTTTCGTGAGAAACTCAGCCAATCAATGCTCCATAACCAATTCACCACAGGAGAAATAGAAAAAATAACAAACCCAGACGACATCGAAACAGCCACTCAGAATCTTATCAAATCAATAGCAGAAGCCTGCGACGACTCCATGCCAACAAAAAAGCGAAAAGAGGAACTATCCCTGCCGTGGTGGTCCAAAAAACTCGCTGAGCTAAAGAAGAAAGTCGCTACCAAGAAGCGAAGGATCAGATGCGCCGCCCCAATACGGAGGTCGAAGGTCGTCGAAGAGTACCTGATACAAAAAGAGGAGTATGAATCAGAAGCAGCTAAATCACAGATAGAAAGCTGGAAGGAGTTCTGCGGCAAACAGGACAGAGAGGGTGTTTGGGAGGGTATCTATCGGGTCATAAGGAGGACCGCACGAAGGGAAGAGGACCTGCCGTTGGAGAAAAATGGAGTGACACTTGACGCAAAAGGATCGGTTAAATTACTAGCGGAAACCTTTTACCCGGAGGACCTCATTACCAGCGACAATCCTCACCACAGCGAAACCAGAAGGAAAGCGGATCTAGTGAATGCTGGAGACCAATATGGAACTTGCGATCCTCCATTCACTATGGCAGAACTGATGGCAGCTAGCGAGTCTTTCAACCCGAAGAAAGCCCCAGGAGCAGACGGCTTTACGGCCGATATATGCTCGCACGCTATAAGAGGGAACCCCGAGCTCTTCTTAAAATTCCTGAACAAGTGCCTGGCAAATCACTATTTCCCGAAGGCCTGGAAAAGGGCCACCGTAGTGATTCTGAGGAAACCGGGAAAGGATAGTTACACAAATCCAAAGTCTCATAGGCCAATAGGATTGCTATCAATACTGGGTAAGACCTATGAGAAGATGTTGGTGGCCCGCCTCAGATTTCACTTGTTGCCAAGGATGAGCACCCGCCAGTTTGGATTTATGCCCCAAAGGAGCACCGAGGACTCCCTCTATAACTTAATGCAATACATTCGAAAAAAGCTAGAACAAAAGAAAATAGTCACACTAATATCATTGGATATAGAGGGAGCCTTCGATAGTGCCTGGTGGCCAGCAATAAGAGTCCGACTGGCGGATGAGGAGTGTCCCGTGAATCTGAGGAGGACCATTGACAGCTATCTCAATAACAGGGAGGTGGCAGTAAGGTATGCGGGTGAAGAGTACGTCACAACCACTAACAAAGGCTGTGTCCAGGGTTCCATTGGGGGACCGATACTTTGGAATCTCTTGCTGGACCCCCTTCTAAAAAGTCTGGAAAAGAGAGGGGATTTTTGCCAAGCCTTTGCAGATGACGTCATTCTGGCTTTTGACGGATCAACGGCAATGGAGATCGAGAGACGAGCAAATGCTGCTCTCGAACATGTGCAGTCGTGGGGTGTCGAAAATAAGCTTCAGTTCGCTCCGCAAAAAACAAATGCGATGACTATCACCCGGAAATTAAAATACGACAACCCGCGACTGAGCATGGGAGGACTCGGAGTTGCCGAGACTAGCGAGATCAAACTGTTGGGAGTGACCATAGATCACAAACTAACGTTTAATACCCACGTCAAAAACATATGTCGCAAGGCAACCGGCGTGTTCAAACAGTTGGCTAGAGCAGCAGGAGTGAGCTGGGGACTCCAACCGGAGGTTATAAAAATAATTTATGTGACGACCATCGAGCCAATACTGCTGTACGCCGCTAGTGCCTGGGCACCGGCTGCCGAGAAGTTAATGGTGACTAAACAGTTTGGGGTAGTACAACGAGGAGTAGCGCAAAAGTTGTGCAAGGCATACCGCACGGTCTCGTTAAATTCTGCCTTGCTATTGGCCGGTATACTCCCACTCGACCTCCGAGTCCGTGAGGCGGCCTCGTTATACAAGGCTAAGAGGGGAGGTCCCTGGCCGGAGCTGGGAGATGTGGAAGTTGAGCGGATGGCTCCAGCAATCAAGGCCCCTCATCCAGCAGACCGCGCCAGCCTGGAGCTCATAAGCTTGGTAGACCAAGAACAGGTGCAACGACATAGCGGATATGATATCCGTATATTTACAGACGGGAGCAAGATTGGGGGCAAGGTCGGAGCCGCGTTATCCGTATGGAATGGCGAAACCGAAATCAAATCCCTCAAGCTTGCTCTATCAAAATACTGCACAGTCTACCAGGCCGAGCTCCTGGCAATATGCAAGGCGACTAGGGTGATCCTCGAGAATGGAGCGTCCTCTTTCGGAGTCTACAGTGACTCAATGGCGGCCCTCCAGACTGTCATCAACCATAGTTGTCTCCACCCCTTAGCTGTGGAAGCCCGAGATAACATTAGGGCTGTATCTCTCCAGAACAAATCTGTGACCTTGTTTTGGATAAAGGCTCACGCGGGGTTGGAAGGCAACGAAAGAGCAGATAACTTAGCTAAGGAGGCCGCCATAAAATCCAAGAAGAGACCAGACTACGACCTGTGCCCGATATCATACGTCAAGCGTTGCATTCGAATGGCAACGCTTGACGAATGGAACCGACGATACACAACAGCCACTACCTCTTCAGTCACAAAAATGTTTTTCCCGGACGCCGTGGAGGCGTACCGGCTGGTGCGCAAGATGATACCAAATGGCATTACAACCCAAATAATGACAGGGCACGGTGGGTTCTCCGAATACTTGAAACGTTTCAAGTGCAAGGAGAACTCATCGTGCATTTGCGAGCCTGGGGTGGAAGAAACGGTATCACACTTGTTGTTTGAGTGCCCGGTGCATGCGATGGAGCGCCTCGAAATAGAAAACAAATTAAACATAAAAATAACAGCTGAGAACGTACATGAAATAATTAGAGGTAATGATAGAGAGAAATATATAAAGTTCATGGTTAAAATAGCAAATAAGGTAGTTTATAGAAATAAAACTAGATAAGAAAATATGCTGTCAAAATATATTGCATTATATTTTAGAGATAAGCATAACATAAAAATGTTAGTATATAAGTACAATCAAGGTAACAAATGTATATAATCATGAAAAGTAGCAAATAATTGTCAAAATGTAATGTAACTAGGTAACAAATGCTAAGATGGAAATTAAAACCTGGCTCACCCCCCCTTTATTCACCCGAAATAAAAAGAATTGACCAAAAAGCAGATAGATAGATGGGAGTCCCACCCATATAAAGCCACGAAAGATAAGATGGAAGACAGAAAGATAACGTATGAAGCATGAGAGTACGAGAGGCAAAAATGTGAGAACTGGAATTAATGTGTACAGAACAAACAAAACTCCGATCACGTTGGAGATAGAGAGAATAAAAAAAAAAAAAAAAAAAAAAAAAAAAAAAAAAAAAAAAAAAAAAACCCTTCTCAATTACGAATTCTCAACGTGAAACTGTTCATATTTAGGTACTTACGTTTTTAATACGACAAGGATGGCAAACTAGCAAATGGGTCACCTGTCAGTGAGCATTATTATCCATGGACACCGCCAACACTAGAGGATTGCCGATGGGTTGCCAGCCTAGAGGGCTAAGATACTTAGAATATCTCATGTGCCAGTCATTTCATTGACTGTCTTACTCTGCACGCCGGAACAAAGCAGCGCGAGCACTGCGCTGCTTGGCGGCAGAATTAGCGATGCTGGTAACGATCCAGACGAACTCTGAGGTTTTAATTTGTCATAAAATCTGACATTTACTTTCCCAATTTTGTTATTTTAGGAAATTGACATTTATTTTAGGGGCATTACACACACGCACACGCACACAGACACGGAACACTAAAAAGTCCGTTTTAATACACAAATGGCGATTTGAAAAGTAACTGAGCATAAATCTCATTTAAATTCGACGTGTGTTAATTGGATGGTGTATATTGGTTGGTAAAGGTTGGTACGCGTCAAAGAACGACAAGGTAGTAGTTTCAACCTCCATCCCCAGGTCTACATTTTGCTATTTTCTATATGTTTCCATCTCATGAAACCGATAACAATATTTAGATAATGTCTACTCGTGCGATGTGTTCGACGCCCTGTACAGTATTGTTCATTTAAGATCAGTTCGATGCCCTCAGCTACGCATTGTTAATATAACTCAAGAATCAAGTGTCATTGAACGTTTTGAAATCCTCCCTTACCTGGAATAATACTTCTCCCTCGAAGAATGTCAGATGGTGCTTCCTAGTTCGTAAAAGTATGCCCACTAGCTTGTCAGAGATCACGGTGTATATCTGGAACAAACAAAAAGTTGCTAAGAAATCTTTTATATTAAGTAATAATGACGTAAGTTTCTCCAAAAATGTCTTAATGATATCGAGTGCGTCATCGACTTTCGACTTTCGAGGATGTGTCGTTGTGTTATTGGAGCTTGAAAACTTGTTTACTGTTCAAATTTATAATGTAATGTAATTTATGCCTATGTGTGTACTAATATTTGTACATTAAAAATGTAATATTTGCAGTGCCCCTACAGGGTTTGATCTTGTATATTGTATCTTGTATCAAAGCAAATAAAAGTTTGAGTTTGAGTTTGAGCGTGTCCTGGAAGTGTACATTGACTGATTGGTCAGTTGCTCGTGGGGGTGGAGGGAGAGAGCGGGCTACTTGAAGAGGCTACATCGATGTAGAAGTATTAATGCCACTAAATAATAATAATTAAGGTCAATGTGTGTTTCAAAATTTTGTACATTCTCACTGATTGCAAAAACAACGCTCTTTAACTTAAAATAATTGGATATATTTTGAACCATTATGCATTTCAAACTTTACGTATTAATACATGTACCTACCCCATTCGAAAAATGTCGGGCATTCCTACATCAATACGTGACTGACCCGTGTCTGCTATTTAACCCGTCAAGCGTCCAAGCGACTACAGTTAAATAGTCCCTAACTTTTTCGGGCGGGAAATGTCCTAGGGACTGCATTATGCAGTCCCTAAAAAAAAGCCCGAAAAAGTTAGGGACTACTGTAGTCGCTTCGACGCTTGACGGGTTAAAAGTGTGTTCTGGTTGTTTTGTGTTGTCAAACCAGATATAGCAACGAAAACGGATATATCCAAGTATTTCAGGCAATTCATCGGTTCCAGTTGAATCCGATATTGGATTGATGATTGACATCAATCCAATATCGGATTTTATTGCTTTGCAGTCTAAATATACTGCGCACATCCATATTGCTATGACGATCAAAGACCAACGTGGTAAATAAAATAAAATTCAATGCAAGTACATACATGAATTATAGTTATAATTTATTCTTGACATGAATTTAAAAAGTTTTGGCAACTTTTCTCCTAGGCTTCACGTAGGCCCCAAGAAGTTCTCCTACTTGTATTTTTAATAGTTGATATTACCTACGCTTTCGGTAAGACCATCGTTGCAATTGCCAAGAAGAATGCGCCGCAAGAAACTGGGCAGAAACTCATTTTTACCTACCAAAAAACAGATAAGAACTAAATATTAAGAAAAATTATACACAATATATACTTAAATTGAATTTTTGGCGAACTAAAAATATCAGTACCTAGGCGACCTAGCTAAAAAAACGCGTTTTCCCAACAATGCCACCTAGCTAGAACGATTGCTCGCCTCTGGAAACATCTACCGGAAATTTCACCGAAACAAACGAATACAAGAATTGCTCGTTTAAAGATATTAGATCTGATGTTTTTTTACAGGGCATGAATTAAACGGTCAATATTGGTCGTGATACTGATATGTCAATATAGGATCGTGGACTTCAAAACAACCAGATTCGCTTGCGATACACATAAGTATTTCGTACGATATGCCTGGATATATACACACATTCACAAATCACGTCTTTATCCCTTACGGGGTAGGCAGAGCCTAAGGTAACAAGACCTACAGGCCACGTTTAGCAAGACACTGAGGGCGTACAGGTGGAAAGTGGAATCAAAATAGTGATGGGCTGCTAGCCGCATCGCCTATAACATGATTCCTTTGATTTTCGCCCATTCCCTCGATGGGTTTTTACCATTTGCGCGGGAAGAGAAGCAACTGGTACATTCTATGTTTTTTCTTTGCTCCCAGACCAGCATGGAAGTATACTGGTATGTCAATATATAACCAGATTCGCTGCGATACACATCAATATTTCGTGATATGGATCACGATATGCCTGGATCATACATACATACATACAAAATCACGTCTTTATCCCTTACGGGGTAGCCAGAGCCTAAGGTGACAAGACCTAAAGGCCACGTTTAGCATGATCGTGGGCGTATGGATGGAAAGGGGAATCAAAATAGTGATGGGTTGCTAGCCGCATCGCCTATAACATGATTCCTAAGACTTTCGCCCAATATGCCTGGATCAGACGATAATGTTATTGATCCATGCCTTTAGTTAAGCGATCGATGTTGTTTCCGTGACCATATTAGGGAGCGCCGGCGCCGCTAATTACGCGAGTGAAGCTTTGGTAAACCGATTCCAAATTTAAAATGTTGACCGTGACGCCTCGGCGCGTCGCGGAATGTGTGACGTCACTTGGAATGGAGACAGGGTTCGATGTAACACATCTGTCTAACGAATGATACATTGCTTCCTATTGGTGAAGCAATGTTTACATTGAATTATTTCATCGTTAATGCATATCGTTGAAACTGCGGTTAAAAATTCAGACTAAATTTTTAACTGCTTAAAAAAAGTTATGTTCCACGGTCCACGCGTCTGTACCTACTGTAAATTATACAATTGTCTTTGTAGTGCAGTCATTGAAGCATTATTGCTCCGAATTTTTTTACTGTGGACCGAATTGCATACAATTTTGGAATTAGGTTTATCTTACCCTTAACTTCAAAAGTGAAAATGATTTGAACTCCGCAACCACCCTGGGGGTGGTTGCCACCCCTTCTCGGGGGTGAATTATTTTTTTTTCAAAATAACCTCGGATATCGATAGAAGGCCTAATTTTAAGCAAAAATCATCTATAAAGTTTTTCAAAAAATCCAATACTTTTGAAGTTATTGGCAATTGAAAATTCGCAATTTTTTCACGTTTTTCATCGGTTTTTTGCAAATATCTCCAAAAATATACGTCTTGTCGAAAATTTTATAAAAAACAAAATTGTAGCAGGTAAAACAATGAACAATTTGGTTTTTTATAAAGTATTCTAAGTGCAATATTAAGCTAGATATTAAAGATCAAAGCCGTTTTTTATTGTGTCTGAAATTTAATCGATGTAGTCAATGCCATCTAGCGGCGAGCAGATGCATTTTATGCATTCTAATACAAAAGGGTTTTGTAGTGCTTGAAATAAGCTTTAAAATGAGCACTATTAAAAGTCTTTTGCACTTAAAATAAGTGAGCTGTATTGCAAATAAGGGGAGCATCTAATGTTTTTTCTTTTAAATCAATGGGTTTCATAAGTGCCATTTCCACAAAAATTAAAATTAATCGTATTCCGCCTAGAATTAACTTTATTATGAAGATTTTGATAGATAGTATCAGTTTGGCTGCTTCAGGACACATATTTTTCAAAAAAGTCACGATTTAAAAAAAAAACTAAATTTCAAATTTTTAAAAAACCCACTTTCTTTTCATAATATCTCAAAAATGACGACAGATACGTATAAAAGTGTACGAATTAAAAATTTAGGTATTTTTCTGACAAATAATTTGGTTATTTTGTTTTTTCTGTCAAACAAAAATTGACGGAGATATGATTGTTTAAAGAGCGCGCGGCAGCGCAATCACAGCCTCTCTTAAGCGCTTTAACCCTTCACCGTTTTAGAAAAAGGTTTTTTACTATATATTGCAAAAAAGGATGTTGTAGCTCTTTTAATTATCTTTACAATGGTTTTTTATAAATTGTGATAGCATGAAAATTGAAGGAGTTATGGTCCAAAAACTGAAAATTTCAGAGTGCGAATATTTGGAGCAATGTGAAAGTACGCAGTATAATAGAAACCCACAACTATTGTAATGTGTATATATATACATAATATGGCTCACATATTTTGGAAACGTAGGCATGAATACATACCAACGTTCTTATATGTATATATAACACATTTGAGTGAAGGGGCCAACGAAAAAGCCATGTGATCAGCTGTGCGTGCTCCGTTTATTCGTTATAATGTGACCAGTATATTTCCGTCTGCAAAGGAATGAGCACGTGTGGAGCGTCTAGCGGATGCAGAAAAGTTGGTCTGTTTTGTAATAGTACCTGTGGAACGTGCAGTGGAGATAACTGCCAAAATAGCCCTCCAATTAAACCAGAAGATGTTGAATGTGACAGCGACTCCGACATTGAGTCATGAATAATAATATTGTATTTTAATAATAATAGTACAATTTTATATAATTTGTAAATACTTTATTCAATAAATGGCAATTTTTTACTCTAAATTAAATTATTTTTAAATATGTAATCATATATATTTACTGTTTTAATTTAGGGGTAGTTTTAAGGGTAGAAAAGCGTAAGAATATGATAGTCATTTTCGAGTGTGGAATAATATTTAAATCCTTTTCATTTTATAAAAAAAAAAAAATATCAATTTTTTATCAAGGGGTAGTTTTCATTTATATGACATTATAAACCATTGTATTGATTCTTAGATTTAATTGACATACTATTATATTATACTGAAATCATCTCATTCTATTAACAAATAATTAACTAGGATAGAATAACATTAATGAATTTGATAATATCAGTGAATAGCTTTAATGTACTTAATTAATTTGAAGGCATGTTTTGACATTATATTACAACCCTAGATTTAGATATTAACTACTATTGTGTGCCCTTGCAGGGCGTCATGGACTGACTTAGAACAATGTTAACACCTTCATATGTATGTACATGACTTGACAATGAATAAATAAATAAATAAATAAGGGTTGAAAGGGGGTTAAAAATTTGATAATTATTATAGAGAATATAAAATATTACTTACTCTATACTTACATCTTTTTATGTCATACCAAAGTATTTTTTTGTGATTTTTTCAATTTAGGGGTTGTTTGCAAGGGTTGTAAGATTTTCAAGGGGTTGAAAATGATTTTAATATGAGGTAATTATGTTAGAAAATACTTTACAATTTCACCACTTACTATTAGACATGTTTTCTAGCGATAAAATGGCTCAATGCCAATTTTTCCATTAAGGGGTTGTTTACACCCCTTAAAAATAATAGGCGGAGTTCAGATCATTTTCACTTTTGAAGTTAAGGGTAAGATGAGCCTAATTCCAAAATTTCATGCAAATCGGTTCACAGTAAAAAAATTCGGAGGTTAGACCGTATTTTTCGCTTCAATGACTGCCCTATTGTTATGGTTGGAGATGAGATGATTTACCCCCTGTAAATGTTTTTCAGGATTTTTTAACTGTGCTTGACAATGTTTTTACATGGTTTATATACCATAGGCGATGTTCAAAGTGTACGACGTCAAACAGGTGACTTAATCTTCTAATATATAAAATTTCCATGTCACAATGTTAGTTACCGTACTCCTCCGAAACGGCTTTACCGATTCTTACCAAATTTTATATGCGTATTCAGTAGGTCTGAGAATCGGCTACTATCTATGTTTCATATTGAAATTTAGAAGAAAAAAAAAACGGGAGCGAAGCCGCGGGCAACAGCTAGTTTTGTATAAAATTACAATAAAAACCTTAAAAGGACTAACCGAAGCCTTCCTGGAATATTCCGGAACAATTCTAAGACCTCTTGTTTACTAATTATCATGAAGAGCTGAACTTTGTTAGTTGGCGTCTCAGTAACTTTTTTTGAGGTCCTTAATCTGATGGAAATACCTCACCAATTAAAAAAACACTTATAGAAAGTTGCACTATCACTGATTAATAAAGCCTTTTTTAATCGCTGGAAAAGGATAAAATCGTACTGTAAAAAACACAAGGTTTGTCGCAAGTACAGGTCGCTACAAAAAATTCCACAACAAGTTGACTCCCCAAGATTGAAACGCAGCATTAAATTTGGCAGCAGCTGTTGCATACTTAATAATATTTTGTTTAGGCAATTCAGTTAGAGCGATATTATATTTTTTGCATTACTTTCTATGACAGATGATGGATACACTCTATTTTACTTAAGGTAATATAATAATCCATTTCTTTCGATCTCTGTCATAATAATATGTGAAGTGTATTAGCACGTGGTGTTTTTTTCAAATTCTGTAGTTATTGGTGTCGTAAAGCCATTTATAACGACAATATTAAATACAATTTAAAAACCATAATATTTTTGACTAACACAACTATTCTATTATCATTAATAAATTAAACTTACCTACATTGGCTTAAAATCACTTAAATAGGTTACAATATGACTATAAATAAAAAATTTAAACCTCCACGCAGAAACTGGTGAACTGATTTTTACTTGTACCGAACATGGCTAAGAACCAACGTAAAGAAACTGGTTTTCGAATGAAAAAAACCGCATCGAAATCGGTCCATCCACATACACACAAAAGTTGACGTCAAACTTATAACACCTCTCTTTTTAGTTGGGGGTTTAAAATATGTTAATTGGAATTTGAGAAGCTTGATTATAAAGTAAACGGAACTGGTGCTCGTATGCACCTATAACTTCATTATGAGAAAATAATCAACAACATGATTAAACAAGTTTGTTTTCTTTTGTAAGAGGCTGACATACTTATTTTTATCAAAAACAAGCAATTAGTGAATTAACAATCTGTGTTGTTTGTTGGAAATGAAATCTGTAGTAATTAGACAAGTTTCGTTTGAAGTTTTCGCGAAAGAGTCGCTGTACCAATTTCTTTATTTTGTCGTGACCCACTTAAGCATGTGATAAACATCATAATCTCATCTCATCTCTTATACGTCCCATTATGGGCACTGACCTCTCTGAAAACAAGGGATGACGCTGTTATTTACATGTTGTTCCATTGTGTTAGGAAATACACACATACTATTGAATTGTTATGTAGGCGTGTTATGGTATCCAGATGAGTTTATGTGGTACACTTAAGCTGATATATTTATTGAAACAAAAGTCAAGGTTACATAGAAGTGAACAAGTAACAACTCGGAGAAACATGTGTCGGAATTCGTATACGAGTTACTGATTCTATTAGGCTTCGACTACTGCTACTAAAGTCGCCGACCTGCTAACATCATATCGCTGATATGGTATTTACAATGCTTACGGCCATGTTCGATTTTATATTGAGGAAGTTAAATCTACATTATATCAAAATTTTAGCATGAGTCAAACCCATTTTTTCATACATTCGCTGCGGGGTCCTTTCGTTCAAATCAGTTCAGTGGTTTAAGCGTGAGATAACAGAACAGACAGACGCATTGTCACATTTATAATATTAGTATTAGATTCACAATAAGCCTCTCCGATATTCAGCTTTACATTCATACATCAAGTACCTAGTATTAAGTATCCTTAAAAGGCGTTGAAACCAAATACTGAGCTTATGGCACGGAAAGTTATTAGGTGCTAAGCCGATTTGTGGTAGTGTTTTGAACTCAGTTGAGTGAACGATAATCTGGATTACTTTTCAGGTTAAGTAGGAACTTATTGAAAGGGCTCTTCAACTAATGTCATGCTAATGTTTATTCACAAGCATTTTCTCGAGAAATTTTTAACTTTAATAAGTTGCTGTAAAAAAGTCATTTACAATGCAAACGTTTTTTAGTGACTCTATTTGTACTAACTGTACCTACCTTAACTACCAAATTTCAAGTCAATTCTATCACTAGAAGTGGGTAAAATATTACTTCGAAGCTTGAACTAAATTATACATTGAAAATTAAACATAAGATTGCAAAAATGATCCTTTTCAGAGAAAAATCTTTGCGACCCGTTTTGAGTGTAAATTCCAGCGCTTCGGGTGTTCTCGTTAAATAAGTTGGAAATGGAATATAAAAGACCCCGACAGCCTTTGATATACGTAATCAGGAATGTGTCTCTGAATCTGAATCTAATTTTCACATTATATGAAGACCCTCGTTAAATAGAGGCCCGTTATTTGTCTTTTAAACTCCCAGTTTGCGAGTGATTAGATGCTTTCGACTTTCAACAATTTTTCAGTTTGCTGTTCGATAAATTTGCGCTATTAAATTTTCGATCTTCTGGTGACGCGTTTAAGGAAGACCCG
The DNA here is from genome assembly GCA_949127965.1 of Pandemis corylana. Taxonomy (NCBI): domain Eukaryota; kingdom Metazoa; phylum Arthropoda; class Insecta; order Lepidoptera; family Tortricidae; genus Pandemis; species Pandemis corylana. Next base: position 5,485,397 of record OX421866.1, on the reverse strand, counting down.
AATTTCGTTGTATGCAAATGTTCGTCGACAGAGCTGAACGTGGCCGGAACAAATTAATCAGAGATGAGGACAAGATAGCAGTTGGAATGTATATGCTGTATTTACGAAAGCAAGATGTACCTGTGTGTGTACCGGGTTTTATTTCGAGAACTTTAGGAGCCCATTTTTCGGGTCAAATTGTTTTTTTTTCCTAAGGTATTCTTTATAGCAGGGGTGGCCAACTTGATTAAACCCAAGAACTCCTGTTTACTAACGAAACCCTGTGCGATCTACCAATTACATACTTCATGAAACCTTAAATCAGCAGTTGGTGATTACGTTAAGAAGGTATTCTTACCTGTAACAGCGAAATGTACATTTTGTCTGAATCTGGGAAAGTAATAAATAAAAACAAGCAAATGTTAAGTTAATATTGACTTTGTACCGGTGCAACCTGGGCAACAAAGGTTAACTAATATACTAGTACTTTATTAAAATACTTGGCTAAGCCATTTCGTTATTTAAAATGCAGCTCTTTTAAACTGAAGCGCGTTGGATGATGTAACATTATTAATTTTCTTGTATATTATGGATGTATATTACGCGAGACTAAAACTGAATTATTACATTAGATAACATGGGTCACTCACGTGTTTTTAGTCAAGGTGTGCTCGACATTTCTGTTTCGAAACAATTAAATTATTTTTTTTCGGCTCAACAGACGTTTTCACTACGAGAAACGTACAAAATACATATTAATACAATAAATTTGCGCAAGGTAAAAAAGTAAATTAAGCTAAAAGACATAAAGAGTAAGCAAATACATAATTATTTTTAACTAACTGTTACCCGCGGCTTCGCCCCCGTTTTTTTTTCTTCTTCTAAATTTCAGTATTTTTTCACCGTTTAAACCTTCCCTGGGCTTCCACGAATATTTCAAGACTAAAATTAGACAAATCGGTTCAGCCGTTCTCGAGTTTTAGCGAGACTAACGAACAGCAATTCATTTTTATTTATATAGAAGATTTGTTCCGTGCAAATCCTCAGTGCGCGAGTCCTGCTTGCACATGGCCGGTTTGTCACAGCGTGCTAATATTTCCTACCTACGTAATAATACATATTATATTTTGGGATTTTGAACGTGTCTTATCGTCAGGGGTTCTTAAATCCAAACAAATGAGTATCGCTCGCATATGATAAATCTGATAAGCTAGCGGATCATGTTGGCTCATCTGATTCCTGCTTAATTTGATATATATGAAATAAGCCTTTTATTTTGGGAAAGTCTTACTCTTAACCAGTCTGTTATGAGTTCGTTTTTTTGCAAGATCAAAAAAAGAGTAAAATGAAAGCCTGTGGACAACAAAGTGACGTAGGCAAAACTAAGTCTCCTTTACATACATTACCTTGTAAGATAGTTGAAGTTGTGATTGAGTCTGAGGTATTTTGACGACCGGATGGCCCAGTGGTTAGAGAACCTGACTATGAAGCTTGAGGTCCCAGGTTCGATCCCCGGTCGGGGCAGATATTTGTATGGAAAATACGAATGTTTGTTCTCGAGTCTTGGATGTTTAATATGTATTTAAGTATATATTTATCTATATAAGTATATTTATCCGTTGTCTAGTGCCCATATTACAAGCTTTGCTTAGTTTGGGGCTAGGTCAATTGGTGTCGAAATTGTCCCAAGATATTATTATTATTAATTACATATTTATTCAAGCGAATATAGCAGATACTTACCGAGAATAATTCTCCAAATGAGATGACTCTTGTTGAGTCCTGCAGTTCCGGGGGCAATAAACTTTTGCACGGGCTCTTTCCGTAGTCGTGGATGATACTGCACAGCTCCTTCATCTCTGAGCACACTCTGGCTTGGGCTTCAGCTCCTCTAAATTCCGTCATAGACCCAGGAATTGGCCTGAGGAAAGCATACATCATTTAAAAAGATATATCAAAATCGCTTATTTGGAGACTTGGGACTTCTAAGGTGAAATTATGGCGAGCGAGGTTTATTTGTGGTAAACACGTATTTGTATTCATGTCTAAGTGTGCGTGATAGTGAAAGCGGGTAAGCTAAGCTTAAAATATAAAAATAATTCTATTTAGAAAATTGTTCTGTAAGACACAGACTTTAACACGTATGCAGATATGGTTTACCACAAATAAAGCTCAGTCGCCATCGTGAGTTGCAAGAGCTATACACACGACAGAATTGGGCGAAGAGGCTGTGAACCCAGTTCACTACTTTTAAACCTTTCCTGACTGAATCATTATTATTATTGCGCAATTATTTTGATACGGGAAACTGCGACTCCGAGAGCGTCTTCAGCTCCCTTTAATTTCTGCATCGCTTTGCTCACTAAATTGTGAACGAATTTTGTGTCGCTGGCTAGACAAAGTCACTATCGACTATCTATAACGCTAAGAGAATGGATTGACATAGCCTACGACAAACCACTTGATATAGTGTAACAAGCGTATCGGCATCGATTGTCTTCGTAGCATTATGTGGTCTATAGGTATCGATTACTTATTTAAATGTGAGGATCGAACCCCCCAGGTTACAAAACTTTGCAGGAGTGTTCAGACCGACTATCCTGATGGTGAAATATCGTTAATGCATCTTGTGACATCCCATATTAATAAAAGCGATGCGTTAATTCATAATTTTTGTACTAGTTAATGAAAAGCCACTTACTTTCCATACTCCTCCTTTGAGAATGTGGGCTTTATGCTCTTGTCGAATTGGCCACTGAAGGCGGTAACTTTTTGTAGTGCCGTGTGTGAATTCGCTTTTGTGTCAAATGCTGAAATGAGGTCTGTCAATGAGGAACTCTGCAAAGAAAAGAAAATACATTTCAAACTTTAAATTTCAAGTTTACCAGTTCAGCAATTTTATTTATTAGAAAGTTTCTTCTTAATATTTTAAATAAGTTGGCACAAGTAGTAAATTAGGTGTAATGTTGCATAAGGAAAGAAATGATCCGACAAAGCAAACTATCGGATGAAAAGTTGGTCCGTATCTCAATGGAAACCTTGTAATAGTTAACACTCAAAGCTGAACATCTTAACGAATATAAGCTTTAAATGTGGATCTACCGAAATTAAAATAAAATTAATTACATAAAATACACAGTTTAATGCTATGGTAAGAAGATTACTTGGTATGATTTCTAACTTGGATTACATAAAATAGCATCCTAATTTAATTTCAGGCAACTTAAATTGTGTTGTCGCGTCAAAACATGTGAAGGTAGATTAATTATTAACTTTGTGTGCCCGTTCCCTTTACAGTAATGTTTGTATAATGCCAGCAGAGTAATACAGTCGAACGTTGTAAATGTTGTAGTGGTTGATTCGGTTAAATATGAATAATAAATGTATGTAACGTGAGGGGTTACTTCAGAGTATTTAAAATATTATGAACGTGTAAAGTGTTTAAGATGGTGTTATACAAAAAAAAATCGATCTTCATTGTATTTATTGTAGTACTAAAAATTACGATATTGTAGTAACATACAAGTCTAATTTTATACGAGTAATAATATTCATTCAACATGTCCATGCTCTAAGTATCGTAAAACGGGGTGAGTAGGAACAAAATTGAAGTTCAAACCTCGATAAAAATATTTTCATATGTGGCTAATTGATTTTTATAGATAAAAAATGTTCCGGTGATATGAATTTTAGTTTAGTAATGATTATCCGTCGTTTAGTTTCATAGTTTAAACAATAAACACTAAATTATAGGCCAATCCCGGCTTACCCCGTAGTGGGCTGAAAAGGGATAGGAACAAAAAAAAATACGATAACAAATTATCAGAAAAAAGGAGATAAGTACACTATGTTTAAAAATATAACTAAACTCAATACTTTAAGAGCAAGCTGAGCCAGAAATTTAAAGCAGCAAGTGAAAACACAAAATATTAGTTCTATCCATACTCCCGCAATTCCTTCTCACCTCGTTTTACGGTAACTATAGGCATAGTCCAATTATCCGATAATAAACATCTGAAGAATGAAGTCGTTTTAAAAATACAGCTTGTAATGTAAAATGAAACTTAACACACGTAACTGTAGCCTTACATTAAAGTAGCATGTTATCCAATCAAAGTCCCTCGATGCAGCCGCGACCCGCTTGTTAAACATACTCGCGAATTCTGTGTAAATCTCGCTCCCGTATAATTCCCTAGTTTCATTGAAAACATTTATTAGCCACTAATGCTGTCTCGGTAATGTCCATCGCAAATCAATACGACTTGGCAACGAGCGCGGACCTGAAATAGCCCGCGGCCGAGAATAATGGAAGAAAAATGTCGCCTCCGAAAAGAAACATTGATGAAATAATTAACGACTTTCGTAATATCCGCGGTTGTTATAGGTGAAACAGGCTTTGCCGTCTCAAAAATTATGTTCTTTAGGCATCACAGTTGAATCTAGTAATGAGTTTTCAACGACACATATATTGAATTGTTTAAATAACTTACTAAAGTTATCTATCACATCAAAAAGTGAATTTGTTGTCTGAACTTCCAATTTGTTTACGGATTAGTTTAAGTTTGTAAGAATTCTAGCTTATACATAGTTTCACTTTGCCATAAAATAATACATACTTGTACAGTGGCGGATTTACCATAAGGCTGAGAAGGCTCGAGCCTAGGGCGGCAGATTTTGGGGGCGGCAAATTTGGGCCACGACCTTTTTTTTTACTTCATAATAAAAAATTTAAGAAGTCTGCAACAGATTTTGCAAGGGCGGCAAAAAATCAGCCTATACCTTGAAAATTTGTAAATCCGCCACTGTACTTGTACCTGTTGCTTATTACGTGGTACGTATGCGAAAGTGGCATTTCGTAAAACTATTGAACATTCCATTCATTCGACGGGCGAATATTGTTCTGGTATGTGCTCTGTTGATATTCATACTCATACTCGTAGCAATAATTCCAAATCAATTATATTTATCTACAGATACATTTTTACTCACATACATGCATAAATCACGTCTTTATCCCTTACGGGGCCTAAGGTGACAAGACCTAAAGACCACGTTAAGCATAATTGCGAACGTATAGGTGGGAAAGGGGAATCAAAATAGTGATGGGTTGCTAGCCGCATCGCCTATAATACGATTCCTAATTTTTACTTGATGTGGCTAAACGTATATTTTTTAGGCATTCAGCGAAGATGTATCATATTATTTGTTACGTATATAGCTGGATCAAGGTTGCAATCATTGGTATCGTGGCGCCAATAATATGTAGGTATTTTGTTTCTATAAGATTATCTTTTTTCGTCGCACACTTCTAATATGTTTATTTTGTTTCCTTAATAACACATTCCTCGCGTACGGGGAGTATTTCATCGAGTTCAATTTTCCTGTTCTGCAGAGCAAACATTTGTTATACCTACACTAACTTGTTTACAGCTTCGCTTGGGTGGATGGATTGTTGAAATTATTGGATAAAAAGAAATCTACGGCCTTTTTCATGTAGGTATCCGGGATAGGCAGTATTCGTTAACTTTAAAGGAATAATTTACGGGTCAAATGAAGTTAAAATCGGAGGTTACGATGTTGACGATCGGCCGACCTACTGAGTGTCAACATCCGCTGAAGAAGACTTGGAGAGAGGTGAACATACGTCTCCGGAATATTTTATGCGGTGGTGCTGGTCTTGAATGTCATTTCGGTTATTTTTCGTTAATTACCTATTGTTTTGTGTTGTGTTGTTGTTTTTCCAAAACTTTACTTGCATGAATAGAAAAGATTCGACGGGAGAGGGGCTGGTTTGCATAAATTGACCTCACTATGTCACGGAGTAGCAAAGTAAAGTTTATTTTGCCCTGGACCTCCGCTCTGCAAAGTAACGCTTGAATCTATGCAGTTTTCAAACGAAGTTGATATCTATTTTAACGCGTACTTTAAAGTTACCTTTTCGGAAGTGAAAAGAGTTTTCCAAGTTGCCTATTTTTTATCATAACTCTATTTTTATAAAATTAAATGATAGCTTTATTTTATTTGCAGAACGTGCCTTCATTAAACTGTATTGATGTCTGGCATCTGGAAATTAATAATTGCATTTTACACTTTGCTCTTTGAAAAATGCGGCAATTAAGAGCGAAATGGGATTTCTACGTAATTATTACATTTTTCATGCAAAATGTTTGAACATGGAAATAATTTTGAACTTTTTTTATTTAGTTTCATCTGTTTCATGGTATATTCAACCTCCAACTTCGATTATCTGGGGCAAAGTTTAAATTGCTTTTTCAAAATAAAAATGTTACACTTATTGAAGGAAACTTTGTTCGATCCAATATAAATTATCTGTGAAATGAATTCGCAATCATTGATTGCCCTAAAGAAGCCCTGAGAATATTCCCAACGAACTGAATTTATTACATTAACATAATTTCACAAGCAGAGCTCTCTGGTTCGTTTATAAAAGAACTTAAATGAAAAATTCTCCTCCTAGTTTTATCAGGCTAGTGTAGGCAAGATTAATGATTAATGGCATGGTACATTGTCAATACCCAATCTTCGGATTTTGTTCTAAATCATAAATCTTTAGGCATTGTGTGTGGAATTCAGGTAGTTATAACAGATACATTTGTTGGTATAATGGTTTCACCAAACCCTATCTCTACAGACGTACACATATTGTGTTCACATAAAGCTTAACTACTAAAATCGTGGCCCTAAGTAAATTTGTTGGCGAATACTGTTTCCAGATCCCTTTATCTAAAATCTATTTGTACTCACTTTGTATCAATTCCCCAGTGACCAAAGAATGATTCTCAGACAGCAGCTGAGCTCGCAATGTTTATACGAAATAAAGAAAACACTGAAAATAATAAAGCTACTGCGAACATGAAAGAAGATATTTTAATCACCCAGTTATATCGGTCTTGCTGTTTCTGCGAGATCGCTATAATTGTTCAGCTTTGTTTCGAGCATATTTCATGAAGCGCAGCGTTTTGTTACGTTTTGAATTGATAAACTATTTCAACGAAGCCCGTAACAATTTATAGTTTTACGGTGCCAAAGATTGTCTTGTTTGGCCCAATAAATATTTAAGACATCTTATGTAAAATGAATCTCACTTAAGGTAAAAATACAATGTAAATTAATATCTTCCGGATAAAGTTTTCTAGTAAATATAACAGATGTAAAGTTATGCTGTCACCATCAATTGACTTGAGCTTGAGCTTCTGATAATTTTCTACCAAACAAGGACCTAGACTATGATAAAATGTACCCAGCTCTGGGACATTCAAGCGGTCAATTCTGCGAAACTTCCTCGGAGTGAAACGAGACTACGTCTACTTAATTATACAGCGATCTGTCAAAAGTGCGACTTAAAATTAATACCGATAGGAAAGCGCACAACAATTTGATAAGCACCAGTGGGAAGTTGTGGGTGGTGTTACAAAATTATTTATTGAATTATTTTTCTGAGAAGTTTTTCAATTATGACGTTACAAGATATACTAAGAGTACTGTTAATAATTAAAAAGTAGAATTTACATAACAACACGTTCTGGGAACCAAATTCTTACCAAGAAAATAATCAAGAAGTCAACGAACGAAATGAAATCCTAAAGAGGCGGGATGAAATGTTAACAACCTTTAGAATATGGAATGAATTAACGAAAATGTTATGCTTAATGAGTTTTGTACATGCATTGCTATTACTTTTACATAAATTGAATGTTATTCTGTAGTAAATTCAAAATACATAACAAAATAAAAACAAAAGACGCCCCAGAAACGGAGCCATGTTATTGTCTTTTGTTTTCAAAGCAAGGCATTGAAAAAGTACAGCGATTTTTCAAGAGTACTTTTAACTAACGAGCTTAAAATCTAAAGTAATAGATCGAAAGGATATAGACTCTTTACTCAGTCGACTACGATTGGAAATCTTTAGTCGAAACGTCTTTCAGCAATAGTTGACTACGATATTAGGCACAATACAATTCAGTAACCAATCAACAAAAAGTTTGACGAATTTATACATACATACATAATATCCTTTACTCCCAGACCAGCATGGAAGAATAGAGATAGTACCTACCTGAAAAAAAGCGGCCTTATTGGAGTCACTCGCGCACTGAAGGTGCTGTGCATTGCAATATAATAAAACTCAAGGTAAAAAAACTATGCGAGCACAAAGAATTGAAATTGACCAGAGAAAAAGAATTGAAATTGAGAAATCCAGTAACCATGAATGTATCCAGTAAACGTATGGCGATTCTCAACTCAAATAGATTGTATTTTTTTTAACCTTACCATCACTTCCACTTTCAACCTATACGCCCACAGTGTCTTGCTAAACGTGGCCTGTAGGTCTTGTTACCTTAGGCTCTGTCTATCCCGTAAGGGATAAAGACGTGATTTGTGTATGTGTACCTTACCATAATGGTCTTGTACATACCTAGTCTCTTCCAATTTGAAACTAATTTAGGTCAACTAACATCAATCTATTATATGTTTCGCAAAGCAACATTGTCCATTATTGCTCGGAACATTGTTAACTCTGTATAATCAATGTTACTGACTATGTACCTACTATGTGTTATTGACTGTTGTACGTGCATTTAGAATGATATATGAGACAGTGTATTAGTGTTGTCTGGATTGGTTTGTGACGGACTGCCAACACCTGTCTGGTTGACACGCCACGCTGGCCCCAGAAGTTGCCAATGCTGACTCTTTTAGATTCGCATCTGACAGAGTGCTTAATTAGTATAATTATACGGTTTGCGCGGTCCACGGACAGGTAGAGTTTTGACTAACAATTCGTTTTAGTGTACGGCCTGAGTGACGCTAGGGCGGAGCGTGCAGCGGGGCGGGGCGTGCGGCGTTCATGTTAAACACAAGTAAATGTATGTGAGCGACCTCTCCGAAAGCTGTACAGTGGCCCGGTTTTCTGAAAGCATTACACTCGATAGAACCTTTCAAAAGTGGAAAAATCTGTTTTGTTACAAAAATACAGCTCAAAATAAATTTCCTGGTTAATAATTAGAGCTGTAATTTTCTTCTAATCTAATCGTATCTCAAATTCAGCGCAATTTTTCACCTATTTCAGGAGGTATTTTCATTTTATGTGTTTTCAAAATTCGGGCCTCAGAGCCCTTTGCCGCTGGCCGTTCACCACTTGCTCAGGCCTTAATCCTTCTTCACGCTGAAACGACTGGACAGCAGATAGCTGACAGATATATAAATAGGTATCTAACTACCTTAGATTAAAACATAGGCTACCTTTATTATCCCGGAAAATTGTAGTTCCTGCGGGATAGCGATAAACATGTGAAAGATCGTAGCTGCGTGGAGTCGCAACGTAAATAATTATTGCAGAATATACTATCAACATCAGTTCTTCTAATTCTACGCGAACGAAGTCGCGATCAGAAGCTAGTACTTAATAATAATAGTGCATTAATATTTACGCGTTTCCATCGCTCTTGCACAGTCATATTCTGTCTATGGCAGCCGTGCAGTTTTAATTTCAAATTACTATGAGACTTGGCAAAGAAAAACATTTTAAGGAAACCTGAACCTCTAGTATACCTAAGTTTAGACCCAAAGATACCTACATCTCAAACGCTTTTCCGTAGATATCTCAATTAGTGTGAACAATTAGTATCGCCACTAGCGGCCATGTAATGGTAACAAACTAACCTCATAGTATTTTACATTTTAACGTGAACACGTTAGAGTAGATATAGATGAAATACTTAAGTAAATGAACTGTTGTATGTAGTAGTGTACAGAACCGATATGAGACTTAAGTTATTTTTCTAATTTGGAACGTCAATTTGGCTATTCGCACACATTACTCACATATACAATATAGGTCATTAACTTAACATTTTTACCTGTACAGTGCTCAGAACATACAAGGACATTAATTTTGTTAAAAATTCGTGTACCAAATATAAGGCGGCAGAAACTGTTTTAGTAGTGAAACCTCACTTTTAAATCGATTCCGTCCATAAAACACATCGATGTGCAATTATAACTGGCCGCTTACCATACGCAGTTAAACGAAAAATGGCCCATCATTTTTGTTCGTCGGTATAATATGCTCATTTTATTCCCACGCCAACTTTTCCAGAGTTAATTAGTATTATGCGGGTCAACAACCAAGCTCATCTCCTGTTTATATAATTCAGTATGTCGTTGACATATCGAACTGTTAGTCAACTACGTGTAAGCAATTAAAGTTGCTCCTTAACAGATTTCCATGGGTAGAGAGACCACTTAAGCGCAACGAACACTTAACTATATTCGGGGTTGCTAATTGAATTACTAGTTATATGATTTACCCATTATCTTTTCCGATAAGACAAATGTTTCGGACAATCGTTTCCGTTGTGTATAGTGTAACTGAAATAGCGATTTACATCAACTCTAGTATAAATTTCAACTTATAATAGGTATACTTTTGGTATGCCTTTAGTCGCGCCTTCGTCTATGTAGAATTCGTATATCGCTCCCCCCGGGAACTGCCATTTTATAGTGCAGTGTTTCTTCGCTTCACTTTCACATCCTAAGTATTAACAAGATTTTTGGACGTCAATAAACTAAACTTGTACATTGCCATCAGAAAAAATACAGAATAAAATGTTTAATATTCTATAATTTTCTATTGGTTATAGGTAGGTGTTAGGGATAGACATAAAAAATGAATAATAAAATCAATTGTCATCCACTTATTCTTATGTTTACACAACTTGGTAACAGCGGTGGGTGGAAAATAATAGCCTGTTAGAAAGTACCTTTTACTTCGGAAATTTGATAAGAGATTAAAAATGCTTCTGTGTGTTTCGGGTGGTAGGGCCTTGTGCAAGGTCCGTCCGGATCGCTACCACCATCTTACTCGCTAATCCTGCCGCTAAGTAGCAGTGCTTGCACTGCTGTGTTCCGGTGCGGAGAGTAAGACAGCCGGGGAAATTACGGGCACAAGAGGCATTTCATCTTAGTCCTCTAGGTTGGCAACGCACCTGCAATCCCTCCGGGGTTGCGGGTGTCTATGGGCAGTGGTGATCACTTACCATCAGGTGACCCACTTGCTCGTTTGCCTTCCTATTCACATAAAAAAAAAGAAAAAAAGAATATCGTCTATCGTAAATTGTACCAGTATATATTAAACGAATTTCATACACGATACGAGGGCGACACTGAAAGTTTTTAGAACTGGCCTCTTGTAAACAATATAATAAAAAAGTAAGTTTAAATTTTGAAAATGGAACTCTTTACCAATATTATTGAGTATATATTTCTTTCATTTGTCATTTGTTTTATGATTTGGCGGCAAATTGAAAATTGTCTGTGTCACGTCAACATGAATGTAACGCGAGAAAATTTCCGTGCAATGATTTTTTATGACTTTCGATGTCATTTAAGTCAACAAGAAAGCTATGATAGACTTCGATTGGCCTTTCATGATGAAGCCCCATCTCGTGCGACTATTTACAACTGGTTTAGTGAGTTTAAACGTGGTCGCACTAATCTCACCGATGATCTGCGTGAGGGACGGCCTTCTACGGCGACGACTGAAAATAACATCAGTGTTGTGCGGCGTATGATAGAGACTGACAAAAGAGTGACGTATCAGCAGATTCGGACAAGCTTAGGCATCGGTATGAGTCAAGTGCATAAAATCCTCCATGAACATTTAGCGGTCAGGAAGCTTTGCGCCCGATGGATACCTCATAATTTGACCGAGGCCCAAAAACTCCGTCGGGTTGATTGGTGCCGTGAAATGATTCAAAGATTTAACGGAGGTGACTCAAATGCTGTGTTCGACATCCTTACGGGTGATGAAAGCTGGATTTACTGTTATGATCCAGAAACCAAGAGACAGTCTGCTCAATGGGTGTTTCCTTTCGAGGAGTTGCCAACTAAAGTGAAGAGAGGTCGAAGCGTGGGAAAAAAGATGGTGGCCTCGTTCTTCGGGAAGACAGGTCACTATGCGACAATTGTTTTAGAGGATCAAAAAACAGTTACTGCCGAGTGGTACAGTAACAATTGTTTGCCACTTGTATTGGAAAAAGTTCGGGAGAAACGACCTCGAAGTAGGATCCTTCTTCACCACGACAACGCCTCGTCGCACACCGCCAGGCGAACGATCGACTATTTAGTGACGTCAGACGTGGAATTACTGGGTCACCCGCCGTATAGCCCCGACCTCGCACCTTGCGATTTTTATTTATTCCCGAAAATAAAAGAAAAACTTCGAGGAAAACTTTTTATGAACACCGAGGAAGCAGTGGGTGCGTTTCAAAAGGCCGTCGAAGAGACCCCTAAGGACGAGTGGGCTAAGTGCTTTTCTCAGTGGTTCCATCGGATGCAGCGATGTATTAATGTGAATGGACACTATTTTGAAAAGATATAATAAAACTAATAACTTGCTAGTTTGCTCAGTTTTTGATTTTCTAAGAACTTTCAGTTTGACCCTCGTATATAGGAAATAACAATTTTCCGTTTAAAGATTATATTCCATAAATATTACGAGGCATACCTCGATGCCCGGCATGTTTGAACAATGCACTGTTATTTTTTAATTATTGAACCGAAGGGCGGTGAAAGAGGAGAAAAATAATAAAAATTGCTTGAGGTAATCGCAGCCATGTAATCACTTGTACGCACACACAGGAAGAATGAGAGAGATAGACATACAGTGTTGCAATAGCATTAAAACAAATTGGTTCTTATGATTAACATTACAGTTACGATTATTAGAATCGATTTTTGTGTTGTGTATTCATGTTTTTAACTGAGTAATCCGTCCACAAATTTGGAATGAGTTTCTAGGTGTTACCTATATAAACATATTTTGTAAAAAATAACGTTTATTTTTAACTTGTTATCATGTCTATTCATAATACACTTAGGTACCCATGTTAACGTAGCTATTATGAAATTCATTACGTAACGAAAACTCGTTAGCCAAATTCTATTTTCTTGATGAACAACAAAGTTTGTCTAGACAATTGCCAAAAACCCAAATGCATCATATAGGTATTGTATGTTATCGCTTGCATTGCCGAACCATTTATTCCCTGGAAATTGTCCCTAAAATAGTCATATTCTGGGTTTTATGTCTAGTTTTTGTTAACAATGTTAAAGGTTAACTGGAAGAGATCCATTTTAGGGATAAGTTCGCCTTTGTGCATGTGTGTTATTGTCCTGTATTCATCTTTTTCTTGTGTTTTATGTACAATAAAGAGTTATACATACATACATACAATCATCATATTGTTTAATTGTCTCTGAAATAACATAGTCCGCGAAGTGATCGTTGAGCTTGCATGCCATCATAACTTGATCCGTTCTCTCGTAGGTTTTATACGGAGTCATGTGTCCGGTTAATTAGACACTGCACTACCAACAACATAAAACTCCTTACATCGTATAATGCCTGCCAGAAAACGGATCAAGTTATATGATTGTATGCTAAGAGCAGCGATAAAACTTCGCGATCATGTCTAATTAATAGAGTCTAGTGCGAGGGCCGCTGAAACAGCGGCCCTCGCACTAGACTCTCCTACTACTAGACTCCTACTAGACTCACCTACCGCATAAAATGTCATCTACCTATCTCTATGTAACAATGTGTTCTTGTTATGCACTTTGTCACTTCTGTGGTGAAATAAAGTTTTTCTTATTCTTTTCTTATTCTTATATTTCTTTTAGGGAACCACGCCCCAGAACTTAATTAACTTTTTTTTAAATTGCCTATTTGGCGTCCCACTTCCAGGCAAAGGCCTCCTCCTCTTTCTCTTTCCGCCCGTCCGTCTTTTGCGAGGCTTCCCCATTAAGGTTCAAAAAACTCCAAAACCTCCCGCCTTTTTGCCTGCCTCTGTTTTAGTGCCCGTCGCATGGAACCCAATCGGAACTTAATTTGCAAATTATCATAATTGATAGTCCGTAAGTTATGAATTGCGCAGTCCAATCGGCGCAAATACTTCCAAATCACCTCGGAAGCGTTCATAAACCGAGCTTCTGGTGCCTAAAAATACTTGTGCATGTGTCGTTCGCGGGTGAATGACAGACGCGTGAGTCACGGGTGCGCGTGCGCCGGCCTTGCGCTAGCTCTCGTTAGCTTTGAATGATCGCCTTGACGTCCTCCCCTGACTCACTTCAGCTCACTTCCTGCATTCCACCATTTACAGGAACATTTGTGGCATTCGAAGATAAAATTAAACTGTTATTTTGATTGCTACGCTGTTCAAATAAACATGCTGCATTTTGTTTTGATTGGAGCCCCGCGCGCTTTCGTGAACGCGGCTTAAGCGTTTGAAGTGGCAGGAATAGCGAGACATGATACACAATTATAAATATTAAACATAGCAAATTAGTCTTATGACGCAAAGCGAAACATTTTTAGACGTAAATATTATCTACTGCTTGACACATTTTTGTGAAACTATATAATTGTCTGAATCGATTAAAAAAATATTTAATTTTTCATTACAGCCGAATTGATTTGGTTGACGCGCAAATAAAATACGGATCTTGGCTCGCTGCCGAGCCATACGGATCTCGTATATAATGTTAGTGCGAATATTATCGTAAAAAAACTAAATTGTATTCACGCCTTGTCAGGCGAAGTCAGTGTGTTCTGATTTAATTACAATAGCAGTAACATCATTTTTAATTTCAGCACCTACTTAACTTCGTACTTTAGGCTTTGTTTTATTTAGCATCCGCGCTTCATCTAGGGAGAACCCGTTTATCGACACAGGGCAGTTGCCCCGGTTCTAGCCACTATAAGACCATAGACTTGTAAAGCTATCTAAACTTTAGTAATTAAAATTTGATAGTGGCCAAAACGCTCCCAAGGCCAGAATCGGGGCGCCTGCTCTAGGAGATTTTCCGGGATAAAAATAATCGTAATTACCTCAGTTTCCGCTTATTTTGCCTCTTCTGATTGATGCTTCTAAAATATGATATAATCATACTCTATTGAGTCTACAGTCAATTGGATTTAAAAGCACAAAAAACTAGGTGAACTTTTTTAAAACGGATTGTGATACGTACAACGAATAAATTTAAACATCTTCACATCTGTTGAAATATTGGACGGATTTACGGTGAAATATTTCAAATTTTTCAGTTCGTATTCCTATGGGAAATATTCAAGTACAAAATGTGTTCAAACTCTTAAATTGAAAGTGAAGTGAAACCAAATCAAGTATTGGCTTAAAGGATCTGCATCCAGGCCATAACCTTACAAAAAAAAACAGTACTTGGTACCGTACATTAATAACTTTCTAAAAACATATAATTTTCACTTATAAATTTTCAATATATGTTATTATTTACGAGACGTTGCTAGGTTACGTTCTATGGTCATTAAAACTAGAGAGGTGACTATGTATAATTATACATAGTTATTAGTAATCAGTTAAAATCGCGTAAAATCGAAAATCCAAAGACACCCTACAAATAAAAGAAATATTTTACATTCTTCACTCTCGGTACACGATGCGAATCGAGTTTATTGGTAATAAATAGATTCCTTAGAACTTCAATTACATATTAAATTAAATAATATTTAAAAAATCCTGTTTTGTTGAAAAAGTACAGTGTCAAAAAGCGTAAAATAGGAATTATAAATATTATTTCTTAGGAAACTGAATTGAGTACCTATTATTATATCGAAATAGCATTTATTTATTAATTTATATGTAGTCGATATTTTTATGGAATCGATTGCTGTTAGTACAAAAATATAATCGATATCCGTAAATATCGTCACAATGAAGCCTCACCTCTAGAGTTGTCAATGTAAATGTCACAGCCTTACTTCCTTATTGAAACAGACTGTACATTTTTTAGCATCGTGTCTCTTAACATACTGATGGCGGTTCAAACCCTATAGAAACACCATAAAGCCGATTGGTAATTATAAAAAAAATACCCCGGAAGTACATTTTTAATGGGGAAAATGTTCAGAAAAAATCTATGGCTTCCTCTGAGTGCCCATGAGGGAAAACCGTAAAATCTCCGTTCCCTGAACAAAGAAAAGTCGTTTTTTTAAAAGCTATGAAGGCCGAGGCCAGTATCCGTTTTTATTATCTTGTGTCTCCTTAACTTTGAAATTGGTTTGTGTCAGGTCAGCTTTCCAATCACAAGCGTGACGTGGCTATTGTTACCAGTTACCACGTACAAAATATAAGCTGATTGGATTATAATTTATAAGATTAGTATAGTTTATAAGGGTGTTGTATATGGTGTAAATTTAACTTTTGCATTGTTCAAGTCCATATGAAAATTTTGATAGAAATTAAACGAATTAGCTGTGTTGACATTTTAATTTTGCTGTGAAATCTGAATAATTTACTGCCGTTGTAAGATTCAAGAACCGTGTACTGATGGTTTCTTTGAAAGCTGTTGCCAAGGTTCGTTTAACAGTTTTGATTGAATTATTTCTTTGTTTTGATCAAGAGCTACATATTTCTAGTTTTTGTGACACAGGATTAACTTACATAGGTTTTCTCAGCTGTTCGTTATAGTGTCATAACACGGATTTGTGTAATAATGAACTGATATCATAAAATTTTAATACCACTGTTAGCCGTAAAGCCAATTTAATAGCCACGTTTGACGGAAATAAAAAAGAACGTGTGTTCCAAAAGGCATCAAATGTCCACCCTGATTTAAACAAGAATGATCGTGACAAGGAAACGCTTCTAGCTTTGATAGCCGGAACATGATAGCTTAAGGACGTAAGTTATCACTATAAATAAAGTCCCAAGAGGTTTTCTAAAGAGCAATGCTGTAATGGATGATAGCGATTGTATGTAATTTTGCACGACAATTCAATAAAAAACTTAATTTGAATACAAAAATAAGACAGGTCATGAGTCTACTCGTAACCACAAGCTCTGCAATGTGGCTGAAATTGCTAAGTAGTTTTAGCAAGATTTTGGGTAGATAATGATATTATTACCATATTAAGTATAAAGCGCGAAAGTTTGAAACATTATAAAATAAGACATCTCTAAAACTTTAATGAAAACCAACACATCCTAAAGGATAAATTATGTGTAGGTAATTATGTACTTAAACCCAAACCAAATCAGGCCCACTTGGAATGGTGCCCAAAAGGCAAGCAACTTTCTTTGAATGTTATGGGAATGGTAATCCTGGTAATCCGTTGAGAGATAATCGCCAGCCCTTTGTTCACCAGTCGGGTCGACTAATAAGTTTGTATGCGCTGGCCCCATAGACCCAAGGTCTCAATAACAACAGCAACAAAGTTGTATGCTGAACTGAAACCTTTATATTTAATTGCTTTCCTATTTCGGCCGCCTCTGTCACTGCACCAACTTTGCTTGTCGTTCCTTAGAGCTGCGAAGGGGTTACAGCAGGGATTTTTAAAATGGGGGGCGCAGAGACCTGCAAAGTGGGGGCATGAGCCACTAGTATGGTCAAGGACCTTATTTATACTACCCGCGTTTACGCTCTATGCCGTAGGGCCTACGGCATTACGTGTGTACCAAGCAATAGGTATTTATTTTGATGTTTGGATGTTATTTTTTTGCTGTCTTCATAATATTAAGGGATGGGGGGGGGGGGGGGGATTTTATTATTTTATATAGGGGACGCATAATAAATAAGTTAGGGAACTCTTGGGTTAGAGAATCTATCTCAGGCATTTCTTGAAATAAACTGTATCTACCTATCTTTTTCTGTATACAAGCAAAGTACAAAAACATTTCCATATCTCATTACACACTTTTTACAATACTTACAATTACCCATGCAAATCTGTGTTCAGAATTGAACACAAATGTCCGTGTACTAGCGTAAATTCGAGTTCTCCATTATCTATACATCCGACCGTTAAAAATATTTACACATAGACCTTTTTTCAGTTACATAAGAAGCGTGCTTAGATATTTTTTAACAGTTGATTGCATAGATATCGGAAAACTCGACTGTACATATAGTTTAGTAACCGCAACGCCCGACGGGGTTATGTTTATCGTAGTAATGGAGTTTATCTCAGCTTTAATCGTATTAGATTAATATTTCAAATAATGGGGGATTTAATAACTCGGGTCATAACGAGCTAACAAAGGGGAGGCATCGTCCCCAATTCATGTGTTAATTACTGTCCGAGCCTTCGTCCAATTTGATATTTAAAAGTAACCATGACGTTCAAATCTTAGTACAGTTGCTGGCAATATATCGGATAGAACAAATCTCAAAATTAGGTTACGTAAGGTTAGGTTCTTCCATGCTCTGGGAGTAAAGAAAAAACATAGAATGTACCAGTTGCTTCTCTTCCCGCGCAGATGGTAAAAGCGCATCGAGGAAATGGGCAACAATCTTAGGAGTCATGTTATAGGGGATGCGGCTAGCAACTCATCACTATTTTGATTCACCTTTCCTACCTACGAATAAAATTATAAAAACATTGAAATGTTTTCTGTTTATGTATCTTTAGGGTACTTTAGCTTTTCCCTATAGATGCTGTTTTACTATTATGTACAGATTAAAAAAAAACTTCTACTTTATAAGCTGTGTAGATATAGAGGTACTTAAACTTTGCGTAGTATAATGTACGAATATAATAAGGCAAGAACTTCAAACCGTTGCCTCCGGGCAAGTTTTGGGCCGAGTTGCATAAAATTTATCGATAATCGAGGGATGCCTCTTGAGACCGACCTGGATAACCTCTTGACCCCTTGAAGAAGGCCGCTATACTAAACAAACACCCGAGGCGAAGCTTTCATTGCCTTAATAGCTCTACATAGTACAATAATATCGGATAAAGAGAAGCAGTTAATCACAAAGGTACAACACAATTCTGGAAATGCGTTAGCTCTTTTTTCCTCAAACCCGATCGCATTTCATCTACAGGGTCCAATTATGAGTCAAAACTTGCAGAGACCTAAAAAAACATCTACCTACCGGTTTAGCCGTTGAGTTAAAATGTAAATAATATGACTCATCGTGTGAATCAATAAAAATATTTATCAGGAATTGCAGTTGCTTTGATGACATCTCTCAAGTCTCGAGATAAGCGAGATTTTTTTATCTCATTTCTCGTTTATTTATCTGTGTTATGATTGTACAAAATATGAACGAGCCCTCTATTTCAGTTGCGTATAGTTTCGTCACAGAATACGAGCAATTTGTTCCGATACATAAAATAATGTTGTCGTAAGCCTATAACCGGAATGGGCCATATTCTTTTAATAACAAAAAGATCGTTAGCAGTTTTGTTGGTCATTATGAGCAAAGCTTGATCAGCCCAAATTTCCGCGTTTCATTATTCAATTAATCGGGTACGAAATAGTGGTATGGGGAAGAGTAATTTTAAGAAGATAGACGAATGTGATACGCTTCTGATTCCTGATTAACTATATAGAGCGTCCAAGGCACAGGTAAAAGTGGAGCCTAGGCTAGGTCCTATTTAAATGACTTTATCTAAAAATTACATTTCTAATACAAGCTTTCGTGACTATACTCTCGTACTCTACCACGTCTCGGATCCATATGTCATCATTAGCAACACATAATATTGGTTAAAGGCTTCCGTCTTAAGGCACCGAGGAATTTTGGACGAAAGTACATTGCGCTCCGGAGCTTTCCAAACGCTGCCCATCCGAGATCCGAGAGCAAAATTTTGTAAGCAGATTAATGTAGAATAAAATGGTTATTTTTTTTTAAAAGAGTTCCTCCGGCGGCGACGGTACTAAACAGGCCACCTGAATTTCACTTCAAAATTATTGTATTGTTGTCGGTCTTACATAAATATGTCAAATATTATGTCAATCTCACTAATGGAAGCGGGTCAAAATTTTTTTGAAAACGACAGACATCGAAATAGGTCCTATCAATCAAATTGATGGCTGTCCACCATAGAGCGTTCTCACAGTAAAACGTCGCAATGATTTTCCTTGCTAATTCAACGTAACGTCATTATGACATTTACTGTGATAAGGTACCACAACGGGTTAGGAATCAATTTGTTCGATAGTGCAGCAGTTAACTTATACAAGGATTAATTAGAACAGGTAAGGTCTGTAATAATTGGTTTGACATTTTGAAGTGTCGAATGGAATCAATCAGGTCTCAATAATTCCCACTAAAAGATACTAATAATAGACTGTTTTTTATTTCTATCACAGATTTAGATTTCTTGGAACTACGTTATTTCCAAGAAAGATTGTTATTTCTGGACTGAGACTGTGAATTTAACTTCTTAAGCTGATTGGCCATGTAAGTTGTACAATGTGCGTACAATCTTCTTACGAGTGTTTAAAACCAGTATTGTTTTAAGGAATGTTTCCAGTTTTGGCCCGTATTTTGATTTGCAAACCAACGTCGCACTGATTCGCAAATGTAACAGTTGTGCTCATTAAACTTTGATAATGATCCCGTAGAGGGATCGAAACGCGTCAGTGTTTGTGTGGTGTAAGGGATAATTAAGTTTGTGGGATTTATTATGTGTTTTATGTGGCAGTAGTGGAGGGAGGGATTGGATTAAAAAATATATTTCACACAAGCTTGGTTATCTTGCACGTGAGTAGCGGAGTAGCAAGGTAAATATTTTTTGTTCATTAAAATGGACCTCCGCAAAGTAACGCGTGATTCAATAAAATATAAGATTGCTTATCAATGCGAATCATGAGTATCATGACATATCGTCTTCCTACCTTGTTTCGTAGTGTGTGGAAATTTTCAATTATTAAAAAAAATCACATAGCTACTCTGTAATTTACAAAATCTCGATTTAAAATTCATCAAAGTAAGTACCTATTTCAAATGAGTTAAAATCCAGATAAAACCACATTTTAAAATGTAATTTCAAGTATTTTGTTGTCAAGATTTAATTTGAGCAAACATCACAGTACTAAACCGTAATTAGAATAGGATTGGAGTTGACAGTTACTTCATACTTTTACGTCAAATTGTGTATAATATTTTCATTGCGGTCTTGTAACTAAAACTTTCAAATTTCATTTCATTTCATTTCATTTCATGCTGGTCTGGGAGTAAAGAAAAAACAGAATTTACCAGTTGCTTCTCTTCCCGCGCAGATGGTAAAAGCCCATCGAGGGAATGGGCGAAAGTCTTAGGAATCATGTTATAGGCGATGCGGCTAGCAACCCATCACTATTTTAATTTCCCTTTCCACCTATACGACCTTAATCATGCTAAACGTGGCCTTATTGTTTTGTTACTTTAGGCTCTGTCTACCCCGTAAGGGATAAAGACGTGATATATGTGTGTGTATGTATATATGTAAATGTCGAAGTAAAATCAAAATCGATACTTTCGAAGGTAATTAACGGCAAGGTAGAATAAATAATGTTTGCCTTTTAAAAGTAGGTACGTTTTTCCGGCTGCGCTCCAGAATTCCCATGGATTCCATTTTAATTGCCATTCATTACTCTTGTCAAACTTTTACGCATAAATAAAGAGGTTTGATATTTCGTAATACCCTCACTCCGGGTACCTCCCATTTGTTCTATGGATCTGTGACGTCATAGGACTGTTAACATTTTTCTTTCCCAGCAGTTCCATGGTAGAACTATTGAAACAAAAAATGTGCTATTTGTTCTATGGAACTAAGAGCACCTCAAGTTTCCCATCACAAAATTGAGGTGCTTTTAGTTCTATAGAACAAATAGCACATTTTTTGTTTCAATAGTTCTACCATGGAACTGTTGGGAAAAAAAAAATGTTAACAGTCCTATGACGTCACAGTTCCATAAAACAAATGGGAGGTACCCATCACTCCGCTTGTATTGAATGGTGGAATGAGTTCTCGGGAATCGAATTGAATAGGGTTATAATATCAAGATAACTGGATAGAATGAAATGTAACCAAGGGTTTTCCCGGAAAAGTGACGTTCTCATTTCCGTAAAATTTTACTCATCAAAAATATTAACAAACCTGCTCCTATTTGTATAACACACCTTACTCGAATTTCTACAATTAACTCATTATTATTGATTATACACAAATCATGTCTTTCATCCCTTACAAAATAAACAGGGCCTGGGATAACAAGACCTAAAGGCCACGTTTAGCATGATTGTGGGCGTAAAGGTTGAAAGTCGAATCAAAATAGTGATGGGTTGCTAGCCGTATCGCCTATAACGTTATTCCTGACTTTCGCCCACTCCCTCGATGGGCTTTTACCATCTGCGTGGGAAGCGAAGCAGTTGGTACATTCTACGTTTTTCTTTTCTCCCAGACCTGTGTAAAAAGCTGTATGAAGATTAAAATACTAATGTCAATAATCAATCTGGAATACCTGACAGACAAATTTTTTCAGACGTGTAATTCACGAGATTTGTCATAAATTGAATTCCGAAATGTTTAAAGATTGGATTATGACCGAGTACCAATTGGCACCAAACGCAAGAGAACATTTTTTTACTTACGGTTTAGACAATTCGGTACGTATGGGAGCCTCAGTGCGCGACTCAGATTCTATTATGAGAATGGATATTTGTGTAACCACACCTTAATAAACAATAATATCATGTAAACTTATTCGCTTCGCAACCATAATACAAGGTGGATTAGATTCATGCCCTGCTTGTACGCGTGCCAATTTTATGCCTCATTACATTTGATTATATTGAAGGGAAATACTGGGAAATATTTTCAGGGTTTCGTTCTTCGATTAATATAAAATATGAATGGCTCTTACACCTGTAAATTATGTAAGTAGTTGGAAAGTTCATGCCATCAAAAGTACCTACAGCGCTTAAAATGTGTATTTTCGTGCTAAAATCATTAACACATAGAAGCGTAGTATAGATTAATATCCTACTATCCTACTAATCCTACTAATATTATAAATGTGAAAGTTTGTGAGTATGTTTGGATGTTTGTTACTCTTTCACGCCAGAACGGCTGGACAGATCTGGATGAAATTTGGAACAAAAATAGATTATAGTCTGGAATAACACATAGGCTACTTTTTATCCCGGAAAATTGCGTGGTTCCTGCGGGATAGCGATAAACTAATTCTATGCAGACGACGTTGCGGGCAACAGCACGTTGATTTAATAAAAATAAATCTTCTAGAATCACAAGAACTGCCATTCTTGGCGGACACCGCTAGAAGTTTAATATTAAAAAAAACACTACCAGAAGCCTCTTTCACACGATAAAGCCAAATTATTATTTTGCTGGCCACAAATCCTGATATTTATATAGCATTAACGTGTATGAATAGAATATTTTGTACCTTATCAAAGGTTAACTCAATTCGTTACGCATTATGATTACAGTGGGACTGATTTAAGATTACATGGTTTTGTTTAACATTTAGATGAAAGCCTGATTAAAGACAAATATAAACCTAAAGACTCATTAAGTCGATCACACCAATCGGGACGGTTATCTTAGCAGGATGCAAAGGGCATTTTCAAGTGCGTTCTTTTGATACTTTAGAAAGTACACTCACTCTTTGTCCATCCCTCTTATACGATACTCCTCTCATCCACTTAAAGGTTGACTGGTTAAATACTACGGGGTAGACAGACAGGTAACAAAACCTAAAGGCCACGGTTAGCATAATTGTTGTCGTAAATGTGGAAAGAGGAATCAAAATAGCGATGTGACGGTTTGCTAGGCGCATCCCTATAACGTGATTCCTAATATTTCATTCCGTGTTCCATTTTCCATGTTAAATACACGTGCAA
Organism: Pandemis corylana; assembly: GCA_949127965.1. Lineage (NCBI taxonomy): Eukaryota > Metazoa > Arthropoda > Insecta > Lepidoptera > Tortricidae > Pandemis > Pandemis corylana. The sequence continues at coordinate 5,461,721 of OX421866.1, read as the reverse complement.
TAGCTCTCGCTGGAGTTTAACGATGTAAGGATCCACTTTAACCTACATCTTATGGAATTTTTCATTCGATCCAATTACGCAAACGAGATCGACATGAGGTATCCGTTTTATTTGTTATAGTCTCGTGTGGAGTGTTTGTTAAAAGGCAATAATGTTCACAGGATAGTGTACGTAGGCGGACACAAAAATAATGTTCCTGATGCTTAGTCACGTCTTTACCCCTTAGAGGTGGACAGAGCCCAAGCTAACAAGACCTAAAGTCCACGTTTAACATGATTATGGAAGTATAGGTGGAAAGGAAGGGAATGGACGTGTAATTTATGATTATGCAGGCCTGGTTTAAGAATATGACTGACCCGCGGGGCTATTCCGAAACTCGATTATCGAAATTTGTGTCCGTCGCACTCTCAAATTAATGACTATTAGTATGAGCGGAACGGCGCCAAACAAACTTCGAACATCGAATTTCACAGTTTGAGGCTAGTCTCTTCCCGTGGGAATCATTGAAGGCAAATGGACCTTTGCGATATTGGGCAGCAGCGCTCTCTTTTGCTAATCCGAACTCCGGAATCCAGTACTGCGGTGACCAAAGACCACGATTCTGTTTGAATTATAGCCACTTTAAAAAAGAAGAGTTCCATACTTATAATTTAAATAGATTTTGTCAATGATGCCGTCTGCACCCATCTTAAGTTTATGATTATAGTAATTTTTGTCAATTACGTCTTCTGCCTCTAATGAGTTTCATTTGTTAACCAAATTCGGTAGCTAGCTTTGAAATGGGAAGTGATCTATATTTGTCATTAAAGCTATCTTTTGACAATTAATCCAATAAAAAATGGTTATTCTTATTCAACATTTAGATTACTGAAACTAAGTGGACAAACAGACTGTTACCGTGGATTGTTATATGAAAACTCAGATCAAAAACGATGTAAAAACCGGTTTAAACTACGCCTTGTACCTAGTATTAAATATGGTTACGCGCACAAAAGTGCGACGAAACTTCGCCAAGCAAACTACGCACACAACCACGAAGTGAAGCTTAGTTTTAACCAGCCTCACTTTGTCATTCTGATAACTGCATCTTAATTTTTATTTCGACTGAGAATGAGCACATATTTTTGTGCTTTAATTGCATTCACTGTTTAATTGCCGTTATTACTATATTGCGATTATCTCAAGGAAGTTTCTTTGAATGGAATTTGGTAGGAGAGTATAATCTAGCGCAATATGCAAATAAATGAGCAATACCCGAACATTTTATCCTCAGAAATAAAGATATAATTGACGGTAATAAGAAAATGCGTAAGCTGTTATGATTCAAAACAGCAACTAATAATAATAAAGAAGATAGCGCGCAAGGTCCCGGCGGCCTCTGTGCATGCGGGTTCTTGACGCGGTAGGAAAGAGCAATATTAATCTAATTATACCACGACGTTTTTGCCAACAAATAACACATGCAGGAAGTTCGTTTTGGTACAACGCTGGTTAAAAAACAAGATCAGCTCCTATTCAATAGAATGCTCATCGTAGTAGAGTTTGTTGTAGGTATACAACTCGTAGTATAACCTTCGAAGTCGCGAAAGCGCCTTAGTTAAACGGCTTTCATTCATGCACAGCAACAATAACAGAAGCCTTACCCGTGACCGCCTCTGTATCGGATCATCTCCAGGGATAGTGAGGAAATTTCCGCTCATCTTCACTGTACAACACTACCGTTACAAACAAACGCCTTTGTTCTTAAACTGTGTATAAATAGCGCGACACTTCGAACTTTAACGTGCGTACGCGTCGGCGGTTGGTAATGAAATGCTGAAGACTAGAGCTTCATGAATGGGTGACGTGTTTTAAATACTCCGGCTGTGTGACGTCACGCTCTACGCAAGCATGTATACCTACGAGGCGTCTGCGTTCCGATCTGTTTGTCAGTCGATCTCTAAATAGCGTATCGCAGTCAGCTGTGATTAAGAAAATCGTGATGGTATGTTGTCACATTTTCACAAACTTTTATTGTTTATGACATGCGCATTACTCGGAAGTTGAATGGAGTTTTTTGCCAAAGCTCTTTGTTTCCATTACGGTTCGTGAACTCTAAAAGTTACCTAGTTGTAAGTTGATGTGGTACTCTAGGTCGATTATTTAGGTGCGATCAAGCTGAGACGAAACTTTAGTAAATGACGTTGAAGTAATTGGTCCGCATTTGACGATTTAGTACTGTACTTTGTAAATTAATCCGACGCGACGAGTAATTCTAAAATTGACTGATAATGAAATACCCTGACATCTTTGGTCGCGAATCCTAACTCAAGACTTACTTGAAGACATATCTGTACACTCTATTTTACTATCTAATCTTTATCATGTTACATCGATTCAAGTGTTTCCTGCTATGAAATTGTTTTAGGTATTCGATCTATGCCCAAGCCTGCGCAAACATTTGAAATATTATTATGTACGGACCATTCTCTCATTTTATGATAGGTATTTCAATCGTGCTTTTGTTTGTATTTACATTCGAGGTACTATACAAATAAATAGAAAACTTTTCAATTGTAACGTTATGGAATATTCCATACTGGTGTTGATTAAAGTTGGTAAATAAAATTCTATGCCTATAAAAAACTGTCCTTGGAGGATTCTTTCCGATTTATATTTTGACACAACAAAGTTCGAGAATTCAATTTACGTTTTGATTTCTTCATATTACTTGAGTTGTTCAGTCAAGCTCAAAGCAGCTGATCATTTTGTACTTTGTCGCAGTAAACAACAATAGGTACAGTCAACGTCATATAGTATGAAACATTCAGGTGACCAAAAAGATCGGCACGCCATACTAATTCTACGGTGTACCGAAGTTGGTCGATTTGGAAGGTTCAAACTACTTATATGACGCTGCCTTTGACAAGGCACTAAAAAGTGTTCAGCTATTTTTGAGTTCGAGTGTTACTTTTTAGGTTTAACACTCTTACCAGTTGTAAGTATTATTTAACTTTCTAAACAAACCTCAACCATAAACTATAATTTGACCCGTTTGCTTGTAGTGACTATGACTATACACAGTCAGGGGGGTATTTACTCGGGGGGCGTCGTCGGCTCGAATCTTCGGGATCCCACTGCGCCTTCCTAAACCCGGCAAGCGGGCAACGCCGTAGTGTTTTTAGTGGGTATGCTCCCCCCTCCCCTTTCCGCAGGGAAAGAGGACGGGGGAGAGAGCCCCACATAACCGCTCGGCCCCCCCTGGGCCCGGGGGTACTCGAAAATGAGTTTTCACTACGTAAAAAAAAGGGGGGTATTTACCCAAAACGACACTGTCGGTGACAAGTGACAATTCTGTTTACCCCGGTTGGCTTCGTATTGACCACGCATTGCAATTCGAATTGTCACTTGTCTCCGACAATTGTCGCTGGGGCCAGGTGTCTTGATGATAAAAGTTTGTTGACATTGACCAACGTCCGTGACACCTGACTCCGTATAATGCCTACGAGCGAACGGGGCTAGTTATGGTTGTTAGTTAAGCGCAGCACGGAATAGGTACCTACATGAAGGAGATTTGTTTACAGAATTCCCCAGAGTGGGATGAAAATTTTAAGCAGCTTCGAATGCACGCGTGTCGACTAGATACCCGCGGAGCGTCTTCAATGTTGTATCCCGTGTGTAACGAAAATCGTCTAATGTGTCCATGTACTGAGACGAATTGCCTTGCTGCTCGCGACTCCACACGCCACACTACATGTGCTCCCGGAGTTGCTATGCTATTGTTTCCGTCCATGGTCATAATCGTAACACACGGGATATGGTGGTTAAGACGCCTCGCGGCCTTATCTTGCCCTGGACGGCTTTGTAGATAAATAAATAAATAAATATCATGGGACAAATTACACCAACAATTGACTTAGCCCCAAAATAAGCAAAGCTTGGCTATATTGGCTAAGCTATGGGTACCAGGCAACGGATAAACATACTTATATAATTTAGATAAATACACAATTAAATACATACAACATCCATGACTCGAGCACAAACATTCGTATTCATCATACAACTGTCTGCCCCTACCGGGATTCAACCCCGGGACCTCTAGCTTCATAGTCAAGGTCACTGACCACTAGGCTATCCGGTCGTCCGTAGATACTAATTATCTTAAATTTGTATGCCCTTTTACATAAATCTAAGTTCTACGGAGGGGAGTAAAATGCTTTTATACATGACTAGCTTCTGCCCGTGACTTCATCTGCGTAAAATTATACATTCAACCTTCCCCTTGAATCACTCTACCTATCTATTAAAAAAAAACTCATCAATATCCGTTGCGTAGTTTTAAAGATCCAAGCATACAAAGGGACAGACAGGCAGCGGAAAGTGACTTTGTTTTATACCATGTAGCGAAGTACTGGCCTCTGCCCCTGAATTCATTTATCGCTATCCCGAAGGAACTACGCAATTTTCCGGGATAAAATGTAGCCTATCTAGTCAATCATGCTAAACGTGGCCTTTAGGTTGACCTCAGGCTGTATTTATGTATGTGTATTGTCTATCTTCGAGCCAAATTTGTTCAGCCGCTTTGATGTGAAAAAGTAACAAATATTCATACTCACAAACTTTCGCGTTCATAATATTAGGAAGTAGGATTAGTAGGATTAGGTAGTAGGATTATTTAGTAGGACAATCTAAAAATCTAAGAAGTGTCGATAAAACAACATCGAAGTCCTACGAAGCCCCCTTAGGTTTTTACGAACTTTATCTCGGGTTTCATAGTAACTCGATATTTTACGAAACCCCATCGACATCGGAACGCGAAGGGCTTTAAAATACAAGTAGCTCAAGTTATCCTTTCTCCAGGCTGCTTTTAGAATTCTATTTTCATTTGCGAGAATCAAGTTTAGTCTTTTATTTTTTATCCTGGGGAAAGCGCAGAGCACCTACTCGCGGCATACAAAAAAATGCAGGCTACAGTTAGTACCTACTCGTACTTAAATATAATTATATACCTAAGAGTCAGTGAGATTTTATTCCATTCTCGCGCTTACATTATTTCTTTATAAGTAAGCGTTTAGTTTTCAGTCATTGCATCTATTTCGCTATTAGAAATCGCTCTACCCTATGGTATGGAGATACCTTTAGACGTAATGATATGAGAGGGTAAGTTTTTACTTTTAAACTTTCATATGGTGGTGTCCCCCAAATATATCGTACGTCCACAATTTTTTCTGCGGAGAATTAACAATTTGCGTGGAAACTTATTTTAGCTGGTCAGTGTGTTTATTTAGTTTAATTTGTAACATAGCTCCAAAGTTTCGTGTTGCTGGTTTCAAAATTACGAAAGTTCCATACAAACTTCCACTACCTACCGTCTTTATCCCATTAAAGGTGAAATTTCTAAAAATCACTTCTTAGTTCATCTCTACGATACTCACATTTCAAGTCTCTGTCTCCAGTATTTTTGGTATACGAAAGGATGACTCGCATAGATTATGTACCATTTTTAGCAAGAGTCAGGATAAAAATGCCAGAACGGCTGAAAAAAAGTTACTGTTTTTCGAACGATTCAAACTTCAGGAAATAAGTGAAGCACATTACCTACAGGTTTCCTAGTTTAACAGTAGAACCATAATCTAACAAACTCAAATGAAACGAAACAAAATATATTTGAAATACGGATATTTATTTATTTTTTCATAAAAATTCTAAATTCAATAATGTGTTTTAAACATGTAACATTTACATATATGCATTTATACAAAGATATATGCAATGTTTAGTGATTTTAATACTAAAATTGGAGCGTAACAGACTTACAATGATGCCGATGTATGTGACGATCACATTGTACACTTAGAAATAAATATTTACCAAGTATTGTCAATTGGTAAAGGTTATGTGTCAATTACAATTTTCCAATGAGGTTAATGAACACTGTGCGCTTTTCTTTTACTCTAGCTCGGGTCGCGGCCGTTCGCGAGCCGTGATGGCGGAAGGTGAACTTAAACGATACGATTTACATAATACTGTCACTTTGTAGATTGTATTATCCACACGCTCTGTATTGTTTAGTCATCCGTAAAGTGCGGGACTCGCGAGTCGATTATCTACAAATGAGTGATACGACAATGAATTTAGTAACAATGAAACGGTTTGAAACGAGACAAAATAAATTAACCCGGCGAAATGGGGCAAGCGATAATTCGTTACGACCTTTAAAAACTGTAACACTCTATTCAACGCAGTAACGATGGTTTGGAAATGTTTAGAATTTTTAAAATTATCTACCTTTATCATTAGGTACTTTATTAAACAACTTTTGCGATGGACAAGAAATATTTATCTATATTTGAAACGTTAAATTTCGACTTTTACTTATTTATTTAAAAAAACATTATTACCTTGAATAGATTGCACGAATGCTAAACAGAACGATTAAGTTTCAATTTAACGATATTCTGCTTTAGCACTATAGAAATAGAAACACAGATTCAGTCGACTCGGAAATACAAATTCATTAACAAAATTATTATTATTATACTATAAGACGAGTAAATATATATTATTATTTATTGAGATTTGGACTAGACAAACCACATGTTCTATCTATAGATATGTAATCCATGATAAATGCTAATATTTAGAAAATCTAACTGCCGTGGTTGTAGTGATGTGCTTCTACACATCGTTGGTATACATTTTCAAAGCCACCTTGACTTCATATTTTTACAATAACATCACATTGACCTTATCATACGAACCACATCAACTCTTACTGGTACAGGCTTCTATGTGTCATCAATTTGAAATCGAATACCTTTAATGAAAGGTACCTACTATTCAAAATCACTATAAATATTACATAGAGCTTTTCACAGAGGGACCCCATGATTTTACTTTTCTAACTAAATCAATAGTAGGTAGATATTAAAAATGAAGATTGATTAAAATATTGTATTTATTTTTGAATTAGGTATTCTGTTTGCCTTGCCTGGCAACGCCAACTCTAATGCTGTCATTATTTTAAATTATAGACTCATTTCATTAATGACTCCTCTGAGTAAGTTTTTTACGGTTTGATTTTTATAGCTATCCGTTTTTACATTTTTCAACAAAAGATCACAGACCATTTTAAATATTTGTACCATATTATTTGGATAAAAACGGCTATTTCTATGAACTTTAGCCAGACTTACATAAGTTATTCCACATTTATTACAAAACATACAACTAACACTGAGATATACTGTTAGGTAGACTAACACATGTATTCTATGTTAATCAAATATCATGTCGTAGGTATACAAAACACCGAAAATCCAGAATCCAAAAGATGATTGTCATAATTTTCTTTTTAGAATTCTACACAGAAGAACCGAAAGCAATTTAATTAAATTAGCCCATACATTAAAGTAAGAAACATGGATTGTAGTTATATTTAAATTTTTGGAGTTCTTACCTTTGCGATTATGAGTACAATTTTTAGTACTGCTATAAGTAATTTGGATATCGGACAGACTATGCGTACCTAATTCAAATTCTAAAGTTCTATAGAAAATGTGTTATTTAGAAGGAAGCCCGTAATTTAGCACATTTACGAGTACATCTAGTTTCGAGGCAGTAGGCATAATATATTATTTCTTTATCTAAATAGTTCAAACGAAAAATCAAAAAACTTTATTCAGTTCTGAACACTTGTTACATATGAATCACTAAGAATTTTTGGTGTTATGATTAAAAATAAATTAAGTATAACTATCATATCAAAGAGAAGTCATAATTATAAACATAAAATAATTGGGTAAACAAGTACAAAAATGTTGATTACCAGCAACGATAAAAAAGTTAAGTAAATACATTAAAAACATTATATTTCTAAATTTTATGAAATAGAAGTCTTAGTGGTATTGAAAATATACCCACACACACACACTAATATATTAACGTGATGTTCAAACGCTGTGTTTTGAGTTTGGACTGTGATCAATATTAAATTGTCATAATGATAATATTATCTTGTTAAATCAACGATTCGTTATTGTTATTTATCGCAATAATTAATAGCCTTAACAAATTATTTTTTGAGCACTGATTGTTTAAATACTAACCACCCACTTATTAATTTTAAATGGAATGTTGACAAAATAAGTTGTTAAGAAGGAAGTTATTGAAATGAAAAGTGTAAAACAATGGTATCAGTGCCCTAATTATAGATGATCGAAAAGAAGTTTAACATCAACAAACAACACGTCAATATGGATTTTACAGCTAAAACAGGTTTACATAAAATATTCATGAGATGTATCATTTTATAACAATATCACAATTTTTAATAATTTATACACAATGTCATAGGAGATTTTCAAATTACATATTAGACAGGCCAAGCATAATAAACGTAATAGCAAATATTTGATAGTAATGTATTATAATTTAGTTAGTATTTACATATTTCAGTAATATACTGCAACAACATGGACCGCAAATTACAATGTAGTTATAACATGTAAGTAAAATGTTAAGAAACCCGCCAAGACCTTTGACAAGGGAAAGGGTAAGAAACAATAATCCATCATTCCATTTTTAGAACACTCATCTCCTATACAATCATGCTTCGCGTAACTCAGACACTACTCCACACAGCACGCAATATATCATGATATTATTATACAGAAAAGACGTTTTCCTCTTTACTTCGACATCCAGTACACCGTTAACACTTAGTACCCGCTAACTCGACACAAGCAAAGTATTCTCAACAAACAAGGAAATAATTTACATAAGGCCATATATTATTTTACTGTACACGTATAACGAGTAGATGATAAGTAAGATAAATAATGTTGATTTAACATTAATGGATTAGGATAAATGCATCCGTATTTGCGACAGTTTGGTCCATACAAGTATTATTACATAAATCGTGTGATACGCCGTCCACCACTCTAGCTACCCAGCAAAAGTGCGAAATCACAAACAAGGAGCATAAGTGTTCAAACGTTTATAATCATAATCAAATCCGTTTAAGTGGACTGTTAAAATTGGACAAACAGACTGGAAGAATTAGATTAGTCAATCCGAGTGGCGAGAAAGTGCAATGAAGGATTTGCTGAATATCTATAAGCCGTGGAGGTCGCGGCGCCCGCGGCCGCCTACGGTCAGTCTTTTCTGCTAAAGTTTACAAATTTGTGCAAAATATGTCTACAAGTCGCGTAACTTAATACTGTTATAATATTTACAAAACTCGCCAACGAGGCCATACAAAATGAAAGGAACGAGCACTGACCGGGACTGCCGGAGCGCCTAACGTCACGTCTGCTTCGTTCCGGCGGACTCCGCGCGGCCGTATTGTCTCACAACTCGTGTGATAAAAGCAACTTATCGATAAGCGAAGGGACGTCCGAGGTTGCCGGGTCCGGTTTCACGGCGGCCCGGATAGTCCTCGATGGTATCCGTTCGGGTTGCTTTTAGAAGAACAGTGGCTCGTGGGTGTTCTTTACGCGTTTCACGAGGGTCCTTGGCCCGGGCCGCTGGTGCCGGCCGGCGCTTCCGACCGCATCTCCGACTTGAGCTTGACGAATTCCTTGGCCACCTCGTCGCTGTGCCGCTGCGAAAGGATCCTGAGGATCGTCCATCCCGTCTCGTCCATCTTCACCCGAGTGCCGAGCGGAAGCCAAGCCGCACATACGCTCTGAAATGAATTTGTTGCATTTGGTAAAAATATTTTTTTGGCATAAGCATAAAAATTACTCAGAGTGTTCTAAAACCAGTTTCTTACAAACGCAGTGAAACTTATCGCAAGAGTCATCTATGAGTATGTATTTTATTTTGGAAAAGTTAGATTTGTATCTTGAAAGTTGTTAACGTATTCGATGCCAGCTGCCAAACCCGAGAATTCTTCAGGTGCCACAGACGCTATTGCGTGAAACTGACACACTAAGCGAAAGTCACAAAAGATATACGCGTATAATTCTATTATTATGTATACACGATACACGGACGACGTATGCAAATACATGCGTTGCCGACAGTGAATGTGTTAACTTTGCCCACTTTGACCGTGGATTAGTGGATGGCTACAAAACAGTATTATGAGTAGGCATGCATACCTGGTCAATGTTGTCGGCAAGCCGCATGACGGCGACGCCGACGAGTCGGTCCTCGCGCGCGAAGCAGTAGTCGCGCACGCAGATATGCAACTCGAACAACTCCAACTGCTCGTTTGCACTTATCATACTGGGGATAAACAGTAAAGTAATAATGGGTTAGCCAGTCACCCCGTGATCATGATGCATATAATTGCGTCGATATTTCAGGAGCTCATGAAATTAATTTAATCGAGATATACATTCTGTACATTATTGCGAGTATGTTTAATGTAATTAACCGTATAGATAGTGTCGAAACGCACTACCGGTCGGGCAATTAAGTGGTTTATCACTTTTAATCCGACTCCCTATCAAATGAATAAATAAAAATGAATGTCGTAAAGTCAAACTTTCAAGTTGTCAGCCACATTTTGTCGATATTATATTTTATGACGCGTAATAGATTTTTAACCTTGGGATTTTCAGGACTGATAGTTAAAATGTAAATACAAAACTAAAACTACTATTAAATTAAAATAACTAAATACATACATACATCTAAATCAATCAATCAATCTTGCTAAATGTGGCCTGAAGGTATCTGTTACCTAAGGCTCTGTCTACCCCGTAAGGGATAAAGACGTGATTTGTGTATGTATGTGTGTATGTATACATACATACACAAACCACGTCTTTATCCCTTATCTTAGTGTCTAAATAAACTTTAAAATTAATCGTAAAAGAGAGGTGGGCCTTCAGGACGTGGTTGATGGTTATAAACTTTGTACATGTTGGTAATGGGACATCGCTAGTACTGTAACGTGCTCCTAACAAAATAATATATTTTCAGAAAACAGCACTTACAAATGAAAAGTCTCGTTGAACTTCGGGCTCCAATTGTTGCTCTTCGATTTGGTTGCGAACTTTCGCTTCTTGTCGGCGAGATGCGGCCCGATGAGGTTCACCTCGATGAACGGACGGAACATGCCACTCTGTATCACCCACTTCAGGTCGTTCGCTGCCACCACTGGAATTATACAACATTATTTGGTTAATCTTGTGAATGACATCCCATAATATGCCACATCTTCCAATAGTTTGTTAGTTTTATTAACACATTGTAAGCAAACTAATGCAATTAAATTTCGCACTGGACATCTTGCATGATGCAAAAAGTTGCCCATACTTGAAGTCGTATTGGCTAACATGTGGGCGCTTGCGACGGTATTCACCACCTCTTCCTTACTTCATACTACACCGTTTCTCAAATAGAAATGGTGAATGCGATTGTGATTCCGAGTTCATTAGGGTCTCCGATCATCATTAGTATAGATGGTGTAAGCCATTATTAAATTCGGCACATCGTATTGTACTTATTTATGTTTATGTTAACACATTCCCGTTATTCACATGAAAATACAAGTTTGCACTTAACTGCTGTTAACGCGAAGAATACGCGAAGATGAACGAAAAAATATAATGCCTCTTTATGGCTTGAGTTAATTTACCTTTCACAGTTATCTTCTGTTCACCAGTTCCTGGATGCGTAAATAAGTCAACTTGCACCGACACCTCTCCAACACTGCCTTCTTCCGCCACTGCTGCGTCTGAAACATATTATCAATTTATATTAATACTTTTGTAAGAAGACAGAAGAGAACATCACACATGAAGCACAGCTAGAAATTTTTGTATTGTTTTAGTTTCTGGCAAGGAATTTCCCGAGCAAAATTCTAACAGTTAACGTATTCAAATAATCATCTAAATATTTCATGAATCTGAATAACATCGGAGGTAAGTACATTACATTTGTGGAGTTTGACCAGAATAGAGACATCTCTACAGCTAAAACCTACCTTGATTCTGCTGACTCGTCACAAACGTTCTGATCAGCGTGTCAGTAGTCTGAGTGTAGAGGCTGAGCGCATATCGAAGTGATTGCAGTTCTGGACTCTTTTCTAAGAACGTTTTCTTCAACCCATTCCCTCCGGCGTGGAAGTACTGCTTGATAGTGTCCAATGCTGCGTCTAGTACTGCGCACTGTTTCGGCGTCAAACTCTTCTCGGCAGATAAGTGCTGTAGAATTTATTAGATTTATGCAGTCGAATCAAATAAAACTTCGGAAGTTAAATTAAATACAATGTGCCTATCATGGGGTAAGATTACCTAAGTAATTATTGTAAGTTAAAAGTTAAAATTAATTTCCTAAAATATAGCTAGGATAGGATAAGTTTAACAACGTTAATCTTCGTCCTCATTCAATGTTTTCACAACAATCAGAGAATATTTTGACAAACCTCTTTAGACATGTCCATGACTCCAGACAGAGCATGCTTGACGTCTTGCTTGCCAACGGTGCTCTTGAAGAGTTGCGTCATATCTTCGATCTTTGCGTTAGCTGCGAGGTTCTTAGCATTATTCGTCAAATTCTTCAGCATCATCTGAAAGAAAAACAAAATGTGTCAATATTTGATTACTACTCTTGCCATCTCATAAGCCAATTTATCAAAGTTTATTTACAGTTTTGCACTTGTGTTTGTTTTTAATAGCCACTAATTCTATTTCGTCCTCCATCTGTTAAACGTGGAGCAAGTAGTTTAGGGCGTCTCCTTTTAACTGGGTCGGTTAGAAAAAGATGCACTAACTAGTAAAAGTGAAGTCTTTAATTTCAATAAACTTACCGTCTTATCAGTCATAGGCGGAAGCACAACAGTTTTCTCGAGGATCTTCATTACGATCTTCCATAATTCCTTGAGCAGTCGTTTCAGAACAGTCTTTTCGCAGGACTCAGCATACATCGTCAACGAACCATCCTGCAATGAAAAAAAAAAACATATCAATATTAAAAATAATAGTGAGTGTGGAAATAAATAAAAAAAACTAGCAATACATAATAAAATAAATATATTTCAATTTAGGAGAAATATTATGTACAAATAATTTACTTAGTGATGATGTTTATAACACGATTTAGGTAAGTATTTATTTATTTGTAAATCTGTTTCACGGCATTACAGTATAATAATAATATGAAGGTAGTTAACATATTGTAAAACTCTAAATACTCGTAATAGCGGGTAAATAACCTGTACCTATAAATAGTTAGTAACGTCATTAACAGACAAAGCACAGCTTAAAGCACTTGATTTCAAGACTAAAGACTAAAACTTTGTGTATCATAGAGGAGCAATAAAAGGGAATATTTGCAATTCTGACGTGAAAGGGAATCAGTTTTTTACATCGGGATTGAACTAGTTAGTTAGAATTCTTTAGTGTAACATACCAATATATCCATGAGCGGCCTTAGCACTTCGTCCGCCTCATGGTGCGCAGGCGGCTGCGGCTGTCCTGGCACGCCGCCACCTCCCACCTTCTGCAGCAACTCGCCGAGCTCCTTCACGCTCGCTGTTATCCTTGTTTCCAGGCTGAAGGAGAACAGTAAAAATTAAAAATATAACTACTGGACAATCAAATAAATTAGGGATGATCGGTAAAATATTCATGTTGTACGTATGTTAAATACAATATTATTTTTCTTTGGTGTAAGTAATTCGTTCACCGCTTTTCGTTAACTTGTCTTCTCGAAAGATTAGGGAGAGACCCTCTGGCGTATCTTGAGGCATGTAATCAAGAATGTTATAAAAATTGTTTTAACCATTATATTTTTACCTATTGACTAATTAAACTAGCGTTTTTATTACATAACATGGAACATACCTGACTGCGAACATAGAAGCGAGCTCATCAAGCGTGCTGTTCAGGCTCTGCTGTAGGTCATTGAGGATGTCTGCCGCATCCGGCTCCAGCTTGGTGCCGCCCATTGCTTCGAACATCTTCTCTAGCTGCACTCTGAGTTGTTGGATGTTGTTCATGAGGATGCAAGCCTAGAAGAAAAGCAATATTACAAATTTGCTTGGCTTCTTCGCCGCCACACTACAAATGAAGTGACGGGCTCTGTACACCACGGGAAATGCAAACGACAGGCTACCTTGATTTTAATTCCATTGCAGAAGGATTAATTTGGAGTTGAATGGTGGTTATGTATATATGACATTGGCGGAGAGTGTTGTCATTGGCTGTCACGACTGGATGACTAGGGCGGTTAAAAGGTTAAAGAAACTAAGCATAATGCTATAAGAACAACTGCAGCTAGAATGCAGCAAGATCCTCTTGGACAAACCACCACTCATAAATTGGAATAATTTTTATATACTGTGCATTTCCAAGCAGACTTCTGAAAGAAATTCAAGGGTCTCCTAGTGAATGGTCACCAGCATTCGGTGAATAATTAAATTATGTTAAATCTTTACATCCCACATTACCATATTACCTATGCTTATTTACTTAAATTTAATACATTTTTCTGTACGTACCACTCGTTCCTCCTTCAAGTGTTCAGGGAACTCCTTCTTCACGATGTCAGCGTAAGCTTCTAGCACCTTCGCTATGGTTTTAGCAAACCTTTTCATGTAACGCTTCCATATCTCAGGATCTGGACACTCTAGCTTGGAAACGACGTCGAAACACTGCGTTAGTTGCGTGAACACATCCACCACGGAGTTACTGAAGAGTGCGTGTTCACTCGATTTTTGGAACTGGAAAAGAGTAAGACAGAGTTGATAAATAATCATGAGGGACTAAGTGAACAGAAGAGAAGCCAGTGCTATTAATTAGAAGCAGTAATAAATAAAAACCCAAGGACTTGATGCATTATTCTAACAAGTTATAAGTTAGTTTGCATTAAATCGTAACTGAGACTTTAAATTCAAATATCTTTGCCAATACATTAATTACAAAAAAGATTTTGATTTATGACAACGCATTAAAATTTCTAAATGTCAGTGAAAATTAGAACATATAGAAAAATCCGAAAAGTAAAGCTATGGCCGGGAATCGAACCCAGATCCAGTGGCGGATTTACAAATTTTCAAGGTATAGGCTGAATTTTTGCCGCCCTTGCAAAATCTGTTGCAGACTTCTTAAAATTTTTATTATGAGGTAAAAAAAAAAGGTCGTGCCCCAAATTTGCCGCCCCCAAAATCCCAAATTTGCCGCCCCCAAAATCTGCCGCCCTAGGCTCGAGCCTTTTCAGCCTTATGGTAAATCCGCCACTGCCCAGATCCTCGTCATTCCATGATACGTGCTATACCCCTACACCACCCATAGCAGGTGGGTAGTCTCCGAATTTTTCTACCTGTTACTAGATGTCACGTGACCTTTGTTACTATGTTATCTGTTTGAATGATGTGTCTGTAGGACACAATTACGACGCATTAAAATTTGGGCTACTCATAAATCCAAATTCCCGATTTGGTGGATCCATGTTAATTCTAATGATAGCGCTTGCGTATTTCTAATACTATTGAGATTAGAACACAGTGAGCCATTCAATCAGTCATCACATCAGTTCCATTCGTCCCTCGTCAAACCAAGTATCTACTCACCAGGTCTCTCTTATCCCTGTTGAACGCTCCATTCAAGTATTCGAGTGAGACATCGTCGTTTTCGTTCAGCCACTGCATCACGAACGGCTCGAACCAGGCTGGATATTCTGGCACGGCGCCGCAGTATGGCGGCACGTCTTTCACGTATTGCGTGTGCACCCATTTCACCTGGAGATAGTAATGTAGTTAAAATTAAGGAGGAGAGGTATTTTTCGGCTTTACCATCCGCTGGAGCGACAAATAAAATGAGCGAGGAAGTTTTCATCGATCTTATTGAGTTATCGGCGGTATTGTATTGACTTGTTGAGTTTTGAAGAAAGGAGTTTGTTTGAAAAAGTGATCATTAATCTTCAAGTCAATGGCAGCAATTTTATTTTATTCTTTTTGCAGGTTAATTAAATAATTTTAATGAGTCGCATGTATACCCTACGAATTAAAGTGTAAAAAGCAGTAGGTACATATATCTAGGAAAAATAAGAAATAACAACTGTAAAAAAAAAGACTAATAATGGAAGTGCTTCAAAGGTATGGTCTAGTAAAACTCTCAGTTTCGATTACAATTCTTAGACCTTAGCATTATCCTTCCAATTGATTATGCTGTAGAACATCTATATTGAGTTACAGATAAAGGGTTAGTGTCCGACTCTTGAATTATGAAGGAATTACCTTAAAGTGCAGGTTCATGTAGGCGGAAGACTTGCAGAGCCGATGTTGTTCGTGTTCTTCGAGCGCGTACTTCATGTCCACAGCAAACAGGGACCACATCGTTGCCGCTGACAACTGGTGATAAAACATAGATGATTAAATAACCCTCCGTACGTCGCTGCATTCAAAAAAGCCAAAAACAAATGAGCACCACGTGAACTAGACGCTAACACAGGAAACAGATAAACTGCATCTCATCAACTGAACCTTTGGGCTATACCTTTTTTTCCAGCTGAACAAATTGCAGCTGAGCATTTTGTGCTGAGAACCCATCTTATTTAATCCAGTCTGTGGTGACTTAGACATGCGGTGAAGCTGGATGAGGATTGAGCCGTGAAGAGGGCATACTTGCGCTTGTCGAGAGCGTAGACCGTTGGAGTGATATAGTGACTACAGGGATCTTTTGGATTTCGGGGTCGATGACTGGCAAGAGCTAGCTCAAGATCGCAAGGCATATAGGAATCTAGTGTCGCAGGCCAAAATCCACTTCGGGTCGCTGCAACCAGTCAGTAAGTACCTAGGTTTATTATTTTGTACCCTTCTCTCTGCAACTTCTAATCATAGTTACCTGTCCAATATTCAACTCCTGCGGAAATTGGTTGAGAACTGGCGCGTAGCTGTTTCTGTCCTCTTCTATGACGGAAGCGATGAGGGCGATGATTTTGTGCCAGAAGTCTACAGAGTCCAACTGAGGTCCGTGGTCTGCCGGATCACGCTTTGCTTCGTTTGGATCCACCTGAAGTTATGGAAGACATAAAGCAGTGCAAGCAAAGTCCTTAGCGCTTATAACGACCCACGATGATGAGTTAACTCTCGTTTTGATTCCCTGCACTATAACAGAAATCAAGTAAAAATTAAAATGTCTGAGTTCAGATATAGCTTTACCGGGGAGATCGAATCCTAGAAACCAAGAAGACAATCTAGGATGGAGAATAAGGCAGAAACAACCAGAAGTAGAGAGAGAGAGAGAGAGAATTAGAATTGGCATAAAATGACAATAAACGATTTAAGGTCATTATCTACAAAGTAGCATTATTTCATACGCATTATAATAACGTTCGTACCTGAAACTCTCTGTTGAAGAGCTCGTAGCAATTTTCGAACAGGAACTGGTATGTGGATCTTAAACACGCCTTGACGCAATCTTTGACGACAGTGCTTGCTCGCGGTGGACTGCTAAGCTCTTGGACCTAGAAAGTATGTACATTTAATCAATTTTTTTTTGTTTCTTAAAATCGTATTATCCTTAATCAGACGGTCGAGGATGAGTAAGTTGAACTTGAATAACATTATAATATTATTGGGCATAGGAATCATATAGGCGATGCGGCTAGCTACCCATCACTATTTTGATTCCCCTTTTTCCACTTATACGCCCACAATCATGCTAAGCGTGGCCTTTAGATCTTGTCACCTTAGGCTCTGTATACCCCGTAAGGGAGAAAGACGTGATTTATGTATGTATGTATGGGACTAAATAGTAATAGTGCATCCAACACAACTGTATTGTGTATAGTATTTATGGGGATTAATGATCATTGAAAGCAACCTTTCCATCAGAAAGTATCAAGATATTGTTAGAGAAAGATAAAGGAAACAGACAAATAACAGCAAGAGTAACTGAAAAGTAGATAGTTTGTTAAAGTAAAGCTAACAACTGAAGTCATATAAAATAATAAAATAACAAGTAAAACAACTGTAATTTACCTTCATCCTGAAGAAAGTAATACTTGTGAGCAGATCAACAGTAGACTTCAGGTCCATGAGTTTCTCGGCGCTGGAGGCAGGGAAGTTGTTGCGGTACATCGAGAGGTCGATCCGAAGAGAGTTGTGTAGCTGATCCAGTAACTTAACAAATTTCTCTTTCTGGAATTAATTTAAAAAAAACATCTTAAAAATTAAAGTATCTGTAAGTTTTCGTACTTACTTTAAAGTGTGAATGTAAATTTATTCAGCGTATAATTAAATATTACTTCGTTTATGCGTTATTTTATTACCTGGGTCTGAGTATTATTAGATTATTAGCGTTAGGAGTATTAGATTATACCTGCAGATTATCATTTAGACAGCGCTAGTCTAGTAGGTAAAGGACGTACCCCAAAATTTGAGGCAGCAAATCTATCAGAAGCAGATACAGCAGACGAGGCGGTTGTGTGAGCGTAGTACGCATTAATGTTTGCCAACAACGTCGACATTACAGCTGGGACGCCCGCGCACAGATATTTCGTCGACAGACAGTGGAAGTGCCTGAAATTTGAAAAACAACGAATATGAAATAAAGAAAACTACACATTTTGTATCATCGGTTTTAAACATTTAATATGAGATAGAGATACAACACTAACCATAACAACACATTAGGTACGTCAGATAACGCTAAATCTCACTTTATTAAACATTATTTATTCACTCCATACCTAATAATATTACAAGGAATTAAAAATTGTCACTTCTTGGCCAACAGTGACTGGACAAGGAAATCGCAAATAACTTTTTATCCTTAAAGATATCAGATATTCTACGAGATATCCCATTGCTTTGTAAGGCAGGTACCGCCCAAATCAATACCTATTTGGAGATTGGGACCCTCCGCTATGTCAAACGAGGGAATGTTAATTGGGCTTACATTTTCCTTTTGCCGTGATCTTCACTGGTATATTTATATACCAAACGAGTATAATATCAATATTATTTTAACGACTATACTAAACTTTTAATACCACAATTCTTTCATGTTTTATTGATTCTTCATGTACGTTTTTTTT
Organism: Pandemis corylana; assembly: GCA_949127965.1. Classification (NCBI taxonomy): domain Eukaryota; kingdom Metazoa; phylum Arthropoda; class Insecta; order Lepidoptera; family Tortricidae; genus Pandemis; species Pandemis corylana. The sequence continues at coordinate 5,442,737 of OX421866.1, read as the reverse complement.
CCTCGTCTAGGGCTCGCAGATGTCATCATCCATCACAAACATTTGTGAATGTCTCGATCTAGATTACGTTGTATTTGTCATATCCCTGTGTTTGTCATGTCGGGGTGAAATTTCATACCTTGTTTAATACAGACGATATTCGATACTGCACTTCACTATTATAAGGAAATGCTTAGAGCTAAACAGTATTGCAATTGAAACCAAGTAACAGGACAACTGAAGGCAAGAGCTCTGTAAATGGCAAAATGTAGGAGGCAATAGTGAACATGGCAAATAAGTACTTTGCAATTGATAAAACATTGTTTTAACTTTTTATTTGGTCTGAGAAAAAGTGAATGCCGACCATAGGTTAGTTCTAAGTCCTAAATTGTAAATATAAAAGTCATGGCACCAATACCAAGGTGGAAATTGCTTCTGTTTCCATTTTTTAAGACGTTGATTACATCAAAAACCGATTGTCTGCAAAGTCGGTTTACGCACGATAGTTTTACGTGATAACGTCATAAAGAAACATATATCCGAACTGCTAGCTCTGACGTCACGCGAGAAGATCGTGCTTCTCTATCGCTTGTTCCGCGCTCTCGCTTGCACACTCTGACGTCACGCGGAACGTAACGCAATGAGTCACGCCTTTTCGTGAGTGCAGCCGGCGTTCATCAATTTATAAGACGTTATCACGTCAAAATTATAATACCTACTAATAAAAATACCCTGCTATCCTGCAATACTTTCTTTTAAACCCGCTAAATTTTATTGCTTTTTGGTAGTATTTGCGGAGGGTATTATTCAAAATTATTCAAAGTAGTCCAGGAGGTGCGTTGTATCGTGTCTGAGCGATATTCGTCGTATAATTTATTACGCGCAACGTCAGTGATAAAATTGATGTTTAAAGCAAGTACGCTTTTGAAATTGGATTTCGATGCTGATAAATAAGATTTTAACTAACACTTAGAATATTATTACACTTTGCAAATTGAAACAAGTAACTCTTTCAATTGCTATTGTCTTGTATTCAAGATTTAATCTCATTGAAAGAATAGAAAAAAAAATGTTTGAATGTTTCAGACGTTGATTAATTGTGGTTATTTAATTTTAATTGTAAATACATAGATATTATCATTAACATAATAAAAAATATATTCAGATACTCCTAATTAACTGTGATTGTGTGCAGCTAAAAATCAATTAAAAAATAGCTACTTACGTCATAGCTTGATAGATGGCTTCAATTCCATATCTCATGGCGAACTCGTCCACAATCTCCTCAGGGTTTTCGTTGAAGTAAATTTTCCACGCGTCGTCGCCCTTAGCCACTGGCAGCATCACCGCGCCGCCATTTTCCTCGCACAAGTAGTGGAACAGGTTCTCATGGAGGCACGTATACTGTAGGCAAGAAATAGGCGATTGGCTTATCTGTTTATTTTAATATGTACCACATCGATTTTATACTAATTTCTCATTATGTTTTAATTATCCCTGAATTATATGCAGTCACAGTTGTCAGTTCTACAGGATTGTGTTTTTAGCTTAAAATAATTTTACCTATAGAGGAGAATTAATTAAGCTTAGCTGTCATAAGCGGAACGTCTTCAAGTGCCGGCAACGCACATGTGCGTTCGAATGAGTGCTATGCTGATTGGTTGTCTGGAAGAGATCGCTATCAAGCGATAAGACCTTCTATTGTCTACTTTGTTCTTTGTTTCTGTATTGTTTTGTACTGATTTGTGGTGTTCAATAAAGAGTATTTGTATTGTATTGTATTGTAAATTGTGACAGTGACACTGGACGAAAGTCACGATAACTTATGTTGACTGCCGCCTCATTCGTGCACCCTACCAAAAACATAACATACATCCATACATAAATCAAGTCTTTATCTTTATCTTTAGACAGTGCCTAAGGTAGCAAAACCTAAAAGCCACGTTTAGCATGATTGTGGGCGTATAGATGGAAAAAGGACTACCAAAAACAAATACTATTATCACAACAATGGTTTAATATTAATCCTTCGTTTCAATTTGTTTTCAATTTGTACGTTAGTAACGAAATCGCTAGGGAAATCAGAACGGGCCGTGCGCCAAACCTAAATTGAGTTCCACTTGTGTTGGACCCAACTAAAGACTGTGACAGTATACATAGTTAGTTACATGCCAGTATACATAACTATGTACATGCCATAGTTAGTTCGGTTACAAAGACTGTCATTTGACGTCCATAATGTTCAAAGATTAAAAGTTTACCGGCCAGAGGCGCCACGTTTACTTATTTCTCAACAAAAATCTAACCATTTTCGGCTGTATCCTTTGAACTGTAATAGGTCCCCATACGAAAGTTTATCGCTTTGCGACGAAATAATTGCGACATAATTGCGTTTGTTTGATCCCTTGCTGTATCGTTACTACCTAAGCTTTAAGTGCTGCTATAAATATGCAAGATATTTCATGCTGGTCTGGAAGTAAAGAAAAACATAAAATGTACCCGTTGCTCCTTCCCACGCAAATGGCAAAAGCCCATCGAGGAACGAGCAAAAATTTTAGGAATCATTTTATAGGCGATGCGGCTTGCAACCCAACTATTTTGATTCCCCTTTCCACCTACATGCCCTCAATCGTGCGATATCTGACATTTAGGTATTGTTTCCTTAGACGCTGATACCCCATTAGAGATGTAGAAGTGATTTGCGGTATGTATATTTCATGATTAACTAGGTATGAATTTTTACACTTAAAATAATAAGAAAACCGCATCAAGAAATACTGGTCCCGCTTATCTTGTCGGACAGGGCACTGAGTTAACCTTGGGCTTACCTAATTGATTTAAAAACGTAGCGTAGAATTGTCATACATTGAACAAAAAATATTTACCTTGCTACTCCGCTTCTCACGTGCATGATAACCAAGCCTGTGCTAAATATATATGGTTTTCTTGTAATCCCTTCCTCCTTTACTGCCATATAAAACACACTGCGTACTCCGACGACGACGTTGGTTTGCATGTGTAACAGTTGTGCTCACTTTAAAAATGATTCCGTAAAGGGATCGAAACGCGTCAGTGTGTGGTGTAAGGGGTAATTAAGTTAGTGGGATTTATATGTGTTTTATGTGGCATTAGTAGAGGGAGGGATTGCATGAAAACCATAATTATATTTTGCAGAGGCTTAGTTATCTTGCACGTGAGAAGCAGAGTAGCAACGTAAATATTTATTGTTCATTGAAATGGATCTCCGCAAAGTAACGCCTGATTCAGTAAAATATTGTCATCATTCATTATATAGACAGAGAACATAACCAATAGCTCGCGTGTGTCTACTGTCTCTCAGTTTCTCATTCTACTCACATCCTATACCGTTTGATAGAAAGAAGCAGTAAACGCGTTTGTTATTCCAAATGCGTTAGACAATATAGCCTCAGATTACCATTACTCAAGAAGGTAACAGCATCTAACGAACTAGTCTAATAATTTATTACCATTAAGTTCACGCTTAAAATTCGTAACATTAAAGTTTATTAACTGCCGAAGTTGTGGCAGTCAATCGGACCACGTATTCAGCAGAAAATATGAGCAATTAATTTGAAACAGTTCACGCTAACTAAGTAGACCACATCGTGTTTAAAGTTAGAATCAATTTAGGGGCAGATAAAAGTCTCGTTCAAATTCCGCTGAGTGAAAAATGTGATTAGTAAAATGTTCTTTTTGTTATGAAAACTCACGCGATTACTTGAAGAACCGCTACGCAAAAACCGGCCGTAGGACAGTTGACATGGGACGGCACTGTTCTCATCATCTACCACCATCTTACTTCTTGAACCAGCAGTGTTTGCGCTGCTATATTCCGACGCAGAGAAAGACAGTCGGTGAAATTACTGGCAATATGAGGCATATGTCTTAGCTCTCTAAGCAGAGCCTCTAGTGTAAGTTTTAGACTCGAAATACGTTTGGAACCCCGTTAACGTCTCAATTACTATGAGCAAATTGGAAGTGCCTCAAGCGGAACGAAACGGCAACAAACAGTTCTCATTGTGTAAATCATTTTAACGCAAACGCGGTCTTCAATTATTTTAGGATCGAAAACTTCCTCTCCTTACATTAAGCTCGTTTTCGACCCTATTTTACAATAAAAAAAAAAAAAATTAGAAGAAATACTTTACTCGTTCCCTACGCGCCCTACAGTGTACTGCCGCCTTGAACCAGTACAGGGTTATACATCATATTTTGACACCTCAAGCACATTCATCATAAAAATGTCTAGAGTAGGATACACGTCTTGATTTTATAAAAAAAAAAAATCGTTTACGTACAAGTTGTATTCGCGCCCAAAGGGTTCAACAACCGTACACAATTTTATTCAAAAACAAAACTACTTTTTCATGTATAAAAGTACACAAATGATATGAAATTTTTGATTATACATATTATAGGTAGGTACATTTAAATGGGAAGTACTCGATGGATTTCGTTTCCATGGATATTTCCTATAAAAGTATAACTTCGTCATTGATTGTAAAAACTTAAAAACACCGTAGTTTCACGGTTGAAAGAATTTATAGTTTTTAGTATGCCCCTAAGCTAAAAGGGTCTCATAGACAGCCAGGCAGATTGACAGACGTACAACGAAGTGATCGTACAGGAGTTCCTTCCTCAATTTGTGGTAAGGAACCCTGAACAGCCAACAATTTCGCTTCGCACGAGAGATTTATCACTCCCCACGTTATCCATCAGGACCTGAATTTAGGTATTGTGATATATGAGATAAAGTGTGTCACGTAAAAGGTTTGCTTATATTCGTGTTTAGACTAAGTGAGCAAATAAGGCCTGAAAGCATTCGCCAGTGTCATCATCATCAGGGAATTCGACCGTGAAATTGATACACGCACGATTACGTGCAATGAACCGACTATTTGGGAGTCTGTCTGTGTTTATATCGTACCATATTCCTATGTACGTTACTAACTTGAGATCGAGGTGGCATTTATTTACAGTTTAACAGTCTTGAATAAAGATTCATAAACGTTTTCTAAGTTAATATTCACTTGAATTATTTAGTTGTAACTTCGATGTTACTAGGTGAGCGTTTTCCAAAGATCGCTATTTCCAGAATTTAACTATTTTGGGGTTTTCTTACTCAGAATCGTTCACCCTATCGATCCTTATACATGAAAAAACGTGTGCCAAAATTTCGGTTCCAGTCCGTCACTTTTTTCATATAAGTATGCATGGAACGTGACGAACAGGAAAAAAAAATCATAGTAAAATGTGGGTCCCATTTTTTTATTTGTAGTGCGTCTTATTTTTTCTATTAAAATTATTCATGCTTATGAATAATAAGGAATAAAGACGTGATATATGTTTGTATGTATGTGTATACATTTTCTTTTCATAATAAAATTGACAAGAAATGTAATTATTCTTTTGCAATTAGTATGAAAATGCCATCAAGATGCTTCGCAGTGTACGAATGCACAAAATCATAAGAAGAGCCTATTAAAACTCGTAACGTGGGAATACAATACAAGAGGAAGACCTCATGGAATAATTGTGAAAGAGAAAGGATCTAGAATAATCCTTGTACCTTTGTTGTACAAGAGGACCGTGTATGGGTTGATTAAGACGCTGAGGAGAATTTCGGTCTAATTTGTTCTACGAGGAAGGCTACATTAGAAATAATTGTCTGACCTATCGGGTCTATTGAGTACAGACCTCTTTTTTACTAGACTGTCCCAAAAACTAAATAATTTTGTTATTCAAGTTAGTATACTAGTTTAGGTAAACCATTCCGAGGCTCTTTGACACAAAATGTCTTTCAAATCTTGGAAAAATTGAGTTGGGCTAGGCCTAGCCAAGCCTTGCTTGGTAAGTAGCAAGCCAATTGTTTGTTTTCAGAATATTACAAAAATTGGTCTAAAGGTGGTGTTAGGTCAAACGAGCAAATGCTCGTTCTATCCCCACTCTGCCAAATTTATTGTGTCGAGCAAAAATAACGGGTCGCTTTTTACACAAACTTGTATGGAGAATGACCCATTATTTTTGCGGTACACAATAAATAGAATAGAATGACCATTCGCTCGTTTGGTCTAACTTCACCTTAATATTTAACGGAAAAACAATTTTCAATTTATCTCTTGCGGCTTCCAGGAGATTAAAAATGTTGTGGTGATACGATTTTGTATGCGCTCAAAAAACTTTCAGCTTGCTTGAGAAGCACCGATATAAGACTGTCATTACTTGTCTATAAGCTAGGAACATGTTGCTCTGAACATCGATTAGATTAGATTGAACGTATAAATAAAAATAATCTGTGAGTTTATTGCTTTAGAGTTTCACTGCAGAGCGTTATGTATGTACAAATCGCCGGCATTCACTCGTATAATGTTATCCTCGACAAACGTAACCAATTTAGCACATCCTTGCAATGAATGGATACGCTTCAGCCGTAGAAAATGTAGGCCAAGGCTCATCCATTGAAAAGCCACAAGAACTAATAAATGAGCAAAAATATTCAACAAAATTAATTATGCGTCTACCAAATTAATTAATAATTTATAAACGGAGAGTCATCGAGTTGTGAGCGCCGCGAGGCTCCGGGTTTTAATTAATCTTAACGCTGAGGCCTCTCGTTACATTGTCAGACAACATTTAAGACTAAATTCAGGTCAATTTTAGGCGCTAATACGAGCAATTCATCTTCATAATGGAAATGACAAAGAATAAAATTAATTGCGTTTATTTGCGGGCCAAATTGCGCTAGCGGTAGCGCGGGAAGGTTTTTATTAAGTTTCTGTTGAAATGAAATCGGCCAAGCGCGAGTCGGACTGGCGCATCGTACAAATTCAGCAAGTGAATATAAAATCCAATGTTAACACATCCCTGCTTCTAAGCAAAATGTAGGCAGCGCGAGGTCATTTCATATTGGTTACTCACGTAGACAGACAGTCAAAAAATATTCTGTTTTTTGTATTGATTGTTATAGCGGCAACAGAAATATATCAGCTGTGAAAATTTCAACTGTCGAGCTATCAGACAGTGACAGACAGATGGACAGTGAAATCTTAGTAAAGGTCCCGTTTTTACCCTTTGGGTACGGAACCCTAAAAAAAGAGTACTGTCGAATTGTGAACCTCCTCATGGAATGGGATAGCGATAAACGAATTCTATGCGGACGAAGTGGCGGGCACCATCTAGTTGCAAAATAAAAACAACAGGCGAGTTACCTATTACCTCGCTCCAGGCATTCGGGGGCAAAATTTCCGTCGGTACAAACCGCTGAGTAGTGTTTTAGCGAAATTGAGTCGGTTGTCTCTTTCCCTCATTATGATGAAAAGTTGAGCGTGAACGCGCATTATTTGTAAATGTCTCTGGGACATTCTGCCGAGGTGGAGTTTTAAGCTATTACGCGGATAATACAAAACTGCTTAGTTCTAATGGCAATGATGCTCATAATGGCGGGTTCATGACGACATTTGGCAAATTACCTGACGATTATAAATTCACGGTTGTAATTAATGTTGTCAACTAAATTATAAGCACAAATATGAAAAAGTGTACTCAGTCGCACTCAGGTAGTCTTTCGAGTTTTATACGTGTGTTATCCGTTTGTGTAATTATTCTTAAAAATACTATTGAAAATCGATTCTAATTCGGATTTAATCGAAGAATAATTTAATCTAACGAATTGTTTGGTGAATTGATCTTTTGATTTACGATTTTTCAGAAAAAATGTAAAATAAACCTAACTTAACCTAAGGTATTCTACAGCCTATGTATACTTTCGAAATATTTTCAGTTTCTCGTAGAAAGTTGTATGAGAAGAAAGAAAGAAAGCTTTACGTAAACAATGCAATACATAGATACAACCCGACTTATGTGTGAAGCGACCCGGTTTCTTTGCATCGGAGTATTTTTTCGACCAAACTAAAATTCGAACAAACAATAAGTTTTTTTAAAACGATTTTGTTTCATGCGAGCCAAAGTAATTACCCAGTCTGTACACTGTTAATGTTTAAGTGCAAGCTTAACCTAAAAGCCTGCGGGTCTAATTGTGCCGTGCAGGTAATTTGCTTAGCGCTTGCCGATTTTGAAACCCATTTAATTAAAGAGACCTTTAATAAATCAAGGAAAGATAAATTGGTTCAAATGGAGGCTCTTCCAGGTACGCGAGGCTGCAATTTAGATGGTTTATAAGTATGGCGAGGGGCTTCTATTTTTGGAAGGCGGTATGTACTCGTATAATCATTTGTAATTAATTGAAAAAAAAAAGAATTCTTCGCGGTCGTAGTGGACTACATAATCTAATTAAATCTGCTTGGCTTGACAATATAACAAGCTTCTAAATTCTAAATTGCAATAATTTAGTTTATCACTATTGTTCCACTTTCTGATTTAACCGCAAATTTTATCCAAAGACAAAAAGTCTAAATATCTCGCTCAAGAATCGTTCGAAATTACATGACACTACAGTCTTAACAGAGTGATCAAGGCTCTCACTGAAGATGTGAATCTTTGTGACGACTTTCTTGGTAAAATAGTGTGGTGGTATCCCTTTGCCTTCGACAGTGTTGGAGTCTGGAATTCATAGTTGGCAATTGAGTGACGGGAAGTGATGGGTCCGTCCTGTTTTAAAACCGGGCACGGGACGGCGAAGAGATACATTATAATCAAGCCCCTATTTTATCTCTTCTAACTGGAACAGAAATTTCTAGTTCAGGGGTGCATATCCACATAAATCACGACTTTATCCCTTATAGGGTAGACAGAGAGCTTAAGGTAACAAGACCTACACAGGCCACGTTTAGCATGGTTGTGGGCGTACAGGTAGAAAGGGGAATCAAAATGAGTTTAGGGGACATTTTGGGATATGAGTTTACTTATTTAGATTTAAAACGTAACTTTTTACTTATTAATTTGTTTTTGTGAAAATGAACTTTTTGAACAAAATCTTTATCTTTATCTTATAATATTTGATTGCTGATTGTTCATACAGCGGCCTCTTGCTAATCATCGGCGGCAGGACAACTGTCTAATTGCACGATTGTTTAAGTTAATTAGAAGAAATTAGCCGTCATGTTCGACATCGCCACGAAACCTTTTTACAGTTTTATTAATCGTTTCAATGCTTAAAAGTGTGCCCTTTATAATTACGGTGCCATCACTTTATTGCCAATTAGTAGTTAATTGTAATTAAAATATTTAACACCTTGTTACCATACCCGATAACAAGGTTATTGCTAAGGGTTTTCGACCCCCTTCTAATTAAGTATAGGCATTTCAAGTAAAATTTGTTTTCCTACCACCCTACTAAGAGTTGGGGAATTCGGCAAGCTGAAGTGGGAGCAGGCTTATAAAGCAACTCACAGAGATGGGCTCTCAAGGCACTTGGGGGATGCGAGAATGGTAAGCGGGGAAGAAGTCACAAAAGATGAAAATGTATAGGACTAGCCGAGTGTAATGATGAACCATAAGTTGTGGAGATAGAAAGCAGCAAGATAGAACAGGTTTAAAAGAGTTACTATAGCAATACTAGGTGCAGATACTTCAAGTGTGCGGAACTGTACATCAATAATAAGTTTCATAGCAAAAATATAGCGGTCTTGTACTATTTTATTGCAAATAGGATTCTGTTATGGCAAAGGAAGTTTGACGGACGACGATTGCTTTCGTTTCGACGGAAATATAGGAGTCATTTTATTTTTATCGCACAATGAGCTACTCTGAGCAACAAAAATACTTTGCTTTAGCTTAACAGTCAAAATACTTACTCTTTTACAACATGGTCAGAGTTTTACGGAAATACTTGAAACTACATAGTTATCTATTGAAATGGGGAAACATTACAGTTTATTCAAACGCGCCATCAACCTTATCGGTGACTGGATTCGAATCTATGTATTGATTTTTAAACGGAGTGTATATTCCCAAATCGAATTATTTCAATCCATTTAAATGTCACAACCATGGAACATTTTTTCATTAACTTTCTGAACCTAGTCAGTTTTTAATTAATTTCAGTATCTAGACCGTTTTCATTCATTTCCAGGCGCTTAGTCTGAATTTTCATTTCTTTTGCCCGGGTTTGTGGGCGGCTACCCAACCAGCTAGAGAATTTATAGCAGTCAGCTCTCTGATGTAATAGGCAAGTGTTAATTACAGTCATCATTGTTATTCGAAGAAAGGAATAATTCCGTCCATTAACCAGCTTTTTAAGGTGATATAATTATTCTAATTTTTTTGGATAGGTACTTCAATTTAAATGCTTCTTTTTATGCCAGTATCAACCCAATTGGATGGACGTACCTTGTCTTTTCAGGTTATTATTTTAGTTGCTCTTCAATGTTTCCACTGCCAACGACATAATATTTAGGTAATTGCCTAATCGTTACAACAGTGTAAATGTATGTGCAAAGTGACTGCTATGTTTACGCCTAAATAATAACTTCGTGTAACACAGATTCACAGTTTAATTTTGGTGCACATAATTTACAGATTTTTTGCACTAGTAACACAGATTTGTGAAACTGCATTATCCTAAATATATCCAATAATTGTAATTCTTCGTCACAGTTAAGTAATTATTGTGTTCTCCACTCAAAACTTCCAGAAACATTGCAATTCCACGAAAAGGTCCTTCGAATCTTTTGAGCGTGAAATTCAAGTGAAAGATCACGACAACCCACAGACCACAGGCCCAATTCCGAGCCTCGGGAATTTAAAATGAGGTGAACCATTAAACGAAGAGAATATTTTAAAATTGGTTAGTCAGTAAGAGAGGTCGTTAATTTATCTGGGGTGCATTATATGTTGTAATTATTCGAATACCGTGGCCCGTATTCAATTTCGTTAGATATTTGGGTTACTAATTGAAGTGGTCGCTACTAACGAACGCCATTGTTTAGAAATAGATACCAAATTAAATACACCCAATAAAGAGACATAAAAGTGTGAGGTCTAATAAATTGTATTAAATATAAATCTGATTTAAGCTTTAAACCTGGTTTAAGTTTGACAGTGTTATAAATTTTGACATTGCTAAAAGCTTAGAACTAAAAACAGTTAATTGTACGCCTTTATACGAAATTAGTTTATGTCGAATTAATATTATATTAAGGCATCAAAGACGTTGTTGTTTTTGAACAATTGTTAATTAAATACTATAGCTTTAAATTGTGATTCAATCGAATCACCTATGTAAGCATTGAATACATTATTAAACGAACTGTACAAACCCTTTCTATCAAATTAGCAACCCTCCCCGGGTTCGCACAGGTTATCAAACTACACGTACAAACCATCCTCTTGCAACATAATTAATCATATCTATTGATGAAATCCCTTTAAAAGCCGTCGCGTAGGTACCTACTTTAAAAAATCTAAGTGTACAGAGACGTCGCCGAGCGATTTTGTTTGATGCAATGGAAAGATGTTAGAATAATTTTCCTGTCAGACAATGGCAATGCATTACGGGATTTATATACAAAACTATTATAACTAACAACATGCTCCTTTTTTAAGGGCAACTAGTAGGTACACAGAATAAAACATCAAATAGCGACCTTATACTTCAACTGGTCTATCACTAATGGAATTATGTTTACAAATAACACCGCAAAATACGAGACAAAATAGACCGTTGGAAGTCCGTAAGACATAATGGACAATCAAACAGGTCAATGTTGGTTCTGGCGGTGCTCTGCGAACCGTGATAAGTGGATATTACTCTGTCACCTATCTCGGATTACACTTGACCTCTGCCCCAAGCATCAGCCTAAATATCACCTATGTTTTTAGAATATTTTTTGCTGGCCAACCTTTTTAAGAGCTGTGAAAAACCTCCCGTTAATATTTTAATTGGAATATTAAATATAATGCAGGTTAAAAACAGGGTGTAGTTTGGTGTACGTTAAAATCACTACATAGTATAAAACAAAGTCGCTTTCTCTGTCCCTATGTCCCTATGCCCCTATGTCCCTATGTATGCTTATATCTTTAAAACTACACAACGGATTTTGATGCGGTTTTTTTTAATAGATAGAGTGATTCAATAGGAAGGTTTTTATGTATAATTCTACGCAGACGAAGTCGCGGGCAGAAGCTAGTCAAAAATAAAACATAGCCATTAGGCTGTGATGAATAAATTTAAATATTATTGTATTAATTTGAATTTGATATTGCTTAATTTTCTAAATTTCTTTGGGACGCTGGATCAATTAGAAAATTACAACTCTACATTCTATTTTCAGGGAACGCATACCTATAGCGCTTTTTTGTGACTTTCACCGGGGGGCTACTCGCTAATTCGAAGTTTGTATTTCATATATTTTGTTTTTTATCTTATCTTATCTTATATCCTACCAACCCTCTCACTCGCCTATTAAGGACAATTAGTGGGAGTCGGACGGTGTGGCAAGTGGACAGAAAATGTGTTAAATACCGAAATAAATGTACGCATTGAAATTCTTCACTCTCTTCGGATAGTTTCTTTCTCAAATTAAACTTCAAGGAACGCAAGGTTCCTCAATTAATGAACGCACTTAAATTCCTCTTCTTAAACATTGTCTTAAATATCGTCATTGTATTCTAAGTAACAGAACACGAAGGGCCTAGTTGACGGCTGAATTACAATGCAGGCGCGATTTTCATTTGTTTTTAACTTTTTTTAAAGTCAAAGAGGCTATGGAATAATGAACAATAATGTCATACAGCCAAGTCGATGGCCGAGGAGTGCGCGTTTTGTTCGAGTCTAACGTTTTTATCAATGTCTCAAATAGCTTACGGTGACCGATGACATAAAAAAAACTTACGAAAAAAGGCGGGAACGTGAAAACCACATAAGTTGCGAGGAAGTTTAATGCAAAATTTATTTTCATTTCCTCTCAATGTTTGAGAAAATCATTATATCTGCCTCAGCTGGAAGATCAATTGCTGGATACGTAACTTTAAAAAACACTCACCTGCGGTTCGTGTTTTTAAACAAGTTACTCATCCAGCAATTGGCTACATCCCAGGTCTCGGCATTAATCTACTATTATTTGACTCGAACTGCAGGTATAAAATACCTCGGTACTTGATGGAAGTAATGCAATTATACGTAGAAGTTGCTCGCGTGCCAACAGTCGCGACCCCTTTAGTAATGTAAGTTATTAAGTAATGTTCGGTATACCTACCGACGGATAAGCCTGTTAATGGGTCGATTAAGTGGCTTTATATGTTCTTGTAGCCAATAATGAGAGGGGATTGGCGTATGATTACGAGTTTGTTGAGCTGGCAATCTTGAAATATTGTGGAGCTCGCGTAGATCGACTTTACACACATACATACATACACAAATCACGTCTTTATCCCTAACGGGGTAGACAGAGCCTAAGGTAACAAGACCTACAGGCCACGTTTAGCACTTCATCATCGACTTTACCATGATGAAAATTGAATGTAAAATATACTGATCTCTAAGACTGCGCCACCAGATGCATGATTACAAGCGGAGCACTGTATGGGGTAAAAAAGACACTGATAGGAAAGCATCGCTAAGCAAGGCTTGGAAAATAAAGTGATGCCTTCCATGTGCAAGACAGTTACATCTGTACGGCTTGTACAACAGCACATAGGTTACCTGTCTCTTTCTAGAATAAACAGTAAGAAAAAGACGAGTAGTCTATCCCGCGCGTTCTCGTACTAGCTGGTCGACTAATATGTGTTTTCGTACAGGAACCCCGCGAACCGCTACAAAAGTAATTATGTCAAACAGATCCGAAAATAACGCGTTTTTAACTCTTATGGAGTTCATTCTCAAACGCCGTGGACAATCGATCGTGTCTTTACACTCAAACACTAGTTGTACAATATTGACAGAAAGGGAGAACAATCTAACCTAAGAAATCGTTTCTAATGCAACCTTTTTGTGTTTTTTATTGATTGTGCTTTCGTTGTCATCCACCTTACATAATGAATACCAAATTTCAACTCAATCTGACCAACCGTTGAAAAGAAGGATCACAAAAAAAAAACACTTAGGGATTCTTCTGTCTTGTGTTGTAACCAGAATACAACTTGTGTTGCCAAAATTCATGTCAATGCAAGCACAGCAAGTGGATCAAAATTCACTTGCAAGATTTGACCCTACCATACACAGTTACGACCACTACACCTTAAACAAGCTTGTAAAATTACATGCTTACAAAAATGTGTTACAATTTTGCATGCAAGCGTGACTTCTATGCATTAGAGAAAGTAACCCAGCAGCTAATTTTGTCCTGGCTTTATCCGTTTCTCACGTTCGTTTAGCTCAAAACATTAACACTAAAACCACATCAGGTAATTCCAAACTCCACCGTAAATGTTGGGCTCATAATAAAATTAATTTACCTCTTGCAATATAAATTTCTGTCTCGGGAATTTCTATTTGTTCGGGTGTACGTGGAATTAACGCGAACGTGAGGTATGTACTTATTCACTATTTCTACTCCTATTATGCGTAATTAAACCTTTATGGTTGGCCGTCAGGTGAGTATTTGTCCGGCCAAACGTCACGAGGTACATAAAACTCCGACCCTTAGGCTTATAAATTAACCTTATACTTTTTACGGCGTATAATTTCATGCATCCATGTGAATTAGAAGCATTTAAATGTACGTGCTGTGCTGCCTTTGCCGTATGTACGAGTATGCTTATTAATTATCTTGTTATACTTTATTACTTTAGCGTATGCTTCCACAGAACAAACATGTGCAGTATTGACCAATCATGTTCTTTGATCACAAATGTCGCCCCTTGTAGCGTATTAATGAGATGTGCGTTTTTTCGGAATTTTCTCTAACAAAAGTTATTTCTTCATAAAACTTTGTACAATTTTCGCACATAAAAACAGACAATTCTGAAATTATTCGTTTACCCTTTCTATCTCAAATTACTCTATCATAATCTAATTATTTCATTACAGTTCAATCCTCGATTGCCTATATCACGGCGTTCCATTGTTTTCCTTTTTAATCATCCTTCACTTGGAATCTTATTTAGTTTGCTTTCCGAGAAACAAAAGCTAGCAATTGCAATCTGGCTCTGGCAGATGAAAGAAACCCTAGCCAAGGAAAATGCAAGGAATGTATTGCGCTGGGAGAAAGTATTCTTGAAACGATCACAATGTTGTGGAATCTTAGGTATAAGTGTTTAGCTGACGTTGATCATGCTTTCAGGTGGTATTCACCAACTTCAAGACAACTGAGGCCATGTCTAATGTGTGGGCGCATTCGCAGTTACTATCTCTTTCTATTCTCATTCTTTATCGTTTGACTAGACAAGTGTAGTAGTTGACTTGAGTGGCGAGGTAGCAAAATAAACGTTTATTTGTTCATTGAAATGGACCTCCGCAAAGTAACGCCTGATTTAATAAAGTATTAAGATGACAATTGTGGCACAGTTTCCTTGTCCGTCACCGTTCCTGTGACTTTTCATAGAAGCATTTATAAACTCATATGAACAATGAAAAAACGTGACCAAAGCTAACTCCGTCGTGAACTGAGCTTCCTCATTAGCCGGTATCGTCAACACCGCTAACGAGGGAATTACAAAGTTCCCAACTAACACTGAAAGCAGTTTTGAACACTAATAAGTTGACGATCATTAATTTATATTTCTAAGGTTGCAAAAACGTTCACACGAGTGGCGGACTACAACGATGCTCACGATCAAGGCGCTATTTTTTTCTTTTGTGCAAACGTCAGCACGCTAATCGAAATATTTGTGAATATTTACTACATTGCCTTAAGTGGCAGTGGGCGAGACACATTGTTGGTAGGTCAATGACCGTTGGGACCGTAAGGTTCTAGACAGCGTACCGGAAGGCGCAATGTTGGTAGGTCTCCCGCAAGGTGGATGGACGATCTGGTGAAGATCGCGGGAAGCCATGGGCTGCGGGTAGTACAAAACCGATTCGTTAAGATCCTTGGGGAAGTGGACGTCTTCCTGCTGATATGATGAAGATGGAATGGTGATTATGTTGCTAGGTGCATTAATGAAATGAAAGATAACCAGCATGACAGTTGCAGTTGCTTGTTTTTATTTCATGGACGTACACCTTTAAAAATTAACGCCTGATTCAATTTATATTTATTTATTTATATATATATTATTTATTTATATAGCCTTTTTATTCCGAGTTCGCTACAATTTCATTTTTGTTGTTGTTGTTGTTTCTTTTTATTATTAAATTGTCGCGTAATTCGGCGTGCCTCATGGCATAGGCCTCCTCCGTGTATTGGAGGGCTTGGGCTATAGTTCCCACGCGCGCCCAGTGCGGATTGGGAACTTAACACACACCATTGAATTTCTTCGCAGATGTGTGCAAGGTTTCCTCACGATGTTTTCCTTCACCGAAAAGCTCATGGCAAATTTCAAATGTAATGTAAATGTCTGATTCAATTAAGTGATTTTAAAATAATGATTACAAAGCTACCGGCCACAAGCGCGAAGTGTGTCTCTCCTAACGTTATAAATCAAATCAAGTACCTATTTAAAGTAAACGCCCCTATCGGTCAATAATGAAGTATACTTACCTATACAAAAATTTGAACAAAATGTCAAGAACGCAAAAAGATCACAAGCATTAATTGTCATGTCGGACGCTGATAAATGTTAAACTATTGCATCACTTAAAGAGTTCAAATAGTTCAAGATAACTATTCCGAAAGATTTTATACCAAAACCAATTCACCTTGATTATTTTACTGGAACTACTTTTCTTAATGTGGGCACTCAATTCTTAAGCATACTAAAACTCAACGCGGAAGAACAACAGCCATTCGACAAACACAATCAAGTGATCTGGCACAAACTTTATCACTTCGCTGTAGCTTAAAATGGCTTCGTTTATTTTGGAGCTATGAATGCCGCGGTACCAAGAAAATATCTGCAGTAAACGACCTTCCTATGTTAGATACTAGAAATGGTAATTGTTCTCGAAATGCTTGCAAGTATGGCACAAGTGTTGTAGAAAATATTACCCGCTATTCACTAAAAGTTACGAATCACTTACAGCGAAATTCGTGTTTTGTCTGTTTCGCAAAGATAAACGTCATAGTGACAGATAAAGACAGAACAAAAGCATATTAGTTAAACAATAAGGGAACTAACTAGATATTAATTGCATTGCGAGGTACACGATTAACGTTAAGTAAAGTAACGCGTCCTCTCTCATAAGAATAACCTGTTATTGTACCTTAAACGAGCTTATTTAATTATGGAATTGGTTTCTTGAAAACTACTTGCGAATTGGATAACATTTTGTATGTAGAAGAAGTTTTGTCTTTGTCCAATGAAATATTTGTAAACAGCGACAAATTCAACTCGTTACTTTACAAATAAAGTCTCGTACCAATACTACAAAAGGCTACACAACAAGAGCAAGACGGCCCCTCTAAGTTTTAATAACATGGATTTGTAGAAGAACCCGGCGAGGCGAGTGTCGTGTACGAAATGTTGGGAAATTGTATTTTTTTGTCCACAAAACTAGAACGTGCTGGTATTGTACCAGAATAAAACTAAAAGTAATAGCGTTCGTTTTGTTAGATTAAAGTTAGTGAGCAGAGCTGCAATTAGAGACATGCAATTTTGTCTAAGTTATATTGTTAAAGCTGTGGTAACTTAGTAAATGTGCCTAAAATTTTGCTTGAACAGTCTTAAACAGAGAGTCGTCCGTTCAACTGGCCAAACACCTAAGATCTTCGAAATTAGCGTGTCTTTTAATTTAAGAATACGTCATCTTAAAAATAAAGTTTATGGTTCCCAGTGGGGCTCTAAAGTAAAAATACCTTCTTAGAGCACTTCCGAAATACTTAAGTGTGAGTGTGTGAGTTACCATGTTGCTAAAATACATGTAGTTTACTAATGCGCAATTGTCACAATGTTGATTCACTTGCTTCTGTGTGACGTCTACAAAACAAAACTATGTAATTTAAATGTAAAAGAAACACAAATTGCAGTAATGAGATCAGACTAAAGCCATCGGAGCGTAACTTTGCTCACCAAATTTCAGAATAAATAATACGTTTTATTAGCAGTTGTTTCCCTTTCGCCGTGCCCCGAGGATATTTTCGCAGCATATTCTGTTTCAAATTTGAATAAATAATATACCATTTTGTCTATATCTGGGTTCGTTTAAAGACGTTCCGCCTCGACCAAAAATTTCTATATTTAGTTGAAATAAAAATTTAAATGTAGAAGTTATAGTGATAGTACGGGAGCAATAACTTTTTTGAATGTTAGAGTAATGCAAAGAAGAGACAAGATTATAATAATATGTATTTTTAAGTTTCGACGCTACTTTTATAATGATTCGGCCCAAAACGTCTGCGTAAGAAGTTTTATGTAAAAATCGTGTTACGAAGAAAGATAACTAACGACTAACTCACTTGAAACTACCTACTAAAGGTTTTTACATGTACTCGTATAACATTACATGGCTTTAATTAGATACTGAAAAACAACACCGTACTAGGTTCGGCGTTAGTACGTTCCTAACGTTTCAAGATTTCACGAATATGCGCTTCAAAATTCAAGAGTTATGAGAAAAGTTTGCTATTATATTAAAATCTAGAGCGCCTCTCCTCCAAGTCGTTACTTAGCTAGAGCTAGACGAGGTATAAAATATTCCAGTTAACATAAACATTCTAACTTTTATAATGTCGAGCACACTTTAGAATCATACGAAAACGGTTTAGCTCGAACAGGTGAAACTTTGTGCATAGATTTTACATAAACTAAAACACCGGGAAAGCTAGTTCTAGCAGCGGTACTAGGAGTACCTTAAGTGTATCTATATCTATGTCTTCCTGTACTATGCGTTAGCTAAGAAACAGTTGTGAACTTTTAAATTGTTTCCCGATTTCGCGTGGTGTGGTGGGCTAGTCCCTAGTTTGGTTTATGGCCTCTCAAGCTAAGGGCCGTGGGTTCATAACCGCGCACCTCTGATTTTTCGGAATTTATGTGTAAAATTACATTTTAAATTTACTTGGTGAAAACAATCACTTCTGAGATTATGTCTGTGCTTAGCAATGGACCACGTGTTATAACGTAATATATATTATTACCTATCATTGTAAATACCTCGCCTGCCCTCGTTAAAACAAAATGTTCAAAAAACAGTAAAAACAAAGCAAAATCTGGTCGCGCGTTTTATTCGGCTAGTTCCTGTCCAGCACAAGTAAAAGTTTTAGTTCGTGTTGAAAGCATACCAGGACTACAGTCGTTTGTTACGAAAAACAAATGAGATTTAGATTGGGGAATCTACCAGGCTCTTAAATTAATGTGTACCAATTCCTAATTTACAAAATAAAATAAAATTACATAAAAGTTTTACCCAGTCCTATGCAAATAGTTACAGGAACTTAACACAATCCGATTTCAAAAGCTAATTTACAAAACGAAATACAACATTAATATAAAATCTTGCTCAGCGAGTGTTCCCCGTAGAGGAATCTCAGGAAGGAATTATACTTTTGCATTAGCTACCAACTTCGCTTAGTTAGACCGCGAGAACTTTTCACATTTATTCTTGAAAGTTCGCCCATTGAAGTTCTCGGAGGTATCCGGCTCTTATAAACGATCTGGTACAAGTCCTGATTGTTTGTTCGACGGAATTGGACGACACTTGTAATTGGCGATTATGGTCATTCAGATGAAGAAGAACTGAGAAGCCAGAAACCATTCTATTCTATGCTGAATTTGTGAATAAAATAGACTTACCCGCTAATTATTCAGAACAATTACGAACCTGTTATAAGAAAAAAAAATGATATGTCTGGCAATGGTAAATCCCAAAGTTAAGTTAAAAAGTTTAACAGCGTTTATAAATGGGAGACTCAAGCCTTCTTCGTTGATTTTTTGAAAAAAAAAAAACTTAGGTCAATGCCAATGTTTAATTTTTTAGTAACACATCATACACTACGTAAAATTAACTTGCTTAACTGAAACTTAAGTTATAGCAGTCATAAAATACTTCCGCTCAAATAAAGTAGTTCCATAAAATAGGAAATCTAAACACGCTGTTAGGCACTCAACCTTGTCAAGAGCTGAAAGGCTAGCCATAAAAGCCCGCTCACACCGTTGTACGCTAGTATTAAGTAAATCAACACGCTAGCAAACGACTAACCGGTACGGAACTAACTGTTTCACTATCTCCGTCAAGTTAGTAATTGGTCGGAACATGTGATTACTGTTTGGCTTAGGGCCAAAGGGCGATGTGCCAGCGACCTTAGCAACCTGTTGATACGTGAGCATCATTAGCTTTTTTACGTAGTTTGCTTGAAATTGAACCCGATAAAGAATTGGTTTTTTAAACTTTAAATCTGTGATTAAGTACTGTAGGAATAGGTTCTGCTAGTTTTATACTGGCAGGTTTCTGTTGCTGGCTGCTATGAGACTTACTTCAAGTTCCATATCGAACACTCGTTCGATATTTTAAATGTTTTGTTTGGAACTTCTGACGGGTCTCAGATCAGCTTGGACCGGGAATTAAAAGGGTCGATTTGAATATTGCTTGTTATTTAGGATCGTTTAACTAAGCTGAATAAAAACCGAAGTATTAATTAAAATTTGCATTTTAACTCATAGTAGCTTAGGCCTTATGCAACAACAGTTTGAATAGGAACACTTTTAACTCGATCACCCGTACAAATCTAAGTGCCTCATCTAGGCAGCTCTACATTTAAAATAGGTGCCAAAAACATTAAGGAAGGCGGCTTTCACACTATCCGAAGACAAAAGTATGAAATTTGTAATGAAAATAATATTTCTTTATAACTTGGTGTGGATAAGAAGTATGGGTTACACCAAAGTAAGTGCATAAAGAATTAAAATTATAAGTATTTATAATTGAACGTACTTCGTAAAACTCTGCTCAATTTTTTCTATGATTACGTTCCGCTAAATACGTATGTTAGGAGCGGTGTTCCTAAACTGTATATTATGGCACCCTGGGGCGTAGCAGCGCTGTCCTAGAGACGAAACGGTACTTTCGGGTCGCCGTTACGAGTATCTAAAGCTACACATACATTTTCTCCTACAACGCGTCACATAGAGTTAAATCTGGAGCTCACCTTATGGAAAATGTTAGAAACCCTTGATGTAAAAGGTAACCGCACTAACCTGAACATGATACGGCGCCACCTTCTCTTCACCCTTTATTTCAACGTTGATATGCAACCGGATGGCGCCGGACACAGCAGACTTGTCTGTTCTCTTTTCCAGGTTATACCATACGTCCATCTCACCGGAGAGCGTTCGAACCTGACAAAAAAGGAAAATTTGTATAAACAATTTGCGCGTTGGAGACGGATAGAATTTCGATCGCAGACAACAGCGTTTGCGCTGTATAACATTTTGGCCTAATTCCTAGCTAGTTATTATCAAGAAGATAAGATCAGTACAAACATACACATACTCAAATCACATCTATATCCCTTACGGGGTAGACAGAGTCTAAGGTAACAATACTTAAAGACAACGTTTAGTATGAAACAACGAAATAGTTGCTAGAGTTGCTACGTCGCCTATAACATGATTCCTAACATTTTTGCCCGTTCCCTCGATCGGCTAATAAGATCAGTGGAATTATTAATTTACTAGCTCGTATCCAGTTTCACTCCCGTGAAAGAATAAATACATCTATAGCGTCGAGGATGTCCATAGGGAGAAGTGATTACTTAACTTCAGGTGATCCCACATATTCATTTGCGTTAGCAGAGCAACACTTACTTCAATGATGGTCTGTCCCAAGAAGTCATCAGATTCCCTTGTCAGCTTCTGTCGCAGTTTGGATTTCAAATCGTTGTCTTCATCCCACACCCGTACTTTGATACGATCCGATGAGTTGTGGCACTCGCTGTAATGTTTAAGCTAATGTGAATGTCCATTCTCAGCGTTTTAATCGGTGCACAGAAAGACGTTAGTTAAATTTTGTATACCATCCATTTTTTTTTATTTTTCTTTACAGTTAATCTTATGGCGTTGATACGAGTAGGTATAAAAATATATACACTGACGAAGAAAATAACGCGCTACTTTTCATATTTTTAAAAAATCAACCCAATATTATTGCTCGTCGGTACAACAACACATAACCTACACTGGTGCCAACTTACAAGTAAAACTTTTCGTTCCACACAGGATTCAGTTCTTGGGGCATGGTTCTGGTCCGCTTCTTCACTTTGCTGACTTGGACTGTGACGTAGGGGTCCGATGTTCCACTCTTGTCTTTGGCGATCAAACCTTGAGCACAGATAACTGCCCAAAGGGCAAGTTTAGTATACAGCCTGTACTACTTACAAGTTACGTAAACACCAAGCGTTATAGGCACGGCCAAAAATACACGTTTAGCTTACCAGCTTACAGCGCAAAATACTCGATATTATGAATGAGATTCAATACATAAAGCTATCTTTCGGTACAGGCTGATTTATTATTAAAAATATATATCCTGTCAGCAAGTGAAAGGATCAAAAAAGGATATTTTATCAAAAATACTCATTAGTACCACGTTTAGAGGCCTTCAACGGACCTTTCAAAGCCGACCTATGTCAAGCTCGAACGACTCCTGATAAACGTCTTCCCACTAAATCTTACGGAGGTCAAATTCACTTCTCGTGTTTATTTTTGATATAAAAAAGCAACATTGTTAATAAAGAAGGGATCTGTCGTGCGAGCGGTCCGTCACGACACAGCTCTAGCTGTTGACTTATTGTACTGAAAACGTCTTACCTTTTTCTTATAAATAAAACAGAGTGTGAGTGAAGATCGTGTTGAAACTCTACAATCGGGATCGTGGCTAACGAGGGCCGGGGTCAAGAAGAAGACACTAGCTTCAAATCTACAAAACTTTTTATCTATGACCAAATTCCATTTCTAAAACAACTTGAACATAGCGACTACATTATCGCAACTTCTAATGCAAACTTCGCCCAGGAAAGTATCAAAGAAGAGTTCTAAAATATAGGCGCGGCAATCAAATCTAATGGTTCCGGAACTTTCACGAATCGGAAACAATGGGTAAAATAGAGTAAAGGCCCTTTACTTTAAATTTAGTAAAATAAAAGAGTTTTCCATTCATCATGCTCGTATGTCATTCAATTATCAACGTTTCATTCTGTTTATTCGTCGTAGTCTACTCGGGTGTAGCTAGTTGGGGTACAGAGAAGTGAAGGGGTAGAAGTAATGACTAACATAGAAGTTATAGTTACATTCGGGGTTCTTCATTTGCAAGTTAATAAGCAGGCTCCTGAAACCATTCGTAACAGTTACAATTTATTGTTAATTTCGTGAAATTCATGCAATCGGTGTCATTTCAGCAGACGTGTCATAGTGGTTTGCATAATTATTGTTAATTTATGTGGTTATTGCGTCATTTCGTGTTGTATATAACATAATTATCCGTGTGCATGGTTGGCTCAAAACTCTGTACTGTTAGTTAAAAGTGTGTTTGATTCGTGGAATTTCCTGAGTGTTAATGCATCAAAACTACGATATTTGTTCATGAAAGTGATTAGAGGCGGTGCAGTATCGACCGTGATTGGATTGGATTAGTAGGTATTCGAAGAAGGGTATGCAGTGATTCCTTGACAACTGCAAATGTAGCTACCGACTACCATTCCAAAAAGAGGTCTACCTTTTTGCAGTTATCAAAGAACGTGGGTATTAGAAGTCAGGCGAAGAGTATCTGTCTAATAGAGCCAAGATTGCGAACGTGCGGTTCGGAGCCGCAAAAGACCACCGCAAACCTGTGATGGCGATCTTGCATGACCATTTCGAAGTCCCTTCTATAGTGACCTGTTCGGCCTGTTCAAGGCTGTCTATGTGAGTGTCTGGATCGACGTTAAAAGTCCGCCTGGCCGCCACATGAAACGAAAGATTGAAACCGGTTAAGTGTTGTGTGTGTGTTTTGTTGGGCAGGATCCTCGCCGCGCTGCCGGTGCCGCTGCTGTTGGATGAATCGCCATGGGCACATATATCAGCGAACCTGTGATAGCTATCTTGGCGCTCCATTTTGACGTGCCATCGAGGACGGATTGCTTGACGGTGTTCATATGCGTCGCGTGCGGCTCGTTCTCGATGCTGAAGACCTGTCTGTTACATACACATTGGTGTCAGCCATTGCACTTGCACAAAGGTTCGTTTATTAGGCTATTTTGTTTGTAACGTGCAAGTAGATCATCTAAGTAGATACATACAAGATTAGTATATTATATCTTCAGATGTATTAACTGTTAAATAAATCTTGCTATCTACGATATAATGTGTGGATCAACAAATGTAACACTAATTACTCCAAATGTTCGATAATAACAGTAACCAATTGAAGTTTTTTGAAACCAATAAATGCAATGGAATTCATTTCAATAACTCTAATAACAATGATAACAATGGGAATGTAACTGTTTGAAAAATTTGTCCAATGTTAATATTGTTATTTTGTATTTTTTGACTAACTCTGTAATGTTCATAGAATGGTATACTTTTTGCTCTTGTTTTCGTCATTTTTAATGTCTCTATAACGTGTCCGCATTGGAGTCATAAACATAAGCCACTGTTTGGTTTTACGAGTTCCGTCTGATATTATTAACGATAACTCAATCTTAACAAAATTAAAACCATAAATTTGAAACCGGAATTTTTAGGCATCTAATTTTAGTAGGTTTTCCATTTACTTCAGATTCCAGTGGAAGAATACTTACAAGGGAAACGTGTAATGTTGGTTATAAACGCATAAAATTAATTGAAAATACAAAAAACAAAAAGATGGCCTGAATTATAAATCATCATAATTAATTGTAAACATTAGCGAATTGAGGATACAAAAGGAGTTAAAACTTCGAATACCTGATTAGTTCGAAAATTTCCGGCATATCTCTTTCGCGTTGCTTCATGCGTTCCTTCATGGCGGTGATAATCGAGTTAGCCTTGTCTTCAGCTCCGTGTTTGGACGATTTCTCGGCAGCCCCTGCGAAACACACTGCTCAGGCGGTGCCGATAGTTCTAGCTCGCACAGGATGCGCCAGGACGGCTGCCCGCCCCGCGCCCCGGCCCGCTACGGCCCAGCGAGGACACGACCCGGCCAGAACCCGACTGCCAAAAAAACCCGACTGGAAAAAAAACCCGACGCGGGGCCTGATCGAGTCGCTAACCCCGAGCGGCGTTAGCCGCAGCGGACCCGAGCACGACGCCTTTAAAAAAAAGGAATGACACCCGACACCGTTGCGTAGGAATGACCAGATATGATTACTGTAATACCTATCCCATCGGATAGTTAAAGCAATCATGTCAGGAATGTCAGGATTGTTTATAAACAAGGTACAAGGCAGTGTCGAGTTCATATTCTGCAAAAAGATACCCTTTAGTTTCATTGTATTCAGTATAATATGTTTCAGTTTCAATAACAACCTAAATACTGTGTGATCTAGTCAATTATTCACACTTAATTGTTCACGATATCATTATTCATAAAACATTGTTAGTTTCCGTAAGCACTAAGCGAACGTCCATAAGGGATTATTAAATAGAAACATAAAGATAGTGAAATAAATACATAAACGCGGAAGTCTATGAAATAAAATAAGTTAGTGAAAACAAAAACTATGGGACCACATATAATATCGAAGTGGGCAGACATTGGAGGCGTGCACACACTGCTAGAAGACACATATTTGCAATAGTTTTGAATCAAAGTCGAATTTAGTTCGGCAGTTAGCTCGTTGAAACGAGACCGATGCTTGGGAGCGTGTGTGATAGTGTAAAATGTGAAGTAGGGTACAGAAAAGTATTAAACTTAACTAATTTAGTTCATTAAGGGCTTTAAGTTTCGGCGTTGGGCGGGGCAACCCGAAGGATCGGATAGCGGAGGGGATCCCTATCCTAAGTTATCTAATGTCTACACTTCGAAAACTTGAGTAGCGAAATAGTTACAATAAATATACTATTTACACAGTAACAAAAAGACTTAACATGCATTTGTAATGAACCAAACATATATATTAGGCATGAAAATTAAGATAAAAACTAAATATTTTATGAAGTCCGAGAGAGAATGGCAGAAACGCCCACGATGGAGAAATATAGAAAATAATAAATTAATGATATTTTCACAAATTCTGAAAGTACAGTCCCTATCAGTTACATTGGAGCTGTCTATGTGATCAAAAATATGTTCAAATCATTTAGCTAGGTAGTAGCTACGATCTATCTGATGGCTCTCTGATGGCGTACTAATTGGCAGATACCTTATTGGGTTTGGTCAAGAAAACAAGTTCAACTGTGCATATTTATATAGCGGCTACATAGACACAAGTCCAATCTAATGTTTGTTGAATTTTCTCCACCTATGTGTTTGGTTCATCTGTTATTCTTTAGAGTTTATTTACACTTTTGGGTCATTACGTGTAGTATGAAATCACATGACAAACGTCGAAAAACTAGCGGATAAAGGATTCGTGACATAAATACATGGGAACCCACACGACGAACTATACCGATATCTAGCATGATAATTTAATATAGCTACGGAGCCCTAAAAAAATATCATATTTCTATATAAAGTTACGCAGTTTAGAAATGTTCAAAGTTACAAAAAAAATATAAGTTATATATACAATATATAAAAGTATTGATATTTTAAATTAAAATATTTTCAAAGTGTAGACCAGAAAATGAAGATGGCGTGCAGTCGATTGATACAAACATTGTTATGTTAAACCGGAATAAACCGCACGACTGCTCGCCTGCATGATCGTGCAATGTTGCCGAATTTTAAGGAAAACCAATTTAGAAATATCATGTATGTTACTCGTATATCGATATACTCGATAGCCATGCACATCGACAAAGCAATAAATAGACATTCCAATAAAAAGGTATAATCGAAAGGGTAACAGTCATCATGCTATTATATGAGGTCAAAAACACCGAGAAAATTATAACAGTTAAAGAAAATACGACATCGATAAAAAGATTATTATATTGATGATTTGGGTTCTTTCATGATAATACCTTGTCGTGATCTAGCTGACGAAAATTCAATTAACGATGATTGTTCGTCTAAAACTTATGTATTTTTGGATATATCTAGCTTTGATCGCATGCAAAAATCTTATGTACACATGCATAAATCGAGCTATTTTGAAAGGTTCGACTACCACGACAGTTTTTTTACCAGTTTTACCTTCACTTAGACATCACCTAGAGGGCTTAAACTTACAATATAAACACTTATAATTTGTGGCAATAGGCTTGCAAAACACATTACGCGTCGCTTACTTTCCTAAAACTACGACTTTCATTATTTTTATGTTTTAACAGTGCTTCTAAATAGCTGTTATGATTGGCGTCTGGTGTAATTTCTATATAATGTATGTGCTCGAGGCAAAACACTGACGGGTTTACAACTAGGTACAACAGAAAGATCCTGCTCGATTTAATAAATTCGTTTTAAAATATAAAATTCATCGCTCGTACCACCAGAACATATCAAAATACTTGTCTTCCTGACTAACGAATTGGACTATTACCTATCTACATTTTTGTTTGCGGTCACTTTGCCCGACTTCAATACTTCAAGGTGCGTCTTACATAGACTCCATCAAAGTGAGGGCACAAAGGACAGAACTCTTGAAAAGTCTGGTGCTCCATTAAGTGCTACTCAAGGCTCCTCTGGCGAGAGGGGACATTCTACGAGCATCCGTTGTATAACCTCGCCCTCTCAATAAGACTTATATGTGGAGTGACGCTGAGAATTGTTAAAATCGCAGCGAATTGTACTACAGACCTAGGTATTAGTTATTATTAAATACACGCGTGTAAAAAAAAGGTAGGAACGCCTTTGCCGTCATTTAGTGGTCGCTAGAAAACGCTGAATTTTGCTGAAATATTGTCTATGGAATGGTGCGTTTTTAGACAGGGTACAACTGTAGCATTACGTTCTCTAGGGTACCATGCCATTGTATTTCCATAGACAATGTTTCAGTGACATCATTGGACGTTTCATAGAGACCGCTAAATTGTGGCAGGCGGTATCACAGGCAGCACTAACCCTAAGACGCAATGGTTCTATTATTATTCAAATACTGAGCAACTGATACACTATATCAAACTGGACTAATAGAAATGATAAATGATGATTCCCAATTCTTATATTATTCTCGTTGTAATGCGACGAAACATACCAGATACCTACATTATTAACCTGAGGTGATCAAGTTCAAGACTGTATAAAGAAGTTACTAAAGTTTCGCGAAGATTTTGGGCGACTGCCAGAGTGACAATGGACTGAGAATTATATTAAATTATCTCCAACTTGCTTTATAAACTCCACTTTTGCCCGGTAGAAGAAAATAAAATACTTCAGTGTTAATTTTTTATAAATATTTCTTTTACAGTTGCAAATTTGTTTCTAAAAAGTTATGCGATTCAATTATCAATTAAAGGCATTACAAGAAGCATCTATGACTGAAGGTGCTCTTAACTGATCTTTTACTTTTAGTAAGAGGCGAGGTTCATTCGTGTCAAACTATGTTAAATTCCTTAAAACTCATACAGATAAAAAATGGTCACACAAACTAAATGGAAAAGATGCACATATTTAGTTGAACATTTCCCAATGAGTCATCATATTGTTAACAGAAGAAAGCTCGTGATTTGTACAATTGTTACTTTTAAACCTCTTTCTTGCGATTACTAAAAAAGGATCTTTACAGTACACTCGTACACTTGTATACATTTTGTAAAAAATTTGTAGTATCAAAGCACAAAGCTATAATGATACGCTATGGTGGCGTAGCGGCAGGCTGTGTATAACGACAAGCGACCCGTCAAGTGCTGCTTGCCTCCTCTCCAGTTTAATAAGACGCGAACTGTGCTTTGCAGCCAACTCCAAACGTTTTATTCCATATTTTGACGTAGTAACGTCTTTGGAACGCCTTAATTTTGAAATTATGAAAGAATGAAATATGGTCGTTCCAAGTGGCAAAGAAGATAAAGAATTTTGAGATTAGATCGGATTCATTGATATTTATAATTTTTTAAATGACACATTGGTGAGAATATGTGTTTAGAAACAGAAGATTACTTAATAAAAAAGCAATTTTCTTTCGTTGCGACATAATTGCGCCCATTGTTAGTAAACAAAGATATAGCTTCCGGACGATAATTTGACTTTGTGCATCTTTCTTTCTAAAATCGAAACCTCAACATAGTCTCACCAAATAAAACACACACGTCCACGAAACACAACTTACTCTGCAAGCAGTCGGCGTTTAGCAAATCCTTGCATTTCTCGTGACATTTCACGCCGCACTCGGTACACCTGACACCTTGCCTCGCTATACCCCAGAGGAGGCCTTCGCATTCGTAACAATACGTTGGAGAGGTCGCGGTCCATAGCACGAAATTGTGAGGCGTCGTAGACGATATCGGGTATATGAGCGCTTGCAGCGTTTTCTTGTAGACGTGCATTTTCTGGAAAATTAATCTTTGTTAATATCGGTGTTGAAATAATTGTTACTTTAACACTGGCACTTTTGGAATTTAGTTTATGATTTAAGAAAATGTATCGTTGGCATCACAGCATCAACGTTTTAAGCTACTTAGTTTAGACATCGTATCTATTAACAAAAGATAAACTTATATATTTGTTGATGCTAGTGGCTAAACACCAACCTCGAAAGCAGATTACCTACGTAATATTGCTTGAGATAGTTAAATAACATAAGACAAAGCGATTTCATGACCTTTGATTTGTATCAAATTAGGTTATACCATGGTAGAAACATGAGTTTCAGACAACTTTAGGTGGTGCTGTCGTCTATCTAAATAATAAAAATGCTGTGGAAATAATGACTTTAAATTTTAAAATCTTACCAATTCCTCGTCGTTTAATGTTGCTCGATGTACCGCCGATGTCAAACCTGCGTTCCTCTTTGTAGCGGCCATAGTCTAAAAAACGTAGCGGTATTAGAACACCAGACAAAACTGTTATGTGATTATTTACAATTGAAAAGCCTTTTGAACAGCATTTATTCGATAACCTACTTGAATATAATCTTCTTCTTAATTGAAATGCTAAATTCAAAATAGAAATTTCAAGTTTGATCTACGTTAACATGCTTTGTAGAAGCTGTTTTTAAGCTTTTTTATTTTAAATGAAATTGTGACTTTAAGCTACAAAATGATGGCTCGTTTCTTCTTCTAATTACTTTCTGAAATAAGCTATGTTAAATCTTTGGAAAATTATATTAAAAACAAAACAGTAAGGAGCAAAATGTGGCAAAATGTTTTAGTGCGTGTATCAATATAATTTTTGTGTGTGTGACAAAATTACATTAGTAAAACAATAAATTTGCGTATCAAAACAAAAATATTCTTCTGCGAAACGGTTGTTTCATGAACTTTACTCTTATTAAAGCCTCGCAATGAAAACATACAAAACAAGGAAGCGCGTGCATTCCATTCTGAAATAAAATATTTTAAACAATTCTTATGTTAGCAGCATGGCATTCAGTTGACATGTTATTCAAAAATACTTTACCTTCTCATTCTTATGCCTAAAGTTAAAATCAAAATACATTTTCATTGTCTTGATAATGCTACTTTACAGTATCAATTATTTTGCAACCAGAATCCAATGAAAATGTAATGCAACCAGGATCATGCAAAATCTATATACCCGGTCATTCAAATGCAAGCAATCTAGATAGATTTCGTCAAACGGGTGGAAAGAGAAAACATCGCCCCAACGCTGATGCAAAACTATTTTGCCTTTCCACAGACGATAACAGTGTTGCATGCATAGAAATAGAAAGTGTTATTGGGAGAGAAATACCTTGAGAACCTGCGGGTCCGTGGTAAGGGGGTAAAATGCAATTACACCATTAATTTTAATCAGGAAAAGAATCATTCTCTGGTAACTGGTTTCGCTACGGCTTACTTCTCCGGTGACCCCTATTTATGTGACGTAAGTAAGGTAATTTGGACTTGGTAGGCCATCTAAGAATAGGTAAAGGTATTAGTGAAAATAAAAAGGGGAGACACACGGTTACAGATAACACAGAGACACCAATGAAGAGGAAAATAATTTAAACAGGTCCCTCGATAGTGTCAGTTAAAATATCCACTTAATTCAGACAATGCATGGGGAGAACTGTCTGATTTGCCGCGAAACATATTTCTAGCGTAAATATTTTCACAACAAAACAAGTGTGTAAATTTCCATTCAAGTCTTAAAAGAGCGTTTAAGGGTTCGTAGACGATTCTCGCTCAACTGTTTCACCCCATAAATTGTCCAAAGCACACAATATGGAAATTTTCCGTTTAGAAGAAAACATTTATTACGCGCCTAAAATTACTAAGCCTGAGGAAGCGAACGTCGATGCGAGCTGGGTACTTATTCTGAACCCATCAACAAGCAAAAGCGTAGCCCAATCGCAAAGTCGGCCGTTCAAAGAATCACTACTTTCCAACATTAACTGTCGAAGGGAGAGCACTTCAAACAGCCGTTTCTCAATTTGGGTTTCCGTTTTGCAAGCTGTGAATTTCGGAATAGACACCCTGTAAACATTTACGACCAGTTTCAAATATCTACCTTCCTAGATAAGAACCTATTGATGTTCTTCACGATCCTTTTCTATCCCCATCAGATTTTACCTCCGAAACATTTTGACGAGCAACGTTATATATTATAAACATTACGCGAATTTCCTCCATCATAGATAAAAGAAGTACGACAAAATCACAACATTCAATAAACCGTCATTATAATTTTCAGCAAAGTTAAGACATTTAAAATCAAACTACACAATAATTTTGTTGATTGTTATGAAAGAAACTTGCATAATTTATCTCATCGTTGCGTCCTAAGGAAGTGTATTGAAACCGGCCAGAGAGAGAGAGAGACAGCTTACTATTAATATTTAGAAATACAATATTTTTTTTACGTTCAAGAATCATACTTACAAGTTCGGAAACCAGTGGAATGGACTTTCGTCGCGGCCGAATATCGGGCATGCTCTCGATATTGCTGTAGAACGACTTGTCCCCGGAGTAGCTATTTAAAAGTAATTATCATTTTAATCACTCCTCACGACAAATGCACTTCAAAAGAATTCAGACAAAAATAATATAGTTTGAATACAGTGTAAATTACATTGACAACTCAAAAAAATACACTTGTTTGTCTGAATTCTTACACCCTAAGATTGACGGTTAAAATTCACTTACAAGTCCTTAATTTTTTTCTATTTCACATCATTTATAAAGGTTTTAGAATTAAGTTTGAAAAAATACTTAGATGGAAAAAATGAAATATCTGTATTAAATCAATCGTAACTTTGATGCTTTAAGAATATTTTTGCTGAAAAAGGCATGATTAAATCCATCTCTATATCAACAGTTAGGTCACAGAGTCTATTAAATTTTAGTAGACATTTAAGTTCCCCTTCACTATTTTGATTCTCTTTTCCATCTACACGCTCAAAATTACGTTATTCGTTACCTTTAGATATTGCTACCTTAGGCACTGTCTACCTCGTAAGTATAAAGTGAGTCAAAAAACGAATGGAAAGTGCTACAAAATGGCGAAAACATACCCATTTCCTCGGCCTCCCTGATCGTTGAATCCTCCGGAGCCATTCTAAAAACAAAAAAAAAACAATTAATAAACTTAACAAAAAATAAAATAAAAAACAAAAACTAACATTTTATTTTCAACAAAACATTTATAACAATAACAAGTCATATAAATAGTGATTTCGATCAATTTCTGCTTTGTCACACAACAATGGTCCAATTCTTGTTGGTTCAATAGAAACGGATTGAGAAATGAAATTGATCGAAACGATACAACATGGAGAATTAATATTTGACGATATTCAGTTTCAAAGTCAGCAATATAATAATGATCTGATTAGGTACGTTTTCTGATTGATTACATTATTTTATATCTTACTTCAAAGGAGTTAAGGCAATGCAAAATGACTTGAGATGACACTTACGACCTGCATTATTTCAATATGTAGAATTGATTCATGAAACGTTGTTAAAATTTTGAAAGATTACATTGTTTTAAAAAATATTTTCATAAATATAATTTATGTTTCGAGTAAGTAATGAAAATCCTGACTACCCGCTATGCTTTTTAACATTAGCCTACACAATCCAACACCTAGAGGTCATCCGCTAAATATGTTAAGTTAATACATAAAGTGCCAGCTATTCTTTTAGTTTACGTAGTGTAAATATACGAGTCTAAGCGACGTGATTTCTATGTTATAATATAATTAAATTTTGACATAACTTTCATGATGATTATGTATGAGTTACCGTGATACACATAGGTGGTTTTTACGCAAGTCAATTATATATTATGTTTCGTGAATTATGAATGTCAATTTCAATCGTGGTTTGATTAAATTTTCGCTATGAAAACTTGTATAGGTTTTTTTTCATCTGTTTTTGTTATGATATTCTGTATAATAATATTGGTAAAGAAAGTCTTGCTGATTGATTCATAGATAAGCATTTATAATGCACTTTTTAGAAATATAGTGAATATTAAGAAGTCTTCTTTGAACACGGTAAATATTGAATCTGTTGTGATATGAGATGATATGATGTATATGAGTTTTGTACATAAAATGCTTCCTAAGCTTGTACGATACGACACGATGATAAGCCATCCTTTAATGTATTATGAAGCGTTTTCTCCTTAACCGATGAAGCCACATACACACTCTACATATTATAATACTGTGTGATTACTTATATTACGTAAGTTTAATGTTATACGTATAAAACAATATCAAGCTAGTTTGCTTTTGGTTACAAATTGTATAGTAATTCATTGTAAGGGATTAATATCTCAAGCTTCATATAAAACACCGTTAAATATATGTAGAAAGTTCTTATGTTCTAAGTTATTGCCTCAATTAGATAGAAAGAGCATTTATAGCATAATAAATATTGTATAGGTATACCTAATAATATAAGATTTTTTATTTCAGATGATTAAGATGTCGTTAGAGATTTATCTGATAGCTAATGTAACGGGCGTAAACCTAGATGTTGAATTAAGGTCATTGTTCACAACCCCTTTTACCAAGGCTAGTTTAGTGTTTTTAAAATATCGTTTTATCGGTACTAGTTTTAATTTATACTTGTTCAATATTCAGGTGGCACCATACCATTATTAATCAAATAATATCATATCAAACTTCCTAATTTCAGTTTACATCTACTGCCTACTTTCTCTCGAACAACAATAAGCTAACTATAATGGAAGTTGTTGAAATGGACAGAGTATTACGTCATAATATTATATTTTTACCTACAAATATATGGTATATAGTCATTACGTGTTTTATGTTTTTCATATTGACGTTGTAAAGCGAGTTAATATTACATTTTGCAGTTTATCAGTCTAAATATTAGTTGACTTTCAAATTGAATGAAAGTGTTTGTATTACAATACTTACTCTAAGTCTATTTTTAACTTTTTACTCTAATTTCATGAAACTTTTGCATTAGGTAACTTACACCTGCGCTGACTTTGTCTTTCTCGGTGGAAGGTGTGGTTGCCACGGGAGTTTCCGACGCCTTTTCTTCTGCTTTTCGGTCTTTCAACGCCTTCAGTAGTTTCCACTTGCTTCCAACTGGTGCGTCCTGATGCTGTGAAGGTTCTTGAACTGCCACGGACTCTTCATGAAACTGCGGCATGTCATAGTCTTCGTCTAATTCATCTCCACTTTGAACAGGACTGTCTGGTCCCGACGTTTCACCAGAACCAGAATCATCCGCAAAAGATTTGTCGTCATCGTCTTCCCTATCAAAACTAACATCGTCTTTGGACTCAGCAATAACTGGAAATGTTGTAATGTCTTTCCATGTTTCCTTGACAGGAGTTTCATCGTATTTAGTTTTCACGTTGGCTGTCTTTAGTTTCAGTTCCCTCAAAACGAAAGACATTTTTTCTTTTAAATTTTCATTATCATTCGCTTGTTGTTCTTCCTCTTCTTCATACTCAGGTTCTTCGGGCAATGTTGTTTGCCTCTCCATTTCTAGGTGAGACTGATGTTCCATTTCTTCAAGTTTTCTTAATTCGTAACAGTACCATTCATCTTCGGAGTCAATACTATCTTCAGTGCTTTGACGTCTCG
The DNA here is from genome assembly GCA_949127965.1 of Pandemis corylana. NCBI lineage: Eukaryota > Metazoa > Arthropoda > Insecta > Lepidoptera > Tortricidae > Pandemis > Pandemis corylana. The sequence continues at coordinate 5,407,569 of OX421866.1, read as the reverse complement.
ATGATACTCTGGACCCACTTCTCCATGAATGTGTACTTCTACTATCGTCGTCATCGTGCTTATTTGGGATATCTAAGCTTTGTTGATGTCTAGTTTGAAATTTATTTTGTATTGTCCTAGTACTTTGAATTGATGGACTTCTTTCAGGGTACGTAGTAGAATCTTCTGGTACACTTATATTGATTACTTCTGGGGTACTGATTTTTCGTATTTTTTTCTCTTTTTGGGAAGTAATTTCTTCCTCCTGTGATTCGGATTCAATTCTTGGTGGAGAAAGTTCGTCATCTATTTGTTCATCAGAAATAGAAGTAGATTTCCTTAATCTATATTTACCTAAAGCTCTGGATACCGCAAATTCTTGCGAGCTACCGCTATACGATTTGTTGCTATCGTTGAGACCTTCATCAGAGGCTGCGGCTGCTTTTTTCACATCACCAATAGTTGCAAATAGGGAACCCGGAGATTGATCATCTTCCTTTATATCATCTTCAAAGAGATCTACATTCGAGATGTCAGTATCTATATCTAATTTCTCTAAGTCTGGAATATGATCTTTATTCATTTGGCTTATGCGTGCAAAGTGAAAATCTATGTCGTCACTTTTATCCCGTGGAATGACATTATTAACTGGAATTTTATCCATTTCTTCCGTTTCGTGTTCTGAGATATCTTCAGGGAAATCCCGTCCTTGTTGTTGTAATTCTTGAAGCATCTGTTGTTGCTCTACTATCTCTTGGTTATTAATTTTTCTTTGCTTTGGTTTTGGTGGTACCTTAGCAAACATATTCGTTTCGTGGGTAGAATCAGAAAAAACACTATCGCTGTCTTCGGACTGAGCACTAGAACGTCCACCTGACCACTCAGTTTCTGATGTTTCTGGGTCCGATAAAGATTGATGACTAGCTTGCTGCTTTCGCCTAGCTTTTTGAAGTAAGCCTGACATGGACGCAACAAGATGATATTTCTTCTTTCTTCTTTGAGCGGATAATATTCTCTCTTTTAAGCTTTTCTCTTGCTGTGGCTGCTCCACTGTATCTACACCTGATGGCAACGAATGAGATCTATGCTTTTTAGGCAAGTGTAAATCCGGTAGCCAATGGCTCATGCTAGACATGGCAGATTTTAATGAAGAAGTTCTCTTTGGTTTTTTCGGTTGCTTATCCTGGGACTTACATCTTAGGTTTGTTGATATTGACAAATAACCTGATTCCGAAACTAGCATACTACTCGAATCAACATATTGTTCTTGTCTTATTTTCGAGTGTTCTTGCATCATTTGATTGTTAAACTCTTGCTCGTCATAACAATTAGCGTTTCCATTTCGTTGGTCATATTGTTGTTGCTTAAAATATTCTTGTTGTAATTGATTTTGAAATTGTTTCCTTTCGGAAATATTCAAGGAATGGGATTTTAAACTAGACGTGTCCATTGAGCTAGTGGGAGATTTGCTACCACCTTGCCACGAAAGTTGATCATCTAAAGAAGTTTGTTTTGGCGATTCGTATCTACTTGAGGTTGGGTAATATGACAAGGCATCAGTAAGATTTCCTGGTGGGTAACCGCCACGATGAGTTGATCCTTTATATCCGTTTTGATAAAAGTGAGGATCGTTTGGACCCATTGAGTTAGCTCTTGTCATGGATCTCTTATTTGTATTAGGCGCTGACATGACAACGGTTTGCGCATGATAGCTGGGCTCTGGTGGGTACGAATCGACAGCGGGAACAGTCGAATCTACAATTTCATTTCTATCTAATAATTCGGAAAAATTACGATCATCAGTAAGCAAACCCCTCGGCGTACTATAAACCGTGGTAAATATTGGTTCTCTATTTCCAGCAACGGAATATATAGATGCCGCTTCATTTCCGTAGTAATATTCGCTCATATTTGCTTGAGAACTTGAGGCTCCCATGGAATGGGCAATACTAGATTGTGAATAACCGCTTTCTAATTTCACTTGAAACTTATTTAACTCTCTTGACGACATTTCTTTGCTTATTTGATCTGGCTTTCGTATGTTGTAGTCACTCTTTAAACTTTTGTTATCGTGGGTATAGGAATCAACAAGTGTTTCAAGATATGGTTTGGAGTCAAGTTCATATGGCATTCTTTGAACTAGTTGTTGAGGTGATGGAATTCGTATTTTGTGCGAATCATGACTTGAATGCACGATTTTACCCGTTTTCGGTGAGCCTGGACTTTTTTCTAAGCTAGACCATCCACTCATTGATGACAGACCTGAGTCCGATTTGGCAGCTACTATATTTGTTGTATCTCTTTTCACATGTTTCGGGGACGTTTTAGGTGATTTTGGTGATCTTGGACTGAGTCGTAAATTGTCAGATGGTATTAAGTTCCCCGCAGAGAGCATAGATTGACTAGCAGCCATAGACTCATTATTATTTTCGATAGCTGAGAATAAAGCAGCTCCATTTGGAGGTGCTGGTGGTGGTGGACTGGGGGACGTCCGTCTCCTAGTCTCTTCATAGCTAAGTTCATGGATAGAATCTGACGGTCTTTTAAAAATTTCATGAATCGACATTGGAGATTGCTGATCAAGGCCTGATGATTTAAAAATGTCATTAAGTGGTTGAGGCATTCCTTTGCTTGAATAGTACATCGATGGGTCTGTCACTTGATAGGATGGGCTATATTCAAACCGCTCCCTTGACAGAGCGCTTGGGGATTTAGAAGCCTTAGCTGCATTTATTTCGGCATTTGCCACCGCTGAACTATATGCGAGCCGACCAGTTACTGTAGTGTAAGGTTCTGTTGTCGTTCTTTCCGGTACATATTTTCGGCGAGGTGATACAGTAGGAGGCAAATAATCGATAGCACGGTCAGTGGTGGAGGTTTCGGTAAGAGATAATCTGGATGGAGACTTTTCTCTCGCAATCGTATCTTTAGGCATGGATAACAAAAAATCGTCGAAACTTTTCATAACATCATTTATTCCCCAATTTTCTTCGCCAGAGTACACATTCTTTAACTGTTCATTAATTATATGACCATCTTCAACAAGTGCTTTGGCTTCAATGTCTATATTATGCTTGGGTGTCATTGTTTCTGGACTAAGAATTCTAGTTTTCAAGTCTTTTAACTCTCTCGAATCTTTGTGTAATTGTGTTGTCAGCCTATCTAATTCATGTAATTTTTCTACTGCGATTTGATCAATTGTACTTAATTTAGATAATTGTACCAAATCTCTTTCGCTAATAACAGATCCGCCTTGCATTCCACGATAATCTTTATAATCTGTTGCACTGTACACTTGTCTTGAACCTGCTGGTACAATTTCCATTTCATGTTCTTCAGGAGCTTCCCAGATCATATCCAACTGTGAAGGCGGCCGAGACGTTTCTTCGCAAACTAGATCATCTCTGTAGGCTTGGTTCAAACTCTTGTAAAATGCTTCATTAGACTCCATTACTTCTTCTTGTGGATCAAGTAATAAGGAGGTTCGCCCTATGTCCAAACCTTCTTCGATGCCATCTTCAACCGTGCCGTTACCTAAAATTTCTCTTATCACCTCTAGTCTTGTCATAGGATCTCTGGAGGTGACGCCACGACAAGTGTAGAAGTCAAGTAAGGTTGAAATAACACCCTGTTGATCCGAGAGCAGAGCCTCCAGTCTTTCGAGTCGTTCCCACATCCTGACATATTCTTGGCTGAGAAGGTCAAGGGCGCGCCAGGCGTATTTGAGTTCGGTTTCGAGGATATTGAGGCGAGTGCCGAGGCGTTCCATGTAGTCGCTGATGATATAGTCGCCGGAGTAGGGGGGCAGGTCGGGCGGCAGCGCGAGGGAGCCGCAGTCGTCCATATCGACCTCGGCACCCCCACTCTCGTCTCCCTCGTTTTCCTCCATCGCGCCGCCTGGACCTGCCCCAGCATTGTCGTGAAATTCGCGCATCATCTCCAGGTCGGAAAATGGGTTGCACATAACATTTTACACTTTGAGTCATCCCATATCGATTTCTTTTTTACACTTTCCACACGAAACGTCCGCGTCATTTACAGTTCTATTTAAAGTCATTATCACTCTGAGTTCACGTCATTATTGTGTTATTATTACTCACTTTATCATTGTTAATAAACTATTGTTTTATCACTTGATATTAAGTTTGAATTGAGACGGAATTAAATCAGAAATTTGAATCCAAAAATACATATGGTTTTCAATAGGTACACTTATATCACTTTTCTGCAAAAAAAAATAATTGTACCACTGATTTGGAAATAAGTTGACTTATATCCAGATCAGCGCCAAGGTGAGGGAAACGGTGAAGGATTACCTTTTTGGAACACGTAAACCTTTATTTTTTATAGACTGACGATCCATTAACTTGAAGAGATTAAGGGCACGTTATGTTTGAAGTGTGTTTTAGATATGTTGACGTGTTCCAATGAGAGGCAGCTAAGCGGTTCTTATTGGATTCCACGTGAGCAGCGAACTCAGAGGTGGAAGGCGTCACTCAGCGCGGGAAGGAAATAGGATCAATTAATATAAGGAAACGTTGCGCTGAGATTCACCACCGCTTCGCTTTGCTATAAATTAGGACACAGACTCGAAATGTGGTAAACATCGTTCAGTTAATAAGACACCTAGACTTTATGAAGTCATGTTCCTAAATAGGGAATGCTTTGGCGCTTTTAAATTGCCATCGTGTGATCGAGAGCGGCATTGAATTGAAATTTCAAGGAGAAAACATAATTACTCGCGTTCAACGAAGCGCAAAAGCTTTCGATTTATGAATTTTCTCTCTTATAAAATAATGGGGTGCTAAAACCGCACGTTCTTTGGCACCAAGTAAATAAATGAAGGACGCCTATAGGCTGGAACGTGACAGGCTTGCCAACGTGGAATGCCTTTGACATCGTATAAAGGAATATTTTTATGAAACACGTATTTGTATAATGCCTAACCGAAAGCACCCAAACTATAACGAACGGTCTTTATGAACGTAAAAACGGAAATAACTAACAACAAAGGGAATCAGTGACGCGACGGTGAAGGTATATTTTCATGGAGTGTTAAGGAGTTCTAAAGTAAATCTTTAAAAATTGCAACTTCATTTTGTACTTATTTTCCGTAAGAGGAATTTAAGTTATTTAATAAAAATAATTGATGATCCTTCCGATCGACTTTGGCCATTTGCGAACACTAAGATTCCTAGTCGAAGTCACCTAGTCATAATTATATATAATATAATTTATAATATCATCGAGGTAAAATCTCGCGCACCATGAAGGCACGTAAAAATACTGAACAATTGAAGGAAACACTATTATTTTACCAAGGCTTAGTTATCAAACAAGAAAATTCGATGTAAATGCTTAGTAAGACATTACAACACCACCTAGTATTTCAGATTTTTGCTATTTTTAACAAAAGCTATCCCAACTAATGCTGGATACAGAACCGTATATTTTTTACTAGCCACCGAATAAATAAACACCAGATGTAAGTAAATACCAGTAACTTGCTCTTACATAATAACAATACCCTTATCTAGTGTTTGTAACTTACGACCTAAAGACACAAGTAGGGCACATATCGGTTTTCGATAAACCTCTATAAGCCCATCCGAATAGGTTCGTCGCAAAAATACAGTACAAGTGGTTCTTATGATAAGTAATGGTCGCAATTTGTTATCCTTTTTATAGCGACACAAAGGGTAGTAATACATCGCATCCTTTTTTGTTTTGTCACGAGAGACGGCATTGAATAAAAATATCACGTGTAGATTACTAATTTGTGAGGATTTTAGTAAGGCGCTCAATTTATAAACTTTTATTTACCTATACTGTTCGTGTGTAAGTATATGTAGGCCTGTGAGTGGTCCGATTCAAGATTTGCAATTCATTTTTCGATCACTTCGTAGTTCTAGTAGTCGGATAAGTTGGATATAGGTATGTGCTAATCACTATTACTTCAATTTGACTGAAATCCATAAGTTAGGTTTTCAGTACGTTTTAGTGACACTTAGGTTGACGCTGGTACTTTTTGTTGTTTGTATTTTACCATCTAGTAAAATACAGTCAATAGAAGAACCAGCAGCAAAAAAAAAACTTAAATGTTCTAATGATGCGTGTAGGTATTGTAGGTAGAAAAGTATGTTAGGTATAAATTAAACTTAAAGTCAAACGCATCAAAGAGTCTACACAAATCAGTTACTTAATTTGAAAAAAATCAAATTCAGCGGGCGTCTCCGTAACCGTCCTCATTTTCAGCTTGGTGCCAAATTAATCAGAAGGTAATTGTCGTGCCTCTCACGGCACCTCCAAATTAGTGCCAATGGTCTGACGCAACGTAGTTCCTCGGAATGGCAATCAACGATTGAAACGCCTGGAGTACGGCCAAAACCGACCAAAACTTTTGCTCAACAGTAATTGGATTTGTAAGACCCCGTAGAGAATGTTTAAAGAAAATCTCATTGGATAAGGTCTCCTAGGTATTGCTAAAGAATATGAAATCAGTTATGCAAATGAGTTAAATATTAAATATTGAAAAAAAAAATCGTCGGAGTTTGTCATCGGCGGCGGAGAAATTGTATTTATTTAGATTTTGAGAGGCTAAAAATTTCATTAGGTAACTAAAATGATGAAAGAAAACTATATTATTTTTTTATAGCTTTAATCAAGTTCTAGTACTATGTTAAAGAAATTCGGCGTCCGAAAATATTTGTTCGGTCTGATGGATATCTGATAGATAGTTAAAGTTTATTAAGAGTTGCCAAAACTATGTAGACCTTCACTCAGTAGGTATAAGAAATTGTATTGTGAAAACTGTCAATTATTGTCATTGATCAAGTATTTGAACAGTCCCGCTGCCGCGATGTGCGCTAATATTTGCATGAATGCATGACAGCTCGACATTCACTCCAAATATGTACCAATCATCGACGCATTTGGCCCAGTATGCAGCGAAACTATTCCAAAATCAATTAGTCAAACGCGGCTGCCAATCACGTTTTATGGCGCCAACTCCAAATGCAATGTGTCAAACATTTGTTCCAAGCATTTTGCCACCATTGGATTGCGTCCGAAATGGACTGTAGATTATTACCGTAAGAGGCGGAGAGAATGCAGCTGTTGGCAAACGTTCAAATGTTCCCCCAGATGTTACTGTTCACGGGATGTTGGGGATAGCGAAATATTATCATGATTAATCTTACCGTGAACGGGAGTTTTATTTCCTTATTTACTACTTGTATGAGTTTCTTTTTCTTGTTGATTACTCTTGATTAAAAAAGCTATCAATGTTCGTGCTAGATCGCTTGAAATCTAAGGAGATGTTAACATCCCAGTATGCCCGTAAACATGAGTCATGCGTGCGTCGAAACATCTCCGGATTTGATTTAATGATTGAATATAAATGTTCTAAACGACACTGAGAATTAGAACTCAAAGAAAAATCCGAAAAGTAAAGCTGTGGCCGGGAATCGAACCCGGATCCTCGTCATTCTGTGACGCGGGTATAGACCCCTACACCACCCATATAGCAGGTGGGTAAGCCTTCGAATTTTTCTATCAGTTATTGACTTAACTTAAAATAAAAAATAAAAAAATTGTAACGGTAAAACCGTAAAAGTAAACATAAAAAATCAAGAAGTAAAAATTCTAGATTCATCTGATAATACCTATGATTGAATATTTTATTTCAAACTTTCAGTATTTTAAAACGATCTTCAGTCGATTGATAAAAAACATGTCCCAACTAACGCCAATACGGTGATTCCGATCAGTTATCCTCTTTATTCCGCAATGGCATGGAACGTGCGAACTCAGAACAGCGGTGCGGCAAATTAATTACATTAGTTGCGGAAACGCGGCGTTCGATGAACAACTTGTTAGCTCGTGTGCGTGTGTGCAGCTGTGCGCAGGTGTGGGTGTTTTGTTTCACAATTTAGAATGACGCTACGGAAAAAGGACATGTACGAAAGCTTTGCCTGTTAGTCAGGGGGAGTATGTGACAGGTTTAATAATGAGAATTCGAAAATGTTTTTGGGGAATGGTTAGTATTTATTCTTCCCGAGAGACTAAGCTATGGTAATAAATATAATGAACAATGCGGTATTAGTAACTCGCACGTAAAAATTTGAATTATTTTTTTGTTACAAAATGTACTAAAACAAAAAGTTGGCTGGGGTTCCAAATTTAAATCAGTCTTTTAAGAATTATAACGTTCCAACATTATATTTTGTTAAGTAAGTCGGTACATTCGAGACGAAATGCAACTTCCACCGAAATTTAAAAGAGTAGGTTTCAACAAAAATGATTTACCACAGAGACACTTTTCAAATATTCTCAGTCGCCTTAAAAACACCACCTGCGTCGCTTTCGGTACAATCGTAAAGAAAAATATTTTTTCAGAACACCGCTCGCACGCTATAAATTTTCTTTTCTGTCCGGTAAAATTTATACCGTTCTTAATTATGAGAAAACAGCTCTTGAGTTTTATTAGGGGATTAATTAAGCACGGTGGAAATTTGTGGCACTTGATCGTTTCGTTTTTTCTTAAATATATATTTTTAACACTTCATTTGCAAATGAGCACACTTAAATGTAGCATAGTACTGAAATGCATGTAAATATTCGTTAGTTGACAATAATTCAGCATAAATTATTATGGCGCGAAACATTTGGCCAACTATCTTGATGGGTTAATGTTTTTTGTAAAACTTTTAAAACGTAACTCCATTATTGACACTAGGTACCTATCAATCTTCAATATTAAGGTTGAAGAAGACACTATCTTTTTCTATGTAGAAATTGTTTTATTATTATACTTTAGTTTTTATAATTTAACCTACGATTGCTGGAATGAAACACTCAACATTCTTCTCGAATGTCACGAGACCAGACCAAAAAAGTATTTCAGTAAAAAGCGTTAAATTTTAATGAACCGAAAGGGAACAAAAGCGATTGTGACAAGAGCGTTCTCTAAGGCGTATTTGAAGCAAGAACTTGAGGCTACCGCAGCCATTATAAATAATATATTAGTATAAGGCATGGTACTCACAGATCAAATAAAAAGTAACGACAAAATTTCGCGCACAACAAAATGAGGAGGGGGCTTTAAAAAGTAACACTTGACGCTTTTGTGTAAACGCAAGCGTGAACTGACTGAAAACAGATTGAGGCAGATTGTCTTACTTCACTTCTCACGGGAAGGAAGCTCATGACGTAACTACTACATATCATATCATAATAGAAGCAAACCTTGCAAGACGAACTTCTACTCTTGGAAGTAATGCAAACATAGCCATCAAAAAGTATAGAAAGCAAAGACCTTGTTTATTTTTTTTTTAATAAAATTATTCTGATAAAGAGGGTGTGCATGGCTGTCGTCTGTAACGTCGCGTCATGCCCATTTCATTGAACGTTCCTTCGTTATTCGCACCCCTTTTTTCAGTTTGTTTTTATTGAGGAAAAATATCAGGCTTTCCCAACATTTTGCTTTGCATTGTGCATTTAATTCTAAAAGAAAAACTCTAGAATTAAAACAACTGCAAACAACACATGTTAGTCTTAAAACAAGCGATTGATGTGAAAAAAAGTCAAAAATGACAATGGATATTGAACGAACCAAAAAAAAAATACAATGGCAACATTATAAGCAATTTTTATCACAATCTTTCTATTTTTAACTTACAGAATATCAGAAACTTTTCTATTTTCCAAACGGGCCATTTAAGTTGATTGTTGTTTTCTTAAACTTGTTATTGTGGTCGTTTGTCATAGAAAGTGATTTATGCCCTTCCTCGGAACGTTAAAAATAAAACGTTATCATAAATCTAAATACGCTCCAGTACGCTTTACGACTCAAATGGAAAGACACACTTTGTGATTTCTAGTTTAATACAAGAAAGAATAATTTATTATTACATGCCACGAACATTTAAATGGCAGTACCTACAACAAAGATTTGCTATTACGTTTTGAGCCCATGACCCATCGGTGTAAAATCAATATTTAAATGGGATTTGGTTCTACGTACTATACTATAATGGAAAACTAAGAACGTGAACTACATGTCTATAAATCTCGTTATAATCGTTGTAAGAAATGATTAAATAAAAGGGTATTGAAACGAGGAACGGGTCCAATCGACGATATTTTCAGCCAGTCAGATAAAGATCAAATTTCAGCTCCAAAAGAATTAACCGGTATCCATTTATAATCGGTCGGGTTTGGTGGATTCCCCCCAAAGCGAGACCGTTGGCGATTAAATTAATTATGCAGGCTCGGGAATCTTTAAAAATTTTAAGCACTCAAATTCGGCGGTAGGGTTTAAATGACCCCTCTATCTGTTCGTGGCTGACCCTGTACGCCCTAAGTCCCTTGGGATGTGCTGACCCGTCCCTTTACTGAGGGTACGGTTTTTTTCTTTTCTAACCAGAACGGGATCCTTGTCAGCCTGTATCAACAGTGCTAAGGAAGGATAAATGGGATAAGTTTTGGTGATGGTTTAAGGTGGTTTAAGCTCTCGCAATCTTATTTTGAAATAATAACGCTGACGGAAATAACGTGAGAGTAAGCACTAAATTTAATAATTTATTACTTGTCGGTTCGCTTTTCAGTTTATTTTTGTAACGACGTTCCTCTTCTAAGCGAAATCAATGTGTAACATCATCGATACATTGTATAAAATAAAGTCGCTTTCCGCTGTCTGTCTGCCCGTACCTATGTATGCTTAGATCTTTAAAATTACGCAACGGATTTAGACGCGGTTTGTTTAATAGATAGAGTGATTCAAGAGGAAGGTTTATATTAATTCTAAGCAGATAAATTCGCGGGAAAAAGCTAGTGCTTTATAAAAATAGACGTTAATTTGCAAACTTTAGCAAAAACTTGTTATAAGCGGATTAAGAAGAGGTTTAAAGAATGATTCGGCAAGATCAAATTCAAGTTAATGTGTTTTGAAAATGCGGGAACAAAAAGTATACAAGTATCGCGAAGACGAGGGAATGAGCGAAATAACAAATAACAAAGCAGGGCCGGGAAGAAAATGGGGTCAACAAGAATCACTGAATGTTGGATTCAGCGAGATATAAAATAAATGAGTATTTTTTAGGCGAACGAATAGTGGTAATTCACATTTATGTTCCTGTTTCATGAGGTTTGTATAAATAATACACCGCATAATATCTAATGACGTTTGATGAAGTAAAAAACTGAGGTTATAACTTATAACAAATAATTTAGACACTGATAATACTTTTTCGACATAAATTTGTTGTACTGACGGGCAATGCCCATTATAGATTTTCTTTGCTCTCCTACTGTTCATTTTGAAGGGTTTCTAAGCGGCTCAATATTCACTTAATTGGGTTTCGAGTCAGAATCAAGATGTTGTAGATACGTATTCTTAGAAAATGACTTAGCTTACAGCTAGGTACAGTTAGCAGCAGAGGCGGTTGAGTGATTGTGAGGCTTTGTTGGATGAAGATGATTTTGAGCTCCACATCGTTCATCCACTTCTAATGTTGAGTGTACCAAGTAAACTACGAGAAGGTAAAACAAGAAAGGTTCCACAAAAACCATTCAAAGCTTTTACTGCCGTTGAAGATGCACTACGTATGCAGTATGAAACCACGAACGACCATTAAAGTTCCATTAGTAACCCGGCTCTCTCCTATCTCAGTCGTAAAACCAATGATTTTTTTATTACAAGATCTACTTTCTACATCATTTTTGTCAGCCTTTTATATCGTCGGAACAAAGGCCGTCACTTCCTCCCGACATTCGCCTTCCGCGGAAGCTTTTGAGCGTTCTTATGAAACGTCTAAATCGTCGCTTATTTTTTTAGGTTCAACGGCGGTATTCGTCTTTTAACACCTTTTAGGTGACAATTTATCAATCTTTATTTCCTTGAGAGCATGGTGGAATGGCCTATGTGGCAGGGGTGGAATTTATTCAGGTGGGTCAGAGCGGAGATGGCAGTAATTTGCAGGCAATGAATAATGTTAAAGGGTTTATGTCCCCATTACTGACTACAACAGGGCGCTTCTGAAACAAAAGACGGAAATACCCATGTTTTGTTCCTATTAAAATAATACAAGTTCAAAAATTTCATGTCACAGGTAAGTTTTTCGTTAATAAATTGTATGGAAAACTATACACTACTGTACTTATTATTTTAGACTAGCAGTTTCCTTTCCCGGGACTGAAACCGTCTATTTAAGAGTGAAAAGGTAACAGACAGACACACTTTTGCATTTATAATATTAAGTATGGATGTGAGTGAATATTCAAAATTCAAGAGCTTAACGCCTCGAGCGAAATACAGTAAATTCAATGCGTATCAAGGGTCCAATAAATCGAAAAGGGTGAATACCCTCTGTCGAAGAGGTGGGTCCGGAAGATTGGATAGGTCAGATGAATCTCTCCACTCTGTAAAGACTTCTAATACATTTAGTACGATCTCAAATATTCTGAATTTGCCCAATATACATTTGTCATGTTCGTCTTAATCAAATGATCGGCAGTTTTGTTACTTTCTATGGCATTCTAATGTAATCTGTTACATGAATTAAATTTTCTACACTTCTTCAATCAGGTGTTTGAAAATACTTAGTTTAGTACATTTCATATAGGTCATTTTATTTCTTAGCTTTTGTCAGCTGCCAATTATTCTTCATAGCAACTGATAAGTGCCCCGATTACATAAAAACAGACCCAAGTTGGTACTAAAACAAAGCGTCAATAAGTGGGAATAATTCTTGACAGCACTCTGTCATGATTTTAAATGGTATTAAACTCTGTTATGACTAAAACAAAAGCTAGAATGCTAGCATAGTCTTTGCGCAATTTATGACTTATGAGACCTAGTAGTTTGCCAACACAGTTTTGTGTTAGCTAAGCCCAGACACGCTGTTTCTCTTCTACTTGTGCACACAAACCTGTACAAACACAAACCAAATTCAGCCCGCACTTTACTAAATGAGCTCGCGTACTTAAAGAGGTCCGCGTTGACAAAAGGTAAAGTTACAAATAGAAATTTTGAAAAGCATTAATTTTGTATACACACTCGACGCCCGCGTTCATTGTTAATGTATGAGTAATTCCATGGAAATGACTGTTACGTTTGCTTACCTGGAATTATAATTTATTTAAGACGTATTAATATTTTGTTGTTTCATGCCGTTGTGAAGAAAATTAACGCCTTCTATTACGTGATATAGCACCATTCCTTTTTCTATACTCATTACTATGCACACACGCGTTTAGTTCAATAACTAAATGTAGAATGCATTACAGCCGTAGAAGTATACAAGGTTCAGCAATATCGTGCGCCGATAAAGTTGAGCTTCTCAAAGTCCTGGTACCCCTGAATCGCAGTGTATTAACAAAGTTCGAGAGCCTCACAACACGATCACTTGGGACGATTTCCGAACGTGATAATTCTTCAACCGCCACCGGCCAAGTTTTATCGCGCTTTGTGACCACTAACTTATATTACGTGCCGGACTCACGCGAAGTGTGACTAGCTCTAAAAACTAATAAAATTCATAAGCTAACGGATTTATCGTGGGACGTAAACGCTCGCTTTTAGCAGATTAAACTACGCACGCGAAGAAAGTACGGGGTTGTGTTCACATTTTTCAGTAACAATTCCGAAAGGATGTCGAAAGAAGTGTTTTGAATAAACGGGCCTCATTAAAGAGTTGCCAACGTGTAGTTTTAGTTCTAAGGTTGGCGTGAACCTGGATGGCGTGGCGTACTCTACACCAGCCTATAATTACTCTTGTGGAACAGCCCACGGCGTATTTTTTTAATAGCATTCTAAACACCTTAAGATTCAAAGTGGCTACATTGCCATTTCTTCTCAGTTTTGTTCTTAGACGACGCATTTATTACTTTTTGTTACTTGAAAAAAAATTAAAAACTTCAAGTGGCTTCTTAAAAACGAAATGCTAATATAAGTTAAGGGTATTTATTTGTTTACCTAACACTAGCAAGTATTTTGAAGTGATTATGGTACACCTAGAAAGAAACATAAATAATCCGCTTACCAGGATTATTTTCGTCGAGTCACTACAGTTTATCGACGGATCTAATCCAAAAGAATGTAATTGTATCACAGAACTAGGTCGTCGTTTGTGTGGCCAGGTCAACATTATCATTATTTTGAATGACTGCATCATGCATAATATAAAACGTCAAGCAGGTATCACAGGACCGATTATAGGCACGCTCTCGAATGGATACAACGTAAAAATGTTGGTCATTTTTTATAGAAGGCTTTGTGTAAAATCAATATTGAAAAAGCTTGAACCAATTAAGGACAAATGTGATTTTACTGTTGTTTGTTTACATTTTCCTCTTTAATTAAGGTCCTTTGACATCTACGTGAATTTATGGCTTCGCGTCATTCAAATTATTAAAAGAAAAGTTTGTTTATTTCATAAAAAAAAATATTAATGCTATTGTAAGATCGCGCCGCGCACACGGGATGAAATTAGAAAGCGATGTTTATAATTGTTTTCAGATTTGTTTGGAACACTTGTTTTGTCAACTGGGTACGGTTGTATCAAACTATCATCGACTTCCAACTGGAGTTTTATTCCACTGCTGGACACAAGCCTTATTTTAGAGTACTGCCTTTTAGTTTTATCACGTGGATTGAGAACCCAGCACATAGTATAAAACTGCTTCGCATGTATTTATAGGTGTTCATGCGAAATCGTCTTCACCGAAAAACTCATTGTAAATTACTTTCTAAAAACTCAAAAGTACAAGACTGCGTGGACTTAAACTCACGGCAATCTCTTTCCTAGATCTAGACCTCGGCTATCGCTTACAACCTTCACTCTACCCGCAAATAAAAATAACGCAGTTGGTGACACCAAATCCGGAAGGCCTTCAAAGAAAAATGTCACAAAATACAATTCATCACTCAAAATAAACGTTTAGTTCGAGGACACATTAATTTCTCAGAGGCATTCATTCACACCGACAATGGCAGAGGCCGCAAACTGTTCGCATTGGTCTACAATCAGCTAGAACTCGTTAGGTGGTGCCTCGAGCGATATGGGCCGTTGAAATGGCATTGTGCTTCGAGTGACGCGAGCCAGGGCGTTAATGAGGAAAAAAACAAAAAGTGTCAACTTTTTTAAAGGTAGATTGAAAATCAGTGAGCGTTCTTTGCGGTTTTACCACTTCAACTCACTATTGATGGTTATAATCGAGTGACAATGAGTACCAACGACGCTATTTACTTGGTAAAAAGTTAGTAAATTCTGTTCAAATACGATAGTCATCAGACTTTAACAAGCACGGAAATAGGTAAGATATTTTAATCGAATAACGCACTTTGGGTTGTAGACATTAACTTCTGGATTTAGAGTGTTCTATAACATTTATTATACTCTCATACATGACACTGATACGATATCGGGGCAAGTAGGTATAACGTAAGAATTAATATGAAAACACTATTGTACTAAAAATATTCTAATTCGCGTCGGAAATAGCTAATTTCTTCAAATATATATTTAATTAATTAATTTCAATTATGTCAATGAGCTGTAGCATTTCTTTTCACTTTAGGGTACTATTAAACAAATATATTTCTGTGACTGTGGAACATTCTCGTAGTCACTATCACTTCACTATCACTATCACTACATAGTATAAAACAAAGTCGCTTTCTCTGTCCCTATGTCCCTATATCCCTATGTCCGTATGTATGCTTATATCTTCAAAACTACACAACGGATTTTGATGCGGTTTTTTATTAGATAGAGTGATTCAAGAGGAAGGTTTTTATGTATAATTCTATGCAGACGAAGTCGCGGGCAGAAGCTATAAATAATATATATCAGTTAACGGTATGCAGAATTGACAAGGGAAATCAATGTGATGTTCACCTGGGCTACAGTAAGATCGTTCTACCGTGAATCGGGAACCAATTTGTGCAATAGTACTTGTGTACATTTTAAGGTTTTCTCCGTTTTATAAGTTACGTAGGGTGCCTATCTCATTTGTAAAAAATACAGCCTAAGCGGATGAAACTCCGGAAGTTCTTTTAGGGCTCTGCTCTCTAGGGAGCTGGAAACCTTTCCGATCCGGTCGCTAGGGACGTTTTTAACCTAAATATTTTAATTCAATTTAGGGTTTTTATAGAATATTCCTTTACATTACTTGTTGTCATTAGTTTTAAAGTGGCCCATAGTAAGTGGCGGAGATACTAATAAAATTCTATCATTTAATCTGGTACATGATGGCGTAATAATTTATTCTGACAAAACACATCCTCCTACTTAAAGCTCCTCTCATTTACTTAAAGGTTGACTTTTATCTAACCCGTTATCTAACCCGGTAGAGATCCCTTATAGGGATAAGTGCTTTACTTTTCAGATTTTTCTGTATGTTCCAGTTTTCAGTGTCATTTAAAAATACTTTATAATGTTTTTAATTTGAGTTTTAAGGTGCCACCTAGGCTAAAAATGCACCTAAAGGGGAAAGCCTTAATACTAATGTCTAATACCTATTTACAGTGTTGAAAATAGTGTATAATTCACACGATTACGTGACAGGTGACAAGAAAATTATAAGTTTATAAAAATACTTCTAATATACCAATTAATTTTACGTCAAATAAGAATCTGAAGCTTATTACAGAGTCTAGAGGCTCGGAATGCCATATACCATCACAAAGTTCCGTATTGCACGCATATATGCCGTTAAAGGCATACCTAATAAACATTCTTGGATGCTAAGGAGCCTTTATAGACGTTTATTACATAATATACAGAGCTAATACAGAGCTATTTGAGCTTTGCATGTGTTTGTTGTGAATGAAATTTGTATCTATCTGTCTAATAATGCCGCTTTATACAAGTTAATATATGTTACGAGTAAGGTTGAACAAAGGCTAGCTTATTTAAATAAGTTTTTTTAAAGAACTTCGTGACAAAGTATCAGAAACACGCAAGAGTCACTAAAAGCGGTTCATTGTATTTGATTTTCTATTTTTTTAAGAGCTTTCGTTCGCTCATATCCGTTTACATGTCATTAAAATGAAAAAATGATTTGAAATCTTATTTCCAACAATTACAATCTAAACCTTATATAATATAATTTGGCTTATGTGAGCTTAGCATTCGTTTACCTATATGTCTTTATTATTTTGATTTTACCAACAGAGACTAAACAAATTGACGACCGGATAGCCTAGTGGTTAGTGACCCTGACTATGAAGCTAGAGGTCCTGGGTTCGAATCCCGGTAGGGGCAGACAGTTGTATGATGAATACGAATGTTTGTGCCCGAGTCATGGATGTTGTATGTATTTAAGTATGTATTTATCTACATTATATAAGTATGTTTATCCGTTGCCTGGTACCCATAGTACAAGCTTTGCTTAGTTTGGGGCTGGGTCAATTGGTGTAATTTGTCCCAAGATATTTATTATTATTATTTATTATTAAATAGAAAGGAATGACAACCTAGAGCTCTTGACGGTTAAAGTTACATTTTTCTCATATATTATGCACTTTACAGCACGCTTACACGCTTTTTTCCACGCTGTGAGATCGAGAAAACATAGTAGGTACCAATTTTAGTTTAAATAAATGCTCTTTTTCCTTTGACACGCGATAGCTGTCAAATTTATAATTCTTGTCCAAGTAATTTTAGCGCCGATCGAATCCGAGTCTAACACTAGTACAATACTGGAATATTTTGGAATATTTTAGCAGATTAGCAGTTAGTTTTTATTAATGAAAAAAAAAATACAAAAGCGGAATTAAAAACAAATTTAACTATGATTAAATTAAAAACGAATTAAAAACAAAGTTAATACCAATCTTAAAATAAAATAATTAAAAAAGGAGGGGCCCCTGTGTCGTACCACAGACGCTGGCAACATTCCCCCTTTGGACAGCGTATTAGTATCGCTGTCCAAGGAAGCTGCCAGCTCTGCGGTCACCCGTGGCGTCTATTAGCCTCTTCGAAATATCTTTTAGTTGGGTAAGTTTAACTTAACACGGGCGTTAAAAAAAAAATCGGGCGTTAAAAAAAAATCGTCATTTTTGATTCACAATTAAGTCACCTTTTGACGCCGTACAGATTGAACTTCGATCCACGTATGGAAAAATAAAGCGTCAAACATAAATAGAGAAACCTGAACTAACATTTACAGGGCTAATGATAATTGTCGGTGACCAAAATGCGATGCGTGTTCAATATGAAGCCAAACATCGTAGATTCCCGTCGTTTGTAATGTAAACACAATTGTCACTTGTCGACAATTATTGTCGCGTTGGCAAAATAGGGGTCTGCTGAAGTATTCCGTATTCATTTTGAGACTATGGTCCTGTTTCATCACTCTCTGTTAAGCTCCATTTATCTTACATACATACATATATCACGTCTTTATCCCTAACGGGGTAGACAGGGCCTAAGGTAACAAAACCTTAAGGCCACGTTTAGCATGATTAAGGGCGTATAGATGGAAAGGGAAATCAAAATAGTGATGGGTAGCCGCATCGCCTATAACATGATTCCTAAGACTTTCGCCCATTCCCTCGATGGGCTTTTACCATCTGCGCGGGAAGAGAAGCAACTGGTAAATTCTATGTTTTTTCTTTACTCCCAGACCAGCATGGAAGAATTTGTAATTTTGTATAAATTTGTAAGACACGTCTTTGGCTCCAGAGCCTCGGACTCTGGGCAAGGCAGAGTTTGAATTAGGTACCTGTGGTTTCCCATGAGGCTGACATAGTCACCATTGGTGCACTCAAGCCTCGTTAAAATTTTAGATAAAAAGAAGAATTTATCTTAATTGTGAGTTATGTATGATTCCGTTTCGATTTATTACTAAGAAACAGACATAGACGTCATCATAGATAACTAACACTTAAGATAACTATATAGACAGTTTATGGACATATTTAGGCTTCTCACGCTTAGTACAGTGTAGGCACAGCTGTTGTGCACTCCATGTAATTACCAGATGTACCATAGGTCAGATTAATAGGGGTTTATTATTGTCTGCAGTCGGATTAACTGGCATTAATTATACGAGCCTTCCAGCAATCGATCATCAATCAACCCCCACCTCCCTACCCCCCAGGATGGTAACCATTAGCGAGGGTGTTATATCCGCAGGAACAGATCGACTTTTGTCAGGGACTACGGGTGAAACTTTAAAATGGCCCAACGATTAATTACAATTAATTACTTTCATAAGCGTCGTCACTCTGAATGCTGATGTTACTAGGGCTACAGTTTGAAACGTGTTCATCCTACTAATCTATATTTATAAAAGAAAGTCGTGTTAGTTACACTATTTATAAATCGAGAACGGCTGCACCGATTTGGCTGAAAATTTGTGGGGAGGTAGGTTAGAACCAGGAGACGGATATAGGATACTTTTTATCCCGATGTTCCGGCGGGATTGGAAAATTCCGAAATGTTGTACTTGTAGCTTTTGGGACCTAGGTACATTAATATTCCTTGATTAGTAAAACGGTGCCCTACAAAGGATTTTTTCGAATTTTCCACGGGATAAAAATACGAGGTAAATAATTAAGACTATAATTAGTAGATCATATTCCTAGAGGATCACGTAGGTGCTTTAAGAAGGGATTTTCCGAATTTCCCACGGTATAGGAAATAAAAACCTTTATACTTGGAGACATGAGTGGATGTCTGGGGTATGTCGTCACTCTGACGTTATCTGCGCGGACGAAGTCGCGGGCAAAAGCTACTATTATTATAAATGTGAAAGTTTGTGAGTATGTTTGGATGTTTGTTACTCTTTCACGCCAGAACGCCTGGACAGATCGGGATGAAATTTGGAACATAGGTAGATTATAGTCTGGAATAATACATAGGCTACTTTTTATCCCGGAAAATTGCGTAATTCCTGCGGGTTAGCGATAAACGAATTCTATGCAGACGAAGTTGCGGGCAACAGCTAGTTTTGTTATTTCTCTCTTTAATAGACTCTTGTGCTTTCCATTTTTTTTGTAAAAATATATTTAGGTACGCTGAACCTGGCATTTAGGTCTTACTATGTTTTGTACAAAAAAAGACGTGGTAGCCTAGTGATTTGACCAGTGGTCTCTCAAGCGGAGCGTCGTGAGTTCAAATCCCGGGCTCGCAGCTCTGAGTTTTCAGAATTGACGTGCGAAATCACATTTGAAATTTACCATAAGCTTTTGAAGGAAAACATCGTGAGGAAACCTGCACACATCTGCGAAGCAATTCAATGGTGTGTGTAAAGTTCCCTGTCTGCACTGGGCCCACGTGGGAACTATAGCCCGATCCTTTCATTCTGAAAAGATATATAAGATGACTATATTTGTCTATCCCGTATAAAGACATGGTTAATATATGTATTTAAACTCTATCCATCCATTTTTTTACGTAGGACTGACCAGTAATTGTTCCTTATCTCTATGCCTTAATTCCATGCTGGTCTGGGAGCAAAGAAAAACATAGAATGTACCAGTTGATTCTCTTCTTGCGCAGATGATAAAAGCCCATCGAGAGAATCAGCGAAAATCGGCGATGTGGCTAGCAACTCATCATTATTTTGATTCCCTTCGCTTACACGCCCACAATCATGCTCAACGTGGCCTTTAAATTGTTACCTTAGGCTCTGTCTACCCCGTAAGGAACAAAGACGTGATTTATGTATGCATGCATGTGTCCATGAACTCAAAACATGCCTCGTAAAGTGATACCAATTGTCGATCACGTAATTAAATTACCGAAACGTAAATCAATATTACTCATATTAATTATTGTGCTCTTAATGTAATCCCAATAGCTCTCGGCTCAAACAGTGTTCGATTCTTACATAATTACCGGGAACATTCTCATTACGTCTCTAATATACAATATTGTACCCTAATAGGTTCTTTAGCGAAGTGTGTTGCGCCAAATTGCTGTTATTCCCTCGGGTGCCTTTTATTTCTCGAAAGTAATTTCAGAATATGTCTTGTTGACAATTTTGACAGACCATTCTTTTGCGAGTTCCGTTTGATATGGCAACATGACTTTGATGCTTAAATTAATAAATCCAAGCCAGGAAAATCTGAATTATGTTTAAAAGCATTTTTGTAAGAACCGTTACTGTTTTTAACTGAGAATGACTGTTCACGTATTTCAGATATAGCCCTGTGAAAACTGAGCGTCGGTATTTAAGACCCCACTGTCACTCTTTCGGTTAACCTAAAAAAAACGAAATAAAGCAGGCAGAAACCATAAATTGTTGACGCTTATCCTTATCTTGTCTTGCCTATGCATTAGAGTATGAAATACATAGTAAACAATATCAACTACTAACACAATTTTCTTAACGCTGCGCTTGTTTACGAAGGAAAGTTAAGCATCCGTGTCATAGTCGTGAAAGATAGCAGGACATTAACCCCACTATGCGACGCAGAGCTAGTAAAGGCTCAACACAGCTGAGGCGTAAAAAACTACAACGGCAATTTTCCAAGCAAGTTTATCTTTTTATAACATATAAGGCCGTGATGAATGTTTAAGGGTTACAAGGCGTTCCCAGAAAAACTTTGAGTAGCAAATTGCTTGGAATTCTTTAGTAAAGTCTATTGAACTTTTTTATGACTGGTTTTCGTGATGGCTGGAAATGTTAAACGGATGGTTTTACATTATAACAAGTCGTATCAGAGCTAATACATTATGATATAGTGCATTTCGATGCTAGTGCCGACAGTATGTCATTACTTCACGAGTCCCCAGATATATCAGGAAGACTCGGGACAAGTGAAGAATGACATTTCCACGTGTGTGTCGAACGACGTTTTTTAATACAGTTGCGAATAAATAAATACATCACAGAATAAAGTACCTCAATAAGAACTGTTTTTAGGAATTCAATATTTAAAAAATAATGATAAAGAGGCTAGTAATAAAATATAAAGTCTAGATATTTTGATATTTTTACACTAATTACAGGTTTTTAGTTTTATTACGTCTTGGTACAAACTAACGTTATAATAACTATTTAGTTAGTAGTCGTGAATTGGAACGAGTACGAATACATAAACAAACTTTTCGCACGCAAAACAGCCAAAAAGGGCACTCTTTGAGCAACTGTATTGAAAAAAATGTTCTACTTCCGTACCTACAAAGTAAAACGTTAGCTTTTCAACATTTTGGTAATTAAATAATTTTGTGGATTCCAAGGGTGCCCCATTTAAAAGGGCTTTATCCCTCCGTTCGTCTCTCTACTCGTCTGCCATAGAATCGTGTACCTTTTTAAACGTTATTATATGTGCATATTGTGTTTCTTCCGTGCTGGTCTGGGAGTAAAGAAAAAACCGGTCAAGTGCGAGTCGGACTCGCGCACCGAGGGTTCCGTATCATTATCTATAAATATCTAAAACCAGTGTAAGCAGAGCCCTGTTCCAAAGCAAAATGTACGCAGTGTGGGGTTACTTTATATTGGTCACTGCTATATACAGACATACATACACATTTACGGTTTTCGCAATTATTCTTTAATCTGTGCTATAAGACCTACCTTCATACCAAATTTCAAGATTCTGCGTTCACGGGAACTACCTTGTAGGTTTTGATTCCCTTGAGAGTTGAAAATTTGCGGAAATTTGCGGCATAAACGGCTGTATCTTTTGATTGCGTTGGCTTAGAAGTTTGATTTTTTCACAGCTTCAAGGGACAGTAGACCTGAGTAATTGATATAAATTTCAGCTTCATACCTCCACGCGTTCCTGAGAAAAAGGGTCTTGACAGACGGACGGACGGACGGACAGACGGACAACAAAGTGATCCTATAAGGGTTCCGTTTTTTCCTTTTGAGGTACGGAACCCTAAAAACATAGAATGTATCAGTTGCTTCTCTTCCCGCGCAGATATGTGTATGGTAAAAACCAATCGAGGGAATGGGCGAAATTCTGAATCATAATATTATAGGCGATGCGGCTAGCGACCCATCACTATTTTGATTCCCCTTTCCACCTGGCCCACAGTCATGCTAAACGAGGCCTTTAGGTCTTTTTATCTTAGGCTTTGTCTACCCCGTAAGGGATGAACACGTGATTTATGTATGTGTGTAAAAGGAAAATAAGCATCATTTACATTTCTTTGAAATAAAAAAAGAATTTTGCCAAAATATTTAGTGGTGAAAGTATATTTTTCAAATATAACGCTGAAACGTCGCCGTAATTGATACATACGTACGTGTGGTGAAATCTCGTTTGATCAAAACATATGAGTTGTTGTCATAAATCATAATGATGGGTGTCGCTATATTTCAACAATTAAAATATAGGACTACCTTCTACTATTACGCTTTAGTAAGCAACCTAATCTGCCCACATCCCCCCACTGCTGGGCAACGCCTCTTCATTTTCACGCCACAGCTTTCCAACCAGCAGTTGTCATCTTACCAATGTGCTAGTGATGATTAGCAATAATGTCATAGAAAAGCTTATTGGTTACTTATTTGACATGAAATGTATATTTCGTTATTTTGTTTTTTTTTCTCTTCGACATTGGTATCTCCAAATAATTTATTTGACAGTGGAGGCGATTTACACCTCCACTGAACTTAATTTATTTAATAGTTTCTTTTTTCTCTTTCTTTCTTCTCATATTTTGTTTTACTTTGACTAGTAGAGACTTTATACATTTTTACTATAGACTAATATAATTTAAGGCTTGGGGACCTTAAATTTAAGTATTGTAGTAGCTTAATGTATTGTGTTTTTAAAAAATGACTTTCTGCCAAGTTTATTGCGGCCCATTCTTCTAGGCATTAATGGTCTTTCCGAATTCGCTGGTAGTTGGTAGTAAAAGAGCACATGACGGCCAATTTGCAAAAATACATTATGAAATATGAAATTTTAAATTTTAAATCTTTTTTTCTAATAAAACGGAGTGGCCATATAATGTAACAGTTTAGCAATGTTTTTCGTGATTATTATACCAAACTAAACAAAATATTTCTGTATTTAGATTTCTGTATTTAACCGACTTTCAATAAAAGGACTTTAAGTAGGTAGACAATGTTTTCTACTGGATGGATATATACCGTAGTCTCTGCCTACCCCTGTGGGAAAGAGGCGTGACGGTACGTATGTATATACGTTTAAACCGCGATTGCCTTTGATAAGCTCTCGATATTTCGACGCAATCGAATACAACATGATCACAGGTGGTTAATTAACCATGAATAATTTTAAACTGAAAATTACGCAGAACATATCTTTACGTACCTATAGTCTTTTATATATCTTTAGAAACTTCCATGCTGGTCTGGGAGCAAGGAAAAAACATAGAATGTACCAGTTGCTTGTCTACCCGCGCAGATGGTAAAAGCCCATCGAGGGAATGGGCGAAAATCATAGGAAACACATTTTAGGCGATGAGGCTAGCAACCGATCACTATTTTGATTCCATTTTCCACCTATACGCCCACAATCTTGCTAAATGTGGCCTGTAGGTACCTGTTATCTTAGGCTCTGTCTACCCCGTAAGGGATAAAGACGTGATCTGTGTATGTGTATGTATGTAGAAAATAAAAAGTAAAGTCACTCAGTCTGAACATATGTATGCTTGGATCTTTTAAACTACGCAAGTAGTGATTCAAGAGGAAGTTACGTTTTGTTTGATCTGCCTGGAGAGATCTTCCCGTTGCAAAAACAATATCGGAAGACAAAAAAATGACTTTCAACATGAAACTACCGTGAGACTCAATCATAATTACACATAAACGGATAACTCACGTGTAAAAGGTCGAGTGATGCTCACACACACAGTAATAAAAATAACGATGAAAACGAGGGTAGTTGTGCGCCGCTGTCAAATGCGTCGAACAGCCGCGCGAACAGAGCGCTGGCGCGCAGTGTTCGTTTCACTGCCGCCGGGGCGAGCGCTCCAGGAAGAAGGACTACGAAATAGTCCGAAACATGTCGAGCATCACTCGACCTTTCGTGAGTTATCCGTTTATGTGTAATTATAAAAAAATTGCCCTGAGCCTAAATACGTTTAGTTTGATGACCCATGCGAAGCTGGGGCGGGTAGCTAGTTATAGATATAACAAATTAAACAAAGTGAAAAAAACGACGAATCGTTTACAGAAGCTCGTCATTGTAACCAGGAAATTCGATTATATAAATTTTTTCGTTTGAGTTTGTAAGGTTGTAGGGTAACCTCTGGATCTACTAAGCCGATTTTGAAAATTCTATTAACAATAGACTGCTATTATTTGTAAGTGTCATAGGCTATATTTAATCCTGCGCGGGCGAACTCGCGGGCAACAGCTTGTTAACGAATAAAGAAACAAATATACGAAACAAAGTTAAATTCGTCTATTTCTAAGTAATAATAATAATATCTTGGGACAATTGACACCAATTGACCTAGCCCCAAACTAAGCAAAGCTTGTAATATGGGCACTAGACAACGGATAAACATACTTACATAGATAAATACATATTAAACATCCAAGACTCGAGAACAAACATTCGTATTTTTCATACAAATATCTGCCCCGACCGGGGATCGAACCCGGAACCTCAGGCTTCATAGTCAGGTTCTCTAACCACTAGGCTATCCAGTCGTCAATATTTTGCTTGAATTTTGTTCTGTATCTCGTTTCCTGTATTTAATAAAATAAACTGTTGTTTCATTTCAGATACCTACTGCCATGTTAGATGATTTTATTTTATGATTATTATAAATGCATTATTAAAGTGATTATAAAAATAGCTTCGTGTGTAGATAGGTAACTAGAACTACAAGAAAAAGTCCTCCAAAACTATATTTTCATCAAAGTAAATCTCATGGATGGTGAGCTAATATTGACATCACCTAGTTATGTAGACTAGACTAGATTTTTCTATAAATAAATCGTATCTAAATCGGTCCATCCGTTGAACTGGTTTGTCAGCATCACATAATATCGTAGTGGCGAAAGTGTCCGAATATATGGGAACCGTTCGGATATTTTCGGTCATTTTGATGTGTCTGACTCTGACAATGCAATGTCACAGACAGACACCCCATCCTTACTAATATTATAAATGCGAAAGTAACTCTGTCTGTCTGTCTGTCTGTCTGTCTG
The DNA here is from genome assembly GCA_949127965.1 of Pandemis corylana. Lineage (NCBI taxonomy): Eukaryota > Metazoa > Arthropoda > Insecta > Lepidoptera > Tortricidae > Pandemis > Pandemis corylana. The sequence goes on along the minus strand of OX421866.1, from coordinate 5,381,493 downwards.
TCTGTCTGTTACCTTTTCACGCTTAAACCGCTGGGCCGATTTAGTTGAAATTTGGTATACAGATAGTTTGAGTCCCGGGAAAGGACATAGGATAGTTTTTATCCCGGAAAATTGCATAGTTCCCGCGGGATAGCACAGCCCAAACCACTGGACTTAGAGACTTGAAATTATGCACATAGATACCTTATACAATGTAGGCATCCACTAAGGAAGGATTTTTGGAAATTCCCACGGGATAAGGAAAAAACGGGAATTATATATTCGATTCCGAGTGACGCTATCTCAGTAACTATAATAACTAGACTCTTCAAATTTGATACAAAAGTAGGTGATTACAAAACTAAGAAACTAATTTCAGGATTTTTGGAAATTCCCACGGGATAAGGAAAAAACGGTATTTATCTACGCGGACGAAGTCGCGGGCATAAGCTAGTTAAAGTATAATTATTAATGTGACTATCTCTAAATTTGTTAAAACGTATGACAATGTGGTTATGTCTACATCGTTATTCGTAGCGCGTAGCGTTCGTAGCCGCCAGCTCGTAGCTAATGCTACGCAAGGATCTACGCTAGCTACGAGAATTACAAGTATTACGACCTACCGATACTACGTAGAATGAGACATTAATTTTATTACGTTACTGTTTAATGCCCTATGAAACGGCGAATTGAAGACAATCGTATTACGCTGTTCCGATGCCTTTAATCATTTTCATTTTGAATAAAGATCGGGAATGATTTTATTGAAAGGGAACGACTTTCACATTCAAATAATTGTGAACAATTGTTTCTGACAGAAATCCGATAAGAATCAACGATAGACAATTATATTTGTATTCGAAATTATGCTCCGTGGCCGGTGTTTATTCACATTATGTATATTTTGTCTTCTTTTTATTACTTCCATGATGGTCTGGGAGTTGCTTCTCTTTCCGCGCATATGGTAAAAACCCATCGAGGGAATGAGCGAAAATCTCAGGAATCATGTTATAGGCGATGTGGCTACCCATCACTATTTTGATTCCCCTTTCCATCCCCACAATCACGCAAAACGTGGTCTATAGGGCTTGTTACCTTAGGCTCTGTCTACTCCGTAAGGGATAAAGACGTGATTTATGAATGTATATTATTAACAAGTTTTTTAATAGTATGTACATACGATGTCGAGCACGCGACCGTGTTTGGAATGCTTCCGGCATACTTGGCGTATCGTTATCGCCGTAATAATTGTAACTCCGTTACATAATTTGACCACCTAATTACAGCACGGTTACGGCGTCGTGCATGACACTAGTGACACAGAAAACCGACACACGTGTCATAATACCAACACCGAACTAACACACAAAAACTTTGTTTACCACAATTCGCAAAAATTATAATCAAATGGCGGGCTCAGGGACGATTCATTTTCTAATTAAACTATTAACCTAAATACCACCAACACTTTATAAGTAAGCACGAATCGATGAAAAAATAAACGTGTTAACAAAATAATTAGTTTCTTTAAACTAAATACAGTCACTGTCACTACGGCTCTCCGGCCGTTTGCGTTCAAGTTTATGTGATTAGTCTTTGTAAGACTGGTTCCAGCACTGCTTCCGTTACAGATATGTGAGGGATATGTTCGCTGTGGTTCGCGGAGGGTACCACACCACTGACGCGCGGCCGGTTCGCGCGCGTGCGGTGCACTGGCTGCGCGCGCCGTACCCGCGCCCGCTCGATACCAGCACCGCGCCCCACACCCCGTTATACCACCTGTAAGGCCCGTCACAACATGCCATGGGTTTCGGTCTCCACCATATTTCGACGCCCATGGCGTTGGCGACACCCACGGTAACCAGCGCGGATCCAGCCGGCCCTGATTTTTGAATGCACGCTTCGAAAGTGATACTACAACTCAAATTAAGTTAGCGACTAGTTGGCCACAATTAGAGCTATTATTTTTCTATGCTAGTCGTATTTCAAATTTGTTAGTTTATAAAATCGGGCCGACTGTTTTGGTAAAAGCGAAAGTTTTTAGGTTCCGATAATTGGAATTGTTCTAAGTACATATTAGTATCAGTGGAGCTGGCTAATCATTCCTGGGTACGAGTAAATAGTATTGGTTGTTTAAACTTGACATTACAGAAAAGCAAATTCGACGTGTATGCCGATTGTTTATTTAAGCAGTTTGAATACCTATTAATGAATGAATCCGCCTTTGGCGCTTCATTCAGTCTACTTGAACCACTTAAAAATGGATTTGGCACGCACCCTGTAGAAGCCACCTGTACGCATTCCATGGCGTTAGTCCAAACAAGTTTGTCTGGCAGAGGACTCTATTTTTGAACTCGGTGATAACCGTGCGTAATATTCGAGGGAGGAACTCGCTAGCAATTATTTATCGGCAGAAGTAAAGGGGGTTATTCTCAGCCCCGCGCGCTCCATCAAGACCCGCCACAGATTGTGTCGCAGCCTGTTCATCATTTTTGGCACTCGCACATTGTTGGGAGATGAATTTGTCTAGTTATAAATGATTAGACTTTCGTCTGTTCCCTTAACCTTAACACACTCAATTATGTTGATGCTCCAACAATTAATTAAGGAGAGATTGATGAAATCCACCGATAATGGCGAGTGTTTATTGTGTGTGAAAATAGAAAAGGAATTTGGGTTCGACAATTGAATTTAATTATAGGTAAAACACGATGATCTCTTAGCAAATATGAATACATTTTATAAACCTGTTACTCTTGCTAAATGAGTGAATGACATTTAATATTTCTTCAATGATGTTCATTCTTAGCCAGAGTAAATAACATTTACTCGTAAATATTATTTTATCCTCTTAGTACAAATTCCTGTTCCATATCTGCTCAATCGTGAGTAAAAAGGGAACATCATCGGTACCTATCTATAACATCAACGTCTTTACTTATATTTTTTCCGTTTATTTTATTTCAAACAGAAGTTTTAAACGGTGTACCTATTCGACAAGATTTTAAAACATGTACTCTTCTCGTGTCAGTTTGGAGCCTCAACCCTATTCTCATAACCTTTTCCATAACTCTCTCTATTTCTCAGAGTTTCACATATAAATCAATAGTACCTATCTATTCTAGTTCCATTTTATAAGTTTTATTTAACCCGCGGTAAGATATTTTTGTAAATCGGGACGTGTGAGTGTGAGTTGAGCATTTTGCAAAAATAAATTCGGCTTGAATGTTACCTACGGTTTTACACTCACCCAGCAACACAACGTGCCCTGTTATTCTAGTTACCAACAGTTTATCGTCTTAGGTTACGAACAGCACACCAGTAAACACTTCATAGGGCTCGCTAACACCTAAACTATTTAGATAGGACCCGTATCGAATCGGTCCCACATCTCGCCAAATGTTATTTCAAGTGCTTCTTGTTATCAAGTTTAAGGGTGCGGAATATTAACATGAATTGATTATTACCGTTTATTATCAGGGGAAATTATTGGACGAGTTGTTTTCAAAATATAATATCTACGAACAAATTATAATAAGCTATAATAGCATAGATCTGTGGTGAATAGTGATTTGCATTGGGGTAAACTCGGAATCTACAATTGCTCTCGAAGTTTCAGACATTTACCGTATTAAATGGTTAAGATATAATGGCCACTTTCATATTTGACTTTGACTAATAAAGTTTCATATTATAAACAACCGTGGTTTTATTTATGTTATTTATTTACTACATACATTTTTTTTCCTAATCCGTTGTCTAAACACTACGAAATACAATTATACATATATAACGAATTATAGCATGCTTCAAAGTGATTTGTTTGATTGAAAACTTTCTAGTTTTCCATTTTTACGTGGGAAGTCAACTAAATCCCAGTTTTATTGCACGCCGGGGATATTCGTAATTTACTTAAGTTTAGAACTTGCTGACTCTTAGCCCGCTGACATATTTATAGCATTGTAAAGTAGAAACAGAAGGAGGGACGCGGAAGTGGAGCAATAAAACACGATGGAAAAATCTCTAGCGGGCTCTAGAAATGTAAAGGGTCTAGACATATTTCAATTCACATGTTGGCAGAAAAAGCTTGGTTTCTGAACTTGAGATTCGAGTTGGTTTTGAATTAACGTACCCTGTTTGGACGTTTTATTTATTCATACGACGTGGCCGACTGCCACGGCCGGACATGTTCGTAATTTATTATGAAGCTTTAAATCTTTGTTCAGTGAAATTTACAAGCAAATGTGTGTTTGAATTTCGCAGTCAAAGTAGTATATCATTTTAAAACTACTTTAGTCGGACACGAATGACGTAGCTTTTTAACGAACGTTATAAATAGAATGTAAACTCCTGTAACCCGGTTCAACCCTTTCAATGTTACCTTTCATTTCAATGTTTGCAATGCGGGATCAGAACACCACCGTAATGCAATTTCTGTGTAGATACGAGCAGGCGTCACGAATAGCGTTCGGATAAAAGATTATTTTTCATACCTACTGTTAAAGGTTTTTGTCACATTTTTTACGCCCCCGTTTCGGGAGACAAAAGATATAACAGACATCCCCTGGCCCCGGACGAATGCCTACGTCGGGGAATTCGTAATTATTAGGTCGCGTTGTAATAAATTGTTAGCGTCGTCCGAATATGGTGGAATTATACTCAGATTCCTTTTTTCTTAATTAAAGAGATCGCCCGTTGCCGAGCTGTAAGTACAGTCAAACAAGTGCTTTACCATTTTTTACGTCAATTTTTACATCTTAAAAAATTGCGAGTGCCACGTCAAATTGTAAGTGAAAATAGAGTTTAATTATTTCGTGGTAGACCGCTGAAGTGAAACATGAGAATAAAAAAGGATTTAATGGTTATTGTTTTAAAATACGGTTCCTAAAGTGCTATCAAGTAATATCAAGCTAATTCGGCTTAAAATGCCGTGTGATAGAGTAGAAATGAGGTTAAACAAAAAGTTAGCCTTCAATAAGAAGTTTGTAAAACAACTAAGAAGGGGTTTGACCTAATTCGAGCAGTCATCGACTTACATTTTGGTACGGATTTGCTTCGATGACAATGCATTAATCGAGTATTGTCAGCAAAAAAGCACCAATAGTATAGGTACGCACAGCATGTCATTTCCGCAACCAGGTATAAATAAATAAATATTAGGGAACAATTCACACAAACTGACCTAGTCTCAAAGTAAGCGCTAGTAAGGCTTGTGTTAAGGGTGCTAGGCAGCAATATACATACTTATATAGAGAAATACATACTTAAATACATAGAAACATTCATGACTCAGAAACAAATATTCATGCTCATCACACAAATTGCCCTTACCAAGATTCGAACCTGGGATGCTTGCTTAGCAGGCAGGGTCACTACCAACTAGGCCAAATATGCAAGACAACTGCTTTTTATAAAAACTAAAGAGATTAGGCTAGAAAATCAAATTAGCATCAGCGTGAAATGCGATGCGGCTAGCAACCCATCACTATTTTGATTCCATTTTCCACCTACACGCTCACAATCTTGCTAAACGTGGCCTGTAGGTCTTGGTACCTTAGGCTCTGTCTACCCCGTACGGGATAAAGACGTGATTTGTGTGTGTGTGTGTGAAATCGGTTCGAGTGGCTTAATCATGGCTCTAGCAATGACTTGGAAATATCGAAAGTAACCCGTTATTTTTGCTCTCAGTGTAGTTTAATACAAACTTGATCTGTGCGGTCGAAGAAACTGAACCACGTACAGACACATCATTTAAACAGATGACGCTTAGCGACAAAAATTCGCATAGTAACAAAGGTCACGTGACAGCTAGTAACAGGTAGAAAAATTCTAAGACTACCCACCCGCTATGGGTGGTGTAGGGGTATAGCACGCGTCACGGAATGACGAGGATCCGGGTTCGATTCCCGGCCATAGCTTTACTTTTCGGTTTTTTCTGTGTTCTAATTTTCACTGACATTTAGATTTTTTTTTTGAACCACGTAACTGAGCGGAACCTTTTGTCGTACAATGTCGCAATAATTTCTTTGGCATTTGTAGGGTAAGTAATTATAACATTACTGAAAAGGTTCCTCAGTGGTATGCAACTCAGTTTCTTTACTGTACACACGGAGCTTCACAAAGTAACGACCAATTCAATAAATTGTTGTCAACTCCATTGCCGAAATCGACAAACGCAATAAAACAAAAAAAGAGAGATGCTTTAAATATTTCTGTGAGTGTATTCCCTTATCATCCTAGCGATTTCTTCAACGACCCCCTCTACCCGAGGGGATAATATCCTAAGCCGTGCGTTATCGCCCCACTGCACTCTGTACTGGGAACATCTGTTTCTCAGAAAGCGCGGCAACTTGAGCCAATATCAGGGAAAATTATGCCTGTAACCTTACAGAGTTCACTGGTCAAATATTACACGAAATTTTATGCACCGGTGATCTCACTTCAACCGTATGTCTTTTTGTTAGAGTACGAATTTGGAAGTGCGAGGATTTTGGGTCAGAGTTTTGGGTGATTTACATGTTTTAATTTGATTTTCTTTAGTAGTTTAAGCAGTGGTGTGGAAATAGTTCATAGCGAGTTGATATGTTAATTTTATTTGAAAGTAGGAACTGAAAGAAAGAAAGGAAGAAAGAAAACATTTATTTGTGACATAGATAATAGTTACAAAGACAAGAAAAAGAGGTAAAAAACATAAGGACATATATCACGAAATGGTCCCATCTCAGCATAATGCTGGCCTTGCAGCCAGCGCTGGTCTTCCGATGGGACCATCAAGTGCTACTTAAGCACATATTAAAAACTATATAAATCAAACTGGTGCTTCTAAAAGTGCTGGTGGTTTCAAAAACTACTATGTAACTGCTTGCTACGTCGGTATACCATTTTTTTATACATTTTTTTTCTAGGAAAATCTGAGCTCCAAAACTAGACAAGATGATGATGAAATATAAATTGCCCATAAAAATAAAGAAACGTACGTGTAAATAAGTAAGTTGTAAACTTTATCATATCGAACGTAATTAAAAAGCGTTTTTAAGTCAATAATTGTAATAATAGCTTTGAAAATACTCACGATAAAAAGTTACGAAGTAATTATACCTTTTGTTCAGTAAATGAACCATTATTGATTTATTTAGATCCTTGACTCATTTTTTTTTCATATTTTGTAACTTCTAGAAATATTTTAGCCTCCAAGAGCATGCAAGATAAATGAACTCAGATTATCTCAGTTTTTCTACTCAACTTAGGCTTGATCTTATAATCAATCTTTGGCACGAATTTTTGTTCCGTTCCGATATAAATAATGATAAAACTGGCTGCTTTTCATTTTCGTAAAAATATACAACACATCGACATTAAACATTTTTTTGATAACCCCTCCAAAGCTTTCTCAACATACAGTTTAACACAGTTACATTTACAGTGCCGGCATTTCTATAATGTTGCTTTCAGCTGTAAATTGAGTTCAAGTTACTTAAAATAATTATGTAACTTTGCTCTACATTGCTGGCAATGTAACTTTTGTCAAAAACAAACGTACCCTGTTTATTTTTTGTTTCAGTAAAAAATATTGCATGTTTACACTAAGAAGTTATAATACTATTGCTTTACTAAGCACACATTTACATTGTTTAAATAAATATCTTGGGACAATTGACACCAATTGACCTAGTCCCAAACTAAGCAAGGCTTGTAATACACGTAGTAGTAAATAGACAAAGGCTAAACATACTTACATAGATAAATACATACTTACTTAAATATATACGAAACATCCAAGACTCGAGAAAAAACACTAACTAAAGTTTAGTTACTAAACCATTATATTTATAAACTCCTAATATAAGGGATAAGTCCGCCTTTGTGCATGTATCTCAGTGTTTGTCAATTGTATTTTGTCTTGTTTATTTTGCACAATAAAGAGTTTACATACATAAATACATACATACATAATACATTGCCAATACAAACCATGGAGGATAATAATGATTTGTTTAGCACAAGTACCGCGAAGAGATTGTTAATGGTTGAACGCTCGATTGTTCTGTATAGATGCTCAATCTGGCTTGAGTTATTGATTGTATTGTTCGCTACATTCACAGCAGTAAGTTTCACACAAAACACCCGCTATTTACATGTATAGACTTATTGTATACATGTATATGAGATCGAGAAGCGATAAGCTCTCGCAATTTGCACTTCTGCAACTCTTTGTTGTACGGATAACTACCACTACGATCTTAGTAATTATGCACAGTTGATCGAGAATTTATGTGCGGTAACATTTGTATAATAGTCAGAAAGAGACAAAAGTCTATTTAGAGTAAACGCTAGGTGACAGCAATGTATGTTGTATTTTAGAATTTTTACAACACACATGCTACAACAATCACGCTAAAGGTGGCCTTTGGGTCTTACCTTAGGCTCTGTCTAACCCGGGTACGTATTAAAATACATAAAGTTTAAAATGTATAATGGGTTAAAATACATAATGGTTTATAATATATAATGCGATTTTCTCAGAAAGTTACAAATTAACAGGATTGTTATAAAACAAACCTAACCTAACCTAAACCAATCTATAGATTACGATTTAAAAAAAGTTCATTTAGCTAATAGTTTTACAGAAAATTGAGTTATATATTTTGAACCATTATGTATTTTAATCCATTATACATTTTAAACTTTATGTATTCTGATCCGCTCCCGTCTAACCCTCAAGGGATAAGGACGTGAATTATGTATGTATGTTAGAATTCTTTTTATCAAAAATGATAAGAAAGAGATATAAAATATTTGTAATGTGTCACTGGGCAAGTAAGCAATATACACGACACCGATCGCGTAAGTTTAAAAGGAAGCAAGGCTTACTACAAAACTAACATTTTTTTTTAGTTTTATTATTCTTCCCTAATCGTTAGCACTCTATTTTTGATATTATTTAATTTACAGACACGAACTTTCTACTGATTTATTATAATGTACAGAATAGATAGAAAAGCCAATGACCGGCTGCTGCCCTATCCAACCTTTAAGTACAACGTCGAATAAAACGTAGGACAATTTTATGATAAAGTATCAGAAAATGTTTAGCTAATCTTCGTTAAAATTCCAGGGATAAGCAGCCAATGTTAATCACTACATCGATTACGGTTAATGTGACGTTTCGTCGGAAAGTTCATACCAGGCAATATACTCCAAAATTCGAAGTTCGTTTCGTGCCGTTTCCCTAACACTAATAGTCATTAATATAAGAGCGAGAGAGATGGTATGATAGAAACTTGGAATTTTGAATAGCCCTATATAACTTTTAAACCATCGTATGCCGCTCAGCTGTTACGTGGACATTAAACTTTCAACGCTTGGAACAAGGTTGGAATAACAACAATGCACCATGCCAAGAAAAGAAGTTTTGACCCCCTCACCCTTCCTCACAGGTTCTACAATAATTGCTTAACTAGCAAAATATTTTGATTTCCCGCTTTCATAACAAATATTATCGCATGTTTCAAACTCATAAAGGCTGCGTTCGTGTTTTCTAAATATTTATAATATTTTGCCGCTTTATTAAGACCCTTCCGTCCCTTGCCCTTATTGTTATTATAAGTATTTAATGTTTATATAATGGAATACCCGACATATATGGGCGGGTTGTTATCAGCAACAAAATGCTATTAATTTTATCGACTAAGCGGTTCACAAAGTTTCCATTAGTACAATTAGAACCAGTTAGTGCCTAGTTAATACAAAAGTTTGATTATTTTTGGTCACAGTAACTATTTAGCATGAAATAAATTTGATTTTGATTTTAAAGACAGGCCGCTGATTGCCATAGACCGGTAGAAGTGTAAACGTTAATATATTTCTTCCATATATATTTACCAGTTTAACTGGTAAATAGAAAAGTAGATTTAACTTTTAACAAAATTTATAGACTATTTAAAAGTAAATAGTTATTTGAATAAGATCATAGACTGTGCAAAATACTCTCACAATTTGTAAAGCGTTTATCAAGTGTTTATACAAAGATTGTTTTTAACGTCAATCCGTAAACGAGGCTTAAGGGGCCTTATCTTGTAGCTGAACACCTAAGCCCGAAGTCTCGTGACTGTATACAAATACGCCTCCCCGTGGAGCCACCGGCATTTAAAATGGTAAGTTAATCGATGTGCCTGAATAATGGCTTCGACACGCTGACACAGGAATACAAAAACTTTGGAAGAATTGATCAGCAAAAAGTAACCTTTTAAATTAGTAGAAGCTTGAAAAAGAATGGGTAATAATTTTAGTTAGATTAAAATTTGATACTGAAAGTTATGATGCTATTAGTATTAATCCTTCAGATATTGAATTGAAGAATTCAATTCGAATTTTCTGTCGAATAACGAATATTGGCTTTTTATAGAACCATTATAGTCTGTCAATAAGCATTATAATACACGGGTCGTTCAGATATCTTGTATATCTTCTTTACCAGCGCACCGCCCGCACCAATTAGTCAAGCTGCAAAAACCTTAGCTCACAATCTCAAGCTCACCTTGAACAAGAACACGAGTAGTTCGAAACCGCAGACTACAAGTATTTACTACTTCAAAACAGTGTCACATTTAATTTCAGAGATTGACACAGTCCGTGGTCAAATAAAGCTGAAGGCTGACATAAAACCCTCAGATGAAAGTGTTGTCAGACAAACCCATCAAGATAAGCAAGGATTGCAAGTAAGCCTCCCTAAATTGTATATGGCCTACGTTTTTTACAACACAATAAACATTTCAATTACTGATGTCGGACGCCTTATCAGCGGTCGGACACTGCTTTGATTTGATTCCTAAAAAACATACGAGAAAGCAGCGAGCGACACTTCGATGTTTTTTTTATGAAGGCTCTACTTAATATTACATAGGTCGAATGACTTGAGTGTTAAAGTTAGAACAAGAAAACAAAATTGACTTCTAGTGTATTGAAGATTAATTGCTGCCCGCAATATTATCAGCCACAAAGATTGCTATTTTCCGAGATAAATAGTATATAGTTACATAACTTAGAGTTTATACTATCCGTGTGCAAAATTTTTAAAAAATCCGTCCAATTTTAGCGTAAAAGTGTTACAAACATATTCGCATACTCAAAAACTATCGCATTTATAATATTGGTAGGATTTGTAACCAAAACAGTACAGTCTCGTTTTTAGAAAAGCTTTTAAGCCGTCAATTTTTTAATTGAAAATGCATCATGTTTTTTTGTTTTTTGACAGCGACAACTTTATCGCTATTCCATAGTAAGTACAATACCATGCAAAAATTGAAATGAAACAAATAACTGACTAACCCTGAAACAATACAAACAACTACAATTGCCACTTTAAAAAACATTAATTAAACACATTTAGTTCACTTTAGCAATAACTGAGAAAATCCAATAACTGTGCTAAAGGAAATGAAGTCATTGATTTGCACACCGGTCGGAATCTGAAGCGCGTTTGCGAAGCATTTGTCGATAACTCGATATTTGGACCAGCTAGTGTCGTGCAGCGGGAACTCATTTGACACGGGAAAGCAACAAGTATAATAGTGATGTCACTTCTGTGCCAATTGCGGGGCGCCGCAATAGCTACGGTGGTACTGTGATTAGGGTTGCCACAAGCGAACGTATGAGTGAGTCAAAAAAATTTTAATAGCTATATGAGACATAATTTAAAATTCATGTTTTTTTTTAAATGGGGTAGGGTAAAAAACAGTCAAATGGGTCACTCGATGGCCAGTGAACACGACCACCAATGGACACTGGTAACACCAAGGTTTGCAGGTGCATTCTTTAGCATCCAAGTCGGGAATAGCAGCGCAAGCACCGCTGCTTGCCGGCAGGATTAGCCAGTAACATGGTGGAACTCATATCTCTAATAAAAATACATAATTTAAAAAATAAAAAATAAAAAATACATAATTTATTTCATTGAATCAGGCGTTACTTTGCGGAGGTCCATTTCAATGAACAAAAAATATTTACCTTGCTACTCCGTTGCTCAAATATTTTATTGAATCAGGCGTTACTTTGCGGAGGTCCACTTTAATGAACAAAAATATTTACCTTGCTACTCCGCTACGCAAATATTTTATTGAATCAGGCGTTACTTTGCGGAGGTCCACTTTAATGAACAAAAATATTTACCTTGCTACTCCGCTACGCAAATATTTTATTGAATCAGGCATTACTTTGCAAAGGTCAATAAAATATTTGAGTAGCGGAGTACCAAGGTAAATATTTTTTGTACATAATTTTATTATTAGGTATATCTGAAATTGCGTTACATTTCTTTTCGGACTGCTTTTTTTTCTATCACATCTCGTGGGCAAGGGGATAACGTATACATGTAGGTAGATTCATCACTAAGTTAGTACTCAAAAATATTTTTTATTTTTTTATAAGCTCTACCTCCCTAAACAAATGCAAAACAAGCATGTAACTGAACATATTTCATAACTAACGTGCCTACGCTTTGCCTGTCATATTCGTAAAAAGCGTACGCTACTCTCCTATCTTAAGTGCTTCAAAACTATATAAAATCGATACCCGGCACTATGTGACACCAATAGACAGTTGCACATTGCACCAAAGCACCAAGTTCAGCTGCAAACTGCCTTATCGCTCGCCCCCGGCTCCCTATTCGTACGTATTTTCCACCACGAAGAGACAAACTTATCAATACCGTCGGCCAAAACCAAAAGCCGAGTCTTCGCATATTAATTCCACTGGAAATCAAAGACACTGGCGCCGTCGCCGCCGCAACGAATTTGTGGTTGTGTACAGGCAAATAAAAGGATTTTCAAACGCTGCGCCGTGATTCGCTCCGAGTGATTGGTATTTTCTGGAGAACGACCCCTGTTTATACTCTGATAAGATGTGATAAAACAGACGTATAATTTTATACGGCCTTGAGACTGACGGGCCACAGATGCCAAGGTTTAGACGTGGCTACAACTCTTGTCGTGTTCTCTTAAACCTAATAAATTACATTGTTCTAGATGGCTGGCATTCCCAATAGAATAACTTTGTTGAATACTGGGTAGCAGGGTAGCATGAATGTTACGGAGCTCAGTGACTGTGACCAAAAACTGTGCCAAACAAGTGACTTTGTAATTGGTTTTGCATTGAAGTTAGCTTGCTACGCTTTGCTTTGTACGCATTTGTAATACTTTCTGTATTATCGTTATAAATAAAGACGTGAGACGACAGATGTACACGAAAGAAAAGCGTGGAAAATATTGAGTAAGAATAAATCTTAATTACTACTCCCACAGCTCTTATTTGATTTAATTATTCTTTAAGATTTTCACTTTATTACGGTAAAAATTGCGTTTTCTCTCGAGTTAAATAAATACACTTCAGAATGAAGCTTATTTTATAAATTTATGATTTACATACGGTATATATGTGTTCCGTGACTAGCTGAAAGCTGGTTTGATATTTTATGAGAGTGAATTGAAAACACGAGAATTTAGACGTGCTATATTCCCAAATGACGCATTCGAGCTTCGAATTCGGCAAATATATCTACGATCGATTCAATGCTAATACGGCTGGAAGTTACAATCGCAATTGCTGTGGAATAAAATTGTACCACTACTTTACACGCCATAAATTATTGGAAAAAAGGGAATAAGTAAATTGCCCAAAGTCACTAAACTAACCGAGCTGGTCTGGGAGTAAAGAAAAACATAGAATGTACCAGTTGCTTCTCTTCCCAGGCAGATGGTAAAACCCCATCGATAATGGGCGCAAATCTTAGGAATCTTGTTATAGGCGATGTGGCTAGCAACCCTTCACTATTTTGATGCCTCTTACCACCTATACGCCCACAATCATGCTCGACGTGGCCTTTAGATCTTGTTACTTTAGGCTCTGTCTACCCCGTAAGGGATAAGGACGTGGTTTATGTATGTATGCATTAAACTAAAGATTCAACTTAATCAATAACACTACAAGGGAACTAATGTTAATTTAATTTTATACGCTTTATAAAATCTTCAGTGCTTATGACGTAAAAAAGTCTAGTTCAATAATCTCATTTCTATTCTAACACGAACGGCCCACAATTTCTCAACAAGCTGATTAGGACGCACAAAAGTACAACGCAAACTGAATTTCAAGCGTGGCAACTAGCGTAACTATCCAAACAACTATAAGATATCGCCTCGACGTGCTTAGGTAACCCCGTCACGGCATAGACGGCTGTAAACTGACGTCATCCGTCTTGTTTAATTAAAACGTAGCCGTAAAGTTGACGGGACGTGGCGGTATGTCTAGCATGGTCTAGATTACGAAGGATAAATATTCATCACGTATTGTCAGGGTATGGCATTTGTATTAATAAAAGATGGGAATGACAAAGAATTTTCTGGTTATATAGAGATCGAGATGATTGGAGCATCTGCGGAGAAAAAATATTATGATCTAAGATTCCATCTATAAGCGACTTTTTGTAATCTGACAGGCTTACAAAACTTTTTATATTCAAATCGGAAGTATTGTCAAATTTTTCGGGTTCTCTGAAACAGTAGGGAGTGTAGTCTAAACGTGGCCTGTAGGTCTTGTCACCTTAGGCTCTGTCTACCCCGTAAGGGATAAAGAGGTGATTTGTGTATAGTGTGTTATACGGGGTTGGTGCTTATGTAAGTTACTTTCACTCCAAACAGACAATTACTTAGCTTTAACTTTGCCCCAAAGGTTAAACACCCTTCCGACCAATCGTAGCAAAATATTAATATAGCTCAAAAGTTTACACGTTCAAGAACTTTTAGACTGTAAAACAAAACTCCAATTCAAATGCGAGTCGTACGCCGTTTGCTTTCAACAATATAATTTTACGAACGTCGAAGAGACAAAAACATTCTAACAATCCAACGTAAGTACGTTTAAGAAAACATCAGAACATGTAAAGTTTCTAAAGGATTGTAAGAACGTAGCGAAGAACGTTTTCATAGGGCCCGGCTTGACGCAGCTCGTAGTCGGCGAATTTATAATACATTGCGTGTGCTGCCAACTAACTGATACGTGGTAAGTGTTTCGAGCAAGCAATGTAAAGAAAATTTGCTCGTGCCGTATACTATTTGGTCGTGTACGGGCATACATAACATAGGAAAGCTTATCTGAAGCTACGCAACCTATTCCTCGCAATAAAATCGTGTGAAGTATACTCTCGAAGAGCTCAGAAAACGGGTATGGGCCGGCTATTGGTTAAAATTCAATGGCAGAATTCACAATCACTCAGTTTTATAATTTAAGTTTGGAGTGAATATCACTACATAATATAAAACAAAGTAGCTTTCCGTTGTTTGTCTCTATGTATGTTTAGGTCTTTAAAACTACGCAACGGATTTTGATGCGGTTTTTTTTAATAGATAGAGTAATTCAAGATCAAGAGAAGAGAAGTCGCGGTCAGAAGCTGGTTAGTTATAGATGAACTTAAAGCACTGTACTTAACAATCATGCTAAACGTGGCGTTTAGGTCTTGTGGCTTTGGACTCTGTCTACCCCGTGAAGGATAATGACGTGATTTATGTATGTATGTTCAAGCACGGTAAGAAAACAAAAACCTTACTAATGCAAAGGTATACTGTTCTTGCAATTAATTACCTCTAAGTGTCACAGTAATGTAGTACCTATCTATTCTCCATTCCAATCTGTTTTAACGCCATTGTAAACAAACCAATTTCATCTAAGTAAATTCAATCAGCAACCCATTTCACCGGAATGTTGAAAGATCATACTTGGTATTTCACGACAATTTACCAAGACCCTTGGCCCTTGACCCTTGGTATTTTTTTTTTTGATTTAATGTTATTTTTTAGTTTTTTGTAAATTGTATCTGTTTATATTTGTACAATAAAGCATTTACTTACTTACTTACAATTTATAACAATCATACTATGACTATATTTAACAAGCTTCTTTCTGCGACTTCATTCGCGTAGAATTAAATTTAAAAAAGATGTTGATACTTGGCGAGTCTAGACAGCTACGATCTTTGACATGTTTATCACTATCCCGCGGGAAATAGACAATTTTCCGGGACAAAAAGAAGCCTAAATGTTAATCTAGGGTACCAGCTATCTACGTTCTAAATTTTATTCAAATCCGTCCAGCCGTTTGCGCGTAAAGAAGTAACAAACATAACACACACTCACAAACTTTCGCCTTTATAATATTAGTGCGATTTTTAAATGAACTTCGGGGTGACTTGATACAAAAGCGTTAAAATGGTCTGGAATGGACTATAGCAATCCTATTTGATCTCAACAAGCTTAACTTAACTTATTAGTTTATTTATCTAAACCCAATTACACAGAACCTTTGAAGCATTAAATCCAAGCAGCCATGCAACAAAACGTTTCGCTTCACTACAATGACTTGCAATTTGCCAATTTGAAACAAAATCTGCTATACGATCCCCGTTTGACAATGGTTCACGCGCGCATAGCTCCCCAAACCTTTGTCCATCGGCTTTGACGTCCGGACAACGGCCGGACAATTTGTTCTTTTCACTTTACATCCCTGAATTGCACAAAACTGACGGCTAGCGGTTGGCATTGTTTTTGCCGAAGTTCTTTTGTTTGTAAGTTGTGGCGGCTAGTTGGGCTTGTTATGCTCCTTTATTCAATTCGATTACAGTTTCCTTACAGTTTGTAGGTTTGTTATAATTGATTTCATAATCTTGTTTAGTAAGACGACCAATTCAAGCGACTGAATTTGTTTTATGAATGAATTCCATAATTTCCTCTGTTGCTAAAATCTTGAATTTGTTTAAGTATCACTACGATTACAAATGAAGCTTAATGTGATTACTGTTTATATATCCAAACATAATATACCTATGTGTTTATTTTGTTTTATTAATAAACGGAGCACATTATAGCCAGCGCGGTAACACATGAAAAATTGGAATAGGTAATTCAAATTGAATTGATAGATCATTAAAAATATTACAAAAAAAACTAGCAAGTAACTACAAACATTGTAAGAACCTAATAGGGATATCTAGTTGTGTAAAGTGTGTTTGTATACAACAAACATTGAATTTTGTCAATATAAGTTGCAGGTATCCCTTGCTCTTACTTCACATAGCAGTTCATTAAGTTTTTATCCTCTTAAAAGGTTCTGGGTTCAAACTCAGCCTCACCACTCATGACTCTTTCATTTTTCGAAATTCACAAGCATAAAATAACATAAAACACCTGACTATAGCGAAAAAATTAAACCCAGTTTCCGATCAGTAAGTTAGTTAATGTAAAATAATTTAATTCTAATAAAATGCAACGCTGCCCTTTCAATCATTACAAGCGAAAATCAATAAATTTCTATACTGTGTGCTTGCTTGAGTGTGATATAGGTCCAGTATATCCAGTTTATAGGATTAGAGGTCATACACTGATTGATTTACATCGAGTGCCGGAGCCCGGAACCGGACATTGACACGTTCCGGCACACTAGTCCGCATTGATCCGGACAAGCCACTGAATGCAAGCGTTTAATGTATTAACTGTGGTCGGTTGCAACTAGAGTTGCCCAAAAATCTGTAGTTCCCTATCGATAGTTTTAATCGAGAAATGGGCATAATATCGATAGGCCTATCAATACTATGGATATCGTTACATACATATAGACAGCACGTCTTATCCCTTACGGGGTGGACAGAGCCCAAGGTAACAAGACCCAAAGGCCACGTTTAGCATGATTTTGATGATTATGAGCATTTCGATGACAGTATCGATCGCTTATTTTAATCAATACTATCGATAGTATCGATACTCGTAGGATCGATAGTATTGATCCTCGATGTCCCATAAACTATCGATAGCATCGATATAGTATCGATACATTACATAATATTAAATACTACATAATATCGATAACTATCGATACTATCAAAACAAAGTCGTTTTCCACTGTCTGTCCCTATGTATGCTTAGATCTTTAAAACTACGCAACGGATTTTGATGCGGTTTTTTGAAGTGAAAGGGATGGGTAAAAAATGTTAAACTCGCGTCAGGATCACGTGATCGAAAATGAGTGACCGTAATACGGAGGGAGTTGCTGCTGGGCTGCGGCGCTGGGCGCTTGCGCAGGTGTGCGTGTGTGTAATTTTCACTTTTACCGGCAATCCCGGAGTACAACCCGTTCATTTTTAATAGATAGAGTGATGTAAGAGGAAGGTTTATAATATATGTATAAGTCTACGCAAACGAAGTCGCGGGCAGAAGCTGGTCAAGAATAATCAATGCTTAACGGTAAAATAATAGAAGTTAATAGATACTCACATTGTGTTATTAATAAAATTTGAAAACGGGTAACGTAGTCGAGATTTGCTCAACATTTTGTTTCGAACCTAAAGTACCGAGTGATCTCTCATCGAATAAAATGCATTATTAATACAAAACAATTAAGTATTACCTGTGTATAGTACATGTACGGTGCTCCCATAACTATGCCAAAGGAAAACTGTAAGAAGTACAAGTGAACACGTTGCAATATTCCGCTCCAATTAGTAGCGGTAACTCTGTTCCTCTCAAACTTTTGTTTTTCCCGGTAAGCCAACAAAGTTTGATCTTCGATCTTAACTATAGCAACATCGACAATTACAAGTCAGTGATGTTATCACTTATTAAGTTACACCTTCTTGGGTAAATAAGATTGACTGCTTGTTTTGTGTTGAAATGTAACAAACAGTTAAGTGGAACTTCTTCTTAAAGTAAGTAAGTAAGTAAGTAAGTAAGTAAGTAAATGCTTTATTGTACAAAAATAAAGAAACAGATACAATTCACAAAAAAAAAAAATAGCATTAATGTATGCACAAAGGCGAACTTATCCCTATACGGGATCTCTACCAGTTAACCTGTGAGTAGATGAGAGGAGCATTAAACAAGGGACCGACAAAGTGTGAGTTTAAGTTCTTCTTCTTTTCTTTTTTAATTTAAGAGCTCAGCTCTTGTCAGTGGAGTAATCACCATTCACTTCTTCTTTCTGCCATTGCTTTGAGCTCCTGATACGACACTACATTGACCTTCTCCTTTGCATGATCCATAATTGCACATCTTGTCCTTCCTCTGCCTGTTCTTCCTTCTATTTTAACTTCTATCAAAGTTTCATGTGATCGTCATGTCGTTTCAGGTGCCCCAGCATACTTCATCTTCTATTCTCAATCGTCCTCAGTAGGGATCTCTTTTCCCCCATCAAATACAAAACTTAAGGGGAACTTGTATTAATGCCAAAATAAAATGTAATGCTACTTACTTATGACTACATAGTATAAAACAAAGTCGCTTTCTCTGTCCCTATATCCCTATGTATGCTTAAATCTTTAAAACTACGCAATGGATTTTGATGCGTTTCTTTAACCCTTTTCTTGGTATTGTAACACCCGTGATACAGTGACTTAAAAAAAATATCACTACCTTATTTTTCTGACGAGAACATTAAAAGTAATGAAAACAATTTGAAAAACGCCTAAGAATTGTGAAACAATACTGAGTGTATCCATAATGCACCGGCGTCAGCCAGTATTTTCTAAAATGTCGGAACGAAAACACTGACATACCTTCCGCTCGGTAATTTTATTATTTTTAATATTTTTTTGTATTTATTTGTAAATGCACTGCATGAAACTAAGTAAGTATGGCAATAACGTATGTAATAATAAATAAAACTTTTACATTTTAACTCGTGTGTTCCCATAATACGCGATTAAGCGTTGTGTATTACAATTGATACGCTGCCAATCTTTCGAAGAAGTTGTCACATAAGGGACTGTATCATATTTAATACTTTGCCAATATCTCGGCGAAATGGGCTTACTTGCAAAAAATAAAATTAACGGTTTTTTAAGCATTTATTTTGGGTTTATTTACTTGCATTTACTTGCATTTGGAAAAAAGAACATACTGATTCAGAAAAAAGATTAAAGGCATTTAGGTTGGAAATATACTACGAACTGCTGAAAAAGAACCGCATCATCACGCACAACGTTCCAAGAGATGAACTGCCGGAGGCAAGAAAAATTAAAAAACCCGTAATACCCAGGCCTCCTGAAAATCAGGTTTGACAACGTGGGACATTGGCCTGTATTTTTGGCCCGAGGGAGGTGCAAAAATTGTAAGACAGGCCAAACAAATGTCAAATGCTCGAAATGCGACCTGCATTTGTGCATGACTCTAAAAAGAAATTGTTTCAATTCATACCACCACTCCAAGAATTAAAATGTCTCTAGTAACAAAAAGTGATTATAATAAATTCAGTTGTTTTATTTTATAAAATAATTACTTTTGCATACTAATGTCCACCTGATCATGAATTGTTAAGAACTTGGCATTGTAACAAATATGATACATGTGTTTTTCCGAAATCGGGAAATCTAGCATTTTTTTTTTAATTTTTTGCTGTTTTTGTATATCTAACTGGTTATAAAAAATGCAAAAAAAATACTAATTTAAGAAATTTTTCATCTTGCCAAGATAAGGGTTAAATAGATTGAGTGATTCAAGAGGAAGGTTTATATGTATAATACATGCATAATATACCATGCGAAGCCGGGGCGGGTCGCTAGTTGATAATATAATCCTTCAGGTGGACGGAAGACATATTTACAAAAAAAAAATAAACAAAACTAAGCGCCGTACGGAAACTCATGAAACTTCAAGATACCCGAACCCACCAACACAGTATTATGAAATTTGTTTAATAAACGTCGTTGTAGCAGTAACAGCGCTCTCTTGCATACCAGATGATAAGGCACTGATAAGCAGCCGATTTGTATTCAGCTTCGTTTTATTTTGGCAAGTTGGAGCGCTCATGACGATAATAACTCAAGTAAATGACTCAATATCGTCACCCTCGGTGTACCCTATATTATCATCGGGATACAAGCGGCTATCAATTCCGGTGGATTATTTCATCTGAATTATTTAGTTATACTGCATTGGCATTGATTGTGAATCCTTTAACACTGGTAAGCCGGCTTCGACCAACGCTGTGTAAAGACCGTAGGACTCTACGTGGCTAAAATACTTTTTAGCCCCCGGGTCGGCCGAATAACTAGCCTGTTTAAATAACCAGAATGAAGAATGATGATGGAGAAGTATAGAATGTACCAGTTGCGTCACCTCCCGCGCAGATGGTAAAAGCCCATCGAGGGAATGGGCATAGGAATCATATAGGCGATGCGGCT
Organism: Pandemis corylana; assembly: GCA_949127965.1. Taxonomy (NCBI): domain Eukaryota; kingdom Metazoa; phylum Arthropoda; class Insecta; order Lepidoptera; family Tortricidae; genus Pandemis; species Pandemis corylana. Next base: position 5,360,297 of record OX421866.1, on the reverse strand, counting down.
AGCTACCCGTCACTATTTAGATTCCCCTTTCCACCTATACGCCCACAATGATGCTAAGCGTGGCCTTTGGATCTTGTCACCTTAGGCTCTGTCTACCCCGTAGGGGAGAAAGACGTGATTTATGTATGTATGTATGTATGTGTATGTTTAAATAACATTTACACAATTTTGCTAGTCTGACTGGTTCTGCCGAACTAAACTTGGTCTAAATAAAGTAAAGGACGTTTTTATGACGTGCTCGACTGGCGTCATTGAATTAAATATGGATGCGTGGGCTTACTACTCAAACAATATTTAGTGGAAAATAATAAAATAATTCTGACTCCGTCTAGACTACAGGCTAGACAATATTACTAAGTTGGTTACATAAATTTACGTGTGACCATCGATGCCAAATGTAACGAACGAGGCTCAAAGTAAATAATGTATAATTCTTAGAACCAACAGTCGAATATACTTCCAAATTAAATAAACAGAATTTGTAACCAAGAGCGGCGTTTCGCGGAATCGTATTTCTCGGTATATTTAATGAAGACAATGTTTCGGCCAAACAAAGAATACACTTGTCTGTTCTCACTGAACAATAGACTTTTTTCCATTTACTTCAAAATTTTCTTTAAGTCCTTTTAATCTTGACTTTGTACTTTTATGTCCGAAACAGATACACTTTTAAAACTTTGAAATAAATTTTCATTTTCTTGTATTGTATGTAATATATTTATGTCACTCAACCTTCAATAATGCTATTTTATACATAGTACTTCGTCTGCGCAGATTGTTAATAATAAAGTACTACTGAAAACCTCAGGCTCTAGTCTCAGACCAAAGACAATAAATAGGATGTTTAAAGTTACCACATTCCAAAGACGATCATCAAGTCCATCCTACATACTTTTTACGAGTGTTAAAACCACAAACAAACCTACGAATCAACAACCTTATAAACTTTCATATTCATAATATTAGTAGGTACGTGCTCACGGTCATAAAGCAATAAGTTCCAGCGACATATTACAACTTCTGCTAACTTTATACAAACAGGCATCAAACATGTATTGTAAACTAACACTAACAACCAAGTGCTAGCACAATTTAATTGTGAACTCCGAGATATTCTCAAAGTTTTCCCTCTTTAGTGCGGCGATGAAAATTGTAATTATGCCGTTCCACATCACAGAGCGGACGGGCTGAGCTTTGTTACAAACTTCGACGATTAAAGAGGTAAGAGGATGTATTAAAATCCCATCAAAACATGAATGTGAAAAAACGCCGAGCTCGTAAACGGTTTCGCTTATAAAAGAAGTGAGTACCAGCTGGACACCAAGTTTTCAAAGCTTCTTAACTTAAATCACAGCTCATGTCATGTACTTCTTCAATTGCTTAAAGTGTTTTTTTATTTTATTTTGCTACTCAGTATTGCAACGAGGTCAAATGGATTTTAAGTTGACCCGAAATAGCTCGTTTATTGTATAATATAACCCACGGCTGGCGTGTCACCTTTTTTGTTTCGTGAACTTGGCGGACACGCTGCCATGTGTCTTTTTTATCTTACGACGAGTCGTCATAGAATTATGTTTTATTCTGATTGGCCGGCCCAAGTTTAAAAAAGAAGATATTATCCGATATCAGTCAAGATCGTTTGCAGACTCGATGCAGTTAACTAAGTAAATACATACTAAAAATAATTTTGCAGTCAGCTTGCAGTTCAAATGCAGAACGTCTTCATTCTGACACTGTCAAATGTATGCATCAATTCGCTAAAACAAACTTAGAAGATGAGATAGCGTAGATTTAAAGGAAAACATTTTGATCATTCAAATAGTTCGTTAAACTTCACTTGTAACTACACTCCACAAAAAGCCAATCCGATTGTAGCCGCAATAAATAGTCCGGTTGCAATGTGAAGCTAGCTTTGTGTCACTATAAAATGGGTGCATTTTTCTTTGTCCGTCGAGAATGCATTGTGAGCGAAATTTACGTGGTCAAATAAAACTGTCTTTCTGGCGTAAAATTAAGATGGCTGTATAAAATCCATCCACTATGAAATCCTGTTAAGAGATTTTGTTCGAAACTAGGGAATTTTGGGCTTAACTTTTTATCAGATTTCGGAAAGGATGAGTGATTGTTTTGGTGGTGGGCATCTGTCAATACGGCGGAGACAGCCCAGACCGTTCGACGTGGCGCTAGGAAGGCTGACCCCCAAATAAAATGGGATAACAGACAGGACCAAGAAAGAGAGAGGAATGGATGTGGTTCTATTTTGGTCGGTATTTTTGTGTAATAGTCATCGATAAGTATGACCACTATTTAGTCTAAATTGAAAAAATATTTGTTTTGTTTTGAAAGAATAAATTAGGTTGGTACTTACCTACTCCCAAAGTGGTTGCATATAAAATACGTCATCAGAATCGCGAGACAAACCTGCATATCTCAAAGAAACGGGTAACACTTATGGTTAACTGGAAGAGATCCCTTTTAGGGATAAGTTCGCCTTTGTGGGTGTTATCCTGTATTCATCTTTTTCTTGTGTTTTATGTACAATAAAGAGTTATACATACATACATACATACACTAATTTTTACGGATAACCTGTGTTTGCAGCTACATTTTTAGGGTTCCGGTGGCACTCAAAATGTGCCAACGCCAAAATGTGCGAACCGTAATATTATGCAGACATTAAATTCTTTGTACTCGGTGTGTTTTGGCTATAACCGCTGTAACAACACACAAAATCTTTTTTATCCCCCGACGCAATAAGAGTGGTACGGTTTTGACGACCGGATAGCCTAGCCTAGTGGTTTGTGACCCTGACTATGAAGCTAGAGGTCCCGGGTTCGAAGCCCGGTAGGGGCAGATAGTTGTATGATGAATAGGTACGAATATTTGTGCCCGAGTCATGGATGTTGTATGTATTTATCTACATTATATAAGTATGTTTATCCGTTGCCTGATACCCATAGTACACAAGCTTTGCTTAGTTTGGGGCTAGGTCAATTGGTGTAATTTGTCCCAAGATATTTAAAAAAAAATGTGGTGTTATAAGTTTCTGGTGTTATAAGTGTTATAAGGTTTTATAAGGATGGGCCGATTTGATACAGTTTTCTCTTTCGAAAACCAGTTTCCTTGCGATGGTTCTTATGGTGGTGGCATGTTTGGTAAAAATCGGTCTAGCAGTTTGAAGAATATCAGCTTTTTCAAAATGATTTAAGGCATTTTTGGCATAAAATTAAACTGTAACCCCCTTATTCATAAACACTCTATAGGCTTCTGCTAACTTAGCAATCGTTTGTCCTTATCTGTGAAAGGTAAATGTCAAAGTGACAGCTAAGGACGATTGCTAAGTTAGCAGAGAAGCCTACAGAGCATTTATGAAGGGGGTAAGTCTTGTTTGCATAGGGTTTTTTTTTTAATTTTGCTCTATTTACAAAGTTTGCGTTTGTACAGAATTAAGGTCCGACCACACCGGTGCGCAAAAGATGTTGACGATGCTTTTACGCAATAAAATGTATGGCAAAACGGTGAGAAAACGTGACGCCTACACACGTCACTACATATACGCGGCGGTGTGGCCGCTCCTTTAATGCACGGGTCCTACTCGCACTTGGCCAGTTTTTATATTATTTTATTGCAGCAAACAACACGTTACTTAGCTAGTGCAATGCAGCCTTGCAGCAGCTGCATTAGCAGCATACACAGCACCACTTATCGCCAGGTGGCGCAGTTAAGTTCCCAACAACTTCAGTGCGATGCTTTCAGAGCAAATGTACGTTCGTATAAATTCAAATGTGTGATCTATTTAATCCGAGAAACTTGTGTAAATAACGTTATATTGCAGGGTTGTGGTTGTAATAAGTCATAAGTAATCGATCGAGTAGCAATAAAATAAGTTTTCATGTGACTACCGTTAAATTACGAACTTTCACAGCGATAATTGTATCGTCCTGACATTTTGTTCATAATTAAATAAATAATAGATTTAGAAATCAATAACTATATTTTTTTACATTTAATTTTTTTTTTAAGCTGGGTAGACAGAGCGTAAGGTAAAAAACCAAAAGAACAAATTTAACTAAATAGACGCCAGCAAATATATAATACCTTGAACGTTCTTCACAAACTTTCATTTAACGCAAAGAAAACAAATGAAAATGCCTACGCAAAAATGCGCCGTTAAATAGAGGTCCCCGAAAACAACCATTAAGTGAACAATTCCCGAAAATTGAGAAGACACCACGAACCGGAACCGAACCCTTGGTTATAAATTGAAAATGAGTTGGCCTCCCTTCATATTGTTACAAACAAGTTCCTATTCTCGCTCGTTAATTTTATATTTAGGTCAGAATCGGACAAGTCCTGCAGTTGCAATTAGGTTAAAGCGAGGGTATAATGTCGATCGACGGAATAAATCAGATGTCACATACTAAAGGACTATTACCGTCCTCTGATAAGTATTAAATCAATCTATGTATATGTATTATTATATAAATTAATCCCTATTTCCCTTGGTCACGGCATCACGCGTGAATGGCTGGACCGATATCGCTATTTATTTTTGTTGTGTTTGTTATTGTCAGGAGGTTCTTATGTGTTATATTTTGAAAAAGAAAACTGGTGCGGGCGGAGCCGCGGGCAATTTTTTTTTGTTGTAAAAACAGTTTATTTTCCTCTTCATTTATTTTATGTTATGGAATGGATATAATATTATTATAGGTTATCTGTACCATGTAATTTACTGTATGGTACGTCCTTACTATGAATTCGAATATTGTATTGTACTATTTAAAATATTGTATTATTGTGGCTTTCAGTATTTTACTTCCATGCTGGTCTGGGAGTAAAGAAAAAACATAGAATGTACCAGTTGCTTCTCTTCCCGCGCAGATGGTAAAAACCCATCGAGGGAATGGGCGAAAATCTTAGGAATCGTCTAATAGGCGATGCGGCTAGCAACCCATCACTATTTTGATTCCCCTTTCCACCTATACGCCCACAATCATGCTAAACGTGGCCTTAAGGTTTTTTTTGTTACCTTAGGCTCTGTCTACCCCATAAGGGATAAAGACGTGATATATGTATGTATTTCAGTATTAGTATATCTCAACTCACTTGTTGTCGAACGGTTTACGTCTAATGCCTTTCAGCCACTCGAAGATTGGTTGGAAGAGATCCAAGGGATGGTTATATTTTGTACAAAAAATAAATAAGTGCCTAATTCCATTTGCTCACACGATTCCGGTTTTATTTAACTTTGAGCAACAAAAACATTCCCTTTAGGGAACCCTATAAGGCAGGTTAAGGGTCTACAGCCGTAAAGTAGAAATAGAAATTGAATGGGCTTTCCAAAGAAACTTAGCCTTTGTGTTTTGTAGCGTTGGTCTTACGCGCCGATTTAGAAAATAGGGACATTTAGCAACAAAGAGTGCTGTGATTAAACCAATTCGTGTACTGGGAGTAGCATTGTGTACCTATACAGAGGAATGTACACACTGTATAAATGTACATAATGTTATAACATGTACGCGATGTATGCACTATAATCATGTCATGTCAGAGTCATCTACGAACTCAAGGTAGGGAACGGTAATTGAAGTCATTTACGATGGATGTCGTCAGACATGATGTTTTCTTTTTTTATGATGATCATCACGAAATTATAAAATAATCTTAAGCCGAAATTGTTGAAGTCGTTAATGTACATGCAGACAATTTATGTGTGAAGCGACTTTTTTCTTGAAATTATGATTATGGAGGGAGACATTTTAGCACATATTTATAGTAAATAATATGCATGTGCAAACAACAAGTAATCAACACATTTACGACTATAAACGTTAAGAATCCATGTAATATAATAAATCAGCAAACAGTAATCGTTTTGTTCCCCTTACTTGGTAGAGTTGTTTTATATACGAATACCTACATCTATTTATCTTTTTACATCCCTAAGAAAGACAGCACATCAAATACGCTTACCACTACGTTCCATTCAAATTTATTTAAAGAAAAAATTCTAGTACAATTTTTTTTACTGGCAACCTTTAAACGTCTAATGGAACTCCGTGATCTATTTAGGATGATCTGCACTTAATACAGATTGCTGCGCGGCACTTTATCACCAGCCTGACCCAGTTTGGCACAATAAAACTTCATCTTATTTAATCTAGTATCGGAGTGGCAGGACACAATCCCTCGTTATAGCCTGATTAGGGTTTATTGATAGGGTTACAGGAACATTTTTATTTGCCCAATTTTACGAAATTCACCATCATGGAACACTATGCAGCAATACGGAGTATTGCGCCAATGCTTCACAGTCCAAAGTAGTTAAAAAAATGTCTGGAACAGCTCCTCTTTCCAGATGACAGATGCCCTGCGCTCTATAATCACTATGGTTTTTTGTGCCAAAAAAGACTTCACGTTGTTCCAATATTTTTCGCATTTAATATTATTTTATCGTGTTTTTAAGCGTAAAATAAAGTGAAATATAATTTTTTCTTGTCCATAATGTGTGTTGATAAGAAAATATATGTCCTAAAATGGATATACGATGGGAATGTCGAGGAAGACAAGGATTGGTTTGGCGGTATTATTTACTATAATTCCATTTAGGAGTTATCAGGTACGTCTTAGCCATTCTTAATTAGGATAAAATAATACTAAGTACCTATTTCATAGGGAAACAAACAATAATATTAGCCTTTGGCTTGTATTTACGAACATCGCCGTTTTGTTTTGACAGATTTTTGTTTAGCCGGTCTGTCTAGCGTACGATAGTTTTCACATTCTTATTTCTATTTTCCTTGTCTATGACCATTATATATTTTTTTTAATTTTTCTTACTGTTTTGCCGCGCTTTTTGCGTACCATATAATGTCCGTTATCGTTACTTTGACCAGTAACCAGTAACTTGAAAAACAACGAAAAAATTCTATACCTATCGTAAGTGTTAGTAGTTGTGTTCTAAAGTGAAAGTGAATAACGAAAATGGGAAAAGAGAAAAGAAAAGCGGATCAAGACCCCGAAGAAATGGAAGAACAAATTAGAGAACTAGAAGCAAGACTCAACAGAAAAAAGATAAAATTGGCAAAGATTACCAACGAGACAGGGCCTAATAAATTACAATCAGGGACACTTACCCCTGAGCTGATTACAATCAACGAAGCAGGCCCTAGTAAGTCAACACCAAGATCAGTTACCCCGGAACTTGAGCAAGAGTTGGAGCCCCAATCTGGAGAACCGGATGACAGTAATGAGGATGCAGGTGGGTTACCTGTTCAATTTATCGGGTTTGATGTTATTATTTTGTTATTTTAGAGTTGTCACGTGAGGGCAAACATAACAAATATACTGATACCCATAATTATTTCATCTAAGTGATAAAGGTCTAAATAACTATAGAGCTGTCACGAGAGGGCAGACGAGACCTAGGCGTTATAGTGCCATGAAATTTTAATGAAATTGAGTGTATTCTAATTTAAAAAATAATTGAATAAATGTATTATAGAGCTAGTTCATTTAGAGGCTAGACCAGTATGTTAAATTATATAGGGTAGAAAATTCTACCCATGGCTATTTGAGGCCACTCAGTTATTGGACAGTGCTGACAACACAAAAAATCTCTAATTATAAATGGTGTACAATTTCAGAAGTTCCAGCCCTGGAGGATACCTTGCCTGAAGAATTCATATTAGCCCTTGGTGAGGAGGGAAAAATCACCGAAGAAAAAGGAGAAAATATAAGACAAGAGTTAGTGAATAGATGGAACAATATTCTGAAACAAGGAATTACAAAAGAAAATTGGCCCAGGTTGATCAATAAGTATCGAACACCAGGAAACTTTCCAATGGCCATAGCACCTAAGCTTAATCCTGAGTTAGTTGCAGCATTGTCCGAAAATACACTCAAGCGTGATAAAAAATTTGAATACCGTCAAAATTTGGTAGGCAAGGTGCTATCATGCATGGGGTCCATGTTGACTGATATCATGAAGGGCAACTTAAATAGTGTCAAACTCATAGAGGGCATTAATGACTCTGCAAAGATCTTATGTAACATGAATCACTATGACAATTTTGTCAGGAAACATTTCGCCTTGAGCCCTTTACACAATTCTGTGAAAAAAGCGGCTGCTAATGTCACAGTAGACACATACCTCTTTGGAGAGAATTTGGGGGAACGTCTAAAATCAGCAAAAGCCCTGGAACGAAACGGCTCACTCTTGCAAGTCAACCCGGTTACAGCCAAAAAGCAACCTCCGAAGGCTAACAATTCATTTAAACCAAATTTAAACTGGAAGGGCCCGTCTCAGAACTCTCAGAAGTGGCCCCAGAGAGAGAACAGAGTAAGAGGCGGGCCACCAAGGAACCATCAGCAGCAGTACCAGCAGCAGCAGTATCAACACCGACGTCCAGCTTCGAAGTACCAACAGGCGAGAGCAACACGTCGTCGTTAACGGAGGTACAGGCAGGTAGCTTAGCTAGATTTTACGATAACTGGCAGTTGCTTACCAATGATAATACCATTTTAACATGGGTCTTAGGTTATGATATCCCATTTATTAATAATGTACCTATAAGGACTAAAATGGACTGTATCCGCTATTGGTCAGATAGGGAAATCACTGAATTGAGAACAGAGATTAATAAGCTAAAGTTAATAGGAGCTATTTGTGAATGTGAACCACGCAATGACCAATATGTGTCACCAATATTTATTATACCTAAACCTAATGGTGAAAATAGGTTCATATTAAATCTCAAGAGCCTAAACAAGTATGTTGCTACTGAACATTTCAAAATAGAGGATATTCGTACAGTATGTAAACTGATAACAAAAAATTGTTACATGGCCACAATAGACTTGAAAGATGCTTACTTTTCTATAAAAATTGCAGACAATAGTAAGAAATTTCTCCGATTTGAATTTGATAATAAATTGTATCAGTTTAATGCACTTCCTTTCGGTCTTTGCACAGCCCCATATGCTTTTACTAAGATCATGAAACCAGTGGTGTCCTATTTAAGAGAACAAAATATTTTTTTATCCATATACCTGGACGATATAATATGTTTTAGTGACGATTATACTACCTGTCACAACAATATTCATAAAATTTGTGATGTGTTAAGATCCTTAGGTTTTGTTATTAACACAAAAAAGAGTAGTCTTGTACCCACTACATACTGCAAATACCTAGGATTTATGTTGGATTCTGAAAGTATGACCATGTCACTCCCATTGTCAAAAATTGACCTTATCACTGACCTGTTGAAGACTTTTAAAAGGAAAAAATATTGTAAGATTAGAGAGTTTTCACAACTTCTGGGATTACTGAACTCTGCATGTCCTGGTGTAAAGTATGGGCTTGTATATACCAAGCTCCTTGAAAGGGAAAAATTTTTAGCCCTAAAATATCACAATGAAAACTATGATGCACACATGGAAATCCCGGAGTATTTACAGTCTGAATTAGATTGGTGGATTAGCAATGTTAGAAAATCTAGTAACGATATAAGGCAATATAATTTTGTCACAGAACTGTTCACTGACGCTTCCAGGTCTGGGTGGGGTGCGGCCCGTGACGAAGACAGGTCATCAGGTTTATGGACTGTGGATGAACAAAAGTGTCATATAAATTTTTTAGAGCTGAAAGCTGCCTTCTTTGGGTTAAAATGCTTAACAAATGAACTTAGTAATTGTGAAATTCTTATAAGAATCGATAACACCACTGCAGTGTCATATATAAATAGAATGGGAGGAATTCAATATACTCACTTAAACAGTATTACACGTGAAATCTGGCAGTGGTGTGAATCAAAAAACATATTTTTATTTGCTTCTTACATTAACACTAACGAAAATATAGAAGCAGACCATGAGTCAAGAAAACAGTCAATAGAGTGGGAATTATCACATGAAGCTTATAAGAAAATTGTGACTGTATTTGGGGAACCAGAAATTGACCTCTTTGCGTCCCGATCTAATAATAAATGCAAGAAATTTATCAGTTGGCAAAGGGATCCTGACGCTATAGCGGTTGACGCGTTCACAATTAAATGGACGAAATATTATTTCTACGCCTTCCCACCCTTTAGTATAATACTAAGGGTATTACAAAAAATCAAAAATGACAACGCCACTGGCATTTTAGTTGTACCATACTGGACAACGCAGCCCTGGTTCCCACTATTCTCTTCTCTATTACGGTCGCCTCCAATCATATTTCAACCTAGTAAAACATTGTTATCGTCTTATTTCAGAGAGCACCATCCATTACACAAGAATCTTACCCTGGCTGCAGGGCTGCTCTCAGCGAAGCCTTAAAAAGAAGAGGTGTACCTCAATCATCCATGAACATTATGGTATCTTCCTTAGCACTCAGTACATTTAAACATATGGCACGCTTAATAGCTCTAGATCTGCCTTGTCGTTACTCATAGGACCTAAAATAGGTAGTGATGACAGGCTTAAACGTTTTTTTAAAGGAGTATACAAAGTAAGGCCTTTGAAACCCAGATATACCACAACTTGGGATCCCTGCTCGGTATTAAACCTATTATCTACCTGGTTCCCTAATGACGCTATAAATGCTGAAAAAATTACTAAGAAGCTTGTTACTATTTTAGCCCTTACTACAGGTCATAGGGTTCAAACCTTGTCACTAATAAAACTAGACAATATAAAGTACACCGTTAGGGGAATCACTATTAATATTTTGGATCTAATCAAAACATCTAGACGGGGCACGGATCAACCATTACTAGACTTGCCATATTATAATCAAAAACCAGAAATCTGTCCAGTCAGAACAATTACCTCTTATATAGAATTTACAAGGCCTATTAGACAAAATATTAAAGATCTCATTATCACTTACAAGAAACCATACAAAAAAGTTTCTACTCAAACTATTGGACGGTGGATAAAATGTACTCTACAAGAGGCAGGTATAGACACAAATATCTTCTCATCGCATAGTACAAGACATGCATCCACTTCTGCAGCACTGAGAGCAGGAATGACAATAGATGCTATAAGAAAATGTGCAGGGTGGTCTCATAACTCAAGCACTTTTGCAAAATTTTATAATAGACCTTTATTAGAAGATAGTAATAATCTAAGTAATGTTATTTGCAACTCTGTGTCATAAAGGCTATTTTATATGTTATAAGATTATAATTGATTACTCACACATGCAAGTGAGCAATAAATTTATAATAGAACTTAGAAGATAATTTAAGCAATGTTATTTGTAATTCTGTTACATAAAGTTTATTTTATGTTATATTATATTATCCCTCATTAGTTTTAAAATGTTGAAGTTGATTAAGTTAACAAGAGGGAAATTAGAAATACCTAATGTGTGATATGGAGAATCTATTACCTATAAGAAATAGTTTTGTTATTCAGAATAAACATTCCTTTAAATAATGCGAATGTTTTTTCTTTAGTTTGCACTCACAACCCTGGCTTTGAACATCTGCATAGTGTTCCATGATGGTGAATGAGTAAAATTGTTAAATTAAACGAACTTACCTAAGTGAAGTTCTATTTCAATTTTACGAAATTCACCATCATGGAAGGACCCTCCCTATCCCAAACAACATAATTGTTTCCCAGGTTTAGGGTTGTTCGTAATTGCTTTAAACTCTTAGTGATTATAGAGCGCAGGGCATCTGTCATCTGGAAAGAGGAGCTGTTCCAGACATTTTTTTAACTACTTTGGACTGTGAAGCATTGGCGCAATACTCCGTATTGCTGCATAGTGTTCCATGATGGTGAATTTCGTAAAATTGAAATAGAACTTCACTTAGGTAAGTTCGTTTAATTTAACAATTATAGGGATCTAAACGCGCTGACAGGAAGAAACTAAGTAAATTACGGGGTTGACCTATTCTACTTCTGTTCAAGTAGGTATCATCATCATCATCACCAGCCTTTATACCTCCCACTGCTTGCCAGGCCTCTCAGCATGAGGTTTGGGCTATAGTTCCCACGCGGGCCCAGTACAGATTGGGACCTTTTTTTTTTTTTTATATATATGAATAGGAAGGCAAACGAGCAAGTGGGTCACCTGATGGTAAGTGATCACCACTGTCCATAGACACCCGCAACCCCGGAGGGATTGCAGATGCGTTGCCAACCTAGAGGACTAAGATGAAATGCCTCTTGTGCCCGTAATTTCCCCGGCTGTCTTACTCTCCACACCGGAACACAGCAGTGCAAGCACTGCTACTTAGCGGCAGGATTAGCGAGTAAGATGGTGGTAGCGATCCGGATGGACCTTGCACAAGGCCCTACCACCCGCGAACTTCACACACATCATTGAATGGCTTTGCAGGTGAAGGTAGACCGCCTATTGTCTACCTTGTTCTTTGTTTCTGTATTGTTCTGTACTGATTTGTGGTGTTTGATAAAGAGTATTTGTATTGTATTGTATTGTATTGTAGAAGTAGCACAGGTATATGGATGTATCATCATCATCATTATCATCAGCCAGAAGACGTCCAATGTTGAACAAAGACCTCCTCCTTAGAACGCCACAATGAACGACAACTCGCCACCTGCATCCAGCGATATGGATGTATAGATGTTTGTAACTCTTTCACGCCAGAACGTCTGAACAGATCTGGATGAAATTTAGAATAGAGGTCTACCTCTATGTCTGCACACAAAACTAAGCTCTTAAGGTAATAAGAAGTTGTTTATCGCTTTCCCGCTGGAATTACGCCATTATCCGGGATAAAGTGGCCAGACTATAAGACTAGACTAGACTATGGTTTAATAGTAGAAAAATAGCTAGCTGCGGGAAAGCGATACACAAGTTCATTTTTAACTTAATTGTTTAGTTTCGTGTGCAGTATAGAAAAGTCTGTCTTGGATCACACGTAATACTGACGGGCAAAAATAAAGGGTCATTTATAAAAAGGGGATCCATTATTTTTGCTCACCAGTGTACTTAAGTTCAGGTTCGTCTGCTATCCAGTGGAATTATAATACAATACTACTTATAATAATGTATTGTAGTTTGAACCTACACTTTACTTGGAGTAATCACCTCATGAATAAAACATATCTTCTACCATCAATTTCTAAACAACTTTTCCAACTATTTTAACTAAACTTTCCTTTCACGTTTAAAAGGATTCGACCAAGTAAGTCCAATCGAGAACCTTTCAAATTAAAAGCCTTTGCGGCCATTATCTTAAATCAATACCTTGAGTTGTGAACTTTGTTATCGGAATAACAGAATGTAAATAGTCTATTTGTCACTACGGAGTCTAGCCAACGAGGGTTGGCAACTTTCTGCAGAAGTTCCAACTTTACATTAAAGCCTGTGGAATCTTTTCATATTAAATATCTTGAAGACATTGTCGTGCCATAATAAGAGATCAAATAGTCATTTTATTGAGAAAAAAATCCGCAGCCGCTCAACATTCAGTTTCTATGAGAATTTATCAGGCATGAAATTAGGCACAACGCACAACCTAAGTCTGAATTCAAAGTAAAAAATTGCATGGAAATAAAATAACTAACTATTAAAATGACTTTACTTCTAAGTTTTTCAGTTATTGTTTTCTGTATGGTATGTAATGAATTGTGTTTGTATTAATTTTTAACATACTTACATTAATATTATCGTCTAATGTTTCCAACTTCACCACTCCTACTCCTAACTGTGTAACTTCCATACTGGTCTGAGAGTAGAGAAATAATAACATCGAATGTACCAAGTGCTTCTGTGCGCGCGTAAATGGTAAAAGTCCATCGAGAGAATTGGGCGAAAATCTTAGGAATCATACTGTATAGGCGATGCGGCTAGCAACCTATCACTATTATGTTTCCCTTTCCACTTATAGGTATGCCCACAATTATGCTAAACGTGGCCTTTAAGTCTTGTTACCTTAGGCTCTGTCTACCCCGTAAGGGATATAGACGTGATATGCGTATGTATGTATGTAATCTTTCGAATTAGCTTAAAATTTGGCACATGTTAAGAATAATGAACCGTCACAAAAAATTGTTTGGAATTTTTCACAAAGTTTTATGGCTAAATCGGTCCAAAGCTGGCAACCTTGTCAGGCGCAAAGCGCGATTAAGAAGACCCATTAGGAACACCTACTTGCCCGAAGAAACTTTTTATCTTTGTAACTGGTTTCGAGAACTTTGCTTTACTGATTGGATAACACTTTCAGTGAAAAGTAATTCAATAAAGTGAGGAATTCTCCCTCCAGAATTGATATTTCTTGTTAAACTTCGAAGTGATCTTCGTCGCTTCGTTTGCAAATGTAAATATTTTACAAATTATTGTGGAAAATATAAGAAACAAGCTGTTCCTCGAAACTTTATCTGCGATTGTCTGTGCATGCATCTGAAGTTGTCTATGTTTATTAAGAAGCATAAGTTAGGTTAAATATTTTCGGTATTACCCCTACATTTGTAAGTAGGTCTACAAAACAGCAGACAAAGTTTGCCTCTTTATTGTATTAACTTGTAACATTGTCTGCGTCTCGTGAGAATTTTGCACTTTCCGATAACGTAGCTTTCTTTTCGTAAAATAATTTTTAAAATATTTTCAGTACCTACCTACTTAGTTCAAGATTACTCCACTATTTGCAGAGAATTGAACAAAATTTACATATTGCATGTATGTATAACTCTTTATTGTACATAAAAGATACACATAGACAGTATTTATGCAAAACAACAATACATGTATTGTGTTTGAAATACATATTAATTTTACAGTACATAGGCGAACTTATCCACGTGTTGTGTGCTGTATTCACTGTGTTAGTAACATTATATAGAAGTATATTATTGTATTAGTGTTTAGATTACGATCTCCTATTAATAAAGGACAAGTATGTAGCAAGCTACAGTATGACACAGTTTAAGGCCCACGTCCCCAAGGCCCATGACGTACTACAATTAATGTCGTCAACTGACGCCTGTCTGTTATTGTTATCGCCCATACATTGTAACAAATGCTTCTTAATTTTACGTCTCCACTAAATTTCAAAATGCACTAGCACCAATAAACAGAAGAATAGATCTTCAGTTACAGACATATTTTCGAGTGATTCGCTGATGGAAAGCTATCACCGTCTACCACGGACATTCAAAACATTCGGTGTGTTGTCGGCTCTTTAATAAAAGAATAGGCTCATATTTTGAAGATCCTTTGTACCGTTAAAAACTGTTACCGCTAGCTGATTCCAGAGTTTAACCGAGACTAGCACTCAATATTCCACTCAAGTCCCTAGAGCTCTCAATTCTTTTATAAATAAATAACATTTTCAATTCGCCAGCGTTCCCTGTTCGGGGCAGGGGCGTCACGTGCAGCGTGCAACTGGGGAAAGGTAAATTTTACACATGTGCATCTGTGCGTAAAACAAGGCTGGCAACGTTGCGAATTAAACTACCCACTGCGTATAAAAATAGCTTCCTCCTTTATTCGTAAACCCATTGATAACCTGTGGCCTGAGCCTAACAATGGGGCGAATATAGGCTAAAGATAATGATGATGATACACACCGCTTCTTTTGTTTTTACAATCACCATTGTCATCGGTCTGTTGCACTCCACTGCATGGCATAGGCCTCTCTTAACGCGCCACTTTACCCCGTCTTCGGCTTGTCGCATTCAGTCACTACCAGCCGTTTCGCAAATCATTACTCCGCTTAGCTGGAGGTTCGGTTCAACATTCGTTTGTCTTTATTTGTCACCTTGACTATTTGTTTTTGCAAAACACACATGCGACACAATTTAGTAACGTGTAAGTTTTTAGGGATAAGCGGGTTCGTTTAAATAAACATGAGTTTACTGTCACCGACATGTTTTTAGTTTCATCGAGTGCTACGATTGTTACACATTGCATTAGTGTTACAATTTTATATTTGTTTGCTGTAACTGAAGAAGTTTTAGGCGTTAAGCTTATACGTACTATTATTAGTTTAGGAACTCACTTTTAATACCTACGTTAATACAAATAGTACCTAATTATCCTCCTTTTTAGCTACTGTATCACAGAGGGATTCATAAATACTACAATAGCTCATAAACTGAGAAAAAATAAGTAATGAACGTAAAAAAATCACTTTAACAAGCGCGTACCCAATAGCTTCATATTTAAAATTTACTCGTTTTTAACAGAATAATCCCGATTGTATTCGATGAAATCCGATTCAACAGAGTTAAAAACCATTACCAGGCAGACCTGTGTTTAATTAAACGAAAACAACCCGTGTATTGGGGCTACAGCAACGTTCACAAAGGTTTTGTTGGTGATCATTATCAATTATTTACCTACACTCTATTCCAATTTCCGTACGACTGCTGCCAGTGTCAACTTAAATTAGAATTTTAACCAGTGCAGTAATTGATTTCAAATAGTTTCAAAACGTTCCAAGTAAATGTATGTTTAATTTGAAGAAGTGTAACTATTGTGATAGACATCCTTTTTTGAAAGAAAGAAGATACCACAAAGATAAGTTATCACACAATAATCGCCAATCATCAATCATACGTATACTCTAAATCATGTTGTGTACACTCAAACTCATTTACGTCTATTCCGGTCTTACTCGGTCCCTGGCTAATGTAAATATCACACCATTAAACTGATACAGGTTTCGACACGAGCGCTTCTATTCACCGAATACATCGTAAACTTTACGCTTAAGCCCTAATTATATGCGCTCACAGCTCTAATAATATGATTGAATGCACTAAAATGAGAGAATAAAGCTATGGAGCGCCAGCTTCGCTCAACGCCATAAAATGTTTTAAGGACCTAGATTAATAAAGTCGTATGATGGGTATTATGTGCACTAAGGTTTATGCGGAGATAGGACGTAAAAAGGCACTAAATCTTCTCACAAACAGGAGGGACTTCTCTTAGCTTAAAATGCACTTTCAGAATTTATCAATTGCTTACTGCAGTTTTCGTTTCACATAAAACCAGAAACTTAACATAAACACACACTAAACGAAAATTTTACCTATACATGGACAAGGGTAACTATTTATCCTTATTGATTTCTTCCTAGAGAAGAGCTAATGGTCCAATCTTTATTTTTACTGTGGCAACATTAACTCATAATTTTTAAATTGAAACGAGATCCAGTCGCCAATTTCATGGGCAACAAAAACTGGTGACATGGCGACGGAAAACACAAGTGTGCAGCATTTATTTATCGTGTTTTTTAAATTATAATTATCTAATGAAGACGATGCGACAAAAGACAAAAATAAAAAGGTAAAATGCAGTGTTTTTGTGCGGCAACGCGTCATATGAAAAGCCTTGAAAGGTACTTGAATTTTATAAGGCCATCGCATAATACCTTGAGAGAAAATGATATCATGTTATACGTTAACGGTTGTTATTGGACCCCCTGCGATACGACACCACGAAACCTTATGAGGTGTTTGGAACAGGCAATTAAAATTTGAACACTTATCTATGATGCCATTTACGAACATTAAAGAATGAATAATTTTAAATTGTAAGAATATAAACAGCTCTAATGCTTGTGTGAATGTACTTATACAGTGTCACAAGCGTCACTGTCACCGAAATAGGTGAAAGGCCAAGTGATAAGCTATATTTCAAAATAGATAGTACTTTTGTGATGATAATTTTAAGTTTTATTCAGTTCAATGCAGAAAACCCATAAACTTACAAACACGGATAACACCTAGCGGGCATCAGATTCATTTGTCAGAAGCAAAATATATCAAAATACCACAAACGTTGAAATAACGTGCATAAACAAAGAGAACAGCAGAAAGGGTACCTATTGAGGAAACTAATAAGAAGTAACTAAAACTACAAGAAGACATCATTAACTGGCTTGGTTTTCTCAGATCACGCGTTCGTTAGCCAGTATGTGCTGGATAGTCAGTTCTTTTGTAAAGAGTGCGTCACGTAAGGGCCAGCTGAAGTATCCACCCTTATATAAAATTCTTTTAGAAACAAAATTGCTCGCAACGGCATCACGCTTCATTCAACCTAAAAGCACTTCAACTATAACTCACGCACATTCACTACGAGCCAGTTTACTTTCTGATTCATGTGCAACATAACCCTGTAATGGACCTAGTGCTGTGATACATCTGGCTATTATTTCATCTTTGCCCCTCGAGCTCGGAGCTACCATATTTCTTGCCGGCTCTGCGCGCTTCCGGAGCAAGCAAACGTTTATGTTGTCCTCAGCTAGGGAAATAAATCGCGGCTAAGCTAAGCAATTACAAACATGTTTACTCAAAAAATGCACAATGTCACTGTTTTGATGCAATTGTAACTTTAGTTGTTAAGTACCTTATTTTATTGTGTTTGCTTATGTACCTACTTGATTTTGTGACATTTGATATTCTATTTTTATTGTATTGGTATTTCTTTATTTTTGTGACATTTAGTATTATTTTTTTATTAATTTTCTGACGACTTCAATATGAATTATCTTTCACCATTGTATTTATATTGAACGAATAATAAACTATACCAAACTAATGGTTATTTACTAAAATAAGATACATATCTCATTCACGCATGTGTTGTCTAGATGTGCTGGACGTTTGAGCGATCCGCGTATATTATTGGCAAACAAGCGAATAGGTCACCTAACGGTAAGTTATCAACACCACCTTTATACTGTAACACCAGAGGCTTAAAGATGCGTTACTAGCCTGGATGACTTCAATATAAAATAATACCAGCTTGGCGTAAAATAAACAAGAATCAGGTACATTTATTCCGTTAATCTAATATTTACAAGTGTAAAATGCA
Source organism: Pandemis corylana (assembly GCA_949127965.1). Classification (NCBI taxonomy): domain Eukaryota; kingdom Metazoa; phylum Arthropoda; class Insecta; order Lepidoptera; family Tortricidae; genus Pandemis; species Pandemis corylana. Next base: position 5,341,507 of record OX421866.1, on the reverse strand, counting down.
AAGTGTGCACCATATTTTTACGAACGTAAACATTTATAAAACTGAAAAATCTCAACGCATTGTGATGTAAATTAAAATATTTTTAAGCTCTTATTTGAAGAATATCTTTCCAATAGTCACACGACTTTTCAATTGTTTGATTCCTTTATTTAACAACTGTCAGAGATTTCTTATCGAAACATTTCCGTCTTAAAAACTTTGTAACAAAAGAATTTGTTTGGTTTGGTACGGTAAAGATGTGAACAATTTCCGTGAAAAGCTTTTAGTCACAAATAACACTCCAAAGAAATAAAGGTTAAATTAAAACTCGAACCAGAATGTCTAGCTGTTAAATTGTAAAATATCGTTCAATTAAATAAAAAATGCTAAATCCTCAAAGTAACGCCTGATTCAATCAAAGTAAATTTTGATATACACACTTATTACTACAAAGAGTTTTTAATATCAAAACATTTTAATACTATAATTTAACGCGCCATTAACTATTATAGCTTCATCATAAACACCGTGTAAAAATATTCGACATTCATGAAAATAATTTCCTTTTAACTGGAGGAGTTCAACCAATTCAATATCAGTGTAATGAATGTGTAATGAAAACATTGTTCGACTCTCATATTAACGAATCCGATGCGAATACGTAATCAACTTGTAATATGCAATAACTTATTTTCAATTTCATTTTTATGTTCCGTCGAAACGGAGTCTGCGATAAAAATGCCGTCAAAGCAGTCTTTTACGATTAAAAATCTTAACAAAGTGCCGAGAAATTGTGTGATTTAGCTCAAAACGCTTGTCAAAAGATGCTATCTCTAACGGTTTGGCTTTGTGAAGGAACGTTCTTACGAAATATACCGTTACTGTTCAAAGTGTGCACAAGGATCCTGACCTTAGGAACCCTTTTTCTTTGGCTTGATAATCTGGAAGTTAATAAGTGTATGTTACGAATTAGATTTTTAAAACAAGCTTATTTGGTCGTAGTTACGCTAAAAAGATCCAACTCACTAATAAGTCATTATATCATTTCACTTGCTGGCTAGGAATCTAGATCTACAATAAAAAGTGACTTGTTTGCGAGAAACCTTCTTTAATTGGCAAGATTGTTGTTTTTTGATCACTGCAATTGCATTGTGAACCGAACTATGGGACACAATACATACTAAATTTAAAGTCAACCAGACCACTGGAAGTGGGTCAAATTGAAATTGCGAGATTGGATTGGAAACTCACAAACCTACCCACATAAACCGGCATAGGTGAAACTGAATAAAAGCTTGTGTAAACAAAAGCCATGTAGACTGTTAACAACTTTCATCGACATCTACTCAAAGGTTAACTGGTACAGATAAAAAAAAAAATGGTATGACATGTGGTGTGGTATGGTAATGGTAGAGATCCCTTATAGGGATAAGTTCGTCTTTGTGCATATATTAATGTTATTTTTTTTGTGAATTGTATCTGTTTCTTTATATTTGTACTATAAAGCATTTACTTACTTAATTTACTTACCTTTTTTATTTCGTCAGTTGTATGCATTTCGTATAGAGAAGTAGTAACAAACAATTTAAATTTGTTTTTCACTTTGGTACATCCTGCTGGTTTTGCTTTAGATAAATCCCCTTAAGAATACTCTTTGACCTTTTGAAACCGCATTTATGTATACCCTTGTTTACATAAAGTAGAACCAATCATTGGCTGTTATAAGTACGACCCTTTTAGCAAAGGTTGCACTATGATGGCCATGATAGGAACTTTAGAATACATTTCTGATTTATCATTCTTTTTGTAGAGTTATGCCGAGCCGATTAAAATTTATTATGATTTCCTGTGTTATGTCTATGTCACAAGAAATATTTCATACTAAATTGTCACACACGGTGGACCTTTTTACAAACTCGTAACGTAAGTACGTATTCGATCAAAAATAATTAATAAAACTACAATTATTGCAAGGTCCAACAATGGACGTCCTACGGCTGATATGATGATGATGATGTTTATAGTAAGTAATTCTTTGGTCCAATCTAGCACAAATCTAACACGGACTAAATAAAGTCTCATCATCATAAACTTAAGAGCCTAGCTCTTGTCGCTGGAATAATCGCCATTCACTTCTTTCTTCAGCTATTGTTTTGAACTCTTGATGCGATACTACATTAACGTTCTCCTTTGCTCGCTCTACAAAAACACGTCTTGCCAATAAACTCGTAAACAAAGTTTATTTGACCGTTTTAGTATAACTACATATTTTAAATAGGCACCTGACAAAATTTCGTCGGCTCATTTTAGCATAACGCCATCCTATTTCAAGAAACTGTGCTTACTAAGCGTTTTTATGGTCCCGATCGGCTGATCAATGTGTCCGCTTAAACTGAAACATCACTATCTGCTAAGCTTCGGTTCGGTGCTCGACCGGGCTCGACTAACGAGCAAACGAACCAATTTTCTATTTTAGGCGATCTTTTTTCTTGCTGCTCGGATTGGTAAAAAACAAAAGGGAAGCGTAAATCGGTTAATTGTTTATCGTTAATGCCGTTAGAAGATGAAAAATTGGGCTATCACAAAATACATCTTTTGCTGGGACCTTTAATTATCAGTATTATCATCATCTCTAAACTGTATACGTCCCAATACTAGGCACAAATCTTCTCTAATATTGAGAGAAAACATTATTTTGTCACTTTTCGTTTTGATGATCTTAGTCGCTTCGCATTTTATGCACGTTCTGTATAAAATTCAAGTATCTACCTGTTATGGTTCAAAAGATCATAGCAAGTGCCCATTCAGCCTAGATTTGAAGACGGTCAGACGTTCATACGAGAGTTCAAATACTTTAAACATCGTTGGGCGTTGCGTAAACTGAAAATGAATTGTGATGCCATTATAACAATGGTCGCTAATAACGAGCGTTTGTGTTGTAACTTGCAAACTAGACCAGAAATTAATGCTATTATTTGTGAATTTATTCCAGCGGTGGCTAAAGTGGAGCTTAGAGGCTTAATTGATACCCGATAAGTTGGAATTTAATGAATGGTCTCTGCGATAACTAAAGGGTATTGTGCTACTCTATTACAAGGTTCAAGTGGAAGGCTTTAGAGGGGAAGTTATGAATGTGAGGATAGAAAATACTTTCAACATTTTTTTATATAAATGATTGGATTGCCTAGTAGTTAAAGAACCTGACGCAAATCTTGAAGTCAATCCCCGGTTTGTATATATATTTAAGTAGGGAGTTATTATGTTTAGTATTTATATCCGTTACCTATAATTTTTACAGTAGGAGCTTTGCTTAGTTTGATGCTGGAACTGGTGTAAAATTGTCGTTTGGCGTTTAGGTAACTTATTGATTTTGTAGAGCTTAACTGGCAACATTATTTCTAGGTTCAAAATTCAGCATTAACTAATTAAAAATGTGAAAAAAAAAACTTGATAGAAAAAAATCCTCTATGAATAATTTGATTGCGCAGGGTATAAGAATAGAATAGAATATAATATTTATTTGCATTAAGTGTTGGTTACAATGGTCTTATGTTATCTTATGCATTTTCTTGACCCGATAACGGATAGACATCCGACCCCAATATCGAATATGGATCAATATCAAGATGATGCATTTTAACACCGACTTTAATTGTTAATTACCGCTATCGCTACCGCTCCATACCAGGGCATAACGACGAGACGATCGCCAGAATAGCCAATAATTACGCGTACAGATAAGATTACAAGCCACTGAGTGACGCTTCGAGATCAGAAATTGGGTTTACTATAGGTTTGTAACTAGTTTGTTCCTGTTTTGAATATTTATGAGTATCCATGACGGTACACCCTGTGCATCTTTTTTGAATATACGTCAGAACAAGTAATTGGTAAATATTTCTTATAATATAAAAAAAATTGGTTCGAGAGTGGTTTTATTCCATAAAAAAATTCATGGACATTTTCAACAAATTTGCTAGCGCAAAAAAGCTTAAACGCTTCCGTAGGCTGACACATAAGAGATTTTAAGTCCGGACAAATGATTATTTTTTTGTTATTACGTACGTTAAAATCCTTTAATGTGTCTGTAATTTACCCTGCAAGATTATAAGCCTACGTTTCGGATGAAAATGAAACGTACCTTTAGTATCACAAATATACTTCCATGCTGGTCTGGGAGCAAAGAAAAATCATAGAATGTACCAGTTGCTTCTCTTCCCCGCGGTTGGTAAAAGCTCATCGAGGGAATGGGCGAACATTATAGGAAACATGTTATAGGCGATGCGGCTAGCAACCCATCACTATTTTGATTCCATTTTTTGCCATCTATACGCCCATAATCTTGCTAAACGTGGCCTAGGTCGTGCCACCCCGTAAGGGATAAAGACGTGATTTGTGTGTGTGTGTGCCGTATTTTTTAAACTAAGAAGATTATAGCAAAATTCTAAAAGAAAAAGTTAAAATAAAAACATTTTCTACCTTAATCTTAAATCAGCTCACCTGTGGTGACCTTGTTCAACTTTCATCCCGCCCTAAGCCGACAAATTTAGATAAAGTGCTTAGTTATCCAAAGACTGAGGTGAAAACAGTTTTTATTTGAAGCCTAAGTGGGGAACACTCATAGCTTTAATTTGTTTTTCTCAAACTTCCATTAATCATACAGACCATTAGAATAAGGTGTGTTTAATTTAGTAATAAATTGCAGGCGGGGCCAAATTGGTAGTTTCAAAAAAACATGTAAAAGAGCCCTTGGCGGCCTATTTGCAAAATAAAAGTTTTAGATTTTTTTATTTTCGAAATGTATTTAGAAGACTATGTAACCTAGTGTGTTATATAAAAATACATGTAAAAGAGCCCTTGGAGGCCTATTTGCAAAATAAAAGTTTTCGATTTTTTTATTTTCGAAATGTATCTACAAGACTATGTAACAGTGTAGGTATATTTATATAATCGTTACTTTGATACAAATGTCAAAATGACAAATTTCCGTCATAAAATCCCACAAAACAAATGTGTGTTAGATAGTTCTAATACGAGCATAAACAAATTAGTACTAAACTAGGCAATGTAAAATTAAGCCATCCGAACAAGCAGAACCAACAAATACAGTTCTAAAAGCGAAAGGTTTGTTTTTAAACAGCCGACTTAGCATTCATTGCAAGGTTGGCAGCTTCCCTTAATTTATGAAAATCCTTCCGACCTTTTACCTATACTGTGCCTGTTCATGAAAATTCATAGTAAGTATGCGTATGTGATTAAGTACCAGTAGGTATGTAGGATTAAATTTCACCCTACGTCAAGTTATTTCGGAAGTTTATGAGGACGTGGTAATATTAACAAATTAATTAATATTAATTATTATATTAACGGTAATGCTAACATAGACACTTAAAATGGAACTTACATAACTGACTGTGGCAAATATAATCAAGCTCAATAAATACGTACGAATTCAGGAAGAGCCCATAATATTGTCAAGCGCACTCGGAATCACGATCACATTCACCATTTCTCTCTGTCAAACGATAAAAGATGAGGATGGAAAAAGATGGCAAATGTGATAACAATCGCCCGCGCGTTCGACAGAATAGCCTTTGACCCTAGAGGTCTACTATCAAGATCGAATTTCTAAGTTCCTATCATACTGTCCGTCACACTCTCCTATTAACCACTATTAGGTTAGGTTACTCTGGCCTCATCATATTTAATAGTAACTATTGTTTTAATCTTTTTTGGCTGCCATAATACAGACTGAGCCAAGTGCGAAGTCATTGAGTCATGGTAGTGTAATGTAATTCATTTTTCGATAATAAATTTTACTTTACTACTATTAATTTAAGCTAAACTTGTCAGAATTAGTAATACTGACAATTCGGTCTGAATTTGGTGTCATATATGAAGCGGTTTGATAGAACCGCTCGACACACCGATGTGTTTCACATTTTGCCATTATCAAATTGTCATAAGTATTAAATTTGTCACGTTTATGAATTGGACCAATATGAGCCAAGTAACCATATCCACGGGAAAGCTTCGTGAAAGGTTTCACCTGCAGGCGGGACGCTTTTAAACTGTCACTTGCTGACAGATTCGGTGTAGGGTATCTGAAGATAAACCTCTTGGGCCACCTGGCGGAATGGTGAGCATTTTTTTCAGTTACGCTCTTACTAAATGCTAATATAAGCATTTTTTAAGTCTTAGATGTCTGAAGACAGTCCACAGTTTTTGACGTGACAATGTCTTATAAATCGATGAACAGCGGCTGCACGCACAAAGTGTCACGTTGTCGCGTTCCGCGTGACGTCAGAGCTAGCAGTTTTCATCAATGTTTCTTTATGACGTTATCACGTAAAACTTTCCTCCAACTGTTACACAGGCAAACCAACGTCGTACTGATTCGAAAATGTAACAGTTGTGCTCATTAAATTTTGATAATGATCCCGTAGAGGGATCGAAACGCGTCAGTGTTTGTGTGGTGTAAGGGATAATTAAGTTTGTGAGATTTATGTGTGTTTTATGTGGCAGTAGTGGAGGAAGGGGTTGCATGAAAAACATATATATTTCGTACAGGTTTGGTTATCTTGCACGTGAGTAGCGGAGTAGCAAGGTGAATATTTTTGTTCATTACTTCGTTCATTATTAACATAATAATATATCATCTTGTCCATCATGTTCAGACCTGGAACCTGACGAGATTGTGCAATATTGTAAGCTTTTTTGGTCTTCGGTAAATAAATTGTTTAGAAACCGACTGTTTTCTGCCAAATCACACCTGAAAATGTGTTTCGCATCCGTTTTTGTTAGCATCATGATCCCAATTTCGTGACTTTGCTTTTGTGAAAAATACCAGCATTTCTAGGTCTATTTATACAACCCGTGTTCAGAATTACAGGCTAAAGTCATTATTTCTCCTCCAAGAACAAAATTCTATAGCCGGGTAATGGCTAACAGCGTGTTTCACCAAGTTCCCGTCAACGCGACTGCAGTGGAGATACATCATAAAATCTCATCTGGCGACGTTGAAAAATGAGCCCAACGATTAAGAATTCAGGACGCAAAATTCAGGCGCAACTTGCCATTTCATCCGACTCCCTAGGGCAGTTGTTTGTATTTTTTGAAGAAATTTATTCCTTAACATACCCTCCTCAAGGGGGATGAGCATCATCAGGATTTTTCACCAAAATTCAAGTGTCATTTTTGATGCGTGACGTGAAATTGGAAGTAAATATTGTACTACAGATCGGAGCCTCCGACCTGAGGTTGAAATTTAAATGAAAGTTCATTGACATGTGCTTATTATTACATAATAGCTGTTCCCGGAACTTAGTCTACACTTTGAGAAAACTTTGCACTATCTTTGAATAAATAGTTATTTGTGCCACAAGGGAGCAAAAGATGTATTTACGACGACGGCGCTACATTGAATCCAGATCGTAATGAGGGATTCAAGTGTTAACGCCCAAGAAATTAAATTATTTCATTTCATTTCATTTCAAGATGAATATAATTTTGCTTCCAAGTGACTCATACAACTTTTCGCACCATACCTAAACCATCACTCAAAAACTTGAAAAAAGAATTCTAAATTTAATTAAACAGCTACCAGCATAGAATATGGCGTGGTTTTACAATTAGGTACCAACTTAAAAAAAATCATTTGCAAAAAAACACCTAGAAAAGCCTTGAACAGAAAAGATGCACTTTCATCCCTCACAGCAGGGAGCAAAGCTTACTTTTCCGAATGAGTGGTGTGAAAAATTGCTTGATACTTTACTTGATAGGCTAATGCTGATATTGATCTGAGTTAAAATAGTGTATACTAAGTAGCTTTCTATTTGCGTTGGCTACTTATTTCATTTTCTACAATGGAGGTAGAGTTGACTGCATTAATTGGCGTGGATAAAAATATTCAAAGAGCTCGGCTACTTGACATGCTTACATATCACGTCTTTATTCCTTGCGGGGCAGACAGAACCTAATGTAACAAAACCTTAAGGCCACGTTTAGTATCATTGGGGGCGTATAGGGGGAAAGGGAAATAAAAATGATGATGGGTAGCTAGCCGCATCGCCTATAACATGATTCCTAAGATTTTCGCTCATTCCCTCGATGGGCTTTTACCATTTACGCGGAAAGTGAAGCAACTGGTACATTCCATGTTGTTTCTTTATCCCCAGACCAGCATGGAAGCTACAGCATCGGCTGCTTTGCATGTTTGAATATAATATTTCGCGGGGTAGCAAAGAACGGTTCCCATTTAGTTTAGATCAGTGGTTCTTAACCGGTGGTCCGCGGACCACTGGTGGTCCCTGGAAGCATCTAAAGTGGTCCGCGGGGCCAATATAATAAATAATTAGATAAGTGACAACCAGACAATCCGTAAAGGTGCAATTCCGCTAGGGCTGATCGAAGCCATTCGTTAGATATGTAGTTACTAGGTGGTCCATCGCAAGACAGAAATTTTGACAAATGGTCCCTCGTGTCTGAAAGGTTTAGAACCACTGGTTTAGATAATATAGTTATGCTCTTAACATAAAAAAGTTAAAAACCCATACAGACCTACACGTCACTATCACATAACTCCGTATAACCAAAATGAACTTGCTTCAGAATCTTCAAATCGAAACACCAAAACGAAATGACGAGCAACTACCTCGGAAGTAAATGCCATAACTGTATTATTTACTGTTTGGGCATAGTTGTTTTGGAAAGAAACCCCATATAGGATTAGGTACACGTCCGATGGACGTTTCCGGCCTTACTCTGTCCTATAAAATATTCACTCGGTGCCTTATTCGAGAGTGCCTAACTTTAAACCACTATCGATCGTACCTTCATGCTTGCACGAATTGACGGTTTGACCAAATAACGTGCTTGTGGGTAACCTTTAGTGGACGGGCGTTAATAATGTAAGATCAAGTGCACTTAAGGTTAAACATGTTCCGGTGTTACAAATTAATGACCCACGCCCTCCGGCTCGTTCGTGTCAGTCGTGAACATTTACAACTGGAGCTAAAGGAAACAACAGCGATATTTTAATGAATATATACTGTACAAATGTTAGTAAACATGCATACATAAATCACGTCTTTATCCCTTGGAAAAAGGTGGAAAGGTAGACATCCTAGGTTAACAAGAAGCAAAGGCTACGCTTAGCATGATTGTGGACGTACTGGAGAGGAGAATCAAAAAAATGTGATGATTCCTAAGATTTTCGCCGAAACAGTTTCAAGGTTAAGAAATTATCATTCAAGTATTGCTTTTATGTTGACTATGACCAAAGACCTGATCAGAATGAACGGCAAACGACAAACGAACGGCGAACGGTAAAGTGAGGCCAATAAGACAGCGCCCCGCTCTGAGCATGTAGCTGAATGCACTCAAGTGCAACCAAACTACACCGAGCAAACTATTTGAACTACCCACATACGCATGAGCCGAGGCGTAGTTTTACCGAGAGCCACTTTTTTGTTTGTAGAATTCAATATTTAGATACTTTTTATTTTGGTCTTAGGCTGCGACCAACTGACAAATGCTTTAAACATCTTAACCCTTAATTTAGCAGTGTATGACATGTCTTAATTAGTTTTTTATGCTAGCAATGATAGCTATTATTTTAAAATGTGTTTGATCTCTGTCTAGAAAAAGCGAATGTTAAAATAACAAGCGTTTATAAAGGGATTAAAACAAACTACAGCCGCCAGTAGTGGACTCACCAGATTATTCCTGAAATTGCTATCACTAACAAAACCAGATCCAAACATTAGTTGCTTTTCTCTAGAGAAGAATATTGGCGTATGTTAATTAAGCTCTAGCGCTAGCTTCGGAGTCAAATGGTAGCGGGTAAATGCTGAAATCCCGTGGGATGCCTAACTGCGCAATATTACACTGGGTCCCTAGAGCCCAGTACGTGTTTCATTAGATCAGTGTGTTCCTCTTTACGATGTGAAGATCGATGTAAATCCAGTACTATTCTTCACACAGTAAATTACACATTCGTATTAGTAGTAAGAGAGCCTTTCCTTTGACTTCCACACAATACTAGTTTGTATCCGAGGATTTGATCAATTTTTAATGTTCAAAAATTCTATTCATGGTTTGGGAGTAAAGAAAAAACATAGAATATAACAGTTGCTTCTTTTCCCGCGCTGATGGTAAAAGCCCATCGAGGGAATGGACGAAGATCTTAGGAATCATGTTATAGGCGATGCAGCTAGCAACCCATCACTATGTTGATTCCCCTTTCCACCTATACGCCCAAAATCATGCTAAATATGGCCTTTAGGTCTTTTTAAAGACGTGATTTATGTATGTATGTATGCAACAATTCTACGAAAAATCTCAGACAATCCATCGTGGTCTTCACTCACACAACGTAAAGACCAACACCAAAACGGTAAGAGGTATTAGGGCTTTTTAAATGTTTATCTGCGTATTAATTTCCATGAATTATAGGACTGAAGATAATCAAATCCAATTACGTAATGTAGTATAGTACCTGGTTACGTATCCACGTTAGTGTTTATTTATGCATAGAATTGAAACTAATATCTTGGTATAGTTCCACCGTATAAATTTATAATTAAAATTGAATTATTATTACTTCGCAAAAGTTGAGCCCGCATAGGAACTAGAAACTGATTGCAAAAGCGGTGTCTTTGTAGTATGGCTGGGTAATCTAATCATACATTGTTGTAACCCATAACTAAAGTCGTAGACTTTAAAAGATAACATAAACGGATAACTCACGTATTAAAGTAAAGTGATTCTCGACATGTTTCGGATTAGTTTGTAGTACTTCCTCCTGGAGCGCTCGCCCCGGCCTTGCTTTGTTTTACCTTGATTGTGAATGAGTTTCACGGTAGTTTCATGTTGAAAGTGGCAAATCTTTACTTCAAAAGATGTTTTCACAATAGATTGCGCGAAAAGTGGAATCTTAACAATAACTAAAAGAACGCCGACAAATTGTGTTTTCCTAAGCTAATAAGAATACTTACAACTGTCATCCCATGTTACATTAGGTATGAAAAATTCAAGGCAATAAAATCTTGGAAGTGAAAAAAAATCAACTCTCTTCAAATTCAGTTTTAAAATTTTTATTTCTATACGACACTGAGAATTAGAACGCCAAGCGTCATCTGTTAAAACTTGTTAAAAAGCGTTAAGTCAGACAGAAATTGGAATAGGTACAGCCTTCGTAATATTATAGCAGTCGTTGCTAAGAAAAGTGATACCACATCCGACGGATATTGTCTGATGCCATTAATTTCTACCGCAACATAACATGCATGCAATGCAAGGGTCAACAATGATTTGAATGGAAATGGGTTTTCGTATCAAACTCGATCGCAATCAAAGCGGCTTGATTTTTTAGCCGTTTTTGATTTGTTTGTGAAGGTACTCAAGCAAAGATTTGATTTAGTAATCAATATTTTATGGAATCAACGGCAAAGCAAAAATTATCTTCGATTTATTTGTTTATATTTTAGGAAAGTGTCTTAAGTTCCGTTAACAAAAAAAAAATTAAGGGAGGGTGGGCTAATGTTCGGTACCCGTGTGGTACGATATTTTCGTGTATCTACAAGTTCGACTCGCACTAACTTGGCCGTTTTTCTTTTAATTTTACAGTATCTCCGTAAATCTCACGAGGAATCTGAATCTCATTTAGGACAAAGTAAACAAGTAAGAACAACAAACAAGTTCTTTAAATTGTACGTATAAAAGAACTGTAGGAGTTAAAACTTACTATCTACATATAAAATACTGAATAAGAATAATAATAAGAAAACTTTATTGACTGATATATACAAACAGAATATTACATAATATGGGTACTTATTCCAACCAGCCAAATGGCCGCCACTCAGCTATGCTACTATGCTACTGCTACCACACGTGGAAGATATTATGCCTGCGTGAAACTATGTTATCCGTCTATGCAGAAATATTAGCTTAGTTAATTCTCCCTGTATTTTTTACCCATAAAGGCTATAAATCGTTTAGTTCCGTGCAATATTGACAGATTTGATTGACAAACGGTCAGTTAAAATAAAAACGCACGCTATTTGCTACTTGAACGAAGTTCGATAGTTGAGAATAATTGGTTTTGGTTGTAAGTGCACGTTACACGACACGTGATGAACAATTTACAAAATTTACAGTCTTTCATGCCCCTTCCATGCTGGTCTGGGAGCAAAGAAAAAACATAGAATGTACCTACCAGCTGCCTCTCTTCCTGGTAAAAACCCATCGAGGGAATGGGCGAAAAACTTAGGAATCATGTGAAGTGGTGATGCGGCTAGCAACCCAACATTATTGTGATTTCTCTTTCCACCTATTCGCCCACAATCATGCTAAACGTGGCCTTAAGGTCTTGTTACCTTTGGCTCTGTCTACCCCATAAGGAGACGTGATTTGGGTTGTTGTTATTGTAAAATGTTTCTTTGATCAAGTGAGTAATAGGAAAACTATGTCATAAGATTTGTTTCAAAACCACCATCCGTAGGTACATTTCAAACAGATGGTGATGAATAAAAACTAATTAATGAAATTAAATAGCATTATTTTCGTTTAATGTTACAAATAATAATAAAGAGGAAATAATGAACGACGATAATCATTACAAAATGATAGTCAGAACGATTATATGAGGCAAACGAATGTAATATTAACAGAAGTTAAACAACGAGAATATATTATGTTAAGTTTATCATAATAATATGAGTAATGGGATAAGATAAACATTTGCATTCCACCGGCAATGTTAACGGCAATATTTTGCCGGGAAAGGGGTAAGACGCGGGAATGATTGAGATGAATGGGGACCTAAGCTTAATTACGTGAAAATTAGTGGACGCACCCCTTTGATTTATAACACCTTTGCTTTCATGCGACCACACGTAGGGTGATTATGGGGAAAGTTCTGGACATAATTATTTACGCTGCGCGACACTGACAATAAGTGCCGAAAACATAGAACTCGACTTTCATACGAATTTTTAAGCGAAACAATTTTGATTTTTTATTCAAATTGGGTGGAATATCTGTCAATTAGTAAATAATAGTACAGAGGAGAAAATTACATTGTACCTACGTAACACCAAGAAGTAAAAAAACTAGGTTAATGTGGGATCAATTATTTTGATGCCAAACAACATAATGTACAGGGTGTCACAAAAATCATTAACAATATTTCCCAAACTTGTCAAGTTTTCTGTTTAAATACTTACTCCTGCAAAGTTTCGTGCTCTAATTATATTGAGACCAATTACAAACATAAATATTAACATTAATTGGTTGGAAGGTTAATAATAAAATGTGTGTGAAACGTTGCAGGGGTAGGTATTTAGATTTCGAGTTGATTTAGAGTCGAGTTTTAAGACTTCAAGTCGATTTAGAGTCGCACAAACGGATAAGTGGAATATCGTTAATGCTTTTTGCGACACCTGTCATTAAATTATTATTAAAATAGCTAAATTCGTTTTTATTTAACATTTTTTTTACATACAAATTTTATAATATTTTTTTACTTTATTACTCTTGTGTAACTCGATCACGACTGTCATAGTCCTTATAAACTACGCGTAAAAAACGCTCGTGTTACACGTCAACATGGGATGTTTGGGTGTTTTGGAGCGGGGCGGGAGAGCCCGGGACCTTCTATTGATTTTGCTCCGCGCTTGCCCGCAACTGTTGCTTGAGCGAAACGCCCTTGGCCCCTTACTGGGTCTTGCCAGGAATCACGCGTATGCACTTCTACCCCTGCAGTTCTTCACTAATTGATCAATTCATACAGTGTCGTAAAATTAGTCCATAATATTCTAGGAGACGGTTGGACAAACTTAATTGAACACGCCTGTATTTTTTATATTGGAAGTTTTCATTATTATTAAGTCAAGGTTTTATTTTAATTTGACATGGTACACTTTAAACTTCAACCTGTGAATGGAAACATTTTGTCAACCTCAACTAAATAGGGCTCAATAATTTAGTTATCCAACTATCTAGTGACATATTACGGATTTATTTTATTACAATGCAATTTACATTTCCTAAATTATTCGGCTTGATACTGGCTACTACGTATGGCATGAATGAAGCATGATTTTGTCAAATGCGAAATTGTGCGAAACTTCTGGAAAGTCTTGCGAGGCGGTTCGCTGAGTTAATACCCAGCTCTATAAAATCATATTAGCCTTCATCCTCCCCTTGCTGAGTAAAAACCTCTTCATTTTTATGCAACTCAGCTAAATCTCAACAACAGCCTGCCAGATGTCATCTTAGGGACACTAATCTCATCCAGGTGGCTTTGTGACACTAATATCTGTCCATTTCTGTTTTTGGCTTCTTTACTTTTCACTTTTTAGCTGTTCCACGAACAGGAAAAATAATATCCTCTGCTTTTTTCCTGTTCATTGCTAGTTTTGAAAAGTTTCGCTCAAATTAATAAACTATTCATCCGATATATCACAAAAGATAATCCACGTTCCACGTACGACAGCGAATGAAGAAATAAAAAGTTCGCTTAACTTTCAGACTTCTATACTATGCGAGTTTATGTAGGTATTTATTGTGAGTAGGTAGAATCCTCCGCCAGCCGTCAAGGACGCTTCAAACTTGCGATCTGGTCGCGGATGCCGTAATTGTCAATTTCAACTTTGTTATTGACAAAATGTCCTGGCGAGTTACGTTTACGCTCGGAATGGAGACTAACCTAATTTGTGTAAATGAAGTAATAGACTATACAAACATAAATCACGTCTTTATCCCTTAAAGGGTAGACAGGGCCTAAGGTAACAAGAGCTGTAGACCACGTTTAGAATGATTGTGGGAGTATGGATGGAAAGGGGAATCAAAACAGTGATGGGTTGCTAGCCACATCGCCTATATAATATGATCCCTAAGATTTTCACCCAATCCCTAGTAATAGACTATGTTCTTCAAAATTACATTAACATGATAGCTAATTGCCTTCCATCCTAGTCTGGGAGTAAATAAAAATAATGTACTAGTTGCCTCGTCCCGCGCAGATTGTAAAAGCTCATCGAGGGAATGGCTAGCAAAACGTGGCCTTTAGATTTTGTTACCTTCAGCTCTACCCTGGGATAAAGACGTGATTTATGTTTGTATGTAAAATTTAAATTGTAATTGCAATCCAAAACATGACAGTTGATAAAAAAGATTGACTGCTGTCAGGCTTAGTAGAACCTTTGTGTACGGATCCTTATAATACAACGACTTTTTGCAACTTGCGTCCTGTCTTGTGCTATCAGAATCCACCAGCTTTTTGCTACGTCCATTAGATCATTAATCCTTGTTTACGCATTCCAGCAATGTCAACGTGTTTTGGGCAATCACGACCTCTGCAAATTCTCATTTTTACAAGCTCCGAATTTAAAATATCACTTCAGGCTACTCTTCCAAGTTTTTAAAAAACTAATTACCTAACCAGGTAGGTACCTACTGCATGATCTTCTCAAGCATCCTCTTCTATGTGTCTATTTTAAGTTATGACTAAGAGAAAATACTTCCTCATCGCTGACTTTCTTGATATACCTACTAAAAAACCGGAAATGTTTCACCGGCGACTTGTACCAATGACATTCTGAATACAAATCAAGTTTAAATAATTCATTCTCAATTCGCAACAGCATCAATAAAGATTCTATAAAACGAGGCTTCAAAATTTCCTCCTATGTATTATTCAACAGTAGAATATCATTCATATAAAACAAAAGCGCATCAGGAAACCGGAATCAGACGAATTCACAAAGTCTGGAAATATTCCGGAATCCGATAGAATATACGATCGAACGTCCCGATAAAAACCAATAGATTCTCTTCTATCCGGCAGAGCCGAGTAGTATTTGGAGAACTATGTTCGCTGTAATACAACTGGGTGATGCCAATAATGTTATCACAATACTTTGCGCGAGCACACCTCAGCATCGATTCAAAGATGTCCAAGTCCTATTGGAATCATCGCATCTTCATGTCATGGTGACAGTGGACTCAGTCATCTTCAACTATTTCTAAATTTGCTTCGAGTAAATCACTATTAAGACAATTGAATAAAGGCCAAAAATTATTTTCTCTTTGCATTTTATTAAAACACTTACCAACACTGTTTAAAGTTTATGACAGTGTCGAGAAAATTCGATTTTGTACCACGCAAAGCTCGGTCATATGGGTTATGCTATCAGTAATTGAGTTAAACACGCGCATTCAAGCGATTGTGGCAATTAATTCACTTTAATATCGTGGACTGTTCAAAATGCAGCAGTTTTTTAATGAGGCAACGAAGTGTGTTGGTGCCGTTTATTTTAAAATGAGTTTATTTGTTAAGACACTCTTTTAGTTTAAGTGTGTAGACAAGAAAATGTACGCATTTTCAGAGATGGCTGGTGAGAGTGAGCGCTTAAGCAACCTAATTTTATGTATCTTTTTGATAGAGAAAAGTAACAAAGACTGTACAAAAGGCTTTTTTAACAAGACTTAGGGCCCGTTTCACCACTCTCTGTTAAGTTCCAGTTACGAGTATCTTAAGTGTCAGTTTTCTATGATGACGTCTCTGTCTGTTTCATAGTAATAACTAGAGACGGAATCATAGATAAGTGACACTTAAGATAAGTGAAACTTAACAGTGGTGAAACAGGCCCTTATAATACAATACAATACAAATACTCTTTATTGGACACCACAAATCAGTACAAAACAATACGGAATCAAAGAACAAAGTAGAAAATAGGCGGTCTTATCGCTTAATTAAAATATAATGATAAGAAACATTATATTTTAATTTTATTTCATGATGAGTACTATCTCTTTCTTTAGCTTAGTTTACATTTCAAAATGGAGGATGTTTTGACGAAGCCTGTTGTTGACAATTATTTGATGTAAATTGTAATGGGTCTTTAGTGGAATTAATGAATCTATATAAATAAACATGAATCAACGAAATGAATTTACCTACGCACATAACTTCCGTACGACTGCACCAAATTTGATAACTTTTTTTTGTTGTGTTCTTTATTGCCAGGGCAAGGTTTGAAAAAAAAATTGCAGTAGGGGCGATGCCCCGGGCAACAGCTAGTAAATAAGAATAAAAAATATCAAATGATATATTTTTTTTTAAATAGCATAGTTAGTGTCCCATGCATGGCAATATAGCTGCAATATAGTATTAACTTTCCTTTTTTATTAAGAGTAATATTTTCAAGTAGAATGAAAAAATATTGCAAACAAACAAACAATAAAGTTATAAGATGTTTCTTGTACCACTATACATTCAAGATAACGGGAAAAAAGATATAAAACATTTCATAGAGTATAAACAAGCTTGTTTAATGTTATTTTTAACATCAGGACCCATAAAACGGTAATTTAATTAGTACCGAGTTGTTTCTTCTTGTTTCTCATTTCGTGTCTTACGTACTTAATTGGCTTTAATTATTCAATAATTTACCTAAAAGCTTCTGGAAATCGTTGAGGGATATTCTCTTGGAATTCTAATTTGGAATATAACGCTTAATTTGTTATTATAATTTTATCATTCTGAGCGTCTTTATATTAAGTTACTACAATCGTAACTATTACTAACAGTTACTAGTACACTTTAAAACATACATACACATACATACATATATTACGTCTTTATCCCTTACGGGTAGACAGAGAATAAGGTAACAAAACCTTAAGGCAACGTTTAGCATGAGTGTTTTGTTTAAAACATTGCTTAAAAATTCATCGAATTCTATTCCGCTATATCAAGGTAGTAAAGTTAAGCAGATATATTATTTCATCTGTATTTTTCACTCTGATATTAGCCTTAGCCAGACATATATATGAAATTGAATTTATACTCTTATATTTATACACATGTATAATTTCGTTAGAGAAATGATTTTGATACTTAGTGTCTTGAGTAATTTGTTAATATTTGGATACAAAACCTCTAGTGAGCGAATGTGAATATATAGTATTTGCTGGTTTTCTTATCCTAAAAAATCAAGTAAAACGACTTAAATAAAGTCACTTTAGCTGCATTCACGTTTGTATTTAACATTATTTTGTTTCCAGCTTGAAATCATAAACTTTTATTAGGCAAGCTAAAATCCACTGCTTCTCTAAAGCACAGAACTTATTTTAAAATATGAGACCGAGGCGAACTTTATTTGCATCCAACTAAAATAACTAAAGCAGTTTTAATGTTACCCTCGCGTTTTGGGGACATTATTTTTTAAAACATTATTTTTAGGAGTTTGTTCAAAGTAGTCATAAACTAGTTTAGTGTGATATACTATTGTGCAAATGTACGAATTAAACAGGTAAAGTAGAATAAGGGATCTAATGAATACCTAATATGAAAAGGATAAAATACTGAAGTATATCACGAATTTACATTAAGCCTTCAATTAATGTGAGTTTCTACACTAAATCCTTATTACACATGGATAGGTACACAAGCGCCGGCCAAAATCGTTAGAGGATTGACTAGAAAAGCTACCTAAGATAATAGCATTATTCACAAACGCTCTTTTATGCTCAGTGCGATACACATCCCTTCTTTGGACAGGCACATTGATACCTTTTATCCCAAAATAACAATAAACACGTTCCATAGAATCCTTTTGTCAAAGATGTTTGAGCAATTTATATGAAAATTCCAACGGACCGATGTTAACTGGAACTCTTATACTTATTTTACAGATAACTGACCAGCAAAGAACCACATATTTAACCTGATGGAAAGTGTAAATGAAGCCAAGGGAACTGGTTCTGTTATTGCCTATTCACTAGCCTTCAAGAGCCCTAAGTCCGGAAACACAGACGATGGGAACGAGACAATTATAACATGACCTGTTTGCTGGTGAGCATTATACGGAGCCAGGTGTCTTGACGTAGGTCGTGCATTGATATTGACAATAAAACGCCCGGCTGCCTAATGGGTACAAGTAAAAGAGTATTTTTATTCGAGCTCAGCGATCACTTATGGCACAACTTCTTTTGAAAATCATACAGCAATTTGCGTGGCCCACATTAGATTAGGTAGGTACAGCAAAAACAAACGATTGTTAAAATGAATTAGTTGTCCAACGATACATTTGTCAGACGTTTTTTGGTCAACTGTTACTAAACCATAATGAAAGCTGGCTGGCGAATATTGATACGTGTCGTTCAAAGCTGAATAAATCAGTTCGAAAGTTTATCCGATTGAACTTTCAGTGCCTGTACAAAAAACATGAATTAATAACTTTTTAACGAACGTAGATAGCCTGTTACATAGGACTAACAACTTGTTGTTCGTATATTATTTAAATACAAGCAGGCTTTCGGCGCCTTTTAAAATATAGCAGAGTAACTGATATTCTGATATTCCCTGATATTCTCATAAAAAAGTTCATGAAAAACAACATCTATTTTTAATTTTTGGTCAATCTAAGGTCTCGTAAAGTAGTACACCAAATAGGATATTACTAATGTAAAATTTTTGAACGTAAAAAAACAATTATAATCCTTTTTAAAAATGGTTAAAACTTTCCTTGTTTGTTAAATCTCCTTGGGCTCTTTATGTGTTATGGTGGTAACAAGACAAGTCCTAAAATAAATCTGCAATCATCTTCGCGGGTTTTTTTCATTTTAGTCGACAAATAATCATGGGGTTTGTCTGATGTTAAATTGACCATCCCAGTCCATGAAGCGGTATACTACTCCGTTGATTAACCTTCACCCGAAAACGTCCAATCCAAATTGCATGGCGATTGCAATCTTTCGCCAAATAGGGCAGCAAAAAACTCAACGCGTATGCCGTAAATCTCTCTTTGGCACAAACGATACATGCACTCCTGTCAGGATTCCGAACGGATTCCCCAGTTTGAATGAAAGAACGAATTTAAAACTATTTTGATGCTATTTTGGCAACAGCTTTGTTGCAGTTAAACGTTGAGTTAATAAATGCGAAACGACTATAGTTTCGTTGAGAACTCTTTGTAAACTAAAATCATCTCGACGATTCTACATTTGAAGACTTTCTGAATCAGAACAAATAAAAATTGCACGCTACGCATCATTACCTACTATGACAAAAGAAAATACAGTTGACGAATTGAGACTTTTCTGAAATTGGGTACCTACAAACCCTCTCACCAGACAAAGGAACTACACCAACTTTCGTACAAAATGAAACACAATATTAAAGTCTTTGACTCCTTAAATTTATCAAATTGAGGCTTGATTTACATAAATAGGCGTCTCTTTCACGTGTGGTGGAGTAACAAAACAATCGCTTTTAGTTCATCAATATTGTGACGAAGCAGAATAGATTGCTCGAGTTTCAACTACCTATATGAACAATTATTCAAGGTTTTGTATCTATATATAATGAATCCAAGGCTTACGAAAGCTCAGTCGACTTCTAACTTGGTCGGTGCCTGGAGGGAGATTAACTTAGAACTAAGACAGAGGAAAGCTTTTAATGCCACTCGGTGCAGTTTAGTTAAGAGTGGAGACAGGGGATGCAACGACAGAGCTGTAAAAATAATTGCGTAATTAGAAAAGAGGGTTTAATTACGGTACTTTCACATATTTTCTTACAATTTTGTTTTTATTCATTTGTGCTGTTAATAAATATTTGTCAAGAGCTGCTTGTCTTGTATACTCGTAATCAATTTATTTACCATCAATTATTTCTTGAAAAGTTTTAATAATGTTCATAATTACTAAATGATATGAAGTAGGTTCATTCATTTCATTCTAATTTTGAAAATTACTTGATCGCACCATTAAATTTTAAAAGCCCCGTTACATACAAGGAACAAAAAACGACAGTTACGATGAATTAATGAATGGAAACGAATTGAACGAGTTACGGTTTTCTACAAAAACCTATCGCAATTCCGAGACTGTTGTTAATCAGAATCGCCAGCTGAATAGTAATATTGCGTGAACCCAACAATTTGCAATTCATGCTCTTGCAATGAATGCAGTCTTTAGCGAAATTCATTTACTTTGCTCACGGCATCCAAATAGGGGAGAAAATGGCAAAATTCGTGCTTACTACGTGCTAACAATGTTAAGTACTGCATTGTTTGTTTTTTAAGCTTGCTTGGATTATTAAATTATACAAATTATAAAGCACAAATTGAATGATTCTTAACGTAACATGCTTGGGTATGATAACAATTTATATGTTAAGTTGTAGTTAGTTCGTCTATTTTAGTTACTACAAACGACGGTAACAACTAGTGTTACCAAAACATAAGCTAGTCCTTAGGAAAAAATGTGTACCTATATAAAATGTGCATCAAAATTTATAGTGAAATTCCAGCTACGTATAAAACACTAACTAATTCCGAATTTAAAACAAAGTTGTACCACCTTTTATGTAATGTCTGCTTTTACAGTATTGAAGAATTCTTTAACTATTATTAATACTAGTGTTGGCGATGTAAATAGGTCTTTTATATTTCTCTTATTGTCTTTTATTCCTTTATTTGAAGATGTTTTTTTAATACCTTTTTTTCTAAAGTCACTGTCTGTCTTCTTAATATATGTGTCACATCAGCTGCTTTGGTTTACTTTTCTGCTCCTAAAAGCCTAAAAGCTATCGAATCCTTTATAACTAGAGAAAATGTAACTGTTATTATAATGATAATAGTAGCAATAAGACAATTTATATCAATTTCTAATTATAATTCTAATATTCTTGACATGTATAATGACCGAATGAATGAAAAATGTATAAATGTTGACGGATATTTTATCTTACACTAAATTAACTTTATATTTGCATGACCTTTTAAGTTGAAATGTTTGAAACTAGAATAACTATAACATAACTTTTATACAACATTTACTGCGAATAAATATTTCATTTCATTTCATTTTCATTTCATTTCACTTTCAAAGCGTGAATATTGTTTAAAATCGTATACATTTAAAAATATGCGTATAACTCTTTATTGTTTACAGTAAACAAGAAATTTATAGACACAATAACATGAGTAGGTAGTTAAAATTTCTTTCACCGTTGGCCCGTTTTGAACGTAAAACTACGTACATTCTGTATCATTTCATTCGTGTTGTTTTATCACCAGATTTGTCATTTTTATACTACTCCAGTTGCGATACTCTTTTGGCATTTTTAGCACCGCCATCCAATCGACAATAGGTACTACAGTGCACCAAACCTCAAGTCAATTCGACCACTTACTCTAAGTGGGTGAAATCAAACTTGCAAGATTTGACTTAAACCAACAAATGTAATACTTGTACATTCCAAGATAAACATAAGCTTGCCAAAACAACTTAGTTTCACTGACGACAGATTTGTCACGTTTATATAAGCGTAAATAAGTAGCCAAGATTTTCAATGCGAAGATTTCGAAGAGATATAACACTCTGTCGAATAGGAAGTGCTAGCCTTAATTAGAACTTGGTATGCACCGCGACGTGCCCCGACGTCTTTTTAAAGAACTGTTAAATGAAAACGTAGGTACAGTTATTAGGTCAAAGTTGAAAGGCAAGCAATTAAAATAAAAGAAGGTGCCTACCTAAGTTCAATTAGTCGGTGATACGGAGGCCCTACTTGCGTTTGAAGACAAGATAATTGTAAGTGAATGAGTAAAATACGCAACAGAAAAGTAATGAAGTTTGTAAACTGAATCAGACAATCTTGTAGACACTTAGCCAACTGACATGGACACCAGATTGTGTAGGTTTCAAGTGATGTGATCAAAATCCTCTTTATCATTAATTTTGGATAACAATCGATCAACCGGGACGTACACAACTTGGTGTACATGTGAATTGGCTATAAGTATCTACAAGATTGACAGGTTTCATTTAAATGGAGTTTATTATGCTCGTAGCCTTACTAATTTGGTGAAACACATTCATTTTAAACAATTTTTCAGGAAAAGTGGGATGAAAATTCTATTTCTTAGTGAAAAGAAAATTAACGCAAGCCACCCTATTTTTCCATGTGACGTGATTTTCCGCTTTCCGCTCGCCTCACCAACAGTTCAAATAGCGGAAAACACCGTGACCAAATTACCGGTGTGGCATTCCTATATTTATTGCACATTCATTCATCACGTTGCATTACCGACGCGTGCAAATACAGGATTTCGCATTGTAAAGGTAAAATTTCAATTACGCATCTTGTTTGCTTGGTACGTGAGTAATGGGAGCAGATGGCAATAAATGGGCTATTGTTGTTGCTTGACTTTTAGTCGTGGTTGTGTACGGCGTATAATTATTGCACTTTTATGAGTTTGTATGTGTGTGTAGTGTGTAGTGTATCAGACAAAATTTATCAACGGGATATACTTAGACCGTGACTACCTTTAACCACCTTTGATGGTTTGTATTCCTTTGATCATTATATCTGTTGATATTTTTATCTGTTGGTGTACAATATAATTTTCGATTGAATAACACTGATTTAAAGCATTCGCAGCGCGAATGAAATTCGGTTAAACCCGGTCAGGTTAACTTTGTTAAGATTTAAGATAACGTTAACTTAACGTTCGTTTAACACCATCTGTTATTTTGACAGAATTTTGTAACATAAACTTTCTTTTTTTTCTTAAATAAAGGCAGAAGAATAAAATAAGGTCGTTAAAATTGATTACGTTAGACAGTTGTAAACATTTTGACACAAGAAACGAATAATGCATTCAATGAGGCATTACTTTGCGGAGGTCCATTACAAACGAACAAAAATATTTACAAGTAGCAAGGTAAATGTTTTTAGTTCAGTTATCCAAATAAACGGGGCAGACGACAAGTGGTCTCATTATTTGGACTACGAACCTAAAAAATTGTTTTCGTCAAATAAAATTTAAATAATCAAAATTGCCACGTTGAAGCTGACTTGAAATATAAGCTTTTAATTTTATACGTAAGTCAACTTTATTGAATTCTAGCTTCCACAGTTAAGCAGCTTAAAAGTTGAAAAGCTACGTTCATTAAAAAGGTTTCTACACTGCCTTAATTTTCTGTGTATAGCACATACATTCGACGTTTACACTATTATAATTGTTACGGTGATGATGACGTGTTTACATAATATTTTAATCGACTTCAAAAAAGAGTAGATCCTCAATTTCTCCGTTTATCAAAGACTATTAAGCTAAAATTTCAGTACGGTCAAATCCAACATTGCCACGCCATGAATAAATACTTTGTCTACAAGCCTTTCATCATACACCACAAACACTACTATATAATATTATACATATTTCGAACTTGCACATGTACGAGTGTTTGTTGCATTATTCATGATATATCCCACGACTGCACACTATAGTTTGTTTCGGATAGTTTATCGACTACACGTCAGAATGTGAGGTTACCGAATTGAATTTCCCAGGTAAAGTTAGATTGCGACGACGCATATATATCGGTTTCGTGCGATCCCAGATAACTAAATGCAACCTTTTTCTATAAAAGTTTTATTATATTATTCTTTAGATCATTCTAAAACAAAGTAAAAGAAGGTAAGTAGGTAATATCTGCTCACGCTTTCTTATTCATAAACGCTCATTAAAATTATTTTAGTTAACACCCGATAGTTTTTATCTGTGGCTTTGAAAGTTGTTCTAATCTGACACAAGCACTAGGTACGATTGTCATAAACGCTCTGTAACTTTTATGAAAAAGGAGGTTAAGTCACTGACTACAAGAATAACGTATGACTTAATTTTAGACCATCTTATTAGTTGATATCAACAATAGGCCGTTGAGTGGACTTCATTTGTATTGTTACAACAATGTTTTGCCAGCTACCTAAATTGCTTTAAAGAACTACAGTTTTGTAATTCTCATCTTGCTGAGCTGTCCCTGTCCCCTTGTGGAACCGGTCTAGCAGCTCTCTGGTATGTTGTGAAAGCCTCACCTCCAAATAATAAGTATTAGGTACATAAATATTTAAAAAAACACGACATGGGAACAAAAATATAAAATGTGTTACAGAAACAACATAATGGTTATAATAATATTTGCTAACGGTAATTGGAACAACGATCTATGTCATAATAAAAATAAAGGCAGCGCAAAACAAACAGAGCCCTTCATTTTCTAATCCTATACATTTGTACAGGGTTTTCTTTTATTATTATGAAACAGTGGAAGAGAATACAGGCAGTACTTAACCAGATTTTCTTTTCGAACAAGATTATTGCGAGGCAAACAAAAAGTGCTTAGATAAAGAACGTTAGCTACTGCTCGAAATAAGAGCCCGGACTTTGCGTATTAAAGCCCTTTTTCAGTACCTACTCTTCTTAAATTGATATTTTATGACAAGCAGTTCAAGAATTATTAAGCTGCTAAATATTTTCAAAACTTTGTTCTTGGGCCGACCGTTACTTCAACCGGTTGGAAACACGAGCAACTTTCTTTGTTTAACCTGATATGTACGAAATATTGTAACCCATAAAAATTTCTTATCAAAAATATTTTTTGTCGCATACCAACATTAACAGAAGCACATAAACATGGTGCTGTTTACGAGCTGTATCATAAACAAAGCGGTGTACTACATAACAATTTCGCCGTAAACAATTATGGGTAAAAAATAAACAGAGTGATATGGGTGTCACGAAACGGGATGCGATGTTAACAAGATTATCCTTACCCACACAGCCTGTGGGCAATGTGAGATGACATGTTTGGCGTAAAGAAAGGACTTTTAATATGACACAAACGACATAACGGACATTTCTAAGAAAATACGGATTTGTTGCCATGTGGGTTATATAATAAAAAGAGTACCATAGAAGACATACTGAGCTTAAATCAAAAAAGTACCATTAGCAAAGGGGTTTTTGCTTCAGTGTCAGTAACGCCAACTTTTACATCGTAAATAACGAAGAAGAGCCCAACGCATTTCAAATTTAAATGTATTATTTACTTTTAGAACCACTATTACATTTATTTGTGGCTAGCTGTCCAGAGCTTTAAAAGCAAAATCTTTTTTCGTTCGTTTTAATATTTTAGTGGAGAGATAGGAAATTTAATTTAGATAATTTTTTGATTAGATTACATAATCAAAACCTGCAACTATTCTCCATTCCAATCCATTAAAACGCCTTTGTAAACAAACCAATTTCATCTAAATTCCCGCAATGTCACTCTTTGTATGCAATAAGCATCACATCCCGCGGAATGTTGAAGGATCATACTTGATATCTCACGAAATTTTATAACATTTATTTTTTGTAGAACACGAGTGGGAGTTGTTTGTTTACAAAAGTGTTCATATGGATTGGAACGGACTATACTACCCGCTACTAACAAAATAAGCGTATAGATTTTGAATGAATCAAAAAACACATTTTTTTTGTTATGATAGAAAGGAGTCTTTAAAAATTTAATTGTATTCATCAAACAATCAAATTAATCACTAAACTACAAACATCGGCAGACATATACAACTAGGTAAAGCGATACTAAAACTAAACACGTACATATACAGTGTTTAAATTTCGGCTTTCCGAGGTAGGTAATAAACAGAGGTATAAACGCAAGAATGGGTAAGCGAGGTAATAAAACGAATACGTTATGGTGTACCACTTAAGGTCTTTGAGAGAATTCTGATGCTTCGTTTAAGCTATAGAGGTGAAGAGAACTTCTATTTAGTTCGGTTATTTTAATAAGCTTAATAACTTTTTACGAAGTTGTTATTTTACACTTAACTTGGGGACCATTCGGGAATACGAGTATTATGTTTCACCTAATGATTTGTTTCCTTAAACATTTCATTATTTTTTATATTTCGCTTGTATCAGTGGTCAAGAATAGCATTTAATATTATTTTGTAATAATGCAATTCTGATTTTGAGTTTTCTAGCTTATAGTACCTACACGTTTGTTGACGCATATCCATGAAAATTTGGTATCGTAATGCATGTCTCTATGTAAAAAATATGAAGTACAAAATGCAGTTATATCTTTTGAAAATTTAAGAATAAGTGATATCGACACGTTTTTGATTCCCCTTACGCTCTCTACGCCCATAATCATGCTAAACTTGGCCTTTACTGTAGGCTCTGTCTACCTCGTACGGGATAAAGACGTGATTTATGTATGTATTTACTACAACATTTTTACTGTGCTTCTACTAAACGTAGCAGAAAATTTAGGGCAAAGACATGCTATAAGGAGATGTTAAATGAAAAATTGGATCTAATTTTCAGGAAGTCATATAAAAAAAACTGTGATCTGCTATAAGTCATGTCGACAGAAGGTCAATATACTGTTTAATGTAGTAAACCTAAATTAAATTAAAACTGTACATTAAAAGTTAAAAAATTAACTAAATACTATGCACAAAATGAACCTAAACCTAGCCTAACTTAAACTACAAATAAAACACCCCTCCTAGGTCACTGTCACTGCTCATTGTACCTAGAAGGCTGGCAATACAGAATAGCTGGGAAAAGATTCAAGAAATAAATTGTCACGTAGCTAATAATTTTATTACAAACACCCTCTTAGTGCTTGCTAAGCTCAGCCTTTTCATTTTAAGAAAAATAACTTTTCTTACAGTCTGAAAATTTCTGTAAGATTTAAAATTTCCCTTTAATCTTAGATTTGAGTACCTTAAGAATACGTTTCATAGGCATTAAAATGGTTATAAAATTAACTTCAATTTGCTTGGCAGGCTGCAAACAGCAGCCCGGAAGTTAATAAAATAAATTATGCTCTCTGCTATCATTTTGAATTAGCTTTTTACAATGGTTTCTTTTGGTAAACACAGAACTGACTGCTGGAGTTCAGTAATGATTTTTTAACAAGACTTATTTAATTTATTAAGGCTTCGATCTACTCGTTCTTCAATCTGTGGTAATTTATAAAAAACAGCGTATTTATATAAACATAGAATTAGATTATGCGTACTAAGTTTTTTTTTGTATTTACGATCCCGCAAAATATTCCCTTTTATTTATCTAGTCCTGTAATGAAAAATACATAGGTAGTTTTACTAAAACTAA
Source organism: Pandemis corylana (assembly GCA_949127965.1). Classification (NCBI taxonomy): domain Eukaryota; kingdom Metazoa; phylum Arthropoda; class Insecta; order Lepidoptera; family Tortricidae; genus Pandemis; species Pandemis corylana. Next base: position 5,313,533 of record OX421866.1, on the reverse strand, counting down.
AAATAAGTCTAAACTTTGCAACTATTAAAAGTGCAAAATGAATCACATTTCTAGTTATTACAACAATTATATTAATTCTTTAACATTAGAAAAAAAAACTGTTTCAATCCCCGCATAATAGTTAAAATGTGGTGATATATTATTTTATGTACTAATCTTAACTTCCTTAAAATGAATCGAACAATTCCAGAACTGAAGTTAGCAACAATTTTATGGCAAATTTAAAAGATTCAGCGAAAAGCCTTTAAGAGGTAAGTTCCCGCGGAATCTAGCAGCTGATGGAATTCACGACAAGCCAAGCCTTTTATTCTCAGTCTCGAGCCTTTCTTTCCATTATTTCAAATGACTATTCCTCGCTTTCGTAATTTTGTTAAAATTTATTAAGATCGTTAACTTCAGTAAAACTACAGTGAAATTGTTGCAAATACTTCACTGATGCCTGAAAATGATGAAAGTTATTATTGACATTACATTATACACAAGATCGACTAGACAAGAAGTAAATTTCTCATTAGTAAAGTATAAATAAATGCGCATTTACGTACACTATTTTAACCTCGTAATCTCTTACGCTTGTTGAGCTCATATTAACTTGACATTCGTTAGAACGAGTATCATCTTTTATTTCCAGAGATTAACCAGAAACAGAGAAAACATGTAGGTATTTAGACACCCAAAAGTTTCAAATATAAAATTGTTGCCCCTTCTGATTTGACAACAGAAGTAAGATAAATTGTACAAAAAAATGTACGAAAAGATTGTCTTCTATCAGTTTATACACAGGCTGTTTTGATTGATTCACGGCTAATGGAATTTTTGATAGTATTCGTCAGTAACTAATGTAATTTTTTTACACTAGGTCTGGACCTACGTAACATTGTTTTCTGTCCAACCCTACTTTTTCATTCTAACAACGTATGACAGCTATATGAAACTACGAATCATGCAAAATATCGCTGTGCTTTTATTTTCATTCTCGCAGTTTTTTATAAAAGCCGGGAGAATAAAGTGTAATGTTGTATGTTGATGCAGTACTTTTGGGTGTGGAACATAAAACATAAGGGTGTTCCCAACGCGTGCACAAACACAGATAAAAAAGATATAGTACTGCTTATTTGCAATTTATTGTAAGCATGCTCATCACATACACAAAAAATGCAGAATAATAATAATGTTATTTTTTTAATATGCTTTTGTGACAGGAGTGAACCACAAGATTGAAAATGCCATGATAATTGTTAATAATAGGTATACCAAATTAATGAAGCAATTGCTGCACTGCAATGGCCGACCCAAGGTCAAACAGGACGCTGAGATTGGGGAAGGAGTAAGATCGATATCGGGTTAAAGAGAAAAAAAGAGAAAAAGCCTTATTTATAGTCTTTCTCAGATGTTAAAAAAACGTTACAAACATCTTGTGAAGACGCCTTCAATAGAACTTGCGAACATTGTAAACAAAATTTGTGTTGAAAATTACAATTTTCATTCCACCTATACTGCTAAATCTACGTGTTATTTAATCAAATCTTGCCACATCATTATCCTGAAGTTCCTAAACCATTGCATACATACATATATCACATCTTTATACCTTACGGGGCAGACAGAGCCTAAGGTAACAAAACCTTAAGGCCACATTTAGCATGATTAAGGGCGTATAGGTGGAAAGGGAAATCAAAATAGTGATGGGTTGCCTAAACCATTACAACACTAAAATAGTGCTATAGTATGGATATTTCATTAAATGGTTTATTTACATTGTTCGCGAGCTCTATTGACGGCTATTTTAGCAAATAAAATGTTTTGCCTGGGTCTGTCAAAAGTAAATGTCGAAGTGACAGAAAAGAACAAGCGCTAAAGTTAACATTAGCTAAACATTAGGCCTTATTCCAGTAATTGTTCTTACCAACGTTATGTTTTAATGAAATAGAAACACAAACAAAATTAAAGCACAATATCCATTTCAGTTCCATTTCAATAAATGGACGACGAAATAATCAATTCAACGTAATATATCAAACCACAATATGATATAATAATAGCTTCGTTCGTTCATACCTCATAACGGATTGCAGCAAGGTAGTAATTTGTATGTAAAAATGTAAATAATGACATGCTTCTGCAGGATTTGACAGCAGTCGTAATTTGCCCGTGCAAACAAGACTGTGTTGTGTACATGACCTAAATAAATCATAGCATAATTTGATATGAAACAGATCTGCTTCGGTACAACTAAAAGCGACAAGCGATTAGTCATCGACGACGTATATTTTGAGTTTTTTCCACTCAAAACAACGACATGCCATTTCATCAATAATTATGAATTAATCTGTCAGTCATTCATCACTATCACAAATATTAGTAAATTTCTGAGTGTCTCATATTTCTAACCTGCTATATAAAAAGTAATGTTTTGTCGGTGTCTAATAAATATAATTGTTAACGTGATCGATAAAGACAAACACCGTGTTAAGTTGACAGAAGCTTAACAAGCGCTTATAAATAAGGCGTTCGATATTTAATGTCCATCATAAAACAAAATGAAAATGGACGTTGAGTCTTAACTGCATCTATAATATCTACCTATATTGTCTATTATTATAACCACCTGGTTCATTAGCTAAAATTTAATGTTCTTGAACCTATTTTTAGTGTAAAATACTTATTGTAAAACATTTAGTACTATCAAATGGTAGTTTCAAAAAGACATGTAAAAGAACCCTTTGCGGCCAATTAGAAAAAAAATTTATATATATTATCATTTTTTTTTATTTTCTTCATAATATATTTTAATATTTTTGTGTCTTTAGCTTTATGTCGACGATCGTTTTGTGAACTGCTTATACTATTAGCTGACAGAATGATTTATGTTTTCGGGAGGGAATCAACATCTACTTATCATGTAAATCAATTCCGTGATGAACTTTGCGCAGTTACTTTTAGAAGCGGGGTATACATGTTCGTGAACTCTCATGCCGTGGGCTACAACTAAGAGAACGATAAATCTGTATTACGGAGCCTGCGACAGAGCCCGCGTGTACATTGCGATCTAAAGACTTTTATCATCCGATACTTCATTTCTTTTGACAGTTGCTTTGCCATAAATAACACGACTCGGTTTACGGCTAACGCGGGGTAATTACATTAACGTTACGGTAAAAAAATAACGATGTTTTTCTGCGCATTAATATACAAAATACACGTGACAGTGTGTGAGCTTATTTGCCAAAGGGCTTGTGTGGTCTGAAGCAAAGACTAGTTGCTCTCAGTTACTCTATAGGTATTTTAGTTTTTTTTTTTACTAGGCAAAAAGCCGAGATGTTAAGACATCGGTTTCTGTATAGTGACCACACTGGCCCGGTCTTCTAACGCGTTCGGGCCACTGACTACTCGATTCACTCGTGAACCCATTTCTTTGACTCAGAGAGAATAGTTGAACGTTTTTTGTTTTGATTCTGATTCAGAAAAACCCAAAAATTCTTCATCTTGGATATAACTTCTAAATTAAATTTTAAATATTATATGTTGGTTATCATAAAATTTCGTTTTCTTGTCTTTCCTGGCGTCTGTTATCGTTAAGCGTCACAAACGCAAATATGCGTTTAAAAGACTGTTAAATTATGATAGCGGCAATCTGGAAAAGTCAAGTAGACGCATATGCGTTAATAGTTGATAAACACATAGTTGTAAAGTAAAACGAATATCAGCCATTGCAAATTTAATGACAACCCTACACCTCGAAGTTAGGTAACTCCGAGACCAATAGAGGAAGGTTTGACGGTCGAACTTTAGTTATAAGCTGTATTACCTACGTTTCTGAGTCAAAATTGCTTTTGTCAGTAGCACTCAATAGTTTCTGTTAACTATAGAACTTGGTAGAAATCTTTGATTGTAACTGTGTACAGTTTTATAGGTACGGAGTAAATCATGGGAATAATACGCGAATTTAAATCATTGGAAAAGAATTTTAGTATTGCATTATCAGGCATCATAGTAATAGCTGCTTTATCCCTTAAGAGGTGGACAAAGCATTAAAATATAAGGGTTCCGTTTTTTCCTTTTGAGGTACGGAACCCTAAAAACAAGAGCTTTAGTCCACGTGTAGCCTGCGTGGTTATGGCCATAGGTGGGATGGAAGAGTGGAAGTTTAAGATCCCGTGAAGCTATTTTTACAGCTTCATGAGACCTTAAAGTTGAAATTTATAAAGAGATACACTCAACATTTAAAATGATCTAAAACAACAATCAGTTTTTGAGCAAAATGATCAAATTGATCGAGTCGTTTTATTCACGAACAAAATTCTGAAACTATAATAGCGATGCATTAAAACTGTTCTACAATATCCTATACCAAAATTAAACTACACACAGTTCAACAATACAAGCCAGAGAGAAAAATACAGGGTGTATTCTAGATGAAAATTGGCACTGTCATAATTTTTCACTCGACACGCGGCAAGCATACTGTACAGCTCGGTGCGGGTTTTTAATTAAAATCTTGCACAGTGCGAACGAACGGGATAATAAATTATCACACCCCAGTTTGCAAGACATTCTATTTACAAGTTTACAATGTTCTAAACAGCATGACGAGTCTACAAGCCGTTAAATTGAAACTTTGTTTGCGTTTTATATTTTGGGTGCTTTGGTTAAGTGACTATTTCTGTATCTGTTATTTGCTGCGGGTACTAAAATGATCGTTAGTGTTGTAATACAATTAAAAGAGAGAATAATGTGCAAAATAATAAATGTTCTTACTCGTTACAGAGGACGCGTATTCAGCGTTTTTTCTTCCTTTTATCACGTGAATCGACGTAAATTTTTAGCCCAATTAAAATTGACGAGAGGCTTAAGGATTTAGCGCCTTTTTGCTGGCTGAAATTTTTAATGACTGTTTTTACATGCATGCATGCATGCGATACAGAGATATTATACAGCAAGAAATAGGCGACTTTATATCAAAACTCTTTTTCAAGCAGCATTTACAGTAGCATTAATTCTTCCATGCTGGTCTGGGGGTAAAAAAAAAACATAGAATTTACCAGTTGCTTCTCTTCCCGCATGGTAAAAGCCCATCGAGGGAATGGGCGAAAGTTTTAGGAATCATGTTACAGGTGACGCAGCTAGCAACCCATCACTATTTTGATTTCCTTTTCCAGCTATACTCCCTTAACCATGGTAAACGTGGCCTTAAGGTTTTGTTACCTTAGGCTCTGTCTACCCCGTAAAGCATAAAGACGTGATATATGTATATATGTAGTATTTACATTAGAAGAAAATAACGCATTGCTTAGTATATCGGCAAGTATTCATAAACTTATTATTTAGTACTCTCTCAAATAGTATATAAATACTAAGCAAGCATTTTCCTTTTGCAGCGCAGTCCGGTAATATCCGCTGGCAACACTATTAATCAATGCTTCCTCGCGCAAATAGCATTAATTAGAAATGGATCGCGAATGTCATTCCAGCTTTTAAGTCAATCGGTGAAAGATAGACGAGAAACGGGGATAGGATAAAGGTTATTTCAGGAGCTTACCTGCAATTACCTGCTACGAATCTAGCGTTAATTTTCGGAGTAAATGTTTAAAAGAGGGATAAAAATGGCGACGATAAAAACGTACCATGAAGCTATTAAGCACGAAAACATTTTCAGAGTTAGCGCGCTTCAGATAACAAACTTTACACAATATATATACTTATTATAAGTTTAACGTTGCTGACTGATAGACAGACAATGCACCACTAAACCACTAGCTACGGACTTTAAATTTGACAAAAATATTTCTTGAGTATCATAGGGGTGCGCAAAGAAGGGATTTTTTGAAATTCCGGCGGGATAGGGAATAAATGGGATTCATCTGTTAGCTGTAAAGATCTCCGTAATTATAAATAATAAAAATACGGCATGCAAGTAGGAAGTCTTAATTGCTAAAAAAAATATTTGAAAATTTTCCGAAAATTATTTGGAAAAACTCCGAAAATCATTGGGCAAATTTCCGGAATTCCCGCTGGACTAGCTTGCGCGGACGGAGTCGCTGAAAATTCTTGTTTTTGTATAATCGCATCCTTTTAGTGCTACCAACTTAATACTTGAAAATTGAACAGCATGTCTATCTTAGACATTTCCTACGGGATGTAGAATACGAGCTTCCGATTGTTGAGGGTAATTACGGTCTACAACTCGCAGAAAATAATGTCTATCTAATATACCTAATTAACCGTAAATCGTTTGAAACTATTAACATATTTTAACCATAACCATTTACAAGACTTAGTTCGTCTCTTCATATTTACATGCGCATTGAGACCATACCTCTACCTACTTATTTCGCAGTACAAAGCATTTTTGAGGATAGGTAATGATGATGGTCGCGCTCTCGGCTAAGAAATATGACACACGAACAAGATAACCAAGCGTGTCGGATTGCATGAAAAACATATATATTTCACACAGGCTTGGTTATCTTGCACGTGAGTAGCGGAGTAGCAAGGTAAAGATATTTTTGTTCATTGAAATGGACCTCCGCAAAGTAACGCCTGATTCAATAAAATAGTAATTGGTCACTATGGTATTTAGTGTTTGATTGTGTGCCTGTTTCAAATTTGTATGACAGTTATGTTATAGTATTAATTTGTACGAACGTCACAAAATTAGACAAGATAAGAGATACATCGATGCTGTGCGTGTACTTGGGACAGCCGAATTTGAAAATCGGCAGAACAAATTGTATTTTATTGAATCAGGCGTTACTTTGCGGAGGTCCATTTCAACGTACAAAAAATTTACCTTGCTACTCCGCTACTCACAGCTGAGTAGCAAGGTAATTTTTTTGTTCGTTAGAACAAATTGTGTATGTAACACGTTTTAGATGAGCCATAACACAAACTGCATCGGCAATTTATCGTAAAAAGGCGCTATAAAAGAGACAATGCCACTATGTTGGCTTACTATAGAATGGGCCGCCCGAGACTGGCGGGCTGGTAGTAAATTAAACCGATATCTTGCAACTAACTTGCTATGACGTAACACTCACACTGTGGACTAAAGTGACTAAACCAGTTATAATATTAACATTCTACTTCTCTGATTACTAGGTATATTTATATAACATTTATTTGGAAGACCAAATTATGTATAAGGAGAACTGCATGTCAAAAGTTGTGTGTATCAAAGCTTTCAATGCGGACCGTTTTAACTACGATATCATTCTTTTCGAAATCATCTAAGTATGCACCAATCACTACATAGTATAAAACAAAGTCGCTTTCTCTGTCCCTATATCCCTATGTATGCTTATATCTTCAAAACTACGCAACGGATTTTGATGCGATTTTTTTAATAGATAGAGTGATTCAAGAGGAAGGTTTTTATGTATAATTCTACGCAGACGACGTCGTGGGCAGAAGCTAGTACACACATATATTGGTAATATGTACAAGTCAATCAATAAATGAAGGCATTAGGGAAAGGACGTGTGTCCCGGTAGTCAGTCGTCAGTAAGCTAGAACACGGTGTTTTTTACTGATTTTCATCACGTAATAACTTACAATCGACCGACAGCCTGAATTTTATTATGTTATTATAGAGGAACCAATAAAATATACTCGTTGTTAGCATAGGGGGATACATAAACGTGATATAGTTTACGATTATAGCTCACGCCCCTTCCGCGGCCGCGTGACGGGACTTCTTCGCTTAGGTATACGTGATTTTATTTGTATTTGGAGCAAAACGTAGCGACGTTAAACCACGCATTTTTGTTTTTCTGTTCCCGTACGTCAAGGTTCTTTATCTCAATTTTTCATTTCAAAAATCACCCATTTGATGCCGTTGATGATAAATAAAGCAATGTTCGTCAATTACATTACTCCATTATTCCATGCTGGTCAGGGAGCAAAGAAAAAACATGGAATGTACCAGTTGCTTCTCTTCCCACGCAGATGGTAAAGGCCCATCGAGTGAATGGGCGACAATCACAGGAATCATGTTATAGTTTATCCGGCTAGCAACCCATCACTATTTTGATTCCATTTTTTGCCATCTATACGCACACAATTTTGCTAATCGTGGCCTGTAGGTCTTGCCACCTTAGGCTCTGTCTACCCCGTGAGAGATAAAGACGTGATTTGTGTATGTATTCTCAATAACATTGAAAAAATCTTTAAAAATGTTTAGGAAGGGTTTTTTAAACTAACCTAATTGTATGTAATGTATTACGGATCAATTTGAAGACAGCGTATTTATTACAAAAAATCGACTAATTATTACTACTACTCGGATAGCATGATTATGAACGTATAAGGTGGAAACAGGAATCTAAATAGTGATGGGTTGCTAGCCGCATCGCCTATACATGATTCTTAAGATTTTCGCCCATTCCCTCGATAGCCTTTTACCATCTGCGCGAGAAGAGAATCAACTGGTGCATTCTATATTAAACCAGCGTGCAAGCAACTCTTATAATGCGAGCACTAAATGCATACGTCGTCCTCGTTTAAGTCGCGGTTAAATATAAATTACTGTTAGCAAGCGTCTGCGAGCGTTGCATCTACGCCCGCCATTTTACTTTACCAAGTTTAACCTCACTCAAAAACTGTAATCTCTTAAGTACTCTTACTTTTAATGAGAAACGTTTGAAGTACTGCCTGCTTTGTAGATACTTTGAAGCTTATTGCTAAGCAATTGATATATATCTCGGAAAGTTTAGATACTGTACCGTGGGTTGAGCCGACGCGAAATATTATTTGAGCTAAAAGGAGAGTTGGTAAGCTCAGTTATTAATCAAATAACGTACATAGAAGTGGCTGAACGTAGGAAAGAGTCAAACATTAAGTAAAAATAAAAGTGTCTTGAACTACGTTGAAAGTATTTTTTTTCAAATTGATCATTTGAAGCAAGTGGAATAAAGTAGTCTCTGCCTACCCCTGTGGGAAATAGGCGTGACGGTATGTAGGTATGTATGATCATTTTAATACAAATATAATAAAACTTAAACGTGTAGGTACGTGTTACCTTGGGCTCTGTCTATCCCGCAAGGGATAAAGACGTGATTTGTGTATGTATTAAACGTGTGAAATAGCTTTAGCACCATGGCCAAGGATGTTGTTCCTGTTTACAATATTTTTTGTAGTTACATTATCACACAAACGAAAGAATTTTCTGGTTTTGACACCGTGATAGTTATAACAAAAAAAACGTAATAGCCTTTGATCCTGGATTCAAACTTCTGAGTTTTATTTTTCGGAATTTATATTCTGCAACGTTTCATTCAGAATTCATTATGAGCTTGTCGGCGAAGGAAAACATCGTAGAGAACCAGCGATGTACAGTGGCGTCTGTGAAGTTTTCTATCCGCACGGGCCTGGCATGAGAATTACAGCCCAAACCCTCTCATTCTAGGAGGTCTGTGCGCATCGGTATGATGATGAAGGCAATGAACCGTACCAAATGAATGCCCCCAATTATTTCTGACAAACAGAATGTTTACAAAATTCACGGCGAGAACCCTTCCGCCACGCACGTTAAAATATGCTTTGAAATCGGTCAGCCAATGACCCATATACCCGTACCGGTTATTTGTTATACCGACCTTCCTGATGACCTCGAGCGTGCTTTAAATTATTAAATGGTGCTTGAAAAGTAAAATATCTAGGGTAATGTCGTGATTTGTGTTTGCTTTAGAAAATACATTTATTTAAGTAAGCTTTGTACAAAGAAAGCTAGTTTTCATAAGTTTTGATTAGCACGTTCACTGGTTGTATCGACTTAAAATTTGGTCGTTGTAAACCTTCGCTGCGGCATAGGGTCGATCGACCCCCACACGAGTATTGTTAATTACAAGTTAACTTAATTGCCGCAGCAAAGGTTGAGTTCAAAACTAATTAGTTATATAAGACACTGGTATATAATGTACAGATAATAGACAGTAGATAATTATGCTTATGCGTATGCGTGTATAGGTACATTGTATTATTCGTCCTTTAACATAATGATTACGTTATTCGATTGACAACCTACGAGTACAGATTCAAGTTCATAATTTCCCAAATATATAAAAATAATTGTCTATTTAAGGTCGAGCTTAAAAAATATATTTTTTTAGAAACCTACGTAAGTAGGTACGTCTCTGAACTATCTTTACGCTAACATAATAACGGTGTGACAATTCTTTACTGTTATCCAAGAAGGGGTTGAAAAATGACCAGTTGAGATATGCTATCACCTCCCTGGGGTGAGAGTATAATAATGAATATTATGTGAAAAAGATTCGAACAATTTTATCCTGGAGCTAGTATGCGATAAATTTTAGTCGCCTTGATTCAAAATAGCCTCTTTGGGTATTAATAATAAAGTTCAGTTCGAACTTAAGCTTTTTTGACGTCAAACTTTAAAAGCGTCCATAACTCACGCTATTGAAGTAGAAAATTACGAAATTTTAAATTAAATGAGATAGTAAAGGAGAAATGTGCTAAGTGAAAACTGTACCGACTATTAACGAGCGGCAAATAATGAAATTTCTGAAAATTTTACCGTGAGATGAAAATTTTAGAGGACTATTAAAATATGCTATTCGTTTGGATTAGTGTCATTAAAAGCTACCTGGAGTTATTAAGATTTAGTTAAAATATTATATGAAGTACACCTTCAAAGTGTGTAATTATACAACATTTTTTTTTCGTTATTTATCCAACTATGCACAAATCTTTCAATGATACCGTCTACTCAAATTGTGTAGTAACACAACGACAACGTCAGTTTTAAAATTTGTTACGTAAGCACTTCACTTCAAACGTAAACTCGATCAAGGAATTCCCTATACCGTGCTAAGATTCAATACGTCACTTAATAAGGCCTAAGACATCAAAGACTTTTCATTTTCCTTCAAGAAAATACGACCATTACACTAGGCCACCATTAATTTGGCCTGGTTCTTTACGAGCTGCCCAAAAAAATGGTAAATCACTTGCTTGCTTGGCTATAATACCTACGTACGCTTAGATTTTATTTTTGTTAGCTCAACATGCTTTAGGCGTGTGGAAGTCTGCTACACTCATAAGTGCTCCTTTAGTTTCATAACTTAACAGTCTTTTCTATCATTTTGTGTTTACCGACACAGACAAAACATTATTTAACTAGAAAAGATAAAAGTATTTGAATAAAGCGGTACCTAATTCTGCATTGCTCTGCAGCTTTGCTTGAATTTTAAATCCGGTTCGTCTCGCTTGTAACACCACCTGCGTCCAACGCGAAATAGTCATCTCTTGTATTCTCGTGAATTTGTCTTTTATGTACAATATTCTGACACATTATTATTGAAACACGACATTGTGTAGATTAAGTGGTTTCCTTGTAGTGTATCTAGTCTCTACGGCGTGGTAGCTTTAAGATCGCGGGTTTTAGTAAATACAGCTTCAGTTGATTGATGAAGCACAATCTTGCTACTATATTTTAAGTTGCAAAAATACGACTAAAACTAATGTTTTTGAAACTTGCCCCTTTCGTTCAGTGTCACTTTTGAAGTTGAAGTTTTAAAATTGAAGCAGTTTCTATCCTACGGAATTTTTAGATTCTGAATTTGACAATATTGTTAGTACAATTAGAAAGGATAACAGTTTTAAATGATAAACGGTTAAATTTACATGATATTCTACGGGACTCAGGCATGCTACTGCGTTAAAACGACGGAAATTCATAAAAGGTGATCAAAGTGTTTCTCCAATATGTAACTAAAACAGTTATTTAAATTTATCTACTAAAAAGGCGTATTAATTTAATATAAATTAGCCAGCTCCTTTTGTTTTGGAAAACGCAAAAATTTTCAGCATCATTTAGCGAGTATGTATCAAACAGGGAGTATTCTTTTTGTAAATTCAAACCCTTAAAGGGATCAAAGGGGCAATTTGGCATCCGGGGTTGCGGAGTGGAAATTTAATAGGGCGATGATGCCTTCTCAACGGAAGTGGAGAGTTGTAACGCAATCACGTCCTAGTAATGGTTTTAATTACATTAATCGGCACAAACGGCGGTTTTAAAGTGTATTCACAGCCGTAAAGATTCCTAAGTTCCCGGTTCCACGTGTGTGAACCCTTCATATTATTGCATTGTCATCATTATGTTGAGGACGTCCTCTGTTGAACAAAAGCCTCCCCTTTAGAATGCCACAGTGCAAGATTACGTGTCACCTACATCCACTGGTTTCCGACATTCCTGCAATGTCGTCAGTCCACCTAGTGGGAGGACTCATCGGTTTTATGTAGGTATATTAAATTTCAAGGCAACCAAATCAGTACAAGTATGTAATTAGGTCAAAAAATATACAAGACTTTATTACACATTTTTTTGTTTTTCAGGCAGTTAGATTCAACGGGAAACTATTTAATAAGAGTGATAAAAAAGCAACCACTCTATCTCTCTTGTTTAAAAATGTTACAAACCTGTAATGAGCGATGTAAGATTGCTCTATCTCTAGCCAAGGACGGCCATACAGATAGACGAATGTTAAGTTATCATAAGTTTTAAGTGTTTAAGAATTAGTTATTTAGTATAATTATTCGCAGAACTACTACAAGTAGCAACGCAAAAGAAGCCACTAGTAGGTACTTATTAGTTGTAAACTGCAGTAAACTTGATTCGTGCAAAACTGTGGACGGATAAGTGGTTGTAAACAAGCGTATTTCATTTAGTATTTTATTCGATATCTCTGAAAAATCTATACATCACGATTCTCGTAGCAACATTCACATCGATCGCTCCTTGGCGTATCGTGTGCTCTTTAAAGTTACCTTGGGCGTGATTGGACCCATTCAGTTGATGTGCATGTTGAGAACGTAAGTAGTATATATGTATACTCAAAATGTGCTGAGTCGGCACATGTCGTGTGAATGCACTAATCCGGAGCTCTGAAACTGGGGGCCAATTTGGACTGCATTTTCAGCACGATTTCACCTTTTTACGACGATTGTGCAAAATTATAAGTCTGTACACAATTCACAATCTAGCAAGCCGATTATCTTAGAGTGGATTCTAGCGGCGCACTATAAAACTAATACGCAGTCCGTCAGAGTTTGTCTAGCTGTCCCACACACTGTTATGGGTTTGATAAGAGCTCACGAACTGTAACTACTTACGTAAAAATAGGCTGTTTTATATTAAAACATTTCTGAACATTCGCACCTAGTTTTTTTTTAGATTGCGATATAAAATAATAATAACAGACTATGGCTATAACAATATACTGAAATTAAAATAAAATGACATTTTCAGAGCAAAGAACGAACAAAATTTTAACGTAGCGTGTTATTATAACGTGTCCAAGATAATTACTTCACAAAAACCTTCAAATAACAGTTTTCAGTGACGCATTTTGCGACACTAATTACAGGTATGCCATTGGTTAGTTTCAAAACAATGAAATAAACTTAGGTACCTTTTAAATAAGATTTCGCAAGAAACGAATCTCAATTTTTTTCAACAAAAATATGTAGCAGATAGATTCAGAATACCAACTTAAAGGTTGATTCTAAATTCAGCTACCAATGATTGGAAATGTGATTTTCGGGATTAACCTTTTTAGATTCAGATAAATACCTACGGTTGTAAATGGGAGATCTTGGAATATTACCAAGAGCGAAAACTCTATTCCGATTTAATACGACATAATATTACTTGACCCCTCTTCATTGCTTTAGTTTTCGTAACTTCTACTTGATATACCCTATCCTACATTCTTTCAAATACTTTGGATCTCGACTTATTCCTGCTGTTTTATATTCATATCGTTCTTGCCACGTTTTAAACCAGCTTATTACTGTTTTTATTCACATCGCAGCATCACATGGTATTTCTAGTTCTCTGAATAAAGTTATACAAGGTAAAGCTGAAACTAATTTCGTCCAAGCGAATGCATACGCAATAAAGACCTTTGTTTTCGTTTTAAACACGAAACCCAAATTACTTAGCGGATTGCAACTTGCAATGGCTGTACCGTGGTGAAAATTTAACTAACTTGTGTATCTCCGTGTGATACAAAGTGTAATTTACCGAGGTATACTGTAGCGCTTTCTGTACGAGTAACAACTACAAATAAAAAGGTTTAACTCACAATAAAATTATAATTATAAATGGGGAGGATACGACGAAGATGGGCGAAGATTTTAGAAATCATGTTTAATAGGCGATGCGGCTAGTAACCCATCACTATTTTGATGCATTTCCACCTTATCATCATCATGCTAAACGTGGCCTTAAGGTGTTGCTACCTGAGGCCCTCTCTACCCCGTAAGGGATAAAGACGTGATATATGTATGTATGTAATGATCCGACTAAGAAGTTTCGACCTTTTTGCTTCGATTTTCGAATCACTAGAGTGCTAGTATAAATAAATAAATATCTTGGGACAATTGCCACCAATTGAACTAGTCCCGAACTTAGCAAAGGTTGCAATATGGGCACCAGGCCACGGATAAACATACTTAAGTAGATGAATGATCTAATCTGGGACCTCAAGATTCATAGTCAGGTTCTCTAAGCACCACGCTATCGTCAAGGTAGTATGGTGTAGGGCACAAATTACTATAACTCTATTGGTTGATTCCCTTATGTAATTCAGCGATATAATCGTGGCAACGTTAGTCGTTAAAAGCAAGTAACACACTTTATATAACCTTAATGTAAAAGATTTTAACACCAGAGTCGGGTAAACGACGCAATTCCAAGCAGAAATGAGATTTTTACTACACCACACAAACACTGAGATCATGTTACTATGTTGAATGCTTATTATTCTTGCAGCTGAAGTTCTTAACTCTAGAGCAAGATAAACAGTGAATGTCTTTAACTGCATGAGGGTAGTTTTTCAAGTGAACTTACCTTGTACAATAATTTTGAATTTCGAGCAAGTTTAAGTCAGAAATACATTATTTTTGCATAGTTAAAATGAAGCTGACCTAGGTAAAGTTGGTGAACACTAAGTACATTACGGTCTGAGTGTTAACTTATGCACAAAGTTAATGGATCTGGATAACTTCTAAACTTGGTATAAAATCGTTCGGTGAAGCTAAAACTATTGAACCATTTTTATAGACGATAAAGATAAAGACGCAGTTCTATACATAGCAACCATAGAGTAGAACCGTTATACGTTCTTCAATTGCTATAATATGTGTCAAATTTCTGCGGTAGGGTTGGGTGAGGATCGAGCCCTGAAAAGGGAGTTCCTACTTGGGCCGGCCGAATGGACGTAGACCAGTTGGCCGTCCTAGGTATCGCTGGAGCGACAAGGTTCAGAGGAACCTTTCGAATCTCGGGGCCGATGGTTGGCGAGAACTGGTTCAGAATCGCAAGGCATGGAGGAGTCTGGCGTTGGATACCAAGATCAACTCCGGGTCACTGCGCCTAGCCAGTAAGTAAGTAAATTTCTGCGATAGTTACTAAACTTTGATTGGTTGTCAAACATGCAACTAGAGTTAGGTTTACTTTAGTCATTGCATGACATAGCAAATTATTATCATACTTCTCATCCATGCTGGTCTAGTAGTAAGGAAAATGCATAGAATGTACCAGTTGCTTCTCTTCCCGCGCAGATGGTAAAAGTCCATCGAGGGAATGGGCATAGGATTGTTTTAGGCGATGCGGCTAGCGACCCATCACTATTTTGATTCCCCCTTCCACCTATACGCCCACAACCATGCTAAATGTGGCCTTTAGGTCTTGTTACCTCGGGCTCTGTCTACCCCGTAAAGGATAAAGACGTGATTTATGTGTGTGTGTATAATTCTCATAACTAAAGCGGCATTGTCATATAAGGGATAAAGGAATAATCAAGGGAATAATTGAGAAAAAAGTAGTGCCAGTACGGAATTAGTGGTTAAGTATTTTTTTTGTACGCCACCTGGCAAAACATACATGGTCTACTGCAAATGTGTCTTGTTTTATATCTGTTTTTGTACCTATATTTACAAATTAATAAATGATTGATTGATTGATTGATTGATTGATTCATTGTTTGTTCCATAACCGCTCTCTTCATTCAAATAACAAGTAAAAACGCAACTGTTGCGCAAGTTGCACAAGGGCATCAAAATAACTACCACAATTTCAAGAACTGCAAAATCTCGGCTACACCCAAGCGTGGCTATCTCGGACCATTAGCTTCCGAATGTCCAGTTAAAGCTTGATTATCGCTGTGGTCGTCCACAGTTTGTAATTTAGAGACACAGGCGAGGAAAATGTTAGCTTTAACCCCTGCTTGGTTCTGTAAAAGAAGGACCTAGTTATAAATGGTTCGTGAATTACGCCTGGTCAGTCCTCAGGTCAGGCTTAATTGTAGTAGACTTCGTCTGCGGGAAATTTGTTTATGCAATTTTCCGGGATGAAACTATCATTATGTCTTAGGATCTCAAGGTATCTCCATACCAAATTTTATCACGATCGAGTAGTTAATGCATGACAGCGCATTTACAACTTTTAATAACAGCCTTAGGATGAGTTAGTTTTTGTTTCATACATACATACAAGTCGTATTACATTACAGGGTACACAGAATCTACGGTAACAAGACCTAAAGGCCACGTTTAGCATGATTGTGGGCGTATAGGTGAAAAGGGGAATCAAAATAGTGATGGGTTGCTAGCCGCATCGCCTATAACATGATTTCGGCTATTCCCAAACTGAAATGGCTTACTCATGAATAAAAGTTGAGAATTGCTCGAAATATTTTGGACTATTTGTAGTCCTACTTTGCTCCGGGCATTTGCCTCGGCAACAGAAACACAAATACAGTGCTGCAGTGGTCCTTGAAACGTAATTAATCCATTTTTGGTCCCCATGTCAGAATCACTACGCGAAAATCGGCGGCGCCACTAGCGAAACAAAACGGCAATAAACAGTTGCATAGTACAGGCGTAATGCATAAAGTTTTTCCATGACATTTCGTTGAATTTTATCCGGTTTTCAACTATAGTGTCAAGTATCGTGGAAAATCATTTTGCACTAGATCTGTATTCAATATTTTAACGCAAACGTTCGAGACGCATTTTGTAGCCGAAAACTTACACTAACTGTACAGTGTGGCTAGACAAAGTTACTTTTGATAGTCGATAACGCTAAGAGAATAGAATGTAGAGTCAGCGTCTTACAGTTTGAAGCATCCATGTTGGCCAAAAAGTTCGGCACGCCATACCGGTACCGAACTATTTGGCCAACATGGAAGCTTCAAACTATATGACGCTTACTGTAAGAGATTGACTTAAACCTACGAAAAACTAAGTGATCTATTTTTTTTTTATATGAGAGGGGGCAAACGAGCAAACGGGTCACCTGATGGAAAGCAATCACCATCGCCCAGGGACACCTGCAAGACCTGAGGAATCACAAGTGCGTTGCCGGCCCTTTGAGGAACAGGAAGGCTCGCTTTTTAAAGATCCCTAAATTGTACCGCTCAGGGAATGCTGCAGCAGGAAGTTGGTTCCAGATCTTTACCGTTCGAGGAAAGGAATTGAATTGAAATCTATCGGAAAAACAGTACAGTGTCGACATCGATCATACGCTGCGGAGCATAGGTACTTGTTTAACCACGCTGCACTGCCAGCACAGAGCTGTCGCGCGCTATAGACTATCCGTCCTTTTTTATTGTTCATTTTAGAAAGAGACGAGCTAGTCGTGTTGGTATTTAAGTGCGTATGAAGTGGCAACAGCGACACCGAGTGACACAATACGTTCATTGCCTTGAAAATCCAGTACTAGCTCTCGTAACACAATCAGCAGGCACTCTGTTCACTTAAAATATACGTTTCTAGCTGACGTTAGCGGCGCTAGTCGCGGCAGAGTGAATTATTCCCTGAATAATTATAATTAAGGCGGTGTTTGTGTTAAATTTTCCGAGTATTTTCGTACAACGATCCTCATGACTTTAATTTAGCCAGCATTGTTCTCTTGAATGTGAATTTTTAAAACGTAATTAGCAGATATTATTTATTTTGCGACGGATGAGAAGGATGTCTAAATAAACATGATTAACGGAGATTGTGTTTATTTAATTTATTTTTAACAGACTTCAAAAAAAGGAACTTTCTTCGCCCCATACCGCAGGTACCGACCGATATTCTCGAATTACCAAGCCCATGAACATTTAGGTACTAATTACATTAGACATCAAATTAGTTTAGCACAGTTATTAAACTTTAAGTCACCTGTAGCTTTCAATAAATTACCCAATAATATTGTTTATCTTACCAAAATTAGTAATCTGAATTACATTTTAATTATTTAGATTTCATAGATTGCTTTAAAATAATTTTGCCAGCGCCAAAAAACTTAACTTGTTTCGTTTAAGAATGTCACTAAGTAGTTTCACACAAGTCTCATAGCGTGTATTAAAAGTGATCTGTAGGCTTATTACCTAACTCGCTCGCAATCGCCGTCATGTTCATTTTGACAGTTCATTATATGGGCTGACAATTGGCATCGGAATCAGCAAGCTGTCACATACATACAAGAACTGTCAAAATGAACACGATGGCTATTGCGAGCGAGTTAGGTAATAAGCCTACCAGTCTGTGTTTCTCAAACTTACATCGGTATACATAATTGTATCGCTTTATCTAGTATCACCAACATTTACCAACTACAACATATTTTTAAGCTAAAGGTCATATTTTCCATAACATTTAAAAATGACGACCCCAGCAAAAAAAGTTACATAATGTTATACTCAATCGGCTTGAATTTTGGAGCCGTTCGTGACAAAATGTCTCGCTTCCCGCTTTTCACACTCCACTGATAGAACGGAAATATTTATAGGAATTTCTGCCGAAAGGCCGTGATTTTGAATGCTAAGTTAAGGAATAAAGCGGTATTAATGAAATTTGGCGCGGCTGCGGAATTCGACAATAATGCGAGTTTTATCATTTATCTTGCATCGTTTTTGGGTGTGAATGTGAAGGCATTTTAAAAGTATAGGAATTTCATACAATATTACCAAGACTACCATTTGTAACAATAATTAAATTTACTTTTTTGTATGTATGGACTCTCAATCTGAGTGAACCCTGCATCCAGCACTGCAGTGGGACATAGGTACATACGCTGTATCATCTCCATGGATAAGATTAAAGTCTTTAAATTTATTAATGGCATCTCTTGCAGTTAACTTAAAAGCAAATGAAGCTAATGAATGTTAGTGGAGGTCTACTGTTATCATAATAACTGATCTAATCTTATTTGAATTGGTATACACGAATGAAGTATTTTTTTCATCTTCAACGTTTTATACCAACCGATGGCAATCGTTAAAATAATGAAATTGCACTTTGGCTTTATCTAACACACTACTTTGCATGCCTGGGGTGTCCAGACTACCATTATAAAGTAAAATTTTCCCAGGAAAACTTTCAAGTAAAAGTAACAGTAAAGTGTAACGGCGAGCTGTTAGAAGTTTTCCATTTAGTTCCCACGGAGAGCGCGAGCCACAAGTGCAGCTTTGCATTTGTGTAAAATATGCGTTGCGTCAAAATCTGAATTTCTATCTACACTGTCTGTGTCACTCGCACGTAGCTATCTGTCTCGCACAACTGTCATGTGATACCGTAAAAGAGCCTCGTCCAGGAAGGTTTTTGGTTACTGTAACCTGCAACAGTTACGATTACAGCTCGCAGATAAGTACGTACCCGGCTCAGGCGGAGTGATTACTTCACGAACTATATTCGGAGTAGAATCAGCCCCTTGGCATGTCGATCACTTACAACTGTCGAGCTGAGTTTATACCTCGTACTCCGTCTTTAAAGTTCCATTGTGTGGCTTTGAGAGATAATAACAATTTGCACCCGTTAAATAAACTCTCGTTAAATGAACTTAGGAGGACAGCTGGCAGTGGCTGGATGAGGGAAGCCCAGGATCGCGAAAGTTGGCGCAATATGAAGGAGGCCTACGTCCAGCAGTGGACGGACAATGGCTGTAGATAGAAATAAACTCTCAAGTGCAAGCGTTCATTAGCCGTGTGAGCTTAGCATGCAAAGTTAGATACCCTGATATCATTCCGTTTAGCTTCAAAGTCAGATCAGGATCTTTATCAGTTATGTTTGTTTGCGGCTATGTAATTCTAAGTTTAATATAAATTTAAATGGCGTTCTTTAAAACCAAAACGTGTGTAACTTCCCGTGAAAAGAAGCTCTAGGTTATATCATCATTCGTTATTAGTTATTTCGATAAAAATTTCCTTTAATTATATAGCTTGTGACTGAATATTTAATACATGTTTTACTTAATCTGTGTTAATGTTACCGTACGTAGCTGAAAATAATTGTTTTTGCTTTTTGTTTTTAGTAGGCGCAAATCAAAATGCTACAACGGCTGTAACTACAACAACGTAGTAGATTTTATACTGTGCATATAGCTGCCGTGCATTTGTGTCATATATTATTTCTGAATCAGCCATCCTAATGATAGTTTAATCGACCAAACGATGCTACGATTTTCGACGTCTTGGTTGCCAAACGCACCGTCATACAGGCAGATACCACGTAGGTACTATCGAACAAACAGAGTCCTATACACTGTTTCGTTTCGCTGCCGCCGGGGTGAGCGCTCCAAGAGGAAGGACTGCGAACTAGCCCGAAACATGTCGAGCATCACTCGATGAGTTATCCGTTTGTATAATTATGATCGTGTCTTACGGTAATTTCTAATCCTTCCATGCTGGTCTGGGAGCAAACAAAAAACATAGAATGTACCAGTTGCTTCTCTTCCCGCGCATATGCTAAAAGCCCATCGAGGGAATGGGCATAGGAATCATGTTATAGGTGACGCGGCTAGCAACCCATTACTATATTGACTCCCCTTTCCGCCTATACGCCCACAACCATGCTAAACGTGGTCTTGTTACTGTTGTTAGGGTAAAGACGTGATTTATGTATTACTATGTATGTATGTGTGTATATTGATTCGTATTTCAACCTATAAAGTAGATATAATAATAATAATAAATCCATTTATTTCGTGTAACTAAGTGACACATATGTTGTTAGTACTACTTACACTAAGGGGTTAGTTACAATTAAATACACATAACACATACAATAAACGTAAAATGGGGGCACATACAATATTACCACATTATTACACTGGTGGGCGCATGTAGTTCCCCACAATGTGTCATATAGGCACAATCCATCCTGGCCAGCTGGCTGGCTGGCTAGATATAGCTATGTAGAATAGCGACAATCACACTCCCGGACCCATACATCGTGGCTTTATGTAAATGTAATCCAATTTCAAAGTCACATAGGAGATACATTGTATCTGATGTAATAGCGTTATAAAAATAACATTGTAACAGTCGCAAGCGAAGTGGCTCTTTACAACTCGTGGTACGGAACTTGCATATTAAGATGATATTATTATTTTATGGCAACAATAATAATGTGCGCTAACATAAAAGAATGTATCGCTGTTGGTTTGCGCTTAAGCTTTTATGATTATGACTTTCGGCTTCGGCTGTTACATGGTGATTTTTGCTGGCGAAGTGAATTGCGCCAGATAACTGAATTCTAGAGATTTCTTTACTTTGTAGGAACTTAACAGAAGTCTATGACTTACTCGTAAGTGTGGTAGGTAACTTTTAAAACATTATTCGATGTAATAACTCATGATTATTGTAGCTGATAACAAAAGATGACTCCGAACCAACGGCGACTTTAAAAATTATCATGTCAACAACTAGGAACAAACTATCAATTAAATTATACAATTTATAAAAGTCACCCCGTTTTGACGACGTGATATCCTGGAGGTTTGTGACCCTGACTATCAAGCTAGAGGTCCCGGGTTCTAATCCCGGTTTCGTGCCCGAGTCATGGATGTTGTATGTATTTATCTATATTATATAAGTATGTTTGTCCGTTGCCATAGTACAAGCTTTGCTTAGTTTGGGACTGGATCAATTGGTGTAATTTGTCCTATGATAATTATTATTATTCATTTAAAGAAATTTTCCATACTTTTTAAATAACAAGTGATCGTTTTATCCGTTGTTTACACTTCGAAACCAAACCGATATATTGTGCCGAATCTCGTAAATGTCACTTTTATTATAAGCAAAGGAAATCAAAATTTGATTCAATTACCTAAAGTATTACAAAAAGCATTACAGTATTAATAAATAAACATCTCAATCATAAAATACTGAAAGAATAATAAATATAGAAGCTTTAAGATTTATTTCAGTAAAACAATTTGAATCCCAAATTCCGAGACGTAATGACAAACACGTTTCGACTTTTGAAGGAACTTTATGCTTCGCAAATGATCAGTGGGATGCTGAGACTGAGGTGTGATCATGCCGTTTACTCCAAAATAACATGTGTCACAAATTCACGTTTGCCCTGTCTGTTTACTTTCCAAGTTAGGCACCCATGTAAGAAGATTTCCTAACTTAATTTCCACATGTGACGTGCTACTTCGGCAATTTTCGAGACTTATTCGAAGAGATTTATTCAAGCCCTATATATGTAAATGGTGTCTACGTTCGTCTAGATAGGGTATTGACCTTGGCCACTCAGCATGATTCGGGCAATGTAGCTTATCATTTATGGCTCCTACTTTTTCTTTTCTCTATAATAAATTAGACCTCACATATCCTTCCTTTGGAAACCCGTTTTACGCATGAGATAAATTGCAAAGCGATATTGTAACATTACTGAGGGAGCACAGAGGAAACCAAAGTTGCTGATGGGAATTAGTGTAATTACAAATGCGAAGGAAATAATAGTTAGCTACACATTTATTTTATCAAATCAGTGTGTAATAATGCTGCAACTTAGACGTCAAATTTGTGATAATAATGTATATGACTACCATGTTAGTGTACTAAAATAACGACACGTAAGTTATTATAAAGATTACTTTAAGTAGTTCTCAAATCGATTGTAGTTTTTAATTTTGATATATTTAGCGAATATAAACTTATATTTCTAAACGACAATCACTCCATAGTATAAAACAAAGTTGCTTTCCGCTGTCTGTCTGTCTGTCTGTCTGTCTGTCTGTCCCTATGTATGCTTATATCTTTAAAACTACGCAACAGATTTTGAAGCGGTTTTTTTTACTAGATAGAGTGATTCAAGAGAAAGGTTTATACGTATAATTCTACGCAGATGGAGTCGCGAGCAGAAGCTAGTAATAATATTAAACCGGAACATGGAAAAACCCGAAAAGCGAAGCTATAGCCAGAAATCGAACCGGATCCTACACTACCCATAGCAGGTAATAGCCTATTACTAATAGGTAACCTGCTGACTCTTTAATAGCGTATATTTACAAAGGTTTGTATGTACATAGCGAGTATTAAATAGACAGAACAGTCTCTTAACAACTAAGAAGTCTTAACAATCAGAATGACACGTTTCCGTGTCTTGTATAATAATGGTTAACAGTTCCGACGGCATCATTACGTAGTTGCCTTTTTATTCCATTCCCTTTGTGTTTTCCTAGATTGTTACTTAGACGAACCCCAAGGGCTGTCTTTCACAGTTTGTGCCGTTTGTTCCAGTCGAGAGTTTTACTATTTATTGCAAAGCTAGTGACTATAATTCAAATCTTTACTTGTATAGTATGGATTACTAATATTATGAATGCAAAAGTAACTCTATATGCCTCTCTGTCTGTTCACGCTTGAACCATTGTACTTATTCAGTTGAAATTTGGTACCTTTAGAGATACCTTCAGTTCCGGGGAAGGACGGAATAGATTTTATCCCGAAATATTGCATTGTTCCCGCGGGATAGCGATAGCGAATATTGTGCGCAGACGGAGTCGCGGGTAACAACTAGCAAAAGTATAAATAGTAATTTAAGATTAATCAGATACTTATAAAAATGTTGTATAAATCCGTAATTACCTGAAGTTTCTTTCATTAAATATTTTTTATTTTACTGGCTTTTCCCTGCAATAAATATAGATGTTAAAATTTAGGGACTTCACTAAATTTCTTTGGGAATCTAAAAGGCTTGTGTCATCATCATTGTCATATCAGCCATAGGACATCCACTGTTGGACATAGGCCTGTCCCATAGACCTCCAGTTGCCTCGGTTGGAAGCGGCTCGCATCCACCGTGAACCCGTGTGAATGTGAAAGGCAAGTGTAGTCAGGTACTACCTTTTGGAACGCCAGCAAAGCACCAGCAGCCACAAGTGTGCTGGTAGGTGACCATCAGTGGCGGACATCGCTTAGCAGCGCTAGTATAAAAAAAGAGCTGCGTTTATTTTATGTTATAATTGAACTTTATGTTTATTATAAAGGGTCATGTTAAATTTTAACTTTGAATGTTATCCGTGCTCTATAAATTATAGAGACATACTCATAAAAGCTGAATACGTTTAAAAGTAATTCAAACCCTTTTCACGAAATAATTGACCTT
Organism: Pandemis corylana; assembly: GCA_949127965.1. NCBI lineage: Eukaryota > Metazoa > Arthropoda > Insecta > Lepidoptera > Tortricidae > Pandemis > Pandemis corylana. The sequence continues at coordinate 5,289,119 of OX421866.1, read as the reverse complement.
TGAAAAACGGCTTTTTGTCAATCCTGTCATCAAATAATGTTTGTTTCTAATTCGTGACCGTCTCTAATTTAATTAGATCCGTTTAAAGAAAATGTTCAGTAAATTTATTGGACTTTAGGAGATGAGTTAACTCAATTGATATAAGGTCGTATAAAAAGTGCCTGAGAACTGTAATGGAATATTTCACTAAATGTTTGTGTTAGTTCGATTCAACACTCAATGTAAAGATTTATTATTGTAGTACAAAGGTAAGTCACTCCTTTCAAACTCTACACTTTGAATGTCCAACTGGGCATTCGATAACAGTTCTGGTCAAAATAACGAGCACTATTGATTTTAGTATAACGCAAAAAGTCTCCTATGTTTTTTCATTCTTCCTCCGTTACTTTTCCATTGACCCTTGTATGTGTAACAAAATGGGAAGCTGAAAAATGTATAAAAAATTGGGATACTTTTTGACTTAAACTAAAATGAATAGGGTTCGTTATTCTGAGCAGAACCGCCATTAAAGTTGTATAATTCGAGAAGAAGGGTGAGTAGAAAAAAACCGAACTAATGTATCGAAAATTGTTGATCACAATTAAAAATACACGGAAAACGTTTACAGAGGAGTTCAGTCAAACTAGCTCAAACACAAACATGCAGAAGTATTCTGGAACAATGAACAAAAAATATTTACCTTGCTACTCCGCTACTCACGTGCAAAAAGCCTGTGCGAAACATTATATATTATATGTTTTTCATACGACGCTGGTTTGCATGTGTGCTTATTAAATTAAACTTTGATAATGATCCGGTAGAGGGATCGAAACGCGTCAGTGTTTGTGTGGTATAAGTATAAGGGATAATTAAGTTTGAGGCATTTACATGTGTTTTGTAATTTGTGGTAGTAGTGGAAGGAGGGATTGCATGAAAAACATATATATTTCGTACAGGCTTGGTTATCTTACACGTGTGTAGCAGAGTAGCAAGGTAAATATGTTTTGTTCATTAAAATGGATCTCCGCAAAGCAACGCCCGATTCAATAAAATATGGTTCATTCTATGATGCAGTGTTCAAGCAATTTACAATTTACGTGAAGTTACACTTATAAATCGACTGTCTTAGTAGCTATTTCTGTGCCCTGTGTCGTATGTAACCTTAATCCCTGTAGCCTACTACGTTATCATGAAGTTACACTGGATACGCTCAGTGTATCCTAAATAACCTAAATTGAGTTACGAATATAAGACCCGACTCAGATAATTGGAATACAAACGTATATAAACCAGTAAGGGAGGAGGGATGAATTAAAGCCGTTGGTATATTTAATTTAAGATTTAATATGGTATACTGCGATTTACGGGATAAAAAGTATCCTATGTATAATTTTGGTTTTAGACTATATTTGTAGCAAATTTCATGCTGGTCTGGGAGTAAAGAAAAAACATAGAATGCACCAGTTGCTTCTCTTCCCGCGCAGGTGGTAAAAGCCCATGGAGGGAATAACGGGCATAGGAATAATGTTATAGGCGATGCGACTAGCAACCCATCACTATTTTGATTCCTCTTTCCACCTATACGTCCACAACCATGCTAAACTTGGCCTTTAGGTCTTGTTATCTTAGGCTCTGTCTACCCTATAAGGGATAAACACGTGATTTATGTTTATGTAAATCCGTCTGGTAGTTTTCGTGTGAAAGTGTCACTAAATTTATAAATCTTATTTTCATCCATACATCCTCTGCTATGCACTTACGAGCAATAAAAACCGGGTCACTTTTCATACAAAAGTCTATGAAGCGTTCCGTTATTTTTGCTTGTAAGTATAATATAAATTGAGTCTTATCACTTCCACTTGCTGGCAAAAATATTTAGACTTAGATTAAGCTCAGTCTAGTGAAAGTATCAAAATGTAGGCAAATGCCAAGGTTAAACCTGATTTTACGACTAAATCTACCCCTTTTTTGCAAGGACATAAGTCGTGCAGCCAGGTAATCCGTTATCTTAGTATTCTGTGCCGAATCTAACAAGGGGAGGTCCTATTCAAAATCAGCGTGGCCCTCGGCCTGTGAAATTGTAGCTGTAATATGTCACCGTGAAATCCGGAAAGCGATTCGCTTAATGCTTGGGAGGATTCGTTGATAGGAAATACAAAATATTCCCCCGAATTTCCGCGGCAGCCCAGACTAAATCAGCTGGTGGTTTGGTCCCATTCACAGGCAATGGACTTTGCTTGAAGTTAAACAAAATTGTTTAAAAGTTGGACGCAAAACTTATCCCAGCAAAATTCAGGGCAAAGTTATACAAACTAATTTAAATATATTTACAAAGTTGTTATATAATGAGAAATAAAGACGCATATTTGTGTGGCGGAAGAAGTGAATTGCTAATTTTAACTATAATAAAGTCGAATGATGTTATATTAATTCGCAGAGATACGATGAAGGTCAGTGGGCAGACCACCAGCCCGTTGGTCAGATGACACCTGGCAGTCGGCTGGAAAGTTGTGGATGAGACTGGCACAGGACCGGACAAAGTGGTATGAAAATGAAGAGGCGTTTACTCAGCAGTGGGTGGATGTAGGCTGATTAGGAGGTTGACGTTTTTACAGAGAAGACATTTGGCAAACTTTTAACCTACTGCGACATTTAAGTTATGATATAATAATGTTTAGTTAGATTGAAACAGCAGACGTTTATAGACCAACCGCTTAAATGAGTCCTCGCCCGCGCGGCACAGGGGCGCGGGGTAACACGTCAAAGGGGACCGAGAGAAGTGCGGGCGGGTAGCGCGCCTGCCGCCCGCACCTCTCCCGGCCCCGCGGTCGTCCCACCCCGCACCCCTGTACCGCGCGGGCCGACTCATTTAAACTGTCGTCCTATAGCGTCTATACCGCCGCCTATACATCCATCGACGGCGGCTTAAGCCTTTTATATACACGCAATCTCATACAAATAGATACCTATCATTGGTAAGTATTAAACATAGTTTTAAGTGATTCATATTTGTATTGGACGTCATTCCCACGGAATAAAGACCGCGCGTTTACCTTTGATGAATATCGGGAGCTCGCGCTTGCGGTCTGTCTTGTGGGAAATGTCTATTATCTCCGTCTCTCGTCTATCTCTTCGTCAATTTCTTGTTACTTAGACCTGGAGCTAGGCTCACAAGGTCGGCGCCATGCTAGGGATTAGCGCCATCACCATTTTAGTGACCCCGCCGGAATGATGTTTATGAGAACAAACCTCTATTTAACGACCGCCATAATTCGTTCCGCTTAGTACCTGCCTTAGCTTACTAAGCTCTGGGGAGATTTCAGACAAAGAAAACACATAAAAAACAAAAGCCTATTTAGATCCAACATTTTGCTATTTTGTTTATTTATGTTTTTACCGGGTGTACCTTGGAAATTGGTGAGAGTTCTAAATTCTACACCAACAAGTAACAGAACAATCAATGGACTTTATTTGATCAAAATTATTCATATTAAATACGCCAATCGCCACGTTTCGCATTATTGTGAGCGTATAAGTGGAAAAGGGAATCAAAATAGTAATATCCGCTAGTCGTGTCGCCTATAACATGATTCCTAAGATTTTCCCTCGGTGGACTTTTACCATGTTAAATAAAAAAATATTAAAAATTATTTATTTCATTTTAATTATGGGCAGTTTTTACAGCAAATATATTCGCAGTGTAATTCATTCGATACTAAAAAAAGAACAACTAAAGTCTATTAATCAACTCAGCGCATTCAGCTTTCAATCAGTGCAAAACAGATTGTAAATGTTAAAAAAGGCAGTGAACGAGCAATCATGCAGTTACACATACGTGGAAAAGACAGTTACGCATAGCAAGCAAATTTGGTACGGGCTAAACTGAAAACCGTTTATTCACTGCTACCGTCACCGCGTACGGGATGACTACGAACCAGCTATACATAGGTACAGTCACTATGGCCTGTCCGCTGCACGCTCTTCACCCCATCACCCCCGCCGCCGAAGTTTAGAGTAGTTTGGTACGACCACTAGAACTCGGCCCGAGTGTGGCCCGGCAATGCAAACATGTTGTTCACACGCTGCCGTCGCACGGTGTCGTTCAACTGTTTTTTTTCCCGGTGGACACAGTACCGTTAACCGGGGTGATTTTGATAATAATGGGGCTACTTCGATCGTTTTAAAATTGCTATAAATCGATATTGCCCATACCTATGCGCCTAATGTTTGGTATGTAGACGCAAAGGCGATCGATTGGAAGCAGTAAACGCAAAAAAAGTAATGATATGATCGTCATTATAACTACTTTTTAAAGTCACCCTGGTTTACGGTACACGATCACCGTGATATCATACATTTTAGTATTGAGCTTTGGCCGGAATAATTTCGTTATCGATGACGGCTTGGTGACGGTTGTGGTGGGCAAACGGCAAAAAAAACGAATCTAAGATTCATAGCATACTAGGAGATAAACCATGTACACATTAGAGGTAAATTTATTAACTGTAAACACCAGTCTTATTAGTGAGATCTGAGAACAGTTGAAAGTGGTAGAATAAAGGTACTTACCTGGTGTAACGTAAACTAAAACTGACATTCGTAAGCGTCAATGAAATGTAAAGGATTTTTTTAACATTTCAATATTTGCTTCTCCCGTTTTTTCAAATCTCAATTTAAAACTGACATGTCTAGCAGCAGCCGGGTGATTCTATATCAAGATGTCTGCTCACTGAGACATGTGATGCGAACTATTCGTTATCATTTTTACAGTCGTATTTTTCATTCTTTTTGTACAATTCAATGTATTTTTCTTAGACTCCGTGCTATATTTTTTACCAAAAAAATAATTCAACTTTCTAGATCAAACGTAAAATACTAGTTAACCTAACTAGTTATGAATCACTTTTGGTCACATTGATTCGTTTTGAATATTTTATCAAACTAAGTAACAAGTCTTCATAATTTCGGTTGTTTACCCTAAAGGGTAAACTCTGTAATTACTAATTACATTCGTTATTCACGTACATTAATCAGTATTAAGGATTCCGTCTGTACTGCCTGCTCAGAACCAAGGTCAAGCTGCTATATTATCAGCAGACCTACTCTGATCTCAGAAATTCGACGTTCGTTTCGTGCCATTCCGCTTACACTAACAGTCATTTATAAGAGATTGAGAGAGACGGTATGATACAAAGTTTGGATTTAATAGCCCCCCAGCTTTAACGCCAGTAGCGTCGTAACATACCGTTATGTTTATACCTACACGTCTACATCACTAGTATAGAAACTCACCACTATGTCCTTCTCTTTTAAACTAGTTTAGTATGACAGAGATACACTGCTCGACAATCGAAAAACGCTGGTACTCTGGCTGGTTACTTAACCACTTATCCCTTGCTAATATTTAAGTGGGTACGCCACAACTCAGTTAATTTTAGGTATTTAGTTGAATAATAAATAGGTAGCTAGAAAGATGAACGATGGCTGGCGAAATTCAGAACAAGATATTTTTAACAAGGGTAAACCGCTGAAATCAAAGCAACTAATGCTTTTAGCTAGTTATTTTTCTTTCTCCCGCATTTTGATACTTTGACTAGGTAGTATCCTTACAGGTGCCTATACTAGGTCTCTTAACATTGTTCCGGAATATATCACTGGTGTTGTTGGGTTCGTTTTACTTCATCATCATCATCATCATCATCATCATCATTAGCCTGAAGACGTCCACTTTTGAACAAAGGTCTCCCCCTTAGCACACCATAATGAACGCCAACTCGCCACCTGCATCCACCGGTTTCCCGCAAGTTTCACGATGTCATCGGTCCACCTAGTGGGAGGCCTGCCAAGTCTACACTGCGTCCTCCGTTTCGTGGTCGCCACTCGAAAATTTCACTTCATAGCGCTGAAAATGTTTATATGGATTTTTTTTAACATAGTTGCCAAAATGCTTCCAGCTACAAGAAATGACGGATTTTTCAAAATGCACGCGGTGCAGAGAACTTCTTAATGTGCAAGCTAGGGAGTTTATGTAGTAATTTTGCGTCCTTGTTACATTCTTGTTTAGGACAACATTTTTCCTTTCTAATGGTAGTTAGTGTTAAGGACAATGTGAAAGAGGATACCATCACATTATTTTCCCAAATAAGGCATCATCAAAGGTTCAGATCTTCGCGACGATCACGACCTCTTTAATGACTTTAGCTCAGAAGAGATAAAAAATACACGGAAGTATGTTACCGAGTTTCCTACCGTGTCTCTTAAAAGCCAGCTCCATATGAACCCCAAATTGTTTTCGTTACAATATCTCCATTTAAAACAATCAAGCCTCGTGCATAATTCATTAGGCTCTGAGAATAATGTTTTATTCACAAATTCGCATACACTTGCCGGGAAACTAAAGGGTTGTTGGTTACAGTGTCCGTGTGCACCACGCCGAGTAATTTCACGGTCGAACGCACGGGGCAGAGATACTCGGAGCGTTTTAATTTGCAATAATGAACGTCACGGGTTAATTGAGGGTTTTGATTAAAAGTTAAATGCTTTAATCGTACCATTAAGCATGAAAGAAGGGGTTAAGATGGAAAAGTCACTGAGTTTGTGCGTTGGACTGACGGATGAACGTGCCTTGACAGTTCTGACTGGGTTCACAACGGAATAATTTCTTATAGCGCTTTCAATGGGCTCTGAGGAATAGCGAAACAAACAATGGCAGATCCAAACGGAGATGATGGGAAGACATGATGAACGGTTTTAATTTTAATTGACAGGAGTAGCATAGTAGTTCGACTCTCAAGTAGAACTTGGATTTGCTCCTCTATAATAAAATTTTTTCACTAGTCCCTTTTTAAAATTTGATCACGAAAATTCCAAACAAAGCCAAAGTTCTATGTTTAGTTCTAATTTCGTGATCCACTTGACGTGTTTCAACTTACTTCCTAAATTTTAACTTAGTGTAACTTGTGGAAAGTTCACCTTTTATTATGTAGCAAAACTTTTAATTGGGTTAGTTTCCTGACTTGTTATATGAGCGTATATCTTTCAGCCTAAGACAAGATTTTGTGTTATTAATGAGTTAAGATTGTTTCATTTAGCCTTATAAGTTACGATGAAGATAAATTGCAAACACGCTTTCGGAGAGTTGTTATATGTCAAATTAGAAAGGTTGTTTTTAAATCATGAGGTAGATCCCAATTACTTCAAATTGGTTTAAATTTTTCTCTGTAACGACGATACTTAGTTAAAAATGGAAACCCAAATGGGATACTTTAATCTTACCTGAGCAAAAATCCAATATGAAAATAAAAATGAAATAAAACAAGCTTCTATAAAATTTAAGCAGCCGTTCTTTCATAATACTTTCTGATATTTTCCTTAAGGAAAGATAATATATCTTACGTGAAATACGAATTCTCTCGAAACAAAGATGTTATCATACAACTGCTTCTAATAAAATCTAGTTGTATTTTTTAATACTACGAATATTATTATATTGTCAAGAACTATTCAGAATAACGATAACTTTACAAGTGACACGTTATTTACTGAGATGCTTTTTGAGCTACAACACTTCATCTTGGTATACTAATATTATGAAGAGGTAAAATTTGTGAGTTTTTGAGGTTATAAGGGATGATCTCTGGATTTTGAAAGTGAGTGTCATAGACTATATTTAATTCTACGCGTGTGACAGCTAAGTAACCTAGTCTTTAATACCATTGAAGCTAAGGTTTCAATGGACAAATTAAAATTCCTGAATCAATTCATACGACAACTAATCTGTATTGTACAAAATGAGCCGTGGCTAGATTTCAAACATGTTCACTACAATGAACAATGAAGGCTGAAACGCACGCAGGTAAGCATAACTGAAGAGCAAGTCAAATCCAGCGAACTTGACGTGCCCTCCACTTCAGATTTTAATTATCATTTTTAACGAGACGGCAGAAAGTGCAGGCATATTTTTACGTCGAGTATTCTCTTTTCTATTCGACCTGTGTCTATCTCCTTCATTGAGTGACCAAAAACTGACCTGTGCGACCAATAATACAGCATAAGCGTACTCGTAGTTGTAGCTTTGAGAAATTAACTCTAATAGTTTATTAAATCTTTTGAGATTTGGCGATAGTTGATAGATTTATGTGAAAAAGTGAAAGCCAAGTTCTGCAAAAAGACACACATAAGAGGAATAGGCGTAGCTTAGCACATGTGATTGCGGAGTTGCAAGATAACGGCTTTTGTTTATTAATATGAAACTAGTAAGTAACGAGTAATTCAAACAATTATTGATTATATTTGTTTTTGAAGAAGTCACTACCTAGTTAAATATTATTGCTCAGATAAAATAAATTGCAAGAGTTTCGCATAACATATCGTTTCCCACACTCAAACACAATGAAGTGGCAGTGAGCAGGTCACATTATGCTGTAGAACTGATAGCTGTTGGGACAGAATGGTTCTTGAGTGGAGACCGCGTGTCGGCCAACGTAGTGTGGGACGTCCTGTGGGGCGATGATATTTGTAGGGCAGTGGGCAGGAATTGGAGGACAGCTGAAGATCGAGTTCAGTGGCTGTGCCACCATGGGAGAGGTCTATCTCCAACAGTTGACTAACTCGGGCTGATTATGATGATGGTGACTCAAACACAAACTTATTTTAAAACAGTAACATGTTGCATACTAACACAAAGACTGTGGTTTCAATGTCTAGACGTAGCCAACTTATGAAATGTCTAATTAAAATACTGGTATTATTAATTCAAAATCCGAAAGAAATCAAATCACTAAAATGCTACCTTAAAACGTTAGTACCTATAGAAAATGTCATCCATACAGCTAAATTTAATTTAAGACTAACATATGCAAACATCATCATACGTCTTAAAGTGAAGTTTTCATTTTCATAACCATTATCATTATTTCAGTTGGAAGACGTCCACTGCTCGACCTAAGTCTAGCCTATATGAAGACTCATGCCTTCGCAAAAAACTCCGTGATAGTCAGTTTTTTTTTTGCTACCCATAGCCAATGGCAATATTATCCTACCAATCAATAATCACGGAATAAAATAAAAATATCAATAGTAAAATAAACTACGGCAGGGAATCTCACATTACCTATATTATATTACCTAGATCTTGCTGGCTTTTATTCGAAAAGTTCCACCTTTTCCATGTCGCGAGGGACATACCTACGTGCACTCACTGCTTACAACCCCAGGCTTACAAGCAAGAGGCGAGTCACGTACAAAACTTCAAATGTTTTGATTTCTTTTCACAAGTTCGAATTCGTTAAGACCTAAAATATGTTCATAAGTTATATATGTATTCCCGCCCTTGCTGAAATCACACTCTCTTTTTTCTTGCTCGGTGCTTCGGCTTTAAAACCCGTTATAAACATTTCGTTAGCATCAAATGTCACTAATATAATGTAACTCGGATCAAAATAAATCTTATGAAAATCAGATAATTGGTTTCGGCACTACTGTACCTATTTATATATTTTAACAAAAACAAAAACTGCTAACAAACGTAACCCTCGCTCTAATTTGTTTTTCATTGTTCGCCACAAGTTAAGTTCGGTGATTTTTTAAATTTTAAGTAAAGTCAAATAATACGTCCATTTTTCAGCATGACGAAGAAAAAAAAGGAGTCTGTTGCCAAGCTACACGTCTCGAAACTTTAAACTGCAATTTTGCGCTATTCTTTCCCGAAGCCACGTACTTCGTGAATGTTTTGAATAAATCGATTAAAATACGTAAATTTAGTTTTGAACTCAGTTTGTGGTTGAAACTCGAAACAACTAAGTAGACACCACAGGAGCTTTCGCCTTTGTTAAAGTCAAAAGTTACTTTAACATCTTTGTACAATCACTTCCAAACCAAACCCTACCTTCAAAGTAACCAAAGCTAATTAGGAGAATTTGGCAATTTGGAAAAATTAATCTGAACAATATGAATTTATATTTTAAAGTTGTGTAATGCTTCTAAAAAAATGTGTTTTTATCAGCTTATACTTGTACACCTTTGTACACTTTCTTAAAAGATGTTTTCTCTGTTGTCGTACCTTTTGCTTAACTCTCATATTAATAAACAATTATGATTCCATTGCAGCTGAATGTACGTTTTGTATTAAAATAGATAGAAACATAAGCTTGGTAACCGTTAAATCAGTCCCGGGATGAACATGTGTCAGGATTTACTTCATTTCTGCCGACAAATGTATCATCATCATCATATCAGCCATAGTACGTCCACTGTTGGATATAGGCCTCCCCCATAAACCTCCAACCAGTTGCCTCGGTTGGCTTAGAGATGATCAACGACCTATGTTTGGGATTTCTCTACGGGATCGAGGGTCACCGACATAGCTAAGCGAATTAGCTTGTTGAAGTCGCAGGGAAGCCTATATAGCACGGAGAAGAGATGGTCGTTGGGGCCGAAAGGTTCTCGAGTGGTGACCGCTGATCGGCGAGCACAGCGTAGGACATCCACCAACGTGGTGGATGGATGACCTGGTTAAAGTCGCAGGTTCACGGTGGATGTACGCCCACTGTATGTAGTTAATTAAATTCGGTAGTCGCATCGTGGGACATTAAGAATTCCTTTTATACAGTACCCCGTATACACGAAATACGAATTGTCACAGCTGTCACTATCGTGTAGGCTTGTCACTTCGCGATTGTTCGATTGTGTATACCTTGTCTATCAGTGGTAACAAACTCATTGTCTATTAGTGGAACTACAATTTACAATGTGAAGTTTGTGTCTTTAGTTTACGGAGTAGGGTTATTAAACTGATATACATACATACATATATCACGTATTTATCCCTTACGGGGTAGACAGAGCCTAAGGTAACAAAACCTTAAGGCCACGTTTAGCATGATTAAGGGCGTATAGCTGGAAAGGGAAATCAAAATAGTGATGGGTTGCTAGCCGCATCGCCTATAACATGATTCCTAAGACTTGCGCCCGTTCCCTCGATGGGCTTTTACCATCTGCGCGGGAAGAGAAGCAACTGGTAAATTCAATGTTTTTTCTTTCCTCCCAGACCAGCATGGAAGAACTGATAATTATTATGCTAATATTTATGAAATCATCAATTTTTCACAATATGCACTGCGTGCTTACATCTTGAACAATCGATAAATTTTTGGTTCTAGGAGTTTCTTTAAATTATTATGACGCAAAAATAAAATAAAAAAACGCTTTAAAACATTATCGAACAATTTGCGAAACTGAAAAAAATGAACATTCTGGAAAATCCATCATTTTTCGATTTCAACATTTTAGGAATTCAACTTACGAAAGGCGAATATGAAATTTTTCATTGCTTTAACTAAAAGATTTATGCACGGATAAAGGCCCGAATCATTGTAAAATAGATTTGTTCCCAACCGCTATTATGGAATCAGTCTAAATCGCTTAGGTACACAAAAGTGAACAAGATATCGTATGTTCAATTCATAAGACACGTCGGTGAACAAGTACCAAGAGAATACCTACAATAAGCAAGTGTGAGTTTTGCCATTATATTCGATTTCGAGGCAGAAAATGGAAAATTCAAGTGTCGAAATGATTTAAGAGTCTGCCAGCAATAAATAATTCCATTCGATACCTCAGGAGTTAGCACCAGCAATGGAATAAAATCATAAAATTTCAAAATCTTGATGAATTTTTTATGGAGTAAAATAAAATTTTCAGAAAATCAAACATCGTTGGCGCTCTTTTGATCAGGTAATTTTCAACGGAACAAAGCGTTTTACAAAAATAAAACAGAGATGAAACATATATTACACATCTAATATCTAATTTCTGTGGCTGACGCGTTGTCTCTGTGGAATGAAGGCAAATGTTATAATTTTCTGATATTACAGCTATACATTTTAACATTAACTGTAATTATTTAATGAAGCTTAGACTTCACACGAGCAACAAACTTTAGAAGCAAATTGATCGTTGTGATTATAGGACAGCTAATCTTCAGTTTATTTTAATTTTTATTATATTTCCATAAAATCCTACTAATATTATAAATGTGAAAGTTTGTGAGTATGTTTGGATTTTTGTTACTCTTTCATGCCAGAACGGCTAGACAGATCTGGATGAAATTTGGAACATAGATAGATTATAGTCTGGAATAACACATAGGCTACTTTTTATCCCGGAAAATTGCGTAATTCCTGCGGGATAGCGATAAACGAATTCTATGCAGACGAAGTTGCGGGCCACGGCTAGTATCAGAATAACGGTTGGTTTACATATCTTTAGAACCGTAATAAGTAGAAACTTTTAATTTTCACAGCGTAACCTATTTACTGTGACCTTGAGTATTACAACAATTTAATAAAGTTACAAAACTTAATTAAAGGGAAGTCCGCTGCAATATAATTATGTAATAAGCCCGACTAGTATTTGGCCGTTTTTTAATATATACATACATACACAAATCACGTCTATATCCCTTACGGGGTAAACATACCCTGAGGCAACAAGACCTAAAGGCCACGTTTAGCATGGTCGGAGGCGAATAGGTGGAAAGGGGAATCAAAATAGTGATGGGTTGCTAGCCGCATCGCTATAACGTGATTCCTAAGAATTCTCCCATTCCCACGATGGGCTTTTACCATATGCGCGGGACGAGAAGCAACTGGTGCATTATGTTTATGTTTTTCCTTTGCTCCCAACCAGCTTGGAAGTTTGAGACTGCTGAGCCACTTTTTAAAATATAATAATCATACTTTTTAATTTTATGACTTGTGTGTACAGAATTTGATAATTTTTCCGGCACGGCACTGCACAAGTACCTTGGCCTCAAAGGTACGCTTTGTATTCAAATGCGAGTTTACCTAGGGCCTAAATAAATAGGCATCTATCCCTTTGCGCTTATCAGCAAGTCTAGCTGGGTAATGTAAATAACACTGAATTTATCTTATTGCCTTTATCAATAACGGACTTGAATTCTTCTGTGTGCAATAATTATGAACAATTAGGTTTACTCTCAAACCAAATAAAAAGTAAAGACAGAGCTGCGATCGGCAGAAGCCGGTTCAAATGCCGTTTTGCTGTCTACACCACACTTTGTCTGGCAAGCTAGTTGCGCCACATACACATGCATAATTCCGTGCATGGCGGGAAGAACTTGATAACTCGACTTACATGATTTTTTTTTTACCGTCGCAATGGCTTCCTACAGCATTGGTTTTGTAGGAAAAAAATTTACAACTCGATATCTACGATACTTTTAGAGATATTGCCTCGTGAGTATTTGAATATATCTATACACTGCGTATTTTATTTAACAAAACGAGATATATACGCGATGAGTCACAAAAAAATATATAATATCGTAATATATCCTTACATCAACTTATGCTCAAAAACCGATCTAGCGTACGTAAATTGACAAAACAAGATATCAAAGCGACGACTAACACACTATTACGTTAACAAATAAATATATCGTTTTATCTACTTATATTCAACTACTGATAAAACGAACGTAACTTGATATGTCAATTTATACTTACACTATTAAGTTAACAATTAATATATTGAAGTATATTTCGACTTATCAAGTTACTCACGCTATGCACGGAATATGATATATCGTGTTATCTTAGTAGTTTCACATTTTATAGACCGGGTCAAATCAAAAATATGTTCTTTATTGAATAACCTGTCACATGTGTCACATCTCATACTGATGTCGCATACTACTTTTCCCGAGATATGTGGGTGCGTTCAGTTTGATCACCCGACGACGCCCGACTACGCACTGGGGGGTGATTTTTGAAAGCACATGTGTGAAAATACCACATGAAAGTGGTGAAAAATTGCGCTGAGTTTGAAATACTAGTAGCATAGAAGACAATCACAGATCTCATTAATCTTGTGAACTAGTCAAAACTTTGATTAGAGCTGTAGTTTTGGAGATATAGGCTGATTTATACCACTTTCGAGTGGTACTTTCGAGTGATGTGCTTTCAAAAATCGGGCCTCTGGCCCGTTCAGTAAGTCAGTGCGATCATCGGACGATCACACCAAATCGTTCAGTAACATCGTCGGGCGTCGTCGGGCGATCGCACCGGTAACCCCATAAAATAGATGGGTAAAAAAAGCCCAGACGTCACTTTGACAGTTGAAAAGCGGCAAAATTTATAATTCGGACGCGGGGGATATAAACTTATTATTACGAATACGAAATCGCATACCATCGTCATTTAAACTTAATATGAATTTAATTTAAAATGGGAGATTCAATGAAGACGTTAATGATTCAAGATGAAAAGGGACAGAAATATTCTATACAGGTCTCGGAGCAAATATTTATTTTATATTTTATTTTGAATTGACACTTTTGACAGAAGAACGTCCCAACTCGTTCAGTAAGTGTGTTCATGATCGGACGATTTTCATCCGACGATAATCACACTGACACTTTAGTTACTGAACGTAGCCCACGGAAGTCGTTCTAATTTTTCTTTTTTTTTTTTCAAATTAGGTAGTGCAAAAAGTGCGCTTGCATTCCCAAATTATTGAAATTTTATTACGAACATTATTTTTATTAATTTTTTTTAATATAAACGATTAATGTGTATTATTGATACCCAATTCTATGGTGAATAAGTTGATAAGTCATCGGTGAACAGGTTAATAAGTCAATTATTATGAATAATAAGATAGTAAGAAAGATAAACATAACCATATTTGAAAAACCATCTAAAATTACTCTTAAATCAATTTAGACATTTCAATTACACTGAAAACCTGATTTTTAGGAATGAAATTAAATAATGTTTTCACTGGTTTGAGCACTAATGTATGGGTAATAAGTTGATAAGTCTCTGGGTAGTATGTTGATAAGTCTAATATCTTACAAAATAAGCAGAATTTACGAGAATACGTAACATAATTTGAAAGATTACATAAAATTATCCATAAATCAAGCTATAGAGATGAGTTCGAGATAAAAACGGATTTTGGAGAAAATGACAAACTTTAAAATCGCTGCCCTGTAAAATTGCCATTTTGGAGTTATCAAGTTCTTCCCGCCATGCACGGAATTTTCGGTAAAATGGCTTATACGACAATTAAGCCCCGAGGTATTGAAATGCCTTATTTATTACAATAACTTTCATAATGCTCATCTTTTCACTTTTCTTTCAGGCGTTTAGGTCTATCCCACCCTTTATTACGTCAACCTACAAAATTGGATTAAAACCTGTTCAAATTGTGCTCCAAGTCTACAAAGAAGTACTTAAATATCCTACACCAATACAAGTAAAGAGCAACGTTTATATAAAACTACATAAATATGGTATTAAAGTTCCACCTGTCTCAATAAACTAACACGATATGAACCGGTGAGGCTTACAATAATAGATCGTAAAATATTGTATTTACTTTGAGATCATGGTCATAAAAAGCCTTCATTCACTAGATTTGAGACTGTACCTTTATGGCTGATACGCCTGTGAAATAAAAACATTTTGGAACTGATTATAATTGAACCTGCAGGGTTTTAAAAACAATTTTTATCCAGTTTTCTTGGGGGTTCTCTGACTCTTTTCCTTCCCAATTTGCCGTAAATTATATACTTTTAAAAATTTAATATTTATTATAATCAAGTGCAACTTTGGGGAGGGGAGTTTTGGTTCCATAAGACCCTCACCTCAGACCGCCCTCGCCACTCGGATCGTATCTGTTGGAACAGTGCTCGACTAATACACGTCGGTGTAAAACTTAGTTTATAGAGCTGTAAATTTCTCTGGCCGCTTTGTTGAAATGAAAAGTTTGTTGAATGATAACAGAATCCGTCGTTTTAGAGGAATTGCTGATTTTATCAAGCTGCCTAATAAAATGCTTCCATGTTTATCTATTCTAAGTTAGGAAGTAATGGTGATTACTATTGTTAAATGCATTTTGTGATGATAACTGGTTGAGGAATGTTGGTGCTTTAGAATGGAGAGAAGAAACATTTCTACGATAAAATCAAATACGATAAAATATAGGTTCGTTACTAACGCTTTAATGACTTTTTATTTAAACGAACTGAATACTTATTCTGTCTCCAAAAATGTAGACTTGTTTTAACGAGAGGTTTAACCTAGACTAAAAAGCCTTTGTTTGTCATTCTGTACGTGTGTGCGTGACTGGAAAAACCAAAGAGGTTCAAAAGGAAATAATAAATATCAATCAGTGTTTCTGAGAGCTAGAAATTCTAGGCTTACTTATTTTTAGTCTTCCCGCTAAAGTTTTTGAGTCTGTTGTTTTTTTTTGCTGACAAATATTTGAACAAAGCATCGTGCATAGATAAACCATGATCTTATAAGCGAATAGAAAAAAATATTCTCGAAAATTAGATAGTTTCCGCGGGACGGCAATAAGCGATTATGTCCACAAAATTTTAAGGCTTAAGATATTTAGATTTTAATTAATTTATTAATTACTTAGTAACATTTTAATTTCCGATTGGCTGATTAATACCAGAATCATGGACTAAATACGAGTGATAAAACTAAAATAAATAAATTATATTTTTCAGGTTAGAACCCTGATAGCCGAAGGAATAGATGGATTGGACCGATTCAGATTATTTGAACGATTTGGAATCTTTCAACGATTTTCAACTGAATTTACCCTTTCGCCTCTATACATCTGTTTTTCTCATTACCTGTAAAATTAATGTGAAGGTACAATTTAAAGAGTTATACATTTATACAATTTACGAACCACGAAGTTAATATTCCTTAGTAAATGAACACGGACGTTTCCTGAAAGGTTTTAAAAGCTATATAGAGCTGGAAACCCTGAGAACATTTATTCTGGTTTGAATATCCGTTGGCCGTTATTCGCCAAGCTCGCTGCTTTTAGAAAATACTGCAAATTTTACTGAGTACGAGGGTAGAACTGTATTTTTTAAATTACAGCCAGAAAGAGACTTAAATAAACAAAATCTCTACTTTTCCATATACATATCCCTACTATTATTATAAATGCGATAATAACTTTGTCTGTAGGTGCTTTTTAAATGAACTAGTGAGTAGTTTACATCCTGGAAAATTGCATATAATACTTTATTTTGAGTACTAGTAGGCATTTACAAAAGTATTCCAGTAAAAATAATTCAATAATCGCGGAAAAATCACAAAACTTTAATCTTGTTGATTTACACACTTTTGCATAACCATAAAAGAACGCTACGTTATTTCATGGAAACACATCAAATATGCGATTATTTTGAACACGATACGAGATTATGGAAGATATTTCATTTATATGGATATTTTACTTATTTCGCTTGCCTACCGTAAGCTAAAATGAGCAGCTTTCCCAGACTACGTGATTCAATAAGCTCTAAGGTGAACTTATGCTCATGGCAGACTTTATATAACTTTTCGCTATTAAAAAGCTACGATCTGAGTGAGTTTAGTCAGTATTTTCTTGCACATATATTGACAAAATCGAAATCAAACCAAGTGTAAACTCGGATCGGGAATTCCAGTCACACCATTGAACTGTCTCGCAGGTTTTTAGATGATTTCTTTCATCAAAAATGACATTGTAAATTTCAAATTTAATTTCTCGCATAAACTCTAAAAAGTTCCGAGTACCAAGCCCGTGCTATCAGACCTAACCACAGCCTATCATAGTTTTTTAGATATTTAATTTTTGTACCTATACCTCAGAGGAGCACTACCTTTGGATAATAATTAAAAATATTAATTACACTTGCTGCAATTAGGCAATATGAAGTTTTACAAATATTCACTGCATAATAAACTAGTCTATTTATCTAAGGAGTCGAAGCATAAAATAGTAAAAAAAAAATGGAAAACCTTTTATCTTTACCAAAGTTGGTTAAAAATTCCAATGTCCATTCATCGAATGTAAAAGATTTCCCACGGGCATAGATAATAATATACGAATAGTTTTTAAATTTGAAAAAGCGTCCAGTTATTTTGTGAAACTACAATTATATTCATTAAATATCCATCAACCAAAATTAAATTATTTCTTAACAACTTCAAATGAAACTAGCCAAGTGCGAGTCGGATTTTCTTACGATGCATTCCATTCCGAACAATCCAACAGAAAACAAAACATTTTTGAAAAAGAACCACTAAATTAAAAGAAAATATCCTGCTTTTCATCTAAGGCTATTTCGTTCACAAATAGGCCCGATATATTTAAGACCTGATTTCTAAATCCCCAGATAAGGCCTTTTCGATAAGCACTCGTACTTTACTCGTACTACTTCTTCCATGCTGGACTAGGAGTAAAGAAAAAACATAGAATGTACCAGTTGCTTCTCTTCCCGCGCAGATGGTAAAACCCCATCGAGGGAATGGGCGAAAATCTTAGGAGTCATGTTATATAGGCGATCCGGCTAGCAACCCATCACTATTACGATTCCCTTTTCCACCTATACGCCCACAATCATGCTAAACGTGACCTGTCTTGTTACCTTGGGCTCTGTCTACCCCGTAAGGATTGGAGACGTGATTTATGTATGTATGTACTCGTACTATCTGTTGAATAAGAGCTTGTCTGAGACATAAAATATTGGCTTTTTATCAAACAAGTTTAATAGGTTTTTAATACACCCATCCCTAATATAATACTCCTTTCATCCACTCAAAGTTTGACTGGAAGTGATCCCTTAAAGGGATAAGTCCGCATTTGTGCATGTATCTCAGTGTTTGTCAATTGTATTTCTCTTGTTTATTTTGCACAATAAAGAGTTTACATACATACTACATACACCCTTCCATGACAGGTAGGTACAGTTTGACAACAAAAATAATGCTCCACGATGTACCTGCGCAGTATACCAATTTTAGCAGCGCGGGAAACTCTGGCGCTGTTATTGGTCGATCGATTTCGTACCAACAATGGCAAAATCGTGTAAGCGGGACAGAGCTAAGAATGCAAAGCAAGCAATACTCTGCCAGTTGCGCTTGCAAATAAAGTTCAATATAGATTATTTACACGTTCGGCTACCATCTGAAACTGGTCTGCGCTTCTCTGCGCAAACGAATACTGCTGATGCGCATTATATTTGTTGTCAAACTGTACTTGATTATTGGATTATCTTCGGGGATATAATTTTGAATAATGTCAAAGTTCAAGTCAATCATTTTATTGGAAGGACGAGTTTCCGATTGCTTTGTTTGTTACTTAGCTAGTGAAAAGAAAAAATGCATATCAGGGCTACAAGGAAAGACTTGAAGCGCAGTAAAAATTAAATAAAACAAAATCCTTGTTATAACATCAAATACATTGCGACGTATCCGAAAGAACCAATTACATCGGAATCAGCGCTGCAGGTGTCTAACACCTCAGCGTAATGCTAAGCCAGCGACCGTTTCACTTTTGCGAAGACAAACCCCCTTATTCATAAACGCTTTGTAGGCTTCTGCTAACTTAGCAATCGTTTGTCCTTATCTGCCACCTTGACATTTACCCTTCACAGATAAGGACAAACGATTGCTAAGTTAGCAGAAGCCTGTAGAGCGTTGATGAATAAAGAGGTAAGTGTTGACTAGAACTGATGATCTATTTTCATGTCTTTGTTTTTTGTTTCTTTTGTATAAAATCGTGTGTATGCTTTTATATTTGTGTGTCTTGCAAAAAGGAATAAATGTCTTCTTTCTTTCTTTTAAATCCTAGATGTATAATGTTCATAAGGATCGTAGAAATGAGGCAATGAAAATAATTTCATATCTCAAATTTCCGCGTCCAAAGTGCAGAAACTTAGCAAAAGCAATTTAAACTCATACTTTAAGCTACGGGCAGGGAAGAGTGTTTATTGCAAATCTTTCCCCAATCCTGAGTGCGCGCGAGCCAGCTTTAAGCCTGTTTAAGTCAGCCTTGCAAAATCTACAAGAGGAATTCCTAAACTTGCCTGGAATAGCGTAAATTTCAAGGAAGCATCCTTGTATACATTATTGTTATAGTTTAAGATACGTCGCATGCTTTAGATGAAACTAGAGCAACGGTTTTATGTGAAATATATATATTAAAGGTT
Organism: Pandemis corylana; assembly: GCA_949127965.1. Lineage (NCBI taxonomy): Eukaryota > Metazoa > Arthropoda > Insecta > Lepidoptera > Tortricidae > Pandemis > Pandemis corylana. The sequence continues at coordinate 5,269,111 of OX421866.1, read as the reverse complement.
TCTTGTTTTTAAAGTCAAATACTCTTCGTATTTGCACCAAGCTTTTTGCGTAGAATAGTTTTTCTTGCTGTCAAAACGTGTATGGTGTAGTTAGTAAGACTAGAAAATAAAAAAGTAGAAAAGCTAAAAATATTATCCATCTCCTTATTAACTTATATACAGTTAGTGTAGTTACCTATATACAGTTAGTGTAGATAATTTTAAGCTCTACGTCGGTATATACACTATATTTGCTGCCAATTGTACTATGTATAATTTTGCGTGGATTTTAGCTTCTCTTTGTTAAGGAAATTAGCGTTTGATTTTCGTTTTAAACCACGCATATTTAAACAAACTGGTTGTTAAAAAACTTTTCGCGCTACTGGTTTTGAAACTTAACGAATTTGTATGTGTATATTATTGTTTAAAACACTGATGTAAAAAGATATCCTGCAACACCTTGTTTTTTACTGTAACGCTGTATTTTTATTTATACACAAATACACATCCAAATTTTATTAACCTTAAATACCTATATTGCACTTTCTATTGTATTAAATATATCAAAAGTATGTCAGAGAGTGGTAAAGCAGATACCAAGTCACAAATTTTCAACCACACACATTTTATCCAGCCATATCTTTGCCCCAAAACAGCAAGTTCCAAACTATTTCCTACCGCAACATATCAGCAAACTAAACAAAACAAAAGCCCATCATTTTAAAAAAACAAAACTCCTTCATCAACCTGACCCAATTCGCGAACAATGTCGCATTCACATTCCATCCGAAATCCTTAAACACGTCAACATAATACAGCGCCATCTATCAAAGGAGGTCGTAATCGCGAGGCCGATTCGTGCGTGATAACAACGGGCCCTTGCATCTGGACCTTGCCCTATGAATACAATCCTCTGTTACGAGCGGGACGACCGGCATAACTTATACACGAGTGGTTTAATATGTAAGAGCAAGCGTTTAGGGAGGAAAACATTTCTACATGACTGGTTTAATGCGCAAGAGAAAGCGTTTAGTCAGGAAAAGGTTTGTAATCGCAATTCTTCCATGCTGCTATGGGACTAAAGAAAAAACATAGAATTTACCAGTTACTTTTCTTTCCGTGCAGATAGTAAAAGCCCATCGAGGGAATGGGTGAAAGTGTTAGGAATCATGTTATAGGCGATGCGGCTAGCCACCCATCATTATTTTGATTTCCCTTTCCACCTATACGCCCTTAATCATCCAAAACGTGGCCTTAAAGTTTTGTTACCTTAGACTCTGTCTACATTTGAAATCAGTCGTAGGACTGCTTACTTAACGACAAATAAAAAAAACCACATAATAATCGCATCCTTTAAAAATGTTGTATATAATTTATGATTTTTTGAATAAGACTGATCATGTAAAAAAGTAATGAAATGTGCTAATGTTATTACAGTGAAGGAAATAACGTGTTCAATTGTTTCATTTTTCCCTTTTAAACACCGTTTTTAGGCAAAGCTACGCCAGGACCGGCTAGGTTTATAATTTTAACCTTGAATATGTCCTAATAAAATACCGTTAATTCAGTCTTGTTTTAAATATCTATTTTGTTCCGCATCGTTTTCCATTCAAATATTTTTCTTTTCAAATCGCTACGGCTTGTGACTTAAAAACCAATCTGACCAGAGATTTATCCTACACCGCATTGCTTATGCTGTTGGCCCGATCATCTTATCGTAAAATAAACGATTGTAGATACGCCGTTTAATATACAACCCTTAACAAAAGCAATTTCCCGCAAAGCGCTAACCATAAAATAAGGTGACGAAGTGGCATCGTAATTCCTGACAAAAGCGAATCGAGTTTATCGTGAGTAAATTTAACACGAATTTTAAAAAGAAAAAAAAAATTAACAAAAAAAAGATACACAAAAACAAGACAAAAAGAATTAACGTTTACGTTATTTCACAAAAAAATATTATCATGGTTTCACAAAGACACGTGAATTGAAGTTTGCTCGATTATTTCACAAAATCATCAACAAAACTTGTAATCGTATAAGTTAATATGAAGCACTTAATATTTTGATGCCAGTCTGGGAGCAAAGAAAAAACATAGAATGTACCAGTTGCTTCTCTATCCGCGCAGATGGTAAAAGCCCTTAGGGAATGGGCGAAAATCATAGGAATCATGTTATAGGCGATGAGGCTAGCAACCCATCCTATTTAGATTCCATTTTCCACCTATACGCCCACAATCATGCTAAACGTGGCTTTCAGGTCTTGTTGTCTTAGGCTCTGTCTACCCCGTAAGGGATGAAGACGTGATTTGTGTGTGTGTGGTGTGTATAGTTTGAACAATAATTGGAAATGATATAGCCTAAGTTCTGCACTGAAAACGTTACAATCCTGTGACAGCGATATGAGAACAGACACAGTATATATATAAGCTAAAGCAGTAAGGAAACTACGAACAAATCGGTTGAAACGAAACACGCACACAGGCGCGCGCTTTACACGGCCCCTAAGGGGACCTCGTCCACTCCGCTCAGGCTCAGGTCCGCTTAGGGGCCGTGTAAAGCGCGCGCCTGTGTGCGTGTTTCGTTTCAACCGATTTGTTCGTAGGTTCCTTACTGCTTTAGCTTATATATATACTGTGGAACAGATTTGCTTCGCAGACACAACTTAAATGTATCAGCTTAACTGACGATAAATAATTACAGAGGTGTCGCGTACAACAAAAGCTACACGGCGGCTAAAGTTCTCATGTTTTGTGGGACACCAAAGAATAATCCAGGTTTCGCAGTGCCTGCATTTTCCCACCGGAAAAAAAAGGTTTCGCAGTGTCTAGAGGCTTCTGTTCGGTACACAAAAACTTGGACAAAACTCGGGGCAGGATCTACATAAATTACAGTGGTGGCTAACACGCCGTTGGAAATAATGAAACAGGAGTTCATTATTCTTTAGATATAAAGGGACTATTAATAACAATGATCCTGCGCTTATAATATGAGATATACAATAGCGGTTGACAACGGTAAGGTATCTAAAGAAGCCGTTAATAACATACTAATAACGGTTGAATTTCGCTTGCTGAACTACCGCATAAGTATAGTCGAATAAATTGATCCCATCAAAACATTACAATTTAAAAAAGCAAGTTTCTTCCATGCTGGTCTGGGAGCAAATAAAAAACATAGAATGTACTAGTTGCTTTGTTCCAGCGACGATGGTAAAAGCCCATCCAGGGAATGGGCGAAAATCATAGGAATCATGTTTTAGGCGACGCGGCTGCCATCCCCACTATTTTGATTCTATTTTCCACCTTTACGCTCACAATCTTGCTAAACGTGGCCTGTAGGTCTTGCCACCTTAGGCTCTGTTTACCCCGTAAGGTATAAACACGTGATTTGTGTATGTATGTATACATGTGTAGTCTTGCAGAGGCCCGAGACGTTGGTACAGTAATTTTTCTTACAGAGATACCTGACAGTTTGCTGTAATAAGTGGTTCCCCTATCCGACAACCGGATAGCCTAGTGGTTAGTGACCCTGACTATGAAGCTAGAGGTCTTGGGTTCGAATCCCGGTAGGGGCAGACAGTTGTATGGTGAATACGAATGTTTGTGCCCGAGTCATGGATGTTGTATGTATTAAAGTATGTATTTATCTACATTATATAAGTATGTTTATCCGTTGCCTGGTACCCATAGCACAAGCTTTGCTTAGTTTGGGGCTGGGTCAATTGGTGTAATTTGTCCCAAGATATTTATTTATTTGTCCATCGATACGCCCACATTCGTGCTAAATTAACGTGGTCTTTAGGTCTTGTTACCTTGGGCTCGGTCTACCCCGTATACGTGACATAATTATGTATGTAAGTATGTATGTAGTACTTCAATTCAAATGCATAAGTACAACACAAACAAAAACTATAAAACTAAAAGTAAAGTAAAGTTATTAATGAAATATTTAACTTGACTACTTACTCGCAGCACAAGCCTGTTAGTAAATAAGTTTTCCAAAGTTATGTCTGCGACGGCACAACTCGGGCATTGTTTCTTTGATATTTAAATATAACAAAATAATTGGAAAAGGCGAAACTTGTTCAGTTTTAATTAGTTTTTACTTTTACTAGCTTCTGCACGTGACTTCGTCTGCGTAGAATTATGCATATAAACCTCACTATCTATTAAAAAAGACGTATCAACATCCGTTGCGTAGTTATAAAGATATAAACATACAAAGGGACAGACAGACAGACAGCGGAAAGCGACTTTGTTTTATACTAGGTATGTAGTGAAGTGCCCCAGTAGAATTAAGTCTCAAATAAAATAAAAATGATAGAAGGGATTGAATCTAAAAGCTCAGTTATTTTTATTTGTAATCGTTGACTTTTTGAAGTGAAATGAAAACGTAATTTTCATTTTCATATACCGTTCACAAGTAATAACATTTAAAACATAATAAATATAAATTAACCTCACAGTGCTCAGCTTCATAAGAAAGCATTCATTTTTTTACTTAGAATTATGTATTTTAAAACAACGGAAAATCGGCGGAGAACAAACAAGCTAAAGTTAAGACTTATTAATCAAAGATTTGTTAAGTTTTCGTTAAATCAACATTCGTTTGTCTCTATCTGTTAATTTGAGATTTGCCTTTGCCAGACACAGACATGACATATTTACTGAACAGTTATTTAGAGAGGGTCAATGTATAATGAACCAGCTAGTAACACTATCCTTAGATTAATATTCTTCCTATCCCTGGTTCACTAGAAATCATACCAATAACCATTATTTCAAAGTGTATTCGATAACTATTCTAACGCTTTGTAATCCCACAAACGCTGCAAAGAAACCCACGCCGCAAAATACTCTGAGCAAAGGAAAACGCTGCAAAGTCCGCAAAGCGACTTCTTGCAAAGGGCCTGCGGTCAAACAAACCTTTTACTAAGAAACAATATTGAACACGTCTTCAGCAATATTGAACAAAGGAAAGAGGAATGTTTTCATTAGGCGTCTGTGTTACTAAAGCTATTATTCTTCAGTGTTTTCGTCATTCTACGATCGAAATCGTATTTAGCGGACTGTTAAATATAGGTAAGACTTACATTATTTGTTGTATTTTCTTGGATGAATTCTATGATTTAAAGAATTGGATGGACGTTTAGATATTGAGAAGTTATAATTTTTATTTATTTTTCAATAAAACAATTGCTTATAACTAGATTTAAAGAAATACCTATTATTGAGTTGGACACAAAGTACAAAACTATTACTGACTAGTGTTTAAAATAATACCTACGATTTTTATTACCTAGTATGTTTTATTATGAGCAGAAATTGCGATCCATTTCCTTCGGATAGTCAGGTACTAAGACAGAAACTGAACTACCTAAACAAAATATTAACATTATAAATCAAATAATAGAAATTAATTAGACTTCAAGTGGATCGTAGTTTATGATACCTATATACTACTTATAAATAATAGAACTTTACGTGATGGTAAAAAGTAAGAGGGATGAAATAATTGTTTTTTCAACATGATCATTTCTATAAGGAAAATGTGCCAAGGGTTTTCATAACGTTTTATCAAGATGCAAAGTTTTTTTACTGAGTATAAAAACTCAAGGCCGTGAACTTATCCGTCGTGTTGGTTTTTCTTCTTTATTTTTTAGCCTTTTCGCTGTAGGCTTCTAAAGTAAACATATTTAATTTTGCCGTCCCCATTTTCAGAGTGTATAAAGACATTTCGTGTATCGTTCGATACAATTTTCATTTTAAGTATTATTAGACACGAAACTTTTTTGTAAAATAGGTAGGTAAAATTCACTTGAATAAATACCTAACATGATACATTAAAGTTTGGGGACTGTTTTATCACTTTCTTTTAAATTTCCTGATATCTTAAGTCAAATTTAAAAAAAAATAACTGGAGACAATATCATAGATATCAGAACAATTGCACGCGCTTCGCGAGGTTATTCTTAGCGCCATCACTTAAGTATATTATTATGTTGTGTCAACCAAAGGAACCATTAACAATCTTTTTTCCATCTAAAATTGGAATAAAATCTCTCAAAAATTCACTCCAGCACGTTAGCCCATTAAATTGTACCTAAAGAGAACAAAATAACATTGCCAAGCTACAGCCTGTCAAAAAGTAATGAGATACAATATTCACACACGCAACGCGCGCATTTACACACACACCTATAACACAATCAAACGCGCTTTTACTACACATTCATGGCAAAGCGTAGCCTCCATATAACACGAATTCCTTTGAAGCATGCAAAAGGTAATCAGTGCTCAATAACACAGACTCCCTTCGAGAATATTCCGGTTGTATCTTGGAATTAATTAAACAAAACAGTGGTAAGGAGCCCAATCAGTTTTATAGCGCCGAAGCGAGCCTATTAATTTGCTAACCGGAATGAACTTCTATTTTACTTGCAAACAAAGGGTAAGGTAAATACTATGGCTGACTTTGGCCTTTCAGAGTGTAATTGGAGTGAATAAGTTGTGGTATTTCTTTTGTTTTAGTGCTTTCCTATGGCTTGGTGTAATAGGGGCACTAGAAAGCTACAAGGAGAGATTATGTATCCATTGACTAAATCCATCTTTACGACTGTAGTTTACGACTAACAAACTAAACACTGACGAGCAAAAAATAACGGGTCATTTTCCATAAAAAAAATTATAAAAGCGAACAGATATATTTGCTCGTCAGTAAATTATACCTTTTTCGTAGCTTACGCATTGATTTCAATTCTACGATGATAGCAGTTTACTAATATTATTAATGTTAATTTGTAAGTATGGACATTGGACAGATAAAAGCTAAAAACACTGAACGTATTATGAATTTAGCTTACAGATATATTAACTTGCACTTTTACTTTGCAGACAAAGTCACTGACAGTAGGTAGTGAAGTCCATGAAGTTTCATTTCTCTCTTTATCTATCATAATGATTGATGAATAAAGACGCCAAGGCTCTAGAAACCCGACGTATCGATAATACAAGCAGGGTAACTTAGAAAAAGTAGTTCTTTGCAGAAATAATCTATGAATGTTAAAATCTATCTCATTAATCAAAATATGTGCTATTTATCACTGTAAAAGTAAAGAAGGTTTTTAATTATTGCAAACGACGTGCATTTAGTTTTATCTGACTTTGACTTGGTCGTGCCCTGTTTATTGGAAAAGGAGTTAAAGCTTCTGGATTAGAGTTTCTCGCCTTCGAATAAGACATTGGAATGAAGAGTTATTTGTGCTGTATATTTAAGTATATGTAGCAAAGAAATTCCTTTACCATCTTGTGATTCGATATCATTTGTAAGGCTTGAAATGACAAAAACTATTATCACTTACAGAGCATTTAGGATTGTGACAGTCGTCCTTTTTTCTGTGATGTAGAAGCTGTCAAAAAGATGATAAAGGATTTATTTGGTCGACTATAATAAATAATGTTTAGCTAGTTTACAGAAGAGTAAATAGAATAACACAAAGCCTTGATTGTGTGTAGCGCAGTAGTTTAAACTATGGCTTAAAAATGTGAATTTGATCTTCTGGCTCACATCTGTGTTTAATGGTACAACAAACATCGAGAGAAAAGCTGCACACTAGCGAAGCAGTTCCGTTGTGTGTGTGAAGTTCCCAACCCATGTCCTTCCGCGTGAGAACAAGTAAAGGTTTGTAAAATTAATTACATCCATATGATAAAACGTTTACCATTTTATTTTCATATTAATTTAATTAAGCATAGTGAAAATGACTAGGCAAAACTCATGACACATTTTCTTAGAAACTGTAACGTCATAAATCATGCGATATTTCATTTCTTAACCATTAATATATTCGCAATAAATTTGCGGATTCATCGGTAAAATTGAAAAATATTAAAAAAAGTTGAATTGAAACTAACATGTTTACAGTTTTTTTTTATTACCTATTACAGGACTACTCTACAATGTTTTCAATAGCAAAATCTGCTGTATCTGCAGTATATATCTGCTGGAACAATAGTTAGGGAAATGCTGTTCGAACTGATTTAACTCGAGCAAATTAAATTAAGCTAACTTTTAAAGCTATTAGAAAGGTTTTCCTGGAGTTGAAAACGAAAGTGTCAAACAGATCATAATGCAGACAATGTTTTACTTAGAATTTGAAGATTACGAAAATGTAAAAAGATACCCTGCGCGCTCTATCATTCGTAACTTTTCAAGGTTTCGTACTGAAAAGTTGCTAATTAGACCGTATTACTGAGTTTCTTTTGTCCATCCATCCGTCAGCAACATGGCTTTGCCATTTGATCCCTTAAAATACATATCGTCGTCCCCGGAGAATAAAATGGTAATAGGAAAAAGTAAACTTTTCAGGAGAAATAAAAAACCGTTTCGGCTTTATATCTTGCGTTCTACCAGGAATTAACCAACGTGTAATATATCAAATGAATGGTGATTTTAAGGGTTTTTGCATGTTTTAGTTCATTTATTTTTAGTAGGCCTAATTTATTTGTTATACGCCGAAATTCACATTACCGATAATATACGCTTAAATATAATTTGTATTGCATGATTACCATCTTATTCGTTGAAATCACGAACAACTAAGGCTATCGTAATGTGACTTTGTGATTCTGTTCAGTGACTTTGGCAACAACTGTCTTGTGTAGTAATAAATCATTACGATTTTATTCTCGTTTATTTTTCCTTTGATTGTAACGTTACAAGCACAGTGCAATTTTGTTCAGGGACAAAACTAATGTGGTTATAATGGTTACAGACGATTATAAAAAAAATATGAAAGCAAAAAAGTACCTAGTAATATTTTATTTATTCAAAATAAGTCTTAGGTTACCATAGGACATCAAAATTAACCATTTATTTACTCGTCTTATCTATAATCTTTACTTATAGCTTTAAATCACAGTACAGATTTGTAAAATTAACAATTTAACGCAGAATCAGAATAAACGAGATAAAACATAATAAGAAAGTATAGTATTTTTTTTTCTATGTAATCTGCTATCAGTCCGAAAAGACTATGATCAGATGTGTTGCAGGCTTCTTCGCGTTTCAGGGTGTGCTCTCCAGTGAGACGCAATCACTCATTTGAGGTAACCGAAACTAGAATCGTGACTTTAGTTCCTGGATGGTATGTATTTTGAGTCGCCTCTGATAGTCGATCATTGTTAGCTGCCGGGCCAAGCCGTTCGGATGGTATTCAAGTCGTGTTTGATATTTTTCAGCTGACATGCGTATTTCCTCTTTTACTATAAGGATTTTTAGATGCTGATGTATCTCTTTATTTGTTGTGTACCATGGCACATTAGCAATTGACCTTAGTATTTTGTTTTGCAAACGCTGTAGGGTCATTATGTTAGATTCGCTGGCGCTGCCCCAGAGCTCAATGCCATACATCCACACCGGCCTGAGTGTGGCCTTATAATATTAAAAGTTTATTGTCTATAGAGTTTTGAGTTTCTTCCCAGCATCCAATTTGGGTTCTGTGTTTGAGAGCTATTTCGTCCCTTTTAGCTTTGATGTGTGCTTTCCAGGTAAGTCGTCTATCCAGATGAACTCCAAGGTATCTCACATGGTCGCTATGCGGCAGAGTTGTGCTGCCTAGTTTCACTGGTGGGCAGTTGCCCTGTTTGAGTGAGAACGTTACGTGCACTGATTTACTTACGCTAGCTGTTATTCTCCACTTATCAAGCCATTTTTGTGTCGCTTCTAGGCCCTTCTGAAGCACAGTCTTCTTCTTCTTCTTCTTCTTCTTATTTATGGCGTATCAAGTCGTTATAGCGACGACATCTTCGCCAATGTCAAAGTAACAAAAATATATTTAAAAAATCTTGTGACAAAATGTCGGCAACGTTGTACGGTAATGGTCAAAGACCCCCCTCCCCCCCTGTCGGGCTCTTAGCCAACGGTCAATGATATCCCTCAGAAACTGCCAGGAAATCATTAGCCGATGCCCAGGGCGCACCGGATCAAGCACTGCTCTTCCCCCCGGACGGATCCAAAAAGGAACCGCAGCTCTTGACCACACGTGAAGGTAACCCGACTCGCACCCGACAAGCACAGTCGATGCAGTATTTGGGTTTTCATGTCTCGCAAGGATTGCAGTATCATCAGCATAAGTTGCAGTGACAACTCCTGGTTCGTCCGGGAGGTCCGACGTGAACAGGTTATACAATATAGGGCCCCCCAGCCTTCATTGGATAGAACTTTCATGTGGCATCAGCTTCCTTTACAAAGAACATTCTATCAAGGTACGAGTTGAAGAGCAAGTAAAATGAATGTGGTAAAGTCTTTTTGATCTTGAATAGCAACCCTTTGTGCCAGGCCCTGTCAAAAGCTTGTTGTATATCGAGAAATGCCGAAGAGCAGTACTCTTTTTGTTCTAGAGCTTTTCTAATGCATTGATATACCCTGTGAACCTGCTCTATTATGATATGTTGTTTTCTGAAGCCGAATTGGTGATCCGGTATTATGTTTCGTTCCATCAGCAGTGGCATTAGTCGACTGAGTAGGATTCTCTCAAACAGTTTCGATAGTGTTGGAAGAAGACTTATCGGTCTGTAGGATGTCTTTTCATTAACTGGCTTACCCGGTTTGTAGATCATGGTAATTTTTGAGATCTTCCATGAATCAGGGAATTGAACAAAACAGTAATGAAGACGATTGCGGTCTTGGGTAGCTCTCTCAGAACTTCTTTTGTTAGCAGATCATACCCCGGTACTTTTTTACTGTCCAGATTTCTTATGCACCTTTGCAGTTCCTTAGGGGTGACTGGTTTAATTGGAAGGTCTAGTTGGAGATCCTCTTGCAGTACTTGCTCCACATGCTTCTCTGTGTCATTTGCTGTTGCAGCGTTTGGTGTGAATACCTGAGCGAGACGTTCAGCAAACACATTAGCTTTTTCTTGGTTTGTTCTAGCCCATTTTTCTAAACCATATCTGATAGGGGCCTTGTGTGTTTGTGGTCTATCGTAGGACTTTGCAGCCTTCCATAGCGAGTAGTTGGTCGCTCTGGTTGCTGTTAGTGATTCCAATGTGGCTTGCAGTTTGTCATCTTTAATTGGTTTAACCAGGTTTTTTTAGCTCTTTTATGGCGCTTTTAAGCGCAGTTTTATCAGTTGGGCGTCTAATAAGTTGCCATACACGCCGTAGCCTCCTTTTCTCGAATAATTTGTTTCTTATATACATAGAGATATTGGTTGACTTTTCCGTATGTGAGACAGTGGGAGTGGTTTTCCAGCAGGCATTTTTGATTACTGTAGTAATTCTTTGAGTTGCTAGCTCAATATCGTCTGTCGTTTTAAGATTGACTTTTAGATTGATGTTTTCAGTTATGTAGTCGCGAAATGCGTTCCAGTCTGTTCGAGAGTTGTATAGATATATAGGTTTTTCCCATTCTATAACAGTAGTAACTGGCTGTTAGGATAACTGGAGTGTGATCGGAAGAGCGGCAATAATATGGTACAGAATTTAAACAAATACTTTTTAACAGTTACAGCACTTACTCGAAGTGCCACTATCAAGTTTCACCCGAATAAAATGGTAAAGGTTATTACGAAAAACCGCGAATCATTTTGTAACAATGATAAGTATCGCCACCATGTTTTGCCGAATTTCGGTTTATAGTTTGCCAATCTAAAGTATTGTTACGGTATTAATGGCGAAAACAAATGAGACGAAATTTCCAACGAATAAAAATTTAATAAACAATAACTTCGTAAAAACTCTCAGGAAAAATATGGAAAAAAATCACAAGATGCATTACGTCACGGAGAAGCCAAAAATGCAAAAACAATAAAACTATCGTAACATAGTATTACGGTTTTATTCTCCGGGGGCGACGATATGTGAACCCTTTATTGCACAAAATGAAATAAAATAAGCACAAAAAAAGAAAAAAAGGTTTATTTACATTTTTCACTTAGCAAATTAACAATCGAGCACTATCAATAAGTAAAAAAAAGTTAAAAGCAGATAGGGGTCCTCCAAAACGTAATTTTGCCGTCAGACTTTGGTCAATCTGGTACGAAAGCTTTCTGCGTATCCGATTCGCACTTCGCCGTTTTTTTACTTCCAACAAAAACCAACCGATTATTACAAATGTATCGTCTGGCCAGATGGAAATATTCTTGGAAAGGTTCTTCAATGTTCAGTCCAGTGGTCAATAATTTTAATCCGACCCCGCGGTAGGAGCGTAAAGTCGCGTTTCCAACTACACAAATGACGGAGATAAGAGCTTGAGAGGGCAAAGTGGATTTTGCATCGTTTAATATTCACCGGGTGCGGTAAATTGGCTTTATGATATCAGTTGAGCCTAGCTAGACTGAACTTTTCAGATATTAACTCAACGGGTATAAAATTAGAAAGGTTTAAGTATTTGACCTACTATGAGCGTGAGCGGGATAGCCGGCGGGCTGGATAGTCGCTATGTACAGCAAATCCCGGATAGCATGAGAGCGCGCTAGAGAAACTACCGGTCTCTTTCTACAACGAACAGTAAGAAAAAGACAGGCAATGTATCTCGCGCGCGACGTGACTCTTGCTCAGTCTCTTGCTAGACGTGCTGGGCTAATCTACACCACTCCTTGACACTATGAGCTTATTAACTAATAAATTGTATAAGTTATAATACAACCCAATATGTGCGAAATAAATGTTTTTTTTTTGACAGAATAATACGAACAGTACTAGCATTAATAATAGAATACAAGTAGAGAGTTAGAATGTGATAACACTACACCGGGAGCGCCTTTTATCACATACTCATCACTTAATTATCATCAATTTAATAATAATAATAATAAATATTTATTTTCAGATTAATATCCATAGATTGTTAGTTAGTAATTTTGTTCATCATAACAATTATCAGGATTTTTCAAAGTGCTATGAGTAGTACTTTAGTTTTTGGTTCTTACAATTCTAAAAAATACGTACTGTTTCAGAAATGGAACACATTATGAAGAACGACAATTTTAATTAATGACTTATTTATAAATGAGAGTTTTTATGAGTCAATATGGACCCTACTATGGCAACATACAGTCAAAAAAGGGTATATTAAAAATTAAAACGTTCGCAAAACTTATTACCTTAACTTTTAGATACGAAGTCTCGTTTAATTACGGTAGCCGGGGATTAAATTTAACCTCCGCTAGGTCGGCCTAATCCTAGAATTAGCCGGAATTATGCGGATAATATTATAAAAGAGAGAAGTGGCCGACTGATTGACTTAACCACACACGCACACGCATATCGCATGATCCTGAGGCTTATTGAATAATACGCGGGTATTGGTACTAAGATACAACTTCTTTTCTACTCTCGTAATACATTGAAAAAAGATAGTGAGGGAAATGGCGATTCTAGACATACGCATATGGGCTCTGAGAGCTTACAATTTTAACGCAGTCAAATGGCAAATCCTAACTAATATTTTTTGTTTGTTTATTATGATTTCACGCGTGTGTGTTTAAGGCTTATAATTATAACAACGGGAAATAAAGTACGGGCGAAAATCATACGAATCATGACTGTTATTAGGCGATGCGGCTAGCAACCCATCACACATCACCATATTTTGATTCCACTTTCCACCTATACGCCCACAATCTTGCAAAACGTGGCCCGTAGGTCTATTTACTTTAGGCTCTATCTACCTCGTAAGGGATAACGACGTGTTTTGTGTATTTGTACCTGAAATTTGTTTTCAATTCCTGTAATTCCTAGAACATTTTAGTCTAAGAGTATTAAAGGCTTTCTCTTGGTTGGTTTAGAGCAAAGCTGACGTATCAGTTGGCGGTCCACTGGCTCCAAACACAAGGCCGATCGGTAATCTTATCAGTCCGGCCACTACTATGCGAGCCGCTGGTGTGGCGACAGAAGTTTTTCTTCGTTCATTGCTCGGTCGACACGCTAAACGCTCAACTGTTAGCTAGCAATAGACGCAATGTATCACAAAAACGCTAGTCTGCGTGATCATCGCCATATTAATAAGCTACCGAAATCCTAGGTGCGAATCTAAACGTGTTTACCTCTCAATCGAGTAAACTAGTAATGTTACGAGGAATATGATGTGACATATGACACATGAAGGAAAATAAATTCTTACGACATTTTTTTTATTGAAACGCGCCTTCATACTAAGAATTCTACGTTGGCAAAGTTCATAGTGTTCTGCATTGAATTGCATTCATATAATGTACAACGAAAGTTGATACAGTGAGAAGTGAAATAACTACGAAAGTTTCGGTATCTGATAATTAAAAAACTTTAGTTTCAGAAACTTTCATAGCAAGATTTGCGAGCTCTCGATGTCTGTTATTTATATTATGCAAGTAAAGTATTAGTTGTCATACATAATTTTATTACGCCGACCGCACATCAATTAGCGGCCATACATTTCCGTGTCAAACGTGACGGAGCGGTAACGTAATAAACAAACCCGGCAAATCCAATAAACAACAAGCGTTCCATTCAATAACTAACGTAGGCTGAGAGCCGACGGACTTCATGCCCACGTCATCGATTTCAATAGGCCACAAAAATATAGATGGCGCGGCCGGTAGGGTAACTTAAAATAATTAACAATACTACCAAATACCATTTTGAATTTCATTTTTCATTAATATTTTGAACAGTGAAATTGGCTTGAATAAGCAGTCGATTTAAGTTTAATACGAGTGTAAGTTACGAAACAGGTAAGTAAACAGGTAAGTAGGTAAGAAATCGTTGTGACTGATGTTAACTGTACGGCTTAGAACATTAATTCGTTAATACTCCTTTCATTCCTCAATGGTTAACCGAATGGGATCCCTTAAATAGATAAGTTCGCTTTTGTAGATGTATCTCAATGTCTATAAATTGTTTGCTACTATAAAGTGTTTACATTCATACGCAATACATTAAAGACTAGTATTATCTTCATGTCATTTTGACCTTATTATTTTATTTTCTGGCGAAAGTAGAAAATGTTGCTATACGATTGCCTTAGGTTTAACCTTTATTTTATCGACGATTCTACCGATAATAAAATGAAGGAACCTTTGCGGCAAATAAAAACAACTAAGTATTAGGGCTTATTTTCAACATTATATCTTGTTCAATGAATAAAAGCGTAGAACCGTTTGGATCCTAAACTAGCAGCCGATCCCCGATTGCAATACTTCGACATCGGAATAGCTTGGCCGTACTAACTACCAATATATGTTAGTAGGACAACCGAGTCTCCGAATTTGTTGGGCTTTGGTTGGATTTCCACGGATTCTAGGGGTTTTTGGACACAAAATTGTCGTGCATATTTACAAATATATTTATAATGTATTTTACTATAGTCTAGGGTAGGGCAACATTTGGCTGGCGGAAAAAAGCGTAAAATGACGCGTAGGGTGAGGCTAGACGAGCGTAATATTTTGAGTTTTTGAGTCACGTAATTCTTGTTGCATACAAAAGTCCAATTCATTTTGCGTCGTCGTGTTATCAAAACAGGAGTTTTATATAAAACCGTATGAAGCAGAAATTACGCAACTGATTCAAAAAATTAAGCTCGTCTGGCCTTAACCCTAAGGCTTAGCACGCACTGCGGTTTTTTTCTTGCGGTTGCGGTCTGGCCGAAAACGCCGAACCGCGGAGGAACTCGCACTGCGGTTGCGTTTCCGCGGTTTTCACGTTCAGTATGACAATGGATTTCCTCAGAGCAGTATGTGTTGTGGCCTTGGCCTTAGTTTTAAGAAATAAAAAAAATAGAAAACGTCTTCTCCAACATACGAGTAAGTACTGGGTGCATCCTCTAACAGATCAAAGATATTTGAAGGGATATTTTTGTAAAATGTACAGTGATGTACGAAACAACAAAGACAATTTTTTTAACTACTACAGGATGTCAATTAGTAGTTTTGATAAATTATTGCGAATGGTTGGCCCACATCTACAATTTCAAAATACAAGCTTGGCTCTGAGCCGAACTGACGAAAAAACCGCTTTTTACGAACCGCAGTGGGGGCGCTGCCGTACATGAAGTATGGGATACATAAAAACGCGCGTTTGCAAACCGCGAATCAAAATGTAGCAAGTTGCGTTTTTTAAATCAGTCACTGAAATAAATCGCAAGTGCGTGCGCTTATAAAGAATGCCGTACATTACATTTTTTTGCGGTAGCGGAACCGCTTTTTAAAAACCGCAGTGCGTGCTAAGCCTTAGTCTCCACTAAGAGTCCAGCAGCAGATTTTTATCTCAATAACATGATTACATCTTGAAATTAATATTTCAATGTGTCTATACATACACAAATCACGTTTATATCCCTTATGGGGTAGACTGAGGTAACAAGTCCTAAAATGGCCACGCTTAGCATTATTGTATGCGTGTAAGTGGAAAGAGGAATCAAAATCAAGTTGCTAGCCGCATCTCCTAAAACATGATTCCTAAGAATCAAAGTGTCTATGGCCCGGTTAATTTAGATAAAAGCGTTATTTTATAATTCACGTCCGACTTTACAAGTGTTTACGGCGTATCGTCTCAAAGACTTTTAAAGATGCCACGTTGTCCATCTTTAAATCCACGTTCAACTGCAAAGCGTCTTTATACTAGGAAAGCTTCCTGATTAAATTCAGACCTCGTAAATCAAATTTAGAATTTACCAAACTAACCTCTTGTTACAAACCAAAGTGAGGGCCAAGAATAAACGGATTATGCTCGTAGTTTATTACGATCCTAACTACTGTATTGTTTTGTTTAGGTATTTGTTGTTGTTTATCAAATTACAAACTCCAAAAGGACCGTCATTTGACTTAAGAACTTAACAGTTGACCTAGAGTAAGTCAAACTGGCTGCTAATACTTGGCAAATACTGACAAAAGCGGAAGTCAAGCCAATAGACAAAGATAAATTTTTTTGAAGTAGGTTGTAAAAATTGTTAAGACTAACTTTACTTTATTAAAATTGCATTTTGGAACTGCCTACAAGTAGTCGACATTGTAAAAAACCAGCCAAATGCGAGTCGCTCTCGCATACTAAAGGATACAAACACATTTATAAGCTTAGTAAGTCGGTAGGTCAGAGTATTTCAATAATAAATAACGTTTTTTTTGGCATACTATTGTGTTTTTTTACTTCCGTTGTGAGGTCCTTGCCAATTTCGAACGGATACCTCCACACGTTAAATGCTACCAAACATGCAAACGGATAAATGAACAAAGGATTGATCAGTTTACGATACTTTTCTTTTCTTTTTTTACCTTATAAATGAGCGCACTGTTACAACGTTCTCTCGTGATACTAAGACGACCCTCTACGCTTTCAGCAAATACGTCAATTTGAAAAGCAGCAACGAAAGTGCCCCAGAGATAAGTTAACACAAAATGGGCCCCAAATACATTAAGTACTTACTAGGTCAAGCGATTTTCTGCTAATCCAATTCTCTTTATTGGGATACTAAACTAACTTTACAATAGTAGCCGAGAACCTAATTGTCTTCAGGCCTTAATTAGATCCTAAATTAGGAAGTCTGCACGGATAGCACCTTTACCATTTTCTGAGTTGTCGTGCTTCGTTACGAATTAGGTATTTCGAGAAAACGTTGTGACAAAGAGAGAAATCACGGCAAATTTTCTTGCCCATCTAAGACTAACTAGCTGGAGAAAATACGGTTTATTTTTTAAAATAGGTTTACTGAATATCTCAAAGCAGACACTGAACTGACTTAGACAATTTTCACTCGGGGTTGTATACTAGGTACACTTATTTAGTGCGTATTTTTGAACATTTTTTTTATCAACGTGGACACCTTTTGTCGCATTATAATTTGAATATGGACCAGTACAAAGAGAAAAACAACTTTTTTGTAATTAAAGTGCTCTAAATTTACGAGTGTGTAGCCATCCTGGACATCTTTTTAGAAACAGATAAAGCTTCGCTAGACCTCTAAACATTTCCGATCAAACCATGTGAGCGGCAAACGAGAAGCCAGATTCTTAATCAAGAAATTCCGCAGCGCGAGTATAGATGGCGTTGTTCTCAATATTACCAGAGAGCTGAAAATTTCAGGACCAACATCCAAATTTTTAAAGCATTATTTTAGTCACTTGACTAATGTTAGGTTTAAATTACATAGATTAAAGAGACAAAATTATCAGTACGAATTAATAATTGGTCACTTCTGAACTCTATCGTAATATTTTTTGTAAAGATCAAATACCTACATCGGTATAGGTTTTTCATCGTGAAGATTTAAAATAGAATAATTCCGACTATGCCTCCGTTTTCGTGAGCGAACTAAACTGTTTACGTGATGAAATCAATTTTCATTTATTTCAGTTATTCAAGAAAATGGGCAAGTTTTAAGAATGTAGCTTGAAACTTAAAATACCTACACTTTGTAAGGTAGTTGAGTTGAAATTGAATGTTTCATTTTTATATCGTTAATGACTTTTAACACTGTCTTAAGCATCTCCAACTTTTTAAAATGTAGATATTAAGCTGGTATTTTACGTAGATGATAGGGTGCACTTCATTGATAGCTGTAATTAATAACGAAGGAAGTACAGATACCCGAGCACATTAGACCTCTTCGTATCCAGTCAAATTAGTTTAAACGAACAATTTTCATGCCATGTATTAAGGAATTGATTCCTAGGAAGCTATTACAAAGATCTCTACAAAATTTTGTCCATACATTTACAAATTATCGTGAAAAAAACTTTCGACACAAAAAAACTATTTTTTCCCGTGGCAATCCCGAAAGACGCTGGGAGTCTGTCGCTCAGGTACCTACCGTAACAAGAAATACGTATTCATTCGGTATTATGTTTTGCCCTATTACTGGGGGCTTTTTAGTAGCAACCACTATAACTATAAAACATAAGCCATTAGTTTCTACCCTGGACGAAGGAGTCAAAGGTCGTCAGGTAAACGGCTTACTTTGAAGTACCTACTTGTCTTCGAGTAACTCGTTCCATGTAAACATGACCTCTTACATTATTAAGGCACTTTGACTCACTTTCAAATATTAAACATGACCAAAAGGGCCATTTGTTGACGAATAAGTAAACTACTTATCATGTTAGTATAATAGCACATGCATGTTTATTGATTGTAGCAAACATTCATAACATAGCTTTGTTTTCTATGTGTTGTAAACTAAAGTGTATGAATAGTTAAACAATACGGTCTAAAGCAATAATTATGCTCTGATTCATGCACTAGTTTGTATCGAATACCAAACAAACGGCGCGGCAATCGGTGATCGGATCCAAAACAAGGGACGTCGTACAAAACAAGCAGTCGAACGTCGATACTCATTCCACCAACATCGTTATTTGATCCGTGCTCTTAAAGTAAATTAGTAATTGGAAACTGCCAGTACCTGCCGTTAGAAGAAAATAAATATCCGTTTTATTTATTTGTAACAAATAAGAATGTCAAGTGCATTTAGATGACATGGGATGTGGAATAAACGGCATCATGAATCGATCGTTGTTTTTTGTACTTTTTGCTGTTTACATCGCGGTTACTTTGCAGGTGAGTTCCTGATACAATTCAATAGATATTTGTAAATAAGCGTTTGATTTATGTTGTGGTCGGAAACTTGACAGATCTCCCCCGTTCTCACATCGGTAAAACATCATAACTCAGTTACATGCGAGAAACTCCAATCGATCCCTACGTCCTCGGTTCCCACTTTGCCGAACTATTCTTAGTCAAATTTTCGCCGAAATGTATTCCATGACACGACGAAAATTTCAACAGGCTCGATAAAATATGCAGTATAGGAAAAAAAGTAACGTTTCATCTGTCCCTAATGGCCTGTACGTGTGCTTAATGTTAAATAAAAGAAGAATTAGGTTTTCCATGACGGAAACCTAGTTACTCTGAATGTCAACTAAGCTCTTGAAATGCTAATGTGAAATAAAATAAAGACACAAAACGAAAAAAGTGATGCGACATATCTTCCTTTAGGTAATTATGCAAAGGCACATTAATGTTGAATTTAAATAGTACTAGTTACAAATTATAAGCAATTTAGTGTAAAATTAACGACCATAATATACCTAAATTTATTTTGTTAAAAAATATTATCATATTTTTACCCGACTACGTCAGAAGGAAGATTATACTAATGGCAATCAGTATCAAAATTACGTATTATTTAGGTAAATTTGCGACTTCTTCATTTGGTAATCAAAATACGACCAATCTACAGTAAAGGCAGCATTCAAAATAAGACGCAAAATATGAAATTCACGTAACATGTCTATCGTCGGAGAAATGGTTATTTAGAGGTAGTATTAACAATACCAGAAAAGGTTTTATCCAACCCAACGGCAAATGGCTTGGAAATGAACGATTGCCTTACAATAACAAACTGAAACTTCATAATAATGCATCGGGTAACTGGAAAGTGTTATTAATTCTTAAATAAGCTCGTGTTACTTCAATATTCGAGGCATACTCTTAATATACCCGTACCGCATTTCATGCACCTGGGTTAAACCTGAGTTATGGTTAACAGTTCTCTACATTTTGATACTAATTAACCCTAGTTTAATAGTCAAGGTAAGGTTGGACAGTTAATAGAGTGGGCAAGCTCGCCTTAGATGATTTAAAACATACTTAAAAACTGCGTTAGCCAAATATTATTTTCTAAATTAACATTGTTAGTTATTAAGCTTTGGTCTACGAATTACTGAAAAACCTGTGCGACATTTTCTGTCGAATTTTTCGTCTTATAAATAACTATGACATTTACCTGATGATTATGGCTAATACATGATAGAAAACTATTTTTTTCAGACGCCAGATTTTCAGGACAATCTTATAAATGGCTACAGAGCGCTCATTGCGGACATCCAAGTCCGTACTCAAAAGTCACGAGAAGACATGGACACGTTGGTATCGCAAATTAAACTGCTAATGAAGAACGAGGCGGACAAAGCCATCAACTACATGACAGTTTATCTGGAACAAATATCTTTGTATTTCCAGGTATGTGCGATGGAGAAATCTGTACCGTTAAATAAATTAAAATAGATACCAATCAATTTATGCCCATTGACCTAGTCCCAAACTAAGGGTACAATACAACACGATTTTTGCTTGAAGAGAAATTTTTGGTTTTTGATGGTTTTTGTTTTCTTCTTATTATTATTTATGTTCGAACAAATTGATTTCTGAACGACGAATGTTCTCACAGTAAATGTCACAATGTTTTTCCTTGATAGTTCAATTTGACGTCGGTATGAAACGTTCTGTGTTAAGGTTCAGGAATCAATTTAT
Source organism: Pandemis corylana (assembly GCA_949127965.1). Classification (NCBI taxonomy): domain Eukaryota; kingdom Metazoa; phylum Arthropoda; class Insecta; order Lepidoptera; family Tortricidae; genus Pandemis; species Pandemis corylana. The sequence continues at coordinate 5,247,845 of OX421866.1, read as the reverse complement.
TTGATAGTACATCAACTGTACTAAGTCATTTTCCTCTTTCGTTATTATGAGTTGAAGAACGTCCATGTACTCCTTAACACTGTAAATTATATGAAATTACTTGCATTGTAGATAAATAAGACAATGGTAGTCAAACAACAACACCAGCAGTGATTGGTGGTGGTGTTAAGAAGAAAGAAGTGTCTTTAACAGAATTTATTATATTGGCGAAAAACATTGATGATAACAAAATGCTTCAAATACTCGTCTTTTCAGTTGATATTTTATTATTTACTTTATCTAGGTGATCATTCATGATCGTAAACCACGAAATGGCACGTACTGCAAGGAAAGCATCGTCAAACTGCTAGGAGAAAACTTGCAACTTGCTGACGAAAATGTCACCTTGTGTCTGGCTTTGGGCTACCAAAGGGTGCAGAGGTTACCAGGTAAGATGTACATTTTGTACATCATAGATTTACACACATTTATTCACATTATACATTTTTCTCTTACTCGTAAGTGTAATAAGGGTTGTCGATTTTTAATTATTAGCATCATTATTAGTATAGATCTTAGTTAGGTACTTGTGAACTGGTAAACTTATAGTTTAAGTTCATAGTATTAGGAATTGAGTTTTTAGTTTAGTAACTTTTAAATATTACAAAAAAAGGATGCAACATTAATTGTGTAATCATCTTTCAAAATTAAAATCACTCGCTTACGAAGTTTAGTATTCTTAGGTATGTGTTTGTGATGGTAATGAGTTTAACTCTGCCTCATATTTACTTAATTTACCCACTAAAAATACATCCAAAATATACAAACATAAAGTTAATAAAAATTAACCAGAAACTTTACAATAAGAACAAGATGGCTCTGCTTGGCTAAACAGCTATCAAGTTTTATGCATATCGCAATGAATTTCTAAAGTCCAACTGCCGCGAGTGTAATTTTGTTTGTTTTCCGTTCGCTCGTTTCCGTCCGCCGCGTCAACCTGAGCCATTTTATTTTGGCTATACCTTCCTTGTTTATACTTCGGAACATTTCCGCTTTCCGCTCGCACCAAAGCAAACAGTGTAATAATAATGGCGTGGAAATGCGCCAGTGCTGCAACAATAGTTGGCGTTTTCACGACTTGGGATTTCAATTCGCTCAAGATATCTTTCTGAGACATTTTTTTGTGCCGACTGTCAAAAGTTTTTACCTTATTAAATACAATTACTTTTAAATAATCAAAAATTGACGATAGCATATTTTCAAAGTCAGTGTGCAATAAGCACCCAACAGATATTTAGAACTAAACATGTACGGCAAATCCTTCTTCAGCTTACTAAACACTTAGCACGAAAACACAGCGGGTTCCTCGCTACTGAGGGCCATGGTAACCTCGTTCGACGAGTTTATCTGAGGATGATGCGCCGACTCTTTATGATATCTGCCGTCGAGTATAAAATATTATAATGTATTACTAGACCGCGATCAGCATGGAAATGACAGATGTTTGGACCCCATTCCGATCGCAGTCCAATAATACAGCTGATCTCTCGCCTCCGATTTAATGTCGAATACTGACACAGAATTTAAACTTTTCAGAAAAACTACAAGTGCATTTTGAGACACTAGAAAATCTTAAGAAATATTCGGCATCGAAACTGTTCGAGTGCCAGAAGCAGCAGCAAGTCGGTGGAAACTGTTCTCATGAAAGCCAAGATCTTGAAAGGACAGTGGTATGTAAATGAATGAAAATACTTCTGTAAATTAACTTTCAACCGTCATTTTACTTCATCAGAACATTTTGGCACATATAAGTAGTACCTACAATTAATGTCAAAAAGTTAATTTCATACAATATTGAGTCACAAGAGAGACGGTTACCAGGAAATAATTATAAGGGAAAAGGCTCACAAATCCTTCTCATATAGACTTATGGCAACTTTAAGACTTGAAATTCTCGCTGTAGTATCTTGGGATTACTTTAAATAGCGAGCAATAATTATGATGCTTATTAATAATACAAATTATTATTATAATAACGTGAAAAATCACTTAGCATTTTTCCATTGGCTCATTTTCATGTTTATTTAGGTGAGTTTTGCTTGGTCAAAGTCAAATATAAATCAGCATTGCATGAGAAATATATAAGTCAGAAAATGTATTAAAACTGTGAGAGCTTTAGCAAAAAAAAACAAAAGTAAAAATATTTTTATCTTTTTATCCTTAGGCTTTCCTTTTAACATTCCGAATTCATCAAAGTAATTTATAATATTAGTACGTCAATCTAATTCATCTCATATGTTGGTACTTCAAACGATTTCATTTCTAAAACGAGGGAACAGTTAGGTAGCCTGATAATATCATTTGATCAGTAAATTTAAGAGCATTCATGTATTAACAGTGGATAAAACGGATCTCTTGATGAATGCTGGTACGCTTTCATATTCCATTTTGTTTCCGTTTTCATTTGTTTAATTGATCATAATAATTCATAATAATCTTGATTTGTCATAGGTACGTACTTAGGAATTTTTGACTTCGTCAAATAGTACTTTTTTAACACGTCGTGTGTTTTCAATTAGACTATGAGTATTATCAAAACGAGCGGTAACATGTTATTTCACAATTTCCAATTCGTTTGAAAAGGTAATTTTTTCTACTACATTATTAACATAAAAGTTCATAAATCAACCTTTTAATTACTAAAATTCCTGGAATTAAACGTAAAAATATATTTCAAATTACGCGAGTTTCAGTCACGACTAGACTGACTCCTGATCCCCTAGTACCTGAAGTAACGTCTGACCCTTTCGTTTTTTCAGTTCCTGTATGAAACATCACCATTTCCTGTTGTGATGGCTGAAATAGCTATCCACGGCTTCAAAGAGGTCTCTGACCTCAGCGTTTGCCTGAAAGACATCATCTCTAGAATGATGACACACTCCGTCAAGGTCATCGGCGACTTTAACAGGTGTATCCATAACATCGAAATGCCCAAGCTCAAATACCTGTTGAAGTTCATGAAGAAATATGCCTAATCAATAATTTGATCCAAAAACGTTGTAAATAACAATTGTCGTTCATTTTAAGAAGTTATTGTTAAATAAGTTTAATTTGGTGTATAATTTTGAAAGGATACAAAAATATCATGTAAATGCAACTTTATATTTTCATCAATTTCCTTAACCCTCAACCAGGCCGAACTATGATTTCAATGATGTTAAGATATATCAATAATATTATTAGATGTATTAACCGAAGTATAATACAAATTCAGATGTTTTTGTACTTAAAATAGCCTGGTCGAAGGTTAACCGCGTTTTATTCTTGAAACTTTTTAATCGTGCATGATATTTAAGACTTATTTGGACCTTTGGTCACTACCGGACAAGTTTAAGATGTCTTGTTGAATAAATTTATAAACAAATTGTACATTTATTAACGTGAAATCTACATCAGATACCTTTACAGGAGCACCAGCAGTACTGCGCAACGTATGTACTAATAATATTTGACACTTCAACACGAACGAGTTTAAGACGTTTGTTGAGACTAAAAACTTGCACTAACGGCTCTGATTATTTGCTATCCCTCTCCGCCCGTTTCTCCGACAATCTCCAAATTTAACGAGCGTTCAATTTTACTAGAGCGTTAGCGAGTGTTCGCAAGAATGATCGCGAAACCCTTATGAATTTAACAGCAGGTGATTATAATTTAATCTTCTGGTTCGATATTCTAGTTAAACGGTTTTCCATGGTTCTCTTACTACCGTCGTGGCACGGAACCCTAAAAACTTAACAGATGTGAATTCCTTTTCATATTGATACCCGAACATCCACAAATAAAAGATAAAACCTATCAAAATACGACATTGACGGGGGTATAATAATTTCATTTCGTATTAAAAAAAATATTTACTTTTTCTTATAAACCGTGGACCCGAGGAACCCGACAGATTTTAACAGCGTATTCTTGCCAATATTACGAGTAAATAAAGCTATATGAACATTATGTCCAATTATGAATCTTAATAAAAAAAATAGAACAAAATTAATCAATTAAATTTAGTACTTCCATGTGCATAAATCTTTAGTAGAGAGAATGAGAAAGGTAATCCAATCCCAAGTTGAGAAACAGAGTAAACAAACGACACTTCGAAAGTCATTCCGATGTGATACGATATAAACTTACGATACCTAATGAAACCTTTTTTCTAATGCATAGCAAACTTTACATCCTCCACATCCCTAGGGTGTGTAAGACTTGAGATTTTACGACAAGAGTTTTTTTTAAATAGTGAATATCTCAAATAGTATTTATGTACTTCTAATAGGCTCTAGAACTCATGGTAAAAATTAGTCGGGTACCTATAAACACTACCGTTACTGATTGACTGACATACGCCTTCTAAACCAGTCGAGTTACGGAATTAAAATTCAAAGAGTTACGTTAAGAGGGGATTTTGTAAATTTCGACGGGGTATATTACTTTTAGTTTTTCTACGAGGTCAAAGCAGAGGGCATAAACTAGTATTTATAGCGTTTATACCTACAGCCTATTGACATTTCAAATGCAAATTGAACTATTTAAATAAAAATGCAGTTATTGAAAATGCATGACTTTCCTCCCTAGTTCAAGCGTCTGCTTTGCTATGCATTGCTATCGATTTGAGTTCAGGCTGGGCTTGTTTAAAAGTTGGATCAGATTTACACACAAACTCACATGCATATAAAAAACGTAATTTATGATTCAGATTTAGATTTAGATTCTTTATCGAAGACCACAAATCAGTACAATTAGATTACAAAAATAAAAAGGCAAGGTGGACAATAGGCGGTTTTATCGCTTATAAGCGATCACAGGACAGAGGCGAGTGGCGCGTGAGTTATTCAATCTTAGCTGCTTTACTTGCAACGCAACTGCAATCTAGTGTTACGGGTGGAGGTGTTCACTAACCATAACCAACACCCCTGATGGGATGGGTCACCACTTTACACGCACACAACACTTTATCACGTCGCTACGAACACCAATAACATAATACTCAAACACTAATTTAAGCATCACGCACATAATCTGTGCTTATTACATTCACAGACTGTGACGGGTATGACCACCGGTCGAGGGTCCTATTATCGTCATTACCTTTGAATAACAATATCGTTAATATCTTCTGCCCTTCGTATAAAAGTAAAAGACCGTCATGACTAATAAAAGGAAAAGAAAATGGAACCGAACTCACTGCTTGAATTTTCTTTGATATCAGGTTATAAATGCTACTACACTGGTTTATAGGTAATCTGAAGGTTTACTGATTAGTTTAACAAAAACTACTGGTTTCCTTTAGACCCCTAAAAACAATGCTGCTTGGAAAAACGCCTCCACTTTGACAGGCGTTTCGGCAGCTATTCCTACGCCATTCCGTTCAATTCAGACACATTAATAAGAAATGTTTTTAGGAATTCAACATTTAAAAAATAATGATGCAGATGCTAGTAATAAAATATAAAATCTCAATATTTTGATATTTTTACAATAACAATAGGTTTTTAGTTTTATTACGTATTGGTACAAACTAGCATTATAATAACTCTTCGGTAAGTATTCGTGAATTGGAACAAGTATAAATTTAAAAAAAGGGCACTTTTTGAGCAAATGTATTTAAAAGTACCTACTATTCAAATAGCAGCAGGGAGCTGAAGACAAAACAAGTGTACGGTCTGTGGGGAAAAGTCACATCCACGTTTTCTTAACACGTTTGATCTCTATACATTATTAAGCAGTGTCGCTGGCATGCCTGACTTCCTTGGCTATCTCCGACTACCTTATTCGCAAAGTTACACCAAAATTATGTTTTGTCTGTTGGCAACATAATGTTGAAGTAACAGTTCAAATACCAAAGGAATGTTATGTATGACACATACATACATAAATCACGTAGTCAATTAAGGGGTAGACAGAGCCTAAGGCAACAAGACCTACAGGCCACGTTTAGTATGGGCGTATAGATGGAAAGGGGAATCAAAATAGTGATGGGTTGCTAACCGCATCGCCTATAATATGATTCCTACGATTATCGCCCATTCCTTCGATAGGCTTTTACCATCTACGCGGGAAGAGAAGCAACAGGTATATTCTATGTTTTTTCTTTGCTCCCAGACTAACTTGGAAGGACACAATTTATGATACAATATACAATAAATATGGATTGCTGCAGCTTTAAATCCTAGGATGAAATATGATGGTTATCCCAGATAAGAAAAAAACTTCTATACCTGTTTGTATTTGAATATTCTCAGAAATGTATACATACACCATAATTACGCATTGAAGCTTTAAAACATTTAGGACCTGTTTTCACCACTCTTTGTTATGTTTCTGATATCTTAAGTGTCAGATGTATATTATGGTGCTATCTCTATTTATTACTAAAAAACAGACAGAGACAGCTTTTAAGAAATCAGTAATTAGGAACTTCACAGAGGGCTGTGAGACGGCCCCTTAATTATTGAACTAGCTTTAAATTAATATCTTCTTAAATCATTTACAGACTTATACGAAGTTTCAAATCGAATCAGTGCGTGGTAAGCGTTAATCGATAGTAAACCACTGTAGTATCTCTCTACAGCCATCGACATGAGCGGTTGATAATGAGATAAAAGCATGAAAGGGATTATACTAAGTAACAAGCGTTTTGTGATACCGAAACTAATTTGCTGTCAAAATTACCCTTATCACTTATCAGTAATGAGGTCGCTAAGAGCTTTGTCATGATTATTATACCTAGTAAAAATAAGCAACCCTATTGTAAGACCTAAGAAACAAACACTGATTAACTTCGCAAACCACAGCAAGTCATAGAAACACAGTTGTTTTTATGAAACAAGCGTACTTTTACACTTACCAGATTTATGGGAACGTCAGCGGAACAGGGCTGGTACTTCAGCAGCCTGCTGAATCTGAGGGTACGTTGGGCCATTGTTAGCGGGCCAACGGGACGCGAGACGTGTATAAGGGGAGACGGAGGTGGCCGTGACAGCGCCGAAGCCGGCAGCGCTACACTTCGCCTAACAGTCTCTAATGGAACCGTCCGTGCCACCAGGGTGTCACTACCCACAGAATTAGCACTCCCACTAAACATGTTCATCAGGTCCCCGATAGAACCACCTCCACTCGACCCTCCACCGCGCAACTTGTCCAAATCCGTCAAACTAGAACCGCGACGGACTCGCAGCCGCGAACCGCTCGCGTACACCTGTTCGCGCCGCACGTCCGCCTCGCTTATCGCCTGCACTTTGCGACTACGAACCATTTTCACGTCGTTATCACAAAAGTTACATTACAAAGCTACGTCCGGGACACCACTGAGCGTTAGCACCTGAAGCTGCAGCTCATTTGCATACAAATAGCTGATATGCGCGCGAGTCGTGCTGACATTAAGGCCACGGCCGCCCGCACGATGCTGTTATCGCGTCCTCACTTCGCTTCCGTCACCATCGCTTGCGCAACGTTTTCCAATTCTTCAAGATCCAAAATGTTTATATGCCGATCCGTTTTGAGTGCGAACGGAGCGGAGTCTACTAGCGGACTGAGTGGAGTGCGTAGTTGCCTATGTACGTATGGAGCAACTCAACTGAACTAATGAGGTGATCGGGTTCAAAGGCAGTGAGGCACTGCGGGCGGCAACCGCCTCTTGGGCACCAGCCGGCGGGATGCCGAAAGTACGAATGTTTATTAGAATTAGAATAATAATAAAATAACAATCCTCGTTTGAACGTATTTACATACCTTAATTAAACATGATACTAATTAACAAACCATTCCGCTTTGAGTAATTTGTTAAGTTAGGCAAGGTCGGCCGCAACGCTCTTGTCTACCTTTCACGTAAACGTAAATTACTTGTTGAACGCTACGTTTTAATCTGTTACCTCGTTTTTGTTTTACGAAAGTAACTCTAAAGGTAATTAAATTTGGAGGTACAATAGGTACATAAGTAACACAGCAAAGTGACGGACAAGTATTTCATTAAAGCATCCTTATTTTGATGGAGATTTTAACGAATTATCAACATTTTCCGTCACTATTTACTCGGATAGACCTTTAAGAGGATTGGGTGTGTTTAAACGAGATACAGCCAGTATGTCAACATACCCCATCTGAAAAGAGGCTGCGGTTAAATGAAACGTAATAAAACCAATTTACTTCAATATTTTTACGACCGAGACGTCCTCAGGCTTATTTTATCAATTAAGCATTTATGCCAAACCAATAGGACCTTGGTTAACTGTTTTATAACTTGGCAACTATTATTTAGTTAGTAACAAAATCCGTACGCAAGCTCGATAGGTAACAACCTTATTAACATCTTTCATATCGCTGATGAGATTGATGAAGCGAATGAGGTATGTCAGGATCGTAGCATGTGGAACAAAGTCTCTAAATACCCCTATGGGAAGAGGCGTGGGTGTATGTATGTCTATCGTTAGAACTAAAACCAGCTACCTCGCAAACTTTGCAATCATCCGTACATGAGACTACTGCGACTTATTATATTCTACACAAAAATAAATAAATATACATACACAAACATACACAAATCACGTCTTTATCCCTTACGGGGTAGACAGAGCCTATGGCAACAGGTACCTTTTACAAGATTGTGGGCGTATATGTGGATAATGGAATCAAAATAGCGATAGGTTGCTGGCCTCATAGCCTACAACATGATTCCTATGATTTTCGCCCGTTGCCTCGATGGGCTTTTACCATCTGCGCGGGTAGAGAAGCAACTTGTACATTTTATGTTTTTTCTTTGCTCCCAGATTGCTTGAAATATCATGGGATAATTAACGCCAATGGACCTGGTCTCAAAATAAGCAAAGCTATATGTATGTTACAAACTATGAAGAAACATACTTAAAACAATGAAGATTCGAGAAGGAATTCATAGTTTTCATACAAAATATCCGCTCCGACAGGGCATCGAAACAGGGATCTGAAACATCTTAGTCAGCGTCTCTAACCACTAGACTATCTGGTCGACTTACTTACATCACCGCCATAATTGTTGACATAAATCAACATAATAAAGATCAAACTATCACCAACACCACATAAGTCTTGCACGTTCCGTTGCGAAGTAGTAAGGTGAGTAACTGATATTAGTTCTTTGATAGTTTGCAAGTGGATGCCTAATTCAATCAATCTTTGCGCTAGTGAATACACACGATGTAGATAAAGTAAATTTGACCCATATATAAGATACTACATGTATTCCCCTCGGATATAACTTGAGCTTATAAGCTTCATAGCGCTACGAACGGCTATACTCCTACAAGGGATAACAAGCTTGTGTTAATATTACCGTTCTAAGAAACTTACCTAGTATTTGCATACCTCTGTTGTAGACTGTTGGTACCATGTTATCAAAACTGGGTCGCTAAAACTGGCAAGAAGTGCGTGTACAAGTTCCAAAACTCGACTAAAGAAAGATAAGTTTAAAATTAAAACAATCGTACTAAAAATTACGAAACTGGTTATAACAAAGAACACTAAGAAATATCATATGCTAGCTTCTGCCCGCGACTTCGTCTGCGTAGAATTATACATAAAAACGTTCCTCTTGAATCACTCTATCTATAAAAAAAAACCGCATCAAAATCCGTTGTGTATTTTTGAAGATATAAGCATACATAGGGACATAGGGACAGAGAAAGTGACTTTGTTTTTTACACTATGTAGCGATATCGATAGGAGTGTCATAACATCCATGCTGGTCTGAGAGCAAAGAAAAAATTTAAAATACACTAGTTGCTTCGTTTCCCGCGCAGATGGCCGATCGAGAGAATTAGCAAAAATCTTAAGTAGGTATCACGTTATAAGCAATGTGGCTATCTACCCATCCCCTTTCCACCTAAGTACACGCTCACAATCATCCTAAACGTGGCCTTTAGGTCTTGTTACCTTAGGCTCTGTCTACCCCGTAGGGGACAGAAGCGTGATTTATGTATGTTCGCATGCACAGATAAAAAGAAACTATGAAACAACGCATGACGATAGCGATTACGCCCACGTTTTGTATTATTGGGCCCCTGCCTTGTTCAAACCACGGCTAAAGTTTTTTTTTTTAATAAATAATAAAAGAGAATAAAAGTAAACAATGATTTAAATAATCATAGCTTACGCCTACGTATCATATTATTGCCGACGCTACTCTCTTATTCGTACATAACGTTTTATAGCAGAAAAATAACGCTATATTGCAAACGCTAAGAAGGCAATAGGAAAAACGGATTTCCTTTTATATATTAGAGTACAGTACCCTTAAGCACATATATTTTTTCAAGGGTACATTAACTAGTCAATGCCCTCAAGGCGGCGTACGATGTTATATAGAATGTATTACTCCCCTTACATTTACTATGCTCAGCGGGAATCTTAGTGCTACTATGTCACTAGATGCATTTGCTTTGTTCTTGATATTGTTACGAGTAAAAGATTTCAGTTAATCAGATTTATAGGTTTTACTAGTGCGTTTTATTTCCTTTCCGAACATTTGCAATACCGGATATTATGGAGTATGGAGCCTCAAAACGTGAGGTGATAATGACAGTTGAGGGATTGTCAATCACGCATTGCAGAGAAAGAATATACCTAAGCATTTTCGGTCGTACGTCCTACTAATAGTTAGGTCTCGGTTAAAAATGTCCACCATTCGTTAAACGATGGCTTACTAGTACTTATGTAATAAGGATAACGTAAGTATTCAAATAATTGAAAACGCTGATTTCCATTACAGAATTGATGTTTGAACTTTATCTTTTCTTCGCTAAAATAATGAAATTCAATTCGGTGAGTGGTGTGTTTTTAATGAAATGTTGAATATCTTATAACATTATTAATAAGACCGCAGAGATAAAAATGTTCATGCCTAACTTCAGTATAATGAAGAAAGTTCAAACAAGATAGTTAATTCTTTATAATGGTTGAACAACTATGCTACAAATAGGTAGTGTTAGGTACGGTCATAAACTTAGAGGAAAAAAAACTTCTAGCAAATTAAGCACAATTTAAAAAGACGCTCGAAAACTAATGATTTATAGTACTCTTTCTTTTAAGTTATTTTGCTAACAGGTCACTTACTAAGTTTATTTTTGAACGTTTAATCGATTGAAGTCTAAGATTAAATTATAGAAGTCGGTGTTGGAGTCTGGATGTTGCCAAGTTAATTATAACTGATATTATGGAAAAAAATCTTGACCGCACAACACTGTCCAGTAGTGTTTTATAGCTTTGCTATTGTGGTATTTGAAATGGCGAGCAACACGGGTGATTTTCAGTCTTATCAGACAGGCGAAAATATTATTACGTGCTCGTATGTAATTGTGAGCTTAAAATATTTGATGTAAAGGTGGATAAACGTCTTCTAAAAGTTCCAAGACACTCATTGAGGTGTAAAAATACCACGCATTTCATGTTTTTCACGAATATCGGATAATGACAAGTCGAACACATTTAGTTCGAAAAACTCAATGTTAATATAATATCAGCCTTATCTTTTCACATGCTAAATACATACTTATCGTATGCTATGTTTAACTCAGCGTTAAAACGTCCAATTGGTTCAGATAACAATGTTGTCAAGTCGTCGAGAAGTTTAGTATATATGAGCATTTTCGATTATTTTATTATTAGTTTTTAACGTGCATTTTTGTACGATGTGGTTTTGGGTCAATTTTAAATCCGTAGACTTACCTTAATCCGAAGGAACGCTAAAATATCAATTCTCCACATTTTCTAAAAATATAAGAAATCTAATATAATAATAAAAATGAAAGCAGAATACTGTAGAAAATCATAATAATTAACAATACATTTTTTTATCGAAATAATATAGTTTGAATAAAAATAATTCGGTGTTCTGCTTCCATTGAAATGTAAAAAGGACTCACATTCAGCTGCATCACGACTTTGTTGTACGCTCGATGCCACCGCTGCTTTGGCGTCAGCTTCGGTTGTTCAGGCTGGAAATCCAAAGGTTCTTCCTCCTGCCTATCCTGATCATCTTGGAACACATTATCATCTTCATTGTACTGTTCGTCTGCCTCATTGAACTGTTCTTGATCATCGAATTTCTCTTGTTCTTCACTGAATTGTTCGTCCTGGTCATGGAATGATTCTCTATCGTCATGGAATTCTGAGTCTTGTTCAATCAAGGACTCTCTTCGATCGTGGAATGTATCTTGCTCTTCAGGTACTTCATGGAACTTTGTGCGCTCTTCTTGAAACTTGACTTTAGATTTATCGTTGATTAATTCTAGAATAAAAATAAGTATTGAATGGATTACTATTTAAAATCATCAGTATTAAATGAAAATCATGAATATTTCAGTGACAAGTTTCTGTCGACGCTCATTGAATTAAATATGTGTAAAATATTTTTTTTTTACTTAAAAAAATTGGTACCTAATTGTAGATTTTTGGAAATAATTACTTTTTATGATTTTGGGATTCAGTTGTCAGCATGACAAAAATAGGGATTCGTACAGTTTTGCCATAGTTTTCTAGCAGGCTGTACATTATGTTCAGTTAGCTCAAAGACCTTTAGTAGTAGAAAGTAGTAATTTGGCATTGGTGTTTGTTTCGTAGGTTATTTTGACACATTTTTTTTTTAATTTTATGATTTTTTGAATAAGTTACTCAGGTTTTCAGACGTCCAAAATATCTTATTAGGTAGCAGTTGCAATTTAGATCCAGTCAACAGTTAAAAATCACTAAAAATCAAACAAGTCCAACACTCTTACCTTCCTTGGTTGTGGGGACAATAAGTTTGTCTTCAAGGTGAAATGAGCTTTGAGATGTCCTTCGGTCAACTACCGACGGCGTTTGACTGTGATAGCTATCAACTGAAGGTTTCCTAATTATCGAACCAGTCCTGGTTGGCGATGTCTTTTGTATTGAAGCACTGCGCTGCACCTTCTCTTCGGGCAAGTGGCTTTCTTCTAGAATGTCCTCGGGAATTGTATCATGCACATATTCATCTTCATGATACCTGTCCAAAGATATTCTATCGCGGTCAACGGATTGATCGTATTCAGTCTTATGGTACTCGTCCTCGTAGGCACTTTCGTCGTAACTCGACGGGGGTAAATCTTCTGGTGCATCCGGCAACGTTCGTGTTCGGCGTACAGAAGGTCTTTGTATGGACTCTTGTCTTCTTAACGAAGGAGTCCTGGGTAGAGTAGTAGACGATGAAGTGGTGACGGTGGGCACTGCTGGTGACATGTCAGGGACGGATGGAAGTACAGTACTTGTACTTGTTAAAGGCATTACAGGGGTTGATGATTGAATATAGTGTGTAGTCGTAGCGGGAACAGTTGCCGGCGGGTGGGTTACTGGGGGTGCTGCAACAGCTGCGGCAGCGGCACCAAATAGACTTCCTAGTTTTTTAGCCCCACCTGCCATAAAATTTCCTAATGTAGCAGCACCAGTTAAAACACTAGCTTGCAGTTGCTGAGCTGGTTGTTTTTGCTGTTGCTGCTGCTGTTGTTGCTGTTGTTGTTGGTGGTGTTGTGTCAACTGTTGTTGTTGTTGCAACCTCATTTGCTCTTGCTGTTGTATCGCAAATTGTTCTTGATATTGCTGTTCCTGCTGTTGGTGCTGCAGCTGTTTTTGAGAATGTTGATATTGGTCCTGCTCATATTGCTGTTGATATTGAAAATCTAGTGTTTGATCCATGTACTGATTTTGAGGCTCCTGGTACTGTTCTTGCTGATCATAAGGCGGATATTGTGTTTGAGTGTCATATTGCAAATCGTACTGGTAACTCTGATCTTGATAAACTTCCTGCTGAGATGTCACTGGCGGTTGCGGTAGATATGCAGATATCGTGGATGGCACAGTGAGAGGTAACAAAGCGTCTGATTCACTAGTCACAGGGTATGTGAATTGTGTCGTCGGTTCCGATTCACTCCACGGAGTTTTTTGAGCTGAAAATTTAAAGAACACTGTAAATATGTTAAAAGTAAACTCTTCACAAAACAAGTGGAACAAACGAGACGACATCACTGAAGCAAAATAACGTGGTAACTAAATTGGATAAAGTCCATTGATGACAACGGAAGCTGTTATCAAATATTTCATAAATAATTTATTATTCAGTAGCAAAGGCAACTGAGTGATTCATTCAATGTTTTTAAATAAGTAGCAAGTAAGTAAATGCTTTATTGTACAAATATAAAGAAAGTGTATGGCATAACTTAGATTTGATTACGAGTATTAGTTATTATACCTGCGGCAGGAGGTGTAGCGTGAGGGGTTTCGTCAAAGAAAGGCTGCATTCCATCTTCATCATAACTGCAACAAGTTACTCAACTCAAACAACTGTAAGACTTTATTGTTCACAGAATTTTGGTGAATCTATTTATTTAAATATTTTCTTAATAATAGGTACACCATTAAATCTGACTTCTGTTCGACAGCCAAATTCTCAAATATTTTGGATTTCTGCTTTTATGCTTTCTTGATTCGTAAATTGTACTATGTATTATTATAATTCTTTTAGTTGGTACTTACTTCGTGTTGTAATTATGATCTTGATACTGTTCCGTGACGGCTTCATGGTACTCGGGTTGGTACCCGTAGCTATCGTAGCCGTAGCTTACGTCGGGTATCGTTTTCTCGGGTTCTACAAAAAAAATCGAAATATGAAAAATAGCTTTTGAGACGGAAAAGTAATGAGTTCACATAGTTCTATATTTTACAATATTTTCGGTTTGATTTAACCTTGTATTCAGTAAAAGTGGAGTTGTCCCATAACAGGATCACATGACCTACGCTACAAGAAAAAGGCTAATTAAAATTGTAGTGTCTGAGCCAACGTAAATAATTTTTTGTTCTTTATTATTTTTCTTTGGTTACGAGTAGGTACGAATTTCAGGAAATAATCGAGATTGTGTAAGTCTTAGCAACAGTAAGTTTCTTATAAGGCCAGAGTGATTAGGCTGTTACCAAAGAGGAAAAACGAATGCTGTCACTGAACCAGTTAGTTTCACCGTCGGCCTCACTTACACTTTCCGGCTGGTACGAGTAAATAAGATTCAATCACTGTTCAGTCATACATAAAAAATTAGTTACCAGGGAGATAAGGCACGTGATGCACAACTGGCGCGGGCGCAGGCACGGCTGGCGCGCGCGGCAACCGCCGCCCGCCGCGGCCGCTGCGCACAGACCCCGACTCGCTCCCCGGAGGCATGGGGAGGGCCCTCCCACGCTTCGGCGTTGAAGAGGGCGTTGCTAGGAAAAAAGGAGTGGGGTAAGATTTTGAATTTAATCATAATCGTAAAAAAACCGATTGTCTGCAAAGTCGGTTTACGAACGATAGTTTTACGTGATAACGTCATAAAGAAACATATTCGAACTGCTAGCTCTGACGTCACGCGAGAAGATCGTGCCTCTCTATCGCTTGTTCCGCGCTCTAGCTTGCACACTCCGACGTCACGCGGAACGTAACGCAAGGAGTCATGTTTTTTCGTGTGTGCAGCCGGCGTTCATCGATTTATAACACGTTATCACGTCAAAAGTTTTTAATAAGGAAATAAAATGAGGCTCTCTTTATTATTATGTGGTCCTCAAAAATGTTGAGCTTAGAACCTTTTTTCTTTTTTATATTTGAAATTAAGACATCATTTTTGTAACGTTCAATTGATATTTGACCCTTATAATACAAGACAAAATTACATGCTGTAGGTACTGTATGTAGTGTATATGTTAGTTAATTTCTTGGGAAATCTAAGGTAAGTTTATTTCTGTATACATTTTTATTCTTCCACAAGATTCTAGCTGCGGGAATAAGCTAATATTCTCTGTACCCAAAATGCTCTTCTCCTTAATAATAATTTACTATGCAGATTTGGGTAGGTAAGGA
The DNA here is from genome assembly GCA_949127965.1 of Pandemis corylana. NCBI lineage: Eukaryota > Metazoa > Arthropoda > Insecta > Lepidoptera > Tortricidae > Pandemis > Pandemis corylana. Next base: position 5,231,944 of record OX421866.1, on the reverse strand, counting down.
ATGAGATAAGACGATTGGTTTATTTTGTAAATACGCCGTCAAGAGCTCTTTTAGATGTCTTTTCTGAAACTACTAGCAGTGCTTTCGGTTAGACCATCACTATTCGTTGCTATGAAGAAGGCGCCGCAAGAAACTTTTGCAGAAAGTATTTTTTTTTAAACAAATACATTCAAATTCCACTTAACTAATGATACATGTATCGTGCTAAATTGGGTAGCTTTTACGCCTGTTTATTGAAAATGGTGAAAGTAGGTGTTCTTACCGGGTAAACTAGCGGCAGTTCTTCGCTGCCGCGGCCGATATGGCGCCATGCCATTGAAGTCTGAGTACCGAGAGGACGCCGGCAACTGCAAAAAACGATCGAATTCCAATTGTAAAGGGCGATCTTAATAAATTCTATTGAGATAGCATTCGCCTTAATTAAAAGTGAAAGTGTCTATCAGAAAACGGATGGAAACGAAACCATTTTTTTTTTATAATTGCCATTCAGTTGTTTTAGGTAAAAACGTTACAGATGATTAAAACAATAATAATTTATTTCATCTGTTTTCTACTTTTTATTGTCGTACTAGTATCTTTAAACGAGACATTTTTATATACGATTTTGCAAACGGCGCTAATGATGTCGATAAAATATGCTATGTACAAAGGAATTCTCGGAAGCAAAAAATCAATCAATCTTATTTTAGCAAAACGTGTTTCGAGTTTCGCAAGCAAGGAGGTTTGTTTAATAGGAAGTAATAGGTGATAGTGTAATCACATTCCAGTGCAACCAGTTGAATTCCTCACCTGCTTCTGTGGCACTTGCGGCAACTGAACAACAGACGATCGCCTCTTATTAACTATGTTCTCGTATTCTGTGGGGGTGAGCCCGTAGCCGTCGTCGTAGAAGTATCCCCCGCCACTTTCCCACTGACGTGAGTCGTCGCCGACGTACGACATCGGGCAGGGATAGCTACTTGAGTCGAAGTACTCCTCGTAGCTCGCCTGCTGCGCTAAATGTGAATGGTCCCTGGAATAGTACGAACCAATAATTATGACAGTTTGACTTTCGGTATTGCCATTTTTCAGCAGCCATTGGGATCTAAACGAGCTAGATTCCGGGAGTCTAGATTCAGCTAATGCAATATTTTTTACTACTGTACTCATATGCTATCAGTCGGAATGCGCTAAGATCGCTTACGAATTCACATGCAGATTTGTATAAAATAATTCGAGTTTTTATAAAACAAAAAAAAAACATGAATAGCGTTCCTATTTTGATTTTTATTGAGATAAACGAGATGTTAACTTTTATAAACTTGAAGTTAAATTGGTCCCAAGTTGGGCGCCAACCAAAGTTTTTAGTCTTCCAGTGTGAAGTTTGATTATTTAATTTAAAAAAATGTTAATTAAACGTATTAACCATGAATATCTTTACCTAATGTGCGTGCTAGTGGAATATGGATCATAACCGTAACCCATACTTTCGTCATAAAGCGTATTCTGCCGCTCGAGACTTGGTCGCCTTTGGTCTTCTGTAATATAAAAAAAACGTAGCAGTCTATGGTAATTGAATTAAGCACTTTTTCTTAAGAGTATTACAATAGTTAGTTAACATAAACTGGAACCAGTACATTGAGAAACTAAAAAGAATCTTTCAAAAATTGCCATGCAATTTCAATATCGTCCAATATCAAAATCAGTCCTGCATTAACATTTAATTTCATTAACGTCTAAAGTCAATAAATGTCAGTGACTTTCGAAAAAAAGTTATCTCTATACTATGACTTCTTGAAATACTGAAAAAAAATTAACATTATTTTAATTGCTTACTGACCTGCTGATTGCCAGTCGGCAGCTGTCCGCCATGATATAGCAGACTCGACGCTGGCTTGCGCTTGAAGTTGCGACCACGTTTCTAACCTGAAAATTGTTTTCAAAGGTTAACAAATAGATATCTGAACACACAAAAATATAACGTAATCAAATATTTACAATAATATCACTAAACAAAACGAAGTAGCTAAACGTAACAACAGTATTCGAACCAGTTTCAGCTGCAAAACACGGTTGGTCGTTACTTCAATAGCCGATAGATGGCACTAGAGGCAGGCATTGCAGATTGACACATACAGTGTACAGCGTCATCTATGTTCAGATTATGGTAACATTTACCTATTTGTTCTTGGCTGACTATTGTAGTAAAGCGGATCAGTGTCGACGTGCATGTGGTACTCGTCCCTTTCGTAGGAATTTTCTCTGGATACCTCCAGTGACCTCTGAAATTGAAAAACTTAATCAGATTCTTAGGTAATTGAAAAAAGCGAACACAATTTTATATAACAAATAGCAGACACAAGGCCAGAGACTGTGAAGTTCTGTTTTTGGGTAAGCAATAAAAAATCGGAAGGCGCTAAAATTGATAAATAAAATAGGAAATGTTTCAAGACAACATTGAAAGATTTCAATAACGAAATTGTTCCGCAGCTCTAAAACACATAACAAATTGCTATAAAACTGTCATAAAACGAAATCATAAAACGTCGCAGACATCGTGTCGTACAGTCTATTTGATTTGCATGCAGTATTCAATAGCCGATAAACGTTGGGCTATAAAGTGAAGTAAATAACTACACTCTACTTTCAATAAAACGAACAATTTATATACTTAACGCCACAATTTTCAATTTATTCGAATGGAATATGCTATGCATGAGAAACTGTTCTACTCAGTGAGCGAATTATTTTCAGTTTAAGTTAATTTAAAGTCATAGGTATAAGTTTTTAATGTTGCATGCTAATATTTAGCAAAAAATGATGTTCAATTTCCAAATGTAACACCTTACCGTACCATTTTTTATGCAAATAAAGATTATTATTATTATTATTGTGCTAATCCATTATAAAATTCAACAAATAATAACGTTTATATTTTTATACTAGGAATAGAAGTTCGGACAGGGTAAATACGGCCAGTGTTTTGGAGGCTATGCTCGCGGCGAATTATCTTGACAAATTTAGCTTGTAGTGAACAAAAAAAAACATTTTTATTTCATTGAAATGAACCTCCGTAAAGAAACGCCTTGTATTACTTTGCATTTTGCTTTTGTCATTAATTATCTTCTTCTTTATTGTCTTTTATTGGTTAATTGTCTTAAATAACGTTATTTACGAAAAACGCAATGTCGTTAAAGTTGAAAACCGCTCGGATTCAACGAAATGTCATGGAAAATCATTTTGCACTACATCTGTAATAAGTTTGACATGTGACAGATAGTGACAGCCAAAATAAATTTGCGTTACATTGCTGCTCGACAGCATCTTTAAAAATTAATTACATTGAGTTAGAGAAAATTAAAAAAATACGATTGAATATCGTTTGTACCGCTAAAGCCTGTCAGTTAAAGGTTTCGCCCGTATTACAAATCCACGCTGTATAAGCTGATATATAATCATAAATAATAAGTGTTGTTTTACCTGGGGCGTGTGCATCTGATGTGCAGCTGTGCGGAACTGCGAGGCGCTGCAGTTAGCGTGCTGGCCCACGGGATAGTTCAGGTCCGACGTATAGTCGGAATCCTCGGAGTAACCAGCTGGAACCACAAAGATTCTTATGACAAATGCTGGTCACTCTATACTAATATCATAAAGAGGTAACGTTCGTGACGTTGCGGGGGGTAATCTATGGATTAACTAAAATGTTTTTTTTACCAGTCCAACTAATATTATACTCGTAAATGCGAAAGTTTGTAAGTATGGATGGATGGGTGTTTGTTACTCTTTCACGCCAGAACGGCTGGACAGATCTGAATGAAATTTGGAACATACAATACAATACAATACAATAACTCTTTATTGAACACCACATGTAACAACCAAAACAGAAAAAAGGTATACAGAATATTACAAGGTAACAATAGGCGGCCTTATCGCTACAGAGCGATCTCTACCAGGCAACCATAATGGAACATAGATAGATTATAGTCTGGAATAACACATAGGCTACTTTTTATCCCGGAAAATTGCGCAATTCCTGCGGGATAGTGATAAACGAATTCTATGCAGACGACGTTGCGGGCAACAGCTAGTAGTACATAAATACATATACAATGTCATACATACACAAATCACGTCATTATCCCTTACGGGGTAGACAGAGACTAAGGTAACAAGATCTACAGGCCACGTTTAGCAAGATTGTGAATATAGGTGGAGAATGGAATCAAAATAGTGATGGGTTAGCCGCATCGCCTATGCCGTGATTCCTATGATTTTCGCCCATTCCCTCGATGGGCTATTACCATCTGCGCGGGAAAAGAAGCAACTGGTACATTCTGTTTTTTCTTTGCTCCCAGACCAACATAATAGTAAGCCACATTATTTGTTAGTGTTATATAGGATACTAGCTTCTGCCCGCGACTTCGTCTGCGTAGAATTATACATAAAAACCTTCCTCTTGAATCACTCTATCTATTAAAAAAATCGCATCAAAATCCGTTGTGTTAGTTTTGAAGATATAAGCATACATAGGGACATAGGGACAGAGAAAGCGACTTTGTTTTATACTATGTAGCGATATTTAATTTAATTCTGCGCGGCATACGAAGTCGCGGGCAGAAGATATTTACCAAATAAACTACAAAACATGCTTCAGGACCTTCACTTTTGGAAGAAAAGCTTTCGTTACGGAGCGAAGAGGCAACGCTGACGATTTCATATTAAGGCATTCACTCGTTTTTCTATTATGAAAACCGTATTCATAACTGTAAAAAAACCAGGCGCAATCAATTTTGCTCTACGGAACACCACACACATTTGTTTTTTTCCCATAAGTAACCTTGACTGTTTTACATAGCTCTTTAAAATCAACGGGCCGAGGCATACGTTTTGATTCCAGAAACGTAAAATTTGACTTTAAAGATTCAACCTAAACTAACAACCATAAAAGCATACACAAGGTTGGAGTTGAAGAAAAGCTTTTAAAATGACCAGAGATACGTACAATGAGCTATGTATTGCATCTGCCGTCTCGCTTGCTCCGCACGCTCGGCGTCGAGAGCGCCGTTGAGCAGGTCCAACTTACGTTGGAGGTCGGCTCCCCCCGTTCCTTCTGCGTCTGAAATAATGAAAAACAAAGAGATTATTTCAATGAGAAGTACGCAGTGACAAAAAAAGCATTTTTTGGGATTCGTACTTTTTTTTCTTGGCCCGCATTTTATACTGAGAGCCTGTGCTAAATGGGATGATACAAATACATAGGTTAGTAATGAAGTCTACACTTCATAGAATGTAGTAATACAGAAGCTCGCTTAGCTCTAATTATCGCCCTCTCCGAGTCATTACTTCGTGACCTAATTCTGGTATTAAAATAATTTCCTTCTCGCGCTGCTACCTCTATTATGACATTACCCTGGGTTAGAACTATATTCCATTCCAGATAGTAATAGACACGTTTGACACAGGCGCAGCATAATAGTTCTCTTAAATTTGTCATTTTGATTTTTCTGAATAGGTACTTTTATTTATATTTGAACGTGATGAAAAACTGTACACCAATTAGACAATACGTAACCACACCCAAAGTACGTCTTAAGGTCTTCGCCGAATAGAGTCTGTCATACCATGCCATGAATGCCACATTGTCCCAAAAATAGAAAGAAAGAAGAAGAAAAGGAGACAAGGAGAAGATGTCGTAGAAAGATCCGACGTTCACGATAAACGGATTCTGTGTTGTGCGATGGTCAGACGGACATGACCGTCGGAGATACCGTGTTTTTTGTTTACGACGGATTGGTCCTAATACTTGCCGGTAGCTCAAACTCATTAGCCCAACTCTTACCACTACTAGCATGCTTGTGTCAAACTTGTCTATCGCTATCTAGAATGAAATATAATTTACTCGCGTGACACGAGTTTATTGACCTAATTTGTTTCACTATCGGATAATGTTAAACCACGAAGCACTTATTACAGGAGACGGACATCAGGCGTTTTACTTTCTGCCATTTAATAAGAGTAGTTATGACACAAAATGACCTCGTTGAAGTGGTTTTTGTTTTGTCTTGCGCACGTTTCCCATTGACGTTTTTGAAGACAATTGCTAAGGATGTACCGCAAAAACTTGGCAAAACATTATTGTTTCTGTCTACTTAACCACTAATAAAAGAAAACGAATTATTTGTTAAATTATCCAGTTTATGGGCCATAAAGATTTCAAAACTTGAATAATACTAAACGTTGTATACGATAAACACAGTGCGTACTCTCAAAACAAAATTAATTTCCGTTCAGTAGAGGTGTAAAATGATTCTGAAGTTAAAATTCTAGAATGAATATGAGTTAGTACACCACACACAAACTAAAGTCAACTCCTGTCACAAAACAAATGCTTTGTGTATAAGGCACGTCCTTGTGATTATTGAACTAAATCTCATGGGTTCGAGGTAATAGCTGATATTAGCGGGGTAATAGAGAACTTCCTTATTGTGATAGTTAAAGAAACCACGCGAAACTTGTAGGTAAGAGATTATTTGTTAACTTTTTGTTTAGTATTTTTGGTGGGAACGCGGTGGAGGATCTATTTAGGCTTCTGTCATCAAACTATACCAAATAGAACCTGTAATTTCAGGTCCTCGTGTGCACATTTATTTGTTTCGTACATCAGTTTACCAAGCGTTTGTATCTTTTGATCCAAACTGACATTGAAATTAGGCAGATCCTATTTGCCGCTGAACTAAAAGATAAATAGTAATGAGCTCTTTGGTATAATACATTGTTGTAGAGGCTAGAAAGTAAGCAATAGACGGACTTAGTTCGAAACTACGAGTTCATCTATTGCTCTTTCGGCTGAGGCTTAACACAGTGATTTTCACGACTACTGCGAAGAAATAAAAATCAATTCATTAAACGAGATATTAATATGAGCGTTTTACCCCTATAGTTGTTCCAATCATTTATTTTTTCGATGACAGAAATGTAGTTGGTAGTTATAGTGTTGTGACCTAATAAGTGATCAGTAGATATACGATATCGATCCAATTTTATATGTATATACGAGTAGTTGAGAAGTATTCAGCTATGGAGCGAATAAAACAACCGGCTTACTTGAATGCTAATTTATAGCTAAGCTTGCAAAATGGCCGAATGATTTTGATTAAAATTAATAAATAAAAATTACCTGTCATTATAATGACCTATTTCATTTCATTGTCGATTACCTATCTATACCTATATTACTTATATTATAAAGAGGAAGGATTTGTATGTTTGTAATGAATAAACTAAAAATTACTGGACAACCAAAAAGTTTTTCACCATTAGAGTGCTACATTATTCCTGAGTAACATATGCTATTTTTTATCCCGGTAAAAATTTACAACGCGTACAAAGTCGCGGGAACACATCTAGTTCAATATAACAATACCGACACAATATCGATATTTCAATCATAACATCACTATTTGTATTCCCATAGAATGTAAATTTATTAAAACTTTTATTGTTTATCGTACTTTAAAAAGATATTACTGCATACATGGACTCAATTTGTCATAGATGAATATTATATGGGATCAGGAACAAAATTAGGCAGTTGTCATATTTTTATACCTCGCATTTAAAAGTTATTTTTTGCGTAAAAAGCACAGTTATTTTCTATGGGAGCTGTCGTCGAGAAAATAAATGATTGGCCGCTCGTCGTAGCTCGCCATAAAGTACACTATATCACTTTACAGAAGGCATGAGGAGCTGACAGGACATGACTAGGACGGACTGACGACTCTGACCGTGACAGAAACTATATTTAATTAAAAACAGACATATATGGTGATGAACTCAAGGTATCATAGTAATGAGTGAGAATCACGGAAGTTCACAACATAATTATATAAAGGTATTGCGACGTCTAATGATATATGATACGATGTTTATTGTGAAAAGTTTAAACAGTTTGACGGCGTTTATGACATGAAAGCATTTCAATCAACTTGTAAGGAACAACGCACAGGCAGAGCGAAGGATAGGAAACCATTGTTCGAAATTGGAACACCAGATTATGAATACCAATAGGTTGGAAAGTAACTTTTGTTTTAAGAAACTTTAACCGACTGCGTAGGTACGTTGGCGGTATACATTTTTAAACAAAAAAATATTAGTTGAATATTAAAACCATTTTCTCATAACAGTATTTGAGAAATTAAAAAAATAATACCTATTTTCATTCACTTCCGAGATTGTTGGTACCTTCAAGTCTTTTGCTTAGTTAGAGCGAGCCAGTCAAAATTAATCACAAATTAGAAACCAATAAACAAGACACCGTGAAAAAAAAAACAAATTCGACAAGTGAATAAAAATGCAGTGTTAGCAGAGCCTTGCCTTCTAAGCAAAATGTAGGCAGTGTGAGGTCATTTTATATTGGTTAGTACCTACACAGACAGACAGACATAAAAGTATTAAGTTCGTAGTATTTGTTATTGTAACGGCAATAGATAGACAGACAGACGGACAATAGAGTCTTAGTAGTAAAAAACAATACCCGCATAAATTATTCCCATTATTACGAGTTGACAGTTGAAACACGCCACGACGTCAACTGCAACATTCTAAATTACAAATAAGCTTTTTCAAGTCATTTTTATAAATAGCCGGTCATTTTTGCCTCCAGGTTTAGCGGCAAAATATGTGCTAGTAAAATCCGTCCTCGCGTGACGAAAACGCTACGTCAGGCTTCGCCGCGAATAAATCATGGCTTAGTACCGCCTTCTGGGTTCCGGTAATGAAAGGGCCTAAGTGCCGTGTATTTGATTGATGTACTTTTAATTTTAGATCTTCTAGCTACAAAGATACATTCATACATACATAAATCACGTCTTTATCCCCAGGTAGACAGAGCCCAAGAGAACAAGACACACAGACCACGTTTAGCATGATTGTGGGTGTATAGGTGGAAAGGGGAATCAAAATGGTGATGGGTCGCTTGCTCGTTTAGGAGGAAAGAAAGACGACTTTACATAGAAAAAGTTTATCAAACGGTTCTGGCTGAAAATGAGTGCTGCAGGTGTCTAACGCCTCAGCGTAATGCTGAGCCAGCGCACATAGGGGTGAAATCCAAATTTAGGCGACCATAAATCGCTTTTCAAAAGTTAATTTAAAATTTTTCATGTCTGTGTTTTTTTGTTGTTTATTTTCTATAAATTTGTGTATGATCTAATATTTACGTGTCTTGGAAAATGAATAGATGTCTTCTTTCTTTCTTTCTCTCTTTTTTCTTTATCTAAATCCTTACGAAAGTCTTTGTAAATACCCTCATCTAAATAGAAATATTTCTGACGCTAACTAGGTGTCCAAACAAATTACGAGCCTGCTTTGAGCACTCGTAGGTACATCAACAACTCAAAATTCTGCCATAAATAGTTTTGTATTTGTAATTCCGAGACAACATTCTTTCACAACTGTTTACCACAACAGATTTCAAAGTACGTAGTAGTTTACCCTCCATTGCCACGCTTGAATAACTTTGCAAAATATAACTATCGCTATGTTTCGTGTTATTTCACTGTCAAGCTTCCTAAACTAGATTTTACTAGAATACAAGTACATACATACATATATCACGTCTTTATCTCTTATGGGGTAGACAAGGCCTTTTTTTTATGGTGTGGAAAATGCGCCTTACACATCCGCCCAGTACGGGTTTACCGGGGGTATGTGGGGCTCTTCCGCGACGGCAGGCATACCCACTAAAAACGCGAATTCCCTATTCAGTCGTATGTGAGGCGTTACAGGAGCACTCGGTGTCACTGCGACGCCCCACGAGCACCCCGGGATGGGGTTTCCTCTTCGCGGCACCTGTGCAATGCACAGGTTCGCTTGGATTTTTTATAGAGGTTGTCTCCTCGTGGCCCCCGTCTTGAAAAAGACAGCGGCCCACGTTCCCGGCGCCTACGGGCCGGGGTTACGTGTCGACCGACAGTGGCCGAAGCCACGCCGCTCCGCGATCCCGTCCCTGACGGGGCGCACCGCTCCGACGGCAGGTTTATGCCCACCGACCCTCACGTCAGCTCTCACACTCATGTACTACTCTGAAAGCAGAGCGGTACCGAAGGCATGATCGCGTCCGTCCCCAAAAGCACCCGCGGGTGCGACCCTCTGGATTTTTTATACAGGTTTACTCCTCGTGGCCCCCTGTCTTGAAAAAGACAAGCGGCCCACGTTCCAACCCCACGGGCCGGGCTACGTGTTGACCGGCAGTGACCGAAGTCTGCTCAGCGATCGCAACCCGTAGGTCGCACCGCTCCGACGGTGAACTTTCGCATGGGGTAGACAAATCCTAAGATAACAAAATTTAAGGCCACGTGTAGCATGATTAAGGGCGTATAGGTGGAAAGGGAAATCAAAATGGTGTTGGGTTGATAGCCGCATCGCCTATAACATGATTTCTAAGACTTTCGCCCATTCCCTCGATGGGCTTTTACCATCTGCGCGGGAAGAGAAGCAACTGGTAAATTTTATTTTTAATTCTAGTTTTTTGAGTAGAGGAGTTTATTGTGCGAACTACGCAACTACGTTGCGAGTTGATTCAATGACTTAATGTGCATCATTGAATCACGCTTTTCGCTATTCTCTGAAGCACTTTTCTTAATAAAACCCCACTACATAGTTCTCTTCAATACGTTACAAAGTAATAAGATCGCTGTAATAATCTTTTACGGCCTTTTCACTCGGCGGCCCTTAACGTCACGCTAAAGTGTTGTAACGACGTGCCTTGTACGTTGGTCATTTCGTCTTTCAGTTTGATCCGTAGTAAAGATGCATTTACATCAAAACGAATTCGCTGCTCGCTCAATATTCACGAATTGCTCGCGCACCATTCGCGAATCGTTCATGCACTACACAAGGTTCAGACTTGATTAAAAAATTCATGTATATTTTTTTTTCTGACATAAATTAGTGCCATACTCTGTATGACAAGCAAATTTAATACTGACCTCAGACAAGCTAGCATGACGTTAGAATTATTTTTAGTTTTTAGTATTTTTTGCACTAGCTAACCACTCAAGTGCAACATAAATAATCTAAAAATAACTCCCAAGCTAAAAAAAATCATTATAAGAGCATACTTGCGTCGCAAACATGCGCTTGAACAACACGCGAGCGAGCGGTGTAAAACTGACACGCAAACAGTCGTGCCTTCTACAAAAGAACCTCGTCCGGTGATCGCTACGCTCAGGAGGCCATCGTAACTCGACCCATTTATTCACAAGCATAACAGGAAATCAGGTGTCTAGACATTTGGTCATCCGTACGACCAACGCTGACGCCAAGACACGGATGACACTTGACTGGTCCTAATATAGTCCTAATGATACTGTAGATATCTATGAATGATGATGATGATAAAAGTCTATGAAAGATGTCATTCCATGTTGGTCTGGGAGCAAAGAAAAAACATAGAATGTACCAATTGCTTCTCTACACGCGCATATGGTAAAAGCCCATCGAGGGAATGGGCGAAAATAATAGGAATCATGTTATGGCGATGAGGCTAGCAACCCATCACTATTTTGATTCCATTTTCCACCTATACGCCCACAATCTTGCTAAATGTGGCCTGTAGGTACCTGATACCTTAGACTTTGTCCACCCCGTTTGTGTATGTATTTGTTACTCATTAACTGAAACTGTTTGAAAAGATCTCGCGTGTTAACTTTAAATGTTAAACACAAACTTAGCAAGCGTTTAAGAATAAAAGAGAGCTCGATCTACCTCGTGTGTATAAATGGAGAGGTCGTTGTGACACGAGACGTCCTCGTTCCAGCGGGGCAGTAGCTTTATTCCAATGCGTTCTATTTCCAGAAGGTCTAATTTCAGACTCGGAGCACAAGCTAATGGTGAAAGCAAAGTTATTCGACTGAATAAAAATGTGACGGTTGTAATTTGCGTTTCATTATAATTTTGTTTTGTTACACACAGGAATAATGAATATTCTTTTGGGATAGGTGTTGTTACGTAGATAGAGGTAATGATTCATGGTCGCGTTGTGTTTACCGTTACCAAAGCTATCAATGATTTTTGCGGTGGATTTTAATGTAAAAATGTTTTTAAATGTAGTTAAATAATATGTTACTGTTGCTAAGCATAAAGCTCGAGAATTACTAACTTGTCTGATTCTTTTTTGTTGTTTGCTATTGTTAAGCTAAGATTTAACTTCGTGTCATACTGTCCCCCTTATTCTAATATTTAGATTCGAATTCCGAATTGGCCAAAAGCCCTCTGAAAACACCCACGCGAATTCGCGAAACACATTACCCCGTCGAAAAACGGCTGAAAAAGTGAAGAGTAAAGATAACCTAAAGGCAACTCCTGTGGTAATTGTGTTTCCAACTAGTTTCCTCGTGTGAAAGGAACGGATGCATTGTATCAGCGATAAACGCTGTGCTCGCTCAACAGGTATTAATCGATGCATACAATGGCTAGCAGGTACTATACAGAACTAGGGCCTTACCATGACGCCTTAATGCGATTCAATCCCGAACGAAAATTCTTCTTCTTCTTCTTCTTCTTCTTCTTTTATTTGTGGCGTATCAAGTCGTTATAGTGACGACAACTTCGCCAATGTCAATGTAAAAAATTTTATTAAAAAATCTTGTGACAAAATGTCGGCAACGTTGTACGGTAATGGTCAAAGACCCCCCTCCCCCCCTGTCGGGCTCTTAGCCAACGGTCAATGATATCCCTCAGAAACTGCCAGGAAATCATTAGCCGTTGCCCAGGGCGCACCGGACCAAGCACTGCTCTTCCCCCCGGACGGATCCAAAAACGAACCGCAGCTCTTAATCACACGTGGAGGTAACCCGGGATCGCTCGCTGTCAAATCCATACCAGAAGTGTCAAAAATGACAGCTAAAACAAGCTAAAATTGAATCGGTATTTAATCGTATCAGGGGTGCAAATCGGGTTACCTCCGCGTGTGGTCAAGAGCTGCGGTTCGTTTTTGGATCCGTCCGAGGAGAAGAGTGCTTGGTCCGATGCACCCTAGCGGATTCTGAGGGATATCATTATCCGTTGGTTAAGAGCCCGACAGGGGGGAGGGGTCTTTTGACCGTGTTCTACCGTACAAAGTTGCCGAAATTTTTGTCACAAGATTTTTGGATACTGTATTTATTACTTTGACATTGCCGAAATCATCGCATCGATCGATGGGGCCATATTAGAACAAGAAGAAGAAGTTTATGCAATAAATATTTCTATTTCCATTTTTTTTCTATTTATTTGCATATAATATTGCATAAACTGTGTGTGTACATAGTTGACAAGAAGTACATGGTATCAACAGCTACCCGTTCGGGGCATACAATATGTAACAAACAAACTACACATAAATAATTATGACAATAACTAATCGAGACAGTAATAATTATCAAACACATTTAAACTATCTCTAATAAAATACTCTATCAGCCAATTTTTAAGCTTGTTTTTGAATTCTGTTCCCTCAAGCATTTTAATATCTAAGGAATTAAAACTTAACTAATTAGCGGTGATATCCGAACTGGGATTAAGGGTTCGAAGAAGAAGTCCTGTCATCAGTTTCAGATAATAGTGTGCACCAAACTATCATGATAAATTTGGAAGTCACCGTCCACCAACATCATCATCATCGGCCTATAGCTGTCCACTGCCGAAACAAAACGCTAAAACGCGCCTTTTAACCCTATCTATGGCTTATCGCGTTTAATAAAAGTCCATCGAGGGAATAGGTGAAAATCTTAGGAATCATGTTCGATTCGATCGATTCCTCTTTCAACTTGTACGCCCACAATCACGCTCAACGTAGCCTTTAGGTCTTGTTACCTAAGGCTCTGTCTAGCTCGTAAGGGATAAACACGCGATTTATGTATGTATTTTATTTTAATAATTCTCCGAAACTTGATTACGATTTTTATTATTTGCTGCTAAGAGCCCGACCGTGGGTTAGTAAGCATTCTCAGAAATCGCTTACACAACAGAACCCGGTAAGGAGAGAGCCCTTTTGCGACATCTCCACGGGTGATCATCCAACGGTGACGCGAAACAAAAAGTACTTAAAAGTTTAAAAGACGCCATTGATTTAAAAAAAGTACGCTTTCAAAGTTTTTTTTTTACTACAAACTGACCAGTGATTGACCTCTAACTCACTTGGTGGAAGGTGCAGATGAGGCCAAAGGTGTAACTCACTGGTTCAGTAAAAGCCTATTCACTCTAGCCTTGAAGAGCCCTAGGTTGCCCTAGATTTTACGGATAAAAGAGTTCAAAAAGATAAAAGATGATTTATTGCCACTAACAACAATTACAAAAAAAACAGTTATATACAACTTTAACCTTATTTTTACTACATAAAATATAATATCAATTCACAACACATAAAACAAATGTGGCAAAGGGGATGTACTCAGCATTTGCTGCGGGTTAGAGCTCTCACAGGAGCCTCCAACTGACACAGCGCTGCTTCAATTATGCAAATTACCCAGAATTCACAAAGTATTTGTCAATTACATCTCCCACCGCTGGGCACAGGCCTCCTAACAGAATAAGAGGGCTAAGATTATACAGTTCCCATGAGGGTCCAGTGAGATCAAACCCGCTACACATAATACCATTGAACTGCTTTGCCGTGTGCGGAATCACTATGCAACTGTCAATTTTTTGGGTGTAGATATCTCGGGATGTCAAAGTTTATAAATATCAAAAATAGAATTAGTAGTTTACCTAAATGATAATTCAGGGCATAAGCTATGGCAGTTTCTGAGAGGCCTGTGCCCAGCAGTGGGACGTATGATGATGATGATGAAATGACTGAAATGTGATGCATATATAATTTCAATAGAGTTGTTACTCCATGCCCTGATCCGTAGCATATCATCGTTATTTCCACTGAATCTTATATCAACACACCCTAAGAGTTACTTCCACAGCACAAATAATAATTGATTTTAACTGATAAGCTATGTCTATTTGAAAAATTTCATTCAAATGCGCCTAGACGTTTTAGCGAGAAGCTGCAAAAATTTTTTTTTATTTACTCTGTCTGCAATCTGTCTCTTTGGGACTTCAGCAAGACCTCGGTATATACACGTCTTGGATGTCTGTAAACATGATACATCCGCATTTTTCATTTTGGTCCTCGCAATGAGTTGGATTTTTAGAAAAAAAAAACTGTCTTAAGCTCTTATGTAATTAGCTAAATCCTACTAATATTATAAACGCAAAAGTTTGTAAGTATGGATGTTTGGATATTTGTTACTCTTTCACGCCAGAACGGTTGGACAGATCTGGACGAAATTTGGAACATAGATACATTATAGTCTAGAATAACACGTAGGCTACTTTTTATCCCGGACAACTGCGTAATTCTTGCGGGATAGCGATAAACAAATTCTGTGCAGACGAAGTTGCGGGCAACAGCTAGTGAATAATAATCCTACAATGTTTTCTACGCAGTCTCAGTTTAAAGTAAACACTTCAGTGAAGTAATAACGCGAGTTGGGTTTACTCTTTCACTTAAAATGTTGACTTAAGTTTAAGCTTTTAAGTTGGTCGGATTCAGACTCTACGGTGCTGTATTTAAGCTTATTTTTAAATGCGGCCATTTTACAATTCGGAAGCTAATTTCAGCGATAATTTCTTGTTACAACCCGTTATTGATAAAAAAATACTGTTTTCTTTGTCTTTTAAAAGCAAATTTAAAATATCGCCGGATTATTTTAAGAGTACGAAATTTTCAGCAGTTCAGACCGATTAACCTATGGAGTTTGTGAAATATAGTTACAATACGTATAAATATACTATTTCAATACAGATATACGTACATACCGTCACGCCTCTTTCCCATAGGGATAGGCAGAATACTTTGCTCTACTTGCTCTAATCCTGACATAGCTTCATACATGCTCGTCGGTTTAGGGTAGTCTTGACTTGGCCTTTTGTCAAAACGTCGCCCATTTGGTTACGGAACGTCCGCCTAGTTCTTCTTTAATCCACCCTCTCTACGTGACCAAGCTGTTTATTATAATTTCATTTCTATCCAACACAATGCCGGCGGCAAGCAAGCGCACAACAGAGAAATCTCGTCCGAAGTTACGAAGTAAACTTCGCAATTTAACAAAACGTTGCAAAGACACTTAAAATGACGACTTCTGTATAAATATACATGAAGCATTACGTAACGCAATTGACTGTCTGTAGGCGGAAGATAAGGCGTTTTCGGTTCGAATCCTGCCCTGAATACTGAGTAGCCTATATTAAGGCGTTAAACATCTCGTATTTAACTCCGAGAGCCCTAAACGTTAGGATGCAAATACTGTGGAAGTTTTTCTGCCAATACAAAGTAACACAAACAGTCACCTTCCTACTCCGTTACTAAAACCGCTAAAGTAGGTAGTAATCTAGTAGTAGTAGAGTAGGGGAGTAGCAAGGTAAATGTTTTTCGTTCGTGAAATGGACCTCCGCAATGAACGCCTGATAATTAAAGTGATGATGATGAGACAACCATCCACACAATCACAATTATGCTAAACGTGGTATTTAGGTCTTGTTACCTTAGGCTCTATCTATCCCGTAAGGGATAAAGACGTGATTTATGTGTGTATGTATGATGACAGAAGCGTTTCAAGTGCTTAAAAAATATTGAGATACATAGAAGATAGATAGAAGGGTGATAGATAGAAGGACATTATAGTCGTTGTAATCCCGTTTTACCCTTTGGGTACGAAACCCTAAAAACAGACAGAATTACAGTTACATTTACAGTATTAGTATGGATTTGACGCTTCCGTATCCTTAAGTTCGAGAGCCGTAAAGTTAACGTTCAGCGTTGGGTCACTGTTCCAAGGTTTATGTCACAATTTCGTGCAAAGAAAACTCCACCCTTTATCTTTAGGATTAGGTTGAAAAAAAATAGTATATTATTTTTTAGAACGCCGTTTAGGCCATAATAGACTCGTTTCAGACAAGTACGATCCATATCGCCTAATAAGTCTATACTTGCTTTAACTTTAGCGTTGCTTACATTAGCTTCTTGACACTTGATTATTTTGATTTTAGAAACTTTAAATTTTTGTAACACTTGTTCAAAAGACATTGCCCTGTGGCAGTGATACATGCCCTCGGTACCGCTGTGCTTTCAGAGCAGGACATGAGTGCATAAGAGTCAACATTGGGGGCGGCAGACGTACGCTTACCTTCAGAAACCAAAAACTCATCGGTTACTTACTTGACATGAAATGTATATTTAATATTTTTTATGTATCGGCATTGGAGACAACTCCAATTAGTTTATTTGACGGTGGAGGGATGCGTTTTACACCTCCACTGAACTTAGATTATTTTTATAAGTTTTTTTTTCCAGTTTTACTTTGACCAGTAGAGACTATATACATTATACATCTCTACTACAAACTAATTATAATTTCACCTACTTAACTTGGGGACCTTATACGTCCCTTTTACATATATGTATTATTAGTTAAGTAGAATTTAATTATCGTAAATGTATTTTATTTTGTAAAAATGACTTTCTGCCAAGTTTCCTGCAGCGCATTCTTATTGGCAATGATGATCTTTCCGAATGCGCTGGTAGTAAAAAATTACACGTAAAAGAGCTCTTGGTGACCTATTTGCAAAATAAAGTTTTCCATTTGAAAATCAAAAACTACGTAAGTAATTTTCTTTTAGCATTGAACACTGTTTATATCCCTTTCAACAACGTTGTTTTGTGTCACGACAACAGCTTCCAGACACGAAACACGATGATCTTATTTTCCCCACTTGTTATCGTGGATCACAACAAGAGTTTACTCTGAACAGCCACTAGTATGGCGCCGTCTGGACGCCTACCCCTGGCGGCTAGACACCCAAGGCCACGATGTTTGTAATGAATGAGTAGACGTATCGGCGGGAAAATTCGGAATATTGAACGGTGAATTACTGCTTGATGACTTGAAGTTTAGCAGCTTTAATTTTCAATTATTTAAATACGCAAGGGATGACAATAAATATTACGAATTTTTTAGTCATGCAAAGAAGAACTGCTTTAGAACTTGCGAAGATACTATAATATAATTCATATATGAAAACTAGCCAAATCAGACCTTAGGCTTCAATATTGCTGTTATAAATAAATTTCAGGACTGACCATAGAACTTAGATCTCACTTCTTTTGTCGTTGAAATAAACAACCAAGGCATGTATCATATTGAACTTTGGCTCTCATTTCACATTTATGTTTTGATGGTGTGTATTAAACATGAGCCTTCTGCAATCATCATCGTAAAAACCATTTTACTTTTCCTCAATTTTCACACCAGTTGAGTCGCACACGTTTATGAGACAAAGAATAGTTAAAACTAGTGTCACAAAATACGTCTTTAGTTTTCGTTTACTCTGAATGCTAAATCTAGTGCTACCCAATACGCTACTCCATCAAAACGTTCTTATCACCCAAATGTCGTTCTATTTTTGAACACACGACCTGTAAACGTTATTGGAGCAAGTAAACACACAAGGTATCATGAGGTAAACCCTTTTCATTCTCGACGTGTATACGACGTACGGGTAAGTTGCAGTCTCATATAGCACCATGACGGACAAAAACCGTTTAAGCTACAGGAAAAGATTGGGTTAACGTTTCTTTTCTGTAAGGGATAACGTAAAAAGAGAAATAAGTCCTGATGGTAGGACGTAGGACGTTTTTGTCCGTCACAGTTGTTTGATTCTGCGAGTCAGAGATCTGTGAAAACAACGAGAAAGAAATAACTATAAAGAAGCGTTAGTGAGCAATAGAGAGGTTTTCGGAGTCCTACGTAAGTTTCATATTTATTTGAGACTTTTTCTGAAGTAAGTAATAGTTTCTTGATAGACTATCTGTAGTATTACTTTTCGCAAATCAAATAAAGGAAAAGGCAAAAAGTATTTCAATTTCAATGCTGTTTTGATAACGTAAATTAAATATTTTCTGCATTTTAGAATAATATTATTTGTATAAAAGAAGATTCCCCAATGGTTTGTCGAATATTTACTTTATCTTGATAAAATTCCATTTTTGTCCACAAAAATATCGACAATGTGGGTACTCACAGCTAACCTCAGAAGCAACTATTAACAATAAAAAGCCACCTATAAATGCGATTAGTAGCTGCGTAATTAAAATATTATTTAGTGCTACAAATTGTAGCCACTAATTAGCTACACAAAAAGTCATGCATCATCCATTAATAATTTTTGCACATAATAATACCTAAGTCACGTGTCTCTTCACTTAACGCCATCGGGTAAAGTTAACCATAAACAAAAGAAGGTTAAAACTATTACCATAAAATGGCAACTCTTCGAGCCTTCGACGAGAGAAAACTTTCTAAATATTACTTATTTGGTCATTTACATGGTAACCCAAAAATACGATCGTTTGTGCCTTAGTAGGGCACCGAGTTGGCAAGGCCGTACGCTAGACGGCGCCAGTGTGGCACACTTGAGGTCTTTGCCAAATTTCAAGAAACATCTCTTCCTTTTTGTTGACCGCAATAAATTTTTATATACTGCTTTACTTCCTGCACAACGATTGAGCAGTGTCGGGAAGAAATTTACTGTGTTGACACGTGACATCCTTAACTGGTTTATAGGTTAGATTTCGTGGATCTATGTTTTTGTTTACGTAACTTGTTTATTCGTAAAGACTCAAAACTTTCAAGACCTGCTTCATTTTATTAAAGTAGACAGTGTGTACACTATTTTATATACACACACACACACACACAAATCACGTCTATATCCCTTACGGGGTAGACAGAGCCAGAGGTAACAAAACCTAAAGGCCACGTTTAGCATGATTGTAGGCGTATTAGTGGAAAATGGAATCAAAATAGTAATAGGTTGCTAGCCACATCGCCTATATTACATGATCCCTAAGATTTTCGCCCATTCCCTAGTAATAGACTTGGATTGGGCGTATAGGTGGAAAGGGAAATCAAAATAGTGTGGGTGGCTAGCATGGCCTATAACTTGATTCCTAAGAATTTCGCCCATTCCCTCGATGGGCTTTTACCATCTGCGCGGGACGAGAAGCAACTGGTACATTCTATGTTTTTCCTTTGCTCCCAGACCAGCATGGAAGTCATGCATCGTTTTACATTTAAGTGCAAAATAACATTTTACAACATCTACATGGAGTGTTTTCTATAAGAGTACCTCGTACCTGGGTTACCCAGCAAAGCTCTGTTTTACAAAAACTTAGAAAAACGCCTTTATTATGACACCTAATTGTCCCCAAAAATTTTCGAGATCATTGATATAACTAAATATATAAATAAATATACAAGAATTGCTCGTTTAGAGACATTAGATACTCGTATTTTAGTATACAGTGTATTACTAACTTGAGCTCACAATGTTAGCAGATTAATTATAACTACCACTCCGAATTTAATCGCGTAATTATTATTAAGTCCCAAATTGTAGTTATATGTAGTGTATGGTCGAAGCTTGGGGAAAGGTTGTAATAGTTGGTTTGGTTGGTTGAGTTGAACTTAAACCCAGTAGTTTTAAACCCACTAAAGTTTAATCCCGTAAATAACAAGTTATAAGTAAAATGCTCAGCTGTGACCGATCGCGAGCGGTGTTATTTGTCAACTAAGTAAGTATACGTTAAATGCGAATATTTAGGTCACGTGTCAGCAAAATACTGTACGATGTTGTTACTTCGTACATGTAGTTTGAATGAGAATCGTGGAAGTTTAAAACGTAAGAATAATAATAATTTAGACCTGTACCATTAAAAACGAGATTTGACAGTTGACGTTCGCCTACGCTACGCTGCCTTAACCTTTTCGCCCCTACATCAAATACAAGAGACGTCCACTATACCCCAGACTTCTTTATTACGATGCCGAAGGTTGCTTTTGTATTAAAATAATAGTTAGACGTATATTATAGGGCGTTTTCGATCAACCTGCGATGCTTATTATAGTCGTTGACGTCGAAAAGGTTAATGAACAAAAAATTTACCTTGCTACTCCGCTACTCACGTGCAAGATAACCAAGCCTGTGTGAAATATATATGTTTTTCATGCAAACCCTCCCTCCACTGCTGCCAATAAAACACATATAAATCCCACAAACTTAATTATCCCTTACACCACACAAACACGACGCGTTTCGATCCCTCTACGGGATCATTATCAAAGTTTAATGAACACAACTGTTACACATGCAACAAAAACAAAACATGGCGTTTGCCTCCGCAAAATAACGCCTGATTCAATAAAATATGAAAAGGTTAATGTCGTAAGCAGTGGCATAACGTCTGGGGCTCGTGGCAAATTCGTTAGATGAGGCTTCTTCCATAGAGCCCTGTAGAGCTAGGGGCCCCTGCATTTTGCCACCCCTGCCACGTTTTAGTTACGCCACTGGTCGTATGGTACTCACCAAAAGGAGGTTCAAATCGGCAGTCGAGCAGCAGGGCATGGCCCGTGGGCCCGTTGGTGCCGACCACGGCTCCGCCGCGCATCATCAACTGCGCTTCAAGCTCCACCCAGCGACCGCCTCCGCAGTCCTGCTGCGAATGAGGAGGGTAGTAAGTAAAGTAAAACGTTCCTGACCAGTAACGTACTGGTCAGGAACGTTTACGAGTCATGTCACCTAGCCATGACGTCTTTTAATGTGTGATAAAAATAATGATTTTGTTGTATATTATTATATGTTTTTTAATTAAATTGTTAAGTTAATCTAATCCGTTTTATTTAATGTAATTTAATTCACCTATTAATTAATTTTGATAATTGTAATTGTAATTAAATATTGTAATGGGATTAATGCCTAAATAAATAAATATATTATTAAATTGTGTATATTCTCTTTTATTTGTGTGTCTTGCAAAAAGGAATAAATGTCTTCTTTCTTTCTTTCTTTATTATTAAAGTCCATGCAAGTAAAGAAGTATGTAAGTATAATAATAAATTAAAAAATATCTTGGGACAAATTACACCAATTGACCCAGCCCCTAACTAAGCAAAGCTTGTGCTATGGGTACCAGGCAATGGATAAACATACTTATATAATGTAGATAAATACATACTTAAATACATACAACATCCACGACTCAGACACAAACATTCGTATTCATTATACAACTGTCTGCCCCTACCGGGATTCGAACCCAGGACCTCTAGCTTCATAGTCAGTGTCACTAACCACTAGGCTATCCGGTCGTCAGTATGTGTGTAGTATGGTCGCAGGTTGTTATTGTGTGTGTATCATAGAGGAGGCTGAAAGACAGCGTCTGTAAGTCTGTGAGGCGTAGGCATATGCTGAGTCTGCCTTTGCATTTTCTGTGTTCGCATTTTTTGTAGTTTTAAAACCGTAAACCAACTATTGAATAAACTTCTTTTATTCGATTTTTATTTTTTAAGTATAATCTCAATTAGTTATTTTTGAAAAATTACTATTGACGTGATCGTAGAAAGTTCAAGTGTACAGAAGCACACACAATTCAGTGGGTTGAAGCAGAGCAATGGCGTTAATTTAGACCAATCATGACGTAAGCTAAAATTCACATCTTCGTTCACTCTCTCTGATAAGGTAATATGTACGACGTGGAGTATCATTTAGTTGATTGGTGCCTCCGTCGTCCCGTTTCATTAAAAGCGTACTCTTAGGGATTAAGCAGATTGTACTTTGCACATGCGCCGTTATTTGCTTTTGTACATAATTCTAGGGAAAGCCCTAGAATTATGGAATTATGTAGGTTACATTATGTCAGTAAAGACTGACATATGTAACCTACCCTACATACATAACGTACGTACATATAAACCGTCACGCTTCTTTCTCATAGCGATAGGCAGAGACTGTTGTATCACTTGCATCCTTACGCCTTTTCGCTCCATCCACATTCATCAATCTTTTCATACATGCCCGTCGGTTTCGGGTAGTCCTGACCTTTTTTCAAAACATCTCGTATTTCTCCCGGAATGTCCTCCCCTCCCAACGCATCTATTCACACTCCTCGTATAGAACTGTTTAGTTAATCTTACCATAAATACATATTAACCACGTCTTTATTCACAACAGGGTAGACAGACCCTTGACTACCGTAATACTAGGTATCTATATCATTTAAGGCTCACAGAGTACCTATATTAAACTAGCTTACTGCTATCTTGTTCACAGGAAAATTCTTTATGTTAATAAAATGTTAATAGTACACACAATCCCAGTATTTATCTTCAATGGAAAGGGCAAAATGATAATGAAGGTAAAATAGTGTAAGGTTACTTTTATCTTTGAAGATTCATCCTACGCATTAACTGTGTAGGTTTTCGACGTTTGTGTACCTAATCATAATAATATATAAATTATGTTTTACATTTTCATGGGATCCTGTTATTTCAAATGCCAAATCAATGTCCCACGCAGTAACTTAGTATTGTCCTCATAATAATATTGAGTGTTTCCCGTTCGTCCGATCGGTTGAGCGATCAATCGGTTCACGGGATTTATTTTTCCCTTTAACCAAGGCTCTCTTTTTAATTATGATAAGGTTCAAAATGACCTTAAGTATTTTTATTATGATCGGACAATTGGTACAATAATTTCTTACAGGTCCGATTAGTATGACCATCGGAAAAAATAAATCCCGTTGGACCGATTCGTCAGTCAAACGATCGGACGAATGGGAAACACTCATAATAATGTATCATTCAGATGTCCAGTAAAAATCACCAATATTTATAGGGACATAAGATCACCATACCAGCTGCTTCTCTTCCCGCGCAGATTGTAAAAGCCAGTCGAGGGGATAAGCAAAAATTTTAAAAATCATGTCTTAGTATAGACAATGCGACTAGCAACACATCAGTATTTTATTTCCCCTATCCATCTTTACGCCCATGATCACGCTAAACGTAGCGTAAACTAAAGTTCTTTTTACCCTATGTATTTGCCCCGTCAGGGATAAAGACGTGGTTAATATGTATGTATGTATTTATAATTATCCTTGACCACTGTCAACTTTTATACAAACATTAGGTATAATTGTCCCTGTGGTAAAGTAAGTAAGTAAATAAGTAAGTAAATGCTTTATTGTACAAATATAAAGAAACGGATACAATTAAAAAAAAAAAAAAATAACATCAAAGTCAATGATATCAGGCCCCTATATTTCACCATCTCGACAATAGTCGGTTCCAAGTAAAGAATCGAAATCCAGTGCATAGTCAATATAAAGCCAACCGGCGTAGATTCTTTGAGAGTTTGCAATGTAAACCGAATTGTCACTTGTCAGTGACTAATGTCGCGTTGGTGAAATAGCAGCCAGGTATTCCTAACCGACAATGTAGAGCTAGTAGTTCTTGAGTAAACATCGACGCTCAATAGCTTAACTATTCGTTCTAATTTATAAACCAGATCAAACCACAATTATGAAGGTCGGTTTATTACTTTGTTATAATCTTATCTTAGACCCAACTCAGAATTTTCACTTAAAGTTGCCTTTTAGAATCTTTGAATAACCCAATAACAATAATTACAAATCTGAGGCTCTTTACAAAATATACCACAAAATCTAAACCCAAGTTACATGTTAGCTCAAGGCGTCCAAGTTTGAGACGGAGCCGGAGGTTCAAGGCATTGTGATGAAACACAATACTTACTCGTAACTAGTTGAATTAAGTATTAAGTGCCTACCCAAACTTTCAAAGGCATTACGTGAAATTTGGGGCCAGTTTCAGCACTAGTTTTAAACTAGATGTATGCAAATAACATAGGTATATTACATTCAAGTTTTCAAGTAATAAACCATAAATAAACTTTCATGCATAATAAAACGATAGTTCGTCATAGTTTTGACAAGAAACATTATTTACTGTGAGAAAATGTACCACCTAATTACAAACAACCAACGATACTCTTATATACCTAGATGAACATCATTTTAATGTGGAAACCGTTTCTAACGGCAGTGACTCTGCGGAAATTTCTTACCTAATTTTCCAGTAAATAGTCCGAAATCTTTTATATTGAATTACGCACGGCTGAGTGGTACCCCACAAATGGGCTTCCAATATCGCCCCTTTTCAACCTCATCATCCCAAACAACAATGAGAAAAGGTCTTTGAAAATCATAACACACCTTAAAAGCGTCCGGATATCTAACAGCGGTATTATACTTATTCTTCTATCAATTTTATTTTTGCACCACTCTACCGTCTTTTGAAGGACGTGGCCACTTTTGAGGAGTTGAAAATGCGATTTAAATTAAAGTCTGTAAGTTTTTATTTAGACTGAAACTGGCGGAAAGCTGGACTGTGAAAAAGTACCTATTATAAGTGTTGTCGATACATACCTTACTTACTTAATAGAAGATTCTCTTAACGAACCTCGGCCGTGATGTGATGCTTTCGGTAGACAATCATAACGTGATCCTTCCACTCGTAGGCATTATATAGAGTCAGGTGTCTTGATTTTCATCGTTAACACACGACCTATACGTACACCTGAGTCCGTATAATGTCTGTTAGCTTATATAGATTAAGTTATGATCCGATTGTCTCATAAATGTCACTCCACATAATTTCACAAACAAGGTTCATTTAGAGAATTACACCCCTGACCACGACTACAGATGGTCGACGCAGCAAGCGAATAGAAGGATAGAGAGACAAAGGGGCGATTTTTAAAATCTAAAAAAGGAAAGAGGAGAAAAGTTATGTTGATAGACATTTTACATAGGGCTAGTAGTTATTTAGAACTACATTGGATGAGCGTCCCGTCCCGTCAATCTAATGTACCTTGACTTAAGAAGGGAGGTGAGTTCGTTATATGTACTTATATGTTAGTACCTGTATCTACCACCCGCAGAATTTAGGAATTTAGGAATACGAATACTCGTATGTATCCAGTATTTAGTGCATGTTGTATTACACAGACACACAGGTCAGACAGACAGGTGTGTGTTGTGTAACAGAGTGGATGACTTTTTTGCTGTTATGAGGAAACGCCAGTGGTCTTTTATGGAAAGAGTGCACAGATCCAGTAATGTACTGGTCAGGAACGTCTGCGATGCATGTCACCTTGCCATGACGTCTTTTAATATGTGATTTTTTGTTTTATATAATTTTATGTCATTTAATTATTGTTATTTTTTTTTTTTAGTTAATAAATTTTGATAATTGTAATTGTAATGGGATTAATGCCTAAGTAAATAAATATATTATTATTATTATTATTATTATTACAAGTACTTATCATCAACACGCACATTCTACTCGTACATAATCGCAGATCATCCATCCCTCTTCAACTTACCTCGTTGTAAGCGACGGAGGTGAGAGGCAAGTAGTGGTACCCGAGAGCACGGTCCCAGATTACCCCTTTGTTCCACACCTCTACAAGCAACCCGAGGTTGATATCGTTGGTTTCACTGCGGACAAAAAATACATGTTATACTTTTTCGCCTGGAAAGAAAGAGACACCTAATGAAGGCGTCTCTCTGCCTAATTGACAGGTTTTTGGCGTAGTTCTGATAGTGACAAAGAAAGTGTATGAAGAATCTTAGTTGCTTTTCTATCCGTCTTTTGCTTTTTTATGTCAGTCATAGCACCGAGTCAAAACGAAATGAGTTTAAGGGGTCAATTAATGTATAAGAGGTTGCTTATCAATAACGAGCGAGTGCGATAGACGGAACTATTACGTATATACTCTACCACGCTATAATGGCTGGGATTCTGAAATACGCTTTTGCTACTTTTTATTCCAATTTACCCACGAAATCAAAAATGACTCATCAAAAAACCCAAAGTTCATCTGTTAATTACAAAGACACGAAATTTCGGTAATTCCCATGCAATTACGCGAGCACAGTAGTTTGTTCCTTAGAATCCCGTTCTTTCAACCGAAAGCCTCGGTTACTATTATAAATACTTTCGTATTGCAGAAACCACAACTCCCTAGTAAACTAGGCCACATTTCTCCAGATCTAGGTCTATACCGTATTGTCACAAAATTATTTGATCTTTTCGGGAAAGAAACAAAATCACTCAGCTTGCTCATAAGAATATATTGCAGAAACCTCAAATTGGGTCGGGTAGGAACATGATCCCGTTCGTCCCGCGGGGCCGTAAACGATTCTTGGGCCCAAAAACATTGATATCACGATGGACTGGTTTACAAAATGGTACAATGCTTTCCCTTTGGTTGAGAGAAAAGTGTCGAAATGTTTCTGCTTTCGCTTATGATCTGGATGTAGAGATATGAGTAAAAATGAGAACTAAAAAGTCGAACTACAAACAAATTAGCTAATGACACCTTTCCTGTCTCTTCTTTTGCTTTCTACTCAAAATTAGCCTGATTAATCTGAGTCAGTACGAACGTGAAACATTATTTTCATTACCTAACCGACAAAAGCAAAAGAGGTGGTTCGCGAGTGTTTTCATGCAAGTGTAACCACTCAGACGTCGAACTTTTTATTTGAGGAGTAAGCATGACATTCAAAAACCAATTTATTCAAATTTGGGACTATTATATGAGAAGGTGGTTTCTGACATTGGTTTATGTTTTTTAATTATTCGTATATAAACTCAGGGCTCTCTAATGTTTATACCGATAGTGCATCTTTAAGATAAATTAAGAAAAATAATGTACAAAATCTTTACAGAAGAAAGGACAAAGTGGCAGTTCCTGGTTGTTTCATTTCAGTTTCCTTTGGTCCCCTTTCCACAAGAATAACACCATTCAATCTACCACCATTGAACAGTAACAATGCAATTCACTGCAGTTCCGTCCCATACCTGTAGACTAGTGAGACAACATCTTAGTTAGCAACCTATTTAATATCAAGGTTTCAATTAATGTCTACATCTAGTCTAGATTCTGGACTGTCTATGCCTTCCGATGCAGAAGGGTAGCACTCCAACACTTGTAACATATTGCTTACTCGTAAATTTATCAAATCGTAATCAAATATCTTTAAACGGTCGTATATTTATTAGTTATTTTTTAAATAGGCGACCTTAGAAATGGCTCTAAAGAGTTTGGTGTAATTTGTTATATCGTGTTTTTAGGGCGTAAAATCGTTCTAGTTGAGTGTCTTCTTAAGGAAAACCATTTTGCCAGTATAGCTTGGTCACGCAAGTTCTGAATTTGAAAGTGTGCTTGTTTTTTGCTCGCTCTTTATAATACAACTTTTAACGATTAAAAAATTGTTGAGATTTGCCATGCTCATAGCCGCGTGATGGTATAGGGTACGAGTTGAGAACGACCCTGTCATCCAAAGATTTTTTTTTAGTATATCACTACTAAATTACATACTACACATTTGTAATACAAACACACTTAGTCATGGTCTTAAGGGGCTCAAACGAGACTCGTATACGAGCCCAATACCTTATAATACAAAAAAAAATACGACCCGAAAAACCCGAACGCACAGCTAACCGAATAATTTATAGCTTTCAACCTTTAATTGTAAAATGTTGTATAATTCATCACCTTTAATTAAGAGCTACGGTGTAATCCGTGATGCAATATTTTCTACTGTAGCATTAAAGTCATAAATCCTCAAAGCATTATGCTGGAAACAAAAAATGTGCACGGTAATTTTTTGCAGCGGTTTCCACCATTCATAGGCTGTTTGGAGTTTGAAAATACTCTATTGTATCCATATAATACGCCAGCTTCGGCTATTTTTGTTTTGTTGTGCTTTATTACATACACACGCATACACAAATCACGTCTTTATCCCTTACGGGGTAGACAGAGCCTAAGGTAACACGTACCTACAGGCCACATTTAGCAAGATTGCGGACGTATAGGTGGAAAACGGAATCAAAATAGTGATGGGTTGCTAGCCTCATCGCCTATAACATGATTCTTATTATTTTCGCCCATTCCCTCGATGGGCTTTTACCATCTGCGCGGGTAGAGAAGCAACTGGTACATTCTATGTTTTTTCTTTGCTCCCAAACCAGCATGGAAGACCGTTGCGCTTTATTGCAGCAGAAATCTACGAAGACGATCAAAATAAAGATCAAATACAAAATAATATAAAACATAAACGACACGAGAATAAACTTTCGAATTATTCATACAAATAAAATTTGCCCCGATCGCGGATTGAACCCTTTAAACTTTACATTAAACTTCAAAGCCAGATTCACTAAAAAATGGGTTATTTATCGGAGTTTCAGTATGGCTACGAAAGTCACTTTCGACTGTAGATAACGCTAGAGAAGGAATGGAATGGTGTGAGATTGACATAAGCCTACGACAAACCACGTGATCTGGCGTGAGAAACACTACTGGCAAGCGTAAGTAAACATCGATACGCTACAGAGCGTACCTACTTCACTTGTATGGGCACGCAGATGTTTTCGAATGTTTTTTTGTTGTCCTTACTAGTTTACTAATCTCATTTATTTATTTACAGAATATTTATTTACACAATCATATAATATTTTATTTTAATATTTCATTTAATATTTGTCATTTACTTATTCTTTCATGCTGGTCTGGGAGTAAAGAAAAAACATAGAATTTACCAGTTACTTCTCTTCCCGCGCAGATGGTAAAAGCCCATCGAGGGAATGGGCGAAAATCTTAAGAATCATGTTATAGACGATGCGGCTAACAACCCATCACTATTTTGATTTCCCTTTCCACCTATACGCCCTTAATCATGCTAAACGTGGCCTTAAGGTTTTGTTACCTTAGGCTCTGTCTACCCCGTAAGGAATAAAGACGTCATAGGTATATGTATGTATGTATGTATATAATATTTTAGTTCTTTTTTTTTAATAAGATTTCGCTACTAACTAACTTACGCATCAAAGAAAAAGAGGCCAGAGCCTAACCTAATACAATTATTTAAATACAAGACTTTTTCGCTCCTTGGCAATTTATTCAATAAATTATAAATGCCGTTTGTCGTATAAATTAACCTTGATTTATCTTTTTGAACTATTTATTCCGTGAAAAAAATTGAGGGACAGTAAGTAAGTATGCATAAGTTATGACTTTGACTACCTACCCACCTTTTTAACGGACATAGCGACGTTAAGAAGGAATATTTTTTTATCAGAGACTATATTTTACCAAGAAGTATGAAATATACTTGACAATCTTATATAGAGGTAATATTTTTTTAACATTCCTGTTAACACAATAAAATGGTAATATCAAGAATATCATACGGATACAGTACGGCTCGAGTTAAGACAATCTGATACCCCGAATTCCGCTGTCAAAAGTCGATCGTCAACCATATTTGATCCGTCGGTCGGTGTCTCGCCATGGGTCAATGTTA
The DNA here is from genome assembly GCA_949127965.1 of Pandemis corylana. Lineage (NCBI taxonomy): Eukaryota > Metazoa > Arthropoda > Insecta > Lepidoptera > Tortricidae > Pandemis > Pandemis corylana. Next base: position 5,201,637 of record OX421866.1, on the reverse strand, counting down.
ACTTTCCCCACAACCAGAGAAGCCAGACACCTGACTCTGTATAAAATCTACTAGTTGACGGGTCAATGGATAATAACAGCTGACTTACCTACGACTGTCTAGAAAATCGCTCGTTGCTTTACAAGTCGCTCATAGCAGTGGCCGAGATGTAAAGCTTCTTCTATGCCGTCTCTGTCTATTTCTTTTATTACATAGTCCTATCCCTGTCTATAGTATCATACCAGCTTAATTCCCGCTAAGAAATATAAATCGTTTTAATCTTTGCAATAACTCTAACTTTGCGGTCCGTCGCTAAAGTTGGGTCGATAGGCAAATCTTTAACGGCTTTAAAACCATTTGTAAGGCCATCTTACTTGTTTTTTCATGAAATTGAACACTGTGTTATTATTACAAGCGTCAGTTTTAAACGAGTTTGAGGCGGTAGAACTTGTTTATTCTGAGAGAATCCGTAATCCCTTGAAATATGTATTGACGAATCTCAGTCTCGATTCGAATGACAAGCGCCAATGTTTCGAGTTCTTGTGGAAATGATTTACGAAATTTACTTCAACAGAATCAGAGACTTTAATGTACATGACACAAGTTAAAGCATTAAAATTTCAATGACTGATATCATCGTAGTCAGTATTCAGCAATCGCCGCACTTGTTTGACAAACAAAAACAAATTTTATGATATTCCCCTATAAAAAATGGTTCGTGTAAATTGTATAAATGTAGCAAATTTCACACGAAGATTTCCAAGTCGCATAACTTGAGTCCGAATATTGTATCTGCGAGTAAAGTCTAAATAACAGGTGTTATGGAAATGGCGATAAGCGCTTCCCAAAACTTGTTTGCGTTCTCCACGCCGCGTTAGCGTGGCGTCGCCGCTACGGAGCAAACTCGCGCCGAACTTATCAAAATAAACAAATATTTGGCCGACTAAGCTGATAAATGTTTTCTTATGCCTCCGGCCGCCACCTTTGCCTTTGATACTGCGGTGTTTACGGTCGCAACGTCTAACGTAGCACGGGTCTAAGAAATATGCAAATTTAAAACGAAACGTACCAAGGAAAACATAAATAAAATGAGATGGGAATAAAGTTTTTTTTTAAGTTACATTAAGGCGAATAGTTCCTTACAAATGACGAGATTAGAAACATTTTATTGAATTAGGCGTTATTTTGCGGATGTCTATTCCAATCAACAAAAAACACAAAGTAGCGTTTCGATCCTCTACGGGATCAGTGCTTAGCAATCGATAGCAATATTATTATCTGTTTAAGATGGTGTACTCTTGATTTGAAGATGATCAAATTGTAGTGTTCAGACAACACAGCCGCAAGCTTTGAATTGTCTTTCATCAGCCTTAAGTTTTTTGCCATAGTCGATGGTTGTGTGTAATTTTCTATGAGCAAATCTGTATTTTAGATTTTAGATTTAATTAAAAATTGTGGGAATTTATCGCTAAGCGTTCTTGCCTAAACATTTCTAAAAAAAGCAAGAAAGCCGTGTTCTAAACTTGTTTGTAACTTTGTAAGTTTGTAAAGCAATACGACTCAGTTCCTTTAAAACGCCAGAAGCAAATGAAACCCCACTGAAGTTGAACTTGCAGAGCAATTTCTAAATTAAGTAGTAACCTGATAAATGTTACAGCGCGAAGCCGGGCTTACTTTGTAATGGAAAACAAGTGAAGGCTATAGTATTACAAAAAGTAATTAACTAACAACCGTAGTTAACTTTTACGTGGTTCTGGACAGACGATTTAAATAACTTTACTGCGCACGGTTATTTGTGTAATAAGCGTTTAATGTGACCGAGCTGTATTATGGAAATATTGGTAGTTATAAACGCCTATACCTACTATGTTTTCTACAATTTTATAAATAGGCAACCGCCATAAACCGCCATAAGACCCAGACATTTTAATAATAAACGGGTAATTTAGATATTTGTAGTGGGGGTTTAAATCTACTATTCAATAGTAGTTCTTCCATGCTGGTCTGGAAGTAAAAAAAAAAACAGAATAAAATTGACCAGTTGCTTCTCTTCCCGCGCAGATGGTAAAATCCCATCGAGGGTATGAGCGAAAGTCTAAGGAATCATGTTATAGGCGATGCGGCTAGCAACCCATCACTATTTTGATTTCCCTTTCCACTTATACGCCCTTAATCATGCTAACCTTAGGCTCTGTCTACCACGTAGGGGACAAAGACGTGATACGTGTATGTATGTATGTATTCAATAGTAGCTTGAATTTGAAAAAAAAATGTAATTGTTACAAAACTAACAAGTACACCAATTTCATAATAAAATCAAAAATAATTATCAAAGTAGGTATGATATGCCGTGAGTGATGGTGTGGGAATTAAGATTAAATCGGTTTGTTTACAAAAGCGTTAAAATGGAGTGGAATGGAGAATAATCGGTTATTTACGGCCACTACTCACATTCAAAATTCAACGTAGTTTTTTTTCACTTTCGAAGGATAATTCCGTTGTGCTTTCAAAAATTTGCCTCAGACGAGCATTGGAGAATAGACGCAAAGAGAAGCAGAGCTGTTAATATTACTAAAGCCATTGTCGTAGACTTTCAAACAAAGTAATTAGGGCTTTTCAGGCGGCAGTCGATTTTCAGCTGAATCCCAGGGGACTGAGGTGCGCTCGCATTATTCTCTAATTACGGTGGCTTTGCATTGCTAAATGAACATTTTCATCAAATTGGTGCAGGAACACTTATCTTTTTAAAATTCACGTTTTGTTTATCTATATGTGCATTTCAATTGCGTATGTTAAGTAGTGTCTGTGCTTATCTAGTATTTTTTTCTTCTTTGAATGGCAAAGGGGCTAGTGCACAGACAACCGCATCGAAGTGCATTATTATAATTATGTTTGTTTTTATTTTTGTTATATATATATCTATTGTATTTTTAATTGTTTGTATCACCCGATAGCCCCAACGGAGGACCAGCGCTGGCTAAGGCCAGCAATTGCTGAGTTGGGTCCAATTTGTGACAAAATATTTACCTGTAGATTTTTTAAATTGTTCTTTGTTTTCTTTAACCAATTGTGTTTGTCATAAATAAACTTTTTCTTTCTCTCTGTCTTTTTAATTTGAGACGGCATAAAGGAGATATTTTAAAGGCGAAAAATAAGATACGCAGAAAGTAAAAGATACGAGATAAAATAAAGTAGATATCCAGTCAGAGGCTAATTTTCTTGTATTTTTCAAACGTTTATGCAAATTAACTTGCTACGAACTAAGATAGTTGTGTAGATACGTAGGTACTTATGCATATACGTAGTGATAAAGTATTGCCAACCGAGAAAGTGCTTTACCATATTGATGAAAGTTCCTACATTAGAAGACTTGAACATACATACATACATACCGTCACGCCACTTTTCCACAGGGGTAGGCAGAGACTACTTTGTTCCACTCGCTACGATCCTGACATACTTCTTACGCTTCATCCACATTCATCAATCTCTTCATACATGCTCGTAGGTTTCAATTACTCCTGTCCTGACCTTTTTCCAAAACGTCTATTTGGAAAGACCCTATTCCTATTTGGGAAGAAGACTTGAAGGTAAGTAAAAATAATCTTTGTTGTTTTACTGCGTTCTAATGACATTTAAGCATTATTGTGACAAAACAAAACAAACCTAGCAAAAAAGCCGTAAAGAATCAAAAATACATTTGAAGAGAACAAGGTATTTTAGGTGCGTGTTGTCATTAAATTTATCATTGAGGATCTCATCTGGCAATAAAATAGGAATCCCAGTCACGTAGCGTTCATTCCCTTAACAATCTGTTCCTTTATCTATCTAAGGTAAGACAAGCATTCATCACGTAGTAGGCGCAGGAACATTGTGTATGACTTCTGTTTAGGATAAGTTCGCCTGGCAACATTATCTGCTCAAAGTAAAGAATATTTTAAAAAAAAAGTAGAGTTGTCGTCTACCTTCGTTCGTTGTGTGAAGGTGTCTTGTCGTATCGTTATTTCGGCGTATTTCCACGCAAATTATATATCGGTCGAAATTAATACATACTTAGTTGTAAAATCGCGTGTGGACGCTAAAATAAGGCTGATCCGTTGGAGGGAGTACTGTTCTTGTGGTATTTCGGTGTTTCTACAGGTTAACGGTAACCTTTATTCGAGGTAAGTTCGAACAAGCCGAAGATCTAGGGAGCCTACGCCAGCTAGTACAACCGAACTCTGCACCATCATCTGCAGAACATTGAGGTGAGTACTTCAGACAACTGATTGAAGCCTATTTTCCATTTCGCGTAGCAAAATCTTTCGTATTTGATTCGTATTAAAATTAGTCCAAAAATATTCGTTTACAGTCCGCTTAAACTATCGTTTTCGTATTCTAAACAACTTCATTTCATCCTACGATAGTACCTACTTATATTATTCCATATTTAAAACAACGACTTTGAGAATTTAAGTGAACGCACTTCCAAGTGTTTCAATAGCTATCATACTATTTTACTGAATCATATTTTTTGTTCATCATCATATTTGTTTAACATTGAAGATTATGATCTGTAGTAGCCGTATTTTTTGTTGTAAATAGAAATTGCACCGCTAGCTGGCTGTATCCTTTTATGAAATCCTTGTCCTCGGTATAACTAATTTCTTTATTACTAGCTTCTGCCCACGACTTTTTCCGCGTAGAAATTAGACTTAAGAATTGATGTTGATAGTATAAACTGCAATAATTATTTACGTAGCGACTCTAGGCAGCTACGACCTTGGACATGTTTATCGCTAGCCTAAGTAAGTTTTAATGTAGTATACCAGCTATTTATGTTTCAAATTTGATTCAAATCCATCCAGTCGTTTCAGCGTGAAGAAGGAACAAACATACACACTCACGCACTCACTCACACATTTTCACATCAATACATAGTATAAAATAAAGTCGCTTTTTCTGTCCCCGTGTCCCGATGTATGCTTATATCTTCAAAACCACACAACGGATTTGGATGCGGTTTTTTTAATAGATAGAATGATTCAAGAGGAAGGTTTCTATGTATAATACATGCATAATATACCGTGCGAAGCCGGGGCGGGTCGCTAGTTTATAATATTAGCCAGGATTAGCGACAAGATAATGACAGCGGTTTATACGCTAGGAGAAACTACCCGTACCTATTACGCTTTGACAGACATGCAGACAGTAACCTGGACTGTATAGCCCTGTGACAGTAAGACAGACGACGCCTAAGTATATTCCACTGGCACCATTTGGTGTGGAACCTTAAAAAGTTGCTAACAGCTTGTTTCAAATAAAACAGTTTGCCTGCGACCGGCGCGTAACTTTCAAGAAATTCTTTTCTCGAGGTTCCTAAATGAAATATTGCAAACGATAAAACTTGTGCACGTGGAATGAGGCTGAATTGCTCAAGTGATATTGTGTATAGTCGCCATTAGATACATGGTTTTTTTTAGATATATAGATTTGTCGCAGGCGGATTGTAGTGAGCCGCCGTATTATATTTCGGCTAGCCGTTTTGAATGACAGGGTTTTGCAATGCGGTGGTTTAACGATTAGCCGGATTGTCATTCTTCAACAAGGCAACTTACATTTAGCTGCATCGTACTACTATCACCAAATAAGAAATAAAGATGGATTTTTTAGTGGATAGGTTAGGTTAGAATAGCGTCCGGGCCGGAGGCCCAAACTTAGCGGAAAAGGAGCGAAGGGAAGCGGAGCTCCGTCGACTGAACTTAAAATTGTCAAAGCAGCGGCTAATGACTCGCTGTATTACATTACGGCTAGCCGTGTTGAACAACGTATGGCACCAAGTACATTCCGGCGAATTTTCATTCAGCCCCATTCAATCTGGCTAATCGTTGAACCGCCACATTGCAAAACGACCAAAACGGCTAGGCATTTTGTAATATGGCGGATCACTACAACCCGCCTGCGACAAATACATTTAGACTTTATTCCTCAAAACAAAAGATAGCTCTATGACAAAAGACTACAAAGAATCAATGGTATAAAACAAAATAATAGAAATCACAAAAGTTTAACAAAACAACAGTAAAACAATTGAAACAGGGAGCCATGTGATGTAGCGAGGAATAGCAAAAGCATAATAGGCATGCATTTGATGACAATCTTGCCTTTAAATGCTCCTTCATCCTTGATTTGAGATGGCCAGATGCGTGGGTACTCAAAAATAACAAAATACACTTATGTCGTTTACAATATATATCGGTCGCGTTCACGCTTTTCTGAGCACCGACCTATTTGATGGAGATGATATTATCTAGCTTATGTCCGTAACTTACTTTATCTCTACCTTAGAATTTCTAAAAATACATTCTTAGTATACCTATACGATCTTAAGCTGTTATGTATACCAAAAATCCCTTTTAGGTATAAATTTACTATTGTGCATTTGTGTAGTCCCATATTATATATTATCATTTTCATTTATGTTTCATGTGCAATAAAGTGTTACTTATATACAAACTTTCAGTTTAAATATAGCAGGCATTGCTCATATTGAATCTAATTCTCATCATAACTAATGCCAAACAACATTTCTTCTAACATATTGGATTGGCAGCGCTTACTAGAGACATAAGCCAATTGCGTTGCGTATTTCCTAGTACAACAGAACGATTTATATTTACATAAAGCCTTGTAAGAGCCTTCGAGGGACAAGGCACACGTCACTTTTTCCACGAGACAAATGAAGTACTCCATTATCTTGGACTTAGCATTTCGTTTTCTGGGACGCTATTATAATATTTGAAAACGGCATGTTTTGTGTTGCCTATATATGCGAGATAGCGAAGCGTCCCTAAGCCTCTTGTAAAAGTTTTCCACACGTTTCTTTGACACCTTTCTCATTTCTGCAATGGTTTTTTGCATAAGTTGTTGTGTAAAAATTTATTGAACACTTAAATTCACTGATACCCAATCTAACAATGTATGAAAACATTTTTCAACCACAATTAAATAAACCTGAAAAATATTTATAAGGGTGTCAATCTCAACCATACCCGTAATTTTAGGGGCAAATCAAGTGCAACTCAATGATACTCGTGGTCCGATAGTCAAACTCAGTAAAAAAAACCTGATAGTTCGACATCGATAATATGTCGGACACCAAGGAATTATATTCATTCGTCGTCCAACAAGTCGGACAACGTTGTCTAACCACATACATACACATACACATACACATATCACGTCTATATCCCTTACGGGGTAGACAGAGCCCATGGTAACAAGACCTAAAGGCCACGGTTAGCATAATTGTGGGCATATAGGTGGAAAGGGGAATCATAACAGTGATGGGTTGCTAGCCGCATCGCCTATAACATGATTCCTAAGATTTTTGCCCAATCCCCTCGATGGGCTTTTACCATCTGCGCGGGCAGAGAAGCAACTGGTACATTCTATGTTATTTCTTTGCTCCCAGACCAGTATGGAAGTAAAGTCTAACCACAAGGAGTACAAATAATGTCTCATTCCAAAGCATTACGTAACATTCAAGCAGAATAAGTTATAACTTTCATATTTCGCATTGCTTTAATAGGAAATTTAATTGTGCATACTCACAATAAGAAATCTTGCTCCCAGCACGGCGTGGGCCCCTTTACTGTCACCGTCGTCGACTTGACATTCTGTAGCTTGAGTGTCACGTACGTGTTGAATTGTGTAGCTGTCAAAATAATGACACATTAATGTTTGACGGCGCTATATACAATCACGTTATAAGACAATGGTGTATCAACACGTGAATATGTTTTCTGGAGAATATTGTCGACACGGTGTGACAAATTTATTGAATCAGGCGTTACTTTGCGGATCCATATTGATGAACAAAAACGTTTGCTTAAGTAGCTTGTCAATTCGCTACCATGCGCCTGCCAAATGTAATTGCGTGGTCAGCGTTTTTGTGGTTCATATGTAAATATAATATTCCTTTATTTCGCATGGCTGTATATTCGTCATAGCTGTCTTATAGACCCAATACATGATGCCAAGGTAGCAGACTACCAACATACCTAAATGATTTTTGTTCATTACGATGTGATTAGTTTCTTTGGTTAGATTTAAGGTTAGTTAGCTTCAAATTTTGTTCGTGACGTCCACTAGGCTCCCCTATTTGGATCCCCCAGATACAAAAATTATAAGGATATTTTAATATTTAAGGCAATGAAAAAGACGCGATGTTGCGTCATAAAAGCACGCTCAAGTGTAAGTCAGTTTGCCGAGACTTCTATGCATAGTAATAGTGTTTCCATGCATAGTTAAGCAGTGTAAAAAAACTTTACAAACCAAAAGCTTTGCGTGAGTCCTCTCTTTATTTTATTTTAAACATTATATTTATTACACTTACATTGCTTTCGGCCATTTTAGCGATAAACACAGATTTGGAGACATTATAGCCAATGTCCTTAATATTTTTCATGTACCTAATATAACAAAGAAAAAATATACTCACCTTGTATACCGACATAGCGCGCTTTTTTTACTGTAACAAAGAAAAAACGTCGTTAATTTTCATTTGCAAAATTTAAGGATATCATTTACTAAATTATAATATAGAAAAAATACATCATCCTTCAAATTATAATCATACCGCTAACAATTTACAATCATCATCACCAACAACCATATATTCAAGATTATCTAACACAACTCCATTCTTATTTATAACTTAGAGACATTCGTATTACGTAGATGTATTTAGATGCTTCGCTTTATCCGATATTTATTACTATTGGATGCTGTACACAAAATAATTCTGTCTATAATTAATCTAGCCTGCCGTCGGAGCGGTGCCCCCGTAAGGGACGCGAACGCGGAGCGGCGTGGCTTCGGCCACTGTCGGTCAACACGTAACCCCGGCCCGTAGGCGCCGGGAACGTGGGCCGCTGTCTTTTCAAGACGGGAGCCACGAGGTCACAACCTCTATAAAAAATCCAAGCGGCACCAGCGGGGAAGGGCGGGATTTCCCAAACCTGCATAGCACAGGTGCCGCGAAGAGGGAACCCCATCCCGGGGTGGTCGTGGGGCGTCGCGGTGACATCGAGTGCTCCCGTAACGCCTCACGTTTTTAGTGGGTATGCCTGCCGTGGCGGGAGAGCCCCACATATCCCCGGTAACGCCGTATCAGGCGGATGGATAAGGCGCATTTTCCACACCATAAAAAAAAAGATATAAAAAATGAATTCCTATATCCCTGGGCGTGTCCCATCGCGTGAACGGCTAGATCTTTTTCGCTAATTCTGAAGTCGCTGTACATTTGAAGTGCAAGTTGAAGGACTTTGGAGCATAATCTATATCTATACTAATATTATAAAGAGGAAAAATTTGATTGTTTCTTTGTTTGTTTGCATTGAATAGGCTCCGAAACTACTGGACAGATTTCAAAAATTCTTTTGCCTTAGCGTTAGAAAGCTACATTATCACTGAGTGACATAGGCTACTTTTTACCGCGGGAAAATACCTTTTCCTACGGGAAAACTAATTTACCGCGGGCGAAGCTGCGGACGGAAGGCTAGTGAATAATAATTTATTTATACGTATAAACAAATGAAATGACACTTATTATCGTCGAGGACCGAGCAAAGAGAACTCGTATACGTTATTTAATTAAATCGCCAAGTGAACTCACTTTCACTCGATTTCAGATTTTATCCAGCTCATTCTCGACTTCTAAATCAAGTGCCTAACCTAACCAAACTAAAGTTCAGAAAATTGGCCAAGAAAACCCCTAAAGAAAACGAAACAAACAAACCAACGTACAACAAGGAACACAAACAAAAGAACTAGAAAAGCCAATAGCTAGTGCTTGCCAGAAGTACGGTAATGTTTTTTCAAAAAGACCGGTCAGTTTCACTTGAATTGAAAGTAAAAAATACGAAGTTTGTTTCGTGCCGTTCTGCTCTTTCTTATAGTCATCTAACAGAAGAGTGAGAGCGACGGTGTAATACGAACTACGAATTTCAGAGTAGCTCCCCATCGGGAGCGATTCGTAAGTATACGTCACTTTAAGTTAGGCACAATAAAGTGGTCATAGTCTCTCAGGGAATCAAACTTATTTTGCTGTCGCTTCAGTCGTTGTTTACTTGTGAGTTCGTAGTCAAATCAGTCACTGACGATGTAAAGCTGTTTAACCACTTTAGTTGGCAATTGGAACTGGATAGCGTAGTGGTTTGTAAAACCTGACTATATAATGGCCCTGGGTAAAGTCCCCGCACGGAGATATTATGTATGAATAGTAGTAATTATTGTTTAGCTCTCGAGTCCCAATTTTTTTAATAAGTGTTTCATTGTGAGTCAGACAGGAGGTCTGTACCCAGGAGTGAGACGTGGGATGGATTGTGTTATGTGTTATATGATTAAGTTATATATCGATTATGTTATACTAGCTTCTGCCCGCAACTTCGTCTGCGTAGAATTATACATAATATAAATCTTCCTCTTGAGTCACTCTATCTATTAAAATACATATACATACATAGGGACGGACAGACAGACAGCGGCAAGCGACTTTGTTTTATACTATGTAGTGTTAGTGTTAGAGTCACCTGGGAAAATCAAAAATCCTTTGTAAGTGCACCTCTATAATTTTCAAGAAATATGACTGCCAAGTATTAATCTCTATCTGGAAATAGAGATACATTTTATCCAGTTCGAAATTAATTTATAGTAGAGATTGCATTTCCAAGGAGATTTTTTTTTCAACTAACAAACTTGAAAAACTTTCTAGAAGGAAATTTAAATTTCTTACAACAAAGCAGACATTTCAATTTTCTTACTGCTAGAAACGTGAGCAAAATTCTTTATTTCCGCGCTCTGTTTTATTTCATCTTATTCTATAACCTCATTAATACAGCGTAAAAACTTTTATGTGATCAAAAAATAGCACTAACCTTCTTTTAACTCTAATCAATCATTAGATTTTTATGGCATTCAATTAAAAAAAGCCTTCATCTATGTATATACGTTTAATTTCAGTTCTACAAACTGTTACGTAGAGTTCGTATTTCTTCACCAGCTCATTGCGGTTAGCCTTCCTGCTAATTAACGTATAAGCTTTCACATGAGGTAAGCAAAAAACATGTAACAGTATAAAACAGTATGACATCTACAAACTGTGCATCCATAGAATTTACTCACGTATCGCGCACTGTCTTGTAGTCACTACATTGTAAATTCTGGCCCGGTTTTCACAATTACGTAATAATTGTTAGAATTTAATTTTTTCAATTGTATGAAACCTAACATAAGGTTATACACATTTTTGTTCTACAATATTTATGTGTATCTTCTTAAATAGGTATGTACTCGTATAGAATATACTTTGTACAATTCTGTTATGCCCGTTATTGTTTTTGTATGTTACCTTGTTACCCGTAAGAGCAAGTGAAACAGGTCGGGCAAGAGTGGTCGGACTATCATGGACGAATGTCATCATCATCATCATCATCAGCCTATTTTAGTCCATAGCTAGCTAGACATAGGCTTACCCTAATGAGCGCCATAGCGCTCAGTCTTCAGCTTGACTGCCTACAGTCTTTCGCAGATCGTCATCCCACCTGGCCGGAGGGCGTCCTACACTACGTTTGCCGAGTCGCAGTCTCCACTCAAGAACACGTTTACCCCAGCGGTTGTTGGTTCTTCGCGAGATATGGCCGGCCCACTGCCACTTCAGCTTGCTAATTCTTTGAGCTATGACTTTGGACGAATGTAACGAAACTTTAAGCGTTGTTTGTGGATATGGGTAAGCACAATCTTGACGCATGTTAAGTCGATGTTATAGAGGTTGCGTGGCGCACGGAACTCAATCGGTGACCATCTCGATAATCGGTGACCTCGAGCGCTGAACGATTTTTAATACACATTTTCTTGTCAAGTTTGATTTATAGAGGGGAGTAATGTGGACTATTCTATAACTGCTTAGGGTGCAGTGCGACAATATCTTAATATGATTATGAATCTATTGTGCTCCCCCCCAACGCTTCCTCTGCTCTCGGTCTGCTGCGGTACGTGTCCAGTCCCTTAAGAAGTTGTCCAACTCGTCCCGCCATCGCCGTCTAAGCATCATGCTAGGTGTAATAAAGGGGGCAAAGATGAAATGGGACTGGGTTGCTCATGTTTGCCGTATGCCGGATGAGTTATGGGCCAAGACAACCACCAATTGGAGTCCCACTAACTCAAAGCGGCCCGGCAGACAATATGTTAGAAACAGTAAATTAGGATATACTTTGTGATGCCAACATTAAATAAATTTTAACCAAAACGCGTCTAATGTTCTAGGGTTAAGTTTTTTTTGTGCTCTTCAAATACCCCTTTCACATTACGATCACCGAGACAAAAGTATACTCATTTACTAAAAGTGGAGTAGAACTAAAAATAATTATTAAGTAAATATGTCAAAGAAAAGGCACTGAACAGGACTACGAGCCGGGCTCTTAAATTTAAGAAGAGTAAACATTTAAGGATTTTTATACGGGTAGGTATCGGAGGCAGACCAAAAAGAAGACGGCGGGACAACTAGTATTTTGAACAGGACTGGGGAACCCTCGCAATAGACAGGGACGGGTGGAAAGAGAAAGGGGATAATTTTGTCCAGCACTGGGACACCAAATAGGCTATTAAAATAAACAAACAAGTAAAGCAAAACCGAGAGTTAGGTACACCTGATGTTAAATAATCACCGCGGCTCATAGACACCAACCAACCACCAACTTCCTGCTGCAGCATTCCCTGAGCGGTACAATTTAGGGATCTTTAAAAAGCGAGCCTTCCTGTTCCTCAAAGGGCCGGCAACGCACTTGTGATTCCTCAGGTCTTGCAGGTGTCCCTGGGCGATGGTGATTGCTTTCCATCAGGTGGCCCGTCTGCTCGTTTGCCCCCTCTCATATAAAAAAAAAAAAAAAAAAAAAAAAAAAAAAAACAACATCAGGTATTACCAATGCGTAGCCGATAGAACGCAATGATGAAATATATCGCACCTGTATTTTCTCCTAAACTTCCATGCTGGTCTGGGAGGAAAGAAAAAACATAGAATGTACCAGTTTGCTTCTCTTTCCGTGCAGATGGTAAAAGCCCATCGAGGGAATGGGCAAAAATCGTAGGGATCATGTTATAGGCGACGCGGCTAGCAACCCATCACTATTTTGATTCCATTTTCCACCTATACGCTCACAATCTTGCTAATCGTGGCCTGTAAGTCTTGTTAACTTACGCTCTGTCTACCCCATAAGGGATAAAGACGTGATTTGTGTATGTAATTTCTCCGGAACACAACAGTGCACGCTCTGCTTTTTAGCGGCAGGATTAAAAAATACTACGGTGAAAAAACTTTTACAAACATAAAATAAGGATCAAGAACAAGGTACACCCAAACACAATGTTAAATAACATAAAGTAGACATCTAGATGGGTAACGAGGTACTTAAATGAAAAGGGTACTTCAAGAAAAAGAGGTGAGGTTATTTTCGTTTCAGAATAAATAGGAAAATCCCAAATGTTTCTTGAACAAGACGTTAATGAAGCAAGAAACACGTTTATTATACTTTGTTGGAAACATAAATAAAGGAAAAGTGTCTGAATACACGTATAAAACACAGGCATCGCCAATCTAGTTAAATATCCTACTTCCTACTAATATTATAAATGTGAAAGTTTGTGAGTATGTTTGGATGTTTGTTACTCTTTCACGCCAGAACGGCTGGACAGGTTTGGATGAAATTTGGATCATAGATAGATTTTAGCCTGGAATAACACATAGGCTACTTTTATCCCGGAAAATTGCGTAATTCCTGCGGGATAGCGATAAACGAATTCTATGCAGACGAAGTTGCGGGCAATAGCTAGTACGTTTATATTTTCATCAGATATGGTCGACCAAGTAAATGCTAGTAATTTTGTGATAGTTCCTGCATCAGAAAAACAGCAAGGCTTATTGTCACTTGTTGACTTCTAAGTCTTCTAACCGGAAGACGCAGTGTTGGCAGGCCTCCCACTAGGTGGACCGACTACATCGCGAAAGTTGCGGGAAATCGGTGGATACAGGTCAGTGGTCGTTCATTGTGAAGTTCTAAGGGGGTTTTGTTCAATGGTGGACTTCGTCTGAATGATGATGCTGCTGACTTCTAAGTAAATCTAGTCTTTGCCGTTTCAAGCTACAGAAATACGAGTACAATGAATATTTCTCGTTTATGATTACAAAAATGAAAACCAACAATTATCAATAATTTATTAATCAGGCGTTAGGTACTTTACGGAGGTCCATATTAATGAATAAAAACAAGGTAAATGTACCTTGCTACCTTGCTACACGCTCAAGACAGCCAATCCTGTGTGAAATATGACTACGTTTTACCTGTATCCTACTACACGACAACCAAATGGTTTTATGAAAAACGCTCTGTGTATTTTTTTTTATAGAACAGATTTTTTGCAAAGAATAAGTAGATATAACAATGTCATTTGGTGGCACAGAGACAATAGGTTGCTTATTCCGCTATTTGTACAATTTTATCATACTAGCATGCAAATTTATATATTTTTTGGGTTACTCACATTATACATATACATAATATTATTCTTCCATGCTGGTCTGGGAGCAAAGAAAAAACATAGAATGTACCAGTTGCTTCTCTTCCCGTGCAGATGGTAAAAGCCCATCGAGGGATTAGGCGAAAATCTTGGGGATCATGTTATATAGGCGATGTGGCTAGTAACCTATCACTCTGTCTACCCCGTATAGGATAAAGACGTGATTTATATGTGTGTGTGTGTTGTGTTTACAGCACAGCACAAATATTTCCTATATATTTATTACCATAGACAACACTTCGTAAAATACTTAACAACTGAAACATGAAATAGCTGTCTAATTCTCATTGTTATTAATTCACGACACTGAAAGGATGTTATTAACGTACTCAACGTGTTATTTCAAGTAAAGAACAAAGTATGAATTTATTACGATGGTTATTTTAAGCGTCACTTATTTCCAAGTGATGTACGCTATACAACGTGTTTTTTTTTTGTAATTATAAGTCATTCATTCATTTAGAAGTCACAAATAACACAAACGCAACCTATAAAGCTATTTTATTCACTAAAGAAGCTGTTGCCCTCAATTTTGTCTAAACAGAAGCAATAGTATCACTTTTCCGCAGAATTTTCTAATTTCCTTGCTATTTGAACAAACTTGTATCAGTTTTCTATATCCATACAATTTTCTTGGCAAAACGACAAAGATAAAACCATATATGTCGAGTTTCTTAATCAACGACGCGATACTTTTTCTTGTTATACTATACCACGTATTTATCACGTTGTGCTTCTGCTCATTTATAGCTTATTCTGTCGCATTCCCAGAGCACAAATTAAAAAGAGACGCAGTAAGAAACAAATGACAAACGTTACAAAGTACTGGCCGTGCGGAGTAAATAGACAAGGCAAACAAAAAAGTTGGTCAACTTTTTTAATTTGGTCCTGAACTCAATGTTTACTGTTTTTAAAAGGCGCGTAATACATTTAAAATGTTGCCACACAAATGCACCCCTTTCTAACAAACCAGTTTATTCTAAAAAGTTTTGTAGTTAAAACTTTTTGACTCGGAGTTATTTATACGTTTAGAACATGCTAAATATTTTAATGTGGTTTCCAAGGTGCTTTTTGACCTTCGGAAAGAAATGATTTTTCTTAGTTAATTTTTAAAGTATTTGGTAAGAATATCACACAATAAAAACATACATTAATAATTCGCGTAACGTCTATTTATGTGAAAGCCTTGTTAAGTTTGGGACTAGATCAAGTAAGTTGTCACATGGCGACACAATCCCATATTTGTTAATTCCATTTGGACTGCGTCCAAAAACACATAATATAAGTTAGCAGAATATTGGCATAATAATAAATACATACATACACACATACACAAATCACGTCTTTATCCGTTACGAGGTAGACAGCGCCTAAGGTAACAGATACCTACAGGCCACATTTAATAAATATTTATATCGATAAACAAAGCTTTACTTAAAATTACGTTTTAATGCTTACTTCTGCTTATATTCAGTAAGCTGTCTAAGCCATTTTTTATTCGACTAGGAAAACAAAAGAGTAAGAGGGTCATAGTCGGTCTTATCGCTTAAAAACGATCTCTATCAGACAACCGTTCACATGCAGTTCAGATACAGAATTCATTTTGAAACAGTTAAAGTGGGCGGCGGAAAGAAATAGAAAAGAGAAATGCAAAATTAATAAAATGATAAAACTAACGAATACATACCTAATAACAATTTTTTCGCTGTCTTATCGCTTAATAGCGATCTCTACCAGACAACCAATACGACAAAGAAATAAGTTGGTACATAATTATTTCTTTGTCGTACACGGAAATAGTTGTAAAAGGCTAGGTTGTCTATGCTGAGGCCATTAAGGTTCTAGTATGACACGAATAAAATTTAAAGACATAACCCCGCCTTTAAAAACCTACATGTAACATAACATAAACAAACAAGCGCCCCAAAAGTATGTTAATCCGTTCTTTTGAAGGTAAAACAAAGTTGACAAAAAGCAAGGTATTTTAAATAGCTAAACCACGGCACGCTTTGATGGAAAATGGAGATGATATTTATTTATAGTTCCTCTTTTTGACCTTTGAGGTCAGATTTTTCATTGTAATGTAGTAAAATCGTATATTATACACTAGCCTTCCGTCCGCAGCTTCGCCCGCGGTAAATTAATTTTCCCGTAGGAAAAGGTATTTTCCCGCGGTAAAAAGTAGTCTATGTCACTCAGTGATAATGTAGCTTTCTAACGGCAAAAGAATTTTTGAAATCTGTCCAGTAGTTTCGGAGCCTATTCAATGCAAACAAACAAACAATCAAATTTTTCCTCTTTATAATATTAGTATAGATAAGGAGCGGTTAAAGAAAAATATTCAAAATGTTTATTCTATTGAGACATATTGAAAATAAATACTTATTAGTTTTAGGTCCGCGATAACTACGCGACACTTTGATTCAATAAATTTATCAAGTAACTGCAAAATATGCAACGCCTACGATTTTTCAAGTCGGCAGTTTTTTTAGTTTTTCATTCAAATTCACGTTTAATTACAATATAACCAGGCAAAAATTGAAAAATCCCAAACAAAAGGGCTGATGACTTTAAAACAGCTTAACCATGGCTAGAAAATCTGATTTCGAATATAAAAAACTGCATCCCTATCCGATCAATTTGAAAGTCTGGTGCCGCCACACACACACACAACTCACACACACACACACACACGCACACATAGCGGTAAAATAACACCCCTCCTTTCGCGTCGGGAGTTTAAAAACGTTCCATCCAGCCAGTTCCAAGATTAATAGATTTATCTGTCAAATTAAAGTTAAAAGGATTGAGTCTGGACAATTTTTACTTAATGGATTTAGATCAGCCAATATTCTAAGTGACGAGTTCCACAGATTCCAACTGCTTTCAAAGATTCTCAGAAAGGTTTTATAGAATTTTCACGTTTAATGTCACAAAAAGAAGACGCCACTGATTCAAGGAAAGCCATTTATATAATTAAATTCACGTAATCTAAGACAGAGATTTATCTGTAGCGAACGTTGCTGGAACAAATTAATGTATTGTACCGCTTCTTATTTAAGACCAAAGATTATTGTTTATTTTGTTAGCGTGTGTCCTTTTATCTTAACTCACAATGTAAATTAGGTAGACCTAATTCAAATATTTGTCATGAAAGAATAAGCTGCGTTTATACTTAGGTATGCCTTCGTCACAATTTTCATATTTTGGTGTTAAATAATTTCGCATAAAATTGTCCAAAATTCCTAACAATAAAGTATCCATGTAAACAAACAAAATCTTTTTCGGTTTAACATATTTATTTTCATCATCATCATCTTATCAGCCATAGGACGTCTACTGTTGCACATATACCTCCAGTTGCCTCGGTTGGAAGCGGCTTGCATCCACCGTAAACCCGCGACTTTAACCAGGGTTATTATTACCTTACTCACTTGCAATCGCCATCGTATTCATTTTGACAGTTCTTGTATGAATGTGACAGCTAGCTGATTCCGATGCCAATTGTCAGCCCATACATGAACTGTCAAAATGAACACGATGGCAATTGCGAGCGAGTTAGGTAATAAGCCTACAGGTCATACATCCACCTCGTTGGTGGACGTCCTACGCTGCGCTTGCCGATCTGCGCTCTCCACTCGAGAGCCTTTCGGCCCCAACGACTATCTGTTCTCCATGTTATGTGCCCTGCCCATTGCCGCTTTAATGAGCTAATTCACTTTGGCTATGTCGGTGGCCCTTGTTCTTCGACGTATCTCCTCATTTCTGATGCGATCCCGTAGAGAAACCCCAAGCATAGCTCTCTCCATAGCTCGTTAACAAATCTGAGCCTATTTATACGCCCTATAGTGAAGCACCACGTCTCAGATCTGTATGTCATCACAGGCAACAAACTTTGGTTAAATAGTTTCGTCTTCGTTTTTATTTTACATCATACTAATTCGTTACAAATTAAAAAAATCTTGGTGAAGAAATCGAAATAAACCAAACAAATGTTATTTCTTTCACAATCCTCACTGAAGCTTTGAAGTACCTAGATAATTTTGTAATATTTATTATATATTTTAATTACACCGTAAAAATCTGAATATTTATCATCAACAACACTCCACCGCTTACCGATCAACTTAAGCAAGATTTAACCCAAAAAACCACTCTGTTTCAGACATTATAAATAGCCGGCCCGACCCAACATCATTAAACAAAGCTTGTCAAATCGGAGGACGATGAATCGCAGCGGTCAGTGGTGACCTTAGAGCATTAAACCTAACAGAATCGACAAGGCACTCATTTCCATATAAAAACAATCTGTCACTTGCGATCGGGCCAAACGCCGAGAAATGTCAAAACGCAAGGTTCGTTTAGATGTTGTGAATGTTTTGCTTGTTGTGATACATTGCGGTGCCGAGCTGCTATGGATTTATAAGTGGATGATCATCGACAGCAATGTGTTGCAACTCGCACGATATTTCTCGCACCATCAACATAAACCAGGCTTTGTATAGTTGAATCATCGAGAGCGTGGAATTGCATATGTAGTAGTATTGTTTGTTTACAGGCATTCTATATTTGAATTTTCTATTTTCTTGTACTATCAGCATACAAAGAGGTTGTTATATATATATCGAAGAACTAAAAACAAAAATAATGTCAGTGTGAAATTGTCAATATTATTTACGTTGTGCGTATATTTTTACATCTGATTTGATTGTATTCTCAATTAATTATTGTGCAATTTTAAAAGAACATGGCCACTCCGTATTACGATTGCCACCGTATCACCCGACATTCAATCCGATCGAAAATATTTGGTCCATGGTAAAAGGATATGTAGCAAAAAGAAACGTTTCATTAAACATGCAAGGCATTATGAGTTTAGCAACTGAACGAATGAATACCATCACTGCTGAGGACTGGGAAAATATTTGTCACCACGTCGAAAGTGAAGAAAATAAATATCGATGTCAGGAAGGAGAAATGGATCAAATAACAGACAATTTTATTATCAATACTTGTGACAGCTCATATGAAGAACATGATAGCGAATAAAAGAAAAAAACAGAGGACTACTACTTATTCCACTTCTTGGGTATGTCATTTTATTAAGTTAAGAGAAAATTATTCTCCTTTTGTTGCAAACGGTACAACCACTACAAATGCAATTCCATCTTCTCGATAATTCAACTATACTTCTCGATCACATCACATTAGCAATGAAATTGAAAAACACTTACATCAGCTTTTTACGTGCTCAATCTCAATTACACCTCACACGTACGTAACAAAACAAATTGCAGAGGGGTATACCGTCGTTAACTCCGGTAATTTTAATACTCTAAGATCTGAGTGGTTGGGATGTTCCCAAGTAACCGTTTTTATTGGACGCTAGGTGACCGAGACTTGTCTCTTAATTGTACTGAGGAAGTACTGTCAGAAATAGTCAGCACTATACAGTAACGCTGGTTGTTAACCATTAATAACTATTGATAATCGATTCAAAGTTATTTATAAAAAGTTAGAAATCTTTTACAAAAAACAAATTGTATTGTTTGTGTGGCAAATTATTTTAAGTTTACATTAGCTTAATGCTATGCATTTGTTCAAGGACTACCTACTTACTAATATCTTAGTCATTATTTGGACAAGTAAAACTTAATAGATGACTTGCGTCATTATAGAGGTCGTACATTGTTCAAGATGTATCCATATTAGAGAGACCGGGCCTAATGCAGGGTAAAATGTATTCTATCCAGTAATAACATTGTTGGAGGAGAAAGGATTTACAGCATTTAATGGTAGGTAAATCCTTTTCAAAAATATTTCACCTAATGGCCAGAAACGACAATTGTGATTCAACGACGATTTTGATTTAATTGAAAGCTAGAAGTGTGTAATGAATTAGGATAATCTTTGATTACGACATTGTCAGCGAAAACATAGGTAAGTAAGTAAATGCTTTATTGTACAAATATAGTACAAGTTAAAGTGTAAGTTTGATAAATCTAAGAGTTAATGAATATTTTGCCTTTCTTTTAAAACTTCGCTTTGTCCACGACTTTTGTTTTTCTGTCTATGTGTGTGCGACCCGTAATGCAAATCTGTATTTAAATAAAATAAAAACCTGCTCCGAAAAAAGTCGTCTTCGAACCAGCCCCAAATTGAACTCAGCCGAACATTTTGCAGTAATAAGCGTTTTGTAGACAGATAAACGATATACCACCGTATACTTTGTAGGGAAATAACCCCCATTTTTCTCTGGAACGACAGTATCGGAATCCACACTCGATTCGCTCCTGAGACCAGTATCGCTGAGGGACGTAATAAATTCGAGCCGGGTGCGTTGGTGATTTAGGAGTTCAGAAACTCTGCAGCAGAACCTTTTAAGCTTTAAATATGAATGTGACTTTTGTAGGGTTCCCTGACGCATGGGTGCCAAAACCGACGGTAGCCAATGGTGTTTTACGTAGACCAACGGTAGTCTCAGCACATACACAATTCACGTCTATATCTACACAGACAGAGTGTAAGGTATAGACCTAATGATCACGTTTTGCATGATTGTGGGCGTATAGGTGGAAATGGGCATCAAAATAATGATGGGCTAGCCGCATCGCCTATAACATGATTAATAAGTATTTCGTCCGTTCCCTCGTTGCTATTTGCGCGGGAAGAGAAACAAACTGGTACATTCTATGTATTTTCTTTGCTCCCAGACCAGCTTGCAAGTCTCAGTATCGTTCCAAAATATTTCAATGGCTTAATAGCATGTGCCTAGTTTATTATGTTTCAGTGTTGCTCACAAAGTTCTTAAAGTATGAGTCCTGTGAAGAACAAAATGAGCGCTTACTTACGCGCACTAAAAACCGAAAATTTAATTTTTGCCCAAGATTAAATGAAGGTCGTATCACATTCCGGTACAGGCTGCCTACTGACCTAAAAAATATTACGAATAACTCATTGTTTCAAAGGACACTAAAAGTTCTTTTGTTAAAGAGTTGTTTTTACGGTGTACATGAAATGTTTAATAAGGTATAGGTTAGGTGTTATCTATTTCTTGTTCTTACTTTGTTAATCGTAGTTCTGTTTTTAATGTATAGTTTAATATTTTTTCTTTGTTAAGTTACTCAATTAATATATATAACCTGTATTTGAAAAACACTACATGTATTATTTTTTGAATGAATACTAGGTATATCTATGTCTATAGCTCTGTAAATGTATTTCAGAATTTTTGTTGATAAAATGTTTCCATACATTGATCGATGTTCAAAATGAACCGCTTCAATGGCGAGACAAAATTTGGAATGAAAAATTTAAATGTTTGTAGCTTGCTAAAAGATTCCAAACAAATCGCGAGAGGCCTTGTATATCTTGAGCTTTAGAATTAGTATTTGAGTTTTCATCATCACCATTTATCACATAAGCCGAAAGACAAGTTTGCGACGGTCAGTTTTGTACTACCCGCTCTCACCAACGGCTTTCCATCCATGTCACCAGATTATCCATTCATCTTGCGGGTCGTACCAACATTTCACTTTCCGATACGCGGTCTTCTCCAACGAGCATCAGTTCCACGAGCAATATGCCCGCCCATTTCCACTTGAGGTCGCTTAAAAGAAAAGTATTTTTACGGCGTTTGTGAACGATCTTTATAATGGCAATTGTACAGTTTACGAACTCCTTTGTATGTAATTCGACCCGCATTTAGCCGGTTTTGTTACAGATTTTATATAACTTACATAGGTACCTATATCTTTTATAGGTGAAAATAAAATTCATTCATTGTTGTTTGTAGAGTTTTATCCGATGTGGCAGTCAGCCATATCTAACCCGCTAGCTATTCCGTTTATTATAAAACTTTTAAGTACACTTCAATGAACAGATTAAGCCGGATCGCTGAAAAAATGGTTAAGAGGAAAGAACTGCCATAAAGATCAAAGTTTCATCCATTAAATAATCTAATATAGATCCATTGACGACAGGAAATTTCACGAAAAATAAATTGTAAAGGTCGCGGGCACTAGCAGCAGCTATCATCATCATATCATCACCAATTTTGTAGAAAAAAAAAGCTTGAAGGGGTACCTACTTGATTTGTAGAAAAACCTCTAGTACAGTCAATGGCATTGATATGTACGTCAAAAACATCTATACACTATACCATAAACAATAACTGTTTGTTTACACGTATATTTGACATGATGGCTGTATCAATTGTTATGCCTTTGACTGTACATTTTTGACACAAAAATAATGATGCCCGGTCTAACAAAATCGGACTTCTCTGTGAAAAAACAACTAATAGCGTCGACTTGTGAACTGCCGCCATGGTTCCATCGTTTTCGTCAGTCTAACTATAACTTAGGCAAAATACCTATGATTAAATATTAAGAATAAACTAAAGTAGCCGGCCAACACTGTGAGCAACGATCTACTAAAATAGTATAACCTTATTATGATTAGGGTTTTTCTGTCACAGTCCAATAATAAACGAATTTTTTTCTCGGTACTCAAAACAGTAAGCATTACTAAACAGTCAGTAACAGAAATTACGATTGAATAGCTTCAATCGTAATTTCTGTTACTGACTGTTTCTGTTACTGATTGTTCTTGATAGCTCAAGAAGTTACTATATCTACTGTCATGTTTTTACAAACTTATTTAACTTCGTCATGGTCGTACGAAAACCGCATGCAATGAGTGAATGAGATGACTGAATCGCCGTCCCTTAGCCGCACCTAAACTGAATCGCAAATTTAATGATGTGGTACGAAAGAGCGATGCAATTCTGTTTAGGGCATAAACAAATCGTGTTGAGAGATCGTGGTAGGTCCCCTGTTTTTATGTTCATAACTTATCCGCTTCAAAATTCCAGTAGATAGCACGGACTGATTTGTAGTGTAGGTGCGTCAAATTGCAAGTGCAGTCAACAAAAATATAGTCAGCAAGGCTGTATTGAAAATGTTTTTTTATCAAATATTATTTGTCTTTAAACACTACGTACATTGTCAAATGTAAAGGACCCTGTGACAGCGAAAAGTTTGTTTTAAAAATGTACAAAAAACTTATTCATTCCTTCTCAAGTCGAGCGCTCGCGAGACGTGACGTGGGTCCGAATTTTATTCCGCCTATATCGGTCCTGTTTTGACAATGCTAGTAAAAGTGTGTAACCTGTGACTTTCACGTATGACTTTCAGTATCCCCTTTTTTAGCCTTTGATAGACATCCCGTGAATAAAATGTTATAGAAAATTACACGGCTCTGACAAATGGAAAACTGACGAACATTCTTGTCTTAGCAACAGCCGTTTCTATTTCATTTCAGTTCCAAGAAACTATCTAATTAACCTACATGTCTAAACTACACAAGACTTCAATTTGAAGTAGGTATATAATTAATTAATTATACTCTTACTGTTCAAATTTAGGATTCTGGTTTCTGCCCTCCTATACACACACAATCATGCTAAGCGTGGCATTTAGGTCATGTTACCTTTGGCTCTGCTTATCCCATAGGGATAAAGACGTGATTTATTTGTGTGTAGGATTGTGGGCCTCAAAAAGTTTTTTTATCAACTCTATCATTGGTAACAGTGTCACTTATTTCTACAACCTTTTATTTAACTTGGAATGTATCTTGTATGTGTAAGTGTCCGAATGAAATCTTGCGATTCAATTTTGAAGCAGATACCTTCAACCGATTGAACTGAAACTTTGCATACTTGAGTAAGTCGGGTGACAATGCAATAATCTGGTAGTGGAGTTCTGGTTACCCAGCCAGTATCGTCTCCGCAGGAGGGAACTCTTCAACGGTTGGTCTGATTGATTTGAAATTTGGTACACATTATGTAGAACAGATGACAATGCAAATGCAGTCAGAAAAAAGCTTGTAGTCAAAATGATTTTTTGACAGAAACTTATTTGGAAGCAATATCATTCGAAAGTGATGGCTTGGTTTTTTATTGTTTATTTATTTTGCAATAGTCAAAAATTGTATAAGAAAATATTTCCAAAATAGGACCCCAGTAACTAAGAAAATAATGACCACATTATACGCCCTTGGGGTTTTGGAATACAAGCTTCAAGTTACTAGAAACATACTCCATTTGGTAATTAAATGGAGCCTGTGCTTCTGTAATATTTCATCTTCACGTGAATAACCTTATTCGAGACCGAACGTAGTTACTTATTACTTTGAGCCTTACTGCCTTTTAATAGGGATAGTGAATGGCACCACTGAATTCCCACGACAATTTTACTGAATATTTTTAAGGTTCCATGTGGCTTTTATGTAATTATATTTCGGGTTTCGTGTGGAATATCCAAGAAACCAGGTTGTGTACAGTCGAGGGCAAAAAACCGATTCAGCCACCATGTCACATATTATGTCACCAACCTTATCGTTTGTGGCATAAATGTGTAAGATTTAGAAGTATTTTATAAAGCTGTTGTAAGAGCGGCTTCAAAATGCGTGAAGGCAGAAACATTTATTTATAATTAGTTAATGAATAAACATTGATCAGACTACAGACTACTCTACCAGACAACCAATAAGACAAAGGAATAAGTTGGAGACAGTTTCATCATCATGTCATCCTTACAGCACAATACAGAACAAGGTATTCCAGGTGCCCTGGTTTGATTGTGCCAGCCTTCCCAGGGATCTACTAGTGTGGGCATTTAGGGTGAGGTCAGGTCATGTGCCATTAAATACTTTTTTAAATATGATGAGAATTGCTCAATCCCCAAAATGCAATTGTGGCAAGGTTGAAGATTTAATACATTTTTTGATGGAGTGTGAAATGACGAAGGATAATAGAGAGAGGTACCTTGCTGATGTGAGCCTGTTTAATGGAGCAGTTAACACAACATTAAGTTTTCCGGCATCAGAAAATGCGGTACGAATATACAGGTTTGTGAAATACTCCTTTGCTGCCAGAGAATCTGGTAGTGGGCAGGGGAGTGTTTGATGAATCTGACCCAAGAGACATCCAATGAGGCTGGCATAGTCACACAAGTGCACTTAAGCCTCGTAAAAATATTAGATAAAAAAAAAAAAAAAAAAATGTCATCCTTGTCGTATCCGTCAGCGGAGAACCCTGCTAGCTCCGGAGGTGAGAACGCGAATAGCTGGCGAAACCAAATTTGGTTTTAAAGGTGCGGTTGCACACGATGCGGAGACAGTTCTGTTTTAGTAGGTGGCGGAAACAAATAGACAAGAGAAACGCAAGACAACAATACTGACATAAATATACTACATCACTACATAGTATAAAACAAAGTCGCTTTCCGCTGTCTGTGTTTGTCCCTATGTATGCTTAGATCTTTGAAACTACGCAACGGAGTTTGATGCGGTTTTTTTTAATAGATAGAGTGATTCAAGAGAAAGGTTTATAATGTATTTTATACTATGTAGTGATAATTCTACGCAGACGATGTTGCGGGCAGAAACTATTATAGTACATTGGGGTAAATTCGAAGTTCGGGGAATTTCGAAACTCGTGGATATCCACTAAACGGGGAACAATTACACTAACTAGCAACGCTTACCTAGAAGCTCCAATGTCTTTGGCTTCTAGGTAAGCGTTGCCAGATTATGGAACTGTTCCCCGTTTTGTGGATATCCACTATTTTCGAAATTCCCCCAATTTCGAATTTACCCCAATGCACCCTACAGTATAAATTAAATTAGAAAATACAAACTACTCAAAAATTGCATATTGATATTGCTTTAAGGAACGAAACCACGACTGAACCCAGAGAATACACTTATCTCGCACTTAACCGTCGCTGCCCCAAACTTATGCGAACATCGTGACCCGGGCCTTGCGTTTCAGCTGCTAAGATATTTCACACACGTGGCATTCATTTATGACGCCTTTTTAGGGCGAGTGACACAGATATTTTGAAAATGACCTACCTACTTAAGTTTTTAAGTTACGATTAAATTTTATGAACTAACTTCTTTAGATCAAAGCCTATTCCAAATTCAAAATTTTATTTTCAAAGGCACATTTCGTCTACGGCTAAAGGCTACGGTCGGTATACATAGAAGCAGGACCAAGCTTTATGAATTGTATGAGATGAAAAGTAACAGCAACGATGCAAGATTCATTGAGTATGTCAAGAAGTATTCAAAGTTATTTAAAAGGGTTTGTGCTATTGCAAAAGCAGATTACTTTAGCAATAAAGTTAAATCTGCAGATAACAAAGTGAAAGCAGTTTGGAACGTAATTAATTCAGAGACAGGCAAAAGCAAGCCCCGTAATTGTCATTTCAAACTGAAAGTAGGTGACAAAATACTGACCTCGGATAAGGAAATAGCAGACACCTTTGAGAACTTCTTTGCAAACATAGCTGTAAATACTACCCGTAACCTAAAGGCATTTACTGAAGAATCAAGCTCATATTTGTCTGTGAATGTAAAAGCTTGTAATTATAAATTTGATTTTAAATATATAGACTCACGCGAGATTGTTGCAACTTTTAAATCCCTGAAGCTAAAAAATACGGAAGACCTTTGGGGAATCTCAGTTAAAGTCATGAAATCTGTTATTCACGTGGTGGCGCCATATTTGGCTATCATTTTTAATAAGTGCGTGGATGAGTGCGTGTTTCCGGACTTGATGAAATTTAGTAAAGTGATTCCTTTGTTCAAGTGTGGTGACAAATATGATCCGTCAAACTTCCGTCCAATTTCTGTTCTTCCGGTGCTCAGCAAAGTGTTTGAGAAGATAATGCTGAATCAGATGTTGCATCATTTCAATGCAAATGAATTACTTCACAGCCAGCAATTTGGTTTCACTAAAGGCCGATCCACCACAGATGCGGCGGCTGTACTCGTTAAGTATATTTATGATGCATGGGAACATTCGCAAGATGCAATAGGGATCTTCTGCGACCTCTCCAAAGCATTTGATTGCGTGGAGCATGAAACGCTTATCCGCAAACTTGAGCACTACGGGCTTTCTGAAAACGCACTGAAACTTGTCATGTCCTATCTCAGTCAGAGAATCCAGAAAGTGGACATAAATAGAGTGCAGTCATGTGGTGCGCCGGTGAAGCTTGGAGTACCACAGGGTTCAATATTGGGCCCTTTTCTCTTTCTGGTGTATATCAATGACTTGCCCCGCCTACTGGAAAACAAATGTGACATAGTTTTGTTTGCTGATGACACCTCTCTGATTTTCAAGGTAGACAGGCAACAGGAAGATCAAAGTCACATCAATGAGACTCTAACAGAAGTGCTTCAATGGTTTACTGCGAACAATCTACTACTAAACGCAGCTAAAACGAAATGTATTAAATTTTCGTTACCAAATGTACGACAGGTTGAAACAGCCATTTCCATAAACGGAGAGAAGCTAAACCTCGTTGATGACACCGTTTTTCTTGGTCTCACCCTGGATCGTAACTTACAGTGGAGCCCACATATTTCTGCTCTTGCTGGTAGATTGAGTTCTGCCGCCTATGCTGTACGAAGAATTAGACAATTCACCAACGTGGAAACTGCTAGACTGGTTTATTTCAGTTATTTTCATAGCATTTTGTCTTACGGCATTCTGATTTGGGGAAGAGCAGCTGACATTCAGAGTATCTTCATTTTACAGAAGAGGGCAGTTCGGTCCATCTACAATCTGAACTCCCGAGAATCATTAAGAGAGCGCTTTAAAGAGATAGAAATTCTCACAGTAGCTTCGCAGTACATACACGATGTAATTATGTACACACACAAGAATTTCAATTCCTTTAAGAAATTGTCGGACATCCATGATATCAACACTCGTAATAAACACAAGCTACTCATTCCTAAATTTCGTCTACGGAAAGTAAGTAAATCTTTCCTGGGAAACTGTGTCAGGTTCTACAACAAAGTGCCTGTAGATGCGTGGAAATTGTCATATGTGTTATTCAAGAAATACATAAAGAACACGCTGTTAAAGAAAGCATATTACACAGTCGATGAGTACATGTGTGATGAGGACATGGCATGGCCATCTTTGGAAAAATTACCATAAGAATCCAGTGTTTTTTGTGAGTGATCCTGTAGTGTGTATATACGTGTGTGTGTGGGTGTGTGTGTATGTGTGTATGCGTGTAGTGTCTCTAGATACGGCGGTCTCTGGCCCTGTTGCTACCGTCTGCTGTTTAGGTTAGCTGATCTTGATTAATTATGATTTTTATTATGATTCAAAATTGTATAGCTATTATTAATTATGAATATTAAGATAGGTATTATCAATATAAATATTGTACCTACTGTAATTGTTTATTTAAATATTTATTCTATTTTTCATAATTATTATTGTTTACAATGACGTAAATATTGCTATGTCATACTAGGTATTGCGTAGGTATATTGTTAAGCTTATGGATTTCCGGTTTCATTTTTTTTTTTTTTTTTTTTCTCTTTTACTATTTAGTTGCAGGCTAACGACGTCGAAGTTCCCAAAACGTTCCCATAGTGTGCCTGTGGGGACGGAAGCGAGACATGCCCTCGGTACCGCTCTGCTTTCAGAGCAGGACATGAGTGCGTGGAAGCCAACATTGGGGGCGGCAGACGCAAGCTTGCCTTCGGAATCCAAAAGCTTATTGGTTACTTACTTGACATGAAATGTATATTTCATAATTTTGTTTTATATATTTTTTTTTTCCTGCGACATTGGAGACATCTCCAATTAATTTATTTGACGTTAGAGGCGTTTTACACCTCCACTTAACTTATTGTTATTATTTTCTTTTCTTTGTTTTTTATTTTTGACTAGTAGAGACTTTATACATCTCTACTATTTATAGATTAATATAATTTAAGGCTCGGGGACCTTATACATCCCTTTTATAAATGTATTTAATTTAAGTAGAACTTAAGTATTCTTACTGTATTTTATTTTGAAAAAATGACTTTCTGCCAAGTTTCTTGCGGCGCATTCTTCTTGGCAATGATGGTCTTTCCGAATGTGCTGGTAGTTTCAAAAAGACATGTAAAAGAGCCCCTGGCGGCCAATTTGCAAAAATAAATTTTCATTTTCATTTTCATTTTCATTTTCGTAACCGACGAGCATGTATGAAGAGATTGATGAATGTGGATGAAGCGAAAGAAGTATGTCAGGATCGTAGCAAGTAGTCTCTGCCTACCCCTGTGGGAAAGAGGCGTGACGGTATGTATGTATGTGTATGTACATTTCGTAAGTCAACTATTTACATTCCCCTTATCCGCTAATCCTTATATAACAGTGTATTAACTACATACCATTGTTTTAAGTGCCTTATATTTTAAATAAACAACAATCTCCATCCAACATCTCCTGAGTTTCCTTTCTACTCCCATCGCAACGTGAAAACAAAGCTCGTGCCTACAAGATGTCTTAGTGTGCGTCACAGAAAGTACTAATAGTGACTACAAGTGTGTGAATGCGTCTTTACTAAAATGGAGATGAGTGGGTCTTCGTGTATGAATAGATATGTATTCCGCGATCACATGTCATATATTAGCTAGATAGCTATGAGGGTAGAACTAAATTATACATACATTTAATAAATATTTATATCGAATTACAAAAAAAAAAACTATGATAAAATCTAAAAGTTAACTAAATATACAAAACTTAAAACTTTTTATAGTTAGGTATATTTATTTAGTTTTAAGTTTTGTATATTTAGAACTAAATATATTTGTGACAATAATATAATGCATTCATACAAAAACGCGCTCATACGTTACGCAGACTTAACTAACACCAATACCGAATAAGAATAAGTACAAAACTAGTAAAACCAGTAAGTACATAGTAAAACAACACAAGCGCAGGTATGAAAACAATTTAGATTTCTCATACATTTACTGAATAATAAACATCAAGGATCAGTACCGAGTACTTAAGTTGTGAAAGCACTTAAGTATTACTTAGTTTAATGATGTGCTTTTGTTTGGAATACTCAGGTGATATTCATTAAATGCTCTATAAATTTGAAAACCTATTAACTTTTAACTTAACAGGCTTAAGTGCCCTCTGCCCTCGTATCGTAAAACCTGTATGAGTTCAGTCATGACATAAAACCACATAAAATAGGTCCGTGGGTGTCAGACACGGGATATTGCCGAGGAGACATCCTCGCACCAGGCCTGTTAAATAAAATTGTCTCACGGTTAAAATTGGTAGGTAACGCTATAGTAAGTACAATGAATAACGGTGGCGTTTCTTTAGTCTTAGTCAATGTAAAAACAGAACCCCTATAGTTTTGCATTGTCAGTCCCTCCGTCCTTCTACGGCTTAACTCTTAGTACAAGAAAGCTGTAATTTGACATGGGTATAATTTCATAGGCTAGTCACTGACTGGCTTCTTTTAAAAATGAGACGGCTTTTGTCACCTATCAAGCAAGCATCAAGTAGAAAGAATGTGAAGTTACAGTTTTTTTTCTTTTGCAAGATACGGGTAGGTATGATTGTAACAATATTCTAGTAACTACTTAGTTACTAGAATATCTTTTTCTGATCAAATCATTACGAGCCGCGACCCATTTCAGAGGCAACTACCGGTGTAAGGGAACCACAAGTTTATTCCGATGAATTAAGCCAAATTTGACTTTATGCCAATAGTGTAAGAACTTTTCCGTGCGCTTTAATTTCTTGGTTTTTCCATAACAAGCGGTTGCTCGGAGCGACGTTAGCTAACTAGTTCGCACTTGCTCCATCGCAGCTGCTCTTGGAAAATTGCTCTTAGATCGTAGCGATTACAGTTCGTTTTCAGGAAACTATTGCGTGGATTTGAGACCATTCGGTATAAGTAAAGCGATAACTTGTAATGGCGGGGTGACACGCGACGATTTGCAAGCTACTTATCGTCCACGCTTGTAATTAGCATGCGTTTATATTTCCACGTTTCCTGCTTTCCAAATTGGTTGTGATTAGAAAATTGCCTCCGATCGACCCTTTTATTATAGGTATGTGCGAAACAAATGTGAAAATGTCAATATGGTTTAAATGCAATCTATGAAAGATATTTGTGACCATAAACTTCAAATACTAGTATAATCATCGTCATTGACCTTTAGAAGTTGCAAATAGTTGTTTTTTATAAAATACTAGCGACCCGCCCCGGCTTCGCACGGTATATTATACATGTATTATATATATAAACCTTCCTCTATCTATTAAAAAAACTGCATCCAAATCCGTTGTGTGGTTTTGAAGATATAAGCATACATAGGGACACGGGGACAGAAAAATCGACTTTATTTTATACTATGTATTGATATTGATGGGGGAAAACGAGCAAGTGGGTCGGCTGTTGATAGATAATTGAGCACTACTGCCAATGGACACCGGCAACACCATAAGATTGCTGATGCAGTACCAGCCCAGCCCAGAAGGCTAAATCAATCATATTTCATAAAAAAGGACACGCTAATTCGCAAGATAAATCATTGACGGTGAAAAATTCGTGTCTCAGTTTTCCTGAAAAAAAAGTTGTTTCTTTTCAGACACAAAAATACCAATGTGTATTTTAATTCTAAGGTGAAAACATAACGAGAGCCTTTGTTTATTCTTCCGTAGAAAATGATGAAGACATTCTTAAAAGAAATACGTTTCGTCGATTCCTAAGACAGTCAGATAATAAGGAGACGCCTTTGTGAGGAATGCGAAGAATAATGCCGAACACTGTTTTACGCGAAAGATAGGAATGATAAAAAGACAATGTGCGATTTAATTTAAAACATTACACCAATGTTCCGCGCTACGTCTAAATAATATAGTACTAATCTAAAAACAAATATTAATTATTTATCCATCATTGCAACAAGATGAATTCAAACTAGTTGAAGCAAGAGCAGACCATGATGGTGATTTTACAATGAATGAGAAGAGAAAGAGGTTTATCTAAACATATAGGATATATGCCTCAATAATCGTGCAATTGGAAAGACATATAAAATTAGTATAAAATGAGCCCCGCTTAATATTATAAATTATTTACATTGCGCTCTCCAGCGATGTCCTTAGTGAGACTCACTCAACATTAAATATTAAACACAAATATATTAATATACACACCCTGTGATAACACAAACGAAAGCAGAAATTAGTACACAAAGATACAACTCTTGGAGCCTAAATGTCACACTGACTTTTTGAAGATGTTCTAACATTATCGGTCATAGTAAAATAAATTTCAGATTACACTACGGGTATACCTAAATTATTTTATTACTAGTAAATATCGACCATTCACTGTTGCTTTGAAAGATTAGTCAAGTTTATTTATTACATAATGTTTTGTTTCATAACGTTGCAGCGTTAAAGATTTATCTTAAACTTATCTGATCATTAAATTGAACGAAAACGTCCCTACAGGAAAAATTGGTTCCATTGTTCATGATTTTATTTTTCTACTGTATTTGCATTATCCCCCTTTTATAAGGTATACTTATAAAAGGTTTTGGTATACTTATGTATACCACATTTCAAATCAATCAGACTACTAAAAGTGGATTAAGTTTGAATTGCAAAATTTGGGCCTCACGAGACAGACTGAGGCTAAGTGGTCATAAGTAATCGCAGTTTTTACAATAATTGACCTAGAACAAAAATAAATTGCAAGTTAAAAAGAAAAGCTCGTAAAATATTTCTTTATAAATGCTTCAAGTAAAGCTTATTTGTAAGCACTTATAAAATTATTCAGATCTCTTTTGACTATTCGTTTAGAAACAACAAAGTGAATGTTTCAAGCAAACCCAGCTTTGAAAGCGCCCGAGCCATATTCTTGGTAACCTATTAAGTATATACTTCAGAATTATCGGTTCTCTGAAGAAAGCATATTGTAAAGCTACGTATTTGCTATCTCAAGATAAAGGTAATTTAAGACGGAAGAATTAAGGCCGTTTTCTTTACATTAACAGGTTCTTGTAAATCATTTAATTTTAATGTATTTTCAAGATCAACGTATTTAATACACTGAAAATTAGAACACATAGAAAAATCCAAAAAGTAAGCTATGACCGGGAATCGAACCCAGATTCTCGTCGTTCCGTGACGCGTGCTATAGGTACCCCTACACCACCGATCTAGCTGTCACGTGACCTTGTTACTATGCGATTTTTTGTCGCTAAGCGTCATCTGTTTGAATGATGTGTTATGACACAATTACAAACCGTGGAACATCTACTGCTCGCCAGGGACGAAAGAAGGCGGTGTTTTTCAAATCAAATGAATCAAGAATTTTTACTTCTTGATTTTTTATGTTTACTCTACGGTTTTACCTGATGAAAATTAGAACACATAAAAAAATCCGAAAAGTAATACTACTTTACTTGCATTGTCAATAATTTTACGTAAGTTTACCAAATTTCAAGTTACTCTGGCCACTACAAGTGAATTAAATTACCCTCCAATTACTTGTTACAACCAGCCACGATCAACTTGAAACTAAAATTGTAGCATGCAAGTCTTAAATATGTATAATTTACCTTGTATGAAATGTTAATGTGCACACGGTGGAAATACAACGAAAACAACTAAATATTTAAGTTCACGTGTGAAAACTTAAGTACAATTAGCGCCGCAGTAAAAACCTTAGGCGATTGCGGCAACCTCAGGGTCTGTTACGAAGTTCCAAATTCAAAGTTTGTAGTATACCGTCCCTATCACTCTAATATAAAACGCTATTTATGGGAGCAAGACGGCACAATCCGAAACATTTTTTAATGTAAACGTAGCATTACATTGCGGATATCTTTCGTTCACTTATGACTGGTTAGTTCCACGGACGCTCAATACTTAAGGCCCTACAGATCTAAAGATGCGATATAACATGGCTTGTGATTTGTATCAAGTCTTGAGCAAACTTTGACCGGAGCTGTAGGCGATCTTAAGATAGATCTGAGGCTAAAGCCGTCTAGGGGAAAGGCCCCATGATTATGTAGGACCGACACAGCAGTGAATGTTTTTATAATACATTGCGTGTGTTGATACTGAACTGCTCTACAATGAGCGCGTTGACAATGCAATGAACAGAAAAAACGTAGAACACACTCGCAAATAGTCGTGGCCAGACCGCAAGCGCTACAAGGTATGAATGAAACACTATCGGATCCTTACATGCAAACTTAGACTCTCTTTAGAGCTGCATTCACTTGAAATGAATATGGAAGCAGAAATGTGTATGAAGAAAGATTCCACCAATAGAAAAGTAGTATTAGCAGTAGTTAGTGTACAGTATATCGATTAACTGTAAAATGATAAAATAAATTGGAAGCGGTATTTAGGGTTAGCGAAATCTTAATAGAAAAAAAAACAGGTTTGACCAGTGGTCTCTCAAGCAGAATTCAATGGTGTGCGTGAAGTTCCCTAACTTTAGGTTAAGCGCTCTCATTTTGGAAGGAGGCCTGTATAGGCTGGAGATGATGATGATGATGAATAGAAATCAAATCAAGTTGATAATAAAGTCAAATTGACATAATTTTACATACATACATAAATCACGGCTTTATCCCTTAGGTAGACTGAGCCTTTTTTTTTTTGGCGGCGGGAAAATGCGTTACGCATACGACCGCGCCGTGGGGACGGCACGGAAGTTATGTGGGACTCTCCTTCCCGGCCCCCCTCCCGAGTGGAAGGAGGCGGGGGTAAGTAGACTGAGCCTAGGGTAACAAGACCTAAAAGCCACGCTTAGCGGCCAAAAGGCCACGATTGGGGACTTATCTATAGACTATAGACTATAGCTGGAAAGGGGAATCAAAATACTGATGGGTTGTTAGCCGCATCGATCGTAATATGATACGTAAGATTTTCGCCAATTCCTTCGATAGGCTTTTACCATATGCGCGGGAAGAGAAGCTACTCGTACTACTTTTTTTTTGTTCTCAGACCAGTATGAAAAAAACTATTTAATTTTAACATAATGTAATATATTTTGCCATTTATGAATCGCCAGCCATCATCGGTACATACCCTCTTAAATCCTACTAATATTATAAACGCGAAAGTTTGTAAGTATGGATGGATGTTTGTTACTCTTTCACGCCAGAACGGCAAGACAGATCTAGATGAAATTTGGAACACACACATGCTACTTTTTATCGGATAGCGATAAACGAATTCTATGCAGACGAAGTTGCGGGCAACAGCTAGTGTTACATAGGTCTCCGCAAAGAAAGTCTGTTAACTTCACAATCTTATTAAGCATTCTCTAAGGCATTTTACAAACTAAGTTAACAAAGTACAACCCTTAGACTTTACTTTTAAATACTTAACGTTCCAGTCCAATTAACTTCTAATAACAATCATCAACTATACTCAACGTGTTTTAATTAATCAAAAAGTTGAATAACTTCGTTCTCTTGGCATTGAAATTTTAATCTTGAAGTTCGGTGGTTACGGTTGAGAGTGGCAACGGCCTGTGAGAACGAAGTTTTTGCAATCAGTTGGGAGTTAATGGCTTCGTGCCAACAATAACGCATAACCGGATCACAGTCAAGTTTGGGGGCAGTACGAAAATACTATTGCTATGAATGAAATCATCATCGTACACCACCACAACGAGAGTGCGGATTGGGAACTTCACGCACGCCGTTGAATTGGTTCGCAGCTGTGTTGCAAGTTTCCTCACGATGTTTTCCTTCACCGAAAAGCACGTGGTAAATTTCAAATGAGACATCGCACATAAATTCCTAAAAACTCAGAGGTGGCCCCGGGATTCGAACACACGACCCTCTGTTTAAGAGGCCACAGGTCAAACCATTAGGCTACCACGGCTTTTTGAATGAAATACCCACAACTTATTCAGATAATTTGAAATCCGTACGTAAATATGTCATGTTTTAAGCTCATTGGAAATGACATGAATCTTGTGGAAAAAGCGATAAGTGCAGTTCTTGATAAGGTAAACTCCGCGATACAATTTTGTTTTCACACTATTTCAAGTATCCAAAATCACAATCCTCATTAAAAGGACTGGAAGTCAAGTTTTCTAGTAATAGAATTTTGGTTATGGGACAAAACGAGTGGAAACCTCTTACACTAGCCTTCTAGAAGCTATATCATCTGACGCATTAATCACAATTACGTTCACCTTTTCATGCCGACAAACTGTATGGGAAAACAGTACCTACTAAGAGTTGGTTGATGATTTAGCAAGCGCCCGGGCCTCAGGTTCACTTAAACTAAGCTGAATCAGGACAAATATAGTACCCTCTCAGCCACAAACACACTAAGCAAATGAGATTAAGGTGCACTCCTGTTGCGCACGGCCTGATTCCAATAATTCCAGGCTTGGCTTTGATAATTCAGCTACTTCCACGGCTAATGGTACTGGTTAAAGTTTTGACGATGCGAGAAAATTATCTTCTTGTCGCTGTACATTGCTGACGGTGGTCGATCATTTATGAATTCGTAGCGACGAGATCCCGCAATGTAACTAAACCAGCTCGATATTTTTCGCGCCGTTTCAATAAGGATTAGGGGACTTATCATCTGTGGGACTGGAAAAGTGTCAAGTGATTGTTGGTTTAGGGTACTCGTGACCCTCTTTTTCAAGATAGGGGGGCCACCAGGAGTAAACCTCTATAAAAATCAACAGAGCGGGGTGACTTCGGTCATGTCGGTCGTCACGTAAACCCGCCCCGTAGGCGCTGGGAACGTGGGCCGCTGCGGGGGCTGCGAGGAGTCAACCTCTATAAAAAATCAAACGGTCACCGGCGGGGGAGGGCGGGGATTCCGGAACCCGCATCCAACGGTGCCGTTGCGATCTGCCCCATCCCGGGGCGGCCAGTGGGCGTCGCGGTTGTCACCTTGTGCGCCCGTAACGCTCACAGCACATGGCCAGGAGGGAACGTTTGTGTTTTTAGACGGTATGCCAATCCTCCCCTCCTTCCATAGGGAAGGTAGCGGCGAGCTGGAGAGCCCGTCATACCTCCGTTCGTGCTGCCCCGAGCGCGGAGATGCATAAGGCGCATTTTCCAAACGTTAAAAAAAAAAAAATTGAGTACTCGTGACCCGAGCTTTTGTCAAAACGTTCCCAATTTGTTCATTCTCATACATTATCATTATATTCTCCTAGCACTACCATTATCAAATATCACTTGACTCCCTAAACGATTGGCGATGCGTTGCCAGCTTAGAAGGCTATAAAATACCTCATACGCTAGTAATTTCACCAGCTGCCTTACTCTCCACGCGGGAACATAGCAACGCAAACACTGCTGTTATACGGCAGGATTAGTAGTAAGATGTAGCTACGATCCAGACCGGCCTTGCACAAGGTTTTAACACTAGCTTAAGCTGGTCTAATCTTAGTATACTGCGTTTCACATTTACTGTGCTTTAATAACGGATAAGGTACGAATAAAACTAGTGCGATCCAATACGGCTCTCGCGTGTCCCGTTTACCCTAGGGTAGGAAAGTAACGTTACTAATGCTTATTGTATTAAACATTACTATGATTGCTTTCCGTGGCGTCACGTGATTTTTCAATATTCTTTCCTTCTTTTTCAAAGGCGTAATTGGAAAGAAATGGTACAGCTTTCGCTCCGTTCATAATAATATACATAACTTTATTGGCTGGGTTTTATTTTGCAGCTTCTCAGCTTTCTTGATTAGCTATGTGTCTGCATCTGTTATTTCAAGTGTTTATGGTCGGCGATTCCTACCACTTACCTACCCTGCCAACCTGACTCGGTTGGCCCCTGTTTTCGAGGAAACATTTCAAAGTCAATATGAACCTAAACTTTACACAAATACATTGCAAATGGTTGCACTTCGTGTTAATAAATTTCTTCTTTGGAGAAACACACTCGCACACACACAAATCACGTCTGTATCCCTTACGGGATAGACAGAGCATGGTAACAAGTCGTAAATGCCACGTTTAGCATGATTGTAGGCGTATAGGTGGATAGTCGAATCAAAATAGTGATGGGTTGCTAGCCGCATCGCCTATAACATGATTCCTAAGAATTTCACCCATTCCGTCGATGGGCTTTCACCATCTGCGCGGGACGAGAAGCAACTGGTACATTCTGTTTTTCCTTTGCTCCCAGACCAGCATGGAAAAAAGATATATATTTTCTGTGGCAGACAGAAATCTGTCTATATTATGACGAGATGTGGCGAGATTTGAGCTTTTACACGCCAAAATATTAAATAAAAAATGCCTTTGCGTTGATAAGCAACCTCAATGGGTTGTTTACTCCTAATGTTACTTCAATAAGATTCAAAACTTACACCGACTTACACGATTTCTAAATATATATAACTCAAAGGTGGCTGACTGACATAGTGATCTATCAACGCACAGCCTAAACCACTGGACGGATCGGGCTGAAATTTGGCATGCAGGTAGATGTTATGACGTAGGCATCCGCTAAGAAAGGATTTTGATCAATTCTACCCCCAAGGGGATAAAATAGGGGATGAAAGTATGTATGAACATTGTCAATTTTAAACCGATCGGGCTGAGACTTTGCATGCATAAAGCTACTATGACGTAGGCATTCTCTAAGAACGGATTGCGTAATTTCTGCGGGATAGCGATAAACGAATTCTATGCCGACGAAGTTGCGGGCAACAGCTAGTCATAATAATAATTGCGAAGCGTTTTCCAATTCGCACCGAGCCTGCGTAACTAATCCGAAAACTCTCATTGTCCGAAGCGGCTTAGTACCCAACAATAAACACGATTTTATCCATCACAATGGCTCCTATTCAACCAGCTAACATTGTCAACTATAGATATATCTTCTTAAAATAGCCACAACAATGGGATTACGTAACAAACCGCGTGCAGCTCTACAAAGCCTCCGGGCTAAGTCGCGGGTCACGATCATTAGGGAGACCTCTACACCTAGTTGCATCTATCTGGCTCTATTTTTAGTTAAATGAACCTTGAAACGAATAACTGGAATTAAATGGTTCTATTATTATGAATTTGTTTGAATAGCAAAGATTTTCTGCAAAGTTTTTAATGCCACATTTTTTTTGAGAAAGCGGATCTTTCCCTGCTACTACGATAAAAGAGTACATATAAAAGCTCTTTGCAC
The DNA here is from genome assembly GCA_949127965.1 of Pandemis corylana. Classification (NCBI taxonomy): domain Eukaryota; kingdom Metazoa; phylum Arthropoda; class Insecta; order Lepidoptera; family Tortricidae; genus Pandemis; species Pandemis corylana. The sequence continues at coordinate 5,162,012 of OX421866.1, read as the reverse complement.
CCTACATACCAAATAATGTTTTTATTTTAAACTGCGGATGACTTGGTCAGATCAACAAATGTATTGATTGAAAAGTTTTATCATTAGATGCTGTTTATAAAAGCAAAGTTAGTGGCAAAAAGCAACATAAAACTGGTGTATTTTCAAAATTCGCAGATAAATTCGCAGAAAAAAAATTGATATAGAAATTTTGTTTTTATTTCAGCCAGCACGCATCTTTCCGCTATTGATATTTCTGAACGCGTACACCGTACGACAATGCTCAACGTGTGCTTCGCAAATGCTTCAACTATAGTGCTTTTATAAATATGTATCGAAATGCGGCTTTTGGTGACGTAACAGTACGCAATTCGGCCGTGGCCTTGGTACCGAAGGGCGACCAATTTCGGCCAAAACGGTCGCTTCCTAAACGCTCTTCAGAGCTTTACATAAATCTGTAAAGGAATTAGTAGGGTGGAGTGTGCAAATTTTATTGAGCGTACTGTTATTTTTTTATCGTGCCTGTTGTGTGTATTATGTGGGAAAATGTGGTAATGGAATAAGCATTTGAGTTATTAAGAACTTTTTTTTTATGTTAGAGAGGCCAGACAGTCAAACTAGTGGGTCACCTGATGTTAAATGATCACCACTGTCCATAGACACCCGCAGCGCTTTACGCGGTGCCAGTGCGTTGTCGGCCCTGTCGTTTAAACGAATACGTTTTTTGAGGAGATAGGAATTAATCGTTCGAATGTTAGCTGGTAGAGATCCCTTTAAGGGATAAGTTCGCCTTTGTACATCTGTTTTTATCATTACCTGTAAAATTGAACGTGTTTTATGTAAAATAAAGAGTTATACATACATACATAAGGACAAACAATTGCTAAGTTAGCAGAAGCCTACACAGCGATTCTGAATAAGGGGGACATATATATAATTATCTTAAAACGAGAAAACCGTTGTTCAGGTACCCTACCCATCGCGCATATTTTCTCGAAATAACGTGACATGAACGTGGGAATGCTTATCGCGAATGTAAAATGGCCGCCCTTCCCATAACGGGTTATTTACATGTCTGTTTGTATGCCAATGTTATTTTGATGACGCACGGTATTACAAGCATGCATAACGAATACTATTTTCAAAGCAGTGTTGTTATGGATATCCATATCCGTAACCGAAACTATCGGATATCCGAAATAAAAAAATATCCGTAACCGTAACCGAATCCGATATAAAAGTTTTGGATAATTTCGGATAGGGCGGAGTCTAACTAAATACTACTTAGTAAATATGACACGTCGTGACAAGTTTTTGTTTTTGCCCGGCCGGCAGACCAACCGCGCGCGCTTTTAGTCTTATTGTATTTTATTTTACAGTTCCTTAAAAATGTAATATCCGTAACCGAAACTATCGGATAATCCGAAATAATTTAATATCCATAACCGTAACCGAAACCGATATTATATTTTACCAATATCCATATCCATATCCGGATCCGAAATTATGTATCCGTAACATCCCTGTTTCAAAGTACGAAAATAATTTTTAACAACAGATTTGTCAAAGTAAATTGTTGAAAGTGAATTTTAAACATGGTTTCATTGATGAGAGCTAGAACTATAGGTACTCAAATGCAAAAATGTGGCACTAATTTGTATGTATGGATACTTGGTCGTATTCATAATGATTTTAAAAACATGTTGTAGAAATATTATAATTTGTGGATCGTCCGTGACTTATAATTGTGACTTTTTTATGAGTTGCACCATTTTATTTTTAGTTTTTATGACTGAGGCCAGTTGCTTTGGTGAACTTATGCAAAAAACAATCAGACAATGAAGGGAAGAGTTTAACATTTCTTCTAAGAATACCTTAACTTCACATATGAGTACGTCTGAGTCTAGGAATAAGTGTAAAGCAGGTTTACATGGCGGAGCGCGCAAGTTGTTATGTAGACGTCGAGTTTTAGCTGGCACCGAGCCAAACGGTCCACAATAGCAAGGCTAAAGAAGCAATAATAAAGTTATTAAAAATATTATTTTGTGGGGCATCTAGAAACCTCTAAATGTACTATGCTGTATGCTGGTCTAGACTCTGTTGGAAATCGGATGATTAAATACAGGTATTTTAATTATGAGTTTTTGTCTAAATTTTATTTATAATATTTTTTTGCTGACTGTACTAGCATTTTTGTCCAATAGACCTTCATCTATACCAAATTTCGAACCAATCTGATCAATCAAGCGTGGGCCAAATTGTACTTGTAAAATGTGACGTTAGCAAACATTGCAAGCAAAATAAGTAAAAGTATGGAACTCAGCTAGTTCGATGTATTGCCACCGAAACCGCATACTAAACTTCATGAAAACCGTTGGAACCGTTTCCGAGATTCAGATTATCTGGGGGCACGGTAGTGCCCCCGCCAAGTCGAGCAAAAAAAGCGGCACGGCCGTACCATCCTTTTCTGGAAGCAGTTCAGGCCATTTTCAACCCCCCTTTAACTTCGTTGTGGATAAAACTAGAAGCCTGAATTTTATAGACAAGAATTGCTCGTTTAAAGGTATTACATGAATACCAAATGGACATAAATACCAATATTTATTTTAGCCTGTTCTACCAAGACGTTTGATGCACCCATTTCCTACCAAAGGCTATGTTGCCTCATGCACTTGGAATCACAATCGTGTTTACCATTTTATCAAATGGTTTGAGATGAGGATGAAAAGAGATAGTGGATTCATCGTCTCAAAAGTGTATGTCCTTGTATAAACTTTCTACAATGTTGATGGTTATCGAAGCTGACATATTTATTTTTGCAGACGCGTTTACTAAACACGATACGGTTAGTTAGTAGTAGTAGTTAGTAGTAGTAAATATAACAATGAAATAAATCCTACTAATATTAGAAACGTGAAAGTTTGTAAGTATGGATGGATGTTTGTTACTCTTTCACGCCAGAGCGGCTGAACAGATCTGGATGAAATTTGGAACATAGATTATAGTCTGGAATAACACATAGGCTACTTTTTATCCCGGGAAATTGGGTAGTTCGCGTGGGATAGCGATAAATGGATTCTTTGCAAACTTACTTCCATGTAGGTACCTACTTACTGATATTATAAATGTCTGTTTGTCTGATATACTTTCACGCGTAAGCCGTTGAACTTATTTAGTAGATGGTATAGTTTCAGTCCCAGAGCAGAACAAAGGATAATATTTATATTATCACGAGAAATCTTATAGTATTGCGTAATTCCTGCGGGATAGCGTTAAACGAATTCTAGCAGACGAAGTTCCGGGAAACAGCTAGTACATGAATAAAACAAACGAAATATATCCAACTGACTTCTATAATAATCAGCTTCATTACAAACTTCGAATTCAAATAAGCGACTTAAAAATTTTAATTGAAGTCAGAATTTTTGAACACTCATTAAGTATTCATATGTAATTAAGGAGGAGGCCACTCGCGACCTGATATTCTTTTACCAAGTACACTTGTAATTGTGTTTTGGAGCCTTTTAATAAAATACGATACGGGTACTGTGGAATCAAAGGTTCAGTGAACTTTGGTGAGGCATCACGAAGTGGAATAACAAAAAGGTGCGTAAGTAAATGATTAGATGACATAGTATCCAAGTGAATGTTTTATGACATAATGATAAAAGTTTAGTATGACAGTACCTAAGGCTTGTGACATGTTGTCACAAGATTTTTGAATTATATTTTTATTTATTACTTTGACTTGCATGCTGGTCTGGGAGTAAAGAAAAAAAATAGAATGTACCAGATGCTTCTCTTCCCGCGCAGATGATAAAAGCCAATCGAGGGAATGGGCGAAAATCATAGGAATCATGGTATAGGCGATGCGGCTAGCAACCCATCACTATTTTGATTCCATTTTCCACCTATATGCTCGCAATCTTGCTAAACGTGGACTGTAGGTATTACCTTAGTGAGTGATCCGAGTAGTGGTATATAATAATAAACTGGCATTTGTTATAGGTTAATATAACCCAAGTTTTCTTTTAAGTTTGAAACTCTACCAAAGCTAGGCGTTATAAAGAATAACTTTCGTCTTGGTTTCGGTCCAAACTTGCTACGAACTTGCTACAGTGCTACGCCGTAGAGGCTCGAGCGTAGACGAGTGTCGATATCGACCGATGTTTTTAGGGTTCTGTTACCTCAAAATGTTAAAAAAGGGAACCCTATTATAGGAACCCTGTTTTTTTTTCATTATTATTTATTAAGAAACAAACAGTCGTAATAGGTACATAAAAGAACTATGACAATGAGTGAAAATAGACCTATAGTTTCCTTAGTTGAAATGATGAGTATATCTATCTATCACCCTGTGTGTGCCTGTCTATCAAGACCACTTTTCTGACAAACGCATGAAGGGATCATTTAAGTTGAAATTAATTAAAACACCTAACTGCCTTGATCTTTTCCAAACTTAAATGAGGTTTCTAAATTAATATTTCATGATCAAAAAGAAGGATGAAGGAATTGTCTTACAAAAACCACGAAAATCAAAACGTATACTTCCCATCGACGTAGTATTAAGAAATTTGACAAGTTAAATCTTACAGCACGTCTAGCACAAAAGCACGTGAGAGCTACTACCCGTCTCTTACTAGAATGAACTGAAAGAAAAGGACGGGTAATCTATCTCGCGCGGATTTGTGCTACGTGCTGTAAGGCAAAAAATCCAAAGAATACATACACAAATCATGTCTTTATCCCTGAGCCTGAGGTAACAAAACCAAGAGGCCACGTTTAACATGATTATAGGCGTATAGGTGGAAAAAGGAATCAAAATAGTGATGGGTTGCTAGCCGCATCGCCTATAACATGATCCCTATGATTTTCGCCCTTTCTCTCGATGGGCTTTTACCATCTGCGCGGGTAGAGAAGCAATTACATTCAATGTTTTTTCTTTGCTCTCAAACCAGCATGGAAGAAAATCTGCAAAAAATAACTTTAGTTATATAATGTTTGATTTATGATTGAATTCCGATAAAAAATACCCCAACTTGTTAATAATCAGTAACCTTGTTTACCCGGTTACGGTCCGCATTGTACTCGCTTGCTTTCGCTGACCCATTTACAGTACTGGCCACAATCGCAAGGCTTAATTTGGAACGCAAGCTTGCATTTCGGACCGTGTTGTGTGAATTCTGGTCACAGTGCAATTAGCGAATAGTGTGTCATACAATTTAAAAAAAAACCGGTTGTCTGTGGCCATTGCTTTCTGATTGGCTGTTGGCCGGTTTTTTTTTTGGATGTTGATACTAGCAGTTATGTAAAAAGGATTACACGATGGAGTTCTTAGGTGTAGGTAGGGTTACCAACATTTTTTTCAGCGGAATACAGTATTTTTCAAAATGAGCAATAAAAAAATATAGTATGCTATGGAAAAAAATAAAAATAAACAAAGATATATTTGTTACTTATTTATTAAAAAAAAAAACTATTTCTTTTTCAGATTTCGTTCGTTGTTGAAAATATAGTATTTTTGGGTACTATATATTTCTTCGACAGTATATAGTACGCACACATGAAATATAGTACCACACTATATATTATAGTACGGTTGGCAACCCTAGGAGTAGGTCCGTCTGTCTTCGTCTAATAAAGCTGCCAATAGAGTCAAAGTTGACGTTCTAAGCCCCCATCTCCGAGCTATAGTCGTGACTGTTGCATTTTGTAGTAACCATAAACGCTAGTGTGGACATGGTGTTCCGTTCGCGGCAGGTTCGCTAGCCACTAAGGATTGTGGTTACTGTACCCAGTACCCGGTTTTAGGTTATGGTGTACTGTAGGAATAGGTTCTGCTAGTTTTATACTGGCAAGTTTCTGTTGCCGGCTGCATTGAGGCTTAGTTCAAGTTCCGTATATCGAACACTCGTTCGATATTTTAAAATATTTTGTTTGGAACTTCGGACGGCTCTCAGATCAGCTTGAACCGGTATAAAAATGCGCGAAACTATAATATTCTTTGTAATAAATTATTGAAGTCAAAAGTATCTTTTCAATGATTGCATTTTAACTCTTAATAGTTTGGGCCTTACGTTATATCAGTTTGAATAGGAACACTTTTAACCCGATTTCCCGTACAGATCTAAGTGCCTCATCAAGGCGGCTCTACAGTACCTAGTCACTATTTTGATTTCCCTTTCCACCTATATAAGCTTTGTTACCTTAGGTACTGTCTACCCCGTAAGGGATAAAGACGTCATATAATATATGTATGTATGTACGTAGTTACGCCTCAGCGTAATGCTGAGCCAGCGACCGTTTCACTTTTGCGAAGACACACAACGCTGATGATCTATTTTTCATGTCTATGTTTTTTATTGTTATACCTTGTTTATTTTCTATAAAATTGTGTATATTATCTTATATTTGTGTGTCTTGCAAAAAGGAATAAATGTCTTCTTTCTTTCTTTCTTTTAGTTGAATAATAGGCGGTGCTTGTCTCGCTACAAATGGCAAAGAGTAACAACAAACTTGTTTTTATTTTTATTTCAATGTTTCTCTTCCATGCTGGTCTGGGAGCAAAGAAAAAACATAGAATGTACCAGTTGCTTCTTTTCCCGCACAGATGGTAAAATCCCATCGAGGGATTGGGTAAAAATCTTTGGGATCATGTTATATAGGCGATGTGGCTAGCAACCCATCACTGTTTTGATTCCCCTTTCCATCCATACGCCCACGATCATGCTAAACGTGGTCTTTAGGTCTTATCACCTTAGGCTCTGTCTACCCCGTAAGGCATAAAGACGTGATTTATATTTATGTATGTAGAATTCTAGATGTCACGAGTCACGACTTGTTCGGACTAATTATGTTTCTTTATTAATTTTAGGATGTTTTAATTAGTCAGCCGTTAGCCTTCGTCGGAGAGCGCATAAATTAGCGCAATGTCAGAACAGATGTTGGCTGCGAAATATTGGACGGGGGTGGTCCAAGGGACTAGAATAAGCGGGGCTTCAATCCATCCTACTAATTTTATAAACTATCGACCCGCCCCGGCGTCGCACGGTATATCGAACCAAAAAAAGAAAACCGGTGACTAACCTTTGTTTTTTTTTAATAAATCGTAATAACTGACTTTTACGCCCTAAGTAGCATGTACAGCAACTATTATTTTGGTCATAAATGTCATGCTGTTTTGGTTTAAGAAGCGTATAAGCCATCTATTTTTTTTGTTATGGGGTTTATCTATACTAACATTATGATGAGGAAAAATTTGATTGTTTGTTTGTTTGTTTGCATTGAATAGGCCCCGAAACTACTGACCCGATTTTAAAAATTCTTTTACCGTTAGAAAACTACATTATCACTGAGTGACATAGGCTACTTTTTACCGCGGGAAAATACCTATTCCTACGGGAAAATTAATTTATCGCAGGCGAAGCTGCGGACGGAAGGCTAGTCTTAAATATTAAGAATTCATATTTTTCTACTCATAATTTTAAGAACTTACGTCCTACGAAGCTTCTTTTTCTTTATAGCAGTTAAAACAAAAGAGTTACAATTTTTTTTAAATTTTCTTTTTAGTTTTTTGGCTCTCCTGAAAAGTCAACCTTAGGCTTATACGACAATTGAGCCCCAAGGTAGCGATATTATGCATGTGTTATACATATAAACCTTCCTCTTGAATCACTCTATCTATTAAAAAAACCGCATTAAAATCCTTTCTGATTCCTTTCAGATTTGTACTTGGCCTTACTAGAAAAAGTGAAAATTACGGATGAAGTACATTAAGATATTTTTTTTTGGCATGATCCCTTAATGATAGATCAATAAAATGAATAGGGTAGAAAGTCAATAAAATAAGGCAGTTTTTAAACTTAGTTTGAAAAAAAAAAGTAATGCTAGTTTTTTTTGTAATCGGCCTTCAAAATCTGAACTACAGTCAAAATTTAATCACTTTTTGTGATTCGATATTTTTTTTGCCCAAACGGTCAACGATGTTGTTTTGTTTTTATATGAAATACATGCACGTATAATACTATTCAGCTACTCGTTAAAAAAACAAACAGCCAATTATCTCAATTATTGCAGTCAAGAGTGAGCAAAACTGTCTCCGTGGTCGTAGATTAATAGAAAATGTGAAAAAGGCCATAACTCCAAAACTACGAAAAATCGCGGAACATACATAGGGGTGATTCAGATGCCCCTTGAGTTGCTCTACGTCAGGACTTTCGCTTGACTCTACTTTCTGGGACATCCTGTATATTAGAGGGAATTGGCGAAAATCATAGGAATCATGTTATAGGCGATGCGGCTAGCAACCCATTACTATTTTGATTCCATTTTCCATCTTTACCTAGCCCCACAATCTTGCTAAACGTGGCCTGGTAGGTCTTGTCACCTGAGGCTCTGTCTACCCTGTAAGGGATAAAGACGTGATTTGTGTATTGTATTGTGTAAAAAATATGCCCTTGGTAGTCGACCTTTAAAGGACAGAGTTATTATTTCCTCCAGCTTTGTCTATTACGCAATGGCAACAACTGTCCTAGACAGCTTCCTTGTAACAACGTAAGAGTATTTCAGAGTTATAAATGCTGTCTTGCTTTTGTAGCGTTTATTTTACTTTTTTAAACGACAGGGAAGGCAAACGAGCAATGGATCACCTGAGGGTAAGCGACCACCACCCATGAACACCCGCAACTCTAGGTTCAGGTTCTATTCTACATACATACATACATATATCACGTCTTTATCCCTTACGGGGTAGACAGAGCCTAACGTAACGAAACCTTAAGGCCACGTTTAGCATGATTAAGGGCGTATAGCTGGAAAGAGAAATCAAAATAGTGATGGGTTGCTAGCCAGCAGGTTCTATTCTACACAGCAGCCATATAACACCCAAGGTGGAGAGTGCCCTAAACTGACAAGCATGGTATGAAGATTGACGAAACGAAAGTGGAACAAAGTAGTAAATATCTGCCTACCTGTAAAAGCCCATCGAGGGAATGGGCGAAAATAATAGGAATCATGTTATAGGCGATGAGGCTAGCAACCCATCACTATTTTGATTCCATTTTCCACCTATACGCCCACAATCTGGCTAGATGTGGCCTTTAGGTACCTTGGGCTCTGTCTACCCCGTAAGGGATAAAGACTTGATTTTATGTATGTATGTGTATGTATCAGTGGCGTCAGTCCATAGAACTCACTTTTATTGTGCAAAATTTGAGGAAAATGCTAGTTACCCTTGGGCCCTTGGTGGCCCTTTGGCTTGCCTTCTGATATACTTGACGCCACGCCACTGAATTGCGTATATATTACATGCAAAACCATCACTATGTCACACATTAACAGTCTACAAGACAAAAACATTGTACTGTACGTTCACGATTAATTTTTCGCAAAAAAATGTTATCTAAAATCTATTTTTGCAGCGTTGAGATTGAAAATAAATGTGCAGTCATCGATGACGCATGCGCAGTTTCCAGAGAATAATAATACAGATAAGATAGTACATTTATTTAATGAGCTTTAGAAGTGAAATGAATAAATCCCGTTTAATGATCGTTTGATTAATTAAAAGCGGTGGCATTGATCGGATTACAAGTCACCCTGACGGCATGAAATAAGATTTATTTTGATTGAAAATAGCGATAAATTGTTTTGTGTACAAATTACTTAGTTGAAATTAAGCCGAGTGATTGCCGCGAAAATTTGCCTTATTTTTGTTCTGATGTTAATTGAGAAGTGGTTTTCGAGCACGTTATGGAATCGATCAAAGTAAAAAAAAAATGATGTTTTTTTTTTAAATTTGGTGACCTTTAGTTTAACAATGCTTATAAGTATATTTAATTTACGTAAATAACAAACACAATAATATCAATAAACTTAATTATGGTTTAGTGACAAAAAAAGCGTCTTTGTGACATATGGTGCCATTGCAATTCCTATTTGAATTGATTATTGATCATTTGGAACAATAAGACAATTCAATTTCACCGACCCTAATAACCCATTCAAGCCTTATCTTGGTAATTACATAGCAATAGAGAATCTAGACTTAATAATGTAGTGGACATGCAAGCCCGCATAACGATCGCTTCCACACGACTCGTGTGCCCATGACTCCGATATGAGCCATGTTTCATAGGCGAATCGCACTTGTGGCACTCTTATACTTAGAATGGCTGACACGTGACCCTCGGCGAGTATGACAAATAGAGGAACTCTGCGGAATTTCTATACTTATAAAATGTGGGTACGTACGTACTTAAGCAATATTTTTGTAGCTACATTTTTATACTGTTAACGCTAGGATAATCGAATGAAACTGTATGGAATTGACATATATAGAGATATTTTATTGAATCAGGCGTTACTTTGCGGAGGTCCGTTTCAATGAACAAAAAAATTTTACCTTATTACTCCGCTACTCACGTGCAAGATAACCAAGCCTGTGTGAAATTATATTTAATAATTGTAATAAATTATTATTAGTATAATTACCTTGCCCGGCGCTGGCGTCGGTTGTTGCTCGGAAATCCGAGTCAGCAAATAATGTGGCAGGGGTCGCCACATATGTTATGTTATGTTGTATATAGGAATCCTGAGTAGTATCGGTACTTTTTGATGCTATACCTAGTATTTTAATACTCGATACTTTTAACTTCAGTGCCGTCTGAAAGATTATTTTTAAAACCTGAGGCCGTGGTGACATCGGCACGAAACCGTCTCACCAGCAGAGGACTAAATATATTATTATTTATGTCTGATTGTGACTAGAAAGGCTGGAGGTTTTTTTATTTTGTGTTTTATTTATTGAAATGGGACACACACAGCTTCAATTACACACATAGTTAAATGAATATAGTAAGTACATAAGTCAAGACAGTTTCCACTTATAATTCATACATCACACAAGTAACACATGCCAAATAAATTAAAAAAAAAAATACAATTTAGTAAAACAAAAAGACAATAATAGTGGAACAGTAACGGATTACAAACACCTGAGCTCAACCAAAAACATCCACAGAGCCACCGGTCTTCTAATTTTAGAATTCCTCTCCTGATTGCAGAAGCAAATTTACGATGTTTGAGATGAAACAAAGCAATATAAGAGTATTTTTCATTATAAATTTTGCACGCTCTTGTCAAACATGTGTTACCTACATATTTAGTACGACTGAAAGTCACTGCACACTTAAAAACTACTTATGATGTTTTCTACACGTTAACACGTTTTCTGAAACGATGCAAAAATACTCTATTGAGTAGTATCGATACTTTGATTCGACACTTGCTATCGAGTAGGTATCATACTTTCCTCTCTAAACATATTACACAAACAAAGTAACTCGTGATCTAGCGTAAGCATAGGAAAGCCGGTTACTCATCTGCGAGCTGTAACCGTAACTGTTACACTTTACAGTAACCAAAAACCTAGACGTGGCATTCCGCTCGCGGCAGGGGCCCGATTTTTGGAAATCATACCTATGAAAATATCGCTCGAAAATCGTTCAAATCCGTGAATTGCTATTTTTGAAAGGCGAGTAGTAGAAAATCACCGCTCGAATTGAAAACGACTGGTCTCTAGCAGTCGTTTTAGAATTCGAGTGGTGGGATGGCTTGTCAAAATTAAAAACATGGCGAGTTGGCGGGTCTGAAGAATCTGAAGACGAAGTTGCGGAAAATCAAATTCGGGGTACACGCACCCACCTGCGGCAGCTCGGAACAACTCCACCAGCCTTTTTCTTTGTAAAGGCGACATATGCTTTGCCATTTTAATTTTTGTTTCGCTGTTTAAAACTTAGCAGTCGTTGCAGAAAACTTTTGACAGTAACACAATACAAAGGACGCACAGACGATAACAAAGTTTTCGTTTTACGTAATTTTTTTTGTAACAAATTCGCAATTTAAACTAGTTCTAATAAGTACTTTAGCATAAAAAATAAATAACTATTACGCAAAAATACTTTGCAATTTATGTTAAATTAATTTGAGCTGAAAATATATATTTCCAGGTGCCCAACAAAAAACCGGTAATTATCGACTTTCTGCGTGTAACGAGACGGGACTACTTTTTACACATCGACTTAGTCTTTCACTAAATTTCGAACGCGGATTTCAAAAATTGGGCATTTGAGGACCACTCGCAAATGGATGTGACTAATTTTCGCGTGTGGATTGAATTCTATTACTCGTCGTGAATTCGAGCGATATGATTTCCAAAAATCGGCCCCCAGGTTCGCGTGGTACGACCACACTAGGGTTTTAATAAACTGTATAGATTCAGGCGTTACTTTGCGGAGGTCCATGTCAAAAAATAAACGGATCACTTCTCTTTGCTACTCCACGATATAGTGAGGTCAAATCATGCAAAACAGTCACGCCCCCGTCGAATCCTATTCATGCACTCAGTTCGAAAAACAACGACAACACAAAACGAAAATCATGGTAAAACAACCAAAATGACAATGAGAATGAGAACCACCACCACTTGACTACCCGGCTTTATTTAAGCAATGTTAATTATTTCTATTCTCTCATATGTAACGTTCGAGTTGCACGACTGTATCTGACACGGTAACAGCAGCGATATTGGAGAATATTGTTGCACCAAGTAAACATCATTATTATGAGTATGATATAGGTATGGTGCTAGTAGCAACATCAGTTCCAGTTTTGACCACGGGTTAGATAGTTTCGTAGCATTCTGTGCTACAGTGCAATGATATGTGGCTTTGGTTAATAGATTGACAGTCAACAATGACAAAGCGCTAGCATAGGTACAAAGTAGGTATTCACTTGTTAATTCGCACAAGTTGAATTCCTTAGGGTCTTGTGTAGAATACGACTCTTTGCTATCGCGTTTAAACTGGAAATGATGAAAACGGTGCTAATTAACTAAGGCTTTGCAAAAAGTCACTTTAAACTCGCATTTTCCACTTGAATTCACAGCCTAAAACCGCACTAAAATAGAATTATTCGAGCTAAAATAAGTGCTGCGCTGACCTATTTGGCTTGAAATGAAACGAAAAGAATGGCCGAATAGTGTGTTGAATGAGAAATGCTGAGTCGCCGACTATTTAACTGGTGTATCTATTGTTAGCGGTCCGTGTTGTTTGGTTTACTTAAACTTTGAAGAAAAACGAAGTAAAGGAACAACTGTGCATTTCGGAATTTTGTTTAGAAACACGGATATTGATTTTACCGCGAAAGTTATCAAGGTAAACGTAGCGTTTGGGCGCTTTGAAGAACTCGACATTTCGATAGCTGGCGTTGCTTGATAGTTTTTAATCAGCCCGTGTCAGTCCACTGCTAGACTTAGGCATCTCCCCTGGCACGCCTCTGAACTCAATCTTGAGCTTTCCTCCTATCCCAGCCCCGCTGCTTTATGAATATCCTCACCCCACCTAGCTACAGGACGCCCCATACTACGTTTGCCGACACGCGGTCTCCACTCAAAAACCACTGCCCCAGCGGCCGACAGTTCTATGGCATATGTAACCTGCCCACTGCCCCTTCAGCCTGCTAATGCGATAAGCTACGTCGGTAACTTTGTTTACTTAAGTGAAGTTAAGTATTAACATACTTATTGCGTCAACCTAAGCTGGTCTAAAAACTTAGGACACTCAGCAGAAGACAACTCTAACACATAATGGGGGAGATTATAGGTCACTTCGGAACTAAACATCTATTAGCAAAGATGGGACTACAGGACAATGATGACAACGGTTGTAGAATATGTGGCGAGGAGGTTGAAACAATGGAACACATTATGTGCAAATGTGATGCCCTCGCCAGACTAAGAATGAAAATGCTCGACAGCGGATACCCCAAATGAAATTTCAAGATACTACCACAGCGTCTAATCACCCAATTCATAAATGAGGTTAAAAAAGCAATGGAATAGTACGAAGGAGGGGTGATTACACAAAAGATCCATGAATGGGTTGAAGTGTATCCGTAGGGACTAGGGACCCCTAGATTAAGATATGATAAGATAGATAACATACTTATTGGATAAAAAATCATCTTTTCATCGTCTTATATTCAGTATTATTTCAGTATTAAGTAAGTAGATAGCTTGTAAGCGTACATTTATTTTCTTGTAGAGCGCTCCCATTTTATTCTCTGTAATTAGAATTCAGTTCATTAGTGTTAGTGTTCAGTCCGCGAATCCCGCTAAGTGCCGTTTTGACGCGTTGCATTTTGAACGGGGCTGTCTTCACATGACATACTTTCCGAAGTACACCTGAGTTTCTGAGGTACAAGTTACAAGCGAAAAATGACAACCGCTCGAGCTACAGAACCAGTTTGATCTTGCACTTGCTAATCAAGATGAAGTTATCGATTAAAGGTCGCTTCAGGAACTAACAGTTGTTCTTAACAGTTGACAGGGATATTTTTCTGTGACGAAATATCGTAAGAGTTGTGATTATATTTTAGAAACTGGCTCTTTTACTTGGTGTTAAAGATGTTATTAAATTGAGATTTCCAAGCTGATTTCTATACTTCCATGCTGGTCTGAGAGCAAAGAAAAAAATTGGCTTCCCGCGCGTATGGTAAAAGCCCATCGAGGAAATTGGCGATAATCATAGAAATTTCCACCTATACGCCCACAATCATGCTTAACGTGGCCTTTAGGTCTTGTCACCTTAGGTTATGTCTACAAAGGATGAAGACGTGATTTATGTATGTACCTATGTACCTACGTATGTAAGTTGAGATTTAATGTCGTAATCTTATATATAAAATTCTCGTGTCATAATGTTCGTTCCCGTACTCCTCTGAAACGGCTTTACCGATTCTTACCTAATTTTATATGCGTATTCAGTAGGTCTGAGAATCGGCTACTATCTATTTTTCATATTGAAGTTTAGAAGAAAAAAAACGGGAGCGAATCCGCGGGCAACAGCTAGTACAAGCATAATGTTTACAATTTTGATTTTGTATTCAACCCGTTTTCTTTAGGAATTCCTACTAACTTACAAATTAGTGTTTGTTTTGATTCACAAAACGTTTCACACAAGTTTGTGTAACTTTTCAATAACAACTATTATAATATTTGTGGGATCGATCCTATTTAAACGCTTACTTATGTTTATGCTGTTCTGTTCTCCAGTCCATTATGGTTGCTTGGTAGAGATCGCTCTGTAGCGACAAGGCCGCCTATTGTTGCCTTGTAATATTCTGTATACCTTTTTCTGTTTTGGTTGTTATATGTGGTGTTCAATAAAGAGTTATTGTATTGTATCGCTACTTTTTCTTGCCTTTTGCGCCATCTAGTTTCATGCCCTAATCTTTTGTGTGTCAATGCGAGCTTGGTGTATGTAGGTAGCGTCGCTCGAGCCTGCAACATGTCTTGCATTAGTTACGATGACGCTTTTGTTGCATCACCTTTGCATTCGTGCGAATTCACCTAATTGTATTATTGCGTAATTATTTCCACAAAGTTTTACTGTGTGTCTATAATTTTATCTAGAAAAATACAGCATGTTGTACCTATGTATGTATTGAAACTATTTTACATTATGAGCAAGTTGTAAAAACGAACTATATTTACTTACTGATATTAGGAACCACTCCTCTATAGTCCAATGATGCTCTAAAAACTTGTGTATTAAGATAATCATTGTAATCACAGACCGAATTTGAATTTTGAATGTTGAATTTGAATTTGAATTTGGACCGAAGAAATAAGGTCTTTTGTTGAAAAAAATCTTGACTATGCTTAGATACTAAGGTGACATTCCCTTGCATTTTGTAAACCAAATTTTAATCAATCTCACTGTTACAAATGTGTCTGATAGACTTTATACATCTTTACTATATTACGTTTCTTGCGGCGCATTCTTCTTGGCAATGATGGTCTTTCCGATTGCCCTGGTAGTTTCAAAAAGACATGTAAAAGAGCCCTTGGCGGTCAATTTGCAAAATATCTATTTTTTTTTTTTTTTTGATTTGACTTACAAGATTCAGACAAACAGCACAAAAATGTAACAAAATCTTCCAAAAAATGCTATATCATTAGACCATGCCCCGTAATTCTAATTTTTATCTAACTTTATTGACCTTAAATCCAAAAAATAATCAATAAACTCTACCCACAAACGGCAGAGATAAAAATAAAAGCTGCAATTTTCTTCGGCCATCACGCAACTTCCCGAATATGGTGTAATCAATCAACGTCACGAAATACAGGAGAAGGGTTCAATTATAGGGTATTGCAAATATTGCGTGTGACGTCACTTTTCACAATGTTATGAAAGTTAACATTTACACTTGGGGCACTTACACGTCACAATATTAGTATAAAGCTAACTACGATAGCTATATTCGTGTGCTACAATCAGTTCTTGCTGCGCGTGACCATTTTTTTAAGACAAGATGATTTCGTATTAGTATTTCTAGTATTTTCTTCCATGCTGGTCTGGGAGCAAAGGAAAAACATAGAATGTGCCAGTTGCTTCTCGTCCCGCGCAGATAGTAAAAACCCATCGAGGGATTAGGCGAAATTCTTAGGAATCACGTCATAGGCGATGCGGCTAGTAACCCATCACTATTTTGATTCCCCTTTCCACCTAGTCGCCTCCAATCATGCTAAACGTGGCGTGGTCTTGTTACCTCAGGCTCTGTCTACCCCGTAAGGGATATAGACGTGATATGTGTATGTGTCTACGTATTTTTTTTTATATGAATAGGAAGGCAAACGAGCAAGTGGGTCACCTGATGGTAAGTGATCACCACTGCCCATAGACACCCGCAACCCGGAGGGATTGCAGATGCGTTGCCAACCTAGAGGACTAAGATGCAATGCCTCTTGTGCCCGTAATTTCCCCGGCTGTCTTACTCTCCACACCGGAACACAGCAGTGCAAGCACTGCTACTTAGCGGCAGGATTAGCGAGTAAGATGGTGGTAGCGATCCGGACGGACCTTGCACAAGGCCCTACCGCCAGGACGCTCTCTAAACTAGGACAAATCCGGGTGAACCCGGACGGATGGACACGGAACTCTAAAAAACAATACAGAAGTCTCTGATTTAAGCGCTCTTACCTTTTAATGACATCGCGATTTACAATAGCACTGACGAGGGGAAATGGAACAGTAAAAATACAACAGCACGAATAAATACGCCGCCGGTTACGAATACGTTCACGGTAAAGTTTTATTGAATCAGCTACGGTATTTATTTCCACGTCCGTACGACCGAATAGCTCGATTTTTGCGAGGTGTATGCTTAGTATGACAAAAATAAACAGGCCTGTGTTGTATAATTGGTTTTTTATACAAGTTTTTTTTGCTGCCCTTTTATTGACTTAACTGGCATTGTGATGGAAACCAAATTTGAAATTGACACAGTCAAGTCAATTAAATTAAAGCTTTTATAAACCAACTAGCTTCTGCCCGCGACTTCGTCTGCGTAGAATCATATATAAAAACCTTCCTCTTGAATCACTCTATCTATTAAAAAAAACCGCATCAAAATCCGTTGTGTAGTTTTGAAGATATAAGCATACAAAGGGACATAGGGACATGGGGACAGAGAAAGCGACTTTGTTTTATACTATGTAGTGATGTAACACATGGTCTTTTTCTTTATCTCAATGACCGCGTTACATCTCATAGAACTGCAACGGTTCGTCGTAGTAGTAGTACAAAATACTAGACAAACAGATACGTAGGTATATAGCTTGCAAAAAACTATATTGTGTAACGCGCCGGCGTTGCAATTGCATTTAAACAGGTATCATTATTTTTATAGGTATGGTCGGTTATTGGAAGCAAATGCACTTCAGAAAATAATATTTTTATAATAAGAACAAAAACATTATGTTTATTACGATGTTGGTAGGTACTTTAACGGCAAAAAACCAATGAACGATGGAAGGTCCAACTCTTCAAAATACAATATGCCTTAAAACTAATTTGATACACTTCAGCAGGTGGTCAAAATATACTCAGGACCAAAACAACGGTTCACTTTTTATACAACTTTGTATGGAAGGCGACCCTTTATTTTTGTTCGTCGGTGTAGTTAGACTGACACCCCTGCAAATCTCTTTCAGAAATTTTCAATTGCGGTTGACAATTGTTTTCACACTTTGGTCAAATATCAAGGTGTACAACGTCAGAGAGGTGATTTAATTTTAAAGCACAAATTACAATGAAAATCGTTAAAAGCAGTGTTCAATTCAACTATTCCGATCACCTGCTGTAATATTCGAGAATAATTTAAGGAGGATATTTTCGTTCGTTTTTTTTTTTTTATATGAATAGGAAGGCAAACGAGCAAGTGGGTCACCTGATGGTAAGTGATCACCACTGCCCATAGACACCCGCAACCCCGGAGGGATTGCAGATGCGTTGCCAACCTAGAGGACTAAGATGCAATGCCTCTTGTGCCCGTAATTTCCCCGGCTGTCTTACTCTCCACACCGGAACACAGCAGTGCAAGCACTGCTACTTAGCGGCAGGATTAGCGAGTAAGATGGTGGTAGCGATCCGGACGGACCTTACACAAGGCCCTACCACCCGCAAAATAATTTAAGGAGGATATTTTCGTTCGGGTACTGTTTTAACGAAACTGTTGCGAGTACTTCGTGAAATATTCTATAAATCGTACATTCTATTGCGTACGTACCAATGTGAACGGGGCACGCAAATTACTGGCACGATCCAGTGGGGATTTGGAGAAATGAGAAAACGATTGTTTTCAGGGTTCCGTGGGGCATACAGAATTGTTACAATTGTTTTGGCACCTCTGGATGCATGTCAAAATGTTTGAAATAAAACTACTGAGTGACACAGAATTATACTTCAACACACACACATAAATACGTCTTTATCCTTTACGGGGTAGACAGAGCCTAAGGTAACAAGACGTGAAGGCCACGTTTAGCATGATTGTGGGCGTGTAGGTGGAAAGGGGAGTCAAAATAGTGATGGGTTGCTGCATTGCTTATGACATGATTCCTATGCCCATTCCCTCGATGGGCTTTTACCATCTGCGCAGGAAGAGAAGGAACTGGTACATTCTATGTTTTTTCTTTACTTCCAGACCAGCATGGAAGCAAAATATTACAAAACTAAGCCCTCCACGGTGTCTGCCTGTCTGACTATCGGTTCGCGATAAACTCAAAAAGTACTGAACGGATTTTCATAGAATTTCATGCAGCCATCAGTAGATAGAGCGATTTTCGAGGAAGGTTCACGTGTCATGGTTTTTTGTGAGTTGGTTGAAGTATGACTATAATTGTATGCAGGTCCATTTCATCCGTGCGAAGCCGGGGCGGGTCGCTAGTTATTGTATAATAAAACCTTTTAAACCATTGTGAAAATTTTTGTTTTAGATCCATCGTTAAAAATGACAATACGAATTATCAACAAAAAGATCATTCGTTTTTTTTAATGCAAACTTATTAGAATAAAACTTTACGGTAAATGTTTCTACTCCGTTGCGACAGCAATATCGATAGGAAATCCTCCTGCTCGCAGGATTTCCTGCCGCAATGCCAAGCCACTACGCTTAACCAAATTGATTCGAATACCTTTAAAAATAGAATACAGAGTCGTTTAATTTCGTGCTGGCAATATTTTTTTTCTTTTTTATGTTTAGTCATGCACTGAAATTTCCAGCCTTACTTCCATCCAGCAAGGTTATTTTTAGACGTAAACAGATTGTGTGAAACTGATTCAAATAAAATGCATTCCATGTCGTACTGCAGTTTGTTGAACCCTGTTTTTTTTTTAATTTATCGGTTTGCTAGTTGGAGAACGATTGATTGGAATGAAATGTGTTGGGTCTGGATATTCATTTTTTCGGCTCAGTGGCAAAACGAAAAGTTCAAGCATTTTGTTCTAAACGACACGCGTGCACGTTGTTTCTTCATTGGTTAGGAGTTCCAGGCTTCAATCAAATATCTGACTAACAAATTCAGATGTCACTAAATCTTTTTGTATTGGATAGGCCTTCTAGTTTTAGTTCAATGCATACATTGAGACTAAGATTTATAGAAATGAAATATCTTTCCTAGGAAACTATCGTTATGAAGCTTACAAAGCTCACACATTTTAATTAAGTCGGTATTAGTGAGAGCTTGTGAAGTTTCGGTGCTTACTTTCGGAATCAATGCCTTCTTAAAAACAAGAAATACACAAAATCACACCTTTCCACATTTTAGTTTTAACTCGTAAACCGTAAATATGTGTAATTGTAATCAATTATCCAAAATAAACTAATAAATATACGCGGATGCCTATAGCAGATCATAATAATATCTGATTATAACAACATTAATTGGTCCTTCGAACCGGATCTGAACCAGTGATCTATGGATCGAAGGACCAATTAATGTTTATAACAAACAACATTAATAATGTTATTAGTTTTATAAATTGAAACACATGCTTTGACTTATAACAGCAGAAGAAAAAAATATTTTATTTATAAAAAAGTATAATATGGCAATTTAGTGGCCAGTAACAATTTACACTCAATAAAAAACAAAAAAGTTTTTATGTTACTAACAATACCTATCCGTATATTAAGTAAGACAAACCAGTTAAATGAAACAGGTGATATCTAGCCTACACAATGTGGCTGTGTGTGTTTATAATACATGTATTTGTATCTGAACTTGATATTCATTAGTTTTTTATGCGCAAAAGTAGTTCACACTCTTTATTTTGGTCGTACAAACTTTCAACACGAACAAAAGAACAAAGATTTTATTTCGTTGAAAACAAGGAAAAAAGCTTTATTTCTCTGATAAGAAAAGCGAGAATCATGTCGTAAATTTAATAACATTAAATCTGAAGAGCTTTTTAACTTATAAAAGTTATATTGCGTGTAATAAGAATCTTCTCAAATCCCCGTAAGTAATTGTTTCCATGAACTTCGCAATAGGTTGAAAGTAGGTACTTAGGTGATTTGAGTTGAAAAAGCTGAAATTGTAGGCGTGGTAACTGTGGGCTGCAAGAAGTGCGTAATCTATTTACTAATAATAGTAATGTTCCGAGAATAAGCTTAGTGTCCCACGAATCGTGAATCAGGGACTGATTTTATAACAAGAAATGTACAGTTCGATTATTTCGTGACAAATGGTGAGCGCTGTGACTATCCAATGAGGCAAATATCGCTTATGGATGCTGACCTTTTTGCTAGACGCGTGGGTTCTTAATCTTAAGGTTACTGCTGTGGGGGGGGGGGGGCTATACGCAAGAAACGCGACCCCCCTCCAATCATAAACACGCTCATATAAATTCCTGCAAACTAATTTATAAAAACTTCTGACTCCAATACCTGCTACAAATCCTAATTACCATATAGTGTACCAAAGTGCTTAAAAAGAAGCGAATTCGCTTTTCGAACATCTTCAAAAATTAGGGGTTGCGGCTATTTTTGGCATTTATGTTATATTGTATGAAACTAGGTAATTTTATGCTGACTGTACCTACTTAAACTCGCACTCAGTTATCGAAATTGTTAATCAAAGTACAGTTATCTGCTATCGATTGACGCATATCGGTAAATACTTCAGGGAATGAATTGAGAATGATTTGGCCAACGGATATGCTTGCTAGATAGTGCAATGCGTCATCTGAATACATAATATCATACATGTTAATATAGTATCCAAGTCTTACCTAAATATTATCAAAGTGTTGACAACAACCCGAGTGCACTCCAGAATTAAACTGTGTTGAAAGGTGTAACTGAACCGTGAAGAAATCCTTTTCACTCATATTTGTAAATAAACATTCAGCGTTGACGGAAAGGAACTAAATCACTAGATTCTGTAATTTGAAGAACACCTCTGTATCTAAAACCCATGTTTATGTGCCTTACATTTTAACCAAGGACGTGACCGTGACTGTGCGTGTGTCCACTGAACCGACAAACACGTGTTAAGGCATCTCCGTAACAATAATAGGTGTACGTCATGAAACTGGCGCATTATATAGCTTTTATTCAATCTTATTAATACCTATTGGTTTCCATTAAGTTTATAAGGATATTGACAAGAGCGTCAAAGATTTAATCAAAGGCCGTAACGTTATTGTAGTTTATTTTCTACTTTTTTTTCAGTGATGTTGTGAAATATTGACGAGAAGTTGCATTTAGTTGCACCACGCCAGCTGCTGTACTGAAAACGTAGATTAAAAATGTCGATAAGCCCGATTGTTATCGTAAATTGAATCGATTAATAGTTAACCTAGAATTGAGATAGGCAATCACTACTGCCTATATCGTGTTTTCTAGCTTGATTTAAAGCTCAAGGATCTTTTATTTGTTTCTTTATACGAAGTCTACAAGATATACCAGAATTGATACCGTGAGCTCAATCGTGTAATATAAATGAAGCAGCTCGGAATATAAGCATAATGCTCATGAAAAAATTATGTCACCTACATTTGTAAGAACTTCAGTAACCAGTCAACCGCGAATGAAAGCGACATGGGTATACACTTAAGTATTTTAGCGTTTGGTAATGTTGAGAGTGTTGGAAATGTTGTTAGGATTCAAAGAACACAGATTACTTACGATGTAAGACTGTGAGAATGAAAATACGGTTATGTTGTTATCATGTTGAAGTACGTGTGATAAAAATGAATTAAAAATGTGTATATCCTTATTTTAGAAATTACCAGAGCTCAATATAATGTGTCATGAGTAATATTTTCTTTAGTATTTCGTGATTAGCCTGTGATTTAACGAGGCCGAGACCACTCAAGTTTCTTAACAGTGCACGAAATATTAAATTCAATAATAAACTCCGAAAACAACACACACTACCATGTAAAACAAACCGTACTCGGCCAAGCACGAAATTTCGTGTCCAGTCCACACACCAGCCAAGAAACCTTTCACAAGAAAAAGACGCATGAATCGGGGCATCCTCGCGACTAAACACGAAATTTCATGCACAACACTACACTAAAGTTAGTCTAGTTTACTGCAGGCTGACCTGTGACGCTGAGCAAAGACATGGTGCTGCTCGTGCGTCGTTAATGATGGCTCGGCCCGTCGACCCGGGGCGGTCGGCGGGGCCGGCGCCTCACCGGCCGCCGCGGGGCGCCATTGTTCGCACTCGCGCGCCCGTTTCTCGCGGGCCGGCGACCGACTGACGCCCGGCTACTAGACCCCGTTCCACGCAGGCGCACGGCCCGCCGTCTCTGACATCACCGGCACCGGATTATTTTCGCCCGGCGAGGTAAATACCCTCACATCGATCGGACCCGGTTAAACTTGATGCAATTATTGCAGTGTCCTGGCTACTGATGCAGTTTTAATGGCGGTAGAACACTGACCCGGATGTCGTAGGTCTTTGGAATGGAATTAACTGGAATTTTATGATAGCCTTTAATGACTTTACGATTCTCGTCGTGTCGAGCCTTTTTCAGGTCTCGTGATCTCGGGTAGGCTCGAATAGGTACATGAAAATCTAGGGATAGTAAGGCTCGTTTTACTGACCGCATAGACAATGAAGCTGACATGTTTATTCTTTTAAAAAATCTAGTTTCAACAAGAAGTAGAGACTGACGTGAGGTTTCCTATATACGAATTATGTTGTAAAATCATGTTTATGTTATGTGTAAAAATAAAGAGCTGGGAGCATTCCCTGCGATAATAAATCTATGTGCGATTCGGTTCGGCTCGTAAAATGGGGTAAACAATATTGGAAATACATCCGAGTTAACCCTTACAGGGCGCCCTGTTCCGATGACCGATTTTGGTGGCGACACGAGCGAGCTCAGATGAACTTGTACCCGTTACCTTGATAGTCAGGTTACAAAGTACCTTTACCTTATAGCTTCTCCACGTCCGTCCTACGTGGCATTAGTATGCTTCTTGTAGTTCATCTTTTATGTTACTATGGTAACGTGACCACTTGACGCTGATAGGAAAATTCCAACGTCTATTATATCACGCTTATCATCTGACAATACATAATATCATTATGCCGTGGAAGCCTAGTGATTTGAACTATGGCCCCCAAGCAGACGGTTGTGACGGACGTATGTAGGCTAAAGTAGATTATTATTATTACATCAGCCTATAATTTGTGTCCCACTGTTGGGCAAAGGCCTCCCCTCTCGACCTCCACATCTCCCTGGCTGAAGATGATGCTTGTTGAAATTTTTCTGCCATTTTCCTTTAAATTGACGACGTGAGTATACCAAGCAATATGACAAAGTTGATGGAAAATACACGTTGAATATTAGAACTCGTGTTGCAAGACAAGATCAGAGACTGCTCTTTATGATGAGTATTTGTCACAAAAAGTGAAAATTAATAAGAATAGGTTCTTGTGACACAAAAAGTCTTGACAGGTACTCGTGTATGAGAAAGTCGTCGCTCCGGTCGTTCTAAATAGCAAGAAATGTTAGTGTTTCGGTTAGAAATAGGGTGTAAAGAGTAGGTAGGGAGACCGAGGCGAGTTGAGACCAAGGTGAGTTGATACAAAGCCTTTTTCTCTACACCTATGACAGTTAGCGAGGTCACAACTTCACACAAACTGTGGAGTGTAGAAAGAGCAACGAATTCGCGAAGTTACCAGCCCGATAAACTGTCACAGTTCAGAGAAATTGGCTTTGTATCAACTCACTTCTGTCTTAACTCGCCTCGGTCTCCCTACTTAAAATAATCAAGACAAGCTGATACCTATTCCTAGCAGAAAACCGAACAGGATGAAAGGAAGAACTTATAATATAGTGCCGAGTTCGGCACTAGTTTACAGACACAAATAAGACCGCCCGTGGACTTATGGTTAGGTGTACAAATATTCAAGAATTTCTTGAAAATTTGGGTCAAACGTCATTATTTCCTAGAAAGACCACAATAAAAGTAGAAGAATCGACATAAATACTGATTTTTTTGATTTTTATTTAGATCTGTTCATCATCTTTTTTATTTAACAATATTTTGCTGTTGGAATGAAAATTGACCTTACTGCTCTTTGTTGTGTTATAAAATATCAGTATTTTTAAACAGTAAATTATAAGTGACAGTTGATTTCTATTCTAAAACACGTATTTATCCTGATAAGTTGAAGACAATACGACTGGTCTGCATTCAGCCGAGAATGCAGACGAGGATTCTCTGTACGATTTTAAATTCCCTGGAATTTAAAATCGCACTTAACCTCTTTCAGGACGTAGATATGGACGTCACGCAAACAGAAAAGCCGAATATGCGATTCGGCAAAAGCAAACATTCGACCGAATAATATTATTCGAACTCTCAGCATGATTTATATAAACTACAAAATAAATAACGCTCCCCGCACTAATGTTCTTGGAGTCATCGTCGGGAATGCACTGGCCCTTGAAAAATATCTTCCAATAAGATTGAAACTGGTCAGATCATCTTCGATTATATACGAGTTAAACGTTTTTTTTTTGTAGTTTTTATAATTTGGCCGAATATTTTGTATTCTGTGCCATCTATTACATTTACATTGGGCACATTTTTATTAATAAATGACAACCTATTTTCTTTTCTAGTGTAAAAGGGGGTTAAGTCTTAATAGCTATGTAGAAAATTCAAAGTTATACCCCCTTTTCACTAAGACCCCAAAATTCAATAAATAAAAATAATTCTCTTCCTTGGCACGAGAATCGAACTGGGACTTGACTGTAGTATATTTTAACTATAGATCATTAAAATAACGTTTTGCTAATTATTTCTACCTCTATTCAACGCAACTTGTATAGGTAATTGTATCAACTGAAATGTGTGGTACCTATTTAGGTCTATTTTATCTCAAAGATTATTTGAGCACGCTAAACGATGACGTTTCAAAATAAGAAAGCCGTTCACTTGAACGGCAGTTCCGCCGGGACAGGAATTTAATCACAAGAAATTGCTAGCAAAAGCCTTTAATTTAAAAATTCAGCCCGCGTAGTTGAATGTCCGCACTTCAGTTCTCGCTCTGACTTAGTAAGTTCTTTTTCTAGAGTTCTTACTACAAACACGCGATGTACAGTCCGCGAGCTCTTAGAATGATATTCGGTTTGTCTTGTGGTCTCACTCGCTCTTATGGGTTTGATACTTGAATCGGCCGTCGGAGGGAGACAGCGAGACTAACCCGAATGACAGTCTTCACGGAGTGTAATTTGAAATTAGCCTTCGACAGATTATAGACAGTTAACTAAATAAAATCGGCCCACGTTTAGACCGCAGCTGACAAAATGCTTCTTCGTTTTCCTAATATTCCGTGTACCATTCTCATCTACAGCTTGTCAGCCGGCTGCCAGATGTCATCTGACCAATGGGGGCGGTGGTCTACCCACTTAACCTGACCTTCGACTTAATTTCCGCATGGCAAAATATAAGTTTTCTTTTTATATCAAGTTCATAACTTTGTATGAGTAAGGTTCTAAGTAAGTTAAGGAACTACCCGTTGTTTTTGCTTGTCAGTATTATTTACATGCACCTTTTTTAATACGATATCTTTAAGTTTCCGCATCCCAATTAGAAATAAAGAACCCCGACTCGCTGTCTATTTATGTTGACTTTCTATGCTTAAGTTACCACGCACAATTCACCGATTCCACTTCCGTCAAGCACTGCCCCCGCGTGTCAACGACAAAAAGGTAATGATTGTAAATTTTTACCAAGAATAACTTTTTCTCACACGGAAGGTAAGACGACTAGCGCCTCCTACATAATTACAGGTACCCAATCGTTTGCCTGTAGGTACCTATACGACATAAGACTAATGCCTCAATTAATCCCTGACAAACCACCGCAGAAGGAATGTTTAGTGAAATTCAACCGGCGACCCCTAAGCTTAATAAATCGTCACGAGATACGATGAGGTGTCATAATAAATTTGGGCCTTATCCCAGGGGGGAGGGGGGTGTTAATCGTGGTGGTAAATAGCTAAGCCTTTTGATGTTTAAATTTACACGTGTTGAATGTGGTTAATAAGCTGATACGATTACTACCTTAATGTTCTTAATAAGATTGGAATAAAGTAAAAACAATTGGTGCGAGTCAGGAAAACTTGAAGTAGCGGAAAGCACAATCCTACTTCCTACTCCAATACATAGTATAAAATAAAGTCTCTTTCTGTTCTGTCTGTCTGTCCCTATGTATGCTTAGATATTTAAAACTACGCAACGGATTTTGATGCGGTTTTTTTAAATAGATAGAGTGATTCAAGAGTTAGTATCATCACTATCACTATCACTACATAGTATAAAATAAAGTCGCTTTCTCTGTCCCTTTGTCCCTATGTCCCTATGTATGCTTATATCTTCAAAACTACACAACGGATTTTGATGCGGTTTTTTTTAATAGATAGAGTGATTCAAGAGGAAGGTTTATATGTATAATACATGCATAATATACCGTGCGAAGCCGGGGCGGGTCGCTAGTATTATTATAAAAGCGAAAGTTTGTGAGGATGTGAGTGAGTGAGTGTGTATGTTTGTTCCTTCTTCACGCTGAAACGACTGGACGGATTTGGATCAAATATAGGTTACTTTTATCCCGGAAAATGCATAGTTCTGCTTTATTTGTCTTTAAAGAAACTTCCATGCCGGTCTGGGAGTAAAGAAAAAACATAGAATGTACCAGCTACTTGTCTTCCCGCGCAGATCGTAAAAGCCCGTCGAGGGAATTGGCGAAAATCTTAGGAACCATGTTACAGGCAATGCGGCTAGCAACCCATCACTATTTTCTTTCCCCTTTCCACCTATACGCCCACAATCATTCTAAACGTGACCTTAAGGTCTTGTTAGCTTTGGCTCTGTATACCCCGTAAGGGGTAAAGACGTGATTTATGTATGTATGTATGTAAAGAAACTTGAGCTTTTCTGGAGTACCTTTATCAGTGACGTCACACCATTTTATTTAAGCGGGTAGTTGCTGAAACGGATAACCATTTCATCAAGTTAAAGTGCTATGTAATTTTAGACGGCTCTCGCTTCGTCTAATGGTGCAGATTACCATATTTTTAATATGAAATTACTAGTGGATGCCTGCGACTTCATCTGCGCAGAATTCGTTTATCGTTATCCCGCGGGAAATATGCAATTTTCTGGGCAGTTTTCTGGGTACCAGCTATCTTCGTTCCATATTCGATCCTAATCCGCAGCCGTGTCAGCGTGAAGAAAGAACAAACAAACATACTAACATCCTCACAAACTTTCGCATTTATAGTATTAGTAGGACGTATTTTGTTTTTAAACGACGTTGAGAATTGTTTATTCGGTACACTTTCGAAATCGCTGGAGCAACAGCAGTTATAGCTCGAGTAGGTATATATAATATAGCCTTCCATCCGCGATAAATTAATTTTCCCGTAGGAAAAGGTATTTTCCCGTGGTAAAAAGTAGCCCATGTCACTCAGTGATAATGTAGCTTTCTAAAGGCAAAAGATTTTTTTTTGAATTTAAGGCTTGGGCCAGTGTCAGTTTAAATTACAAAGGTGCGGTAAAAAATATAATTCAAAAATCTTGCGACGAAATGTCGGCAACGTTGTATGGTAACCTGCTAGGAAATCATTAGCCGATGTCCAGGGTGCACCGGACATAGCACTGCTCTTCCCCCCGGACGAATCTAAAAACGAACCGCAGCTCTTGACCACATGCGGAAGTACCCCGACTCGCACCCCATGTCAATGTACGGTCAGCCAAATAAATGGTCTATCACTTTTCAACAAACTTCCTATCAAATGTTTAAGTCGTCTAAGACGAGCTTTCAAGTTGACAAGCCACGTCTTATCGACATTATATTTTATCAAAGAGGCAACGCGGCCAGCATAATGGGAACCTTTGAACCAGGCACGAAACAGGGGGGATTTTTTAGGTTAATTTTTGATCATTTTTAACATTACTTTAAATCAACTTTCCAAGTTTTAGTGTTTTATTGTTATTTAGTTATTAATAGTTTGTAGGTATAGCAATAAATTCCATTCATTTCATTTATTCGTTAAATAAAACAGACATGTTTTTGTCTGAACACAGTGCCAGCATTAACCTACTTAATATAAAACAACTCCTATTTTTTTCAGATAAAACCGCTGCTTAATTATACAGAGGCGTTAAAAATGTGTTTAATTTAAAGCAAGAGCCATTAAATACGTACTTGTTCGTAATTGCGGTACAAAACACTGTTAATCATGGACAAACGTCACCCAAAAACCATTCAGTATCCGCCCCCTCCATTAACCCCAGCTATCGCCTATCTTTTGTTTTCTTTTAATGGAACAAGGCGAACGTGGGCTACCTGGGACCTATGGGCTTACCATGACGTCTTAATGCGATTCAATCCCGATTCAGTTTAGGTTCGCTCGCTGTCAGATCCATACTAAAAATGACAGCTAAAATCTGAACTGAGTTGGAATTGAACCGCAACGCAACGTCATGGGAAGGCGCTTGATTTTTGAAAGCACATACGAAAGTACCACTCGAAAATCGTATAAATCTGCTTATATCTTCAAAACTAGAGCTCTAATCTAATTTTGGACTAGTTCACAAGATTAATGAGAGCTGTAATTGTCTTCTGAGTTACTCGTATTTCAAATTCAGCTCGATTTTTTATTTTCACCTACACACCTTCGAGGATCGGGCCCCTGACTATAATTAATCAACACTGCTGTATTACAGATGTGCTCCAGCCTATATACCTCTACATCCCCCTGCTGAGCACGGGCGTCCTCCCAATCCTATGCCTAATGAGAGGTTTTGGATTCATAGTTCCCACGCAGACCCAGTGCTGATTGGGAACTTCACACACACCTTTGAATTGTATCGCCGCTGTATGCTTGCTTTCCTTCACCCAAGCACATGACATATTTTAGAGGTGCGAGCTTGGGTTCGAACCCACGACCTGAGAGGCCATAGGTCAAACCACTAGGCTCCTACTCTCCACGCCGGAGCACAGCAGCTCAAGCACTGCTTGGCGGCAGGATTAGCAAGTAAGATGGTGATACAGTAGGTAAAAGGCCTACCCGCATAAATCTGCTCCAAACATGTTGAACTATGACGTCATAAACGTAACGGTTTTTTGTACAGCGAATAGCAATGTCAGTTGACATAAGCTTGTTGAGCTGCAAGCCTTCTCAATAACCTTTGTCAATGAGTTGTAACCATCAACGTTACGTAACTAGCACGTGGTGCCACAGCGTCATTCGGCTAACCCGAACGCCGGCGGAAACAGCCGAAGTCGAGCCGTATATCGATCGGGCGGAATCGCGAGCGCGCGACGCGCTCGTGACGTCAGAGGCGATCGGCAGTAAAAACTAGCACCGACTGTACAACCTTGAACCGTGGGAGTGAAGGTGAGTTTAAACCGGTTGGGTTAGAGTTCGTTTTTGGGTGTTTGTAGGTTGCAGCTTTGTTCGTTTCGTCGGTGGGGGCACGTCCCCTGCTGACCCACATCTAGCGTAGTCCTATTCGATGCGTAATGCGTATGCATCGTGAACGTACAATTAATATCCATTTAATTGATTGTAAACAAAGCGTGTACAGGAGCCTCCTGTACTCACTGTGGCGGCTATAACTGTCCCGCTTCTTTCCCATAGAGATGATAGAGACTACTTTTTTCCACTTTCTACGATCCTGACTGTTATAAATGAAACACGGCGTGCGCGGTAAACACGTTTAATGCCACTGACCCTCCAAATCCTTACAACTCATCCGTTGACAGCGTATAACTATAGCTATGTACCTAACATCCCTCCACCAAAATCCTTAAATTTACTAATAAGGCATCGAACAAACATTATGGATTATTAGTAACTATTTCTTATAAACTACTCGCGGGATATTTCTTAACCGTGGATGTCGCTGGGGCCGGACTTCGCTCGTGCTGGGGGAGTCGGGCGAGGCGGGCGCGGGCTGCGCTTGCGCCGCGGGCGATGCGGGCGTCGAGCCGCGCGCGGCGAGCGGGGACAGGGGCGCGCTCGCGGGGGCTGGTGCCGTAGACCCAGGCTCCTCCTCTAGTCCAGGATCCGCTTCTATCCACTCTTCCTCCTCCTCCTCGACCTCGAGGCGTGGCTCTGTAGTCGTAGGTATCATTGACCAGTGGTAGTTGCCCTCTTCGTCGGTCTGTCTTTCTTTGTCGTCCCCTTTATATTGATATATCTGGTTTTTATGCTTCTTTACTAGTTCGTCGGTCTCCGGTAGGTAAATTTCGTAAATGCTTTTTCCAATTTGGTTCTTAATAATACCTTTGACCCACTTATTACGATTAATTAGTTTAATTAGTACATGGTCGTTTGTTTTTAAGTCTATTTTTCTGTTACCATTGTAGTACTTAGCCTGCAAACACTGTTTATATTTTACATTATTATGCATGTCCATCGAGAGCGGCGATGATTCATTGTTGTCGTGCACTTTTAACAGATCGAACCGGTTTCGGAGCTGCCGGCCGAGCATGAGTTCGGCCGGTGACTTGTTTGTTGTTGTATGTTTACCATTTCTGTACCTAAATAAGAATTCTAATAGCCGGCCGTTTATTTCCCTTATACTAGTCCCCTCTCGTATTAGCCCATTTATGTGTTTTTTCAGAATTTTGACCCCTATTTCTGCTTGGCCGTTACTCGAAGGTGAATAAGTAGGTGATTTTAGATGCTTAATACCATTTAATAAACAAAAATCTTGGAACAGCTTTGAGGTGAAAGAAGTCCCATTATCGGTTACAATTGTGTGCATTATGCCAAAACGGGACATCACCTCTTCTAGTTTACTAATTACAGTTGCACTTGAGTAATTATTCGTAAGAGGGAAACATTCGATCCACTTCGAATATGCGTCGACCATAATTAAGAACATACTGCTTTGAATGGGACCAAAAAAATCAAGATGTACCCTGTGCCACGGCCGCGGAGGGAAAGGCCAGGGCGTGAGGGGGGCGCGGGCGGGGGTTGGCTTCGATTGAATACAAACAGCGCAGCTGTTAATTCTTTCTTCGATTTCGCGATCTATATAAGGCCACCAAAACCGTGATCGAGCTTCCGCTTTAGTTTTATTAATACCCAAATGACTTCTGTGTAGCTCATCTAGTATTTGTGATTGCAAGGACGCTGGAATTACTAATTTATGACCTCTCATCAGGCAATCTTGTTCAAAAACCAAGTCAGTTCTACAACCAAAATAAGATTGCATTTGTTTATCCGGACTTCTCTTTGGCCAACCATTTAGTATATAGCCTTTCACCTTTTGCAATAGCGTATCGGTACCAGTTGCCTCTTTTACTTTCTGTAAAGTAACTGGTAAGTGACCATCCGTTACAAAATTGACATACGTCGCTCGATCACGGTGCTCCGGCGCGGCCGCACCCGGCGGCGGCGGCGGCGGAGTGCCGGGCGCTCGGCTTAAGTAATCCGCGTTGTTGTTTACACTTGACACGTACTGTATTTCATAATTATAACTATTTAAAAACAACGCATAACGCTGGAGTCGATTTACCGAGACTTCTGGTACCCCTTTATGGGGGTGAAAAATATACATTAATGGCTTGTGGTCTGTACGGAGAATAAATGGGACGTCTAAACCGTATAGGTACTGATGGAAACGTCTAATTCCGAAAACAATAGCTGTAGCCTCCTTTTCTATTTGGCTATAATTCCGCTCCGCACTGCTTAAGGCCCGTGACGCGTACGCCAAAGGCCGTTCAGTATCTCCTTCCAATTGCCCTAGGATAGCCCCGAGACCCCATGGTGACGCGTCAACGGTTAAAACAAGTTTTAAATTCGGATCATAGTGAGCTAATGTTTTTTCTGACGCGAGCTCCTCTTTAATTTTAATAAATGCTTGTTCATGTGTAGACGTCCACTCCCATTTTGCTTCTTTCTGCAATAAACTATTAAGTGGACATAATATAGACGAGGCATTGGGTACAAATACCCTATAATAATTTACTAGGCCCAAGAATGACTTTAATTCGTGTACATTGTTGGGGCGCTTTGAGTTTATCATTGCCTGAATTTTATTCGTACATTTGTGAATGCCGTTACGGTCTATCACAAACCCAAGATATGTTACGGAATCCTTGAATAAATTACATTTGTTTTTGTTCAGTACTAACCCCGCCTCCTGTAGACGACTAAAAACCTGTTCTAACCTTTGACAATGCTGTTCTCTCGTATCCCCTGTGACCAGCACATCGTCCAGCAAGCACAGTACACCATCAATATCTCGTAACAGCCTTTCCATGGTTTTTTGAAATATGGCGGGAGCATTTGAGAGGCCAAACACCAATCGCGTGAATTTAAATAGTCCTTTATGCGTATTAATAGTGGTAAGCAATTGTGAGTCATTGTCTAAGCCGAGCTGTAAATATGCTTGACTTAAGTCTAGCTGAGAGAATTCCTTGCCGCCGTGCAGCTTGGCAAACAGTTCCTCTGTCCGTGGCAAGGGGTATTTTTCTATTTGCAGTACTTTATTTAAGGTAACCGAATAGTCCGCGCATAAGCGAATCTCGCCAGAATGCTTCAAAATGGGTACAATAGGGCTCGCAAAATCGGAATGATCAACTGGTACAAGTACACCCGTGTTAACTAACCGATTAAGTTCTTGTTCAACCTTAAGTTTTAGAGCGAACGGCACAGTGCGGGCTCGGAAAAAAATTGGCTGACTATTGGGCTTAAGCAATAATTTTACTTTAAAATGTTTTAAACATCCTAAGCGTTCCGAAAATAACTCGGAATATTTTGACATGTAATATTCGATTTCTGATTGTTTACCACAAAACTGTACTTTTGATATTTGCAAATTAAATGCTGATAGGAAGTCACGGCCCAATAGGGCCGCGCCCCCGTCTTTAACGACATACATGTCAATATATTTTTCTTCACCCTCATATTTTACTGGTACTCGCAGAGTACCTACCGTATGCAAGATTTCTCCAGAATATGATTTTAAAATCATCTTCGGTGTCATTAGGGGTATCCCTTCGAAATGTTGTTTATACGTATCTATAGGTATCGCCGTGGCACATGAGCCGCTATCTACCTGAAAGTTTATGATTTTACCACATACATCAACAGACAAGGTCATCGCTTCGCCCCGGTACGATCGTATATTAAAAATCGAGTCTGCACTTAGTTGTGAATGATTTTTATTCTTACCGTCATCGTCATTGCTCTCTCCGGCTGAATGCAAAATATTTATGTGTTTCGTCTCCTTACACATCCGTTTGAGGTGACCTTTGACCCCGCATTTTTTGCACTTATAACTTTTGAATCGACACTTATCGACACTATGGTTATGATACCCGCACACTTCACACTGTTGACCGGCCGTCGGCGGGGTTCCGGATACCTTGTAGACCTCTTGCGGCGCCAGCTGGTTGCGAGGCGCGGCGGACTGGCGCGCGGCGCTGCGGGCGCTGCTCAGCGCCACGGCGGTGTCCAGCGCCAGCGCGAGCGTCAGCTTCTCCGCGTCCTCAGTGAACAGCCTGTCCCGCTCGGGGCCCGCCTGCATGC
Organism: Pandemis corylana; assembly: GCA_949127965.1. Taxonomy (NCBI): domain Eukaryota; kingdom Metazoa; phylum Arthropoda; class Insecta; order Lepidoptera; family Tortricidae; genus Pandemis; species Pandemis corylana. The sequence continues at coordinate 5,127,598 of OX421866.1, read as the reverse complement.
CCAGCACGAACCGGTCGCGCAGCATGTCGTCGACGGATCCGCCGAACTTGCAGTCAGCCGATAAATAGCGTACACGGGCAGCCCATTGTGTGAAATCTTCATCTGCCCGCTGTAGGGCACTATGAAATATGTACCTTTCTGCAAACAGGGATTTCTTTGGCAGTAAATGCTTGTCTACCTGTTGTACTAAATGTTCATATGAAAATTCTTCCACCGTCTTTGGCGATACTAGCTCGCGTACCAATTTATACGCGGGCTCGGTGAGTGCACTCAGCAACACGGCACGCCGCCGGTCAACGCTACCTTCAACCTTCGTGATGGCGTTCGCATTAAGCCAAATGCTTAATCTTTCTTTAAACACCTTCCAATCACTTCCAATTTCAAAAATAGGTAGGTTTCCAATTGTAGTGTTCATTTTGTTAATTTTTTTACTCGCGTAGGTAAGTATTTTTAATTGTCCGATCGTCGCCACTTGTTATAAATGAAACACGGCGTGCGCGGTAAACACGTTTAATGCCACTGACCCTCCAAATCCTTACAACTCATCCGTTGACAGCGTATAACTATAGCTATGTACCTAACTATACCTCTTTCGCGTCATCCACATTCATCAATCTCTTCATACATGCTCGTCAGTTTAGGGTACCCTTGACCTGATCTTTGTTCAAAACGTCCCCAATTTGGTCACAGAACGGTTTACACAATCTTCTTTCATCCATGTCTACGTGCTATTTGTTATCAGCAGTCCATGTGTTTTCCATGCTGGTCTGGGAGTAAAGAAAAATAGAATGTACCAGTTGCTTCTCTTCCCGCGCAGATAGTAAAAGCCCATCGAGGGAATGGGCGAAAATTTTAGGAACCATGTTATAGGTATGCGTCTAGCAACCAGTCACTATTTTGATTTCCCTTTCCACTTATACGCCCACAATCACGCTAACGTGGCCTTAAGGAATAAACACGTGATATATGTATGTTTGTCTTTTGGCTCTTTCCTGACTTATACATATACGTAGACATCCCACTGGTGGGTGCAGGTCTCTCATTAGACTTGGCTAGTTCCCTCGCGTGCCTAGTGCGGATTGGGCACTTCGCAAACACCATTAAATTTCGTCAGATATATGCAGTTTTCCTCACACTGCTTCTCACCGAAAGTTCATGGTAAATTTCTAATGTTACGTAGCACAAACTTCGAAAAGTCAGCAAGCCCGCGCGCAAGAAAAAGGTCTGGGAGTCAGACGCAAGCCGGACCCACATTCTAGGTCAAACGACTTAGGCTCTTACGACTTCTCTTTCGTTCGCCTTTGTGCATAATATTAATGTTATTTTTATTTTTTTGTGAATTGTATTTGTTTCTTTCAATTTGTGCAATAAAGCATTTACATACTTACTTACTTACTTCTAACTCGGTTTTCGGTTGCAAATATAAACTTCCATGTCGGTTGCTATCGTAGGTAGGGGAGACCGAGGCGAGTTGAGACAGAGGTGAGTTGATACAAAGCCTTTTTCTCTGCACCTATGACAGTTAGCGAGGTCACAACTTCACACAAACTGTGAAGTGTAGAAAGAGCAACGAATTAGCGAAGTTACCAGCCCGATAAACTGTCACAGTTCAGAGAAATCGGCTTTGTATCAACTCACCTCTGTCTCAACTCGCCTCGGTCTCCCCTACATCAAATGAAATAGAAACGCAGTGACAGCCGTAATACCAATGCAGGGGGCTTACCATGACGTCTTGATGCGATTCAATTACGATTCAGTTTAGGATCGCTCGCTGTCAGATCCACTAAAAATTGGATCGCATTAAAACGTCATGTTAAGCTAAAAAGTGCTGTTATTATTATGTGTTCACGATAATTTTTAAACAGATGGGTGTCCAGGAACTTGACTGGCATCTGGAAACTGAGGCAATGTGAAACCTTTTCACAATAAGTATGAGGATAACAGGTCAATCACCGGCTATGAAAATCAGATTTCGGCCGGGAATCGAACCCGGGTCCTCGTCATTCCGTGATACGTGCTGTACCGCTACGCCACTCATATTAGCAGGTGAGTAAGCCTGTGGCGTAACTATAGGGTGGCAGGGGTGGCAAAATGCCACGGACCCCTAGCTCTACGGGGCCGCGAACTGAGGTTTAGAGCACAGAAGGGACGCTGATGCACTTCTTTATATTGAACTGTAAATTAAAAATGACATGTAATAACTATATAAGTATTACGAATAAATGAGTATGAGTATGAGGAAGGAGCCCCATCTGACGAATTTGCCGCGGGCCCCAGACGTTATAGTTACGCCACTGGTAGCTACCTAAGCCTGCGAGTTTTTCTATCTGTACCAGCTGTCGCGTGACCTTGTTACCATGCGATTTTTTTTCGTCTTATAATAAACTTTATAGGTAATCTTTATTTTTACAATACAGAATTTAAATTTAATTTACATGTGCCCTTCTATTTTCATAGGTACAAAATGAACATTGCGCTACGAGCTATAATCCGTGCAAGGCCAATGCTACGACCAACCGTAGCAGTGCTACGATATAACTCGCGGTCACTCTGCTCGTGCTACGAGATTATCGTTTTCTTTTTAAAAAGTTTTATTTTTCTTACAGTGTTAAAATGAGCGTAAAAATTTCATTTCACCCTCTCGGATTGAACAGATTGACAGTTACTTGAAATATTGAATTGTACTCTTGATATTTATTTTACTGAACATTGTTATTTTAATTATTTTATGTATTTTAATTGGATGATCCTTGTTTGGTGACATCCTTATAGCTATGACGATTCCGAGTGGAGAACCTATGTAAATGTAATGATTTGTTGCTTCTTTATTATTTTATACAATTCCAAAATTTTGGGACATAGGTACAATTAAATTTTCAATTTTTATTTTTTAATTTATATGTGTAATTTTTGACGATTTCAATATAAGTTCTCGTAACTTGACATTGTACAATTTATGATGTAATTTTATATTGACTGAATAAATAATCTAATCTAATCTAATAAATTATTTAGTATTATTATTATCATTTTCAATAACTAACCGAAATCGGTCTATCATTACGTCACTATTCATCCGTACCTAGCCTATCTACATACATATTAGTAATTTTATAATAATCTGTAACATAATACAGTGAAAAAGCTTTAACAAGAAAAATATTAACAACCGTTTTTGCTGACTGTGTGTGCCTATATCAAATTATTATCAAGTCAATTCGATCAGTATTACAGATGCGTCAATATTTGGCGTGGAAATTTTAAAGACAAACTTACTAAAGGTGCGACCACACTGCTACGTATACGCAGTGACGTGTCGCATGCGTCACGTTCTCTCACCGTTTCTTCATACCTTTTGTTGCCTAAATGCACCGTCAACGTCTTTTACGATCTGGTGTGGCCGGACCTTTAGCTTGTAAAAAGGACCACAGCAATTAATTTCATACAGGTAGACAGAGCCTAAGGTACAAAGACCTAAAAAGGCCACGTTTAGCATGATTGTGGGCGCATAAATAGGTCGGAAGGGGAATTAATTTATATTTGATATATAATAAAAAAACTGTTAAAATAATTGAAAGGATCAGTAGCGTATTTTATAAATAATCTGAAATTGCTTCTTTGTACAATGTAGGTTGATAAGCCTGGTATAAAATCTTTTAACTAAGGAAAAGAGTGACGATGAGGTTAAATAATACAAAAAAGAATGTTTAAAATTTATTTCATTTATTTAACATACTTAATGTCTTTTTAAAACCAACACATACAAAATACAATAAAACAACAAATAAAACTGGCTAAATACGGGTACAATTCAAAAAGTTGCACATTGTTAACTTATACGTACTTCGTTAACCTTGCACGACTTAAGCCACTGATACACTTGGGGACAAACGTCCTGCGACGTGTCGGCGACATGTCGAGCGAAGTCCGGCCACGTGACGCCACTAAACCGGACTTTGCTGGCGGTACTGTCGTGAGACGTTCGTCCCCAGTGTATCTCAAGCTTTACAAGTTCAGCTGTGCCACAGAAAATAATCAAACAATACGATTATTTAATGTATTGATTGAACAACAATTAAATACTTTTTTTTAAAGACTATGGGTATCCAAATGTCTAACTTTTTGAACTCCACCAACTCCATTAGGTACAAGATTTATGAGAATATTAAGAAACCCTTTTAAAATTCCTTGTGTAATACATTAAAAGTCGTAAACAAGATTATTTAAAAATTCAGAATAACTTATTTACTATACTCGAGAGCAAAGAAACTGCGTCACTTCTCATAGAAAGTTGTATGAAGTTATTTAATTTTGTTCATAATAAAACAGTTAAAAGTAATAAATTCTTAAGATTTTCGCCTACTCTGTATCATGAAAGAGTTAACATACTGCCAAATCTTAAATTCGTATCATAACATCCCTTTCACTCTCATATTGATGAATATTAGAGTAAGAGGAAAGGCACAATACGAACTTCGAATTAGAATTTCGGAGTATAACGCCAGGTCTCAACGGTGGGAATAAACCCGTGAGCGCAGACAGCATTTTGTTGGCTCTGCTGAAATCAAAGTAAATTCTCGGAATGCACGCTCTAGAATGGACGACCTGTTAACATACGACATGGTAGGCAATTTGTGTACTGTTCGTTTTTTAATTATTTACTAAACCCAATATATTACACACTCAAGTACAAGGAACCTTTAAGTATTTTACAATGATTATTATGGATTACATGACATTATTTAGGCCCTCAATGAATTTTAAATATTTTTCATGCCTATCAGAATAATTATCACGTTCAATTCGCCTTTCCTCTATAAACGCTTTTTCGTGACTTAATAACACATTGAAAAGCACACATGAATACATTATATTACCATCATAACGCACTATTTTCGCCTGTTTTTGATTTATATCATCTTGATTGCAATTCCTGCAAATGTCTTTTACTAAAGCACCATTTAACCTGACCACACCAAAATGCCCACGTATTAAAGACAACAATTCATGGACAATGAATCTACGGTGACACCAAAGAGTTTCATGGTCTTTGTAGAATCGGAGCATTTCATTATTCAATACCAATTCGTGAAAGAATATCTCTAACTTTCTGCAAACTAGCAAATAGTCCACAACGCAAACACAATTCTTAGTTGTGTAACAGAGCAATAAATTAATTAGATTTTCTTCGGTGTATGATATTAAATCATCTTCAGATGCCTGTACTGTTACATCTTTAGGAAAGTGCAACGCTAGAACATGTACAAAACTTTTGCGAAGATTCACATCTATTGCTGATTTACACGATTTCCAGTTATCATTTGAAATTCTAAAAATGTTACGAATACAGAATTGACGGTAGTGGAAACAACTGAAGTCTGAGATGTGTTTTGATGTCCATTGCTCGGAGAAATTGTATTCCTTTATGTACAATGAGACTAAGTCAAATCTCTTTTCTATGAGTTTGACAGTATTTAGGAGCCACATGCGATGATTCCAGCTGTGGTAGTTGTTTGGACTTTTATCTGCTGACAGTTGGCTAACGTGGAGTTCCTCACTGATCAATGCTTCAATATCTCTGCTTTGAAGATTTTCATCTAAAAAAATTACAATGTTGTGAGATGCTTATTATTAAAAAAAAATGTATTTTGATGGTAGTTTGGCATCTATAATTAATAAGCCTCGCCTCGCTGCCGGCGGCACCCTAGGTTAGGTTTTTATAGTGTTTTTATGTTTTGTATATTGTTTTATTACTTTTTATATAAATTTTGTAAAAACCTAACTTAAGGCAAAAAAAAATATACAGAATTATAATAATATTCATTTTTCATGTGTGGGTATGCAGTTTAATCTTTTTTTACATTACAAAACATTTAAAAACTGCTTCGTCACTGCATTAAAGTATCGGGTACTTCTTAAGTAAGTAAATGCTTAATTGTACAAATATAAAGAAACAGTCACAAATGACATTAAGAAAAAAAAGCATTAAATATATATTATGTACAAAGGCGAACTTATCCCTATAAGGGATCTCTATCAGTTAACCTTTGAATAGATGAGAGGAGCATTAAACAAGGGACTGACAAAGAGTGAGTTAAATTTCCAGATAGTGAAAGCCATACAGAGCGTACATCACTAAATGCAAAAAACAATTCATAAAATAAACTACTAAATATCATTACACACATGCTTACATACAAAATAAATACAATAAGAGTACACAAATATACAATATTTAAGGAGATGGTATGAGCCACATCTTCCTCAAGTCCTCCTTGAATGAGGCCACAGAGACAGACTGCCTGATGGAAGTCAGTGAATTCCACAGCCTTGCAGAGTGAACTGTGAAGGATTTGGAGTAAGTTTTGGAAGATGAAAAAGGACAGGCCAAAAGATTAGTATTCAACCATAGCTGATGCTGGCTACCAGCAGCCAAGTAGCTGAATCGCTCGAAAAGATACATAGGAGCAGAAGGATTAAAAAGAATGTTGAAGAGGATTCGACAGAATGTGGATGTTCCTACGATCTCTGACAGGTAACAACTTAAGCTGTGTGCGGAAGTGAGACACATGTTCATACTTTAGGAACCCATACGAACACATACATGTTAACCCGTCGAGCGTCCTGTGTGCATGGGTGTGCACAAAACGTTATGCGCCCTGTGCACACGGGACGCTCAACGGGTTAAAGGTGATTGCAGTCTATAACCCGTTAATATGTCTTATGTTGCTAACAGTGAATAATTATTTAAATTGATTATCATTAAATCTGTTAACGTAAATTCATACCTTTCAGAACAGATTCCAGTAGCCACCTCCTGTGGCCGAAGGCTTCATTACACTTTGGCTTTCTAGACAAAACTAATCTGGTAAAACGCAGTTCAGCTGTTCTGTCCAACATAGACCTGAGAATCAGTTCCCTCCGTTTGTTCCAAAAAGTACTTAGCTCAGGATTCAATAGAAGAGTCACATTCAAAAGCTGTGCCAGCCTCTCAGAGTTGACAGAAGACTTCGGAATCTTCCGCTTCGGTTTTACAAAGCATTTATCCATTAGTTCCGAGTAGCAATACATATAAACATGCTTCACGCACCAAGACTCCAGACCCAAACAGTTTTCCAAATGCAACACAGGCGATTTGTTCCGAAAATTGGAGTCCACAGGAACTATATCGAATGAAGATCTGAAATTAAAACGCATTATTTACAAATAAACACGTAATATTTATTGAAATCTTGCCAGTTTCAAGCGATAGTTACAAGTCAGCGTTCTTCGACAGGATATTATCGATGTCTTTGAGTATTTTCTCAACTAAAGCGAATTTGTCTTCGTCCATGTTTCTAGGTTATATCGAATCTGGTTTAATATTAACGATTACTTTGCCAATTCGCTCATTATCATTCAAAAAATGCAAATTAAATTTCAGAAAGCGCTAATGCTATTAAAACTGTTGGTAAATTCGACACACGTCAATCAAAATCACGACTCGAATCGAATTTGACAATCACCCTTAAGTGTTGCCATTTAATTGCAGAAATAATAAAAAAATTACCCAAACAAAAAGGAGAGCGAGATTTTCAAGTGCTTAAACATACTAGGTTTTTTTTTCATCGACAGGAAAGGTAAAGAAAATGTAGCCCTTATAACTGATCTGATCTACATGTAGAAAATCATTGAGAAGGAGGATGCAACCGTACAGAGCAAAATAAAATCGCGTCAGCGTTATTGTCTGCTGTTGGGAGGGCTTGTTAACGTTACCGAAATTGGCATTGTTCATTTTTTTTAAGCTGTGCTTTTAACACCTTTATTCGATAAAATGGACTATTTCAAGCAACTAATTTGAATATTACGCTTTTACGTAGCTTTGTTAATTAATAATAAATATTTTTTCGCTGTTTGATAATTCGTGAATTTAGACAGAATCCCAATCGCCTTCGTTCGGCTGGCTATAAAAAAAAACGGCTTTGTCTATGGTTTTGTAGATTTGACAGTGACACGTGACAGTTGCCGTAGCCAAACTTTTTTTTTCATTTTTGTGGCAAACATTCGATGCTGGATTCTGTCTAAAAACCCGGTCGTTCGGTCAAACTAAGGTTCAAAGTACTTTTACAAAAATATCTGCAATCATAAAGTATTTTTGAAATCGGACAAGATAAATCGGATCAATGATGGTTTTCCTCGAAATGGTTTTCGAATTGGAGCATACTAAAAAAAATGAACAATGCCAATTATATTAAGAGCAGCATAATGCTGAGTCGAATACCTTTTCGGCATCATCAACTCAGTATGTTTTTGTATTCGTTTAAGAGTCTGTGTATTTTTTGATGTCGAATAAAGTTATGTCTATGTCTATGTCTATGTCTATGTTACATAGTGGTAAAGTCATAAAAAATGCTCGGCACAAAATAAAAAAAATAACTATCCGTACAATAATTATTATGGTATCAAGGAATAGATTTGCCTAATTCAATCAATTGAAACTAGTTCTCACCATTAAAAGCCTACCAAATGACTTTTAATTACAAAAAACATAGCATAATATAATATCGAAAAACACACACTTGTGGTTGCTGCTGAGGCGAACGCCTCAGAACAATTAACTAAAGCATAGAACCCGGACTAAAATAAAAACTAATTATTATAGTGCGTTGCTTCTTATTCCAGTGCACTAAAACAATAAGTTAAAAAGAGACAAAGATGCTATTCACGAGACAGTCGTCTGTCTGTTCCGTACCAGGGTAACCTATACAAAGCGCTTTAAATTATACATGTATATATTTCGCTAGTGTAGGGAACAAACCGTCATTGATTAGTCTTCAATCGATATTTTTTATGGGTATCGGGACGGTCGTGGATATTAATACATATTAAACGGATATCATTATAATGAAAAAAATCTATTATGAAAATCGGCCAAGTGCGAGTCGGACTCGCGCACCGAGAATTCCGTTTCACCGTACAACAAAAACACATTTTTGTCCGTTCGTATTTGAATTGGTTGGTAACAAAACAACGGCAAAAAATCACGTTTGTTGTATGGGACCCGATAAATATTAATTTTATTTTGATTTAATTATCTATTTTTAAAGTGAATATGAAACTGAATATTTCAAGCGTCTACCTGTTGCCGCTATTGATATCGAACAAATATCGCAAAAAAAAACGTTTGTGGTATGGGAGCCCCCCTTAAATATTCATTTTATTGTTATATTCATATGTGTTTTATTCATAGTATTTTTTGCTATAGCGGCAACAGAAATACATCATCTGTGAAACTTTCAACTGTCGAGCTATCATGGCTCATGAACAACCTGTTGATAGACGGACAGCGAAGTCTTAGTAATAGAGTCCCGTTTTTACCTTTTGGATACGGAACCCTATAAAAGGAACATTTATGCATACCTATAGATTAGTAAAAACTTGCCAAGTCAAAAAAAAGTGAAATAGTAAAGTTATGGCCAAAGAAAGGGAACAATATGGAACAATAATGGAGTCGGAAAACTGAAAGAATTAAACATATTTAATTATATCTCTATATTTACATTTAATATCGATTGACAGTTTAGTCGATATCACAGGCACATCACTAAGATAACCTATACTGTTTTCATATTTTCTTTAAAATAATATGTAAATAGGGATATCTTTGACAAACAGGATTCAATAATGGTGTTATTTTATAGAACACACTCAATATATTTTAATGCGACCCTGAAGCTGATTAAAATCACTTAACGATGATAACTTATAAACGCATTATCATTTTGTTTTCTGGACGCATTAGATTTACATCCTGGCACTGCACAAGACATTTTCTAGTTTCACTAAGTAATTGGCTTTACCAATATTCGTTATTTAATCAATTTTTAACAATAATAAACAAAAAATTCTCCAACAGTTGTCCGTCATTCACGCATCCGAAGCACAATAAGCACATACAGACAAGTTAAGTTGACACTCAACACAAGTCATTGGGCTAAGAAATCTGACTCTTGAAATCGGCATCATATATCGGAACCAAGTGACGTAAAGGAACCAAGTTTGACGTTTGGACAGGTACGAAACAGAAAAATAAGAACAAACTGACAAGTTTGTTCTCTTTTTAACTTATCGTTTCAGTACACTGGAATAAGAAGCAACGCACTATAATAATTAGTTTTTATTTTAGTCCGGGTTCTATGCTTTAGTTATTGTTCTGAGGCGAACGCTCTTCAAAAAAGGACAATCCGAAATTCCCGGTTATAATTACAAATTTTATCGTAGCGACATCACTCAAAACTGGCATTTTTGTAATTTAAGTTTGTTAAAAATTTACCGATACCGTAAACACAAAAAAGTAATAACATGTGTGATTGCTGCATGGACCAAATTCCTTACCTTAATTTGGAGGGACGTATCAAAAAGAAAACACCGTTGAACATGCAAGTGTTGCCAACTGTTTTTAAATATGAAGGGAGCAGCAGGCAGTATTTCCAAGATCTCAAACGCTTTTTTTTAAACTGCTTATGCCTGTCACCTGTCACTGTCAATGTGTCTATGTCAATAAAATAGTTTACAAAATGAAAACGAAATCGGGGTGCGAGTCGGGTTACCTCCGCGTGTGATCAAGAGCTGCGGTTCGTTTTTGGATCCGTCCGAGGGGAAGTGCAGTGCTTGTTCCGGTGCACCCTGGGCACCGGTTAATGATTTCCTGGCGGTCTCCGAGGGATATCATTATCCGTTGGCTAAGAGCCCGACAGGGGGGGGGGGGGTCTTATGACCATGTTCTACCGTACAACGTTGCCGACATTTTTGTCACAAGATTTTTGAATACTGTATTTATTACCTTGACATTGGCGAAATCATCGCATGGTTCGATGGGGCCATATTAGAAAAGAAGAAGAAGAAGAAAACGAAATCATTTTGAAAAAAATAAATAGTTTGGTTTGTTAATATTTTTTTATGCAAATGAAAGTGCTGTTTGATGGGTACTTCTATTATCTTGTAATTGTCTTCTTTTAAAGAAGTATGCCTCGAAATTCAGTTCCGCCAAGATATTCTTCCAAACGCAGAAGATCAAGATCACGTTCCCGCGAGTACAATCGTAAACATCCGAAACTATCTCCTGAACCCAGTCCGTCTCAAACCAATGACGAAGAGTTCTCATTTGAACACTACAAGCGTAGTTTAAATAAGATAATTCAGTACAGCAGCGAAAGTAATACTGTAATAAACAGTTTGGACGACTTCTGGGTATTTCTTAAGAAATACGAAGCTACTCTCAAGAAAGCCGGAAAACCGATCCTTGAACAACAATCAGAAGACCATAGTGCCTTTTGTAAATCAAATTGTATTAATTTCAATACAAAATTAAAGTATGTGGACACAGCACATGATGGTAGGGAAAGAAGGAAGTTAGATAAGAAACTATTTGAAGCGTTTCTGATTGTTGTTTCTATTTATTTAGATTTTAAGAATAAGGAAAAGTTTGAAAAGCTTAAAAAGTTAAGACAAGCTCAAAGGGACTTGCCTGTAGCTAAGTATAGGTAAGTTATAACTAATTACACATTATTGCTCATTAAAATAATGACTATAATGTAATTCTGACAGAGTAGACAACAAAATGAATGGACAATCTAATAAAAACAATAATGAAGCCATTGCTTGTGGGTTGTGAGTTGCGAGTAAAGCATCCTATCATCATGGAGACCCTCTGGGTGGACATTCAGCCATGGACTTTCACCAGCTGATATGATGACACCTAGTAAATAATATAATATTATAAAGAGGAAAAATTTGATTGTTTGTTTGTTTGCATTGAATAGGCTCCGAAACTACTGGACCGATTTCAAAAATTCTTTTGCTGTTAGAAAGCTACATTATCACTGAGTGACTACTTTTTACCGAGGGAAAATACCCTTTCCTACGGGAAAATTAATTTATCGCGGGCGAAGCTGCGGACAGAAGGCTAGTAAATAATAAAGTTATACTTGGTTTTAGACTGACAGTAAATAGTAACAAATGGAAAATAAATTAAAATTATGCAAAATTGTTACCATTTTCTAGCCTCATGACAAAACTGAGGCAGGTATGAAGCACTAACATTACATACAATAGGTATACCATAGCTTGACTTAGAGTTATTATAGACCACTTGCTTCCTGACTCTCAAATGTTGTTTCTGGGTAGGTAGAGAGCAGTTGAAGTTTTGTTGCATACGGAGAGTTGATGTACAGTTATGTTGCAGTTGGAATGCAGTTTGCCTGCAGAAATCCCTCTGTGTATAGTGTATATACTTTTGAGAATATTTTATCAATCTCATGTAACCTCCTGTGTCTTTTTTACAGACAAGATATAGTATCTGCTGTGCAAAATGAAAGAGTTGTAGTGATAGCTGGTGATACGGGCTGTGGGAAGTCCACTCAGGTTCCTCAGTACCTTCATGATGCTGGCTTCCAAAGCATAGGTAATTTGATTGCTTAATTTCAATTCGTTTATTCTGAAATATTATCAGCTCTATGTGTAAGATTTGGAATGGGCTGGTGGCTGAGGTTCCACAGGGGTACCATAGTGCCGTTAGCTACCGTATCCAATCATTTATATTGATGTAATTGGTAGCTAACACATTTGGTAACAGTTTAGCAACATCTAGCCTGTATGGGATACAATGTAGTGGGTTAGCTCCCTTATTAGTGGCCTAATTTTATATTTTCTGTATTTCCAGCTTGCACACAGCCCAGAAGAATAGCCTGTATATCTCTATCCAAAAGAGTAGCATACGAAACATTAACTCAGTTCCAAAGCAAGGTTGGATACCAGATAAGATTTGAAAAGAGCAAGACGGCGGATACTAAGATATGCTTTATCACTGAAGGTTTAATATTAAGACAAGTAAGGATTGCAGTTATTAGCCAACTACTACAAGTCCCAGGTTTTTACACACCTATATTTTAAAATTACCCATAAAATTGTGAAGTATAGATACAATACAATACAATACAATAACTCTTTATTGAACACCACATATAACAACCAAAACAGAAAAAAGGTATAAGGAATCGCCCGCCAAGGGTTCCGTACAAATTCGCGAAGTTAATATAAAATGCAGTGTTAGCAGTGTTTCTTCCATGCTGGTCTGGGAGCAAAGAAAAAACATTGAATGTACCAATTGCTTCTCTACCCGCGCAGATAGAAAAGCCCATCGAGGGAATGGGCGAAAATCATAGGAATCGTATTATAGGCGATGAGGCTAGCAACCCATCACTATTTTGGTTCCATTATCCACCAATACGCCCACAATCTTGCTAAATATGGCCTGTAGGTACCTGTTACCTTAGGATCTGTCTACCCCGTAAGGGATAAAGACGTGATTTGTATGTGTGTTAGCAGAGCCCTGCTCCTAAGTAAAATGTACTTATGCAATGTGAGGTCAGATTTGTTGTATCACGGTTATAGAGATACAGCCTGGTCACAGATGGTCTGACAGACAGACGGACGGGCAACAAAGTCTTAGTAATAGTGTTCTGTTTTTTCCCTTTGGGTATGGAACCCTAAAAACTGAACTATTGATACATTCAACGAACAAAAAATTTACCTTGCTACTCTGCTACTCACGTGCAAGATAACTAAGCCTGTGTGAAATATATATGTTTTTCATACCCCAAACCCAGGGTACATGCATGTGTAACAGTTGTGTTCATTAAACTTTGATAATGATCCCGTAGAGGGATCGAAACGCGTCAGTGTTTGTGTGGTATAAGGGATAATTAAGTTTGTGGGATTTATGTGTTTTATTGGCAGCAGTGGAGGAGGGATTGCATGAAAAACATATATATTTTACACAGGCTTAGTTATCTTGCACGTGAGTAGTGGAGTAGCAAGGTAAATTTTTTGTTCGTTGAAATGGACCTCCGCAAAGTAACGCCTGATTCAATAAAATATTGATACATTTTCTTTACAGATGTCTTCAGAAAACCTGCCAAGTTACGACGTCATCATACTAGATGAGATACACGAGAGGCACTTGATGGGCGACTTCCTTTTAGGCGTCCTCAAATGCCTTATACACAGTCGGACGGACATAAAACTGGTGCTGATGTCAGCCACGATTAACATCAAGCTTTTCGAAGATTACTTCTCAGCGGAGTCAGCTGTTGTAATACAGGTGCTATTTTTTTTTATTATAAGAATAAGAATAAGAATAAGAATAAGAATAAGAATCATTTATTTGCCAGAATACACAATTATAACAATACACGATATTGACGTATTTCAAGTACAGTATTCAGTCGTGAGAGAACGACATGCAAATCTTAATTTTAATTAAATGTCAATTTCATTAAATATAAACAACAACAACAATACTAGGCACATGCAACATTACGACAATTATAATTATGATGGTATGTCCAATTCAAAGAAACAAATTGTATTAAGCACATTAATAGTCTAAAAATTCTTTAACGCTATAAAAACATTTTTCAAGTAGCCATGTAGTAATCTTGGATTTGAAGACATTACCCTGCAATGGTTTCAACTCCTCCGGCAGCTTGTTATACAAGACAATACACATGTAATAACAATTTTTCCTATATATGGCGGTACGACAGCGAGGTAAATATAAAAGTTCTCTGTACTGTGCTCTCTGTGTTCTAACAGAAACATCTACTCTCCTTTCGAATCTATCGGGGTGATTCTTTACAAAAACACAAGCTTTCCTGATGTACATGCATGCCAACGTCAAAACACTTAGCTTTTTAAAAATTGGTCGACAACTGTCCGTGAACCAAGCATTAGTAACTGCACGAATACATTTCTTCTGCAAGGAGAATGCCCTTCCAACGTCTGTAGAATTTCCCCATAACAATAACCCGTAATTAAGAACAGACGACACGTACCCGTGATAGGCTGTGATCGCTGCCTCCATAGATACTGTGTTTCTCAGTTTTCGCAATGCGAATACAAATCTATCCAACTTGGAGCATACAAAATTAACATGGCATTTCCAATTTAGGTGGCTATCAATATAAATACCCAAGAATTTAACATTGTCGGTCTCATTCAATGTGTAGTCATTAAAACACAAATTTAAATGCAAAGGATTATTTTGGTAAGAATTAAACTGTACATAAAATGTTTTAGATAAATTAATGTTTAGATTATTATTATTAGTCCAATGTTTTATGTCAATCAATGCTTTATTTATGTTCGTTTCATATGATGCTTTATTTTCTCCTTTGACCAATAACGTTGTGTCGTCCGCAAATAAGATGCACCTCTGTGACGTAGTTTCTGAAATATCGTTAATATATACTAAGAATAAGAGCGGTCCCAAATTACTGCCCTGGGGCACTCCTGTCCTATTTATCCGAAAATCGGACCTATACCTTTCTTTTATAACCTTTTTCCCCTTGGTGACAATTTTAGATATTTCAGTGCACTGTTTCCTATCAAACAAATAACTTCTGATCCATTCAAATGCCCTTCCTCTATTCTTAAGTAGCTGATCCTTTGTCCCTGTTTCATTGATTTCTTTTATATTTTTTCCATGGAACTTAATGAGCCCAATTGCTCCAGCCGTTTAAGAGTTTACCGCAACATATTTTTTTATTAATATGACATTTCACACATGACATTATAACATTTATTTTATTTACGTCATTTTTTTAATGCCTGTGTTTAATGATATTTGGTAGTTTATTTATGATTTTTTTGTTGTATTTTGAGATGTACACTCTATTGTTCACTATATGGATATTTTAAACTCACTCTTTGTCAGTCTCGCGCTTAATGCTCCTCTCATTTACTCAAAGGTTAACTGGTAGAGATCCCTTATAGGGATAAGTTCGCCTTTGTGCATATATTTAAGGTCTTTTTTTGTGATTTGTCTCTGCTTCTTTATATTTGTACAATATAGCATTTACCTACTTACATGTTTCGGGGCTTAAGTGTGCCTGTGGGACTATGCCAGCCTTATTAGTGGTGTCCTGGAATATAGTTTTCTGAATGTCACAAGTCCATGATGCTAGGATTAAAAAAAAAACGTTCAACTGCTCTTTTATCGACACCGGGCCCACGTGTATTGTTACGTTTCTAGAACCAATAATTCAATATAGTTGTTTCCTCTTCAGAGGTAAAACAGGAAAAACACTCCACACTTTAATATGTACCTACTTTCAAATGTTTATTTAGGTATTCTTAAGTGTATACTTTAATAGTTATTTATGTGGCTGGTGCACAATGAAAGGAAATAAAATTGTCAAATTAATTTTTTGTTCTTCGAAAGTTCGAAACAGTTGAAACATCTGACATTTATATTTTTTTCTTAAATTCATAGACAACAGACATAGATTTCGTTGTTTAAGGTGTTCGAAGTTTGAATGTAATTAGAGTATCGATATTGATACTCTAAAGCAAACATTATAATACAACAACAGATACATGTTTCTTAATGTAGGCCATTTGCTAATCGTTCCTGAACATATTGTAGGTAGGGAAGTTATGATATGGATGTCGATAAAGTAATTTAAAACTTGGAATATTTTGTATCGCAGGTGCCAGGGCGACTGTTCCCGATCGATTTGCAGTATAAGCCTATATTTATTGAAGATAAACCATCAAGGAACGACAGGCTAGACCCTCAGCCTTACGTTCAGATAATGCAACTTATCGACAACAAGTATCCAAGTAAGCGGAAGCACAAAGTACTAAGCGTTTTTTTGTTTGCTAAAAATCTGTATTTCAATACAGTAAGTAAACCCTCTAAAACAATCGATTTTGATAGGATTTCCAGCATAACTCGCCAGTAGACGCCTTTTCCTGACACTTTTTTTCTTTCCCGCTTATGGTGACTTTTGTAAACAGCCAAGTACCAAGTTCGTATAAAATTTAAATATTCAAACCGATTGTAAATTGTTATAAAAAACGTCTTGAGATATCAAGTATGATCCTTCAACATTCCGGCGGAGGTGATGAATCGGTTTGTTTACAAAGGCGTTAAAATGGTCTAGAATGGAGAATACCTACTAACATTTTATAATAGTTTTTTCCCTTTCAGGTAACGAGCGTGGCGATTTGTTGATTTTTATGTCGGGCGTTCAAGAAATTACCACTATATGCGAGGCGGCGCAGCAGTATAGCGAAAAAACGAAGAAATGGATTGTTATGCCCCTCCACAGCGGATTGTCCATAGCTGAGCAAGACAAAGTAACTATGACCTACCGAACAACGGCTGTGTACGGTGTATTACCGTACATTTTTCTGTTGAAGCTGCGACCTACTTTCAGCCCGCGCGATTACACTTAACAAATTAAATAAACAATACATACATACCGTCACGCCTCTTTCCCACAGGGGTAGGCAGAGACTACTTTATTCCGCTTGCTACGATCCTGAGATATTTCTTTCGCTTCATCCACAGTCATCAATCTCGTCATACATGCTCGTCGGTTTCGGGTACTCCTGACCTGACCTTTTTCCAAAACGTCTCCTATTTGGTCTCGGAACGTCCGTCTAGGCTTTCCCCTCCCAACGTAACCCTTCTCACTCCCCACATAGATCTGGTTAGTTAGTCTACTTTCATCCATCCGCTCTACATGCCCAAACCAACTAAGCATACTTTTTTCTATCCTAGTCACTATATCCTCTTTCACACCAGCACATTCCCTTATCACACTGTTCCTGATTCTATCTTTCAGTGATACACCTTCCATACTCCTTAACGCTCTCATTTCTACTGCATTTATTCTACGTTCCTGCTTCTTAAATAAATAATAAATATCTTAGGACAAATTAGACCAATTGACCCACCCCCAAACTAAGCAAAGCTTGTAGGTACTATGGGTACCAGGTAACCGATAAACATACTTATATAATGTAGATAAATGCATACATACATACATACACAGTGGCGGATTTACAAATTTTCAAGGTATAGGCTGAATTTTTACCGCCCTTGCAAAATCTGTTGCAGACTTCTTAAATTTTTTATTATGAGGTAAAAAAAAGGCCGTGCCCCAAATTTGCCGCCCCCAAAATCTGCCGCCCTAGGCTCGAGCCTTCTCAGCCTTATGGTAAATCCGCCACTGTACATACAACATCCATGACTCGGCACAAACATTCGTATTCATCATACAACTGTCTGCCCCTACAGGGATTCGAACCCAGGACGTCTAGCTTCATAGTCAGGGTCACTAACCACTAGGCTATCCGGTCGTCTTGTTATATCAAGCAACATTGAAACAGAGCGCACAACTAACTCGTGTGCGATACACATCAAGTGAAAGAATCGCGAACCGCTGACTATTTTAATGTAAACTTTCAAACAACATAACTACTTACTTCCATGCTGGTCTGGGAGTAAAGGTAAAACATAGAATGTACCAGTTGCTTCTCGTCCCGCGGAGATGGTAAAAGCCCATCGAGGCAATGGGCGAAATTCTTAGGAATCATGTTATAGGCGATGCGGCTAGTAACCCATCACTATTTTGATTCCTTTTTCCACCTATACGCCTATAATCATGCTAAACGTGGCCTTTACCTTTTGTTACCTTAAGCTCTGTCTACCCCGTAAGGGATATAGACGTGATTTGTGTGTTACATAACTCATTGAACTACAAGGTTCTTTCTTCGCACTCCAACTAACTATAACTACAAAGAAGTGTAGAAGTCTAACTGGCTCCTACATTTAATGGTCCTTCGAACCGGCTCATACAGGCTGATTAAAAACTAATAGCGTCTTCTCCAACCTCGACATTGGCGGAATCCTCGATAGCATAGCTCGGAAGTTTCGCGGCAAAACAAAACGCTGTCGCTATCTTGCTAGTGTTAGAAACATTTTTCTATCGATACCGATTATTATTGTATAAAAAAAACTATACTGTGTTTTATTAACTAACTAGCTTCTGCCCCCGAGTTCGTCCGCGTAGAATTAGACTTAAAAACTGATGTTGACGTATATTCTGCAATAATTATTTACGTTGCGACTCAAGGCAGCTACGACCTTCGACATGTTTATCGATACCCCGCGGGAACTATGTAATTTTCCGGGATAAAAAGTAGCCTATGTTTTAATCTAGGGTACTGTAGGAACTTGAGTTTGTTTGTACAAAGATTTGTACAAACAAACCAGCGTGCTGGCAGGTAATCCGATTATGTGTAATTTAAGTTTAAGTAATTACGCGCTGCGTGAAATCCCTGTATCTTCTCGCGCTTAAATCCAGGAGTTTCCTATTAAGTTAGTGTAGATCTGGCTACAGCCCTCACAGTACCAGCTAAGTCCGTTCCAAACTTGATCCAAATCCGTCCAGTCGTTTTAGTGTGAAGGAGGAACAAACATACACACTCACATCCTCACAAACTTTCGCCAAATAAACGTCTTGCCAAATGAAAGATGCCACCTATAGTGTAGTTTGCATGCATAATTCACTGTAATTTAAACTGTTTGTTACAAACTTAAGGTATATTTTCCATAAATGTTCATATCTTTATGATCAGCCTGACTGCGTCGATGCCTTTGACGATTTGTGCTTCCTAATATTTTTACCTCATTGAATGTTCCTAATTTATTGAAAAGTCGCTGCTTATATTTATGACGAATTGCGTGTTCCTATGTTATTAACCTTATATAGTGTAATGCATATATTGAAATTTAATGCTGCTCCGAAATATTTGACGATATATCTGATGGCTAGGTACTGTAAAGACTCCTTCTTTACTCTTTATCGAATTCGAATCTTAAATATAAAAATTAAAAATAAACTAGAATTCGAAGCAAGAGAAAAGTCAGAGTCTGCTTAGGGCTTCCATTGGAAGCAGATGTATTGATTTTATGAGCTAAAAGGATAAATGAAATACTGAACTTATATTCAAAGTTTAATTAAATAAAATTGTGAGCCATCTGAGCTACATCATCCCGTCGTAGAGTCTGCCTCCTCAGGGCTCTTACAGTACCTACTCTGTATTACGCGCCTTTTGCAGGTGTTCGACTACCCCCCAGAAGGTGTCAGGAAGTGCATCGTGTCCACCAATATAGCTGAAACATCTGTTACCATCGACGGTATAAGATTCGTGGTTGACTCGGGAAAGGTGAGTGCCATTTTATTGACCAACAATTTATCATGTTATCTCACTCACTTATGGGTTTGATACTTGAAGCGGCCGAGTAAGGGAGACAGCAAGACTAGCCCGAATTGCATTCTAAGGGCTTAGGGACTGTAATTGTTGTGTTCTATCTAGGATATAGTTATTCCCTTTTCCACCTATACGCCCACAATCATGCTTAACGTGTCCTTTAAGTCTTGTTACCTTAAGCTCTGTCTAACCCGTGAGGGATAATGACGCGAATTATGTATGTATGTAGGTATGTGTGTTGGATATAGTTAAGCGAAAAATTCAATCTCGAATTTGAACCTAATTTAAGTGAAAGATCGTCTTTGCTTTCGTAAGTTCCCTAAAAGTGGAAAAGATTTAAGTAATAATTAGTAGGTACAAGAAAAAAAGAAAAGTGTGTTCTATGTTTGAAGTCTGTTCCATGAGATTAATGCATTACCTAGGTTTATTTTTTATTTTTTTCATAATGTATGTGCATAATAAAAGGATTAATAAAGAAAGGCACTGTTCCGTCGTCTAACACCGGATACAATACATTTTTCTCAAAAATGACCGGTAAAGTCGTCATTGTTAACTACATATCAGAACAGGAAGTTAATTGTTGCCGGTCAGTCCAAAATAAAAAAAAAAACATTACTGTCGCGCTAAACTCTCCAGTAACGTTGCATACAAATTTCATTACTGTCTAGTTATTAACTTTTAAAAAAATGCAAATCACCATTATAAAATAAAGGCACAAGACTTAAAACACTAAATTTAAAAAAAAAAGCTAATACGACAACGTGTTTATCTGTGTCTGAAATAGCTTTAGGTGTTCTGGGTAGAAAAATACTCTCTTCAAATGCCATTGATAGAAAAAGGCGGCAAAGCAAAACTATTTTCACTATTTTGTTTTCATTTATTTTTGTTCTCGTTTATTTTCGATTTTTGAGAAAAGCACTATACTTGCCTCGGCCAGAATAGCATTGCTGGCTTCGTATTATTAAACGGACTCGCAAGCTCGTCCGTTCAAACCAATACTCAGCCAGCAATTGCCTACTTCCTGGCCTAGACAGTAATGTACTATTATCAATCTATCTAATACCATTTAACGAGCATTCTTGTATATATGTCTTGTTACCCCGATATACCCCGTAAAGGACCTATATTTAAGGATATAGACTTGATTTGTGTATATATAATCCGAAACTCGGAAACGGCTCCAACGAAATTCATGAAATTAAGTATTTTTGTGTACCTAGGTGAAGGAAATGAGCTACGATTCGACGACAAAAATGCAGCGCCTGAAAGAGTTCTGGATATCACAAGCTAGCGCGGACCAGAGGAAGGGCAGAGCCGGGCGAACTGGTGAGTTAATAAAACTAAGTAATGAAAAGAGAAGAACTTTAGTAAATTTGTAGCGTGACCAGTTGTCGAATCCAATCATTTCACCAACCAACATTTGGCAAACGCATCATTTGGAATATGACCATTTGGCAAACTTTAATTGTCTATGCAGACGTAAACTTCAAAACAAATAGAAAAGTAATTGCGCGGATTAAGTTAGCTTAAGTTAGTTTTAACTTAATTAGTAATGTGTTTTCTTCCATGCTGGTCTGGGAGTAAAGAAAAAACATTAAATTTACCAGTTGTTTCTCTTCCCGCGCAGATGGTAAAAGCCCATCGAGGGAATGGGCGAAAGTCTTAGGAATCATGTTATAGGCGATGCGGCTAGCAACCCATCACTATTTTGATTTCCCATTCCACCTATACGCCTTTAATCATGCTAAAAGTGACCTTAAGGTTTTGCTACCTTAGCCTCTATCTACCCCGTAAGGGATAAAGACGTAATATATGTATGTATGTGTGTGTGTATATCGACAAAGTCTACAATTTTGGGACAGGATTGCGATTACTAAACCTGAAGTCAACAAGAGATATGTTGACCTTGAGTTTACAGAATCGCTAAATAAACACGCCTATTGAATACCTATAATGTTTAATAATAACACAACTCATAAAATCTCAAATTGCATTAAAATTTCGTGCATACAGTAAGAAACTAACTTAAAATATCATTAATAAATACATGATTTTCGAGTAAAATATGGAATATAAATTTCCTAACAGTGCCAAAGTGCCCATATGAATAATATTCCCCTTGTCACCACATGGCGTTGATCAGATTAAAAATGGCGTACGCTTCGTGACACAACTGAAACAAAAAAATGGTTACACGTGAAGTGAACAACAATTTGTTTTCGCATGATACAGGGTGACAAAAAAGTCACCTGATGGTAAGTGAAAACTCGCAACATCAAAGCATTGCCAATGTGACATTTTTTAATTCATTTTATTTTTTATAATAATCGATATTATTAAATTTATATAAACACGAGCTTATGCCCGCGACTTCGTCCGCGTAGATATATCCCGTTTTTTTCCTTATCCCGTGGGAATTTCCAAAAATCCTGAAATTAGTTTCTTAGTTTTGTAATCACCTACTTTTGTATCAAATTTGAAGAGTCTAGTTATTATAGTTACTGAGATAGCGTCACTCGGAATCGAATATATAATTCCCGTTTTTTCTTATCCCGTGGGAATTTCCAAAAATCCTTCCTTAGTGGATGCCTACATTGTATAAGGTATCTATGTGCAAAATTTCAAGTCTCTAAGTCCAGTGGTTTGGGCTGTGCTATCCCGCGGGAACTATGCAATTTTCCGGGATAAAAACTATCCTATGTCCTTTCCCGGGACTCAAACTATCTGTATACCAAATTTCAACTAACTCGGCCCAGCGGTTTAAGCGTGAAAAGGTAACAGACAGACAGAGTTACTTTCGCACTTATAATATTAGTAAGGATTAGTAAGGATATTGCAGTGATCAGGCAGAAAAATGCTTTTGAACATTTTCTGGTGTTATAAAAACGATATGTCGTCAATTGAAAAATCACTATGTACTGAATTGGATTGCCCATGTTAACACTGTTAGTTGATTCATCTATGTTGACGTTTTGTTTACTCACCCCAGCAAACGCATCTAGGCACACGGTGCGGAATATGGTGCGTATAGAGATGGGCCGGATTGCTATAGTAAGCATTATTATCAGTTTGCTTCTGGAGCTTTTGTCGAAGTGTAATTCCCAACCGCTCCCATATATAGCTAATCGTAGGGCTTCACCCTGTAGTTAATGTAAAATGTTTAGATCCTAGAAGTAGATGCCACAGTAGTGACGAAATATTTTTTGGAAGTCTGTCAAATCTAGTCAAACCTATTGTGTTTTTAGGACTACGTACCTCTAAAAAGAAATGGGAACCCTTATAAGATAACTTCGTTGTCTGTCCGTCCGTCCGTCCGTCCGTCCGTCCGTCCGTCCGTCCGTCCGTCCGTCCGTCTGTCTGTCTGTCTGTCTGTCTGTCTGTCTGTCTGTCTGTCTGTCTGTCTGTCTGTCTGTCTGTCTGTCTGTCTGTCTGTCTGTCTGTCTGTCTGTCTGTCTGTGCGTCAAGAGCCTTTTTCTCAGGAACGTGTAGAGATATAACATTGAAATTAAAACCAAATACTGAGGTGTGGAGTCACTTTGAGCTGTGAAAAAATTAACTCTATGAGCCAACTTAATCAAAAGATACAATCATTAGAAAAAAGATGTTTCCATAAAAATTGCCGACTCGAGAAACCTATGGAATATTTCCAGTTGTCTTAGAAATTTAAGATATTGGTAACGAAAGTAGGTCTTACAGCTCAACTAATGAAATGAATCTAAAAATGTACTGTGATATCTGTGTCTACGTAAAAACCAATATAAAATGACCTCACACTGCATACATTTTGCTAAAGAGCAGGGCTCAGCTGGCACTGGATTTTATAATAACTTGGCTAATTTGTACGGAAACGTCAGTCCGCGAGTCCGACTCGCACTTGGCTGTTTTTTATTGCTTTGATTACCTTTTCCATTAGCAAATCGCTGTAGTAGCAAGGGACGTAACAGAGCAAAGAAGCTGTCAGAATAAATGCCATGTACTCCATACATAGCTCGCGTCGTTTAAAACTCTAAAAAGAGAAAAAAAACTGTATTAAAACATTCAACCTTATAGCGGGTACAGACTCACGCGAGAAGTCTTGCCGAGAAATTACGCGAGAACCGAGAAGGCATATAAACTCATGCGACTTTCTCATAGAAACCCCGAGAAGCCCTTTGAAGCGGGCAAGAATACCGACACCGATCGGAGAACAGGCGAGCGCGAGAACGAGACGGCGAGAAAGCGATCACATTCACGTTTCTCGGGTGTTCTCGGAGGTTCTCGGCGTGAGTTTGGAGACGCTATTAAACATCTGTGCTTTCTAAGTATTACATGAATACCCTAATCTGTATTTATAAAAGAAAGTCGTGTTAGTTACACTATTTATAACTCGAGAACGGCTGAACCGATTTGGCTGAAAATTGGTAGGGAGGTAGTTTAGAACCAGGAGACGGATATAGGATACTTTTATCCCGATTTTCCCGCGGGATTGAAAAATCCCGAAATGTTGTACCAATAAAGCTACATTACATTTGGCACCTACATATTATTCCTTGATTCGTGTAAAGGCGCACTACAAAGGAATTTTTCAAATTTCCCACGGGATGAAAACACAAGGTAAATAATTAAGACTATAATTAGTAGATAATATTCCTAGAGGATCTGTAGGTGCGCTAAGAAGGGATTTTCCGAATTTCCCACGAGATAGGCAATAAAAACCTTATAATTAGAGACATGAGTGGATGTATGGGGTGTGTCGTCACTCTGACGTTATGTGCGCGGACGAAGTCGCGGGGAAAAGCTAGTATTATAAATATAACGAAGTAATTTGTTGTTGTCGAGCCTTATGTATGTATGTAGCTTCCAAGTTGGTCTGGGAGCAAAGGAAAAACAGAATGGACCAGCTGCTTCACTTCCCGCGCATGGTTAAAGTCCGTCCAGGGATGGGCGAAAATCTTAGGAATCTGTTATAGGAGATGCGGCTAGCAACCCATCACTATTATGAGTCCCCTTTCCACCTATATGCCCACAATCATGGTGAACGTGGCCTTTACGTCTTGTCACCTTAGGCTCTGTCTACCCCGTAAGGGATTGAAAAGTGATTTACGTATAAAAAGTATACTTACATCTAAGACTTGATATAAGGTTATGGGTATCATGATCGCAGACGCTTTCAGACTAAGTTCATATAAAACTTTAAACACGTCATTTATTAATTGTACGTAACTGAAAAAAAAAAATCGAACAAAATTACAGATTCATCCAATAAAAATTACATCCCTACTTCCTTACTAATATTATGAATGCGAAAGTCACTATCTGCCTGTCTGTCAAAACCAAAATCAAAATTTTGTTTTTGCAAATTGGCCGCCAAGGGCTTTCACATGTATTTTTTGAAACTACCAGCGCATTCGGAAAGACCATCATTGCCAAGAAGAATGCGCCGCAAGAAACTTGGCAGAAAGTCATTTTTTCAAAATAAATTCTACTTAAATTAAATACACGTGTTACGCTTTCACGCCTAAACCACTGAACCGATTCTAGTAAAATTTGGTACAGAGATAGTTTTAGTCCCGGGGAACGACATAGAATAGTTTTATCCTAGAAAATTGTATAGTTCCCGCGGGATAGTGATAAGCAAGTTCTGCGCAGACGGAGTCATGGACAATCGCTATATCGCTTATGCTAGCCCACTTCTGTGTATGTCTGTTATTCTGCATGTGAGTTATACTCTTTCACGCTATTGCGGGTTCACAGATGAGGATGAAATTTGGCTCACAGATCACCTAGATTAACACATGGGATTTTTATCCCAAAAATAGCGTAGTTCTCGCGGAATAGGGAATATTCATGATTTTTTCATGGCTTTCCATAGAAGCTCATTTATGTAATAAACAATCCCACCAAAAACATTCTGTAAAAAAACTAGCCAAGCCTCGATGGAGCTGCTTGTTTATCTCTAAAAAGTAATGAAATCTAGACAAAGTCGTTCCAAATCTAAGGTTGCTTACTGCGATTTATTTATTATTATAGTTAATGTTGTGTGACTTGGCCGTTGAAGGGTACACAAGGGTACAAAACCAGGTGCTCCATGACACCATTGCACCAATCTGTCGCCAGAACCGCTACCCATTGACGATGGAAAATGAACCTGGTTTTGTACCCTTGTCTACCCAACCTTACAAATACAAACAATACAATACAAATACTCTTTATTGAACACCACAAATCAGTACAAAACAATACAGAAACAAAGAACAATGTAGACAATAGGCGGTCTTATCGCTTAATAGCGATCTCTTCCAGACAACCAAAAAGCTAAATAAGTTGGAGACAGTTTAAGTAGGTGGCGGAAACAAATAGACAGGATAAACGCAGGGATAATAAAAACAACAGTACCAACATAAATATAATACATAGCTAAATAAATAAAATAAAATACCTTGTGTAGGTACTCCATTGATTCATGATTATATATATTGTGTTACTTTAAAATGATGTATCTTTTTAAAGTAATATCTAAAGCGATATGAAAAAACTATTCTTTGACAGATTAATTAGGAATCCAAACATAACAGGTACTTACATGTATAAGTCCTGCAACTTTTGTATGAGAGCAGACAGCTTTTCGAAGACCACCTTTTCGTTGTACGGTGTCATATTAAAAATGTTACTGAATTCCTTTGCCATCAACTCTAGCTGAGCGCAAGTGTTTAGAATAAAAATGGGTCCCAACGGACAAAAGCCAATGTACATTCCAATAGCGTAAACCCCATAGAATATGTGCGTTGAAAAAATGATGCAGAAAATGTCTGGTCTATACTTGATTCTTTCTATGGCATCGGGAAAGGAACAGTCGTACCAGGGGACTAATCTGAAGTCGTCGATATAGAGCGAGTACAGGGTAAGAACCAGAGACTTGATCGGGAACAGAGCGCAGTTCAAAACACAGGAGAAACACCACACTTTGGCGACCCATCGAGCTCTATAAGCATATTCTGTTACCACAGCCTTGTCGTCCTCTCGCAAAGATTCAGCCGCGTCAAAGTTCTCCTGGTTTATTCGTATTAAAGTGTTCATAGCATCTCTGAACTTAATAACAACGCCGTATTGGAACGTTACGACCACCCATATTACAAGAAATATACCGTTTGTGCATGTCTTTGAGAAGTCGTCTCCTTTTAGGTCAACAGCTATTAGACTGTACAAAAAGCTGACGAAGGATAGTGTGAACATTCCGTGCATTAAGCCCGCCTGCCAAGCCCACGTCCAGTCTTTGGGGATAGCTGGGTGGGCACGATTTAGTCTAAGACAGGTGACAGGTATCTTATACACTTCATCGAATTTTAAAACGACCATTTTTAATTCTGCCTCAATCTAAGTTGTTTGTGTGAAGACTGAACAACTTCTGTCTCATATTGCTCCTACAATAGAATTTAGATAAGTACTTCACTTATTTTTATTAGTTGTATGTATTATGTCCCATAATCAACAAAATTGAGCCTTTGACTTGGAACAATCATTGGATTAATATTTTATATTAATTCAAATCGCTTTGAGTAAATCAAAATAATTATTTTCACCTTTAACAGGCTAACTACACACAGTGTTAGGAGTAAAATTTTACTCTGCCGTCCAATGACAGCACAGTACAGTGTTAATGCACAAAGTTTGATATTTTATGCTGGTTAGTTTCGGCTATTAATCGTGTCCCTAGTATCATATTATCAAATGATTTGAGTTTTACTTGATTTTTCATGTTTACTTTTACGGTTTTACCGATAGAAGTTAAATTCCTAAACGACACTGAAGATTAGAACACATGGAAAAATCCTTTTAAAAACAAATTATTATTGTATTGTTTGTAATGGTGTCGTACAGACACGTCATCCAAACAGATGACGCTTGGCGACAAAAATTCGCATAGTAACAAGGTCACGTGACGGCTAGAAGGCTTACTTACCTGCTATAGGTGGTGTAACGGTATAGCACGCGTTACGGAATGACGTGGATCCGGGTTTGATTCCCGGCCATAGCTTTACTTTTCGGATTTTTCTGTGTGTTCTAATTTTTAGTGTTGTTTAGAAAATTTATTTAATTCATATTGAAAATGTCTAAATTGAAATAAAATAGTAAAGTAACTATGTTTACTCAACCCCAAGTCTGCTGGCCACCGCCAGCAAACTATAAATGGCTATTATGAGTACATATATATATCTACCCAATTTCAAGGTAATTTTGATCACTAGAATGGGTGAAATTTGACTTGGACTTGCGCTTTAACTTGAAATTTATGTTTGTATTTCAAGTTAAAGCGCGTGCAAAGCCAGCGAAAAGTTGTGTTTGCTGTTATTGACAGCCATTTGACAATACAGTCCTCATATAATTATGTAGTCCTTTTTGGTCTACCATTCAGTCCCATTAAATTCAGTTTAGTCCTATTGGTAGGAATAAACGGATAGAGAATTCAGTTTAGTCCTATTGGTAGGAATTAACGGACAGAAAATACAGTTTAGTCCTACTGATAGGAATTAATGGACAGAAAATTCAGTTTAGTCCTATTGGTAGGAATAAAGGGGCAGAAAATTCTCGGGGTGGTGCAAAATTAATATAACCTAAACCTACCTAGCAGAAGTATTATTTTTTTCTGTACAGATTATTACGCCCGTTTAGTCCTATTAAAATTCGTGCCAGAAGTAGTAGAACTGTACTACTATGGATTATTTCGTCCTTTAAGTCCTATTATTAGTAGGTTTGAACGGTAGACCAAAACAGACTAAGCGCTCCCAAATAATATAAAAGCTTGTAAAAATAGGAACAGTGTCCCTTTAGAGATTTTTGTATCGTCTATTTGCTAACTAAGCCTTGGGGTAAAGGAATAAGTTCCACACTGATTAAAGTGGCAAACTATGTATTCAAAGAATCGTCTAGAATAAATAGTCTTAATGCAGTCAGTGCAGGCAGCCGCAGTTATGTAAAGTCACCCAAGTAAGTGCTTTACCATTTTTAAAACAGTTACATCAGAAAAAAAATACATGAATGTCAAATGGCTTGCTAGTGAAAATAGTTTCATCATCATCATCGTCATCAGCCTGAAGACGTCCACTGTTGAACAAAGGCCCTTAGCACACCATAATGAACGACAACTCGCCACCTGCATCCACCGGTTTCCCGCAATTTTCACGATGTCGTCGGTCCACCTAGTGGGAGGCTGCCGATACTGCGTCTTCCGGTTCGTGGTCGCCACTCGAGAACTTGTCTCCCCCAACCGTTGCCTGTTCTACGAGCGAAGTGGCCTGCCCATTGCCACTCCAATGTACATACTCTTCGAGCTATGTCGGTGACTCGAGTTCTTCCGGATTCGAATTCGGAATAGTCTACTAGTCTAGTCTAATTTCACAAGGCGTACAAATGACATTGAACCCTAAGGTAGTAAGAGTTTCTTGGTCGACTATGAGTACCAACTTCAAGCGTACAATCTATACATATAATAAAATCGTTGAGACCAAAAAATCTGTACATTGAAGATTTAAAAAAAAAACCGACCAGGGTGACTTAAAATCGGTAACTAAACATATTAAAACCATTTTTAAAATTTTTGTTTGTTTGTTTGTTTGTTTGTTTGACTGAGCATCACGTAAAAACTACTGAACGGATATTAATGAAATGTTCACAAATCGATTCCAATAAATTCAGAATAGGATATAGGCTACAGAAATTGTGGAAATTTTTGGAAAAAAGGGGTGAAAAGGGGGGTTAAAGTTTGTATGAAAAAAGAAAATTAGATTGTTCTAGAATCATGAAACTCAGAATAAATACTTAATAATAAAAATAAAGAAATACCTGTTTTAGCATTTTTTTTAAATCTCATCCAGAGGCGCAAAAAAGAGGGTTTTGTGTTTAAAATTAATTAACTTCATACACCTATACAATAAAAACCAATGAAGCGTAACCTTTTGAAATTGCTAAATAATACTTCCAATTTAATACAGGTAAATATAATTTCTCAGTTTTCTTGAAATTTGATTTTTGAGGTGATTACGCACAAAATAGCGGAACTCAAGAAAATCAGCTTCCTCGGTATAAGTAGTTGGTAATAGTTACAAACAAAATAATACTACGAAGAAAATAGATAGATACAAATGTACATAAGACATAATAGCCGGAAAAGCGTGTCAATTTTGAAAAAACATTAATATAATAATTACATGCTGTACAGGCATTTTTTCAACGAAGAGATTTTTGTCGATCCTAAATCAACCTAAATTGGCGTCCTAAATTGTGTTCTTTACCTAACACCTAAAGTTCAATATGCAATACCGTTACTTTTGTTTTTATTTATTGCGCCATTATTAACAACGTGTTCGGTTTTTGAACGCACTCTTATTTGAAAACCTGATATTAATATGAGGGCGGCGTGAAACGCTTGGCTGTATGTTCTTGGTACCTTTGCCTATAAAAAGCAAAATCAAAGGGCGCGTTTACGCCTGCGCTACGAACATGACAGAATTTTATTGTGAAAAGTTGGTGCTTTTAGTATAAATCTGACAGCGAGCGAACCTAAACTGAATCGCATTAAGACATCATGGCAACTATGGCAAGGCCCCTGTAGGTAATTTATTTGTAGAATGATAATAAGTGTTAATAATCTGTAATTACGTACCTACTTAAACCAAGAAAATAAATTAAAAAAGCTTCCGCTAGAAAAAATTGAGTCGCAAAATATTAATTAAAACGGATTAGTAAATGAATTGTTAGTTGTAAGGTAAAAACAGGTAAACATTTATGTATTATTTGGTTAGAATAGATTTAATTTTTTAAATTAATCAGGGTACAAATATCGTTAAAGTGAGCGCAGTATTCGCCAATAAGCGTCATAGTTTGGCGAAATTAATAGTGATGTAATTAAAACTGTAACTTAGCTTTTTTGAATAAAGAAACTATAAACAAAACTATAAATAAAACTATTTGTAAAATAAAGTATAAATAAATGTGATGAGTCATTAACCAGTTTGCACTTGATTTTTTTTCAAGATTCCGTGTCGCAAATTATTATTTTCATGACGTAATTCTAAAAGTATAGTTTCGTACATACTTTCAGTGGTTCATGTGACGAAGTTAATAGTCATAATAATAATAATTTTGATATCGAGAAAAGCCGTAAGTATCACAAAAACACACGCGGACGAAGTCGCGGGCAACAGCTAGTTATAATTATAAAGCTTATTAGAAAATAAAATAATAATAAGTAATTTAGTAAAAGCCTGTGTCTTATTGCATAATTTTTCAATTATATTCAATTGAGGCTCGTTTATGTGTGGGAAACATGACTTATGATTTATTTTTTAACTAGAGTTTTCCTGCGACTTCGTCTACGCAGATCTTGGTCTGTGGTTTGTGTCAATTTCATCACAATCCTTTCTTTCATTTACGCGTAATAACAAGCAATAAAAATAGTATATATATAGTATTTATGTATGTAAACTCTTAATTGTGCAAAATAAACTTAAAACAAAATACAATTGATAAACATTAAGAGCCACAATACATAACTTTACCGAATATAATACATAAGCTCATAAAACCTACCAGGCAATAAACTAAAGTATACAACCTATAATATACAATACAATACAATACAATTACTCTTTATTGAACACCTCAAAACAATACAGAAACAATGAATAAGGTAGACAATAGGCGGTCTTATCGCTTAATAGCCATCTCTGCCAGACAACCAATAAAAGAAAAAAATAAGTCTGAGACAGTTTAAGTAGGTGGCGGAAACAAATATACAGGAGAAACGCAAGGATAATAAAAACAACAATTCTAACATAAAAATAATATATAGCTAAGTAAATAAAATAATAGATGCATAGTAAATAAATAAATAAATAATAATTATTATATTTATTTAACAAGACCATATACAAAAAAAGGATACGAGTATATCAATAAAATAAATAAAGAGCGCAAAACAAAGTAATATTTACACTTAACTTAAGAAGATGGTGCGAGCCACCATCCTCTTCAAACCTCTCATCTCATCACCCCTCATTTGTTGTTTTATAGTAAGTAAGTAGTATAGTAATAGGATAGATATATTATTAGGATGCTGGCATTATATATTTAGGTATATAGGTATGTTTTCTGGAAATAATTTCTAAATAATCTGTTGTATAGCATGAATAAATTTATTAAAACATTTTCACAAATATTTGAATGACAATGTTTAACGATATGCGGTGCATGTGCGATATAGTAAGTAACTAGGTAAGTAAATAAAGACTTCCTGGTCTCCAAAAGGGCCTCTTAATTAATGTCATTGCAGTTTTATTTTAGGTACATTCAAGAGCATAAGTATATGTACCTACGTTACCAAGACGTTGAAAACATCGAGATACATCTTTATGCCACAAACAATAAGGTCGGTTCGGTGACACATATATTTGACATGATGGCTGTATCGATATTTATGCTCTCGACTGTACATTGTTTAAGTGGTTACTTTAAAGTGAATTAATATTAGGGCGTGAAAAATGCCGTATATTTATTTAATCCAACATAGCGTGCATCATATTAAAAATAACATAAGCTTCTTTACACACCTGAAACAATAAATAATGTGTTAATAAATTAACTCAAAAGTGTAATAAAGGTGCGACCACACCGGTGCGTAAACGACATTGACGGTGCGTTTACGGAACAAAATGTATGAAGAAACGGTGAGAAAACGTGACGCTTACGACACGTCGCGGTGTGGTCGGACCTCAATAGTGTAGCTTAATCTCTGACGCATGCTTGGTTGCAGTCGCAATGGCCATCTCTTTCTGTCTAACAGTGTAAGATGGCGGCATGTGGCTTCTATTTTGGCTGTCGTTTTGATTATGTTGCTGATGACAGTTAGTAATGTTCAGCTCATAATAATGTCGGTCTTCGACTTCGATCGGTTCTAGCTGATAGACATAGCCACTTACCCGTCAATTTTGTTAAAAAATAAGATATAGCGAAAACGTTTATTTAGAAGAAATAGAGAGGCTTGCATGATGTTTTAGTGGTCGAAGGAACACTGCGAATACGCACCTACTTGGTGCCCCAGTTTCTACATGTAGTATGCCTTTAAACGGATTTTGATGCGGTTTTCATCTATAAATATAATGAAATGATCCAAGAGGAAGGTTTTATTTATACTTAAGTATCTAATATATAAAAGCGAAAAACAAGGACAGGATAAAACAACGAGATGGCGCTCTACAGCACCATTTTAACACGTTTCTCTCAAACAACGCATTATTTGTCTGGAATTTTAAAGCAAGCACGCCATCGCTGTTCAGGGCTGTTGTCGACAAAGAGCTTATTGCTATGATGATAGCCAACCTCATGCAGATGGTACCGAAAGAAGTAGATAAACTTACGTCAGAGAAGCTCTCTAGGCAGACAGTGCGGAACACCGTCTTTATGGACTGGGGTCTCGAGGCTCGCGTCAACATGATGTGGATCATCACTCTCGTATTTTTGTCGTAAACTGACTCCCAGCCGCATGAGTATATCGCGAACTGCAATTCGTCGCCCTAGTTGGTCGATAATGGCGTTAAATGTGATAATAGTTGTAGACATATTTTCTACGAAATTTAACCACTCAAAATGAAGGGCTCGCACTTTGTTTCCCAAGCATGCTGTGTGCGGATTGAGAACTTAATGCCAGATACTTATATGCGAGCTGTAACCGTAACCCCTGCAAGTTACTGTAACCAGCACTATTGGTTTATTTAAATACAAGTTGAAAAAAAATCTGCAATCTCAGAAAAACTGCAACTAGGCAGTCCTTGGAGTATTTTATCATAATATGTATCTACAACTAAGTAACTACACACATTACATTATTACACTTCTCACTTTGTTGCCCCTTGGGCTATATCTATTTCTATTTTTATTCGATAGGTACTGGCTTAATCCACCCGCTCATTGTAAGTATGCATGTTTGGTGTTGTCGCACCGGTTCCTACTGTAACGTGCAACAGTTAGGGTTACAACCAAGTGGCAACTCCCAGATGAGTACCCTGCTGAACAAACGCCATTGCCTTCGCAGACGTATGATCGGTAGGCTCATTGTCAAACTCGCTCGCAATCGCCATCGCGTTCATTTTGACAGTTCTTGTATGAATGTGACTGCTAGCTGATTCCGATGCCAACTGTCAGCCCATACATGAACTGTCAAATTGAACACGATGGCGATTGCGACCGAGTTAGACAATAAACCTACAGGTTTGGTCGCTGTTTTGGATGAGCAAAAACATAAGCTAAGTTACGCCTGATTCAATAAAACACTATGTTTTGCTTTACCGAAAAGTTTGTGGTTCAGTTTCCAATTCAATTCTTACCTTATCTTTGAGTTTATCGCTGTAAAGACAAGGCACAAAGCTGAGTAGACCTGCCATGTAAGAAAACATAAAGTAGTCCAGACTCAGCTTTCCGTTACGTAAACTCTGTAGAAACAAGTTATAATGTATTAGGTATCTATTTTAATATCATTGTACCGAAAATTGTACTTCCCTGGTTTTGTTAAGGGGTTGTAAGTTTATGTCGATCTCTCTCTGGACCGATTTCGATGCAGTTTTTTTTCATTCATAATCCTGCTTCCACTTACGATGGTTTTTAGCCCGGATCCATATATTTATTTAAGTGTATGGATCCGGCATACAGAAAATATATTTATGTAGGACCAACATTTATCGCACTATCAAATGAATCAAGAATTTTTATTTCTTGATTTTTTATGTTTACTTTTACGGTTTTACCATTAGAAATTAAAT
Source organism: Pandemis corylana (assembly GCA_949127965.1). Taxonomy (NCBI): domain Eukaryota; kingdom Metazoa; phylum Arthropoda; class Insecta; order Lepidoptera; family Tortricidae; genus Pandemis; species Pandemis corylana. The sequence continues at coordinate 5,092,703 of OX421866.1, read as the reverse complement.
TTCTAAATGTAACTGAAAATTAGAACACAGCAGGTGACCTGCAATTGGGTGGTGTAAGGGTATAGCACGCGTCACGGGATGACGAGGAACCGGGTTCGATTCCCGGCCATAGCTTTACTTTTCGGATTTTTGATTGAAATCCTATTAAGCAATTTCTGAAAATTATGCTTTTTATCATCTCAACTCATCATCATTTAATAAGAATTTATAAAAACAACTCTCAAACAACTGCGGAATAATGCACTCAAAAATGACACTAAAGCAAAAACAGATATGATTAAGTAGATAGGTATCAGTAGTCAATCGTTGATTAGCGAAAAGGCACGGACTGGTAACATTCACTTGTTATTTATGAATAACCTAACGCAATTTCATTCATTTTTGATACAAACTTTTTTTGCTGACTGTACGTTTGGTTGACTGACTTGTCATTCGTCTTATGTGTACCAAATTTTAAATCAATGGGACAAATCGTTGAAGTCCCTTCTGCGGAGACGGTCCTGGCTGCTTCACCAGAATTTCATTAGGTACAAGATTATAGTGTTGTCACCGAACCCACACAAGTGCGCCAAATTTCACGTTAATCTGACCACTGGAAGGGGTCATATTTCAATAACTATATAACTCCCAAACAAAGAAATAAACAAACAGGGCAAGCTAAATAAAGGCTTGTAAAAAAATTAGCTACCTACTAGGTATAGTTGAAGTGAAAAAACGAAAATCGAAAGCACAGTATATATATAAGCTAAAAAGCAGTAAGGAACCTACGAACAAATCGGTTGAAACGAAACACGCACACAGGCGCGCGCTTTACACGGCCCCTAAGGGGACCTGAGCCTGAGCGGAGTGGACAAGGTCCGCTTAGGGGCCGTGTAAAGCGCGCGCCTGTGTGCGTGTTTCGTTTCAACCGATTTGTTCGTAGTTTCCTTACTGCTTTAGCTTATATATATACTGTGTCGAAAGTGATAAAAATAATAAATCAATTTCGAAAAGTAGGTAGTTAGCTATTTATTTTCATAGCCTTGAAGTTCGGTTTCAAATACCGTCCTTCATTCGAAAAAAACTTTCTCGTTTATAATAAAATCTATTATCGCAGCTATGCATTTTTAAACCTAGACAGTTCTTACCTCAAGTATCATAAAAACTGATATGGGTGACAACACCGCGGACGCTTTTAAAAACAGCTCGTACAAAATTGGAAATATTTCATTAATTTGATCGACAAAGCTGAAATAAAACAGACAAATAACTATTTTTCTCGCCCGCCTAGAAGTATAAGAAATAGGTTAGTTCCCAATCGCGTGAGGATTTCGAATATCCCTTAGTGCACTGTAAATTATATGTAGGTATGTCTGCCAAATTTACATACACATACATACACATATATCACGTCTTTATCCCTTACGGGGTAGACAGAGCCTAAGGTAACAAAACCTTAAGGCCACGTTTAGCATGATTGGGGGCGTATAGGTGGAAAGGGGAATCAAAATAGTGATGGTTGCTAGCCGCATCGCCTATTAAACGATTCCTAAGATTTTCGCCCATTCTCTCGATGGGATTTTACCATGTGCCAAATTTGAAACATCTAATTTCAGTGGTTAAGCCTGTTTGGGTGGGTCCGTCAGTCGATATCGTATAATAGATAAGTGTGATATATGTGGGTAGATTAAGCTAGCACTTGCTTTTTGTATGTAGGGTAGTTACTTGTTCCTCAATAAATAGCGTAGAGGCGGTTCGTTTTTGGATCCGTCCGGGGGAAAGAGCAGTGCTTGATCCGGTGCACCCTGGGCATCGCCTAATGATTTCCTGGCAGTTTCTGAGGGATATTATTGACCGTTGGCTAAGAGCCCGACAGGGGTGGAGGGGGGTGTTTGACCATTACCGTACAACGTTGCCGACATTTTGTCGCAAGATTTTTTAATTATATTTTTGTTACTTTGACATTGGCGAAGTTGTCGTCGCTATAACGACTTGATACGTCACAAATAAGAAGAAGAAGTAAATAGCGTAACTTATGGACGTGTTTTACTGCGTGCGGCTCCTGCCTATATCATAACCATAACCACTAATACATTTCAATAAGAATACTATTTTATATCATGATTTCATGATGTTCTGCATCATAATTACCTGTATGTCTTTTGTAAAAATTGTATTATGTTTTTTATTTCCTTAGGTGTTTCTTCTATGTCGTATCCTCTACCATCGAAGAGTTGATTGATACGCTTTGTTACTATTTCTATCTGAGCACAAGCATTGAGAATGAAAATTGGTCCAAGAGGCGCAAAGCCTGCGTACATGCATGTGGTAAAGGACGCAAAGTATCCAAAGCTGGCATATATCAAGAGGTATATGTCTAGTCTAGTCTTGATTTCGTCAATACCGAATGGATAACTATTCTCGTTAAAACTGTACATCTTGAAATCTCCTATGTATGCTGAGTATGCTGTGTCAATAAAACTTTTAACGGGAAACAAAATCGCAGTAATAGTACAGGATTTAACCCATAATCTCGAAACCCACTGGCCTATTTCTATATACTTCTGTACAATCGCTCGCTCCTCCACAGTGAATTCCTGGCTGAGCTCAAAATACTCCTGCTGTAGTCGTATTAATTCCTGTAAATCCTTCTGATACCACACCATCGCGGCATATTTAAATGTTACCACAAAAAGAATAACCACGAAGACTCCGTTGCTGCACACATTTACAATATCCCTTTCTTTCATGTTGATATATATCATGTTGTAGGCGCAGTTAATGCCAATGATGAAAAACAGGGCGTACATCGGGACGAACTGGAGCGCCCATTTGCGATCCCTAGCTACAGAAGGGTGCGCACGGTTGATTCGAAGGCACAACATACTGGGCTTATAGATTTCATCAAATATTAAATTAGTTCCCATTTCTTCTGCTGGATGATGAATCTTTTCTCTTTGAGTATCAAGTGGACTTCAGCTTTATATCGTGCCACGTGCGTTCTGATGTCGTCTTGTAATAACTATGGGAAATGCTTCCACGCATAGTGCGGTTATTACAACTTCTGTAATTAGCGTTTGATTGAGCATTTATCTATGCAGTACTTATAATAATGGGAAGAAGAGTATTTTCAAAGAAAAAAAAACTGTATAAAAATGTAAATTGTATTTACAAAAGTCCTGATCACTGATCGCTATCGGTTTCGCTTTAGTGTGGTATTTAGCGTGGTACTAGCTTAGACACCTATTTAATATTATCATATGTGATTATTTACTCAGGGACTAACCCAATCCGGAGTTCTTTCATAAAAGCGTAGCAAAAGAAACACGAAGAACACGACGAAACGACGGTTCCCCGTGTAATGTGACAATATGACGTGTATTTCAACAAGCTAACGTGACTTCAATTCTACACGTCTCTGCTCCGTTTCTAAGTAACATCTAACTTCTAATTAGGTAACATATTTCGAAAAAACAGTGTAAATGAAGTAACGTACGAAAATGAAGTACCTAATTGAAGAGCGCGCTCTTGATTCATAAAATTGATTTACCCTAATACCTTAAGTTAGGTTTTAGTGTTGATTTCTTTGTATCAAACTTGAAGAAGGAGGTTGTTTTTATGTTTGTTATTTATTTTCTATGTAGGTATGTTCCTCGATGCCTTTGATAGGGTTTGGTTAGATTTCGACAGTTTTTTGTTTAAATATGTATGTTCACGAAATGGTCCCTTGAAAATGTTATCAAAACAGTCCAGAAATAAAAAAAATTAGTGACAACTTGAAATCGTTACAATAATAGAAGTTACTTTTACTCGACTACTATATTTGCCTGCATTTTCTCTTGCGTTTTACGTAACTACAACTTAACGAACAAATTAATAATTTATGTTAACAGTTGGTTCAATTATGGAAAATTCTCAACAGAAATTATTCAAATGGTTGTAAAGTCTTTATTAAGCTCCATTACGATTAATAGGCCATATTTTAAATTAATCACCGACTTGATCAAGGATCCGTTTGCCCAACAAAAAAAATATGAGTCTTTTCAGAACTTTAAATGTATCTAATCCTCCTGAATTTTACATTTCTGATACTTTCTGTTGTATGTAATGTTTGTTATGTCTAGAGTCGCACGGAATTTCCAACTGTGGTTCTTAACCTTTTCTTGGAATTTGCCCCAGAAAATTACCCCTCACGAAACATGAATACCTACCTAGTAATTAGCAATCACGCTCAGGTTAACCACCAGAACCAATTCACCTGGGGCTCTGAATTCATAACTGTCTCACAGGCCCCGGTGTCTGCTACCGCGTGTACTCCGAGAAGCAATACAACGAGATGGAGCCGTTCAGCACGCCCGAAGTCTCACGCGTGCCTTTGGCATCGTTACTTCTTCTTATGAATTCGCTCGGAGTGAGTGATGTTAGAAGATTCCCCTTCGTTGACACGCCGCCCGAAGACGCCATAGAGAACGCTTTGTTGGAACTTAAACAGCACGTAAGTTTGGTAATTAAACAGAAAGGCTCCAAATGAGTATAATAAATTAAAACGTCAAAAAATGTAACGTTTTGCGGAGCACCTATTCTGTATAAGCGATTCGCACCATGACGAATTTAAGCTAACCTAACCCATCCCTTCTATCAATTGGTAAATGTTGAAATGGAAAAGAGATGGTAAGTAAATGCGACGTTAGACGATAAGTTCTGAGCGTGGAGACCGAGAACGGGACCTAGATTGATCTGTTCTCTCACGGGCCGGAATCGCAATTAATCATCCGGATCTTGAGAAAGGAACTTCATTGATCCCAGATAGCAGGCAACCGTTCCACTTTTTCCTTTAGTGGTAAAGCAACTAGCCTTGTATTTTCCAGGGTGCTCTAACATCAAACGAGAAGCTTACAGCGCTAGGGCGCGCGTTATCCAACTTGCCCGTGGAGGTGTCCCTAGCCAAAGCCCTCGTAATCGGCAGTGCTACCCTCCCGCCGCATAAAAGGGACTCCGCTCTCGCCTTAGCAGCCGCTCTGGGTATCCGATCCATATTCACTACAAGAGCGCATAGGGATTTTGAATGCGAGGTGAGTAATTTTTGCGTATTTGCCGGCAAGGTAGGTTGTTTTTTTGAGGTTATGTGAGGCAGCCATAAGAGCCATAAATGCGAAATCTATTCTTTCAGGTCCAATATCAGTTTATCCTTATGTATGCATTGTAAATATACATAGCAACCCTTGACCCTATCTATGTTTATAACATTAATCCGGGCAGAAGTTTAAAATACAAAGACTGATTTTCAGCTTATGAATCTTAGGTACAACCATCATTCTCAAAACTTTTGGTGTTAACTCCAGAATGCTCGTAAGCCCGACGAGTCTGATCACGGGGATCCTCTGACCCTGCTATCACTCTACTGCGCGTGGCTGAGCGAGAAGGCTGCGGGCGGCGGGCGCGCCTGGTGCCGGCGGCGCGGCGTCGAGGAGCAGCGGCTGTATGAGCTGACCAAACTCAGCGCGCAGCTTCGGGGACTGCTGCAGGTAGCCTATGATCCTGCTGGCGCTGTACTGCGCGCGGCAGCTGGTGGTGGCGCCTTGGCGTCGAGTAGCAGCGGCCGTACGAGCTGATCAAGATCCGTAGAGTATTTTATTAGTTACAAAACACTGAGTAGGTACATACTAGTATTAAAACTAAATTACCTCCACTTCTTCATTTGCAACAATATTTCGCAAAAAAAGCTGACCTCTTACTTTGAAAAAAATGTGTTAAGAATTATTGTAACATTGTTACAGGACAACAATTTGATGGAGACACCTGAACCGGAGTCAATGTCGTCAGCTGAGAGATCGGTGCGCCACGGCCATATGAAACAGCTGAAAGATATGAGGAGGTTATACGAGACCCTTATTTTTTCGTTTATAATAAAATTTAGTTTTTTATAAAAACCACAATATATGCGCGGAAACTCCTTCGGGTTACGTTTGAACACGGCCAAACACTGCTCCGAAGTAGTCAGTCGGTTCCGTCTTTGCTCCTCCGTGAGTAAACGCGGCACCCACCTCGCCGATACTTTCTTCATACCCATTTTTTCTTCTAATATGTGTTGTACCCTGTCGATTTTAGGAATAGAAGTGGTATCATCGTTTCTTACACTGTTCCAACAAATTTAGAACGTAGGATGACGTTGACTTGCATACACATTAAGTTTTTCGGTCAGTTGGTTGGTATTCCAGGTGGCCCAATTGGTAGGACACGTGGCGCTTATAGCCTAGAAGCGCGGGTTCAAACCTCGTCCGGCGCTCGAGAAATGTTTTCGTTTGTAATAAAATTAAGGATAATTTCAACAAAAATAGCGTTGGTCACCTGTGTTACTTATCGGCAGCTCTTTAAAACTGTTTTAAATTTAAAGTTTTATATTTGACATAGAATTATAAGAAACTATTTAAGATCTTAGTTTAAAAAAATGGAAATAAGCTTGAAAAAAATGGAAATTAGCTTGTTCTTTCCAGACAATACAAACACAAAGCAGCAGAAGAAGCTAAACGCAAGAAGCGCCTCAAGATGGATTCGTGGGAGATTGTGGATGCCACAGCGGACGAGGACAGCGCACTTGACATACGGGACATCGAGTTCCGAATGACGAACGACGCTCAGCGGATACATTCTCTCATAAATGGCGCAAGCGCCAACAGCGGACGAGATCTCATCACGTTAAAGGTAATACTATCAGACGCTTGTTCTTCGATGCTGGTCTGGGAGCAAGGAAAAACATAGAATGTATCAGTTGCTTCTCCCGCGCAGATGGTAAAAGCCCATTGAGGGGGAATGGGCATGGGAAAGTTCCGGGACTTTTTGTAAATTTAGTTGTCTCGGGTCGTGACTCGGGAGGAGACACGGCTGTCATAATTGTATTGAAATCATTTTGATTTTCTAATAATAGAAAGAGCCTAGCGAACCTAAAAAAACGTAGTATAATAGAAAGTTTGGAAGTAATGTCCAAAGCCTTAAACAATTAAACCAACATCTGTTGAAAACGACAGTGTTCCCCTTGTCCGGGGGCATTATTACAAAAATCAGAAGCAGATTGTAAGACAACGCCATTTAATTGCTTAGAAGTGAATCTATGTGTGATTATAAGGAATAAACATACCAATTATATAGAATTATAGACTGAAACCAGTATTTTTATTTAATAAATGTTTAATAATAAACGAGCTTCTGCCCGCGACTCGTCTGCGTAGAATTATACATATAAACCTTCCTCTTGAATCCCTCTATATAGATAGAGTCTGTCTATTGAAAAAACCGCATGAAAGTCCGTTGCGTAGTTTTGAAGATATTTAGTAAATGTTGATTTTTACTAATAATTTACTCAAGTCAAATTTTATTCTTAAACGTCACGAAGTCCCGGGGCATCCCTGGACTTTTATCGTAGGCTGTCTCGTGTCCCGGAACTTTGAAATTGTCGGGAATTAGCGAAAATCTTAGGAATCATATTATAAGCGATGCGGCTAACAACTCATCACTATTTTGATTCCGCTTTCATACATCCCTTTTATGAATGAATGTATTTAATTTAAGTAGAATTTAAGTATTCTTACTGTATTTTATTTTGATAAAATGACTTTCTGCCAAGTTTCAAAAAGACATGTAAAAGAGCCCTTGGCGGCCAATTTGCAAAAATACATTTTCATTTTCATTTTTCCACCTTTACGCCCACAATCATACTAAAAGAGGTCTTTAAGTCTTGCTATCCCAAATCTCGATTTTCGCCCATTCCTTTGAAAGTCATTTACGATCTGCGCGGGAAGAGAATAAGCTGATAAATTCCATGTTTTTACTTTGCACTTTATGTTGATACTTTATGATGTACTTACGAAAAATCCATATTTTGCGTATACAATACGAATATTAGTAAGATTTGGAATACACACGCCTGTAGCTTGCACATTTTTGCTAAAGTACCTGGCACGCGTATCTCAAATTTTGTACAAATATGACACAAGAGTGCAAGTTACTTGCATAAAAATGAGCGAGGGGTGCGACTCGGGTCACCTCCGCGTGTGATCAAGAGCTGCGGTTCGTTTTTGGAGCCGTCCGAGGAAAGAACAGTGCTTGGTCCGGTGCACCCTGAGCATCGGTTAAAGATTTCCTGGCCGATTCTGAGGGATATCGTTGTCCGTTGGCTACAGGGCTGACATTTTTGTCACAAGGTTTTTGATTTTTTTTTTTTTTTATATGAATAGGAAGGCAAACGAGCAAGTGGGTCACCTGATGGTAAGTGATCACCACGGCCCATAGACACCCGCAACCCCGGAGGGATTGCAGATGCGTTGCCAACCTAGAGGACTAAGATGCAATGCCTCTTGTGCCCGTAATTTCCCCGGCTGTCTTACTCTCCACACCGGAACACAGCAGTGCAAGCACTGCTACTTAGTGGCAGGATTAGCGAGTAAGATGGTGGTAGCAATCCGGACGGACCTTGCACAAGGCCCTACCACCCGCGATGTAATGCTGTATTTATTACTTTGACATTGGCGAAATCATCGCATCGATCGATGGGGCAATATTAAAAAGGGAAGAAGAAAGATGAGCGAGCTACTAGCATGTATATTCCAGGTCTAATAGCCCTCTTGTTCTAACAGGTGGTGCTGTGTCGGGCGCTATATCCTCAGCTAGCTGTAGCCGATTCATTCAACCACTGCAAGGTACCTACAGTATATAATGTCGCTTCTAATTAGCTGGTTTGCTTCTATCAAAATACACTGAAAACGTTACAGTGCGTGTTGTTGACTCAACTTGCATTGTCCTTCCTCCATCCTACATTATGTTAGCTTTATGTTTCGCAAACTAGTAGAAAAAATAGTCTTGACATACAGACAACGGAGTGATCCTTCAAGCCTTGGAATAAAAGGTTTTGGTTTTTTCTCATTTGAACCTATAGTCTATTCCAATCCATTTTAACGTTTTTGTAAACAAACAAAGTTCATACAAATTTTAAATAAAAATAATAATAGTACAATCGTTATAAAATGTGAGATATCAAGCATGATCCTCCAACATTCCGGTGGATGTGATGCTAATACATTGAGTGAGAATTCAGGTGGAATGGGTTTGTTTACAAAGGCGTTAAAATGGATTGGAATGGACTATAATAATTAATAAGTTACTTATTATTATTATTAGTACTGTTCTTTTGTGTAAACAAAGCATTTCTAAACCTAACCCTAAAAGTAATCTTGTTACATTACAGTCTGTCTCCGAACAACTATACCACACGTGGAGCAAGCCGTTCGTCTACCTACATCCGACGTCCTACTTTGGCAAGAACCCGCGCACCCTGCAACTGAGCGAGACGGATATACAGACGGAGCTACCGCCCGGTTACGAGAGCAGACTCGCCGTATCCGCCAAACATCAAATATTGTGCTATCTGTGAGTAATGTTAACCATAGATTTACCCATGGGCAATTGCAGCCCAGATAAAGCTAAACTACGAGTAACGGCCAGTTTCACCTCTCCGTTAAGTTTCAGTTATCTATGCTTCCGTCTCTATTTATTACTATGAAACAGACAGAGACCTCATCATAGACAAATGACACTTAGGATTACTGGAACTTAACGGAGAGTGGCGAAGCAGGCCCTAAGTCATAAACGAATGTAAAGGCATATTTTTTTTTTATGCTAGAGAGGCCAGACAAACGAACTAGTGGGTCACTGGTGGTAAATGATCACCACTGTCCATAGACACCCGCAGCGCTTTACGCGATGCCAGTGCGTTGTCGGCCCTGCAGAAAATTGTACACTCGCCTCTTAAAGGCACCCAGGTCGTAACTCGATGGGAAGACCTCAGCGGGAAGCAGGGTATAATATTATACTAAAGCTAAACAAGTATCTTGTAATTGTCACTAGCTATGTACTGCCCCATAAGATGTTAGGCTGATATGGTAGTCTAAGTCTGTGTTTAATCATTTTTTTAATTTTTTGTATTTAGCTAGTTTTGTTTAAAAATAATTAAAATATAATTAATACTTTGATTATAATTAATTATCTCTTACTCATGGTGATGCTGGAAAATAACAGAAAGATATGTAAGACTTTTGCGGCCTACTTACAGATTTTGATTATGAAGTACATTTTGTTACTTATGAGTATTTCCATATAAAAAATAGTAGGGGTTGTAATGGCAAGTTTTACCCACTTCCAATATTACACACACACACACACACACAAATCACGTTTTTATCCCTTACGGGGTAGACAGAGCCTAAGGTAACAAGACCTACAGTCCACGTTTATCAAGATTGTGAGCGTATAGGTGGAAAATGGAATCAAAATAGTGACGGGTTGCTAGCCGCATCGCCTAAACATGATTCCTATTTTCGCCCATTCCCTCGATGGGATTTTACCATCTGCGCGGGAAAAGAAGCAACTGGTACATTCTATGTTTTTTCTTTGCTCCCAGGCCAGCATGGAAGTTCCAATATTGTTTTACCGATAATCTTAAATTTTTTAGATCGCTGCTAGAAACGACGAAGCCGTACATAGTGAATTCTATGCGAATGCCGGCGGCGCAGACCCTGTTACTTCTGTCTCATTCTATCGACACCAATATTGGCTTCACCAGGTAATTTCAGCGCACATTTATTTGGGGCCTTTTTCACCACTCTCTGTTTAGTTCCCGTTATCTCAAGTGTCAGTTATCTATGATGACGTCTCTGTCTTTCGTAGTAATAAAAAGAGACAGAATCGCAGATAACTGGAAATTAAAATAACTGGAACTTAACAGAAAGGGGTGGAACGGGCTCTTAATCTCTTAATTAATTTCAAGTCGTTTATTAACTTAATTTTGTTTACTACTAATCCACAAAATGTCTCCATCTTGGTTCCCAAGGTAAAGCTTTCGCTGTCCATATATCTGTCACGGCGCTGTATCTTTGAAACTGTATTTGGTGATCACTTGAAATTCTTACAGTGTGTACTATATTCAATAGCGCTCTAATAGAAAATGTCTAACATGTAAAATAAAAAATGTTTCTGTCTAATTTTAGGATCGTATGCGACTCGTGGTTGCTGTTGGAGTTCCCTTTTCCCGAGACGGGTCTTAATCTCCTGATGAAGGCTACGAAATTGCGACAGCGGTGGGACGCTTTGATCAATCGGCGACTTGCAGGTAACGAAGTTATAAGTACGCTAGCAGTTGCCCGCAACTACGTCTGCTCTATGCAGATTCGTTTATCGCTATCCGCTTACCGCAGGAATTACGCAATTTTCCGGGACAAAAAGTAGCCTATGTGTTATTTCACAATATAATCTATCTATGTTCCAAATTTCATCCAGATCTGTCCAACCGTTCTGGCGAGAAAGAGTAACAAACATCATTCCATCCATACTTTCAAACTTTCGCGTTTATAATATTAGTAGGACGCGTGTGTGATACGACTACATCGCAACCACATCGCAACCACATCGCAACCACAACGCAACCACATCGCAACGGTAACGCAACCACCTGCGGCACTGCTTTAGGGTTGTGTCACACGTACCACAACCACACCAGGTCGCAGCGATTCACACGTAACCGCATCGCAACTGCTAGCGACAACCACGTTTTGTAGGCACCACAACGCAACTGCAAAACGCTGCAGCGACACTGTTCACACGTAACGCTGGTAAGATACGCTGGTAGTTTAAAAAAAGACATGTAAAAAACCCCGTGGCGGCCAATTTGCAAAAATAAATATTGAATTTTTGAATTTTGTAACTACTGTTTGACCGCTGCGACGTGGTGTGGTTGTGGTACACACGGCAATATAATCAGGTAAGCACCTACGCACGCTCGCGCCGTATCTATCCTGCTTACCGAATAGCTTTGCTGTGTGTACCTACGTGTGAAACAACCCTAAAAAAACAAATACACTCGTACCACGATAGTGTACAAAAACAGCGTGTCTACAAGTGACAATACGCTCCGAAAAGTTTCGATTTCTACATACGCTAGCTTCAAACTTATCTACTGAATTCTGGGTATTTTTCTAAAATTCTAAAATGTTGAATACAAATGAACAAAAAGTATTTATCTTGCTACTTCGCTATTCACATGCGAGATAACCAAGCCTGTGTGAAATATATGTTTTTCATGCGGATTGCAGGGGTACAGCACGCGTCGCGGAATGACGAGGATCCGGGTTCGATCCCCGGCCATAGCTTTACTTTTCGGGTTTTCCTATGTGTTCTAATTATCAGTGGCGTTTAGAAACTCTTCCATGCTGGTCTGGGAGTAAAGAAAAAACATAGAATTTACCAGTTGCTTCTCTTCCCGCGCAGATGGTAAAAGTCCATCGAGGGAATCGGCGAAAGTCTTAGAAATCATGTTATAGGCGATGCGGCTAGCAACCCATCACTATTTTGATTTCCCCTTCCACCTATACGCCTTTAATCATGCTAAACGTGGCCAAGGTTTTGTTACCTTAGGCTCTGTCTTCCCCGTAAGGGATAAAGACGTGATTTATGTATGTATTAGAAACTTAATTTCTAATGGTACAACCGTAAAAGTAAACAAAAAATCAAGAAGTAAACATTCTTGATTCATTTGATCATACGATACTTATATTATTAATGCGAAAGCTTGTGACGATGTGAGTGAGTATGTATGTTTGTTCCTTAACGCTGAAACGACTAAACGGATCAAATTTGGAACAGTGATAGACTAAAACATAGCGACTTTCTATCCCGGAAAATTGCATAATTCCCGTGGGATAACGTTAAACGTGTTAAAATATTAGTTAGTAAAAATTGTTCTCTTAATATTTCAGATGCAAATCCAAACAAATCCGTGGAATCGGAATTAAAGAAACAACCAAAACTCAACTACGAGCAACTACAACATGACTTATCGTGCGACATAAGCTCTTATATGGCCAGCGAGGTGTATTACGCCATAAAAAGATTGCTTCCAGGCGACTTGAAAGTGTTGTACTGTGGGACTGACGATCCGCACCCGAGTATAGAACCCAATCCGTTTGAAGAAGGTTTTGAATGCCATGTGCATGAGAAGAAGGGCGGTGTGTATGTTACGGACAATATTGTTTATAATTGGTGAGTTTCTTCGTTTGATAATTAGAAAATAGACCAAATAGGAGACGTTTTGGAAAAAGGGCAGGTCAGGAGTATCCGAAACCGACGAGCATGTATGAAGAGATTGATGAGTGTGGATGAAGCGAAAGAAGCATGTCAGGATCGTAGCAAGTGGAACAAAGTAGTCTCTGCCTACCCCTGTGGGAAGAGGCGTGACGGTATGTATGTATGTATGTATAATTAGAAAATGGCTCTAGATGTCGCTTATAAAGTTGCCATCCTACCAATATTATAAATACGAAATTTTGTACGTACGTATTACGGATTTGAATGAACATTGGCATGTTTATAGATAAACCTATGAGCTTGAAGCAGATAATCATCAATTAATTGAGCTGAAATTTTACATAGTGTAGGACGAACGACAATGCAAATTATACATTCAGCAAAAAGCTTGTATTTAAAAAGGACTTATGTTTAACCGCCTACGCAAAAAGAGTTTGTGGTATTGTAGCTCTAAAGCGGATTTGATGCGGTTTTTCATTCGAATGCCAGGGTCTTTGCGGTGGTTAGCCAAGTGGTTTGTAAAGTATCAGCTTTATGCCAAAATGCTATTAGAAATTTTTGACATAAAATGGAATTATTTTTATATGTATTTACGGATCCTTAACTCGATTAATGCGTTGCCCTTAATCATGCTAAACGTGGCCTTAAGATTTTGTTACCTTAGGCTGTCTACCCCGTAAGGGATAAAGACGAGATATATGTATGTATGACAGTTTGAGTATTTTTACTTAATTTTGTAGTTTTTGTAAATCTGTTTTTTGTGGCAATAAATTGTTTTTTCTTTCTTTCTTTCTTTCTTCTTTGTATGTATTAATGCGTGGGGGTTTTTCAATTTATAATTTAATGTTATTGTTTTAACTATATTTCAGCGTTGTCGATACGGACTGGAGTTACAAGAGCTACCAAGAAGCCTACAATGTTCCATGGACTTGCCCGAACTGTGAAATATCTGTCTGTCTCTCTCCTTTAGAGAAGATACAGCATACACAGTTCACTTGTTCGGCCAAAAGTGAAGTGAAGAAGGAAACGCCTGCAGTCGCAAGGGAAAGTAAACCCAATGCCAGAGAGTATAAATGTGAAAACTGTGAAGAGACTTTGTACATGACGTCAGTTGAGATTTTGAAGCATAAAAAGGGTTGTGAGAAGAAATAAATCGTTAAAGGAAATATGTTTTTTTTTTATATTGTTAGGTATTTATTATTTATTTAATTTTGTATGGAGATTGGGCCAAATTTTATCCAGCTGAGGATATAAAGCATATTTTATTGAATCAGGCGTTACTTTGCGGAGGTCCATTTCAACGAACAAAAAATTTACCTTGCTACTCCGCTACTCACGTGCAAGATAACCAAGCCTGTGTGAAATATATGTTTTTCATGCATTCCCTCCCTCCACTACTGCCAATAAAACACATATAAATCCCACGAACTTAATTATCCCTTACACCACACAAACACTGACGCGTTTCGATCCCTCTACGGGATCATGTCAGAAACCATTGGGTTCCGTGGGATGCACAGGCAGACCAAAAAGGCGGTACGATTTTGATGTAAATACATAATACTGAATGGGGTGTCCAGGTGCTCTTGGCAAAGACGAGTTTGCCAAGCTGTGGGCTACAATAGACAAAAGAAACTTATCAGATCTCATCGTTTCAAAAACAAACTCACTTTCACCTTTACGAGTATGACATTCGTAAGGATATCTGTCATTGTGCTCGATAAAATTATTTACCCTATTCAGTGGTAGTGATCTCGCCTTGGAATGGTTCCTACCCGACTGCCATCACAAAAAGAGTTGTTCTATATTATGTTTGTACTCATACATTTTTGGCATGCTACAGCCCAAAGGATTTTGTTTGTGGCAGTGACATAAGATTGAATCAACTGTGGAGTACCCCTGAAAAGTAGTTTCCGTTTAGAGGTATTACGATAGGTTTTTTTATTCACCGTTTGACCTACGTAATTTAGGCGCCTACAATATACCTAGGCAATGCTTGAATTGCTTGCCGTTTAAAAGTGTCAGGCGTTTCAATCTAATTGCTTTTGAGCTAGTTCTGTTACAAGGATAATTATGTTGATTTTAAAGCAGTATATTTATAATAATATAACAAAATATTTATTTTGAACGTGTTTCTCATAAACAAGGGTAAATAAAGCATTATCACACTAACAATAAAGTGGTCAACTTGAATTTGTTTTAACGTCGGATAATGTCTAGAATGCTTATCCCTAAAAAATTTTTTGATCTTGGAAAAATGAGATGTTTCCGTGGACTGCTGGATGAAGTGGCGGGCATCGTTAAGGGAATTACACAGCTAGGAGTGGATTAACCTATCTGCATCTGTTCCCTGAAAGCTTCACTCTGTCCGTTTTCCAAACGGGTGAACGCCATATCCTAAGGCAAGCGTGTTAAATCTTAGACCACATCTTCGCTTACCATCAGGCGTGATTGCAGTCGAAAACATAGAACATAAAATTTACCAGTTGCTTCTCTTCCCGCGCAAATGGTAAAAGCCCATCGATCGAATTGGCGAACATCTTAGAAATCATATTATAGGCGATGCGGCTAGCAACCCTATCACTATTCTGATTCCCCTTTCCACCTATACGCCCTTAATCATGCTAAACGTGGCCTTTAGGCCTTGTTACCTTAGGCTCTGTCTACCCCGTGAGGGATAAAGACGTGATGTATGTATGTAGGTAAGGTACCAATTTTTGGTTTAGCATGAGAAAATATCGAATGAATGCCCGTTTATTGCTCATGACTGGGTAGATATGTTATGACAGAATCTACTGAGAATCTTGCATTCCTTACAACTTAATTGGCCTAGGGTAGGTACTTATAACCTGTCCTTAAAAGGCAACAGCTATAACCAGACTCGTCCCACGGCGTCCAAAAGCATAAAATCTCTAATTATTAACGAGCATCATAACGCCCCAGCTCAGTGTAATGGATACAAAATAGCCCAAGCATGTTCGACGGGCTAGCAAACTTGAAACGTTTCGGTTCTGAGCAAAGGCGAGCGCTTAACGAAACGACGGCTGAGGGCGGGGCGCACGACTGCTGACGCTTGGTGGTACACACGGAGGCATTTCTTGATATTTTTTCATATACTGATGCAATTTAAATTAGTTTTTAGGGTTTCCTAGTCAAGAACCCATGTAGTTTCGTCAATATCATGTCCGCGGCTTAGCTGAGAAACTCTTATACGTAGTACTAGAAATCTGTCTGAAAACTTCCATGCTAGTCTGGGAGCAAAGAAAAAAACATAGAATGTACCAGTTGCTTCTCTTCCCGCGCAGATGGAAAAACCCATCGAGGGAATGGGCGAAAATAGGAATCATGTTATAGGCGATGTGGCTAGCAACCCATCACTATTTTGATTCCATTTTCCACCTATACGCTCACAATCTTGCTAAACGTGGCCTGTAGGTCTTGTTACCTTAGGCTCTGTCTACCCCGTAAGGGATAAAGACGTGATTTGTGTGTATGTGTGAGAAATCTGTCATTTGGCATGGGTGTATATACTAATCGCGCCGACAAAGTCGTAGACTAATAAATATAATATCCTATATCTGCTATAGATTAATGTGGATGAAGCGAAAGAGGTATGTCAGGATCGTAGCAAGTGGAACAAAGTGGTCTCTGCCTACCAGTGGCGTGGCGTGCATAAAACTCAATTCCCACCGGCTTGCCTCTTTAAGGCAGTTGGGCACTTTTATTGTGCAGAATTAGAGGAAAAGGCTAGTTAAATTCCCTTCGGCTTGACTTCCGATATACTTGACGCCACGCCACTGCTGCCTATCCCTGTGGGAAAGAGGCGTGACGGTATGTATTGTATGTAAATCTTCTTACCGGCCTGGACATTTTTATGAAAATAAATCCGCTCACCTTGTTCTCGAATTATAAAAATTCGATGGCAGTTCTACTCAGAATCACGAGCACTATTGTTTTTATTATAAGGCAGTGGCCCAAAGTTTTCGTACAATTTTCAACATTCCTTACGGAGAAGTAACGTAAGGAATTGAAAAAAATAGGAGACCCCATTTGAGGATGATCCCGTAGAGACCGAAACGCTTCAGTGTTTTTTTTGTGTGGTGTAGGGGATAGTTCAGTTTGCGGAATTTATGCCTGTTTTATGTACCAGTAGAGGAAACGGATTGCATGTAAATGTCACACAGGCTTGCTCGCGAGTAGCGGAATAGCAAGGCAAATGTTTTTTGTTCATCAAAATGGACCTCCGCGTAGTAACGCCTGCCCGGCTACAACGAGAGCGCACTAGAGTCGCATCGCCCGAGATAGACTCAACCAGTCTTTCTAGAATGAACAGTAAGAAAGAGACTGGCAGTCGCATCTCGCGCGCGACGCGACTCGTGTGCTTTCCTGCTAAACATGCTGATTCAATAAAATGAAGTCCTCCCTAGTTATAAGCAAGTCGGGTAAAACAGCCCCGTGTGAGCCAGCTCGGTGCGCGGTGCGTTATTGTGCGAATTAAAAAGGGCATCACAATCGCGGTGCCATCAGCGGGTCACGACTCGCGCGTGTGTGCGGCTTAATGACACCCTGGGAATGGACGAGTCCATTAGCTCTTGCTATTGTCCTTTGGGCTGTCTTAAGAATAACTGTTTTCCTCGAAAATCGGTTTTAACATGTTCCCTGGGCCCTTGCCATGACATTTTAATGCGATTCAATACCGACTCAGTTCAGGTTTTAGCTGTAATTTTTAGTATGGATCTGACAGCGAGCGAGCCTGAACTGAATCGTAATTGAATCACATTAAGACATGGTAACCCCTCTGTTCTCGTACAAAATAATATGACAAAGTCACACGTAGGGGAGACCGAGGCGAGTTGAGACAGAGGTGAGTTGATACAAAGCCTTTTTCTCTGCACCTATGACAGTTAGCGAGGTCACAACTTCACACAAACTGTGGAGTGTAGAAAGAGCAACGAATTAGCGAAGTTGCCAGCCCAATAAACTGTCACAGTTCAGATAAATTGGCTTTGTATCAACTCACCTCTGTCTTAACTCTCCTCGGTCTCCCCTACATGTGGGCGTCTAGTTTGGAGACACGGACTTGTCTGTGTGAATATAGATTTTCTTAATACTGTGGTTTAAGTATCTTTACGTCGTCCCGGCCCGTAAGTATGGCAAAGTAGTTCCATTTTCTGGCCAGGGGAAGACGTAAAATTGTGTACACAGCTCGGGTGATGATAAATAAAGCCTCAGGTCTCTTTATCGCCCTCGCCTTTGGCTCGCGGGACAAGGTCCTGCGAACTGAGTCATTCTTTATTTCATCACTTTCAGGGTAATGTTCTATTAAGTATGGCTACAAATAAATAAATAAAATAAATAAATAAAATAGGTACAGTCCATGAGCTTTTAGAACGCCATTCGAGGTTGTCCGATTCAAGTATAGCCATAGGAGTGAGTGAAACAGCGAGAGAAACCCGATAGCATTGTAAAAGCTAATAGACTGTTAGGTACCTACCTATCTTTATGGATTTTTTCCATCAATAATGTAACTTCTTCTGAACAAAACGTTAGTTATTGAAGCAATTGATTGTCACTTCTGTTAATGTTTTTTATAGTAACTTGATTGTAACCAGTAGGCTTAGTGTCGGTTTTCGGTCACAAAATACGTCTCGGACGCGTTTGCGTTAAAATGTCAAATACTATGAGAACAGTTGCCGTTTCCATCCGCAAGTGGCGCTGCAAATTTTTCCATAATAATTGAGACGTTTAAGTGAACGCGTTCGAGACGTTTTTATAATGCGAAAACTTACTACTTACACTGTTCTCTTTTTTAGTGTCAAATTTTGCATCTACTCTTTTGGCCTCACCTTACACGAACGGGTACCTACCCGCTTTTGTTTCTCCATCACACAGAACTTATCTTGATCTGAATGGAGCCCAAAGCTCTGAAAGCAACCAGTGAACAATTGACAAGCGTGACGACTATCACGATAATCGATGCTTTCCAAGGTGTTCCCAGGAACGAGTGTTACATTATGGTTTGTATAAGTCATACAAACCTGCTACTTTGTATGAGAGGCTTACAGTTTCGTAATTTTGTTATTAAGTTCAACTTGTAACTTACACAACTTTTGATGATTTTAGGTGAAGTATATTTTAGGCTTTTTTCGTTATTTTATTTTTATTTTAATATCGGTGGGTTACATACACTTCAGAGACGTGATGTCAGTTTTATACGCTGCGCCTGAAGTTATGTGTCTGTTTTTTGTGTTATTTGTTTATCAAGGTATTCATTTTTAATGCAGTCAGTATGGAAAAGTGGATACTTATTTATTCATTTATACATAAATGTAGATACATACATAATCACGTATTTATCCCTTACGGAGTAGACATGGCCTAAGATAACAAGACCTAAAAGCCACGTTTAGCATGATTGTATGCGTATGGATGAAAGGTGGATCAAAATAGTGATGGGTTGCTATTTATTTATTTATTTAACAATCTTCCATGCTGGTCTGGGAGTAAAGAAAAACCATATAATTTACCAGTTGCTTCTCTACCCGCGCAGATAGCAAAAACGCCAACGAGGAAATGGGCGAATGTCTTTGGAATCATGTTATGCGATGCGGCTAGCAGCCCATCACTATTTTGATATCCCTTTCCAGCTATACGCCCTTAATCATGCTAAACGTGGCCTTAAGGTTTTGTTACCTTAGGCTCTGTCTACCCCGTAAAGGATAAAGCCGTGATATATGTGTATGTATGTATGTTTAACAATCACATTATAATCATACCTATATCTTATGTTAGGGAACCGATCGTACTTATTGTTTCTAATATTAAAATTGTGTAGGTATGTACCTACCTTAAAATTTAACATATAACTTTAAATCTCTATGTTTTTAACTATTAAAATACGCACCTTTGCATATTTTCGAACTAGGTCATTTGGTGTCAATTTTCTCAATACAATTATTCATTTATATAAGTTACAGTCTTCTTCTTTTTGTTATTAGTGGCGTATCAAGTCGATATTGCGACGACAACTTCACCAATGTCAAAGTAAGAAAAATATAATTCAAAATTTTTGTGACAAAATTTCGGCAACGTTGTACGGCAATACGGTCAAAAGACCTTCCTCCCCCCTGTCGGGCTCTTGGCCAACGGTCACTGATATCCCTCAGAAAGTGCCAGGAAATCATTAACCGATGCCCAGGGTGCACCGGACCAAGCACTGCTCTTCCCCCCGGACGGATCCAAAAAAACCCGACTCGCACCTCTAAAGCTCATTCCATACGACAATTATTTTATACACTTTGGTCGTCGTAGTAATCGAGTTCACCCGATGGCAAATCATTATATACATTTTGTAGGTACTTAAACTAAACGGCTTAACAAGGCTTTAACAGTCGAGGTTTGACCATAACATGTAGCAGTAACAGCCGGCGTCTACCAAAACGGCAACCTTGTCTCCGTCCTCGCATCAAATTGACTGTAATTGCGCTATTACGTTATCATAAGCCAATCCCAGCTAACACGATGTTAAACAATCTACGTTAAACAAACGTTTTAAGGTTGCTTTTTAATGTAAACTCTGTGCGAGTTAGTATGGAAATGTTGAATACGTGCAATTAGATTGGCTCTACAGTGTTGGCAATTTGGACGTCGCGCCCCGGAAGCAAATGTCGACAAACATACCTACCTACCTTATATAGGTACATTTACCATACGTGAAGTCAAGTGTAATAATTATCTAGTCAAAGTTTCAAAAATAAGTACCGCACACTCTTACACCGGCGCACAAAGTGAGAAGTTCGTATCGATACTCTCTGCATTTGACCGTACTTACTTCAAGGCAGGCACGTAACTACTTCATTTCAATGTGGAAATGATGAATTTTACACACATACATCATGTTCACGTCTATATCCCTTACGGTGTAGACAGAGCCTAGAGTAACAAAGCCAAGGCCACGTTTAGCATGATTGTGGGCGTATACGCGATGATTCCTAACATCTTCGCCCATTCCCTCGATAGGCTTTTGGGCGCGGGCGGAGAGGCAGTTGGTACATTCTATGGTTTTTTTGCGCCCAGACCAGTATGGAAGACCCCAACCTAGTATGGAAGACTATTCCCGTTCTGTAAATTAACTGTTCCCTTATACAAATATACTAATAAACAATTCAGTTCATTACAGTTTTTCACGGTCGATCACACTTAACTCTAGCAGAAAGGTGGTTAACGTTTAACCTCCAGTAAAGCTTAACACAACATTGCTATTTGCAGCTTAGTACATCATTATAACTAAAGGAATAAAGTTCACTATAACACTTTCAATAAGAGTTTTATATTTGTGTTTATTTATGCACTTCTGTCTACCCGTCAGTCGGCAGTAAGTCGGACTTACATACCTTTACTCGCAATGAAAGCAGTAGTTGCGTATTGTATAGTTTCACCTGACTTTGGTTCTTACCTCTTAAGGGCCACGGGCTTACCTAAGTATGATACTAATTAACTTTGTTATTAAGACTCTGCTTCAACAGTTGTGTAGTCATAGCACCCCACTGTCCTACCAGGAGTAGTAGACGAGTAGGGGTAGTGGTGTATGTATGTAAACTATTGTGCAAAATAAACATAAAACAAATACAATTGACAAACACTGAGCTGAGATACATGCACAAGTGATTTGTGTCAATCGTCTACAACAAATTATTGGTGCCATTGTATCTTAAGTACTAAATCGACGGTCCCTATTAAAAGAGTCGGATCTCCATTTTGGCCATTTTGGGATTATTGCGTTAATGTCAATAAAAAACAATAAACTTTAATACTACATTAAAAAAATATCATTATCTTGGCTATTTTCCGAGATATTTTGGTTAAAAAAGTCGGATGTTGGTACAATGGCCGCTTAATAAAGTCGGTTGTAAAGTAACGACAATGTTGGCGGGGCGCGGGGGGCGGCCAACTACGCGGAACTGCCACTACTGGCCATGTTGCGCGGAGAGGTGGTCGCCAGGTACGCTTCTCGCGATTTATAATAATATGCTAATAATATGCTTAAAAATTAAGTTTTGCTTAATAAAAAATCAAATTTGGGTATGCCCACCCATAAATGTCGGTTGCGGTAGTTCCGACAATTTTAATAGCTTTTTCGTAAGTTTTTTTGTCGGATGTGGCATAACAGACATTTTTAATAGGAAATTTTTAACTGCTTTTGTCGGTAGTGCCACATTCGACTGTTTTCATTGGATATTGTTTGGCATTTTTTGTTTTAAGTGGTAAATCTGACAATCTTAATTGGACGGGTGCTATTTATAAGTGTAGGAAATGCATTTACCGACAATGTATGAGGGCTCAACCAATTTTTTTTTCTGTCTTATGTTGCTTTTGCATACAATATTATGCTTTAATCTATTTTTTTAAGGAAAATGTGTCATTTATTCCAAGACATTTGGACGATGAATTAATTCAACTTCAAGATTTACTCGGGGATGTGTTTAATGACAAAAATAAATTTTATAACAGCGACATCACGTTCGATAACATGAACATTTCTGCTGAATGTGTCAAATAAAGTAGAAGTGGCGGAGGGTGAAAATATACACTGGACAATCCGACCCTACCAAAAAAACACCTCTTCATCATCATCATCAGCCTGAAAACGTCCACTGTTGAACAGAGGCCTCCCCTTTAGAACACCATAATGAAAGGCAACTCGCCACCTGCAACCACCGGTTTTCCGCAACTTTCACGATGTCGTCGGTCCACCTGGTTGGAGGCCTGCCAGCACAGCGACTAATTTACTGTTGCATCAAAATTCATTATAATAAAATACAACTTCGTCCCTACATGTTTCTCACTTTGAAAGTGTTTACGAGTCAAATTAGTGAGATCATTAATATCGAAGAACACCGGTATATTCCAAACACTGTGATAATCCGAAAATATTAGGCATACTTTTTGTTTGCACAGGTTCTGAGTTCTATCTAGGTATTAAGTTTACTTATAATTGTTTGAAGTCGGTGTCTCAGCCCGCACCATCAAACACGCTCTCATCGTAACATCGTTATATTTATGTGTGGCATGCGTGGCAGAAGTGGACCTAGTCTATCTGCCTAATAGTACCTTTTGACCTTGGAACTATTTGGGCTGAGGCACCGCCTTCACACATATAAAAAGGAGGAAGGTAGGACGCGCCGAGAAATAATTTGAATTTGACATTTCTAAAGCAGCGTAATTAATACAATTTATGAAATCATTAGGAGGATTTAGGCATTGACATTTGAAGGCGTCTAATACCCCCTATGGACTCGTGGTCCCACTGTCACAAAAATGACGAATTATACTTCACCATAAGTTCGAATGAACCCCGCTTTCACGGGGCTCCTATTTCTATGCGGTTTGCCCTTCGGGCATTTGTAGCTACCTAACTAACCTAACTCCTAACTGACAGAATGTGAAATTGTGATTGCGGGTAAGAAAGTAGAACAAGTAAAAGAGTTTGTAAACCTACCTGGGCTCCGCATTTACGAAAGATGGGAAGTGTGAAAGTGATATTGAAAGAACAGTGAATGCAGGAAACATGGTGAATGGGGCGCTGTGCACCTTTGTGAGCAGTGAGAAGGTGTCGAAGAAGGCGCGACTGGCTGCCAACAGAGGTCTGCTTGTTCCAACATTAATGTACGGCAGCGAAACTTGGGTATGGCCAAAGAAGCATGAAGGTAGAATAAATGCAGTAGAAATGAGAGTGTTAAGAAGTATGAAAGGTGTATCACTGAAAGATAGAATAAGAAATAGTGTGATAAGGGAACGTGCTGGTGTGAAAGAGGATATAGCGGCTAGGGTAGAAATAAGTATGCTTAGTTGGTTTGGTCACGTAGAGAGGATGAATGAAAGTAGACTAACTAAACAGATCTATCTAGGGGGAGTGTGAATGGTTACGTTGGGAGGGAAAGGCCTAGGCGGAAGTTCCGAGACCAAATAGGAGACGTTTTGGAAAAAGGTCAGGTCAGGAGTACGCGAAACCGACGAGCATGTATGAAGAGATTGATGAGTGTGGATGAAGCGAAAGAAGTATGTCAGGATCGTAGCAAGTGGAACAAAGTAGTCTCGGCCTACCCCTGTGGGAAAGAGGCGTGACGGTATGTATGTATGTAACTAACCTAACCTAATTTTATTATTTCTAGTGAGGATTTTTACGATTGTTTTCTGTTAATTACTATATTATTAATACATAAATATATTGTTACTGTATTATTAAGCCTAAATGTTGATTAACTTTAGAAAAATATAATTATTAGACTGATTTATGGCTGTGACTAAATTATGATATTTTTGTAACGTTACATTATACTGTTGAAATCTTGTATTGCTGTGCAAAAATTGAGATTTATAAAGGAAAAAACGTACTTATTACCTTAAGTTCTTTGTCGACTTTTTATTTTTATACGGTGTTTTTATTTGTTTAAGAAGAGAGCTTTTAAGTTTTGGATAAGATTTTTTTTTGATACGCCTGTACCTAAGCAATTTTCTACCTATTTTGTATTTTGGGATAAATGAGGTAAAGTTAACTCTAAATAAAAACAGTAAAATTAAGATTAATGTTCGATTTACACCAAAAAAGTCATTCAAGTGTGTCGGATCTATCATTAAAACATATATTATATCCGAATATAAATGTCATATGTTACTGTTACGACAAAAAGTTCTCGACGATGTTCATTTAATAATGTCGTTAGTGACACATCCGACAAATTTTACTTTACCAAGTCCGATCAAAATTGTTGTATGTGACACTTCCGACAAATCTCGTTGATGTAGTTCCAGTTAAAATAGTGTCAAGTCGCTTTTAAGCATGTTCTAAAAGGAGGTTGATAAATGTTTACATACATACCTCACAGTACAATAAAAATATTAACTCATGCCAAATTTCATAGTAAAATTCCAAGAATTGACAATTTTGTACACAAAAATGTTGTTCAAAAATCTTCGATTGCTTCTCCTGAAAAGTAGCAGTTTTGCACATCCGACTCTTTTAATAGGGACCGTCGAAATGAGCGACTACCCCGCCGCGTATACGCAGTGACGTGTCGTAGGCGTCACGTTTTCTCGCCGTTTTTTCATACATTTTGTTGCGTAAACGCTCCGCCAACATCTTTTACGGACCGGTGTGGTCGCACCTTTACTGGAGTCTAAGTGCGTCAAAAAATTTGAAAATAACTGGACTAGTTTTTACCAACAGGAGGTATCCGTCGGGAGAAGTAGCTAATGGCACAGTTTCGTTTTAAAGTTGCATTAATCCAGTGACACAGCACAGGCAACTCGTGCATTTTGGTATAAAATGCGAAATTCTCACGAATAAGGGATTAGGTTGCTTTTAATTGTCATTTATACTACAAACAATGTGCATTACTGCGGCATCTAACACGTAGAGTCACGAGGATTTTCAATTTACTCGCGCGCAGCTTGCCCGTGTTGTTTAGTTAGGTACTACGGGGAAAGCGGCGCGGCAGTGTGGAGACCACTTTATTTCCAATATGTACTGAAATAAGGACAGAAATTTTAATGAGGTGTATTTCCAAAGACAAAATTAGAAGTTCGTTTGTCTCTTTCACTCTCTTTTTTATAGCGACACTAGCGCCACTCAGTCATCGTCTAAGCTTCAGTAGGCAAATCAGCAGCACCTCCAGCGGAGAATATTAGCAACAAACTAAGCTTATAGTGTAAGTTTTTGTCGCAACAATCTTCTTAAACGCGTTTGCGTAAAGTGACAAATAAAATGAGAACTCGAAACATTTTTGGTGTCAAAAACTTGTGCTTTTTAAAGGCATTATTTTCATGGCAAAATTAACGCATACGAGACGTTTGTTAGGCAACAACAATTTACTCTAAGTGCTTCGTATGTACTTAATGCTAATTTTATGGTATGGAAAAGAAGATGGCGGGATCACTTGGACGCATGTCAAGTAGACTGGCAGGAGTCCACCGGGATGAGTGGCGAAAAGAAGGGGAGGTCTTTGCCCAGCAGTGAGACACTGAGTAAGTCTAATCACTACATGTATAAAACAAAGTCGCTTTCCGTTGACTGTCTGTCTGTCCTTATGTATGATTAGATCTTTCAAACAACGCAACGGAGTTTGATGCCGTTTTTTTTAATAGACATTGATGCGAGAGGAAGGTTTCTATGCATAACAATAATAAAATAATAATAATGGTAGGTGCTTCTCCATTTCAAGCAAACCGGTGCACCGCAGCAGTGGCGCGATCTATCGCCGAATAGAGCAGTAAATCGCGCGGTATCCGCGCTCGCGCAGATCGTGAGCGATCTACGCGGGGTCTGTTCCCGAGGGGACTCTCTTGTTGTCAATTTATTAAATAGTAAATTAATATTCTACGCGGTTTGTCAGTTGGTTGTGATCCTGTCTGGGAAGCAAGCGTACCGCATAGTATCCTGGTAATTTGTGTGATGGATATTTCTATCTATTTAAGTATTGTATATCGTTGTCTAGTATCCATAATATATGAAATACCTACACAAATCTTCTAGCTGCTAAAATAGCTACTCTGCAATACCTATCTCTGGTTTTATTTATCTCATGTCCAGCCTACATAGGTACATCCCACTGCTGGGCACAGGCCTTCTCTCACAATAAGAGGGCTTGGGCTATAGTTCCCACGCGGGCCCGGTGCGGATTGGGAACTTCATACACATCATTGAATTCCTCACGATGTTTTCCTTCACCGAAAAGCTCATGGTAAGTTTCAAATGAGTTATCGCACATAAATTCCGAAGAACTCATAGGTGCAAAGCCCGGGATTCGAACCCACGACCCTCTGCATGAGAGGCCATAGGTACCATTGGGCTACCACGGGTTTTTTTTACCATTAGGTAACTCACTTGCTCGTTAGCCTTCTTTCGTATATAAAAACCGATTGTCTATAAAGTCGGTATACGGACGATAGTTACGTGATAACGTCATAAAGAAACGTATTTGAACTGCTAGCTCTGATGTCACGCGAGAAGATCGTGCCTCTCTATCTGTTGTTCCGCGCTCTCGCTTGCACACTGACGTCACGCGGAACGTGACAATGAGTCAATGCTTTTTCGTGAGTGCAGCCGGCGTTCATCTTTTAGCACTGCTATATACCTACATATAATATTTGTGTTGCAACTGGCAGTAGACAACTGGAATTGTCCGGGTAGCGATCCGGGTGCGACCGGCTGCCCGCGGTCACACGACTCGCTTACCGGTAAAGTAGGTATACAACACGGATTTAACGCGAAAGCAATTGATGTACCACCATCTCCTACCTCGATACAGTATCGTTCCTCTATTGTTTCCTTTAGGCCCCAAACACACTGAACTTGAGTCAGTTTTCAGAAAAACTGTGTCGCTATTCTTCTTCGTCTTTTTTAACATGGCACCATCGATCGATGCGATGATTTCGCCAATATCAAAGTAATAAATACAGTATTCAAAATCTTGTGACAAAAATGTCGGCAACGTTGTAAGGTAGAACACGGTCAAAAGACCCCTCTCCCCTCTGTCGGGCTCTTAGCCAAAGGATAATGATATCCTCAGAATATGCCAGGAAATCATTAACCGATGCCCAGGGTGCACCGGACCAAGCACTGCTCTGCCCTCGGACGGATCCAAAAACGAACCGCAGCTCTTGATCACACGCGGAGGTGACCCGATTCGCACCCCGTGTCGCTATTCGATCTTTTATTTTATACTAAACTATCCAAACACCAACGGAGTAACTAAAGAAAGATATAATAAGTAAGTTATAAAAAATACAGTTTAGCAGAAACTAAATGTTTAGTGTCCTGTAATCTTGCCAATGAATGCGTACTTACGTAGCCAATTCAATCGTTAGAGAAACAATATCTTTCACATAAAAGCATATGTTCAGTAAAAATATAACATTCAATCCGATATTCATGGCTAAACTTCCTTGAAACCCTTTTTCTAGAAACTGAAACTTATTCTTCTCTTCTTATTCTTCATCCATGCTGGTCTGGGAGCAAGGAAAAAACATAGAATGGACCAGTTGCTTCTCTACCCGCGCAGATGGTAAAAGCCCATCTAGGGAATGGACGACAATAGGACTCATGTTATAGGCGATGCGGCTAGCAACCCATCACCATTTTGATTCCATTTTCCACCTAATACGCCCACAATCTTACTAAACGTGGCCTGTAGGTACCTGATACCTTAGGCTCTGTCTACCCGTAAGGGATCAAGACGTGATTTGTGTATGTATATGTATGTGAAACTTATTACTTTACGGTTTCGCGGGATACAATTTCTAGGTTATTAAAAATTGGTATCACTCTTGTATTACCTAAAGTTACTTCTTCGCCAAGTTGCCTATTAACTTTAATAGGGAATTAAATACAATAACAGTGATAGCGTTCCTGGTTCAAAAGGCGAGACGATCCGCTACCAATCCGCCATTACAGCCGCATCGGGTGCCAACATCTCGACGACTATTAAAACTGAACACCACATTACTCTGCGTCGGTGTGGTGCAATGGAGGAGAAGACGCGGGAGAAACTAGACTTAGGCTAGCTTTTTTCTTATATAATATCGAACAAATTGATTCCTGACCCACATAGGTAGGTAAACTATAGGTACACAAATCACGTCTGCTCATACAAAGTCATTAATTTGAAAGTGAGAGGGACGGTGTGACACAAACTTCCAAAACCGAATTTCGGAGTACCCCCCCCCCCTCCCCCCCCTATTTCATCAATTCGACAATTGTCGGTGACAAGTAGTGACCGACCGAAATGTCGGTTTCGGTTTCAGTTTCGGCCAGTTTCAGCCAAAAAATCTAGTTTCGGCCTTAGTTTCGGGTTCGGCCGAAATATAGCCGAAACTTTCGACCCCGCCCAAACTCGAGTGTTCGTGAATTTTCGTGCGTCGTTCGGTAAACTTCGCAGCTAACTCGTGCTTGCTCGCCGGCGGGGCCCCGGCTCAGTTCGCCACTGTTCATTTAATCGTGAGTTGAGGTTATATTTTGCAATTGAGTGATTTGGTAAGTACCTATAATATGGTGTTATAATAAATGTTAAGAAAACAGTAAATTTCAGTAAATAATCGTGATTTTAAATGTTTTAATAAATTTCGGTTTCGGCCGAAACAGAGAGCAAGACCAAAAGTTCGGTTTCAGTTTCGGTTTCGGCTGAAAAATCTGTTTCGGTCGGACACTAGTGACAAGTGACAATTCGAATTGCAATGCGTGCTCAATATGAAGCCAACCGGCGTAGATTCTCGTCAAGTTTAAAATGTAAACAGAATTGTCACTTATCAGTGTCGCGTTGGCGAAATAGGGGCCAGCCCCGCTAGCACGAGAGCGCACGAAAGTCGCGTCGCGCGCGAGTATGACTACCCGTCTCTTTCTTGTTGGTACAGTAAGAAAAGGACGGGCAATCTATCTCGCGCGCGACGCGACTCTTGTGCGCTCTCGTGCTAGTCGTGCTGGTTACATAACCAGCCCGCTTCCGCTTGTAATTAGCGCCGCAACGCCCCAGTATCGCCGTCGCGATCGCGCTTTGGCAAATGATGTTAATTTTCGAGTTTTACAGCGAACAAAGCAATGTGTTATCGCGCAGCATCGCTCACGAGCGCGCTATCGCCGACTGCGGTAAGGTCTGAGGGGCAGTGGGAGTTCACTGTACAACCCAACCAACCATTTTAAACCCCCAACGCGAAAAGAGGTGTTATAAGTTTGACGTCGTTGTCTGTGTGTGTCTGTCTGTGGCGTAGCTCACAAGCGGATGGACCGATTTGGATGCGGCTTTTTTCATGTGAAAGCTAGTTTCCTTGCGGTGGTTCATAGCAATGTTTGGTGAAAATCGGTCAAGCAGTTTGAAGTATACCAGCTCTTTTCCAAAATGATGTAAGACGTGTTTGGCATAATATTAAATTATTTTTCATTTACTTATATGATTACTTACTCGATAAATGCGTAGGGGTTTTCAAAAAATTCAATTTCATGTTTTATACGAAGTGTACCAAATGTTATCACTTCTGGTCTGATTCTCTAAGTTTTTCACACAAAAAGCCATCTTTACACGTTCATGTAAATGTCTCAATTACTATGGAAAAATTGACAGCGCCACTGGTGGATCGAAACGGCAACAAACAGTTTTCACAATATTTGACATTTTAACGCGAAACTTTGAAATGTATTTTGTGACCCGAAACAATTACGCTAAGCATAAATTGTATAGAAATTAAACCGAGTCCCTTTTTGTCCCATAATTTCTATTGGTATTCGTTACCATACCATATTCGTTACTCATAGGTAAATCATGAACTAGTGCATTTTTCAGGAATTTTAGAAAAGTCATCGGAATGTAGTAGGAAGGTTAGAAAAAATAGATTTATTTAGTTCACTGTCAATCCTGAAAAAACTACTTACCGTTTTAGAAATAAAGCGCTTTATGACTATCGAAAATTATGACAAACTGACTTTTCATACAACTTCAGTAGGTAGATGAATTCAAAATTCTTCAATGTTTCTTAGCAATCATGTTATAGGCAATGCGGCTAGCAACACATCACTATTTTGATTCCCCTTTCCACCTCATCTTCAGCCTATAGGTATATGTCCCACTGCTGGGCACAGGCCTCCTCTCAGAATGAGAGGGCTTGGGCTATAGCTCCCACGCGGGCCCGGTGCTGATTGGGAATTTCACACACACCATTGAATTACTGGATATATTTTGATTTTAGCTTACGGTAAATTTCAAATGTAATATGGCACATACATTCCGAATTACTCAGAGGTGCGAGCCCGGGCTCGAACCCACGACCCTCTGCTTGAGAAACCATAGGTGGAATCACTAGGCTACCTCGGTTTTTTCACCTAACCGCCCACAATCATGCTGAACGTGGCCTTTAGGTCTTGTTACCTTAGGCTTTAGGCTTAGGCATAAATACGTGTTTTATGTTTGTTTGTGATCAATTTTATGAGACAAAATATATATTCATGGCTTACTCTACCTACAAATAGCAAAGCTCTGTGCACACCGGCCCTTACCGCACACAATCGCACCCACTACCGGCACGCAGCGGCCGAATTACGAGTGCGATAGCATCGCGACGACAAATCGCACGACCGCCGTGTGCGCGCACCCTAACACGCGATCTTACCACCTATCTCTAGTTTTATTACAAATCAACCTGCTCTATGTGAGATTCGTCCCGTGGGAATGATTGGAATATACATGGACTCTTAAAATTGTTCCGATATACCAGCAGGTGTTTGGGATAGTTTGAATGAATAGCCCTGAGGGGTTACCATGACGTTCTTCTTCTTCTTCTTATTTGTGGCGTATCAAGTCGTTATAGCGACGACAACTTCGCCAATGTCAATGTAAAAAAATATAATTAAAAATTCTTGTGACAAAATGTCGGCAACGTTGTACGGTAATGGTCAAAGACCCCCCTCCCCCCCTGTCGGGCTCTTAGCCAACGGTCAATGATATCCCTCAGAAACTGCCAGGAAATCATTAGCCGATGCCCAGGGCGCACCGGACCAAGCACTGCTCTTCCCCCCGGACGGATCCAAAAACGAACCGCAGCTCTTGATCACACGTGGGGGTAACCCGACTCGCACCCCTACCATGACGTTTTAATGCGACTCAATCCCGATTCAGTTTAGGTTCGCTCGCTGTCAGATCCATACTGAAAATTACAGCATTAAGACATCATGTTAAGGTCTCTGGAAATGTTTTTCAGCATTTGGAAAATTTAAATATAAAATCTTTGTAGGGCTTTGCCGTGGCGTCTTAAATGTGATTCAATTCTGACTCAGTTCAGGCTTTATCTGTCATTTTGTATGGATGAGAGCCTTACCATGATTCTTAATTAATTCTCCTTTTTTTCTGTTTTGTTTGTTATATCTGGTGATCAATCAAGAGTTATTGTATTGTATTGTATTAACACTTAGATTTGATTTCTTAAGTTACGCAGATTTTTTTTTTCTGATGCCGTGTTGATAAATTCATTATGTTGGCAGTCAAAATCCAACATCATAGAGGGTACATAGATGCAACATTTATCAGCTAACCTACTAGACCCAGATCTCCACGAATTGCGCTTTGTGAGTCAGTGAAAATGGTTTTCTTTTTCACTACTGCATAAATTAATGGTTTGCTCAAGGTTGGAACCTTGAGCAGCCGCTGGTTTTGACCCAAGGGCTAAATGCAGGTTTAGACTAAGATACTTTGGTGCAGCCATGTTCTAAGTGTGTTCCGCGGAACCCTAGGGTTCCACGATACCCCTGTCGGGGTTCCGCAAGAATTTAGAAAAAAAATCAAAACACCTCTGTCTGGTCGACCGTTCTGACGCGTTTGTTTGTTTATTTTTGTTTTATTATAGGGTTCCATCAAGTATTTCGCTTTCCAAAAGGATTCCATCACCAAAAAAGATTGAGAACCAAAGTTTGGTGTATAGATACATTTAATCAGACAGAGTATCTGTGTTTGAACGTCACTGTCTGTGGTTGCGACATAAATTGCGACATCTTGTCGTGGTGTCGCGCTTTACGTTTGACCGAAACGGACACTAGTGTCCGACACTTGTGTCGTAATCTATTCGGGCCCTAAAACCAGCCGATTGCCGAGTTAACATACCTCAGAAAATATTTTGCCTCCAGCCATTCAGCAACTAGATTACACTCAAATAAATGCCGACAATAGCACAATAGTCCAACAATAGACGAAAGACCTCGACCAAAATATTAAATGTCAATCCACTTTCGTAGCAATTATTCACAATTGTAATGCAATTATTACTTTGCAATATTCATTGAACAATAATGATGTTAGGACGGACAAATGGACGGACAATGGGGAATATGACAAGCTATGACGATGGGACCTCCGGGATAGACAGTACGCACCTGCTTACACATTTAAACGTACAAAATATATCCTTATCTCATAGTCTTAAAGGCGTTACCATTTTTTAGAGTACGGTAAAGTTATTTTTGTAAGGATTATAAGAGAGGCTGGCGCTAAGGCGCGGGAGTCGAAAAATAGACAAATTTCATGCCATATTACGCTCTGTTCATGCTTCACGCTTAAATAGATAGAGATAGAGTAGCCGCTTTGTGTAGACATTAAGTTGTTTTACTACGCAGGATTATAGTAGGTACCTACCAGTTACGGTTGTGAGATAGTTAAGTTAATTTATCAAACGTTATTTTGGATATGCAAAAGCAGTTTCAATTAGAGCTTTGTTATAATGCCTTCGAACTAAGATATGTGGCTAAGATGAGCACAGTTAAATCATTCGATTTCTGACCCTCTAGGCATTTCTCATAGTAAGTGTTGTAATGATTTTCTATGTCAGGCAATGCGTCGCCAAATATGATGACATTTTCTCTAATAAGGTTCCGCGAATCAGTCGTTCGATTTTATGTACCTCTGTGGCTATGAGTAGCGTCCTTAAGTAATTTATGCAGAATAAATATATTTATTGAGACCAAATTTAGTACGACGAGCATGTATGAAGAGATTGATGACTGTGGATGAAGCGAAAGAAATATGTCAGGATCGTAGCAAGTGGAATAAAGTAGTCTCTGCCTACCCCTGTGGGAAAGAGGCGTGACGGTATGTATGTATGTATGTAAATTTAGTTTCAAACAAAGTAATTTTCATAGGTATAGTTTATTTCACATTAAACTACATACATTATATCTCTAAGTCCAGAGAAAAAAAAATTGACATAACAAAAAGAAAGAAAATCCTATCAAACACGCGTTACGGCTACAAAATGTTTTTCGTACAACCCAACAATTAGTGTAGCCAGATAATAAAATGTGCTGCCAACATTCGCTCCAAATTTGAGCCCCACGGCAAAACCTTGTGGTAGGTTTCCGAATGTCCAGGTTACCCCGTTCCTGATTGGCGTGAGGTTCGATACGCAAATTGCCTGCCAGCTGTTTGCAAAGGGGGGTTCGGGGGCAATTAGTTAGCTCGCTGGTACGGCATCCTCAAACTGTGCCGTGAAATTTTATCTAAAGACTGCGCTCAGTACGAGAGCTAATAGATATATATACATACATAAATCACGTCTTTATCCCTTAAGGTAAATAGTCTAAGGTAACAAGACCTAAAGGCCTCGTTTAGCGCGATTGGGGCACAAAGGAGGAAAAGGGAATTAAAATAGTGATGGGTTTCTAACCTATAACATGATGTAAGATTTCCCTCATTCTCACTCAAGAGTTAAAATTAGTAATATTAATCTTAATTTTTTATGAGTTTTCATGATTGCATTTTCACCGGTGGCCAATCTCCAGTGATTTGGATTAAAATTGGCGTGCAACATTTTAAACAAAAAAAAGAATACGAAACTCTCTCACTTGTAACTATTGAAATGGACAATGTATTTTTAGTTACGTGCACTAAGTTCAACAATAATTTGGACGTAGCTACCTATATTAAAATAGCGAGAGTTCATTATTTAAATTTTTAGTTAGTTCGATTCCCGGGTGAGACAAGCGAGTTTGAGAAGATCCTGGAATGCAGTGAAGTTTATTTTTAAAAGTAAAGGAAGTATTCCCATTTCATTAAATCACGCGTTACTTTGCGGAGGTCCATTTCCACCATACCTTGCTACTCCGCTATTCACGTGCAAGACAGACAGAAAAATTAGGTAACTATAGGAAGCTAGTTGCCCTCCAGGGCCCATAGATTTTTCCATCCTGTATATTTGGAATGTATTATAGTTAAATCGTACTACCTAAATAGATTGAGATAAAGAGAACTGAGATTTTCGGCGTGATCCTCTGCGCAGACGCACGTCACGCGAAGCAAGCTGCTCTTGCGCTATTACGAATGTTGATAGCGATCGCAAACACAATAGAAATTATAACAAATTAGGGATTCAGGTAGTTTTAGGGTTTACGGAAAATGAAACGCCAGTCAATACATACATACATACATACATATACATAAATAAATCACGTCTTTATCCCTTATGATAGATAGAGCCTAAGGTAACAAAACCTCAAGGCCACGTTTAGCATAATTGTGTGATAAATACCATATTTTATTTTATTTCATTACGTAAAATATCATGTCTTTATCTCCTACAGGGTTTACGGGGGGCGGATTGCTTTCCATCAAACGACCCGCATGCTCGTTTCCCCTAGCAAATAAAAAAAGATTACCATTGCCAATGCAAACTGCCTTCACACGTAATAACACCACCAGTAATTTACTGTAAAAAGTTGCGGGGTTATTTCGAGTGCGCATTGTCTTGTCGTGCCGTAATTGGCCAACAGGTGCGTCTACTTTGTATATGTGTATGTCTCGTTTTCCATCCCGTTCGTGTTTGCAGTTTTTTTTATAAAACAAGGCGGCAAAAGGGCTAATGGATCAAATGGCAATTGAGAACCACCATGGACAACTGAAACACCAAAGTATTGAGCAGCGTTGCTACGTAAGATACCTTAAGTGCCAGTTATGGTATTCTATCTTATCCCTCTTGGTTGGCAACGCTGCAATCCTCTAGTGTTGCACGTGTCCATGAGAGGTGAGGTTGCCTTCTCTGTCGTATAAAAAAATGACGACTACTATTCTTTAGCACCGCTATACCAGGTCAACCTATTACTCGACCACTTCATAACCCAGCCTCTGACTTTCTTCCACCCCCATTATTCCCCCCATCCTGTATTTACGCAGCGATTAGGCGTAAAATCAGCACAAATTACGCGTCAGCGAGACCCGATGGCCGGCCAGTAATGATCGCGTTCCCACGCTCCGACGCCTAATGTAAACGCACACGCATACCCACCGACAAGGCCTTAAGACCCTATAGCTAAAAACATAAAGTGTAAACTCAAGCGCAAGTTCAATTGTTCTTGTGAAGAAGTGCACGGTCTCAAGTTCGATTTAAAGAGGTTTGATTAAGAGCTTAAAGTCGAATGGACGCTTTTTGAAGGCATTGAGTTTTTGCGTCAGGGGTAGTAAGATTAAAGTTTTATATAGTAGCCGAGGTAAAATAGGTGATGTAAGGCGCTGAGGGACGGAAGGTAAATCAGGAGCGGGATGAACTTCGATGGGTACGCGAGTTTTTCTGTTTGACATCTTCGCTGAGGAATGAGCGGAATACTATTTATTGCATTACATATTTCTTATTCTAATTCACGCTCAGATTAGAACATACATACATACCGTCACGCCTCTTTCCCACAGGGGTAGGCAGATACTACTTTGTTCCACTTGCTACGAACCTGACATACTTCTTTCGCTTCATCCACAGTCATCAATCTCTTCATACATGCTCGTCGGTTTCGGGTACTCCTGACCTGACCTTTTTCCAAAACGTCTCCTATTTCAGATTAGAATAGCTTTAAAAAACCGGCCAAGTGCGAGTCAGACTCACGCACCGAGGGTTACGTACAAATTCGTCAAGTGAATACGAAATCGAGTGTACCTAAGCAGAGCCCTACCTATTAAAGAAAATGTAGGCAGTGCGAGATCATTTTATATTGGTTGTATGTACACAAAAGTATTCTATTTTTGGTATTTGTTGTTATAGCGGCAACAGAAATACATCATAGGTACTATCAAATGAATCAAGAATTTTTTATTTCTTGATTTTTATGTTTTACTTTTTCGGTTTTACCGTTAGAAATTAGAAATACATCATCTGTGAAAATGTTAACTGTCTAGCTATAGCTATCACGGTTCATGAGATACAGCCTGGTGATAGACGGACAGACAGCGAAGTCTTAATAATAGGGCCCCGTTTTTTACCCTTTAGGTACGGAACTCTAAAAACAGCATCAGATGTTTCAGACCCCAAACATCTTTGTAGTGTTAGGTATTTTTTAGTCTTTTATTCCTCCAACTAAGTCCTTTAAAGCCAAAAACTTCGCCTCCTACATTGTACTTACACACTATTGGACAAAAGCCTATGTTTATCAGATCCTCTTCATTCCCACAATTACATACATGTTGCGATCTCAAGCAAATTCAATGCCTTGCGCATTCCACAATTCAAAATAAGAAACAATGTAAGGTCGTGCGTTTTTTTCAACAAGCTTTGCGACGTCCGCACGCCACCGCTGCCGCGGGGCGAATGAGTGGTTTTCTCAGTTTTTTTGCGGGTACTTACAAGAATGTGACCGTGCGGTATGGAACGCCCGCAGCGGTTGCCTTTTTGTGAAGATGAATTGCATTTTGCAGCTTTATGTACATGTCGCGGGATTGTTATCGAAACATGAATGTGACTTATATTAATATTTAAGTTTTTTTTTATGATGCGTAATTTTTGGGGTTCCAGTGGGTGCGTTGCCTTTTAGCTAAGCGTTGTGTACATACTAACCATTTCTAAAATGTGTGTGTTGTGAACATGTAGTCGAACATGTAGTATACTTTATATTTACATAGCAAAAACATTGCTTTTTGTTTTTAAAAATAAAAGGTATTATGAGTGTTTAAATTCTAAAAAGAAAAATGCCATAATTTTTGATTCTTTTAGCCCAAACGCTAATGAAAAATAACATATCGAACCTATTAAAAAGCAGATGTATGTTTCTTTGTTTACCTATTTGTTTATGGTTGTGTGTTTATTTGTTTGTTTTGTTGTAAGAAATGTACACTATCCCTGATTGACATCGGCTGCTTCATCCCAAAAAAGCGCAAGATAACGAAAATGTGCCATTTTTATCGTAATTAAGTACAAACTTTTATTTGTAACGGCACGCGTTGCCTTTTTTACCTACTTAATAGAATAATGATTGGGCGCGCCATATGCTACAAGGGATGAGATGGGTCAGTTAATTATACAAACTAAAACGGTTTCGCCAAAATTGCAGTCAAACAGCCTTGGAAACGGAGATCCGTATCCACGGGCGTAGCCAGGTTTTAGTAGTATCGGGGGGAGGGGGTTCAAGAAAGTAAAACGCGTAAAAGTACATAAAATACCCTAATAACAAATTCATTTTAATTCTATGAATGTTAATATCTGAACTTTTCTGGGCTCGTGTCCGTATCACATTATATTATAGGTAGGTACTTAAGTATCCCGCTTCAACCCAGAAACGTGTTCAGGCCCCTATTTTCCCAATACGACAATTTGTCGGTGACAAATGACAATTTTCTTTACCTACATTACAAACTCTACGAGAATCTACACCGGTTGACTTCATATTAGGGATGGCAATCTGAGATCGATTAATCGAAAAATCGATTTTTCGAGCCAAAAAAAACATTTATTTAAATCGATATGTAGTACTGGATCGATTCATTGGATCGATATCGATACATCACCCTTTAAAATCGACATTCGATTTTTTCTGTTTGAAATGTCTTGTTTTCTACCTGATCTGATACTTTGATATGGTAATAAAAATAATTGTTATTATCGAATTCTCTGATTTTACTAAAGTCGCAGGCAACAGCTCGTATAGTTGTAAAAAGAACTTCCTCATTTTTCAAATCGGTTAAAAGCTAAAGGGACTGCCACACCGCGAAATATCTTACAAGATAATTTGTACCAGGACGAGCCCACTTCGCCTAACGGGAGTTAATGCCCCCTATAATTGCCTCTATTCCACCATAAATCACCCACTAATTAGATATACCGGGTGACGTTTGCCTTGCTTTATAATGATACATCTAATCCATAGTTCTTTTTTAATTCTGACATAGATATATGTTTGATCGACTTTTGTTTCGGATCAATGCCGTGAGAGATTGCAGCTATAGTTTTAGTGACATACGTGATTAATGATGATAATTATTTCGTAATGAAGTCGTCGAGATTATAACCAGAATAGGTATCTCGAGGTTGTTAGTTTATCGACAAAACAACACGATGATTAGAATGTTCAGGTCCTATTTATATTTAGTGCACCTATTGACGCAAACATTGTCTCGAGAGCACTGGACTGTACCAACACCATCATTAACGGAATTTCAGATTTGGTCTTAATTACGAAGCAGGCGTTTCGTAATTAAGTTTTTTATTAATTTCATTGAAATTTTTGTTTTCTATAACAACAGTATTTCCCACTGTCTACTTAAAGCGATTCTTTTATTATCTTATCATCATGTAAATTAAGTCATTTTGTAATTTTAAAGATCAAACAAGCAAACTAGACCTTTCCTATAGTTATGATGTCGAAAAACACCAAAATATATTTCTAAATCGCTTAAAAAAGTCAAAAGTGATTTAATTGCTAACATAGGTACGAAACTGGTTACAGCGGTGTTGTAACAAAATGTACGCTTATACCTTATATATATATATATATATATGTACCTACGAGCATACAAAAAACGATGTGAGGTATCTCTCTATCAAATTAACAAATATTAGTATAGCTTATTTGTCTCTAATTTGTGTCTCGAGGGAATGGGTGAAAATCGTAAGAATTTTATATGCGATGCGGCTAGCAACCCATCATTTTGATTCCATTTTATGTAGGTTTGTTACCTTAGGCTCAGTCTACCCCTCTATTACCTACCTGCATTGCACAGTCTCATTGTCTAAGGGAAGACGGGCCCAGCGTACGGGCCCTCCCCTTCTTGGCGCGGTCCTGGCGGAAGCCAAGTCTGTGGTGAAACCCTAGTGGCACCCCACTGCATCCCCATCACACCGTATTGAGGCAACGCCAGAGAGTTTTTACTTTGGGTACCTATACCCCTCATAACCCACATAACCCTAGGCATCCCTGTGCCTAGGGCATCCATAAAGATTTCCTCTCCGTTAAAAAAAAAGGCTCACTCTACGCCGTAAGAGATATAGACCTGATTTGTGTGTGTGTGTAATATGTCCGAGCCGTCCGCAACCCACAACCAAACTTAGTTCTAAGCTGCACCACTATCAAACTCTGTAGTCATCGTAGATCAACATACTTGTTTAATGTTCTCACCAGAGGCCCCCAACCTTCATACACAACGCTGACAGTGCATCAATCACCCACCAATCATTGTGAATGTCAAGGGCATTTCCATATTAATTATACGTCGCTAAGTATGACATAAGCCGAATTATATATCAATCAGTTGCTGCCTGCCTTGCGGCGTTGTTGTGATCTTTTGGCAATGTTTTTGCTTAAATTTTTTTTTTAAACAAGCATTTTGTTGACTGTTCTACTTATTTGTTGTCTGTACCTAATTTCAAGTCAATCCGATCACAAGTAAAAATTAAATAAAATTAAAAATCATTTATTACCACAACATAAACAGATAGAAGTTCAGTTGACAACGGATTCAAGACTAGAGAAAAAAAACAATGAGATTGACTAGGCGGGCTATGTTCTGGCAACGGGTACCAGTTTCAGCCTGTGCTGGGTTACATGAACCCAGCGCTGGTTTTCAAGTAGTAAGTAAGTAGGTCAAATTTCCCGGTCATAGATCTAGGTAAAAACCTGCTATGGATGGTGTAGGGCTAAAAGCACGCATCACGGATTGATGAGCACCCGGGTTCGATTCCCGGTCATAGCTTTACTTTTACCTGCTTTGGGTGGTGTGGGGGTTAAACACGTATCACGGATTGATGAGCATCCGGGTTCAATTCCCGGCCATAGCTTTACTCTTTTTAAGTTTAAGTTTAGAAATTAAAAAAAAACAATATTAAACTTGCCTCGGTTTATATCTACTAAGTACTTGCGTTGACAAGCCCGCATTAACTGCAGATAAATCGTAAGCGGTTCTTTTTTCAAACCGCAACGGCCGGGCCCGCCCCGCGCGCGATTGGCCGATAGCTACGTGCCCATGCGCCTGCGACGATATCGCGACCGTAAGGCGACTGCGTTCTATACAACGCAACGTTGAATCTTAAGAGTTAAGAGGACCATATTTTTAAATTTATTTAATTCAGTAAGTATTGGTTCGTATTGATCAAAAAATATAATTAAATCAAAGATATTTTGAAGAGGCTAAGACAGACCGCAAGCAGCTTCCTTGGACAATATATTACCTATCGCTGTTCAAAGGGGAAATGCTGCCAGCATCTGTGGTAGGTACTATTCTGCGGGGGCCTCTCCTGTTTAATGATTTACATACATACATAAATCACGTCTTTATCCTTTACGGGGTAGACAGAGCCTAAGGTAACAAGACCTAAAGGCCACATTTAGCACGATTCGGGCATGGATGGAAAAGGGAATCAAAACAGTGATGGGTTGCTAGCCACATTGCCTATAACATTTAGTGGTTTAGGTATTGATTTTATTTTAAGATTAGATGTATGCACAGTTTTTAACTCGCATCTAATTTAAATATAGTTTAATTGAATTTTTTTAAATTCAATCGAAAAATAAAATGGAAAACTTCGGCGTTTAGATCTTTAATAGGTAGTAGACACCGCCACAGCCTAAATTTCTGGATCTAACTTGAA
This sequence comes from Pandemis corylana, assembly GCA_949127965.1. NCBI lineage: Eukaryota > Metazoa > Arthropoda > Insecta > Lepidoptera > Tortricidae > Pandemis > Pandemis corylana. Next base: position 5,051,231 of record OX421866.1, on the reverse strand, counting down.
ATTTAGCGGACATGATGCCTTCGAGTATCCCATCAGGGTTTTCCTTCATTGAAAACCTAAAAAAACGTCAAAGCATTACTGTGTGCAAACACAACACACCCACAATCAAACTCCTGAAAACTCCTATTGTCTAACGCGTGGGCGCATACAATTCACCGTCTCTTACTATGTTCATCCTTTGCTGTCTGACAGAAAGGAATGGCATGATTGTGATTCCAAGTGTGTAGGACAATAAATCCTGCTATAATAATATTACCTGCTATGGGTTGTGTATGGGTAAAAACACGCATCACGGATTGGTGAGGATCCGGGTTGATTCCTGGCCCTAGCTTTACTTTTCGGATTTTTCCATGTGCATTAGTATTGTTTAGAAATATAATTTCTAACGGGTTAACCGTAAAAATAAATACAAACGTCTATGTATTATATATACATATTTATAATAAAGCTGAAGAGGATCGAAAGCTTGTACCTACATGAAAGATATAAAAAAAAATGGCTCCGAATCGATAATAGAACACGTTCCAATATCGTTTAGAATTTTTGTCTGTTTGTCTCTTTATCTGTATGTTTGCATGGTTGATGCAAACTTTACTCATCCGTTAAGAAAATTACCGGCCAGGCTATAGACTACTTTTTATCCCGGAAAATTGCCTAGTTCCCGCGGGATAGCGATAAACATGTCAATTGCTAATTCTACGCGAAAAAGTCGCGGACAGAAGCTAGTAGGCAATAAAGGATCTGTAGGCTTAATACCTAAGTCGCTCGCAATCGCCATCGTGCTCATTGTATGAATGTGACAGTTAGCTGATTCCGATGCCAATTGTCAGCCCATACATGAACTGTCAAAATGAACACGATGGCGATTGCGAGCGAGAGGTAATAAGCCTACTGGTTGAGCTACGTATAGAGGCGTAGTCTTACCCTCCCCCACAATGCCTATCGCAGAGTTCTGTCTATTACCTATTACGTCTAAGACTCCGAAAACCCATAGGCGTTATTAGAATTTAATCGTATTGTATTCAGACCGACAAAACACAATTACAATCACAATTATCTCTAAAAACATATGACATCATTGAGCTAGTTCATGCCCGGAAGATACACAAGTGTTTGATTCAAATCTTGACAGCTTAAGTAGCTAATAACAGTAAGCTCACTGTGTACAATTGACGCTAGTTTTTTTCTATCATGACTGTTGGCATAAGGTTTTGTTTAGTAATTATTTTCATTTATTACATACAGTAAAACCCCTTTAAGAATTTTAATACGATTTCATACATAATTATATAAACAGTTTTTTTATAAATGCAGTTTTTTCCCGCATAATACGCTTGCCTGCATAAGATACCTTATTTAGCTTAGCTAGCTTCAGAATCTCTTAACGCAGTTTTAGTGTACCTAATTTCATTTAACTAAACTTGATTGCAGGAAACACTGAAAGCTGCTTACACCACAGAATGTACAAAAGTGAATGTTTTATCACTATTTTAAAAAGAAATTTCGACATAAACTGGCTAATTTATAAGGACCTTTACATTGATTGAATAAAAACATTTACATTGAAATGCCTCCGCAAAGTAACGCCTGATTCAATTTTATATAGCTAACTGACCAAGCTGTTATAAGCTTTGTCCGTAATGACAGCCTTCGTGACACGGTCATTATATTAGGCACCTATCATATTTCCTGCCACACAAACATACCTACGCACATACAGGGCTGAGCACGCATTAAACCCATTACTCACTGCGTTTCCGACAAGCGACAGTTCTGTTTGAGTCTTAAGCTGTGTCTTATTAATTTTGTTTTAATTGGAGTTGTCTTGTAAGTGTTGGTGGCTTTAGTTGCATAGGAGGCATACCTGATAGGTAGTACCTGCCGTTCGATTTTAATGTTGTTTTAAGATAGGTACCGATTATTAAAGACATTCTGAACTTAGAGAAATTGCCTGCAGTTGAAAGGAACCGTTACAAAATATGTCACACTAATTTCAAGACCTACCCGTCTCTTTTTACATATTTTACTTAAATAAACTCCTTATTAAATGTGTTAATCCTAAATCTATTTATAAATAAATTCCTGTAATTTTCTTGAATTTTAGCGTTCAGCCTTTGCTTCTGCTTTTTTTATACATTATATAATATTCACTTTAATCATGCGTAATCATTGTTAAATAAGATTACATTTTAGCCTTTTTAGATACAAAACTCTAAAAAGTAACTGGCCACTACGATCTCCCGCCAAATTACCCGCCCGCGTCTAATCAAATTTGGAATGTTCGCGTGCCAACATGGCGGCGCCTTAAGCCGTCTACACACAAGCCTGACTAACAGACATCGTCTCTATTTAGTAAAAGAAAACGAATCAATCCACACTTTATGTACATTTATTAAAAGTGGAGCTCTACCTGTTGTTGTTGAGTTAAGATTTTAAATTACTCTTTCAGAGTCCCCCTCTGTCGGCTACAAGCATGGCTACGAAACCTTATCCAATTTCCACCCTGTCAATGCTCTTGCAGAGCGGTGCCGGTGCGTTTGAAATCACTTGCGTGTTTTTACAAAATACAGTTTCGGCCAGCATTCATCACACATTCATGATCAAAACATGTTGTGTAGTTGCTCTTTTTAGAACCTCTCTGTCTGTAGCAAAGCTTGAATTCCAAGAAGGAATCTAAAATTGGCATGCCATGTAGAGCAATCGTGTTGTCAAACCATGAAAATAACAAAGGTAGGCCTCAAGAACTGACACGATTTGGTCAACCTTTTTATGCACGCTGGCAGTGGTGTAACTATAGGGTGGCAGGGCAAAATGCCAGGGGCCCCTAGCTCTACGGGGCCCCGAACTGAGTTGGCTTAGAGCACAGAAGGGACGCTGATGCACTTCTTTACATTGAGGAAGGAGCCCCATCTGACGAATTTGCCACGGGCCCCAGACGTTATAGTTACACTGCACGCTGGTCAACCATGCAGTCACGTGTGTATCCAGCTTTACTCCCTGCCATAATGCATTCGGCAAATGCCAGACGCTAAACTGATTCTCGGCCAATGAGTGGCATTAGCGTCCTAATGCCAATCAGGGCACAGTCAATGCGTCACACATGCGACCAGACAGTCTTGATCCTTGTCATTTTCGAATATCCCTTAACATCGCTTCACGCAAGAGCTCTGATGTTACTGGTGGACTTGGGATTCCAGAATAGCAATTAGTGTTCGTTAGTTCAAACAAAGGCGTTATGTTATTGTTTGTTCTATTTGTCATTACGTGTTTGTGAACCTTGCTCGGTGTTAAACTGATTGCGATCAGTCAGTAGGTAGGGTTTTATTTTTGGATAAAGAGCGAATTCGTGAAAGTTTGGTGTGACAATAGCGAACTAAGGAATGACCTGTCTAGAATCTAAAGACGTGTGTGCTGTTATTTAAATAGATATACCTATTTCTTCCATGCTGGTCTGGACGCAAAGAAAAAACATAGAATTTACCAGTTGCTTCTCTTCCCGCGCAGATGGTAAAAGCCCATCGAGGGAATGGGCGAAAGTCTTAGGAATCATGTTATACGCGATGCGGCTGGAAACCCATCGCTATTTTGATTTCCCTTTCCACCTTTACTTAATCATGCTAAACGTGGCCTTAGGGTTTTGTTACCTTAGGCTTTGCCTACCCCGTAAGGGATAAGGACGTGATATATGTATGTATGTATACCTGTCATATTTAGATAGAATTTTATGTTTATTTCATACTGAAACTAAATACAATAGGTATAACTTAAAAAATAAGATTTTATAAAGTAATCAAGACGGCTAAATGAAATAGGCAATTGTTTATCATAAAGTTTAACAATCGTAATAGTTCAATCGTAGTCAGATAAAATCAGTAATCGCGTCAAGTCACGTTTGACATGTCACGGCTGTCAAAACATGGCAGCCATATTGAATTTTAATTTCAATTTGCCTACTAAATGACAGGTTGCTGGTACTTGTGTAAACAATGCACAAATCGAATTATTCTTCTCGTTAATTAAAAGGAATATATTAATGAACTCCCCACTCTTTAGGTGCTTTCAACATAATAATACCTATCTATTTCCCACTCGTATAAAAAAAACATAGAATGTACCAGTTGCTTGTCTTCCCGTGCAGATGGTAAAAATTGAGGGAATGCTATCTCTTAGGAATCATTATTATAAAGGCGATGTGGCTAGCAACCCATCACTATTTTGATTTCCCTTTCCATCCATACGACCCACCAATCGTGCTAAACGTGTTCTTTAGGTCTTGTTACCTCAGGCTCTGTCTACCCCTTAAGCGATAAACACGTGATGTATGTATATGTATCAAAAGAAAGTGACATTGTACATTTTAACTTGCCTATTCACCGTGCACTGCCTCCACAAAGCTTCGCAATGATTGTCTATGGTACACGAGCAATAACTCACGATATTGCCGCCTCCCTCGTTAGCGTTCGAAGTTCAAATTTTAAATTCATTCGAGTCATTTGCTGTCGCTGTTCGCGACCGCTGCGCTGCGCGGGACACATGACGTCATTAGTCAAGAAAGCGATGCGGTACTAACGGTTTTGATACTTGCCCAGCATGTGAATATGCACTACCCTACTAATATTATAAACGCGAAAGTTTGTTGGTATGGATGGATGGATGGATGGACGTTTGTTACTCTTTCACGCCAGAACGGCTGAACAGATCTGGATGAAATTTGGAACATAGATAAAGTATAGTCTGGAATAATACATAGGCTACTTTTTATCCCGGAAAATTGCGTGATTCCTGCGGGATAGCGATAAACGAATTCTATGCAGACGAAATTGCGGGCAACAACTAGTACTTTATATAGGCATACAAAATAGCAGATCAGAGTTCCCAAACCATAGGACTAGGCTTCAAAAATTCGGATAAGTTCTGGAAGATTATGTAACTTTTTTAATTTGAGTTGTGGTGTAGATACCTACCTAACACTGGGTACAACTGTGTTAGGTGAAAAAATAATTTCGTTTTTACTATTTAATAGAAAAACCGAAAAAGTAAAAAAACGCAAACACATGCATATGTAGTCTCATTTTCGAGGATAATAATAAACAATCAACATAATATTGTACTCAATACAAGTGTTGTGCTTTGAAAGTTATTTCGAAAGGATCGACACATTCTACTGTTTTACAGTCCTTGATGCTTACGAGTATTACATTCCCTCGTCAACATCTCTCAAACAACGAAACTTGCGAAAGTACCAACACCTACCACACCCCGCCCGCCGCGTTGTCGCGGGCGCGGCGACATGACGAATGGCGCCGCGTTCCGAATTTAAAATCTGCCGCGTAACGTTCGCTGCTAATGGCATTGTTTATCGCCGCTTTCCCGGCTGCCAGTGACTTACAGATCTGCAGCCATTTTGGCTGAATGATCGTGCCTTTGCCTGTAATGACGCTTGAAATTGTTTTAAGTGTTGCTAGTTTTAAAAAAATGCGTGTCATGTAAAGGTATAATGTATATACCTACACGGTTTGTGGAGTTTTTACAAAGTAGGTACCTACGTACAACAATTTTTAGTCTCTTATTTTTTTTATCATAATATTAAATTGTCCTTCTATTGTTTTTCTCATTCAGTCAGGTTTCTCAATAACCATCAATAAAATTCGTTAGTTAAAAATATGAGCGGTTGAGTCACTTTAAAAACCTTAACCAAGATCTTAAAATAACCTAACAAAGGTTAAGTTGCATCTATAGTCGCGATATAAAAGTTTACGGAGTAGTAAACCGAACCGCTCCGCAGATAAAACCCGCATATACTTAGGCGAGGTGTTCATTAAGGTTGATTAACTGTTTTACTGCTGCACTCAGATTCGTCAATCAACGTATTGCATACAAATGAATTAAAACGAAACGATTTTTGCATCCACTATAGCTACGGCTCTGCGTTCGGGAATTAGTGTACAACGTTTCTTAAGACACAGGTACCGATAAACGGAATGAAAAAAGAGAAAACTGATTAGTTTTTTTATGTCTCACAAAACTGATGTTGTATGTAGCTGCCTTTAGGACATTAAGGTTCAGCCACACCAGTGCGTTAAAGACGTCGACTGTGCGTTTACGCAACAAAATGTATGAAGAAACGGTGCAATGAGAGAACGTGACGCATACGACACGTCACTGCTTACACGCAGCGGTGTGGTTGCTCCTTTAAACTATTTCTACTGTTTTTAGCTCGAGGGCGCCAGGTAACACACACACGCAAAGTACAGTATGTATGTATGTATAACTCTTTATTGTACATAAGACACAAGAAAAAGATGAATACAGGTCAACGCACATGCACAAAGGCGAACTTATCCCTAAAAGGGATCTCTTCCAGTTAACCTTTGAACGATTGACAGGACATGAGTATTATGCAAGAATAGACACACAGAAAAAGTAAAAGAGCCGACAGTACAGTATGCTTAGTGTAAGTTTTAGGTAGTAATAAACTTATGTCTCGATCAAATTTGCGTTACACTGTCAAACCTAGAGGCTCTACGCACGTTTACACAATTTTTCAACGCGTCACAATTTTTACGTCAAGCAAAACTGTGACATAAAAACGAAACACGTAGCACACACTTAGACATTTCACATGTTGATAGACGATAGATACCATTAAAAATGTTTGATAGATACGATAATGCAAAGCTAAATAGTAGGTACGTAAGCATTTACAATGTATTTAGTACTTAGCTTTGCTAATGTAGGTAAAGGGTAGTTAATGTTGTATGCCAGGGGTTGCCAACTGGCGGACCGCCGACCCATTTTGTGCGGAGCGCGAGAACACAGCACCTTGCACTATAGATGATGTAATTTAAAAAAAAAAGCGAGAAAGCGTTTGCGAAAGCTTTGATATGTAAAAAAAATACCTTTGTACCTATTTCCGTAATTGAACGTTTTCCAGAAAAGTCCACACATGATCATTTTGTTCCCGAATTAAACTATTTTGAGTTTTTCTATCCTATCCATCCTTATACAAGAAAAAAATGTGTCCCAAAATTTCCATTCCATTCCATTTGGTAACTTTTTTTAATAGGTACCTATGTATGGTACGTGACGAACAGGAAAATAAATTCCATAGTTAAATCTGGGACCTTCGATCAACAATACAACTAGATTCACGGTCCCATACAAAATCAAAGCGAAAAAGTGGCCCTGTTGCTTATGCTTACAGCTATATCTGTTTTACCTTCTTTATTAACGTAAAATAAACCTTAAGTCTAAGCAACAAAGATCCAAATAATTATAATTGTATATAATACTTACGACATTTCGTCACAAGCGAGCGAAACTAGACTACTCCATGAATTTCTTGTTCTAAAACATCCGATTATTATCAAGATGGTGAGCCAACATTGGCCAAACAATAAATTATTGATTTTAAAATGTAAACTGCCAATTTTTACTTACTTTATGAAATACTGACTTGTATTTACTTAAAGAAAGATATTCCTTCCGAAACCTTAGTGTTTCGGTGGCTGTTTTTGCAATTTTTGAACGCACATTGTGGCATTTTGACACGTCCTCACGTTGGCCGAGGTTGGCGCATACTGTCAGAAATAAGGCCATAAATTTATTTTGTGGCCTTATTTCTCGGAGCCGTTTTCAGAGCTATCACCGTGAATCTAGTTGTATTGTTGATCGAAGTCTGGGACACACTTTTTCTTGTATGAGGATCGATAGCGTAAATGATTCTGAGTAAGAAAAACCCAAAATATTTCATTTCTGGATAAAAAATTCATACACACGCAATTTGTTTTGAAGAGAGAACATTTCTAATTCGCAAAAAGAACGATCGTTCTATGTTTAAAAAGTAACGTCACGCAAGCGTAAGGCTGTGTTCATGTTGTGTTGCAAGTTGGGCTATAAAGAAAATTAGGTTACGATCTGTCAACAAAAGCACAAAGCTTCAGTTTTGAGATGTGCTTTCGAACATGTTGTTTTTGGAACTCATTTATTGACGAAAGTTTCAGAAGGTACGCTTGGCTGCGTAGTTTACAACATAAACATGGCCATGTTACTGTGTAAGTACCTACTTAACATTTTGTAGTAGGTGGTGTAAAAAATAAAGTTCTCTTTGTAAGTAGGTAGTTATATTTTAAATATACAGCTGGTCTAATAGTCTTATTTAATTAAAATCTTTGCAATTTAACAACGTGCTTATCTATGGACTTTGTGTTCGAAATAAATGACTTACGCACACACACACAAATCACGTCTCCACCCCTTACGGGGTAGACAGAGCCTAAGGTAACGGGTACCTACTGGCCACATTTAGCAAGAAATTTTCATGTGGGCTTTTTTTTGGAAAACGCTCATTTACATTTGTTTAATAAATATTTTTTTCTATGTAAATGGTGTGCTGACCGCGATGGTCGTTTCTCTTAAAACGGACCCCGAGAGAAACTATTTGGTGCGCCCTGTAGCCCTGTTGTATGCTCTCAGAGTGCACCGCCCTTTACGACGCAGCGTAAAGTTATAGGGCTTTAAAGCTTTAAGCAATCTCAGCTGAGCTTTCGATATCGTACATACATACATATATCACGTCTTTATCCCTTACTGGGTAGACAGAGCCCAAAGTAACAAAACCTAAGGCCAACGTGGCATGATTAAAGGCGTAGGTATAGGTGGAAAGGGAAATCAAAGTAGTGATGGGTTGCTAGCCGCATCGCCTATAACACGATTCCTAAGACTCGCCCACTCCCTCGATGGGCTATTACCATCTGCGCGGGAAGAGAAGCAACTGGTAAATTCTATGTTTTTTCTTTACTCCCAGACCAGCATGGAAGAATATATATAGAATTCGATATCGTTGTTAGAATAATTAGAGGAACTTTTAAAGCGTTGGCTCTACAGCAGTGGTGTGGCGTCCATAGAACTCGATTCCCGCCGGCTTGCCTATTTTAAGGCAGTTGGGCACTTTTATTGCGCAGAATTAGAGGAATAGGCTAGTTAAATGCCCTTCGGCTTGCCTTCTGATATACTTGACGCCACGCCACTGCTCTACAGATATCCACATGTACCTACAGCCATTTTACCTATATCTGCTACTAACATGGAATTAGAGTATGCTTTGATAAAAATTTAAACTTTTGGTATAACTTTCGTGTGTTTTCACTCTTGTGTTTTTGACAGGTGAATTGTCACTCCCATGCTGGTCTTCTTTTTTTTATATAATAGGGGGCAAACGAGCAGACGGGTCACCTGATGGAAAGCAATCACCGTCGCCCAGGGACACCCGCAAGACCTGGGGGAATCACAAGTGCGTTGCCGGCCCTTTGAGGAACAGGAAGGCTCGCTTTTTAAAGATCCCTAAATTGTACCGCTCAGGGAATGCTGCAGCAGGAAGTTGGTTCCAGATTTTTACCGTGCGAGGAAAGAAATTGCGTTTAAAACGCACGGTGCTTGACTGCCAACCATCAAGATGTTGAGGATGGAAGGACAGACGGTTCCGCGAAGTACGGTAGTGGAATTTAGCCGCAGACAGCAATCCGAAGAGTTCACCGGAGCACTCCCCATGATAAATACGGTACAGTATGCAGAGGGATGCTACATCCCTCCGCACAGCCAGAGAATCGAGCCTACCAGAAAGTGCCTGGTTATCGACAAATCGAGCAGCTCTGCGTTGAATGCGGTCAAATGGAAGGATTTGGTACTTGGGTGCCCCAGCCCAGAGATGAGAACAGTACTCCATATGCGGCCTAACCTGCGCCTTATAGAGTTGAAGGCGATGGGCTGGCGAGAAGTACTGTCCCGCTCTATTGAGCACCCCCAATTTTCTAGAAGCTAATTTAGCTTTGCCTTCCAAATGACCACGGAACTGAACATCACTCGAAATGCGAGGTCTGGGAGTAAGGAAAAAACACAGAATGTACGATGCTTCTCTTCGCGCGCAGATGGTAAAAGCCCATTTATAGGCGATGCGGCTAGCAACCCATCACTATTTTGATTCTGCTTTACCTTTACGCCCGGAATCATGCTAAACGTGCGGCCTTTAGGTCTTGTTACCTTAGTCTCTGTCTCCCCCGTAAGGGATAAAGACGTGATTTGTGTGTGTATGTGTGTGTGAACTGTTAAATATTGCAGGTAACCTAACCTAAGCAATCATCTTGCGATTTTTTTGATGACGTGAAATACAAACAAAGCAATGTCCAGATTAAGATAAATTGAATGATATCTTCATTTCATTATCATGTTAATAAAATATGGTGTTTATGATAGTTTTTAAAAATATTTCCGCATTCAACTTCCGAAATTCAAATTGAGACCACTCCAAACAGCCGGGTTTGTCAAGGGCCTTACAAACTGTGAACTCCAATTAAACGTAACTCCCAAACGAAAACAAACAAATCGCCCACCGCTGGGCCAAGTGGGCAGTGGTCGTTAGCCGGCGAAAAGTTCGCAGTCCAGGCCGATTGGTTCCGTGAAGTTTGAGAGGAATTGGCATCCTAGAGTTTTGTACCTAAATTGCCTGTTTGTTACCACGTTGTGATAATATCGTATATCGTAACAGGCAATTTAGGTACAAAACTCTAAGGTGCCAATTCCTCTCAAACTTCACGAAACCAATCGGCCTGGACTATCTTTATCCCTTGCGGGGTAGACAGAGTCTAAGGTAACAAGACCTAAAGGCCACGTTTAGCATGATTGTTGGGCGTATAGGTGGAAAGGGGAATCAAAATAGTGATGGTAATAATTATTGTTTGTTAGTAAATGGGTGATTCGCGAACTTAATATAAAATCCAGTGTTAATAGAGCCCTGCTCCTAAGCAAAATGTATGCAGTGTGAGGTCTTCTTATACCTGTTGGTTATTTACGTAGACAGCCAAAAAAACTGTTTTTATTACCAATTTCTTGTTATGGCGGCAACAGAAATACATTATCTGTGAAAATTTCAACTGTTTAGCTATCACGGTTCATGAGATACAGCGGTGACAGACGGACGGACAGACAGACGGACGGTTAGCGAAGTCTTAGTAATAAGGGTCCCGTTTTTACCCTTTGGGGTACGGGACTCTAAAAACGTAGAGACAGAACAAGCTACATTTTGAGCCCGTCAGAAGTGGTTAGACGAATATTTTTCACAGAGTTCGTTGCCTTAACAATCGAGATGAAAAACAACTGAAAAGCGCACAGTCGCCATCTTTTTTCGGTCTTACAAGCACATCCATTACTCATTAAAACTCGTGGTAATCAACAGCCACCGGGAATAACACGCTACATTTCACTTGATAACTTTAATCAAAGTTTCTAATTCCTAGTTTCATCTGAATCTGGTTGTAATGAGATCTTAATCCGTTTGTCAGTTACAGCTTACGTCCCGCTGCGCTGTGGCAGCTCGAAGATCTACGTAAGCTTTTATTTTTCAATCAAACATTGCCATGTACAGTCATGTCGTTGCATCTGGGCTTATACTAGGTTAGGTACGAACTTCTTCCATGCTGGTCCGGGAGCAAAGAAAAAACATAGAATATACCAGTTTACTTCTCTACCCGCGCAGATGGTAAAAGCCCATCGAGGGAATGGGCGAAAATCATAGGAATCATGTTATAGGCGATGAGGCTAGCAACCCCCTATTTTGATTTCATTTTTCACGTATAGGTACGCCCACAATCTTGCTAAATGTGGCCTGTAGGTACCTTTTACCTTAGGCTCTGTCTACCCCGTGGGAGATAAAGACATGATTTGTGTATGTACCTATGTATGTATGTGCGAACTAAAAATGATTGCCACTGTACCTAGGATTTAAGATGCTCTTCCATACAAATCTTCCGTGCAGCTGCATTTCATCCACAGGCTTAATTTCAATGCGTTTTTTTGAGGATTGTTAGTTGGATATATTGTTTGCGCAAATCACAAAACGGAGTGCATTTATCATACCTAAATTGCAGTATGATGCAGTAAATTTGGATGCATTTTACAATAGTGTGAGTAGCTAGTGTCAAATGCATAGTGTGAAAACCAATCGACTATTTCGAGCAGTATGTATGTATGTAAAGAAAATCGCTACAGCTAATATTTAGCCGTCATTTGTTTTAATTTGAATTTGCCATGTTATCAGGTTGACAGACGCGCCTTTTTTTGACTGTTGTTATTTTTGACAGTAGACGCAAGAGAGGTTATAACAACCTGTAGATGAAAGACAAAATAATAATATTGTAATAAAATTATATCAAAAACTGAATAGATTATCTCTTTTACATACGAGAATAAAGTAGTAGGTACTTAGATATAATAGAGGTGGTAAAAGCGATGGAATAGTGCGAAGGAGGGGTAATTACACAAAAGATCCACGAATGGGTCGAACTGTATCCGTAGGGACCCCTAGACTAAGATAAGATAAGATAGATATAATAACATTTTGTACCTACTTAAATAAAGTTGTGTTTTCAGAGAATCGCAATTACCTACCTACGTCTTTATTTCCCGATGATTCGTTTTGGAAGAGGTTAATATCGTATATGTGTGTATGTTACTTTGGGCTCTGTCTACCCCGTAAGGGATATAAGACGTGATTTATGTATGTATGTATACCTAATTCTGTGCTAAATCAGACGCAATCGCTGCTCTAGGTAGGGGGAGGCATAGTCAGAAGTTTTGGTAAAGTAACAAATTTTAGAAGGATTGCAATGTAAGTGGGTACAATTTAGACTCTAAATTGTACCCACTTACATTGCAAATTTAAATTTTAGACTAAATTTTAGAGGATGGATTGGATGGTAAGTATCAGAACTGATCAAAGGTATGTTGTACCCACAGGTCAGTGCTAAACAATTTACCTACGAGTCGCCGAGCGTAGATTTGAATTTTTACGCACTTAAAATCTGGATTGTAGGCTTAACCCGTCAAACGCCGTGGAAAAATTAAACGGTGCCCCATGGTATTAGAAATTATGACAATAATTAAATGACAATTTAGAGATTAGATTTGATTAGGACTTCTTGAGATGTGCCATTCCACCTTAGACCACCAGTGTTCGGCATAAGAAGACCAAACTAGTTTAACTGTGAGAATTTACATTGGGAACGAGTTAATGGACCTTTACCTCCCGTAAAAATAGTAGATAAGTAAGTAAGTAAGTAAATGCTTTATTGTACAAATATAAAGAAACAGATACAATTTACAAAAAAATAAAAATAACATTACTACATGCACAAAGGCGAACTTATCCCTATAAGGGATCTCTACCAGTTAACCTTTGAGTAGATGAGAGGAGCATTAAACGAGGGACCGACAAAATGAGAGTTTAACATTCCAGATAGTGAAAGCCACAATAGAGCGAAAAATAGAAAAATAGGTAGGTATAGGATAGGTAGAATCATTGTATTGGTATTGTATAGATACCCGTGGCCGCAGGTAAACAGATTCCAAGCAATCATTACGTATGCCGCGTTTGCATAGACAAAATCGCCATTCGGGGTACTTCAGGGTAACATTTGACGGCCATCAAATCTACCTCCCCGCCGTCCCTTCCACATTTGCATTCCATTTCATTTGCTCCCGGACATTTTTATCCCTTATTTAGTGTCGTTTTTATTTTTTTTACGATAGGGTTAGTTTGTTTTCGGGGTTTATTATCACTTAGCTAAGAGTGCACTATTTAGGGTTAGCACTCGCCGGATTTATGGGGTCGGTAGATTTGGGTACTTAGTTTAATCTACTTAGGTAGTCGGAACATTAAAATAAAGTACCTACTTACTTTCAATACTAAGTATAAAGTCTCGTTTGACAGAATGTGTGGTAGGTACCTACGTATCTACTTACCTACTAGGTAGGTAGGTACATTCAGAAAAGGTACCTAGTAGGTACCTACATAAAAAAGTTGCTACGTGTTTTAAAATATAAGTACCTACACTAAAAATAGGTATAATACCCAGAAAATAATAAACAAATTTGGAAATACACTGACGAGCAAAAATTAAGGGTTCCATACAAAGTTGTATTAAAAGTGCCCCGTTATTTTTGCTCGTGAGTATAAGTAGATGTGGTTTTAGTTAAAAGTAAAGTTCAGTGTCAATAAACGCGGTCTCAAAAGCATGTTTGCACATATCCCTTTCACCTATTGTAATTCATCTCTTTAATTATACCTCAGTTGTTTTCAAAAGAAAATTACAGTTAAGGGCTTTAATTAAAACAAAAGTTAATAAAATAAAGGTCAAAATGCATTTTTTTTTATCGACCGGACACGCTAACGCGTCCTTGCTCGCTTTTTTTTTTTAATAAACGTAAATCCGCCACAGACAAGAGCTAAAGTCTTTTCATCCCACTTGTCACCGCCGGGCGTCGTCGCGGTCAATAATTTCGCGCAAGCGTACTGGCAACCATTAAAATGTGTCCAGCTCTCGCCTACTGCCGTTATGTCACCTTGATGGTCTAAATTTGAATTTAGAAACTACAATATTAGTTTTAGGAAGTTCGAACAAAGCTGGACTCTTAGCGACAATACCTATCCCCTATCTACCTGCTTATGGATGACTTTGTGAATATTAAATTTATTTTGTTTAATTAGTAGGTCATGAGTTATTAGTGACGATTTATGGAGGAAGTTTTTGTAATAACATGGTTTAGAAGAGAAGAAGGAATAAATTATATTTTTTACTGGGGAAAGATAGGTACTTAATGTTTCTTTCATTTTACAAAAGATGGCAACTTAAGTCTGCCTTTACCACTTAGACAAATTAGTAGTGAAGAATACTTATTTAGTTAAACAACGTATCTATATCTATATGTTTCTTTTTCAAACGTCATTTTAGTTTTTTTACTTTAGGTAACGAATTATATAGGTATATTGCATTTTTTCCACTTTTTGTTACTTCACCTCGCATCTTATAAATTAAAAAAGTTTTCTCACACTGGCATTCAAACCGAACAACAGCTATTAAAAAGTAAAAAAGAAATTCTCTATGGCCAAGGCAGCCAGTAGCAAACGTTTCTAATTTAAATTTAGAACACGCGCGAGTTGGGCGTGGTTCGGACCAATAGTAAGTGTCACTGCATGCGACACGGTGACAGTTTCGACCAATGGCAGCGGAGAACGCGTGGGTGCGGTGACATATTTAAACCAATAGGCGGGGACACGCCCTCGACTATTCAATGTTTGTATAAATGAGATAGAGTTGAAAAGGCTGAAGTAACGATAAAAACTGCTACGCTGCCTTTTCCTGCCATCAACTTTTTGGTTGTTTCTAGAACAAGATACCTACTGGTTACAGGTGATTGTTAAGATAATCACAGTCGCGTAAGGCAAACGTAAAAAATATTCGTAGATCTAGTTCGTTTTACATTATACTTAAGTGATATTGATATCATTAGGCAAGTTTTAATTAATGTGTAGCAAATTAATAAATTAAATAGGTACTTATTGAATTAATCAACAATTTCATTGTTTAAAAAGTAAAAGTGGATTAAATAGACCGAAACACATAATGATCACATTCACAACTGGCTCATGCTCGAAATTTTAGACAGCAAGGAAACACTTTTATGATCTTATGATGATATCAAAACTAAAATTTCATTTCCGAATAACGTAAAAGTGAGTATTTTCTAAACACGATTTCAGCCAATGACAGCACTTGTTACGTTATTGGCTGACGGCGACAAATTCAAAGGAATAGATGTCACTTGTGTCACGTACCCTGTGGGAGCAGGACAGCGTTATGCAGGTAAAACTAGTTGCGAGCGGGATGAACTGATTTACGTTGACTCTTACGTGCACGTAGGCTTTTTAAAATGGAGCAAACGAACCATTTTATTATTTCGCTGTGACTGTAATAAGTAGGTAAGAGTACGTAACTAGTTATCATTCTCATTTCAGATTAGTAGGTATTCATTAAGGACGGTTTATGCCGTAGTTGTTTTTTCGTAAATAAATAAATCGAACGGTTGGGGTTATACTTTTAAAAATTTGAATTTTTAAAATAGAATCATTAATTTTTTTCTTAAAGAAGCTTGCAGCAATTTTATAAATGGCCAGTTATTCCTAAAATTGGCGCTACCAAACTTGCGTGCGTTACCTTTCGAAGCGTGCGCGAATCAGAAGCTTCTGGCGACCGAATTCGAAATTCAAATTTGAAATTGATCTCGATGGTTATAGGTAATTTTTTTATTTTAGTTGTTTAGGTTGGCACGCTTGGCTTCCGTGTGGGAATTTCGATAGCGTTTAAATCGATTGCTGAAGAGGCAAAGGTATATCGAATTAAATAAAAATAGAAGGTGCATGATTTAGGCATCGGTTTTTATTGTGCCTACGCGTGATGATAATTTTGTTCGTTAAAATGAAAATCTGCTAAACCCACGCAAGAGATATCTCTGTTTTGAAAGGGAATTTTCATTAACGTAAGTATGTAGCTACTTATTTTATTATTTGACTAAACGGGACTTAATAGCACACTATAATTAATTACCCCAACATTTCTATGAAATCCATGGTTCGCTTAATTAAATAATAAAATGAGTAAGTACTTACTAGGTAAGCAGGTACTTACGTTGATGCAAATTCCCTCGTAAAAGTTTAAAACAGTTGTGCTCGTAAGTACCTACCTACGTACTTACCTACCAATATTTTAAAACCAATCATAAATAGTGCCTCTGTGTTAAATGCTTTGTTTGTTTCGTTAAAGCTAAGCACTGATTTTGAAGTCGATATTTACAAATAGGTTTTACGACAATATATTTATATATAAATAGGTATCAAGAAGCGTAGGTACTTACCTATAGGTATAAACATATTTATTTAGGTAGGCAAAATAAAACTGACTGTATTTTAATAATAATCGCTTGACTTTAATAGCTGTTTTATTGACAGACACTCTAATAATAACCAAATAATTAAGAGATACCTAGGTTTAAAAAAAAATAGGTACCTAGGTACCTACCTATTAGTAGCTACACCATTCAGATTCAGCAAATTTCAATAAAAAAGAGAGTCGCTTAAATTGTATTCCCTTTATCATGCAAATTCAGCCATCGTGTATTCGAAAAATTCCAAAAACATTCCCACGCGTTTTAAAAAGAAACAGGAGTCAAAAGGAATTTCTTTAATTCGAAATATTTGAATAAAGTATCGCATTCGAAATTCGGAATTCAAAAATCGCACCAGTCGATCACACGAGACGTGGACGCGTCATTTAAATTTGGAATCACGACAGAAAGTTCTCACACTGCCAGTCTGTCAATTTCGTGAACTTTTTTAATGATATATTTTGGGATTACATGCGTGGTTTAAATTTAAAACTTTCAATTTTATCCGACGGTCTTTAAATTATCAATTCTAATTTTTGATTCAATATAGGTAGGTAGGTACCTACCTCAGGTTTAACTAAAGCTTAGTCGTGAAGAAAGTGTATTTTGAGTTTTGTTGTGTTGGCAATTAATGAAACAACGATATTTTGATACGGAAACCGATGAAATTGATAATTTGTATTTAAAGAATGTCTTGTATCATGTATAGGTAAGGGAATTTCATGATTGCTCCGACTGTATAGGTACTTTTATGAGTTTACGAGACACCATACAAAACTCATAATAATAAAAAACACATGGTTTTTAAAAGTGAAACCACAGATAGCGTAAAATAATAACAATGACTCTTCGCACAGACGGATGGCGCCGCTAGCATGTTTTGTTTCAGCGTCTCATTACCTGTTGGTACAAATATTTCTTGGAAGGTTTTAGCGAGACAATGGAGGTCAAACCATAATATTTAGCCTAAAAAAAATTAGCACGCGCCGCTATCTTGAGATCTGATGACCTTGGACTATTTTTGCAAAGGAAGGCTTAGAGGGTTCCATGAATATTCTAATTTTATTGTAATTTTGTAAGAAACTGGAATTTTTCACCTCACAAAAGCGAGAAAAATGGTGAATGGAAGAAAAACAGCTGAACTAATAGTAAATCAGCTTTTTATTTAGCAACGGACGTTAGCAAATCTTGAAAATGAAAATGAAAATGAAAATGAAAATGAAAATGAAAATGAAAATGAAAATGAAAATGAAAATGAAAATGAAAATGAAAATTTATTTTTGCAAATTGGCCGCCAGGGGCTCTTTTACATGTCTTTTTGAAACTACCAGCACATTCGGAAAGACCATCATTGCCAAGAAGAATGCGCCGCAAGAAACTTGGCAGAAAGTCATTTTTTCAAAATAAAATACAGTAAGAATACTTAAGTTCTACTTAAATTAAATACATTTATAAAAGGGATGTATAAGGTCCCCGAGCCTTAAATTATATTAATCTATAAATAGTAGAGATGTATAAAGTCTCTACTAGTCAAAAATAAAAAACAAAGAAAAGAAAATAATAACAATAAGTTAAGTGGAGGTGTAAAACGCCTCTAACGTCAAATAAATTAATTGGAGATGTCTCCAATGTCGCAAGAAAAAAAAATATATAAAACAAAATTATGAAATATACATTTCATGTCAAGTAAGTAACCAATAAGCTTTTGGATTCCGAAGGCAAGCTTGCGTCTGCCGCCCCCAATGTTGGCTTCCACGCACTCATGTCCTGTTCTGAAAGCAGAGCGGTACCGAGGGCATGTTTCGCTTCCGTCCCCACAGGCACACTATGGGAACGTTTTAGGAACTTCGACGTCGTTAGCCTGCAACTAAATAGTAAAAGAGAAAAAAAAAAAAAATGAAACCGGAAATCCATAAGCTTAACAATATACCTACGCAATACCTAGTATGACATAGCAATATTTACGTCATTGTAAACAATAATAATTATGAAAAATAGAATAAATATTTAAATAAACAATTACAGTAGGTACAATATTTATATTGATAATACCTATCTTAATATTCATAATTAATAATAGCTATACAATTTTGAATCATAATAAAAATCTTAATTAATCAAGATCAGCTAACCTAAACAGCAGACGGTAGCAACAGGGCCAGAGACCGCCGTATCTAGAGACACTACACGCATACACACATACACACACACCCACACACACACGTATATACACACTACAGGATCACTCACAAAAAAACACTGGATTCTTATGGTAATTTTTCCAAAGATGGCCATGTCATGTTCTCATCACACATGTACTCATCGACTGTGTAATATGCTTTCTTTAACAGCGTGTTCTTTATGTATTTCTTGAATAACACATATGACAATTTCCACGCATCTACAGGCACTTTGTTGTAGAACCTGACACAGTTTCCCAGGAAAGATTTACTTACTTTCCGTAGACGAAATTTAGGAATGAGTAGCTTGTGTTTATTACGAGTGTTGATATCATGGATGTCCGACAATTTCTTAAAGGAATTGAAATTCTTGTGTGTGTACATAATTACATCGTGTATGTACTGCGAAGCTACTGTGAGAATTTCTATCTCTTTAAAGCGCTCTCTTAATGATTCTCGGGAGTTCAGATTGTAGATGGACCGAACTGCCCTCTTCTGTAAAATGAAGATACTCTGAATGTCAGCTGCTCTTCCCCAAATCAGAATGCCGTAAGACAAAATGCTATGAAAATAACTGAAATAAACCAGTCTAGCAGTTTCCACGTTGGTGAATTGTCTAATTCTTCGTACAGCATAGGCGGCAGAACTCAATTTACCAGCAAGAGCAGAAATATGTGGGCTCCACTGTAAGTTACGATCCAGGGTGAGACCAAGAAAAACGGTGTCATCAACGAGGTTTAGCTTCTCTCCGTTTATGGAAATGGCTGTTTCAACCTGTCGTACATTTGGTAACGAAAATTTAATACATTTCGTTTTAGCTGCGTTTAGTAGTAGATTGTTCGCAGTAAACCATTGAAGCACTTCTGTTAGAGTCTCATTGATGTGACTTTGATCTTCCTGTTGCCTATCTACCTTGAAAATCAGAGAGGTGTCATCAGCAAACAAAACTATGTCACATTTGTTTTCCAGTAGGCGGGGCAAGTCATTGATATACACCAGAAAGAGAAAAGGGCCCAATATTGAACCCTGTGGTACTCCAAGCTTCACCGGCGCACCACATGACTGCACTCTATTTATGTCCACTTTCTGGATTCTCTGACTGAGATAGGACATGACAAGTTTCAGTGCGTTTTCAGAAAGCCCGTAGTGCTCAAGTTTGCGGATAAGCGTTTCATGCTCCACGCAATCAAATGCTTTGGAGAGGTCGCAGAAGATCCCTATTGCATCTTGCGAATGTTCCCATGCATCATAAATATACTTAACGAGTACAGCCGCCGCATCTGTGGTGGATCGGCCTTTAGTGAAACCAAATTGCTGGCTGTGAAGCAATTCATTTGCATTGAAATGATGCAACATCTGATTCAGCATTATCTTCTCAAACACTTTGCTGAGCACCGGAAGAACAGAAATTGGACGGAAGTTTGACGGATCATATTTGTCACCACACTTGAACAAAGGAATCACTTTACTAAATTTCATCAAGTCCGGAAACACGCACTCATCCACGCACTTATTAAAAATGATAGCCAAATATGGCGCCACCACGTGAATAACAGATTTCATGACTTTAACTGAGATTCCCCAAAGGTCTTCCGTATTTTTTAGCTTCAGGGATTTAAAAGTTGCAACAATCTCGCGTGAGTCTATATATTTAAAATCAAATTTATAATTACAAGCTTTTACATTCACAGACAAATATGAGCTTGATTCTTCAGTAAATGCCTTTAGGTTACGGGTAGTATTTACAGCTATGTTTGCAAAGAAGTTCTCAAAGGTGTCTGCTATTTCCTTATCCGAGGTCAGTATTTTGTCACCTACTTTCAGTTTGAAATGACAATTACGGGGCTTGCTTTTGCCTGTCTCTGAATTAATTACGTTCCAAACTGCTTTCACTTTGTTATCTGCAGATTTAACTTTATTGCTAAAGTAATCTGCTTTTGCAATAGCACAAACCCTTTTAAATAACTTTGAATACTTCTTGACATACTCAATGAATCTTGCATCGTTGCTGTTACTTTTCATCTCATACAATTCATAAAGCTTGGTCCTGCTTCTATGTATACCGACCGTAGCCCAGTCGCTGAACATTGTTTTGCTCGAGTCTTTCTTAATAGTCTTTAATTTAAAAGCATTTCGGAACTCATTATTAATAACATTAGATAAATCCTTATACAATATGTTCGGATCGAATAACTTAGGAATTAACGGATTTTGAAATAAATTAATAATGGATAACGGATCACGTGTGTGAACGTGACATTATGTTTTTATTTTGATTGAATGAAAAAGCTAGGGGGTCTGATAACAAGTTCCAAATTTGAAGTTCTTATTATTCTGTCCCTCTCACTCACCTAACTAAGTACTATTTGTGTAAACGGAATGGCAACATACAAAATTTCAAATTTTTGAGTATCTACCTATATGAGAAGGTGGACAATGACGGACATTGTCACGTTCGATTTTCAAAAACTTTTTCCACCCTAGGTAGGAAAAAGCACTTTTCCACGCAGATTTTGAAGAAGAAAGACAGCATTTTCGAGCAAGTGTGATGAAAAAATATTGATTAAGTCCCAATTTCTTTAAATTTACGCCATGTTAACAACGTTTGATTTAAGTGACCTTAAAGGCATAACTTCAAAAATCATTGAAGAATGTCCTAATAGTGGTAGGTAAGCAAGCTTCTAATTTTGGTAAATAGTTAGGTATGCATACAACATTTTAAGTAGATAGGTAGGTACGCAATTGTTTTTTTAATTGTCAGCATGGAGCCCCTAAAGTCGCTAAGGTGATTCTCAGCCAAATGGTTAAAATTATCTAATAATAATCTGGAGCAGAAACTGTTACAAAAATAGTAAGGGCGAAATTTTCCCATCTTTATCTGAGATCATATTATTTATCTTTTTTTGTGTCAAACACGTCCAACCAAAACCCGACGTAACCCCAAACAATGGCCGTTACGTCGCGTGCGATATGGCGGCTCGCGGCGATGCTTCCAAATTTCAAAATTCGAACGTCCGAATTCGATTGTTTCTTGAGGGCTCGCGTGCATGAGGAGGCGTGATGAAGAAATCCAGAGATAAATGTGACGTGCTTTATGCTCTGTGGTCTATGGTCGGTCCGAATTGTGGCTTTACACTCCGTGCAGTAAGGGTTTTGCGTGAACGAAACTCGTGCGATTATTTTTTGTGCGACTGGTCGTTTTTAGATCCCCGATTATTTAGGAATGGAATAATATTTTGATGTTATTTTCGTATAATAATTGATACCATAATGATGTCCAATAACATTAACCTCAAGTTAGGTAGGTAAGTACAGGTTCTATAAAATAGCTGATGTGGTCACTTCAAAAAAACCTGTCGACGCATCAATGATCAAAAAATTTGTTTACACAAACTACGCAAGAACGGTAACTTATATGCAGAAAACTACTTAATTATTATGTTCAACACGACAAGAACCAATGTCAACTCAGTTAAAAAGAGGAACGAAAAAATTTAGAACGGGCTATAGGTACGAGTATATCTATCTTATACCTACCTACCTTTAAACGAGCAATAGGTACAAGAATATTATTATGATAATTTATTTAAGAACGATTTTCATGAAATTTAGTGTACCGGTTTTGGGGGCGACAAATCGATCTACTAGGTTTCATTTTTAGAAACGTATCAAAAAATATCAATGCAAGATATATTTAATTTCCAATTTACATAATTATTCAATGAAATAAACTAATAACAATCACAATCAAACATCTGAGCGTGTGTCCATCGGTCTGTCCAAATTGCACTCAATATTTCCACGACCAGACAAATTGGTAACTAACTAGGCCGTAATAACACTGGCTCCCTAAGAAGCCGCGGTCTAATTGACGGCTAAAAAAAATATAGAGAGCGCCATTTCGAACTTTTCAAATTCATATTCAGAACTTGTTAAGGCATGTTCACACGAAATTTGTTGAAAGCAACAGGTTGCAAAGAATCCGATCTAAATGAGTACATGAATGTAGTAGGTAATTTTGTGATTAGTTAGAACATCATTTTGATTATCAACGAAATTTATTACACTGTTTGTTCATAATTAAATAATAATAAGTCATTTATCACATCATTCATTATGTTATTTTTTATGTTTATTTATTTAAAACCCATCGAGGGAAATTCTTAGGAATCATGTTATAGGCGATGCGGCTCGCAACTCATCACTAGTTTGATTCCTTTTTCCACCTATACGCCTACAATCATGCTAATTGTTACCTCAGGCTCTATCTACCCTGTAAGGGATAAAGACGTGATTTGTGTGTGTGCGTGCGCAAGTCATTTATTTCGAACACAAAGTCCATAGATAAGCAAGTTGTTAAATTGCAAAGATTTTAATTAAATAAGACTATTAGACCAGCTGTATTTAAAATATAACTACCTACTTACAAAGAGAACTTTATTTTTTACACTACCTACCTACTACAAAATGTTAAGTAGGTACTTACACAGTAACATGGCCATGTTTATGTTGTAAACTACGCAGCCAAGCGTACCTTCTGAAACTTTCGTCAATAAATGAGTTCCAAAAACAACATGTTCGAAAGCACATCTCAAAACTGAAGCTTTGTGCTTTTGTTGACAGATCGTAACCTAATTTTCTTTATAGCCCAACTTGCAACACAACATGAACACAGCCTTACGCTTGCGTGACGTTACTTTTTAAACATAGAACGATCGTTCTTTTTGCGAATTAGAAATGTTCTCTCTTCAAAACAAATTGCTGACAAGCGGGACGTTTGAATTCATATTTTGAATATACGGCACAAAATAAACTTTCAGCTATAGTAAAGAATTCAAACCTTATATCAAAGCAGCAGCGATTGCGAAAGGCGAATGGTTGTGGTGGTAGTAGTGTTCTGAATTTAATTCGTTGTGCGTTTTGGATGCAAATCTCTTTGATGAGAGTTGATTATGTAAATGAACGAACTGACGCCCGCAACTTTGGGATGCGTATTGTTGCGAGTAGCTGATGTACTTTTTTATTCTTTTTTTAAGCTGCCTTTGTTGGTTGAAACTTTTTACATGCCAGGCTAGAAGTGGCCAGATATATTAGATGATAGAAAGTACATATTACCCGTTCATTTCTAAAAAAATGCGAATATGTTCTCATCAAGGCAGTTGCCCGTTACTCCATCTGCGCAGTCTTTGCATTTTGTTGATACCTTTGTGAATACCAAGTTTCAACTCATTCGGTTCAGCGGTTTAAGCGTGAGATGGCAATAGACAGACAGTTACTTTCGCATTTATAATATTAGTAAGGATTTCAAAGTGACAGAGACTAACGAATGTTCTTAGATTTGCTGCCCTTTAAAAGTCTTTCTTTATTATGCCTACGAAACAAAACCAATCATGTCCTCATTAAAGATGACTCACTGTACTGACACTCCCGAGCAAACAGATTTAAAAATCACCAATAGGAGGCTCGATAATCGAATTTAATAATGAAGGAGCGCGCGTCACGCGATGTCACGCTGACAGACGTGACGGTGGCGTGACGGTAATGTCACGGGAAATGTCACACGGGTGTAGGGTGGCCATCTGGAGGGACATTTTCCCGATTATTCTCCAAGACCAAATAACACTCCTTCGTTTGTCTTTATCACTAGGACATTTTGCCTAAGCGACACAAAGGATCATACTTTTTGCTACAATTAGGGCTTCAAACTTTTTATGTATCTAAATGACGCACTACGCTTCAAAGTTTGGCTTTGCTGACATGGAAATAAAAAAGACATACTTACGAATATGAACTCGCACTTGCACACTCCTCTGCGCGTGCTCAGTAGAACTTACGCTATGCTCGGGACTCACTTATCATCTCATTTGTTTTATTAAAATGCTTAAACTATTACAAGCCTTTGCTCTGTGTCGTTATTGCCTTTTTTGCCAGGCTATTAGATGCAAGAATTATTCGGTTGCCATAAATTCACCAGTTGTTCAAATGAATGTTAAATTACATCGAATATTTTTTTGATGATCTGGTCTGATTTCAATCTGATGCTCGTATAATACATGTAGCATAATAAGCTTCATCACTACGTATTCTGAAGAAATAAAGATTCTATTATATGTCCTGAATTTTTAAATTACAACATGGTAACCCTATACGAGTAGAACTTGATAGTGCTGTCGGATTTATAGTTTATTGATTGTCGAAATAGGCCTTGAAGATATTGATTGAAAACTAGAAAATTAAAAAAAAAAATTTACTTGCCTCAGGTGTGAGTTGAAGTTGTTTTTTTTAATGTTGTTGTCAAAAAAGTGACCATATCCAAAATCTTTTTTGAACGATAAAAGATGAACCTTTTGCATAAGCATCGAAGTAAGTATGGCTCCTTGGTGCTGACTGAATTGACATCGGCTATTATGCTAACTGCTTGCTTCTTTTTCTAAAGTTTTCCTCTTGTAATCAGGTTAAGTAGGAGAAATCTTTTTTTGTAAGTATATATTAGGTGGAAAACGCGCTAGTGACCTGATGGTAAGTGATCACCACCATCCAATGACCCTAGCAACACCAAAGAATTGCAGGTGTGTTGCCAGCCTCGAGGGCTAAAATACCTCTTATATGCCAGTACTAATTTCACCGGCAGTTTTTTCACCTTTATACTTCGTCTATGTCTACTCCTGTATTATTTAGGGCCGATTTTTCAATCCTCAGATAAGCACTTAACTGACGGATACCCATAGAGTTGTTCGTCGAATAGGTCCTATCTGACGATTGAAAAATCGACTCTTAAACTGTTAAGTACTTGTTTAAGTGCAGGTAAATTATTTTATTTATTACAGTACGCGATGCTTAAATTCAGCTTTGCATTTTAGTGAAGTGTCGCATCACTAGCCGAATCTTGCTCTAAACTCTTTGCACTAACACAGAGCAATATGGACAGTTAATCTACCTCGGTCACTTGATTGTAACTTGAAGATCATCCACACAATGACAAAGCTAAGCTTATGCCACGCCTGCCTAATGTATTTTTTATACTTATAGGGTTTCAGTTACTTAAAAAAAAATAAGTTTTTTTTTCAAAACATTTTATTGCATATCGTTTGGCAAAAGGAAGTACCTATAACATGCGTACTTAAGTTATTATTTACATGTTCACCGTCTCATCCTTTAATACTTTTTGGTTCCTATACAGAGTTATACAATCTTAAATTGAATCAGATATAAAAACTTCACAATAAGACTATGGCACTAGAGAGCCTAAAATGAGTATTACGGGGTGCTAGGGCTGTTCGGAAGTTTCAATGATAATTTCGTGACTTTTGTGGTATTGCGACTCATCGTGTGAAAAGCGTGAAAAATTGTGGGAATAGCATACATTGCGGGACCGTGAGGCTTATGAGTTGTAGCGATGGACTGAACGCCGCAATGAAATGTTACACCCATAATATTTTCAATGCCGTGTTAATTGGGTATGAGTAATCTGGCAAGACCAAACGCAAAATACTATCACGACAAACGGCATACGTACCACACTTGTCGATAACTGCGTCTCTTTCCACTCAGCATTGTAGAATAGAGAGGCACTTAGCAACAGAGAGATTTGTCTATGTGGCCAGAAACTCCCAAACAAACCGTGACATACAAGGTAATATTGTACCGCGGAGTTTAAAAATGAAAAGAAAATGTGCAAGTAGCATTACATTGCGGGTCTTTGGAGCCAACGAATTATAAGTGATCGAACGTACGCAGCAATGTACAGCCATTTGCATGATTTCTTTGCTCAACTTGATTTGAGATTTATATTTGTTACTATTACAGAAGCCATAACAAAGCAACTAAGTGATATAAAAGTGGAACATAAACGGAGGGCTTAAGTATCCATGATTTTTGTACAGCTTTTGTATCACAAAGATCAAAGCTGGAACTTTAGTACCGCTTACTAATTACGGGACTAAATGTAACTTTTATTTTTATTTTAAGCCAAATTAATTTAGATATTTTATCTTCACTATCATTTTCCAACTTTGTGTCAAAATGATTCCATCAAAACTACGCCGAAACTATAATAGCACCATCAACAAATTGTATGACTGATATGATATTTAAAACCATACGAAGGACATCTGATAAAATTACGAGTCTTAAATATCAACCTTAACATTTACAGCCACACTTTATACATTTGTTACAATTATTCCGGCTATTTACATTATTTATTGCACAATTATTACTATGGAATGTTTAAACTTAATTATTTATTAATAGCTACTTATACGGCTAAGGGAAATACTAACCCCTTATTCATAAACGGTAGTTAAGCTTACATTAACTTAACATTCGATTCTATCTTTCACTGATATTAGTCTTCGGCCAGAACCAAACAGCATAACTTTGCTTTGAACGTGATGTAATTTTATGAATAAAGGGATAAGATTTTAATATAAATCACAATGGTTTTGAGTGATACAATATACAGACCTACTGAGACGACATGTATATACCTACATCTGGCTTAGCCGTAGGCCACCTAGCAAAAAGGATAATAAAGCTCAACATGTGTTTATAGTCCGAGTGAGAATTACAAGGTACTGGCGTCCACCAAACTACCGATTACACAACTATACTTAATTACTTACTATTTGGTAATTACATGAAACAAATCACAAATGCACTGGAGATTCGACGGTTGCAGTCGACGAAAATTTTCTCACTTATTCACGTCACGAGGTGCTGACGTGGATGCCACGTCCGTTCTGAAGACGGAGATGGGAATCGCTGTGGTAGTTCCTTTTAGTCCTCGAGAAGAAGGCAGCATTGCAGCCGCTAACAGAACACCGGTGCAACGACTGAGCGTGGACACTCTCACAATGCGCCTTCAAACTGGACAGGTCTTTAAAAGTCTCCCTGCAACCCCGACATGGATAGCATCCATCCTTGTTTGGTCGTGGCGCCTCATCTTCCACGCAATAGTTAAGCTTCCCAACGAGTGGAGGTGAGAAATTCTGATTCTGGCAACCAAAACCGTTTAAATTGGGAGGAAGAAACCCCAAAGGAATCGGTGGGAAACTTGGCAACATGCCGAATGGTGCGAAAAGGAATGGATGTTGAGAAAACATGTCTCGATTGTTGAGATACGCTTCTGGTAGTTGAAGAGGTGGGTACGGAGAGCCAAAAGGCATCTGGTGATTAAAGCGGCTCTTGATTTTATCTGATTCTTTCGCCTGGTAGTATTTGTGCGATTCAATGTAAGGTACCCCAGGCTCTTCATCAGAATACCTTGTTATTAAGTCCATTTGTTCCCTAGTCTTTTCCAATGTCCTCAATGGAGATTCGTCTCTTATTCTTAGTCCATCTGTGCCGAAAAGTTTTCTGTGAAGATTCACGTTCGCACTATGACGGTCTCTGCTTCTTTTAGCTGTGAAGGATACTCTGCAACCATCAACACTGCATTTGTGCATAACTTTTAAATGCGAATTTTGATAATGTGACTTGACCACATATACGTTTGGAAACATTTTACCACACACAATGCATTTACGGGGATTTTCCGGATCTATAGGAACATCGGTGGTGCTTATGAAAAAACCTTTGTCAAAATGGCCAAATATTTGGCCCTGGATATCTTCAGGCGTGCAGTCGTAACTTGATACAGATGAAGAAGGCGACCGGTCAGAATAGTCAATGGAATCGTTCATAGACAAATTGTACGGCCCAGAAGCATTAGGAGTATCATTTCGTTTTGACATACTATGGAAATCACCTTTGGATAAACTTTCTAAGCGTTTTAGAGCATTCTCAGACGAATAGTGGTCAGTAAGTGCAGAGTTTTTACTATTAGCTTTCTCATCTAGTTTATCGCTAGTTGGCTCTCTAACTCGTAAATCTTGAGCATTGAATTCCATGTCGGTTGGCTCTTCTTTGACAGCGGAATGTTCAGTTTTGATTTTAATCTCATCAGACTTTTCTTTGAATTTTTCAACCTCTTCATTTGTATTTTCTTCAGTTTTGACTCTTTTCAGATCTAACACAGTATCTTGATCACTAGGTACTTGCTTGTTTTCAAGTTTTTCCATTCCTTCATTATGAAAACGAGTAGGATTTAAGTTTTTCCGCTTTCGTTTAGAAACTTCAGGACTAGCAGTTTCTTTCCTGTTGTCATTATCATTATTTTCAACACTCCTTTGGTCACAATCAGTCTCAGAGTCCTCAACGGATCCCATGGATTTATTAATGTTAGAATAATAGTCACTAGTATCCATATGGTCACCGTCGTCGTCATCATCATCACCAGCTACTACAACTATTCCATCATCTTCGTCGGATTCACCTTGTGCATCATTATCTTTGTTTTCTGACGAATCATAATCTCTTTGCATTAAATTTCTTTGGTCTAAAGATCCAAAGTTCAGGCCGGGGTTGTTTTTGTATTCCATCGGTAGGTTAGCAAATTGTCTCATACTTGAGGGATGGTTCAGTAGCGGATAAGAGCCAAATGGATGCATTGGATTCATCACAGACGGTAAGCTTAGGCCAGCATTGTGTGGCGACAATAGTACAGGATGAATTTGAGAACTTCTGCCATCGTGAGGAGAAATCTTTCTTCTTAAATGCGGCGAATGCAATTTAGGATTGGGATTCGCACTATGTCGGTTCCTTGATCTTCTAGAACTGAACATCATGCTGCATCCTTCAACAGTGCATTTGTGCATTTCCCGCAAATGCACAGCAGAAAAGTGAATTTTTAGAGCACCTTTATCACAAAAAGTCTTCAGGCACACGTTGCATTGAACTCGTTTCTTCCCTGTGGCTGGGTTGATGAATTGTGTTCCCAAGTTTAGAGGAATCTGCGATGCGCTCCATTGCCTTTTAGGTGGACTTATGCATTTAGCTATCATCATGTTTCTGGAATTTTGTGCTGCTTCTGAGTATGCGTCTTTGCTCAGATTGAGAACGTTTTCCTCTTCCGATCGCGCACCATCTGGGCTGTTTTTTCCTGCAGCATGGTTTGATTTCTTTTCTGAGGGTTCGACTGCTTTTGCTGACATATGGGGAAGGAGGGCTTGTAACGATGCCAAGCCCATAGGATTTTGGCTCAAAGCAGCAACAACGGCCGCGGGATGATTGAAAGACGACGCCATAGTCATGGCAGGCATCGGCAAGTTTCCTGGCAGTTGGAAATTGAAGAACTGATTCGTCATCATTTCCACCGTAGCCTTCTCCGAGGAACTCACATCGAATCCAAGCTTCCTTGTGTCTTCTTTTTCGTTAGCTTTTTGTTTACGGAAATCAAATGGCTGCATATTTTGCAAATGGCTTAAAGGAGAGGAGTTTCTGGGGCTAGTGGCAGAAAGGGGACTGGACGAGGTAGATAGATGCCCGCTGTGATTCGGTGACTGATCTGCAGATGAAGCTCTATGTAGCGGCGATTGGTTTTGTGAGGAAGGTTTGTGTTGTCCAGGCGACACGGTTTCTCTTTTGACTTCCGTAATCCTTTCTTCATACTTAGTTCTTTCTTTATCGTGTAAGTTTTTTAGGTAGTCGAAGCGTTGTTTGGCCTCCATCATTTGTTGAAAGTATTTCAAGGATTCTTCATCATGAACACCTTTTGTTGCTGAGTGGTCCATGAGTTTTCTGAACTCTGCTTCTATTTTGACTTGTTCTAGCGCTCTAGCGTCTGTGTAGTCTGTCTTCTCCTTCATTTGTTCATAGTCGTGGCTGGTTGGAGAGGGCAGGCCGTTCTTCTTGTAGATTGGGAGGAGAGACGTCTTGTGGAGCGCCCTCGCTTCCTGCAGCTTGAGGATCTGTTGCAGGGCGATGTTGTGCTCCGGACCGCGACCGCTCCATCGCTCAGCGCTGCTTGACTGAGATTCCTGGAACAACAGTAAAATTTATCATTAGTTTGTTGTTAATTTAGAACTTCACATTACCCTACCCAATGCAATTACAGACGGCAAAGCCTACTTTAAAGAAAATTAATAAGAGCATTTCTTGTCGAAAAAAGGTTTTTCAAAAGTGTTATATAGTGTATTTAGCCGTAGTAGATCGTAAAAAGTCTTTATTTTCATGAAAACAATATAAATCGGTTTTGTTTTATATAAGTTATTAAATAGTCAGATATTTTAATTCAAAATTAGACAAACGAGACGTTAAAAATGCAAACGCATTTTGTTCAGTCTCCAATTGAGATACACCCCATATTTCAGACTTATCTTCAAACCCAATATCATGCTACCCACAATAAGGTAACAGACGTTTAATGCTACACAACTCAGTAGATTATCGTGTCGTGTCTAACCACGGGTTCTCCAAACTCTTCACAACAATCAGCCCACAAAACCACACCTTGCGTTTTCAAAGGCTAATACCAAATTAATTCCAAGAACGGAGAGCAATTGACTAAAATTGTGTAAAATGACGGTTTCGAGACCGGGGAATAGAAAAGTGGTGCTGTCGCGTGTGCCGAACGATTTAATCCGAAAACTAAATTACCTACTATTCATTTGAGCATTTGGGGCCGGCGCGCGGTGTCAAAGTTAAAATCGAGTTAATTTGAGTCTCTTAGTTAAGTTTAATAGATTAAGTTTAGTTATGAAGTTATTTTAATGAATGTACAGATATAACAAAAGTTAATTAGTATGTCAAGTTTAGAGCTTGTTATTTGCTGTAAACGCAAAATATCTTAGGTTAGTATATACAAAGCTTATACCTACTTAAATATCGGAAAATATTGTGTTACTATGACGAATATATTCGGAAAAACGCCTCAAGGAAAGAAATGTATACACCTACATAATATAGCTTCAAATTAAACTATGCTCATAATAAATCATACAATGTTTTTTTTTGTATACAAGAGTAAAAAACTTGACTGGACGCCTGTGCCCAGCAGTAGGACGTACCAAATTAATAATATAAAAAATTAAGGCCAAATTAATGATTATCTAAGTATAAGTTCTAGTACAGCGTGCGTTAAGACATTTTTATTGAGAGCTTTATAAAATACAGTTTCATAAAAAACCATATCTGTGAAAGAATAACTCGTCACTTTTAACGAAAGATTAGGCCCTCGTTCTACCCCGTACCATCGGCCTGTATCCGTGACTACTTGATTGTCGCCTTTTAAAATCGTTTGTCACTCGATTACAGCGTGTAAGCGACGGGGTTGCCATGTCATTACGGAATTCTGGGGAAAAATTACCCGCCGTTTACCCTGAGGGGTAATTTCACCCAAACGGAGCAATTAGAAAAAAAAATATTCCTTTTCTAATGCCAACAAAACGGATAAACACAGGATAATAAAGTGTCGTTTAAGAAAAATATAGTTCGTGGAATAAGATAAGCTGGGACAAATTATAGAGCGTTTTGAAAGTAATTTAGTTCTTGAATGTTGGTAAGTTGATGCATTTGGTTTTTTTAATGTATGCGGCTTGTGTTTTCGTCATTAAGCTGTGATATTTGGAACACCGTTTGAAATGGAATAAAGAGTTATGTCAAATTTTACAATTTAGAGATAGATATCGAATTGCAAGATTGCAAACAATCATTTAATATGACTAAAAAGTGATACATTTTGGGATGGGGACGTATTTTAAGGATATCTTAAAAATATGATCAGAGATCGCTTTTAGGCGATTATTTGTAAACTCACTGTATTGTTTTGTGGTGTTCAATAAAGATTATTTGTATTGTATTGTCGTACATGTCATCAAAAGAAATAGACACCGCAAAATTAAGTCAAAAAAGCTCCTGATGTTTCTGATAACATTATTCTTAAGATAGCAGTAACTTATCAGAGAGTGTCGAAACAGGCCAGGCCTCTATACTGTGAGTGTAAATCCGTGTATTCATTAAAATAATGCGACGTCCCGATGCCTCTAACCCGCGCTCTGTCATTAACCAATCATATCATTACCGGGCCTGTGATTTCATTAAATGATATTTTAAGGATCGTTTCGGGTTAAAAATGCATCTGTATTAAACGCGGTTTCGAGTTTTGAAACAATTATTAAATTATTTAATAATGCGTGAAATGATCGTGATTCGGTTTTTAAGTAAGCGTTAAGCGCAGGTGCTACTCATATACATATTAGTAAAAAACACGTTAAATTTAAAAGCTTTTATAGTTTTAGCTTTATATTATGTAATATTAATTATATAATAATTCAAAATATCCATCGATTGTATAGATCTTCTTTTTTAAATTAAATATATGTAAGACTAGCCGTTGCCCGCGACTTTATCCGCGCAGAATTAAATATAGCCTATGTTCATCAGGGATAACTTATGTATCATTCTAATGATAAAGATTTTTCAAATCGGTCCAGTAGTTTCGACAAACAAACAATTAAGCCGCATACTTATATACGGTATACAACATCCATGACTCGAACAAACATTCGTATTCATCATACAATTGTCTGCCCCTACCAGGATTCGAACCCAGGACCTCTAGCTTCATAGTCAGGGTCACTAACCACTAGGCTATCCGGTCATCAAAATAAGTTTCAAATGAAGCACTTTACTTACTACAAACGTAGGTAATTAAACATTGAAAAAAAACCTTAGTCCTCAAAAGCAAACTGAAAACTCTCCGTAACGCGTTAAAGTTCAACAACCTTTAACCCGGCGGCACACAAAACTAGCCCCTATCACAGCGTCACAGAGCACACTTTGCTGCAGCCATAAATTCGCAGACGTATGCTGACCCACGCCTACTGGACAAGCGGGCATATATCACGACATTTTTTAACCGTTTTGCCTGTGCATTTGGAACTTTAAGGTTAGGGGATAAGGAGGAGTGTTGCGTGTGGCTTTTTTGATCGTTTTTAGCTCGTGACATGCCATATTGTTCGGGGTATGATACATGGTGTAAGTAAACAGGTTCGTGCACTGTCGAGCGGGATGCCTTCTTGATGCGCGGGAGTTGAAATAGTTTGTTAATTAAAGTTTTTTCAAGGTTCTCTATGCACTGTATACTTCTATACTAATTTTATTGAATCAGGCGTTACTTTGCGGAGTTCCATTTCAATGAACAAAAAATATTTACCTTGCTACACCTCTACTATTCCGATACCTACTATTAGTACCTAGCGGAGTAGCACGGTAAATATTTTTTGTTAATTTCTATACTAATGTTATAAAAAGGTAAAGTTTGTAAGATTGTAGGTAGGCAATATCTGGATCTACTGAACTGATTTTGAAAATTCTTTTACCAATAGAAAACAACATTATTTGAGTCATAGGTATTATTTAATTCTGCGCGGGCGTAGTCACGGGCATAGGTAGTATAATTATAAAGTCAAACCTTAGCAATGTCACTGTGTCGTTTTTTTTATCCCGTTCGAAGTTATATTCAAAATTCAGAAAAGTAAAGCTCATTCATATATTTGGGCGTTAAACATTATCATGCTCAGTCTTTTAAAAAATAAATACAAACACATAAATGACATCTCTATCCCTTACAGCGGAGACAGAACCAAAGGAGGCAAATTCAATTGACAGGGCCTAAGGTAACAAGACCTAAAAGCCACGTTTAGCATGACTCTGGGCATATAGGTAAAAAGGGGAACCAAAATAGTGATGATTGCTAGCCGCATCGCTTATAACATGATTCCTAAGATTTTCGCCCATTCCCTTGATGGGTTTTTAACATCTGCGAGAGAAGAAAAGCAACTGGTACATTCTATGTTTTTTCTTTGCTCCCAGACCAGCATGGTGGACGTATAGGTACAAATAAATCATTTCACAAAGTACCTACCTAATTAAAGTAGGGGAGACCGAGGCGAGTTAAGACAGAGGTGAGTTGATACAATGCCTTTTTCTCTGCACCTATGACAGTTAGCGAGGTCACAACTTCACACAAACTGTGGAGTGTAGAAAGAGCAACGAATTAGCGAAGTTACCAGCCCGATAAACTGTCACAGTTCAGAGAAATCGGCTTTGTATCAACTCACCTCTGTCTCAACTCGCCTCGGTCTCCCCTTAACAAAGTAATAAACTCAGTAAGTATATTATGCAAATCAAATCTGCCTGATAACGCTCCAATAATTTGAACTGTGCGTTGTCAGTTAAGATATTCTAGAGTTGGTACGTAACGTGTATTATGGGGTATACTAGCTAGCACTTTCCTCTATAGCTGTATGATTCCAGTTCTCCGCGTAAGACCTAGCCTCTACCTAATAATTACCCTACGTATATCTAACTAGATATATGTTTTTTCCAGTAATTTATCGATGAAATGGCACAATAATCGGTGAACTTTGAAGTCGTTATTGGACATCTTGCTACACCTTTTTAATGATATATGACGGAGTTTTATGCCTTTTAGTTAGGTAGGTAAAAAAGACCAAGTAGATTAAGTATTCACGTTACAGGTTGAAATTTGCGTTTAACTTATTTTTCAGCAGCTAAAAGTGAATTTAAAGATTAATTTCCTACCTACCTACTTACCTAAAGCTTTGCTTTTAAGGTTACGTAGTAGTTATCTAATATATAATACTTAGACAGGCGAAACTTTGTACCACATGTCTCATCGTCTAAGTCGGTCCTAAAGTTTGAGACCCTGGGAAGGACATAGAATAGTTTTTATCCCAAATAATTTACTTCCCGCCGCGGCCGCACGATGGACGAACTCTCCGCAGACGAAATCGTCACTTTGACATTTACCTTACACAGATAAGGAAAAACGATTGCTAAGTTAGCAGAAGCCTACAGCGCGTTAATGAATGAAGGGGTTAGTTTATTTTATTTTAAAAGCATAAATCAAGAAGAGCGTTTATGAATAAAGGGGTAAGACTCTACCTGTATACCTAAATTACAAACGGGTACATAATTATGTATTGTAATAAACCTTGTAATACTAAATTGCCATAATGCACATGTCAACGAGCACTACAAATATGCATATTCTATTTTGAAACAAATTATGTACTAGTCAACAATTAGTTATTGCAACACATCGTTAAATCAAGTGTTGAATTATTTCTTGCACTCAAACACGACTGAGCGAAGTAAATCGCACAGGCAAATAAAGACCTTGTTAAGCTAAACACTATAATGATCAAACACATGGCACACAACTTATTACGAGTGAAATATTTGAAAACACACTACATACTTAAAGTGAAGTAAAACTAGAGCATACAAATAAAGAAAGAAACCAGTCAAGTGTGGACTTTTATTCGAAGGGTTTGTTCTTCCATGCTGCTCTAGGAGCAAAGAAAAAACATAGAATGTACCTAACAGCTGCTTATCTTCCCGCGTATCGTAAAAGACCATCGATGGGCGAAAATCTTAAGAATGGTGCTGTAGGCAATGCGGCTTGCAACCCATTACTATTTCGATTCCCCTTTCCACCTATACGCACACAATCACGCTACACGTGGCTTTTAGGTCTTGTCACGTAGGCTCTATCTACCCCGTAAGGGACAAATACGTGATAATATGTATGCATCCATTCATCATCACTACATAGTATAAAACAAAGTCGCTTTCTCTGTCCCCATGTCCCTATGTCCCTTTGTATGCTTATATCTTCAAAACTACACAACGGATTTTGATGCGGTTTTTTTTAATAGATAGAGTGATTCAAGAGGAAGGTTTTTAAGTATAATTCTACGCAGACAAAGTCGCGGGCAGAAGCTAGTACTACATATAAATGTAATGTTTGTAGCAACACTAGAGAATTTCAAACCTGTTGCCAGCTTAGAAGACTAAGCGTGAATAGCACCAAGTTACTTGTTATTTCACAGATTCGCTATCCAATCATCAGTAATATGAAAGATAAAATACCTGATGTGCTCGTAATTACAGCGACTATCTTTGTCTCCACGACAGAGAACAGCTTGGGGTCTGGATAATCTAGTAACATGCTCACGCAAGGTCCTAACCCTCGAACTGAATTAAAATGACCGACCAAGCAATATCATTACACGATTGACAATTGCCCTACGGTTACGCAAATATAAATCCGCTCATTGTTCCCGTACATTAATACTAATATAGACGAACGTACAGACATATTGTCAATATTTGTCATTCTTTCAATGGCGCATCATGGCGGCGTGGGTGGTCGTTTTGTGTGAGCTCAGTAATTTAATTAACAACACCGTGGATAGAAAGCGGACGAATTTTGCCTCCGAACAATATTAGCTTAGACTGTCTGATGTTTTCTCGATTACTTCTCGGTTCATAAACACAAAATACCTACAGATTTTTTGAATAAATGAAACGCACTGTGTTCTACGGGACCCGATGTGTTTTGAGTGGGCAGCAGCGCTCTCCATTACCAACTACGATCTAAGAATACGAAGGAAGATTCGCACTTCTCTCTAAAAAAATGATATGAAGGCGTAGTGATAGCGATTTAGGAAATTATAAAAAGTAGCTACACTTGCCAATACAACATACAAGAATCTAATAAAAGTTAATCGTTGCATAATTTTTCGTTTCTTTTATCATTAATGAAAATAAATCAAGAATATTTACACAAACAAATAACTTAAATACACGTATTGTAATCGTACGCGTTTCCTCTGAGTCGATTTACTATGCGGCCTACAAGTAGGGTTGCCACCTGTACTATATTGTATAGTATTGTACTATATTGCGGTCAATTGTACTATATATTATAGAAATATAATATAGTACGAAAAATACTATATTTTCATTGCTAACTCCACTGCTGCACTTTTTTGTATAAACATCGACTAAATTGGAACGTACCCGTAGGATTGTAATTTGTATAATGTTTAAACATGATAAATGAATGAATGTGTACTATTTTTTTCCAAAATTTCCCAAAAGTACTATATTTTGGCAAGGTTCTGAGAAAAATACTATATTTCTTCAGAAAAAAAGGTGACAACCCTACCCACAAGGCTGACAGCATTTTCGCACTGGATTACAATTCTGGTGTAAATATTAGCGGTAATTTTACAAATTGTAACAGATGTCTCTAAGCAATATCCAATTTCACATTTAAAAATGTTGACACCATATCAACTCATGATAATTAAAAAAATAAACCAACGTATAGTATATTTCTAAAAGTCACTGAAAATTAGAATACATAGAAAAATCCGAAAAGTAAAGCTATGGCCGGGAAGCGAACCCGGATCCTCGTCATTCCGTGACGCGTGCTATACCCCTATACCACCCACCCCACCCATAGCAGGTAAAATAAAGCTATGGCTGAGAACCTACCTGCTATGGGTGGTGTAAGGGGTATAGCACGCGTCACGGAATGACGAGGATCCGGGTTCGATTCCCGGCCATATCTTTACTTTTCGGATTTTTCTATGTGTTCTAGTTTGCAGTGACGTTTAGAAATTCAATTTCTAACGGTAAACCGTAAAAGTAAACATAAAAAATCAAGAAGTAAGAATTCTTGATTCATTTGATAGAACGTATAGTAACTTATACTAGACTACTGATTCGATTAGGTAGGTACTGACTCAGAAAATGAAAATGAAAATGTTTTTTTTTTGTAATCCGCCGGTTTATTTTTAAAAGGTAACGTTTTCCATTTCAGCCGGTATAATCACGCGAAGCAATCACTGCATGATGTAATTCTTTAGGGAAAACAAAACAAAGCGATAACCGGGCTTCTAACTACATGAACATTTCTCAATTTTAATACAGTCACCATAATGAGCCAGCGTGTGATACAATTTAGATGCCATATAAAATTACCGCCTTGCTTAGCCTGGACGCAATGTAATGATACACTGAGGACACAGTATCGCTCTTAATCTCAGCTTACGGCGCGTTGTGGGTATTAAATAATAATTGGATAAGTCCAATCGATCGGAGCGGAGATTTCATGCGGGAAATTGAAGTTTTTTTCGGGCAAAACTTGGTTTGGTAAACTACGAATTCGACGGGTCAAGTGACGATTATAAGTGGGACGGTCTTTTGGGAGATCTTCAACCGGTTAGTGCTGGTTATTTGGACGCAGAAAGATATTGGTCGATGGAAGTTTGGCAAAAATTTAAAAACCGTACATAAAATAAGTGTTTTGACCTAATAAATAATTCAAAACTTTTCTTAACCTACGACATAGTACTTTTAAAAACGATAATCTACATAAACTGTATAAGTTAAACAACGAACCTGGGCCTCTTCATCCTCCCACCAACGCTTCACAAACAGCGTCAAACTCTTCAAACTATCACAGTCTTCACTCATCCTACACCATCAACTAAACTTAGTTCAACTTTCCACAGGTCACTTTACTTGAAATCTAATGCAACCTCCTCGGTCAAGATCGGGTTCACGACTAATCCTTTGACACAAATTTTAAGCCTGAAGTCAAGTGACAGTCAAACTAGGGAGGTGGAAACTGACCTACCTGATCCGGGTACAATACCCTTTGATGGTTTTGTTTAGCCGTTCTGCTAATCCTATTGTCTCGGGGTCTAAGTCTGTTGCAGAAAACATTAAGTATTGTTTCATAAAAGGATTATGTATAATTTATTGGAGTGCGTTGTCAACCACCTGAAGGTAGTTAAGCCATTGTTTCATAAAGAAACGCCGACGTGCAGTTGGCCAGTAACATCTGGCGGCTGCTTTTAACTTTTTATTCGTAAGATATTTAGCATCTCGACCGACTTTTAAAAATATTATAAGGAAAAGTGTTTTGTAAAGTATTCAATGTCTCTAGCTAAATTCATGTTTTATTAAGCTTCTAACTTGATTCTTTTACAACTTTACAAGGACTGGCACCGTTTTAAAGATTTATTTGCTTATCTAAATTGCACACCGTAAAATGTAAATAACTAACTGATTATTTACATCCAGTAATTTTGTCGGTTTCACTTGTTTATAGCGCTAAGACACGAGTTTTTTACAATAACATACAAGTATTTTGTTAAGTGAATACGATTTTAACTCCATTTGATTTAATTTTCGAGTTTCGGCGAGGAGTCACAAAGCCGCCTCAGAACACAGAAAGAACTTTCATCGTGAAATAACTGAAAAGTCATTAGGTAGGTATATTCTTAAGCATTACTGAGACTATGTAAGCTTTTTACAATTTCCCAATTATTCACTAATTTCATCATAGCACGTGTCATGCCATAAAATAAACACAATGGCACACAACACCAGCTTTTAACTATTCGCATCTACCGAACGTAAAAGTAACGAAAACAAAGACGATTTCAAAAACCTTTTTTAACGTGAAGGATTTGGACAAAACATTACTTCGGAGGCCTTTGAAGTGTACCGTATATTTGACACGCAAAAAAATAGCAAAAGTAAAGCCTAAATTCGGTATAGGTAACCCATAAGGTCAACAATGGGGCAATGCCTTACTGATAAGCTATTGTGACCACCGGGCGGCATTTCAATGGAGTTTTAAGAATCAGCATGTTGTTTAGAAACCGCTGTTTTTACTTTCATCGGTTAAAACAGGGTTGTAAAAATACGCATCGACCTTTTTAGTTTTTTGCCATTCAGTTCTGGGTTTCGCGTCAATTTTTTGCACGGACGAATAAAAATGCCACATGGTGCGCTAATTGTTTCATTTCAAAACATCTTGTTAAGGAAACTAGGTGTATCCGATACTATGTAAAGAAAATCTTATATGCACACTTTATGTAACATTCAATTATTTCATTTGATATAGTTCTTTTTTCTCATAAACTGCTTATTGTTCAGGACAATTCTAACCTACCCTAATTTATAGAGCTCTACGGGATGGCCATAATAAATGTATCTGAAAAAATATT
This sequence comes from Pandemis corylana, assembly GCA_949127965.1. Lineage (NCBI taxonomy): Eukaryota > Metazoa > Arthropoda > Insecta > Lepidoptera > Tortricidae > Pandemis > Pandemis corylana. The sequence continues at coordinate 5,010,559 of OX421866.1, read as the reverse complement.
TTAATATAACCCAGTGGTCAGCTTAGTCGGTTAGCTAGATGTTCGTAAGGTAGAGCTTATGTGTAAAAACACTACTCGAGAGATGTAAAAACAAAAGCGGCCGAAATAAACTTTCGACTAGCAGTGACATGTTGTACTTTTCCGCTCGATCTACTCGTAATACAATTGTTATATTTTTAAGGTTCCACTTTCAACCGGCATTCTCACTGTTGGCAACACGCAAACGAGATGAATTGGATAAATTTCGCCTCGTGTCAATCACCTTTACCGTCGTCAATTTATCAAACGACCGCGAACTATCAGTACAAGCTATAGCCGCCTACTAAAAATTAAAACAAAAGACACTCGCCGCGTCAAAGGGCACGTAAAATCTAACCAAAACAAGCCTATAATTCAGCGTACACCCGGCAACGCAGGTTTCTATCACTCCACTCTCATCACTTACCCTGTCAAGCGCATCAGATACGTGCGCCGGTGTACGCCCGCGGCGCACCGCAATAATATAACTTTGCACCTAATAATTTTGCTGGCCAATTATAATTTTGCCGGGCGATTATAATTTTATAATTTTAACTCGTATAATTTATGCGTGTGATACGAAGGCGGGTCGTTGGACGTGATTGATTGTTTTGATGATTGATTAGTTTCGTTTTTCTGATTGTTGTTCGGATTTCCATTTGTTAACGTTTATCTTACGCGGAAGGTAAGCTTCTAGTTCTAGCAGCAGCTTATGAACAAATAATATAACTGCTTTATTACCTTGATGAGAATTAAGAGACAAGTTACATTACCTAGGTACTTAAATTTTATACAGCTGTTATTATTGTCTTTTTAATAAACCAAACTTTCTACCCATGTTAATTCACAAGATTAGAAACACTATTATATAAAACGCAAATAATTTTACAATAAAAACCAAGCGAGTGAAACCTTTACAACTTTTTAGTTCCGACAGTGTACGAGAGATGGCGTTGGAAGTACCGACAGCGTTAATTGGCGCTCAGGTGCATGCTATTTTAAAATACAGTAAAATGTTCAATTACAGGTAAGTACTTATTTAAGAAATTACTGTAAACCATTAACTGTCAAGTAAGTGTTACTAGTTAAATTAAGATTAACTATAAAATGATTAAATAAAACAAAAACATCTCCATGGGTCTTCATTTCTTTTTAATCTGCATTTTTTATTAACAATAAGCTCAAGATCTTCAATTATAAAAGGCCGGTGCTTAGAATGGCTGACAATGAACAGTACGGTAATTATGCGTTGTATGGCTGTGAATTATAAAATACTTCATAAAAAACCAATTAATTGTTACATACATACATAATTATATCGCGTCTTTATCCCTTACGGGGTAGACAGAGCCTAAGGTAACAACACCTTAAGGCCAAGCTTAGCATGATTGTGGGCGTAAAGGTGGAAGGGTGAATAAAAACAGTGATGGGTTGCTAGCCGCATCGCCTATAACATGATTCCTAAGATTTTCGCCCATTCCCTCGATGGGCTTTTACCATCTGCGCGGGAAGAGAAGAAACTGGTACATTCTGTTTCACTTTACTCTCAGAACAGCATGGCAGAAAAATAATTGTTGTACTTTAATAAGATTGTACTTTGTTCCAAAAACATAATCATGTTATAGGCGACGCGGCTAGCAACCCATCACTATTTCGATTCCTCTTTCCACCCATATGCCCACAAATGTGGCCTTAAGGTTTTGTTACCTTAGGCTCTGTCTACCCCATAAGCCATAAAGACGTGATATAGGTACCTATGTACCTATGATACCTATACCTATGTACTTTAATAAGACGATCCGAGCATCCCAATACCTACTTAAATACTAAAAACTTAGGCTAACCGTTGTTTTGGAGTAAACAAACTAATTATAGCCGTGCCTTTGACCTCCACCGAGTGGCGGAAATTTAGTCCTTTATTGAATTATTAATAGTGGTTCAACTTTGAAGTATTTAATCAGTTTATTGTAGCTGTAAATATGTTAATTTTGACGATCAGAAAATTAAAATAATTATCCATCTTGCGGAAAGGTCATTTCATAACGAGCATTATAATTTTTTACCTACCTAAAACCTAAAAGTACTTAGATACAAGCTTCAAATTAAAAAAATACATTTACAAAATACTAAAATAAAATCTAGTTAATTAAAAGCGTGTTTTGGAATTATAAAACTTTAATTTAATAGCTTCACTTGTTATTTCATCCAATATTGAATCAATATGGAAAATCAATTGAAAAATACTTTTGTTGGTCGAATTGATGTAAAATTTCGCAGGCTTTCTTTGAATTATTATCTCGTACAAACACTTTATTAACGAGTAAATCACTATTTCCCGACTTCACGATTAGAAGTTTAAGCCGTAGAATTTCAAGTTAATATTAATTTATCTTGTTTAATATCTATTTATAAAACTACTTACGAGTAGGTACATCAAATCCTCCACTGAAATCAGTTCCGCAAAGTAAACAAAAATCACGTTCAAGTATTTTAAAATTACACGATAGTAAAGCACGAGCCGGGCCCAATCTCCCTAATGGTCGGAGCAGAAACTATGCATTTTGCTGATGACTTGCGATTTATTTCAATAATCCAGTAATAGCCCGGGAATATTACAGCATTAGCATAACCCTCAAAGGACAGGCTTGCAGTTTGCTTAGAAACTGAAACAACAAAATCAACTGACGGTTTGATGTCAAATAATGAAGAAAATGACGCGGTAGTTACAGAAAAGGAGACAATTGTCAAAAACTAGATCACAGAGAAAATTTGTTACGGGGTGCGAGTCGGGTTACCTCCACGTGTGGTCAAGAGCAGCGGCTCGTTTTTGGATCCGTCCGGGGGGAGAGCAGTGCTTGATCCGGTGCACCCTGGGCATCGACTAATGATTTCCTGGCAGTTTCTGAGGGATATCATTGACCATTACCGTACAACGTTGCCGACATTATGTCACAAGATTTTTTAATTATATTTTTGTTACTTTGACATTGGCGAAGTTGTCGTCGCTATCGACTTGATACGCCACAAATAAGAAGAGGAAGAACTTTGTTACAAGTAGGTATTTAAAACGGAATTGAAATATACTGACCAGTTATTTTTGCACGGTAGTATATAAAACCTTTACATTTAAGATTTTAAGACGCTTGAAGACAGGAAGTTAATTATAACTCACTGGGAAAAACATAGCAGGGGCTGACAAAGCAACTAAGACCTAATTATCTAACGTTTTTGTGCATTAACTAAGAATGTCAATCTCTAGGTTATCAGCCTAGACTTCTACTCCTGATCTGTTTCCAAAGGACTAAACAGTAGGCTAATGCATTTCAATGCTCATATGGAGCACCCACACTAGGTGTTTTAAGTGTTTAAAAGTCATGTGCCAGTGCCATTTTGAGAACGCGAGGCCTCGCACACGCGACTTTTTAACACTTCAAACTCAAAGTTAGGGAGCGCTGTTATGGTAATTTAGGCAGAAATATTAACGATACACTCCTTAGAATAACGCAATGATGCTACAGTTTAAAATCCTTGTAATTTAACGCGTGTTCTTATGCTAGACGGAATAATTGGTGAGTAATACGAGTAAGAACAAGTGATTCGTGTCAGGGTTTTTTCCTAATATTATTTTTCCTTGTAGATTGTTATCGAGTCTGGCTTTAAATTTGTGGGGACCAAACTAAAATGAATGAGCATTGAGCAATTGATAAAAATTATGACGAGAATCTAATCTTTTGACGGACTTGGCTTAATTAATCCGAGTGAATTTGTTTATTGACGAGCGCACATTTACGAACATATTATAACATTTTAAAATTTAATGGTTTAACCTATTTAGTATCGATCTGCATTGAAGGGCTACAGAACTGAGAAAACAGAATAAATATAGGTGCATACTTGAAGTAATTAATAACTGTAGTAAGCTGACAAAAGTTTCAGTGAAATCTTAGGTTTACTTAATTAATGAAGCGTGGCGTATTTGTGTTTGATTTCAAACTTTTACAATGAAAATTGATGAAAGTTTACAAATCATTGATATTTATTGAGACGCAACTTTGCCGTGTGTAGGTTAGTTACTAAGTACTCATGATTTCAGCAAAAATAAAGCTCTTTATCCACCAAGAAGTAAACAAAAACATGTGAACCTTTGAACGTAATCAAAACAAAAGAGCGAGATTCCCCTCAATTTACCCTTTTACGACGTTTCATCGTAAACTGGGATCAAAATAAATTACAACGTTGACTCAAAAACGCGTACTGTACAACGCCCGCGGCGCTGCGGTCGGCGGCAGGCATCGGAACTAATGCTGTCACGCTCGCGGCGCGCGCGCATCGAAACTTGCCGAGATTTACGTTAGGATTTAAACAGGATTTCCTTTCAGTTCGAGAAATGTAATTCGAATGTGGCTTGTAGTTAAAACTTGCCATGACGGCTGAACTGCACAACTGGTGTTTATCATAAGTTTCGTTTAAAGCAGAAAATGGTAATAGTTGAAAGTAAAGTAAGAGAAATGTATATCACGTACCACCGTGTAGAACCCTATCGCGGTGAGGTGACATATAAATAAATATCACTTGAGTTTGAGTGACGCCGGCCTGTCAATTGTGACAGGGTTCTACGGTGGTACGTGAATACATCTTATACACTGTCCAGCCCGTAAGCTCGTATAGGACGACATTCGGGTTTATCTTGCTGTCACACTCACTCTTATGGGTTTGATACTTGAATCGGCCGATGGTACCCGAAAACCGAATAGCATCCGAATAAATATAGGATAATAGACACCAATAGGATAAAAGAAAAGATTGCGCAGTCAAAGGCAAACTATCCACACAGCCAAACATGTCAAACATTCTGTATCACCGACCTTATTGTTTTTGGCATAAAAGTGTGTAGACGTTTTTGACATCTTAGTAACGTACATTATAATATCTGTCCAGATCGGGGATCAAACCCAAGGCCTCTAGCTTCATAGTCAAATACTCTAATCACTGAGCTATCCGGTAGTTAATTTTCATAACGATCTTAAAGATGATTTTGCGATCAAGTAAAGCAAATAGATTTAATATAACACCCCGAATTAGATACATGTGAGATCGGTCTCATTTGTTTCGTTTAGAAATTTAACATTCACCCATCGTCATACCTACATACTTTTTATTTTTACCACCTTTCACACAACCCATCAATCCTTTGATCTCCGCCGGTAGCTATACCTATGCCGTATTTTCGTAAAACAAATCACAGTCAATCAATTTATTATAAGCAGATCTGTTCCCCGTTTATACATGGGATCTGGTTCGCCTCAGACGAGAACAAATAGACGGCTTAATCAACCTAAAGTAAATCTGCTAACGGATTGACGTGTGGCAACTGTTGCTATGTAAGTTTTTTTTAATAATGTCGCAAATTTGTGTGTCATGACCACGGTATGTGAGCACTAGAGTCCAACCGAAAGATGTTTTTTCGCCGAAACTGAAACCGAAACCGGTGGTTAGGTTTTTACTATTGATCGGTAAACCAAAAGCTAAACCGTAACGGTACCTTTTATAAATGACATTAATTTCTAAATGTCAGTGAAAATTAGAACACAGAAAAATCCGAAAAGTAAAGCTACCTATGGCCGGGAATCTCGTCTCTTCATTCCGTGACGCGTGCTATACCCCTACACCACCCATAGCAGGTGGGTAGTCTTCGAATTTTTCTACCTGTTACTAGATGTCACGTGACCTTTGTTACTATGCGAAGTTTTGTCGCTAAGCGTCATCTGTTTGAATGATGTGTCTGTACGACACAATCACAAACTCACTATTTCAAACTCAAATGAGATTAATGTTGAATAAAATGTGAGCGGGCCGTTATATCCAGATATCTGAAATAAGCATCTCGCTGGTCCAATATAACAAGGTTCTACAGTACCTATCCGACCATAATGATTACACTTTGGTCTTTGAAAAGAAACAATTGGCGTCACGTAAGTTAGAGCGAGACAATGCTCTACGATTACGAAGCCGAAATTAGCCGAGAAGACCGATGTGCTATCTTTATGGCCGGGTACACTACGTTTCACTTTTTTCGGATTTAAATTTCAACAAACACACTGGGTCTTAATTAAAGTACCCTCTTGAGGATGTTGTAGGTTTTGGCGCAGCCGAAAATCCTGCTATTCCTGGTCGAAACCGAACCTTTAGCCGAAACACGATTTATAGCCGAAACCGACCGAAACCGAAATTTTGGGCGGACACTAGTGATCACTAACATGAAAAGACAGCCCCCCTCCTCTCCAATATCAGGCCTCTATTTCATAAACGACAAACAACTGAAAAGTGACATTTCGATATAAATTTCGTCGCTTATGTGAAACCCATTACAGAACTTTTCAAGCCGACAATGTATTCCGAATTGTCGTAGTCACTTGTCATCTGTCACGTTTATAATTCAGTTTTTCCGGGATAAACAGTAGTCAACTATCTCCGTTCCATATTTGGTCCAAATTCGTCCATTCGTTTCAACACTTTCAACGCGAAGAAGGAACAAACATACACACTCATTCACATCCCCAGTCACAACTTTCGCATTTATAATATTAGAAGGATTAGAAGTTAGAAGTTTGTTTCATCTTTGTAAAGACAGTTGATATGAGTAAGTTCACTTATAATCTTAATTTAGTACCACCCGTATTAGGTACAATGTAAGTACTTAAAATTGTTTTCAACACTCTAAATTCGAAATGATTTCCGCTAAAGGAAACATTGTGAGGAAAGTTCCACACGCGAATCAGTTCTATTATGTTTGGAGTTCTCGAACCTCCAAGCTCGAGTGGGAACTAAGGCTCAAGCCATCTAATTTTGGGAAGAGGCCTGTGGCCAGCACAACATAGGCTCGAAATTATTCTTGATGGAGCGATGAGACCTAAGTAGGTAAGTAGCAAATAAGTATCCGACGGGAACCGATTGTGAGTTAGAAAATCCTTTAAGTTCCAGAAAAATTTACTAATCACAAAATCCGGAATAAGGTACTCTAATTGCTGAAAAAAATATTACTTTGTTGACTGTATGGAAAAACCTTGTTCAAATTTAAAGTACAAATTTGAGAAAAACGTTGAACCAGTCCCCAGCTCGGGAAACTGTAGTAAGTCCATTTTTTTTATTTTTTAATGAAAGTTGAAATTTTGTAATGCTCTTTCTTAAGCGCAGAAAAAAGACAATATAGTTGATCTCTAGTTAATTATAACTTCGACTAAGATAAAAAGTACTTAAGTATCCTATCCTTACTGTTCAAACTATTCCGTTTCCAAATATTTCTTACAACCAATTACAACCGCATTTAATATAAGTAAATTAAAAAATTAAAAACAAAAACAGTTTCCAGTACTAGTCTTAAAAAAAGTACAAACTGTAACAGTTAATAAAATAAGTTTTCGTTAAAAACATCATTAAATAAAGTTTTTTTTTTATTGGAATTGTGATCTGTCTTACTATGTAAATACTATAAAATTATTATGCATACCAATTTTCAAGTCAATCCAACCCGTGGCTTAGGAACTTACATTACTATGAACATGTAACATAAAATAAAAGCTCGAAAAAGCTTATAATTATAATTGAACAATTGCACCATCACGTCCTCGCATCTCTAATTGAATAATGTAACAATTAATTACATATAGTCGATTAATAAAATTATATATCAATCGAGCCTGACACCTACACGTTTTAACGAAATAATAACCGTTGATTGGTTGCTCAATCCAGTGATATGCCGCAAGAGTTGTCATTAATTACTTATTGTTCTAATAAAAGCATGACTGTCTTTTGTACTATTAAAAGTACAAGTTGCATTAAGTTACAAAAGTATTGATTTTCAACGCATTATTGAATGCACGTAAGTTTATTACCTAAATTATCCTGAAAAACATTTTTTTTATCATTAAGATAGAGAAAACCAACTAACCTGGATCATGAATGCTTCTTACAATCACAAACAAACATAAATTGCACTAAGCGTCACTTCACAGTTCATCACAACGAATCCTTACATGTACCTCGATATCTCACGATATAATATATCGCACACGATATATATCGCACACGACCGCCTGTCAGCCAGGGCGACCGGACACTGGGCCTCGGCGGCCGTAGAGCGGGACGCAAGATCGCGGGACACGCACGCTGAAGGATGCCAAAGGAGCAGATGCGACAGGACTCCGGAGAAAAGAGACGACTAGTACGTGACATTTGAAAACTGTGTCTTTACATCACCTTTTTTTAGGCCAAGTGAATTTGAATTTTAACACGAAGAAGCTTAAGTTCAGTTTATTTTGAAAATATTGTGAGTTAGTACGTTTCGTGTGTAACATTCAAATGTCCTCTAATGTGTCGCGCGCGTCGGTGCTAGCTTTAAAACTAAATAGAGTAGGGCCGAGTATCGCGCGCTGGCCGCCGGCGCTTCAGCCGTCTCGTGGCAAAACCGTGTATGTCACGTTGTGTCGCTTCTGAGGCGAGTGCGAGGGAGACAGAGGGTGGGGGTGTCACCACGATCGCTTTTTAGGGACTTAGCCGGATGAGAACAAACAGAGGCAGTGCTGTGAATTTTGTTACGTTGCGCAAATGTGAAATTGGCGATGTAGATGCTTAATGGTTGTCTGTTGTACGTGGAGTAATTAGACGGGTTTAGATTTGGCGAATGGGTTTATTTATCTAAAAGGCTCCGATAGTTAAACCCTAGCGTTAAGAGATTATACTGCTCTATAACGGCTCTTTTAGGGTTCTGTGGTAGACTGTTCAGTTCCCGTTACATTATGATTTTACTAGGTGGCTGATGTCGATGTGTGTGGTGGTGGGTGATGTAGGTGGTGGAGAATTGATATGTCAGAATAAAAAAAAAAACGGTGTATAAATAAAAGATGGGTTAACCGGGTGATCGGTTTTAGTAAGATGCATACATTATGAGCGATTAACTGTCTAAAGATTAATTTCTTTTGTTTATTCAACATGAAATTATTTAAAAAAATAACTATTGTTTTAAGTTTCCAAACTGTATTGCTTAGTTACAAACAAAAGTTTACCTAAGTACCTTCTCAAACCGTTAAACTACGGACAAGATGTTATTTGATGTAATTATCAAACACAGCCTACTAACGATACAGCAATTAACGAAACGCACAGATTATTTTTTTTTAATCGGTGCGTGTAATTCACAAAGACTAAGCCCATTATACCGTCTGCTTAACCTATTTAGAAACACACTGTTCCTTTGTCACTTGTCACTCGACAAGAAGCAAGATTCGACAAAAAATGACTTTTTCCCAACAAGTGGTATTACATTTTGTCACAATGCGGTAGCGCCACCGAACAATTAGATGACAATGAAAAAGTGACATTTTCGAGGTTGTCATAGTTTGGGCCACAGGGGTTGTATTGCCAGACTTGAAAATCCTGTTGTATTTTTTTGCGTGCAATGTCACTGGCCACCCACATAGAGGCAGAGCGTGAAACGAGCTAAAGGATTAGCTGCCAGCATTTGATTCAAATTTTGCGCTACCTTTGAGTTGGATTTTCGAATTTGGAATGATTGACTGGTTAAAATATTTGTAAAAAAAGTTCGAGTAAGACATGCTGATTTTAAAGTGAAATATGATTTAAAGGAAGATTTTTTTGACATTTCAACTGTTTTAAGTAGGCAGTTCATTAAATTTTACAGAAGATAGTAGTAATTAACCACAGTTTAAGTAACTTTTTACTATACGCAACCAAATGAATCAAGTAAACTGACAAAAACTAAATCGAAATAGTCTTTTAAGCACCAATTATTTATAAATATACTCAACAGATGATGGATTTTGTTACATTTAAGTTTTCAACCGATGACATTCGTTATTTCCGCTTATTAAATAGTACTGTCAGCATACTAATTTACTCGATTCAAGTGTATTATTTTATTAATGATAAGGTTAAAATATTATGTTTTTATATTTAATTTCAATTTTGAAAAATAAGATTAAAAAAGAAAATTGATTTTTTTTGAAATATTTTTTTATTTCATTCTAATATAATAACGGACGATCAAACGTCCTCACAACCGCAACAACTTTGTCTTAACAAATCACTGCAATTAATCATCCGCCATATACATTTAGCCATTTATCATGCAAAAACAGTATTTTTACAAAGTCCTTGCGGTTTTTGCCGACCGTACTGTAATGTGGTTTTAATAGCTAACAAGTGTTCGCTTAGAGACAAGCTATTTATTACATAGTTACCATTGTTTTTCGAATTTGACTGACGTGCTTAATGTACACGGGTTATCGTGTGTCATTTGTTTTTTGGTAAGGTTTTGTTTTTGAGAAAATTGCGGTTATGAGTGTTTACTGAGATAACGCAAAGCTACGAAAGTTGAAGTATGAATAATGATGATTGTATACTTTCAAATCAAATTTACATATAGGTATTAACGTTGCATTGCGATGGTCAAGTTCGACAGAGATATTGTTTAAAAGGTGTGAATTAAATAATGAGTAAGTAGAATATAAAAATGCTTTATCTAGCTATAAATCAAAGTGTATCTTTAAGGTGTATCTACAAGGAATTTGCATTGTAAACAAGGTAGATCATTCAAAAATTTTATGACTACAGTACCTACATACAGAACTTTGAGTAAAGAACGCAAAATGTTCAAATAAGTGTCCAGCAATCATGCGAAATAATTGAAAACATTTGCCCCAACTCTATATCAACGAGTCACAAACTGTACACAAAACTAATTTCAAAAACAACGCATTTAATTTCCTTTAAAAAAAAACAAAACGTCTCTATCCCAACATCTGCGCTCGAAACGCATCAAATTAGCCGAACTATTCCGTGATCGCACGACATTGGTAATAAAACGCATAATACACCCCCTGTTAAAAAACGTCGTCACCTGTCGTGTCATTTGGCTCCAATAAACAGCCGCCAAAGAAAGCACGAAATTAGAAAAAAAATGGAATCGCCGAATACTGACCGAACTTGTCTTATGACAGTTTACCCCGCTGTTACACCAACTCGTCTTTACACTCGCCGTGTACTTTACTACTCCGACTTTAAGTTGTATTTCCTTTGTGTAGATGGAATGTAAATTATATTTTTTAAAAGACATTTTTTTTCAGTCGTTGTGACTGACGAGAATTTACGATGTGAAACTTTACTGGGCCAAATAAAATTCTGGTTGGACTTCATTAGTTGTGTTTTTGTAACAATGGGCCCGCTTTGTGCCCTAATAATAGAGTTTTTGGACTTGTCCCCTTTTTACTTTGATGATGCCTTCCGATATTTTACGACGTCAGTGACGTTTGTGAGTGCCGAATTAAATGGCAAGTTTTTGTGGGCGAGCAATTTGTTTCGATGTTTATAGAACTTTGGTTAGAGTTTTTACACGGACAATGGTGAAAAGTTTGTTTGGTAAAATTTCTGAATTAGGCATCACTAAATTTTTCGGAATTGTACGAAATGTCTTTTGAAAATCTTGAGCTTTTCGGTGAAGGACGGAACCTAAATTGTAAGGCAACTTTCGATGCAAATGGGACTCTCATTCTGAGAGGAGGCCCGCGTGCCTATGAAGCCGGAGATGATGTATGAAATTTAACATGGTATTTTCTTCCGTAAAATACCTACTTGTCTCAAAATGAGCGTTTTCCAAAAAAAGTCCACATGAAAAAAGTGTGTCCCAGATTTAACTATGGAATTTATTTTCCTGTTCGTCACGTACCATAAATTTTGGGACAAATTTTTTCTTGTATAAGGATCGATAAAGTAAACGATTCTGAGTAAGAAAAACCCAAAATAGTAAAATTCTGGAAAAAAATGTTCATGCTCAAATACCAAAAACATGAAAACCTTATTATGTTCACAACAAAATCAGTACAGTTAATAAAAAATGGATACTAAGGGAATCTAGGGTATATTATTAGGTACCTATAGCAAAATGTGTAAAATTATAAGAGTTTCTGATCAGCCTAAATTAAAAAAAAATGTGTAACTTTTTATTTGAAAAAGCATTACTCTATCCAAGATTATTTAGCGGAAAGGCTGTCAATTTGCATGTAGAATAATATAATTATGTAATGCAAATTAAAATCGAAAAATGAATGCCGTCCATTATATTGGCTATTTTTATGCCCCATGGCGCAACATAGTGGTCCGTTTTGACAAATAAATTAATTTGAATTTTGAATATGAATTTAAAACACCAGTATGGTGGCAAGTACCAAAGTTAGGTCATGGTAAAATTCTCAAGCAATACGTTTATCGCGATAACGCCAAATAGCCCAGAATTGATCGAGATAACGCAATTGAATTGAATGTGGCTCCAATTTAATAGCTGTTTCGTTAATAACCGTTAATTAGTTTAACAGCTTTTTTTCAAGTGTGATAGAGGTGATGGATTGTCAAGTAACGATAGTAGATAGTAGTGTTTGGTTGCTCCATAAAAGTGATGGTTTAGATTGATTAAAATGATAGGTGCCATAGGTGTATTCTCCATATCTATGCAGTTATTTCTGTATTTATATTACTGTTTTTAACCCCAATGCAAAAAGAGACGTCGATGTATCTGTGCGTGTGTGTGTGGCAACGTAGCTCTCAAGTTAATAGACCGCTGGTTCTTAGCTATGTTTGGTAAAAATCGGTCTAGTGGTTTCAAGAGTTTCAGTTATTTTCCTAAATGATGTAGGCCATAAAATTGAATTATTTGTTTATTTACTTTTGGTTACTCGATTAGCGCGTGGGGGGATTTAATTTAGGCTTATACTTTATGAGCAGATACTTAGGTATTTCTTGTAACTGGATTAAGCACGCTCAGCACGGTAATGAGGTTCAAATCCCGACAAGCAGACCCAAAATGTATTCTTTAATCCCAAATAGGTTGTGTTTTAATTTGGCATTCAACGGACTATCCCAAAACATCGTAACTTAGCTCACTGCCTCGATAAATTCAATTCTCAAAACGTTTAGTCAAGAAGATGATTTCTAGGCATTTCGCTTACAACTACGTCATATTTCAGTAAGCGACGACCCTCTCAATCATATTTATAACATTCCCATCTCCAACTTACCATTACCATAATCGATCGTTTTTCAACGAGAAAACAATCACGGCAGTAACCATCACATCAAGCGCCATCTCTGCGGTAGCGACGTGATTGAAATCAGAAGCAATAAGCAATCACAATCACATTCTTTGTCTGCGGCCGGCTTAATAAAGAGACGTGGAAATCATGCGCGGGATTGCAATTGTGGTGGACATTCTGAATTGGACGCATGGGAGGGACGAATGGACTTTGATGTCGGGAATATAGTGTTAGATGGTAGGTACCGAGAAAGGTTCCCTGAAATTGGCGTACGTATATCTTCTTTTGTTTTTCTTTTAGTAGTATGGATAACTTCTTGCCCGCCACACAAATGTAGTGACCGGCTCTGTACGCCACGGGAAAAACAAGCGACAAACTATAGACCGACCGCTTAAATGAGTCCTCGCCCGCGCGGTACAGGGGCGCGGGGTGGGACGTCAAAGGAGGCCGAGAAAGGTGCAGGTGGGTAGTGCGGTCTTGGTCCCCTTTGTCGTCCCACGGTCGGTCTATAACTTGATTTTTTAATCCATTGCAGAAGGATTAATTTCGACATGAATGTTGGTCATGTATGGATGATATTGACGTGCGAGCCTTGTCATTGGGTATCACGACTCGATAACTGGCCAAGAAATTACATATAACAGTATAAACACCTAATTACTGAGACTCGTAAAAGCCGAGTGCTAAATTCCATGTTAAACCGTTTATTCATAAAAGTACCTGTTGTCTATGTCTAAAGTGATAGAAAAATACACAAATACAAAGTGATGTAAAGAAGGGTTGCGTTTAAAAGCTCATTGACGTATCTGGTACTGATGATCTGATGAGAAATTAAATAAAGAAAGAGAAAACTTTATTTATGACAATCATAAAACAGCAAATAGATAAACAGAACAGATAAATAAATTGCCACAAAATGGTCCCAACTCAGCATTTGCTGGCCTTACAGTTGGTGATTATGAAGTGTTAGATTTCGTTAGGCCAACGTTAAAGCCACCTGCTGCCAACGTATATCTAAATGCACTTTCTTCTACACTTTTTAACATAACTATAGTCCTAAGAAACCAAAATATTAACAAATCACAGCTTCTCAAAATAATAACCCCCAAATAACGCTATAAATTAAAATCCAATTAACGTAACAACCATAAACAATGTAGAAGAATAATGTCACAGCACGCCGCATTAAAAGACGGTATATCACCTTACGTCAGCGGGCGCTTACGTTATTTACAAGGCAACCGCAAAGAGAGCGTAAGCGACATTATTTAACAGTTTTAGTGCAGGGTTAGAAGGTATAAGATAGAAAAAATCGAAGGCTTACCAACCTGCTATGGGTGGTGTAGGGGTATAGCACGCGTCACGGAATGACGAGGATTCCGGTTCGATTCCCGTTACTTTTCGGATTTTTCTGTGTTCTAATTTTCAGTGTCGCTCTCAATGATTACCGGTCGAATTTGCAAACATGCTTAAAAGTTAGCAATTTGCTGCACAATATGACCCATCGTGTTAGTTTAGTTAATTAATAGAGCCCTTTTTTACCAGGTAGCCATAGCCACCAAACATCAACTATCTCCGTATTATTAAGCGTCAACTTACTAGACGACTAAAATTGGTCGCTTACGCTTTTTTATCGGTTACGCGATCCTGGTCAAGTTACGATAAATCGTAGGGACAGTCAGGCTGCCGTGACAAAGGCATATAAATAAGGAAGCGGGCTTATGGGCAAGGAGACACGCAGGGCGTAGATGAGAGTCGTAAGTCCTAGAGGACGTTTACATTATACGACTACTAGGATGTTTGTTTCTTCATTAAAAATACATTTGTGGTGTGAAAATGCCGCATTGTCTAACTGGCCAGAATATATAAGTATAGTGCAGTAACTACTCTTAGGATAAAACGCATAAACGCCTTCGTAACCTAGATGCAAAAATTAAATTAACATTCGGTTGTCTTTTGCTGTCACTTAAACATGTATTGTGCCGTTGCCACACACAGACAATACGTACATTTTTTCCAATAAATATATATTAGGTAGAGCAGTAAATTGGTACATGGATGTTTCAAAGATATTTGTTAACACATAAGATTGCTCGGTTCTTCACTTCGAATAGCTTAAAACTTGCCATACCTACTTACATTATTATGAGACGTTAAAACATTGTTAATTTGTCATTGAAATATTGGTTTAATTATGTCGTATCGTGAGGATATAAAGAGTATTCATTAAGCATTATTTAGGGCTGCGACTACATTCAATTAGCGAATCGAAAATTGCTTCATTAAAATCGTCATTAAAATTAGTTTTTGATTTTAGAACAAGTAAAAGTCACGGAACTTATTTATTAAAATGTTGGCAACAGCTTACTTTTGCGATGCTTTCATGCCTATTGAAAATGTGCAACCAACCTTTTATTTATGAAATAAGGTAGCAAACAGTTTAGTGCATCACCAGGGTGGTAGCAGTTGCGTTGGCAATCCTAGAATACCTACCTCATGTGCTTTTACCTGCAGTCTTACTTTCCACGTTAGAATAGTAGCTCAAGCACTGCTGCTTGGCCATTAACCTTAATTCTGGCGGTAATCAGTCAGTTAAAAATATTGCTTGATACGTACGTCGTCTTCAACCAAACCATGCCGTCACTTGGCGGAGTTGATCATAAGGCAATGTGTCTGAAGTAAAAAATAAATATTTAATAAAATATGGCATTAAATCATTTTAAGCCGGGTAAACATATTAAATGAGGGGTAAAATAAATTAGTGGCAATGGCAACCCTAGCGCCGCAGGGTTGTCGCCAGCGGGGGACGCCGCGTGCGCCTCTTTGATCTGCCGCTAGCAATATCTATCTGGCTGACAAGTGGCGTTCGTATTTTAATAAATGTTTTTATGCTTAGATGAAGTGTGGCGATTTTTTACTGCACGGGACATTGTTGAAGGTTTTTCTAAACTTGTTACTTGCTTGTGAGTTCGCTTGGTTACGTTACCTGGTGAGTGCAACAGCTCGGAGTGCTGAACTCCATTTGAGTGGAATCTGACTATCTTGTAGACACTTGTTGCCAACTGGGAATATGGGAATGTGTGTGTGCACTGAAATGTCATTATAATCCAAAAAAATAATAAAGATGATTCTGATCCGATCGCATCGCCATACACATCGCAGTATGATGTCAACTGGCTATAAGTGTCTACAAAATTTACAGATTACTCTGAAATAGAGTTCACATAAGATAAACGGCAAAATTTGTATATTGTACTATCAAATGAATCAAGAATTTTACTTCTTGTTTTTTTACGGTTTTACCCGTTAGAAATTAAAATTCTAAACGACACTGAAAAATAATTCTGTGACTGTATGACCATGGTGTAGCGGTAAGCACGCATCACGGAGTGATGAGGATCCGGCTTCGATTCCTGGCCATAGCTTTACATTTCGGATTTATCTGAGTTCTAATTTTTAGTGTTGTTTACAAAATTTATATAATTGTAAGCAGTGTTTTCGACACCTACGAGTATAGTTAAAAAATTGGCCATTAGTGGAGTCTGACTTAACTTTACGTATTTAGGTACTCCATTAGCCTTTGTGACTTTTTGAGCTTGTCTCTCTAATCTAATCTGCTACCATAAGTTTATGCAGTTCTTGAAAACTAAGTAAAATATTATTTATTCAACGATGCACGAAATATTTGTTTCTTTTTTAATTTTCTCCTTTCCGAAATTGCCAGCCCTATTAGTGTCGTGAGCTTAGGGTTGTCACCGCAGCCGCGGGCGGTAGCTCGGCTGTATCTTTGAACTGGCAATGGAATGCGATTAACTTTTTTTTCTTTATGCAAAAAAGCTATATTTAACGTGAGTACTGTGTTAAAGGCAAATACGTTTTTAATATTGTTCAATATACATTGTTGCGTGAATTAACGTATCTTAATTACATTAAGATTAATTATCATTTGGTATTAAGGCATGTTGAGTTTTAAAGTTCAATATCTTTCATCTTTTTTGAGTATAGGTACAAAAATTACTTGCATTTTTCTTGACGTCAAAAAACAAAATACTTAATCAATAATTTTTCGGTCGAAACAATCGAGGAAAACCTGAGATCAATTATTGAGTTAAGAAAAATGGTGCAGACATTGCCAGTGTATGTACTACAATGATAGGTAAATAATAAATACAATTTGGCACACACATTTGATATTTAGTACTTTATTTTGTGATTTGTTTATTGTATTTAGATATGTACGCTCTATTGTGACTTTCACTATCTGGAATTTTAAATTCACACTTTGTCGGTCCCTCGTTTAATGCTCCTCTCATCTACTCAAAGGTTAACTGGTATAGATCCCTTATAGGGATAAGTTCGTTTGTGCATGTATATTAATGTTTACATTTGTTACAATAAAGGATTTACTTACTTACTTACATTTAAGTAAAGTGTAGCAATTTAATAAATTTTAAACCATATTTGTCAGCATAAACCTTGCCGACTTGTCAGCTAAGGATGCACAAGCGTGCACATTACGTTGTGGCAGCCCTGGAGGCCCCGTGAAGCCAGGGCTGTCACCGCGGCCCGGGGGGCCTTTGAGGCGCCGCATGGAATGTCGATTGTTGAACTCGCCGCTTCCCTCCCTTTCCTACTAACGCAGCAAAGTGAGACGTAGAGCGAGCGAGAAATATTAAAGTGTCCGTTCTGTGAGCGTGACGGGTGACAGATTGTCGGATTTCCAGTGGGCGGTGTGGTCAGGCGATTAGTAGACAAAAGGTAGATTAAATGTTTTTGTTATGGTTTTAGTAAGCGCCATTAATGAAAGGACGCGGAGTCCTTACGTTTGCGCCATCGATCTGTGATTCAATTTGATCGGTATACCTA
The DNA here is from genome assembly GCA_949127965.1 of Pandemis corylana. Lineage (NCBI taxonomy): Eukaryota > Metazoa > Arthropoda > Insecta > Lepidoptera > Tortricidae > Pandemis > Pandemis corylana. Next base: position 4,992,572 of record OX421866.1, on the reverse strand, counting down.
AGTTCTCGACAAGTTTCAGACCTAGGAGCAAAGATTTTCAGAAGGCTTCATTTTTCACTATATTTAAAATAACACGAGCCTCAATGAGTGATCGAAATTTATGAAATTGTATTAAGCCGCTATTCTTAATATTAGTGCATTTCTATGACAAGTTTTTAAAGCCAATTTTTATTCGCGGTATTGCTAGTTTGAATCATCAGTTATGTCGTAAAATCCCGACATTTCACAGAATTTTCATTTGAATCCACAGAAAATTCGTGAGAAATCCCTAAAATTCCATCTTGATCTTCATTTACGTTGCATGAAAAAAAATCAGGTTTGAATTCCTATATAAGTACCTACATACATAAAAGAAAGAAAGAAAGAAAGAGGACATTTATTCCTTTTTGCAAGACAAACAAATATAAGAGAACATAGACAATTTTATAGAAAATAAACAAGACATGAAAAATAGATCAAGAGCGTTGTGTGTGTCTTCGCAAAAGTGAAACGGTCGCTGGCTCAGTATTACGCTGAGGTGTTAGACACCTGCAGCACTGATTTTCAGCCAGAACCAGAACATAAACAGAACATAAATCACGTCTTCATCCTTTATGGAATAGACAGAGCCTAAGGCAAAAACCTAAAGGTCACGTTTAACATGTTTTTGGGTGTACCCTACCTATAGGTGGAAAGGGGAATCAAAATAGTGATGGGTTGCTAGCCGCATCGCTTATAACATGATTCCTATGAACTTTACATGAACTAAACATGAAACGTAACAAACAACATGCACACAAACTTTCGCATTTATAACATTAGTGGAATAAAAATCAGAATTTCACCGGTGCAGTTACGACGAGCACCTTCATTCATTCTTCTTTTACATTCTTTCTTCACTCCTTATTCTTAAACATATATATATATATATATATATATATGTATAGACTTTCGAATCGGCAACTAACCGACGCACTCGCACACAACTTAGTCGCTGTTTTATTGTGATACCGCGATCATCACGATCCGTTTAACCCGTTATCGCTCGGACACTGACAACCAAAATACTCGAAACCTACATCGACTCCAGCCGCGCTGCGCGGGCGCCGGTGCCAAAGATTATACGCCACAGAGGGGCCATCTTGTTTAAGAACATAGAGACAACCTAGTGAGTTAATTAATTTTGATAAAAAACAAAAAGTTAATAATACAATCAATATCCTAATTAAGTACTTTGTTTCGTGTAGAAGATAAACGGAAAACAATCGCGAAAATAAGTATTAGTATAGTGTACCTAAGCCGAAAAAGACTAATATGTTGCCATAATTTTATAGCCCTTATTACCACTCTATTGGTTATTTCCTTTACGTTTAAAAGCTCTGGACACCAAAGTAGCCCACATTTCGCTTAGCGTGAGAAGTAATTTAGGTCATTGACCTGTAGGCAGGCGTTGTTTTTGATGTGTATACCTAATGAGACCTACGGTTGATACAATGGAGTCTGACAGCAAAGATTTGTCTGGTATTCTAACTAACTTAAACAAAAGGGAATTAGGTAGATTGACGATTTGCGGAAGGTGGCCAGCATAGTCGGGACGCGACAAGACAATTAATAAATAAGGTAGGGCTTATTATAATAGTGCGGTTTTGGGATATGTATTATGTCCACGAGTGAACTACTACAGGCTGACGATGAAAGAAACCGAGACCGTTTCATTAGTAGATCCTTCTAAATAAGCTCATAATGATTACTTTATTCAACGTTCTGCAAGGGAGGTGAAGCGAATATGTACGAGAATTGGCACCGATTACACGAAACCAAGCCCTTTGTTCAGGACATCAAAGATTACTGAGTCAAAGAAGTAAGCAAGCAACTGTCGCGTCTACGTGTGTTGGTCTTCTCACATCAGACAGATGCCGTGTCGACACATCCCGTGTTGGTTTAGCGGGCCGCGCCGGCGCACTCCCCGCAGGGAACAGCCTTTTTTTACCCTCTCTTTTTTCGGAAACAAAGGACGGCGACGTTTGTTCCCTTGTCTCTCTCGTTAATGATTTTTACAATATTAATTGTGTAGTAAGATAAAAAGCTATTGAGAAATGGGTGAGCGTTACGACGTTCCGCTTTCAGGAGGAAAGGCCATATGTTCTGGGATTGATCGATATTTTTTGATCGTTTAGTGTTCCAAAGGTGCGTATTGTCATTGAATAATGATTTAGGGACTATTAACGATGAATAGGCCATCATTGGCGGTGGAACTTCTAATGGCTATAGTTCTAATCGAAAACTTATTACTATTATTAGCTGCGTGATCCAATTGGATCATTATTGTTGTGGTAACGTTCCCTTTTTGTCTACATTTCTTTAAATATCTATCCGACATCAAAAATGCATTACTCGTATTTGACCGATACACAACCAACTACAGTAATCTCGTTGACCATCTTACAGGAGCTTGACTAACCTTAAAGCTGGGTCCTCATCTGTGAGAAAGAGTTCGTTGAAGTCAAGTTACCAATCAAAAGCATACACATTATGGTGGACACACTTCCATCAACAGTTCACTTTTATGCAATCCATCTACCATTCGATGCGTTCCATAACAACACGACACATCACACGCTAAGCTTTATATCCACGTTATGATTTGTCGTTTCATGATGCAAACTTCTCTACGACTTTATCATTCGAAACCTCAACTGTGTCCGTGTGGCGGACTATCATCACTATCTCCGTTCACATCCAAAACATCGTCATCACAATTATAATTAATTCCATCTTTATCCGCTGGCGCTGTAAGTGTAAGTAATTTCGTTCGCATGATATACGACTAGCGCCGCGACCCGTCCCCGCTCGTAATGGGGAGGCGGGGCACGCGGTATTTTAGGACGTCCCATATCGGTGAAATAAATTAAATAACCTCGTCTAATAATTAAGTTTGGGACGTGCTTTGATTAATCGTGGGACGATTCGTGGAAGTGTCGTTTAGTGAGTAGATGTGAGGGATATGATTATGATAAGGCTTAACCATAAGGTTTGTGAATATGAGGACTCTGAACCATTCAGTTATACATCGGCCTCTTTAGTTCAGTCTTGTTCCTATTTTGATCTATAATACGGATTGACAAATATTAGGCTTGGTGAATGATGAGTTCGTGAAATGATGCATTCGTCGAATATATTGTTGGCTAGAAAATAATTGGATCCCTGTTTGGTCACATATGAAAACGCAATATGGTAAGCATTGTTTTTATGATATTTTGCCTCACAAAAATTTCAAATTCAACAAGAATCCACAGTTTTCTCTGTCCTAGTTGGTTGTAAGCTGATACATTCTAGACTTGCGCAAACAAACATTTCAGAAATTATTTAAACACCATTTTGACTTCTCTCGTTGGGATCACCATTAATTGTGGCGGGGCGGACGCCAGCGCCTCTGGCGGCGGAATGTGGCAGCCACGGTACATAAACAAAACAAGATCGCACGCGCATGCTAGTTACTATGACTTATTTCATTTCGGACTATAGCTATTGTTTTAAGGCGATTAATGTAAAATGATTTTCTGTTTGTAAATCTTTGTTTACTTCGATTTAGTTCAATTGGTTTTTTCCCTCTATTATTCACAAAGCACCTAGATGGTAGTTTTTTTTTGGCTTATCTGTAATCATTACGGCGAGGTACGTTTTCGTTGAAGTGGCATTGGGCAGGGCATATACCACGGAGAACAGATCTGATGATCGTTCCGAAAGATTCTCGAGTGGAGAACGCTTATCGGCAAGTAGCGTAGGACGTCCACCAACGAGGTGGATGGATGACCTGGTTAAAGTTCCAGGTTCCCGGTGGATGCGAGCCGCTTCCATCCGACCGAGCCAAGATATGATGATGATGATGAGCGGGCTTGTGCAAGGGATTCTCAGTGCGACTCTAACTCTTTTTCATTGAAAAATCACGCCCTGGAGGCGCAAAAAGTGTCCCAAAACTAATTATCTAATTGGTCACAGAATACTTTACGATCGATAATAATAATTAACCATAAATCGGATCGGGCCGGACCGCGATCGACCGGACTGCGTTGTCTGTGTGAGTTGTATGGGAGCGTTGTATGGGCGGAGTGTGGCTCCAGATTTATTGTTAAGTGTCTCGGGATAATTAAAATGGTTGATGTTCGAGCGACCTTTGGTAGTGTAGATTTGGTACAGAGGACGCCGCAAAATTAAAAAGAAGAAAACTTTTTTTTGCCAGCCTGCCAGTCTTTGTTTGTTAAAGATGGGAAGTGCAAATAAATTATTTACCTAAATACTGCTCAAAAGAATATAGGGAAAATATAAATAAACATTTGACAACTTCCACTTTTTTAAATTCAAAATGACTTTTAATATTACCATACAATTTACAATTTATAAATAGCATTTAATGCATACTTATTTTCTTTTGAGCAGTAATACATAAGAATTGATTTTATAAAATTCATGGCGCTCCAAGTATCTAGTAGTATATTTGTCAGCAAATTTAAATGAAAAAGAGTAGGTATGGTAATTCTAAAATAAAAAAAAAACTTAATTATCAACCTCGAATCTAATCTATGGCAATATGTAATAGATGATGGTGAGCGATAAATGCGAGGCGTGCGATACCAGCGCCATCTGCGGATTCAATCATTGAATGAGTCACACCTGGCTATTGAAATGTATTGAAATTCAATTTTAATGCTAGAACATTTTATATGAACAACTCAAATGATCAATTTGATCTAAAATCGTATATTTTGTTTTTAATATTTAGTGAGCCCAGTTGCATCTACAGCTATTTAGATTTAAAAAAATTGGTGGTAGGTATTATGTTATTATACGTGTTTGTGAATCCGATGATAATCAACGAAAAGGGTGCTTTAAAAATGTAACTTTTACGTTAGAACTTACCTACTATTATCGAGAATTTATTTAACTTCCCTTGATAGAGCTAGTATTTGCTGCAATCGTCAAATTGAGTGTTAATATATTTGCTGACAATGTAAGTAGGTACACTCAACAAAAACTACTATCCGCAGTTTTTTATAAAAAAAAAAAAATAACTAAAAGCAGTTAATCGAAAGATGGAGGAAAATTTTCCAAGCAATCATATAAACGAGCAACATTTTGTTTTTACGAGTAGAACATTCTATTTGTAACGTTTACTCGTAACGTACAAGAGGCATTTCATCTTAGTCCTCTAGGTTGGCAACGCATCTGCAATCCCTCCGGGGCTGCGGGTGTCTATGGGCAGTGGTGATCGCTTACCATCAGGTGACCCACCTGCTCGTTTGCCTTCCTATTCATATAAAAAAAAAAAAAAAAAAAAAAAAAAACGTAACTGGCGAAATTTGGCAGTTCAAACAAAAGACCATCGTAACATTTCTCAGCTCTATGCTATCTGTTCCGGGAATCGTCGGCATCTGTGAACGATATCAACTGTTCTAGCCATTAGGGCATGTCGCATTGACGTGGTGATAACCCCCTTTACCCGCCCACGACAAACTTATCTCTACCGCCCATTGTGTCGCTATCATCGAAGATATCCAAACATTCACTACGTCGATACGTTAGTGCATGTATTTGGCCACTGGTTGGCTTAAGTTTGTAGGTCTCATCGACCTAATGACATAGGGACCGACTTGTCAGTCCTGGCGGGAGATTGTGTGTCAGCTGGCTTTTTAGGGCACAGCGTAGAATGAGCGATAGTTATACGTAGAAATCTTCGGACTTTAGGTTTTATACAACAAATGGCTGATCAAGGTAACCTCTCATTTACCAAAAATGTTCCAACCCTGAGGTAAACCATCCTGAGTCCCGACATATTTTAACAGATATAGTGCTTCCATGCTAATCTGGGAGCAAAGAAAAAACATAAAATGTATCAGTTGCTTATCTTCCTGCGCAGCTGGTAAAAGCCTATCGAGAGAATGGGCAAAAATCTTAATAATCTTGTTATGAGCGATACGGCTAGCAAGCCATCACTATTTTGATTCCCCATTCCATCTTTACGCCCACAATCATGCTAAGCGTGGCTTTTGGTTCTTGTCACCCCGTAAGGGACAAAGACGTGATTTATACACAGACTTAGGACGAGATTCACCAGTTTTGTAAGTTTAGAGATTATTATAGAATATTTAAGTTCTTTACAATTTGTGCCTTTTATAATACATACGAGTACGACAGTTCTTATTATTGATTTGTTCTTTATAAAGAATACAGGGACGAACGGGGTTATAGCATGGAGACTGCGTTTATGCTTTCGCTTCATCGACCATCTTACAAACCTTGTTGGATACTCTTTTCAATAAGAAAATAAATGGTGTACATAGTTGATCTTGTTCTAGTATCACATTGCTGAAGTTTAATTTGACCATATCATTTTCGGTCCACCAACGTGGGGTCGCTTTTATGTTTTCTCTAAATGGGCTAAAATTTAGCGAGCAGGATATGCGTTTAATTTTACGTCAAATATATGTTATTTTTTCTCTTTACTTTTGCCATGATTAATGAATAGTTAGATATGAACCTGTGTCTATTCATTACTCTTTAATAAAAGAAGTAGGTAAGTACATACACTATAGATAGCCATAACTATATAGGTACCTACGTTATGCAAGCGACAAAAAATCACATCCCAAAGCGGTGTCCTTTACCTAAAAGGGACAAAGGGACAAAACCCTTGTACATAATCACATGTAATACCAACATGGTAGCTCTATAGAAACATAATCCACATCCTAACTTTGACAAAGAACATGAAATTGGATTACAGAGCACTTAATATCTTCTTTCTAATGCTTTCACGGTAACTTATGACATTCAACACAAATTTAACCATACAACATTTGCCTTTTAGTCAGGGTAGTAGAGTTAATTTTTGTGCGCTTATAGGCGGGGTAGTTGGGGTGTTTTAAAAAGGTAGTGCGGCATAAACGGGCGACAAAAAAATATCACCGCTCGCTCCAAAAGATGTCATATTAAGCAACATGTCAATCATATTTTTATGAAGTATTCAATACGGCCTGTTGTTCACTTTGCTTATAATTTTTTGCTCGATATTCGTTAGGTTTTTTTTGAGGGTTGTTTGGAAATTGCCGGTATTTTGTGTTCGATTATTCTTTAATATCGTCAATGTTTGAGTGTTTGCGCAAATTTCAAGTTTTCGCTTCCTGTTCGCAAATTGGGGTTGCTAACTAATGATTTTAAGTGGAGTTGAGCTTTTGTTATGCGTTTTGTTGAGCATTGGTTTGCCTAATTTTGATTTTAAGACGTGTAAGAGGGAACTACCTACTTGACGAAAGGAGAAAATTGTGAACCAAATAGACACAGTTACTCAATCGTTTAAATTTATCTTCGATGGAAACACAATTGTAAGTGCTACGCGCACATGATTTTTAATAAGTCTCTATGGATGTGCACTTGGCAATTCTGATTAGAGAAATATGCAATATTTTCTTATCGTGCAAAAAAGGTAAAAGGTATCAACATTTTTAATTGAAAATGCCTATCAATTGTAACAAGCAATACGCATAGTTAGTTCCTAGAATATGTTAAGTTTATTTTGTTCTTTGACCAAGTGAGACTCCGACTCGCGCATCGAAAGTCCCATAATGTACAATGTACAATAATAGGCAATCTATCAGAGCAACTTAGCTATGCCATTTAGACAGAAATTGATCCTGCAATGGTTCCGCTGTACCTACCTTTTACACAGTACACCTTGCCTTGTCTCATTGGTACGATTAGACAAAGGAAGGTGTACCTACTGGTGACGGTTACGGTGTAGTGGACAAAGATCTTTTGATGTACGGAACCCTAAAACTCATAATTTTCTGTAGGCAACACCGCATCAAAGCTACACACAAGCTCACAAGCAATCAGATAATGTGAGGAAGTGCAGGCGCATTGGAACAGAGGGACAGCGGCACGTGAAAGTGATTAGCGCACAGTGCTGCGTTGTGAGCACTGAGGAGCTTTGTGTGAGGGGAGGACGGGGTGAAAGGGGACTGTGAGAAAATAAAAATTTAAATGAGCAGCGACGGTTTGATGGGGAAAGGAAGAGAGGAAAAAGTGATTGGTTTCATTGTTGCACCTACAGCTGTAAAGATGTCACAAGAGATAATAGCTGTCAAAAAGCATGTGTATTCAGGTGTACGAAGAGATTGATGAATGTGGATGAAGTCAAAGCGGATCGTGGCAAGTGGAAGAGGTGTCTCTGCATACCTCTTGGGAAAGAGGTGTGACGGTTTGTTATGTATGTATGTGTATGTACTGTGCGTTTGCAATGTCTCATTTATGTAAGCGGTACCTAACCGTAACAAACCAACCTCATTGTAAGTAATTCATACTTTTGAGACACTATCGGCATGGATTTTGGTACCTATGTCAATATAGGATCGTGGATTTCAAACCACCCGGATTCATTGCGATACGATATTTTGTGATATGAATGACGATATGCATGGATCACCCAATATAGATTGTGTAATCCATAATATTGCGATAAAAACTTGCACTAATCACTCTGAGGTCAGAGCCCTGTATGTCACTTTTCATTGTGACAAAATCTCGAACGCGCTCGCATTACTGTCAAAAAACCGTACCCGGCAATAAATATTGAACTTCGGTCTTTGGAAAGAGACAATTGGCGTCACGTAAGTTAGAGCGAGACAACGCTCTACAAAGCCGAAATTAGCCGAGAACGCCGATGTGCAATCTTTATGGCTGGTTACTGTTATTAAATTGATAAGAGTTAAGGATAATAAAGGAGAAGTTAACGCAAAGGCTGAAGCCTTTTTTAGTAAGAAAAATTTCCTCTAGAGGTTCTCTGCGCCCCAACTTCCTCTCGTCGGCGATGTCGCGTGCGATCGAATTTCGCCGTCCACAACGGTTGCTTTGTGCACAACACCATCCTCAGTTTCATCCGAATGCAAGCAAAAGGGAACCAAGAACAAAAAGCCGGTCAAGAGATAATCTACAATCGGCTCACGGGTTCCGTGCTTTACAAATAGGAGCGTCATTTGTTTTAACCGAGTTTCTTCCCCTTTTCTCCTTCTAGTTAAATAGGTAAATAGATATGGGTATAAGATCAATTTGAGGTTACCACTACCTATAGTTTCACAAACGCATCAATTGACAAACTTTATTAATTGTTCATTTTAACTCAATTATAAGATAAGTCACAAGATTAGGTGTATAGCTTTTTTAAGGTTCACGAACGAACAAAAAGCCAAATTATCAGTTTGTGGAACGATTCATTTATTAAAATGTTCGTTGGTGAAATTATCAAGATCGCCATTTTTCACCAATTGGAGAGGCACCCGAAGAAGAAGAAAAAATAATTTTAGTTTTTAAAATAAACACACATACATACATACATACATACTGTCACGCGTCTTTCCCATAGGCAGAGACTACTTTGTTGCACTTGCTACGATCCTGACATACTTCTTTCGCTTCATCCACCATTGATGAATATCAATCTCTTCATACATGCTCGTCGGTTTCGGGTACTCCTGACTTGTCATTTTTCCAAAACGTCTAAGATAAACATTTAATTATTATATTACTTACTTAACTATAACATAGCATACTCCTCACGAGGTCAGTGTTATGTAAGAACTAGCCAATCCAAGGATAATTATGATGGTATGAACAATCCAAAATTTCCTCACACAATCATCTTTCTACTCCATAACTAACAAAATAAAGACAACGGAACCCTAAAAAATACATATTAGCGGCACTTGGCAGTGCAATTCCAATGACTTGCTAATTGTTCCTCGTCATAACCACTATCGACGGAGCTCTCTTCACGCGCTAATCGTAGAATTCCAAAGCTCTTGACTAAGTGGGTGGGTTTTAACGCCAAATTTTGTGAAACCCTTGGTAATTGTAAGACAATGGCCAGTGTTGGGTTTTGTCGGTGCCGTGCTAAGGGATGCAATGAGGTCACGCGTGTGCGTGAAATAAAGAGCCAGTCATACTGTTAAGTGCACATGCACTAAATGTAATTAATAAAGTCCCATTATCTTTGAAATTTTCCATTTTCTTACATGCTTCTCTTCCCGCGCAGACGGTAAAAGCCAATCGCATTGGGCTAAAATCTTAGGGATCATGTTATATAGGCGATGTGGCTAGCAACCCATCACTATTTTGATTCCCCTTTCCACCTATACGCTTAATCATGCCAAACGTGGCCTTAAGGTTTTGTTGCTTTAAGCTCTGTCTACCCCCTAAGGGATACAGACGTGATATTTGTATGTATGTATGTACGTATGTTTTTGAGATCTTGAAACATACGAAAAAAATAAAGAATACTTACTAGGTACTTTTAGTTTTTAGGGTTCCGTACCTCAAAAGGAAAAAACGGAACCCTTATAGGATCACTTTGTTGTCCGTCTGTCCGTCTGTCAAGACCCTTTTTCTCAGTAACGCGTGGAGGTATGAAGCTGAAATTTATATCAATTACTCAGGTCTACTGTCCCTTGAAGCTGTGAAAAAATCAAACTTCTAAGCCAACGCAATCAAAAGATACAGCCGTTTATGCCGCAAATTTTCAACTCTCAAGGGAATCAAAACCTACAAGGTAGTTCCCGTGAACGCAGAATCTTGAAATTTGGTATGAAGGTAGGTCTTATAGCACAGATTAAAGAATAATTGCGAAAACCGTAAATGTGTATGTATGTCTGTATATAGCAGTGACCAATATAAACTAACCCCACACTGCGTACATTTTGCTTTGGAACAGGGCTCTGCTTACACTGGTTTTAGATATTTATAGATAATGATACGGAACCCTCGGTGCGCGAGTCCGACTCGCACTTGGCCGGTTTTTTTTTGTGACGCTAAATACCTACCTACTCCAATTTTATTACGACAGTATATTTATTAAGTAATTGTCCGCTAATTTAAGTTATGAAGATTCTAATTGTCTCACGATTTTGCGTTTTATTCCTTACTTGTTTTTTAAAGCAAACTTCTGCTTACATTCTACCCTACTCAATAAAAAGTACCTAACTACCTATGCTTTAAAATAAAAAATGATGTTTGAAAATGATACCAACCTAAACAGCGGCGCCAGCAGTAAACGTAAAATTCTATTTGCGGATACTTTCGCACTGAGTACTGTTATTACGTCATCCGAGTAAAATTACTCAACGGCGATACACTAAGTGATGGTCTCAATTTCGTGTCATGTACCGGCCGTTCCCATGGCATTCCGAGTAAAGGACCCGGGACAAGCGCCATTATTGCCAAAGAGTAGTGTAAAGAGAGTGCACAATCCTTTAATAATATTTGTTCCGGCGTGCAGAATCTCGACGCCGACAGCCGGGGAAATTACTCGTACTTGTGTTACTCTATCTTAGCCGTCGAAGCTGGCCACGAATCTGCATTTTTTGGTATTCTCATTTGATTGTTTTCCATCCATATATCAAAAAAGTTGTCTAAAACCAGCTGTGTTAAAATCCTGTTTTTTTATTAGAAAGCTAAAAGAGCGTGACCTGAAATTGATACTCTGCTGCTTAAAGATACCAATACCAACAACACCAGAAAGATGGTCGGTCTCTGGTGAAATTATTTTTCCCGGCTGTCTTTATCAGCGATGCTTGACTACAACACAGCACTGCCGCCAAGCGGCATAATTAACAGCAATAACTACAGAACTATCTATTGTTTCGATGTAGAGTCGTTGATGGTGTTGCTAGTCCTCGATTGTAGTTGCTTATGACACATTTACTACACATAATATATATTATTTTCAGAGGCCTGCCTCTATGAGGCCGCATAATTGCTACCTATTTTCGCATCTATCTCCTCCCTCAATCGCGAATGCACGTCCGTGCACGTAAATAAGTACACAAAGAGAGCAAACGCGAAAGACAAAAGAAAGAAAGGGAGGATAAGAGGTAGCTGTCAGTGGAGTCACGACCGGTGCGCTATGAAGCAAAAATGTAGTAGGTAATTACGACGTGGGAATGAAAGGTAATGATCTTTTTTTTCGGGATTTTGCGCAATTTGAGAGGTTGAGTGTAGGTACATTTTGTACCTAGATTGTCTCGTTTACCTACAGTGTAGCATTCCATTTTTTTTAAAGTAAATGTTAAAATTTTCCCATGTCACGTACTGCAGTGTCGCTTATTGTGAACTAGCTGTTGCACGCGGCTCTCGCCACCGTTCTAGTTATTTCTTTAAAATATTGTTTCATAAAAATCTTGCTCCGACAATAACGAACAAAGCAAAAAATAATATGTAATTTGGTCCAGTCGTTTTCGAGTTTTGCGCTTAGCAATCAATACGTTTAGCGATTCATTTATATTTAAATCGATTTATTACATTTCAAAATGTAGCAAAAAGTTTTCACTTACACAAAAACGAGGCGCATAACCTCGTTATTCCTCGCGTGCGTAAAGAAAAATCAATAATAAGAACCACTGCCGAATGTACAATACAAAGAACAAATTGTTCAATAAACAATTAACTTAATATGTGCTCAAATAATCTTCGAAAACTGGCAAATCTCGTCTTTAGGTCTAAAGGTTGTTAAAAAATATCGGGACTCAGGGAGACAAACACGCTCCATTATTAAACTTGATTTAATTTTCCCAGCCAGTGACCACGGTTTCGCAACACTACAACTATTTAAAAACAGTATCAACTGGAAATTTCTTTTTATTTTACACCGAGGCATTAACTATAAGTGGACGTCAGGTGCTTGGGACGGCCTAGTCACGACCCGTTGACCGATGCCGACTCGCCATTACAACACCACAAAGCAAAACCAACTTTACACACAAACAAAATAACGTACAAAAACCTTTGTACGGACTAAATGAATTTTTCAAAATTTGTCAAATGAATCTCGATTTAAATTAGACGCGGCGTAGGTTTGTTTTTAATCGGACTTGAGGGTAATGCGGCCGTGATCGTAATAAGTGGATGTGTTGAAAAATTATCGGTACAATCGGAGGCAACGCGTGACTTTTTTGCTTGCCGGGTTTGAAAGTTAAATTATAGAATTAATGGAATAGACTACGCATATTTGAACTGGACCGTTTGACACAGGGGGACAAAATGGAAGATGGGAACATAGTAGCAGCATACGAGTCAACGTCATTTCGATCCAATTGGAAACATAATATTATTATAGGTACACTACTTTTCTCATCGGATTTGTTTACAGACACTACCTATATAAACGCTTGCTTCATTCAAGTTCTAAGAGAAAATTGATAGTAAAAAATAGACTTCTTAAATTAACCAAAAGTAAAGAAAGAAGAGAGACTAAATAAATAATCCTGCAAACAACAAGCTACGCCATGCCTCTTACGTCTATGTGTGAAACTGAAACGGCCTCATTTGGTTTTTCATCTCAGCCATAGACAAGTCATGTCACTTCTAGACTATAATACCTAAGTCTAAGACAGCACGTTAGAGGAGTTCATAACCCGCATCGGAACATGGCCGTCAGTGTCGTCTGTTTTCACATCGTGACAGCTTACATTACTTAGCTGCTTTGCGATTAAGCAGCAACACGACTTGCTTTCATAATAATATGTTTAATGAGGTAGGTTGATTGGTTTTAATACTGGCTAATGAGAATGAGTACCGTCGAAGAGACGATAGCCGTTTGGGTAAATGAGTTCTTGAGCGGAGACCGCGACTCGACAAGCGCAGTGTGGGACGCCCTTCTGCTAGGTGGAGTGACGATTTGCGAATCGATTTGATGCGATAAGCCGAAGACGGGAACAGGGAGACGGGGGCGCGTTTTAGGGGAGGCCTATGTCCTCGATGATGCAGTGAATACCGTGCAGTGCATGGTTTCAGAATAGGATGAACAGTAGCGAGCATGGGTCGTCAGAGCCAGCGGAGAGGTGAGGGAAGGTATCGCAAAACAAACACAATTTAAAAGCCTACCTCTTGTTGGTGGAGTATTCGCCATTCACTTCTTTTTCTGTCATTGCTTTGAGCTACGTTTTCATTTCACACTGCCTTAAGACAAGCTGCTTTTGCCACAGGTGCCGGCAACCTGTTCTACACAAAATTAAAACGTGAGTTGCTTACGTGACAAGGTAACACAACACTTAATATTTAATCAATTATTAACAAACACACTCCCATCAACATGACAAGCTAATTAAAAATACAAACAAACACTGACTACTCTTCTGATTTATTTATCAAAAGGACAAAGTTCAAACTGAAACAAGTTACGAACGTACCTGCTGCAAAACGATTTTCTATTTCGCTCCGAAGGTAACTGAAATCGATTAGAATTAGAAACGGATTGGAAAAAATATTCAACATAACAGTGGCACGCGATTTTAATTATGCTGACTAAATTTCAGTCAGAAGGGAAATATTTATCCACTTAATGATGAACACAAAACAATGAATATGCCATTTCTGTAACTTCAGTTTCAACTGATCTTCAAGAGCCTTATTGTTTGTTTTCTTAAGAAAATTTAAGTGGCCTTTCTGTTGCTTCGAAAGAAGCTTTACGGCTTTTTAAAAAAACAAATGAAACTATCCTTCAAGTAGCTTGGGATTTGTAAGTAACTGATTCAGAAGAAAGTCACCACCAGTAAAATAAAACGATTGTACCCGTAAATTCCAATAGGCACAAATCTCTACCAGAGCAGATTATAAGAAAACATCGCGGGAGTTTCTATGGTGCTAATGAAACCCAGAAACGCAGATTCATTCTGTGTAACTAGACCAAAAGGTCAGACAGCGTAAGTACATCTTCAAACTGAATCGAAATCTTAATATTACGCCATCCTCTAAGACAGAAGGCTACCTTACCTGTAATGCCTATCACGCGTCCAAACTCAACTCATTGCAATCGGATTTGACACCTAAATTGAGTAGTTAAGTCAAGTTACGACACGACCTAAAACGTTTTGCGCAACGGTGGTCGCACACACAGCCAGAACTATTAATTACTGATGACACGTGATGTACAATTTTAATGGTTGGATGTGAATGTGAAGATTAATAGATGAACTGCCATTAAAAATAGACACGATGTATTAGGTCGGGAGTAGGAACTGTATAAAGATATTGAAAGAATCGAAGATGTCCTAAGACTCTTTGATCATCAAACTAGTTCGAAATGTTATGTGAAAGCAAAATAAGGGCGGATGCTCTGCACTGTTGAAATGTAATCCATGCTATGATGGCAAGGGACTCTAGAAGAGAAGACGAGAAGGAAATATAAAAGATAGTCGTGTTAGTTACACTATTTATAACTCAAGAACGAAGAAAGTTTGACTAAAAATTATTTGGGAGGTAGCTTAGAACCAGGAGACGGTAATACGGTAGGGGAGACCTAGGTGGGTTGACACAAAATTTACAATTCAGGTCATAAATGCCTCACTATACGGTTTAGAACTATGAGATACACATCGCTAGAAAGCAAATTTAATACTCTAACAATTTATTTCAGTTAAAGTCGTAATTAGTAGTGACAACTATTTAAAAAATAATTATTTCTAAATAAAGTCAGAGTGTTTCAACTCTCCTAGTATAGAGGTAAGATGAAACAGGTATATAGGTAAGTTGACACATTGATAAATGAAGCATTTAAAAATAAAAAACGCAAATTTTAAGTGAATGAAAACCTTTTAATGTTAAAGAAACAGCCTTTGTCATCCGTCAACAGTATACAATATCTTTACCTACTTATAATAGTTTATTTTTAATTATAATTAGTAAGGCACATTGCAAGTAGGTTTATCCTATATACTATATCAAATTTTAGTCTTTAGATATGTCAAATTTATTTTAATAATATATATTTTTAATATAATTTTATTTTTATTTTGTATTACATACTTTGTGGGACTATGTTTAGTAACTAACCCAAGATAACAAACTAGAACAATAAAACATTGCACAAAAAACTAACAGATTCAATCGGATAAACAGTTTTGGCAGATATAATTTAATTCACAATTTGTGCAATCCACGTGAGCCCAACTCTTGCACTCTATGTATACACTGCACCCATTCCTCGTTAGGTCTACTATTTTTATATGGCTCTAAGCAGCACAGACATCAATAATCATCATCATTTTCATGTTCACTGTCGGATTTTTGTGAGAATTTCTTCTTCTTGTTCTTTGTAGTCTTCGCCTCTATTTGTCTTCCGCACGTAATTATTTGGCATTCTAAACAAAACAAGAAAAAAGTTTAAAAAAATGATCGAGGTGAGTTGCAACAAGGTGTTTCAACTTACCTCTCCATTGAAATTTACGGTTCTTAACGTGTCATTACGATTACAACCTACAAGCCGTTATTTTATCTAAAATATGAAATATGCATGTAAAACTAACTTAATCATGCTTTAAAAATCATCTACACTCAGCACTAAATCGGATTCATTACACATAAAGAAACAGTATCGAAAAAATGATAAAAAACTTACTTTTCGTACAATTTTGACCACCGACGCTGTATCTCTGCAACCGTTCGCCTGGCGGCCGCGACATGTTCTGACAAGTCTCCCAGACCGAGCTCAAGGTTTGAAATGCGTTGTTGCTATACTTCTATTTTCTACAGTTTCCGAGATATTGGTGTTGTGTCAACTTACCTTTGTTGCAACCCACCTAGGTCTCCCCTACTTTTTTTCCTAGAATCTTTAATTTTTGCATTCTGTTATCAATTAACATTCTGTTACCAATTCTGATATCTGAAACCTGGTTTTGAAGTTTTGGTAACGTACATATAATATTTGTGCCCTTGACTGTACTATGGGTACCAGACAACGAATAAACATACTTATTATAATGTGTAGATAAATTCATGCATACTTAAATACATATAACATCCATTACTTCGGTACAAACATACAAATACATCATACAAATGCCCTACCTCGGCGGGGCGGCTGCCACCCGCACCTCCCTCTGTCCCCTTTGTCGTCCTTCCCCACGCACCTGTGCCGCGCGGGGGAGGACTCATTTAAGTGGTCGGTCTATAACCACTATCCGGTCGTCGAGGTTGGAGAATTCGGTAATTACAGGTAAAATGATGATAAGAGCAGTACAATATAGCAATGAACCTAATACAGGCCGATGATGATACCCAGATTCTAATAATGATAACAAGGCAGACGTATCGTAACTTTTGCCGCTTAGTGTTTAATTTTTTTGTAGTAACCCCAGATCCCTGTTCCCATGGCATGATTAATCTCAACCAAAGAAGACACGACAAAATGGCGTCACTTATACTGGCTTGACCATTAAGTTGGTATTAAAATTAAAATAGCCTATAATCATAACGATCGGTACATAAAATTTAATTAGATAACTAACTCCGGCGCGGGCGCAGGGCGTTACGTCCAAATCGATGTCACGACGCGAGACCGGGCTTAAGGCTGATCGCAGATATATTTTAAATTAAACGTTGTGATATATTTAACACGCTATTTTTTTATCTGTACAGTTACGGGTATGAAATTCATACCAGTTACAGTCGTCAAATACTTGGAGAATTAAGTCTTCCGTGCTGGTCTGGGAGCAAAGAAAAACCTTGAGCATACCAGTTGCTTCTTTTCCCATGCAGATAATAAAAGTCCATCCAGGGAATGAGCGAAAATCTTAGGAATGATGTTATAGGCGATGCGGCTAGAAACCCATCACGATTTTGATTCCCTTTTTACCTATACGCCCACACTCATGCTAAACATTTAGGTCTTGATATCTTAGCTTTATCTAACCCGTATGGAATACAATACAATACAAAAATACTCTTTGTTGAACACCACAAATCAGTACAAAACAATACAGAATCAAAGAACAAAGTAGACAAAGACAAAAAAGACATAATTTATGTTATCTTTAGTATGCTTACCATATTTGACTAATTTCATGTTCTGGTCCAAAATTCAACATTTTATTTCAAAGCGCATTCAGATTTTAGACCAGTGTCCATGGTTTCTGAAAATGTATTACCGCTAAGTCTGTAATTCGTAAATTATCATTAGAGTCGGTTTAAAAATACCGCTTGGCTTCAAAGTATAGTGCGAGGATTGACTATGTAGCCAGCCTAACTGTCTGTTAATTAGACGGACTCTATTCATCATCAGAACAGGTCCTGATGGAGGTGAGAGGTCACGCTACGGTTACGCTGCAGCTGAGAAAGTCAGTAATTGATCATTCTGTGATTGGTCATCATGCTTTTGACAGGTACCGCTAGCAGCCAAGGTTCTAACGTCGGTAGCGTTGGTAACAATAACAAAAGATGTTTGGCAAAAGGACTTCCTTAATGATTTACATAGTTTATGGGTCGTATGAAACCAAATAGCGTTAACGTAAATTTCGTGAATAGTTTTCTTATTGTGAACGAAATAAAAGTCGAGTAGGTACCTTTAAAATTGAGT
The DNA here is from genome assembly GCA_949127965.1 of Pandemis corylana. Taxonomy (NCBI): domain Eukaryota; kingdom Metazoa; phylum Arthropoda; class Insecta; order Lepidoptera; family Tortricidae; genus Pandemis; species Pandemis corylana. The sequence continues at coordinate 4,974,199 of OX421866.1, read as the reverse complement.
CGAGTTGTAATAAATAACATCTTGTCATTTAAGTAGGTACAATAATGGTAACAGTATCACGTATCACCGTAGAACCCTGCCATAATTGACAGGCCGCCGTCACTCAAACTCTAGTGATATGTCACCTTATTGCGATAGGGTTCTATGGCGGTACGTGAATACAATTGCCTTACTGTACCTATGTATTTAATTTAATCAACCCTAAAACATCAGGGCCTGTTTCACTCCTCTCTGTTAAATTCCTGACACCTTAAGTGCCAGAGATATCAAAGGTGCCGCCTCTATTTATTACTACGAAACAGATAGAGATGGCATATCTGACTCTCAGAATTACAATACAGCCATTTTTACGTTAAGTACCTCTAATACAACTACTCCAAATTTTTTGCTAATTCGGGCCCAATTTGTGTACAAATTAATATTTGGTGCTTTGGCCTTATTTTGTCCCGTAAAATTAAAGAAGCATGAAAGTAGAATAAATGCAGTAGAAATGAGAGCGTTAAGGAGTATGGAAGGTGTCACTGAAAGATATAATAAGGAACAGTGTGATAACTGTGATAAGGGAACGTGCTGGTGTGAAAGAGGATATTAGTGACTAGGATAGAAAAAAGTATGCTTAGTTGGTTTGGGCATGTAGAGCGGATGGATGAAAGTAGACTAACTAAACAGATCTATATGGGGAGTGTGAATGGTTACGTTGGGAGGGGAAGGCCTAGACGGACGTTCCGAGACCAAATAGGAGACGTTTTGGAAAAAGGTCAGGTCAGGAGTACCCGAAACCGACGAGCAATGTATGAAGAGATTGATGACTGTGGATGAAGCAAAAGAAATATGTCAGGATCGTAGCAAGTGGAATAAGGTAGTCTCTGCCTACCCCTGTGGGAAAGAGGCGTGACGGTATGTATGTATGTATGTAAATTAAAGTTCCAAATCTAATTGACATAATTTTCGTTATTCATGAAGCAATTTATTTCCGAAACATTAGGTAAGTATTTGTTCTTGAATTGATAGTATACTATACCTACTATACTAACCAACTTAACCTATTACATTGTGATTGTGATGACGCACAAAATTCCTGAAAATTCACGATTACCTACGTACATACATAAATCACGTTTTTATCATTTACGGGGTGGATGGAACCTAAATACCACGTTTAGCATGAATGTGGGCGTATAGGTGAAAAGGGGAATCAAAATAGTGACGGGTTGCCGCATCGCCTATAATATGATTCCTAAGATTTTTGCCCATTCCCTCGATGGGCTTTTACCATCTGCGCAGGAAGATTTCATGTGTTATAACAAAAAGGGACACCTGGCCACACTTCGCATTACTTAGAGGAGACTGCTGACTGTACCTTCATGATTCTATTTGGCAGTTTTAGGTCAGCGGGCAATTAATGAATTGTTGCTAATGTTCAACATCACAAAAAAATCGAAAAACACGAAAAGCATTTTTCACTTTCCTATCTGAGAGGTGTTGTTAAAAAAAAACAATCAGTATCCACACCTTTAAAAAGAAAGTACATACTAACAAAGCAAGTCCATTCGTTTCTCCATTTCAACTCGTCACGCATTTTAACTGAAGCCTATCAAACCTACAGTACAGGTGTCTTAACTGATTACCATAAAGCCGACTGTTTAAACAGCTCATTCAAGGGTTAAACCAACAAAAACCCTGTCATTGTCCGTAACATAACACAGCGCTTGACGCCTGTCAAGTACAAGTGAAATTTCGTCTCAGCGTGGTATTCATCAACTTGTATGTCATTCGATACTGACGTCTTTATACGCGTTCATGAAATACAAACACCCTATATAACACCTTAAAACAAGCCAACATCGATCCTCAAACCATCTCATTACAGCTTAAATTGAAACGCGATGGTGCTACTAACATTTTTTTTTAAGAATTCGTCAAAGTGGCTATCACTCACGGTTTGAACCTAGCGTACAGTTTCAATCCAACATGGCCGCTTCTTGCTTGTTTTTGAGTTGCTTTTCGTTTGAGTGGACAGTTAACCCTTGAAATGCAGAAGGTGTTAGGCGCTTGGCTGACGGCGTCACAATGTTTCAGTTCGGTCAAGTGTGGCGATCCTCGTTACCGTGTTATATCAGTGACAAGATAATGTAGGCTAGTTTCTAACGATTAACTACTTTTTAATTTCATTAGTGTTGCTCGTTTTTTAGGTCTAGTTTTTTTGTTGCCATGTCTAAATAACGGCTTCAACGAGGTTGTTTCAAATTTCATGTAGCAATAAATAATGTCATTTCTGGAAGTCAAATAGCTTTTGGAAAAAATGCAATTTTTTAAAAATGTGTTATTTCAATTTTAAAACATTATTGTTTTTTCGTGATAATTGAATTGTTTAATATTTATCTCTGGCCACAGACAAATGGAAAAAGTTACAATTATCAAGCTTGACATAAACCTATCGCAGACAATATTTATAAAGGCAATCAAAACATATCTAACTAGTTCTGTCAAAAGTAATAAGCCAACAATGGAACGCAACGTCAATAACTGTCCACAATAATAACATTTACGCTCAGTACACCGCCACAAATTTAACTAGACCGGTGGTCAAAACTGGAACTAACGTCATCTTAATGCTAAAACCCACTTTCTTCGTAGACGACAGCGCCACTTTACTAGTTTCTCATAACTTGGTAAAGTGAGTAACATTCAGTCATATTTGAACAACACGTACGCTTGAATCTATTTGATTCCAAATTCGAAATAATCATCTAACATAAAAACCAAACAAACGAGTGTCACGTCGCATTCTATAAAAACAAATCACGACTCATTGTTGCCTTTGAAATGCACCATTTTAAACTTTATTTTGTTGCTGATAAAGAATTTTTAATAGACCATAGGTGGCTGTCGTGGCGTATAACTAGAGTTGAGAAACGTTTGACATTCCGGTTGGGTCCAAATTGCAGGTTCGATGCGTCGGTAACGTTTTTCTCACACGATTCGAGAGCAAATAACTGGGTGCTGATGATATGGCAATATCGTTTCACGAGTAATGCTCGAGGTGTGGACTAAGGGAGTCTCACTGCCACAGCCGTGAACAAGCATGAAGAGAGAGTTCTAATGGGACTAGACGTTGTATACATGTAGGTAGTACAAAGGTAATTCATATAATAAATATATTATTTACCAAGCCGTCTGAGTTCGACACTAACATCAATCATGATTAATTAACTAAAACATATTAAATAGGTATTCAGATTTAGAGACATTAAAATTTTCTAACAGAAAATTGACCTATTTTTTTTTAAATACATACATAAATCACGTCTTTATCCCTTACGGGGTAGACACAGCCTAAAGTAACAAGACCTAAAGGCATGATTGTGGGCGTATAGATGGAAAGGAGAATCATAATCGTGATGGGTTGCCAGCTGCATCGCCTATTACATGATTCCTAAGATTTTCGCCCATTCCCTCGATGGGCTTTTACCATCTGCGCGGGAAGAGAAGCAACTGCTAGATTGTTTTTTCTTTACTCCCAGCCCAGCATGGAAGACTTAGCTTATTGTGCATTAAAAGTTTGGTTTGTAAACCAGTAGCATTATTCACGTGATTCGAGGCACGCTGTCCGAAGACATCTAAGATATAGAATATGAAATTATAAGATATAGACTTAAAATTGATCGTTCTCAACTCAACCACAGCGTACAGCCCGGACAATATTACAGACACCGTCTAAAGTGTCTAAACTAAACAGTTAGGTATAGTGATCGAAAGAACTGAATCTGTTGTGTTCTTTACACGCATAAGCAGTGTGTAGCTAGTCTAAGTATAGCTCGGGTCTCACTATCTTGGATACAACCAATTTTCGCCTCTCATATTGGTAGCGTGTAAGTGTCGATTGCATCACGCCTTAGAAATTGATTTCGATTCCGTTGGACAGCCGTAGGTATTTTTGAGCATAGTGATCGATACAAAAATAAATAAAGGTAGTGATGATAAGACAAAGATCAATGAAGACGAGATTTCTTCTAACTTTGCAGTAAGAATTTCGAAAAAAAAACATTATATTAATTCTAGTGAATTTAGAAAAACTCAATTATTAATTAAAGCAATATAAGTTATGATCCTGTTTTCTTGAGTGTCAGTTATCTATGATGACGTCTCTTTTTGTTTTGTAGTAATAAATAGAGACGGAATCATAGATAACTGTACCTTAACAAACAGTGGTAAAACAGGCCCTTAGAATATCAGCAATAATAATAACGTTAAAATAAACAAAACCAATACCCTAATGAATGATGAGAACTGCAGTAAAACTTTTCCTAAAATATTACTACTTAAGTAACTTGAAACGTGTAAAGTCGACCGATTACAAAACCCTAAGCATAACCCTGCCAATTCCGACGTCCATTTTTCAACCAATACGCGCACTTTGAAATTGCTCGGTGATTTACTGAAATAGGCTGCACACATAGTACAGAAGAACAATTGTGCGCTGATTGCGCCAATCAGAGATGGAATGCTCGCAGACCTCTCTTACATTGTCACTGAAAACCATTTCGAAATTCAAAATGGTTTTAAAGAGAAAACGCAGACTAAGTTGCTGAATAAAGAAACTAGTGGTGTAAATCTTAGTAAGAATGAATTCAGTGCAAGTGTAGGCTAAGTATTCAGTAATATTTAATGAGTTAACGTACTAATTAAAAGCTAAAAATTATGTGTTGTAAAAATGCAACTATTATTTTATCGTTACACATACGTCAGTTACAGAAATGAAAAATATTGTGTCCATTACACAATGTTGCTTTATGCATTTAATTCAATGTTTGTCTTGTTTGATTTCTGTCAGCATTTTATTAAGCCTGATTTTGAAACTATCAACCGAAATGAGATTGATCCACTTAAATTTTAACCAAAAGAAACACGATGCCTGATAATAATGACAAACGCAAACTTGAATGAAATGATTTCAACTGCTTTATTTTTAGCCATCCGTTATTTAAGTGAAATTTAGTTCAATTTCACATAAATAATGGCAAAAAAGCAATTGATATCAATAAGTATGGCAGTAGCCAGGTAGTAGCACGTCGCGCATGCGTGACATTGCGCTGCTCAAACTTTACAATTACGATTTGATAAAAGACCTTTAAGTTTTTGTTTTCGTTTAGGTACTAAAGATTCTTATACTTAAAAACTTGTCAATTTTGAGATTCAAACGTGATTGAACAAACTTTAGTAAGCACTGAAATACAGTTCATAATATCTATTACTAGCTTCGTCTGCGTAGAATTATACATATAAACCTTCCTTTTGAATCACTCTATCTATTAAAAAAAACCGCATCAAAATCCGTTACGTGATTTTAAAGATCTAAGCATATATAGGAACAGACAGACAGCGGAAAGCGACTTTGTTTTATACTATGTAGTGATTAGTGATACTGTTTTTTTATTACATTTATAAACAACTAGCTTTTGCCCGCGGCTTCGCACGCGTAAACCATGAGCATTTCAAAGAAGCTAGCAATCAAGCAAGCGAACACCCAAACCTATGCAAGCAGGCATGCAAGCAGGCAAGCAAGCATGCAAGCAAGCATGCATGCAAGTAAGCACGCAAGCATGCATGCATGCAAGCAAGCATGCATGAAAGCAAGTATGCAATCAAGCATGCAAAGCAAGGACTCAAGCAAGCATGCAAGCAAGCGTGCATGCATGCAAGCAAGCATGCAAGCATGCATGAAAGCAAGTATGCAATCAAGCATGTAAAGCAAGGACTCAAGCAAGCATGCAAGCAAGCCCCTGCATTGCCCCGCTGCCTTAATTTTTCTGAAACTGTAAATATTGCAGGATTTTTATAAAACAAACCTAACCTAACCTAAAGGGCTGTCCTAAAATATACCTACCCCAAATAGCTTTTGCCCGCGACTTCGTACGCGCTAAGATGTAAAACGAAAAAATAAGTTTTTTCCCGTTCCCGTGAAAATTTTGGGGAGTGCTTTCGGAGTACACTTAAAGCCTTTAAAGAAACACACGTTATAAATGTTAAGTCTCTTTCTTCCGCTGTTTCGTCTGGAAACGTAAAATCCTGGTTTTTCCTGTTCCCGTAAAAATGTTAGGAAATCCTTTGTTATAATGCTCCGTTACACTCCCTAAGGATGCTAAATGCTAAATTTCATCTTTCTACGACCAGTAAAACGAAAAACCCCGTTTTTCCTGTTCTCGTGGGAATTTCTGGAAATCCTTTCTTAGTGCTCCCATACACTCATCAAGGAAGGCTCTTACCAAATTTCAGCTTTCTACGACCAGTAAAACATAAAATCCCGTTTTTTCCCTGTCCCGTGGGAATTTCGAAAAATACCTTCTTAGTGCACCTCTAGGATACTCAAGGTATATGTGTGCCAAATTTCAATTTTCTAGCCATATTATGCCTACCGCAGTATTTCTTTGTAAACAAACATTTTTCCCGTTCCCGTAAAAATGTTAGGAAATCCTTTGTTAATGCTCCTCTGCACACCCGAAGCAACCTACATGCCGAATTTCAGCTTTCTGCAACCAGTAAAACGAAAAGTCCCGTTTTCCCGTTCCCGTGGGAATTTCGGGAAATCCTTTTTTATTGTTTACACTCCCCAAGGGAACTTGAAGGCCAAATTTCAGTTTTATACGACCAGTAAAACGAAAAATCGATCCCGTAGAACTGAATATATAAATCCCGTTTTTTTCCTTATCCCGTGGGAATTTCAAAAAATCATTAAAACATTATTTAACTATTATAATCACCTACTTCTATGCCAAATTTGAACAGTCTAGTAATTATAGTTCATAGGATTTCGTTTAACTGAATATTATAAATCCCGTTTTTTTCCTTATCCCGTGGGAATTTCCAAAAATCCTGAAATTAGTTTCTTCGTTTTGTAATCGCCTACTTTTGTATCAAATTTGAAGAGTCTAGTTATTATAGTTATTGAGATAGCGTCACTCGGAGTCGAATATATAATTCCCGTTTTTTCCTTATCCCGTGGGAATTTCCAAAAATCCTTCCTTAGTGGATGCCTACATTGTATAAGGTATCTATGTGCAAAATTTCAAGTCTCTAAGTCCAGTGGTTTGGGCTGTGCGTTGATATATAGTTAAGTCAGTCAGTCAGTCAGTCAGGACTTTGAATTTTATATGTATAGATTCATTTAATATATTATATTTAACTATATTTGTTTCTATAATTCTCAAAAGCACGTATAATTTTAAATATATTACTTATAGAACGACGGTATTAAAGCACAATTTAAAGTTATTAAAGTCTCATTACCGTAATTATTTATAACAAGCTCATTGGACGAAATGGAAAAATGTTCAGTAAAAATGACCTTATAAAGTTTTAGTAGCAGCTGACATAGGCCCATCAACTCAGAACATAAAGTACAGGGCTGCATGAAAGTCAATGGGAATCGTGAGTACAGATGATGACAACAACGATTGCTACGAAAAAATTATGAGCTTGAACATATTGTTCTGTAGATATTATTTTTAGGAATTGTAGAACTTGTTCAGTTTTTTACAAATTTATGGGTACAAGGTAAACAACTATGTATACACTTAGAATACTTTAAAACTTAAATAAATATTTGCTTACATTTCGTATTCAGTGAGAAAGACAATTTGAATATTTTTCTAATAAAGACTCCATTTATTTGCACAAAATAACATTGAGTACAATCCGTGTGCTCTTAGAAGCCATTCGGTTTTGTCTTGCTCTCTGACTCACTCTTATGGGTTTGATTATTGATTCGGCCGAATGAGAGAGACGGCAACACACAGCCGAATGGCATTCTAAGAACTCACGGGTAGGTTCAAGCACGTATACGGAAATTGTTCGTGACGTCACCCTAACCTGAAAAAAATCGCAATTCTTTCTTCAAACAGCCGAGAAACTGGCCGCAAATAATTTTATTTTTTTCTCTTACAGGGTAGGTAGTATGTGCGTGCCAGTACCGGCGACGACGGCGTGTCCGCGTAATGACATTCCGTACGTGCGCCAATCCGCGCCGGGCGACGTGCGCAAACAGCCACTGCATTGAACGGGTTAAGTGGACGTTTCACATGTCAGCTGCCTGAAACTAGGCGATTTTTTACACTATGTCCGCATTATATGTGTTTGATTATATTCGATGGATAAATAGTGAGTTTAGGTGTCCCTTGTGCAGTATTAGGTCAATCAATTTCAGAGGCTTCAACCAACGCTGTGTAAAGTTCGTCCGTAGAGTCTTTTAGCCACCGCCGCCGCTAAGTTAATGTCACTCGCAAAGTATATTCGTAATGTCATATACTATTTATACTGTTACATCAAACAGTATACACATTAAGTGATATTTACAAAAGTTTAAACACGAATCTTCACAAAATATCCACCGTGCACCGCCAATTTACAAAACAAGTGACGGCCGGCCACCATAACGTTATTTTTATTCGGTGCCACGGCACCACGGTGGCAATGGATTAGCGCCAGCCAGCCACCAACAGCCAAAAAGGTGGAAACCCCTGAAAATTTATTGTTATCCAAAATACTTGCACAACATTTACGACTTAAGACGAGCATGTACGAGTATGAAGAGATTAATGAATGTGGATGAAGCGAAAGAGGTATGTCAGGATCGTTAAAGAGACGTGACGGTATGTATGTATGTACCTATGTAGATACCCATTTTTATACATGGTCAAAGTAATTAATTTTTTCTCTCAGGTTTGTGCTTACTTACGTTAACGTCCCTTTCATCATTTGTTGCAGAAGAACTAATGTTTCGCCGAAATGGCTTCCTCAAGCACGTCACGTTTTGGATTCTATTTGGTATCTGACTTTCACACACATAGTACTTTAAACATAAACTCTCAGTTTGGCTTAGTAAAATTGTAAGTTCACTCAAAACTATCATCTGATTTATTTTGTATTATTTATTTATTACAATTCTAAGCCTATTGAGCCCTACTGCTGTATCAAAGTCTCCTAACCTGTTACTGCTCCTAATCTGTTATTGCAACGAAGTGACCAGACCTTGAAGAAAATAATCAACTCATCCCACCATCACTGTCTTGTAGCTCTTATAAAATTACCAAAAAATGGTAATTTTATTCCTTTGTCTTTTCAACGTAACATCCCCTTAACGGCTAAACGTCCAACGCACAGTCATACGTGGGCAAATTTGATGAAAATGGACATAATGGGAGTTGGAAGGTCGCACGGGAGCCTAGCCGACCTTTGTGATGTAGCGCGTAGATGGATTACGCTTCGGTATGCGTGTGAGTGGTTTTTAGATCTAGGATTTGCACTCTTTAATGGATCGTAAAGTGGCAATGTGCATGGTGCGTCGCTCGGACTATAAACTACCGTTGGGGGAGAAAGGTTTTCCAGTGGCGACCTTGATACGGAAGACGCAGCGCTAGCAGGCATCCCACTGGGTGGACCAACGACATAGCGAGAGTCGAGGGAAGTCGGTGGTTGCAGGTGACAAGTTTGTGGCGTTCTAAGGGAAATCAATGTTTAACAGGGGGATTTGGGGTCAGTTTTAAATAAAATTTCACTCATCAATTTCTGAAAAGTCAAAAATCCGGGCTAGAACACAATGACTCTGTGCTTGAGACACCATAAATCAAACCACTGGGATACCACGGGTTTTCGATAAAGTTTGGCTTCCAAGAACTCGCAAAATCAATAAATAATTGCAACCGAGTCAATATTGCCAATGATTTCAATGATTGCCCACGTCCCGGTCGGTCCACATCATTCGCGACACATGATTGCGTCGTGACGTGACGGGAGTAGACGTGGACAAATCATTGACAATCATCGCTACGTGTGTGTTGGTTTAAACCCCTTCTTGTGCCTTCTATTCGTTTTAAAGTTTTGTGCTGGAATAGTACAGTCCAGGGCTGCAACAAATCTTAAAAATTCCAAAATATTCGAACCTTAGTCGCAATAATCAATAAATAATTACCCCAATTCAACATTGCCTATGATTACAATAATTGCCCAATTCCCTGTCGTTTTGTATCACGTGATTGCGTCGTGGCGTGAAGGGAGTAGACGTGGACAAATCACTGTCAATTTTATAATTGATGCGTGTAGAAGAGTTGATTTAACAATATCTGTCTGATTACACGTTGAATTAAAAAACTGGCATTAGTTAACCCAAAATTAAATTACTACTACAGCTATTTAACTACTCGTCGACAGGTGTAATTGTGATTAAACGCAAACGTATTTTCAACTGTAAAAATAAACTAGATTACAGGTGCAAAAGTGTCAAGGATTCCAAAGAAATAAATTGATAAGGATTACAGTTTTTGGTTGCTTAATTCCTTTATGGTCGGCAACAAATTTAACGTAGTGGTGACAGATTTCACATTGAAACTGCAGTTGTGTTGGAACACTTAAGCTCGCTTTTTGACCAACAGCTAAGTTTAAAGGGGCGACAAAGTGTAGGTACGTAAACATTTAAGCTTCACTAATTAAAATGCACAAAGGGGTCTAATCGTAACACTAATTCGTAAACAAACGAACGGTATGCGACATATCAAAACGCAACCAGCCGTCCGCAATCCGAAACGCATTCACATGACTTAACTAACACAATTGCACAGGCCTCCTCAATATGCAGGGCTAAATATTTGCCAACTGATTAAAAGTCAAAGTCAAAGCAAGTCAAAGCTGTCATGCCTGGAGCACCGCATGGAAACAATTGCGAATCTAAATAATGTTAGGATAGCACGCGTGGCTGGTCACAGGGATATTAAAATTTGGCGATTCGGCTATTGGCTGATGTTTGGTAACCTTACCTTGTAGGGTGATTGCACTAGTGTTGGACTCTAAGCTGACAAGCGCCAGTAATGGACACTTCTTTTCTTTTAAATAAGGGTTATTGTGAATTATTGGGTCCTGGTCCATTACTGGTGCCGTGAATATGTCTTTGAATTATTTCGTCAGATGTCTAAGTAAACCCGATTGAATACTTACTCTTATGAAGTTTTTTTATTGTATTACGGATTCAAAGTGTAACATCAACCTATGCCCTGATTTATCTACAGAACTACGTTTATCAGTGGATTGATACTCACAGTACAACAAAGCTTTGCTTAGTTTGAAACTATGTAGATCAATTGGTGTCAAATGTTCCATATGATATTATTTATAAACATAGTTTATTTAACATAGACGAAGAATCATTCTTGAAATATTGAGAGTAATAAAAGAGCGTCTTTTCAATATTTAACAAACGATTCAGTGTTAGGGCGCCATTTTCACCCCGGGCCTTGTTTAATTTGTTTACTTCGCAACACAAATAAAGATTGCGACGTAGAAATTGAGAAGTTGGAAGAGGGGTTAAAGCCAAGGCATTTTGGTACTTAATATAGATATATTTTAATTTTATATAAGTGTCTGTTCAACATTTTTGCTAATTGTACTTGCATTGTCATCCATGCCACACATACGTACCAAATTCTAAGTCAATTTGACCACTAGAAGAGGGGTCAATTTGACTTGCGAGATTTAATCCGAACAAACAACATATTTATTCAGATAACTCGTTAGTTTTAGTGTAATTTTAAGGAAAACACTACCCAGTTTACTTCTTCTATCTTAGTTACTTTCCGAACTCGCACTATTTAGTACTAGAAGGGTAGATTTCTCTGTAAACCGTATCCATTTATATCGACGACATCCTAACTCGCCGTTTATACAGGGTGTGGCGGCAGATGTGACGTACAACAATCGATAGGGCGATAGAGGGTGCTCGTCGATCGCCTGTCGGGCGCGAAGGTGATAATATATGCATGTGTGCTTACATACACAATTACACGAGCAATATGGATATAGCGATATATCAGAGTTCAGTTACAAAGAAATGAACATTGTTGACCAAGTGTTTTATCATTAGGACAGTTCCTACACTAGAAAATAAAGAGTAAGGCCGATTTTCATATTGATTTGTAAGTGAAAACAGCCTTTGACATTTTAAGTCGTGCAAATAATTTGAACCTTAAGGTGGTGAAGGAATTACTTGGTCGACTACACGAGGTAGAGTTATTTCACTTGATACTCGACTTGCAGAAAGGTTAAAATATTTACTACCTATGGAGACGTAGTAATGTGTGTGTAAATATGAGAGTAATTATGTATTCAATACTTCATTTAATTTTTTGTTATTCAGTTCAGTATGGACTTATTATAATCATACCCTTGCCAAATGTCAGATATCAAGAGTAATTAAGCCATGTCATGGACAGACAAACATACGGACGTGACAAAACTATAACGGTTCCCTGTTTACCGTTGCGATGGATCCCAAGACGAATGTTAAAGTGACTGACAAAGACGTGCGAATGTCGTCAACGTAAAGTTAATAAGCGTCTATGAATTAAGGGTTATTTGAAGTGAAGTAACTGATTGGAGCACTCGCTGTCGCATCAGCTTGAACCCACGTTAACGGCGGCATCTTAAATTAGAACGCCCAAACAATTCACCATCAAACATTGTCTCGCTCCGTCCAACTTTACATTTTAAGCTTGTAAGCTGATTAGTGCGTTCGATCGGAATTTATTATTTTATCATGCTTTTTACTGTTTGCCGAGCATCAAATAATTATTAATGATAGGCTTTAAAGCAAATTGTGCGAGAGTGCGCCGTTAAATTTTAACGTCTTATAATGTTTTATAATACTTTGACATGGCCGTGAAAGGTTTCTAAGGAGTTATGAATACTCAAGCGGACGATAAATTGTAGGCTGCATTTTGAAGTGTTTTAAATGTTTACTTGTGATAATGAGAGTGTACGGAGATATAATTTGTTGTCCTCAATCAATTAACAAGTGTAATTTAAGTGCCTATCGAGCAAAATAGTTTTTTCCATATTTATCGGCTCTACAGCGGAACTCGGATTCCAAAAAACAATTCAAAAATGGAACAACGGCGCCAATAAAAAACAAAAGAACATCGAAAAGGCCAATCACTAAATACCGGCCAGTAACAATGAACCAATTACATCGGCTAGCACGTGAACTAATCCGGTAGCGTAATAAAAAAGAAAAAACGCATTCTCCAGGGAACTATGGCAAAAGATTTTGCGAGGGGACGCAGTAAAACGATACTTTGTCTTTTTAAGCGGCCTTTTTGTTGAAAGACGGGATTATTTTTGGGGGAACTCTGTGTTGTTGGGGTTTTAATAAGGTTGTTATATTTTTAATTATTTTCGTTAACTGTGAAATTATTTTTATGTCAGCCATATTAGCGGGTGTAAAAGTTTAAATGAAAAAGAAAATACTTATGCGTACTACGGACTATCAATCATATCACTAAACAATTACGTTATATTATTATAACCAAAAAACAGTTTGAGTAACTTGTAATAAAGAAGCTTAGAAGAAAACAGCAGTGACTCACACGACTCGCTACTTGACTTCGAAAACCATAAAAAACACATATTTTTTTTAATATGGCAACCCTAGACTGAAAACGTCAAGAAACATTCTGACATAATTTCGTTTCACAAGTCAAATCCTCAAAGAATTATACAAACAATTACCTACGAAATCGCTTAAACGCTCAACAAGCAGTTGATAAATTAACAAGATTGTCCCCTTCAGCAGGAAAAAAGGGAATTGCCCGAAAAAAAGAAATAGGGGAGACAGGATTACGTGCCCCGGGCGTATCTTGATGTGACAGATTAGCCCGTAATTTCCTCTAAATTGATATCTCGAGAGGAACACGCTTTTTTCTTTTTCTTTTTCCCTCCGGAAGAAAAATTGCCAGTCACCGTTTAGTGGGTTAGGGAAGTGACGTGGATCGCGCGAATTTTTACAGATTTGAGGGGAGTTGGGGATTTTTTATTATTGTTACAAGGCAAGAGATGTTGACATGAGTTTGACAAACAAAATTAAGTGCAAATGTGTATTGTTCTCGTGTAGGTACTTATTTAGTTGCATCAATGCATTTAAATGTCTCAGGTTTTGAAAAATCTTAAATTAGAATAAACATCTTTAATCCTCAACAGTTAAGTTTATTTGGATTTATTCGCTAAATACGGTTTATAAAGCTTGACATTACCACACATTTTAAACTACTGAATAGAGGTTTATAATTTTTTCTAGCAAGACATTATGAAAATAGTTATCAGTTCCTTCGTAAACCCCATAATATGTAATTAACATCTTCATTGTTAACGTATGCAATCTCTGCAAATAAAATGTATTTTACCTTTCTTTCTTTTGTTAAAAACTTGCTCAACAACATTAGAACTGCGCCCTTTAGCAACAGCAACACTGAAAGTAAATCATCATGAGTATTGCCACACTTGACAAACGCTTCTAAACCGTAACGATTGCACAATACTCCATCTATGCATGCCTTACCGTCATTTGTGCACATTGAACTACCTACAATAAATAACACGTTCACTTCAGCACCAATTTTGTTCACGCAATCGTTGTCTACTATTACATGAGCTCCACCCCCCCTACTACTCCTTGGTCTTGAGACCTCAGAGGGGATATAATGTGGTTGCTGAGAGCGCTTACTTGGCTGGTTCCGTTTCGGATTGGGAAGTGGCGCTCTGATTATCATGTAGGTCGGTGGATCCTTTGGTGTAGCTGTGATTTTTATTGTCTACGATCAAATTTGATGAATCGTACTAATATTCTACATGCGAATGCTTGTGCGTGTGTGAGTGTTGTATACTTTGTTACTCTTTCAGGTTTTTGTCCAGCGGAATTTGGATGAAACTTTTGTATGACTATATCTGGAATACCTTGTAGGTTACACGTTATCCTGATTTTCCCACGGGATTGGAATTTATGCACATGAAATCCCTAATTCTCAACAGTTAGGTAAGTCTGAAGACACGAACATTTACTCTGTTCCCCTATGTGATTTTTTATGCTACGTAGGTATACATTGATGAATTTGCAGACCATAGTGGGATTTTGCTAAACTTTCATGGAGATATGCCGAGAAAAATAAAGTAAAAAATTTATTCTGAATTTTGAATGTTCACGTTTACAGTGCCTACAAGCTTTGCGTAGATTAAGACAAGGTTCTGTAGGCTTACTACCTAACTCGCTCGCAATCTCCATCGTGTTCATTTTGACAGTTCATGTATGGCTGACAATTGGCATTGGAATCAGCTAGCTGTCACATTCATACAAGAACTGTCCAAATGAACACGAAGGCGATTGCAAGCGAGTTAGGTAATGAGCCTACTGATTTATTCATCTTCACAAACTTTCACGTTGTTTAGATTTTAGGTTTCTACTTTTACCATAGGATCATCATTAAAACGTCAATTAGGAACAAAACCGGCATTGTAAAGCAACGACACAATAAACCAACTAATTGCCGGCTACTGATACAATAAATCGCTGGTCGTTGCCATAAATATGGCTGCGTAGGCGACGACAGGCAGTGCCATATAGCGCGGAACGTGGCGGGCCGAGTTGTAGCGAGATTATTGATCACAATTTATAATCTTACTATAGACTGTCCGCTTAGTTGAGTCCACGCCCGCGCGGCACAGGGGCGCGGGGTCGGCAACAAAGAGGGCCGAGAGAGGTGCGGCCAGCAGAAGATTGTGAAAAATTATGTACGCCATATTAGCCAAATATGTGGCTGTTAATTTGAAAGTCGAGTTTAACATTTCCATTTGATAGGAATTTGGATGAAAACTGATAGACCATGTTCGGCCGACCGTACTTACCTAGTCCTCTTTCTTACTCGTATTTTTTTTTTTTTTTTTTTTATATGAATAGGAAGGCAAACGAGCAAGTGGGTCACCTGATAGTAAGTGATCACCACTGCCCATAGACACCCGCAACCCCGGAGGGATTGCAGATGCGTTGCCAACCTAGAGAACTAGGATGTAATGCCTCTTGTGCCCGTAATTTCCCCGGCTGTCTTACTCTCCACACCGGAACACAGCAGTGCAAGCACTGCTACTTAGCGGCAGGATTAGCGAGTAAGATGGTGGTAGCGATCCGGACGGACCTTGCACAAGGCCCTACCACCCGCAAATTTACTCTTACATATTCCTCTTTCGTAACAATTTTTCCCTAGTAATGATTTATTTGTTTCTTTCTTTCAACTTGCATTGTTACATAAATACGAATATACTTTTTTTATTCCCCTTTCCACCTATACGCCCACAATCATGCTATACGTGGCCTTTAGGTCTTGTTAAATCCCTTAGCTTAGTCTACCCCGTATATAGACATGATTTCGTGTATGTAATGTTGGGTGAAATGGCATCCCCGCTGCCACATCCACCACATCCCACGGCAGAGGTATCATCCCGTCCCGGCTGCGCAAGAGCCATGTTCAACCATCACTGGTCATATTTATTGGCCGTCGTAACTCCTCGTCAGAATATCGCTACTACGCGGCATAGAGATTCAGGAATCCTAGAACACTTCTAATAGAAGTAGCTTTAAGTCCAGCTAACCAGTACGTATTCTTCCATGCTGGTCTGGGAGTAAAGAAAAAACACAGAATGTACCAGTTGCTTCTCTTCCCGCGCAGATGTTAAAGCCCATCGAGGGTATGGGCGAAAATCTTAGGAATCATGTTATAGGCGATGCGGCTAGCAACCCATCACTATTTTGATTCTCCTTTCCACTTATACGGCCGCAATCATGCTAAACGTGGCCTTAAGGTTTTGTTACCTTAGGCTCTGTCGACCCCGTAAGGGATAAAGACGTGATATAATGTATGTATGTAACCAATACGTTTTTTCTGTGATCTCTTGAAGAGTTTTATATTAATAGAATGCCATTCGGGGTTGTCTTGCTGTCTCACTCACTCTTATAGGTTTGATATTTGAATCGGCCGATGGTAATATAACATTATACCAAAATAAAAAAGGAAATATGAACCCCTCTGTTGCTGAAGTCGGCTAATTTATTTTAAAGTGCTACGATGGTAACACTAACTTCCTGCAACTTTCCACCAAACAGAGATGTTATCTGCTAAACTTTTCTACGTCTGTTTTGTCATTTAATGTCAGACGAATCACAAAAGCGCTTGATTGATAGGAGGGTGGCAACATCGGCTTCCGGCGCTCACTTCCGCTTGACACTTTTTAGGGTCCCTCAAAAGAAAATCAAAACCCTTTTAATTTAAAAAAGTCGCTGACCGCCTATGTACCCCGTTTTACGTTCGCAATGACATCAAAACAAATGAAATTGTGCATAATTGTTATTTTAGTTTTTCAACACTATTTTGGTTCGCTTTTCTACTTATACGCCCACAGTTTTGCTAAACGTGGCCTTTAGGTCTTGTTATTTTAGGAGTAAAGAAGGTATATGTACAGACGCGTTCATCTCTTACAGGCATATAAGCAGTGCTTGTAAGCATACGTAAATGTGCCCGACACGCTTCGTACCAATACGGATTTTGTTGGCAATACGCCTACCCTCTGTCAAAATCCACTGCACGCCCCTGTATATGTATGGGTATCTTAGGTCTTCCATGCTAAGTCTGGGAGTAAAAGCAGTCCGTTTATAAAAAGGCTAATATACAAAGCTATATTTATCATCAGATATTACAATGTATGTACCTATAATGTTTTATAGTTCAGTACGGAACCCCAGCCGCACGAGTCCGACTCGTACCTATCGAACAAAGTTTTTTCTTCACTTTTCACGCTTCCGGGGTCAGCTGTCACGGTAACATGACAGTGTTGCCATGATCGGTTTTGTGAAAACATAAAGTTTTACCTTTTTTTTCATTCTTTTAAAGATTACGTATTTCCAAGTTTGAAAAAGGTAGTAGAATTTTGGGAACAGTTTTTTATTTGAGGAACGCTATATCGAGCGGAGCTTTTTTCATGAATCATGAAATGAAAAAAAGAGAAACAAAGATTTCCGACGTCGTTAAGTTTATAAGAAGTTACAGACAACCCATTCTCACTATGAAATCCCCATCGAATGTACCTATAGGTAGGTACAGACTAAGTATCATATCAAAGTAGCTTTAAACGTAATCAAAAATCACCCAAAAATAACTCAACTGTATTTAGACTGTCTCAAGTCACTAATAAACATCCCAAGCAAAGCCGCGGCCAGTCATTAGCGCATAACTGTCTCGGGTTAAAGTGTACCATCGGCGCAGGCGCCGGTAAAAGTTGTTTACGGGTTCCCGCGCGCGCATGAGTTCGTGACTCTAATTTTTACGGTAAATCACAAACTTTCGGCGTTTATGTTAAATAAAATTAAAATGACGTACATTTTTTAGATAACCAGGTAACCATAATATGTAACCATTTTTAACAGATTCTGAGAAGGGGAATGTTAGCTTTTGTATCCTGAAAAGTGATACAGTAAAAGATGACTAGCAATTTTAATCTCTTCAGCTTCTTTTGAAGTGATTGATAAGAAAATTATGTACTAAAAAAAATATTCTTCTATTCGAAAAAATAGAATAATGTTGAACTGTTTCATAAATGTTTTTCTTCTTCATCATCATCATCAAATTATGCTGTAGTGGCAACAAACTAAAATTTTTGCGCTTAGATTTATTTTTCGCTCAAAGTTTAAAGCATTTTTTATATTTTTTCGATATTTTTACAAAGTATTATTTTTTAGGCTACGATGAATAATCATTTGGTGTAATAATAATGATACAAACATGAACATATTAGAAAAATAACATATTCTTAGCTAATGTTGATGCAGTAAGAATCAAAATTAAATCCGTTATTTCGCAAATATTAGAGAAGACTACATTTGAGCCACCTACGATGAAAATTATGTTTAACTGACGACGTTACTAAATTAATATCCAAGTTTCCATCTCATCAAAATCATTTTATCTATGACAGATATTTTTGTTTGATTAGGTTTGATGACGGGAGTGGACAAGTGCCAAATAATGTTTTTAAAAATAAACATGAAATCCGCTAGCTCCCATAATTTGTACCACACAACAAATGTGACACCTTGACAGACAAGCTACCAAATATATTTAATGGAGCCATCGTTCTGCCGATCATCGTGTTTATCCGTCTCTCTCTAACGACCTAAACTTCTACAACAACAAGAGCTTAAAGACCAAAAAATATTTTACAAAAAAAACATCTGCAATCGCTTCTGATAAATCAGTTAAGTCCATTTGATTTTTTTGAGGGTTGCTTAAAAAATGGCGTTTACACTTTTTCAGTTTTGAAAGGGTTAAATGCTTTTGGACTTAGCCGGAAATAACACTTCAATGCTATTTTATGATCGGGTCAGCGAGGCCTAGTTAAAAAAATGAATTTATTACGACTCGATTATTCTATAGGATTATGTTCGGGATTTGTATTAATGCATAAGCTTTAGTGGTTTCGGTGATTTGGTCGTACGGTTTTGTATACAAAATGAGCCGCGGCTTAGGTATTATGTCAAAGGGTAGATTTATTGTCATAAGCTAACTCGACGTTATACGTGTGCATTAAAGATACAGATAACTTCTTACTCGTATCTGTATACTTTTGTTTAGAAGTAACCATTAAACACGATTTAAAGTATTGTTACCGTGATCACAATGAATGCAACCTGCAAGCGTATAAATATCGGGATCTCATGAAAAGTCTCGACTACTCTGTTAAGAATAAAGCGTCCACAAAGAGGCCGGTCCATAAAGAATCACGTCACACTTCTAACTTTGTTTTTAAATAGCTTTGTCTCTGGCAATTGGCCTCCCCTCTCTCTATCCACCCGTTTCTGTCTTTTGAGAGGCTTTTCCAGTCCGGTTTAGAATCTCCAAATTGTATCGCCATCTTTTAGGTCTGTCTCTGCTCCGGTACCAGCCAGTGGTAATATAAGTTTTCATTCAAATTTATGTTATTTGAAAATTCTAGCTTCTGTCCGCAACTTCGTCCACGTAGAATTAGCAATTGACATGTTGGTCGCTAGCCCGAGGGAACTATGCCATTTTCCGAGATAAAAAGTAGCCTATGTTTTAATCTAAGATACCAGCTATCTCCGTTCCAAATTTGATCTATATCCGTCCAGTCGTTTCAGCGTGAAGAAAGCATAAACACTCACTCACTCACAAACTTTCGCTTGTATAATATCAGTAGGATAGTTCGTACCATACCGGCTTGTTTTATGAAGGAGAGAAGTAATGCTTTTTTTATCTACTTGGTAAATCCAATGCCATAGTTCCGCCGTAATTACAGGTCGTCAAAACGTTTGCGTCTGACAGCCGGCCCGGGGCCGTCCCAAGTCCCGGTGATCGCCGGACGCCGGGTATTTACCGGATACAAGTCGGATTCATGTGTTGACGCGTATTAGGTACCTCACGTACTATATTATGTATTTTTTGGTTACATACAAAACCAAATTTTGATCTTTTCTATAAGTTATTATTATCTCAGTAAATGACTATCAATTAAATTGGTTAGCTTAGTAGTAGTTGCTACATTTTTCTTTAAGCCGCTGTGTTTTTCTCCCAGATTACCTATTCTACACAAAGTCGGTTTGTAATAGACGTATCATTAAAAGATTCCAGTTCCATCTTCACACTCAAAGGCTCAGAGCTCGTACTGTGAAATTCGGTTTTCGAAGTTCTTTTGGTGCCGTTCTGCAATACTAATAGTCATTAATTGGAGAAAGAGAGAGACGGTACGAGATGAACTTCGAAAATTGAATTTCGAGTAGTCCCCCTGATTCGCCTTCTTGTGCCTCTCACCCTTAATAGATAGCCGTCGCTCTTAAGATTAGGATTTTTCTATCTAGTTAGAATTCTTCTGCACTCGGTGCAATTAAACCTAGACTCAGTAGGTAAGCATGTCAAAACAAAATCTACGTTTTTTAGTCATGAGTCCTTTTACTTACTGTTTTCTTTTATTGCATTTGGTGTCATCGTTGCGCTATCCATCTCCAATTTTCTTTCGAATAAGGTAGGTGCTTGTACTTTTAAAATTACACTTTGTTAAAATTAACAAAATATTAGAAGACTGGTGTGTCTTTGACCATTACCGTACAACGTTGCCGACATTTTGTCACACGATTTTTTAATTATATTTTTGTTACTTTGACATTGGCGAAGTTGTCGTCGCTATAACGACTTGATACGCCACAAATAAGAAGAAGAAGAAGATTGGTGTACTTCGAACAAATCAAATATACATAATGTGCATACATTTTATTATCAAATATGTGCATACATTTTATTATCATACCTTTGCGTTATTTTGTTGGCTAGGCTAAGCGTTGTCTTAGACATTGCAACATTAACTTAATATTCATCGATTTGATAGTTCTGTCCCATTTTCAGTCAGACTACTAATATCCGAAGTATCCTACTCGTACCAAGCTTATATATCTCTCTCTCTCTCTCTCTTTCAACCATAATCAACTCAATGCTGAGTGTATAGCTCGCAAGCTTACATAACCACGAGAATCACAAAGTGCATTACAAATAACCGACAAAACAAAGAGCGTTTATGCAACGTCATATGTGAGCTCCTGGGGACGTACAGCGCATGCGCGGAAAGCGCAACTATCAAAGAAAACTGCTGTTCAATCTGTGGAAATAAGACTTTGTATGGTCGAGTATAAAACGCAGCGCGCGCGCATTAGATAGGTATTGTATCTGAATCTGCTTCACATCACACTTACATTCTATTAAAAGCTGTATTTTCTCGGCTTGAGAGTTCTTGTTGGCTAAGAGTAGTTTTAAAAGACCAAAGTACAAAAGTTGTTAGTATTGGAGAAATGTGTTTTAATGCGACTCCTGTAAGTTCAAGTTGGTAGTAAATTAAATTTGTGCGAATTATAAAAGAGCAATGCTCCTACGCACGTCAGCGAATAGCTACGTGATCCTATCGAGCCTTAGGTGATTTATTGTGTAAGGTGGGCAACAATTTCGTACCCTACTTTGAAGGAGTTAGGAAGAATATACGGTACAATACTACAGGAGGACTGTTTGTGTCTTTATGTCTTATGGATGTACCTTTACGCAAGTGTATATCTGTCATAAGTTTACTATACATTTTGTTGTACTTACCTACGTAAAGCGTAATACAACTAATAAATAAACCACAGTAGTTTTCTAATGTCCAGTTGTAAATGAAATCATTTGGTAAATATATGTGTACTACATAAAACAACTAAAAAACTTTGGTCCACGTGTCACGAACGACAACTTGGCATTTTCATCCACCGGTTTCCCCCAACTCTCGTTGTGTCATCAGTCCACCTAGTGAGGGGCCTGCCAACACTGCGCCTTCCAGTTCGTGATCGATACTCTAGAACCTTTCTCCCCCGGTTATCAGCTCTTGCTTCTATGCTTGTTTTTTTCAATGCCACTATGACTAACATTTATTCTAAATTAATCAAATCGTGAATAAGTTGCGATAGATGACCCGCACGCCACTAATCGGCGTATGCAAGTTTTAAGTTTTTTGGATATTTCTTCGGGAGTCTCGGTGGTCTAATTGGGAGGATGCTTAGCGCGTATAGCCATGAAGAGCGAGTTCAAATCCTGTCCGGCACTTGAAAAACTTTTTCACACACACAAATCACGTCTTTATCCCTTACGGGGTAGACAGAGCCTAAGGTGACAAGACCTACACATGCCACGTTTAGCAAGATTGTGGGGCAAGATGGAAAATGGGATCAAAATAGTAACGGGTTGCTAGCCGCATCGCCTATAACATGATTCCTATGATTTTCGCCCATTGCCTCAATGGACTCATACCATCTGCCCGGGTAGAGAAGCAACTGATACATTCTATGTTTTTTCTTTGCTCCCAGACCAGCATGGAACTTTTTCATTTATTTACAAACTTATTGAGACTATTTCAATTGGTATGAACTCTCCTACGATATTTACTTATTTATTCACCACCAAATTCTAGTAGCCACGCGGTCAAACGACTCAATTAAAAGCGGCGCGGTCGCATTTTGACGTCATAAACACAACCCGCTCGTTACACTGTCATATCATTTACAACCCCTAATGACGAATCCCATCGCCACTCAAATATAAAACCTCGCGCCCTTAAACTACGTCGAAAATAACAACGAGGCTTACCAGTGACTTGTGTTGTTTCTCTTCAGCGAGTTGTAATGATGGCTACGTTCCGAGAAGTTGACAGTCGCCACAATAAATGCATAAAACTTGCTTAATTGTTGCTGTAAAACTGAACCCGAGTCCTTACATCTCATCTTGAAACACCGAGCCGTTTCCAAACGTCCTCAATCCCAACGTAACACGTTAAATTATGGCGTTAGTCGGTAACAAGATTAGGTGCATTTTGAGTCTACAAAATTGGATGTTGCGGCGTTTTTCAGTTGCTGTGGGAAAATTGACGGTGTTTTACGTGGATGGGATAAAGTTGATTTTGTGTGTAATTGGTTTTGTCGTGTGTAGAGTTATGTTTGTTTTTTGTGGGACTAGCTCGTTAGTGTGACAGTGTCCTGGTTTTTAAGGCAGGATGAGGATCACAGTGCGCCGATGGTTAATTGATTTTGAATTGTTATTGGAAGGCTACCGTGGACAGTGATATTTTAATCAGCTTTTTTCCACAAACATCTATCGTCTGTAAGATGGTAATAATAGTAAAGTCTGTCGTGGCGATGAGAATTTTTCATCAAAGTCGTTAGTTTGATGTCATAAAGGAGGCAGAAAATCATAGGAGTCATGTTATAGGCGACGCGGCTAGCAACCCATCACTATTTTGATTCCACTTTCCACCTCTACGCCCTCAGTGTCTTGCTAAACGTGGCCTGTAGGTCTTGTTACCTTAGGCTCTGTCTACCCCGTAAAGAATAAAGACGTGGTTTGTGCATATATGTATGTATAAAGGAGGCAGAAGTAGTTCTGGATAGAAAATAAGAGAGAAGAGTTAGTAAAATGAGATTTAATCATGAAATTATGTTAAAAAAATATGACGACAACATGCAGAGATTGCAGTTTGCTGGTTTGTTATTTATTTGTCACTTAGATCTTAAATCAGCTGATAACGCTAACGGAGGTATGGTATTAACATAAACGTACGAAAATCCACGTGATCCAGCTGAACAAAGTCTACTGGCAAGCGTATGTCGACATCGATACGCTTCGGAGCGTATATTACATTTCTAGCCTCGTACTTACCCCTTTAAAGGTTACGTAGGTACTTTTTAAAGCACAAATAGTAAAGATGGTCGTTAATTAGGACACGGCCACCCACGACGCGCCGACGCGATCTCGTACATTACTTGCGACATTAGTACGCCGCAGTCGTTTTGGAAACAGTAGGATAAATCTGCGCACATTCTGGAACGTTCGAAGCATGACTCTCATAGTAAAACGAAATGACAAATGTTAAAAAAATGTGAAAGTATTTAGAAAATAAACTGGCCAGCAGTGGTGTAACTATAACGTCTGGGGCCCGTGGCAAATTCGTCGGCTCCTTCCTCAATATAAAGAAGTGCATCAGCGTCCCTTCTGTGCTCTAAAGCAACTCAGTTCGGGGCCCCGTAGAGCTAGGGGCCCCTGGCATTTTGCCACCCCTGCCACACTATAGTTACGCCACTGATGGGCCAGGAGCGTGTCGCATCACGCGTAGAGGTCCGTACTTTAATGCGGAAAATATTGATCTAAAGTTTTAATTGATTTATAAACGTATTAACTTGCATAAAGCCTGTTTGACAAGTAGAGACTTTATACATCTCTACTATAGACTAATATAATTTAAGGCTTGGGGACCTTCAACATCCCTTTTATATATTTATGTATTTCATTTAAGTATAATTTAAGTATTATAATAGCTTTATGTATTTTATTTTGAAAAAAACGTTCTGCCAAGTTTCTTGCGACACATTCTTCTTGGCAATGATGGTTTTTCCGAATGCGCTGGTTTAAAAAAGACATGTGTAAAAGAGCCCTTGGCGGCCTATTTGCAAAAATAAATTTTGAATTTTAAATTTTGAGTTGTGCGTATGCCTTTCATAGTTGCAAAAAGCTTCTTTACTATCATCGAGGAAATTCTCGAGATTGCACACTTCAGTCTGAGATAGCTTAATTGAATGTCTTTAGTAGTAGGATTTGATAACTTTAGAACAATGATACGTGCACACAACAACGCAAACATTTGCGACAATATGTAGCTATAGACCGACCACTTCTATGAGTCCTCGTCCGCGCGGGTACAGGGGCACGGGGTAGGAAGACAAAGGGGATCGAGAGGCGTGTAGCGCGCCTGCCGCCCGCACCTCTCTCAGTTCCCTTTATCGCCTACCCCGCGCCCCTGTACCGCGAAGGCGAAGATTCATTTAAGCGTTCGATTTATAGTGGTTGCAATCCAAATCAGTGCCTCTTGGTGTTAGAAATCGCGTACAACAGATATATTGAGATGTCTTACTGTTTTCCAACGGACTGCGCGTGCTCTGACTCAGCTGCAGACTTTCATCTGTCTCCCACGCATCGAGTGCCAAACTGTATCCAAACATTGGATCTGATACTGTCAATAAATGATATAACTTACGCTAACGACTAGTCTATGTAAACTTTACGAAGAGTTTCTAGATATTTTAAATTGATATGTCGTCGTGGCTATTTGGTATGCTTTGAAGTGGATTTACGAAAGTGGATGTGTTTGTTTTGTATATTATAATACTTAGTCTGTGTTGCCATACTTGACGACATTTTTGGGGTGGGGTTACAATACAATGCAATACAAATATTCTTTATTAAACACCGTAAATTAGTATGCCATGCTGGTCTGGGAGTAAAGAAAAAACATAGAATGTACCAGTTGCTTCTCTTCTCGCGCCGATGGTAAAAGCCCATCGAGGGAATATGCGACAATCTTAGGAATCATGTTATAGGCAATGCGGCTAGCAGGCCATCACTATTTTGATTCCCCTTTACACATATACGCCCATAATCATGCTAAACGTGGCCTTTAGGTCTTGTTACCTTAGGCTCTGTCTACTCCGTAAAGGATAAAGACGTGGTTTATGTGTGGATGCGTGTGTGCAAATTAGTACAATAATATTACAAAAATTAAAGGACAAGGTAGATAATAGGCGATCTACCATTATGAGTGATTAAAACTACAAAAAAAACAAGAAAGTTACTGAGAATTTGTTGGAAGCGTAGTTCACGTATACAAAATCCCAATTGGTATTGTTCATTTTTTTTAAGCTGTGCTTTTAACACCTTTATTTGATAAAATGGACTATTTCAAGCAACTAATTTGAATATTATGCTTTTACGTAGCTTTGTTAATTAATAATAAATAGTTTTTCGCTGTTTGATAATTCGTGAATTTAGACAGAATCCCAATCGCCTTCGTTCGGCTGGCTATAAAAAAAAACGGCTCTGTCTATGGTTTTGTTAGATTTGACAGTGACACGTGACAGTTGCCATAGCCAAACTTTTTTTTTCACTTTTGTGGCAAACATTCGATGCTGGATTCTGTCTAAAAACCCGGTCGTTCGGTCAAACAAAGGTTCAAAGTACTTTTACAAAAATATCTGCAATCATAAAGTATTTTTGAAATCGGACAAGATAAATCGGATAATTGATGGTTTTCCTCGAAACGGTTTTCGAATTGGAGCATACTAAAAAAAATGAACAATGCCAATTAATAAAGTATTTAGTAATTTTATGTATTGGGGCAAAAAATGTTTTCAGGAGACCAAAACTTATCAAACTTATCAAGTTTTAGATCAAATACTGAGATTTAGGTATTGATACTGATACTCCTTACTAAAACTATATAAAACTAAAATAAATACTTAGATGCTGGATACACAAAGACGCGTCGCGTGCGCACCTGATGTGAACACGGTCGAGGCCGATCCGCGGACTGGTTTCATTAATTCATCCAAGTTCTTTTGTTTGACTCATAGTCATAATACATACCTACTTAATTTTCTATTTCTTAATTTTATTTTCTGAAGCGAAAGTGGTATGTCAGGATCGTAGCAAGTGGAACAAAGTTTCTGCCCATCCCTATGGGAAAAAGGCGTGACGGTAGGTATGTATGTTTGTTAATTTTCTATGAAACTTCGCCAAACAAACGAGTTGAACTACGCATACGCATACGAAGCAAGGCGTAGTTTTATCTGGCTATTCGCAGAACTCTGCCTTTACTATTTGAACCGGAGCCACAGAAACAAAGCACCCAGTGGATAATTTATTAAATTAGGTATTACTTTGCGGAAGTCCATTTCGATGAACAAAAAACATTTACATTAGTGCCCCGGTACTCACGTGCAAGACAGCCAAGCTTGTGCAAAATATAATAATTATGTTTTGACATGCTAGCCCTCCTCTCATCATGTCAGCCGAAAGACGTCCACTGCTGGACATAGGCCTCCATCAAGGCTCTCCACTCGGACCGGTCCTGTGCCTTCCGCATCTACCGCGGTCCCGCCATCCTCCCTCCTCTGCTGCCACATAAACCATACAAATCCCATAAACCTAACTATCCCCTACACCACACAAAACACTGACGCGTTTAGGATGCTCTACGGGTCCATTCTCAAAGTAAGAGTAGTGTTCCCACTCGATATTGTTTCGATAGACTATCTATGTACTGATAGTTTTGGTAGACTACAATACTATGAATAGCATCGATGGTATTGATCCTTGACGTTGAACAAACTGTCGATAGTATCGATACAATTGCTTTTCAATTTACACGAATTATTGATACTAGGCATCGATAGTTTTGAACAATCAATTGCTAAAAATAAAAAATAAAAATAATTTATTTCAGGACCTAAATCCCACAGAACAGTATAGGTTAGTTACATCTTAAAAACTACGTTAGTACAATTTGCAAATCGAAAATTTGAAAAAATAATTAACACAAAACACAAGTAGGTACATGACCTGTTGTATGTATGAGTAATGTGTGCGAATAGACAAATGATGTTCCAAATTAGAAAAATGACTTAAGTCCCATAGCAGTTCTGTACACTACTGCATAATATGATACAACAGGTCATTTTTCTTAAGCTTTTCACCTATATCAACGGTTTACATAATTTTCTGTACAATGTTATCGATCCTATACCTATAGTATTGCTTTGAATAACTGATCGATAGACTTATCGATACCATGGCATTTTTTCGTTCAAACTATCGATGGGGAACTATCGATTGCGACAACGCTAAGTAAGAGTACAGCCAAGGGCATAAATATATATGTACGTTACCAAGTCGTCAATCTATACACCTTTATGCTAAAAACAATAAGGTCGGTGACACATATGTTTGACATGATTTCTGTATGATTTCTGTAGCGAACATAACCATCCCATACAAACGAACGATGTACCCATACCCAGTGTATTAATAATCATGCCACCAGCATCGAATTTCCCAAAATGTTTACGTTATATTTAAACCCTTGCAGCAGGCTGCGGTCGCTGTACACTGCAGTTGACAACGCAGCGTGCACCGTGTAAACAGTTATTATCGCCGTCATAAAACGCTGCGTTTATTGGTCCAGTGTGGGTGGTCCTTTAGCATCATGTGAACAGATGACAGGAATAGAAGTGTTAGGCCCTATTTCACCAGCTCGACGATTGTCTGTGACAAGTTTAATTTTTTTTTTCTTGGGCCCGCATTGCCATATTTCAAGTTTTTTTTTAATATTTAAAAGTTAGGGAAACTATTTACACGAAAAAATATAGTCTAAACTAACAAAATAAGCAGCCAAAAGGGATATGGATCAGCAAGGATGGTGGGAAAGTGACAATTTGAAATGCACCGCGTACCGTAAATGTACACTAACTACTTATAATCCAGTAGGCTTATTACCTAACTCGCTCGCAATCGCCGTCGTGTTCATTTTGACAGTTCATTGTATCGGCTGACGATTGGCATCGGAATCAGCTAGCTGTCACATTCATACAAGAACTGTCAAAATGAACACGATGGCAATTGCGAGCGAGTTAGGTAATAAGCCTACAGTACTGCAACTATGGTCCATAAACAAAATTCTTTTTTGTTCTGTCCAAGTTTTTTAATAAATAGGAAGACTAATACTTTCTCGTTTATAAATTTAAATTATCGTATGCATCAGTAGAGTAGAGAAAGAGCTAGGTGCGAGTAAATCTCAGTAACATAATTGATGCGACAAAAAAATCGTAGACGTCACATCAAGAAAGCGCGTTCGTTTAACTATTATCTTTCTACCCACACAACGCGGCCTATCAAAGCGACATCGATACAAAACATCCGATATTTGCTTAGTCACAAAAGCTCCATGTGTGTAAGTGACAATCCATTGTTTATTTACATGACACGATGACGGACGCAACTCCGGTCCCACGGGACCATGGTGACGTCACCTTTGTAACTGGAATGTGTATTTTGTCAACATGTCATCCACATTTAAGGCAGTTTTTCACGCCAATATCTTCAAAAAAAGGAGGTTTATTCGGTTGTATTTTTTTGTCAACATAAGGTGGTGTAACAGCCGAAGAACGACGTCAGAGTGAGATGGTATTAGAGACCGACCGCTTAATTGAGTCCTCGCCCGCGCTGTACAGGGATGCGGGTTGGCGATAAAGGGGACCGAGAGAGGTGCGGGCGGCAGGCACAGTATAGTCACAGTATATATATAAGCTAAAGCAGTAAGGAACCTACGAACAAATCGGTTGAAACGAAACACGCACACAGGCGCGCGCTTTACACGGCCCCTAAGCGGACCTCGTCCACTCCGCTCAGGCTCAGGAGGGCTACTCCGAAATACGAAGTTCGTAGTTACGTGCTTCGAATCGCCTTCGAATCGATAGGTTGCTACTACGAAGTTACTTCGCATTCGTTTTCGGATCGAAGTTCGTTTGTCGTTCGTTTCGTCGCGTTTTTGTCTACTCTGAAAATTGAACTTCGTGAATGATTTCGGATTTTGATGACGTTTTGTCTACTCTGAAAATCGAACTTCGTGTGTGTTTTCGCAGTTTGACGTAAAGATTTACGATTTGAAATGTCAGAATCAAACGATAACTAAAGAGATGTCGTTTCACTGTCGTTTGTTGAGTTTTGACAGTTGTGTGGTCTGCGATATTGCGTTTAAACTTAAGAGAGTCATTTTGAAAGCTCCGATGGCTAATGGAACAGTGTTTCTACTCTATTAAAGATTTTTTCTAAACACAGGAATTAATAAATAATGAGTGGCAAAACGAAAACGAATGCGAAGTAACTTCGTAGTAGCAACCTATCGATTCGAAGGTGATTCGAAGCACGTAACTACGAACTTCGTATTTCGGAGTAGCCCCCCTGAACGATTACTTACTTCTCTCACCGAAGTTCAAAACTTTATACTGTTTGCTTATCACGTATCGACTTATTCTTAGTGAAATGACAACTTTTTTTGAGGTTTAAATGTACGTGCGAACGCCGAAAAACACAAAATAAACCCCAATGCGGTCAATAAAACTTGTGCAAAAGTATATTGTGATCACGCATGATGTTGGAAGTTAATAATATTAATTAATTATTGGAATTTCAAGCTAATAATCTATTTACCGGAGTTTAAACGATAGTGTGAAAAGTACTTTATTTATGTATTCGTTCTTTCCATTCACGTAGTTCAATTCGAAAGTGGTCTATGGTTTCGACACGAAACTCATGCGATCCGAAATTACTTCGTAGTAGCATTCGTTGACGAACTTCGTTTCATCTTCGTTGCGAGCTTCGTTTCGAACTTCGTATTTCGGAGTAGACCCCCTGGTCCGCTTAGGGGCCGTGTAAAGCGCGCGCCTGTGTGCGTGTTTCGTTTCAACCGATTTGTTCGTAGGTTCCTTACTGCTTTAGCTTATATATATACTGTGGTATAGTTCTCACTCTAAAGCCGGGTACTGACCAACGTCACGAGGTGTAATGTAAAAATATTACACAGCTAGCAATAGTTGTTACGGGAAAACCAGCGAGCAACTACGTACTGACTGCATGAATGCTCCCATGCATACCCAGCTTAACATTCAACAATATGTGTTTTGTCCAAGTCAACTGACGATTTAAATTTCTAAGTTATACTGAAAATTGGAACACCGAAAAATCCGGTATCTATGTAAAGCTATGGGCAAGAATCCAGCCTAGATCCTCATCAATCCGTGATGAGAGCTATGATTCTACACCACTCAAAACTCGACGTGAAACAATATTGTCGGCGACGACTGCCAATTTGGTTTACATTGCAATTTTGAACAGAATCTACGCGGGTTGGCTTCGTATTGACTACGTATTGTATTTCAAATTGTCGATTTGGTGATATGGGGGCTAAGGTTTTGATTCTTTTGACGAATCTAGTACACAAAGTACTCGATGCGCTCGGGCGGCAATCACAACATGAATCCTTCGCTAGTAGGCATGATACGGTCTTTACATGCCACACAGATTATAGCTAATGTGGCTTATAAAATAAATGAGAATAAAATAAAAAAAAAAAGATTATAGCAAAACTGACATAAGTAGGAATTGTGAATTATTTTATCCAGCCACAAAAGTCGGCAAACTAAAGACACCTGAAATAAAGGTAGCAAACATAAAAGAACATGTTCGAAGTAATTCTTTCGTTGTTAACGAGCCTCTTACCGCAACTGCTTTGTTCAGATTTCTTGCCAATTTGGAGCAATTGACATATTTTAAGGTAAATCCCGCAACTGTCAAAATTTGACGTTTGAAATTACCGACAAATGTGAGATTTGACTTAAACTTAAAACGTGTCAATTACTTCACGGTAACATTGGTATTTTGAACACAATACGATGGTCGTAAAGACTACATTACTAAGGTTGCATTTTGTCCTTTAAGTCATTTGATTTTGGTACCGTCTGTCTATAGATATATGTAGATATGTAACTATAACAGCAAAAAAAATACCCTTATATATGTATGCAAATTATGCAATATAGGAAATTTTGCAAGGAGTCTGGGCCAAATCTTTTGCCGCTAAGTATATTTCATCTGAAGTGATATTTTTGCCGACCCGTAAAGTCACTCTTTAAAAATATGCAGTAGTTCCTTACAAATGGCGTTTCTTCTCTATATACAACCAATAACACATATTTACAGTACTACCTCTTGCATATTAAAAAGGTTTTGTGCAACCTTTCTCATACTTTTAATTCTTACGTTAACGCTAAAAAAATATATGTAAATACAAGTAATTTATAGTTCAACAGTCACCTTTAAATGGACATCCTGCGTGGTTTACTAACAAAGCGCTTAAACGAAAGAAAAGAAAACAACTTTTTACCGGATCATAAATAAATAAGACACTATTGTCGCTTTACCTACGTCACACCACATCTGACGCCTTCACTGTTATTGTGTCACAGCCCTATTATTATTCCGCCAGTACAACTTGACACACCGCCCCCTCCTCGCTGGAATCAAACATGAGCTCAGAGGGGTTTCATACAACATTAATGAGGTCTTTCTTAACTGGATGGTACGAGACCTTGTCACTGGCTGTCGAGACATATGCAGAACATTTGTTTATATTGTAAATAAAGTACGTATACACGTCGCTTGCCATATGTTGTGAGTGTCGTGGAACAATTTGCGGAGTAAGGAGGTGGCACTGGTGACAATTTTCGTATGTACATTAAGTAATTGGTTTCATGTACTTGATGGGAGTTGACGTTTTTTATGCTTTGACAGTTATCGCCTTTTACATAGTGGTCTGCAATTGGAGGAACCTTACGGTATAATACATACTCGAAAAAAAACTCCAATAGATGACACCGATCGATATGTAGGTAGCTAACTAAAATTTCGTGATATATTTTTGAGTCATGTTGATGGATTGTACTTTGGTCTTGCATTTTGCTTGTTTTTGAGCTAGTTTTGTAACTTTTTAACACCTTAAATACATAAGCACATCCTAATTTATCTACATACATACATACCTACATACATAAATCACGTCTTTATACCTTACGGGGTAGACAGAGCCTAAGGTAAAAAGACCTAAAGACCACGTTTAGCATGATTGTGGGCGTATGGATGGAAAGGGGTATCAAAATAGTGATGGGTACAACCGACATATACAACCTAGGGCTCTTCAAGGCTAGAGTGAATAGGCTATTACTGAACTAGTGAGTTACACCTTTGGCCTCATCTGCACCTTCCACCAAGTGAGATAGAGGTCAATCACTGGTCAGTTCGTAATAAAAAATAAAAAAAATGGGTTGCTAGCCACATTGCCTATAACATGATTCCTAAGATTTTCGCCCATTCCTTAATTTATCTAAGTACTAGCTTTTGCCCGCGGCTTCGCACGCGTGAACCATGAGCATTTCAAAGAAGCTAGCAATCAAGCAAGCGAGCACACAAACCTGCAAGAATGTAAGTATGCAAGCAGGCATGCAAGCAGGCATGCAAGCAGGCATGCAAGCAGGCATGCAAGCAGGCATGCAAGCAGGCATGCAAGCATGCATGCACGCAGACAAGCAAGCATGCAAGGAAGCGTGCAAGCAAGCATGCATGCAAGCGAGCGTGCAAGCAAGCATGCATGCAAGTAAGCACGCAAGCATGCATGCATGCAAGCAAGCATGCATGCATGCATGAAAGCAAGTATGCAATCAAGCATGCAAAGCAAGGACTCAAGCAAGCATGCAAGCAAGCCCCCGCATTGCCCCGCTGCCTTAATTTTTCTGAAACTGTAAATATTGCAGGATTTTTATAAAACAAACCTAACCTAACCTATAGGGCTGTCCTAAAATATACCTACCCCAAATAGCTTTTGCCCGCGACTTCGTAGTTACGCGCTAAGATGTAAAACGAAAAAATAAGTTTTTTCCCGTTCCCGTGAAAATTTTGGGGAGTGCTTTCGGAGTAGGTACACTTAAAGCCTTTAAAGAAAGACACGTTATAAATGTTAAGTCTCTTTCTTCCGCTGTTTCGTCTGGAAACGTAAAATCCCGTTTTTTCCCGTTTTACTGTTCCCCTACACTCCCGAATAAACCTACGTGACAAATTTCAACTTTTTGTGTCCAGTAGGTAAAACGTAAAATCCCGGTTTTTCCCGTTCCCGTAAAAATGTTAGGAAATCCTTTGTTAATGCTCCCTCAAACTCCCTAAGGAAGCTAAATGCTAAATTTCATCTTTCTACGACCAGTAAAACGAAAAGTCCCGTTTTTCCCATTCCCGTGGGAACTTCGAAAAATAGTTACCTTCTTAGTGCACCTCTAGGATACTCAAGGTATATGTGTGCCAAATTTCAAGTTTCTAGCCATATTATGCCTACCGCAGTATTTCTTTGTAAACAAATATTTTTCCCGTTCCCGTGGGAATTTTGGAAAGTACTATCTCAAATGCTCATCTACACTCCCGAAGCAATCTACATGCCGAATTTCAGCTTTCTGCAACCAAAAATGAAAAGTCCCGTTTTTCCCGTTCCCGTGGGAATTTCGGGAAATCCTTTTTTTAGTGCTCACCTACACTCCCCAAAGGAACTTGAAGGCCAAATTTCAGTTTTATACGACCAGTAAAACGAAAAATCGATCCCGTAGAACTGAATACATAAATCCCGATTTTTCCTTATCCCGTGGGAATTTCCAAAATCATTAAAATATTATTTTACTATTATAATCACCTACTTCTATGCTAAATTTGAAGAGTCTAGTAATTACAGTTCATAGGATTTCGTTAAACTGAATATATAAATCCCGTTTTTTTCCTTATCCTGTGGGAATTTCCAAAAATCCTGAAATTAGTTTCTTCGTTTTGTAATCACCTACTTTTGTATCAAATTTGAAGAGTCTAGTTATT
Organism: Pandemis corylana; assembly: GCA_949127965.1. NCBI lineage: Eukaryota > Metazoa > Arthropoda > Insecta > Lepidoptera > Tortricidae > Pandemis > Pandemis corylana. The sequence goes on along the minus strand of OX421866.1, from coordinate 4,939,472 downwards.
ATAGTTACTGAGATAGCGTCACTCGGAGTCGAATATATAATTCCCGTTTTTTCCTTATCCCGTGGGAATTTCCAAAAATCCTTCCTTAGTGTATGCCTACATTGTATAAGGTATCTATGTGCAAAATTTCAAGTCTCTAAGTCCAGTGGTTTGGGCTGTGCGTTGATATATAGTTAAGTCAGTCAGTCAGTCAGTCAGTCAGTCAGTCAGTCAGGACTTTGAATTTTATATGTATAGATTATTTTTTCTTTTATCACATTTAGTCCCACATCCACTCCATCTGCACAGAATTCGCTTATCGCTATCCCGCGGGAACTGTGCTACTTTTCCGGGATAAAAACTATCCTACGTCCTTTCCTGGCACTAAAACTATCTGTATACCAAATTCCAACTAAATTGGTTTAGCGGTTTAAGCCTGAAAAGGTAACAGACTGACAGACAGAGTTGCTTACGCATTTATAATATTAGCACCTAAGGATATTTTATACTTTTATATTTGTCAAAATTATGTAACATACATACATACATACATACCGTCACGCTTCTTTCCCAAAGGGGTAGGCAGAGACTACTTTATTCCACTTGCTACGATCCCGACATATTTCTTTCGCAAAAATGCAAACAAATTAGTTTGCTTTAGAAATTATGTAAAACAAACAAAAATCTTTAAGTAATACTTTTACCTACCAATTACACTAAAGCAGTGGTTCTTAACCGGTGGTCCGCGGACCACTGGTGGTCCTTGGAAGCATCCGAAGTGGTCCGCGGGGCTATTCTAATAAATAATTAGATAAGTGTCAACGAGTCGACACAGCGCGTAAAGGTGCAATACAGTCCATTACGGTCGTCGAAGCCATACGTTAGATAATATTATGTAGGTAGGTGGTCCATGGCAAGACCGAAATTTTGTCAAATGGTCCCTCATGTCTAAAAGGTTAAGAACCACTGCACTAAAGGAAGTAATTATTGCATTTGTACATTGCATAGACACAATATTATTTCCTTGATATCGAATTCCATAAACTACAAATATTCCGTTACAACTTATCCTATAAAAAAAACATTTACGACGCAACATAAAAATTACACACTTTTACACCCCAGCAATTTTCACTAATAAATAACACCCTTTCCCTTACCGCCCAGCGATTATAAAGACGTAATTACCCGCCGCACTCATAAATCGCAACTAATCACAACAAGTACTTAAGGTGACATAGAGTGAGAACGCCTCAGTTCCGGTACGTTGACCGGAAGTTCCGCTGCCGGAAGTTGTATACAGAGTCGAGCCTTCGCGTGTTGCCATCGAGAAGGCTAGCTGAATTTATGAACTGAAACAGAATATTAATATGGGAAATGGTATTTTGTTCCACCCAGGGGTTTGCAGTACCGCATGAATTATGCCTGAGTGGATATGGACACTTCCATGGCGGTGACAAGGATTTTACGGAGGGTCCGTAACTTAATCGCAATTTTCTGGTAGTAGGACCTTGTGCACAGTGTTGCCAGTACGGATTATCTAAAAAGCATGGTAAGCTTGTGAAAAGGTACGAAAACTGAAAAATAATACGGTTAAAAAAAAACACAAAGGTAAAGGGACTACTAGACTATACAGCTAACATTTTGGTTTTTAGGGTTCAATCGGCAAAAGCGTACGAAATAGTACGACGTGGAACAGGGTGCGTGAAGAGTACGACACGACACATGGTCAAATAGTACGTAAATCTTACCAAAAGGTACGATCTGGCAACGCTGCTAAATGGCCGCCACTCAGCTATGTGTCACGATAAGATCCAGTGTGCTTATTTATTATCTAACTCGCTCGCAATCGCCATCGTGTTAATTTGACAGTTCATGTATGGGCTGACAATTGGCATCGGAATCAGCTAGCTGTCACATTCATACAAGAACTTTCAAATGAACGCGATGGCGATTGCGAGCGAAACAATACGCACTAACACCATCTTAACTCGCTGATCCTACAACTAAGCAACTTCTGTGCTGTTGTGTTCCGACGTCTACTTTTTAAACTTGCTGCAAAATTATCATTCAACTTAACAATATTTTCAAGTACTTGAAACAATGAAAACCTTCCTTAAAGGGATAAGTCCGCCTTTGTGCATGTATCTCAGTGTTTGTCAATTGTATTTGTCTTGTTTATTTTGCACAATAAAGAGTTTACATACATACATACATACAATGCTCACGGAAAACTTCGTTTTTCATAATAGCATGACTGACGTCTGCTCTGAAGTAAAACGACGATTGCCTAGAGATATTAAGAAAATAGAAGCACTCTATAAAGTTGTAACTTTCTGGCATTTTACTCCGATTTCTCAATTTTGTCTTCAAATTTGTCGGTCTTGTTTTTTAATTGGACCCTGCCATAGACAAACTATTGTTGAAGGTTTGGTCCATCGAATTGCACAAGATTCTATCTGGAAAACTAGTTTTCGAGTTAGGTCTTGCAAAATCGGACTAGTAAATTACTCAAAGAATTATCGTAGAATTTATTTAAAGAACATTGTGTGGTTTTATGAAACCAGGAAGCCAGTAAATATTTTTTTGACATTTAAATGAAAATTTTGTTTGTGGTGTGAGCTATGGGCACCGTCATATTGGCTTTAGCTGCTCTGCCGAGCGCCTGTCACTTTATCCCCACTCCGCGGCCGGCTGTAATACAACATCCGATAGATGGACGAAAAAATTTGAGGTGATGGACAGAAGTTTCACTTTAATAACCTCTGAACAGAAAAAGCTTTAGGTATGTATATCTTTTATTCCTTGCCAACTAGAGGACGAACTCGTCTCCCCCAAATCCTTAATTGCGGAGGTACCTACGTGAATCACGTTTCGAAATTCCCTAAAATTTCCAACCCATTTTCTAGGGAGATAGCAATCGTATGGCGCACAGAGCCATTTGTAGGCGGTGCGCTGGCTATCAGAAGCTTGAAATCAGACACATAGTTCAGTCAACAACGCAGTTTACCCTGACGATAATTCCGATATATTCTGAATGATGGCGGAGAACAAAAAGTAACTCTTTATTTTTGCTTGCATTTCATGCTGTATCAGACAAAGACTTTCGATTTGTTGTAGAGCAAATTTGTATGCCTCGAGGCGTCCACAGTGATACAAATATGTAATTTTATATGCAACATCATCTAATTTACCTATGTTAGACAAATACATTTTTGAATCCTTGAATCGGCGGTAAAGCATAAACTTACGTAAGACTAGCAATGTCATTTTCTGCAATGGAACGAAATTAGGTACTTACAGGAAAATTGACTTCGTGCAACCAAGTAAGACCATTTGCAGAAAAAAAAATTGTGTTTAGTTGTTAGAACACTATCAGATTAGATGGCTGCATAAAATTGTGCCTACCTATTTAACATCAAAGTGGCTACATTACGTCTGGAGTAGACAATCTAACTCTTACGTCGATTATCTTAAGTAATAACCGGGTACGATCCAAAGTCACAAGGTAAGGTACCTACGCTCCAAATTTGTAAAAACAAATTACAATTTGCAAGTAAGTATTTTGGTAAGAATAACCATAGAAATAATTCCAAGTTGACTGGACTAGAGTGTCGCTGTAACGTATAGAGCGATTGCGTGGCGTTAACCGACGGGGGGAGAATTTCGGTTTAAAATATAGATTTATTAGTTAAATGGAATCTTGATGACAATAAATAAATAGTACAACGCTTTTAATCACTCATTTCAAACACAACTAACAGCGATACTTAGAAGAAAATACAGAGTGCCCGTGCGGAACCAGAGAGATCTAAACTCTAAACAATGTAATCCAGGGGTGATAACGAGTAAAAAACGCATTGTTTGACCTATGTTCATTTATATTTTTTTACACGTTAATACCTCAGGAATACGCTGTTCAAATCTCTCGTATGGTTTAGTGGTTGGGACAACGTTTTATCAGCGTCTGTTAATCCTGACTGTAATAATGATGACTGTGGATGAAGCGAAAGAAATATGTCAGGATCGTAGCAAGTGGAATAAAGTAGTATCTGCCTACCCCTGTGGGAAAGGGGCGTGACGGTATGTATCTATTAATCCGGGCACGATTTACATTGAGGAATCTTTTCGCCGTAAAGAAAGAAGAAATTTTGCAAGACACAAATATAAGAGTGGTAGTATCTTGCATAAAATCCGCTTAGTCAAATGTATGCTTCGTTCTACACCTATTATCTCGGGAGACTCCCCGTATATGCTTATCGGGAGAGACGACGAGATTGGCTGCTACAATAAGAGCAGCTCCTAAGACATTTCATCAACAGCCGCGGCACCACACATAAAGACATATAGGTACACAATTTTATAGAAAAAAAAACAAAAACAAAGACACGGGTCATCAGTGTCGAGTGTGCCTTCGCAAAAGTTAGACACCTGCAGCACTGATTTTTAGCCAGAACCGTCTGTGACTCACGGAACGATAGACAAATAAAATAATACTACATAGTATAAAACAAAGTCGCTTTCCGTTGTCTGTCTGACTGTCCCTATGTATGCTTAGATCTTTGAAACTACGCAACGGAGTTCGATGCGGATTTTTTAATAGATGGAGTGATTCAAGAGGAAGGTTTATATGTTTAATTCTACGCAGACAAATCGTGGGCAGAAGCTAACACTACATAAAACAGTAAATGTCATCGTGACATCACATCGATTTAGCAAGGAAAAAAGGTGACGTTTACTGTGAGATTGTCATACGGTTGGTTAGGAATCAATTTGTTCAATAGTACAGTCAAGGAATTTAATTCCTAACCCGCCATAGAACTGTTTTATAGTAAACGCCGTAACGATTGTCCTTGTTATGTAATGCGATGTCACTATCACGTTTTATGTGAAGAGGTTCCTCTATAGAACTGGAATTAAATTCCTTGACTCTATTTATTTTTCGAGAGTTTATATGCGAAATTACAACGTAAAAACAACACGTCCCCATCTTAGAGGAGGCCTGTGCCCAATAGGACGTATAAAAGATGGAGATGACAACGATCACACCGCTACTGATACACGTTATACTTCTACATGTATGTGAGTACCTACGTGTCTTCTAACATGCTAAACAAAACATCCGTGAGACACTTAAACACCGAAACATGGTTTGGACAATCATTTAGTGGGTACATGATGTCGATCATTAGCTCCGAACAAACAGACGGACAAACGTGGCCTATTTAATTATAGCCTCGTGATGGGCCAGTTTGCTTGTCAATGTTAGACAATACAAACAGGCCTTATATTCCGAAACGGACATTCGAATCGTGCTCTTTCGTTCTTAGCAATAGTCATGATAGAAGAGCGAAAGGGACGGCGTAATACGAACTTCGAATTTCGGTGTAGCTAGTTTCATTGAACACCTCTGTGAATTTTATTTATTTGATTTCACAATGCCATGATTTCTTCCATGCACTGGGAGTAAAGAAAAAACAGAATTTATCAGTTGCTTCTCTTCCCGCGCAGATGTTAAAAGCCCATCGAGGGAATGGGTGAAAGTCTTAACAATCATGTTATAGGCCATGCGGCTAGCAACCCATCACTATTTTTATTTCCCTTTCCAGCTATACGACCTTAATCATGCTAAACGTGGCCTTAAGGTTTTGTTTCTTGTGATGCATTCTTTTTGGCAATGATGGTCTTTCCGAATGCGCTGGTAGTTTCAAAAAACATATAAAAGAGATCTTGGCGGCCAATTTGCAAAAATAAATTTTCATTTTCATTTTCATTCCGTTACCTTAGGCTCTGTCTACCCCGTAAGGGATAAAGACGTGATATATGTTTGTATGTATAAATAAGTAATAACATACATCAATTGACCAAGTCCTCGCTTACCAAACCAAGTAGCTACGCTATCAATTACGTGATAATAATTCAAACCAACCTCAAATCCAACAAAACCCCTAAAGCCAAATAAACAAACTGATTTCAATAAACTATAAAATTCCCACTGATTTACCGTCATGGTATCAGGGACACGATCGCAATGGCGGCGTGTCGGCAGCTTGTAACGAATGACACAGCGTTATCTGTAATCTTTACGCGTAATTATAGTTTGGGGGTCGAGGGGTTTCTATTTTAGTTCTGTAAGGCCAATAATACAACTGGTGCACACGTGTATACCGACCGCTTAAGCGAGTCCTCGCCCGCGCGGCACAGGGGCGCGGGTAGGACGACAAAGTACAGTAGAGTAATTTTTTTTTTCCAAAATAGAAACGAAATAGGTACAGTATTAGAAAATTCAATGACTCCACACTAGGCACAGCCTGTATCGTGGCAGCCAAGAAATATCAAATTAAAAAAACGGTTACCATCAATAAAAAAAAAAAATTGTAGCAATAGTTTACAGATGGGAACCCAAATACTAACTAAAAATTAAAACAGAGTGATAATGTATAAATAGTATATAGCTGCAAATGTATGTGTGTGTGTGTGTGTGTGTGTGTGTGTGTGTGTGTGTGTGTGTGTGTGTGTGTGTGTGTGTGTGTGCGCGCGCGTGTGTGTGTGTGTGTGTGTGTGTGTGTGCGCGCGTGTGTGTGTGTGTGTGTGTGCGCGTGTGTGTGTGTGCGCGCGTGTGTGTGTGTGTGTGTGTGTGTGTGTGTGTGTGTGTGTGTGTGTGTGTGTGTGTGAGTGAGAGTGTGTGAGTGTGTGTGAAAGTGCGCTAGCTCACAACACTTAAACACTACCCACACTACCCGCCCGCACCTCTCTCGGTCTCCTTTGTCGTTCCACCCCGCGCCTCTGTACAGATCTGGCGAGGACTCATTTAGGCGGTCGGTCTTTAACAGTTTGTGTGTGTTTTTTTTTCCATTTTTAATGCAAGCTTGTGAACTGTAGTTTTTGTTGAACTTGTGTTGTCGTCAAGTCATTCGGACCTACCGTTAAAGAGTTCCCATCTGTGGAGATCCTAGTCGGGCCACCAGAATTGCAAGTTTTTTTCATTACCTGTATTGTTTTGACTGCACTTGCATTATAATTACACAAACGGCTAACTCACTTATAAAAGTCGAGTGATGCTTTGTCGTGTTTCGTTTTGCTGCCGCCGGGGCGAGCGCTCCATGAGGAAGGACTACGAACTAGTCCGAAACTGTACCTAATTGCGATTGAGTCTCACAGTAGTTTCATATTGAAAGTGTACTTGCATACCAAATTTTCCCTTTTTTAATCTTGTGAAGACGGTCTTGGCCGGATCACCAGACTTCCACTCATCAAAATACAAATTATTTTATTTTATAAGTACATGAACACTAAATGATAAAAGTATTTTGCTACTCCGCGAAACGTAAAGTAAGAAAGAAAGAAAGAAAACATTTTATTCCTTTTTTCAAGACACAAATATAAGAGAATATACACAATCTTAAAGAAAAAAAAACACACACACATGAAAGACACACATGAAAAATAGACCATCAGCGTTGTGTGTGTCTTCGCAAAAGTTGGTCGCTGGCTCAGCATTACGCTGAGGTGTTAGACACCTGCAGCACTGATTTTCAGCCAGAACCGTCTGTGACTCACGAAACGATACACAGATAAATATACCTGCTACATAATCCATAAACTTTATTACGTAAATAAAGTAACAAATAGATAGAGCCCGACTTATGTGTAACTAAAAAAAATACATAAATTAATTGAATACCTACTTTACAATAAACAAAAAATAAAAAGGAAAGAAAACGAAATTGTTCAAAAACAACAGGCTGGCATATGGGTTGGTACGTATTAAATACATGAAGTTTAAAATGTATAATGGGTTAAAATACATAATGGTTTATAATATATAATGCGATTTTCTCAGAAAGTTACAAATTAACAGGATTGTTATAAAACAAACCTAACCTAACCTAAACCAATCTATAGGTTACGATATCAAAAAAGTTCATTTAGCTAATAGTTTTACAGAAAATTGCGTTACATATTTTGAACCATTATGTATTTCAACCCATTATACATTTTAAACTTTATGTATTCTGATCCACTACCCTGGCATATCAATGTGCAAAGTAACGAGTGAATTTATTCAGTTCCTTATTAAGAACATTTATTTATTCCCATTTTTATAGGTCCCTGGTGTGTCCCAGCCCTCTTTGAACTCAACAACCTACTTAAAGGACGAAATTGAGTGCGAAGCCGTATCTAAACTACGATCGCCACGACACTACAGGTTGTACACATTTTATGGCGTGTAATATGACTAATCTACGGGCTGTTTCATGTAAATCGCTTTATAATGGCCTTTAAAAAGTACAATATTATTTATTCGGTGTATTTTCACAGTAGAGTTTGTTATTGATAACATTGATGTCAGATTATAAGCTCAATAGAAAAAATTGAATGGTAAAGGCCCATCGAGGGAACGGGCGAAAATCTTAGGAATCATGTTATATGCGATGAGGCTAGCAACCCATCACTATTTTGATTCCCCTTTCCACCAATCATATTAAAGAAGTTAACTTCATGTCTAAAAGGCTACTTTTGTTTCTGTGTAAGTATTGACCCTGAACGTGATGTTAATTATAAAATTCTTTCAAAACAGGGTTAGTCATAAAATTGACAATATCTTTTAGTTTACATACATACATATATCACGTCTTTATCCCTTACGGGGTAGACAAGACAGAGCCTAAGGTAACAAAACCTTAAGGTCACGTTTAGCATGATTGTGGGCAAATAGGTGGAAAGAGGAATCAAAATAATTATGGGTTGCTGGCCGCATCGCCTATGACATGATTCCTAAGATTTTCGCCCATTCCCTCGATGGACTTTTACCATCTGCGCGGGATGAGAAGCAACTGGTGCATTCTATTTTTTCTTTACTCCCAGGCAGCATGGCTTTTATTTCATACGACATTTAACGCAAAGTTTAAAGGTCATCCTAACAAGAGCAGACATCAACTTAATTAAAAATAAGTACATATTGATAATAACTCTTATTATTAATAAGAATATACTTACATAGGAAGGTAAGTACTTACTACAGTACGTGAGTCATATACAAATGATACACACAAAGCACCCACACATACACAAGAGCACAATAATGTCACCGCAAGTGAAATGACATCGTTTAAACGACATTATCCCGAATGCCGGCCTCTGATTGGCCAACGCTGTCCCCATTTGTCACCAAGCCCCGTCCAATCCCGGCGCGCGGTTCGAAAATGGAACGCATTTGAAAATGTCACCTTTATGTATCTGATTGAGATGAATGGGGTGTTTTTTGTTGGCGTTTCATAGAAATGTCATGGTGGATCTATAAAAAATAATATGTAATGGAAGTAACAACACTTTTTGTGATGTTTAGAATAGTCATGTAAGTACATTCATGCCTACGTAAAAAGTGTCTTATTTTAACTTTTAAATTATGTCATCCACGTAGACTTGCAATTTGAACAACGTTGCTTGCGTAAACATGAAATACCTACCGAAGTTACAAAACAATCAATCATAAAGAGCACTTTCAATATTTCCGAAACGCTCCCAACTAAGCTGACATGAGCGCCAAACAAAGCGTCAGGCAATTTTTACACTCATAATGCAGAATGAAACAACAAAAAGGACACAATTTCGCCCCAAATCAAGCGTGACTTTTAACAAAAGGGGACCCTGTATATACGCAATCGCGTACAACCCGTGCAGAAAGCGAAGTCAGTTTTCAGATGCTTCAAAAGCCGTTCGGAGTGTGTTTTAAACCGGTCGGGTTGCCTCGATGTGCCGATCGCCTCCGGGTTGTAACGTGGCCGTATCATTGTTGAACAAAAGCGCAGCTGTTCTCTCCCTAAGGGTAAAAAGACGTTTTCTATGTTGTTTTTTTGAATGCCCCTTGCCGGTCACGGGGACAAGCGGTTGATATACAATGTCGTGTGATTAAATTGGAGGCGGCTCAGCAATAAGCCCTTCATATGCAATTTTTGGCAAAGAGTGATATTTATTTACCGGTTGGATGTCAGACTTCGCCAGTTGCCGTGAACGCACATGTGCGATCGGATTACGCTAAATTATGGCAGCACAGGGTGATAATCACAAAAACATGTAATGCGTTTATTACCAAGTTAGCTATTTTAAAAAGGCTCTTGATAAAAAAATGCATGTACCGAATTTGGCATTCTGCGCTTAGAAGCAGTACCTATCTATCAATAGGTAGGTACGTATAGATCTACCAATTGTTTTTTTTTACTGCGTTAACATAATTTTTATATGCCTTCAACAAAATCCTTAGAAAAATGGTCTCATTAATGGCAGAAGGCATTTCTTCGAAGAAAAATTACTTACCTAGTCTGTTGTTCTCTTTCAGGATTTATTTTATGCTCTTTTAATAGAGATGTCTATTGTGACACTCCCCACTTCACTATACGCGGAGATAGCAAAGTATAATTATTCATTTATGTGTACAAGGAAGGCAAACGAGTAAGTTGGTCACCTGATGGTAATCGAGCACCATCCATGGACACCCGTGACACTAGAGGATCGCAGATGCGTTGCCAGCCTAGAGGTCTAGAATAGAATACCTCTTAAGCAGTAATTGCACCGGATGTCTCACTCACCCATATATTTGGTGATCTTAACAAATGACCAATTTTAAAATGTCGCTTTTCCAATATAAAACAAAACAGCAATCCATTGCGTAAAGTTAAAAGTACTTGTTTCAAATTGAGCTCATAAAACTATATTTTATCGCGAAGAATGTTGTTTAATCGCTTCATAGCGCAATTTTGCACCACGGAACGTTTTACACACCTTTTAGCCTTTTTGTCACGAATAAAAAGGTCTATTCAGAGTTTATAACCCTTACATTGCAGCACCCAAGCCGCCATCTTGTTTTTTATTGTTCGCCATTTTGAATATTCTTTTATAAAGGCTTAATAATAATCCATATCGGACCTAAGGGCACTTCGTCTGAGATATTTGGCCTGTCTTGTCGTTAATGTGAAGCACTTTCGAAGTGGAGTGAAGTTTAATATTCAGTTTAAATAACAAACACTCTACCGAGTGGGTGCTAACCATGTTTATCATCTTCTCATTTTTAATTTAAAAGAAGTCCAAATAAGTGCAAATGTTGATAACTGTGGCTACAGATAGAGATCATTTGATTGGAAAATGGAAAGGAGAATGATACTTAGACTGTCTTCTGCCGGTTTTAACCGTTCGTAAGTACCTATTTTCAGAGACAGCTTTTTATTTAAATTTATTTTTATTCTTCTTAACTTTTAAACGTAGAGTTAACATGGTATTAAATGTCATGTGCAATTTGTTTGGTATGGTGGTATGGCGACAAGATTTAATTTTGTACATAATACTTCCCGGTATTATTTAAATTTAAATGAGAATCATTTTAAAACATACAACGCCATTACTGGCAGCTTATCAATGATTTCTTTTTATTTCGCTTCGAAATTTAAATGAAAAAAAACGAAGCAGGATGCGGCAGATGCTTGCGTTTTAGCCTAGGGTCCTGCCAGCCGCTTAATATTGTGGTTGTTGTGATCAATGCTTTATTAGTGTGTTTCAAGCTGGCCTCTTTAATATTGTAAGCGAACGGCGTGTAGACAGTTTTACAAGGGTCAATTTGAGTATTAAAACATTGACTTGAAGTAGGCTTATTATTGGACAGAAGAATAAATACTACCTACAGTGCTTCTATGCTGTTATTATACCTCTCGCTCTCTGCAAGCTTCGTTTGTCAATTATGACTGACGTCTGAACTGAAGAAATACAAAGTTCGTCGAGAGAAATTAAGAACCTATAAGTACTTTAATTTGGTATAGGTATAACTGTGACTTTCTTGTATTACTATTTGAGTATAAAATGTTGATATGTAATAATCAAATAATAATTATATAGCTCCGGCACTCAATGATAGTAAGAAACCTAAATCAAAAATTTTATATTTACCTATTTCGTTATGTAAAAAGAGTTAAACGGCTTTGTAATATTAACTATGAATTTGTCTGTTAATTATTTAAAAGACTGAAAAGCTTTAAAAACAAACGTTTTTAATTTTCAACTCAATCCTCTGCTCAATTTGCATGAAGCCTGTTCAAATTGGCAATGTTTATTCAAAGCCGTTTCCAGCCTAACCAAAGACAAAGGCTTTTTTACTTTTAAAAGCGTCCCAAAAACAATGTTCGTCCCAAGCTCGCTTATCTAACGGGGCAGGATTACGACCCCCTGATTTCTTTTCCCCCTCTAAATAGGTCAGTGGCTAAATCTCCGCGTATCCGGGGCAGTAGGGCAGAAACAACGGCCAGTGTAAAACGAACGTAATATACGAGAATCAAGGCTGGTTTGAGTGTAGCTGTGGTAGTGTGCGTGTGAAGACAGTCGTGTCTGTGGGAGGGAAATTTTGCTAGGTACTGTTGTGTGCATTGGGTTTTACTTCGTTTACTGTTTCGTGTTTCTTTCTTCTTTTATAAGTAAACATTTATTTCGTAACAATAACAACGATAGAAAGAATAGTAAATTTTTTTTTTAATGATTTATTTAACATGAAAAAACATGTAGGTATAATGAACCACAGTTAAAAATGTAATATCGTAATACGGAAATTATGGCCAAAACAATGGAAGGGTTCTCCCAATCCAAAAGTAAATAATTGATGTGTACCTAATGTAAAGCTCGTATTTAAAAGATGTCTTAGTGTGTATGACTGACAGTAGGTACATTATTATACCGACAGCGCTTGGGATGCGTTTCAAACGGTATACGCACACATAAATAGGTGATACCTACCTACATGAAATCTTCCGTGCTGGTCTGAGAGTAAAGAAAAAACATGGAATTTACCAGTTGCTTCTCTTCCTGCGCAGATGGTAAAAGCCCATCAAGAAAATTGGCGAAACTCTTAGGAATCATGTTATAGGCGATGCGGCTAGCAACCCATCACTATTTTGATTTCCCTTTCCACTTATACGCTCTTAATCATGCTAAACGTGGCCTTAAGGTTTTGTTACCTTCGGCTCTGTCTACCCCGTAAGCGATAAAGACGTGATATATGTATGTACATGAAATACTTTACCAAATACCACGTTTTGAACTTCAAAAACAGTCAACGTTTTCTTACCTCTCGCTTTTATCGCTGGAGTTTTTATTCATTGCTTCTAGCACTTTCGTAGCTAAATGTACAATCACCCACCCTGATTTACGTGCGGGCGAGCGCAGCTGAAAGTTTGATGTGGGTGCGTTGACGGTCATCCCTAGCCGACAGTACATAGCATTATGTACCATCCGCATAGCTATATGGTTATCTTTGTCATAGCCTTTTAGTTGTCAACTTAAAAAGAACGACATAGACATTGTTAGCGACTGGCTGCGGATCTATACTTAACCTTTTATAGTTTTATTTTTGATTTTGTCTTGTCTATTATTTATTGCTGTTGCTGTGTCATTAGTTACGTATGGTCGCTAAAACCCTCTGTAAAATTAAATTATATTTTATTGCTACAAAAAGCCGTGTTCCCATCACCACCCACCGCTCCATAACAGACGTCGATGAATAGGTATCTCAAAGAGAAGACTATTTTAATTTGTTGAAGAGTAAAAGAACGAAAACTTTAATTTTATACAGAAGTAGCAGAAACTTTAGACTTTTATGTGTAAATGAAAGGAAAAAGTAAAAAATTTAAAGTAGCTGATGGCCATCTGTGATAACATAGCAATTTCAGGGCGCTGCCTCCTCTCGGGATAAGAGGACTTGGTCTATAGATGGTACAAGCTTACGCGGGCCGCAGATTGGGAGCTTGACACGCCACAGAATCAGCTATATTTATATCTAGGTTTTCACTAAAGAAATCACGTGGACTGCGAAATTCCTAATTAAAAAAAATAGGCCAGTATTGATACAGGTGTCTTAAAAAAATCAAGAATATTTCAATAAGTGGTCAAGTTAGTTTGACTAAATACATACTTACATACATACGTCTGTATCCCTAACGGGGTAGACAGAGCCTCGTTTAGAATGATTAAGGGCGTATAAGTGGAAAGGGAAAACAAAATAGTGATGGTTGTTAGCCGCATCGCCTATAACATGATTCATAAGACTTTCGCCCATTCCCTCGATGGGCTTTTACCATATGCGCGGGAAGAGAAGCAACTGGTAAATTCTATGTTTTTTTTTACTCCCAGACCAGCATGGATGACTAAATAGTGCTGTAAATGTTTTTTAGGATTTTTGAATCATTATTGACAAAATGTTTCAATTAATCGATGTTTAAAGTGAATCGCGCCAAGAGTGGGATTAAATTTTGAATTAATAATTTAAATGAAGATTTTTTGTTGCGGTGTTCAGTGAAACTAACACCAGAAACTGCTGGAATATTCCGGAATAATGCTGAGAAAACTTGTATCTAGACACGTGGGAGCATGTCAGCCAAGTTCAAAGAAAAAGGAACTGGTGACGCTGGCGTGTATATTTATACGAACCATTTCGAGCTACTTTTAACCCCTGCACAACTCGAAACCTATTTAACCTACATACATGAAATTTGGCACATTTATTTAGACCCTTAAGCTTGTCTAAAATGCAAAATTTCATAAATGTTGCTCAAACAGATACTGTTACAGATTACTTACATGCCATAATAATTGTCTATGTTACTTTTCTAAAATTTGGTTTTGGTTGGTAATAACAACTTACCAAGTCAAATTTGAAATTTAATTACATCCCAAGTGAAATAAATGCAGGATTTTCTACTCAGAACTTGGCACCCAATACATGTCAATTTGTTGGTCGGCTAAGTCAATAACAATGCATAAATTAATATTGAACTTGGCTATCATTTCACATTTATGTTTTTGGTGGGATACATTTTTATTTAAACTAGGTCACATTCTCCGGTAAGCCACATCAAAATAATTATCAGAGGCCTCTAACTATCCGCAATCACTCATCCTTGCCTCATCTAATTACGATTAAGAAATCGTGGTCGATATCGCTCGTTAAAGACAATAAGCTGCCATTAATCATTGGGCATTAGGCCAATTAATGATGATATTAGGTGTTTTTGTGCGTTAAGCCCAAGTTGGGAGATGAAGCGGTATATACCTACATTTACTTGATAAACTTAGCTTACACACACACACACACACAAATCACGTCTTTATCCCTTACGGGGTAGACCGAGCCTAAGATAACAGGTACCTACAGGCCACATTTAGCAAGATTGTGGGCGTATAGGTGGAAAATTGAATCAAAATAGTGATGGGTTGCTAGCCTCATCGGCTATGACTTGATTCCTATGATTTTCGCCCATTCCCTCGATGGGCTTTTACCATCTGCACGGATAGAGAAGCAACTGGTACATTCTATGTTTTTTCTTTACTCCCAGACTAGCATGGAAGCATTCTAAGAGCTCACGGACAATATGAATCGTAAATGAACTCGGGCGCGTTAGTGTTCAAGTTCAAACCTCAAATACTAACCCCCTTATTCATAAACGCTCTATAGGCTGCTAACTTAGCAATCGTTTGTCCTTATCTGTGAAAGGTAAATGTCAAAGTGACTGATAAGGACAAATGATTGCTAAGTTAGCAGAAGCCTAAAGAGCGTTTATGGGGGTGCGAGTCGGGTTGCCTCCGCGTGTGGTCAAGAGCTGCGGTTCGTTTTTGGATCCGTCCGGGGGGAAGAGCAGTGCTTGGTCTGGTGCACCCTGGGCATCGGCTAATGATTTCCTGGCAGTTTCTGAGGGATATCATTGACCGTTAGCTAAGAGCCTGACAGGGGGGAGGGGGGTCCTTGACCGTGTTACCGTACTACGTTGCCGACATTTTGTCACAAGAATTATGAATTATATTTTTGTTACTTTGATATTGTTGGCGAAGACAAATAAGAAGGAGAAGAATATTTGAGAGGTTAACGCAAACGTGTAGGTATCAGATGTTTTTTGCTGAATGAATTCTTCATTTTTTTTTAGTTTTTCTAAAGGTGCTTGCGCTTCTGAATTTACTTGTGATAGTACCGCCCCTTTTTGGTGTTTAATGCACATTAGGTAAATAGACCTAAGCATCTTTTTAATAATCTTTTTCTATCTTTGTCTGCGTCTACTATAGGTGGTGTAAGGGTAGAGAAGAACGCATCACGTAATGATGAGGATCCACGTTCGATTCCCGGCCATAGCTTTACTTTTCGGATTTTTCTGTTCTAGTTGTCAGTATATTTTGAATAGCTTTTTGGTATACATATTTAGTATTATATGGTTATATGTAAACCCCGGTTAATTATTGTTGTTACGGTTGTTACCCCTATATAATTTATTTTTGTAGTAAATGGCTTTTTCTCATTAGTCGTGTCAGTTCGTCTGTAACTTCAACCGTGGTATCGCGATAGTCCGGGCGGGGCGATCGTGCAAGCTCTCAAGCTACGTGTCGTAATTGATCCGAGCAGCATCGCCTCTGTAAAACACCCTGTCGTGCAGACAGTTTCATACAGATCAATAATGATAGCACCATGTATTACACCCGTTCATTACTAATACAATCGCCGTGACTAAGGACGCTAGCACGCGCCTTCTCTCATTGCACTCTACATGAGAAATTAAAAAAACATTGACTACATGTTCACTCAAGAACACTAGGATAGAAAAAAGTATGCTTACTTGGTTTGGTCACGCAGAGCGGATGGATGAAAGCAGACAAACTAAACAGATCTATTCTATATGGGGAGTATGAATGATTACGTTGGGGGGAGAAGGCCTAGACGGACGTTCCGAGACCTAATAGGAGACGTTTTGGAAAAAGGACAGATCAGGCAGAGTTGGGCGTTATCTAGATAATTATTTCAAATAAAATCATTTCAAATAAATTTATTCGATGATAAATTCAATCACAAATAGTGCGTTGACAACTTTTTTTATTTAGATAAATTATCTAGATGAAGATAAATGACATTGTTTGTTATTGCAGTAAGCTTATAATTATAATAATAAATGTAAACAGAATGTCACGTCGGGTCAAACCGTCACACTGACATTCATCTTTTATTTAAAATCCCAACTAATTTATCTAGATAAAAATGAAACTGATCTAGATAAATTCAAAATAACAAACGACGGATTATTTAGTTACTTCAAATAAAAGATGATTTAGTTATCTTCCCGGTTTTTTGTAAATAGATAATTTTTGCCCAACTCTGAGATCAGGAGTACCTACCCGAAACCAACGAGCATGTATGAAGAGATTGATGAATGTGGATGAAGCGAAAGAAGTATGTCAGGATCATAGCAAGTGGAACAAACTCTGCCTACCCCTGTGGCAAAAAGGCGTGACAGTATGTATGTATGAATGTAATAAATGTTTGTGTGTAAATATTTGAAGACTGATAACTCTTCTCCGGGTTTTTGAAGTTTGTTCCCGTATTAGAAAATGAGACTTATATAACTAGCTTTCACCTGGTACACATGAGATTTGTATTGATTATATGAGCCAATTTGTTCATAACTCTTTTATGTCTATTATTTCCATTTTCATAGTTGATATTAGGTATAGCTGGTAATGGTCAACACCTGTTCCCATAAAATTACACGTCGAACGCGTAACTCGTAATCGGTTAAATCAACGTCGCGTAACGTGTCATTTGAACGTCGTTAAACGTTTATTGCGCGCAACGGTCGTAGTCGTAACTAGTGTCGTTACTATTTTGGGGTTCCGTACCCAAAGGGTAAAATGGGTCCCTATTACTAAGACGTCAGTACGTCCGTCTGTCATTGAGCTGTATCTCATGAACCGTGATAGACAGTTGAAATTTTCACGGATGATTTCTGTTGCCGCTAATAACAACAAATACTAAAATTCTAACATTATTCTCTGTCTGTCTATTTAAGTAATCAATATAAATTAACCTAACACTGCCCACATTTTGTTTAGGAGAAGGGAACTACTAACACACTTTATATTTCGCTGTAATTTAAATAACATTATGCTTGAAGGATTTATTTGTAACGTTTCAACAATGGAGAGTTTATTAATACATAGTTTAAAACAAAGTCGCTTTTCGCTGTCTGTCTGTCCCTGTGTATGCTTAGATCTTTAAAACTACGCAACGGATTTTGATGCATTTTTTTTAAATAGATAGAGTGATTCAAGAGGAAGGGTTATAATGTACTAGCTTCTGCCCGCGACTTCGTCTGCGTATACATAAAAACCTTCCTACTGAATCACTCTATATATTAAAAAAAAACCGCATCAAAATCCGTTGTGTAGTTTTGAAGATATTAGCATACATACATAGGGACATAGGGACAGAGAAAGCGACTTTGTTTTATACTATGTAGTGATAATTCAACGCAGATAAAGTCGCAGGCAGAAGCTAGTATAAGAGCAACAGTCAACCAAATGAAAACCTGGACCACTGTAATCCGCAATAACAAACTAACAAACACAGCGTACGCAATGAGCAAAATACATTTACCTTGCTACTCCGCTACTTACTTACTCGCTTGTGTGGCGGAGTAGCAAGGTAAATATTTTTCGTTAATTTTAACTTCCATGCTGGTCTGGGAGCAAAAAAAAACATAGAATCTACCAGCTGCTTCTCTTCCCGCGCATGGTAAAAGCCCATCGAGAGAAAGGGCGAAAATCTTAGGAATCATGTTATAGGCGATGCGGCTAGCAACCCATCACTATTTTAATTCCCCTTTCCACTTCCACCTATGCGCCCACAATCATGCTAAGCGTAGCCTTTGGATCTTGTTACCCTCGGCTCTGTCTACCCCGTAAGGGATAAAGACGTAATTTATGTATGTATGTTTAAACGGACCTCCGCAAAATAACGCCTGATTAATTAAATTACAGAGTGTATACGGACAAAACCTACCTCCACCACCACCTATGCGCCTAAAATCATGCTAAGCCTTTAGGTCTTGTTACCTCAGGCTCTGTCTACCCCGTAAGGGATATAGACGTGATTTGTGTATGTGTATGTACGGACAGACAGAAAGACAAAACTAACTTTCGCAATTATAACATTAGTAGGTTAGGAAACTTTGTAGGTACATGAGGTACGTATGCACATAAATTCTAATTACATTATATCCAGTCAAATTACTAGAACTGTTATTTATTGAAGCTTGAGGCGTGTTGACTCTTCAATATTTTGATTAATATGTAAGTACGAAAAAAACTATTTTTATTTTTTATTTTTTATATGAATAGGAAGGCAAACGAGCAAGTGGGTCACCTGATGGTAAGTGATCACCACGGCCCATAGACACCCGCAACCCCGGAGGGATTGCAGATGCGTTGCCAACCTAGAGGACTAAGATGCAATGCCTCTTGTGCCCGTAATTTCCCCGGCTGTCTTACTCTCCACACCGGAACACAGCAGTGCAAGCACTGCTACTTAGCGGCAGGATTAGCGAGTAAGATGGTGGTAGCGATCCGGACGGACCTTGCACAAGGCCCTACCACCCGCAAAATTTTCTTGGAGTTGTCAATTATACAATTAAGCTGTACATTATAATTATGGTAAGTAATATGATTAAAATGATTAATAATCAATAGGAAAAGAAAGTACAGTTAGACGTGTGGCCAAAATTAGACTTAAAAATAATGAGTACAGTAAGTGAAGCGTGTTGCGTATCAGTGCGGGCCACGGAACCAGCGATTCATCATCAATATCACCATCTCCAGACCATAATACCTCCCACTGAGCTATGCACAGGCCTAAATCAAGATTCAATTGGACTTAATGCAGCAGATTATGACTAAACACAAAATCACTACATAGTATAAAACAAAGTCGCTTTCTCTGTCCCCATGTCCCTATGTCCCTTTGTATATCTTCAAAACTACACAACGGATTTTGATGCGGTTTTTTTTAATAGATAAAGTGATTCAAGAGGAAGGTTTTTATGTAGGTATGATTTAAAGCAGACGAAGTCGCGGCCAGAAGCTAGTAACATATAAGAACTAAATAAATCATACAACTAGCATTACGTCTAATAGGTACTTTTTATGTACATACTTACAGCGTGTCAACTTCTTGACCTTCCCCTTTTTGAGTGCGTTGTAAGTGTAAAAATAGAGAAACCCACCATTTACAAAAGATAAGATACATGTAGATGTACAAGCGAACTTATCACTATTAGAATTCTCTACCATGCTGGTCTGGGAGCAAAGAAAAAACATAGAATGTACCAGTTGCTTCTCTACCCGCGCAAATGGTAAAAGTCCATCGAGGGAATGGGCGAAAATAATAGGAATGTTATAAGCGGTGAGGCTAGCAACCCATCACTATTTTGATTCCATTTTCAACCTTTACGCCCACAATCTTGCTAAATGTGGCCTGTAGGTTCCTGTTTTCCTAGGCTCTGTCTACCCCGTAAGGGATAAGGACGTGATTCGTATGTTTGTGTGTAGAATTCTCTACCGGTTAACCTTTGAGTAGACTAGAGGAGCATCAACAGATTCTAGAATCTGTTTATGTTTTGAACGCTTGTGAAAAATCGCTAGTTCCATGGCCTCCCAGAACAAGTTGCGTAGATATCGAATCGTGACAGATGCACAGACACGATCGTGTGAATTCGATAGTGAAACGAGCGTAACTATTGCTGTGATGAGCATCGGGAGCAATTTGTACGGATCTAGGGTGTTTGACTTGGTACTTGGCAGCCGCGTCCCGGGGTTCGCCAGGTAGGCAACGGTAAGGTGACGCAATTTGTAAGCGCTGCTTACCTTGAGGATCCCCCACAGCACGCCATACTGTCTTGGTACCAAATAGTATCAATAGGGTAATAATAAATACATACACATACACACATACACACATACACAAATCACGTCTCTATCCCTAATGGGGTAGACAGAGCCCAAGGTAACAACACCCAAAGGCCACGTTTAGCATGACTGTGGGCATATAGATGGAAAGGGGGAATCAAAATAGTGATGGGTTGCAAGCCACATCGCCCATAGCATGATTCCTAAGATTTTCGCTCATTCCCTCGATGGGCTTTTACCGTCGTCGCGGGAAGAGAAGCAACTGGTACATTCTACGTTTTTTTTTACTCCCAGACCAGCATGAAAGCAATAATAAATACACAAAAAATATCTGTAAAATGAGGTTTATCCAAAAAAATACCCTAGGATTTTTTTTTATTAATAAACACTAGTTAAGCTAATTGCAACTGACTGACGTCCATATAAGTGACTTTTTTATTTACCTTTTCCAGATACAGACAATTTATTGCACAGATTTTTTTTATTTATCACACTTTTTACTTTTTCTAAACGACACTGAAAATTAGAACACAGAAAAATCCAAAAAGTACCTAAAGATATGGCCGGGAATCGAACTCGGATCCTCCTCATTCCGTGATGCGTGCGTGAATGTAATTTGTTGTATCAAAAACTGAAACTTCCCTTAATATTGACCTAGGTTAGTTTTTAAATAAACTTTTACCTGTTATACCACCACGTCAAATACCCTAAAGAGATGGGCAGTGATTGAGTACCTTGCAAAATTATTTGCGTACGACATTTGGCTTGCAACAAAATTGATGGCCACTTTATTTGACTAGTGTTATATCATATATTAATATCAAACCTAGTTTAGTCATTTTGATTGGCTGCTCTGGCATTTGCTGTTAATTTTGTTACGGAATATACATACATACATACACATACACAAATCACGTCTTTATCCCTTACGGGGTAGACAGAGCCTAAGGTAACAGGTACCTACAGGCCACAATTAGCAAGATTGAGGGCGTATAGGTGGAAAATGGAATCAAAATAGTGATAGGTTGCTAGCCTCATCGCCTATTATGATTCCTATAAGCTCCGCCCATTCCCTCGATGGTCTTTTACCATCTGCGCGGGTAAAGAAGCAACTGGTACATTCTATGTTTTTTCTTTGCTCCCAGACCAGCATGGAAGAATAAGTAAGCGAAAAAAATAGTACATTACACACCGAGTGGTGAAAAAAAAATGTATCAGATCGCAGGAATTTGTCGCACGAGCCAAAAGCGAGGGCGATAAACATGCAACCTGAGGCTTTCTTTACCACCACCCAAGGTGTGACACAGTTTTACGCTCTCTGGCTAAGAAATGAAAATTTCCGCTTGCGTAGCGGGCAGTAAATTGCTACTTTTTTTTTTTTTTTTTTAATGTGAATAGGAAGGCAAACGAGCAAATGGGTCACCTGATGGTAAGTGATCACCACTGCCCATAGACACCCGCAACCCCGGAGGGATTGCAGATGCGTTGCCAACCTAGAGGATAAAGATGAAATGCCTCTTGTGCCCGTAATTTCCCCGGCTGTCTTACTCTCCGCACCGGAACACAGCAGTGCAAGCACTGCTACTTAGCGGCAGGATTAGCGAGTAAGATGGTGTTAGCGATCCGGACGGACCTTGCACAATGCCCTACCACCCGCAAACGGCTCACTACTTACGGCTCAGGGCGACGTACTAGTTATTTTACAATGCAAGCCGTCTCAGAATTATTCCGAAATAGTTCAGCAGATGACTTTGTTACTTTGATTGATTAATGTAATTAACGACTTAAGTATTTAATCCCTATAGTATTTAATAGTGAGATAGCACAAACCGGAATAGCATTCTAAGAGCCCACGGACTGTACCATCGTTAGTTAACATACTCATATCACGCTTCCGAAAACACGTGTCGATTTAAACTGTAACACCTGTAATTTAAGAGTAGGGGTCACAGTCGTGCAGCCAGATCTAATTAACGATGAGGCACTTTCTCTCACGAACCACCGAATTAGTAGGCTGTAATGTGTAAGGTATGGAGAATCTACAGTTACCAACGCACAATCAATTGCTAGAAGACTATTAAGGATAAAGCTTATAAGTTCGGATACAACCAGCACGTCTAGCACGAGAGCGCACAAGAGTCGCGTCGCGCGCGAGTTAGATTGCCCGTCCTTTTCTTACTGTACCAACAAGAAAGAGACGGGTAGTCCAACTCGCGCGCGACGCGACTTTCGTGCGCTCTCGTGCTGGCGGGGCAGTAGAGAATTGGGAATGGATGATTATTTTGAAAGAGCAGTACGCCAATGACATATCAAATTTAAAAAAAAATGCTGCTTGAATCTGTGGTACACGATGGCATTTGTAGCTAAAAGAAGCAACGGCTAAGTGGCGCCGTCTGTAGATTGTTCATGTTACTAACCAAACATGGGGAATTTCAATAAAAATGACCATAATATGTATTTTTTTCTCAGATTTTGGAATTATTGGGTTATTTCTACTCCGAATCAAAAACACTACTGAAAGTAATTATGAGAAATTTATGGTAATTTTAATGAAATCCCAAATAGGTGGTTTAGTAACAACAACAATCTACAGACGGCGCCACTTAGCCGTTGTTTTTGCTTGTTTTAGCTTCCGAGTGCGGTGCTATTAATCAATGTCAGTGACAAAATGTCATTGTGTACCACAGATTCAAGCAGCATTTTTTTTTTTAAATTTGATGTCATTGGCGTACTGCTTACTGCCGTATAGACCCCGCCGAGTGACTGAGTAAAATGTTTTTATTTTTATTATAAAATATATGGCTCGACAGAAAAATCTGAAACTTTTTTCCGTAGCTAAGAATGGTTATTCCTATTAATAGAAAAATCACCAAGCACTTTTAAAATAATCATCCATTCCCAATTCTGTGTAGAATACATACATACCAGTGGCTTGGCGTCAAGTAATATCAGAAGGGAAGCAGAAGGGAATTTAACTAGCCTTTTCCTCTAATTCTGCACAGTAAAGTGACCAACTGCCTTAAAATAGGCAAGCCGGTGGGAATCGAGTTCTAAGGACGCCACGCCACTGATACCTACATAAAATCACGTCTGTATCCCTTAAGGGGTAGACAGAGCCTGAGGTAACAAGACCTAAATACCACGTTTAGCATGATTGTGGGCGTATGGACGGAAAGGGGAATTAATAGGGTGCTAGCCACATTACCTATAACATGATCCCTAGGATTTTTCGCCCGTTCCCTCGATGGGTTTTTACATTGAGTTAGATACTTAAAACTCTATTTATCATTTTTCGTATCTTTATCTTCTTCTTTTTCAGTGTGCATATCCTAACAGATTTTGGCGATCACCACGCAAAGCCCTCTCTCTTATGAGTACTATTTTATCTAACTTTTTAGCGTAGATTTCAAAGCAGCATACTCGTTTTCTAACCAAACCATGTAAAGCGAAAGCCGCATAATTTTGTCAAAAGCATTAATATCAATCCGGGGCAAAAAAGGGTCGTAATATCCTGCGGGTCCCAGTTAACCCTTTCATCGCAAATTAAATTTCTTTTGCAGTCATTTCCCGTGCATTATCCCGGTTAAAATCATAATGGCGGCGCACAATGGCCGTCTCATTAATGTTTGCTGAATATCAAAATGTAGCGGCGGTTTAGGGTTGAGTGGGGACCGGGTTAGAATGGCCGCTTTAATATTATATATTAACCGTGCGAATGAACTGTATCAACTTTTATACACATGGAGATACTTGAAAGTTACCACCGATTCTAAACGGCAGGAGCCCTATGATATCTCCTTAAATATTGTATGTGTGTACTCATATGATATATAATGTGTGTGTAATGATATTTAGTAGTTTATTTATGAATTGTTTGTTGTATTTTGAGATGTACGCTCTATTGTGGCTACCACTATTATGGATATTTTAAACTCACTCTTTGTCGGTCTCTCGCTTAATACTCCTCTCATTTACTCGAAAGGTTAACTGGCAGAGATCCCTTATAGGGATAAGTTCGCCTTTGTGCATATATTTAAGGTATTTTTTGCGATTTGTCCGTGCTTCTTTATATTTGTACAATAAAGCATTTACTTACTTACTTACTTATATCTGAAAGTTTTCGTTGAATATTATATTGTAGTATATATATTGTAGGCGACGCACCAATTTAAGGAAGCCACCTTTTTTTATCAACCTATTATGTTTTGGCACTGGCCACAAATAAAGTAAATTGCACGCAGCGCTAAAAGAAAACAAAAACAAAAGAGAGTCGTGTCTTTGCTCTTGTCAGCGCTGCGTGTTGAATTTTAAATGTAATGAAAATTGTTTTATTTATTAGTTTCTACAGTCTACACCTATAATGGCTTATATTTTTACCTCTAGTACCTAAAGCTGAATAAAAAGAAAGCAAAGAAAATTTTCATATTTATGATATAAACAAAAATTTAAATATATCCCGCCACTTAAGCTACGAACTTGGGCTAAGTCGGACCAAATGGCGATTCTCATTATAATAATGACTTTCACCAACAACAACGGACCTTTTTCTTCAAAAGTCGCATTAAGGTACCGACAACAGAGCAACGCTTTTAACCTTCTTTTTTTAAGATTAGGTGATCTTGGATATACTTTGACTGCATGTTTTTTACGCTATCTTTGAAAGATAATCAGATAATGATGAAATACAGTAAACCAATCTTATGTTCGCAATGGTATGTTTGAACTTTATTTCAACGAAAAATAAGAGAAGTATAAATAAACTGTCAATATAACTGATTTTATTTGATTTTTTAGACTATTTTGATTCCCCTTTCCATCTACTACACGTGGTCTTGTTACCTTAGGCTCTGGCTACCCGGTGAGGGATAAAGACGTGATTGTGTGTGTGTGTGTGTGTGTGTGTGTGTGTGTGTGTGTGTGTGTGTGTGTGTGTAGAACTAACGTAAAGATGGCCAAAAAGAATTAGGAATATCAATTACAATAATCATCAGCGTTAGACAATGTGTCACTTTTTGATAAACGAATGTTACCTTAGTTAGGTACCGTAGGATCACCAAGCGTTTTCTATACATATAATAAAGCTGAAGATATTTAAAAGAAAATGGAAAGGGATTCTTGGAATCGATAACGAACACGTTCCAACAGTTTTTAAAATAAATGTCTGTTTATCTGATTGTCTGTATATTTGCGACGTGAAAACGGCTGGACGGATTTTGATGCAAATTTTACAAATCTGTTAAGAAATCCACCAGCCAGGTTATAGAGTACTTTTTATCTCGAAAAATTGCATAGTTCCCGCGGGATAGCGTTAAAAATGTCAAGGGACGCAGCTGCCGGGAGTTGCAACGTAAATAAATATTGCTTCAATATCATAGAGGTGCACTAAGGGATTTTCCAAAATTCCAACGGGATTCATTTTGCTGGTTTTTTACATTTTCGATGGGAGAGAGAGAGAAGTTTTCGCGAAAATTTTGTTCCTGCGCGGACAAATTCACGGGAAAAATCTAGTTGAATAATATAATACAAGGGAGTTTGTCTGTAAAGTGCATTTAGGTCTGGTTACACTTGGCTCGGTCTACCCCGTAAGGGATAAAGACGTGATTTATGTATGTATTTAGGTAAAATATAAAGAAAATTTGAAAATATTTTTATACTCCGCCAGTACAGCCGTCGTTAGGCTTTGGCATCTCTATGATTTGCATAACTCATTACGTTACTTTGCATCCATATTTAATTAGAATATTTCCGTATTTCTGCTGTTAACTCCAAGACGTAGACTTATCGTTAAAACATTATTGAAAAATGGAAAAAAACAAGTGACAGTTTTAAAAAATCTCAGCGAATGCACAAAAAGTACTTTTATCTTTAAGCCAAACGTAACTAACAATAAGACCAAGTTATGATAAATCATGTTTTCCTTCAAAAAGCGCATTTTTTTTTCTTTTAGATGCTTTTTAGGGTTCCGTACCTCAAAAGGAAAAAACGGAACCCTTATAGGATCACTTTGTTGTCCGTCTGTCCGTCCGTCCGTCCGTCTGTCAAGACCCTTTTTCTCAGGAACGCGTGGAGGTATCAAGCTGAAATTTATATCAAATACTTAGGTCTACTGCCCCTTGGAGCTGTGAAAAAATCAAAATTCTAAGCCAACGCAATCAAAAGATACAGCCGTTTATGCCGCAAATTTCCGCAAATTTTCAACTCTCAAGGGAATCAAAACCTACAAGGTAGTTCCCGTGAACGCAGAATTTTGAAATTTGGTATGAAGGTAGGTCTTATAGCACAGATTAAAGAATAATTGCGAAAACCGTAAATGTGTATGTATGTCTGTATATAGCAGTGACCAATATAAAGTAACCCCACACTGCGTACATTTTGCTTTGGAGCAGGGCTCTGCTTACACTGGTTTTATATATTTATAGATAATGATACGGAACCCTCGGTGCGCGAGTCCGACTCGCACTTGACCGGTTTTTTTTATTACTAACAAAACGATCCAAAGCAATGCGTTCACAATACTAACCCAAAGTAAGTAAGTAAGTAAGTAAGTAAGTAAATGCTCCATTGTACAAACATAAAGAAACAGATAAAATAATAGATAGATAGAAGTTGCTAATAATGAAACAGTATCTATTATAGACACATTAAAAACATGTCTATGGACTATTTAAATCCACAATACATTTGCTTTAAGTTCCTACATAGTTACCATTCTCTGCAAAGTATGTAACGCGTTTCCATTAAAATTAAGTCATAGCCAGAGTTAACAATTTTTTTTAGTTGGCGCCTAAATTCAATTCGGCTTTAACGACAGCAAAAAAACACTTTTAATATTCATAAATTTCCCCCAATCTCAAGACTCTCAAGTGAATCATTGGCTACTCTCCATCCACTGCCATTTACTACACTCCGTGGCCAAACACGGCTAATGGTTGAGCAAATTTTCCTTTACTTCCCAAGTTCGAGTATTAAGTGGTTTTACAAATCAGATTGGGAATTGCGCTGAAGATTTAGCGTATTGTAGAATTTGTTTGAGTTTACTGTTCAGTGTTCAGTGTCGGTGTGAGTGTCGAGGGAATGGGCTGGGCATAGGAGTGAGCGATATATAAGCGATGCGGCTAGCAACCCATCACTATTTTGATTCCCCTTTCCACCTATACGCCGACAATCATGCTAAACGTGGCCTTTAAGGTCTTGTTACTTTAGGTTCTGTCTACCCCGTAAGATAAATACGTGATTTGTGTGTGTGAGTGTTTGTGTAGTGTCGGTGTGAAGGTTATACCACTTTGTGATCTTTGCGGAAATACTCGCGCCTTGAAAATTCTGCATAAAAGAAAAGGTGAAATTATAAAAATTTTGGGCATTCTCCCACCTTATCTTAAAAACATACATAACATACATACATACATTCATAAAGGTAACTAGACCTAAAGGCCACGTTTAGCATGATTTTGGGCGTATAGGTGGAAAGGGCAATCAAAATAGTGATGGTTTGCTAGCCGCATCGCCTACGACATTATATTCCTAACATTTTCACCCGTTCTCTCGATGGGCTTTTACCATGCGCGGGGAGAGAAGCAACTTGTGCATTCCACGTTTTTCCTTTACTCCCAGACCAGCATAGAAGATAATGCTTATATGAAGATGCAACTATTTCATAGTAACACACTGGCGTAAATTTTAATATCTTGCATTATGTTTACATGGAAATCCTAGCCGAGTTTAAAGTAAATACATGGAGGAATAATCACCCCCTCATATTGACAAAGTGCACTTTGGACTCTAGGATTACAAAATGGCAGTATGCCCGTCCCAAAGCAGACTATCAACCACCAACTTAAAATTTCACACCATTCAACAAAACTAACCTAAAATACATTTTAAGACGACTGATTACAGTCCTGTGCTCTATTTTCAACGGTAAATATAAGTTGGTTTTCAATGTATTTGAATAGATCGCGGGTAGGTATAGATTAACCATGGTTGTTGTGCGTTCGTGTTGGCTCTTGTAACTTGGTAATATAGTCGATTGTCGTGTGTTTTGGATTTTTTAGTTTTAGTATTGAGTGGATAGAGTATTGACAAGCGCACTTTGGCAAGGGATTACGAAATGCATTGGACGTCGTGTGATAGTTTCGGTGGAGGATTTAATTTAACCGACTACATACATACATACACATATCACGTCTTTAACCCTTACGGGGTAGACAGAGCCTATGGTAACAAAACAATATGGCCACGTTTAGCACAATTAAGGGCGTATAGGTGGAAAGGGAAATCAATATAGTGATGGGTTGCTAGCCGCATCGCCTATAACATGATTCCTAAGACTTTCGCCCATTCCCTCGATGGCCTTTTATCTGCGCGGGAAAAGAAGCAACTGGTAAATTCTATGGTTTTTCTTTACTCCCAGACCAGCATACCGACTTTGACGAATAAATATCTATTATCTTCTTGTTCAACTTACTCTTAGCTGACCCACTAACTAACTTGTTAGCCTACCTTGTAGTATAAAAAAAACAGACTTTACGTACTTGCATACATATATTATATAAATCACGTCTTTATCCCTTACGGGGTAGGCACACAAAGCCTGAGGTAACAAGACCTATAGCCACGTTTAGATGGTTTTCTATCAATGGAGTTGGAGACTTTTATTAACAACTAGCAGTTGCCCGCAACTTCGTCTGCGTAGAATTCGTTTTTTCGCTATCCCGCGGGAATCACGCAATTTTCCGGGATAAAAAGTAGCCTCTGTGTTATTCCAGACTATAATCTATCTATGTTCCAAATTTCATCCAGATCGGCCCAGTACTTTTTGAGCCTATTCATTACAAACATACAAACATACAAAAACAGGTACAAATCTTTCCTCTTTATAATATTATTAATATTAATATTAATTAATATTATTAATTAATTAATTAATTAATTAATTAACAACTAACTTCGTCTGCGTATCCTTATACAAATAAACCTTTCTCTTGAATCACTCTATCTGTTAAAAAAAACGCATCAAAATCCGTTGCGTAGTTTTAAAGATCTAAGCATACGTAGGGACAGACAGACAGCGGAAAGCCACTTTGTTTTATACCTACTATGTAGTGATGATTTGAAAATGTTGCATAACGCCCTTCTAACGTCACGTTACTAAATTCGATCATTGCAGACCCCTACGTGCTAGGGGGCGTGGGATTCGGTTTCAATCAGAGTAGAACCAGTCATAATGATCGGATTATAATTGTGAATACGAATCTCTTATGTAGGGTGCGTTATAATGGGTAATGACAGCACATCTTTTTTGTTAAATTTAAAATAGGGAACCTACCATAACGGCGCGCACTCTCCATTTTTAACAGGTAAAAGTTTCTTGTTTTAAAATAGAGTTACCTATCAAAATCGGACCACACTGTAAAAAGTTATTATGCGTGGTCAAAAATATATATACGCGTTGCGCCTCCTTTTTTCGTCGGTTGAAAATTCGTTGGCAATTTGATCAAGGAGTCTAACGTTCCAAACTGCCCTTTTTCCTGACCTCTTCTTTCCGCACATGTACCTCCAGCTTTAGACGCCGCCGTAAATGCTTTTTACTTTTAAATCGGCAGATAAATAAAATGTTGCCAGCGCCAATACTTGCTTTTTTAATGCCAACCTAATAAACATTCCCATTAAAATGTCTATGTGGATGAAGCCATGGACAAATCTAGTACCAGCATTACGTCGTAAAATGTTGGTATGTCAATATAGATGTGTTTCTTGGACGAGTTACAAGTCAATTGCGAAAGGGCTCAGAGTTAAATGAGCTTTAAAGTCAGCATTGTAGGAGTGTAAGTTGAATGGCGATGTCTGTGAGGTATATAGACGGTAATCCAGGATCACTCAAGACGCGATCGGAGATTTCGAATATGTTGAACAGATTGCGCTGGAGTGGCTACAACATTTTACGTTCATTTTATATAATGAAGCTTGTTTTTGTTGAGTTTTAAATATTGCAAATAAACTTCATGTTATAAAATAATCATGCTTTTCGCTTTAAATAGCCAAATTTTTTTGTAATGGTAAACAGTGTTTTACCTTCGGCTTCGTCAACGCTTAATCACTCATAAATCAAATCACTCTTAATCAGTCATAAATAAAAAAATAATATATGGATAAACAAATACTGACTTCTACGCTGTGCGTAAGAAATCCTATGTTCTTTCAGTGTCTCCTTTTTTTGGCTAATTCTCACATATTTAATCTTTCCTGGTAATTTTTATTAAAAACGTTTTGTCCTGGGGTCTGATTTTTTAAAGCACATGTGTAAAAATACCACTCAAAAGTAGCTTAGAAGACAATCACAACTCTGATTAATCTTGTGAACTAGTCAATACTTTGAATAGAGCTGTAGTTTAAGAGATATAAGCTGATTTATACTACTTTCGAGTGATGTGCTTCGGTATCCTGGGCCGTCTTAGGTCATAATTGTTTCTCTTTCAGATCTACTACGTATGTATGGGCAAATCCGTGAAATGCAGAAAAATGTTATGTTCTTTTAGTAAATAAGCTAATAATTTGATACCTACATAATTATGATCCAGTTTTATAATTTTGTATAAATTGGTGTACCTAGGTGAACATTTAATGGTAAACAATGGCATAGTATTACAAATACAAACAGTGAAACGTAAGTAGTTTACATTTTTTTGTCTAAAAGTTTTTTATAATCAGTTTCATTCAACTATCGTATTATATCAAAGACCATAAACTAACTACACTTTTTTGCCCTGCCCATTTTAAAAAGAATTAGTTGGTTGCACCAGCTCTATGCGCATACGCTTCCCGCGCTGACGCACTCGAAGCAATAAGATTAGCAAGTGACGTCCAGATCCCGGTGACTTTACTGCGGTTAAATTTAACCGCGGCGCCATGCTGAGACGTTACATCATGTCGTAAACGACACAAGTATTTTTATTAGGTTAGCTCTCGCCTGCAACTCGTGTAAAGTTCAGAGTAGACCTGTGGGAACTACATTATTTTTTGTGATGACTATTTGGATACTATATGTATTACAAAGATGTACCCTCTCATTCATATAAACGGTCTGTAGGCTTCTGCTAACTTAGCAATAGTTTGTCCTTATCTGTCACTTTGAGACTTACATTTCACAGATAAGGACAAACGATTATTAAATTAGCAGAAGCCTATAGAGCGTTGATGAATAAGGGGGGTATAGTTTATGTCGATGTAGGGGATAATCTCTGCATCTACTGAACCGATTAAGAAAATTCTTTTACCTATACAAAGCCACATTATTTGTGAGTATAAGCTATGTTTAATTCTGCGCGGACGAAGTCGCGGACAAAAGTCTTTTATACAGGGTGATGCGGTTCGTTTTTGGATCCGTCCGGGGGGGAAAAGCAGTGCTTGGCCCGGTGCACCCTGGGCATCGATTAATGATTTCCTGGCGGTCTCCGAGGGATATCATTACCCGTTGGCTAAGAGCCCGACAGGGGGTAGGGGGTCTTTGGATCGTGTTCTACCTACCGTACAACGTTGCCGACATTTTGTCACAAGATTTTGGAATATATTTTTAATATTTTGACACTGGCGAAATCATCGCAACTATCGATGGAGCCATATTATCCTAAAAATAGATAGATAGAATGTTTCACTCACAGTGTACCTACTATAGTGCAACGTTCATTATTATTATTTGATTTGTACGAGTCCAACTCGCACTTGACGGCTTCGTACACGGCTGTAACTGTATGAGAGTACCCGAAGCCAAACAAATACAAAATGAAAACCCCAAGGAATAGGCATTTTTAAATACTCCGACATACAAATGAACGGCAAT
The DNA here is from genome assembly GCA_949127965.1 of Pandemis corylana. Lineage (NCBI taxonomy): Eukaryota > Metazoa > Arthropoda > Insecta > Lepidoptera > Tortricidae > Pandemis > Pandemis corylana. The sequence continues at coordinate 4,906,906 of OX421866.1, read as the reverse complement.
CACGTCCCCTTATTTACCAATTAAGAGTTTTTTGTTAACGCTGCGGTGGTAGGGGTTCGAGTCCCGGCTGGGGGACATTTTTTTAAAGAAATACCTATAATTAATAAGTACCAAACACTTGAGACAGAAAATTGGGAGGACTAATGACAAAGTTTGGGGTGAGAATGATAAAGCTATTTAGTTTAGTGAAACCTTGCATACATTAAAACGCGTATTTTTGACCCACATGAAAAAAAACATACATACATACATACATCACGTTTTTATCCCTTACGGGGTAGACAGAGCTCAAGGTAAGAAGACCCAAAGACCACGTTTAGCATGATTGTGGGCGTATGGATGGAAAGGGGAATCAAAATAGTGACGGGTTGCTAGCCACATCGCCTATAACATGATTCCTAAGATTTTGTCGCATTCCCTCGATGGAATTTTACCATCAGCGCGGGAAGAGAAGCAACTGGTACTTTCTATGTTTTTTCTTTGTAAGGGGTCTTTACTTTGTGTCTATGTGTATGTAAAATTGTCGTTACGTTCTTAGACCGCAGTGAAGATTCAGTTAGCATTGTTAGATAATTCTAGAGCCACGCTCATACATTCATTATTTTTATTACATACGCGGCCCCCGATTTTGTCAAATATTCTCATTAAGTGCATGACCAATGAGGGTCCTTGTTATGCGAGGGTAGATATTATTTTTAATCCCTTAATGGCGGCCCAGATTTCATTACGAGGGCCATGATTAAAAGGGTGGCCCGATTGATTTTTTTACATCGGGTTCATGAGAGCGCCCGTGCATTTGTTTTTTTTTTATTATTTTTAATATTGCAATTCTTAGCGCGTTTTGTATTCTGCCAAATGGAACCCTCTAGGCCACTGTAGAACTTTTTCACAATCAGCGTACTACACAAAGTAGTATTTGACACTGACAGAGACAATTAACAAGCCGATTACTTATTACGATATGGTTAAACAGTGAGATACGGTTCCATTTGGTTGACCTACATGTTTGATTGCCTTCAGACGCATGTTGCCAGATACGCAAAATGCCAGCAAAAAAAACTGTCAAAATTAGTGCAAATGTGCACGTGAAAAAGAAAAAAACCAGCATTTTCGTACCATGAAGGTAGGATTTATTCAGTAAAGTTTGTGTGTCATGTTTGGGTGATCGATTGGTGTGGTAACACCTCAGCGTAATGCTGAGCCAGCGACCGTTGCACTTTTGCGAAGACACACACAACGCTGATGATCTATTTTCATGTCTGTGTTTATTTTTCCTGTTTATTTTCTATAAATGTGTGTATATTCTCTTATATTTGTGTGTCTTGCGGAAAGGAATACATGTCTTGTTTCTTTCTTTCTTTCTTTATGGAAATTTGCGTTACAGTGTTCTGGCAATTTGCGTATTCATAGTTTGCGTATCTGGGCAACATGCGTTTGAAGGATCATTCATTACCACTATTTTTTTTAATACGTACCTACTAATCTACTTACAAAAACAACTTTATTTTCCAAGGCTGCCTGGAGCTCTTTTACGGTTTTTTTTAAACTAGCACCGCTTTAGGAAAGATGAATGCGCGGCAAGAAACCTGGCAGAAAGAACTTTTTAAAAACAAAATACAAAACACAATTATATTCATTCGCTTAAGTGGTCCCTCACTTTCATTTCATTTATTTGAACGCATCCATTCTAATTAATGATATTTTATTTAAAAATAAACTTAAGTCTCCATAGATTTTATCAAAATTACCACCACTTGAGATAGAAGACGCCAATATTCGATGCCTCGCCCTATAATTCACATATTGCGTGACAATCCATACTACACACAACGACCAAGCAAACATGACCTTCTTCCCCTCCCGCTTTTACCCATAACACGTTATAAAGTAAAGGTGGTGGGAGGGGCGGGGTAGGTCTAAGTTAAGTGAGTTTGGGGGCCGTAATAATAGATCTGTGATGATAGGCCGTGTTCGATGGAGTTTGATAAGCAGCTGATTTTAACACGGAAAATGGTTGTTTGTTTGTTTACTTTGGAATAGTTTGTTGTGAAGCAAACATGAGAATATAAAAACACGATTTCATACATTTTATGAGCTACTAGCTGTTTCACGCGACTTCGTCTGCGGAGATTACGTTATCGCCACCGGCGGCCATCATTCAATATTCCGTGTCCGTTTAACAATAGTATATCTCGCGCGCGACACATCTCCCGCGAGCACTCATGCTAGCCGTGCTGTGTCTCAAACTACATATCTCCATACAAAATTTTATCATGATCGGTAGAGTAGTTTAAGCGTGAAAGCGTAACAACCAAACAGACACATTCGCACTTCTAATATTAGTCAGGATTAGGATGGTTTTCTTGCTCTTCTTTATGACGCACTGTGTGCCCGAGGGGTTACTCCGAAATATGTTTTTTGAAGTTCTTATTACCTATACCATCCCTCTTAGGGTGACACCACACCAATCGATCGATGGTAGAATGGAACAGTCGACGTCGATCGATAGTTTCTACTAGACCTATCCATCGATGGCATCGTCGATAGTAGAATGGAACAGTCGACGTCGATCGATAGTTTCTACTAGACCTATCCATCGATGGCATCGTCGATAGTAGAATGGAACAGTCGACGTCGATCGATAGTTTCTACTAGACCTATCCATCGATGGCATCGTCGATAGTAGAATGGAACAGTCGACGTCGATCGATAGTTTCTACTAGACCTATCCATCGATGGCATCGTCGATAGTAGAATGGAACAGTCGACGTCGATCGATAGTTTCTACTAGACCTATTGATCGATGGCATTTTCGATAGTAGAATGGAACAGTCGACGTCGATCGATAGTTTCTACTAGACCTATTGATCGATGGCATTTTCGATAGTAGAATGGAACAGTCGACGTCGATCGATAGTTTCTACTAGACCATACCAATCGATCGATGTCGATCGATGATCGATCGATTGGTGTGGTAACACCCTTATGTAATCTCAAATTAATGACTTTGTGTGAGCGGAATAGCAATAAACGAACTTTGATAATCGAATTTCGTAGTAGGTATAAGAAACTTTTGTGTTGTGAGTGAAAGAGAAGAAACAACGCCGCTGTGTAGCGTACGTCCAAGCTCATAGAAAAAAACGTTTTTATACAGGATTAGATTAAAAATTAGCGAAGGTTATATCATAGTAAATTCAAATAGTTTGTCTATGTCACAACTCACAGATCGTGTGTATCCAATACTTCTTGTAAAAACACTTGACACATGACAATGGTGCTTTACGACACGACAAACAAATTTCAGTATTTTTTATATTAACACCTAAAAATTTGTGCTAATTCCCGTGTCGGTCTTGCGTAGATATCACGAATTTTCTTCAAGAAAAACAGAACTTTATTATTTCTTGTGTAATGTACGTATTTGTATGAGTTTGTATGAAAAGCCTTTGTTCTCATACATGCTATTGTCGTCGAATTGTCGCAAAGAATGATGTGCTAGTTATCTGAAGTATGTTAAACGGTTGTCATAATAGCTTCAATGTGGAAAAGATTATGGCAATATTTGTGGTTTCTGTTACTTATATGTAAGCTTCATATAAAAATGCCACTTTAATCTGCAACGAACAAAAAATAATACTTACTTGTAAACAGGTATCTATAAAATTAAACGGCGCCACTTTTAGCGAATTGGCGCATTTTTGATGCGAAACGCTTGAATATGGCAACAATTTTGCATACTCTTAGATACACTTGGTTACTCTCTTATCGTTTAATTTTCTTACTTTCTTGATACGGAAATTACCTTCTAGTAGTTCTAAATTCATACAATCAAAAACATAGTTTTTTTTCCGTACATACGTACCGTTCTTCCTTAAACATTGTTTTTTCTTACCGGCCAGCAACTCTATTTGATCAGCCAGTTACTCCGAAACTCGAATTTTGAACTTGGAATTCTTGACTAGAATTCTGTGGAACCCAAGGATCTCGATGCCTTCCTACCGGGACGTTCGCCTTTGATTTTATTCAATCACAAATCATAGCCACCTTTTAAAAAACGAATCTTACCTAACCTAATCTACCTATAAACCTTCTTTGTAACTGGCCAGCAACATTTGAACCGACAAATGGAACACAGAGCCGTGCCGCGCCGCGCGGCGGCCGGATCGCGGTAAGTGTCAATTAGAGGTGCACCGTCAAAACGACACTGCCCGAATTGACACTGCACAAAGAATGCGCTATGTGTAGAGCTGGGAAAACGTAGAAGTGGCTTGGGATAACCCAAGAAAAACTGGCAAAACTTTACCATATCCGTGGTTCTCCATGGTATGACTGTAATTGCTATAAATGGTAAGATCCTAATAAACCGTTAAGTTTATAATGTCGGAAAAACTACCATTGACAGCGGTGAATAAAAGAGGTGAATTTTCAGAAAGAATTAGCTAACGCAAAATACAGAGATAAAATCAAATAAGTCATGAGAAGTATTTGCCTATCAGTGATCAATATTGGTAGACTAACAAAAGAACGGCATTGATCTAATTAGGTATAGACTTTTCTTTGAGTTTATTCACCATCTAAAGAAATTAAGCACAAATACAACCTCGAATGAAAAACTCTTCACAATTTCACATTTTAACCACAGTGCCGTAGAAAAATAAATATTGTTTTGTTTATACCGTGACCCTTCTATAACGTTCTCAAGCCTCAAAGCGGCATCACAAGGAAGACTGTCGCCGCCCGATGCAAAATGGTGTCTTTGTCCGTTGTTGTCCTTTTTAATTCATGACTTTTATGCGTCAAAGTGATTCACCTAAAAAAGACCCACCAACTCGCACTCACAAACACCTTCTCACTTTCACTTAAAGTTGAATTTCGTAAAGCTAATGGTAAAGCAAGTTGGCGAAGCGCGCACTAAAATGACGGAATCTTTTTATTGGGAGCGATGACAAAAACCTTCGCCATAAAAGAACTCGATTGAGACGCGAGTTCCTGAAATCGATGGATGGTTTATGCCGAACCGAACCACAGTAAAGCACACTTAGGTACTAAATACCGCAAACCGTGGTGACTTTTACTTACAGGGTGACTTTAAAAAGTATGCTTCCATGCTGGTCTGGGAGCATACATAGAAAAAACATAGAATGTACCAGTGCTTCTCTTCCTAATGAGGCTAGCAACCCATCACTATTTTGATTCTATTTTCCACCTATACGCCCACATTCTTGCTAAATGTGGCCTGTAGGTACCTGTTACCTAAGGCTCTGTCTACCCCGAAAGGGATAAAGACGTGATTTGTGTATGTATGTATGTGTATGTATCAAAATCCGTTGCGTAGTTTTAAAGATCTAAGCATAGGGACAGACACACCGGAAAGCGACTTTGTTCTATACTATGTAGTGATGGTACCAAAGTATAGTTAAACATGCATCACTTGCCTTCATGGTTTAAAACAATATTTTAATCTAAATGTAAACTGGAAATTGTTATTAACGTAACATTTAATTGAATCTTCAAACTTAAGGTCGTATAATAATAGAACACAATCCGAATGCGTTTTCTACTGATTTATAGCGTAAAACAGAGGTCATTAATTTCGCCTTATTCCATTAAAATCTTAACAACGTAATAATCTTTTAGATAACAACTTTAATGTTTTAATTCAACCAGCAGCCATTATTTAAGAATCTAACAAGAGTCGCTTCCGTTAAAATTGTAAAAACATGAGAACTCTAATTAAAATGTCCAGTTACATTATAAAAATGCTACGTACACCCAAACAACTTGTTAAGACATTTTAAACCCTAAAGCGTTAAAAGTTAAAAATCTAAAAATCAAATCATCAAATCCACGAAATCACAAAGTTACTTTTGCGCCTCCGAAAACTCCGGTCTACTTCGTTTCCTTCGACTCGCAGCTTAAGTTAGAACTTGGTACGTTTAGGCAATTTCAAAAGTATCTTTGTTTTATATTAGTAGGGCTTGAGAAATGACGTCGCGTTATCAATGTGTTAACAGCTTAGAATAGATCGTAAATTCAACAAAACGGCCTGTTGCTTAATTAGTTATGTTGAAATTCACGTGTTGTTGAGATCTATTGTTTGTTTTTTAATTTCGGTTATTAATCTGGTCGAGTCAATTTAAAATAACTATTGTTTCTCGATGAACACAAAGGGCTATGCAATTTTTTGGTTACCATGATTTTCTTTGTTCTTAAAAAGAATAAAGTTCAGCAAAAAGGAGTCCCTTTTAGGGAAAAGTTCGCCTTTATACATTTGTTTTGTCCTGTACCTAATAATAATTTTTATGTGTTTTATAGGTATGTATATGAAGGTATTTTCTTAAATTCGCACCGACACCACTGTCAATTGTTTAGGTCACGGTTATTTAAAGTGGGCGACAGACGGGCGAGTAAGTTTGCGTACTTGTGGCTCGACGCCTTTACTCGCCTGTGTGTCAGTCTAAGTACGCGAACTTACAGCCTCCCTGTTCTTGAAAGGGCCGGCAACGCACTTGTGATTCCCCAAATCTTGTAGATGTCCCTGGGCGATGGTAATTACTTTCCATCAGGTGACCCGTATGCTCGTTTTCCCCCTCTTATATAAAAAAAAAAACTTACTCTCCCGTCTGTCACTTAAAAGCTGTGCAAATCTAACGATAGTAACGATAGTCTACTTTGAAGAAATTACGCAAAGCATTAAAGGTGACAGGAATGATGTACTAATTGGACGTTCGAATATTCGTACACGTCCCAAGAGAAGTGATTATACGAGTACTAGGGTCTATTCTATTACGTCAGTGGAATAATAAAATCGTATATTGAAATTGAGTTTGAGTTTGCAAGAAGCCCAAATTTAAAAATAGAACACTATCGGCAAAAAGACGCCGTCTACAAGACTTCAATCTTTTTTTCAAAAGCCGGCTCAATTTTTTCCAAGCGGCCTAGTACTTATGCCAACACGTTAAATCGTTCTTAAGGCGGCACCACACCGTTCCAGCAAACACTGTCGGTTTCGGGACACTATTAGCGGGCCGCTAAAGCTACCGGAGTTCGCTGCGTCAATGTTTGCGCGCGCAGTGGACACAGCGACTTAGGACCCCGGTGGGAATGGGCCCTTTTTGCAACGCCATTAATATTAGTCATTGAGGCTGTTAAGTTTTTTTCTATTTTGTAATGGATTCTTGGGTGATATTCACACTGATTGTTGTAACTCCTTATCAATGAACGCACGTTAACCCAACATTCGGTCGTCCATTTTATATTTTCTATCCCTTTTACGATTGTTTTCGTCAGCCACAAAAGTTTGCTGCTAGTTTATCAGTGTAAGTTAGGTACCTAAGTACATTAAAACAATATTAAATTTTATCCCGTTTAAAATGTCATATCTTCATCATAATATCAACGAAATTCTGAGCATAGGTTTTCTTCAAGAATCTCAATGATCGGTTTTCTGTTATAGTTTTAGTTTTAGTAGTATAATTTACATGTTATTTTGTAATAAAAATCCCGTAAAGATACCATGTATCGTAATATATTCACTATTGAGTATCACATAGATTAAACTCCTTTTACGGCTTCTGAATTCGAAAACCCTCCAAAAACATTAAAAAATAGAGTGTCCATGATCTGTTTGAACTTCGATAAATGCATAGACTCGACATGATGGCACGGCCAAATGTCATTAGAGCCTTAGAACAAATAGAACTGGAACGCATCCTTACCTGTGACCAAGCGCCGCGCTGCGGAGGTTCATGGTACTAATCACTTGCACACACAACACTCGCCTAAAGAAGCCGCCTCGTGTGTGCACCCCTTAAAGACATAACATGTTAAATCGCCGAAGAAGTCACTCTAATATGCACTTAAAACCGTTACAGTAAACCACAATTTAAAATTAGCTCATAGTCGGAGTTGTGTTCTTTTGCTTCGTAAACAACGACCGAATTCACATTCAAAAACGTTGTATCTCCCGCGCTTGCCGCTTGACATGTAACCTTTTTAATTTTTGTTTTTTTTAGCGCGACTAATGTATCCTTTATGTATGCAGCCAGTCCTGGGACCACCGACGGATGTTTACTAAGGCTTTTACAGATATTCAGTAATAACAATATGCTCATAATGTTAGGACATAAAAAGGTAATGCTGGCCATCAAGGCGTACCTATGTTTACGGCCGTTAACGCGTTTAAAATCAATGTGGTTTGGTTTGAGGACCACCTACCGTTTGTTGGACACTTTTAGCACCACGTTTCGCCACGAAAGCGTTTTTAATATACGATAGAGCGCTTCTACTTTTTCATGATTTATGGTCCGTCTTCCTCATTACATTAGCTTTTTTCCGTTATTAATTAGTATGACTGTGAACTAAAGGATCGTTTTTTATGATAATTCAAAATGGCGGACATTATGAGGGCCTAGCGTTGTCATTTGTATCAGTATTTCCAGATAGATGCAACCTAGGACTCCTCAAGGCCAGAGAGAGAGAGGCTATTACTGAACCAGTGAGCTACACCGTCGTTTTCATCTGCACTTTCTGATGTGATTGGGATCAATAACTGGTCAGTTCTAACTAAAAAAAAAGACATAAGTGTATCAAATCTTCCAAATGTTTTAGTGGTTAAAAACAGTAAACTTTACTATACACAAATCACGTCTTTATCCCTTACTGGGTAGACAGAGCCTAAGGGGATAAGACCTACAGGCCAAGTTTAGCAGGATTACCTATGGGCGTATAGATGGAAAATGGAATCAAAATAGTGATGGTTTGCTAGCCGCATCGCCTATAAAATGATTCCTATGATTTTTGCCCATTCTTTCGATGGGGACCATCTGCGCGGGAAGAGAAGCAACTGGAACATTCTATGTTTTTTCTTTGCTCTCAGACCAGCATGGAAGAACTAATGACTAATTATTAATTATTCCATATTTTTTCTTCCACGCCGGTCTGAGAGTAAAGAAAAAACAGAATGTACCGGTTGCTTCTCTTCCTGTTCCGGGTAAGAGTTCATCTAGGGAATGGGCAAAAATGTAAGGAATCATGTTATAGGCGATGTGACTAGCAACCCGTCACTATTTTGATTCCCCTTTCCACCTATACGCTCACAATCATGCTAAACGTGGCCTTTCTTGTTACCTTAGACTCTGTCTACCCCGTAAGGGATAAAGACGTGATTTATTACTAATATTATAAAAAAGTAAAGTTTTTGAGTTTGTGAGATTGTAGAGTTTAATCTGGGTCATCGGAACCGATTTGGAAAATTCTTTTGCCAATAGAAAGTCACGTTAGCTGTGAGTGTCACAGGCTATCTTTGATTCTGCACGGACGCAGTCGCGGGCAACAGCTAGTGTATGTTTTCATTGTAAACAATTAAAGATTGCCTGCCGCCTCAAATTAAACAGAAATCAGTCTAAAGGGTTACAAATGATGGCATCGGCCACCCCTTTGCTTTGGCAACGTCACCCTCGATTTGCAAAACAAATTAGCTGGTGCCTTGACGACGGAAGCTATACAAGTCCATACATATAGCCCATATAACTCATACATGTAGCTAAAGTTATGATTGTATAATAATTAAAAACCCCTCTGCAAAAAACCTGGACCTTGCATTGGGGTAAATTCTAAATTGGGGGATTTTCAAAAATCGTGGATATCCACTAAATCCCATAATCTGATTCTTTTAGTGGATATCCACGAGTTTCAAAATTCCCCTAATTTCGAATTTACCCCAATGCACTTACTTTTGTTTTATTTAGATTTTTAGGAAAATACTCATTTTGACAAAAAAAAACAAACTTCAAATGACTTTCTCCTTTACTACCTAAGTAAAAGTAAAAAACAAAATAAAAAAATATATCGAGTACAGCCTCCTCTGGTTTAAAATAACTGCTAATGACCCAAAAAGTTTTGGGTGCACGGTTTTTAGTTCTAGAACTAAAATTCGATTCAAAAAGCAGACATTTTTTTTTAATAGTAGGTAGGTACGTCAAGGAAGGCAAACGAGTAGGTAGGACATCCAATGGTAATAGACCGTCGTCCATGGACACCCGACATACTCAGGATTGCAGATGTGTTGCCGGCCTTGATGCTTGATGACTACGAAAGAATACCTCTTTTGTCTGTATTTTCACCGCTTAGGCATCAATTACATCATTTAGACAGAGTTGAGTGAATAAAGATCCCAGGGTATAACATGAGATGTCTACTGTGACACTCCCCACAGTTGAATATAATACTTTACTATCTCCGCGATATAGAGAAGTCAAGTCGTGGTGAACAGGTACAAGAGGTTTGAATTTTAACGGTCAAAATATTTTATGCCCGTCGTAGTTAGTAATTTAATTACCAGGGATCGGACAAATTTGCGTCATTGCTCGCAATAAAGTGGACATGACTCAAAAATTAATCAAATAATTAATCATTTAGGTAATTAATTTCTCGAAATAAAATTTGAACTCCCGGAGATAAAAATTTACACATGCATAAAATTATTAGCAAAATGTTAATTAAAGTGGCAGTTGTTAAGTTTGCCCCATTAACATCAGTGGAGTGCGAGCGGAGTTTTTCAGCACTTAAGTATATTTTTGATGTAAAAAAAAATAGACTTGACTGCAGAAAATTTGGACAAATACTGATTATTTTCTTTAATAAATCTATACTTTAACAAACTTTTGTATTTATTGACTAGGAATTAAAATGTAAGTCAAGTAAGAAATTAATTAAATGATTACATATTTGATTAATTTTGGAGTCATGTCCACATTATTGCGAGCAATGACGCAAATTTGTCCGATCTCTGTTAATTACACAATACAACACTAATTTAAAAAAATTTGACGATAAAATTAAAGTAACTCAGTCTCTTGATATCGACAATACCGTCTTTTTAAACTTGCATCACTTTTAGCCCCATAACCTTTCGCCTGCCGCTCATTAGTCGCTGCACACATGCATCGCTTACACACATACATAATTCACACAAGTGCAACCCTCCCTAACGAGGTATCCATTAATGCCGGTACAAATTGCTGACAGATTATCACATTACCCATTAGACCTGGGCAGAACCTAAATGTACTAGAAGTTATACCTTGGTATGCTGACATAGGTTAACCTATATTATAGTTAAGTAATATATAGAGTGCGATTTAGGTTTCGGGATTCATGTATCAAGCCCATAAGAGTGAGTGAGATAGCAAGATAAACCCAAATTCTAAGAGCTCTCGGACGGAAGTAAATGCTTTATTGTACAAATATAATACACAAAAAATAAAAATAGCATTAATATAATGCACAAAGGCGAATTTATCCCTATAAGAGATCTCTACCGGTTAACCTTTGAGGAGCATTTAACGAGGGACCGACAAAGTGTGAGTTTAAAATTCCAGATAGTGAAAGCCACAATAGAGCGTGCATAATAATATCTAAGTACAATAAACAAAACATAAAATAAACTACTAACTATCATTACACATATGCATACATACAAAAGGTACCTGTTACCTTAGGCTCTGTCTAATCCGTAGGGGATAAAGACGTGATTTGTGTATGTATGTATACAAACAAAATACAATAAGAGCACACATATCTAAGGAGATGGTGTGAGCCATATCTTCCTCAAGCCTTCCTTGAACGACGCCACGGAGGCTGACTGCCTAGTGACTAACTAGTGGATTAGGTAGGTACTCAAATAAAATACACCACCAGAAAAAAAGAGAAATACTGACGAGAAATTTTTAAAATATTGATGTAGCTGAACGATGATCTAATACAAATCAAGTTTATTGTCTATTATGTGGATACATTTCTTACAAAATACCCAAATATATAACAAAAATCGTATCACATTTTTATTTCCTACATAAAAAATAGACTCGCCCAAGCCCTTACCCCTTTCAACATTATACAGCAGATATATCTCTGTTATATGACTACAGCCAAAACAGGAAGCGGGCGTCTCAGCAAAATTTCGGATGACTAAATACGAATCCTTGCTCAAATAATAAGGGTTGCGACCCCCGATTCTATGCAAACATCTCAATTACCACAGTTATTAATTCAGGAGGGTGGTTGTTAATCAACCCTGATTCTGGAGGTAAATATGTCTGCTCGTCATTGAAATTAATCTTTACATAAGCTATGATATTGGATTTTATGCGGTTTCATAAATAAATAAGCGCTAGGACTCCAAATGATCTAGTAAACTTAGTTGCTACGCGCGGTCCAGGTTTTTGCTTCATAAATGTAACGTGTACCTACATAAATGTAAAGGAACAATTCACACAAATTGACCTAGTCCCAAAAAGCGCTTAGTAAGACTTGTATTATGGGTAGGTACTAGACAACGATATACATACTTATATAGAGAAATACATACTTAAATAAATAGAAACATCCATAACTCAGGAACAAATATTCGTGCTCATCACACAAACAGGATTCGAACCCGGGACGCTTGCTTCGCAGGCAGAGTCATTACCAAGCCAACCACGTCGTTATATTGTATGTATAACTCTTAATTGTACAAAAACACGATTACTAAACCAACTAACATACACAAATCACAACTTTATCCCTTCCGAGGTAGACAGAGCCTAAGGTAACAAGACCTACAGGCCAAGTTTAGCGAGATTGGGGGCGTATCGGTGGAAAATGGAATCAAAATTGCGATAGGTTGCTAGCCGCATCGCCTATAACATGATTCCTGTGATTTTCGCTCATTCCCTCGATTCCAGCGCGGGAAGAAAAGCATCTGACATATTTTATGTTTTTTCTTTGCTCTCAAACCAGCAACGAAGTTATACAAAATAATTATGCTTTACGTTTGTAAACTATGCACTTAAGAATAAGGTGATTTAATGAATTACCAAGTTGTCACAGACACCAGAATAAGCTTGTTTTGTTCCTAGCTTGAATTGCAGGCCAGCTGCCTGAGAACTTGTTTGAGCTTTATGCTGGAGCCTGGCCGGTGGGTTTTGAAAAGTCTCGATTGGTTTGGTGCCTGTCAAATCGAATCAGAACTGGTGTTAGAATTGTAACATCTTCTCGACTGATGCTGTAGCCTTCAACCTAATATTTTGAAAATTTTAGTACCTATCCAATTTGTAAGCCCATACCATAAAAACAGTTACAATTTTTATAGAGACAAAGATGTCTTTATTTCATACAGTCACTGCAAAATTGTTGTAAGTGCTTCCAAGGACAAATAAAAAAGTACCTAACTGACTCTACTGATATAAGGAAAGAAAGAAAGAAAGAAGACATTTATTCCTTTTTGCAAGACACAGAAATGTAAGCGAATATACATACATTTATAGAAAATAAACAAGAAAAATAAACAAAGACATGAAAAATAGATCATCATAATATTACTTGAGAGCCCATAACAGAAGAACTGCGTTCCGAGCTTGTGAGATTTGGCATGTATTTACCTTGTATATTTTTGGTAGGAGACTAAGCAACTATTATAACACCAAAACAGCCAAATTCTAAAGAACAGCTTATCACGCTTAACGCATGTCGTTTCACACGGCACCCTATCAGTCATCAAACTGCAGGCAGTTTAGGTCTTATCATGTCTGGAATGAGTTTTAGCTAATTCTAAGGCTTTTGGCTAGATGGTATCCTCATTCGCTAATAGCGACTTTAATAGATGCATAGACTATAATTATCACATCAAGCAAATACAAATTTAGAAGCATACTTAACGATTCTCAAAAGCCAATTTCAGAAATCACATTTTGTGGAAATACCGTTTGAAAATGGTTAAAAAATCAAATTGTGTTTCTTAAGTCCGATTCAATGCAAATAATTCAATCGCTGTAAATAATAAGTTTAATTACAAATATGTCGTCATCGTAACTAGTGATGTCATCTATGTAGAATAGTAGAGTTAGCAATTCAGACCATGCCACTGGTACTACCTACTTAATGCCAGATAATATATGAACAGCATCAATTACTAAAGGATAAGAAGGTGTTATACAAAACTTATTTGATTGTATAAAAATCCTCCGTTTTAATAAACGTCATACTAAAATACATACTCGAAGTACTTTACAAACAACTCGAAGTCTGTCATTTCATACCGTATTATTAGTCTTTCAACCCCTTGGGATAGGAAAAAAAATGAATACACCCACTTTTAATTCAGCCTTTGACAGTTGACATAAAGGGGCATTATAGGGTTAACAAAGGGCTGCGACAGCCGAAGGGTTAATTGCTATGGGTGGGTATGTAAAGATGGCGGGTTGGAGAGGTACGCTCGAGGAAAAAAATGTTTTGTCGGGTCGGTAAATACGGGTACATTATTGTTGCTTTAGCCGGGATTTGACAAACCGTATTTTTTTAGTTCTTGTTCTGTATGTGTGTAAGTTGCCTTCAAAATTTTTAGGTCCAATTTAACTCACTTCTAGTACTGTGTACTGTAAGTTTTCGGTCAGCAAGTACGCCGCGATCGCGTATTTCCTAAATTGTTAAATACTTTAAGAACTGTTTGTTACCATTTCGTTCCGCTAGTGGCGCTGCTAATTTGGCAGTAGTAATTGAAACGTTAATATCAAAAACTTAGACGAAAGGCTTAGAACCTATATAGTGTAACTACTCTCTCAAACAAGCGTATCGAACACGTTTAACGTCTCAAATTACTTTCGAAATATTGGCAGCGCCACTAGCGGATCGATATGGTAACAAACTGTTCTCACAGTATTTTGACGTTTAATTCAAACGCGTACGAGGCGTAGCTTGTGACCGTAAACTTACACTAAGCCCACGGATCTCAAAGTAAACTCATTGGCAAAGTTGGGCGTTATCTAGATAATTTTTTATCTAGATAATTATTTCAAATAAAATCATTTCAAATAAATTTATTTGAAGATAAATTTAATCACAAATAGTGCGTTGACAACTTTTTTATTTAGATAAATTATCTAGATGAAGATAACCGACCTCGTTTGTTATTTAATTAAGCTTATAATAATAACAGTATACAGAATGTCACGTCGGGTCAAACCGTCACACTGACCTGACATTCATCTTTTATTTTTCTTTTTTTTCTTTTTTTTTCTTTTATTTTATCTTTTATCGCTACCACCAGTTTATCTAGATAAAAATGAAACTGATCTAGATAAATTCAAAATAACAAATGACAGATAATTTGGTTACTTCAAATAAAAGATGATTTAGTCATCTTCCCGGTTTTTCGTAAATATATATTTCTTGCCCAACTGTGCTCATTGGAGATATTAGTTGCGACAATAGTACATTACATGAGTGGTGTAATAAAGAATGCCTCAGATCGGAGGAGCTTGGCGCACGAGCCAAAGGCGTCTTTCCCCGGCCAAGAAGTGGAAATTCCCGCTCGCGATGCGGGCGGTAAATTATTACTTACGGCCCGGGGCGACGACAAACACAAAACCAAGGGTTAGGATAAAAATGTGACACTTAACATCAAGCCGCCTAGCGTGAATATCCCCATAGCGTGCCAGCGGAAGCCTTCAAACTCCAAACTACCATACATTACAAAGGCAATTCGGGCCACAATAAAGTAATTTAGCGCGACAAAGCGACGCGACGACAACGCGGCGACATTGATTAATTGGCGGCCGTGTCGCGATGTCGCCGAACGTGTGAACCGCGCCTTATGACGGCGACGCGCTGGCAACTAGTTGTTTCGTGTTGCTTTACGCTGTGTTCGGTTTTGAGACACGTGGCGTAAACAAAAAGTACCTGTTAGGTAATTTTTATTGTGAATTTTAAGTGTCAAGCGCACCTAACATGTGACAAATAAAATGTACCTACTAGCCACTATGATGTTTTTACGTGCATTTATTTTTCTTAAAAATAACATTGGAATTAAAATGAGTGCATACAGTAGAAGAAAATCATAGCTCTAATCATATTGTCAACTAATCAAAACACTTATTTGCGCTACGGTTTTGCAGTAGGTTACATTGATTTTCACCTCTTTCGAATCCTATTCTTGAGTGATGCGATTTTTATAATCGATTCCCGTTAAGTTTTAAAAATTAAACAATTGATTTACGCAATTTTTGTAAAACACTAAAGTAATGACATTTATTTTCAAATTTCAAAGCATTAAATGGTTATGTAATTTATAGATACGTAAATATGACACCAGCTTGTTAATATTCATATGTCACTACAACACTGCAGTAAAATATGAGACAGCGTTTATAAAATTGTCGCTGCAGAAATAAAAAATAAACTCATAAAAAACTCTTCAATTAAAGCAGCAAACCGTTGATCAAACTTTCAGCACTCGCAAATTCCTCGCATAAATTGTTAAAAACATTTTGCCGCCTGATTTACGACACATTAACCGTTAAATAAGTGTCATCACGCGTCGCCCGCGGGCGCCACCTGTCGTCTGTCGCAACACAATTATGCAAATTTCCGTTAAATTGCACGTAATTGTTGCCAACCGTTAATTTTCTCGGCCGGCGACGCGTGTGTACTGGCCTTTATTCCGAAATTCGATTTTCGAACTTCGTTCCGTGCCGTTCCGCTGACACTAATAGTCATTAATTGAGAGTGAGAGAGATGGTGCGATACGAACTTTGAAAATCGAATTTTTGAGTATCCCCCCCTTCCCCACCCCAAGTACGAGATCGGCTCAGAGCATAATATTATGTGGTTTAAAAGTGCTTGCTTTGCTTTGCTTCTCTTCCCGCGCAGATGGTAAAAGCCCATCGAGGGAATGGGCGAAAAAGATTTTCGCCCATTCCCTCGATGGGCTTTTACATCTTAGGAATATCTTCTATATCAGGAATCATATCTTAGGAATATTAGGGATGCGACAAGCAACCCATCATTTTTTTATTCCCCTTTCCACCTATACACAATCATGCTAAACGTGGCCTTTAGGTCTAGTTACCTTAGGCTCTGTATACCCCGTAAGGGATCAAGACTTGATTTATTTAGGTATGTATGTAAAGTGCAAATATTTAGATAACCATTTGTCATTTTTTGTTTCATTTTTGTCATAAATTATTTATCGATTATTGTGTGATAACTTACACCCTTACCTATTCATAAACACTCTATTCTATTCTCCCTTAATGGCGGCATTGCATAAACACTCTATAGGCCTCTGCTAACTTAGCAATCGTTTGTCCTTATCTGTCACTTTGACATTTACCTTTCACAGATAAGGACAAACGATTGCTAGCAGAGGCCTATAGAGGGTTTATATGAATAAGGAGGTTAGTCTTGTTCGAGCTATGCTTATATAATTTAGGTTAGGTAGCTGAAACAGATTCCATAGTTAGGTAGTACCTATAGGTAGTACCTATAGGTAGTAAGTTAAGTTCGCCTTTGTGCTGCTTTCTGTTCATTTGTGTTATCGTTTTAATTTTGTGTGCAATAAAATGTTTACATACATACAATAAGTACATACACATCATTAAATAAACTTCCGACAACAAATGTCGCAAAGCAATTTATTTGGGCGCGTGCGTGATCGTAATTCGAAAATTACGACAAAATTATCGACATCAATTCGTAAAACTCTGTAATATCACAAATTATCGAGCGTAATTCGTATTGATGCGGTTACCGATTCACAATTAGTGGTCGAAATATGTTACGAAAGCCATTTGGCGAAGTTATCACTGTCAGATACGACGTTTTTACTTTTAATTTAGTTGTTTTTGTTGCGATGTAGCGTAGTGAAAATGTCGTAAGTGACGGCGACAAAGCGGACGATTGTATCCGACATTAAGTCGTAACTCTAATAACGAGTGCGTTCCAATAGAGATCTTAATTCAAGACAGTTAAGTTAAATATTTGTGGAGCAGTTGTTTTGTTTTACGTCTCTTTAA
Organism: Pandemis corylana; assembly: GCA_949127965.1. NCBI lineage: Eukaryota > Metazoa > Arthropoda > Insecta > Lepidoptera > Tortricidae > Pandemis > Pandemis corylana. The sequence continues at coordinate 4,889,072 of OX421866.1, read as the reverse complement.
AAATGAAACGTCATTTGCTGATCTGCGGTCGCGGGCGCATGTAGTGATGCAAAATGTCGCCTGGATAATGTAATAATTATAGTTATTTGCTATTTAAACTAAAATATGTTTGCATTCACGAAAAAGTATATAAAAATTTAGAAAACTCCCACGCAAAAATTACACTATTAAAAGTAAAACTAAAAAATCATTCAATTTTATGTCAAAAAAGACTAAGGTACATCATTTTAGAAAAGAGCTGATACTCTTCAAAAAGCTGGGCCGATTTTTACCAAACGTGGCTAACAACTACCACAAGGAAAGTGGAAAGTGGTTTTCGAATGAAAAAAACCACATCCGAATCGGTCCATCCGTTTGAGAGCGACGATGGCACAGATACACACACACAGAGAGACATTGACGTCAAACCTAATATAACACCCTTCTTTTTGAGTCGGGGGTAAAAAATAATGCAGTCTGTCAAGTGGTAGCATTCGAATAGGTAGAGTCAACATGAAATTAATAGCAGTGTGTATGTTTTCGGTATCTCATCTAGTTGATCTAGTCTGCTTGATCGATCTATGATTCATTTTAAATCAATGCAGCTTCTAAATAATTAAATACTAAACATTCGTTCGAGATTATTTCTTTATTAAACCATGTCCAAACAAAATCCGGCCAAATGAAATTCCCTGGCGCAGGCATGCTGTCCACTTGATTGCGTCTCCAAACAACCCGAGCATCGTGTGCGCCCGCCCTTATCTGCGGGGTCGAAGGGTTGCCAGATCACGGAACTATATTGACTGGAAATAAATGTATATTGGTGAGAGATACTAAAACAAGGTTTAAAATTTAAAAATAAAACGATAATCATCTCTTACAATTGTGTTTTGCAAAAAGGAATAAATGTTTTCTTTCTTTCTTTCTTTCTTATTTTCGTATTCAGCCATTAAACGATGGTTCGATTAGTTTAATTCAAGATTCGTCGTCGTCAAAATTTAAAAAATACAATAGGTACATTTAAATGTCAAATATAAGTATGTAATTGCAGGTGTCCCTGGGCGACGGTGATTGCTTTCCATCAGGTGACCCGTCTGCTCGTTTTCCCCCTCTTATATATAAAAAAAAAACAAAAGGATCGTCAATTGTAATAAAAAGTAAACTCATAATAATAATTGAAATTAAAATAAAAACTAAATAAAATGTCAACGTATATAATTCACAAAAAAAAATTCATGAGCACATAAAAAAGAGAAGAAAAAAAATACAATTAAAATTCCTGTTTCAACAGCATTTGGCGACCGCAGTCAAATTGACCAACCTGTTGAAGTATTCTGACGGAGGTTACAGTGAGATTAGTTATTTTATTTAATTAGACACACATTTAAAATTAGCCATTAAATTATTTAAACGTTGCAACACTTTATAGCTATTTATATTTGTAAGATGGGAGACGTTTTTGCAAGTACAGTTTGAGGTTAGCTAGTCGAGGTCCGCGGGCCCCAAAAAATAGGGGGCCCTGGGAGCAAAGCACCGCTTAGCCCTCCAATAGCTAAGCTACTTGCTATCATCTCCAGCCTATATACGTCCCACTGCTGGGCAGAGGCCCCTTTCACAATGAAAAGAAAGAAAATACGTTTATTTGACAACAACAGCCCCAACTAAATAAACAAAACAAAAGAAAGGAAAAATAAAAAAAGGTTGCAGTTCAGCATAATGCTGCGACGGGAGATGAGATGGCTTGGGATGAGAGGGCTTGGAGCTATAGTTCCCTTCTTCACACACACCATTGAATTGCTTCGCAGATGTGTGCAGGTTTCCTCACGACGTTTGCCTTCACCGAAAATCATGGTTAATTTAAATGTAATATCGCACATAAATTTAAACTCAGAGGTTACCAGGCTACTTACCATATCTAGTTTTTTTATCTGTGTTTCAGAAGGGTTAAATTTACTCTCACGAACTTAGACGTGGGTGCCATGCAGATCATTTCAAAAGTTGTATATGACGTACTATATTATACGGAATTTCATGACCCCCACCTTTTAACCCTCCTGTATATAGAGTAAAATTGCGGTCCGCTATTAAAGAAGAACTTGAAAGTAAAGTGGAAAGTTCTTGATCAATCTAGTAATTACTGGTTTTAAATGAAAGTCGGAATTTTACAAGCAAGCTTGTCACTTTTGCATAGACAGAGCTCAGAGGTGCCGTGTCTTGTTTTCTTAGACTTAGACCATAAAGCAATCTTCGCTTTTTAAGGTAAGTACATACATAAATATATCACGTCTTTATCCCTTACGGGGTAGACAGAGCTTAAGATAAAAAAAAACCTTTAGGCCACGTTTAGCATTATTATGGACGTTTAGGGGAATCTAAATTGGTAGGTCGCTAGCCGCATCGCCTATGAAGATACAATAAGGTACCTAAGTATTATTCTGAAAATACTTTACATACAGTTAGGCTACAACCATTTTGTAATTCGACCTAATACGTTTCATACATACATTTTTTGACACTAAATCCAGACTTATTTAGACTAGATTTTAATTCCCCTTTCCACTTCCACCTATGCCCTCAATCATTCTAAGCGTGGCCTTTGTACCTTGTTACCCTTGGGCTCTGTCTACCCCGTAAAGAATAAAGACGTGATTTGTGTATGTAGTATATTAACTAGAATAGATTTATTTTGTGATGGGCTTTAGAAAATGAAACAAGGATAGTGATAACTGGCATCACAGTTTAAGAGTACAAAAAATACCGTCGCAACATTTTAATTTTCTTTTAAGACAAAATTCAACAGTTTGTTGCCTTATCTGTGGCACTATCTTAAAAATAAAGAAGCTTCCATATTCCATGGTTACGAAACAAAGCTGCAAACAAACCATTTGCAAGCAGAAGCGACAGTACGCAACATTATCTTTTAAAACATCTAAGGTCTTGTGACCTCCATATTCCACCCTATTGTGATCATCACTATTAGAGAAGGCCAAATTTTTTTTATATAAAAAAAAACAAATTAGTTCTGACTCTATGGGTGAGCCATAGAGTCACAAATAAGCGTTGTGAATGTAACCACGCCGCGTCTTTAAAAGTAAAATCGAATTTTGAATTTTGAATTAAGCGTTCTAAAGTTCCAAATTTAAAAACAAATGAATCGCGCTCGGCTCTGTTCCTATTTAGACTCTGTGGGTCCGCACTAAGGTTCTTTTTGTGGTCATAATATCGTGTATGAAAATTACGAAGCACCGAGATGGTATCTTGACTGTTAGTGAAGACGCCGTAAATTAGTCAGATATTGAATTCAATTATTGAGTGGGCACGTTCGTTTTTATCAGATCGTGTTAAGTTTGGAAACTGTTTGGACGTGACGACACGGTGTTGCGTAATTTTTAAGTACGACGGGATTAAAATGGCGCTTTGAAAAATATAACAGAAAAAAATGTAACATTAAAAATTAAAACAAACCAGTTTAAGGTTTAGGTCTATTCCAAATTTTACGTGAATCTTGTGACCACGATTAAAAGACTGGCCGCAAATAAAAGCCAACACCCAAAAACAATTCCACATTTTAATCAACCACTGTTCCGTCAAGACGTGACGCGATCAAGATAAATATCTTTTTAAATGTAACATTTCGCGGAACATTGCGTCATGTTGAACGTATCCGTATGATGACAGTTGCCAGAACGTTTCTGAAGAAGACGACGCTTGTTTAATGAGCAAGCAAATTCTTACGAAGTGTAAATTGAACCGGTAAATTAAAAACAAAAGTACCAGTTTAGGGGCATTAACATTGGTCAACGAGATTTATTTTAAGCTTTCTTAATTGAAATGGGTACCTATTAATATATATTCACCCTCTTCGTGATAATTTGGCAGACAGGTAATTAAAAAAAATGCTACACGTTTGTTTTTCTATCCTGTAAGATCACAATTATTAATAAAAAAAACCTTTTCACGTCTTGTCCTGACCACAGATAATAAATAATGAAACGATAAAAAAAAGGTTATGCATGCGTCCATGGCTACATAAAATCAAAACCCAGTTACACATGGCAACGTTGCATCTGTCAGTTGCCCGTTCAAAAAAAGAACACGGCCGTTTGTACACATTCAGAACGGCCAGAGTTACTTGACATTCCCGCTGTTCAGTTCAGCATTTATTTATTTACTTCAAAACTTTAAAATGAATAATTATTTAAATAGATAAATTGCGTTTATGTGTAATAATACCTAGGTATATGTATAATATTCGGTGGCGTTGTAAAAGTTACTATTTTGTGTAATTATATTTTTGGCTATAAATTATTTTGAAATTAGGGTAAAAGTCAAGCCAACAACCCTATGTAGCCTACTTAAGTATTTTTATTCTCTCGATTTCCATATTTTTCTAACAGCCAGCTAACACAGTAAATTGTTTAAAACTGTTAGGTAGGTACATTCCTTTAGTTACGGTATTGTCTACTTCATGATACATGCAACCCCATCGAAATATTGGGAGGTCATCAAAGGTAATGCGATCTATATCCCGTAGAAAACGTCTGGTTTAAAGGAATGTATTAAGTACCATCCATTTTTCATCAGCTGCAATATTTGTAACTAAAGCCGACTGTACAGACCCGGATACTCTGGCGTCGCCGCAGGCAGATGACCGATGATTTACGAGGTACAGTCAGCCGCGTGCGATCCCCGCAATTACTAGACTTCTGTGTTACGGGTGTGATTGATGACGGGAACTGTACTTCCTACGGAAAGCTGGGTTATACGGTTATCGTTAACCGCCGGACTCATAGACGTTAGTTTGCATTTAAAAGGTTACCCGACAGTTAAAACGGGTTAAAAACAGTTGCTTCATTAGACTTGATAGTTCCGATATGTGACAACGTAGGTACTTCAGAAATTAGTAAACGATTTTTTACTTTATATTATTAAATTTACCGATTGTCTATACTTCTCAACTCAACATCTCTGGAAATTGTGTTTCTCCAACAATATCATTCATATTTTGAATAACAATACGAATAACTCATCTGCAGGAGCATAAAGCAAATTCAGAAGAATAAAAAAATCAATTAACACGCCATTTAAATAATAATCGAGCGCAAGACGGCATGTGTTTGTCATCGTTTTAAATCGATACGCGATTTAATAACTACACCATAAAAGGAACAAAGAAACCAATTTCATCCCATATTGTATGTCAAAAATTCGATTATGTCCGGTGTTTCGATGACAAAATAAACAAAAAACACAACGGAACGCATCCTTTCATTAAAAAAGTATAAAAAGTATAACGGGACGCTTTTCGAATTCAAAAAAGAACGTCGTTTGTTTTCCCGCGCGAACGAGGCGTGACATTCGAAATTCGGTGTTGTCAGCACAAAAAAATTGGTTTGAAAAATAGGGTAAAGCGTAGTGTGATATGAATGCGTCTAACGGGGTCTTTTGTAAGGGACGCGTGATCACGCCGTCATCGCGATGAATTAAAGACTAATGATATACTTGAACCTATTTATGATTACGTTATTGTCAATGATATTTTGGTGATTCTTTATGTTTGACAGTCACGGAATTCATCATTATTTTATAACCGTGTCAATCACCTATTAGATTCATTACTGTGGCAACCTAAAATTTGCGAAAAAGGTACAAATCATTCGAACTTTAAATTAGAAATGTCACATTGTATTACTTACTTTTTAACACTGTTTTTTTTATGTCATTCCATATTTTTCGGCCAGTTGCATCCACACAGCTGTGGGTATTTTACCGTGCAACGTCCCTATTCGAAAAAGTACTAACCTCCTTTAATATCGATTGCACAAACGCACTTTGTAAATTAGACAATTTTTGTAGTTTCACAAGAGCGTAAGGGTAGTTGAAAGTGTACTGTTTTTACGTCGTTCTGACTTTGAAAATGCTATGACGTACGCTACGCATGTTCCGCTCAGGTGGTAACGCATCTGCTTATTGTAATGGGCCATTGTTAGCTGTCATAAATGTGTGTCGATATACGGATGGTTATAGGTTATTGAATTGGATCGTTATTAATAACAATCTCTTAAAAAAAATCTTTCACTGATAATGATTTTATGTTTAGCTAAAAACCATTATTTAACTGCTAAATCCCTACTTCCCTACTAATTTAAATGCGACAGTAACTCTGTCAGCCAGTGCTTTTACCCCTTAACCGCCAGACCGATATTAATGAAATTTGGTTCAGAGATGGTTTCAGTCTCGAGATAGAACATAGGATAGTTTTTATTCCGGAAAAATCGCATAGTTCCCGCGGGATAGAGGATAAACGAATTCAGCGCTGACGGAATCGTGGGCAACCGCTAGTTAGGTATATAGGAATACAAACATAATATTTGAAACTGGGTTTAAAAATCAACCTGTCAATCTATATTAAAGTGCTAGAGCGAGAAGCAACTTGTAACGTGACCTCGCTCTAGCATTTCAGATTCCGATCTTGAATTTCTTCACGACGATACAAACAAAAACGATTCCATCAACCGTTTGCTATCAACTCTTAATGCTTTATAGCGCCTAGTGCAGTATGAAGCTCTGTACATTAATTACTTTTTAATGTTGCCATTAAATTTCAAATTAGCGCGCAGACGGGTGGCCAATGCGTTAGTTCCGGACACCGACGGCCGCAGCGCCACTGTTTAAGGATTTTGACGACTATTTAAAAAAAAATATAAATCTAAACTATGGTTTTTGTTTACTACGTGCAACAGTTACGGTCTTACGGTTACAGTGCGCAGATGAGTACCCGGCTTAACGGACACACTTGTAACTGGTAATTACAGTACCCGGTCATAAAGATTGCACTTTGGTCTTTGGAAAGAGACAATTAGCGTCACGTAAGTTAGAACGAGATAACGCTCTACAATGCCGAAATTAGCCGAGAAGAAGATGTGCAATCTTTATGGCCGGGTACTGTAACTGTAATTAATTAATATTTGTATTATGTATCTTTACAAAATGTTAACATAGTCTTTTTAAAAACGTACCTACGTATTTTAATTAGCTTTTCGTTTCACGTTTGGGCGTTTGCTTTCCTTAGGCCTTGAAGGAAGCTTTAGCTTATGTTAAAAATAGCGTTCGTTTGTTTATCTGTCACTTTGACAGTTACATACGCCAGTCATAGATAAAACATGATTCGTAACTTTTTAAATGGGGTTTAGACTTGTACTGACTAGTGTTTTCAGCTGTCACCTTCAGCTTGAGAACATACACGGATTTAAATTTCGCGCCGATTTCCAGAATGGCATTCGGAGGAACTATAAAAATAGATTCATCAAGGGAGATCGTAAAAGGTAGTGGCGGGTAGCAAATGCGTTGGTTCCACTCTGGAGTCCGTCGCCACTGACGGTCGCCGTTTCGTTTTATTGTTGTCTGCTACAACACTAAACTTCATCATCATCAAACCAGTTGGCCATCACTGGCCAGAAGTAAATAAAAAAACAACTTAGTATGGTGTTGACAGCTATTGAATCAAGTTGGTTTTATTATAATCTGTGGTAAGTAAAAGGTACAAATCTACGTAATTTAATACCTTTAAACGAGCAATTACGTTAATATATAAAATACTTACCATTACCTTTCATTTGAAAAACAGCGCCTTCTCTCATCCCTGGTGAGCAGTAGATGTTCCATGGGAGTTTGTAATTGTGTCGTACAGACACATCATTCAAACAAGCGTCATCAGGCTTAGCGACAAAAAATTCGCATAGTAACAAAAGGTCACGTGACAGTTAGTAACAGGTAGAAAAATACGGAGACTACCCACCTGCTATGGGTGGTGTAGGGGTGTAGCACGCGTCACGGAATGACGAGGATCCGGGTTCGATTCCCGGCCATAGCTTTACTTTTCGGATTTTTCTATGTGTTCTAATTTTCACTGACATTTAGAAATTTAATATATAAAATCTTGATCTCGGAAACGGCTCCAACGATTTTGATGAAATTTAGTATGCCAGGGGTTTTGGGGGCGATAGATCTAGCTTTTTTTTTACTATACGACAAGGAAGGTAAACAGGCAAGTGGCAACAACGGTAAGTGAGCACTGCAACACCAGATGCATTGCCAGTCTAGAGAGCTAAGAGAACAATGTGCCAGTAATTCCAGCGGCTGTCTTAACTGTCCACGCCGGAACATAACAGCGCACTGCTGCTTGGCGGCAGGATTAGCGAGTAAGACAGGAATTAATCTAGTAAGCAATGTATCACACAGTGCGTCGATTCAATTAACCGTATCGTAACGTAACGTTACTTACCTCAAGTCAAATGAAATGGTATCTATATAATAATATGTGTTAGGTAATGTCTCCTAAGACAAACTTTAACACGTTCACTGCGGGACCAAAACAGGCAGTTTGTACGGTGCGTTAAAAGGCCGATGGGCCTGCTACTTATACTCTCCACTTGTGCGTTATGGGGCTCATAGGCCTAGTAAGGTATTGACGGATATTAATGAATATAATTATGTGATAAGGTACATTAAATTCATGATACCTACCTATCAATATCGGTAGTAGACGAGTTGGTTGTCATAGTATTTGCCTCGCTCCGGGTTTCTGATATTTACATAAGAGTTATATGTAAAAATAAGTATAAGGTCTTTTAACCCAAATCCGCACTGAATAATTGTTCCAGGATTGGCGACAGATTTGCATTTCTCCGCGTCATACCTTTAATATATGGCCGAGACATTATTAATGGTTTCAATACTACAAAAATGTACCTACACAGACACCCAAAAGTCTTTAATCATGCACTATCGTAATCGTTGGAAGTTAACCGAAATAACCTTGTAATCTAGGTATAACGGGCCTTTCAACCTGATACCCGCAAGGAATCGAAAAATATAAGTCAGAGCGTTATCGGGCCAGAAAGCCTTAGCACAAATTCAATGCTTTATCGAAATGCCTTTAAGGTTCTAAACACAAACCTATACTTGACTCAATCGTACGTGCAAAAATACTCATAGTATGACCCCCGCACCACAGGAAATTCACCGTTTCTCGCTTCCGCACTGAGTGGCAGCACATAATGCATCGGGTTTTTAGGCCTTATATCGCAGCGAACCTGTTAAAGAATAACTAGGTAGGTACCTACGCTTCAATAATAAAAGTTACAAACAAAATATCATTCTCACGTATGATTTGTATGGTCGTTAGCTACGTCTGGATAAAATATACCTACCTAGGTAGGTAGGTATGCCCGTATCAAATTTACACACTGTATTTCAAGCGAGTTCCAAATTAAAAAAAAATGCCAAGTCATTGTCACTTCAACATATCTATACTTACAACATAACTTAAGTTAAAAATAGTAGGTACACGTAACGTACTGGCCACTTTAGCAGCTCCCCATTGTTTCCTCCAAAAAAGATTCCAAATTTAAAATCGGTTCCATCCTTATCCGTTGGGATTAGGTGTTTTTCGCGTCGCGTTGCGCGCGGATCAATAACCTCCCCTCCCGCGGGGGGGATGAAAAACGTCTCGGCCGCACTGTTTTACTGGAGATTTTGTTGGTGTTTGTATGCGGAAGCAATTGGTGACCAAGTAGGTAAGTGCTTTCTACCATATTGATTAAAATTGTTCTGAATAAAAATTGCACGAATGCTGACTACAATTTTTTTTTACATAACATTATGCGTCTGACAGTAGAATTGACTATTTTTAAACAGAAACTGGCCTATTACTACTTACCACATTATGTACCTATGTAATCGTACCTACAATACCTAGTTAGGTAAACTAAAATCTTATTGGTGAAACAAATCTATAAAAAAATACCTAAACAACAACAAAGAAACGCCATACGACTTACGATTTGTTCCCGGTCATCTTTACAATTTCTAAACAAAAGAAAACTTTCAATTTTAAAATGAGAATACATTAAGCCTCGCCCACCTAGTGACACAGCGGGCCAATGGGCGATGTCGCACGCTTACGCCCGCGACAACCTCGACCAATGGGGAGCGTCGCGCGCGCCCAATGACATCGTGGTGACAACGCGAATAGGTCAACGCCCTAGTCACATGCTTGGTTGTGATTCTAAGATCGTTCGAAAGTGAACCTTATTACGTTTGAACTAGAGTGTATTAAGTAAATAGTTATGGCATAGAATTCTAAAATATTTTTATTTTTTTATTACCTACTTCAATTCTTACTGGCCAGGATTTATCTATGGTAGTTTGTTTTTCCTATTTTTTTTTATTTTTAATTGTTTTGAAATGATCTTTTATTTTGAAATGATTCATTTCTTTTGTCTTCCTGCATTTCGTAACCCAGATTAAAGAAAATTCTTTTCCAATAAGAATGGTTTACTTATTAGAATATTAGTGACTTAATGATCTTCTGGCCGTAGGCTGGAAAGCTGTGGATGAGACTGGCACAGGACCGGGAAAAGTGGCGTGGAAATGAAGTGGCCTTTGCCCAGCCAGTGGGTGGTTTAATTAGTGGAGCTGCGATTTAAAAAGGTCGTCACAAAGCTTCAAGTCCCTTGAGAGAGTTGGTACCTATATACTTACGGGACATCCTGAATGACGTATTTAAAAAAAATGCCTAGTTGTTTTCTCAGATTTTGGAAATCTTGGGTTATTTCTACTTAAGTGGAGGACACTTTTTTTGTGTGAGAAACATTAGTAGGTAGGTAGGTACATAACTATTAAATAATAAAAAAATGTATAGCTAAGTGGAGATCGCATCTAACTCAGTTCCGCTAGCACCACATAACTTGCTACCCAACTACTAAAAAGGATTATGTCAACTTTATGCGCGGATGTGGGTAGGCTGTTCGGACACCCAAACCGGAAGTACCAACACAGCCCGCGGCGGACCGGAAGCGGGCGGACGTAGAGAATAAATCGTGTACACTCATACAATTCATGAATTGGCGAGGGCTTTGTTTTGTGACAATGTGCAGTTTCCAACTACCCTTCCTTTCCCAAAATCATAACTCACGGTGATTGTTCGGGACGCACGGCAGAATACGAGCTGCCTCCGAGCTTGACACATATCGCGCGTGTGTGGACCGAATTCTCAAAACGAACTCAAAAAGGGTGAATCTCAACGCCCCTCGTGTCGCGTGTGGCTTCCGAACCAAAGCCTATGAAGCGCGAGTGAAAGAGTGAACAGTGCACTGTAATTTGGACAATTGAAAGGACGAGCTGTGAGTACCACCTTTGCCCTTCTCTCACCCCCCCTACACATTGTCACAGTTTTATGTGTTGTAGGATAGCTACGTGCTATATATATTTGAAAAGACCTTCAGGTCTGTCTTCCAGTCTCCCTTACTCGGCCGATTGAAGTATCAAACCCATAACAGTGAGGGAAACAGCAATACAATACAATACACAAATCACGTCTTTATCCCTTACGGGGTAGACAGAGCCTAAGGTAACAAGACCTACAGGCCATGTTTAGCAAGATTGTGGGGCTATAGATGGAAAATGGAATCAAAATAGCCGCATGGCCTATATATAACATGATTCCTATGATTTTCGCCCATTCCCTCGATAAGCTTTTACCATCTGCCCGGGAAGAGAAGCAACTGGTACATTCTATGTTTTTGCTTTGCTCACAGACCAGCATGGAAGCATTCTAAGAGCTCATGGACTATATGAATCGTCCGATGGTACCCGAAACCCGAATGTCGTTCTGACATCTTAGACTATAGGTAGGTACTGTAGGAATAGGTTCGGCTGGTTTATGCTGGCAGGTTTTGGGTGCTGGCTGTTCTGAGATAGTTCAAGTTCCGAATATCGAACACCCGTTCGATATTTTGAAAGGTTTTTGTTTTTGGAACTTGGGACGGCTCGCAGATCAGCTCGAACCGAAAGCCGCATAGGCGGATTTCTATATATTTTGTAATGACAATCTAAAGTTGAAATAAAATCAAGATTTATTAAGTTTGTGTTTTAACTTGAGTAACTTGGCCTTCTGCAATAACAGTTTGGTTAGATATCTTATAACCCGATTCCCGTACAGACTGAAGTGCCTCTTCAGGGCAGCTCTACAGTACTGTGGAGCTGCCCTGATGAGGCACTGACTCCACGACGGGATGATGTAGCTCAGGCTCACAAATCTAATTAAACAAACTTTGAATATAGGATCGGTATTTTATTTAGCTTTTTAGATTATTTAAAACAATACATCTGCTTCCAAGGAAGCCCTAAGCAACTCTCTTGTCACTCTTGTTTCGAATTCTAGTTTATTTTTAATTTTTAAATTTAAGATTCGAATTCGATAAAGAGTAAAGAAGGAGTCTTTACAGTACCTATAGGTAGGTCTGTATACCTACAGGGTGGGCCCTGTAGCAGAAGCAAAAAATTGAAGCACAGCTTCCGGTATTTATTCTGAGCTATTCGTTCTACAACTTTTAAAATTAACCTACATAAGTACATAGGTAAATCACGTGTTTATCCCTTACGGGGTAGAGCCTAAGGTAACAAGAAATTTCAGACTTACGACTATGCGTATAAGGAAGCGGAGAAAATAAAAAATCACCAGAAAATATAGACATAGACATAACTTTATTCGACATCAAAAAATACACAGTCTCTTAAACTAATACAAAAACATACTGAGTTGATGATGCCGAAAAGGTATTCGACTCAGCATTATGCTGCAGCATACAAACTGCAACATATAAATACCAATATCAAGTTAAAAAACAAAGGCTGTTTTAAAAACGCAACTCCCAAATAATTTTGCAATATTTAATTTATATCTATTCCATCGCTCGACTCGCATCTGGCGCCATCTGGTGTCAAATTGGATGGAAGTGACGCAGCATCTCCAGAAATACACGATTAGAAGTTTTAACAGTTTGTATGTACGTATGTATATAAACTCTTTATTGTGCAAAAGTTTGTTTTGCTTTTAGTGTGTGTGAAGTTCCCAATCCGCACTGGGCCCGCGTGGGAACTATAGCCCAAGCCCTCTCATTCTGAGAGGAGGCCTGTGTCCAGCAGTGGAACGTTATAGGCTGGAGATGATGATGATATTTTTTTTTTGCATTTGCTTATTCCAAATGGTTTCGCACAAAAGGTTAGTGACACTTATGACTAATTTAGTCTATACTAATATTATAAAGAGGAAAAATTTGATTGTTTGTTTGTTTGCATTGAATAGGCTCCGAAACTACTGGACCAATTTTAAAAATTCTTTTGCCGTTAGAAAACTACATTATCACTGAGTGACATAGGCTACTTTTTACCGCGGGAAAATACCTATTCCTAACGGGAAAATTAATTTATCGCGGGCGAAGCTGCGGACGGAAGGCTAGTACTCAATAAAATGCTCTTTATTATTTCTCAGTAGGTAACAGTTGCTCGGCGTCTCTTACGAGATGGCGCCACTCGTCGTTCATCATCAATACATAGTATAAAACAAAGTCGCTTTCCGCTGTCTATCTGTCCCTATGTAATACTTAAATAAAACGGCGTTCTTTAAAACTAGCAACGGATTTTGATGCGGTTTATTTAACAAATAGAGTGATTCAAGGAAGGTTTTTTTTTATATGTATAACTACGCAGACGAAGTCGCGGGCAGAAGCTTGTTCAGATTAAAATAGGTATCTGTACCTATAACACATTTTTCAGAAGTTCAAAACTTACCTAGATGCTGGAAGTACCTACTTATTTTTACCAATTTGCTTAGTTGGACGATTTAATTAATAAAAATCTATTCTATGATCCTTCAATGATCCAAAACGTGACTCTGAATTTAACAAACTGAACAGGCCGAGTTAATTTCAACACAAAAACGGGCAAACCCCCCTTTTTTAAAGTGCCATTTAAAAAACATCAACTATTTCCAAAATCTCATCATGACGTGACACGTCAAGCTTCTAAGTCATTTCATGCAAAATTAACATGCCGTCCCTTTTCATTCTTTTTTTCTGTCACCGAACGTGTGAGGACATGCCCTTTGTCTTTTTTTAATAACGGTCCCTTAAAAAAAACTTTGACAAGTTTGATCTATATTCAGTTTACCGTATAAATAAGCGAAATTCAATCTTATTCTAAAAGACTCAAGTAATTGGCAACGGTAAAATGGAGTTGAATGTGATCTACATCGTCAATGCAGTGAAAACACGGCAACTTAAATCTTATTTTGACAACAAGAAGAAGTACCTAGCGATAGTAGAAATAAGTTGGTGGAATTTTGCAATGTCATCGTTTGGGACTAAGCGGAATTAGAAAAAAAAACAAAGTCTTTAGACGAGCTATTTGCTATTGCTGCGATTGCATAAAATAAATCTACCTATAGCTAATTGGGTATACCTAATTAACAAAAAAAACAACAAAACAAACACACAGTTCATGAAAACTTAATATAGCAACTGAAGTGAAATACCTTCTAAGACTAATTTATATTAAAACAGTTTTATTCTTCATTATCATTCGCACATAATAATATTTTTTTTATTTCATATCTACACAAAAAAAAGTTATTTAAATAAATAAACATTAGGGAACAGTTATTTTACTATAGGTAAGTACGTGTCTTTTTATTTATTTTTGAAATGTTACATTTTACTGAACCGCCACAGCTTTTTACATTTTGTTAAGTTTGTCTTATCAATCACTTAGGCATTATTACCCTTTTGCCAAATAAAACACAGAACACGAACGTTTTATTTGAGTTCAGGCATGTATACCAGTTATTTCGGTACAAACTTCAGGACATGAGACAGAAAAAACCGTCACCATAACTAATGCTCGCACCTCTCATTTCACCACATTCCTTTACAATTAAAAGCCGAAAACCCGCGCGTCATCTCGAAACCTTTGAGCCGCCGGCTCACACTTCAAAAATGACTATAATTGCTGCAATATTGCCCGGCCACGACCGTACGTGACCGGCGACAGGGCGAGTAAATTCCCTTTTCATTGCGTGTTGGACGTACTTATACGCTGGTAGTTAATGAGCGACGCACGCAATGTATTAGATAATCAGATAATTGCTCGCTTTGCCGGCAATCGCTCATAGCCGTGGCCAGACTGATATTGTCATCTTGGAGTGCGGGTGTCATCGCATACGACGAATCATTCTGGTTGATGAGGCGGCGGCTTTGGCGGTTACGTTTTTATAAGTTGTTAAGGACATTGAAAACGGTGTTGGAGTTTTTTGTTGACATGTTAGAAAAAGTATTTACTTATGTCACTATGTACGCAAGTAGGTAGTTCTGTAAGTGATAGAAGACGTGTTTACTAGTTTTATGACAAAGATTGCTTTGCATTTACAAGCAGGTAGAATAAAATTAACCTGATATTAAAGATTTTGATTATATTATGATGTTACATATTGACTCCATCATTACCATATAAGACTTAAAGAAAAAAGATACACTCTCCCTCAAATTGCACTCATTTCCAATAAGAAGGTAGTTGTTTCAGTAGTTTCCCAGCAAGTGGTCATATTAAGTAGGCGGTTTAGAAATGTATGAAAATGTGGTCATGATAAAGATAATTCTAATAATTAATGGGGCGGCTTCTTTCATGTTTGAAACTTGTATTTCTTTTTTTAAAACACCAAATCAACCATCTCGGACATCACGTCAACTTGTCAAATTTACATGATATTATGAATCTAAAGGGATACAGTCATTATTTAGACGAAAAACATTTTATATCATCTACATAAATAAAAAAAAATGTTGTTAAGCGCAAACCTCGATAACGGCTGGATCTATTCGGCAAATTCTTTCACTGTCCCTAAGGACGACGGAATGTTTTTATGGAGAAAAAACATAAAAAATTAAAAATAGAAGAAATCTGGAACGTGTACGAAGCCGCGGGGAACAGCTCGTTATAAATATATTGCCTACCTAAACTGTCCCTTATCTCTTCTACATAAATCCAAAATTTCGTTTGAAGGCGATATTTTCCTAAGCGACATTTTCATACACCTATATTTGGTGTCAAAAACAAATGCGAACCGTTTAATCCATTAGTCGAAGTCGGTTAACTAAATTAACCGTCTCGGACGCCGTCAACTGTCACGTCACGTTGACAGGGCGAGGTAAGCTGGTGTTGGGTGACGCCGTTTATTTTCTTAGCGGCCAGTGACTTATGGAATTATAATTTACATGTAATACGGGATGGGTGGCCAGCAGAAGTCTGTATGCTGGTTGAATACTGGCTGGAAATAATACTGTAGTTTCACAAAACATCTTGGGTAGTCTTCTATATTCAACTTTCGACAAAATTTTGATGCGAAGTGATTTTGCGATCATGCATATTTCGTAGCAAACATTTGGCAGAAAATGGTTTCTTTGTTCAACTGATGAATAATTTACCACTACTAAGCCCTGTAATACAGTCACGTCAAGCTCAAGTTTAGATTTTAATATCATATTTAAAATGTAGTCTTCCCACCAAAATGAATGGTCATCGTACAACATGGTTACAAATAAGTATAAGCAATAACAAAGGCTGCGCCGGCGCCGGCCGCGGGACACCCTGGCGACACGCAAGAATTTTACAGGATGACCTTAAAACATCAAATAATAAAAATGTTTTAACATTATGAAATGCGATTTTGAATGACTTTTACTCCATCGACAAGAGCTGGGCTCTTAAATTTAAGAAGAAGAACATTTGAATATATTGAAAAATAAAACACACATTTTGGAATCTTTCTTATATGATAAAAATATAACAGCGGTTTGCTTAACTGAAACATGGATCTCTACTAACCAAAAGGACTTAATAACAATAGATGGATACGAGTTTGCCGCAGCTTACTACCGCGAGCAGCACCAAGGTGGTGGAGTAGCCATACTATTGCAAAATGGAACTACATACGTAAATCGACCGGATATTGATAAAATGTCACAAGAATATATTTTTGAATGCTGTGCGGTGGAAATCCCGGAACAAAACATGATTTTAATTAATATTTACAGACCTGATCGCGAATTGGACGTATTTTTTAATTGTTTGAATAAAGTATTGCAAATTGTTAAACAAAAGGAACGAAACAAACACATTGTTATTGTAGGGGACTTTAACATAAATATTCTTTCTAATTCTACCACCTCTAAGAGACTTGTGGATTTGATGTTATGCTATAACCTAACTCAACTTGTTAATAAACCTACTAGAGAAATAAAAAACTCTAGCTCTTGTATAGACTTAATATTCACAAACAAAAAACAAAGCCATTGCATTGTTGACGTAGCGGATCACGGCATATCGGACCATAAGAGCGTATCTACTTTACGTAATCCAAAGACAAATCGTGCAAAAACGACAAGATTCGTGGTATACTAAGACTAGAGTATTTAGTGAAAAAAATATGTTATCATTTAAGGAATCACTGCAAAAAGTAGATTGGGACACAATAATTACTGATAACGATTGCATAAATACGAACTATAATAGATTTAACAACAAATTATTAGAACTCTTAAATAAATGCATACCAGTAAAACGACTAAAACTAATGCGAACGAAAGGCACAAAGTCATGGTTAACAACAGGTTTAAGAAAATCATGTATACATAAAAGACAATTAAAAACTTTAGTTAATATAAGTAAAAATGAATTAATACGAAACTATTACAAACAATATGAAAATATTCTAAAAAAATGTATAAAAAAGTCAAAACGAATAAATTATGCGCGGAGAATGAACAACTCAAAAAATAAAACGAAAACAATGTGGGGAATTATAAACAATACGATAAATAAAAACAAAGATCGCCAATACAAAAATATGACTATTAAAACCGCTAACATGTCTGTGCCTATAGATTCGCCTCAGGAAGTAGCAAACATCCTAAATGAATATTTCGCCTCGGTAGGTGAAGCATCACCGCCGGGAACGGCCCAGCGGCGCGGCCACACCTGCGCAACATCTACCCCCACGATAAATTCGATAAATTCTATATACATACGGCCAGTTACTGAAGATGAAATAATGACTATCGTAAGGCAATTAAAAAACAAAAAAAGTTTCGGCATTGACGAAATACCGTCAACGTTAATAAAACTATGCGCATCGGAGCTAAAAATACCATTAAAAATATTAGTAAATCAATCTTTTACCGAAGGATCATTTCCAGAATTATTAAAAATAGCAAAAATCAAACCAATACTAAAGCCAGGAGGTGACGCCACAAACCCAAGCCAACATCGCCCTATCTCGCTCTTGCCATCATTTACCAAAGTATTTGAAAAAGGCATGTCAAATCGAGTTTATCAGTTTTTAGAAAAATATAATTTATACGACAAAAGTCAATACGGATTCAGAAAGCATCATTCAACGTCCCTCGCGGTATATAGATACATACAAAAAACTTTAGAACACATTAACCTAAAGAAATATAGCGTTGGGTTGCTCTTAGACATGACAAAGGCATACGACAGAGTAACCCACGATATCCTGCTAACTAAATTACACAGTATGGGGATACGCGGAACGGCACACGAATGGTTCAAATCTTACCTTAAAAATCGTAAGCAATACGTCCAGATCGATTACTATGACAAATACACCCATGAAGTAACGACAGTCTCCTCTGAAATGCTCCAAATAACATGCTCCCTTCCGCAGGGAAGTGTCTGTGCTTGTTTCTTGTTTCTGGTCTACATCAATGACCTATCAAGGGTACTAGACCCAGAGACAGACTGCGTCATGTTTGCCGATGATGTGTCACTGCTGATTAACGGCACAAATAGCACTGAATGTAACTTAAAGCTTACCTATACACTAAATAAAGTGACAGAATGGCTTGGCAATAATAATTTAGACATAAACCTGAAGAAAACTAAAATTATACAATTTAAACCGATACAAAAACTACCGTTAGAATTAGAATTAAAAGTTAACGATACACACGTAGAAGAGGTATCCGAATTTAAATTGTTAGGCATAACGATAGATTCAGGTGTTAATTGGAGAGCACATATCCAAAATATTAAAACGAAACTGTCCAAATTCGTGTATGCACTAAGCGTATTAAAAATAAACACAGATTTTGAATGTGCATTATCCGCTTATTACGCATACGCGTTCGCCTGGCTCCGGTATGGCGTGGTACTGTGGGGGGGCAGCACTGATGCCCAACAACTATTCATCATGCAAAAAAAGTGCATACGAATTCTAGCCAATATACGAATCCCAGAAAGCTGCCGTCAGCACTTTATAAAACATAAGTTGTTAACGCTACCCTCAATCTACGTATTGGAATCGGCTTTGTTTGTGCGCAAACATCCTGATTTATTTAAAGTAAAAATAGACATAAATACAACCAGAACACAATATAGAAATAAGTTACTCCTACCGAAATCGAATTTAAAATTATTCAAAAATGGCCCCCAATGTAAATGTATACAAATATATAATAAAATCCCAGAATCAATGAGACAGGAGACCAGATTTAATATTTTCAAAAACAATCTTAAGACATACCTAACCAATAAATGTTATTATTCTGTTGACGAGTTCTTGAATGATGAAATTGAAAAATGACATTAATAAGTTTAAAATATTTTGTATTCATAATTTTAACATTGTCAATTTAAAATTAATAATTGGGATGGGATTCCAATATAATTCTAAACATGACATTTTTTTATAACTCCTTAACATAATAATCACAAAAAATAATATTAATTGATGGCTGTAATTTTAATGTAATCCTATCTTATTTTAATTGGAAACATGTGTTAATTTTAATCTAATTTTAAGTATCATTATGTGCCCTTACAGGGCGTCATGGACCAACATGAATACATTATAACATCTATAACTATATGTACATGACATAAATAATGAATAAATGAATAAATGAATATTTAACCATTAATATTCCTAAAGCTAACTAAATGTAGGAAACTTAAACTATTTTTAAGAATAGCGGTCGGGTACACAAGATGGCGGTTAAATTATATACCCCCTACATTACATAAACCATACATAAATAGCTGTCTGAGTACCAACACAAAAAAAATCATTTGTTTAAAACAGATTTCTTTCCAAGTTACTTCCTAGCCCATAATTAAACTGACTTGTTCTTTACAAAAACTTAAGTAAGTATTATTTTCTAATTGATGAAAAGTTCTTGTTTAAATAAAAAGTTTTGCTTAAAAATGCGATTTCGTTATAAATCAGTAACTATTTGCAGTAACCGTTAAGAAGAAGAAATAAACTACAGTACTATTCATTGCCTTTTAACTAATAGAAACGAAAACACCCTGTACACATCAGATTACCCATCATAATCCATATTTCGCGGCACTTTTTGTCTCTGATGAAGAAATACCATTGTCTGCGCCCGATTTGTTGCGGGTGACACCGCCGATAATCGATTCACGTTATAATCGATCCGCTATAATCGATTAAGGCTTTTTGAGCGGAGCCGGTGCCTTTTGTTGTTTTTTTAAAGTCAACCTGTTGTCTCCTCCAACCAAAGTTAAACCCTATAACATTTTCAATTAGGTTTAAAATAAGCTCATTTAAACAACGAACTATGACTTTGTCACGCTGTTCGTGCTATTTCGTTGCAGCAGTTTGTTTAGGAGTTATATTAATGCTGTTAAAGTTGATTATTCAGTGCTTGCCAGGCATGTGTTGCTTGGCTTTTATTACTTGGTATTGACATGTAAAAGGTCGTATGCGCAATTTTGGCGCTTCAGCAAATTTTACTTTGAAGTAATCTACATTGAGTCGATTTTATTGTAATGACATTATGATACATTGTGCCTTATGATTGTGTTTCGAAATTTATGATATGTCGTCGATATACAAAAGCAATTTTAGTCGCCTCCATTGTTGTGGACATAAAAAGTTGTGTCATAAATGCTATCGCGAAATGAAATATTACGAAACATGTTATTAGTCCACGCTGGTCTGGGAGCAAAGAAAAAACATAGAATGTACCAGTTGCTTCTCATCCCGCGCAGATGGTAAAAACCCATCGAGGGATTGGGCGAGAATCTTACGGATCAAGTTAGATATAGGCGATGTGGCTAACAACCCATCACTGTTTTGATTCCACTTTCCATCCTTACGCCCACAATCATGCTGAACGTGGTCTTTAGGTACCTGTTACCTTAGGCTCTGTCTACCCCGTAAGGGATAAAAACGTGATTTGAGTATGTATGTATCACAATGTAGGTTATTAATAACAATGTGAAGAAACTTACTGAAATAATGAAAATAATCCTAATAACTATCTAACTATCAAAAAAAACTCGCGTTCAACTTTTTTAAGTCTACCGGACTTAGCCGTAAGAAAACAAATAAACATTTTCAAATTAAACGTAACGACCAGATAAATCATCTTAACCAAAAACGGTTATTTTCAGAGCCGTCCGGAAATGATGAGAAACAATGCGTATGCGCCACGCCTGTTCCCACGTCTTTAGTTTTGTGACCATAATTTTAAAAGGCAATTTATTTGTCAAATTTTTTTTAACATCAACCTGTGTATTAAGGTGAGGCCAGACGAGCGTAATTTTTTGAGTTATGTTTCGCGTAATTTCTGCTACATTCGGTTTCATACAAAACTCCCGTTGCGTTCACACAACGCAAAATGAGTTGAGCTTTTATATGAAGCAGAAATTACGCTACTTACAACTCAAAAAATTACGCTGGTTTGGCCTCACTCTAAAAGTTTCAAAATCATCCCTACTACAATATTATAAATGCGAAAGTAACTCTGTCTGTCGGTTACGCTTTCAAGTCTAAACCGCTGATCCAATTTCAATGAAGTTTGGCACAGAGATAGTTTTCGTCCCGGGAAAGGACATAGGATAGTTTTTAACCCTTAAAATCGCATAGTTCCCGCGAGATAGAGAGAGAGTTCTGCGCAAATGGAGTCGCGGGCAACCGCTAGTATAAAATAAAGTAGATAATAATATTATAATGACTGTCTCTTGTATTCACAAAACACATTGCCTTTACCTTTACACTATACACATCGAATTTTTTATCTGTGACTAGCTGTCACGTGACCTTGTTACTATGCGAATTTTTGTCGTCAAGCGTCATCCTGTTTCAATGATGTGTCTGGACGACCAAATTACAAACTACTATCCAATCAACATTATTTTCATTCTTTATTTACAAAAAAAAAATACATTTTTTTTATATTTTGAGTATGTGGTCACCCTAGCAAGAAGCTGGTGCGACGATGGGCGCGACGCGGGCGCAAGTCTCATTATACCGACCTTGGCTGCCTAAACGACCTTTAGCTTTAAAACGGAGCCATTAGCAACACTTACACAGATTAAATAGGTACTCATTGAGACGAGGAATGCTTCAACAAGCTAGAAAAGCTGAAGACTCATAATCGCTACGTTTGAACTCACCTTGCGGAAGAAATACGGATTGGTGCGAAACATGTCGCGCTTACCTTGACTATTTACACACACATTTAGCATTATCGTGGGTATGGATGGAAAGGGAAATCAAATTAATGATGGGTTGCTAGCCAAATCGCTTATAACATGATTCCTAACATTTTCGCCCATTCCCTCGATGAGCTTTTACCATCTGCGCGGGAAGAGAAGCAAATGGTTCATTCTATGTTTTTTCTTTACTCCCAGACCAGCATGGAAGTAACAGTCAGTCACGTTTCTCTTTTATAGGTTGTTAAACCAGAGCGAAACCGGGTGGCGGATCTGCTTAAGAGCCCGTACAGGAACCACTAGGCAGCCAAGGCTTTCCGTCGTGTTTTTTAGACAACAATTGTTTAAAATTCGGCCCTCCCAGATGTTAGCCACATATTTCTGGCTGCGATCGACATATATATGTGGAACACTTACCGGACGCGTAACTCATGTCCGTCGTTATCAAGTACCGCTATATTCGGATGAGCTGTCGTTTGCAAGAGACTTAGAACGTACTGGATGTGGCACAAAACAAATTCGATATGTAATAGACAGTATACACCATCCAGGAGTGTTGATACACATGCCACTTGTCTTAACATATATGTACATCCAAAAATCATGTCTTAAGGCGTAGACGGGGCCTAGGGGCAATTTTTCCGGACCAGTAGAACTTAGGGATCTTCAGAAATTAAGCCTATTCTTCTCTTAAAAGGCTTGCAACACACTTTTAACGCTCCTATGTTATGAATGTCTACAGGCGGCGGTGGTTGCAGTACAACTTAGAGATCTTCAAAAATTGAGCCTATTCTTCTCTTAAAGGGCTTGCAACGTAATCTTAACGCTCCTATGTTATGAATGTCTATAGGTGGCGGTGGATGCTTTTCACCAGGGTGACCCTCATGGTCGTTTTCTCCCTATCATATATTTAACAAAAGGCAGCAAGTTTTAAAAGCCACGCTTAGCATAATTAGGGAACTATAGGTGGAAAGGGGTTTCAAAATATAGGTTGCTAGCCGCATCGCCTGTAACATCGTTCCTAAGATTTTCGTCCATTCCCTCGACAGGCTTTTAAGATCTGCGCGGGAAGAGAGGCACCTTACATTCTTTGTTCTTTTCTTGCTTCCAGGCCAGCAGGGAAGACTCAGGTTTGGTTACGCTTAGTCATTTACCAAAATGATTGACAATGCCCTCGAAGTGCCCCGAATAAAGTGGATATGGGCTGGCTACATTAGTCCCAGAACAGACGGCAGATGGCCACTTAAGGTTTCCTGACCCCAAGCAGCAAAACGCAAGGTTGGAAGACACCCTGCCCGCTTGGTTGACGACATCGTGATAGCGGGAAGCGGCTGGATGCGAATGGCAAGAGACCGCATTACTTGGCGTGATCATGATGAGACCTATGCCCATCAATGGGCGACCCCAGGCTGAAGAAGAAGAATTAATTAATTGCCTTGTGTAAATTAGGGTGCCCAAAATGAGAGAGAGTTTAGTATTAACAACTTGTATATTCGAAGCAAAATGTCATCGAACAGTCTTAAAAACATTTCTTATATATCTAAAGCTACGATACTAGCGCCCCACACATTGTGTTGCAATTTGGAACTAAGTGTTTATTATTGATTTGTATCAAATGACAAGCCATCTAGTTCGGCCCGTCAGATCTAGGTGGCGCTGTATCGAACACCTTGCCAGGCATATCCAGCGCTCGTATAGCCTAGGTACTGCGCAAGCCACGCGCCCGCGCATATTTATTTATTTTTACCGAAATAGACCGACGGTCGCCGAGTGCGCCCGAAGCTGGAATCCGACACGTGGTTTATGTCTTAATGTAGTAGCGCTTGAATCATGTACAGAATGGTTACAGCGTAGTCACTGGCTGCTTGTTTTCTTGTTTCAGGGTATGGAGTGGTGAAGCTGAACGGGTTGTCTTCTGTGTCGCCGGTTATGGGTGCTGGTAACACATCCTGTTCCAGATTTCGATAAATACTTCAAAACCAAAACTAGCCAATCTGGTCTAGCCGTTTTCGAGTTTTAGTGATAATCCATTTATATAATACTAGCTGCTGGTATTATACATAATTCCTACCTACATAGGTACATACATACATAAATCACGTCTTGATCCCTTAGAGTGTAGACAGAGCCCAAGTGCACAAGCCCCAAAGGCCACGCTTAGCATGATTGTGGGCGCATAGGTGGAAGTGGAAAGAGACAGCAAAATAGTCATGACTTGCCAGCCGCATCGCCAAAACATGATTCCTAAGTTTTTTCCTCATTCCATCGATGGGCTTTTACCATCTGCGCGGGAAGAGAAGCAGCTCTTTGCTCCCAGACCAGCATATCTCTGTTATAAATTTCATCTTATCTGTTCAGTCGTTCTGCCGTTAAAAGAGTAACAAACATCCATACATCGATACATCCTCAAAAACTTTTCCATTTATACTCGTATATTAGTAGGATAGATAATAATTTAACAGTAATAAAATATGACGTGTGTTATATCAGAATAATGTAACACTGTTCACTAGGCCGCAGCTTCCTGAAAGCGGGGCTCGATGGATTCACAGGCTTTATACAGTAGATATACGACCGCAAAGCTGTTAAAAGCTTTCCATGATGCTTTTATACGCCTTACTTATGTTGAGCATCGTGGTTAAGTACATTTGGGTGTTAAGAGTTAATAATAAACTATGTTAAGCTAAATAAAGTCCTCGATTGCGTCCATGCTGGTCTGGGAGTAAAGAAAAAACATAGAATGTACCAGTTGCTTCTCTTCCCGCGCAGATAGTAAAAGTTCATCGAAGGAATGGCCATAGGAATCATGTTATACACGATGCGGCTAGCAACCCGTCACTATTTTGATTCCCCGTTCCATCTATACGCCCACAATCATGCTAAACGTGGCCTGTAGGTCTTGTTACCTTAGGCTCTGTCTACCTCGTAAGGGATAAAGAAGTGATTTGTGTATGTGTGTGTATGTATGTAAGTCCTCGATTGTTTGTCAAACGATGTACCTACTAAACTAACCGTAGTATAGATAGACATTTAAATTAAGGTAGATATAATACTCAGCGGCAAAAAATGTGGCCCTCATTTATTTGTATGCAATCATCATCATCATCATCATCTCCAGCCTATATACGTCCCACAGCTGGGCATAGGCCTCCTCTCAGAATGTAGAGGCTGGGCCTAATTTTGTGCTACTGATATTTTTATTTAAGTCAAATTCAAAAGCAAACTGAGTTTTTGGCCAATCGGGCATTTATTCAAACCGTTTATTTAAGTATAATTGTAGTAGATAAAGCTCTTGCAATTCACGATGGCGGGCCAGCTATATTTGTGGTTAACACGTATCTGCATATTTTTGTCGATGTGCGTGACTTACGCGCGATTTCTCCTTATTTTTATGCTTACCAGGTTTCGCTCTCACTCACACTCTGACACGTATGCAGATACCTATGTGTTTACCACAAATAAAGCACAGTCCATCGTAAATTTGTTAAAGCTATACTCGTGAATAAAATGTATTCACATCATCATACAAAAGACGTCCACTTCTAAAGAATCTTCAAAAAAAAAGTTTATAATATTTACTTTAGTACCTACGCCGATTTCGGGGCTAAAACATCGAAGTCATTTTGTTTATTCGAATTTGGAATCCGATGTTCTTTGTAATAATTGACAGTTCAGAACAAAACTGTTTGTTCGTATACAGACAAGTGATGTATCATTTAAAAAAAAATACGGTAGTAAAAAATAAAATCATTGTCATTATGCTGATTGATATCACAATGACCTTCATTAGCATTTGTCGCGATGTCGCCGTCCATTGTTTCATTTGCATATAATACCCACGTTAACAATGACCCAGCGTAGAACCTTTTCTCAATAAGCTACATATTAAATCCATTAGTATCTAGTTAGAGCGAGCATTGATTGTCAAAAGGTTCCACAGTTAGTTAAGATGATAATGGTTGAAACGTAATAATTATAGCACAATTTTATGCAAACTGCCTTTGTCTATTTTTTATAATGACACATTTAATTTTACGCTTCTGAAATTTTTATATACTTTTATGTCTAAAGAAATAAGAGCCATTATGAATTTTATGAAAAACACAATAAAGTTGTCGACTTGAAGTGACACCGTTTTATTTTTGCAGATACAGTAGCATTTAAATTAAACAGGATAAGATTCAAAATTGGTAACGAATAGTAAAACTAACTTTGTTGTTAAGGTCACGACAAATCTAATTATGCTTTTAAAATATAGTTTTGGAAATCGTATTGTTTTAGAAATAAGAATCATTTTAGTATTTATTAACGAACATTACTAATTTTGTTATGCAAATGTGAACAAGATGTCCTTAAATCATTATTGACGAGTTTATTGTGTGAACAGAATTATTTAGTCATTGTCATTGTCATTATATTTCACCTTTGTTCGTGTTCACCAGAACATTGCCTTTTAATCGATATAACAATGACATTAAATAAAATATGAATTCTTTAGTATTTACCTATTTTTTTTTATTTCACGCCATTAAAACAACAAGGTTTTGTCTTGCTGTCTCACTCACTCTACTGGGTTTAATACTTCGCTCATGTATAGGAAACATCATAAACTTGGGATAATCTTTGCACTTAAATAACAACAAAATAATTATTATGACTATTTTTTATTAATGTGCATGGGTTGGTTACATCTGGAATGTCATAATGAAAATGACACTTGTGACGTGACGTTCGGCGATCTTTGGTAACTTTTTTGGAATCTATATACGGCGTTGAGTATAGTTGGTAATAAAAGTTGGAAATTGGTCTTCCATTGTTTCACGTCACAAGCAACTTTTATTTAGATCATAGCAACTGTTTCCCCAAAAAACTCTATAAAAACAACTATTGCTACTTTGTCTCTTGTCCGCCCATCGAGACATTACGACGGACATATTTCATATTCTATTTGCTGTTCTACACGCCCTTTTGGCTATTATATTACGGTTTAGTTTAGTAGAAATTGGAGTGACGTAACTTTGTCGAGTGACTTTTTGTAATACACGCCTACAAAATTGTCGGTGACTTTAAAATTAGAGGCTTTCCCTTAGATGTCACGGGAATAGAACTTCTTTGTGTTACTTTCGATTACACTTATGTATAGTATCTAAATCTATCTAACATGTAAGTTGACATAGTAGCTACTACAGGTAGACTGACAGATTGACAGCCAAAACCACGAAACAGACTTGAAGGGAGACAGTACCAGTGGTAGTAGAAGCACATTTGGTTTTTGCATGGAGACATGTGCAGATGTGTTGGTCAGACGTTCGTATTACTACTCTAAGGAACGTGATTTGATGTGACTTGATGATTGGATGATTTGACGTGATCTTTATATGATACAAGCTGTTCCCCGCGACTTCGTCTGCGCAGACAGACACTTCCAACAATCGTCATTATATTTCAACCAATTCACCTTTGTCGTGAATCACTATCCATTGGTGAAAACGGCATAAAAATCCGTTCTAACCTTTGAGTTTATTGGAGACAGATTGACAGACAGACAGACGCGGCGAAAGTCTTTACTTAAGGTAGTGATGATGAAGAGGGAGAGAAAAATTAGTGAGTATTATTATGTATTAAATAAATAATACAAACTTCCACCTGGAAACTGGCTGTTTAGACCAGCCGCATCCGCTTCCTATCGGCGTGTGGCATTTATTTTAGGTTGGCAACATTGTCACAAAAATGGCGACAGCGTTTTGGCGCCAACGCGCGTGCCGCCCCTGTAAACACTTTACACGTTCGAATTTCAAAACATCGGAACGGGACGTGACGCTGTTTCCTCTGATACCGTTTTATATTTTGATTTTGGAAACTTTATACCGTTAGCCAGGGTTGCCAGTGAATTTATTATTAATTAATTTTATACTACGTTTTGTTATTTTTCCAGAAGCCATTTTTGTAATGTCACTATAATACACTTAAGACTTGAATGATTACCAGAAAAAAAAAAACTTAGAAATGCGATTTTTGATTGAGGTAAAAGTGTCATAATTTACAACGCTACTCTGCTGAATAGTAAAAACCTTTACTTGGTAATATTTGGTAGTTATAGTTACCCGTGTGGGGAGAGGTCACAGTGAGAACTCTCTCCAGACTGATTTCCGAGAAGATGGCGGAATGACTTGGACGTATATCAAGTAGAGTGGCAGGAGAATGCTCTCGACCGGGACGAGTGGCGGAAAAAAGCAAGGCCTTTGCCCAGCAGTGGGACACTCTTTTGGGCTAATAATCGGTTTTATAACTATAGGTATATTACTGTCAAAAACTTCTAACTATAACTTCACCTTTGCCCACAATAATACAAAAACAAAAGCATTCATGTCGCCGTCACAGCCAATGGCGAAATTCATTTGAACGGGTCCATAAAGGGTTCCGAAAAAAGTTAATCACGGTCCCTGATTTAAATAGATTCCTTGGAACGCGATAGGCGGGGACACCACATATGAGTTTTGGTCCCTTTGCCTTTTTTTCGTCTGGCAACTAAATTAAATTGACCTTAGGCTTGAATATTGTGGAGGTTTTAATTTTTGACGAGACATTTTGTTGCCATGCTTTATTATTGTTTCTCGTGGGAATTAACAGGGAATAAATCTAGTTAGTGTTTTACACATTGTCATTATCATTTTCTTTTATTAAGACAAAATTAATACTCGGCCAAGTTTTTTTTCATGCAATGAGAAAATCAAACAACTTGTCATGTGATAGTAAGTAAACACCGCTGCCCGCCATAGTCACTCGCAACATCAAGAATTGCCGACGAAATTCCCTTCAACCATGACTAAAGCTATTTCAAGAGTGTAGCGACGTAGAAAACAGGTAAGTTAAATGCCGTCCGAAAATGATAAAAAAGTTACCTGAGTTTGAAATGAAAGTACACTTCCTACATTTCAATTGAATTGGCAACACTCATCAACAGGCATAGACAATTTATTTTAATTTCTCAGGGTTCATTATTCCTGCCTTCCGTAGTGGAGGCAGAGACTACTTTGTTTCATTTGCTACAATCCTGTTCTCGTTCCTCACTTTTGTAGGTACCTATCTAAGCGTAAGCTAGTGTGAAATAAAAAAAGCAGACATCAATATTGTCTATGCTGATAACAGTTAGTCCAGCGCAACATTGACGGCTGCATGCGTGTGCGCATCATGGCGGCACATCTTATCTGCGGAGTGATAAAACTATGAATACCTAATTACATACGGGAGGGTAAAGCAAAATGGTAGTTACTTAAACACTATATTAAACATTTATGCAAAATAATAATAATAAAGGATGATAAATTTTGCGTACTGAATTATGAAGAATTTCCTATGTTGCTCATATAGTTCGAATGTCCTACTACATACATACATACATTATTAATTTAAGTCTTTATCCCTAACGGGGTAGACAGAGCCTCAGGTAACAAGACATAAAGGCCACGTTTAGCATAATTGTGGGAGTCTAGGTGGAAAGGGGAATCAAAATGGCGATGGGTTGCTAGCCACATCACCTATAAAATGATTCCTAAGATTTTTGCCCATACTCTCGACGGGCTTTTGCCATCTGAGTGGGAAAAGAAGCAACTGTTATTTTCTGTTCTATGTTATTTCTTTGCTCCCAGACCAGCACGGAATGCCCAATGAATGGATTAAAATTATCTTCAAAAATATATATGAATTGGTAGCAAAGAAAACCATATGTCCCGCGTCTTCTTAGCAGTAAAATTACCCCGCGGTTATTCAGGGTGCAATAAAATTTGCATATAATGAAGATGGCTGTGTAATCTGTCGTTTGTAATTGTCATAATCTCGCTGCGACACGATTATCTACGTTTTCCTTTCATTGTTTTTACTGTGCATAGATTACACGTTATTTTTAGCCAAAAATACGCGTAGCCGTTGCAAAAAAGACTGCTAATTTGAAATGGAGATAGACTGGACAGGGGCTGACTTGTTCACCTACTTGTAAAATTGGCAGAAGTTATCCAAGCAGGCGTAATCTGTCAAAATCATAACCCTCCTTTGGTTTGCCGTAGACGGGTAAAAAGAACGAAGTTTTGTGATAGCGGAGTAGCAGGGTTAATGTTTTTTTGGGTTTCGACCATGGGACCCTATTACTAAGATTTCACTGTCCGTCCATCTGTCTGTCTGTCTATCCGTCTTTCACCAAGCTGTATCTCATGAACCGGGATAAGCTAGACAGTTCAAATTTTCAACAGATTATTGTTTCTGTCTATCGATGTAAAACCAATGTAAAATGATCACACACTGACTACATTTTCCTTACCCATAGCAGGTGGGTAGGTTAGGTTAGGCCTTCGATTTTTTCTATCTGCCACTAACTGTCACGTGACCTGGTTACTATGTGATTTTAGGTCGCCAAGCGTCATCTGTTTGAATGTTGGTCTGTACGACACAATTACAAACTCCTGTGGATCATCTTATCATTTTGTTTATTTTATTTTGAGGGTAGTTGGGAGCCGTTGCTGTTGTAACGAGTGACTGCGCAAATAGAGCTGATGAAGCAATCCGAAACATGTCGAGCACTTCGAGATCTTTCTTCTATTCATCTGTATTTATAATCCCTATCTTCTGTTGTGCTTTCCTTTATCTTAATCTTTTAAATGCTTCAGTTTAAAGCTGTAGTTAACGAGTGAGAAGGCACAAGCTTGATTAGTTCCGTGGAACGAAAGAGCAAGCCTATAATTATCTAAAGCGAGCGTTTTCGAGACGATGATTTAGTTAAACGTTTTTTAAAGCCTTGTTTTGATTTGTAGCCCAAACATTTGGGGGACACGCCGACTAGCGGGACGGTGAACAATTAACCTCGTAGAGTCAAAAGTTGAAACAGTAGATTACTTAAATACTTACAACTATTTAACTTGAAGGTTGTAAAGAATGTTGGGTACCCGAAGGCGTCTGCTAATTGTCTTTCGTTGATTAAAAGTTATTTAAATGTTTTTGACCCTTAAATACACTATGACAGTAACACACATAAAATTAAACTGACGTAGGTATAAAAAATAAACAAATTCTAAAAACTATAAAAATATAATAAAATAAACCTTTAGGTTGTCTGTCGCCAACAAAGACTCAAGATGCATTTTGCATTTGTAATTTACTTCGGCTGCCAGCAGTGGACTAAACGTCTTTCGGTATTTATAAAATATTTTATTTTTCTGTAGAGCATCTATACATGACAGAACACTGCACTGGGCATTGTAGAGAAGATTTAAGAAAACTGTTTTCACTGTGCACATTCACTATATATTTTCCCTCACTTATTAGTGAGATAGTCCACAGCTATCTACGGACAATTGGACAAAAATCCACCCATTACTTTGCTAGCCAAACGCTATAGCGGTGTGTATAAAAATTAAGCTTGTACCAAAATTGCCGGTTCTTGTCAGTCCACAATGGGGACTAATTAAGAGCCCTTCCACTTAATTAGGTTCTGGTTTTTGGTAATCCATTGAAATAAAACTTCGCTTTGTCTCAGTTAAAGAGTCGAGCTCGCGTGCAATTACTTTTTCAAGGGTTTGTTTTGACATTGAAGGAATTATTATTGTTAATGTGAGGGGGTATAACCAGTAGGGACACTGTACAGACACTCTTATGTCATGATAAGTTTGTAGGCATAACTGGTTCAAACACGCTCACGCGGCAAGGCGTAGTTTAAGGTGGCCACACTTTGCAATTTGCAATACTCCGTCTTGAATTTTTATCTATTTATTCGTAAATTTTGACTAAATATTTATAATGCCGTACCGTCTTACTCGCTAATCCTGCCGCTAAGTAGCAGTGCTTGCACTGCTGTGTTCCGGTGTGGAGAGTAAGACAGCCGGGGAAATTACGGGCACAAGAGGCATTTTATCTTAGTCCTCTAGGTTGGCAACGCATCTGCAATCCCTCTGGGGTTGCGGGTGTCTATGGGCAGTGGTGATCACTTACCATCAGGTGACCCACTTGCTCGTTTGCCTTCCTATTCATATTAAAAAAAAAAAAAAATGCAACTTTTTCAGTCTTTATAATTCACCAATTCACTTCATGTACACATTTTTCGTATACCTACTATGTTACGTTGCGTTTTTGAAAAAAGTCTACTGATCTATTTTCCAGAATTTTACTATTTTATCACACAAGAAAAAATGTGTCCCAGATTTTACTATGGTTTTTTTCGTACGTACGACACGTTCCATATATATAGAAAAACGACGAACAATGTGACGAATTGGAATGGAATTTTTGGGACACATTTTTTTTATTAGGATCGATAGGGTTTAAACGATTCTGACTATGAAAAACCCAAAATAGTTAAGTTCTGAAAAATTATTAATACAGACTTTTAAAAAAAAACGCTGACTTACGATCTTAACTAAGTAGGTAATGAAATTCCTCTGCTAAGATAATTTATTAAATTATTTACTAACAGAGTACTAATACGATTAATCTCGTAACAACGTAATTTGCATTCTGGTCCTCCATCCTTAGCACTTAGCAAAACGATAGGGTTGACACGCATCAATCCGGTCACTTATCGATAAGTTAAAAACATCGATAAAATTAAAACCCTAAAGACACTTAACGCTTGATTCAGGATTGATTGTCGTTTGCTGTGACACTTATGTTTTTCGTTACTAAAAAGTGTAACGTAAGTAGATGGTGTAAAGTGCTTTTTTGCTTGGCTGAGCTTTGTCATTGGTGTTGGCAAGTGTGAAATGTGACATCGCGTTACATGTCTTTCTGATAATAGCCGTGTTGTCGTGAAAGTTGAATTTGAGGAAATTTTAGAAAAGGCTAGGTTTTTGTAGGTGAAATTCTTACGTTTTTATTTGTTGCTTTTTAGAATAAAGGCGGATAGCCTAGCGGTTAGCGATCCTGACTGTAAAGCTAAAGGTCCCGAATTCGAAACCCAGTAGGGGGCGGACATTTGTATGATGAATACGAATGTTTGTACAGGATATTTGGATGTTGTATGTATTTAAGTAGGTACCTATGTATTTATCTACAAGTATGTTTATCCGTTGCTTGGTACCCTTAGTACCTAGCTTTGCTTAGTTTGGGACTTGGTTTTTGGTGTAATGATATTTATTTATTTAAGATGGAGTACATTTCAAAAAATATTTTCATTTGCTTAAAGTCAGACAGTGCTAATAATAAATAAAATGAATAATTATTAGGGAACAATATTCACGCCAATTTGCCTAGTCCTAAAGTAAGCGCTAGTAAGGCTTGTATTATGGGGACTAGACAATAATATAAATATATACTGGTAAAGAGAAATACATACTCAAATAGATAGAAGCATCCATGATTCAGGAACAAATATTCGTGCTCATCACTCAAATTATATGCCCTTACCAGGATTCGAACCCCGGACACTTGCTTCGCAGGCACGGTCACTACCAACAAGCCTAACCACGTCGTCAAATCTAAGGTGATGTTGTCGGTCGATAATCATTTTATTGAATGTCATACCAGTAAAGTTGGTGTTTTTTTTTACCATTCTGTATTGAGTAAAGTAACTCTAACTTTGACTCTGGTCAAATTCATTATCAAAACCAAAGTAGTACCTACCAGAGAATGCCGTTACTTTAATGATTTTTTCCCTTTTAGGGATAAGTTCCCCTATGTGCATTTGTGTAGTCTTGTATTCATCTTTTTCATGTGTTTGTGTACAATAAAGAGTTGTACATACATAGGTACATACTTTTTTCGTTAAAATTTCAGACTTATTCCCATTGAATATTTATGTGGCATTTTAAACGTCTCATACTTCAGTAGTCGTGTCTGTCACCGCGTTGCTCACGAAATCATTTCTATAAATTTCCATTAGTTACTTTCAACATTTATTTATTTTTATTAAAACACCAGTAGTGCGTCGCCATTACCAGAAACATCGATATCGATGAACGCCATCAATTAACACGTGACGGCGATACCGCGACGCGCGAACCATAAACTTGATAGCGCGCGATGAGGGACACGCGAGGGACGGGCCATTCCTGAACCTACGAGTATTTGTTGCAAAAATCGTAGGTATACTTCCATACTGGTCTGAGAGCAAAGAAATACCATAGAATTTACAAGTTTCTGCTTCTCTCCCCGCGTAGACGGCATGGGAGGAAATCTTAGGAATCATATTATAGGCGATGCAGCTAGCCTTAACGCCCGTATATTGATGTAATTTGTGTATGTGTATGTAAAGAATATGTCACACTATCTGAGGCTCTAGTTAATATAGTTATAACATTCTACACGCGTTGACTTACATAGTCTTCTCATTCTTTTTCAAGCAAACCTCATGCGGAAGAGTGAGATAAATATTTGCTCATGACCTCCAGCAATCGTGTCTGTTGTCTAGAAGAGACGAGAGAACACACCTTATAGTATATAAGGAGTAAATAAAGCACTCGTTTTATTAGTATTATGAACACTAAAACATATTTAACACTGCATCTCATAATAATTTTAATTAATTAGACAAAACCAGTGATCAGGTTATAATATTAAATAAATGAAGTAACATAGTTCATTGTACATTTTTTATGGCCCTCCAAATTTATTGAACGAAACATTTTCTTTACAAACTAATACAAATTGATTCATACAGATAAGCAAGATGAATTATGACGAAGCAAAACACATTATTAAAGACGTTGCACGTAGAAAAACAATTAATTTTAAGATATTGGAAGGTCATGTTTGGAACACCTTGAGCGTTACAGACTCATCACGTTTTGGAGTCAATGATAGCTGTCATCTGACCTTTTACTGCTGTTGAGGTGATTATTATCATTTGGTTATGGCGTTTTAACCTTATTAATAGTTTTTTATCACGCGTTATTCACCAGAAGATTTTGTGTTTCGTTTTTCTTAACCTTCTCTCGAAAATAGTTTTCCCGTTTTCATCAGCGTATTAAAGATTCATTATTTTTTAATTTTTTCCCCGTAATAATTGTCTTATTTTGTATTGTAATTATCAAAATGTTCTTTAACAGAATAACCCTGCTCGATATTCGATAAACATTGAGTTATATCGACACCACGACACCCTTATTTGCATTTAATTAGCTTATACTTGTCGCACGATAAAACATGTAAGAGATAGTACGTGATTGCTATTTGGTTTATTAACAGTATTGCTTTTTAGGATTCCGTAGGCAAGCGAACTGTAAAGTTTCACGGTGACGAAGTAATTACATAATAAACGGATAACTCACGTATAAACGTCGAGTGATGCTCAACATGTTTTGAACTAATTCGTAGTCCTTCCTCTAGGAGTGTTCGTTTCGCTGCCGCCGGGGCGAGCGCTCCTAGAGGAAGGACTACGAATTAGTTCGAGACATGTCGAGCATCACTCGACGTTTATACGTGAGTTATCCGTTTATATGTAACTAGCTGTTGCCCGCAACTTCGTCTGCATAGAATTCGTTTATCGCTATCCCGCAGAAATCACGCAATCCGTTCTTAGAGGATGCCTACGTCATAGTAGCTTTATGCATGCAAAGTCTCAGCCCGATCGGTTTAAAATTGACAAAGTTTCATACAAACTTTCATCCCCTATTTTATCCCCTTGGGGGTAGAATTGATCAAAATCCTTTCTTAGCGGATGCCTACGTCATAACATCTACCTGCATGCCAAATTTCAGCCCGATCCGTCCAGTGGTTTGGGCTGTGCGTTGATAGATCACTATGTCAGTCAGTCAGTCACCTTTGAGTTATATATATTTAGATTATGATTAAGTCTCACGGTAGTTTCATGTTGAAGGTGACGAAGTAGTCAAAATAAAACCTTGTTTTTTTCCTGTGGGTAAGTACTGCTAAGCTCAAATGGGACTGGGGGACATGTCTGCCGCATGCACCCACAGAGGTGGGCTCTCCCAGCCACTTGGTGGTGCCGGAGAGTGGTTACGTCGAGGCAGACCAGGAAGGCGATGGCGGGACGACATGGACCGAATATGGAGGACTGGCCTGACATTGCGTCGGACCCGGAGTTGTAGAGGTCGAGGGGAAAGGCCTTTGCCCCATAAGGGACACCATAACAGGCTAACTAATAAAAAAACTACCAACTAATAACTTCCATGCTGGTCAGGAAGCAAAGAAAAATCATAGAATGTACCAGTTGCTTCTCTTCCCGCGCAGATGGTAAAAGCCCATCGAGGGAATAGGCGAAAATCATAGCTATTCGGCTAGCAACCCATCACCATTTTGATTCCACATTCCGCTAATACACCCAGTCTTGCTAAACGTGGCCTGTAGGTCTTGTTACCTTAGGCTCCGTTTACCCCGTAAGGGATAAAGACGTGATTTGTGTGTGTGAAAAAAAAAGACCTACAACTTTTGCCTCATCTTGCCTTTAAGTAGTTCGTTCTAAGACAGGGGTCGGCAACCTGGCTCGCGAGCCACATGCGGCTCTTTGGATGTGAGGCTGCGGCTCTTTAGTTCCATTCGCAAATATTATTTATTTTATAAAAAAAAATGTTCTGAAACGATTAACGAGGTTTAGGCATTATTTCTATCTCTCAGCTACTTATACTCGCTTTTCACCGCAGCACCCCTGTAATTTTGTGGCTCTTTAAAAACTTGAAATTTTGTAAATAGTAATTTTTGACTCTTCCGACTCAAAATGTTGCCGACCCCTGTTCTAAGATATTGTACGTGGATGTACAGAAACGCCATCTCTTTGCTATTGTGGTCTTTGCAAGCTAAAGAGTAGTAGGTACATACATACATACATACACAAATCACGTCTTTATCCCTTACTTTTTAAAGAGTAGTGGTCTAGATAAATAGAGGATGTAGAAAAAAAACAATAACAATATTATTATTATTTTAGGTCTTTTGTTATCAAAATTAAAAAAAAAGTAAAAACTATCATTAGTATGCCATGTGCAGAGATTTTTTATTTTTCACAAAAATAAATCCTAATTAGACAGATGTAAGAGTAACGATCCTTTACACGTTCAATCAATTGAAGTATAAAAAATATCGTAAAAACTGTCCAGAAAGTGACTCTTCAAAAGACTCAATGATACTTTTATAGCCACCCAAATCTCTACCCTATTCAGATCGCCTTACGGTTTTCATTTACACGGCTATTTATGTGGATTTACAACCTTTAAAAAAAGTTTGATTTCCAACGTGAATTGGCATGAAACGAAACGCTTCACAGTTCGATCGAACTACCAATTTATCTAGACCTTCCATTACGAGTGGCACGGTTAATGTTAAGGTTCTATTTGAAATGGTTAAGTTGTCACCTGCTTGGGACATCTGCGGTCAGTTTTATTGAACAAAATAGCCCTGAAAAGGTAAAAAAAGGATTTAAAAAAATAAAAATCTGGGAACACGCGTTGTTTAACATTATTCAGAACTGATTTTTGTGTAGGGTTCGGTGCAGAGTAAATTATTTTTATATTTTGTATTAGTTACTCCAAGTAAAGTTAACATTAAACGCGTCATAAAATTTAAATATTTAAACCTCTCCTAATATAAATCATAGGTAGCCTAAGTAGTAGTTCCAGAGAAGTCCCTCTGTAAACAAACAAACAAAAATTACCTCTTCGTTACATTGCCTACTATGTATCCATTTACATAAACAGTACGTAGTAGTCTTCATAGACAAAAAAGTCTGATTTTCAGCAGATGAAGGAAAACATCGTGAGGAAAACTGCACACGTATGCGATGTTTAATGGTGTGAAGTTCCCGATCAAAACTGGAATCCGTATAGATCCTAAACTTTCACATTTTGAAAGAATGCCAGCAGTTAGAAATAACTATAGGCTACTTAAAAAGTGATGATCCCTGAGTGCGGCAGTTACTGTTAATTTCATAACAACACAATTAAACTCCATTCAATTCCACCTAAGCCCTATCGGCCGATCAAAACATAATTAGAACACAGTTCATTAATCACATTTAAAATTGGAACTCTTTTAAAAAAAGACAAATGACTACACAATCAAACGAAACAATGAAATAAAGGCAGCATCACACGAAGACAAAAGACGGCGCACGGCAACCGCTCATCAAGTGGAAAAGTCTTAAGCGACATCACACGAGCGGGCGCTTACGCCTATTTGGCTGGTTTGCCTGAATAAATGCCAGGCCATTTACAAGGGTGTAAGATATGACGTGATATAGATCACTCACTCCGTAATAAATAAATAAATAACATAAGAAAAATTACACCGTAAAGCGAATGTAACCGGAGGCGCTACGGGTGCGTTGGCTTTGCATGGACATTCCATAAGTTCTAACTATGTAATATGTGCGTCGTGTTAAGTTTAATTGTACATTTTGGTGTCAAGATTCTTAACGTGCAATCCATTTTGAAAAAATCTGTATATGTGAAACTAACGATTTTAAACTTGTAAATATAACACGAGAAAATGGATGTTTTTCAAAAATGCAAATGTAGCTCGACGTATGCTACCAAGTTTTAGTTTATTAAACTTTAATCAATAAGGTAAAGGGTGAAATATATTTAAAAATCAGAATAATAAAGTATGATACGTATATTTACCAGCAGACTAGAAAGTCAACTTTTTTTTCTTTACACCATAGCTCTTACAATTTCCGTAAATTTTCAACACCTGCAGAACCGTGTGTAAAATTAAAACGTTAATCAGTAGCTAAAACTAAAAGTATAATAATTAAAAGGTATGTCCATATAATCTCAACGGTTGGGCGTTGCGCGAGGGAGCGACAGGGAAGGATGATTTAGAAACCCCTCGGGAGAGACGCGACCCGGTATTAATATTGTGACTGACTGTACAGTATATTTAGAGAAAGCAGATCATAAATGCTAGCAATACAAGTGTTAGGGCACTCCTCTTTGGTCTAGTTCTCTCCAGGCCAGGACTCAGGTTCGTAGAAGAAGAAATTAGTATGATGCACAATAACTTTTAATTCTTCTTCTTTTTTTAAAATATGGGCCCATCGATCGATGCGATGATTTCGCCAATGTCAAAGTAATAAATACAGTATTCAAAAATCTTGTGACAAAAATATCGGCAACGTTGTACGGTAGAACACGCTCAAAAGACCCCCTCCACCACTGTCGGGCTCTTAGGCAACGGATAATGATATCCCTTGGAGACCGCCAGGAAATCATTAGCCGATGCCCAGGGTGCACCGGACCAAGGACTGCTCTTCCCCTCGGACGAATCCAAAAACGAACCGCAGCTCTTGATCACACGCGGAGGTAGCCCGACTCGCACCCCACTTTTAATTCTTAATTATAAACTAGATAGGTACAGTGATTTGACAGATATGTAGGTATGGCACACGTACTCGTGACGTCACCACGGTGTGTGCTGGGCAGCAGCTGTGACGTATGTTGTGGCGTCAACACAAGTAATGAGCAATACATACCTAGTACAATTAATTTATACAACGAGATCAGCAGGCGCCCCTGATAGGAAGTAAACAACAATGTATGAAGGAATGGCTTTTGAGCTACTTTGTGATTTTCCACGCTGAGGTATACAAATTTCAGTGAAAGTGTTGTTTTCAGATGAGCCAATGCCTGTTACATATTGGCTCGAGAGGTAATCATGACCTTGCAGAGGAAATCAGAGTGTCTTTATGGCTTTTATGTCCAAAGCAAGGATCCATATTGTAGTTTGGTAACTCATTAACATTGACAAGGCGGCTTTGATCGAACATTGGATGTTTTCCAGCTAATGATGATTTGTTTTATTATTTGGAAGTAGTGTAAAGTTCATATCATTTAATATAAATAAATATAAATATGAGGGAACAATTCACACAAACTGACCTAGCCCCAAAGTAAGCGCTAGTAAGGCTTGTATTATAGTCACTAAACAGCGATATACATACTTATATTAGAAACATCCATGACTCAGGAACAAATATTCATGCTCATCACATAAATATATTACCCTATATTTGTGTGATGAGCATGAATATTTGTTAATATACCCTACCAGGATTCGAACCCGGGACGCTTGCTTCATTTATGTGTTTTTATTTTTTAACTTTCAAAGGTTAAGTTCACTGTCACAAGGCTATATCTTTTGAACCTTTGTAGACTCATGCTCGATTATTTTTATAAATGCAACGTACGGTTGTTTTTTTTTTATATGAATAGGAAGGCAAACGAGCAAGTGAGTCACCTGATGGTAAGTGATCACCACTGCCCATAGACACCCGCAACCCCGGAGGGATTGCAGATGCGTTGCCAACCTAGAGGACTAAGATGAAATGCCTCTTGTGCCCGTAATTTCCCCGGCTGTCTTACTCTCCACACCGGAACACAGCAGTGCAAGCACTGCTACTTAGCGGCAGGATTAGCGAGTAAGATGGTGGTAGCGATCCGGACGGACCTTGCACAAGGCCCTACCACCCGCAAGGTTGTGCTCCTTTAGTGAGCGAGTCTTTCTTAGCTGTTTTTTTGTCACATCTGCATTTTGCGTATACCCCGTCCGTTTGATCACTCCTTTCCCGCTTCGGTTTCTGTCGCCAGCATCGA
Source organism: Pandemis corylana (assembly GCA_949127965.1). Taxonomy (NCBI): domain Eukaryota; kingdom Metazoa; phylum Arthropoda; class Insecta; order Lepidoptera; family Tortricidae; genus Pandemis; species Pandemis corylana. The sequence continues at coordinate 4,848,183 of OX421866.1, read as the reverse complement.
GCTAAATTGGTACCGAATTTCAAATTCAAATCGGTACCAGCCCGCGGCGCCTCTCTAACCGCTAATTGCTGCTTTGGTGATTTGGTGGCTTTGATGTTGATTGGTACCGATACCGTTTAATCCGGTACCGGTATGTTGGGTTAGGTAAGGGTCGGTAATGTTATGAAGTACGCGTCGTTGATAACTATTTTTACATTAGATAACGAGTAATTCAGCCATATTTGCTTTCTAGACGTGGTACGCCAAGAAACACTAGAAAAGTTGGTTAATATGATAGGTTTTACATATTTATTCTGAGCAAAGCGTTTTTTATCTAAATTATTATTGCGGTAAAGATAATGTATGTTTATAGTTTCATAGTTAATTTCCAGAACAAATCACCAGTCAACTAAAAGACTATTTTATATAATTTGTTATACACACACAAAATCACGTCTTTATCCCTTTCGGGGTAGACAGAGCCTAAGGTGACAAGACCTACAGGCCAGTGGGCGTATAGATGGAAAATGAGATCAAAATAGTGATGGGTTGCTAGCCGCATCGCACATAACATGGTTCCTATGATTTTCGCCCATTCCCCCGACGGGCTTTTCGGAAGTGAAGCAACTGGTACTGGCTGGTGGTTTGTAATACCTACCTTTTAAATTGGCTCTCTTTTCAAATCACTTATGATTAAGTTGGCTACCACTGCACTCCTAATATCTCCTCCATAGCGACGAAATAAAATTAACATAAAACAATTTCCCAAAACGTAGCGTTTAAAATCAAACGTAATCTAAGAAATCCTCCTGCGGCTATGACACATTCCCTTAAGTACGATAATATGTTAATAGCTACCGAACAGACTTTATTACATTTAAATATAACAACCACCAAATTACATTGAACCTCCTCTAATATCTGCCTCCCAAAAAAAGTTAGGTCTATCTAAACCGGGCGTTTCCTTCACCCATCAAAAGACCAGATTTAAAAGAGCTCTGATAAAACTAAGTTGCAAATAAACATAGATCTCCTTATATTGGTTTTGTGTAGTAGAAATGTATCCGTTTAAAGCAGTTTAGAAAGAATTCGAGTCTCACCAATTACTGCTAAGAGACATGGTATTATTAAATTTACATTTGAAATTGGATGAATGTTGTGCCTCCGAGGTTCTTATAATCTATGGTTTTGTGGCCTATTTTGGTATCCACTCTAAGAAAATAAAACGGTCCGTCGCTTAGGGTTAAAAAATCCTAACCTCAAAATTCTATCATCAGAAGAATCTAACTTAACCAACAGAAAAAAAATACATGTCAACTCTTTCCAGACTTAGGATAGACGTTAAAGCAATGTATCAAAATATTTAATTGAATATAACCCTCCTTATTTCATTTAAAAACACGCCTCTTATTTCCCGAGGGAGGGAAGACGTCGCAAATTTTATAATACCGGTATATTTACCGGTTAATATTTACCGGTTCGCGCGATACCGGATAATTAGATAGCGACGTGATTTCGTACGGGAAGACGAAATTAATATCAATGTTCTTTGTTTAGAAGTTTAGGGGTGTCATAATGTTAACGTTTTTATCGATATTGGTATTATCGTTTTTATCGATATTGGTATTATCAGCCATTCATTACTGTAGGATTATGGTGTAGGCCAGTCACATTACATACATTCATACCGTCACGCCTCTTTCCCATAGGAGTAGGCAGAGACTACTTTGTTCCACTTGCTACGATCCTGAGATACTTCTTTCGCTTCATCCACATTCATCAACCTCTTCATACATGCTCGTCGGTTTCGGGTACTCCTGACCTGACCTTTTTCTAAAACGTCTCCTATTTGGTCTCGGAACGTCCGCCTAGGCTTTCCCTTCCCGACGGAACTATTCACACTCCCCATATAGATCTGTTTAGTTAGTCTACTTTCATCCATCCATCCGATTCCACAGTCTCATTAACATTATGAAAACAGTAGACTAAGAACCTTTTCTTAAAATGTAGGTACCTACTTGTGCTTGTGGAAATTGAATACATTTTTATAATACGATGTCCTGTCAGTTTTTATCAGTAGGTAATCGATAAGTTTTCGCTTGCTATGAAAATTGTGAGAATTTAATACGATAACATTTTTTGATTTAAAATGACATAGTAACATTTAAAAGGTAGGTGGGTACGGTATGGAATGTGAACAAGCAGTATTTAAATCTGGACGATAATAAGCTTACATAGGTTTAATTTTCCATCTTTCATTATTTCTTTTTTTTTGTTTATCTATTTCCCATTCTCATAATTTCCCAAACATAATTAATGCAATATTATCGACATCGATAAAATCCCTTGAAACCCATCCCTAAACTCAGCCAAATGAAGACTAATGCTGCCGCGTGCGTGGGGTCCCTGGTTCGATCTCAGACATGACAAACAATCTATGACATAAGTTTATACCTCTTCGTTACTTAGTCATGAACTAGGGAGGCAAATGGTGGAAGTTATGGTTGCTTGCGTTACAAATTGGATGGACAGAGTCGTTTGTCAGTGACAGCTCAATTAATTATCTACACCTGATCAACCGGTAATATTGTTGACGGGTGATCTACCTGCTCTATACTTGTAAAATCGTTTGTACCTTCAATCTTTATAGTAAAGACTGCACTTCGGTCTTTGGAAAGAGACAAATGGCGTCACGTTAAGTTAAAGCGAGACAACGGTCTACAAAGCCGAATTAGCTGTACTGTACAGTATTACCAAAACTTTTATTATTTTTGAATATTTTGAGACATCGTTCTGCATCGCTAGTTCACGGGTGACTACTCTGAAAACAGCTCCCAAGATGACTACGGCAAACACTTCGACGGTACACTTCCAAGCAGCTGATTATATATATTTTTTGACGTGATAACGTCTTATAAAGAAATGACTCATTGCGTTACGTTCCGCGTGAGATAGAGAGGCACGATCTTCTCGCGTGACGTCAGAGCTAGCAGTTCGAATATGTTTCTTTATAACGTTATCTTTTTTTTTTTTTTTTATATTATGAATTGGAAGGCAAACGAGCAAGTGGGTCACCTGATGGTAAGTGATCACCACTGCCCATAGACACCCGCAACCCCGGAGGGATTGCAGATGCGTTGCCAACCTAGAGGACTAAGATGAAATGCCTCTTGTGCCCGTAATTTCCCCGGCTGTCTCACAACCCCGCACCGGAACACAGCAGTGCAAGCACTGCTACTTAGCGGCAGGATTAGCGAGTAAGATGGTGGTAGCGATCCGGACGGACCTTGCACAAGGCCCTACCACCCGCAAATCGCGTAAAACTATCGTTTGTAAGCCGGCTTTGCGTTTAGTAAATTTTGTTTTTTTTTTACTATTTAAGGGCTGTTTCTTTGTTTCGTGGTTTTTTTTTAATTTAATAGTTCTTTCTAGAATCTAAAGCCTAAGCTACACAGGGTAAGGGGCAAGTCTGATGGTGAAAGGCCTGAACCCTGAATGAAGGGCGTTAATTGTGGCCGTGGCAAGCACCACGCGGTACGACTGAAGCACCCTAATCGCGCGATTAAACAACTTCGTCCGGCCGCTTCGATTGGCGCAGCTACAATGAGACAGAAGTGGCATTTTCTGTGTGAATCCTTCCATGCTGGTCTGGGAGCAAAGAAAAAAGAGAATATACCAGTTGCTGTACGTAGACAGGGATCACCGACATAGTCAAGCGAATTAGCTCGTTGAAGTGTCAATGGGTAGGCCATATAGCACGGAGAATAGATGGTCGTTGAGGCAGAAAGGTTTTCTATTGGACACCCGGATCTGCAAGCGCAGCGTAGGACGTCCACCATTTTTTTTAACGTGTGGAAAATTCACCTTATGCATTCCCGCGCTCGGGGCAGCAACGGGAGTATGACGGGCTCTCCAGCTGACCGCTGCCTTCCCTAATGGAAGGAGGGGAGAGGCCTACCGTCTAAAAACCGACACGTTCCCTCCTGGCCATGGACTGTGAGCGTTACGGGGGCACTAGGTGTCACCGCGACGCCCACTGGCCGCCCCGGGATGGGGCAGATGGCAACGGCACCGTTGAGTGCGGGTTCCCGATTCAAAGTAGGACGTCCACCAACAAGACGGATGGATGACCTGGTTATATTCTTGCTAAACGTGGGCCTACCTTAGGCTCCGTTTGTCGCTGAGTTTAGTAGACCGTAGACTACTTGCTTAAGAGGGTGGTCGGACACAAACTCTACGCATTCTGGCAAGCGCCGTGTCACCGTGGACTTTCTTAAGGCTAGTCGTTCATATATTATAACTATAAAAATCACCTATTTTTTGGGAAAAGCTATTTTGTCTTCAACGATTCTATCCCTTTCTAGGTCTGCAGTAAACGGAGAGTAAGCTGCTGTCGCTGTACTTCCCGATTCAATTACCGAAGTTTGACGAGTTCAGCCCCCTATTCCGACTGTGCGGGCTATTCTTTATCGGCCAAAACTTGTCGATAGGAAACAATCGCTCGACATTATCAAAAACAATTGACGATCTCGTTTCATTCTCCTCATGCCTTAATCAACGGATTACGGTAATAGTAGATATATTATGATACGCAGTGATCAAAGTCTGTTAAAATTACCTGCGAGAATATCTTTTATTTCGTGCAACTATTTCGTTCCCTTTCCACCTGTAAGCCCGCAATCATAGGCGTGGCCTTTGGGTCTTGTTCCTTGGAGCTCTGTCTACCCCGTAAAGGATAAAGTGGTGATTTATGTGTATGTTTGTATGTAACTATTTTGGAAAACTCAGAAAACTGCTAACGTCTCAATCCTTATTGGAAAATGCGTTCAAGACGTTTAAGTACGTTACGTACTTAAGATACGTAATATCCACCAACACGATGAATAGGGTACAGTTGTTGTGGTGCCCGTGCCTAAGAAGGAACACCGGAACCCTTACAGGGTAGGGTCACTTTGTGGTCCGTCTGTCTATCTATTAAGACCCTTTTTCTCAGGAACGCGTAGATAATTATCAAGTTACCTTACCTTGTAATATTCTGTACGTCTAGTGTAAGTTTTGCAACAAATTTTCGTTTACTTTTCGAAATAGTTAAACGAGCTAACTCATAACGATACGTTTCTTTTCACCGTCACAATAGTATGCGCTCGAACGCTGTTACGTTGTCACGTCGCGGCGCGTATTCCATACAAATTCGGTGAGTTCGTTTCACTTGGCGTTGCGTTTCTCACAGATGTCACTGTTCACTTCGACTGCGTAAGTTCCTCGCGAGTATAAGTTCCAACTGTCACTTTCGTGACAGTTAACGTTCGTGAACGCAGTAGTTAAGTTTGTCACTATGTTTTTACCTAGTGAGAACGCTCTCACTCCTCATATTCAGCAAAAATAAGGTTCAAGTTTCTTTAGCAAATTTATTAACGGTCTAAACGCGGCGCACCTAAGTGCTTGCGATCTTGTATCTCTTTCTTACACATTGTGATGGCGCATCGCAAATGCGTAAAGGAGGTTAATTAAGGAACTAAGCACTTTTTGGATATATATTTTAAGTCCTTTTTACAAACTACCTAGTTACTTACATATTTTACATGTAGGAAGCGTTATGCGCGCACACGAATACGTGTGAACTAAAACAACGACTTACCGTGCTAACTCCTTAAAAATAAAGCCCAAACGTTCCTAATTACAATTAAATAAAAAGCAAAAAGGAAAAAAGGAAAGGCTGCGTCTACTCCATAAGGGATATAGACGTGATATGTGTATGTAAAAAGAAAAAAAAAAGAAAAAAGCAAAAATGACGCCTCCCGATCCCGGGGTTTGAACGCGAAAATGAAGGGATGCGTACTGAATTTAGACCACCGGGCCATCCGCTGGACCACGGCCACTTCGGAAGCTTAATTGAATTTGTTAATTGGTATCCGCTACTCTAGTGTCATCTTTGGACATTTATCAAAATTACCCTTTAATGACATAATAATAAGAGCCACGTTGGTCATTGCTGTGAATGACACCTTCTATACTTACATATATTTATACTAAAAAATATGTGTAGCAACCGCGCTGTGTGTGTGCTATTGAAATAAGGCGTCAAATGTGAATGAGGATTATGATAAAGTTTACGTACATACTTAACTCAGACCCGTCTCAGAACTAGTGAGAAGGCTCTCCCTTATCATAATTTAGTAAAAATAAGGTTCAAGTTTCTTTAGCAAATTTATTAACGATGCTGCGCTGTGGACTTGTAGTTTAAAAGCGACGAACCAAAATGATCTACAAGTAGGAGGTTAATAAGGAAGAAGGCACTTTTTTGAACATTTATTTTAAGAGCTTTATACAAACTACTTGCCTACCTACATTATATTTTACATTTTGTAGGTAGCTCAGCTTAATGCGCGCTCACAAGCGTGTGAAACAAAAAAAACATAATTAATAAACGATGTGCTATAGAACGACCTCTTAACTGAGTCCTCGCCCGCGCGGCACAGGGGCGCGGGGTAGGACGACAAAGGAGACCGAGAGAGGAGCGGGCGGGTAGTGTGCCTGCGGGGACTCATTTAAGCGGTCGGTAATAGTTGGTACCCTTTAAAATAAGGCGTACCTAAGCATTCTTACTTAATTAAAATTAAATAGTTACAAAGTAAATACAGAAAAAAAAGAGTTATTTTTGTAAAATATGGGCCACAGTTTACCAATGTGAAAATAAAGGTATAAAACATTTTCTTAATCATATTTCTAAAGTATGTATGTATGTTTGTATGTTTAACTCTTTATTGTACACCAGCTGTTGCCCGCGACTCTGCGCAGACTTCGCTTAGCACTTACTTAGCTTCACGCACGGGAGCTATGTGATTTTCCAGGATAAAAACTGTCCTATATACTTCCTCAGGATCATTCCTGAGGCTCTCGCTGATATATGAGAAAACTGTTGCGCTGGCAGTGATTATTTGCAAGTGCCTGGTGAAGTGCCATGTGTCTGATACCGATGTGAGCAGGAGCTTCTGAACTGGACGTCCTCAGACCGGCAAGAAGCGGCCCATCTTGGTCCACTTCAAAGATGTCACGCTCCTGGTTTGGGTGTAGCAGTAACAGAGTTTCTGACCCAACTCCGTTACTACGCGTTCATGGCTACGAGGAAAACGTTCTAAGTGGACAAGTGTTGGATGAGAGATGGTGTGGTCATTGTGCTAGTACTGGATAGTGGCGGCGAGAAGCATCGCATCGTATCACTCGCTAAGCTACACGGGATTCCGAATGTCATGCCCGGGGCAGTGGGCTCGCGGTCATGCCTGCAGAGGCTGCTAACACTGCATAATAAAGAGTACTAGCGTATTGCTGTGCAGCGGAAGCGGCCCAAGAGAGGCAGGAAGGCCGCGGCATAATTATGTTACACTTCACTTATTTGTCACATTTTTCTTCATGTCCTTTCGAGTATTTCATAATGTGTAACTATCTCCTGTATTTGAGCATATTGTTTTGTATTCTTTACCCACTTTTTCTTGCTACTTTCGCTCTAATACCTCTAAAATATGGTTCTTGTTCTTGCCGGCATTGTTGCATTGCGACATGACATGAGTGAAGTGAAGTTTGTCTGGCTGACAGTTGCTGGGTTTGACTTTGACGGTTTGACGTTTCGATCCATTTAACGTTAACTGGACGCTGCTATGCAATACTGTGTCAACCCACAAAATGTCAAACATCGAGATATTGACACCATTCGCTTTCTTAGATAATAAACTAAATCTTTCAAAAGTGTTTTAAGTGACTCAAATAAATTTTATACTGAATAATTAAAAAAAACTGTTGACACACATAACCAAAATCCTCTACGGGATAATCTACAATACTGTATCAAGTGCCTTAACACAAATATTCGTGGGATCGTGGGTAATTGTTTCATCTGTTTTGATAAAAATGAGTTATGAGGCTTGACACATTATCGCTTAATTTGTGTGGATATTTGCCCGAGTGGCAGTAACGGACGTTGGCTTAAATAATTAATTAATATAGTGTTTTCATGGCTAGTTGGATAAATACTATTTAGAAAATCAATTTGGATGACATGGTCTACTGCACACATTGAAGGCGAGTTCAAATTTTGCGTATTTTACTGGGTTTTATCAAACCGCTTGTAAGGTTAACCTTCAAATTTTAAAAACTCATCTTAATTTTAAACCTTTTTTTTACATTCATAAATTGTAAACGTCATTGATTAACGTTTGGCATTCAATATTCTAAATAAACGATTGGTTAGATTCATCAGATCATATTCAAATAGTACTTTGTATCGAATTTTGCAATAATGTTTCAAGGTATTTAAAATGAATCAGGTCATATTCAAGAACTTTTTCTAATTTTGCAATAATGACGTGTCACGAGACAAATCATTATGTCATATAATATTGCTGATTCGACATTTTTCTAAAACCGAATATGCGATTTATTAAATAGGTAATTGTATTTATTTCCAATATTTACAAATGCTTAACATCTTCACAGATCACTTAACTATTATAATACATTTATGAAATCGTCGATTTCTATATTATCAGAGGCCCCCATTTTGAGAAATATGTTGATGTCATATTAAAACACGATTTTCTTAAAATGGACATCTTGAGGGTTGGTATAGTATTGCATAACAGCGTCCAACTTTACTATTGTCGCAGGGAGCTGTCGAATGCGACGAACGTATGTTCACAAAACCGTCATACTCACTGCGTTTCGAAAAACTATTTCGAATGAGTTTCCTCACATCGATTAACGTTACGTTTTTAAGGTTTTTTTTTAATTCAAAATGGCTGCCGCTACAGCTATCAAAGCAAACAGAACAGACTAAAGAATTAAATTGTTGGAGAAATACAGTGAAAAGTGATATTATGATTGATCCTTCCTGCTCTACGCCATTCTAAGCCGCGGAAATCTATTAGTAATCTAAAAAGTGCGAAATAATTATCAAATTCTTCGGGCGAAATACCAGAACTTTGTTTCATTTCTAACTATGGCGTTCTTACGGACGAACAGGAATTACGCCAAGGATGCTTAAGATCTTCTTCCATTCAGTACTTAGTCTCCGCTAGATGCGAAGCTGACAGCAATAGCAAGGATTACTTCATGTGTTTCTGTTACAATACATGCTCGCATTGGATGGTCTCAATGGGGTGAAAAATTTTAAACAGCAATGTTTTATCATTGTAACCTAACCACATACTATTTCTGGCACATTGTAATTTTGTTTATATTTATACTACCTACTTAAATAACATTTACAATTATGATACCAATCAGATAAAATTGTCATTTCCATTTTTCAATCCCTTAGCAAGTGGCCTGCTTTGCTTGACTAATAAATAATCCGGCCCTATAGGTATAAAGTTAGATATGTTGTGTTGTAAGAAATAAATAAATAAATGTCATGTCATGAGGAAATTAATTAATAATAAACAACACTACAGTAGAACCCTCCAATAACTTAAGATAGATATATTATGATTTGTTAAAAAGAAAAACATTTTTAATGCAAGCTTTTTTACTCATTGTTGACTGTAGGTACTTGCATTTTTATCCTAAGCATGTGTACCAAATGTTGAAGATTTCCCTCTTGCGGAGGCGGTCCTGGTTTAGAAAATTTCAGCCGAATTGCTTGAAGACATCTGCTTCAATTGAAAATTGAGTTGCAAGATTCCACCCATACAACCATACATACATATATTGCAAATTAATTAAAAACTTGTACCTATTCCCTTGTTACGTTAGGCTGTCTACCCCATAAGGGATAAAGACGTGATTTATGTGTGTGATTGTACCTAATAAAAAATGATGAATGTATTTCAATAAATTGCCAATGCCAATGCATGACATGAGTACCTACTGTGTTGTAATGTGTATTAGGTCATTATTATTATTTATTCCTTATAGATTTGGATGAGGCACATGGCAACATGGCATAAATGTAAGACAGGTATATAACTCAAGTGTAAGCCACTTTAATTTCGTTATTTTTCATAGGAATATTATGTAAACTCAAACCATGTTAATAGTAAGGGTAAGACATTGTAACTAACAAATCATAATGGATGCTGACTTTGGTCTGAATAAAAATGATTTTGTTTTCAGTTCAATTCTTTTAATTTTTCTATATTTTATGTCGCAGGGATTTAAAATATACTACTAGATTGTCAATGCAAGATCTCACAGCTAATCTAATCTAATCCTAATCTAGGGATCCCTACGGATACACTTTTTTTTTTTTTTTTTTTTTTTTTTTTTTTTATATGAATAGGAAGGCAAACGAGCAAGTGGGTCACCTCATCACCTGATGGTAAGTGATCACCACTGCCCATAGACACCCGCAACCCCGGAGGGATTGCAGATGCGTTGCCAACCTAGAGGACTAAGATGCAATGCCTCTTGTGCCCGTAATTGCCCCGGCTGTCTTACTCTCCACACCGGAACACAGCAGTGCAAGCTCTGCTACTTAGCGGCAGGATTAGCGAGTAAGATGGTGGTAGCGATCCGGACGGACCTTGCACAAGGCCCTACCACCCGCAAAACCCATCTTCATCTGCAACTTCGACCCATTCGTGGATCTTTTGTGTAATTACCCCTCCTTCGCACTATTCCATCGCTTTTACCACCTCATTCCGAGATCTGACAGCAGTTAGTATTTATTTTAAATTTCTAAATATATCAAGCACCATGAAAGCAATAACTAAATGTTATTCAATATGTCCATGCATGTATGTATAGCTGTCTGGAATATAAAGTGCACAGTAGACAATATGTGGTCTTATTGCTTAATAGCAATCACTACCAGACAACCAATAAGACAGAAATCCCAGACTTCCCATACAAAATTGGCACAGTATGGGCCGTTTCACCACTCTGTTAAGTTCCAGTTATCTTTAGTGTCAGTTGTTATCTATGATGACATCTCTTTCTCTTGTCTGTTTCGTGGTAGATAAATAGAGATGGAATCTAAGATAACAGAAACTTAACATAGTGTGGTGAATCAAGCCCCAAAGTCATAATGATTGTCCTTTAAATTAAATGAACCATCACTATGATATTTACTGTAAAAACGGTTCACAGTGAGTCAAGAATTGGTTCCATAGTACACAGAGAAGAGCAAAACAAACAAAACTTAATAAGCACACGGTTAAATAAAAATAGGCAACAACATTTATTTTGGTGTAGGTATTATTTTAATATTGCTAATTTAGTGCAGTGGCATATAAATGGGGTTGCGGGATGGGCAAAATGCCATTGGTCTTCAACTCTCAACTCTCCACCTGATGAATATAGAATGGGCCTCAGTCATAGTTATGAAATGTTATTGCAATTTTTTATGCCAACTTCTATCTGAACGATTTGATGAACATCTGAATGTCTAAAATAATCTGAAACAAAATCCATAAAATAATTAGTTTAATGAAAATCTCTTTTGTATCTACAACTTGCAGCCATTCTCAGAAATGTTCATTAATGTGCAACTTAAACTCATACGTTTTTTGAGTTGTTTGTAAAGAAAAGATATTGATAGATGTATAGACGTGATTTATTTACGTATGTATGTAAAGTATGTTAGACCAAGTTCTGTTGTTTTAAAGAAAATAAGGCATCAGGCCAACACGAACCTTTTCTTTGAGGTTAGTTCTGCAACGATGCAGCCTAGCCAGTTCTTCTTAATTCGTATGTTCAACTCTGAACGATGGTCATCTTTATTCTGTTTGTTATGCTTCCTTTTATTGTACTATTTTTCCAAGTACAACAAACCAATTCTCACTCATTAAAGTGACACAAATAATACAACAAATAATAATTCAATTCAATTCAAATTTAGGAAAAAGTTAAACGTCAAACGTCAAAAGATATCAATAGTGTTGCCAGTGCCCATCTTTCAATTGCCGAGTTCAATGAAGATCTTTCTTGAAAGATTTAAAGTTCCAATATTACGGTGTACATTATCGCTTACCTACTACATAATAGCTTTTTCTCAAACATGCTCGGAAATGTATGCGTTAATGTCCCGATATGAGGACATGAAGTTTCTCGTTTATGGCTCCCTACATTACTTCTTGGCTTAGGCCACAAAAGTTAGTATGAAAATCCATTTTTGTCCGCTGCTCTAATTTTTTAAATTTCTATACTAAAATTAAATTGGCAAAGGAAAAAATTACATACAGCCAACCACCACCACAATCTGTACCTAAGCATAATTGCGACATAAAAAAAAAATCTATGGTACTATATTTATGTGCGGTTAAACATGGTGCTCAAATAGCTGGATCAAATTAGTACATTTAAAAAATAAAAAAGGTGGCAAATCGAAAATCTTTTTTTCTGCTTATGCGTATTTCGTAGTGATTGTTATTATAATTTAACAGAAATAAAAATGACTTCTAGTGATGAAAATGACGGGGAACTTATGAACTGTACTCCGCCTCATTTAAAAGAGGAGGCAAATTTAGCTATATGCAAAATATGCTACCGGAAAAAAGTAAAGAGATTTTACTTGATTGTTTAGTAGTTATTTTAATTTTAATATTTCCTCACATTGTTTGAGAAAAGCACTATACAAGCTTTGGCCGGAACAGGGATTGCAGGACTCGTTCTATCTGGCCTCGTCTTCGACTCGGCCACCTACCCCAAACTCGTCCAGCAATCCCTTACTTCACGGCCTCTGCAGTAATGTACTATTAATTACTATTGGCTCAGTATAGATTTATATTAGATTTATTTATTTACTCAACAAAAAATATATTGTATAAAAACATCCATGCTGATTTGGAAGCAAAGAGAAAACATAGAATGTACCAGTTGCTTCCTTCCCGCGCAGATGGTTAAAGTCCATCGACGGAATGAGCGAAAATCATAGGAATCATGTTATAGGCGATGCGGCTAGCAACCCATCAGTTTTATGGTTCCGCTTTCCACCTATAGGTACGTCCACAGTGTCGTAGGTCTACAACCTTAGGCTCTATCTATCCTGTAAGGGATAAAGACGTGATTTGTGTATGTATGTATAAAATCATGCTTGTCACAAATATAAGTATTTCTGATGAAATCGTCAAAATTAATAATAATAAGAACATAACTCAAGTATTTATAGCGGAAGTTATCAGCCAATCTGTTACAGTTTTTTTTTGGTTGAACTAGAAACATTACGATTTGCAGTACCTAGTAGACTAAATTAAAAAATAAGTTTAAAAAATACACAGTATAATATAATTTAAATGATATTTTTGTTAGAATTATTAGAATTTAGTAAGAATTAATATAAATTATTAACAAAAATGCCGTGATAGTCTAATGGTTTGACCTGTGGCCTCTCAAACAGAGAGTCGTGAGTTGGAATTCTGAGCTCGCACCTCTAAGCTTTTCGGAATTTATGTGCAAAAATACATTTGAAATTTGCCATGATTTTTCCGGTGAAGAAATCCTGAGGAAACCTTGCATACATCTGCGAAGAAATTCAATAGTGTGTGTGAAGTTCCCAATCCACACTGGGCCCTCGTGGGAACTATAGCCCAAGCTCTTCAATAAATGGAGGAGGCCTACGCCAAGAGGCACGCCGAATTACGTGATTTTATCTATAAACAAAAACAGTGACGACAACATGTACTGAAAAATTGTAGCGAATTCGGAATAACAGGGCTTTTCGGTTTAGTAAAATGTCGTGAGTTTTCAATCCGCACTGGGCCCTATCCTATAGCAAAATTCCTCTCATTCTGAGAGGCCTGAGCGCCTGTGCCCGGCAGTGGGCCGTATATAGGCTGGAAAGATGATGATTATTATTATTACAAATATAAATAATATACTACAATAATAAAATATCCGTTAAGACTCATAAAAATATTTTTTTATACGACAAGGAAGGCAAACAAGCAAGTGAGTCACCTGATGGTAAGCAAGCAAGTAATTTTATCTCAATTATTGGTTTACATTTAGATTTATTTTTTTGCTTAGCATGATACCTACGTTATAAATAAAAATAACACAGTTTTAAACATAAATAAAATAGTAATAATAATTATAATAACTGAAATTAAAGGAAGTACCAATGTTTTAAACAATAAACGTTTCTTATTTCTAATTATGAAATCACGGTAATTGCTTTAGAATTGGCAACACTGATTGGAACTTAAGATAGACCGTACGGCAAACGCGCTCGATGAGTTCCGCGTTAACGTATTCGAAGGTGAGCGCGTTCACGAAAACTTATACTCGCTGTCTTTGTTGTGCAAACTTTCCGCTGGTGGCGCTGTTCACGTTTTCATAGTAATTGCTATTTTAACGCAAACGCGTGCGAGACGTATTTTGGGACTGAAAACTTACACTAAGCATACTGTATATACCTTTTTTCTGTTTTGGTTGTTATATGTGGTGTTCAATAAAGAGTTATTGTATTGTAGAGTTGATATCAAATAAAAAAGTCTGCGGTCCCTTGGAGCTGTGAAATACATCACGTCATATATCACGTCTTTATCCCTTACGGAGCAGACAGAGCCCAAAGTAACAAAACCTTAAGGCCACGTTTAGCATGATTAAGGGCGTATATCTGGAAAGAGAAATCAAAATAGTGATGGGTTGCTAGCCGCATCACCTATTACATAATTCCTAAGACTTTCGTCCATTCCCTCCATGGGCTTTTACCATCTGCGCGCGAAGAGAAGCAACTGGTAAATTCCATGTTTTATCTATGAAATCAAGCCTCTAAATCAACTCAATCAAAAGAAACAGTAATTGGAAAAGATGTTTCCATACAAATTGTCGTGCTCCCATAAAATACAGAGTACCTCCAGTTGTCCTGTATACCTATTTGGAATTTGTTGTGAACGTTAAAGCGCAACTAATGAAACAAATGAAAAAATCTAAATTTTTCATGTCTGACTGTCTATGTAATCTACATTTTGTTTCGGAGCATGACTCTGCTGACACTGTTTTTTATATTAATTTGCCGAATTCGTACGGAACCCTCGAGTTTTACTCGCGGGTTTCGCGCATCGATTACGCTAAACAAAATGTCCCTTCTCCCTCTATCGGTCTTTTTTCGCGCAAAACTCCAAAGCTTACACCGGCGCCACACAAAAACCAGCAAATTACACTTCTTATTACCACGCGTCGTCGCAGGAATGACAATAATTACGTTTAAGGACCTCATAAAACAGCATTACGGGCCCACACTTACCTGACAATTATTGGCTATAACCCACTTCGATCTTCGATAATTGCGGGGTATGCTGAAAAAGCATAAATAACGTTGACGTTTGTCTTGATCCCTGTTTTAATTGGATATGGTACAGTCCGTGACCTCTTAAAATGGCATTCGGGAGTGCGAGTCGGGTTACCTCCACGTGTGATCAAGAGCTGCGGTTCGTTTTTGGATCCGTCCGGCGGAAAGAGCAGTGCTTGGTCCGGTGCACCCTGGGCATCGACTAATTTCCTGGCAGTTTCTGAGGGACATCATTGACCGTTGGCTAAGAGCCCGACAGGGGGGGAGGTCTTTGACCATTACCGTACAACATTACCGACATTTTGTCACAAGATGTTTTATATTTTTGTAACTTTGTCATTGGCGAAGTTGTCGTCGCTATAACGACTTGATACGCCACAAATAAGAAGAAGAAGAAGAAAAAGACGAATGCTATTCGGGTTTATCTTGTGTCTCCCTCGCTCGGCCGAATCAAGTATCTAACCGATAAGAGTGAGTGACACAGCAAGACAAATCCGATTGGAATTCTAAGAGCTCACGGACGGTCCACATCGCTCGGAAAACAAACCGTGGAAACAAGACCATGAATATGATTGTGGGAAGGTGGAAATGGGAATCAAAATAGTAATGGGTTGCTAGCCACATCGCCTATAACATGTTTCGTAAGATTTTTACCCGTTCCTTCGATGGTCTTTTGCCATCTGCGCGGGAAGAAAAGCAACTGGTACATTTTTGTTTTCTCTTTTCTTCCAAACCTGTGGGCTTATTACCTAACTCGCTCGGAATCGCCATCGTGTTCATTTTGACAGTTCTTGTATAAATGTGACAGCTAGCTGATTCCGATGCCAATTGTCAGCCCATACATGAACTGTCGAAATGAACACGATACCGATTACGAGCGAGTTAGGTAAGCCTACAACATGAAAGCTCTATACATTGAAAGAAAGAAAGAAATTAATAACAAAAACGTAACGATACCAATAGAATAAGACAGTACAGTAGTGCCAGGACTCCCACAACACAATAAGGCCATGGGACTCAAACAAAATGAAATGCTAAAGACAAGCATTTGAAACTTCCTTCACACCCTTACAACTTGTTGCTTCAACCAGGCACCCGCGAAGCCTATAATTTGTCGTACTATCCGTGAACTTGCGGGCAATTGAAGCAAATAATTGTAACATCGTACAAGTTCCCAGCATTGTTGGGCTTGAGAAAATATCACCAATGTCACAGCTCAGAACAAACTGGCTACTATCATTTAAAAACCCTTGTTCTTCGTACGTAACCAAGTTACATTACTAGGACATTCTAAGGTAAAAAATAATAATAATAATACAACCGAATTGAGTACCTCATCTTTTTTTTGAAGTCGGTTCATAAAGACTGTTTCTAAAGTAAAACAAACATGTTTGCGGCTTAAGGGTGGCCCTAGCCGCACCTAAACCCAAAATTAATCCAAAGTAATGTAATCATCCAACGTTGGTTTTGCCAGCGCTGGGTAATGTAACTTGGTTATGTACGATGAACAAGCTGATTAAAACTACAATACAGTGCGATAGTATTTAAAAAGACCGATCCGTCTTGTTGTCTCACTCTCTCTTATGGGTTAGATACTTGACTCGGTCGATGGTACCCGAAACTCGAATGCCGTTCTTGGAGCTCACGGACATTATTAAACAGTGGTCACTTATTCTTTGGAGCATATTAAAAGTAGGTATATACATAATTGTCTGTGCTCTGTTACTTAATAATAGCATAACTTAGGCCCAAATTAAACACATACATACATAAATAAAGTCTTCTTATCTATGAAATTTTGTACATTGGTTTAGTCCTGAGACCAACTCTAGAAACAAACAAACTGAAATTCCATTGCTATATTTTTCAACAGCGTTTTTTCCTCAAGTGCTTTAGCTTTATTTGCTTAGTAACCTGTGTGATGTGTATGTCTTATGATCAAAGATAATTCAAGATTTTCAAGATTGTGTATAAGTAGAATTGTTTTCTGGAGTCATTGAATTTTAGATGAAAATACGATATGGATGTTCACTGGATAAATGCGGAATCAAAACTGAAGTTCCAAAGATATGCTTTAATCTTTGAATTGGAAACTAATACATACAGTCATAAATCAAGTTTTTATCCCCTACACGGTAGACAGAGCCCAAGGTAACAAGACCCAACGGCCACTCTTAGCATAAGCAGGGCGTAGAGGTGGAAAGGCGAATGAAAATAGTGATGAGTTGCTAGCCGCATTGTCTGTTACATGATTCTTAAGATTTTGGCCTAATTCTACTAATTTGTTTGGCAAGAAAATCGATGAATACTAACTACTACTAAGATTACACAAAGATTATACTAAGATTATAAAAAATGAGTGGGTTAACCATCAAATGCCTCCTATACGCCGACGACCAAGTGTTGTTGGCATCGTCGGAGGAGGAGTTGCAGATGATGACTAACATTTTATGTGGTGCATTGGAAACGAAAGGGATGAATGTTAATGTAAGCAAGACGAAAGTTATGGTGTTTGAAAAAGACGATAGTATGACTGAATGTGAGATTGTGAAAATGAAAATGAAAATGAAAATGAAAATTTATTTTTGCAAATTGGCCGCCAGGGGCTCTTTTACATGTCTTTTTGAAACTACCAGCACATTCGGAAAGACCATCATTGCCAAGAAGAATGCGCCGCAAGAAACTTGGCAGAAAGTCATTTTTTCAAAATAAAATACAGTAAGAATACTTAAGTTCTACTTAAATTAAATACATTTATAAAAGGGATGTATAAGGTCCCCGAGCCTTAAATTATATTAATCTATAAATAGTAGAGATGTATAAAGTCTCTACTAGTCAAAAATAAAAAACAAAGAAAAGAAAATAATAACAATAAGTTAAGTGGAGGTGTAAAACGCCTCTAACGTCAAATAAATTAATTGGAGATGTCTCCAATGTCGCAGGAAAAAAAAAATATATATAAAACAAAATTATGAAATATACATTTCATGTCAAGTAAGTAACCAATAAGCTTTTGGATTCCGAAGGCAAGCTTGCGTCTGCCGCCCCCAATGTTGGCTTCCACGCACTCATGTCCTGCTCTGAAAGCAGAGCGGTACCGAGGGCATGTCTCGCTTCCGTCCCCACAGGCACACTATGGGAACGTTTTGGGAACTTCGACGTCGTTAGCCTGCAACTAAATAGTAAAAGAGAAAAAAAAAAAAAAATGAAACCGGAAATCCATAAGCTTAACAATATACCTACGCAATACCTAGTATGACATAGCAATATTTACGTCATTGTAAACAATAATAATTATGAAAAATAGAATAAATATATAAATAAACAATTACAGTAGGTACAATATTTATATTGATAATACCTATCTTAATATTCATAATTAATAATAGCTATACAATTTTGAATCATAATAAAAATCATAATTAATCAAGATCAGCTAACCTAAACAGCAGACGGTAGCAACAGGGCCAGAGACCGCCGTATCTAGAGACACTACACGCATACACACATACACACACACCCACACACACACGTATATACACACTACAGGATCACTCACAAAAAACACTGGATTCTTATGGTAATTTTTCCAAAGATGGCCATGTCATGTCCTCATCACACATGTACTCATCGACTGTGTAATATGCTTTCTTTAACAGCGTGTTCTTTATGTATTTCTTGAATAACACATATGACAATTTCCACGCATCTACAGGCACTTTGTTGTAGAACCTGACACAGTTTCCCAGGAAAGATTTACTTACTTTCCGTAGACGAAATTTAGGAATGAGTAGCTTGTGTTTATTACGAGTGTTGATATCATGGATGTCCGACAATTTCTTAAAGGAATTGAAATTCTTGTGTGTGTACATAATTACATCGTGTATGTACTGCGAAGCTACTGTGAGAATTTCTATCTCTTTAAAGCGCTCTCTTAATGATTCTCGGGAGTTCAGATTGTAGATGGACCGAACTGCCCTCTTCTGTAAAATGAAGATACTCTGAATGTCAGCTGCTCTTCCCCAAATCAGAATGCCGTAAGACAAAATGCTATGAAAATAACTGAAATAAACTAGTCTAGCAGTTTCCACGTTGGTGAATTGTCTAATTCTTCGTACAGCATAGGCGGCAGAACTCAATCTACCAGCAAGAGCAGAAATATGTGGGCTCCACTGTAAGTTACGATCCAGGGTGAGACCAAGAAAAACGGTGTCATCAACGAGGTTTAGCTTCTCTCCGTTTATGGAAATGGCTGTTTCAACCTGTCGTACATTTGGTAACGAAAATTTAATACATTTCGTTTTAGCTGCGTTTAGTAGTAGATTGTTCGCAGTAAACCATTGAAGCACTTCTGTTAGAGTCTCATTGATGTGACTTTGATCTTCCTGTTGCCTGTCTACCTTGAAAATCAGAGAGGTGTCATCAGCAAACAAAACTATGTCACATTTGTTTTCCAGTAGGCGGGGCAAGTCATTGATATACACCAGAAAGAGAAAAGGGCCCAATATTGAACCCTGTGGTACTCCAAGCTTCACCGGCGCACCACATGACTGCACTCTATTTATGTCCACTTTCTGGATTCTCTGACTGAGATAGGACATGACAAGTTTCAGTGCGTTTTCAGAAAGCCCGTAGTGCTCAAGTTTGCGGATAAGCGTTTCATGCTCCACGCAATCAAATGCTTTGGAGAGGTCGCAGAAGATCCCTATTGCATCTTGTGATCGCGGGTAAGAAAGTCGAACAGGTAAAAGAGTTTGTATATCTGGGTTCGGCGTTTACGAAAGATGGGAAGTGTGAAAGTGATATTGAAAGAAGAGTGAATGCAGGAAACATGGTAAATGGGGCGCTGCGCGCCTTTGTGAGCAGTGAGAAGGTGTCGAAGAAGGCGCGTCTGGCTGTTCACAGAGGGGTGCTTGTTCCAACATTAATGTACGGTAGCGAGACTTGGGTATGGCAAAAGAAGCATGAAAGTAGAATAAATGCAGTAGAAATGAGAGCGTTAAGAAGTATGGAAGGTGTATCACTGAAAGATAGAATAAGGAACAGTCTGATAAGGGAACGTGCTGGTGTGAAAGAGGATATAGTGACTAGGATAGAAAAAAGTATGCTTAGTTGGTTTGGGCATGTAGAGCGGATGGATGAAAGTAGACTAACTAAACAGATCTATATGGGGAGTACGAATGGTTGCGTTGGGAGGGGAAGGCCTAGACGGACGTTCCGAGACCAAATAGGAGACGTTTTGGAAAAAGGTCAGGTCAGGAGTACCCGAAACCGACGAGCATGTATGAAGAGATTGATGACTGTGGATGAAGCGAAAGAAATATGTCAGGATCGTAGCAAGTGGAATAAAGTAGTCTCTGCCTACCCCTGTGGGAAAGAGGCGTGACGGTATGTATGTATGTATGTATGTATAAAAAATGTTCTTTGTTGTACATACTCAACCGATCGTGATAAAATTTGGTATGTACCTAGATAGTTAAGATCTGTTTGATACACTGGGAAGACCTCGACATTGACAGAATCAACAACAGTATCTAGATCTTTAAAAATTGAATTAAATTGCACTGGGAAAGACGTGCCCCCTTAGCCATAAACGCGCTGTAGGCTTTTGCTAACTTAGCAATCGTTTGTCCTTATCTGTCACTTTGACATTTACCTTTCACAGATAAGGACAAACTTCTCTTCCCGCGCAAATAGTAAAACCCCATCAAGGGAATGGGCATAGGAATCATGACTTTTATAGGCGAAGCGGCTAGCAACCCATCACTATTTTGATTCCCCTTTCCACCTAATAGACCCACAATCATGCTAAACGTGGCCTAAGACCTAAGTCTTGTTACTTTAGGCTCTGTCTACCCCATAAGGGATAAAGACGTGATTTGTGGAAACAGAAGTGCCGTTCTGATACCACGTGCTGTTTTGCGATTGGTGGGTGAATTTTTGATTGGTCAAGTGGTTCTGCTGGGAAGTTCCTTGGAGGGGATGTGGCAGGAGGTACAGCACGGGGATCAGACCGGCAGGGAATACAGTGGAGCTCAACCAACACGACTGTAATCGTAATTTGAATATAACAGTTTCTTTGGATAATCTCTTTATATTTGTCATAAAACAAGTTTCATTCGGTTATCAGATGTCTCAGGTTACCCATCTACGGATCTTCTACTTAAATTATGTCCGCCATGCTTGAACGAGTCGAACCAAATAACCCAAGTATTATACCTCGACTCAAATATTGTAATGAGCCGGAAATTCTGTCCACATAAAAAGTACATATGTACCGGATAATGACCTAGTAGAGTAGGACGGCGACACTTAAATATAATGAGTGCATGACTCGACGCGTACGACACTATGTGGCTTGTCATAGTGATGCGCTGTGTCGATAAAAAATATACATCTTTATCGAAATTTAACTATGAAACTTTATTGATTCCCTTTTCCATCCATATGCCCACAATCATGCTAAACGTGGTCTTTGGGTCTTCTTACCTTAGGCTCTGTCTACCCCGTAAGGGATAAAGACGTGACTTATGTAGGTATGTAACTAAGAAACTACAAAAAAGCCTTTTTAACGTGTCTTGTCTTTACTTGTAACAAGATTGCTATAACTAACTATGAAGGTAATTAAATCCTGCCTATAGATATTTACCAACTTCTAAATGTCCTATTGACTTGAACTTGAAGCTTGGTACAATATGTGTGCAGAGCTCCAATGAAAATGGAATAATATACCGCAACAAAAAAAATGTAAATAAAAAGGTTCTTACAGATTTTTTAAAAAATACGGGAAACTTGATTTAATTTTTAGACCCATAAAACTTTACCGCAGCTGACTGACAGACACTTCACAGCCAATTTAAAGGGTTGGAGTTAGAGACTTCTTTGGTAGACATATTTCCCTTGAGCATCATGATAATGAGCATATGATGGCTCATACACGATACTCTATACAATAGTGCTTCACTCCGCCCAGGTATAGGATAATCATTACAACACCCTCTATAATTTCAATCGATACAAATATCGAGTCATCTATCGACAATTCCCGCACCTGTCTGCACCCGTTCATTACAGTGATTGTCACGCAGCCACGCCCCCTGCGCCGGCGTCGCGTAATTCGTATCATTACGGTACCTATGACGAAACTGCGTAATTATGTAGGAAAGGCCTCCTACTAGGAGGACCTGTTCTAGACCAGAGGACATTCAATTAGGAGAGTTCACATTTTCATCAACTCTTTCTGTTATCTTAAGCCGATGACAGAAAGGAACGTAGAAAGAGATTGTGATTGCAAGCGTCTCAGATAATACGACTGTTAACACTAACACTGGATGCAGAAGGTCAGCAACCGTTCGTTGTGACATACATACATTATAAACATTACATGGGAGAAAATTGTAGGAATCATGTTATTGGCTATGTCGCTGGCTACCCATCACTATTTTTGATTCTACTTTCCATCTATATGCTCACAATCATGCTAAGCGTGACCTTTGGGTCTTGTTACTGTATTACTCTAGGCTCTGTCTACGGCGTAAGGAATAAAGACGTGATTTATACATGAACGTATGTATGTATACCTATCGCAGGTCAAGTTGTGACATTGTTTGAGGGAGTTCGCATTTTTCTGACTAAAATTTTTACAAGTTTTTTATTAACTTGCAATGTATGTATGTATCTATGTTTAAGTAAAATCTTGCAAGTAAATTTTCACCCATTGATGTGGAATTTAACATGGGTAACCTACTTATGAAAGTCTGATGATAATTCTAATGATGACCGGATAGCCTAGTGGTTATTAACCCTGACTATAATGCTAGAGGTTCCTCTGCCGTGTCATGCCTATGTCAGTTAACTTGAGATACATGAGATATGCGTAACAAGTCTGAATCGTATTTTTTTGGGTGTCTTTACCTACCAACAAAACATTTTTTTTAATTTTGCTTACCAATTCCTTGTACGAGTCTATCTCAATAGTCGTGTAACTCAGTTTTGGCCACAGCTAATATGGCTATATACTGTATCTAGTAGTTACATGACTTAGGTGCGACAGGCCTTCTGCTATGCTGCCGTGTCATGCCTATGTCATGTAACTCTAAAAGCATAGTTTTGAGTAAAATCGGTTTAAAGTTTTTTCCTAATTCGTAGTTTATTTTGAAATCAAGCAGCAAAATAAAAATAAAAATACTCAAATAGATTTGTGTTAGGCTTATGCATATTATGTAATACCTAGATAATTCTTGTTTTGTATATTATATAAGTTATAGGCTATAAAGGAGTTAGGCATAACAGGTTCACCGTACAGTCTGTTTTGCGGTGCCCTGTATCTCAAGATACATGACTTAGGCGTAACACGTTAAATATAAATATTTCTCTCGGTTGTCTATCAGTTTACTTATATAGTCGTAATTATACCATAAGGCTATATAATTATGTACCATGATAAAAACTTTTAGTAAAAAGGATAAATAAAGAAAAAAACACCCCAAAAATTAAATTAAAACATCTGTAAATCTCTATATTTATGTTGAACAATCTTATTAAAACAGTTGTTTTATTTTTATTTTTGGGGTGTTTTTTTCTTTATTTATCCTTTTTACTAAAAGTTTTTATCATGGTACATAATTATATAGCCTTATGGTATAATTACGACTATATAAGTAAACTGGTAGACAACCGAGAGAAATATTTATATTTAACGTGTTACGCCTAAGTCATGTATCTTGAGATACAGGGCAGCGCAAAACAGACTTTGTATGGTGAACCTGTTATGCCTAACTCCTTTATAGCCTATAACTTACATAATATACAAAACACGAATAATCTAGGTATTACATAATATGCATAAGCCTAACACAATAGTACATTATGATACAAGTGTGCTATGTTGGTAATTACACACGAGGCGTATTGTACGCGCGAGCGATAGCGAGCGCGGGTAAGAGAGCCGAGATGTGTAATTACCAAAGCACACGCGTCGCATACGACGTTTTTCAACACATTTGCGAGGAGAAATTAATAAAATTTAGTTAATAAAAGGACTTTAAGAACTTTAGTTTACCTTTGTTACCAGACATTGCTTACCTGGAGCTGCTTTAGAACTTTACTTTATCATTTGGTAATTAACACCTTGGATTTCTTACTGATATAACTGTCCGAACATTGTCCGAACATATTTTAGTATTTCCAGCGACGGACACTACATTTCTTTATTACTTGAACTCGTAATTTTTAAAGTAATAAAATAACAAAGTCTGAATCAACAATATGAGTGAAAAATGGCGGCAGATATTATTTCTCCGCGCCAATCCGCGCGCAGCACTCGCGCATGCGCGCTGTGCACTTAGCACGCGCGTGTGGAAGACACTGACACAGCCTGCTAAACAGCCTAATATTAAAATTATAATAAAAAATAATTAATCAATGCCTGAGATTGCAAATTATGTTCAGTTTTAGATAAAAATGAATAATTTGTCGAAATTAAATGTTTATTTATCATCTTTTCCCTAAAATAGTTTAATATTCACGAAAATATTCCTTGTTCCTATAGATAACTGAACTTTTTGCTGAGATTAAAAAAAATATATATTACCGCACTCGTGCGGTAATATATTACAGCACTTGTGCGTAATAAGCTCAATTATGAGCTTAAACGCAGTGCAATAAGACTCAATTTACGAGCAAGTGTGTTGAAAATCTATTTGAGTATTTTGATTTTTATTTTTGCTGCTTGATTTCAAAATAAACTACGAATTACGAAAAAAACTTTAAACCGATTTTACTCAAAACTATGTTTTTAGAGTTACATGACATAGGCATGACACGGCAGTCCTGGTTCGAATCCCGGTAGTATTTGTATGATGAATGTGAATGTTTGTGCCCGAGTCATGGATGTTATATGTATTTATCTACACTAGCTGTTGCCCGGGGCTTCGCCCCGCTGCAATTTTTTTTTCAAAAATTTATTTTATACAAACTGTCCGAACAGTAACAAACACAACTAAAAAAGAATTAGCCAATTCGGTGCAGTCGTTTGGAAGTTATGCACGTAGGTACATACATTCCGGCGATTAATTTTTATTTTTATAGAAGATTTAATGTGACTTTAACTTCATTCCAAATATTTAAAAGTCTGAATCAGGTTGTCAAACGTTAGTTGCGAAATAAACGGATTCCTAGAAATCGAGACATTTGTCAATTCCACTTTTTTTTCTCATCCGTGACTAAAATACCTAACGCTGTTGTCAAAACTCATGCCATTTCCATTTCGTTTTCGATCCATGTTAGGTATTACATTAATAGAACCTCATGATTTTGTATAGGTATCAAACTTTGAAGTATTAAATACTTTTTTGAAATAAACAAACATGGCAAATCAATTTTGACATAAAAGAGCCCAATAAAAAAGAAATTAATAGTTGACGCAAGTCATTCATTGTAGGTAAACAAAGAACTCGTAAAATATTTTTTGTATTTTGTATAATTATCTTAATACGTAAGTGTTGCGGATAAAATCCGGTCGACTCAAAACAGATATTTTCTCATGCTGAACAACTTACAACATGTTTCAGTTCAATACATGTTATTTTTATTGTGTCATCTCACGTCAAAACACATGACACGGGTCACATTATACTGGCTGGTCGGGTAGCGCACAGTAGTTCATTAAAATTCATTTTTTAGTGGTTTTTCGTAAAAAAAATCTAAAATCGAAGAGCAGTTTGCAACTCTCCAGCATGAGACGAATCTAATGACATATAATTTATCAAAATCGGACCATAACTGTAGATCTGATGGCTTGTACAAAAATCGGCCTCGCGTATTATATATATAGATTGTATAAGTATGTTTATCCGTTGCCTGGTTACCCAGAATACAAGCTTTACTTAGTTTGGGACTGGGTCAATTAGTGTAATTTGTCCCATGATAATACAATAGTTTGGTAGTGAAATTTTGGTATTTAGCCCAAGTGGGAACTCTTCAACGGTTTCTCCGATCAACATCCGATCAAAATTTAGTATAATAATGTAGATTCGACGACAATACAAAATAAATACAGTCAACAAAAATTACAGTTAACCACAAGAACTTGTAACAAAATAAAATTGATTTGCTCCAAATATCGAGCCATCTATCGACATTCTTGCACCTGTCCCACCCGTTCATTACGCGTGATTGTCACGCGGCCACGCCCCCTGCGCCGGCGCACGTAATTCGTATCATTACGCCACGTATGACGAAAATATTAGAGCGATTGTGTTGCAGGATGTTACTGTATTTGGCCATTGGTGGGTCGTTGACCTGTGATAAATTACTAGTCTAAGTATACGTTACTAAGTAATACAAAGGTAAGGTTTGTGTTTGGTTGTGGGGGGCTAAACTAACCTTAATTAACATAGGCAGGTTACTATTTGTACCCACGGCTCCACGGTAAAGAAGCGTTTAATTGAATTCCTGCGGGTGTTTGCAAAAATCCATGGAAATGCACAAAAATGACATCGCATTCTACATTTAGAGAATGTCGCATGTAGAATTATTTTATATTGTCTAGCTAGACGCATGAATATTGAACGTAGCTCTGTACTGGGATAAAACGTAGCTTATAGCTTCAGAAATTTATATATTTTCTTTTCAATATCCAAATCGGTCTGTCAGTTATAGTGTGATAGAGTAACAAACGTACCTACTGAAAACCAGATATCTTCTATACGTATAATAAAGCTGAAGAGGGTCGAAAGTCTACATAAAAGATGTTAAGAAAAAAATTGGCTGAGGATACTTAGAATCGATAACAGAACACGTTCCAACAGTTTTTAGAATTTGTCTGTTTATCTGCTTGTCTGTATATTTGCGAGCGCATGACGTGACAACGGCTGAACGAACTTTGATGAAAACTGTACTAATCTGTTGAGCAATATCACCAACTGTTTATCCCGGAAAGTTGCATAGTTCCCGCGTTGCAGCTGCCTGGAGTTGCAACGTAAATAAATGTTGCTTCTGTATCATAAAGGTACACTAATTTACAGTATCTATTTTCTGTGATGGTAATTCTGATCAAATTGTAGGTAACCGACAAGTTCAAGCAGGTTCATATAAGCATTTATTTCTGTCGTACTTATCTTCGTACTTATCGTCGTACTTACCATCATTTGTATCCTGGCCATTTCGACTTCTCTGTACTGAAACAAATGCCTACTACAAACAACGACAGCCCATGTGTACAGAGAAAAAAGCGTAAAAGGAAGCCCGATCTCCAATGAAACCTTGCGCTTCAAAAAAAACTATATCGGAACGTGATGTGGCCTTAATCTCATTCAAAATATCAAGAAAATTGTCCCCGTTTTGAGCAACAGTAGGCGTGGTGTCTCACGAATCAGCTCCGACTTCCCTAACACTTCAACTTAAAGCCGAGAGCTTACAATTGCTTTTTGTTTGTCACGTCCATGTAGTTAACTTGATCGTAAGAAGCAATTTGGTTGGACTCTATTAGAGGAGGCCAGTCCATGTCATTACTCGGGGCACACGGCGTGAATACAAGATTTGTGTGGTTGTGAAACTAATGGGCTAGTTCTTTTGTTCTTTTGTCTCGATTTCGTGAGGTGTCATTGAAAGATGGGTCATGGTAGCACTCGCAATTAAATTTTCGTTGGTTTATATAGACGATATGGTGATACGGTATTACGCGGCTTCTTTACGTTTGAAGGTTCTGCTGGCGTTACCCTGAAAGAGACATCTTACTAGATGTCATGTCATAATTATTGCGCTCAACAACTCCACGAAGTTACGATATTTTTAAAACGTTTTGTTTAGTAACCGAGTCTTTCGTGTAAAATAGAATGTCATAGAATTTACCAATTGCTTCTCATGAATCATGACTTTTATAGGCGATGCGGCTAGCAACCCATCACTATTTTGATTCCCCTTTCCACCTATACTATATTTTGTTACCTTAGGCTCTGCCCGTAAGGGATAAAGACGTGATTTGTGCGTGTGTGAGTGTGTGTGTGTCTTTCGTGTTTATGAAAGGTGATTTTATCGACAAAATGAACAATAATTCGTGTAGAATAATTGCGAACAATCACTAAAGAAAGAAGACAAAAATGACAAAAAAGACAAAAATGAAAATGTAAGTCACCCTTTTCCTCAACAACAAAGCTCTGCACTTAAAAATAGTCGCGTACGGTTGCAAAACCTCAATTACGGACAGCATTGAACTATTCCGAGAATGTCCGTGTCGCAAAGTAGGCGTGACATTTGTACCGAAGGAAATGTCAAAGCAATTTCCTATCGATTTATTGCCGTTAACGCTGTGATACCATTATCTAGGACAGAATAAGGATTCCGTAAACTACGCGTGGTATGCAATACAATACAATACAATAACTCTTTATTGAACACCACCAAAACAGAAAAAGGTATACAAAATATTACAAGGTAACAATAGGCGGCCTTATCGCTACAGAGCGATCTCTTCCAGGCAACCATAATGGACTGGAGAACAGAACAGATCTGAGCAGGTGGTGCAATTTAGAACATATATTAATAAACTAAGTACTGAAATACGTAATATATTATACATGAAACACAAATTTATAATAAATGGAGATATAAATAGACACATACACACATACCTAAAAAAGCCAGCTACAAGATTCATGCACTAGATGACAGTTAGTGCTCCTTCAACATAGATTTAAATATGGGTAAGGATTAGGAGGTATGATCGACAAATTCGATCTTGAAAACTTAGTGACTATCAAAAACTGACAAAATTTGTTCGATAACTCGGAAGACATTGAGATCTCTTATCTCTTGACCCAGCAGATAGAGACAGAAGTAATTTTTTTTAGTGAAACTAAATTCCTCATTCCACATTTAGGTACACAAGAAATTTGGTGAACGAGTTAGCTCAAAAAATTAAAGACCTCGGCTGGCTTATACATGAGTATAATTAAATTAACAACTTACCTACATGCTTTGATTCCTCGTTAACTTTAAAACTTTATCTGTTTACATAATCACGACAGTGTACATTGCATCACTTCTATGCTGGTCTGGGAGCAAAGAAAAAACATAGAATGTACCAGTTGCTTCTCTTCCCGCGCAGACGCCCCATGAGGTAAAAGCCCTTTGAGGTAATGGGCGAAAATCATTGCTATTTTGTTTCCTATTTCCACCTATACGCCCACAGTCTTGCTAAACATGGCCTGTGTAGGTCTTGTTACTTTAGGCTCTGTCTACCCAGTAAGGGATAAATACGTGATTTGTGTATGTGTTCATGATGACGATCATATTTCCATACAAGTTGGATACACAAGACTTTTTTAAATGTGTATGTAGCAATTTATTACAGCTTATGAGCTCCTAGGACGACATCCGAGTTTGTCTTGCTCTTATGTGTTTGATACTTGAATCGACCGATGGTGCCCGAAACCCGAATAGTTCTAAGAGCTCATAGACTGTAAAGTAATCTGTTATCAGCCATAGCTTACATTGCAGAGGACCATGTTACAAGAGGCTTCTCCAAGACAGAGTTGGCTGGAGGTAGTTACTATTGAGACCCCAAGCTTCTGAAGGAGCAAAAGTACCAAAGAAGATAGAATCGTGAAACGTAACGGCATACACTCTTAAACTAAACCTGTAATCCCAAAATACTGTGGTAATGATACCAAAAATTACCCCTTAATGACGCTCTAGATCCAATTGCCTTTCAACATTACCTTTCATACACAGGTCAACTTTCTAAGAAATGTTACAATTATCAAATTCCACTCAAAGCCTTCGGCATGGCGAATCGCACCGCCACAATACATTCGTCTAAATTAACGCAAACATCTTTACTAAAATTACCACCGATAAAAAGTATCTCGTATTTGTTGAAGTTAAAAATTCAGTCGCGGTACCCTTATTTGCTATAGCTCATGATCGTTATTCGACTGATGTGTGTGTGGATGTGGATGTAAAACTGTGTTGGTCAACGCATTGCCAACTGGACATAGATTAAAGATGGCGTTAAGATACAAATGAAGATGTAAACGTAATTCGTGATGGGAGCGGGCCCAATTAATATGTGAGGCAAGAACGTTTCTAATGCGTGACATAAACTTTCTTCTTGTTTAATGAAAGGCTTTCGTTATGCTAACGTAATACGCGGATAGACATGACAGGGGTTTTGTGATTAAAAATGGAGACGCGCGCTCCGATGGTTAGGTTCCGGGGTCCAATTTTTGAAAGCACAACGCTCTAAAGTATTATTCGAAAGTGGTAAATTTTGTTTCGAAATGCGTTTGCCTTTTAGAATAGAAGAATACTACAGTTGGGAGCCCTTCGTTTGGTCGAACAATTGTTTGGTCTAACGTAATGTTTGGTCGAATGACCGTTTGGTCTAAAATTTCTCCAGCTGAAACTGAAAATATTTCAGAAATTATTTTGATATATTTTTAAAATCGAGTCCCAGGCCCTTTTTATCATTATCAATGAACCAGAAGGTTAATTATAAAGGTGAACTATAAAAAACTTTCTAAGATAGTGCCAGAAAACAAATGAAAACCAGTCAAGTGGGGGTCACACTCGCACACTAAGCTAGGATTCAGTACCCATTTTTTTATCATGTAGGTAGGTACACCTACGACTAGCTTACAATCGACCGTAGTACTAGGAATTTTGTGAAATAAAGCAAAAATAGAGATCGTTATCAAATATAATAGAAGAATTTTTCAAATAATTCTTAGCTCAACGTTCGCTCAATCACAAATATATTTCAAGGCTGTTCTGAGTTAAACCATTTCTTAGAATACTAAACTATACAAAGACGTCACGGGCAATAATATCACACAAAATTTCACACTTTGAAGGCATAATTTACACATATGAAATGTCAATGTATTGATCGGCCGCTATTCACGCAAACGAAATATATTTGTTTTTTAACATTAGGTACTCGTATCACAATAAAACTAATGGTTACAATGATTTGCCATCGGGTAAACTCAAAAACCATGAGAATTTTTTAAAAAGATTTAGGGATTTTGGTTAACATGCCAGCTATGTAAGTTTGCTAAGATAGAAAATCTCATGTGCCGATGATTTCATGGTCTGTCTTACTCTTCACTTCGGAACACAGCAGCGCAACGGCTGCTAGGCGGCAGGAATAGCGAGTAAGACTGGTAGTGACCCGGGTTGACCCAGCCCGAGGTCCTACAACTTCGGCTACTCTCGGAAAGCCTTGTTGACTTCTCCTGAACGTTTAATGCTCTCCCGAGATCAACGAGATTTACTTGTTTAAAATTAACTATGCAAGTTAACAATACTCGTACTCGCTGTTAGCTATATCTCTATCCAATATCATCGCAAATGGGCGTCGCTAAAGCGTTTGAACTCACGCGCAGGATATTAAGCGTTGAGAGAAATGTTATAGAGGTGTAACTTTGAGAAAGACCGGACTGACTGGAGTTATGGAATTTTT
Organism: Pandemis corylana; assembly: GCA_949127965.1. Lineage (NCBI taxonomy): Eukaryota > Metazoa > Arthropoda > Insecta > Lepidoptera > Tortricidae > Pandemis > Pandemis corylana. The sequence goes on along the minus strand of OX421866.1, from coordinate 4,816,513 downwards.
TGCATAATAGCTTAGATTTAAAAAAAATATCACATTTCATAATAAAAAATGAAAATAACGTAAAAAAGATGACAAAAAGCGAAATTAAAAGTAATATCGGCCAGCAAATACGCAAAATATAAGAGTTTCAAACTGTTATTTTAGTCAGCGATTAGAAAGAGAGATCCGATAAGACGTGTGAATGCAACGTGCAATGAATGCAACAAACTTTTTCTCGAAAGATATAGAGACAAATATTTGATAGCTATTTATGCAGGTGTAGTGGATTGAATAAAGCTATTCCATTACATTTCCCTTTTACCTTTTCATGAGAGGCATGAAAAAAAACATAAATGTTCTCTATTATTTTGTGGTAAACGCTCATAATATTTGCGCTAACTGCGAATTAAATCACTTGCTATATGCATTTGTTTTCTGAAAAGGTGATTTCTTACAATATTTAGAATCTCTAACATTTACAGTAGTGACTGTAATAGAATGCCTAATTGTGTACAGTTACCTACATTGCTTTATCTACACACACAATTATAAGCTCTCTTTGATGTGTTCACGATACCACATTTTACGATTACTACCGGCATTACGGCATTGATCTCTGATTTATTTGTTCATCTATCGCTCAATTACGAAAATGGCGTGACAGTTATTTTACAGAGGTAAATAACAAACCAAAGTACTTTTTGCGATGAAACTAACTGAACGGCAAATGGAGATAAATGAAAACTTTTTCGACGCATGTCACGCAACTGTTTTTTTTTCAGAGACAAACTAGAGTCGCCCAGTCTATCATTCGATATCGAGTAACGCGAGATTTGTCTAAAAATTACCATGACAGTTCTTTGTAGGAGCGTTCAAATTAAACTAACTTAACATTCTGCAATATTCCAGAACAATTCTTAGATACCTCGTACTAAAGACACTTCAAACTACTGATGTTCCGATGGAAAGTTTCCGAAACTGTCAAATTTCCGGGAAAGTTAAAATTAAATTTCTAAGCGGCACTGAAAATTAGAACACACAGAAGAAAAGTAAAGCTATGGCTGGGAATCGAACCCGGACCCTCGTCATTCCGTGACGCGTCCTTTCCCCTACACCACCCATAGCAGGTGGGTAAGCCTTCGAATTTTTCTATCTTTTACTAGCTGTCACGTGACCTTGTTACTATGCGAATTTTTGTCGCTGTTTGAATGATGTGTCTGTACGACACAATGACAAACTCCCGTGGAACAAAAGTTAAAATTGGAAAATTTCAGAAAATTCCCGAATCCTTGTAATGTTAATTAAATTGGTCCATTTCTAACGTGGAATTAATTATTGTGTAATATTCCCGATTTTTCCGAGAATTTTTCCGATTTTTTCCGCAACTTGCACATCTGAAAAGCCACCGTAAATTCATAACAAATTCCCCATCTGGAATGTCCTACTCTTCCCGTGCAAATGATACGCATGCGCCGGCCATAATTATAAACGCATCAATCAGGCTGCGCCGGCGGCGACGCGCGCGTAAACGGTTATTACGAGCGTTTTTAACTTTCTGCCCTCGGTGCGTAAAGTAACGACCCGTGACAGTGTACTTCGCACGTATAGGTTCTGGCTGGAGTAGGATATTTCTGTTCATTGTCTTTACGCAGTTCCTCTTCTAAGCTTTATCTTTTCAGGATTACAAGTCATCCATCAGGCAATCTGCCTCCGTATGTAGTGTGCATGTGTGCATGTGTGTAATGATATTTAGTAGTTTATTTATGAACTGTTTGTTATATTTTGAGATGTACGCTCTATTGTGGCTTTCACTATATGGATATTTTCAACTCACTCTTTGTCGGTCCCTCGCTTAATGCTCCTCTCATTTACTCAAAGCTTAACTGGTAGAGATCTTATAGGGATAAGTTCGCTTTTGTGCATATATTTAATGTGTTTTTGGCGATTTGTCTTTGTATCTTTATATTTGTACAATAGAGCATTTACTTACTTACTTACAAGTAGACGGAATTTGGCTGTAAAACGGCTTAATGTTGTAATGTTTTAAAAGGTAAACGGTCTGGATAATCTTCACGGTCAATGTAGAATGTCTTTATGGTATAACTAGCTGTTGCCCGCGACTTCGTCCGCGCAGAATAAAATATAGGCTACGACACGATAATGTGGCTTTCTATTGGTACAACCTCACAAGCTCACAAACTACTTCTTTATAATATTAGTACATAGGGCCGGGTCGCAAAGGGCTCTTTTACATGTAGTTTTTGCATAAGTACCTACTACCTCTTAGATCATTTTTGGTATAAGATGAAAACTTGCCGCACTGTAGCGCGACTTCAATGCTGCTTGCCGTTTATTATCTTCCAAAGATTATCGTTTAGAGTCATCAAGTAATATGATATACGATGATCGGATGTACGTTATTTTCCTAAACTCTTAATTTTTGTTAAACTTTTTCGTGCATGAGTAGCCTTATTTCAATTATTGGTATGCTGTTAAATTATACATGCACCTACCGTCTCAAAATCATTAACGCACTTAAAGCTGATTATGAACGAAAATTACAAATTACGTAACTTCCGAGTCTCAATCTGATTTAGTCATTATTAATTATGATTACTTTGCCCTTAGGGGAGGCCTATACCCAGCAGTGGACGTCTTTCGGCTGATATGATGATGATGATGACTTTGGCCTAAATGCAACTTCGACTTGTACCTAAGTAAAATCCTGAGTATATCAAAAAAAAATCATTTTCAGATTTAAATAATTTAGTTGTATGTTATCATTAAAAAGCTGCTAACGGTACTTAATTATTCCAATAGTATATTATATACGTATGTCAAATACGTAGTAATAAAAAAGAAAAAACACATTTAGTACCTATAAATAGTCCCTAAACATTTAGCATCAGAAAACCACTTCCCTTGTTTCCAACGGACGACAACAAAACTTGCCTATCGCAAAAAAATCCAACTAAACCAATAAAAAAAAGAATCGCGCATAAATTCGCGCTCGGACACCTGCGAATAAGCGAGCGCGAACATCGCTCGCGGCGTGTGCAATGCTGTGCGCAAATATTATGCGTAGCTCAGCGGTGCGTGTTGACCAGAGTGATATGTCACTGGAAAGGTAAAATTGCCGAACCGCCATTTTGTCTGGATGGTGCTTCAGCAATTTCACCATAAAAAAAACTGTAGCCGAGTCGTGCGGAATGGCGAAAGGTCATGAGTTCGAATCAGAGCTTGCAACTCTGAGATTTTTGATGTGCGAATTGCATAATGTTTGGCTGTTTAGGTGAATTGTACATACATTTTAGTATGGTAATTTTATTAACACGCGAGTAAGTGATCACCACCACCCATGTATGTCTTTAATATCGAAGGATTGCATTATTCGTTGTCAGCCTTGAGGGCTAAGGCACATCCTTTGCGAGATATTTCATCAGCTGTCTCAGCCTCCACGCTGGAACTGCAGCGCACGCACTGCTGCTGAAGATGGTGGTAACGATCCGAACGAACCTTTCACAAGGTCTTACCACCCGCAAAAACGTAAATTACAACGTCAAAAATCTATCCAAGTATGAATCCAAAGATCCATGATTGAATTCAGCGACGGACTAAGAAATCATGTAATAAATATTTTGAAAGCTGACCATCAATCAATAAAATTAGCTAACCCACAAAAACAATTAGGTAAGTTTTGACTTTATTGACGTATTCGAAAGTCTGTCAATTTTTTTTTTATGCAAGTGAGTCCAGTCTATTTAGGATTCCGCTTAGGTTTTGATCTTTTTTAATTCTACTAAACTACTAAAATCTTTTCGGTTATACCCATGTCCATTGATGTTTTGCATCAAGTAATCCACGTTCGTAATTTCTGCATGATTAAAAAAAACACGCTGACAGGTAAAAAAATAGTGTACGCATACGGAATACGGAACCAACAAAATAACAATAATCACACACTTATCCCGCATCACAAATACACCTTAATATTCTAAGTCATAACCCATCATAAAACTTGTCACACGGGTTGAAAGGTTAAATCCTAGGTTAATACCCATCCAAAATACCATCGTAGAAACTTCCATTTAAGTAAGCAAATAAACACTCTACGCCAGCATCATAAGAGTTCTGACGTGTCAGTTTTATCGTGGTTTTATATTTCACTTGTCAGTCATCGTACCGTTTAACGCCGCCTTATAGAATAAAATTTGCATGTCATAAATGTCGTGGAGTGTCGTCGGGCTTATAATGATGTCAAAGTTGACTTGTACAGGATGATTTTTAAGACAAAAAAAAAGATTTTTTTCGGCTGTTTTGCCGGCAAAAAATAATCTTAATTTTGTTGCAGTCTTTTAGGTTAAGGTAGATTGTTTGAGTCCTGCAGATTTTGACACCTACTTAATTAAGGTTAACATAACATTAAATCGATTTTTTTCAAGCAAGTGGCCAATACTGAAATGGGCATGGTTTTTTTTTTTTTTTTTTTTTTTTTTATATGAATAGGAAGGCAAACGAGCAAGTGGGTCACCTGATGGTAAGTGATCACCACTGCCCATAGACACCCGCAACCCCGGAAGGATTGCAGATGCGTTGCCAACCTAGAGGACTAAGAAGCAATGCCTCTTGTGCCCGTAATTGCCCCGGCTGTCTAATTTAAAAGTCTAATCTAATGGTCTAGTCTAATTTAATGGTCTAATTTTACTTGCTTTGTCCTGCTAAGATTACATTGTTTTGAGCTGTATGTGTGTTTATTTTAAGATTTCGTTGAAATATCGTCAATATTTACAAATAGCAACGGTTTCAAATTAAGTTTAACTTTTTTACCGAAAAATTGTGTTCAATCATGAAGAATTAAACATTTTGCGCACTATTTGACGACCGGATAGCCTAGTGGTTAGTGACCCTGACTATGACGCTAGAGGTCCTGGGTTCGAATCCCGGTAGGGGCAGACAGTTGTATGATGAATACGAATGTTTGTGCCCGTCATGGATGTTGTATGTATCTAAGTATGTATTTATCTACATTATATAAGTATGTTTATCCGTTGCCTGGTACCCATAGTACAAGCTTTGCTTAGTTTGGGGCTGGGACAATTGGTGTAATTTGTCCCAAGATATTTATTTATTTATTTGTTCAAAATCCATAGGTGGGTATTTATTTGACTAACTGTTCTTAACTTATTACTGTATTGTGCATACTTATGTGTACATTAAATTGTAAAGGCAAATATTTAAATTTAATTCTGTAATTTCAAGATGCAAATCATCCTGTGAATATTGAAAAACTACAAAATACTGCAGACATTTGAATACCTACGCCATTAGTATTAAGTTTAGGTATATTCGTTTTCTAGTGATGTTTCTTATTTGGTGTTTCTAAGCTATAAGTGTGAGTCTATTGTTGGCTTGACGTTTCCCATTTGTGGTCAACTCTGCAATTTGAAATATTTACGTACTTGGCGTTTATTGATATAAGTGCTTATATTTTAAAATTTTATTCATCGATTTCGTTTGTCATTGCGCAGATTGTAAATTGAATTTGACACAAATTAGACGTAAGCTGTATAATTTAACATTTAACTTACCAAATTACATTAGTGTGAGCCAGACAGCGTGATTCCTTTCGAACTTGAAAGTATAGGTACGACCAGGCGAGCTACTCCAAAATTCAAAATTCGAAGTTCGTATAATGCCGTCCTAATCACTCTTATATAAACGACTAATAGTGCGAACGGCACGAAACTCAAAGCGCATAGCAACTAGCATAAATTGTTGACACGGAAACCGTCTCGAAAAAGTTCGCGTTAACGTCTCAATTACTATGGGCAAATTGGCAGCCCCACTAGCGGAGCGAACCAGCAACAAACAGTTCTCATAGTGTTTGACATTTTAACGCATACACGATTGAACCAAAAACTTACACTAAGCATAGAGGTCCACCTCGGTCCTGGTAGTCACAATCACATTAACAGCGGCGCGGCTTCTCGTTTGATCACCGTGAGCAGACAGTATGCGCAGACGCAGCGCCATTAGCGACAGCGACGCTCGGGGTGTCTTAATGGGCATAGGGAAACTGTGGAGACTTCTGTGTTACGAGTAAAAATTACGTGGTTTAACCATCTTTCAGCATCTTTTGTTTATATACGTATTACATTTTTTCTAGGTTAGCTCTTTAAATGTATTTGTCGTTGCTCTCATCGTCGTGGATATTTACGGACGTACATGTTAATGACGTCTTTATACATTACGGGAATTTTCGCCCATTCCATCGGCTTTATCTAGCAGAAATTAAGGCAGTTATTAACATAACTGTAAAAAAACAATTTCTACAAACACTTATTTTACTTGCCTTGTTTTGATTTGATTGAAAGAGATGTACACGAGTCAAATCTTGCAAGTTGAATTTCACCCACTCACAAGAATGACTTAAAATTTGAGAAGGATTATGTAGATTAGATTATAATTTAGGTACAACCATTAAAAAGTAATCAGCAAAAAATATAATTTGAGGATTTTTTTCATGTATTCTTCTCTACGGCTCCTCTGTTCTGACTACTACCATTCCTAATGAACTCCTAGATGGAAGCACATATCAATACCAATCAAATTCGTTTATCGGCACATCGAGAGCCGTAATAGCGTCGGTGAGTGATGTCCGCCTGCACCGAGTTAAAAGGTGCTGAAGATCACACAATAAGTAGTATATAAATTAATGGATATTATACATAGGTAACTATATGTATCTTCTTCCACGTCTTCGGTGCTTTTGTGCCAACGTAACAATAAAGTGAAGTCATAGCTGCATGTGCGTAAGAAGAATAGCCGATACGATTCTACATGTTACTTTAAAAGCACATAAGAATGTGGCGCTCCCTCTCGCAAAGGAACTCTCTCTCGTTTATAAAATGGCGAAAACGCTCATACGCCTTTTCAACTAGTAAAACTTGTAAAAAAAATCAATTGAAAATCCTCGAAATAAGACATTCAAGCGTACAAAGCTGGTTTTAATTAACCAATAGATCTCACAACGACGTTGAAGGCATATACAAGCAATTTAATACATAATACTGTCTACCCCGTGAGGGATATAGACGTGATTTGTGTATGTATGTATGTATGCAATACATAAAATAATAACAGGCGTAATTGATTAAAACAAAACAAAGGAAGTGTCACAACAAAAAAATACAAGAGGTATCAATAAAATAAGTAACTTAATATCGCTAGATGGGCAAAATTACTAAAGCGCCATGTTGGTCAATTGTGATACCTCATAATGTTATAATTCTGTCAAGCAAGCTGCATTACGCGAACGTAGCCGCGGGTAAAAGCTAGTATATTATAACGCAAGGGTATCGTGATATAGAAATCATCAACTCGTCATCAGCAGCTAAGTCTTTCTTATATCCCTGTACATTTGTCCCGAATCCATATTTCATGGCGTCCTGAGGAATGACGCGGGACTTTCGTTCAAATCTCCAATTTTATTGTCGTTTCCAGGGTTCCGTTGGAAGAAATAGAAACATCGATTCTATTTCTTTGATTCCGCCATCTTGAGGAGTATTCTCCAGGGCTATGATGGTATTTTCGAAAGCGCTGATAGTTAAAAAAGACATGTAAAAAATAAGTTAACTTTAACTAAATTTTAATTTAAGTGGAAGCATGATTTTTGCTTGAAAACAAAATATGTGTGCGACGTATGGTACGTAGCAATGAAGTTGTAAATAGTTCAGTTGACGTTTTATTTTTTTTTAGAGACAAAATGTTGGTATACTTATTGGTCTTGCAAGCACACTTTAATATAACAACAAAAAACTTTAAAACGCTTGACTCAGAAAACAATAATTTTATTTTTTATTTTTCAGAACCGTCCGTCTGTAACACCGTTTACCCTTAACCGGGTTTTAATTACGATTGCAGCGAGACGCCTGCGCAGTGATAGTTATGGTAATTCGGTAAAAGCTACCGCTTTGATACTACCACTGTCATTTGTGCTAAATAGTATGGAGGCGGCTTCCCGAAATATTGTTTAAAGAGATGAAAATTACAGGATTAATGCTATGCGGACGAAATAAAACCGATATAATACATAGTACCGGCACGTCTCTTTCCCATAGACTGTTGGTAGATAGATAGAGACCAGGGGCCTTACTATGTCTTGATGCGATTCAATCCAGATTTAGTGGATCTTACAGCGAGTGAACCAAAACACTTAAACTGAATCGGAATCGAATGGCATTAAGACGTCATGGTAACCTCCCAGGTACTTTGTTCCACTTGCAACGATAAGGTATTTATGCGATCTTCTTTTATTGTTACGGTACTCGAGTGTAACTACGCATCTTCAGAACAGTGGCACGCAGAGGAGGGTTTTTAGGTTAGGCACCGGGAATGTGACGCAAAGCATTTTGTACGCGCTGCCTAGTCTACTGCCCCCGACTGCACGCCCTAGTCAGAAGTAACTGCCTCAAATAAGAATAGTGTATTTTTCTAGTATTGTCTTTTTCATAATATAAGGTGCCAAACGTGCAATTGGTAAGCAGGTAGTCACCACCACCCATGGATACCCTTCCATAGAGGTACGATGGAATACGTCAATTCCACTGACTGTCTAACCCTTCGCGCCGGACGGAACAAAGCAGCGGCACTCCTGGTGACAGGATTAGCAAGCAAGATCTCTTTCGTCAATATTTGAATTGAGGTGTTTATAAACCGATAATAAATTATACAAGGTCGGTCTCCAGCATCCCGCGCCCTAGACCCTGGCGATGACTTGCGTTAAGATGACGATGATGTATGTTGCTCAGTAACGAGGGACAGCCTCCGAGGCTTCCGAGGGAAATAGAAAAAGTTGTGAGGGTCGGCCGTAAGACATAGTGATACTACCACAGTATCAGTCAGTATATCATTTTCTTACGAAAAGTGCGTCAAATTCGAAATTTCACTTTCAGCCCGGCTGCACGTAGGCCACCGATGCAAAACGATGTCTAACAATATTTGGAAACTACTCGTAGCTTCTGCCCGCGACTTCGTTCGCGTAGAATTAGACTTAAGAACTGATATGTTGATAGTATATACTGCAATAAAAATTAACGTAGCGACTCTAGGCAGCTACGACCTTCGACATGTTCGTCGCTTTCCCGCGGGAACTATGCAATTTTCCGAGTTAAAAAGCCTGTGTGTTAATCTAGAATAGCTCTGTTCTAAATTTTATCCAAATCCGTCCTGTCGTTTCAGCGTGAAGAAGGAACAAACATACACACTCACATCGTCACATCCATCCATCCTTTCAAACTTTCGCATTCATAACATTAGTAGGATTAAAATTGTAGGCTTTGGTTGTACAGTCAGTGGCTGGGAAAAGCTATCCCCACCCCGTAATAGCGGTAATCAAACCGAGGGGGTAATTTTATCTTCGGCTGACTTGAGCACCTAACTATAAAATGATCGAAATTACCAAGTGTTTTAGCTTTTTTGTGAAATAGGGTGTAAACAACCTGATGGTAAGTGGATACCACCATCCGTGAACACCAGTAACTACTGAACAAAAACTTAACCCAAGATTTCAGCACCTAAGGTCGTATCCCTAAATCAACGATTTTTCTTGTATTTATTCAAGCTACAGTATAAAACATTACATTTCTATCGTTACCATTTTCCCAAGTCTCTACTATCATTTCAAATGACTAAAAAGTTTAATGACATTTCAATTTCACAACGAAAATGAAGTCATATATAAAGACATCGATAGTGCACCCAGTTACATCCCGTCATTGCTCCATTAGAGGATCTTGTTACGTCATCACTCCAAGCCTCTAGTGAAAAAGACATTATTCCAAATTTGAACTGCAATTCATCAAACTCTGATCCATCCCTTTGACCCACCGTGTTATGACAAGATGAAATATATCCGCCGATGATATTCCAAATCTAAGATACATTTGTGCTCTTTAAATTCTTTTTTTTGGGGGACGACAATGGCCAGTAACGTTGGCTTAAATAGTGATGTGACATCCGGTAGGTACGGCGATGAGTAATAGTGTATGTCGATTCGACTGCCTATTGTCGGGGCCGCGGGTTGTCGTTAAACTTTTTTATCTGTGGTGATAAATTGGCTACCGTAAAAAAGTGGGAATTATATTTGAATTCTTTTGAGGTGATGTTTTTTAATTAATCGAAATGAAATGTGTTTTCGATAGTGTTGCATCGCACATGGCTACAAAAGAATTGGTTTGGTTCGATTAACAAATGAAAAGCGTTGCTTAAAAGTTTACAAACATATTGACATTGTGTTTATTCGCTTATAAGAAAACGATTAATTTATGAAAAAACCAAAATCACTATTTTTTAGGGTTCCGTACCTCAAAAGGAAAAAACGGAACCCTTATAGGATCACTTTGTTGTCCGTCTGTCCGTCCGTCCGTCTGTCAAGACCCTTTTTCTCAGGAACGCGTGGAGGTATCAAGCTGAAATTTATATCAAATACTCAGGTCTACTGCCCCTTGGAACTGTGAAAAAATCAAAATTCTAAGCCAACGCAATCAAAAGATACAGCCGTTTATGCCGCAAATTTCCGCAAATTTTCAACTCTCAAGGGAATCAAAACCTACAAGGTAGTTCCCGTGAACGCAGAATCTTGAAATTTGGTATGAAGGTAGGTCTTATAGCACAGATTAAAGAATAATTGCGAAAATTGTAAATGTGTATGTATGTCTGTATATAGCAGTGACCAATATAAAGTAACCCCACACTGCGTACATTTTGCTTTGGAACAGGGCTCTGCTTACACTGGTTTTAGATATTTATAGATAATGATACGGAACCCTCGGTGCGCGAGTCCGACTCGCACTTGACCGGTTTTTTTTAAATCGTGTGTCTTGATATGAATTAGTCATTACTTACTCTAGGTAGATTAAAGGCCTGTTTCATCACTCTTTGTTAAGTAACAATTACCTTAAGTGTCGGTTGTCTATGATGACGTCTCTGTCCAATTCAATCACAGGTAAGTGACACTTAATATAAATGGATCAGGTCCTAAATCACGGCTGCATCACAACAATAAACTTAACTGAACATTGGTAATTAGTAGGTACCTTGTACGTTTTCAAACAGTTTTTTCGCAAAAAAAAATAATTTTAGCTCAATCTTTTTTACTGCCGTTACTTACTAATTTCATTGGTTATTGACATCATACAAATTTCAATTCTGACCACTCATCATCATCATCATCATCTCAGCCATTACAAGTCCACTGCTGAACATAGGCCTCTCCTTTAGACCTCCAATAAGACCGGTTGGAAGCGGCTTGCATCCAGCGCGATCCTCCGATCTTAATGAGGTCATCGGTCCACCTTGTGGGTGGACCACTGTATGCTCGTTATTGACAAACTCGTATTTACAATTTTTTTAAGGCGCTTAGGCATATTTTTTCTTAATTAACCTTAAATTATTTTGTCTTGTCGCTTACGCTCTCGCTTATTGCTTAAGCGCCTTGCAACGGCTACACAAAACGAACCGCGTTCGTTTGCGGCGCGGCCTTCATTGCGCAGGATGACATTCACAAAAACAATACGTCCTATAGTATACGCAGAAACAACAGAACCATTTATATTATAGTAGGGATCAAGTGTGGAGTTTTTTTTCCTGAGATACTTTGTGGCATTGATCATGATTCACATCCGATGGTTTTCAAAAATATTTTTCAGATTATTTTTCTGAAGTTATGTTATTATATTTCGCGCGGGTTTCAAAACGTTCGGTTAATTGTAACATTTTAAAATAAACAAAGAGATGTCTGACGACGGTTAAGTGAGAAAACGTATTAAAACTTTCTTGCCATAATCGGAAAGAAAGCACAACAAATTATAGGTAACAATTTCGTGCAATAATCAACTATCCAGCATAATATATACAACCTCTATATTTTATTTTTCTCTATATTTGTACAATAAAGCATTTACTTACTTACTTAATATATTTGATATTCAAACAAAAATAAACTGGTAACTGGTATTTGACAAAGAACCCCGGATCGGTGTGCAACATGCTTGTTATTATGTTAATATGTTACATGGCGTAGCTTAGACTACAAGGAGGTGACTGAACTGTGTATTTATTTAAATAATGTATATTCAAGTACCATGTAAAAAGCAAAAATATACTACACAAACTCGTGGAAATAAAAATCGAAATAGTAATTTCCTGGCAACGTCTGATCGAGGGACAACAATTTGCGGTCACCGACTGATTACCAATACGAAGCCAAAACCAAAACGCTGTTGCTCAAACCACATTTAAAATTCGACGTTGGATACGTACCAACACATCTCAAATTTGATTGAAGATAATTAGGCGCTTAGACGTCCAGAAAACGTTCTGGTTAGTCGAAATTCGTCACGTTCGAAGACATCTGTCGCCGGGTGTAATGGAATCGATCCATTTGAATTTAACACGAAAAAGCCTAAGCGACTTTGAGTAAAAAGGACCCCCTGTTAATACATACCATCTATAGAAGCATTAGCGATAGCTCTGAATGACATGCAGTGGTATTTTATGTACCTAAACGGAAATTCGTAACTGTAGGTACCTACTAACAATTAGCAATAAATGAAGTTTGATTTTAAAAGTATAGCTGGTAGCTTTCAGGTATTTTTATAAGCTGTTTTCATATGATTTGTAAACTTTCTAAATATGCTCATTTCAGGATCTCAATAGATCATAAAGGATGTGCTATAAAATAAAACAAAAAAGTTTCAAACGGCTTCTGTCGCTTACAACATTTTCGTTCGATGGTCGATTTGACATTGAGATTGCATAATTCGATACGATGACAATTCGATTTGACCGTGTTCGGGACGTCATTACACGTAATGATGCCAATCGACGAAATTGGTTCGGGGTTTGACGACACGGCGATTATGGATTTTTTATGGTCGGAACGTGGAATAATAAACTTGTATGAAAAATCCTTTGTCTCCAAATAAATTAAAAAAGTAATTATACATTTTAGGTACTACACTTAATCTGAAACAGTTGCATAAGATTTTTGTTTATAGTAAAATATCACTAAGGCATTGCTAAATGATATTATCAATAAAATTGTTAAAACTTGGAAGTTTTTAAACAATTACACGTCCCTATCTACTATTGGGGTCTTTTACAGCGGAAATCAAAGATATCACTATAGGTATACTTAGTCACTCAAACGAGTCGACTTTCCATTACTTACACACATACACATACACAAATCACGTCTTTATCCCTTACGGGGTAGACAGAGCCTAAGGTTGTGGGCGGAAAGGTGGAAAAAGGAATCAAAATAGTGATGGGTTGCTAGCCGCATCGCCTATAGCATGATTCCTATCATTTTCGCCCATTCCCTCGATGGGCTTTTATCACCTGCGCGGGAAGAGAAGCAACTCGTACATTCTATGTTTTTTCTTTGCCCCCAGACCAGCATGGAAGAACCATTACATAATACAGAAAAAAAGCTACGGAGCTTATAAACTTATTTGAAGTATCTCTATGAAACCTATAATATATATAAGACGTTTGAAAATACCACGAAAAATACCTTTTTTTTAAATAAGTGTTTTAAAGGGACACTTTTAATTTCATTGCACAATTAAACTTAACCTCAACTAGGTATTTACTTAACAATTATTTTCCTCATTAAAACAATTAAAAGGCCCTCGAAACATCTGCATCTTCAAAACGGCCCACAGTTGATTAATTCGCCTCAAATTGAATAAGCCTCGTTTGACAGCATCAATTTAGTCGGTTACCGACTATTCTTAGAGTATAAAACGAACTGGAGCCGTCAATGTGCCCTTCATAAAAACTACACAACCCAGCGGTCTTACTTTGAGCAATTTGTGAATATAAGTGTCTTTTATAAGCCTATTATAGTGTCCCATTACTGGGCAAAGGCCTCTCCCATCGACCTCCACAACTCCGGATCCATGTCCATGGATCCAAGTCCTCCAGATACAGGTCCAAATCGTCTCGCTCTCGTCTTCTTGGTCTATATCGTCGTCGTTGGCTCATGACATTTATGATAAATGTTTTATGCAACCCATCACTATTTTGATTCCATTTTCCGTCTATACGCCCACAATCTTGCTAAACGTGGCCTGTAGGTATTGTTACTGTGTATGTATGTATGTATTTAAGCTTTTAAAATAGTTTTTGACAGTTGATGTCTCCTGACATAGCATCATCGAGGAATTGCCTGATACATGTGTACGCTGCCTCAATTAATCAATTTTTAAAAAGAAATAGCGCCATCGATACTGTCGATGATTCCGCCAATGTCGAGGTTGAAGAAGACAGTGTCGTTATATATTTAACCGTTGTTCGGTGGCTTTGATGTACGGTATACGCTGCCTCAATTACAAGCAGTTTTTTTTGCTCACATATATTTGTGCGCTTAATGCCTCCGGTGTAATAATGCTCTAAGCGACTAACCACCAGTTCACGGCGCTTACCCCAAAAATTCACTTACGCCAGTCTATTTCAAATTTTGATAGGCCACTTGACACCTCCATTTGGGATGTAAATTGTCAAAGCAAGAGGCTTATATGGAATTTGGAGGGGAGCAAATGATACGAGTGATGGATGCGCTTTTAGATTGGTGTAACTGGCAATTTTATTTGCCATCGATATTTTAAACCTACGTGAGTTTATTCTTTAAAGCGTTTGCTTCACTATAGCTAAAAGATAGGTGACCTTTTTATGGAAAACCATTGAGATTAAATAAAACTGCTGTAAGTACAGTCCGATGTCATCTGACCAACGGGCTGATGGTCTGCCCACTGACCTTCGACCCAGTCTTGGCCACCACTCATCGCCACTTCAGCTGTTATCCTAAATCTGACATCCACAACTCTCGTCCGTTTCCGAATTTTGGAATTGGGGATGTGGTCAAGAATTGAGATGCCCAACATAGCTTGCTTCATGGCTCTTTGACATCTGTCATTCGGCTGGAAAACTGTGGATGAGACTGGCACGAGACCGGGCAAAGTGGCGTGAAAATTAAGAGGTCTTTACTCAGCAGTGGGTGGATGTGGGCTGATTAGATAGATTAGATCAGTCAAGGAATTTAATTCTTGACCCATCAAGAAACCTCTTCACAAAAAACGTCATAGTGACATCGCGTTACTTAACAAGAAAAATCGTTACGACGCTGTAAAAAGTAGGTTCCATGGTGGGTAAGGAATTAAATTCTTTGGCTGTACTTATACCATATGTAAGTGGGTATGTATATGATTAAATGTGAGCTTGAAGAGATTATGTGGGATTTAATTTACATGACAAGTGATTTTTTAACAAAAGTAGATACCTGGGTGAAAATGCTTTTTATTTCACACTAGCGACCCGCCCCGGCTTCGCACGGTATAGTATGCATGTATTATACATATAAACCTTCCTCTTGAATCACTCTATCTATTAAAAAAACTGCATGAAAATCCGTTGTGTAGTTTTGAAGATATAAGCATACATCGGGACATGAGGACAGAAAAAGCGACTTTATTTTATACTATGTAGTGATAGTGATGTTATTACCAATTTTTTTTCAATTGAAAACATTTATGGACACGAAACTTTTTTCTTCATCTCACCAAATATCCACTCTACCCTCAACCCCAACATTGACTAAACTTTAACCATTTTGCATGGAACTGATTGTCCCATACGTCACTTTGTCGTCAATGGTGACGTTGACGGATGAAGCACCTGCGGCAACCCTTCCACTGCCGGGTATGAAATATCGGAGGGAAAATGAGATTATTTTTCGTTTTAATAAGGGGAAGTTAATAAGGTGTCGGTTGACAGTAATTGTATTTATCTGAATATCATCGTGATATTTAACTGCGTATCTAATATAGTTCTGCCATAAAGTAATAATTAGATACGCTAAGTGCGTCAGAGGAAGTTTTGTGAAAGAATAGTGACTTATGTCCAATTAGTTTGGCATATTTTTACGTACATATTTACAAATAGAAAGTCATCCATAAATAGCATACATACATATACCACGTCTTTATTCTTTAGGTGGTAGACAGAGCTTAAATGATAGAGTTACAAACAGTTCTCCACGCAAGTTCTCACATATTTTTGTTCTAAATACAAAATTAGCTTATTCAACGCTTGTCAAACGCCGTTTTCATCCACGTTGGCCCCACGACCACCCAATACATTGAATGGGCTCATTATGTTGGCATTAAGTTGTTATCACAGTCTGTGGCACGGTGACAGGTGACATCGGATATTTTTGAAGACATTATTTATCTTACTTCGACTTTGAACGTGTTAAATAAATATTTTTGAGAGCTAACGCTATATCGGCAGTGCTTATTGAAGTTAAAAGTGGCGTAGCACTAAATCATATGTTTCAAAATGACAATTGAAATATATCACACGAAATGTTGAAAATAATGTTTTATTAAAGCCCATCGAGAGAATGGGCGAAAATCATAGGAATCATATTATAGGCGATGCGGCTAGCAACCCATCACTATTTTGATACCTCTTTCGACCTATACGCCAACAGACTTGCTAAACGTGGCCTGTAGGTCTTGTTACCTCGAGTTCTGTCTGCCCCGTAAGGGACATAGATGTGATTCGTTTATGTATGTAGAACCAAAAACGGGCGTTAAGTATTACTATGCAGAATACTAAGACATTAAAAAGTTGGTAGGTATTGATCCTTTTCCTGTAACCAAAAACAAATCACACACCCTCTCCACGATTCATTACTCTCCATTTAATAGAGAAGCAATTACAGACAGACAAAAGTGACGTCCCTCTATAATTACCGATATCGAGAGCTCAGTGACGTCGGCAGAAAGAGGACAATGGTAAATCAACGTCAAATGTCAACTTGCCCCTTGCTATCTTCTATTATTAATCCCACCAGCGTAACTAGAGCTCCCGACACACATGACAAGGAGTTTCAAGGTCGATATTTTTGGTTGAAGCGCCAACGACAGGGGTCATGGTTGTCTGGTGGTATCATGACTTGCGATTCCTCTGTCGCATACACCTACTGCTAATGATAATATTAATGTTGTCTCAGAAAGCAATCTCTTGAAAGCCGTCGCGATGAAAGATCTGACTTTGATTCTGATTCGGCGTCTGTGGACTCCGTGACTTTGCTTTTTAAAGTTGATGGATGTTTATTTGTCGCGTTTTTTGAGACGCGGTCGTTTTAGGCGACAATGTTCGGATAAAACGACTAGAAAAAAATGCCTAATATAGACGAGACCATTGTTAAAATTAAAAAACATAAAGATTTTTTAAATGTACTTGTAAATTAATATAATATAATATAATACAATATGTAAAATTATACTTATAAGTTTTGTGTACTGAAAATCTCGAGCACCATTGTAATGACGAAAAAAATACCTTTTCCCTTTTCCATATGGCAACGACCCAATGTTAAAAAACTGAATTAAAAAAGTGACACAAAACAGTAAATAAAAAAATGCTCAAATTTGTCGTTAAACGTCCTGTACTTAGTCCCGACAATCTTATACCCAGTACCCAAATACTGACGACAATACGTAAACACCGCAGACGAAACAAAGCATTTCCCCATTCCATGATCCTCCTCGTAATGCTGGCCAGTATTGAGACATAAATTTTTCATTCGCCGCCGGCCAGCGTGATAACCCACTCGGCCAAAGTCCCAGGAGATGCATAAAGGACTCCTAAGGAATCACATAATTCATAACGGCTAGGGGTGGGTACGTGTCGATGCGCGAGGAATACGAAAAGAGTTGGTCATTTTTTGGTCATTTTTGGAACGGTGTCTTAAAATTATTTTAGAATATTTCAGCATATGGTTGGGTAAGATTAAATTAACAATTCTGTACACATTTTTCATTGTCTTTGTGTTCAAAGTAAAGTCAACCTTTTGACTCCATGGACTTGGATATTGTCATCCAAAACAATAAATGCCAAAAAATATTTACAGAAATGTTCAAATAAATAGTCAAATTAATCAAACCACACAAACCAACTTGTAAGGCAATTTTTATTTAATTTTGTATTCGATGAATGTCTTCTTTGTAGGTTAAGTTAAGACAGCAGGTAGGTATGGTCTTTATTCCATTTTAAATAGTCTATGGATTTGGAACTTCAATTAGCTGTCGAGAAGTGCGTACAAATAGCATTTCAATAGTAAACTATCGTGTGTGTCGTGCAATCTACGTCCTGTTCACACCCCCATTTTTTTTACGTCGCACAAAGGCTAAGGGGCTACCGGCCGGACACAATAATAAATATTTTGACGATAACACATAAATATCTTTTCCTTTATGAATAACAAAACCGGCATGCCACCGGCTAAGGTCGGTAATTTCTTACTTTTTTACGACGGTCATTCCTTCTTATAAATCGAGCACTATTTATTTGGGAGGCCTTGCGATTTCACGGAGCGCAAGGGTATGTAAATTTTTCAGGGGTTCAGGTCTATTTCGTAAAGTCAGTCGTTTGTGGGCGGGTGTCGTTTTAGACTTGAATTATGATTGCCACGCATAGCATCCATTTTAGCTTTCGGATTATATTATGTGGTAAGCGGAACGTGAAGAAGAATGGGACAGATGACGTATGAGCGAAAGGGTGTTCAAATTAGATATTTATATGAAGCGGGTGGTTGGAGTTTGTGCGAGGTCCTTCTGTATCGCTACCACTATCTCAGTGCTGTGTTCCGATGTGGAAAGATGGACAACTGGTGAAATTACTGGCACATTATTGTGACATGAGGTTGACTTTCTTATAGCTCTCTAAGCTGGCAACGCTTCTACAATCCACGTACTGATTTGGCACCGTATCTCATTAATAAAAAATCGGCCAAGTTCGAGTCGGACTCGCGGGGGCCCCGTACAAATTTGGCAACTGAACATTAAAAATATCTAGTGTTCGAAGAACCCTGCTCTGAGGACTCAGGTCGTTAGTTGTGCTATAAGAGCTATGCCTAATCCCTTGCGGGGTAGACAGGGCCTAAGTTAACAAGACCTAAAGACCACGTTTAGCATGATTGTGGGCGTATGGATGGAAAGGGGAATCAAAACGTTGATGGGTTGCTAGCCACATCGCCTATATAACATGATCGCCAAGATTTTTGCCCAATCCCTCGATGGCCTTTTACCGGCGCGGGAAGAGAAGCAACTGGTACATTCTATGTTTTTTCTTTGCTCCCATGACCAGCATGGAAGAATATATTACTAGTGTAGATTATTAGATAGGAACTTCGAGCGCTCGTTCTAAGTATAACCACAGTATATATATAAGCTAAAGCAGTAAGGAAACTACGAACAAATCGGTTGAAACGAAACACGCACACAGGCGCGCGCTTTACACGGCCCCTAAGGGGACCTCGTCCACTCCGCTCAGGCTCAGGTCCGCTTAGGGGCCGTGTAAAGCGCGCGCCTGTGTGCGTGTTTCGTTTCAACCGATTTGTTCGTAGGTTCCTTACTGCTTTAGCTTATATATATACTGTGGTATAACTAACTGCAGAGAAACGCATTATCGCTGCAGTTCGTAGCCACAGTGTCGCGTGCAGCCCGCCTGCAATTTCCGGCGTTGTCGCTTCTGACGAGTCGCGCTAGAACCTCCGACAGTTTAAATGGGCTGCCTTGGTTCTAGCTAAATGCTTTACGTAGTCGAGAACATACATATCGATACAGCTATACATACCTACATACATACACAAATCACGTCTTTATCTCGTACTGGGTAGACAAAGCCTAAGGAAACCAGACCTAAAGACGTTTATCATAATTGTAGGCGTACATGTAGGTGGAAAGGGGAATCAAAATAGTGACGGGTTGTTAGCTGCATCGCCTACATGATTCCTAAGATTTCGCCCATTGACTCGATGGGCTTTTACCATCTGAGCGGGAAGAGGAGCAACTGGTACTTTCTATGTTTTTTCTTTGCTCCCAGCCCAGCATAGAAGTGTAGGTAGACAGAGCCTAAGGTTTGACCTACCGGGCCACGTAAATACAAATAGGCTAAATATGTTCACATGCTTTTCTTTTATTTTTTCTGAAATAACATTATATTAAGCTAACAAATCCATTTCACATAAAATGCTGCATTTTTATGATTACACGTTTCTGTTTAAGCTATGGATATGGACGTCATTTTAATATCAAGATCAAAGTAGCTATTGATTGAAAACATACTCGAATCCCTTTGGACGATTGACCCTTTTTATTACTCTAAAGGCTACTTAGCGAATTGGTCCTTTCATGTCCCTTCACACAAAAAACCTTTTTAAAGGTCGAAATTATAAGGGCAGAGGAAATACGTTCAGTTATTTTTGAATTGAGATAAGTTGGCTTGAAGGCAACCGGTCAGAAAAGTACTTTGAAATTCTAAAAAAATATATTTCGAACTAAAAAGAACAGTGAGTTTTAGAAAAAAATATTGATGTTTTATAATAAGACAGATAACCGAATAGAGTTGATGATCGGACGGTAAATAATTGCCACTAGCTATGGACACCCTCAAGACCAGAAGATACTAGATGCATCGCCCGCCTATTGGTGGCACACTTTATCCTTCAGACCTCGGTCCTAGGCAATTTGTTTCTTTTCACACCACCTGCTCGACAATGGCTAATTATGTATCATGTCAAAACTGTATATGTCTTGGGTGCGCTTAAATGCTTTGCTACACTCAGGACTCAATCTTAATTCCCTCGCTTCGCTCAGGAATTAACTCATAACACCCTCGCTGCGCTCGGGAGTTAAATCTAGAGTCCTTTGCTGCGCTCAGAATTCAATATCGCGCCCGTGACATAATACAGTGCTTTATCCCCTCGGTGTACAATCTACTATTAAATATTTGTACAATAAAGCATTTACTTACTAGCGCCTCCAGTGGCAAATTCATACGCGATAGCTCCCATTGGCTTCATATTGACTACGCATTGGATTTCGAATTGTCACTTGTCACCGACCATTGTTGACTTTGTGAAATAGGGACCAGCTGAAATATTCTGGAATACCTATTTCCGAATGACATTGTATACTACGCACCCTTCGTGGAAGAAAGACGTAAGTCCTATTAAGGCTTACAGTTTGACAACAAAAATAATGCTCCACGATGTACCTGCGCAGTATACCAATTTTAGTAGCGCGGGAAACTCTGGCGCTGTTATTGGTCGATCGATTTCGTACCAACAATGGCAAAATCGTGTAAGCGGGACAGAGCTAAGAATGCAAAGCGAGCAATACTCTGCCAGTTGCGCTTGCAAATAAAGTTCAATATAGATTATTTACACGTTCGGCTACCATCGGAAACTGGTCTGCGCTTCTCTGCGCAAACGAATACTGCCGATGCGCATTATATTTGTCGTCAAACTGTAACAGGACTTACGTCTTTCTTCCACGAAGGGTGCGACTAGTTTATATTCTTTCTCGCTATTTAAGACTGCCACTAATAAACATCGCCGGTGGTATAAAGGCCGTTGAATGCGTGACGCACTTAACTGCGTTTTAGGACAAGTATTAGAACCATTTAAAGCAAATCGTGAACTTTGATGAAAACCTTGGGTTGAAATAGTGTAACCTTAGTAATCGCCGCCATAAAAGCCACAATTGGTCTTTATGGCGGGTTTATGCCCATTGTTTTTAAACTGTCGGTATGGTAGGGTGATAAAAAATTACAATTTTTTTGGTAAAGAAACAGAGTTTTAAACTGACATTGGCCTAAGCTTTGGCCGCCATTAAGGGAGAATAGAATAGAACAGAGTGACTATAATTAAGGTCAACTCAAGCTGGTCCAAAAACTTTGGACACTCAGCAGAAGACAACTCCAATACATAATGGGGGTGTTTACAGGTCACTTCGGAACTAAATACCTATTAGCAAAGAATGGGACTACAGGACAATAACGACAATGATTGTAGAATATGCGGCGAAGAGGTTGAAACAATGGAACACATTATGTGCGACTGTGATGCCCTCGCCAGACTAAGAATGAAACTCTTCGGCATCGGATACCCTGAACCAGGAGATTTCAAGGCACTACCACTACGCCCAATCACCCGATTCATGAATGAGGTGGTAAAAGCGATGGAATAGTGCGAAGGAGGGGTAACTACACAAAATATCCACGAATGGGTCGAAGTGTACCGTAAGGACCCCTAGATTAAGATAAGAAGATAAGATAAGAGACTATAATTAAGGAGTCTAATTTACCGGTCTTATAAAAATGTAAAAGAAAACAATTTTTGTTTAAAAAACTTACGAAGCTACTAAATATTATTATGGCAATACTACTAAGTAAAAGTATAAGTATAAGTTCGCCTCTGTACATCTGTTTTTCTCATTACCTGTAAAATTGAATGTGTTTTATGCGCTCGGAGTGACCAGCCTAAAAGCAAGCAGGTCACTAGAAATGAGCAAGCCAATAAAATTATTACTGTCTATTTAGCGTTAATTATATAATTAATTAATAATAGGTGTTATGATAAAAAAAGATAAATAAATAAATGGTTGTAAAAGTGCTTCCAAGCTGGTCTAAGGTAAAGAAAAAACATAGAATTTACCAGTTGCTTCTTTTCCCGCGCAGATGGTAAAAGCCTATCGAGAGAATGGGCATAGGACTCATGTTATAGGCGATGCAGCTAGCAAACCATCCCCTTTCCACCTATACACGCCCACAATCATGCTAAACGTGGCTTTTAGGTATTGTTATCTTAGGCTCTGCCTACCCCGTAAGGGATAAAGACATGATTTATGTATGTGTATGTGTTTTGTAAAAGAACCTACAATATAAATTTTTATCCATAAATACAGATAGTCAAAACAATACGATACTTTTACTTGTTTTTTGTATAGTTTTGTTATGAGTATAATCTCTTTTTTAACTTATTTAGTGACTCGTGAAGTTTACGTATGCTTTAAACTGTGACAAACAGACACCACTTTCGCATTAACCATATAATTTTAATAAGCGTCTAACCATCTTGTCGCCCTTTACTTTAACAGTAGTCATTATGCGACCTGCAATTGTCTTTTATCCCGCTTCCTCTTAAATTAATCGTGCTAACTTCAACTTTATTCCGTAAACAATAAAGAGTTGACAGGTGTGTGAGAGTGATGCATTATAGTTGCGTAGGGTGCGCGGCGGCGCGTGCGCTGGCTGTCACGCTCCATGACAATTGGCAGGAAAAAACGCGATGCGCTGTCAGGGCTGCCAACTGTTGGTTGACAGTTTTTAAACACTTTAAGTCTAAGGACCTTTTTCGGTTCCGAATGCTTACACTCAGTATTTATTTACTTACCAAACAAAAAATAAATAGGTAACAATATTGGTAAATTATTGAGAACTATTAAGATTTTTTTTTAAATCATCTTCGTTTCCCTAAAACCACGGAACACGGTATTCTCCGCTCCGACCCAGAGGCTTTATATTGTCTAATAGACAGACGTTCTAGACAGAATATACAGTATTTTTCTACCCTCATATATTATTACTGTACAGAAAGGAGCGGCTAACGCGTTTGTGATTCAGATCGCGTTAGACAACGCATCTGAACTCGGTCAAGTATTATGTCGCACCTTTAGAACGAAACTGACCTAACTCAAAAAATCGTCAAAATGAGTTAGCACCACAGATCGACTCAAAATTACATATTGCATCAAGTCTTTAATCAGAAACTGACCCAATGACGCTAGAACAGCATGGACGACATATATCGGTCTCTTTCTTACTCGCGGAATTCATCCCGCGCGACGTAACGGCAACGCCATATTTAGTAATAATACCATAGTTGTACGCGAACCACGTCGATCTGCCGCCAAAAAAGTGATTCATTCGTGATTAGGTCGAAATCACTCCGAAAAGTAAGGTAAGAATTAAGTCTGAATTATATAACAAAAGGGCCTCGTTTTGTGTTAAGTCATTACCCTTCCGAGATTTTTGATAGTGTTCTTGACTTATTGCGATTTGTGACACTTTGTTAATAAATATTACTGGCTTGTTTTTGACTCAATCATTGTTGAGTCATTGTTCTAATAAACTTGAAATACTTTAAACGTCCTGCCCAAGGTTTTGGCACAAAACCCCGGAGGCCGCCCCGGATTTGCACCAAAACCCCTCTTAAGGCCGCTCCGGCTAGCGCGGCAAATTGGTCGTGGAGTCGGCTGGCTCGAGGGTGCGGTCACAAGTGCTTGGGCGCCGTAGATAAGAGGAAGGCCGCACCGCAAACAGGATTAGGCTTGCGTAGAATGACGTACACAATTCGTTCACATAAGCTTATATATTTCTATAAGTTACACCAAATGAAACCACTTAAGATTAGTTTACACTTTCATAAGTTACACCAACTTAAACCACTTAATATTAGTTTTCACAATGGGGTCCCTGAAAGGGTTGAGGTGTATTCGTAGGGCCCACTCAGCTAAGATAAGATAACTTAATACTAAGATAAGATAACCAAATATAACGCCTACAGAGTGATTGGTCACTACCATATAGTTTTGGTCAAAAGAGGTGCTTGACGCTTGGAATGCACTACGTATAGCGTAAGTGTGGGTGGTGTAGGGGTTTGGTTCAGTAACGCAAGTTAACAGGAGAAAGAAAAATTAAAAGAGCAACATCACGTGAGCAATCCGGACGGATGACAGCGGTGCCATAGCATTATATCAGACGCACGGCGCTGACGTGTAAGAGAGAAACTCCGAAGTTGCAACGAAAGGATGATAGCGGTGTTGAAACTCTTCACCCGGTGCACGACAACTTCACACACCGTACTCGATAACTTCTCACCCCGTACTTGACACCCATTCGGGTAGATAGAAATGGAGTGTATGGCCTTTATACACAGGGTCCGCAGTGTTGTTGTATCATGCCAAACGACATGGCGTAATAATCAAGAAGCTCGGAGTAGGATGGCCTTTATACACGGGGTCCGCAGTGTTAATGTATCACGCCTAACGACATGGCGTAATAATCAAGAAGCTCGGAGTAGGATGGCCTTTATACACGGGGTCCGCAGTGTTAATGTATCACGCCTAACGGCATGGCGTAATAACTAAGAAGCTCGGAGTAGGATGGCCTTTATACACAGGGTCCGCAGTGTTTGGTTAGTGTGCCATGAGATAGAATCGGCGTCACGACGAAGAAGCTGGGAGTTGCATGGCCTTCAGACACGGGTCCGCGGTGTCTAATTACACTAAATAGTGTCACGGAAACATTCCGAGGGCTGTATTAGAACGTCCGACGATGGATTAAAGCCCACAAACACTCCGTGGATGGAAATATCACCTTTTAAGACTCAACCATTCTCCAAAAGTAGCACGAGATGCGAGTTATACGTAAAAATGGCTGATCCTTGCAGATTCCAATCTACTCGGCCGCGGCGACGCCACGGTGTAGCCAACCTCAAAAAGACATTCCTCTGGGACGTACAGAATCAAAACACAACTCCTTAATAGCGGCGTTTCGCCGCTTTAACGAATGTTAAAGAGTCTGAAAACGCCGAGCAAAACGTTATTCAAAAATAAATCAAAACAGCTCAAAGCCTAGAATTGAAAAATAATGATCAAAAATCGGTAATCGATACGTGTGGCACTATCTTTATCGATGAGACAAACGTCAAACCAGTTGTCAGACTGACAGCTCCATACAGACTCCGTTGAGGTTATAATATCAAAACAAGTGCATTGATAAATAATGGTTTTGTCTTGTTTACAAGACGAAAAAAAGGAATGTTGAAGTGTTTAGCATGAATAATAATACGACGCGGACCGAGCTGCCGCCCGACGCGCGTAGTAACAGTAGAATAACCGTGTAAACAAAGTATGCCAGTGCCTGAAAGGTTCGTCAAACTCACAGAGCTATTCAGGTGATGAATAGAAGGAAAGAAATGCTTGAATTATGACCCCAGGAGGCCCCACCATACGGCAGGTCAGTACCAACAACCTACTTGCCAGAGGAACGCATAAAAAAAAAGCGTGACACCCGAAGTCGGGTGTTACAGTAGGGTTTCAGTTGAGGAAAATAATTTTATTTCAGAATTTGCAAGAATTCTGAAATAAAATTATTGTTAACTTCCCGCGTGAGACCCAGGGACTGAAAGATGGCTACTGACTCCGCCCGCAGGGGAAGACATCTGAAATCATGACAGTCATGAGTCCTTGCCGACGCTGCCCCCGAGCTAAATCCAGAATCCGACTTCGACTCAGAAGAGGACAGCACGGACGTTGACAATACCGAAAAGTTTCACCTCACTCCGTCCGAGATAGAGACGTACTCCGGAATGTATCTCACAGAGCATGGGAAAGAATTAATGTTTTATGCATGCTTATCAACAAAACCCAGGGACGGAAAGATGGCTACTGACTCCGCCCGCAGGGGAAGACATCTGAAATCATGATATTGGAACTCAGCTGATAGATAAACGTAACCAACTAAATCCCAATTCCATTACACAGCTCGCCAACAGCGACAATAAGCTTAGCTGGCCACTCCGACCTACTCCACAACTACCGCACCATCAAAGAAAGAATCGCCTTCGCCCGTAGGGGAAAACGTCTGAAATCATGATATTGGAATTTAGCCGATAGATAAACGTAACCAACTAAATCCCAATTTCACTACACCGCTCACTAACAGCGGCAGTAAGCTTAGCTGGCCACTCCGACCTACTACACAACTAGATACCCCACCAAAGAAAAGAAAAAGAAATAACATGTAATAACTTCAAAAAGAGAATCGCCTTCGCCCTCAGGGGAAGACGTCTGAAATCATGATATTGGAATTTAGCTGATAGATAAACGTAACCAACTAAATCCCAATTCCACTACACCAGCTTGCCAACAGGGACAATAAGCTTAGCTGGCCGCCTTTAGACCTTCAAAAGTAATAAACTAACAGAATGCATCTGAGGCGAGTGACACACATCCAACCTCATAAGCAAAGAGATAAACAATGGCATTTATAGAGAAATTTGCCAGGATTAATAGACAGAGGCCTATAACAGCAAGGAGAAAAGAAAAAGAGGAGTGACACACTTCCTATCTTTTAAGAACAATAGGGGATTTTCAACCCGCGATTACCCAGTAAGAATAATAGCAGAAATAAAGAGTCGGGCTCTCTCTATCAGCCAGGAGTAGTGCCCAATCCTCGACTTATTTGAAAAAGAAAAAAAAATAAATAAAAACTTAGAATTGTTTTTATCTTGGACCGGTTCTCTTTCTAACGTAAGAGACGGAAACTTAAATTTAACGCGACAAGCGTGCTGAGGTTACCTACTACTATGGACAAGACGGGACTTCACAAATGGATCCATTTAATCTACAGCTTTAATCTAAGGTTTTCTAACGCTATCCCGGGATTAAACTAAACTTATCTAACTCGTGAGACCTGATCCGTAACAATCTTACAGTCAGAATAACAGAGGGAATAAGGCGCAACCGCCTGAGTGAGGACTTTGATGGGCAGCCTCTTGTGCAGAAAAAACCGGCTGTCTTGCTCTCCAAACCGCGAACGGAAGGATTAATGAGCAAGATGGTGGTAGCAATCCGGACGGACCTTGCACCTGGTCCTACCACCGGCTTGTGGTGCGTACTAGACAGCCCCTATAGACTAACAGTCCAGTAAACCATTCCTAGACAAAAAAAAAACCAACGGTCAGAACTTCTTACTTCCTAACCTACAACATGTAACATTCTTACTTAAACACAGAGCTTAAAGGCAGATTGCAGTTCGCTAGCGCTAGCTGACTAGGAACTAACAACCCAAAACGTAACATACCTAGCTTAAACTACAGGGTTATCCAACCCAACAGGATCGGTTCCTTCCCGATCGAGTAAGTCCTTTATATGAAACCGCCCTAAGGGTTTACCGTCTAAAGATTTCAACGAATAAACTAGGGGAGAGTGTTTCTTGTCAATAAAACATTTTTCATACTTAGGAGAAAGTTTGGCACTAAAATATTTAGCCGCATTAGAAAGAGGAAAGCAGCGCTTATAAATAATTTGGCCCTCCTGAAATTGAATAGGTCTCTTTCTAAAATTATAGTATTTTACATTATGCAAATACGCCTTTTTGAGGTGACCTTGTACAGATTTATAGATATTATTTAGCTTAGGGAGATTGGATGAAAATGGCTCCAGACATACCGCCACAGCAGCGGGATCCACAGGCTCCTCCAGGTTGTAAAGCGACCCATCCATGATCATCTCCCTACCGTGCGTCAAGTAGAACGGCGTAAACTTAGTACCTTCGTGAACCGAGGTGTTCAGGGCACACTGAATCTCTGTAATGTTCTGATCCCATTTGCGATGATCAGAACGCACGTAAGAGGCTATGGCCCGAACTATTTCACGATTTGCGCGCTCGCACTGGTTGGTCTGTGGATGGTACCGTGGGTTGTAAAAGACGTTTGGAACCCCATAATTAGTCAGCAGCTCCCTAAATTCCCTCGAAATGAACTGAGGGCCATTATCGACGTAAATGAATTTACTCACTCCGTGAGTCAGGAAAACTCCTTTCTCCAGACATTTAACAATCGCCTTGGCAGTCACGTTACGCAAAGGAAAGATTAGGACATACTTGCTAAAGTAATCCGAGCAAACAAACAAGTACTGATTCCGCGCGTACGATGGAGGAAATGGTCCCAGAATGTCACATGAGACGGCCTCCCATGGCCGGGTGACTTGACGAGGGTTACCCATCAAACCAGCTCTAGCGGTATTGGTAGGTTTATAACACCTGCAAACTTCACAAGTCCCCACATACTTCTCAACGTCGCGGTAAAGACCTGGCCAAAAGTAGATGGCACTAATCCGCTTATGCGTCTTCGCCACGCCGAAGTGTCCGGAGGCCGGGTCGTCGTGGTACTTCTTTAAAACTTCCTCACGACATTCCGAAGGCACGACCAGTTTCCACTCGAACTGTGACGTTAAGCTGTACTTATTTTTGGATAACCGAAATAGCTTCCCATCTGTCACCGTGAAATTAGGAAATAAACGAGGACTTTCCGAACAATCTTTAAGAAGTTTCAGATACCAAGGATCCTGAACCACCTCGGGGTTTATCGCTATGGAGTCGATCCGGATGCGTGAGAGAGTATCGGGGATGACGTGTTCCTTACCCTTCCTATGAATGATCTCAAACTCAAACTGACTCAAACGACACGCCCAGCGGTTCAGCCTGCCCGTCGGGTTCTTTAGCTTGTAAAACCACTGGAGAGAGGCGTGGTCAGTGACAATGTAGCATTTAGAACCCTCAACATACGGCCTATACTGCTCCAAAGCATAGATGACCGCCAACAGCTCCCGTTCGGTGGCTGTGTAGTTCACCTCTTGCGCAGTTAACGTTCGGCTGCAGTAGGCAACTGGATGGTCCACTCCGTCTATCCTTTGGGCCAGCATGCCACCGATGGCAAAAGAACTAGCATCCGTATGGAGGTAAAAAGGAGAACTGAAGTCAGGACATTTCAAAATTGGGGCTGAGATAAGAGCAGACTTTAAAGTATTAAAAGCTTCATTGGCCTCAGGCGTCCATTCAAATTTGAGCTTTTTGCTTGTCAAGCGCGTTAGATAGATAGATAGATAGATATCATTTATTGTCAAAAACTGTGTACATAAGATCTCATGTCATACATTGAAAAGAATCAACAGTTTGCCCATTTCGGGCGTACAATATTATTGAACTTAAAATTAAACTAAACATTTGAAGAGCTATACGAAATATTCATTTAGATTATAAAAACATTTATTGGCAAGCCATTCCTTCAGTTCCCTTTTGAACTTATTATCATCTAGTGACTTAATAAATTCAGGCAAGTTATTAAAGATTTTAATTCCAGTAGCATAGGTACTCTTGCGGATTATGTAACTAGAAGGCCTAATTGTACACAGATCATATTTATACTGAGATCTTAGATTACTTTTGAAGTCAATTTTTTTATTAAATATATCATGTCGTTCCTTAACAAATAAACAAATTTCTAGTATGTATACACACGTCAGAGTTAAAATTTTATTGCTTCTAAATATGTCTCTTAAGGATTCCCCATTTTTAAGATTAAATATTATTCGCAGGCTTTTTTTTTGAAGAAAAAATACAGACTGAACATTCACAGAATTACCCCAAAAAATTATACCGTATTTAAGTATAGGATAAATATTTCCATAATATGCCGTTTTTGAAACATCTATTGACGTTATTTTGGTCAATATAGATAAGGCATAACAACATTTAGCTAGTCTCTTGTTTATATTGTTAGTGTGGGACTTCCAGTTCAGATTGCTGTCTATTGTAACTCCTAGGAAATTTATGCTTGTAACTTGCTCAATTTGTTTATCCTCCATTTTTATGTTTAAGCTCTGCGGTATCTGCCTGTAATTTGCAAATTGTAAAATTTTTGTTTTTTCCAAATTAACACACAAATTTAAGGATGACAACCAATCAGTAACAGTTTTTAGTGTAGTGTACAATTCTTTTCTAATATCAATGTCATTATTCTCACTTACAAATATAGTGGCATCATCTGCGAACATCACACACAGGTGGTTAATCACTAAAGGAAAGTCATTTACGTATACCAAAAACAATAGTGGTCCTAGCACACTGCCCTGAGGTACGCCTTGAAGATTTTTCTCATAGCTTGACTGTATATTCATAACTGTTTTTGTAATCCTATCATATGAGGCTAGTGTTGTAGCTTGGATTCTATTTGTTAGATAAGACTCAATTAATTTCAAGGGAATACCACGAATACCAACATGCTCAAGCTTCTGCAAAAGCATTCTGTGGGAAACGCAGTCGAATGCCTTAGATAAATCTATAAACAATCCAAAATTTACCTTATTTTTATGTGTGTCAGTCCATACTTGCTGCAAAATTTTAAATATTGCAAGTGTAGTATTTTTTTAGAGGGCGAGCAACTTGTGAAAAATTGTGAATGAAACGTCTGTACCATCCGGCCATTCCCAGAAAGCGTTTCAACTCTCTGACGTCACGAGGGACAGGAAAGTTCATAATGACCTCCACCTTGGAAGGGTCAGTACGTAAACCGAAACGGTCCACCATGTAACCCAGATACTTGAGTTCGCTACGACAGAATTTGGATTTTTGCATGTTTATCGTTAAGTTAGCATTCTTTAGCTTCTCATAAACACGTCGAAGGACATCGAGGTGTTCCTCGAAAGTAGAAGTGCAGATAACTATATCATCTATGTACGCGAAGACCTTGTTATCAAATTCCGCAGCAAATAAACCGTCCATTAAACGTTGCATCGTAGCACTCGCGCCTACCAAGCCGAAACACATTCGATTGTAGTGAAAGAGGCCACGGCCCGGAACGGTGAAAGCGGTCTTCTCTTTCGAGTCGGGGTGAAGGGGAATCTGGTGGTATGCCGCGCTCAGATCGAGTGAGGTAAGGTACTTCGCGTCGCGTAAATTATCAATGATGTAGTTGATGTAGGGTAACGGGTATGCGTCGGTTTTCGACACAGCGTTGAGCCGACGACTATCCAAGCAGATTCGCACTTCTCCATTCGCCTTTGGAACCAAAGTAAGGGGTGAATTCCATTCACCGAAAGAACGCTCCACTACTTTACTTTCCAACATGCGATCCAGCTCAGCATCTAAGTATTTAAGTCTTTCCGGACTAAGTCGGTAATATTTTTGCTTAATGGGTCTAGCATCCCCCGTGTCGATAACATGTTGTATTAAAGGGGTACAACCTAGACCGACCTTATCGGTATTTATGTTGTCGAATAAAAGTTTAATAGAGTCAAGATCCAGTTTTTGTTGAGTAGTAAGTTCCTCGTAGTCGCGTAAGCCATCCTCCTCGACGCTACCAACTATGGTGGCTACAGAAGAAACGTCCGCAGGGAGACACGCAAGCACGTCAGGAGCCAAGTTAAAAGCCTTCCAGAAATTAATGCCGAAATGTATGGGTAGCTTAATCTCCGGTAGCACGTGAAATAAGATAAGTTGTACCTCCCCATTGTACTGTATAGGCAGGTTCATATAGAATTTGCAGATATAGTCCACACCGTCAGCAACACGTAAGATACGCGGGCGGTCGAAGGGTAGCATTTCAATGTTTAGGTTTAAGAATTTAAGATGTGCATTCGCACCGAGTATTGAGCACGCCGCGCCGCAATCAAGGAGACCGCAGACATTGACGTTAAGAACTTGAACAGTCAAGTAAGGGCGGTAGTCGTCAGCAGAAGGTAAGAAACATGTTTTATTAGGTCGCGCGCGGCAGGTTTTGCGCGGGACCTGCTTGCCTAGTTTTTTGAAGAAGAACCGGTTTTACAGCGTGGGCACTCCGGTGTCCGTACACCTGGATGACCGCAAACGAAACACACCAGATCGCGGGAGCGCTGGCAACGATTAGTGTTGTGCCCAGCTTGTTTACACCTGAAACAATAAATCCCTTCCGGCTTATCGACTGAACCGACTTCCTGTTTACGGAAAGCAAGATTGTGGCGCGTCCGTACTTGCACGTCCGGAGCCACCGTATAACCAGACGAAGAGGGTTCGGCGAAATTACCTGCTCGCGAACCCGCGAGCTCGAGACGTTTACATAAAGACTTCAACGTCTCGATAGAGGTTACGTCAATTAAGGCTAACTCACGACTGTACTCCGGCCTAACATTACGCAACAGAATATCGAGACGTTCAACCTCCGCCAACGGTACCGTCAACCTAGAAAACAGTGCGCCCATAATGGACAAGTATACCACGATCGATTCGTGTTTAGCCTGCGTACGAGCTCTAATTTCCCCCAAGAGTCTGAAGTCGAAGTCCGGTATGTCAAAGTCCGCCTTTAGGGCCGTTAAAAGATCCGTATAGCAACTAAAGTTGCTCTTATTGGATCGGTACCAGAACAGAGCCGGTCCATCCAGTACGTCAGGAAATCCATTAAAAATAATCCGCTCAGGTATTTCTCTGGCCTGCCTTAGTTCCTCTAAACGTGTGATGAAAGCGCGCACACAAGTGTCACCCTTAAATTTAAGATTTAAGCTGGCTAGGTTGTAGCGAGGCTCAGCCCGGCACACCGCCTCCACTCGCGGCCGCGTAGGTGAGCTAAATACCTCAACTTCGGAATCCGAAGAGTCACTATTCGGGTTGAGAGAAGACAAGCAGTTAACTAAGGTGCCCTTGAGAGTTTGAACCTCGTCATCCTCACCTGTGATTCGCTGTAAGCGTCCGAGATAATATTCGACTCGACCTATCAAACGCTCCCTTCTAGCATCGGAAAACTCAGTTCCTTCATCCACCTCTTTTCGTAGATCCAGAATCGCTACTTTGCATGCAGGCAAATCGCTTGGTAAATCAGCCGCAGAAGCGCCGACGCCTGGTTTTAGACTCCCCCGTCGGATAAGAGCACGCGCTTGTCTGAATAATTTACGCAGAGCAATACAAGTGTCCGTTGCTTTAAAGGGTATTTGTAGTTTCGTTAACTCGTGCGTAAGCTCCTCTTTCGACAACCACTCTACCTTAATAGATAGATCCATGTTTACAATAATCACTTAAATGATAAGCAGTAACACTGTAGCTAATAGCCGAAGAGTAAAAAAAAAATAGTGACATGCGCTCAATAAGGTGAGCAGATACACGAACACACACGTGCTCAATAAAGTAGGCACGTTCTTACATAAGCAGTTAGTTTAGAAAGGAAGGAAATAGCATCCTTGTGTGCATAAGCAGTACTTAAATATAACACAAGAATTAAATGACAGAGTATAACATAGTCAAGTCTTAACGCCTAAACCAAACCCTTACACACATGTATATACGCTAATCAGAACGAGAGCAAAGCCATAAATCCTTCGAGCCCAACGTTGGGAACGCCACTGAAATACTTTAAACGTCCTGCCCAAGGTTTTGGCACAAAACCCCGGAGGCCGCCCCGGATTTGCACCAAAACCCCTCTTAAGGCCGCTCCGGCTAGCGCGGCAAATTGGTCGTGGAGTCGGCTGGCTCGAGGGTGCGGTCACAAGTGCTTGGGCGCCGTAGATAAGAGGAAGGCCGCACCGCAAACAGGATTAGGCTTGCGTAGAATGACGTACACAATTCGTTCACATAAGCTTATATATTTCTATAAGTTACACCAAATGAAACCACTTAAGATTAGTTTACACTTTCATAAGTTACACCAACTTAAACCACTTAATATTAGTTTTCACAATGGGGTCCCTGAAAGGGTTGAGGTGTATTCGTAGGGCCCACTCAGCTAAGATAAGATAACTTAATACTAAGATAAGATAACCAAATATAACGCCTACAGAGTGATTGGTCACTACCATATAGTTTTGGTCAAAAGAGGTGCTTGACGCTTGGAATGCACTACGTATAGCGTAAGTGTGGGTGGTGTAGGGGTTTGGTTCAGTAACGCAAGTTAACAGGAGAAAGAAAAATTAAAAGAGCAACATCACGTGAGCAATCCGGACGGATGACAGCGGTGCCATAGCATTATATCAGACGCACGGCGCTGACGTGTAAGAGAGAAACTCCGAAGTTGCAACGAAAGGATGATAGCGGTGTTGAAACTCTTCACCCGGTGCACGACAACTTCACACACCGTACTCGATAACTTCTCACCCCGTACTTGACACCCATTCGGGTAGATAGAAATGGAGTGTATGGCCTTTATACACAGGGTCCGCAGTGTTGTTGTATCATGCCAAACGACATGGCGTAATAATCAAGAAGCTCGGAGTAGGATGGCCTTTATACACGGGGTCCGCAGTGTTAATGTATCACGCCTAACGACATGGCGTAATAATCAAGAAGCTCGGAGTAGGATGGCCTTTATACACGGGGTCCGCAGTGTTAATGTATCACGCCTAACGGCATGGCGTAATAACTAAGAAGCTCGGAGTAGGATGGCCTTTATACACAGGGTCCGCAGTGTTTGGTTAGTGTGCCATGAGATAGAATCGGCGTCACGACGAAGAAGCTGGGAGTTGCATGGCCTTCAGACACGGGTCCGCGGTGTCTAATTACACTAAATAGTGTCACGGAAACATTCCGAGGGCTGTATTAGAACGTCCGACGATGGATTAAAGCCCACAAACACTCCGTGGATGGAAATATCACCTTTTAAGACTCAACCATTCTCCAAAAGTAGCACGAGATGCGAGTTATACGTAAAAATGGCTGATCCTTGCAGATTCCAATCTACTCGGCCGCGGCGACGCCACGGTGTAGCCAACCTCAAAAAGACATTCCTCTGGGACGTACAGAATCAAAACACAACTCCTTAATAGCGGCGTTTCGCCGCTTTAACGAATGTTAAAGAGTCTGAAAACGCCGAGCAAAACGTTATTCAAAAATAAAACAAAACAGCTCAAAGCCTAGAATTGAAAAATAATGATCAAAAATCGGTAATCGATACGTGTGGCACTATCTTTATCGATGAGACAAACGTCAAACCAGTTGTCAGACTGACAGCTCCATACAGACTCCGTTGAGGTTATAATATCAAAACAAGTGCATTGATAAATAATGGTTTTGTCTTGTTTACAAGACGAAAAAAAGGAATGTTGAAGTGTTTAGCATGAATAATAATACGACGCGGACCGAGCTGCCGCCCGACGCGCGTAGTAACAGTAGAATAACCGTGTAAACAAAGTATGCCAGTGCCTGAAAGGTTCGTCAAACTCACAGAGCTATTCAGGTGATGAATAGAAGGAAAGAAATGCTTGAATTATGACCCCAGGAGGCCCCACCATACGGCAGGTCAGTACCAACAACCTACTTGCCAGAGGAACGCATAAAAAAAAAGCGTGACACCCGAAGTCGGGTGTTACAAACTTTTCACACGATTTCACGTACAATTAAGAATTAGACCTGTATTGTATTTTCACAGCTACGGTTTACACTGACCTTTTATTACATAAGTCGTTTGTATTCTAACAAATAAATTAACTTCTTATTTTTAGGTCAATAGTTTAGTTTGTTGCACTATAGCTGGACAAAGGTAACAGGATGAAAAGAATGACTTTAACTATCTTAGAAAACCCGCGGAAGAAAAAAAAGACGACAGAGATGAAGTTCAGACGATACAACAGGTATTTAATGAATTCCTTATAAAATTATATTATTATTCACAAAATAACTAAATAAATAAATAAATAAATATCTTGGGACAAAATTGCTCCAATTGACCTAGCCCCAAACTAAGCAAAGCTTGTACTATGGGTACCAGGCAACGGATAAACATACTTATATGGATAAATATAAATACTTCTTTATTCGTATTTTTCATACAATCTGCCCCGGCTGGGGATCGAACCCGGGACCTCAAGTTTCATAGTCAGGTTCTCTAACCACTAGGCCAGGTGTCTGCAAAAATAACGTAAGCTCAATTGTCTGAGTGCTTATATCATGACTGTCTAGTATACCTACAATGAATTACTTAGTAATATAAATGCATTTACATACTACTCGTCGAAATCTGTGTTTATTATATTGGTATGACACATGAGTGTATGCTAATTTTGACTAGATTGTGCAAAAGATGGTGAAATGCTAGTTGTGAATTAACGCATGCGTGCACAGATTGGGTTTAACGAATTCTACTTACTTGTTGCTTGTTTGTAACTAATATTGGGTAGTACAATGCTTTGTGGTGCTTTTGCTGGTTTTGAGTTTTGGTATTTGTGTGTACTTGCAGGATACAATAAATAATAATGAAAACACTTCGATTTGTTTCTCGAAAATACTCCAGATCGTGAAATACTGAAGACTTCTAGCCGTGTTAATATGATTGAAATGGATCGCAGGACGGTGTTGACTCCAAAAAATGTTATAGCCGAAGAATCTGATACAACCGTGGCTGGTGCTTTGAATCACAGCCAAATCAAGTACTTGTTAGAAGCAGTAGCGTGTCTTTGTCTTCATCCAGCAACAGCTCGTCATCATCATCAAGTTCCAACTCGAACGCAAGTTTTAAAATTGCTGCTACAAGTGCGAACAGTAATAATCATGATACTATATTCCAAACTGTAAGTAACCTACCCACATTAAGGCACCGTGCGCCAGTTCATGTCAAAGGTTGGCTTAGGAATTCTTAATCTCTTATCACACATCACCTGTTAACCAATTTGAAAGCGATCCCGATCTGAGTGATGACGACTCTACATATACCGAAAATGTTGAAACTTGTCCTCCTTTAAGCGAAGTGGTTAACTCACCATCAACAAGCACCATTGACATGGAATGGCAACCGTCAAAGAGTGGCTACAACGAATCTATTGGAGCAAACGAAGGGCCTAGGAAACGTCCACGTAATCATGAAAAATGGAAGCAGAATATTATTAAAACCTTAAGAAATTTTGGACAAGCTTACACGTCCCAGTCAAAGTAAAAAAAGAAGTCCCTGCTTGTAGTATGAAACAACCTTGTACTTTTCACTACCGGAGAAACCAGCTCTTTTTATTATGTGTCGAAATTAAACTGATTAAACTTCACTATGACTGTGTTAACGAAAAGAACGAAACAAAATGACTAATAACAGTGATGCTGAGGACCTGGGTGCATATGGAAATGTTTATTGTTACTATTGGGATGAGAGACAAGCTAGAAGAGGTGCAAATGAAATAGATTCGTGTGTGTTAGATTATTTAAAAAAGGTAAATGAAAGGTCTGCAAATAAACCTATAGATGTTACTTTTTATTCAGACTACTGTGCCGGCAAAAATAATAACAAATATATAGCATGTATGTACGCTTAGGCATTGTCACAATTCACGAACATAAAAAGTATAACGCCTATGTTTTGCATAAGGGGATACACTCAGAGTGAGGAGGGTGACAATCTGCATTCACTGATAGAAAAGGAGATTAAAACAAAAAAAAAATCATGGCCAATGCACACGCATACATAAATCACGTCTTTATCCCTTACGGGGTAGACGGAGCCTAAGGTTACAAGATCTACAGGCCACGTTTAGCAAGATTGTGAACGTGTAGGTGGAAAATGGAATCAAAATAGTCATGGGTTGCTAGTCGCATCGCCTATAATATGATTCCTATGATTTTCGCCCATTCCCTCGATGGGCTTTTACCATCTGCGCGGGAAGAGAAGCAACTGGTAAATTCTATGTTTTTTCTTTACTCCCAGACCAGCATGGAAGCTCATGAGCTCACGAGTATATTGCTCTGATAAAGAGTGCTAAGAAAAATAGGCCTCCGTTTAGAATCTAAGAACTTAGTTATGACCGTGTCTTGAACTTGAAAACTCTGAAAAAGCAGTGGGGTTACAATTTCAACGAAGACGATTGCCGTGTTCAGGTCTTATGAATAACATCAAGGTGTTGCGATGTGTTAAAACTGAACCCTTTACGTTATTCTGTAAAAACTCATACACTCAGGATAGATTTATGAGTATCAACATGAGGAACAATCGTAAGAAAATGCCAGGTATTGAGCATATAACAATAAATAAAGAGTACCAGGCAAAACTACCGCTAACCGAAAACAAGAAAAAAGGTTTGAATGAACTTTTACGAAAAAAAATTACACCTCATTATTACGACGATTACTTTAAAAATATTCTTTAGGTAACACAATCATGAAAACCACTCTATTTCATTTCATTTTTAGAAGACTACTTTATTTTTGTTAAGAGATACCTAGTTTTGTGTTGATTTCAGTTTATTTTTAAGTTTTTTCTTTGATATGTTATAAAAAACAAATTTTATTACCATGTGCAATTCAATAAATAATAAGTAACAGTCTTGAATTTTATTGAATCTATTTTTCCAAATTGACCTTACTTTTAATGACACAAAATTGTTTCTTAAGAAAAACGACTTAAACCACATTTTGGTCAAACAGTTTGCTATGTTACATAATACAAAAATGACTTGATTCGCATTAAGTCAAATAAGTAGCAAAAAGTTCAATCATAAAGTGACCTTATAATGGCTAGATTTAAAAAAAGTTTTTTTTTTAGTACTGAATTTACAAATATACACAATTTCTCATGTGTACTAATAAGTTCAATAATTAAACTATACTTTGCAATTTAAAATTGCTCCGTATCTTATTTGGTCCTGGAAATAAAGGTAGTTAAACATTACACTTACGGTATTTCAAAACTTTAGACACGTTTTCCCAAAAAGTTGCGTTTTTGGTTTAGGTCGGTTTCGTTCTAAAGGTGCGATGTATGTATGTATGTATGTATGTATGTATAACTCTTTATTGTACATAAAACACAAGAAAAAGATGAATACAGGATAACACACATGCACAAAGGCGAACTTATGACTAAAAGGGACCTCTTCCAGTTAACCTTTGAACGATTGACAGGACAAGTATTAAGCAAGAGCCTTATTAAGTGCCTGATATCTCAAGTGTCAGATATAATGATGCGGTCTCTTTCAGTTTCATAGGTAGTCATAAAGGTGGCTACCATAGATATCCAACACTTAAGCTATCAGGATCTACGAGTACAAAGAGTGTTGGAACAGGCCCTAATGAGCCTGAAGCATCTTTTGCAGCCTTGTAAAGAGCTGGATTGAATGTGATTTTATGTGGAGATAGGATACGGAGAGAAGATACAAAAGTAGCGTAAGGTCTAGTACCTTTAGCCCTAGTTACCCAACTTTGGAATTTGAATTTTTTTTTTATAAGCTTTTAAGCAGCTCCCGGGAAAATCCGTTATGGACCTGGAGAAAGGAGGGCTCTGGAGTGTCCGACTCTCACGGACTAAAAACCCAGAAGCCACATCCCACATCCCCTTTACAATATAGCAGATATAGAGTTCCGCTCCTTACTCGAATTGTTCTTTTCTGATTGGTTAACGCGGTCTAGGTTTTATTATTGCATTCAACATACATACACACGTACACAAATCACGTCTTTATCCCTTACGGGGTAGACAGAGCCCAAGGTAACAAGGCTACGTTTAGCAAGATTGTAGGCGTATAGATTGAAAATGGAATCAAAATAGTGATGGGTTGCTAGCCTCATCGCCTATAACATGATTCTTATGATTTTCACCCATTCCCTCGATGGGATTTTACCATCTGCGCGGGAAGAGAAGCAACGGTACAGTCTATGTTTTTCTTTGCTCCCAGACCAGCATGGAAGTTCATTGCATTCAAATTATGGCAAATTGCCATTTATGATTGATTTTAGCTAACTACCCACGTTTTCATGGCTTTTGTAAACACTTCTGCACGGCTACACAAGAGCGCGCGAGAGTGTTACAGTTTGACAACAAAAATAATGCTCCACGATGTACCTGCGCAGTATACCAATTTTAGTAGCGCGGGAAACTCTGGCGCTGTTATTGGTCGATCGATTTCGTACCAACAATGGCAAAATCGTGTAAGCGGGACAGAGCTAAGAATGCAAAGCAAGCAATACTCTACCAGTTGCGCTTGCAAATAAAGTTCAATATAGATTATTTACACGTTCGGCTACCATCGGAAACTGGTCTGCGCTTCTCTGCGCAACCGAATACTGCCGATGCGCATTATATTTGTTGTCAAACTGTACGAACGAGATCGACAACCCTTTCTAAAACGAACAGTAAGAAAAAGATGGGTAAGTCTATCTCGCCGGCACAGCTTTCGCACGCACTCGTGCAAGCCGTTCTGAATATGGTTTTCATATGGGCCAATTGCTCTCCGTTTGGTCACCCGACTGCTGTATCTACTTGTTCCCGGATACTTCGTTATTGTGGCAACCCTGGGTCGTTCCGCGAGCTGGACGGATACACGCAGGGTGTAAGTAACCGCGCTTCTTACACCATCCTACTTCACGTACCGTTCGTATGTGACGAACGCGCAATACAAATCTACTTTGATGACACACACGTGACAGTAGTCATTGGGTTCATGGCGCCAGAAGGTTCTTGAGTAGCGACCACGTACTGGAAGACAAAAAAAAAAAAAAAAAAATGTTTATTTGGTTTTTTACATTTATAGGTTAGAAAGCTTCCTTTGAGCATGAGAAATGCTTGTATCGGAATGTTCGACGCAGCTTAGGAAGGCTCCCCACAAGACTGAAAATCTGGTGAAGGTCGCGGAAGTCCGCTGGACCAGGGCCGCGTAAGATCGATCGATGGCGCTCTTTGGGAGGTCTATGTTCAGCGTGAACGTTTTTTGGCTGATGATGATGTTTTTTTTGCACTAATGCTCTGATTTTATGTAAGTATTTCACAATTGAGCAGTACAAGAAGCCCACGGATAATGTAGAGCGAGAT
This sequence comes from Pandemis corylana, assembly GCA_949127965.1. Classification (NCBI taxonomy): domain Eukaryota; kingdom Metazoa; phylum Arthropoda; class Insecta; order Lepidoptera; family Tortricidae; genus Pandemis; species Pandemis corylana. The sequence continues at coordinate 4,775,319 of OX421866.1, read as the reverse complement.
GTGGTTTTTAAAGTAACACTTTTACCACCGTTTTAGTTGCTAACCCCGTTGCTAATCAACAGTGCTTGCGCTGCTGTGTTCCGGCGTGGAGAGTAAGACAGCTGGTGAAATTATAGTACACGAGGTATCTATCTTATCCCTCTAGCTTGGCAACGTATCTGTACCTAATTCTGCGATCCTCTAGTGTTGCGCGTATCCATGGGTTGTGGTGCTCACTTACCATCAGGAGACTCATTACATATGCTCAAACGAGCCTTGCCGTAAAAAATAAAAAAGTCCAAAATTCGTTAGTGAGATTCGTCGCTATAAAGCCGCAGCTACACTGCATAATTCATGCGCGCGTCCGGCCGCGACGGTCACACCGCGCGGACGGAAACGCCGATAAAAAACGCCGCGTTTCGATCGCCGCTATACACGCGAACTTGCGTAACAAGTGAATCTATCGCGTGATGCTTACTGGAGCTCGAATAGTCAGCTGCTGTACGCACAGACGATCGTTAATTAGTTAAATTAATGAGGCCAATGTTCGTAATGGCCGCTTTAACGAGGATTTTGTTCATTACGAAGACAATTTTGCCAAAAATAAAATTCACCTGCAAAATTGAAGATATCTGCCATTGTACAGGAAAAAAAGTAACGTAAACTCTCAGTTAGATATTAGCCAAAACCTAACCAATCTTAAAGTAAATTAGTTAGATAACTGTTGTTGCCCGGAGTGCGCAGCCTCAAGCACCACTCCCCCTTAATGACTCTCTGCCATAGGAGGCGGTTAGATTCCCAACCCTCACTTTTGTTAATCTGGATTGTAGACAAGACTAAAATAAATTTAATATGACAAACTATCACGTCAAAATTGAAAAAAAGAAGTATTCTGTTAAACAAAAAACGAAATGATTCGCAGAACCCACTGAAGAAGAAACTAGTCCTGTGTGGCACATAATTTGAAAAAACTTAAACGGAGGCGACCACAGAAGTTGACATTTGACAAAAAGTACAATCTCCCACATCGAAATTGACCAACCTACCGTTTTGCCAACCTTACCGCGAACTGTCAAAGCCTTTATAGCTTGACACAATTAAAACTAAATCCCTTTGTTAATTTAAAAGTTGACAAAATTGAACTTTACTTCCTTGGTACCAGAGTTGATGCAAACATTTTTCGGCTGTACCATTATGTTGGTAATCCATGTATCACCAAATTTGAATTTACTGAGATATAAAAATAGTTCTTCTTTTTCGTTTTTGGCGTTGAGTGGCCAGTGTTCGACGTATTGTAATAATTTTTGAGATGGCCCAATGTAGCGAGGTCACCTGAGTTTGGTATTAGGTACACTTTTATAAAATTTTCATTATTTTTCCAGTTACATTTAAAAAAAGTGTACCATTTTCAACAACAACACAAATCGAAATAACATGAGGCATTGATTTTTAATTAAATACATTAAATATTAGTGTTAAAGATTAACTCTTGGTTGTAAGTAATCTTAGTACCTATACAGTAGAGTTTTTCATTCTCCTATTATAGTTAATAATCAATCAAATAAACCTTTTTTAAGGTTGCCAGTACAAAAATATTTTCTTTAGTTTACAATAATTTTAAAGGTACAGAATACAATTCCAAAAGCGTCATATTTTTTCGAGCTGTCCAATGACAATACTCGTGTCGAACGAAGCTGCAATTTCGTACATTTAATGTCAACATGACTGATGGCATGTCAAATTTTTAAAGCTAAAAAACAGTCTGTTAAAATATGATGTTCCGTTTTAGACCCAATATCTTTGAGTCAACATCGATATTGCAGTACTGTAAAATTTATAAGTCATAGCTTTTACGGAAATTTTCGTGGGAACATTTTTTTAAATACGTGGTCAACAATAAAACATTTTGGCTACCGAATACTACTTCTACTGACTTGACGAAAATTACTAAACTTTATTCCTGATAACATTAGGCAAATTCCACTCAAGGAAAAAACCAGTCACCAGATTTGCTTGCTTATATTCTACCTTATTTTATGAAAACTACACCCTATTTTATAAACACTATATTACTTCATACAAAGTAACAGACATGTTAAAGAACAAAATGCAACCTGTTCCTAAATGTAAAAAAACACGAATATTTCAAACCAATAAAAACACCACAGTTATTTCGTGAGACACATACTGTAATCACGACATCAAAACGCAAACAAAATTAAAAATCATTAAGTTTGTAATGAAAAATACTTTCCGACTTCCTACCCTCCACCCTGTTTATGAATTGTTTCAAAGAGCCATTGCAATTAAAATTCTTGGCCATCCCTAGCGTGTCATATAAACGAAACAGCTCTTCAAAACGCCATAACCACCACATTCGTCCTTGCAAAACTAAACCTCATTCCGATAACCTTAACATTGATAGTAAAATGGGAAGTGTTGTAGACTTTCGTGTTCAAAAATTTGAAGTTTCTTTTAGCAAAGTTATGTTTGCCGATCAAAAAGGCAGCACTGTCAAACAATTGGAGCAAGGTGATATGTAAATAAGTTAGTTCCAGATTCGGCCGTCGGATAAAATAACATGGTGTCGCGCGTCACAAACAATGAAACCTTTGAAGTTGAATTTGTTAGAATTTTCGTAAGATAAATAATTACGACTTTTTAAAACAACTGTTTTCACTTTCATTAAATTAAGCATTACTTGTTACAAAGTGAGTAGGTACATGTTGTTTCATATCTGTTCTTGGTAAATGTAACTTATTATTAAGTCCTCGGTTTTGTTGGTAAGTACTTATTAAAAAAAAGTTATGTGAAAACTGTAGGTAATGCTAATTTTTGTGCGTGTCACATTTTCATTGCTATCCCATTTATCGAAATTAGTTTATTATTTTTGCGAACTAGAAATGAGTATCTCAAAGCTTGAATCTAAGACGCCATAACTAAACAAGAAAAAAAAATCATTGATTACCTATTTATTGAAAAATATACACCATCATTATTTATCACATCAGTCTTTTGACCAGTATTTAAAAAAAAATTCCGTAATGCTATTGATCTGAAAAATACACCACCGAATAGAAATATTACTTAAAAAATATCACACCATCCGTCCACTTAAAATAAATATTTAGTGAGGCCATAAGTACAATTAACCCTTTGACCTCATCTGCATTTTCCATCAAGGTAGGATAGACTTAATTGCTGGTCATTCTACTGTAAAAATAAACAATTTTGAGCCAAAAATGCATTATGATCATTTTGGAAAAGAGCTGGTATTTTTCAAATTACTGGACCGATTTTTACCAAACATGGCCAAGAACCACTATAAGGAGAGTGGCTTTAAAATGAAAAAAACCGCATCAAAATCGGTCCGTTGGCTTGAGCTATGACGCGACAGACATACAAACACACACACACACACAGCATCGACATCAAACTTATAACATTCCTCTTTTAAAAATGAGAAACTTCAGGAATGTCTTGTTATCTTACAACAACTATAGTCCAAGTCCTTTCATGTCGTCGTAAGACGTCTATCTCCAGTAAATCAAAATAGTTACACATAAATCGATCAATGCACTTCACTAGATCGTACAATCGTTCACATCGGAAATAGCTCGATATTGCATTAAGGCAGTCTAAATTAGATCGGTCGTTGACCCCCACTTACTCTAAGACACGTGGAGGCATGCCGTTGTATTTTGACAGATAACGGGTGAATTTGTCACGTAAATATTAAGTGGAAGGATGTAAAATGCGAGGAAATGTCAATGGGGTGCGAGTCGGGCTACCACCACGTGTGGCCAAGAGCTGCGGTTCGTTTTTGGATCCGTCCGGGGGAAGAGCAGTGCTTGGTCCGGTGCACCCTGGGCATCGGCTAATGATTTCCTGGCAGTTTCTGAGGGATATCATTGAGCGTTGGCTAAGAGTCCGACAGGGGGGGAGGAGGTCTTTGACCATTACCGTACAACGTTGCCGACATTTTGTCACAAGATTTTTTAATTATATTTTTGTTACTTTGACATTTGGTGAAGTTGTCGTCGCTATAATGACTTGAGACGCCACGAAGAAGAAGAAGAAGTGCGTAGATTCGACGCTTAAAATTTGCTAAAGTGATCTCTCAATTAATGTTACAAATCAACTCATACCCAAACCAACTGCAGCGCACCGACTAAATGCTTTAAGATATTGAGGACTAAAACTGCCCTTATGATTATGATGACTAAAACTGCCTTTATGATAATGACTAAAAGCTACGCGGAAGTGACCGGCGCGTACGCACATGAGTCGACCGAAATCCTCCGCTTGTTGTATTTTAACGACCGCGGCAATTGACGTTTGGGTGGTCCCATAAAACTGAAGAACTGATCAATCCAGCAATATTGCTTATACTAATAGAATATGACAGTAAAACTATTTTGGTCTTCGCTTGATGGTGGAAGTGTACTGGACTATTTTTGTGGAAAATTTGAGGGTAATAAAGAAATCGGCTGGGATTTTATATGTAGCATGTACTAAACGTTAAGGTAGGTTTAGTTTCCACCCAGGCCCAGTACCTACGGATTGGGACATGGGATTGTTCAGGTGTGTATATTCCCAGACACACAAAAATACGAGCCCGGATTTGAACCCACGATCCTCTGCTTGAGAGATAAGTAAGCCACAAGGTTCTTTGGTCTTAACAACAAAGAAGTACCTAAGTTTGACATGATAATAGCACCAACGCACACTTCTGATGTGTGTTCAAAATGAAGTATAATAAATGTGACTTGTTATTTTGTAACAAGACCCTCAAAATCCATTTAAATAAAGCCAATAGTCAACAGATGTTTCCTAAAGCACAGATAAAGTTTAACCATCAAAACAATTCTTTACTTGCATCAGTTTTAACAGATCCAGTGGTTTCTTGCCACAATTGTACTGCGCCACATTATGCAGTACAATTTGAACTAGTCTCTTCGTGTGTGGCCTTTGATGAGGTACGTAAACAACTAAAACCGTTTAAAAACCATTCCTGTAGACGGAGCGATTTTAACGCATCATAAAATTATATAAAAAGTTAATAGACTATTTAAAAGTACATAAAATCGGTGAAAAATCACATTAAAACACTTTTTTCAGACGTTTTTAAGCAGTTTTCTTGAAACACCATCACAGTCTTGAAAAATGAGGAATAAAACAGATTGCAGCGTTCTAATAATGCAAGTACTTTATCAAATTGCTTCTATTTTTATCTGGAAAACCAAGAAAGTAATAATATTGATAAATCAGCTGCTGCTCTTCCGAATCAAATTGTATACAACAAAGATGATATTTCGTTGATTGATTCAGAGAGTTGCCTACAACCTTGCCAGCATTAATCAGCGATAGCGTAGCTTTTTATTGGTTAAAGTATACAAAACATACAAAAATAATCAAGCAAACATGACTGCCTAGTTTACTTCTTTGATGTAGAAGGAAATGAACGTGTACCATCAATATACAAAGAGTGGGTTCTCTGATTGACTTAATTTAAATAATGTTATATGTCCATAAATAATCAACAGATAAAGAAAATCAAGACCATCAAAAACGCTTTTTAATCTGAACTGGTGCTATGTCATCCAGTTACATGTTGACAGATTTTAAATGACGCTTAGTCGGCTCTTAATGAAATAACGAAATAAGTTTTGGTTCCTTTCTGTTCACGTGTATCTTCACACTTGAAGGTTCCAGATATATTTCAAACCGTCGTCCGTCACTTTGTATATGTTACTATCTCGCAAAGACATTCGACGACAGCCTATTTATCTTCTAATAAATACCAGACTTCAAGAAAACAAACAATTTACAGCTGAAACCGTTACCCCTCTTTCATTCGCCTCTGACATAAGGCATAGAATGCGAGAAATTTAAAATCGAACAAAAGCAAATAACAACTTTGCCATATATTATTTGTGTCTTTTAGTAGAAGACATTTTACGACCAGCTTTTATATGTTTTTCACACGATTTTTGATAGAAACATGTGTAACATTAGGCACGTCATAAGAACATTTTAATGGATGTTATGACATGAGAGACGGAATGTATCAAAATTGGATTATGAAAATAGAATAATGGCGGGTTGGAACAGGTTGGAGCGTGGGGCGTTTGTCAGGCGTTAAACAAAACGTTGCTTTGACAAAAAGTTAATTACGCCGTAAAACGAAACGAGCGCTGTCACAGACAAGCTAAACAACAATAAAAGACGGAAAGTCGTAACTGAAATTAGGGCTCTGCGTTTTTTATTTTTGCCACCGTCGCCTGTTCTTTTCATGAATAATGAAAGTCAGAATGTTTGTGTTTCAAATAACGTGATTTATTTTGGGACCTGTTTGACATTTTGTGCAGAGTTCTTCAAAACTTTTGAGGATTTTGACGCGGCATAAAATTACGTTTTATACTACCCGGAACATCTTCAGGTGTGAGCGTGGGTTTCCGCTTTCTGCAATGCAGCGCACGCAAATATTAATACAAGGCCTCCAAACATTTTACCCGAATAGTTTTAGCAGGTAGTTCGTTTATTTCGATAGGAAACCCCTACAAAGATTTTCCATTTAAATTTCTGATTCAAAATGTACGCTCTTGACGCGTTTCACTTTGATCGTCGATCAATGTATGATTCAAAATCCTGAAAAACATTTACAGCGCTATTTAGTCTTACACATACATACATGAACACATCACGTTTTTATCCCTTACGGGGTAGACAAAGCCCAGGGTAACAAGACCCAAAGGCCACGCTTAGCATAATTGTGCGCGCATAGGCTGGAAGTAGAAAGGGGAATCAAAGTAGTGATGGGTTGCTAGCCACGTCGCCTAATTCATGATTCATGTCGTGCTTTAATATTCCGAAACAATTTTAAGAAACCGTGTATTGTTATTTTTGTATATTATGTATACTTAATTTAATTTAGAATGAGAAACCACAACAAAATTATATTGCGTCTGTTCAACTAATTCTTACCTAGCAAATAACTGAAATAACACAGTGCAATAGTCTGGGAGCCGCAAAATATATTTTTTTTAATGTCACTTTATTTTCGTGTCGTTTACAATTACAAGTACAAATTGAAAAGAGAGTACAATTCACGAACCGCAATATAATGTGGTTTCTCGTCCTAAATTAAATGAAGTATAGATTTAATTACCTGTCATGTTTCCAGCATCTGACTGGCAAAGCTATCTATTTTCACAGACCGATGATTTTTTTCAAATCCAAGGCATGTGATAAATTCTGATCCATTCATAACTATTCTAGAAAAATATTGACACAACTGTTAAATTTAGTTATGATGTAACACGCATCAAAACGACATCTCGTTTCAAAAATATATCAACGCAACACTATTTCTGATTCATGCAAACTGAAACAAAACACGACGCATAAACTGTCTCTTTTACGACAGCACTGAATTAGGAGAGCTCATCACTAGTCATGAATATAGATAGTGAACAAGAGAAAAAGGACGTAAGTTTTTATTATGGGTGTACACTTATGACTTTTCACTTCTGTATTGTAATATTTGTAGTGAAATGTAACGACATCTGGTTATTACGTGCATGGCACTGTGGTTTTTAAAGGCTATAAGCAGAGTATAAACTGGAGTCATCCTTTGTTGCTTTGATATTTTAATTAATCTACACCTAACCTCTCTATTAACCTTTTACAGTTATGGTGGCAGACTTTGCGTTTTGAATATGAAGCACTAATTAGCGTAGGTACAGTTTTTAAATTACTTTGCTATACGTCGACGATTTGTTGATGGTTTTAGTTGTCCACAGTTTTTTGAAATGCTAGCAAGCAAAGACGAGGGTAAAAGCTAGTTTTATAACTCTGTCTCAGTCTGGAATGTCTACATTTCCTAACATTAGCAGACACGTGAAAAACAACTTGTCTTAATGCTTCATAGATTAATCAAATTTGAAGCGTAATAAAATGTTTGCTTTTGATAACAGTTTTGTGTGGAGACTGTTCCGTGTCTTGGTCATCGGCTGGAAGTCAGAAAAACTCGCAACTCCATCGCGCCGCCTGCGACAGCTCACGGTTTACAGCTAGGTATCAACATCAATGCCAATCGCCGTACTATTTTTGTACGGTTATACATTTACTAATTTATAGCGCTATAAAGTTTTACTTGTCACTCAGCCACGATTTACGTCTCGTGCGTCCTAAATGCGGTTTCTTCCGCCGGCGGCTTCCTCGTGTCAACATGTTCTATGTGCGTAGGCGACAGAGGCGTCTCCGGGCCATTTGGGACCGTCCATCTGCGACGGAACGTCAAATGGAACAAAGGAGTATGTCTTCTGACGTAACGTAAACAAAGTCTAATTTCCTGATCGTGTCTTTGAAATCACTGCAGAAACAAAGGTCTTAGAAGCGAATGAAGTGGTAATCGAGTTGGAACTTTATGTTTAGATGTTCTCGAGTTTGTATTAGAAGGTTTTAGTGTTGTAGATGGAGCTATGTTGGAGGTGGATGGAGTAAATCGAACAGGCGGCGCCGGCGACGTCGTCGGGACGCCACCGCTCGTACAAACAAGCGAGCCGTATCGAGGAAGGATGCTTAACACTTGCACCTCTAATTATATCCGTGGAACGCGATGTGGAAACAAATACGTCTTGTAGTACAAATGGTTTCTTGGTTATTGATGGCTTTGAAAATATTTAGGTGACTCCTAGGAATGCGTTCCGCGAGTGAAAGATGTACGAGATCTGTTGCAGACTGGTTTAGTATTTGCGGAGTAAAGATAATTTGGATTGTTTTCGCTATTATCATGTTATTAAAATGAGGATAAACATGTTGTTAAAAGGTTATTAGTATATCAGAGATTGTATCTCTAAAGAAATCTTTTTTTTTTAAGTTAACGGTGATGGGCTTCCGATGTTTCAACGTAGTTTCATCTCAAGAATCTCGCAGTTATGGATTTACCCGTGATAATGATGCGACTGAATCAAAATATCGTTAGCCTGTCAAAGGTACCTATTCGCAGTTTAAACCTATCCCGTAGCCAATATGTCTAATGAGCGAAACCGTAAATAATTTAAAACTGAATCATGATAGTACACAGTTTTTGGTAACAGGAAAATAATTAAAAACAAAATTATGTTTGATTTGTCGTGTTGACATAAAGCTTCCATTTTTACGATTCAAAGTCTTGCAGTTAGTCAATTCATTATAAGAAAATGATGGTAATATTATTTGTGGTAAGTGTGCGTGAGAGCGAAATTAGGTTTGGTAATTATAAAAAATAAAGAAAAATCTCTCTCAAAAATCGCTTCGTAAGCCACACACATTTTGACACGTATGCACGATACGTGTTTACCACAAATAAAGCTCACTCGTCATCGCAAATTGCAAGAGCTACATCAGTTTCTCTTTTCTCATCAACTTGTCATCCAACGGCTACTCTTTCGGTTTAACTTTGTTTCAATTCACGTGTCTTCACGTTCCCCGAACATCAATTGTTCCAATGTTTATATTCAACTATTTCCACGCGCCACCCGATACTAAAAAGCAAAGTGTCTCCAGGAAAAAAGTAAAAGTTAAAAGTGTAAAAGTTTCCCAGAACACGATTGAGGACAGGTTTGTTTAGACGGCGCGGGCGCAGATGTCACTCGATGACGACGGGGCGTTCGAAATAGACGCCGGACATTTAAACAAACCGGTGCCACCTTTGATGAAAACGTACCTGAACAATTCGGGGTAAAAGACTTTGAAGCATTTGTTGAATCAGTTGATGAAACAAATGACAAACGATTATAACCTCAAAGCCAATTTTAGAGGACGAACCTTCGCAAAGAAGCGCCTGATACAACGAAGTTTAAAGTACTCTCATTCTGAGAGGAGGCCTGTGCCCAGCAGTGGGACGTATAATAGGGAAATGAAGATGAAGAAGTACTAAAAAGGCAATCCCAAGGTTTGATATGTAATAATTTTATGTCGCACTTGCATTGTCATATATTTAATCTACAATACCTCCGTGAAATAAATTTCAAAACAATCCATCGTAATAGAAGTTGCTTTGGTTTGTAAATTTTGTAGACAATACTTACCTACCTATATGAGCAGGTATGGCCTAGTAAAGTTCATCTCATCAAGAATGAAGAGTAATAACTCTTTTACAAATTCCAATTCGTGATCGGCAAGACATCCGTCACTCTATAAATATATCACAATTCACTAATCGAATACCGTTCGAACCGCCAATAAAAAAGGACGTCCGAACGCCTATAACCGATTTGTCTTGCGCAAAGTAAACATGGAATAAACATCAAACGAAGCGTTTAGGACAGCGTTCATTGACAAAATCCATTAATGCCGACGTGTCGACCAATTAGTAAACAAATGAGTCGGATGACAGATCGAGATAGTTGGCAGCGGGACAAGTCGGTGTTAGGGATCGGGTAAGGGGGAGTGTAGGATGCGAACGTTCGAATAACATTCAAATTCAAATTCAAATTATTTATTAAAATAATCAATTGTACAAATAAATTATAAATGGTACATTGATCAGTTTTTTTACATATATTTATTACTTTTTTATTGGAAATTATAGACTGTGTTTCGCTGACTGACTTTCGCAATATTTGTTAAGTTTGTAAATATGGATGGATGGATGGATGGATGTTTGTTACTCTTTCACGCCAGAACGGCTAGACAGATCTGGATGAAATTTGGAACATAGATAGATTACAGTCTGGAATAACACATAGGCTACTTTTTATCCCGGAAATTTTGGTAATTCCTGCGGGATAGCGATAAACGAATTCTATGCAGACGAATTTGCGGGCAACAGCTAGTTAAAAATAATTTCGGGTACCATCGGCAGATTCAAGTATCAAACCCATAAGAGTAAGAGACACAGCAAGACAAACCTGAATAGGATTCTAAGAGCTCACGGACTGTATGCCGACGTTTTAGCTAACCTAACCTAAAGCTCTGCTGCTTAGCGGTAGCGATCCAGACGGGCCCTACACAAAGTCCTACCATCCGCAAAGCCTTGTACTTATAATTCTAGTTCATAAGTATGGGACTCTGAAAAGTAACGGCGTATTCACAAATTGAACATGGAATCTACTTGAGTAGTGTAAACGCGCCTTTACCAGCCATTCCCGCGCGGTGACAGAACATGTGTCCCGCTGTAAACGTTCCGTTAACTGCCACCAATTTAGATTTAATGACAAGTCTGGACAATGGCGGATTGCTACAGTTTTTACAGTCCGGTCATTGATTTAGCGCCTGGAGTCTGGATTTAAAACTTTTACTGCTGGTTTCTCGCTTCGTTAGATTGATTTGATTTTGTGATCATTAGAACATTTTACATGCTCTGAATATCTGTTGGAACGAAGCCTTGAGAGGTCAGTGTCACCCAAAAGGACTATGGGTGAATTATATAAGGAAACCGGCGCTAGCTGAATGCAAGTGGGAGGGGACAGAATGTCATGGAAGACGATGGAGAAGGCCAATGTCCGAAGACCGATCAACCAAGGGATGTGATGATTACGTTGATGATGAGAACATGTAACATTTTTTTATTATTGAATCAGGCGTTACTTTGCGGAGGTCCATTTCAATGCACAAAAAACCTTGCTACTCTGAATGAATGACCGTAGATAAAGGATACATATATATCCGTAGGAGATAATTAAATTTGTAGGATGTATGTTTCGTGTGGCAGCAGAGGTGGGCTTGAATGTAAAAACATATATATGTATATGTATTTTGCACAGGCTTGGCTATCTTGCACGTAGTAGCGGAGTAGCAAGATAAATGGCCATTAGATGATTAGAGTATTATTAAACGATAATTTTGTTCTTCTAATTTTGAAAAAAGTGGTGAAATAACGACAGATATTATGTTACTAAAGTTTAAAGTTACTTTTAACACATCGAAACCTTTTCCTAATTAAAATTCAGTTATCTTGGAACCTTTTTTTTCTCAGAAAGTTTTTGTCGCCAACCACCGAGCAAATGCAAAGCCATATCTTTATCTAATTAGTCCAAAACGAAAGAGACCACACGAGAAGCTCTGTTGGCTGTTAAATGTCTCGGTGACATTTTAAATTAGCTGTCAATTACAAGTCGCTCCGTTTCATGGCGTGTAATTTGACATTTGACTTGGGTTTTATTTGACAGTTTAAAGCGTTATCGAGTCATTAGGGTGTCGTTTACATGTTTAATAGTTTTATTTATTGCGTAAAAACTAATTAAGCACAATTATGAACACCTGACTTTTCTGGTCAACTATGCTAAACGTGGCCTTAAGGTATTGTTACCTTCGGCTTTGTCTACCCCGTAAGGGACAAAGACGTGATTTATGTATGTATGTATGTATGTATGACTTTTCTGGCCACCGTAACTTTGTTGAATTAAGTAATTCATACCAATTATTATAAAAGCGACAGTGCCTCTGTCTGTCCGTTATCTTTCCGCGCTTAAGCCACTAAACCAATTTAGTTGGAATTTTGTATAGAGATTCGCTGGGACATAGGGTAGTTTTTGAAAATTGTTAGTTCCTATGGGAGCAATCGAATTCTCCGCAGACGAAGAGGCGGGCAACAGCTAGTCTTGTATTATGAATGGAAAACGTGGATTGTTCTCGAATTTTAGATGTTCAATATGTATTTGAGTTTGTTTTTATCCGTTGCCTAATGTTCATCAATAAATATATATTTTCAATAAATACACTCTCAACGTATTACTGCTTGCCAATATTCGTTAGCTAAAAAGCCAGAAAAAGAACCTGTCGTTGTTGCCCTTGTGGTATATTTGCTAATTAAATAAATTTACTGAAAACTATTATATTGTTTCCAAGCTGGTCTGGGAGTAAAGAAAAAACATTGAATGTACCAGTTGCTTCTCTTCCCGCGCAGATGGTAAAAGCCCATCGAGGGAACGGGCATAGGAATCATGTTATAGGCGATGCAGCTAGCAACCCATTACTTTTTGATTCCCCTTTCCACTTATACGCCCACAATCCTGCTAATAGTGGCCTTCAGGTCTCATTATCTTAGTGTCTGTCTACCTCGTAAGGGATAAAGACGTGATTTATGTGTGTGTATTTTATTTATTCCATTCCATAACATTGCGACATTCGAAGAACTTAGTTATTTAGATAAGAAATCCGTCTCGCTCCAATTCCGAATAAGTTTTCACTCATCCTTCAAACATTGTTCTAAGTAAATTGGCTATTGTTTGCGTTTACCTACACTATGGACTAAATGTGGTTTAAAAATCAACAAGTTACTTACATAACTTATCCAATTTATTTGGCTTCCTTCAATATACTAAGCCACTATATATAAAATAAAGTACCTGGGCCCGATTTTTAACAAGCGCGTCACTGGAAAGTAGTATAAATTTGCTTATATCTTCAAAACTATATATAAAGGAGCAACCACTCCACCACGTATACGCAGTGACGTGTCGTAGGCGTCGTGTTTTCTCGTCGTTTTTTGTTGCGTAAACGCACCGTCAACGTCTTTTACGCACCGGTGTGACGCACCTTAACTCGAATCAAATTTTCGACTATTTCAAGAGAAATATCTTTATTTCGCTTAAGATGTGGTAGGTACAGTACAGGTATGTATACACAATATAAAAAGATTGTTTCACACACTTCACCATTATCAGGCATGCAAAATATTAATGTAGGTAGGTACGTAAAGAGCTCAGGTAACAAAAACAAAGAGAAGTCTAAACGACTTAAATAGGTATACTAGCTACCTTTTCAAAGTGAAACAATTGCTTGTGATTATTTAAGAACTCGCTCGTTGGATTAGGACTGTCATACGCGAATACATACTCATACATACATAAATCACGTCTTTATCCCTTACGGGGTAAACAGAGCCTAAAGAAAAATACTTAGGCCACGTTTAGCGTGATTGTGGACGAATGGCAACAACATGATTCCTAAGATTTTCACCCAATCCCTCAATGGGCGTTTACCATCTGCACAGAAAGAGAAGCAGCAGGTATATTCTGTGTTTTCTTTGCTAACAGACCAGCGTAGAAGTATCATACGCGAGATAGCCATATCACAAGCATCGTTTCTACAATTAAACATTTTATATATATATCATCTGTAGTACTACATTGTTTTATAAACAACTAGCTTCTGCCCGCGACTTCGTCTGCGTAGAATTATACATAAGAACCTTCCTCTTGAATCACTTTATCTTTTAAAAAAACAGCATCAAAATCCGTTCTGTAGTTTTGAAGATATAAGCATACATAGGGACATAGGGACATAGTGACAGAGAAAGCGACTTTGTTTTATACTATGTAGTGAAGTGTTGAGTAGGTAAAGACCTTTTTGTAACGACGAATACAGGCCACTTGGGCACAAGACCACCACGGCGGAGGTTGTTTTATTATTAAAAAACATTACATATAAATACCTATATCAATATATTTAAAGTACCCCTTCTGTCACGCGTTTGATAGCGTTTACGTCCGCAATATGCGTACACGCATTGTAAACAACCCACGCTTTCTTCGTTGGCCAGCAGTCCCTAACCCAATTGACACGGTACGTACTACCTTCCTAATTGCTCGGAAAAACTTATGACTAGGTTAGTTAATTAATCGAATTATGAAACAAAAGACGATTTATACAAGGTCTCTGAGAATTTTTCCCGAATGTTTGAGCGGTTCACTTTGAACATCGATCAATAAATCACTACATACCTAGTATAAAACAAAGTCGCTTTCTCTGTCCCCATGTCCCTATGTCCCTATGTCCCTATCTCCCTTTGTATGCTTATATCTTCAAAACTACACAACGGATTTTGATGCGGTTTTTTTTAATAGATAGAGTGATTCAAGAGGAAGATTTTTATGTATGATTCTACGCAGACGAAATCGCGGGCAGAAGCTAGTAAATAAATAAATAAATAGATATCTTGGGACTAATTACACCAACTGAGTCAGCCCCAAACTAAGCAAAGCTTGTGCTATGGGTACCAGGCAAAAGACAAACATACTTATCTAATGTAGATAAATACATCCATCCATGACTCGGGCACAAACATTCGTATTCATCATCAACTGTCTGCCCCTACCGGGATTCGAACCCAGGTCCTCTAGCTTCATAGTCAGGGTCACTAACCACTAGGCTATCCGGTCGTAAATCAATGTATGGAAACATTTGTCAAGTATAGACCGACCGCTTAAGTGAGTCCGCGCCCGCGCGGCACAGGGGCGCTGGGTGGGACGACAAAGGGGACTGTGAGAGGTGCGGGGGGTAGTGCCCCCTCGGTCGTCCCACCCCGCGTCCTTGCACCGCGCGGGCGAGTACTCATTTTAGCGGTCGGTCTATGTGACTCAAATATCTTGTGAAAATTAACAGGACTATTGAATGAAATTGACCCAACCACCTGCTGCAATCATCATCATCATCATCATTTCAGCCATTACAAGTCCACTGCTGGACATAGGCCTCTCCTTTAGACCTCCAATAAGACCGGTTGGAAGCGGCTTGCATCCAGCGCGATCCTCCGATCCTAATGAGGTCATCGGTTCACCTTGTGGGACGGCCCACGCTGCGCTTGCCGGTGCGTGGTCTCCACTCGAGGACCTTTCGACCCCATCGGTCATCCGTCCTCCGTGCTATGTGCCCTGCCCACCGCCATTTCAACTTGCTAATCCGCTGCAATATACCAGAACGATTTTAAGGGTAAGTTTTTAAAAACAACTTCTGTAGAGTCGAGATAGAAATTGTGAACAATGAGAACAAATTTTTGGTAAAAAGTCTACGAGTATTTGTTTCTTAAATGCGACTTTCTATAAAGAATCGCAGTGACAACAAAATATCCCAACCTAAGCTCGATACATTGTCACCGAATGCTCTACATTTGTGACGTCCGGTGACCACACGCGTGCTTTCTGCGGACATGTCTCACTTTATTGGGAATTCGCGTAATTCAGGCACGCCGCGCCCCGTCGCGCATGAATGAGTTTACCGGGAATGACAGTTCGGAATGAACGGGTGAATGGAATTGTCATAGTGCATTTAAATTTGGAAAGCTAAATTTAAAAAAGGCTGACCAACCAGCCAGGATGAACAGGCCGGTGTTGACTTTTTTTGCCTTGGCTACTTACATGTTTTAACGTTATAGCAGCTCTAGTGTACAGCCACAAAACACTTAAGATGGCAATTGATTTTAATTCAACGCTACATTTTTTGTACCCGTTATAACGGGGGTGAGGAATGTGCATACGTAAAATATACTCTACTCGTGTCAAAATTGGTTACCTACGTTACTAGAAAGTCATACCAAAAAAAACCGTGGTTGTTTATCATGCAAAGTCCATCCGGATAGCTACTACCAACTTAAATACTCGCTAATCTTATCGCCAAGTAGCAGTGCTTGCGCCGCTGCGTTCTGGCGTGGGGAGTAAGCCTGTGAAATTACTGGCACATGAGGTACTTATTGGTGGTGTTTATTTACGATTAAGTGACTGACTTGCTCGTTTCGTTCCCTTGTCGTATTAATAAACCTTCATACAAACACAAAAATATTCTTCTATAGCATAGAAAAAATACGGTTCTATTTTCAAATGTCACTTCTGTTTTTTCTTTGACCGTATTTTCTAGAAAGTTACTGTGACAGTTACAAATGACCCCAGATTCATCGGAAGACATCTTCGCTCAAACGATGTATCACTAAATAGTTTTACACATCAGCAATTATAGTAATTACACCCTAAACTTTCTGACGTGTAACGTTTAGAAACGTGTCCGCTATGAACATAAAGTTTTACTAAAAATAAAACAATCAAAAAAGCTTATTTCCAATTCCACAGCACAGCAAATTTGGACTTTACGTCCAATACTATAAGCTCCAAAGTCAAAATATCTATGTCTGCGGAAGTAAGTCTTTTTTGAAAAATAGCTTCACGACGATTTTACAAATGTATTCAAACATCTCACTGTGTCGCCACTATCAACGTCTGTAGTATTATTTAGTTCAGAACAAGGTTAGTTCGTAGATTTTCCGCCAGCACGGTTAGTTGTGGTTTCGGTTCGGAAACCCATTCATCATTCTGAGAGAACTGACGTTTTACAACGGAATTGAATATTTGTATGTACAGTACCTTGTATGTATTTACGTTAGTTTCGACTCTAATTTCAAGGAGGATGGTCAGAGTCGTAAGGCAAAGAGCCAAAATTTTCACTAGAAAAACAACTTTCGTATACTTAAAGTCCATTCAATTTTACTTCGTAAACTTGATTCTTGCATACAATTTTAATTATCTGTCAAATACTTTAATTAACATACCGAATCATAGCGTCCCTTTGATTCTCAAATAAATGAGTTTTACGGTGAGCGAACTGCACTAAACGAACTTAAAAAATCGAATTTCGGAGTATAAGGCCTACATCCCGAATTCTGAAAAAAGTTAAGTATTTATTTCCGCAGTTACTAAGATACTTAAGTGTTAAAAAGCCGTAGTAGCTTAAGTGTGTAGCGTAAAGCAATCTTCTTGCAATTCACGATGGCGAGTGAGCTATATTTGTGGTGAACACGTATCTGCATACGATGCAATACATGTCAAAGTGTGCGTATCTTACGGAGCGATTTGCGAACGAGATCTCACTCTATTTTGTATGCAGATATAAAGTATGTCTACAATCTGAAAGTTGGCCGCCGCCGAATTGTATGCCGGATATTTATCCCACATATTTCAAAAACCTAAAAACAATACACTATCCCACTTACAACGTCAATGACCCCACGTGGTAAGGTTAAAACGTCTATTATTAGCATCTTGCTCTGGTTACTGTCGTGGCCGCTGTAAAAACTAAAGTAAACAAATACGTACTCTCACGCCCGGGTGGCCTTAACCCGTCCAAATTCAAAAGCTCATCATCTCTAACACCCTCTTTAAACCTCAAGCCTTTTCATTTCAGCAAGCTAATTCTGATAGCCGCACCCGATCGGATTAAAAAGTCGCCAGTTCGTTTGCACCTGGTAACGGTTGGAGGCTTTTACATTCGGTCGATTTGGATGGATACGGTATTTTTACACGGATGAAATTTGTCATTTGGACGTTGTTTATGTGTCCCCGGGAGACAAGTCAGATACATTGTTTAGGTAATGTAAACTGTTAGGTCCCATGCAGAGATTTTGAGTTTGATAAACACTTAGACACCTGCCTGTTAGAAATAGGAAGGAGCTTAGAGCTCAAGAAACGAATGACAAAATTATGAATATACACCGTGTGGGGGAGCTATCGGACAAACTTTAACCAGTATTACGTACTATTAGTACGTTTTAATTACTGGTTTTTATTTTGTCCCATAAAATAGGAGTTCCAAATGTTTAGTTTAACATAATTTTCGTTATTCATATTTAAACATTTCATTTCTGAAACAGTATTTTTTTAGTATTGATAATAAACAAAACAAGAAAACACAATGTACCAGTTGCTTCTCTTCCCGCGCAGATGGTAAAAGCCCATCGAGGCAATGTACGAAAATAGGAATCATGTTATAGGCGATGCGGCTAGCAACCCATCACTATTTTGATTCCCCTTTCCACCTATACGCCCACAATCATGCTAAACGTGGCATTTAGATCTTGTTACCTTAGGCTCTGTCTACCCCGTAAGGGATAAAGACGTGATTTGTGTGTGTGTGCGATATTAAACTAACCTAACGTACCTACTATAGTTATGATGACTTCCAAAATTCCTGAAAAATGTACGACTTCATGTATTATGAAAATAATACGTCTAACGAATATGACCAATGAAAATTATGGGATAAAAAAGGACCCGTTTATTTTGAAGTAAAGTAAGTATAGCAAAGCAGCTAGACTGAAAATTTCGCCTTCTAATAAAGAAAATTAAATGACACGCTGCTAATGAGTGTACACATATGCATGGTAGTACACAATAGTATACTGCATGGGTTCGATTCCCGGCCATAGCTTTACTTTTCGGATTTTTCTGTGTTGTAATTGTCAGTGTCGTTCAGCAATTTAGAAATATAGTCAACGTTGGTAAAGTTGGTAAAAATATAACATCTGCTTAACCTGAGTGCGTAATTTTAAAGCTTTATTTTAGGCGGTATCGTTTTGGACCACTTATATAAGTTTATCGCTTTCTTTTAAAGCTAGATATGTCTAAATGTATCGATAGTATTTAATGTAACATAATGCAGGCAACTTTAACTAAAAGAGCTATTTTTATCGTAGCACTTTCCCAAAAATGTCAACTACAATTATTTTTTGTCCCTATTTTACAAAAACCACTGTGCAAAGAGAAAGCGTCCATGCTAGCCCCACATATCCTTATCTGCTTAATTGGTCAAGCTCAGTGGGTCAAAAGTGGACTAACTAAGTGACCATGTAATAAATTCATTGGACACTCAGATTTACCCCGCTGGGTCATTTACACTCAGCTTTACCCACTGGAACATTTACGCTTAAAAGACCTTAGTTCCCTTTGTAAGTATTTGTAGTAAATTTTTGAGGATAGATTTATTAATTTGTGAGGACGTGTCAAAAATATCAGATATCAGAAATATGAGATAACTTATTTTATTGAGCGGGTCAAACTCGCAGTATCTTCGTTCGTGAACCGAATAGTTATTTGCTTATGTTTTATAGTATAACGTTCTTAACTAAATATTGTCAATAGGTATTTAACGAGGATGGCATTAGAAAGTACCTTCAAAGTAACGTTTTTGTAATCACGGTGCCGCATTACATAAATCCGTCCAAAAAGTAAAAGACCACTGTGCGACTTAATTTCCTACAATTTCGCCCAAGATTTAATTAAAGATAAATTTAACTATCCAAAGCGTTGTTTACTGTGACGGTGACGTCGCGCTCCGCGATTCTGTTTTGTTTTCACTCCGCTGCGCAAGCGTCGAATGTGAACGCGTTTAATTGCTGTAAAAACACATTACCCGCCCTCCGGAGTCGGTATAACGCTAATTTGAGACAGTTGCATTTGCATTTTGTGTAAGGTTTGTAAATTAGAACTTTCCGTTCTAATTTGGTTAAGTTTGGGTTTTAATTTGTTGCTTGTATCTATTTAAGTAAATGTTATGTATACCCGAGGGATTTAATTGTTGAAATATCTACTGTGGAACGCTGTCGAGTTGACATTGCCAACCCTTTACGACGTCTGTTCATATTCTAAAAAGCAACAGATTCACTGTGACAGAATTCCATTTACGCTCAACAATTAACTCAAAGTTCCAAGTGTATTTGTGATTTGCTCTAGTATAGGTATTCTCTCGTATTTGTCATTAAAGTTGATTGTTATCTTAACAGCGTGGTAGACTAGACAAGTGTCATACGCTCCAAAGCGTATCGATGTCGACATACGCTTGCCAGTAGTGTTCCGCTAGATTACGTGGTTTTTCGTATGCTTATGTCAATCTCATACGTGTCATTCCATTCCTTTAGCGTTATCGATTGTCAAAAGTGACTTTGTCTACCCACACAAGAGTAACAATTGAGATGTTCGATTATTTTTTGAAGCTGTCAAATACTCTGTCGCCTCAAGTACTCTTTGCTTTATTTTGACACTACAGATAAATGTAAATTTATAGTCTAACAATTTATGCATGTGTTGTCTATTTTAGATTCTCATCAGAGTACTGCACGCAGAAGGTACCGAGTAACAGCTGATTAAAAACAAGTAGCGTCTTCTTCAACCTCGACATTGGCAGAATCATCGACAGTATTGATGGAGCAAGATCTTTAAAAATTGAATTGAATTGAAAGCAAAAGCGATAGAAATAGCTTAAAAATGTACGAGGAAACGGGTATGTATTGAAAAATTGTTTTGAATAGAAAAACAATAAATACGCCGAGAAACTAAGACGTCTCGAATCAAATTACGTGAAATGGATGTATCTGGCCATCGCCCGGCATCCAACAATTAGTTAGGCCCATTTACAACATAGATGTTGCCTGCGTCGAGTTTCCACGATATTAAGGTAAAAATATAATTGTGGTGCAAGTCAGAAGCGGTTATTTTCAGACACAACCGTAGCTGTCCAAAGGAAAACGTTTTTCTGCACGGTATTATTTCAGAGGCTCTACAATAATTTTACTATAAGTACCTATCTCTAACTTCATTCCAAGGAATCATTATGGTCACCCGAAAAGGAAACATTTAAAAGAAAAGGAATAATTTTTTGAGCCTTGACAGCCGCCCTAATGACACAGCTATATAACATCACAAACACCAGCTCCTACATAATAAGTAGAGGACTCTGTGACAGTTGCCGTACGCTAGGTGATTGCAAAACCAACTAATATGCATACATGCATACATAAATCACATCTTTATCACTACGGGGTAAGAAGACCTAATGTATAGTGATGGATTGCTACCCGCATCGCCTATAACATGATTCCTAATATTTTCGCCGAATACCTCGATAGACTTTTACCATCTGCGCGGGAAGAGAAGCAACTGGTACACTCTATATTTTTTCTTTGCTCCCAGACCAGCATGGATAATATTGAATAGACTTGAAAAAATCGTCTTACTATGGTTATGCGAATCCACTAGCAACCGCTGTCACCCATCACTCGTTCCACACCCAAAACCGAATAAGTTACGGTCATTCCGATCCGTCCACACGACCGGCCGATATCAATAACACGTCCAACCGTTAATTGATGAACCGTGGTGACATTTCACCGCGGCGCCTTTGATCGTCCGCCATCTTGCCTCAAAGGATGCCGACTATTAAAATAATTAAATTCGTACGACCAACTATGCAACAGTTGTCTAGTGCATCGGCGCTTTTAATGTCCTTTTAAAGTCAAAAAACAGGTGACTGTGAACGTGTGAGGCGGTTGTTTGTATTGCTTAATTGGTTGCTGGGCCAATGTTGGCGTGTTGGCCAAATATGAAGATGTTCAGTGTTGGTTGTGGTCATCGTGGAAGACAGGTGTTGTCAACGTAGATGGAATGTGTGGGCAATGTAAACAAATCATATGCCTAAGTCAGTCGATATTTCGCCCCATAATTATTATTAGACCCAATCTTGTTACTATTTTAGACTGATATTTATAAATTTTTGACGGTTGCAGAAATACCTAACATAGTCAGTTCAATTTGATTATGTTGGTTCTGTTTTGTTTTTTAGCATAGAGGCAAATCTAAGGTTAATACATGTGTGATGGTGCTCACTTGCTATCAGGTCACCCGCTTGCCCATTTTCCACTATATGGGCAGTGTGGGAGGAGGATATTATTAAAAATACAACATTACGTCATTACGGGTTAGATAGAGCCTAAGGTGGCAAAACCTGCAGGCCACGTGTAGCAAAATTGTGAGCTTATAGATGGCAAAAAAATGAAAAAAAAAATGACTCCTCTACCGTAGTACGTTTACAACGAAATTCTTTATTCCCGAGTAATATCTGGATATTTTATCAAAAGTTTCATCACCACAGTTCACTAATATCTGTGTAGAATTTAGTATCATTTGACGAATAAAGTACGGAGTAGTTTTGTCATACTTAACTACAATACTAACTATTCATAAGACTACGCGTAGGCATAACTAATTAAAATAAAAAATAAACTAAGCACTAAAACTGTGAAGCAAACATAACATCTGAGTTACGTAGGTTAGGTACAGACTTAAACTTCCCAACGACCGCCAAACGAGGTAAACATTGAAACCTATTTCATAAACAACTAGATCGATGGCCTGGAACCTATTGCACCAATTCGGGTCAAGATAATCTTCGTTGTGACCACCCACAGCACAATGAAGACGATCGATGGAGCCTTTAAAATGTTAATTGTTGTAAAATATCACTCTCAAAGCAATTTCGCAAAACAAGATCACGATGCCTTACGCAAAATGACTTGGACGACTAGAATCACGACAGAAACACTAATAATAACCTCTTGAAACTGTTGTACCATGCCGTTTAATATTGGTCTTCCCCTCCCCCCTTGTACCTTGTATCAGTTCAGAGCTAAAGAGTCTAACTGAGCGTTTCGAAGGTCTTGCTTATCTTGGTGGTTTAAATGGTAGAGAAGACAGTTTGGCCATTTTTAAAAGGTCTTCCCCTCCCCTTTTTGATTCAACATTGAATAAAGATGAAAGTGCCGTTTAAGGGTTAAAAGGAGGTCTCGATTATGTGGTGGGAGAATGGTAAAGGGAGACAGTGTGTGAAAAATGGCCACGTTGATATAGTGCTGAATGTCACGCGAGCGGTGCAACCCTGTTGTTAAATTTAAAGTAGTCTAATTGTTTCGAGCCCGTGGGTTTTAATTGAAAGTTTTGATTCGTTTTTGGTTTGTTTTATGCAAGTCCAATATAGCGATTGAACTTGTACAGTGATTGTATTTACCGCGGTAACATTAATACATTTTTAATGCCTTCAGTAAATTTTAACAATTTGATATCAAATTAGTTTGGCAGGACATTCGACAGTGGAAAGTAATGCAACAGTGAACTAATCCCTAAAAAGTCCTTCCAGTTAATCAGTTATTTTTTTTTAATGTAGACAAACGATCAATCGTTATGCTAGTTCTACGTGTGCTAAGTCTTGGCCTTAACTTTTCCTTACATTTCGTAATTAGGTAGACATTTTAATATTATAATATCGACGGGGAAGAAACAAGATCTCCTATCTTGTAATTTCGTATTAATGTAAGATAGGAGCTATTGCTTCTCTCAATAGAATTCAAACTACAATAATTAAAATTTGTATGATAGGAGATCTTGGTTCTTCCCCGTCTATATCTAGCTTCCGTCCGCGACTTCGTCCGCGTAGAATTAGGTACACTTAAAAACTGATGTTGATAATAATATTCTGCAATAATTATTTACGTCGCGACTCTAGGCAGCTACGACCTTTAACATGTTTATAGCTTTCCCGCGGGAACTATGCAATTTTCCGGGATAGTAGCCTTAGTTTTAATCTAGATTACCGGCTATCTTCGTTCCAAATTTGATCCAAATCCATAGTCGTTTCCACGTAAAGAAGAAACAAACACACAGTCACATCCTGACATCCTTACAAACTTTCCCATTTATAATATTAGTAGGATTGTAATAACTATGAATTAGAAAAATATATTTATTACGCAGGGAAATACATTAATATACTGAAAATTCGAAATCATCTACTAATCTCACTTTGCAAGGTCCATCTCAGTTTGACCAATAAATTTAGTGGTAAGGTTAACCTCACTTAAGTCCATACAAAAATGAGATATCTATACAAACTATCATTTACACTTTAGAAAAACGTTACCTTGAAATAAGTAATCGAAAAATAAAGCAAATCAACGCAGCCCCAATTCTGATCACCAGAATACAAAGCCCGTTCGCTCCGCCGGATCCAAAGCAAGCCTTATTTAATAAATAGCACCTATTGTTCAGTACGTATAAGTATTAAGAAAAAGCATATTGTATTGAAATGGTAACAAAACTAATTCGTTATTGATGGCGGACTCTTGCGCGTACGATCTTAACACTGCTGGTACCTAATTACTGCCGTTTTTATAACGTACGATGAGAATACGACACGATTTTTTTTTATTAAAGAGAAGATTCATTACTTACTGATATTATTGAAGAAGTGCGAGTCGGGTTACCTCCGCGTGTGATCAAGAGCTGCGGTTCGTTTTTGGATCCGTCCGGGCGGAAGAGCAGTGCTTGGTACGGTGCACCCTGGGCATCGGCTAATGATTTCCTGGCAGTTTCTGAGGGATATCATTGACCGCTGGCTAAGAGCTCGACAGGGGGGAGGGGTCTTTTGACCGTGTTCTGCCGAACAATGTTGCCGACATTTTTGTCACAAGATTTTTGAATACTGTATTTATTGCTTTGATATTGGCGAAATCATCGCGTCAATCGATGGGGCCATATTAGAAAAAGAAGAAGAAGAACTACTAGCGGTTGCCCGCGACTCCGTCTGCGCAGAATTTGCTTATTGCTATCTCGCGGGAACTAAGCAAATTTCTGAGAGAGAAACTGTCCTTTGTCCTTTCCCAGGATTGAAACTATCACGGTATTAAATTTCATTAAAATCTGTTTAGTGGTTTAGACGTGAAAGCATAATAGACCATGTGTAAATTACCACTTTGGTCATAAAAATCATTCATGTTTCGAATAGCAGGAAGTCTTAGGTTACTCAGAACAACGAAATTCACTCCTACCTGGAAATTCCAACAATACTTTTGGAAATAGCAGTACAAGAAGTCCAAGTAGAGACAGACAGGGGTATCGGGCTCTTAGCCAACGGATAAAGATATCCCTCAGAATCTGCCAGGAAATTATTAACCGATGCCCAGGGTGCACCGGTCCAAGCACTGCTCTTCCCCCCGAACAGATCCAAAAACGAACCACAGCTCTTGATCACACGCGGAGGTAACCCGACTCGCACCCCACCGCTTAGTTAATAATTTTATTTGTCTTTGTCAGTGTTTCTCGAATGACACAAATGGCATTATGACAAAGTTGAGTGGTGGTACACGAGTCAAATTGATTGGGTGTTAGAAATCGTGGTTTATAAAGAGCCTTCGCGAGACAGAAACGAATGTTCTTCATTCACAGTCCAGTTATAGGTGCCGCTACAGCGACGGTCGCTAACAGACCGGCAAGATTTAACGACCACGACCACTGTCCAGTTTCGACATACGGTGACGATACCAGACCATGTAACGTCTACGTAAGTACTATTCACATTCAACTTCAAAAACTTAATTTAACTTAACTTAAACCAAGTGTCAATTACAAGGAATTCGGCGTAGGGTCAGTGACATGCATAAGGAGAAAACAAAAAAAAGTGCACGACTAGAAGCACCGGGGCAGGGCGACGATTGTCGTCGTATTCAGTCCCGGTAAAATTGCAAGAATATTCTCAGGAATTTCCAGAAACTTTCACGAGAACTTACATGGTAAATTGCTATAACGAAAGTTTTTAAGGATTTTTTTAAACAATTTATTAACGTTATTTTTCATTCAGTCGAAACAAGTAATTATGATATCTGTGGACAGTTAACATGTTCCCAGTTAATATTTAAATTTCTGAGAAAATTTCACTAGAAAATTTCGCATCTTTGGTAACTTCTTGGTGCATTGCTTCATGGCATTGTATGTTCCGGGATCCCGATCCTTTTTCAGTACAAACCAATCCTGGGATTCAATGCCTTATGACAGACGCGTGCAGCTGTGCCCAGCGCTCCGTCAGAATCTAGTCCCATCGCTGGGCCAGCATGCTCTGGATGCTGTTCGAACTAGAAAAAAGGTTTTGGCTAAATGGCGTATGATTGTTCTGGAATATTTCTGCATTTCAGTAGTTTAAATAAAGCCACGGTAGCGTAGTGGTTTGAGCTGGCCTCAGCAAAGGGTCGTGGGTTCGAATCCCGGGCTCGCGCCTCTTACTTTTTCAGGATTTACGTGCAAAATCACATTTGAAATTCACCATGAGCTTTTCGGTGAAGGAAAAATTGAGAGGAAACCTGCACACACCTGTGAAGCAATTTTATTGTGTTTGTAAAGCTTCCCATCCGCACTGGGCCCGCGTTGAAACTATAGCTTAAGCTCTCATTCTGAGAGAAGTGAGTCATTAATGAATCTGCACGCTGAGTAGTACTTTAAGTCAAACCATCATCATCATTGTCTTCCATCCTGTAGGGTTATTATCTAACTCGCTCGCAATCGCCATCGTGTTCATTTTGACCGTTCATGTATGGGCTGACAATTGGCATCGGAATCAACTAGCTGTCACGTTCATACAAGAACTGTCAAAATGAACACGATGGCGATTGCGATCGAGTTAGACGGAAGCCTACTGGTCTGGGAGCAAAGAAAATACATAGAATATGCCAGCTGCTTCTCTTCCCGAGCAGATGGTCCATCGAGGGAATTGGCGAAAATACAATACAATACAAATACTCTTTATTGAACACCACAAATCAGTAGAAAACAATACAGAAACAAAGAACAAAGTAGACAATAGGCGGTCTTATCGCTTAATAGCGATCTCTTCCAGACAACCAATTATAGAAATAAGTTGGAGACAGTTTAAGTAGGTGGCGGAAACAAATAGACAGGATAAACGCAGATATAACAAAAACAACAATATCAACATAAATATAATACATAGCTAAATAAATAAAATAAAATAATACATACATATACACATAACATAATACTTAAGATAAAATAAATGTGAGAAGCAATGAAAAATAAGAAGGCCATAACAACAGAAAAGGATTTGATCAGAAGCAAAAAGAAAAGATAAGGTACTAAAGATGGATTAAATTAGTGATTAATAGTGAGATTTGAGTTGGTTTTTAAAAATAGGTAGAGTTTTAGCTCGAAAATCTTAGGAATCATGTTATAAGCGACGCAGCTAGCACCATTTTGATTCCCCTTTCCACATTTACGCCCGCAATCATGATAAACGTGGCCCGTAAGGTAAAAAGACGTGATTTAAGTATGAATATATGCATACCATCGTACCGTAAGAACAGCAACGTGTCCTCGTCTTAAAAACACAAGAACCGTTGTAAATGAATTACTTCCACGCTACAATCAGCACAATAACATCAGTAACAATAAAACTGACCGCTATCAGGCTGATCTATGTCTCGCACTTTGAATATTTTGGGCTGTCGTTCTGGAGGGAAACTCCGAAATTAGTTTGGAAGTACGTATATTACAAGAGGTAGCGGAAAAAAAATCTAAAAAAATCTGAAAATTAGAACACAGAAAAATCCGGAAAGTAAAGCTATGACCGGCAATCGAACCGTCATTCTGTGACGCGTGCTATACCCCTAATCCGCCCATAGCAGGTGGGTAAGCCTTCGAATTTTTCTATCTGTTACTAGCTGTCACGTGACATTGTTACTATGCGATTTTTTGTCGCCAAGCGTCATCTGTTTGAATGATGTGACTGTACGACACAACAACACCAGCACACCGCTAAACAGGCACAAAAGGTAGCGGATTAGCGTTATCGCAAAATTAAGCCAATTGGACAAATCGTTGAAGAGTTGCCTTCTGCGGAGATGTCTTAGTTCGGTCACCAGAATTAAACATCAAGATTATTTTTATTGTCACCGGACTTACCTAACATACATAAATCACGTCTTTATCACAGACAGAGGTAGACAGAGCCAAAAACCCAAAGGCTACCTTAGCATCCTTCACTTACATAAGGTATGCCAACAAATTTCACCTCAAGCCATCCACTGGAAGTGGGTCAAAATTCCCTTGCAAAATTTGATTACAGACTAGTTGCCCACCTAGAATATTTTTGTACTCATTTTTCTCTTAGTCCGTTGTCGCCTTTACTTTAAACAGTCAGCAGCGTACGCGCAAGGTGTTATTATGCAAATGATGGGAGCGCAGTTTCGGCCGAGTCAATACGAAGGTAATTGGCGACACAGCCTTATGTAGGTACGATTCTGATGTTGTAGGTATGTTTATTTACATTATATTATTCGTGGGATTTTTATAATGATAACGGAAAATGCCTGGGCAATTTTATTACCGGTCAATTTGTCCTTTACCAAATATTAACTGTTGTCCGCGACTGCAAAGAATACGTTTATCGCTACCTCGCGGGAACTATGCAGTAATCCGGGTTAAAAACTATTCTGACCTTCCTCGGGACTCAATGAATCTCCATACCAAATTCCATTTAAATTGATTCACTCGTTCAAAAGTGAAGAGGTAGCAGACACTTCTGTGGTACAAACACTCTCAAAAAGTACATGAATTTAGTAACGAAAAGTTTGCCGTCATTACCAAACTAGTCATCAATTTACCTGTTTCTAACGCATGGCGTTGAGCACTTTTATAGCCCTTTAAAACAATCGAACACCTGCCAACCCTATACATTACGTCACGTCACGATTCAACAACTAAGGTTTTAAACCTCCACGTCTAACTTAAACCTTATAAGAACTACTCATAAAGACTAATTGAAAATACGACGGGAATGAACAAATGCCGTATTGAAACGGATTTGATATTTAATCAAAGGTGCAGTGACACCGGACTAAGTTATGGCCACGATGGACCGATAAGAATGCTTCCGAATATGACTAAGTGGGAAAACTTGGTTAGGTTAGCTCACAGATTTTCTGATCTCATGTAATGAGTCAAAGTAGTGCGTTCTGGGAATGATAAAGTGTTGGCTAGATCGGTTTAGAGGATGACGTTCGGTTAAATGGAATCACGATTTGTGAAGGGAACTAGCTGAGTCCGGATACGAAAAGTCGTGGGAAAATAGTGCGTTATAAGGGAGCCCTGTGTCCAGCAGTGAACTGCTACCTATAGGCTGATGATGAACATTAGAGCATCGAGGTGGGTCGGTTTTAGGATTTCTCACTTAAAAATATTAATTAGGTATATTTGTTTGTTTAACACAGATCTGTGTTAGTTCTAAAACAATTGTTCATAAGTTTTTCATCGTGCCTTTTTAGTTTACAAAGTTTATTATGACAACACAACTCATAATCATAAGACAGTGTCATATTTTTTCAATAATTAAATCTTGATCTACACCTCAAAGGGTTCCCGCAAACAGAGTAAACCCCTTGAGAATAATACCAATAATAGCAGAAAAATCATAGCTTATAAAACCACTAAACGGCGCTATAATGATGCCACGGCTAGTCACCAGATTGTCTTCTCGTGAGCAAATGCAAATTTTTGTCACGTCTCTCAAATTACTAAGGAAAATCAACGTGGACATTTCCCACCATCTGTTTCCTGGTGACATCATCGACCTACGAGTCAAGGCTCCCAATGCATCCTCTTCATTAAAGTTTTTGCCGTGATTTTATCTCTGTTGATTTGACAACATTTGCTAGTAAAAAATTATTAATTTTATTAGTTGGTGTGATTGTGTTGTTAAAAATGATGACTGGTTGGTCAAAGGCGCCTTTGCGTCTTGTTTGTTGAGCCGTTATTTGTGTTATGGATCCCACACTAATGTATGTAGGTATGTCATTAACATTATCATCAGTGGCATCCTTGGGAACTTCTATTTATTTTGACTGGCGCTTATTTGACAATTCAAATACCGCTAAATTTGACAAAACAAATGATTCTTCATTATCATTACCATACCAATCAGCTAAACCATTTCCTCCGCCTTACTTGGATTCCTAGGGGTATTACCCACAGCCAATGACTTCCCGCGATCTTTACCAGTTTTCCGTCATAAAAATCCAAAGTGATACGTAAATCCAATATATACATTGTCAGTTCTTATTACGTCGGAAGCTTAAAAAAGGACATCATTATCTTTTACATCGGGAGTACCTTCTGTAGCATAACTGTTCGGATAAGTAACTACTTTTTATTCGTTGATTGAATACACTCATGAGCACTAGACCTTCTCAGTTTTTAGCAAATATAACTCATTGTTACATTAAATATAATATCCATCACAAGACAATTGTTGCCGGGGACAAGTGGAGCCTTGACTTTATCGAGTCATGCTTTGTCAATTACGGGCCATTGTGCGCAAGCGCCGATGCTATCGCGAACAAAAACGCCGCCGTATGGGGACGCGGCTTTTAAATAGGCGATGATGGTATTAAGTGCTAGAGAAAACTAACAGACGGTTTCTAAAAATTATTCCGGAGGGTGGTTCGGTCAGTTTGACTAAATGGTCCTGCAAATGTTTTCAGGATTTTTGAATCATAGTTGACACAATGTTCCCATGCATTGATCGAAGTTCAAAGAGAACTGCGTCAATACGTGAATGATCTGCGTATTTTTTTTATATATCTGATATAAATATATAAATACGTAGTGTTTTGGCTCGCAATGTGGAACATGTAGAAGCTTTCCTAACAATACGTTTTTATATTAGTTTCACTAGATTTTTGTCTTCTTAAAATATCTAAGTAAAATTAAAAGATAAAAATAGTGTTTTCATTTGTTTCTCCAGTAGAAAAAAAGTCACACAAAAATCTGTGTGGTTGATTTATATAAGCCCTGCAAGCTTAGTAATAGCTTGTTATTACATTGTATTATGATATCGATCTTCTTGACTGGTTATCCGTTTTTACCCATCTGGATATTATAGTAAAAACAGGATACTTAAAACAAAAAATTAACAGAACTTATAAAATTAATTTGCGCAATAGTTTTTGCACCGTATGAGCATGCCATACTTTGACATAACCTCACTCAACTTCTCCCAGAAGAAGATTTTCTTCTTCTTCTTTTTCTAATATATATGGCCCCATCGATCGATGTGATGATTTTGATTACGCCAATATCAAAGTAATAAATACAGTATTCAAAAATCTTGTGACAAAAATGTCGGCAACGTTGTACCGTAGAACACGGTCAAAAGACCCCTCCCCCCTGTCGGGTTCTTAGACAACGGATAATGATATCCCTCAGAATCTGCCAGGAAATCATTAGCCGCTGCCCAGGGTGCACCGGACCAAGCATTGCTCTTACCCTCGGACGGATCCAAAAACGAACCGCAGCTCTTGACCACACGCGTAGATAACCCCGAAGAAGATTTTAATGATTCGCAGATAACTACATTAAACGTCATGTTTTACGTCATGTTTTAGGAATTACACCGCGATTACCTATGATATAACACATTGGGTGTTCTTAAAAGGCGCAGTCTACATCCCGTAGAAAAAAAATCTACTTTTTCCCAGAAGGCTGTGGCTTGCTAAGGTAGCCTCGCCATCACAACGAAGTATGTATGTAAACTCTTTTTTCCGCAAAATAAATTTAAAACAAATACAATTGTCAAACACTGAGATCCATGGCACGAACGTAACGTATACGCTTCAGCAGCTGAAGAGGTCTAGTCATAAAACTCGCATAGGTCATGGTGTAAAAGCGTTGTGGAGTGAAAACCACGAGAAAAAAAAGTGTGAATACCACAAAATACGCCAGCGTGTAACGATAAAATAATAATGGATATGGAAACAGGACACAGATTAAAAAAGATTTAAAATAAATAAATTGAAGGAACCTACATCGGATTGAGAGAGAAGGTGGAAGAAGAAAAGAGAAAAGAGTTTTTGATGGAAATCGTTTTTCGCTTCAAGGCCTTATGGACACAATCAACAGTCTATTTATATTTTTGTATTTAATCTATGAACCTGATTCTGTCGCATCGTAATTTAACATTTATACGTACACTGTCAATCGGCGGGCGGCATCGGCTTTTCTAGATGCCTCCAACAGATTGGCAATAATTACGAACGCTAGCCCGTCGTTATCTATTCGTCATTTAGGTAGTAATTAATGTCTCAATCGGTAAAAAAAGAAACTGGTTTGAAGTTTTAATTATAGGAGACAAGGAGACATTTCGTACGGGCTTGGGATGGGAAATTGACGGTTATTTTTTTTTACAAATTGGTAGTGATTTGAATATTAATAGACTTGCTTTTTATGGGATGGATAGTTGAGTAACAAGATCTTAAAAAAAGCTTTTTTCTAATTCAGCGTAAAACATGTCATGTTTATGTTTCGACCGTCAAAATAACAATTTGATTGCTTATAAGAAATATTTTTTCACAATTTTGCTGCATGCAAATCACGATATCAGATAAATCACAGATGCGAGAGCACCTTGCCCAAATCGTGCCTATTAGACGTATATCATTGAAAATATTTCAATGCACACGTTTTCCGTCATCCCGTCCAAACAGTGGTGCGACTTCCGTCATTGATTGCCGACCTCAACGGCTATTTAGATGTCACGACCGATTCTCGTTCGAATCACGACCGAAAAGGTCACGGTTAAAAATTAAACGGCATTCACATCACATTAAAAAATAGCCCTACGCACCCAAAGCCTAACTGGCAGTACCCAAAAATGGATGTAACGAATTACTTTAAACTGTGCCTTATACTTTTACAATACTCAATTCAAATAAAGACGGACACAGACGCCGTGACAGGTCTTTTGTGGAATGGCCATCGTATCATTAATCATGCTTTTTTGTCACCTCTTGCTAACATGACGAAATTATATTCTTTGTGGGGTGCTCAGTTATGGGAGCCTAGTCATCGCCAACCCGTAATTAGTTTTTAAATTGGATGGAACAAAAAAATATCAAACGTCCCCGCGTTATTAGACGGTCCGAGCCACGGCGATGGGGACCGCCGGCCGGTTTTTGGAAGTTAACATAGAGCCTGAGAGGAGACTGTAGAAGAATTGAATGATGCGTTATTGATAGAAAAAGAGAACACTATCGAAATAAAACGTACTAACACGGATAAGATCATGTTTAATGACTTTATAAATCCAGAGCCTGCTATGAGACTATGTCTTCTTGCAAATACGCACGCTATAGAGCCACGGTATACATCTAATTATAAATGTTAGTAAATGTTTTTGAGAAGATTTGAACTGTCAGAGATTGACCTAACTTTCAAGTCGTATTCAGATATAATGCTCACGGGAAGACACAAAATTCAAGGATTCATTAAATAAAATAAGTTACATGTAGACAAATATAGTTGCTCTCAGTATTCCAATACTTGAAAAAACAGCTTTGATTGGATCAACAAAACAAAAGTTGAATCACCAAACAAAGTATTTGTCACGGTTGTAATATGTTTACTAAAGACAAACGAAAAACAAAATAGTTTACGACCACCCTAAAGACATTTTGTTCAGAAGTTCCCAGTGATTAGATTTGACAAATTACTGTCAGACCGACAACGTCCAATTTATTTGGTCCTAATTTATTGTTGTTCGGAATTTAATTTAAATTGCATTTACGTTAATTCAAGGCTACGGTCATCAGTCATTGAATCATTTATCATTAGATTTAGTTTTGTAATTTTTACTGTTTTTGCTTTCCTAGTACATGTTACTCACTGTGGGAAACAAATTCGGTTTTGTGAGTTCGTCAGGTGTTTAACCCGACATAGCTTCGATGTGACAAATTGACCCACCATTTGGTTTAGTCTATGTAATTGTTACTTCACCATTATCAATGTATAATGAGATCGCATGTTGTTGCATTGTTTACCATTGCTTGAAACATTGTCAAAACTTGATGAATACTTGTCACTGTTTACAGACTCTTTGCTTGGTGACAATGTTTTTAATATCCAAGGCAACGGCGTGCTACGTCTTTAAAGCCATATCTGGTGTATTACGTATACATTCATGAACTAAAACCAAAGCCACAGGTACTCCGCAAGCACGTGTAGTATGTTGTGTGGTCGCTGGCGTCAGTTCATGGACACGTTCATCGATTTTCGTATCACAATGCCCGTATTTGCACCACAGAGAAGGGTAAGGGCCAAAAAGTTTGACTACTGTTAGTGGTAGTTAAGCATACAAAACGCCTGCTTGGTATCCGTTGTGACACGAAAATTACCTACACAATTATTATGGTTTATTTATAGTCCCAACGGAAAACTTTCATACTAAATTTTATTGATTGCATTAAAGTGGTCAACTTTATGCTCCTTGCCCAAGACCGGTTTTACTTTTTAAATGTATTGAGAACCTTACAGTAAATAATACAAATTAGATAAAGACGTTGCTTTCTTTAAAACTGTCTCACTTCTATCTTGATGTAATCGAGCATGGCAATATTTGAATACAAAAATTATTAGTTCCATTTCATCCATTTTCTAATCTTTGTTCATCTATTTTGCTTCATACTTAAGCAGGAACCAATGGCTGAGAAATTACATCGCAATAATATTATGGGTTTGTTGGTGGTTAGTTCCCATGGTACGTAATCCAGATGGAGATATACAGCCTTCAGCGAGGCGCCATTATTATCAAACCGTCTTCACGGGAACAAGACGTCAATGCGATTTAAATACGCTATTGGCCGAACGGGCTATGCAGCAAGCGTTTCAGTTTTTTTATTATTTTTAAAAACTAACCAGCGATTGACCTCTATCTCATCTGAACATAAACATATTATAAACAAAGTAGAACAAGGTGTAAACAAAGCTATAGTGAAGCCGAATAAGCCATGATAGCTAAGCGGTTTGACATGTGGTCTCTTCAAGCAGATCCTGTTTAAATCTGGGCTTGCATCTTTAAAACAACTTTATAATCCCATAGGTAAATCAATTCAACGGTGTGTATGAAGTTCAGAATCCACTTGAGGCTCGCGTAACCCTCTCATTATGAGAGGAGGCCTTGCACTGGGATATGTTTTGGCAATATTAGCATTAGTTAGAAGTTCACCTTTGTACGTCTGTTTATTCTGTAACCTGGAAATTTCCGGAGTTTTATGTACCCACAATGAAGAGCAATACTATCCAAATTTTTATGTGCATTTGTTACTCCTAATCGATGTCTTCATCCATATTTTCATCAACATT
The DNA here is from genome assembly GCA_949127965.1 of Pandemis corylana. Lineage (NCBI taxonomy): Eukaryota > Metazoa > Arthropoda > Insecta > Lepidoptera > Tortricidae > Pandemis > Pandemis corylana. The sequence goes on along the minus strand of OX421866.1, from coordinate 4,740,004 downwards.
TGAAAATTCCACTTTGTATTGTCCATATAGACTTTACAGCAATTTCGAACTTGTCAAAATAGACCCAATTTTTAAAGTCACCCTTATTAGCTACCTCTACCATCCTCTACTGCCCATGAGGTCTTAGAACGTTCGGGTTTCGGGCACCATCAGCGGGTTCAAGTATCAACCCATAAGACTGAGACGGCCAGTCAAATCCAAATGTCGTTCTAGAAGCTGTAAGTTGTAGGTCCTCTTCTATCCCCGCTTGCTCTCTGGCCTGCCGCGTTTCTGCCCAGGAACAATCGTCCGGTTGACGTTGGCTCTCCACTGTACTGTCAATCGCATCATTAAGCCCGGGGTCACATATCAGCCGGCACTTCATTAACCACTCCTACGTGACACACATCCCTGATGCACCGAGATTGATGTATAATGGCCGGGAAATTAAACGGGATTTTTGCGTTTACGTGGATGATGTATTGAGAGCAATTGATTTTTGTTTTTTTCTTTGTTGCCGTGGTTACAGCGGCAATGTTAGGGCAATTAAAAAGATTCTGTATGCGTGGCTAAGATACGGAATAAGATGCCCAATATTTTCATAAAATTAGTTTACTGAATATAATAAATGTAAATCAGTATACGTATATAAGTTTTGTTACCTACCTTGTTATAATTTTTAGGATGGTTTCAGGTGATTTTGGTCGCCAAGAGTTTACCTCAGAGTACCTAAATAAGTTTTCGGTGCCTACTTTTGGAATAAAGTTTTTTCTGGGTAACAGAAAATTATCATCATGCTCATCAGATGTTTGGTAAAGCTTGCAACAAAAACCGATCATGAAGTTGATATGTGGTCACACCAGACCACCTACCGGAGTCCTTATGCTGGCACTGTATAAATGAATGGCAATGATTCAAAAGTATACTTACATTATTTAAATGATGCACTTATAGCCCTGTCGCTTCAGAAAGCGTTTCATTTGACGTCAAAACGTAATGCATTTTAAAAACAAAATAAACGTTGATGAAAAATAATCGTTCAATATCTTCATATTGCATTCGAAATTGAAGAAAAAAAACGCCCTCACACCGATCTGGGCAAGCCGTCTATCAACGTATGACGTACTGAAATACCAACATAAATGATGCGGTATAAAAAGCCACTTTGAAGTTGAACTTATATGGTGATGCTGTTGTGTGGACTGCAAGTGTAAAGTGGTCGTTAATGTCGGGATGTCAAAGCGTCGCGAACGAGCGCCGACGCGGGACAGTCTCGTGCTGAGAGTAATCTAAGTTCACCCGCAACTAGTGATGTGCTTTTGGGAACAAAAGTATCGATAACGTCTCGTTAACACCACAGTTTTTAAAGGAAGCTTAGCAGTAATGAGCAGTTGACTACCACAGTACGTTACGACTGTTTGATAACTAGGATAAATCTATCTTATTTTTTCTAGTGTTACTAAGTAATGTTTTTTATCTGCCTAGTACCTAATTGATATTTATTCGATCAGTTTGTGTTTCAAGTTTATAGAAATCATTCGAAGCAAGAATATGAATTGTAATAGTATGCACGTCGTCCCTTAATTTGTCATTTTAACATCTGCTTATTTTTTTATCACTCCAAACAGAAGATCTCTTAATCGAGACAGGTGTTTTAATTAAGTTAATTGGATGGACGGCTAACATTTTGCATGACGATGGCCATCTTTGACGGCTAACTTAAATAGCACTTTATTATTTCAAGAAATGGCGTTAAGTGACTTCTTATAAGCGTTCTTGTTTATTAAGATGCTCGTTGTAATTTTGCTGGACATAAAGTAATTTAAATAACATAAATGTGTACTAAAAATTATACTATCGCTTCGTCATTTATCGTTGCAAGACGTAGACATTTTTTTTTTATTGCACTTACTTTATTTTACACAATAAAAAAAGTAGTGGTCCAAAAATGTATCACGTTAAAACATTCAAAGACCAACAAGTGGTGATTCGATATATTTTTTTCTATACAACAAGAATTTCGGTAATTCGATATTTAAAAAAAAAATACCTTAAAACTGTTTTCGGGCCACATCGATATCGACACTTAGCTGCACGTTTATCGATATCGACAATCGACTAGTCCGTCGTCATTAGTGCCTCCGCGGGGCGCTCGGGTCAGAGAGCCGAGACAATCTGTCAAACGAAAGAATCACACACGACTGCGCCCGCGCCGCCCGCGCCCTATTAATCATTTTTCGGCCTTTTTTCTACCATTTCCGAACGTATGTTCTCTCAGATAATGGCTACTATTCTGACGCCGATTCTACAAACTTAGCATTACAGTTGAAACACATTAAACCTCTTACAAATAAGGTCACATTTAACTTGGTTCGAAAGTTCCATTATGTCATATGTGGCGGTTTATAACGAGCGGTGAGGCCTTTAGACAATACTTGTAGTTTGATTTGAGATGTCATGTTTCTGAGATAAAATCTTGACGAAAATTTTTGTTTGACGGGGTCAAAATAGGTACAAGCTCTTCAATTAGATTTGACATAGTTCGCTTTGCTACGAACGGATACTTGTGCAGTAACAAAGAGTGTTTTATTCAGAAATTGCATTACCCAATTCTTTGGGTTTTATTGATTTTATCTTTGATCTAATGGAAATGGGGACGATTACCGATTTCATGTTTTAAATGCGGATTTATATTTATTTATTTATAAAAATTTACCAAAATATTTTATTTATTACCTACTTATAGGTATATAAGTACCTAATGAAAGAAGTTTAGTGATGATGCAAATAATGTTCTGTCAAATGAATACACAACAATTATACTTCCTCATTAAGTTGGTTAAGTTCTTAAATCAAGGATGATAGGAAATGAAGAATGAGCCTTCAATTTAAATATTGACAATAACATACTTATATCGCTTATAAGTGTAATGAAGAGCTTTTTAAATAAGTATGAACGATCTTGACACCGATTTCGTATGGTAGGGCCTTTAGCTATGACATGATGGCCCCAAGCATAACATTATGGATGATAAATCATCTTCAAAATTTGACTAAATTACTATGATATTGTTTTATGGATTTTTCACAAAAAAAAAGTAAGATTCTGATGATGTGAAGTCACGGAATTCAGTGTTTAACGTGATGTCGCACATATTTGTTTAAAGGTGATCCATGAGTTGTATGTATGCCATTCAGGTTCGTCTCGCTGTCTTTGTGACTCGGCCGATTCAAGTATCAAACCCCTAAGAGTCAGTGAGACAGCAAGATAAATCTGAATGCTAAGAGCTCGCGGACTGTACATATACGAAACAAGACGAGAATTATTTTTTTATAAAACATTGGTGACAAATCTTACGACCCGTTTGATGGTCACCGTAGTCTAGAAACTCCTGGAAGACCAGGGAACACGCTGCACGTTTGAACCTTTAAGAATCTTAGCACTTCTTTCACAAATAACCTCATCCCTCCAAAAACATTACATGTAAAAATGTCAGCCAAGGCTCACAAGCTCATAGCGTTTTCGATGTAAAAATTATCGGTTCCAAAGAAAAGCCAAAGCCCTTTACCTTAGCTTTACTAATCCTACACCTTGGTTTTATATGTATGAGTATTTAAACTCTTTATTGTGCAAAATGAACATAAAACAAATAAAATTAACAAACAGAACTGGCTTTTAAAGGGTTTTAAAATGGGACCTGGCAGTTTCATAACTCTATTACCATCTTAACACTCCTTTCTTGAATGAAAATGAGATACAGCCTGGTGACAGACAGACGGACATTGGAGCCTCAGTAATAGGGTCCCGTTATTCCCCTTTGCTCCGGAACCCTAAAAATTTCGTTGCGTCACATCACTCTCTAGCGGCTGGCACGCGAAATTCGGACCACGTTTACTTGTCGAGCTGTCAAAAAAAATCATTAAGGTCTCCCATGACCCCAAAGAGCATCGATATCATCAGCACAGTGTCGGAGGCATGCATCCATGCCTAATGTGACATCATTGTTCTGAGGCGCGACCTTCGAGCGTCGTGCGATTTCGGTAGTGTAGACATTGGTATGTCGTAGAGGGAACAATCTCTACTAATATTAAAAGATACCTGCCATGGGTGGTGTAGCACGCATCACGGAATGATGACGATCCGGGTTCGATTCCCGGCTATAGCTTTACTTTTAGGAATTTTCAGTGTCGTTTAGACATTTCAAACGGGTAAAGCCCAAAATTCTTAGTTTATTTGATAGTGCCTAGCTGATTTGAAATACGGCGCCTTCTCTCGTCCCTGGTGAGCAGTAGATGTTCCACGGGAGTTTGTGATTGTGTCGTACAGACACATCATTGAAACAGATGACGCTTGGGGATAAAAATAAATAAGAAAATTGGCAGAAAGTCACTTTTTCATAATGAAAACATTAAGCTACTACAATACTTAAATCACACGAAGACCAACATAAATTATCTTTTTTACACACACACACAAACCACGTCTTTATCCCTTATGAGGTAGACAGAGCCTAAGGTAACAGGTACCTACAGACCACATTTAGCAAGATTTTGGGCGTATAGGTGGAAAATCGAATCAAAATAGTAATGGGTTGCTAGCCTCATCGCCTATAACATGATTCCTATTATAATCGCCCATTCCCTCGATGGGCTTTTACCATTTGCGCGGGTAGAGAAACAACTGGTACATTCTATGTTTTTTCTTTGCTCCCAGACCAGCATGGGAAAGTATCTTTTTTATGTTTTTAAAAATTCTCCCTTTTAAATTAATTAAAACATTTTAAAACACCGTTTCAACGTCACACAAAACGGTTGCTCACTCAACGCGTAAATAATCCTAGCCGTGTCTTACAACGCCTAAGGCTACAGTAGGCGTACCTATAATTGATTTCATATAAATCTTTACTCATTGAACTTCTGTCACGACTACACCTTCGAAACATAATTGCGCGCCTGTCACGCAGTTAGCGGAAAACCTAACAAGCAATACGAGTAAGTCAATGATTTTCTAAGAACAACTTATTACCTGTAAGGACAGGGATTTTTGATGATCTCTCTAACGTTGCCCCAAAATCGATGGCTATAGTTTCCCTATCGATAGTTTGAATATTAAAATGGCATAGTATCGATAAGCCTATCGATACTATCGTCAGTAAAGTACAAAACATTACGAAAACTGCGGATAGTATCGATACTGTTAATACTACTGAAATAAAGATAACAGTCGATTGTTCAAAACTAACAATAGTATCAATAGTTTACTCGACGTCAAGGAGCAATACCATCGATAGCATTGTATATGCATACATAATTCACGTCTTTATCCCATACGGGGTTGACATAGCCTAAGGTAACAAGACCTAAAGGCCGCATTTAGCATGATTGTTGGCGTATAGGTGGGAAGGGGAATCAGAATAGTGATGGTTTGCTAGCCGCATCGCCTATAACATGATTACTAAGATTGTCGCCCATTCACTCGATGGGCTCTTACCGTCTGCGCGGGAAGAGAAGCAACTTAAGCCGTCTTAAACTAGTAAAGTAAAATAAGCGAATTATAATAACATGTCCGACAAAATGCCTGACAAAAATGTTTTGAGAATTAATAAATGTGTGTGAGAAATTGACGGTCCTTCGGGGCCCCCTGTGAATGGGAGCCCGGGGCACAGGCCCCGTGTGCCCTTATGGTAAAGACGGTATTGCAACTGGGTACATTCTACGTTTTTTCTTTACTCACAAGCCAGCATAGTAGTATAGTCTATATCGATGCTTATTGATAACTATCAAGCGACAACACTAATGCTTTCGAGGAAGTGCCAAACGTTGATAAGTCAATCATAAGTGTAGAATTTTGTGGGTGGAAAGACCTTGTGGAAGATCTGTTCGGATTGCTCCATCTCTCCTGCTGTCAAGCAGCAGTGCTTGCGCTGTTGTGTTCCAATATAGAGAGTTAGATATCCTGTGAAATTACTGGCACATGAGATTTTCTATTTTAGCTCACTAGGTTGGCAACGCATCTGCAATCCTCTAGTGTTGCAGGTGTCCATAATGGTGGTACTAAATTGCCCTCAGGTAATCCACTTGCCTGTAAAAACAACAAAATTCCGTGAAAAATACTTCAATGTACAGATAACCAAATTTTTTAAGTTTAATCTATTATATATCATATTTGATATATCATAGGAATCATGTTATAGGCGATGCGGCTAGCAACCCATCACTATTTTTTTTCCGCTTACTACCTCTACACCCTCAGTGTCTTGCTAAACGTGGCAAATAATAAATGTCAATTTGCCATAATTTGAATGCAATGAACTTCCATGCTGGCCTGGGAGCAAAGAAAAACATAGACTGTACCGTTGCTTCTCTTCCCGCGCAGATGTTAAAAGCCCATCGAGGGAATGGGCGAAAATCATAGGAATCATGTTATAGGCGATGCGGTTAGCAACCCATCACTATTTTGATTCCATTTTCCATCTATACGCCTACAATCTTGCTAAACGTGGCCTGTAGGTCTTGTTACCTTAGTCTCTGTCTACCCCGTAAGGGATAAAGACGTGATTTGTGTATGTGTGTGTGTGTTGATCTACTTAATCAGTAGATTGGCTTCTTTCAAAGCATACTTCTAAATCACTTTAACACGCGTTTTTTTTAATTCTCTTTGGACACCTAATAACGACATACAATCGCTTATCAAAAAACAACTCTCAAAGACGTGACCCAATTCGATCGTGTTCCAACGCCTTATTAAATAAGAACAGTAGTTTATCAAAACAAAACAGAACTTTCACTAAAAAAATAAACAATGGCCCAAGATAACCGACAAACCATTATGCAAATCTCATGACAAATAACCCTACCTTATTTGCATAACAAAATATTCTCAGTTTAAAACAATACTACATTATAGAACTGCGGTATCACTTGAGACGGAATCAGTGAAATCCAAAGTGTCGCAAGCCCGTGTGAATCTCGCGTTGGCCAAGAGCAAAAAACGACCGATAATTCACTTTGCTCCTATTAAGACGAATAAGCCATTTGTAAAATTGTCTGGCTTAGCAAGTTCAGTTATGAAACGAACAATTGCGTCAGCATTGGTCACATCTATTTTTCTACGTAACTCACGCGACCTCTCTAATTTACTACCAATTTAAGAATCTCGTCACATTCACGTATCAAATTTGACAGCGCATGAGGAAAAGTAAAGTAACAATCATTTGGCTTATGAAATTAACTCATCAACTTACACAACAACAGCAGAATGTACCAGTTGCTTCTCTTCCCGCGCAAATGGTACAAGCCCGAAAATCTCAGAAATCATAATTATAGGCGATGCGGCTAGCAACCCATCGCTATTTTGCGTTACGTCGTTCAAGGAAGGCTTGAGGAAGATATAGCTCACACCATCTCAGATATTTATGTGTGTACTTTTATTGTATTTTGTATGTATGCATGTGCGTAAAGATATTTAGTAGTTTATTTTATGTTGGTAGAGGTGCCTTATAGGAATAAGTTCGCCTTTGTGCATAATTAATGTTATTTTTATTTTTTTGTGAATTGTATCTGTTTCTTTATATTTGTTCAGTAAAGCATTTACTTACTTACCTATTATTTTGATTCCCCTTACCGCCTGTACGCCCACAATCATGCTAAACGCGGCCTTTAGGTCTTTTTACCTTAGGCTCTGTCTACCCCGTAAGGGATAAAGACGTGATTTATGTATATATGTAACTTACACAACACGAGTTTTCATTTCTAATACTATTTCGGGTAGAGCCTTGTGCAAGCTCCGTCCAAGAGGAGGTTCTCAATTTGTTGGAATCTTTTTTTAACTTGCCGTTTCTCCTTTGGAACTTGTTATCTCTAACTATAACTCACTGCGTTCCAAATAATCAGCCAGTTACACTTAATGCATTTTTTTCTTTAAAACAAATGACATGTGGATCACGAATGCGATCGCATTCCAAATTCGAATAGCAGGTGATCAAATAAAATTGGATAGCATCGTCAGACGAGATTGGATCGAAATGTCGTCTCTAGATGGTAATTGGTGATTGTATTAGCTTTTTTGTTGTGCTTTGTGGAACGCCGGGCATGATGAGAGCTCAAGACATAGTTCTTGTAGCAATCATGTTTAGATAATAATCTAGATTATGGGATGGACACCAACGCCCATTGCAACGAAATTAAGCAGGTCAGAAACAAAATTAAATAAACTGTCATGCTGGTCTGGGAGCAAAGAAAAAACAGAACGTAAAACCGTTGTTTCTCTTTCAGATGGTAAAAGCCTATCGAGGGAATGAGCGAGACTTCGGAATCATGTTATAGGCGATGCGACTTGCAACCCATCACTATTTTGATTCCCCTTTCCATCAATATGCCCACAGTCATGGTAAACGTGGCCTTTAGGTCTTGTTACCTTAGGCTCTGTCTACCCCGTATAGAATAAAGCAGGTTCGAAATAAACTTGTATTTGAGACGTACATTTTCAAATTAAAAGTCTGCATTGCAATGACTACGCTGAGCAGAATGACAATGACACAATTGATGTTGAAGAATATGACCACAAATCTCGCATTCACCTTCGTTCGGTTCAATTTGTGTGAGATAGTGGTGTCGAGCAAAAAGTTCCTTCTACCGCGGAAGAGCTATTCAATATGCTGCATAAGACATTGTCTCTGGGCAATCTTGTGGCGGCGGCCCCACAAAAGGGTCCTCTGTTTATTTGCAGCCCATACGATACTTGCGGTTTCAGGAAATTGCTTTGGCATGTAAGTAATTTTCTAAGTTGGACCGACGACCGTTCTCTAAAGGATTTTGATGGGGATAAAGATTAGCTGGAAGAGAGAAGGCTGAGAAGTGCTTTGTAAATTCAATAAGAAGTCAAGGCTTTAAGAATTGGGTACGTATTAAAATACATAAAGTTTGAATTGCCTAATGGGTTCGATAATAATACTTTGAGCCACTATGCATTTTGACAGATAGAACAGGCGGCAGGCACTCTGTGCACATCGATTTTATAATAAATTGCGCGTTTTGACAGTAAACTAATCAGCAGTGAGCATGCTGACCCAGCAAAGAACAGTTGATTCGATGGCGTACCTAACTCATAGTCGTGGCTACTCTGCATTTCGAAATTCGTATCACACCGTATCCCTCAGTTTTCTATTAAAGTCATTGCCCCTTATTCATAAACGCTTTACAGGCTTCTGCTAACTTAGCAATCGTTTGTCCTTCTTCTTCTTCTCATTTATGGCGTATCAAGTTGTTATAGCGACTACAACTTCGCCAATGTCAAAGTAACAAAAATGTACACACAGCAAAGCGAATAGGTGAGCACCCTAGTTATCCACGTGTGTCATTCTATACACACATCCGCACTTATCCGCTGCCTTATTACGCACACAACAAAATGCCCTATCTGTGCTAATTGTGTTTTCTGACTACCTTCACGCATAGTTATTCAAACCTGCTGGTATTTTGTTCAATGGAAGCATAATTTTGCCACCAGTATTATAAGCGTGGTGGCTCAGGTGTATTGACCTAGAGTTATGAAACCTAAAGAACCGGGTTCGAATCCTGCACAAAAGTGTATCTTTTTTGTTTTCAATTTTAAATTACTAATCTCAAAATAAACTCATGTTTACCTAAAACAAGAAAAAAAGGACGTAAAAGAATAAAACAATAAAATGCAATTATTGGTTCAAATTGTTTATTGCAACATTTAATTTTTATTGTATTAGCCTCTATTTGTGTTATTATTATTATTACCAAAAGTAATTAAATTAGCTAAATAAAACTGCACACTTTTCCTTATAGAATAATATTCATAAAATAACACACACTTTAGAGGCCAGTATGATTTTATGTTTACTAAAAAGTCTTATGTCACTAACATAATAATTATCTTGCAAATTGAATACACAACCATAATAGGGCTATTTTTAAGATGACACATAATTAATATCTTAAATTCTGGTTTATTAGGTTTAAGTCTGATAAAGATGAACGAAACGTTTTATTTGCGGACGTGTAAGTCAGTGGTGAAATGAATAGACATGTTAAATGACAGCCATTAACAATAACATCATTTCACACTGGGTTATAATCTCCACTTTGAAGCGACTAAGCTACCTATCTCGATTTGGTTTGGATTTGGACACCAGGGCCCATCGATGACATCCAACCCCATAGCCTAAAGTAACACTGCCACTCGTTCTGCACTGTAAAACATTACTGTGTTTATATATTTAATTAAGTTAAAAGTTAATATATTTCGTCTTCATCACTAAAAATCACTACATTTGATTTTGATTGATTTAATAATCAAAGTCAAGATATTCACGAGCAAAGGTTTCTTCTATGCTGGTCCGTTAAAGCATGTTTTTTGCTGGTCTACGGCAATGCAATCCTGCAGCATGCAGATGGTTTCGCACAGGTTGCAACGTAGCATTGTGTCTTGTTGCTGTGAAATGGGTCACTAGCGGGTGCGGCAACTACAATGTCCAAACCAAATGGCAGGAGATGAGGCTTCAGGTTTAGGCCCAGAACGAATATTTTTATCGTGTCCGAAGTCTGCGTAAGGGTGAATCCATAATTGCACAGTCTTCCGCTGCAAAATAAATGAAGTTTAAATAAAAACATTTTTCGTCAAAGAAAGTTGTTTAAAACATTACCGATAAAATAATAAGTCATTGTTTTTAACACCGTTTGTCTACTTACCCATATCCAAAAACGCCTAGCGATTCCTTATATAAATAGTTATATTGTTTTGCTCTTTTCAACAAAGATAAATGAAAATCCATGTTTTGCAAATCACAAGGTATTCGAAAGGCAAAATTAAACAGTTCGTAAGTATAACACACGGTTCATCCCGCAGCTAATAATGACTGCCAGCGGTGACAGTTGTTTGTTCACAAAATCATATTATTAGAAATTTGAGGGTAGAAAACACTTTATATTGTTTAAGACGATAACGACCAAAATAGCCATCAGCTAGCAACTTTTAAACTCCAGTAAAAAGAGTCATGCCTATTAATAATTATATCAAAAGAAAACACAATGCGTTTGCGTTTTTAACATATTATATAAGAGTAAAATTAAACATACAACAGACTGCAACCACCATAAAATTAAATAGTTACGGAAAAAAATAAATTATAATTTCAACCTTATTTCAAAGCTCATAAAACAGCTATTTACACAAATTGCAATACAGTAGTCGCAGATTGAAGATAATTCATAAATTCACCATGTAACTTGCATACCTCGGTGGCCTAGCGGTCAAAGACAGGTCGAAGATTTGACTTCTGCTTTAGTGAACCGGGTTCGTATCCGAAGAAAACGGAATATAAAATAGTAATAATAAAATGACATTTTTGGATGTTATTTCAATGGCCATGCTGGTTGTGAGGAATATTGCTTTGGAATTGGAATCTCAGACTTGTTGAGAAATAATAATATAACATCGTCGCATCAGTGAGATGGTAACTACTCTTCGCTAGTAATAATAGTTCAATGCGTGGGATTGCATAAATTTGAAGATTCAAGGTCGAAGGAAGCTTCGATTCGGTTCTCTCGCTTACACTGGGGATGACAATATCCAATGTAAGATTAGGTAAAATATTTTTAGGACAGTCTAAATAAAAAAAATACTTTTACATTATTTTTGTAGAAGTAACTGAAACCGGAGATATTGCATTTTCAGCCTTTGAGTGTGACACAATACCGGGGGGGATTATTTTCATTTAATTTGTAATTATTTTTTACTTAATTTATTATAAACTAACTTAAATAGTTGTAACTTTCTTCATTGTTATTTTATAGTTAGTTGTTGTTTATTCAATAAACAGGTAATTTACAGCGACATTGCTCATTCATCTTGTTGCTAAAAAATCTGTACTTAGGGGGTAGATTTTATGATCGAACTCACTCACACATTCACATGTCATAGATTCTACTTAACGTTCATGTCGATACTCAACACGCATAGACGTGTGCGTGGCTGTGCTAACCGCATTATTTTGCTGTGTGTACAATGACAAAAAACGTTGACACCCCCCCCCCCCCCCCCCCGTCGGATTCTTAGCCAACGGTCATTGCTATCCCTCAGAAACTGCCAGGAAATCATTAGCAGATGCCCAGGGTGCACTGGACCAAGCACTGCTCTTCCCCCTGGACGGATCTAAAAACGAACTGCAGCTATTGACCACACGTGGAGGTAGCCCGACTCGCCCCCTATCGTTTGTCCTTATCTGTGAAAGTGACAGATAAGGACAAACGTTTGCTAAGTTAGCAGGAACCTACAGAGCGTTTATGAATAAGTGTAGGAACGGCAGAAAACGAACTTCGATATTTTAACTACAGAGAAGGCCCGCCAGGTTGTTGACGAGTTTTGTTTAAGCATACATAAATCACGCCTTTTTCCCTTACGGGGTAGACTGTGTCTAAGTAACCCTAAAGTACACGCTTAGCATGGTAGTGGAAAGTGGAATCTAAATAGTGATGAGTTGGTATGCTAGCCGCATCGTCTATAATATGACTTCTACGATTTTCGCCCATTCTATCGATGGACTTTTTACCATTTGCGCGGAAAGCGCAGCAACTGGTATACTCTTTGTTTTTTTTTTGCTCCCTGGCCGGCTTGGGAGCGACGAGTTATTGCGCCTTCAAGAAATCCTAGCTCCTTCCTACTATAACCCAACCAAATTAAATCTGCTAAGAAATATGCAACTCCAGAGGATCTGAGCGAGCTCCAGGATAGGAATTACATCGTTATGCTCTGATGCAATCGTTGAGGTTAGATTAGGAGTATTAGAGGTTTCGTAATTCTATTACATTCCCTTTTGATATTGGCATGCGTTGTATTGTAGGCACGTCTGGCGTAAGTAGATCGTGGTTTGCTGGTGCAAGGTCATTAACGCGCTTTAGATGTGGGATCCTTCGTACATTATGTGGGTATATATTATTTTGAATAAGTACGCCAGTCGGTTACTTCCATGCTGGTCTGGAGCAAAGAAAAAACATAGAATGTACCAGTTGCTTCTCTTCCCGCGCAAACGGTAAAGGCCCATCGAGAGAATAAGCGACTGAGGAATCATGTTATAGGCGATGCGGCTAGCCTATCACTATTTTGATTCCCCTTTCCACCTATACGCCCACAATTTTGCTAAACGTGGCCTGTAGGTCTTGTTGCCTTAGGCTCTGTCTACCCCGTAAGGATAAAGACGTGACTTATGTATGTATTTATCAAAATGAACTGACGCAAGTTCTAGTATTTCACCATAATTTTATCATAAGTAAGAGACTATCTAGAAGATGCTTGGATTGAAGATCCATGTCAATGCTTTTCAGAATATTATTTAATTGTGGTTGACAAAATGTTTCCATTCATTGACCGATGATTAAAATAGACGGCATCAAAGAGATGACTTAATTTTGAAGCAAAAATTCAACCGCCTATTGGAATACTGCGATTTTTTGTCGCCAAGCGTCATCTGTTCCACGGGAGTTTGTAACTGTGTCGTACAGACACATCATTCAAACAGATGACGCTTGGCGACAAAAAATCACATAGTAACAAGCTCACGTGACAGCTAGTAACAGATAGAAAAAATCGAAGGCTTACCCACCTGCAATGGGTGGTGTAGGGGTATAGCACGCGTCACGGAATGACGAGGATCCGGTTTCGATTCCCGGCTATATCTTTACTTTTCGGATTTTTCTATGCGTCTTAATTTTTAATTTTGTTTAAAACCGTAAAAGTAAACATAAAAAATGAAGAAGTAAAAATTCTTGATTTATCTGAGAGTAGGTAGTACCTATAAAATATTTCTCATCAAATTCACATCAAAGCGAGCTATTCCGACTATCTGTCATAAAAGCAAGTGGCAATTACTACTATGAAGCATAAGCCCCAATAACAGAGATACAAACACATAATAAAAGCTTATCACTATATTGGAGTACCCGCAAGCAGTGTCACTTATTATGTATTATCAGCATATCACAGTTAGAGTGGCCAGGTGGTCGTTCTCAGTAGTTATAATTACCACCTGTATCACTATATCCTTGATAAATTCCTATTGTGATGACTATCGTTTTTGACTTAGGTCAGTATTTAATTCAAAGAATTTTCATTGCATTTGTATTGAAGTAATTTGTTTTTTTTTTTCATTGTGATATTGACTCAAGTGGCGACCATTGTAGACAAAAGAGCAAGTGGGTCACCTGATAGATTTAATCACACCAACGCACCCCTAATAGTAAGTGGTAATAAAAAAGGTATATAAAAGAGCCTATTCCAGGTGCGTTTGAAATGACCCGATGCATACACAAACCACGGTTTAGGCATTGCAAGAAAGGCTGTGCATGCACAGCTTTGAGTAGATCGATTTTCTCCCACTCGTTTGACACAAACAATATTTTCCAAAGCCGGCGACTTAATATCTTAAGAGAGTGATGGATCAGCACTTGCAGAGTTGCCCTGCACTTTGAAAAGGGCTTATGTCTTGTGGAATTTCTGTTAATCTTACTCCCTTTTGAAAATAGGTAGGGAAGATGGCGATAGTTAATAATGGCACCCCTTTTGTCGTATTATTTACAAATACCAAGCGACAAGTGACAGATACTTCATCTGTTGTTATTGAATTATATTCATGTATACTTAACTTACGGTGTTTATCCTATCCTACTTATATCATAAATGCGAAATTTAGTGACGATGTGAGTGAGTGAGTGTGTACGTTTGTTCCTTCTTCACGTTGAAACGCCTTGACGGATTTGGATAAAATTTGGAACGGAGATACATTTTTTTCGGAAAATTGCATAGTTCCCACGGGATAGCACACACACACACACACAAAACACGTCTTTATCCCTTACGGGGTAGACCGAACCTAAGGTAACAAGACCTACAGGCCACGTTTAGCAAGACTGTGGGCGTATAGGTGGAAAGCGATAGGATAGGAGAATTTTCCGGCATAAAAACTATCCTATGTCCTTCTCCGAGACTGAAACTATGTATGTACAGTCAGCGTCATATAGTTCGGCACACCATAGAAATTGTATGGTGCGTCGAACTTTTGGGTCACCTTGTATGTTTCATACTATATGACGCTGACTGTACTAAATTTCATTAAAAATCGATTTAATTTCACTAAAATTGGTTCAGTAGTTTAGGCGTGAAAGAGGCCGTCCATTAATCACGTGATTGCATGCCTGCTTGCATGCCTGCTTGCATGCCTGCTTGCATGCCTGCTTGCATACTTACATGCT
This sequence comes from Pandemis corylana, assembly GCA_949127965.1. Classification (NCBI taxonomy): domain Eukaryota; kingdom Metazoa; phylum Arthropoda; class Insecta; order Lepidoptera; family Tortricidae; genus Pandemis; species Pandemis corylana. Next base: position 4,724,752 of record OX421866.1, on the reverse strand, counting down.
TGAAGGCTTGCATGCCTGCTTGCATACTTGCATGTATGCTTGAAAGCTTGCAGGTTTGATTGCTCGCTTGCTTAATTGCTAGGTTCTTTGAAATGCTCGTGGTTCACGCGTGCGAAGCCGCGGGCAAAAGCTAGTCACGTGATAAATACACGTGATATCTTACTACACCCCCCCTCCCCCCTTGTGACATTTCGTGATTTTTGTCAAACCCCTCTCCCCCCTTTCTAGCCTCACGTGATTAATGGACGGCCCCAAAGCATAACAGACAGACAGAGTTACTTTCACGTTTATAACATTAGAAGATATTTACGAATAAAAAGAAAAGTGACCTAAGTTAGGCTAACAACATTTCAGTCAACGCCGAATTATCCGAGCCCCAAACTACTCATAACACCCGTCTGTCACAGTACTCGTAATTAGCGGGGTATAAGGGCTTGCGTCACGTCACTCAGTTGGACGTTGATTGCGGTTCACGCGGTATCGTGTAAGTGTTTCGTTTATTATTGTGGGCTGCTTACCCTCTGCTCTACTTACTAACTATGGTTTAGTGGCGGCCTTCTGTGAGGTATACAATTTTGGAAAATGATTAGGTTACTGTTTTTTTTAGGTGCAAAGTACGCATGTATTATCAAAGGCCATTTTTATGAGACAGGGCAAACCAGTTAAAATGTTTTTTTAAACTCCCTTTGTTTTCCATAGAATATACGATAGGTGAAAACAGGTGAAACATTAAAAAAACCCTTTTAAAGTTGAAGATCCCTACGGATCGGACTGAAGCACCCTAGGCAGCAATCTTACAATTGAATGGCCGATTCCTAAATAATGAAATAATCGCTGTATAACATCAGACTGGCTCTGGTAGGTTAGTTTTTACCGTAGTACGTAGGTATAGGTTAAAAATTTATGTATGTGTGCGAATAGACAACTTGACGTTCCAAATTAGAAAAATGGCTTTAGTCACATATCAGTTCTGTACACTACTACGTACAACAGGAAGTTTTTACCTATAATGGTCGTTTGGCCGTATTACGAGAGGACCGTAAATACCTTACAGTGGATAAAATGGTCCACTTTGGACAGATGCCTAACAAAAAGTTTCTTACACGTGAAAGTATTGGAACAACAAAATGTATTCGTAAAAATTACAACAATACATCACGCAAGACCTGAATACAGAGCAAAATGAGTGCCGCGAGTGCCGTACATCAGAAAGACGGACGGCTGTTGCCCTGAACACCCCTTAGGGATAAAATCCTGAATTGATAACTTTTAGCTCACGTGAACTTTTAACTTTTCAGAATACGGGAATATTTGTAATGTTGGTAAGGAATTTTACGTTATTTATACAGTTTACATAGTAAGAGAAAACCAACAAGAGATAAATATGTAGCGACCCTAGCGCCACCTAGTTGGCCTCTACATAACTACTACGACGCACGAGTAACAAGCGCCAGTTCTAATGACAGCTGATGTCACATCGTTCTTCATCCCGCTAACGAAGTTTCACAATACGACTGCATAAATACTCTCTTCCTTCGGATTTCATGTACCTGCTTACCTTGAAACGAGCAATTGTTGTGTATATTATATATTATATACACAAGAATTATCTGAATCTCGGAAACGGCTCCACCGGTTTTTATGAAATTTCGTAGCTATGCAGGGGATTTCGGGTTCGATAAGTCGATCTAACTAGGTTTCATGGTTACAAAACGCACCAAAAAAATACCGAGCAAAGCTCACGTATTACATTGTTAAATTTAAAGACATCAAATCGATTCATAACGGCAATGTTAAGCGAAAACGATGTTTCAATATTAAATTATTTACTTAGTTTAGTACAACCAGGTAATGTAACCTTACGTTTATGCCCTTGGCCTTTACCCCGCTAGTGAGAAATTACCTTTCCTCGAGATTGACTTAAGACAGAGATAGAACATCAAACTTTAGTGAACTCAGCTGCCAGGCAATTTGGATTGAATTTTATTTAAAACTAGCCTTCCGTCCGCAGCTTTGCCCGCGATAAATTAATTTTCCGGTAGAAAAAGGTATTTTCCCGCGGTAAAAAGTAGCCTATGTCACTCAGTGATAATGTAGCTTTCTAACGGCAAAAGAATTTTTGAAATCCGTCCAGTAGTTTTGGAGCCTATTCAATTCAAACAAATAAACAAACAAACAATCAATTTTTTCCTCTTTATGATATTAGTATAGAGTAGCTGATGCCCGCAACTCCGTCTGCGCAGAATTTGGTTATAGGTAGATTTGATTATCCGGGACTCAAATCACCTCTATACCAAATTTCATTATTATTGGTTTACGCGTGAAAACGTAACAAACAGATAGACAGACAGACAGAGTTCCTTTCGAATTTATTTTATTAGTTTTGATGTACACTTGAAACAAACAAACACAATAAAAAATTCTTGCGAAAAATTTGCAGGGGTGTTCACTTAAAATAACCCGACAACGCTATGACTTATTCTGAACTAGCTTCTGCCCGTGACTTCGTCTGCGTAGAATTATAAATAAATAAATAAATAAATAAATAAATATCTTGGGACAAATTACACCAATTGACCCAGCCCCAAACTAAGCAAAGCTTGTACTATGGGTACCAGGCAACGCATAAACATACTTATATAATGTAGATAAATATATACTTAAATATATACAAGATCCATGACTCGGGCACAAACATTCGTATTCATCATACAACTGTCTGCCCCTACCAGGATTCGAACCCAGGACCTCTAGCTTCATAGTCAGGGTCACTAACCACTAGGCTATCCGGTCGTCAAACATATAAATAATATATCGTATACATATAAACCTTCCTCTTGAATCACTCCATCTATTAAAAAAACCGCATCAAAATCCGTTGCGTAGTTTTAAAGATCTAAGCACACATAGGGATAGACAGACAGACAGCGGAAAGCGACTTTGTTTTATACTTTGTAATGATTAATTTCATGGTGTAGTGCTATTTTGAATTTCTCAACCAGATAGGTACTCAGATTTACATGTCATATTCTTCTATAAAACTTACTCCTGAATAAAATACTTATAGAATTAGCGACTATAATGGAATGAAACTTGACGGAACTACGACGCGAAACAATATTTGAAATGAGATGTTTCATCAAACTAATTTTCAATTGAAAAATTTGTACTTACGCTTAATCCATAATTTATTTGTTTTTAAATAAGGTGTTCCAAACTTTCCTTATTTTCACATTTAAGTACCTACCTAATTCATTTGATAGGCGTTACTTTGGTTTTTTAGGGTATCAGGTGCTTCTACCACAATGACAATCTCCGAAAAACCATGTTTATTTTCTACAACGGTCGCAGTTGTATTGCAGTGATCGTGGTCCCAAGAAATGTCTATCCAGGGATAAACACTTCATTTCTTTCTTTTCAGCATTTAATGAGAGTAATGTACTTCTCAAAAACGCAATAAGATACGTAAGTCCCCGGATTGGCCTAATTGAGCCGGGTCAAGCGATTACCCGGTTCATGCGGGCTCCCGGGACCCGAGCATGCAGCTTACCACGCAGTGCGATAGTGTCATGTCAATCAATGAAGACGGGGAAGGTTACAAAGAAAAGCAATTAAACGATGTCATTTTACGAATGCAATATTGTTTATAGCTTTCATGGTGAGATAATATTAAAATCCCTTTTCAGCTAAAAAGGAACGTTGGCTATGCCACTTACAAAACATTACCTAACTAAATTGAACTAAACTTATTCTGGAGTAATAAAAACACCTCTTGTCACGGTATACATATATCAAGTCCGATAATAATCGATGAATCAGCTTTATTACCCCAGAATTTCACGACTATCTCGCACGTGACTAATTCATTAATAAACAATCTTGAGCATTTCAAGTGTTTCTTAAAAGGCTATTTATACATTATTCAAGTTTATGTCTCGGAACGATGTTATCTGACAATGACCAAGTCGTCTATTTTTGGAGTCGCAGTAGTCATACACCTGCACTTGAGATGGCCAAGCTTTTAGGGAAGCATCAATAGATACTGATTGTACCACTTCAGATGTTAGCAACGAGTTGAAATAAACTTTAAAAGCCGAGGGAGTAAAATTCAATTTTGCTAAACTAGGTAGCTTTTCTGATGAAGCTTCTTACGACCATGCTTTGAAGAATGTATTTCATTTTGTGCTGAAGATTATTGATGGTAAGGTAGAATTTGGTTTGATTTGAAACGATACGCAAGTGAGTAAGGTTTGTGAGTTCAACAGTGATCTTAAAGAAGATAGTTTTAAGGTGGAATCTCGAATGGATGCTGTGGTAACTCTCGTGGCGCCACGCTTTGTCATGTCGATAAAATCTATATCCGGTAGAGTTTCGGGATGAAAATATTTTTACTTATCTTAAGTGGTTGTATCTGCTTATTAATTAGAATCGGTGGAACATCGAGCTGTCAAACCAAACACTTTGGCGGCGTCTGAATGATTTCTTGATGGAGTTACTTAATATAATGGCAAAAGGTTTAATTGTTGTGTTAAGTCATCGGTTTTTATGGGTTCAATTGAGATTTTAAGGCCGAGAGTTTTGTGGCGTAGTGTGAAAGGTTTTGTAGTATCTATACCTGTATATGTAAGGATGGATATGACGACTGCCTGACTGGTGTCTGACTGACAGACAATGCTTTAACCACTGGAGCTAGAAGCCTGAAGCATGAGAGAATTAAGAAGGATTTTGTCTGCAAATTACCAGATAGTAAAAATCAACTTCAAGGAATCTTTTTAACGGATCTTTACCAGTCGACCTTTGAGTGGAGGAGAGAAGCGATTGAGTAGCTAATGAAAAGTCCAACCATGTATTATAGATGGTGATAATAAGCAGAAATACGCAACGGAAATGGACGTGTGTGTGTGTGTGTTTGTGTTTATATGCACGCAATATTATGAAGCGTGACAAACACAGTGAAGCGTGACAAGCAGAGTGTTAAGAGCAAAAAATAAACGATCAAGTTCCCTCATCATAAATAGCTGTCGGCTGTACGTGCACTCACTTAATTTGTTGACTATATTTATTTGTACAAAAGTTACAAGAAACTCAGTAAATAGTTTATAGAGCGGTAATAAGTGACAATAATTTCAGTGAACAAAAACTCCGCGAAGTATGATCCACCGCAAATCAAGTCGCGCTTGATTTAATAAATTATTTAGTAATTTGAGTGCTAGTATTTCCAAATAAAAGTTGAACCTATTTATTTCAGAACTAACTTACGCATGCAACTTTGGCGTTGTAGATCGTTGCAGTCGCCAAGCAACAGTGCTTACACTGCTGTGTTCCGGCGAGTATCTAGCCGGTAAAACTACTGGCAACGCATCCGCTCTGGTGTCACGGATATTCGTAATGGTGATTGATTGCCATTATATGATCCACTAGCTTGTTTTTATTCTTGTATAAAAAAAACTTATATTTAACATCAACCTAATGATACATTTTCAGCGTTCACAGTTCTTTGACACGCATAACGAAAACTCAAAGCCTCAAATTAGCAGAAACATGCATAAAATACCTCTAGTTACGAGAACAATAGAAATTCCGACATCATGTTAATAAAACTCCTAGTTAATGAACAATAAGTTAAAACACGGCTTTGCCGTGTAAACAAGCCTTTCGTAAATTTAAATAAAAAAAAGTGAAGCAATTATGCGATATCACCAAATCTTACGGAGTAGGTGACCGTTAAGACAATCATGGATGGTACTTCCTGCATTACAGGAGATAATACATAGAAATTGTATATTAAAGTGTTCTCATAAATATGTATATGTCTCGGTCTGTGGTCACACAAAACGCTTGCACAATCTCTTGCGCGGATGGCCTCACACTGCCCGCACGGAAATGCGTGGAGTCGCCTTGTTTTTTACTATTATTTTAACGCCATTTGATAATTGGATGATTACGTAAGGTATTGTGGCACTAATATTGTTGCGTTTCTACTCGGGCCGAGAGGGTCCAGGTAGAGCGCTACCTTGTTTAAAAAGAAAGAAGAAGGGAAATGAAAATAGGTTTACAAAATACAGGGCATTTATTCAGTCCCACAAGAGTAAACATGCCACGGCTTAACTCAATGGTACAAAATAAGAATCTACAGGGCGGTGGGCATTCAGAAGAGCTGAGGGGGTGGCTTTTGCTTATTGCATAGGTTTACGAGGGCAAATATGCCGGATGGGCGCCACGACCATACGGAGGTCGACCGTTCAAAAAGTAAAAGAAAAAAAGAAACGCGGTTCAAAAAAATATGGAAAGCATTCACCAAGGGTACGAGCGGAGCAGGCAACGGAATAGGGCAGGCAAGCAAGACGCCATGCACGCCGCTGCAGCCGTCAGGAACCCGGAGTGCTCCCGTGACTCCGACCAGGAGTACAGTCGAGTCAATAAAAAATTAAATACCATAGGTAAAAAAAAAACCCCTGTAACAAAGAAAACAAGCACTTCAGTTACAGGTCAATTGGAGGCTAGGGCTCCACGCATCCAGGGAAGGAATAACCATCGCAGTTTGCTTACCGAATTGGGGATAGAACTCCTGCGTACGGATGACCAGGCCGCAGAAAGTGAGCTCCTCAACCAATCGGGGTTTTAAAACGCCTGTACACCTGAAATAATCGACAACGTTTAGCACAAAGAAACATCAGTCTAGATGCTGAATAAAAATAGTATGAATTAATCTTACTAGGCATCAAAATAGGGGAAAGGCGACATGGCCACGCACGATGACGTGGAGGCAGCCGACCTTTTCAGCCCAATCTGAAAACAATCCCACACATGACGGAATGCTCCACAAACATCATAAGCACCGTATTTCGGATTAAGAACAACTTACATATCCCGGAATGGGAATAAAAAAAAGGAATCGTCTACTCGAGACGAGACGGGATGCAGAAAATGAAATAAACGAATCTGTCACCGTGGTTGCCAGAGCAAAGACAGGTAACGAAATAATAAACAAATCGGTTTCGAAAACGACCACCAACTACTCTCAATTTTTGTAATATAGTACTTACGAATTTTAGATATCCGATTCAGGTACGAACTGAATTTTAGAAACAATCCCTGCTGAAATAAGAAATGGAAATGCGAACGACCAATTTGACACTTGCAACACTCGCCACTTCGTCCTCTAAATCCCAACCGCAACAAAAGACAAAGGCCACAGCTCCATACTGCCACTGATCTTAAAAAATACGTAAATAATAAGAAATTGTTTACTAAAGTGAAAAGGGGTAGGGGGTTGAAATTTTATACGCAACAGTACCTCCCCACTCGAGGAAAATTTTGAGTCAGCAAAATTTTAAGCTGGCCCCCAGCTTTACAACTCGCAAATGAAACACCGAGACCTTGGCGGCACAGCGGAACGTGGTCAGCGCTGGCTGTACGTCCAAGAGCTACAGCAACACCAACAACTCCATATCTAAAAGAAAAAACATGCAAAAGCACAAAGAATTGCATTAAATTTAAGAACAACAATGCAAGTTCAAAGTTGCAGATAACTCTACATACTAAGAATTACAAACAAAATAATACGCAACACCAAACCGAACCCACGCGAATTATCAGTCAGTCGTCTTAAATCGACAGTAGACTGTACGCTATATATATCAAAGCAAAATGACAAGCTATGCTAGATGAAGCTTGAAGCTAAACATACCAGCTTTCGCTTCCTCGTTGGGACTCTGGCGGTGCAGCGAGTTGTAACTCGACAACGGGTTGCACGTCCAAGGACCACAACGGAAACTACACCCAAAGGGCAAAATAAATCTTAACCTAATCAGCCTTGAGATTCTGTATATGCCAAGATCCCAAGTTCTTACCACTACTTACACTCTCCAATTCATACACGAGAGGCGAATGTTTAAAAACAACACGACACTTCTCAAACTTTGGCGCAAGTTTCGCCATAAAAAACTTACTCGCATCACTTTGCGGAAACGTCTTTTTCCAAACAACATCACCTACCTGAGGCTCAGCGACTTGTCGCCTACCTTTGTTATACTGACGAGCACCCTTATCATGAGCTTTAGACAAAGCAACCTGAACTCTCTGAAAAACATCGTATAATCCTCCCAATTTGGTGGCGTAATCTTCGCACGAACCAAACGTCAAATCTACTAGAGAAGATTTCTGATCACCATAAAGTTTACCATTTGGAATAGCTTCACGTCCGTGAACTAAGAAATAAGGGGTAAAACGAGTTGACTCATTAACAGTGGTGTTTAGCGAAAACTGTACTTTTGACAAGGTTGTATCCCATGAACGATGATCTTCGTTTACTAAGATAGACACAGCTGTCATAACGGATCTATTATATCGTTCGACAGTGGAAACTTGTGGACAATAACGAGGAGTGTAATGAACTTGAGGAATATCATAGGTCTGAAACAGGCCGGTCAGCTCACTGCCAGTGAATTGCGTTCCATTATCCGCAATCACTGTACGTGGTACACCATGCTTGAGAAAGACTTCATCCTCCAGTCGCTGTGAAATAGTCTTGCCAACAGCACGTCGCAGAGGAAACAAAAGTACATACTTAGAAAAGCAGCAAACAACAGAAAAAATAAAAGTATATCCAGCCCGGGAACGGGGCAACGGACCTACCAAGTCGATACTTATAACTTCAAAAGGACGAGTACAAATTTTGGGATTCCCCATAAGTCCTGAAGGTGGTGCCTGCGAATGTTTATATGCAGAACACACGTCGCAATCACGAACATAACTAACCACATCTTGGTACATGTTCGGCCAATAATAATGAGATGATAAATGTTTATAAGTTTTAAAAACTCCTAAATGTGAAACTTCGTTGCAATGACAATGTTTTAATAATTCAATCCGCTTATCAGTCGGAATTACCTCCTTCCAATCGAAATCACTAGGAAATCGGAATTTATTTTTCGAATAACGATATAATTTATTATCTTTAATATTAAAATTTGGACAAGAAGTTGGAAATTTCTCACATTTACGGAAGACTTTATTATACCAGTCGCAATTAGATGTATGAATTTCCAACACGGCAACGGTACGCGACAAAGCGTCCGGAACGACATTCTCCTTACCCTTGCGATGAACAATTTCGAAATCGTAAGGTGATAATCGACAACCCCAACGTGCTAATCTGCCAGTAGGGTTGGTTAAATTAAAGAACCACTTCAAACTAGAATGATCAGTAATAACTTTAAAACGTGGACCGCCTTCCAAATAAGGACGAAAATGTTCCACTGAAAAAACGACTGCCAAAGCTTCTCTTTCTGTGGCCGAATAATTTCGCTCTGCCCGGTTTAGAGAACGACTTGCAAACGCAATCGGGTGTTCGCTGCCATCCCCTGAAATTTGAGTCAGCGTTCCACCAATACCAAATCCTGATGCGTCGCAGTGCAAAGAAAACGGTCTAGAAAAATCTGGACAGGCCAAAACTGGAGCAGTAATTAATGCGGTTTTTAATTCGCGAAAAGAATCATCAGCCTCCTTCGTCCATGAGAACGGAGGTGCATTTTTACGCGTAGACGTCAAAGCATTAAGAGGAGCGGCTATAGCGCTAAAATTTTTAATAAATCTACGATAATACGAGGCAGTCCCCAAAAACATTTTAACTTCCTTCCGATTTGACGGAGTAGGATAATTAACAATTGACTGAACCTTTGAGGGGTCAGTACGTAAACCATGTTCGTCAACTAAGTAACCTAGGTATTTCAACTCATTTCGGAAAAATTGAGATTTAGAAAAGTTGATAGTTAAATTAGCCGATTTTAAACGGTCTAAAACACGCGTAAGTAAAAAGATATGATCCTCAAAAGTCTTGCTAACGATAATAATATCGTCCAAATAGACAAAAAGTCGTCCACTAAATTCTGGTCCAAACAATTGGTCCATTAACCTTTGTTGGGTAGCAGGTGCTCCTGTCAATCCAAAACACATCCTCTTAAATTGAAACAATCCGCGACCAGGTACGGTAAACGCGGTACGCTCCTTAGAAGCAGTATCTAAAGGAATTTGCCAAAATGCACTTTTTAAATCAATTGACGATAGAAACCTTGCGTCGCGTAATTGATCCAGAATACCAGAAATATAAGGTAGCGGATACGCGTCGCGCTTACTCACAGCATTCAACTTTCGACTGTCAATACAAAAACGCAATTCTCCGTTAGATTTTGGAGTAAATAAAGTAGGGTTATTCCAAGCACTCGTGCTAGGCTCGACTACATTTTGCTCTAGCATTTCGTCTAGCTGCCTATTCAATTCAGTTAAGCGATGAGGTGAAATAGGATAATAGCGCTGCTTGATAGGTGGACAGTCTCCAGTATCAATAGTGTGCATAAGTAAATCAGTACATCCTAATCCTTTAGACTCAAAAGAAATATCCTGAAACTTCGAAATAATATCTTCAGCAAGTACACGTTGGTCGGAATCTAACCGATCAAAGGAATGCAAACGAACCTCGGAAACATAGTTCACGGCGATAGTGTCCTGATGACCACCATATTCTGAAAATAGATTTGGAGCTATATTAAAAGCTTTCCAAAAATCAACCCCAAAAATAAGAGGCGTAGTCACATCCGGTATAACATAAAATTTAATTACCTGAGTCAAGTTACGAACCTTGACTGGTAAAAATAAACAACCACCAACTCTTGCCTGGGAATCATTGGCGGTGGCGATGTAAGTAAAATCATCACAGCCGTCCAAGGTAGCGCCCAAAGACAAAAATAAATTAAATAGGTCAGACCCTATAATAGATATAGAGGACCCAGAATCCAACAATCCAACAAATTGATTTTCATAAATTTCCACCGAAATGTGGGGACGATCGTCTAAACGATCAATAACGTTCCGAACCGCCGAAACGCTAGGCGAAACAAAAGCTTCGAGTATTTTAGAATTACCCGGCTTATCACAAGAGATATTAAAACTACCTACTTTATTGTAAGAGTGCTTAGATTCATTAGCATAAGTACTCGAAGAAATATTCAGACGGTTCGGGTTTGCTAGTTTTTTGAACTATTTTTATCAGAACCCGAACCCGAAGGTTTAGAACAATTGGGACAAGAAGTACTCCTAACTCCCTCTTTCCCGCATTTAAAACAAATTATAGCTTGCGAACGACAGTTACGCAAGGAATGGTCACTAGTCCTACAACGAGGACAAAACTGCATAGGCGAAGCAACATCTACTTTCGGTTTTGGAAACGATTTACAACATAAATCTACTGCAAGCGAATTAGAAGAAGGTTTAGGCGGCTCCACAAATGAATGAGCACGCTGCCAGCTTTCCTCAAGAACACGGCAATGATGTTTCAGCTCCTTCAGAGTTGAGACGGAATACAGCGCTAACGGGATCGAATATTCGGGACGAACATTAATGTACACTATATCAAACTTTTCTTTCTCGGTAAGTGGCTGCGTCAACCTAGTAAAATAATTAAGCATAATGCTGACATAGGTGGAAATCGATTCGTTAGGTCCCTGCGTCCTGTTGCGAATTTCCTTTAAAAGACGTCGGTCGTAATCAAAAGGCAAGTATTCAGCTAGCATGGCTGATTTCAACTGGTTCCAAGAAAAAACATCATCTTTAATACCACGATACCACAAAAGAGCATCTCCTTCAAATAATTCAACCGCGGAGGAGAACAAACGATCCGTGTGAATACCACGTGACTCACGGAGTTCCTCCAAGCGCTGCAAGAAAGCTTTGACACAAGATTTGCCATTAAATTTAAGGTTCAAAGAATGAACAGTTTGAAATTTAGACGGAGTAACACAGACGTTACTTTCTAAACAAATATCCTCAGGTACCTCGCATTTGCTAGAACTAGACTTAAACAAGGAAAACATTTTGTCCAACTTCGCTAAAATAACGTTAAGTTTATCTGTAAGTTCAGTATGTAATGCAACATCCGATTCCTCTGGCATAAAACGGGTTAGGCGGTGAAATATGTGGTGAGCCAAGGCTTGAACGCGATTTAAAACTTTCAAGGTTAATGGTTTCGCGGTAGCAATAGTCAACACCGTCAGCTCTTCCAACTTCCCCGAGATACATATTAATTCCCTTTGGTGATCGCCCGCAAACAAAATTTCATCAGAAGGAATGTCCTTACTTAACTTACGAATTTGAACTCGCATGGCATTAACATCGCCTGCTGGTTTTTCATTTCTTAACAAAATCTCATACTCCAATTCGTCTTTATGTAACAAATTAAACGCTATAGGGCGTTCCTCCATATTAATAATCGTATAGTATAAGTGTCTACTTACTTAAAAATAGAAAGTTAACAAAAGTTGAAAAATAAACTTGGCTGACTGTACTTAAAAAAAGTATGGCTAAGCCAAACCAATTATATCAAAACACTAAGTGAACCACATTAAATTGATAAAGTCACAGATCAGAAACAATCTTGGCTGACTGTACTAAAAACAATAAGACATTAAGTCACACCAGTAGTACTAAAACACTAAGTTCATCAGTCCAAATAAAGTAACTCACAGTTAAAAGATAAAGTTTTACAAAAACTTGGCTGACTGTACCTAAACCTGGAATGCTAAAATTAAGCTCCAATAATGTAGAAATACTTAAGCACTAAGTATTAAAACTGTACTTTAAATTATTTGTAGGTAGTTGGCAAAAGCAAAAAAAATATGGCTGATTGTACTAAGTTAGGAAATTAAATGTCCAAAACTGAATTTAAATTCAACCGCTATTATCTGAAAATAATGTGATTCCTTGTATAATGTTAATAAAGTGACTGTCTAAAAGTAAATTTAAATTTATTACTATATTGTCAAAAAAAATATTATTATGTTTGACTGTACTAAGTTAAGAACCAAGTGTACAAAACTGAATTCCAATGTAATATTTAATTCAAGGCAGGTTGAGCAAAAAAAAATTAAATAATATTTCCAAGTCACCAAATATTGTGGCCGGCTGTACAAGCAAGGATTCACACACTAAAAGGTATGTAAAAAAAAAATGTAAAAGAAATTAATAATGCCAATTCAATAAATATTGTGAGCAACTGTACTACAAACAGGGCTCCTTCAACTGTTAATTACAGCAAAACAACAATGAGCTTGAAATTTTTAAAAGGTTAGATTAGTATTCAGAAGTACCTTCAAACTATTTTATAGTTTTATAAAACAAAAGTTATCTAATAAATCTGTAAGTTCAGCCAATACAAAGTAAATAAAGTAAATTAATTAGCCTTTAAACCACTATAGGTAGTATAATTACAAATTATGGTAGTAGTAGTTTAAATTATATGGCTACCTACGACAGATAGACCAAATTTAAGTTTTGTTTAAAATTAAACATAAATTTAAGTTTTAAATTAAAATACAATTTAAATTTATTTAAATTTAAATAAGCAAAAGCAAAAGCAAAAGCAACCCCTGTGCTATAGCAATCTGACACAACACACTTTCTGGATTTGAAAATAAGCCCCACGTTGGGCGCCACTGTTGCGTTTCTACTCGGGCCGAGAGGGTCCAGGTAGAGCGCTACCTTGTTTAAAAAGAAAGAAGAAGGGAAATGAAAATAGGTTTACAAAATACAGGGCATTTATTCAGTCCCACAAGAGTAAACATGCCACGGCTTAACTCAATGGTACAAAATAAGAATGTACAGGGCGGTGGGCATTCAGAAGAGCTGAGGGGGTGGCTTTTGCTTATTGCATAGGTTTACGAGGGCAAATATGCCGGATGGGCGCCACGACCATACGGAGGTCGACCGTTCAAAAAGTAAAAGAAAAAAAGAAACGCGGTTCAAAAAAATATGGAAAGCATTCACCAAGGGTACGAGCGGAGCAGGCAACGGAATAGGGCAGGCAAGCAAGACGCCATGCACGCCGCTGCAGCCGTCAGGAACCCGGAGTGCTCCCGTGACTCCGACCAGGAGTACAGTCGAGTCAATAAAAAATTAAATACCATAGGTAAAAAAAAACCCCTGTAACAAAGAAAACAAGCACTTCAGTTACAGGTCAATTGGAGGCTAGGGCTCCACGCATCCAGGGAAGGAATAACCATCGCAGTTTGCTTACCGAATTGGGAATAGAACTCCTGCGTACGGATGACCAGGCCGCAGAAAGTGAGCTCCTCAACCAATCGGGGTTTTAAAACGCCTGTACACCTGAAATAATCGACAACGTTTAGCACAAAGAAACATCAGTCTAGATGCTGAATAAAAATAGTATGAATTAATCTTACTAGGCATCAAAATAGGGGAAAGGCGACATGGCCACGCACGATGACGTGGAGGCAGCCGACCTTTTCAGCCCAATCTGAAAACAATCCCACACATGACGGAATGCTCCACAAACATCATAAGCACCGTATTTCGGATTAAGAACAACTTACATATCCCGGAATGGGAATAAAAAAAAGGAATCGTCTACTCGAGACGAGACGGGATGCAGAAAATGAAATAAACGAATCTGTCACCGTGGTTGCCAGAGCAAAGACAGGTAACGAAATAATAAACAAATCGGTTTCGAAAACGACCACCAACTACTCTCAATTTTTGTAATATAGTACTTACGAATTTTAGATATCCGATTCAGGTACGAACTGAATTTTAGAAACAATCCCTGCTGAAATAAGAAATGGAAATGCGAACGACCAATTTGACACTTGCAACACTCGCCACTTCGTCCTCTAAATCCCAACCGCAACAAAAGACAAAGGCCACAGCTCCATACTGCCACTGATCTTAAAAAATACGTAAATAATAAGAAATTGTTTACTAAAGTGAAAAGGGGTAGGGGGTTGAAATTTTATACGCAACAATATTTTTGACAGTTGCCAAATTATTTATAGGTACGTACTTGTAAAACGGTACCGTGAGTGACTGACTGACAATGTTTGACTTAGCCACTGAAGCTAGAGACTTGAAATTTGCCAGACAGCTCTTGAGTAACATAAAGGTAGAGGATAAATACCTAATCAGCCCCATTTTAAACTAACATAAATCGTGTGGAATATAAATCTTGGTATGAATGATTTTTGCATTGACATAATGTCACGTGACATGAACATATTATCAATATCAATTTAATTATTAAAAGTGATTAGTATAATACGTGATTTTTTATAGTCTTTACTGAAATTTGTATCTTCCAAATACAGATACGTCTATTAGTTTATTCCAGATACATAATAATATTGCAAAATTAGTTATTAATTGTCCTGTTTTGAATGCTATCTAACTAAATTTCTTTTACAATATTACAAAATAATACAAAGTAATCTAATCAAGTGCTATTTTAAATCCCTTCAGCAACTTTAAAAATTAAGATTTTTTTCGATTCGTCTCCACCCCACTCCCTGTCCGGTACAAACGCCATCGCGCCCTCTGTAATAGAAAAAGTGATACGCGGCGCACCGCAGTACTAATGCGTTCTTATCAGTTTGTTCTACGGGGAATTAAGAAATGTCGGCATTGCCGGTCGTTGCGGCTTTTGTTCTATATTGTTTTCTCGGTGCGTTTCAAATCATCAGGTCAAATTGTCCTGACTGGTTAGAAAAAGAATAAATTACTTTTTTTTTAATGCCTATTTGCTTTTTCGGAACATTTAGAATTCAAGGTGAATGGTCCTGGCTGGATAGAACGCAATGTTGCAATATATCTTTTTTTTTATTGTGACGGTGTGAGGCTCTGAGAGGGCTAAGGCGGCCTCCGTTCTTGATGTGCCCTAGTTCAAGTGACACAAGCAAAAACTTTTCTAGACTTCCTCAACTCGCTCTATGCACTTTTAGCTTCTACACAGGATGAATTTTACGAGATTCAATGTAAATGTTTTCGGTACATACGGTAGGTTTGGTTTTCGATATACCGCAAAAATGGTTTAATTTGATTTCGCAATAAACTCTCGACTCTTTACTACCTAATTAAGTAACTTGACAAGTAATGTGAAAGTGACATTATTTTTTAGAAAAAATGAATCAGTAATAACAATAATTTAGACAATTGAGTTGATCGTCCAAGCTTCAGCTAGAAAAACTAACTTTTTATCACGTATAAAGTTACACCCTGTAGAACAGATAATCAAACTAATTTATAGCAGGTGATTAAAACGAAACCGCACTATTTATGTACAATAAGGTCATGCTACAACAGTTTCGCAACGAGGAAGGACGATCGCGATACCGAAACGGTAACGCGCGGAAGGAAGCTAGGAAGTTACCTAATGCCCTCACGCTAGGGCATACATTACTGCGGAATTGGGTCAGCGTTGGCTGCCTTAGCAGTAACTGGCCAGTAATAATTAAGAATGCCGTTAATGTGGAGAGCGAGTGACGCGAAATTCAAAATTGGAATGCGTTTCAAAATCACGCGTATGACTCTCAGATGAAGGAAGTATAAAGCCCGCTACTCATTTATGTAAACACGGCTTGTGCTGCATATGAAATTATAGTGTCGTTTAATTTTTAATAATATTCATGTAACGGATAGGCAAAGGAATCAGATTCCACACAGCCATTTATGTCTGTTTTTAACTATCTGAAATATAGTCTCTGTCACGGTCAGAGTCTTCAGTCCGTCTTAGTCATCTTTTGAAGTCGTCGTCTTAGTCAACTCTAAAAAAGAAATAAAAAAGAAAAGAAAAAAACACGAGAAATAACTGGGAAATTTGAGTCAAAATTCAAGAAATTAAAAAGCTTGGAATCAGGATTGATAGTCAAAATGACGTTTTCGGTGGAACGACGCTGTTACGTCATCGAGGCTTCATCTAACTAAATTTCATTTATCTATGTTTTATCTGACCTGGCATATTATACAGCACGCTTTATTGCGTCAGTATCCCCTTAATACAAGTTATGACGAAGAATATAGACACGTCTTTTATTTAAAAATTATTACTGACAAATCAAATATTGAAACAGCAGATCAATACGCCAAACATTTCAAACTCGTTTTGATTTCCGATTATGATTGATAGTTAAACTATGAACTGACATCAACATGATTTATTGCCTGTTAATCCGAAGTACAGGATATTTTTATTTAAATTCGCGAATGGAATTACCAACTATATGAAGTAGCTAGAAAGAACAACAACAAAAAATATTAATCTTACTTAAAATTAAATTACGGGGTTTAAATCGTTTAATACGGCAATTCCCCTTTGATAAAGCGCCATAAGTGGGGGGGTTAGAGTTCTGACCGGTGCACCCGGGGCAACAACAGTTAATATTCGACTAGGGGGAGGGCGATGGCTAGTTACGGAACAACACCCAAATAAAAACTTAGATTTAGCGAAATCATTTATCGTCTCAATAATATAATAATTCACACATCTTTCTTTGAGCGATCATGTAATAAGTTACCTATGTAAAGTCCAGTTGTTTAGTTTGTAATCTAGGGTACCAGCTATCTCGGTTCCAAATTTTATCCGAATCCGTTTAGTCGTTTCAGCGTGAAGAAAGAATACACATACACTCACTCACATGGTCACATCGTCACAAACTTTCGCATTTATAATATTAGTAGGATACGAAAGTTTGAGAGGAACGGAGGTAGCTGGTACCCTAGATTAAAATATAGGCCACTTTTTATTCTGGAAAATTTCATAGTTCCCGCGGGAAAGCGATAAACATGCCAATCGCTAATTCTACGCGGACGAAGTCGCGGGCAGAAGCTGGTAAATAAATAGTTTTAAGTCCCAATCTGAGTTCAGAAAGATAATGCATTCACATCCTTACAACTTCACGTATACGTATGGGCGCTAATTATATCGCGAAATCCCATGATCGCTTATAAGTAAATGTAATCTCAACTCTCGCCCCTTACAATAAAGACGTTGTACAAACGCTGTAAGTATACTTTTAATGTGTATGCTTTTGTAACAAGCCGTAGCCACTTCCATATGTTGTTGTTATCCGACTGCAGCGAAGGCATAAAGCTGGCATGCACGTTATGGTTTTTTTTTAGGTTTTTCCGAGCATTTCGCCAGTCTTTCAGCATTTTTGTGCAAGGAAATCTGGTCCTCTTAATATCGGCTTCGTCTGTTTTTCTCTGCACAAAGGCGTTATGACATAATTTTGTTATAAGAGGTGAGAAAAATGTTAAAATAACTCGCACGTTTGCTTTCTTTGCTGTATCAAAAATGTATGTATAACTATGAATCATCTATGACTACGCAAAACGCACTTCAAAATATTTTCAGTTAAAAATTTATTTTCATTGGAGCACTACATGCAAAATTTGCAATATTTGGGGCACATGTTGCGCAATGACAGATACCAGCTGCATCTACTAATATTGATGGGCAAAATACAGGGAAAACGGCGCTCTGGAAGGCGGAAGAAATCATGGCTGCGGAACATTAGGGAGTGGACCGGAATCAGCAGTGCAGAGCAACTATTCCAGATGACTCAAGACAGAGAGAAGTTTTCAGAGCTAACAGCCAACCTCCAGTAATGGAGTGGCACTTTCAGAAGAGAAGAAGATGCAAAATTTAAAGCCAATCTGCACAATGGAATCCTTGCAAAAGCTTGCAAATTGTAAACAGTGCATTCTAATCAATATAGTTTGCCGAAAGTGCAAAAAAAGTAACTCGAAAAAAGTTCTTACCAAGGTATGTTAGGCACGCGTTGCAATCATCTCACAATTTATTTTTAATTTAAAATAAAGTGCTATAAACTGTGCCCTGAACTTTAAAATGAACAAAAAGTCGGCGGCAGGTGACTTATAAGCTGCGTAGACTAACAAAGCGTTTATATCGCGTCGTTAAAGCTTATTGGAAATCTTGTAGATAGCTGGTACATTGACATGGCTAATGAGTTGAGTACTGCATAACAGAAAAAAAACGAAACCTGATCGTGAAGTTAGGGTGAGTTTACAGGGCATTTATGGCATATAAAACAGCAGATAGAAAATATTGGCACAGGACGGCTATCGGGGCCGTAATGTTCTAAATTATTTTTATTTTTTTCAAAATTTACAATTTTATTTTGCAATTGTTACAATTTTTCACTTTTTGTACAGTGCTGGCTACGGTGCCTGGGACAAGAGCGTAGCATGATTGTGGGCGTATAGGTGGAAAAGGGAAACAAAATTGTGATGGATAGCTATCCGAATCGCCTATAACATGATTCCTAAGATTATCGCCCATTCCCTCGATGGGCTTTTACCATAAGCGGGAAGAGAAGCAACTGGTACATTTTATGTTTTTTCTTTGCTCCCAGACCAGCATGGAAGAAAACGGTTAAGAATAATTCCAATCTAACTGACCCCTCGACAGCATGGCCGCTCCCTAAGAAACAAATGTCATAAATCCTCGCTCCGATACATTGTAGCTTTACTGGCACCGCCTCATATGCTCCAATAATGTTCCCGCGAAGTAATTACTAACCTCCCATTAAACATATATCGCTTTCGTCCCAGAGTTAATACCACACAGAGGCAAAGTTCGGTTTAGTATTTTTTTTTCTCATAAGAACAACACGGTTCATTTAGATGAGACACAAAAAAAATATATAATCTTGCTGCCTGAGGTTACCCACTGGACACAAGCCAGCGTAAACCGGTTTAGGCCATGGGCCCCTAGTAATTGAACAAGATACCACACCATTGCACCTTGCACCCATTTCACTGCGGATGTTTGTCTCTGTGTGATATATGAAATAAAATCTTGCTGTCTGAGATTACCCACTGGATAGAGCCAGCTTAAACCGGTTTAGGCCATGGGCCCCTAGTAATTGAACAAGGGACCACACCATTGCACCTTGCACCCATTTCACTGCGGATGTTTGTCTCTGTGTGATATATAAAATAAAATCTTGCTGTCTGAGATTACCCACTGGATAGAGCCAGCTTAAACCGGTTTAGGCCATGGGCCCCTAGTAATTGAGCAAGGGACCACACCATTGCACCCATTTCACTGCGGATGTTTTTCTGTATGATATTTACACTATGCTTGGGTTCCTGAAAACTATGAGAAAATAAGCTATCAACGTTTTAATTGTGTTTCATATTTTATAGTTTTGGCGTACCTATTGGTGTTAGATATATCTCAATACGTCGGGGTGCCATCAAGTATATTAACCTTGATTCTAAATTAAAGACCTCCGAACAAGTTGACCTTTTTATGATAGGGGGCAAACGAGCATGCGGATCACCTGATGGAGAGCAATCACCGTCGCGCCACCCATAGACATTCATAACAAAGTTAAGAGTGTGTTGCCAGTTCTGAGAGCATGGCAATTATTATGGAGACACCGTTTCAAAGACCAGAATTAGGGCCTGTTTAAGATAAGATAAGATAACGTTTATTGCCAATAAAAATAAGAAATGAGAGAAATACAGACTAACCTTAAGAATTAACATTAGGTACATTGTTTTGTTAACAGAAAAAAACTTGTACACATGGCATGAGGTTTCACCACTCTATGTAAAGTTCCAGTTATGTAAAGAGTCAGTTATGTATGATGACGTCTCCGTCTGTTTTGTAGTAATAAATAGAGACGGAATCATAGATAACTGTCACTTAGGATAACTGGAACTTAACAGAGAGTTGTGAAACAGGCCCTTATAGGGTTGATTTTTTTTCACTTCTTAAAGGACCGCAGACATGTACTTGGTATTAAGTATACCTCTACGTGTTTCTTCCATGCTGGTCTGGGAGTAAAGAAAAAACATAGAATGTATCAGTTGCTTGTCTTCCTGCGCAGATGGTAAAAGCCCATCGAGGGAATGGGCGAAATTCTTAGGAATCATGTTATAGGCGATGCGGCTAGCAACCCATCGCTATTTTGATTCCCTTTTCCACCTATACGCCCACAATCATACTAAACGTGGCGTTATGGTTTTGTTACCTTAGGCTCTGTCCACCCCGTAAGGGATAAAGACGTGATGTATGTATGTATGTATCTACATGTTTCAGAGAAAACTGAGAAAAGGGTCTTAAGTAAGTAAGTAAATGCTTTATTGTACAAATACAAAGAAACAGGTACAAATCACAAAAAAATAAAAAAACATTAATATATGCACAGAGGCGAACTTATCCCTATAAGGAATCTCTACCAGTTAACCTTTGAGTATTGAGTTGCATTAAACGAAGGACCGACAAAGTGTGAGTTTAAAATTCTAGATAGTGACAGCCACATAAGAGCGTACACATCTAAATACAATAAACAAATCATAAAATAAACTACTAAATAACAGACACACGGACACACGAATAAACAGACGGACGGAAGGGCCACACAGTAATCCTTTAAGGGTCCCTTTTTCCCCTTTAACGTAGGGAACCCTAAAACAAACATTACACAACGCCGATTTGTATGTCCAAATCATTTCTCACGCGACCCTAATGATTCCAAGTCATTAGAATATATCATGCGACATCAAGACGGCCGGAGGCTGTCATTTAATCATGGCTACAGTCATTGCGAGTGCGCGGGTCAGAGTTCGACTCCCGTGTGAATGTGATGACATGATACCGTGTTCTACGTTGTCATGGCAACGGGACTTTGCGAAGGGTCAATGATCTGTCATTGGCTGGTCATAGTGGTCAAAGGTTTTATGCCCAGACAACTACGTAGAAATTGTACTTTTCACTTCAAATTTCATCTATACTAATATTATAAAGATGAAAAATTTGATTGTTTGTTTGTTTGTTTGCATTGAATAGGCTCCGAAACTATTGGACCGATTTCAAAAATTCTTTTGCCGTTAGAAAGCTACATTATGTATGACTGAGTGACATAGGCTACTTTTTACCGCGGGAAAATACCTTTTCCTACGGGAAAATTAATTTATCGCGGGCGAAGCTGCGGACGGAAGGCTAGTTTAATTACAAGATAACTAGCTTCTGCCCGCGACTTCGTCTGCGTAGAATTATACATATAAACGTTCCTCTTGAATCACTCTATCTATAAAAAAAACTATTCAAAATCCGTTGCGTAGTTTTAAAGATCTAAGCATACATAGGGACGGACAGACAGCGGAAAGCGACTTTGTTTTATACTATGTAGTGATGTTTATCTGTTTGTTTTATAACGTAACATACATACACAAATCAAGTCTTTATCCCTTGCGGGGTAGACAGAGCCAAAGGTAACAGGTACCTACAGGCCGCATTTAGCAAGATTGTGGGCCTATAGGTGGAAAATGGAATCAAAACAGTGATGCGTGGCTAGCCTCGTCGCTTATAACATGAGTGCTATTATTTTTGCCCATTCCCTCAATGTGCTTTTACCATCTGCGCGGGTAGAAAAGCAACTGGTACATTCTATATTTTTTCTTTGCTTCCTGACCAGCATGGAACTATAACGTAAAGTAATGTAATTTAATTGAGTACTTCCCCATAAACATCCGCAAAACTAGAGGATTGTAGATACATTGCCAGCCTAGTGAGCTAATATGGAATACTCGAAGAATTTTTCGAAAAAAATAATTAATTGTCTTTATTATGATATTCATTTGACATATTATATTCGATAACTTTAATTTAGCTATAAGTACTAATATTTGTATGCCACCAAAGGCTGAGCGGCTGTATCTAACATAAATAATAAGACCTTGACATAATGTAACCCGTTCAATGCAAATAAATTATTTCATTTCATTTCATTTCATTTCATTTCATCTCGTACATTCATGTGCCTGTAATTTTACAGCACTGCTGCTTGGTGGCAGGACTAGCGAGTAAGACGGAGGAAGCGATCCGGACGACCTTGTCACACCGAGGTCCTATCACCCCCAAAAAATATTTTGTAAAGAACTAACTTTTCTAAACCGTCTGACCACCCCATTCGAGCAATAAAGTCGTGAGTATTTCCAATTCCAATAACTCCTAATGTCTTCATACATTGTTATTGTTACATTGCAACAAAAAACTGTCGCACTTTTTATTATACAAAAGGCCATTCTCACCACCTCGCTAACCAATAGTTAAGTAAAAAACTCACTACAGGAAAGACGATCCGTCCACTGCTTGCATTAGCATTAAAACGGTCACACAATTACACCCTGATTAGTGTGTCGCCGACCGGGTGAATTCATTAGTTCAGCTCACCTGATTTTATTTAATTAATGTATGTTTACCGGCCGGTGTTGCGTGGCTGAGCGGTGTTTAATTATCGTTGAAGAAGGTTTATTGTTTTATGGCTTGCTTTAAAGGTCAAGCGGTTTTTTATCGGGGTTATTTCGACAATGTGACAATACAATATGTCACGAACGTTTCGAGCTATGAAAGTAATTGTAATTGTAAAACATTTTGCATACTGCTCAATATGATACTAAGTCAATTGGTGGTAACTCTCGCATGACTTAAAATGAGCATACGATAACTAATTTAAACTAAGTCGACATTACAGCAAAGCGTCAGACTTCACTGTACTTTTCTAAAGTAAGAAAGAAAATATTTTATTTTGGTGCCAATATATAGCCCCACCTAGACATAGAAATTCTAGAAAAATGTTATTTAGTCAAATTTTGCGCAAATTCACCGAATCTCAATCCTTTATTTACCCTGTATCCACTCCGACATCGTATTTCCCCTACCATGTCCAGTTGTGTGTTCGAATAGATTTAATTTATTTGCTCTGTTGTGTCGTAAAGTAGTATTAATTTCTTAACTGTCGTTTAGGCATTGCTATATCACTGGGCGCAAGGAGCCAGTAAACGAGCAGTGAAATGTCTCGGGCAACGGAGCGTCCCTTTGGGAACCGCAGTGTCGCAGACACTTTATGTTAATCACGCTATTGTCGTATAAATTCCGTGAATCTATATATTTAACAGCATACAATATAAATTTCTAAACGACGCTAAAAATTGGAACACATAGAAAAATCCGAAAAGTAAAGCTATGGCCGGGAATCGAACCCGGATTCTCGTCATTCCGTGACGCGTGCCCCTACACCACCCGTAGCAGGTGAATAAGCCTTCGAATTTTTCTATCTGTTACTAGCTGTCACGTGACCTTGTTACTATGCGATTTTTTGTCGCCAAGCGTCACCTGTTTGAATGATGTGTCTGTACGACACAATTACAAACTCCCGTGGAACATCTGTTGCTCACCAGAGACATACAATGTCTCTAACACTTATTTTAGAGCTGATCTAAATCTAATTTCTAAAGCGTAGCTATAAAATGAAAGATCACAAAATCAAAATTTTGCCGACTCCAAAAGTTCTTCCATCCTGATCTGGTTGCTTTTCTTCTCGCGTAGATGGCAAAAGCCCATCGATAGAATGAGCGAAAATCTTAAGAATCATGTTATAGGCGATGAGGTTTGCAACCCATCACTATTTTGAATCACTTTTCCACCTATATGCCCATAATCATGCTAAAAGTGACGGTTAAGCTCTGTCTCTCCCGTAAGGACTAAAGACGTGATTAATGTATATAATAAAAGAATAGTTCGTCATCATCTTCAGCGTATATTTAGGCTCAGAATGAGATGCCTGGGGCTAAAGTTCCAAAAGTGATTTGGGAACTTCATACACATATTAAAGTTTTCCCTCACTATCTTCTCTTTCGCTGAAAAGCTCATAGAATATTTCAAAAGTTTTATGTGTCTATTGCCTGAATGTAATCCCAAAAACCGTAAAGCGGGGTGACTTTAGAAAATAGTTTTATTGACGAAATCATTATTTTTTTTATTTGCGTTTTCTGCTATCAATCGATGTCTTCATCGATTGCCTTTGCGTCTACATGCCAAACATTCACGGCTAATGGACAATATCATACATACACATACACAAATCACGTCTTTATCCCTTACGGGGTAGACAGAGCCTAAGGTAACAAGACCTACAGGCCACGTTTAGCAAGACACTGAGGGCGTAGAGGTGGAAAGTGGAATCAAAATAGTGATGGGCTGCTAGCCGCATCGCCTATAACATGATTCCTATGATTTTCGCCTATTCCCTCAATGAGTTTTTACCATTTGCGCTGGAAGAGAAGCAAATGGTACATTCTATGTTTTTTTCTTTGCTCCTAGACCAGTATTGAAGTAATGGACAATATCGATTTAAATCAAATTTAAAGCGATCAAAGGAGCCCCAAAATTATCAAAGTCACCCCGGTTAACGGTACCAAACTTTCCAAACACATGTCAGTCCACAAATTCAGACCTCTAGGCGAAACTCAAAACCAGTAAATATCACTTTTAATAACAGATATTTTTCTAACGCTACCCAATATACGGTTTACCTAGAGGCACAATTTTTCTCCATAAATCGTTCTTCCGTAATATTTCGCGGTCGTGATAAACACAGAGCGGGTATTATTTATGACATATTTGATCAGATAAGTCTACTGTCCACTTCTTTGAGTTAGTGAAGGAAAAAGTGGCAAATACAGTAGGCCAGAATAAGGGCGCACTTCTTTTAAAAAACAAAGTCGTTCTGTAGTTAAATTTCCCCATTCTTCGACAAACTTTATATTCCGAGGACTCAGAAAATAATGCTCCTGTCTATTTGTTTCTGCAACCTACTTAAATTAATTTTCTGTATCGTGGTTGTCGTCTAGTAAATACGTCTTAAGTGATTGAACCGCCTATTTATAGTCCGCCCTTCCTTTGTATTATTTTTATAAAGTCGCTGTACTGGTTTTTGGTGTTCAATTAGGAATATTTGTATTGTATTGTATTGTTGCCGATTGGGATAACTACTAGCATCCTCCAGCAAGTGATTGGGTTAGTTCAAACTGAATACCGCTTTAAATTTACGTCAGAATTTTTCGATTGCACTTAACAAATGTTTTCATACATTTTTCGGTGTAAAAAGTATACGGCGTCGAGACAATTTTTAATCGAAAATTAGTTTAGCTATACAAATAATATCTCTCTCTCTCTTAAAATACTTCTCAATGAATGACCGTGTGTTCAGATAACCTTTACTGGATCTACTGGCAATGTGTTCGCTGCACTCCGCTTTGGGGGCTAAATTGGTGGCGTAAATCAAAAGAGGAAAGTCCCAGATAGCGGTTGATGAGACCAACTAAACAGATCGGGTGTTAATAACCTCTGTGGCAACTAAGACTATTGTGGTATCAGGAGTTTTTAAATTTGACAATTTTGCTGATAAAAGTCGCATACTGTCTTTTTTAACCCTCAACGCAAAAAGAGGGTAGCTTAAGTTTGACGTCAATGTTGTGTGTGTATCTGTGCCATCATAGCGCTCAAACGGATGGACCGATTTCGATGCGGTTTTCTCATTCGAAAGCCGGTCTCTTTGTGGTAGTTCTTAGCCATGTTTTGTAGAAATCTTTCCAGCAATTCGATGAGTATCAAATACAAGAGTTATTAATTATTTGAAATTTGTAATTTACTTAATGTTCGTTACAAGCTAATATTAATGTAATGTATTGGGATGTAATTCTCTAAGAGAAACTCGCGTGCGAAGTAATCGCTACTTAAAGATCCAACATAACTTGACCCGTGCTCTCGTAGTTATAACACGGAGTCACGTGTCTCAACTGTGTGTGTGCTCAACTAGTCGACACACAACCAACAACATGAGTCTTCTGACTCCTTATAACTTCTATCGGAAAACGGATCAAGCTTTAGTTGCCTCTGCCGCTTTTAGAGAAGTAATTTTAAGCGTCTACTTAGACAACTCTCCAAACAGACAAATCGTAGAACATCTAATTAATTTTCATTTCTAGATCGCAACAAAACAGTATACCAATCCTCAATTAGTTATATCATCGAACTAGACAACAAAACAATGCATTTGAAAACAAAACCCTATAGTCTGAACAATAAGGCCATGGCGAGACACCCTCACAAAGACAACAGTAATGAGGCTGTCAATAATGCTTAGAGCTCGACACTCCCGTAATGCCTTTTGACGTGCTGATACTTCGCGCTATGCGGGTAGGTTTTGATGTATTTATAAAACACTACAGACAAAAGACTGTATTAAAATCTTAATCGTAAAATATACGCGAGAAGATGTACTATTTTACACATTCAATTCGATACATCTCTAGTATAGACTAATATAATTTATGGCTCGGGGACCTTATGCATCCCTTATATGAATGTATTTAATTTAAGTTGAATTTAAGTGTTGTAGTAGCTTAATGTATTTTATTTTGAAAAAATGACTTTCTGCCTAATTTTTGCGGCGCATTCCTCTTGGCAATGACGGTATTTCCAAATGCGCTGGTAGTTTCAAAAAAGACATGTAAAAGAGCCCTTGGCGGATTGCAAAAATAAATTTTGAATATTGAATCTGATATGTCACTTTGACATTTACCTCTCACAGATAAGGACAACGATTGCTAAGTTAGCAGAAGCCTATAGAGCGTTTATGAATAAGGGATCTAGGCTTTTGTTTACTGTTACGTGCAACAGTTAAGTTTACAGCTTGTAGATGAGTACCCGGCTTTAGCATTAGCATCATACTAAAGTATACGCCAAATTCGTGTTTAATAGATATAATCCCACCTATCATGGTAGATGTCAAAGGTCACATAGGGTCAGGTACAACCGTTGCGTGACGCCATGCTCGTTAGAGGGCTCATGAGTAATGACCTCTTGGTGACCATATATTAGCTCTAATGAAACATGCTGTTCCATATGTATGTGTGGATATAATGAGAGTATTTTTATTAATAATAATTATTCAATTTCAAAACAACACTGACAATTAGAACACAGAAAAAACCCGATCCCTGGTCCGGATCGGGTCACGGAATGACGAGTATCCGGGCTCGATGCCCGGCCATAGTTTTACTTTTCGGATATTTCTTTGTTCTAATTGTCAGTGTTGTTTAGAAATTTATTTTCTAATAGTAAACCGTAAAAGTAAACAAGAAGAAGTAAAATTATTTATTAATTTGTTTGATGACAAATTTGCATGGAAAGCGAGCCGTTATTTTTGCTCGTCAGTATAATGGTGTGCCTCCCACTCCGCATTGGATCTGTAAGGGAGTTCATTCTCGAAAGCCTGCAAGCTCTGCAGAGAAAATGAATATTCATTGTTGATGTCAACTACCTGAACGTTTTCATGAGAAAAAATAAACAATGGTGATTTCATTCAATGCCTATACTTTAGTCATTTTATTGTCTCTATATAACACTTAAAAGTACTTTCGATGTTAAGAACTAGTGCCTAGTTACTAGGCCATAACCTTACCATTTGCAGGTAAGAATCAAAGAACTTGTTGGAGTGTGAACGCAACCTCTTTAGAGTTAAGCGAACTGTTTTATAATTATGTTTATGACACCTTTGTCACTGTCAACACTTGTCTTCTTACGTTAAAAGCCTTCGTACCGAACACCACTCTTTCTATTTTCCCTATTGGGACCGTGCGCGACGACAGCGCCACGTGATAGGCGGCCATTATGGACAATATTGTCACCGCTGTCAAACAAGAAGTAAGTAAATATTGTGAAAAATATTAATGAAATCTTGTGTTATTTTACTATATTACACAATTTTGGACAATGGTAGTCAGTAACATTATTGCCAATAATATTAAAATTGTTGTTTTCGGTGAAATTTTAGAGGTTAGGTAACTTACTTTTTTTTTTCTTACGGCAAATATCCACTTATTTCTTTGGTCTTGTTTCCACCATGGTCTTGGAAATTGGTAAAATTTACAGTCGCTATTCTTCTTGCTGTTATTACAATTCACAACAACACATCTTACCAGGACCATATTTTTATCTCAAAAACGATTAGAAAATGTTTACTGGAATATGGATTTGACAGCTCAAGTCAGCGACAAAAATGACAATTTTAGCCGTAGCGAGCGCTGTGATCGTTTAGGCTACCCCCTCCACCCGCTTTGCACTCTGCCAATACACACGTTTTAGTTCCACTTAAATTCATCAAAACTCTTATTGCATGAAGATTTTACGTCTCATTATGAAATGATAGGCGGCTGGGTGTCCCATCCGAAAATCTCAACTGACTTTCCAACAATTTCCGCTTATGTACTCTATTTTTGAAGCAACCTAAGTACCTAGTAAAACTCATCATTGGCATTCCTGAGTCACAAGAAAATGTTTAATAATCACTCATTAACGGCTGACAGTGACATAAGTCATATAGTCAAAACATCCGAACCTATAGGAGCGTCCACGAAGGAACAATACAGTTAATTCCATCCAATGATTGATTGCCTCACCCATTCCGAACTTGACGCATCCAACACAGACATTTTGACAGTACTGATTGGACGATTTATTCGTCAACACAATAGTGATATTAGACTTCATAAAACTAATTCAGAATAACGTCACAGATAATGTGAGGTGTAAATGTAA
Organism: Pandemis corylana; assembly: GCA_949127965.1. NCBI lineage: Eukaryota > Metazoa > Arthropoda > Insecta > Lepidoptera > Tortricidae > Pandemis > Pandemis corylana. Next base: position 4,695,495 of record OX421866.1, on the reverse strand, counting down.
CGTTTGAATGGACATGATAATATTTACTAGATTGCCGATTTACATAACAATCGGTGAAGGTGAGGTTAGGATAAGTGGTCCGTGGACATTTGTAATAGAGATGAAATATGTCCAACCGTTTACGGCTCCCCTTTATCAAGATCAAATACTGTCAAGCGAAGTATCCTGTGATTCGATTAACAAAGTGACACGTATCACAACATTTATTTATTTCGTAGAATTTAAATGCCATAAGAACAGTAATTTACGGATAGGATTGCACAATAAATTTATAGCACTTCATACTAAATTGAGAGGTTACTCTTAGTTAAATCAAAACCTAATTATGAGCTTTAGGCATGCATATAAACTTTAGCAAGTATTGGCTGATTAAAGCAGTATGGGTGAAAAACTTAAGTACGTTCCAAATTAGAAAAAATTAGTTTAGTCCCATGTCAGTTCTTTACATCACTAGTTTTTTCACCTATAACCTGTCTTTGCAATTAAAACCCATAGCTATACATGCTAGCTTATAGCTACACGTAACCAGTGGTGCCATAAAAACTAGCAACACTTCCCATCAAATAAATAACATAAACCAATTTGATCGTACCTGCGTGCCCGGTTAACCGTATATCGCTCTCGCAGAAGTCGCAAATAACACTAATGCTCGTAAACTAGATCCCGCATTAACCATAACGAATAAAGGCACTAAAAGCACGTCTCGGTCCCTCGGGGCAGTTTCGGCTGTCAATGCCAAAATTTAAGTCCGCCACTCCCATGCACTCCAGAAGGGTCGACCTCTTTGCCCTTTGTCTCAATTATTGCCTGCCCTTACGTTCGTGTTGCTTTCTGCTAACACAGTGTAATTTTTAAGCGTGTACGCTGGACATTTTTTCAATGATATTATTGGATAAAAAAAAATGATTTATTGTACAATCAACAACACAAGGAAGTTACAGTACTTAGGGACTATCAAAATGTACCGAGAAGTCACATGAAGTGTCGAAAATTCCGACCCCCAAACTAGGTAAAAACCTGTGTCTTGGGGGATAAAAAACTCATGCTAAGCGTGGCTTTTAGGTTTTGTTACCTTGGTCTGTCTACCCCGTAAGGGATAAAGACGTGATTTATGTTATGTTATAAAAACCATAGTGAAGCCATGCCTCCTCATTTTGAAATCCTTTTGTATAGTTTTAAGTATTTTACAAGTACTCAATCTATTTTGCTTAAATTGCAGCTATCTTTGCACACCATGAAGCTATAAGTATGTGTGTTTCATCCATGAGGATGGATGTGTTTTTCCTTTTCAACTATGCATTTTTCTAAGACTTTTCACTACATACTATTGTCTTTACAGTGCCATTTAATATTAAAAGTAGAACTAAATTGAATTTTACCTACTGTTTTTCTTCAAACTGCTCCTGCACCATTGCTTCTATACTGGTCTTCGAGCAAAAAAATAACATACAATGTACCAGTTGTTTCTCTTCCCGCGCAGATGGTAAGAGCCCATCGAGGAAATGGGCTAAAATCTTAGGAATCATGTTATAGGCGATGCGGCTACCAACCCATCACTATTTTGATTCTTTTTTCCATCATGCTCAACGGGGCCTTTAGGCCTTCTTACCTTAGGCTCTGTCTACCACGTAATGTATGTTCCTGCACCAGTGAAATCATGAATATCAAAAGTAATGTATATTTAACAGTTAGAAAGCTGGTCAAATGATTTGATTTATACGTTTCGTCTCCTACTGGCTCAATAGAAGCTAATACACCCAATCAGACAATGTGTTGTGTACAAAATATTCTGTTCTAATCTCGTTAAAGGAATGTACGATGCCATCTATCTTGCTATAACGACAATGTCTTGATGTATTTTATCACATTTAGCCTTAGTTGAAATATTTACTACCACCAACCAGGAATCATTGCCCTCTAGCTCACATACATCTGCTTCATCATCTTTAATAGTTGGAGGTCTTGGTGTTCTGGTTAGTTGCGTGCCGTGACCGTAGTGTTAACGTTCTTATTTGTCATCTGTCAATTTGCCTTCTATTTTGGTTGGGGTATGAAAGCTTTCGTTTATGGCTACGGGTGTCGTTTGTGTTTTGTCATCATTATTTTTGGCTTTTTATGATGTTTATTGACAGCTTGAGTCATTTAAATGCGGCTTGTTTTTAGAGTTTAATAATAGAGCTCGTTTTAATACAATGGCTGTATTTGGTGCGGTTTGAAAGGCAAGAGGAAACCGTTACACAATTTTTCAAAGAAATTCTTCGTTAATCCTCAACGACGACCACTCTGTCATAAATGTTGGCGACTCAGAAGAAGTACCATTACCTAGTATCTACATTAATGAGTTGACATTGAAATTTTCTTATACCTAATTTGCAACTTCGACAAATGTTTTCTTTAAGAAAATACATACATAGCTATTGAGCTAGTAATATTCCGAAATGATACAATATTCAAGTCAAACTACGTAAATATCCGGTGGCTAAGTTTTAAAAACCCCACTCGAAAGTATGTGCTTCCATGCTGGTCTAAAGTAAAGAAAAAACATAGAATTTACCAGTTGCTTCTCTTCCCGCGCAGATGGTAAAAGCCCATCGAGGGAATGGGCATAGGAATCATGTTATAGGCGATGCGGCTAGCAACTCATCACTATTTTGATTCCCCTTTCCACCTATACCCCCACAATCATGCTAAACGTGGCCTTTAGGTATTGTTATTTTAAGCTCTGTCTACCCCGCAAGGGATAATGATGTCATTTATGTGTGTGTATGTGAAAGTATGTAGTAACAAATTATGCTAAGCTTGAAATACAAGTAGAGCAGTAGAAAACAAAAGCTGTGAATTATTGTGTCAACCAGTCGATAACGTCATTCAAGCAGTATTTTTGGAAAAAAAATTACGACTTTTATCTGGTACTAGCTTATGCCCGCGACTTCGTCCGCGTAGATAAATCCCGTTTTTTCCTTATCCCGTGGGAATTTCCAAAAATCCTGAAATTCGTTTCTTAGTTTTGTAATCACCTACTTTTGTATCAAATTTGAAGAGTCTAGTTATTATAGTTACTGAGAGAGCGTCACTCGGAATCGAATATATAATTCCCGTTTTTTCCTTATCCCGTGGGAATTTCCAAAAATCCTTCCTTAGTGGATGCCTACATTGTATAAGGTATCTATGTGCAAAATTTCAAGTCTCTAAGTCCAGTGTTTTGGGCTGTGCTATCCCGCGGGAACTATGCAATTTTCCGGGATAAAAACTATCCTATGTCCTTTCCCGGGACTCAAACTATCTGTATACCAAATTTCAACTAAATCGGCCCAGCGGTTTAAGCGTGAAAAGGTAACAGACAGACAGACAGACAGAGTTACTTTCGCATTTATAATATTAGTAAGGATAGTAAGGATAAGGATAAGGATTATGTGGTATTTGCAACTTTATTTGAAAAAAGGATGCCCTGCACACAAATTTTCTTTGGCTACGGATGTAAGCCTATACTTAAAAATATAAACACCAGTGAAAGCCCAATCTTAAATGATTAAGAATAACCCAGAATCCGTATCAAGCCTAATCTCAGAGTTTACGCCCTATTAATAAACGCGTAATAGCATGTTTTAGTTTTTATATGCGCGCACGCAGACCCTTCCCATCTTAGTTTTAAAGTTTATTCTTATAAAATGAACTCGTATTTGGTAGTTCAAGAACGCACGAGATTTACTAAAAGGTGGAGTAGAAGGATGCTTTAGAACATTATGTTTAATTAACAGAGACTCGTCAAGTAGACACTGGCCGAAAATAACAGACTGCTGTAAACGGTTTAAAAAGTTAAACTTTTTGGCTGCAAACACTGGCCATTAAGATTTAAATGCCATCGATACTCTTTGTTTTTTAAATTGTTGCGGAGGTTTGGCAGATTAAAACGCCATTTCGGGGATAATTGTGCAACAAGTATTATAAGAATATAATAAACATTAACTAGCTTTTTGTAACTTAACTCCTGTATTGGTGTTTATTTTATAAAATAAACTGTTATTTTTTATTGTTTATTAATTAAAAATCACCTCTTTAATCATTTGTCCAAAGACCCAGAGACATTCTTTAAAAATTGATCATAAAAAAAGCAAAAAACTCTTTAATTTCGAATCGTCGTCTAAAGAGCCGAAATGATTACCTGGGACGGAACCCATAATCCCCCATAATTATACCTATGGGGTGATTGATAGCTCGACGCACTATGCCAATGGGTCTAATCAGTTTTTGTACCGGGATTAAAGGAAACTCGACAATGGACCGGGAGTGGCGGGGAAAATGTAACGTTATTTATTTAATTAAAAAACGTGAGTTGTGTGTTGATTTTTGTGGTGTAAATATTTTTTACGCTTTAAGCCATGGCCTCATGGCACTATATACCTTTGACCCAAAGATAATTTAAAAAAAATAACTAAAAAAAACTCTTTAATACTGGACGAGGGTTAAAATTCACTCGCAAAATTTGATCACAGAGAACGGGACAGGAGAAACTAAATACCTACATAAAACAAGTTTGTATTAAAAAAAGTTCCGCGAATCGCTGCATACACACATAAATCACGTTTATCCCTTACGGGGTAGACAGAGCCTAAGGTAACAAGACTTTAAGGCCACGTATAGCATGATTGTGGGCATATGGAAAGGGGAATCAAAATAGTGATGGGTTGCTAGCGGCATCGCCTATTACCATGATTCCTATTTTCTCCATTCTCTCGATGGGCATTTAACATCTGCGCGGGAAGAGAAGCAACTGGTGCATTCTATGTTTTTCCTTTGCTCCCAGACCAGCATGGAATCGCTACACGGTATGGAAAATCTGCGCCTTGCTATGTGCATACAGTCGCACGTAACGTGTGATGCACATTTGGTTTGATAGTGTTTTTGCAGCAAAGCTAACTACTACGATTACTACGTCGATCGTTTTAGGCGAGATCGAGCTCAAACTCATGCCTATTATTGTAATAATAAATTCTGCATTGATGATTATTGTACTATCTCGCTATTATAAAAGTTCGTTAAATTTATGCCAATTCAACACCAATTACCCTTGCCACTGACATTTATCAGGGGGCACAGTAGTGCCCTCGCCAAGTCGAACACGTCCGTGGCATCCTTTTCTCAAAGCTACTTGACACGGCCCTTTTGACCCATTGTAAATTCAACGTGGACCAAATAGTGATAGGATTTGCTAATGCAGGTTCCTAGCTGTTAATGAGTAAAGAGGTATGTCTTTACTGCTTCTTCATCAGTTTCCACAAAATTGCTATCGAGGGTAGATGATTTTTTACGTGCAACCTAATCACAGCGTACCCTAACTGCATTCGGATGGGTTTTACCTGTAAAGTAATCGACCCGGACTCCTCCCTGGCTGCCGGTTCAACCCCCTCAATAAATAAGATTATTAGAAACGCCTATTTTGCTAGAAATAACCAAAAACCATGTAATTACATTAAATTGCTACCATTTTCTTACAGGTTAAGTGATCAAAATGATTTGGGCTTTTCGGGACCCCACTGTGAACTAAGTGACTACACTCAGTTATACATCGAATGTATTTGTGTCTTGTATCGTATGTACCTACCTACCTACCTAGAATTACTTTTTGTGCAACTGACCAATATTGAAAGACCCATGTTTTCTATTGTGCCCAAAATATTAAAAGTCGAGAGAATTAGCAACCTTTGATAAGGACCGGATATTATATATAGCCTACGAGAACTACGAGAAGTCTAGTGATTCGTGAAACTACTTCCGTTTCTGAGGGAAGTCTCAAGTCTTGGATTTTTCCATGTATGAAAAATACGAATGTTTTTTCTCGAGTTTTGGATGTTCGAAAATTTAGCCGTTGCCTACTTAATACCCATAGTACAAGCTTTACTTGGTTTGGGACTACTTAGGACAATAATTGGTGTCAATTTATCTCGTTTTTTTACTACCTACATTTACATAATTTTTTTGCAAACAAATGATTGTGAGCATATCGTTTGCTTGCGTAGACAAAAAGATTAAAAAAAAACAACAACAAAGCATCAAGCTAATCTCTTGTAAACAAGCGCCCTGAGCCACGTTAAAATATTTCAAATTTTTATAAGAATTAGTCTTTTTGTAAAAAATAATCGTTTTGATTCTTGTAAAAGGTAAGGGCGTAATTACGGTCGCAATGCGGTTACAGGGGGACAATTAGATTTTGACGGGTGGTGATAAATGGATGTCTCGTAAGTTGAAGGTGTGGAGTCGCCATGATGGTGTCAAAATTTGGTTACACTCTACAGTAAGTAAACGAAAACTATAACCATAAAAAGCATTCTAGAGAATTCATCTTTTATTTTCAAGTGCTTGATCGGGTCCTCGATATGATACTATCACAATATGTTATCTAAATTTGACACATTATTTTTACCTAATAATTTGATTAGGTACATTGTACAATATCAAACTTAAATGACAAAGACGGTTATATCTTTACGTACTTTGTTCTTGGAATTTATAGGTCATATTAGAACAAATTGTCAGGACAGCGTGATTTAAAGAATAAGTCTTTCAACGTTTTTAATTCTGAAGTGCAGGATCAGAAATATTCCTTGCCGTAAAACTTTTTATAGTAATTGTCGACTCTAAAGTTTTCGCTAACCACTGTAATTTAACAACAATGCGTCCCATTATTAAAACGATCGTTTTCCTAACCGCGAATTATCAAATTTCACTAGCCTAGCATTACCACAAAGTCCAAATGTCTCGGGGTGCGTTACCAAACCAGCGCCATTAGACCCCTCAAGATGAACATCAATTAGAAAACCTTTGAGGTTTGATAGGTCCCATAAAGATGGTGTGCCAAGTTAAAAGATTAAGAGAAAATTGCAAGAGATTACGTCCTGATGCTAGTTATCCGGGATTTCATAATTACAAGTCTCGCAACTTTCAAATGTTCCTGATTTGATACAGTTTCTCAGATGTCTGCTGGCCAGTGATTTACTTATCACAACCCCCCAATTTGACCATTTTTAAAAGGTTTTATTTATAGCCCACTCAAGCAATTAAAGTAGCAGAAATGAAATGACGAATTAACAAAACGATGAGTTTCAAATTTTGTGCAATTTAAAAATTACTTTTACGTTTGTTCTGTGGCCAATTTTAATTATTAAAATTTATTGACCGATATAAAACTGAACGCAAAGCGTTTTACAGAGACATTATCCCAATAATAATAATTGATATAATTATTTCAAGCAACAATCAATTTATTTTACAAAAACAAACCTAACGACAAAGTGACACATTCAAGGAACTCATTTTTAATGATCACAAACACGGATCTCATAGTCTCAGTCAGACATCCTCCTAAATCAAGTACAACGTAATTAATCATTAATAAAGTGGTATAGAAGAAATAAACACTTTAATTAGATAGGAAACGTACTCTGTACTTGACATTTAGAAGACTCACGCTCACCCTTGCTAAAGCCATCCAAAGCTACTAATTACGCGGACTCATTAGATGGTTTAAGTACATTTTTTGTGATAAACTTAAGTGCATTGGGTAGGTTGTAAGGAAACGGAATATTGAGCGTCGTGACATGCCATGTGGCAATGTTGATAGAAACTTGATTGATACTTGTGACGAACTGCGTAATTTGCATATATTAAATTTTAATGTTGTTGCGGTGTACTTTTAGCTTTAGGTAATTCATTATGTAAAATTTTGTTGGTTTATTTTGAATATAAACATTGCTTTTACTGACACGAATTGTGTAACTTGAAATGTAGCGTTTTAAAGCTTTTTTGTAGGTCAGTTATTTCGGAATGTTTAGAAGATCTGAAGATTTTTTTATTGAAATTTATCAAGTTCTGTGTTAAGATGTCATCTTCTACAATTGGTTGCAATTCTATTTGTTTATTTTATTTCACAAAATTTTTACTGATTCCTTACAACCGATTTCTGGACAACTAGATGAGAAAGAAGAGTACGTATAACATTTAGTTGTATTGAAGAATAATATTAGAAATAACTTTTTTTTTTTTATGTGAATAGGAAGGCAAACGAGCAAGTGGGTCACCTGATGGTAAGTGATCACCACTGCCCATAGACACCCGCAACCCCGGGGGGATTGCAGATGCGTTGCCAACCTAGAGGATTAAGATGAAATGCCTCTTGTGCCCGTAATTTCCCCGGCTACACTACTACTACTACACTCACTGCTGCTAAATCTTGTCTCATTTTTGATATTTAACCGTTTAAAGTTTTGAATTTATCTTTTTATACTACTTCAATGTTTTTGTTTTGTTTTCTGGTGTTTGCCTCTGCATATTGGGACAAGTCGACTAGATGTAATTAAAATTGTTCATTTTATGACCAGTCTATCTAAACATCTATTAGCAACACTAAGACAGTTGCGTGCACTCTTTACTCTACGCTTTTTACAACAATGCCAAATTAAGCTTATAAATTACACCAGCCACTATAACGCTTCAATTCTCTGGCGCCTCATGAATTATTCCTTCAATTTCTTCATCCAAATCATATGTTACAATCCCAACAGGAAGGTGCCAGTAGTTTTTACTCGCAAGACATTTAATTACGGACGTCCAGATATGAATAATTCAAGTGCGCTGACGGCGGAACGGTCACAGAACGCGACCGCGCCGGCGCAGCGTTAGATTACGCTGCTCAGGAGGGAAAGAAGAAAATTAATGCAAGGGTTATAAAGAGAGGTGAAAGACTTCAGATAGGAAGCTTGTATGGTGTTAAATGGCTCTGTGTGCGTAGAGAAGCAAGGTTGTTTAATGTTTTAAGATGTAATCCGTTCTTGTTGGAAGTTGTGGAAGTTACATACATACATCACGTCTTTATCCCTTACGGGGTAGACAGAGCGGTTACAAGACCTAAAGGCGACGCTTAGCATGATTGTGGGCGTGTAGGTGGAAAGGGGAATGGAAACAGTGATGGCTTGCTAGCGGGAAGAGATGCAACTGGTACGTTCTATGTTTTTTTCTGTACCCCCAGACCAGCTTAGAAGAAAAAGTTTGTGGTAGGTAGACCAATGTTTAACAAAAAAATTGTATGTAAAAATGGAGATTCAACTTTTTCCAGCAAGGCCTTGGTGCCAAAAGTTTGGATAAAATCATAACATAAATCTTGTTTTAAACGATCTTATCCAATCCACAAGCTTTTGAACATAGCTACGAGTACATTCCCGACGCTACATTCCGTTAAAATTACCACGATACGACAAGATAACGATTAATTACAAGCCGAGTCAGCAAAGACAGGCAAATAATATCAATCCACGGTGATTCATAGGAAAAAAGTTACTCAAAGCGACCGGTGCCATTTGTCCCGGGGCGCCCATCACTCCGTAATTTGGGTCCGAGTCCATGGTCACATTTCGGAGCGAAAATTTTTGACATTCCGTCACCGCCCTCCGCGAGAGTGGTTGGATTCCATGGATCTTTAAATTAATGTTTTTAGAGAGATACGAAAGAAATGGCTAATGGAGTTTATCCACTAGAGGCAGCCTCGGCTCGATCGGCTGCCTCGCTTCGAGGCCGTGCACGTAGAGACGCTGCCTTAACGCTGCTTCAACGTCTTAGGCTGCGTCTCTACTTGCGCGGCCTCGAAGCGAGGCAGCCGGTCGACCCGAGGCTGCCTCTAGTGAATAAGCACCAAAAGATATTGTGATGTGATGGTTAACAAAATGTCTGGCCGCGTGCGCGTGTGTCAGTCTTCAATTAAGCATCTTCAACTTTAATGCCAGTTTTTCTGCCTCGAAATTCTGTTTTTTAGGGTTCCGTACCCAAAGGGTAAAAATGGAACCATATTACCAAGACTCCACGGTCTGTCTATCTGTCTGTCATCTATCACCAGGCTGTATCTCATGAGCCGTGATAGCTAGAAAATTTCACGGATGATGTATTTCTTTTCTATTGCCGCTGTAACAAATACTGAAAGCAGAATATTTTCATATCTACTTATCCATGTAAGTAGCCAAAATAAAATGACCTCACTCTGCCTACATTTTGCTTAGGAGGCAGGGCTCTACTAACACTGGATTTTAAATTCACTTGACGAATTCGTACGGGACGGTTCGCAAATCCGACTCCAACTTGGCCGGTTTTTTTTCAGCTTTCATTTCAATAGTCACCCATGCAACACGAGCAACTTTTTTAATAGTAATGTACATAAAGGAAACAGGTAACAGTCACTATGCAGTGATTAAATAGTCTATGGTCACCATGTAAGCCCTTTTCACTAAGCCCTGGGCCTTGCTTTGGATTTGCATAATAACACTGCGCTCTCACCCGCCCGGGGACACTGCTGTCCACTTTTTTGACAAAGCCTCGTTTTGTGGATCACTGGAATGTTCCTGGAAGGTGACTTGAGGATGCACCTTTTGTTTAGACTCTGATGCATCACTACATAAGAGCTTTTTAGGGTGTGATTTCGAATTGCGCGGTGGTTTTTATTTGTCACTACAAAGTAAGAATACAAAATGATTTGACTCATGTAAATTTTGAACATTTTGAATATTTTTTTCAATAAAAGCAATGATTTAATGTACAAAGTTAAAACGGCAATAGAAACAATACACAAGTAAATATCAGTATTTAGTAACTGGGTCATAGAAGAGGCCGATGATTCTGACCCCTAAACTAGGTTGTATATACCTATATCACAGGGGTTAGTGTGTAACGCACTATTTGGAGACTATACATAAATAAATGACAAAGATCAAGGATAATGTTTGATGAAAGTTAATGAGAATACTAAGCAGAAGGGAGAATAAAATGATCATTTACCTAAATGTAATTTTAGAATTAATTGGCAAAGCATTTACATACAAATGTAGACAACACTTTCAAAGTTCACGTACTAAGATTGACCAGACCAAAAAGCATTTTAACAGAGAAGCTAATGGATACAAACGCATATTGAAAAATGGTGTCATTTAAAACTATTCCAACGAGCAAATACCTTCGCAATAAAGAGACCATGTACGAGTAAGTGGCATTCCGGTCACGTAAAGACTCCGTTACACATATCAGTGTAATCATCACAAAGCATATTATCTACGACAGCTATTGCAACCTCGGACAGAACGGTGAAGAAACACGCAACCACCAAGCCATGACGACTGACACTCACTTACAAAGATACAAAGATATAAACAAAGCCGTTAAACCACGCACGCTACCTTATTACGAGAACACAGCGATGAAAGTCCAAGTAATTACAGTTTTGAAGCAGCGATGATCCACTTGTTGTACCATCCTCACGTGCACCACAGAGTAACGTGTAGCAAACATTATTTAATTACTTTTTTTTACATACTGCCAGTTCAGAATCAGTTTTAGTTTATACTGTGGCAAGTTACGTTACATACGGATGTTATGGTTTGATGATTTTGTCGCTTCGAGTAATTGTTGGCCGGTACCCGTCCAATGACTGCAATCTCAGTTTGGAAGACACAATGGTATATTATGTACAAGAGTTTATTTACCCGGCATATGGCTGAGCTATGTAATTTTCCAGTAACTGAGTCCACTGATGAGGAGGTTGGAGACAAGCATTGTTCTTTTAACGAGACGACTACCAATGGCACAAACGTTGCATCTAAGAGGTTTAAACTTCAACAAAGCTGATACAAATAGTGTAGCTAGCCAGTGGAAGTATAGCGTGACTTTATAATATCAACATTAAAGATGTCGGATGATACTCTACTCTTCTGATGTTACCGAACACTACTATTAATCTGTATTTTCAGTAGATCGAAGATATATGACTGAATGGCGCCAGTGATAGAATTGATACAAATGACGTGAATTCACTTAAGATAAAGCAATAAAAAATCAGCGTCCGAGACAATTAATATGTATAGCCGTTAATCTGCCTCGTTAACGCGAACATTTACTTCGAATTGGCTCGTATGTCAAGTCAAGTGCTAAATCGACTTTCTACTAATAAGATATAAATAGCTTAATTGATTATAACATGACCCTATGTTCAATGGAATTACACAACTGTTCAATTTCTAAAACACAACTCAAAACATCTTTTAATTTGTACGCGGAAGAAACCCAAAATTGTGGACAAGTTTAAATTTCACACTAGAGAAATCTTTAAATCGAATTTGAGTCTTGTGTGATGGTAACAGGAGAGATGATGGAGGTGTTGTGGCTTTTGGATAGGATAAAAATGGTCGAAGTGACCAAAAAAAATTCTTTTTTCACGCACAATTATAACCAACTATCATTCGAATCATCGAATGCTACTTAATTGCACCCATTCCGATTCGAAGCGGGGGTTTTTGTCGTACCATTGGACTCAGTGGTGATTCGAGAATTTGTAAAATTTGAGAATTCAAAACTCTTTAGTGGCACCAATCTCAAACCAAAATAGGTTTAGTTAAATTATTTCGGTAAACGCAAAAGATGGTGTGGCAAATCCGTTTAATACCAAAGTTTAACAATTGGACATAGTTTCCAATCAACCAACTTGTAGGTTAATTAATGTATTTTTAGTCGAAATAGTGTTAAAATTAAACAAACCGGAAGAACTACGAGACGCGAAACGAAGCAAAACACGAGTTCCTTGAATAAACACATCCTTAAATTAGTATTCCTAAATCAACAGAAGTCTTCAAACGTGAACATAAAGTGATTACCATTTTTAATGGTCAAACCTGTTCCTTACTACTTGAACAAAAACCTATATGACCTATTAATAGGCAGTGCTCGTCTCATGACAGTTCCATGTCCAATAATTATAATCGCTTCATAGTTCAAATTGAAAATGAATACTAAACACACCCCGCAGTGCCTCTTGTATCAGTTTTTGACACGGCAAGTCTTCCATCGAGTATGTTCGCGCTACCGTCTAAATTACTAAGGACAAAGGTTCTAATCTTTTTAATATTTAATCCGTCAGCGTTCTAAATTTACATTGCAACAAAAGACACTATGGACTCTATTTTTACGTCCGAACCAAGCAATTACTCCTGCAAAAAATATCTCTATATTTTTAATTCTTATACTCTTAGCGTCACCAGCACATTCGATTTCTTCACCAGTATCATCCATGCCTTAATGTTGGGCCTCATCTGCATCCACCAGTTTAATAACCAAAAAACACGTAACCAAGTAAAGTTCAACTACTCATTTAGCAGTGCTATCGGAAACGTCAAAAAAACCAGTTAACAGCAATTTAAATTAATGGATTTGTCATCGCAATTAATTTCTACGATTTAATGCGAGCGGCGAGCGCAAAGAGGCGTTTTTTTAAATAAAATTGACACTTAATAGCCTCCAGTCGATATCGCGGTGACGGGAATCGATTGACAAATTGCATGACGAATCCGAAATGGGTGGATTTCTTTTGAGTGTATCAGATGTTAAGTCGTAGTTAGGGAGGGCGCGGGCGCAGTGCCAGCGGCAAGAGGACGGGTTGTTTCGTTTCAAATTGGCTATAAACTATTTCTTCGTCTATTCGTGTAGTACAGTTCGTACGAAAATTTTAAAGTGTTTCCATTGTTAAGTCTAACCTTGAAAAAAATATTTTCATCCAAAAACCTGTCCGGTGCTTTTAAGCATATTTAGGCAATATGTTCCTTTTGACCATTTCCGAGACATTGTGTACTTTTTTGCATTTCGACACCAAAGGTTTGATTTACTTTCTTGCCTATCGTGTAACAGTATTTGTTATGTTGAATAAACCCTCAAACAACCCAACGTTAGGTATCCTATGCCACCCTCACACCTGTGATGTCGGGAGTTGAGTGAAACAACTGACTGGCGATTGACTCTCAACTACACATAGGTAGCCTTATATAAAAGGATAGCATTTACAGAATAAACAGTTTTTATTCGCCAACCAGTTGTTGAAACAACTTAACTTAATAAGTACTCCCGACATCACAGCTCGCTGCGTGTGCGCACCCACCCATCCAGTTGTAAAAGTCCCCGTTAACGGTCCGAGATTCTCACGACAGATCGCCGTCGTGTTCATTATCGATCAATCTGTTTTATTGAACGCCGCCTTTGATCGACTCTTGCGCTCGATCGAGACATTCGGAGCATTACCGTTTTTTTTCGGAAAATTAGCGTTTTTAATTACTAGAGAAATTCAATTAATACTAATTGGAGGTTAGAAATGTGTGTTTCAACTTTTTGGGATGTTATTCGAATTATGTACGAGGCATATGATAAAATAAGGTAACTGTTGTAGGTAAGTGAGTAAAATCATTAGTTCTGATTGACTGGTTATCAACACAAAGTCAAAATAATGAAAAAATCTAGATAGGTGAAATTTACATTGAAAGTTTATTTTCATTCCTTTTTAGCAGAAAGAGCACAGGTGGATGGATTTTTCGAAATGCTCACATGTGGAGTTTTATAAATACCTATATAATAATATGACATCCTAACTTACGGCAAGTAGATTCGGCCGTATTTTATCTAACGAATACAATTTTACTTGTGCCGGTGCTATAAACGATAATACAAAATTATTTCCTGTCCCGACCACCCCGTTGTTCTTTAATAGTATTGATAAAAGTTCGATTGTCAACCTGCATAGATACCTCGTGTCAACCATCAAAATGTCACCGCAATCCGTCGCATCTGACCCGTCCGCCGTCAATGATACGATCTAAGCGTCTTTTATCTCCAAAGTTCAAGTGCGCAGGCGTGACAGCCACGACATTGGCATTCCGTCTTGTGATGATCTTTTGATCCCGACTACCGCCGCCTTACTATTAATTTATTTAATTTGGACCTCTAATTACACACAATCGTCGGACAACGTGATTTTTCGTGACGACTCTGACACACAAGGTAGTCTTTTGTGCATCCGTCATTGGACGGCTGACATGTGTTTTGGTTAGGGCTGGTAACATTTAAAAATCAAGCGAACTTGAAAAGCTAAAGCCCAAGTTTTTTACATCAATCTATAAACGTTACTGAGATGTCTCCTAACCAATTTTGAATTTCATCTCGTACTTAGCTTGCGTTCGCGACTTTGTTTCGGTTGCCAAACGTCATATATTATGTTAGTATTTTTAAATCCAAGGGTCGGAGCTGGGCGTTGATGATTTAGTCAGCCAAGATTTTTCTTTTCAATCAGTTCAAAAACAGAAGGTTATCAATTTAGTCGCTTATTGTTCATGGTTGTTACCCCAGAACTCAATCATTTACAAAACAAATTAAAAAAAAACGGTACAATCATGGGACACCGGTGAACCAAAAATAGCTAACCGTTTTATTTTGCTTAAGACTTTTTCAAAAAACGTTTAAAATCTTAAAAGTAATATCAAGGTCGATTCAAGATAGGAATTCTGATTCAATATAAAAAAAACTTACTTTTCACAGCCCTTACATCATCTTTCTTAAAAAGAAGACCTGCCACCTACCTCTCATTGCCCCCTTTATCGCCTGAAAGTGAACTACCGTGGGGGGCAGGGTAGGTAGTTTTATACCAGTTGTTTGAGATATCCTATCGAATAGTAGTAATTGCGTCAATCATAGGCGGGATTTTTTCGTGTGTAATTGTTTTGTTATTTCGGAGTTCTGTTGCTCATGAACCACGTGTCGGCTCGTCTTTAACGTTTTTGCTTTAGATACAGACGTTTTGTGTTCTTAGTTCTTGAAAATAAGTAGAGGTTCGGTACCAAATGGTTTACTGAGGCTAGCTTGATTAAAGGAGCTATATAGTCTAACAAGGTTGTAGTCACAGTCACAGTCGCTGTCTCTTGTGATAGTCCACATGAACATTTTTTTCAGAATTTAACTATTTTGGGTTTTTTTTACTCAGAATCGCCCTATCGATCCTCACACAAGAAAAAATGTGTCCCAAATTTCCATTCCAGTTCGTCACATCTTTGAATATAGGTATCTAGGTAGTACGGAACGTGCCGAAGAGGAAAAAAATCCATAGTAAAATCTGGACTCCTAACTTCAAGAGCTAGTAATAGGTAAATAATAAAGCATTTGCATTTTCAATAGTAACAGGTGGTCGTTTGAATTGTTAAGTAATTCATAATTCTTCAGGTCACCCTTTCGCAAGGTCCACCCATATCGCTACCATCATATTATTAGCTAATCCTGCCGCTAAGCAGCTTTTTTGCGCTAAGTTCTGACGTGATGAATATGAAATTTCTGGCATATTATGTATTTTCATAGTTCTCTACGTTGGTAACGCATTTGCACTTCTCTGGTGTTGCGAGTATTTTGACAAGAAACAAATCTAATCTAATTTCAATACAGAAATATGCGGAACCTTCCCAACACTAACGACTCGGTAACCCGTCGTTTTTTTCACGTAATTCAAAGAATAGATTTTGATTCAATGACAAACTACGTTGGATTGACAACGTACATACATAATAATTGCGATGACGTACGTATTCATTAATAGCAATTTACCCTTTTTTATTACAATTTTGTATGACATAAGAACTCGTGCATGGCCGACACGATCGATAAAAAATGAAACATAATACTTAAAAGGTCCCCTCGATAAAGGCTGTTTCAATTCAAGTTCGTAAATAATAATGAACCTTACAGATTGAGTTGTTAAGATCACTATCAGTTTTAAACACGGAAAATGTAAAAAAGTCGTGTATACTATTAAAACCGATGTCGCCAAAGCTGTGTACGTACACATCACGGTTTTTGCCTTTAGGGGTAGGCCGAGACTACTTCTACTTGCTACAATCCTGACGTACCTCTTTCGCTTCATCCGCACTCGTCAATCTCTTCATTACGCCAAAAGTAAGTGCTAAGAAACCCCACCATTGCGTTTTTGTCTTGCTGTTAATACTGTATTATAGTATGGCGCAATGATGCATACTTTTGTATTTTTTTTTTTATATTTTAGTGATGATTTTCATAGAATTGACACTGAACAGTTGTGACAATTTTCTTGGCAAATTAATGTAGTTTTCCGAGTTCGTAATATACAGTGTTTTTTTTTATATAAGATGGGGAAAACTAGCAGACGGGTCATCTGATGGAAAATAATCACCATCGCCCAGGGACACCTGCAAGACTTGGGGAATCATAGGAGCGTTGCCGGCCCTTTCAAGAACAGGAAGGCTCGTTTTTTAAAGATCCCTAAATTTTACCGCTCAGGGAATGTTGCAGCAGGAAGTTGGTTCCAGATCTTTGTCGTACGAGGAAGATAATTGCGTTTAAAACGCACGGTACTAGACTGCCAACCATCAAGATGTTGAGGATATTACTAGGTGCATCCATAGAAACTAAGTGGTAGATTTAGCAGAAGTTATTTTGCCCGGAACTTCGACCGCGCAAAATAAACAATTGACATGTATAAATATCGCAGTCGCTATTCCGCTATATTTTAATCTAGGATGCCAGCCATTTCTCCCAAAGATCCAAATCCGTCCAGTCGTTTCAGCGTTAACAAGGAACATACACACTCACAAACTTTCGCATTTATAAAACTAGCAGGATCATGAACTATTTGCAACCGTATTAGCCTCAAAGCTCGTATTACTCCGCAAGTACAAAACGTATTTCCATATCGCTGAATCCTATAGGTAATTGTTAGGCACACAATAAATAATAAGGAACGAGCGGTATCGCGATGCTCGAACAATCCCCATTGTGGGCTGCCGGCGGCGGCCTGTCACTGGGAGGGTCCAGATTCGATGCCCCGTGAGTTATGCAAGGCCTTTGGGCTTGTTGGGTTCAGATACGCAGGACATTTGACATTTAAAAAATAATCAAGAATGCAAAGTGTTTAGAAATCGTCCGGAATACTTCAGCAGGTGGTTAGCTCATCTGAACACCCTTGTAATAGTTTGTTGTCCAAGGCTGCAAAGTTTTTGTTTGGCGCGAATGCCTGTATTGAATTCTGAGCAAGCGAAAGACTCTATAGTGAAGAATCTTGAGTTTCGCGAGGGTTTTTAAGGCACGAGACACTAAATAACTTTGCTGCCGAGCAAAACACAAAATTTTTCACCTCACTACAGTGAGAAAAATAGTGAATGGAAGAAAAATAATTGAACTGATAGTAAATCAGTTTTTTATTTAGCAACGAACGTTAGCAATAGCAAATCATGAAATTAACTTAGGAATTAACGGATTTAAAAACAAATTAATAATGAATAACGGATTGGATGAAAAAGTTAGGGGGTCTGATAACTAGTTCTACATTTAAAGAATACGAATTCGAAGGACGGTATCGTACGAAGTTCAAATTTCTAATTTCTAAGTAGAATTAAGTAGGCGCACAATGGACATCGTCACGTTCGAATTTCAAAAACCTTTTCCACCCAAGCAGAAAAAAGAAATTTTCCATGCAGATTTTAAAGGAGAAAGACAGCCTTTTCGAGCAAGTGAGGTCAAAGTGATTTTTAAGATTTCTTAACGGCGGTAGATAATTCACATACTCTGGTAGATGCAGGGCACAGGCATCAAAGTGGTGACTTAATTTTGATGAATGAATTACGATCTATCTCTATCCTTTAGGGCTTAGTGAGTGTATAAGTACCTACCTATGCTTAAAGTTTGCAGCCTGCAATCCGGTTAAAGAAACTTCAGCAGATTTTATTTCAGATGAGGATTGTAGAAATATTATGACCCAAATAGCGCAAAACCGACCATCGTGGATAGCCAGCAGTGGATGTCTCCTGGCTGACATAACAATGATGATGATCTCCTTACACCGTATCACTCACACAGATGCAGAGGCTTCAAAACCGACTTCTCCATATCGCGGTTCCATACTAGGTACTTGGAAATACTTGGCAATATTCACCGAGTAATCCTAAGTATTATCATCATGTCACCTGTTAGAAGCACATTCCTAATGCCGTCACTCAAGTTATGACTCTATCTTCTTGTGTACTAGGGTGTTCATACAGAGGTTTAAGGCTTGGTGCAGAATAAATCTAAAGGCTTAAGCTGTGGACACACGGTGAAAGTTCACTCGCTATCTGCGCAGGCGGCTGCAAGCATCACCGGCAGGGAGGTGCGATAAAATCGATTTAATCGATTATCGATAGTGAAGGTTTTTAATACTTGTTAAATTTAATTTTTATAGCTTAACAAACAGAACAACTTGTAGTGAAGTTGCAAGGCTTAATATTTTAACAAGACTCTACTGGAACAGGCTAAAAATTAGGCTTCATAGAAGCTTATTTTTATCTTAATTCAGGGCATGTTCTTTTTGTCGCAACGTCATATTTATCTTTTTAACTGTCTCTCTCTGTACTTAAGACCCTGATTCTTGTTGGGGGAGTTGTCGCCAGCCCCCCTTGTCCTTTGCCAACTGCTTCATTTTCTGGTACACGATCTCAATCTTCTCCTTAATTTGATGAATATAATTTCTTCTTGGTTTACCCTTTACAAAATATTCTTGAGAAAATGTCCTATCATAATCTTTCGATTTCCTATGTGATCAGTGATCCTTTCCTCATTTTTTTTATTGTAATTTAGATTTTTTAGTTTTTCTTGTACTGTTTCTCGTCTTGTTGTGTTGTGGTCTTCTTCACAGTTTTTGGTCGTATCTTATCTTACCTGACCACATTATAAAATTTTATCGACTCGATCCCATCCCTCATCGTCGCCGACGCAAGTGCGGTGGACAAGCGATAGGCCATTAACGATTTATGGCCTACAGATTGCTATCATTACGACGACTGGATTATGTTGTTTGAATACGTTATTAGAGTGGCTTTGCTTCAATTACTTTAGTTTTGCGTTTTGGTATGTGCGGTGGATGTTATGATAATAACCCTTCTTTCTGACAGCAGTCGCGTATTGTGTGTACTCGTAGGTGGTATAACCTGTCTTGTCTTACTATTATAGTGAGATTTTGTAAACACATTTTACTTTTGAGTATTCTATATTTTTTTTATGGCAACAATTATGAAATGAGAATTTATAAATTTCTATTTTACACTATTAGAAATAGTTCTCATTAAAGTAAATTTGTAATTAGATACATAGTCATGGTATTCCTTAGATAGTCAGTATATACTAAGTTACCTACCTACACAGCTTAGGTATATAAAAAAATATTTTAGCAAAAAATACTTTTTTTTTTTCAAAAATCACGTTTCGAAAAATACGTAGTTCATCGTTCGCTGCATCATAACATCCCTATCTTCACTATCGGACGTATTTACTGACATTACAGCTTCGTGTATCGCTAGCAATAGCGTTGTACCGCCAGTCGACTAGCGCACTTGACTTGACGCGCTCGCTTCCAGCTACTTGCCTGGAGGATTAAAGCTTTTTGATACTTTATCAATATTATGTCAACCATGTGTCATCCTCAGGCGTTCCTTCGTGGCCCTATAAATCCGTCACATAAATCAGTGTTTTATTGCGGGCAATTATCATCAGATGACGATTGCTCGCGTCTTCAAATAGTAAGTCTTTCTCCCTTAATCCGCTAGAATCCTGTAATGTCATGGTGTCAAATTTTAAGACTGTAGTATCTAATTATAGTCACGGAGGTAGAGTCCTTTGCAGCGATCATGTATATAAACCTATTCCCTATCCCGTGAGAATTTCTTAATGAACCTCTATAATAGGTACTTAAGGAATGTGTCTACCAAATTTCAAGACTGAAGCTATACTGGTTTACAGCGTTTTCTGTCATTTAGTCATCAGTTACGTTTACATTATTCAGATAGAGATAGGGGTGCGAGTCGCGTTACCTGCGCGTGTGATCAAGAGCTGCGTTTCGTTTTTAGATTTGTCCGAGGGGAAGAGCAGTGCTTGGTCAGGTGCACCCTGGGCATCGGTTAATGATTTCCTGGCAGATTTTGAGGGATATTATTATCCGTTGGCTAAGAACCCGACATGGGGGAGGGGTCTTTTGACCGTGTTCTACCGTACAACGTTGCCGACATTTTTGTCACAAGATTTTTGAATAACTGTATTTATCATTTTGACATTAGCGAAATCACCGCATCGGCGAGAAGCAGAAGATATGGATAGATAATCATGCTGGAATTTTACACAAATCATGGCATAAGTGGTTAGCTGTTGTTAGTTAGATGTAGGTACTCATAGCGTCTCTATCTTCGCCAGTAACGCATTTAACTGACATTACGGCTGCGGTATCGCGAGCGACGGCAATGTACCGTCGGTCAACTAGCCCGCGCACTTGACTTGACGCGCTCGCTTCCCGCTGCTTGCCAGGAGGGTTAATACGCCTTGATACTTTACAAAACTGCTTTTTCATTGTATGATTACACGATGATCTTGTATGATTTGTAACAGATTACAGACATTCAGAAATCAGAAAAGAGACTCCTCGATAGTTGGTGCTCCAATACCGTGCAATTTAAGCGGTCTTTCTTGTCCCGTACGTGCAAAATTTGGAATGGGCTGGCGGCTGGGGTTTTTCCAACTGGTTATGACATGGGTACCTTTAAGAGGCGAGTGTACCATTTCTTGCAAGGCCGGCAACGCGCTAGCAGTCCCATTGGCGCTGTAGTTGTCGCATGGGCGGCGGTGATCACTTACCATCAGATGCACCGCATGCCCCTTTGTCGGTTTTAATATAAAAAAAGGGAAATCTCTCATTAGCCGCAGGGCTATCCAATGTTAGTTTGAAGAAATCCCGAGCTACGTTTTAGTAAACACATAATACATACATACATATATATACTTAAATCACGTCTTTATCCCTTACGGGGTAGACAGAGCCTAAGGTAACAAGACCTAAAGACCACGATTAGCATGAGTGTAAACACATAAAAAATATAGAAAACTGGCAAACGATTCAAAATAAGACAAAAGTAAAAATAGGTAGCAAAATTTATTTAACCCATGTCAAAAATAAAAAGCAGCGTTACCACGGCAACGCTAAAGACATTTTCTGACTTAACTATTAAACAAACAAAAATTACAGCTCTGTAACCTTGTATTTGCATCACTGGTTACTATACCTTAATCAATCAACCCAAATTCACCCACAGCTAAGTAAAGGCCTCTTTATTTTCACATCACTAGCCCAGTTGTCTGCCAGCATTAACCACAGCTTTTCAGCCATTTACATTAATTTAAATTAACAAAGTATCAAAACGCTTAACTCGGCGTATTATAAAGCAGCGAGCTCACACACTATTATTGTACTACCAGGGATATATTGCCCATTGTAGCCGCGGCCAAGTCTCTTGTTTATTGTTTTGATCTTAGCTTCCCGTGGGCTAACTATCAGGAACAAGCTGTAGTTATGCAGAGCTTATCGGACCCAATAATATCTACATATCGTAGTTTAAAAGTACTTCCATGCTGGTCTGGGAGCAAAGGAAAAACATAGAATGTACCAGTTGCTTCTCGTCCCGCGCAGATGGTAAAAGCCCATCGAGGGAATGGGCGAGTCTTAGGAATCATGTTATAGGCGATGCGGCTAGCAACCCATCACTATTTTGATTCCCCTTTCCACCTATACGCCTACAATCATGCTAAACGTGGCCTTTAGGTCTTGTTACCTCAGGCTCTGTCTACCCCGTAAGGGATATAGACGTGATTTGTGTGTGTGTGTGTGTGTGTGAGCTTTAAAGGCACTGTAGTGCTAGTGGATCCTGCGGGCAATATTTGCATTAAGTCCTGGAGCCTTACCCTGATGTCTTAATGCGATTCAATTCCGAACCAAAGTTGGAACGAGCGCTGTCCGATCCATACTAGAAGTGTCAAAAATGACAGCTAAAGCATCGGAATAGGAATAGGAATTAATGAACAAAAAATATTTACCTTACGACTCCGCTACTCACGTGCAAGATAGCCAATTTTGTGTGAAATACATACGTGCAAACAACAACATATTACATGCAATACATATAAATTTCGCACAAGCTTGGCTATCTTGCACGTGAGTACCGGAGTAGCAAGGTCAATGTTGGTTCATTAAAATGGAACTTCGCTAAGTAAAGCCTGATTCAATGAGTAATTTGAGTCTGAATGAATCACATAAAATGTAAATCAGAGATTCCTAAAATCGGAATCGGAATCACTATCCCGTCAGCTTTTCTTCCTTTCTAACGGTTTATAATAAGAGTAGAGAGACGGTAAATGAGATTCCAAACATTTGCACGTGAGACAATATGAGAAGACAAGTACCAAATAGACATAATATGTAGTTGATGGTAATCGTTATCAAATATAGAAATCAATCTTTACAAACTAACAGTGAGTCTTTGTTGTTTCACTTAACTGTAGCCTGCATCCTCTTCTGCACCAAACTCGATAACCCGGAGGAAATTTCCCGTGTCCTTTCGCCTTATCCAATTTCATAAACATCAATTCAGCAGAGCCATTGTGAACAGGAACAAACATGTCTGTCAAGTGTTACACTTTGTAATATTTGCATCGGTGTACAGTCAAGTGTAATAATATGTATCTAGTCAAAGTTTCAAAAATAAGTACCATACACTCTTACACCGGCGTAATAAGATCGTGGGACATGTTTTTGAGAAGTTCGTATCGATACTTATTTTTGCACTTGACCGTACCTAACTTTAGAGAAAGGGACTCCTCATTGAGAAATCAGTCAGATACGTAGATGTCCGAATATTATGTTGACGACTAAGTTCAGCAGGGATAAGTTCGCCTTTGTGCATATATTTAAGTTCTTTTTTTGTGATTTGTCTCTGCTTCTTTATATTTGTACAATAAAGCATTTACTTACTTACTTACGACTGGCTGGGTTGGAGCCTCCTCTTAGTTCATAGTTTGTATATTAACTACTTCAATATTTGTATATTGCAATTTTAAAATACCTTTCTTTTGTGTTGACATCAACTTCTAAGTCAGTTGGTCTGTCAGGTTGCTAGCATAAACAGCTGTTCCGTATTTAGGCTTCTAGTCAATTTGTTTGTGTGTTAGTCTGCGTTATTAAACCATTTCATGCTGGTCTGGGAGTAAAGAAAAAACATAGAATGTACCAGTTGCTTCTCTTCCCATCATAAAAGCCCATCGAGGGAATAGATGAAAATCTTAGGAATCATGCTATAGGCGATGCGGCTTGCAACCAATCACTATTTTGATACCCCTTTTCCATCTAAATGCCCACAGTCATGCTAAACGTTGCCTTTAGGTCTTGTTACCTTAGGCTCTGTGTACCCCATTAGGGATAAAGACGTGATTTATGTATGTATGTATTAAACCATTGAAACCATAGCGGAAACGTTTTTAAATTCCGTCATCAACATAATACATTTATATAGAGTTGCAGCTTCTGCACCTCTCACACGTCCAACCCTCATTATTAATAACTTTATTGCCGTACGAAAACTTCTGGAAAAAATATCACGTACGAGCAAACATGGTTTGGCCGCGGGCAGTCACTTGTTTTATTGATTGGCCGCCTAAGTGCGTTATCGGAGGGACCAAAACTTCGGGGCTGAGTTAGAAGCGGTTCATTGGATCGCAATTAAAAGGACTTTGGCGGACACCCTGTAGAAGGAACCATAGTGAGTGGATATAGAGGCGGATTCAGTTCGAATGGTGTTTGAGGAAAATGCAGTAAGTTTAGTGGAAGCGGATTGATTTCCGTCTTGTTTTCGCCGTTTGGTCCTGCGACACGTTTTCGTGTCGTTCTGTCATCAATCATGGTGATAGCGTCTAATGATTATTTTTGGTTTTTACCCGACTTCAAGGAAGAGCTTTCACTTCCGTTTACTTATATATCCGTTTACTTATAAATATGCTTGCCTAAATGTTTACCAAAAACTTCCAAATTTTTTTTTGTTTAAAGTGTTGTCTCATGATTGTATCAAAATCGACACAATCATACAATTATTATCACTAGAGGTATTCTATCCTAGCCCTCTAGGCTGGCAACGCATCTGCAATCCTCTAGTGTCACGGGTGTCCATGGGCGGTGGCGCTTACGATCAGGTGACCCTCTTGCTCGTTTGCCTTCCTTGTTGCATAAAAAAAATGCAATTCGCATTTAGAATTTACACTCATAATTTTTGCAACTGACAGTTTAAAAAAGTTTTTTTGTGTTTTTGAGTAGCGGTTTTCTTATGTAGTGAGAAACGAAAGTAATAACATATTAAAACCTCCAATAAACAAACCAAACACCAACAAGCAGGCATCTCAAAAATTCAATATCCTCTGGTGTATTCCACTCGTCAACGCCAACTCGCAATCCCAGCTATCCACTCACCTGGACAAGTGTCTCGGCATTTGGAACTCGCGGGACGCGCGCGGAATGCATTCCTGTCACAGTAGGTCATAGAGCAAACCACCTGATAGATTGGAAATTTCGTAAACATATGAAATAAAATTAATATTGCCAAATATAATAATATATATTGCCAAAAGTCACTAGAGATGATGAAGCAGCTATCACGACCGATGTGGATAGTTAATGCTTATCGTTGTGTGGCACTGTGAATGAAACTCGAATAATTTTTGTAAAACTAAAAAGTAAATATAAAATAAAAAATTTAATTACTGAAATGGCTTCGTTCTATGTGAGAGATAAAGGAAAGCAATGGCGAGTGTTCGTATGGCGTTAGTGGAAATAAACTGATGTGTTGCCACAATTGAATAGCCCTTATACAAACAAAAACAAAACAAACATAAATCACGTATTTATCCCTTACGGGGTAGACAGAGCCTAAAGTAGCAACATCTGAAGGCCACGTTTAGCATAGGTGGAAAGGGGAATCAAAATTGTGATGAGTTGCCAGCTGCATCGCCTATAACATTATTCCTAAGATATTTGCTAATTGCTCGATGGGCTCGCGGGAATTGCCTGATACATTCTGTTTTTTCTTTGCTCCCGGCATGGA
This sequence comes from Pandemis corylana, assembly GCA_949127965.1. NCBI lineage: Eukaryota > Metazoa > Arthropoda > Insecta > Lepidoptera > Tortricidae > Pandemis > Pandemis corylana. The sequence goes on along the minus strand of OX421866.1, from coordinate 4,669,696 downwards.
AGTAGTAGTGGAGTAGCCCTTATTGCCACTCTATTTGGTTATCCTCTATGCAGTGGGTATAGTATAGTGACCCTCTTCGGTTTGAGTGGCTCTTGAGTGATAGTTCGGGGATATGAGCTCAAGCAGTGCAGATACTGGTCGAACTTTGTTTTTGAAGTTAAGAAGTTACTACTTACTTAAATTGAGAGTATTTACAAGCACTCGTTAAGTTCTCTTAGGTTTGTATCGCCAGTTGAAGAAAACCTGATCAATTAATGAAGCTAGTTTTATAGTTATTAGACTAAGGGCCTGTTACATAACTCTCAGTTAAGTTCCAGTTATCTTAAGTGTTAGTTATTTATGATTGAAAAGCAAATGAGACGTCATCATAGATATGACACTTAAGATAACTGAATCCTTACAGAGAATGGTGAAGTCAATGTTACAAATTGTGCTTTAAAACATCGTCCTTGCAGCTGAAATGACTGAAGTGTTAAAAAGCAAGCAAGGATTAAAAACAAACATAAAAGCAATGACAGGAATTAACTGTCACAGCAGCCTCAGATAGCCGACATACATACACATACATTACATAGGTACACAAATCACATCTTTATCCCTTACGGGGTAGACAGAGCCTAAGGTAACAGGTACCTACAAGCCACATTTAGCAAGTTTATGGGCGTATAGGTGGAAATTGAATTAAAGTAGTAAAATAATAATAAATAAATATCTTGGGACAAATTACACCAATTTACCCAGCCCCAAACTAGGCAAAGCTTGTACTATGGGTACCACGGATAAACATACTTATATAATGTAGATAAATACATACTTAAATACATACAACATCCATGACTCGGGCACAAACATTCGTATTCATCATACAACTGTCTGCCCCAACCGGGATTCGAACCCAGGACCTCTAGCTTCAGAGTCAGGGTCACTAACCACTAGGCTATCCGACCGTCATAGTGAAGGGTTGCCAGCCTCATCGCCTATAACATGATTCCTATTACTTTCGCCCATTCCCTCGATGGACTTTTACCATCTGCGCGGGTAGAGAAGCAACTGGTACTTTCTATGTTTTTTCTTTGCTCCCATACCAGCGTGGAACGCTGACAGCTAGCCGACAGCTAATTAATAATGTGCGATAATCATTATTGCTTTCTAGATCAATTTTCCATGGTTCCTGACCGACCGAATCTTCCCCAGCTGCCAACTTCCGACCCATTAGACACGACACGACACTAAGCGACGGATCGTGTCATTTAACGACACACCACCGTCCAAAGGGAAGCACTTTGTCGCTTTCACTGTTACCAATCCACCCCTGTGTTGGTGATACATTTTCACAGCGACAAGGTACTAAGATTGTGGTTAGGGTGAGGGTGGAATTGAATCCGAGAAACATGTGAGCACTTGAGTTGTGGAGTTATTTTAAAGGAATTCTTTAGGAAGAATCTTTTCGGTGAAAGTGGTCTTGAAGATTGTCGTTTGGGAAACTTGGGATGAGGATAACTTACAAGGAAATCGTCAAGAAGCAAGAGCCCTGTTAGAATTGAAGGGGTGGTTTTACAAGTTTTTATTTAACTCGCTTCCATGCTGATCTAAGAGCAAAGGAAAAACATAGAATGTACCAGTTGCTTCCCTTCCCGCGCACATGGTTAAAGCCCGTCGATGGAATCGGCGAAAATCGTAGGAATCATGTTATATAGGTGATGCGGCTAGCGACCCATCACTAATTTAATTTACGTTTCCACCTATATGCCCACAATCATGCCACAATCCACCTATATGCCGTAACAAAACGAATAATTTTCTAAAAGTCATAATAAAACAAAAACCCCCTGTCCAATGCGAAGGAGTTTAGTTGTACAATCAAAAGAGGTCACCAAAAAAACTTGTATTAAAAAAAAATCATCATTCTTAATGATACATGTGTAATGACGTAAGACTTCGTCCACGCAGAATTAAATATAGCCTATGACATTCACAACTAATGTCTCTTTTTATTGATAAAAGAATTTTCAAAATCGTTTCAGTGGATCTAGAGATTAACCTCTACAACTTCACAAACTCAAAACGTCTACTTTCTTATAATATTAGTATAGGCGACGCTAATTTGAACTAAGTAGGTATATTATAGATGTAAAAATGATCAAATGGGTACATACCGGTGCATCAATGCTTTTTGTGCGTCTAAAATAACGGTGAAAGCTACCGTTGCTTACAGTTCAATCCCACTCTATATGCAACTCGCTCTCTCAATCCAAACAGCTTCGGACTTTTCCCGAGTTTTTCTATTGATTACCGCAAAGACATGCGGACCCTCCACACGAGGGTCCGTTGTAATTACCTTCTGTGTCACGCCACGTGTCGGAGACGTGATCGATGGCCGAATCATTCGGTCGGTTTGTCCGCGAATCTGTTGACTGCTGTGTCATTGCTTGTTTTATGCTGTATTGTGCTGTGTGACAACAGTTTTCATGGATAATCTAGCGGTTGGCGACCCTGCCCTGACTATGAAGCATGAGTTCCCAGACTCGAAACTTGATAGAAACAAATGAATGTTGTGTAAGTTTGTATTTATTGTTTTTTTTTTTTTTGCCTTGTACCCGTAGCATGTACAAGAAGGCAATTAGTGTCAATTGTTCCATGATATTTACTCAATTAATTTCCTTGACATAAACTGAAAAAGGGCTGTTATTTTCAGTAAGTTTTAGTAAAGAATCCTTTTCTCATAGTTTTTCATGTATAATTTAGTAATAATTTGCATTAAAGCTGTGACCGTAGAGGGTTTTATGCTTCCGTCGTTATTTACCACCGAGATTGGTTATCATATCACAATTTCAGCTAAGGATCAGTTATATTTGCTCTTCGCCCAATTCGAAATGAAAGTCATTAATTACCACATTACACTGCTATTTTAAAAATGTCTTATTTCAACCTCAATATCTATTTTTTTATTGACAATTCTAACAACTGCAAGCAATTTCGACGGAAACTCGCCAAACGTAACAGACGCTGAATTTCGTGCACCGCGTACCTACGAACATCCAACCAATTTTCTCAAGAAAAATGACCTACAAAAGCGACCTATTAGACGTAACAAATACCGCACATGAGACCGTAAGACAGTCACGTAGCTACACGCAATTTATCTGGCAATACGTCACCGCCTAGTCCTATGCCATCCCTATCATTTAAGTCTTGAGTTGCTTAAGACCCTTTCCGTGCTTGGAGCAAGTTTGCTTTATAGGGCAACAATCGGACATCAAACTTTGGTGAAGAACATTGAACGTATATAGTAAAGCAGTATCAATTACTGCAATACTTAAGAGTGACCACAATACTACCTAGTCTAGTAACTCGTACAAACTTGCGTCTTTTGTTTTTGTGTGTGTTTTTGTTATTTGTTTTTACGCCTGCTTTAGTGAAAAAACTGAAGATTCGTAGACATTCAATTAATAATAACAAAAATGCGCAAGAGGCAAATTATATTTTCTACATACATACATACATAGCAGAATAACTGACAAAAATTATGAAATTTTTTTAATATTTCGTATGCAACGCCATTTGTGATTAGATGTCAGAAACCGAGTCTTAGGCGAAACAAAGTTTGCTGGGTCAATAACTGAATAAAGTATTTTATGGAACAGTTGTATTAGAGGGGTCAAAAAAGGCGAGTGGTGTGGATTACGATGTGAGCGTAGCGAATAGACAATATAGACTTATCCAAAGTCTTATTATGGGTGTTCTTATAGTGGTGCTCGTGATTACATTCACAGGAGTAGAAAAAATAAATAAAACACAAGTAACTCCAATGGAAACTTAGTATTAGTCAACAATGATGATAAACCCTAAATCCCAATAATCATAAACAATAACTATTCAACACTTCACAATACAATCGTGACGATGCTGCTGCGATATCGCCTAATGGCTATAGCTCTTAAATGGCTTGAAGAACACGCCTACTGCTAAACGGATTCGCTAATCAGCAATCTCAAGGACTTTACGCTTTATTAGGCGTTGTTGAGGAATCATTTAATTCGGTTATGATTTTATTACACTTGCCGTCATGAAATCGAGACTAAGTCATGTTGCTGAAATTGTTTGGGAGATTAATAAGTTCGCGCTTTAAAACTATTGGTTAAACAGATTAGTATCCTTTCTATAACATTTCTGAACAACACTGAAAATTAGAGCACATAGAAAAATCCGAAAAGTAAAGCTATGGCCGGGAATCGAACCCGGATCCTCGTCATTACGTGACGCGTGCTACCCCTACACCACCCATAGCAGGTGGGTAAGCCTTCTGGCTGTCACGTGATCTTGTTACTATGCGAATTTTTGTCGCTAAGCATCATCTGTTTGAATGATGTGCCTGTACGACACAATTACAAACTCCCGTTGAACATCTACTACTCACCAGGGACGAGAGATGGCGCTGTCAAATGAATCAAGAATTTTCACTTCTAGATTGTTTATGTTTATGTACGGTCAAGTGCAAAAATAAGTATCGATAGGAACTTCTCAAAAATATGCCCCACGACCTTATTACGCTGGCGTAAGAGCGTATGGTACTTATTTTTGAAACTTTGACTAGATACATATTATTACACTTGACTGTACCTGTGTATGTAAAAAAAACTCTTCCATGCTGGTCTGGGAGTAAAGAAAAAACATAGAATTTACCAGTTGCTTCTCTTCCCGCGCAGAAGGTAAAAGCCCATCGAGGGAATGGGCGAAAGTCTTAGGAATCATGTTATAGGCGATGCGGCTAGCCACCCATCACTATTTTGATTTCCCTTTACGCCTTGACGCCCTTAATCATGCTAAACGTGGCCTTAAGGTTTTGGTTCTTTAGGCTCTACCCCGTGAGGGATAAAGACGTGATATATGTATGTATATAATAGTTGCATAGTATGTATATAATAGTAGCAAAAGTTGCATAGTACGATATTGATAACCACCATTTCTTAAAAAAAAATCAAAAGCTTGGTCGCTAAGTAGACAAAAAAAATCAAAAATTCGTTAAATATAAAATGCAGAAGCGACATCAAAAATCGTCGTAGGAAGACGTGAGTTAGACCAAACGACGCAGAAAAATCTGGCGGTTGGAACTGTATACATAACTTAAAATGGCCAAAATGTCGCTTAGTCAATGTTGCCTTTCAAGCGTCGATATGTATTTCTATAAAAGGTTATTTAAGTGGAAACTTTGCAGCTTAACACGTTAACTGCGAGACTGATTTTTTGTACGTAGCATACCATGCGATACCAGGTATTTTCGATCTGGTAGTAAGTTTTCATCGTATGCGAACTAGGTTTTAATGGCCTGGTGAAAGCCGTTTATAGAAATATGAACCCAGGATCAACAATGTTAGGATTGAATGAATGAAATTTCGCGTGTATAAAGTTCATTAGTGGACCTATTTGAAACTACTTTCGCCCGGGAATTGGACAGAAACTTGATGCCTTTTTAAAAAAAAAGAGATACCAGGTTTACCAGACCTGTTAAAGCACCAACAAAAAGGTATGCCGTGTTATTTGAACCTGGTAATGCACTACAAAAATATAATAATAGGGATGGGACAATAAAACAAATGCATCAAATCGACAAATTTATTAAAAAGAATGATAAGAATAATTAATTAAAGTGTTTTTCATTAAAACATGGCAAACAATACGATTTATGACACCGATTGCATCCCGATTTTATTTTTTGGCTTAATAACAGGTCTAACGGGAAATATATCAAAGTCTTCGTCACTACTCGAAAAAATATTATTTGACGCCATTTCACAACACTTTGATATTTACTACGCGATTAAAACGTAAATATTACAACTGAAAACACGTGCGCACAATCGACAACAAACAAAGCACTCGACAGCACTAGCCGCGGCGCACGCGCCCTTCTCACGCTCAGTGCGGCTACCATGCCTACAAATCAAGGCCTGGTATTCGCACTGAGCTTATTCAATTTTACTTCAGTGCGAACTATGTTTTAAAAACCTGGTGCGTTTTTTAATAGTTAAACGTCATAAGCTTTAAAGATGGGTGTTAGATATATAAATATCTCTCTCGTACGCGTAGTACTTCTCGAGTTACAGCGCCCGCACCGAGCGAGAAGGCACGATTTTAGAGCGCGCACAGACAGAAAGCCATCAACCAGGCAAATAATGCCTTGCTTCGCAGTGAACGTGTTAACTCGAAGACGATGATACTGTTAGATAAGGTGTGCCAAGTCGATGAGGACAGCTTCATTTCACACGTAGTTTATTGAATTCGTTAGTTGTGACAAAAACAAAAAACATTTAGTTTTTTCTTTTTTTACGTTGTCATTGGATCTTTGTAATACAAGTATCTCTTACACAAAACAATTGACTGTTGTCTGAAAATCGCTAGCAGGATAAGACACAACCAACTGTGCAATCGGGCACCTGTTAATATTTAATTCCGATGCTCGAAATACCATTTTCGCAGTCAGTGTGAATGCAATGCATTTTTAATTCATACACACACACACACACACACACACACACATAACATTATGCTGAGTGGGGCCCATTTTACGCCATATCGGTACTATTCCTAAGGATATTGTTTCTTCCTATTGTATATCTACGTGTATCGAATGTGTGTAAATAAATGTTTCTCTCTCTCTCTCTCTCACACACATACATACATACACAGATCGCGCCTATATCCCTTACGGGGTAGACAGAGCCTAAGGTAACAAGACCCAAGGGCCACGTTTAGCATGACTGGAGGCATACCTATAGGTGGAAAGGGGGAATCAAAATAGTGATGGGTTGCTAGCTGCATCACCTACAACGTGATTCCTAATAAATTCGCCCATTCACTTGATGGGCGTTTACCATCTGAGTGGAGCGAGAAGCAACTGATACATTCTATGTTTTTCCTTTGCGCCCAGACCAGCATGGAAACAATTTTTAATGCAAACTCCTAAATCATCAAATAAAAATGTTTTATGTTCGGCGATTAACATATTAACGCTAATGCACTGTGCTTGAGACCTTACTTCATGTTCTGCTGCTAGTCGGCCTTAGTCACTGGTTCCACCGCCAACGATGAACAAGAAGCGAGTATTGCGAGTTGTAGCTGGCTCTTACAAATAAGGCAAACTAGAAGGGAGAAAGTCCTCGCAGGGTGTGAACAGCCAGCGATCAACTACAGATATATCTGTCTCGTCTACCAACATGGCATAGGTATAGTCTTTTGTTCGTTTCTTGAGTGGGAGAGTATTCGATGGCTAATTGCTTCCTCGCCCTCGGTAGGATCAGTGAAATAACACCCCAATTATAAATAAATAAATAAATATCTTGGGACAAATTACACCAATTGACCCAGCCCCAAACTAAGCAAAGCTTGTACTATGGGTACCAGGCAACGGATAAACATACTTATATAATGTAGATAAATACATACAACATCCATGACTCGGGCACAAACATTCGTATTCATCATACAACTGTCTGCTACCGGGATTCGAACCCAGGATCTCTAGCTTCATAGTCAGGGGAACTAACCACTAGGCTATCCGGTCGTCTTCTTCTTCTTTCTTCTTAAATTCTTAATTTTGTCGTTAAATCTTGTTTAAAGTTTGACCATCGAGATTTAGATTTTTCCAACAAGTTGCCGATAGTCACCACTGCCAAAAGTCATGTCCACACATTGTCATTGTCCGGAGGTATCAGTAGCGTGGCGTCAAGTACAGTTTGACAACAAATATAATGCGCATCGGCAGTATTCGTTTGCGCAGAGAAGCGCAGACCAGTTTCCAATGGTAGCCGAACGTGTAAATAATATATTGAACTTTATTTGCAAGCGCAACTGGCAGAGTATTGCTTGCTTTGCATTCTTAGCTCTGTCCCGCTTACACGATTTTGCCATTGTTGGTACGAAATCGATCGACCAATAACAGCGCCAGAGTTTCCCGCGCTACTAAAATTGGTATACTGCGCAGGTACATCGTGGAGCATTATTTTTGTTGTCAAACTGTATATCAGAAGGCAAACCGAAGAGAATTTAACTAGCCTTTTCCTCAAATTTTACACAATAAAAGTGCCCAGCCTTAAAATAGGCAAGCCGGTGGAAATCGAGTTCTATGGAAGCCACACCACAGCTATGACCATGCCTACATTCCCAAGATATCCGCATTGGTGTTTGCAAATACAAATATTCGTTGCATCATCATATTGCAGTTTAATGCAATCGTAGCCAGTAATTACTCTACGAAACCTGACTACGTGGATCGATAGCAAATTGGGATAAATCCTGCGGTAATTAGCAGCTCGCCTAGCAATTAAATTGGATGCCGAGATTTACAGTGCTGGTTAATTACTCATAGCATGTTTATCCCTTTACATACATATACACATATTTGTTTCCGCCACCTATTTAAACTGTCTCCAACTTATTTGGCTCATTTTACTTTTGGTTGTTTGGTAGAGATCGCTATTAAGTGATAAGACCGCCTGTTGTCTACTTTGTTCTTTGTTTCTATATTGTTTTGTACTGATTTGTGGTGTTCAATAAAGAGTATTTGTATTGTTTGTATACACATACACAAATCACTACAGGCCACGTTTAGCAAGACACTGAGGGCGTAGAGGTGGAAAGTGGAATCAAAATAGTGATGGGTTGCTAGCCGCATCGCCTATTAACATGATTCCTATGGTTTTCGCTCATGCCCTCGATGGGTTTTTACCAATTGCGCGGGAAGAGAAGCAACTGGTACATTCTATGTTTTTTCCCTTCACAACCGAAGATCAAGTCATGACTTCGAGGGATGACTATATGTACTCGTAAGTTGATATTAATGGTCGTAGAAATCTGAAATATAGTAAAAAATGTAGAATAGCTTGAACGAAAAATTGCGTGCACGATTGTGCGTCTCAGGAATAACTTGTTAATGCGCGATCGTGTAACTTATAAGTAACAATACCAATACAACTGTTTCATAAGAAATAATCCCGTATTAACCTCAATCAACATTATATGTTATACTAGTTGTAGCCCGCGACTCCGTCCGCGCAGAATTCGCTTATCGCTATCCCGCGGAAACTATTTTCTGGGCTAAAAACTATCCTATGTCCGTCCCTTAGTATTTCCGTTCCTTCGTTTAGTTATTACTAGCTTCTGCCCTCGACTTCGTCCGCGTAGAATTAGACTTACATGAGCAGCTGCGACCTTCGACATGTTTATCGCTATCCCACGGAAAGTCTTTAATTTTCCGGGATTGAAAGTATCTAAAAACTTGACCAGAGATATAGGGTACCACCACGCAAAATTTCATTTAAATCGATCTTACAGTTTCGGAGATTAGCGGATTAAGGCATAGGTAAATACATACATACAGACAGATAAAAATTATAAAGTATACTTTTTGTGTTTTATTACTTTTCCCTAACTGTTAGCACTCTATTTTCGATGAATTTATTTAATGCACACACACACTAACTTTCTACTGATTTATTATATGTATAGATTACGCTACTAATTCAGTCAATTGAAACATTAGCCACTGCTGACTTCAAACTAGTGACTGCTTGGGCTCAGGGATACTTAGAACAAAAGCGCGCATGTTGGAGTACCCGTCCTTTTCTTACTGTTCGTTCTAGAAAGAGATAAATAGTCTTAGCAGTACACAGCAGCGTGTCGAATAAAAAATAGTACATTACTGTCTAGGCCAGGAAGTAGGCAATTGCTGGCTGAGTATTGGTTTGAACGGACGAGCTTGCGAGTCCGTTTAATAATACGAAGCCAGCAATGCTATTCTGGCCGAGGCAAGTATAGTGCTTTTCTCAAAAATCGAAAATATAACAACAACAAAAATAAATGAAAATAAAATAGTGAAAATTGTTTTGCTTTGCCGCCTTTTTCTATCAATGGCATTTGAAGAGTGTATTTTTCTACCCAGAACACCTAAAGCTATTTCAGACACAGATAAACACGTTGTCGCACTAGCTTTTTTTTTTAATTTGATGTTTTAAGTCTTTGCCTTTCTTTTATAATGGTGATTTGCATTTTTAAAAAGTTAATAACTAGACAGTAATGGACTTTGTATGCAACATTACTGTCGAGTTTAGCGCGACAGTAATGTTTTTTTTTAAATTTTGGACTGACCGGCAACAATTAACTTACTGTTCTGATATGTAGTTAACAATGACGACTTTACCGGACATTTTTGAGAAAAATATGTTACACTTCTGTCTTTAGGTCACTGATTCATTGTACGTATTTCATTCAACTCAATCTGGAAATAAGTAACTATGGAGCAATTTGTTTTGTGTGTTCATCATCATTATCATTTTCAGCCTATACGTCCCACTGCTGGACACAGGATTCATCTCAGAAGTTTAGTTGTAGAAATTTAATGTTACTTTTTCTAAAAGTTTTGCCAATTCAAAAATTTATTGAACATACGAGTACATCTTCCTTCAGCATTACAGTCCTAAATCAAGTCATCGCAGCAAAATTGAACAGTTATAGTCATCCAATATGTCAGCGGCACCGGCCCGCTTAATCTATACTTAACAATCTGAGTACACCATTATTCTAATACAAAACAATAATTCCCTTCAAAGCGCATGACATTAAGAAATTATTAGGTTGGGCTGCATCCGCGTAAGGGGCCTGTGCTTGGGGCTCTAAGGCTGCCTACACGCTGGGCAGTTTAAAACACGTTCATGTTTGTTACAGGCATACCTGGGGAGTTACCTACAAGCGTGCCAAGTTCTTTTCAGCGTAAGGGACACAGTTATGCAGCCATATAGCTCCGGCTCTTACGCTGACTGTGCCACGGGGCACGTTCTGGGGATTTGATGTCGATAAAAAAATATGTCGAATTTATAGTACCTAGATAATAATATAATAATATTATTTTCATTTAAACCCATCATATATCCTAATAAAGGTTGAAACCTTTCAATCGCTTAAATTATGCTTAATTGTTCAGTTAGCTTTTAAAATGTCACTGAGAGACATTCTTTTACATCGTTAAATCTTGAAAGTTAAATTTCACCTACTTTCTGTTGTCAGATCAACTTGTGTTTATGTAGAGTGGATGAATTAAATTTAAGCAACACCAGCAATAAATCTTTACTTACCAAAATCTTATAACTATAATATATTTTTTAATTAAGAGTACAGAGAGGTAATGCCGCCAGTGTGTTGGGGTCTATGCCGCAAGAGGGCCTTTTAGATGGTGTTTTCTTTTTATAGTTAGGTATATTTATTTAGTTTTTAAGTTTGGTATTTAGTTAACTTTTAGATTTTATCATAGTTTAATTTTTTTGTAATTCCCCTCTTATAAATTCTGTATTATTTCTTGTCGTCATAAAATTAAACATTTCCCATAAATTAAGAGTCATAATGCTCACATTTATCAAAAAATTTAAGGTGACCTATCAAAAAACGAGCGTTTAAAAACCGCGCGCGTCAACCGCCCTCGCGCGAGCAGCCTTACCCCGTTCCCAGCAAGACAGGAGACGTATAAGAGCATCTGCACGTGGGCGCTACAGCCTCGGGCAGCCATTCTCATACGCCACATTTCACTTGCCATGAAATGGAATACAGCTGGTAAAAACCTTTTAGTGAATAGCCAACGGTGCCTAATTAAAATTAACCGGAAGGCAGGATTTGCAAATCTACGTGTAGCGAGCTTAGTCTGGAGTTGTTACTTCAACGTAACTATAGTTGAGAGCTATTCAAAGTGAGGTAACAAAAGCTTCAGTCATATAAAAAAATTAAACTCACTTGTTTTTCGCCCCTGTTTTTTTTTTTTTTTTTTTTTTATATGAATAGGAAGGCAAACGAGCAAGTGAAGTGAGTGACGATTGACTGAAAAGAGGTCCTTTAAAAAGATAAGTACACCTTTGTACATCTTAACGTTTATCAATTATGTTTCTTAATTGTTATTTTAGTTCATAAAGGATTAGGCTACCACGGTTTGAGCCTCGGACCTGTAGGCTTGTAATGTAACTCGCTCGCAATCGCCATCGTGTTCATTTTGACAGTTCTTGTATGAATGTGACAGCTAGCTGATTCCCAGATGCCAATTGTCAGCCCATACACGAACTGTCAAAATGAACTCGATGGCGATTGCGAGCTAGTTAGACAATAAGCTTAGGAGACCTCAAATTTCCCATTGAATGTCCCGTCATGGCATAAAGGAATAGGGATGAATTTCGCGAAATTCCCTTGGAATGTTAAATTATATCACAGAAGCGAAGCGGTGGGAGTAAACCAGACAATATTGAGAAACTTATGGATCTCCAATAAACTGATAAACACATTATAATTTCACGTAACCGACACGTTCTCTACCATTATTCCCGTCTGCCATTAAATTTACCACCAGATATTTACCACATATAACATTTTAAGCACATCTCGTATCATTACAAGCCAAGCGTGGTACATTATTTAGTCAAAGTACTGTACATTATAGTATTTAACAATATCTAAATGCTGGCATTGTCTTCAGCATTAGACACGGGTGGGGCTTTGAGGTGCGTGGGTGTCATACAGAATGCTGAAGAGTATGCGAATGTAGATGGGGTAAATGTGTGAAAGAGAATTCAATAGTGTCCGATTTACCCACAAACATTGACAACCTTAATCTGTCTGCTATGGGTGGTGTAGCGGTATAGCACGCATCACGGAATGGTGGGAATCCAAGTTCGATTCCCCGCCATAGCTGTAGCTTTATCAGATATATCAGATTTTTCTGTGTTCTAATTTTAGAATAGAATAGAATAGAATTTTATTACCACAAATAGAGTATACATACATTTATATAAAGTAAATTAGTATAAAGTAAAAGTGCTGCGGGTGCGCACCTGATTTTCAGCCCAACCCTATTTATTCCTTTGTAAATCTTATTTAATTACGCGGGTAAGTTTGAACGAACAAAGAAGAAAAAAGAGAAAAAATTAAGTAAAACAATTTGGATGAATTTACACAAAACCAACAAAATGCATCAGATTAAAGCCAAAGAGCAGTCCAAAGTAATAAGTAATTAAAAAAATTAAAACAATCCATCCTACAATTAAATAAATAAGCGTGCATGGCACGACATTGCAGCTACCAGATAAATAAGCTACCAGAGCAAGTGATTTTAATAAGTACTTACTTGTTTGTTTTCAGTGTCGATTAGAGGTTTAACCATTTAATACCTGTTAAGCCGTACACTTTTTAAAATCTAAACACCTTTTTAGATGGCTTACGTTTAGATAGGTTTATTTGAAAACTAAAGGAAAAAAGGGTTGTCAAATTAATTTGTCGTCAAACGATACATTTTGTCAAACGATGGTCAACATAACCTAACCAATAGTAACACACTTACCACCTGAGCGCGGCAGAGGACATATTGGGCTGATGGTACCAGCTTCTGTTACATTGTGCCCACTTCCAGCCTCTGCAAATAACAATCTTTGCCGTCGCAGGGAGAAACTGTGGCCTAAGGCAGGTCGCAACAGTCTCCAAGAAAGCTTTGTTGTTAACATCACAAGATTAATTAACGACGTTAGGCATAACGTGTAGTTACATTATAGGCTTGGTTACACGAAATTCGCTGGAATCATAAAGTCAAAATGTTTAGAGGGAGTCTGGATTTTGCAGATTCGCCTTTGTAAATGTTTAAAGACTGTGTTATGAGGCTTTAGGCTAGATTACTTGCATGTCATGGGGAGTGATAGAGTATTAAAGCGTACAGTAAATTATGGCTAGATTTAAGGAGTTACGGAAGTCTTGTCAGAAATTATTTTGCTGTTTTGTGCGCTTTTTACATACATAAATCACGTGTTCATCCCTTACGGGTCTAAGGTAACAAGACCAAAAGGCCACGTATAGCATGATTTTGGGCGTATAGGTGGAATGGAATCAAAATAGTGATGGGTTTCTAGCCGCATCGCCTGTAACATGATTCCGAAGATTTTCGCCCATGGCCTTTTACCATCTGCGCCGGAAGTGCACATTGTGCAGATTTTACATTCTACAATTTAAAAGGAAACGTTAATTCCATTCTAATCAGCGCAAGAGAGCTGCAGTTAGATTTTCGAGGAATTTCATAATTCTGAATATACCTACCATTTGATAAAGACGATGATTACTTTATCGACCGACAGGTGTCGCTGTACAGTCAAGGGCAAAGATATATATGCAAGTAAAGTGAAAGAAAATAAGTAATCATATAAAGTTAAAAAGATATATACTCATTCAAATGGTAATAAATATGCAAACTACACTGGCAACATAAATATGTACCCAGCAAGTCCAAAAACTTGTATACAATCAAAACTCCATTATTAGTATCCTGCAAATAATGCAAAATATTATAGTCATACTTATGTCAATAAATATAGATTCAGTAATTGCTACGAAAATATGTATACAAAATGTAATCTGCGAATATCAACTTTACGGCCTAGTCACACGAAACAAATTTGTAAAGTATGTTTTGACAATTCACGAAAACAGTACAGACTTGTCATTGCATATGTTTGTCGCATGTTTTGACCTGTCACCACGACGTTATCAATCGGCATGTTTAACAGATTTTACAGATTCAGATTTCGTTGATTTTGATTGAAGATGCCAACGCTATAGTCCGGTCAAATTAGACCAAAAAATAAGAGTAAAGTTACCTAAATTCCCACCAAGCTGAAAATCGGTAAGATTGTTTGAAATATCATTAAAAACAAAATTTGAAACTTCCCCATCTTTCCCCTGTAAGGAAAAAAAGTATACCCAAAGTATCGAAATATGTATATATAAACTCAAGAAGGCTTCTGTTATGGGTTTTTTTTTATATAAGAGGGGGCAAACGAGCATACGGGTCACCTGATGGAAAGCAATCACCGTCGCCCAAGGACACCTGCAAGACCTGGGGAATCACAAGTGCGTTGCCGGTCCTTTGAGGAACAGGAAGGCACGTTTTTTAAAGATCCCTAAATTGTATCGCTCAGGGAATATTGCAGCAGGAAGTTGGTTCCAGTTGGTTACCGTACGAGGAAAGAAATTGCGCTTAAAACGCACGGTACTTGACTGCCAACCATCAAGATGTTGAGGATGGAAGGACAGACGGTTCCGCGAAGTACGGTAGTGGAATTTAGCCGCAGGCAGCAATCCGAAGAGTTCGTCAGAGCACTCCCCATGATAAATACGGCACAGGGCTGCTACATCCCTCCGCACAGCCAGAGAGTCGAGCCGACCTGAAAGTGCCTGGTTATCGACAAATCGAGCAGCTCTGCGTTGGATGCGGTCAAATGGAAGGTTTTGGTACTTGGGTGCCCCAGCCCAGAGATGAGAACAGTACTCCATATGCGGCCTAACCTGCGCCTTATAGAGTTGAAGGCGATGGGCTGGCGAGAAGTACTGTCCCGCTCTATTGAGCACCCCCAATTTTTTAGAAGCTAATTTGGCTTTGCCTTCCAAATGACCACGGAACTGAACATCACTCGAAATGTCGACACGGGGTCCTGATAGACAACTTAGCATCAAGGGGGGTACCTTCGAAACAAGGCGAAACAACCTCAAGGTACCTACCAGTTACGAGTAGATGACGATATACATACTTATATATATATATAAATACATACTTAAATATATAGAACATCCATGACCCAAGCACAACTATTCGAGTTGATCACACAAACATTGCCCTGGCCGGGTTTCGAACCCGGGACCTTCGACTCAGAAGGCGGTTGCTTCACCACTGAGCCATCCGTGTCGTCAATATCAAATCATACAGTAATTGGCGATCTACGCTATTTTCTAATTTTTTTTATTTAATAAAAGGCAAAGTACACTTAAAATAACTGTATAATAAAGAAAACAACTCCTTAAACTTAAGACAAAGTGATTAGAGAGTAATATTTTCTATAGTACGTTATTATTAACATGTTTAATATTTCTTACCGTGATGCCTAATTCGTCAGCAGAGCTATATCAGGCACGGATATACCTTCCTCGCATAAGGCAACAATCCTATATTTTAAATGATCGCTTATACGATACATTTTCTCCTTCAAAATTAATGAAAAGCCGCCAGAAAAACCATAAGAAACGGTAAGTCAAATGGAATTAAAAAATCCAAAAGTGACACATGACACATGCACATGCACATGCACAAATCACGTCTTTATCCCTTACGGGGTAGACAGAGTTTATGGTAACAGGTACCTACAACCTACAGGCCACATTTAGCAAGATTGTGGGCACATGTCATGATCACTACATAGTATAAAACAAAGTCGCTTTCTCTGTCCAAATGTCCCTATGTCCCTAAGTATGCTTATATCTTCAAAACTACACAACGGATTTTGATGCGGTTTTTTTTATAGATAGAGTGATTCAAGAGGAAGGTTTTTATGTATAATTCTACGCAGACAAAGTCGCGGGCAGAAGCTAGTTTAAAATAAATAGAGTAATTATCAGTTAAAGAGTTTGGAATAGCAGTTGTTGTACTACTTGAAGCTTAAAGTGGTTGGCTGATTACATTAAGATTTCAGAGTTCGATGTTACGCAAATACGTTCATAAGCTCCTGACAATAGAGTTGTGTTAATAGAATTTTGGATTGTTTACATATTTGTGGTTATCATATTATATACATAATTAATGGTTAAATAGTGTATACATATTTTTGAACTTTACGGTGTTTCTAAGTTTATGACCTAATACATGAGGACATATTATTGCAAATGTTGTATACATAGTTATCTCTCAAATCATGTATACTAATTTATGTACTTTTATATGTTGCCAAATTTATGACCATTTAGATGACCATGCTTTTTGATACTCTGTGGTGTATACATATCTTTGCCCTTGACTGTACCTTGTAAAAACTAGGTAACATTTCACTTCTGCGAAACAACAAGTAATTATGCTTACTTTGGTATTACAATAAGCATAGATCTATAGCAACAGTTATTTAGTACATTCAAGGCCTGTCTCACCACTCCCTGTAAAGTTCCTGATATCTTAAGTGTCAGTTATCTATGATTCCCTCTCTATTTCTTACTACGGAACAGACGGAGACAACAATATAGATAACAGGAACTTTACAGAAATGACAGCTATGTTACACAAGCATGTGTGTCTCTCTCTGTTTCGTATTAATAAATAGAGATAGAGTCATAAATAACTGACACTTAAGGTAGCTGGAATTTAGCAGAGAGTGGTGAACCAATTCCTAAGTAAAGGGGTAAGCTAATTAAGTAAGACTCACTAAAGTACAACAAAAACGAGCCTTGTAACATTAGGTTTAAACCAATGTCTTTCTTTCTAAATGTCAGTGAAAATTAGAACATAGAAAAATCCGAAAAGTAAAGCTATGGCCGGGAATCGAACCCGGACCCTCGTCATTCCGTGACGCGTGCTATACTCCTACACCACCCATAACAGGTGGGTAGTCTAGGTGGGTGGGGTGGGTAAAAAAAAAATAAAAAAATAAAAAAATCTTGATTAATTTGATAGTACCTATCAATGTCTTTCTCTCGTTATATAACCTATCCAAACTTTTCTTTCCCTTGCCAGTTAATTTCCAAAACCTTTCCAGCACAAAGGACAACTAATAAAATAGAAAAGAAACGGCCAGTCGACACTCAAGTCCCTCCAGTAAAGGGCTCGCTCAGTATTCTTCTCGCCGACCCTCAGGACACTCAAAGGGAAAGGGCAAACACTTGAGGCAAGGACCAAAATAGGGAATGTATTGAGTCGCGAAATAAAATGAGGGTAAAGGAGTCGGTGAATTTGTGTTGTAGTTCGTATGTATGTGGAGCGGGTAATACCGGAAAAATCCTGTTTTGAATGACTCATTTTTACTCGACGACGGCTAACCCCAAAAACAGTTGTGTGACTTCACTATCACTACATAGTATAAAATAAAGTCGCTTTCTCTATCCCTATGTCCCTATATCCCTATATCCCTATGTATGTATGTATGTATGTATGTAAACTCTTTATTGCACATAATTTTTTTTTTAATAGTTTAATTTATGTCAATTTCCATTTATGTAATTTTTATTGAATAAAGTCTATTAAATACATACAACATCCTTTTAAAAATACAGAAATTCAGACAAAAAAGTACAAAGGCGAACTTATCCCTAAGAAGGGATCTCTTCCAGCTAACCTACAGAAAGGAATAGCCTATGTCCCTATGTATGCCTATATCTTCAAAACTACACAACGGATTTTGATGTGGTTTTTTTTACTAGATAGAGTGATTCAAGAGGAAGGTTTTTATGTATAATTCTACGCAGACGAAGTCGCGGGCAGAAGCTAGTGAATGATAATTTAATGTTTTGGGTAGCAATATGGCTTCTCTCCACAAAGAGAACAATATTAGAAAATAAACGTTTAAAAAATAACACGTCGCCCATATACAAGGTGAAACCAACCTCCTCCTCCAATTCGGATATCAGCTGCAGCATTCAGACTGCTACCTGTGTTACAGGTGTCACAGAATAATGGTGTTTTGACCTCAGATGACCTATTTGTCCGATTAACACCGTGTATCTTAAAAAAAATATTCCTTGCTGGTCTGGGAGTAAAGAAAAAACAGAATTTACCAGTTGCTTCTCTTCCCGCGCAGATGGTAAAAGCCCATCGGGGGAACGGGCGAAAGTCTTAGGAATCATGTTATAGGCGATGCGGCTAGCAACCCATCACTATTTTGATTCCCCTTTCCATCCATACACCCACAACTAAACGTGGTCTTTAGGTCTTGTTACCTTAGGCTCTGTCTACCCCGTAAGGGATAAAGACGTGATTTATGTATGTATGTATAAAATTCCATTTTTAACCGACTTCAAAAAAGGAGGAGGTTCTCAATTCATCTGTATATTTTTTTTACAGTATAATTTTGCTTGGTATTACCAGCTCTAAATATTCCCTAAAAGGACAATACAAGGACGACCACAGGTGCGGTGGCGTCCGAACTTCACAAATATTTGCTCTCGCAGCTTTTCCCGTGGATTCCCCTAAACGCCACTAACGATAACCGTACAATTTATTTAACTGAGCGGATCAAGTATGCTTTGTCATAACAAAAAGGGAAAGAAGTTGGCTAACATTGAAATATTTGTCTGAGATCAAAAGGTTTGTGTTAATAAATGTCAGGTTCGGATCGCACCAGGCCCGTATTTCACTAACTTGACATATGTCGGTGACATGTGACAATTCGAAAAGCAACCAGTAGTCAATATGAAGCTAACTGTCGTAGATTTTGGTCGAGTTTGCAATGTAAACAGAATTGTCACCTGTCAAATGATGCATTTGTGAAAAGTTTAGCTCTCTGTTAACTTCCAGTTATCTTAAGTGCCAGTTATCTATTATGACGTCTCTGTCTGTTTCATAGTAATAAATAGAGACAGAATCATAGATAGCTAACACTTAAAATAACCGTGGTGAAACTGGCCCTTAATCTTGCACTAGGCCAAATAGTTACAAACTGTCTTGTTACATTTATTTATTTACTCTGTTTGAACAGATTTGCAACTTTTTATAAATAAGAGTTTAAATCCTATAATAACTATACACACGCTAAATAATCACAAAATACGCCCAACTTTTTGCCCATAACCTAATCGTACAATAATTCGATCGCATTAAAGCAAATCGATTTCCGTCAGAATGACGTTACTACTCAACCCAGAACCAAATGAGCGCAAGTACCATCTTTTTTTATCGAAAAATGAATACAACCCAATATGATACAAAGTGTGTTTTCATAAGACAGCGAATATGGCCAAAAACACGGTGCAATTAGCACTCCGATAAAGCACTTGCTGTAATAGCCGTGGGAGAGTCGATTTTTATGGGACAGTCCAAGTTATAGGAGCTCGCTTATAACCATTATCTGAAGTCATTCTTTAATATGATCTTATTCTTAAAATAAAATGAAATTAACTCTTGAAATTAAGCGCTGATTGCGTATAAGCTATGTAACCCAATGTATCTAAGTGCAAAATGTGTCTAAGTATGTAATTGTGACGTACGGACAAATCATACAAATAGATGACGCTTAGCGACAAAAAATCGCATAACAAGGTCACGTGGCAGCTAGTAACAGATAGAAAAATTCGAAGTCTTACCCACCTGCTGTGGGTGGTGTAGGGGTATAGCACGTGTCACGGAATGACGAGGATCCAGGTTCGATTCCCGGCCATAGCTTTACTTTTCGGATTTTTCTATATGTTCTAATTTTCAGTGTCGTTTAGAATTTTATCTAAGTGCAATTAAAAAAGCACTGCCAGCAAAAAAAGTTTAATCAAAAAAACACATAGCTATTAATAATAACAGGCAATATTCCCGATGATTAAAACAGATTAAATGTAGTGTTTTTTTAGTGCTTGACAGTGACCAGTTTAAGCATATTAAAACATATAATTTACTGTACCAAATAAAAATGAACAAACACAATTAACAAATACTAAGATACACGTCTGAAGACATTATTAAAAAATACTTTTTTAATCAATTTGTTTTTGCTCTAACATCATAGAATCACACAGCATAAAATCCGTCAACTTGTTATGACACAAATCTTCTACACCAGGGTATAGAAGTGTACAGATATGTAAAAAAATCCAATGGTTCAAGAACTAACCTATTTTTTTTCTTCCACAGGTCCAAAACCGCTGGCATACGCTCATCTCATAATTGTGCCCAGTATAACATTTGGCTGCCACCGGGTCCCTTTTTGTTTCATAATTTTCATTAGTCGTAATAATCGTTAGTCATTTTTTTGTCATAACACATGATTGTGCATTTCTCGGGAATTTTGGAAAAGTCATCAGAAGGTAGTAGGTTAGGTTTGTTTAATATCAATTTAAAAAAAATACTCACTGTTTCTGAAATAAAACGCTTTATGGCAAACCTGACTTTCGAAACTTAAATTTTATGAGACAAAACATAGACCCGGCTGCCCCGCGACCCTCTCACAACTTGCAGCCCTAAACCAGCCTATAATAACAACCAATCGTCTGGCAGTCAACGAGTTCGTGTCAAATCTTACAATATTAATGTCAGCAATAACAGTTGGAGGCTGAGCCGAATTTCTCATGGGCGCGACTGATTCCGATGTTGCATTACGAATTTGTCACATCAGGCGAGGTAAAAAGTTCGATGGAGTCGAATGTGAGGGTTCCGTGAGTTCTACATAGGTAAAATTTGGAGACAATGGAAGACAGACAGAAAAAAAAACTTTTGCATACATACATAACTTTATTTGCATATTTAACCTTTTGAACGCCAAGCTTAGCTACATAGTAAAGCTATTTTCATTCTTATGCCTTTGCATGAAAGTCATTTTTACACTTATAACCTCTGTCGGCCACAGCCGACATTGGCGATCAAAAGGTTAAATAACCTAACCTAAAAATTTCATTGTAGATACAAGCTTTTTGCTGACTGTACTTTTTGTTGACTGTACCTGCATTGTCATCCGTCCTACATAATGAAAACCAAATAACAAGTCAATCGGACTAGCCGTTGAAGAGTTCCCTGCTACGGAGAATGTCCTGGCTGGACCAAATTTCAGCTCAATCATACATACGTTGTAAGTTAATATAAAGCTTGCAATAAAAGACCCGAGGTCTGTCTTGCCGTCTCACTCTTATGGGTTTGCTACTTGAATCGGTCGATGGTACCCGAAACCCGAATGTCGTTCTAAATAAGAGCTTACGGAACTGTACCTATCCTCTGCATGCATACCGGCATGTTTCTCTCCCAATCTCCCATACCGGTTCGAAGTGTAGATGAGTTTTTGCTTCTCCATATTCATCAATCTTTACATACATCACTACATAGTATAAAATAAAATCGCTTTCTCTGTCCCCATGTCCCTATGTCCCTATGTATGCTTATATCTTCAAAACTACACAACGGATTTTGATGCGGTTTTTTTTAACAGATAGAGTGATTCAAGAGGAAGGTTTTATGTATAATTCTACGCAGACGAAGTCGCGGGCAGAAGCTAGTTAAGTATATTTTGGCATTAATAAAAACAAAAACATTACGAAATTTAAGGCCAGGACGATCCAACTATAGACCGTTCACTTAAATGAGTCCTCGCCCGCCCGGCAAAGGGTTCGGGGTAGGCGACAAAGGGGCCGAGAGAGGCAGGGGGAGGCGCACTACCCGCCCGCACTCTCGGTCCCCTTTGTCGTCCGTTAAGTGGTCGGTCTATAGCTTAAGTTATTCCCTTTTTTAATTAGTCCCACTGCTATGCTGTATGCTCGACGATGGGCGCAAATACGCTGAAGAAGAAGTAGGTACAGATTGTTGTCAATAAAATTGTTCACAAATATTCATTTGTCTAACTTTTTTACCACAATTAGCGTTTATGTTGCGGTACCCTAAAAAACATGTCCGTCCTGCTTGATTGAAGATACAAACTTTTAGATATGTTGCGTTATAAGCTGCATTACGAATTTGTCACATCAAAAAAATATGTGGTATCGAGGACGCGAATTCTTGCGGCGATGTCGAAACCGTGTTTCTGCAACGTTAATATCCATGGCTTTTGTTAAAAACACTTGACGGTATTGGAGATGAGTTACGACGATTTTGCTGTTCTTATCGCTTGCCAGAATTTCAAATGCCATAATATTTGTATGCAATAATATTCATTTGTCATAAAAACAAATTATACCTTTGGTTGTTCAGGATTGTTATTAAACTATCCGAACTTAACCTATTATGTAGAGCTCTACAGGATAGTAATTTCAAAGCTTCTAAAAAAATACAGTTTCTGAGAAAAAAAATGTTATGATAAATGATCATTATTGCAAACATTATTATGGCATTTGAAATTCGGGCGAATTAAATGTCCCCCAATTTTGCGCGGTTTTCTGATATTGTTGCACAAAACGATTGAGTAATAAGAAGTGACGGACGATACCTACTTAAAATATTCTGTAACAGGAAGCATTAAGTAAAAAGATTTTTTAAATTAAGCAATCCATGTTTCCTTTCTCAAAAACTTTCCGAATTTTTGAATATATATCTATTTAAATAAGTAACATTTTTAACAGTTTGTGTAAAATTTATTCAGCAGCTCTAGTGGGAAAAATACGATCGAATAGCAAGAAATTTTATTTGCTTACTTAATTTTTTTACAAATCTAACAAAAATATAAACGTTTTTCAAACATGAATTCTTTAAACGCCAGTCACTTACATGTCTGATTGTATTTGTGGCAAAATTCCAAAAGCATTAATCAAAACAGAGCCACGCAGCAAATTCACACCAAATGTCAAATTCGGTTCCCATAATAAACAACCAACAGAACAAACAATTAACCCACGATAACTATGCAATCGCTATAAATTGCAACTCCATAAATATTGGTAATTTATACCGACACGTCAAATCATAACCGGTATGGGCACAGGTACCTTGTGACAAATTTAAACACTACCAAGGTATATTTTGGTTGCGCAACTCACGTTTTGGTGTCTGGTTATTGCAGCTCGAGGCGTTTTGAGATTTTCTGCTCCGTGGCGTTTGTTTGGCAAATTTTTATGTGTTTAGTCATTACTTACTTATGTCGGAAATATAAAAAATATATATAAAAAAGCCGTGGTAGCCTAGTGGTTTGACCTGTGGCCTCTCAAGCAGAGTGTCGTGGGTTCAAATCCCGGGCGCGCACCTCTGAGTTTTTCGGAATTTATGTGCGAAAATTACATTTGTAATTTGCCATGAGCTTTTCGGTGAAGGAAAACATCGTGAGGAAACCTTGCACACATCTGCGAAGAAATTCAATGGTGTGTGGTTAAGTTCCCAATCCGCACTGGGCGCGCGTGGGAACTATAGCCCAAACCCTCCAATACACGGAGGAGGCCTATGCCATGAGGCACGCCGAATTACGCGACAATTTAATAATAAAAAGAAACAACAACAACAACAAAAATGAAATTGTAGCGAATTCGGAATAAAAAAGACTATATATATAAATAAATACTTATATCGGAACAATATTAATGCATGCTTACTGGTACCTATAGATCCGCTTTAATGAGTCCTCGCCCGCGCGGCGCAGGGGCGCGGGGTGGGACGACAAAGGGGCCCGAGAGAGGTGCGGGCGGCAGGCGCACTATAGACCGACCGCTTAAATGAGTCCTCGCCCGCGCGGCGCAGGGGCGCGGGGTGGGACGACAAAGGGGGCCGAGAGAGGTGCGGGCGGCAGGCGCACTATAGACCGACCGCTTAAATGAGTCCTCGCCCGCGCGGCGCAGGGGCGCGGGGTGGGACGACAAAGGGGGCCGAGAGAGGTGCGGGCGGCAGGCGCACTATAGACCGACCGCTTAAATGAGTCCTCGCCCGCGCGGCGCAGGGGCGCGGGGTGGGATGACAAAGGGGGCCGAGAGAGGTGCGGGCGGCAGGC
The DNA here is from genome assembly GCA_949127965.1 of Pandemis corylana. Classification (NCBI taxonomy): domain Eukaryota; kingdom Metazoa; phylum Arthropoda; class Insecta; order Lepidoptera; family Tortricidae; genus Pandemis; species Pandemis corylana. The sequence goes on along the minus strand of OX421866.1, from coordinate 4,645,280 downwards.
GCACTATAGACCGACCGCTTAAATGAGTCCTCGCCCGCGCGGCGCAGGGGCGCGGGGTGGGATGACAAAGGGGGCCGAGAGAGGTGCGGGCGGCAGGCGCACTATAGACCGACCGCTTAAATGAGTCCTCGCCCGCGCGGCGCAGGGGCGCGGGGTGGGATGACAAAGGGGGCCGAGAGAGGTGCGGGCGGCAGGCGCACTATAGACCGACCGCTTAAATGAGTCCTCGCCCGCGCGGCGCAGGGGCGCGGGGTGGGATGACAAAGGGGGCCGAGAGAGGTGCGGGGGGCAGAAGCACTATAGACCGACCGCTTAAATGAGTCCTCGCCCGCGCGGCGCAGGGGCGCGGGGTGGGATGACAAAGGGGGCCGAGAGAGGTGCGGGGGGCAGAAGCACTATAGACCGACCGCTTAAATGAGTCCTCGCCCGCGCGGCGCAGGGGCGCGGGGTGGGATGACAAAGGGGGCCGAGAGAGGTGCGAGCGGCAGAAGCACTATAGACCGACCGCTTAAATGAGTCCTCGCCCGCGCGGCGCAGGGGCGCGGGGTGGGATGACAAAGGGGGCCGAGAGAGGTGCGGGGGGCAGAAGCACTATAGACCGACCGCTTAAATGAGTCCTCGCCCGCGCGGCGCAGGGGCGCGGGGTGGGATGACAAAGGGGGCCGAGAGAGGTGCGGGGGGCAGAAGCACTATAGACCGACCGCTTAAATGAGTCCTCGCCCGCGCGGCGCAGGGGCGCGGGGTGGGATGACAAAGGGGGCCGAGAGAGGTGCGAGCGGCAGATGCACTAGACCGACCGCTTAAATGAGTCCTCATCCGCGCCCCTGTGCCGCGCGGGCGAGGTCTGATTTAGGCGGTCGGTCTATAAACAAAAACCGTTACCACACGAGCAAGACCGCCAAGCCTCTGCATTTTCGTAAGACTTCATAAATCACACAAACCAACTATCCTCAACACCACACAAAAACGCTCACGCATTCTAAACCCAATGCTCATCCATCCTCATAGCACTGAGTACATTGTTTAACTATCCAGTGTGCAAAACGTCGTCGTCGTAGAAAAAGAACTGTCGGAGCGAAATATACCTACTACCTATATAATTTTTACTCAAAAACTTTTCAAACTAACCTTTCCTGTTTGATTTTTATTACAATCCAAAGAATACCTTCATTATATTACGAAAATAGAGTTTACAAAATACTGATACATAACTACATAAGGTACTTTTATTTGTAATCCTCTAATGTTGCGGGTGTCTATAGTTTTTGCCATCTACTTCAAAAACATCTATATCAGGTCGTTTCGTTGTCAGTTGCGATAGGTTTAAAATGTCTAAATAGATCAAACACTACGTACTTACTGCGCATTTTTCTGAGATTCCAACAGATATTTAAATTTTCTTTACTGGTAATAACCAATCCTGTTATACTTATTTACTGTGAATACTAATTAGCAAAAATAACAGGTTAGTTCTCATAGAACTTTGTATTGGAAATGTCTCCTTACTTTTGCTCTTCAGTGTAGTTTAAGCTTGGGTAGAGAGTCTATGTTCAAAAAGATACGAAACTTGAAAACGTTCGCGAAAGTTCTCACAGTACCAACTCCTTACCGTTCAACGGATACTTGCACCGTGTGGGAACCCCCTGTTGCACTAAAACGACATTATTATGGCAAATTGTTAAAAAATGCGAACCGTTGTTTCCTGTTGCAGTTTCGTGGCCGGCACTTTACTGTTAGGATGGACGAGGAAACATTGTAGAGCGGAGTTATTGATAAGAACTTGCTGATGGACGTAGGAAATATTTTTATTTTTATTTTCACTTCAATCGAAATTTAAATGGTGGCGTTCAAATAAATTCATTCATTGGCAAACCACAGTCAAGTGCGAGTCGGAATCAAAACGTATAAGTACGATTGAATCCATGGTCGAGGTCTGTTCAAAAAGTAACACCGTGATTGCAGATGCTAAATCAAATAAATAAAATTCCTAGTGCTATTAGCCTCTTCAAAGATATTTTGAAGAGGCTAATAGACGCTACGGGTGACCGCAGAGCTGGCAGCTTCCTTGGACAGCGTGTTAGTATCGCTGTCCAAAGGGGGAATGCTGCCAGCGTCTGTGGAACTATGCCACGGGGGCCCCTCCTCCATTATTTAGTTTAATATTAGTTTTAGTTTAGTTTTTAATTCGTTTTTAATGTAATAGTTTAATTTGTTTTAATTCCATTTTGTATCCTATTAAATAAACAATTTTTACTTAGTTTCAATAAAATTACAACTCACATGTCGTGTTGCAAAAAATCCGTGGTGGCCTAGTGGTTTGACCTTAGGCCTCTCAAGGGATCGAAACGTATCAGTGTTTGTGTTGTGTAAGGGATAACTAAGTTTGTGCGATTTATATGTGTTTTGTTGGCAGTAGTGGAGGGAGGGATTGCATGAAAAATATATATGTTGCACACAGGCTTGGTCATTTTGCACGTGAGTAGCGAGCGGAATAGCAAGGTAAATATATTATTTTTTGTTCATTGAAATGGACCTCCGCAAAGTAACGCCTGATTCAATAAAATATTGGCATCATTATTTTTATTTTATTTTTGTTTCCTTTCTTGTTCTTGAGAATTGTTTTCAATTTTACAATTCTTTAGATCTCGTAAAATAAATTCTTACGCCCGTTAAATTTGTAAGATACGATATGGGAAAGAGCGGTGTTTTCTGAGCACGTATACCTACTCAAATAGCGGCACCAGCACATATTACTGTTGTTCTAATTTAAGTTACAGGGGCTTACCATGATGTCTCAATGCGATTCAATTTCGACTCAGTTCCGGGTTTAGCTGACATTTTTAGTAAGGATCTGACAGCGATCTAATATCTTCAGGCAAACTAAGTAGCACATCGGCGATGCGGCTAGCAACCCATCACTATTTTGATTCCCCTTTCCACCTATACGCCCACAATCATGATAAACGTGCGGCCTTTATTTTTCATTTTTCATGTCTGTTTTTTTTCTTGTTTTTTTCTATAAAATTGTGTATACATATTCTCTTATTGTATTGTGTGTCTTGCAAAAAGGAGTAAATGTCTTCTTTGTTTCTTTCTTTCTTTAGCTCTTGTTACCTTAGGCTCTGATTACCCCGTAGGTCACAAAGACGTGATTTATGTATGCATGTACGAACTTAGTAGGAACTAACTTATACAAAATAAGAGCTGAAGGACAAACTACTCCAAACGTTTCCACTAAAAGGGCAATCTTTAAAAGTGCATTAAATTTAACAATAGCTCTAAGGTCGTTCTTAGTTTTTTTTATTGACACAGTAATATTCGTTTTCCTCAACATAAATGGCACTTAATTCTCCCACAATTGTTTTAGCCATACGGAACTAAAATGTATTAAATTGCAAATGGTTTGTTAATGCATTGGCTATGGGCGTAGACTTCCATGCCGATGTAAGGACGTGATCAAATACTAAATGTTAAGACTGCTGTTGCCCGCAAGTTCGTCTGCATAGAATTCGTTTATCGCTATCCCGCAGGAATTACGCAATTTTCCGGGATAAAATGTAGCCTATGTGTTATTCCAGGCTATAATCTATCTATGTTCCAAATTTTATCAGATCTGTCCAGCCGTTCCGGCGTGAAAGAGTAACACCCATCCATCCATACTTACAAACTTTCGCAATGTTGAAGGATAAACAAAGACCACATAACATGGAATTTTAGTATGTATAAAAAATTTAAAAACCATTGTACGATTTTTATAGTGTCGAATGACTTACACTTCCTTATTCACTTTTATTTAAGAAGGTGGGCTTCATTTAAGAAGAAAAATATTAAAAAATTACAAATATTTTGTCACGGTTTTGAGGAATTCTAGTGCTTTGCGAAAACTAGTCTTCAAAAAAAGAAACTATAGAAGCATAATTTAGAAAGGTGCATTTTTGGTGTTTTGCCTTCCCGTTGACACTAAATTAATAGTGTAACTAATTGGAGTGCGACAGAAACGGTACTATACGCACTTCCAATTTCAAATTTTGTAGCATAGCTCTAGGGCGGAAACCGTATTGAGTTGAAATACGTACAATGAATCAGTGACCCAAAGACAGAAGTGTAACATATTTTTTTATTCGACATGCTGCTGTTAGTAGGTAAAAGAAAGGATCTGTATAAAGAAGAAAAGATCTAAAAAAATTCTAAATGTCAGTCAATTAGAACAAATGGAAAAATCCGAAAAATAAAGCTATGGCCGGGAATCGAACCCGGATCCTCGTCATTCCATGACGCGTGCTATACCCCTACACCACCCATAGCAAGTGGGTAGTCTCCGAATTTTTCTACCTGTTACTAACTGTCACGTGACGTATTTTTTTGTGTTAGAAAAACACCGCTAAAATCACCTAGTGCACATCAAAACACGTTACTCCCTATCTATGCCAATGGTATATCCATGCCAAATTTGAAGTCAACAGCGATGCCATTAAGACGTAGGCGCGGTGCTAAAATTTTACAACCAAAATGACTGTTAAAGTCAATCTTGCCAACATTCTGTCAGATAACTGTCGGTTTAACGCGGCACATTGCAATATATCGCATTTACCCAAATAAAGAATGACAGCCACGGTTGTTATGTTTAGTTACAGATGTATTACGATTGTCTTCAGTTGGGAAACTACATGGTAATGTTTTGGTGTCACCTACCCAGATAAGGTGACTCATTGACTACAGGCCCATGACCAAAAAATGTGGGTCATATGAACCACCAGGTGACGTATATAGGACGATATAAGAGCATAAAATAATAAGATTCAGCACTATGCCGTCACTCGTAAGCTGTCCAACTGGGTGCTGGTGAGAATTCAAAAGTGCAACCCTCGATTTTTTTCCCCTTGTCGCATGATTTTTGTACGGCGTTGCGGAATAATGGATTAGAAGCTGTATTGAAACAGTATGAAACTGATGCCGTACAGAATGAAATGACCAAATTTACCCTGGAAATTGTCAGAAAATAAAAAAATAAAATACAGCTTTTAATCCATTATTCCGCAACGCCGTACAAAAATCATGTGACAAGAGGAAAAAATCGAGGGTTGCACTTTTGAATTCTCACCAGCACTCAGTTGGACAGCTTGCAAGTGACGGCATAGTGCTGAATCTTATTATTTTATGCTCTTATATCGTCCTATATACGTCACCTGGTGGTTCATATGACCCACATTTTTTGGTCATGGGCCTGTAGTCTATCAGTTACGATTGAAACTAATATTTTCCGGGTTGCGAAACGATAAAATAAATGTTTTCACTTCTCAGGATCGTAAAGCTTGTTTTTATGCAGGATGGAGGCTGTATAAAATGACTATTTACGCTCTAGTGCGTTAAGCGAAATCTTTGTCTGAGACCAAAGCAATTAAGTGCCACGAATACTAGAGCTTTATAGATTAAAGATTTTATTACGTCTTTTTTTTCCTTCTTTTTTTATAGTCCGTGTTTTATATCACTCAATTAGTAAAACTGGGCAATAACTAATGAGATATTACACAAACAGAATACTTGAAAGGAAACTGTGGATCGATTTCTGAAAGCATACGAAAAAAAATCGAAATTATGGATTTTTTTGTTAGTATTTTTTAAGTATGGGTAGACTAATTAATTTCGTGGTCAAGTTGAAAATATGTTTGAGATGCAGTTTTTATCACTATTGAATAGTATATTTGAGTGATTCGCTTTTAAACTTTGCGCCCTGGTATTTTTAGTCAGCTAAAAACTTGTATTAACAATTTAATTTTTAACAAAAACTTATTCATACATACATACATACATAAATCACGTCTTTATCCCATACACAAGGGTAAACAATGCCTTTAAGTATTGTTACCAAAGGCTCTGTCTTCCCCGTAAGGGATAAAGACGTGATTTATGTATGTACGTATATATATCCTTGACCAGCCCACTTCCTAGCCACTATGACAATAAGGCTGCGTCTACACCGCACGACCGTCTCATAGGTCGAGGCTAACACCGACTGGGAAGTGTCGCCTATAATGATAGATTTGGATAATTATTAAAAGGCTAAGTACCTACTGCATATTTATGTTTTGTTATTTTAGTGCTTTTTTTTTAATAAGATGTAAAAGTTTTAATAAAAAACCGCCTTTACAATAACCGACAAAAATGGAAAAATATTGAAATGCATGCATAAATCGAGTCTCTATCCCTTACGATGTAGACAGATTCCTAAGATTTGCATCTCTCGACTACAGAAATTTTATGTCAAAAAATATATTTGGGTGTGCGCTACCTACTAATTTCCAACAAACCTCAAAAGTATAGCCTTTTGAAAAAAAAGAAGAATTTTGAAAGTCGAACATAGAGCTACTTCCTTTATGTAAAGTCGGATGAAGATCATTTAGCGCCGTCAACACTCGCAGCATCAGAGGATTGCAGAGGCTTAAAGGCGTCCTAGAGGGCTAAGATGATATTCACGTCTCGACTCTACACGAACACAGTAGCGCAAGCACTGCTTCTTGGGAGCAGGCTTAGCCAGTACGATGGTGGTAGCAATCTTGACGGATCTTGCACAAAAACCAGCTGATATGATTCTAGAATTACGGATTGTAATCCAAGAACATCGAGAAACTTTTTCACTTTTAATAAGCTTTACAACAATACAATAACTCTAATTAATAGCTTTAATTTAGTAGGTACCTACAGTTCATTATTCGTTAAAGTTCATGATCGTTGAGCTTTGTAAAATTTTAACAAGAATTAGTTAGGTAAGTCTAAAAATCAGCTGCGTAAGTAGGTATTCAAAAGAGATGGTACAGTAAGAGAGAGTTTAAACCAATGTTTATTTTAAAAAATCCGTGGCGGCCCAAAGGTTTGACCTAGCCTCTCAAGGAGAGGGTCGTGGGTTCGAATCCGGAGCTCGCACCTTTGAGTTTTACGGAATTTATATGCAAAATTAGGTTTGAAATTTACAATGAGCTTTTCGGTAACGGGAAACATCGTGAGGAAACCTGCACACGCCTGAGAAGCTATTCAATGGTATGTGTGAAGTTCCCAATCCGCACTGGGCCCGCGTGGGTACTATAGCCCAAGCCCTGCATTCTGAAAGGAGGCCTGTGCCCAGCAGTGGGACGGTAGGGTGGTGATGATGATGATGATTTTTTATTTTTACCGTTTTTGTTGCACCGTTATCCCAGTATTTCCATGCTGGTCTGGGAGCAAAGGAAAAACAAAGAATGTACCAGTTGCTTCTGGACCTGCGCAGATGGTAAAAGCTCATCGAGGGAATGGGCAAAATTCTAAGGAATCATGTTACAGGCGATGCAGTTAGCAACCCATCACTATTTTAATCTCTCCACCCATACGCCTACAATTATACTAAACGTGGCCTTTAGGTCTTGTTACCTCAGGCTCTGTCTACCCGATTTGAGTACGTGTGTGTATGTGTTATCCCAGTTAAGCAGCGATGTTGACTAAGTCCACACCTACTTGCCTTTCCTCGTCTCATTTTAATGTCTTTATTAAAGTACAGACGAGGTCATCTATCATTCCGTTAAGTACAACGACATAGCATAAAAGTAATCTAGACTAGATCATAAAAATAGATCGAAGCAAAGCATGTACTTTTGAAAGGCATCGATCTATTGCCAACTCATTCGAGGACGGCCACGTCACCGTGGGAACCGTTTATTTTAAATTAAATCGTATAAGAAAAACACATTTAAATCAAGTTTTTTGTGCTGTCACAGACGCCAGCCAATACAGTGGGTTGCTTACTGATATACACTACACAACATTTGGATCAGTCTCCATACTAAATTACTTAAATTTGCGTACAAGTGAAGTCCAATTTTTTTGCCGCTGAGTGTATACAATAGAATCAAATATAGCCTATTAGGGATAATGTAGGATTCTAACAGTGAAAGAAACTTTGTTGTTTTGATTCACCTTTTCATCCATACGCACACGATTATGCTAAACGTGGTCTTTAAGTATTGTTACCTTAGGCTCCGTCTACCCCGTAAGGGATAAAGACCGAAACCTCAGTTAACTTAAACGTTTTTCAGCATTTTTGAAATTCAAGTATACACTGCTGTTTCCATAAATTGGGCGACATTTATAGTGTACCTACAGCATCAAAGAATGACTTAATTTTGAATCATACGAAAAAACCTTTGCTTTTGCCTTTGAAAAACCACCAGCAGAAAGAAAAGTATACGAGAATAATTCTATTACACCTTGTATACGAGATAAATAAAAGAAAGATATTTTTTTATATTCGAATATTGTCTTTGAATAATTTGACGTCTGACAATTTATTGCGTAATTTGGTTGAGACGTAAAATTATCTTATTTTTCTCATCTTATCTCGTGGTTTATTGCTGTAATTAAATTATCAACTATAAACTATTCGAAATTAAACTAAGTGCTTGTCAAATTAACTAACTAGCCACGGTCAAATCGAAATCGGAATTTGTAATCATAACTAATAAATTATCCTCTAGCAATATGTATTTAATTAAGAAATAGCAAACCACAAAAATGGTCCCAGTCGGCAGTGATTTTATTTTAATTGAAACAAAAGACTACCTTCAACCACTTTCTTTCATTCCATGGTTGTGACCGCACCGGCTGGCGTCAAAAACGCAACATTGGCCACGTCACTGCGTCAACGTCGCGTCAGCGTTTATCCAGTTTCATACGAGCAATCCTTTAATATAATATTCTTTGTCACCTAAGATATATCTCTCAACAAGCATCGGCATCAGCAGTATCTCACGTCTGATCTACACCTAACGACTCATCGCATGCTTTATTTGACTTGATTCTAATGTTAATAGTGTCCCGCGGCACAAAGCGATTGGCACAATTACGTCTGGTCTTAGAGCATTAAGCCAACCGGAGTAAATAGGTAGATACGCAATTTTTACTTTTTCATTCGATTTAATTTTTTATGTTGAGTTTTGACAAGTGATATCAATACATAAATACATAAATCACGTCTTTATCCCGGCCATAGCTTTACTTTTCGGATTTTTCTATGTGTTCTGATTTTCACAGACATTTAGAAATTAAATTTCACGTCTTTATCCCTTACGGGGTAGACAGAGCCTAAGGCGACAAGACCTAAAGACCATGTTTAGCATGATTGTGGGGGTATGGATAGAAATGGGAATCAAAACAGTGATGGGTTGCTAGCCACATCGCCACACGATCCCTAAGATTTTCACCCAATCAATTATTACTAATAAAGAAACTCTGAACTACGAACAATATGGTACTAAGTCCAAATAGAGTGTAACTTACAAAACTTTTAGTCAAGGATGACACGAAAATTAACTTCTTCTTCTCCTTATTTGTGGCGTATCAAGTAATAAAAATATAATCCAAAAATCTTGTGACAAAATGTCGGCAACGTTGTACAGTCAAAAGACCCCCTCCCCCCTGTCGGGCTCTTAGCCAACGGTCAATGATATCCCTCAGAAACTGCCAGGAAATCATTAGTCGATGCCCAGGGTGCACTGGACTAAGCACTCCGGATCCAAAAACTCGTGACCACACGTGGAGGTAACCCGACTCGCACCCCATAGCATAGCAACGTAACAGAGAATTATATTAGGTATTTTCTTGTCGTGTGTCCTCTGCAACTGCTGCGACTGTGTGCAAACGTGACGAACGTTTCAACTAAGGCCCCTTCCTCACTTGGCGGTACGGTATCGGTGCAGTAAAGAACGCTCGGTATTTTTTTTACCGATTCGTTACCGAGCGCCTATATTTGAATGCATGCTTCCTGATTGGCGCGGGCTGCGCGGGAGCGGGGCGGTGAGCGTGCAGTATACCGCATCGCGGCGCGGACAGCCAGTAAAAGCCTGTATGCCGAGCGCTTACCGCGTGTGATTTTAGCGACCAAAATGGCGGCGGAAAGAACCACTTGTATTATTATAGTCGCCGAAGTGGAAAAATATCCACTTTTTTTTTTTTTTTTTTTTTTTTTTTACTTTTTTTGTCACATCCTTTTATATAATTATAAGCTTCCTGAATATTCTAGAAAGGATATACATGTAACACGCTAAAGTATCTTCATCTGACGACGACATTGTCTCGCGACAGCACAAACGTTTCTGCAAGATTCTACTGTTTTATACCGAAAGCATACCGACAGTATACCGCCTAGTGAGGAGTTCTGGCCGACATGAGTAAGCTCGCGGTAACGTATAAAATACCGCATACCGATACCGCACCGCCAAGTGAGGAAGGGGCCTTACTCTGAAAAGGAGGAGGTTCTCTCAATTCGATTGTATATTTATATGTATCTTCGTCAGTACTTTCGATAGTCTGAATCTCTCTCTCCTCTCAAAATTAGTTTCACATGCGATTCGGTTCGTGTTTCAGTTTTCAGAGAAAGTTATTTGTAAAGGAGTTACACGATTATGACGCCTGCGGTAGGCTTGATGCTCGAAGCACCTGATTGTGCCCCTTGGACACAAACGTTCGTGAGACGTTTTTGTCTCAGTTTCGTCATATGTCGTGATTTATGGTCAAATTGCCTATTTTTATTCGCGTGTGCTGTAATTGGAGTAATATTTGGAATGGTTTAAATAATGCCACAGCTAATGCTCTGAATAAGGTCAGAGCTTAATGTTTGATGCACTCAGAGACAAGTAATGGCCTTTTTATTGTGGCAACGGCAACAAACATTTATTTTAGTGCTGAGCTAATCATTCTAGCTAGCCCTTGACAACTGGCCTTTTAGAGAGGTTCAGATTCATAAGATATGCCCCTTCTCATAGGGATAAGTTCGCCTTTGTGCATATATTTAAGGTCTTTTTTTGTGATTTGTCTCTGTGTCTTTATATTTGTACAAAATAAAGCATTTAATTATTTACTTAACATATATGCTAAAAATTTTTTTGCACGATAGTATCCGATTGCTAAATGTGGACTGTAGGTATCTGTTACCTGAGGCTCTGTCTACCCCGTAAGGGATAAAGACGTGATTTGTGTGTGTATGTATGTATAGTATCCGAAATACGGAAATTCGCCGAAGAACTAAATTCACCGACATAGCTCTAAGAAGTGTAAATGAAGAATGATGGATGAATGGTTGCCTGGTAGAGATCGCTCTGTAGCGATATGGCCGCCTATTGTTACCTTGTAATATTCTGTATACCTTTTTCTGTTTTGGTTGTCATATTATGTGGTGTTCAATAAACCTTCCATGCTGGTCTGGGAGCAAATAAAAAACATAGAATGTACCAGTTGCTTCTCTACCCGCGCAGATGGTAAAAGCCCATCGAGGGAATAGGCGAAAATATTAGGAATCATGTTATAGGCGATGAGGCTAGCAACCCATCACTATTTTGATTCCATTTTCCACCTATACGCCCACAATCTTGCTAAATGTGGCCTGGAGGTATCTGTTACCTTGGGCTCTGTCTACCCCGTAAGGGATGAAGACGTGATTTTTGTATGTGTGTGTGTGTGTGTGTGTGTGTTCAATAAAGAGTTATTGTATTGTATTGTATGAAGCGTGTAAGTTAAAATGGTACTGAACAGGCAAAGATAACCGTCGAGGGAGAAAGGCCTTCTCCTAGGAGGACTGATGACATCCCGAGAGTCGCGGGCATCTGGTGATGCAGGTGGCAATATTGCGTTCATTGTGGTCTCCTAAGGACTCCCCCTTTGTTCAACAGTGGACGTCTTTCATGATGATCACAACTTGACCCGATCTGTGGCAAGCATTATACGGAGTCAGTAGTCTCATTGTTGGTCGTGCATTTGCAAGTTGACCATAAATATGACTCCGCAGAATACAGTAAGAGAGAGTTTAAACCAATGTGTATTTTTAAAAATCCGTGGCGGCCCTAAGGTTTGACCTAGCCTCTCAAGGAGAGGGTCGTGGGTTCGAATCCCGAGCTCGCACCTTTGAGTTTTACGGAATTTATGTGCAAAATTAGATTTGAAATTTACAATGAGCTTTTCGGTAACGGAAAAAATCGTGAGGAAACCTGCACACGGCTGTGAAGCTATTCAATGGTGTGTGTGAAGTTCCCAATCCGCACTGGTCCCGCGTGGGTACTATAGCCCAAGCCCTCTCATTCTGAGAGGAGGCCTGTGCCCAGCAGTGGGACGTATATAGGTATATACCTACGACAGAACGGTAGGCTTATTACCTAACTCGCTCGCAATCGCCATCGTGTTCATTTTGACAGTTCATGTATGGGTTGACACTTGGCATCGGAATCAGCTAGCTGTCACATTCATACAAGAACTGTCAAAATGCACACGATGGCGATTGCGAGCGAGTTAGGTAATAAGCCTACGGGTCAAGTTGTTTGCATGCCAAGCGCAGGGATCACTTGCTGAACGAACAATGTAAACAAATACGCGTTGCCTATTAACGCCACAAATGATATAATTACTTCGTATCCATAAACGATATTAAATCTTGCGTAATCAAGGCTGAGGGTATTTAGAAGTTGACAAAGTTAGAGCTCTTAAACTACAGGGAATGAGTGAGACGGCAAGAACAGCGAACACAGCCAAGGAAGCGTCAAATGTCAACAGACTAGTTAACATAAAACAACATTTACTCTCCAATACACCGATAGCGCCAGGGTTACCAGATACGAATTTGGAAATACCTGACTAATTACCTGATGGGCGAGTAAAATTCCTGACACGAATGGGGGAGTGGAGGTTATGATGGATGTAAATATGTGGCAAGTGTTAATTAATGACAAAGACTAGGCAGTCAATATAATCGTGTAGGTACATACATATAAATCACGTCTTTATCCCTAATGGGGTAGACAGAGCCTAAGGTAACAAGACCTAAAGGCCACGTTTAGCATGACTGTGGGCATTTAGATGAGAAGGGGGAATCAAAATAGTGATGGGTTGCAAGCCGCATCGCCTATAGCATGATTATAATCGTGTGATCCACGCATATAGTGATCCATATCACGGAATATTGATGACGATCCTATATTCACATACCAGTATCACATAAACTTCGTAAAAGGCCTTTAAGGCCCATTTAGACACAATACAAGAATTCCATGTAAGTTTCATTACATTGCGGGTTCCGTGGGTAAACTGAATTCAACCGATCTGTCAAACTTCGCCATGTAACAATAACGGCATATACAATTCTTGCATGTGTCTAAATGGGCCTTAAGTGTGAAAAAGTGGCACAGAACAGTAATTTGATTTGTTTTGTTTAAATGTAGGTAGGTAGGTACATACCCTCTCATTCTGAGAGGAGGCCTGTGCCCAGCAGTGGGACGTATATAAGCTGGAGACGACGAGATATAAAAAAGAACATTAGAAAAAAATGATTCAAGATTCAATCATAAAAAAATCCGGTCATTTTCGTATTCCACCTATTTTTCTTATCAAATCCTTATTTCAGTGGCAAACGAGCCAGTGAGTCACCTGATGGCAAGTTATCACCACCATTCATGAAAACCGGTAACACTAAAAGATTTCAGACGCGATGCCAGCCCAGAAAAGGAATACTTCTTATGTTAGTAATTTCACCAGCTACTCTACACGCCGGAACACATCAGCGCAGCGGCATTTCTGACAAATAGCCAAAGTTACAAGACACGTCAGTATTTCTTTAGTTTGGCAACCCTAGATAGCATCGATTCAGCAAAACGCAATGTCATCTGTGACTCATCGCCCACTGCGCCGGAGTGTTGTAACAGCGACCACTTGACGGTGTCCTGCCCACGCGCATGCGAATCCATTGATAAGTTAGGCTTAAAACAATATGCTTGCATCGTGTGAATAATATACTTAACATAATACTAGTGGATAAGAATCAAGAGGTGACAATGGACTAGGAATGGTTGCTTTAAAATTTGTTACAAATCATTCATACATACTTAGTTCGTTATCCCTTACGGGTAGACAGAGCTTTAAGTAACAATACTTAAAGGCCAACAACAACACCAAGACAACAACAACAACAAGACGTATAGGCGAAAAGGGAAATCAAAATAGTGATGAGTTGCTAACTGCATTTATGTAAGTTAAATCATTTTCTACTATCGATGACGCTGGGAGAATAGAATGAAATAGTAGAGATTGATAACGAGATCGGCTGGAGATCTAAGCCTAATTATGTTAGCTAATGTTCACTTAAATGTAAGTTCAATAAAATCAAGTGGATAACGAACAAATGGGTCACCTGACTGTAAAGCAAGCACGAGCATCCATGGACACCCGCAACATGCATGTCGCGGGTTTCTTTGATGATGATGACACGCCATGACCAAAATAATATATTTTGTGTCTAGACACGTCCACCAAAATAGGTTTGCCGTCGTTTTTTTATATCTTCATCACATAATTCGTAAACACCAGCCTCCATTTTCTCATCTTCACTATCACTACTTAGTATAAAACAAAGTCGCTATTCACTGTCTATCTATCTGTCCCTACTATGCTTAGATCTTTAAAACTACGCAACGGATTTGATGCGTTTTTTTTAATAGATAGTATGATTCAAGACGAAGGTTTGTATTTATAATTCTACACAGACGAAGTCGCGGGCAGAAGCTCCATTTATATATATTTTTTTTTAACTTAATAGGTATCAGTAACAGAATTAATATCAACACTTCAAACTATACTAGTGTCTCGGAGGTTACACTCAATACTAACTTATCTGAAACTTCATTACTATGATAAAACGTGTTGGTGTCTCCCAGAAATTACCATCGAGGAGGTACGCCGTCCACATGATTTACACCTTTGATTTACCATTTATGATTTATCATGGGAGCCTGACTCATAGTCTGTCACTTGCTCTCTAATATTCTGTTTCGCTACAATTTAAGTACATTATTTATCGCGTAATTCGGCGTGACTCATGGCATATCCTCCATTTATTAGAGGGTTTGGTCTATAATTCCCACGCGGGCCCAGCGCGGATTGGGAACTTCACACACACCATTGAATTGCTTCGCAGATGTGTGCAGGTTTCCTCACGATGTTTTCCTTCACCAAAAAGCTCATGGCAAATTTCAAAATGTAACTCAGAGGTGCGAACCCAGGATTCGAACCCACGACCCTCTGCTTGAGAGGCCACAGGTCAAACCACTACGCTACCACGGCTCTGTACCTAAATATAGGAATATCTAATATTAGCTCATGATTCATAGTTGTCATGTCTTGATCGTCAATTTCGTTCAGACACAGAAATAAATGAGTTTGGGGCGAGTTGGGCTACCTCCGCGTAGTCACAAGCTGTCGCGCTGCGTTTTTGATCCACGAGGGAAAGAGCTGTGTTTAGTCCGATGCACCCTGGGCATCAGTTAATTTTCATTTTAATCCTACTAATATTATAAATGTGAAAGTTTGTGAGTATGTTTGGATGTTTGTTACTCTTTCACGCCAGAACGGCTGGACAGATCTGGATGAAATTTGGAACATAGATAGATTATAGTCTGGAATAACACATAGACTACTTTTTATCCCGGAAAAATGAACGGTTCCCGAGGGATATATGATGATGATGATGGTGATGAATATATTACTACTAAATGGGTACTATTACTACTATTACGTTGAGATTTGTGATTGCAGGTAAGAAATCAAATTATTAGTAAAATATGTCCTACTAATATTATAAATGTGAAAGTTTGTATGGATGTTTGGATATTTGTTACTCTTTCACGCCAGAACGGCCAGACAGATCTGGATGAAATTTGGAACATAGATAGATTATAGTCTGGAATAACACATGGCTAATTTCTTTCTTTCTTATTCCGGAAAATTGCGTAATTCCTGCGGGATAGCGATAAAGATAAAGCTAGATAAAGCTATTTAGGATATATTTTAGGACAGCCCTATAGGTTAGGTTGGGTTTGTTTTGTAAAAATCCTGCAATATTTAGTTTCAGAAAAATTAAGGCAGCGGGGCAATGCGGCGGCCTTGCTTGCATGTTTGCTTGAGTCCTTGCTTTGCATGCTTGATTGCATACTTGCTTTCATGCATGCTTGCGTACTTACTTGCATGCATGCATGCTTGCGTGCTTGCTTGCATGCTTGCTTGCATGCTTGCTTGCATGCTTGCTTGCATGCTTGCTTGCCTGCTTTCATGCCTGCTGCTTGCATGCCTGCTTGCATGCCTGCTTGCATACTTACATGCTTGCTTGAAAGCTTGCAGGTTCGCTTGCTCGCTTGCTTGATTGCTTGCTTATTTGAAATGCTTATGGTTCACGCGTGCGAAGCCGCGGGCAAAAGCTAGTACGTAATGTGTACGTCCGAAATACTCTTTTGCAACCTTGGGATTCAAAGATTTTATCAATATGACAATCGGCCTTATTGTTTAATTGATAACAACTTACTATACATCTACTTATTAGTACTTACTATACATCTACTTATTCAATGTAGGTACCAGTGGCGTGGCGTCAAGTATATCAGAAGGCAAACCGAAGGCAATTTAACTAGCCTCTTACAATTACAATACAATACAATAACTCTTAATTGAACACCACATATAACAACCAAAACAGAAAAAAGTATACAGAATATTACAAGGTAACAATAGGCGGCCTTATCGCTACAGAGCGATCTCTACCAGGCAACCATAATGGACTGGAGAAAAGGACAGATCTGCGCAGGTGGTGCAATTTAGAATATATATTAATATACCTACTAAGTAACACACATTTATAATAAATGGAGATATAAATAGAGTGTATATGCGCATACCTAAACAAGCCACCAGCAGCCTTTCTTCAGCTTTTTTTGCTTTCTTTTTTTACCAGCCTTTTCCTCTAATTCTGCACAATAAAAGTGCCCAACTACCTCAAAATAGGCAAGCCGGTGGGAATCGAGTTCTATGGAAGCCACGCCACTGGTAGGTACATGAATGACCGCTGTGTTTCGTAAGCATCAGTACTCTACGGCAACAGTTAGTTTTGTTATTTTCTTATACTCACCGCTAACGGCCGGTTACGCGTATCGTCAGAATAAGAAATACAGTCTGACAATCGGCTAAAAAATATCTGATCACGCTACAATGATGGATGGATGTTTGTTACTCTTTCATGCCAGAACGGCTGGACAAATTTGGATGAAATTTGGAATACAGATAGATTTTAGTCTCGAATAACACAGGCTGCTTTTTACCCCGGAAAATCGCGTAATACCTGCGGGGTAAACGAATTGTATGCAGACGAAGTTGCGGGCAACAGCTAGTATTAAGAATAAGAGAACTTTATTAGCTGATACAGAAACACAAACAGAGTATTATACATGGATACTTATTCCAACCAGCCAAATGGCCGCCACACAGCTATGTGTCACGATAAGATCCAGGATAATTTCGTGACACTGATATTGAACATTTTTCATTATCAACATGAAACTACCGTGAGACTTAATCATCATTACACAAAAACGGATAACTCACGTATAAAAAGTTGAGTGATGCTCGACATGTTTCGGACTATTTCGTAGTCCTTCTTCCTAGAGCGCTCGCGCCGGCGGCAGCGAAACGAACACATGTCGAGCATCACTCGACTTTTTATACGAGAGTTATCCGTTTATGTGTAATGATTTTTCATTATCTTTACATCTATATATAGGTAGCAGACTCATCAAAGTAGTGTAATTCTGTGCCGGTGAGTAGCTGGCGTATGACGTTTTCTAAACCAAGGGTAGAGAAGGGAGAGGGGCTAGAGAGCAATCCTCTAGTGTTGCGGGTGTCCAGGGTGGTGGGTGCTCACTCACCATCAGGTGACCCGCTTGCTCGTTTGCCTTCCTCGTATTTTATTTAACGTTAATGTCATTGTGTCGACAAACAGTGACACGGTCACGGGATACAGGGCACAGGTGACATAGGTCGTTGAAAATAATAAAAGAGTATAAGAAACAGCCAAACCCTGCCCTGCACGTCTTGCACGAGAACGCACAAGAGTCGCGTCGCGCGCGAGATAGATTGCCTGTCCCTTTCTTACTGTACCAACAAGAAAGAGATGGGTAATCCAACTCGCGCGCGACGCGACTTTCGTGCGCTCTCGTGCTAGCGGGGCTGGTTGTCGCTTTCTGGCCAAGCTCAAGGTCAAGATTTATTATATACTAGCTCCTGCCCGCGACTTCGTCAGCGTAAAATTAGACTTAAGAACTGTTTTTGATGGTATATTCTGCAATAATTATTTACGTTGAGACTCTAGGCAGCTACGACCTTTGAGATCTTTATCGCTATCCCGCGGGAACTATGCCATTTTCCGAGTAAAAAAGTAGCCTACGTTTTAATTTAGGGTACCAGCTATCTCCGTTCCAAATTTGATCCAAATCCGTCTTATCGTTTCAGCGTGAAGAAGGAACAAACATACACACTGACATGGTCACAAACGTTCGCATTTATAATATTAGTTAGATGGGTGTTTTTTTTAATAGAATCTTATTTTCTATAAAGTAAGTGCCGTTATTTTGCTGGCCATACCGCACCGACCGCTAAGTGCGCGACCTTTGCAGCGAGAGTCCCAAGGTCACGATGCTCTTATACCTACTTCTTGTACAATAAAACTAAGTCTTTGTTTGATTTGTAAAGCTCAGAGTTATAGCAAAAGTACACTCACGGACTTCAATTGTTGAGGTACCACACAACCCTGTCATACTGAAGTAACTCCATGTCAACAAACGACATTTGACGGACATTTTGCGACAAAGTTCTATCCTAATTCAACAATTAAAGTCCGCGATTGTACTTAGGCGATAAAGTGTTCGGCGACTCTCAAAAGATGGCGCGCAAATTAAACTTAAAATTGTCTATCAGAAGCTTTTTAACAATTTCGCTTACGAAGAGTTTTTATTTATTATTTGATATGGTGAAGCTTTAAAGCGCTGAAACTGTATGAAAATTGAATACGTAGTCGTAGTTGAGCTTAGTTTTAGCTGGTCTGGGAGTAAAGAAAAAACATAGAATGTACCTGTTGCTTCCATCCCGCGCAGATGGTAAAAGCCCATCGAGGGAATGGGCGAAAATCTTAGAACTCATGTTATAGGCTAGCAACCCATCACGGTTTTGATTCCCCTTTGTACTTATCGCCCACAATCATGCTAGACGTGGCCTTTAAGTCTTGTTACCTTAGGCTCTGTCTACAACGTAAGGGATAAAGACGTGATTTATGTATGTATGTAAAAAATATATAAAAAACTTGCCATAAAATTAACTTTTCAAAATTTTCCACATAAAACTGATTATCATAATTGATAATGTAAACAAATTGATTATCTAGTAGCTGTAAAATTAAGTTTAAATTCGAATGGACTCGTCATTGTCATTGGGTTACGTAAACAATGAGAGATGACAAATGATTCACTTAAGATAATGACACAAATGACGTTGGACACAAAATGTTACTTTCGTTTGACCTCAAATTTTCAATGACGGAGGCTGATGTGGTATTTAATGGTAACTGGTTTTATTTTGCTTATTTCTATTAGATGCAGAAGTCATCAACCTTAAATTTATTGTCTGTATTTAAGAACGTGGGACTACCTGTTTAATTTTTTTTATTACTCGCGCTGCAAGCCGATTTTTCTCTTAATAGTCAACGTCATGCTTTGTATTGTTTTAGATTTTGTACATTTCCTTATCATCAATGTAGCTACGCTAAATTCTGTAAACTTACTACCTAATACAAACAACTAACATTAGATTACCTACATCTATTTTTGTGGCTCTATAGTGCAAAAAAGTAAACTAACCTAATGTAGATGCGTCTTTATTTTAAAACAATAGCGTTCACGGCGAATGCGATAATAACATTAAATTGCAAAACAAACATTTGATTGATAACGTCTCTTTAAGCTACATCACAAAATTTCAAAACTGGGGCTCTGCCATTAGCAAAATATTTCTAAACATCTCGGACAAAATAAATAAAAAGTCACATTCAATGCTGATAGATGCAAACGAGACGCAAAGTTAACTTGGTTTCTTCCGTGATTCATAGCGCTACTCATTGTCTTTGGTCGTTTGTTCCGATGCGCTGGAGTTTTCGAAACTTTGTTATAGATTACAAATTTAATTTTGCAGGTAAAAGTGGCGTCACTGTCCACAAACGTCTAATATTTCGTAGGTGATGAATGTAGTTCGAAAATTCACCGGCGGTAGTAAATAAGTTTGTAACGGTACGGAATATTGTTTGCCATAAGTTTTAATGGGTGGGTGTTGATTGGGTGAGAACTGCACTAGTTTTTAGTTAAGGTGTTGAGAAAAGTATGAGTCGACCTATATTAAAACTTTCATCACCGTTGTTAGGCACTTTTGGTTGAGTCATACTCAAACGTGAAAATTACCGGTACATATTTTGCAAAAGAAAAAAAACCATCGAACTGAACTTTTACATGAAAAAGAGAATTTAAGTACATTCTACAAGTACTAACACTAACATACTAGTATCTACAGTATTATATAAACTTTGTTTTTTTTGCGATAGGGGGTAATCTGTCGAACTACTGAACCGAGTGTATAAATTCTTTCACTGATAGATTGCTACACTCCCTGATTAACATAGGCTATTTTTTCTTCGAAAAATACAAAGTTCCCGCACGTTCTATTCTTTAGTAAAAACTCCTTAGCATGGCACCTATTTTTTCTTCCGTATAGAAAAGGCAAAAGTATCTAAGCTCATACAGCGTCAGATGTAATACAATCTTTCAATTAAAATTTGTATAGTCGGGCAGCTCCCAATGCGATAGTACACAGCGAAATACGGGAGCAATTTTTTTGTATTTTTATGATCATTAACACGACCCACTCTCGACGTCTTTCCTTCCTTTACTTAACTTAACAAAAATGCCTCATTAATGACATTGACAATCTTCACACGGCACAAGCGGCCATCACTGACGTTTCGGATTAAAAAATCGAAGCTCTCGCAACAAGTTGACAAGCGTGAAGGTTGCATCGCTGCACGATCGGGTGACGTCATACGTCGTGTTTACTGATTACCCATGATTGTCATCAGCGGCCAGGGGTGCCAGTTTTCGGTAGCCGATGGTAAGATAATGATGGTCATGAAAGATAATGTAATTTTGAGGGTAGTTTTGCCTTTGCCTTTGTGTTTTGTATCCAGATTATTTAGGCGAAAATCTGGCTTCGCGGATTACGAATAATTTTAAATTTATTGGCAGTGAAAGTGAATTAAGTTATCTGTACTGATCTCATTACAAAAAATGTTACTGAAGCTCGAACTTTGCGGTAGCGGGAATGGTAACGGGGCATGACCTACCTGCATTGCACGGACTCATTGTCTAAGGGAAGACGGCCCCAGCGTACAGGCCCTCCCTTTCTTGGCGCGGTCCTGGCGAAGGCCGGGGCCACCGGGGGGGCTATGGTGAAACCTTAGTGGCATCCCATTGCGTCCCCATCACTCCGGATTGAGGCAACGCCGGGGAGTTTTTTTGGGGAGGCCTATGTCCAGCAGCGGACGTCTTTCGGTTGACATGATGATGATGATGATGAAGGTCTCCTCAAAACATGCCATGTCACTCCGTCTTCTGTTTGTGGCATCCCGTTTCAGCCAGCTACCTTTTCCAAACCATCACATTAACCATCACATCGCTAGTTGGAGGACCAAAAAATGTCATATGGCTCAGTAAAACACACATGTGTACTCAAACCGTATGACAAATCACAGTGAAAGCACACAAGAGCTATTAAATCGTGTTAATTTGCCGCCCACGTTCGGAAATCGTCAACTTCCGTCCCATGAGTTTGGGGGAAATTATGAAAACGTTTATGCCTTTCTGGTTTTAATAGCCCACCTACGCTTATTAATGTAAGTAATAATTATTAGCACGCAATTTTACTAACGACGTTATTAATTTTGTGGGAGTTTTGAGGTTATTTTTTTATATAGAAATGTTCGTAACCCATTGATTACGTTAGGGTTTTGGAATGCGATTAGAATTTGATGCTTTGATGTGAATTAGCGGTATATTTGTATCAAGTTTTAAATTGAATTATCAAAGTATCCACTTGAAAAGACATGAAGTATTTTACGTTTATTATATACCTAGCTAGGTACTGTTGAACGAATAAAAAGCATGGTTCTTCGATTGGCTGGTAATCCTCCCGCGTTCCTAGTTTATTAAATTCGTGGAAAATATAGAATGTTTAGCTAATACAATACAGACTTCCAGGTTTTTATTATGTGTTTTTTTTCATCAGACCAAGCTTAATCTTCTAAGTAGTTAATACTATTGATTGAATGGTCGTGGTAGTCGGTTCGAGATCTCAAAAAATTAATTAAAAAAGTTTAATTTGCTCTTCTACATAACTTTTTTTTAAAGTACCTACCAACGCTATCGGTAAGAGCAAGACCATCTTTGCCAAGAAGAATGCGCCGCAATAAACTAACGGGAAGTCATTTTTTCAAAATCCTTTGGTTTCGCAGGAGTCCATGGGTGGTGATCATTTACCATCAGGTCCGCTTCATTTCGTAAAAATAATTAAGTGTAAAGACGTTAAACTATTTAAACTTTATAGACAAAGCAGCTATTTATTATCGATGTGACGTTTAGAATAAAGAATGACAATGGCAACCCTATTGGCTGATGATTGCCATGGCCTTGGGCACAGTCACGAGTTGACAAAACAACAGCGTTGTGGATTTGTCTGATTTCAGCGGAAAACCGTTGCGCGTGCGCAGCGCGTTATTGCGGTGGTTAGATTGCTCGTTTGGCATCGGTAACCAAATATTTTTTATGGAAAAAACCGCAAGTTCTTTCTGACTGTACTTTCATTGATATTAGCTATCCAACATTCTTCTTAACCTTAACAGCTAGGTTCTTGTCGATGGAGCTTCCATGTAGTCTTTTCCAGGGGCTTTTCTTTGACATCCTGATACAACACGACTTCTACTTTCTCTTTCACCTGCTCCGTTCGACATTTTGTATACCAAATTTGACTTGTAAGATTTAATCCACACATCCTAACGCGCTGCCATCCATCTTCCATGCTGGTCTGGGAGTAAAGAAAAAACAGATTTTACCAGTTGCTTCTCTTCCTGAGGGTAAAAGCCCATCGAGGGAATGGGCGAAAGTCTTAGGAATCATGTTATAGGCGAAGCGGCTAGCAAGTACCCATCACTATTTTGATTTCCCTTTCCACCTATACGCCCTTAATCATGCTAAACGTGGCCTTAAGGTTTTGTTACCTTAGGCTCTGTCTTTTTTTTTTTTTTTTTTTTTTTTTTTTTATGTGAATAGGAAGGTAAACGAGCAAGTGGGTCACCTGATGGTAAGTGATCACCACTGCCCATAGACACCCGCAACCCCGGAGGGATTGCAGATGCGTTGCCAACCTAGAGGATTAAGATGAAATGCCTCTTGTGCCCGTAATTTCCCCGGCTGTCTTACTCTCCGCACCGGAACACAGCAGTGCAAGCACTGCTACTTAGCGGCAGGATTAGCGAGTAAGATGGTGGTAGCGATCCGGACGGACCTTGCACAAGGCCCTACCACCCGCCTGTCTACCCCGTAAGGGATAAAGACGTGATAAATTCTGTCTTTTAGCACAAATTCTACCAAATACGGAATCTAATGAATGAAAACCAATTATGCGTCGTACGTAATGCAAATAATATGTTTTCTATGCAAATTACATTTTACATAATTGGTACCTATGACCTTTTTTAACTCACACACAAATTACGTTGGATCTCGTAAAAATAATTAAAATAACTTAAACAGTTATTTTATCTTTTACCTGCTAAATATTTGAAATTGAAGAATAACAAACTAATTACATACTTGATCCACCCACTTACATATTTTTAAATAACTTAGCTATTTACATCACTACAGTATAAAACAAAGTCGCTTTCCGCTGTCTGTCTGTCCCTATGTATGCTAAGATCTTTGAAACTACGCGACGGATTTTGATGCGGTTTTTTTAAATATAGAGTGATTCAAGAGAAAGGATTATAATGTATAATGCACTACATATTAACTGATTGCACCCGTGCGAATCCGGGGCGGGTCGCTAGCTCTTTTATATTTATAAATCTGGTTGTAGATCATCGAGCTCAAGGACAAGCCCATCGAGGCAGTGGGTGAAAATCTTAGGAATCATGTCATGTGTCTTTAGGCCAGCGGTTCTTAACCTCGGGTCGCGACCCAAATTTGGGTCGCGGGCGGTTTTGGGATGGGTCGCGGGTACGGTTCCACACTCTCCTGGAATCTCCCGGCTCCCGGAAGGAGTTTTAAATAATCTCCCGAAATTTTAAATTTACGCGCGCTGGCTTATCGATTTATGGAAAATTTGGGTCGCGGACTTCAAAAATATTTATAATTTGGGTCGCCAGCCAAAAAGGTTAAGAACCGCTGCTTTAGGCCTTACTATGACGTCTTAATGCGATTCAATTCCGACTCAGTTCAGGATTTAGCTGTCATTCTTAGTATGTATGACAGCGAGCAAACCTAAACTGAATCGTAATTGAAACGCGTTAAGATGTCATGGTAAGGCCCTGGTGAAGACTTTAGAATACATCCCGTTACCTCTCTCCCGTTGGGGTAGGCAAGGTAGAGACTTGCTTCCACTTGCTACGATCCCGACATTACTTTTCGCTTCATCCGCATTCACCCAGCCTCTTCATACATGCTCGTCAGTTTAAGGTAGGTACTCTTCACTTTACCTTTTGACATAATTATGTGTGTATGTGAAGACTTGTTCTGAAAAACCCCTAAGGATTGACAGTTTTGTGAAAATCAATTGTTTTGCTAACTTTTTTTGAAAACATATTATATAGACACAAAAAAATGTTTTCCTTAGTTGCTAACACGGTTTTAAAGGAATTCAAGCCAATCATAGAGAATATTCATGATTTTTTATGGCTTTCATTAAAAGCTTATTTTATGTATAAACAATATAACAATTTAAAAAATATTTTTCAAATAACTATAAAAATAGATATAAGCTGCCAAAGATTTGTCTCTATCCCTTTCTAGGAAAACGGGATTTTAAGTTTCTAATAATATGATCTCTCTTTCTATTCGCTGACTAATTACCTAGTAGTTTAAAACTCTTATATTTTTCGTATTACTGGACCGATATTACTTTTAATTTCACTTGTTTTATCTCTTTTACGATATTTTCATATTTTTAAGAAATGTAGTTTTTTTAATGCTAATTCCCTATTGCCTTATATATTATAAACTTACTGTGTCCCCGTTAACTGAGGAACCCTGAATTGCTTCCAACATCCAAATCCATTTAATCAGAGACCGCAATTAATTTAATCAACGATTGGACACGGCCACAGTTTTTATAAATAGACGTCGTATGGGGACATGTCGTTTTTTTTCGTAATTTGTTTGTCATAGACTCACACCCACTTGTTGACATTAGCGACCTTAGAATTGTTATGGAGGAGTAAACGGCAAAAATTGGAAAACAGTTTTGTTTTGTTGAGAAGATTGTCTCTAATTCTTGCAAAATTATGATTGTAATATTAAAAAAAAAAAGTTGACGCAATTCACAAGCGACCTTAGGGCTCTTTTTTTAGGCAACATACCATAGAGAGAGGAGTACAAACAAATGATAACTTAAAACTTGCATATTTACGCCTTATTCCGTCTAGCAGCATAGAACTATTCTTTGTTATCTATTTACGCAGAACTACGAAGCAATGTAATGATGTTTATGAAGTTCTAGATCTGACCTATGTTCCCAGCAGATAGGCCGTTATTCGTTTCTTATCAGGAGCTACTATTTCCAAAAGTAGGTATGCATTGTGCGAATTCATCTATCCCGCTAATGAAAACTATAATTACTACCTTCCAAAAAGTGGAAGTTAAGTCCAGTTTATCTACATGTGACATCATTTCCTGTCAACAGCTATAAATTTCCCCTAACTCCGCCAATCTGTAAATTTTAATTACGATTTAATTTGACACCTGCCCATCAGTGAAAGTCCGTAAACGCCTTTAATCTTTTATATCTCAAATTAGACGTAATAAACGATCGATTTCTACCAAAATCCATCACAACATGCGTCTACAGAACAGTGACATGTGTCCCAACTCGCACCAACTTGTATTTACCATCGAAATACTAGGAGACAACTCGTTTTAAGAGGGCGTAAGAACTGTTTTTGATTCTGGCGCTGGTATATTTTAAGTTGGTTTTGTAACCACCTGTCTTGGACTGGTACCCGTGACAAATTTGTTAATATCGAACTTGTACGAGGCGGCGTCTACTGATGTCGGGACGAAATGTCGGAAGTGTTTATGTAAGTTGTGGCGCATAAGACTTTTTGATTGCAGCTCCGTTTTACTTGTGGAGTTCGTGAGAATACACATTAAAAAAGTGAAGAGCGTTTCAATTTGGGGATTTGGATTAAAGCTTAAAAATGCTGAATTTAAATTAGCTTAGTAAACAAAAACAAACTTTTTCTTTACAATGAAAGTAATCGCGTTCCTGTAAACACAGTTGGTTTTAAGGTAGGTAAGTATTTTTTAAATAAACGCAACAGGATTTAAGAAATACTTTGCAAATATTGTGATGACTGATTTTTGACTTAAGAAAAAAAAACTCGTTTAGTTCACATCGAAACTAGTTGTCCGTCAGAAATGGATAAATTTAAAAACAAATCACTCACATATTTTTGTCGAGATAAGACATGTTTCGCACCAGCCCAAGATGAGCTGAAGATGTGTGCGAACGGATTTATAAACTAGAAAACGTCGTGAGTGACAAGTTTAATCACAATCACAGCTTCCAAGCTGGTCTGGGAGCAAAAGAAAAACAAAGAATTTATCAGTTGCTTCTCTTCCCGCGCAGATGGTAAAAGCCTATCGAGGCAAATGGCAAAAATCGTAGAAATCATTTTATAGGCGATGCGGCCATCACTATTTTGATTCCCTTTTCCACTTATACGCCGAATCATGCTTAACGTGGCCTTTAGGTCTTGCTACTTGCTTCTGTCTACCCCGTAAGGGATAAAGACGTGAGTTATGTTTGTTTGTTCTGGTTTAAAATCACAATAATTTAAAATTTAGACATTTAGGATTATTTTAGGCTTCGATCGATTATTTTACTTTTTCTGTGTCTACTCTTGCTTAATACTTATGTCCTGTCAATCGTTCAAAAGGTATCTGGAAGAGATCCCTTTCAGGGATAAGTTCGCTTGCATTTGTGTTGTCCTGTAAACATACATAATTGAGAACTGAATTGTACGGTGATATTATATCAATATTATTTTTAAATCATATTTCAACCAAATGGGAGGGGAAGGCCTAGACGGACGTTTCGAGACCAAATAGGAGACGTTTTGGAAAAAGGTCAGGTCAGGAGTACCCGAAACCGACGAGCATGTATGAAGAGATTGATGACTGTGGATGAAGCGAAAAAAATATGTCAGGATCGTAGCAAGTGGAATAAAGTAGTCTCTGCCTACCCCTGTGGGAAAGAGGCGTGACGGTATGTATGTATGTATAACCAAAATTAATCACTAACCCCTACGTCTTTTAAAACTTTTTTTTTTACGTATCACTTCACCTATGCCGTTTGACTCCTAAATAGCCAACGAATTCACAACCACTCACCAAATCGCCATATTACAGACAAGCTCATTTGTATCTGACATGCGACTAGCGTACGTCTGATGACTAATTGGCGGAATCTGTAGTGCAAGCTGTGGGAACTGGGCCGTTACAGCGCGACGCTGCGACACCGACGCAGGCGCCGGCCAACGACCAAGTCTCGAGATACCAGCGATTTTATAAATGGTATTATTATTGGCACCCTTTGTGTCTCACAGTTCATTGGTCATAATATTCAGTAGTCTTTTTTTCATAACACATGAAATCGCAGTTTTCTGGAATTTTGCTAAATTCATTAGAATGATACCATGTTGCTGCCTATTGTTTCCGATTCATTGCCACATCTACCACAAACTCTTAGTAGGAATTGGTTTAGGGTGTAGGTTGTTTACTGCTCTACGTTCTTAATATTTTATTTAAATTGTGTCTGTATCTGTTTTTTTCCCCAATAAAGAAAATAAAATAGAATGGAGTTTTAGATCCTGACGCAAAAAGAAAGGGTGCTCCGAGTTTGACGTCGAGCTCTCTCTCTCTCTCTCTCTGAGTGTGAGTGTGTGTGTGTATATATAAGGTGCGTCAAGCGGATGGACCGACTTTTATGCGTTTTTTTTTCATTTTGAAGTCAATTTCCTTGAGATGGTTCTTAGCCTTCTTTGGTAAAAATCGGTCCAGTAGTTTGATCAATATCAGGTCTTTTCCAATATTATGTAAGGCATTTTTGCTATAAAATTGTATGATTACACGATTAATGCGTGGGGTTTTTTTGCTGTGTCATTTACCGCTCCCGCTTATGACATAG
Organism: Pandemis corylana; assembly: GCA_949127965.1. NCBI lineage: Eukaryota > Metazoa > Arthropoda > Insecta > Lepidoptera > Tortricidae > Pandemis > Pandemis corylana. The sequence goes on along the minus strand of OX421866.1, from coordinate 4,616,903 downwards.
CCACATTAAGTTTGACATATCTAAAATAATTAGAAACAAGCCAAGTCGGACGTGGTCTATCTCGAGTCGTTTAACAGCCGATGGCGATTGATTGGAGCCTTCAGTGCGCGATGTCAGCTCACGGTGATATGCGGCTTTTAGACGAACGATAGGTTTTGTCTGTCGGTTTGTCTACTGCTCTAACAATTCGGAAGGTAAAGATAATAAAATAAAGACTACATACAAGTATATTAACAGTATGAATTTATCAACAGTCTTAGAGGATTGACTCAATGGCAACTGTAGCTTTTATAAAAGCTATGAATGTATTTTACGTCGCTCCGGGCCGTAAGTAGCAATGTACCGCTGGCCGGGGGAAGACGTGAAATTTTGTACACACCTCGGGCGGTGACAAAGAAAGCCTCGGGTCGCATGTTTATCGCCCTCGCTTTTGGCTCGTGCGACAAGTTCCGGCGATCTGAAACATTATTTATTTCACCACCCTCGGGGTGTAGTAGGAATTCTAGTTTGTATTCTTTTGTCTAATAGATTACATTAGCACATACTAGTTATTAATTATAATACTTCTGCGGGATGCACACCGAGATTACCTTTCATGTGCTTCGAATATTTGGTAATCACGGTTTGTATTTGTACATACATACATATATCACATCTTTATCCTTACGGGGTAGACAGAGCCTAAGGTAACAAAACCTTAAGGCCACGTTTAGCATGATTAAGGGCGTATAGGTAGAAAGGGAAATCAGTATAGTGAGGGGTTGCTAGCCGTATCGCCTATAACATGATTCATGATGAAGATTTGTATCCCATAAAAAATATAGTCTGACGTACTGTAGGTACTTTGAAACGTGGTAATAGATAGTTAAGTCTCTACTGGCTTTTTTTTTCGAAGACTAGTATTCCGATATTTTCAAGGCATAACCTAACTGTACTATACGGTCGGATCACATGGGTACATACCCGGCAAGGTACGCTTCTCAAGCCAAAGCTCCAGCTATTTTTACACTGTCATGATCGTCATGATTACACTCTAACTACTTCACTTATTTTTTTCCAACTCCTCGTGACTCCAAGTCATCCCATGAACTTACGCCATGCAATCGAAAATGAAATTAATACTGTCATTCAATGTCGAAACACCAGATCAAGATTGTACCACAAAAACCACGCGATGTCATGAACGTAATTGTTTTTTGCGTTTAAGATGTCGTAGGCGTCTCATTCTATTTGTCGAAGTGTGTTTTCCATCTATTTGAATTCAGTACACGGCTACACTATCGATGATGACGGGAGTCAGTTTACTGACACTGTGCGTCGCTGTGTTTGGCCGTGGCACGATTGGAAAGAGGTCTTTTTAAATAGAGTCCCCCGCTGTTTGTACCATGTTAGATTGATAGATGATATACGAGTTGTTTTATCGTCCCGCACCGGACAAGCTTTTTTTATTAGGGACCTTTTAAGTGAGAATTGTCTCTAGTATTGGATTTTTATCTCAGTTGTGGGAAGATTGAAAAGCTATTGCTAGGTGACGGTGTTTGATTGAATTTCTCAATCACAGTGTGGCCCTTTTGATTCGACGGCCATTTTGTTAAGAAAGGTCACTCTTTGTCCAACCGAATACCATTTAAAGACGCATTTCATCTTGATAAGAACAAACTTGTTAATTTGCCTACGCTCTTCTGGAATGACTAATAAAATGACCATGAAAAGGAAAACATTATCACATAAATTATATCTTCAAGCCAAAAGACAGGTGACCCTTCAGACCCTATTTCATAACATACATCTCCCATTCAAACATCATTCTTAACCTCAACTCCTAAAGCATAAACTTCGATGTAAATTTGAGATACGGTCTTCAATGCGACTTAAATTTCTTAAAAGTCATTTGTCATACGGGGTCAGAGGGTGTGATCGTCTCATGTTAATCAATGCACGGCCAGATGATTAGATGATCAATATGTGATTTGAACACGGTCTTCGCCGGGGCAATCATAAATTATTCATTGTATCACGCAACTTTCATGGTGTTCCCATGCGCCGAGAACGCAAGAGAGTCGCTTGATATAGTCAAAAATGTATGTACAATGAGCAAATTGCGCTGTAAATATTTTTTAAATATTTATCATAATTCTTTGTGAATACGATTCTGAATAAATTCAGAACTTTTGATTTTCTATGCGTAGTACAAAACAAAATTTAAAATAAAAAAATAGAGCCGCCTTCAAATGTAGCCTAAATCTGCCTGTAGATTTCATTATAACTTTTATTACTTAGGCTACTTTAGAAATTTCAAATTCAAATGATTTTTCGGTGAGTGCTACCTATTTATTTATATGTGCTACCTCCTTTTTTTAAGTCGGTTAAAAAGTTGCCCCACGCGATCTGTATTATATCTATAAGATTTACAGAATTAAACTACACAACGGATTTTAATGCGGTTTTCGTCAATAGATACATGAGGAAGGTTCAAACTATGTAGTTTAATAACCCGAGCGAAGCCACTAAGTGGCAACAAGTCTTGTTATACGTAAAGCGCGCGCACACACACACACACACACACAAATCACGTCTTTATCCCTTGCGGGTTGCTAGCCGCATCGCCTATGACATGATTCCTATGATTTTCTGGTATATTCTATGTTTTTCTTTGCTCCCAGACCAGCGTGGAAGTGTAATGTGTGAATACATAAAGCATGTTGTGATTAATTATTTTTTAAATAATTCATATCGCTTTTTTTCATCGATTTATGTCTATTTATATATCTAGTCGTCTATAGATTGATAGCACATAATGTACTCGTAAGAATGCAATCTGACCACCTGACAAGTGACACATAAACCAAAACTTATGAACAGTTGAACATCAAGAGGTCGTGAAGACTCGAGCCCAGTTTAAAGATGCTAAAGATGCGTTCCATTGCCACCCTCGACCGGGGTCTAATGGTTGTTAGCTTCTTATTCCCGCAATGTAAATCTACATGCGTGATATTTCGTGCACGCAATCAGAAACCTGTTTCAATTTGAAATATCGATACATAATTGAAAACTTTCGATGACCAGAGTCGTTTGTTTAAAATGTAGCCGTTAGGAAGAGCGAAAACTAATGTCTAGCAAGTTAGCACGACGCTTATAAATCTCGTATAAATCACTTCGGTTAGGATTTTATTGATTTATCGTGATCTCGGGTAGCGAAATGTCCGAGTAAAAGTTAGAGATGTAACTGGTTATTACTGGCTTTTACCTGTTTTATACAATGTTCGGTTAAAAAATAAGTCTTCCGTTTCAAATTTTGAATTTTGACCCGCTTCCATGCACCTAGTTGTACATACACATATACACAAATCACGTCTATGTCCTTACGGGGTAGACAGAACCTGAGGTAACAAAACCTAAAGGCCACGTTTAGCAAGATTGTGGGCGTGTAGGTGGAAAGGGGAATCAAAATAGTGATGGGTTGCTAGTCTCATCGCCTATAACATGATTCTTATAATTTTCACCCATTCCCTCGATGGGCTTTTACCATCTGCGCGGGTAGAGAAGCAATTGGTACATTCTATGTTTTTCCTTTGCTCCGAGACCAGCATGGAAGGATACCTAGTTGTAGTATGTACGAAAACTGGCAACTGTGCAGAGTACTGATGACAATTAAGTAATCAAGTATCATCTGCAAAAACAACTAGAATAAAAAGAGTTTACTTTCCTTAAAATTTAATTACCGACCTGTAAAGTCTACGTGTTTCAGTATTTAGTTCAGTGTTTCTGTCTGGGTTCTCAACAGTATTTACATTTCAATAACATGTTTACCTATCGAGTACTCCATGATGTATTTCAGAATTTAGATAGTGCGTATAGATAAACAATCTTATTAAATACATACATGTTAATTAAAATAATGAAACTTGGCGGCGTTGAATATAGGTTAGAGAATAGGTATTCCGAAATACTTAATACGTGTATTTCTCTGCATGTCTTGTAGTTTTGTAGTTTACACTAATATTATAAAGAGTAAAGATTTGATTGTTTGTTTGTTTGCATTGAATAAGCTCAGAATCAGAAGCTACTGGACCGATTTGAAAAATTCTTTCACCATTAGAATGCTCCATTATCCCTGATATTTTATGTTCATTCGAACATAGACTATCTTCAATTCTGCGCGGACAAAGTTGCGAGTACCTAACAGCTAGTTTTAAAATAACATATTCGTACACTCTAATCCCTTCTAGTTTCTACTTTTTCTACCTTTATTAGCGCCTTTTCGTTAAGCACAGTTCTCTTTTTATTTTATTTTCAATATATGTTCTAAAATAAAAAAGAAATATGTAAACACTCTATTCGATTTCAACCCATTTAAGGGCACCCTTTACCGCCCTCAGCAGTCGCGCAACGTGTCCCAACTAAATTATTCAGTATGGCAATAAATAAATCAGTGCCGATGCACGTCACCCTCGAATGAAAATGTAGTCGGAACAAAAAGAACATCGATGCGGTTGACAACGACATAAATATTAACAAGAAGAGGAATTACAGAGCGTTTTGCAAAAAAAAGTGCGCGTGATAGTTTTTTCCAGAATTTAAATATTTTGGGTTTTTCTTACTCAGAATCGTTTACCCTATCGATTCTCAAACAAGAAAAAATGTGTCCCAGATTTTACAATGTTTTTTTCCTGTTCGTCACGTTCCGTACCTACCTATATTTAAAAAAGTGACGAACTGGAATGGAAATTTTGGGACACTTTTTTTCTTGTATAAGGAATAAGAAAAACCCAAAATAGTTAAATTCTGGAAAAAATGCTCATGTGGCCTTTTTTTGGAAAACGCTCTACAACATCAGATTTTTAAATATGCTTGATTACATTTTGATTTGATACATCTTGATTTTTTGTTTCTGTGTTAGTTTTAAGTAGGTATGCTTCGCTTGAGTGTATTTCTGTGGTCATCTGTTATTGGCTTTTTCTTTAGTACCTAAGTCTCATTACAATGTAAGTACTGTATTGCTGTTGATGCCCCAAATAAAATAAATAAAATACGATTTTCGAAGTTTGTGTACTACCGTCCTTCTCACTCTCAAATTAACGACTATAAGTGAGAGCAGAACGGCACGAAACGAACTTCGAAGATCGAATTTCAAAATGTAAGGCCAGAGCCTTTTCCATCCAATATGAAATTTGCACCCAGTAAGACGTAAATAACCTGGATTATTTAAGTATTTAATGTACCACATATTTTATTAGCTTACTAACTCTCGTCTGCGTAGAATTATACATAATAAACCTTCCTCTTAAAAAACCGCATCAAAATCCGTTGCGTAGTTTTAAAGATCTAAGCATACATAGGGACAGACAGCGGAAAGCGACTTTGTTTCATACGTAGTGATTTTCAATACATTTTCGTAAATTAGTAAAGCATGCATTTCAAAGTTACACTTCGACTTTAGTAATTGCATTCAACTGAAACAAAACAGTGAACTAAATAAGCGTACACCAACCCAGCATCCCTTAGATCAATGCTAGTTAAACAGATACTTTGTATCCAAACTCTGTCTCGCATCGCAATTCAAAGCTGCATGTAAAAGTGTGAAATCTCGAGAGAATGCGATTACCATCCACAGACAACCGTTATTTATGCGTGGCTGGACAGTCCACCCCCGAACAAGAAACGTATAAATTACGTTGGGGTAATGCGGGGAGGTATCTGTTGCGAAATCCTGCCTTTCGAACAAAGTGATAAAACTCTTGATGTGGAAGTATCGTTGGGCGCAAATTAGGATAGTAATATAGGCTTTCAACATGAAACTATCGTGATCAATCAATAAATGAGTGTTCGTTTCGCTGCAGCTGCGGCAAGCGCGAGGAAGGACTACGAACTGGTCCGAAACATGTCGAGCATCACTCGACTTTTATGTGCTTTATACGTTTGTGTAATTATAATAATAAAATGATACGGATAATAGTTTCATCGACATAGCCAAATAAAAGGATATACGAACGAAAGGATAGTTGTTATGACTCTTGGTACCGGAAGATGCACCCTAGAAAAGCCCCCTAAAATGAACTGATGACCTGATGAAGGGCGCAGGAGTTCGCGGGATGAGGGCCGCGGAAGACCGGTGTTTATGGTGCTCTTTGGGAGCGGCCTGTGTTCAGCAGTGGATCTTTTTAGCTGATGACGATGATTACTCTCGGTACCCTCTTAATAAATAATCATTCTTTAATCATGCTGGTCTAGGAGTAAAGTAAAAACATGGGATGTACCAGTTGCTTAAATTCCCGCGCAGATGTTAAAAGCGAGGGAATGGGAGAAAATCTTAGGAATCATGTTATAGGCGATGCAGCAAGCAACCCATCACTATTCTGATTCCTCTTTTCACCTATACGCCCACAACCAGGCAAACGTGGCCTTTAGGTCTTGGTACCTTAGACTCCGTCTACCCCGTAAGGGATAAAGACGTGATTTATGTATGCATGTAAAGCTATTCCCTGCAATAAGAATGTATATCCATAGAAAAAAATAGCATACTTAAGTAACGTATTCTAGGTATGTATGACATAGTATGTATGTTTATGGTGCAAAGGTTTCTCATACATATAGGTATACATTCATTGTATCAACGTTTCGAAAACAAATTACCATTTAAATAACTAATCAATAACAATTAAACGATTGTAATCGCTAATCATTCAACAAGTAATGTATTTAACGGTTTGTCTGTTTGAATGGTAAGCCATAAAATAAAGGTTAATATAAATGTAAATAACAATTATATGTGTTATCCGTCGTGTACGAACGTCTTCGAATACAGGTGTTTGAGCCAACGTGGTGCGTGTCCACTGTCTCACGGCTATATTTCACTCCCTACACTCCCGTGCACCCCCGTCTCGTGGGATTGGGCGAAAATCTTAGGAACCATGTTATATAGATGTGGCTGGCAACACATCACTGTATTGATTCCCATGTCCATCCAGACGCCCACAGTCATGCTAAACGTGGTCTTTAGGTCTTGTTATAGGTTCTGTCTACCCCGTAAGGGATAAAGACGTGATTTATGTATGTATGTACACTCCCGTGTTCTATTAATTATCTTCTTCTCTGTTGGATACTCTTTTCTGACGATATATTTACTGACTGTGGAACTGGCTGTGGAATTCTGTTCTTAATTGTGACTGTACTTGCAACCATCAAAAGGTTATGACGCAAAATCACTTGTATTTATACAGTGAGACCAATTCGATACGTAGAATAATAACGCATTTTAAACCGAAATTAATTATGAATGCCTTTATTCATTACAAAGTACTGAGGTAATGAAAATAAAGAAAATAAACAGGCTTAGATAAATTTAGACACGAGCAATGTAGTTCTTGTGCTCGACTACGTACATATTTGTAGGTGCTTTATCTGTACTCAATATTTCGTAAAAATTTAAAAAATAATTGGCGGCTTGAAAATATACCTATACTCCTAGAGATCCCCTAAATATATGCAAAAGTTCATCTGTTTTGTATCATATTTTTTCGTCAATCGTGCTTAATTCCTTATGTTTGTACTTTAAATCATTCACTCACATACTTTAATAGGACGGCGTCTACATACCCTACGATCATTTCATCCCGTCTCAGAAACCAGCCAATGACGTGTGCAAATGGGCACCCGTCAGGTTAGTCATCACCTCAGTTCACGGTGCCTCTTCCCGTCACCCGGCTCACGACCGTCTAATGACTAATATTAGCATAATCGCTGTTCCCATATAAATGCTGATAATCATTGCTAGAGCCAAGCACGATCGGGATCATCGCAAGGCCGAGAACGTTCTCGCATGACGATTGGCTTATTGGTTGATGATGATGGCCTGGTTAGTAGTTATAATTAGTGCCGCTTTTACAAACATATTTTTGCATATTTTCTTCCACGCTGGTCTGACAGCAAAGAAAAAACAGAATATACCAGTTGCTTCTCTTCCCGCGCAAATGGTTAAAGCCCATCGAGGGAATGGACGAGAATCTCAGGAATCATGTTATAGGCGATGAGGCAGCCCATCACTATTTTGATTTCATTTTTCACCTATACGCCCACAATCTTGCTAAACGTGGCCTTAAGGTTTTGTTACCTTAGGCTCTGTCTACCCCATAAGGGATAAAGACGTGATTTGTGTTTGTGTGTGTGTATAAGGACATAGGGACATAGGGACAGAAAAAGCGACTTTATTTTATACTATGTAGTGATAAGGGTTGTTCAGGTAGCCTTTATAGTAGCCTTTATAATGTCTGTATGTCAAAGGCATAAAAATGACGAACGACGGCTATTAACAACCGTACTCGCTAATCCTACCGCCGAGCAGCAGTGCTGGCGCTGCTGTGTTCCGACGCGAAGAGTCAGTCTACCGGTAAAATTACTGGCAAATATGAAGAGTAAAATATTGAAATATGTTACATAGATTTGGACGGAACGACGTCTATTAGGTCAACTAGTATTTAATATAAATAGATTCGTGATGTTTTGATGATTTATTGACTTATTGTATGATAATTAGGCGATGATGATAGATATACAAAAACGTTTAGCGTGGTTGTGGGCGTATAAGTGGAAAGAGGAATCAAAATAGTGATGGGTTGCTAGCCGCATCGCCTATAAAAGTCATGATTCCTATGCCCCTTCCCTCGATGGGCTTTTACCATCTGCGCGGGTAGAGAAGCAACTGGTACATTCTATGTGTCCTTATGTCCCTATGTATGCTTATATCTTCAAAACTACACAACGGATATTGATGCGGTTTTTTTTAATAGATAGAGTGATTCAAGAGGAAGGTTTTTATGTATAATTCTACGCAGACGAAGTCGCGGGCAGAAGCTAGTTTTCTATAAAACTTTAAACACCAAAAACCACTAACCATATAACTAGGCGGACAAGACACGACACAAATTAGTCACCCCCCGATTAACCGCCTCGCTAAACATGTCAGTCGGATGTGCCAGCGACAATGCCGAAGCTGTTAAAACAAAATGTGTCCAAAAATACTTGTTGTATGCATGTCGGGCAGCGGGACGCAATTACCGTCAATCATATCATAACGTGGAACAACAAGAGGCGCATGGGGCAGGGAAACTGACGGGGGTACCTCACGAGAGCGCGCGAGAGCAGTGTCGTTTGCGAGATAGACCACCCGTCTCTTTCTAGAAGGAACAGTAAGAAAGAGAGTATCTCGCGCGACACAAGCTCTCGTGCGCTGTCATGTTAGCCGTGCTGAGGCGAAATAAAAAAGAACTGTTTTTACGTGACTTTTTACGTAAGTTAAAAATGCGATACTTCACGTGTACCGTACCTAATGCTCGTAATGCTCTTATGTTGCTACTACTGAATCGATATTATATTTACCGAATTGATAAGCAAATTTTGCGCAGATGGAGTCACGGGCTTACGGGGTAGACATAGCCTCGGTAACAAGACAGGTAATAGCTAGTTGGGATATACACAAATTATTATATCTAGATGCAATGCTAAATTTTGAGACAAGTATGTCGCCACAGATTAAACATTTGACTAAAGTGACTAAACTATTAATTTTATTAGAAATCAGAATGAGATATGGGCAAGTAATTACAGTAAGTATGGGTAAGTACAGGTTCGATCGTGTATGGAGTAGGTACTGCTGCCACCTTTGGGACGGGTCTGCCAAGTATCAGTTGGCCGCGCTAGACTCGGTAGAGCAGCGAGCCCGTAGGCTCATTGGTGATGCCTCGTTAATCGAGAACAGACTGCAGAGTCTCGGACACCGTCGAAGAGTTGCATGTCTGTCTGTTTTTTATCGGATACATTTTGGTGAGTGTGCGCTGGAATTGCACGACCTTATAGTTCCATCTCCGTTTCGCCAACGGACTTCCAGGCGGGGGGAGCGTTTTCACCCATTTGTTGTCAACATACCATTGACCCGCACGATGCGGTTTGCTTCATCCTTCCTAATGCGAACTGCTAGGGAATGGAATTCGCTCCCATCGTCTGTATTTCCGGACAGATACAATCTGGGGCTCTTCAAGGCTAGAGTGAATAGGCTGTTACTGAACCAGTGAGTTACACCTTTGGCCTCATCTGCACCTTCCACCAAGTGAGATAGAGGCCAATCACTGGTCAGTTCGTAGTAAAAAAAAAAAAAAAAAATTGTTTGTTAAACAATAATGGCTGAAAAATTTTTCGCCATCAGTAACAGTGCGAAAAATTAACTCGACATAATGATAATTTAAGAAAAGTAGACTGGCAAATACTTTAAGAATCTTTGCTGCACTGAATTCACAAAGACACAAGACAGACACAAGGTTAATAAAATATTCCAACAAGTAGGTAAAGTAGTTCAACACAGAGGTTAAATTAGCAAACCTTCAATCAATTCCTGAACGTAACTTCTCCGCTCTTTGTTTACCCCTTGGCCACCGCGGACATATTTCTGTTACACATCACGCAATCACGTTTAACAAATCAAGCAAAATTTAACTGTATTCCAATGTAATAACAGTACACACGAGTGCACAGTTTTCATGGTTTTTCTTGAACTGCCAACGTGCCGATAAATTCGGAGAAGCATTTGTTTTTCTTGGATTTCCATTTATAATACGAAAATAGTTTTTAAATAGATATATTACATTGAGTGTGATAGTTTGGACTTGTTACTGGGTACAGTCGAATGTATAATAAAATGATGTGAGGACGAAAATTATAATCCAATAGGTATACTTATCTCCATCAAAAATGAAGATACATGTACAAAGACGTACTTATCCCTTTACGGGATCTCTCCCAGTCAACCTTTGAGGGCATGAGGAGCATTTAATTAAGGACCGACCAAAGAGTAAGTTTAAAATTTTGACATTTCTTGTCTTAAATCACGTTATACAGAAAAATATAACTAAATTCTTAGCTAAATATAATTAAATACAAGTTTGTTTACATATTTAAGATTAAGTGTGTGTAGATACCTAATCTACACACACTTAATCTTAAATATGTAAACAAACTTAGAGTTTATTGGAATCTGAAGTCCCTGAGAGAAGCAGAAGGAGAGACAGACAATCATCATCAATACATAGTATAAAATAAAGTCGCTTTTTCTGTCCCCGTGTCCCTATGTATGCTTATATCTTCAAAACCACACAACGGATTTGGATGCGGTTTTTTTAATAGATAGAGTGATTCAAGAGGAAGGTTTATATGTATAATACATGCAAAATATACCGTGCGAAGCTGGGGCGGGTCGCTAGTTATTAATAAATAATAAGGTCTAATTCGCACCCATGTGTAAGGATCCCTAAAAATTACTTCGAATGCGATGATTTCTGCATAACTGGTTTAAAATTACATAATACAGCTCAACAATGGCAGGCAGATGAATAATTATCCGCCACAGACTTTACGATCATGTGAATTGGAACTAGAAACTGTCACTCGAGATTGTCTAGTCTAGATCTTAAACGTGATAGCAATGGGAATACTAATACAGAATTGATGAGATCGTGAGTAATTCCCATTAAATAATGCAGATGCTTTGTCAGCCAGAGCGCTATGAAATACCTCAATTGCCAGCAATGTCACCGGTTGTACCACTAAAGCACTGCTGCTTGGCGCAAGGATTAGCAACCAAGATGGTGGAAGCCATCCAGACTGGCCTTGAACAAGGGAGGTAGGATCTCCCGCAAAATAGCCTACCGATCTGTTACACTAGCTTAACTGTTTTGTCCACACACCTTTTTGATCCGATAAACTTCGCAGTTCTCTGCGCAGTCGCTTGAAGGCGTATTGGCTCGATGGATCCTCTTAAATGAATGTGTGTGTTTTGTAACTTGTGTGTGTATGTATATATTTATACAATACAATACAATAACTCTTTATTGAACACCACATATAACAAACAAAACAGAAAAAAGGTAGGTACACAGAATATTACAAGGTAACAATAATTAATATATTATGTACCATATTTTATTTATTGTGTATTAGTTTATCGTATTTATTTATTATGTCTAGTTTATAATTATATCTTATATTATTAAAAATGTAGGCATTTAGGATTATTTTAGGTTTCGATCGGTTCTTTTACATTGTCTGTGTCTACTCTTGCTTAATACTTATGTCCTGTAAATCGTTCAAAGGTTAACTGGAAGAGATCCCTTAGGGACAAGTTCGCCGTTGTGCATGTGTGTTGTCCTGTATTCATCTTTTTCTTGTGTTTTACGTACAATAAATTATACATACATACATACTTCGCTGCATTATCACACAGAGCCACTAGTAGTTACACAGAAGGATAATCTGCAGAACTGTACACAGCACACAGTGCGTGTGCGCTGTTAGCTGGAAAACGTGACGTACGCAGAGTGGTGAGCGTCACGTATCGACACACAAGATACACTTGGCTCGGGCTCAAATTGATATTGAATTTATTTTCAATTTTACCGCGCCCTCCTTCGCAGCGCAGAGTAGCTTGCACGACAGAGGCACCAAGTAAAACCTACCTAGTCTTTTTCATTTCTCATTGACTTCACTATCGCTTTTAGCTATAACCTTTTAATGAGACAAAATTCATAATTAGGAACCTATTTACGTTACCTTTTTTTTAATTGCCATTTACATTCCGCGGCCGATGAGCTAAAGCTTTATAAGTGATCAAACAAACGCCGCTTTACAGCTTGGTTTGACCGTGCCACGTCCTAAAGGCCTAAGGGGTTATATAAACAATGTTAGCCTTAACGATCACTATGACCACTTTACTACAAATGAAATCCATTAGAGTAACTTAAGTATTAATAGATATAAAGTCTTAACCATGGGTGCTAAATAATGGACTGTAAAAGCAACTAAGATACAAGATTGTGAATGATAAATACATACAAGCACAGACCAAAAGAAAGACAATCAACGAAGTGAATCCAAATGGAAAATAATATAAAAACATAAATAATATACTATCAAAAAAATAAATGTTACAAATTGAACAGAAAAACCTCTTATTGAATCAGGCGATACTTTGCGGACGTCCATTTCACGTACGTTACGAAAGCAGCGGGGTAGGAAAGTAAATGTTTTTTCGGTTTCTCAAAACTATTTTTTCGGGGTCTGGATCTGTACATTACTCTGCGAAGTTGACAGTGAACAGGCGCCACCACCGCTACAACGTCAAGCGCTATTTCTGTGCGACGCCTCCACTCGACTCGCGCGTTCTTACTTATGCGACCTCGTACAAGTCTATTGGGGTTGTAGAAAGTCGATTACACTAAGTCATCAAAGTAAAAAAAAGTAAAAAAGTAGTAAAGTAAGTGGTAAGTCATGAAGCTCCAGATTTAAAATATTTATGTTGCTATGCCCTTGCAGGGTGTCACGTCTGTACTACTTTATGATTGTAATTTCCACCTTTATACTTTAATGTGACTTGCAATAAACGATTCTATTCTATTCTATTCTATCCTGAAGGAACCTGGGGCCTTTACCATGACGTCTCAATGCGATTGTGAACTGTCTCCAACTTATTTCTCTGTATTGGTTGTCTGGTAGAGATCGCTATTAAGCGACAAGACCGCCTATTGTCTACTTTGTTCTTTGATATCACGTCTTTATCCCTTACGGGGTAGACTGAGCCCAAGGTAACAAGACCTAAAGACCACGTTTGCAATGATTTTGGGCGTATGGATGGAAGGTAATCAAAACAGTGATGGGTTGCTAGCCACCTATATAACATGATCCCTATGATTTTCGCTCAATCCGTCTATGGGCTTTTACCATCTGCGCGGGAAGAGAAGCAACTGGTACATTCTATGATTTTTCTTTGCTAGACCAGCATGGAAGACTGATGCCATTGCAATAGTACATTACTGTCTAGGCCAGGAAGTAGACAATTGCTGGCTGAGTCTTGGTTTGAACGGACGAGCTTGCGAGTCCGTTTAATAATACGAAGCCAGCAATGCTATTCTGGCCGAGGCAAGTATAGTGCTTTTCTCAAAAATCGAAAATAAACAAGAACAAAAATAAATGAAAACAAAATAGTGAAAATTGTTTTGCTTTGCCGCCTTTTTCTATCAATGGCATTTGAAGAGAGTATTTTTCTACCCAGAACACCTAGAGCTATTTCAGACACAGATAAACACGCTGTCGTATTAGCTTTTTTTTTTTAATTTGGTGTTTTGAGTCTTGTGCCTTTATTTTATAATGGTGATTTGCATTTTTAAAAAGTTAATAACTAGACAGTAATGGAATTTGTATGCAACATTACTGGAGAGTTTAGCGCGACAGTAATGTTTTTTTTTTTAATTTTGGACTGACCGGCAACAATTAACTTCCTGTTCTGATATGTAGTCAACAATGACGACTTTACCGGACATTTTTGAGAAATTCTATTACAGGCTATCCGATCGTCACTTGTCTAGCTGCTCCCGATCTACCGAGTGTTCTGACAAGTACCTACCTAGAGTTAAGTGGCCAGGTACAGGTACACAATCTATGAGTATCTGTCACGCGCGGTCGTGACCGCCGATAACATCTCAATTCTGCTGCCCCGTGACAAGTGATTTCTTTTGACTCACTTGTAAATAGATGGCCGAGCCAACGACCTTTCGTTTTTGAAGAATGCGCTTAAACGTGTCAGGTTTTTTTTGTTATTTTGCTGAAGTAAGGCTTTTTGCGTCACTGGTCGACATATGAGCAGATACGCATGATAATAGTATGGTTACTGATAGGGGCGTGCAGTGGGTTCTGACAGAGGGTAGGCATATTGACAACAAAACCCGTATTGGTACGAAGCGTGGCGGGCACATTTACGTATGTTTACAAGCACTGCTTATATGCCTGTAAGGGATAAACGCGTCTGATGATACTATGTACCATTTTTTCTTCCATGCTGGTCCGGGAGCAAAGAAAAAATAGAATATACCAGTTGCTTCTCTACCCGCGCAGATGGTAAAAGCCCATCGAGGGAATGGGCGAAAATCATAGGAATCATGTTATAGGCGATGAGGCTAGCAACCCATCACTATTTTCATTTTTCACCTATACGCCCACAATCTTGCTAAATGTGGCCTGTAGGTATATGTTACATTAAGGCTCTGTCTACCCCGTAAGGGATAAAGACGTGATTTGTGTATGTGTATTTACCATTTTTTTAGAGTCTGTTTCTGCGACGGACGGTCATTTACTGAATAGGTAAGAAAACATAACTTTGGGATCTTCAAATCGCTAACTTTATGTTTAAGTACAAGCCTTACCATTAAGTCTTAATGCGATTTAATTCCGACTCAGTTCAGGTTTTAGCTGTCATTTTTAGTATGGATCTGACAGTGATCGAGCCTAAACTGAATCGGAATTGAATCGCATTAAGACGTCATGGTGCCCCCCTAGAAAGTATCACTATGTGTCTCTGTCGTGAAGCTAACTTATATTTCTTTAAGGAAATAGATTAAAATAATAATTATTCACATAACTTTAATTTCTTTCTCCATGCAGAGCATAACGGAAAAAATATCGCGAGAAAATTAACGCTGGTATGGTATAATGGTATAAGTGACAATTCAATCAATTTAAAATTTCCCTATAAAGAGTGTTCTATTGCTCAATTCTTCTATGTAAAACACTAAAGCTAAATTGACAGCTCAAACTGTCAGTTTTAACCATATGAAAATTCAGTTTAGCTCTTTATTTTGACAATAGCACCCTGATATTTATGCCGCAATAGATACCGTCAAAGCATCAGTTCCGCGTGTCAGGGTTGTCTCTAACGTGCTCGGTGAATTTTGCATGCGAATGCCCGCGACGGTAATGTGACAAGTGACAACCCTAGCTTTGTGTAGCGTATTTGTACGTCACGGTGTTCTGAATTTGAATAGGATGTGGGTGATTTTGTTTTCTGTTATTGAACCTCAGGAAAATTAAAGGAAAATTTTGTTTAATAAGTTTTTGTAAATAATATATATATATATGACTGTACTATTTGTTGATTGTACTGGAATCGTCATCCATTCTACATAGGGGTACAAAATTTCAAGGCAATCTGACTACTAGAGGTGAATCAAAATTGATTTGCAAGATGACCCAATCAAAAACAAACTTGATAAAGTTAAATAATAGCTTTTTTAAAAAACCTGACTACAAAAACGTTTAACTGAAACGAAGACAAACACACTCTGAAACTCCGAAAACAGAATTTACAAGTCACACAATAAAAATTACCTAAAAGTCGGCGCCAATCTCCGAAGGACGGTATCCAAAAGCAAACATAGCTCATAACAATGGCAATGAATTTTAAAATCACATTTTAATAAGTACTTAACTGTCTTTAAAAAGTTCACGTTAAATAAGGAATATTCAACTCTGTAAATCGCAGTAGCATAGGTTCATAGCGAGAATAAAGCCATATCTCCAATAAAATACAGACAGAGGGTGCATGCGTGAAATGGCATAGCTTGGTGGTTCACGCTTGACGCCTCTGATGTGCGGAAATGATTTAGTGCCAAATAAGTGTAGCGAGAGAAAAAACGGTTTAAAATATGGCTTTATTAGCTTTTGCCGCTATGTAAACGGAACGTTTAATCTTGATAATAAAATATAATAAAAATTCTCTGTTTCCTTTACCGCGTCGAATTTAACCGTGTTACCACGAAAACTTTAGTGTCTAAGCCGTGTTTAAGTTTTTTGCCAAATGTTATAGGTATCATTGACTATGGGGATGGCGTACCGACGAAATCGTGAGAGCCAAAAAGTGATGTGACAATTCGAAATACATTGCTATTTTTAAAATGTCTGTTTGATCAGCTACGTACATACCGAAAGGTCCGTCTCACCTGTCGCTTGTCACGTTCAAGAAATATTGGTCTGGTGCCCCAAGGATGTTGGGTCTCCGATTCGAATTTCCAGGATCACTTATATAACTATTCAAAAAATAACCATGGTAGGTATCTCAGGAACAAGGCTTCCCTAGCAAATAGCTCTCAGAGTCCGGAATCAGTCGTTGTCGGCCCTTATGCAGCCTAAAGTCGTCAATAAACGTTATCAAGCTGTCTGGGCGACCAGGCTTAGCACTCCCCGCTCTTGCTGCCTGATAACTGGAAGCTGTATAGATGCGTTGATAAGGTAATGCGATAGCAGGGTTTAGGATGTGAAAAAATGCAGTTACCGACTGTTATTTCTATTAAATAAAACGGAGATGACGTCATAGATATGTAGTTCTTAATTAGGAACTTTTTATAAAGTGGGTAAACATCAGTTAATGATCAATACAGCATGATATTATAATTAAAATGAGTGCCGAAAAGAAAAAAAACATAAAGTAAGCAGATAATAGTTCATTAATGGGGGACCGATTTTTGAAAGCACATCACTCGACAGCGGTAAAAATCTGCCAATTCCGAATTAAACAAAAAGAACTTGCACAATTATAATGTAAAAAAAAAACCCCGATGCTAAAAAGACTTAAGAAACAACTCCTAAAAGTTCAATTTTATCCCGAAAATGCCTTCATCATATTGGAAAAGAGCTGATACTATTCAAACTGCTGGACCTATTTTTACCATACATAGCTAAGAAGCACCACGAGGAAACTAGCTTTCGGATGACAAAATTCGCATCAAAATCGGTCCATCCGCTTGGGAGCTACGATGCCAGAGACAGACACACAAAAAAACTTATAACACTCCTCTTTTTACTAGTACGTCGAGAGCTAAAAATAGTTCCCACTTACCTACCTCTAAGCACGTAAAAAGAACACTTCGTATTTTTATATCGGCAACAAAAAATCTTTACAACCTCGTTTTCAAAAACTTCACAATCCCGTTTATTCACGTCATTTTCACTATTTTAAAATGTCAAGCCTTCCAAATTCCAAGTAAGCCCGCCAGACAACACAAAAAGACGGTAAACGCGACTGACGTCTTATTGTCTTTGATCATAGGGCATGAAATATTCACGAGCACTACCTGCCTGTCACAGCGAGGGTGTAAAGTGGCTTACGTGTTAGAGGTTATCGTTGTGGATATGTATTGTATGCTAGTTCAAATGTTTGGGAAACTGAATTAGAGCTCTGTCTGATAGGGACGCTACGGCGGCGTGCCTTAGCTACGTATTACATTATAAATCCAAAGCAAAAAATCTCTCGGAAAAAATAATTCATCTCAATTATAAAGCTAACCCAATCATCACAAGCGTTGGTCTTCGGCTTATTAAAAATGTATTTTAAAAATACACCACCCCATAACGGTAAGTAATTAAGCGATTAAAAAAACAATTTCCAGCCCGAAGCCCGCAATAATACTTTGAACTTCCAACTTCCTTTAAGGATTCTTAAAGAGATTAAAAAATATTAGTTATTCTCACTTTTGAGGTACGCTGAGACTTTGAGACTGAGACTGTTTGAGACTGCTGGCAGCGACAGGAAAGATTAAAGCAGAGCCGCGGGCCTGTGTGCTTACTTCCTTGGGATTTTCTTAATGTTATGAATTATTTTGTAGGTTACCAGTTCGTATGAAGTTTGTGTAACATCGGAATGTTTACTGAAGCCTGAACATTCTGACAAGTTACACATTTATAATAATAATGTAATTTATGTCCATTACAAGGACAATTCGCAAAGGCATCCCGTCAAGTCGAACCAATTCAATGGTGTATGCGAAGTTTCCAATCGACACTGGCCCGCGGAAACAATAACCCAAGCCGTGAGACGAGACATGGGACTTTACCAAATGCTATTCAAGTCCGATTCTTCAGCTATCATTTTTGACACTTTTGGTATGGCTCTGACAGCGATCGATCCAACCTTTGCTTCGGAATTGAATCGCATTAAGACGTCAGAGTAAGGCTCCTGCGCCCTGCCCAGTAGTGAGACGTACACAAGCTGCAACCTGTGGGCGCCAGGAGCGTGAGCTGCCTTTGTCAACATGAAAAGACAACCTTGCTATAAAAGCGGCACGAGCGGGGAGCGATTCTCAAACCCGCATTGCACGCTGTCACTGGGGCCTTCATGCACCCGTAAAAACCTGGTTAAACTGAACGGAATGGATGCTACTCTTGATAATACAACAGTAGGAAAATAATACAATAACTTTGATGATTGCTTCATTACAGTCATTTTGATTAATCCCTACGAACACTTTAACCCACGTTAATCTACAAAGCACACAGTTAATTAAGGCTTGACAAAATTCACAAAGACGGTTACCCACCCGGGGGGCAATGGTAAAGATTACCCGGCGCAGCCAAGTTACCCGGATAGGGGGAAAAATTGATATACAACGCCTTTGCTCATTTGTTTTATGATTTTACTGCATAATAATGCGTGGGGGCTGACTTATATCTATTTTTTTCATTTTGTATAGAAAATGAAAGTAAAAAAATGCTTCGTATATATTTAGTATTTAAGCGAATTTCTTTCATGTGGATGTTTGTTACTTTTTTGCGACGCTATTTGTCACAGATATAAATTTTATTGTAGTCTGGAATAACTCATAGTTTACTTTTTATCCCGGAAAATTGCGTAGTTCTCGCTGGACAGTGACAAACAAATTATTTCCAGGCAAAGACATACGAGTAAGCAACCTTCTTTACAAAATAATTTGGCGCATAGTATTAAACCGTGGAACAAAGTAGTCTCTGCCTACCCCTGTGGGAAAGAGGCGTGACGGTATGTATGTATGTATTAAACCGGTCAAATGGGAGTCGAACCCGCACACAATGGTTTTAATACGGAAAATACACATATAAAAATCGCTAGATATAATATCCCTAGCAAATAAAATATACCTCCAACAATAGCGTAACCAGAATTAACCCATACCCATACGACGGGAAAAATGCATAGTTCCTTACGGAAAGCGATAAACGGATTCTTAAAGGAAACTGCGGGCAAAAGCTAGCCGTTTATAATCCCCGCTAAACGATACACTTAAGCTTGACCCTAAACAGTTGCATAACACAATCAACAAACACAAAACTAATTAAGCTAAACAGCGGAAGTCCAAAAATCCCCTCGCGAGGGGACCGTATAGTTAGACAAGCCCAAATTAATATAACTAACGGGGTACGCACAGTCCGCCCCAGGCCTTGTCTAGGCCCATTAAAATTAATTCTGCAGCGTCTTAACGTAGCCAAATAAACTTTAGAGTTGCCGCAAAGTTGATAGTTTATATCGATAGTTTTAATAGAAAAATAACATATATCGATACTATCGATCTCTCATTAAAGCAATTCTAAAATTCTAAATATATTTTTGCAAATTGGCCGCCAAGGGCTCTTTTACATGTCTTTTTTGAAACTACCAGCGCATTCGGAAAGACCATCATTGCCAAGAAGAATGCACCGCAAGAAACTTGCCTAAAGTCATTTTTTCAAAATAAAATACATTAAGCTACTACAATACTTAACTTCTACTTAAATTAAATACATTTATAAAAGGGATGTATAAGGTCCCCAAGCCTTAAATTATATTAGTCTATAGTACAGACGTATAGATAGTAATGCTATCGGTAAGCAGCAATACTATACAGAAAATTACAAAAAAAAAATGATACTATCGATACTACTGAAACAAAGGTAGCAATCGATTATTCAAAACTATCGATAGTATCAATAGTTAGTGTAATATTAAAAAGCAATTGTATCGATACTATCGATAGTTTATTCGTCGACATTGGGTCAATATTATCGATACTATCAATAGTATTGTAGTTTACCAATAGCATCCATATTATCGAAAACTATCGATGCTATTATATTTCGATCGAAATACTATCGATAGTGGAAAACACTACTGTACTTTGGTTTAGTTATAGCTGCGGTTAGGACAATTGTTTTATAATTAAACTAAGTAAGTCTAACAGTCAGCAAAAGCTGATGGTTTTGAATTTAGTGGCGACAGATAGAGCAGTAGCGGTGAGTAGCGGTAAGAGGGTGGTAGTAAGAAAACTTTAAAGCCCAGTTTAAGGCTTTATTTATAAAGCTTATACCTAAATACTGCTGCTGTTTTTTCCATGCTGGTCTGGGCTGGGAGTAAAGAAAAACCATAGAATTTACCAGTTGCTTCTCTTCCCGCGCAGATGGTAAAAGCTCATTGAGGGAATGGGTGAGTCTTAGAGGGATCATGCTATAGGCGATGCGGCTAGCAACCCATCACTATTTTGATTTCCCTTTCCACCTGTACACCCACAATCATGCTAAATGTGGCCTTCAGGTCTTGTTACCTTAAGCTCTGTCTACCCCGTAAGTGATAAAGACGTGATTTATGTATGTATATAAAAATAACATGTTCAAACAATGTAGGTATGGAAATATTATGTCACTTGCAACTGAAAAATCCTGAAATAAGTTTACAGGGGTGTTCAGACAAACTAAGTCGACCACAAATTTTATGAAATCCTTATCCTATCCTTTTATATGTATAGATGGATGTATCGATGTTTGTTGGGTACTCATTCACGCCAGAACGGCTAGCCAGATCGGTAGGCTTATTATGTAACTCGCTCGCAATCGCTATCGTGTTCATTTTGACAGTTCTTGTATGAATGTGACAGCTAGCTGATTCCGATGCCAAATTGTCAGCCCATACGTGTTCTGTCAAAATGAACACGATGCCGATTGCGAGCGAGTTAGACAGTAAGCCTACTGGTTGAAAGTTGATAGACTAGTCTGAAATAACACAGGTTAGTTTTTAACCCCGAAAATTGCGTTAAATGAATCCTTTGCAGATGAAGTCGGCGGGCAAAAGTGTAGATACATTTTCATATTCCGATAACACTCAAGTTACCAATATTATATTTTGTATTCCTACTATTCTATGTGTGTACAAATTTTTATCGCTAGCTATTTTCGCAGATATGTCATTTAAAACGTGACCCACAGTCTAAGACTGCCTAAAAAATGCGAACTGCCAAAACCAAACTGGGCACTGGACTGAATTGAGATTAAAAACTTATAATGACAACCAATTGGCATTGTTCATTTTTTTTAAGCTGTGCTTTTAACACCTTTATTTAATAAAATGGATTATTTCAAACAACTAATTTGAATATTATGCTTTTACGTAGCTTTGTTAATTAATAATAAATATTTTTTCGCTGTTTGATAATTCGTGAATTTAGACAGAATCCCAATCGCCTTCGTTCGGCTGGCTATAAAAAAACGGCTTTGTCTATGGTTTTGTAGATTTGACAGTGACACGTGACAGTTGCCGTAGCCAAACTTTTTTTTTATTTTTGTGGCAAACATTCGATGCTGGATTCTGTCTAAAAACCCGGTCGTTCGGTCAAACAAAGGTTCAAAGTACTTTTACAAAAATATCTGCAATTATAAAGTATTTTTGAAATCGGACAAGATAAATCGGATAATTGATGGTTTTCCTCGAAATGGTTTTCAAATTGGAGCATACTAAAAAAAATGAACAATGCCAATTAAAGACTAATATTTAAGCAAGTTTACTGCGTAGTTAAGTTATATATAACCCTGAAACAAAGTCAAAGACTTAATAAACTTAAAAAACAAAATGACACCGTAAACCCTGCAAACCGTTTTGTCAGCTCTAACATGTTATTATGACGGGAAAAAATGGCGTCACTTCAACCTCGATGATACACCTACCCAACTAAAAACGATGTAAAAACGCGTTAAGACACTTACGCTTACGACGTTTTCAAATTGAGCTGGTCTTGTTCTTCCCATTTAAAAAAGACGTAATGTATAAACAATGTATGTGTAGATACGTCCTTCTTCGTCTGTGGTAGAGTATAATGGCGGTGATTTTTTTGGAGCTGGGAAAAATGTTACGAATAAGCATTTTGGACGTCACCCTGTTATTAAATCATAACGAGTGTGGAACAATTAGAGTAGTTTCTCACGGCATTGGACAGAGCTGATAATTACTGCCTTTGGCGAAGGATTTGGACGCTGGAGGTCAACCATGGCGTATACTTACTGTCTCGGAGTTCAGTTGAATTTTAGGTTTTTAACCGACTTCCAAAAAAGAGGGGGTATTTTTTTGTATATTCAATTATTCACCGATAACATTGACAATATTTGCTTATTCGGGAATCGAACTTGCAATTTTAATTGGATTTAAATAATGTTTGAATGTTTGAATGTTGAATTTGAATTTGAATTTGAATTTGAAAAAACTTCAAGTCAATCTAACCACTGAAGTGGAGATATTTGACCCTAAGAACAAACAAACATTTCACTTTAATTATAACATATTATTATAATATCTAACGTTATTTTAATTGTTAAATTGTTTAATGATTTAGCTAGTGAGATTATTGTCTAAAAAAACAATGTAAAATGCCGCATTATTGCATTAACTAATTAGATAAGTACCGCATTTTAAAGTGATCCCTTAAATCGGTCATTAATGAAAACTTTAAGACAAACAAATAAGTAACGGCATTTTTGATAGGTATCTCAGAGAGCAACATTAAGATTAATGGCGTCCTAATTACGTCATTACTTTATTAGAATTTACGGTAAGCGTCCATTTTTCGACATCGACAAAAAGTACGCATGTAAGTAGAGTACGTACATAAAAACTAACAGGCCTATTTTTGCGTGAACTTGTGACCGATAAGATTCTTTAATATCTTATTTACGTTATGTTCTTTAATTGGCCTGACTTAAAAAGTCCTTAATACTAAAAAATGGTTTAATTAGAAACTTGAAATAAATTGTAAAGATTTGTTTAAGATTTGACGATGACGCTGACTCTAAAGATAAGGAGACAGAGAGCCTGAATATTTGCTTGAAAATTCTAACTTTATACTACTGGATCGTAATAACTTTATCTATTGATAGTATTTTTGTTCCAAACAGACGGAACAATTTAGTTCAACTTAGCCTTCTTCAAACTACTGGCGCCATCTCTCGGGAGCCTGCATTAAACTATCAAACGAAACTGAACAGAAGCATACGAAGTTGATAAACGGCCGAAAAGCTCAAAATTATCTGTCACCCTTATTATCTTAGCGATAAAGTCGTGTAGATCACTTTGAGATCTTCAACTTTTATCAACTTCGGGTGCTGACTGTACGTCTCATTAAAACAATTCAGAATTGAAATCCAAACTATTTGTGAAACGACTAATTAAAAAAACAGCTACCGAACCATATTTCTTCATATTCCGTTTCTGGTTAGGTTCATCTAAATTCATAGTTTTATATAGAATGCTTTAAATCAATAGCGTTATCTCATTATGCATGCGATATTGATTAATAATGAATTCAGATGATCTGTTATCGCGAATTATTACATTTATTTCCTTATTATAGCGTGTTTCGTGCCGGTGGACGAGAGCCCGTCAGATTGTTAATGTCTGATGTGTCAAACGAATATTCCGATCTTTATTAGATTCCGCTTGAATAAATAAAGACGTAATCGCCCAAAGCTGTTATTATTGCCCAAGTCGTCGATTCAGACTACCTTTTTAATGCAAATGAAGCTTAGATTAATGAGCCGTGCTGCGAGCGACCCGGAGCAAGGCAGATAAAAAATAGGCCACTCGCCACACCAACGCAGTGTAAATAAAAACAATAGTATTTTTTTCCTCAATGGGTTTATTGCGCCAGAACAATAAATGAAGCTGATCATTATAACGTTTACTTTCAACATCGATTACAAATACTCTACACGATATCATACCGTCCACCCGCGCATTCATATCCGTGATATCCGAGTCCATATTGCACTTCACTTCGACTCGACTGTCGACACACAAGCGGGTCCCTTAACTTACAGTTCGTGGGATCAATAATTACGATATATTTGTCTAAATATCACAAGAAAATACAAAACGAAATACGAAATAGAATTAACGCAATTAATATTATTAACAATTAACTATACAGAGTCCGCCTCCCGTTTAAGGAGTGAGGTATTGGGGTCACCAGGAGGCGCGGGCGTGGCGGCGTCACGAGACCGGCACGTGGTGCTGGTACAGCTGCTCGCCCCGCTCGCACAGGGAGGTCATCTTCTTGTAAGACTCCGAGCTCTCGCGAAAAAGCAGCTTCGCGTCTTCGCGGGAGCGCGCGTGGCCGGCGTCGAGCCTCCCCGGCGACAGCACCGGCGGCGACGACGCCGACAGCGGCGACAGCGACTCCCGCGCCGACTGAGCCCCGGCTGGCGCCCCGTACGGCCCCCCACCCCCTTGCACGCCCCCGTTACCCATCAGAAAAGGACCCGGAAAAAAACCGGACTGAGGAAACAACCCCGCTTGCAAAGCACTCAGATTACGACTGTAGAACTTCATCGTTTCTGAGACGTAACTCGGAATTTGAGATGATTCCTCGCCGCCGTATCGCAAGCTCTCGAGTGTTGACGCGAGCCCTTTTATATCTGCGTATAGTTTGTTTAGGAGCTCCGCGTTCATTTCGAAGCCGGGTCGTTGCTCCCGAGTTTCAGGCGAGCCCGTGGACAGCAGGCGCCGGTGCAGGTCGACGTTCGAGCTGTGTCGGTCGCGACTCCGCCGCGACGGGAACGCAGCGTCGCAGCCGTTGACATCGCACGGATGAAGCAGCTTCAAATGGTCGTTTCTGTAATGCATGCGCAGCGTGAAATGGTTTTGAAATACTTTTCCGCAGGCGGTGCATCTGTCGGGGTTCTCGTCGTCGATGGGGATCTCTAGGTCGTTGAGGTCGGTGCGGTCATCGTCGCGGTCGCTGCTGGCCGAGGGCGAGCGCGCGCGCGCCAGCCGCTCCTCTAACGCATGCAGGTCGCTGCCGCTATCGCTCGGCGTGTACAAGTCGGACCGTAGCCGCAAGCCTTCTCGAACGACGCTCGGAGCACTAGATTCATCATCCGACTCACTCTCGGCCTTCACACGCGTTATCGATTCCGAGTCCACAGTTGCTTCTTCGCCGTTCTGAAAGGGCTCCCACTTTTCGGGTTTTTGTTTTTTTAGTGATAAGGGCTCATCGTCCGCCTTGCTAGAGCCCGGGGTCGAAATGTTTCGAAACAAATCACCGTGATACTCTTCATCCGATATATTGTATTCGTTGTTTTGAGAACACCGGGTGGGATTGCCGCTCTTCCTCTTACGCTTGTTGGGAACGAACGACGAATGCTTGCCGTCCGACACGGTGGGTTCGCTGCGGCTATTGGCCGCAGGTGCTGCTGTCGGTTTGGTATCATCCTTCTTTTTATTTACACTTAAATCTTCAGGTTCATCTTCGTACAAATTAAGTCTCTCCGCAGCCGAAGACTCTGGTCTCTCGCACTTATCTTTATTATCATCGTCAGAAACGTCATCATTGATATCACTGTCGTATGATTCTTCTTCGTGTGGGACGGGAGGCTTCGCGAGGTCTATCGCACTGCGTGGAGGCTCCTCCGGGTAGGGAAACTTTCTGTACATTTTTTCAATTTCACTGAAGTTACGGAGGTTGTCGAGGGGCACTCTCGGAGGGAGCGGCGTGGGGCCAGGGTGGCTGGGCAGCGGCGGCGGCAGGCGCGCAGCTAGCTCGGGCGGCAGCAGGCCGGGAGGCGGCAGCGGCAGCCGCGCCAGCGCCGGCAGCAGCGGGAACGGCTGCGAGGACCTACCGTCGTGCGCCGAAATCTTCCGTCTCACATGCGGCGAGTGCAGCTTCGGGTTGGGGTTAGCACTGTGTCTGTTCCGTGAGCGACGCGAACTGAACATCATCGTGCATCCTTCCACCGTACACTTGTGCATCTCCCGCAGGTGCACCGCCGAGAAATGAATTTTCAGGGCTCCTTTGTCGCAAAATGTCTTTAAACAAACGTTGCACTGCACACGCTTCTTGCCGGTGGCAGGGTTGACGTACTGCACGCCGAGGCCGAGCGGCCAGGGCGCGGGCTCGCGGCGCTCCGTCGGGTACTCCGGGGAGCGCCGCTCCTCGCTCCTGTCCTCGTTAGCGCTGAAACTGGCGCCTAATTTTCTAAAGTCGAACTGCGGCGCGGGCTGGCTCACGCGGGGCATCATGAAGTAGTCCAACCCGAGGCCGGGGACCGCACCGAAGTCTTTGCCTTCCATCACGTCGGTGTCATAGTAGAGCGCGCGAGACGGGCGGCGCGCGACGCGGTCGGTGTGCGACTGAGGACGTGCGACACAGGTGACCGCGCGGGCGGCGCGCGACAAAGGCCGGCGCGGGACGGCGGGGCGGGGGCGGCGGGGGGCCAGGTGGGAGGAGCGAGCGCTGGGCGGAGCGGATCGATGCGCGGTGGGGACACGCGACAGTGCCGCGGCGCCCGCTCTAAACAGAATAGAACTAAAGCATCGCATGTTACGTAATGCAACACTCCAGCGAAGAACGTCTTATCTCTGTACACTGCACACTCTCACCGTCCCGATCCGAAACGTCGTACGTGCCAGCATACTTACACGCCGTATATCGCATGTGCCGTGACTCCGAGCACGATCCATGCGGCAACTTTATGTTCACTAGAAATAAACCAAAACGGTACCCATCGGACGCTCTGAAGGAGTCGAGGTATTAATAAGATCGATTTACCACGAGTTCTAGTTTGGTTCGATTACCTGCAGATCGCATGTCTAACGGGTTAAAAACATTAAACAAATAAAATGAAAAATAGACGGATATCAGTATCTCAAAAAAGGCTCTAACTATGAAAACTTATCAACAGATTTCAGTACAACTACCCGAACTTATCTGACTGACCCGGTCTTGGCATCGTTGATTTGTTTGGGTCACTACCTATATCTATATACGTACCTACTTACTAGTTACGGTTACTTATACCGAAGGTTTTATTTTACGAAACCAGAGGTACCCACTTGCTCGTTTGCCTTCCTTGTCGTATAAAAAAGCTTACGCGTTATAATAAATTTAAAATAACAAATAAAAGTAACTTAACCAAAAAATTATCCGGTCAAAAGTTTGTTAATAATTATTATTTTTCAAGATTTTTTAATTCATTTAAATCTCGAAGTAGCATTCCATCAAACAATTACCTGGGCAGGGACAATTTCGCTTGTAAAAATCATCGTAGAGCGAATGACTCGCATCGCATGTAACTAGAAAGATACAGCTAGCGCCATCTCTGGCGCGACTGAGTAACTACAGCTTAGGAATGTGAGGTCGATTGCCTCTAACACACACTTGCTTCGTGATGTGTGAATTGAAAAATACTCCAATTAATTTGAAACTTTTTAAATTAGGTAGGTACAAACTGAAGCATTGACATACCTACGTACCTACTTTTTATAATCTGTGGCTTTATAGAATTGTTTTGAATTTGTCGTCCAATCCAAAATAACCAATCCTTCAATGGTGGTCTGGGAGTAAAGAAAAAACATAGAATGTACCAGTTGCTTCTCTTCCCGCGCAATGGTAAAAGCCCATCGAGGGAATAATGAAAATCTTAAGAATCATGTTATAGGCGATGCGACTTGCATCCCATCATTTTGATTCCCTTCTCAGCTCCTATACGCCCATAACCACGCTAAACGTGGCCTTTGGGTCTTGTTACCTTAGGCTCTGTCTGCCCCCGTAAGGGATGGAGACGTGATTTATAATGTAATTCAAAATTGACTTTGGGCCGTTCCGTGGAGCAAGCGGATTACGCTGAGAATGGGACGAGAGGTGATCCGAACTGCCGAAGACCGGATTCCGTGGAGAGAACATACGTGCCCTTCACCCCAGCCGGGGGTAGTAGGAACTAAAGAAGGGAAGAACAGGCCCTTCTCTTGCTTTGTCGACTATGTATTTACAGTCATCGTCAGAAACATTGTAGCTTGATCGTCGTTGAGATCCCAGGGGAAGGCATATGTCCAGCAATGGGCATCTTCCTGCAGATATGATGATGATGATGATTATTGTTATTTTTAAAGTTATACCGCTGTACCTACGCAATAATCCTATCCTACTATCCTACTAATATTATAAACGCGAAAATTTGTAAGTATATATAGGGATGGATGGATGGACGGATGGATGGATGTTTGTTACTCTTTCACGCCAGAATGGCTGGATAGATCTGGATGAAATTTGGAACATAGATAGATTATAGTCTGGAATAACACATAGGCTACTACTACAACACATAGGCTACGAATTTTATGCAGATGAAATTGCGGGCAACAGCTAGTAACAATACAATGATGATAGAAGGGGTACTTCCCCATTGTTTACATTTCAGTCAGCTTACTAAACACCTCGACGCCGCTTGGTGGAAACCGAATGAAAATCCGTTCAGAAATTTTGAGTTTGTCACGAACATACAGACCAACGGAGGATTTTGTTTTATTATGTAGTCTAGGTACACTACAATTTATAGAACTGTAGCTACTACGGACACACGTTTACGTATAGATGCGCGTTGTTTAATCTTTTTCATGGCCCATAGAATTACCGACTACCCATTTACAAATGCTTTGTTTCTCATAAAAACTAGTTTTATGAAACGGAAATAATAAATGAAACCCTAATGGCGACCTAAACTACAAAGGGCAGCCACAGGCAATAAAAAATTTAAACTTTGAGTGTTTCTTTTGAGTTCACTAACCACTCAGGGTAAGATCTTCCTTGGACGAGTAACGCACACTTTATCTAGGGGCTATTCTGAAATTCGATTTCCGAAGTTCGTATCGTACCTTCCCTCTCCCTCATAAAGTAAAGACTGTAGGTGTGAGCAGAACGGCACGAAACGAATCTCCAATATCTATTTCCGGAGTATAAGGCCAGATGTACCGTCACATGAGCGTAGTTTTTTTTTTATTTGCCAACATAAAAAAGTATGTTTCCTCGTTCAATACCTACGCTTTACGCCGAAGCGTGTCAAGCGTTAGCCTTTACTCTTCGCACCAGAACGTCCTAACACACTTGAAGTACTACCATTCTCAATCCTGTACAGTTAATTTAAGATTTGCTTTGGATTGAGGTAGACTATGTTAGTGGATATGGTCTGGTCGCCGTCGAATCTCACCTCCCGTATTATTCCTCCGGGAAGCAGTTACAATAACCCGCTATCCACGTTTAGAATGGTGCGTGGTACAAGGTGGATCAAACTCGTCTCATCACTACATAGTATAAAACAAAGTCGCTTTCTCTGTCCCTAAGTCCCTATGTCCCTATGTATGCTTCTATCTTCAAACTACACAACGGATTTTGATGCGTTTTTTTTAATAGATAGAGTCATTCAAGGGGAAGGTTTTTATGTATAATTCTACGCAGACGAAGTCGCGGGCAGAAGCTAGTTATACATTAAAATTGACAGTTTTAAGTTGAGAAAGGTTAAATAGTTCCAACAATTTTTAGCCTTTTCAAGGATGAATGCGCTGGTCGTGGAATCATTCCTTTACCAAGCCATGGTTGAGAGTAGGTAAGTTGAAAAATGAAATTTGAAAACGTTAATCACTAAGGCCGTCTTGCAGGAAAAAGTAATCTCAATTTAATAGTTGCTAAATCCGGTTTAAACATCTCTACTCCACCTAATCGAGTTTACTGCGTACTAAACCGCGATTATCTTTTTCCAGGAAACCTCCTTAGACGTCATGACATAAATAAATATTTTTTTAGAGAACTACCTAAGTTAAAATATATAAAAATGCAAATTAAATTATTAAGTGCAATTAATATTAACGATGCAATACAATACAATAACTCTTTATTGAACACCACATATAACAACCAAAACAGACAAAATGTATACCTACAGTATATCACAAGGTGACAATAGGCGACCTTATCGCTACAGAGCGATCTCTACCAGGCAACCATAAAATAAATAACAACAAGAAATCATCCAGGTTTACCCTTTCACGTACCCGCTCACGGCCCCGCTGGCGCCTGTCCCCTGCGCGCCGCGCCGAGTGTACTATACGTTTCGCGGTCCATAATGTAAACACGCTCTCTTTTTGTCGTAAGTGATCCGGCTCTGGTCAACGTTGATTTTTATATCAACTCGTGGGCAGTTCACACTACATAAATACATACATACATACATAAATTACGTCTTTATCCCTTACGGGGTAGACAGAACTTAAGGTTATCGGACCTAAAGGCCACGTTTAGCATGATTGTCGTCGGCTATACTATAACATGATTTTTACGATTTTAGCCGATTCCCTCGGTGGGCTTTTACCATCTGCGGAGGAAGAGAACCAACTGGTACATTCTATGTTTTCACACTGCACTGGACAAAAATAAACGATCTAATACCTTGAATATTTTGCTACTCTGCTACCACACGTGCTATCGCACTGCTCAGCACAGGCTTTCTCTAACAATGAGAGGGTTTGGGCTATAGTTGCCACGCGGATCCTGTGCGGATTGGGAACTTCACATCCATTATTGAATTGCCTCGCAGGTATATGCAACTTTCTTCACTGTGCTATGTTTCACCGAAAAGCCATAATAAATTTAAAATGAGATTTCGCACTAAGTATATTCCGAGAAACTCAAAGGTGCGAGCGCGCACGTACGACCCTCTGCTAAAGAGGCGGTAAAAATAAGTTACCCGATATTACTAGGTCTACGTAAACGAATTCGAAGGCAAAAGCTAGTATTCTTTATGTTAGGTTATAGGTCTTAGGTTAAATATAAAACCACCCACTCATTAACAGAGTACAATACAATGGTACAAATATTCTTTATTGAACACCATAAATCAGTACAAAACACTACAGAAACAAAGAACAAAGTAGGTAATAGGCGGTATTTAAATAAAAAAAGTTTTTTTTTGCCAAAAACGCCTTACATCATTATGAAAAAGAGCTCTACTAAGAACTACATACAAGGTAACTGAAAGAAAAAAGAAATAAAGAAAGAAGACATGTACCTATTGCCTGATGATAATTATGACACAAGAAAATATTAATTTTAATTTTATTAATTTGTATTTGTAATGATCTGTTAATATTGTATACCTATCTGAATTAAAATTTTTGCATGTCATATTACGACAAAACATGTGAAACTGTTTAAATACCTTAATACCATCAATTTGCCATGTTTTTAAGCAAATAAATGATATTATTATTATTGTATATTTATTTTTATCTCAAGTTAGGTTTATACAATATTCATATAAAAAGTAATAAAACAATATTAATACAAAATATAAAAACATTATAAAAACCTAACCTAGGGTGCCGCCGGCAGCGAGGCAAGGCCTAAGCTACCGGTGGTTAGGGCGACAGAGACAGGAACCTCCTGACTATCCGAGCCGTGTCCAGGAGTACCGCCTTCTGTATCTGGCCCTTGACCCAACCACCTAGCGAGAGCCTTTTAAGGTGATGGTCAAGGCTCTTCGCTATTATTATTATTATTATTCCTTTTTGCAAGATACTCAAATATAAGAGAATATAAATTTAACACAATTTTATAGCAAAAAAAACAAGAAAAAAAACACAGACATTAAAAATAGATGCTCAGCGTTGTGTGTGTCTTCGCAAAAGTGAAACGGTCGCTGGCTCAGCATTACGCTGAGGTGAGGTGAGGAACCGGCTTTCGAATGAAACAAAACCGCATCGAAATCGGGTTGAGAGCTACAATGCCACAGACAAATAGACAGAGAGAACGAGAGAGAGAAAGAGAGAGAGTGAGAGAGAGAGAGAGAGAGAGACATCGACGTGAAACTTACAACATCCATCTTTTTGCGTGGGGTATAAACTAGAGCTTGATTCAGTGTACAATCCTCTCAAGCGGCGCGCTCCGACATATTTATTTCGCGGCGGCATGTTTGTTTGGATTAAAAATATTTCTGGATACACTTGCACACGACACTCTGATCACGGAGTAGCCACGCGCTCAATAACACGCTGTTTGAGAATAGATTTTAACACTTCGAGATAAGGTTTGAGGTTTAATAAAATGGAGGTTTGAGCGGAAATCTTGCATAGGTTACTAGCTGTTGCAAAGAATTCATTATCCCGCGGTAACTATGCTGTTTTCCGGGATAAAAACTATCCTATCCTTCCCCGGGGTCCGGGACTGAAACCATCTGTATAGCTTACATACATACATACATAAATCACGTCTTTATCCCTTACGGGGTAGACAGAGCCTAAGATGATAAGATGTTATTATCTGCTAGTATGTTTATCCGTGCTTAACTCATACTGGTCTGGGAGCTAATAAAAAACATAGAATGTACCAGTTGCTTCTCTTTTCGCGCCGATTGGTTAGAGCCCATCCAGGAAATAGGTGAAAATCATGCGATGCGGCTCATCACTATTTTGATTCCACTTTCCACCCACCCGCTATTTTCCGCCCACAATCGTGCTAAATGTGGCCTTTAGGTCTTGTCACCTTGGGATCTGTCTATCCCGTAAGGGATAAAGACGTGATGTGTGTGTGTGTGTGTGTGTGTTGTAAACTAAATTGACACATGTCACCGACAGTTGTCGCGTTGATGAAATATGGGTCTGGTCTTGTCTTGTCCACCCCTCGTCGTCGTTACGTACCCCTGGACATAATCACTTTCGA
Source organism: Pandemis corylana (assembly GCA_949127965.1). Lineage (NCBI taxonomy): Eukaryota > Metazoa > Arthropoda > Insecta > Lepidoptera > Tortricidae > Pandemis > Pandemis corylana. The sequence continues at coordinate 4,583,505 of OX421866.1, read as the reverse complement.
TGGCACTCGCGTGCTCGCCTTTCCTTTCCGCGGAAGCGCTATGCGCCGGCGCACGCTATGTCAATAATGCATTTCCTTCCGATAGTTGGTCATTAATATGTTAATGCGATTATGTAACCAATAGACAGGTCAGTGCCTAATTCGAGTCAGACTTGTCATGTTTGTTCTATTAGGCAGGCTAGTTCGGTGTCTTTAGCCGCACGGTCTCATTGTCTAAGGGAAGACGGGCCCAGCGTACGGGCCCTCCCCTTCTTGGCGCGGTCCTGTAGGAAGCCGGCGCCACCGGGGAGGCGTCCGTGGTGAAACCCTAGTGGTATCCCACTGCGTCTCCATCACCGCGGATTGAGGCAACGCCGGAGAGTTTTCAGTTCGGGTATACCCCTTCTGGGGGGAGTCCCACATAACCCTAGGCATCCTCGTGCCTAGGGCATCCATAAAGATTTCCTCTCCGTTAAATAAAAAAAAAGGTGTCTTAAGTCGGGTTATAGGCGATTTGGCTAGCAACCCATCACTATTTTGATTCCATTTTTTGTCATCTATACGCCCCCTATGCTTCCTTGCTGGTGTGGGAGTAAAGACAAAACATAGAATGTACCGTTGCTTCTCTTCCCGCGCAGATGGTAAAAGCCCATTGAGGGAATTGGCATAGGAATCATGTTATAGGCGATGCGGCTAGCAATCCATCACTATTTTGATTCCCCTTTCCACCTATATGCCCACAATCATGCAAAACGTGGCCTTTAGGTCTGGTTACCTTAGGCTCTGTCTACTCCGTAAAGGGATAAAGACGTGATTTGTGTATGTATGTATGTACAACAAACAGTGACAAAAACTTACAACAAAAATGACCCAATCGCCTGCAGAAAAATATTCCAGAATAATCTTAAGATAATTTGGAGATGAGATGTTATGAAATGGGTCAATGATAATTACTTTCCATCAGGTAACCCCTTATTCGTTTACGTTCCTTGTCGTATAAAAAAAAAAACTTTTCTTGGTGTCTGTCTCAAATTCGTGTCAGTAAATGTACCAACCATACTTTCCAAAGTATTAAGAAGATAGAAATGCACAAAATTCAGCCCAGACTACAGATAGCATAAATAATGAGTATATCAACGTGATAATGTACACACGGCAATATAATCAGGTAAGCACCTACGCACGCTCGCGCCGTATCTATCCTGCTTACCGAATAGCTTTGCTGTGTGTACAACATGCAATGATTCTGATCACCTACTTTTAAAGTTTACTGCTCAAACAGAGTACTTAAACGCCCGCAACACGCGATCACTAACAAAGACCGCCTTGGAAACGTCCTGCCTGAAGCCAGTTTCACTTAACTCCGAAGCCAATTCAAGGTTTTAACTGAAACAAATGAGTGACGACCTAGTTAAAGGCACTGAGTCGATTTACAAAGCCGGTTACTCATCTGCGAACTGTAACATACATACAATATATCACGTCTTTATCCCTTACGCGGTAGACAGAGCCTAAAGTAAAATTTTAAGGCCACGCTTAGCATGACTAAGAACGTATAGCTGGAAAGGGAAATCAAAACAGTGATAGGTTGCCAGCCGCATCGCCATAACATGATAAATTCCTAAGACTCACCCATTCCCTCGATGGGCTTTTGCCATCTGCGCGGGAAGAGAAGTAAATGGTAAATTATATGTTTTTTCTTTACTCCCAGACCAGCATGGAAGAAAAAGAACCGAAAAATTAAGTAGTAATAAAATGATTGCCGATGAACACAGCAGGAGCAACTAAATAGAGCAAGCGGGATAAAAGGTTGCATGTGTCCCATTCCGAGTTGAAGCTTCTGTCCATGCCAAATTAAAATCAGTTCAAACTGTCATTCAAGATGATGTTTTACACTTTGAGCGACCACCAAATGTACTGACAATGCAGATAAACAAAGATGAAACACTTTATTTGTCGAAAGTTTTCCGAAATTCCGTAGAAAAACGTAGTTATTGTAATGTTGTTTACTACTCTTAATCCGGATCTTTCAGCCAGTAGATATTATCTACAGTTTTACCCAACCACCAGCTGAAATATCCGGATTTGTTTATAAACACTGCGTATATTTTTCACATAGTACGAAGATAGGGATAAGATCATGTAGAGAACTTTTACATAAACTTGCAACTCCACGGTATCTTTTTTGGGGAAGAATACCATTCATTTCCCTGCACTTTTACCGTAAAAAGCGAAATCACGAGCGTCCATTAGATGTGCTGTTTTGTTGTTCTTCTACGCCTAATTTTAACAAAGCCATTTGATTAGCATTAACATTGAAAGCGAATGTTTACATTCCAAAAATTAACATTAACTATTTAATAATTAGTCGTAACAATAAGTCAAACCGAAAACTAGAGGAAGCAAGTGTTACATAAAACATTAAACGCAATTAATTAACGGAAAAGGTTTAAAAAAAATGGAAATCCTCACCTCGGAATTTAATGACAGGACGCCAAATTACAAAATTAAAATTCGTTCTCACAACGCGAACAATTAACAGTATCGTCTTTATGTTCATCTAGTTAAAGGTGTTAAAAAAAACTGCACACATTCGTATAGTTAAGAGTTTATAAAAACTTGACAAGTTTAAAAGAGAACTAATGCAGTTTATGAATCAGATTTGAACTTAATCGCTGTGTGAATAGGTGAGTTGGAGGTAGCAGTAAATTCGTTAGAAGAAGTGTTAAATTGGCCAGGCCTTGGTAACGCCCGCGGATACGTTCAGTAAAAGCAAATGATAATACATTGGTTTTGGCGGAGTTTATTCTACTTGGCACCCAAGTGCAGAAGGTGACGTATAAAGTCACTTATTCCCGGTATAACTAAGTTTTGAAAATGTTCCATCCTCATTAAGTAGCTGGACGTTTTCCAAAAAAAGTCCACATGTATCCCAGATTTTACAATGGATTTTTTTCCTGTTCGTCACGTTCCGTACATACCTATATGAAAAAAGTGACGAACTGGAATGGAAATTTTGGGACACATTTTTTCTTGTACAAGGATCGATAAGGTAAACGAATCTGAGTAAGAAATATCCAAAATAGTTCCAAATTCTGGAAAAAATGATCATGTAGACTTTTTTTGGAAAACGCTCAGCTACCCTTGCTGGCACACTTCAGTTACAGAGTAATTTTCTCTCTGGGTCTCTTTCTTTGCTTTTCTGACTGTACTCGTAGTTTTTGTTGATTGCACCTGTACTCTACTTACATAACCATTAGCTACCATTTTACAAAAAAACTTAACGAATTATTTACTCAAACCACATAAAAATTCGTTCAGTAGTTTTTGAGTTTATCTCGAACAGGCAGCATACTGTAAACTTCCCTGCTGGTTTGGGAGAGAAAAGAAAAAATCATAGAATGTACCAGACCTGATGCTTCTGTTCCCGTGCAGATCTTAAAACCCATCGAGGTAATGGGCGAAAATCTTAGAAATCGCTATTTTGATTCCCCTTTCCACCAATACGTTCAAAAGCATGCTAAACGTGGTCTATACGTATTTTAAACTTAGGCTGTGTTAACCCCGTAAAGAATAAAGACGTGATTTGTACGTAGGGGCCGTCCATTAATCATGTGATGTTTTTTAGCACTTTTAACCCACCCCCTCCCTTCCCCTTGGTGATACATGGTGAGGTTTAAAACTGCCCCCCTTCCCCATCCAAAAACACGTGTATTTTTAGTACGTACAAAGAATTTTAAAATTTTTAGAATATTATCTTTAAATACAGGTATAAAAGTATAATCTAATTTTGTTCTAGAAAATTAAGGAACATGACAAAAATGTCTGGACAGAAAGGTTGCAGGTTGTTTTTGACGAATAAATAAATACACGTGACATCTACTACACCCCAACTCTTGTGATATTTCGTGATTTTTGCTGACCCCCCCTCCCCCCCTTCGGAGCCTCACGTGATCAATGGACGGCCCCGTATGTATGTAAACTATGTGTGGGTGAGCGCCAAGCTGCGCAGTGCAGTGTGGTCACGCGGGAAGTGAATCAGCGGCCCGCTTGCGCGGCGGAGCGTTGCGCTGTTGCGCGGCGCAGGCGCACGCGATCCCGCGATACGGCAGATCGAGGTCGCACCGGGAACACACCAGACGCAACCAACATCCCTAACAGTGGCGTAACTATAGGGTGGCAGGGGTGGCAAAATGCCAGAGCTCCTAACTCTACGTGACGTTATAGCTAGGTTCGCTACTGATCCCTAACCGCCATCTTCCCTCGTTCGGCTCATTCCTCCAGTCCCTTCTTTCGTAGCTCAACTAGTGTTGCCACTCGATAGTCCACTATCGATAGTGTGTCGATAGGCTATAGTACATTACACGCCGAGGGTAGTAAAATAAAGATCGTCTCAGATCGCAGGAACTTGTCTCACGAGCCAAAGGCGAGAGCGATAAAGCATGCGGCCTGAGGCTTTGAGGTGTGTACACAATTTTACATCTTCCCTGGCCAGGAAGTGGAAGTTTCCAGAATTCCGCTCGCGTTTAGGTGAAAAACTTAAGTAAATGACCTGTTGTGTGTACAGCACTGATATGGTCCATATTAAGTCATTTTTCAAATTTGGAACTTCAATTTGTCTATTTGCACACAAACCCCACAACACTTTCTCTTTACTCTCGCCCATACAACATTTACTAAGTCAGTAAGTTCTTCACTTATAGCGGGCGGTAAATAGCTACTTACGACCCGGGGCGACGTAAATTCAGCTGTAGTTTTGTAGCAATACTTAGATTTATACCACTTTCGAATTATGTGCTTTCTATAATCTGACCCCAAGCTGATACCACGACGATTCGCTCAGTCTTTGCGCTGACTTGGTCAGTAAAGGAGTCCCCATTTATAAGCGCCATTTCTTGAGAATGGGGGTACTTAAAACCTTTGTAGTTTGAATCTAGCTCGCACATGACCGGTTTTTCCAGTAGGTACAGCTCTGGATATCTACGAGTTTATCCATTGAAAACTCTTAGTTTCTACTGCATTTTAATGACTGCTTTTAAGCGTAAAAGCCATTAAGCAAAGCGACGATTGGAACGAATTACGCTAAAAGTGGCGCATGCGACGTTAATTTATCACTCGCTGTTTTAAGAGGTCGCTGCAAAAGTCGACGGGTTCAGAATCGGGTCCCTTTAGGGCGAATGTTCTACGAATTCTGTTGAACATCACGTTATTTTTTTTTCAGGAATCCTGTTGTTAGAATGTCGTACTTCTATTGCTATGGTTTATAACAGTCGCTCCCCATCGTCTGTAAGTATTTATGCATGTACGCTTAGATCTTTTAAGCTGTGTAACGATGTTTTTTTTTTATTATTCTAGAAGTTATACGTATGTATAGATTAATAGCCCATGCAAAATCGGGGTGGGTCGCTAGTTATTACTTAGCATTATTTTTGTAAATAAATAATAACAATAACTACACAGTCATATCTCTAAGAGTCTCTCAGTCTCAAGTAAAATACAATCTAGCATTTCACAAATTAGAAATCGTGTTCGCTCCGAAAGAACTCACCCTTAAAGTTAATGTTACATTAACTTACGCAGAGTCACCCACAGTCATTTGTTTACACTCGTTGAGGCGACAGTTGCGATTCTCATCTACACTATTGGCACGAACAAAATCAATACAAGAGGGTGAAGAGTAAAGCAATAAGCAGAACTAATTAATATATCGTGTTGAAAAAAGCTGTGTCATATTGTATAAAAGATAAACAAAACAAAAGACGGTTTGATTGCTTTCTTAAGCAGCCAGTGATATGAGTAAAAGAGAACGAAAACGAGAAGAGACAGAAAATAAATAAATTAAATAGAATCAAACCGAAGTATAAACATGTTTGGAACAATTTCGTAGCACTGCTAAAGTCAGGCAAATACTTCGTAGCACATCAGTTGCAAGACAACTGTCAAAAGGCCACAAAAGTACGCGTAGCACTTAGCGTTTCGTAGCACACCAAAAAAACTTGGACGCTGCGTAGCATGTCTATTGCAAAGCGTAGCTCATAAAATATTGATTCCTGATTCCTGATACTTGTTTATTTCATTTTGCAATTTACTTTACACCTTTCATGTAAAAACAAAACAAATTCACAAATGGATCGCCAGAAAAAACGAAACAGATAAAATTAAAAGTCGGATAGTGAAGTGTCAATATTAAAAACAATATAATCGACGATTTATAGTACATGTAATTTTATGAGGAACTAGCTTCTGCCCGCGACTTCGTCTGCGTATCAGATTTAAGAACTGATGTTGATAGTTATATTCTGCAATTATTATTTACGTAGCAACTCTAGGCAGCTACGACCTTTGACATGTTCATCATTATCCCACGGGAACTATACAATTTACCGGGATAAAAAGCCTATGTGTTAATATAGGCTACCAGCTATATCTGTTCCAAATTCTATCCACATTCGTCCAGCCGTTTGCGCGTGAAGAAATAACAAACATACACTCACACACTCACAGACTTTTGACCATTATAATATTAGTGTGAGTAGAGGCGAGCGATGTGTGTGTACGTGTGTCATGCCTGTGACAAGAATTGTTTGAAAATTTCGGGCGAGTCCCTTTAGAACTTACCTAGGTACTTAATTTTTTTTTTGGATGCAACAGTTCATTGCGCATACTTGTATTTTGTAGTCCCGGCTAGAAGAGATAACTATACAGTTTTTACCGAATGTTGAACCCTCGTTAGCCGGCAGCCAGTGGTTCGTTATAATCCCTTAATGGCCGCCATTAGGCGCGGGGGTTCCGTAAATGGATTTACATCTTTTTTTAAAGCCAACTGCGAAAGATACGGCATTATGATTAAATGTCTTCGATGTGAGCGTGACGATACGAAATTAGACCGCTATTTTTAATGGTGCAAGGAGCTTCAAGGTGATGTTTGTCTGTACGGAACAAACGTACCTATCTATAGCTCTATGTAATAGAACTGGGGCCTTACCATGATGTCGCAATGCGATTCAATTCCGAGTCAGCTTAGGTTCGCTCGCTGTCAGATGCAACCTAAAAATGACAGTTGAAACTTGAACTGAGTCGGAATTGAATCGCAATAAGACGTCATGAAATCATCAAACATGAAATCAAACAATCAAAAAAGCCGTGGTAGCCTAGTGGTTTGACCTGTGGCCTCTCAAGTAGAGCGTCGTGGGTTCAAATCTCGAGCGCGCACCTCTGAGTTTTTCGGAATTTATGTGCGAAAATTACAATTACATTTGAAATTTGCCATGAGCTTTTCGGTGAAGGAAAACATCTTGGGGAAACCTGCACACATCTGCGAAGAAAATTTAATGGTGTGTGTTAAGTTCCCAATCCGCACTGGGCGCGCGTGGGAACTATAGCCCAAACCCTCCAATACACGGAGGAGGCCTATGCCATGAGGAACGCCGAATTACGCGAGAATTTAATAATAAAAAAACAACAACAACAACAACATACTTACTGAAATTATAGCGAATTCGGAATAAAAAGGCTATATTATATTATAAGACGTCATGATAAGACCCCTGCTGGTATACCTATTAATGGTCATTTTGAATTTTCAACTTTTTTTGCTGTTGGCACCCAGTAATTGCCATACGCGGCAATTAATCAATCACTGCGTGCTGTATACAAAATTAATACCTTTAGTTAAAATAAATAAAATTGAATTAATAAAGACAAAATTCTGCGATCAAAAAAGTCAGACAAGCTTAAATTACGCCTCGCATCGTAAGAGTGCGTAACTCCAGTTTGCATGTGTGTGGGTATACCTGTATGCACACCACTAACCATACTTAACAGTAACCGGTCACTGTTCGCAAATATATTTGTTCTTCTTAGTCTGAGGAGTATTTTTATTCTTATCAAGTGAATAAACACCCCGTATTCAATTATCGACCATCAAAATATTAAAACTTCCAAACACAACCCTACTTTCCCTCTATTAACGACAATGTCGTAAAGCCTCACAACACGACAAAACACCATTGTCGTATTCAACAAGTATCACCTTTCGACCGTTACTAAACTAACTCTCCAAACACGCACACCGAAAAAACAACTTAAAACCAGCCACGCCAAAGTTCTGTTCTGTAAAACTTATGTCCTGGCTTATGATGTTTCAAACTGGAGGGCTCAGTAACGTGCACCCTCGTGTCGCCCTTAAATCGTGTGACAATACATTTCCACCGCCCGGAAAATGTTAGTGGAAATAGCAAGCCTCAGTTGAGGGTGGTAGGGTTTTTTGTTTTAATCTGATAATAGTGAAAATAAAAGTGTTAATAACCAGTGTTTAAGTGTTTATTAAGGTAGTTATTACACCTGAAAAGCGTGAAGTTATCGATGATAAATGCAGACTGTAGAAACTAATAAAAAAAAAAACAATTTAAATTATACTAAAAATTCAACACGCAGCGCTGACAAGAGCAATGACAAGACTACTTTCTTTTGGTTTTCTTTCTTTCAGCGCTGCGTGCAAATAAGTTTATTTGCGGCCAGAGCCAAAATAGGAGAATTTTATAAAAAGGTTGTAATAGGCGCGTCGCCTACAACAAATTTATAATGGAATGGTTAGATTATAGCTGTCAAACTTGTTAAAACGATCTCGTGGACACAATTGCTGCAATGTAAAAATTTGGGATTAATAAAAAATCCTTACAATTAATGTACTCACTTCAAATACATTTGAAAAATGATTTACATGAGACCAACGGCAGGAGTTTGAAGCAAGAGTTGATCAAGCTACTAACTTCCCGGGATTTATCTTTGAATTTACATTTGAAATTGTTCAATGGTTATTAATATATTGTGGGCATATAGGTGGAAAGGGGAATCAAAATAGTGATGGGTTGCTAGCTGCATCGCCTATAACATGATTCCTATTTTCGTCCATTCCCTCGATGGGCTTTTACCATCAGCGCAGGGAACTTGTCATCGTGAAGTTATGGCGAATCTCAATATATAACACATAGACATCAACAAAACGGTGCAACCAACCTTTTCATCAGTCGAAAAAAACTTAAGGCCGAATATTGTTACCTTGTAATATTCTGTATACTTTTTTTCTGTTTTAGTTGTTATAATGTGGTGTTCAAAGAGTTATTGTATTGTATTTTTGGCCTCTTGTTTAGAAAATAAATAAATACTATTTAATAAAAGTCAGGCAGTGTAAAACCTTAGAATAACTCATAATCTGCGGTTCACCCGGCCGAAGCGGGGGAAAGTCCCGTCGAAAAAATAATAACAGACTTAGCCATACATAAATAATGATAAAACGAAATTAAATCAAAGTCTTATTACGTTATTAAAAGTTTTTTTTTATGTCTTCGGTGTTTAGGGACGCGTATTTCACCCAATTTGGTAAATGCAAGAGGGTTGTCTTTTGCTGTTTAATACTTTAAATAATTAGGGCGGAGGCGGCTATTGTTTTTGTTTGATTTATGTTTATGTGTTTTGGGGTGTGTGTTTATAAACATTTTATACAGTCCGTGAGCTTAGAATGTCATTTGAATTTGGCTTGCTGTCTCTCTCACTGGGCCGATTCAATTATCAAACCCTTATGGGATACTCTTACGAGTGAGTGACAGCAATGACTCACAATGGCTTCCTGAGAGCTCATGGAATGTTCTTTGTATCATCATCTCTAGCCTATTTACGTCCCACTGCTGCGCACAGGCCTCCTCTCAGAATGAGAGGGCTTGGGCTATAGTTCCCACGCGAGCACAGTGCAGATTGGGAACCTCACACACACCATTGAATTATGTGGAAAGGTAACGCAGACAGTAATTAATTGAATCAGGCGTTACTTTGAACAAACAACTGAACACCTTGCTACTCCGCTAATCAAGCAGTAGGAAGCAGCAGTAGTCGCAGTAGTAGTAGAGTAGCAAGGTAAATGATTTTTGCTCATTTATAATATTAGTAAAAGAAGCATTAAAGTAGAATAAATGCAGTTGAAATGAGAGCGTTAAGGAGTATGGAAGGTGTATCACTGAAAGATAGAATCAGGAACAGTGTGATAAGGGAACGTGCTGGTGTGAAAGAGGATATAGTGACTAGGATAGAAAAAAGTATGCTTAGTTGGTTTGGGCATGTAGAGCGGATGGATGCAAGTAGACTAACTAAACAGATCTATATGGAGAGTGTGAATGGTTACGTTGGGAGGGGAAGGCCTAGACGGACGTTCCGAGACCAAATAGGAGACGTTTTGGAAAAAGGTCAGGTCAGGAGTACCCGAAACCGACGAGCAATGTATGAAGAGATTGATGACTGTGGATGAAGCGAAAGAAATATGTCAGGATCGTAGCAAGTGGAATAAAGTAGTCTCTGCCTACCCCTGTAGGAAAGAGACGTGACGGTATGTATGTATGTATGTATGTATGTATAATATTAGTATGGATAAAATCTTTCAATCAAGTCAATCGCATAACCGTACATACGTACAAGACGAGTAGGTATAATTAGTTAACCTAGTTACAGGTTCACGAATATAATTAAGCGAAGGCCTTCCTGCAGCGACCGGTAGTTGCAGCCACGTGATATATCGACTTCATTTACTCACCAGCAGTGCCGGGAAACACAGTACGTACACAGTTAAGTACAGAGAACGTATTTAGTAAGACAGAGTACGTATTTAGCAAGGACACAGATACATAGAGTGCGTATTTAGCAAGGACATAGCTACACAGAGTACTACGTATTTAGCAAGGATACTGTTATACAGAGTAACCGCCTTATTCATAAACGCACTATAGGCTTCTGCTAACTTAGCAATCGTTTGTCCTTTTCTGTCACTTTGACATTTACCTTTCACAAATAAGGACAAACGATTGCTAAGTTAGCAGAAGCCTATAGAGCGTTTATGAATAAGGGGGTAAGTATTTAGCGGAGACACGGTTATAGAGAGTATGTAAATATTTATCAAGAACAGTTACACAGAGTACTTATTTAGGAAGAACACAGTTACACAGAGTTTGTATTTAGCAATCTTACTATACGTGGCCTGTATGTAGGTCTTGTTATCTTAGGCTCTGTTTACCCCGTAAGGGAAAAAGACGTGATTTGTGAATGTATGTATTTAGCAAGGAAACAATTACACAAACTATGTACTTAGCTAGGACACAATTACATAGAGTACATATTTAGGAAAGACACAGTTACACAGAGTATGTATTAAACAAGGACACAGTTGTCCCTGGACAAAAAGAATCCTTGGTAGCCTAGTGGTTTACCCTACAACCCATACCCTATTTCCTAAGTGGAGGCGTTTTACACCTCCACTGAACTTACTATTATTATTTTTATTTTTGTTTTTTATTTTGACTAGTAGAGACTTTATACATCTCTACTATTTATAGATTAATATAATTTAAGGCTCGGGGACCTTATACATCCCTTTTATAAATGTATTTAATTTAAGTAGAATTTAAGTATTCTTACTGTATTTTATTTTGAAAAAATGACTTTCTGCCAAGTTTCTTGCGGCGCATTCTTCTTGGCAATGATGGTCTTTCCGAATGTGCTGGTAGTTTCAAAAAGACATGTAAAAGAGCCCTTGGCGGCCAATTTGCAAAAATAAATTTTCATTTTCATTTTCATAAGAGGAGGCCTGTGCCCAGCAGTGGGTCTTATATAATGACTTTCTGCCAAGTTTCTTGCGGCGCATTCTTCTTGGCAATGATGGTCTTTCCGAATGCGCTGGTAGTTTCAAAAAGACATGTAAAAGAGCCATTGGCGGCCAATTTGCAAAAAAAAATTTTTCATTTTCATTTTCAATAATAGTTGTACGATTTTGCGTTTCAAGTCGCCGTAACGATCGCCAACTATCGATGGAAGATGGCGCTATCAGAAAAAAAGTATCCGTTTAAAATGTTTAGAATTTTTATAGTTCCATCACTACAAAGTATAAAACAAAGTCGCTTTCCGCTGTCTGTCCCTACGTATGCTTAAATCTTAAAAACTACGCAACGGATTTTGATGCGATTTTTTTTAATAGATAGTGATTCAAGGGGAAGGTTTATACGTATAATTCTACGCAGCCGAAGTCGCAGAAGCTAGTAAAAAACACGACATGTCAATGTTACTGAAAAAAAAATTAAAGGATTTAGAAAATTAACAACAACCTCTGGGCACCGACCGGTCCGAACTCAAAAGCTAAATAATGAGTAATTTCTTAAAAATGTTCGCAATTAATTTCTGTTTTCAATAAGCTCAGGCTAATATTGATTTAGTGAGCGGGCCGGAGTTTGTCCACCTCAAAGGCCAGTGGCTATCCGCGGCGGCCCGCGGGCCGTACTGCAATTACCTAACCGTTTCGTTTGCATTTAAAAATGTAAATTTGGATTATATTTTCGGTGTAAATTGCGTCTGTGATGTTCTTTGGTGGTTTTTTAACTTAGATAATGGCTATTTTAATTGCGTTCGAGTTAAATTAAGCGGAGTTCGGAATGGATTAAAGTTGTACTAACCTTAACAAAATTATTAACAGTAAATTAGATTCGATGAAAGTATAACGAGAATTTTACTCCCAATTTTTGACTTAATTTTTACCCGTTAGAAATTATATTTCCAAACAACACATGGAAAAATCCGAAAAGTAAAGCTATGACCGGGAATCGAACCCGGATACTCATCATCCGTGATGCGTGCTTATACCCCTACATCACCCGTAGTAGGTACCTGCTATCAGTATTAATTAGAAATATAAAATAGAAAATTATTTATGTGTTTTTGATATTTAAAATTAAACGCTAAGGAACATTTGGTTTATCTACATACATATAAATCTTAACTACACATAAACGGATAACTCACGTATAAAAACGTAACGTGTTTATGTGTAATTATGATTGAGTCTCACGGTAGTTTCATGTTGAAACATATAAACCTCTTTCATCTTTATCCCTTACGTGGTAGACAGAGCCTGGCCGTATGGGTGGAAAAGGAAATCACAATAGTGATGAGTTGCTAGCCTCACCACCTAAAACATGATTCCTAAGATTTTTGCCCTTTCTTTCGATGGGCTAAAGTTCTGCGCGGGAAGAGAAGCAACATTTGCTCTCTGACCAGCATGGGATAACCCCAGGCATATCTAACTTTTTTTCTGAAATTTCTATGTAAAAGTTAAGTTACTACAAACTAAAGCCGAAAATTCACACTAACACAAAACACGCGCACATATTTTTTTCATAACTTCCTCATCATAAACAACTCAAGTGTCATAATACCGAGCATACGCTATGTTAATATAATTACGACAGAATCGAGGTGACAACCCTAGATATATCGCATACTCACGGCATGCGTCATGGATGTCGCTGGCAATAACGAGAGGCTAAAGTCTACGTCTGATCGTATGGGTGGGGACTAGGGTTGTCACTTCTGATAGTTTTGAATATTAATGGTTTAGTATTTTGATAGTTTTTGCAAGACTTGAGTCATGCAGTTAATTGGATTACCCTATAATTTACAATGACTACAGTAGACGACGACCTTGGTTTCTATCAGAGAAATCATTTTCCTTAGGTAAAAATAGAACTTTCACTAATTTTCATACACTTACAGTTTCTGTGCCTAAAAAGTAGAAAAAGAAACTGATACAAAATAACTTTAACGTCTTTCTGTCTGTACGTCTGTCTATAAAAAGATATGAACTTATTTGCTAGCTTATATACGCATTTAAAATATCAGTAAGCGAATCCAACTTGCACTTGGCCAGCTTTTAATGAAGTAATTAAAGCAAATAATATTCTAACTAAGTATAACTCTTTAATAAGTTGTTAAGCAAAACTAACTCAAGCAGAAAAATTAGGTTAAAATCCTACCCGCTCCGCTCAAGAGTCCACCACGCATAACTCCTCAATATTTCTCCATCCATCCAACTCTCAACCCTTCCTAAAATATACGGGGAGGTTAAAAAGATGCCACGGCATAAGTAACTGCCCCCAAGAGTGGCATCCGTAGCGCATGCATAATGCCTCTAGCCACCCCGCCTAGCGAAAATATACGCCGGCCAAATCGTTCGTGAATACGATTGTTCTCTCACATATAAATTATATGACCTACCGACACGTTATGAATATATGTATGAGCTCCAAATTGATATTACGATGCCTCGTATTTTAGACTTTGGCTTTTTATGCCACTTTTTGCGGGAAATTGGCTTTTTATGCCGCACGGCCGTGAGTTGTGGCCGCCGTGTGTAAATTTTGCGATACCTAATGAATATGGTTAAGGGGTGATGTGTGGCGTGTCGCCTTAACAGGTATGCTAATGTTACCACTCTCAATTTCAATGAACAATGAAAATCTTCAAAGATATTTCGAAGAGGCTAATAGACGCTACGGATAGGTAAGGATAGGTATCACTAATCACTACACTATAAAATCGATTGGATCGTTATCACTACATAGTAGGTATAAAACAAAGTCGCTTTCTCTGTCCCCATGTCCCTATGTCCCTAAGTCCCTTTGTATGCTTATATCTTCAAAACTACTCAGCGGATTTTGATGCGGTTTTTTTTAATAGCTAAAGTGATTCAAGAGAAAGGTTTTTATGTATAATTCTACGCAGACAAAGTCGCGGGCAGAAGCTAGTAGATCCTAAATGAAAAATGACTTGAGAAATACAAGTTTTAATGTTAGTTGCCGAAACGACTGCAGATTAATAATTTTGAGATCTACAACATTAATCTACTTCTGCTTCTGTTGCTGAGTGTACCCGGATATCATTGTAACGTTTTATCAATCGTCTTGCCTTAACAAAACTTCGTGAAACGACAGGAATAAAGTCACGAACGGTACAATACAACAATACAAATTCTCTTTATTGAACACCACAAATCAGTACAAAACTTTACAGAAACAAAGAACAAGGTAGACAATGGGCGGTTTTATCGCTTAATAGCGATCTCTAACAGACAACCAATAAAAGAAAGAAATAAGTCGAAGACAGTTTAAGTAGGTGGTGGAAACATAGCTAAATAAATAAAATAAAATAGTACATACGTAGGTACACACATGACATTATTGCTTTATACTCGTACTTAAGATGCTTGTACAAAATATAATATTAGAATGTAATAACGAAAAAATAAACAAATAAAAAAAATATTATGTATATTTAAGAAGATCATATAATAGAAAATGAGAAAAGGATTTGATCAGAAGCAAAAAAGAAAAGAAACATTATAGATAATTCATTATCTTCCTATGTCAAGTCTTTCCACACTACTTTCCCACTCTTCCATATAACCCCTATTATATAGGTACCCAATAAATACTCAACGACCCCATGGGGCCTTGCCAATCCGGCGGCCACGTAAATTAGGCCTCCGAGTGACCACAAAGCCGATAGTTTAAGAATATTCACGGGCATAAATTAAACAGCATTCGTTGCGCAGATTTCCCTAATGGTCGGATGTGGTGTAGCTCACCTTAAAGGTCTTGGTACTAACAGAAAAAAGGATACAAGGACCTTATTTTTTTTAATACAATACGACAGACAAATGAGCGCCATTACTCGTGGACTCCCGCAAAATTAGAGGCCTAGAAGGCGAAGATTGAATATTTCATATGTCAATAATTTCGCCAGTTGTCTTACTCCTCGCACTGGAACGCAGACAGCGCCAGCACAGCTGCTTGACAGCAGGATTAGCGAGTAAAACATGTCTTTAAGCGCGGGCGCTCGCGTTTGATTTCACTATCTCTTTCTATCCTCACACTTTATCGTTTGACGAATTTGTTTGTGATTCTGAGTGCGTTAGATAGCAAAATATGGTCTTAGGTTCATGTATCACAAATATTTGGTAGGTTTACTATTATGAGATATGCCGTTTTCCTACGAGGAGAGTAAGACGGCCGTTCAAATTACTGGCACATGAGGTATATATTTCAGCCCTCTAGACAGTTAACGCATTTGCAATCCTCCAATAGTGGTGGTGCTTACTTCGTGTTTGTTTCTTTACTTTTGTAGAACAAAACATTTACTTACTTGTAATCAGGTAACCCACTTGTTCGTTTGCCACCATATTATATTAAAAATTCTTCCACGCTGGTCTGGAAGTAAAGAAAAAACGTAGAATGTACCAGTTGCTTCTTCCCGCGCAGATGGTAAAAGCCCATCGAGGGAATGGGCGAAAATTTTAGGAATCATGTTATAGGCGATGCGGCTAGCAACCCATCACTATTTTGATTCCCCTTTCCATCTATACGCCCACAATCATGCTAAGCGTGGCCTTAAGGTTTTCTTACCTTAGGCTCTGTCTACCCCGTAAGGGATACAGACGTGATATATGCATGTATTATATTAAAAATAGAATACATAAAGCATAACTTTAACGCAAGTTCCATCACAATTCTTTCAGTAGTTTCTTCGTGAAACAGCCACAAACATCCATTCGTCCAAGATCATAAGACTTTACGTCTGTAATAAGAAGATATTCCAAGGATTCTCAGTCACGATTGCCTGATCAATTGAAGCATTCCGCATTAAGTTTGTAACGCTGTAAATACTGAGTATCAAGTTTCTTTGGTCTGTTCTAGGTCCGGCAGACAAGACACATGGCCGCTCTACACCGCGAGCTACTCCTGGGATATCACTACACTTGCTCCAGCTTCCACCCGGCCGGATTAATATTTAAACTACTTTGAAGAAAAAAACTGAGAAAACAGCGACTCAAAAGCCGAATGGCTTTGTTGACAAGAATTTGTTGAATGTAGTCACCAGCAATAATATATGGATGAAATCGCTGCAAAAATATGTAATGATTCTCAGACAGCATAAAATGTGATAGGTTGCAGCCGACATAAATATCGATTTTGGTGATGACTTAAGTATCTGGCACCCAGGCGCTCAAAAATACCTGATAGTCCACAAAATCTAAATTATGTGACTCAGTCAGCATACTTATCTATCCACTGTGAAAGCATAAAGATGCATGTATCTGGCATAGCTAGTACAAAATCAAAAATAAGTCATTACTATGCAAATAAATGAAATCTCATTTGAAATTTACCATGAGCTTTTTCGGTGAAGGTAAACATCGTGAGGATACCTGCACACAACTGCGAAGCAATTCAATGGTGTGTGTGAAGTTCCCAATCCGCACCGGGCCCGCGTGGGTACTAATAACCCAAGCCCTCTCATTGTGAGAGGAGGCCTGTGCCCAGCAGTGAGACGTATAATATAGGCTGAAGATGATGTTGCAAATAATACCTTCATGTGCTTGCCTAATGAATCAAATTTGAATGCAACGATCGGTCATTTTTTAAAACAGTGCTGATTGACTGACATAATATGGATATACCTAATACATTATTACTGGTAACTGAAATTAGAGAGAACCACTCTATTTAATATAGGTCTATTCCCACTAATACTCGGATTTTCTTTGCGCGACAGAATCCGGAATACGGAAATTCACCGAAGAACTAGAAACACCGACATATTTAGCTCGAATAGTATGTGCGTTGAAGTGGCACTGGGCAGGCCACATCGCTCGTGGAAGACGCAGTGTTGACAGACCTCCCACTAGGTGGACCGACGACATCGTGAAAGTTGCGGGAAACCGGTGGATGCAGGTGGCGAGTCGTTCATTATGGTGTGCTAAGGGGGAGGTTTGTTCAACAGTGAGCGTCTACAGTCTGATGACGATGATGATGACTAGGCTTATCTTACTTTTATTCTCATTTACAAGTATTAACAAGACTAGCAGCGACTGTCCGCAACTTTTCCCTAAAAATCGCTCGCCTAATTTTCCCCTAAAACCACTAATTAAATTACAGCCACAAACAAGTTCCCATAAGCCTAACGAGGGCATGAAATAAAGATGCGCTATTTTACTACTAACAAGAAAAGTCCGTTAGGGCCGCCGTCCACCGTCCCGCGGGACTATGTATTATGCAGGTCTCGTGCGGGTGGGCCGCTGCCTTTAGAAACGTTGTATTTTTAAGTTGGACGAAATGGAGCAGTCTGTTCTAGGACGAAATTGTGAAGTAAAAAGTAAGTAAGGCTTAATTTTAAATCAAAAATTTACGCTGGGAGCAAAGGAAAAACATAGAATGTACCAGTTGCTTCTCGTCCCGCGCAGATGGTAAAAGCCGTAATGGCTGAATGGGCGTAATTCTTAGGAATTATGTTACCTATAGGCGATGCGGCTAGCAGCTCATCACGATTTTGATTCCTTTTTCCACCTATTCGCCACAATCTTGCTAAACGTGGCCTGTAGGTCTAATTACCTTAGGCTCTGTCTACTCCGTAAGGGATAAAGACGTGATTTGTGTGTGTGTGTGTGTGTGTACTATAGCCGCATCGCCTATAACATGATTCTTGGGGTGCGAGTCGGGCTACCTCCGCGTGTGGTCAAGAGCTGCGGTTCGTTTTTGGATCCGTCCGAGGGGAAGAGCAGTGCATGGTCCGGTGCACCCTGGGCATCGGCTAATGATTTCCTGGCAGTTTCTGAGGGATATCATTGACCGTTGGCTAAGAGCCCGACAGGAGGGGTGGGGGGTATTTTGACCGTATACCGTACGTTGCCGACATTTTGTCACAAGATTTTTGAATTATGTTTTTATTACTTTCTGGCGCGCAGTGATCGTTTCGCTGCCGCCGGGGCGAGCGCTCCGAGAGGAAGGACTACGAAATAGTCCGAAACATGTCGAGCATCACTCGACTTTTTATACGTGAGTTATCCGTTTATGTGTAATTATATTTTTTTATTACTTTGACATTGGCGAAGTTGTCGTCGCTATAGAGACTTGACACGCCACAAATAAGAAGACGAAGCAAGAGATGATTCTTAAGATTTTGGCCCATTGCCTAGATGAGCGTTTACTGTCTGCGCGGGAAGAGAACTGGTACATGTTGTGTTTTTTCTTCGCTCCCAGACCAGCATGGAAGCAAATACACAACATTTTTTAGTAAACCGCAGAACCATGAGTGTAGCATACGAGTTTCAGGTTAAAACTAATCACTCCCTGGGAAGGGTCCGTTAACTTAGTTCCGGTCAGGGAGCTTCCGCTAATATTATGCGTCAAACCGAAACTATTATTTTCCGAATTTATTGTAAACACCGAGCTACTAAAACACTGAAGTGGAGGATTACTGAAAGCATTTACGCCCCGATTCATAAAAAGTTATGAACACAGGTTGGCAGGAACATTTATGTATTGAGAGAGAGAGAGAGAGAGAGAGAAACATTTATTTACACACATTCGATACACGTAGATATATAATAGTAAGAAGAAATACAATAGCAATAGTACCGATGTGGTGTAAAATGGGCCCCACTCAGCATAATATTGCGGCAAGCCGCAACGCTGTTTTTCAGTAGGACCCAGATAAAATTAAAACTAAACATATAAAAGACACATACACTGTGGCGACACGAACGCCAGTATTGCCTTTGTATTTCAGTGTTCAGAAGTCCAAGGAAATTGAAGGTCTAGTAAAGAGCTATGGAGCGCGGCAATTTAGGTGTCAAATAGCCTGATCAATTCAAGGAATACTAGATTACGCTCCAAAAGTTGTAAAAGTAGTAGGCAAACCAAATGCCAGGCCCAAATAATAGGACTTTCTTCCTTCCATGCGTCTGGGAGGAAAGAAAAAACAAAATGTACTGCTTCTCTTCCCGCGCACATGGTAAAAGCCCATCGAGGGAATGAGCGAAAATCTTAGGAATCATGTTATAGGCGATGCGGCTGGCTTGTTACCCTAGGCCCTGTCTACCCCGTAAGGGTTAAAGACGTGCTTTATGTAGTACTTTTTTTTTAGTTAACATGTGAATGTAATTTATTCGCGTATAGCAATTCACAGCCCGTATTAAATCGAACGTATCATTCATTAAATTTCTAAACGACACTGAAAATTAGAACATATGTAAAGAAATAGTTTTCTTTAAGTTATGAGTTAGGCTCATTGATAAAGCAGGTTTTGTTTATTTATTTTCACTAAAGATGGCGTTACTTATAACATATGTCATGTCGTTAAAGCAGAGGCTGTTATGTCAAGATGGCGACATAAGTTGATAATTTTAAGATATGTTTGTAGGCTAATAATATGATAAGGAATCGACTCCATGAAGAATAAACTTTTAATGTCGTTTCTTTGTTATTTACAGGTAAGTTAGTGTAATGCAGTCACTGCAGATAAATTGTAATTGTAAACTTATGCTAAAATAAAACTTTGTTATTTACAGAGCAACACATGTTTATTTTCGTCGTTTCTTTAAAGAACTTTAATTAATAGTCTTATACATATAGAAAAATCTGAAAAGTAAAGCTATGGCCGGGAATCGAACCCGGATCCTCGTCATTCCGTGACCCACCACCCATCATTCACTATTAAAAAAATTATGAGCTGAGTACCTCCTTTTTCGTTGATAAAAATAATTTATCCGCCTATTGTCTACTTTGTTCCTTGTTTCTGTATTGTTTTGTACTGATTTGTGGTGTTCAATAAAGAGTATTTGTATTGTATTGTATCCACTCTGTATTCAATTTCGTAGCTGTATGTTGTAGTGGCTTAAAACCAAAGCGTACACGGCAAAGGGTCGCGAACAAATAAGTTTAAATGGAACAATATTGACGTTTCCGCTTGACGGGATAGGTACTCTCGTAAACCGTTTCCTATATTTACTGTAAAGTTTAACCCTCTATCCGTATTCGTGAAATGTTACCAAACAACCTTGTGGCCTGAGAACCTGATAATGACGCTTGAGGTCCCGGGTTTGATCCCTGGGAAAATATTACGTATGAAGAAACAAATACCTATTGTGTTCTCGTGTTTTTTCAATTGTCCCATGACGTGTTACTGTGATTCAATTCCGACACAGTTCAGGTTTTAGCTGTCATTTTTAGTATGGATCTGACAGCGACCGAACCTAAACTGAATCGGAATGAAGTGAGACAGAAAACATTTTATACATTTATATTACCCGTTAGAACGAATGGTCTAAATACTTAGTACTTATTTCTATAAGGTTTTTAATTACAAAAGTTAAAATATTACCTTTTTAGTACAAACTAGCTTTTGCCCGCGGCTTCGCACGCGTTAACCATGAGCATTTCAAAGAAGCTAGCAATCAAGCAAGTGAGCACCCAAACCTGCAAGCATGTAAATGCAAGCAGGCATGCAAGCAGGCATGCAAACAGGCATGCAAGCAGGCAAGCAAGCGTGCAAGCAAGCGTGTAAGCAAGCAAGCGTGCAAGCAAGCGTGCAAGCAAGCAAGCGTGCAAGCAAGCGTGCAAGCAAGCAAGCGTGCAAGCAAGCGTGCAAGCAAGCATGCATGCAAGTAAGCACGCAAGCATGCATGCATGCAAGCAACCATGCAAGCATGCTTGAAAGCAAGTATGCAATCAAGCATGCAAAGCAAGGACTCAAGCAAGCATGCAAGCAAGCCCCCGCATTGCCCCGCTGCCTTAATTTTTCTGAAACTGTAAATATTGCAGGATTTTTATAAAACAAACCTAACCTAACCTAAAGGGCTGTCCTAAAATATACCTACCCCAAATAGCTTTTGCCCGCGACTTCGTACGCGCTAAGATGTTAAACGAAAAAATAAGTTTTTTCCCGTTCCCGTGAAAATTTTGGGGAGTGCTTTCGGAGTACACTTAAAGCCTTTAAAGAAACACACGTTATAAATGTTAAGTCTCTTTCTTCCGCTGTTTCGTCTGGAAACGTAAAATCCCGTTTTTTCCCGTTTTAGTGTTCCCCTACACTCCCGAATAAACCTACGTGACAAATTTCAACTTTTTATGTCAAGTAGGTAAAACGTAAAATCCCGGTTTTTCCCGTTCCCGTAAAAATGTTAGGAAATCCTTTGTTAATGCTACCTTACATTCCCTAAGGAAGCTAAATGCTAAATTTCATCTTTCTACGACCAGTAAAACGAAAAATCCCGTTTTTCCTGTTCTCGTGGGAATTTCTGGAAATCCTTTCTCAATGCTCCCATACACTCATCAAGGAAGGCTCTTACCAAATTTCAGCTTTCTACGACCAGTAAAACAAAAAATCCCATTTTTTCCCTATCCCGTGGGAATTTCGAAAAATACCTTCTTAGTGCACCTCTAGGATACTCAAGATATGTGTGCCAAATTTCAAGTTTCTAGCCATATTATGCCTACCGCAGTATTTCTTTGTAAACAGATATTTTTCCCGTTCCCGTGGGAATTTTGGAAAGTACTCTCTTAATGCTCCTCTACACTCCCGAAGCAACCTTCATGCCGAATTTCAGCTTTCTGCAACCAGTAAAATGAAAAGTCCTGTTTTTCCCGTTCCCGTGGGAATTTCTGGAAATCCTTTCTTAGTGCTCCCATACACTCATCAAGGAAGGCTCTTACCAAATTTCAGCTTTCTACGACCAGTAAAACAAAAAATCCCGTTTTTTCCCTATCCCGTGTGAATTTTGAAAAATACCTTCTTAGTGCACCTCTAGGATACTCAAGGTATATGTGTGCCAAATTTCAAGTTTCTAGCCATATTATGCCTACCGCAGTATTTCTTTGTAAACAAATATTTTTCCCGTTCCGGTGGGAATTTTGGAAAGTACTCTCTTAATGCTCCTCTGCACTCCCCAAGCAACCTACATGCCGAATTTCAGCTTTCTTCAACCAGTAAAACGAAAAGTCCCGTTTTTCCCGTTCCCGTGGGAATTTCGGGAAATCCTTTTTTTAGTGCTCCCCTACACTCCCCAAAGGAACTTGAAGGCCAAATTTCAGTTTTATACGACCAGTAAAACGAAAAATCGATCCCGTAGAACTGAAAATATAAATCCCGTTTTTTTCCTTATCCCGTTGGAATTTCCAAAAATCATTACGACATTATTTTACTATTATAATCACCTACTTCTATGCCAAATTTGAACAGTCTAGTAATTATAGTTCATAGGATCCTGAAATAAGTTTCTTAGTTTTGTAATCACCTACTTTTGTATCAAATTTGAAGAGTCTAGTTATTATAGTTACTGAGATAGCGTCACTCGGAGTCGAATATATAATTCCCGTTTTTTCCTTATCCCGTGGGAATTTCCAAAAATCCTTCCTTAGTGGATGCCTACATTGTATAAGGTATCTATGTGCAAAATTTCAAGTCTCTAAGTCCAGTGGTTTGGGTTGTGCGTTGATATATAGTTAAGTCAGTCAGTCAGTCAGTCAGGACTTTGAATTTTATATGTATAGATGACAGCACTCCTAACTACTATATTTGGTAGCAAAAAAACCATTTCAATTTTCATACACTTTTACAGGAAGTGACCCGGTTTTTTTGTATCTGAATAATATTTTTTGGTAAACAACCCACTAATAGTTACCATGTATAAAAATCCACTATCATTCTCAATCACAATAGCCATTCAATTAAAATAAAAAATAATTCACTTCGTACACCGTAACTCTCATAAACATGGCCGCATTTAACCCACAACATAATTACCATCAACACAATCCACAAACAAATCTCGCGATCGCTAAGTGCTAACAGCTCAATCGTTCATTCATTCACTCATCGCTCCTACATCGTAAATTGAATGAACGATTTCAGGGGAGTGTCGCTGTTATGATTATGAAGCGTTCGAGAAAGTGCGTTTGGTGTACGCCATAGTGGTGCTGAAAATCAAAGTTAAGGATAACCAGGTAGGGGAGACCGAGGCGAGTTGAGACAGAGGCGAGTTGATACAAAGCCTTTCTCTCTGCACCTATGACAGTTAGCGACGTCACAACTTCACACAAACTGTGGAGTGTAGAAAGAGCAACGAATTAGCGATGTTACCAGCCCGATAAACTGTCACAGTTCAGAGAAATCGGTTTTGTATTAACTCACCTCTGTCTCAACTCTCCTCGGTCTCCTCTACTTATGAAAAGTACTTCCATGCATGTTTCTTCCATGCTGGTCTGGGAGTAAAGAAAAAACATAGAATTTACCAGTTGCTTCTCTACCCGCGCAGATGGTAAAAGCCCATCGAGGGAATGGGCGACAGTCTTAGACATCATGTTATAGGCGATGCGGCTAGCAACCCATCACTATTTTGATTTCCCTTAATCATGCTAAACGTGGCCTTAAGGTTTTGTTACCTTAGGCTCTGTCTACCCCGTAAGGGATAAAGACGTGATATATGTATGAATGTACGTCGATTTCTTCGTCCCGTTAAAAATATGTAAACCGTAAAACAATTAAATTTTTGTTCATTGAATAGACCTCCGCAAAATAACGCCTGATTCAATAAAATATTTAAAGTCTGTTAATGTTTTTTGAATAAATTTTGAAAAAATAAAACTGACAATCTGTTCAGCCTGTGTGACTTGTATGTAAAACTTGTCCTTGACTTTTAATTGTGGGGTACGTTATTTATAAAATTTTTGAAATCCTTGAAAATTACGTTCACTGTGGAACCTCCACCGCCCACATACAAATTGAGACGTCCAGCCACCCGATACATTCGTATTGTAATTTACCGATACCAACATAATTGCTAACCTGTAACAATGAGGCCGGTGAGTCAGAGCGTGTGAACGAATGAGTGAATGGGTGAATGGGTTATGCGTTGATCGGTCGTTAGGATCGGTTTATGGGGGTTTGTTCTTCATTCAAAATGTCAGGTACTGTTTTGTCGCATGAGATAAAATGTACCTACGTCTTGACTTGTGTTTTCTTAGCGCCAGATTTCTTATCACAATCAAGAACAGTTGTAAAATTTAGAATACCTACTCATTATTTTTATAGTTAGGTACATCAATAGTATCAGCTGAAAAAAATAGGACGAGGTGAAAAGTTCGGACGCTTTAATGACATGCAAGAAATGTCTATTTGATTCGTACATATATTACATACATACATAAATCACGTATTTATCCCTTTCGGGGTAAACAGAGCCTAAGGTAGCAAGACCTAATAAAGGCCACGTTAGGTGGTAAGGGGAATCAAAATAGTGATGGGTTGCTAGCCACATCGCCTATAGCATGATTCCTAAGATTTTCGCCCATTTGATTCGTCCATTTAAATATGTTCACAATCATGAACGTTATGTAAGTTAAACTCTTTATTGTCCATAAAACACATGAAAATAATCATTTCACACCCCCTCGCAAAAAAAAAACGGGTACCCATGGTTTTTGTATTTAATGTGCATAAAAGCTTACTTTCTAATCATTAATGCCTGAAAATCTGAAAACCATAGGAGCCCGATTTTTTTGCAAGGGTGTGTAGGAAGGTTCTTCCAGTTTACCTACAAACAATTTGCAGGACATATCGTATCAAGCAAGAGCCACACATCTATCTATCTATCTATCTAAAGCCATTGTCCGTCCACTGCTGGACGTAGGCCTCCTTCATATTGCGCCAACTTTCGCGATCCTGGGCTTCCCTCATCCAGCCACTGCCAGCTGTCCTCCTAAGGTCATCCGTCCAACGCGTCGCAGGGCGTCCCACAGAGCAAGCAAGAGCCACACAGAAAAATAAAAAAGTGACCGAAGCCAAAAATTAACCTAACAGCTACGGATCTGTAGGAAAATCCATAACTATCCTACTAAGTTTGTGAGTTAGAATGTATAGATGTTTGTTACTCTTTCACGTCAGAAAGGCTTAACAGATGTGGCTGAAATTTGGCAAAAGGATTATAGCCTGAAATAACACATAGGCTATTTTTATCCCGGAAAATTGCGTAGTTCCTGCGGGATAGCGGTAAATTAGTTATTTGCAGACGAAGTCACAGGCATCAGTATGTTGACCATAAAATTCAGGTCCCATTGAAACAAAGTCACCCTTCAAAAAACAACCATTCCCTGCTAAAAAGTTCCAGGATAACGACGCGCCTAAAAAGACAGTAAGTGCTACCCGTCCAGCTAACGGCGCCATAACAAAATAACATTCAATAACCAACCCTTTTCTTAAAACTCGTAAAATCTCGAAAAAAACTCCCCAAAGACGCTTCCAAGACATAAAGGACATAATTCATAATGAAAAAGTTAATTTTCACATTGAGAACAGGCATTTGCATATTTTCCGAGCGAATTATTCGGGGGTCCGTATCCAGTAGGGGTCCTTGGGGGCTCGTTTGGAACCCTTTGGCGGAATTAATTTTTCCTTTCTAATTACCGGGCGATGTTTCGGATGTTTCGATGCTCGTAAGATGCTTTTTGTCGAATTTCTTTATTAACAGGTTTCTGTTTACGTGACTTTTGTCAAACAGGTATTCGTCGAAGGGTTCTTATTCTTAGTTTAATATAAGGTGATATTGCGATTACTACTAACCATAATAGGCCTCTAAATAAAAGTGATATTAATATGTAAAATTTTCTTATTTCTGAAACAGGAATATGAAACGACTACGACTGAAGTCTCATTCGTAGTCGTTTCATGTTTCTGTTTTAGAAAAAATATATATATTTTATAAAGAAAATTTTATATATTACACAATAACTTTATACTTTATACTTTTTATACAATAACTTTAGACGTACATAGGCAGTGGTAATTAATCAATCACCATCAGACCCTTATATCACCAATTTGACAATTGTCGGCGATATGACATGTGACAATTCAATATAGGCGTAGTCAATATAAAGCCAACCTGCGTAGATTCTGGTTACCGACAATTGTCAAGTTGGTGAAATGTCCAGGCAACTGCTTGTTCGTTTGCTGTCTTTGTTGTGTAAAAACAACTACTATACATTTACCTCACTAGTTCATGGGTTTTCATAGGGATTTGCTAGTAGAAAAGCAACAGGCACTACGGGTAACTCGCCTTCATAGACCAACCGTCTTCTATCTCACTTCCCCACAACAAACCTACAGAGCAGCTTGAAAACGAACCAGCTTTTCCGTAATATTAAAAAGATGGTACAAGAGGTGGACAAATGCCTAAGATCCATCCTGCGCAGATTCTGGCCGAACACTATCAGCAACGAAGATCTATGGAATCGATGCCATCAAATCCTTCAAATTCTTTCTTTCTTTTCTTTTCAAATCCCGATCAGGCAAGAAATCGCCCAACGGAAGTGGAAGTGGATAGGGCATACCCTCCGAAGACCAGAGGACAACGCTGCCAGGGTCGCGTTCACGTGGAGGCCGCGCGGGAGCAGGCAGCGGGGCCGCACACGTGGCAGCGCACCACCGACGCCGAGCTGCGGACAGCCGGGCTGAGTTGGAGGGACGCGGAGCGAAAGGCGCAAGATAGGAGCGGATGGAGACGTCTCACGAAGGCCCTCTGTACCACTGAGGTACCACAGGAGAGCAACAACAAGAGGTGGACAAACCTAGTTAAAGTCGCGGGTTTGCGGTGGAAGCTGCTTCCAACCGAGGCAACTGGAGGTATATGCGAAGCCTTGTCCAACAGTGAACGTCCTACGACTGATATGATAATGATGATCAGTGTAAATATATAGGTAATTATTTGCATATTTTTTTACGAAAGACACGCAAGACCTAAGGTTCGCAGATGCGTTGCCAACCTAGAGAACTAAGATGGAATACCTCATGGGCCAATAATTTTACTGTCAAACATTTCATTTTATTTCATCCCCTTTTCTTTTTGGAGGACACATCAAGGATGCGTAGTGTAAAGGCAAAAGCAAAAACATACGAGTACCTTGCTTATAATAAAGTCTGCAAGACACTCTTTCAGCTCGGTGCTGCCTTCCATGCCCTCTCGACCCGCTCTCCAAAGAGAGACCACTCAGACGTTATTCAACGCATGCAGTTGTTACAAACCGTTGATTCAGTCAGATTACGAAAATTCTATACCACGAAAAAAAAATACTCTCATGCTAGTCTGGAAGTAAAGAAAACATAAAATGTACCAGTTGCTTCTCTTCTCGCGCAGATGGTAAAAGCCCATCGAAAATCTTAGTAATCATGTTATAGACGATGCGGCTAGCAACCCATCACTATTTTGATTCCCCTTTCCATCTATACGCCTACAATCATGTTAAACGTAGCCTTTAGGTCTTCTTAACTTAGGCTCTGTCTAACCCGTAAGGGATAAAGACGTGATTTATGTATGTTTGTATGTATGTGTAAAAATTACTTTAAGTAAACTTTTCTGCTAACTTGCATTGCCATCCATCCTACATAATGTGTAGGTACCAAATGTCAAGTCAATCCGATTATTAGAAGTGGGTTAAATTTGACTTGCAAGATTAGATCCAAACTAAGTAAAATAATACTTTGTAAAATTATGCCAAGTTTTGATGGTCACTTTATAAATTAAGCATAATCGCATGAAACGCAAAACTAGACTGGATTAGATAGACAGATCCCACACCAGTGTGCCTAGACAAATTCACTGTTGACTATCGCTAACGCTAAGATAATGGAATGAAACTGTATGGGACTGACGTAAGCCTACGAAAAACCACATGATCTAGCGGAACAAATACTACTGGCAAGCGTATATCGACAACGATACGCTTCGGAGCAAATGAGAGAGAGAGAGTGACATTCGTGTTGCTAACCCAATTAGAAAAAATACGCTGATTTTTGGTCCGAAAATGAACAAAGCATTTGTTTTGATTATCCTTTGTTTTTAAGGTAATGGTTGATACCTCCGATAAGTAACGCCTGATTCAATTTTTTTTTGACATTGCAGAATAACTATAGACGTTTCACAGTCAGCCTGTTTCAACAAAATGCCAGCAACTTACACATTTTAATAAATGTATCGCCAGTGAATGGGTGCTTTTATCAAAACCCGTCTATACTGTGTAAAAAATATACAAATTAAGTGTAGGATGAAAGGGCCCGGAATGAATGGGGCGTACTTAAGGGTTAAGTGAATTGAGATGTTTCTAAATAAATTATGTGGCAAAAGTGCTTGCGGTTACGGGAGTGCCCTTTGTCTTTTCGTGAAAAAAAATTGACGGGT
Organism: Pandemis corylana; assembly: GCA_949127965.1. Classification (NCBI taxonomy): domain Eukaryota; kingdom Metazoa; phylum Arthropoda; class Insecta; order Lepidoptera; family Tortricidae; genus Pandemis; species Pandemis corylana. Next base: position 4,554,650 of record OX421866.1, on the reverse strand, counting down.
TGTTTTAGGCGTTATAATTAATTAATTATAGAAAAGTAAAGCAACTCTTTTACTAAAGCTTCACTTGTACTATCAAATGAACATAATATAACAATAATACTTCTATTGAATACTCCTGATTCATTTGATAGTACAGACACATAATTTGAAAAACAGCGCCTTCTCTCGTCCCGGGTGAGCAGTAGATGTTCCACGGGAGTTTGTAATTGTGTCGTCCAGACACATCATTCAAACAGATCACGCTTGGCGACAAAAAATCGCATAGTAACAAGGAAGACAGCTGGTACACAGAAAAAATCGAAGGCTTACTCACCTGCTATGGGTGGTGTAGCGGTATAGCACGCATCACGGAATGATGAGGATCCGGGTTCCATTCCCGGCGATAGCTGAACTTTTCGGATTTTTCTGTTTTTTTTTCAGTGTCGTTTAGAAATTTAGTTTCACATGTAAATAAATATTTAACTAAAATAATAAACAGTGTAAAATCTTGCAATCTCATTTTATCCACTCTCAAATCAAGTAGCGTCAACAAAAAGGAGTGTAAAGTCTTAAAAATAAACATAAAACACAATATTTTTTATTTTATTTATGAAAACGGCATTAGAGAAACTTCGGACTTTATCTAACAAAGGATAATTTACGGATGATCCTACCCACCCCATCTCATATGTGAGGTTGAAAATACTAGGTACTAACATGTTACCACCATGAAAGCTCCAAACTATAAACGACTTGATAGGAAAGTTGGTACCTACAATTGTGCGATCAAGTAAAATGTAGCTACATGCTTCAAATAGTCGCTATACATTTTCTTTTCCATGTCGTTATGTAAAACGTTGCATGTGTGTGTACCCCCACCCTTAAAAGCCTTAATCCTCCGCAGTGACAAACCCAGCGTCTCTTGCGCCACGCCCATTGGCGACAAAACGCGGGCCACGCCCTTCGCGACATTTTCCACCAATCGGAAACGCGGAGTTTTTTATTGCGGTTCATGAAAGTCGTAATGCTGTAGTTATAGGCATTTGTTCACTGTAGGCGTTCAAAATGTTGTGCTTCGTTTTAATAATATACGAGAATAAACAAAAGGTACCTACACCTAACTACATGACTGTCGATTTTTACCAACAATACTTCAGTACAATGACATCTTTCAACTACACCTAAGTATGTACGACGACGGTTACTACATTGTTCGTTTGTACGGCTTTAGGTTTACAAAATATAAAAATTCATACTTCAAAATTAATTTTTGCAAAATGGCCGCCAAGAGCTCTTTTAGATGTCTTTTTTTTAAACTACTAGCGCATTCGGAAAGACCATCATTGCCAAGAATGCGGCGCAAGAAATTTGGCAGTAAGTCATTTACCTACTCAAGTTCTACTTAAAATAAATACATTTGTAAAAGGGACGTATTAAGGTCCCCGAGCCTTAAATTATATTAGTCTATAGTAGCGATGCGATGTATAAAGTCCCTACTAGTCAAAGTAAAACAAAGTATGAGAGGAAAGACAGAGAAAAAAAAAGTTTTACAAGGCGACACTTCGTACCACGAAAAACAATCGAACATCGCCATCCGTGTTATTAAGTCTGCAACTGATCGATGGAATAATTAGAGCTGCAGCAAATGGAACAAAGTAGTCTCTACCTACCCCTATGGGGAAGAGGCATGACGGTATTTATGTATGTTATTAGCTTGACAAATGCCCGCGCAAATGGTAAAAACCCATTGAGGGAATGGGCGAAAATCATAGGAATCATGTTATAGGCGATGCGGCTAGCAACCCATCACTATTTTGATTCCACTTTCCACCGCTACGCCCTCAATGTCTTGCTGAACGTGGCCTGTAGTTCTTGTCACCTTAGGCTCTGTCTACCCCGTGAGGGATAAGGACGTGATTTGTGTATGTGTATGTATTAACTTGACCTATTTGTTATTTATGGAAATTTGGTAGGTAGATATGTAGGATGTATGAAAATGCAAGTATAGTCAGCAAATAAAGCTTGGGAGTATTAAAAACTGTTTTTTAACAATAAACCAACTTCTCAGTGGGATAAATTCGCCTTACGCATGAATTTAATGTTTTTTTTTTTATGAATTGTGTCTGTGTCTTATATTTGTAGATTAAAGCATTTATTTACTTATTTAAAGTTGGTTTCTACTCTCGAAAATACATACATACATATATCACGTCTTTATCCCTTACGGGGCAGACAGAGCCTAAGGTAACAAAACCCACACGTAAACACGTTTAGCATGATAAAGGGCGTATAGGTGGAAAGGGAAATCAAAATAGTGACAGGTTGCTAGCCGCATCGCCTATAACATGATTCCTAAGACTTTCGCCCATTCCCTCGATGGGCTTTTACGAGAAGCAACTGGTAAATTCCATGTTTTTTCTTTACTTCCCGACCAGCACGGAAGTTGTCAAAAATTCTTAAATACTAAACTTATTACCCTTCCAATCCAGATGAAGCCAAACCCAAATTATCTCAAGCCAACTCCGTCCAATTCCGCGTCCCGACATAAACGTAAAAGGTTAGCTTTCGTAAAAATGGCTCGCCCGGGTGGGGGGAGGGGGGGGGGGGGGGGGGGGCAAAAAGCTCAAGTGCAGAGGCTCTATCGACCCGGTGCGACAGCCGGGTCACAGCCCGGCTGCCGGGTGCCTTGTGCTTATATAGCTGGTGCACGCCTCGACATCTTCCTGTGTACTTTGTACTGTAGGGAAAATGTATTCACGTACAGTCAACGTCAAAAGTAAGTGATTCAACATCTCAAAACATCTTCTAGAATGACGCGCCAGATATAACAAGTCATACCAGTGTCAGTTTTAAATGAAGTCTTAATTAGTCATCCCTCTTAATTAGTCTTAATTAGTGTTCCCTTTTTCCATCTATACGATCACAATCTTGCTAAACGTGGCCTGTAGGTCTTGTCACCTTAGGCTCTGTCTACCCCGTAAGGGATAATGACGTGATGCATGTATCTGTATCTGTATCTTAATTAGTCAAGAAAGTGATCATTCATGGTCTTCCATGCCGGTCTGGGAGCAAAGAAAAAACATAGAATGTACCAGTTGCTCCTCTTCCCGTGCAGATGGTAAAAGCCCATCGAGGGAATGGGTGAAAATCATGGGAATCATGATATAGGTGATGCGGCTAGCAACCCATCACTATTTTGATTCCATTTTCCATCTATACGCTCACGATCTTGCTAAACGTGGCCTGTTGGTCTTGTTACCTTAGGCTCTGTCTACCCCGTAAGGGATACAGACGTGATTTGTGTATGTATGTGCATGTAAAGTGATCATAAATAACAACACCGTGACAGAAATGAAGTGACAAACCAATGCTTCAAAATTAAATAATAATACACGATGTCATAATTATGAATGTGACAAATAAATAACAAAAGAAAAACAACATTTCGAATTGTCGGAATGTCTGAATGAAAGCTCGATAAAAAAGGATTTATTTAAAATATACCTAACCAAAAATCAAACTGATGTAAAATTTAAGCAAGAGCTCTCAGGAGAAAAACTGCTATTCGGATTGTTTTGGTGAAATATGACGTCACATTTTAGCTTTACGCGTAGGTATAATTATGTTTAATACGATATTATTTTCTTCGTAAATAATGTTATAAATAGTTAAGTTTTTAACCTATACCTATTTGTATTTGGCGTGAAATTCACAATGTAGTGTAGGCCAGTGCCCCAAAACAAAATAAAAGCACATCACATAAAACTGCGGCCGTTACGAAGCATTCCAAATTCAAACATTTAGAGAAAACAAAGCAGCGACATCCCTCGCTGCCGTCTCGAACGCTTCAAATATTAAAATTTAATCGGCACGTTGTCGCGAGGCAAATTAGGCTCTCTTGAGAGATGGACACAGAGTTGCGAGATAGACAGGACATTAGTCTGTTGATAAGTAGCTCGATAAAAGTGTTATTTAATCATTAACTTTTCTAATGCATCTTAGAATAATTTATTGAATTGGGCGGTACTTTGCGGAGGATAACAATGAACTAAAAAATATTTACCTTGCAAAACCTAAAAATATTTCACACAGGCTTTTCTGTCTTACACGTATAGTAGCGGATTAACAAGATAAATGACTTTTTGGTAATATATAATTATTGTACTTTTTTTAGTCATGCTTGTGTGAATAAATTATTGAAATATAATTATTATGTGTTCTAAATAAACTTAGAATACGCACCCAGGTACCGCCATCTGCTTGTGAACTTTTAAATTACGAGTTTAATAACATTTTTTTAAATAGGGTGTCAAACGGTCTTGTGCCTGGATTCCTAACTTGGGGGTAATTACCCCCTCGGGGGGAAATCGGGTTTTCGTGGGGGTCATGAGCTGGTTGGCTGGATGATTTCCTTCCTTAAGAACGAATAAGCTCGTCCGTGAGGGGTAAAATCCGTGACCCTAGTTAAGTCACAAAGGTAACGGAACTGAAAAGGTTAGGAACTGGTCTAGTGTCTCATCACTACATAGTATAAAACAAAGTCGCTTTTTCTGTCCCCCGAGTCCGTTTGTATGCTTATATCTTCAAAACTACACAACGGATTTTGATGCGGGTTTTTTAATAGATAGAGTGATTCAAGAGGAAGGTTTATATTATGTATAATACATGCATAATATACCGTGCGAAGCCGGGGCGGGTCGCTAGTCTAATAATGAATGACGCAATCTTTATATCAATTTAACAAAAGACTTTACATTCTGTCCGCTTACTCTTTGCTTTAATCGCGCGCCGGTGATACGGACAGGGTAATTGCAGAACGAAACTGATATTAATCCAGAGGCTGAAAGATTCAAGACGTCTGTTTGTCCTGTCTGCTCCCGGGGGAGACGGATTTGGGAACGACTATTCAAGTAAATTGGGCCTTTTAAGTGGATTTGAATGTTGACAATAAAGTATAAAAAATGTAACGTCTCGCGGCGTTCGGTGTAATTGAAGAGAACAAGACGTCGCTTGATATAGAACGACCGCTGAAATGAGTCCTCGCCCGCGCGGTGCAGGGGCGCCCGGTAGGCGACAAAGGGGACCGAGAGAGGTGCGGGCGGGTAGTGCGCCTACCGCCGAATTATAGAAAATAGAGTTGTGACATATGCAATTATGGCAAACGATCGGGAACCCGGCTAACAATAAATGGCTGGAAATGTTATGCCATCAATTCCCTTTTGAAGGTTACTCTTTTGAAGGTTATTAAAGCATAATTAAATATTAAAAGACAACCCTGAGCGCGGTTATTCTAAATTGCTTTCTCCAAAGACGATATTTCACCAATTACGGGGGGCAATGAGTTGTTTACGCCGGGGTTCCGTAATAAAGAATACGGACCCGTCCCGGGGGACGCTTGACCTCCAAGGGTTCCGCTCAACCCTTTGACTGCGAGTGCGATCGATTTTTCAATTCAATTTTTAACTATCTATCTATCTATCTACAGCCATTGTCCGTCCACTGCTGGACGTAGGCCTCCTTCATATTGCGCCAACTTTCGCGATCCTGGGCTTCCCCCATCCAGCCACTGCCAGCTGTCCTCCTAAGTTCATCCGTCCAACGCGTCGCAGGGCGTCCCACACTACGCTTTCCCAAACGTGGTCTCCACTCTAGGATACGTTTGCTCCAACGGTTGTCAGTTCTACGGCAAACGTGACCAGCCCATTGCCATTTCAACGTAATCCTTCGGGCTATGTCGACGACTTTCGTCTTTTGTCTGATATGCTCGTTACAACTAACGTTTCGTCGTAACGTTCAACGTTCGTCGTTTTAACTAACAGGAAAATAATAATATTAATAAGGATAATAGGGATGTATAATTAAAAGTCACGGTGACGTAGCATCACGTCAAAATTAATTGAGCCCAACAGCAATTCCGCTTTCTAAGGAAACATAAAACTGTATTGATGAATTAATGGTCCCTTTGAAACATGCTTTGGGCTAAAGAAATTTATTCGTTTAGTATGCGCATGCGATCCGGCGCAAAATAAAAAGATGTCTGCCGGCGTAAAACAGGTAGCTTTCGCTCAATCGGCTCATTTCGGGCTGGTGTAGTGCGATACGTTTTGGTACTTAGAACTTTCTATGTTGATTTTAAATAGATTTTTTAGGGTTCCGTACCAAACAGTGCTGGAAAACTGTGGATGAGACTGGCACGGGACCGAGCCAAGTGGCGTGAAAATGAAGAGGCCTTTACTCAGCATTGGGTGGATGTGGGCTGATTAGATAGAACCAAAAAGTGTCAAGAACCCATCTCTCCGTTTGACACAGGATTTTATGAGCGAAATATATAGCTACTTTTTTTTATCAATAAGTGTTATTACAATAAATAACAAAATTTAAATAAAAATTATAGAGGGGTATAAGATTCGTGTTGTTTTCTAGCAGTTTTGCTTCATGTTCAATAGTTAGCAATTTGTACGGTGGCACGGAACCCTTTGTGTATATGTCTGAATCACACTTGACCGGTATTTACGAGTTTTTATTTAGTTTCACTTTGTCTGCCTGTATCTGTAATCAAATCTTGCTAATGAAATTTGACCCACTTTTAGCGCTCGGATTGACTTGACATTTGGTACACTTGTGTGAGGCATATGGCAATGTAAGTAAGTACTAGTCAACAAAAAGGTTGTATCGAAAACTTATATTTACATCGAGTCTTTAATGAAAAAATAAGTTTGCAAGTATCAAGATCACAAAATCTAACTAAGCATACCCAAAAAACAGAAACTTTTGTGGTTGTTTATTGAAAAATGGTTATTATTTTAATAGTACATCCGGTCCCGTACAAAGACCTTTAATGGCACTGGGTTTAATGGAGCATTAGAATAATGATACGATTTGCAGATTTTCGATACAGGCTAAGCGTAATTAGGACCCTAATTAGATGAGCGTAAGCTCTAATTTCGTATGCTAATGTGCAGCTGTGCGTTACCTTAATTCTGAATCCGAAAAGCTTAAAAAGGTAAGTCCATTTTAAAGACTGTTCGGTGTTTAACTCTATTTTACAAAATTTTAAGATAAAAATCTGAAAGTGAAAAAGGTTGACTTATTCTGTTTTGCTTTTCAAGTATAATGGACAATGGTAGCTTGAACTGCTTTGTATTTTGAGCATATAGTTCAAAGTAGCTGGTATTAATGCTTAATTTCTAACATTTGATCGTTCGATCGCGTAACGGATGCGTGTTCCATTTTCGTAATTTCAAAGCATCTTTATCCTCATTTGAAATAACCTTTTAATTTTACAATTAAAAAATAACAGATAACAGTATTAACTTTACTAGTCTGATGCAAAGGTAATACAACGAGCTACAATCAAAATGTAAAGTAAAAATTAAAAAAACACCATAATTTAAGGAGCAGCCCACGTACAGTAATGTATTTCGTTACCTTACTGTCGTATAGGTGTTGTTTTTTAAGTTAAACAAAATCACAATTTACCAAGTTATTTGCCCAAGCTGTCTGCCAAGCAAACCAAAGTCTCCCAACAATGCAGTTTCCCATTATTTCCCAATCTTCCGTTAGCTAAACTAGCCTGGCGGAATTCCCGTCGGGATCTTGGGGGCTGCCCCTTACTCGAGTGACACAAAGGTGTATGGGATGAAGCACATTAGAATCTTTAGCATGTTTTAGTTGTAATCAGATAATCGGTTAATCTATGTAGATGTAGAAGTTTGGCAGCCACTTTTTGGAAATAAAACCAGATTGAAAATAAGCTCGTTTTAGATTTTTTTAACAAGGAAAAGGAAGAATATTCATGAATAAGGTAAGCTTCTTACACTTATTTCCATTTCACTTATCAAAATTACTATTTTAGACAGTACATTTTTGTCATTGGTGGACATTTGTTCCTGTTAGGTAGGTACGCATAACTATGCGGGTTGCATCGTAGTTCCACTTTTGACCCCCAGATAAGTTAGCAGCACGTAGGTACAATGCTTTATAACTCTGGCGAACAGATTGACAGTCGACAACGTCAAGCTAGCGCATGTAGAAATCGACACGCTTCGAAGTATTGTCACTTGTGTAGCCACACCGCCGGTAGGAAAGAGCCACGCTCCGGCGGAGCGTTGCAATGTGGGCAGCGGCAAAGGGCTCTTTGCAGCGTGGCCTCGGGACGCTCACATACATTTGCTTGTGTTTAACATGAACGCTGCACGCCCCGCCCCGCTGCTCGCTCCGCTCGAGCGTCCACTCAGGCCGTACACTAAGGCGTCAAGGACAAGCGACAATCGCACATGCTTATTTATCGGGGTGGCTTAAGTTCTCCGTCCTTTCCGACCGTATCTTCCAGACCAAGGGTCACGTATATGTCACACGTCATTTAGACCGCCGCGTCCCCAACTCTCCCCATTCCGCGGCATTTCGCGGCATTGCGCCAACTACCCATTATTCTTTCCTTCCCATAAAGGTTATGGTAATACCATCTCACAGCCTTACCAGATCTACGCGCTGCCAACGATAATCGTTAGCATATCTCTATTCATTGCGCGGTCTAGATTGTCACCTCAAAGCTGTTGATTTGTAAAACAGGCAATGTATATTGAGTTTTGAGTTATTTCGTATATGTTTGGGGTTCGATAGGGTTGTAGGTCGTATCGGACACGTGGCGACGGCTGTTAGCGCTGTTTGAGTGTATTGTGAATATCAATTGGGTTGAGTGTGTTCGAGGTCTGTTTTTCGAGCCATGGTAAAGATCGAAGAGGCGGGAGAATTACAATCAGTATCGTGTAAAGTGTGTTTTGATTCTACAATTTACTCTTCTGTTTCGCTCCGTTGTATATTAGGTTAGAAGATCTTTGTATGAATCAGCGAAGCGAAGGACATCTTTAGGCCTACTCATGGCGAGATCGTCCCGCTAAGTTATTTAAATAGTTAAAAGCCCTAAAAAAAATTCAGTAACAAAGCTAGACCTAAAGTTACAGTTTCGTGTTTTATACGATGACAATCTGAGCAATGACAATCCTTCCATGCTGGTCTGGTAAAGAAAAAACATAGAATTAACCAGTTACTTCTATTCCCGCGCAGATGCTAAAATCCCATCGAGGGATTAGGCGAAAGTCTTAGGAATCATGTTATAGGCGATGCGGGTAGCAACATATTACTATTTTGATTCCCCTTTCCACCTATACGCCCACAATCATCCTAAACGTGGCCTTTAGGTCTTGTTACCTTAGGCTCTGACTACCCCAGTAAGGGATAAAGACGTGATTTATGTATGTATGTATGTCCTTTATATAAGCTTTCCAAAAAAACTTAAGTAGAAGCAGCGATAGGGCTGACCGCTTTTCAAAAACTTTCAAAAAAGATCTCGTTTGTATTTTCTTACGATTGTATGATTTAGAAAAAGTGTTCCATTGAAGGATGTAGATAATTATAATTTCATTCACATTTCAAGTCCAAGGTTTCCGTTTTAGAAAACTGTTAAGTATAGGTAATTGTAATTTTTAATAATCTTATCCACACAACATGAAGGCATGTACAGTAGGCCTGCGGGCGGGGCAACTTTCCCAACTTATTGTACAAACTTATCTCATGTATAATGGATATGCCCTGATAGCTCTGTAAGTGATTGATAGAGGATGATGCGAATTCATGGTAAAGTCTCTGGATTCGATACTAAATCCACAACAAATTACGCATTATGTAAGTTCATCTAAAAATTGTTGTTTAGGTCAAATAGACGAGAATATTTATGAGACAGATTAAAGAAGACACAAAAACTGTAGATAAACTGTAAACAAATTGTAATATAATTCACAGTCTTACTAATTGTAGGAACTCAAATGTGCATGAGCATGTTTGTGACACATATTCTCATTTTAAGACTGCCACGTTGTTGTAAATGTGGCAGTCTTAAAATCCAGAACGAATGAGCTTAGTTTTTTTTTTTTTTTTTTATATGAATAGGAAGGCAAACGAGCAAGTGGGTCACCTGATGGTAAGTGATCACCACTGCCCATAGGCACCCGCAACCCCGGAAGGATTGCAGATGCGTTGCCAACCTAGAGGACTAAGATGAAATGCCTCTTGTGCCCGTAATTTTCCCAGATGATTCGTTACCTTCCTTAATGACAAGCCAGCTTCACCTTTGGTCATAACATCAAAAACTTGTGTAGCATATCTAATGCCCCATCCTGACTCAGAATCCCCGCATGAAAAGTAAGTCTCCATTAAAATATATCAGTAGTCACGTTATGACGGATCGGCCATCTTTGTTGTGCTAATGCGCGAGCGACCTTTGCCGGCCACAGGGGATACGAAATTCTGAGATATGGAATTATTAGAATTACTATTCGCCGAGATTGTGATGATTTTCGTGGAAAATTTGATCTTCGGAAGTATGAAAATTTTCAGTGGTCAACGAAATGGAACAAATGGGCCACTGTACAACTTTATCGCAATAAGTTGTTGTGGAAATAAGGCGTGGTGAAAGGTTTATACAGTGGGTTCTGTGTGGCTGACTGTACGTATGAGTATTTCACATATCACAAAAATGGAAAACAATGTTGTCAGAACCCAAATAAGAGGTATGCTAGATCTTTCACAAGCTGAACTTACCGACAAAATAATAAAATATTTAATTAAAAACAATCACAGCATCAATAAATCAATTTCACGAATCAAACGCGTCAAAGCGTACGCCCCTAAACAAACGCGTAATCAACAGAAAGCAGTACGATGACAAATGACTGTCGCACCCAAATTACAACAAAATAAGTCAGGAAACTAATTCATTACAATCTCAAACTTAACACAACGCAGCAGTGTCTAAAATATAGTTGCAGTTCGTTTTAACTTGTTACGGTTTACCGCGTGGGTGCAACGATTAAATGTGTCAGTTTTTCCACTTTCCTCACTTGAAGGGAAGTCATAGTAAGGTTAACAAACTGGAAATTCTCGGGAGAGTTACTCTCACATCATTGCTGATGACTCTTAGTGTTGTCAATGCTTACTGAAAAACGAAAAACCGTACGAAAGTGTAATAAATAGAAAATAAGATATAATTTTCCATTCTTTCCATTTTTTCAAAACATTTTTACAAATCCAGTCATGACTTGCAGAAACTGTGGACCATTATTAGGTTTTACAAACTCTGTATTAAGTATAACCCTAAGATGGAATACGAACATAAAAATAGAGTAAAAAAGCCGGTTATCAAACTAATATTTTACAACGTAATTTCTCCGAGTTATTCAAAATAACGACACGTCATTACAAACAAAACTCTTAAATACAAATAAACGAGTTCTATACGAGTTCTAATCTACTAAAACCTCGAAAACAAACAAGAAGTAAAATTGACACCGCAAACGCGAACAAAACAATGGCCGACCGCCTAAACAGATTCGCGAAGCCAATATCTAAATTGCACCGCGACTATAAAGTCAACCCCTCCTTAATCCAATCACACCCGTTGTCAACGTTTTGTTTTTTTATTTCAATACACCCTACCAACATAAAAAGGACTAAGAAACTTCAACTACTGACCCCCCTTCCTCTATTTCTTTAGTAGTAGAGAAAATCGAGGGAGCTCACAATAAAATTGCCGTTGAAACAAAAGAACGTCCCACCAAAAAGACCTATAGGTAAATTGTTTTTGAAAAAAGAACACACGAAGAAAATAATCCATTTAGTCGCGTGGCGCGCAAATGCTTGGCCGTTGAAACATAGTGTATTAAACACAGAAGGCTCGACTAACACTTTGCGAGAAAGGCCAGTATATTGCTGTACCTACGTACCGCATTCGTTCATCTTCATTCAGGGTAACATTAAACAGTGGAAATTGAATAAGAGCCCCACTTTCTACACGAATGTTATATTTTTTAATCAGGTACCTAGCCAAAAAAATGCTGATCTTTTGAGAAATAAAATACCAGGTTGTCTCATAAGAGTGAACCAAACGGATCGAAGTGAAGCAAATGTACATAACGTAAATAAGTATGGTATAGGTTTAATAGGAAGCGTTATTTACTGTTTCAGTCATAACTTTATTCATGTTACCCCATAGAAATTGATTTGTAAATCAGTAGAGCTGTAGTCGTATCCACTGTATGCTCCGACCGTTAAGGGGATGCACGAACGAGATCAAAACATTCGCAATTCGAACACGGCATTCTTTTATTTCGGCCAGTCAAAGCGAGGGTCGGAAATTTTAAATGTGCTTAAATTCGATACGAATTTTCGTTTTCGAATTTTCTTTTTAATTTCCATTCGTGTCCATGGCCAGTTTGTTTTCGTCCATTCATAGTTAACGTGAGTGATCTTTTGTAGGGGCTCTCTCTGAAATTGGAGAGGGCAATGTTTTTGCCTTTTTGCGGAATCAAAATTTTCTGTCCCTCCTGTCTCTACTCGTCGTATCGTAAACAACTTTTATTTGGCCATGTGTTGGTTGAATTGTAAGTCGTTTTAAGGCTGTTATGTACTTATGGGGTTATGAATCGTGGCGTATTGATAGTAAAGATGCGAAATGATATTCATGCACTGGCATAGGGTGGGTGCCTCATATTTTTCCGTATACCGTATACGTCCGACTACTGAGCACCTCCTCTCATAATTAGAGACTTTATAATCTACATAATTTTATGCCAGAATGTCGATTAAAATTTACTATAGTTCGCCAAACTCTACTTTTAATGATTTTTTTTCCTTCGTAATACTTTCAACAATCATGAACGACATTACAACTCCAGCGAGCCATTTTCAGAGCCTTTACTGTAAATATCTAAGACTTAGAAGAATTTTTAAATACTATGAGAATAGTTCATTTCATTACAGATTACCTCCACTAGAGACACTACCAATTATTGCACAGTAAGTATTAAATCTCCGGTCAGGCCACGGTTACTGAATATCCGTTTTGTCCCATCCGTTACGCCAAATTTTTTAAACCCACTTCCTCCCCTCGTGTCAAGCTGAGACGTATCTTGACCGGTGGGTAATGTAGTGAATCGGGTGCGATTGAAAACGCTAAGGGTCACCCGCGGGCTGCTTAAATGGTGCCTTGAATGGTTCACGATAGATTAGCTAGAGGGCGTTGTACGTGCTTGGGAGATATAAAAAGTTTTTAGAAGCGGTAAAGACTCTTACTCCTTATTAAATTCTAAATTTGAGTTTTTAAAAGTTAAAATAAAAAAATAGAATTCAAAAAAGGACAAACAGCCAGTCGGCTTAAGGGTTCCGCTGGAAGCTAATGTATTAATTATGACACTTGAAAAAGAATAATACAATTTTCAACGAACTTATGTATGTATAACTCTTTACTGTACACAAAACACAAGAAAAAGATGAATACAGGACAACACAAATGCACACAGGCGAACTTATCCCTGAAAGGGATCTCTTACTGTTCACATTTGAACGATTACAATACAATACAATACAATAATATAACTCTTTATTGAACACCACATATAACAACCAAAACAGAAAAAGGTATACAGAATATTACAAGGTAACAATAGGCGGCCTTATCGCTACAGAGCGATCTCCACCAGGCAACCATAATGGACTGGAGAACAGAACAGATCTGAGCAGGTGGTGCAATTTAGAATATATAATTAATATACTAAGTACTGAAATACATAATATATTATACAGGAAATACACATTTACAACGATTGACAGAACATAAGTACTAAGCAAGAGTAGACACACAGAAAAAGTAAAAAAAAAACGATCGAAACCTAAAATAATCCTAAATGCCTAAATTTTATAAAATACACATAATAGATAAATACGATAAACTAATACACAATAAATAAAATACTACTATTACTTACTTCAAACACTGACAATAGTTATGTTATGTTCATAAGCGTATCCCTTTGTAGAGATAGTGCCTCCTCAAGGCAGCTCTACAGTATCTGTGTGCTGGTTTGGCGTAGCGTCCTGAATGGTGCAGGTTGGTGCATGACAAAGTTCGCAATCAGGAGGAGCTGCGTTTAGAATTAAAAACTCGCCAGCCTGTTGCCAACCAACGGTGCGCTCATATCAGGTGCCTTCATTGTGCGCGAGGTATCATCTCTAAGATCGGCTACATAAGCCATCTTCAAACGTCGGAATGGCCAGGAGTCGAAGTAGTTGCCATGGCCAAAACCGCTCGGAAGAATCACCACGTTTTCAAAATTTGTATGTGGAAGTCTCTTAGGCATAACTTATCATAGTCTCGTCTCAGTTATTTCGGCACACGATATTTATGAATTTGACCCACTTCTAGTGCAGTCAGCCAAAATTGCAGTCAGAAATTAATCTAAATACTTAAAACTAGCTGTTACCTGTTCGTCCGTTAGAATTAAATATCATGTTAAATATTACAGATATATAAAATAGCCTACATATGTTCACCAAGAATAATGCCGGATTCTCATAATGAAAGATTTCTACAAATCAGTTTAGTAGTCTCTTCTAATCTCTTAATATAAGCGTAGATGTAGGCACAAATGCGCAATAAGCAACAAAACGTTTTATCTGTTTATTTATATATATTTATTCATATATAGATTAGTAAAGCTACCGCAAAACCCTCCAACTCTACTTTTAAAATGCCTCTACATTTTCGAACGAGTGATTTTAAGTCACCCCACTCGCCCTCCAAAACTATTAGGATGTATGTCACGCACCACCTCTGACTTAAAACGTGTACACATCGATACCATTTTTACGAGCGAGACATTCTTTTTATCGTTTAAGTATACATTTAATATTTGGCCAAATAATTTTGCTGTTGATAAGACATTGTTACCTGTAAAACTATAGTTTTTTTGTACAATAAAGAGTTATACATACACACATTGTGTTACATCTATTTGGATCGCTACCATTTACTCGCTAATCCTGCTTCCCAGCAGCAGTGCCAGCAGCATGACATATTTCATCGAATCTTTCTTTCAGTGTTGCGTGTTTATGAGTGGTAGTACTCACTTACCACCAGATGACCCACTTGCTCGGTAGCCACCCTATCTTATAAAAATAATGGACAGAACTATCTGAACTTTGTTTGAATTGCGAAACGTATAGTACCTAGCGTATTGAAATATTTTTGAGCACCTAGACAGGGTTGATTTGGCTCCGATAATAAATAATAAATCTTGGGATAAATTACACCAATTGACCCAGCCCCAATCTAAGCAAAGCTTGTACTATGGGTACCAGGCAACGGATAAACTTATATAATGTATATAAATACATACTTAAATACATCCGATGTATCTGAGGTAGACTGTACTTGCATACTATTTGATATCTTATCATCAATTTCCATTACACATCATATCACGTCAAATTCGCTTACACAAGCCAAAACACGAAGCATAGACACCTTATTAAAGCAAAAACACAATTTACACTTCCTCAAAATTGACTGTAAATTTATTAAAGCGACGAACAAATTACAACAAATCCGACTTTTTGTACGCCATATTAAAATAATAAAACATACATTTACAAAGTTGCATTTATCATTCCTGAAATTATCCTTACCCCTATCGACCTTATGCGCATCACGATAGAATATAAAATGGCATCTATAAAACTTGTAGTATGATTTCTGGTGGCAACTGAAGTGGTGATGTTTAGGGTAAATCGTACAGTAGGCGGGTACCTACGGTTTCGCCGCGACAGGAGGTCCCGTTATGCGGTTTCCCAGCGGGACTTATTTTTGATATCCAATATACGCCCATCTACCCTAATGCAGTTGATGTTATTGGGTTTGTTAGAAAATGGTTAAATTTAAAACCTATATATATTAGTCTAATGCAAGAAACTATCTGGATGCGATATTGAAACTGTGAAAGAAATCTAACCAACTAGTTCAACCAACTAACCAACTGATCGACTGTAACGGAGACCGTACAAAGAGGTGGCAGCTTCCTCGCACATGCTGCATCTTTAGGTTCTTTGCCGCGGGAGAGTACTTATTTGATTTATTTATGTTTATCTGTATTATTTTTAGGTGTCATTTAAATAAATATTTTAAAATAAGAGAAACATATTAGTTTTGTAAGTACACATTTTAATCAAAGAAGAAGTCTCGGGTAACGCAAACAAACTGCCCCTGTCAAGCGGTGCCCCGCAAATGTCGTGTGGCAAGATGGCGGCGATTTGCGCGAAACCTAATATTTTATTCAGGGCTGCCAAACGCTGAGACGTGTTGCAAACGGTAAAGGTCGATACAAGTATCTAAATTGGACCAGAAATTGGACGACCACCTTGATATGACTATCCTTTCAAACAAAGAATTTTTGTTTCTTTATATATGCTTGTACAAAAAGCATTTACTTACCTGCTGTCAAAATAAATAAAATTAAGCCTCCGCCTTTTTCGAAGTCGGTTTATTTTACAATCAGCAGCAAAAATGCTTTCTACATGACATGACGCTCAGGCAAATTGTCGTCAGATTTTGTGTGAAGGTTCGATATTTTTTTTCTACTTCAGTAATTAAATTTCTAAACGACACTGAAAATTAGAACTAATAGAAAAATCCGAAAAGTAAAGCTATAGCCGGGAATCGAACCCGGATCCCCGTCATTCCGTGACGCGTGCTATACCCCTACACCACCCATAGCAGGTGGGTAAGCCGTCGAATTTTCGAATCTGTTACTAGCTGTCACGTGACCTTGTTATTATGCGAATTTTTATTCCCATAATTACAAACTCCCGTGATTTAGAAAAAAATTATAAAAATGCCACAGAGCCAATACTATACAAGACCACCTCAGAAGTATATTCTTTCAACAAAAAACATACTACAAACAAAAATAACATACACGCACACATACACAAATCACATCTATATCCCTTGCGGGGTAGACAGAGCCTAAGTTAGCAAGGTCTAAAGGCCACGTTTAGCACGCTTTTGGGCGTGTAAGTGGAAAGGGGAATCAAACTAGTGATGGGTTGTTAGCCGCATCGCCTATAACATGATTCCCAAGATTTCTGCACGGGCAGTGAAGCAACTGGTACATTCTATGTTATTTCTTTGCTCGCAAACCAGTATGAAAGGTACAACTCAGTACAAAAACAAACTTCCTCTTTTTTCGAAATCGGTTGTATAAACAAGACGCTCTCTATCAAGACTAAAACCAAGTAACTCGATGCCGTTCTTTTGTCAACCCTGAATGCTTCTGGCTAATATTGTTGAAATATCTGAAAAGTTTGTCTTTGTAGGTCTGTGAGGGAATTACTCAGCGCTTCTTTGAGGGCATAAATTACACGAATTTCACCGGCGAAGTTGACAGCCGAGATATTCTTCTGTTTCTTTGATGACAGTGTATATTGCTTTGTTTTGACTACGAGATGTTTTTCGGAATGTCCCTTGTCTACAGTTGGGATTCAAGGAGCTTATTCTCTACAATTGTGGCGGTTTTTTATAAATTTAGTTATGGCGTGTTTCTGTTTCTATCAGTGGCGTGGCGTCCATACAACTCGATTCCCACCGGCTTGCCTATTTTAAGGCAGTATCGGACAGGGGGTTTCGGAGGCGATAAATCGATCTAGCTAGGTTTCATTTTTAGAATCCGTAGTATCGATCATCCAGGTACTTTAAATTAAATTTTACAGAGCTTTAAATACTAGAAACAATGTTGCGGAGTTAAAACGAAAAAGAATGGCGAAAATCATGTTTAGTATAGGCGATGTGGCTATTTTGATTCCCCTTTGCACCTTTACGCCCACAATCATGCCAAACATGGCCTTTAGGACTTGTTACCTTAGGCACTGTCTATCCCGTAAGGGATAAAGACGTGATTTATGTATTGCCTCTCCTCTCTTACGATTAATAAACACCGAACCGCGCATTCGCACGTTTTTCCTCTTCACTAATATCTCACATATGCGTATGCGTTCACGCGTAGTTCCGAGTTTCCCCGCGCGTCGCCACAGTCGTCCGGTGTGACGTCACATCCGTCGCGTCCAATGTACTGGCTAATCCGACGCCGATTTATTGTCTTTAGTATTTGGTGTTTGTCTGCTTTGTTTCTTAACTGGGGGTTACGAGGCCCCGTATTGTCGCAACCCCATGGGGTTGCTGTGTGAGAAAACTATATAATTGTACTTAAATACAAGTACAGTTAAGCGATATTTTGTGAATTTATATGTCTATCTGTATCGTCTGCAACGTTTCTAACTCTTTCACGCTAGAACGGTTAGACATTTTTGCATGACATTTGTCAAGCATGTAGTTTTTACGCTGGATTCAACACGTGGAATACTTTTATCCCGTAAAATTACTTCGTGCCCACGGGATAGTAATAAACGGATTCTTTGCAGGCAGAAAACTCGAGCAAGAGTTACTAATTCTTAAAGCTTTGCAAGTAACGTACGTAAAGAGTCCAACAATGTCACTGTAAGGGGTTCTCAAAGGGGTCGCAAAAAGTTTAAAGACGGTCCACTTTTGATTCCCCCTAGTACTCACGATTTTAACTTGAGCTTTAACTTACTGTCAGTAAAATAGTGCTCTAAAATTCTTGGTTACAATCATTTACGTCGCCCCGGGCCGTAAGTAGCAATTTACCGCCCGCTACGCCACTTTCCACTTCTTGGCCAGTGAAGACGTAAAATTGTGTACACACCTCGGGCGGTGATAAAGAAAGCCTCAGGTCGCATGTTTATCGCCCTCGCCTTTGGCTCGTGCGACAAGTTTCCGCGATCTGAGACATTATTTTTATCATCACCCTGGGAATATAATGTACTATTACAATTGAGTAAAATTAAAACTACATCACTGTTGACCAAAATATCATGAACACAACAACACGCACTTCCTAGTTACATTAAAAAATCGTCTCCTCAAGCGTCCGCCATAATTGTTTTCTCGTGACGTCACAGGCCAAGACTTCCCTGGACTCTGTCTGTTCGCGGCGGTTAATAAACGCAGCTGTAAACCCGAGTAACTGCTAAACAAAATGTCTTGTTTATTTCCTCCTTCCGTGTTGCACAAAATTAGACGCCATTCCATCAGCGAGCTGCTGTCCCCTAATACCCCATTAGTAAAGTCATACTGCCATCGAAATTGGTATCGCTATTGACATTGGCAATTTAAAGCTTTCCTTTTCGTTTTTGGAATCCACGCGGTGTATACGGCGGCAAGATAATGCTCACCCACGTAGACGCACTCTTCTGAAAATTTTAGACGCGCAATAGTTAAAGCTCGTGGTCACAATATGTCCTTAATGTGCGTGTCTGATGGTATACCGACAGCGAATACCTAAGGACTTATTCGTGTGACACGTATATAGAGGTTTTATAATTACTTTTTTATCCCTTACAGGGTAGACAGAGCAACGTGACAAGGTAACAAGACCTAAAGGCCACGTTTAACATGATTATGGGCGTATAGGTGGAAAAGAGAATCAAAATAGTGATAGGTAAGATTTTCGCCGATTCCCTCGATGGGCTTCTACCGTCTGCGCAAGAAGAGAAGCAGCTGGCCCGTTCTATGTATTTTCTTTGCTTCCAGACCAGCGTGGAAGATTTTTTTATACTAAACCTTAAGAAAAACATCTTTAAAGAATCTTTCGCTAAGTTAATGCGTCAACTGTCAAATGCTTACGCTAGCGATAGAAATAAGCGTTATACAATCAAGCTGTTCGCCGGCTTTACGATGGGAACTAATGAAGCGTCTGTATCTATATTGACAGGACGACGGAATCCTACAAGGATGTACAAAAAAAAAGAAATAAACGTAAGAACAGGCTATTGCCTGCGGCTCCGCCTATTTTCCAGCTTTTTACTATACAATTCAGGATAACAATTAAGCACTGCATATTATAAGACATAGTGCCCCACCGCGTCTGTCAGTCAGTCTGTTCGCGATAAACTCAAAAACTACTGAACGGATTTTCGTGCGGTTTTTACCAATAGAGAGAGTGATTCCTGAGAAAGGTTTTGGTGTATTTGTTGGCAGTGTCGGGAAAGTCATGCTGCATGGAATACAAACTTTAATCTGCGCGGACGAAGTCGCGGGCATCAGCTAGTGTACTAAGGCACTAAGGTCACCATCGTAATTTTATATCTTTGAAGAACCTGGAAAAAGAAGTCTCTACCTTTACTTACCTTAGCTTTTGGTATCTTTTTTAATACAGAATTTTTTGGACTATAATTACGATGAGGCTTGAACCATGTTTTTTTTAATTATGTCAAATTAAGGGTTAAAGTATGTTGATTATTATAATCAACACTGCGAAATAAAGGGATAAAATCGATAGTATCAACATGCGGTGACTGTTTGGCGTGTAGACGCAAAGGCGATCGATGATGACATCGATTGGAAGCGGGAGCGGATCAGAATACATAAAGTTTAAAATGTATAATGGGTTAAAATACATTATGGTTCAAAATATATAACGCAATTTTCTGTAATACTATTAGCTAAATGAACTTTTTTGATATTGTAATCTATACATTGGTTTAGGTTAGGTTAGGTTTGTTTTATAACAATCCTGTTAATTTGTAACTTTCTGAGAAAATCGCATTATATATTATAAACCATTATGTATTTTAACCCATTATACATTTTAAACTTTATGTATTTTAATACGTACCCATTGGAAGCAGTAAACGCGTGATTTCGACATTTTTTTTTTTATATGAATAGGAAGGCAAACGAGCAAGTGGGTCACCTGATGGTAAGTGATCACCACTGCCCATAGACACCCGCAACCCCGGAGGGATTGCATATTGCATTATAACTACTTCTTAAAGTCACCCCGGTTTATGGTACTCTTGTTTTGTCCTTTGAACGCAAGTAAGTAAAGTAACTTGCAACTCGTGCACCAAACACTTCCAGTAGCTAATCACAAATTGACGACGGACAGCGGTTAATTACGCGATAGGGCGGCGTAACGACGCGTCCCCACGCGTGGGGCCACGAAACTGGCGAGCTTCGAGTGTTAAACAGCGGGCTTAAAATACGGGAGTTGATTAAGAACAGAACTGGGCAAGAGCGTGTCGGGCCACGCGCAGTGTAGGATAATAGTTATAACGCTGCATTAATGTTAAATTTTGGTTGACTCGTATGTTGCAAAGGCTTCATAGCTGTGAAGGGTCTACACAGTCAATAATTTATAATTCGGAAACGAATTCTGAGATTGAAAAATTGTTCTGACAAACCTCTGCAATATTTTTCAAGGCCTAAAGACAGCCCACACTATGGGGTAAACTCTGGTAGCAAAAAGGGTACCAGAAACACTGTTTGGCTTGCACTTCTGCCCACCGAATATGCTTGATAATGTGACGGTATCAGTAATGGACACTTCATTCTTAATTTTTTTTTTTATATGAATAGGAAGGCAAACGAGCAAGTGGGTCACCTGATGGTAAGTGATCACCACTGCCCATAGACACCCGCAACCCCGGAGGGATAAAAAATTGACATTATAAATGGACTTTTTTAAAATAAATTAGGTACTATACCTTAGTTTTTTTTTAATAAAATTAATTGTGCATTATATTGTCAATAATAATTAATATAATAAACGTCAATTTATTATATTAATGTTAATTAAGAATGAACACCATTACTAGTTCTTGTCAGCTTAAAGTGTCCAACACTGGTGCCATCACCCCAATTTCGCCTTTTGTCTGCATCTCCGTCCTAATTGGTGGAGCTTTACTACCCACTCACCTCAGTTGTTTTAATGTTGCCAATTTCGGGTGTGAAAAGACGCTCACCGGATCGCTCCAAAACCCGCTTATCTCGGAGCCAAACGCCCTGAACCACGTCCTCGGTAATGTCATTCGGCAGAACAACTAGTTTATGGACGCATTTCGCTGTTTCTTACAAACTAGCCAACACCTATTTCTCGTCCACATGTCTTTCTAAACCCTATGCGGGAGACTTAGGAGCGAAAATTGTTAGAATGGCCGGGAAAAGGTGTTAATGGTGACCAAGAGGCAATCATTAGTCCTCGCTACATACTTGATTGGATGTTTTTATGGATGTCTCGTCATTTGGTGTTTGTATTTGCTTTCTTTTTCTGTGTAGAGACAAATCGTCTTAGACTCATGTTTGTATGTATTGATGGCTTTACTTGGACTCTATTTTTTTGACATATTATTCTTAGCCAGCAAAAAAAACTCAACTGTGTAATGCTTACAAACATCCTAATGTGAGTGATATGATTTTACGAATATAAATTTAATAAAGTGTTGCCAAGTGTTTGTCAAACGACAAGTTTTTCGGCTATAATAAATGACCTGTTACCAGTTAGTTTAAATTTAATATGAAAACTGTATCAAATAATCCAATGCAACAAAAATTTAAATTCAAACGGCATTAGCTATACTTTAGGAAATTTAATAGCTCAAAATTACACGAATTATCAGATTACTGGAGCGCGATCAACATAATCATGTCGTTATGTTATGTTGTTGTTGTGTTGTGTTGTTGTTGTGTTGTGTTGATGTTGATAGGGCAGTGACGGGTCAGTAATGAGCAGGACGGATTGGACACCCGACGATTACTCAACAGCTAACAGGGTTGCCGTTAACAGTAAAAACAAAACTTATTTACAAAAATGGTGTTAGCACAAGTGAAAATAATATAATCTATCCATGTTTGTGTTTCAAGATTGCTAGTGGCTCTGTTTATGACGTGGCAGAGTCAAGATGGAGATGATTGGAATTTGTCTGCGTGAGATTAATGAACTAATTTGTCATTACAGGGTCAAGCAAAAGATCATAAAAACAGCAAATTTATTATTAGTAATTAAATAAAATACGCATACTTATAGGTAAGTAATTTGTCCTATTCACTCATTTTACTGCCATTTGACGTGCTCATTATGTCTCGCTCGTTCAATGTATTTTTTTATTGTTAGCACAAATCACTTCTGGCAGAAAACAGTTGTGGCTAATAAACAGCGACTGTAGGTGTCGTTTTTTTCTGTCATTATATGTTAAACAATTAAGATAAGCAATTCTTCATTGAGGAAATATTACGAATGTCAATCAAAATCATAACAAACGGTAATTCGGAGCATTGAATCAATTATTATGGCATTATCCTTTCAGCAGATATTGTTGGAAGAGATGATGCTTGAACTTACCTTTTTAAACGACGTTCGACCTGCAACGAGGTATTTGTGTGCATGTTTCGTATTTGTTTTATCACTGTTTTGCTTATGTTGAGGTATAATTTTGTAAGATTCGTGCCGCTAAACAAGACCTTTAAAGCTCCACCATAAAAACACGTACACAAATTGCTTTATAATTTTTAGTATCACATTAATAAGTTAATTTAAGGATAAACGCCCCACCTAAATCAAATCATAACTTCCTACACTTCAATTATTTCCACTCAAATAAATAATTAAGCAAGCGCCAACCCTACGGTGTCAAGAGTGCCTGTACGTAAATTATTCGTAAAATTTAGAGCAGGATCGACTAAGCGTTTCGGGGCATCAATAAGTAATACCCCCCAGTTTACATCGACCTTCTTCGCCCCCCAGAGCATCTACATTTCAAGGCATGGAAGGAGTTGGTGTGTAATGTTTGAAGGGTCCGTGTAAAGTGGTGGGTGAGTAATTATGGTGGGTCGCTATTACCGGACGGTCCGGCCCGTGACAAATGTTTACGAGTTTGTCACTCCGACATTGTAACAAGGGGATTAAATGCAGGTTTTGTTTTGCGAGGGCCTGGGGCCTGAGGCGGATTGAACCCAATACGATCGCGAGTTGCTTGAAAAACTAGTTCCTTGGAAGTGTCGATGGTTTTTGTTTGATGACGTATTATGAATACGCGTATAAACCCGTCCTACGGACTTTTTGCCAGTCTGTAAGATCTAGAAGGGTCAAGAGATTTTTCGAGGTCTCCACGGGATAGGTAAGTAAATTAGGTGGATTTGCTTATGCTTATAGAACTACAAGGCGTGCAGAGTAATTATTATATATCTGTACATACTTCCATGTAAATGCTAGGAATAACGCTGTTAGGTACATCTCTGTTAACGTCGGGTACTTAAATACAGTTGTAAATAATTTCTTCAAACATTGTGAAGTTTTAACATAAAATTGAAAAATACGTCAAAAAAATATAATAAAATTATTTAAGTACCTACCTCAAGGAAGGCTCAACCCCAAAAAAAAAAGAGAAAATGGCAGAATTAAGATGATGATGACCTTAAAGTGCCTAGGGATCAATTCCGTATGAATTCTCATACTTATTTGATCTCTATTTGTTTTTGTGCAGTACAAAAAATTATTAAAATGTCACAGGTCAAACGTCAATCCAATTAAGCCATTTTTTTTTTGTTTATATCTACGTCTATATAAGAACGAAATTTCGCTTACAATAAAGAATATAATTTTTTCGGTAGTTCAATTTTAGATTGATATTGGATTACTATTACATACTATATTATTTGATTTTACACACTACAATCGATTATTCTCTCCGGCAGTAGGTACCACCGACAGTTCACTCAATTATTACTCACTTTTGTACTCGATCGTACAAAACAAAACAAAGTTGAGCGAAGATTACGAAGTGCGCGAATCTCGGCGAGCAGTCGGGGCTCGGGAGGTAATTAAAGACGCTTGTCCCTCGGTCTCTGCACGGGGACACACAGTGTCCGTGTTCGGGTCGCTGATAGACACACAGCGTCAATGTTTGGTTCACTAAAAGACACCCAGTGTCAGTGTTCGGTTCACTGTAAGACTCACAGTGTCAGTGTTCGGTTCACTGATAGACTCACAGTGTCAGTGTTCGGTTCACTGAAAGACACACAGTGTCAGTGTTCGGTTCACTGATAGATATGCAAGTTTAGTGTTCAGTCATCAGTAAACTGATACGCAGCGTCATTGTTCACAAACAGAAACAAATGTTGTATATCCTGTGATTGAAAGAAAATTAATTGAAGTGTTAAAGAATCGAAATCAGCTCCCGCCAGCGTGCTCCCAACTGATTACAACATCGGGGCCTTCAAGAAAAGAGTTCATTGTTCCCTTTCTTATAGTTGCTGGATCCCATAAAGAGAACCGATGGCTCTAGGCCTATAAAAAATGTTCACTTTAACACCATTGATAGCCTTGACTTGATACATTACTTGCGTGTCTTAAACATGACCCAGAATCATGCTAAACGTGGCCTTTAGGTCTTGTAACCTTTGCACGCTCTCTACTCCGTAAAGTTAAAGATGTGTTTTGTGTGTGTATGTTGTACAGCAGTCCCAAACCTTATTTTTGTTGTTGTAGCACCATCCGTCCGTCTGTCGCCCTGTGACCGCGACCGTCTGTCCACTATACCTACACAACTATTATCTTGCAAGACAATTATTTGCCGCTCGGACAGTGCAATAGATCTCGCCCCAGACTGAAGGGTCGTTATTAGTTTTAGTTCCACAGTACGTTTGGTATTTAAACTGTTATAAAGGTATTGGAAACATTCGGGTGAACTGGGCTGTTGTTCCGGTAAGCCGACTAGTAGGTAGTAGCAAGAAGAATTAAATTTTACGCTATAGTAAAGACAGCAACTCGTAAAAAAACAATTGACAAGCGCCGCCATTTTGTGCAAGATTGGATGCAGAATTGTTAATTAAGTTAAAAACGCGCTTTAAACTAGTCTTTTCACATCGATTTTGTTACCCTTTAGTAATAAAAATTGAGGGTCTTTCCAATAAAGACTTGATAATGAAGTGGTTGACTGACTCCAAAAATGACAATCATTAACGCGTTCCCGCTGTTTTTCGACAACCCCCTTCTATAGCCAGTTCGGATAATTGTGTCTCCACTCAATAACGGTACAGGGTGCTCCTAAAACAAAGTGTCGTAATTAGTCAATAGGGGAGGACAGGGCAGTCGTAACAAGTTATTTGGCGCGGCCATTTCGCAGTGTTTATTATCCCCACTGTCCCCAACTAATTTATTTGGCCCTTAGCGCCCTTTGCCCTGAGATGGATCACCTAATTTAACATTAAGGTGGGCCACGGACCTTCATATTTTTACTCGTATACACGCAGAGGTGAATCTGAGTTATTCATCAGATAATTTACTTCAGACACTATCACCAAACACCCTTAGACTTGATTGAATTAGACATTTTAAATTGAAAACTTAATCATGGTTAATGTCAAAACTATTTTCAAAAACACAAATTTCATGCACTTGTCATTTATTTTCTTATAGTGTTTTAAACTTTTCCAATTTTCGCTGATAATTACTAACACTCCTGGGACTTAATAAACGGAGACTTAAATAAATGATTGATTGATGTATACAAATCACACCTTTGCTAAAATTACCTCAAAAAGTCTTACCATGTTTAACGTATCGCAATCACAAGAGTCAGAGCATCTAGCTCGAATAAGTTTTTGCTTCAAAAAGCGACTTGAACGCGAATTGGCAAATTGTATCGTCAAAAAATTATTATGACACTTCACTTAACCTACGAGACGTCTGGTGCGACTGAAAACTCATACTAAAGCCTCTAATACCTAATGTTCAAGACACGCATGTATGGTACAAAGTGTACCTTCTTTATAGAAACCAGCAACCATAAGACACTCGCTGGTCTGGTTTGTTGCCAGCCTTTAAGGAAACTATAAACTCTTTTCTTAATAATCACCGCTGACGGGTGACCCAATTCGTTTTCTTTTGATCACAGAAAACATAAAGTTTGTTCTCTCTAACCACCACGACGTGAACATTCTTCGACCAAATCAAAAACAAAATTGGCGCTAAATAACTTTCATTCTTTCGCCATAAGACACCCACACGATTCCCAAGAATTACTCACGATTTTAACCCGTCAAGCGTCCAAGCTACTACAGTAGTCCCTAAATTTTTCGGGCGGGAGGCTTAAAAAGAGAGCGAGAAGCATATATAGCGAGTTGTCGCTGACTCTTCCAAGGGAGGAAGACCTGGCCAGTGGCGTGAATGCATAATGCAGTCCCTAGGACATTTCCCGCCCGAAAAAGTTAGGGACTACTGTAGTCGCTTGGACGCTTGACGGGTTAATACGAGTTAGGATATAAACAATTTAAAAACCGCATCGATATATCGTGTCAGGGCATCGTCGCCCGCTGCGCCTCCCAGTAATTACACGGTTTGTCGCTCAATAAATCCCCGATATATTTATATCGGCCGGTGACAAAATATTCGGCTGTCGGTTATTGAGTTATTAAGGCCGATGACCTCTTGGAATGCGTTTGGGGAAACGATCGAGCGAAATCGTTTAGGTGTATGTACATATTTTATTAATGGTAAAAATAATGAAGACTTATCCCCGTATTCATAAACGCTCTGTAGGCCTCTGCTAACTTAGCAATCGTTTGTCCTTATCTGTCACTTTGACATTTACCTTTCACAGATAAGGATAAACGATTGCTAAGTTAGCAGAAGCCTATAGAGCGTTTATGAATAAGGGGGTTAGGTAGCAAATTCGGCATCATCAGACGAAATTAACCTCATGTAGATGTAAAAAAAGAAAGGTAGCAAATTAAAAAAAGTTTGTAAGTAGTACTCATAACTTATTAGAATTTAAATTTATTAAGAATTTTGATTCATTTATTAGACATTACTTCGAATCTTCACTACCTATCCTATTTTCATTACATTATGCTAAAAATATCATACGGTAAAAACATATGTCATGCCTCCAGTCTGGCATAAAATGAGTACCTACTTCTGTATAATTACAAGGCAGAAAAAATCATAAAAATAATGTACCTACAGTAAGCCGCGCATTTTTGACTACGATATTTTCGATAACGCAATAACTAACTCCCAATAATAACAGTAAACAGTATTCGACATTATTCGATTTCTTCCCCTTTCGGCTAATAATCGTAAACACGCTACTCTGTGGTCCCCGACTGATCTAATTTGCGCTATTGATGGCGATACCATGGTGCTAAAGAGTGCTGGATTATCGTTATGGTGCATATTTACTGCGGGTAACCGAGAGCTGGCACCGCCATGGGGTTTTACGTATAGACTTACGCATACGTAGGCGTAATGGAGGGGCTTATTATTTGGTCCCGTGGACAAAATGGTGTAACTGTAACCCTCACAGTTTTGTCCGTCTTCCTGTTTGTTTTCATGTCTGTATTTTAGTCTATTATAGATATTTTTGTCGAAACTCATAAGGGCTAAATATACGAATGACATTCTGAAGCTGTCGCTGTGGGAGGCGTCAAAAGATGGGTTTTAAATAGTGTCCGACCGAAGTTTCAGTTTTGGTTTCGGTTTCGGCCAATTTCGGCCAAAAAAGTGATTTCGGCCGAAGTTTCGGTTTCGGCCAGAATCCGGCCGAAGCCTTCGGTCGGGCCGAAATTACTTCGCGGCCTCTTTTAAATTGACAAGCTCTAAAAATTGCATGAATTAACCTTCCCTAACTTTCGAACTGTGGTATAAAAAATTTGGAATAACAGTGAGTATTTTCAGCAAAATGTATCCGAATTTGAACGATACGCGTTTTTTGAATAACTTATTAATTAAAAATTTTTGATTGTCCACCACTAATCCATGACAAAAAAAATACAAAATTCGAAATGTAAAAAAACCTGAACGCGCTCTACTTACAATACCTACGGATTGTATTGTTTTGTAACTCTGCCCAGAATTTAAAGAGCCACTTCCGTAACATTCGCAGAAAGAAACATCGAGACTATCGTACAGAATCTGAGCAAAACAAACGCGCGTCTATCAGGCTAATCTACGGGCTAGCGGGCGCGTAAATCGGCGCGCGCGCCGACCGACAAGGATGCGCACTCAGCGGAGATAGCTTTGCGCGCGGTGACAATACCGGACGGACGTTCGGGGAACTAAGGTGCGACAACTGCCCAATATCCTACTAATATTATAAATGCGAAAGTTCCTGAGTATGGAGCTGTCGTTAGGCCTCCAACAAGATGGAGCGACGACCTGATTAGGATGGCGGGATCGCGGTGGATGCGGAAAGCACAAGACCGGTAGAGGTGAGCCTTGGGGGAGGCCTATGTCCAGCAGATTAGATTAGATTAGATTATTTATTCATTCACGTTTCACGACAGAACGGCTGAAAGATCAGGATGAAATTTAGAACATAGATAGATTAGACCGAAATAACATAGGCTTATTTTTATCCCGGAAAATCGCTTAGTTCCCGCAGGATAGCGATAAATGAATTATTTGCAGACGAAGTCGCGGGCAACAGCTAGTATGATCATTATATGTATTTATTGAATAAGTTAAAAAAATGTGAAATTGTTAGATAAGGATCTTTAATATGAAAGAGGAAAGGGAAGAAAGATTGAATGAACTCAACCAAATAAGGGAAAACGTCAACGCCAAGTCATACAGAAAGGTCTAACAGGAATATTTTATCTAACCCAACCTAAAAAAATAACCTTCTGAAATATTTCAGAATATTTTACTTTGTGTTTGTGGTCAATAATTATGGCTGCCATCCGAATAATTACAAAATTACCATTTATTCCACCGAATGTCGATGTAAGCAATTAATTAGGTACATAAACATTCAACATTACTTTAATAAACGTTACTTAGTTTGCTCACCACAATTTACTGTACCACAAAAATAATTCCTGAATCCCAATACCAATCACACATTTGTTTCAATTGAAACTACAGCATAGATTGCTTGCGTTATTCACTACGTGGTTTTTCACCGAACAGCAGAACACGCAGTGGACGCTGTTGATTCAGAGCTGTCGCAAGGTGACAATAATGTAGGAGATAGTGGTCGCTTTATCGAATTACGATTTACAACGTTTCGGATATCAGTTGAAGCGCATGTCGCCTTCGCTTTGCCCTTTTTGCGGACGGTATTGTTTGCAAAATATTATAGAGGAATGCTGGGTTGCCATCTTTAGGTACGGGCCGTTTGGTTGGCGACACTAAAAAACAAACAGTTCAAGACATGCGAAATATTAAAAGGTGGACTTACCCTGACTACGATAAGGAATCGCTAACATACTAACTTTACATTTCTATCTCTATTTAATATAAGTCTATTCCCACTAATGCTTGGAGTTTCTTTGCGCGACAGAATCCGGAGATTCGCCGAAGAACTAGAAATACCGACATATTTAGCTCAAAAAGTATGTACGTTGAAGTGGCAATGGGCAGGCCACATCGCTCGTGGAAGACGCAGTGTTGACGGGCCTCCCACTAGGTGGACCGACGAGATCGCGAAAGTTGTGGGAAACCGGTGGATGCAGGTGGCGAGTTGTTGTTCACTATAGTGTGCTAAGGGGGAGGCCTTTGTTCAACAGTGGATGTCTTTTGGCTGATGATGACGATGATATTCCCACTAATATTATAAATGAGAATGAGAGTTCATTCCAGTTGTAAAATTTGCCATGGAGATAGTTTAAGATTCTAGGAAGGTCATGGGTAGTTTTCATCCCTTGAAAACCTTTAACAGGGGTGATAAATTAAACTAAGTTGAACAATCTCACAATTCACTTAAAACTTTATTGCCAAGAAACTAATCGGAAGGCTCGCTGAAAGGCTTTCTTTATAAGTCCATATAAAAACTGTACTTTAATAATTTAGCTCCGTACATAAAACGCCGAGTGTCGTTACCATAAATGTTTGAACATCTACCGTCCCTAGCGCCTTCTAACATCGTGCTATGAACTGGACAATCCGAAGACGTGTTCAAGACTTTTAGTAGGTACGCCAAGAAACTTGCGCTGAGGTTGTTAAAAATTGAGTATCTGGCTGGAGTAGGCTGTATACTTGGAAACAATTTAATACGATCTCCACTTTTAACGCTCAATTTTGAAACTTCTACTTCTCCAGGTAAGACCAGGGCCATCAATAGTAACGGCTCCCCAGGAGTGCCGTTCAGGGCTTCCAAATCATTCGGCCGCTAAAATATCAATAAAACAAGCCCCCGGCCCCGCCTTGGGAGTCGTTGAGATTGCTCCAGAATTACAAACGACCGCCAAATACGGCTCTGGCATTTTCATGGGACACTTCGCTTTTTAGGGTACCTGCGACCTGGCTTTCGAAGTGTTGCAATGTCCAACGTTTATACAGTCTCGTGTGTGAGTGTGTGAATGCAGCATCAGTATCACGTGAGCCGTTGAATGTTGTGTTACATACATGCATTGCCAAGCCAGTAGTCGAGAGGATGAAACCCAAATCCTACATCAGTCAGTATCTGTGTTGCTGGATTTGCCAGCCAACCTAACATCTGGGTGGTAAAAAGGGCTTACGCCCCGGGTTTTTACTTCTGGAAGGTCCTGAACTTCCTGGGCCTAAATGGACACAGAAGGGACGTTGGTGCGTTTCTTCATATTGAGGAAGGGCTCCGGGTAAAATCATGCAATGCAGCCTGTTTAAGCGGTTCCTTTACTTACTAACAAAATTAACAAAGTCACTCTCTCAGTCAGTCGGTATATGCACATGAACGATTAGATCTTTATTAGTTTTTCGCTATCTTGCGGGAGCTATGCAATTTTACGCGATAAAAAATAGCCTATATGTTAATCTAGGGTATCAGCTATCTCCGTTCCAAATTTTATCCAAATCCATTCAGTAGTTTTTACGTGAAAGAGTAACAAACATCTATCCATCCGTCCATCCATACTTACAAACTTTCGCGTTTATAATATTAGTAGGATGTATATGGTACGTAGCTTAAAACTTCAACTAAAATTATTATTACGCATACAGAACCCTTAAAGACGATCCCCTCTCACGCACGCACCGTGTTTTATATCAACGACCGACCGCGACCGCGGAAGTGCGTTGTGTGATTTACATTGAGTCGCTATTTTATAGCATGTAATGGCACCAAATGGCACCGAATGGCACCGAATGGCCCAAACGGCCGATGTGAAAAATTTAACCAACAGCTAGAGGGAGTTGTTTGATTTGAAGTGCGGTTGCTTTTAGTGGAGGCGGGAGACTGGTAAATCAGGATAATGAGGCAATTTTGAAATATAAAGGTGAAGTGCGCCTGTTAGGAATGTCACTGCAATTGTTTTTTTTTTTTTTTTTTTTTTTTTTTTATGTGAATAGGAAGGCAAACGAGCAAGTGGTGGTGGTGGTGGTGGTGTTTTTGACATTGTTAAGTATAAAGGCCATACTTTCAATGAATCCTACTATATCCTATCCTACTAATATTATAAACGCGAAAGTTGGAAGTATGGATGGGTGGATGTTTGTTACTCTTTCACGCCAGAACGGCTGGACAAATCTGGATGAAATTTGGAACACAGATAGATTATAGTCTGGAATAACACATAGGCTACTTTTTATCCCGAAAAATTGCGTAATTCCTGCGGGATAGCGATAAACGAATTCAATGCAGACGAACTTACGGGCAACAGCTAGTCATATATATATATACGACAGTGAAAACAAGATTATTCATATTGTAAACCTGTTACAGAGTAAATACAATATTTAGAAAACATTGAATAGATTTTAGTGTTGGGTATCCTGGATACCATGGGGTAGGCAGAGAAGATAAGTTAAAGAAAATTTATTGTTATTGTTATTGTTATTGTTATTGTTACTGAATTATAGGCGAGCAGCAGAGTTGCTGATGTGCCTATCTCATAGTCCAAGTTTAAGTTTAAATCAGTCCAGTATAAATATCTAAAAGTTCGCTAACACTTCACTCATTAAAAAGTCCTTGATACCATTACCATATTTATTTACCATAACCATTCCTATGGCCTATTTACCATAATGATTATTTATTTATTATTTTATCCAGCCACTTCTAAAGTATTCCGGGTTATTTGAAGACACCAGCTTCTTCTTTCCTCAAAATACTCTCCAGGACTGTCATTACTCTATGTTGACCTGCGCTAAGTGTTTATACTAGCAACATCAGTCGGCATCAGCCAGTATTTTCACGAATAAAGCGCCCTCTCGCTCATACCACTTAAGCATGAGCAGGAGGCAATCATCGTCAACTCACTACGTGAGTCCCCGCACTAGGAGGCTATTTATTGGAGGTAATTAAAAAGAAAACAGACGCCGTCCGCGACGTGCCGTGAACACTAACGGATAAGGGATGTAATTGGCCTGTCGATTGGTAGTATCGATGTCGATAATTTTTAGTATTGTCTAAATCTATTATACTTTAAGTAGATTTATACGTTATTATAACGAACATAGCTCTTTGTTTTTTTTTTCTTCTTTAGTCTTGAATCTGTTGTCAACTTAACTTCTATCTGCTTATGTTTTGGTACCTAATAAATGTTTTTTATTTTATTTTTTATTTATTTATTATGTTTCACTTCCACTTTGCTTTGAAATTGGTTCAAATATTTATCTACCAAATATTCGCTATTAAAACACGGAGTCGCGTTTCCAAACGTCTTTGCATCCTAAAGTGACACTTCAACACATCAATTTACCTACAAGAAATTCAGTTAGCTTCCGTTGTATATATTTTGTACTAATCTGATCTAAATAATGTATTGTGACTGTTGAGATGACGCACTTTGGTAGTAATAGTTGTAGAATCATCGATGTTCTGTGCTAACTAAATTTTTACCAAACGGCAATTTAACAGCGGACAATCAAAAGAACCGGCCTACTGTAAGGGATAAAGACATGATTTATGTATGTATGTATGTATGTATACCTGGTTATATGTACCTACTTTACATTATTTTCTGGTTTCTATTATCGATACTTTTTCTAGTAGCCCATCCCTACTTATCACATGTCGGGCGAGCGAAAGGACTTTTATCAGCGAACGATACGGAACTCCCGGAATCGGGATATTTATTGCCACCCTAGCGCGGGCTTTGCGCGGTTTTACTTTATCTAAGAACTTTGAGCGGAAAGTTTTTGAGCGGTACTTTTTGACTTTGCTTTGTAAAGGGTTAAGTCCGGGTGTACAGGGTTTACAAGTTTGGGAATGTTTGACGATAGCTTCCGTGTCAGATAGGTATGGTTCTAAGTTTGTGGATACGATAATAGTTATAATATCGAATGTACGGCCGGTTTCAGTAGATGAACACTTTGGTACAACCTTGACATTCAATACTGTGACATTTTGAACTTAACGACATGATTGCTAGTAACAGATAGAAAAATTTGAAGGCTTACCCACCTGCTACGGGTGGTGTAGGGGAATAGCACGCGTCAAGGAACGACGAGAGTCCGGGTTCGATTCCCGGCCATAGCTTTACTTTTCAGATTTTTCTGTGTTCAGTTTCAGTGTCGCTTAGAAATTTAACATAAAGGTGTAAATTAAAAACATAATTTGTATTTACCTTAATGGCTAAGGCTTTGTCTCGAGCGATACCTACTCGATATGATGTTTAAAATCCATAATCGATGTCCACCTCAAGAATTTAAGCGACATTGTAAATTTCTCGGAAGTTGACCAGCCGCGGGTGCTTTATTCGACACGTTCTAAGTGATATACAAGTTACATTTAAATCTTCTACTTATTATTATTTGTGGCGTATCAAGTCGTTATAGCGACGACAACTTCGCCAATGTCAAAGTAATAAAAATATAATTCAAAAATCTTGTCACAAAATGTCGGCAACCTTGTACGGTGGTACGGTCAAAAGACCCCCTCCCCCTGTCGGGCTCTTAGCCAGCGGTCAATGATATCCCTCAGAAACTGCCAGGAAATCATTAGCCGATGCCCAGGGTGCACCGGACCAAGGAGTGCTCTTCCCCCCGGACGAATCCAAAAACGAACCGTTTATCAACCGAGTAATGTTTTAAATGTTATCCTTTTTTTAGTACAGCACAATGATTTAGACCTAATGAGATTCCGTGAATTGACTCTTTCTACTCTCATCCTTTACCGTTTCACAGAAAGGACAGACGAATGATTGTAATTGTGAGTACGTTTGACACGTATGTATTTTATTATTAGGTATGTATTGTATGTAACTTAAATCACGTCTATATCCCTTACGAGGTTTGCCTCAAGTGCTTCTCGAGCCTGCTGCGACGGGAACGCCCTCTACAACAACACCTCGCAGAGTTCCCGGCTAAGCCATCTCACAGCCATCACTTTGATGGCATCGAATACTCGCCCTGGTCCCATATTTCATATCGCTCATTATACTTTATGTGACACCCCATTCTCCGGGGCCGGCCTGACAAAGGAGTTATTTGGTTTCTAAGAAGAATCTTGTCGCGTATTCAGAAATCATTTGCATGCCTTACTTTGTTGGTTGTTTATTATATGATGACACATTGTTTGGAAATTTGCATATATAATTATGTTTTAAGATTATCGGGGTGAGTCACGATTATGGGTATTTTAGTGATATGATCAAAATGGCTTTTGAATCTTCTAGTGAACTGTTAAACAGGAAATAAACATTGCGATCGAATTTAAACATACTACACTAGTTAAAAAGCGAAAAAATAACTCACTCAAAAAATCTTTACATATTTAAGTAGGTACTACGCACTATAAGTATCCTATATGCCGTGCTCACTACGTAACAGGGGGATGTCAATTATTTTAAGAAAAATTAACAAATAAAAGTAACTTGAAAAGCTATACACTAACTTTTTTAAAAACTAGAAAAGGCGAAAGTAACTTAAATCCGGAGATTTATAAAAAGTTATGGACAACTTATTGACAGTTTGAATTTGGTGCCAATCCACATTATTATGTAAAAACAATATCAATCTGCAGATTTCAATTATTTTCACTTTTTAGTTTATTTCAAATAAAGTTGTTGTTAACTCACGTATAAAAGTCGAGAGATGCTCGACATGAGTGAACCTCACAGTAGTTTTTTGTCTGTTGTTGTTCTTTGTTGCGTATAAAAAAGTTTACTTAAACGTCACGACACGACCACGACACGTTAACGACACGCGACGAGATCGCGCCATCGGCGGCGGCGCGACAAAGAGCGCAGCCATTAACCGGTGCGACACGACTATAAAGCAGGCGCTCCGTGGGACTGCGCAAGCGCCGCTGGCCACGGAAGATACTCTACTATCCCTACTTATAATAATATTATAAAATGTGAAAGCAACTATCTATCTCTATCCATCTGTTTATCTTTTCACGGTAAAACCGCTTTAACACGTTCACTGCGGGTTGAGGTAAAACCGCCTCAAGCTCAACATTACGTCGGTGCGGGGCTAAAAGTTGTGATATCTCTCTCGTGCGGGAGCTGTTGCCGCTTACTTACAAGGCGTATGATAAAGACAAATATACATTTCTTTATGTTTCTCAAACGCTGACTCTTTTATACAGAAAAAAGGTTAGAGGTCTAAATAAGCCTCGAACGCACTGGGCATATATTTTTTTCACACAGTGCGGGTTGAGGTTTATTTAGCCTCAAGGAATTTGACCTCAAGGCCGCACAGAGCGGGGGGCGGGCGACGCGGGAGTCGACAGCTTGACGTCAGTGCGGTGCTAGTTATCGACGCTGAACCACGCGTGTTTTACATAATTATTTCAGTGTATCCTTCTATTATTATTTTTTTATCATACATATAAGTATCTGCACTGTATAATGTTATAAATGAATGGGTTTTATTTAACATAAACCAAAATTTATTTTCTTCCTGATAGAGCATTTATACAAACCTACCTCTAAACTAAACAAAGCTTGTACTATTGCTACTAAGCGGCAATTAACAAATGTATGTATAGATAAATAAATACTTATATAGATAAGCAACCATGACCCAGGAACAAATATTTGTTATAACACACAATTAAACGCCTTTAAAGATGTTCGAAAAGATGATCATTCTTTTATCGATAATTTACCTATAAGTGCCATTCCCTGCTCTAGTCTCAGATAAAATTTAGTGCGATTTGAGGTCTAAAAGATCTCAAAAATTCTTTAGGTATTTTTTCTTAAGCCAGAGGTCAGAACCAAGGGCGAAGCTAAGTGTATTTAAAATATTTACTAAGCAATGACTACAACACAAAAAAAACCCTGGTCCTATTCTTGGCAAAGTTATGAAGGATCTAAGTAACTACTGAAATTTGAGAGCGATTCGGCCTCACCCGCACTGTAAAAGAGTTCCAGATTGGGCTGATTCGATCTCAACCGCACCAGCCAAAAGTCTTTCAAGTTGAGCCCCGCAGCGAACGTGTTAACGACCGTGATGAAATTTACCAAGACAGTATTAAAAAGGTCTTCGGGTCTGTCTAGCTGTCTCGCTCACTCTTATGGATCTGATACTGGAATCGGCCGATAGGAGCTAGGAGCTCACGGGCTATAGGTACTCTAACCCCCATATTCATAAACGCTCTGTAAGCTTCTGCTATCTTAGCAATCGTTTGTCCTTATCTGTGAAAGGTAAATGTCAAAGGGACAGATAAGGACAAACGATTGCTAAGTTAACAGAAGAGCGTTTATGAATAAGGGGGTAAAACATTAAGAGAATGAGTGTGATTTTTTTCATAAAATGTAAAATAGGCTGCTTTTATAACCTGATTCGCAGTCGTAATTTCGCAGGTGAAATCGCGGGCAACAGCTAGCAATTACATGTAATAGAACAGTAGAGAAAAATGTAGGTTTGAGAAAAAAATACTAGGTGCTTGTTTGATACAGTCTTAGAAGTTACTAAACGGATTTTCATGGCATTGTTACAGGTAGATTAAACTCAGCCTGGAGGAAGCGGCTTTATTGCATCAAAATGCGGTTGGAAAGAAATATATATGTAGTTTGAAAACGACTTAAAATTCATTTTGAAGCAATGGCAATATATACAAGTAAAGCTTATCTACGATTTTCAATGTTTTGATTTAGGGGACCGATTTCGAAAATGATGAAAAATTATGTATTTAAAATACGGATGGAAAGAAAAAAAGTTAGTTCGAGTAGTACCTACTTATAACGTTCTCTATGTATCTTATTTTCGTATTGTTTATCATGCACGGTGTTCAATAAAGAGTTTATTATATTGTAACTTAATGCCTAGTTTAAAAAATGGGAGCTCGAGTAGAGTACTCATCCATACAAACCGGGGGAACCGCAATAATCTCCACCATACACGCATTACAGGCGATCACTCCGCGTTACATTACGCGCCGTGTTGCGCCGACGCAGCGGCCGGTGCATAAATCCGGTACATAACGTATCAATTGTCTTTATGGCCAATATTTTTATTATTTATCGCGCGTATCAAGATCGTATCGGTGCGAAGTGTGAAATTTTGTGGTAATAGATCTTTTGAAGACAGGCGCGCGCCGACGGGGGGCATTAGTCCCCCAAAATAAATATCATGAGACAATTTACACCAATTGACTTCATCCCAAACTAAGCAAAGCATCGACTATGGGTACTAGACAGCCGTGATTCTACTGCAATATGTCACTGTAGTCTTTCCAATCATTTATTTTCTCGATGACAGCTCCAGTAGAATGTAACTGCGCTTTTTACGCAAAAATTAACTTTTAAATGCGGGGTATAAAAAATATGACGACTGCCTAATTTTGTTCCTTGATCCCATATAATATGCATCTAAGACAAATTGAGTCCAGATATGCAGTAATATCTTTTTAAAGTACGATAAACAATAAACGTTTTAATAAAGTTACATTCTATGGGAATGCAAATAGTGATGTTATGATTGAAATATCGATATTGTATCGGTATTGTATATATTGAACTAGATGTGTTCCTGCGACTTTGTACACGTTGTAATTTTTTACCCGGATAAAAAATAGCCTATGTTACTCAGGAATAATGTCGTAGCATTTTAATGGTGAAATATTTTTTGTTTTTCCAGTAGTTTTTACTTTATCTTTATTCATTACAAACATACTGTCATTCGGCCATTTCGCACGCTTAGTAATAAATTAGCATTCAAGTCGGTTGTTTTATTGGCTCCATAGCTGAATACTTCTCAACTACTCGTATATATAATAAAATTGGATCGATATCGTATCTACTGATCACTTATTAGGTCACAACACCATAACTATCAAACTACATCTGTCATCGAGAAAATAAATGGTTGGAAAGACTATAAGTCGCTCAATACGGGTCTAAGGGTACGTCACATTGCTGATTCTCATTCATCTCTCATAGG
Organism: Pandemis corylana; assembly: GCA_949127965.1. NCBI lineage: Eukaryota > Metazoa > Arthropoda > Insecta > Lepidoptera > Tortricidae > Pandemis > Pandemis corylana. The sequence goes on along the minus strand of OX421866.1, from coordinate 4,515,678 downwards.
GTTGATCGTGAGAGAACACTCTATCTATGCAATAACAACGGGCTTTTCATTCACATTTGTGTAGAAAATGACCCCATAATTTTTGCTTTTCATTATAATTTTAGCACACATATTGTACAACAAAACAGTTTATTTTTTACAGACGATTTCTGTACTACGTTAAGGATATTTGAGAAAACTACTAGGGGTATTGGAAATGTTGACAAACCATTTAAATACATATATAAATACATGAATCACGTCTTTGTCCCTTACGGGGTAGACAGAGCCAGAGCCTAAGGTAACAAGACCACGTTTAGCATGATTGCGGGCGCATATAGGTGGTAAGGGAAATCAAAATAGTGATGGGTTGTTAGCCGCATCGCCTATGACATGATTCCTAAGACTACAATAACAATGCTTTAGTGATTTAAACTGTGTTGTTAGAATGGTTAAGGTTGAGAGCTCCTAGTAGGTACTTTAAGGTACCTGTATTAAGAGACCTCGCTCTTCCAAAACACATTAATTAACTGAAGTTAACTTATTCTAAAACTATACTATATTAGGTTCACTTATTGAATTTTTAAGTCATCTCCAGCATATGTCCACTGCTGGGCAAATCATCTCAGAACGATAGGATAAGCTGTGGTTCCTACGGGACCCTGTGCAGACCAGTTGTTCTACTGAAGGACTACGCGCAATTTTATTGTGCATGTTTCCCCACAATCCTTTACAAGGCCATAAATGAAGCCACTAGAATGCCACGGCTTTTTAAATGGTGCGTACTGAAGTTATTGTCCAAGTACAAAAACTTTATTTGGATGGGAAAAAAGAAAAAGGCGCTTATCCACTAGAGGCAGCCGGTCGACCCGAGGCTGCATCTAGTGGATAAGCACCTTTATAAGTTTGACGTCCTAAATATGTGTCTGTAGCGTAGTGGCTCTCAAATGCACGGACGGGTCTGTTTTAATCTAAAAATAACTTGACAGAAAATGTGTATCATCAAAATTGGTGTCGGTCTAGTTTACGACCTTTTAAAAATTACAAATGAGTCCTCTTGGAAACAGTACTAAATTCTGCAACTGTTACTAAATACCTACGCATCTACGTATCTCAACCCGAAGTCGAAGGTCGTGAACTATTCAAATGGGTCTGTATCATGTCAAAACTTCGTCCCTATCCAAACATTATCCACATCCACCACCAAACCAAAACGTCGTACGTTTGTCAAACCAGCGAAGCACTTACGCCCTTTTACAATCACATCGCATTAATAGCCACGACAAACCTTGTAAATATTAATAGAGGAGAGGCTCTCAAATCGGACTCATTAATGCTTTCAAACTTGAAACCCAATTGGGTATATTTTAAAGTCTAATTTTCGTATGTAGTTCGAAGTGGATATAGGTCTTTATTACAGTGTGTCCGTGATAGTGGTCGACGTTTAATGAATAAGCGATGGGACGTTTCGGTATTACGGTATAACGGTGGAAATTATCAATTTGCAGGACCCTTGACACGGGAATTTAAAGTCAGGGCTGTCGCTCGGTTAATTAAATACCGGCCTTGAGTGATGGTTGGGAACCCCTGGATATTGAGAAACGGAAACTGCTGTTGTTGTCATGTGTAAACTGACTTTATTGAATAGTGTTTCTTAAAATTAGTCGTGTTACCTGTGATGGGTTGCTAGCATCGCCTATTGGCAGAGTGCAAAGCGGGTGGAGGGGGTAGCCTAAACGATCACAGCGCTCGCTATAGCTAAAATTGTCATTTTTGTCGCTGACTTGAGCTGTCAAATCCATATTGCAGTAAACATTTTCTAATCGTTTTTGAGATAAAAATATGGTCCTGGTAAGATGTGTTGTTGTGAATTGTAATAACACCAAGAAGAATAGCGACTGTAAATTTTACCAATTTCCAAGACCATGGTAGAAACGAGACCAAAGAAATAAGTGGATATTTGCCGTAAGAAAAAAAAAGTAAGTTACCTAACCTCTAAAATTTTCACCGAAAACAACAATTTTAATATTATTGGCAATAATGTTACTGACTACCATTGTCCAAAAATGTGTAATATAGTAAAATAACACAAGATTTCATTAATATTTTTCACAATATTTACTTACTTCTTGTTTGACAGCGGTGACAATATTGTCCATAATGGCCGCCTTTCACGTGGCGCGTCACAAAACCTTAAGGTCACGTTTAGCATGATTAAGGGCGTATATGTGGATAGGAAAATCAAAATAGTGATGGGTTTCTAGCCGCATCGCCTATAATGAAATGAAAGAAATGAAATGAAATGATTTTATTCCAGACTTGCATCCATATATAGAATTTACAAAATAAAATATTAAGTGAAAAATTAAATTAAATGTCTTAAAATCAATAAATAAATTAGGTCAAGTTAAATCAAATTAAATTAAATTAAATTAAATCAAATTAAATTAAATCAAATCAAAATTTAAACTATAACATGATTCCTAAGACTTTCACCCATTCCCTCGGTGGGCTTTTACCATCTGCACGGGAAGAGAAGTAACTGGTAAACTCTAGGTATATTTTTTTCTTTACTCCCAGACCAGCATATAAGAACTATTAGTTATGGAAAATACCCAAACTAAACATTTTTTTCCAACTATTCACAGCGACAACCCTAACGCCACCCCTTCCCTCACATAAAGTACATCGTAAAAGCAATTCGGCAAATTGTTATCGGCATGTAAATGTTGTCATGATGTCAGGACACTTGATAATAATGCGGGCCCGCGCCTGTTACAGGCGGGTAAGCGTCTACGTGGCCTTTGAGACTATACCTACTACTAGTGGACCGATGAATATGTTGGCGATATTGGCCCGTCTGTGCCCGTTAGATTGTTGCGTTATGAAATAACACACATTACTATAAAGAGCTACTTCCATGCTGGTCTGGGAGCAAAAAAAACATAGAATATACCAGTTGCTTCTCTACCCGCGCAGATGGTAAAAGCCCATCGAGGGAAGCGAAAATCATAGGAATCATGTTATAGGCGATGAGGCTAGCAACCCATCACTATTTTGATTTCATTTTTCACCTATACGCCCACAATCTTGCTAAATGTGGCCTGTAGGTGTGTTACTTTAGGCTCTGTCTACCCCGTCAAGGGATAAAGACGTGATTTGTGTGTATGTACTATAAAGAGGTAAAGTTTGCGAGTTTGTGAGGTTGTAGGGGGTAATCTCTGAACTACTGAACCGATTTTTGAGTGTCACGGGCTTTTAATTCTGCGTGGACGAAGTTGCGGGCAACAGTTAGTAGTATATACACTGAAGAACAAGAATAACGGGTCACTTCTCATACAAAGTTCTATGGAAAGCAACCCGTTTTTTTTGCTCGTGACTATATATAGTGGAGTGTAGACTATGGACTGGGCACAGAAGTGTGAGAATGCAGTTCGCAAAATCAACCTGGCGGGATCTCCCTTAATAAACTATTATTAATTGTTTAAATAATACCTGTTTTTTGGAATTTGGAAGATATTTCTTCAAAGATATTTCGAAGAGGCTAATAGACGCTACGGGTGACCGCAGAGCTGGCAGCTTCCTTGGACAGCGTATTAGTATAGCTATCCAAAGGGGGAATGCTGCCAGCGTCTGTGGTACTATGCCACGGGGGCCCCTCCTTTATTAATTATTTTATTTTAAGATTAGTTTTAGTTCAGTTTTTAATTGAATCGTTAGTTTAATATGTTTTGAAATGAAAAATATATTTTTAATATTGATTAAAAAAAAACGAATTGAATGAGTTCAGCTCTGAAGGTGCAAATTTCAATGTAAATTGTTTAGCAAAACTTTTACTATCTTTTATACACGTAGGTACTTAGATGTATATAATTATATTGTAACCATGGATGCATGTAATGTATTCCTTACTCCTTTTAAACTAATACAAGTGCCTATAGTATACTCTTCATGGGTTAGAGACTTAATTAAGTGCTAAAGGGCTCGTCTGGGAGCTGTTATGTCGTTTGAAAACTAATATAACTCCATAACTCCGCGTTCCCCAACTTTGGTGATGTTCAGGGACTATTTACTAGGAGATGTAATTATTCAATTTTAGAATTATTTATACTGAGCTAATTGAATCCACTTCCTGTCTTTAGTCCCTTTCTTTTCTCTTTTGCTTATGATCAAATCCTTTTCTGTTATATGGTCTTCTTAAATATGTATAATTATTATTAATTTTTTTTTTTTTATTTTTTTTACGTTATTATTATCTTAAGTATTATACAATAATGTTATGTGTGTAGGTTTGTGTGTATGTATGTACTCCCGCTATTAAACTAAAATAACAGACTTGGTTTAACATTACATTATAAAACTTTTTTGTAATCACTATGAGAACTGCGTTGTGAGTCTTGCATCTTTTTACAATACATAGTTAGATACAATGTTTTTGATAGAATGTTATTATTTCAATTATAACTGTGATTTTTTATTTTTTATGTAACTACTTTCTAATATTTAATATATCTAGGATGTTAAATCTATTTCTCCTTATTTACGTAGCAATCTTGTATATTGGCACATCCTATATTTGTGTGGCAAATTTGGAAGCCTTTAGCGCAACTTCGGTGGAAACTGGAGCGATACAAATTTCAATTCTCGGCTCGCCTCGTCTCGCCTCGCCTGTGGAAAAGCACCTTTACACCAGAACCTCGAGCGGTTATTTAGCGAACGCTGTATCATTTATTAACGGGACATCCTTTATCCGGTTACCACAAACAAGGCCCCAATTAGTATAGAGTCTGCGCCTCAAGACTGGTTGCAGCCTGGGGCATCTGTCAACCCTTCCGTAGGGTGGCTAGGGTGACTCAGAAAGATAGCGTATTGTCGATGACGCTGAATATGTTTGAAACTGTTTCTCCCAGCATTTTCCACTCAGAATGTGAAGACTTGTGTTGTTCTCACATCGCGGAATGATTTATTTCACCTTTGACAGTAATAAGTAGCTTAGACACTTCTTGAAATTCTTACAAGGCGTGTGATAATGGTCGCTTTAATTTGGAGAAACTCATTTTTTTCCCCTATTTTGTTCGATCCTAATTAGGTATGCAACTCTACGGTGGCTATTAGCAAGCCTGGCTGACGAGCTCTGCATCCATGGCCAAAAATAAATTAAAAAAAAACATTAGCATGCGAGTCCAACACGTATATTGGCCAGTTTCTTTGTCCCGTCACAGTTATTCCATGGCTGTATGGACCTTGATTCCTTTTCCTTTGTCTACCCTGCGGAAGATTGAAGAAATCCAAAAAAATACAATTGGATTTTTTTATTCTTCCATTTTAAAATGAAACGTACCGATATTCAAGCACGCAAGTCAACAAATCCTAGGTCCAATCTAATCCTTGCCTCTTGGTTACCCTGTTACGCATAAATAATTCCGCGGTCCGTCAGTCCCGTGTGGATCCATACATTACCGATTCAGGGGATAGTCCGCGTACTATTTACACGCAAAAATGTCTGGGGATTCTGTATTTGTATACTTTGATTGGAGGGATAGTTGCGTCTATTGCAATGTGGCTCGATACTCAGGGTTACCCTTAATCTATATCTTAATAAGCTAATTTAAATCCCTGTGTAATATTAAATAGTTCACTGAGAAAGCGTGTTTATTTGGTCGATCGTTTTTCAACGGCGCAACTCATTGCCAATACACAATATACGGACAGCAAGAGTTTTATCCTAGGTAAATGTAAAGTACCTACGTATATTTTGTTCCGACGTTTGATTTGTATAAATCTGTGCTCAAAATATTTTACTGCACGATTCAAACCAGTTTCAAACCTCAGTTCGCTTAACCTTGATAATCTACCCAATAAGCCAAGATGACTGCAACCAGGACATCAATCACATCGCAGAAAACTGTGTCAGCCCGCAATAATTTAAAGCTACAATAATTATTTCAAGGCCTCAACCCTCGACAGATTTAATTACCGGACGATTTATCGGCCGCATTAATCCGCCACTTCTGCCTCGACGTTTAAAAAACAAAAAAACACGAAAATCTATCCCCTTGATTACAAGCTGTCACGTTGCAGGATTTTTTCTAAGCCTGAGTCTAATTAGTTGGCGGTGTGCGCGTGTCCCGGAACATCCATTTTCTTAAACGCCCACTGTAATTGCCCCCACCTCGAAATGTTGCCAGCCACAAAATTTATTGCTTAATTACCTCAAGAAAACGCGTCGCCGCTCATCCCGGCAGATGTTTTTTATTCCCGCCCAAAAACAAAACGGTTTAAGAATGACATTAATTAATTCTTAATGAAATTCATCTTCACCCTCCCGTGTTTTAATTTAAACGGTCGATTTATTACTCGTACAATTTGTCGCGAACACTCCCTCCGAATAATTAATACAAAACCGTTCTTAATTACATTTATTACCGACAACTTACGCGGATAGTCGTAAAATCTGCATCGCATTTACATACTTTATCTTAACATTGATTGTAGACTTTATAGAATAAATACAAAATCCAATAGGTTAAAATGACAAGTAAACATTAACTATAACCGTTAGAAGAATTAAAGAAGTTTGCGGAAGGGCTTGCTGTTTTCTCAGTATTTTCTTTGGTAAGGATCTTCTACAGCGCCTTGGAATAACGGTTCATCATACCTTAGGTACGAATCGTCCGGCCTCACCACATCCTGGTATCCTTTATGAGACACCGGCTCATTATAGTTTACCACCACCCCATCGTGGTACTGGTGACTGTTGATCAGATTCCGATTCGCATTCCTGTTAAATTCAGCTGCCTTCTTATACTTATCTTCTTTCTCTGGAAGAATAGGAGTAGGTGTTACCTTTTCCTCGACCTTTTTGTCTTTGGTCGCCGTGCCAGCGCCTGCTAGGTCTCTGTAGTTCCTCTCTTCTTTCCTCAATGGTGCATAGGGATACTTGTTCCGGAATCTGTAGTCGTATCTGCCAGTTCTCGCGTAGTAGTCATCATCGAAGCGCCTGTAAGGATCCGCGGAGTATCTGTATCTCAGGTCGACACTTGGAGGAGTTCTGACCACTTCGGGTAAATGCGTGTAGTAGATTATGCGTTTAGGTTTTCTTGGTACGTAGTTGTCGTGAATTTCATCATAGCGGTCGACTTTGGGCGCGTATCCTGGGAATCCTTGGATGTATCGCCTTCGGTCATAGTTGTCGTAGTACGGATCGCGTCGATACATTTCGTCAGCAGGATAATACCGGTCCACGTAATATGGTCGTCTTGATTCTTCTGGATAGTATACTGCCTGTCGTGGATAGACAGGCTTGTATAACTTGGAGCGATCATCCTCGCCAGGTCGGACGAAGTCGGTTCGTATATCACGAACATTGTCGGTCCTTGTCACCCTCTGAATCGATTCCTTATCGTTTCTCGACTCAGAAGCTTCCAGTGGCTTGTTTTGAGTGACGAAGTTGACTCTAGGCATCCGAGAGTTTATAAGTTCACCAGATGGTTGTGGTGGAGTAAGTATATCATCTCTAGAGTTATCTTCATGACCTGGATAAGGCAATTTGATCCAGTTTTCGTTGGACGCTCTAGCACCTCTACCGGTTGGTTTATCCGTCACTCTTTCAGTGGTTTGAAAAAGTGGTAAGACCTCTTTCACTTCTTTGTTGGTGATGGATATCTTCGTAGTGGGATCCTCGGGAGGCCCTGGCATCCAGGGTGCTGCTTGGTTTTCTGTGCGGATATTGTAGAATTTCTCCTCTTCGATTACCCCCCGACGGCCTCTGGTAATGTCAGTTTCCACGTTGACCTGGAAAACCACAAATTTCAGTGACAGGGTTTTTCAGACTGCAGAATTTTGATGATAACGATTTACTAGACAAGTATACAGTGTCATCGTTGCGGATTTCTGTAGTTTTATTGGTCTAAGCAGACTAATAACACAAAAAATGCGTTGTTAAGCAAATATCATTTAAATTACCTCGGAATGAGTTTCGTAGCCATGCTGCACTTCTTCAGAGCACGCGTTTTGTACGAGAACCACGCAGCAGAGCAAAAACAGCTTGAAATTTATCATTATGATGTCGTTCTGAAATCAAATTCATCAATTAATTGTCAGTTGGGTACCAAATACGAAATATATGTACAAATCATCAGTCCCTTGCTAAGTAAGAAAGTGTAGTGTGATGTAGTACATAAGTAACCGCTTTTTCATAATGTAAAACAGGGTGAAATTTGGAAAGCATACATATATTATGTAAAATGCATGACAATGCTAGTATAATCCACGCAAAGTACAGTCAGGAAAAAAATTGTACTAGAACTGATTAAAATTATAAGTCGATGATAATTAAATAAAATTGGAAAGGCTTTTGACGGTAGAGTCCATTATTCCTGCCTAGAATAGACATTTACCTCTCACATACACACACACACATTGAAAATGCAAATTTATCTACTTTAGCAGTTGACACTTTAGTCCATCTTGTGCTCTTCATTTTTGGGAGTGAGATACGGAATCAATCCTTTATCCAGAATGCTAGATTCCCTCCTCGCTCCCCCCCCCCCCCCTGCTTTAACGTACACATGCAGTGGTACAGCGGTTTCATTCAAACTGCTTATTCACTACGGTTGTACATTTTCCGGACAGACATTTGGTGTGAACGTCCTTTCATTTTTGGTCACCTTAATGGTATCAGCTCGCTTTACAAGCCACTGTATTATGTGATTGATCTTAACGCTTTGATAACCAGTAAATAACGATGTTTGACAACGGCCATTGTGCCGTGCGGTGCCGGAAGTGATGAAACCGCCGGAAACTGCGCCGGACCGTGAATTTTATCTAGTCAACACAAGTAAATACGGCCTCGTAAATTCGGCTACGAACTCTCTGGCCTACTGAAAATAATGAGTGTTTATAATGAAAATGTTACCTTAGGCTCTGTCTAAAGTAAAGACGTGATTTATGTATGCATGTATAATGGAAAATATATCAGGTAGCGATGCAGTTGATGAATGTTTACCAAGCACTAATGTGCAAATTTTTCCATGCTGGTCTGAGAGCAAAGAAAAAACATAGAATGTACAGTGTAGCCCGCGCAGATGGTAGAAGGCCATCGAGGGAATAAACGAAAATCGTAGGTTTTATAAGCGATGCGGCTAGCAATTAATCACTATTTTGATTTCCCTTTCCATCTGTATGCCCACAACCATGCTAGACGTGGCCTTTAGGTCTTGTTACCTTAGGCTCGGTCTACCCCGTAAGGGAAAAAGACGTGACTTATGTAGTATGTGTACGTATTTCAGTGGTTTGTCAACTTTTCCAATACCCCTAGTAGTTTTCTCTAATATCCTTAACGTAGGTACAGAAATTGTCTGTAAAAAATAAAAACGTGATTTATGTACCTATGTGGTTCCCCCGATGGTGATCTTTTGACGCCGCTTTCTTTGGATCGACCAATGTATGAAGTCATTTTGTCAACTACATCTAAAAATACCTTAAAAATCATTTACAGGGATCTTCAGTTTACTTTCATGCTGGTCTGGGAGCAAAGAAAAATCATAGAATGCACCAGTTGCTTCTCTTCCCGCGCAGACGGTAAAAGCTCATCAAGGGAATGAGCGAAAATCATAGGAATCATGTTTTAGGCGATGCGGCTAGCAACCCATCACTATGTTGATTCCACGTTCCATCTATACGCCCACATTGGCTTGCTAAACGTGACCTGGTCTTGTTACCTTAGGCTCTGTCTACCCCGTAAGGGATAAAGACGTGATTTGTGTGCGTGTGTGTGTTCAGTTTAATCTGCAGTGTATTCACGCGGACAGCATTTAAACCGCTGCATTTGACCGTTATTTGTGTTATTGATCGAGATCTTCTGACTACTTCGCGTTTCCGTAGACGCGGACTCGCTAACGCTTGGCTTTATCATCACAATCCCTTTGCCTCCCAGCGACCTAATGAATAAATTAGGTATCTATAGCTACCATAGAGTCAATACACTGACTATTTGCATTTGATTGCATTCTACACGGGTTTGAATAGGCCTCGTTTCGGATGTCTAACGGGACCCATTGATCAGTATTGTCGGAATTATATGGAGCAGAACCGACTGTCGCTGTTTCACACCTGTGGTGCAATTTGTGGAATAAATACTAAATGGACTTTTATCCATTAATTTTGATGCATACGGAAGATGGATCATCGTCATCTCCAACCTATATATGTCCCACTGCTGGGCACAGGATGAGAGGGGTTGGGCTATAGTTCCCACGCAGGCCCAGTGCGGATCGGGAACTTTACACACACCATTTAATTGCTTGGCAGACGTGTGCAGCTTTCCTCATGATGTTCCTTTACCGAAAAGCTCAAGGTAAATTTGAAATGTAATTTCGCACATAAATTCCAAAAACTCAGGGGTTTCGAACCCACGAGCCTCTGCTTGAGAGAAACGTCTAAGTAGGCATGTAAGGCTACCACACTGTTTGGGTTGTAGTTCCCACGCGAACCCAATGCGGTTTGGGAACTCCACGCTCACCATTGCACTACTTCCTAGATGTGTAGTTTTCGCCATGTCTTCAAATTTAATATTTCGCTGCAGTATATCAAATCTGTATTTGGCGACATTTAAGTATAAAGATACTTAAATAGCAAAGGCTGAAGGCTATAGTACCTTTTAAAATAATTTTCACCAGCATTGCGTGTGGAGAGGATAAAAATGCACCAAATGGCAAACTCGAGTAATTTTATACATCATTCAAGCCAATTGATGTAATTATTTGATACGCATAATCATGAAACTGAAATATATGCCTCAATTTTCCTAATTTGCTATTGTACGCAATCATTTTTAACCCACTGAAATTACATGGAATCAGGACCTACATTTGGCACCAGAAACTAAATTATTTTTTCTCAACTGTAACACAAAGATTAACTATCTAACTAGACGACAGACATCGTTAGTGTTAAAAGATTCAGAGTGAACCTTACGATTAGGGCATTATTATTTACATTATTTATTAAGGTACAGATATAGAAACTTTTTTTTATGGTGTGGAAAATGCGGGGGTATGTGGGGCTCTCCCGTGACGGCAGGCATACCCACTAAAAACCACACGGATTCCTCGGTCGTATGTGAGGCGTTACGGGAGCACTCGGTGTCACCGCGACGCCCCACGACCACCCCGGGATGGGGTTCCCTCTTCGCGGCACCTGTGCAATGCAGGTTTGGAAGAAAGATATAGAAACCTGTGTAGAGATGTCTCTATAGGCAGATCTTAAGTCCGTTGACCGAAATTGAGGGAAAAGAGTTGGAAGTTGTATTTATGCCTCCTCGTTATGAATCTTTGACCATCCGCTCATATCTTGTTTCTGCTATGTACTTAGACGTCAAAGGGTATACGATGCGTATAATCACGTCTTGTGGTAATCGAAGATGTGGTCTGAAATGATGTAGCACGTGTGCCCACGCCTTAACAAACAAATTGTAGCGTTCGGGAAACACGGTCACGAAATTCCACTCATCCGCACATCAGATGTTAAAGGAAGCAAACAAATTTACGAACTTGTTATAGGAAAACATGCTTTTAATGTGCCTGGCAAAGGCAAAGTTTAAATTGATAGATAAGGACAAACGAAATCAAAATTAACTTAGCTTACTTAACAAGCGATTGCGAGTAAAGGTGTAAAAAATAGGACATGAATTTGGGCGATGAAAAACTTGAACAAAGGGACGAAAAGTTGTGTAGTGTCTTTCTGAAAATGAATACGAGGGCTAGCTTAATCCAGTGTAATTTTGTTTCATGTGAAATTCGATAATATTTCCTATAAGTACTTTTGAAACCAAATAAATATCTTTATCAAATGTGCCATTAACTTAACAACTCGTAATCTTTCGCTCAGCTCTTTTAGCCGTCTAGCTTTGCCAGTCTTACCATTAGCTAGGTGGATAGAAGAAAGGCGTTAGAAGGCCCATGGACATGACACGAGCGCCCTAATGCTCATGAGCTTGGACTCATACTCAACCTAAAATAGCACGCACTTCGCTAACACTCTCACATGCCAAGTTTGTTGAGTGTGAAGACGGACACAAACTTAAGGGTTGAACTACGGTTTGTACCTACAAATGAAGCTTAGCTATGCGTGCGTACGTTTAAGCCCAGTTTACATCACATTATGCCCATGCTTGCTCATGGCAAGTAATTTTGTTTTTTATTACATTGCGCGGCGGATGAGCTAACGCTTTATAAGTGACCATACAAACGCCACAGTGTAACTCTAGTTAAAGTAACTCTAGCACGAAAATACTTAGGTACATGATGTAAACTGGGCTTTAAGCGCAGTGGTCACGAAAATTATCCACTTGACTTGAGTTTAGGTACGTTACTACTTAAGTGGCTCTACGAGACGAGAATGCCTTATGAGGGAGGTTTTCACGGCTTATGATCTATGGGACTCTCTCGAAATTTATTTGCGATCCGCCTATGAGCCGGAACCCATAGTAGACAAAGCCCAAGAGAAATTGTTCCATAAGCGCTTTGCTAAAATTGAATCTCGTTTTGATAATAATCGGGTATGAAACCCAATATCTTTCTTCTGTTCCGTAGGTGTGGGGTATAATTATGGTCAAACTTACCTTCACATAATCGCGTGCTGCCTGGGCGCGGATCGAACCCACAATGCGGCGACGCAGGCGCAGGCTCGCGTCACGGTGCTGACCTTTTGTCCACGCGGCGCGGGCTCACTGCTGGGCGGCTCACGGGTAATTTAAACCAACCACGATACATAGAGAAATGTTTCTGTTTGCCTGACGCTATAGAACGACGCGAATAGTTCGGTACACTATAGAGATAGTATGGTGTATCGAACTTTTTGGTCACCTTGGATGCTTCATACTATATGACGCTGACTATACCTACCGTCTTCTGTCGCCACGCAAGCAAGTCTATTAGTTTACCTTTGCCCATAGACCCATCTAAATCAAAGTGTAGTAAATGTTACTTTTGTAAGGAAAAGAAGCAACAGAAAACGAGCAGCTTATAAATTCTACAGTATAGTCTGCATAATAGTATAATACATAGCATAGCATATATATATTTCCTTGTACAATTGCAACCCTCTCCAAGATATCTGAATACAACTGTTTTCAGCTCCAATATAACTGATCTGTGACACTTTCTTCCAGACTTCCTATCATACTCTTCATTCGATACAAACGTTCTATCTTCGATAATCGACGAGATTAAACTTAAATACTGCGACAGTAAAAACTATTTTTTTTTTAAATGGAAACTCGACGCACCTAACGGTCCGTGTTTAAAAAAAAATGGCCCGCAACAATGCGTACACGCATGCGTGATTGTCGCGAATCGGAACCGAGCTTATGACCGGTCATCGCTAATTACAACATCACCGTACGATAACCATTGACCATACAATAATTTGAAACACACATCGGCAAAAACACTAAAGCTTAGGGCCTATTCACCCCTCTTTGTAATGTTACAAATGATGCTGGCTCTATCGGCTTCGTAGTAATAAATAGAGACGGAAACCTAGCCATACGATACAAAGAATCAGATATCAGAATCTTAACAAAGTGTTGGACTTTCCCACAGATTTAGCATGATTAGCTAGCTTAGCGTGACGTCACTTAATTAAGACCTTTTTTTATTTCAAAACTGAACATAAAATGTTACCGCTCAGTTAGAAGAAAACAAAACACAAATTGAATTATTAGTACATATTTATTCTTTAAAACGTATAATACTATTGCTGTAATTCATTTTCAAACATAAATGCGAACCACGACATTACAATGTGACCATAAATAACAGTAATTGGTAAAAACTAGCGTTTAATACGTTGAAAATAAAGGCGTTCCCTGTGAACTGTGATTAAGGCAGCGTTAGCACTAAGACCGGAATCGGTTTCTAGCCGGATTGAGAACCGGAGCCGGCTCCAGCTTCACTAAATTGTCGTGACCCATATATGGTACACGCCAAACTAGCTCCTTTGACATTGTACCATATATGGGACACTTTGTATCAAAACCGAGAACGTGTTAATCAAAACCAGCGTAGAACCGACGCAGTCCCGGCCTTTCAATTACATGAAAGCTAAGATAGGTACTTAAATAATATGTACTGAGTCTACGAAGGATATTTATTAAGTGCGAAAGCAAGAGTATTCGAATAACCAATATCAATACTAACACAATAAAGGATAAAACCTGATTTTACTCTTATTTCCGGGGTAATAACACTAATAGACAGCGACACTGTCTTCGATTACCATACTCTTTATCCCGACAAATTGCAGTTCCCGCGGAACATACAGCTAGTAACAAATGCTGTTAAAACAACACTGTAAATTATCCTACGGGATTGCACTACCGAGATAAAATGTACGAAATGTATCCCCTTTACCGACCATATTCCCCATCACTACCATCAGTTTCTTACCACCAGTTGTTAGACTGAGCTAAAGGCAATTGACAAAGCTACTGTACAAGTTGTATCACCGCTGTCAATGAATGGAACTGTGATGACAACTGCAATATTAATTGTGAGTGAGTGATGCGCATGATAGAGGGTCTGTCTCCCTCCCACACCGGTAATACAACTTATACATCATACAAACTACACGTACAATAAGTGCACTGTACATTAAGTTATTCTTTAGCCGTACTGGCCGTACTTTACTCTGGATTGGATTATTCCGGATGCAGTCGCTTTATCTCTAATAAATACCCGCCTATAGACTCAGTACAACGGATTATTTTAAAATTACAATAGACTTTTAGATGCATAACAAGGACATAGAGCAACAATAAGTCAATTACAACCACAATGAATGCTAAAAGTTTAACTGATTGAACGTTTGGAAAAATTTCGGAATTTTACAGCTTGAGTTTTCAATTGACCATAATTAGTTCCAACTATTCCTTGTTATATGTCTAAATAATTAAAATTGTTACACCTCTTTGGTGAGATTTTGCTATTCGCTTCGGATCTACTTACAGCGGTGTTTCAATCGCGTAACTGTTCCAACTAAATATTAGCGAAAAGTTCACATTAAATAAGCGACATCTAGCGTTACAGCTCATAACAAGCACGGCAAGAAGTTTCGCGTATGGTATGGATGAATTTCGAAACTTTTTGACGCGCTCACTCATCAAGTTGCCGATAGATGTCTCTGATTCCAATAAAGTTTTCATCCGTTCACTTCTATGACCAAAGAGGTGTTCTAACTAAAAGTGATTACTGACGAACCAATAGAAATGGGGGCTAGCGGTTACACCTACAGAAGTCAATTAATATTTTAACTGATGGTTAATACTCAGAGGTGCCAATCCGAACTCTCGCTATTTTTTTTTTTGTGTTCTGAACTCTAAGTCATACTCGGAATGTTATTAGCATCTCCGCAGTCATGACAAAAGTTAGTAGTAAGTTATGGGTAAGTACACGCCTTAATTAGTCCGCTGGAATGACAACTGTAGTGTTAATTCGTGTTTAGCCCTTCCTTGCAGCTGGTCCGTCAGTGTGTAGTGGTGGCAACGTTTACTCCATGCCGTCCATGCCGGCCATGGGGCCGGGCGGCGGCGGCGCGCCGGGGTCGTTGGCCTTCTTCTTGGAGCCCGACACGATGTCGTCAATCCGGAGGAGCAGGATCGCCGTCTCTACTGCTGTTTTGTACACCTGGAAAAGGAATAAGTAACAGCATTTGTATTTTAGTAATAAGCATCGGCAAGCTACGTGACATAATGAAAAACCTATCGTGCCGGCATAGCGTACTAAAAACAAAAATAGTGAGCTAACGCGTCGTCAAAGCGTGAGATTTCTCCTTCGCAGGCTCGCCTACGCTTTCAGTGCGAGGGTATTCGGCCGAAAATAGGCAGTTAACACGGAGACAAACAATTGCGTCCACTATAAGAACTTATTACGCTGTAATATGCTAAGCTCCCCCGAGAGGTTTGCAATCCTATCTGGTTTTTTTTTAATATGTATCAAACGAGCTTTAAACTCTCATAGTTTACGACACGACCCGACGCGTTAGACAAGCTATCAAAACGGGTCTGTGCAGACAATATAGATCTCTCTCTACAAGCAATTTTTATGCCAAAGAAGATAGTCGGAAGTTGTATCTATGTATTCTTGTTTATTAAGAAACTTCGATAGCACGATGTAGAAGGGTGACGTCAGCAGCGCTAGCTACTCGTGGGTCGTAGCAGTTTACGTAGTCGATAACTAGGTGGCGCTAGTCTTTGAAGATGCTCTTTACTCTTAAATTCCCAGTGCCACCTGTAGGTGTAGGACAGAAGTTTATTTTTTTTCCTACTATCCAAAGATTTTATTATTAAACATATTGTATAATTCAGGTAAACTACTTTTATTCCAAAAGGACTGATATGTCTAAATATAAGCCATTCATTTTATGCTGGTCATAAACATACAATGTACCAGTTGCTTCTCTTTCCCGCGCAGATGTGACGGTCGAAGGGGGATGCCTTTGCCAAGCAGTGGGACACAAATAAAGGCTAATATAATAATATAACGGGAATTGAAGAGCTAAAGTAGTCACCTGCAGTTTGACGGCGAGCGGCTCCCAGATGCCCTTGACGGCCATGTCGACGATCTCGCCGCTCTCGCCGTCGATGCCGGCGCTGCTGGTGCCGGCGGCGTGGCGCGCGCGCAGCGCCGTCAGCGTGCGGATCGTGTTCGCGCCGCAGTTCTGCGCCAGCGTGCGGGGAATTATCTCTGAAAATATTATAATACTCGTTTAGCAATGGTTCACATTTTGCATAATCAAATCTGCAAAGGCGGGTAATCATCTGCGAGCTGTAATCGTGACTGTTGCACGTTAAAGTGACCAAAAACCCTAGTGTGGCCGTCACGCGCGGGCCCGCGATTTCACTTTGGTTAATTGCTCTGACAGCTATACTCAACCTGCGACCCGTCGGGCCTTTGTGATTGACCCATTTGAAGTTTTTACAAAGCCACGTCTTGATAAAATTTCGAATGTTCACAATATAAAAAATCGCATAAAAACATCTTTGTAAAAATGTTTTTTTCATTAATAAAGTAAATAGATTTAGATTATCTATTCATTCAATAAAAATTACATTATAAATGGTACATTGTCAAGTTATGTGACTAGATCATCGTTAATTTAGATCGTTAATTGGGATATTACGTTTTCTTCCATGCTGGTCTGGGAGTAAAGAAAAAACAGAATTTACCAGTTGCTTCTCTTCCAGCGCAGATGGTAAAAGCCCATCGAGGGAATGGGCAAGTCTTAGGAATCATGTTATACGCGATGCGGCTAGCGACCCATCACTACTTTGATTTCCCTTTCCACCTATACACCCTTAATCATGCTAAACGAGGCCTTAAGATTTTGTTACCTTAGGCTATGTCTACCCCATACGGGATGAAGACGTGATATATGTATGTACGTTTCAATTTAGTCCTAAATAATTTTAGGTCGTGGCTTTGTCTGAAACGTGTTTGTTGGCCCTTATAAAAAAAAGGTTGAGTATGGCTGCTCTATGACAACT
This sequence comes from Pandemis corylana, assembly GCA_949127965.1. Taxonomy (NCBI): domain Eukaryota; kingdom Metazoa; phylum Arthropoda; class Insecta; order Lepidoptera; family Tortricidae; genus Pandemis; species Pandemis corylana. The sequence goes on along the minus strand of OX421866.1, from coordinate 4,498,154 downwards.
AATGGTGCATTAGTAGAAGATAAACATCGTGAATGCTCACCGAGCGCCTGCGCGACCGCGCGGTAGGGCGTGTTGTGCGCCGCGTTGGCGGACAGCGCCTGCGACACCGCCATCTCCACGGCGCCGCCGCCCGCCACCAGCCGCGGGCTCAGCACCTGTACACACACACACACACATTATCAACCGGACGAGAGGGATGATAAACGAAACCCAACTCTATTTAGTTAATCAGTCAGATTATCGAGAAATTTTGAATACGTTTTCTTTCCTTTCGTTTCGTTTTTTAGTTCGAGTGAGGGGTCGTGACGACACTTCCGATTAAACTGCGTCCTTCGTAATATACTCAACAGCAAAAAAAAACTCCCTACATGTATGCAAAAATATATCCAAGCCATTATGTTTAATTGAGGAGTATATTTTCAAAGGAGCTAATTTTTTATGGTTTCCATAGGGAAATAAGCCCTTTTGGAAAGACACTCCTCAATTGACCTGTCTAATAAACTACAATTATCTTTTTGGGATCAGAACAGTAACTACGATTAGTCTTAGAAAAATGAAAATAAAATATGATTAATAAATATGCATTAGTAATTCAGGGTGTTTTTTTTATTTGTACTTACCAAATTCTTGGCAACGTGCAGGGCATCTTGAAGGTTCCTTTCGATTTCGTTCAACACGTCCTTTGAAGCACCACGAAGTAGAATTGTGCAAGCCTAAAAAAAGAAACATAATTAGTTTGAAGTGTCATAATTGAATTTGTAAATGGTGCTGAAAACTTCCTATCAAATGAATATGTCGGTAACGTCGAACTTTTATATATATGTATTATTAATTGCCTCATGCCATCTGGTATCTAGAGCTTAAGGCATAACTCGTTTATCCTATACTTAATTTTTTTTTACATTAGAAAGAAGTTAAATCACCTTGACATATCCTTTTATCGAAAAATCTTTTTACAAAACAAAGATAACAGAAAGTTACAATTTAAAAAACACTGTAATATTTTTCTTTGTTATGGTTTTGTAAAGTATTTGTTGTGTTTTTAAAGTATTTTTCAGTAAAAAGACATGTCAAGATTGTTTACCTTCTTTCTAATATAAAAAAGAACACGCTTGTTCCCCATACATAACTATTTTACATAACCATGACATTCTAAGGTAAAATAAAGACTATTTCTAAATTAAAACAAACATGTTCGCGGCTTTGGCGTCGCCCAAGGGCCACCCCCGCCGCACCTAAACCTAAATTAATCCAAATTCATCATCTCACATTGGTTTTACCTGTGCCGATTATGTAACTTGGTTATGTACGTGGCACAAGTTAAAGAAGCATAGGCCCAGACGTTTTTGTCGTTTTACTTGTAACCACCATTAAGCAGCCAACAGTGTGAAGTGGTGATGTAACGAATGTCATTTCTAAACATGTAGAAGTGTTCAAATTTGGCGCCAATTGTCTATGGCATTTTTAGTTTCGTGGAAAGTGTTGGATAAAAATAATTGGAGTAAAATAATGAATAAATAATTCAAAATGATAAAGTGAAAACTGTTAATGTGCTTATGAGGTTAAATTACTTTTTCTTGCATTAAAAACATAAGAAATGAATGGATTTTTGATTTTATTAACCTATCTTCAAATTGTATTTTTTTTTCTGATATTCATATTCGCAAAACATTCGCAGAAATTTTGCGGATGCGAATGCAAATACGAATATCCAAAAATATGCGAATATCCGCGAATGCCAATATTCGTTACATCACTAGTGTGAAGTACCTTAGGGTTCTTGCAGTCAGTGACGAAGGTGAAGTATTCGTCGCCGATCTTCTTGACCTCGAACTTGCCGGCGAGCGTGCCCACGTCGCCCTCGCGCAGCTCCTCCGTGCGGTTCACGATGGTGGCGCCGCACGCGCGCGCCAGGCGGTTGTTGTCGGTCTTACGCAGCCTGACAGGGGAAATATTAATTATAACCATAAATTAAAATGGTTACGTTGGGAGGGGAAGGCCTAGACCAGGGGTGGCGAACCTTTTTTGGTGGACGTGCCATTTTTTCACAAATAAAGTAATATTTGGCTCTGACTTGTCATCAAAGACACTGTTGTCTTAAGATTGTGTTGTTATTTTACCATCATATGACCACATTGCCCGTTTTCCGCCCTATTTCATAATAAAAGAATCTTAAGATGGTGATTTAATGGACAAAAATAAACCTTTTTTTATTATTGGCATGCCCAAATTATTTTGAAGCGTGGCCTAGACGGACGTTCCGAGACCAAATAGAAGACGTTTTGAAAAAAGGTCAGGTCAGGAGTACCCGAAACCGACGAGCATGTATGAAGTGATTGATGAATGTGGATGAAGCGAAAGAAGTATGTCAGGATCGTAGCAAGTGGAACAAAGCAGTCTCTGCCTACCCCTGTGGGAGAGAGGCGTGACGGTATGTATATATGTATGTATGTATAAATTAAAAAAATTCAAACCCCCCCCGCAAAAAATGTCTCAGATCGCAGGAACTTCACACGAGCCAAAGGCGAGGGCGATATACATGCGACCTGAGGCTTTCTTTATCACCGCTCAAGGTGTTGTACACAATTTTACGTCTTCCCTTGGCCAGGAAGTAAATTGCTAACGGCCCGGGGCCACGTAAACCCATGCTTTTCTGCCCTCACTCTCGCGAACGAACCGATCTGTACCTGCGGATGGCGGTGATGCCGGCCTTGACGAGGTAGTGCTGCGCGAGGTCCGAGACTCCCTTCTCGGTGAACACGATGTCCGGCTTCAGGGCGATGATGTCCTCGCACTGGCGCAGCACGTGCTCCTCTTCCAGTTGGAGCAGCTTTGTGAAGTCCTGACAACATACACATGATATTGTAACACTGATATCTTGGAGAGGAGATATACTATAGGAAAAAAAGGGGTAAAACCCACATTAGATCGTATCAACCAGATAACGAGAAAGGAGAACTGGAAGACCATATTCTGCCAGAGAATCTTTCTTTTAATTTTTTTTTCAATTTTTCCTTTTTACTTAAATCAGCTTTACAGTCTGTTCCAACCTTCTTTAGAGAGATTTACATGTCGTAATAATTTGACAAAAAAAAGTCAGTGAGATAACTATTATCAAAAAAAATGGGACATTTTTGTTTCCTGTCAACTTTCTTCACCGTCTATGATATAGAGTGGGTTCCTAACCTGGGAGTAATTACCCCCTCGGTGGTAAAATCGGTATTTCGCGGGGGTCATGAGCTGGTTGGCTGGATGATTTCCTTGCCTTAACAACGAATAAGCTTGTCTGTAAGGGGTAAAATCCGTGACCCTAGTTAGATCATAAGGGTAATGGAACTGAAAAGGTTAGGAACCACTTTATAGACTCTATAAATATGCTAACCCATGCTTAGGCCCCTATCCCCTTGAACTTATACATCCACATCATATTTGAGTGCCTCTTTGTCAGCAACGTTACCTGTTCCCCCACGATCTCGATGTTGGTCTGGCTCTCCCCCTTCTTATACTCGAGCGGGCAGTCGAGCAGCACGATGCGAGGGTTGTCGATCTGCCTTCGCATCTTAGGGTGCGTCACGTCCTTGTTGATCATCACGCCGTTCAGGACGCGGGACTCTTCCACCGTCCCACCAGGGATCTTTTCTACTTTAGCGTAGCTGTAATTGGAAATGGGAAATAACGATACAGTAGATGCGACAAGACAAGCCACAGCGACAGCAGACAGTACCAATGTGTTTGTGTTCTGTTCAAAGGTTGTGTGTTCATAAGTGAGAGACAAAAAAAAACAATGCCGACAGCTTGGTGTGATCATAAAGAAAAAACATAAAAGTTTAAAAGATAATTGGGTTTTATTTACGTTTTATTAGTTCCTTAGACTCATATTATACTAATTAAAATACTGTCTTTACAATGATGATTTTCCAATATTGACAAGTATAGTAAGTAATTTTAATGGAAAAGTGTACCAAGCCTAATTCACCTCATTGTGTTTGTTGCCGACCGACCAACCAACCTTTTATACATATTTACTTCTTTGTTTCTATTTTTAATAATTAAAAAATAAGAATATTGTCAATTGTCTTAAAACGCCATATAAATGAAGAGGTAATAAAAGTGCTATGTTTTCCAAGTTCGTGTTCTCTTATTCATACATTTCAGTGTTTGAGGAATATAATCAAGACTGTTGTGAAATGAGAGAATTGTACTCACTTCTTAATGTCCACCTCAACCCGTCCGTTCTCATTGATCATGACGGTGTTGACGGCGTCCAGCGCGATGTCCACAGCCAGGTCGGCCCAGCGCCCTATGTACTTTGTGCCCACGCATGAACGAATCTGTAAGTTAATTAATGCAATTGAATATCCAACCTAATATTACATATTTTCTTTAATTATAATTACAATTTCCACAATTACATTTGGCTAGTAGAAAAATTTATTATAAATTCCTAAATCAAGGTCACCAATGCACACACACCAATCTCAAAAATATGTACTATACACCTTTATTTGTGAGTGTCCCATTGATTTTCGGTTGGATCTTTTAGCAACTTAGCACAGATTTATTTTTCTAACCTTGATCCAAGTTATTGTTATAATAAAACAATCAGACCAACACATTACTTACTATTATAAAAACAAAACAGTGGCAGTAGGTTAGGTATAGCCGGCTGTTTTCCACACCTTGACGAGGCAATTCTTCACCTATTTTGTATAATGAATGACAATAATAATGGAGATACTTACAACTTCCTTCATCTTCTCCTTGTCATTCATGTCAATTGGAACAGAGATCTTATCCTGCAGCAGTTTGACGGCATCCTCAAGTGCCTGACGGTACTCCCTGATGATAACAGTGGGGTGGATGTTCTGTGCAAGGAACTGCTCCGCTACCACCAACATCTCACCCGCTAGAACGATAACAGATGTTGTGCCGTCGCCAACCTGAGAAGATTAAAATAAAATGCTTTTGTTTATATTCGTAGAAATATAACATAGTACAACAAGAGCACAAAAAGCATCATTTTAGCTGAGATGGTAAAGTATGAATAGTAAGCTAGGTAGTAAAGTGGGTGTGATAAACAAAAGGATTGCAAAAGTGTAGTTCACTAAAATAAGATCTTCCTGCTAATGTAACTTTCTTTAGTGTGACATTAGTTATAAAGGATAGATTTAACTTGAAAGCTTTGAGATGCTTTATTAATATTTTTATCCTTATTTTACGTAAACGTTAACTGTTAAATGAGACAGCATTTGAACAAATTAGCTGGCTGTTTGGTAGCGGGTATCATCTTTGGCCTTTTCAACAAAGGGACAATGGAAAGTAACTCAGAATGAAAAGGTAGTTTGATAAGATTCGACATGCATGATTATGGAACCAAGCGCAAGTTTTAAAATTAGTGATTATCATCATAGTAACCAAATGTTTTATCCAAGTTCACTAAATACCAAATAAAGATAATTAAAAATTCTAACCTCTTCATCTTGTGTTCTGGCGATTTCAATCATAAATTTAGCGGCCGGGTGCTGCACAGTGATCTCACGGAGAATAGCATTGCCGTCATTTGTCATCACGATGCCTCCCATCGGGTCCATCAACATTTTCAACATAGCCTGAGGTCCGAGGCATGTTCGAATAACGTCCGCTATCGTCTAAAATATAAACAAAATACATTGACTAATCACTGAAATCAGTTCTTAATAACGAAAATGACGACTTTCTTCGACTTTAAGCACAAATTCACCTTTCCAGCGTTTATATTTTCGAGCTGAACCTTCCGGCCGGACTCACGTTTTGTGTTTTGACCTGAAATGGTGATTCAACGAATAATTAAATCGCAAGTTTAAGAGAAATTTTAAAGCATAGACGAAACAACACTTACTCAAAACCAAAATGGGCTGTTGGCCATACATTTTGATATAACTTTTGTGAAATAAAACGTGAAATTCCTAGTAATTCGAACAGAAGAAGTTCAACAAATTTATGAAAGAAATCGCGTGGTGACTAATGTTGCCAGATAAAACAAGATGAGGCGAATTTTAAAATCGAATGAATGACAATGTCACTATCCAATCAAATTCACTTATTTTCGTATGCGGCTTTTATTTTGCTTGAGTGCGAATTAGATGTAGAGTAGAAAAACATGATTTAAAAATTAATTTTCCCCCTTTATTGTCACTACTCGGATGGCGCAAATTATTTTTGTATGGCAACATTATGTAAACGTCATGCTTTTTTTTAAAGATGAATCATAATTCAGATTCTTGTGAATATAGTCCCACCATAGAACACACGCAATGTTTTGGCAAATCTGAAAATTAATACATGACCTTTTTAGAGTTCCACAACAAAGAGAAAAAAAAAGTCTGAAAGAGAAACTAATAAATGTTGCCATATTCAAGCATTTTACTCCAAACGTGTGTCAGTATTGTAAAAGTGGCGCCCTCGTTTAATGAATTTTCTTTTATTTTATGAATGTGGGAGTTCCAAAGGAAGTTCGTGTGAATAAAATAACTCCTATTTCTTAGAGACTTTGAAGCAAAGACGCAGGTAAAAACACAAGGCAAATAAGTTGAAACAATCATTTTGTATTTTCTATATTACACTTGATAATTCACTAGTATCATAAATATTAGAACGCTGGTACATACTTAGTAGGATCGAGAACGATTACATCTATAATTTTTAATATATGTATGCATAGTAAGCAGTTTTGTGTTTATTTCACAGTCTTACAATGAAAAACACCTTTTTCCTGACTTTGTCGCTGTACTTACTTAAATAGACCCAATAGTTAGTTATTATAGTAGGTAGAGTAGTAGTTTAGTCAGACAACAATTGTAAGTAATACTCGTATTTATTACGCGGTAACATTATTGAATTATTAAAGGTTAAATTCCTTATCGTACAGGCATTATTTCTAAATGTCAGTGAAAATTAGAACACATAGAAAAATCCGAAAAGTAAAGGTATGGCCGGGAATCGAACCTGGGTCCTCGTCATTCCGTGACGCGTGCTATACCTACCCCTACACCACCCATAGCAGGTGGGTAGTCTCCGAATTTTTCCAGGCATTATTTCATTTATTATTTACAATAGACTAGATTAATTACCAGAAGCCACTTGTCTAATGCACTGGGAATTCCACACAATCGATTACCATGATCTTTCTGACGAATTGTAAAAAGTATGTAGCATAGCAAGGTAGGATACGGGATTAAGGGTAGGTACAAAGAGATGGTGAAACGCGATAGACAATATGGCCTCAGATCTTAAAGCATTAAAAAATGAGATCACAAAAATATTCAGTCATTTAAGTAGCTAAATAATACGTAGATATACCTATGCAGATAAAATTGTATGATGGTAGTTTTTAAAATCATTTTAACAAGCGTATTATTATATAAAATATTTCGAACAACCGAAGAGAATTAACCTATTACTGACTATTGGATAGGTAGATTATCCACACATTGCCTGCAGAACTATTTACAAGTTTTTACAAAAACTTATCTAATTAAGGGTAGAATCATATTAATTTGGCTATACATACACATAAATATTCTGTTCTGTCCTATCCTAACTGTTTACAAGTCTACCTAGTCCATGATATCATCATCCAGATCTGACGACTCCGCTTTGGCATCGTCTTCTTTATCAACTTTAGAAACTTTAACATCCTGATTAGTCTTCAAATGGTCGTACACATTTTTCAGATTCTTCATTATATAAGATGTCCCGTTGACTGTTCCACACGTAGCCCTGTTAGAACCATGATCGAAGTATTTCGCTGGCAGCTCTGCATTCGCTGGTCTTACTGGGACAGAGAACGCTGACACGTGACGCGGCTTCATACTAAAGTCCCTGCTTAGCCGTTTGTCTAACCCAGAATCTTCTGGCCTATCCTGGCTGATACTGGTATCTACGCCTTCGGCCAACGCGCGCTTCCTGTCATAAATATGCCCAGAAACGCGTAAATCTATAAAGAAGTTGAGAGGATCAACGCCGAACTGAGGGTTGTAAAGAGGAGGGTACCACATAGGTGGAGGTGGGGGTAGAATGAGGTTTGATGGTGGAATGTCAGCTCTGCCAACGCAAGGGGATGGCTTCGGCAGTTCTTCTGTGCCTACATCGACGAACGACGACTGCCGGCCGCCAGGTCCCGGGCTGGATGGCTTTTGCTCGGCTTTCGGCGATATCCTCGGCGATGATCTCGGCGATGGCTCGCGTGCCCTAGGATGCTTTTCCACCGTCAGCTCTAGAGGCACCTCAGGGCGACTCTCAGGTTCAGGTTCTTTTTTCTCTTCTTCGTGCTTCGGCCAATCTCGCCGCCACTCGTCGTTTTCCGCGAAGTACTTGTGTGATCGCCTTTTGAATCTCCTGCAATAAAGGAAAAGTTTTCCGTTTAGAAAGAAAGAAAGAAGAAATTTAGTTCTTTTTTCAAGACACACAAATATAAGAGAATATACACAATTTTATAGCAAAAAAAAAACACTTTGTCCTTTGTTGTTTGTAGTCTTTTGTTCTTTGTTGTTTAAAGACTTTGTTATGGTTAAATTAGTTTGTGTTTAGCCGCAGGCATGGAGAAACGTTTTGATACGATTTTTTATTTCAAACATGGTAGTAGACCCCAGATAAGACCAGTTTGGAGTCCCCCAGGCCAAACACGTGCCTTGGCAACTGTAATCTTTTACAAGGCTTTACCTATGGTAGTGAGTGGGTCGACAGCCATGTCTCGCGTTGACGAAAGACCGCAGCATCTCGCTGAAGAAGAACGCATGAGGCTGCAGAGGGAACGAGCTGTACAGGTACGGCGGCGTGGCCGCCAGGAGGCGGGAGACCAGCTCGGTGTTCCGGAGCTCGCGCACGTGGGGCTTCGCTGGCTCTGGGGGTTTCTCTTCCTGGACTGAGCTCATCTGTAAAAGACGATGTTTAGGTTAAGCAAGCAGTCACATGAAGTCCTACGCTTCCTAAAATTTTCACTCCCTGGCCAGAGGAAGACTTAAAATTGTGTGCACACCTATGGCGGTGATAAAGAATAGCCTCAGGTCGCCTGTTTATCGCCCTCACCTTTCTCCCTTGACTCGCGAGACAAGTTCCTGCGATCTGAGACATTTTTTGTTTATTTCGCTACCCTCGGCGTGTATTGTACTATTTCATCGCCATACCGTGCAGCGTTACTAAGTGCAGCTATAGAAGTCACTTCACTGTGACAGACTCGAATCAAATACTCAAGTTAAGTACTCGAGGGAGGCAGTCGTCAGATCTCAGTGATTATCGTGAACAATACGGACTACCTACGAGTATTGTCTATGTGCCTACAATACACACACCTACATCGGTGCCTCGAGCCTTAAGCGAACATAGAGCATTCGATTCTCTGTAATTTGGGTTAAATGGAAAATTGTAGATTTTGTATGACAATTTGAAAGTTGGACCAAAAGTGCACACAGAATTTAGTCAAAATATAAATGTATACCCTACTATAGAAATATTTGCTCGTAGTTAATTTTAATCATATGATGTGAACTACGAATTAAAGTAGACCACACACTTTTCATAACACTAAAATGTAGGTATGTAGAATCAAATTGAATAAGGCTTTTCCATCGGACATTTTTGTTGTTAAAACTAGCTTCTGCCCGAGACATCATCTGCGTAGAATTATATCTATATAAATCTTTTTCTTGAATCACTCTATTTAAAAAAAAGTAGTTTTAAAGATCTAAGCATACATAGGGACAGACAGACAAACAGACAGACAGACAGGAAAGCGACTTTGTTTTATACTATGTAGTAATTGGGCATATTTCTGAGTGTACTTTTACACAGAATTGGCCGTATTTTGTATGCATTTTGGACGTGAGAGCCGTCCATTTTCTTTATCGGTGTATTTCAAAATGGCATCTCAAATATGCCTACTACAAACAGAAGTATTCGAGTACTAATGCGAATATTTGCACTATGGCTTCAAAACCTAGTGTCCTAAGCCCTGCCCCATCTACAATATAGCCTATAGATTTATGTAGATCTACGCCTTTACTGCCGACAGGCTTCCGTTTCCGATGCGCTGCCTGAAGTATGAAGTTATCTGTTTTCTGTAGGTTCCCTCTACATAGATTCCCGCGCCAGACTAAATAAAAAGTCGAGACCGAATTCAACAGAAGCCAACATGCAGCCGGTTTAAACTTCGGCTCAATCAATTTGCTTGGAAAACTTGGATTGCGCGTGCATACACGCTATTTCGAAATTTTAACCGGCCTCACTTCGACGCTCTTGAGGCTCCATCTTGACTTTTTATGTTGGTCTAAGTTTCCAGCAAAAAAGTGAATATTGAATGAGGGCGCCACTTTCTTCGCAGCTGGTATATTTTTGGAGTAATCTATACGTGGTGTAAAAACAGCCCAAGAGATAATTCCCTGGGGTCTAGACATAGTTATAGATAGAAGCTAAAACAATATTTTTGAAAGGTTTTTCTAACGGTCATGTGCTCCTGCGTTTACTTGTGGTAGTAAATATATAACCTAGTATGTATCCCCCAGAGAATTATAGAGATATATGTTACTACCTGCATTTATACACATACCTACTGTGTGTCACAATGGGAGGAACGAACGATGCGTCGCATAAACTTTGTGCCAGTGAACCACTGGACCACACTTATTATGACTACCTACTCCACACTATAGTAAAATTGACTTTACTATTGAATATTAATGTAACTTGGGACGTAACATCATCTTACGAGTTACAATGTGACAAACAACTCCCACTACACGTCAAATTTAAATGTAGCAATTATGTGAGAAGGAGCCAAATTTTTCTTCAAACTAATAATTGAAAGTGCTGCAGTTTTATATCTAATTTAGTTTGTAGCGAATAAACTCAAAACTACAGGACCGATTCCAAAACTTTTTTCACTCTTAGAATGCCGCATTATCCCTGAGCCATAGTCAAAATTTAATTCTGCTTAGGCGAAATGCCGGGCTACACCAAGTATTTTATGAAGAGGGGCCCGAAAAATGATGCTGACATTGAAATACCTACAAGTCGAGTAGAAGTAAATTATAACTTTAATTAATCTTATCAATTAGTCACCACCACCTTTTCAACTATACGCTCACAATCATGCTAAGCTTGGCCTTTGAGTATTGTCACCCTAGGCTATGTATACCCCGTAAGGGCTAAAGACGCGATTTATGTTTGTGTATGTATGTTTCAACTAGTCCAAAAATTTTTAGCAGTATGCTTAGTGTAAGTTTTCGGTCAAAAAATACGTTTCGAACGCGTTTACGTTAAAATGCCAAATACTATGAGAATAGTTAGTTGCCGTTTCCATCCGGAAGTGGCGCTGCCAATAATTCCATAGTAATCGCGACGTTTACGTGAACGTGTTCGAGACATTCTTATATGCGAAAACTTACACTAGAGGATTACACAGATTTTTATCACATTCGAAATGGTACTTTCGATTCGAGTGACGTGCTTTTAAAATATTTACTTAAGTAATTATTTCGGGGCGTAGTTCCGTTCGGCATAATGACGTCCCTCGAACACTAACGAGCGTGTATCGACGAACACAGTAATTAAGCCTTCGCACACAATTAATTATCGCGTATTTATTAACAACTGTACAGTCAGCGCGAAAAGCTAAGCATTTCGTCGCTTTTGTTCCTTTGGCACCTTGTCGCTAAAATTAAATACCGAATCCATTTATTAGTCATAATGTTATGTTTACTATAATGATTATTTGCCATAACTCTCTTTTTCTCTGAAAACTTATTTTTTCAGGAGCTTTGAAATGGCTATCGTGTACAACTATACATAATAGGTTAGGTTAGGTTAGTTCTATATCAATCCTGAATAATCAACAGTTTAAGAGAAAGATACTGGTCTGGGAGCAAAGAAAAAACAGAACGTACCAGTTGCTTCTATTCCCGCGCAGATGGTAAAAGCACATCAAGGGAATGGGCGAAAATCTTAGGAATCATGTTTTAAGCGATGCGGCTAGCAACCCATCACTATTTTGACTCCCTTTACTACCTTACACACAAAGTAAAAGTGTGTGTGTGTGTGTGTGCGTGTGTATGTAAGAGAAAAAAAAAGTTATGATAAGTGATCTTATGGCAAACAATGCATTTATGGCATATGTAATTATGCCAAACGACAGGGAACCGGTAAATATACACATAAAAGTGTTAAAGCATCAATCTCGTAAGAATTCTCGTACATTTGATCCCTATTTTTTTGGAAAATATAGATGGTATGGCAAACGCTCGTACATTGTAAAGTCCCGATATTAAAACGGACTCATTCGTTCATTCAATTCCATTCCCAGACACTCACGATTTCCATTCAGTTATCTGCAGATCTGAATTGGCTCGCGGCATGCCGCTCCGTTAACTCAATCATTTAACTGTATGTAGACTAACTGTCGTACACAGAAACGTTTATTACTATTTATTCATCCATAAGGCAATTTCTTTAAAATTAAGTAGTTACTACTACTAATCTTACTAATATTATATGCGAAAGTTTTGGATGTATGGATGCTTGTTACTCTTTCACGCCAGAACGGCTGAACAGCTATGGATGAGGAACATAGTTTGAAATAACATATAGGCTACTTTTTATCCCGGAAAATTGCGAAGTTCCCGCTGGATAGCGGTAAACGAATTCTTAGCCGGCAAACCGCCTAGGTAATAATACCCAATAATTGTATGTCGCACCTTCGGTGGGACTTCTTTGTGACTGCTCTGTATAAATAAAACGAAATGAAATATTTTTTAAATCCACATAAAGCTTGTTTTTTGATTATTTTTGTTTTTGATTATTTTTTGCTTCTGACGACTCCCTCCTGGGGATGAAAATATTTGTCATTTTGTTTCAATTTTTATTTCCTCTGTCTTTATTAATTAAATAGATTAAGTATTGTTTTGTATTCGACATTGACGATCTCAACATAAATCATTGTATCAAACTCGTTTATACAGTAATTTTATGCTGAGAGAATAAATAAACTAAACTAAACGAAAACTAACTTGATTGGAAAAGAACTGGACGGATAAGTTCCCGCTTTCTAAATCGTGATGTATTTTTTATTTGTGTCTGCACTTTTTTCTTATTTATCTTTACACACGTTTTTAAAATACAGCCTTAGACATAAAGCGGGCCTCATAGACACTAGGCAGCACTAAATCGTAACTCACTAACGCCATCACTTTCACACCACACAAGTAAGAAAGGGACAGGGAGAACATAAGTGGTCAAAACGCCCCGCTAAGCTTCTTACGATTTAAAAAATACTCTTTCAAATAATGGGTAGAGGAACCACAATAATCCTGCGTACGTCCAAACCTTATCTCTTTTGTGTAAAGTCCGCTTTGGCGTGGTCTAGCTTCTGAACGTGTTGTGGTGGTTCGTTTTAAAGCTGAGCTTACCCCCCTCTTCGTCTGCCCCCCCCCCCCCCCCCCCCCCCACCACTTCACGTGCGTTTTGACGCGATTATCATACCCGACGGTATCTCGCGCAATATTGTTGGGAACTGTGATGGTGGAAAGTCTTGATGCGGCATTATTCAAGTTCGAGGTTCAACATAGTAAAGTCGTGTACCATTTGTCCAAAAAAATCACACACACACACACACAAAATCACGTCTTTATCCCTTACGGGGTAGACAGAGCCTAAGGTATCAAGACCTAACGGCCACGTTTAGCATGATTGCGGGCGCGTGGAAAGGAGAATCGAAATAGTGATGGGTTGCCAGCCGCATCGCCTATAAAAGTCATGATTTCTACGCCCATTTCCTAGACGGGCTTTTACCAACTGCGCGGGAAGATTGTGTGATTTTTGCCCATTCGCCCCTTGTGCCCCCCAGAAAAAAATCCTGGATCCACCCTTGTGACTTTTATCGTCAGCTTCATCTACACTAGCATATCAAGTAGAGTGGCAGAAGCATGAATATGATTATAATTACACGTAAACGGATAACTCACGTATAAAAAGTCGAGTGATGCTCGACATGTTTCGGACTATTTCGTAGTCCTTCCTCTCGGACCACATCACATCTCGGAAGGCATCATGATGATGATTGTTACAAAAAAACTTTTTCTTTCTTTCTTTTAATGTAATCAAAAGGAGATGCTTTTATTGCAATAAAATGCCACCTCCACCGCTTCGCTCCTCAGCCGGCCGCCGCGCGAATTTTGAATCTGCTTCCTTTGTCACGGTTTTAATATGGAAATTAACGTTCTACCGTGTGACGTTTTACAAACTTATCCTTTACCGTTAAAAACCGTCACATATCACGAAAAGAACCCTAAGACACTGTCATAAGATCTAAATTCACATGGTCAAGGGTTTACAGAGGTAGAGTTAAGTTTGTAACGTACAAAGAATTTGCCGCTAAAACCCGGCTGGTAATTGAATTTTTTATTTACTTTTGACAACATTTTTTCACGTTTTTTTGGAGCAAACAAGCGTTTAAACGAAACGTTGCGGTTTAGTGATTTGTTTTTTAGAAGCACTAACCGTTCTGAGTAAAGTAAATACACGCTGTCAATATTTACCTGAAATTTCTGCGGCGTATTTAAAAGGCGTGCTACAGGCGACGCGGCTAGCAACCTATCACTATTTAGATTCCCTTCTCACCCAATCGCCCACTACTACGCTAAAGTGGCCTTTAAGTCTTGTTACCTAGGCCCTGTCGACCCCGCAAGGGATAAAGACGAGATTAATATTTATGTACTTAATGCAGCTCATAATCCAGGGTAAAATACAGGGCCGCAGACCACCTGGCCGAAGACGTACCTCCTGGCTAAAAAATCTTAGAGACTGGTTCGGGATGAGCACCAGATCCCTGTTTCGAGCGGCCGTCTCCAAAGTAAAAATAGCTATAATGATCGCCGACCTCCGATAGGAGATGGCACCAGAAGAAGAAGAAGTACTTAATGTAGCTATTGAAAAGTTTGTTGCTGAAAACACCTTAAAATATTTAGATTGAAATTTTCAAGCTTACACTTATTAAATTCTTCATGACGTAATTCGGAAACAGTGATTTTTCCCATTTTCTGTAATTTTTCTGGTGCTTACGGTTTTCTATGCGCACCGCACTGGCAATCGAAATAATGTAACTTATCATGCAAAAACTTGATCTTTTAACACCGCATTAAATACATTTACCAAACCAGTATCGATACTGATTTTCCTAATAAAAATGGAACAAAACCTACTTTTTTTCACAGTCCATACAATCACGGAAAAACCACTAATAAAAGATATCCATCTCTCGTTACATTCATTTCCCTTTTCGTCGTTCCATTTCCTCGTAACATTTGTGTTTCCATTTTTCGGTCTAGTTAAAAGGCGGAGAGCCGGAAAAGGGCATTATTCAACTACGTAGCAGCGCTACGAGTGCTACGAGTGCTACGAGCGCTACAAAGTAACATGCATAGCTATTTTTTCGTAGCACGTAGTGCATTCGCATCAAATAAGTTTGCATCTACAACGTTAGCCTCAAGCGAGTTTCTGCACAATCCTTGCCTGTGTAATATCGGGATAAATATTCAATTGTCCACATACCAAATTTCATCAAAATTCGTGAAATCAGCATAAAAGAGTAAAAAATATGCATCCAAACAGACATGCTCACAAACTTTGTAACTAAAATGTGAAACAATTATTGGACTCCTCGAGCTCTGAATTCGTTTTTCCAAGTTTTAAATAATACACTTAAGTAATTATTTCAAATACTGGCTGGTTACAGCATTAAGCCATTCGCGTTCCAAAATTAAAAACCAGAGGGGGTCTATTCCTACGCCCGTCATTGCAAAGATCCATTCCGTTCCGCGCTCGCATCAACTGTTTGAATAGACACACACATAGGGTTGCTTACTATTTATTATGACTTGAAAAATATCGATGGTTGATTATGGTAAATTTAAAGGAAATATATTTATATTTATTTTTTAAATAAATATATATATATATATATATTTTAAATAAATATATATAAATATAATGTATTTATTTCTCGGAAAATCAGATCTATTTAAAATAAAAATGGTTCAAGAGTTTCTCTAGTTGTTGTAGAAGTTTTAGGCTCGCTCTTGCGCTCGTCCTAAGTCCTATTTATTTGTACCGTACAAAATTATGAAATTTATTATCACGTTTGGCAACCCTATTATTTCAATAGACACACGCAGCGCTGAATTTATTGTACTGCCACTCGAAACAAAACGTCGTACAGTCTCCAAATTTGCGATGCACTTACGCCCTTTAAGCCCAAGTCAGCGCGCCCCACGCGCTATTGTCACGCAAATCCGATGTATCGCTCGTCTCACTTCAAACTCGGTGATATGGTAATGTGACATTTAATTCGTATTGAGGGTTGCCATGATATATTTCAATTTATCTCTGTTTGAGTTTGTGTGGGTTTAACGTGAGTATCAATATATTTTTTAATCGAAAAAATAGATACTAATAAATAAAAAGTACATACGGGTCTGTCTTGTCTCACTCACTCTTATGGGTTTGGTACTCGAATCGGCCGATCATACCCGAAACCCGAATGTCTTTTTAGGAGTTCACGGGTATGCGGAACTTTGTTTTATTTATAAATATTAGTTGGGCGTCTCTTTTCAGCTTTCAAATGTAATTTAATTTTAAAATGCTGTTTATCATTTATTTATTCTGAACAAGCTCTCATAATAAATAAGTGTTTTACAAATGCTCGCAAGTAAATTTAACAACATGCTAGCGATATTTCCACAAATTAATCCCGCGATTTTCACTGTAACTACATCGAGCCCAAATCCAGCGATAAACCGAATAAAAAAAGCGGAACCGAATATAGCTGACTTTTTGTTTTATGTCAAAGAGACGTGGAATCCAAATACGGATATTAAAAAAACATCGCAAAGCGAATGCGTCATTCGAATATTGGCAATAAAACAGCGGTGAGCCGAAAAATCGATGTCGACAGACGTGCGACAACCCTAGCGCTAGAGCTGTACCTATAGACGGCCCGAAATGCTAAGTTTACATGAATAGTACTTCTATTTAAGTATAGGTGAAAAACTTAAGTACATGACCGGTTGTATGTGTGAGTAATGTGTGCGAATAGACAAAATTGACGTTCCAAATTAGAAAAATGACTTAAGTCCCATAACAATTCTTTACACTACATACTCAGTCAGTTACTTAAGTTTTTCGCCTATATTATAGTGATCGTGGTTTTCAAAACAACCGGATTCACTGCGATACTCATCTATATCTCGTGATATGGATCGCGATATGCGTGGATCACACGATAATATTGACCGTCTAAGGAATTCCATAAATGAATTCACTCGCCAAAATTAGAAAATAATTGAATTCCGTGATTTTTAAATTAGAATAAGACGAAAATTTGACGGGATTGGGACATAAGGTTTGACCTGTGGCCTCTCAAGCAGAGGGTCATTGGTTCGAACCCATTGGTCGATACCACTTTCGAGTGGTATTTTCACACATGTGCTTTCAAAAATCGGGCCCCTGACCGAATATTTTTTTAATAATCCCCTCACATTTTCACAATTCAGCCACTTCAGAACAGTAATACTTACGAATATTACCATTTCGTGGCACAATGCAGTTACATTCCATTTTATCTGCGATAATAAAGCGGTATCGCGACACAATGCCGAAACGTCTTTACATCTCGTCAGGGAAAGAGACGGCACGAGCGCGAACCCGTGGATGCGGCATATCTTTTTATACCTATAAAATAGGGTGGCAAAGGAACAAGACAAGTGTGTCGTGTAATATTAAGTAAACATCACTACATCAAAGGTGTGGAGGACAGTGCCGTAAATAGCCTTTTCTGCGCCCTGTGCGAGCTTCTATAACTGCGCCCTTGGTTTTTTTAGATATTATTGGTACCCTAGAGCAATGCTATGTATAGGCCTACTTTATCTCATTCAGGGTGATAAAATAAAGCACAAGGAACTTGGTGTTGGTGGACCCATTATCTAATATTGTCTGGCCAACCTGGTCTGGCCATTTAATTCTTGCACCCCCAGTCTACGCCCTGTGCCTGGGCACCGGTGGCACCGCTCTATTTACGGCACTGGTGGAGGATAAACTCCTTTTTACTGCCAAAATGTATTTTATAGCTGGCAGTTGTACCTTGTGACAGCAGCATCTCATTTTTTATAACTGATTCAGTTCCTTACAAACCACGGTAGTGCTGCTGCCACGAGGTCACTCATCTTATGTAGTTCTATTCCTATACTTATTAAAAACCGGTTCCTCATCATAAGCCGCTTTCATTTATAATATACAGTCCAGTAGTTCGCCACAAAAGGATTACATTACCCTATGTGCCAGTAAATTCATCGGTACTCTTATTTTCAACATGAAACTACCGTGAGACTCCATCATAGTTACACAATCGGATAACTCATGTATAAAAGTCGAGTAATGTTCAGTAACATGTTCTGTTCGTTTCGCTGCTCGGGCGAGTGCTCCAGGAGGAAGGACTACGAATTAGTCTGAAACATGTCGAGCATTACTCGACTTTTTCTTCGTTGTCTTATTCTTCACACCGGAACACTGGTAAGATGGCAATCCAAATTAAAGTGTTATAATTAACACATACCAAAAAAAGTCTAAGACACACAAATTAAAATGCAAAAATAATGACAGATGAAACTTTTGTTGTACATTGTTTTTTGGTAACGACTTTGTTTTAACGTTGTCACCAATGCCACATCCTTATTCAAATCAACCCGACTACTGCAATTGGATCAAAATTCATTTGCAAAATTTGCAGCAAAAAAGTAAGCCCGAAAATAGCAACAAAAACTATACCGCATCCATAAACACAATTTTCCTTTATTCCTCCGCGTAGCCTGTAGCGGTATCGCGTAGCGCGGTTTCTTTGTGTCGTGGCCAATAAAGGTGCTACGACGGGGCTACGACAGCGGAGCTACGGTGCTACGCTCTACACTGTCCACAGAGTAAATAGATTATACAGAGACATAGGATCATAATAACCGCGCAGCAGGTAAAGTAGACTAGCAAAGTTTAATTGTTATAACAAAAAGTTTCATGTAGATATTTAAGAACTCGAACTCCATAAATTAAAAAAAATGTCTGCTTGAATCTGTGGTACACAATGACATTGCGTTGGTGAAGTTTGTCTCTGTTGGATATTTAGTCTGTGTCGTAGACAATATGCTTCTTAGAAGCGAAGTTTTTAGATTTATTTTTGAGTGGAAATGTGCATTATCTTCATGAAAACACCTTTTCAAAGGTACTTGGAGAACAACAATTTAAAATTTGGAAGATAGATTATAGTCTGTAATAACTATAGGCTACTTTTTATCCCGAAAAATTGTGCAGTTCCCACGGGATAGCGATAAATTTATTCTTTGCAGACGAAGTGGCGGGCAACAGCTAGTTTAAAATAAAAGCCCGCGGGATTTCAATAAGTATTTAAGTAACTTCTCGCAGACGAAGTCGCGGGCGTTAGTCTATGATAAACCACTTACTTGATCGACTGTAGTACCTACCTATACGTTATACGTTTAATATTCCAACAAACATCCAGCAAACGTAAAATATTCGCGTTAAATCGGAAAAATCTGCCGTATCTCGAATCATGTCGTGTTTGAATACCAAACGCGCCGGCGAGTGGATATGTGTGTAACATTCACTCAAATCCCAGGGTTGCCACCTTCAAAGAGTAAATAAATGAGAATAGCTAAATGAATAAAGCAATGCAATTGGCATTGTTGATTTTTTTAAGCTGTGCTGTGCACTATTTCAAGAAACTAATTTGAATATTATGCTTTTAGGTGGCTTTGTTTATTAATTTTTTTTTTTGCTGTTTCATAAATTGTTAATTTTGGCACGATCTTATTACCTATATAAATTTCTTAGTGACAACTGTTGAAGAAACGCAAGCAAGTTTATCTATACATATAAAATTCAAAGTCCTGACTGACTGACTGACTGACTGACTGACTTAACTATATATCAACGCACAGCCCAAACCACTGGACTTAGAGACTTGAAATTTTGCACATAGATACCTTATACAATGTAGGCATCCACTAAGGAAGGATTTTTGGAAATTCCCACGGGATAAGGAAAAAACGGGAATTATATATTCGACTCCGAGTGACGCTATCTCAGTAACTATAATAACTAGACTCTTCAAATTTGATACAAAAGTAGGTGATTACAAAACGAAGAAACTAATTTCAGGATTTTTGGAAATTCCCACGGGATAAGGAAAAAAACGGGACTTATATATTCAGTTCAAATTTGGCATAGAAGTAGGTGATTATAATAGTAAAATAACGTTTTAATGATTTTTGGAAATTCTCATAAGCAAAAAACGGGATTTATATATTCAGTTCTACGGGATCGATTTTTCGTTTTACTGGTCGCATAAAACTGAAATTTGGCCTTCAAGTTCCCTTGGGGAGTGTAAACAATAAAAAAAGGATTTCCCGAAATTCCCACGGGAACGGGAAAAACGGGACTTTTCGTTTTACTGGTTGCAGAAAGCTGAAATTCGGCATGTAGATTGCTTCGGGAGTGCAAAGGAGCATTAAGAGAGTACTTTCCCAAATTCCCACGGGAACGGGAAAAATATTTGTTTACAAAGAAATATTGCGGTAGGCATAATATGGCTAGAAACTTGAAATTTGGCACACATATACCTTGAGTATCCTAGAGGTGCACTAAGAAGGTATTTTTCGAAATTCCCACGGGATAGGGAAAAAAACGGGATTTTTTGTTTTACTGGTCGTAGAAAGCTGAAATTTGATAAGAGCCTTCCTTAGGGAGTGTAAGGGAG
Source organism: Pandemis corylana (assembly GCA_949127965.1). Classification (NCBI taxonomy): domain Eukaryota; kingdom Metazoa; phylum Arthropoda; class Insecta; order Lepidoptera; family Tortricidae; genus Pandemis; species Pandemis corylana. Next base: position 4,477,309 of record OX421866.1, on the reverse strand, counting down.
CATTAACAAAGGATTTCCTAAAATTTTTACGGGAACGGGAAAAATATTTTTTTACAAAGAAATACTGCGGTAGGCATAATATGGCTAGAAAATTGAAATTTGGCACACATATACCTTGAGTATCCTAGAGGTGCACTAAGAAGGTATTTTTCGTAATTCCCACGGGATAGGGAAAAAACGGGATTTTTTGTTTTAGTGGTCGTAGAAAGCTGAAATTTGGTAAGAGCCTTCCTTGATGAGTGTATGGGAGCACTAAGAAAGGATTTCCAGAAATTCCCACGAGAACAGGAAAAACGGGGTTTTTCGTTTTACTGGTCGTAGAAAGATGAAATTCCTTAGGGAGTGTAAGGGAGCATTAACGAAGGGTTTCCTAACATTTTTACGGGAACTGGAAAAACCGGGATTTTACGTTTCCAGACGAAACAGCAGAAGAAAGAGACTTAACATTTATAACGTGTGTTTCTTTAAAGGCTTTAAGTGTACTCCGAAAGCACTCCCCAAAATTTCCACGGGAACGGGAAAAAACTTATTTTTTCATTTTACATCTTAGCGCGTACGAAGTCGCGGGCAAAAGCTATTTGGGATAGGTATATTTTAGGACAGCCCTTTAGGTTAGGTTAGGTTTGTTTTATAAAAATCCTGCAATATTTACAGTTTCAGAAAAATTAAGGCAGCGGGCAATGCGGGGGCTTGCTTGCATGCTTGCTTGAGTCCTTGCTTTGCATGCTTTATTGCATACTTGCTTTCATGCATGCATGCATGCTTGCGTGCTTACTTGCATGCATGCTTGCTTGCACGCTTGCTTGCATGCTTGCTTGCATGCATGCATGCTTGCGTGCTTACTTGCATGCATGCTTGCTTGCACGCTTGCTTGCATGCTTGCTTGCATGCATGCATGCTTGCGTGCTTACTTGCATGCATGCTTGCTTGCACGCTTGCTTGCATGCATGCTTGCTTGCACGCTTGCTTGCATGCTTGCTTGCCTGCTTGCATGCTTGCTTGCATGCCTGCTTGCATGCCTGCTTGCATACCTACATGCTTGCAGGTTTGGGTGCTCGCTTGCTTGATTGCTAGCTTCTTTGAAATGCTCATGGTTCACGCGTGCGAAGCCGCGGGCAAAAGCTAGTTATAAAATAAATAAATCGAAATCGGTTGGCGTGATATTGAGTTACTCGTTCATATGTCGCACACATACTTAATGCTAATTTTAGACTTACCTATATAGTTATCTCATGGGTGCAATTGTCAGAACTGGACCAAATTGAAATGGGACCACATGGGAAGCACCAGCTTTCAAATAAAAAAATAATCATTAAAATCGCTTGGCTCAGTCGAAAGTTACGAGGTAACAAAAATAAAAAAAAATACAGACGAATTGAGAACCTCCTCCTTTTTTGAAGTCGGTTAAAAATTAACCTCAAATAAAGTAATAACTTCTCTGTTTCATTCTTTGACTCTAATCTTTACTCTTTCAAAAGTATAGTTGACAACCCTGCAGATCCAACTCTGAGACTACAAAACGGCGTAACAGACTAACTCCTACCACTCTAACTTCAACCGTATCCCTAGAGAACTAAACATAAAATTCTATAAATATCGAACCATTCTTCGTCAACTTCGTAAAATTCCAACTCGCGTCATGTGTTATTGAAACCTGAATCTTAACGGTAAGTGATAGAGTTGAAATTTGCAAGTTATTTTGTTTACAGTAGATACAAATACAGTAGAAAATCTCCATATTACAAGCTTGTTGCTTGTCGAGTCTGATGGCTTAATGTACGCGCTGTTCGTATCAGATTACAAGAGAAGGTAAAAAGTATCATTTTGTGCAGTCGTGGGTGAAAATGTATGCAGAATATATTATATATTAGAATAGAATATTTGTTTATTTTACACAATAATTGTCTATACTAATATTATAAAGAGGAAAGATTTGTACCTATTTTTGTATGTTTGTAATGAATAGTCTCAAAAAGTACTGGGCCGATCTGGATGAAATTTGGAACATAGATAGATTATAGTCTGGAGTAACACATAGGCTACTTTTTATCCCGGAAAATTGCGTGATTCCCGCGGGATAGCGATAAACGAATTCTATGCCAACGAAGTTGCGGGCAACGGCTAGTCACATATATAATAAACAATACACATGTACAGATTTATATGTGAAGTGTGAATGGGTGCGTTGGGTGGGGAAGGCCAAGACGAACGTTCTGTGACCAAACCGAAACCGACGAGCATGTATGAAGAGATTGATGAATGTGGATGAAGCGAAAGGTGTGTCAGGATCGTAGGAAGTGGAACAAAGTAGTCTCTGCCTACCCCTGTGGGAAAGAGGCGTGACGGTACGTATGTATTGTCACATATAACAAACTCATAAGGAAATAAATGTTTATTTCAATAAATTGATATAAACTTAGGCTACTTTAAAATAACTTAGTAAAATAAAACTTATGTTAAAAATTGAAATAAATTTGGACCCTTAGGTAGGGTCCCCATCACGCAGGCAGCATTCCCGCGTTGTATCGCAATTGCGTGTCTTTGTGCGAGAAAGCTGCAGCCGCGAGGGTCGTCTAAGGAAATTAATTATTAAAAGAAAATAAATTAGTATACATCGTCTCAGATTTTTTCCGGAATATTTTGGGAGTAAAAAAAAGAAAAAAAAAGTGGAAAAGTGGTATCTTTTGATATATCACGCCTTGACGTTTTGATATATTACTTTGTTCTATATCTTTGCTTTTTAGAAAATCAAACGACTATACGTGTATTTCTCGCCGCTCGAAAAGTGGCAGAAATTCACAGCAAAGATACGCTTATAGCAACTTTCCATTAATTATTTATGACTCTCCGTTACCAAAAGTTGAAGCCGTCTGCGGCAATCTAATGAACAAACAAACCAGTCTTACGTTTACTTTAGGATCTACCTGCGAGAGGATGAATTCAAATTTGCGAAGGGTGTGATTGTAACATTAAATTAAAATTAAAAAAAACTCCCACGCGTTAGTAAAAAAATTATTATATTTTATGCCAAAAATGCCTTACATCTTACATCATGACTTTACTTACTTCAAACTACTGGGCCGATTTTAACCAAACATGGCTTAACCACCGCAAGGAAACTGGCTTTCGAATGAAAAAAACCACATCCAAATACGCACACATACACACAATAAACACACTTACACACACACATACATCGACAACAAAACTTATAACATCTCTCTGTTTGCGACGGAGGTTAAAAAAGAATAGGGATCGATTTTGGAGATTACCCCCTTAATTACACATAAACGGACAACTCACGTATAAAAAGTCGAGTGATGCTCGACATGTTTCGGACTATTTCGTAGTCCTTCTTCCTGGAGCGCTCGCCCCGGCCGGCGGCAGCGAAACGAACACTGCGCGCCAGCGCTCTGTTCGCGCGGCTGCTCGACGCAACTGACAGCGGCGCACAACTACCCTCGTTTTCATCGTCATTTTTATTATTGTCAACCCCCCCCTTAACTTCCTTATTCATAAATGCTCTATAGGCTTCAGCTAGCTTGGCAACCGTTTGTCCTTATCTGTCACTTTGACATTACCTTTCACAGATAAGGACAAACGATTGCCAAGTTAGCTGAAGCCTATAGAACGTTTATGAATAAGGGGCAAATCGAAAGTGATTAAGTTTTGCACCTATTGCTAGTACTAGAAAGACTCGATTAACGATTTTGCTGCGATCGCTGCATAGGTAAAAATGTGCACAGGGGCTTTACCATGACGCCTGAATGCGATTGAATTCCGATTCAGTTATGTTTTATGTCTGGAAGCAAAGAACAAACATAGAATGTACCAGTTGCTTCTCTTCCCGCGCAGATGGTATAAGCCCATCGAGGGATTGGGTGAAAATCTTAGGGATCATGCTATATAGGCGATGTGGCTAGCAACCTATCACTGTTTTGATTCCCCTTTCCATCCATACGCCCACAATCATGCTAAACGTCTTTAGGTCTTGTCACCTTAGGCAGCTACCCCGTAAGGGATAAAGACGTGATTTATGTATGTATGTATGTATTCTAGTATGGATCTAACAGCGAGCGATCTAACTTTGGTTCAGAATTGAATCGCTTCAAGACGTCATGGTAACGTCCCAGGTCTGTTCCAATATACGCTCAGATCTAGCCTGAGTCTGTACAGTCAAGGGCAAAGATATGTAAACACCACTGAGTGTCAAAAAGCATGGTCATCTAAATGGTCATAAATTTGGCAACATACAAAAGTACATAAATTAGTATACATGATTTGAGAGATAACTATGTATACAACATTTGCAATATTATGTCCTCATGTATTAGGCCATAAACTTAGAAACACCGTAAAGTTCAAAAATATGTATACACTATTTAACCATTAATTATGTATCTAATATGATAACCAAAAATATGTAAACAATCCAAAATTCTATTAACACAACTCTATTGTCAGGAGCTTATGAACGTATTTGCGTAACATCGAACTCTGTAATCTTAATGTAATCAGCCAACCACTTGAAGCTTCAAGTCGTATACAACAACTGCTATTCCAAACTCTTTAACTGATCATTACTCTATTTATTTTAAATCATGTCATGTGCCCACAATCTTGCTAAATGTGGCCTGTAGGTTGTAGGTACCTGTTACCATAGACTCTGTCTACCCCGTAAGGGATAAAGACGTGATTTGTGCATATGTATGTGCATGTGTCATGTGTCACTTTTGGATTTTTTAATTCCATTTGACTTACCGTTTCTTATGGTTTATCTGGCGGCTTTTCATTAATTTTGAAGGAGAAAATGTATCGTTTAAGCGATCATTTAAAACATAGGATTGTTGCCTTATGCGAGGAAGGTATATCCGTGCTTGATATAGCTCTGCTGACGAATTAGGCATCACGGTAAGAAATATTAAACACGTTAATAATAACGTACTATAGAAAATATTACTCTCTATCACTTTGTCTTAAGTTTAAGGAGTGGTTTTCTTTATTATACAGTTATTTTAAGTATACTTTGCCTTTTATTAAGTAAAAAAGTGGACTTGTAATGGCTGAAATGATGATGATGATGATGGTGATGAATTAAAAAAAAAATTGAAAATAGCGTAAATCGCCAATTACTGTATGATTTGATATTGACGACACGGATGGCTCAGTGGTGAAGCAACCGCTTTCTGAGTCGAAGGTCCCGGGGTCGAGACCCGGCCAGGGTAATGTTTGTGTGATCAACTTGAATATTTGTGCTTGGGTCATGGATGTTCTACATACATACATACATACGATATACATATATCACGTCTTTATCCCTTACGGGGTAGACAGAGCCTGAGGAAACAAAACCTTAAGGCCACGTTTAGCATGATTGTAGGCGTGTAGGTGGAAAAATTAATCAAAATAGTGATGGGTTGCTAGCCGCATCGCCTATAACATGATTCCAAAGAATTTCGCCCATTCCCTCGATGGACTTTTACCATCTACGCGGGACGAGAAGCAACTGGTACATTCTATGTTTTTCTTATACATACATACATTCACACATACATACATACATACGTACATTCTATGTTCTATATATTTAAGTATGTATTTATTTATATAGGTATGTATATCGTCATCTACTCGTAACTAGTAGATACCCATAACACAAGCCTTCTTGAGTTGTCCCTGAATTTACCTAGCGTTTTCATCTTCAATCAAAATCAACGAAATCTGAATCTGTAAAATCTATTAAACATGCCGATTGATAACGTCGTGGTGACAGGTCAAAACATGCGACAAACATATGCAATGACAAGTCTGTACTGTTTTCGTGAATTGTCAAAACATACTTTACAAATTTGTTTCGTGTGACTAGGCCGTAAAGTTGATATTCGCAGATTACATTTTGTATACATATTTTCGTAGCAATTACTGAATCTATATTTATTGACATAAGTATGACTATAATATTTTGCATTATTTGCAGGATACTAATAATGGAGTTTTGATTGTATACAAGTTTTTGGACTTGCCAGGTACATATTTATGTTGCCAGTGTAGTTTGCATATTAATTCCCATTTGAATGAGTATATATCTTTTTAACTTTATATGATTACTTATTTTCTTTCACATTACTTGCATATATATCTTTGCCCTTGACCCAATTCAGGTGGTCCGTAATGTAACGTGTATGAACAGCTTAAGGCTGCGGCTCCACTGAGGCGGAGACGAGCGGAGCGGAGAGGAGACGTGTGGGGATCGACCAATCATATTACAGATCGGAGACGAGATGTGGATTTCATGTAATATGAATGTAATATGATTGGTCGATCCCCACACGTCTCCTCTCCGCTCCGCTCGTCTCCGCCTCAGTGGAGCCGCACCCTTAGGCAGGATGAAGCAAACCACCTTACGGAATTAATAGATTGCCAGCAACATTGACAGGCCGTCATTTCATTATGAAAAATTCTACAGCTGTTCAAAATTCTCTTTCTGCCGTATCCATTACTCATTACTCTTACACCCTAACAATATGCATATCTTACTCCCCCTGAGCAAACATCAAGATACGAATCTATGTCAACGCTCCTTTAAATATGTGCTATGTGGACCTTAACACAAGCTGGGAAGAGCTATGTTGGAATAGGGTTGTATTGAGCGATTTATGCAGATTTTAATATGCTTTTGAATATAGTTGACGGTTGACGAGATGGGATGACGGAATGGAAGGAAAAAACGAATTGGAGTAAATTACGCTCGAATGTTCGATACATTTTTCAATATTATGAAGGAAGTACGTGACTTCTGTTATTTTGTTACAAGTTTTTTTTTTAACATCAGTATCCGTTCGTATTTAATTTGCCTATTTAATTGTTCAAAAAGCGAGTTTTTAACAATGCGATAGTCAAGTTTGGTGCCGTCAGCAAAAAAGTTTATGCAAAAAAAAAACAGAATAAAAGTAAGAAATAGCATAGTAGATTACTTGTAAGTACTTAATTTTTATATTAATTTACATTTTTAATTGTTCAAATTTTTATTTTGAGCTAATGATTTTAATGTAATGTTTCACTCTTCTTCCCTGCTGGTCTGGGAGTAAAGAAAAAACACAGTTTACCAGTTGCTTCTCTCTCATTAATGTACTTAGGTAGATTCGTTGACATTTAATCTAAAGTGATGATGTAATTTTATATTGAATGATCAAATAAACATAATCATCATCATCTCCAGCCTATATACGTCCCACTGCTGGACACAGACCTCCTCTCAGAACGAGAGGGCTTGGATTGGACCATAGGGCAAATAAACATTTTATATTTTTGGTCGCGATTGTTACAATTTGCGCCACAAAATGTTGTACCTAGGTATTATAAAAATAGGCCGGCATTTTCTCTAGTATCGTACTTGCCACATTGAAAATGATACTACCATTAAAAATGTAAATATTAAAATTCATAAAACAAAGGTGTGTATCGTTTCCACTGCGTACGGCCGCGTCACACTGACGCAGTAAAGGCATGTCCACACCGTCCCGGCACAATGCTCTTCCGCGCCATTGTCTCTGCATCCATTGTGCACGCGCCTTTTTAGGGTTGCCAGTGTACAACCATGGAGAAATAAAGAGGGGATGTTGAGTGAAGGTGCGTACGAATTTTAAATGTGTGACGTACGTAGCTGGCCACAGAGAAAACAAAATGTAGAGATTAAATTTAATGCTGTTTTGTAATACATTTTGAAGTGGAATGCTTAGCCACTCTACAAATCTCGTACAAATAATACTATTGATAGAGTGCAATTCACATGGATGATTGTAGTATTTTATCTACTTTCTACTCTGTCTTGATAGGTAAACTGCGCCAAATTTATGAGCGGTATGGTATATATATTAGAGTGAGGTTTTATAGCCAATGTGAGACCACCATTTTAAATTATACGCTAGTAGAAAAATACCCTTAAATCTGATTTTGCTCTACAAACAAAACCATCAAAAAATTTCCCAAAATGTCTTCTTTTTTTCTCCTCAAGTCCCATATCCTTTTAAAATACAATTTCAATCCCTTAGCGAATAACCCTAGCCTCAAACCGTCTCCAGGGGCTGTAAGGCTCTCATTGTTTCCCGCCGACGGCTGTTTGCTCTCAGACGGTGAATTGAAAATATGGACCGACGGTTTATGCAGTGAGTTTAGAGTGATGAAATATAGCACTTACCTCTCTAGGCATATTAAGATAAGATGTTGCTTTACCATTGTAAGTTTCAGTCCCACACTAATAACTGTTTTTTTTGCAAAATTCGACCAAATTTGGTTGGTTACGACATCAGTTGCATGTTATAAATCGTCAAATGATAGTCGGTGATGTGATACTGATGAGCCTTCTTGAAATGATTGTAAATTAGTAAATCACGATCACTGATCATAAATAAGAAGACACTGACTAGCTCAGTAGTTCAATTCTTTTCTCTCGATGAAGCAATTGGTGGTCGAGAAATTTACATGTGTCAACACCTATTGGAGTTGTTCAACAACGTCAATCCTAGATTGAGATTAGGATTTTATTTACTGGGAATTAACGTCTATACCTAATTGAATTCACGCATATATTTCTAATGTTTTGCTTAAGTACGTAAGGAACAGTATAAGCCTAAAAACTGGTCCCTGCGACAGTATATGATATCTTTCTTACCTATTTCAAACCCATCCGGAATCAAATTCAAAACCGGCTTAATGAAATTAGCCGCTATTCAAACAAGGACAATCTCATACCTTCAGTTACCCCGATATCTGCGAATCTGGGGAGTCGGGTAAATCTCCCCCTTTGTTCAACGAGATTGTAAGTCAGTGGCAGACGTCTCAGAAATTAATGTAATGGGTACCTCTTAGGACAATTGCCGCGGGACGTCTTGGATTATGATGAATGTGTGAAAGCTTAATTGAAATGCTTTAAGATATAGAGTGAGTTTCGTGCTACGATTGCGAATATAATTGTGATCGAAATATAAATTCTCTAAGATATTTGAACTTGTTTTCGTGGATAGATGTAACAAATGTATTGGGTCTACTCCAATAGGATCATGTCTTAGTCAAATCATCCGCATATACCGGCCCGTCTTATGTCATTTCAAAGACAACAAAAATTAAACGACTTTAAGCCTTGAATTTTTGGCCAATTTTTAGAATAGAATAGAATAGAAAAAGTTTATTTTTCCGAATATGGTACAATTGTTGAAATTATTACATGTGTTCAGCATATCCTGCCCGCATCGGCGTAGAAATATTATTTTTACATTCAGTTAGTAGTCAATATAACAAAGAACCGAATTAAGCTTACCTTAACATAATTACAACAATATTATTATTAGCATTAGCATTATTACAATATAATAGATATGTATCTACAACAATATGACTACAGTACGATAATTTAATAATTCAATAGTTCAATAGTTTAATGATTATTTCTTATTATGTTGGTTAACTTACCAAAATTGTTTTGTGGACCAGTATAAACAAAACGTAACCAACTGACATTTCTACTAATCTAGTATTTCCTTCTAATTCCTACTCGTATTACTCGACTACCAAAGTGTAATTGTGAAACTGCAATCAATCGCAAATTGAACTAAGACAAAGGTGTCTGCTCTCTAGTGTCTGGGCTGTGCAGTGGGTAGGCATGTCATTATGTCACTGCTTACATGTGTCTCTGTTTCCTGTGACAAATTGTTATTCTCCCATATTTTAGGGTAGGTATTCGGAGGAAATATGTGCATTTTTTAAATGAAAGATTAAAGAAAATGTGTGATACCTGAATGAGATTGGTTTGCGAATGATAAATTGATCTAGCTAGGTTTTATTTTTAGAACGCACAAAAAAAAATACCAGAGGCCCGATTTTTGAAAGCACATCACTCGAAAGTAGTATAAATCTGTTTATAGCCTCAAAACTACAGCTCTAATTAAATCACAAGATTAATGGGAGCCGTAAGTACCTTCTAAGCTACTCGTATTTCAAATTCAGCACAATTTTTCACCACTTTCGAGTGGTATTTTCACATAATGTGCTTTCAAAAATACCTACTTTAGATTATAGTCATACATCTACTTAAGATTTAAATTAAACGGACTCACTTTGCTTAACAATTTTGTGACTAGGGTGTTCGGTTTATAGACATATTTTACTTATTTCTCAATTTTGAGAATTCTCAACAGTCCTTTATCAAGTTTCTCGACCTGTTTCTTATAGTAAAAAAATACAAGGGTGTATCAACAAACTAATAAAAATTGCCATTTATCGATTACAAAATATCATTGTGTATATTTTGACACATTGTTATGGCATCGGTGGTCCGCGCGTGACTGCGCAAAAAACAGCTTTGAAAGTTACTGAGAATTATTTTGCTGACACACTTTAGAGCGGCTAATGTTATATGACTTCTTGAGTGATTGATGACAATCTTGAAAATTAATTGAGTCCTACCAGTACTAGGTAAGATAAGTATTCAAAGTCCTAAATAAGTACGCGATAAGTATTACAAAATACGATGAAAACAACTTTGCTCTTAAAACATTTTCCTTCAAAGATATTTTGCTAAAACATTTGAACTCAATATAAACGGAATCAGGAAAGCAATATCTTACTTGTTGATTCTCCCTCCGCAAGACACCCCTTCCGAAAAGTCGTCGCCAACAATTTATAGCAAGACCATAAATATTAAAAACTTGAGCGCATAAATCTCTGGTTTTAATAATAAAGGAGGTTCTGTGCCGAAGAGGTAAGACGTCATATTGCCATACCTATTGCATATATTTACAGATTCTAAATCGCGAGACGCTTTATGAGTTGTTTGTTAAATTAGGATTTACTTACCTTCGAAAGCTATTCTAGCAATAATATAAAAAAATCCCACTGAATAACATACAAATACAAATCCTGACGTGATGTTACGCTATAGAGAAAACACTCGTGAATTAAGTTATTTATTAAAAGTCGTCAAGTACCTACATAATACTTTGAGGATTAACCCAGTACACATTTGTAGTTTCTGTTATTTTATTGTAAGTATTCGTTTTTAAAACCAACTCTACATCTTATAACCCAAAATGATACTTGACATTTACGATCCGCTCTAGATGAAAAACAATAGACTGATATGCGCTAGGGGACACAATATACTCAGTGATATTAAAATTACCATAGAAACCCTTTGTAAGGAAGCCTACAAATTCACAAAAGCCAAAAATCTCCAAGGGATTAAAATAGAGATCCCTAATAAAAGTGCTGGCAAATAAAGATCCAATCCCGTAATAATTGTCGTATTACAATGGAATCTATTACCTAGCGGGCGGTCGGAGAGAGAAAAGTCTCCATGGAAATCAGGATACTTTTAACCGTGGAATATGAATAACTAGAAAGGACATATCCGGTTCTGAAACAAGTCAAGTAAGATGATATGTTTTGATCTAATATTGGTCATAACTATTCATGTAATTTACATTTAAGAATACCGCAATGAAAAAAAAAGCTAAATGACAATCAGAAAACAAGAGGACGTGGCGTGGAATAGAAACAATTTACGGTATCATTAGTATGAATGTTAAACAATAGCTGACCCACAATTGACCCCTGAGGAACGCCAAAAATTTTTGCAATGAATCTAGAAGCATGTCTAAGACGCAGCCTGACTGAGCAGTTTGATTTATATTCCTAGTTTTTTAAATAGGTTGTGATACATCACAGTAAGTGTCTATGTATGCCAAAATTTCCTGTCATAATATATTTACTAGTAATAATACCCAATACATACACACATACAAACACAAATCACGTCTATACCCCTTACGGGGTAGACAGAGCCTGAGGTAACAAGACCTAAAAGCCACGTTTAGCATGATTAAAGGCCTACACGCCTCCAATAATACCCAATGGAACGAGAAATCTTATCAAAAGCCTTAAAGTAATCTGTACAAACAGCATTGAAAAATAATGTTGAGTAGTTCGCGCGCGTTGTCTTCTCACAGTTTTTTTAGCGTCCTTAGTAAGTCAGCTTTAATTAGCCCAGTTCATAGATACGGATGTCCACAAAGTGACACCTGATTCAATAAATGATTTAGGTATCATCTAGAATTCATCTATTTCTTTGAAATCTCATCCAGCCCGTCCGTTACGGTGTAGATGATGACGAAAATAAACTCCGACTAAAAATATTACCTAAGATCCCTGTCGCCATGTTTCTTAACCAAGCTCTGATTAATTGGCGCCATTCTTTCGCGACCGGAAGCGACGCCATTAATCCACAAGATGGCGACTGTATTGAGACATATCCGGTTGCTTGAGGGCTGTTTTTCGATATTGTTTCGGTTTTCTAATTAGGGTGCTGACTTCATAAACTCTTTGTTAAGGCGAAATTGGGATACTTTAGGCCTGTTCTACCACTCTCTCTTTTGTGTCAGATATCTTTGACACCGTCTCTGACTGTTTTGTAGTAGGTAATAAATATACAGACATAACAACACGGACATTACATACAGACTTCAAACTTCAAATTTCGAATTTAAGCGCACAAGACCAGTGGCCCGTTTCTCAAAGCTACAATTTGCAATTTTACCAGTATTTCTAAACTAGCAACATTTGCCCTATCATCACTATCACTACATAGTATAAAACAAAGTCGCTTTCTCTGTCCCTATGTCCCTATGTCCCTTTGTATGCTTATATCTTCAAAACTACACAACGGATGTTGATGCGATTTTTTTAAAAAATAGAGTGATTCAAGAGGAAGTTTTTTATGTATAATTCTACGCAGACGAAGTCACGGGCAGAAGCTAGTCAACCAATAAATACTTATTGACATTATTGGACCGATGTTGCCAGTTTAGAGTTATAAATTGTAACTTGTAGCTTCGAGAAACGAGCCGCAGTTATAATCCGCATAAAGCGACAGCCCTCGCCATTTCAGTCCAAATCATACTTTATCCTATTATTACATTTTATTGCAATTTAACACAGGTACAATAAAACCCCTCCGTCTTAAGCCTTAACCACAAATCCCAGTTTTATTTGTTTGAAAAGACATTTAATCCGAGGGGGAATTAGCGATCGAGGGCCCTATTCCGTGTCGTTATTGTTACGGCGTTTTAATATTGAATTTGTTGCATATTAGGTTGTATAGTGTATACTGAATGTGTCCTTTGGTGTGCATGGAATTAGAGATTTAAGCCGCTTACGCCGATTTTGTTTACAACTTTATGTGCTCGACCAATCCTTACTAATCCTTAGGCGTTCCATACTAATAAAATAATATTTAATATTGAAAAGTATTTTTGTCTTTTCTGTTCGTCTGTTTGTTACCTCTTTGTAGTTAATCCGCCGTACGGATACTGATGAAAATTAGTAGGATACTTTGGACACTAAGGAATAAAATAGGCTACTTTTTATCCGGAAAAATGGCGTAGTTCCTGCGGGATAGTGACAAACAAATTATTCGCAGACGAAGTTGGAGGTAACAGCTAGTACATAATTACTAAAGTTCGTTCTTTGAGCCTGAACGTTATTACTTGTGCATTGCATTTTTTGCCGTTTCAAAACAACTTTCTATCGACATGTCAAACGAAGGCAATACCGATAACGTTCAGGCTTACCCAGTTACTCGCAAAAGAGCCAGCAGGCAGCCGATGCTAATTAACGCGTCAGCTTCGGAAGTCGCCTTTATTGCTGCATAATTGTTTTAAACACAAGTTTTTGCGTTTTCTGTTTTGTATTCCGCTGGTTCCTTCTTGCTTTGATTGCGCTATTGTGCGGTGTTGCCAGCGTCTTGAGAAATGACAAATCCTGAGTTACGCGTTTTTTACTAGCTTTCATTTTAACTTGAAACGGATGTTTGAGTTCAAGATTTGAGCCACTTTTAGTGGGCGAATTGACTTGAATTGAAACATATGGATGAATGCTAAGTGAAATCAACAAAGAGCACAGTCAGCAAAAACATTTTTTTTAGAAAATATTATTTTTGTTTTTATTATTTCATCAAAATTACTGTAAATAGTATCCAGGTGTAAATTTTTATTGCACGTAAAACACAAGAACTTTATAGGTACTTAACACTAATTTAAATAATAATTAGAAGTAGAAAGGCAAACTTATCCCTTAAGAAATAGTAATACATACATACATACATAAACCACGACTTTATCCTTCACGGGGTTGACACAGCCTAAGGTAACAAGACCTAAAGGCCACGTTCATGATTGCGAACGTATAGGTGGAAAGGGTTATCAAAATAGTGGTGGGTTTCTAACTACATCGCCTATAACAAATAATAAAACTAAAATGGATAATAGTTATTTTATTTGCTCTACCGCTCTACCTATACTTAAATAACCGACAAGGCGTCTGAATTTTTAACAGCCGACACCTAGGGTTGCGATAATTAGATTGTCGCGAACGTGCATTGTTCGATGCGAGGAATTATGGTTTCAAAAAGCCGAGCGCTCACATCACTTCGAAGGTTCCGTATTATTAAAAAAATGAGCATCAAAGAGTGTAACTTTTCCTTTTTTTTACGTAATGACGAAATTTTTGGTTTTTCTAAATCAGAGTTGTGGGTTTTTACGAAAAAAGTGTCTATTGGTTTTTTGACAGTTTTGTGAGCCCACAATCTTGCGAAACGTGGCCTGTAGGTCTTGTCACCTTGGGCTCTGTCTACCTCGTAAGGGATAAAGTCGTCATTTGTGTATGTATGTGTATACATTTACAGTCATAATCACTACATGGGCGACGTTCATTTAAAAATTCACACAGCATGACAGCAGTTTCTTCAACAAAGTTTCTTCAACAATCGTCAGATGTCTTAGCATTTGGTGTACCGCACGACCGATGGCCAAACAAGGAAGATACCTGACTCCGTATAATGTCTTCGAGCGAACGGGTCAAAGTCTCGTTTAGATAATCAGATCCCAGATAATCCTTAATTTTATAGTTGTCTGCCACTTCGTCTGCGCTAAATTCGCTTATCACTACGTCACCTGTCGCTACGTCGTTTTCCGGGATAAAAACTATCGTTTGTCCTTCCCTGGAACTGAAACTAAATTCCAAAATTCCTGCTAAATTTACTCAGCGGCTTAAGCGTGATAGGTAACGGATAGATAGACAGCCAGAATAACATACAAACTTTCGCATTTATAACATCAGTATGGATGGGTTCACAACGGTTGACGTAGGAACTCTAAAATAGAGTAAAAAGCGTGTAGGGTGACCGCAACCCCAAACGACGTTAGTTCGTAACCTCTCATTACGAGTGGGGAGTGATCGAACCCCCGACCCCCCCGCTAAACGGCAACCCTCTCCGACGTGGAATATGGATCATAATTCCATTGTTGGAACTCAAGGACGACAGATTTTTTCGTTGACTGCTGAGGTTGACGTGTTTCTAGTGTTTGACCAACAAGACCATGTTGAACACAGATTTAGAATATAATATACATGTATACATAAATCACGTTCTATACCTTACAGAGTAGATAGCCCAAAGTGACAAGACCTAAAGGCCACGTTTAGTATGATTGTGGACGTATAGGTGCAAAGGAAAATCAAATAGTAACGGGATGCTAGCCGCATCGTCTAGGTATAACATAATTCCTAAGATTTTTGCCCTAGATTTTTTAGATTATATACACACGTAAAACAGTAAAAATCGGCGAAACAATGAAATGGCGATATGATACTCACACTATTAGAGACAGATGGGGTTCCACTAGTAGAGAATTCCATTTCTTACTTGCAATATAATATTTAAAATGCATGTAAATGTTTATAAAAGTAAAAATAAAATTGGAATATCTCAAAAACTAAGCCCAATCCAGCCTAGCCTGCCTCATGCAATATCATCCTGTACATACATATATTTTATATCTACGACGGTTCCCTTTATCAATGCTACGCAATTAAATAAAGATAAAAGAGGGTTAGATAAACTGCACACGAATTGAAAACGGACTTGTTAATAGCAGGGTGATTTACATTTTGAAATTATTGAAAGTCGGTATCATTCGTAAATTTAAAGGAAATTTCTTGTAAGCAAAACGCCTAAACATCAGATTACAATCTCAGTTGCAATTACAATCTAACCGACGATTATGACGTATCACGCTTATGATTCAACTAGCTGTTGCCCGCAACTTCGTCTGCATAGAATTCGTTTATCGCTATCCCGCAGGAATTACTCAATTTTCCGGGATAAAAAGTAGCCTACGTGTTATTCCAGACTGTAATCTATCTATGTTCCTAATTTCATCCAGATCTGTACAGCCGTTCTGGCGTGAATGAGTAACAAACATCCATCCATACTTACAAACTTTCGCGTTTATAATATTACTAGCTTCTGCCCGCGACTTCGTCTGCGTAGAATTATACATAAAAACCTTCCTCTTGAATCACTCTATCTATTAAAAAAAACCGCATCAAAATCCGTTGTGTAGTTTGAAGATATAAGCATACATAGGGACATAGGGACAGAGAAAGCACTTTGTTTTATACTAAGTAGTGATTAATGAATTCTTAAAAAACTACTTTCTGGAAGCGCGCAAGAATCCCGCGCGAGGCGTAATAAGAGTTCGGAATATTGTCTGTTTATTGTCACAGCTTAGTTTAGACGATCACCTATGTGTATTATTTTAGGGGAGAAGAAATGTCACAGCGGCGTAATTTGCGGCGTAACGGCGTAACGAGCGATTCGTTCCGCCGGCGTCGGTGACAAATGCCGCGCCGTGGCCATTTCCACCCGATATGTCAACTGGAAATGATTAGACTGTGGCCTAATCCATGGGTGCCATAGGAAAGTTAACCGAACAAAGTGGATATGCTATTGTTTAAAAAACTGGGACAAGCAGGGCGCTAGAGCAGGAGAAACAGATAAATAAAATAAATAATAAATATTGTGATATTTGTGATCAATGTCGATAAATATACGTTTAGTCGTGGTATAGGCATTGAAACTCACTAATAAATGTATGTTCCAATGCATTTTAATGCTATTATAAATAATAATCTATATTCACAATCACTCCTTGTATGTAATCACATCCACCGGAATGTTCATCATATTTGATATAGGTAGGTACTCGTATGATGATTATATTTCAATTTTATACAAACTTTGGGGGGACTTGTTTGTCTACAAAAGCGTTAAAATGTATTGGAATGGACTATACTCAAAACTGCGTGATATATAAATTATTATAGTATGTACGTATATATATGTAGTCCATGGAACTCACTACCTATTCAAAGCGTAAATGTATAATCATAGAGATAGCCGCTCGGACTTTAAAATAGAGTATTGTACCGACTCTATGTATATCGTGTAGGCGTACTCTATAATCTATAACACTAATAGAGTATGCTAAAATACTCTTTCTTACTCTTTACCATACTAGTACCAATCATTTAATATTATGTAAACCCATTATAAACCGAAAAGCATGTATGAAGAGATTGATGAATGTGGATGAAGCAAAAGAAGTATATCAGGATCGTAGCAAATGGAACAAAGTAGTCTCTGCATACCCCTGTGGGAAAGAGGTGTGACGATATGTTATATATGTATGTATTATAAATAGGCTGCATGTATGCATAATAAGACCTCTTTAACAACAAGTTTGAGTTTGAGGTTTGAGTAGGTATATGTATAAAAGCCGTGGTAGCCTAGTGGTTTGACCTGTGGCCTCTCAAGCAGAGCGTCGTCGGTTCAAGTCCCGGGCGCGCACCTCTGAGTTTTTCGGAATTTATGTGCGAAAGTTACAATTGAAATTTACCATGAGCTTTTCGGTGAAGGAAAACATCGTGAGGAAACCTTGCACACATCTGCGAAGAAATTCAATGGTGTGTGTTAAGTTCCCAATCCGCACTGGGCGCGCGTGGGAACTATAGCCCAAACCCTCCAATACACGGAGGAGGCCTATGCCACGAGGCACGCCGAATTACGCGACAATTTAATAATAAAACAACAACAACAACAAAAATGAAATTGTGGCAAATTCGGAATAAAAAAAGGCTATATTATTATTATTATGTATAAAATATGTGAGACTTACTTTTTTTGCAAGTCCATATTCTTTATTTACCTCCTTTGCAATCAGATATGCCATATTTTTCAAATAAAAGTTGGCAACCCTACTTATTAGAGTAGGTAACTAAACGTTAAAAGTTCAAAAAAATCGCAAAGTAACAAGGTCACGTGACAGTTAGTAACAGATATAAAAATTCGAAGGCTTACCCACCTGCTATGGGTGGTGTAGGAGTATAGCACACGTCACGGAATGACGAGGATCCGGGTTCGATTCCCGGCCATAGCTTTACTTTTCGGATTTTTCTGTGTTCTAATTTTCACTGTCGTTTAGACTTTTTTTCCAAATTAAGATAAGTCGGGAACGGTTCAACTAGTTTCAAGTTTTCATCGTATGAATAGGCATGTCACTGTTATCAGACTATAACCTATTGTCTCGAATCGTATGCGACCGCATGTGCAATGAGTACAAGGGTGCAAGGGCAGCAGCCCTCCTGTCAATCATCCGTAACTTTATCTGTGCTTGCGTCGTTCCTGATACCATTGTCATTTAATTTCGTTTGGAAACTTTATGATGATGGGAATAGTTTTGTATCCATAGAAGCTTCATGCAATCATATATTAAGTACCTACATGTAGTTGGAAATGAAAGCGATCGAAGACAGCCATTAGAGTTGTAACTTGTCAAAATGAAAAGGTTCCTGAGTGCTACAGATGTAGTAAATAATCCTTTCCCATCGTGAACACATGATTACTTCCGAATGATGCCGTGTCTATGAGTCTGATTGAAGTAGCATGACAAATACCATACAAATACGAATATTTCCGAGATAATACGATGGGAAAGAATTTTGTATGATATCTGTACGTACTTATCCGATTCGGTTTCCTCGACTGTACCGCTCGGCACTCAACTACCTAAGTATTAGCACGTTATAAAAAACTGAAGATTTTTTTTCACTTTTAAATGTTATTCCACCGTGTCAAATCCCCTATACGGGAATTAATCATAGCATTACTCAAATGTTTTAAAAAAAATACGCAATTTGACCTTAAATATTATCAAAAAGTAATGAAGAATATTATTTAAGTGTGTTAACGATCGAACCATTAGAACCAAACATCTATTTTATTTTTCTTTTTAAAAAGCTAAAATTTAAAATAAGAAACCGCACTAAAAGAGCCAACACTCCGCAAGCCCGACGGGACTTTCCGGCCAGCCACTCTAGAAAATGGGAAAAATTAAAAAGTAATAAAAACACAAATGAGCCCCTCAATCATCCGCCGCCACTGACAAGTCTGTCACGTGAGATTAAAAAGTTTCGCACGGAAATTAGCATTTTGGTTTCATTTGCATAACGCCGCCTAATTTTCTCCATTGTTGTAGAGGAGTATCTAAATCTGTTATATAGATATTTTAAGGTGACTTTGTCTATTTGATTTCCTTTAATAAACGAAATTGAATCTCTTTAATGAAACAAGTACCCATGCGATCTTTGCTAAATTTGTTAATTTAAAAAGATCAGTAGGTAGGTACCATCACACACAGGAAGGGTTATCATTCGTTTGTAGAACTACACATCATTGAGAAGAAAAACCTACTTAGTAAAGAATAATTATAAATATAGGTAGTGTAGATCTAGTTCAGAGAAAAATCTTTAAAGTTACTACTAAACGTCAACTTTTAGTCCAGTTTTTACTAGCAAAGCGCGGTCACGAATACTCGAAAGGAAATAAACGAGACAAAACGAAAACAAAAGAAAGTCCTGCAGCGAGGAAATTGTAAATTTATGAGATGCGGAGCCGCCGGTGATGGACAAAAAATATGAAGTGGTAAAAGGCTCTTTTTAAAATACCAAAGTGAATCGCTGAGTAGCAGCAATGTTTCGAATTAAGTAACTTGCAGTCCTCATCAAAGTTGCCTGGCGTTATAATTCGTAATTTAAAGTTTCCAAGTTCTAATATGGCTCACTCACACATTCCTGTATAATATAATAACGATAGGGATAGTTGGATGCAATCATAAAGTTTTAAATTTGGGAGTAACCGCTATAAGACCTTTTTTATCCTACTTATATAATACGCCCTTAATCATGCTAAACGTGGCCTTAAGATTTTGATGATTTTGATTTGATTAGAAAACAGGTACATAAACTAAATTACTAAGTAAGCTATGGGCGGCCTAATCGCTACAAAACGATCTTTACCTCACAAACAGAATGAAGGAAAGAATATACTAAAGCAGGTGGTGCAAATATAAATTAAACAATTATTATGATTAGTTTGTTATATTATAATTAAAAAGTCTTCCTATAGATTTATTTTAAATGATTACCTACTTTTAATTTGTTTCGTTACGTTTGTTTCACATGCAATCCTAAAAGACGTTATATTCTTGCCGGCGCTTGGCGCCGCGTCGTACGGCAGCTGCTACTTAATAATTTAATTGTGCATTTCCCTCCCTTTTTCACGGCGCTTTGCGCGGGAAACCACAGCGCTCTACAACTGCAACTCTATACTTAGTACCGAGTTCTCTGTTGGAGCTAGCCATGGAGCAATTAACCCATAGTGATGCCCGTCCAAATCCAAAACTGTTTGGTGATTTGTCAATAGCATTGCATGTACTAGCTTTTGCTTTACACCTGTAATCTAATCTGAAGCTTTGCTTACTTTTAACATGAAAGTACCGTGAGATTAAAATGCTCTGTAAACATTATGCCTACTAATTTCGTAAACATAATGTATAGGTACTAATTATTTTTTGTTTTTTTTGCACAATTTAGTGTTCATTTTTTAAATTAAGGATAATACTTAGTAGTTTTAGTCAATTTTATCTCTTTTATACCGTTACCGTTGATTGTGCCAACATAAAAAGAAGTACCACAAAACTTGTTGTTTTTACAAAAATGAACGGCGCTGGTGATACTGCTTAAGAAAAACTCAAAAAGTTTTGGAAAAAAAAAACAAATGGTACACATCAAATTTAAAACGCCCTATCACCGATTTTCATGACATTTAATTATTTCAGCAGGTGCTTTATTTCGATTGCATATCCCTACAAAGATTTTTCATTAAATTTTTTGGTTCTCAATTTAGTTACACCCTACACGCATTTCACTTTGTACGTCGATGATTAGATATTAGATTATTTATTCATTGCACATTGTCAAGTTAGGAGAATTTAGATTGAAATCGTCAAAAGTAAATTAAATTAAATTAAATAATACAAATCAATTGAATATTACAAAAATGACAAAATCAAAAACAATTAGGTACAATTAAATTAATTCTCCGCTGGGGATCGTCACTGCTTATAGATAAATAATGAAATAATAATAAAGGGTTAATTTAATATAATGTCAAAATTAATGGAATAAACTATGCAATTAAATAAATAAATCAAAATGTCATATCCAGAAATACGGCCACAGAATAAAATTTATTTTTTATCAAATGGTCTTTCAGTCGCCGCACGAATGTTTCGTCATTTTGTTCTTTTTTAAAATCGGTATCGAAACATTTGTCAACAATGATTAAAAAATCGTCAAAAAAAATTACAGGGCTAAGTTAAACTAACCCAAAAACCTAAAATATTCCGGAATAATATTACGAACCCTGTATAAAATTCACACACAATGTTTTACAGTCATCTAATCTATCGTAAACACCACCTACCTTACAACAGTTGAGACACGTGCTCGCTTCGCCACGGCCGCGACCAGACTGCCGGCCCCGCCCAGCTGCGATGGGCGGGGCCACAGCTGGGCGGGGCTTGGGCGGCAAATCAGCTGCTCACTTCTTTCTTCGAATGGTCAAGGAAAGGGCAAGACAGTGCCTGCGCAGATGCCTGTAGGTAGGCTAAGTCCTTAGAGGGATTGTTAAGTTGCCTCGTGGAATATAATAAGTAAAAAAGGCAATAAAATACTTTGGTATTATAGTAACTTCTAAAATGGGTTCGTTGAAGATGAAGTTCCCTTTTTAATTATCTTCAAAAGAGGTTTAATTGTTTGTCTCTTTTCTGTAAATGTTCACCGATAACTTCGACAAATTGAGGTCTGATTTCGTTTTTTTTTCATATTTGAAAAGGGTTTGGTATGACCATTGACCACCCATCAAAGAATACAGTCTGTGAACTCCTAGAACATCATTCGGATTTCGGGTACGGTCGGTCGATTCAACTATCAAATCCATAAGACGCACCCTTCGTGGAAGAAAGACGTAAGTTCTATTAAAGCTCTACAGGACTTACGTCTTTCTTCCACGAAGGGTGCGAAGAGTCACATCCATAAGAGACAGCAATACAGACCGAAGGTTTTTAAATACTATCGCACTGTACATTCATTAGAAAAAATGCCTCCATACCATTTAAATTGAAACGCTCTTAATAATGTGGGTAGTTCTCCTAGAAATTTGAAAAGTATTAAAGTAGCATAAAACATAAAAACATAGAATGTACCAGTTGCTTCTCTTCCCGCGCAGATGGTAACAGCCCATCGAGGGAATGGGCATAGGAATCATGTTATAGGCGAAGCGGCTAGCAACCCATCACTATTTTGATTCCCCTTTCCATCTATACGCCCACAATCATGCTAAACGTGGCCGTTAGGTCTTGTTACCTTAGGCTCTGTCTACCCCGTAAGGGACAAAGCCGTGATTTATATGTGTGTGTATTAAAGTAGCTCTTATAGCACAACTAATGAAATAATTCTATTTTTTATGTCTGACCACCTATGTAAGTACCTAACCAAAATAAAATGACCTCTCACTGCTTACATTTTGCTTAGGAGCAGGACACTGCTAACATTGGATATAATATTCACTTGCCGGAACTGGGGGGTTACCACAATCGCTGAATGCGTGCCAATTTCTATTCAGCGTAAGGGGCACAGTTATGCAGCCATATAGCTCTGTCCCTTACACTGGATGAATTGAACTTACACGCATTAAGATCCGGCCACACCATGCAAAAGACGTCGACGGTGCGTTTACGCAACAAAATGTATGAAGAAACGGTGAGAGAACGTGACGCATGCGACACGTCACTGCGTATAGGCAGCGGTGTGGTCGCTCATTTATTTATTAAAATAGTGAGGAAAGCAATCAAATGGTTTACCTGACAGTAAGTAATCACAGCCCGTGGACACCA
The DNA here is from genome assembly GCA_949127965.1 of Pandemis corylana. Taxonomy (NCBI): domain Eukaryota; kingdom Metazoa; phylum Arthropoda; class Insecta; order Lepidoptera; family Tortricidae; genus Pandemis; species Pandemis corylana. The sequence goes on along the minus strand of OX421866.1, from coordinate 4,454,123 downwards.
GCTATACGGAGGAAGAGCAATCAGTGGCGTAACTATAGGGTAGCAGGAGTGGCAAAATGCCACGGGCCCTTAGGTCTACGGGGCTCCGAACTGGCTTGCTATAGAGCACAGAAGGGACGCTGATGCACTTCTTTATGTTGTGGAAGGAGCCCATCTGACGAATTTGCCACGGGCCCCAGACGTTATAGTTACGCCACAGAGAGCATTGCAAATGCGTTGGAAGCCTAGAGGGTTAAATTAGAATATCTTACATGCCAGTATCTAGTTGCTGTCTTACCCTCAACACCGGAACACAGCTGCGCTTGCGCTGCTCGGCGGCAGGATGAGCGAGTAAGCTGGTAGCGCTCTTTACCCTTCACAAAGTCATACCACTCGCAAAATTTACTTTTATTTAACTATTTATTGTCTATTTCGCGGAGAAGCTCCTAAAGTTATTTTGATATAAGTTTTAAAGATCAGTGTTTTTAAACCACGACGCAAAAGAGGGGTGTTATAACATTGACGTCGATGTCTTTATGTGTGTGTATCTATCTGTGGCATCGTAGCTCTCAAACGGATGGACCGATTTCGATGCGGTTTTTTTTCATTCGAAAGCCAGTTTCCTTGCGATGTCTTTTCCAAAATGCTGCAAGGCATTTTTGGCACAAAATTGTGTGATTAGGTACTCGATTAATGCGTGGGGTGGTTTTTTTAAAATTTAATGTTATTGGCCAACCCTTTGTACAGATAACCTCTAACACTGGCCATCGTCATGTACCGAATGAAGTTGATGTATTGTAAACTTCAACAACTTTGTCACAACAAGTCATAGCGATAATTGTGTCAAGTGACTACACAGCGCATCGTCTATAATTAAATACAATTTTAATTCAATAATCGAAAGGAATCCTTCAGGAGATACCAGGGCATTTGGAGGTGGCAGACGGTTTGATGATGGAAGTTGTGAGGCTCAAACGGCATAGTGATAAATTCTACGCAGTTTGATCTTCATAACTATTATCATTGATAGCTCGACCATGTGAAATACAAGATACAAAGCAATTAAACAATTATTGAAGAACGTACGTAGAAGTGCATACATTACAATGAAATCTTAATAAAATGAAGCAGAATCGAGGTAAAATTGTCATTTTGAAAGTTGACATGGGTCATTGCAAGTGTGTTTTGGAAGTACAGTGTCACTGAGTGCTACGGACTTACTTTTCATGGTGGACAAATTTGGAACTAAAGTGGCGCCATATTCAATAATATAGAACGATATAGCTCTTGCAATTGACGATGGCGAGTGAGCTTTATTAGTGCACGTATCTGCCATACGCGTTAAAGTGTGCGTGAGAGCGAAAGTGGGTATGGTAAAAAAATAAAGAAAAATCTCGCTAGAAAATCGCTTCGTAAGCCACGCACACTTTGACACTGGCCATCGTAAATTACAAGAGCTATAGATAAGATTTGGTATTTTTTAAATAGTGTTAAAACGAACATAATATACCAGTACATTTATTATTTGCCTAATACCTTAATACCAGTTAAGCATAAATTTGAAATAGTTCGCATGTCGATTGCAAAAAGTGTTGGCCGCTAAGAACCATAGCGCATTCTTTTTTTCTAATTTCAAATTTTGTCACCATGACAAACGACTGTTCCCGTCGCGATTGTCACAAAACAAAATTCGCTCATTGCAAAACTATTCCTCGTCCTTTGTGGTTCAAATGAAAAAATATTCTTCAAATATTGTCCTACCAATATTCCCTTGCCGTTCACTTTTCAGCCCCAAAATCAAGTATTGAGTGCCTTATGTCAGTAGCAAAGTGACGTGTAATTCACAAAACTAGGTCAAAGACCTTTGCTTCAGTTAACTTTCAAGAAACTTCACCACGCTGCGGAGGTCCGTGATCAAAGTCATGAAGATCAAACTGCGTGAGTACCTACTATGTATTATTGTGAATAGGTAGGTACATGATTCCGTTCTGCTTGCCTTCTCTGCAATCGTATATGGCCATGATAGAAAATACCGAGTCAGCAGATACAGGTTCTTCAGAACTTAATTATAAGTATAGGTTCAAAAGTAGCGGAGTAGCAAGGTAAATTTTGTTCTTAAATAGGTACCATGGGACCTCCACAAAGTAACGCCTTATTCAATAAGTTAAATTATTACCGACCGAGTATACCTAATGCCTCCATATAGTTCTTCGAACCTTATTTTATGGTTACTAAAAGTTTAAATTTAGTACTAAAAGTATTTGGTGTTTTTCCTTTCTTTCGCGCAGAAACGAAACAATAGATTGAGACGTTATTATTTTCATGTAAGTAGGGTGATACCTACATTTGAAATTAAATTAAATTGAAGCAAATCGCCAGACATCAGATTGTATTTGCATCTGTAATCCACTGTGTTATGGGTGTCCTGTCCATGGATGGTGGTGTTATACTTACCATTCGATTTTTAGCATTAGACAAAAGGTAAATAATCTTGACATGTTTTTTCATTTAAAAAATGTAAAAAATAAATAACAGCAAGCTAAAAATTCAAATCCCTTAAATACGTGAACTGTTTTGTAATGGTTTTATATTTTCCAGTTACCGATTTTTAAAATGTTTTCGACAATAAGACATGTCGAAATCAACTTGTCTTAAAAAAAGTAGCACTACTGTTTAGCCTTGTCTTTTTTACAATTTTGTTATCTCACTTAAAAACAAATCCGTTTTTTTATGAAAGAATATATTTTCAGATTTTTCGGAAAAGCTGTGTTGCAGTTTGGTTTAATATTTGTTCAGTTTTTCTCGAAACGTTAACCCTTTCGCAGCGCGAGACCGTTTTCCGTCCACGTCGTCGACGGACGAGAACGAGAGCGGGCCGGACTGGGACGCGGAGCTGCCGCCGCCCCCGCGCCCCGCGTTCATCCACCACCCCCCGCCCCCGCAGAGCATCGTCATCGGCGCCGTGCGCAAGCGCCGCGGCAACCTGCCCAAGCACTCTGTCAAGATACTCAAGAGGTGAGCTAAGGTTGATGCCATTACGGTCTGTGCACGAAGAAAGGATTTTTTAGGAATTCCATTATCACGTGGATCTTGCTACCTTTTATCCCACGACGGCGAAGCCGCATTCGTAAAGTGTACTGCCTGAGCACAATTTAGATTTGCAAGGAAAGTCCTGGGGCCCCACAATGACGTTTTAATGATCGCTGTCAGATCCATACTGGAAGTGCCAATAGGCCCCTGCAAGTCTTATATTGCCTGGCCGTGATAGAATGTGAAGTCATACATATAGATGCAATGTAATGATGCGACTTGCAGATTTTTCCTTGCCGAGAGTAAAAAGATCTTTAAGCGTGGTTGCTAATATTTTTACAAACAATGTGTAGGTAGGTATTTATTTATTCGCGTAAAATCATGCAAGTCAAATTTGACCTACATCTATTAGTTAGATTAATTTGAAATTTGGCATACGTGTTAGATGAATAACAATAAAAATAGGTAGGTACATAGTCAAGAGTGTTTTCTTTTTAAAAAAAGATTATTTCCTTCAGATGGCTTTACGATCACCGGTACAACGCGTATCCAAGCGACGCGGAGAAGTTGGCGCTAAGCCAAGAAGCAAATTTGACAGTTCTACAGGTAAAATAATTGCTTGTTTACTATCACAATTAAACCCATTTGTCCGCGACGAGAAGCGAATAAGACTTAGGTATTAAGAATGAGACAAGTTACAGAATTGGAATTAGGAAGATAGACACATAGCGAATAAGACGAATCAAGGCTGCGTGAAGAATACAGAATGAGACGAAATAAGTCCATTACCCGTGATCATTAGAATTGGACCAAAAACGAATGGGACTGATTACGCTGATACCTACCTACATTTTTCTAGAAATCAAAACAATGTTCATTGAAATAAGGCAAGTTTTTTTTGAAGTACCATAAATGGCACACCTTTTGAGGAAGTCAGTTTTTCACAAAAGGTCTTTTGTTTGCAATGTGTTTGGTTGCAAGTTAAATATCTTGCAATGCAATGTGAATGTGTGTATTTAGGGTGAAAGGTCCGTTTCTAGCTGTCAGATTGACTTGAAATCGGGTACACATACGTATGTAGGATAGGTAATGCAAATACAAACAGCGAAAAACCTAATCAGCAAAAAATCTTCAGTAAAATTGTTTAAATTGTAATTTCTTCAATATCTTTTTGCCCCTCAGGTTTGCAACTGGTTTATAAACGCGCGCCGGCGCATCCTCCCTGAGATGATCAGGCGCGAGGGCCACGACCCCCTCCATTACACGATCTCGCGGCGCGGCCGCAAGCAGAGCACAGGCATGATGGCGCCCGGTGTCATGGGCGCCATGGGACCCATGACCATGGGCACTATGGGACCCATGACCATGGGCGCCATGCCGAACATGGGCCACATGGCCACCATGGCCGGGGTGCCGCTAGCGTCCACGTCGGGAGTCGTCGTGTGGGATGGCATTGGAATTGATGTGAGTTGTTCTTTTTTATTCACTGACTTTTTTCATGTAAATTACATTTAAATTCTAATGCATGTACAGTTTCAGGTAAAGTGAGGCTTGAAGCTAATGCTTTTTCAGCAATTAAAAGTGTAGTCGGTCAAAAATTCCTTGACGCATTCACTGCCACCGACGCATATATGCGTTTTCGTAACTTTCGCCCAGTGCCCCTGTCACAATTTTACAGGCGTTTGAACGCACATGTGCGTCTGAGGCTCCTGAAGAAGTCTCATGTTTGGCAGCTGGCAGCGAACGCGTTAAAACACCTAGTATATAATTTAAAATTATTAGTGAGTCAGCTGCGTTGGTACTGATTTGATGTGGACAATACGTGTCACAAAAATTCCGACCAAGTAAATTTTTGGGAGTTTTATTTATGGTAACTTTTGAAACATCCGCCTATTCACCTTTTCGGTCACGCACGCGCTTTGCTTTGCTTGCCTTTTTTTTGCTTTTCTTGCCGCTTTTGTGCATGTATCTCAGCGTTTGTCAATTGTATTTGTCTTATGTTTATATTGTACAAATAAAGAGGTTACATACATCAACCTCATATGTAATGTTTCACTCTTCTTCCCTGCTGGTCTGGGAGTAAAGAAAAAACAGAATTTACCAGTTGCTTCTCTTCCCGCGCAGATGGTAAAAGCCCATCGAGAGAATGGGCGAAAGTCTTGGGAATCATGTTATAGGCGATGCGGCTAGCAACCCATCACTATTTTGATTTCCCTTTCCACCTATACGCTCTTGATCATGCTAAAACGTGGCCTTAAGGTTTTGTTATCTAAGGCTCTGTCTACCCCGTAAGGGATAAAGACGTGATATATGTATGTATGTATTACTCTTCCGCTGTACAGACTTTATTCGAAATGTCATCTTTTTTAGACGAACTCGCAGCACAACCGCAGTCACGTGTACGGTGACAGTCTGCTCGTGTATCGCAGTGACGGTGACGAGCTGGTGGAGGAAGGGTACTCCAGCATCAGCGAGGAAGAGGTCAAGTACGACCCGTCCGTCTGGCAGTCCGTCATCAGCTGCGGCCCGGACGATAGGCTGCACAATGATACGCGGGGGTGAGTGTCGAGTTTAATGTCCCATATATGGAACACAATACAAGCTGGTCGTAGAGGACTATTCCAACATCAATGGACTGCAGGTCAGGTGAAACCCGTTTGTCTGGGAGTCCATCATCGATAGGCAATGGAGTGAAGTCTTTGATGAAAACTTAAATCAGCTGATTTCGCTGGTGGGTATAAACTTAATGACTTTGTCACGTAATTTGATATACATAAACTAGGCAATATATAAAAGCTAGCCAGGATTTGTTGTAAGATTTTTGATCTTGCCTTTTAGTTTATCATGATCAATTCTGCATGGTAATAAATCCTTGATGTAGGAATATTTTTGTTCATGGAATTATGACGTAGGAGTCGTAAGACATCTTACTTCGGTTCTTATTCAACACCAGTCCTTTCCACAGCACGGGTGCAGTGGTAACAGTCTCCACCTCCGAAGAGATCGACGTGGTGGACTCGGCGACGGGCGTGGACGGCGGCGGCTGGCATCCGCAGTTGGCGCACTTGCCTCAGCTGCCGCATCCGCTTCGTCGGGTCCAGGTCAGTCCACCGCCGCCAGTCGCCGTTGAACTCGAAGTTGCCACCACTGACATGTGATAACCGGTCACATTACATTTGGTAACGACACAAAAACGCTTTATATTGACTGACTTGCTTGTGGCTTTATTTTTGTAATGTAACGTTAAGAGAAGAATTATGCCATAAAATCAAAATTTCTTGTGAAGCATGTTTTTTACCAAGCCGCGTATTTAATGAGGCTCTAGTCATTACCAACGCAATTGGGAATGGATGATTATTTTGAAAGAGCTTGGTGATTTTTCTATTGATAGGAATAACCATCCTTAGCTACGGAAAAAAGTTTCAGATTTTTCCGTCGAGCCATATATTTTATAAAAATAAAAACATTTTACTCAGTCACTCGGCGGGGTCTATACGGCAGTAAGCAGTACGCCAATGACATATCAAATTTAAAAAAAAAAATGCTGCTTGAATCTGTGGTACACGATGGCATTTGTAGCTAAAAGAAGCAACGGCTAAGTGGCGCCGTCTGTAGATTGTTCGTGTTACTAACCAAACATGGGGAATTTCAATAAAAATGACCATAATATGTATTTTTTTCTCAGATTTTGGAATTATTGGGTTATTTCTACTCCGAATCAAAAACACTACTGAAAGTAATTATGAGAAATTTATGGTAATTTTAATGACATCCCAAATAGGTGGTTTAGTACCAACAACAATCTACAGACGGCGCCACTTAGCCGTTGTTTTTGCTTGTTTTAGCTTCCGAGTGCGGTGCTATTAATCAATGTCAGTGACAAAATGTCATTGTGTACCACAGATTCAAGTAGCATTTTTTTTTTATTTGATATGTCATTGGCGTACTGCTTACTGCCGTATAGACCCCGCCGAGTGACTGAGTAAAATGTTTTTATTTTTATAAAATATATGGCTCGACGGAAAAATCTGAAACTTTTTTCCGTAGCTAAGAATGGTTATTCCTATCAATAGAAAAATCACCAAGCACTTTTAAAATAATCATCCATTCCCAATTGTCAGTTTTTAATTTCACTGTTCCATGGTGCATGTAAGTTGCATTAAATACTTATCATTTCGACATATCCAACTCTCATCGGTCCTGCTTTGCGTTCCACCTAAGAAAGTGAGGAAAGTTGTGCTTACTAGGATAACTGAAATCCAGGCGCGTCGCAGATAGAGATAGAGCAACTGAGATAATTCCGTTTCAACTGAGAAAAAACCTGCTTCTAAACAAACAAGCCACTCAAGTTCAGGACAGCCATTGATATTAAAGTTAGAATCAAAATTGGACTTGTCAAATGCAGGACCGAAGGACGTCGGTGTTAAAACACTTTTATTGGGTAAGAGAATTAGACTAGATTAGCGTTATATTCCTTGTTTAGAGTAAGCTCTTGTAAAAGTTGTAGATTGTTATAAATAAATTATTTTACACTGATTCTTCTTTGTTTTTAATCAATGGGTGTTTTAATGCCGGCATCACCTGAGTTTAGTTTCTTGCTAATAACTTGACGGTTTTGATATTTAACTAGCTTTATTTTAATTTACATGTGAGAAGAGTTTTGGTATCTTAAATGTCAAGGCTGTAATATTTATTTTGCGTAATCGGACAAAGGTTAAAAAAGGGGTCGTTACTTCAGGTGGTGCCGGCTGAAAAAGAGGGGGAGCGCGACAAATTCAAGTGTCTATATCTCCTAGTGGAGACAGCCGTCGCCGTGCGCCAGAGGGAGAAAGAGCAAGAGGATCTCGCTGGTTAAAACTTAGCCATTCACAGTAACTAGTGTTCCATATGTGGCACATGGATTTAGGTGGTGGAACATGGCACTATGAATGTGTTAACTGTGCTCAGCTTTTTGTGCCCTGGGTTTATAAATATTTATCAGTTACGGCCTTTGAGTGTATTAGTTTGGATAAGTCAAGTATTTTAATATTTAGGTAAGCTTTACGTTAGTAAGTATAAGGAATAATATTAATGCAAGTGTAACTGTTCAGTTGATAAGTAAAACTTTGCTCTCATTTGACATTAATTTTTTGAGTTACTATGATTTTATTGAATTAGGCGTTACTTTGCGGAGGTTCATACTATATGAACTTCGTATGAATGAACAATTACCCTCCTCATGGACTTCGTCGCAGTCGGGTGAAAACCCTGTCTTGTCTACGCAAGCTACCGACCCGTAGGCTTATTACCTAACTCGCTCGCAATCGCCATCGTGTTCATTTTGACAGTTCATGTATGGGATGACAATTGGCATCGGAATCAGCTAGCTGTCACATTCATACAAGAACTGTCAAAATGAACACGATGGCGATTGCGAGCGAGTTAAGTAATAAGCCTACCGGTTACCAACTAATTTGTTCAACATGGAAAAATGCTGCCGTTATTTAATACCTATTTGAATTAGGTTAGGTTTGATTACGAATCCTGTTATAGGCGATGAGGCTAGAAACCCATCACTATTTTGATTGCATTTTCCACCTATACGCCCACAATCTTGCTAAATGTGGCCTGTAGGTAACTGTTACCTTAGGCTCTGTCTACCCCTAAAGGGATAAAGACGTGATTTGTGTACCTATGTATGTATGTATGTATGTATTCAAATTGAATAAGTACGAGTGTAAAATATGTTTCAAATAAAAATAACTAACTTATCTTCCATGCTGGTCTGGGAGCAAAGAAAAAACATAGAATGTACCAGTTGCTTCTCTACCCGCGCAGATGGTAAAATCCCATCGAGAGAATGGGCGAAAATAATAGGAATCATGTTATAGGCGATGAGGCTAGCAACCCATCACTATTTTGATTCCATTTTCCACTTATACGCCCACAATCTTGCTAAATGTGGCCTGTAGGTACCTGTTACCTTAGGCTCTGTCTACCCCGTAAGGGATAAGGACGTATTTGTGTATGTGTATGTAACTTATCTTTCCAACCTCGTGATTCGGCAGCATAATATTGCTTGAAGAGACCATTTTTATTCCCCGTGGTGCCTTCGAGGGTCTGTTGTAGGGACCACGGGTAACAAGGGGTAATTTAAACTATACACCTTTATTCCATAAACAATAACGCCATCATGGTGTCATGATATTGGACATGATGGCTGTATCGACATTTTATGCCTTCGACTGTACGTGTTGTACATAACCAAATTGCTACAGATAGCTGTGCTTATTTATAATCAGTCGTCGGTCGTGCTCCATCTGCCTAGTTCACCTGGGTGGACCGCGGCACATTTTCTTGCCCCGGCAAGGTGGGTCCCGACCCACCTACAGTTTGTCCACCTGGTTTTCGACGGAGCTTCGCCCATGGACGGCGGCCCCTGTTTCTGGGTATTTTGCCCTTCGGACAAATGAAGATGCCTAACTAACCTACCCTACCTATTTTTATATTAAAATAATAATCAGAGATTCTAAATAATGGAATTCACATGGAATTAAATGTGAGGTGAACCATGACCTTTATAGTCTGGTAGATAAATTACTGCAGCCAAATGACACCTCAAAATGACATTTTACCAAATAATTATACTTTTTTTTTCTTTTGGTCTTGGGCTTCTGGTGGAGCAGTGAAACTGATTCTTTATAATTTAAGTTAACAAATCATTTTAGGTATTAAAATAAAATACTTTTGAAATTTCTCTATTTCAATATAAATGATGCAAATTAATTTCATTACATTGTTCATTCTTTCATTCACTCACTAAGCTACATCACTATTTACCTATATTCGCCAAAAACTGACAACACTGAAATTGTAATTTAACTGCAGTGTTTTCTCTGCCAGACTAGGTATAGTTATTTGCCCGTGGTTCACCTAGGTGTACTGAGATGGACCATCGGCAAGAAAAAGTGCCTGTGGTCCACCCAGGTGAACTAGACAGGTGGACCACGACCGATGACCTTTTATAATAGGTACCTACTTATTAAATTTTCCTCGATTTCTCCACATCCCGGTCGACGCCATCACAATGGGACCAAATTGAAAGTAAGTATAGTCTGTTTCTTTTAAAATGACGAAAATGCAATTAACGCGGGATTTTACAACTTCTTTTGTTGCTGAATATGAAAGGAAAAAATAACAAAGAGACGTAAAAAAACTGACCGCAGTATGGCACGTGTACTGGAGTAGCTCAACCCTTCTTGATCTTTGAAATTAAAGATTTTAATTTTTATTTAAAATATGATTATTAATACACAAAAACAACACTTATACATATTACATATTCTTATGGCTAACATTCAATATAATTTCAAATATGATATTATGATTATATTACCTGAACTGGACCCTTTTAAGTATAATAGGTGTATTGTTTTCCAAATACAATTACAGTGCGGCTAACACTCAGGTAAAAATGTCTTATACCTACTATAAAAAAAATTAAAAAGTGATATTGACACAGTAAATAATAATTATTTTAGAAACGCACGTCGTCTAGTGTAATACCGACCAACTGTTTGCGACACTTCTATATGAATAAAAGGCACTGCATGATTTTATAACTGTATTAATAAGTACACGGATTAGCAACGTACAACGGTTGACAGAAGAGAGAGTGTTGCCAAGCAACAAATTAATTATGTTTCATACATAAATTGGGGCGGCCAAAGAAACCGCTGATAGCGATAGTAAATCGCTTACCTTAAAGTATTGAATCTTATAATATAGAAGTAATTAGTTAACAAAGATACTCAGCCTTAAATATAATTTTAAGAAGAAACAACTTTCATTTAAAGCTCTACATTATTGGAAAAAAAAAATTTGTTTAACAGTTAATGGAGAAAGAAACTTATTAATCTAAAGGTCCCTGGTTTCGGCACCAACTTTTGTTTGCGACACTTCTATATGAATAAAAGGCACTGCATGATTTTATAACTGTATTAATAAGTACACGGATTAGCAACGTACAACGGTTGACAGAAGAGAGAGTGTTGCCAAGCAACAAATTAATTATGTTTCATACACCAACAATATCAAAACTATCAAGATTGTTTGTTCACGATACCTGCATAATGGTTTTACAACCCCACTTGAAGTTAACAATTGAACAATAGATGTTGGTTTTTAAGTACTTTTCGTCATTTTAAAAGAAACAGACTATACCCACTTCCAACAAAAAATAATTCTTGAAATCGATCTGTCATAAAATCATTTTAGGTATAGCTACCTATTTTACAAATGATCCAACCGTATCATTTCTGGGGGAGCCCAAACTTGGTATGTTTTGAAAATGATTTTTATTTTAATTTAAAACAAGTCTACTGCATTTTACACACAATTAAAATGAATGAAAAATATAAAGTATGACAAGATAATTTAATTGAACTAAAACTAAAATATTGACTGAATTACCTATAATATGATATATTTTTAGAGTCTGCTTAGTAAGCCCTTTCATTAGATACCAAACACGATAGTTTTCAGAACAAAATATTTTTTTCCCATACAAAACAAAGATGACGTCATAACCACTTTCCTTTTTTTGGCGTGCTACGGGTCAAATTGTTTCGTATGGTCTAGAGATCAATCGTTCCGATTTTCACGCTTCACTATTTGCAGTTTTTTACTGAAATCCGGGTGTACCGCTAGCACTATAAGGTATATACAGGATGTCTCATTGAAATCGGTCAGTACGGGAAAGTCTGAAACTATAAGACATGCGAAGATCTGTTCTTAGGAACCATGTCATCGATTTTAATAACAAGAAAAACTGCATTCATACATTAAAGAAAACCTGTACTCAGCTCGGGAATCGAACCCGGTTGTTTTGAAAAAAATAAACTTGCACTATTTATATATAAATATCGTTTGTGTAGGTCTTAAGCAGTAAATGACTCTATGAAACATGATATCTAAAATGAATTTGTTTTCACATACTTTAATTTATTTTAGTAGGTGTTCGTTGTGACCACTGTTACAATATTCAACAAGTTCAGGCATGTAAATTGTCTCTATGGTTACGTTGAGGATGAAGTGTACAATACAAGCTATGACACCGTTGAAGACCTAAAAGCAGCCATAGAGTCAATTTTAACGCCAATTCACCACATGAAGATACAAAATGCAATTATAAGATCTAAGATCGTTACCTGAACGTGTTGAATATTGTATTGAAATAAACGGTGGTCACTTCTAACACCTACTAAAATAAATTAAAATATGTGAAAAAAATGAATTTTATTCATTTTAGACATCATGTTTCATAGAGCCATTTACTGCTTAAGACCTACACAATCGATGTCTAAATAGAAATAGTGTGTTTATTTTTTCAAAACAACCGGGTTCGATTCCCGAGCTGAGTACCTACAGGTCTTTTTTAAATGTATGAATGCAGTTTTTCTTGTTATTAAAATCGATGACATGGTTCCTAAGAACAGATCTTCGTATGTCTTATAGTTTCAGACTTTCCCATACTGACCGATTTCAATGAACATACAGATAAACAAGGTTGATTTGACGATATATTTAAAGAGCCATCTATTGTCTTCTATGCTGTAACTACATCGCTACAAAAGAATAGCGTGGCGACTCGAGTACCGTTTTGATGCGTCACCATCCTAGTATGCCCTTGCTCCTTCCATCGGAGTAAAATTAGAACGCAGACAATCAATAGTTGAGACTCAACTCGATGCAGATGGCGGCACTAGCCACAGTTATAATTGATGAACTGACTATTTTTGTATTTTAATTAAAATTGGCATAATCTTACAACTTATACAAATTTAATATAATAACTTGAGTATTATTTGAATTTCTATTCAATCAAAATATTTTTTGAAAGTGTTTCTTGACATAAGCAATTACAAAACACTGTCATTGACCCCACGCGCTACATCGAAGCGTCGGTTCAATGAGACCAAGCAGGTAACTAAACACCGCCATCTTGCGTGTGTACTGTCAACTTCAGCCATATTTAGTGGAGTAATTTTGTGAGTTGTGATGCTAGATTCAAGACTGCATGAGATTTAATAAACCTAGGCTTATTGGTAAGTTCGTGGAACAAATATAGTGTGGCGCAAAATTCAAGTGATTAAAGTGATTTAAAGAAATGAAAACACGGATAAAATCTCAGAGTCGAAAGTGCGAAAGCGTCACTGGTCCCGTCTCCAAAATGCTTTTTAAGGCTATCGTCATCGATCGCGAATTTACAACCGGTGTTCATCGTATTTCTCACAACAGTTTTACTAAAAAGTGTAATTCATCTTGTTTCAGGATACAAAATGCCAACGCAATAACCTAAAACACAGTTAAATGCGAACGGTAAAATGTCGGAACTAAAGCAAGTGAAAGTTGATAACTGGGGAATATATTTCCTACAGCGATTGAAGCACTTTTTCAACCGGACCGACTACTGCGATCTGACGCTCCAGTTCCAGGACAATGCCCAGCTAAAAGTACACCGGCTGGTGCTCAGTGCATGCACGGAGTACTTCGAGTTACTGGAGCGAACATGCGAGATGTACGAGGACTGCTTAGTGATGCCCGACGACCTGCAAGCCGATGTAGTCGTCCCGATTATCAACTTCATGTACACAGGCCAACTGGAATTCAAAGTGGACTTACTTGAGAAACTGTATCAAACATCTGAGATAATGAATATGCCCGTGTTATCCAAACTTCTTGATGCTCAACGGCAGCAGGTGACGAAACCTCCTCCAACACATAGCTACAGCGGCGTAAAGCAATATGCCAAAGGTGCAAATAGCAAGCAAAAAGTCCCAGTGCCTTCGACAAGTAGTTCCAAACGTTCATTCTCAAAAGCTTTTGAGCCTGAAGTAGGAAGAGAAAAACCTAGCAGCAGGACTGCCTCAACTAGCAACACTAATAATGGTGGGTCATACCGTGCATCTTCTCCTGTTCATGTAGATAATCATTTCCCTGTTAAAAAGTTACTGTTTAAGGGTGAACCCCGCCCCACAAGATATGAATTGCCCGAAGAATTGGACACTGATAATATCTATGAAAGCTCATTTACTGATATATCTTACACATCAACACCTTTAATGGTGCATCCAGAAACAACTAAGCGCTATTCGTCAAAAAGAGGGCAGTATAATGCCCCATCAAGCTCAAAAAGATTTACTCAGGGGCCTTCTACAGTTGAGATAGTGGAATGTAGAAAAGTATCTAAAGAGGAGAATGTGTATGAGGAAGACTCTATGCTAGACGATACAGATATGTTTGGAAGAAACCTCTTAGTTCCAGAGCCTGTTCATAAAAATACTAACCAACTTTTTGATCAAATACTTGACAACCACGGTCCTAAAGTAACCATAGAAGCTAAGAATAGCAAGCAAGCAAGCAAACTAGACCATGCCAAGATTATCAGTGAAGTTTTAAAGAAATATCCACACTTAGTGAAAAGCAATAAGAATATAAAACTCAAACTTTTGGATACCCCATCAAACAGCAAACCTGCCAAAAAGAGACCAATAACACCTCAAAGTATGCCTAAAGAAGAGTTGAAGGTCAAGACGGAACCAGATTTTACATATGAAACTGAGGTCTTGGATTCTGTTAAAGCTGCTAAGCTTATTGCTATGGGTGCTGAAAATATTAAAGGACCCTGGATTTGTCTTATCTGTGGCACACCAGGAAGAGCCTTACACTTCACTTCATACTACAAATTCCGCCGCCACTTGGTCGAAGTACACAATGAGAAGCCAGTTTCAAATATGTGTGAATATTGCGGTCTTAAATCACTTAAGAGAAATTATTTACTGCATCACTTGTACACCAAACATGGCAAGAAGCCTCCTCCTCAATACCACTTTCCAAAATGTAACTTGTGCAGTTATGTAGCACTGAATGAAGGCTACCTTGTCAAACACAAGATGACACATGCTGAAACCAAAAACTTCCGTTGTAATGTGTGTGCTGCCGCCTTCAACTCATCATCAATGTTGCTAATACATATACAAAACACTGGCCACAAGTACAGTGCTGAGAGGAAAACAAATCTCCAGTGTGTCTACTGCCTTAAGGTATTTTTACGTGAAAGTAACCTTTATGCACATCTCAAGACTCACCACAAGCTGGAGGCAAAAACTGATTGTATTATTGATGACTCTGATGAAGAGAGACTAGAGGAAGAACCAGTGCAAAGGGTTGATCGTAAGCCCTTTAAGTATGAATTACCTGTTTCCTATGATCAAGAGTCAGAAGAAGAAGTGCCGTACATGAATCCACATAAACCTGTTGTCACAGAGAAACCGAGGAAGCATCGAGTTGTCAGTTCCACCCCTAAACAAAAGATTCTAAATTCTGGGTTTTCAGCACCAATACCAACTACACCACCTGCGCCGATTCCTCAGAAGAAGCCTAAGGCACAACCACAAGCAATACAAAATCAGTTCCTGAAAGATGAAAGCATTGAACTATCTAACTCTGGTCATGACGAAATTATAATGATTGGTGATACTGAATATATTATGAGGGATAACCAACTTATACCTAGGAGTTCCAAAATAATCGAAAATGATCAATACATTTTATCTGACATGCTGCATCAAGATGTTGATCAAACGCTGCATACATTGACAGGAGATTCATCATTAGAATTTTCCAATATACATCATCAAGACATCAGTGAGCCTGACATAAAATTAAATAAGAAACCGGTTATGAACCAACCTATTCAAATTGTTGTTTCAAATGAAGACGAGTATAAAGCACTAATGTCTTCCAATCATTCAATCATATTTGATGACTCTGACACTAGTAAAAGGTTAACAGTATTGGCTGGTCCTCATGACTCTACACTAGATGGCACAACGATTGATCTAGACAACACACAGTCTAATGAGATGATGATAATTCAAGATGATTACCCATTAAATGTTTCGCAGGCGGTTTCGGCTGATAATTCTAACATTGTGGTTGTTTACAGTCATCCCGTGGGTGACCAGACTAAACCGTACCAATTGATAACATCTCAAGCTCTGGGTGGAGCACAGTTTGTATCCACCTCTGCTGTTCTGACACGAAATTATGATGCTGTGACGACATCTGCTGCCATTGTGAACAATCAAATAATGGAGCATGGTAATTGGCATGACAATATTGGTCATAGCATTGACAATCAACAGTTACAAGTGTCTCAAGAGCCAGACCTTCAAGTACTGACTAATGTTGAAGAAGTGGTCATGGCACCAACAGAAAATGAAATTCATGACAAGTTAGAAGAGCTCCCTGATGTACACATGTTACCTCATGAACAGAAGGATGATATTTCTCAGGAACCTCAAATAGAACACATAGAAGAAACTTTAACGCAGCATAATGAAGAAATTGAAATGCCAGCTGAAGATAACACGGTAGAAGAAATCGTAGATGCCCCAACAATGCCAATGGAAGAAGATGTACCTGGCCACAGTATTGAAAATATAGACACAATAGCTATAGAAAGTGAAGAACCAGCTGCTATAGCTGTACTAACAGAAAGTAATGATGTTACTGTTCAAAATCAAATACAAGAACAGGTTTCAACTGAAGGAGAAGATCAAGAAAAGTTTGATGAAACTTTGGAGGACCCAGAAGATAAAGAAGACGCCGCTATGAATGTAACCGAACCTCAGGCTGAAGATTTACAAAGCCAAACATTCACTCAGCCTGAAGAAGAAATACCTGATCACGAACCAAACGAAGAAAATGCTCATAATTTTGCACCCCCCAAAGAACAAATCCAGAATTTGACATCAGAGTGGTCGGAAGATGATGAAGTAGCGCATGAAAGTGAAAATGTAGTGAATGACAATATTGAAAAACCTACTGATATTGAAAATGTGGAAAACAACTCTGTTGAATTAGAAGAATCTATAGAAAATATTCAACAGGAAATGGAAAAGCAAATGACTCGAATAGTTGCCATTGAAGCTATAGAAGAATGTGGCAGTCCCACGCAAGAGGAAATCAATACTACCCAAGAATTACCTGAAAATGCGTCAGTTAACGAAGTCCCGTCGTGTCCGGAAAAAATATCATCACTGCTTAATGACTGGGATGAAAATGATTCCCAAGAAGGGAATGAAAATGATTCCCAGGAAGGGAATGAAAATGATTCCCAGGAAGGGAATGAAAATGAAAATGTAGAAGATGCTTCAGGGGCAGCAGAAACTACAGAAGGTGAGAATGGGGCCATTGTAGAAACTGAGGAAGCCACAGTGGAAGAAGATGCGCCTAAGAAGGACGATAAAATCAAGAGTCTAGTCAGTGACTGGGATGATGAGGAAGATGATGATGGAAATAAAGAATGAGGTTAGTAAACTTTCCAAATTAGTACTACTTTCCCGACATAAAATATTGCTGTGGTATTTTAGTAAAAATTGCCTTTGTATAGGAACACTATATCTTAGTTGAGGTCCTTCCACTTAGCAAATAGTCAATACTAGATTGATTTTTATAAAAAAATAACTGATAATAGTAAGTTTGAAATTCCATAAACCCTACATTAACAACAAGTATTTTTTTTTATTTCCCTTTCCAGCTATACGCCCTTAATCATACTAAACGTGGCTTTAAGGTTTTGTTACCTTAGGCTCTTGTCTACCCTCTAAGGGATAAAGACGTGATATATGTATGTATTATTTTTTACCTATATATGTATGTATTATTAATCTTTTTTTTTTTTTTTTTTTTTTCAGATAAACCTTCTGGCAAGCCTTGGCGGATAACTTCATGACACTAAAGCTCCACTTCAGATTTGGAAGTGGATCATCACTCAAGACTAACAAGAACAAACGACTGATACTTGCTGCTTTAGAGCAAAATGAAATATTGACTAGCCACTTTGGGAACATTTTGAAGTCGCTGTAACTTTAATGAGAAACCTGCACTGATAATTATTGTAAAATCTTTTTTATCTTGTAGATATTATATTCAAAGCTAATGATTTATAATTTGAAATTGGGAAAAAAATTTTTTTTTTTTTATTGCTTTCATAAAAGCGCTTTTATGTAATAGGAAATATAAAAAAAACTACAAAAATTACCGAGATACTTAAATTATCAAAGATTTGTCTCTGGAAAATCAGAATTTAATATGGAATTTATATGGGCGTAGTGTTTTATGACATCACAATTTATGTCGGATCTATAGAAGAAATAATGCATATTCCCTATTCTCGATATTGTAATGTCACTTTGATTATCGATATTATAATAAAACTTATTAATTTTCAGTACATATATCTATCGTTCTCCAATTTGGCTTTGTATAGTCAACATAAACTGTGTAACAGCAATGTCTAGAAAAGGACTGTTTAGCAGTCTTGAATATAATAATGTATTCCTTGATTCCCTCGCTATATTGAAAATTTATTGAACTGTGGCCCAAAAAAAAGTAACCAAAATGAAAAAGTAAATTGTTTTAAGTAATGAAAAGAATCTAATTTAACGTATATATAAGAACATATTTTTTGGGTCAACTGTATAATAATGATTTGGTTGTTTCCATCACATTTTAGTACCAAGGTGGTATATTGTTGTATTAAGATAGGTGTGATTCAGATGTAAGTATTTATAATTTTAGCTTTTAAGTTACTTTCAAAAATTATGCTAATCAATTTTATTGGGCCTGTCGAAATTAAGTAGGTATTTAGGTGAACTTATCTTTTACTTTTGGTGGGGCATGTATCTTATGATGTAGTATTTAGCCAACATATAAGAGGAGTCCCAGCAGTGGGACGTATATAGGCTGGAGATGATGATAAGAGTAAATCATTTTATTTTAAGTAGGTATATATTTTTCTTAAAATTGTGTAATAAGGTAAATAAATGTTATACAAGCGACCAAAACTTTCAATATCTGGCAGTAGATGGACTCTTAAATATATGCATAGAAAAAAAATCTTATATACAATGATAATAATTATGCTGATTGAAACTGTATAAATACTGTATAGGAAATCCTGTGCTATTGCTTATTGGAGTATTCTGTATGAGTTTACCTATGTTATGTTTTGTTCTTTAAATCCATCATTTCATGTGAATAGACATAGCAATTACCGTCACTACCATAGAGCAAAAACAAAGAGGAGGTGTGGTAATAAGATTTCCCTATGAAACATCGCGTGACATTTTGCGGGGTGAGGGGTTGTGGAACTCCGCCCACTTTTCAATTTTCCATCCGTCGGTTAGTAGCAAAACCACTCGCCTACCTAGTTCAGCTATCTCACACTAGATGTCAATTAGTGTAAAAGTAATGGGACGTACTCAAAACTTTGAGTTTCAAAAAGTTTGTGTAATAAATGAATAAAATAAGGGTAACCATTTTTACTGATTTAGATGTATATTGTACTTATGTAAAACAATAGACAAATTATTATAATGAACATAATTTTATTTACAAAATTCATTTACCTGCGAAAATAAAGGCATATTATTCAAATTAGTTGCTTGAAATAGTCCATTTTATCAAATAAAGGTGTTTAAAGCACAGCTTAAAAAAATAAACAATGCCAATTATGTTAATGTGGATAAAATGTTTATTTAATATTCTAAGTTCTTTCAATTCATGAACAGTCACGGAGAATAATATGTATACAACTCAGAACTTTGTTACTTCAAAATATTTGCTATTAAAATGTATTGTTATTTCATTACTGACCATAGCCGTGCGTTATTCGGTAAAATTATTTGATTCTAATTACGGCTCTGGATATTTTTGACGTTGAAAATAGTTGTTCTAATTGACGATAGATGGCGGCCTGTTCACAATATATTTATAAAACAACTAAAGTACTGTTTTGGCGACTAAAAAGTATTTAGGACTAAACGTATACTTTAGTTTTCAATATACACGTATGATTATTACAATATACTAATGCGGAACTTTACGTACTTATATTTTTAATTCACAAAAGTTACGCCATCTAGTGTCGAGAAGTATAATTTATACTTGAAAGCCGAAAATGTTCTAGAACTATTTTAATAATTACGTATAAAATTACTTACAAATGAAATGTGATACCATTCATAGCATCAGAACGTCTGTCTGAATAACTTTGACACGATAAAACACAACACTCTTCATCCTTTTCTTCTTAAAACCGCGAAAACACACCGATAATGCGAGTCTCGATACATGTGCACCTGACGAACGCTGACAACATACTGACTAAGCCCCGCCCACAATGATGACGTCAGGACCTAGTTGAAAATCACAGTGCACAGTTGCTTAGGCCAGCTCCTCTTTGTTTTTGCTCTGTGGTCACTACCAACCTTCCTATGGTATCAATAAATTGTATAGAATATATAAAATAAACAGACCTGCAAATTTCCTGGCTTTTTATTTAAACTCTGAAACCACCCCCTTCCAAATAAAACAACATTAAAATAGAAAAATATCAACACTTTACTCAATGCTTTATTAAATAATTTTATCTACAAATTTTCAAGATAAAATTTTATATTTTACTTTTACTGATTCATTGTTACTCATTAAATGTGTAGTTAACAAGCTAATAACTCAAAACTATTCATTTCACCATCATCATCCATCACAAATCAAATCCTAAGAAACTCTAAACAAATAAGTCTGTTGTCCTCAATAGCGTCCCTGGGCAACTGGAGGCAGTTTGGCTTCTCTAATTACATTCATCACTCATAAAATGAGACATCCTCTCCTACTATTAGCAATGTAATTTACAATTAACTACATTTCTTTCAGCTCAAGATACAAGACATTGCTTCTCTATTTAAATTGCATAGTCAAAAACAAATTCAGGCACAAATTTAGAAATTAAAAACGAACATTTCCATGTAGGCCACTTATAACGTCATAATCATAAGACAATAAGTACAATTAAACCAGAATAAGGTTTTAAAGTAAAATGATATTAATAATGCCTCCTGCACGGACCCAGGTGGCCTGGAAAGAACAAACCAACCATACTTGGATATTTCAATTAATATTAGAAACAAATCTGCATACAAAAACAGTGTAGGATGTGGCTGTAATGTATAATTTTACAGTTAATTGATATCTCTGTGTGCAATAGTTAGTACTTAGTATCAAGTGTGTATTCATGTAGTCAAATTGTATATCACAGTTAGTGAAGGTCATAGTACAGATCAGTAGTTAACATAATATAGATTGAAAAGGTCAAAATTATGTTCAAATGGCTAACACAAACCTAAGAGCTTGTGTTGTGGCAAGTACATATTTTAGGGCAGTATATTTATGTAATTATATGTAGTGGCGACTGCAGCAGCTGATCAAACAGTGCTGACATATTATGTTAGAAGATAAGTGAGAAGTTTAATATTCCCACAAACCATAAATTTCAATAACATTTTTTCTTCTGTGCTAACATAGGTTAACACCTTGAGGAATTGTGGTTGTTTGCATTTGCACAACTTGCTAACAGTAGGACAGCAATTTTTGAATAAAAGTGAATCCTTACCATGTTATTAAAAATTTTAATAACAAAACCTCATGACCCCACTCCCCTGACAATAAATAAATAAGCTTCTCAATCATTTTAAATAAATCAGATAAAACAGTAAATGCAATTTCGATACTAGTGACAGATTATCTTACTGACAATAAATGATTGCATCTATCTAAACCACTATGAAAGCAAGTAATCATAGGTAACATACAGTATGTATCACATTAGCTTAGAAGTATAATATTTTACTAGATGATTAAAAGTTGAAACAAACAAGAACATAATCAATACAAAGCACGTGTTGTGCATTAACTTGCAATTTTATGTTGCACAAACCACAAGTGCAGACCGGAACAGATTCATTGTATGCTTCCAATGGAATAAGTACCTATGTACAAAATAAATTACAATATTTACATTAAAAATTTAGTTACAGTTCAGCCTAGTCATTAGATATAGAGACTAGGACATATTTGACCATGTATGCAAGAAAAATAAATCCAACCAGCACAAATAAATTAGTCATGATATAGTACATGTTAGACTGCGTCTCGGTGAGCGGCTCGCTGTCGCCGGCCGGCGCCTCCGCGTGCAGCATGGCCTCCTGCCGCTCCTTCAGCTGCTGCTCGATCTCCTCCACGAAATCAGGGAACAGTTCACAAAACATCTTGTTCTTAATATTAATTTCGAGAGATTCAGCTGCTAAGCATCGCTTTTGGTAATCTGAAGTTTCAATAGAGCCCCAGGTGGGCGTTTTCTCGAGCATGAAGCTGAGCAGGCCCGTGAGGATTGTTGAGATGGACCAGGCGGGGTTCCAAGTATCCGGATGGAAGTCCGTAATGCTCAAACAGAGTCGCGTGTTTGTCTTAAAGCGGCCGTTCGGCGTAATCATGTAGATCGACGGCGGCTTAAAGGGGAATTCTCGTGGAAAGATGATCTTTCCATGGTAGTAGCCGCCCTCGTATGGGCTTTTCTCGGGGCCTCGCACCACATAATGCCACTCGAGAATGTTAGACGGCACGGGCTCAGCGGTCACATATGGTACTGGATCGTTTTTCAGCCGCAGGTAGTCTTGCTTTAATCTGCTAGTGGCTCCAGTCACTTTAGTTTTAGCCATACTTGTTCGTTAATTACGAGAAAAACATGGAAATAATTTTAATTTACTTTTATGCGCAATCTATTGTATCACGCATCTGTCAAATCAAACGTCATACCAATGGCACGTAACTTAGCGTTCGTAAACGTCAAATTCTACGAAACTCGGTCGTTGTGTTGTCTTTAAAAAAAAGCCTTTTATTATTTTTTTTATTAAATTATTATAGTATTAAACAAGTATGAAATTTCAGTTGAACTTAGTAATATCGAGCGCATGACAATAATTTTATGTGCCCTACATTTATGTGCTCCAAGACTGTGATGGACATGGAATTTGAATATTATGGATATAATTGGAACCCACCGTGAAAAACTTTCGTCACTAAACAGAAAAAAAATTCAAAAGCGGGTTGTTCGAGGTAGAACTTTACTCCGGTCCCACACACTTGAAGGACTCTTTGTAAATATTCATCTCAAGTGTAAAGTAGCCTCCTATACTACTGTACATAATGCTTGTGTGCGTGAATGTTTGTGAAAAACCTAAAATGACTTCCAACATGGCTTGTGAAGTAAAGAAATGCGTTCGCGAAGCCTCTTATTAAGATACAGTTATTTTTATTTTTTAATTCTAAATGATCTGATTTCCTTGCAAACAACTTCGGTAACCGACTCATTACACCACCGTAAATAAATTATTTTTGTACATTTATAATTTTATAACGTAAAACTAAAAATCCACCCCTGTATATTAATAATTTAATTTAATAGTTATGGCCTCTTTTCACGGTAGTTTTATTTCAAGGAACTTAAAATCCGCGTTGAAAATTTTTATTAAATCAGTTCCATACTTTTAATTCATAAGGCTGGCTTAATCTCATTCTTCTTCCCCTTAGAAGACTTTATGATGCTTGAAACTTGAAATAATGCCTCTCCTACACTACTCGATTGGAGCTTAATGATACAAAAAACCAGCCAAGAGCGAGTCGGACTCGCGCACCGAGGGTTCCGTACAAGTTCGGATCCTGAATATAATAACCAGTGTTAGCAGAGCCCTACCTAAGCAAAATTTAGGCAGTGTGAGGTAATTTTTTTATAATGGTTTCTTACATTGACAGGCAGTCAACAAAATCAGATTCTTAGATATCTTTTGATTGCGTAGACTAAAAGGTAAGATTTTTTTTCAGCCCCACGGGACCGCAGACCTCAGTATTTGGTATTTTTTGTACGGAACCCTAAAAATTGTTCAACCGAAACGAAACAACTAGAGAAGCACTTATAAATCACTGTCACATAGTCTCAGTTATTCAAAACCAAGGAGGCTATACCCGGTTTGGAATATTTAGCTGATAAAGTTAAAATTAAATTCAACGCAATATATAAGTAATAAAGTTTATTTAATTAAAACAATAAATAAATTGGCCTAGATGACGACATCAAATTTGATAACTATTATTTTATTTCAGTCATATAATTTAAAAAAAAGGTAACTATGTATTTACAAATTACATTATATTTAAAACCCCAGAGTGCCTCTCAACTAGCAACCTTCTCACAAAGCTGCAGCAGTTTCTTCCCCAAAGTCAAAGAAAAAAAGATGTAAGTATAATATAATTTTAGGTACTGTATCAGTACAAATAATTGAAGGATACAGGAACAGCGTATCGAGTGCCACACATGGTATAAAGTGCTGGATGCATATTGTACGTCAAGTTCCGCAGTTGAGCAGTATGCCACGTATGTCATGGTTCAGTTGAGTCAGCAACTCTTCGTCGGGACTGTCCTGCTGTATGAGCTGGTCCCGCTGCGCTATCAGATCGGTTAGACGCTCATTCAGTGGGTTCTTAGGAGCGCTCCTAAAAAATAAAGGGTTTTTATAAAAAAATATAAATAATTAAAATTAATAAGGTTCACTAACATTTTAATATTTTATGCTGCGCTGATTGCGATGCAATAACGTGCCAATTAGACCGATCAGAAACATTTTTTTTTTCTTGATAATAAATAAGCAGTACAATCAGCGTCATATAGTTTGAAGCATCCAAGTCGCCTAAATAGTTCGGTACACCATAGAAATAGTGTGGTGTGTCCAACTTTTTGTCACCTTGGATCTTCCATGCTATATGACGCTGACTGTACAAGAAAACAAAAACAAAAGACATTGCGCAGGCCGTGAGGGCGCCATCTCGCGAGCGCTGTCAAATATTCGCGACCGAATGTGATTCATTTGACCGTTAACAAACTGACGTTCGAAATCACTACATAGTATAAAACAAAGTCGCTTTCTCTGTCTCTATGTCCCTATGTCCTTATGTATGCTTATATCTTCAATACTACACAACGGATTTTGATGCGGTTTTTTTAATAGATAGAGTGATTCAAGAGGAAGGTTTTTAAGTATAATTCTACGCAGACGATGTCGCGGGCAGAAGCTAGTAGACTATATTTATTATTTATTAGGTACTATTAAGGTTGTTAAATAAATAAATATCAAGGGACAAATTACACCAGTTGACCTAGTCCCAAACTAAGCAAAGCTCGTACTACGTTCCAGGCAACGGATAAACATACTTACATAATGTAGACAAATACATATTACAACATCCATGGCTCGGGTACAAAACATTCGCGTTCATCATACAAATGCCTGCCCCTACCAGAATTAGAACCCGGGACCTCTAGCTTCATAGTCAGGGTCACTAACCACTAGGCTATCCGGACGTCGGTGCGACCGTTTCAGAATTTATATTTATTTAAAAACGTAACAATACAAACATTATTGTCTTGAACTCTTTATAAAATCATTACACTTACTTCATTTCGTCAAACATGTCGAGCCCCTCAGGTCCGCTCGTGCCTGCAATTAAAAAAACATCAATTTTTACCTTACACTCGCAGGTAGTAGAATAGCAACCAAATAAAAAAGTATTAAGTAGTTATCTATACTAATATTATAAAGAGGAAAAAATTTATTGTTTGTTTGTTTGTTTGCATTGAATAGGCTCCGAAACTACTGGACCAATTTTAAAAACTCTTTTACCGTTAGAAAACTACATTATCACTGAGTGACATAGGCTACTTTTTACCGCGGGAAAATACCTATTCCTACGGGAAAAGTAATTTATCGCGGGCGAAGCTGCGGACGGAAGGCTAGTTAGTAATATTAAGAAAAATCAACGCGAAACTTAATAAAAAAAAACGTTTGTCACTTTGATTTGACATTTGCCTTTAACAGACAAGACTAACTATTCTTGTAGTAACGTTTTTTTTATAAAAGAGTTTAGCGAGTGAGTGTATACAAGTGCACTGTAAGGTGCGACCACACCTCTGCGTATACGCAGTGACGTGTCGCATGCGTTACGATCTCTCACCGTTTTTTATACATTTTGTTGCGTAAACGCACCGTCAACGTCTTTTACTTACTGGAGTGGCCGGACCTCAAATAGCTCTCACCTTCTTATCTCTTAACCTTTTGACCGCCAATGTCGGTTGTGGCCGACAGAGGTTATAAGTGTAAAAATGACTTTCATGCAAAGGCATAAAAAAGAAAATAGCTTTACTATGTAGCTAAGCTTGGCGTTCAAAATATCAATGAATGAAAGCTGTTCCGTAATTACATAATTAAGTACTATATAATATGTAGCATCCGGATCAAACACCGTCTGTTGTGTTAAGGGTTCTTAAAAAAAACTATTTTACTTGCAATTCACGACGTCGAGTGAGCTTTATTTGTGACAAAAACGTATCTGCATACGTGTCAAAGTGTGCGTGTCTTACGTGCGTCTCTGTTTTATGCTTAAAATACCCGCTTTCGCTTTCACACACACTTTGGCACGTATTCAGGTACGTGTTTACCACAAATAAAGGTCAGTCGCCGTCGTAAATTCCATGAGCTATACTTACTAATGATAGAGTTGGACTCTATGACGGGCATGTTGGCGAGAATATCGACGTAAAAGTCGTCTTTGAGCTTGCCCACGTCGACAGGGGTTCCGCCGCCTTCGTCCTGGTCCTGGATCGTGTCCAAACTGGAAAACCATAGACAAAAAAATTTTTTTTCGGTTCGGCTACTATTCAACTCCACTGCCGAGGTAATAATTATAAAACGTGAATGAGGCGAGGCTTAATTTTTAAAGTACATACCTAATCTAAAAGTACCCTTCGAAAGACATGCTTTAAAATCCGGGCTTCATCCCGACCTACCCCATCTCGCCATCCCGACTCACCCCATCTCGCCATCCCAACTCACCCCATCTCGCCATCCCAACTCACCCCATCTCGCCATCCCAACTCACCCCATCTCGCCGAGCTGCCGGCGGTCCGTCCGCAGCTGCGCCAGCATCTGGCGGCGCGCGTGAAGTTTATGCAGATGCAGCTCCCTTACGGCGCGCCCCCACTGCTCTTTGAAGAATGCTTTCGATTGGACCGCGCTATCGAGCTTTTCTTCCAGACAACGCTGTGGAAAAATGATTGTGTAAAAATAATTTTTAATACCATTTTTGATGACGTTACTTTGTCATTAGGTAAGATTTGATTACACTGTTTGTAACATAGTTTATTTATATGGATAGAGGGAGACCCGAACAAGCTGATGGTAAGCAATCCCCACCACCCGCGGGGTGTGAAAATCATTATAATAGTATTAATAAAAGGGTGAAATTTATTATCAGTTCATTCCAACTCTAGCTTCGCCTTCGTTGCAAACTCCCTAACCCGTGGGAATTTCGAAAAATCTGTCTTTTTTATTACCTACTTGTTTTTTATTCCGCATCTAAATCATAAAGGGAACCTTCACGCTAATATTAAACATTCTATGGCAATAGGCATAGACTTGGCGTTGATAAGTCTATCAGTTAGGACTTTTACGTTAGTACTAGCATGCTGGTTTAGTATATTTATAAGAGTTAGGTTCTCGCGCCGAATTTCTAGGTCCCACGGAATGAAGTATTGGCTGAGCAAACTAGTTTAAAACTGCATTGAAAGTCGTTAATTTTTAACCCCCAAGCGAGGATCTCGTGTGCATAGACAGTGGCGCCGCCTTAACGTGTCATATCGCGAAGCGGAAGATTTGATAAACAAGTTCCCATACTACAATCGCGTTATAGTGTTGTTGGCAGCACCCCATAGATGTCGCTGTTACATCGAAAAACGTGCTAACGTTTACGCTTTTCGGATAGTATGAAGAGTAAAGCGCCCCGCCATATTCAGGTTTCCTCACGATTATTAAATACGTGAAATTTTTTGATGAGTACACAATTCAGATATTGAACTGTTTATGGCTCATATAAATGTTATAAACTTAAATTACTATAAAATTAAGTATGATAAAATAAAATATTAAATTACCATTTACCGTAGCGTAGATATAAATAACTTAATATACAAAAGTTTGTGAGGATGATAGCATGTTTTATCTTTATTACTTTTTATCCTGCGTAGTTCGAGCGGGAATAGTGATAAACGAATTCTCTGCAGACGAAGTCGCGCGCAAAACGTAGTAATATAATGTAATAAAAATAGTATCTAAATGTAAACACTACATTTAATTATACACCTATAGTCAAGGGCATAAATATATGTACGTTACCAAGAAGTCAAAAAAATCTACATAATTATACAAATGTATGCCACAAACAATAAGGTCGGTGACGCATACATACATACATACAAATCACGACTTTATCCCTTACGGGGTAGACAGAGCCTAAGGTATCAGGTACCTACAGGCCACATTTAGCAAGATTGTGGGCGTATGGAAACAAAATAGTGATGGGTTGCTAGCCTCATCGCCTATAACATGATTCCTATTATTTTCGCCCATTCCCTCGATGGACTTTTACCATCTGCGCGGGTAGAGAAGCAACTGGTACATTCTATGTTTTTTCTTTGCTCCCAGACCAGCATGGAAGTATACAACACACATATATTTGACATAATGGCTGTATTAATATTTATGCCCTCGATTGTACACAGACGAACAAATCGTAGCAATTCTTGGATTACTTAAAATTCTAAAGCTTTGAATTTCTATTATTTACCAACTTACCAATTCCTGTATCAAGCTAGCGGTTTGATCTTTCGTGAGACCAGAGTATTTATTCTCAGCTTCCTTTTCATTATTCTTTATATTGATCTGGAAATAACGGCAAAACTATTCATTAGTATGTGGTATACAATACAGTTGGCTATGTGGAGACTAACCCCCTTATTCATAAACGCTCTGTAGGCCTCTGCTAACTTAGCAATCGTTTGTCCTTATCTGTCACTTTGACATTCACCTTTCACAGACAAGGACAAACGATTGCTAAGTTAGCAGAAGCCTATAGAGCGTTTATGAATAAGGGTGTAACTCTGCGGAATCTTTGGTAACTAGGCAACTGGGATATACACTACTACTAGACAAAGATTTCTAGAATTCACAAGATAGATCTTCTACACATTGGCGTTGGCGATTCCGAAGATTGGCATACGATTTGCGGGTGGTAGAACCTTGTGCAAGGTCCGTCCGGATCGCTACCACCATCTTACTCGCTAATCCTGCCGCTAAGTAGCAGTGCTTGCACTGCTGTGTTCCGGTGTGGAAAGTAAGACGGCCGGGGAAATTACGGGCACAAGAGGCATTTCATCTTAGTCCTCTAGGTTGGCAACGCATCTGCAATCCCTCCGGTGGTGATCACTTACCATCAGGTGACCCACTTGCTCGTTTGCCTTCCTATTCATATAAAAAAAAAAACGAAAATGTTGAGCGCTTTACACATGCCCTATATCAATTTAGCGTTACATAAATCATTTTAAAGTCCAACATTTACACGTGTCGACTGTGCGTACAGTTTTGAAACTGTGCGTATTGTATTGTCTCCCTTACCTTCAAAGTGTCAACATGCCTCTCCAACTGCTTCACCTTGGCTTCCAGCTCTTCTATCCGCATGTCCTTAAGCTTGAGTCCGTGATTCATATCGTCCTCCATTTTCCGCGAGGCCTCTCTCAGTTCCTGATATTTGGCAGAGTAGTGGGTTTCCAGCGCCTTCTTCGCGTCTAGAAGCTGTGAAAGTTGAGAACAACGCCATCTAGGCATGACTGGTCGTACTGTTAACGTAGCTTAAGCTTGCAGGTTCGCTTGCTCGCTTGATTGATTGCTTGCTTCTTTGAAATGCTCATGGTTCACGCGTGCGAAGAATGTGTTGCTAAGCGCAAATCTCGAGAGCAGCTGAACTGATTTCGCTAATTGTTTTTTTAGAATATACCTTGAAGTATAGGGATGGTTCTTACGGAGAAAAAATAAAAAAAAAAAGTCTAAAGAATCGACTGTTAGGCGGTATGAAGTTCGCCGGGTCAGCTAGTAATAAATAAATCTGCTTATTATATTTTCAAAAATGCAGCTGAAATTAAACTGCCGATTAATTTACTACATTAAGGGCCTGTTTCACCATTCTCTGTTAAGTTCCAGTTATCTCAAGCGTCAGTTATCTATGATGACGTCTCTGTCCATTTCGTAGTAATGAATTGAGACGGAATCATAAATAAATAACAAAGCTTAAAGCTGTGAATTTCTTCAATTCACCAATTTCAAGTGGTATTTTCACTAATGTACTTTCAAAAATCGAGCCCCTGTCTTATATCTAAATGTTAATTATTGTATACATACATACATACATAAATCACGTCTTTATCCCTAACGGGGTAGACAGAGCCTAAGGTAACAAGACCTAAAGACTACGTTTAGCAGGATTGTGGGCGTATGGATGAAAAGGGGGGATCAAAACAGCAATGGGTTGCTAGCCACATCGCCTATACAACATGACGTGATGATTATTGATAATAACTATTATTATTACATTTTAATTATTGTATCATTTTCTAATACTAAAAATGAGGAGGAAACCTGTACCTATTATATAATATTTTTTTAATCGACATTTTATTTTGTCTTGCTAAATAGTCAGTGAAGGAAAAGCGGTCACCGTTGAATGGAGACCATCGAGAACAAAAGAGATAAAGATGTTGGAACATCTGATACAAGAAGGACAAGAAGAACACTTATGAACCAGGTGAAAGAGGAAGTAGAAGTCGTGCCGTATCAGGATATCAAAGAAAAGGCCATAGAAAGTACCACATGCAAATTGCTCCACCGACAAGAGCCTAGTTCTTAAGTTTAAGAAGAAGAAGAAATGTTAGGTTACCTTCTTCTCCCTCTCAGTGTTCCTGTACCCGCGCAGCCGGAAGTCCTCGGTGGCTCGGCTCAGGTCCGCCGCCAGGTTGCGGCACTGCTCCACGCCCCGACTCAGCTTGGTTTCCAACTCGCTGCGCTTTTTAGACCACTCCTCGGCCAGAAGGTCTAGATGGTACTCTTCTTTGCGTTTCAACTGGGGAATAATGGACGTCCGTTACAGCACTTTATGATAGCGCCAATTGGCAGTAAACAAGAAATTTTACACTTACAAATATAAATTTCTAAATGTCAGTGAAAATTATAACACATAGAAAAATCCGAAAAGTAAAGCTATGGCCGGGAATCGAACCCGGGTCCTCGTCATTCCGTGACGCGTGCTATACCCCTACACCACCCATAGCAGGTACTTACAAATATCTATAAATAACCGAGATATAAGCTATCAAAGATTTGTCTCCATCTAGAAAGACAGAATTCAATATGGAGTTTATATGGTTGTAGAGTTTTTAACGTCATATATCACGTTGTATTCTTTCTACTCACTGTCTAATTAGTACTTCAAAATTCTTAAATTTTTCGTATGTCTTGACCGATAGTCCTTTTAATTTCACTTTTCATGTTCTTTTAGATTTTTTTCATATTTTGAATTGTGATTTTTCATATTTGAAATGTGATTAAATAAAATGCCCAGGAGCGGGAACTCAATAACGCACTTTACCATCTTTCAACCCTAAAATGATATATCTAACAACAGTCTTTCGTAGACATCGCTTTTAAATGATAACAGGTACCTGTCTGCGCTGCCTTTTCTACTTGTAACTTGTGCTCCTTTAAGGCAGGGGTTCCCAAACTTATTCATTACGCGCCCCCTCTCTAAAAAAGATAAAACTCTGTGCCCCCCCCCCCCCCCCCTATAATTCAGCCGTAGGCTGTTAAGCATAAACACAAGGAATTTGTTAATAAGGTTCTATAAGGTCCTGTATCATAGCCCACGCCCCCCTTTGCAGGTCACTGCGCCCCCCACTTTGAAAATCACTGCTCTAAGGTTTTCGATAAAACATCTGTTATGTAGGTACCTGAAGTTTAAATAGTTCTTGTTGCTTCTCCTTCCAGTCTTCGAGCTCGTCGACAAACTTCTGCATTATAGCGTCGCGGTCCGTGAACGGAATAGCTCTCTTTACCATATCTGTTACAAGTAAATCAATTAGAATAGTTCTTTGTAACCCTAGGGTCCCTAATTCACTGGGAGGCCATGGCGACGTTGCCAGCTACGTATCCTATACAAATTAGACGTTGCTAAGGCGTCAAGTGTTTTAACCGCCGTAAGATGTGGATATAAATAGCTGGATACGGTGGCTGGCGTTGCCATAGAGCCCATATGGGTAACCTAACCTAACCTAACACTAAGAGCCTTGCCTCACCGGGACGCCATGGCTACGTCGTCAGCCATTGTAGCCAAGCAATTCATCTATAATAACTTGTAACGAGTAATTCTTGTATATATACAATCTGGATCTCGGAAACGGCTCCAACAATTTTCATGAAATTTGGCATGCAGGGTTTTTTTACATGACTAGGTATGTAAATTAAAAACGTGAGAATGAAATTAAAAGTAATTATATACTTATGTTACCTTTGTCGCTTTGTATGCATGTGTCGCTTTTGCTCATCTCCAGTTTAACTGGCGTGCTGAAAAAAAATCTTTTTAAAACAAAACCATTTTTGATTTAATAAATTTTATTTTAGTAATCGAAGGATGTGCTTTTAGCTAATTTAAATAACGATTATGTATAATTACTTCATAAAAATGTTCGTGGTTTTTTTTATAATTTTTAATACACTGTTTTGTTGACAGTACGTTCTTTATAACAACATGGAAGGCAAGCAAAAATAAAACGTACGTATTATTTCAAACAGTGCTCGATTTCCTAATTTGGTTGAAAAAGGTTAAGGCTCAAAGGGGATCAGAGCATGTGAACTAAAGAATTAGTTAACAGGAGCTCACCTCTCCTTCTCTCCGTCGATCTCATCCCCTTCGTTATGTGCGTCCTGCTCGCACTGCACTTGCATGTCGCTAGTAAGAGGGCGAGACCTCGCCGCGAGCAGCTTCTCTTGGCTCAGAGCGAAAGAGTCGCACATTTTCTTTATCAGTTCCGTTATTTCATTAGTTTGAAGCACGGCGACGCCTGATGCGTCTTTGTATCTGAAAATAAAGTTTATAAAATGACGTTTTTAAAATTACATTTTTAACATGATCTCTTTTGCTGGCGGTAGCTGTTTGCATTGTGGTCTTCCGAATACATATATGTATATCAAATGTCGAGTCAATCGGACCTCTGAAAATGGATCAGTTTACTTACACGATTTAAAAGCAGTCAAAGAAAGGAACAAATAAAAAAATAAATGTCAATTAAATTAATTGATAGATTTATTTGAGGCTTCTTCTATTTCAGGGGTGGCCAACAGGTCGATCGCGATCGACCGGTCGATCGCGACTGTTAGTCCAGTCGATCGTGGCAAGGCAAAAAATATAAATACGTAGACCAGACTGCCCAACGTTATCACCAACTGCATATTTAAGGTTTCATGAAGTATGTAATTGGTAGATCGTACAGGGTTTCGTTAGTGAACAGGAGATCTTGGGTCTGATCAAGTTGGCCACCCCTGTTCTATTTAATATGTAAGTTCGAACTAAGTGCGTGCTTTGTTGCAAGTGTTTTCTAGAGAAAGAAGATAGATAGATCGATAAAATTACTTTATTTTTAATGATCTTCTTTGGCCCTTCTCTAGAGATGAATGGAAGGACCTTCCCCAGGAGTGGAACACTATTTATACTTATACTAATTAAAAATATGTATAAAATCAACACTTTTTATCACCTGGAAGTATTTCTGGCAGTATTATTGGTGTACGCGACACCGCCGACATCTTGATCCAAATTAGTGCAACTGCCACTCTTATAGTCTAAAACTGCCTTATTATCAATTACTTTAGCTTTTCTGTCGCTATCGAGCTGAGTTGCACTACGAGCCGATAGAATATTTGGTTTCTGAAATAAAAACACAAAAATAAAATATCACGATTATCTTGTTAGCAAAAAGCCAACGGCACGCGGTGTTCCCAGGCGGTCACCCATCCAAGTACTGACCGCGCCCGACGTTGCTTAACTTCGGTGATCGGACGAGAACCGGTGTATTCAACGTGGTATGGACGTTGGCGACAGCACAATCGAATTGTAGCATCAAGAATTAATATGATGACGTCACACAACAAAATACAAATATAGTCATCAAAATCATGAAACTACAACAACTATATTCTACCCCACTAACTCAACTATATTCTATTAGTCTGTGTATTTTTTTGCTATAAAATTGGGATTGTTCATTTTTTTTAGTATGCTCCAATTCGAAAACCATTTCGAGGAAAACCATCAATTATCCGATTTATCTTGTCCGATTTCAAAAATACTTTATGATTGCAGATATTTTTGTAAAAGTACTTTGAACCTTTGTTTGACCGAACGACCGGGTTTTTAGACAGAATCCAGCATCGAATGTTTGCCACAAAAATGAAAAAAAAAGTTTGGCTATGGCAACTGACACGTGTCACTGTCAAATCTAACAAAACCATAGACAAAGCCGTTTCTTTTTATAGCCAGCCGAACGAAGGCGATTGGGATTCTGTCTAAATTCACGAATTATCAAACAGCGAAAAAATATTTATTATTAATTAACAAAGCTACGTAAAAGCATAATATTCAAATTAGTTGCTTGAAATAGTCCATTTTATCAAATAAAGGTGTTAAAAGCACAGCTTAAAAAAAATGAACAATGCCAATTGTGTATATTCTAGAGATGGGCCGAGTACTCCTTTGATACTCGGTACTCTGCGTACTCGGCGGGTTTTTTGATACTCGTACTCGGCCGAATAACTCGGTTATTAGATAACGAGTAACGAGTATACATACTTTGTTTAAGAAAAGCAATATATTTATATTTATTTACTATGACGCGCAACGTGACGTGTTTGTTTGCAAACAATCAAGTGACTAGTAGTTGAAAGGCGTGGGCGGGTCGAGGGGTGTATCAACGCGAGCCGACGTCTTGACCGGCGCAAACCTGTTTGTACTTGTTTACGCGCACGAAATGCGAATTTGATTGAACCGAGTTACTCGGCCGAGTACTCGGTTGAAAAAAAATTGAGCCGAGTAAAACTCGGTACTCGTTACTCGGCAAAAGTGTTACTCGGCGCATCTCTAGTATATTCTCTTATATTTGTGTGTCTTGCAAAAAGAAATAAATGTCTTCTTTCTTTCTTTCTTTATGTCATGTTTCGTACGTTTTTAAAACAAAAGTTTGGTGGTGGTACCAAAAAGCAGCAAAAAGCCAACGGCACGCGGTGTTCCCAGGCGGTCACCCATCCAAGTACTGACCGCGCCCGACGTTGCTTAACTTCGGTGATCGGACGAGAACCGGTGTATTCAACGTGGTATGGACGTTGGCAAGAATATAATCGAATATTACTATCAGTTATAATAATACTTACTACATTATCGCTTTTAACTCCAACATATTTAAGACTCATGTCTATATCAACGTATGGCCGCCGGGTGTCGTCCTTTGCTCGCTCATCGCAGCGCAGGATGAAACACCTCTCATGAATGCTCAAGGCTTGGTACTCATTGCAGAAATTATTAATAAACAGGTTGATGTCTTCAGTAGGTACCAGTTTACGTAAGTCCATGCTGCAGATGCCTGGAATAAAACACATATCCAATTATATGCGCTACAGATACAGACAGGTGAGAAGACCTCGAGAACTCTTTAAGAATCTACGCTGGCAATGTTGCGAATGTCCATGGGTTGGTGCTCTATACCATCAGGTGACCCAAAGGAATACGGGCGTTCAATTAAACCAGATAAAGGTTATAATGGTATAAATGATAAAAGGGTATTTTTGAAAATAATTCAAATTAACAGACTTAATTGTAATGTTTTCATGTATAATATATTATGTATTTCAGTACTTAGTATATTAATTTATATTCTAAATTGCACCACCTGCTCAGATCTGTTCTGTTCTCCAGTCCATTATGGTTGCCTGGTAGAGATCGCTCTGTAGCGATAAGGCCGCCTATTGTTACCTTGTAATATTCTGTATAGGTACCTTTTTTCTGTTTTGGTTGTTATATGTGGTGTTCAATAAAGAGTTATTGTTGTTGTTAATAATTTTTTATTTTTAGTCAAGCATTAATGTAATGCGAACATTTATTTGACGTCAAAGAGGCAGAGCTAATTTCATCAAAGTCAGTGTCAGGATTTTAGCTTTATTATATCATTGATACATTTGCGCGTTGATTTATTTTATATGGTTAACTACTTAACTTAATTTTGAACCAGAGTTATCTAAATACCCTTCTTTTATTAGGTGCTATGCCCGTATACCATTTACACACTGTATAAATATGTTGTTTGTTCGTCCGAAATATACCAACTTAGGAATTTTCAAAACATAAAAATGTAGAATTTTAAGTACTCGCCGAAGCTGAATGACTGAAATTGAAAAATGGGAGTGTTTGAAATGAAGGGATACGAGTGAATGGAGTTATGGAAAGTGGACATGAAAAGAGATATGGTGAATGGGGCTTATGATGTTATAATAAACTGAAGAAATGAAAAGCAATAGATCTTCACTTAGACCCTTTGTATACGGAACCCCAAAAAAATGTGGGCGTGCGTGTTTACCGACGTCCTTATCCCTTGCGCGTACGGTGGCCACTAGATGCGGGCACTCGGCCAAGTAGCGGCCTAGCGAGCCAATATCCCCGCGTAGCCGCAGAGACGTTCGCTGGTTGAAAACCGCGCTAAAACCACCTCCTGACACAGTCACACCCACCCTAGAAAAACAAAAACAAAATACATTTTGTTTGTAGGAAAATAGACTTGAAAAGCAAAAAGCCAACGGCACGCGGTGTTCCCAGGCGGTCACCCATCCAAGTACTGACCGCGCCCGACGTTGCTTAACTTCGGTGATCGGACGAGAACCGGTGTATTCAACGTGGTATGGACGTTGGCGACAATACAACCGAATTGTAGCATCAAGAATTAATACGATGACGTCACACGACAAAATACAAATATAGTCATTAAAATCATGAAACTAAATACATGTCATGTTACGTACGTTTTTGTAACAAAAGACTAACAACAAATAGTGGGACCAAAAGCAGCAAAAAGCCAACGGCACGCGGTGTTCCCAGGCGGTCACCCATCCAAGTACTGACCGCGCCCGACGTTGCTTAACTTCGGTGATCGGACGAGAACCGGTGTATTCAACGTGGTATGGACGTTGGCGACAATACAACCGAATTTGACAAAGGTATATTTACCGTGTAAGATGACTATTGGATTTATTTTTAACTTTGCACTCACCTATCAGTTGTGATGTTATGTGTGAAGACCGAATACGACACGTAGCAGTCAAGGGGTTCTTTGTTAGACCCGTAGTCTGGTAGCAGCTAAAACAACAAATATTCAAAAAATACATATATAAAATCAGCATATCAATTACATGAATTCTGAAACATGAAACCGAATGAGCCTTATTTGAAATTGCGTGAGAAATCTGATTCCCCCACCCTCTCCTTATTCCACTTCTATTTTCATGTTTTAATTAAGTATATTAATTGAATGCTTAGACAACAAAGTTAAATTAACCTCGTAAGTCCCGACTTTTTATAAATCGCGTAGTACCTACTTAACACCGAGCTACCGAGTCCCAGTTTTGTGATTTTAGATTTCATTCCAGCATATATATATATTTTTTCATTTAACAATTTGTACTTCGTATAGTACATTCCGCAGTTGTTCTTGGTATTAATTTGTACTTTAGGCAGTACGCGAGGACTTACGAGGTTAAAATACTCACGTCAACTTTGATACAAAATAATAGTATAAAAATATAGGTTACTAACGCCATCTATGTTCTCCTAACATATGCACCATAAACATGCCACACGCGGTGCTGCCATCTATAATACGTTGTTTAACTCCTCGTATGCTATTTCTTTGTATTTTTATTTAACTCAGCAGAATTTGTACGTTTAATACAGACGAAACTTCGAATGTAGTACTTATTTTAGCTCCCGAATATGATGGGTCAATTACACAGAATCCCTACTAATATTATAAATGCGAATGTAAGTTTTTTTGTTACGGTTTCACGCGAAAACTACTCAACCGATCATCATGAAATTTTGTACACATGTTCTTGGAGGTATTAGAAGTAACATAGGATACTTTTTATTAAAAAAATATTTTTTTTATGTCGTCACTGACGTTACCTGCGCAGACGAAGTCGCGGGCAAAAGCAAGTAAATAAATAAATAAATAATAAATATCTTGGGACAAATTATACCAATTGACCCAGCCCCAAACTAAGTAAAGCTTGTACTATGGGTACCAGGCAACGGATAAACATACTTATATAATGTAGATAAATACATACTTATATACATACAACATCCATGACTCGGGAACAAACATTCGTATTCATCATACAATTGTCTGCCCCTACTGGGATTCGAACCCAGGACCTCTAGCTTCATAGTCAGGGTCACTAGCCACTAGGCTATCCGGTCGTCAAAGAAAGAAAAGTAGAAAAGAAAAGAAAGTAGAAAATAATTATTTATTCTGCGCAATCTGCGTAATTGATACATTTATATGATCCCACAATCTTGCTGGGCGTGGCCTGTAGGTCTTACCACCTTAGACTTTGACTACCCCGTAAGGGATAGATACCTGATTTGTGTACGTATGTATGTATGATTGGATAAAGTGGGCTACAGTCTTTTAATAGGTAACGCAGTGGCCTACAGAATATTGTACAATGAACTCACCAAATCCAAGTTCTCGACAGATCCAATGACAAAGCTGAGTACAAAGAGGTGCCTTCCGCCCCCGATCTGGATGAGGCCCTCGTCGCATAGCAACCGCGGCTGCAGCTCTGGCGACGACACCGTCTTCTTACTCTCCGCTATGTATTCATCTGCAGATTTATCCGAAGATGCACAAGGTGTCTCACAGATTCTAAGACTCAAAACTTTATTGGGGCTCTTTTACATGTCTTTTTTTGAACTATTCTCAGAGCTATTCTGGAATATTTTAGCAGATGGTTGGATGAAATGAGTTTGATTGTACACTCTTGTAAAGGTTTTTTATAATTTTTTTGAGGTGAAAACTTCTTTAGCGGCTTTGCGCACTTTTTGGGATGGGTAAAAAAAGTTAAACTCGCGTCAGGACACGTGACCTGATCGAAAATTCGTAAGAAGGAGGGAGAGTTGCTGGGCCGTTTAGCAGTGCTGGGCGCTTGCGCGAGTGTGCGTGTGTGTAGTCACTTCTGCCGGCACTCCCGGGTTGCAACCCGTTGTTATTTTTAAATTGAGTTATGGAAACATTGGTGGTTAGAAATCGTTGAACTATTCCAACAACCTGCTGAAGCGTCTGGATTAATTTTAAGGCGCAGTGTAATCGACTGTATAGCCAAAGCCTGGGCCTGGGCCCAACAGTGGTACTTATATAGGCTGGAGATTGATGATGACTGTACTAGGGCTAGAGAACCTGACTAAGAAGCTTGAGAGGTTTGATCCCTCACTGCTGCGAATTGAGAACACCACACAAACAATTGAATTGCTTCAAAGATTTCTGCTTGTTTCCTTCAACAAAAAGGTAGTGATAAACTTTAAATGAAGCTCGAAAACTCAAGAGAGATCAGTATTGACCTCACAACCTTCTTTTAGGCTGCCACACCTTTGGCGTAGAAAGCTAAAATACTTTTTTGCATTTAGGTTCCATTAATGTTGTAGACAAGGAATAAGAATGGATTCTGCGAAATTGATACGGCATAGAGATTTGTGGGTGAATACTAGTTTTATCATAAACTTACTCAATGTGAGTAACATGGATCTGCCCACAGGTGGGTTGGCACTGTCACTAGAGGGATAGGCCACGTCGTTGCTGTGGAACATTCGCAGCTCATTCCTCTGAAAAACAACAATATTGAGTTATTTGATATGGGTGTGTATTAAAAATTAACTTGCTAGACCAAATCAAATTCAGAAAGACGTAGCAACAGAGCTCACTCAGTGTCTGCAAAAACCCAGCCCGAAAGAGACCAGAGAGAGAAAGAGAGAGAGAGAGATATATAAACCTTGATGCATCTGATATAGTCAGGTGAATATTTTAGCGTTTTGACCGCTCCTACCTTACCATACAACATCTTTCATCTATGCTTGTTTTCTTTCAAATAAACTGTCATTAATTAATTCAGTCCGCTCAACCATAGTGATGGGTTGCTAGCTGCAATAGCTGCATCGCCTATAACATGATTCCTAAGACTTTCGCCCATTCCCTCGATGAATTTTACCATCTGCGCGGGAAGAGAAGCAACTGGTAAATTTTAGGTTTTTTTTAACTCCCAGACCAGCATGGAAGAATTATTTATGCTGAGAGGAAAATAACGAAAAAACAAAACAAAGTAAAAATGCTGAATATTGACCCAGACACTGATCAGAAAGCAGCAGCAAATGCATTATTATAATAGTAGTACTTAGGGCAGCCTAAAGGTAACAGTGAATAACCGAAAACTGGTAACATACAATGAAAACCATTTTGAATCCCTAATAACACTGTAGTTACCGGAGTGGGTGTGTTGACACGGTCCTCTACTGACAAGCTGAGCAGCAGCTGTGGATGACAGCACTTGCCCTCCGCCTTCACTCCGAGCAGTCTGTGCCATGAGTGCCGAATCTGGAAATTAGATAGTGTTACTCAACTTTTTTTTTATGCAGTCAAGGCTTGGTAACAAGGTCTTTATGCCATGTCTGTGTTTAAGTAATACAATAGTTATAGCATAGATAGCATCAGGCATTGAAGAAAAGACAGGTGAGACACTATTAATGGTCTAGTTCACAATAGTACTACTTTCATTATTTTGACGACTTGTAGTCTATTGTTCGAATGACATCATCTTTTTCTCTGTAATTAGTATGATTGTGAACTAGAGCATCGCTATATTGCTATTGCATTATTGCTATGACACAGTAGAAAAATCATTTTGATACAAAAAGCTTAACTTTAATTAATGCTTTATTAAAACTTTGGAATTGTATTTAAACAAACTATCTTGACAGGTCTGTGGAATATCTTTATTGCGTTTTATGACATGGCTCTGTCTACCCCATAGGGGGTAAAGATGAGATTTATGAATGAATGAATAAAATGACATAATACCATATACCAGGAACTACTCATAACTTAAAATAATGTCTTACATCTACAATCTTTGTAGCAGGGCAAGGTTGAGCTCCTAAAAGGCTGAGCAGTAGGTAGCCGACCTTGTCCTTCCGTCCCTGTGTTGCCACAGTATGCACTTCCACTTTAATGGGAACATTCTGAACTCGTAAACTGAAAATAGAAGAAGTATGGTACTCTTTCAATATTGTCTTTGGAGCTAGCTTATAAAGGAAATAGACAACAATAGAGCAGAGGACTTCATTATTAGACTGCACCATTTTCCCGGCTGTGTAAATATTTCTGTATAAAATGCACTTAATAAAAATTTGTTTCATATTTAACTACACTGGTTTAAAAATATATATCTAGTTACTTATACAAAACATACATACTTCCTAAAAAACTTGAAAAATATGAAAATGACTCAGAATAGAATTGTTAAAGATAAGAATAATAGTCATCAACCTACCTTCGAAATCTTCGTTTATCGGCTTCCCAAACTAGTTCAGCATCAAAACTGGGTGCGTGAACTGGTACCACAGGATCAGTCTCCAACATATAACCATTCAGAGACCCAGTAACTATAAATGGAGTCCGTAAAAATCCAAAACCAAGACCTGAAAACCCAGAATAACTTGGAAACACCAACTTGGAATAATTAAGACATCGTTCTCAAAACTCTGTTAACCTTCTTTGACATGGAGAACTATTTGAATGTTAGGTCCTCTCAATTCGTCCATGGATATTTAGGTAATAAATTAGTAGTGAAACAGCGATAAAATAAAAATCAAATCAAAGTTAACGTAAACATTCCCTTCGAAAATTAAACTTGACAGTGACATTGCAAAACAATGTTGCAATTTATAAAAAAATGTAGTAACGTACTGTTCACTTGACTTTTCTTTATCGATAAAATCTGGGATCGTATCTAACGAGCCTAACTCATGGGTTTTCATTTTTAATGTATAACATTCACCTCACAAAATAAAAACATTGTTTTTCATCCCCCGATTTTTACTACGCGCCAGTTAACAGAGCTTGATGCTTGTATTATTTAATGACAAACGGAATAATGTGCGGCGGGAACTATGCAGATAATTTATTTGAAAAAATACTATTCTGATCAGGCAACATAAAAAAATGGCGGGAAAATAGCAAATCGCTAAAATTTTTTAGTCATCATAAGCTTTCTTATAAGTTAATATTAAGCATCTAATATTATTTTGTTTATATAGACACAGTAAAAGTATGAGTAATTTTTGTTATGTATTTTACTCCGATCTAATTGGGCTAGTATTTTTTTTGAGTAAAAAGTGGTTTTCTTTACTGCACTTGTCTATCCGACGTCCATTGTCATGAAATGCTAGACAATTTGATTACAAAAAGAAATAACAGTTTTCAATTCTAATTAATTTGCAATAAAATCGTGACATTGTTCGTAGTTTTAAAGCCTAGTACAAATCGTTCAAACGTATCTGCAATGAAGAAGTTTTTATTCGAGTATAAAGCTGTAAAAATTCTCAAAACCAAATCAGAAACGGAAACGTCAAAGGAGAGGTAAACAATGATCAATTGAATACGCTTTAACTGCTTACTATCGCCAAGTACCTTCTAATTTCTCTAGAAATTACTGTTTTATTTTTTGACGTCTGCTGTGTGGTTCACACAATTGCCGAGCCGTCTGTGACCGCGGTAGACTAGAACGACGAGCGAGCGAAGCCCGACCGGCGGATGAAGTGGATCACCGGAGCGCGACGAAAAGTAATTTGTACAAAAAACTAAATTCAGTTCATTGCGAATGCCGTGTTGTTCGTGATGTTTTGTCTGACCACACAATATATTGGTGGTCATTGTTGCTAGACGTTTTTTATGACTGTCGGACCTCTAATGCGCCGGTAATGTTCCGCGTGCTTCGGGCCAAGACTGTTTTAGTTGAAAAGTTACTTTATTAGTTGCTAATTGCGCACGATGCGCCCGTAGTGTTGTTTAATTACTGTATGGTTAACATTTCTACAAAAAGTGGCTTCGTTGCACGACATGGGAGTTTTCAAGTGGTTGCGCCGGTAAGTACGTACCTACTTTGATTTTACTTTTCTATAACTGGTTAGAATAACCTGCAAGTTTTTTTACTATGTGTGATATTCATCTTGTTCTATCATCAGACACGCTTATAGATATTGATTTTTACAAAGGGTTCATGGTTTTAAACCACAGATGGCGTATTTTTTTTCCAATACGTCGCAGCATTAGCTATCGAAATCCGCCGTCTCAAATCTAAAGTAGTACCTAAGTAATGTGCTTTTTATATTATGTTAACTAACAAAAAACCTATATATCTATTTAATCAGCCCACATCCACCTAAGCTGGATAAAGGCCTGTTCATTTACCTTTAAGGGGCTTCTAAACGGGCCATGTTTTGCTGCAATTTGTGGCTGCACTATTGGCAACTAATTTCCCGGCCATCACAAAAATATTTTATTGCAACTGATGGCCGAGCAATGTGTGGCTGGGCAATGTGTGCATTTATGTCTGCAATAGTATGGCTCATGATGCAGACGCTTTAAACGGGCTACACAAACCGGCAACAATGGCTGACGAGATAACACTTGTGGCGGCAGCTTATCTTATTTTAAAAAAGAAGCAAAAGAAAAACGAGAGGTTGTGGATTAGACCTTATTTAAATAGGCGTGAAACTTTGGATAATTTGAGTCTAGAAGTAAGCCTTGATAGTAAATTATTTAAAAACTTTACGAGAATGTCAAAGGGTGATTTCGACTTTCTTTTAAATAAAATAGGACCAAATATTTTAAAAAAAGATAGAAATATGAGGACAGCAAATTGTAGGTATATTCCGGTTTTTATATCCCACAACTCAGGGTGTAAATGTACTTCATTAATGAAGTCAATCAATAGTTATCTCATTAGACCACGTAGAAGTCATTTTTGCAGCATACCCTCGATAAATAACAATAACAACTCATGCAGCTGATCGCAAAGCACTGAATATAGCATCACGGCGTCATTCACAGCAAACTTCATGTCATGTCGCGTAGAAAAAGATACACTGTGTCATAAACCACGAGAGCGACTGAAACAGCAATAGAACTGGCCGAGCAATATTGCAGTAAAATCGATCGCCTAGCGATCGTCCGGCAACCCATCGGGGCAATATCGGCCATAAGTGTCAATACGAAACATGTTTGGCTATATGGCCGGGACATTACTGCAATATTGCGTAGTCTGGCTGGTATTGCTTGCAATGTTGCCGGGCCACTGTGTTGCAGCCACAAATT
This sequence comes from Pandemis corylana, assembly GCA_949127965.1. NCBI lineage: Eukaryota > Metazoa > Arthropoda > Insecta > Lepidoptera > Tortricidae > Pandemis > Pandemis corylana. The sequence goes on along the minus strand of OX421866.1, from coordinate 4,409,773 downwards.
GCAGCAAAACATGGCCCGTTTAGAAGCCCCTTTAATAACATACCTATATTTGGGCACATCAAACTCTTGGAATATTTTTGACCATTTGAGCTTTACTTGTGTAAAGTCAGATAGACACCCACATCTACCAACATACCTGCACAACTTATAGGAATGCTATTCACAGGCCTGCCCAATTCACCAAGCCTCCTGGAATGCTTGAATCATTTTAATTGTGTTTACTACACAATACTGATCCTTTCAATGCTTAGAGGCCACACATTGTGGCAGGTAGGTAACATTATTGGATTTTGTGCACTTTAATTGCATTGCTATGATGGATTTAGTCAAGTGCATAACTAGTCCTCAGTCTACTTCAAGCTGTTGAGAAACAAAAGCAGGTAGCTAGGCATAAATTACCCCTTTTTTAACACTACCAAAGAGTAAGTACCAAAGATAGGTACTTACCTATTTTCTGTTTGTTTTGTTTTTTAAGCTTTTTATGATTTGTGCAAAAAAGTCTGTACAACACAATACATTTAGGTTTATTTTAGTAACTGCCCCAAATTTAGGGCCTTCTGAAGGTTACACTTAAAGAACTATATTAGTTTAAGTATAATTTTTATAATTTCCCTCATAATTTATCCGGGATAGTGTAATTAAAAAACAGATAAAAATAATAAATTGCAATTAGATTTTGCATTTCTTATTAGAATCTGATTCTAATTATTGTGAAAGTTTTGGATGATTTAAAATGAATACTCAATTCAAATTCAGCTCATGTGTTTTCTTTTTTAAAATCATTCATAACCATAACACACTATGTTTCAAATCAAATTAGGTACCTACCTATGCAATGTACATACATACATAAATCACATCTTTATTCCTTACCTATGCAATGTTATAGTAAATAAATACCTGAATATTTATAAAAACATTCTCAAGTCCTTGAATGAGACCACAATAGTCACAGTTAGTGAACAAAGGAATTAGTTAAATAGGTTCTACAATTTCTCAAGCATTAAGGTTTCAACATGTAATTCTATTTTGGGTGCTAGTGAAGGTAACATACTTGTAATTTGCATCATTATCAATTTTTAATTTTCATAATGCAATGTCTTTACGAAAATTTCCACAGGGCCCTCAGTATAATAATACCTATGTGAAGATGATTCTTCGCCATCTCAATAAAATATAGCTTCTTATTACTACATTTAAGATATCAGTGAAATGATTTTAAAAAGGGTTAATTACTTTCAGAGATTGCCTGCCTCTACACAATACATAAAATGCAACAAAGCTCACTATGCCCAAACAACTCAGTGAGGCCAATTTAACTACGCCAAGTTGTGTGCACGCAAGTGTAACCAAATTTCGGCAAACTAATAATTGAGGTATGCACACGCGCACGAGGCGAGGCGTAGTTCAAACTGGCCTCACTTTACCGTTCGTAGTACTTAGCTACTGTCTACATTTTAGGTATTTGGTCTGAGTTGACGATCAAGATTTATTCCAATCTAATCAATGATCGCTGCTGCATGTCATTTAAGTATAGTCCCTACAATATCACTTTGTACGACGGACTTTTGGTTTGATTCCCTAAAAGAAACTAGTACTAAAAGATAAGTTGACCTGTTCTTTCGTAGGCATTATACGGAGTTATGTATCCGGTCAACTGGTTGACGAACGACCAACAACAAGACTCATCACACCGTAAAATGCCTGCCTAGGAATGGGTCAAGATATGATTGCCATTCAAGCGCAGCGATAACGCGGTCGAGTTTATTACTCCGGCTCCACAAGTTCAAACATCGGGAAATACATTGGACGCAATCATATGTTACAGTAAGCAGAGATATTCCGGTCTTATTCGTTCATATGTTCTCTCTGTGTATGCCGATTGCGAAACGTGTGGAGCCGGCATTAGGAAATCACACACACGACACCCCTAAGTTAAACGAAATTCTCACGCTCTACCGAGTCACGCTAAAACAAAGACTCATAAAACTTCATTCAAATATTACTTCTTAGAAATCATTACGCTCGTGATTGATACCTACATTAATTATTCCATTCATCCAAAGACATTGGATTCTCTCAAAATGGCGTTATTGAAATCACTTTCACCGAACTATTTGTCCGCGCTGTAAATCGTTGTTTTTATTGCTTCGGTGTTGCCGAAATTGATGGGCAGATAGCTTATTTACGTAAGCATTATCGTGTCACTCAAACAATGGCTTCAGCTGATCCGGGGTGCTTTCTATTTTAATTATAAAGTTACGCAAGCTTTCATTATTGATACGTTATTGTGCGTGGATAATAGCGAGTTTTTTTATTTCCATGCAACGGATATGAGTTTTCTTTATCGGTATCGCTTGTAGTACATAATTATTCATTCGTGTTCGTGTGAGGCTCTTAAAACTTGACCCGTTGTCTGGTAGGCATTACACGGATTCAGGGGTCTTATGTTGTTGGTCATGCGTTGATCAGTTGACCAGACACATGACTCCTATAATACGAGAGAGAACGGGTCAAGTTATGGTTGCATATTAAGTGCAGCCATGACTTCGAAGTCGAGTCTCAGTATAGAGCTATCCTCCCTAAACCTGGTTTACAGACTTGGCCTTTGTTGTTATAATTCATGGTGAAATATTGGCTAGCGCAATTAAGTTAAGGTTCGCTCGCTGCCAGATCCATACTAAAAGTGACAGCTAAAACCTGGAGCCTTACCCTGACGTCTTAATGCGATTTAATTCCGAACCAAAGGTGGTTCGAACTTCGCAAGGCTAGCGACTCAATAGCTTGTTTACATTGTCCAAAGTTTTTGTGTAGTACAAAATTAGAACTTCCTATAATGGATTAACGTGTTGACAGAAGATACAAGTATGTATAACTTCGGTCGCAAAATGGTAAATTACTAATTTACTTCGATTTTTGCTACTGGTAGGAAAAAATTCCACTGCTAACTCTGTCTGTATGTATGCCAATGCTATTTGCCTTCCTCAGAACAATCGATTTCCAGACTATAGGCTCGTGCTCGTGATGCCACAATGTGTAGCGTTGATGTCATAATATTTGTTGCATAATCCCCGCAAAATTATGCTATAAAATATCGTATCAGATCTTTACTATTACCTCAAACTTCTATTATGACTCAATAGCAACACTATCACGTCCAAGCAATCTTCAGACGGCTGAACATTTTTTTTAAGCACGATCGAATTCTTAATCGGTAAAAGTGTATCGGCTGACCCTGTCTGTCTTTATTATAATCGCCTCTTACCCACTTTTTGCTTTTCGGACATTACTGCTTTCGTTTTTACTGTTTGCGCAGACATTATATTCTGACGCAGATAAAGCCATTGCGAATAAGAAAGGTGCGTCGCGGATTTTTGTGAACTGATTAGTTTTACTTAGCTAATTAAAGTTTTTTTTCGTGGCCAGAGATTATTTTCGCATGACCATTTTTTCAAAGGTTCAATTTGTTAGTCGATGCGTCATCCGCTCGACTTATTCATGAAACATGACGGCGAATAAAATTAATAATAGTTGTATTTATGTGACTACGTTGTCGTACCTGCATCGTGGTTGTTTACAAGTATGCAATTTTCCGGGATAAAAAGTTCCAGTTTATAAACATAATATGTGCCAAATTTTCGTTAAAGAACAACATGAATCCAAGCATTTTCACAAACGTTCGCATTATATTATTAGATAGATTTGATGCCAAACGCTGAATCCGATAATATCAAATACAGTACCTGCAATCTACTTGAAAATTGTAGCTTGAACTCATTTTCTGGAACAAGCATGAAATGCAATTTTGTAGCTACTTTTTACAATTTTCGACCGCGTTCCTAAAAAATCTACTCCATGTAACACATTCGTGCTCAGTGGTACCAGAACGGCTGTGAAGACATTTTGTAAAAGCAGAGCAAGCCGTCTCCATTGACCCGTGACTCAGTCCCACGGTTTTACCGCAGAACAGAACTGCTTCGGTTCTGTTTACTACATTTTTTGTTGAGAATTCAATCAGTCGAAAACATCTCGGAATTGATAAATGCAACTAATACCCATTAAGAACGAGGGATTCATCATTTTACCTTTAACTGAACACCAAGCTTGGAATTTATAGCTCACAATTTTTTGTCCTCAAAACCGTCTTTGATACTGCCTAATATCGAAAATTAGTCTTGTTCAACGAAACGCTCAAACATTTCCGAAGACCTATGTGGACTTTGATTTCAGGGAACGCGTGACGGTGACGACTACGACGACCCACCGTACACCCAGCCCGGGGCCCACGCCTCCCGAGCACGCACAAAGCGCCACGGAAGTCGGGACCATCCGCACTGAGGAGTACAAACGGGACCTCGCAGAGTTCCAAGCCAGACGCTCCTCAGGCGTCAAGGATCTCCCCGACACACCGATCAAGAAAAAATGCGGCAGGCATTCCCTACCAATCTCTTGCAACACCTGCTCCGCCGACCCCGACAAAACGTTCAACTATGAAAAGAAATCGGCCACTAAATACAAAAAGAGAACCCAGAAACGCGCCCGAAGCGTCAATCCTGACGACAAGCAACCCGTGCCAAATATACAGTTCCTGTTCCAAAACCAGGTCTTTATGCCTGGTAACCTTCCAGCGTCGGCATTCTCTGAACCGCAGAGACCTAAAAGGTACTCGCGCAAAACTGTGTACAGGTCACCGGATAATTTTGCACAGAAACAGATAGATTTTAAAGACGACGAATACCAGTTGAATTCGCCGCCGTTCTTCTACAAGAACAATTCTTTGCCGTATGACGAACAGAACTTTCTAGAATCTAAGATCGATGTTGAAGAGGTGGACGGGATAAAGGCAGCTGGTGACTTGAACGTCTCTAGTCATAGTTCCTCAGAAGAAACCAGCAAGGACGGAAGCGAAGATAAACTTTGGGAAGTCATGAGCGAGCTGAAAAACTTCGATCAATGGGCGGATGAGCAACTGCGGGTCCAGTCTGCCAACATCAGTAGAACTGACGACAGTAAAGTACGTATTTTCTTGTAATGGTTTTGTTCTGCGTAATTTTAAAGCTTGGTAATGTTAAGGTAGATGCACGATCGAACATAATCCGCCGATTTTTCACGGTCTGTCCCGGAATCAAAGTCCATTCACGATCATGAGTCATCGCGGTGCAGAACTAAATAATGAACACTAAACTTAGTCTTCATATTTTAGAGATTCCCATCAAAACAAGTTGCTCGCGACTTCGTCTGTGAAAAATTCGTTTATCGTTATCCCGCGTGAACCAATTTTCCGGGATATAAACTATCCTATCCCTACCCAGGGACTGAAAGTACTGAAACTATCTCTATACCAAAGTCCAACTAAATTGGTCCAGTGGTTTAAGCGTGAGAAGGTAACAGACAGGAGACACTTTCGCATTTATAATATTAGTTAAGATTTGTTTGATATTTTTCAGAGGTTGTACAGTTACCGCGCGCGAATGGTCTATTAATTGCGCCGTATAATTAAATTCGGTATCAGTCGTGTGTGTAAAGTACGCTCCACTTGCATTATGCCGCTAAAGCTAAATCATGATATGACAAATGGCAGGATTACATTCACGTCTGTCACTGATGTCAACTTCAACATTATTAATGTGACCTATACAGACTGGATCGCTGAAAATAATACAAAAGTTTTAGTTTTATTTCTATGTATTTAAAGTTCATTAACCTGACAAGTAATGTCATCAATGATCCGACCATGAGTTTGTTTCAATCTGTCACATCGCCGCACCACACCGTAACTGATGGGGTTAACTACCCGCTTTAATGTCCTAGCACACTAGTTTATTCCGTATATTTATCCCTTTCGCACTCGCTTACTGGTTGGAAAGGGATATAATGCTTAGAGTTGCCAACCATACTCTAAAATTGTGTAGTAGTAGTAGGCCTGGTCTAGAATCTATAACACTAATAGAGTATGCTAAAATACTCTTTTTTTTACACAATGTTTAGTGCCAGTCATGTAATATTATGCAAATCCATTATAAATATGTATACCTATTAAATATATGATACTCTTTTTTGTGAGTCCGTACTCTTTATTTACCTCATTTGAAATCAGATATACTCTATGCTCGACTTGGCGGCCCTGCCGTGCCCCCAAATTTCTTCTAATAAAAAAATAAGTAAAAAAAAATCAAAATTTATTTTTGCAAATTGGCCGCCAAGGCTTCTTTACGTCGTTTTTGAAACTAACAGCGCATTCGGAAAGACCATAATTGCCAAGAAGAATGCGCCGCAAGAAACTTGGCAGAAAGTTTTTTTTTTTTTTTTTTTTTTTTTAAATACATTTAAGCTACTATTGATAATAAAAGGCGCCAACCCTAATAATGCTTTACAGTCATTTTTATCATAAGTGCACAATACTATTTTACGGTATTGTATGTTCTTTGATGAGTCCTGGCTAATATGTTTTACCAGCCCATTTTCCAGCAACAATCAGTATAAAAATGTTAATAATAAAGTAAAAAAAAAAACAAGATGCAAACGCCCTTTCAAATTACATCATTGAACAAATTCCTGTCTATCTTGCCTTCTTTAACCACATATGCAAGACCTATATAATTACATGCAAAGCACGCCCTCCTCCGCTTTCACATTATTTGACACATTCCAGAATTCTATCACCAACACCACACAAGACACTAACGCGTTTTAAACACGCCGAGCACAGCCCTTCGTTATCTCAACGTACTATGTAAAGATATGAGTAACTATTATTTGTGAATTAATCTTGTACTAAAAATTACGCCTGATTATTGTTCACCAGAGTGAGACGAGTGCCTACGGCTTATCTCTGGCCAGTGCCAGCAACGTGGACGTGAACTTGGACAGGGCGAGGATCTGGAGCCTCGGCAAGTGGGGCGTGGTACCCGTGCAGGTGAAAGCCCTAGAGGGGGTCACCGTGGGACACGCTAGGAGGAAACTCAACACGGAGATTAATATTTTGAGGTACATACATGAATCACGACTTTATCCCTTACGGAGTAGACAGAACCTAAAGTAACAAGACCTAAAGGCCACGTTTGGCACTTATGAGCGTATGGGTGGAAAGAGGAATCAAAATAGTTATAAGATTCTAGCCGCATCGCCTATGACATGGTGCCTAAGATTATCGTCCATTCTTTCGCTGGACTTTTAACATCTACGCGGGAAGAGAAGCAACTGGTACATTCTATGTTTTTTCTTTGCTCGCAGACTAACATGGGAGAGTACATTTTGAGGTAAGAGCGGCATATTTTGTTTTGTTACAAGTTGGTTTGCAGGTGTTAGGATCGCAGCCATCTTAGTCGCTAATTCTGGTGCTGCTCTGTTCCGGCCTGGAAGGTACAGCCGGTGAAATGCGCGTGCGATGAGGTGTTTTATTAGCAGTCTAGGCTTGCAACGCATCTGCAGTTTCCATTAAGTGACAAACTTGTTCGTTTGCCAGTCTGTTTAATAAAAAAATATAACATACAATTCTTTTTTGTATAAGTTATACAGTACTCAACTACCATTTAGAAATTGACGAGATGTAATGATTCAAACTGTGACAATACTAAATGTCCACTCAGAATTTAGTCCAATTGAAATAATGGAAAGTTGTTAACAAAATCGATATGAAAGTTTTATTACTTGTTTCACTTAGCACGTTGACGCAAATTTTATGACTAACTTCAATAAAATCAACTATGCTCATTATGTTATAAAACGTGTTGTTTCAGAAAATGCCGTCACCCCAACATAATACTGCTGATGGGTATTTATCCCGACGTCCATAATAACATAAATATTATTTGCGAGCGATGCGTGGACACCCTACACGATATACTACACACGCAGGTAAAATGTTTCCTGTAGTATGAAATTTTTGTCATATGAAAAGAATGATTCGTTTCCATCGAAATGTACCGTGGGAAATAAAAAAACCTTGAATTAATATACGTGGGTCTAGAGTAGTTTATAAAATTCCTATACAGGGGATCTTATTCCCGAAAAGTTGATATTTTTTATGATCGAACAAATATACCGGAAACAAAGGCAAACTAAAAATAAGTTTGTATTTTGTAGCATTTCTCTGAAAAACAAAGTTATCTTCTGCGGTTGGCTAAACTAAACTAAACCCGTTATTCTCATTGAAGGAAATGCCCTGATTACAAACTAAATTTTAAATAATGTTGTATCTTGAGTCCAAGTCACTGACAGACAAACAATCTGGCAACAAAGTGATCCAGGGGTTTTTTTTTTAATGTTAGAGAGGCCAGACAAACGAACTAGTGGGTCACCTGATGGTAAATGACCACCACCTAAAATATAGTCAATATTTTTTTTGTTTATAAAACCAGTCTTTCGATGCGAACCTACGCCATCATCTTATCTAGATTTAAAGATCCAACAATCTATTGTTTTTACACCGCTTTAACTATGGCCAATTAATTTCAATCTACAGCATTTTTAAAACTCGCTTTATTGCGACCGGAGTACGGCTCACTGTTGTTTTTTTCGCGTCAAGCAAAAAGCACATTCCATAGCTGATCATTTTAATTGTATGAAGCTATCGACGAGAGACTGTTATTATTTCTTATTTTACTACCGTGTCTTGTAGGTAATCGATTGGCCTGTTTTGTTTCGATTTCCGGGTTCGATTCTTAGACCAAAATGGCTCGAAAAATTAAATCGCTATTTAGTAATTCGAATTGGGTAAAAGTTAGACTCGTACACGACCCTTAAAAATTGATAACTTTTTCCAATAAGTGACCGCCAGATTAGTATGTGGGCAGTTCATTAATATTTAGGTGAAAAACTTAAGTGATATCTCACGACAATATTATGATTATTATACTTTATTTTTGTCTGAACTTGGGAAGACTTGTTTGTACAATAGCGTTAAAATGGATTGGAATGAACTATAGGTGAAAAACTTAAATGACCTGTTGTATGTAGTAGTGTACAGAACTGATATGGGACTTAAGTCATTTTTCTAATTTGGAACGTCAATTTGTCTATTCCCACACGTAACTGACACATACAACAGGTCTTTTACTTAAGTTTTTCACCTATAACTTGCTATTATTTATTTTAAAAAGTGTTTCAATAAAAGGACATGTCAAAATAGTTTACCTTTTTTTAAATGTCAAAAAACGGAAGTATAGTATAGAATAGAAGCTGTTCAATGTTCAGGCCCGACTATTAAATGTTAATAGACATTAACTTACTTTTTTTCCATAGGGCCGTATACTCAGTGCGCAGACTTCAGTCCAATACGCCTTGGACGTCGCCAACGCTCTCGTCTTCCTCCGAATGCAAGGGTACATCCACACTGCACTAAACAGCAAAAGCATCATGATAACTCGCCACGATACCGCTAAGTTGTCGGACTTTGGGTCCTGTGTGAAGCTGCCTAAGGAAAAGAAAAGAGAGAAACGGGGATATGCTATGTACTCGCCGGAACCGCAGTACGTTAACATTGAAGGTAAAGAAATCTTGAAAAACACCTGTTCTCAATGTTACTATGTGTAGCGTACTGTTTGTCATGTTGATATTCGGTTGTGCCGTCGCCAACGTCCATACCACGTTGAATACACCGGTTCTCGTCCGATCACCGAAGTTAAGCAACGTCGGGCGCGGTCAGTACTTGGATGGGTGACCGCCTGGGAACACCGCGTGCCGTTGGCTTTTTGCAGCTTTTGGTACCACTATTTGTTAGTCTTTTATTACAAAAACGTACGTAACATGACATGAATTTAGTTTCATGATTTTGATGACTATATTTGTATTTTGTCGTATGACGTCATCCTATTAATTCTTGATGCTAACATTCGGTTGTATTGTCGCCAACGTCCATACCACGCTGAATACACCGGTTCTCGTCCGATCACCGAAGTTAAGCAACGTCGGGCGCGGTCAGTACTTGGATGGGTGACCGCCTGGGAACACCGCGTGCCGTTGGCTTTTTGCATTTTTTTAAACACATTTACATTTTATTACAGAGACTCGCGATAATTCGCAAGAGAGTGAACCTCTAATATCGCAACACCCTTCAGAAGCATACATGACTGCTAACGCCGTTGCGAAGGATTTTAAGATATATCTGAACTCTGAAAACTATCGTTGGCATGCACCTGAGTTGTTTGAATCCGATGAAAACTTGGTTTATCCATGCGGCAAAAGTGACGTTTATTCCCTATGCTTGATACTTTGGGAGAGTTGTAATGGTAGGCAATTTTTCTGTAATTATTTTATGTCTGGCTTTTCCTGCGTATGACACGCATCTACATAAACACTAGGCCACACAAAGGGTTCGACTAACTGGTTCTATAGACCTTACAATTCCGTTCAACAGCTAAACTTCCATGGGACACACTGACGTATGAGAAACTTAAAGAGCAGTACTCACTGTGGAAAGCAGGCATACATTTGCCCCGCGACGGCACATACCCTGGTGGTTTACTGGCCTTACTGCAAGACGGACTGAAACTCGATCGCACCTCACGCATGGATCTTGAGAAGCTGCAAAATGTATTGCAAACCGTCAAGGTATGTTCTTGTTGTTTATTAACAAGTATCCAATCAAAAACCTCGTTTTCAGGACTCTTTACTTTGACTCAACCTCTTAAATGACATTTTATGAAATTGGAATAACCGCTTAAGACCGTACGCCTAAGGTGGTTATTCTAATGTCATCAAATTTCATAAACGAGGTTGAATCAGGGTACCGTCGCTATGTTGCTCCCGCTCCCATTTAGTTTATTGTGGACTACGTGACGTCATATTTCTAAATAAGACATTTAGATTCGTTGGTATTGTCGCCAACGTCCATACCACGTTGAAAACACCGGTTCTCGTCCGATCACCGAAGTTAAGCAACGTCGGGCGCGGTCAGTACTTGGATGGGTGACCGCCTGGGAACACCGCGTGCCGTTGGCTTTTTGCTGCTTTTGGTACCATTATTTTTTGGTCTTTTGTTTTAAAAACGTACGTACATGATATGAATGTAGTTTCATGATTTTGAGGACTATTTGTCAGGAACCTTACTTTTGGTGCCCAAATGTCTATTGTCGTGTGACGTCATCATATAAATTCTTAATGCTACAATTGGCATTGTTCATGTTTTTTAGTATGCTCCAATTCGAAAACCATTTCGAGGAAAACCATCAATTATCCGATTTATCTTGTCCGATTTCAAAAATACTTTATGATTGCAGATATTTTTGTAAAAGTACTTTGAACCTTTGTTTGACCGAACGACCGGGTTTTTAGACAGAATCCAGCATCGAATGTTTGCCACAAAAATGAAAAAAAAGTTTGGCTACGGCAACTGTCACGTGTCACTGTCAAATCTAACAAAACCATAGACAAAGCCGTTTTTTTTATAGCCAGCCGAACGAAGGCGATTGGGATTCTGACTAAATTCACGAATTATCAAACAGCGAAAAAATATTTATTATTAATTAACAAAGCTACTTAAAAGCATAATATTCAAATTAGTTGCTTTAAATAGTCCATTTTATCAAATAAAGGTGTTAAATGCACAGCTTAAAAAAAATGAACAATGCCAATTCGGTTGTGCTGTCGCCAACGTCCATACCACGTTGAATACACCGGTTCTCGTCCGATCACCGAAGTTAAGCAACGTCGGGCGCGGTCAGTACTTGGATGGGTGACCGCCTGGGAACACCGCGTGCCGTTGGCTTTTTGCTTTTTAGATACAAGCAAATAATTTCTACTTATATAGTGACAACTTTGTAGCCATAACACTAGCTTCTAAGTATGGGATTTTGTCACATTACAGTTGTTTAATAAAAAATTGTTTAATGGTTTTATTCTGTAGTTATTCATAACATTCCTAATGCTTATATTTTTACTCTACTGTCCGTGGCGTAACTATAACGTCTGGGGCCCGTGGAAAATTCTTCCGATGGGGCTCTTTCCTCTATATAAAGAAGTGCATCAGCGTCCCTTCTGTTCTCCGATCCAAGCCAGTTCGGGGCCCCATAGAGCTAGGGGCCCATGGCATTTTTCCACTCCTGCCTCCCTATAGTTACGCCACTGTCTACTGTGATCTTTGAGTGCTATTTTGTAGGTGTCTGTATAGTCGTTCCCTGTGTATCTTTGATCAATACAGCAAAAACGTACTATCAAGTGCCACTAACGCTATCTATGAAATGCGCCGCACACTAAGTTGGTACATTGATGCTACACAGATGGAGCTAAAGTCACCTTTTATTTTCAGCACGACCTCGACCAAATAGACTACATAATAATACCAGCGCGGCTTAAGAAGAACAAATCAGGTTTCAGTAACGTTGGCTGGGACACGTCGCCCACAGACTCTGAATCCTTGAGCCCGCAACCCGTAAAACACAAGGTTGTCGTTCACACCAAAGACAGTTCAACCGAGAGCGACAAAGACAACAGCAAATGCGAGAGTCCTATCTACGAAAGCATACCACAGCAGCAATCGTACGCAACATACGCTGTTCCGGAAAAATGCTACGTTTCTGATGATGATTGTCCTGAAACGATGCCGATATTGAAATACCAACATTTACCTGATAAGGACTTTTCTAGCGCCTGTTCTACGCCAATAGCAAAATTACGAGCGCGAATAAGTGATATCAGAACACCTGGCTTACATAAAAGCGATTCGACAGAGTACTGCAGTCTCTATAGTCCTAACAGCCGTACGCGCAATTTTACAGTGACAGATGACAGTGTCAAAAATGTAAATTGTACAGAAAGACCCGCAGCGAAACTGAGCAGAAGCTTCACTCCTAAATCCTACAAACCGCTGCATATTAAAGTGCCTGAATACAATTTAAATTGTATCAGGTCACTGCCTAAATGCAATGAGGGTGAACGGTCGTCGTATAACTTTGATATAAAGAATTATAGCTTACCCACCACACCGATAGCTCGCAGTAACAAGCTGAGAAAAAACGCTTGGCTCTCAGGAGAGTGTGTTTCTGAAAAGACTTCCGAAAATGTCATTAAAGGAGCTATAAATAAGCTAGCTATTAAAGAAGGTGAGGTTTTCATGAAGTATTTAGAGCTGGTTGTCGCCAACGTCCATACCACGTTGAAAACACCGGTTCTCGTCCGATCACCGAAGTTAAGCAACGTCGGGCGCGGTCAGTACTTGGATGGGTGACCGCCTGGGAACACCGCGTGCCGTTGGCTTTTTGTTAATTTAATTTTTTAACCAAACATTATTACTTCATGTTTTCAAACTTATTTTTTCAGTTACCATAGCAAATAACATCTTGTCCGAAACGACAAACACAACAAACAACCTAGTAAAGGAATATGTATCACAACTGGATTACTGCCCGCCTAATAGTAAGGAAGAATCGCCAGAAAGTGTTGACACTTTGCGGGATAGCTTCACTGGACTAAAAAGGTATTATTTTTTGCGCTGCTGTATTCAGAGTGTGGAGAAGACAACTGGTGAAATTACTGGCGCATAAGGATTCCATCTTTGCCCTCTAGGCTGGCAACACATATCTGGGTTTGCGTATGTATATTCTTTTCTTACTTACCATCAGTTGACCCTGATGTTCGTTTATCCCACTATCTCCAAAAAAAAAAACTATATGATGCCTCACTGCTGGGAACAGGCCTCTCCCTTCTCAGACATTTCTGAATTTGGCAGGACATTGGCTCAAAACGCGCCAAATCTTCTCTATATATCCTGTTTTCACTCTTCATTATTGGCTACGATTTGAAATAAAAATGGGAATTCCACACAACTCCATTTTTGGCAAAAATATAGCTAATGAAATACGATACTACATACGACATCTAGTGGATTACGTTAGATAGCAGAATAAATATTGCTAGCTTCGATTGCGCTCTGAGGCTAGCGCACGTGTTGAGCTTCTCCAATAGATGGCAGCACGACTGCTTAAAATAAGTTTTACGCTTATTGAAAATAACGTGTAACTTATTCATAAAACCCCCTAAACGGCCGAAACTCGATAAATGCATGTTGTGTGTGTCTGGCAAAGGTTAATGTCATTGTAACAGATAAGGACAAGGAGTGTTGAGATATACGCTTCACTAGCGTGCATGAATAGGGTGGATGTATTGTTCAGTACATATTTGCTTCGGCTCAAAAATAGTCCGATAGTGAAAAAAAACTATTTTTAACCAACTTCATAAAATGAAGGTTATCAATTCGCCTGTTTTTTTTTAAATGTATTGTTATAGTAAAATGCTTTTAGTACTTCTAGTATTGTCACGCAGATTATATTTTTCAAGGATGACGTTCGTACAGCGAATAAATTGGTTTGAATTTATTCGCAATTGACATGTATTGATTGTATGGAAAATGTTTTACAAGTATGTTATACATCGTAGATTGAGATTAAAACTACATTTTTTAATTGAATATTATTTACAGAATAACTCCACCAGAAAATTTCCAATCACCGGAAACTGATTCTTCTAGAGAGCGCTCCAACTCGTGGTCGGTTAAGTCGCCGATTAATGATAAAATGAAGTACAAACTCGAAGAGGATGTGTTGGCCAATGTTAACGTCAAACCGTTGGTCGCTATACACGAGAAATGGATATTCGAAGCCAATAGGAAAACAGGACGGTCTATGTCATTGCCAGAAAATAACCGGTTAGCAAATATTTGTACATACTTGTTTTTAACTAATTTTCATGAAACAAAACAGCATTTTGGGTTGTGCTGTCGCCAACGTCCATACCACGTTGAATACACCGGTTCTCGTCCGATCACCGAAGTTAAGCAACGTCGGGCGCGGTCAGTACTTGGATGGGTGACCGCCTGGGAACACCGCGTGCCGTTGGCTTTTTGCATTAATATTTATTTTTATTTTTATAGAAACCAAACGGCTGCCGTGAAACCCGCATCGCACTGCGTAGACACACTACTGAAGTCGCTACCACAAATTAATGCGAGGAAGCCTGGTGGCTGCTTCAAGACCCGACCGCCCTCGCCCGCTAGCGAAAATGGTCAGTTTAAAAAACTTACACGCACACCTATGTCTGATACTTGTTTTGCACGCTTCTGTAAGTTACTCGCATGTGACAAAACTAATGTGGTGGAAGATAACGACTAATCTATATGTTTACTAAAACGACCTTTTTATTTTGTTCACAATATAATATCTAAACCAGTAGATTAATTTTTTCAAATCCCACCCTTGATGCTACCATTAGAAAATGGTAAATCTGATTGTTAAAAAGTCACCTGAATTTTTCTCGACCACTTTTTTTCATAAAGTCGCTGACTTTCTACAGTTCCACTCTAACACATCGAAAAACTAGTGATAAGGATAATAACATTTTAGTCTTAAGAAAATTGATAATTAAAACTGTTCAATGGGTAGTTTAGTTTAGTTGGGGTTGATTTTTCTTGAAATCGTGTAATTATCATCCTATATTTTTAATTAACAAATCTAACAACGTTCTATTGTGTTTTATGTGTATTTGATTTTATTTTAATCGTCCTACTAATAAAAGGTTTAAGCATGATTTAACTTTTTTATTTTCCGATGCTTTCTTTGGGCCAGTAAGTAAGTACACGGTACAGTCATGCACGCAAACTGATTGTTAAAGATTGAACTAAGAAAAATTGACACTGCTTCAACATACTAATTATTTATATTCATTCTCAAACTGACCTTGGTCTTTGTCTCATCTTTAATGGTCAATAGAATGGTTTTTGGTGCCAGCACTCAACTTGGTAAGTAAAACTAAAATTAAGTACTTAATTGCTCATTCGTATTCGACATAGACTTCGATTAAAATAATTGAATTTATGACTTTATAATACAGTCAATCACATTATGTACGTCATTGCACGTACGTATGTTATAAACAGACTAACAATTCCATCAGTCTTAGGCATATCCAAATCATTATGACTGTTATTTATTGAATGTAAATATACTTTATTTTTATAATTGCAGGCGGCCAGTGGGACCAGTTCTGCCAGGCGCGGGATAATATCGCTAAAAAAATTAATTTCGCTGCTCGAGACCCGGAGCGCTTTCATACCTGGCGGAAGGATGCAGAAAAGGGGTATAGTGAACTCATGTTTCGCTGTGTGATTATTTATTTTGATCTAGTTATCGCCAACGTCCATACCACGTTGAATACACCGGTTCTCGTCCGATCACCGAAGTTAAGCAACGTCGGGCGCGGTCAGTACTTGGATGGGTGACCGCCTGGGAACACCGCGTGCCGTTGGCTTTTTGCTGCTTTTGGTACCACTATTTGTTGGACTTTGCTTTAAAAACGTACGTAACGTGATATGAGTATAGTTTCATGATTTTGATGACTATGGTTGTATTTTGTCTTGTGACGTCATCATACAAATTCATGATGCTAACATTCGGTTGTATTGTCGCCAACGTCCATACCACGTTGAATACACCGGTTCTCGTCCGATCACCGAAGTTAAGCAACGTCGGGCGCGGTCAGTACTTGGATGGGTGACCGCCTGGGAACACCGCGTGCCGTTGGCTTTGCTATTTCAACTAATATTTTTCTGTGAATGTATTTTATATTTTTTTTTACTTTTTTGCAGAACTATTACAGACGAAAATCTTCGCAGAAGCGAGCCAAAGGTGGATCGAGCGACCGACACGCGCGGTATAGAAGAATTCATCCGCGAATTAATCCGCAAAGAATTCCAGCACATCTTCAACGAAATGCAGGATGACTCATCTACAGTCTCTCACAGAACGGACGAGATCGTGAACAAGGGCATCGCTAACATTATTGAAAACCTGAATAACAACAATGAGGAAAACCAAAAAATTCCAGTGAAAAGTTTCTCTAGAGTCAAAATCAATGGGAACAACAAGCCATTGTTACAGATCACGTTTAGCCGATGTGGGGAGAATAGTTTGCAAGTGCTGGATAATTGTGTGAATGTGACAATATGCGAGGGTAGTCCCGGGAAGGATAAGAACCAGTCCATAGAAGACACTTTGACGGACGATGTGCAGGTCAATGCGCTGAAACGGTGTCAGGCTTTCAATGCTTTACAGGTATGCCATTAAAATTGTCTGGTTTGGTCATTATTCAATAAGCTTTGTTTGTGCTTATTTCGAGGAATGTCGTGTTCTATATCTATTAAACAACCGTTGAAAAATGTGTATCCAAACACTCCCTTTAATATAATATCTGTGAAAAAAAAACTTATTAAATTGTAGATACAGCAGACAAAGATATAGTAATTAGATATTTTGTGCTCAACGCCTAGCATTATTCGTCAAAATAATGTCGTTATTTGGCACCGATATCAAATAAAACATTGCAATTCGGTTGTGTTGTCGCCAACGTCCATACCACGTTGAATACACCGGTTCTCGTCCGATCACCGAAGTTAAGCAACGTCGGGCGCGGTCAGTACTTGGATGGGTGACCGCCTGGGAACACCGCGTGCCGTTGGCTTTTTGCTGTTTTTGGTACCATTATTTGTTGGTCTTTTGTTTTAAAAACGTACGTACATGATATGAATGTAGTTTCATGATTTTGAGGACTATTTGTCAGGAGCCTTACTTTTGGTATTTTGTCGTGTGACGTCATCATATAAATTCTTGATGCTAACATTCGGTTGTGTTGTCGCCAACGTCCATACCACGTTGAAAACACCGGTTCTCGTCCGATCACCGAAGTTAAGCAACGTCGGGCGCGGTCAGTACTTGGATGGGTGACCGCCTGGGAACACCGCGTGCCGTTGGCTTTTTGCTTTCTAAGGAACTTTTTTCAGGAAGATTTATTTTTTTACTTACAGGAAGCCCGCAGCACCGAGGACCTGTACATAGACGACGAGTTATCCACTCAAATGCATGACAACTTCGGCAGGATGCGACTCATCCCTCTACACGGCTCCCTCCACGAGATACTGTGCGAGAAGGAAGACGATTGTTGCCTCATAAAGGTCAAGCAGGAAAACGGCTGCGACACCATATATTTCAGGTGCGACCACTCTGACACTGAATCTAGGGACGCCATCGACGGATGCGTAAAAGATATGCCTCAAGATACCGTAGTTTTTAAACGTAGCATTTCCCTAGTCGAAGAAAGAATTCAACGTGTCTTTCCAAGCGACAAAAGGGTTCTTTCCCCCGCCGTGCACAGACGAAAGGAGATAACCAAGATCCGACCCAAATCTGAGATAATCGTTCAAAATATAAAGGATGAAAAGAGATTTTTAAGCAACAGCAGTCCCTCACTTAGTATGAAGGACGACGCGGTGGAAGTTAACATAGAAAACGTGCTGGCGTACCAAGATTCGTCGTCTGACGAATGCTTGAAGTGCCAGACGGACGACGATTTCGAGTTTCTCGAACGGAAAATTGAGGAGGATCTGGCTACTAGTAACATTAGTAACTTGTCTTCTTTGACTTGTGGATGTCTCGAGAAGATATCTGAAGAAAACCTCTCTGTCGTCAACGAGGACACGACGGACAGAGGTTCGTCGTCGGACCCTGGTATATAGTTGTAATTTACTTATTAAAACTGAGAAAAAACCAAAAGTACAATATCAGTAACAGTATTAATGGTAACTAAGTAACTAATATTTCGTACAAAATGACTGCAGTAACACTAACGAGTGCAAATTTATTAATCGTAGCATAATAATGTTTTTTTACGTTAAGATTTGCGCACTGATCCGATGGTACTAAAACTGATGCTGGTTGTTCATTGTGACAAATGTTGAACGCTAGACGTGTTCGAATTGTTAATTGTATTGACGATTATTTATTGTTACGCGTTCAAGCGCTTTGTGTTATAAAATAACTAAAATAAAATACTTACCTTTAACGAGATAATAAATAATAAAATAGGCATTGGTATTGGATGCATATCGTTTGAATTAAGACTCATAATAACAATTGATAGTCAATAGTCATTGTATTTTATATTTATATTTTCGATCATTTCTGTTTCTATTAAAACATGCCCAAAGTTCGAACTTAGTTCTCTCGTTGTATTTCTTAAATTCAGAAGCATATATTTTGTAAGTTTTTATAGTTTTAATAGTGCAAGGCTATGTGATTTTTAGATTAAGAGGCACGGTACATTCCACTGTTGTGATTTAGAATAGTCCAGTGTTAATATCACTTTTAGAAGGTTCAGTTGAATTGAATTTCGCTCTATATTTTACTTGTATTTTTAAAATAATATTTTCATTCGATTTTAGATTCTGTATCTTTTAATTCTTGCTAAAGTTCTCTGGAAGAGCCAAAGGTTTAGATCTACTCTTACTAATATACTATTTTGTTACTATAAAGAGAAGTTTTATCGTAGTTCTTATTGTAGGTTGATTTTACAGAAGTTTAGGCTAATTTTTAAAGGTTCCATTTTACATGAATAAAATAAATTGTTAAAAAATAAAAAGTTGAGATTTTGCGATTTTTTTTATTAAAAAAATACATAGTTGATATGATTATATCATAAAATTGTTATTTATACACCAGGTTTTCTCTTTATCTTTACAAGAAATGGCACAAGGTACGAGTAAAAAATTACAACAAATGCATTTGTCGCATCAATAAACAATTAAATGGAAGACAGTATCACACATGCGGTGTAACTGGACTACATCACCAAGTAAACCGGTTAACATAACCATGGTTACAAAAGACTAATCAAAACGCACATATAATATTCGCAGAAATCGCATTAAAAAAACTGGAAACTGAGTATTTGAGCGGTAAAATCATCAGGGGGACGTACAAAATCCTCCTAATTAGGGTTGAGCGAGATGTGTATATAATGTGTTTGGTCAATTCTATCTGCACTAGCAGTGTAGTGAAGCGAGTTTACGCTCTAACAGACTTATAATTAGGGCCCTAACTCAATAACGCCTTTTTTTAAATGGACTGTTGAATGTTTCTGTTAGCCTTGGATGGCTTAAAGCACCGGGACGCCATGGCGACGTCGCCAGTTACATGTTAGCTGCTGTAGATGTCAATATAGGTTAGAAGCTGGCTGGAAAACTTCGCCGTAGCGTTCCAGTGGAGCAGTCCTTGACAGGTCTGGAGGAACGAAACCATCCGTCACAAAATAAACCATAAATCTTTCATATTATCGTTGGTCGTCTTCTGTGGCTTGTTAATCCAACTCTTCTGCGAACTACAGCGTTCATAATAAGACCCTTGCGGCGAAGTTTTCTACATGCATTTGTTTAGCTCCACTTAAATATATTTAGGAATTCTTGGCAGTAAGCTTGACGAGAACGGATTTGTTCTCTACGTAGTTCTTGATGCCGTAGGGCCCGTTCTCGCGTCCGAGCCCGGACTGCTTGAACCCTCCGAAAGGCACCTGGTTGCAGAACACGTTGTAGTCGTTCACCCACACTGTTCCCGCGCGAAGACTCT
Source organism: Pandemis corylana (assembly GCA_949127965.1). Taxonomy (NCBI): domain Eukaryota; kingdom Metazoa; phylum Arthropoda; class Insecta; order Lepidoptera; family Tortricidae; genus Pandemis; species Pandemis corylana. The sequence goes on along the minus strand of OX421866.1, from coordinate 4,389,389 downwards.
GCCAAACAAACGTTCATATTACAACTATAATTAAGTCGTTCGTATATTCCGTTGCTTCAGAAAAAAGGTCAAACAAACTCTTTTAATTTCCTGACAGATGGCGCCTCTGTAAACCACAAAGTAGCCTATGTCCCTTCCACTAATTCCTTCCTACCAATGATTTATTCGTCTAACAAAGCATCGTATTCCCAAGAACTGTTGTTTACCTGGATGACATAATTGGCCCTGTCCAAATCCTTGGTGTAGACGGCGGCGGCGAGCCCGTACTCCGTGGTGTTGGCGCGACTGATGACCTCGTCCACCTCCGAGAAGCGGAGCACTTGCTGCACCGGCCCGAAGATCTGAGGATCATCATGATCATTTAGAAAGAACCCGGCCAATTTTAAAAAGCCACCAAAAATTGTTTGTGCTTATTAGAAGCATAAACCTAAGCCTGAGTTGCGCCAAGTTACTTTAACGATAACTGTAACCATAACAAGCGATTTCGACATCACAAATTTGTCAATTGACCATCTAATCCATGCCGCCGTTCCAAATTTGAAATACTAAAGGAAAGCTGTTGAACATAGACGAGTTGTCTGGTGGCGACGTCTCACCTCAGTCTTGGCGATGTCCATGTCGTCCTTGACCTCGCTGAAGACTGTGGGCTGCACGTAGAAGCCCTGGTCGCCGGCGCGCGCGCCGCCGGTCTGCAGCTTGGCGCCCTGCTGCTTGCCGGACTCGATCAGGCTCAGGATTTTGCTCTGTTGCTCGCCGTCGATCTAATAAAAAAAAAACGTAAATGTAAAACGAGCAATGTTTATTTTCCTATAGTCAAAACGATTTCGATGAAATTTGCTATGTAGGTGTTTTTGGAAGCGGGAATAATATACCTAATTAGGTGTCATATCCGAGCGACGCCCAGTATTAAGTGTAAATAGTATAAAACTAGTAAATGTTATAAGACGTTATCACGTCAAAAGTAGCCTATGTTTCAACCTAAGGTACCAGCTATCTCCGTTCCAAATTTGATGCAAACCCGTATAGTCGTATCAGCGTGAAGAAAGAACAAACTCACTCACTAACATCCTCACAAACTTATGCATTTTAGTAGGATTAACATGTGTACCTGTGGTCCGTGGTCGACGTCAGCGCGGAAGGGGTCTCCGACGACGCGCTCCTGCGCGCGCGCCGCCGCCAGCTCCACGAACTGGTCGTAGATCTTGTCCTCCACGAACGTACGGGAACCTACGATCGGCATAATACAAGGGGTCTTAAAATTATTCTGGAATATTACAGCAGTTTGTGTGGGACTCTCCTTCCCTATTACCCCTTAGCGAAAAGAGGGAGGAGGCATACCCACTAAAAACCCACCGGCATGGGAATACCCCATTAGAATTATATTAAATTCAACCAATGTCGCTGTTATGCATGTTTTTACGTTAATTCGCGTTTTATTGAATCAGGCATTACTTTGCGGAGGTCCATTTCAATGAACAAAAAATATTTACCTTGCTACTCCGCTACTCACGTGCAAGAAAACCAAGCCCGTGTGAATAATATATGTATGTTTTTCATGCAATCCCTCCCTCTACTACTGCCACATAAAACATATAAATCCCACAAACTTAATTATCCCTTACACCACACAAACATTGACGCGTTTCGATCCCTCTACGGGAGCATTATCAAAGTTTAATGAGCACAACTGTCACACATGCAAACCAACGTCGTACTCATATTTTTTGTTCATCGTTAATTAGTGTGTATATTATATTATCATTTGTTAAAATATATATTATGTCGGTATTGGATTTGCACACTGTATATGAACGTACCGGCGGTGCAGCACTGGCCCATGTTGTAGAAGAGCGCGTGGTGCGCCTGCTCCACGGCGGCCGGCACGTCGGCGTCCGCGAAGATTATGTTCGGAGACTTGCCGCCGAGCTCCAGCGTGATGCGCTTCATAGTGTCCGCTGCCCCGCGCTGGATCAGCTTGCCGACCTCAGTTGAACCTGGGAAGCGAATCGGTGATTTCATTACCAGTTTTTTATAACCTGCGTCACACCGACATAACATTTTCTGATAAAAGGTGGCAGTGGCCGCCCTCCTCCCCTAGTGGTGCCTGCTGGCGGGGGATGAGGATCCCTCGCTGGCCGTCAGAGGCCCACGTGTCTAGGGGGGAGCAGGTATCCCCGGCCCCCCTCTTGGCGCAGGAGCCCCGGCGTACAGGCTGGGGCGGCCGGTGGGCGCACGCGGTGACACCATCATGCTCCGAGGTATTTCGCACGAATAGTGATATTTAATAACAATTTACCAGTGAATGCGATCTTGTCGACGTGCGGGTGCGCCACGAGCGCTGCGCCGGCGTCGCCGAAGCCCGGCACCACGTTGACCACGCCCGCCGGGAACCCGGCTTCCTGCAATCACACCATACACCTATAGGTTAATACGAAACTCAAAACAATCGACATGTAATTCCAAAAGTGCATGATTAGGCCAATTTATCTATAAGCCTCTTCGTAAAATAAAATTGCGTAGGTACTAGCCAGAATTCTTTTTTTTTTTACCAACTGTTGCCCGCGACTCCGTCTGCGGGTTTCGGTGATAAACATAATTGTTTGTTACTGACAAAAACAGTGTGTTCGCTCCGGTGATCGCGGTTCAAGCCTCGTGTACAAAAAGATATATATTTCTTTTTTATCCTTTTTGTTTTGTGAGCTACCTTGGTGAGCTGTGCGACGTAGAGCGCGGTGAGCGGCGTCTGCTCGGCGGGCTTGAGCACGAGCGTGCAGCCGGCCGCCAGCGCCGGGCCCAGCTTCCACGCCGCCATCAGCAGGGGGAAGTTCCACGGCACGATCTGGCCGCAAACGCCTGACACACGCCCATAGTTAAGTTCCTATGACGTTAAATCGGACGACCTTTTACACTAAGGAGGGCAAGACCCTTCCATGCTGGACATGAAGCAAAGAAAATAGAATGTACCAGTTGCTTGGAATCCGATTTCTTTAAAACTAAGCGGCAGGCGAATCCGCGGGGCACAGCTAGTAATACAATTCACACGTTACTTTGCCCTTTGGAGCATCGATAGCAAAAGATTGTGCTAGTAACGGTGGCAAAACTTGCAAATCACCTGATAAATGGAAGATAATATCGGCGTGTTTGTTAGACCTCTGACTTATCTTATTGTTATCATTTCAGATTGTAGATCATTGTATCATACCATACAATGAAATAAACAATATTTATTTACACAATCGACATATTCAAAGCGATGTAAATAAAACCGACCAAGACATTAAGTTTTGGGTGACTATTTCTCGTTAACTTGTGGATAAGTTCATACATAAATATATTTTTAACTGTCACTGAAAATTAGAACATATAGAAAAATTCGAAAAGTAAAGCTATGGCCGGGAATCGAACCCGGATCCTCGTCATTCCGTGACGCGTGCTACGCCACCCATAGCAGAATAAATATATGTATATTAAACATCCAAGACATGAGAAAAAAACATTAGTTTTTCGTACACAGCATCATCCCCGACCAGTAATCGGATCTAAATACACAGCGGCACAAACTGGCCGAATCTCTATACAAAATTAGTTACATTTTTTTTTCCACCGAGTCCTCTATATATGTATTACTCTATCAATAAAATCGACAGTTAATTAAAAAATAATCTTGTTTTATGTACTGAAATAAAATGATCATTATTAAAGTTGTGTCTCAGATTCTATTAGTCAATGGTACCTTATAGCAAATATCATTTTAAGGGACAATCCAAGCATTCAGCAAAATGCAGAAATTTTTACCAAGTAAAAATGCACCTAAAACTTCCTGACATAAGACTTATTTATCTTTTTATTGGCGTATTACGTTATCTAACCCCAACAGCATTATCGTAGCAGTTGGACAAATACATTACATAACGCGTTACATGCGTGAATCGTGACACAATTTGTACCTAATAAGAGAGAGACTGATAGGCACAACGAACTGCCTAAACCACGGGAAATTTTGTACATAGAACGAAATAAATATACATAATAATAATAATATTTTTTTCCAGCCATCAAGGTGATGGTTAAAACCTTAAAAGGCTCTCGCTAGGTGGTTGGGTCAAGGGCCAGATACAGAAGGCGGTACTCCTGGACACGGCTCGGATAGTCATGAGGTTCCTCTCTCTGTCGCACCGCAGGTCTCGCCTCGCTGCCGGCGGCACCTTAGGTTAGGTTTTTATAATGTTTTTATATTTTTTATTAATATTGTTTTATTACTTTTTATACGAATATTGAAAGAACCTAACTTAAGATAAAAATAAATATACAGATAATAATAATTTCTTCCCAAAAACATAATTTACATGCTTTCCTTAAAAGTAGAACTCTACTCCCTAAATAGGTACAAAACCTGAACTACCTATAGGTAAACTATACTAACTATGAACTATAGTAAATTGTACAAAAAGTGAACCGTTATTTATTTATTGACAAAACACTATTACGGTTTATTTTTGCATCACTGCCTTTTCTCCTTAGTCCTCTAATTATAATTTGCCGATGGACTCTTTATTGGGGACCTTTTGATCTTTGCGTGTATTAAACAAGCCATCCAAACTTCACTTCACTTCAGTGGCCCGGGGGGTTACTCCAAAATTTGATATTCGAAGTTCATTTCGTGCCGCTCCGCTCACACAAATAGTCATTAATTTAAGACTGAGAGGGACGAAATTATACGAACTTCGATATTCGGATTTCGGGGTACCGGGGCGGGGAAACGGGGGTTTCTCGAAGAATAAGTAACAATTTTACATCTAGTGTTACCAGTTTAGACTTGTAATATTGCCAGCGCCAAAGACGGCGAAGGCGTAGAAGTAGCTGTCCTGTGTACTAAACGTGCTGATAATGCTGATTAAACAAGATAATCGTGTTTCTTGTGTGTATATCTACTTAACTTCTTGTGTGTATAATTTACTGTTACCCACCAACGTAGTTATGCTTTTACTACTTAGTTAAACTACTCGCGCGGCTTCGAGTCCGTTACATCTTTTATATGTATTTAAAACGTTACAAAACCGCAACAATACTCTTTTATACAAAATGGAAGGCCGGAGTATTATTTACATATGCGTTGCCAAACTAGAAAGCTAAGATCAATACCCAGTGCCAGTAATTTTACCGGCTGTCCTAGTGCTTCATTGCAAGCACTGCTGCGTGGCGGCAGGATTACTTAGTAAGATGGTGATAGCGTTACTATGCGTTACAGACCGACCGCTTAAATGAGTCCTCGCCCGCGCGGTGCAGGGGCACGGGGTAAGCTACCGTGGGTGTCAAATTATCTCTCTCTCTCTCACACACACACACGCTCTCTTTCTGTGTGTTTGTGTACGAGAATAAGATCGAGCTCACTGGCGTGCCATGGGAGAAGCCTATATCCAACAGTGTGACACAGGCTACTGATGATGATGACAATTTTAACCCTGGACTTACCGACAGGTTCGGGGCGGGTGTAGGCGAAGTAGTTGCCGTCAGCCGGCAATGTGTAGCCGTGGTTCTTGTCCGCCCAGCCGGCGTAGTAGCGCAGACTCTTGATCGAGGCTTGCACGTCGTGGAGGTAACTGAACTGGTACGGTTTCCCGTTGTCCAGGGTCTCTAGACTCTGTCATAAAGGTTTTACCAGTTAGTAAAGCCAAAGAGAAGAGCTATCGACTTATACAGTCCATGTGTATTTGTTAACGACGAGGAAAAAAGCAGCGGTTATGTCATTGTGTACTCTTTATAAAGTTATGCAAATTTGTGCGAAGGGCATATACATAATACAGCCATAAAAAAGCTGCAGTCCGTGACGTCTTAGAATGCTATTCGGGTGTCTTGCTGTCTCCCTCATTCGGCCGATTCAAGTATCAAACCCACAAGAGTGAGTGAGAGAGCAAGACAAAACCGAATGGCATTCTTAGAGCTCACGACTGTAGTTGAACTTACAGCGATGTAGGCAGCATCCCTTTCGATCAAACTGGCGAGTCTGTTGATCAGGACGCCTCGTTGCGACGCGTCCATCCTTCTCCATTGCGAGCCAAGCCTGTAAGATCATAGACTATAGACCATAATAGTTTGACGTTTTAACCTTTTCGTCGCCAACGACACGTATATCAGCACCGCAGGTTCAACGCCAACGACCTATATACAGGGTGGAAAGTTGAAATGGGGCAGTAAGGGCAGCTACTAGATCCCTTGCTGCTACGCGAAAACGCTCCTAGGAGACCTTTACTAACTTTTTGAGTGATGACAATCGACATTCACAGATTTTTGATAAAATGTACAGTCAGCGAAAAAATTGACAGTTTTGACTTTTTTTTTTGAATGCCAATCGGTCCCATTTCTATCAAGGATTAAAACACTCTTTGAGACCAACCGAGGTTAGAGTACTAGAACACCCACAAATCAAAGAAAACTTTTTCCATACAGTGCGACACCTCATAGTTTAAGAAAAAAAAATCAGCATGACTGTCATTTGCATCTCTTAGCATACTTACTGAAATTTTCATACCAACATTGTTAATGATAATTTTATTATCACATTTTAACGGGAGGGTTGGGGTTCTCTATCTATATTATATGTAGACTTCATACTATGCAAAGTGTTCACAAAAAATATGGTTCACCATTCAGCTGATTTTAATCCGTGTTTAAGAAAACAGCCAAGTGTGTGTTGGAGCAAGCATAAAGAATTGTTTCGTGGTTGAAATGTATTGTCACCGCATGCTTCCTTTTTAAATTAATTTAATCAGAGAAATACCCTTCCATTTTTGCTCTGTAAATACCATTTTTACCATTCAATTTCTTTTTAAACTGATCTTACTTGAATGCATCGTTGGCGGCTTGTACAGCTTGGTCTACGTCTGACTTGTTGCCCTGCTGGATGTCTGCTATGACCTTGCCGTTGGCAGGGTTGGCGGTCTGGAAGGTCTTCCCGTCAGAAGACTTCAGCCACTCGTTGTTTATGAACAGCTGCAAACACATCCTTTCGTGTACAATCAGGTTATGGATACTGTCAACCAAATGGAACCCTAAGCCACTGTATCACCTCATTGCAATAAGTGATTAGTCATAAGTCATAAGTCATTTATTTGCAGAAAATAGTGTACAATAAGATGATAAACAGGAATAACAATGACACAACTATTTCACTACACAGTAGTATGCAAATTATTTCCAAACAAGCACTACATCTACAAATGCAAGCGATTTATTTTACTTATACTATATCGATGAAGTCACTCTTTACAAGACAAGAATTCATTAATGGTGTAAAATCTTTTTTGCAGTAGCCAACTATGCAATGTTCGTACACATAATCTATATGGCAGACCAGTTATATTTGTAGGGACGTGATTAAATATTCTTATGGCCATGCAATAACAATTTTTGCTGCAGAGTTTAGAAGCCACTCTCGGTAGAATCAGTCTTGTGGGATATCTCGTGTTAAAATTGCATGCACTCTTCAGTTCTTTAAAGAGATGATAATTTAATTTCACAAATTTAGTTATTTCCAATATGTATAGCGATGGAAGAGTAAGTAGTTTTAGTTCATCGAACAGTTGCTTACAGGATGTTAGTGGGTGCTTGTTACAAATAGCCCGTAAACATTTTTTTTGGCTTATAAATAGCCTATTAACTTCACAACAGTTGCCCCACAACACGAGTCCATATCTTAACACGGATGCCACGTAACCATGGTAAGCTAGAAGAGCCGTTTCCTTATTTACTAGTGTAGAAAGCTTTCTTATTGGATATACAAAACTATTGACCATTTTACTTTTTTTTTCTATCTGAGGTTTCCAAGAACAATTCTTATCCAGCATTATACCCAGAAATGTCAATTCTTCAGTTTCACGTATCTCTTTCCCACCATATTTTATATTCAGATCCATGCCTTGTTTTCTGTTATAAAATTGTACGTAACTTGTTTTGTCAAGATTTACATTTAAATTATTTGATTCTAACCACTTAATTACATTATGAACTAAATTATTGATATCATCATTATAAGTATTTATATTATTGCATGGTATAATAATTGAAATGTCATCAGCAAATAAAATACATTGATTATTGTTTGGTTGTTGTTTGTGGCTGTAAGTGTCAAAGTACTCTGACATTGATTGTAATAAGGTCCTATGGTACAAGCAGGCTATGGATTTACTTATAGTCTCAATTTATGTTTACATTTAGACAGTGGCGTAACTATAACGTCTGGGGCCCGCGGCAAATTCGCCAGATGGGGCTCCTTCCTCAATATAAAGAAGTGTATCAGCGTCCCTTCTGTGACTAAACCAAGCCAGTTCGGGGCCCCGTAAAGCTAGAGGCCCCTGGCATTTTGCCACCCCTGCCACCCTATAGTTACGCCACTGCATTTAGAACTTTGGTCTATACATATAATCCTACCAATTGTTTAAATGATGAAAGTGAAATTTTTAATGTGCCAAAAAAGCGAAAAAGTAATCAAACAACAGCCTAATTTAATGAATGTGCAAAAACTAATCTAATCAGAAATTTAAGTAAGTACATTTTTGTAAATTGCTGAACAGACATATAAATACATATACAGGGTGTCCCAGAAACCGACGATAACCCGTTAAAGGCTGATAGACCTACTAATTACCTACCAGAATATCATATTTTAGGTTTAGTAAAAATCTTTTAGTTTTCGAGATATTGTCATTTTTGCAAAAATCACGATTTTTCTCCCTCAGTTGAGTTTTTAGTCTGCCACACCCTCAAATGACCGAATTTAGTTAATCTGATTACTGATAAATATTGCAGAAAACATGGGCTTTTAAACATGATATTATTTTCTTTTATTATTTATTCAAACTTGGATGAAAAACGACTTAAGAGACAGTTTTCAGATATTTTACTGTTTCATCCCGTAACTTTGGTCCTCCATGGTATACAAAAAAATAACTACGCTAAAGTGGCACTGGATATTAAAAACATGTCTAGCTAATGTAGTTTACAAAATGGTATAACACTTACTTATTTGTTTAATAATTTCAAATTTACTGCTATTTCATTACAGAAGAAGCTCAAATAAAATTGAAGTCACTACCAACTACAAATTAAAATAAAATGAAATATTTTTAGCAACCCAATTTTACACAGCCATTTGACAAAAATAAAGCAAATTCGATTTTCAAATTCGAATTTAAAATTTTCAAACTTTATTCGAAATTTGAATTCAACTTTACCAGCCTTATAAAAACAATAATTTTGCCGTCCTCAGACTAAATGGCTGCTCACTTGATTAGCTTATTCAGTAATGAAATAGCAATAAATTTGAAATTATTGAACAAATAAGTAAGTGCTATACCATTTTGTAATCTACATTAGCTAGGCATATTTTTAGTATCCAGTGCCACTTTAGCGAAGTTTTTTTTTTTATACCATGGAGGACCGAAGTTACGGGATGAAACAGTAAAATATCTGAAAACTGTCTCTTAAGTCGTTTTTCATCCAAGTTTGACTAAATATTAAAATAAAATAATATCACGTTTAAAAGCCTATGTTTTCAGCAATATTTATCAGTAATCAGATTTACTAAATTTGGTCATTTGAGGCCGTGGCAGACGAAAAACTCAACTGAGGGTGAAAAATCTAGATGTTTGCAAAAATGTCAGTATCACGAAAACTAAAAGATTTTTACTAAACCTAAAATGTGATATTTTGGTAGGTAATTAGTAGGTCTATCAGCCCTTAACGGGTTATCGTCGGTTTCTGGGACAGCCTGTATAATATTACTTATCATTTTTATCATCTATCAAGCATTTTATGGTGTGATGTGATACTTGTTTACTGTGTGTAGTTAAGACAATAACACATATGTATAAACAATGTAATTCGAACACAAAATGGAAATACAATTCTTATAGCTTCAAAAAGAATATTTATAACTCTTTTACTGGGCCCGCGTGGGAACCATAGCGCAAGCCCTCTTATTTTGAGAACCCAGCAGGGAGAGCAGGAGATGATGATGATGATGTGAAGTTAACAAGTTACTATAGTTTTAATTATTTCTTTAGTAGCCTTCAGCCATTTTTTATTTTTATTTAGGCAACAAACAGTCATATTTTATTGAATCAGGCGTTACTTTGCGGAGGTCCATTTCAATGAACAAAAAATTTTTTGAGTAGCGGAGTAGCAAGGTAAAAATTTTTTGTTCAACAAACAGTCACATTAGTACAAATATTAGCACATTTTTAGCTCCTTTAGTAATTATACTCACAACTAGTTCTAGTAATGATGACTTTGCAAAACAAGTTTAACTTTACTAAACTACATGGCCTTCATATTTACTATTATTATATTATGGTTAAACATGTTGATTTTTAAAACTCTAGGGTTGTCAAACCTACTTGCTGCCACATGCACATTCTATAATTGAAAATGTAAGTTGTTAAACCTGAGTTAGCAGTGAACTTGAATTTTATGCATAGGTACAACTCAAAAGAAAATAAGGGCTTCAGGAGTTTCATTTGTAACTTTTTTTTTAAATAAGTAGTTAAAGGACATACCCTACAAAATATAAATGAGAAGGCATAAAAAAGTATGATATTTATCATATTATTATACCGCAGAATAACCCACAGTCTAAAAATAAATACTTACATACTTAAGTAATATTTTCTTAACACTAATAAAACCCTCTAAGTGCCAACCCTAACAGCGACGAGTTCACAATAATCATAGACGTTTGGTCATGAATTCATGATCTCTATGCTATTTTTATTTATGAAAAGTAACTTACGCCTGTATATAGGATTTCGGGATTGGTTTGGGGAGCTGGCACGGCGGCTGTAGAGAATTTCGCTTTTTGAGCAACCACTTTACTAATGTTTCGCAGCATTTTGTATTACATGTAACGCGTTATCCTTCACGAAAACCGGCCGGCAACTAATTAATATAATGATTACGTAGACTAGACTAGGTACGAATACGAAATGTATGTATATACCTATAGGCACGTACATGCGTTTGTTTTGGTATTTTGACATTGACATATTTTTTTATTGCTAGGGTAAAATATACTTCTTCATTTAATGATTTCAGATATGATTTAATTATCAAAAATCTTTGTTAAACATCTTATTATACACATTTAAATAACAATAATAAAACCTTAATTAGTTTGTGTTTTAATAATTATGTTTTAATTAAAAATATATTTAAAAGCTACATAAATAAAATTAATAACTGAACCCAATTTAATAATAATTTTACAGTTTTTTTAAACGGGCTTCGTACAGAAATAATTTTAAATTTGCATGAAATAATTTTACGGACAAAACGTTTTAGAGCCGTCATTTACGTCAAAAAACCGCTAAGTGTCAAAAGTAGTAAAAAAAAAAGCTTCCGTACGTACGCTTGATCGTCGTGAGCTAAAGTAACTTACTTTGATGTACTATAATTATTAAAGTTTTGTAAGTGCATATCTTCCAAAAAATTAAAAATGGATAGCAGTGTTGGACGTATATACAATAAGGTTGACGAGACATGTTTAAGGCATGTAAGAGACATAGACAGACAAATAACATCGAACTTAATAATTGCTACAATACAAACGAGGCAAGTATTGAACAAGAAAGATAATCTTTAATTAAGTCCAAGGGGCAACATGTGATAAGTACTTCAGTAGTTTCCTTAAATACAATAAAATGCTTCATCCTTACAGAATACCATCACATGTATCCAATTTTTTAATTTATTGTAGTAAACAAAAATTGCATTAAAACTGAACATTAAAAATTAAAAAATCAACTAAATACTATGTACAAAATTAACCTAAACCTAGCCTAACTTAAACTTCAAATAAAACATTTCTCCCAGGTCACTGTCACTGCTCATTGTGCCCATTTTTGAATGTTTATTTATTTGAAACAATACTTTAACTTTGATTTGAAGTACAAGTGCTGATACATGCATGATAAATCATTATCGACTGGTCTATTAACAAAATTTGTCTTTTTCAGGCCAGCACAATCCAATGGACTGTGGTGTTTTACTCTTCTGCCTGTAATTTTATTTTTATACAGCAAAATGTATGATGTGTCTCAACTCTACAGACTGGCAACCTTTGTGTCCATAGGCCTAGCATGTTATTGCATATTGTTCATATTATTTATGTCTGTATCTTGCTTAGTATTAAGGGACAGACTGTGGGGTGGTTGTTTACCATCTGGGCTAATAGGTTGTTTGCTGGTGTACTATTATGTTAAAAAAGGTATGTGAGCCATCTTTAAAAACAACTTATTACATTGTTGAGTAATGATTGCAAAACTTGACCTAACTTTCCCAATAAATTATATTTTTTGGTTATTCATGTTACTTTGCTAGTAATTTTTCTGTTAGTGACAGCATTCCTCTTTTGAATGAATAAAATGTTTGCGTTTGGCCTTATTTATGCCTTATATTCAATTAAAGTTTCTTGTGCCACTATTTTAATTTTGTTTTCAGATATGCTGTTTGCAGCAATGTTCACATTGCCACCCACATTTGTTTTTAGTGAAATACTATGTAGATCACTGACATATCCAAAGACATTTACTATAGGGGAAGCAATGATTGTTGCACAAGCCTTTGTGATATCAAGTATTGTTGTAATAGCCAAGTATACTTGGTACTTAAGTGAAGAAGTAAAAATGGACCTTATCAATGTTGCCATAGCTGTAAGTAAATTTTTATCCATACTGGCTGTAACTGTATTAATACTAATGATAGGACTAAAGCTGTTTTGTATACAAAACATAGAGGCTAGCCTGGAAGTACTGAAACATTTGGTACATACTCTAAAGTAAACTAGGTACTAGCAATAGATCCTTGCCAGTGGCATTACCATAATGTCAACGGATCTGGATGAAATTTGGAACTGAGATAGATTATGGTCTGGAATAACATATAGGCTATTTTTTACCCTGGCAAATTGTGTAGTTCCTTCGGGATAGCGATAAACGAATTATTTGTAGACAAAGTCGCAGGCAATAGCGAATACTTTGTAAATAGGTTTAGTAAAGTTCCCTTAGTTATTAAAAGCAGATCATAAATTCAGTGAAACTCATTCGGTGTTTTCAGACAGTGTTATCAACCGTGGGATTGATTGTTACAGCTCTATGTCATTTGAAACAAGAGCAAAGGAACCTTGTGGTCTTAGGAAAAATTATTGGAGTGGCTGCGGTACTGGAGTTGATGGAACTCCATTTGTTGCTTGGATGGGACTGTTTGCCGAGACTGTTGTATTTCATATTTATGGATCATAAAAGGGTGAGTGTTTTATTGAAATAGAACTTAATCTGTGCTGGCAGGTTGGCCACAATTTGTCATTTTCATTTTAAGGTTTTGGACAAAAAAAAACTACTACATATAAAGTGAAATAATTTAAAAAAAAAATAACGTAGTAGGCATAAGCTGACATACACATTCTACGTAGACATTCTCACATTTATTTTATCTTAAGTATTATACAGTAATGTTTTGTGTATATGTATGTATAACTTTATTTTATTTATTTAGCTATGTATTATTATGTTGGTATTGTTGTTTTTATTATCCCAGCGTTTATCCTGTCTTATTTGTTTCCGCCACCTACTTAAACTGTCTCCAACTTATTTCTCTTATTGGTTGTCTGGAAGAGATCGCTATTAAGCGATAAGACCGCCTATTGTCTACTTTGTTCTATGTTTCTGTATTGTTTTGTACTGATTTGTGGTGTTCAATAAAGAGTATTTGTATTGTTGTATTGTATTTAGTTACAATTAATTACAGTTCAATACATAATAAGTTTTTACTGGAAGTAGGTGAAATTTGACTAGCGAAATTTAACGTAAACATACTTACATAGATTGCAGATTGAAATAAAAACTAAAAATTATAGCTTTAATTAATTGTCGTACAGACACATCATTCAAACAGATAACGCTTAGCGACAAAAAATCGTATAGTAACAAGGTCACGTGACAGCTAGTAACAGGTAGAAAAATTCAAAGACTACCCACCTGCTATGGGTGGGTATAGCACGCGTCACGGAATGACGAGGATCCGGGTTCGATTCCCGGCCATAGCTTTACTCTCCGGATTTTTCTATGTTCTAATTTCCAGTGACATTAAGAATTTAAATTATAACTTCTTTAAAGCCATTGCAAAATTTGATCAGCTTGGAATGCACTAGGTACCTGATAATCCTTGTACTGTGTATAAATTTAATAAACAAGATGAATTACAGGTTGTACATTGTGAGGTTGCTCATTCCAGGTTGTACATTTGTGGCACTAACTACCCATGCTTAAGTGGATTATTCGCGGTATGTTTTCCCATTTTCATAAAGTGAATAAATTGTTTCAGAGACAGCTAATAGCTTTCTGGCTGTTCCTAGTGATCGTGGCGATATTCGCTCTGTACGTGCGCACCAATATGGCGGTAAAAGCGACCACGACTACGCGAAAAGCATTCCACATTATGGCAGCGTTCGTGTTTGCGTCGGGCGTACTGTATGACCCTAGCCTCATGAAGTTAGCGGCGGGACTTGGGCTGGGATTGGTTATTTTAATCGAGGTATGAACTATAAAATGTGTTTTATGGAATAAATGTTGGTATCTTAGTTCCTCTTGCTTTAAAGCCGGATCCTGACCGAGCAAGCTGTCGCGCGTAGGTGCTGCACGAGGCATGACACGAGACTCAAAATCAGTCAATCAATTTATTAGTCAGGATCCGGCTTAAAACATGTCGCATCGTAATAATAATAATAAGAGTGAATTCTATGAGGAGTTTTTTTACAGGCGTTGCGGAAATCTAAAATCGAACCTATTTCATCGGTGTTACAGTCGGCATTCCTCATATACAGTGATGAAAAGGTAACTTGAAGAACCACATAGTTTCGGCCATTTTGAAAATTTATAAAATTGCGTTCACCATCCCTTTACAAGAGCGTCGTCAAGCGAATCGATTCGATTGAGAATCGAAAAATGTAACTTAAATTTTTGACAATGTTGCCATTCAAGTGTCGCCTACTGTTAGACGTCATACTTCTAATAGCCCCCCCCCCCCCCCCTCCTTGATCATCGGCTGGCGATGCCCTTGCTTGATATTTTACATAAAAATTTACGAAGTGTAATGTCTGTCCATAAACAGGCTTGGGGTAAACGTTTGTTTTAAGGTAAAGTAAAGTAAAACAATACCTAATAATGATAACGAAATGGTGAATAGGATAGAAATAGAAAGATATGATGAATTAGATTATGAAGATGCGCGTTACACAAATGATGATGGTTACCTATACGACAAAAATTTCAGAGATAAACCTGTGACATTGTATTGATAGGACTGCGGCGCGTTCGCGATGACGCCGCTGTACCTGTACGTGGGGCTGGCGGGCCCGCTGTGGCTGGTGCCGGGCGCCGCGCCGCCGCTGGAGCGCCTGGCGGGCGTGCTGGCCGCCGGCGTCGGCGACTCCGCCGCCAGCTGGTTCGGCTCGCGCTACGGCTCCACGCTCTGGCCCGGTCAGTATGCTGTGCCCCACGAGGTACACTGTATCACTCGGTATACTGTGTCCCACTCTGTATGTGCTACTTGGTATACTGTAATCCACTCGGTATACTATGCCCATTCGGTACACTTTTGTACCCGGTATGATGCACCCTTCAGTATCTATAATATGCTCCACTCGATATACTGTGCCCCACTCCGTATAATGTGTCCCATTCAATAGTTATGTGCCCCACTCGGTACCTACAATGTGTTCCACTCGGTATACTTTGCCCCACTTGGTACCTATAACGTGCTCCAGTCGGTATAATGTGCCCTTCGATAACTATAATGTGCCTCGCCACTCGGTAACACTGCATCCCACTCAAGACAACTGGTGAAATTTTTGGCACATGGAGATATTCCATCTTGGCCCTCAAACCTGGCAGCGCATCTGCAATTCTTTAGTGTTGTGGGTGTCCAAAGATGGTGGTGGTATGGTGATCACATAACATCAAGTGACTCATTTGCTTGTTTTCCACCCTATGTTATCGATAAAATTACATCGATTTCATGTTGCTTTTTTTTCAGGTGGCACCAGAACAGTGGAAGGCACAATATTCAACATCCTATCACAGGTCATAACTGTCTATGGACTAGTAACTTTTGGTAAGTTGTTATATTTTCTTCCTTTCTGTTAGTTTTACATGATGTATTTCGGTACTTCCATGCTAGTCTGGGAGCAAAGGAAAAACATAGAATGTACCAGTTGCTTCTCGTCCCGCGCAGATGGTACAAGCCCATCGAGGGAATGGGCGAAATTATTAGGAATCATTATAGGCTATGCGGCTAGCAACCCATCACTATTTTGATTCCTTTTTTCACCTATACGCCTACAATCATGCTAAACGTGGCCTTTAGGTCGTTTCCTTTAGGCAGTGGCGTAACTATAACGTCTGGGGCCCGTGGCAAATCCGTCAGATGGGGCTCATTCCTCAATATGAAGAAGTGCACCAGCGTCCCTTCTGTGCTCTAAACCAAGCCAGTTCGGGGCCCCGTAGAGCTAGGGGCCCGTGGCATTTTGCCACTCCTGCCACCCTATAGTTACGCCACTGCCTTTAGGCTCTGTCTACCCCGTAAGGGATATAGACGTGATTTGTATATGTATGTATGTAATTCGGCTAGTTTGATTGGACACCCCTACAAAGATGTTTCAATGATTTAAAAATCCTGAAAGACATTTACAGGGTTATTAAATGAAAGTAAGCCAACAAACCTGCTGAAATATTCCAGTTTAATTTTAAGAGACTTTTTGGATATGAATGTCCACGACATGCAACCTCAGGAAGATTTTCTCATTTCCAGATTTTATAAATCGTGACTACGCTCTATTCCGTACTGTGGTAGCCGCGACGGCCTCCAGCCTCGTGGAAGCTAAGACGGAGCAGGTCGACAACTTAATACTGCCGCTAGTCACGCTCATAGCCTTCCAGGCCACGTATTTGTTTTGTTAGAAGATAACATTCGCCACCGTGAAGATACTAAAGACAAGTTTTTTTTCAAAGACTGCGTGTGAATGAGATGACATATTTTAACTGTAAAATGACAGGTTTAACCTAATGCTTTGTTATTTATAAATAGAACTCAAATGCAATTATAATTTACGTCGTCAATTTGATCACGGTTGATATTTATTTATTTATTTAATGTACGGCGAATATGCAGCGAATGCACATGTAAAAAACTATAAAAAATTACACTATATTTAATTATAGTAGGATCAGTGAAAAGAGATTTTTATTATTTTTTTATTTATTTTTAAAAAAGAAACATTCCAAACCAAAGATGATTAAATAAGATACGAATGTTTATAAATAAAATGTTTATTGGTAAAAATGCAGTTTGATTCGAATTGTTCAGTCAATTATAACTTACATCTATAGTATGGTCAAGTAAATAGAAATAATCCACTAGCAATGCGCTATGGACATGGTGACTGCGCTACAACCATGTCAAATAATTGTACACTACCATCAGTCATACATTAGAAATCATGGCTGTCACCAGAGATGTGCGAGTAAAAAATTACTTTGATTACTTCGTTTCCGTAACCTCACTAAGTACCAGTACCGTGGCGTCCATAGAACTCGATTCCCACCGGCTTGCCTATTTTAAGGCAGTTGGGCACTTTTATTGTGCAGAATTAGAGGAAAAGGCTAGTCAAATGCCCTTCGGCTTGCCTTCTGATATACTTGACGCCACGCCACTGCTAAGTACACGCCCTATACTCCGAAACTCGATTTTCGAAGTTCGTTTCTCGCCGTTCCGCTTACACTAATAGTCATTAACCTGAGAGTGAGAGAGACAATATGATACGAACTTTGAAAATCGAATTTCGGAGTAGCCCCACTGCTTTTCGATTGCTATATTTTTTTCTCGCTCATCTATGATGGATATGTAGCCTTATTCAGAATCTGTTTTCTTCACTTTTGACTGTAGTATTGACAGGAGTGAATTGGTAATGTAATTGATGCTTCAGCAATTTTAAATTTAAGTAAAATATTTGTTCACAACACTTTTCATTTAACTACATCATTGCTAATGTTTTGTTCATCAACATCGTTTTCGACTTTGATTTCTTCATTTTCTTTTTCAGTCATATCACTTAAAACTTCTTCGAGTTTCAGTTTGATTATTTTTGATTTATCATTATCAACACTGTCACCATTTCTCTTCTTAATAAGTATCCGTTTCTTCTTAACTCCTTTGCATTTCGTTTTGAATATCTTTTCTAAGGCTAAAACATCTTGTCTGGCGATTGTCCAGTCTACAATAGAACATGTGGCCAACTTCATTGGGTTGTCATTCTCCGAGTATTCTGGTACTTCAATGCCAAGTATATTCATAACTCTCTCTAATACTTCGTCTACATAGTAATTTATTACGAGATCTGCTTTGTTATCCTGAAAATAACATTTTGCTTAATTACAATAGAGATATTTACCAAATTTAAAATGTAGCAACTTTAACCAGCTCAGCTGGTAAATTTGTGCAAAACAAAAAGGATTAATAAAGAGCCTCCTCCTTTTTAAGTAGTTTGTAAAAAATATAGTTTAATATGATGCTGTTGATTAGTTGAGTTGATGATTGAATTTTAAAAGAAATAAGATAAAGATTCAAATCATTAAAAAAAACTTAATTGGGCATATTGGAGTTTCATATATTTGTCAACTCAGTTGTGACGGGATAAAGACGTGATTTATGTATGTATGTATGTATGTTGTGACAATATTCCAATCAGGAATAATCTAATTTATTCACTTGTATAGGCAACCAAAAGTGCTTTACCTATTTTTAGGACAGTTCTAATGTAAGAGAAAAAACAATAAGTTTGATGGTCATTCACATTGACACTTCAGTGAAATTAGGCTTTGATGATTTAGGGTCCGGCCACACCAGTGCGTAAAAGACGTCGACGGTGCGTTTACGCAACAAAATGTATAAAGAAACGGTGAGAGGACGTGACGCATGCGACACGTCACTGCGTGTGGTCGCTCCTTTAAGCTATACAAATGACATTGAAACTTAATGTTGTAAGGATTTTTTTAGTTGACTATACATAAAGCATAAAGAACCCAGTCTATCAGTGGTTACTTACATGTTTGGTAGGTTGCAAGTTGCAGATAACTAGTTTTCCTCCATATTTTATTGTCTCTAAAGGCAAATTGCCACTTGGAAGTATCTGTAATGTTGTTCCCAAACATATACTTAGGTCAGCAATACTGAAAATAATAAGTGAAATTTTATATAATTCTATCATCAAGAAGGAAGATACTATGCAATAATAAAATTCATTTATGACTATGGTGCACCTTGAAACTAACATTAACAACATGATGAAATTTCTTAAAAAAGGGTGCTACCAATCCCAAAAAATACCGTTTTATACATGTTAAATGGGAACCACGAATTTCATTGCATACATACATTCAGATACATTGGTTGCACCAAACAATTTATTCTTCAATAGTTTATTTATAACTTTGGTACAATATTCATAAGTAGCTAGGTAGCTACTTAATAAAAACACATAGAAGCTAAAAGATTGATTTCTATTTGATCTCAATCAACATTATCTTTGTCACTATTATTCCTTCTCACCTGGAGTGCCACTCTGCCATCAGCAAGTCATTCTCGGGCAGGCTGTGCTCCCAGTCCAGCACCCCGTCAAATAGACGGCCGCGGCACGGGCGCCCGCTCACGTGCTCCGCGGCGCAAGGTATCCCACTGCACTTCTTGCCAACTGTCTCAACAGGAGCGCTTCGGACAAACACTCTGGAAAAGATGAATGGTCAGTTGGACCCAAGTATTTGACGACTATATCAGACAATCATTGGGGTTGTAGAAGTTGTAATTAAGCATTCTGAATTTTATTCACAGCTATTTAAAACTTAACCCCATTTTTACCAGAAAGTTCAGAAAATAGTTGTCCATTTGTTTCAGACGACCTAAGCTTTTTGTAAGCGTTTTGTAAGAGTAGAAGTGTCATTAAATAAATGTGTATATGTGAGAACAAAAATTAAATTAGCGTAGTAACAAGCTCAAGTGCCTGTGAAAATACCAAATTAATATAAACAATTTAGTTCAGTGAACAACAATACCTTTTACATATATTACATTCATCCACAAACATGTTCCCATGTAGTTCAGAGAGATACTTTCTAGGCAACCCTGACTTTAGATGCAAGCCATCTATGTTCTGGCTGACAATGTAATGTATTTTCTGGCATTCTACTAATTTCTTCAGTATTAAGTGGGTTTTAGTAGGTTTTGCATCAGCAAATGACACATTAATAGAAGGCTTCTTTCCTTCTTTTTCCAAGGTCCATACGCCATTAGGGCCTCTGAAAAAAATATATTTTGTTGAATGTTTTTTGACCATGATATGCTTATTTTACTTCTCAAATGGCGACAAACCTGAAGTCTGGTATACCGGCCGAAGTGCTGATACCCGCGCCAGTGTGAACAACTACATGTTTACTTTGGCTTATGAATTGAGCCAAAAGATCACATTTCTTGTTAAATTTATCGATAGGATCAAATTTCTGAAACAAAGAGGCGTTAGGTAATAATTTTATTTTAGGAATTACACTTGGTTTAATTCAAGAGATCTTAGAATCGATACTTGAAATTTGGCTTACCTCTGGTACGCCTAGGACTCCTTTGTATTCATACGGAGACAGACCCTCTGCATAATTACAAGACATTTTGATATCACTTAATTAAATCAGTGGTTTAGAAGTCCATTTCAATCAGTTACAATTACAATTTACAATCATAATAATACAAGTTTAGTGTAAAATAAATACAAACGCGTTTAGTACTTTGTGTTTTGTGTATGTACTATCTTGTTTGTTACTTTATATTACTATCTCTCTCTTACTTCTTACTTGCTTGACGTTGCTTAAAAAAATATAAATAAAACCGAAACAAAACACAATTTTGATATTTCTTACTCCTACTTTTCCTATCCCGAAATTAGAAACTCGATGTTATTATGTTATTATATTTATTGTATCGTTCCTCTCCCACTCTCCTCTCCTATTCACAATAATTTTTAACTTAGGCCAGCTGCCAGCTGATGAATTTCAGGATACCGTTAAAAGCGTCGAAATAAACATGCATAATTTTTTGCATGTTGTGCACTCTTGAAACAAAATATAAATGCATTAAAATATAAGAGAAATATGTGTAATAACGATCAATAATTTTTTATCAATAATATATATTTGTATTTATGATAAGGACGATCATAGATTAGAATACCTGCCTATAATTTATTTGTTATTTTTCTATCTATATAATACATTTTGTCGACAGCGATTAATTCTGTGTGCGCTTGTAACAGGCTTTAGTCACAGCGGGTGCGTTTCACTAAGCGCCCACAACGATCAAAATGCTCCTTTAGTCGTTCCACACAACGACCGTGGTCGTTGTGGTCGCGGCGAAAACGTCACTTATGACGTCATGACTTACGCTCACGCGAAGCTCACGACGACCCATTTAAAAAGGTGGGTCGAAGTGATCGTTGAGAAAATTAGCGGTATTTTCAAAACTCAAAGTATCAAAAATGGCGACCGTGAAACTGACGTTATTTCATTCGGAACGAGATATTTTAGTAGAAGTGAGTTATATTATTGTTTAAACATTTTAATAACATTTGAACGTAAATTAATTAAACACACCACTGATATTAAGTATAAAAATAAATTATATTTTTTTTCAATATAAATCGATTTAAACAATAATTAATTAAGTTTATTTTTAAGGCTTACAGGTTATAACCTAACCTCTTAAATCTTTTGCTTTCTTTTTACTAACTCGCCATTTGTATTATTTACCTTCACGCTCAAAACGCTCTATAATCCATTCCACTTGAGTTTACGACAGTAACGCTCACAAGCAATTGGAACGGGAAAAACTGCGGTCGTGAGCGTGATCGTTGTGAACGCTTAGTGGAACGCACCCAGCAAGCTTCCTTCGGCTGTCACATACAATACAATTGTCCGTCTGTCATATCACCAAATTTGACGTTGCAGTGCAAATCGTCGAATTTTTCCAAATATTAATAATTTAAGTTGATTGATTTTAATTAACAACTGAAATAATGAATCGCAGAAGAGGTCACGGAGAGGACGAAGTAGATGGTTACGGTTAGTGGTTCTTTGTCTTTTAAGAATTTATAGGTTATAATTGTTTACGCTACGACCAACATTACAACACAATCTTGTTTTATTTTCAGAACGCTTACACCGCAAAAGACGCCGTGTATCCGAGAACCAAGAAATTGAGGACAGGCTAGAGTCCCTGATTTTGAGAGTAGGCGAGAAAAGTAGCTCAAGTTTAGAAAGTAATTTAGAAGGTTTGGCTAGTGTTCTTGAAGCCGACCTGAACACTTTCCGCGTAAAAATCTTACGCATTTTAACGGAATGTGCTATCCGTATGCCTGAAAAATGCACTATTTACGCTACCCTGGTCGGTCTTCTTAACGCAAAGAACTATAACTTTGGTGGCGAATTTGTAGACTACATAGTTAAGACATTTAAAGAGAACTTGAAGGCAGGAAAATGGAACGCAGCTAGATACTGCCTCAGGTTCATATCTGACTTGGTCAACTGTCACGTATTAGCTGCCTCATCTTTATTGACGTTGTTGGAGACACTTGTTGATAGTGCTAACGAGGATGGGGTCCCTCAAGTTAGGAGAGACTGGTTTGTATTTGCGGTGCTGTCGACTTTACCATGGGTTGGTCGGGAGCTGTATGAGAAGAAAGAATCACAATTGGACCACCTTCTCGTCACTATTGAAGTGTTCTTGAACAAACGGAGTAAGAAACACTGGCCTGCATTAAAAGTGTGGTCTGCTGATTCACCTCATTTACAAGAGGAGTACCTTGATTGCCTCTGGGCTCAGATCAAGAAACTGAGGCAAGATAATTGGTCAGAGAAGCATATCCCTCGTCCATATCTGGCATTTGACTCCATTTTGTGTGAAGCTCTACAGCACACCCTTCCTGCTATACAGGTATTCTTTTTCATTCATAATTGTATATATTAATTGTAAATTAAATTGCTGTTTAACTAACTTTAATTACTCACCAAGCGTCTACTAAGCAAGCTATATACTTTGCCTCATATTTGCCTCAACAGCGCAAATATCAACAACCACATGAAGTTTTTAACTCCTATCCCAAAAGCAGTTCCAATGCAAGCATCACAAACATAGCTAACTCTACAAAATAAGGATTAATCATTAAAATATATTTAACATTACTTCAGAGCAGGATATACCTTAATTGTGTTTGCAATTGCAGCCACCACCTCACAACGACGGCGACTCCTACCCCATGCCGCGAGTAGTGTTCCGAATGTTCGACTACACAGACTGCCCTGACGGCCCAGTCCTACCCGGAGCCCACTCCATTGAACGATTCCTCATAGAGGAACATCTCCACAATATCATAGAAGCGTACCATTTGGAACGGAAAGAATGTGCAGCGCAATTACTCTGTTTCCCTTATAAAGGGAAGATCCCGTTGGAGTATTGTATTGTGGAAGTGATTTTTGCTGAGCTTTTTAACCTGCCCCGTCCAAGATACTTGGAGATTTGTTACGGGTCGATACTGATTGAGCTGTGTAAACTTCAGCCATCGACTATGCCACAGGTTCTGGCTCAAGCAACAGAGATCTTGTTTTTGAGGATTGATACAATGAATGTTGCCTGTTTTGATAGGTATGTACTGTTTCCATTACCCCTGTTATTTATTCATTCAATAAAAATTACATCATAAATTGTACATTGTCAAGTTAGAAGAATTTAGATTGAAATCATCAAGAGTAAATAAAATAAAATTAAATAATAAAAAAAAATCAATTGAATATAACATTATATGAACTGTGCTTTTGCAATGGCAAATTTATTTCATGTTGCATTTTTAATAACACCTTATGATTATTAAAAAAAAAGTTTGCCTTAAACTTAAGCAAAAACTACAAGCAATTTGCTTGTATTCACTTTCCTTCTTTCTATTGCATAAGAATTTCAGGGAGTAGATTACTCTGAAGCAATAATAACTACCTGAAGCTTATTTTGTTGTTTATTCGGTTTTGATTATTACCTATGTGCTGTGTCTGTGTTTGATAGATAGGTATTGAAATAGCAAGCAACAACTTTTAGAACTTTAAATGAAACTCTTACAAAATTTTTGCCACATGTGGCGGTTCCAAAGGCGAGTCGTCATTCAGTTCCTGGTTAATAGAGTTATTAAATTGTTTTTTTTCATCATTGTCACAGGTTCGCTAACTGGTTCTCATACCACCTCAGCAACTTCCAGTTCCGCTGGTCCTGGGACGATTGGGAGGCTTGCACGCAACTGGACGCTGATCATCCCAAGCCGAGGTTTATCCGGGAAGTGCTGGCCCGATGCCTAAGGTTAACAGCTTTCAATGAACCACCCTCAACAAATAAGCTTTAAACTAAAAAAGAGAACCAATAAAATTAAATTTTAGTCCCGACCTAAAACAATGAGCCAAATGTTTTTGTAGTCAAAGTCAACTGTTGTTTTGTTTGAATATGTAGAAGTACTAACCTTTAACTGTAAATTTCAGGAAGTTTCAGGATTGTTTATCTTCCTTATTTATTAACCAAGTTTAAACCATATTGACAAGTGTTTGTCAGTACCTCTAGCATTTATCGCATATTCGAAAAATTCGTTGAATAAAATAACATCTGTTTCCCTAGGTTATCATACCAACAGAGACTGAAAGACATGATGCCGGAAGCGTTCGCCTCGTTCGTGCCACTCAAGCCAGAACCCATCTACAAATACTCTATAGAAGGCGCAGGTAAGAAAACAATGACTAAATTTAACCATTTAATTTTCATATAAAAATAATTTATTTCATCTTATTCTAAACTAATCTAGAATGTTGAAATATTTACACATCGGTAACGCGAGCTATGGATAGGAGTGCGATTTGATTCAGTACTATGATCTTTACAAATAAATGCTTTTGAATATTTTGTATCGTTATTACCTATTATTATCCTACGTACGCTTACAACCGTGATCTGTTGTTTGAGATCAGTGTGAGAAAGAGTTAAAGCTGTAATATGAGTATTAAGAGGTTTCATTGAAGAAATTCAGTCTATTCCATGGCCATCATTTCTAGTAAACTGTAAGGACGCTCCGGATAGTCATCGTAAGCTTCTTCGTCGTTTGTGTCTCGTGACGATATGCGATCGTCATCGCTTTCGAATGACGATTCGTGGTCGTCTAATGTTGGCTCCTTGTCATCGTATTCATAGGAATCTTCGAATATCCCGTCCGGGTGCCTATCTTTATCATCAAAAGCTTCAAAGAAATCTTCAATATCATCGTCCGCTTTCACGAACTGCTCCTGGTTGATCGTCGCTTGTTCTTCTAATTTTGCTGTGGATGCGTTGTCTTTAGATTCCTCTGGAGAGTCATCAAATGTGAATCCTCCAAAGATCTCTTCAAAGAAATCAGGAGTCACCGTAGATTCGGTTGTTGTTGTTGTGGTTGTAGTGGGAGTGGTTGTAGTAGTTTCTGATTCTGTACTTAATGATTCAGTTGTCTCTGGCTTGGTTTCTTCTGTAGTATTTGAAACATTGTAATGTTTCTTCTTTTTACACTTTGATTTGTTTTTCGGCGTCGTTGCAACTATGACTTCCGTTACTTCAGATGTATCGTCATCAGTTTCAGTGATTTCGTTTGTTTTCTCACTAGGCGTCGTCATTGCTGCCGTCGAGGGGACAAACTCTGAGTGGTCTCTAGACTCTTGCTCTTCTCCACCCGCTTCATTCGTAGCCACATCGGAATCTTCCTCTTGGAAATAATCAGGCGATTCACTAGTGATGTAAATATTGTCGGCTACTTCTTCGTAAGTAGCTGTCGTTGTGGTCATCTTTTCGGTCGTAGGATCTTGCTTAGGTGTTAGAATTTCAGTAGTGGATACGTGTTTGGATTTGTATGGACTGACTATATGATCCTCACGGCCTTCTTCGTCGTACTGCTTATCAGTGTTCTTCGGCGTAGACGATTGAACGTGACCTTGGAATTTGGAACCCTTTCTTCGCGGTGGGAAGTTTCCGGTCGGAGGTAGAATAGTGCGCGGCTTATCGTCCTTCTTATCCTCCTTCCCAGAAGTGCTTCTATATTTTAACGTGGATTGCCTGTACCGATTTTGTTTAACGTGAACGCTTTGCGTAGTTGTGGGCCTTGTAACCGGGGTTGTCGTCGTAGGTTGCGTGGTAGTGGTTGTGGTTGTCTGTGCGGGCGTGGTGGTCGCTCGTGTGGTCGTGGTTGTGGTGGATGTCGTGGTAGTAGAAGTAGTCGGATTTGAAGGCAGTTCCGCCGCCGAGGCAGAGGCGGAGCTCGCTTGAGGCGTCAGATCTTGTTTCCTTAGTTTTCGGGGAGCTTCAGTAGTAGTGGTGGTGGTGGTCGTAACGCGTTTGTGTTTTTTTACTTTTTCTGGCTTCTTGAATTTCGGCGGTGGACGTGTACGTTTAGTGGGTTTCGGCGTAGTTATGGGTGCTTCTGTGGTAGATGTTGTTATTCTTTTTTTGTGGGGCGCGATGGTTGTGGTCGTCGTCGTTGTCTTCGATGTCGTCGAGGTGGTGATGGGAGTAGTAGTTTCGGGCGGACTGGTATTTTCTTTGTCAGCAGCCATTGGCGTTGTTTTAGCTAAGGTGCTCATAACGTTAGTCCATTCCGCGTCGCTGTCCTCGTCGCTATGTGCGGTTATAATTTCGGGTGCAGGCGTCGTGACATGTTGCGCTTTTATAATTTCGTGTTTTTTCGGTGGTTTCTTAACAGTCGTATTAGATTTTCGGAAATGTTTGTCGCTGTTAGCAACAACAGCTTTCTCAGTCGTGTTTACGTTCGCATAGTTCACTGTGATTGGCCTAAATGCAGAGTCAAATAATGGATCCGGTTCAGAGAATTGTATGTCTAGGACTTGCGGGCTGGGACGGAAGTCTGTCGGTCGAGAGGGCTTGTGGTGTTTGGACGAATGGACCAGTCGAAGTGGTGGCATCGGTTTGAACGGTTTCTTGTCCATAGTCACGAACACGCCAGGTGGTGCGTTGTAAACTGGCGGCCTCACATGCTCCGAGGCGTAACTGATCTTAACCGTCGTCGGCTTGTGTTTGTTGTACGTCCTGTACGGGGTTACATGCTCAGGTTGTGGAGGTTGTGGAGTTGTTTCTTCCGTAACATTTGGTTTAAGTTTCGTTGTGGTCTCTATGGAAAAATTCTTGTGCGGTAAAATTGGGTTAGGCGGGGTCGGGAGCACCGGTGGCCGCTGTGTTTTGCTGTACTTGTGCGGTGAGCCGTGCCTGTAGTCCTGTATGTACGGGTTGCTGACGACGCCGATGGCATCTACGTCCAAGTAGTGGTGGTGGACATGCGATTGAGGTGGGGGAGGGATGGGGCGACTGTACTTGTAAGACTGCGGCTTATGCCCGTAAGGATTGAGTTTTTTCTGCTGATGTTCACTCGGTGCTCCGACGTAGCCAACTTTAGAATACTGCTGGTACGCCTGCGGGATGTACTGCTTCGGCTTGTATCGCGGGTGGGGTAACTCTTCGTCGTCATCCGAGAAGAGAGAGCTGAACAGTCTGTCTAAGCTGTTGTGATGCTGCCGAGCTTGGTTCCAACCGGTTGGCGCTATGTTCTTGTGGAACCAGATCGCCCGTTCGTTGCGCGGCGTTTGCGTCGGAACTGGTGCCACTTGATAGTACCGATTCTCTTTTGGCGTTTCGATAACTTTTTCTGGAACGCTCTCGCGTACAGTGAAGGTCCTCGCCGGTTTCTCGTACGGCTTGTGCTTCTTCTGTGTGACCACAGAGAACGTCAGCTCGTAATGATACTGCCCCGGGAACGCCTCCGCGTCCCTCTGTCGCTCCCGCTTGACGGACCACAGCGCTTTCACACCCTCCATGCATTTGTCGTGCGTACATTTGTCCTGGAGCTTGTCGTCCTCTGCGAACCTAAAGCCGTGACGCTCCTTCATTAATTTTCCTTTCGCCATCACGACAACGTCGCCTACTATTGTCGGTTCTTCGGTTTCTGTTCTACTGAACGGCGCCCGTTTGACTTTGTCCCATAGGTCGCGTTCATCGATTTCCGACGATGCGTCCTCGTAGATGCCCTTCGCGATGAGTTGATCGATCTTGTCCCTGACGAGCGTGAGGTAGACGCTGTGGCGCAGCGCGTCCTCCCAGTAGCGCGCGCGGCCGGCGGGCGCGGCGGGCTCGGCCGGGCCGGCGTCTCGCCCGCCGCGCACCTCGCGCCACTCGTTCAGCGGTATCGGCGTAGGCCTGAACTCGTCCTCTGAAACGGCCCCGCCTCCATCCCTTCGTATCTGAAAGTCATAATTGAAAACTTTAATCACCGACGCGAGTCGACACCTAATTGACAAGTCTATTATTAGAATGTGATTAGCTGGAAAAATATGTGAGCATCTCAGCGTGCGTTTGAAAGTAAAACGTCGTTTGGCGGGAAAGTGCGGGCGATGGCGTGCGGGCTCGCGTGCCGCGCGCGCCGATCCTCCGCTCGCCAATTTCCAATCGGCTTATTACAATAAAATTCTGTTTGTCTGAACTGAAAACCGATGACTTTAATTATTCTGAATTCTTCGCTTTAAAACAACGCTCGTTCGAAGTGTTGGAACGTTGTTTGCGCAAACATCTGCACTAACAATGGACTAATCTCGTCCGATAGACAATAATTGGGTGCAAAGTAGCGTATAAAGACTTGTTGCGAAATTCTCTCACAGGTTGTAAATTTGTGGAGTGTCATGAGTCAAGGTTGGCATAATTAATAGGTCCACAGATGTGCATTTATTCATGACACTTGTAATTAACTAGTGACCCGCGCTACACTTTTGCTTATATTCCACATAGTTTTATATTGCTGTTGAGAATTATGTTGTTAGCTTATTGAGCGGGTTTCTTTTTCCACCGAACGTGTTACGGCATAGATTATCTGTTGTATCGAGCTTCTGATCTAGACCTACATGCGCATGTACCGTGGCAGTTTATCGTAATATTTTTATGTACGACTTCCATTCAATTTCCCATACGTTTCTGTCCAAGGTGAGATGCATTTAAGAAACTTAACGGCAATATAAATTGGATACATTGTTCTTTAATGCACTCCACTATTAAGATTTGGTTTGATAGGATTGATAGGATATAATAGTTAAAATATCACAATTGTATTTCGTTTCAACCGATGTCAAAAAAAAAAATCAAGCCCTTCAATAATTTCAACAAACTCCATTCTTAATCAAAAGCTACAATGCATGTTTATCTTTACATGAAAACGTAACACCTTTCTTTAGCTGTCTTAAGATGCGCAATATTGTAGTTATCGACAAGATCTATCGTCCCACTTAGCCGGGAAACTCGCATTCCACAATAGGCGAGGAAGGTCATTGTCTGTCATATGAGAACTAATCGAAATTAAGTTAATTGGTACCTGATCAATTTGTGCATATGTGCATGTTTTGTCGTCTTGTATGTTACTAACATTTTTTTTTATAACGTCAATCTTATATTCCTTCGCATTTGTATGTAGGTATGTATAGCTTTTTATTGTATATAAAACACATTAAATTTAACAGGTAGGTACAAAGGCGAACTTATCCCTTAAAGGGGTCATTTGCGAAAGATCCCGAATAATACTAAGAGTGATAAGGATGAGACCAAGTTTAAGATTTAAATTGTGCAAATTCTATGTGTATCCGATTAGTTATAAAATGTTAAAAAACTATTTGATAACAATACAATACAAATAGAGGTACACTTTATTGAACACCACAAAATATTATAGCGAGTTTACAAATAATTTTAACAGGGTAATCAATAGGCGGTTTATCGCTTAAAAGCGATTTCTTCCAGACAACCATTATTGGCTTAAGTTTATTAAATGCGAGGAAAGGCCCTCCTACTATTGGGTGGATGGATGCTTGTTACTTATCACGTCAAAAGGGCTGAACAGATCTGGATATAATTTAGCCCAGATATAGGTTGTTTTAATCCCAGAAAGTTTCTTAGTTCCCCGGGCTAGCATAGGGATAGAATAAACGAATTCTTCGCAGACGAAGTTGCGGGCACCAGCTAGTAATTCCTTTAATTCTGGTTGTTTTAGTATTTTTTAAGAAAAAAAAAATCTTATCTATGAATTTATTCCATCATGCATAATTTTAACCAAGAAATTCGTGTTTACGATTAATTAATTCTGACCAATTAGTTATATAACAATTAATTTGAATATAATGTTTCTATGATGTTAAGGGTATTCTTCTATATTTAGATAATATTAAACTACGATACTTATGTTCCCATTTTCCGCTTTCTTGGGGATGTCTATTACATAAATAAAGAAAACATACGACCACGCCATTTCGGGAACACACTGCAAAACTTTGGAAAATTTAAATAGTTGTTCTCATTTGGAACAGATGTGTTAAATGCACCTCTCGAGTCTTTCAGTGAAGATTATCAATAGATACCACAATAAAATCCTAATCCTGCCGCTAAGTAGCAGTGCTTGCACTGCTGTGTTCCGGTGTGGAGAGTAAGACAGCCGGGGAAATTACGGGCACAAGAGGCATTGCATCTTAGTCCTCTAGGTTGGCAACGCATCTGCAATCCCTCCGGGGTTGCGGGTGTCTATGGGCAGTGGTGATCACTTACCATCAGGTGACCCACTTGCTCGTTTGCCTTCCTATTCATATAAAAAAAAAAAAAAAAAAAAAAAACGGACCTAAAAATATTAGTCGTTTTAAAAAAAAAAATGTACGTGTTTCACCTTTATTCCATTGCAATGAGAGTGAAAAAGTCGTAACACAGGAATCGATTACCTTTGGTTTTAAGGCCCTTAACTATGTACATGTGTTTTGAAAACTACTCATTATTGCTTTGTTGAATGAGCTTCTCACACCCACTTCAATCAAGAAAGCGGTTTGGTGGGAGAAAAATAGTTTGTTTTGTAATTTTATTAACTGCTTACACTCGAAGTGAAAAATATAATAGGCACCTACGTATACTTTTTAATATTACTAAGTTTTGTTTTATCGACCTAGCAATACATATAGGTGGAAAGGGGAATAAAAATAGTGATGGGTTGCTAGTCACATCGCCTATAACATGATTCCTAAGATTTTCGCTCATTCCCTCGATGGACTTTTACCATCTACCAATGACCTAGCAATGGTCATGGTTAAATATTATCGGACCCTTTAGTTCAGTTTCAAAAGCAGAAGCTTTTGAAAGTAAAATCAGCATTCTCCAACTGTATTAAACTAAACATGACCACATTTTTTACTGTTTGCAACACAACAATTAACAAAACAATACTCACAAGCAAAACTAACAAAACATGTATGACCCCGGACCGCATCTTTGATCACTGATTCACGAGCACATAGATCGATAGATCATAGATCGTGGGTTTATGCGTGCGCCGCGGGCGCGCCGGGCTTTGGTGACTGACGGCGGTCGCTCGCGCGCAGCCCCACTCGCGGCGATACGCGGAAACCTGGCCGCTGAAAGTATTTGAAATTGTATCGATTGTATTTTATTATGTAAATCGGAAAATTGCGTTACAAGCTATGGGCGGATACTTGAAACTAGATACGCGTGTTAGGTATAGTCGACCAAAAAAGTCTTTTACCACCTTAAGGTTCAGTGTTTTTGTACGGCTTAAAATATCACAGCCTTTAAACGTTTAAACGATGATGAATTAATGGCACGTGACGCGATAATCATTGCTCGTTCGTTGACAATTATATACTTTATTAAACCGTTACATATATAACTATAACACCCGCTAAGTTCTTAGTACCTGTTCATATGGTTTATATTTGACACATACATCGAACTCGATCCGTGGTGCCTTCTCTAATACAATGCCCCCAGAAGGCGAATTACGTGATTTGTACCAATTTATACGAGAAAACATTTTAAAATAATTAATTAGACACGAAACTTTTTATGCCTGTTTACTTGTTTTGCACACTTTATGCAATACAGTCAGTTTCATTAAGGAAGGTATGGCTGACACATCCACAGAATGTAACTATTAGTGTTCACGAAAGTTTTGACAGCAAAATAAAAAATTACATAAAAATAAATCAATATTTGGTTCTGTAGTTTAATAACGTTCTAATAAGAACCACAACGATTTTTTTCGTTTACGTAATTTTCACGTGCAATTTTTTAATAAATTTTATTATTTACGAGACGTTATTAGGTTAGGTTTTTAGAGAGTTGGAATTTGGAGTAGAAAATACGGAGTGGCCGAATAATGGTGCTATTTACTATAAAGAACCGTAGCAATGGTGATTGCGCCTAATCCATACTTTGACCAATAACTATGGGTCCCCAATTCCTGATTTTCGCAGATGTATGCTACCTACATAACTATACATAATATATAAATATAATACAGAGGTAAAATTTGTTCGTTTGCGGCAAGTAATTTCCTGCTCTATTGAACCGACTGTAACAATTCTTGCAGTAATTCAAAAATAATTAACTACTCAGGACACAGACAGAAGATTCGAGAAATTGGTACATTTGAATATGTGTAAAAAATCTCAGAATTATTTAAAAATATTGTATGAAATAACTTACTTCTGGGCAATCGATTATTTGGTATTTAAAAATTGTATTATTTTTGAAATAGGTATTCTATCTATCTAATCTAATACCTTCAAACAAGCAATTCTTGTAATTAATATTATAGTCTGAATCTCGGAAACGGTTCCAACGATTTTCATGAAATTTGGTATGCAGGGGGTTTCGGGGACAATAAATCGATCTGGCTAGGTTTCATTTTTAGAAACGTACAAAAAAAAAACCGAGCAACGCTAATTAATTACTTAAAACCTTAGCGCTACCAATGCCGTTGATAACTAATCGACACTCGTGTGGTTGTTATGTTTTACAACTTTTTTGTTTAATTTATTAACGTAGATTGCCAAAATTGTCGCACGCTCATATCAGCAAAATGAACAATACTAATTTATTGTTTGACTTAGTGGTTATTATTCCCATGGAATGAGAACTATGATATTTAATTACTTGTTTGCGACATTAAATTAACTTTATTTTACCCACTTACTTACTAGATGTTTTATTTTATTACCTTTCATGTTATTGAAATGCCAGTGTGGGTACGTTCACCTGCTGTGTTTATACGATATCATAAATCATCAGTTTGTGCTTTTTTTGAACTCTACTTGTATAAAATAACGTAAAGCAAACGAATTGCTTTCTTATTCGTAGATATATTTTACTGTTTATCTTTAAAGTTATATTTGAGTTTACGAGTTATATTGTTATGTAAGTAGAGTATAATCAAGAAACTATCTCCTGTAATTTGTAAAAAATCAGATAAGTATCGTAGATTTTAGTGGGATTTCTTGTTCGTTGCATACTTTTTGTAATTTACCAAAAAAGTAAACTGTGATTATGAGACGCTGCTAGTTAATAAGCAGTTAAAAAATACAAATTGGCAGTCTGTGACAGTTGATTGATATCAAGGCCTGAGGCCTTATTTTCTAACAGGACGGCTAGCACAAGTGCGCGCGAGAGCTGTGTCACGCGCTCCTGTGCTAGCCGTGCAAGTCACAGAATGTCAATAGCCGAACGCCTTATAGCTATCTCGGAAGTATATATCACATAGATTACAAATAGAGTCCAGTTACTTAGCATTTTAGTGTTCATCTTCATATTATTATAGTTTTCGGTTAAACTCGATGTCGGTCTTTAATTCAAATGCCGGGAACGAAAATGACACTATAAAGTACTCTCTGTTTCTCAACTAGCTTAGTACTAAACGGCCAGTTACTCGACCATCCTTCCTTATTTTATACCTTGTAAGTGTACGACCGGCGATTTAAAATAATGGTCGACTATCACTGTCCACATCGCAGCGACAATATCGTAGGAAACGGTTGCGTTCACGACTTTGTTTTTAACAAAATCGTTGCAGTTGCTTCCTGTGTCAATGACCGGCTTGTGGCAATGGCTAATCGAGAATCGAGATTTGTCGGTTTTATTGTTAGATAAATTAAAACATGCCACGTTTAGAAATCGCAAATAAAAGACAGTTAAGTAAGTAAGTATATGGTTTATTTTACAAAAATAAATGAAGAAACAATGCACAAAAACAGATTAGATATAAACACAAAGTAAGTAAGTATTTACTGCTGACTCAATTTGTGGAACTACAAGCTTATATTCGACTAGCTGTTGCCCGCGACTTTATCTGCGAAAAATTCGTTTACCGCTATACCAGAAATTAGCCTATTTGCTATTACCGAGTATAATATCTATGATTATCCCAAAT
Organism: Pandemis corylana; assembly: GCA_949127965.1. Classification (NCBI taxonomy): domain Eukaryota; kingdom Metazoa; phylum Arthropoda; class Insecta; order Lepidoptera; family Tortricidae; genus Pandemis; species Pandemis corylana. Next base: position 4,354,951 of record OX421866.1, on the reverse strand, counting down.
TTTAATGAGATCTGTACAGCCGCTCTCGCGTGAATTAGTAACAAAAAATCACACTTCCATACATCCTCACAAACTTGCGCATTTATAATATTATTAGGAAGCAACAAGTATAGCCTGCTTTCCAGTGGAAGAGCAGAGTGACATGCCAGAAATAAACTAAGTTAATTTAAAACAAAAAACGATTGCAAAACCATTTAACGGATGAAGAAATGTCTACGAGGCGAGGCCTCAATTCTGCTGTCGAAGTTGCAGGGTTGGGTTCTTCTTTTCATTGAAACGTTTTTGCTGTGGCATTTTGTTTGTGTAAAAATTCGTAACTTCAGTCCAGCTGAAATAGTGGCTGTGGCCACGCGAGGCGCCGGCGCGGCCGAGTGAAAACCGTCGCGTGCGCACTTTCCATCTCGCGGCTTTTTCGCCGTTTTTGCATTTGGGGTTCCTCGCGTATTTGTACTAATTATGAGTATTACTTGTTTGAGTTACTGCGTAAAGAAAAAACATGGAATGTACCAGTTGCTTCCCTTCCCGCGTAGTTGGTAAAAGCCCATCGGGGGAATGGGCGAAAATCTTAGGCATCATATGTATTATAGGCGATGCGGCTAGCAACCCATCACTATTTTGATTACCCTTTCCACCTATACGCCCACAATCATGCTAAACGTGGCCTTTAAGTCGTGTTACTTTAGGCTCTGTCTACCCCGTAAGGGATAAAGACGTGGTTCATGGTAACAAAAAATATAATGAAAAACCTTTACACAGGAGTGTTTAATCAAATTAACCCAATCACCTGCTGATATATTCTAGAACTATTTTAAGACACCTTTTATAAGCAAATACGGAATATGGGTGAGTGAGGACCAAAAAGTTGCACACCGTTAAAGTTGCTTTAGTAAAGTAATTAAAATTCGCTAACTTTTTCCACTGTGACACGAAAGTTATCCATAAAAATGTATAACTAACGCAACTTTAAAGGTGTAACTTTTTGATCCTCACCCATATAATCGCAGTCGGAATATACTTTTTCTTCAAGTATTAATGAACTGAATTGCTGCAAATAAATAGGAGTATGTATGCTTAGATCTTTAAAACTACGCAACGGACTTTGATGCCGTTTTTTTTAATAGATAGAGTGATTCAAGAGGAAGGTTTACATATATAATTCTACGCAGACAAGTCGCGGGCAGAAGCTAGTTAAAATATCCCAGAGATATATCAGGGGCCCGATTTTTCAAAGCACATATGTGAAAATATCGCTCGAAAGTGGTGAAAAATTGTGCTGAATTTGGAATATGAGTAGCATAGAAGACAATCACAGCTCTCATTAATCTTGTGAACTAGTCAAAACTTTGATTAGAGCTGTAGTTTTGGAGATTTAAGCTGATTTATACTACTTTCGAGTGATATGCTTTCAAAAATCGGGCCCCAGAAACGTAAGGAGAGAATTCGTAATACTGGCTGCAGAACCCTTCTCTGATCCAAATGGTTTGCTCGTGTCAATTTTTTCTTTATATCTCTGTCACACGCGGAACGCGAACATTCATAACTGCGACATTTGTCGGGACAAACAATTTTTAACTGAAAACTGACTGTGATTGGTTTTGTTATCGTCAAGTTGCCGATGTGGAATATATGATGTCGTGAATATTCGAATATGTGGACGAGTGGACGCATGTATGACAGTTGTGGGATGTTATGCGTGGTCAGTTGTAATTTAAACGCTTTCCATAATGAAATCATAATGCCATAGTTGGGCTTTCATCATGTATTATTTAATTATGCTATTCGTGCATGATTTATTTATATTATAGCTCGTTGGTGTATTTAGCGATACATATAGAGCCTTTTAACGTTACTTAGTTAGTCGGTAATGTTCCGCTAAATATTTTAAGTACACATACTTGACGACGTGGTTGGCTTGGTAGTGACCCTGCCTGCGAAGCAAGAGTTCCGGGCTCGAATCCTGGTTATATTTTGTGCGATGAGCACGAATATTTGTTTCTGAGTTATGGATGTTTATATCTATTTAAGTATGTATCTATATCGTTGTCTAGTACCTACCCATAATACAAGATTTACTAGCGCTTACTTTGGGTAGTCCCAAAGTCAATTTGTGTGAATTTTTCCCTAATATTTTTATTTATTTATATGTGCATTCCGGTGTGCAAGTCGATCCTGTGCCCTGAAGCTATCACGTCGTAAGCTTTAGTGTCTAATAAACTGTCAATACTATTTACCTCGCACTAAAACCCTGCTCTTTGCGATCACCGCACCCCATCTGGCGGCAATCTAGTAAAATCAGGCCATGACCATCTTCTGCCTATGCTATGTACGTCTCACTGGTTGGGTACAGGTTTCCCCTCAGAACGAGAGGGCTTGGCCTATAGTTCCCACGCGGGCCCAGTGCGGTTGGGAAATCATGTCTTCAAGGAGTTTATTCGTGTTAGAATATCGGATTTATATATTTCAGTTCGTCTAGCTCTCCGTACAACCCACGGCTTGTTCCCACTGGGTTGCCCAAGTCATTGTGCGCGTATCTTATCGCGCATCTACATTAATTACGGAGCATTGCGTTGCGTTATGTCTGATTGGACGTCTTAATACCGTTAATGTGTGGAGTGCTACTGTTATTGTTATTGGGTTGAAACCTTACGCGTTTTCGTTGAAATTTTCGTGTGAGCGAAAGAGATGGATTGTTTAATTTGGCACGTGAGCGACGGAGATGCTGTGATCGAAACTTGGATATAAATAGCGAAGTAGCTTCGCTATTGGCTTCCGGTCTATTTAATTTTTAAATGGACCATGTTAGGTGTGTTACGGTCAAGGGCATAAATATTATGTACGTTACCAAAACGTCAAATACATCTATACACCTTTATGCCACAAACAATAAGGTCGGTGACGCATACTCGTATATTTGACATGATGGCTGTAACGATACAATCTTGGCTGAGAGTTCAGCAAAGCGAACCTGTCACAATAGGGACGCTGCGACAGTCCACATCAGAAATTCATAGACTATTCATAGGCTATAAACATAGCTCGGACAAGTCATCGCAAAAACAGGTACGGACACAGAACACGATTCAATGGAGTCGTAATATTACAACTAAGATTTTGATTACCTGAACAGTATATTTTCGCAATTAACATTTGACCTTTTTTAGTTGTATTTCTCTCATAGTTATTGTTCTATTACCGTGTTGCGGTTCTTTTGCGATGACCTGTCTGGGCTATGCTTATTATCTTGGCGATAGAATCGTGTGTAGATCTTTTTGAGCTCTTTGACTGTCTATCAATTTCTGCTGCAACTACATTGATTTATCACTATCACGGCGTGCTTCACGCCACTGGCATTTGTTTCTTTTACTGTTGTATTTGTAATGAAGTGCAATCAAGAAAACAAATGAATCCTCTTCCTCTTGTGTGTATCTGACAATGGTATCCCTCTTGCAGCATCCCTCCCCGGCACGGAGGCAGCGCACCAGCTGGTGATATGCGTACGCAACAAGTGCACCCCCGAAGAAGCCCTGAACGTACTCCGGGAGCTCCCCAACCCCCTGCGGGAGGGCGAGCAGCCTTCAGCCGCGCAGGCCGCCCCCCACAACCCTCTGAAGATCGACGTGTTCGTGCAAACCCTGCTCAATCTTGGCAGCAAGAGCATCTCGCACAGTTTCGCTGCTATATCCAAGTTTCATTATGTTTTTAAGGTGAGTTTGAATTTTGGAAAGTTAGCTTACTAAGGCTGATTAGTTACGGATGAGAAGAGGAGGTGAAGTGTCATTGTATAGTGTCTTACGGGAATGGGTGATTTAGGAGGATTAGCAGAATTACTTGCGTTATATTTTCCAACTGCGATCTGACTGATATCGCTGTAGATTTTATTGTAGTATGTGATAATTAGCTTAGCTGTCCACTCCTAATAACCATTGGCGTATTTTTTATACCTACGTCTCTTTGACTATAAGGACCCAGTTGCTCTTTTGACTGAATGGAACATATAAATGTTTTTCAGGATATTAAAACAATCCGAACTAACAAACGTCCATATGTTGGTTGATGTTCAAAATATGTGGCGTCAACGGGTGACTTTTTTAGTTTAAAATTCCGATATAAATCTTTACAGGGACGTCTGTAAAGTTTTTCAGGTTTAAATAACACTTTCAATCTAAGTATCCCAACTATATGGTTGAAATATTCTAGAGTAAATTTTAAGTATCTTGTATACCTAGGTATCTACATTTCAAAAACCCTCTCATTCCAGATCCTTGCGGAATCCGAGGAGGCTCAGATTTGCATCCTCCGCAACGTGTGGGAGCTCTGGCAGCGGCACCCTCAGATGGTGTCCGTGCTGGTGGACAAGATGCTGAAGACGCAGATAGTGGAGTGCAGCGCTGTCGCCACCTGGCTGTTCTCCAAGGAGATGGCGCCCTACTTCACGAGCTCGCATCTCTGGGAGATCCTGCACCTTACTATTGATAAGATGAACAAGCACGTCTCTAAGCTGAGTGAGTAAAACAGACTATATATGTATAGACCGACCGCTTGAATGAGTCCTCGCCCTTGCGGCGCAGACGCGCGGGGTGGGAGGTCTGTGCGGGCGGCAGGCGCACTCCCCGCCCGCACCGATAGAACTCCCCGCCGTCGTCCTACCCCGCGCCCCGCAGCCGCGCCTGCGAGGACTCATTTAAGCGGTCAGTCTCTATCTTGGCAAACTGTGTCTTGCGTGCGATAATAACGCCTACAGATGTGCAAGTTGCGGAAAGTTTTCAAACTTATTGAAAAATTCTGGAAAATTTCACAAGAAATAAAGGATTTCCACATTAGAAATGGAAACGTTATTAACACCTATGTAACCTTAATTTTTTGAAGGTGAGTTTACCTGAATAATATTCCGAAAGTTGATGTTGCCAATTGGGTTTCGTTTCGTTTTGTTTAGTATTAATATTACAACCATGGTATCACTACATAGAATAAAACAGAGTCGCTGTCCCTATGTCCCTATGTATGCTTATATCTTCAAAACTACACAACGGATTATGATGCGGTTTTTTTTAATAGATAGAGTGATTCAAGAGGAAGGTTTTTATGTACAATTCTACGCAGACGAAGTCGCGGGCAGAAGCTAGTTACCTATATAAAGTTGGTGACTAATTGGTTATTGTGCGAATTTGAGTAGTTTAAAATATGGAATATGAATATTTTATGACTGAAATGTGCCAATGACGTATGGGCATGGATTAGATAGTTAATATGATCGTGATATGTCGATATTGGATCGCGAAATGCGTGGATCACACGATAATTTGACCGTCTCTAATATATGCCATTCAGAAATTGACACTAGCCGTTCTGGTAAATGCCCTATGTAGGTTTTGGGACTTCATACAAGTTTGTTTTGTTGGACGATTTGTAACCGCCACCTTACTCGCAAATCCTGTCGCCAACCAGCAGTGCTTGCGCTGCTGTGTTCCTGTGGTAGAGTAAGACAGAAAGTGAAATTACTGGCGCATGAAGTATGCTATCTAGGCTCTACAGGCTGGCAACGCAATTGCAATCCATGGGTTGTGGTTTTCACTTACCATCAGGTAAAGCACTTCGTTTACCACCAACATTTTTTATTAAGGTCGCGAACTGCAAGACGCCAGGGAAGCGTTGGCGCGAGCGGATTCATCCAGCTCTGACTCCGAAGACGAAGGCACCAGCAAGAAGAAGAAAGATCAGGACAAGCCTACTGAAGAGGTAATTCACACACTCACATTTTTTAGCTGTGATTGTAAGGTTTGATAATATAATTATATATAGTAACATAAATTTTTATTTGTTAGCCGTGCCCTGCGTCTTCGCCCCTTTCCAATTTTTGTATGGAAAACAAAATCGCTGATAACTAAATTTCGTACTTTAACCGTGACGCACTACGTTCACTCAAGCACTTTTATTGTTGAGCATAAATGGAACGCTGTCATAGTGAAGTAGCGCCATGTCAACAAAAACAATTCAATAATATTTTGACATTAACATTTTAGGACAAGGTTCTATCGCGGCTCAATAATTAAAGTCCGCGAGTGTACTTGTCGTATCATAAAGATTTTAGGCGTTTCTTTTTAGGCTCTGATAAAATTATAAGGAGAAAACATGGCGGCGAATCTTCACGTAACGGTCCCTGCTCATAATCCTGGCTTGACAGAGCTGGTCTTCGGTTAGGATTTCGGGTTCATGCCGTGTGGTTTTTAACCCCTGACGAAATAAGATGGGTGTTATAAGTTTGAGGCAATCTCTCTCTCTGTCGCGCGTATGTGTTACTGTGACATCGTAGCTCTCAAGCGGATGGACCAATTTGGATGCGGTTTTTTCATTACACAGCCAGTTTCCTTGCTACTTTGTAATCGGTATCAAGAAGAGTATCAGCTCTTTTCCAAAAATGAGGCATTTTAGCATAAAGTTCAATTATTTTTTTGCAGGCCGTGGAACGCATGGAGGAGCGTCTGGAGGCGGGGCACATGGACCAGAAGCGGCTGTTCCTGATCGTGTTCCAGCGCTTCATCATGATCCTGTCGGAGCACCTGGTGCGCTGCGACACGGACGCGCGCGACCCCGCCACCGGCTGGTACCGGAGCACCATCGGCCGGCTGCGGCAGGTCTTCCTGGCTGTGAGTACCAACCTCATGCGTTATTAAGGCTCCGTACTTCAAAAGGAAAAACTTCGGAACACGTATAGCAGTGTTTCTTGATCTTATTGCTTTCAGATTTTCAAAAAGACCCTATTTTGAAGAAGAAGAAAGAAAGAAAATACATTTATTTGACGCATAGGACAACAACAGCCCCAACTAAAAATAACAAAACAAAAAAAAAAAAGGAAAAATAACAATTAGTGTGTCGCTGTCCAACGTCAAAAAGGCTGCGGCTCAGTACAATGCTGCGACGGGAGAGGGGGGGGGGGGGGTTTGGAGCAGTCCATACCACTGTCTAAGCTTATTATAGCAAAAGAAAACAAAGTTTATTATTAAAAAAAATATGATAAATCATGGCTCTATTTTTCCAGCACCACGAACAAGTGCAGAAGTACAGCAGCACCCTGGAGACGCTGCTCTTCACCCAGGACCTGGATCCTCACATCTTGGACGTGTTCCACCAGTTCGTGGCGCTCACAGCCTAGGCCTTTGCTGATCCAACAATTATGGATTTAAATAGTATTATTTAAGTTCCCGTGAGACTTGACATAACTAAAAATTTAACTGCCATCGCGATATAAAGCCGAGTACTTACTTATCTGCGAGTTGTAACAGGAAATTTCGCACCTTACAATTAAGCAAGCTTTTTCGATGCTTCGGGGGGAAGGTTGGGCGTTTGTGGTGAAACCCTAAAAAAGGTTCGCGAGTCTCGTCTACACTAGGGTTTTTGGTCATTGTAACGTGCAATAGTTACAGCTCGCAGAGTACCCGGCATAAGTCCCAAACAAACCGACTGTGTAGTTTCCGTGAGTTCAGAGATGAGTGCAGACTTTCTGAGAGCGCAGAGTTCCTGGGGAAGGTGTACCGAAGGGACCGAAACTTGTCGATTTGTTATTGACTTAGCCGATTAATTTTTAGTCAAAAGGTTAACAAAATTCAAACTTGAGAGATTTGGCGAGAACTTGAATATTAATATGAAATATCAGCACATTAGTGTAGTTTTATTCGTGCTGCCTATATGTTTAATTTCAAGTGTTATATAAAGACTGGTTGAAAGAAGTGTGGTCTTCACTCTGGACTGTGCGTGCGGTCTGACTACGATTCTATTACCGTAGCGGTCGACGACTTAGTATTTATCACGTAATGTTTGACAAATAGATTTGTTTTACTTGATTATTCATTTTATTTTGAATTAGTTTAGTGGTGAAATGAAGAATGTCTTAGATCGCAGCAACTTGTCGCACGAGCCAAAGGCGAGGGCGATAAATATGCCACCTGAGGCTTTCTTTATCACCACCCGAGGTGTGTACACAATTTCACCTCTTCCTCTGGCTAGGATGTAGAAATTTTCGCTCGCGTAGCGGGCAGTAAATTGCTACTTACAGCCCGGGCCGACGTAAAATAATATGGCTACTGTAAAATAGAGTTATACAATAATAATTTATATTTATATTTGTATCGAGCCATGATATATTGGAATGCGTTTCATAAAGACCTGTCTTAGCTAGTAAGTACACGCATTCAATGTTTTATATGTCTTTGATACCAAGAGTACCAAAGCGTTTGATGTGTATCCATATGACAATACTCGGGGACAAAGAAATAATAAATCAACTGTTATCATACTCTTTGTATGTAGCAGTGGCGTGGCGTCAAGTAAATCAGAAGGCAAGCCGAAGGGAATTTAACTAGCATTTTCCTCTATTTCTGGACACTAAAGGGGCCAACTGCCTTAAAATAGGCAAGCCGGTGGGAATCGAGTTCTATGGACGCCACGCCCCCGGTATGTGGTATGAAATGTTTTAAAATCAAAAGTGTCAATCTTATAGACATAGATTGCCTGAATATGTCAACCATTGCGTATGAAAATTGTTAGTACAGTTAGTCTCAGATAATTCATAGCGCACATAAATATCTTGGGACAAATTACACCAATTGACCCAGCCCCAAACTAAGCAAAGCTTGTACTATGGGTACCAGGCAACGGATAAACATACTTATATAATGTAGATAAATACATACTTAAATACATACAACATCCATGACTCGGGCACAAGCATTAGTATTCATCATACAACTGTCTGCTCCTACCGGGATTCGAACCCAGGACCTCTAGCTTCATAGTCAGGGTCACTAACCACTAGGCTATCCGGTCGTCAAAAGCGGTGATGTATACAAATATAGCGGAGCTAGCTTGTATGGGGCGTAAGCACGCGTACCGGTATATTTGGCCGCTTTGGGCGCTACGATAGTACTAAAGCTGACTGTACCTCTTTCCGTGCCCCTGATTCATTACTGTTGTCTTTCAGTATAAGGTCTCAGAATTTTATGGGAATGTTTCAACAGGTTGGGTCAGTTTGACCGTTCGGTCTATAATATTTTTCATTAATTTTTTTCCTTGACGCGGTTTACATTGAACAATGTTTGGAAACATTTGTCAACTATGATCCGAAAATGGTGAAAAACATTTACAGTTGCTAAAATATACCGGAACAATGTTAAGACCCTGGGGCCCGATTTTTGAAAGCACATGCGTGAAAATACCACTCGAAAGTGGTGAAAAATTGTGCTCAATTTGAAATACGAATGGCTTAGAAGATACTTACGGCTCTCATAAATCTTGTGACCTATTCAAAAATTTGATTAGAGCTGTAGTTTTGGAGATATAAGCTGATTTATACCACTTTCGAGTGATGTCATCAAAGTTTTGACAAGTTCCCAAGTTTAATGAGAGCTGTGATTGTCTTCTATGCTACCCGTCATCAAATTCAGCACAATTTTTCACGACTTTCGAGTGGTATTTTCACACATGTGCTTTCAAAAATCGGGTCCCTGTATTCGAAATATAAATATTTTACAATGAAAATATGCCCTCTTGTAAAAATATGTTCAGTAAATTTCTGACTTTTAATAACCCAACAGTTTGTGCTATTATTAAGAGTAATGATAGGACGAATATCTGTTCATAAGCGTAAGGTGTTTCATGTAAATAAAGAGTAAAGCTCAGATTAAAAAATTGTTTTTTTTTTATGTAGCGAATTAAGCCCCTAATCCGCTGGGACGTCGCGGCGACTTCTCTGCCACCGTATCCAACAATTTATGTTGACATCTACAGCAGCCAACACACTTGGCGACGTTTTGGTGACGTCTTTGGCATGGATTAGGTTTTATCGAATCAGGCATTAAATTTCTAAATGTCACTGAAAATTAGAACATAGAAAAATCCGAAAAGAAAAGCTATGGCCGGGAATCGAACCCGGATCTTCGTCATTCCGTGACGCGTGCTATACCCCTACACCCATAGCAGGTGGGTAGTCGTCGAATTTTTCTACCTGTTACTAGCTGTCGCGTGACCTTCACTCAATCATCAAGAATCAGGCATTACTTTACTTTAGAGATCGCTATTAAGCGATAAGACCGCCTATTGTCTACTTTGTTCTTTGTTTCTGTATTGTTTTGTACTGCGAGTGGTGTTCAATAAAGAGTATTTGTATTGTATTGTATTGTACTTTGTGGAGGTCCATTTCAATTAACATAAAATTTACCTTGCTACTCCGCTACTCACGTGCAAGATAACCAAGCCTGTGCGAAATATATATGTTTTTCATGCAATCCCTCCCTCCTCTACTGCCACATAATACATTTATAAATCCCACAAACTCCATTATCCCTTACACCACACTGACGCGTTTCGATCTCTACCAGATCATTTTCAAAGTTTAGTGAGCACAACTGTTAAACTTGCAAACCAACGTCATATCCCGTAGAGGGATCAATACGCGTCAGTGTTTGTGTGGTGTAAGGGATAATTATTTTTTTGGGGTTTATATTATGTATTATGTGGCAGTAGTGGAGGGAGGGACTACATGAAAAACATATATTTCGCACAGGCTTGTTTATCAAGGTAAATATTTGTTGTTTATCAAGATTAGACGTATTATCGCGTGATCCACGCAAATGGCAATCAATATTACGAAATATTGATGCGTACCTATCGCAGAGAATCCAGTTATTTTGAAAACCACGACTCTATATTGACATACCAGTATCACGATCATTTTGACCGTCTAGTCCAACGGTCGGCAACAGGCGGACCGCGGTCCGATTGCGGACCGCGAGAGGTCGAACCTCGGACCGCCAAATATTGTAACGTATTGTATATCAAGTATCAATTAACACGTAGATAAGGTATAATTGTTTTATTCTGGATCTTGTTAAAAATTTCTCACAGTACCCGGACCCCGATTAAAACAACTTGCCGACCCCTGGTCTAGTCCATGCTTTTGTACAGGAAAGGTACTTGGCTGGCGATATCGCTATGGCGTTCCAGTGGGCTAGGCAGGTTTCCTAGACATTTGTTTTGTCTTAGTGTTCTGACCATGAACTTGCATTAAACTTCTATATTAACAGACAAATAAGAACACGCAAAGTTGCGGAGCGTAGACGTGTCATTCTCCGAACAAATCTCGGCTGTGAAATTCTTAGTTCGTTAGCTAGTTGGACCCTACGACCAGTGGCGTAACTATAACGTCTGGGGCCCGCGGCAAATTCGTCAGACGGGGCTCCTTCCTCAATATAAAGATGTGCATCAGCGTCCCTTCTGTGCTCTAAACCAAGCCAGTTCGGGGCCCCGTAGACCTAGGGGCCCGTGGCATTTTGCCACCCCTGCCTCCCTATAGTTACGCCATTGCCTAAAGATTTTTCATTTACATTTTAAATCAAAATTTCGTCCCACTTATGACGCGGTTCACTTTAACACCGATCGATGTATGTAAACATTTGTGAACTATGAATCAAAAATCACAAAATCACATCACTCGAAATTACCTCTTGAAAGTAGTATAAATCAGCTTATATCTCCAAAACTACAGCTCTAATCAAAGTTTTGACTAGTTCACATGATTAATGAGAGCTATGATTGTCTTCTACGCTACTCGTATTTCAAATTCAGCACAATTTTTCACCACTTTCGAGTGGTATTTTGACACAATGTGGTTTCAAAAATCGGAGCCCAGGGCTATTTAGTTAGCAGCGAATTCGTGAAAACTCAAGTTTAAAACTAAATATTACGCATGTATCGTGGTAAACGTAACTAAAAACGTAACTTTTAGCTCTCTAAGATATCTCTAACTTTGGTATAAGTAGTGTTTTCACTATATCAAGGTTATCTGGTCGACCTTCCACTTGGAGTCATAACTGTTCCCCATGGGCCCGCTGCCCAACTGTTGACAATGCAGTGGAATAATCTAGCAACTCCATGAAACAACGCAAATATCTTCGTCTTATCACGGATGATAGTAAAAGTCATGGATCAAATTAACATCCGACCCCGATATCGCTATGACGCCTGTTATGGAAAATTAAAACATGATATACTACCATGGATAATACAACAATATAAGGGGTATTGTACAATCGAAGTAATGTGGAACCTTTTCGCAATAAAACTTATAATTGCTTCAAGGAAAATCGATATGACATTTAATGAGATAACGTTCTACGACGAGTTTTAGTGTAAAAGCGTGCTTTGAATGTGCAAAAAAATCCAACTATTTGTTTTAATGAATACAATGCAATTAAACGCAGATTCGTTTTTTCAATTTGATTGGTAAGGGCAAGAAAATAGAAGACAGCCGGTCAAAAAAAAAAACGTTGAACTGTTTTCTGTGTACGTTTCCAATTCCCAGCAGAGTAATTAGTCTCCTGTTTTTATTCTGCTGTTTTATTATGTAGGTACATAGTATTGATCGAATATTTATGTCATTATAATCTATGTATAAGCACCTTAGCAATAATCGTATCATGGAACCCATTGAAGTTTCCATAAACATGGCCGCGATAAAGATTAAAGTAATTTTATTGGCTGTTAATATTTTAGCAAAAGTTCAAGGTTATCTTATGTAGTTATCTTTTAAGTTATTTATTTTATGAAAAGTTTTGCTACTCTTACAAGCTTATATTTAACTTAAACGTAATACCTACCTATCTGATATGTAAATTTGTCTTCAAAATTTGCTAAACATTTTTGGACCGCTTTCAATGCTCGGATTTATTCAAATTTATACAGTAGACGTGTAGGTTGAATGACAATGCAAATATAGCCGACAGAAAGTGCAGTACCTAAAGCATAAAAGCTTGCAAGTTGAATTTCATCCATTTTCAAGCTATTTTACATTCATAAGTAGTGATCACATTTACTTGAAATTTGGTACTTACCTAGGTATGCGTAATCTAATGTATGCATGTATGATGTAACACATACATCGACTGCATAATTACTTAATTGGATTAGAATTCAAAGCAAATTTATTGTAACGTCATCAAAAGTTTTTTTTTTAACAAAAACTCATGGCGAAGGCATGTTGTTTGTGTTTGTTGTAGATGGGTTCTGGCTGATATCCTACCGAAAACGGCAGCGCTACCACACAACAGAATCATTAAAAATTTGATGAAGCCATTCCCAAACATTGAATTGAATTAATTGAACAAAAACTCATTTGTCCACTAACTTAGCCTCAATCTATGTATTTAAGTCATGTTTTTCAAAAGTTTGGTCTTCCTCATATTATACCTATTATATAATACGCGTACTGATATTATAATTTGTTATTTACTTAGTCGCTTGTTGACCTCCAATTACACAATTATAAAGTGGGGCCAAACATGCGATAATATTCAATAGTTTACTAACGACTGGAACATTATTTTTAGAATACCTACTGGTTATGACCTGTCTGTAGTATACCATAATTTTTAGAAATGCTAAAATTTCAAACTAAAACGTATAGCTACCTACCTACAGTTTTCAATCATCATCTAAGCTGGCCCACTGCTGACTTGGAATTCCAAGTTAAAGAAGAGGCTTTAAAATGTTACTGATTTTTTTAAAGAAGTTCATCAATAATTATCAAATTTATTTAAACCAACTAATCTAAAATTACAACATAATACAATACATCATGATTAATCTAAAAGTTAACTAAATATACAAAACTTAAAACTAAATAAATATACCTAACTATAAAAAGAAAACACCATCTATAAGGCCCTCCTGCGGCATAGACCCCAACACACTGGCGGCATTACCTCTCTGTACATCCAGAGAAATTCGCTGGGAGAGGTAAGCGCCAGCTCTGGGGTCTCCTGAAGTTCATCTAATTCTGCCACAAAAGTTTAGAGCATATCTTACTAAACTGTTTATGCAGGTTCATCCGACATAGCTAACGGCACACGCAAATAGATGATAATGGAAAACGCTTTTTGTCAATTTTAAAGATAATATAAGCGTGCAGTGCAGGCTGGTTGTCGACTGAAACCTTTCGGCGATTCTTCCTTTGCTAACCAGTGGTCGCCATGGAAAGCGAGCCCTATGGTCGACCATCAAGTCCATTGGCATTCTGTCACGTAGTCGGAACAACGCGAATAGGTTACCCCTGAATACCCCTGTCTAGCCGAAACAGTAACGCACTTATGATTTTTGATTGCAATCCTTCATTTATTTTGTGCTGCTTTAATTGGGTAAGTAGCTATTACATGCCTCTCGTTACTTCCAAATGATTTCAATTGTATTTTGAATCCGAGTGGTAACATATAGTGGCAATCGAAAAATTGTACGACCACGGGCCCGATCTTTGAAAGCACATGTGTGAAAATACCACACGAAAGTGGTGAAAAATTGTTCTGAATTTTAAATACGAGTAGCTTAAAAGATACTTAGGGCTCTCACTTATCTTGTGAACTAGTCGAAACTTTGATTAGAGCTGAAGTTTTGGAGATATAATCTCATTTATACCACTTTCGAGTGATATGCTTTCAAAAATCGGGCCCCAGGTTCTTCTGTTATTCGGTTACTAGTAAAGTAACCTATGCAACTGATCGCAATCCACAATAGTCGAACCACGAAGTTTGACAAGGGGCATTTAGAAAATAGACGCACTGTGTGTAGCTAGTAGGTATTTATCAAATATCCCACAAGAAATCCACATCACCGCTATCCTGCTAACTCGTAAGTGTTCCGTTGTAAATGAGTTGAAGTTGAATTTTAATTGCGTACACAATCACATACATACATAAATCTTGGAACACATGGAAATCGTCACGTTAATTGCAATCAAAGCGCTATGCTTGTCGGTCTGTCTGTACCAGTGGCGGATTTACAAATTTTTCAAGGCATAGGCTGAATTTTTGCCGCCCTTGCAAAATCTGTTGCAGACTTGTTAGAATTTTTATTTTATTTCTATGAGGTAAAAAAAAAAAAAGCTCGTGCCCCAAATTTGCCGCCCCCAAAATCCCACATTTGCCGCCCTCAAAATCTGCCGCCCTAGGCTCGAGCCTTCTTAGCCTTATGGTAAATCCGCCACTGGTCTGTACACCACCAAAGTCATGTGTCGCGGTGCAGGGGATAGTTAAGTTTGTAGGATTTACATGTGTTTATGTCGCAGCAGTGAAGGGAGGGATTGCGTGTAAAACATATATATTTTGCACAGGCTTGGTCATCTTGCACGTAAGTAGCGGAGTAGCAAGGTAAATATTTTTTGTTCCTTGTGGACCTTCGCAAATAAACGCCTGATTCAATAAAATATAAACAACAATTTCCAACAAGCCAGAAACGAAGAGAGAAAAATTTATTGGACAGGTAGCTAATCACATCAAACATTTGCATAGAGGATGGCCGTAACAGTGTTACCTGCAACATTGACAAAGCAAACAGACTGTTAGGTACCAGCTCGTTCTCCTCCCATGCAGATCGTAAACAAAGCCCATCGAGGGACTGGGCGAAAATTTAAAAAATCATAGGCGATGCGGGCAGCAACCCATCACTATTTATTTTGATTACCCTTTCCATTTATATGCCCACAATCGCGCTAAATGTAGCCTTAGGTCTTTTTACCCTAAGCCCTGTCGTTATCCCTTGCCGCAAGGGATAGAGACGTGTCTAATAATTATGTATGTATGTACACTTCAATGAACAAAAAATTTACCTTGCTACTCCGCTACTCACGTGCAAGATAACCAAGCCTGTGTGAGATATATATATTTTTCATGCAAACCCTCCCTCCACTGCTGCCAATAAAACACACATAAATCCCACAAACTTAATTATCCCTTACACCACACAAACACTGACGCGTTTCGATCCCTCTACGGGATCATTATCAAAGTTTAATGAACACAACTGTTACACTTGCAAGCCAACGTCGTACTGATCCGAAACCGTATATATAAGCATAATGTACCTTCATTCATATTTTTTCCCAAACTGCCCTATTATTTATGATCTTTATTATACACTAACAACTAACTTCAAAAAAAATTCCGACTACAGTAAAAACAAATAGGGTTATGTATTTTTGTATGTACACTTCTCTGGATTCATGAGAAGAGGCTAGCCATGATTGCCGTTTCTAATTAACTCGTAATTTTTAATTACGTTTAAGTTCAGCTCCGCAGGATTGGTTTGCGCCGGAATTTGAGGGAAAACCAG
The DNA here is from genome assembly GCA_949127965.1 of Pandemis corylana. Lineage (NCBI taxonomy): Eukaryota > Metazoa > Arthropoda > Insecta > Lepidoptera > Tortricidae > Pandemis > Pandemis corylana. Next base: position 4,338,802 of record OX421866.1, on the reverse strand, counting down.
GGCGGGCGCTAGTTGCATTAGTTATTTATTGGATGTTATGTATTTGCGATAAAGCAGTTGAACTGATAACAAAGTCAAGGGGCACAGATAAGTGTAAACCATCGCCATGTGGAAGACTTAAAAACCATGGGTTGACCATAGAGCCGGCATTCGGTCGCCGCAGGGGCAGAATCGCGGGTCGCACTTAGGTAAATATCCCATGGAATTTAGCACCTATTTTATTATATTTCTATAGAGTACGAGTAGTTCTCGTTTAAGAACTTCTTGTATTTGCGAGTCAACTTCATACCTAAACCCCTTGGAAGCTTGAAGTTTTCCGGGTAAAGAACCGTCTAAGCGCGTGTCGGGTTGTGTAGAGTTCCGTACAAAATTATGTGTTGTCGTATTTATAATTGAATTGTATTAGATACACAGATATTACACTCGATTCTGTTATTAAGTAGGGCTGAAAAAAAACATTGTTTTTACTTCTAACTAAACACATTCGCATCTTCTACGTCCGTTAGTTTTTTCGTAGCAGCTTTTCAATCTTATAGTTTTTCCCACTTTCCTTATACACACATGAACAGATAGCTAAGAGAAATGGTTTTTGGTTCTTGAGTAAACTTGCATACTTTTTCACTAAAATTAGGCATGCTCTTGTAAACGTATTTTATTATCACTATTAGTAATTTTAACTGACCGGGGAGACCGTATGCATTGCGCGACTAATTATGCCTTGTAACTTTAAGATAGCTCGCAGATAACTTGAAAACAACAAGTATAAATATTAAACTGCGTGGCAATAACGTATTAAACACGCAATACATGTACTCATACGTTGTCGCGTTTGCCCTGTCCAACTCCGCACGAGTTCGCGTTTAAATTCATGATTACGCATTGCTAAAGGTCATTATCATATCCTTAATTAAAGTAATTAGACAATGAACAGCCATAAAATATCAAGCTTCTCATGAGTGATTGAACAACACCAGTTTTTTTTAATTTGAACAAGGAGTGCAGAAGAAAATCTTCGTATATATTGAGCATTTTGTACTACATCCGACCTTAGTCAGGCATTTCGGATTTTATTATGTGTCGTTTAGTTTTTTTTTACTACATCCAATTTGATTATTATTTGTAATCTTCAAGCCTTTAAAATCTAGTACTGTAGTTAACAGTTGTATGAAACTTAATTAAAATACTATTACACTACATATAATTGTTTCTCTAGATAAAAATCCAGAACAATGGTGAAGCTAACTAAGGAGCAAGTTCAGTTCTACAAGGACAATGGGTACATCAAGCTGTCCGGGCTGTTCACCGAGCAGGAGATGGATGTGGTCTCCAAGGAGTACGACAGACTGTTCTTCCTGAAGAACAACCCTGGCATGGAGGCCGCGTGGCTGGGTTCGGCCATGAGCAAGGCTACTGATGACCAAGAGTATTCTGTAAGTAAGCCGTTATCTATAAGTACTTTAAGTATTCTAGAGATTCAGGTCATCATCATCTCCAACCTATAATGTCCCACTGCTGGGTACAGACCTCCTCTCAGAATGAGATCTACATTACATTCAATGTTATCTAAGTAAATCGAAAATTAGTGCGAAAGATTAAATAAATAAATAAATAAATAAATATCTTGGGACAAATTACACCAATTGACCCAGCCCCAAACTAAGCAAAGCTTGTGCTATGGGTACCAGGCAACGGATAAACATACTTATATAGTGTAGATAAATACATACTTACATACATATCTACAACATCCATGACTCGGGCACAAACATTCGTATTCATCATACAACTGTCTGCCCCTACCGGGATTCGAACCCGGGACCTCTAGCTTCATAGTCAGGGTTACTAACCACTAGGTTATCCGGTCGTCGATTAACAAACATACCTACACACTCTTTCTCTCACACACAGATACAGTGACAAACTTTTATATTTCTAGTATATTAGGTACTCGGAAATATCAATTCATAAACTAGGTACATATTTTATAATTCTTCCATGCTTCTCTGGGAGTAAAGAAAAAACGGAATGTACCAGTTGCTTCTCCTCCCGCGCATTGGTAAAAGCTCATCGAGGGAATAGGCCACAGTCTTTGGAATCATGTTATAGGCGATGCGGCTAGCAACCCATCACTATTTTGATTCCCCTTTCCACCTATATGCGCCCACAATCATGCTAAACGTGTCTGCTAAATGCTCTGTCTACCCCGTAAGGGGAAAAGACGTGATTTATGTATGTATGCACGTATCATAAATAAGATGGTTCAAGCGTGATATCCCTAGGGATATATAATATTAATATTAGCTATAATAAAGTTACGACGAGTAGGTAAGAGCTTTGAATAGCTAAGAGTGATGCTATGAACTATAATAGTTACGATTATCTAAACTACAATAATCTAAAGAGGCATTGCATCTTAGTCCTCTAGGTTGGCAACGCATCTGCAATCCTTCCGGGGTTGCGGGTGTCTATGGGCAGTGGTGATCACTTACCATCAGGTGACCCACTTGCTCGTTTGCCTTCCTAGTCATATAAAAAAAATATATATATAGTAAAATTTAGTAATTACGCAAGATAACTTAGAGACGAAGCTGATCCGACCGTGTCAGGTTACATTGAAGGCTGCGTTAGAATTTTTCATGTAATATTTACATATAACTATTTTACTATAGATCTGCGTTGTCTAACACCCACAATAAAACCTCGCTTGGTCTGGGACTAAATTGAGTAAATTATCCCAGGATAATTATTATTATACCGTATAATTTCCAGGTGCACTCGGTCCACAACCTGCAGTACCACAGCGCCGTGTTCTCGCACCTGCTGCACCACCCGAACCTGCTGGACGCGCTGGAGGGCGTCATGGGCACCGAAGATATTCTTCTGCATCACACAAAAGCGCACTACAAACCGCCTAAAGTTGGAGCGCCATACCTGATGCATCAGGTAATATAATCAGGAAAGGTTTAGTACAATACCTAGCCCAATCAACCCCTCGGGAAGTGAAAAATAAACGGGATTCTTATTTTGTTTCTCTAATAATCAAAATAGAAAAAGGTATATACAGGACCGTCTTAAACTAGGCTGGGGCCCTCGGGCACACCAGAATTTGGGGCCCTTTTGGAAAGTAAAAAAAGCAAATTATAATAACATTGTTTTACTAAGTAGGTATGGCCCTGAGAATGGGGCCCTGGGCACGGGCGCCGTGTGCTTATGGTGAAGGCGGTATTGGGTATATACCCTTAAATTTGACACGGATGCGTCTTAAGCACAGACCACCTACTAGGTCTGTGGTCTTAAGCATACATATGAAGAAGATGATGAAGAAGTAATACATTTACTGTCAAAAGTTCAACACAAAGCAAGTACCTAATTACGTCATATTAGGCGATAGGTCAACATAGACGGAGTCATATTAAACGGATTTTACTATAGTTGACAAGACTAATCAGAGCGGCACTTTTCTTCTAATCTACTCATAGTTCAACTACTATTTTTTGGTGTAATCCTTCCTATCGTAATCCCCAGGACTACCACTACTTCCCGTTCAAAAACGACTCCATGGTGGCCGCGTTCATTCACATCGACAAAGCGGATCCCGAGAACGGCGGTCTGTGCATCTACCCCGGCTCGCACAAGCTCGGCCCGCTCGAAGACTTCGGCTCCGTTGAAAAGGGAGATGCGTATCATTACATGAACCCGGTAAGTTAAGAACATCTCACTGTCTCTCCCTAACTTTTTCACATAATTTTACAATATAATACCACTCTTAATTGACCACATAGTCAACAATACAGAAAACAGGTATATAGAGCAAATTACAACGTAAACCTATAGGCCTTCTAGCTTTATTTTTAAAGAAAATTTCCTTTTTTTCTCAATTCATAATTCATAAACGTTAAGAACCAGACATAAAACAATAGCTAGAGACAAAGAAATCGGCAAGTTTGTTTGATATTTGAGAAAAGTTACATTGGGGTCAGTTAAGTGTTAGAAACTTTGACAGAATACATTTCAATGGTTTTAGATTTTTTGTCAGTTTGTTCACCAAGCGCGGGTCTTTTGAGCTGAAGATCAACTTTTCATTTTGATTGAAAGCCAATGTTCCTGGTCCTTTAACTGTCCGTTCCGTTACATCTTCTTCTTTGTTGTTAATTTGTCACATTTTCAGGCTGATTACCCCGTGGAGAAGGCGACCCCCGTGTGCGCGGAGCGAGGCGACGTGGTGATCTTCTCCTACCTGACGCTGCACGGCAGCTACCGCAACCTCTCCGAGCGTCCGCGCCGCATGTTCCTCGTCCAGCTTATGGCAGCTGATGACGAGCCCCTTTCTGACGTCCACAAGAGCTTGGGGCAGGGCTGGGTGCTCCGAGGCAAGAACGACAAGAAAAAAGCGACCATGGCTGAGCGATTCCTCCACTAATTTAGTACTGATGTGATTTTGGTTAAGTTTGTTAAGTAAATTGTTTTGTTTTATTTTACGTTTTTGTTTTTGATTTGAGCTACTATGAGAGGAGACTTTAACGGCAACAGGGTTTATTTATACCTACTCATACGCAAAGGAGCAGAAGTGGCCGCGTTGAAGATATTTTTTCCATTGCTTACAAATTTTAGTTATAAACGGGTTTTGAATGTATGTATGATGTACGTATATTAATGTACGAGCCACTTTCGCCCCCTTTCTACCCCGGCAAACTACAAAATTAAAAGATAACACAGTGAACAAAAAACTTGCTACTCTTGTTAGTAGGTACGTCGTTGGTACTTTGAGAATGATCCCGTGGAGGGATCGAAAAGCGTTAGTGTTTGTGTGGGGTAGGGGATAGTTAAGTTTGTGGGATTTATGTATGTTCTATGTGGCAGTAGAGGAGGGAGGGGAGTTTCATGTAAAAACATACACCTATATATTTCGCACAGGGATTGGCTATCTTGCACGTAAGTAGCGGAGTAGCAAGTTAAATGTTCTTTGTTCATTGAAATGGATTTCCGCAAAGTAACGCCTGATTCAATAAAATCAATAAAATAAGAAAATTTACTAAAATAACAGCTTACTCTTGAGTAGTCACGTGACGATCCGACTTAAAATTACTTGCGAGTGCTCTCGTATTGGTTTGCACAGCTGTGAAAAGCGTTGTATCCACTCTTGAAGATACTTATTGGCAGAGTGCAAAGCGGGTGGAGGGGGTAGCCTAAACGATCACAGCGCTCGCTACGGCTAAAATTGTCATTTTTGTCGCTGACTTGAGCTGTCAAATCCATATTGCAGTAAACATTTTCTAATCGTTTTTGAGATAAAAATATGGTCCTGGTAAGATGTGTTGTTGTGAATTGTAATAACACCAAGAAGAATAGCGACTGTAAATTTTACCAATTTCCAAGACCATGGTGGAAATGAGACCAAAGAAATAAGTGGATATTTGCCGTAAGAAAAAAAAATTTAGTTACCTAACCTCTAAAATTTCACTGAAAACAACAATTTTAATATTATTGGCAATAATGTTACTGACTACCATTGTCCAAAATTGTGTAATATAGTAAAATAACACAAGATTTCAATAATATTTTTCACAATATTTACTTACTTCTTGTTTGACAGCGGTGACAATATTGTCCATAATGGCCGCCTATCACGTGGCGCTGTCGTCGCGCACGGTCCCAATACCACTTATACCGTGCAGCGACACCTGTTGACATGTTTTAGAACTATTTTAGTATCGTAACAAACCAGCAGATGGTATTGAAATGTACTAATGGAAAAATCTTGTGTTCTATTTTATACAAACCTCGAATGCGTTCATTCCGAATTTCCAAAAAAAATGGGGAGTATAAGTAGGTAATATAGAACATCGTGATCACACTTAAGCTCATTTTTATTTGATATGGGATAGTGGCAAACGAGCATTATGCGGTAAAAAGCAATGACCGCCTTGACGCGTTAAGCTAAGACTGCTTTGGGCCCCGTCGAAATCATTGTAATCTGTAGCAATGCGTCCCCTTTTCCTAAGGTTAGAGGCCATTCATTTACATATTCTCAAACTATACCTTTGTACGCTGGTATCATTGTACGTAGGTCTTCGAAAATACCATTCATAAATGATAAAAATCTAAGGACTGTTACAAAACGACAGCTCAAACTAAATTGTCAACTCGTTTAGATACACGATTAATTAGAGCTATATAATTGACTTCTCTCTACCGTAAGTATTACAAACTCGCCACTTTCGAATGGTACCTACCTACATACTTTCGAGTTATGTGCTTTCAAAAATCGACCCCTCGGATATTTTTTGCAACATTCAGTGAAGTAGAAGAAAATCAGTCACACGAAATGCCATGACCGTGACCTCCACCAAAAGCCGCGCCTCCTCCGTGCGCCGGTTTCTAGATATTACGTAACTATAAGTAGCTACGCAAACAAGCCACTGATTATTCGCCACACACCTATTTCATTAGTAACTAGTTTTTGCCGACGCCTTCGTTTGTTTTCATTATTATTCTAAGCGTATGTTCCTAGGTAGGTACAGCAGGCATTTTGTGGCTGGTGCATGCCAGTGGCGTAACTAGCTATAACATCTGGGGCCCGTGGCAAATTTGTCAATACAAAGAAGTGCATGAGCGTCCTTTCTGTGCTCTAAACCAAGCCAATTGGGGGCCCCGTAGAGCTAAGGGCCCGTGGCATTTTGCCACCCTATAGTTACGCCACTGATGCATGCCCTTCAGCTGGCCACGAACCATTCTGGCTAATTATGATGTCCCGTGGTCTCTCTATACAAAAGCAGCACTCACCTTTTTTATGAAAATCTAATTAGGTTGGCTTTAATTTTAATTAAGTCTAGTAAGTGCGGATTTTATCAAAAACGAACTGATTTCAAGACTTACGAAGTAGGTCGTCGCATCACCGAGTAGTTTTACAAAGAAATAGTTAGTAAAGAAAGGTAGATTGATTTTTGTTTCGTCGTTCAGCTCCCAAAGCCCTAAATAGGTACCTACTTGAAAAAGAATAACAAACAGACGATTTCTTTTATTATGAGTATGTAGATATTGCGAGTAAGTACCTCTGTAGTATGTGCTAAGTTATTATATTCTTATTCTTATTTAATTTAACGATAAATAGGTACTTATATAGCAAAAGATATGTTGTCTTATCATTGAATTCGAGAACAACAAATTTGATTTTACAACGTGACGAAATTACATCAGCTAGCATTTAAAAATAACAACACTCCGAAATCTGTTTTCGTTATTTAAAACTAGCTTTTACCCGCCACACTGTCTGCGCAGAAGCTTAACGCTATCCCGCGGGAAATGTGCATTTTTCCGGGATAAAAATGTCATAACTACTTATGTCCTTCCCCGCGGGCCTCAATCTGTATACAAAATTTCAACTAAATCGGTCCAGCGGTTTAAGCGTGAAAAGGTATAGACAGACAGACAGACATACCTACTTAGTTACTTTCGCATTTTGTAATATATTAGTAGGGACTAGGTTTTGCCCGCGACTCCGTCTGCGTAGAAGTCGCTTATCGCTATCCCGCGGGAACTATGCAATTTTCCGGGATAAAAACTATCCTATGTCCTTCCCCGGGACTCAGACTGTAAGTATAGGTACCAAATTTCAACTAAAAATAGGTCCAGCGGTTTAAGCGCGAAAAGGCAACAGACAGACAGACAGAGTTACTTTCGCTTTTATAATATTAGTAGGGAAGTGGGATATCGGTCCCCACTGTTTGTCTTATCAACATAAGTAGCTTGGATCTAAAATCTTTATACCTACTTACTTATGCCCTTTTAGTAGCTACCTATTCTTGTGCTTGTGGCAGGTAATGCTTCCCTCCACATTAGATTGCTTCTCCAATCCTAACACTGATCCTCATCACAAAGATGTGATCATCTATATCAAATCACCACCACAAACGTTAAATCTAAAAAACTAGCAGTAGATACCAAGTGTTAAACAGTGGTTCAAGACCGTTAATGAGTCAACGCGGTAGGAAAATCATACTTTAAATTACTGTTTCAACGCAAAGCCGCAGGAAAATGCTAGTTCAAGTCAAATAATGAAACAACTGTTTACTGATACGAGAATGGCAACCTTCACTCGGTCAGTGCCTCGCCGTCAGCTGAGCGCGGACGACGCCATTTTACTTTTAAAAGTTATTTAAAAAAGTAAAAATGTCGCAGCAAGGTCCAGCTTTTGACGTGAACGCGATGACGCTGACGCGGTGGGTGCTGACGCAGCAGAAGACGGCTCCGTCTGCCACTGGGGACCTGACGCAGCTCCTCAACTCCATCCAGACTGCTGTCAAGGCCATCCAGTCGGCTGTCAGGAAAGCCGGCATCGCGAAACTGTTAGTATTGTTTTTGTTTTTTGATTACCCTCATTTGGGCTTTGCGTCTTCAACTAACAATAACTTATCTTAACCATAGTGCTCTACCACAATAATAGTGTTCATTGAATCGCAGCCGCCCGCACGTCTTGCGAGGACTGCGAATCGCTGTAATTTTTTTATGAAAAAAAATCCATGTTTACACCGCACACCTATTTTTTTGCGTAACCTACAATATCGTCTCCTGAACTGTAGGTTGTTGCGTACCTTTACCTTCTGTGCCTATTGAATTTGAGTCTTACTGATACAGTTTCATATTAAGCAGTTAAACCAAGGGTTCCCAAAGTGTGCGCCGCGGCGCCCTGGTGCGCCGTAGAAAGTAAAGAGGGGCGCCGTGAGTTCTATCATTATCCGAAACCACAAATATTCGCTGGTACCTATTTGAGCGCTCGCATCGGTAAATAATATAGCAACAATACAACTTAGCTAAGGCAGGGCGCCGTTACAAAATACTAAACTTGTAACTGCGCCGCAGGTTGAAAAACATTGGGAACCCCTGAGTTAAACCATGATGCAATGTTATTTGTGGGAGTGAGGTGTAGCCTCTTATCTATTTAGGTATGACCCCCAGCATCCGGGTCGGTATCTTCCACAGTTAATTTCATAACACTTAATCACTCGTGGATATCTACTGACGAATATTAAAGTAACTAAGTACTTTCAAGTTATTAACCTATTAATACCGTTTTGTAGGTTCGTACCTACTGTACTTGTCTGCTCAGTTAATTACAAGTAAAGATTCTGGTTCTGCCTACAAACAACATTTTTAGAACAAAGAGATTACTCTATAGCAGGGCTTCCCAAACTATGGGTCGCGACCCACTGGTGGGTCACGAGCGAATATTAAGTGGGCCCTGCCTGTAGAACGACACACCAAAAAAAATTTATTAACACTTCGTTTGTTATTTGAAAAGTCCTTTCTTCATATTGGTAACGGTTGAATTTCTTAGAGGTGGGTCCCAAGTTTGTAAACTTGTCTTAGATGGGTCGTAGCCCAGACAACTTTGAGAACCCCTGCTCTATAGTATAATTACGTACAGTGAAAATATTTGCCCAACGTACAGTTAAGGGCATAAACATAAATAGGTATATGTACTTTACCTAGATGTCAAAAATATCTATACACCTTTATACCACAAACAATAAGGTCGGTGACATGTGGGTAATAGACATGAACATGATCGCTGTATCGATCGATATGTACCTACCTACCTATGCCCTCTACTGTATTCGCCAAGCAAATGCTTTAATTCCAGTTTATACATTGTATTTTTTTTTCCGAGATGCCAGATGTTGTTGCTATCCTTGAAAAGTATAAATAGAGATATTTTTTTGCACATTCACTTCCGTCATGTCGCGAACTATCTAGGCTCACCCAAAACTCACTCACAGATTTTTATAAATTCAGGTTTTTTTTTAAATATTATATTAAAGATTATCGTGATTTTAGCAAATCAGTCCCAGCACTGTTTAAAATCATCTATAACAGACGAAACTATTGCTTTATGATGACAATTAAGTGTGATCTGCTTTTTTTATAAATTTTAGGTACCTACTAAAACTCTAGTTTTGTGTTTTAACACAAAGAAAAATTAGCCAAGTAAGGCAGATCTGGAATTCGATCCTAGTGTCTCATCATACTGTGATGCGTACGATAAAATTTCCGATATAGTTTTTGCTGACGATGATAGTGTAACAGCATAGGTGATAGATGATAATGATAAAATCACGCAGGCACGGCATCTCCGGCGACACGAACGTGCAAGGAGAACAGGTGAAGAAGCTAGACGTGCTGTCCAACGAACTGTTCGTGAACATGCTCAAGTCTTCCTTCACTACCTGCCTCCTTGTTTCTGAGGAAAACGAGAACGTCATCGAGGTAAGTTTTTATATTTAGTGCCTGAATAAATATTATTTGTTTTTATAGCAATGCACCTGCTCAGCGAAAAGTAGGATTTGAAATAAACGATAAAGTTTTTTGAGTGTCAGACGGGATTTGAACCCGCACTTGAAGGTTATCAGGGCAAGCAGAGTCCTACCTACCAATTGGACCACCGGGACCCCATACCTATCCGCCCGGCACTCGAAAACTTTTTCATTTGTTTAATAACTTATATAGTGTCTGAATAAATATAATCGATAGAATAAGCGGTAATAACAGCACCAACAGTGTGCTAACGAAGTAGTTCTCCTGATAGTAGTGTAATCAACGTTAACCGTTGAAAATTAAACAGTTGAAGGGTTAGAATAGAAGACTTGCACCTGCAGATACAGTACAGAAACCAGAAATCTACAGTATCAAATACACACTGCAGGCAGTTTTTTGTGGTTAGAAGTTTGTACTGTTTATTCTTCTAGGTGGAGACTGAGCGTCAAGGAAAATACATCGTGTGCTTCGACCCGCTGGACGGATCCTCCAATATTGACTGTCTCGTCTCCGTCGGCTCCATCTTCGCCATTTACAAGTAACTACACCTTCTTCCCTTATTACTTTATCAGGGTTCAGAACACATTCTCAAACGTTTTACCATGCGCTGATATCTTTAAAATGCCCTAGCAATTTTGCGACAACATTCACCACGATAATGCAGTCTCAGAATGTCCCAATTAGCCCTGATCAGAAACGTAGAACTGCTATGTCCGTAAACTATACCTAATATGGGGAGCTGTTGTGTCTACAGCTAAAGGCATGGCTTGACCCGTTACCAGCTGTCCCCTGGTTCTGATAATACTTGTTTCAAGTGCATCTTCAAACTTCCAGGAAGCAATCTTCAGGGGTCCCGAGTGTCGCAGACGCGCTCCGTCCAGGCCACGACCTGGTGGCAGCGGGATATGCCCTCTACGGTTCTGCTACCATGCTCGTGCTTGCCCTGGGCAAGGGGAAAGGGGTCAACGGGTTCATGTACGATCCCAGCATTGGAGAGTTCATACTGACCGACCCTAACCTGAGTGTGCCTGAGAAGGGGAACATTTACTCTCTAAATGAAGGTCAGTCAGGTTGTTAAATCTGTTAGCGGCTGTTAAATCTGGCGGTAGGATCCAAAGACAAAAAGTAAAGTAACTCACCTCTTTATATCTTTATCGCGACGGTCTTACCCTAGTATTTTAAACTAATCATCTCCATTTTCTCTGATTCCAAGGATGACATTATGAATGACTGCTTTGGGTTAGGTTTCCATGATTACCTAAAGTTCCTATATTAAGTAAAATCTTAAAACTATGAATCTCTAATAAAAGCTAAACCACGTAAATTTCAGGTTACGCTGCAGAATGGGAAGCAGGCCTGGCAAATTACGTGCAAGAAAAGAAGCGCCCGAAGACCGGCAAACCATACGGAGCGCGCTACGTCGGATCCATGGTGGCGGATGTGCACAGGACCATTAAGTATGGCGGCATCTTCATGTACCCAGCCACCAAATCTGCTCCTAATGGCAAAGTAAGTTTGAGTTCGGAACAATTTTGTTCTGTGCCTCAAGAAGTTCCGCTTTACCTAAGTTTTTGGCATAAAAAAGGCCTTAACTCAACAGTGTTTATTGTTAACGTCTTGATTACCTATTATTGGAAAATTGGTAGAGCCTTCTAGTAGCACATCATCATCATCTCTAGCCTATGAGAACAATACGTACTTCTCATCATCATCGTCATCAGCCATTATCAATCTACTGTTGGACATAGATCCCTCCCATGGCACACCACTCGATTTTCAGCTCTTCTCTAAACCTTGCCCACTGCCTTATGAATTTCATAGCCCCACACTACGTCAGCCGACACGCGGTCTCCACTTAAGAACTAGTCTGCCCCAATGGCCATCAGTTCTACGTCGTATGTGATCTACCCACTGCATCTTCAGCTTGCTAATTCTACTACTCTACTTCTACTTCTAGTAGCACGTATTGACCCATTCTCCTAGAATTTGACATTTTGAGGTTAAAAGCGTTTGTGACGTACTTAGGTAACTGAAAACTTATACTACTTAACTTACTTACATGCTGATATGTGTGGCTAGGCAGATGACTTACACATTTTGAATTCATATTGACAGTGCGGAAATTGATAAGCACATAGGAACAAAGTCTGATATTACAAAGTGTTTGGTTTGATCATGTACTTAATCACGTTATCGAAAGATAAAAGTGTTGTTCGTATTGATTTGACGATGCTAAAGATAATGTCAATCATAGCATTTGAAGGCGTGGTTGTTTGCACTATCGGTTGCCTTTGTTAACATCGTTTCTTTGATCCTCACGTTAATGAACCCATCTTCCTCAGGGGAGGGGGGGAGTATACTCCGAAATTCAATTTTCGAAGTTCGTATTAAGTCGTCCTTCTCACTTCCAAATTGATGACATTAGTGTGAGCGATACGACACGAAACGAACTTCAAAAATTTAGTTTCGGAGTATAAGGTCGGTACCAGGAGTGAGCTGTCTAATTTTGACGCCAAGGCCAAATTTTGTTTAAAATACATAGCTTCTGCTTTTTTCAAAGTCAAAGAAGTACTGAATGAAATTCTACTGGGTTTTTCTTGTCTTGAATTACAATCTCACGAAGCCCTTATCTACTTTTATCCTATTTCTGTACCTACCCCAAAATGGTCCCTTCTGTGGTGAAACAACTCTAGCCCTCTTGCAGAATGTTGTACGAAACACTATTATTCCAGCTCCGTCTCCTCTACGAATGCAACCCGATGGCGTTCATCGTTACCGAAGCTGGTGGCATCGCCAGCAATGGGAAGATACCCATCCTGGACATCGAACCTACTTCCATCCACCAAAGGGCGCCGTGCTATCTGGGCTCGAAGAAGGACGTGGAAGAACTCTTGCAGCACTTGAAATGATCTGGCATTTATCTAGTCGGCTTCTTGTTAACAAAAGGTTACTTAAATTCTTAAAGACTGAAAATATACGGATACCTCATCGTTTCCTTTTGTTTTTAATTTAAGACTGAGATAATCCTTAGCACGATATCCGAAAGTAAACATACAGCCTAACCCCTTATACGCTCTGTAGGCCTCTGCTAACTTCTTCTCTCCTTAATGGCGGCCGTAAGGCTTGGGCCAATGTCAGTGTGGTAAAAATATAATTCAAAAATCTTGTGACAAAAATGTCGGCAACGTTGTACGGTAATGGTCAAAGACCACCGGAACAAGCACTGCACATCCCCTCGGACGGATCCAAAAACGAACCGCAGCTCTTGATCACACGCGGAGGTAACCCGACTCGCACCCCCTCTGCTAACTTAGCAGTGGCGGATTTACCATAAGGTTGAGAAGGCTCGAGCCTAGGGCGGCAGACTTTGGGGGCGGCAAATTTGGGATTTTGGGGGCGGCAAATTTGGGGCACGACCTTTTTTTTTTTACCTCATAATAAAAATTTTAAGAAGTCTGCAACAGATTTTGCAAGGGCGGCAAAAATTCAGCCTATACCTTGAAAATTTGTAAATCCGCCACTATAACTTAGCAATCGTTTGTCCTTATCTGTCACTTTGACCACAGATAAGGACAAACGATTGCTAAGCTAGCAGAAGCCTAAAGATAGAGCGTTTATGAATAAGCGAATATTACACGAAACTTTTACGACTTGAAATTGAATAAAAATATGTGTAAGAACCAAGGAGGTTTACAACACTTGTGACCCTTTATTTTTGCTCGTCAGTGTACCTATACGGTACTACAGATGCTACAATCATTATCTCCATCTCCAGCCTATAAACGTCCCACTGCTCAACACAGGCTTCCTCTCAGAATGAGAGGGCTTGGACTATAAGTACCCACGCGGGCCCAGTGCGGATTGGAAACTTCACACACACCATTGATTTGCTTCGCAGGTTGTGCGCTGGTTTCCTCATGATGTTTTCCTAAACCGAAAAGCCTATGGTAAATTTCAAATGTAACTAATTTCGCACATAAATTCCGAAAAACTCAGTGATGCGAGCCCGGGCGAACCCAGGACCCTCGGCTTGAGAAGGTCGGCTTAAACACACATATTTACAAGATCTAAAAGTTAACTAAATATACAAAACTTAAAACTAAATAAATATACCTAACTATAAAAAGAAAACACCATCTATAAGGCCCTCCTGCGGCATAGACCCCAACACACTGGCGGCATTACCTCTCTGTACAGCCAGAGAAATTCGCTGGGGGAGGTAAGCGCCAGCTCTGGGGTCTCCTGAGGTCTCTATCAGCCGGGACGACAAGACTCTCATGAAGGCCCTCATGTCAGCCGACCAGGGACCCATTGTCTCCACTGCGAGCGCTGCAAACTCATAGTCCTTTAAAAGAGAAGAGTATTTGCGGCGCTTGAGAACTTGGGCCTGGTCAGCTGCAGCCCCGGCCTGTGAGCGGGTTGCCTGGATGTGGGACTGTGCGAAAGTGTCGACACACGTTGCGTCCCACACCAGAGCCCTACCCAGCTTCCATGGCACCAGAGTAGCCCCGTCGGGGCGCTTGCCATTAATAATTTGTTTCAACAAATCAAACACAACAAAACAAAAATCGATGCCCTCAAGTCGGTAACTATAATTTATATATAGACTACAGGCCCACGTCTACAAAAAATGTGGGTCATTATATGAACCACCAGCACGGCTAGCACGACAGGGCGCGACTTGCGCGAGAGCGACTATAGAAGCGCGTCATACTGCTATGTCGCGAACCGGGAGCACGACGTGTAGCGAGATAGCTTGTTGCTAATATCGTTAGATTGTTATTGAGTTTGTTATTATTTTTCTTTTCGTCTTGTTTAATACCCGCTAAATTTAAAAAAAAACGCACGCAATATAAGTAGGGTCGCCATTAAAGCTATAATCATCATCTTCAATCTATACATGTCCTATGCTGGGCACAAGTCTCCTCTCAGGATGAGAGGGCTTTAGCTGTAATCTCAGTGCGCTACACACAACATTTGGATTGCTTCGCAGGTGTAGGCAGCTTTCCCCACGACGTTTTTCCTTCACCAAAAGGATCATATCAAATTTTCAAAGGTAATTTTTCACATAAATTCGAGTGCGAGCGGAATCAAACTGTTTGCTAGAAACTAGGTAAATTAAGCATAATAGCTACTAAGATTTTACTCGTAATTAGTTTGGCATTTCCAAGTACCTAGTAACTATTGTGATTTAAGTTGCGACGTATAGGTTAACTCACAATAATTAATAATTCAATAAATTATTGACAATTTTCATTTCTATTCAAGTTTAGTTATTGATGGTTACTATAAAAAAATACTCAAAAATAATTAGGCGAACACTTAACACGCGAATACTTTCGGCATTTTAAACAGTGAGTGAAACACTCCGCAGCCAAACGTCAACGTCAACGTCACTACCTACCTCGATCAACTCGACGCTATATGATTTAAGACTTGACTATTATTATTTTTCTCAAACAGCAAAAACAGCTGTAATTGCATGTACACAATTAAAATAAAAATCATTATAAAATCCTACAACAGAAAACGATGTTGTAAAAGTTTCATTCCGGCTAATGTAGTTTATTGATGCAATAGCCGATTTGTTCAATTGATCATTTTGTAGTAAATAAATATGGCTCCGAAGCAAAAGTTCGCTGAAGGTAATTTTGTAGTGGGATAATTACAACATAAGACAATTTTATGATTTCTAATTTTACCAAACAAATTTATGCATAATTATATTGTTTTCAGGTGAAAAAGTGTTGTGCTTTCACGGTCCCCTAATATATGAGGCAAAATGCCTAAAAAGCAATGTAACAAAAGATAAACATGTTCGGTATCTCATTCATTACGCTGGATGGAACAAAAAGTAAGTATTCAACTTATTTATACCGTATTTTTGTTAAGCATTTGTATGTTAATTTTTGACGAGATATGGTAACATAACCTCATTTTTGAAACTAGCTGGGACGAATGGGTCCCCGAAAGCCGAGTACTGAAATATAATGAAGCCAATGTGCAGAGACAGAAGGAGGTGCAGAGAGCACACTCGGCGCAGCCAGTCAAAACTAAAAAAAGTATGTATTACCTCTCCTAACCATAATCAGGATTAATTACGTCTAGTTCCACCAACACGTCCCATTTTGGAATCGAAATTCAAAAGTTAGATACTTTTGATGTTCCACAGTTGAGAGAATGAGGTTTTAATACTCACCATAGTTTATAAAATATCTAGATATTCTGTGGTATTAGGGAGAAGCTTGGGAATTCATTTGTTATTTAAGCAAATTCACATCTACTAATTTGTACATAATAGTTCTGACTAACCTACATAATTGCCATTAAGTTATGTGATTGTAATTACAGTAATTGAATGCATTAGCTACACATTTAGTAATTATTTATTGTTATCAGTTATTTGTCTTGAATATTACTTCAGTCTCAATCTTACTCCATGATAGTCAACTGTTGGTGTTAAGTGTCAAGATGGGCTTAGTTTTAAAGTGTTTAACTGTCTTAAATCAAGTGAATAATGGTAAGAAATTATAAATTTTGTAATTTATTTCATTATTGTGTTAAATTACTAAACCTCTTGGAATGAATTTGAACACACATAAAAAAAGGTATTTATTGTTTTGTAAGCCATCTTTGTAAACCAGTCATAAGACTCTTGATTTTATGTTTTTCAGCACCTGCAAAAGGTCGTAAGTCAGAGTCAGCTGCAAGCACAACCCCTGGCCGGGAGGAGACTTCCACACCTGCTGGTAAATACTGGATACTGTTATCTGCAAATACTTGGATGGGAGTGAAAGATCTGTCATTTCACAGACTTTAGACAAAATTTGTATGATATGACAGATGTTTAAAATCCCATTGTGATTGCATTCGGCACCAGGAACCCGACAACGGGTTCACTGTTTGTGGGGAGTTTTCGCTGCAAAGTGAAAAATGCTGCTACTGGTTGTGAGCAAGGCTCGGAAAAAGGTCATAATTTCACTAGTAACTGAATAGCAACAACAGTTTAGTATCCATTTAAGAGTGGAGAATGTTCATTCACAGTTAACGGATTTCATTAGGGCATATCGTAACATCTTCATGGCTCTATTACATACGTAAAACAAGGTTACATTTTAGAATGACGGACGTTTTATGAGCCTTGGTTATGAGCGTGGTACCTGGCAATGTGTGGCAGATAATGTGTTAATTACTGACCTAAATATGCAGGAAATATTAAAAAAAACTTGTTTTTTTGTCTTTGTTGTCCTAAATACAACATTTTTTTGGATAACAGTGAAAATAGAAAGATATGACCCTAAAATAAATTTAATTTTGCATGAATCTAACTCCTTAAGCATTCAAAGATCAATTGTAAGATAGTGATACTGCCACATTGTACTGTTATTAGTAGTTATTAATCAATTCAAACTATCAGCTCAGTAGTCAAATCTTGTAGATCCCATGAACAAGCATTTATAGCTTTGTTGCCATTGAGTGCAAAAGGGTTAGATTCTTTATGTCTACGCTAAATACTGCTAAATACTCGTGAACTATCTTTGGGCTATCATACCAAAGTCCATTCCAATTATTATATTGTTGAATGAAATTCATAATCTGTGTGTTTGCATTTATGTATTTACTAACTCGGATCTAAACTTGCCAAGGCTGATTTTTATTGTCTTAAGTTAGGTACAAATTACAATCTGTTGCAGTATCATTAATATATTGATTTTAGGGCATGTCCCTTTGGCTGAACTAAACCAATATTTACAAGTTATCTGTGGTTGCATACTTCGCTATAATCTGTTTATTGTTGGTTCTTATCTTAACTGGTTTTGATTAATAACTAATAAATGAACTTCATAATTGTTTGCACTAATGACACAATTACGACGTAGTTAAGAAAAAACAATGGTTCCAACCCATGAGCAAGTAATTATTTAATTTCAGCTGTGTTGCTAAATGTCTAGGTCCAAATTCAAAAGTGACTTGCTTATGGGTTGAATCTTTTTTGCTTAGCTAGAGTCCATGAGCTATTAGAATGCCATTTGGGTTAGTCTTGATGTCTCACTCTTATGGGTTTGATATTGGAATCGGCCCTGGTACCCGGTACCCGAAACTTAAGGACTGTACAGCCATTAGTAAGTAAATGTTGTTCAAAAAAGTTAAAATTAAAAAAGCAAAGATATAGAGCGAATGCTTACAGTAGTCAAGACCAACAATATTCCATCCAAGCAATATTTGATATAATACAAAACTCAGAGCAATCAGGATGAAGTCAAATCCAAACATGACGCCATGCCATGAGCATGATGATGATGATGGCATGATGTTCTTGTGCCGTTGATCTTGACTACTCTAAACAGTCAGTCTATGGCCGGGTTTACTTTATATATTACTAGCCTTCCATCCGCAGCTTCGCCCGCGATATATTAATTTTCCCGTAGGAATAGGTATTTTCCCGCGGTAAAAAGTAGCCTATGTCACTCAGTGATAATGTAGTTTTCTAACGGCAAAAGAATTTTTAAAATCGGTCCAGTAGTTTCGGAGCCTATTCAATGCAAACAAACAAACAATCAAAATTTTCCTCTTTATAATATTAGTATAGATATGTCTATAAGTTGTCTCAGTAAATTAACTTTTTGAAAATAGAGCTTATTGAAATAGCAGAGTAGGAAATACAATGGCATATGCTCAAAATGTAAAACTTCTGCCTCCGTATTGTATTCATATACTATTTATGTATGCCGTAGCATTTTTACTATCCTATATTTTTTAACATGTAACTTGGTCTTTGTAGTAAATAATGGTTAGCGAACTTTGGAGTACACTTGGTCTATATACTAAAACATAAAAGTATAGTACATAGTTTGGGTAATCTCTGGAACTACTGAACAAATTCCAAAAATTCTTCCACTAACAGAAAGCAACAGCTCTTATTAACACAAGCAGCTTTTCATTGCCAAAGTGTAGTGTTCCCGCGGGATGCAGACAAAACTGGTCCGAAGCTAGGTAGTGTTACATGTTAAAAATGTTAAGGTCGCCATGTGTTCGCAGCGCCAGGCAAGGGGCGCAAGTCGGAGGCCGCACGCGACGAGTCTCGCGCCTCTACACCTGCTGGTACTTGCCCACACACACACAGACACACACACACTACATATACATACACAAGTCATAATTCTGAATTATGAATATGATATGCATTCAACGAATTGATTATTTCTTTGTAGAAAGTCGTTCTATGGCAAATAGTACCTAGTACTAAAATACGTTGTTGATTGAATAAAACTAACTTAGAAGTTAATGCATTGTGTAGTTATAGTACTTAACATGCATTTTGCTTTTCACATAGCTTCATGATATGATAACCATTAATATATAGAACACCATCACAATTTTCTTCACACATAGAAGACATGACGTCTTTATAATTATTTGAAAATACCTAGTCGAACAACGAAAACAATTTGTATATCAATGTAAATGCAGTCTGACTTGATGGACTAAATGATCAAATCTTAATTTTATTTTAAAGGTAAAGATGCAGAAAGCACTCCGGTGGCTGGCAAAGCCAGCAAGACATCTAGCAAGGACACCCCAGCTGATTCGGGCTCCGATCAACCTAAGTAAGTTTTTTTTTCAACCATTTCAATGTGAACACCTATTAAAGTTGTCTAAAGCTGTTGTCTCGTAATATATGCTCTCTTTGCCCAATTGAGCAAATTTCAATGGCAAGGTAAAATCACTGTAACTCATTACATTAAGTTGTTTTTCCAATTTATGTTTTGCTTATGCATTTTGTAAGGATAAAGTGTGTCCTAATTTTATATACTTCTGAGCCGGTTGGTTTCTCGTGTCAACTTCCTAATGGTCACACTTTTTTTAAATTGGCACTCTTTCATGTAATAGAATATACATTGTTTTTGTTGTGAACATCGATGATCTGTCGAACGCGAACTTGGCATAAATGTCTAATAGGCCAGCCAAGCAATTAGAGAAACAAATGTACTGTTGCTCAATTTCGTTTCATTCCAAGCTTGACATATTTAAATAGGTAGGTACTCTATTTACACAGTGCGATACCGAAGCAAGCCTTGCAAAATGAAACCTATAAGGGTGGCAATAAAAGCATGAACTGCTTACCTTCACCTAAAACTTTGTAAAGAATCGCAAATATAAGAGAAAATCTTACATTCCCATTGCAGAACTCCATATCGTTTGGAAATTTCCAAAAATACGTTTTTAGTTACGTTTTTCGCTTAAGAAACCTCCAGTTTTCCTACGCCTACACTCCAAATTTCACATTTGTAGATTACGTTGATGAGCTAAAGTACAAAAACAATAGAGACTAATATGTAATGCAATTATGTTACAGGAAAAAACGCGGGCGTTTGGATTTATCCATCGAATCCGAAGAACAATACTTAGCAAAGGTCGAAGTGAAAATCAAGATACCCGAAGAGCTCAAAGTCTGGCTTGTTGACGATTGGGACGTCATCACCAGACAGCAGAAGCTGGCCATCCTCCCCGCCAAACTCAGCGTCGAACAGATCGTCGACAACTACCTAGCCTACAAGAAATCCAGCAAAGCACACAACCAAGCAAAGGAGTCTGTCCTAGTCGACATTACCGAAGGAATAAAAGAGTATTTCAATGCTACCCTAGGATCCCAACTCCTCTATAAATTCGAGAGACCTCAATACAGTGAAATACTTCAAGAATACCCCGACACTCCCATGGCTCAAGTTTACGGCTCCATACATCTGCTTCGGTTGTTTTCTAAAATGGGACCCATGCTGGCCTACACAGCGCTAGACGAGAAGTCCTTGCAACATGTGTTGACGCATATACAAGATTTTCTTAAATACATGGTCACCAATAGATCGACGCTCTTTAACTTGCAAGACTATGGGAACGCGACGCCCGAGTACCATAGAAAGGTCCAATAGATTTAAGTGTGACTGAATGTTGTGCAAGTATTTGATTACATTACATACTTGTTAGTGTTGTTCAAGTTTAATGTGACTGCAAAAGTTTTAGCGTCAGTAGTAGGTTATGTCTGCTTCGTTACATGAAACGATAGATAAATTAAAAGATATAATTAATGATTATATTTACAGGTGGAAGAAATTTCCACATATTTTTGACATAATTCTGGGTAATTTCCATGATAAAAATCAAATGGAAATTATTCCTCCTTAGATAAAGGTATTTTGCATGATGATGATTATGGTTGTTTTTTCTGACGCCAAACTTAAGAGTCGCGTTCGAAGATTGGACAGTTCTCGAGAAAATGACCTCGCGATGCGGATCGGGTTCATTGTGACTGATTCTTGCAGGACTGTAGAGCGTTTATACACTATTTAGTCGGATATCGGTGTCGGAGACTTTTATGATAACGGCGCAAGTAAAATGTAGGATATCGGATCCAAAGTCTGATATCGGAGCAAATAGTCTGAAAAGCAGACGGGTGATTCGAACGCATTGTCCAATTGGGTTCAAACATCTTTATCCTCCGGTAATTATTACCATAGTAGAAGAACGAAACGCAACAACTTTGAATAAACAATATTGCTGAGGGGATAAAGTCGTACATCACTTACACTTTTTACTCGCCCTGATATCGCATCGGCGTCTGATTTCGACCTCGGTTCGGAGTGTGGTAACGCTTGTAATGTACCTTGTCCACTCTGGATCTTGTCGCGTATATTCTATGATATGAACTTGTTTGTGTATGTATATTAAGCTAGATTAAAGTAAGTTTGCCTTGGAGATAATGATCATTGAATAAATCTCTTCTCATAAATTAATGTCTTATTATATTTCCTAAGCTACAGAAGCTAATATTCTTAACTCATTCATTGTCACCACTTTTTAGGCTGCGGCTCCACTGAGGCGGAGACGAGCGGAGCGGAGAGGAGACGTGTGGGGATCGACCAATCATATTACAGATCGGAGACGAGATGTGGATTTCATGTAATATGAATGTAATATGATTGGTCGATCCCCACACGTCTCCTCTCCGCTCCGCTCGTCTCCGCCTCAGTGGAGCCGCACCCTTATTCGAGTATCCGCTAGGATTTTGCTCAGTGCCTCAAACGCATAGAAGCGTTAACTGGCCTTTCGTCAACCAGTTTCAAGAACGCAATTGCGCGTATGAACGTGTTCATAGTAGTTTTAGATTGAGTTGTTTCACCTGTTATATCACATTGCGTCATACATATTACCTATTATCAAGAGAGATTATTTTACAGCCGGCAGTCGTGGCATTACCTATTCGAAATTTATAATAGTGCCAATGGAAATTGAATATGGCCCCGGATCATAACGTTTTCTTCTCTTTCTGCCTTCATCTTACACCGTTCGACAGAAATAAACGGTGAATGCAATTCTGATTCAGTTTGCCCTGCCAATGCTTTCGTTTACTCGTAACTAAGTATGAAATATTAATTCGGCTTCTAGAACAATTGCGACCTGACATTTCTGAATATAGCCAGCCAGACAGAATGTGCATAATAATAAAATCATAAACAGGAAAAAACGTAACAATAACATATATGGTATTGGCCTTGTGGCTAAGGACCGGCTTGCAAGACTGCCAAGATTGATGTCGCCAGTTCAATCACGGGTGAAATAAATATAAATAAATTACATAAATGCCGGGTCTACACTTTGCAACAAGTATGGCTTCTGGTTATTTGCATCTCTATCGCTCACGAAATAATCGTAAGTTACTTGGTATTTTACGATATAAAAGAATTTCTAGAGCATGATTTTTCGGTATCCCATCCCATGCATGATATTGTTACAAAATAAACTATTTTAGATTATAAGAAAGCAAATATTGTACGCCTGAAAGGCAAATTATAGCGGTTACTTTAAATATGTCATCTAACTTACGTGTACCTATAATTATCAATAAACGATTTGATTTATTAAAATAATTATGTAATTTGAATGAACACCAAGTGAATCATTTGCTGGTAGCTACCAGCGCCATCTAGTCTTCGACTACGACTGCACGAAAGGTAGCGCCGGAGTTCTGGTGGGCGATTTTTGAAAGCATAGGTAGGTACTATTACTCGATAGGAGAAAAATCTTTATATTGCTACAAAATTACAGCGCAAATCAAATCTTTAACTATTTAGTTGACGAGATTACTTAATATGAGCTAATTTTCTTCTAGATAAATGACTCTACCTACTCGTTTTACATAAATGTGCTTTCAAATATTGGGCCCAAGCTTTGTGCTGTCGAATTTTCTTGACGTGGATGCATAAAAACTACTTACAACTCAAATATAATAGTGGAATCTGGTTGAAACCTGCTTCTACCAAAAAATCGCATCGATTCGCAAATCAAAAGTTCAGCTAGCGCCATATTCCGCCGATCTCATATCACAGTATGCAGTAAACGGTGTTATTCAATATTAAATCGCATCAGGGTCCACGAGTGCCGTATAAGGAAGAAATGGCTCGACGAGGCCGTCTCTTGCGCCACCGAGGTCTGCCAACAGCTGTCAATACGCATTGTAATGTGTAATTCGGACACATGTAGTTAAAGGTTTCGGTGTCCAAGGTCCGGGATGCTTTATGTCACCTGCGAAATACTTAACTGTATAGGAGAAAAACTTCAGTAAATGACCTGTTGTAGGTAGTAGTGTACAGAACTGATATGGGACTTAAGTCATTTTTCTAATTTGGAACGTCAATTTGTCTATTCGCACACATTACTCACACACACAACAGGTCATTTATTTAAGTTTTTCACCTATACAGACTATGTTATTTAAGGTCCTGTACCCAAAGGGTAAAAACGGGACTCTATTACTACGACTCTTCTATTCTTCTATCTCTGTCTGTCTGTCACCATGCTGTATCTCCTAAACTGTGATAGACATTTGAAATTTTAACATCAAATACTAAAGACATCATATTTTTATGTCTGCTTGTAAGTAGGTAACCAATACAAAATGACCTCACACTGCCTACATCTTGCTTAGGAGCAGGGCTCTGCTAACACTGGATTTTATATTTAATTGCTGAATTGGTACGGAGCCCTCGGTACGCGAGTCCGACTCTCACTTGGCCAGATTTAATTTATACTTTAAGGAAGACAAACGAGCAATAAGTACCTATCTAAGTTGTCTATCGGCAAACAATCCATTGTCCTTGGACTTCTGCAATACCGAAGCTTTGCCGGTTCATTGCTAGCCTGAAGGGCTAAGATAGAATGCACCATGTCCCAATAATATCCCCAAAAAATAATCGTTTTACATTTCAAAGTGAAATACAGCAGCGCAAGCACTGCTGCTTGGCGGTAGGATTAAAATGGCCGTACCGGTACGTACGGTCCCTACACAAGGTCTGACTACCCGCGATTTTTTAACTCTTAGACTCTACTATTGATATCATTTTTCGCTACCCTTGTATAGGCGACGGGACCAACGTGTCGTCTACGTAACGCACCTATCCCAGATACACGCGCGACCAGCGACATGGCAAACAGTTTTGTATACATTGAACGTGCTGCCAAAGAAGTTTTTACCGGTGACGGTGTTAAACACGCATTGAGCAGCGTATTCGATCACCGGGTGGCTGATTTTGAGCAGTCGTGGTAGTCTTAACGTAACGCGTTGACGACACCCGGCTATTCTTAAACTCGGCCGACCGAGAATAATTCTGCCAAGATAAATTGTTATTAGAAAACTTTTACCCACAATATAATAGGATATAGTTTTAGGTTTAAGAGTACCTGTGACGTAGAAGGTATGTTTCTCGTTAATTAACAAAAAAAACGTATCTACTGCTACCTTATTTTAAAACCTTATACAAGTAATTTAGCTTGTTCAATAAGACAAGTAGCTAAATAAAGGTTCTATGGTGCCCCAAGAGCCCAAAGAATGGTTGTAGCGTCATCATCCAGACTGGCCCGGATTGCCACCACAATATTAAGTACCTATTGACTAATTCCAACGTGGAGATATAAGGCAGCCGGTGAATTTATTGGCACATGAGCCACCTAGATTGGCAACGCATCTGGAACTTTGGTGTTACATACCATAGTGTTACGGGATTCCATGGGTGGTGCATGGTAATCATTCAAAATAAGGTGACCCAGTCGCTCGTTTACCATCCTGTTTTAAGAAAATAAAGAAAGACTCCCAAAGCCCCGGTGCCCGCGATTCATAGATACGAGTAAGCATACGTATACGGGTATGCTTAAGCTAGACCAAGGACTATGGGTTCTCCATTTACCTTAATTGAGATTACTTAGTCACTCACTGTTTACAATTTTACAAAGATAACGGAACAGCTGTTCAAACGTCTCGTGCATTTGCATTTAAATTAAATACGTATACATACTGTATAACGGTACCTAACATGAAAACGAAATAAAAACGTGTTTCCTGGGTCGTTATGTTCCATTAATCCTGAATGCGATATACCTACCTACCTAACAACCATCTTTTTGTTCCGATTTTGTATTCCCGTCCTTAATTCTCGGGATTAATCTTGAATAACGCGGTTGGTGGACCTTGCAAAGGGTCCGTCCGGATCGCTATCACCTTCTTACTAGATACTTAATCCTGCCGCCAAAGAGCAGCATTTGCGCTGCTGTGTTCCGGCGTGGAGAGTCACAGCCGGTGAAATAAAGTGAGGTAATGTCTTAGACCTCTAGGCTGGCGACGCATTTATATTTTTATGTTCAGATATCACAAGAAAGTATTGTAGGTAAAGATTTTACAGTTTAACAAATATGGATACCTACTGCTTTTAAGGCAGGTGCTCCGATTCTAGTCTAGATTTGTAAAATTGTCTATCTATACCTTAGTAAACTCAATTTAAAGTTGAAAATGGTCAAAACCGTTCCACGGCCAGAATCGGGGCACCTGCCGTACTTAGACTACCACAAGAAGTAGATATACTTAGAGTTGTCTAGTGTGACCATGTGACCAGTAAGGTACTTTAATAACCATAAATACGTCATATGAGATCGTAATTGGCAGCATTGATATTGATCTTAGGTAAGGCAGGTCGTAAGAGAGCCATAAAAAGATTCTGGGTCAGTTAAAGTCACAGCCGCGCCGTTGAGTCACCGTCTCATCATTGAGGAATTTCGTGTCGTAATTATTTGCGATAAGTCATAATTTTAAAAGACTGCATTCAGGATGTGCAGTGAAAATGGGTGGCTACAGTTACATATACCAAAGAGCAAAATTAACGGGTCATTTCGTACAACTTTGTAAGGACAACGCAGCCGTTATATTTGCTCGTCAGTGTAGAAGCCCCGCATTATCCAATTTCTTATTATAGGCATTTAAATGAAACTAGGAACAATGTCGGTTTGATTTTTCATATTTTACAAGCTTTACATTATCTTGCGACTCAATTTTGAAGCAGATAACTATCTTCATCCGACTGAGCTGAAATTTTGCATACTTGTGTAAGTCAGATGACAATATAATAATCTGGTAGTGGAGTTATGATGACCCAGCCAGGATGGTCTCCGAGAGAGGGAACTCTTTAACGGTTGGTCCGACTGACTTCAAAATTTGGTTTATGTAGGTACAATGCAAGTACAGTCAACAAAAAGTACAGTCAGCAAAAAGCTTGTACCTATCTAAAATGAAATTTAAATTTACACTGTGTTTGTTGAAATTGTACCTGTCTTACATTAATATTTTTGGCCTTGAAAATACGGGTGTCTATGGACAGTGGTGATCATTTAACATCAGGTGACCCACTAGTTCGTTTGTCTGGCCTCTCTAGCATAAAAAAAACGTCAGCCCATAAAAATACTTAGATTAGAACCTTGTCATTTGAAATTAAAAAATCATTTCACACGTCAAAGTGTATCTATTATTATAAAACACTAAGGTGCTCACTTCCATGGTCTGGGAGCAAAGAAAAAACAGAATGTACCAGTACCAGTTGCTTCTCTTATCATGCAGATGGTAAAAGCCCATCGAGTGAATGGGCGAAAATCTTTGGAATCATGTTATAGATGTGGCTAAAGCCATATTGCTATAGCAGCCCACAATAATGCTAAACGTGGTCTTTAGGTCTTGTTACCTTAAGCTCCATCTACCCCATAATGACAAAGACGTGATTTATGTATTACATATGTATCTACTAAAGTGCTCAAAGTTTTTGTAGGCGGACTGCAGGTATATCCCAACTAAATATCTTTTTTTTTTTTTTTATAAAAGAGGGGGCAAACGAGCAGACGGGTCACCTGATGGAAAGCAATCACCGTCGCCCAGGGACACCTGCAAGACCCGGGGGATCACAAGTGCGTTGCCAGCCCTTTGAGGAACAGGAAGGCTCGCTTTTTAAAGATCCCTAAATTCTACGTATCTATACGTAGTCATGTTTGAAACACGTCAAAACTCTTTGTTATTAACAGATGTTTCTGAGGAAAATGATTAACTGTTTTTCCTTTAATTAAAGCGACTAACCGCACCGTAAATAGAATGACAAGTAAGTGAATAGTTATCAAAATGTGACGAGGTTAACCAACGCGGTTCTGGAAAATTGGGTCGAAGTGTCGATTATGAGGAATTAAAGGAATAAGTCTCGTCATGTCCCCGAAAGGGACGAGTGGCGGAAAGTATGGAAGGTCTTTAAGGTCTTTGCCCACTGCACCGTACCATATTATGACCGTAATACGTCACTGGTATAGGTACCCTGCTTTGTCTAATCGTACTAATGAGACAAGGCGAGGCTTGTCTCTCAGAATGGGGACTATCGTTTCTTTGCTCACCGGTTGGCGCAACTGTTGACTAAGGTCCAGAGGTATAGCTGTCAAAGGCGACTTTATAAGATCAAATCTTGAATCTCATAAACTTTATTAATTATAAATAACTATCATCATCATATCGAGTATAGCTATGCCGCAATGTTGTGCAGTTATTTTGTTCAACATTAAAAAATCTTAATTCCGCTTTCAAAGTGTTCACATTCATCGCCAAATAATCCATATTTGCGATAATTTCACGAAGGAGATCACTTTTCAACAGGTAAATGAAAGAAATTATAATTTATGTCACGAAGCCCGCCAAAACCAGTGAAAAGTGAATGTTATTGGACCTCACGCGACACTAGCGCCTCTAATGGCATTAACATGCGATAGCCCCCATTGTGCCGTCATATTTCAACAGGTGGTGGGTTAATAGGACTTTTTATTCAGAATTTAAATTTTTGATTCAGAATTTAGTCCCTTGATGAGAAAACGACATAACATTTCTAAACGACACTGAAAATTAAAACACATAGAAAAATCCGAAAAGTAAAGCTATGGCCGGGAATCGAACCCGGATCCTCGTCATTCCGTGACGCGTGCTATACCCCTACACCACCCGTAGCAGGTGGGTAAGCCTTCCCTTGTTGCGGTTAACTTTGAAACATTTGGCAACTATGACTCAAAAATCCTGCAAAACATTTGTTTTTTTTTTATACGAATAGGAAGGCAAACGAGCAGCTGGGTCACCTGATGGTAAGTGATCACCACTGCCCATAGACACCCGCAACCCCGGAGGGATTGCAGATGCGTTGCCAACCTAGAGGACTAAGATGAATGGCCTCTTGTGCCCGTAATTTCCCCGGCTGTCTTACTCTCCACACCGGAACACAGCAGTGCAAGCACTGCTACTTAGCGGCAGGATTAGCGAGTAAGATGGTGGTAGCGATCCGGACGGACCTTGCACAAGGCCCTACCACCCGCAAAAGTAAGCAAGTAAACCCTTTATTATGCAAAATAAACATAAGACGAGTACAATTGACCAACACTGAGATACATGCACAAAGCCGGACTTATCCCTTTAAGGGATCTCTTCCAGTCAACCTTTGAGTAGATGAGAGGAGCAGTTACACACCCTCTTATTACTAACCTTCGTGATAGAGTCTTGTGGAAATCATTTTAAGCTCTTCGACTGTTTGTTTATCAACTTTTGATGCTGACTGTACGGAGCATTTTGTGTCAGACATACTACAAGCAAGAAAGTAAGTAAGCATACTTATCGCCTCGACCACTCCTTCCCTCGTCACTAACTTGAGTTACCAGCCAGTACGCTTACCGTTTTGCTCGTAATTTTGAAGAACGTTCTAGAAACCCAAAACACCCCTGCTGTACATCAAGTGCCAACTTGAACCCGCAAGGCTTTACGCCGAGTCTTCGTATTCTTGGAGCGGGGTTCGCATCTCCTTTCGCGGACGTAAGGCGATACTAGCCGAGCGCTGGCAGACGGCGTTAGTCGCACCACAGCTCGCGTCGACTCGAGATGTAAGTAGTGCCAGTGTTGTGAAGTGTTTTTTTTTAATTTAACGTGTCGATTGGTAAGTGCAGTGACTACGGAGGATATTCAGCCTGAGGGTTTACGGAGCATTTGGAATTCGATTTTGAATTGCGTTAAAAGGAATAAAAATATGTTCGCGTTTATGAAAAAGTTATAAATTGAGATTTTTGTCGTCAATGCGTTTAATTTGTTTTTTTTTGTGTAATTAATAATTAACTTTGAGTTACGTTACGTATGGTTGGAATCGAAAAGTAATTAAGTACAGTTGAAAATATTAATCGCATTCCAATATAACAATCCCGGGAGAGCGGATGAGAGATTTTGTAATAGCAGCTAATTCTATTTTTGAATAACGCGGTGCTCGGTTACATTTTGGGCAGCCAATAGGAATCGTCTATGCCGAAGTTTAGCCCGCGCTTTTGGCACGCTGCCAGATTAGTTAGCCAATGGCGAGCGAACGCGGGAAGCGGGGGCGCATGCGCTAAGTCGCGACTGGCAAAGATAAACTTTTTTTCAGCCGAGATATATTTAGATTATTTTATATTCAGTGAATTAGGGCACCTCGCAAGAATTTACTTGCGAACACTTTATAGCTTTAATTAAAATCATTGACGTGTATTAATTGAGCAAACCTTGACATGAAACTCGACAAGTACATACGTTGTTTCCTAATTTGGGTCCTTACCTTTTACTAACTTGTAATGTGGCATGATAGCATCTACTTGTCAACAATGGAGTACCTAATGTAATGGTGTAATTTAATTATTTAGCTGCGTAATACACTTGAAATACCGGAAAATTGACACCTTAATAGCAGGACCGAGGCTTAATCAGTCAAGGCTGTGACGACCGCCGCTTTCAACATTAATGATTGGATTAATTTCGTTGCTTACTTAATACGTTTATAAAAGATTAAATTATCTGTAAAATTCTATGCAAAAATATTGTTTGCTAGTTGTTGAATTCGAATAACAAGAGAACATCGATACAACTTCAAATTCTACGATTAGAAATGAACAAGAACAAATGCGAATTCGAGTCGCAACTTCAAAAATGTACTTCAACCTTCAACTGATTCATAAGGTTTAAATTGGATTCACTGACCGCACTTATCTACAAATATAGATATGTAATTTTAAAATACATTTGAATAGTCAACTAAGCAAATTTCAAGAAGTAATTAGTATAATAATAATAAGGTAGATTGGTGTCTAGATTGACCAAACAGCAGGTTACATACACGTATCTCCAATCATTAAAAAATGAGCAGCCAAACCTCTGCCTATCTAGACCATTATAGCATCAATCTGATTTATCAAAAAGGAGAGATTTAAAAAAAAACTGGTTTCCACACTTGCTGATTTATTTAGATGAAGTTAAGAAAATAAAGAATACGTAATGTTGCCATAGGTGCTCAAACACGTTGTATCAAAAATGTGCCAGTTACAAATATGGTGCCTAGCCCTTGTTGGAATGCTCTTTACTGCCGGTATTCTACGGTAAACATAGGAAACCGAAGTCAACTAAACTAAATACCTAAAGCTCAACTATTGGAGCACCGCCAATAAAGGCTTGCGTCAGGACTCAACAGCACTGAAAAACAATGACAACATAACATATGCATACAATGAATAATTAAATACATTGAACGCATAGATAGCTGGTGTAGTAAGATGGGAGCAAGTTATCTACGATAAACAATATGATATGAGAAGTTATGTAGACATCTACGAGAGTACGCCAGGAATGCGCAAGATGCAATCGTCACGTTGCGAACGTGTGCTTATAGACATTATAATATACTTCATTATGACAGATGGTGATGACATCGATCCTTGTTTGATTTTGTTTCGGATTGCTTCAGTATTACAATAAAACAGGCCATGTGCGTGTAGAGCCACATCCAATCCAGACTCTACCAAAAATTGCTTAGAATTCTTGAATTGAAAAGAAAATCACCAAGTTTTCAGAAAAACTTACCCGACGAAATTCTACGTCATGGGTCATAAAAGGGGAAAACTTAGAAAAGAATGCTACTAACTAGATCTTCTAATTTTTTTTATGACCACAAGAAAAAATGGAACCTTTTAACTTCACCCGCTGAACCTTTTCACAAAAATTAAATGCGGAAACAATTTCTTGTTTGTATTATTTATTTATTGTAAAGAGTACCTATACATATGACTCACTAGAATAGAATAAACACATAGGTATCTCATTATTTCAAGACTGTTAGTATTAATGAAAGCCAATTGAATCTTGGATCAAAGACGACTACGACATTTGTATTAACATTGAACAACAAGATTACAGAATAACTTAGAATACTAAAAGTATAGATAGTTACTTTACGTGGCTATGCACCAGGATATCGTATGGCACGAATTAAAGTTTAAAAAAGTATGCAACTTATATAAAATAAAATGATTCATTGACAAAAGATTACTCAAAGGTCTGAGGTACGACGAAATCGAAAATGAGACCGTCCATGAGTTGACCATCCTGCTTTTTTTCCTTTTTGTAGGCTGTAGGTATGAGAAATGACTCATGGTACAAAATTGCTTTCTTCTGATTCATTCTAAACCGGTATGGGTGCATAACTGACATATTCTTGACTTTAGTGTTTAGGGTTCCGTACCTATAGTACTAATGCTCCGCTCTGTGTGCGTATAGGCTTTTGAAGGCCTTATAATTCAAAAATTCGAAGTTTACACATCAATTTTGAAAGCTGTTTAAAGATTAGCATGTACGAGCAATTATGAAATTTAGCAAAAGATTGTGCAGATAATATAGTAGAAATTAACGATTTAACTTTTGGGAATAGAACAAGATTGTAATTTATAAAAAAAACCATCGGATTTCTAAACTGTTAGACAATCGGCTTTTTTTAAATTTATTTAGTACTCCTATTCTAAAATTTTGACAGCAAGTCGTCTATAAAGAATAATCAATTAGTTGTAACAACACTTGTACGTTGTTAGAATGAAGTGACTTAAATAAATAGAACCTTGAAATTAAGTAAAAAGCCTAGAACAAAAGAATGTGTTCCGTCTAAAACAATACGTTCATGGTAGTACTGTAATCGCCGCGAAGGCATTACCGTTCCCGTGCAGTAAATTACTGGCAGACGGGGTTTTTAACCTTTGCCTGCTAATAAAAAAGCGTCTTTCGTTCGGATCATTCATCTCATTTATTCATCAGATGTTATTCCGAGTTAAACATTTCCTCCGGTAGTTCCCTTTGTTTATCGTAAACACGGGTCTTGTCTTATTTAATGTTTTTACTTGTCTAAATATTTATGTTGATTTAAGCTGCCTTGCACTTGCACACCCTTAGACCCAGACCCCACCTTACAAGATCATTGCTCTCGCTTCTAAAAATAGCGTCTGTAAACTTATGGCTGGGCATTTGCTTCGCCGGAAAGGTATTCGGGTTTAAAAAGTGACCGGGTACAATGCCCGTAAAATATGGTCTCTTTCAGGTCTTTTTGACGCCATATAAAGGACACAAAGCGAATCAAAAACTAGGTCATTCGTTCGATTTCGTTAACTGATGTCGCAGCGCTAGTACCTAACCTGCGTAAGCGAGTCTTGGCCTTATTCTACGTAATTTGATTTTCGAAGTTAGTAATTCATTATTAATTTTAAAGTGAGAAGGACTGTACGATACGAATTTCGAAAATCTAATTTCGGAGTATAACCCCCCTCCCAGTACCAATCTTAATCTCAGACCAGATCAAAAGATGAGTACGGCGAAGTGGGGCCGGTTGAAACTACGCCATAAGTGGGTGACAGACGGGAGAGTTAAGTTCGCGTACATTTGTCAAACGTTTGTCGTTCAAATAATCGGATACCATTAAAAATACTTACAAACATTCATTGGCCCAAGCCTTACGGCCGCCATTAAGGCAGAAATACAAACATCCACCGATAAGGGTAGAAATAAATGACATGAATTTGTCAAGGACGTAGAGTCGATGTAGAGTCCCTTCTTAGGCTTTCTTAAAGGATTAAATCAAAACTTGTTACGTAGTGTAAGTTTACTAAGCATACCAAACAACGCGCGAGGTAAAACCAAACGGAACAATCAATGTAGGTAGTTTTAATAAAAGCTGAGCTGGCTTAGTGACATGGTTTGAAAAGAACTCTTGAATGGACTTTAAGCTGGTATTACTGTAAATGAGTGACATTCCACTGCAAGTTCGTTTTAACTTAAGAGAAGCTGCACGTTGGTTATAGAGATGAAAATAGTTTAAGTTTACATAAGTTAAGTACGTATTTTAGTCTTTGTTCCAGCCTCCCTTTCAACGTAGTCACTGCATGTAACAAATTTCATGTAGGTAGTCTGTTAATGGTTTTAAGTTATGAATTTCGACATGTAAAGAAAGAGACTGTTTTTATTATTAATTTTGATTTTTGTAAACACTTCGAAAATAATTCCCGGTTGACCTAACTTAACTTCTTGTACAAGACCTAACCTAACTTTTAACTCGATCTAACCTAACTTTTAACGTGACCTAACCTAACTTCTTTTCTCCAGTTTTTGACCCAGGGAGTAAACAAACACAGCCGCCGCCATGGACGCGATTAAGAAGAAGATGCAGGCGATGAAGCTGGAGAAGGACAACGCGCTGGACCGCGCTCTCCAGTGCGAGCAGGAGGCCAAGGACGCCAACCTCCGTGCCGAGAAGGTATGCTGATACGATATAATAATCATAAAGCACAACATAAAAATCCCTAAAGCTTCATTACATTGATGTACCTGGGCGTAATTCGAATTGCAGTATCTTTCTTTCAAGTCAATAGAATCTCAAGCAGAGAATCGTGGATTCCAATTCAAACCATTCCCATTTTTAAGTTTTTCTGAATTTAAGTACGGTTCTTTCTGGTGAAGGAAATCATCGTCAAAATCTACACATGAACAAAACATGGTGTGAGTGAAGTTACGTACGTTGGGTAGGTACGTACCGGGCCTGCGTGGAATTGTATCCCATAACCGGTTTCCAAAATATGGGCATGGTGAATAGTTTCATGCATTTCTCACTCATGTTACTGTTCTGATGTGTGCAGGCCGAGGAGGAGGCCCGCCAGCTGCAAAAGAAGATCCAGGCGATCGAGAACGACCTTGACCAGACCCAGGAGTCGCTCATGACCGTCAACGGCAAGCTGGAGGAGAAGGAGAAGGCCCTGCAGAACGTAAGTACACATTGAATTATTCTTTTCAAGGATGGCGAGGTTGTAACTAAGTATTGTTTTGTTTGGTCTGAAAAAGTCTGTCAAGGTGACAGATTTAAGACAATTGTTAATTACTTTAATTAGCAGGATTTTAACAAACGTATGTCGGTCGTCAATAAAATAAAGAAGTTAGGTACTTTCAAAACCTTTATGGTCAAAATACAATGTTATGCAGTTAACTTACGTAAATAAATCAAATCTGAGTTGAATACAAATATTAGGGTCCTTCTTCTTCATTTTTTAAAATCTGCTAAGGATGTTGCGCTCCTTTCGTAAAAGAGGCATCGAGTCCTAAGACCGTCTTACTTATACATACAAGATCTCTTAACATTGTTCCGGTATATTTTAGCAACTGTAAATGTTTTTCAGCATTTTGGATCATAGTTGACAAAATAAATGTTTCCAGACATTGTTCAATGTTCGAAGTAAACCGCGTCAAAGGTGGGACTAAATTTTAAAATAAAAATCTTGTAATTGTGGTCAGCAACCGAACCACCTGGTGAAATATCCTAGTAACATTCAGAGACCGTACATTAATATCGCAACGTCTTTGGACCGACCTAAGATGTGTTCAGGGTCTTCGGTCACCATTTTTTCCTTTCATTCTCCTATTATAATTTGATTCAACAGTTCTCAAATTATATAAGAACAAAAAAGAATAAGAAAACTTTATTGGCTGATACAGAAACACAAACAGAACATTACATATGGATACTTATTCCAACCAACCAAATGGCCGCCACTCAGCTATGTGTCACGATAAGATCCAGGATAATATCGTGACGCTGATTTTCAAATTATATCTTCATTAGGAATGTTTGTACAGTACACATACTTTAGTAGGTAGTGATAATGAAACACGAATTGAACAGGAAATTCAGGATCACAACCAAAAGAAAGAGTTAAAATCTTCATTTTGGTTTCTTAGCTCTTGCCATGTAAAATTTTAGTTAATCCAGAAAATTATGCTGATAGGTACAAATTTTTGCATTACTTTATCCAGTGACCGACTTCGCCAGTAATCTGAGCGTATTAAAAGGTATCTAAACGGCGAAGACGACGTACCGGTTTGAAGCAGACAGTTATTATTGTGCGACCATTATTGGTTTCAATTTATGTATGTAGCTACTATGTACGGCAAAAAATGTATAAAAAATGATACAAGATTTTTCCTGACTATACTTTTTGTTGACCGTACTTGTATTGTCCCCGCCCCATTCGACACATGTATACCAAATTTTAATTCAACCAACAGAAGTACGAGATAAAAAAAAAATTACATGATTCTATATTTCTAAGCTATAGGTACGAGTAAGTAGGTACCTCTACTTACTGAAAACTAGAACAAAATGGAAATATGAATCTGAAAAATCTGAGTAAAGCTAAGGTCGGGAATCGAACCCGGATCCTGCAACAATCCGTGAAGCGTGCCTTAACTAAACCCTACACCTATTATAGCAGGATCAGCAGGGCAGGTTACAGATTTGATTACAGATACGGACACCGGCGGTGAAATTAAATAAAATCTTATGAGTATACAAAACAAATGTATCGATTACGTTTTTTTATAGACGCTTGGTGTACTTTGATACTATGCTATTGATATATCTACAAATTTTAATTAGGATTGGATAATACGTTGAACGCATCGACTCGCTTATCAGAGTAAAATGTTGTGCTTCAGCAAGTCGATATGAAGCAATGTTAGTTCAGTTGGAACTTGACATTCTTCATTCACTCATACCATGTATTCTGTTGAGCTATCAAGGTTGAAGACATATTTGTTTATTTTAAAAAAGTTTTTATAAGCATAAATAAATTGATCGCTCTTAAAACAATAGCATGTGAATGTCATGTCTAAAATTATACTTTAAAAATATCGCATCTATTTCGATCGATGACAATGCCGGTGTTATTCTGGAAGACGGAAACATGTGTTCGGGCCCGTCGTCGTTTACATGCCGGTCGGTGCATAGCGCAGGTTAATCGCCGCGCTCCATGGGGCTAGATCGGCGCACGCGGTTATTTTCAGCGTGACACCTAATACGGCCCGATGCCCGCGGTGTTTCGGTAAAAATAGACGCTCACTCAACTAAACGACGTGCCTTAATGTATGAGATTTATGTATTTATAATTTAGGAGACTCTCATCGATTTGATTGAGTTATTTAACTCGTAAAGATACACGAAATTTGAAATCACAACATCCAGAACTATAAATAGACAGCACACATGTGCGTAATCACGGAAAGTTTCAACAAGCTCCAGAAGTTTCACACGTTGCCGCGCAATCGTAAACAAAAAGTTTCTGCTCGGTCGGTAAAGCAGATTGTAAAGTCAAACAAAAGATGGCAGCAGAGTGGCGACGGCAGCGCCGCACGCGGCGAGACAACGCAGACGCCAGTCAACATGGCGGCCGCCTGAGCCACCGCGGCCGGAGCGCGCCGAGAGCAGAAATGTCCGCGTCCGCGCCCCACGCCCACGGGCGCACCCCCGTGCGGCGCAGGGGGCACCAACACCACCCGCGGCTCCGCGGGGATCGCGCACCCGCTGCCACGGTGCCCGCAAACACCGATCCGTCCACACAAGTGACCTTAGACAGCCAAACAGACGATGTTGTGCCTTGTGTCAATAGTGTTAGTGAATCTCAACAAGTGACAAGGACGAGCGGTGACGATACACTTTCGAATCGGAACGTAATAGAAGATTTTTCGAATGTTGACGACGATGACGACGATTTCGATAAATTATTAACGGGCGCTGGTTCGCCCGATAGCTCAGACGATGATTTCTCGAATAAAGAAGAGAGGTCCGCGGGAGACGGCGCAGAGGGGCCCGGGCCCGTGCTGGAGGCGCCTGACGAGGACCCAGAGACTGCGGAGCTGGCGCGGCTGCGCTGCACCAGCGTGTGCACAGAGGTGCTGGCGGAGCGCGAAAGCAGACGGCGGCGGCGCTGCGCCGACTACCCAGGCCTGGCCTTCGGCAGCTCCATCTTCTCTTCCGACACGATGATGAAGTTCTCCATCATCAAGAATGAATTGCAGAATATCAAGAACACCGCTTTGAAAAGGGTAACGTCCTATATTATTTGAGTTGTGGCCCATGCGTTAGGCGTGGGCCAACTGCGCCAGAACTATTTTTACTCGCGATCTGGCGGAATGTTGACGCTGGTCCGCGGCGGACATCGCTCGCGCGCGATCAGCTGAGCCGCTGACATTTCATTTGACATGTTTACACCGAGAATTGCACTGGCCCTCGCCAGATGTCGTTATAATCGCCCTAACCACGTGGCCCGACGCTCTCGAACGCTCTTATTTATTTCATCTTCATTGTCCGGAATGCAACTTACACAAACCTTTTTTAATTTTCTTTTCTAATCATTATTTAAACCGTACGTTTTATCAAATTTCAAAAGAGGCTGCATTATCTTTT
The DNA here is from genome assembly GCA_949127965.1 of Pandemis corylana. Lineage (NCBI taxonomy): Eukaryota > Metazoa > Arthropoda > Insecta > Lepidoptera > Tortricidae > Pandemis > Pandemis corylana. Next base: position 4,300,547 of record OX421866.1, on the reverse strand, counting down.
CATCGTACATTTTTATTTTATCGTACGTGCTAATCAGATGAAAACCAGACTGATAAGAGTGTTCTACTAAGATAGATCCCTTTATCACTACATTACCCATCTAAATCTAGCTAGAGCATCCTTGTAATAAATACTATTTCATTTACAAGAATAAAAAAAAGTAGGTATATTGTGGACTTATGAACTTCCATTCTGCATCTAAAGACAATACAGTTAAAACTTTCTAAATTATACCAACCATTACTACATACTCGGTGAACTATGTAACAAATACCACTTCCATACTGGCTGTTGAGGAAACAAAATTATACAATCCAAAGTAAACTTGGTCATTATGTTTTCAATAAACCTGATTATTTGTAGGTGGATTTATGTAAGTACCTACACTGCGTTTATGTGCGGTCTGTATCAGATCAGAATTAGTAGAAAATCTATAGGTACACATTTGTGCAAATCAGGTAGGTAGGATGTTGCATAAATTGTGTTGCAATTTTAACACTGCAGCATGATGTATTGATTGTACATAGGTAGGTAGGTATCTTGCCACTGAAAGTAAACATGAAACATTTTGTTTTTTTCTTTTTAATTTGTGGGTTACTTTATTTGTCGAACTTTTTTATTTTTGGTTGGATAAATACTGAATTCATAAATTTTATTTTGAATCAATTACCTACTGTCACATCATGTGACTCACATGGTCATATCAATCACTAGCACTAGCCGTTACTCCCGACTTAGTCCAAGCACAATTAAATATAGTTAGCCAATGTTACTCAGAAATAAAATAATATAACATTCACGGTAAAATAATTTCCAAAATCTGCCCAAAACTTTTTGAGTGATAAGATAAGATAAGGTTTATTGCCACTAAAAATAAAAGAAATACAGACTTAAAGAGTTACTATAACATTATTTGTTAACAAAAAAAAAACTTTTATTCAATGGCAAAAGGAGTAGACTCAGCTTATACTGCGCTTACGCAGAAGCTGCCAGTGCTGGTTTTCAGCCTGCCACTGTGGCTCATGCTGGGGTGCCGAGTATAGCGGGATAGTTGGCATGCAAGAAGAAAACAAAACCCTCCTTTTGTGTTTTCTCTTCAATATCTTCCAAGAAATACCATGGCATGAAATAGTTATAGATAGACATAGCTTGATAACAAAATTAAATACATGAAATGTCACAATGGAGCCATTGATGGGATCATATCCCGCAGGACCAATTAATTGGATAATAATGATAACATTCTGTTATCAACAAGATGTTCTCTCTGCATGGTATTGTTTCTTATTCAATGACACCATTTATCAATATATGAATTAATATCATTCTGTTTGTTACCTTAGGCTCTGTCTACCCCGTAAGGGATAAAGACGTGATGTATGTATGTATTTCAATCTGTTAATTGAAGATAGAAATATGTAGAACCTATTTTGTATTGGTTTGGTCTGTACAAAAATTGAGAACATTTCTTTTCCCTGGTACCTACGTGCCTATATGCCTACAATGTTAACCATAATTTATTAAAAAGCAGCTGTAGCCCGCGACTTCGCCTGCACAGAATTAAATACTTATGGCATACTAGCGATTGCCCGCGACTGTCTGCGTAGAATTCGCTTATTGCTATTCCGCGGGCACTAGCACTATGCGTTTTTCGGGATAAAAACTATCCTATGTCCTTCCCTGGGTCAGAAAATGTCTCTGTACCAAATTTCATTAAAATCGGTTCAATGGTTTAGACGTGAAGACGTAACAGACAGACAGAGTTACTTTCGCATTTATAATATTAGTAGGAATATTAGTAGGAATAGGAATGAATATTGCTGGACTAGTACACCTACTTGCGTTTATAAAGGTTTAAACTTTGCTTTGAGTGTAAACTAGTAAAATATAAAAATACTAATGTGAATGGCAAAGTAATATTTCGTAATGATGCACAACAGATGTCATTTTGCATTGAACTCCTTTGGAGCAACTTAGGTCTATATTTGGATGGGCTAGAGCCAAACATGATATTATATTATGATGATTAACCATAGGTACATCTTTTATAATATACATCAATAATATTCTTTTGTTAATATATATACCTATCTTTTATATTAAATGATGTATTTGTACACTGTTTTTAACTTTTTTTTTAATTTGGTTTTTCAACTTAGAAAATATTTAAATTTAAACTACTTTTCCAAATTATGGTTCAGTACTTATGTTTGTTTTGCCATCTCATTTCTGTCTTTTAAATATTATTATGTACTTTGCCAAGAGTATGAATAGTCTGGTCAGCGCATGCACAGTGCAATTGAAATTTTGGTCGAGGTCAAATACAATTAACACATCCTTTACAGACTTGCTACACTCAGACATGTATGCAGACTCCTACTGTAGTATGACGGCTTGTATGAATAGAGGATAATTTATAGGACCCAAGTTTACTATTTGAAACAGCTTTTGAGGATAACCGTAATAGATTTATGCTAAAGAAATATCACAAAAAATTCCTTTGTCGCGGCATTACTTGGCGGAATTTAAAACAGCCAAATACTTTCCAAATTACGTCATCATCGCTTACACACGAAATTCGGACATGCCGCTAACTCGCGTCGCTCTCGGTTATAATGCCTCGGTGGCGCTCGGGTAGACGGGTAGCTTCGCATAACTTATATGATTTCAAAGAGAACTACTAGATGGCGCTAGAAGTCTAATTTATGTGGGATCTAACGAGTACAATGTTTTATTTTATCAGATCACGGTTTTTTTTCATATTGTTAATGCTAACTTCACTGCATACAAGTAATTACATTAATCAGAATCATCTATGATAACCAACCTTATAATTACCACTACGATATTTTTTCCCATGATTATCATTTTAGGTTCGGCTTATAATGGCATTTTACTTCCATGGCTATCACGTACTTCCGTTTTCTTTGTTGTGTAGTCATTGGAGCGTTCCACCCATCCCATAATTTTGGTAATTCTTTCAAAAGACCGCTTGTGATGTGACCCTACAGGATGTTGTTTCCACGCAATTCCAACAGGTGGAGCTGGCCGTTGCCGTCGGTCGTACGGTCGATTGTTTAGTGACGTGACGTTTACTGTGCCTATTTTGTTGCTGTCAAAGTCAATTCATGTTTCGTAAAGAATGTGCGGTCGCATTAAATACTAATTTGATTCGCATTAATAGTTCGTCGTCGTTATTTCTGACTATCAGTTATCGCTTAATGCAGAAAAGTGCACGTCATTAGCTATATTGCGATAAAGTCGAGCGTCTAGGTTGGTGGCGGCCATTTTACTCGCCGGTGTGTTCATTCGTGCCGAGCCCATCTCCCCGATACGGAGCAGCACCGAGCCGAGCGGCCCAGTCAGTTGGCATTTTCGCGAGTTGAGCGGAGGTGTCTCTAGTTTTTAGCTTTTAGGCGTGTAATCTAAACAGAAAGTGCATAAAAATGACGACAAACATGCAACAAGGAACGATTCTGGACGTTTTGAAGAAGAAAATGCGCCAGACAAAAGAGGAAATGGAGAAATACAAGGATGAGTGCGAGGAGTATCACAAACGGTTACAAGTGGAAATAATGCGGAGAGAAGAAGTAAGAAATGTGCTACGTAAACGTGCTTAGTGTACTTATTGTGTATTCCAGTTAAACTGTGTAAATATTTGTGTTAAAACCGTCGTATCGGGAAATATGGAAGTTATCACTGGTTCGGTTACTATCTACCTATAGTGAGTAATGTCCGGCCATACTTAGGTGTGCAGGCGACGTACGCATGTTTCTGTCCCTTTCCTTTATATCCCGCGAAAAAGAGAAGGCAAAGAATAACTTTTCTTCTTAAAATTAGTGATGTTCGATAAATTATAAATATCGACATGACCGATTGTGCTGATTTGACATCTATCTTTAGATGGTGTGAAGGCTGCCGTGAAATTAACCTTACATAATTGCTCGTAGAAATTGTTCGGTGGTTTTTATGTTACACGTAACAGGTTTGGTTGCGTTGGAGGTCGCATAGGTACCGGTCTTTTGTAGCACATGTAGAGCGAGTCGACGGTACGCAAGCCGGCACCCTTTATGCATTCCTGTTGTTCGGACGTCCTCGGAGGGCCGCTGGCGCCAGAAAGGCGTGTCCGACCTCTTAGTCGTTATCGGCGTATGACGTAACGCGCGGCAGCGATGCTCATTGCTCAGCCAACACCTATGAACGGCGAAATAATTATCTCCCTAAACTATAAACTCGCACTGACTTTAACCATTACTTCATGTTTTTAATTCCCTTCGTATGAGCGCATGCCTTATCAGCTTACGTACGATCAAACGTGCGATAAGACATCCTCAACGATGTAGCAATAAAGGTATCATTGTATGTAAGTACATTTACCTAAACAACGCTTCTATTGGTGAAATTGTAAGGATGAGTCAAATCCAAATTAAGACGTTTGTAATGACCGTTAACCGTAGGCGTAAACTGACATTGATGTTAGAATTGGAGTTGTATAAACACTTCAGAATTGTATATAGCTGACAAAACTCTGTCATGTCTCTAATTATTCGTTTTCAAAAAGCAAATTGTAATGATCCAAAACTTGCTAGCTACCTGTTGCATGTTTGACGCATCATGATCAGGATTTTGCTCATAAACCCGATAGTTCGGTATTCATAGATTATAATGATGCCTCTTGACTAATTTGGACTTAGTAATGGCTTATTAATTACCCCTAGTATCTTTAGTAGCATGACTTACGTTACGATGGACTTCTTAATCCATAGTAAACCTGTAATTTATGTTTTCGTCCGAAATAATCACGCAAGTTAATACGTAGGTACTTTAATTTAACATGTCGTGAAAGGTTTCAATATTATGTTTCACAATCATGCACAATTTACTAGGGAGTACCGGCCCTTCGCGTGACCGTCCGCCGCCTATTGTATTACAATCCATTGGGCTTGCCATTGTGCTTATATCAATACGCATGGACCCTTTTACCGATACAATTAAAATTAAACAATGCATCAAAAATCAGAAACACTCGCGCGGAACTAACCATCGAAGGGAGCAGGTTCATTCAAACAATTCGACCATTAGTATGCGGTGAAAAAAGTTCATAGACCCCACCTGAGGCTGTTTGAGTAATGTCTATAAAATAGCCTTAAGCATCAATTAGGAGCATGTTCGGGTTCAAGGTGACGAGACAGTATAACGTCACAAGGCTATAAACACCTCATGTGAGCTTGCGTGTAGCTTAAATGTTTTTTACTTTAAATGAGAGTCCGATCAGGTTTTTATCGGATCGTTCTACGTACTGACTCGGATAATTGGTCGAAAGAAAGCATTCATGATAGCGAGGTAACGTGTGATATTAATAGCAGCGCCGAACGGTGACGACACAGGATAAAAGGAGGAGAAACTGGGACTCGTTAGCGCTTCCTCGCGGGCAAGGCCGCGTGATGTCATGAGTATATTGGTGCACATGTGAAGTGTTTATTCTAATCGAGGATAACGATTTCAAACTACAACGGCATTTAACCTTAGTTTTTCGTTAGCATTGTTTTTGAACTTGACATTTACCTATTTGTCGGTAACGGTTATGGTTGTTTTGTTACAAATCAGGGGTCATGTTCTGATTCTGATTTCCTATAATATTTTGACATTTTTTTCTAACGATCCTGCATGTTGAGGGTAGTGCTATAATTTATTTTATTCGGTTTTAGAAATATCCAGCGTTGAAATTACCTAAAACTCAACCATTAATTGTTTGATTGAACGAATGTACCTAGTTGGTTTGGACTTGCGAAATTGTAACTTATAGCTTCTAAAACGGGCCACTGGAAATTATCGTCCATGCTCTATTTTGGTGGAAAAATCACTTCGAAGAGTCGCGATTCATAAACTCCAGACAAGTCTGCGGTCGGACTAAAACATTCCTATTCCTAATTCGTCTGTCGGCAGTATTACGTCCATCAGTATGCCACCGTCGCGTCGTGAATTCGTAACACGTGTATTGTGTCGACGTTTAACAATGCTACTTTGGCAAGGCGGACGTGATACAAGAACCTGTGAACGCTCACGCTCTCATGGTTTACCACTTACCACTAAACTCATTAGCACACATGCTTTTTTTACTATATTCTCGCTACGATGCATTTAATAATGATAGTGTAAGATAAACATTGCTCGTGTTTACGCGTTTGGTGTTTATCGACATCGGTAATTGTCGGTGCCGCATCACTAGCAGCTTTAATTTACATGTAATTAGTGCAATTAATGTTATCCACCATTACATATTCTGGTTTTAGATTAATAGGTAAATGTTTTAAAGTCTGGAATAGGTAATTAATTATTCCTAATTAACCTTACAGTTTTGGTAAAAATAAGCAATTAATGTTTTCGTAGTTAATATTGTAATAAAATGAGTGCTGTCTCAGTTATTTAATCAAAAATCAGCTTAGTCAATGAGCTCAAGTGCTCTTAAAGGCCACGTTATAAATGTCAATTATGTCCTCGTAATTTATTATACCTACTACTTTGTTTATTTCGAAAGTGGAATCTTCAATGGCCCAAATACGAAACTGTTAATGAAGCAGAAATTTCATTCTTTACCTACGTAATCGGCTTTCAGGCAAAATGTTAACTATGTGCCGTTTGCTAAATAATTTTTAGGCAAAGGCGGGATTGCAGCGGAAATTCTTAGAAAATACGTGGCTATGTATAGACTCCCTATACCGTATGGCGGCAATGGCTTTTTAAGAGATATTTTTACTTTCCTTGATCATTTTGCAAAGGAAAATGTACTTACAAGAACAAATTACACACGAATACATTGTATTTGTTTTGTTTTTTTAGCCTTTCAAGGACGTCTAAATAGTGACATAGGGAGGAACTAGGGCTACCCTCTAAAAAATATTATAAAAGTGATGACATTCCATATCTCTGCTCTAGATCTGCCAAAATATTTAGTCGCTTATTGAATTTTTTAAAGTATTCGTCGTATGCGAATCTTACCAGTTTTTTATCACCGGTTTAAAATTTATATCGTGTAGTATACCTAGTATAGAATTACTGTAATATAGCGCCTGCACTAGAATATGATAATGTTCACTGATACACAACACAGCATGAATGAACCGACTGACATCAATTCAGTTATAATGTAACGTAATTTTCATAACGATTGTTTACAGTTCACAGCAATAAACAATCTAGTGAAAATCATTAGTCACAGCTAGCGTAATCGCTGGTTTAAAGGTTAGACCAATGATTTACCATCATACATAATCATTACCTTACTTTGCTTATTCTTCTCTTTTGTCCTACAATACAACTTTATTGGTTGGTTAGTCTTTGCATTTCAGAAGGAACATAAAAGAGGTCATTATGCATTGTTTTATTTAAAAACGTAGCCCATGTTAATCTAGCGTCCCTTTTCAGGCTGAGTCCGAGGTGGCCGCCCTGAACCGACGCATCCAACTGCTGGAAGAAGACCTGGAAAGGTCTGAGGAGCGTCTCGCCACTGCCACCGCCAAGCTCGCGGAGGCCAGCCAGGCCGCTGATGAGTCCGAACGGTGAGTCACACCTCCAGCGTGACTTTTGAAAATATATAGTCATCAGATGGACCCCTTAGGCGGTGGCGGAAATTAAATCTTTGTATAAGTTAGATTTAATTCCGTGACCAAAGCTAGGCACACTGGTAGATATAGTGACCTAAAGATCAACTAGACAACCGTAAACTAACCGTAAATGGCATGCTTAGCGACAAACGCTACTTTGAGGAATGACAATGGTCTAATAAATTAATTGTGGGAGGTTGTGCAATATATGTAACTAAGAGAAGCGTAATCTTGCCCCCAAGCTTGCCACTTTCGGTGATAATTTAGACGGAATAAAAGTTTTCACCGTTATTTGTAGGAATTTAGAAAACAACTTCTAAACCGATATTATTAAAACCAGCTAAGAATACGATTTTTTGTTAAGCTATGGTTCAGTCTGTGCCACTGGAGTTTCTAGTCTGACATAGTTTTTATTTTATTTTGTTTTGTTACTTAGCCGTACTGGCCTAGATCAAATTTTAATTTTTTTGAAAACAGACATAGTTTATCCGAACAATAGCGTGCATTTAGCATTGTTTTGTCACTGGCAGTGTCAGTTTAAGAACGACTCTTGAATCAATATTTATGTATGTGAGTGTTGTTTAGTATCATTTAATTCCAAGAAAAAGTGACAGTGACTTAACATCTGCGTGATGCACGTACAAACTGCTAGATGTGTTTTCTACATACAATTTGTCATATTACGAACGAACCCATTTATGAATCAAAGCAGCCATACATTAAGGTTTTAATACGCCGTCGTATAAACCTTATTGTATGGCTTCCAACTTCAACTCTAACTGGATTAGTGTCTACTAAGATTTTTGATTTTCGTGTGCATGAGTGCTTTCGTTTTTATTTTCGCCCATAACCACCGTATTTCTAGACCTTTTAAAAAATAAATAGGTAGTGTTAAAAGCCACTTATCGATATCGATGTTTGTAACACGCATGTGTTTGGCCCCGCACTAACCAGAATACGCAAGGCCCTGGAGAACAGAACGAACATGGAGGACGACCGCGTGGCCATTTTGGAAGCGCAGCTCGCTCAGGCCAAGCTCATCGCTGAGGAGTCCGACAAGAAATACGAAGAGGTGACCGCTGCATCCACGTCATTCACATTTAATAATTACACTTTCCGCAACCGAAAATCCAAATGTACTACAACATGTCGCGTTCTCGGTTGCGAAAGTGCTAAATGACCTAATAATCCTTAGATTCGATTGTTCTATACCTTACGCGAAATAAATGCTTCGTGGTAACTGCCATAACCTGAATTAAGATGGTCAGAGTTTATAAACTCTAATTGCAGTGTTATCTTTTGTTTTCTTAGGACGCATTTTGTTGACCTGCCAATTCTAAGGATGTTTAGGTCAATGCTTCGAGCTCTACAAATGCAATTTGATTAGGTATCCTATGTTCGTATTGTGCGACTTACTACTATCTAGATAGAGGTGTTTTTTTTTCTTTTCTGTATTTGGTAACTAATCAAATTGTGTGTGCAGTGCCTGTTTGTTCCTATGTATACCAAATACTAGACACTATGGGATGTGTTTAATCAACAATGTCTTTACAATGTACCGTAAACAAACGTAAACGTTGTTTGTTTGTCACCCTTCACGAATTATAGTGTTTCAGTATTTAGTGTGCATGGAAATTTTGTGTTTTTTAAATTACACGACGGTTTAAAGCCTAAGAAAACCTACATGGTTTAAATTACTCAGTAATTGTCAAGGATTTTCTCAGAATAGACTCAGCTAGCTGTGTGTTTTCGGCTGATTAGTTTTCAATGGCTAGTAATCCGTGTAACTTCTATAACACAAACTTACTGTGACGATATTGGTAACAGTGTCCCATATTATGTAGCTGCAAATGTACTTAATTGGTCAAAAATACACAATTCTACCAGCAGACATAAGGTCAATGTTACCTGTATTTTCCAAGTTCGGTTCAAAAACTTAAATCCATATAGCGCTTTGCTTATAAAGTCAAAGATGAATATGGTAAACAGAATGTGAAACTGGATTTTTAAGTTTTTGAATGTCAAATAAAGTTTTTTATGTTGCATAACAAACCGTATTTGGTTACGTGCAGCATTCGAAATTTAGTTATATCTTTATCTTGATAGTTGGATATAATCATTCGTTACTAAATAAGGATTAATAATGAGCATTAATGGAGTATACTTGCCGAGTATTTTTTTTCTAGAATCTTCTTTTATGACGGTTTAAAAATGTTCGTCGTATTAATGCTCGTTATGAAGTATTTCTTCCACAGCGGTATCCAGTCGTACGAGTCGCTTTTTGTGTTTCTTACGTGTTACTTGCATGTCTAACTCTGGGTCGCCCTTGATAGGCAAACGTTAGGAATTCATCTCATCACGACTTGTCCATCTCACCACTTTCTCAAGCAGTATTCGGCTATGGCTGTTGTAAAAAAATAGAATTACCGTAATGTCCGTGACAGTGGCGGCTCTAGCCTGTTAAGCGTTGGGATTAATGCTATTTGGGTGTCCCAAACACGCAAACTCCGAAGGTGCCAACCCTTAGTAGAGCCGCCCCTGTCCAGTGAATGTTTAGGTTTACGTACATGGTGACTTAAGTGTGTTGTTGGGTGCAGCGCCCGCAAGGTTCTGGAGAACAGGTCCTTGGCCGATGAAGAGCGTATGGATGCCCTCGAAAACCAGCTGAAGGAGGCCCGTTTCCTCGCTGAGGAGGCCGACAAGAAATACGATGAGGTCTTTATAGCGTCGGTGTCGTTTGGTTTGGCTTTCGCTTGAAATGCAGCACGTGATTTTTAAAGTCACGGCAGATGTGCGGCATTTTAAGCATTTGATTACCCTCAAAATATAGAAGATAGCCTCTCCCTTTCTCCCGTGTTGATGTTTCTAAACATGACTGACTCTGTTGATTAACTAATTGAGATAAAAGTTTTGTTTGTCAAGTTACTAACACATAATACAACCTCGTAACAAACGCAACAAAAGTTGCATTCCCTATTTGGCGTGTGCCTAACTCACATAGAACGGTGAAGCATGATAAAACTTTGCAAACCACCATTATTTTATACCGCCACGTCATTTTATCGGAATGAGATTAGATACCCATCTCAGACTGCGTTTCCGCTGAAACGTGGTGTTATTCGAGACATATGCGGTTGCCAGATGGTTTCTTTACTTACAACATGTCCTAATTTCCCTGACACGGTGAAGGCCCGTAAAGCCAGCGGCCCTAGATGGAGTCGTATCGTGTCTGAACTCCGCTCGATGGCCTTTTAAGGCAGGACAGGTCTCCGTAGTCGCATATGTTGTTACATAAGCTTTACATCCATTTACGAACCTCAAGACCAAACGATATGATTGTAAAAATTTAATTACTTGCGTGAGATTTTTTACCTGTTGTTGATTTGTGGGTTTTTGTGTCTAGGTGGCTCGTAAGCTGGCCATGGTTGAGGCTGACTTGGAGCGTGCGGAGGAGCGCGCTGAATCCGGCGAATCGTAGGTTTCCAACACATTCGAGGTTCACAACCGCGCTCAACTTTGTATCATCACACTCTCCTATAATACCAACTTCAAGTACTTATAGTGATCGAAGTTGTGTGACATACATCGCTGAGCCGGCTTGATCCCGAGACCTTGTTTTGCGTTTTCCGCCGTTCTGCATGGTTGTTCATTAGCATTCTTAACATCGCTGCACCGTAACCCGATTTACCTACATTGGTATTTCTAACATTGGCGATCACTGTTATTTTTTATTGCATGTCCCCTTTGTAGGTCGACGAAGCGGCGAGCAGCGAAAGGGGGTTAATTTTAGTGTTATTTTAATTTGCATCATTTACTATAGTTGGTGTTGTCGTTTCTTTTCATTTTCTGAAGTGGCAACACCTATTATTTTTAAGCTCTGCCAGGGCCATTCATGTCCCGTCGTGGGACATGAGTGACGCTGTCCCTAGATTCGAACTAAAACAAGGGTTGCCCCATCTCATGGATATTTTCTATGCAATGTTAACTATCATGTCCATGTGTCAACTAAACTTCCGTCTTCAGTGTGTGTACCGACTAGCGTGGCTGTAGGTTAGGTCGCCAGGAAATATGTGTGGTATAGGGCAATTTTCGTTTTCAGATATGCACCGCATTACACCAGAATTACTGGCCGTATGCGTGCCGCACATATGCAAGCGCACACATCACATAATGATTACGATAATGCACTAGATAGCACATAGATATTTTTTTATAATTGTTTACAAAAAGTAAATTTTAGAACTAAATGTTTTGGGACAACCCTCGTTTATATTTAACTGTGAGTTCCGGCGCCGCTCCCGACTGCCCGCTTGTGTGACCTTAAATATGTTTGTGTTTTTTTTGCTATGCTTTTTTTCTATTTTAGCAGGCAACGGCAACCGGACAAACGTTCCGGATTGCAATTTTCCGTCCTAGCTGACAAGAATGAGTCCAAAATTCTATTCTTGCTGTAAATCAACAAACCCGACACACCTTATCCTATCCATTTCACGTCCAATGCACTGAATTAAAAGTAAAACTAAGTGAAGACGCTTAGCACTGCACAGCAATGAGTCGAGAGCGGCGTCGCGTAGCGTAGCGTAGTGTGTGTTGTGTGTGCGTGTGTACTAACGCGCGGCCGGCTGTAGGTGGCGCGCAAGCTCGTTATGATGGAGCAGGATCTGGAGCGAGCCGAGGAACGCGCCGACCAAAGTGACTGGTAAGTATCAGGCTTGGCCAGAGACGTACGCTCATGCTCCGGATCCAGCTAGCTCAACTGCAGCACTCTCCTTTTTCACTTCGGAGAATTATTTTACGAGAATACGTCACTGGTCCTGAAAATTATAGAGCTGAAGTCACGCATACGAGTATTTCCCTCTACATCGTAATGGATACTAGGTATCTAATAGTAATGGATAGTAGTTTTCTGCGTGGCTTTGCCAAATGATCACAATTAAGTATAAGTTGATCTGCACGATCCAAACTTTTTAACCTAAATAGAGGAAGTGTTACTCTTTTTTATGTAAAATGGTTAAACATTTTGGTATCCCAAGAAAATACTGTTTGTGAAAATTAAATATCAGTTTTTATAAGTAATGAAATAACAATGACCACGTGAGCTTCATTTTCACACATAGATTAGCTAAAGCATGATAAAAACAGCAAAGATTAAAAAGATAAAGTTTTCCAGTCGATCGATTTCAATGCTAAGTATTTTGTTTCAATTCATAAGTAAATGGATATTTTATTCAATTAATCTTTGTAACAAAATCATTGCATGCTTCGTTGACAGTTGTTGTTCTTTACCAGGTATATTTCTACCTGCATATTTGTTTCTTAATATTTTACTTCAACTGTCAAGTTGTTTTTTATTAATCAAATATTTGATAGCACGCTTCTTTGGATTGAACATGCTTAAATAGTTTGCTCTAGATAACGAAACACAAGTATTTAGGACAGACCATTTATAAACTTTTATTGATTGACAAGCCCTTAATGTCTTTAATATGCTGTAATCAACGTCTTACGATGTAAAGCTAAAAACTTGGTTGGATACGCTCTAAATAGATATAAAAATACTATACTCGAAATACGAACTTCAGAAAAAATACTTGTTTACGTATATTTCAAAGTTTAACTTTAGTCCTGGAATTTATAAACCGAATTGAACACAGCATATACTTAAACATTTAGAAGATATAAAATTGTGTCAAGTAAGTACTGACCCATCGACATAAAAGTCTTATTGCCAAGTAGAAATTTTAATTACCGAGTCTCTTCAGTAAGCTACAACTAGTTACATATCCCAAAAATTTACAACCTTGTACAATTTATACAACCTTTGCAATGAGACGTGTTCAAGATGTTTTCTGATGTTCTTTTTTTTTAATCTTCCAGCAAAATCGTCGAGCTTGAGGAGGAACTTCGTGTTGTCGGTAACAACCTGAAGTCCCTGGAAGTCTCTGAGGAGAAGGTATGTTCTCAAATAATTCATACCAAATATTTTCAACTGAATAAAGCCCAGTTTAGACATCCAAGAGAAATCCAGCAAGTTTCCTTACATTGCCGGGCTGTGATGCAAACGAGTTAAAAGTCATGCACCCAGTGCCGCTATGTAATGCGACTCTGTTATTTCTTGTAAGTCTAAAGTAGAATATGCTAAACATGTTCACGGTAAACGAATGTTGACTACGATGCAGCAAGGCTTTTGTGTAGCTGGCAATATATTGGCAACAGAAGGTATTGCAAAGTTGCCAGTAACACAGACGGACTTTACTGTAACTTTGGTGATCAACATAGTGTTACCGGAGCATGTTGCCTTACGGAGCATTTGAACACCCGAGTAAAATCTCATTAGGTTAGTTTTCGATTGTTTTATTTGTTAACCTTTTCGCCACCGCTGACTTGATATAAAGTCAGTACGTGCACTGTAAAATGCAACTTTATTTGACAAGATAAATTTGACAGTTGCGAGACTTGCAAGTAACACTAGAGCTGTGGTAAAGGTAAAAGGTTTTCTTGCAAGTATTTATAGACCGTGAGCTCCCAGGACATCCTTCGGATTTCGGGTACGATCGGTCGATTCAAGTATCAAATCCATAAGTGTGAGCGAGACAACAAGACAGACCCGAACGTCTTTAAATACTATCGCACTGTAATGTATTTTATTGTTTAGAATAAATATAGATTCTAGCTTTGTCTAATTTTGTCATTATATTCACGTCAATTACTTAATTTTTATTATTTTTGATGGTATGTTCGACACGACAACTAATGAGACACTCGTGTGTACAAAACGCTTCTTAAAATAATAATATCTAAGGCTATATTGTCTAAACCGTGCTTGCTCGCTATGGCAATCACGATTTCTATCAAGGGTATTATAATATATCGATAAAATGGCGAATGCTATTGTGATTGCGAGCGCGTTAGACTATATGACCCATGTTTCGATTATAGTATAGGCTAGTTACAGTCCAGTTGTATGTATAGGTATGACCAGCTATGACCCATTGTCAAGGTCCTGAGAATAAAACAGTTTCCGAAGTAATTTATTGTCATTTTTTTAATCTAAAAATAATTTACTTCGGATATTGTTACCTAAATTTAATTGAAAACCATATTACGATAGATTATTATTACATGATGCACCAACCAATTTAATTCCTTTAGTTAAGGTATCTTATCTCATGCCCTATAAATAGAGGTAGTAATACAAAAGGTATGATAAAAATAAATGGTGAATGAGTATATGATTTTCATGAATGATTGTTCGTGTGATGGATTTTAGTTATAATAGTTTTCAAAGTAAATATTTACCTGAATCAATGTCTAAGTGATCAATTTAATACAGGCCAACCAACGCGAGGAGGAGTACAAAAATCAGATCAAAACCCTCACCACCCGCCTAAAGGAGGTGTGAATGCGAACGGAACGGTCTTTACGCGAGTGTTGTACGCCTGCCTAACTGCATTCTGCCTCACTGTAGTTTCCTTCTATGTCTGATTTACAAAATAAATTGTGGTAAGGCTCAATAGATACATTTAACAAGGCCTAATCATTTTTGAGATAATGCTCAACGTGTGTATAAAAAATGAAGGCTGACAAATTTATAGACTTGAAGTCAGTGCCAATTTATAAATCAGACATGGAAAGTAGTGCGTCTAAAACTTGTCGTAATTCGTTACCCTCCTTTAATTTCGAGTTGTTTTAATTTGGCTGTTTTTGTTTTCTTTCTTTAGCGACGTAATAACTTACTGTACTAAGACTTTTTCGTTTTTTTTCTCGAGTACCGCACGTTGTTGCCGCAAACGCAACACTGTGCGTTACAGCATGGAGTTTCGTTTTCGTTTTGTGTTTTTCGTTAACAACAAATAATCACAGGCAACGCAAAGGGAAGAAACGTTCGAGGGGCAGGTGAAGCTACTGAGTGCACAACTCCGAGAGGTAAACCGCGGACCACCGTAGATAGAGGCGGTTACGGTTGTAGATAGGATCATAATCATCGCCATTTCATGTTGGGGTATTAGTCAATGCTCTGAACTGCATCAAGATGTCCTTCGTACGTCGAAACCGCTGCGGCGATCCGTGATCCGTGAGCGTCGATAAGCAAAAGAGCCGCGATCCTTCGTTCGGTCTGAATAATGAGAGAACGAATAAATATTCCTCTTTTTTTCTTGAAAAGTTAACGTGTTTTTACAGCTTTACGCAGTTCAGGGTGCGTCCGTTATTAGGCTACGATTGGTGTAGGCCCGTGTAGAGCTGACGGCGGTTGGTGCTTCATCTATATTACTTGCAGGATCTATCCCTCTTACCTGTCCATAATTTTCTTATCTACTATGTATGTAATGTACATTACGCCTGTATTGTGACTGTACGCTTTATGTCTTTGTAGTCTTGTGCAAGTGTGCTCTTCAGATGTTGCGTTTCACGAATGTTATGCCATCAAAATATGTCGCAGTGTTATGTAAACGTTCTCACCGAATATCATTGTTTGCGATGGATCCGGATGATCGACAAAATTCACCAATCTTATGAATCTCTCTCAGTATTTGTGGGAAATTTCACATTAATTTAGTCCTAATCCTACTGAAACTGGGCTTTGATACATACAGATCAGACTCAAGCCTGAGATGTGGGTTAGTCTCGATTTTGGATGGTCGAAATTCGAAAATAGCCCACAGATATTGACTAAATAGAACGACTATACAGAACAATTGACGATCCATTATATGTACAAAAGCATGTATACATGCAAAGCAACATCTGCAGCGTTCACCTTGTGTAAGTTTCTGTCGTACATTTGCAACGGGCGCTGTGGCGACTCGTGAGTAATTAGAGTATGTGTCAGGCGATGGCGACCCGCGATCACGTGGAGGATAAGATCCACGGCCTCTCGCAGAAACTATCGCAAGTAAGTCGACGGTAGAGGGCTCTGGGGATGGTGTGGTTATAAACAAAAGTTATTGAAACCTGAGGGACGAATTTCATCAATTTCTAATCCGAATAAGAAGTTGTTTCTTTTCCATTCGGGAGTTTAACAATTAATTTGTTTTGTGATCAAATTAGTGTAAACTACACTTTTGGTATTTGATTTGGTTAAGTTTGAAATTGCATTCAATTCGACTTTTTTGAATTCAATTCAATGATGAAAACTTTCTTTTTGACGTTCTTAATGACTAAATAAGATACTACAGCTTCTATAAGTGTTAAAAAGGAAGCATAGTCATAATAAGTGCTTAAACACAAAGAACCAGAGCATCTCTTCACATCTTTTAGAATATTCTCATGCTCATAAAGTAGTTTATTTTACTTTTTTAGTGGGTAATGGTATATTATTTTCATAGTTTAGTGTCAGCACTCGGCACTTGTCAGCTTACGGTGAAGGTAACGCATGAGAGTTGTGGTGGCTTGTGCTATCTCTAACAATGTTTTTCACTTTTACATAATTGTTTTGTTTTTGTTTTTATTGTTTTCAACTCGAAGCTACATTAAAATTAGAGTCAAATAAAACTTAAAATCAGATTAACTTTTGCATGTTTTGATTGATGTAATGTTTTAAAAAAAGCAGTCTAATTTATCAAGGAATGTTTCTTGCACTAGTAAGAGACAGTTCTATATATAATTTATATCATGGTTTTTCTAAACGGATTGGTTCAGTCTTCTATGAAACGTAATGAAAGAGACTTAATCTCTAGTTATTAGTAAAATTGATTTAACTCGCAAACAAAATTAAATAAATATTAAAAAAATTAGACTGTTTTTCCCCTTCGTTCAGGTTTAAGCTAACATATTTTTTTATTAAAATTTCAGGCTGAGGCCCGCGCTGAGTTCGCTGAGCGTTCGGTACAGAAACTACAAAAGGAGGTCGACAGGCTTGAAGGTAAAATTTGCAATCATTATAAATCTTTAATGACATTTATAAGATCGAATTTATATACAGATGAATTTTGACGAACCATGAAGCATTTTTGAAATACCTATCTGATTGAAATGCCAACCTCACAACTCTGTAATTTTTTGTAGTCTCTATATAAGAGGCTGGCCCGAAAGGAACTAGAAGAAGTTCGATTTAAATGTTTCGTCAAAGTTTCCCGTGTTAGGTTTATTAAGTAGGTAAAAGAAAAAACAATGAAAATAATAATTATTTATATAATTGCTAGTTTTCAAGGTTCTCCAGATATATTACATCCTACAGCAGTACGGTTAAGTCTTATTTGAAATATCTCTGAAGTCAAGTTATAACATGTTTGAGCTAGAGCTTTGAACATTAAATGCACAGCCACCATTAGAACTGGCTTCTTGACTTTCTAAAGCTGTATCATAGATGTGAAAGCTTATTTACTATCATTGCGCTATTTACTAGCTTATTCTTTATTTCATAGTAACAGTTTTTAGTTTTTATTTCGATTAAAACATGTATCGGTTACACAATTGTTGCTGGCATTAAATCGTTCAGTCCCTTGTCTTCTTCTCTATTGCTAATACCTGTTGAGACAATCGACTGACTGTTTTAGCTGTAAGATCGATATGTGCTAAACACGGTTGTGTATTCGATTTTAATTAGTAGAATTAGAGCCCATTTGCAATCGACTTTCGTAACTGGCTTTTTTCCGAGCACAAATTACATAAAGTTTCAAGTCGTTTTAATTTTGGGCTTTGATTTCAATGTATTTACTCTGTTTGAAGCATGTCTTTGTGTTAGACAGCTCGATCCTTTTAAGTGTTGATCGTGACTGCATGTTTTTTGATTTCTGTTGTTTTTCCTTTGATTTCAAATGCTAACTGACGGTTGACATTCGAAAGTTAAATCACACCTACACTACGTGTATGCATCTCGAAATTTGTTACCAATATGCAACGTCAGCTAGTGTTTGGAAGTATGTGTTGTTTTGCGTGCGACTGACCGTGGCCGCGTCAACCTTGCAGACGACCTGGTTGCCGAGCGCGAAAAGAGCAAACTCCTGCAGGAGGAAATGGAGGCCACGCTCCACGACATCCAGAACATGTGAACACCTCGCCCCGCGCCCGCCCGCTCAACGACTATCGATATCCTAACACCTCACTAGCGCGCTTTCCCTAAACTAGCAACTGTCAAAATTCTGCGCGGCCATCTTGTGGATTAATCAAACTTGAAAACGATAACGCGCTGGTTTTGTTCTGTCGATGTGCTTTTGTTTAGAACTCGTATATTTTTTATTCTTTTGACACGGTATCGATGCCTGTTGAGGCGGGCGGGCGCCTAGATGTTACTAGCTTAGAGTAATTGCCAACAACTGCTTATTTGTAACGTCGAGATCGAGTGTTCGCTACGACACCACTGCCATGTGCAATTTTTTTTATTTGATACACAATTTTACTAATATTTTTCTGTTGAGAAGTGTACTCGTAAAATCCTCATTCGTTTTAGTCATTATTTATCGAGAGCGAGTGTCTAAGCCGATGTATTCGGCCGTTGTATGCAGCTGATAATAACCGCTTTCTTATGGCACTCTAGTAATAAGGGAAAATGTTGACATTCCAAAATGGGGGACCAAAATGTTTAGATACTTCAGCATATACATAGTCCAAATTCATTCCAATCCAATGTAGCGTAGAACAAAGTAGAGAGCAATATAGTAACCAGTTTCCGGGACCGTAATTCTGATAGTGCATTTCACAAATGGATCGCGCAACACAAAGCGGCTCTGTTTGCAATTCCATGAATTCTTATTTACTTAATATTAGAGAAGAGATTAGATGTTTTATTTAATGAGTGATGGTAACATATTGATATTTATAAATAAGAATATACTTGCTATGAAGTATTTGATATTCTATTTTGTTTTGAGTATGATTTTTCTTGTGTCATAATTTGAGTTTGTTGCTATTTATTTAAATTAATCGATGAATAAACGACAATTAGTCGCGATGAGTTAGTTAGCAGGCGCGCGTCCAGTACCGCCAGCCATACATACATACAAACTGTAATACATACAAAAACGTTCGATAAATCGAGGGGAATCCGTCTTTTTTTAATGTTATCGATTAATGAAATGGTAGATAAGTTCGTGAGAAATAAATTAATGAATTTAAGAGTATTCTAACACAGTGTTTATAAATATATATTATCATTATTTTTAACTCGGTGTTGTGTTTTTTTGATAACTAATCCGTGTGCTCCTTCTAACACTCCCGTTCACTAATCACCATCGATTCTATCAGCTATAAAAATCAGACAAATCATTCTCATTGTACAATCGCTCATCAACAATTCGGAAGAACCGGAATGAAACAAATTAGAAGCATCGCCATCGAATGTAGTCGTCATCGGTCGAAGCACGGGGCATGGCGAGACCCTCGTCCCTTGTAGCGAGCATGGAGCCTCCCTCGTCCGTCGCATGCCGCGAGCCGCCGCGGTACTGACGCCCGCGCCTGCCGCAGATGATCTCATCAACGAGAGCGAGAGGTTCAACGACATCGGCGACGACATCGACGACTCCTTCGTCGAGCTCATCCCGGGGGTCGACCCCAACGAGCGCCAGCTGGCGATCGTGCGCAAGGAGCGCGAGCGCATCGCCGAGATCGCGCGCCTCGAGGCCGAGAAGGTCGCCGAGGCCGCGCGCATCGAGGCCGAGAAAGTCGCCGAGGCCGAGCGGGTCGTCGCCGAGGCCGCGCGGCTCGAGGCCGAGAAGATCGCCGAGGCGGAACGCGTCGAGGCCGAACGGCTCGCCGAGATCGAACGCATCGAGTACGAGAAGGCGCATCCCCCGCCGCCGCCCGCGCCCGTCGAGGCCGCTCCTCCCGCCGACGGAGCCGCTCCCGCCGCCCCGCCCGCCGAGGGAGCCCCGGCCGACGGAGCCGCGCCTCCGGCCGAGGGCGCGCCCGCAGCCCCACCCGCTGACGGAGCGGCTCCGGTCGCCCCGCCCGCCGAAGGCGCCCCGGCTGCACCAGCGGAGGGCGCTCCCGCTGCGGCCCCGCCTGCTGAAGGAGCTCCCGCTGTGGCTCCGGCCGCCGAAGGAGCTCCTGCAGCGGCTCCGCCGGCGGACGGCGCCGCGGCGCCGGTTGCCGCTCCGGCTGCGCCCGCCGAGGCCGCGCCGGCTGCGGCAGCGCCCGCAGCTCCCGCGGAGGCTGCGCCGGCCGCCGCCCCCGCCGCTCCCCCCGCGGAGGCTCCACCGGCCGAAGCGGCTCCACCCTCCTAGAGAGATCGACCCCCGCCTTCTTTAAACATCTATATTTCATGGTTTATCACGTGCTCCGTATCGATGACCAAGATATACCTGATCGAACTCGGTGCGACGAATCTAATGTAACAGAGTTATTATTTTTTATCTTCTAAATAAATGAAAAAATTCAAAATATAGCTGATGGAATAGTGTTTCGATCGTAGAAGAGAGTAGTGTCGTTGGGCGTATCGAATAACGAAAGGAATGCATGCGTGTGAGCGACTAGGCTAACCGAGGACGCGTACGAGTGGGCTCACGGCGCCGGTTTCCGCAGACGATCTGATCGCGAGCAAGGAGATGTTCCACGAGATCGGAGGGGAGTTGGACTGCGCGTTCAACGACCTCGGGCTCCCGACGGCGCTGCCCCACGTGGTGTCGGGCCCGCTGCACGCCGTCCCGCAGCCTTGCGACCGCTGCACATGCTGCCACTAAACCACCCACCGTCGCCCATTCGCTTCTCATGTGCATTTAAAGCCAGTAAATCTTTAGCCTGTCAATCTCATCCTTATTTTCCGAAAACGCTTTAAATTCTAAAACTGCATGACCGACCGGCTCCTAATCCCCTTGCTCAACGAGCGAGTAGCTCGAGGTAACCACGACGTGGCGCATGGCTTCGGAATAATCAGGATCACACGTAAGCATTACAATTATTAATTATAATACCTACTTCATACGCTGAGACTAATCGTTGCAACACTTGACTTGGGAGTTAAAAACTGAGTGCGCCTTCTAGAAGAGAGATCATCTTTAAATTTTAGGAAACGTGTTGCTCAGAGGAAAATTACAGTAGAAACTGAGTTTAAATTCACTCATTTCGGATTATGAAATACTTGTATGTTTGGGAGTACTTTTATAATACTAATTAATTGTGCAGACGAACTTGTTGCCGAGAAGGAGAAGTACAAGGACATCGGAGACGACCTGGACACGGCCTTCGTGGAGCTCATCCTCAAGGAATAAGATGTTCGAACGACATGCCAAGGCGCCACCATCCGCCCGCGATTCACACTATCTGTATAAATGTATTTTAATTTATATTTTATACTCCTGATTTAAAGTATTACAAACCATAGGTTTATGGCGGTATTTATTTTCGTTTATAATAAATAATTTATTAACAATTACCTGTGTATTTTTTGTCTGTATTCCCGTTGGTTTTTAAATTAAAACAGTATATGGGAGGAATTTTATATGTAGTAAGTAAAAGTAGAAGAAGAAAGACACCCTAACAATGGCAGAGTACGAAAATCAGTCAAACTTTCTTCAGTTTGGTTAAGTTTTGATAGTGATTTTCATCTTTCCATTTATATTAACTACCTGCCATTGGCCAAGAATAACTGTGCCATGTTAAGGAGAATATTAAAAGTTGCTTGCTTAAAGAATAGAGGAATGATTTAAGAAAATAGCACTAGAACAACCATTTTGATTTGAAAGAGAAGTATTCATTCATTGTAACTAAGGCAAATTAATTTCGCTATTTTATAGGTCTTTGGTACTATTTTCATTGGCCGAAACGATAGATTATCTGTTACTTGGTGACAAAGTATCGCACGATTTGCAAAAAGCGAGAGCCTTCGGAACCTATTCGGAACTAACTTTTTAATTATCCATCTAATCTTTAATTTTTGCAAGCAAAGTTTTGTAAGACAATTCTATTTATAATCTGCTGTTTGATTAGTTACGCTTGTAGATATACTTAAGTAGTTTTCGTAATGGTAATTAGTTGCTTAAATTATTGCTTGTATTTATTATTTTGCCAAAGCAGATGCGCTTAAAGCACTCACTTGTGGAAACTGAAACAACGTTACAAATTTGAAATTTACGTAACTTGACTTCCTTATGTTTGAAGCTCTTCAGTAGTTACGAGTAGTATTATCTCTGTATCTTACCGAAACCAGTCAATGTTATAAAGAGAGAGCGCTCAAATAAAATGCTTTAGAAATCTGAAACGAGAACCGCAAAGGTTATTCCAAGACAGTCATTCAACGTCAACTGCGGCCACTGTGGGCTAGATCTATATTGTCATGGTTACATTGCAATTGTCCCTTTCTAACCAGTGAACATGTGCGAAAATGACGTACGTACAGTCGGTAAGCTTCTAGAATCTAGAATGTCAATAGGGTTACCTACGTTTCGGGTACCATCGGCCGATTGAGTGATCCCGAATGTTGTTCTAGGAACTCGCGGAGTACGCTTTATAACTGCGATCAATGTGAGTTTTCTAGGTACCTTATGTGAGAAAGGCTGCAAATTGGAATTGATTAATTGATACCTACGTCTCCATGTGGAGAACAGACTGAATATGAATCATCGTTAGAACTCATAAACTGACTAACTACTCGACTAAATAACCTTTAAATTCACGTAGGTAATCCTACTAACACTAACCCCAACATTTACAACAGACGAGGTGTTGGAAGAACGCAGTAAATACAAGGCAATTGCAGAGGAGGTGGACCAAACGTTCGCAGATCTTTCCGGCTACTGAACGAAACGCAGCGGTTTGACAGTTGCCGCCATTTTGTTCAAAACGGCGGGAAAAGTGACAGCGCGCGAGCTCAAAATGTTTGCTTTGGAATTACTTTTTGTTTGCACTGTGCACATGATGGTAAAACGTTTTCTGATTAATTATTAACTAAGTACTTAATTTGTGAGATTGATTCAAGTAGAATGTGACGCTTCCGAAGGACGATGAGCAATTTCGAAATGCCTAAAATATTTGGATGTTAGTGTTCACTTATTTAATAATTATTGGAATATCTTAAATACTGTTATCAATAAGTAAATCATATTTCATGTTAAACAAGAGCCATTAAATTTAAACATCGTAAATTTTGATACTTGTACAAGAATATTATGAAAAAGAATGCGTATAGGTAGACGTTTGAAACTAATTCTTTTTTTATATGGGTACTCCTAAAACTTGGCCAGAAATAAATTAAGTAGGTAGATACTTAATTATTTTATTAGACCACTGCCGATGTAATTTTAATTAGGAATAAATTTCATACGTTGCAAAATTTTCATACTTTTTTACGTAATGATTTAATGCAATATAAAGGGCGGAAACATGTTACGAAATAACGTAGGTAATGATTATTTTTTATTGTAAGTACCTACTCAGCTAATGATATTTAATGATATTATATGTAGGTAACTACCTATTTACGTTTTTATACTGCTGCTTTGATATGATTATGTCATGGGCGCTAGTTAAGAACACGTGTGTATGGATGAGATTCTAGGAAATCAAATGATTGCAAAGAATCTTAACATCCTTTGTTTGCGTATTAGTTTAAAAAAATACTTGATCTTTGTCGAGATGACCTTTGACTAGATCTTGGGCCCCAACAGGACCAGAGGGGCTACTCCGAAATTCGATTTTCGAAGTTCCTTTCGTTCCGTTCCGCTCACACTAAAAGTCATTAATTTGAGAGTGAAAGGGACGGTATGACACGAAGTTCGAAAATCGAATTTCGGAATATAAGGCCAGCACGCTTAGCAGTAATTTGGCTGCAACCGTATTGCTAAACTTCACCCAGTGAAATAAATAAACATAGGTACTTACGCACCTACTTATAATACAGATACCTACGATATTCTGTAGGCTTATTACCTAACACGCTCGCAATCGCCATCGTGTTAATTTTGACAGTTCTTGTATGAATGTGACAGCTAGCTGATTCCGATGCCAATTGTCAGTCCATACATGAACTGTCAAAATGAACACGATGGCGATTGCGAGCGAGTTAGGTAATAAGCCTACTGTACTACACGGCGCGCATTGTGGCAAGATATAAATATGCCTTGTTAGTTATAATGGGATTTGTAAATCTTGCCCCTAAGCGTGTGACCTTATATGCCTCATACGAATGAAGTCGAGTCGCAAAGGCTTTAATTAAGGATTGCATTCAATCCAATGCGTATAAGCTAGTACTTACCCACCTAGACTTGCCATGTCACCCTTTAATTATTTTCCCCTGGCGATATATATATTATTTATATGCATTAAAATGTATAAATAAACACCACCAGAACCTATATTTCGGTCAAAGCGTTTTTTTTTATAAAAAAGTACAAGAACTTTTTATGCAGACAATCTTTGTGACGACAGTTCAGCCTGAAGCCGTAATGTCTAAAACGCGGGCGCAGCCACATTTATCATCTCTTTCTTACCTCACGCTATACTGTTCGACAAAAATAAATGGTTAAAGCGATTGTGATTCGAATGCATTAGATATATTGGTTTCAGATGTAGGTTAACAGAATTTGAAGGTTGCCAGCTACAACATAGCGTATTCTATGAAATTCTTACTTTCGATTGGTGCTAGATTTTCGAAGAAAAATAGTTCTTGTGCTCATTGAAAAAAAGTACTTGCAAACCTCTTGGTGGTGTTAATTAGGTACCTAATTTATGTATCTCAGAGATAGCATTACACGAGCTTCATTAAGTACATTCGTCTAATTTGAATCAAATTCAAGTATCAGAAAAACAAATCTAACCAACAAGATATTTATAAGCTTTTGTTTTAAACCGATCATTCCATATAGGTATCCTTACTACTTTAGTGTTTTAAGCTTTAGATTTTTTATCTTCTACATGCCATAGTGTATAAGTTATTTTGAAGGCGGGTAAGTACTGTAACTATATAAACTGTCACTGGCCATTCGTAAAATCATAGTCCACACAAAAATGGACAAATAATGTAGACCAGTTGTATCTATATAGTTTTGAACCCTTAGACGAATGAGACTATAAAGTATACAAACATAAGACTAAAAAGTAAATAAGTCTTCTTTCTCCGTTTTTTAAACCATCTTTTGCTTAGCAGAGAAAACAACATCATAATCGTAATTATCAGTTATCGTTAATGTCCACGTCCCACTTACACATCACTTATTTTTGGCGACTGCATTGCTATAGCTTAAATTAAAGCATCCGCTATTCCACCAAGTGCCTCTACGTCTACGAGGTACCGTAGCTCGTAGAGGCACTTGGTGGAATAGCGGATGAGCTACGATGCAAGAAGTCTTTTGAAGTAGGTACATACACTTGACTCGTATATCGTCAAGAAATTTCTATCAACTGCGTGAAATGTAGTAGGTATAAGTAAAGCTTAAACTCAGTAAGTATACAATACCTACCCGCCTTTGAATTTAAAAGTACTCGATTCGACGTGACTGCTTAGTTTTTTAACTTCTCTACTTGAGGAACTGCTGTATGATCTTTTCATTCCAAATAAAGTATAATTTTTAAGCCGATGTGTTTTATTTTAGTAGATACTTATAACCTTATAATATCGATACTCATATAAAAATAACAACCGATTTAGTTGGAATTTTGGTTACTAGGTATAGAGATATTTTCATTACCGGGAAAGGAAATAGGATAGTGTTCTTCCCGGAAAATCGCATAGTCATCGCGGGATAGCCACAGCGAATTCTGCGCGGACAAAAGCTAGTTTTTTACTTATATGAGCCTACAAAAACCCCACAGGATGTATAATTCCCATTGGATGTAGGCTACCTATTGCCTTAATACTGATCAATAACAGTCACGTACAGACGTCTAATAGGTAAATATGTAAACACCAACAAGGTTACAGAAATAAGTGATCCTTAAAAAAAAACGAGAAAACGGGGGAAACGAGCAAGCGGGTCACCTGATGTAAAGTAAATACTTAATCACCGCTGCCCATAGACACTCATAACATAGGGCATTAAGAGCGTGTTGCCGGCCCTTTAAGAGAAGAATAGGCTAAAGAAGTAATGATTAATGAAATGACCGACGAAAACTCGATAAGCTCGCACTTTGCCTGTTTCATTTTAACATCTAAATACCTTACTATCTATAGGTAGGCGCGAGTCTAACTTCTTTCGCGTCATTTTTAGTCAAGCAATAAAAACCCTTCACATATTTCCGGTGTAAACGAATTACCATAACACCATTCAAGCCCACTGAAAGCTCAACCGCGCTCAGCTTTTAAGCTCCCCGTTGATCACACAAACAAACTTTTATTTACAGCGTCGAGTAGATTATGTTACCGCGATGAAAGGCGAGCGATACCACGGTTCGATACCGGGCTAAATATAGCTGACTCTTTCTACGGCGGATGAGTTGGCTGAAACTCAGCTTAAAGGAGAAAATCTGCAACACATGTTTATTAATCGTGAGCGAGACAAGCGATGCCCGATTTAGCTGGCATTGATCGATGTATCGATTTTATTTATAGCGTGTAAATAAATTTCTAATATAACTGTGCATCGAAGAATAAATTGGATCTGAATCTGATTTACCTAACAGTCAAGACTGTGTTTCCATTTTGCTTTCTGAGACACAATTTTTGAAAGTAGAACTGCAGCTCAAATTATTTTTTCGTCTAGTTAACAAGACTAATTAATATGTCGACACACCCTAAGAAAAAGTGTGTATCTACAAAAACCAAATTTTACAGGAGAGCGTTTTAAAGTTTCTATAAATTTAAAATCGCAATTGCGTGGTAACTATATATACCAGAGGATTGAAATTTGGCATGGAGTACAATATTGTGACAATATGTATCTATTCGTGATTTTTTATATATTATTAAACACGGTAGTTTCTTAATAATTACAGTTATTCACTTATACGTGATAATATTTCGTCAACTCTGACGTGCAAGTAGCTGATGCATACCTTGTTCTACGTATATTTAACTTTGACGAAACAGTATCTGCCAGATATACATGTATATGTTGTTCCAAATTTTACACTAGATTAATCAAGTGACAGATATTGTACAGCCTTTCTCAAGATAAAGACTGGTAGTGGTTGATACGCATATATCTTTATTGACTGCCTTATGTAAATGGCAGATGCACACTTGTTCATAGTGACTTACTTTTAAAATAAAAGTATGATTGGTATTTACACATACTTTTTATTCCACCCGCTCAATGGGTTCCCGCGTAATATTGAATAAGAGGCAAATATTAAGTTTTGCTTTGGGGTTTTTTTAGCAATGAATGTAGATAGTTAGTTCTACGTTTGGGAAAAAATATGTTCGGACCACTTTTTTCTTGTTTTTATTAATGTAAATGATAAAGTCGATACCGTAGACTACGAAAATGCAATAGTCGCATAACTAAGTATCAGGCAGATACACACTTTTTCTTAGGGCGTGTCGATGTTATGTAGAGCTGTAAGTAAGTGGTACTCGGGTTTCAAATTCAATTAAGAATTTCACCGTTTCGAATGATACTTTCGAGTGATGTGCATTCGATAATCGGGTGATGTGATCGGTGGTCACAGTCACCTTCACCTTTTTACAAGTCTTAGAACAACCTCATTTTTTTATAGGTACCTATGCGTCACAATTGCGTTGGAAGCAAGAACATAGGTATTTTAGGTTAGGTATCCTCAAATCTGCTTATAAGTTATCAATCAAACTTTGATGAAAACAGACATGATCCAGTAGTCCGGTTGTTAGTTCGGTTGACCGAACTAGTGCAACTTTTTAGTAGCAGTAGTTCCGTTGAAATATAGTAACGACTACCGATGCTCTTTAGTAACAATCGTTCAGTTTGTAATATTAAGAATAAAATTGGGGTCATTACCCGTGGTTCCACTGTCATAAAAAATGACGAATTACACTTCACCATAAGGTCAACGGAACCTCGATCGCTTTCGCGGGGTTCCTAACTCTACTCGATTTGCCCTATGCATTTGAAGATGCCTAACGCACCTAACCTAATTTTACTATCTTTACAAACCGAACTGTTGCTACTAAAGAGTATCGGTAGTTCGGTACTAGGTGTATTTCAACCGCACTACTGCTAACTACTAAAAAGTTGCACTAGTTTGGTCAACCAGACTAACAACCGGACTACTGCTACTAGACCAGTAGTAGACCCTAGATTTTAATAAAAATAATTTACTGTAGGTACCTCCAACGGAAACAGATGTGTTTCAGCGGAAAAGAAAATCTGCAACGCATGTGATTCACGGGCGAGGGAGACAGACAGGCGATGCTCGATTTAGCTGGCATTGACTGCGGTGCATCGATCTATCGAGACGATAGGACCTGCTGGCTTATCGCCATTTTGACAGGTTGATTTATTTATTGTATTGTCTAATGTGTGGGATATAAGTGCGGCAGCAGGAAAGGGCAACGCGAACTAGACACAATGGTAGCAAAAATGTTAAAGTTGACCATTTATATCAGCCTACTATTTGCTTCTTTATGACTTAGGTAAAAAAGTTTGTAATGTGATGTAAATAATTGAAATAAAGTAAAAATAACTTAACCTTTCTTACACTAAAAAATAAAATAATTTTGGACCCGTAGGTAGGGTCACCATCTCGCAGATGGCATTCCCGCGCTGTAAGTATTGCTGTTACAAGTCTTTGGACGAGAAAGCTACCTGAGCGAGGGTTGTCTGTTGCTACCCTATTTGAAGAAAAATTGACTTATCAAAAATAGAGACATTTATAGGTTAAGTTTGTTTTTATTCCTAAAGTTTTAGCGCATTTTATACTGACGAGCAAGCGTAACGGGTTAATTGTCAAACATAGAAGTTGTATGAAAAGTGACCCGTTACTTTTGCTGTCAACTGTAGATACATGAAGTAATAGAACAAAGGGTCTGAAGATCAAATGAATGGAATTCAAAAATAAGATTGGGTAAGATACAAATTTATTTATATCTGGAATATTAAGTAAAAAGGCTTTATGGTATGCAGGACGGCACTAGACTTACTAAAGTCCAGAGCTTAGGAACATTACACAGTATGTAGATACCTAAAAAAAAGTAGAAGCATTATTTATAACAATATCTAACGGAGTGGGAGCATTTAACTTATATGCAGGTGTTGTGCGGATTCCTCAGGATGCCCTGAACCCGCGTAGGAACTGTAGTCTCAAACCCTCTGGGCCCAACAGTGGGACGAATGGTACGTAGATATTGCAATACTTTGTTTAGCATGAGAACTTTGTAAAAGTCGTCTTTTTTCTTTGTCTACACGTAAAATTTCAGCTTTCTACTTACGTAGGTTAGGTGCTAAAGCCTGCCTGAAATGAATTTGTTTGATTTTATGGTCATATTATACTATATTGCCTAAGGCGCCCTGGGATTATCTTCACACCATTCCAGCTCTCCTGAAAGAGAATTTAGTGCTATGTTTTATCTATTTCACCGCCGATAAATATTACAAGGTAGCTTACACTAAACTACCTAGGTATCACAAAATTGAGTGACCAGGAATTATACGAGTCAGTCAGTCAAAACTTTTTCTTTTACTTTTGTTTGTCTTGACCTAAGAGTAAAACTTGATACTCATTTGTCCAAAGGTAAGGTAATAGATGGAAGGAACGGGTGGTATCCATAGATGGATTTGAAACCAGTTTTTTATCCATCAAAGACCGAAACGCCTGCTTTTATAATTGCAAATGTGACGTCGACAGGTTCCAGCTCTGGGAAGAGCCAACTACTGAGTAGAATTCCGAAACTACCATCTTAGGTAGGTATACCTAACTACTTTTTGCCAAACAACAGGAAAGGAAAATGTACAAGTGGACCTGATCACTATACTGTCCACGGAAATCCTCAAAACCAAAGCATTACATATGTAGAGGGCTAATATAAATAGGTTAATAAAACTTTAAATAAGTATTGTTTAAATACAAATAGGAAGTGCTGGAATTTCCAAAGCTGATTCAATCAGAATGTACGCCCAGCTGAGCCGTGCGCGGGAGCGTAGTGAGCGGCGATCGACCCGTCTCTTCTCCTCTAGTGATTACTATGGATCGGAATCCTGGATTTTGGCACCGAAAATAGTCGGGCGGGCGCTGCCGCGAACCCGAGGGGCGGCGGCGCAGTGCGTGTCGCTCCGCCGCGTGGACAGCTTGTGAGGTGAGTGCGCACGCGCAGCTCCGTCGGATACTCCAGGACCAACACCAGGATCTAACGGAAGTGATTGTGAGACTGTGCAGTGGCGGCCCTGTGAATTAGAACCCAGTGAGCTTAATATTTTTTGACGGTATTTTAACAATTGGCGGCGATTGGAGCTGCTCTGTTCTGTACAGGGCCGTCGCTGGATGTGTGTATCCGAGCTGTGTGTTACGATTTTAGTGTTATAATTTGCGTGGTGAAAGTGAAATTTGCGCGCGCGGTCGTAATTGGTGCGCTGGCGCATATGACTCGGGTTTCAGCGCGCGCGGCCTCGCTGAAAATAGTGGTTCCCGCCCACGCGCCCGCGCCGCCCCCGCTAACCTATTTGCGGCGCGCGCGATCAGTATTTATTTAGCGATATGAGGAAACTCGTCCCGACTTTTATTTTTGAATCTGACATGGCCCATATATCATGTAATTAGGGCGCTGACGGAATGCACAAGTTTAACTTGGCTGCTTCGAGCGCCAAGTTGCGTGTTAAAAAACGTCGCTTAAAACACTACTGAAGTTCAATTAAGTAAAAGTTTATATCGATTTAATAACGAACACACAAACAGTAACACGGTCATTTGAACACCCGAAAACAAAAAATAATCAAAATGTTGTATTGCATTGTTTTAATTAAATATCCTTACATTTGGTTATAGCCATATTTGACAGCTGCAGGTGACAGCACGGGAATGTTGGCTCGGCTTCAAACGGGATTCGCAGCTAACGTTTCTGAAATATTTAGGCCGTAGGTATTTTACTAGAGCTATTTTCCGCTAGTGGTTCAATAATTTAAACTGACGTAATTGGCGCTTGGAGAGGCTAGGATATACTATAGATATCGATATTTCTCAGCGACTCTTTTGGTTCTACTGTAAAAGACGAAAAATATCAATCATTAATTTGAGGTTTGAATGCAAGTGGAGTCAAAGTGATACTTAAGTAACTGACCATCTTAAGAGTGACTTAAAAATAACAACATTTCTAGAAAGGAATGGCGTATATTAACGCTATTCTTCCTACAGTTAATATCGCATAAAAAAATTGCTGATTTTATTTTTTACTGATAGTACTTGTATTTTCATCAAATTTACAATTTGTATACCAATTTTCAAGTCAATCCGATCACTGGAAGTGGTTAAACAAGGTCAGCAAATTTTGAACCGAACAACTTAAAAACCGCTTATTCAGACGTTGGATAAAGTTGCTGGCTAGATAGAAAAACGTAAAAAGTCGAAGGTCAACAACCTGACTCACACCGCGCTTGACAGCTTGACATCCCATTCAACAAATGGTCTGATGTTTGTCTACTAGGCTGGAGTATGCGCAAACATAATATTTGCCATTACTATCAAAGTTTATAGATCCGGAAACCTGGGTGTTACGGCAAACGTTTTATGCGGTTAGGTTATTATTTCCAACCCTGTTACTATGGAAACATTTACGAGTGAAAATCAAATGTTTAATTTTTTAATTAGAGCCAGTCTAAGCAACTGTCACTACCAGTTTATAATTTCTTTGATGTGAACGTTGTTTGCGCACGAGTCACAAGAAACAGCCTTTTTAAATTAATTAAACTTTTGTATAAATAAATTGAAAATTGTACTTTATACCTAAAATTAAAAAAAAATGTACAACTAAGCGGCAGTATTAATGCCTAAGGACACTCGATCGAAGCCGACTTCTTATTGATGTGACACATTCGAAATTTACTACTAAATTGTTTTCTAATATCGTGAGGCAACCTGCGTACCTGCGTGACAGTCAATGTTGCCTGCGAAGTTCCCAATCCGCACTGAGCCCACGTGTGAAATGTAGCCCAAGACCTTTCATTCTAAGAGTAGAGGTCTGTACCCAGCACAGACATATACCTATAGGATGGAGACTGATTAGGCTAGACTGGCTTTTACTATATTTTTATACAATAAAGCATTTACCTACTTACTTACTATAGCTGGAAACAGACGTATGCTCTCCACTATCACTACAAAGTATAAAACATAGTCGCTCTCCGCTGTCTCTCTGTCCCTATATACGCTTAGAGCTTTAAAACTACGCCACGGATTTTGATGCGGTTTATTCAAGAGGAAGGTTTATGTGTATAATACATGCCGTGCGAAGCCGGGGCGGGTAGCTAGTATAGTATAATAGTATGCCGTGGTGTTTGCTTGACAACGAAGTAAAGCTACACTCCAGTGAAAGATTAGGACGCCCACTCGTTGGGCGCACGCCAGATAGATATAAGGAGATGACGTCGTTGGATGGTTTACACGCTTTTCGAATTAGAAAACTTGTGTCGACGGGAAAGAGATGACAAGCTTGTTAGTCGCTAATTTCTACGACATTGGTTTAAAAACATCTTTAGAAGGCATCGAGCATGATTTCCAACGAGTACTTATAGGCCAGTTTAGATTTCAAGAAGCCGCCTGTATTACACATTACATTGCAGCCTTGGGTAGACGTTTTCAAGTCCGAGCGCATTATAGCCTGGCAATGTAATGATCAATGTACCTAGGGTTTTTCTATGAAGCTTAAACTGGGCTTAAGAATAGCAAGGCACCATAAGTTCACATATAACTTACGAAATTCAAACATTTGCATGTTTTCGTCAGTATTTTGTACGGTCAAATAATAGTATACAGTATATTTGCACTTTCATTACCTTGGTCTATTTTGTGATCATTTCATTTATTTGTTTACATCACTTGTTGTCCGCAGTGTTTAGGTAGAGAAATTCGCAGGACCTCTTCGTAACGTTGGTCAGTACCCAGCTTTCGTTGAATATTTGTAGCACTCGTCAATCGCCCCTAAAGTACCCAAAGTGTGAATCTTGATTTATCTGATTCATCCGTCGTTCTCAGAAAATAGTAACATAAATATCTGAATACGAATTGACGTGACAATATCTATGAACTACATTCTAATAATGGTTAGGTATAGCCGACTAAGGATTATCTTTACCATTCTATTAAGACATCAAACACCATCTTCACCTACAACGTGGTGTGACAGTCTGTTTTTTTAGGAGCTGTCATAGAATGGTAAAGGCTAGTGCCTTGACCACACAACAGGAAAACATTCTTATTTCTTATTCAGAAAATATTTTTATTAATGTATTGAAATTAAAATGTACTGTTCCAAAAGATAACAAACCTTATTAATGAATTAATTACTGGCAAGACCATATTCAAATTACTGGACCCAAGTAAGTAAACACAGTTCTGTTTGGTTTGACTGATTTAATTAACACTAGCACATGTTACGAGGGATTGGTAGGGATAATCTCTTTATGACAAGCCTAAATTTTCAGCGATATTTTCAACAATTTTGAGGCGAATATATTTACATAGTGGAATGGAATTACATTGATATTATATTACAAACACAATGTAGCGTTTTATAAATTTCTTGGCTGTAGAAACGCTGGTACCTATTTAGAACACTTGGTGCCTCGTCACTTTAAGTAACATGAATAGTTTCAAATTGTCATTAGTATTGTTGTTTATTGCGACAAAGTACTAAATTATGCAGCTGCTTTTGAGTGTGTACATTAGTGACTCTACCCACTCCATACAATCTTGTTGTAGTACTGTCTACGTCATTAAATTTCCTTTCTTCAATTAACATATTTGAGTAATTCTGTTTATCAAATGACTTCCTAATGTCTCAGTATTTCCCTTTAGTACAAGCAAAGAATCTTCGTCGAATTTACGTACTTATTTATTTTGATTACTTTACTTTATGCAGCCAAATATGTTTTGTTTTGGCATTAGCTGTATCAACCAACACCGGATGTTCAAGCTTGGCATTTCTTCTGAGTCTGCCGACGTCATCACACTTGGTTTCTTCTTTCATGCAAATCATTTGGTCCCTAATGTCATGGCTCATAACTCTACTACTTAGTAGGTAGGTACTCAGTGGAAATGTGTCTAAGGGATTATTCTATTTATCTTTTATACATCCTGATCTTAGTATTTTTTCATAATCATAAGGTCGGTGTTAATAGCCAAGCCAATTAAACGATACTTCCATGCTGGTCTGGGAGCAAAGAAAAAACATAGAATGTACCAGTTGCTTCTCTTCCCGCGCAAATGGTAAAAACCCATCGAGGGAATGGGCGAAAATCATAGGAATCATGTTATAGGCGATGCGGCTAGCAACCCATCACTATTTTGATCTCACTTTCCACCTCTACGCCCTCAGTGTCTTGCTAAACGTGGCCTGTAGGTCTTGTTACCTTAGGCTCTGTTTACCCCATAAGGGATAAAGACGTGATTTGTGTATGTATGCAATTAAACGATCCTGTGGTACTCGGATTGAATGTATTAATAGCAAAAGACCTGCGGCTCCTTACTCAAAAAAACAAGTCTTTGTGATCTCTCCTTCTTACAAGCTCTAATTCAACTCCACTTCACATACTAGCTTTTTGTGTTCTTGCTTCTTGTTAATGAAGAGTTAATTGGAAAGTTACAAACGCGAATATTCGAGCGTTGTAATCACTCTCATTGGCGTGGATAGCGGTCAATATTATCGTGATACTGGTATGTCGATATCGGATAGTGGATTTAAAGAAATCCGGATTTGCCGCGATACGCATAAATATTTCGTTATATGGATCGCGAAATGCGTGGAACACACGTACGATAACTCGACCGTCTAATCCATGATATTCTTACTCTTCTATAGCATTGAAGATATTAGTGACATATTGAACGTAAAAAAAAATGAAACGATGTAGTGTGCCTGCGGTACGATATCAATTTATAAATTTACTAGCGACCCGCCCCGGCTTCGCACGGTATATTATGCATGTATTATACATATAAACCTTCCTCTTGAATCACTCTATCTATTAAAAAAACCGCATGAAAATCCGTTTTGTAGTTTTGAAGATATAAGCATACATCGGGACATGAGGACAGAAAAAGCGACTTTATTTTGTACTATGTAGTGATGGTCACTGTAGCTGTTTTCTTCGATATCATGCGACAGGGGAATGAGAGCGAAGCGCTCGAATAATCCCCCAAAGTTCTAATGAACAGTTCTCATTATACAAAGTGCTTACATCGTTCTCAAGTAATTCTATCTCATTTCTCTCGTCTAAATATCGAACAATGTCGGCGGTGTCCAGAAATATCCGCGCGTCATGGCGGCCAGTTCCGTTATTTTCGCAACGCGTTTAGATTTATTATCGCTTTTATGCTTCCACGAACGTTAAGGCGGGCTGTTATGGTCTATTTGGGGTCTTTATTGAGACAAACCTAGATTCAAACATGGTGATAAAGTCTTTATGTGCGGTACGTTACTAATGTACAGCACACTATGATAATTGTGAACTTAGAATCGGTTTTAGGGTTACCATGTTAGTTATTATTTCGGTATGGCCTTGGTCGTTCTCACGCGCCATCCGCGGCGGGCAGCGGCTCGCAGCCCGCAGGCGAGAACGGCCAACAAAAGTTGCATTTTAAAGCACATCATTCGAAATAACCATTCGAAAACGGTGAAAAATTGTGCAGAATAAGAGAAGAGTACAAGAAAATTAACAACTTTGAGCTGTAGTTTTGTAAACAATACTTAGGTAATCAAATTTCTACAGGACTTCTATTCGAGTTTCCATAGGGAATCTGCGCGATATGCTAATAATTAAGTTCTAGTGGTACGGTGTGGTTCTGGTCTGGGAGCAAAGAAAAAGCATAAAAGTACCAGTTGCTTCTCTACCCGCGCAGATGGTAAAAGCCCATCGAGGGAATGGGCGAAAATAATAGGAATCATGTTATATGCGATGAGGCTACCAACCTATCACTATTTTTGTTTTTCTTTTTCCACCTATACGCCCACAATCTTGATAAATGTGGCCTATAGGTACCTGTTACCTTAGGCTCTGTCTACCCCGTAGGGGATAAAGACGTGATTTGTGTATGTATGAATGTACGGTACACCCCCTAACAAATATGTATGTAGTAAAGGCAGCATCTATACTCAGTGTCAATCACACAGAACACTTCTTCACATACTTAAAAGTCAAATGAGGCCCATGTACTCGTAATTGGCGGCAAGTTAAGTATGCGAATGCATGTGTATTTCCTGTTCATGATTAGATCGACTAAAACGTACCATGTAATAATACTAAGGCGCCCCATAACTATGCACATCTGGCGTTGGCAAAATGCCAGTAGATTACAAGCACTGCTTACTTTAAACCTACTGTAACAACATAACCTGGATTAAATATCTGTGTAACAAAATATAACGTTCCAAAGTTATGTAACCGGCGGTCTTACAAGGACATGTTTTGATCAATATTCTACGTAGGTCTTGGAGAAGAGGGATAATATGTTGATATTTAATGATAGCTTAGTATACGAGGGTCTCGAATAAACTTAGGTTTACCAAGCGACTTGACGAAGGTCGATAGTTTCGTGTTCGCGTCTAGTTAAACACACATACATATTACGTGTGTGGGTATGTTTTATCTGGCGAGTTAGGTACTCTAAAGAGGTTTTCCTATCAATATTTACGTGGTGCCAGGCTCATAAAAAAGTCGTTTCATCCCATATTTTTCGACGTAGTTTTTTCTGAATGGTTATCTAGGTATATCTAAATTTCTATACTTTAAAAGCGTTTGTCTCGACTAATGTTAGAAACGCACAGCCATAGCTGTTAAGTCTAAGTAGGTTGAAATCTGATATTTAGGCTTAAGATTACTTACGTAGTTACAGAAGTAGCTTAAAGGCGTTCTAAGTATGAACGGATTTTTAGAAATTTCCACGAAATAGGGACCTATCGGAATTTTTATTATTTCACGAAACGCGGCGCGATTATAAGCTACATAGAACAAATTTTACCATCCACCAAATTTTCCCGTTTATCTCGGAAAAAAGTGGCTTTGATTTGCGTTCTGTTTTCTTTTTTTGTGAACTCGTATCGACGCACGTAATTTAGACGGGATTCTGTATTTGATCTGTAAAATAATTTTAATTTATCTCTTCGCAGGCCCCTTGGCGTTATTTTTCTATAGAAGAAGTAAAGACACAAAACCGCCGCCATGGACGCGATTAAGAAGAAGATGCAGGCGATGAAGCTGGAGAAGGACAACGCCATGGACAAGGCGGATACCTGCGAGCAGCAGGCCCGCGACGCCAACCTCCGCGCCGACAAGGTACCATTCCTCCCATCATCACCATTATAGTCCCCCATTCACTAGGACAGGGTGTCCCAAACTATGAGTCGCGACCCAATGGTGGGTCGCGAGCGAATATCAAGTGAGCCCTGCCTGTAGAGTAGAAGGACAGACCAACGACCGAGCCAACGGCTTGAAAGGTCCCGAGTTTGTAAATTGGTCATAGCCCAGACAACTTTGGGAACCACTGCACTAGGGCGTGCAGTAAGGTCTCCAAGGTAGATCGTACAAAATTGTGTCGCGTTTCCGTCCCGGTCCCTACCGCTGCCTATCCTGCACGCCACTGCTATATAAACATAAATAATATTTAACTTCATCAGCTGTTTAGTAAAAATACATTTGCACACAAAGTATCAAACAAATCTCGAAAATCTTTCATTTCACCCAGTTCCAGTAGTTGGACAATTACTTGAAATTATGGAACTAATGAATGTTATGGAAAAACACAACTGCGGACACTACAGTCAACAATATGTACCTACTGTCAGCAAAAATAAAATAAGTGTAAGTTGCACGAAATTACTTTAACAATAACAACCATAATCGTCGATTTTGACGTATCTTACCATCAGGTGACCCACTTGCTCGTTTGCCTTCCTATTCACATAAAAAAAAAAAAAAAAATCTTGCATTGGTTTCTATCAAATACACGTCAAAATGTCGGTTATGCTTAAAGTTATGGCTTTGGTAACTTGGTGGAAATCGATGTTTCCATCTTGCATTCAACTGGACTCGATTGGCCACATTTTGATCTTACCAAGCAGCGGCAAGGAGATACTTTTTCCAATTGAACTGACACGTAAATTCAATATAGGGTGCATTTACATGTACCTACAGTGCATAAGATTGGTCCCTAACCCACACATATGTTCCTTCTCCCAGGTGAACGAGGAGGTGCGCGATCTCCAGAAGAAGCTTGCCCAGGTTGAAGAGGACCTCACCGTAAACAAGAACAAGCTGGAACAGGCCAACAAGGACCTCGAGGAGAAGGAAAAGACCCTCACCGCCACCGAGGCTGAGGTCGCTTCTCAGAACAGGAAGGTCCAGCAGATTGAGGAGGACCTGGAGAAATCTGAGGAGAGGTCCGGCACCGCCCAGCAGAAACTGTTGGAGGCGCAGCAGTCTGCTGACGAGAACAACCGGTGAGGTGAACTGCACTCAACGTGACGTGACGTCACCGTCATAGCTTAAGTCGGTTGCGGTGTTTTCTTTTATTGTGTATTTGACTGGCTGTAACTCTCTTATAAAGTCACAAGTCGCCAATATCTAAATAACAGAGGATGCAGATATGTTCATGTGCAGATAGATACCGCGTTTAGATCACGAGGCTTCCCGAATGTCCTAATCGACGTATGATATTTTAAGTCCTAATTTTATTCTATACCTAGTGAATATAGCTTTGGTCAGTTCAAAATCCCGGATTTTACTGAATCCCATCTTATCATTATTAGAATTATGATTTTTCTTCGAGTTAAAATGCATAACAGCTGCACCTTACCCGGATACTGCTGCAAGTGCTGCATAAGCTAACGCCGCTTGTGTTTCACAGTATGTGCAAAGTGCTGGAGAACAGGGCACAGCAGGATGAGGAGCGCATGGACCAGCTCACCAACCAGCTCAAGGAAGCCCGTCTGCTCGCTGAAGACGCCGACGGCAAGTCCGATGAGGTAGGTTTTTAGTGATATATGCACAAGGGCTAAAAAATGACAAAACATTAGAGAATTTAGCTGTTGTGTTGACTCAGCGTGGGTTCTTACATCAGTTTTTTACATCATAGTTTGCAAGTTAATAGGTTCAGGGCCTGCTTCACAGCTCTCTGTTAAGTTCCTGATATCTTATGTGACAGATATCTACACTAACGAGCAAAAATAAAGGTTCCATAGAAAGTTGTATGAAAAGTGACAAGTTATTTTTGCTCGTGAGTATATGATGACGTTTTTGTCAGTTTTGTATTAGGTACTAAATATAGACGGCACAATAATTGTCTATCAGAGAGTGGTGAAACATGCCCTAATGATTTTGTTATGAAATAGCAAATGGATTTAGATGGCATATGTTGTCCCAGGTGTCCCGCAAGCTGGCCTTCGTTGAAGACGAGCTGGAAGTGGCTGAGGACCGTGTCAAGTCCGGAGACGCCAAGATCTCTGAGCTTGAGGAGGAGCTGAAGGTAAAAAGATACAAGATACATAGATAGTATGGCATTTAAGCCAAAAGGCGATTTTTTCAAGGTTATACAATGGACATTTGCCACACCATTGAAGTTTTAAAGGCGTTGCAAGCCCAGAGGGCTTAGAATAGATTGCTATAAGTACTAACACACCGGAAAACAGCAGTCTAAACTGATCTATATTGAAATGAACGGATATGTGTAGATTATTGTGACCTTTTCCGCAAAATACTCACCCACCTTCTCCGCCAGGTCGTAGGAAACTCCCTCAAATCTCTGGAAGTATCCGAGGAGAAGGCCAACCAGCGCGTCGAGGAGTTCAAGAAGCAGCTCAAGACCCTCACCAGCAAACTGAAGGAGGCCGAGGCCCGCGCTGAATACGCTGAGAAGACCGTCAAGAAACTGCAGAAGGAAGTCGACAGGCTCGAAGGTAAGGGCTTTGAAGGAAACAGTGTCCATATCAATAAGAACGCTGGAAGGTCCGAGTCAGACCCGCGCACCGAGGGTTTCGTAGCACGCAGAATATTTAGAGATTTACCATGTTATTTAGAGATCATAGACTATGATAGGTTTTCGAAAGAACGGTTCTCTGTATTATACGAAATAGGCTAATTAGTTTCACATGAAAGGGTAGCGCTATTTTTAAACCTTTTCTATAATTAAAAAAAATTAAAGTTTCCTTCTTAAAGTGTGGTCCCCAAGGTACACTTTATTTATGTTCGTTTCCGAAAATTATGACGTATCTAATCGGTCTAGTAGATTTCGAAAAAATTGGCTATGACAGACGGACAGACAGACACATGAGTGATCCTAAAAAGGTTCTGTAACCCAAAGAAGTAATAACATTGCAAAATAATTTTAGAATGCTTAGAGTAATCGGGAGATCCCACCCTATGATGTCGATGCCATCCTGATGGTTTGGAAATGAAAAATCGACATTATCTAGATCGTCTATCTAGTTTAGATATAGTTGGTTTCTATTGATATGGATTACAATCTTATTTTTTACAGATATTCTATTTTTTTAAACTAAAAGCTGCTCTAATAATCATAAATGTCCTAAAATAATTTTAATTACTTTTTGACATGAGAGGTTACAAAGATCATAAATTTAAGTATATTACTAAAAAATAATCATCTACAAGGTTTATGCCTTTAAAGCAGACCATAACGCTATCTAACAAAGTCAACGAGAAACGTATGACTTCTCTGAAGATGCTTTTTAATCAAACTTTAACTTGGTACTTTTTCTTTTTCATTACATTACAAAAACATTTAAAGAATGTGGTTGGACTAGCTAAACGAGAAAAGAACTTACAGAAATGGATAATACAATAAATTTTCCTTGATTATGTGCAGCTAGCCACACGTTGTGCGTCTTTTGACAAACAAACATATCAAATTTAGGTACATAACAAAATTACAGGCACGCCGCACGATTCTGAAAAAAAAATGGAAGCTGCACATATCAACATACGCACAATAAAACTAAAAAGCACTTATTATGAGCAACCTCATTGCAGTCCACGCGTCCTCACTCCTCCAGTCTCTCTGACTTGCCTGCAGCTTCAAAGGCCGATATTATCACGTAACAACATTTTCCAGACGCGTTGTTCACCGAGAAGGAGAAATACAAGGCGATATGCGATGACTTGGACGGCACCTTCGCCGAACTCACAGGATACTAACCGCCCTAGCTTAGATTAAGACAATACCGCCCGACACACGCCACCCATGTAGTCCAATTTAGATTACCCGCTGTAGAAATGCCTCCTGAGAAATATCTTCTGTCATTGATACTGAAAACGTATCAGCAAACTCCGACCATTATCGTTTCATAATTTTCTACTTCATGCTAACCTAACCTATTTTTAGAAGATTAATCAACACTTAAGACCTCTTTGTCAGCGACACGATTGTCTAATACCTAATATACGGTGACTTCACTCCAATTTTCGAGGTCATTTTCT
Organism: Pandemis corylana; assembly: GCA_949127965.1. Taxonomy (NCBI): domain Eukaryota; kingdom Metazoa; phylum Arthropoda; class Insecta; order Lepidoptera; family Tortricidae; genus Pandemis; species Pandemis corylana. Next base: position 4,258,525 of record OX421866.1, on the reverse strand, counting down.
TTGCCGTTAAAATTGACGCCGAATTAAAAAGTTGGTGCTTGGAAAATCGTGTCGCAACATAGGAACCTTATCAATTGAACATCTAGCATAAAGATCTACGCATTATGTCAGGCGATAGTCCAATGAACAGAGGCTTGCCTATAGACATACGATTGGTGCAGAAACTATTGGACATGCAGTTACGCAAGGCTGACAACGGATCCAATTTAGTTTCTGAGTAAATCAGGACATAAAAAATTGCATGTAACTGTTTCAATTCATGTATGGTTGCTACAGAAGCCAAGGAATTATGGTGAGCATGCAAGTGACAGTAACATCTACGTGAAACCACAAATTCCGAAATCCATGCAAGAAAACGTTTGTTATCCTTACAGCTATTTAAGCTAAGTCAAAATAAATGCCTGATGTTGTTTTAGGATTTAACTCCTATCGAATAACAGGAGTTCTTGCATTGGTTTTGATGTTGAGTTGTTACGCACATTATGCTAGCTGTTCAATATCCTTAAGAGACCGCGTAGTATTAAGCCCTGCTTTTCGTGTTGTGATTAACAAGTCTTTCGCTTTGCTGCACCTGCGGCGGGCCAATGCTTCCAAGGTACTGGTTCTTCTTAATAATTTAGATTAATTATATAGAAATTAAAGCTGACGCTTACGCAATAAACTTGAGAATAAAGTAACATTCATTTTAATCCGTTCCCGCCTAATAGAGCTATAAAATTAAAGTCTGCTTCACATCAGGTCTTTCTTCATTAATTCACGCACTTAGTAATTAGTTCACAGAAACAGATGTAGCAGACAATGGGTGTTTTAAGCTCGGTTCTGATTGTTTGGTACGTGTTGCAGATGAGCTGGGCATCAACAAGGACCGATACAAGTCTCTGGCCGACGAGATGGACTCCACCTTCGCCGAGCTTGCCGGATACTAAACTCCCGCACTCCATACTTTACAGCCCCACGAGCTATCTACCTCTCCCTCTCGCACTCGCTGTGGGAGGGAGAGGCTCGTGCGCCTGTGGACACATTCACACGCCACTTCGCAGCCGCGCTGCCAAACATGTTAACATCGACAATCGTGATGTAATGATATTTATTATTTTATGTAAATTTATTTACGATTTTGAATAAAATTAATTTATAACATCTACGGTTTTTTAATTGGAAATACTACCTGATAATTATATTACGCGTGCTAGTGACTTTATGGCTTCCCACGAACATATCGGCTGTGAAATTAGCTTCCGGCTCAGAGGGGCTACTCCGAAGTCCGTATCATACCTCCCTCTCACTTCCAAATGAATGGCTATTAGTGTGAGCGAAACGGCATGAAACGAACTTCGAAAATCGAATTTCAGTGTATAAGACCAGATAATACCGAGTAACATCTTCCACGCTCACTCACGACAAGTGACAGAGAAAATCATGTGTAAGCTCAGACCAAATAAAGAAAGTCAATGGAGCGCTGCAAACCGCAAAGTGAGGTCAAGTTAAACATGTATGCGAGTTTGTTTAGCAAATTTTAGTTGCGCTTTACGTGCAACTGAACACACAAGCTAAGGCGTAGTTTAAACCGGTCTCACTTCGCCATTCGCAGAGCTCTGTCTACATTTTTTATTTTGGTCTCAGGCTATAGACTCCTGTTGTAGGTGTTTTGTATGCCGAAGACCACTTAACACAATCCAGTGTAAGTAAATACAATACATGCATAATACGTAGGTACACACATTTAAGTAAGAGTAAGTACGACTGATTATGAACGAAATTAAAATGAACCTCACAAATACAAAACAATCCTACCTGAAATAAAGCAAAAAACTGCACCAGGAAACGGCTTTAAAAACGTCACCGGGCAGCGGAAACGAATCTGTCACCTGTCAAACCGCACAATTGGCGGCAAATGACGTCTTTCCGCACAAAGATGGCGGACGCAGCGCGCCGGCGCGGCCTTGGCGCGCGCATGCCCGCCTACCCTCGCCCCCAATCGATATCGCAGGCCACAACAGCCTGTTGGCTGATAGGTACGTTTTCGCGTGCTCTACGACGTATTTGGACATTGGAAAGGAGTTTTTGGATTGAAAAGTGATTGTAAGGCGTCAAAGTGTCGGTGTCTAGTAGCGTTCTACCTGGGGCTATCACGATGAAGATATTGGCGCCGCCCGACGGCCCGGTGATCTCGCCCGTCGAATCCTGTGAGTAAAATAACATTACGTATGTTGAATCGAAAGACATGGAAAACGGAAAGCGATTGATTTATTTTGTACTTACTAAGGATCGTCTAGGTCGGACCAGTTGAATTCGTTTAATTAAAATGGGATACGTAACAAAGTAACATTCCCGTTTTGTAGATACGAGCGATCATTACACCTTTTATATTTATAAATATCAAGTCGCTAGATGAATAGAGCTTTGAACTTAGCTAGCTTGTTAACAAGGATAACATTATTTGTGTTTCCCTTATATGCTAAGTATGTCGTGTAATAACTTAACATTTTAGTATTTGAAATCTTCAGGAAAAAAGTGTTCCACGATTTCGCTTATTTTGTTGCTGAATCGTTTATGTATAGCTGATGCTCAGAATATTGAACGCGTATAGAACGCTTCAAATTGTTTCTGTTGGTTAAAAAATTGATAAACACTTGAAGTTAATTGACTAATTGACTATCGATGAACCGAATCATGCGACTATTATACTCCATACCTTAATAGTCGACTAATAAGCAGCTATATTATCTGTTTAAGCATTTTCGAGACTTGCATAAAAGTGGTAACGACTAACGATTTTTGAGAAGGTCCATCGTGGTTCTTCTAGATATCGACGCAGTAGGTATTTAACCTAGTTTCAACCTGACAATAGTTCTTTTTTGAGTTGGGACTAAAGTATCTGGTCTGAATACATTAAGATATTGTATAGGAATCTTTTGTATAGCCAATACTCTATCATTTATGAAGGAAAGTAAAGCAGGCTATGATCTTTTTTTCTTAAAATCTATTTAGCCATGTACTCTGCACGCAGTTCCTGATTTCTTTGCGATTTTGATGTTTGTAATAAAATAAATAAATAGAATGATCCCTGTAGCAGCTGTTTCGACGAGGCGGCTCGCTCAATGCAGACTCTGCCAGTGAATTACTGACTGGGTCGAATGTTTTTTTAACTGCCTAAGGTATATCAACTGTAATAAGGTTACTTTTATTATTATTCCATACAGATACTTTTGTCTATGGAGAAATTAAAAAGCTATTTGCTTGCTATTTGTAACTTATGTACTGTAATTACTTAAATATAAAAAAAGATAATGAATTTAACTAAAACTAAAATAAATCTAAAAACGTTCTCCCCGGCGGCATTGAGCCAAAGTAGCTGGCAGCATTTCCCCGCTGTATTGCAATACTAATTCGCTGTGCGAGGAAAGCTGCCAGCTCTTTAGTCTCCGTTGCAGTCGATCAGCCTCTTAGATATTTCTTAATGCTTTACCTGAAGTGTATCGCTGTATCGAAATAGCCAGCGCGATAAATATGAAATGCAATGAACAAGAAAATCATGAGGAATTTGTTTTCAGACTAAAGGCGGTCTTATCGCTTAATAGCGATCCCTACCAGACAACCAATAAATTCAAGAAATAATTCGGAGACAGTTTACTAGTTTAGTTTTAGTGGATTTAAACAATCTAACGATAATTACACAAACGGATAAGTGGCGTATAAAAGTCGAATGTTGCTCGATATGTTTCGGACTAGTTCCTAGTCCTTCCTCCCGGAGTGCTCGCACGGCGGAGCGAAACGACCATACGAACGATACTTAAATCTTGTGGTTTCGTACAGATTTACGTTGCTAAATTCAAATTCGCTTTCAACCTTATTGGAATATATTACACCTAAAGCAACACGGCGGGGATCTTCTAGTTTTTAAGAAAACGCCTTTTTTCGTTACTGTTCATGTAACAATAAAATAATTGAGATCTAGAAAGTAAAGTTATACACCATTACCAGCTTCTGCCCACGACTTCGTCTGCGTTTTATTAATACATATAAACCTTCCTCTTGAATCACTCTATCTATAAAAACCACATCAAAATCAGTTGCGTAGTTTTAAAGATCAAATCATATATAGGGACCGGATGTGGCTAAAAATGCATAAAGTTTGAAAAGCATAATGGATCAAAGTTCATGATGATTTAAAATATATAATGCAAATTTCGGACGATCTTTTTTTATCGCGTAATCTAGATTGGTTAAGTTTTTTATAACAATCCTATTATGTTGCTGTTTACTGAAAAAATTGCATTATATCTTTTGAACCAATACATATTTTGACCTGTTTTGTACTTCAAACTTCATGTATTTTACGTTCCATTCGCCAACAAGGGCAATTGTTGGTGTATTCTTCCAGTACTTTCTTTGAAGTGCTTCCTTCACAGTGCTACATGCATATCTGCTACCCCTCGTATAACAGTCGAACCCACTACCGATTGTTTGACCGATTATCGCTGCTCGTACAGCTTTTAAAGCCCTTGTTATCTGGGTCAATCGAACACTCCACGTTATCACAACTTGCGCCCGCATGCACTCAAACAACCAATGGAATACAAATTAAATCAATGTTTACGATTGCTTATCAACTTATCAGCGTTATTGTCTTTTGAGGAGTTTTGTGATGGTAACTTAGGCAATGAAAAAAACCTACGCAGATACGCAGTTTTTTCTTTATATGTTTAAAATAGGAATCTATTCAATTTGTTGATTCTGTTAATGTTTTTTTAGCTCTTGGCTCGCGCACTAAACACGTTTGCCACCTTTCTTCTACTAAACTTAAGAGCTAGGCTCTTTACAGGGCCTTTTCTTTGACTTCCTGATACGACACGACGTCTACTTTCTTTTTCACCTGGTCCATAAATGTTTTTCTTGGCCTTTTTCTCTTCCGCTTCCCTTGTTTCACAAAAATAGAAAGTATGTAGTTCTGCTTTTCTGTAGTCGGTTTTTTTCAAACAAGCAATTTCAAGGCAAAGCTAACTTACTGCATGTGACTTTATTGAACATTGAAATATCCAAATCAATATTAATAAATCTCGTGGGTTACGTCGCTACCCAAAAAATAAAACGAAAATATGCAATCATGTCAAGTTCCTTATTACCTTTGACGTTCTATAATGGAAAGCTCGTCAGCTCCAATTTACATCTGGAAAACGAATTTGTTTCACGCTCATTGGCTAATAGAAAGCGAAAGCCGTGATTGGTCGGACGGCTGTTGAGGCAAAATTACATTTTAATAATTAAAATTATTTCTCTGACGGTGTTAAAACTTGATCGCTGTCGATTTCATTAACATTTGAAGACGGTGAATGAATAACTTTAATTATAGAAGAAAGCTACGTTGAGCACAAATTGAAATTGCTAAGTCAAGTCATACGGTGTCTTCAAATTAATCACGAATACTATTACAGCGCAGATGATTGGGTCATTTTAAAGAAACACCTAATGAATGGGGGCTATCGCGTGTGAATTTGCCACTAGAGGCGCTAGTGTCGCATGAGGTCCAATAACATTCACTTTCCACTGGTTTTGGAGGGCTTCGTGACATCCCTACTAATATTATAAATGCGAATGTAAGTTTGTTTGTTACGGTTTCACGCGAAAGCTACTCAACCGATCATCATGAAATTTTGTACACATGATCTTGGAGGTATTAGAAGTAACATAGGATACTTTTTATATATAAAAAAAAATATGATGTCACTCTGACGTTATCTGCGCGGACGGAGTCGCGGGCAAAAGCTAGTAAATTATAATTTTTTTCATTTACCTGTTGAAAAGTGATCTCCTTCGTGAAATTATCGCAAATATGGATTATTTGGCGATGAATGTGAACGCTTTGAAAGTGGATTTTTTTCCGAACAAAACGGAACTGCGCAACATTGCGGCATAGCTAGTCGATATGATGATAGTTATTTATAATTAATAAACTTAATGAGATTCAAGATTTAAAACTTTGTTACGGCGCCCATCTTATAAAGTCGCCTTTGACAGTTATACCTCTGGACCTTAGTCAACAGTGGCGCCAACTGGTGAGCAAAGAAACGATAGTCCCCAGTTGACAAATGATCTTATACATTGTGGTAATGTACAGAACTGATATGGGACTTAAGTCATTTTTCTAATTTGGAACGTCAATTTGTCTATTCACACACATTACTCACACATGCAATACAATACAATAACTCTTTAATGAACACCACATACTTAAGTTTTTCACCTATACATAGGTACTGGAAGAATACAGCATGAATCTTGTTGGCGGCGGGTAGGTACATATTTGTTTATTTAGGTACATTACGTATCGCTGAACTATTCTTGAATAATTCTAAAACACCAAGTACACTGAAATGTTTTAGTCCAAAGAAACAGGTAACATCAAAATGAGGCGAAATCGGAATATTATTCGAAGTTAACATCTTGTTTCTAGATCAAAGAGCAGGATTATGTGGAGATGTGTGGTATATCTCGCCCACAGGCATGGGGAATAACATGTAATATTATTATTAATGTTTACGAATAAATTTGCATTAACAAACTAGCTTTGCGCCTGTTAAAATATGAAGCCGCTTACCGATTTAGAAAGTACTAGAAATGTACACACTCGAAAGTTATGAAAAATTATGCTTAATTCGAAATACGAGTAGAGTAGAAGAAAGTTACAGCTCTACTTAATTTAAATGTCTTCTTGTTTCATTTTTTATTTCATAGAAATTAACAGATTTGTGAAATATTACTTCGTGGTCTGGGAGCAAAGAAATAACATAGAATGCACCAATTGCTTCTCTGCCCTCACAGATTGTAAAAGGCCGTCGAGGAAATGGGCGAAAATCTTCGGAATCATGTTATAACTGATAAGCGATGCGGCTAGCAACCCATCACTATTTTGATCCCCCTTTCCACCTATGCATCCACAATCACGCTAAGCGTTGCCTTTAGGTCTTGTTACCTTAGGACCTGTCTACCCCGTAAGGGATATAGACGTGACATGTATGTGTATGTAAAATTTTCAAATGGTATTTTAGATTTATGTGCTTTCAATTCTTGTATCTCAATCTTCTATCAAACGGCATTTTCTAAAAATCCTATACCTTTTTCGTATTTAGGGTAGTCTCTAAAATCAAAACCAAAGGTTTATTTTGAAAATACAATGAATACAAACCTATTAATAACGCGAATATGATACATATTCACGATAAACTCAAACCTGCTGAACGACTTTTCATGTGGTTTTCACCTGTAGATAGAACATTTAAGATGAAAGTTTAGATATAAATTTGCCAAGGTTTTCTGTAGCTGGTATCAAATAAAAAGTCAAGCTGCCTGAGACAATATTTTATTCTATGCCGACGAACTCACGGGAAAAAGCTAGTGTACGACAATAGAAAGGAGTTTTTGCGAAATGAGTTCTAAATTACAACGTGGCTTACCTACTAACTTAGATTTAAGTGAATAATGTAGGTAAATCGGGCAATACCTTATTTAACCATGAACCTTATACCGTGGCGTCACGCAAACCAGTACTTGATATTACTTACGCGGAGTTATTAAATAAGCCCCGGTATTTACGAGAAACAACCGCTTTGAGATTATTCTTACCAATAGAATAGACTTCCATGCTGGTCTGGGAGCAAAGAAATAACATAGAATGTACCAGTTGCTTCTCTTCCCGGGTAAAAACCCATCGAGGGAATGGGCGAAGATCATGGGAATCATGTTGTGGGCGATGCGGCTGGCAACCCATCACTATTCTGATTCCCCTTTCCACCTATACGCCCACAATCATGCTAAGCGTGGCATTTAGGTCTTGTTGCCTTAGGCTCTGTCTACCCCGTCAGAGATAAAGACGTGTATAGTATTGTATAGATAGAATGAGTCACTGGGAAGGTTTAAGTATATAATTTGCTAGGGTTTTGTCTAAATTGGTTGAAATATAAATCTAACTTTTGGAAGTGTCGGGAAAAGTACTGTTAAATGGAATAGATCCCTTAAAGGGATAAGTTCGCCTTTGTGCATGTGTGTTGTCCTGTATTCATCTATTCCTTGTGTTTTATGTACAATAAAGAGTTATACATACATAGTTACACATAGGCACATACAAGGTTTCGTGGCCAGTTCCACGCAACATACTAAATTGTCCAACACAGTCCTAGTGATCGAATTAGCGGGCGCACTATCTCATTGCCGCCCCGTAATCGAGTTTGGGGATCTGCCCGAACACGGGGCATTGGCCTTGCAGGAAGAATAGGGAATATTCATAGTCACTAAGAGGTAACAAGACGTAAAAGCCACGGTTAGCATGATTGTGAGCACACGGGTGAAAACGGTAATCAAAATAGTGATGGTTTGCTAGCCGCATAGCCTATAACAGACCTTAGATTTTCGCCCAGACCATTTTACCATAGGAAATGATTCCATTTTGGGCGATATTCAGAATTGTATGTATGTAAACTCTTTATTGTGCAAAATAAACAAGACAAATACAATTGACAAACACTGAGATACATGCACAAAGGCGGACTTATCCCTTTAAGGGATCTCTTCCAGTCAAGCTTTGGGTGGATGAAAGGAGTATTATATTAGGGATGGACGAGTGAGTTTAAAAATTGCAAACACTGAGAGCCACAATACATAACTTTACCGAATATAATACATAAACTCCTAAGACCTACCAGTCAATAAACTAAGTCAATTGTCTATTTGTCGCGCAGATGAAGGGAATGGGCATAGGAACCATGTTATAGGCGATGCGGCTAGCCGATTGCTATTTTGATTCCCCTTTCCATCTATACGCCTACAATGATGTTTAACGTGGTCTTGTTACCTTAGGTTCTGTCTACCCCGTAAGGGATAAAGACGTGATTTATGTATGTGTGTGTGTCTATTTTTCTTCTTGATGTTTGATCAATGAAAAAATTATTTTGAAAAAATGACTTTCTGTAAAGTTTCTTGCGGCGCATTCTTCTTGGCAATGATGGTCTTTCCGAATACGCTGGTAGTTTCAAAAAGACATGTAAAAGAGCCCTTGGCGGCCAATAAATTTTCATTTTCATTTTTATTTTCAATGTATGGAGACATTTGTCAACTATGATTCAAAAATCCTGAAAATCATTTACAGGGCTATTTCAAAGTAACCCAACCACCAGCTGAAATACTTTGGAAAAATTTTAAGACAGCCTGTATAGTGTTATTCTATAATAACAACGGTACTTTGGGACAACGCAACTCTCCAAAGAAATGGCCTAAAGAACCTTCCCAATAACGGTACCTAAGGCCATAACTTTTATGAACCAACATCCGTAGACGGCAATCTTATTTAATGGCACTAGGTCTACGACGGCTACGGCGTAGCACCTGCTACGCCGTAGCCCGCCTGATATTTTCTTAATTGTATTAGTCTCGTACATCCAGGGAGGGTATGAAAAGACCTTAATAAGACAGAGTTTTTGCTGCTTTTTTCTGTTACTGTTTCGGTTAATTTTGTTATTGCCCATTGGGTTTTCTTTTATTTAATTTTGCATTTATTTATTATTTGATAAAGTGCAAAATTTTTTAGGGACCTCCTTAGGTACCATATTTGGTGTATAAGTCTTTTACACCGTCTCCATCACAAAGATCGTGACAACATCTGCTGTATATTAATTTGTAAAGGCAACGATGAATAAGACAGCTGGGGTAATTACGGATACAAGAGTCATTTCATCTCAGCCCTCTAAGTTTTTAACGCATCAGTGATTCCTCTAACGTTGCAAATGTATATGGACAATGCAATTTAAGATTGATTTTTGTCGCCAAATTTAACCCGAATTCATCAAATTAAAATTAATGTCCATCGGATAAACTTGTAATCAAATACTTGTTCGTAAAGTTATTTTTAAAAGCATTTTCACCCATGGGATTGAAAAAACTTGATCCTCATTCGCCATAAAAAATGTCCGAAGCATTTTTCATTAGCGTAATCCAACTCCAGCTAATTAATTAGGAGGTATGTCTCTTTCCCACTTGCAGGATAGAAAAGACAGGAAGATTAATCAACGGAAACCCGAAAAAGTATGAAAGTACGCGAATGTAATTTCGGTTCCATTTTGTTTTACTCGTGTTTGTTTATGGTTGAAATTATACTGCCATTGATTTCACTTGAATGAAAATTACATCAACCGGATTCCCAAAATAAAAACATTTATTCCAACATTACCCCATTTCAAACCGAAAGCGAAGTATAATATAACCCAGTCTTAAGAAATTTATTTCTCGGAATTGAGCTCTATTATGCCTAAATCTGTTTACTTTACGCCGACTTTATAAAAGTATCTTTACTTTATGGAAAAACTCCATTTGGGCGAAGATATAAAACTGGCTGGAATAAAGAGACTAGAAAAATTCAGAGTTAGTAAAACATACGACACCAATTTTGCCATGGAATACTTGTTTAAGTAATTGTGATGAAAAACTCGCCGAGAAATTGCTCAGTAGTTAATTTTTTTTATTGCTGTCATTGAGTCAAATGCGTCACTTTTTTCAACTTGATCTGGAAAATAACCTTTAAGACTGGATCAATGGGTTCCACTATATAACATATAAAGGAGTTTGGAGACTACAATGCTGGCAGTTATCTCCCTCGCCGAATTAACATCGCTATTCGACTAGAGAATACTGTAGACTTATTATCTAACTCGCTCGCAATCGCCATCGTGTTCATTTTGACAGTTCTTGTATGAATGTGACAGCTAGCTGATTCCGATGCCAATAGTCAGCCCATACATGAACTGTAAAAATTAACACGATGGCGATTGCGAGCGAGTTAGACAATAAGCCTACAGGCCACCTACGTAGCCTCAGTTCTTAAATAATTGTTTTTCTGTCTGATTCAGTTTGTACTAAAGTTTATTCTTATTTGAGATCAAAATTCAACCAGTTCAAATCATACTGATGTACACAGATATATGCATGTATATCTTTATATATTATATATAATCAATCAAGTGCTTTGCCATTTTTATGGCATTTCCTGTAATAGAAAAAACAGTAAAGCTGATTGTCGAATTGGCTTGTAAGTGAAAGTAGTATTTGATGTTTTGCGCCGTACAAAATTACATTGAAACAGTCGTAGAGAAACACCGCAGAAAAAGTAACAGATTACAGAACAAAGGCAGTGTACAAAGACGAAGGTAACTCCTCAAAAGGATCCATTAGTAAGTTTTCTTACACAAAATGAAACTACTTAGCAGGAACGAAAGATAATCAGAAAGTTAATTAGTTAGATTGCTGAACCCGCACTTGAGCTAGTTTTTACCGACAGTGGCACACTTTGATATTACTGACTATGTCCGATGATTTCTCCATACGTTTATCCCGACGCCAACCAAATAAGAGCCAAGACAGCGTTCTTTACGCTTAGTGTAAGTTTTCGGTTGCAAAATATATCTCGAACGCCTTTGAGTTGAAATGTAAAATACGGTTCACTAATGTTTGACCAAAAAATTATTGACAAATGCATCATGCAAAATATTGATTTTATGGAAAACTTATAAAACAAACCTAGCCTAACCATGTGTGCCATGCCTAAAGATTAAAAAAAAAGTTAACGGTTTATCAGATATTAAAGGGTTCAATGATCGGATACCGTAAAATACATACTAATAGGGCTCTTACCATGACGTGTTATTGCTATTCAATTCCGATCCTTTAGCTGTCATTTTTGACACTTCTAGTATGGATCTGACAGCGATCAATCCAACTTTGGTTCGGAATTGAATCGCATTAAGACGTCATGGTAAGGCCCCGGTTTGTTGTTTATGAGTGTAATTGCCATAACAACTTAGACTGGAGGGAGGCTTATTCGGTCATTCAGGCACGTATGTGTCATCAGCAAAACGTCATGCAGAAAATTTACATAGCCCACGTGTTTCCGGCAAGAGATTATAATATGCTTACAAAATTCCACTTCATATGCCAAATATTCTTAACTAAAAGCGTGGGCGTCGGGCAAACTGAATAAGTTATTAGATTATTGTACAAACTTTCCTGGAACTTGTTATTTTATTAGCACTAACGCTCTTATCAATGTGCTCTAGGAAAAGGAAAATTCCCATCGGTTAGTTCGAGAAGTTGTTTGAAGTTTACTTGAAGGCTATTAATTAGTTAATTAAGCGTTAGTTTAGTTCCCAATAAGAATACGGAAAGCTATCCATTTTACTGCTGCCAGACGTCCATTATATGTTAATGGATCCTAAAGACGTTTTTTAACCACCGTTCATAACCTTAAAGACTTTATGGCGGCAACAGTTGCCAAGATTAATTATGGTTAGCTACAATTTTCTTTCACTGTTCTCGTTTTTTACCACTTTGGTATGGTACTTTGTGATAGGTAACAAAAGCATTTATACATAATTAATCACGTCTTTATCCCTTACGGGGCTGACAGTGCCTATAGCTAGGATAAGAAGACCTGAAGGACATGCACGCAGGCAGCGTTCATAACAATGAGTTAGTATAAAACATACATTCCCTTATATCTATTTAGAACAGCGAAATATTTTCTGAGTATATTCAGCGCTTTGTTAAGGTAAGCACATGTTTTAGTAACCTTTCGCCCACTGCTCCTCTAAAAAAAGTTACTGAATTCTACAAAAAAGATCAACCAACTAGCGATAGAGCGTCCAGTGAATTTTCAGAACGTTACTTTGCATAGACCCTCGTCTGACCGGTATCCGGTGAATTATTGCCGCCCGGCAACTAAACCTCTATTTGATATGGTCTCAGCTAAATGCAGAATGTAGATCAGCCCTAGATGTTGTGCTTCTATGGCACTGCCACTTTGTTAAGCGATATACAAAATCTGGTCATATGCATGTCTGGTCATTTATTTATTACCACACTTCTATGGCATCCGCGTATAAAGTAATTTACGGTTCTGGGGCCATACCATGACGTCTTAATGCGATTCAATTCAGACTCAGTTCAGGTTTTAGCTATAATTTTCACGATCACATCTCTTCGTTAGGTATCGACCGCACCAAAGAAACGGTGGATCTACTTCCGAAGTTTGTATCACACGGTCCCTCTAACTTTAAACGTCATTAGTGCGAGCAAGATAGCACGATTTGAACTTTGAAGTAAGTATAAGACCGGAACGCTAGTCGTTTCGCCAGTGGCGTATAGTCGTGGTCGCAATCCGATTCAGAAATGAGCAGACAATTTGAATTCCTATTTACGGCCGCGGCGGTGACGGCTGGGATTTCCCCAGACGCGGATTTATGAAAAAAATATACTATTGTTCAGATTTTTCTTTGTTCAGTTGAGACTCTGACCTAGTCTCTATACACGCCTGTTGAGTGAATGATGAATAACAATTTTGATCATTATCGTGAAAGGAAGTGACCGAATGATTCGTAATAAAAAAATTGTACGTTATGTACTACTAAACATCTGCCTAAACCAGCTGTCATGTGACTTTTTTATACGATTAGGAAGGCAAACGACCTAGTGGGTCACCTGAATGGCAAGCGAACACCACCACCCATGGACTTTTTTTATCCAAGCGCCATCTGTTTGAATGATGTGTCTGTACGACACAAAAACAAACTCCTGTGGAACATCTAATTTTCACCAGGGACGAGAGAAGGCTCTGTTTTCAAATTTCTTTATATTTATGTTTACGGTTTTACCTGTTTAAAATTAAATTAACGTTATTATTAATTTCTAACGGGTAAAACCGTAAAATAAAAATAAAAACCAAGAAGTAAAATTCTTGATTCATTTGATAGTAAGTACTACAATTTGTGATATAAAATTGCTAGGTCGTGATGAACTTAACAGCTCAACGCTATACGTTAATATAGTAAACTCAACCCCATCGCTGTCCAAATATAAACCTGTCTACAGACAATAATACTGATGGGTTCCCACAGTGGGTGTAAAGGGCGTCGCGGTCAGCGCTCATTACTGGCGGGTAAACACAGCTTTACGACCCTAGGGCGTTTGTCTTATTGAGACGCTTTTTATGGGCTATGCAGTGTGCTGATTCAGAAGTTTACGATTGGGAAGGACGGTCGGGCCCAATATTGGTTGTTGAGTAGGTTATGTAGATTAAATTACTCAAACAGGGATTTCAATTGTTATTAGCATTTTTTATTTTACTAAAATTTACACATTGTTTTTTCGAGCACTGTTTGCAATTTCTCATTTTTCAATAATGTAATAAACATAGGTTTGTGTATATGACTAAAGATTGATAACAGGTCGCAGCCAAAATCATCAAAGGCAAAAACTGTCCGTGTGAACATATGCCTCTACATAGCGCACGACACAATAGGTCCACAATAGCATAAATTTCAACCTAAAATCAAACATGTAGTTACTGCACCAATTTCCGAAGTAGAATATTATTATAACTATGTTTCGTGGCGGAACAATATTAGTGCCAAGTGTCAAAACTGTTGCAAATAAATATGACTTCACCTTACCTCACTCCGCCAATGAGGCATTATTTATCGAGACGACTGGGGTTCTAGTGAATAGAGAGATAATTCTGAATTTTCTACATTTCAAAGATGATTGGAAGAGGCTAGACGCTACGGGTGACCGTAGAGTTGGCAGCTTCTTTGGACAAAATATTAGTATAGCTGTCCAAAGATTAGTTTAGTTTTTACTTTGATTGTAATTTAATTACAGCTTAATTTGTTTTTATTTTCTATAAACGAGTAATTAATTTAAACTTAACTCGTATTTTATACTAGAAGACCAAATAGTTTATCATTTATTTCAGACTTAACCCCTTTCTCACTAGGACCAGCGCCATCCCATCATCTAGAGTTTCAAATGTAAGCATAAAGTAGGTAGTCAATTATTTCTAAGAAAATATTTAAGAAACGCGTCGCGCTGGAGCTGTTTGTTATTGGTGACAATGTGAAACGCCAATAGCGCAGACGTGCCAGGTTTCACAACCAATCAGTGTGCGGTATTGTTTCCCAGTTTCAATTAAAAAACACGTGCTTCCCGATCAATATCAATCAATATGGAGTGTCGACTGCGGCTTGTCAGAGGTTGCGAAGCGTGGGCGGTAGGGTTAACAGGCGTAGTGAAAAGCCGTCTAAAAACGCAATTAAATACATCATCTAGAAGTTTGAAGTTTGACATACTTATACCATCAGGTGACCTACTAGTTCGTTTGTCTGGCCTCTCTAACATAAAAAAAAAGCTCTAACCAAATGCAATGCAGTGCTACGAGTATTAACTCGTAGCGATGACTGATTAGAACCATTTCGCCAATGTCGATTATTGTACGGTAAAAACCTAACCCCCTGATAGGATAATTAACAAAAAAATAGTTAATCATTATTGCCTAGGGTGCACCGCTGCGAAACGCTCGAAGACAGGACAAGATTGAATTCTCTCGGTGTACAACATTATACTTCTAAAATATGAGTTGCTGCAAAAGAGGCGCCTCCTAGTAGCGCTCACCCTTAATGCCCTAACTGGTAATCCCGGGCCCTTCGATGGCAACACGCGCGTCGATAACGGATCCGCCAAACCTTGAACTTGTCTAAACACATTACATACGAGATGTAAGGCGATCAACGTTTTCGCATACTCAGGGAATCCTTAAGCTGTGGGTTATTAGAGTATCATACAGGATTTAAGAGCTTATTCTTTTTTCTTACGTGTGGAAAATGCGCCATGCATCCCCCTGTTCGAGTCAAGAAGGGGTATGTGGTGGACTGGCGACTGAGTTTTTCCGAACTTGCTATAACATCCCCCTTTTCCCCATTGAAAGACGAGTGTACCACTCTTTGCTAGGCCGGCAACGCACCAACCGTCCTATGGTACTCTAGGTGTCTAGGATCGGTGATCGGTCAACCGCATGCCCGTTTGTCGGCTTTATTATAAAAACAAATGCTTGTACCCTCTTGGATATAGTGGGATGTTACAAGCGCAAGAAGTCGCGATTGCAACGCCCACTGACCGCCCCGGGAAGCCCTCACAGCGACACCGTGCAATGTGGGCTTGGGAATAATAATAACACATCCTGGCAACCCAGGCTGTATGACCGAAAATTCGAAATTAGAAGATTGTTTCATGTCATTTTATGTTTCCTTCAGGATAACATCCGTGTTCGATGCGATTTCTATGAAGTTGTTGCTTCGGAGCCTTCAATGCGGGGCTCTCCAGCTTGTATTTTGAATCTATCTACATTTGTTTACTCGTAAAATCACATATCACATATCCGCTCAAACAAACATTAAGATCGAAACAATACCAGGCAATATGGGAAACTTAACGCTAGATTGAAAAGCCCGCAATAGATTTCATACGCGATTGATAAATTAAATCAAATAAAATCAAGTCTCGAAACTACTTAATACGGAAAAGTACCCAGAAATTATAAAGAAAGGAACAATAAACTGAAATTGTTTCAAACGATTCGCTAAAAGTTTCCATTTTCATTGTTGTTTTATTTTTATAACCTTATTCAAATTAGGAGGTTTTGAATCCAATCTCTATTGTTTTTGGGGCTGTGTTCTGAACAATGGAATATTTTTATTTTAAAAGTTACTTTGTAGTTATATCCTTGCCTAGAATGAATTGGCAATTTGTTCAAGGTTTGTCTTCAACATTGAATTCGTCGGAATGACATTCACAGTACAGTGCGAGCTATCTCATTCACTCTTACGGATTCGATACTTGAATCGCCTGATCGTACCTAAATCCCAGTGTTCTAATGTGTCTTCGAATGCCATTCGGACTTGTCTTGCTGTCTCAAACAACAAAGGGAAAGTCTATCTATACATCTATACATATAATAAATCAGTAGAAAGTTCATGTCTGTACATTAAATAAATTCATCAAAAATAGAGTGCTAACGATTAGGGAAGAGGAATAAAACACATAAAACTAGATTTTATAATTTTTGTCTGTCTGTATGTATGTATGTGTATATTTATGTCTGTGTTCACAAATCTCCAAAACTGATTGCATGTGGTAGGTACCTTATATCCCCGGTCAACATTTTAAATACTTTTAATCCCGGAAAATTAAAGAGTTCCCGTGGTATAGTTTACACAACAGCTTACAACAATTTCATCGCAATCGAGTCAATAGTACAAGAGTTTGACATTTCAACGCTTAAATCAACTCGCGCTTGACGTTTTTTGCCAAAAACTTTCTCAGATTACACACAACCAGTTCACAAAAATGAAGTAAATACACACCGAGCATTCATGCAGTCAGTACGTAGTTGCTCGCTGGGTTCCCCGTAACAACTACGTACTGACTGCATGAATGCTCGCTGTGCAGCATGTTACATTACACCTCGTAACGTTGGTCAGTACCCAGCTTAATGTTATGGTTTAGCTTATTTCGAATAGTCATCTGTTGTGGAGTTGTAATTTGTAATCAGATATACCACCGCGCGGCGCCGCGGCGACTGTGGACAAATTGGCTGTAATTAATTAGATTGAAATCTTTACGTGATATCGCATACTTATGTAACAATTGTGTTTTATTAAAACGACATTTAAGTACGTAATAGACGGTTTATGTAGCTTCAAGTTTAGAAACTGTTTTAGGTCACGATACAACATGATATACAGAATTTCTACTTAAATATGAGTATACATTATATATATGTATGTACTAACTGTTTTTCTTTAGGTATCAAATTAGAGGGAAAAGAATGTACGAATGCAAACTTTTATTTAACTTGCAATGTATGTATGTATTTATGTATGTAAGTATGTTTGTCCGGGTGGAATCTTGCGACTAAATTTTGAAGTAGATATCTTCAACCGATTGAGCTGAAATTTTGCATACCTAAGTCTGATGACAATACAATAATCTGGTAGTACAGTTCTGATTACCCAGCCACGATCGTCTCCGCAGGAGGGAACTCTTCATCGGTCGGTCCGACTGACTTAAAATTTGATACACATAATGTAGGATGGATGGCAATACAAGTAGGTACAGTTAGCTAAAAGTACAGTCATCAAAAAAGCTTGTATTAAATATGACATGTTTGACAGAAACTTTTATTGCTCCCGTGTAAATAATTATGCGTACAATTTAGTCGCAATTTTGCCTGATATTCTTTCATTGCATTCATTGTATTTACTGCCAATTACAACTATTCAAACTCTTAAATCAAACATAGCATTATTTAAAACTAAATGTGAAATAAGTTTCAATGGCGGCATTAAAAAGCTTCGTTGCTATCTCAACGTTGTAAACAAGTTGGAATTGTTTGAAGTTTCTAGAAGAAGCACGTATTTGGAAAGCAAGTCCTTAGAAGCTCGAAGTTCGCAAGTTTAAATTACTTTGAATTTCTGGCGCACAGCAGGGCGTGGGCCGATTTCAAATGATACCTATTTTTCATTTGTTATATTAAACTGGGTAGTCATCTGCGAGCTGTAACCGGAACTGTTGCGCGTTACAGTAACCAAGGACTGAACCGGACGCGAGCGGAACGCCGAACACTTGGGTTTTTAGGTTATAGTACCGTGCAACGGTTACGGTTAAGGCCCGCAGATGAGTACTCGGCTTTAGAGTCGGTGTAGATATCATTAAGAGTTGATTTCGGTTTGTTGTCTTAGTGAGTTTTATTTTCGTTGCTTTTGAATTGACCAGGATATGTTTGGCACGTAAATATTTTGATTTTACAATACAATGCAATACAAATACTCTTTATTGAACACCACAAATCAGTACAAAACAATACAGAAACAAAGAACAAAGTAGACAATAGGGGGTCTACCAGACAACCAACAAGGCAGAGAAATAAGTTGGAGGCAGTTTAAGTAGGTGGCAGAAACAAATAGACAGGAGAAACGCAGAGAAATCCGAAATCCGATTTTAAATAGCAGAGATGTGTAGTTTGCGAATAAGTGTGAGAATAGTAGTTTAGTTAGATAAAGCAGTGGAAGCGTGCTGGGCCCATAACCTGATAGAAAATGAGTAAAAGCAAGCTTCACGGTAAAGAAAATAAATGTATTAAATGGAATCACTGCACACACGACAAGCAACAGAAGAGCGAGTGACTTTGTCAGTAACAGAAAAACAAATATGTAGGTTTATAACTAGGTTACAATATAAAAAGTTCCAACAAAAACATCATCCGCGCGGTATATCTCTCTCTCGGAATAAAAATTACGTGTTAATTAAAAAAGTGAAGTTTTTAGTATTACCTACTGAGATAGTTTTTATAATGTTTTCAAGATATAAAAAATAGGTACGTATACACACACGCACACAGGGTGTGTACCCTGCATAAAAACACAAACAAACAAAGTTTATACCTCTTTATTGCTCGTATTTTTAGTGTAGAGATGTACGAATTACGTGAATCTTCACAATAACTTCGAGGCACAACCCACAACTGCCTCGAGGCAGGAAACGTTACCAACCCGTGCCGATTTTTGGGTTCCGTACTTTAAGAGAAAAAAATGAACCCTTATTGAATCACTTTGATATCCACCTGTCTGTCGATACCCTTTTTCTCAGGACGGCGGGGATATCTAGTAGAAAATCGTATGAATATCACACCGTAAAAAATCACTCGTTTAAAATATGTATAATTACAACCATTTGAAAATATATTTTCATACAATAAAGCTTAAGATTCAACATACATACTCATACATTATCTTCTCGTTCCCATAGAGTTATGAAAGGCAAGAAATTAGGCCTCGCAACACAATTAGGTAAAAAAAAATGTAGAATGAAGAACAAGTATATTTTTCCTATTTTATGAAAACGGAACCCTCAATGTGCAGTTCCAGTTCACAATTGTCTGGTTTTTTTATATGTATCATTAATGGTGGAATACGCTACCCGCCGAGACCACCGGGGCTGACCTAGATGCTCCAACATTTAATGGCCCTCTCGTAGATCTGAGGTTATGTTATCCTCCATTTTGTACCGGTAAAGACATTTTAGGTCAAACAGTCTATCTAACCGATTATAGACTGTAGAAACTAATAAAATAAAACAATTTAAATTATATTGAAAATTCAACACGCAGCGCTGACAAGAGCAATGAGATGACTACTTTCTTTTGTTTTTTCTTTCAGCGCTGCGTGCAATTAAGTTTGTTTGCGGCCAGCGCCAAAATAGGATAATTTTATAAAAAGGTTGTAACACGTAGCTGCCTAAATAGGCGCGTCGCCTACGCCGATTATTATATGCGAAAGCTCCTGTACAAAAACTTAAAACGTCACTTGTACAAAACAACATGCCTGTACTAAGTATGTACCTCTGCCTGTTAAATTATTAATATCTAAAGAGATACTTATGGTGCCGTCTCTATTTATTAAGTGCTACGAAACGGAAACGGCAGCGATTAGCATAAATTCAACACGGCGAAGTTGGCAATTTTTTTCTGTCATAGGAGCCCGCGTTTGCTCTTCGAAACTGAAAAACAGGCTCGTGTAGATTGGTGCCTTGAAATATATCAACGTTTTAATTGAGAAAATGGCTTATTGCGTTGTAATTTTTTTAATTTTGCTTCTTGATTTTTTTTTCTTGGCTCGCGCGGTTTACGTATTGCCACAGATGCTTTTTGTTTTGCTTTTTAAAAATATGTAACACAGATATGTTAGATTTTTTTTATTTCGAGCATGTCAAATTTATTGAGTGACCTGCGTACTAACGGGCGCTGTCAAAATTATCGTCATACATTTCAACCTTGTTATAACCATTAACAAAAAAAATCCCAAGCATCACTATCTATTAGTGAAAACTGCATGAAAATTTATTCAGCAGTTTTTTAGTTTATAGCGAACATTCAGACAGACAGATAAACGCGGCGGAAGACTTTGTTTTACAATATGTAGTGATTACTCAGTTTTTCGTCGCTAAGCGCCATTTATTACCAAACATGCCAACATGAAACGACATTCCTGCAAGTAGAGGTAGTACCTAGGTAATATACTTATTGCTCATCCTAGACTAGGAATACCTTACCTGTCTGAACCTGTCTGTAATAGAATTCCTGTCAAGACACTTCGAGCGGCGGGAAAGGCGGGATCGATTTGTTCTGCTCACGATCTGAGCAGCGCAGCCCCGGGCTTAATCCGCATGCCCTTGCCCGCCTTTGATAACGCTGCCCTTCATGCCAGGGCAATAAAACAACTTGAAATGTAAGCTAATACTTCTGGCAAAGGTTATACCTGGCACGCTAAAGGGCAAGATAGTTCATCTTTCTTGTACCTTTCATAAGTAAGTACCTATAATGTTTTCGGCGATCAAAACACTTTCACTGCCCTTTTTATCTACATAGAGATCCAATTTGTACCAAATGCGACAAACTCTTTCCTACTGCGCACCGAGACACTAATATACAGAGATAAGTTGGTACCTACCTTCTAAAATACTTATTATATCTACAGCTTTGACGATGCTCGTATTTTCATGAAAATCAATGTTTTCTACGTCGTGCAAATATGTATTCGAATACCTCCTCGTTTCTGACAATGTGTGGGACGCCCTGTCAATCATCATACAAGTTGAATATCACACGCACACGTGGGTATTACTTTCTGCGTCGGAGTCTAAGAATAGCCAGCTACGTAGGAAACATTTTAACGTTTTTATCTCAAGATACTTAAACTAACATCGAACAGAATGTAGGCGGCCATCAGCTTTATGTTGTTATTGTCAGCATCCCTATATACAAAACGTTTTCGCTCATCCTTCGTTGACCGGACAACTAAGGATTGGAATTCCCTGCCTTAATCTGTGTTCCCTGAACATTACAATCTGACTCCGAGTCATATTTTCGTTTACTATCGTGGTTGTGTAGACGTGTTTGTGATCAAACGCAAGGTCATTTTGTGCACAAAAAAACTAGTAGTCTCATCTCATCGTATTCTACAACTTAAGTCACGGTAGATGTGGTAATAACGTTACTACTGATGATTGGAAAAAAAGCGTTCCAGACGTACGTTATGTATGACTTATGACATAAATCTGAAAGTAGATTAAATTTTAATTCACGGCTGGAAAGATGGCAGAATAAAATATACATGACATCTTTAAGCCTTCTCATTTTGAGAAGTGGTTTGTGGCCGCAGTGGAACGTATATTGGCTACGATTATATTTATGTGCTTGATTTTAACTAGGCTTTCTTTATGTAAAGGAACATCAGTTTTACTTTCGTGAAAATTTCGTTACGTAAAATAAATAAGCTCGCAAAGAAAAACAATGTTTTCCAAGATCACAAACTCTCTATCGAAATCACAATCAGAATATTAAATGAAAGAAAACACGAAGCACGAACAACAGACTTTGGTAGGGATAGGGATACATAGCTTATTTAATTATCGCTTAGTCCCATTGCGAATGTATCTACTTTCATTAGGTATTTACGACTCAAATAAAAAATAAAGTTTATTTTGCAAATAGGCCGCCAAGCGCTCTTTTACATGTCTTTTTTTAAACAATGTTTTGAGACGTCAATTAATGTTTTAATAATACGTCACCAGCATAAGTATAAATCAGTGTATCAGAAAGCTCTGTTTGCTTTTGTTCGTATTGTTGGCAAATTCAACTAGGTATTAAACAATAGGCAGCGTGTTTTATATATTTTCTCCTAAGCTTTTCTGCTGATTGCAATTTTTGCCACATTTTAAGATGAACCTTACATTGCTGACACATGTCTGGCCGTTTTCTATTTAAAGTGTATCTTTTACTTGTTCTTTTAAAAATGAAAAAAAAATCGTTATCTTTTTTTGGCAGATTTTTTACACACTTTATACAAAATTGACACAAGAGGTACAATTCAAATTGAAAACGCCCATGATTCCAAACAAAAAAACAATAAATGCCACAAGCTGTCTTCCCAATGTCCGCAAACAGGGGTAATTCTTTAACATTTTATAGATATATCCGCAATATTCGGCTTGGGGATAATACGATCGCCCGATAGAACCTCCAGTGCAAGGTTGTGTGGTTATTGGATTACCGAGCACCACTTTGTATTGTCGAATGCCGCAATTATTGCGCGGTTGGCGAAAAGCTATGCCATTATTCTTGCTCTATTGTTGTTTGTAATGTTATTGGACTGATGAAAGTCGGCCATAAAACATGTTGGATTGTTTAGTACTTTTTTTGCAACGTACACGTGACCGTTTATAATTAATTATGATAGTACAGTATGACGTATATTCGATTCAGTAAAAGTAAATGTTGAATTATTTTTTATCTTTTTTTTCTACAATTTTTACGATGCTTAAGTGCGCTTGTGTGACTATGCCAGCCTCATTGGATGTCTCTTGGGTCAGATTCACCAAACACTCCGCTGCCCGCTACCAGATTCTCTGGCAGCAAAGGAGTATTGCACGAACCTGTACATTTATTCTGCGTTTTCTGATGCCGGAAAACTCAATGTTGTGTTAACTGCTCCATCAAACAGGCTCACATCAGCCAGGTACCTCTGTCTATTATCCTTCATCATTTCACATTCCATCAAAAATATATTAAATCCTCATTTCAATC
Source organism: Pandemis corylana (assembly GCA_949127965.1). Lineage (NCBI taxonomy): Eukaryota > Metazoa > Arthropoda > Insecta > Lepidoptera > Tortricidae > Pandemis > Pandemis corylana. The sequence goes on along the minus strand of OX421866.1, from coordinate 4,235,013 downwards.
TTAATTATCTTAGTACGCAATTTCAGTCCTTGTATGTCAAGGACTAACTAAAAATATGTACACCACACAATGCTTATAAATAACACTTAAATGAACTTCAGAACCTATTTGAATTAGAAAACACTTTTAAGCTCTTTCAATGTTTTCTTACATATCGGAATTTTCTTTCATAAAATGGCATATTTTATGTAAGGTTTACGAGAAAGGTATACATTACCATTTGAAAAACGTCTACATTTAATAACAAGCAATTTGATCGTTAAAATATTCCGGAGTAATTGTATCTGATGTTACACTCCAAAATAACAAATGCGAAATTTGCATAATACCGTCCCGCTCACGCTAACAGAGTTGAACAATAGAGCGAGAGGGTCGAAACGAACTGATAGTAAATCCCCTTAACAGGCTGAAGTCGTAGCTCGCCTACGCCGTAGCAAATTCGTAGCACGTACTCGTAGCCAACAATGTAATTCCCAACTCTGGACATTCCTGTGAAGGAAACTACACGGCTTAAACTTTTGGGCTATTTTTACATTACTGTAATCAAAAGGTTTTTGCAACTCTAGAAGTACCTACAGCGTGTGACAAACACCCCGTGCGATGATTCACTGGGGTATATTATACACATAGCTGTACGTACATATTCGTAGAAGGTAAAAAAATATTTTAGTTTTTTTTGCTGTCATAATAGTGAAGTGAATGTTTGCGTACTACCGGGAAGAGGAGGATATAATCAAATGCTACGTATGAAAGAAAGTCATAATAATATGTAACCGATTATTTTTCGTCTCAATGATGGCGCTGGTGAAGATATTAAAGAAAGCATTATTGTGTATACCGTTTTCCAGTATTAAGGATCGACAGGGTAAGAATAGATTATGAATGAGAAAACCTAAAATAGTTAAATTCTGAAATTAAAATCATATATGTGTAGTTTTTCATAAAATACGCGAATAAATTAGCTAACTGTTGTTGCCCAGAGTAAGCCGGCTCAAAAGTTCTTCCCCTTTAGACATAAACCGTAAGGCTCGAGTATACAAGGAAATTAATCCAACTCGTAAACACTTGATTATTTTTGTGCCAAATTTTTACATATTTTTACATTCTTCCATGCTGGTCTGGGAGTAAAGAAAAAACATAGAAATTACCAGTGGCTTCTCTTCCCGCGCAGACGGTAAAAGCCCATCGAGGGAATGGGCGAAAGTCTTAGGAATCATGTTATAGGCGATGCGGCCAGCAACCCATCACTTTTTGATTTCCCTTTCCAGTTATTAGCCCTTAATCATGCTAAACGTGGCCTTAAGGTTTTTTTGCCTAAGGGATAAAGACGTGATATATATGTATGTATGTTTTAACATAAAAGCAAATTTGTCTTTGACAGAAACAGGTCAGTAACTTTTATGAATAAAGGTAGTTAGTATAATAAATAAGAAGAAGCTCCATTCTAAGCGTAAAGCTAAAGAACATCAAAATTTACATATTAAATTCAAGTGATAATACATTATAATGCGCACCCAGGTACACGTCAGCCAATTCGTAAGAAATTGTCCCTCATTTCATATTCCCATCCCGAGGGAGGTAAAGTGCCTTTTCAGGTGTATTTATATTTGCTCGCAAACATCTTTATGAGATGAAATGAATTGTGGGTACTTAAGGTTGAAGTTCGAGGTCGGCGGGGTACAAAATTGCCGTGTATACTGAGTCATTGTTGGAATAAATAGGAGGTGTGTTTAGGTTTTACTCCTTTCAGTCTGATGATGGAGAAAACATCAAACGGCCAACATAACGCATCGATTGAACGGATTAAGTTGAAATTTGGTGCGTACATAAATAGCAGTGCAAAAACAAAATGACAAATATCCTTCTTTTATAAATTCAATATAAATTCTCCGTGATAATGGAATTTTATATTGAACTAGCTGCTGCACGCTACTTCACCCCCATTTTTGTCTTTTTCTTTTTTATACTTTGTTTTGTCCTTGCAATAAAAAAAGAATTATCAAATTTGGTGCAGTCGTCCGGATGTTATGCGCGTACATTCATTTCGTTGATTCATTTTTATTTACAAAGAAAGAACATATTTTTGAACACCAGAAATCAGTACGTGTAAGTACATTTGATATTACAAAAATCAAAAGAAAAAGTAGACTAGAGCTGATATAGTCGTTTAAAAACCATTTCTACCAAACCATTAACCTACGTACGCGAGAAAATAGAATGTATATAGTAAATAAACTACTTAGCTGTTACCGAAAAAGTAATCTTAGAAGTTATTGGTTGCGAGCGGTATGTTTTTAGAAATATTTACCGAGTCTGAGGTACAATTTGCGATATGGAAATCTCACATGAGAGAGGTTGCCAGTGTAATAAACTACCCAGGTTTTCGGGGGCGGCACTTTATAGGACTACTTTGCTATTTGCGTCACAGAAACTGGCAACTTTTAGAGATCTTGGGGGCTGTCAGAAATTTGAAATACGAACTACGTCATTCTCATTTTTCAATTAATTAAAATTATGAGCAGAACGGTATGGAATAAAGCTTAAGTTCCGGAATATTATGTAGAGCCTAATAGTATATGTAATATGTAATTTTTAAGACTTACAGATGGCACAATGTTGTATTATTGACACTTTTAACTAAGAAAATCTTAGGAATCATGTTATAGGAATGCGGCTAGCAACCCGGGTTGTGATGTGTGATGCTCATCACTATTTTGATTTCCCTGTCTACCTATACGTCCACAATCATGCTAAACGTGGCCTTTAGGTCTATCAAGGATCAAGACGTGATTTATGCATGTATGTATGTATGTAAAGCCTAAGGTAAGCCCTAAGCCTTGGGCTCTGTCTAAAGCCTGATTTTCTTTATTCACATGTTCACTCTGTTCATGTGTCTTAGAGATTTTCAATTCCATTATATCACACTAGGTATATTATAGTTTTTGCTCTCAACTTAGCATTTCATAATTTTATAAGAAATTTTGATTACGGTTCGAGATAGCATAGCCCTTAGACCTAAATGTGTTCCTGAGATAAAATGGGTCTTGACAGACCAAAAAATCACATATACGGACAAATATATATATATAAGGGGTTCCTTTACCGTAGTGGTTAAGTTGAATTTAACTATGTACATGTATTTGTTTAGAAGAAATGACTTTCTGTCCAGTTTCTCGCGGCACATTCTTATTGGAATTGATGGTCATTCCGACAACTGTGATAGTCTATAAAAAGACATGTAAAAGCGTTTTTGGCCACCTATTTGCAAAATAAACCCTTTTTTATTCCTTTTGAGACACGGAACATTAGAAAATCAGAAAGAAAAAATCTTTATTGAGATGAGTCTAAGAATGTATTTTGTTACAGCGGGCGAATGGCACGGCGCAGCGTTCTGGGTTGTAGTCTGCGGCGCAGCAGCGCTGGCGCTGGCTGCGCTGGCTGGCGTGGCCTGCTGGGTGGCCAAGCGGCGCAGCACGCTTGCGCACAAGCTGGGTAAGGCCCCATAGAATGGCACAGCGCATAGTTCTGGGTGGTGGTGTGCGGCGCATCGGCGCTTGTCGAGTTTGTACGGACCCGTCGGCTCGCTAGTCCGGTTTTCATGCTGTGGTTTGCCTTACAGAAATGTTTGGGGAACGCCACTTGTGAGATACCGAATACCCGACTGGACATATATAGTTTTATTACGGTTAACAGGAGGCAAGCGCGGGCCAGACAAGGCGCTGGTGTTCCAGCCGCCGCGGCGCGCCACCGCCGTGCGCTCGCCCGGCTCGGCCACGCACTACCTGCGCAAGTCTCCGTCGCCCACGGCGCCCGCGCCGCCCGCCGCCGCCTCGCCGCAGCCCGTGCCGTTACCGCCGCAGATATCAGTAAGACTACAGGAGACACTACACTAGACATTCCTGTTGAATCTCCGTCGCCCCTACCGCCTCAGATACTAGTAAGACTAGTGGGGACACTGCACTAGATTAATACCAGAGGAGGCTAGCACGGTCCAGATAAATCTCCGTCGCCCCTGCCGCTTTAGATTCCAGTAAGACTAGTGGAGACACGCTAGACATAGTAATATGAAAGGTGGCTAGTACGGTCCAGATAAATCTCCGTCTCCCCTACCGCCTCAGATACTACAGTCCAGATAAGACTTCGGCTCCTGCCATCACATATACTAGTAAGACTAGTGGAGTCACGCTGGGGGTAGTAATATGACAGGTGGCTAGCACGGTCCAGATAAATCTCCATCACCCCTCCCGTCCCAGATATTTACCAGTGACTCAATAAGCGGGCTACTCGTCTGAGGGTTGTAACCGGAACCTTAACGACCGACAGACAGACAAACAGACAAAGTTACTTTCGCATTTATAATATTAGTAGGGATTAATGATATAATAATTTTCCTTAGTCATCGGGAGCGACAAGCCCGCAGTCCCCGACAGCGCCCGAGCCGGCCCCGCTCAGCAAGGAGCTCGCCGACGCCACCGCCACTGAGAAGGTCAAGCCCGTCGACTCCGACAACAGCGAGGGCAAGCTCGGCGACCTGCACTTCAAACTACGGTTAGTACTCCTAAAAAGTATAAAGGCAACATCAATGGTTAGTAATCAATGGGTGAACTTAATATCTAAAGAAATTTCAATTATCGAAAAGTTTAATATTGGAAGGAAGTTCTTGTTAATTGACGTTATTGCCACAAAAACTTCCATGTCTCATTACAGCTGAACGTCACTGAAATTGACAAAGCGCTGTGAGGGAATTTCACCTTGCCAACTAGTTTGAATATCACATAACGTGCATTAAACATGTGACATACATTGTTCGGCGGTCATGCGTCGTTGCATGCGACAGGAAAGCCGTAATCGATATGCAGCTTCTGAGCGCGTGGAAGTTCTTTGTCGCAGCCAAAGTCTCGAACACGTTGAACCATTCAATAACACGACATTAATTAGTTGTTAAGTATTTGACGCTACGAGGAGTGCTAGTCCAGTAAGACGTCACTCCACGCTGGTCTGGGAGCAAAGAAAAAATATAAAATGTACTAGTTGCTTCTTATCCCGCATAAATCGTAGGAATCATGTAGGCGATGCGGCTAGCCCTTTCTACCTGTGCGCCTACGATCACGCTAAACGTAGCCTTTAGAGCTTGCTACCTCTAACCCCGTAAGGGATAAAGATGCGATTTATGTACCTATGTAGGATTTAAGACGTACACTAAATGCTTAGAGCGCTTAGTGAATTTCTTTGTCGCAGAAACGTTCGTATCTGTTCAAATTGAATTGTCGAATACCGCTAGTGGCAGAGGCAATTTCACCGTAGAAATTGAGACGATTACGCGAACGCGTTCGGCACGTTTTGCGTGTCAAAAACATGTTACGTGACGGGGGTCCATTGTCAAAACAAAATTGCACTGAGAGCGACCTTTTGTTTATCCCAACAAATGAAATGGGTACGCAGAATCTTCACTTCTACATCTATCCAAACTAATATTATAAAGAGGAGAGTTTACAAAATATTTCACTGTTAGAATGATGCATTATCCCTGCGTAACATAGGCTATAATAATTTAATTCTGCGCGGACGAAGCCGCGGGTAAAAGCTAGTATGTTATATATCACGATTATCGAAACTAAGTTCGATCTTAGATTGTATTTTTATATGTTGAGAGAGTAAGAAATAGATTAGCATCTTAACAGGAAAACTTTCAGGCTTGCAAAGATGTAATTGCAATAAGCTTTCTTTTCAGAAGTTTTGCCATAAACGATTTTACTAATATAAATTGGTTCGAACATAGCAAACATTATATATGTATATAGCTTTACGAAAGATACCTATATAGTGAACTTATATTAGCATTATATTGTCGGGTTGTACTCATATTTACATTACGCCGGAAGGTTCGTACGCATGTCGGAGATCTAAAGGTCACCTACCCACTGCCTAGTGATTGTCCTATATCTTTCCATTTTACATAAGTATATCTTTTTATTCAATCACGTTTCAAAGGTCAAGTAAAACGTGCGATTTAATGGAACTTTACGTAACTTTCTTTTACAGATGTGTACATACGTTAACGGCAATAATTTGAAGTTGAATTCACTAATTGACTTTGATGTACACGTACATAAATCGCGTCTTTGTCCCTTACGGGGTAGACAGAGCCTAAGGTAACAAGACCTAAAGGCCACGTTTTAGGTAGAAATGGGAATCAAATCAGTGATGGGTTACTAGCCCCATCGCCTATAGCATGATTCCTAAGATTTCCGCCCATTCCCTCGTTCCTTCTCCTTTCTATCATTCATTTCATTTCGTTTTCATTTTTCATGTCTCATTGGACTATTCAATTATCTATTATATATATTGATGTCTCTGTTCCAATAATCCAACTGCCGGTTTTCTCGATTGCTTCCATTTCATATCGATCAATCACTGACAACCATGAAGATGGATTACGGGATATGTTATAGTTAAAATAGATTTGGCACCTGTACCAATACAGACCTCATCGGTGTAAGATACAGTCGGGAAATAAAAACTCGAGAATGTTCTGTTAAGTTGTTGATAAGTCGTTTTCTAATATGTTTATTTAGTTGCGAATTAGACGAATTATAAACTATTACGGTGCTAAATAATATGTAGGTATGTTTAAAAAAGTTTTCTGTTAGTTATTGGATTTGTAGCGACCCTAGCGCCACCTAGTTGACCTCTACATAATTACTACAATGCACGAGGAGCTAGCCTCAGTCCTAATGACAACTGTCACATCGTTCTACGTCCCGCTAACGAAGTTTCTCAATGCGGCTGCATAAATAGAACTCAACTTTCTTCCTTCGGACTTCGGTCCCCAGGCATAGCATCTGCCTGGAGAGAGATCTCTCTATTGTGGCACTCTCCACCGGTCCATACACTAAAACTAGTTATCGTTCAACTCCGGCCGAATAAGAATAATAATATGAAAATGTGTTAGCGTCTGTGATCTATTCAGAAGCTGAGGATGGAATCGCTATGGGATCGCACGAAATGTCTAGTTTTGATTCAAATCTTTATCGTCACAGAAACTCTTTCCCAATCCAACCAATCCGACGGCAATAGAAGTCGATCAACATTCACTCGCGATATTCCAAGCAAACAAACAAATAGAAGTCAACTCGAGTTTAAAACCTGTATAAATGTTTACTCCATCACAAGCTATTGATTCCACTTTCATTATATCGATAGAAATCTATTTAAGCCCACTCACAACCTACGCGAGTCTAGTGCGTCACCTTCATTACTTTAACAACCTGTCTGGGATAAGGGGTAAAAGTCACTGAAAAACAACACAACAACAAACAGTTCGTTAATGGATTGTGGGAGCGAGCAAGCTGTCACTTGAGGAGTGAGGACTTATTCTCTAAAGATAGTGTTCGAACGCCGTAAATCAAACTACGTATGGTTGCTTAGGGAATGACAATGGGGTGCGAGTCGGGTTGCCTCCGCGTATGGTCAAGCGCTGCGGTTCGTTTTCGGATCCGTCCGGGGGGAAGAGCAGTGCTTGGTCCGGTGCACCGTGGGCATCGGCTAATGATTACCTGACAGTTTCTGAGGGATATCATTGACCGTTGGCTAAGTGCCCGACGGGGGAGGGGGGTCTTTTGACCGTATTACCGTACAACGTTTTTTTTTTTATATTTTTTTTTTTTTTTTTTATGTGAATAGGAAGGCAAACGAGCAAGTGGGTCACCTGATGGTAAGTGATCACCGCTGCCCATAGACACCCGCAACCCCGGAGGGATTGCAGATGCGTTGCCAACCTAGAGGATTAAGATGAAATGCCTCTTGTGCCCGTAATTTCCCCGGCTGTCTTACTCTCCGCACCGGAACACAGCAGTGCAAGCACTGCTACTTAGCGGCAGGATTAGCGAGTAAGATGGTGGTATCGATCCGGACGGACCTTGCACAAGGCCCTACCACCCGCAACGTGGCCGACATTTTGTCATAAGATTTTTGTTACTTTGACATTGGCGAAGTTGTCGTCGCTACAACGACATGATAGGTACGCCACAAATAAGAAAAAGAAGAAGAAGAAGAATGACAATGTATTCAAAATAAACAGCCTATTTATACGGTCACAGAAAAATGTTAATAGCGCCATTCAGAATTGGTATGGCCATAATAATAACAGCGAAATCTATGCTTTTTTAAAGTAACTAAAAATTACCAAATTCACAAGGAAATATAATGAACCTATGATCAGGTGGGTAGGTTTAGACTACTACACTTTTGTGTATACACACTGTCTGTATCTGTTAGTATTTTATTATGGCGTCAACTGGTCTTCCATGCTGGTCTGGGAATAAAGAAAAAACATAGACTGTACCAGTTGCTTCTCTTCCCGTGCAGATGGTAAAAGCCCACCGAAGGAATGGGCGAAAATCTTAGGAATCATGTTATAGGCGATGCGGCTAGCAACCCATCACTATTTTGATTCCCCTTTCCACCTATACGCCCACAATCATGCTAAACGTGGCCTTTAGGTCTTGTTACCTTAGGGTGTGTCTACGCCGTAAGGGATAAAGACATGATTTATGTATGTATGTATGTATGCCAAATGGTTTACTCACGATGTGTGTATCCACACATATTTTGGACCTATCCCTGATGTCTAGGTTGTACCTAGTCAGAGTTAGGTCCCACATAATCCTCGTAATTCGTCCAGACAAATTTCAAATAGACAAGTAAAATTTAAAACCTTATTAAAATAAACCCTGAACGAGCCCCGCGTCGGCGATAAAAATTTTATAGCCACGACATTGAGCGAGGAACACCGATCCACCAACTTAACACGTGCCGTTGTCTGCGGCATTCTACCCATACGTGACTGGGCAAACTGCATGCAGTGACGTCAGTTTTTAATTTGATCACCAGCACATACAAGTTGGTTGTTGAAAGGACCCTTGAGGTGCCTGTGAAGGATGTATGAGGAACAACTCATTATCGAAGGCTTAGTATAGTAATTGTTGTTGTAGGTGACCCAAGTCACCTGGGTGTCAATCTCGAGTTTTGTGACCCTGGGCGTCAATCAAGCTAGGGTTTTGACGACATGACTGTAGTCCTTTCACATTACATATCCCGACTCTGAATTAAATCTTACGACTATGACAACCTCGCCATTGAAACAATTTAGATAGGTACAAGCTTTTTTGCCGGCGGCATTAACTTGTTTTACTATGTCTTTTGAATAATGTGCACTAAATTTCGAGTGAAATTAAAGTACTTAGCCAACATCAACATAAAGTAAAAATGTTGCAGCTCAAGTAAATGTTATATTGACTTCTATCTCTCTCGATGTACAAACATTAAGGGCCGTCTATCAGTCTCTATTTATTACTACAGAACAGACGGAGACGTTATCATAAACAACTGACATATAAGATAACTGAAACTTAACAGGGAGTGGTGCAACAGGTCCTAAGTCTTGTTTAAAAGATTATTTTCCTTTTTCCCTCAGCTGACAAATATTTGACCGATGAAATAAAACACATTAAGAAAGTAGCAACATATTAAACTTGGATTTGACTTAAAATTATGCCCCTATGAAAATTTACCATTGAATTACGCTTTAAGATCTAAAAACCCTCTCAACGGGCTTGGGAGGCAATGCAAATCCCCTAAATTGTATCTAAATCCCTCAGGGACTAGACTAGGTTAAAGGTCGTCTTGGGGACGAACAGGTAACTTGAGGTTTTAGGGATCTGTCGCCACAATGATAAAAGCAAACCCCAAAATGTTTTGTCTTGTCAGCGTGTGTCTGGCCGCATATTGCAGATATTTTCACGGATGTATTAATACAAAGGTTAATAAGTTCGCCTTTGTGCATTTGTGTTATCCTGTATTCATTATTTTCATTTGTTTCATGTACATTTTCATGACAACTCTCTTTTAAAGTAAATCGTTAAGCTTCTATTGAAATTGTATGCAACCGATATGTTTTTATTACGCGGATGTGTTAGTGCGTTATTGAATACATATAATGTAAAAAAATATTGAAATGACGATTACGCATGACACAACGCACTTCACCCAATTTTTATCCTTCAGTTGTATAATATATGGACTTAGAAAGCCGACTATTGCGGCTTACTTTTGCCTATGACGATCCTTTTGTGAATCTATTATCTTTATTTTTGTTTGTTGTAATTTTGTTTTAATTTGATTTCAGTTATTATTATTATTATTACTATTTTATTAAAATTGACGATCCCTTTGTGAATTACTTATGTTTGACATTTAATTGTACTTTTAAAAGGGTGATAAATAAATCTAATCTAATCTAATCTATGTTTTCGAGACTGAAGAAAACAAAGCCTATTACAATTACTTACAAAATGTCATAAAACTGTCTTCGGCAGGCGGCAGGGGAACAAATAGAGGTAAATAAGATGTTTACTGTCGCAATATTTGTATTGAATCCATTGCCTCAGCTTTTGTGATGTATTGGTCGGGAAACAAGATAACATTTGCTGTGGAAATGTTTTGGCTAATGGTTTATGGAACATATAATAACAACTAGCTTTTGCCCGCGGCTTCGCACGCGTGAACCATGAGCATTTCAAAGAAGCTAGCAATTAAGCAACCGAGCAACCAAACCTGCAAGCTTTCAAGCATACATGCAAGTATGCAAGCAGGCATGCAAGCCTTCAAGCATGTAAGTATGCAAGCAGGCATGCAAGCAGGCATGCAAGCAGGCATGCAAGCAGGCATGCAAGCAGGCATGCAAGCAGGCATGCAAGCAGGCAAGCAAGCATGCAAGCAAGCATGCATGCAAGTAAGCACCCATGCAAGCAAGCATGCATGCAAGCAGGCAAGCAAGCATGCAAGCAAGTGTGCAAGCAAGCATGCATGCAAGTAAGGACCCATGCAAGCAAGCATGCAAGCAAGCGTGCAAGCAAGCATGCATGCAAGTAAGCACCCATGCAAGCAAGCATGCATGCAAGCAGGCATGCAAGCAGGCAAGCAAGCATGCAAGCAAGTGTGCAAGCAAGCATGCATGCAAGTAAGCACCCATGCAAGCAAGCATGCAAGCATGCATGCAAGCAAGCGTGCAAGCAAGCATGCATGCAAGTAAGCACCCATGCAAGCAAGCATGCAAGCATGCATGAAAGCAAGCATGCATGAAAGCAAGTATGCAATCAAGCATGCAAAGCAAGGACTCAAGCAAGCATGCAAGCCAGCCCCCGCATTGCCCCGCTGCCTTAATTTTTCTGAAACTGTAAATATTGCAGGATTTTTATAAAACAAACCTAACCTAACCTATAGGGCTGTCCTAAAATACATCCTAAATAGCTTTTGCCCGCGACATAGTACGCGCTAAGATGTAAAATGAAAAAATAAGTTTTTTCCCGTTCCCGTGGAAATTTTGGGGAGTGCTTTCGGAGTACACTTAAAGCCTTTAAAGAAACACACGTTATAAATGTTAAGTCTCTTTCTTCCGCTGTTTCGTCTGGAAACGTAAAATCCGGTTTTTTCCCGTCCTTGTGGGCGTTTCAGAAAATCCTTTCTTAGTGTTCCCCTACGCTCCCGAATAAACCTACGTGACAAATTTCAACTTTCCCCCGCTTTTCGTTTTTCCCGTTTCCGTAAGAATTTCGCCAAATAAAGCATTTCCCGAAATTCTTACGGGAACGAAGAAGAAGAATTTTGGGAAATTATCTCATAATGCTCCCCTACACTCCCCAAGGAACCCACTTGCCAAATTTCAGCTTTCTACGACCAGTAAAACGTAAAATCCTGTTTTTTTCCCGTTCCCGTGGGAATTTTGGAAAGTACTCTCTTAATGCTCCTCAACATTCCCGAAACAACCTACATGCCGAATTTCAGCTTTCTGCAACCAGAAAACGAAAAGTCCCGTTTTTCCCGTTCCCGTGGGAATTTCGGGAAATCTTTTTGTAGCGCTCCCCTACACTCCCCAAGGGAAATTGAAGGCCAAATTTCAATTTTATACGACCAGTAAAACGAAAAATCGATCCCGTAGAACTGAATACATAAATCCCGTTTTTATCCCGTGGGAATTTCCAAAAAGCATTAAAACATTATTTTACTATTATAATCACCTACTTCTATGCCAAATTTGAAGAGTCTAGTAATTATAGTTCATAGGATTTCGTTAAACTGAATATATAAATCCTGTTTTTTTCCTTATCCCGTGGGAATTTCCAAAAATCCTGAAATGAGTTTTTTAGTTTTGTAATCACCTACTTTTGTATCAAATTTGAAGAGTCTACTTATTATAGTTACTGAGATAGTGTCACTCGGAATCGAATATATAATTCCCGTTTTTTCCTTATCCCGTGGGAATTTCCAAAAATCCTTTCTTAGCGGATGCCTACGTCATAAGATCTACCTGCATGCCAAATTTCAGCCCGATCCGTCCAGTGGTTTGAGCTGTGCGTTGATAGATCACTATGTCAGTCAGTCAGTCAGTCAGTCAGTCAGTCAGTCACCTTTGAGTTTTATATATATAGATTTGAAGAGCCTAGTTATTATAGTTACTGAGATAGCGTCACTCGGAATCGAATATATAATTCCCGTTTTCTCCTTATCCCGTGGGAATTTCCAAAAATCCTTTCTTAGCGGATGCCTACGTCATAACATCTACCTGCATGCCAAATTTCAGCCCGATCCGTCCAGTGGTTTAGGCTGTGCATATATAATTCCCGTTTTCTCCTTATCCCGTGGGAATTTCCAAAAATCCTTTCTTAGCGGATGCCTACGTCATAACATCTACCTGCATGCCAAATTTCAGCCCGATCCGTCCAGTGGTTTGGGCTGTGCATATATAATTCCCGTTTTCTCCTTATCCCGTGGGAATTTCCAAAAATCCTTTCTTAGCGGATGCCTACGTCATAACATCTACCTGCATGCCAATTTTCAGCCCGATCCGTCCAGTGGTTTGGGCTGTGCGTTGATAGATCACTATGTCAGTCAGTCAGTCAGTCAGTCAGTCAGTCAGTCACCTTTGAGTTTTATATATATAGATTTGAAGAGCCTAGTTATTATAGTTACTGAGATAGCGTCACTCGGAATCGAATATATAATTCCCGTTTTCTCCTTATCCCGTGGGAATTTCCAAAAATCCTTTCTTAGCGGATGCCTACGTCATAACATCTACCTGCATGCCAAATTTCAGCCCGATCCGTCCAGTGGTTTAGGCTGTGCATATATAATTCCCGTTTTCTCCTTATCCCGTGGGAATTTCCAAAAATCCTTTCTTAGCGGATGCCTACGTCATAACATCTACCTGCATGCCAAATTTCAGCCCGATCCGTCCAGTGGTTTGGGCTGTGCATATATAATTCCCGTTTTCTCCTTATCCCGTGGGAATTTCCAAAAATCCTTTCTTAGCGGATGCCTACGTCATAACATCTACCTGCATGCCAATTTTCAGCCCGATCCGTCCAGTGGTTTGGGCTGTGCGTTGATAGATCACTATGTCAGTCAGTCAGTCAGTCAGTCAGTCAGTCACCTTTGAATTATATATATATAGATGCTTATACGTTTTTTGTTTTCCATATTTCATTTGCTTTAAGAACTTCTGATATTTCAATTGTAGCTTTTCCAGATAACAGTAAACTCCTGAGTACAGGAGCTATTCTTTTATATTTCACAATTTTCTTTGTCAGGTACAAACAAAGCATGGATACAAACGTTAAATGACGATAGATTAATAAAAATACCTACTAACAATGACGATCCTGACCAGTATATTCGTGTTGTTGAATATTTTCACTTCCATTATAATTTTTTATAAGATACCCAAACTCGTACGAGAATTTTCCTCAACGAAAAACCTTACTCAATACAAGTATTGTAATAAAAACTAACCAACGTAGCAGAGTTGCCAGACGGCTGAGTTCGCCATATTTTGTCTGCTGTATTTTCCTGGCTTTATTACTTTGACACACGTCATATTGGATTCCGAAGTATCTAATTAAACCAATATATGTACAACGCTGTTTTCGTAGTTGTACCTACCTATCGATTTTTTGTTGAGTTACTGGGTTCGAACAATGACTAGCGATTTAGAAAAAAAATATTATTACGAATCTATTGTATAAATATATAATGGCATTTTACAGAACTTTGGCAACAGATTTTCAGAAAAATAATATACAGGTTTTAATGTTACTCGTGAAAGTTTGCTAAGTAATTTTCTACTTGTCTGTTCAATCAAACTGTTTTAGTAGTTACTTGAGAAAGTTTAAGCATAGCTTGTTAGCAACCAGACTAACTCTAAAACTACGTATTATCAAGGACAATTTTATCGTTTTATTAGACGTTATTTAATTTTACGTTATTTGATTAATTAGTTAGAGTTCGATAATGAACAAGAGATATTGAAAAGTCACCGAGGTATTAGCTGACAATAACGAAGATGGGAAACTTGAATATTATCTGTGACCATAGGTACGAGTACAGTTTGACAACAAAAATAATGCTCCACGATGTACCTGCGCAGTATACCAATTTTAGTAGCGCGGGAAACTCTGGCGCTGTTATTGAACGATCGATTTCGTACCAACAATGGCAAAATCGTGTAAGCGGGACAGAGCTAAGAATGCAAAGCAAGCAATACTCTGCCAGTTGCGCTTGCAAATAAAGTTCAATATAGATTATTTACACGTTCGGCTACCATCGGAAACTGGTCTGCGCTTCTCTGCGCAAACGAATACTGCCGATGCGCATTATATTTGTTGTCAAACTGTACGTCGATGAACAAAAAATATTTACCTTGCTACTCCGCTACTTAAATAACGGACTTCAGTAGCGTTTTTTGTTCATTGAAATGGACCTCCGCAAAGTAACGTCTATTCAATAAAACATACGTTGATGGTTTATACTGATAACAACGAAAATGCTGACTTCATTAGGGTGGGTGATAGAGTACAAACCATGAAGTTGAGATTTCATTGACCAATGAAATATGTACCTAAGCGCAAAGACTCGCGGCAGTCGGGGTCACTATCGGCGTCGCCGACATTCATTATTAGACACAGTTTAAGAAGATTATTTGTACACTTTTGTGCAGCGATGTCTAACGCGCATTTTATCGATAGTCCAGTTTTGCGTGTGCACATCTCTATTTAGGCGTCACAATAATGATTTTTATGGCCCGGACTATCGCGAGTTTTTGCATTTAGTCTAGTACGATTGTGAACTGGACCATCGACGTAGTATCTACTGTCTAGGTATCTACTCATTCTACAATATAGGTGAAGGACAACAACAAAAGACGAATTGTGATTCCGAGACTATCACACAATAATAATATGGCATCATCGATGTAATTATCTTGGATATCCTCATTGGCAAGTAATTTCTTTGCTTTTTGCAGTTACGAGAATGAGAAAAGCGCTCTGGTGGTGTCGGTGGTATCATGCCAGGGGCTCCCGGGGCGCGAGCCCGCCGGCCCCGACCCCTACGTCAAGCTGCAGCTGCTGCCCGACAAACAGCACAAGGTCAAGACCAGGTCAGTGTCGCAGGGAACTCGAGATTTAGTCAAGGTTATAAGCAGCCAAAGTTTAAAAGAGCTGAGATTGAGTCAGTGCCATGAGTAGCAAAAGGATGAGGGACTTGAGGTTGAGCCAGTGTCTAAGCTACACAAGTTAAGAGTAAAATACTTGAGATTGTATCAGTGCCATAAGCAACAAAATGTTAAAAGACTTGAG
Source organism: Pandemis corylana (assembly GCA_949127965.1). NCBI lineage: Eukaryota > Metazoa > Arthropoda > Insecta > Lepidoptera > Tortricidae > Pandemis > Pandemis corylana. Next base: position 4,219,321 of record OX421866.1, on the reverse strand, counting down.
GTTGGGTCAGTGCCATAAGCAGAAAAAGATTAAGAGACTTGAGGTTGGATCAGTGCCATAAGGAGCAAAAGGTTAAACAATTTTTGGCTGAGTCAGTCCAGTAAAAGACGCTAAGAGTTAGTAACGTGTGCCTTGCAGGGTGGTGCGCAAGACCCGCTGCCCGGTGTACGATGAGGACTTCACTTTCTACGGGATCGCGCCGCACCAGCTCGGTGCCATCACGCTGCACTTCGTGGTCCTCAGCTTTGACAGGTAAGCATCACAGAAGGATTGGTGTAGTTAGAGTTCAATTGTGGCAAAAGAACTTCAGTAATTATAGACAGGATGCTACCATTTCCCATGGGGGCATGAAATGTGAGCATCACAGATTAAGACTTTAATTTTACTTTGTAACCGCGATACGATAAATAAATCACGAAAAGTTCTGTTCGGAATTGGCATTGTTCATTTTTTTTAAGCTGTGCTTTTAACACGTTAACTGCGGGTCCACTTTCAATGAACTTTCAGCCAGTGCGTTTGTGACCTATAAGAACTCATAACCAAGCTCTAGTTCAGTGCGTATGAGACCCAATCAGTCTCATAAAAAATAGATTTCCAAAATAACGTTAATTTCGCTCAAAAAGCTGTGTATCGTTATTATTTTTGTTTATGATTGTAGATAATCCATTGCTCTATCCTTAGACGAGTTCGCATGCAGTTTCGACACTAATATACAGAGTAAATAGAAAACAAATATAGGGTATCGATTGTATCTCATACCGCAACTGAAGTTAGTTCAATTTGTGGAGGGACTAGTGATGGGATTGAAATAAAACATGAATAGTCGATAACTATATTTTATTAAAAAAAAGGTCTTAAGGAAAGTGTTTTTCGTTAAAACACGGTAAACACAATGTTTGTTCACATTGGACACAGTGGGTAATGATTTTTTTTGTTTTTTTGGCAGCTTGTGTGCTATTCATTGTGAGCCTTAATTTACTGTAACAGCCCACGCAACGTCTTTTTTTGTCACCGCGTTTTAAAACGTGGTCTGAACATCTTCCCTCAGGAAATTCTGCAAGAAGGTGTATATGTTATTTAGTATACAGTTGGTATATAGGATCTCAAAAATGTTTGTCCAAAACAATATTTTTTTATGAATACATAGGTAAACTAATTTAAAATATCCCAATTTTTTTATCGGTTACCCATGAACCCCTAAGCGATTGTGCACCCATAACAGCACGTCAACAGGTAACTACTTTAGACTTTCGCTTCGATACTTGAACAGCACTAAAACAAAATGTGCGGCGCCCGCGCCACTCGCTCTCCCCTCCATGCGGCTATGAGGCCTGCGATTCATGACACTCAAAAGATCTCATAACGCACCAAATGAATAAAGTTATTACTCAGTGCGTTAGGGACCTAATCGATCTCAAATTTTTATTTATACGTCGGTGTGTTCAATTTTTAGCAGGAAGCAAGTTTATATATTTGTCTCCATCATACTCGTAGTATTTCAGCTGCTATTGCCTCCCGCACAGAGGTGTGAAATACGAAATCGGGCGCCGCACTAAATGAAAGACTCGTAAGAGATGTTTTAGATCTCATAACGCAGTGAACGTGTTAACACCTTTATTTGATAAAATGGAATATTTCTAGCAACTAATTTGAATATTATGCTTTTACGTAGCTTTGTTAATTAATAATAAATATTTTTTCGCTGTTTGATAATTCGTGAATTTAGACAGAATCCCAATCGCCTTCGTTCGGCTGGCTATAAAAAAAACGGCTTTGTCTATGGTTTTGTTAGATTTGACAGTGACACGTGACAGTTGCCATAGCCAAACTTTTTTTTTCATTTTTGTGGCAAACATTCGATGCTGGATTCTGTCTAAAAACCCGGTCGTTCGGTCAAACAAAGGTTCAAAGTATTTTTACAAAAATATCTGCAATCATAAAGTATTTTTGAAATCGGACAAGATAAATCGGATAATTGATGGTTTTCCTCGAAATGGTTTTCGAATTGGAGCATACTAAAAAAAATGAACAATGCCAATTGAAAAGGGCGTTTGAAAATAGGGCATCCAAAACCAGTTTTCCCCTTGCAATGAAAACATATACTTAAAACCCCGTTAAGACGTAATATAACACGATGTCTGCATTACGTCGTGTTACGTCAGTTCCTGAAACTTATGTATCTATGTAGTTTTTTTCCTGCATTGCATAATGTGTCTCAGATGTTTTAGCGTGTCTTAGTCCGCTGAGCATTTGCAATCCTCTGATCCTTTCGAGTGTCCACAAGTGAGGTGCACACTTACCGTCGGGGAGTACTTTGTCGTTAGCTACCCGTCTCGCTGACCTCACGTGTTGCTGTTGCAGATACTCCCGTGACGAGATAATCGGCGAGGTGGTGGCGCCGCTGTCGGCGCTGCAGCTGCAGAGCGGCGAGGCCATGGCGCTGTGCCGCGAGGTGCAGCCGCGTAGCCTCAAGGTCAGCCCGAGCATACCGTCCCTCTCATTCTTCTGTTAATGACTATAAGTGTGAGCGCAACGGTATTATAGGAACTTCAAATGTCAAATTGCAACACCATCGAATGACGCTTACTGCAATTATAGACCGACCGCTTAAATGAGTCCTCGCCCACGCGGTGCAGACGCGCGGGGTGGGACGACCGCGAGGTGGGAGCTCTGTGCGGACGGCAGGCGCTCTACCCGCCTGCACCGAGAGAGCTCCCCGCCAGGCTTGCTAACTGTGGAGTATTTAAAAAGTGCTCCTTATTTTGCAAAATAAACTTAACCTCGTAAGGCCCATGATATTTTTAGGACGTTTACTATAACGGCCCAGTGTACTAATTAAAGGCACATATACTAATGGCACAGATTATTCAATCGCTATAGCTGTCTAGTCCTACTTTTGGTACATCAGGCCGCTAATGAATAAATTTAGAAATTTGCTTGGGCCGGAAGGACTACATTTTTCTTTCTCTTTCTTCTAAAAATAGGACGTCAGGCCTTGCGAGGATATAATAAATACAATCGACATACACTGATATACATGTACAAAGGCGGATCTCTCCAATTCAACCTTTCAGCGGACGACAAGAGTATATATCAGGGACGGACAACGAGTGAGTTTAAAAATTACAAATACTGAAAGCTACACATTCGAATTTTAACTGGACGCGAACGCGAACGTCATGAGCCAGTCAGCGTCGGCACAATGCTGCAGTGCATTGTGGTGTATATATTGGCTTGGCGGTGTTGCAGATGCGCAGCGCGGGGCGCGGCGAGGTGCTGGTGTCGCTGTGCTGGCAGCCGGCCGCCGCGCGCCTCACCGTGGTGCTGCTGAAGGCGCGCAACCTGCCCAAGATGGACGTCACCGGCCTCGCCGACCCGTACGTGCCCCCCCCCCCCCCACACACCCGTTGCCCGCCCCGCCGCCCCGGCTAGAGTCGCGCTCCACAGAAAACTCTCGCCCTATAACCTTAGAGCTCCGCCTCACCAGAACGCCTCAGCGACGTCGGAAGCTTCGTATCCTATACGTATCAGATAGTCGCCAAATTAAGTGAGTGACGGCCGATACATTTCTAAGCGAATTATTTGCTTACGGTAGCTGAAGACGTCGTGATGGCGTTTCGGTGAGGCGAAACCCTTAAAAGCACGAAGTTTCGCATTACGTCTAGCTCCCTATATGTATAGGGAAATCTGCTCCCGTCTGCAAAATCGGATAGTTTCTTGCCCAAATTCCTGGCATCCTAGATTCTCAGCAACAATAGTTTTCACTTTCTACTCTCTAAAGCAACATGTATGCTTAGTATAGCTCTTCTCTAGATACGTAAAGATGTACCTGCTGTACAACGGGCAGCGCATCGCCAAGAAGAAGACGCACGTGAAGAAGCGCACCCTCAACCCGGTGTTCAACGAGTCGTTCGTGTTCGAGCTGCCGGCCGCCGCCGCGCAGGCCGCGCTGGACCACGTCGCGCTCGAGCTGCTCGTGCTGGACTGGGACCGCGTCACCAAGAACGAGGTACAAACCTTCAAAGCCGCGTACTTATCTGCGAGCTGTAGTCTCTACAGCAGCTAATAGACAACAAGCCCATGGACAAAAAAAAACATGTGGAATGAACCAGCGTGAAACACGCTTAGAAGGCTGTTACTATATCATGAAATTACTCTGAGCGCTATGCCGTCTTTTCTGAGCGGTACATTTATGGAATTCCTCAGGTACAAGTGGGGCCAGACGAGCGTCATTTTTTGAAATTGTGAGTCGCGTATCTAATGATACGTTCGATTTTATATGCAACTCCAATTTCATTCACACAGTGACAAAATACGACTTTTGTATGCAGCAAAAATTACACTCGCCTGGCCTCATCTTAAGAACGTTTTCACATTATTTGATCTGATATCGGTATCTGAATCTGACGCCGTACCTATCCAGGTAAGTGCGTAAAATGTACGAAATATGTATCTGCCTCTAACCTGTCCATCGTGCGCTCCCATATTGGTTATCAGATCCGACACCGGCATTTCGACGTTGCCATCGGACGCCCGTGAGGTGTCAAACGTTAATGTATGTTTGTACAGGTACATGGATCTACGTCGTTTCTGTGTGCGCAGAGCCCGATTCACGGTGGCCATTTTGAATCTAAATCATTTTGTCAGAAGTAATATGTTCAGCACATGTCGGCTATCGCCGTCCGACACCGATATGGAGTCGAATAATGTGCAAATGGTCTCGATGTGTGTGCTGCAGGTGATCGGGCGGCTGGAGCTGGGCGCGGGCGGGGCGGGCAGCGCGCGCCACCACTGGCGCGAGGTGCAGGCCGCGCCGCGCCGCCAGATCGCCGACTGGCACAAGCTCAAGGAGTAGGCCCACCACACGCTCCCCGACTCACCCTTACTTTTCCCAACACCCTCGGTATCCCTATAGCCCAGAAAACGTACGGTCGGACTCTTCACTTCCGAGGTTCGCATCCACAGCGCGGTCCGCTTTTGCACAGTCGCGAAAGTTGAGCCGCTTGCCATTGTTCGCTCGCGATTCAGTCGTGTGATCAATGGCCGATGCTACCGACTAGCTACAGCTATTCGATTGGCATTACGCGGCCGAGCTACGAACATAGGTAAGTGGCTCAAAACTCCCGATTCACGCCTACAGTAACACGGTAATATTGAGTGACTATCGGTAATGAACTCCCTGTCGAGGTTCCCCTGAAGGAATACGGTATGGAGTTCTTTAAGCGGGGAGTGTTAAGATTTTTAAAGGGTCGGCGACACGCATGCCAGTTCGGATCGCGTGCGTCCATAGATTACGGTAGCCGCTTATTTTGAATGTTACTCAGTGACACTTGGAAACGTTCTTCAAAAAGTAACTGCGGTGTGGATGCACCTTTAAAGGCATCTTAATCGCCGGTTAGCACGAACTTCACAGCCCAACGTTGCATTGCTGAGCGGTGAAAATGGAGACAGAGATGTCATGAAGTGAAAGAACACACCAGACGCTTATTTATTACATTACCTCTTCCTGTTCCCTGCTTTAATCCGAACGCTGTAGTACACGCTACGTTTTCCCAAGACTTAATCCCACTTCATATTTATAGTGTTTAGTTCGATGTAAAAAGCCTAATAAATATACTAGGTCATGACTCATGACAGCGTCTTCAAAAGCAGAGCTGTACAAGCCACATTCCTTGCTGTTGACTCTTTGAAGTATACCTCGGCATAGAAATCGTAATCAAAATTACTCCTCACTATTGAAACTTGATTTTTCTGTGTGCGCTATTCAAATGATTTCGTGAAGTATTTAGCATTACAATCCTAGAAAACACGCACTGGCAAAATTATGATAGCAATTGTGTATGTATCTCTTTCACTCCAGACTGGCCAGAAAGGGATACAAGCTCATATTCATTTATATCTGCAATAGAATCTACTGTCCCAGCCTCTGCCGACTGATTGACTTTATAAGACCATATCCATTTCATTGCACTTTTAATTGAAAGGTCATCCTAATATTTTTAAGTCTATATTTCAATGGACACCGAAATCGAAATAAATATCTTTGAAATGTCAAATCAGTTTATATTGAATTCACTTATTATTCATGCACACGAAGTTAGCTACACGCGGTGGGGCTGAGCCAAAGTCCAAACATACTTGGATTTAGCTATAATTTGTAGTTATAATACGTAGTTAGTAAATTTTTATATTGTTTCCAGACCAAACAGATGGAACTCTTTTACTTTAAAACGCACACAGTTTTGTATAACATTCGGTTACTTCAGTTTCCTATCCATAGAGTACAGTTTTCATATGTTTATGTGTAGTTTATAATATTTGTACGTTCGTAGAGACAGTGGAATCTCGTGTTTATTGTAATAATATGTAGATTGTAATTAAAAGAGTGGATTATTTTGATGGTTCAATTGTTTTCTTGAAATAAAAAATGTCTAGGGAAAGTGTAATACGAGGGTGAGTTTAGAAGTTCTTGCACTCAAAATCAAATTTTGCCAAGAACTTTATAGATTTGTGTTTCTGCCAGATACAGTTTTGAGGATGCCATCAGATAGTTAGTAGGTACAAGAACTCGTAATCATCGACTTTGAGTCTCGTAATCGAGATGGATCTCAAGTCTCTTTCAAGGACTGAAGTAGACAATTGAAACATTCGAATACCGCCAAAGATATTGTGAAGAAGTCAGTAGAACCTTGGTCCTGCTTTTATCTTATCTCTACATATCTATGTGAACACTTGATGTTAACGATCTTGATAATGGAATAAGAATAGCACGCTACTATCGAGATTAGCATATCGGACTGTGAGGGGAGAACCGAGCAAAGAGAATGTTATTTGAGGATTGAGGGTGCTTTTAACGTCATGGGAGCAATTTAGAAGCGGAAGCGATGGAACCCACAAGGAAACCACAGCACTAAAACGTAGAGAACTCTATTGTAAGTTCTGTTGCAAAAACCGTTTCATTTTGTGGCAGCTAGCTTGCAAATGTTATTAACAAGAGAAAGAGAGGGTCGGTATTATGCGAACTTCATCTTTTGAACTAGCCCCCCTCTAACCCTGTACGAAGAGATCATTTTCTCCAAATACGCGCCATTTAAGTCGCAGTCACATTGCTCTCTGAGACGTTAATTAAAAAGACTCGCCTGTGAAAAAAAGAGCCGGTGATCACCTTCAGTTCGAATGGTCTAACGGTCCAGCTCGGGTAGTATATTTTGTGAAAAAGATGTAATTTTGTACTACAAAGTCGGTCAACGTTACAAGGCTTTTGTTTTTTAACGATCCACTGAATATATTTATTTAATCAGTTCCCCAAATGGCCATTAAATTTAATAAGTAAGTACACTTATATTTAGGGCTTTGTAATCAATACAGATAATACAGGTAATTCAAATAATATAGTGGCATTATCATCAGAAATAATTGAAATAAATGTTCAACAAGAGCAAATCAAATACATATGCCCAATTTGAAAAACATAGATTTATATATTTAAGTTTGATATTTGTTCCATCACAACTAAAAAATAATGGTAATGCTATTTTTTGTAACAGATATAAAAACGGTAGCTTCTATAATTCGTAGACAACTGAAAACTTAATTTACTATTATAATATTAAGTTCAAATACTCACGACTAATTGATATAAAATTACCTATGTATACATAGAACCTGTGTATATTTAGAACCATAGAGCTAGGATAGGGAAATCAATCTATTTTATACTAAAAATATGTTGTTCGTGGAATGTAGAATGGTTCTTTTAATTCTACTGTTAAATAAGTGTACTGTAAGCTCATCCGCAAGCTATTTGATCGTAAAATGTGTAATAATCGGTCAATGTAAGTCACGTGTACCTTAATAAAACTAAATATATATGTCACCGTGTATGTATAGTCGACCAAGAAAGTCCTTTACCACTCTAAGGTTTAATGTAATTTGTACGGCTTAAAACATCAACGCCAATTTTCACTCGCAACTCAATGTGACAATCAGATTTATTGCTTTTTTCTAATGGAGGAACTGTCATAAAAAAATAAACCACTTTCTTTTTCGACTATACAACGAAGACCAAGGAGGAAGATGAACTGTCTCAGGAGCACATTTCTTAAAATACTAATTTCACGGCGATGTTATCAGCTCTAACTTCAGCTGTGTGATTCAAATAGGATGGAATCAAAAACAAAAGACAATCTAACTTTTGTCTCACTACTACCGACAGCATACAACTATAAGCGAAAGAGTTGCTTGACAAATGAACAAATCAGGGAGGAAGAAAAGAGTTTTATGGCAAATTTGCATAGTCTTCTTATGATTTCGAGTTACCTAGGTACCTACTTTTTTTAATACGCATTTATTCAACTTGCAAAATAACTATATGCATGTCAAATTTTGCAAGTCAAACACCCACTTTTACAAATCGGGTGGACTTGCAATTTGGTACAGTCACCAAAAAAGCTTGTATTTGATACTAAATCTTGAAAAAAAATATCCATGTTGTGAGTGTTGTGACGATAGACTTAGGATCTGCCACCGCTGCGCTGACATCCTTATTCTATTGTTATGACAACAAAATTAAACAATATCATAACTGTCGTAACGCAAATGAATTAATTTTTAATTGTATACATTCATAGAACAGTCGAAAACGCTTTGAGAAAGATTTAACACGAAAAAGAAACTCGTATATTGTACGAAATAAAAGTATTATGCGGTCATTTCTGAGCTTGATTGTGTGTACCTGCGAAAATACACTAAGTAATCAAAACTTGTTTCTGTGTATCGTTAAGTGAACTTATATAACGAACTATTCTACTTGTATAATTAAAAAAGCTCCATACTTCAACATTCCTTGATGTATGTGTAAATAGTCATTGCTTTAGCGTTAAATAACCGTTTCATTCAATTCTTAATTGTAAGTACACATCAGAACATAAGTACCTAACATTAACGAAGTAGGGGTTACTTTCATTTGTAACTATTTATATGAAACAAAACACGGCGATGCATTAATTGTTCTTTATTTAAATCGAAAAAATAATGAAAGAACTGGCAGGTTGGTCAGATTAACTGTAACGACTGTTTCATTCGTATTCTTAATATAAATGTCGAGTGTGTAGGGCGTTGCTCTTAACCCTTTTCTTGGTATTGTAACACCCGTGATACAGTGACTTAAAAAAAATATCACTACCTTATTTTTCTGACGAGAACATTAAAAGTAATGAAAACAATTTGAAAAACGCCTAAGAATTGTGAAACAACATTGAGTGTATCCATAATGCACCGGCGTCAGCCAGTATTTTCTAAAATGTTGGAACGAAAACATCGACATACCTTCCGCTCGGTAATTTTATTATTTTTAATATTTTTTTGTATTTATTTGTAAATGCACTGCATGAAACTAAGTAAGTATGTCAATAACGTATGTAATAATAAATAAAACTTTTACATTTTAACTCGTGTGTTCCCATAATACGCGATTAAGCGTTGTGTATTACAATTGATACGCTGCCAATCTTTCGAAGAAGTTGTCACATAAGGGACTGTATCATATTTAATACTTTGCCAATATCTCGGCGAAATGGGATTGCTTGCAAAAAATCAAATTAACGGTTTTTTAAGCATTTATTTTGGGTTTATTTACTTGCATTTACTTGCATTTGGAAAAAAGAACATACTGATTTAGAAATAAGATTAAAGGCATTTAGGTTGGAAATATACTACGAACTGCTGAAAAAGAACCGCATCATCACGCACAACGTTCCAAGAGATGAACTGCCGGAGGCAAGAAAAATTAAAAAACCCGTAATACCCAGGCCTCCTGAAAGTATCAGGTTTGACAACGTGGGACATTGGCCTGTATTTTTGGCCCGAGGGAGGTGCAAAAATTGTAAGAAAGGCCAAAACAAATGTCAAATGCTCGAAATGCGACCTGCATTTGTGCATGACTAAAAAGAAATTGTTTCAATTCATACCACCACTCCAAGAATTAAAATGTCTCTAGTAACAAAAAGTGATTATAATAAATTCAGTTGTTTTATTTTATAAAATAATTACTTTTGCATACTAATGTCCACCTGATCATGAATTGTTAAGAACTTGGCATTGTAACAAATATGATACATGTGTTTTTCCAAAATCGGGAAATTTAGCATTTTTTTTTTAATTTTTTGCTGTTTTTGTATATCTAACTGGTTAGAAAAAATGCAAAAAAATACTAATTTAAGAAATTTTTCATCTTGCCAAGATAAGGGTTAAAAAGAGTTAACGCATCTTTGTAAAATTAAGTATTTAAGTTTCAAGTGCAAGATGTAGGTAACTTTCAAAGTAACTTACACCATGCTAAATTGTCTGAGGAAGAACATTTGCCTTCATTGCAAGACTTACCTTGGACTATCCTTTCATATTTCCAAGCTTTTGTGTTACTTACTTTGAGAGTTGTCTACGCCGGAGCATTTCTTACAAAGTTCGTGTCCTGAATTTAGCACTATTGAACTAGTATCGATGTCACCTCACGGATACCTACCATGTTTGTATACTAAGAAATTTTAGTGAATAAATTATTGACTGGTGCTTTCACAATAATTGTTCGTTTCATTTAAGAAAACCTCGAGACTTTAATCCAATACAAAACAGAATAATCCAAAATATTAGTTCCAAGAAACTTTTACTACTTACTCTCTAGTCTACAAATAATGTTTTATGATCACATCACATGATTTACAAATATGATTTCGATTTTAATCAGAATTATTAGTATTAGTCAGTAGAATTAGCAATGGGTTTGCCATATTCCATTTAAATCGCAAAAATCTCCACCACCGTCCACCATCCACCATCGACCAGGGAAAAAACTGGAACCGGGGCGTTCTTGTTCTCGAACGTGTGGTCTCATCCAACATCTCTTTCTACACTCATCTTTTATTATATGCCAGAAAAGAACAGACAATCGATTGTGACTGAGAGTTTAAGACAAGTGAGGTGAGGTCGCTGGTTTAAGTTCATCGCAAGTAAAAAATTTAAAATTAAAAGCCATAAATTTCGTGTAAAATATTTAATAAACATTAAAATTACATTAGAGTCTTAAAATATCAAATTTCCAAGTATGACCATCGAATCCACAAAAGATACCACGTAGAGAGTAATGAAACTAAATTAAGTATTACTACACACTTATATTGTCATTTAATTACAATCCCTACTTGGACGTATCTTTGATTTCATCTAGCTATGACAGGACTGGCTCGAGTGGCGATATTCGAGTCTCTTTCTAACCAGTATAACATGAAAGAGATGCACTGAACGAGACCATCGCCATGCTACCATTTATTTCTGAGCACTTAGTGTAAGTAAGTCTTTTTCAATAAATTTATTGAACGCGTTCGGATCTCAATGTCAAATACATTGAAAACAATTTGATATTAACACGTTTCCCATATTGTTACTTCGTTACTTGTCGCTCAGTGCGTCTCCCTCCAACTGATCCAGCTAGAGAGAAATACAAGACACAGAATCGCAGCGACTCGACCACTCGGTTTTCCATAGGCACAGGCCACTATGTAGGCAATATTTAGTCGGCGGAAATAGGCAAGAAAGTACAAGATTCGAGTGTGATTTTATTACCACGATTTCGCGCCATCAGCGGTGTAGCCAGCATTTACTCTGTCCATTGCGTCGTTATAACGCAAACAACACAGCGATTAACCGGCAACACGCGCAATGTATTACAAAATCGTATTGCACGTGGTCAGGCCATACAACCTTTACCTTAGAATCCTTAACGATCTTAATACAATGCAAAAACACTGTGGTGTATAGTGTATAGATACGAATAAGTCCTCTCCTTGCTTATAATTCGGCGTCAAAGCATTATAAATTCAAGTTTGGACGTTTATTTTCCTACAATGCCTGTACACGATAATTGACATAGTGACCAGGCTATACTACAGTGTCGACATAGCAAGTGTGCGTGACTAAGAACTTTAACCTCTTCAACGCCATCTATCCTCTGCACCAGGTCAGTCATTTACGATCAAACTCTATTGCGAAACATTGTGGCTTTTCACTGAATCATAAAATCCCATACTTGGCAAATTCATTACGATATTTAAAGTCGGATACTCACCTGCGAGCTGTACTAGGGTTTATGGTTACTGTAACGTGCAACAGTTACGGTTACAGATAGCAGATGAGTACCCGACTTAAGGTTCCACAGGGACGCGATTTAGTTCCTTCAATTGGACATACCACCGCCCCAAATTTTGAAAAAGGTCGTATCTCAAAGCCGGTATGTTACGAAATAAGCTTGACTCGGTGCGGTAAGGTTCAGTTTATTGGGGACGTTATTTGACATGGCGTCGAAAAGGTTGAACAATACTTTCAAGTTGAAAAGGTACTCTCATCATTTGTTAAAAATAACATTTGTAAAGCAATACAGTCGCGCCATCAGATTTGAAACTACGTGCATTTGTTGCTAAATAAAGGGGTGACATTGCAACGATCGGTAACCATTTTCAACCTATATACGTCTCACTGCTGGGAACAGCCCAAGCCCAACTCTCAGTGAGAAGGATACGAGCTGTAATAATATAATAATAATATAGCCTTTTTTATTCCGAATTCGCTACAATTTCATTTTTTTTTGTTGTTGTTGTTGTTTTATTATTAAATTGTCGCGTAATTCGGCGTGCCTCATGGCATAGGCCTCCTCCGTGTATTGGAGGGTTTGGGCTATAGTTCCCACGCGCGCCCAGTGCGGATTGGGAACTTAACACACACCATTGAATTTCTTCGCAGATGTGTGCAAGGTTTCCTCACGATGTTTTCCTTCACCGAAAAGCTCATGGCAAATTTCAAATGTAATTTTCGCACATAAATTCCGAAAAATTCAGAGGTGCGCCGCCCGGGATTTGAACCCACGACGCTCTGCTTGAGAGGCCACAGGTCAAACCACTAGGCTACCACGGCTTTTTAGCACGAGCTGTAATACCGCGGGTTTAATGCAGATTGGAAACTTCACAAAAACCTTTGAACTGCAGATGTGTAGGTTTCTAAAATCTAAAGGCAAGTTTCAAGCAATTTTACTCAAATACAAAAACCAACAAGATGAGAGAGACCGAGTTTGAACCCCAGATCCTATGTTAGAGAGGCCGTAAGTAGGTATGCCCTATATAGGGTTTTTTAATTGCTTAACAGGAATACTCTGAATTGCAACGCGTGTACTTTAGTGCCTCTGTAATTTTATGTCACGCATTTGCGCTAGCGTCTCAATTATAGCCATATTCACAAGCGCCATCAGTGACACACGAGGGTAACAAGTTCTGTTTTCATAGAGTTCAACGCAGCGCAAACAAAACAACAAAAGTTTGTTGCGACAATAAACAAAAGCGCAAGATATAATGTTTTCAAGAGAGCATCCCTTCTTTAAGAAAGTACAATCCATTCTTAACTTTCAACTTACAAGCACTAAGTTAAAAATTAGTTAAAATAAATAATTATTGCTAATACAAAATTGAGATATGAATATTTGTTCAGATATGTAAACTGCGTGGATATATAGTTTTGGTCCGATAGTATTTCAGATATACAAGTTGATATAATGAGTATCATACAAGAAGCTATGGATAGGTAAATTTATTAATATAATTCATCAGTTCAATTAGAAGTATAAAATTCAATTAAAATTATTAAAAAACCCACTTAATTATTTTTTGGTTATTCATTACTAAATTTCGTTAGATCAGTTCCTTGTGTCATGTTTAGGCTATATGGTAACTGGTCTTAGAACTAACATAAAACCATAAAAATATACAAAATATGCCGATAAACATTAAAATCACATTTAGGTACAGCTATTAAATGCATTCTAACCTTAATTAACATCAACCCGCTCACAAACCAGGCAAGACCTTCACAACATATAACTAATAAATTATACACCATTTAAAACATTTTATAACTTAAAATAATGTCATTTTATATAATCTTATACTACGTCATGTTAGATAGGTATTAAATACTGGCAAAGGATACGGCAAACTGGATGGGCTTTGAAGGCAAACTAAATTAAGTTACAATAGTTTCCATGTAGGTTTAATAAATAAAAACAAATATTACGAGATATGTCTTAACATTATTATTTTTAACAGACATACATCTTAATTAGAATCTTACCCTATGTAGAAATTTCATCAGATCATGTGGGAATCGGAAGATAAACAAATATCGATTTACATCGATGAGTATTCTGATTTCGGACAGTAAAATGCATCCACGACAAAGTCTCTATTAGAATTCCATTTAATATGTATAAAAGTTACGACTTCAAACAGTTATAAAATAAAACCTGAGTTTCAGTTGCCGAAGTTCACCCATTCGAACATTAAAATATACCTCATCCAAGCAGTGAGTATAAAAATCCAATACCCAAATAAGTGTAAAAAATAACGTACAACTAGTGAGATTAGGCTCAAGCAAGATCTACATCGTGTTCGTGAGCTAAACAACTGATCAGTGTGAAGTGAGACTAGAATCCTCCAACCACGCCACAATTTAGCCATCGCTCTTTGATTGGCTAACCAACAAATGCAAGCGAATTCATTGGATAAATTAAGTGTACACGTACCTCATAAACTTCACACCACACAGCAATTTAGTCAGGCAACATCTAAACTACACAGTGCAAAACAATACCTAACTTCCGAAGTCTTATAGAAAACCAAATCCCCATTTGTGAGGATAACAATATAAGTGATCCCATAGTCGAAGCATGCCGAAGAAGCGGTCATGCGACCACAGAGTGGTCAGACCAGTTCACACTGAAGGGGAGGCCGCTGCCCCTCAAACTATCGCCTAGAGAAATACTCTGGACACAGACCTTTGGTTGTGGTAGGACGGTTTTCACGCTGCTTCCCGGCGGATTATAGGAGGCCCCGGTCGAGTTCTTTGCGGAGCATCCTGGTCAGTTTAAGGACGTCCTCGTCGATCTTATCGGCGAACAGAGAGTCGAGGAGGTCTGCCCGGGAGACCAATGCGAAGACCCCGGCAAGGCGGGACACAGATTTGTCGGAGAGGTGTCGCTCGACTACCGACCTGAAAGATTCAGACATATATTTAACACTGTAATACTAATATTACAACTTGCTGACAAGAGATAGATCGACATCAAGGCAGCTCGGTAACAAGCAGCCACAGAAGTGTTATCTCCCAGACGATACGCCATAATTCGTCTGCAATAGACGTAAAGACCCTCTAGTAGTCCTATTGGACTAATATTACAAATGCAAAAACTTTTATGTCTATCTATCTGTGCGTTTGTTAGTCTTTCACGTTAAAATCAATGGATGAAATTTAATATTGAGATAGTTGGAACTCTGGAATAACACAAAGAATTTAAAGAAAGGAAAGGAATAAGCGTGTCTTAAATCAATAGATAAAGCGTTCTACATTTACATTTGTTCCTGGACAGTGAAAGAATACACGAATTTTGAATTGGAAAGGGGTACAGAAAGAAAAAGATTTGGGAGCATCTTATGGATGTGACAAAGCTGAATCACTCTTTGCTACCGCATGGAGTAGCAGAGTTAAAAATAACGCCGTAGTTAATTAATATTGACGCGCTTAATTAAGATCGTTGCTTTTGTTTGTGTTATCTTGCAGTTTAAAAATACTTACTTCAACGACTGGTGTGACTCACGGAGCGCGTCCTGCAGGAATTCGCGGTCGTAAGAGAAGTCCACTTCGGTGAAGGATACTACGGCCATCAGTACAGTCTGAAAGAAATTAGAAGACAAAACTATGAATCCGAATGTTGGATTAAAAATTGAGAATTCGTGGTTAACTAAACAGGATAAACCAACAAATCAAGAGAATTACCTAGAGGTAAATATCAGCCTTGAGACCCAAGAACATGAGAGAGATGAAAGATATATTAGCCAACCCTGAAGAAATTTCCCCAGCTCTCATTTTGCTAGCAACAAAATTAAAGGTATTGGTAATAATTTATGCAATCTATTTTAAATTCCTATTACAATCCATAAGCGATTATCATATTCATACCTAGCACACCGATGATTTATAGCACCGCAGGCAGCGAGTGTTTGATATAACAGTAGTCTTCTTTGTTCTTTTCATATACTTACATGGAACTTGGAGCGGAAGGCGGCCAGCGCGCGGTCGTCAGCAGGCGAGAGCTGCGAGTGGCGACGCAGCACGCCCAACTTCACCGCGGCCTTGATCAGGTGCTTCACCATCTTCTCCGCCTCACGCTTCTCCACGCGCGACCGCAGCACGCAGAGGAACTGGAACGAGAGAAACCGGCTTGACACAAAACTTTTCCAGACATACACGCCTGTGTAAATATGTACACTGCAGGTTTAGATCATACGTTACGCGAAGGAGATGAACATTTATGACATTGTTTCAATATGTCATTCAGACTAATCGTAACCAAATCACGACTATTAGTCGTTCATCTTATCAATATTGTCCCATCTGATCACACAGATTTTAGAGTCGGCAGTCGATAACGATCGAATCGTAAGTGCCTATGAGTATAATGGGCTCTCTAAACCAGACAGCACGGCGTTACACACACTTAAGACATTGCCTTTAATGAACACCAGTCCAGGCCCAGTCCAGTGGCAACGAATGTGTTCGTAATAACGGGAGTTTAAAAGGTGGTCGCGGTCTATTTTCCGTAGAAAATTGGTCATATGAGTGGTACGACGCCAATTTTGGCTGAGAGCCACAAATCGATGTGGAACTAGGCTGATCACGTCTGCCCAATGCATCCACAACGACGAGCCCAAATTAACAAGCATTGGATCGCGCGGGATAACTATCAAAGCAGAGGCTGATTAAAGAGATGGCGGGACGGGATGCATATCGAAAAGGGTGGCTTGACAGGGACGAATGGCAGAAAGAAGGAGAGGCCTTTGCCCAGCAATGGCTAAAAAAATGAGTAGCAGTTAAATGGGCTAACCTGGTCGAGCAGCTTGGCAGCGTGCTCGTCGAGAACAAGCGCGCGCGCCGAGGCAGAGCCGCCGACGCGCGACAGGAACTTCTTCTGCGCGCGCATGGAGATGTCGCGCGCGCACCACGCGCCGCTCTCCATGGCTGAAACAAGCAGAAGACAAGACATTAAATTAAGTTTCTGCAAAAAAAAGTTATAGCTCTCCTTTTTGGGCATTTTCCTGAAAATAAATCCAATTACCTTTTTTCTTTATTATATAACTTCGTTGGCAGTTCTGCACGGAATCACTAGCAGTATTGGTTTTAGTATAAGGCAAAAAGTGTTATATTTTTTTTATTCCTTTTCCGTCAGGTACTTGTATGAGAATAACAAAATGGAAAGTTGAAAATTGTATGAAAACTTTGGAACACTTTTTGCCTTATACTAAAATCGAATAGTGCTCGTGATTCTGAGCAGAACTGCCATAGGAGTTATATAATTCGGGAAAAAGGCGAGTGTGAGCTCTACACGTGTAAAGCGGTTCCGAGACGGGCAAGCAGCCTGGCGGCAAACACGTACGTGCGACAGTATTTAAAAAGACCTTCGTGTCGGTCTTGCTGTCTCAGTCTTTCTTATGGGTTTCATATTTAAATCCGCCTATGGTACCCGATACCCGAATGGCGTTCTAAGAGCTCACGGACTGTAGATTTGTGTTGCTTGCTCAAGCTTGATACTCCCGTCAAGCAGCTCGCAAAATACCACTACAGAAGTAGAGAATTTCAGCTATTTTAATTTTGAAATTTATTGAGCGCTAGTTTTGTAGCCGTTACTCAGATGTTTCTTCTTTCGCGTGCTATTATTGCAGATGTGATTCAATAAAACAGCCCCAAATTTTAGGAGAACAAGTTTGGTTAGGTTGAACCTACTACATCCCGTATTGTCCGGTCAAATATTTTTGCTATTTGGAAAGGGAAAGCTCGGCATTCACGGAAAAGAATAGGGACCTGAAGATAATTTTAGTAGATAACTTATTATTGTTTGGTTCTGTCCTGGCGTGATTTTCAGCTTTTGCCATGATTGATGAAACTACTCATTCTAAGTACCTACGTGAAATGTACACAGACCTACCTAATTTTACATTTTACTTTAAACCTGAAAAAATGATGTTTTTTCTAATGTACACATGAATTTCAAGACAATACTGTAGGCGGCTTAAAATCCTTAAATCTGCTTAATAATACTAGCAAAAGCGCGACGCTTGTAGAATAAAACTATTAGCAAAATAAATGTGTAGGCATAAATAATCCCTGTCGTAGGATGTCTCAAGGGCCTGCAGGTGACTGGAGAATAAATGGGAACGTCGCTGGCAAACTAACAAATAAAGGTATTGTTTTTATAAGACGATTTGGATTAAATTCTGAGGCGCTAGAATAATTAAAGCTACTGTGGGGCGGGGTGGAGATGAAAAGCTAAAGATGGCAATGAAATATGTGGCAAAAACAGTGTTTTTGGAGTTTTTATTTCTTGACAGTCGTTCCCTCACTGCTGATTATTGATATAGATTTAGGTTTCGTATGTACCCACCGTCGGGTAGGTACTTTATTTGTTAAAGAACTGTAGGTATCGTTAACCGAGGTGACTTTGATCGTTTTAAAATTGCTATAAAATCGATATTGTCGACATGCGATGAATGTTTGGCATGTAGACGCAAAGGCGATCGATGAAGACATCGATTGGAAGCAGTAAACGCAAATAAAAATGAATGATTTCGTCATTATGACTACTTTTTAAAGTCGCCCCGTAAATCAAAGTCACCTTAGTTAGAATCGTAATAGAGAGATATTTAAAACGTTCACAGTGTGTGACAATAACAAGCAAATAAACAAGTTTTTTCTGGGTTTTTACTCGATCTTATTTAGGTTTCCTAGGAGTAGGCGAAGATTTTGTTAAAATAATCATTATGCTAGAAAAAAGTACTTCAATTTTTATTGTTATTCGACAATTTCAGTTCAGTTGATATTATGTAGCCGAAAAGTGAGGACATTGATTTTCTTTAGTAATGACCCTGTTTTTCATTTCTCTTATTTTAAACTGAAAAAGCATCACTCAAAATCCTAAGAAATTGGTTTGTTTGAAGCAAACATGTTTTTAAAAGCCTGCAAGAAACATACATTACACTACAACAGGTTGTATAATTAAGGTGGTTTGAAATTACTTTGACATTTGCTCCTCATTTGGTTCTGGTGACCTTAGAACATTATTATGCAGTTAATAATTATGGTCTGTTATTATTAACCTTTTAATTGCTGGCGATGCCAGCGCATATAAAACTTGTGCAATTCTCGTTATTCCGTTATGCATCATGTTTTATCTACATATCATAAAACAAAGTTCGCGGTGATCTCAAAAACTACTGAACGGCTTTTCATGCGGTTTTCACTAATATATAGAGTGATTCACGATATATAATTTACCAAGGTTCTGTAGTGGAGGTCCTTAATCCATCATAATGCGGACCTGTTCCAAATTCCTTCTTAGCGGATTCAGACAGTGGTTTGAGCTATGCGTTAGTCTATGTCAGTCACGGTTGCCTTTTATAAATACAGATGTGGTAAATAGATGGTGTTTGAAGGTCTAATCTAATCCTTATCCTGGAAGCAGAATTACATGGAAATCTTTCGTTAAACGCGACACAGATTAATGCAATTCCGAGTTGTTAGTGGAGCATCTCGCGTTCCGTTCGATTACCTTCGTATTGCGATTTCATTTCTCCGGAGCACGGTGTCGGTGAATCGACACCGGGCACCATTACGTGTATTGATGGCTTTATCGTGCGGCACGTAACTAGCTCGTGTATATGATACCTTTATTTTATTGCCAACGTTAAGTTGTAGGACAATCATTTATTAGAATGTGGTCCGCCATTAAAAGGACGTGATTTCAACGAAAAATATTCAATGTAATGGGAGAAGTTTGAAGAAGGGTTTTTAAAAACAAGGGCACTTTTCCACTTGTAACTTAGACTTTCAATTATTTAGGCACTGTACAAAAATTAAATTAATATTCGGTCCATTTTCCCTTCAACCGTCGAACACGAAAATTAATCTGTTGAACAAACACACCCACAAAATACCATTATTCCCTTTGACAACCCATTTACCCATTCGTGAGTGACCGCAGCGTACATCCGAACGAGCAAATTATTCACCGCAATTATTTTTTAATCCTGCTCCGACGCCAGAAATTATTTCCAGCCAGAAATTATTTTCGTCAATTACAACTCCACATTCGTCCAATTCGGACCGCAAATTATGAACAAGGCCGTACATATTAATGTCCGAATTGGACGCGTGTCTCTATTGTTTGATGTCTGCTTAATTCGTATCAATTTCTCGACCATAGACAATTGCAGTCTCAATTGAATGTTTAGCGTGTTGAACTGGGGCACAGTTAACCGCTAGTCGGGTAGAGATTGAAAATTAAACATGACATCATAATCCAGTGCAGTTTATTGGTAGGCTGGCTAGAGTCCTATAGCTGGTTGACACGACACAGGGTTTTTAGACGTTATACCTACATGAAATCAAGTTTGCAACAACTTTTTATTTGGTCACTGTATTGGAGCCAAATTCAACGAAAACAAAATGTTAAGGAAGGAAAGTGTAGGGTTGACAACTAAATTTAAATTATCTCTTGCTTGATACATTTACGCAAACAGAGTCTGTAACTCACCACATAGAGGAAAATTATATCAGAAAAGGAAAATCAATAAATAAATCTTCTTAGGTATATATAAAATTTCCATGTCACAATGTTAGTTACCGTAGGTACTCCTCCGAAACGGCTTTACCGATTCTTACCAAATTTTATATGCGTATTCAGTAGGTCTGAGAATCGGCTACTATCTATTTTTCATATTGAAATTTAGAAGAAAAAAAAACGGGAGCGAAGCCGCGGGCAACAGCTAGTTATTTTGTAAATATGACATAACATGCGTAATACTCAGGTGGTAGGTTCGTAGAAAACATTTAGTTAATGTTTTATCCCTACTAATATTATAAATGCGAAAGCAACTCTGTCTGTCTGCCTGTTACGCTTTCACACTTAAACCACTGAATCGAATTTAATGAAATTCGGTACAGAGATAGTTTCAGTCCTGTGTAAGGACATAGGATAGTTTTTATCCTGGAAAAAAATATAATTCCCGCGGGATAGCGATAAGCGAATTCTGCGCAGACGGGGTAGCGGACAAAGGTAGTTTCAAAATATCCAACTCATTTACAAAATTATACAAAGTAACAGCACACGTGAACTCCCAAGTCTCATAAAACTTTTCATTACGTTTTGCATCTGAAATATTTACGTCAAATGACTCCAAATTAAAATTAATATTGCCAATTAAAGGTTCAGCGACACCGAGACATTTGCCAAAATTAGAATGCGACGAAGAAATTTATGAGCAACGATTAATCAAATAAAGCTGATGAAATAATAAAAAGACGCTATTATTTATTCTCAAATAATATCATTTATTCAAGTTGTTATCAAACGAAGATTCATAGCATCCGAATAGCATCTTACCATTAGCTCGGTGACATTTACACGGCATTGTTACCTTAGGCTTTGTCTACCCCGTAAAGGCTAAGACGTGATTTATGTATGTATGTAGCACAAAAAAATAAAAATCGGCCAAGTACGACTCAGACTATCGCACCGAGTGTTCCGTACAAATTCGGCAAGGGAATACAAAATCCAGTGTTAGCACCCTGCATCCTAACCAAAATGTAGGCAGTGTAAGGCTGGTATTGGTTACTTACATCTATAGACAGACAGATTTAAAAAATATTCTGATTTTAGGAACTATTTTTTGTTATTTAACATAAATGCGTACAGCCTGGTGACAAACAGACGGACAGTGGAGTCTTAGTTATAAGGTACCGCTTTTAACCTTTAACACAGAACTCTAAAAATCTACCAGATGCTAGTCTGAGTTGCGCACAGAGGGTTTCGTACTTCATTTTAGTATTACTTAAGTGAATGTTTTATAGAATGTCGGCTGTCTAGTATTAGTGGTCTTGGCAGTGCATTGACAGGGAATACATTTTTTAACACACACGCACACGCACAAATCACGTATTTATCCCTTACAGGGTAGACAGAGCCTAAGGTAACAAGACCTAAAGGCCACGTTTAGCATGATTGTGGGTGTATAGGTTTTTTTTTTTTTTTTTTTTTTATATGAATAGGAAGGAAAACGAGCAAGTGGGTCACCTGATGGTAAGTGATCACCACTGCCCATAGACACGGAAACGGGAATCAAAATAGTGATGGGTTGCTAGCCGCATCGCCTATAAAAGTCTTGATTCCTATGCCCATTCCCTCGATGGGCTTTTACCATCTGCGCGGGAAGAGAAGCAATAGGTACATTCTATGTTTTTTTGTTTGCTCCCAGACCTGCATGACATATTTTAAAAATGATATAAAAATGATATAATAGCTAGGTTGGCATTACATTAATTTAACTAGTAATAGAACACCTTATAAAATGTACTTGAAACCGTGAACTACGTTCTTAGTAGTATCGAATAAAAATGAAAAAAAAAACATGTTCATAATATCCACATACAATACAATACAATACAATAACTCTTTATTGAACACCACATGTAACAACCAAAACAGAAAAAAGGTATACAGAATATTACAACATATTGTATTATTGTATTATTACATTATATTGTTACTGGCAACTACGGAAACCTACACTGTGCGTGGCCCGACACGCTCTTAGCCGGATTATAAAAAGTAAACGTGAACAAAAGTTAATTTATCGCGCGCCGCAATAACCGGCGGGTCAGATATAACTGTGGCGTGTAATGAAAATGGCACAAATTTCAACGTTAATGTCTCGGAAGATATAAAATTCGTTTCAGCTACGCCTGCGACATGTATCGATAAAAATGACACTTTAACTATCGATATTCCGATGTGTACTTCAGTAAAGATACTGTCCTCTCTCTCTCGCACTCTTCTTCTTCCTGTGGTCACCCATTGTTGGGCATAGGCCTCTTAATGAGCACGCCAAGTAATGCGGTCCCGTGCCATTCGCATCCATCCGTTTTCCGCTATATTTGCGATGTCGTCAATCCATCAGGCTGAGGCTGTCTTCCTACCTGTGAGACTGTCCTAATACCGGTCTAATAGTAACTTAATTATACATGTTAAACTAGTCAAAATGCAACACCATCGTTGATAAGATTAACCGGGTACGCACTGAACGAGCCGCCTCGCGAGGCAGCCGCATGAGACATGATTTTATTTGGCACAAAACTCAAAATCGCACTGAAAATTGTTATACTGCTGGCTGGAACATGCTTTCACAAAACCAAGTCCAATAGCACGTAAAAATATCCTTATCTCCGTAAATTACGTAGTATAAATGCTTACTAGCAAATCTTCTCTTTTATTATATGATACCCTAAGATACAGGGTACTTTCGTATCCTAGTTTAGGCATTTAATTTAATTACTCTACGCACAGTTTATAATATACTTTCGTTGTAAGCGCAGACGCACTTGTTTTATGTCGAGTCATTAGTTTAGATGTTAATTTTGCTGTGTACTTACTAATACATAGATAGACATAATATAGTGCTTACTAACCATTTATAATTTATTTGTACATTTGATTATTTAAATAAATAATTTGAATTGAATTTGAATTTGAATTGAATTATTTAACGGAATAAGTTGAAGAGAGCCAATTCAAAAATTTACACAAATTTATCAGCTTTCGATATAAAATTTTTTCGCCGCCCTAGTTTTGACTAATGAAAACCACTATAAGCTTGCCCCGTGGAAGGCTACAAGTGGTCTGGGCGGGTAGTACAA
The DNA here is from genome assembly GCA_949127965.1 of Pandemis corylana. Classification (NCBI taxonomy): domain Eukaryota; kingdom Metazoa; phylum Arthropoda; class Insecta; order Lepidoptera; family Tortricidae; genus Pandemis; species Pandemis corylana. The sequence continues at coordinate 4,195,486 of OX421866.1, read as the reverse complement.
GATTTTTAGGTCAAATCGTCCATTGGGGGCGCATTTAAATTACATTTCGGTACAGACTCGAATTCTATTCAAAAGGGCTCAATACTCTAAAGCCGTCGGCCCGCCGACACAGTGCGGTGACCTCACCGGCTTTAAGCTCAATGTTGTGACAGTAGTGGCTTTGGGGTCTTAATGAATAAGCTTTTATTATTTTATTTTTACAAATGATAAAAAATTGGAGAGAGTCACTTGAGTGCATTTTGATAAGACGTGATAAAATGAACACGGACCGCTCTGACGGTAGATTCAACATTCATACAAATCAACAGCGCCACCCGTGGACGAAAGCGCAACTAAAGTGGTTCCCAAACTCGCCGCGTGGTGTCGTAAGCTGACGATATGCGTCGACACTCAAAATTAGAATTACACGAAGAATGTTATTGCTGCACTGGGTTGACGACTTCTAACCCGTCCACATAGCACACCAATGGAATAAAACTCGCAGGATTTCTCTCGCAAGCTTTTTGCTTTAAAATAGACTGCAATCATAACTAGATCCGTTCTCGCGCAGTAATTATATTTAGTCATGTGTCTAGTTATCTGGTCAACGCAAGACCAACCACATAAGAATCCTGACTCCTTCCCTTGCTTGTGTCAGTCGGCCGGGTCTTAGATTTTGGTGTATCCCTACTAAATACCCCTATAAATGGGAAAATAACTCTGTCTGTCTGTTACGCTTTCACGCCTAAACCACAGAACTGATTTCAATGAAATTTGGTACAGAGATAGTTTCAGTCCCGTAGAAGGACATTTAATACTTCACATTCGACGAACGCAAAGAAAATCATGTGAAAATTAGTATCTAACTAATCGATTTATTCCTTTAACATGAAATACATCAAACGCCTCAAAACTCGCTACGGAATCTAGCAATTTATCTTACGTAGGTATGATATACCTATATATACTATATATATTATACGAAAAAAGCTTTTTTTTTATTGAACTTTCTTCCGCGTCTCAAGGGATGATAATAGCGCGGGAGTCACTCACTGAATCGTATCGCTGTTAATCTTTGATCCAATTTTGAAAGATAATCAGATATGGACGCAAAACTTAAGGGCCAAAAGGGTGACCCTTAAGCTAATAAGTTTTAAGAACAAATGATACCATCGTCAAGTATCTTGTCTTTAAACTTATTTTCCAAAACTGTGATAGATTATTTAACGTTGCGAAGTGCTTAACGTGAGCCTTCTCAAACAAAACGTTCTGACTTGATTAAAATAACGTCTCCCCAGTTCAAGTGATCCAATAAAACAACGAAGCTATTACTGAAGCGCACGCTTTAGACAATTCCCAGGGCCCCTCACTTAGAAACATAATACCTTGTACGTAAAGTTTTCTTATCAACCAAATTGAATCCTGCTATTAACCTAGGTTCAGGGACCTTAAAAGCTACTTCGTTTGAAGCATGATCAGCGGCAATGCAGAATCATGATAAAGAATATTTGCTAGAATATCAAACCCTTTACCGGGGTTTGGGGAGGTCGTTGACATCTCGAGTCGTATGAAGTTTCATAAGTCGATCTCATTTTACCGCAGACTGCAAAGATTGAATACGTCCGGCGTATCTTTAGAAAAATGGATTTATGCTTCTTGGAATTCATACTATGGAAAATAAGACAGTTAAAATCAAATTTGTAAGTGATTATAGTAAGTGAATGTCGGACAAAAAATCTTCACAATAGCAAGCATTAACTTGTGAGGCCATTTTTAAACAGCTAAGTGACATGAGGTGTGACCAATACAATTAGAACATACATTAAATAGATATTCACCTCTTGAACAAACAACAACTTGCCTTTTAATTTGTCAAAAAGTTTCAACTGTTATTTCAACCCGTCGCTACATTTTCTTATTGACGTGTACGATGTTTTAAATAAATTAACATCCACACGCGTAACGTTCGAATATTTGACGTCAGCCATTAATAATGCAGCTAGCACTTACACTAGCGCCACAAGCTATCTAACATCAGCTTTTAAAGCAAATACATGCCGCAAGAAAGTTGATGAGTCACCGTAGCAATTTGCTTCGCCTATGCCGGGGTTCTGATAGCGGTATATTACCATATCGCGTGCTAAAAACGCCCGATCTGGAGGGCTGCCAAAATGGGTGGTACAATGTCAAGTTTCTAGGCACAATGTCAATGTTTAGACCAAGGTTCTTGGTTATCTTGGATCTTGATAAGCTTGGGGTGGCGCGGTCAGTTGGGTCTTGGTGGAATGGCCGTTCGATGACGCGTGCATTAGTCGATCCAAGTTCTCGGAACTGTTAAGGCCACCGAGTTGAGATAGAACAGTTTAATTTACGTAGAGGTAGGCAGTGACTTATTAGTCGGATTTTGACTTGGAGACAGGAGTTTGGAACCTTTTATTGAATGACTCACTGAACATCGGTCAACGTATGGCAACATTTATCAACTACTAGCTGCTGCACGCGACTTCGCGTAGAATTATCCACGATGAGCACCACATCCCCCTCATGTAACGTTAGTGCGTTGCTAGCTGGGCCTCTTGAACGCAGAGTTGGCAGGTATTCCCGCAGCCAGCGTGCCCAAAAGTGATCTGTGAGGCGTAGTACCTACTCTTCGCCAGTCACATCTAGCCAGTGTTTGAAATGACACCCGTGACACACGCTGATAAAATGCTGTTATTCGTTGTTTCGATTCAATGAACGGAATTTAATAACTCTCGCTTTGTTATACTTGATAAGTATGACATAATCCGGTGGGACACATGTGCAAATGTTGTACGTACTATATTGTAGTGTATGCCGAGTCTAGGATTACATGGCCGCGAAGTTTGTTAACATGAGTTTGGCTTCCATGCTTCATATTTCAGCTACAGCTTAGGAGCCTTTTGCGAGAACTACTGTTCATTTACGGCTGAGGAGTGTAAACAGACTCAACTTAAGCCTGGTACTTTACCATGACGTCTTAATGCGATATATAACTTTTCAGTTTTACTATTATGATTATTATTTTTAGAGGATAAGGTATATTTCAAAGTCAGTCCCATTTCAATTTAAAAAAAGGTAAAACACGGGGACTTTTACCCACCGTAAAATTCAGTGCATTGGTTTTATTATTTGTCAAGATCATCATCCATGCTAAACGTGGCCATTAGGTCTTGTTACCTTAGGCTCTGTCTAGCCGTAAGGGTTAAAGACGTGATTATGTATGTATGTTAAAGATTAATTTCTGTTGCTAAGAAAGAGTTACCTGTAGAAGTCTGTATAATAATAAATAATGAAATATGTACCCAACAACAATAATCTAATCAAATTGATTGTAGCATCGCATGTTATTGATTTACCGTGACTAAGGCATTTCATAATAAAGAAAGCCAGAAACAGAACCCTAATAGTTTTATCCAGTCTGTCTGTTTATCTACATGTCTGTATGTCACAGGCAGTTTACTGGAAACTATAAGAGTATTTATAAAGTAATTTTTTTTTTCAAGTAAGTTTTTAGGTTAGAGTGAATATGTAAGAAGAGTACCTAAGTCTTACAAATGATGGTAAACCCAATATAACTTTTAAACCGTCCCATCAAAAAATCAATAAGTACTCAAATTATAAAAAGTATGTCTGTCATCTCTACAGCTAACCGATCTATTTGAAATTTGTATAGAGGCAGATTCAGTCCCGGGGGGCGAAGACAGGATACTTTTTATCCCGGGATATTGCATAATTTTCTAAAGATACGCTTTTCTATGTTAGGGACACGGCGATCGCTGTGGTACGAGTAAACTGGTGGGTAACAATTCTAACTAGATATCTACGGGACCCTTGGCGATGCGTAGACCGTCACGCACTTGGCCAGTTATTTAGCTCAATCATTCCTCATACAACGTGCGTCGGTAATGCTGGCCATTCGGCAGATAGTGGTTTTAAGGGGTTAACGGCCGCCCCGGGGCCCATTTCCTGGGCTAACTGCCGAGGGGAGCGAATAATAGCTACATTACACACCTTCCTTGCCTCGAAAAATTACTATGTCACGTCAGGTCGGGTACCATCGAATAATTTGATTCCTGTACCCACCTTCTTTTTTTATATGACACTGTCTGTTGGTGGACTATTTTGTCGGTTTCAAAATAAAATACAAGGCTAGAATGAGTGGTTAGATCATTTTCCAAAAAATATTATTTACTTGTAGCGTAATTTCCAGTCGCGTTTTGCAACTGTCGAACTTATTTTAAAAACTAGCTTCTGCCCGCGACTTCGTCTGCGTAGAATTATACATAAAAACCTTCCTCTTGAATCACTCTATCTACTAAAGAAAAACCACATCAAAATCCGTTGCGTAGTTTTGAAGATATAAGCATACATAGGGACATAGGGACAGAGAGAGCGACTTTGTTTTATACTATGTAGTGATGATAGTGATGATGATTCACTACTACAAAACTACTCTAACCCCGATAAATATTGGCTACTCTTAAACCGGGGAAGTGCGAAGCTCCCGCGGGACAGATAAAATTGACGGCAACAGAATTTAAATTCCGGCATCGTTTGATCACGGAAAAGTCATTAGGGAAATCATAAAAGTAAACGTATGTGACCCAAAGTTTTAATAGTTACAAAATTTAACAGGCCAGGCCAAAGTTAATCTATCTCCGGGCCACAAGTCTCGTTCAATTCAGAGTAACACTCAATTATCAAAAGATTGTTTTTAATTGGTGAGGGCGTCGACCCGAGCGTGGTTAAATTCCGGGACATAATTATATCACAACGGCCAGACGAGTACAAGGGTTCTGATTAGGGAGGATATCTGGGAGGATTATGCTGTATCCCGGATATTGGCCGACCTATATCGCTTGGTTATACAGGTCAATAAGGGTTGAAGTTGAGGCTTTAAATGGTACCAAGGATAGTAGTAATAATTGGGACTGAGACAATTATTAAAATCTCTTTGATCAGGCTTATACTTCGAAATGTGAAGTTCGTTTCGTGCCGTTTCGTTCACATTAACTGTTATTAATAGGAGAATGAGAGGAATGGAGCGACACGCGCTTCAAATTTCGAATTTCGGAGTAGCCTCGCAGAAGTCATTGCCACTTGTGGTCATATGGTTGGCTTAAAGCGGAATACTCAAAGCCTGCATGCAGTATTCAGCTCATAGTGCTACTGACAATCGTTGTGTGTTTGCATACAGGGCTGATAGTGATAATACCGCATAGATACAATACGCATGGCAGTGGCACTGCAAGCAGGGCGCTGTATAAAGCGAGCGGTTGTCACAAACAAAAAGAGCTGTAGGTACTTTTTATCCGCGGCAAAATCTAGCTGGGCCCACAGGTAACATTATATCCGATACGTCACCACTTCAGATAATACCAAGCTTCATTAAAAAAATTGCTGGTTCGCTCAATTATCCCATTTAGATAACTAGATAAGCCGTGATTGGAATTACTATAAATCTCGACGCGTCACTTAGCGCGTTTGGGACGAGCCTGTCAGACCCTCTTTATTCCAGTTAAGGCGGATGCTCGCGTTAGCTCATTGAAGAAGTCCCGTTAGATGGCGCTGTAATCAATGATGTGTGTTTTTTGTAGTTTTTAGAAGATTCTTAGAACACTTATAGATTATCAATTGATTTGCGCACACAGTTTAATACGGCCGATTTTTTGAGACTACACTCAGAAGGTAACAATGCACCAATTCGGAGAATAGCTGCACAAACGCTGGTGTCACTAACGGCCCTATACAGATACTAGTCTTACACACACATGCAAATAGGCGGCAACTGGCGGAAAAATATTGCAACACCTTGCTAAGCTGTTAGCGTAATTTTTCACGTTACCTATATTTACGTTTTTATATCAACTTTACTTTTACCAGAAATTTTAGAAATCTATACATACAAAACTTAAATCGTATTATTTCAACCATTTATAACTTTGGAATGGCTGCACGGATTTTTATGATTTTTGATTTGTTAGCTTTCTCTCTTCCTCGAATAGCCAAATATCTTATCATAAATATGAAAAATGCACAAAAAAACCTCTTTAATTTTTCGTATGCAGCGCCATCTCTGACAAAAACTGACTTTAAGGCGGAATATTTTTTGCCAGCTCGGCTAGTTACAAATACAGAATAATATTATATATGAGTCTAGCAGATGCAAACATGTGAATCAATGCCACCTTCAACCCTTTTTGAATATTAGGGAGTATTTTTTGTACTTTGTTAGATAGAGGGCTATCGTATTTGTACTCACTAGTTGGCGCCACTGTAGAGTAAGGTATATATCATATCAGATTATTCAGGATTTCTTTTAATTTATCTTTAATAGCAAGCCATTTATTACGCACAGTGTTGCACAGTCCCGTTTATCCTCTAAATTGGCTGTCATTTTATTTGCCTTCTTAGTTTGGCTCATATTTTTCATAGCTTTTCTTTTAACATTTTAATAAACCTGTCGTATGTCTGCGAAAATATTCGGAAACAATGTAAAATAAAGCCGGAATATGCAACTTGTAGGTAGTACTAATTTTACGTTTATTTATAATACCTCAAGTTACAATAGCGCCTCTAGCGGCGAATTCATATGCCGTCATTGCTAGTATCTTGAAATGTCTTTGAGTATTTAGTATGTAGGAACCCGCGATTCATATCTGATATTCGCTCACACGTAGAGACATCATCATCACCATCGTCTGACATTTTATTAATACTCCTATGCATTGCATCACAAACGTTTCGTCTGGGGCATCTAAACAACTAGCGCTGTACTATAGGTATTGTCGTTTCGCGTCATAGGCTTTCGTAAACAGGTAACTTGAGAATCAGCCTGCTTACAACAATGAGACGAAGTCATTCGTGCTAGCCATTCGGATCCTTTCCTTTCACCAAAATGCATTGGAGTATAGGATCACATATAGGAAATTAAATAATAACGCATAGCGCTTAGGGACTACGTCTGACTGCTTTTTGGCTGGGGATTTCGATAGTCATCGGTCATGGGCCACCTGCCTAGTTCACCTGGGTGGACCACGGACACATTTTCTTGCCGATGTTCCACCTCAGAACACCTAGGTGAACCACTGGCAAATGACTATGGGTCATGGTCCAAAAAGTGCCCATGGTTCACCTAGGTGTACTGAAGTGGACCATTGGCAAGAAAAATTGCCCGTGGTCCACCCAGGTGAGCTATACAGGTGGTTTTCGGTTAGATATTTGTTCCGGAGTTGCGACCTGCCTTTGATGTTATGTGATCATAATTCATATCACTAATTCATGGTACATCGCATAAAAGGAAAAATAATATTAGATAATTATGATGACTTTGCAATAGGTAGGTACGACAAATAAATAATGCCAACTCCAAAACAAATTGAATCCATCTGAACTCACTTTTACTTACTGATACTTACTTCCACAAAAGTCGAACTTCATCCATCGATGGTTTTGAGTAGCGTTACCAACAGTGGGATAAAGCAGATTCTCACGGTGTCTAGTCCACACGCGAAAAATAAAAATTGCAGCTCGACGCGAATTATATCAGCGCATGGGCCAACTCTATATGCACAACTGGTTGTGCCAATAGGAATTTCGGGCTTATAAAAATAAAAATTCTCATTAGAGATAGTAAAATTAGGTAAGGTTCATTAGGCATCTTCAAATGCCCGAAGGGCAAACCGAATAGAAATAGGAACCCCGCCGTCAATCTTACGGTGGAGTGAAATTCCTAATGGCACAACTAGTAGTCCATAATATAGAGTAGGCCCAGGAGAAAAGCGTCATACATTTAGGCACAAATCGTGTGCATAAAAATGACATAGAATTTAGCTAGCGTCGTGCAGCAATAGCGCCTGTACTATACGCGTGTCGACCAGTGAAACAGGGAACAGAGACGTGCTAAACTACTAAACTCTCTAGATATTTTTTTCGGTCTGTAACCATGATCCACCTGCAGTTTGGCCATCTGGTTTTTGACAGAGCTCCGCTCCTGGGCGGAGCTCCGTTTTCTGGGTATTGAAATTTCAGTGGTTTTCTGGGTGAACAAATTAGGTGGCCTACGGGTAGACTGCAAACAAATTGCACAGTCGATTTGCAGCTAGCTTGCAGTTCAAATGCTGACCGTCTAGTTTATTATAGGCGTTAGATAAGATCCCACAATAGCTAGGCCAATAGGTACGCCACGCAACACGTGGTATGCGCACATAAGGGTTGATTTATCAAAGCACTGATAGTTTAAAAAACCTCGATATTTTTTTAAATAAAAGTTAATACTTTTTTAAATGAAAACTCTTTTATGATGTATGTAATCAATAATATTGTCAAAATTCAGGCCATTATTATCAGGGTATTTAAAAGAAAACATTGACATAACTACACACTTCAAAGTCAAGAACATATATTGTAATGATTAGATGTTTTCTATACCAGGCGTCAGGCTCCAAATGAAAGAGATGAGACGATCACTGACAAGTTAGTACTCTTCTCGGTTATTGTCAACGTCAAGAGATGAGCTTCGCTAGAATCAAAAACACGTCAGGCCATATTGAATCTTATGACTTGTTTATTTATTTTTCACTTGACACGAGATGAAATCTTATTCCATTTAAAATAGAGCTCACTTTTCTAGTGTGTTCCATACTTTTGGATACTTTGGCTACTACTTCTACGCTACCAGTGGGGGTTTGGATGTTACGGTACTAATGTTGGCTTGAATGTTACTAAGTATTTGGCGATGTGCGTGCTCCGGTATATTTGTGCACGATGGATGTCCCGAACAATTTGACCGCTTTGGTTGAGTCACTGTTAATGACCATTTTGGGTATTTCCAAGTAAATGAAGGTCTTGACTTCTACTTACTATATAACGCTGACTGTACATACACACATAAAACACGTCTTTATTCCTTGTGTAGTATATACAGTGTAGTTATCACCTAAGAAAATAAGACGAAAAATACAAGCCTTTCCAAATACACGAGTATCTCGATACGAAACTCAAAATATTTATTAACTTATCAAAGGATGTCACGAAATTGTAGTTTGTAGATCACGCAACATACTCAATTCATAACTGAATTGCATGTAATGGAAATTTGCCACTTATTTATTGTTCACAAAAAATATTTTTTTACATGCATACAAGAACAATCATAACTTATTTTAGGTACTACTTAGAATTATATAGGCAGACTTTTTTTATCACCGTCAAAAGAAACAACACGACGAATACAAGCATTATTTTTAAGTTTGGTGTTAAAATATTGCAAATGGTATCATTAAATGATACCTATGACAGGTATTATCATCCTCATCATATCAGGTGTGTGACGTCCACTGATGGATATAGGCCTTCAGATACCGCCCATAGAACTCCAGTTGCCTCTGTTGGAAGTGGCTTGCATCCACCATGAACCCGCGACTTACGGTACCTATACGGTTGCATTATGATACCTAGGTCAACCTAAAACTTGGACGGTGATATTAATATCATTCTGTATCATACAGTTTCCTTTTCCTTCTTTCTACCGATCATAGGTAATGGGAACATGAAAGACGGACTAAAAGTCTTCAAGTCTTCAGAACAGGGTTGACAAATCTCCGCTGTTGGACATCTGGAAATTCACGGTCTTGATAATTTCCCTAGTAACATAAAGTAATTTTTAACCAATTAGAGTGGTAATAGGGGTTACAAAATTTTGCAACACCGCACTATGGATACATACATACATACATATCACGTCTTTATCCTTTACGGGGTAGACAGAGCCTAAGGTAACAATACCTAAAGGCCACATTTAGCGTGATTTTGAGCGTATAGATGGAAGAGAGGAATCAAAATAGTGATGGATTGCTAGCCACATCGCCTATAACATGATTCCTAAGATTTTCGCCCATTTCCTCGATGGGCTTTTACCATCTGCGCGGGAAGAGAAGCAACTGGTACATTCTAAGCTTTCTTTACTCCCAGACCAGCATGTAAGAACATATATTGATAGTTTGGATGAAACAAAAACAGACCATATCGATTAAATCGAGAATTTTACTTCCCAATACTGTAATTAAGACTTTCTTAGGTTTTTCTATGACAGTTTTTGGGTCTCCTGTGCATATACATATAGATAATATAGATATGTATACATACATACTCAGTAAAGCATAACGAGGTTTTTACCTCGTAACGTTATTACTAATTACATCAATAAAAATCAGTGTTTTAGACCCAACCAATTTTTTTGTCATCACACCAGCAGTAAAGTTCTTGCTCTTCTTGCACAATAATAGCAAGTAAAATCTCGCGTCCAATGGATGTGTGATTCACTTATTTCCTGTTAATGCACTAAAATTACCTTCCGAATCCAATGTGAATCTGAAAAATTAACGTACAGTCAGTACAACAAAAGGATAAATAGATATTTTTTAGGCTTGCATACTATGACATGATATTTCACTAATTTATATAGATAGTTTTCTGGATACAAAAATACTTGTTTTGTACATTTATACTAGTTAAGATGATTAACATAGACCAATTGAATGCTATCTCACTCGCAAAATAAAAATAAAACAATTGAAATAAAAATCAGTTCACAACATAGGAAACCAACAAACATACATACTGACACTCACAAACATAAACAGACCACATAAACTTCCGCAAGTTAAATTCAAAGATTATACAAATTTATCCCCACTTTATAAACATTCAGAAAAACTTAACCAAAAAAAGTTACATGATGTTGATGATAAACTGCTCGGCCCGAAAATTCTTGAAAAAATCTTTAAAAATTAATTACTCGAAAACTACAAAAATCGGCCAACATTCATGGGGTATATTCGGATAGCCCCGGATGTGAGGCATGTAAATTTTTTTTTAGACGTCAGTCTTTGGACCACCCTGTATATAATAACATTATATTTATTGTTGAAAACCGCATGAAAATCCGTCCAAAAGTTTTGAGTTTATCGTAAAAAACACACAGACAGACAAAACGACGCGGCAGATGACTTTATTTTATAATCATACTATTAGCGACAGGCAGATGGACAAACAGAAAGACAAACGGACGGATGATTGGACGTACAGATTAACAAGCAGACGGACGGACGGACGGACGGACGGACGGATGGTCGGAAGCATAAACAAACAGACAGACAAACCAACGGATAGACCGCCGGATTGATAGTTGGACAAACAGACAAACTGACAGACAGACATACATACCTACATACAGGCAGGCAGACAGATAGACGTACGGATGAATGGACTGCCGGATGGATGATCGGACGCACAGACAAAAAGACAGTCAGAAATATTTAAAGAATTGTTTTATTTATCACAAAAGAAGTTAAAAAAAAAAGTATCTAAACATAAAAAAGCTAAAAATATAAAAGCCACTGATAATTTAACTGTCGCAAAATCGTCTGGACAGACGGAAAGATAGGCCGACAAACGGACGGACCTACAAAATATATGTGCTTCTAACAATGGTTCCTTTTTTCTATATGACGTAAGAAACCCTAAAAAAATCAGACAATACAGTCATGTGTGTTTATTTCACCACACATTATTTCATTTGCGGGTGGTAGGGCCTTGTGCAAGGTCCGTCCGGATCGCTACCACCATCTTACTCGCTAATCCTGCCGCTAAGTAGCAGAGCTTGCACTGCTGTGTTCCGGTGTGGAGAGTAAGACAACCGGGGAAATTACGGGCACAAGAGGCATTTCATCTTAGTCCTCTATGTTGGCAACGCATCTGCAATCCCCCCGGGGTTGCGGGTGTCTATGGGCAGTGGTGATCACTTACCATCAGGTGACCCACTTGCTCGTTTGCCTTCCTATTCACATAAAAAAAAAAAAAAACCTCTCTTATACTTTTCAATGTACATACGTAGTTTTTAATTATCATTTTGACTTGCGTTCGCCGATTCGGACGTAAAATATACATTCATACACAAATCACGTCTATATCACTTACGGGGTAGACAGAGCCTAAGATAACACCTTAAAGCCACCAAGAACAAGCATGATTGTGGGCGTATAGGTGGAAAGCGGAATCAAAATAGTGATGGATTGCCCTATCGCGTATAACTTGATTCCTAATATTTTTGCATTTACCATCAACGCGGGAAGAGAAGCAACTGGTACATTCTATGTTTTTTATTTACTTCCAGACCAGCATGAAAGGGAGTAGAAGATAGCTACCTAATATGGGTAAAAAAGCTATAGTTAAACAGACGGACAGATGGACGGACGGATTTGAACAATGTGGCCATAAAATAAACCACGATACAGCGTGAACTTGGTAATAGATAAGCTCCTTTGTGTTCCGAACACCAAAACCTGGCCAAGTGCGAGTCGGACTCTCGTACCAAGGGTTTCGTCCATATTCGGCAAGTAAATATAAAATCCAGTGTTAGCAAAGCCCTGCCAACTAAGCAAATTGTAGGCTGTGTGAGGTCATTTTATATCGGTTACTTACATACTTAGACAGACAAAAATATTCTGTTTTTAGTATTTGATGTTAGAGCGGCAACAGAGAAACGTCATTTGTGAACTGTCGCCAGACAATCATGATAGCTGATAGCCATATCACGGTTCATAAGATACAGCTTGGTGACAGACAGACAGACGGACAGTGGCTACTAAATGAAAAAAATATAGCTACGTAATATGGGTAAAAAAGCAATAAAGTTAGGACAGACGGACAGATAGACAGATATAGACGGACGGATTTGAACAATGTGGCCATAAAGCGTGAACTTAGTAATACATAAGCTCCTCCATTGGTTACTTACATAGACAGATTGACAAAAATATTCTGTTTTAGTATCTGTATAGCGGCCACAGAAATACATCATCTGTGAAAATTTCCTTTATCACGGTTCACGAGATACAGCTTGGTGACAGACAGACGGACAGACAAACATATACACATACAGACGGACAGTGGAATCTTAGTAATAGAGTCCCGTTTTCACCCTTTGGGTACGGAACCCTAAAAAAGCTGGTCAATAGCAAGTTCGATTCGAGCACTAAAGATTCCTCTAAGTTCTAAGAGTTATAATTAGATGTAAGCGTAATGTATGGTTAGTTGTTACTCTTTCTGTTGATGAGTTTCCAACTGCGGAAGCGACCCTGGCTGGGTCACCAGAATTTCACTTCAAGAACTTCATGTATTGTCATCAGACTTATGCCAGATTTCACGTCAATCTGATCAATTAGAAATGGGTCAAAATTCACTTGCAAGATTTGATTACATGCAGACACCGGGACTGAGCACTTCAATTGCGTTTACAAAAATAATTTGTACCAATCACACAAACGTTGGAATGTTGTATCTTACAAAAATTTATTATGATTAATTGATAAGTACATACCTGTACGTGTACGTACAAATAAATGTCTACGTTGCGTCCAATATTGTAGCTTGTAACGTCTTTTACTTCCTTCCTTTTGACTTCAATTAATTACGAATAAAATGAATAGATTATTTTTATTTTAAGACACCATGTTCTGTCAACCATTAGTTTATGACAATTCATATCATTGTTTTTTTTATTACCTGTCTAACCAGCCAGGTTTTTGACTCGCATGTTTTTTTTTAATTGTTCTGCAATTGAGAAAACCTATTTACTCGGCCTATTTTGTATTTAGCACTTGTCGGATTTCACGAATCATTGCCGTGGTATATGGCCGTGATTTGATGCAGAGGGTTAGGGTTCGATTCTCGTGAGAAGCATTAGTGCAAAATTAACTGGAAGCCTTTTTTATTTTTAACTTTCTGTGGTCGAGTACTTTTTTTAAATATATAAGGCAAAACGTGTTTTTAAGGCGGCAATATGACTGGGGGGCGCCACCATCTATGCCAAATTAATAAGCACGTGTGATCCTAATACTAGAGAACTTACTAGGCATGAAAGCTTTGCCAAGTTTAGGACTGGCAATGCCACCCGCTAAACCATTCAAATTGGCGATGCCTCACTGCTACTAGGTTATACAAAAAAAAATACGAAACTATGTGTTAGTTTAAAAAAAAATCTTGGCTAGAATAAGTTTACCATCACAAGTGTATATTTTATTTTCAACTAATTGATGGTATAGACCATTTATCGTAAACAGTAAAATCTAACTAGGGTAAGCTTGTGGTTGTTTAAAAACCACTTAGGTAGTACTTTCTTTGGTTTGATTTGACAAGAAAAATATTGAATTTACCATAAAGTTTTCTACAACTCATCGAGATAGTATTACTAATACTAAGTTATTAAAAACAATGTTTATAAAATTAAAAAAGAATCGTTCACGGCCTCGAGATTCGAACTTGGTCTCTAACTATTCAGTCCTTTAAGTCACGACCACTGAGCCAGATTGGAGGTCACGTGACAGTTCGAAATAGCCGATTGGTTTTTACAACATGTTTTATTTGACACTAGCTACTCACACTATTGTAAAATGCATCGAAATTTACTGCATCATACTGCAATTTAGGTATGATAAATGCACTCTGTTTTGTAATTTGCGCAGACAATATATCCATAGCTAACTATCCTCAAAAAACCGCATTGAAATTAAGCCTGTGGACGAAATGCAGCTGCACGGAAGGTTTGTATGGAAGAGCAACCGCCTTAAGAATAATAGCTGTAAAGTCTAAACGCTAAGTTTAAAGTGTCATTGATTTTTAGAAGAGGTGTTTAAAATTTTGCTAGTTACACCGCGGAATAAGTTTGTATTGAGAAACGGCCATCCGTTGGCCACCAGATTTCCTCTCGTAATGGATAGGGGTATGATCCTACACACATCGTCCACGAAATGATCACTGCGCTATTTCTAAAGGCTACGTCAGCCATTAACCAGGCCAACAAATCAAGACGAAACAGACGCGACACTTAAATAATTCCGAATGGACCCCGTTTATTATTAAAAGCGCTGCGTAGAGCGGACTTCTTCAATTCTTTATACCTACACAGTAGGTAACTGTACAAAATTTTTTTTGAATAAATACAGCAGGCCGAGGCAAAACAAAATTACAAAATATTTTTTTATGGTATACCGAAGAAAAATGACGAAAACGGAACCCTTATAGTTTCGTCCTGTTCATCTGCCTGTCTGTACGTATGTCACGGGCATTTTACTAGAAAACTATAAGAACCAAGTAGATGTAATTTAGATGGTAGCTGTAATTTGTTAACCGCTACATATTTCTGTAAATAAAATTGCTCGACTTGACGCAAACTATACCGTGCCACCAAACAAAAAAAAATTTGGAGAGACGCTTTTATATTAGTATGGTGGTGATTAAACTACCCTTCTTACACACAAGAAAGTTACCGTCATTGTTTTTCAAGATGTGGATAAGTATGCTTTTATGTGCCAGTGGAGAGCTCGGTGTGTTAACCATCTTCAATGCATTTTATTTAACTTCGACAACAAGATGCGTGGTCCGACATCCACTTAGCCGGTTTTTTAAGTCAAGCACAATACGTAAACACAGAGATAAAAAAAAATTAAAACTTCACGCCGAACTTTAGAAATGGCACATATTCCCGATTCGAAAACTTGTATTAAAGAAGAACTTTAAGACTGAATAATTTACTTAGTGCGTGTCCCTGACATTCAGAAGTATTCAATCTACCACTTCAATATTTAATAAGGTTCTACGTCGAGAACACAAAATGGTGGATAGTTATGTTGCTATTTATAGACGGCTTTAAAAGTTAAAGTGTTTCTTTTCACGCTTTTTTTTGTTTAGAAGTTTGTAGGCACCATTTACTCGGAAATATATATACTCTCGGGCCAAGAAACACTTCAATCCGTTGCTCCACTGAACCGTAAAATAGGACAAATCAACATATGTACGTCACCTCCTTACCTCTAAGATCTCTACATATTAGATTTATGATCACAAAATATAAAAAAGTTGTTCCCAAGTTTCATTTTAATATTATTTAAAACTTATTATTAAGACCATACTGGTCTGGGAGAAAAGAAAAAACATAGAATGTACCAGTTGCTTCTCTTCCCGTGCAGATAGTAAAAGCCCGTCGAGGGATTGGGCGAAAATCTTAGGGATCATGTTATATAGGCGATGTGGCTAGCAACCCATCACTGTTTTGATTACCCTTTCCATCCATACTCCCACAATCATGCTAACCGTGGTCTTTAGGTATCTACCCCGTAAGGGATAAAGACGTGATTTATGTATGTATGTATGTATGTATTAAGATACAAGATATCTTATTTTTCATTTTAGTTATTTTCTATTTTTTTTATGAAATAACATAGTGCAGCACATAATCGAGAAAGTGTGTCACATGGGACATAGTTATTACACATAAATTGTCGGGAGCAAGTGACAATTTTGTTTACGTTACGAAGTCAACAAGGATCTACGCCGGTTAGCTTCTTTGACTACGCATCGCATTTCAAATTGTCACTTATCGTCGACAAATTGTCGAGTGGTGAATTAGCGTGATGCTAAGTGTGCTGGTACGACAATTATAAAACATTCCACGACCTCAATGCTTAGTATTTGCTCAAACCCCAAGTTAACCCTAAAAACAAAAAAAGAGAACATGGTAAGTACGAACAACGGTTGCGTGTCGCATGTATCGATCGCTCTAAACACAGTAGTGGTTTAAATTAGTAAACGGAACAGTCAGTGCCTTTGTGTTTTATAGTTAGTAGTTTTTGACACGAATAAGAGACGTTTTTATTTAAAACTCTAGTCTGTATGTTTATAATCCTGAAGGGCACGGAGACAGAGACGTTAGCGAAAAGACAAACCCCTTTATTGATAAATGCTCTGTAGGCTTCTGCTAACTTAGCAATCGTTTGTCCTTATCTGTGAAACGTGTGTGACAAACGATTGCATAGTTAGCAGAAGCCTACAGAGCGTTTATGAATAATAGAGTAAGATCCCAGAGCGATCAGACATAACTTATTTTCTGACGAATGAAACCTTAAGTTGAAAACTGAGGCGAAACTATGAGGGCGAGAGCACTATGTATACTTCTGGCTGAATAATTTTTGTCTTAGGGGATGTTTGGTCACTCTGATTTTTCTGACTGATTGAATATAAGTTTTAAATAAATATTTCAATAACATATTCAAAAATCAGACATGTACACACGGCAAAATAATCAGGTAAGCACCTACGCACGCTCGCGCCGTATCTATCCTGCTTCCTGAATAGCTTTGCTGTGTGTACCTGCCCAGGTGTCACTCGGCAAGTTTTCACAAGCGCGTAGGTATTCAAGGCACACGAGACGCTACTGAAAACTTAAGGTTTCATTCGTCAGAAAATAAGTTATGTCTGATCGCTCTGGGATCTTGGACTATAAGGGGGATAGTCGTTTATGATCATTATTTTAGTAAGCCCTCATCTCAACATTAGCGGGTTCGGTTAGTTCGACTAAACAAATCACAAAGATGAAAATCAGATTTTTTATTTCAAAATGTAGTCCGTGTAAAGTGTAGGTATTAGAGCGTTTTCCAAAAAAAAGTCCACATGATCATTTTTTCCAGAATTTAACTGTAGGTATTTTGAGTTTTTCATACTCAGAATCGTTTACCCTATCGATCCTTATACAAGAAAAAATGTGGCCCAAAAAAATTATCGTGTGGACTATTTTTTGGAAAACACTCAATACCATTTTTTATAGCAGTTCCTGCTCAGAATAAAACAATAAGACTGATTGCCATATGGGCTCGTAAGTGAGGGTAGCCTTTGATGTTTTGGTCCGTACAATATTAAACCTTATAAGGTTCTGCTATAGCGGGGTAGAGGAGTTTCCTGACCGACTTCCTTTAGGTACATTTGTTACAGGAGCAGGGTATTACGTATTATATTTCATAAATCCGCAAATTTTGGCCCGGAGATAAGGGTGGCTGAAGGTGACCCCGATTGTATTGATTTTCAATATATCCTCGCAATACGTCGAATTCTATTAAAAATGATATTAAGGCCTGGAATGGATAGGCGTAGTTTTGCGACGCTCGGCTGGATACTATTTGAGGCGGGAAAAGTACAATATATTACAATAGCTCGATTTATTATAAGCAGATATTTCAGTAATAATTTGAAATATACGATCCTTTGTTGCCAATTACGATCGAAGTTTTCTCTCAACGTTCTTCTTCTTTTTTTTTTTTAATATGGCCCCATCGATATTTGCGGTGGGTTCGCCATGTCAAAATAATAAATACAGAGTTCAAAAATCTTGTGACAAAAATGTCGGCAACTTTGTACGGTCGAAAGACCTCTCTCCCCTGTCGGACTCTTAGCCAACAGATAATGATATCCCTCAGAATCTGCCAGGAAATCATTAACCGATGCCCAGGTTGCGCCGGATCAAGCACTGCTGTTCCCCTTGGACGGATCCAAAAACGAACTGCAGCTCTTGACCACACGCGGAGGTAACCCGACTCGCACCCCTTTCTGTCAATGCTTTAGCTGTCATTTTTAGTATGGATCTGACAACGAGCGAACCTAAACAGAATCGGAATTGTATCGCATTAAGACGTCATGGTAACCCTCCTGATTTTACTTTTATAACGTGGAAAAAACCTCTTTCAAAAATATTAGTTGTAATAAACCAATATTTGGAATCTGTACTTATAAAATTATTTGCCATGGCTGGCTGAACGAACAACTTCACTAAGACCTCATTATCATATCACATAGTTTATGGAGTTCTTAAGTCATTCTCGAACTGAGTGAGGACGTGGACTGAAGATAGAGTTCTACTGCAATCAAGTCACGGAGTAATTTCTAGTTCGTAGTTTCGTAGCAATATTCAGACGGTAAAAAACGTTCCATAAACAAATGACAATCGCACTTCATACAAATTAAAGGCTCGCTACGAAACAGCAAATCTGCGCAGAACCAGCTCTAATTACGTCGTAGAACGTGTTACGAGAATTCCAATGCCCTACGCCGTAGCAGTGTCTACGAGGCCACGCGAGCGTACGTTCAGCGCCAAGAACCCACTAGGCCAGGGGGCTACTACGACATTCGATTTTCGAAGTTCGTATCGAAGTAAGCAGAACGGTACGATACGAACTTCGACAATCGAACTCCGGAGTGTAAGGTCATGTTCTCTGTGTGTACGCAGTTTTCGCTGCAAAGCGAAAAAATCTGCTACTGGTTACGAGCAAGCGTGGCAGCGAATGTGCTGAACAATTGAAAGCTGACATTTGGAACAGAGCGCAGGTGTCTTTATTAAAGATTCAGTCCACCCACGCAGTTAAGCCTTCGGGTACAATGAAAACAAGTCGAATTGCAGAATATGAGACAGGTTTTTCCCGACTATCGCTTTTAGCCTCTGATGGATTTTACAGCTTGCCGAAAATGCGAGCTGTCAGACTGAAAAAAGAAAGACAGAAATGCCACCGAATTGAGAATCTCTCTACTATTTCGAGGCCAGTTAAAAATAAAGTACTTTTCGTTGACACAAATGGGTGAAAACTAATGTCAAAAATCAGTAACCCACAAAATAACTTTATTTAGACACAGAAACATTATGTGATACTAACTTGGCCGGTTTTTTCTTAATTAAACAATTTCAGTTCAGTTTATCTTATTTCATAAGCGCAGATGTCACAAAACTACCTTGAGATTCAAACATTGTGAGTTATTCGTTTTAGTTCACAATAGTCAACACTGGCCTTGAGAAAACTTATATTCGTCCAGAAACGTAGAAAATGGTAGCGGAACAAATTCAAAGCAACATGAACGTACTTCGTCACGTCGCAATAACGGTGCTGTGCAAGAACAAAAGATGGCGGAAAACTTCGCAACGGCGAACGGGGGTGTTAAACTTGCCTGCTGAACTAGTGATGAGCTGATTTACTAGAAATTAACTATCGATGACAACTCCTTTATACAACAAAAGCTTGTTAAACTTTTGTTATGTGACTTTACATACATACACAAATTACGTCTATATCCCTTACGTGGTAGACAGAGCCTGAGGTAACAAGACCTAAAGGCCACGTTTAGCATGGTTATGTGACTTCGACATTCATTTGTCTTTATGGAACGGGACAGCTTAAGTGCGAGTTGCACCAAGTTATGTTAACAATAATATTAGTCGTAACTCATAACCGACGGTTTTGTCGTATATTTGAATAACGTATACAAAACCTATGAAATGTATACCAAAATCGTCGGTTAAGGTTAATGTTATTTTTAAAGTAACTTGTAGCAACTCGCTCTTAGTTATTTTAACAGTTGCCTTTGCCGATGAAGGACAAAACATACATGTTAAAGCTAAAGCGAACTGCCAAGTAAATAAATTATCTCGCACTGTCTGTATTTCCGGCCAGATATAACCAAAAGATTTCCAAGAGTGAATAAGCTGTAACTGAACTAGTCGGGTACACCTTTGGCTTTGGCTGCACTTTCCGTCAGGTAAGATAGGGTCAACTGGTGGTCAGTTAAGTGTAAAAAAAAACAACATGACACTATACCACACTCATTCCTGTCTCTACAATTTACGATCATCGATAGTCGATACGCCAAGGGCCCGGCGCAGTCCCATCACTAACCTGGTAGTAAAGGGACGTCGTAAACGCGTTACGATCCAGGTGTGTAGCGGTGTTTTCTTGACCAACACTGAACCGACAATGTTGGGTTGATACTTGCTTTTTAAACATGTTTGACTACGGCTAATACAGACATAGAGCCATAGAGCAAGGATGAAGAGGATTTCAGGTCAGCCCTTAGACCAAAGACAAGAAAAGATGTAACGCAAATATACTAACGTCACATTGCCTACGCTCTATTGTCTACAAACTCTGGACTTCAGCACTGCGTGGTAGTTAGGTGGAGGGCAAGGGGAAACCACGACACTATTAAAATTCCCAAGAATGTAGTCATGAAGAGTGTAACCATCAGCCCGTGTCAATCCACTAGAAACATATGCCTTTCCCATGGCACGTCACTGAACTCGATCTTCAGCTCTCCTCCAATCCCTTGTAACGTTGTGTTTTACGGTTCGCCACTAGATATTACAAATTTGGAGTTTTTATTAAAGCCTCGAATAGCTCCTGTCAAATGGTGATATGACAGTCGAAAAGTAAACAAACGTCAAAAATTAGTGACAGCTTGACAGATCGTATTAGGGTTACCATTGAGAGTATAATCGCCTGTTTGGTGGGAGATAAATAGTTTGAATTTCAGGAATAATAATTACTGAAACTATAGATAGAAATATAAACCATTTTGGAAAAATTAGAGATTTAATAATCGGATGGTCTGACATTTGTTCTTGAACTAAAAACAAGGGTTATTCTTTTTCACAACATAACCATGGTGGTTAGTTGCATCTTCTGATACTGGTATCACGGCTCAGGGCTTCAATTCCGCTGGTCATCGTAGCCCGTGGTACTCCCGAGCATCTTTGGGTTCGTCATCGTCAATAAAAATGCTTCCGACTCGAAGAGACGGGGAGATTAGTTGTGGCTTTTGGAGCCGACTGTGGTGGCTCAACAAGTGGAAGGAGCAGAGGAGTTTCAGCGGGTTGCGTCGGCGAAAGAGTAAGTTTTCTGGTTAAATCTTTTAACCTAAAATATTTCGTTATTCCTTGAACTGTGCCTAGCACCTTGACAGTGTTCTGACTGCTTGATTTATTTCCAGTTTGGTCTGCTGAAGCATCCTTCGGTTGGGGTGGGTGCGTTGGCTGAAGTCCTGCGGTAGCCGCGGCTTTGCTGGTAAGAGAACAGATTCATTCCGATCCTCCTTGTATTCTGCCTTGCGAGACAAGACACTAATGATACCAATTTATTTCTTTACAGACGTTGGGTTTTTTTTATTTAGTGTTTTTGCCTTTTTCCGTGTTCGCTTCGGCGCCATGTAATTTCTACAGTACCTCATTCATGTGTACTTAATTTTGCCCCTTCCACTTCATCTCTCCTGTTTGGGGAATTTAATAATAACCGAAGCTTCAAACTTCTCCAATTTTCATACTTTTAAAACTTCTAAGTTCCGACTTACAAAGTTACATTCCCTCTAATTTCATTTATCTGCCTGTGTACACTTCGCCTGAGTTTTACTCATTGTCCCAACTACCTTATGTAGTTGAAACTGCATAGGATTATTTCTCTGTCCTTGGATTTGTTCTTTCCGTCATTTCAACAACCGGAAGGTTCCACGGACAACTGTGGCCTGATCGATCTGCATTCCGGAGTATTCCACCTGCTGTGCAGCCCGTGACACGTGGCAGGCTCCTGGCGCTCCAGCACCATCTCCCTGGAGGAACTTGGCGGTAAATGCTTTGGAGTGAAGATCGGTCAAACTTTAGTTGTTTAATTTTATTAGGGAAGTAGGATTTAGGTCGCGTTGATACACCTTTGTATCAACGTTAGCAAGTAGTTTCAAGTATACCTTTAATGTTGGCACAATAAACCCTTAGGGACTAATATTTAGAGTAGCCTTGGTGAGGCACAAGTCACATAACAGAACTCCTGGTACGCCCAGTTCTAACGCTGAGCTTTGGTTGGAAATTTAACCAATAAGTATTTCTATGTTAATTTAAAACCTGAAATTGTGATCAAATTGTTTCACCAAATAACTGATGTTATCTTAGGAAATAAAAAACCAGTCTTAAGAAACTAACTCTTTCCTTTATCTCCTACATTTTGTTCCCTGGAATTGCAGACAAGCCTAGTTTTCATAAGTCGGTTTGGCTGAGTTTATTGTCTTTTTTTTCTGACACCCCCGCCGGTTGTAAATTTAGTCGGGCCAATTAGGTGGGGTGTGACAGTTGCCCCACGTTGGGCGCCACTGTCACACCCCACCTAATTGGCCCGACTAAATTTACAACCGGCGGGGGTGTCAGAAAAAAAAGACAATAAACTCAGCCAAACCGACTTATGAAAACTAGGCTTGTCTGCAATTCCAGGGAACAAAATGTAGGAGATAAAGGAAAGAGTTAGTTTCTTAAGACTGGTTTTTTATTTCCTAAGATAACATCAGTTATTTGGTGAAACAATTTGATCACAATTTCAGGTTTTAAATTAACATAGAAATACTTATTGGTTAAATTTCCAACCAAAGCTCAGCGTTAGAACTGGGCGTACCAGGAGTTCTGTTATGTGACTTGTGCCTCACCAAGGCTACTCTAAATATTAGTCCCTAAGGGTTTATTGTGCCAACATTAAAGGTATACTTGAAACTACTTGCTAACGTTGATACAAAGGTGTATCAACGCGACCTAAATCCTACTTCCCTAATAAAATTAAACAACTAAAGTTTGACCGACCTTCACTCCAAAGCATTTACCGCCAAGTTCCTCCAGGGAGATGGTGCTGGAGCGCCAGGAGCCTGCCACGTGTCACGGGCTGCACAGCAGGTGGAATACTCCGGAATGCAGATCGATCAGGCCACAGTTGTCCGTGGAACCTTCCGGTTGTTGAAATGACGGAAAGAACAAATCCAAGGACAGAGAAATAATCCTATGCAGTTTCAACTACATAAGGTAGTTGGGACAATGAGTAAAACTCAGGCGAAGTGTACACAGGCAGATAAATGAAATTAGAGGGAATGTAACTTTGTAAGTCGGAACTTAGAAGTTTTAAAAGTATGAAAATTGGAGAAGTTTGAAGCTTCGGTTATTATTAAATTCCCCAAACAGGAGAGATGAAGTGGAAGGGGCAAAATTAAGTACACATGAATGAGGTACTGTAGAAATTACATGGCGCCGAAGCGAACACGGAAAAAGGCAAAAACACTAAATAAAAAAAACCCAACGTCTGTAAAGAAATAAATTGGTATCATTAGTGTCTTGTCTCGCAAGGCAGAATACAAGGAGGATCGGAATGAATCTGTTCTCTTACCAGCAAAGCCGCGGCTACCGCAGGACTTCAGCCAACGCACCCACCCCAACCGAAGGATGCTTCAGCAGACCAAACTGGAAATAAATCAAGCAGTCAGAACACTGTCAAGGTGCTAGGCACAGTTCAAGGAATAACGAAATATTTTAGGTTAAAAGATTTAACCAGAAAACTTACTCTTTCGCCGACGCAACCCGCTGAAACTCCTCTGCTCCTTCCACTTGTTGAGCCACCACAGTCGGCTCCAAAAGCCACAACTAATCTCCCCGTCTCTTCGAGTCGGAAGCATTTTTATTGACGATGACGAACCCAAAGATGCTCGGGAGTACCACGGGCTACGATGACCAGCGGAATTGAAGCCCTGAGCCGTGATACCAGTATCAGAAGATGCAACTAACCACCATGGTTATGTTGTGAAAAAGAATAACCCTTGTTTTTAGTTCAAGAACAAATGTCAGACCATCCGATTATTAAATCTCTAATTTTTCCAAAATGGTTTATATTTCTATCTATAGTTTCAGTAATTATTATTCCTGAAATTCAAACTATTTATCTCCCACCAAACAGGCGATTATACTCTCAATGGTAACCCTAATACGATCTGTCAAGCTGTCACTAATTTTTGACGTTTGTTTACTTTTCGACTGTCATATCACCATTTGACAGGAGCTATTCGAGGCTTTAATAAAAACTCCAAATTTGTAATATCTAGTGGCGAACCGTAAAACACAACGTTACACCCTGCCCTGGCTTTACGACTATCATCGCCCCACCTAACTACAGGACGCATCCACACTTCGTTTGCCGACAGCATAACATCTGTCTGGAGAGAGATTTCACTATTGCAACCTCTCCCCACTGCAAAACATTTAACGTAAGATTAAAAACCACTCAAGAACCAGTCTGCCCCAACGGCAATCAGTTCTACGGCTATGTGGCTCACTGCTACTTCAGCTTGTAATTAACAAAAAACATTTACGATGCTACTCCGCTACTTACTTGCAAGATAGCCAAGCTTGTGCAAACGCGTCAGTGTTTTCTGTCGCAGTAGAGGTAGAGATTGTAGGTAGGTAGGGATTGTATATAAAAACTTATATGTATATTTCGTACAGGCTTGGTTATCTTGCACGTAAGTAGCGGAGTAGCAAGCTAAATGCTTTTGTTCATTGAAATGGACCTCCGCAAAGTAATGCCTGATTCAATAAAATACTTCAGCTTGTGAAGAGTAGCGTCTTAAAAAAGTCCACACAGCGGCCATCTTCGCGATAATATCGTGTTTTATAGAGCGATTAAGTCCATAAGTACTTGATGCCAGGGTAACAAAACCGTAACATTATATTACAAGTCACTGAGCGTTACTACCACAAAGGGGACAAACAATAAGTAACACAACGCCGGCGGCAGCGTAAAACAGAGAGGACATAACTTAATTTTTAAAACAGACACATCGACTGATTTCAAACATGTATAAATTTATTTAATAAAACTTATATACCATCAAACACTTCATGTAAAAAGATGCAAGTCTCGCAACGCAGTTCTTTTAACACAAAAAGTTTTGATATGTAATAACTGTAAAATTATTTTAGTCAGTATCGGTATCCATATTTTAAAACCGTGGAGGAACTAATTTTTAACCCCCGACGCAAATAGAGGGGTGTTATAAGTTTGATGTCAATGTCTCTGTGTGTGTGTTTGCGGCATCGAAGTTCTCAAGCGGATGGACCGATTTCGACAAGGTTTTTTCATTCGAAAGCCAGTTTCCTTGCGTTGGTTCTTAGCCATGTTTAATAAAAATCGATCCAGTAGTAGTTTGAAGAGTATCAGCTCTTTTCCGAATTTTTGGCATAAAACTGTTTTTTTTTATTTACGTATTTATTACTCGATTATTGCGAGGAGGTTTTTTTATTTTTTTAAATATATCTTTCAAACTTACGCTAAACTCAAGGTTTTTCAAAAATAAGTAGTTAGGTATGTGTTGGTTAATTTCCGACTGGGGGCGATTAGGTTAGACTTTTTACTATACACTAACGAAATACTCATAATGGCCAGAAGCCACATTACAAGAAAATACTAGGTACTATTTATTTATTGTCTCGCTCTGGCAATTTTCATAATTAAGAGGAACGAGTTCACTGAAACTCAGTTTGCCAATTGAGTAATCACCAAAACGCTTAAATTGGTCGCTACAAAATTCAACAAAGAAAATTTGAATGGAAGCCAGACGAGACGCAACAATTATCAGATACGGCCAAAGGGCGGCATTACTAGTTTACGCTCCACTCTAAATCTCGTTAACCCAGGGGTGCAATTTCGGCGCCACTCTGTCTCGCAGTAGCCTGTGGCGACCTCATTAAGTGTCGCGTGCGACTAAATAACGAGCGACTTGACATTTACCTGCGCGGCCGCCTCACTTGTAGCTAACAAAGGGACATCTGTTCTGTGATGTTCGTTGACGAATACACTCCCTGTTGCTGACAATAATTTATGCGCAAAGCGAAATGATGAAAGTTGCGTTTATTTTATTTTATGAAACAAAACTCTTCATTGCTTGGCCTACACAATAAATCAAACTCTTACGTTAAATTTCAGTTTTCGTGATCCGAAACTTTGGGTATGCTTTATTATGTATATTACTTTAAGTGCAGATGAAAAGAACGATTTATTTCACCGATAAACAACATTTTTGTCGGGAATTATGTTAAATGTTTAAAACAATAACTGAAGCTGAGATTAGCGTGACAAATACTCCACGCTTTACAAAAACGAGAACAGTTCAAGATTTCCGATTTAGATCCGTTCCGAAATTCAGTGGAGGAGCCCTAGATCCCGTCCAAAAGGTCACATACGGATTATTTAACTTGTGTACATAAGCCCTTTCGGATAAGCACGAAATTGGGTCAATAAGATAGATACACGAGCAGTCAAATTATCTTGTTTACTCGGCCCGTGATCCCAAGAGCGTGCTGTGATTTATAATTTACTTATTTTTACAAAGCTTTATATATTTATTGTATTGTCGCTAGCTGAATTTTATAAGGGACTTATTTTGTTTACTTACTTCTGAGGGTAGTAACGCACAGCGCCGCTAATATACAATAGTCAGCCAGATGACACATCGGTCTTCGGCTAATTTCGGCTTCATTCCGTTGTCTCGCTCTAACTTAGGTAACCCAATTGGCTCTTTCCAAAGGCCGAAGTGCAATCTTTATGGCAAGGTACTGTAGCTTTTAGTCCTAGAACGACATTCGAGTTTCAGGTACCTTCAGCCGATTCCATCAAGCCCATGGGAGTGCGACATTTAATGATTTTTTCTAGAAATAGTGTACTACACAAATACTTATAGTATCCTTGATAGATAAGAAATTAAAATAAAAAAAGTAAAATATAAAATGAATCCCTAGTAAGGCGTATTCACAGGGGGGCATCAAATTTTGAATACTAGCACTTATTATTTTCAAAATGTGTACGAATACTTATTTGTTATTTTTACATAAGTAAAAGCTCGTTAAGAATCCAATACAAATGAGCAGTTAATTAGCAACAGAACTTTATTATAGAGAGAGAGAGAGAGAGAGAGAGAGAGAGAAATAGAAAGTAACTTTATTCATTATAACATTTATACTCTTAACATCGGGGCATGAAGCACTAGAGCAAGGTATCGCCTAGTTTCACAAGTCCTTGACTAATAGAAGTAGTAGCTGGCAGGTACAGGGTGTTTCAAATTATTAGGGACAAATTATATATGGAAATTGTCAGATATTTTTTTACAAACTCTTAATGAAATATGTAAATTTTATGATGTTAATTAGCGTTGTGCAGACGTGACGTAAAAGAACGTAAACGTAATATGTATAAACATTTGGTTCAAAACCCCACAGGTTAAACGAATGCAGTTCATTATTAACAAAACTTATCTAATATTATATTTTATGTTACCATAATTATTCAATTAATTACAATTTACAAGCGCTACTTATTAGATACCCGGCTAATTCCTATAATCTAAAACTAACACTAACAACCTGAAACTTTTCCCTCTAGTTTTGTTCCACTCTGTACATATCCTTGTAACCCAACCCGCTGCCAGCTGTGCGAATATAACTAATTGCATTATATTACCTTGCAGACTTGCACTATATTATGCTTAATAGCACAAGGCCTAAGTGCAGTGGACGAGGTTACCCTAGGTAATACGATTACGGGGTCAAACTTTTGAATGTAACACGCAACACCCTGTATAGTAAGGTAAGGTACTATCATTTTTTGCCATTTACTCGAAAATAATAGTCCTTGAGCTCCTAGAATGGCATTCGCGTTTCCGGTACGATCTGCCGATTCAAGTTTCAAGCCCACAAGTGTGAGGGAGACAGAAAGACAGACCCGAAGGTCTTTTAATACTATCCCACTGTAGGTAAGTTTTGGTCAGAAGTTTGTTTAAAGGTGCTGATACACTTAAGCATTCACTTGTAATGAACATTCTAGCGAATGTTACATTACAGGTAAAAGTTCACAAAACAAGAAGCGTTTTAACGAGCATCCTAGCGAACAAAGTTGAAAACGGCAAATGCTCGCTGTTCTATTACAAGTGAACGCTCAAGTGTATAAGCACCTTAATGGTATGAGGTAGCTCTTGTGGTTTCTGTGTTCCATAGAACAGCAGAATCATGTTGATTTCTATATCCATTGCGTTTCTAGATGGTACAGCGCGTTAACTTGAACATGTCTGGCAGAAAATGTATGTTTATCAGAAATAAGGAATTTTAATTATGTATGGCCTTCTAAATGTCTGTAGTCAGTGTTAAAATGAGTCACAAGAACATGAAAGTCATGTGAGACTCATGAATCATGGAAACAAATAGCCTGTGCCAACCAAACTAATGTTTGAATAAATGTCCGTGGAAAAAGCTACCTTTGGACACCTGGCGATTATGTTCATTTGAATGTTATTTCAATAAAACAAACGTTATACGACAAAACCGTCAAGGGTAGAAGAATATCGATTTCTATCGTGAACCGAATTACAAATTCTATTGCTATTTAAAAGAAAGTAATGGCTCTGTGAGCTGAAGGCCTCGTGAAGTTCATAGATCTTAAGAACATGTAACAAAAAAACTGCAACTTTAATTATTTTTATTTAACATTTTTTATAATGGCTGAATATTTGAATTTGAAATGGAAGGGTGGAAGCAAATTACAACTCTAAGTAACCTAATTAACTAATAAAAAATCATTTCAGCTGCACTTTTCTAGCGACTAACTGTTTTTGGCACTTTCGAATGGTATTTTCTAATCATATAAATGTAATTTTTTGGTTACTCATACCAATGTCGGGTTTTATTTATTAATTTATGTACGTATAGGTTTATGGTTTATCTAGTATATATTATTTGTGTATCGTTCCATGAGTCACAGACGGTTCTGGCTGAAAATCGGTTATGCAGGTGTCTAACACATCAGCGTATAATGCTGAGCCAACGACCGCTTCACTTTTGCGAAGACACACTCAACACTGATGACTCATGTCTGTGTTATTTTGGTTTTATTTCTATAAAATGGTGTGTATTGTGTGTCTTGCAAAAATAAATAAATGTCTTCTTTTTTTTTCTTTCCGATACGCTATCAAAAATAGCCCCCTGGGGCCGTTTTGATATAGAATCGGGTGGCTTTATAAATCGTACTCTTTCACACCCGATCCCGATATCGAATCACAAACGATCATTGTCAGTATGCAGACATCGGATCGGAGGACGGGAATACTATTCTTATTGTAAATTTATTTGTAAATTTATGCCACAGGTCTTTTACGTTGCAGAGAAAACAGTCAGCAGTCTACCGACACCCCGACCGTTCTACTTCGCTCGCATACACTAGCGGCAGTCGTCTATAGAGGACAATTAGCAAGAAGCAAATAGAGTTCATGAATTAGGAACTATTAGACAAGCTCCGATAGTTTTGTCGCTGAACGAATTTTTTTCTCGCCTCTAGGAACTAGTGGAGTGTTCTCCTCGGCAGTTTCAGCGGTCACCTGTCAATACCTACTTCTCTCTCTCTCTTAATGACACGGGTCTACATTTATTTTAAGCTGCCACCATATTTGGTTCTATGCCTCGGGCAGCACTTTTTAGATTTATTTTAGTGAATAAATTATTAGTACTTTTAAGTAGATATATTAAGTGAGAAAATAGTGAATAGCTAGTAGTTTCTAGGCGACGGTAGGGCAACTGCTTACATGGATATGACAGTGCGTAAATTAAGAGTGTACGAGAATTTATATAGACAGCGCATGCTGCGTGCATGCTCGTGCGCTCATATGTAAGCAAAGGAGTGTTAGTAGACTGGTTGCTGTGTTTACACTGTGGCTAGGGTACAACTGGATTTAAAAACATCGTCCTAAAGAAACAATGGGCATGGTAATGAGCGAGTTTATTTTAACTTAAAACAATCCTCATAATTGCTTCGTGAAAAAAAACGGAAGCGACTCGGCAACTTAACATTCAGCTGCAGACACAGCTAGGAAATGAGACTCTATTACGAAAGCAACAATGTGCTGAACACCTCGTTCTATTAAATCACGCCTCATTAACCGAGACAATGATCTATGTAATCTTATTTTATATTCCGGGCGGTATTTAATTTATGCGAGAGAATTAGTCAAGTTAATTATATCATTATTCGGAAAGACGTGTTACTTAAGTAAAGCCACAATGAATGAACAGTTGTATATAATTTTATTTATTGAAGTCATAAATTAAATTAATTCGGCCTATGAAGACTAATGAAAAGTTTTTAAGCTTCGATGGATCTTAAAAAAGGACTACTTTTTGCATGTGACTTCGTCACGGGAATACTCTATTTGCTATACCACAGGAACTGTTTACATACCCGTAAAAAATCTATGTAACTGGGCCCATAACCTTTTGATCCCAACAAAAACATTATTACGCTGCCATAAAATCTTACTAACGTAGTGTCAGGCAACACCAGGGCCGAATCGGAATTGAATCGCATTAAGACATCATGGTAAGGCCCCAGATCAGAGTAGGTATACGAACAAGTGTATCAATTACCTGGTGCTCAGTCAGCACCACCATCCATAGACGCTTGCAACACCAAAGCAGTGCAGATACTTATAGAGCGCCCGCACCTCCCTCGGCCCACTTTGTCGTCACACCCCGCGCCCCTGTGCCGCGCAGGCGAGGACTCATTTAAGCGGTCGGTTTATAGCTATCCTAGAAGTGGAGTAGGAAGTAGACTAAGATGGGACACCTCATAAGCTAGCCTCATGACACACACATACACACACACACACACACACACACACACACACACACACACACACGCACGCACGCACGCACGCACGCACGCACGCACGCACAGAGAGAGAGAGAGAGAGAGACACGCGCGCACGCACACACGCACGCAAGCACAAACATCGACGTCAAACTTATAACTTATAACACGAACACGTCGTAAAAAGGACGCACGGTAGGTAAGGTACACTAGAATAGAGAACCTTTATACCGAAAACACCGCAATTCTTTGCCATTTCGCTGCGTGCAAATGCAAAACAACGGGCAAACTTTCGCATTTATTATCATAGAGTTACATTTACGCGTGGAGGGTTGAAAATAATGATTTCCCGCACGTCAGGAGCGGGATCATTTGGGACCTCGTTTGTCTCGTAATCTCGTTATCACGTATTTTTGGGCCCAAACATGCCTGCAGATGGTGTCAACGACCTTCGGGAACGTTCGAAGCTTTTCCAAGAATAACAATAATATTCAAACGTATTGAAGTAATATATGGGAGTTCGGAGTTTGGGGCGTAAAATAAAAGGTATTTTTGCGCAAAAACGAAGTATGAGTAATATACCTTCGGTAACAATACATACCGTTTGCTTTTTATGGCACTTTCCGCAGAAAGTTATAAGAAAAGTGACCTGTTTGTACACTTTGAAGGGAACCCCGTTTTCATAAGAGCCTGTTATTACAAAATGATGCGTTTCGTCTGTTTAGACAAAAGCAAATATCAAAGTATCATTAATATAAACTACCTGGATCTATTGAACGAGCGTTTGGTGTCTTTCGAGTTAGTTCACCCATTGTCCGAGAGATGGCACCACACTAAAATTATTTAGTTTTCACAGAGATGAGACATATTGCTTGTTATACCTATAGGTTCAGTAGGCTTATTACCTAACTCGCTCGCAATCGCCATCGTGTTCATTTAGACAGTTCATGTATGGGCTGACAATTGGCATCGGAATCAGCTAGCTGTCACATTCATACGAGAACTGTCAAAATGAACACGATGGCGATTGCGAGCGAGTTAGGTAATAAGCCTACAGGATAGTTCAGCAAGCGTTTGTTTCTGAATAATACGAGTACGTCTTCGCTCAGGGTATTAAACTATACGTTCCTACAAACCTTCCTCTTGAATCACTCTATGTAGGTTACCTAGCCTACTGATAAAACCGCATTAAAAGCAGTTGCGTAGTTTGAAAGATACATATGCATACATAGGGACAGACAGCGGAAAGCGACTTTGTTTTATACTATGTAGTGAAGAGGCATTGTTCAAAAAACATCATGGCTTTCAGCGCACTATTCCACAGCGTACACCCCTTGGCCTCGTTTTGCATGTGAAGGACACGTCAACTGGAGCTGACAGTCGCAAAATTACGTAACAAATTCCAGTAGTTACCAACACTAGCAACAAAAACCTATTATTTGTAAGCAAGTGAACGAATTAAACGAAACAATTTCAGGAACGTGACATTGCCTTGATTGAGGGATGAAATATTTAAAGAAATACTACTTCCTCCCAGGGGGGGGGGGGGGTGAGGGGGGGTGAGGCCTTAGGTCCGTGGGGTCCCAGCGCGCAAGGAAATGTCTAAGAGGCTGATCGACTGCAACGGAGACCAAAGAGCTGGCAGCTTCCTCGCACAGCGAATTAGTATTGCAATACAGCGGGGAAATGTTGCCAGCATCTTTGGCTCAATGCCGCGCGGTAGTAAGTTTTTAGATTTATTTTAGTCTTAGTTCAATTAATTTATCTTGTAATACATTTATATTTTTATACTTAAGTAGTTAGTATAAAATATAAATGTAACCGTTTAATCTTCAATATAGACAAGTAATTAAAGAAATTATTTGAGTAAATGAAATTATAAAAATGCGGGGATTTTTTATCAGATCTTATCATAAGTATCTGGAGATTTCTTACTTAAACAAAAATATTAATTTACAAAATTGGGGGCCAGACACGCGCACTGAGGATTCCGTTCCCAATAATTGCTCTAAAGGAAAGATAAGTGGGATAAAAATACTAATTTAACTTTGCAGTCGAACCAATTCAAAGCGTGGAGTAGCAAAATGACTGTGTCTCAGACTGAAGATAAGCTTCAAGAACGTCACTCTTTCAAATTTTGCTCTAGTCGGACTAGCTTACAAAATAAACTTTATCATATTTTAGAATCACTACATAGTATAAAATAATCTACAATAAAGAATCCTAATGCACACATGGCATTGGGCATTGCAGTATCGATCGGCCTTCGCCCTGCAAGCGACAGTTGCCATAGCAACCGCAGCTTCTCAGGACCTTGCCGCCGATTTATTTGAACATTCTAATACTAGTATGGGAAGCGACTGACATACTTTAAACTAGACATAGAGATGCTTCTAGTGATTTGGCCGAATACCGAATACCAAACGTTCAGGGCTACGCTCTCAACAGAAGCGCACATATCGTGTGCGCGTGACCTGTTACGATCTCCACGGCGAGCACAAGTGAGCGCCAGAGCTGCGTCGAGCGCGAGATAAAATCCCCGTCTTTTTCTTGCGGTTCGTTCTGGAAAGTGACGGGCGACACAGCTCTCGCGCTCTCTTGTGCTAGCTATGCTGTCGAGGTCTAAAAAGTCGCTGCGCTCTGGAGACAACCATAACTTGAGCTTACAGCCGCAGGCATTACACGGGAGCAGATGTCTTGCTATTTGGCGTTTCGGACGACCAATGTCCAGACACGGAGGAAACCTGACGTCGTGAGAGACATCTCCGAGCGAACGGGCCAAGTTATAATTTTCTGCCAAACGCAACGATTACACAAAGTCTCTAAACATTGTTCCGGAATATTCTAGTCTCAGTTAGTTTGACTGAGTTCTGCTCCCGCCGTGACGCGGTTCACTTTGATCATCGATCAATGAATGGGAACAGTTTACAGGTTTAATAAATTAAACTAATCCAAAAACCTTCTACAATGTTCTAGAATGATTTTAAGAAACCTTGTACAACCGAAGCTTTATTTAGATAGCATCATAATATACCAACAGATAAAGGCCACCGTTGGCGACTGGCTGGGTTGGAGCCTCCTTTTAGTACATAGTTTGTATATTAACTGCTTAAGTTCCAATTTTAAAATATCTTTCTTTTGTGCTGACATCAACTTCAGAGACAGTTGCTCTGTCAGGTTGCTAGCATAAACAGCTGTTCCGTGTTAGGCTCCTGGTTACTTTGTTTGTGTTATTAAACCATTTAAACCATAGCGGAAACGTTTTTAAATTCCATCGTCAACAGCCACCATACCATCACAGTAGGTACAATGGCGCAGCAACTGCGGCTGCTTCCTAAGATTTCCAAGTAGCATGAGAGTACTATTTGTTAAGAAAATTATTGGAATCGTGACGTTCATCCATGTTTGTATACAGCAAGTAGACAGGAAACGACAGTTGACCAAACATGTTTATATTATAGTGTACAGTAACAACAACGAGTAACGGAACTATAACGGAACGTAAAATAACGATAAACTTAAATCAGTGTTAATGAGATCGTTAAATGCATTTAAAAGTAAACATCTCTAATTTTGATTATGTTCAACGCTCATTTCATAAAATAAACAATGATTGCCTTATAAATAGTTAACTCTTAATTTGACAATGTCCACTATAGTGGATATAGTCTCAGAATTTATCTTTTGTATTTTTTTCTTAGGACTATAAAATGACGATGAGGCTTGAACCATGAATTTTATTACGGATGATTTTGACATACTCGTACATTTGACAGAAAATCTATGGAATATTATGTAAAAATCTCTGGTTATGGTTATAGTTATAAGTAAAACCGCAACTCGAACTAAAAAAATTAAAATGTGAGCATCTTCATTGTAAATCTGCATCAAAGCCGGCAAGAATTCAATTTGGAGCAGTTTTGGTGAAAAGCAGACTGATCCTTTTTAGATGGGTGTTTGACGAGATAAAGAGGCTTAGGCGGTTTTAATTTTCCATCGACTGAACGCCGTGTACAAAGCTGTTTAAGTCGGAACTCAATTTTGTTTGTCGTCCTGCCTTTTTGCTAACTTAAAAGACGTAAGACTTAATTCCCCGATACGAAAAGCTTTCGATGTTATGTTTAATTCCCGCTTTTTATAAGCTTTTATTTACCACCTGTTGCGTTGTTTACTTGTAATCAAATCTTGCATGTGAATTTTGCACTATTTGCAGTAGTCGGATTGACGTGAAATTTGGCGTAATTATTAGTTGATTTTAATGCAAATAAAACCGATTGTCTATAAAGTTGGTTTACGGACGATAGTTTAACGTGATAACGTCATAAAGAAACATATTCGAATTGCTAGCTCTGACGTCACGCGAAAAGATCGTGCCTCTATCGCTTGTTCCGCGCGGAACGTAACGCAGTGCGTCATGCTTTTTCGTGAGTGCAGCCGGCATTCATCGATTTATACGACGTTATCACGTCAAAAACCTCGGGAACAAACCCAAAATTAGTTCATTTTGTAAAAAGTAAAGGGTAATTTTGAAATAGAACATACGCCATCTACAATCGCCATTTTTGACAGATTCTGAAATGGTCACGTCACGTCATGTAACAGAGCCTTAACGGCAAGTTAATTGTATTGCGCTTTTGCTAACCCAGCAAATAGCCAGCCGTAAACTAACTAATGGTTTCCTTGTGCAGGTGCCATCGCATGCATTCGCAGTCGGCTATTAAACAAACGTACTGTTTTATCTCCAAGATTAACGGTCCCTCGTGTTACTGAGTACACGTGGCACGTGCGGCTTTTTCTGATTGCCGCAGTATGAAAGGGACAGCGACAAAATGGCGCGTAAAATTTGTAGTTAGAGCAGCTTACACTTTCACGCTTGTTCCGCGCTCTCGCTTGCACGCTCTGACGTCACGCGGAACGTGACACTTTTTCGTGCGTGCAGCCGGTGTTCATCGATTTATAAGACGTTATCACGTCAAAAACGAACCATTAGGGCTCCGGCTCATATTAGATCTGTACACGACAGTAGCGCCATCTTGCAAGCGCAACTTAAGGGGCGTTTGTCAAATTGATATATAGAAAGACAATAAATAGGATTTTCAGAGGCATTTTTACACAACAGTAATAGGAAAAATGGATGTTATTTTAAAAACTGGTTTTGGGAGTGTAAAACACAAAATAAGTTTCCAGCCCCAAATTATGCTAAAATGAAATACATTGGTTTTAGCAGAAGAGTGTAGAAGAACTAAGAACTAATGGCGATAGTTATTTAATACGACCCAACATAATTCGCCAAACATCGGTGATCTAAACAGGAGCTAAAATTCTGCGTCATATCGTTCCTAACAAAAACATACATTTGATAAAAAAACACATATCAACACTTTGTTAGTTCAAACTTAAAAGGTACTATGTTATTAAAAATGAACCCACAAGCATCTAAACCTAAATAAATAACCACCCCGCATCATTCCGGGCGCAAAGGTGCCTCGACACAAAAGTTGGCTTGATAAAAACTAATAAAATAAGTCCTTAAAGTAAAATAAAAGAAATAAAAGAAACAAAAAAAAACTTACAGGAAACCATGAGGATAACTAAACTTAAACTTCGTTGGAACAATCGTGGTTTATCTTCGGCTCCTGTAAAAGAAAGAAAATAAGTCATAAAAAAAAGAACGAAATAAGAAAAGAAACAAAAGAAACAAGGCATTACTAAAGACGAACAAAACTGAAGGTTTCTCTCAATTTTATGATCTCAAACGCTATACCGGAAGAACAGTATAACCATAATTACTACAAAATAGAGGCAGACATTTTTCAGATTCTATATTTAAATTCCTTTTATCTCGTACGCGGACGTTTGCGGCGTCCATACGCCCGGATGCGGTAAAAAAAAAGAAAAAATATAAAGCTGGGACACATGGGATGCGTCGCATGCATGGAAGCTTTATGCAATGATCGTGTCTCGTGATCATGCATGAAAAGATAATCGCTTGGTGTGAGAATGCGAACAGATGGGGAACATTTACAGATAAAATAGTCCTAGTCAGGCCTTATAGTTACTCTGAAGTTATAAATTTGAGCGCCACTCTGCTCACACTGCGTTTATTATTTAATAGACTGAGAGAGACGGTGTGATACAAACTTGGAATTTCGAATTTCAGAGTACATAATCAGTAGGTCCATTTTTGGTCGATTGTTTTGAAACTTTCATTTCATTTCAACTGTATGTTTTGTTTTACTTGTATTAGTGGTGAAATGGAAGGTAATAATGTATGTTATTCTTAAAAAAAAATTGCGCCGTCCATGCTGGATTGAAGTAATTGCTTATGCTTACCATCCGGTATCCTATTTGTTCGTTAGCTTAAAAAATGGCGAAAATCGTAGGCAGAAATTGATGACCGGGATAAACTAATGAAGACATTTCTATTTTTCATCGTATTATTAGTTCCCTGGTACCATAAGCCAAGTGGTCTGTCAAGAACAGGTTGAAAATCCTTTGGACGTCATAAAATACGTCGATAACTTGAAAGTTCGTCTACTATGTATGTGGGACTAAATTACTAGTAAAAGCTTATTTAGCCACCGAAATATATTTATTTATTGTTCTTCAGCTTTATCATCTCATTCTTCAAATCGAATATTCGTCGTCTCACTCATAATATCGTCCGTCACCTTCACACCCTCTTACGTTCCATTCCACATCTATATGGTTGAAAGGAAGTTGGATGAATAGAGACAAAGCATATATTTGGTCGACCGTACCTAGTCTTCAATTCTTCGAGACTCGTTATTTGAAATTACGTGGCGTAAATTCACTTGTTAGAAGTAAAAGTTTGCTCGGTTTTAATTACAGTTTGAAATTGATAGCTTCAAACTTTTTATTCGAATTGCTAACTATCGAAGTGCTTTTAGAAGTACAATTTACTTGTTCTGTTGTCACTTTTTGCAAGCATTTTATTAACTTGTCATGTATGTATGTTGGAATTTTGCAACTCAATTTTGAAGCAGATATCTTCAACCGATTGAGCTGAAATTTTGCATATTCGTGGAAGGCGGATGACAGTACAATAATGTAGTAAAATTCTGGTGGCCCGGCGAGGACCGTCTCCGCAGGAGGGAACTCTTCAACGGTTAGTCCGATTGACTTTAAATTTGGTACATACACGTACGAAGTTATCGGAAACTAGCCTTCCGTCCGCAGCTTCGCCCGCGATAAATTAAAGGTATTTTCCCGCGGTAAAAAGTAGCCTATGTCACTCAGTGATAATGTAAGTTTCTAACGGCAAAAAATTTTTTGAAATCGGTCCAGTAGTTTCGGTCGGAGCCTATTCAATGCAAACAAATAAACAATCAAATTTTTCCTCTTTATAATATTAGTATAGATTAGTATAGATAAAAACAAGCACGATGTATAATTACTACAATATTGAAATAATTTCACAATCGATACACACATAAAAGAAATTATAATATATATAGCTGAATACCCACTCACTCACTGACTGACTGACATGCTGTTTTGAAGAACCCATAAGAGGTGAGGTCAAACTCTATTCATTGTCGTATCAGAAATGCCCCCACGACCACCAGAAAAATACGAAATCGACCTGAACGTGGAAATGGACTTGACACATGGGGCGGTTCTCCGCAACGGCTCGACCTATCGAGTTTGCCCGGAACTAAAGTCGCTCAGAACAGCCAGCCAATGGGTGAGCCGGTTCAAGATTTTTCAAAATGGCGAAAACAAGATGGCCGCCATACAAAATTGAAACGCGAATATCTCAGAGGCCAGTCGAGATAGGTGGGTGGTGCTCGACCAAATGTCATTCAGAGTTGAGGGGGAAATCTGACTAAGCAATTTGTTTTCCAAGATGGCGGATTCAAAATGGCGGCCAAATTTTTTTTTAATCCGATCCAATTGAAATTTTGCATCCGGGGCTCTTCGAGGCCACAGATTCAGATGGCATACTTTATTTTTCGGTTCTGCCATTTTCCAAGATGGCCGCCATACAAAGTAATTTCTGTATATTTGACCTGTTGTTTTGAGGAACACATCAGAGGTAGGGTTTAGTTCTATACACTTTCGCTTCAAAAATTATATGATAAGTACGAAAAAATGAAAACTTGACCTGAATGTGGAAACTGACCTGACACATGGGGCAGCTCTCCGCGATGAATTGCTTTATTGAGTTTGCCCGGAACAAAAGTCGCTCAGAACAGCCAGCCAATGGGTGAACCAATATTTTTTTTTTTAAATTGCAAAAACAAGATGGCCGCCATACAAAATTGAAACGCAAATATCTCAGAGGCCAATCACAATAGGTGGGTGATGCTCGACCAAATATTGTTCAAGGTGGGAGTAGTAATCGGATGACTCATTTTTTTTTCCAAGATGGCGGATACAAAATGGCGGCCAAATTTTTTTTTACTCCGATCCGATTGAAATTTTGCATCCGCGGCTCTTCGAAGCCACAAATTTAAACGCCATATTTAATTTTTCGATTCTGCCATTTTCCAAGATGGCCGCCATACAAAGTAATGTCAGACTCATAGACTCACTTGTGTTGTATAGCAGCTTTTACACCATCGCATAAAATTTTTTATCACAAGTACAAAATAAATGCAAAACCGACCTTAACGTGGAAACTGACTTGACACATGGGCCAGCTCTCCGCAACGACTTGCCCTATCGAGTTTGCCCGGAACTAAAGTCGCTCAGAACAGCCAGCCAATGGGTAAGCCGGTGTTTTTTTTTCAAAAGCGCGAAAACAAGATGGCCGCCATACAAAATTGAAACGCCAATATCTCAGAGGCCAGTCGATCTAATGAACCAAATTTTTGTCCAAGATGGCGGATTCAAAATGGCGGCCAATTTTTTTGGAGTCCGTTCCTATTGAAATTTTGCATCCGGGGCTCTTTAAGGCCACAGGCTCCACCGAGTACCGTTTCTCAGTGTGACCCCAAGCAGCAGTGCAAATCGTGTAGGTAGCACAATGACGTAGCCAAGGAAATTTAGTAAGTATAGACATTTGGTGTTCACTGACGTTGTGGGAAATCTCTTTTTTTTTTTCAAGTTGAACATCTAAGCACGTTGTACCTACTGTATTGTATATAGCAATTTTTGGCGTCATATCACGTTTCGTCACAGCTTAAGATAGTTAAATAGGTAGCTGTTCAAGTGTATGACCAAACGTCCGGATGAATCACGAGTAGGTAGTATCTAGCTGTTGTTTCCGAGGAACATTTAAATGGCGTGGTAGAGCAGTAGGTGCGTTACCAAAAGACTAAAAGATATTTAGGTTCGGTTGTGGCGGCGTGGAGGTCGTTAGAGTTTGATGTGACGGCCCGCGAACCTAACCTCAAACAATTGATTGCGCATCTCGGAAACCGACAAAGCGTTTTTTTTTACACCAGGCACAGGTAGTCCGTGCAACAATCTACGTCTAATCGCCAGTGACGTGTTGAACCGCTTAACGTTATTGCGGACAGCCAGCCTCGATGAATTAGAACAGGAATTTACGCCAAGTCGACGCCCCGCTCACCACTAGCCTTTAGAGCGCCGCTCGCGCAGCGCGCAAGACCTGCCCAGCCCGCCCGTCCCGCCTGCCACTCTCGCACCAAGCGCCGCCCACGCCACGACCAGCCAAGCTCGAGCCCATAGCAGCGCCAGCTACGCACGCACCATCGCCCCATCCTGGCTTGCAAGCACTGGTGGAGGTGCTGACCATCCGCGTCCCTTCGCATTTGTGCTTCCTGTCGCCAGCCAACCTGTCGCCGCCGTTCGCTGCTACTACCACCACCAACCGGGGCCCGTCTTCGTCCCCCCCCCATTCGGCCATCGTCCGTCAATGCCAGGGCTGTTTTGTCGCACATGGACGCAACGCCCTCAGAAGAGGGAGGACCTGAGGTCCGACGATGACGAAGAAGAGGCCCACAGACCACTGACAACAACGCCGCCGAAGCAGCCCACCACGACCGCCGCCGCGCGAGAGCGCTACCCGCGCCTCGTAGTGGACGTGCTGCCCGAGAGGCCCAAGCACATCCGCAAGCTGGGGGAGGAGCTGGGCCACCCGCCGATCTCCGTGCCCGGTGGAGGGGGTATCACATTTACGCCACGAGGGGAGGACGATTACCGTGTGGTGCAGCGATACCTGACCGACCTCGTGCTACTACCGGCCTGCCGTGGCACTGCTATGTGTTGCAAGCGCTAACTCTAGGTCGGCTACCGAAGCCTCCTGCCCAACATTACGCTGTAGGTAGGAGATCGTCGAGGACCTCATCGAACAAAGTTTCTAACTAATTGCATTTTATATAACACTAGCTTCTGCCCGCGACTTCGTCTGCGTAGAATTATACATAAAATCCTTCCTCTTGAATCACTCTATCTATTAAAAAAAACCGCATCAAAATCCGTTGTGTAATTTTGAAGACATAAGCATACATAGGGACATAGGGACAGAGAAAGCGACTTTGTTTTATACTAATGTAGTGATGATACACATAAAGTGTACCAACCGTTTATAATACGTAATAAATAATTATCTTATAACTATAAGATTAATTCACATGATATAGCTAATATTAAGTGATATACTTTGTTTCTAAAGTAAGTACCTGATAAATTTGAAAAAGAGTTAGGTACGACGACGAGCAAAGCGATGAGGAGGGTTAGGTTATTGCGACCCCGTGCGCGAGCCGAACGAGCGCCAGAACCGAACTAAGCTTGCGAAAAGTAAAAGTGAAATAAAAATAAGCAAAGAATACACAATATTTTCTTTCGAAAATAAACATAACTTTATACTTATGAAGTAGAACATGGTGGTATAGGTATATTCATTTTTAAAATCATTAGAAATAGAAACTAAACTAAGCTCGTGTCTTCGTAAAAGTTTACGTTTTCCCGCTAATTCGCTGTCATTGCTGTCATTTTTAGGGTTCCGTACTCGAAAGCAGCGGCGTAACTATCGGGTGGTAGGGCTGGCAAAATGAAAGGAGCCCCCAGCTCTACGGGACCCCGAACTGGCCTGGCCTTGAGCTCAGAAGGGAAGATGATGCACTTCTTTATAGTGAGGAAGGGCCCCATCTGATGAATTTGTAGTTACGCCACCGCTCGAAGGGTAAAAACGGAAACCCTATTCATGAGGTTCCGCTGTCTGTCCCCCGTGATAGCTAGACAGATGAAGGTATTTATGTTGCCGCTATAACAATAAATACTAAAAACAGAATAAAATTAATATTTTAGGGGAGCTGCCATAGTTACCACAAACGGGTTTTTTTTGCGTTTTTTGCTCGATATTAATAACGGCACCAGGTAGACGCTTGAAATATTCACAAATGATGTATTTTTGTTGTCGCTTTAACTACCAATATTAAAAATAGCGATCTCTACCAGGCAACCAATAAGAGAAATAAGTTGGAGACAGTTTAAGTAGGTGGCGGAAACAAATAAACAGGATAAACGCAGGGATAATAAATACAACAATACCAACATAAATAGCTAAATAAAAAAAAATACATACATACACACATAACATTACTGTATAACACTTAAGGTAAAGTAAATGTGAGAATATAACAATGAAAAATAAGAAGACCATACAACAGAAAAGGATGTATGTCTGTATGTCTATGTATGTATGTATGTCTATATATATCATGACCAATATATAGTTATCCCACACTGCGTACATTTTGCTTTGGAGTAGGGTTCTGCTTATACTGGATTAAGATATTTATAGATAGTGGTCCGGAAACCTTCGTGCTAGAGTCCGACTCCCACTTGGCCGGTTTTTTTTAAATTCAAATTCACTATGAGGCCAATTTTTGTCTATGCTGTCAAGATGGCCAACATATTATAACTCGTCTAATCCATCTATCAGCAGCTCAACAAGCGTTTATGAATCATACTTCTTAAACAATCATCCAAGAAGATTAATCAGTCTGCAAATTATCCGACCAATCCAACCTCAATGGAGTTGTCTACTTTGTTTAAATGAATTGTAAATCGAAAACCTCTGTCTGTGTATTGGTTAATTAACAGCCCCCAATATTTAAAAATAAAGAATCATCATCAACCACATACGTCCCCGTTGCCGGGGCAACTCTCCTCTCCTCTCAACCTACAGGCCCAGCCCGGTGTTGAACCCGCAACTTCTGAATTAAGAGCCTACCATTTCCACTAAGCCACAGACACTTCATATAAAAAAAAAATGCATCTGCAAATATCTCTTTATTCATTATTATTGTAATATCATATCAGTACCTAATAAAATACATAATATTCCTTATATGACTTGTTTTCTTTTTCTATTAAACCTACATCACATTACTTGTATTGATTTTCAGTAAAATAACGTTTTAATGTTTTATTAATTATGGTTAACAATGTAAAAACAACTTTGACATTTATTTTTCCTTGTTAAACCTAAATCACATAATAAACTGTAAATGTATTCATCTACACCCATATCATAACTTCCCTATAATTAATATATTCAAGGTGAAATAATAAAAAAAACAAACAATTTGTAATTATTTATTTTTTAGCGCTTGCTAACAATTTAAGAAATATAAACATTTTCGCAGTATTGACTTCATCATAATCCACCCAGTAGGTAAATGTGGACTTTTTTGGTTCTTTCGGAGCTAGGATCTGCTACATAAAACAATCACGCTCGGTGGTGGCTTTGTCCAGTAGCATTGTATGGATGTGGAAGATTTCTTCACTTTTCTTGGCCAGCCAAAACAGAAGCAATAGAACATTCTTACAACCACCTACAACAGAATGAAAAGATAATAAGTAACTATTGTATCAAGTATGCGAGTATTATTATTTTATATATGCACTAATGTTGATGATTGAACAGGTAAATACTCACATGAGCATCTTAGCCCCGTTTTTTCGGCAATGCAATGTACTCCAAAATAGACACATTTCGCTATTCCGCTAGATTGAGCGTGTTAGCCTTGACAATTTTATCACCGGAGTCTCCATTGGTAAGCATTTTTTCAAAAAATATCGTGGAAAATAGACTTTCAGAAGGTTAGGAACTTAAAAATAAACTGCCCGGATCAAATGACAAATGATGACTTTGACGTACGAATGACAGATGACAGTATTTTTCTCTAAGCAGATGGGCAAAGGAAATCAAGACTTTCGTGCCACTGTTCACATGTATCCAGTCGACCATATCCGATAATTAACAAATTCAATTTAAAAAAAAAGTACGTGACCAAATTTTAAGATATTCAAATAAGTTTCTCA
Source organism: Pandemis corylana (assembly GCA_949127965.1). Lineage (NCBI taxonomy): Eukaryota > Metazoa > Arthropoda > Insecta > Lepidoptera > Tortricidae > Pandemis > Pandemis corylana. The sequence continues at coordinate 4,151,096 of OX421866.1, read as the reverse complement.
AATTGGCCTAAGCTGTAAGGAAAAAAAATCAAATAAATTCACCTTTTTTTTCTAACCAAAGGCAATTAAGCAGCTTTATAGGCGAGCCAGATTAAACTCTAACGTCACTAGCCAAAATATTTTCAAAAATTAATATAAATTAAAGGACTGAATTTTATATGAGAAAATACCAAAATTTATTTCTTATAATTCACTTTTCTGTGCAATTACTTTTTATGAATTTAATTTATAACTGGCCACCGAAAAAAAAAAAGGCGATTGTCTTTTGTTCAGTCAGTTACTTTACTTTTGCCGCGAAATAGCTAACTAAAGTGATAGACGTGAAATTGAATCCCGACAAGGTAAGCGTTTTATTGTTTTATTTCGAGAAAAAACAGTACATAGATATAATACAATAGTTTATTATTATCTATGTAACTAAATCTAACATAAGTACATATATCTACTACCTACTTCAATAGTTTTCACTTAGAAATACAGTTGAATCTACTAGCATCATTGGACGGCATTTTGTTTTGTAACGCTTGTGTTTTGTAACTTAAGTAGTCCGGTAGGAACTGTTGTACATCCTAAATTAAAACATAACTTTAACGTAAATATTAATGGCGAATGATATCATGTACTTTGGTAATTAACCATATTACTTATCATTTTCAGATGAAACGAGGTGTTGAGATTATTACTATACAGCGTGCTGTTCGCAGACGTTCCTGTAAGTACATTTAAATTGACAATTATTCTGTCTTGTTCTCGAAAGTTCGAAGAGAATCATGTTATAGCAATGAGAGCTATCGCATCTGAATTCATTGTATGTGGTACCAAATTAGATGATGGCTTATTACTAAGAATCTTCAATGTTTTTCCTAAACCTATAATACGCTCGACATTGATACATGCAGATGTATTTTATTTTTATTTTCTGTGTTGGTGTGCTTTGAACTGATAACCTAATGAACCTTTTTAGGGTTCATTCAGTACACAAAAAACAAACACGGGACCCTATTACTAAGACTTCACTGTCTGTCCGTCTGTCTGTCTGTCTGTCTGTCTGTCTGTCTCCAACACCAGGCTGTGTCTTATGAACTGACCGAGATAGCTAGACAGTTGAAATTTTTTCACCATCGGGTTAGTTAGATGAATGGAGTTTTAGTAAGGACCCTTGATTTATTTATAATATAATATGTATAGCCTATATATTCATCAGGGATAATGTAGGATTGTAATGTTGAAAGAATTTTTCAAATCAGTCCAGTAGTTTTGGAGCCTATTCAATTCAAACAAACAATCATACAAACAAACAATCAAATATTTCCTTTACAATACAATAACTCTTTATTGAATACCACATAACAACCAAAACTTGCATTGTCATCCATTCTACATTATGTGTACAAATTTCAAGTCAAATCGGACCAACCGTTAAAGAGTTCCCTCCTGCGGAGACAATCCTGGCTTTACCAGCAGAATTTTACTGCCAGATTATTGTATTGTCATCTAACTTGCACAAGTATGCAAAATTTCAGCTGAATCGGTTGATGATATTTGCTTCAAAATTAAGTCGCAAGATTCCATCTGGACAAATATACATACATACATACCATCACGCCTCTTTCCCACAGGGGTAGGCAGAGACTACTTTGTTCCAGATACATACATATGTTGCAAGTTAATAATAAAGCTTGTTAATATTTTTATAAATATAATGGTACTATTTTAGATAAATTATTATTTGGTTATTATATTTTCACGCCTGTATCTCTAAAGGGGTAGGTATACACATTTACATTGTTATTTTTTAAGTTACCATTTTTGTTACATCCTTTTACAATAACCGCCCAGTTTGTTAATAAATATTTGGCATACCTGTTAAAGTAGTCCAGTCTTTTTTCCATGCGATATAAAACATCTTTAATACACTTTCGATTATAAAATCGAAAATAAGTTTTTTTTGTTATTCAGGGTGTCATTATCCAGCTATAATGCTTCCATGCTGGTCTGGGAGTAAAAAAAAACTTCGAATGTGTGTGTGTGTGTGTGTGTGTGTGTGTGTGTGTGTGTGTGTGTGTGTGTGTGTGTGTATTTGTGTATTTGTGTGTATTATCCAGTTATAATGCTTCCATGCTGGTCTGGGAGTAAAAAAAACATAGAATGTACCTGTTGCTTCTCTTCTCGTGCAGATGGTAAAAGGCCATCGAGAGAATGGACAAAATCTTAAGAATCATGTTATAGGCGATGCGGCTAGCAACCCATCACTATTTTGATTCCTCCTTTCCACCTATACAAACACAATCATGCTAAACGTGGCCTTTAGGTCTTGTTACCTTGGGCACTGTCTACCCCATAAGGGATCAAGACGTGATTTGTGTGTGTGTGTGTTATCCATCCAGCTATAATATTTCCATGCTGGTCTGGGAGTAAAAAAAACATAGAATGTACCTGTTGCTTTCCACCTATTCCCGCGCAGATGGTAAAAGCCCATCGAGGAAATGGACAAAATTCTTGAGAATCATGTTATAGGCGATGCGGCTAGCAACCCATCACTATTTTGATTCCTCCTTTCCACCTATTCCCGCGCAGACGGTAAAAGCTCATCGAGGAAATGGACAAAACTCTTAAGAATCATGTTATTGGCGATGCGGCATGCAACCCATCACTATTTTGATTCCTCCTTTCCACCTATACCCCCACAATTTTGCTAAATGTGGCCTGTAGGTGTAAAGTGTGTAGGTATCTGTTACCTTAGGCTCTGTCTACCCCGTAAGGGATAAAGACGTGATTTGTGTATGTGTATGTATGTATGTATGTGTTGGCGACTGGCTGCAGTGTGGCCTTTTTTATAATCCTTTTGTCACGTTATTGCTCTATATCTTGTTTTTACGTCTTTATGTCAGTTGTCATAGTTGTTCTGATCCTGTCGTATCGCTCTATTGTGTATTACTTATTAAACCCGTGTTTCTACTTACATTTTAGCCTTTCATTCATACAGTCCATTCAATAGCTATCAGTATGTATATTTTCACGCGAGTATCTCTTAAGGGGTAGGCAGTCATTATCCGTTACCTTGGGCACTGTCTACCCCGTAAAGGATCAAGATGTGATGTGTGTGTGATGTGTGTGTGTGTGTGTGTGTGTGTGTGTGTGTTTGTGTGTGTGTATGTTTGTGTGTGTGTGTGTGTGTGTGTTTGTGTGCGTGTGTGTGTGTGTGTGTGTGTGTGTATTATCATATTATCATCATAATACTTACATCATTATAATACTTCCATGCTGGTCTGGGAGTAAAAAAAAAAACCATAAAATGTACCCGTTGCTTGTCTTCCCGCGCAGATGGTAAAAGCTCATCGAGGGAATGGACAAAAATCTTTAGAATCATGTTATAGGCGATGCGGCTAGCAACCCATCACTATTTTGATTCCTCCTTTCCACCTATTCCCGCGCAGATGGTAAAAGCCCATTAAGGAAATGAACAAAACTCTTGATAATCATGTTATAAGCGATGCGGCTAGCAACCCATCACTATTTTGATTCCACCTATTCCCGCGCAGATGGTAAAAGCCCATCGAGGAAATGTACAAAACTCTTGAGAATCATGTTGTAGGCAATGCGGCTAGCAACCCATCACTATTTTGATTCCTCCTTTCCACCTATTCCCGCGCAGATGGTAAAAGCCCATCAAGGGAATGGACAAAAATCTTAAGGATTATGTTACAGGTGATGCGGCTAGCAACCCATCACTATTTTGATTCCTCCTTTCCACCTATTCCCGCGCAGATGGTAAAAGCCCATTGAGGAAATGAACAAAACTCTTGAGAATCATGTTATAAGCGATGCGGCTAGCAACCCATCATTATTTTTTGATTCCTCCTTTCCACTTATTCCCGCGCAGATGGTAAAAGCCCATCGAGGGAATGGACAAAAATCTTAAGAATCATGTTATAGGCGATGCGGCTAGCAACCCATCACTATTTTGATTCCTCCTTTCCATCTATTCCCGCGCAGATGGTAAAAGCCCATCGAGGAAATGGACAAAACTCTTGAGAATCATGTTATTGGCGATGCGGCTAGCAACCCATCATTATTTAGATTCCTCCTTTCCACCTATAGGTACAAACACAATCATGCTAAACGTGGCCTTCAGGTCTTGTTACCTTGGGCACTGTCTACCCCGTAAGGAATCAAGACGTGATTTATGTATGTACTAGCTGTTGCCCGCGACTCCGTCTGCGAAGAAGACGGTTATCGCTATCCCGCGGAAACTATGCAATTTTCCGGGATAAAAACTATCCTATGTTCTTTCCCGGCACTAAAGTTCCCGGGAGTAAAGAAAAAACATAAAATATACCAGTTGCTTCTCTACCCGCGCTGATGGTAAAAGTCCATCGAGGGAATGGGCGAAAATTATAGGAATCATGTTATAGGCGATGAGGCTAGCAACCCATCATTATTTTGATTTCATTTTTCACCTATACGCCCACAATCTTGCTAAATGTGGTCTGTAGGTATCTGTTACCTTAGGCTCTCTCTACCCCGAAGGGATAAAGACGTGATTTGTGTATGTATGTATATTTCACGCGAGTATCTCTAAAGGGGTAGGCAGACCAGCAGTTTTTTTTTTCTTTAAACATCACATAGTAATTTTTTGTGTTACCTTTTTTATTAAATCCTTTTGCTAACCTCCCAGTTTGATAATAAATATTTGGCATACTTATTAAAGTAGTTCAGTCTTTTTCCGTGCGATATGAAACATCTTTTAATACACTTTCGTTATTAAAATCTAAAAGAAGTTTTTTCTTGCAATTTTAGGGTGCCATTATCCAGCTATATATAATACTTCCATGCTGGTTTGGAGTAAAAAAAAACATAGAATGTACCCGTTGCTTCTCTTCCTGTGCAGATGGTAAAAGCCTATCGAGGGAACGGACAGAAATCTTAAGAATCATGTTATAGGCGATGCGGCTAGCAACCCATCACTATTTTGATTTCATTTTGCACCAATACGCCCACAATTTTGCTAAATGTGGCCTGTAGGTATCTGTTACCTTAGGCTCTCTCTACCCCGAAGGGATAAAGTCGTGATTTATGTATGTGTGTATGTATGTCTACTTGACTATGTTTTGTATTAATACAGTTTCATGTGATGTGTAGATATGTGTGGTGTTGACGAGTTTTAGTAACGGGCCGTGTGTTGGTCTTTAAAATTTTGTGTGTATGGGAGGGTATGTTCGCGTGTGTGAGAAAAGTAGTGTATCATGGGGGCGGCTGAAAAACAGCGTCTGTTTGTCAACAGATCGTTAGGTCTGTGTGGCACAGGCATAAGCTGAGCTGCCAACCATTTCAATAGTTTGTAGCATATTATTGTTTACTTTTACTTTTATATGTATGTAACTGCAAACTGTTGAATAAATATCTTTTATTATTATTATTATTATTATGTATGTATGTATATTTTGAGAGAGTGAGAGAAACATTTATTTACACACATTTCACGCGAGTATCTCTAAAGAGGTAGGCAGAGCAGCAGTTTTTTTTTCTTTAAACATCACATAGTAATTTTTTAAGTTACCTTTTTTTATTTGATCTATTTACAATAACCTCCCAGTTTGATAATAAATATTTGGCATACCTATTAAAGTAGTTCAGTCTTTTTCCGTGCGATATAAAACGTCTTTTAATACACTTTCGATATTAAAATCTAAAAGAAGTTTTTTTTTGCAATTTTAGGGTGTCATTATCCAGCTATAATACTTCCATGCTGATCATGGAGTAAAGAAAAAACATGGAATGTACCCGTTGCTTGTCTTTTCGCGCAGATAGTAAAAGCCCATCGAGGGAATGGACAAAAATCTTTAGGATCATGTTATAGGCGATGCGGCTAGCAACGCATCACTATTTTGATTTTATTTTCCACCTGTACCCCCACAATCTTGCTAAATGTGGCCTGTAGGTATCTGTTACCTTAGGCTCTGTCTACCCCGTAAGAGATAAAGACGTGATTTGTGTATGTATATTTTCACGCGAGTATCTCTAAAGGGGTAGGCAGTCATTATCCAGCTATAATACTTCCATGCTGGTCTGGGAGTAGGTAAAGAAAAAACAAAATGTACCCGTTGCTTCTCTTCCCGCGCAGATGGTAATAGCCCATCGAGGGAATGGACTAAAATCTTTAGAATCATGTTATAGGCGATGCGGCTAGCAACCCATCACTATTTTGATTCCTCCTTTCCACCTGTACAAACACAATCATGCTAAACGTGGCCTTTAGGTCTTGTTACCTTGGGCACTGTCTACCCCGTAAGGGGTCAAGACGTGATGTGTGTGTGTGTGTGTGTGTATTATCCAGCTATAATACTTCCATGCTGGTCTGGGAGTAAAGAAAAAACATAGAATTTACCCGTTGCTTGTTTTCCCGCGCAGATAGTAAAAGACCATCGAGGGCATGGACAAAAATCTTTAGAATCATTTTATAGGCGATGCGGCTAGCAATCCATCACTATTTTGATTTCATTTTTCACCTAAACCCCCACAATCTTGCTAAATGTGGCCTGTATGTATCTGTTACCTAAGGTTCTGTCTACCCAGTAAGGGATAAAGACGTGATTTGTGTATGTATGTATGTATGTATATTTTCACGCGAATATCTCTAAAGGGGTAGGCAGTCATTATCCAGCTATAATACTTCCATGCTGGTCTGGGAGTAAAGAAAAAACATAGAATGTACCCGTTGCTTCTCTTCCCGCGCAGATGGTAAAAGCCCATCGAGGGTATGGACAAAAATCTTTAGAATCATGTAATAGGCGATGTGGCTAGCAATAGCAACCCATTACTATTTTGATTTCATTTTTCACCTATACCCCCACAATCTTGCTAAATGTGGCCTTGTAGGTATCTGTTACCTTAGGCTCTGTCTACCCCGTAATTGATAAAGACGTGATTTGTATATGTGTGTAAGTATGTATGTCGTATATTTTCACGCGAATATCTCTAAAGGGGTAGGCAGTCATTATCCAGCTATAATATTTCCATGCTGGCCTGGGAGTAAAGAAAAAACATAGAATGTACCAGTTGCTGCTTTTCCCGTGCAAATGGTAAAAACCCATCGAGGGAATGGGCGAAAATCATAGGGATCATGTTATAGGCGATGCGGCTACTAACCCATCACTATTTTGATTCCACTTTCCACCTCTACAGGGATCAGTGTCTTGCTAAACGTGGCCTGTAGGTCTTGTTACCTTAGGCTCTGTCTACTGCGTAAGGGATAAAGACGTGATGTGTGTATGTATGTATGTGCTTATTTATACGTGTGGAGTGTGAAGTCGGTGCCTCAGCTCAAATAGTTCTAAGCCGAATAGGTACTATATAGGCACATAGACTAGATACTTTCTGCCACGCATGCCACACATAAACATAACGATGTTATGATGGGAGTGTGGGTAATGGCGCGAGTAGAGCTGAGGCACCGACGTCAAACATATAAATAAGTAGGTAGCACTCACCAAAAAATATTGTTAATTTGACATTTCTAAAGTAGCGTAATTAATAAAATTTATTATTATATACATTAGGCTCTGTCTACCCCGTAAGGGATAAAGACGTGATTTGTGTTTGTATGTATGTATGTATTATTATGAAATCTATAGGCGGATTTAGGCTACATTTAAATGAGATGTTTAACCAAGTTTGTTATTTTGGTCAGTAGGTCAGTTGTATTAATAGTTAAGTTAATTTTATAAGTATAGGTAGGTACTGCTTTTTATTTTGAAAAAATGCCTTCCTACCAGGTTTCTTGCGGCGCATTCTTTTTTGGCAGATGATCTTTCCGAAAGTGCTGGGTATCTCAAAAAAGACATGTAAAAGAGCCCTTCGAGGCCTATTTGTAAAAAAAGTTTAAATCGAATTTTGCCTTATCGCAATACAGTCAGACGCGTTCATCCCTTACAGGCATATAAGCAGTGCTTGTAAGCATACGTAAATGTGCCCGAAACTCTTCGTACCAATACGGATTTTGTTGGCAATATGCCTATCCTCTGTCCAAAATCCACTGCATGCCCCTGCATACAGTGGCCGTATCATCTAAAAGATATGGGACATACATGCATAGATTCATTTTCAAAAATATTTTTTTGCAGCGGGCGAGAGCTACGGAGACGGCGCTGAACCAGCCGGTTACTGCGTTGCCCAAGGTAAGGTTGGAGCCGGTCTCTGCTTACACTGGTTTATAGATATTTATAGATAATGGTACGCACTTGGCCGGTTTTTTTTTTTTTCAATTAAAGCGTTTAAATGAAAAACTTTTTTAACACATTTTATCTTAATTAGATGACTTTTCTCACAAAATGAATCCATGTCGTAAATTAGACCTTTGTCCTGAAGTTGAAACTTAAATTTAAAACGCAACGCAACTATTGAAGACAAACTGAACACTAATCAGAGATTACTAGGAGCAATACAAAACGTTTAAAACAATAAATTATACCGTTTTTTCACTACTATTATCTTTTATTTTGATAGGCACTGTCCATCAAGGGGCACCAGTTTTTAGAGGTAACAACTCGCAATGCGTAGCCATGTCAGCGTGTGCTTGCGTGTACTCGGTCTGTAGTTCTAGAAATTATCGCGATTTTGACGTTGATGTCATACTTAAGAGTGGCGACGAATTGTACATGCAATTGTTACCTATGTTAGAACGAGAAAATCAAATATATTTACAGCCAGAACAATTGCCATCCCATATTCGCTCCGGGAACTTTTCGGCAGAAATAGAACCAATGGAAGATGGCAACAATTGGATCGCTAATGGTTTATATCCAGTAAATATTCATAACGTTAATGGAAAAAAGAGAGATCTGGTGAATATTCTTCAGACGCAAGTTTTTACATCGGATCATATCGATGCAACCGATAGTATCCTTTTTACCGGTCAAAGTTATACCATTTCGTTCTGGAGACATCAGAATTCATTTTACTTATTCAATAGTCACGGGGTAGATTTTAATAATCGTACAGCAGACGAATGTGCGCGGTTGTTCAGATGTAATTCGGTGCAAAAGCTGGTGGACTATCTTTTCACAAATAGTCGCTTTCCAAAGAATATACGAGATACGGAATACTCCTTGCACAGAATTCGTGTGAAAACTTTCACACCATCATCTCCCACGTTCACAGCGTCGTCGCTGATCAGCTCATTGTCGCATCCTACCACTGAGGTACTATCGCCTACATTCACGGAATCGCTCTCACAGTCGGATGTATCTCGGCCACGTTCGCCCACCTATGCCGAGGTTTGTGCGAAGAATTCTTGTGAGCGTGTCAATTCCGTATCGCAAACTTCTGCAACCACGACAAATGTCGATGCCGCGCAACTCCAAAAAAAATCAAAACGTACGAACTTAAATCCAGTGGTTGTAGTCGATAGAGTAGAAGATTTTAAACTGTACGTGTTAAATCCTGTTGTCATCGTCCACAATATGTTTTCAGAATTACCGTTAGACGAAAATGAATCAAATGTCGATACGGCAACTTTTAACAGTGGTAGAGGCCGGCCCAAGAAACTTAAACGTGGAACCAAGACGAATGCTCATTTAGATGCGGTCAAAAAATACGCAAAGAAAAATCCTCACGTTCATCGTGAAGCGGTTAAAAAATACTTCGAAAAACATCCCGAAATTCATCGTGTAGCGGTAAAAAAATACGTCGAAAAACATCCCGAAATTAATCGCGCCGCAGTCGAAAAGTATACGAAAAATAACCCCGAGGTTAATCGCGCCGCAGTCGAAAATTATTCGCAACGGAACCCCGAGGTAAACCGTGCCGCTGTTGAGAGATATACCACAGTTAGTCGTGACGTTGAAGTAGAATTACGGCGGCCAACAAACTTAATTGGGGAGTGGAGGGAGTCGGAACTTGCCAATATGCCGCTGTTTTCTTTAAAAAAGCCGTCTTTGCTGGCTGCAGATATTTTTTCGTGTCCGAACTGTAACGCGCGTCTTTTTGAGGAAGAGCGGGGTCGTAAACAGTGGTGTTGTGGGTCCGGAGCGTACAACGTTCAACAGTTTTCGCCTTTGTCGGAAGATTTCTATTCTGATCCCTCGTTTTTGCGTGCACCGCGAGCGTACAATAATTTGTTTGCCTTCAGTGCCTTAGGCGTCTCTCATGGTTATCAGCATCCCGAGCAGGGTATATCCTTTTTAAAAATTCAAGGACGTATTTACCACCGCGTTTTCGATCTTTCGTATGAAGAAACCACTAACAATATCGGGCTTTACATTAATGACAATAACGAACGCGATAGTATAGCACAAAGTCAACGGCTCAATAGGGATGTTATTGTTTCCATCACAAATTATTTGCACAATGTCAATCCGTTTATAGAATGCTTTAAACGCTTGAGTCGGGAAACGTCCGATCAAGCGTACATAAGGTTCGAAAGAACTACACGCGCAACGCATGGTAACATTTTGGGCGACTTACCTTTAGGCACAGAAGTGGCTGCCATAATAAGCACTGAGAGAGAAACTTTCCAACCTCATTGTATAGCCATCTGGAAAGTAGGCCATAAGAAACCACACACTGTAGATATTATGAATCCATTGTACGAAGCTTTTCAATATCCATTGCTTTACCCCGAAGGTAATGCGGGTTGGTTTCCGAATAAATTGGACAATAATCAAAATAAATTATCACAAGTAAAATATATCCGGTGCTTACTGCTGTCGGAGACGCGTTTTTCAAAATTGGGTAGACTGTCCGAGGAGTGGTTGGTAGATGTTTACTGTAGAATTTGTGAAGAGCGTCTCCGCTACATCACCAACATGCAAAAACAAAATTCAAATAATGCATTAAGAACTGCTCCACTCGAAGAAATAGAAATTAGTGTACAACAAATTCGCAACGATGAGACCATAGAAGGGGAGGGTTATGTCCCTGGTCGCATATATTTGCCTTATAGTTTCACGGGATGTCCGAGATATATGAAAGTGAAGTACATGGATGCGATTGCAATAGTAAATACGTTGGGTACTCCCACGTATTTTCTAACTTTTACATGTAATCGCAATTGGCCCGAAATTAAACAATCTCTCGAAGCAGGTCAGCTGGCAGACCCACTTATATGTGCTCGCGTTTTTAATCTGAAATTAGCGCAACTTTTACGCGATATCCGGTCCGGTCGGTGGTTTGGCAAATGTTTGTACATGTTTCATGTAATTGAATTTCAGAAACGCGGTTTGCCCCACGCGCATATCTGTTTTAAAGTAGAGAACGGCCCGATACACAATGTAGATATAGATAAAGTAGTTCGAGCGGATATTCCCAACTCGTCGGAAGCTGACGGTAAATTGAGAACGACGGTTTTGAAACACATGATCCACGGTCCGTGCGGTCCTCCACATAGGGAAAATTTACCGTGTTGGGATAAAGAACTGCGCAAGTGTACAAAATTTTTTCCAAAATGCGAAACCGCCGTTACATTCGCTGACGACAAAGGTTTTATAAACTTACGCCGCGACAGTAAGAACGAAGCTACGATCACGTATAACAGGCGCGAACTGGTTGTCAGCGATTTATGGGTCGTGCCATACAATGCGGCTCTTTTATTAAAATATGATGCCCACATGAATTTGGAGGTTTCGTCGCAGCGTACGATTGTTAAATATCTGTTTAAGTATATGACCAAAGGTCCGGACGAATCACGAGTAGCTGTTGTGTCCGAGGAGCATTTAAATGACGAGGTAGAACAGTACGTCACTAAGCGATATTTAGGATCGGGTGAGGCGGCGTGGAGGACCTTAGAGTTTGACGTGACGGCCCGCGAACCTAACGTCAAACAGTTGGCCGTGCATCTCGAAAACCGTCACAACGTTTATTTTCGACCAGGCACTGAAGTAGAATCCGCGCAACAATCAACCTCTAATCTGCTCACATATTTTAACCGTCCCGCCGGTGAAGAGTTTGACCGCTTAACATATTGCCAATTTTATGAACAATATTTAGTTCACGCGTCGCGACCAAATACAAAAAATACCCAAATTTACGAAACCGGTAACAACAGGTTTGTGACGAAACGGCAACGCGGAGAGCTTGTAGCGCGTCTATTTTGGGTCGCGCCTAATAGAGGTGAACAATTCTACTTAAGAATTCTGTTAAAGTCTTACCCGGCTCGAAGTTACGCGGAACTAATTAGTCTTGGTGGTCCTAATTGCAGCACTTTTCAGGAAGCTGCTAAAATTGTTGGACTCGCGGACGACGAAGTAGAGTACGAAAGGGCCATGTTGGAAGCTTCAACTTTCTATACAGGACCACGCCTTCGTAGCTTTTTCGTACTTTTAGCTTGTAACGGTGCTCCAGTTGCGCTACTGTGGGACACATTTAAAAACCAACTTAGTGAAGATTTTCTTCACCGGAATCCGGGAAACGCTGATATGGCGTATAATTTAGCGTTGATGGAAGTTAATAGAATCCTCCGAAAACACGGGAGTTCGCTTATAGAACACGGTTTGCCGCAAGTGCACGATCTTACCACAGAGTTGAGCCGCGAACGCGTTGAATACAGTACGAACCGTCTCGAAGCCTACGTCGACGAGTGGCTGCCGCGTTTATCATCTGACCAACGCGTTGTTTTCGATTACATCAATAGGCTATGCGTTGATGATTCTTTTCGCGATACAGCAAATTCCGCAATATTCATCGATGGTCCCGCGGGCACCGGCAAAACCCTATTACTCAACGTCGTTACAGCGCACGTGCGTGGTGCTTTGAAGGGCGTCGTACTATGTACTGCGAGTTCTGCTATCGCCGCTCAGAACTACGAAGGGGGAACTACTGCGCATAGTATGTTTAGATACCCGATAGACATAGTCGACGACCTCGGTTACTGGAACATTACCAACGGCACTCAGAGAGCTGAATTGATAGCAAACGCGCAAGTTATAATTTATGATGAAGCGCCAATGGCTCACAAGTATTTAATTCATTTGCTAGATCGCTCGTTGCGTGATTTAATGCGAAGTGACAAAGATTTCGGTGGAAAAATTATAATTTTTGCTGGTGATTTCCGCCAAATTCCGCCCGTTGTTTCTAATGCGCGAAGCAATTCGGACATATTTAATTGCTCGGTAAAATCGTCTCCCGTGTGGCAAAGGCTTCAATTATTTTCTTTGGTAACGTCTCAAAGATGTAGAGTAGATTCAGTATTTGCAAACTTTCTGTTGGAATTAGGTTCCAACCGCTTAACTTCTGTCTCTGACGGTAACATTAAAAATTTAATCGATTTAAGTTTGATTGATCACGTAACAGAACTGAGTGATCTGATTGATTTCGTGTTCCCGTCAGAAACCATCAATAGGCCCGACGAATGCGCGCGTAGAGCCATTCTCTGCACTCGTAATGATGCCGTGAATGATATAAATAATGCCATCTTAGACCGGGTTACGGGAGACGTGTTACGATTCTATTCCTGCGACAAAGTAGACAACGATAATAATGTCGACCAAGTTTTCTATGGCATTGACGCATTAAATCGCATCGAGATCACGGGTGTTCCACATCACGAGCTAAAGTTAAAAGTAGGATGTGTATGTATGATTATGCGTAACCTTAGTTTTGAAGATGGGTTGGTGAACGGGACCAAAGTTATAATCGTTAGGTGTTCGGCTCGGCTAATGACGGTACGAAAACCCGAATCGTCGGATGAATTTCTAATTCCGCGTATTCTTTTCAAACAGCAGATTGATCCGCGAAGCCCGTTCGAATTGTGTCGCCGTCAATTCCCGTTGCGTTTAAGTTACGCGATGACTATTCACAAAAGTCAGGGGCAAACCATCGGTCGCGTCGGAGTAGACTTGAGGTCCGACATCTTTAGTCACGGGCAATTGTACGTCGCGCTGGGAAGAGTACGTGAATTAAATAATCTTAAAATTTTAGTGCACCGCGATCGTATACAAAATCAAAAACCCTGCGCGATAAATGTCGTGATTCCTGAATTGCTTTAACTTCCATCATTAAATAATCAGATCTTTTAGCACTTCCTGTTAAGTTGAATTGTTCGTCTCTATTATATAGGATGGCAATCGTAATCATGTTTTATTAGGTTAGATTATTCCAAAAAATCATGTTGACATGGCTATTCATGCGAGTTTTTATATATTTTTTTGTAGTACACACAAGACACTTTTTCATACACTACACTAACACGATAGGATTTTAATTCTCATTCTATAGTCATGATACAATTGACTTTTTCAAAAGAGTGTTATGATTTAGATAATTAAATATTGCGTCACAAATCGATGGTAAATCGCCTATTTCAAGTAGGCGTGTACCAACTTGTGTACATTTTTCATTGATAATAACGATTCTTTATCGTTGACGAAGTAAGAACTGTTGAGACAGTTGGATTTTCACATAAGACCGTATAATTTATCCGTCGTATGGACTCTAAAAGTTGGACGGTTAGGGGGTTAGAGGGAGGTTGTGGAGGCTGTAGCGTCAAAGTGATGGCATTATGGTAAGCGATATAACGGATGGGTTGTCGAGGCCACCGATTGCCAGGTTACACTGAAGATAATCCAACCACCAAGTCGACGAACCAGCCGGCAGATTGGTCAGTTCGGTTAGAGATCAATTGAGCAGTCGTAGTTACCACTGCCAAATCATCGACTTGGGTTGCAAAGGTCGAGTCGGTGTCCGGAATGACTGCGAACGTTGATATATCCACTCTGCATTTCGTGGTTGTCAAGCGTGTGGTGGTGGACATACCCAGGTGAATGTTTTTGTGGGTAAGGAAAAAAAAAGTAAAAAAAAACGAAAATCGAAGTCAAAATCAATTTATCTTTATTCAATTTGGGCTCTTTAAAAGCACTTACGAATGTCAAACAGTTACCACCGATTCGGAAAACGCTACTAATACTAAGAGAGTCGCCAAGAAATTCAATGTCAATGACAATTATATTTTTTCAAAAATTGGGAGTAGGTACACATGCCAGTCACAGTATTTCAGAATTGCAACACAGTAGGCGCGCTTATTGAGATCACACACAAGTGCTGGTCGGAATCATTTTTCCAACAACCCTATCTCAACATCATCCACTTGCTTATCCCATTATCTGGGGTCGGCGCAGTACGGCTTTTTCTTCCATTCGTCTCTATCTTTCGTCACATTCACGTCCTTCACACATATATCATTCTTCACACGTTGTACGATTACCCTCAAGGACTCGGAAAAAATCAAGTTGAAGACGATTCAAGACGAATAAATCAGACGATATTATCACGAATATAAATCGAAGATATTAACAGTGCCGAAAGACTCCAGACGCAACAGCAGACAAGCAGATTTTGACGACGTAAGTGTTGGAATATCGCGAAGATAGAAAAGAAAATTACTTAATCAGAAAAGAAAGGAGAGCACTAAGTACAACAAAGGGGACTTAGTTGCCATCAAAAGAACCCAATTTGGTTGGGGTTGGAATGAAGTTAAAATTAAAATATTTAGGTCCGTATCAAGTCGTTAGAGCTACTGGAAGAGACAGATACCCAAGTCAAGAAGGTTGATGACTCTGCCGAAGGTTCTAGAAACACCACTACCTTCTGTGAACATCTTCGCATCACACGCTAAACGATTTCCTCTCAACTTTTCGGGGTACGCAGTCATAGGTTTTTCAACGTCAACGAACACCATGTGCAGGTTTTTTTTTTTACATTTTTTTTACATTTATTTTCTTTACATTTTTTTTTTACATTTTTTTTACACCTTTATGCCCAACTCAATATCCAGCTGCACTGCTAAATATATTTTTTTTTACAATTATTTACCCCCCCCCCCCCCCCCCTACTCTTTGTCAGCAAAAATAAGCAGACCTCTTACCCCCCCCCCCCCCCCCCTCCCATGCTTACGTAACCATTGGTACCTAAAATGCGTTTTTCTTTTAATGGATTCTGTTTTTTTTATAAGCAAAGACCCCCTAAGCGCTTACGTAATACTTGAACGCCCCCTATGTATGTATATCTCCACGTTTTGTTGTACAATTTGTAGGGTTAATACTGAGTTTAAGGACGACATGCCCATTTTATCTGCTGGCAATACCGGGAGCTCTGCTGTAATCTATCCCTTCTCTCCGAAAGGAGATAAGGTGATTAGATAAAAACAGTCGGACACTCCCGGTATTTTTAGTATTTAATTATTTATTACTTATTACTGATATTTTTAGCAACAACCTGTTCTTCGCCACCTCTCGCGAGAGAGGTTGGTTGTAAGAAAATTTAGCGTTGTTGCTAGAAATATCAGTAATTAGTAATAAAACGGGCATGTCATCCTTAAACTCAGTATTAATCCTACAAATTGTACAATTTTCCACATTCACTCTCATTCTTCCATTTCAGTCATTCATTCTGTTATTCCGCTCACTCCCACAAATCGGCCATCCTGCAGCTCAGTCTGTCGTCAGACTGTACTCTTTTTTTTTTTTTTTTTTTTTTCAATTCTGTTCAAGTATTCGGAAAACCCGCCGTGCCCCGTCATGAACTGCGTTCGGATGTTTTTTATTTCCATTTTTCTTGTTATCCTTACCTAAAGCTTAAAATACGTCACCTTCTCTCACCGTTTCTTCTTACATTTTGTTGCGTACACGCACCGTCGGTGTCTTTTACGTATTGATGTGGCCGGACCTTTATTTTATGTATGTATGTATATCTCCACGTTTTGTTGTACAATTTGTAGGGTTAATACTGAGTTTAAGGACGACATGCCCATTTTATCTGCTGGCAATACCGGGAGCTCTGCTGTATCTATCCCTTCTCTCCGAAAGGAGATAAGGTGATTAGATATGAACAGTCGGACACTCCCGGTATTTTTAGTATTTAATTATTTATTACTTATTACTGATATTTTTAGCAACAAACAACCTGTTCTTCGCCACCTCTCGCGAGAGAGGTTGGTTGTAAGAAAATTCAGCGTTGTTGCTAGAAATATCAGTAATTAGTAATAAAACGGGCATGTCATCCTTAAACTCAGTATTAACCCTACAAATTGTACAATTTTCCACATTCACTCTCATTCTTCCATTTCAGTCATTCATTCTGTTATTCCGCTCATTCCCACAAATCGGCCATCCTGCAGCTCAGTCTGTCCTCAGACTGCAGAGACTCTTTTATGACAGCTGCTTTAAGTTCTTCGTAGGTCTTAAATGCGTTTTCGGACCTCGGCCATAGTTCAGCCGTGCCGGTAACGCCTCGCTATAATTAATTTCTGTTGGGCCGTCCAACCAAAAATATCTTTGTTATCTTCAATATCTTGTGCTCATTTTACCGATGAATTTGTGACATCTTCGCCATTTCGACATTTTTTTTTATTTTTTTTTATTTTATTTATATTTCTTTTCTTCAATCAAGCCAGTACTAACGCCGAGTTCAGCGAAACTGTGCGGTATCCCTATTGGATATGGCAATGCCGATCCCGCCCATGGTGAGGCGTGGGGTGTCGGAACTTAAGTTTCTTGGTGAAAGTGAAAAAAACATTAGGTATTTAGATTTTAGGGATTTTGAACGTAGGTTATTTTCAGGGGCGTGCAGTGGATTTTGACAGAGGGTAGGCGTATTGCCAACAAAATCCGTATTGGTACGAAGCGTGTCGGGCACATTTACGTATGCTTACAAGCACTGCTTATATGCCTGTAAGGGATGAACGCGTCTGGTTATTTTACGTTGGGTTTTTTTTTATTTTAGACATTTTTAACGTGACCTCTTTCAATTACTGTTCAGAAATATTAGTACCTGATCACCGATTAA
Organism: Pandemis corylana; assembly: GCA_949127965.1. Taxonomy (NCBI): domain Eukaryota; kingdom Metazoa; phylum Arthropoda; class Insecta; order Lepidoptera; family Tortricidae; genus Pandemis; species Pandemis corylana. The sequence goes on along the minus strand of OX421866.1, from coordinate 4,133,321 downwards.
AAAGCAGTGTATAATAATAAAATAATTAATCACGAAGTCCTCATATGAAATTTTCTTTTATGAGATTTATTATGTCTGACCGTTTTCATGTGCCCTTTACGAATTGAAAATATGCTGTGAATTCATTCATTAAACGCATTTGTTAAATTCTGTACAATTTATTTTATCAACACATCTCTTTCCCAATTTAAGGAAATCTTGATTTGTCATTAGTAATGAATGATATAACAAAATTTGACGACTGTAGAAGGTATCCTTTTTGTAGCTTATTTGATTGTTGTATCATCAAAACTCTATGCATGTATAAGAAGACTATTTTGCATAAGGATTACTATTTAAAGTACACTAGCTATCAACTGAATTTCTATTCTATCTTATTGAATATACTAAATGCTCTACAAGTACGCATTATAAGCACATGTTTAAGAAAAAATGTTAAAGTCAACTACAATATGAAGAAACGAAAACTCGGCAAACTTCAGGCTCTTCTCCAGATGCAAGATGTAAAACATAGAACATTCCTTAACCAGTGTTATCTCATTGAAAACTGAACAGCTGCCCGCAAATTGAATACTTGACGAAGTCTTCTGAAAAGCGGAGAAATAATTGTAAAATTAATGTTGATGTCATCACGAAATGAAAACAGCAAACTTCAAACTCTTCACCAGAAGCATAACCCTTAACCCAGTGTTACTTCGCTGAAGACTTAACGGCGGCAACGGACGACGACTTTCGAAAGCTTTCCGGGGAAGAACGTTAATTTTTCACGTAATTTAAGTTGCCGGATTTTTTTTTTCATCTTGTATGAATAAATCCGTTTACATGCCTTTCGTATGTTATGTCGCTGAAGTTTTAACTAAAGGCCATCAAGTAACAGAAGACATCCTGACACTTCGTTCATCACCAAAAAAAACAGAGGCACATCTATTTTACGAAAAATGTATATGATACACTGCCGTTAAAGCTGCTGGGCGATATGCCAGTTCAAACCGCTTAAAGATTTTACATAAAACTATGTTGTCTCATCAATTGCAAACGGCTCTGCCGAAATTCGACTCAAAGATCTCGAAGAACTTGAATGAAATTAGATGAAGACTGAAATTCTGAGCCAAAGTTCCAGACAAGAAAAAACAAAAATAGAAATGGAGTAATTCTAAAGGAAAATGAATCATAATGGGTAATGTTTTTTTTTAGTTAGTTATAATTTCATAGCAATTTTACTGTGCACCATCAGGTTTTATGTTTAGACCTTTTTTACATCTTATGATCTTTTGTAACAAAAAAATATGCAGTAAAAAAAATTCAAAACAAAAAAAAACCTTTAAAAAAGCAAAAAAAAGAACAGAAAGATAAATGAACAGGAAAAAAAATGAACAGGAAAAAAAATACAAAAAAAAAACAATAAAAAAAAAAGGAACAAAATAGTCAACTGCATACTGCAACACCACATTTTTAATTTTATATAACGAATAGAATAAGATTTTTAATCAAGTCTGTTTACTTACTTTGTTTCATTTGTAACCGCTAATGGAGATGAAAAATATGTTCTCAGTTGCGAAGATTTGCTTGTAAAAATTATTGAGATCGCTTAGGTCTTTTCTCAATCATCTATAAGCAAGCAATCACGAGGGCACATTTGTTTTCGAAAACACATTTATCAAAATCCAAATAATCTTTTTTTTTCTGATTGGTTGGTTTTATGTAAGCTTTATGGTTTTTTTTCATATTTGGACTTCGGTTTTATTATTCTGAGAATAAAGTATAGAATGAATAACTAGACTTCTTATGTTTATTTAAATTATCTTTTTTTACTCGCATTCATTTTTGATTTTTCAAGTGAGTGTCGAGTTAAGAAAATAAAATAACGCAGGGTAGTGATGTAACGAATATTCGCATTCGCATTCGCATTCGCGGATATTCGCATATTTTTGGATATTCGCATCCGCAAAATTTCTGCGAATGTTTTGCGAATATGAATATCAGAAAAAACAAACGATTTGAAGATAATGGCAGGTTATTAAAATCAAAAACCCATTCATTTCTTATGTTTTTAATGCAAGAAAAAACTCGAACCTCAAAATTCACTCGTTTTGTTTACGAAAAGACCGGCGCGAGCGGAATGACAATTCAGTTGGATGAGTTCGTATCAACTCGGCTATTCTCGGAACAAAATACAAACGGAACGCACCTCGTAACTGCCAGCAAAGCCATAGACAATTGGCGCCAAATTTGAACACTTCTACATTCGCATTCGCATTCGCATCCGCGAATGTCAGTAGCAGACATTTGCATTCGCATTCGCATTCGCGAATGTTTAAAAAATGACATTCGTTACATCACTAACGCAGGGCAGCTTGTGGCGAGGCTGTTGGGGAGTAGCGACCCCACGTACCCGACGCTCTTTGTACGCGCCTATATTTTTCAAACACTTGGCGAAGGGCGAAAGTAGCAACCATTGTTTCTCGACCTGGCATGATGAACCCGAATAAGTCGCAAGAGGGTTATGCTCGGGGGTAGACGTGGAAACGTAAGTGGCGAGTTAGCTATAAGCTCTAAGTGACACCTCTCTATCCTTAGCCTTTCGCATTGATGTTGCTCCTGGACCATTTTTATATGTCGATCTTAGGGGGAACATCTAGCGAAAGGCGAGTCACCGTCTACCAATATCATTTTCCAGATACATTTTCAAATTGGTAGACGTCCGGTAGTCTCAACTAATAATCCACATTGCTCGCTTCTGCATTCGGAATGCACGCTGCGTGTCTGCGGCGCATGCCCATAGCTCGCATGCCCGGAGCATGCGAGCACGTAATATTTATTTGTCTGTATTTATTGCGTTGTGCGCCGCAGAAGACACCCAGCGTGCATTCCGAATGCAGAAGCGAGCAATGTGGATTATTAGTTGAAACTACCGAACGTCTACCAAATTGAAAATGTCTCTGGAAAATGATATTGGTAGACGGTGACTCGCCTTTCGCTAAATGTTCCCCCTAAGATCGATACATAAAATTGGTCCAGGAGCAACATTGATGCGAAAGGCTAAGGGTAGAGAGGTGTCACTGGACTTAGAGCATATAGCCAACTCGCCACTTACGTTTCCACATCTACCCTCGAGCATAACCCTCTTGCGACTTATTCGGGTTCATGCCAACAATGTTCGAGAAACAATGGTTGCTACTTTCGCCCTTCGCCAACTGTGCGAAAAATATAGGCGCGTACAAAAAAACTGCACATGGTGTTCGTTGACCTTGAAAAACCTATGACTGCGTACCCCGAAAAGTTGAGAGGAAATCGTTTAGCGTGGTATGGGCGTGTGATGCGGAGGAGATGTTCACAGAAGGTAGTGGCGTTTCAGAACCTTCGGCAGAGTCATCAACCTTCTGGGTATCTGTCTCTTCCATTAGCTCTAACGACTTGATACGGACCTAAGTACTCGTATTTTAATTTTAACTTCATTCCAACCCCAAATTGAGTTCTTTTGATGGCAACTAAATCCCTACTTAGTGCTCTCCTTTCATTTCTGATTAAGTAATTTTCTTTTCTTCGCGATATTCCAGCACTTACGTCGTCAAAATCTGCTTGTCTGCTGTTGCGTCTGGAGTCTTTCGGCATTGTAATATCTTCGATTCATATTCGTGATAATGATAATATCGTCTGATTTATTCGTCTTGATCGTCTTAAATCGTCTTCAACTTGATTTTTTCCGAGTCCTTGAGGGTAATCGTACAACGTGTGAAGAATGATATGTGTGTGAAGGACGAAGCTGACGAAAGATAGAGACGAATGGAAGAAAAAGCCGTACTGGGCCGACCCCAGATAATGAGATAAGGGCAAGAGGATGATGAAGAGATAGGGTTGTTGGAAAAATGATTCCGACCAGCACGTGTGTGATCCCAATAAGCGCGCCTACTGTGATGTAACTCTGAAATATTGTGACTGGCAATGTGTACTTCCAATTTTTGAAAAAATATAATTGTCATTGAGTTTCTTGGCGACTTCTCTCTTAGTAGCGTTTTCCGAATCGGTGGTAATTGTTTGACATGACATTCGTAAGTGCTTTTAAAGAGCGCAAATTGAATCGATATTTTGATTTTGACTTCGATTTTTGTTTTTACTTTTTTTTTCCTTACCTACATAACATTCACCAAGGTATGTCTACCACCACACGCTCGACAACCACGAAATGCAGAGTGGATACAACGTTCGCAGTCATTCCGGACACCGACTCGACCTTTGCATCCCAAGTCGATGATTTGGCAGTGGTAACTACGACTGCTCAACTGATCTCATACCGAGCTGACCAATCCGGCCGGTTGATTCGTCAACTCGATGGCTGGATTGTCCCCAGTGTTACCTAGCAATCGTTGATGGCCTCTAAAACCCATCCGTTTTCGCTTCCATACTGTTATCATTTTGAACGCACAGCCACCCTTATTACCCTTCAACTTGCAGAGTTCTCGACTCTTAATTATATTTCTTATGTGCTTAACCCAACTTTTTTGACCGTTCTTACCTTCAGCAACGATCACGAAACGTTTAATCGATGACGATGTTACACTTTGGTATGCGGCTGTACTTGGTAGGTGGTTTATTAGGTATTTGTTACACTTTATTTGTTAATCTAAAGTCGAGCATTTTTGCGAGAATGCAATTGCTACATGAATTATAGATTTTGAATTTTAATTCTATACACGCCACCCTAAGACACCTTTACTACCTAAATATTTACATTTCCATGCAAAACACTTCATTCTTCAATGTAGGTAGTTGCAGTTATCGTGTTTTGGGTTTTCTGCAGTTAGTTTAGTTAATTAGTTCTAGGTTTAGTTAGGTTGAATTAGTCTAATTAGGCTGCTTTAATTAGGTTTAAAATATGTATTTTTGTATGTAAACTGTTTATTGCACATAAAATATATATTTATTTATTTTTAATTTTTATTTAATTAGTTTAATTAGACTGCTTTTATAATTAGGTAGAGAATATGTAGGTTTGTTCATTTATTTATATTTATTTATTTATATTATTTATTTAATTAGTTTAATTAGACTGCTTTTATAATTAGATTCAGAATATTATGTAGGTTTGTTCATTTATTTATATTTATTTTATTTTTGTATTAATTTGTTTGAATAAATTGAATTGCGCTGTATGTAGTTGGTCTTTTTCAGACATGCATTATCCCCACATTCGCTTACACATTAAACGTAGTAACATTACACGTAGTAGGACCGTAGTGGGAGGTAACGCCGCTCGCGTCCGTGGGTTTACCATTGAGCGCGGACACATCACCACCGTGCGACGCCGCCGCTACCATGAAACGAAACGACACGACGGCCTGCCGTTCCACGTTACCGTGTAGACAGCTACGGTGCACCGCGCCGGCTCACGGCACACCGCTCGGCAGTTTACGTTGCGCTGTTGCTAAGTTCATGCGTATAAGTGAAAAAAAAGGTTGACTTTGGCATTATCACAATTTGATAAAGATGTGTTTTTATTTCAATCCTTTACTGTTTTATTAGGCTACATCTGCAAAAGTAAACCTTAAAATATGACTTACTTCTTTTAATCGATTCACTCTACAAACATCTATTTTTAAATTTTAAATTTGTTAACAGGCAGTGGGTAACAGTATGCTTAGAGTAGGTTTTCGGTCACAAAATACGTCTCGAACGCATTTGCGTTAAAATGTCAAATACTATGATAACAGTTTGTTGCCGTTTCAATCCTCAATTGGCGCTGTTAATTTTTCCATCGTAATTGAGACGATTACGTGAATGCGTTCGAGACGTTTTTATATGCGAAAACTTACACTAGAGGCTCAGCTCCACTAAAACAGCGAAAGTTACCCGTTTTTTGCACTAACACGTACGAACTTAGCGTAACTTAGCATTATCAATTACCGATCGGGTGCGCCGCAAGCCAGCGTGGGGCGGCGCCACTCCGGGTTGATGTGTCCACGCTCATTTGCCCTACACGTGCCTCCTGGGTGGTGCTAAATGAGCGGTATCTATTGCTAAACTTTCCAGTAATGTGTTTTTATTGTGTCGCACAGATGACTTGGAGCGAAACTGGAAATTACCAAAGAAAGGAAGATGCGGCACACTTTCAACCATTGACGACTGTTACACCAACTCGACGCAATAAATGTGATGTCCAACGATACAACACTGCATGTATTCATTACAAAGGTATTTATTTATTCTTGACTAATTGTTGTTTACATTTTATCCTCTTTTTATGATATATAATTGATCAGCTAGGTAATTAATTAAATAATGTAATTTGAAAAAAAAAACATTCCTTTTAAGAATTCGTTTATAAAATAACTTTATTTGAGTAATAAAATAGATCCAGAACTTTAGCATTCAAATATTGATACATTCGGTAGTAATGTTGCATAATATAGTAAGTATAATTTATGATCAACACGTAACCCTACATACGCTCCGGAGCCCCGACCGCAGTATGCACTTAAGGTGCGTTTTCCACACCAAAAAAAAGAGTTTAAACGAACGCATACCAGTAAATTAAAAAAAGGCTAGGTTACAGTTCTCTGTTTTTTATCAAGTAAACTTAATAAACTGTATTTATTGTTTAAGGTCTTCGATGGAATCATACTTGGACACATCAATTGGCTATGAGGAAATTAAAAGGCAACAAAGGAACATCGCGTTCGGGATAAGGCCAACACTGTCACATTAACCATCAATGAGAAGGAAGAAGAGATTCGTCCAGCATCCATGCCTTAAGTGAGGGTTGTGCTGGCCTCATGTTTGTATTCGAAAAAGAGGACAGCTATGGGCTGCGAGTAGACCAAAACTATGTCTGTTAAAACTGAAATAAAAGTTTTTTATTATTTATTCACTTTTTATTATTTCTACCCTTTTATTAATCAATTCAATCTCTAAACAATCTAAAATACAACTTTTTTTATACGATAAGGAAGGTAAACGAGCAAGTGAGTCACCTAATGGCAAGTGATCACCACTGCGCATAGATAACCGCGACCCCAGAGGAATTGCAGTTGCGTTGCCTATCTAGAGGGCTAAGATGAAATGCCTCTTGTGCCAGTAATTTTCTCGGCTGTCTTACTCTCCACACCGTAACACAACAGTGCAAGCGCTGCTGCTTAGCGGTAGGATTAGTGAGTAAAATGGTGGTAGCGAGGACGGGCGCTGCACAAGGTTCTACCACCCGTAACACATTTCAAAAGCTAATCTTATAAATTAAAGTCAGATTTCTCTTTATTACCCTCTGCTCTGTTTGAAGGGAATCGGTTTAATACTATCAAATACGCATAATATTTTGACTCAATGGGAGCGGATCAGAATACATAAAGTTTAAAATGTATAATGGGTTAAAATACATAATGGTTCAAAATATATAACGCAATTTTCTGTAAAACTATTAGCTAAATCAACTTTTTTGATATCGTAATCTATAGATTGGTTTAGGTTAGGTTAGGTTTGTTTTATAACAATCCTGTTAATTTGTAACTTTCTTAGAAAATCGCATTATATATTATAAACCATTATGTAATTTAACCCATTATACATTTTAAATTTTATGTATTTTAATACGTACCCCGACTCCATCTTTAATTGTCTTTGTTCCAAATTTACCAGAATCTCAAATAGACATATTTTCAATACAATTAAATGTTTTAATGACGTTTATACATTAGTTACATCCATTATCTAAATTGCACAGTTATTAAAAAGTACATAATTCATTAAAATACTGAATTAAATTCAGGCTGAAGGTGAAAATTCATTAGTTTTATAATTACCAAAATTTAAAACATTGGTTACTAAAATGCTTTACCTTTTACCGAAAATAAGTTTGAAATTAATTTGAGTTTAAGACATTTTTGGACGTAGTTGAATTGAAAATTAATAAAAACACAATTAAGTCAATCAGAATTATTTTCTTATCAAGAGTCAGGTATTTTAAGAAGTAGCTGTAAACAAATTTTAGACATTCTGAAACTAATCTGTTTTGACTTTGGGACATACTGGGAACATACTGTCATGTGCAACACACGAGCTGTCTGATATTTGGCTATAGTCGATGCACGCTGTGCTGTGGTTTCATTTTTAGCTCCAATCAGTAGCAATAATCTGCTCTTCGAACGGAACAAGTAAAATTGGTAACAAACAAACGCATATAATAATAAAGTAAAAAGGTTAGAAATATTTGAAAAAAAAACGGCGGTATAGTACGAATCACTTTTCGAAGGTGGCGGTTTCAAAATGGCGGCCAAAGAGTAAAGTAAAAATAGATTAGCAATATTTGAAAAAAACAGGGCGGTAGGGTATGAATCACTGTTTCAAAGGTGGCGGTTTCAAAAAGGCGGCCAAAGTATATAGTAAAAAAAAAAAGTTAGGATTATTTAAACTAAACAGGAACGCACGGGACCTCACTCAGTGATAATGTAAGTTTCTAACGGCAAAAAATTTTTTGAAATCGGTCCAGTAGTTTCGGTCGGAGCCTATTCAATGCAAACAAATAAACAATCAAATTTTTCCTCTTTATAATATTAGTATAGATTAGTATAGATAAAAACAAGCACGATGTATAATTACTACAATATTGAAATAATTTCACAATCGATACACACATAAAAGAAATTATAATATATATAGCTGAATACCCACTCACTCACTCACTCACTCACTGACATGCTGTTTTGAAGAACCCACAAGAGGTGCGGTTTGACTCTATACACCATCGTATCAGAAATGCCCCCACGACCACCAGAAAAATACGAAATCGACCTGAACGTGGAAATTGACTTAACACATGGGGCGGTTCTCCGCGACGGCTCGACCTGTCGAGTTTGCCCGGAACTAAAGTCGCTCAGAACAGCCAGCCAATGGGTGAGCCGGTCCAAGATTTTTCAAAATGGCGAAAACAAGATGGCCGCCATACAAAATTGAAACGCGAATATCTCAGAGGCCAGTCGCGATAGATGGGTGGTGCTCGACCAAATGTCATTCAGAGTTGAAGGGGAAATCTGACTATGCAATTTTTTTTCCAAGATGGCGGATTCAAAATGGCGGCCAAATTTTTTTTTGCTCCGATCCGATTGGAATTTTGCATCCGGGGCTCTTCTAGGCCACAGATTCCAACCGCATACTTTATTTTTCGATTCCGCCATTTTCCAAGATGGCCGCCATACAAAGTAATTTCTGTATCTTTGACCTGTTGTTTTGAAGAGCCCATAAAAGGTGGGGTTCGATTCTATACACTATCGCTTCAGAAATTTGATGACAAGTACCAATAAATTGAAAAATTTACCTGAACGTAGAAACTGACTTGACACATGGGGCAGCTCTCCGCGATGACTTGCCCTATCGAGTTTGCCCGAAACAAAAGTCGCTCAGAACAGCCAGCCAATAGGTGAACAGGTATTTTTTTTTCAAAATTGCAAAAACAAGATGGCCGCCATACAAAATTGAAACGCAAATATCTCAGAGGCCAGTCGCAATAGGTGAATGGTGCTCTTATAAATGTTGTTCAAAGTGAGAGAGGTAATCTGATGATTTAATTTTTTTTCCAAGATGGCGGATACAAAATGGCGGCAAAATTTTTTTTTACTCCGATCCGATTGAAATTTTGCATCCGGGGCTCTTCGAGGCAACAAATTCAAACGCTGTACTTAATTTTTCGATTTCACCATTTTCCAAGATGGCCGCCATACAAAGTAATGTCAGACTCATAGATTCACTTGTGTTGTATAGCAGCTTTTAGAAATAGGGTCCGATTTTATACACTATCGCATAAGAAGTTTTATCACAAGTATAAAAAAAATGCAAAACTGTTCTGAACGTGGAAACTGACCTGACACATGGGCCAGTTCTCCGCAACGACTTGCCCTATCGAGTTTGCCCGGAACTAAAGTCGCTCAGAACAGCCAGCCTATGGGTGAACCGGTATTTTTTTTTACAAAATTGCGAAAACAAGATGGCCGCCATACAAAATTGAAACGCGAATATCTCAGAGGCCAGTCGCAATAGGTGAATGGTGCTCTTATAAATGTTGTTCAAAGTGAGAGAGGTAATCTGATGATTTAATTTTTTTTCCAAGATGGCGGATACAAAATGGCGGCAAAATTTTTTTTTACTCCGATCCGATTGAAATTTTGCATCCGGGGCTCTTCGAGGCAACAAATTCAAACGCTGTACTTAATTTTTCGATTTCACCATTTTCCAAGATGGCCGCCATACAAAGTAATGTCAGACTCATAGATTCACTTGTGTTGTATAGCAGCTTTTAGAAATAGGGTCCGATTTTATACACTATCGCATAAGAAGTTTTATCACAAGTATAAAAAAAATGCAAAACTGTTCTGAACGTGGAAACTGACCTGACACATGGGCCAGTTCTCCGCAACGACTTGCCCTATCGAGTTTGCCCGGAACTAAAGTCGCTCAGAACAGCCAGCCTATGGGTGAACCGGTATTTTTTTTTACAAAATTGCGAAAACAAGATGGCCGCCATACAAAATTGAAACGCGAATATCTCAGAGGCCAGTCGAGATGGATGGGTTGTGCTCGACTAAGTGACATACAGGGTGGTAGGTTACCTTCCGCGGTCCCCGCGGGGACCGCGGCCCCCACGCGAAATACTTTTTCTAAGATGGTGGTTTCAAAATGAAGGCCAAAGAATGTAGTAAAAAACGTTAGAAATATTTGAAAAAAATACAGGGTGGTAGGTTACCCTCCGCGGTCCCCGTGGGGGCCGCGGCCCCCAGGCGAAATACTTTTTCCAAGATGGTGGTTTCAAAATGAAGGCCAAAGAATGTAGTAAAAAACGTTAGAAATATTTGAAAAAAAATACAGGGTGGTAGGTTACCCTCCGCGGTCCCCGCGGGGGCCGCGGCCCCAACGCGAAATACTTTTTCCAAGGTAGTGGTTTCAAAATGATGGCCAAAGAATGTAGTAAAAAAGGTTAGAAATATTTGAAAAAATACAGGGTGGTAGGTTACCCTCCGCTGTCCCCGCGGGGGCCGCGGCCCCCACGCGAAATACTTTTTCCAAGGTAGTGGTTTCAAAATGACGGCCAAAGAATGTAGTAATATTTGAAAATACAATAGGCTGGCAGGGTACCCTCCGCGGGTACCGTGGGGCCCGCGGCCCCCATACGAACTACTTTTTCCAAGGTAGTGGTTTCAAAATGACGGCTTTAGAATGCAGTAATATTTGAAAATACAACAGGCTGGCAGGGTACCCTCCGCGGGTCCCGTGGGGCCCGCGGCCCCCATGCGAAATGCTTTTTCTAAGATGGCGGCCATAGAATATAGTAAAAAAGGCCAGAAATATTTGAAAAAACAGCAGGCTGGCAGGGTACCCTCCGCGGGTCCCGTGGGGCCCGCGGCCCGCATGCGAATTGCTTTTCCCGAGAGTTGCAGCCAAAGAATAAAGTAAAAATAGGTTTGAAATATTTGAAAAACAACAGGATAGCAGGGTACCCTTCGCGGCCTCCACGCGAAATACTTTTTCCAAGATGGCGGATACAAAATGGCGGCCAAATATGATAGTAAAAAATGTTACAAATATTTGAGAAAAAACTGGGTGGCAGGGTATCCTCCGCGGCCCCCACGCAGAATACTTTATCCATGGTGCCGGTTTCAAAAAGGCGGCCAAACTATATAGTAAAAAAAAGGTTAGGATTATTAAAACAAAACAGGGTGGCAGGGACCTCCGCGGGGCCCTTGGGGCCCGCGGCCCCCACGCGAAATACTAGTTATAATATATATAGCTGAATACCCACTCACTGACTGACTCACTCACTCACTGACATGCTGTTTTGAAGAACCCACAAGAGGTAGGGCTCGACTCGGTACACCATCGCATCAGAAATGCCGCCGTGACCACCAGAAAAATACGAAATCGACCTGAACGTGGAAATTGACTTGACACATGGGGCGGTTCCCCGCAACGGCTCGACCTGTCGAGTTTGCCCGGAACTAAAGTCGCTCAGAACAGCCGGCCAATGGGTGAGCCGGTCCAAGTTTTTTCAAAATGGCGAAAACAAGATGGCCGCCATACAAAATTTAAACGCGAATATCTCAGAGGCCAGTCGAGATAGGTGGGTGGTGCTCGACCAAATGTCATTCAGAGTTGAGGGGGAAATCTGACTAAGCAATTTTTTTTCCAAGATGGCGGATTCAAAATGGCGGCCAAATTTTTTTTTGCTCCGATCCGATTGAAATTTTGCATCCGGGGCTCTTTGATGCCACAGATTCAAATGGCATACTTTATTTTTCGGTTCCGCCATTTTCCAAGATGGCCGCCATACAAAGTAATTTCTGTATCTTTGACCTGTTGTTTTGAAGAGCCCATAAGAGGTGGGGTTCGATTCTCTACACCGTCGCTTTAGAAATTTCATCCTAAATACCAAAAAATGAAAAATTGACCTGAATGTGGAAACTGACCTGACACATGGGCCAGCTCTCCGCAACGACTTGCCCTATCGAGTTTGCTCGAAACAAAAGTCGCTCAGAACAGCCAGCCAATAGGTGAACCGGTAATTTTTTTTCAAAATTGCAAAAACAAAATGGCCGCCATACAAAATTGAAACGCAAATATCTCAGAGGCCAGTCGCAACAGGTGGGTGGTGCTCAAACAAATATCGTTCAAAGTGAGCGGAGTAATTTAATGAACCAATTTTTTTTTCCAAAATGGCGGATTCAAAATGGCGGCCATAGTTTCTTTTACTCCGATCCGATTGAAATTTTGCATCCGAGGCTCTTCGAGACCACAAATTCAAACGCCATACCTAATTTTTCGATTCCGCCATTTTCAAAGATGGCCGCCATACAAAGTAATGTCAGACTCATGGGCTCACTTGTGTTGTAAAGCAGCTTTTAGGAATAGGGTTCGACTTTATATACGATTGCATAAGAAATTTTATCACAAGTACAAAAAAAAATGCAAATACGACCTTAACGTGGAAACTGACTTGACACATGGGCCAGCTCTCCGCAACGACTTGCCCTATCGAGCTTGCCTGGAACTAAAGTCGCTCAGAACTGCCAGCGTATGGGTGAACCGGTATTTTTTTTTCAAAATTGCGAAAACAAGATGGCCGCCATACAAAATTGAAACGCGAATATCTCAGAGGCCAGTCGAGATGGATGGGTTGTGCTCGACTAAGTGACATACAGGGTGGTAGGTTACCCTCCGCGGTCCCCGCGGGGGCCGCGGCCCCCAGGCGAAATACTTTTTCCAAGATGGTGGTTTCAAAATGAAGGCCAAAGAATGTAGTAAAAAACGTTAGAAATATTTGAAAAAAAATACAGGGTGGTAGGTTACCCTCCGCGGTCCCCGCGGGGGCCGCGGCCCCCACGCGAAATACTTTTTCCAAGGTAGTGGTTTCAAAATGATGGCCAAAGAATGTAGTAAAAAAGGTTAGAAAAATTTGAAAAAATACAGGGTGGTAGGTTACCCTCCGCGGTCCCCGCGGGGGCCGCGGCCCCCACGCGAAATACTTTTTCCAAGGTAGTGGTTTCAAAATGAAGGCCAAAGAATGTAGTAAAAAACGTTAGAAATATTTGAAAAAAAAATACAGGGTGGTAGGTTACCCTCCGCGGTCCCCGCGGGGGCCGCGGCCCCCACGCGAAATACTTTTTCCAAGATGGCGGTTTCAAAATGAAGGCCAAAGAATAAAGTAAAAAAAGGTCAGAAATATTTGAAAAATAACAGGGTGGCAGGGTAACTCCGCGGGTCCCGCGGGGCCCGCGGCCCCCACGCGAAACGCTTTTCCCAAGATGGCGGATTCGAAATTGCGGCCAAAGAATAAAGTAAAAAAAGGTCAGAAATATTTGAAAAACAACAGGATGGCAGGGTACCCTTCGCGGCCTCCACGCGAAATACTTTTTCCAAGATGGCGGATACAAAATGGCGGCCAAATATGATAGTAAAAAATGTTAGAAATATTTGAGAAAAAAACTGGGTGGCAGGGTATCCTTCGCGGCCCCCACGCAGAATACTTTATCCATGGTGCCGGTTTCAAAAAGGCGGCCAAACTATATAGTAAAAAAAAAGGTTAGGATTATTAAAACAAAACAGGGTGGCAGGGACCTCCGCGGGGCCCTTGGGGCCCGCGGCCCCCACGCGAAATACTAGTTATAATATATATAGCTGATGAATACCCACTGACTCACTGACTGACTGACATGCTGTTTTGAAGAACCCATAAGAGGTAAAGCTAGACTCTATACACCATCGTATCAGAAATGCCCCCACGACCACCAGAAAAATACGAAATCGACCTGAACGTGGAAATTGACTTGACACATGGGGCGGTTCTCCGCAACGGCTCGACCTATCGAGTTTGTCTGGAACTAAAGTCGCTCAGAACAGCCGGCCAATGGGTGAGCCGGTCCCAGATTTTTCAAAATGGCGAAAACAAGATGGCCGCCATACAAAATTGAAACGCGAATATCTCAGAGGCCAGTCGAGATAGACGGGTGGTGCTCGACCAAATGTCATTCAGAGTTGAGAGGGAAATCTGACTAAGCTATTTTTTTTCCAAGATGGCGGATTCAAAATGGCGGCCAAATTTTTTTTTTATCCGATCCGATTGAAAATTTGCATCCGGGGATCTTTAGGGCCACAGATTCAAATGGCATACTTTATTTTTCGGTTCCGCCATTTTCCAAGATGGCCGCCATACAATGTAATTTCTGGATATTTGACTTGTTGTTTTGAAGAGCCCATAAGAGATGGGGTTCGATTCTATACACCGTCGCTTTAAAAATTTCATGCTTAGTACCAAAAAATTAAAAATTGACCTGAATGTGGAAACTGACCCGACACATGGGCCAGCTCTCCGAAACGACTTGCCCTATCGAGTTTGCCCGGAACAAAAGTCACTCAGAACAGCAAGCCAATAGGACAACCAGTATTTTTTTTTCAAAATTGCAAAAACAAAATGGCCGCCATACAAAATTGAAACGCAAATATCTCAGAGGCCAGTTGCAACAGGTGGGTGGTGCTCAAACAAATATCGTTCAAAGTGAGCGGAGTAATTAAATGAACCTAATTTTTTTTCCAAAATGGCGGATTCAAAATGGCGGCCAAAGTTTCTTTTACTCCGATCCGATTGAAATTTTGCATCCGGGGCTGTTTGAGGCCACATATTCAAACAGCATAATTAATTTTTCGATTCCGCCATTTTCCAAGATGGCCGCCATACAAAGTAATGTCAGACTCATAGACTCACTTGTGTTGTATAGCAGCTTTTAGGAATAGGGTTCGACCTTATACACCATCGCATAAGAAATTTTATCACAAGTACAAAAAAAATGCAAAACTGTCCTGAACGTGGAAACTGACCTGACACATGGGCCAGTTCTCCGCAACGACTTGCCCTATCGAGTTTGCCCGAAACTAAAGTCGCTCAGAACAGCCAGCCTTTGGGTGAACCGGTATTTTTTTTACAAAATTGCTAAAACAAAATGGCCGCCATACAAAATTGAAACGCGGATATCTGTGGCCAGTAGAGATAGATGGGTTGTGCTCGACCAAGTGTCGTTCTAGGTGCAAAGAGTAATCTAATGAACCTAATTTTTTTACAAGGTGGCGGTTCAAAACGGCGGCCAAAGAATATAGTAGAAAAGTCTGGAAAAATTTGAAAAAAAAACAGGCTGGCAGGGTATCCTCCGCGGGTCCCGTGGGGCCCGCGGCCCCATGCGAAATGCTTTTCCCAAGATGGCGGCCAAAGAATAAAGTAAAAATAGGTTAGAAATTTTTGAAAAAAAATCAGGACGGTAGGGTACCCTCCGCGGGTCCCGTGGGGCCCGCGGCCCCCATGCGAAATGCTTTTCCCGAGATGGCGGCCAAAAAATAAAGTAAAAATAGGTTAGAAAATTTTGAAAAAATAACAGGACGGTAGGGTACCCTCCGCGGGTCCCGTGGGGCCCGCGGCCTCCATGCAAAATGCTTTTCCAAAGATGGCGGCCAAAGAATAAAGTGAAATAGGTGAGAAATATTTGAAAAAAAAAAGGGCGGTATAGTACGAATCACTTTTCGAAGGTGCCGGATTAAAAAGGCGGCCAAAGTATATAGAAAAAAAAAAAAAGATTAGGATATTTAAACAAAACAGGGTGGCACGGGACCTCCGCGGGGCCCTTGGGGCCCGCGGCCCCCACGCGAAATACTAGTTATTATAATATATATAGCTGAATACCCACTCACTGACTGACTCACTGACTGACATGCTGTTTTGAAGAACCCGTAAGAGGTAAAGCTAGACTCTATACATTGTCGTATCAGAAATGCCACAGTGACCACCAGAAAAATACGAAATCGACCTGAACGTGGAAAGTGACTTGACACATGGGGCGGTTCTCCGTGACGGCTCGACCTATCGAGTTTGCCCGGAACTAAAGTCGCTCAGAACAGCCAGCCAATGGGTGAGCCGGTCAAAGTTTTTTCAAAATGGCGAAAACAAGATGGCCGCCATACAAAATTGAAACGCGAATATCTCAGAGGCCAGTCGCGATAGATGGGTGGTGCTCGACCAAATGTCATTCAGAGTTGAGGGGGAAATCTGACTAAGCAATTATTTTTCCAAGATGGCGGATTCAAAATGGCGTCCAAATTTTTTTTTACTCCGATCCGGTTGAAATTTTGCATCCGGGGCTCATTGAGGCCACAGATTCAAATGGCATACTTTATTTTTCGATTCCGCCATTTTCCAAGATGGCCGCCACACAAAGTAATTTCTGTATCTTTGATCTGTTGTTTTGAGGAGCCCATAAGAGGTGGGGTTCGACTCAATACACTTTTGCATTAGAAATTTTATGCCTAATACCAAAAAATGAAAAATTTACCTGAATGTGGAAACTGACCTGACACATGGGCCAGTTCTCCGCAACGAGTTGCCCTATCGAGTTTGATCGGAACAAAAGTCACTCAGAACAGCCAGCCAATAGGTGAACCAGTATTTTTTTTTCAAAATTGCAAAAACAAAATGGCCGCCATACAAAATTGAAACGCAATTATCTCAGAGGCCAGTCGCAACAGGTGGGTGGTGCTCGAACAAATGTTGTTCAAAGTGGGCAGAGTAATTTAATAAACCAATTTTTTTCCAAAATGGCGGATTCAAAATGGCGGCCAAAATGTTTTTTACTCCGATCCAATTGAAATTTTGCATCCGGGGATCTTCAAGGCCACAAATTCAAACGCTTTACTTAGTTTTTCGATTCCGCCATTTTCCAAGATGGCCGCCATACAAAGTAATGTCAGTAATGTCAGTAACTCACTTGTGTTGTACAGCAGCTTTTAGCAATAGGGTTCGATTTTATACACCATCACATAAGAAATTTTATCACAAGTACAATAAAAATGAAAAATTCACCTGAATGTGGAATCTGACTCGACACATGGGCCAGTTCTCCGCGATGAATTGCTTTATCGAGTTTGCCCGGAACTAAAGTCGCTCAGAACAGCCAGCCTATGGGTGAACCGGTAAAAAAAAATCAAAATTGCGAAAACAAGATGGCCGCCATACAAAATTGAAACGCGAATATTATATCTCAGTGGCCAGTCGAGATAGATGGGTTGTACTCGACCAAGTGTCATTCTAGGTGGGAGGAGTAATCTAATGAACCTAATTTTTTTCCAAGGTGATGGATTCAAAATGGTGGCCAAAGATTAAAGTAAAAAAGGTTTTAAATATATGAAAAAAAATAGGGCGGTAGGTTACCCTCCGCGGGCCCCGCGGGGTCCGCGGCCCACACGCGAAGTACTTTTTCCATGGTGGCGGTTTCAAAACGGCGGCCAAAGATTATAGTAGAAAAGGCTGGAAAAGTTTGAAAAAAAAAACAGGCTGGCAGGGCATCCTCCGCGGGTCCCGTGGGGCCCGCGGCCCCATGCGAAATGCTTATCCCAGGATGGCAGCCAAAGAATTAAAAAAAAGCAGGATGTTAGGGTACCCTCCGCGGGTCCCGTGGGGCCCGCGGCCCAATGCGAAATGCTTATCCCAAGATGGCGGCCAAAGAATAAAGTAAAAATAGGTAAGAAATTTATGAAAAAAAATAGGATGGTAGGGTACCCTCCGCGGGTCCCGTGGGGCCCGCGGCCCACATGCGAAATGCTTTTCCCAAGATGGCGGCCAATGAATAAAGAAAAAAAGGTTAGAAATATTTGAACAAAACAAATAGGATGGTAGGCTACCCTTCGAGGCCTTCACGCGAAATACTTTTTCCAAGATGGCGGATACAAAATGGCGGCCAAAGATTATAGTACAAAATGTTAGAAATATATGAAAAAACAGGGCGGTAGGGTATGAATCACTGTTTCCAATGTGGCCGGTTTCAAAAAGGCGGCCAAAGTATATAGTAAAAAAAAAAGGTTAGGATTATTAAAACAAAACAGGGTGGCACGGGACCTCCGCGGGTCCCGTGGGGCCCGCGGCCCCCATGCGAAATGCTTTTCCCAAGATGGCGGCCAAAGAATATACTAAAAAAGGTTACAAATATTTGAAAGAAAAACAGGGTGGCAGGGTGACTCCGCGGGTCCCGTGGGGCCCGCGGCCCACACGCGAAGTACTTTTTCTAAGGTGGCGGTTTCAAAACGGCGGCCTATAGTAGAAAAAGCTGGAAAAATTTGAAAAAAAGCAGGCTGGCAGGGTACCCTCCGCGGGTCCCGTGGGGCCCGCGGCCTCCATGCGAAATGCTGTTCCCAAGATGGCGGCCAAAGAATATACTAAAAAAGGTAACAAATATTTGAAAGAAAAACAGGGTGGTAGGGAACCCTCCGCGGGTCCCATGGGGCCCGCGGCCCCCATGCGAAATGCTTTTCCAAAGATGGCGGCCAAAGAATATAGTAAAAATAGGTTAGAAATATTTGAAAAAAAACAGGGCGGTAGGGTATGAATCACTGTTTCCAAGGTGGCGGTTTCAAAAAGGCGGCCAAAGTATATAGTAAAAAAAACAAAAGTTAGGATTATTTAAACTAAACAGGAAGGCACGGGACCTCCGCGGGGCCCTTGGGGCCCGCGGCCCCCACGCGAAATACTAGTTATTATTATAATATATATAGCTGAATACCCACTCACTCACTCACTGACTCACTGACTGACATGCTGTTTTGAAGAACCTGTAAGAGGTAAGGCTCGACTCTATACACCATCGTATCAGAAATGCTCCCACGACCACCAGAAAAATACGAAATCGACCTGAACGTGGAAATTGACTTGACACATGGGGCGGTTCTCCGCTACGGCTCGACCTATCGAGTTTGCCCGGAACTAAAGTCGCTCAGAACTGCCAGCCAATGGGTGAGCCGGTCCAAGATTTTTCAAAATGGCGAAAACAAGATGGCCGCCATACAAAATTGAAACGCGAATATCTCAGAGGCCAGTCGAGATAGGTGGGTGGTGCTCGACCAAATGTCATTCAGAGTTGAGGGGGAAATCTGACTATGCAATTTTTTTTCCAAGATGGCGGATTCAAAATGGCGGCCAAATTTTTTTTTGCTCCGATCCGATTGAAATTTTGCATCCGGGGCTCTTCTAGGCCACAGATTCCAACCGCATACTTTATTTTGCGGTTCCGCCATTTTCCAAGATGGCTGCCATACAAAGTAATTTCTGTATCTTTGACCTGTTGTTTTGAAGAGCCCATAAGAGGTGGGGCTCGATTCTATACACCGTCGCTTTAGAAATTTCATGCTAAGTTTTAAAAAATGAAAAATTTACCTGAATGTGGAAACTGACCTGACACATGGGCCAGCTCTCCGCAACGACTTGCCCTATCGAGTTTGCCCGGAACAAAAGTCACTCAGAACAGCCAGCCAATAGGTGAACCATTTTTTTTTTTCAAAATTGCAAAAACAAAATGGCCGCCATACAAAATTTAAACGCAAATATCTCAGAGGCCAGTCGCAACAGGTGGGTGGTGCTCAAACAAATATCGTTCAAAGTGAGCGGAGTAATTTAATGAACCAATTTTTTTTTCCAAAATGGCGGATTCAAAATGGCGGCCAAAGTTTCTTTTACTCCGATCCAATTGAAATTTTGCATCCGGGGCTCTTCGAGACCACAACTTCAAACGCAATACTTAATTTTTCGATTCCGCCATTTTCAAAGATGGCCGCCATACAAAGTAATGTCAGACTCATGGACTCACTTCTGTTGTAAAGCAGCTTTTAGGAATAGGGTTCGACTTTATACACCATCGCGTAAGAAATTATATCACAAAAACAAAAAAAATGCAAAACCGACCTTAACGTGGAAACTGACTTGACACATGGGCCAGCTCTCCGCAACGACTTGCTCTATCGAGTTTGCCCGGAACTAAAGTCGCTCAGAACAGCCAGCCTATGGGTGAACCGGTAAAAAAAATTCAAAATTGCGAAAACAAGATGGCCGCCATACAAAATTGAAACGCGAACATCTCAGTGGCCAGTCGAGATAGATGGGTTGTGCTCGACCAAGTGTCGTTCTAGGTGGGAGGAGTAATCTACTGAACCTAATTTTTTCCAAGATGGTGGATTCAAAATGGCGGCCAAAGAATGTAGTAAAAAAAAAAAACAGGCTGGTAGGGTAACCTCCGCGGGTCCCGCGGGGCCCGCGGCCTCCACGCGTAATGCTTTTCCCAAGATGGCGGCCAAAGAATAAAGTAAAGATAGGCTATAAATATTTGGAAAAAACAGGATGGTAGGGTACCCTCCGCGGGTCCCGTGGGGCCCGCGGCCCCCATGCGAAATGCTTTTCCAAAGATGGCGGCCAAAGAATAAAGTAAAAAAGATTAGAAATATTTGAAAAAAAAACAGGCTGGTAGGGTAACCTCCGCGGGTCCCGCGGGGCCCGCGGCCTCCACGCGAAATGCTTTTCCCAAGATGGCGGCTAAAGAATAAAGTAAAAAAGATAAGAAATTTTTGAAAAATACAGGATGGTAGGGTACCCTCCGCGGGTCCCGTGGGGCCCGCGGCCCGCATGCGGAATGCTTTTCCAAAGATGGCGGCCAAAGAATAAAGTAAAAAATGGTCAGAAATATTTGAAAAAAAAAACCGGGTGGCAGGGTGACTCCGCGGGTCCCGCGGGGCCCGCGGCCCCCACGCGAAACGCTTTTCCCAAGATGGCGGATTCGGAATTGCGGCCAAAGAATAAAGTAAAAAAAGGTCAGAAATATTTGAAAAATAACAGGGTGGCAGGGTGACTCCGCGGGTCCCGCGGGGCCCGCGGTCCCCACGCGAAAAGCTTTTCCCGAGATGGCGGATTCGAAATTGCGGCCAAAGAATAATGTAAAAAAGGTCAGAAATATTTGAAAAATAACAGGGTGGCAGGGTGACTCCGCGGGTCCCGCGGGGCCCGCGGCCCCCACGTGAAACGCTTTTCCCGAGATGGCGGATTCGAAATTGCGGCCAAAGAATAAAGTAAAAAAAGGTCAGAAATATTTGAAAAAAAACAGGGTGGCAGGGTGACTCCGCGGGTCCCGCGGGGCCCGCGGCCCCCACGCAAAACGCTTTTCACAAGATGGCGGATTCGAAATTGCGGCCTAAGAATAAAATAAAAAAGGTTAGGATTATTAAAACAAAACAGGGTGGCACGGGACCCTCCGCGGGCCCCTTGGGGCCCGCGGCCCCCACGCGAAATACTAGTTATTATAATATATATAGCTGAATACCCACTGACTGACTCACTGACTCACCCCAGAGTTGTTTGGAAGAACTGGTAAGAGGTGGGGTTTTACTCTATACATCTTCGTATCAAAAATGCTTGCCCGACCACCAGAAAAATACGAAATCGACCTGAACGTGGAAATTGACTTGACACATGGGGCGGTTCTCCGCAACGGCTCGACCTATCGAGTTTGCCCGGAACTAAATTCGCTCAGAACTGCCAGCCAATGGGTGAGCCGGTCCAAGATTTTTCAAAATGGCGAAAACAAGATGGCCGCCATACAAAATCGAAACGCGAATATCTCAGAGGCCAGTCGAGATAGGTGAGTGGTGCTCGACCAAATGTCATTCAGAGTTGAGGGGGAAAGCTGACTAAGTAATTTTTTTTCCAAGATGGCGGATTCAAAATGGCGTCCAAATTTTTTTTTACTCCGATCCGGTTGAAATTTTGCATCCGGGGCTGTTCGAGGCCACAGATTCTAACTGCATACTTTATTTTTCGATTCCGCCATTTTCCAAGATGGCCGCCATACAAAGTAATTTCTGTATCTTTGACCTGTTGTTTTGAAGAGCCCATAAGAGGTGGGGTTCAATTCTATACACCGTCGCTTTAGAAATTTCATGCTTAGTACCAAAAAATGAAAAATTGACCTAAATGTGGAAACTGACCTGACACATGGGCCAGCTCTCCGCAACGACTTGCCCTATCGAGTTTGCCCGGAACAAAAGTCACTCAGAACAGCCAGCCAATAGGTGAACCAGTATTTTTTTTTCAAAATTGCAAAAACAAAATGGCCGCCATACAAAATTGAAACGCAAATATCTCAGAGGCCAGTCGCAACAGGTGGGTGGTGCTCAAACAAATATCGTTCAAAGTGAGCGGAGTAATTTAATGAACCTAATTTTTTTTCCAAAATGGCGGATTCAAAATGGCGGCCAAAGTTTCTTTTACTCCGATCCGATTGAAATTTTGCATCCGGGGCTCTTCGAGACCACAAAATCAAACGCCATACTAAATTTTTCGATTCCGCCATTTTCCAAGATGGCCGCCATACAAAGTAATGTCAGACTCATGGGCTCACTTGTGTTGTATAGCAGTTTTTAGAAATAGGGTTCGACTTTATACACCATCGCATAGGAAATTTTATCACAAGTACAAGAACAATACAAAACTGTCCTGAATGTGGAAACAGACCTGACACATGGGCAAGTTCTCCGCAACGACTTGCCCTATCGAGTTTGCCCGGAACTAAAGTTGCTTAGAACAGCCAGCCTATGGGTGAACCGGTAATTTTTTTTCAAAATTGCGAAAACAAGATGGCCGCCATACAAAATGAATAATCGAATATCTCAGTGGCCAGTCGAGATAGATGGGTTGTGCTCGACCAAGAGTCGTTGTAGGTGGGAGGAGTAATCTTATGAACCTATTTTTTCCAAGGTGGTGGATTCAAAATGGCAGAAATATTTGAAAAAAAAAACAGGCTGGTAGGGTAACCTCCGCGGGTCCCGTGGGGCCCGCGGCCTCCACGCGAAATGCTTTTCCCAAGATGGCGGCCAAAGAATAAAGTAAAAAATGTTAGAAATATTTGAAAAAAAAAACAGGGTGGCAGGGAACCCTCCGCGGGTCCCGTGGGGCCCGCGGCCCCCATGCCAAATGCTTTTCCTAAGATGGCAGCCAAAAGAATAAAGTAAGATAGGTTGGAAATATTTGAAAAAAAAAACAGGATGTTGGGCACCCTCCGCGGGTCCCGCGGGGCCCGCGGCCTCCACGCGAAATGCTTTTCCCAAGATGGCGGTTTCAAAACGGCGGCCAAAGAATATAGTAAAAACGGCAAGAAATATTTGAAAAAGAAAAACAAGCTGGCAGGTTACCCTCCGCGGGTCCCGTGGGGCCCGCGGCCTCCATGCGAAAAAATGTTCCCAAGATGGAGGCCAAAGAATAAAGTAAAAAGACGGTTAGCTATATTTGAAAATAAAAAAAAAACAGGATGGTAGGGTACCCTCCGCGGGTCCCGTGGGGCCCGCGGCCCCCATGCGAAATGCTTTTCTCAACGATGGCGGCCAAAGAATAAAGTAAAATAGGCGAGAAATATTTGAAAAAAAAAACAGGGCGGTGTAGTACGAATCACTTTTCGAAGGTGCCGGTTTCAAAAAGGCGGCCAAAGTATATAGTAAAAAAAAAGGTAAGGATTATTAAAACAAAACAGGGTGGCACGGGACCTCCGCGGGGCCCTTGGGGCCCGCGGCCCCCACGCGAAATACTAGTTATAATATATATAGCTGAATACCCACTGACTCACTGACTCACTGACTGACATGCTGTTTTGAAGAACCCTTAAGAGGTATGGCTCTACTCTATACATAGACGTATCAGAAATGCCCCCACGACCACCAGAAAAATACGAAATCGACCTGAACGTGGAAATTGACCTGACACATGGGGCGGTTCTCCGCAACCGCTCTACCTATCGAGTTTGCCCGGAACTAAAGTCGCTCAGAACAGCCAGCCAATGGGTGAGCCGGTCAAAGTTTTTTCAAAATGGCGAAAACAAGATGGCCGCCATACAAAATTGAAACGCCAATATCTCAGAGGCCAGTCGAGATAGACGGGTGGTGCTCGACCAAATGTCATTCAGAGTTGAGGGGGAAATCTGACTATGTAATTTTTTTTCCAAGATGGCGGATTCAAAATGGCGACCAAATTTTTTTTTACTCCGATCCAATTGAAAATTTGCATCCGGGGCTCTTCTAGGCCACAGATTCCAACCGCATACTTTATTTTTCGATTCCGCCATTTTCCAAGATGGCCGCCATACAAAGTAATTTCTGTATCTTTGACCTGTTGTTTTGAAGAGCCCATAAGAGGTGGGGTTCGATTCTATACATCGTCGCTTTAGAAATTTCATGGTTAGTACCAAAAAATGAAAAATTGACCTGAATGTGGAAACTGACCTGACACACGGGCCAGCTCTCCGCAACGACTTGCCCTATCGAGTTTGCCTGGAACAAAAGTCACTCAGAACAGCCAGCCAATAGGTGAACCAGTATTTTTTTTTCAAAATTGCAAAAACAAGATGGCCGCCATACAAAATTGAAACGCAAATATCTCAGAGGCCAGTCGCAACAGGTGGGTGGTGCTCAAACAAATATCGTTCAAAGTGAGCGGAGTAATTTAATGAACCTAATTTTTTTTCCAAAATGGCGGATTCAAAATGGCGGCCAAAGTTTCTTTTACTCCGATCCGATTGAAATTTTGCATCCGGGGCTCTTCGAGACCACAAATTCAAACGCCACACTTAATTTTTCGATTCCGCCATTTTCAAAGATGGCCGCCATACAAAGTAATGTCAGACTCATGGACTCACTTGTGTTGTAAAGCAGCTTTTAGGAATAGGGTTCGACTTTATACACCATCGCATAAGAAATTTTATCACAAGAACAAAAAAAATGCAAAACTGTCCTGAACGTAGAAACTGACCTGACACATGGGCCAGTTCTCCGCAACGACTTGCCCCATCGAGTTTGCCCGGAACTAAAGTCGCTCAGAACAGCCAGCCTATGGGTGAACCGGTAATTTTTTTGCAAAATTGCGAAAACAAGATGGCCGCCATACCAAATTGAAACGAGATGGTGGATACAAAATGACGGCCAAATATTATAGTCAAAAATGAAAGAAATATTTGAAAAAAACACAGGGTTGCACGGTACCCTCCGCGGGTCCCGTGGGGCCCGCGGCCTCTATGCGAAATGCTTTTCCTACGATAACGGCCGAAGAATAAAGTAAAAAAAAAAGCTAGAAATATTTGAAGAAACAATAAGCTGGCAGGGTACCCTCCGCGGGTCCCGTGGGGCCCGCGGCTACCATGTGAGATGCTGTTCCCAAGATAACGGCCGAAGAATAAAGTAAAAAAAAGGTGAGAAATATATGAAAAAAAACAGGCTGGTAGGTTACCCTCCGCGGACCCCGCGGGGGCCGCGGCCCTCACGCGAAATACTCCAAGGTAGTGGTTTCAAAATGACGGCCAAAGTATGTAGTAATATTTGAAAATAACACAGGCTGGCAGGGTACCCTCCGCGGGTCCCGTGGGGCCCGCGGCCCCCATGCGAAAAAAATAGGATGGTAGGCTACCCTTCGCGGCCCCCGCGCCAAATACTTTTTCCAAGATGGCGGATACAAAACGGCGGCCAAGGATTAAAAAAATTAATTAAAAAAAAAACAGGGTTGCAGGGAACCCTCCGCGGGTCCCGTGGGGCCCGCGGCCTCACCGCGAAATACTTTTTCCAAGATGGCGGATACAAAATGGCGGCCAAAGATTGTAGTAAAAAATGTTAGAAATATTTGAAAAAAAACAGGGCGGTAAGGGTCACTGTTTTCAAGGTGGCGGTTTCAAAAAGGCGGCCAAAGTATTTAGTAAAAAAAAAAGGTTAGGATTATTAAAACAAAACAGGGTGGCACGGGACCTCCGCGGGGCCCTTGGGGCCCGCGGCCCCCACGCGAAATACTAGTTATAATATATATAGCTGAATACCCACTCACTCACTGACTCACCCCAGAGTTGTTTGGAGGAACCTGTAAGAGTTGAGGTTAGACTCTATACATCGTCGTGTTAAAAATGCTTGCCCGACCACCAGAAAAATACGAAATCGACCTGAACGTGGAAATTGACTTGACACATGGGGCGGTTCTCCGCAACGGCTCAACCTATCGAGTTTGCCCGGAACTAAAGTTGCTCAGAACAGCTAGCCAATGGGTGAGCTGGTCAAAATTTTTTCAAAATGGCGAAAACAAGATGGCCGCCATACAAAATTGAAACGCGAATATCTCAGAGGCCAGTCGAGATAGGTGGGTGGTGCTCGACCAAATGTCATTCAGAGTTGAGGGGGAAATCTGACTAAGTAATTTTTTTTCCAAGATGGCGGATTCAAAATGGCGTCCAAATTTTTTTTTACTCCGATCCGGTTGAAATTTTGCATCCGGGGCTCTTCAAGGCCACAGATTCTAATGGCATACTTTATTTTTCGATTCCGCCATTTTCCAAGATGGCCGCCATACAAAGTTATTTCTGTATATTTGACCTGTTGTTTTGAGGAACCCATCAGAGGTAGGGTTTGGTTCTATACACTTTCGCTTCAAAAATTATATGATAATAACGAAAAAAATGAAAAATTGACCTGAATGTGGAAACTGACTTGACACATGGGGCAGCTCTCCGCGACGGCTCGACCTATCAAGTTTGCCCGGAACAAAAGTCGCTCAGAACAGCCAGCCAATGGGTGACCTGGTAATTTTTTTTCAAAATGGCGAAAACAAGATGGCCGCCATACAAAATTGAACCGCAAATATCTCAGAGGCTGATCGCAATAGGTGGGAGGTGCTCGACCAAATGTCGTTCAAGATGAGAGGAGTAATCTAATGAACCTATTTTTTTTCCAAGATGGCGGATTCAAAATGGCGGCCAATTTTTTTTTTACTCCGATCCGATTGAAATTTTGCATCCGGGGTTCTTCAAGGCCACATATTCAAATGGCATACTTAATTTTTCGATTTCGCCATTTTCCAAGATGGCCGCCATACAAAGTAATGTCAGACTCACACTCACTTGTGTTTTATAGCAGCTTTTAGAAATAGGGTTCGACTTTATACACCATAGCGTAAGAAATTTTGTCACAAGTACAAAAAAAATGCAAAGCCAACCTTAACGTGGAAACTGACCTGACACATGGGCCAGTTCTCCGCAACGACTTGCCCTATCGAGTTTCCCCGGAACTAAAGTCGCTCAGAACAGCCAGCCTATGGGTGAACCGGTACTTTTTTTGCAAAATTGCGAAAACAAGATGGCCGCCATACCAAATTGAAATATACTAAAAAAGGTTACAAATATTTGAAAGAAAAACAGGGTGGCAGGGTGACTCCGCGGGCCCCGCAGGGCCCGCGGCCCCCACGCGAAACGCTTTTCCCAAGATGGTGGATTCGAAATTGCGGCCAAAGAATAAAGTAAAAAAAGGTCAGAAATATTAGAAAAAAAAAACAGGGTGGCAGGGTGACTCCGCGGGTCCCGCGGGGCCCGCGGCCCCCACGCGAAACGCTTTTCCCAAGATGGCGGATTCGAAATTGCGGCCAAAGAATATAGTAGAAAATGCTGGAAAAATTTGAAAAAAAAGCAGGCTGGCAGGGTACCCTCCGCGGGTCCCGTGGGGCCCGCGGCCTCCATGCGAAATGCTGTGCCCAAGATGGCGGCCAAAGAATATACTAAAAAAGGTTACAAATATTTGAAAGAAAAACAGGGTGGCAGGGTGACTCCGCGGGTCCCGCGGGGCCCGCGGCCCCCACGCGAAACGCTTTTCCCAAGATGGCGGATTCGAAATTGCGGCCAAAGAATAAAGTAAAAAAAGGTCAGAAATATTTGAAAAAAAAAACAGGGTGGCAGGGTGACTCCGCGGGTCCCGCGGGGCCCGCGGCCCCCACGCGAAACGCTTTTCCCGAGATGGCGGATTCGAAATTGCGGCCTAAGAATAAAATAAAAAAGGTTAGGATTATTAAAACAAAACAGGGTGGCACGAGACCCTCCGCGGGCCCCTCGGGGCCCGCGGCCCCCACGCGAAATACTAGTTATAATATATATAGCTGAACACCCACTCACTCACTGACTCACTGACTCACTGACATGCTGTTTTGAAGAACCCACAAGAGGTTTGGTCAGACTCTATACACCGTCGTATCAGAAATGCCTCCACGACCACCAGAAAAATACGAAATCGACCTGAACGTGGAAATTGACCCGACACATGGGGCAGTTCTCCGCGACGGCTCGACCTGTCGAGTTTGCCCGGAACTAAAGTCGCTCAGAACAGCCTGCCAATGGGTGAGCCGGTCAAAGTTTTTTCAAAATGGCGAAAACAAGATGGCCGCCATACAAAATTGAAACGCGAATATCTCAGAGGCCAGTCGAGATAGACGGCTGGTGCTCGACCAAATGTCATTCAGAGTTGAGGGGGAAATCCGACTAAGCATTTTTTTTTCCAAGATGGCGGATTCAAAATGGCGGCCAAAATTTTTTTTTATCCGATCCCATTGAAATTTTGCATCCGGGGCTCTTTGAGGCCACAGATTCTAATGGCATACTTTGTTTTTCGGTTCCGATATTTTCCAAGATGGCCGCCATACAAAGTAATTTCTGTATATGTGACCTGTTGTTTTGAGGAGCCCATCAGAGATAGGGTTTGATTCTATACACATTCGCTTCAGAAATTATATAATAAGTACGAAAAAAATGAAAAATTGACCTGAACATGGAAACTGACCTGACACATGGGCCAGCTCTCCGCAACGACTTGCCCTATCGAGTTTGCCCGGAACAAAAGTCACTCAGAACAGCCAGCCAATAGGTGAACCAGTATTTTTTTTTCAAAATTGCAAAAACAAAATGGCCGCCATACAAAATTGAAACGCAAATATCTCAGAGGCCAGTCGCAACAGGTGGGTGGTGCTCAAACAAATATCGTTCAAAGTGAGCGGAGTAATTTAATGAACCTAATTTTTTTCCAAAATGGCGGATTCAAAATGGCGGCCAAAGTTTCTTTTACTCCGATCCGATTGAAATTTTGCATCCGGGGCTCTTCGAGACCACAAATTCAAACGCCATACTTAATTTTTCGATTTCGCCATTTTCCAAGATGGCCGCCATACAAAGTAATGTCAGACTCACAGACTCACTTGTGTTGTATAGCAGCTTTTAGAAATAGGGTTCGACTTTATACACCATAGCATAAGAAATTTTGTCACAAGTACAAAAAAAATGCAAAGCCAACCTTAACGTGGAAACTGACCTGACACATGGGCCAGTTCTCCGCAACGACTTGCCCTATCGAGCTTGCCTGGAACTAAAGTCGCTCAGAACAGCCAGCCTATGGGTGAACTGGTATTTTTTTTTCAAAATTGCGAAAACAAAATGGCCGCCATACAAAATTGAAACGCGAATATCTCAGTAGCCAGTTGAGATGTGGTTGTCGTTCTAGCTAGGTGGAAGGAGTAATCTAATGAACCTTATTTTATTCAAAGGTGGTGGATTCAAAATGGCGGCCAAAGATTAAAGTAAAAAAAGGTTAGAAATATATGAAAAAAAATAGGGCGGTAGGTTATCCTCCGCGGGCCCCGCGGGGTCCGCGGCCCCTACAGGAAGTACTTTTTCCAAGGTGGCGGCCAAAGAACATAGTAAAAAAAAAGTTATAAATATATGAGAAAAAATAGGGCGATAGGTTATCCTCCGCGGGTCCCGTGGGGCCCGCGGCCCCCATGCGAAATACTCTTTCCAAAGATGGCGGCCAAAGAATAAAGTAAGAAAGATTAGAAATATTTGAAAAAAAAACAGGATGGTAGGGTACCCTCCGCGGGTCCCGTGGGGCCCGCGGCCACCATGCGAAATGCTTTTCCAAAGATGGCGGCCAAAGAATAAAGTAAAAGAGATTAGAAATATTTGAAAAAAACAGGATGGTAGAGTACCCTCCGCGGGTCCCGTGGGGCCCGCGGCCCCCATGCGAAATGCTTTTCCAAAGATGGCGGCCAAAGAATAAAGTAAGAAAGATTAGAAATATTTGAAAAAAAAACAGGCTGGTAGGGTACCCTCCGCGGGTCCCGTGGGGCCCGCGGCCCCCATGCGAAAGGCTTTTCCAAAGATGGCAGCCAAAGAATAAAGTAAGAAAGGTTGGAAATATTTGAAAAAAAAAACAGGCTGGTAGGGTACCCTCCGCGGGTCCCGTGGGGCCCGCGGCCCCCATGCGAAAGGCTTTTCCAAAGATGGCAGCCAATGAATAAAGTAAGAAAGGTTGGAAATATTTGAAAAAAAAACAGGGCGGTAGGGTACGAATCACTTTTTCCAACGTGGCGGTTTCAAAATGGCGGCCAAAGAATATAGTAAAAAAACGGTTAGAATTATTTCAACAAAACAGGGTGGCAGGGAACCTCCGCGGGGCCCTTGGGGCCCGCGGCCCCCACGCGAAATACTATTTTTATAATATATATAGCTGAATACCCACTGACTGACTCACTGACTGACATGCTGTTTTGAAGAACCCTTAAGAGGTAAGGCTCGACTCTATACACCATCGCATCAGAAATGCCGCCGTGACCACCAGAAAAATACGAAATCGACCTGAACGTGGAAATTGACTTGACACATGGGACGGTTCTCCGCAACTGCTCGACCTATCGAGTTTGCCCGGAACTAAAGTCGCTCAGAACAGCTGGCCAATGGGTGAGCCGGTCCAAGATTTTTCAAAATGGCGAAAACAAGATGGCCGCCATACAAAATTGAAACGCGAATATCTCAGAGGCCAGTCGAGATAGGTGGGTGGTGCTCGACCAAATGTCATTCAGAGTTGAGGGGGAAATCTGACTAAGCAATTTTTTTTCCAAGATGGCGGATTCAAAATGGCGGCCAATTTTTTTTTTACTCCGATCCGATTGAAATTTTGCATCCGGGGCTCTTTGAGGCCACAGATTCAAATGGCATACTTTATTTTTCGCTTCCGCCATTTTCCAAGATGGCTGCCATACAAAGTAATTTCTGTATCTTTGACCTGTTGTTTTGAAGAGCCCATAAGAGGTGGGGTTCGAATCTATACACCGTCGCTTTAGAAATTTTATGCTAAGTACCAAAAAATGAAAAATTGACCTGAATGTGGAAACTGACCTGACACATGGGCCAGCTCTCCGCAACGACTTGCCCTATCGAGTTTGCCCGGAACAAAAGTCACTCAGAACAGCCAGCCAATAGGTGAACCAGTATTTTTTTTTCAAAATTGCAAAAACAATATGGCCGCCATACAAAATTGAAACGCAAATATCTCAGAGGCCAGTCGCAACAGGTGGGTGGTGCTCAAACAAATATCGTTCAAAGTGAGCGGAGTAATTTAATGAACTAATTTTTTTTTCCAAAATGGCGGATTCAAAATGGCGGCCAAAGTTTCTTTTACTCCGATCCGATTGAAATTTTGCATCCGGGGCTCTTCGAGACCACAAATTCAAACGCCACACTTAATTTTTCGATTCCGCCATTTTCAAAGATGGCCGCCATACAAAGTAATGTCAGACTCATCGGCTCACTTGTGTTGTAAAGCAGCTTTTAGGAATAGGGATCGACTTTATACACCATAGCATAAGAAATTTTATCACAAGTACCAAAAAATGAAAAACCGACCTGAACGTGGAGACTGACTTGACACATGGGGCAGCTCTCCGCGACGGGTCGACCTATCAAGTTTGCCCGAAACTAAAGTCGCTCAGAACAGCCAGCTTATGGGTGAACCGCTAATTTTTTTTTAAATTGCGAAAACAAGATGGCCGCCATACAAAATTGAAACGCCAATATCTCAGAGGCCAGTCGAGATAGATGGGTTGTACTCGACCAAGTGTCGTTCTAGGTGGGAGGAGTAATCTAATGAACCTAATTTTTTTCCAAGGTGGTGGATTAAAAATGGCGGCCAAAGAATAAAGTAAAAAATGTTAGAAATATTTGAAAAAAAAACAGGGTGGCAGGGTGACTCCGCGGGCCCCGCGGGGCCCGCGGCCCCCACGCGAAACGCTTTTCACAAGATGGCGGATTCGGAATTGCGGCTAAAGAATAAAGTAAAAAAAGGTCAGAAATATTTGAAAAATAGCAGGGTGGCAGGGTGACTCCGCGGGCCCCGCGGGGCCCGCGGCCTCCACGCGAAACGCTTTTCCCGAGATGGCGGATTCGAAATTGCGGCCAAAGAATAAAGTAAAAAAAAGGTCAAAAATATTTGAAAAATAACAGGGTGGCAGGGTGACTCCGCGGGTCCCGCGGGGCCCGCGGCCCCCACGCGAAACGCTTTTCCCGAGATGGCGGATTCGAAATTGCGGCCAAAGAATAAAGAAAAAAAGGTCAGAAATATTTGAAAAATAACAGGGTGGCAGGGTGACTCCGCGGGCCCCGCGGGGCCCGCGGCCCCCATGCGAAACGCTGTTTCCAAGATGGCGGCCACAGAATAAAGTAAAAAAATGGTTAGATATATTTGAAAAAAAAACACAGGGTGCCAGGAAACCCTCCGCGGGTCCCGTGGGGCCCGCGGCCCACACGCGAAGTACTTTTTCCAAGGTGGCGGTTTCAAAACGGCGGCCAAAGAATATAGTAGAAAAGGCTGGAAAAATTTGAAAAAAAAAGCAGGCTGGCAGGGTACCCTCTGCGGGTCCCGTGGGGCCCGCGGCCCCCACGCGAAACGCTTTTCCCAAGATGGTGGATTCGAAATTGCGGCCAAAGAATAAAGTAAAAAAAGGTCAGAAATATTTGAAAAAAAAAACAGGGTGGCAGGGTGACTCCGCGGGTCCCGCGGGGCCCGCGGCCCCCACGCGAAACGCTTTTCACAAGATGGCGGATTCGGAATTGCGGCTAAAGAATAAAGTAAAAAAAGGTCAGAAATATTTGAAAAATAGCAGGGTGGCAGGGTGACTCCGCGGGTCCCGCGGGGCCCGCGGCCCCCACGCGAAACGCTTTTCCCGAGATGGCGGATTCGAAATTGCGGCCAAAGAATAAAGTAAAAAAAAGGTCAAAAATATTTGAAAAATAACAGGGTGGCAGGGTGACTCCGCGGGTCCCGCGGGGCCCGCGGCCCCACGCGAAACGCTTTTCACAAGATGGCGGATTCGGAATTGCGGCCAAAGAATAAAGTAAAAAAAGGTCAGAAATATTTGAAAAATAACAGGGTGGCAGGGTGACTCCGCGGGTCCCGCGGGGCCCGCGGCCCCCACGCGAAACGCTTTTCACAAGATGGCGGATTCGAAATTGCGGCCTAAGAATAAAATAAAAAAGGTTAGGATTATTAAAACAAAACAGGGTGGCACGGGACCCTCCGCGGGCCCCTTGGGGCCCGCGGCCCCCACGCGAAATACTAGTTATTATAATATATATAGCTGAATACCCACTCACTGACTCACTGACTGACATGCTGTTTTGAAGAACCCATAAGAGGTAAGGCTAAACTCTATACACTGTTGTATCAGAAATGACCCCACGACCACCAGAAAAATACGAAATCGACCTGAACGTGGAAACTGACTCGACACATGGGGCAGCTCTCCGTAACGGCTCGACCTATTGAGTTTGCCCGGAACTAAAGTCGCTCAGAACAGCCGGCCAATGGGTGAGCCGGTCAAAGTTTTTTCAAAATGGCGAAAACAAGATGGCCGCCATACAAAATTGAAACGCGAATATCTCAGAGGCCAGTCGCGATAGATGGGTGGTGCTCGACCAAATGTCATTCAGAGTTGAGGGGGAAATCTGACTATGTAATTTTTTTTCCAAGATGGCGGATTCAAAATGGCGGCCAAATTTTTTTTTTATCCGATCCGATTGAAATTTTGCATCTGGGTCTCTTCTAGGCCACAGATTCAAATGGCATACTTTATTTTTCGATTCCGCCATTTTCCAAGATGGCCGCCATACAAAGTAATTTCTGTATCTTTGACCTGTTGGTTTGAAGAGCCCATAAGAGGTGGGGTTCGATTCTGTACACCGTCGCTTTAGAAATTTCATGCTTAGTACCAAAAAAATGAATAATTGACCTGAATGTGGAAACTGACCTGACACATGGGGCAGCTCTCCGCAACGACTTGCCCTATTGAGTTTGCCCGGAACAAAAGTCACTCAGAACAGCCAGCCAATAGGTGAATCAGTATTTTTTTTTTCAAAATTACAAAAACAAAATGGCCGCCATACAAAATTGAAACGTAAATATCTCAGAGGCCAGTCGCAACAGGTAGGTGGTGCTCAAACAAATATCGTTCAAAGTGAGCGGAGTAATTTAATGAACCTATTTTTTTTCCAAAATGGCGGATTCAAAATGGCGGCCAGTTTCTTTTACTCCGATCCGATTGAAATTTTGCATCCGGGGCTCTTCGAGACCACAAATTCAAACGCCATACTTAATTTTTCGAATCCGCCATTTTAAAAGATGGCCGCCATACAAAGTAATGTCAGACTCATGGGCTCACTTGTGTTGTAAAGCAGCTTTTAGGAATAGGGTTCAACTTTATACACCATCGCATAAGAAATTTTATCACAAGAACAAAAAAAATTCAAAACTGTCCTGAACTTAGAAACTGACCTGACACATGGGCCAGTTCTCCGCAACGACTTGCCCCATCGAGTTTGCCCGGAACTAAAGTCGCTCAGAACAGCCAGCCTATGGGTGAACCGGTAATTTTTTTGCAAAATTGCGAAAACAAGATGGCCGCCATACCAAATTGAAACGCGAATATCTCAGTGGAAAGTCGAGATAGATGGGTAGTACTCGACTAAGTGTCGTTCTAGGTGGGAGGAGTAATCTAATGAACCTAATTTTTTCCAAGGTGGTGGATTCAAAATGGCGGCCAAAGATTAAAGTAAAAAAGGTTTAGAAATATATGAAAAAAAATAGGGTGATAGGTTATACTCCGCGGGCCCCGTGGGGTCCGCGGCACCCACGCGAAGTACTTTTTCCAAGGTGGCGATTTCAAAACGGCGGCCAATGAATATAGTAATAAAGGCTAGAAATATTTGAAAAAGAAAAACAGGCTAGCAGGGTACCCTCCGCGGGTCCCGTGGGGCCCGCGGCCTCCATGCGAAATGCTGTTTCCAAGATGGCGGCCACAGAATAAAGTAAAAAAATGGTTAGATATATTTGAAAAAAAAACACAGGGTGCCAGGAAACCCTCCGCGGGTCCCGTGGGGCCCGCGGCCCACACGCGAAGTACTTTTTCCAAGGTGGCGGTTTCAAAACGGCGGCCAAAGAATATAGTAGAAAAGGCTGGAAAAATTTGAAAAAAAAGCAGGCTGGCAGGGTACCCTCCGCGGGTCCCGTGGGGCCCGCGGCCTCCATGCGAAATGCTGTTTCCAAGATGGCGGCCACAGAATAAAGTAAAAAAATGGTTAGATATATTTGAAAAAAAAACACAGGGTGCCAGGAAACCCTCCGCGGGTCCCGTGGGGCCCGCGGCCCACACGCGAAGTACTTTTTCCAAGGTGGCGGTTTCAAAACGGCGGCCAAAGAATATAGTAGAAAAGGCTGGAAAAATTTGAAAAAAAAGCAGGCTGGCAGGGTACCCTCCGCGGGTCCCGTGGGGCCCGCGGCCTCCATGCGAAATGCTGTTCCCAAGATGGCGGCCAAAGAATATACTAAAAAAGGTTACAAATATTTGAAAGAAAAACAGGGTGGCCGGGTGACTCCGCGGGTCCCGCGGGGCCCGCGGCCCCCACGCGAAACGCTTTTCCCAAGATGGCGGATTCGAAATTGCGGCCAAAGAATAAAGTAAAAAAAGGTCAGAAATATTTGAAAAATAACAGGGTGGCAGGGTGACTCCGCGGGTCCCGCGGCCCCCACGCGAAAAGCTTTTCCCAAGATGGCGGATTCGGAATTGCGGCCAAAGAATAAAGTAAAAAAAGGTCAGAAATATTTGAAAAATAACAGGGTGGCAGGGTGACTCCGCGGGTCCCGCGGGGCCCGCGGCACCCACGCGAAACGCTTTTCCCGAGATGGCGGATTCGAAATTACGGCCAAAGAATAAAGTAAAAAAAGGTCAGAAATATTTGAAAAATAACAGGGTGGCAGGGTCACTCCGAGGGTCCCGCGGGGCCCGCGGCCCCCACGCGAAACGCTTTTCCCGAGATGGCGGATTCGAAATTGCGGCCAAAGAATAAAGTAAAAAAAGGTTAGAATTATTAAAAAAAACGGCAACACTGTACCTCCGCGGGGCCCTTGGGGCCCGCGGCCCCCACGCGAAATACTAGTCTAATAGTATAGATAAATTTTAATACGAAACATATTGACTGCAACAGTCGGGACCCTACTATACCTACTTAATATAATAATATATTAATATTATAAATGCGAAAGTAACTGTCTGTCTGTCTGTCTGTTACCTTTTCACGCTTAACCGCTGGACCGATTTAGTTGAAATTTGGCACAGAGATAGTTTCAGTCCCGGGGACGGACATAAGATAGTTTTTATCCCGGAAAATTGCATAGTTCGAGCGGGATAGCGAGAAGCGAATTCCGCGCGGAGTCCCAGGCAACCGCTAGTTTAAACACAAACTGAGCAATCTGATCATACATTGACATCCGCTTCAACTCGCCGCGGCGGCTGGCTCGTGCGTGAATCACCGAACGATTACAAAAAATGTATGAATGTTTGACAACACTCACGCGGGTTTATGTTTGTCTTGGAGTTAGCTGCGCCTACCGTTTACGGCGTGGGTGTTATCGCGAACATTGACAGCGGTTGTATTGTCATATTTGTCATGCGCAAAATAGTTGACAAGCGGAATATACAAGCAATCCCTACTAACATTACAAATGCGAAAGTAACTCTGTCTGTTTACGCTTTCACGGTTAATTTGTACAATAAAGAGTTGTACATACATAAACCGCGCACGCACACACACACAAATCACGTCTTTGTCCCTTATGGGGGTATGTATGAAGAGATTGATGACTGTGGATGAAGCGAAAGAAATATGTCAGGATCGTAGCAAGTGGAAAAAAGTAGTCTCTGCCTACCCCTGTGGGAAAGAGGCGTGACAGTATGTATGTATGTATGGGGTAGAAAGAGCCTAAGGTAACAAGACCTCTTTAGGTCTTGTTACCACGCCACGTTTAGCATGGTTGTGGGCGTATAGGTGGAAAGGGGAATCAAAATTGTGTAATGTTCTAGCCGCATCGCCTAAAACATTATTCCTATGCCCATTCCCTCGATGGGCTTTCACCATCCGCGCGGGAAAAGCAACTGGTACTTTGGTATTCTTGGGTACTTAGTATAATATGTATAGAAATCTTACATTGGTAGCAAAATCCGGAGTAGATACCTGAGATACCTAAATAGACACACAAATCTATATCTATACTAATATTATAAAGAGGAAAGATTTGTACCTATTTTTGTATGTTTGTATGTTTGTAATGAATAGGCTCAAAAAGTACTGGGCCGATCTGGATGAAATTTGGAACATAGATAGATTATAGTCTGGAATAACACATAGGCTACTTTTTATCCCGGAAAATTGCGTGATTCCCGCGGGATAGCGATAAACGAATTCTACGCAGACGAAGTTGCGGGCAACTGCTAGTAGGATATATAGCTGTAGATGTCTTTTTGTAACCAACAATTATACAAAGCAGCCCTTGTTTCTCAACGGAAATGAATTAGGAAGTATACTTGGTAAAGGAAATCGTAAAACGAAACGAAATACATCAAATGAAACAGCAAAAGGTAAAGATAAAAGCGTATTTCAAGCGAACGCAAGTTTGATTGGACCACAAACATCAAAGAAACGTAATGGAGAACGTATCTATTTTATATCATTGACTGTATCATAATATCGAGGCACATTTCGCATTACTTCTTTGTGTTATTACGTTGTTTTGTTACACCTTATATTTGGACTGAATGATCACCTGACCCAGCTAGGCGTCCCCACATCATCATACACCTTATATTATCATGACAAGGTCGTAGCTATCCAGGTGCTCAATTTTTGCAAGCACGTCACTCGAAAGTACAATTTGAAAGTGGTGAAACATTGTGCTGATTCCAAAGTAAATTAGAAGAAAATTATAACTCTAACCATACCTACCTACTTCGTTTTTTTTTTAACATGAAGGTAAACAATTGTGACATTGTCTTTTTAACGAAAAACACTTTTTTTAAATCGGTACCTAACTGGAAAATATATACCTAACAATAACAAAGCAAATCACAATATTCCGGGGATTGTAAATTGTAACTTGCTGTACATACATACATACATACATACCGTCACGCCTCTTTCCCACAGGGGTAGGCAGAGACTACTTTATTCCACTTGCTACGATCCTGACATATTTCTTTCGCTTCATCCACAGTCATCAATCTCTTCATACATGCTCGTCGGTTTCGGGTACTCCTGACCTGACCTTTTTCCAAAACGTCTCCTATTTGGTCTCGGAACGTCCGTCTAGGCCTTCCCCTCCCAACGCAACCATTCGCACTCCCCATATAGATCTGTTTAGTTAGTCTACTTTCATCCATCCGCTCTACATGCCCAAACCAACTAAGCATACTTTTTTCTATCCTAGTCACTATATCCTCTTTCACACCAGCACGTTCCCTTATCAGACTGTTCCTTATTCTATCTTTCAGTGATACACCTTCCATACTTCTTAACGCTCTCATTTCTACTGCATTTATTCTACTTTCATGCTTCTTTTGCCATACCCAAGTCTCGCTACCGTACATTAATGTTGGAACAAGCACCCCTCTGTGAACAGCCAAACGCGCCTTCTTTGACACCTTCTCACTGCTCACAAAGGCGCGCAGCGCCCCATTTACCATGTTTCCTGCATTCACTCTTCTTTCAATATCACTTTCACACTTCCCATCTTTCGTAAACGCCGAACCCAGATATACAAACTCTTTTACCTGTTCGACTTTCTTACCCGCAATCACAATCTCACATTCAGTCATACTATCGTCTTTTTCAAACACCATAACTTTCGTCTTACTTACATTAACATTCATACCTTTCGTTTCCAATGCACCACATAAAATGTTAGTCATCATCTGCAACTCCTCCTCCGACGATGCCAACAACACTTGGTCGTCGGCGTATAGGAGGCATTTGATGGTTAACCCACTCATTCTTAGTCCACAGTCATTCCCTTTCAAATCACTCAGGCATGTATCCATGAATAGGTTGAACAGCCACGGTGACGCAACACATCCTTGTCTAACACCTTTTTCAATGCTAAACCATTCAGTGTACGCCCCGTTTATCCTCACACAAGCACTAGAATCCTCATAGAGAGATTTTAGTGCTCGTATCAGATTACTGTTCACCCCATGCATGGATAATGCTGACCACAACTCATTCCTCATCACTCTGTCATAAGCCTTCTCTAAGTCCACGAATAAACAGTATATTTTCTGGCCCTTGGCCATATACTTTTCGGTTATACACCGCAAGGAGAAGACTTGATCCGTGCATCCCATTCCCTTTCTAAAACCCGCTTGTACATCCCATATTTTCTCATCG
Organism: Pandemis corylana; assembly: GCA_949127965.1. Taxonomy (NCBI): domain Eukaryota; kingdom Metazoa; phylum Arthropoda; class Insecta; order Lepidoptera; family Tortricidae; genus Pandemis; species Pandemis corylana. Next base: position 4,093,623 of record OX421866.1, on the reverse strand, counting down.
GTCTCTTTCATAACTCTTTCAATCAGTACCTTTGCATACAGTTTGCCGACGACGCTGAGAAGGCTTATTCCGCGGTAGTTTTTGCAGTCCAGTTGTGACCCCTTTCCTTTGTACAGCGGCACAATCACGGCCTTGCACCAATCCTCCGGTACCCGACCGTTCGTCCAACACAAGTTGAAAAGGTGGCACAACTGACTGGCTACCACGCCTTCCCCGGCTCTCAGCATTTCGACCGACACTCTATCATATCCCGCAGACTTTCCTAACTTCATTCTTTTCATGGCGTTCACAATTTCATCCATGCCTATCTCATTTTCCTGACTACTTTCATTCATCTCTCCGGCATGAGCCGGTACGTGCACTGATTCTTCTGCTCTTTCAAACAAGCTTTCAAAATATTCCTTCCATCTTTTTAACACACATTCTTCTCCTTTTATAACACTTCCATCAAGGCTTCTGATTTTACTCAGCTCCGAGGCAGTGTTATTTGTTTTTGCTTGCTGTAACAAATAACTTGCTGTTATTTGTTTTTTAATAAAAAGACGCGTCAGGATTGTTTGATTAACTTTTTTCTAATGCTAAAAAAACCGAATGCAAAAAAGAAAAAAATCCCGCGCAGATGGTAAAAGCCCATCGAGGGAATGGGCATAGGAATCATATAGGCGATGCGGCTAACTACCCATCACTATTTTGATTCCCCTTTCCACCTATACGCCCACAATCATGCAAAGCGTGGCCTTTGGATCTTGTCACCTTAGGCTCTGTCTCGCTCGTAAGGGAGAAAGACGTGATTTATGTTTGTATGTATGTATGTAAAAAACCGAAGTATACAACTAACGGGAACTACAGCCCGTGCCCTCTCATTCTAAGAGGATACCTATGCCCTGAGCGAACTTTTATAGACTACTCTAGACGATGATGATGATGATGATGATGATGATCCTAGTTAGACTGTTCCGTTCTCTAGTTTATTCTTACACACATATATATATATGTACATAAGTCACGTCTTTATCTAAGGTAACGAGCCCTAAAGGTGACGCCTAGTATGATTGTGGGCGCATAGGTAGAAAGGGGAATCAAAATAGTGATGGGTTGCTTGCCGCATCGCCTATAACATGATTCCCATGATTTTCACCCATGCCCTCGACGAGCTTTTACAATCTTCGCGGGAAGAGAAGCAACTTGTACATTTTATGTTTTTTTTACTCCCAGACCAGCACGGTTTATCCCCAAAAATATCAGGTCATCAATGTACGTTCGCGTCGGTGAGTTAACGATTATTTTAATTTGATAACATATTTAATATGTTTGAGAATATTCTAAACGAACCTCATTCACACCGTTCCGGTTCTATGGTTATGATTATGACTTCATTAGATAGCGTCGTGAGTTTTTTTACAGAGTTCTTTCGCAGTATTAGAGTTCCCTACAAAAATAATGCTAACGGATTTCTATTAATAAGGCAGCGTCTACATGAGGTGATTTCGAAGATTTTTAACCACCCGTCCCCGTCTCTACCAACCTGTAAGATTTCTGAGATCATACTCGTCCTTGTCAATCCCAAGTTGATATAAATTATAAACAAATCCACATATTCATAAACGCTCTAGGCTTCTGCTAACTTAGCAATCGTTTGTCCTTGTCTGTCACTTTGACATTTACCTTTCACAGATAAGGACAAACGATTACTAAGTTAGAAGCCTATAGAGCGTTTATGAATAAGGGGGGAAAGTATGGTGAAAGCGTGAACTATGGGTATAGTCAAAAGGGTACTTTGCATTATTTATTGCTATATTTATTGTATCACTTCACATCTTATGTCATACCATATTTCGACCAAAATAAAGTTATTCGTGTTTGTTTGCCACTCCGGGGTCTTCTGCCCCCAGTTAGCGACACCCAAGGGTTTTACACACCTGGAAATTTCTGTGTATGTACTACCATGTACACTGCAACAAAATAAGAAAAAATAATATAAAAATAGTTAATTAATATGGATGGATTTATTATTTTAAGGACTCAAATCTGATATAAATTATTATTATTAATATAAAAATAGTTAACAAGAAACACGTTTGTACTCAATCTTAATAATACCCCCTTGCAAAGAAAACGGGCACACACGGTTTTTCTATTTTATGTGCATAAAAGCTACTATCTAAAGCTTTAATGCCAAAAAATCTGAAAAACCATAGATGCCCGATTTTACTGCAAGGGGGAGTAGTAGGTAACTGTAGTACAGAACCATTCAAACGCTTGTCCCGAGTCGCGCTTGTCCGGTTGACTACGTTTGTAATGTTTATCAAACTCTTATTATTTAAATCATTATCTCGTGGTCTTTAGAATTGCCCGAGAACTTACGAGTCTGCCCAGTAATTAGCAGTCCATGTTCGTTTTAATTTTAAAACTGGTTAGGATGACTCACTAAAAAAGATTCCGACGAACTGAGAGGCGAGAACCTCCGTTTTTGGAATCGATTAACAAGGAATACGTAGTCTTTCGAAAACAAAATTAATATACATACATTCATAAATCACGTCTTTATCCCTTACGGGGTAGACAGAGCCTAAGGTGACAAGACCTAAAGACCACGTTTAGCATAATTGTGGGCGTACCGATGGAAAGGGGAATCAAAACAGTGATGGGTTGCTAGCTACATCGCCTATATAACATGATCCCTAAGATTTTCACCCAATCCCTCGATGGGCTCATACCATCTGCGCGGGAAGATAAGCAACTGGTACATTCTATGTTTTTTTCTTTGCTCCCAGACCAGCATAGAAGTATGGAAATAAATGGAATTTCAATCAAAAATTACGATAAACCTTTAACGGAGTAACTACAACTAGCAAGCTGTAGATAATTATAAGTTATGAGTGAAAATCGCGGAAGTTTAAAACATTATACTTCTTCGGAGTGTTCAATCAAACTGACACAATTGTTGAAATACACAAATTGAGTCTATATCCCTTAAGGGGTAGACAGAGCCTGAGGTAACAACCTAAGGCCACGTTTAACATGGTGCTGAAATAGTCCAGAATAATTCTAAGGCACTGCACGGCTAGCACAAATTCGCGCGAGAGCTGTACCGCGCGCGACAGACCGACTGACCGACCGACCGCTTAAATGAGTCCTCGCCCGTGCGGCGCAGGGACGCGGGTGGGACGACAAAGGCGACCGAGCGGGGAACCCTGTGCCGCGCGGGCGAAGACTTATACATATAATCGGTCGGTCTATAATCGTCTTTTTCTTACTGTTCGTTCTGGAAAGAGACGCTCTCGTGCTAGGCATTTGGTAAGGAACCCTGGTACAGTCTATGGCGCCAAACAAGGGTGGGCCCTGTGATTAAGCAGCCGGTGCCATAAGGGTAAAAGCAAACAGCAATATCTCATTATTTTATGACAGGTTAAAGCGCGTGCGACGACCGAGTTGTTTACCGCTCCGAAAACGTAAACTGAGGAAAGCAATTAAGTAACAGACTTATTTTTAGATCAATTAAAAGTAAGGGCTTCTGTTTCACACAGGACTTTGGTTTCAAATAACGCTTTTAAATTCACAAAATGTCAAAGATGCTAAGTAAATTGTCGAAGTATGCTTCTTCAGCTTGGTTAACGTACGGAGATTTTTCTTTTTAAAAGCTCTTATGCAACTTCCAATGTTATTTTGTTAAAGTTAAATCTTGCAAGTCAAATTCACTAGTAATCGGATTCGGTTTAATTTGAAATTTGGTATACTTTTCTAGTAATCGATTGTCAATCTCCAAAAAACTTTAAAAGTATTTATCTGCCCGTAAATTTTCACCTTAATTTATAGAACTACATTCAATGTCTTCTCGTGATCACGGCCATGTTGTATAGCCAAAACTCCCGAATTACTGACAAATTTGACTCGATAAAGTACCGTTCTTAACATTAACACCAAACAACGATATTTCTTAATTTAGAACTAAGAATCGGTAAACAAGGAAGCATAAATTTACGGATGTCGTCAATTAAGAGCGGAAACCAGTTAATTAAGTTAGAGACAAACTTAGAGCGAAAATAAATCATCTCGTGACTTTCGAAGTAAAATCGTGAGAGTAATAAAACAATAACCGCTGCCGTCGCACGCGCATGTGTGACGAAATCAGATTTCATATCAAAGATGGCGAGTGACATGATGCTGGGTTTTGGGTATTTTGACAGATTACTGCTAGACGTTGGGACACCCGAACGACACGACGAATGAAGTTCATAATTGAAGGAAAGGTTGAAGGGAAGCGGAAGAGAGGAAGGCCAAAAAGAACATTTATGGACCAAGAGAGGATAGAAGTCGTGTCGTATCAAGAAGTCTAAGAAAAGGCCCTGGAAAGGACCACATGGAAATTGCTGCACCGACAACAGCCTAGCTCTTAAGTTTAAGAAGAAGATAGATTACTGGCATAATGCCTTAATCGCACGTATCGAGTGCAGTGGCGAGCCAGCAAATTGGTACTCTGCCGAGAGTTGGGATGGGTGAGTAGGCACTCGGCTTTGTAAACAAAATGAGGTTCGAGTGACTCGCTCGTCATTTTGTTGGGCCGAGAAATAGTCCGAGAACTATTCACAAATACCTACACACGATCCGAGCACTCAGCCGAGAGTATCTCTCTCGCCACTGTACTCGGTACGTGTCATCAATGCATAACATGCAATTAAAAAAATATATATGCCAAAAATGCCTTACATCATTTTGAAAAAGAGCTAAACAACAATAGTTGAGCCGATTTTTATCAAACAAGGCTAGAAACCATCGCAAGGAAACTGGCTTTCGATTAAAAAAAACCGCATAGAAATCGGCCCATCCGTTTAAGAGCTACAATGCTACAGACAGACATCGACGTTGAACAGTTGCCAACGGTCACTTGCAAATGCTGAACTACAGGTATGTGATTCTCAAAAACTCGCCCGCGAACTGTTCGCTACGCTAGCCAAGCAATCATTACCTGACCTGTTCTATCGCAGGATTCGCACGTATTTTAAAGTCATGTGTCTGATCAAACTGGTCAACGCACGGCCAACAGATTTTTATAAGTAGTTCTTGCATGACGCGTTAAACACAACTACATGTCACAAACGCATAATCCATGGTTCCTTACTACTTCAGCGAAATAATGAGTCAGTGTGTTTGTTCAGCTATACTACACTGTTGTAATATTAAAACCATTTATGCTACTTCACTGAAATCTTTATATGGAGTAAGGATAGTTTTCAGTGTTTAAAGGTATAACATTAATTTAATATTTATATGGCCATGCGCCATATTGCGAAAATTCGTTGGAATTGTTGCCATATAAACGTCTTCTTGACAACAGTCATAATAATATCATATTTACCTTTAAACTGAGGATTAAATTGACTTTAAAACTTTTAGTATCAATTTGTTGTCAAGACAACCTTCTAGACTTGTATCCACCCCGTTTTCCAGTCACTCTTTTGTACAAACAGTGCTTTCTAGTCGCTCTAATACTATGTAGTGTGTTATCTACAAAACCTTTTAGACGCTCAAAATAATGTGCTGTATACGACATCCTACAGAACAGACCCTCAAGTACGTCGTCCTATAAAGACTCAAGTATCAGTGTGTTTCGTAGTACAACCTTCTAGACTCTAATACTGGTGTTATCTTCACAAGTTCCTAGACGCTAGAGTATCAGTGTAACTCAACTTCTGCTAGTCAATATTTACAAGGCTTCATCGCAAAGTCAACCATTGCAGTAAACGTTAACAAAAACAACCCGGAGCAGCTTCGAAGATAAAGTAAACAGCACTAAATTTGAATACGAGCAAATTGAATCCTCTGCTTTAATGTGCGTCCTAAACTAATAAACAGGAAAAGTGAACATTATTAAATTGATAAAAGGACGTTACAAAAATAAATATTAACAACGAGTCGGGAGTCATCGGAGTAATTACGCAGTACCTACCAAGTTTTGACGTCAAAGTGGGCTATTTTAAAACGGTTTTTCAATTAAAGTTAATGGTCATTTATTGGTAAACCAATTATAATATGCATTATTAAACTCACCTTATAATTCTGTGTCATTAATAGTTCACAATTAAATAGGTTAATTAAGTAGCGGTAACGTCTATGAGTGAAGTAACCGCTTGCTCAATTAGCGTGTTGATCATTAGGTATCTTAATAACACTAAATATAGCTCTCGGTTAACGTAAACTAAGCTGTCAATCCTACTGATCTAATAATAGCTGTATAATATGTCAGGAAAAGCATTTAAGGTATTTCACATAAGTTTGTACCTCAGGATAGTCGTCTAAATACATTCGCAAAGTTTCCGATTCGCAATCAGCATGTTTTTCATTCGAAAACCTCCGCAGGGTTGTTAAATGCAATAATTATGAAGTCCTCATTCCAAGTTGTACAGTGCCTTCCTTATGTTCTGATATACATAATAATAATAATATAGCCTTTTTATTCCGAATTCGCTACAATTTCATTTTTTGTTGTTGTGGTTGTTTTATTATCAAATTGTCGCGTAATTCGGCGTGCCTCATGGCATAGGCCTCCTCCGTGTATTGGAGGGTTTGGGCTATAGTTCCCACGCGCGCCCAGTGCGGATTGGTAACTTAACACACACCATTGAATTTCTTCGCAGATGTGTGCAAGGTTTCCTCACGATGTTTTCCTTCACCGAAAAGCTCATGGCAAATTTCAAATGTAATTTTTCGCACATAAATTCCGAAAAACTCAGAGGTGCGCGCCCGGGATTCGAACCCACGACGCTCTGCTTGAGAGGCCACAGGTCAAACCACTAGGCTACCACGGCTTTTTTTTCTGATATACATATAACATAATAATAATATGGTAACGAAAGACCACCCCTTCACTGGCAAGCATAAAAATACATAATAGCGCATGACCCACAATATTGCCCTATAACATGACGTCCCGAAAACTGTATCATCCCTATTGACATTGTGCAAAATTGTGTCACGGACGGGTCGAAACCTTCGATGTAACTCAATCGTTGTGGTAGACTCTTGTGGTGGTAAATTAATACCACTATTGAATTACTTCGCTGTTATGTTACCAGCGCACACACTAGTTCTTGCGGGATATGTCATGGACAACGAAGTAACAATAAATAACAGAAAACGGAGAGGTAATATGACGGACGATAATTTATTACGGCGTTGTCACCGGACCTATACACGTACAAAATTTCAAGACAAATTGACAAGTATATCAAATGATAATTAAAGCATACAAGCAAATTCACGAAGCCAAAGTACGATAATCAAAAGCTTGTGAAAACAAGTTAAATGTGTATACAATAAAAGCAAGGTAAAACCAGCAAAATAATACAGTTTCGGCATCATTTGGGACCGGTGATTCGGACGTTAGGTGCAGCAACTCGAATTCCTTAAGGCATGATAAAACCTAATTATGGCACGTTATAACACGGGTTCAAAATGTTCCAATGTTGCAAATTAATGCGGTAGGTGCCTTTATATGACTTTTTGTTGTAAATTAACAGCTCAAATGTAGAAATCGAACGTTTGCAAGGTATTTCAAAATTCGGGTGTTGACCTGAATCAATAATAATAAAGTTTATTTGCTTGATTTTAACGTGTTATGGTCTGCTAATTGCAATAAAACGAAAACGGTAAAAATGTAAGTACCCAAATAAAACTTGTATAATTTTTTGCTGCATACATACTAATCACGTACAAGAAAACCAGTCTCAGGAACAAATGCCGACAGAACTATTTTATTTACATTTGCTTATGCATTTCGTGGCATTAGCATGCATGGTTATAGTCTAGACAGACAGAGAGACCATCTTATTAGTGCATAAATCACTGACAATGCATCTAGCTTCAAGGATATCTAGTATTGTTAGGCTCCAATAAAGCCGTTTAGAAGAGAATTCTGATCATACCGTATGCAACAAGTTGTTTCAATGCCTGTTATGGCTCTCCGACAATAGTAGTTTTCATTCTCAAAAGTCTCAAGATTCTTGGCAATGATTGTCTACTGAAGAAATTTGCACCATTCAAGTGAAGTTAGTCACTGCCTTTTGTAACGATGCTGTTTTCCATTCTACTTTTATCAAACCAACGTTTATACCGCCATTTTTAGCCATTAGACCCGATTTGTTCTAAAACCTGTATCATTATAACTTCGAAAAATCACGGGGAAAGCTCCCTTGGTCAATGTTCGCCAACAGAGAGAAGCAGTTATACTTTAGAGTGAGATGGAACGTGATGCTCATTTGACATATTTAAGTGTCAGTTAGCTAAGATATTGGTAATCGTGCATAATGGCCATTAGAATTCGCGCGCGAGCTTAGAGCCATCGGGGGCTGGGGAAGCGGGGGGTGTACGCCATGCCCGCACGTCGCTTCATACCCCGCATTCGCCCAGTGGCGATGTGCACTTTTTTGGGATGGGTAAAAAATGTTAAACTCGCGTCAGGTCACGTGACCGTCAGGATCGAAAATTCGTAAGACGGAGGGAGAGTTGCTACGGAGTCGTTTAAGCGGCGCAGGGCGCTTGCGCGAGTGCGCGTGTGTGTGGTTTTCACTTCTGCCGGCACTCCCGGAGTGCAACCCGTTGTTTTTTTTTATGCTAAGTTGACTGACGAACCATCGTAAAACATCAACTATGTACTACGTATAATTTAACATGTCAATTGTAAACTAGTAGAGTTTAATGCTACCCTAGCAAGCGTTGCAGCCCGTTTTATCTGCCTCTTAAGCACTATCTTAATGAGATTCTGTGTGCAATTACCTGCTCGCTATCTGAAGTTTATCGAAGTAAGTCCTTAGCTTAAACAGGTTTAAGGCCGTGGTCGCTTTCACCCGCCGCACGCGGCCGACAGCGGCCCGCCGCCCGCGGCGTCTGAATGGTGTGTTCGGGAATGCTCGGGAGTGGTCGTTTTCGCCCGCCGCGTGCGGCGTAACGCACGCGGCGGGCGAAAACGACCACTCCCGAGCATTCCCGAACACACCATTCAGACGCCGCGGGCGGCGGGCCGCTGTCGGCCGCGTGCGGCGGGTGAAAGCGACCACGGCCTAAAGCTTTATAACAGCTTCTCCTAAGGTGGGTTCCGCGTAACTCGTGATCCATAAGTCAATTAAGTTTCTGAAACATATTTATACCAAACTTTTTTTACGAGAGTGTAAATGGAGGGTAAATAGCAGTGGCGTGTTGTCCTAAAATTTCGATTCCCACCGGGTATCTACCAAACTTCACTCCCCGCTTTAAGTTTGGTGGGGATTTTTGCTCCAGATTGCCTCACGGTAACTTTTACGAAACACTACTGGTAAGTGGTTACGGATTATGGTTCCTATCAAGTGCGGAGCTCAGCCTAGTAATGACAACTTTGAAAGGGTTCCAAGAGCTAATATTACGGATCCCACTTATAAAGGCTAAAAGACAATATAAGGTGAAGTATAATTAACTGCAAAAATCTGTCTAGACCTAACACGTTGACCCTCAGTTCAGGTATTTTTAAAGGAAGCACATAATAAGAAACTTTATCACTATATGTCTTAATAGATAGATACCACACATGAAATGATACCCAAAAGGGCATAGGGACCAGTGGCGTGGCGTCCATAGAATTCGATTCCCACCGGCTTGCCTATTTTAAGGCAGTTGGGCACTTTTATTGCGCAGAATTAGGGTAAAAGGCTAGTTAAATGCCCTTCCGATTGCCTTCTGATACACTTGACGCCACGCCACTGATAGGGACGTAACAAAAATTTAAAACTAGGTAAGTTAAATCCAATAATTCGATGAATTAAAATAAAATGAAAATTGTTATTAATACGAAGGAATTATTTTGGTTTGTTCTTCTTTTTACCTTTTATGTATGTGTTAGGTTAGAAGTCGTTTATATCCGTATGTAGGTACCTCTACTATACAGCATAGACTTATACCTAAACCGTTACGTACTCGTATATGACCATGGGTAATAGTTAGTGTGTGCTATCATAAATTAATTAATGAAGATATAGCAGTGTATTGTAATTCACGTCTGTAAACTGCGATCTAAATAAAATTTTGTAAGCGTAAAAACAAGAGGTAATTTCTCACACATGAATGTCAAGTGTCAATCCTTTGTGGGAGTCGACTCGTACTTGACATAACCAGTTTTATTTTCTAGAAACTCAATATATGGCCGAACAAATTATAAAATTTATTAGTTGCCTTTGCGTGACACGCACGAACTTCATTTTACATCATTTATTTAGTACCTAAAGCTAAAGATTGTTTTTGTACAATCAGATGAACACAAAACCGTGGGTTAAATTTGTGACGAAACTACATAAGTAGGTCCTCACATTTCATAGTCGTTTGGTACGAATGATATACCTATCTGCCGGTAACAATATTAGGTTGTATTTGATGCTATGTAATAATGAGTTCTTTTTGTTTTCCTCATGGAAATTAGTATACGGAAGTAGCTAATTGAATTATACACTTGGGCAAGCATAAATCATTGTCAGCATAATTACGTGGAGATTTTCTTTCCTCCTCTCATCCATCTTATTTGCCTATTGATGCGTGAATTGATATTATTTTCCTTAATTTATAAGCGGTTGGGCGTTTGTACTACACCTTAAGGCGTTAATTCACAAATTGTCATATTGTGGAATGTATTTTCATTTTGTCCGATATGTATTATCGTAAATAAGTAAAATTAAATTAATATTTTTAAGACAGTTGTGGCTATAACAACGTTTACTTGTGATTTGATTTGATTTGAATCATTCCTTTCTTCAGATATTTTTTCAACAAAAGTTAATTATAATAAAAAACTCCGCTCTTAATCACAATCATTTTCATCATCTCTTTCTGCTCCCATCCTATCGTTTGTCAGAAAAAAAGAGCAAATGCGATTTCAAGACAATAAGGCCTCTGATTTTTGTCTCCCGCATCGCCATACAGGCTCCTTCCGACCAAAGTTATTCCAAGTGACAAAGGAAAATAAATAAGCTCTCAAACAGACAAAAAATGGACTGAGGTTCGCGGATCGTCGACCTCCAAAGAAATCACTGAAGAAATAATATTCGCCGTGTCAACGCACGCTTTGTGATTTAGAGGACGCAGGGCCTCGCAAATAATTATACATCAATTAAAATAATGTTACACGTTGCACACATTTATAAGTAACTAGCTTTTGCCCGCGGCTTCGCACGCGTGAACCATGAGCATTTCAAAGAAGCTAGCAATCAAGCAAGCGAACACCCAAACCCATGCAAGCAGGCAAGCAAGCATGCAAGCAAGCATGCATGCAAGTAAGCACGCAAGCATGCATGCATGCAAGCAAGCATGCATGAAAGCAAGTATGCAATCAAGCATGCAAAGCAAGGACTCAAGCAAGCATGCAAGCAAGCGTGCAAGCAAGCATGCATGCAAGTCAGCATGCATGCATGCAAGCATGCATGAAAGCAAGTATGCAATCAAGCATGCAAAGCAAGGACTCAAGCAAGCATGCAAGCAAGCCCCCGCATTGCCCCGCTGCCTTAATTTTTCTGAAACTGTAAATATTACAGGATTTTTATAAAACAAACCTAACCTAACCTAAAGGGCTGTCCTAAAATATACCTACCCCAAATAGCTTTTGCCCGCGACTTCGTACGCGCTAAGATGTAAAACGAAAAAATAAGTTTTTTCCCGTTCCCGTGAAAATTTTGGGGAGTGCTTTCGGAGTACACTTAAAGCCTTTAAAGAAACACACGTTATAAATGTTAAGTCTCTTCCGCTGTTTCGTCTGGAAACGTAAAATCCCGGTTTTTCCCGTTCCCGTAAAAATGTTAGGAAATTCTTTGTTAATGCTTCCTTACACTCCCTAAGGAAGCTAAATGCTAAATGCTAAATTTCATCTTTCTATAACCAGTAAAACGAAAAACCCCGTTTTTCCTGTTCTCGTGGGAATTTCTGGAAACCCTTTCTTAGTGCTCCCATACACTCATCAAGGAAGGTTCTTACCAATTTCTACGACCAGTAAAACAAAAAATCCCGTTTTTTCCCTATCCCATGGGAATTTCGAAAAATACTTTCTTAGTGCACCTTTAGGATACTCAAGGTATATGTGTACCAAATTTCAAGTTTCTAGCCATATTATGCCTACCGCAGTATTTCTTTGTAAACAAATATTTTTCCCGTTCCCGTGGGAATTTGGGAAAGTACTCTCTTAATGCTCCTCTGCACTCCAGAAGCAACCTACATGCCGAATTTCAGCTTTCTGCAACCAGTAAAACGAAAAGTCCCGTTTTTCCGGTTCCCGTGGGAATTTCGGGAAATCCTTTTTTTATTGTTTACACTCCCCAAGGGAACTTGAAGGCCAAATTTCAGTTTTATACGACCAGTAAAACGAAAAATCGATCCCGTAGAACTGAAAATATAAATCCCGTTTTTTTCCTTATCCCGTGGAAATTTCCAAAAATCATTAAGACATTATTTTACTATTATAATCACCTACTTCTATGCCAAATTTGAACAGAGTAGTAATTATAGTTCATAGGATTTCGTTTAACTGAATATATAAATCCCGTTTTTTTCCTTATCCCGTGGGAATTTCCAAAAATCCTGAAATTAGTTTCTTCGTTTTGTAATCACCTACTTTTGTATCAAATTTGAAGAGTCTAGTTTTTATAGTTACTGAGATAGCGTCACTCGGAGTCGAATATATAATTCCCGTTTTTGCCTTATCCCGTGGGAATTTCCAAAAATCCTTCCTTAGTGGATGCCTACATTGTATAAGGTATCTATGTGCAAAATTTCAAGTCTCTAAGTCCAGTGGTTTGGGCTGTGCGTTGATATATAGTTAAGTCAGTCAGTCAGTCAGTCAGGACTTTGAATTTTATACGTATAGATTTCGGAGGATTTTAATACGAATTAGGGCCAGCCTCAGAGAAATTAAACAGGAAAGCGATACGTCATTAATGCTCTTTCCATCGAACGTGCGAAAAAAGGACGGGTAAGTATGATGTGGACATGGGATGTGAAAATGGGGTTAAATCTGAAATAAATGACAAGCTATTTTCTTTCTATTAGTGCATAAGGCATTTAATCTAAAACAGCTTAGTAGACAAATCGGAATTATTCTTTTTACTAGGACCCCTAGTTATACTAACTACGATACATTAGATCGGCGTTGAAATAAGTATGAGGAGACCGAAAAATTTGACAGCTGTCGACGCATGTCAAAGAAAACAAACATTAATCTTTTCAATTAGTGTCTCTGGGTTCCCTCGGGCTAACAGCATCTAAGAAATATAGCCACCTCTTTCTCACACTCACATACGCGTAGTATATCTCTTTCTCTTGCGTTGTCGTCGATGGTATAGATAGATATAGTTATATTTAGATAACAATACGGCACTCAAAGTTCAACCTTCCAGCAAAATTGGGGATCTTACAATAATGGCGAGATTAGGAACAATGTACAAGCATTTAAAGTAATTCCACACTTCATTAACTCATTAGCTCATTGCTGTTCTTAATAGTCAAACGATTAATAATTCTCTGCACAATAGTCCGAGGCATGCCAACGAATGGATTATTCAAATGACAGACAGTGTATTTATTAAAATAGACGCAAGGCGTTATGCTCCAAGGATGTGTTATATAAATAAAGATTATATAATATATTATGGTTATTTAAATATGTTACTGACTTGACACTTGAAAATGTTGAACATGTTGCTAAGAAGACATAACAATGGAGGTCTTGTCAGGTTCAATTCAAATACGAAATGTGCGACAAGTCCGTAATAAAAAAAAACACAAACGCGTATTTTTTTTTAACAATTCAGCATGAAACTTCCATTATAATTAAACATGCAAATTTTGACGTATTTTTCTAATTCTATAATAAAATAAAGCAAAATACCTATCCGTAAATATATTAGTTACATCACCGCGCCCTTTCTTTTTTTTAGTTGTCAGACAGAGACAGAATATCCCTGTCAGATCTCGCACACGTCATTCATTCCTGGTTACATTTCGGCAATGTTGTCCATTCACACAAAAATAACGACACTAGGCAGCAGCAACATTCATTCACTAAGTTTGGCTTCAAGAATGTTGTAGTTACAAAAATATTATTCTCACTTTAAATACAATTTTTTTAACAGCCTCACTATAAAATAACTGGCCTTCGAGTAAATCAGATTCGTCTTATTCTTGGTTCGAGATTCGAAAGTCAAAGATTCAGGTGACAATGACAAATGGCGCTGGTTGCTAATAAACTTAACCCCAAAATATTGAACTTTGCACTCTTTAACCACGAAAAAATTAGTCCAAATCAACAATATTTAAAGAAGCCACACAAAACTTGTCCATTTCACAATCTTAACAGCACCAAGACCATTTTCGACACCACTCAAACACAAAACACGAGTAAGTACCTACTCTTATACCTAGTTTATTCTAAACCGACTGCATTTGAAGGATCGCCGTGACCGTTACAAATATGGCAGCGAACAGCTGTGCGCACACCTGCCTGCGCAAAGGAACCAGTCTAAGTTTTTATGCAACAGGGATCCATTGTAAACAAAATACGAGTTCAAGTGACGCTATGCGTAATTCTTTATGAAGTCTAACTATAGTTGATAGCTTTTTAAAGACTGCTTCCATGCTTAATTTTTCTAGAATGCCATTAGCCACAATGTCGTAATCTACATTATGAATGTCTGATCTCTCAACCCGCAAACCTAATGTTTCAAATTAACATTGTTAATTGATTGTACTAACTTAAAGCCTTTTTTTTCAATTTTAATTACAATCCCAAGATTGTATGTGCCTAAATTCCTCCAGTACGTTTCAAATGCCTTAAACTCCGAAATTCGATTTTCGAAGTTCGTATCACAACGTTCCTCTAAATGTTATGCCTGTTGACATTAATAACCATTAGTTTGAGCAGAGCGACAGTATAATACGAATTTCAGAGTAGCCCCCCACGTTTCTCCAAAGTCCCCAACATACGCGACCGTCTGCTGTTTATTGCTGTTTGACATTGCAGAGATCCACATGCCGGCACATCTGAGGTTAAGCCCTTGATTATGCATTGGTCTAATGAAGTCTATTAAATAACAAACACCCCTAAAGTGGGGAGCGCAAGGTCGCACCCCGCGTGCCACGCATTCTCCACAGACTCGACCTTGGCCGTCCATTCATAATCTACATTCCACATACGGAATCCCGCATAATCCCGCTTTTGAGAGCTAGGGGTGACATGCTTTTAATAATGAAACGATTTCCCCGAAGGCTTTGTATACAAATGAGCGTTTTTCTGCGCCTCGAGTGGACTTAGCGGTATCGCGAGATTTCCATATACTTAACACAACGAATAAAGAGGGCCTTTTCTTCGTGGCTCGTTCACCAGTCTCTGTAAAGTTCCTGATACTATAAGTATTTGATATCTGTGATGCCGTCACCGTTTGTTCCTTCAAAAAAAAGAGACGATAATCATAGATATCTTACACTTAAGGTATCAGGAACTCCAGAAAGAGTGATGAAAGAGGTCATTTTCCTTGGTGTGGGACAGTTTGATCTAAATGAATGTTTTTTCGCATTCCTCAACCAAGTTAAGTGTACATAGTCTGCATTAGTCCTGAACAAAGAGAATATAGTTAATAACTACGCACGTTTTAGTTCTGGCTATGAAATTACGCACTCAGATTAGAAGACAAATTGCGGTAATCATTACGATAGAATCCAGGTGTACCGTCATTGCTGATACCATCAAATCAAATGAATCAAGTGGTTATGATTCAGATTTTAACAAAACTGGGGCACAAGCGCACGCAAACGCATTACATCAGAGGTATCATCATCGTCTATAATAATAAACTAACGTTGCTAACTTTACGTTACAAAATATACTTCAACATAGAGTACACTTTGTTAGTTTGTTCCAATTGTAGTGTGTGCAATTTGTTAAAGGTTGGTCGGACACCGCCCATTTTACATTAAAAACCAAGTTGAAGTGTATCACGCAATTCACGCAACACGTATTTTGTAGAAGCTTCCAGAAAAGTCACAATTAGTCATCAAAAATTATAATAAACGCTCATCAATCATCATAGTATAAAGATATGTGGATTTTCATTGTCCCTTTTGTAAACTCCACACCCCTCCACAGACACAGTCAGACATAATAGGTACTCAATTCTATTCTTATTATAAGTTACTTTTACCCACCGCTTCGCTGTCGTGGAAACAAAAGTAGCCTGATTCTCTATCCAGTGTGAATATTTGTCAGTCGGTTACTATTTTATGTATACAGAAGATACAGAAAATACAGAAAGGTGCGTCTGGCTGTCTACACAGAGTTGCTTGTTCCAATATTAATGTACGGTAGCGAAACTTGGGTATGGCAAAAGAAGCATGAAAGTAAAATAAATGCAGCAGAAATGAGAGCGTTAAGTAGGATGGAAGGTGTATCACTGAAGGATAGAATAAGGAATAGTGTGATAAGGGAACGTGCGGGTGTGAAAGAGGATATAGTTAGTGACTAGGATAGAAAAAAGTATGCTAAGTTTATTTGGTCACGTAGAGCGGGTGGATGAAAGTAGACTAACTAAACAGATCTATATGGGGAGTGTGAATGGTTGCGTTGGGTGGGGAAGGCCTAGACCAAATAGGAGACGTTTTGGAAAAAGGTCAAGTCAGGAGTACCTAAATCCGACAAGCATGTATGAAGAGATTGATGAATGTGGATAAAGCGAAGAAAGAAGTATGTCAGGATCGTAGCAAGTGGAACATTGTAGTCTCTGCCTACCCCTGTGGGAAAGAGGCGTGACGGTATGTATGAAGATACATAATAGCTACAGGCTAATATTGTTTATGAATAGGCCAGTAGGAATCCGGTAAGCGAGAAAAATGTAAGTTGACAGGTTATGAACAACTTATACGATAGAGTCAGGTGTCATGTCTATTAACAAATCCATGCGTTTATAGAGCAACTAATTATTTCTTTCAGCACACGAACTAGAGTCAGAACATTTCATCTTAATCCTCTAGGTTGGCAACGCATCTGCAATCCCTCCGGGGTTGCGGGTGTCTATGGGCAGTGGTGATCACTTACCATCAGGTGACCCACTTGCTCGTTTGCCTTCCTATTCACATAAAAAAAAAAAAAAAAAAAAAAAAAAATTGTGTTTCGGTTGGCGACGTCGAACAATAAACTTGTTACGTTATGTGACAAGAACATATTTCAATAAACGTGATCTCGATCCTAACCCTTTCACGAACGCATATTGGAATTCGTTCCTTCATTACATGATCGGAATTCAGAATTTGTTGGTCTATTTCGGACGGTTGCTAGTGAATTGCGGATATAGTAGAAATTGCAAAAAGTTTGCATAGTTGGTTGAAAAATGGAAATAGAGCTTCTCTAAATCAAACAACATTGTTGAGGTCGGATTAGGATTGTTGGGGATTGTTGAAGTAGTCGGGGGTGAATACCGGGGAATAAAAAACGGAATATATGTTAGAGCTGCTTTCTAATTCAAGCTGGGCCCCGAAGTTAAATTTTAGCTGAACGCTGTCGTTACTCTTTATCAAGTACTTAAGAGATATTGAGACAAACCTATTTTAAATTACTTCTCGAAACCACACAAAGTGATACACAAAGATATCCAATTAGTTGCCATTAAACCATACTCTGTATGCAAATAGGCCGAAGTTTGTCGCGCATGTCTGTGGTTCCCTGAGACGTTGGAAGTGGAGTTTTCTTCTTAACAAAATGTATAACGTTAAGTTTATTTTCAGCCTTTTTCTTGTATATTTTTAATTGAACTTGCCAGTAAGTATATTGGTTTCACACTATAATACTTGTAACTTTGAAACGGAAAACCGCTACGACTGGAGAAGGGGTGAATCGAGGAGGACGTGTGTGCGCGAACACGCACCCAAATATATCCTGCGCAATTGACCGCTTCCGAAATCATCACTTGTAACTTTTGTTTTACTTAATAAATAGTTAAGTAACGGGTATATTAAAAGTAGTATTTGCGTATTTCAATCGGTTTTCGCAATACTAGCCGTAATCATTATCGGCGACGCTTCAAGGGCCGAGGGGCAGCAAACACTTAGCCACCGCTCCCGAATGGATTGGTGGAGCCGAACGTAACATTGATGGAACATTTCGGTGGTTCCGCGTCGAGTGGGACGGAAATTCTTGGATGTAGATTCAACGAGAATTGATATTCCACAAGTATTTGCGTTTGAGTCCTTCGGTTATTTAATACTGATGTAATTTCAAACCCTGTAATTTGAAAAGGGGATTTCCTTCAACGGACTTTATGGGAGAGAAGCGGTCAGACATTGTTTTGACACTTGGAATGCAGACTTAACGGTTGGTCGGAGATAAAGTAAGATGTTTCATGTTGTAATTATGCGTGTTCCACGAGCATTGATTACCCGATTCATTTAGTAACGGACCATCTTACTAGCTAACTTCGCGGGCTTATCTACCACAAAGCACCTTCACGTGCAACATAATCGAATTGTTAAGGGATACTTTCCATTTATATCCTTTATTCTATATCATTGAGCTGTGAAGTCATAGAACTACATATTGAGGTGTTGCTAAGAAAAAAGGCGTCTCCCACAACTGGAATTTTACACAGTGTCTGAAATACTACAGCAGGCGATAGACTCACTTTAACTGAGCACCCTTGTCAATGTTTTCCGGATTTTTTACTGTGGTTGAAAAATGACTCCACGCAATGGTCGATGTTCAAGTGTACAACTTCATAGGGGCGAGTCAATTTAGAAACCTTTACGGGGATGTTCAATCAATGTAACCCGACCACCTGATGATATTCCAGAATACTTATTAGACATTTTGTAGAATTACCTGGATACATACAGCAAACATAGATATGTTAAAGCAGGATCTAGCCGTCTCTGTCTTAAGATCCGGGTGAACCTGATTAAAATCTCGAGTAAATTTATTCATTGTAAACAGATGTTCCCTTGAAACGGAGAACAAACGCGGAAGGATAACTCAGAGTGAAATATAAACATTTTTGCGGCTTATTTGCAGAGTTGTGTAAATTATCCTCACGAAAAGCTTGAACGGGGCGGGAATGATTAAGTAGGTTTGCGAAGCACAAGCTGCTACCCCGGAATCGTCTATAAACGAGTTGTACACTAAGGTCTTATGTAATTTATTAGTTCGTTTCTCTGTACAGGTGCAAATGGAACCTCCGGCCATATTTATTTTACTATGCGGGGGGCTTGCAATGCGGGGAGAAATGGACGGTGAATTCGAATGAGAGTGCTCGCGCTTTAGTATAGACCACAATGCTCCTAGTACTCGCGATGTCTCTCCTCTCCTTGTCTCTCATAACCAGAGAGAAAGAGCAAGAGCATGTAAAGTAATGTGGCCACAGTAAGTATCTGCCTCCTTTCCTCGTCACTTCATGGGATGGGAATGGTATGGACCATTCCTCGAGTGTGTGGCTATAGTATTAGACAAGTATGGCCTCTGGTAAGAGTTCTATTACTTCCCTTAAGCCAGATGCTCATCTGCGAGCTGTAACCGTAACTGTTGCATATTACACTAACCAAAGAAAGGCAGCTGCAGACTCGTGCGTGAGCCACGTCCACTCTAGGCTTTTTGGTTACCCGGCTTTAAGCAACATTAGGCAATAGCAGATGTTATTGATTAACCAACATATCTCTTTCATTTTAAATCTATACATATAAAATTCAAAGTCCTGACTGACTGACTGACTGACTGACTGACTTAACTATATATCAACGCACAGCCCAAACCACTGGACTTAGAGACTTGAAATTTTGCACATAGATACCTTATACAATGTAGGCATCCACTAAGGAAGGATTTTTGTAAATTCCCACGGGATAAGGAAAAAACGGGAATCATATATTCGACTCCGAGTGACGCTATCTCAGTAACTATAATAACTAGACTTCAAATTTGATACAAAAGTAGGTGATTACAAAACGAAGAAACTAATTTCAGGATTTTTGGAAATTCTTACGGGATAAGGAAAAAAACGGGATTTATATATTCAATTTAACGAAATCCTGTGAACTATAATTACTAGACTCTTCAAATTTGGCATAGAAGTAGGTGATTACAATAGTAAAATAATGTTTTAATGATTTTTGTAAATTCCCACGGGATAAGGAAAAAAACGGGATTTATATATTCAGTTCTACGGGATCGATTTTTCGTTTTACTGGTCGTATAAAACTGAAATTTGCTAAGAGCCTTCCTTGATGAGTGTATGGGAGCACTAAGAAAGGATTTCCAAAAATTCCCACGGGAACGGGAAAAACAGGACTTTTCATTTTACTGGTTGCAGAAAGCTGATATTCGGCATGTAGGTTGCTTCGGGAGTGTAGAGGAGCATTAAGAGAGTACTCCCAAAATTCCCACGGGAACGGGAAAAATATTTGCTTACAAAGAAATACTGTGGTAGGCATAATATGGCTAAAAACTTGAAATTTGGCACACATATACCTTGAGTATCCTAGAGGTGCACTAAGAAGGTACCTATTCTTCGAAATTCCCACGGGATAGGGAAAAAACGGGATTTTTTATTTTATTGGTCATAGAAAGCTGAAATTTGGTAAGAGCCTTCCTTGATGAGTGTATGGGAGCACTAAGAAAGGATTTCCAGAAATTCCCACGAGAACAGGAAAAACGGGATTTTTCGTTTTACTGGTCGTAAAAAAATGAAATTTAGCATTTAGCTTCCTTAGGGAGTGTAAGGGAGCATTAACAAAGGATTTCCTAAAATTTTTACGGGAACGGGAAAAACCGGGATTTTACGTTTTACCTACTTGACACAAAAAGTTAAAATTTGTCACGTAGGTTTATTCGGAAGTGTAATAATAATAATATAAAAAATAAAATATTATTCGGGAGTGTAGGGGAACACTAAAACGGGAAAAAACGGGATTTTACGTTTCCAGACGAAACAGCGGAAGGAAGAGACTTAACATTTATAACGTGTGTTTCTTTAAAGGCTTTAAGTGTACTCCGAAAGCACTCCCCAAAATTTTAACGGGAACGGGAAAAAACTTATTTTTTCGTTTTACATCTTAGTGCGTACGAAGTCGCGGGCAAAAGCTATTTGGGGTTGGTATATTTTAGGACAGCCCTTTAGGTTAGGTTAGGTTTGTTTTATAAAAATCCTGCAATATTTACAGTTTCAGAAAAATTAAGGCAGCGGGGCAATGCGGGGGCTTGCTTGCATGCTTGCTTGAGTCCTTGCTTTGCATGCATGCTTACTTGCACGCTTGCTTACATGCATGCTTGCTTGCACGCTTGCTTGCATGCTTGCTTGCCTGCTTACATGCCTGCTTGCATGCCTGCTTGCATATTTACATGCTTACAGGTTTGGGTGTTCGCTTGCTTGATTGCTAGCTTCTTTGAAATGCTCATGGTTCACGCGTGCGAAGCCGCGGGCAAAAGCTAGTCTAATAGAAAAGACTTCATGTACTAGGTTACAATATCAAATTTTAGACCGATTCTTGAGTCGGACACTGCTGAAGTGAAACACATAAGTTACCTAGACGTAGTCCAACAATTCGTACCATGCTGAGGAATATACTCCGCCAATTCTCTTCATGACTATTACTTGACCACCAAATGATGGACCAAATGCTGATGTTTCCGTAACTTAGGTTGGTATGGTAGGTTACGTAATGAAATAGTATCGAATATTTCCAGTTACGTTACACTATACAGTTCTAGGTATTTGTTTGTGGCGCCCATATCTGTTTATACTTAAGTATTACGTTTGAATCTGCTTTCTTCTTCCCGCTGATAGTTGCATTGCCTATACAGCTGCACGTCTCTAGCACGAGAGTCCGTCTCGCTCGCGACGTGACTCTCGCGCGCTCTCGTACTAGCCGGGCTGGTAAATTTGTCATATTTGTAGCTGAAATGGAAATAGTCGCTTCTGGAGTAACCTCTTCTTTGTCTATGCACGAATATTTTCATAACTTCGGAGAACGGCCTTGCTACGATCGGAAAGGACAGCCTTTATGCTGTAAAAGATTTAAGACTGTTTTAGAAGAGCCTTGACACAACGAGGTCGCGTCCTTCGTGCGGTGCGTGCCAATCGATTCCACCTCCACCTTCAATCTGGCTAGGAAAGCTAACACCCTGTGGCCTAAGGAAATCAATGTTATTTCCATTAAGCTTCAACCTTCATGGTTAAAGCTAACGATAAAAGTGTGGAAAGCGGTCTCCTTTTAGACTTCCTCACTTGTTGCACTTGGATTGGAAGTTGGTCATATGCATCAATGAATTTTAGCAAATTTAAACGCGATAATTTAAAAACATTTAAAATTTGAAGGAGTATTGTTTCAAATATTTTATTGAATCAGGCGTTACTTT
The DNA here is from genome assembly GCA_949127965.1 of Pandemis corylana. Taxonomy (NCBI): domain Eukaryota; kingdom Metazoa; phylum Arthropoda; class Insecta; order Lepidoptera; family Tortricidae; genus Pandemis; species Pandemis corylana. The sequence continues at coordinate 4,071,236 of OX421866.1, read as the reverse complement.
GCGTAGGCTTGGTTATCTTGCACGTAAGTATAGCGAAGTAACAAGGTAAATATTTTTTGCTCATTGAATATTGTTTCATCCTTCCAAGGTATCTTTCGGGATATTCTCAGTTCTAAAGTTATCTCACTTAACAAATAATCGGATGATTTATTTTATTACATTTCAGGAAGAGAAGTGTTTGGGTACACGTGTAAAAAAAGCATTTATTTTAGTAATTTTATCTTATAAAGGAAATTTTGAAACTTGGAACATTAAATCAGGACTGCGGTAAGAACGAAGGCACAGCTTGTGCATAAATTCGTGTTGCGTGAACTTTAATAAGTTAACGTTGGTTAGGTTGGCAACCTTGACTCCTAGTGCTGCCTTGATAAAGAATTTACATAATGTCCTTGCAGTTTAATAATCTCGCGTTACCCTGAGGTATGAAGTACTTTTGTTTTAACCGCCGGAATTTACGAGACAATGACTGACGAGGGATGTTTCATGTTGGTATAATTATTTATTAAAAGCTTACGTTCCTAACTTCGATTAGGGTGTCTAACATATTTATGCTGGAGACGCATCAACATAAATATTTGAGATCAGGTATAGATTATTAAATTCAATTTTTGTATAGGTATCAAATCAGATTCTCAACAAGACAAAAATACTTCTTCGCCTGAACTTTTGCGACAGGCTGACGCCTTAAAGCCAGAGTTATGTAACTTTTTCTTGGTCAACGATTTTTAAAGATGGCAGCCCTTATGTTTACCCCCCCCTTGACAAAGAACAGACATCAAAGCACATGTGGCTTATGAAAAGAAGAACGCCCCATTAACGTTAATTAAATTTACTGATTGACCGTGAAGGAATTATGATGGGGTTTTTAATAGGGTCAGTTCTCCGTAAATATTTTAACATAGGTTAGCCGTATGTGATGTGATGTTGTTAATGGGGGCTATCGCGTGTGAATTTGCCATTAGAGGCGCTAGTGTCGCGTGAGGTCCAATAACATCCACTTTTCACTGGTTTTGGCGGGCTTCGTGACATAAATTATAATTTCTTTCATTTACCTGTTGAAAAGTGATCTCCTTCGTGAAATTATCGCAAATATGGATTATTTGGCGATGACTGTGAACGCTTTGATAGCGGATTATTTTTTTCCGAACAAAACGGAACTGCACAACATTGCGGCATAGCTACTCGGTATGATGATAGTTATTTATGATTAATAAACTTAATGAGATTCAAGATTTAAAACTTTGTTTTGGGGGCGATCTTATAAAGTCGCCTTTGACAGCTATACCTCTGGACCTTAGTCAACAGTGGCGCCAACTGGTGAGCAAAGAAACGATAGTCCCCATTGAATAAATACTTTAAACTTAACGTTGACAGTTTTTGTTTGTGGTGTCGTGAAAGAGTTGCAGATAAGTACCTACGACTACGTACAGTACAAGGCAAAGCTCAACACACAACACTATTTTAGGTAAGGTAGGGACCATGCTTATACTATTATTTTTTAATTAGGTACTAAAGTTTTTTTTTAAAGGTAAAAGTAACTGCATCTATTCTGGCAATTCGTTGCGATGTTGATCTTGTCAGTACGCCCTGGATTAAAAAAAATAATAGGAGTAAACTTTCCTCTAACTAACGTCATTATCGTTACAAACGCAAATCGTCATCAAATTGACGTATTCGGGAAAGGACAAGGACCCGGCAAGTTTGAAATTAAAAGTACATGTCTAATACAGCTATCGACCGTGTAGAACCATTTTAAAATTCAATTGAAACCATTTAGCCTGGTCGAAGTTTTACTTAATTAGGTAGGTGCAGCAGATGTTACACGAGCTTCCGTCGTTAAATAATACCAATGGATACGCAAGGGGGATCAAAACAAAATAGGTACATCGGTTGTTTTACCTACCTACCAGGAAAAATACAAACTGCAACTAAATTAAAGGGTATGTAATTCATTAGTATCCCGATGGCCAGTACGGTCCAGTCAACCGGTACAATCTAAAGTATCAAGAATACCTAAGCACCAGTCTAACTTGTTTGTCATTACATATTGTAAATAATATGACCTAACGAGGAAACTTCGCGTCCCCATTAGTCATCAAAACCGCGTTAAAAATTTGTAGCTAATGAGACCTTAATTTACTACCAAGCATTAACAAATAGACGGCAATTTTGATATGTAAATAATAATAACTATAGAACAATGACACTGGTTGACCTAGCCTCAAACTAAGCATTTCTGTAATTTAAGTTTTCAGTGGTTTGTAATCTTAAAATTAAAATCCAGAGCTGTATACCCTGTATACCTATTCCACAATTCATTCAGCAACCTTCGTGCGCGCCCAAAACCTGCTTAAATGTTTTTTTTAATTATTTAAGTATTTAAAAAAAATATTTTTGCTTTTTTTCTACTTACAGCTAGAGACATGGCACTCATTCAGGACACACTGGTAGATGATCCAGGATTCCAGCTCAATCATTGTTGAAGCCGTCATTTTCGACACAAAAATCCAATATTATCAATATTTAAACACCAGTCAATGAACGAAAAACTAATGTCTTGCACAATTTCACGTCTTTTATTCACTAAAACAGTTTTCATATAAATTGAACGTTTAAGCTGTTGATTTTCAGTCAGTGTTATTATCGTATATAATAGTAAATAGTACGCGAAATGCGAAACATGAGTAACACAATGTTTTGGAGTCGCCCACGTCCGATACCGAGTCGAGTGGTTTGCCTGTGCTTTCGAACGGTTGGGTTGGTTGGTTGGTGGGGAGGTCGTACTACAATCATCTGTGGCATTGACAGTCAGGGAAATCTATCTAAAGTTGCCACAGAAAAATCAACATTCCCATGCACAAATTAATAATCTGTGTCCGTATGACCGAAAATACCGTCAATCAGTAAAGTTGAATGACAATGACAGTGGCCCTGGTCTTGGCATGGGTGGGAAGTGGTGTTGATTTACCATCAGGTGATCCATTAGCTCGTTTGGCTTCCTTGCCGTTGTAGAAACCAGGTGGAATTGATAAAACCAAAAACTCTAACTGAAATCACATAAAAAACAACATTATTTTTTTTATCTTACATCTTAAATTTATATTATACAACAACATTGCATGACAGTAGCCAATAAAATACGCTACCACTCTTAACAAATCATGTTAACTAAACAAATGTATGCATTTGTATATTATGATAATATTATGATATTATTTATTTTATTATTGAAGGCACAAAAGGACTTCTATTCGAATAGCATGACTTCCGTAATAATGGGTAACTCAGTAACTGCTAGCAACATTTTTACCATAGACAAGTAATAGTGTTGTCGGAGAGAATTAATGCACAGGATAATTTTATCGACAAAAGTGACAGCTTAGGATCAGGTTATGATTATAATGTTTTTATTGTCTCGTTAATTTGTAATTCATAATATTATCATAAAGAAGCGTTGTGTTAAGATTGTGTAAAAAATAGATTAAGGATTTTTACAAGAAAATCTTATTTATAGTAGGTTTTCTCTGAAAAAAAATACAAATCTTTTGAATTTCATGTAATGAGTTCCAGACTAAATAATAAGGTATGATTTTCGTAGTGTCTGATATACAAATAGATATATCCATATGGTACAGAATCTGACACGCTACTGTTCTTTGTCATTCAATTGATAACAAGCGAACGTAAAAGTACACCTAGGTAAAAATAATAGAAATTTCATTCAAAATTACGTTGCTCATAATTTTGACGTTTGTTACCGATAACTTTCATTCCGAACATCACTACTATACTCATCTCTTTCTCGCATTACCTTCAATTCAGTCATCTGTCTGTTTAGTCTATGGTTTTTTCACAAGTGCTTCGCAGAGTAGAAAGTGGTCTATTTGTAAATATTGTAAAATTGTAAATATTCCGTGTTTCATGTTTCCAAAATATTGATTTGCAAATTTTAATATTCGTGAGTGTTTAATGGATGTGAAGGAGGAGGAGGATCGTTAATTGTTTATCGACGTAAGTATTTATTACGCGTATTCAGTAACACCTGTAGTTTCTTTTCGTTGCAGCGCGTAGGCTACCCAAGTATTCGTACAATTGCATTTAATATTACGAAATAAAATCAAGTGTTTTGTAATACGTATTGTTACTTCGAATTGCGTTCTGGAACGTTTCCGCTGATCTACTTGGGCGAAATCCTCGTAACCTTGAGCCCACGAAGTCTAGGAGTGTCATCGTCTAAAATCGGTAATACGGACTACATTCTTGTTCGAAATACGAATGGCTTAATTAGGACGTTATCGTAGGTTTCAAAAGTTAATTTAAAAAATATTGTCTGTTTTCTGAACTGCGTTCCTTTATTGTTGAATTGTACACAGAAGTGGATTTTTCTGTTTATTTTGTATGTTTATACTTAAATTGGTTTGAGACAATGAAATGCAACACATATTATATCTATAGTGGAGACTGGCATTTGGCAATCAAATATGGAATTGATTTTAGTAGCGAATATACTTAATGCAAATGTATAGTCTTCATATTATACTTTGTTTCCACACTTACAATCAAAATAAATTTCATCAACCAAATGCAAGAAAAACATTTGTTCCAATTATTTTATTGATAGCCATCAGCATACCAAATTTTATTTTGTTCCGAACTCTTTTGTTTTGCTTTACTTTTAATAGGATGACGGGATCAATAACCTTTGTTTCGCTTTGTTAAAGCGAGGTAAATGAAACAAATCATGTATTGGCACATTTTTCTATTGTTTAAACCTAATTTAAAATTCAATACTTGACACTACAAATATACATTTTAAGACTTTGTTACATGTCTGTGAGTCTTTCAGAAGGCCATAATAGCTAAGGATAATGTGTTGCTAAAACACATGTTAAGGTATGTATGTCCACACTCCATCCATCCTATATTAAATTGTCTCCCACACCACAGATAAACTACATTCTATCAGTCTCATGTGCTGCAATGTAATTCAATATGCAATATACATGTAAACCATACTCTGTGGTTTTATACCTACTCAACTAACATCCCAGTTGCTACTACATACATTGAAATTATTCTATGTAAAATAGACACACATTTAAACAAACATAAAAAATATACAGTGATGGATTTTCTCTGATTAGCAGACTAAGTTACAACTCAACATATGTGTGTAGAATAGTTACTTTAGCAGCAGTGGTATTTCTTGTAATGCTGTACCCATGGAACTAATAGAGGCGTAGAAGTAATCTATTGAATCAGGCATTACTATGCAAAGGTCCATTTGAAAAAACATTTACCTTGCTACTCCGCTACCAAGCAACACAACAGCAGCAGCATATGTAGCGGAGTAGCAAGGGAAATTTGGCATTAACAGGAGGACCAAAAATGTGGTTGTTTCTTTTGTCTGCTAAAAAAAATAGCAGTCTTCTCTCGCTACCCTAAATTGACATAAAATCCTCTTTAGTTTCTGTAATACTGCTAGGGAAAATAATTTTTTTTCGCAAGCTCAAAGGCATTGCATGTTATTATGCCAGCTTCCTTGCAACACTCCTGCTTTGACAAACCTATGAGGAAAGATGAAGTTGAAATCTTATCCTTAGTTTCATTGTATTACTTATAAAATTAACCCATGACTCAAATATTCCAACACTAACTAGAGCATAGGAAACAACAATTTTAACCTTATCAATTTGTCATAACAACAAATTACTACATTCTTGGCAAATAGAGTGGTAATGATAACTGTTATCAGTTAGTGATATAGTTAGTGATGTGTCACTAATCAGTCAGTGAGCGAGTGTCAGGGATATGTGACAAAAACGATATTGGTTTGACCTTCATTTTAACTATTAGGTTAACTTGCATTAGGCTACCCATTGCAATAGTAACTATCATTCATCTGAAGTTCAAACAAAAATATCTACTTGAAAAAAAATTACTCAGCATCTGAGGTTAGTCTAAAATACTAAATTAAAAAAAACTGTGAGTAGGTTGCAACAAGCTCTTTCAAGTCTTCTTTTGATTCTACTAAGGCTTTCAAAAGGATCATCACTTGATTGTAAAGAAAAAAAATAATTTTCTCAAAAGAAACATTACTATTTACTAACAACACTGAAACAAATGAAACACAATTCGTAAATTAATAAAAATAAAGAAAAAATCATTGTTCAATTGGATTGGATACAGAGACATACAATACAGTCTACTGGATTGGATACTTTATCTAATTACATGATCATGACCTTAGTCAAGATCATACTGATGGACTAATTAATTTACAGAATTTACGTCAGGGTCATGAATACTGACTACTGAGGGCCCCTAATTGAAATAAATTACGCGTAATTATAAATAGCTCATTAAAATTATAACAATACTAACTAATTTACATGAGTAATTAGACTAGAATCTTAATCACTTATCACATTATGTAATGAAATAAATAATATCTTATCAATGAATGCGAAAATATGCGAGTTTGTGAGTATGTCTATCTGTTTGCTTGTCACACTAAAGTTACAGTGTAGATTTAGGTAATCTTCATGTATTGTTACAAACTTACATACAAAAATACAAATATTTAATTGTATAATTTGTACCTAGCTTACAAGAGAATGCCGAAAATTAAAACCCTGATTGAAATTGTTTTTTTTTAATACACACATACATACATCACGTCTTTAACCCTTACGGGGTAGATAGAGCCTAAGGTAAAAAAACCTTAAGGGCACGTTTAGCATGATTAAGGGCGTATAGGTGGAAACGGAAGCAAAATAGTGATGGGTTGCTAACCGCATCACCTATAACATGATTCCTAAGACTTTCGCCCATTCCCTCGATGGGCTTTTGAGAAGCGTTTTTTTAAATATACTGTTTAAATATATCTTAATGCCCATGAATACCTACCCTGTCGCAACACAGACAAATATTAGAATCGTAGACATTGCAGGGTTCAATGAAACAATAACGGCACACGACTTTCTCTGCAGACATGTCGGGAATAGTGATTTGTTTCATTTCTTACCAAGTTGCGGATGCATTAGAATCCATAGAAACAATGCACTCTTTAGGCAATCGTGTAAAAACAGCAGACAATACCTATGGCCTAGTCTACCATAAAGACAACACGCTAACTCGTCTAGTAACAATTGATCTACACAAGTAGTCCTGTGAAGTGAGTTCGGTTAAAACTACGCCTTAGCGTGTGCAACGAAACTGCCAAGCTAACTGGTTAAGGTTGGGTAAATTTAAACCATTTTAAACCGACAATACACAATGACTCTTTATTGGACACCTTATAATTAGAAACGCAGAAAACAGGTAGGTACATATGTAGAGAACACCAACCTTAATTTGCAGTTCGCAAAACTCGGTCTTCACTTTGTATTTGGTCTGTTTTGAAGTTTAGTTTATTTTTCCACCTATACGCTCACAATTATGCTAAACTTGGCCTCTAGGTCTTTTTACCTTAGGCTCTGTCTACCCCGTAAGGGATAAAGACGTGATTTATGTATGTATGTTTAAGGTTACATAAAATCTTATTAAAATACTGCATTTTCAGATACTTCAATTCAAATCGTTGTAGTCACGTTCGAATGTATTTTCTAATCCTACTAATATTATAAATGAGAAAGTTTGTGAGTATACGTATGTTTGGATGTTTGTTACTCTTTCACACCAGAACGGCTGGACAGATCTGGATGAAATTCGGAACATAGATAGATTATAGTCTGGAATAACACATAGGCTACTTTTTATCCCGGAAAATTGTGAGATTCCTGCGGGATAGCGATAAACGAATTCTATGCAGACGAAGTTGCGGGCAACAGCTAGTTGTATATGATTTGTTTTGAATTGTAGCTTTATCTCATCAGTAGCTATGGTGTCTCATTCTGATAAATTAAATTCGGAGATATAAATTCCTAAGTAAATAGTCTTGAGAAATGTGAAATAGCAACTCGTAGTGACTTAACCGCTCTATTGTGTTATAATTAAAAATGCTACAGTTAAAGTGACTAGCCATGTTATGTCTGGCTGAGGCAGAGGTCAATGAACCCGTGCCGCAGACTGTCAGTAGACATAACTTTAGCTAGACTTAAACAAATATTGAACTTTTGTTACCTCACTTTAGTTAAATGAAATACCTAGTCGCGAATATATGTGATACGACGTAGAGGTTAAACAGCGGTCAAAACAAGTAAATTTCATTTGACCTTCATTGTATGGCGGTAGGTGCAATCTTAGCGTAAAAATTACCAATAGTAAGCTCACTTGGTCAGCTAAAAGCCGACAATCAGTGCAGTAACACCGCGCGCTTCAGGTCAGAGAGAAGCTGTCCTGTAAGTCCCGTGACGTAACGGGGTCATGGGTGACGGCTTGGCGCCTCGTCTAGACGGCCGAGCTACCTCACTATTTATGTTAACTTTTACGCTTTGGTGTAGGTGTGGTGTAGAACTGATAAGCCTCGATGACATTTAGCTAGTTTTAGCTGGATTAGTTGCATAGCGGGGAAACTAACGCTTCAAATATAGTCAGCCGTGGTAGCCTAGCGACTTGATCTATTTTAGTAGACACAGAAGATCGTGGGTCACACGTCTGGTTTGTTGGAACTTATGTGCAAAATAACATGGAATTTATCACGAACTTTTTGGTGAAGGAAGCACTTCTTCTAAAGTCAAAACTGAATTGTGCTTCTACACTTGAGAAGCAGTTCAATGGTGTGTCTGAAGTTCCCAATGTTTACAGGGCCCGTGTGGAAACGCAATTCAAACCTTTGATCTTCCCACAATCCGGTGTCTCTTTAAACATATTCGCAATTATTAACGTGTATTTGGTGCCCTGCCTTATTAAGGCATGCGCACGCGCCGCGCGGTCTTAACACGATCAATTCAACCTTCGCAAATTCTGACCAACCTTGGTTAAGATTCCTTCCGACTTGACTCGAAAAATTGCATCACGTTGCTTTCAATTTTTGGACAATGCCGTTTGAGTCTTATCAGAAAGTCGTTATCCTGGTAATTTATTTTAGAACCCTTGAAGGATACGTTTTTAAGTTTTCTGTTTGGCTTTGGACATTGCACGGTGTTACACACACACACAAATCACGTCTTTATCCCTTAAAGGGTAAACAGAGCCTAAGGCAACAAGACCAAAGGCCACGTTTAGCATGATTGTGGGCGTATAGATGGAAAGGGGATTCAAAATAGTGATGGGTTGCTAGCCGCATCGCCTATAAAAGTCATGATTCCTATCCCCATTCCCTCGAAGGGCTTTTACCATCTGCGATGCGCGGGAAGAGAAGCAACTGGTACATTCTATGTTTTTTTGCTCCCAGACCAGCATGGAAGGAGCGGTGTTACATACGTAAATGATAATGAGACACTCATTTTAGGCACGTTTAAGGGTGTACTGCAGGGGTCGCCAATTAATTTTGCTCGGGGTCCGTTTTAAGAAATGAAATGACCATCGCGGTCCGCACATTTTATAGAAATTTTTTTAGCTCGTTTGTTAGCTCATAGCCTCGCCCGGCCCTTTTCAAATTGACGTCAGCAAAGATAGTTCGGGGGATTCATTTTTATTAAATTACGTACTCAGTAGTGCAAGTAGCTGTGTTCTCGCGGTCCGTAAAAAATGGGTCGGCGGTCCGGATGCGGACCGCGGTCCGACATTTGGCGACCCCTGGTGTACTGTATTGTCAGCGTTAGGTTAGGTCAGGTTAGGGCAGATAGTGCGTGACTCCTTGAAAACAGCTATAAGTTTTTCCCTTTTGTTTTTTGGATCTACACGATAGATTCCGTGACCTAGAACGACATTCGGTTTTCGGGTACCATCGGCCGATTCTTGTGTCAAACCCATGAGTGAAACAGCCAAAACAAACCTAAATGATACCTTTTTTTTTTACGTAGTGAAAACTCATTTATGAGTACCCCCGGGCCGGGAAGGGGGGGGCGGTTATATGGGGCTCTCTCCCCCGTTCTCTGTCCCTGTGGAAAACACTACGGCATTGTCCACTCGCCGGGTTAAGGTAGGCGCCGTGGGATCCCGAGGATTCGAGCCGACGACGCCCCCCGGCCTGTCCCGGCTTTCTCCAGGGCTACCCGCACCAAAAACCTAAATGGTACCTATTCTAAGAGCTCACGTACAGTTGGACAATATAATTTAGTAAAATCTTTTTTACACTACGCGTTAATTTCGCATTGCCGCAAAGCTACGTCATACACCTTTAATTGGAATCAGTTATCGATGTTACCAAATGGAGTAACCCGTACAAGTAACATGTATCGCGATCGTATTTTTAAGTCTTCCTAGTGTTAACAAAGCTCTTTAACACTAAGTTGCTAATCTGTGGCAGACAAGTGAGAAATGTTTGCGTAAGTACTCGAGCTAGGTATAATACGTGTTATGGTTACAATAACATATATCTGTTAGCGCTTATATTCAGTACCTATACCATTGTTTGCGACATGTGTTGTTAATAAACACGGTAATTTTGAAATCTACGTTTTAATCTTAATATCACCTAGTTATATATTCACTACATAGTCATCACTACATAGTATAAAACAAAGTCGCTTTCTCTGTTCCCTATGTCCCTTTGTATGCTTATATCTTCAAAACTACACAACGGATTTTGATGCGGTTTTTTAAATAGATAAGAGTGATTCAAGAGGAAGGTTTTTATGTATAATTCTACGCAGACGAAGTCGCGGGCAGAAGCTAGTTACATATATAATATTTCTTCCATGCTGGTCTGGGAGTAAAAAAAAAACATAGAATTACCAGTAGGTAGCTTCTCTTCCCGCGCAGATGGTAAAAGCTCATCGAGGGAATGGGCGAAAGTATTAGGAATCATGTTATAGCCGATGCGGCTAGCAACCCATCACTATTTTGATTTCCCTTTCTATCTATACGCCCTTAATCATGCTAAACGTGGCCTTAAGGGTTTGTTAACTTAGGCTCTGTCTACCCCGTCAGGGATAAAGCCGTGATATACGTATGTAACCTAGCTGTTGCCCGATCTGCCATGCCTCTCACTCTCAAATTAATGACTATTAGGGCCTGTTTAACCACTCTCTGTTAAGTTTCAGTTATCTTAAGTGTCAGTTATCTATGAATCCGTCTCTATTACTACGAAAGAGACAGAGATGTCACCATGGCATAGAAACCGGCCCCGTGTGAGCGGAACGGCACGCAACGAACTTCGAAAATCCAATTTCGGAGTATAAGGCCTGCAAAAATTCGGTTATCGCTATCCCGCAGACAACGCGATTTTCCAGGATAAAATGTAGCCTTTTATCCAGTTATGTTCAACCGTTTAGGCGTGAAAGTAAACATCCACACATCCACAAAAAATTTCGCATCACTTCACTACATAGTATAAAATAAAGTCGCTTTCTCTGTCCCTATGTCCCTATGTATGCTTATATTTTCAAAACTACACAACGTATTTTGATGCGGTTTTTTTTAATCGATAGAGTGATTCAAGAGGAAGGTTTTTATGTATAATTCTACGCAGACGAAGTCGCGAACAGAAGCTAGTAAATAATATTAAGTTGGGTAGTTAAATTACTTTATACTAACACTATAACAGAACTTGTCATAACAAATATCAGTATTTTTAATAATAAAGATTATGCCACAGTTATACAAATATCGCATATTTAATTAACAAGTGTTATTTAATAGATATTGATGCCTACTATGACTCACGAAGATAGTATGTTAAGTATGTGTAGTATGTCTTATCGCGGAGTAGAATGCGATATCTGTAACGTTTTAGATAAAACAACTTACTCATCTGAATACGACTAAAACGTGGAGAAAACAAACTGTTTATTTATGTTTTATTAGTTATCATTGTTTTCTTGGAGGCCTTGTGAAAATTAAGATAGATAAAGATTCGAGGAACGACCATACCGCTGCGTATACGCAGTGACGTGTCGCATGCGTCACGTTCTCTCACCGTTTCTTCGTACATTTTGTTGCGTAAACGCACCGTCGACGTCTTTTGCGCACTAGTGTGGCCGGACCTTAATGCAGAGATTATCAAGAATTACAAGACGTTAATTAAGCAAATTGTATTTATTATAACCACCAGTCACATGTCATGTATACCATTTTTGAGGACATATGCCCAATAAATATTATAAACACTTCATTGTAAAAGTAAATATACCTAGGTACCTAAATGAAAATATCTCTGCGTCAAATTATTTTAAAAACGAATAACCATAATAATTCAAAAATTTTATAGGAAATACATACATACATATACAAACCACGTCTATATCCCTTACGGGGTAGACAGACCCTATGGTAACAAGGCCGCGTTTATCATAATTGTGGGCGTATAGGTGGAAAGCGGGAATCATAATAGTGATGGGTTGCTAGCCGCATCGCCTATAACATGATTCCTAAGATTTTTGCCCATTCCCTCGATTGGCTTTTACCATCTGTGCGGGCAGAGAAGCAACTGGTACATTCTGTTATTTCTATATCCCAATTATCCCACCTTCGTATATGTAACATCTATTACGAATTTACAATAGGGATTGGAAACAAATCCCTTTGGAAAAGATACGTTATTGTACCGCCACCTATTGTTATTGTAAACATAATACAGCGGAATTAGATTGGATGCCTCTGTGAATCTTCCTGTTAACTTTGATTTTAGTTCATCGTCCTTGCTTCGATAATACCTACCTATATTAAGAATTATATATATACCGGGTGTCACAAAAAGTGACATGTATATTTCGGATATCCGTCCTAAACACCCCAGCAGTTACCTCCGCGTGTGGCCAAGAGCTGCGGTTGGTTTTTGGACCCGTCCGGGGGGAAGAGCAGTGCTTGGTCTGGTGCACTCTAGGCATCTGGTAGTTTCTGAGGGATATCATTGACCGTGGGCTAAGAGCCCGACAGGGGAGGGTGGTCTTTTGACCGTATTACCGTACAACGTTGCCGACATTTTGTCACAAGATTTTTTAATTATATTTTTATTACTTTGACATTGGCGAAGTTGTCGCTATAACGACTTGATACGCCACAAATAAGAAAAAGAACAAGAACACACGTGCAAAGTTTTATTTTATACCATAAGTTTTATAGTGACCTAGCTAACGAATGTATCTTAATACTACGTTTTCAGTACATTCTTTATTTTACGGTACGAAACCACAGTAATAGTAGCAACAGCGAAGGTCCTATTTTCGCGTTTAACAAGTGTTAACTTCTTGTGTCACCGAAACTACTACAGATAACAAAATTAACGCCTACTGACGACTTAATTAGTCTGGAGTCTGAACAAGGAAAATCTCAAACAACACGGAAGTAAACTTTCGCCTCGACAGTCCACGTCTAATTAACACTTCGTAAACAGGAAGAAAGGGGAATTTACTCCTGTTTATGGACCCATTCGCTGATGACATGCCATTTTTGGCAATGTTTGAACTTTGTTCTAAGACAAATTCTGACTAAGTTGTGTATACTTCTTCTTCACAAAGCATATGTTAATATGTAAGTAGGATGCTAAGCTTTTTTACATAAGTCTCTTTTACTCTACCAGCGTTTTTGGAAAGCCAAGAAACTAGGCACAAAGACATTTTTAGCAAAAAACATGCGTCCATTTTCTAAACCATTAAACCACAAAACAAACTATAAAAACAGAGAAAATTATGTCACAAAGTAGGAAGGACAAGGCGAAAGTTAAGGGTTTGGCCAAATATTAGCCCATTTAGATAAAACATATTTAAATTGAATGACCTCAGGGTGCATATTGTCGAAACCAAAGACAATTTGTACTCAGTCTCTATCGATTACTAGTCTAGTTACTTGTCGCTTTTTTGCCTTATAATGCTACAATTCCTACACGATAGCGTGTACAGTAGCTGTTTAAAAGTACTTCGTGTCCAAAAATAGAAACAATAGAGCACATTTTTTCCTTCCTATTCATTTGTAAATATCACAAGTAAAGACAAAGAGTTGCCCTATCTGCAGACGTCACGTCGTTACGATAAATTTATCTAAATTCATCACACTTTATCAACCTTCTACGAAATAAATAAACCATTTCACAAAAATTACACTATTATTTATCATCAGAACGGAATCATATCAATCGAACGGTTATCTATTTGAGTCAGTGACGTGATGTGATGATTCTAAGGTGCGAAATATCTCCACGACAAAATAAATATTACTAATCTATAGCCACTATAGTATAGCGCACTATCCGTCCTTACCGAGTCGCATATGGCGTTGTCACAGTCCAAATTTAAATATCATAATTAGACACGTATTCGTAAGTGGGCAGAGGTGTTGTAAACACAAATCACCAATACAGTAAGAGCCCCGAATGTCATGCAAATTAAAGGAATACAAGCTTATAACGCGTGTCAGAAGTGAATGGTCGCTGGCAGAGTTGCATTCTATTTGAATGTAAGTGTAGGATGCGTTTATTAGTCATTTTCGTGATTAGTTCGGTGTTAAAATTATGATGTTTTATTATAAGTACGTCTATCGTCGTCGTACTATTGCGGCGCCTCCTAAAGTGGGTTACGCCAGTTTTGGGCAACTGTAATGTTCCATAAGCAACAAACAACAAAGCAACAAACTTGTGAGTCACCTGTTAATAATTAAAAACCACCAGTTATGGTCATCAGCAACACCAAACAATCGCAGATTAGAGAATATATCTGTACCAGTAATTTTACCGGCTGGCTTGCTCTCCATGCCAGAACACACAAAAACATAGCATATGCGATAGATTGCTTGGTTCCGCCTGACAATGTTACCTTGGAAAGGGTTCCGACGAGCTAAAAGTCTAGGTAAACTGGTTTGGTTATTGGCCCGCTTTGAGTTCTAACTTAGGATTTGGCGCGCCTTCTTTAGGATGGAAACTTTTTAATCTGTAGCAATAGTTACCCCTGTCGACTATTGCTTTGTGGACTGCAGCATTGCAAATGTTCTTATATTCAATGCTAACTTACACCATCTTCTTAAGTTGTAGTGAATAATTAGTATTTAATATCCCTATAGATTTTTATTCGACCTCCCAACTGGTTAGATGTGGCTAAAACCAGTCGACTTTAAATGCTCAAATGACCAGCTCAGGACATACGTGATGTTTTAACCGGTTTTCTTGTTACAGGTTGACGTAATGGTGATGGAAGCTAATCCTATCGCTGAAAAGCATACGGATGGTAAATATAATTCTTTAATTCTTAATTTTAATTCCCAGTTCCATGTTGGTTTGACGTGTCCTTGATGTAACTGGATAAAATAAAGACACTGTCGCAAATTGTTTACTTTACCAAGCATCCCATCTGAGGGTCTAAGTCTAAAATCTCACTTTATTGTTTGTTCTGTGTATCTATTTTTGGTTGTATAGCTAGCTTGACTGGTGCAACCAATGTACGACCTGTAAATGCACATCTGGCATGCAATTCGTGTACCAACTGTATAGGAATCAAATGGGAGAAATTAATTATCAGGTCGTGGATTAATAGGTCGTTCATTCTATCTAGGCCGTTTATTTGGAATCTTGCATTGGTCGCTTATCGGACAGTGTTAGTACTTTTACGAGCTTAGTATAATTAATGTTACACTCTTACCGGGTCACAAGCATCGTCATCGCGAAATTGAATGCAAACCTATTTACCCACCCGTATCTCGCCCACTGAGTGTCGTTGCCCCAAATCTAAGACATGTGATGCTGGGCTATAAATACCGGCCGTGTCTGCTTTATTTCATATGCGGCTTTAGTCACGAGACTTCGTAGGTCTATATTTCTTTTAAGATTGAAATAAGATTGATTTAATAGTTCGTTTGTTGAATTACAGCTTAAAACACGAAAATATGAATGCAACAAAACATGACAATATTAAGGTGGCAAAAGAGCAATTGGGTCAACTGATGGTAACTGAGCAGTCCCAGCCGTAGAAACCTTGAACACCAGAGAATTCCAGACGCATTGCCAACCTAGAGGGCTAAGATGGAATATTTTATGTGCCAGAAATTTGATAGCCCGATTCTACACGCCGAAACATAGCAGTGCAAGCAATGCTGTTTAGCGGCCAGCTGCTAAGTCTGATTAGTGAGTACGATGGTGGTAGCGATTCGAACGGATCTTGCACAATGTCCTACTACCCGCACCTTTTAATTTGCTAACTTAATGTTGGCGATCGCAATCGTATTCATATTTTTTCCGGTAAATTAGGGCTAAGCGCGCATTTATCTGTGGCAAGTTTCTCGAAGCTACAACATAAGTTTAAACTAGCAACATTGGCCTAATGAACCAATTAAGGATTAGGATTTGACCAATGTTGCCAGTTTAGACTTGTAAAACTGTAACTTTGAGAATCGGGCCCCTGCCGTCGAGACGTTTCGTACCAATACTTATATTCTCCCGGTCTCACGCCGACTAAAATTACTACTCGACTGTTCTTTTTTTTTTCAAGGAAAGTATGCCCCGCGTTTCTCACTTGCACCAAACCATTGACAGTAATCTACGAAGACAAATCCGACCCCGCGCCGAGATCTAGTCTACTCTAGTCAAATATGAATCCTTTGATCTTTTATCCAATATAATATCCCGTTACACATGTCAATGTCTACCAGTAACCTAATTATTATTTTCTCTGAAATCTGTTTTGCTTTAGAATAGTCATGGTCACTGTAATATTAAGCTCTTTTAACTAGAGCTGTGTTTATGCGACGTTATAGGTTAGTTGTGTGACCGTAATAAAAAACTGCTGAAAGAGATTTATAGGGGTGTTCACTGTTCAGTTGAATTAACCCAAACCTCCGAGGAATAAGACAACCAACCTGCTGATTGAAACTTGCGGATTAATTTTAAGACTTAGGGCCTGTCCCACCACTCACTGTAAAGTTCCGTTTATCTTAAGTGTCAATATGATTTCCTCTCTGTTTATTACTACGACACAGACAGAGACGACATGGTAAACCAGGCCATCAGTGTATATTTATAAACTCAACGCCGGCCCTATCCTTTGATCAGATTAGAGTGAGGTTGTCTTTCGGCGACCTTTGGTTTACGGTATCTACTTCCTCCGCCAAGTTGCACCCGTGCCACCTGATTTTTGGTGTCCCTCCCTAGTCACCTGGTAAATACTCAAATCGGCCGCTCCACTTGATCTACAAGATCCATTATTTTTGCTCGTCACTACAGAATATTAAGGGGCAATTACACAACTTGTTTCAAGCTACTTCAACCAACGAACGTCGTCCTTACATTAGTCTGTTCGCCTACTTATGTCACGTAATTAAGCGAATGTTTTTTTAACTGTTGCGGTCACTCATGTTGCATGGGGCGTTCGGCTTAGTGTAATTGCCCCTTTACTTTCACGACATTTCGTTACGTCATGGTCCATGGCTCATGGAACATTGGTAGTGTTAACTGCCAAGAACTATCCGAAATAAGACCTCTCGCTTTTGACCACGGACCTGCAGGCTTATTACGCAACTCGCTCGCAATCAGCATCGTCTTCATTTTTGACAGTTGATTCCGAGATTGGTTTCAAAATGAAAACAATCTTTCCACGTAACTCGATCGGCTTGGCATCGCTTTCGAAAGCGATTGCGAGCCATTTTTCAAAGCAATTGAACGAATGATTTGCCAAAAAGTCCTGCCTGATAAGCAGTACGTCAAAATAAAAAAAAAAGCTGCTTGAATCTGTGGTACACAATGACATAAGTAGCTAAAAAAAGCAACTGCTAAGTGGCGCCGTCTGTGAATTGTTGGTGTTACTCAACCATACATGGGGAATTTCAATAAAAATGACTTGTTAGCTACTGGCTCGTTTGTGGCCTATTTTTACCCTTTTGATACATGTCAATATATTTCTTCCTGTCAGTCTGCCTTGTACCACCTTATGTACGTGTTGTGTTTTTGCTAAAGTAATTAAATACTGTTACATTTCTAAGTGTTTCCATCATCCTCCATTCACGTTTATACTAGAGATGGGCCGAGTACTCGTTTGATACTCGGTACTCTGCGTACTCGGCGGGTTTTTTGATACTCGTACTCGGCCGAATAACTCGGTTATTAGATAACGAGTAACGAGTATACATACTTTGTTTAAGAAAAGCAATATATTTATATTTATTTACTATGACGCGCAACGTGACGTGTTTGTTTGCAAACAATCAAGTGACTAGTAGTTGAAAGGCGTGGGCGGGGTGAGGGGTGTATCAACGCGAGCCGACGTCTTGACCGGCGCAAACCTGTTTGTACTTGTTTACGCGCACGAAATGCGAATTTGATTGAACCGAGTTACTCGGCCGAGTACTCGGTTGAAAAAAAATTGAGCCGAGTAAAACTCGGTACTCGTTACTCGGCAAAAGTGTTACTCGGCGCATCTCTAGTTTATACAGTCCACCACCAGTAGCTATCAGACTATATATTTTTTTTTTCCCAGATTTTGGAAATTATTGGGCTTATTTCTACTCAGAATCAACAACACTATTGAATGTTGTATGAGAAATTAATGTTAATGTTTAATGAAATTCCCCGTGTATGGTTTAGTAACACCAACAATTCACAGACGGCGCCACTTAGCCGTTGCTTTTTTTAGCTACTTAGGTATGTCATCGTGTACCACAGATTCAAGCAGCATTTTTTTTTTATGTTATGGACGTACTGCTTATCAGCCGTATATAGGGGCCGCCGAATGACTGAGTAAAACGTTTTTATTTTTATAAAATATATCGTTCGATGGAATCTGTAACTTTTTTCTGTAGCTAAGGATGGCTATTTCTGTCAATAGAAAAATCATCAAGCACTTTTAAAATAATCATCCGTTCCCAATTGCTAGGTACAATTTAATATTTTGTTGTGATGTTTTCCTTTGAATGTCGATCAAAACTATAAAAATGGCAAGAAGTAAAGTAAGATAAGCCTGCCTTTGTATATGTATTTTAATTTTTGACTATTGTATTTGTATATTTTAATTTTTTTTAGGTACATTCAATAGTGTTAACTTAGATACAAGTACATAAACAAAAATAATCATGAAGGGGGAGTTGTATTCGAATAGGAATAAAATGAAAATAAACTTCGCATTTGTAATTTTTTATTCTTTTTAATTTTAAAAATAACTATTAATTTCCTAATCAGTAATTCTTAACAATACTATACGACACTAATCGTCATAATCCAGCCAATCATATCGCGATTGCATTCGTCGTCGAAGTTGATTGTGATTATGATTCCGACTTCGACCGCCTTGAAACATTGGTATTATATAAAAAAATGATTCCAATTGCCCTCGCAATCCCTTTCAAAAACGAAACAAAGTGAATGGACCGATAAGTTTTGCTTTTGCAAACATTTTTTAGTGACGAATGGTTTTTATTAAATTAATTGACCCTAATTCTAGCGTTTTTATTCACTTAAATAACTAAATTAGATACGTGATTTTGGTTAATTGAAATATTAATATCCAAATAATAAAAAATATCATTTATAACTAAAAACACAAAATACAGTGTGAACGAAACTAAACGCAAACTTTATTAAAAAAAACATCTTGTCATGTCGGTGTCTTCCACAGATTAGAGAGATAGTAGGTAGGTGTCTTCCTAATAATCAACAAACTAAGTAAGTTCGGTTTACATTTTTAACTCTGTTTAATTGCTTTACTGTGTGTTTTAATCAAGGTATTATAGCTAAATTGATAGAATACAATAATGAATTTACCCTGGAGTGATTACAGTTCCGTAAGCATTGATCCCACGAAAATAGATTAATATAGAACACATCGTGTCGGAAATGTTTGTTCGAAATAAACGTTTTGTTTTTTAAAGTCAGATACTATTGGTGATGCTTTCTTTTTGTGTATAAATATCCAGTGCATTTGATATACGATGTGTGGTGCTTCCACTGGCATATTAAAGCACTCAGTGCATCTGGTACGAGAAGTTCCGAAAAGTTTCCAAACTTGTTTGCTGTACCTTAAAATCATTTTCCCTCACGCAATATAATATGTCCCATACTTATTATTATACAACGAAAACAGCGGTAGACAATTCGATAGCAACAGCCTTTCCCCTCAAGCCTACGAACGAACTACGAATATCGAATTTTGGTGTATAAGAATTATTAACATTGTAGGAGCCGTCGCTGGACATGGCCAGCAGCTTTGTGGCGGCCACCGCGCTTCATCCCGACGCCGTAGTGGCCGCAGCGGAAACGTGCTGCATGCTGCACAGGTTAATACAACTACAGAGACCGGCACCAAATGTTATTTATAAAAATAAGTTTTTGAATAGTTGACTTTGCTGGGTTTAAGCATTTTAAAGTGAAAGCGAAAACATCGAATTTGTACATAAGTCATTTGTTCGTCGCTTTCATGTGTACATTGGATCTTACAAGCAAATAAATACCCCAAATGAAACCCAGTAGCGGGCACTGCAACATAATTTAACTTATTATACTTGATTTATACAACTTATTTATTCATTTATGTATAATTACCTATTCAATTCAATTCAATTCAATTTTTGGGATAATAATGGCACCATCGAACGGTGCAATGATTCCGCCAATGTCGAGGTTGGATAAGACACAGCCAGACGACTTTTGATCTTGTGCGGTAAGGTAGACAGTGTTCGGTGAAATACCAGCCACATCCAGTCTAAAACAAATATTAAAGCTAGCTACAGCTATCACCACAGAGCTTTAATCCTTTGTTACATTGCTTGTTTTTTTAATCTACCTCTCAAAAATTAAAAAATTACAGTCATACCTTGGATTAAGTACCTAATATTAATAAAATACATACATACATAAATCACCTTTATCTCTTACAGGGAAGACGAATCTTAAGGTAACAAGACCATATACATGATACATAATATAACCCGTAAGGTATAATAAATAGGTGATTTATGTATGTAATTACTATGTATGAAACAGATGTTTTTGTGTTTACTTCAAAATGCTCAAAAAGTATGCTAAAAACTTTTTTATATTTGTCTCCTCAATGTTTGACAGCACTTATGAGTAGATACAATCCGCCTCAGAAGTAGAACACTTTAATACTTTATGGCAATAACCAACTGTCTTTAAATTTCCAATGTACTTTGTAAAAGTATGTCATAATTGTAATATTTCAGGTACCTATCTACTTCTGAGTATGACCATACTGTGCACCATTTATTTGTTTCAGTCAGAGATGAATATGGAACTAAAAAAAACTTTATTTTTATTTTGAGGAATAAAGTGTCCGATGTTATAAATTTTATGTATTATTTCCAGAGCGCAGAGTTACACAGTGGCCTCACCAGCTGTTTTGAGCGGCAGCGCTTAGCGGACGCAGGCGCTGTCCGCGAGCTCGACGCCGGCGGCCGGGAGCCGCCCCGCATATACATGACAAAATCTGGCCATAAATGATTGGTGTATCGTTGCAATGAATGCTAATTTTCATGTAACACTTTTTTAATTTCCATGCTGGTCTGGGAGCAAGGAAAAAACATAGAATGTACCAGTTGCTTGTCTACCCGCGCAGATGGTAAAGGCCCATCGAGGGAATGGGCGAAAATCATAGGAATCATGTTTTAGGCGATGAGGCTAGCAGCCGATCACTATTTTGATTCCATTTTCCACCTATACGCCCACAATCTTGCTAAATGTGGCGTGTAGGTACCTGTTACCTTAGGCTCTGTCTACCCCGTAAGGGATAAAGACGTGATCTGTGTATACTTTTTCTGTGTGTACTTTTTCAAATAATCAATGGTTATCAAACTACATAGGTACTAAAAATACAATCATAATGAAATGTTAGGGCGTTTGTGAGTTTCAGCTTTATATATTTTACTGTGCCTAAATTACCTTGAACAGCGTTTTTGACAGTCTTTCCTAGACTTTTCTGTTAAAAGTACATATATTTTTTAATTTGGATGTTCCACTTTATACTTTATTACATTGTTTTTTCACTAATTGACTTCAGATTGAGGGACTTTGGAGGTGTTTTAACTTTGATAATTTGCCTTTTTGTCAGAAAAATGCCCCCCATATAAAATATCAATCCTACCAATATTATAAATGCGAATGTTTGTGACAATGTGAGGATCTCAGTGAGTGAGTAAGTGTGTATGTTTGTTCCTTCTTCACACTGAAACGACTGATAATATAATATCAATATAGCGATAAACATGTCAATTGCTAATTCTATGCGGATGAAGTTGCAGGCAGAAAGAAGTAATAAATAACTAAAAAATGATCCAGGTTTTTTGTTAATCACCTTTTATAAATCCATTATTCCAGCAATACAGATTTTGTTGTAAGTACTTGTTTTTATTATTCATAATAATGTAATAAACCCTCAATAAAGTTGATTTATTAGAATTATTTGTGGAATTATTAGTACATGACTACGTATTTTTGGGGTATCGTTTATCTTGCTGGGACAGCCAAACCAAGGAGATCGCTAGACGAATCGCTCAGATGGGTCACCTTCAAAAACTTAAAAATGTAAGGCAAAGTTCCAACAATACCTTAAAACCAAAGTATTCGACCAATGTGGCAATGAAGGCAAACATGCGCCAAATAAAAGTTGCACAAAGAGCCATGGAGCGAGCCGTGTTAGGGATCTCACTTCTCGACCACATCCACAATTCCGAAATTCGGAAGCGAAATAGAGTTGTGGATGTGGGAAATAGAAACGCACAGTTGAAGTGGAGATGGGCGGAGCACTTGGCAAGACGGAACAACGAGAGATGTTCGAAGGCGGTCACCCGTTAGTCAGATAACATTTAGCAGTCTGCTGGAGAGCTGTGGATGAGACTGGCACAGGACCGGGCAAAGTGGCGTGTAAATAAAGAGGCCTTTACCCAGCAGTGGGTGTGAACAGCACACCGCTGCAAGCTACGCCCCGCCGGAGCGTGGCCGGTGGCGACGCCGCGTGCCGCCCGCATTTGCTGAGACTACGCCTGCGCCGATCGCCCAATCTACTAACTCGCTCGCAACGCCTATTAAAATCTATTTTTCCCATTCAATTCTATTCACAATTAATATCAAACTGTTTAACTTTCTTTTCTCTTTAACAATTAAACCTTTCTTAATAACCAAAATCTTGTCAATTAAATCTTAACATTCTCAACCTAAGTAAGGTATAAGTAAGGTATAGGTAGTAACTAACCCTGGATGTGGACTGATTTCATAGATAGATTAATAACTCTCAAGCAGAGGTTCGTGGGTTCAAACAGGTACACCTGCGAGACAATTCAATGTTGTGTATGAAGTTCCTAATCCCCACTGGCCGGAGTGGCCGGGCTCGCGTGGGAACTACAGCACTAACCCTCTCATTCTGAGAGGAGGCCATGCCCTGCAGTGAGGCGTAGGTATATTGGCTGGATATGATGATTAGTGTCATATTAGTAGGTACTCGTATTGTTAAGAATTACCTATTAGGAAATTTATTGCTATTTTTTAAATTAAAAAGAATAAAACATTACAAATACGAAATTAATTTTTATATTATTCCTTTTCGAATACAACTCCCCCTTGATGATTATTTTTGTTTAATGTACTAAGATACATATGGGTACTAAGGCGGGCTTGTCTTACTTTACTTCTTGCTATTTTTATCTTTTTGATCGACATTCAGAGGAAAACATCACAACAAAATACTCAATTTTACCTAGCAATTAGCAAGGTGCCTTTGTAAGTCAATTATTATATTGATAACTTAAAACTATCAAAAAAATCCAACTCAAGTTAACTGCATTCTATCAAGACGAGGACAATTTCGTCCTCGCTTTGGTTTGACGGCTTGCCTTGGGGTTCAAGCCGATTGCAAGCTGTCATTTTAGGTACGTGGAACGAATTTGTGGCAAATCATTCGTTCAATTGGTTTGAAAAATATGGCTCCCAATTATTCCAACCGCTTTCGAATGCAATGTCAAACCAACCGAGTTTTTTCACCGATTGTTTTCATTTTGATACCAATCTCGCTCGGAATCAACTGTCAAAAATTCCGTAAAACTCGGAGGTTTAATTGTTAAAGAGAAAAGAAGGTTAAACAGTTTGATATTAATTGTGAAAAGAATTGAATCGAAAAAATAGATTTTACTAGACGTTGCGAGCGAGTTAACTAATGCATATACACTCCACTCACTTAAAACCGATGATCAACCCTACCATTGTAGCTCATAATCACCAATGCCTACATAATAATAGTGATACAGGTATTGGTTGTAATTGTAACTGTGGCAGACTGGAGGTGGTATCGGAGCATACGTACCTTGGTTTAGTTAAAGATAATAACTTCAACTGGGGACCCCATATAAATCATGTTTGTAATAAACTAAGATCCGTGTTATCCAAAATTTCCCTACTTAAATTTAAACTGCCGTACAGTATATTGAGAGTTCTGTACCCACATGTCACTTGCGCAATCAGTTATCGAGTAGTCTGGGTAGTCATGGCAGAACATTCAAAACCTATGTAGATAAAATTTATAGATCGCAGGTAAGCCCACTAAAGGCAATTAGGAATACCCAGTTCTGCCAAGAAAAAGATGCGCGGGTTTGAGGCGAGGCTCTTTGAATATAGTAACGTAGTAAGTATGTTCACAACCTCATTAAAAATGAAGTACTTAATTACGAAATAGATAAGTTGCATAATTTGAATAATGTTAGATCACAAAATCTCCGTCAATTAGATTACTTGCCGAAATATATTCTACCTAAATGTTCCAATGTATACGGCAAGTATTCTCAACGAGTTACCATCGGAAACTCATAATGAAGTGTGTGCCAACCCCAATAGATGCAAGAGAATTGTCAAAGCATTTTACCTAAACTGTAACGCAGCACAACAATAACTCATCTGTTTAGTTTAAGGATTAAATGGGAGTAACTAGCAGCAGCAGATAAACTGCCGAGTTTTTGCCCGCTGACATAAACCTTTAAATTGTATATTATGAATTTGTTTTCAATAAATAAATAAAAAAAAACCACAAATAATACTTATAAATTAACTTTATTGAGGCTTTATTACATTATTTTTAATTAATAAAAACAAGTTCTTATAACAAAATCTGCATTACTCCAGCAATAATGGATTGTATTGCTCCAGCAATATGAATAATGGATTTAAAAAAGGTAGTTAACAAAAAAACGTAGATCATTTTTTAGTTATTTATTACCAGTTTCTGCCTGCAACTTCCTCCACATAGAATTAGCAATCGACATGTTTATCGCTATATTAATATTATATTATCAGTCGTTTCAGCGTGAAGAAAGAACAAACATACACACTCACTGACTGACATCCTCACATTTGTCACAACATTCGCATTTATAGTATTGGTAGGATTGATTTTAAACTTGAATAAATCTATACTACATAATATTATAAATAGCAAAGATTTGATTGTTTGTTTGTTTGCATTGAATAGGCTCCGAAACTACTGGACCGATTTGAAAAATTCTTTCACCTTTAGAATCCAACTCATGGCCAGATTTTGTCATGTGCATACTTTATGTTCTTACCAATCGGTCTTAAAAATCGGTTCGGCAGTATAAGCATGTAGAGGTAACAGACTCCATTTCAAATGAGGAGAATAAGAATGTCATAAGCAGCAATCGTTTAGACTGCTGATATAAGATCAATGGGGCGGCTGGCCAGCGCCTGCTGCTGCCAAGCGCTGCCGCTCAAACAGCTGGTGAGCCGACGCTGTAATTCTGCACTCTGAAAATAAATAATACATAAAATTATAACATAAGACACTAACATAAAGTTTTATTTTTATTCATCTCGGGCTGAAACAAATAAATGGTATGATCATCCTCAGAAGTACGTACCTGAAATATTACATTTATAACATTTTACAGGTAACTTAGAAATTTAATGGCTGGAAATTTAAAAGTTCTACTTCTGAGGCGTATTTTTTTAAACATTTTGAAGTAAACACAAAACCATCCGTTTCATACATAATAATTACATACATAAATCACCTATTTATCCCTTACGCGTTATATTATGTGTATGGTCTTGTTACATTAGGATTTGTCTTTCCTGTAAGTGATAAAGGTGATTTATGTATGTATGTACGAATTGGATGTTTTCGCATTAATTTTAAATGCTTAAACCCAGCAAAGTCAACTATTGAATGTTGTGCTAAGTTGTATTACCTGTAGATACGGCATGCAGCTAGTCATAGTCGGGGTGAGGCGCCACGCGTCGGGCCGCCACAGAGCTGCTGGCCATGTCCGGCGACGGCTCCTAAAATGTTAAAAATTCTTATACACCGAAATTCGATATTCGTAGTTCGTTCGTAGGTTTGAGGGGAAAGGGTGTTGCTATCAAATTGTCTACCGCTGTTTTTGTTGTATAATAATAAGTATGGGACTAATTATAATTCGTGAGAGAAAATGATTTTATGGTACGGCAAACAAGTTTGGAAACTGTTCCGTACTTCTCATACCGATGCACTGGGTGCTTTAATAAACCACTGGAAGCACCACACATTGTATATCAAATGCACTGGATGTTTATACACTAAAAGAAAGAATCACCAATCGTATATGAGTTTAAAAAACAAACGTTTATTTCGAACATTTCTGACACGATGTGTTCTATACTAATCTATTTTCGTGAGTATAATGCTTACGGAACTGCTGTAATCACTCCAGGATTAATTCATTATTGTATTCTATCAATTTAACTATAAAACGCACAGTAAAGCAATTAAACAGAGTAAAAAATGTAAACCAAACTTACTTAGTTCGTTGATTGTTGGATTTGTGTTGGGAAGACATTGTCAAGATGTCTTTTTTTTTAAATTAAGTTTGCGTTTAGTTTCGTTCACACTGCATTTTGTATTTTAGGTTATAAATGATATTTTTTGTTATTTGGGTCTTAATATTTCAATTAACCAAAATCAAGTGTCTAATTTAGTTATTTAACTGAATGAAAACGCTAGAATTAGGGTCAATTAATTTAATAAAAACCATTCGTCACTAAAAAATGTTTGCAAAAACAAAACTTATCGGTCCATTCAATTTGTTTAGTTTTTCGCATTTCGATTGCGAGGCTAATCGGAATCATTTTTTACGTAATACCAATGTTTCAAGGCGGTCGGAATCGGAATCACAATCGTCTTCGACGACGAATACGATCGCGAGCGAGTTACGTAATAAGCCTGCTGGCATCTTGGTATGATGAAAAGCCGAATAACGTCATCTCATCCTTTTTCCTTAAGACTGCATCTCTCATCCTTTTATCTCGTACGCAGTGCCATACGTCACGATGTCGACACGACACGACGTCTAATCTTTTCAGGCGCGTTTCAGCTTTTTTCAGTCTTTAGTAAACAACTCGAGAGTGTTGTTGTGTTACGCGATACGCGATCGTGCTCTGAAATAAAGAGATTTACTTACTTTAGTGTACATATTCTTAAACAATAGTGTATTGTAATTAACCCTTTGCCTTAGTGAAACTGTGGTGAAAATAATTGCTTATTTGGGAAGAAACGGTAAGCTGCAAGTACTTTTATTTTAAGCAAGTTCGAAAAGAGAAATACTCAATTCGTTTTTTTTTTTCATATGTTTCATCTTGAATGTCACAAAGTTAGTTATTTATTTACATTAGAAGTCGGTTAACATGTCTGTTTATATAAAAATGTTTTAGAAGTTTTTCGTTTAAGTTTATTATTATTCGCTCCACGCCAAGTCGCCCAGGTACAACTGGTACAAGTTAATTTAATTGCCAACGACAAATAGTTATTTGTCATGCAAGGCTGCAAAGTTCTTGTTTGGCGCGAGTGCCTATCTTGAAACCTGAACAAGCAAAGGATTCTATGATTGAATTGAACCACGAGTACCTACGCTACTTAAAATTACTGGCCATACAACAAATAAATGGAATGAATTTCTTGTTATTATGTAAGTTTCGTTTTTCTGCGCAAACGTAGAATGTGTCGGAATTTCCAGTTAAATTAATTAACATTACAGCTGTTCTAAGGGTTTAATGACTCAGTTAATACTTCTTTTATTGGCCTTGGCTCGCTCTAATTACGATATGTAGTTCAAACATCAAATTCCAACGAGTAGAATGTTTATCGCTCCATACTAGATATATAGTTTTTTTATACGACAACGAAGGCAAACGAGCAAGTGGGTCATCTGATGGTAAGCGAGCACCACCACACATGGACAGACAGTAAAACTAAGTAGTAACAGTAAAAGATTTCAGATGCGTTGCCAGTCTAGAGGGCTAGGATAGGCTCCACGCCGGAACACAGCAGTCCAAGCACTGTTGCTTGGCGTCAGGATTAGCGAGTAAGACGGCGGTGGCGATCCGGACGGACCTACGGTCTAATCAAATTAGATTAAGATTGCAGATGCGTTGCCAGTCTAGAGGGCTAGGATAGGCTCCACGCCGGAACACAGCAGTCCAAGCACTGATGCTTGGCTGCAGGATTAGCGAGTAAGACGGTGGTGGCGATCTGGACGGACCTACGGTCTAATCAAATTAAAAAGTATTTAGTGGCTAATCTTTGGGCCTTTTGGTTCCGCAGACATTTACTGTAGAACCAATTGAATCATCACCCACTGCGTATCGGCTATCGTAATTCTAGACAGGGAAAACCATTATGACATTTTGCTGTGAGAGCGTACGGTGGGTCAGGAATCAAATGATTCGACTGTGTCTGTTGTAACAGACTACGCATACGCTGGAATGGCACTAGTAGTCCGTACGCAACTTTGCCAGAGTAGAAGTTAATTAGATTTTGAATAGGCCGTTTACAATTTGTTGTTCTTTAGTATCTGTCGTTACCATGTATGACTAATAGTCGCGTTCTGTTTATTCAGTAGGATACATAAATTACTGATGCCAGTTTTGTGGTAGTGACGTTCGAACAGACATATAGACACTGGCAATTTGGTGCACAGATTAACGTTTGTTCAAATTCCGAGCTGTCAATAATAGATACAATTAACGGCCGACTGATTATCTCATCTTGGTCTAATGTCTGTACATTCCATGTACACTCCCTTACGCTCTTTGCGTCTCCTATGCGCTGATTTTGTACAAAAGATTTGCACATAGTGACAAAGAACGTGGCGGCATCTTTTGCTAAAACGAGCACCCATTGGTGCCAAATCACGACTCTATTTACTGGCATTAAAACTTTTGCTCTCCGTCTTATTTGGTGTTCCATCCTGGGCAAAGCTCTCCCTTTATTTTTCCTCTCGTCTACCTTTAGCAAGATGTCACCAGTTTAAAGCTAAAACTAAAATATTTTATCACAATCTTAGCTTGGCTCGGTCGAATAACACAAAAGGCCATTTACATTGTCGATCCGGCGATGCGCTTCACTAGGCCTTTTGTGCCGGCACTACAAACATATAAGTTGTATAAATGTTTTCTTTGATTTAAATAACACTAAAGGCAGGAAACACGCACACATCTACGCGATTCAATCGTATGTGATTGAAGTTCCCTAACACAAAAAACTATCTTACACGTTTATACTGCCTAGGTACAACTAAAATAGCTGCCACTCAGATTTGTGCGTTGAAAAGATTTGTGAATAATTTCGTGATCTTGGTTTTCACTGATGATATGACTGACTATTTAGTTCCCTTCTTAAGACTTGCTGCGATCTGAGTTAACGGAAACGGACCCTAAAATCTAGGCCAGTAAGGACAGGATTGTCGTCACAACAACACAAGGTAGACCAAAACAGACTCCTTGACTAATGCCAAGTCATTGTTCGCGACACAGTTTGTCAAGCCGCAGGGATTGTTTTACTACTGCGTTTGCGTCACGGATTATTCTATTTCAAAATTTAGCGTACGTTTGTATTTTTTTATCACGGATTAAGAATACAACTTGCATGAAGTAAAATGTAGGGCAATGGCTTCCTTATAGTATTGTACATATCTGTTGCTGCCGGCTTCGTCTGCAAAGAATTTGTTTGTCGCTATACCGCAGGAACTATGCAATTTTCCTGGATAAAAAGTATCCTATGTTTTAATCTAGGAAACCAGCTATCTCCGTTCCAAATTCAATCGAAATCCGTCAAGACAACACGAATGTACAAAGGCGAAGTTATCCCTAAAAGGGATTTCTTCCTGTTAACATAGTCTATAGCAATCCATTTTAACGCTTTTGTAAACAAACTTGTTGCCCTAAGTTCATATAAAATTGAAATATAATTATCATTGTATGATTGTTATAAAATGTCGTGAGATATCAAGAATGATCCTTCAACATACCGGTGGATGAGATGCTAATTGCATACAATGATGATTGTGTGGGAATTTAGGAATTAGTTTTGTTTACAAAGGCGTTAAAATGGATTGTAATATGGAATAGTTCAGTTATTTTTGTAGGTACGGTACCTACATCACGAGAAAGGGCATAAAGGAATACCAATGATAATTAAAAAAACTGTATACTACTTTTGAACCAGTCGGTTCAGGTCGAAATACTTCCAAACAAAACGATACTGTCCATGATGTAATCATCAACAAATACCCAGTGTTTACTTAACAAATTAAAGTAACAGACTCGCAGACGACACTTTATATTTACGTAATCTCGCCAAATAGAAATACCGCAAACCACTATCGCGGATTGAAATAAAATGTGAATCACTGATATGAAATAGAATATCTCGAATACATAATAACAACATAAAAATAACATATAAACAAATAGCGAACGTCAGTTCCTAGATTGAGAGATAAGCCAAGAAGAATTTAAGATAAACCGTCGAGACTGAGGATTTGATACGGTTGACAATAACAGAAACGCTAGACGTAGGTACGCGACAGACTAGCGATTTTGTATCAAGTTTTGGAATATTTTAGGGTTACCATAAGATAACCCACCCTTGTATAAATATAATGATGCTTTGTTTGTGGTAAACACGCATCTGTATACGTGTCATAGTGCAGTCATTGAAGCGAAAAATACGGTCTAACCTCCGAATTTTTTTACTGTGAACCGATTTGCATGAAATTTTGGAATTAGGCTCATCTTACCCTTAACTTCAAAAGTGAAAATGATTTGAACTCCGCCTATTATTTTTAAGGGGTGTAAACAACCCCTTAATGGAAAAATTGATATTGAGCCATTTTATCGCCAGAAAACATGTCTAATAGTAAGTGGTGAAATTATAAAGTATTTTCTAACATAATTACCTCATATTAAAATCATTTTCAACCCCTTGAAAATCTTACAACCCTTGCAAACAACCCCTAAATTGAAAAAATCACAAAAAAATACTTTGGTATGATATAAAAAGATGTAAGTATAGAGTAAGTAATATTTTATATTCTCTATAATAATTATCAAATTTTTAACCCCTAACCAAGGTTGAAACCTTTGAAAACTACCCCTTGATAAAAAATTGTTAAATTTTTTTTTTTTGATAAAATGAAAAGGATAATAATATATTACAGCACTCGTGCGTAATAAGCTGAATTATGAGCTTAAATGCGGTGCAATAAGACTCAATTTACGAGCAAGTGTGTTGAAAAATATTATATTAAACACGTGCTCATTCCTTTGCAGACGGAAATATACTGGTCACATTATAACGAATAAGCGGAGCACGCACAGCTTATCACATAGCTTTTTCGTTGGCCCCTTCACTCAAATGTGTTATATATACATAATATAAGAACGTTGGTATGTATTCATGCCTACGTTTCCAAAATATATGAGCCATATTATGTATATATATACACATTACAATAGTTGTGGGTCTCTATTATACTGCGTACTTTCACATTGCTCCAAATATTCACACTCCGAAATTTTCAGTTACTAAGTAGAAAAAAATATGATAAGTTTTTGGACCATAACTCCTTCAATTTTCATGCTATCACAATTTATAAAAAACCATTGTAAAGGTAATTAAAAGAGCTACAACATCCTTTATTGCAATATATAGTAAAAAACCTTTTTCTAAAACGGTGAAGGGTTAAAGGGCTTAAGAGAGGCTGTGATTGCGCTGCCGCGCGCTCTTTAAACAATCATATCTCCGTCAATTTTTGTTTGACAGAAAAAACAAAAACACCAAATTGTTTGTCAGAAAAATACCTAAATTTTTAATCCGTACACTTTTATACGTATCTGTCGTCATTTTTGAGAAATTATGAAAAGAAAGTGGGTTTTTAAAAAATTTGAAATTTAGTTTTTTTTTTAAATCGTGACTTTTTTGAAAAATATGTGTCCTGAAGCAGCCAAACTGATACTATCTATCAAACTCTTCATGATAAAGTTAATTCTAGGCGGAATACGATTAATTTTAATTTTGGTGGAAATGGCACTTATGAAACCCATTGATTTAAAAGAAAAAACATTAGATGCTCCCCTTATTTGCAATACAGCTCACTTATTTTACGTGCAAAAGACTTTTAATAGTGCTCATTTTAAAGCTTATTTCAAGCACTACAAAACCCTTTTGTATTAGAATGCATAAAATGCATCTGCTCGCCGCTAGATGGCATTGACCACATCGATTAAATTTCAGACACAATAAAAAACGGCTTTGATCTTTAATATCTAGCTTAATATTGCACTTAGAATACTTTATAAAAAAACCAAATTGTTCATTGTTTTACCTGCTACAATTTTGTTCTTTATAAAATTTTCGATAAAACGTATATTTTTGGAGATATTTGCAAAAAACCGATGAAAAACGTGAAAAAATTGCGAATTTTCAATTGCCAATAACTTGAAAAGTATTGGATTTTTTGAAAAACTTTATAGATGATTTTTGCTTAAAATTAGGCCTTCTATCGATATCCGAAGTTATTTTGAAAAAAAAATAATTCACCCCCGAGAAGGGGTGGCAACCACCCCCAGGGTGGTTGCGGAGTTCAAATCATTTTCACTTTTGAAGTTAAGGGTAAGATGAACCTAATTCCAAAATTGTATGCAATTCGGTCCACAGTAAAAAAATTCGGAGCAATAATGCTTCAATGACTCCACTATCAGTGGGTGCGTGTCTTACAAAGCGATTTTTGAGCGAGACATACCATCCGCTTTCGCTCTCACACATTGACACATATGCAGCTACGTGTTTACCACAAATAAAGCTCACTCGCCATCGTGAATAGCTAGAGCCGTAATGACCTTGATATTGTTGCAGAAAGAGTCCTGGGTCAATCGCTGAGGCCGCGGGCGGGCGGTGACGTCATCCCCGAGCGTTCAGTCAGCTCGCTCGACCTCACCATGCCTTATTCAGCCCCCTCCAACCTGGTACTCACTCCAGCACCAGAATGTAAGTTTTCAAGCTACTTTCCCCAAAAAATGATCCAAAGACTGCTATCTATTCTTGCTTTGTACGCGATTAGGAGACTGCTTTAGAGTGTTTGTTTGTTTTCACCGGTTATCACACTCTCCACGCCGTACACAGCAGCGCAAGCACTGTTAATTTGCAGCGGGATTATTAAGTACTAGCTTCTGCCCGCGACTTCGTCTGCGTAGAATTATACATAAAAACCTTCCTCTTGAATCACTCTTATCTATTTAAAAAAACCGCATCAATATCCGTTGTGTAGTTTTGAAGATATAAGCATACAAAGGGACATAGGGACATGGGGACATGGGGACAGAGAAAGCGACTTTGTTTTATACTATGTAGTGAAGATGTTGGTAGACCCTGCACTAGGTCCGACCACCCGTAATCAACGAAGCAATGTCAATTTGTCCCAATAGATGTTCTTCTCTCTCTCTCTCTCTCTCTCTCTCTCTCTCAATGCACATTGCAATCTAACCATAGAAGCTGTCGAAGCTTTTTCTGCTAAGCGTGCCACTATGGGTTTGGCATGAGCCTAATGGTCCCACTCAATGAGTGGTAATGCGGAATGATAGAGTTCTTTGACCTTGCGGCTTCTAAAAGGCCCCGCATTGAATTGAATACAATAGAGTTAAATTTTGTGCCAAGTTTTTAAAATTCAGATGGTTTGCCGCCATTCTTTATATTTAAAAGCTACTTTAAGGTTAGTTTATGGTGTAAATAATGTACGCTTTTCCTTACAGTTTATCGGATAAATGTGAATCTTTATTCTATTTGCATAGAGGTTAGAATTGCGGTTGAATCTAAATCGGTACTGAAGCCAAAAGCGGACGGTTTAAAGAATTTGTAAAATGATTTACTCGCACTTTGCCTCCGTTAAAGTCGGGAACGGATTTTGGCATATTTACACTTTATTTGAACTCCCGCAGTTTGGAAGGAAGCCAACAAAACAGTCTGACAAACATTTAATTTTAGTGTTTTCTACAAAATTAGACTTAGCATGACTAAGACAATATTATTTTTGGGCTGAATTTGAATATATCCAGGTATGTCAGGATTTAAAAACAAGGTAGAACATCCATTTAGACATTCAAACAAAATTACGACGAAATTACTTGCACGCAACACAAAGAAAAGTAAGAGAGGGAATTGCCTTTTACTTAAGTCCCTTGGTACTCCTATACGCAAAGATTAGGAACTTACGAACCCGATTAGACGGCGGCAATCAAGTTACCTGCCAGTTAGACTAAACGGTACGCACGCAATTCATAACAGTACAGTTCATTGCCCTCCAATGCCTTAGTTCTGATATATGTAGAAAACATATTTACATTCATACTGAATTGAGTCCAAAGACCATAGTAAAAACTTGTGAGCGAGCATATTGTTCATTACCTTCGTCCTAAAAAGCCACATTTGATTCCTCCTTCCACCTAAATATACGCCCACGATCACGCTAATCGTGCGTGACCTTTGGGTCTTGTTACCTTTGCTTCTGTCACGTTGCGATGGGAGAAGGAAGGAAACTCGGGAGATGGTGGATGGAAGTTGTTGTTTAATTAAAATATAAGGCACTTACAACAATGGTACGTAGTTAATACACTGTTATAAAAGAATTAGCGGATAAGGGGAAGGTAAATAGTTGACTTACGAAATGTATAATGAAGATATCACACTACGATGGTCAGTGTCCTTTAGATATATTAATAGTTAGTGGTCAATCACAGCACAGCATAATATACCAGATAGTAAGATAAGCACTGGGCTTATAATATCCTAGCACATTAAGATGGCTCCGTGAAAATCTTGCGGTATAATTTTGTATGTGAGTACTTATTGATATATCCTGATTTGTGCATGTAAAAAGCTAGCTAAAACCTTCAAAAATCACCGCAAAGATCAATTGTTGGCTTTTTGTATCCTTTGCATTCAAGCAGAGCGTACACCCACGCATATTATCCTTATCTGAGACAAATTGCGCGCACAAATCCACATCACACAGTGAACGTCTAGTCTCTCGACTCACGAAGGAGTGTCCTACTATGATGCAACGCTAGCCCCATTAGCGTAGTGCAGATCTTGTTAGAACGAGTTGACGCCGTGTAAGAATTGACAAGTATATTAGATCCCTTAGCTGTAGATTTCCGTAGAGCATTCTGCATACACCGCAAAAATGTGGAGCTGTATGGCTTCGCAAAGTGAAACGCTGGATGCAGCTGTTATAAACAACACCTCCTCCTTCGCATCGGTTTCCTCGTTACTGAGGGTCGTGGTCACGTGGTTTGAACAATTTTCACGGATGATGCACTGCTGTCTAATCCTATCTGACGCCGTGTAGACCATCGTATACAGTTGTATCGAGAGCTCGTCGATTTATGTCCAGCGTGTTGGAAACAACACTGTCATCATACAAACTCCGTTGTTGCAGGCCGCAAGTTGTCCCGTGGCATTTCCCGAGCGACAGACAACGAGGGGCTCGTGTGGGCGCTCCGGAGTAACACGGAGCCCGATCTCCAGACCCTCAGTTCGGAGCACATACTGCTGCTTCCAGACATATCCGTGTATCCTCCGGAGTTCAGGTAAGCTCATTCCCTCTAGCATGAACGCTTATAATCGTTAACCAGTTGATCACGGTCTTGCGCGACCGGGGACGCTTGAGTGATACTCGAATACATTGCGTGTGTTGTCAGTCTACAACTATGTGGTGTATCGCAAGCTTGCAATGAACAGAATTCAGTGGCCATACTGTTGGTTATACATATTCGTGTCCCGACTGTATACGCGTAAGAATTTGAAAGAGCTACACGTGCGGCGTTTAACGTTTACGATAGAAGATGTATTGGCAGTGGTTACTGATGAAAGGTTTTTGTATTAAACAAGGCACGAAAACGGCGAAGATGTGGATATACCATAGTAGGTACAGTACAGTGCGTCTATTTTCTTGATGTTTCTCGACAACATCGGAGTTCCACATTTTTTCATTTGTATCAGAATCCGAATGATATATACTGTGGCAGTCGCAAAATTGTATGGTCCATAATGCGGTCACTATCTGTGCAATTGATTGCTACCCGACAACAGTCGAATCGCGAGTTTAACGAGGGATTAAGAAAATGGTCTCACTACACGCAATACCCGCGTTGCAAAGCCAAAGGGTTAAGATCGCCAGTGATTTCTCCCGGTATCTGACTCTACGCGAGAAAACTAAGCAAATATTTACTAACAATGTATTTCAGACATATCATGTTCCATCTCATTTGTTTCGTATAGTAGGTACCCACGGTTTGGAACGGTAATCCATCCGCAAAAGGCCGTCATACCTTTCGCCATGTTCTAAAATATAGTTTGGCATAAAATCAATTCCGCCTGCACGCAACGTCTGCCGTTGACCTCTCTGTTTTTGTTTTTTCTACCTGTAAACAAAGAGATCTTTATGTACTAACAGTTCCGTACAAAGACATTGTGTTATATTTAAATGAATAGCGTTTTTATTGTACCTACCTAAGTGCCTAACATTATAAGTTATTTTAACCTTTATCGGGGCATGTTATGACTCAAATTTGTTATTTATTATTCGTTATTTATTTGAGCCAGTACTTTTTTTTGTGCGGTTTGATCTGGGTTTGACCTCAATGATATTACTGGCTGGCATTTTAATGTCTTGATAGAGTCTTGTTCATACTAATTTGATTATACATATATTATATACCTACAACTAATCGTAACAAATACTTAACCTCTTATTCATAACAAGTTCAAACCAGAGGCCAAATTGTTTAACGCGCTGAGAATCTTAATCGCATACACCGTTTCTTTCTGACAGTCTATTGTATAAATAGGATGATGGTAGAAAGAAATGGTGATTGCTGTCGGTATTCCATGTGCATTAGACGAAATGGCATCTAGGGAGTACTAATTAATCAACTGCCGAAAATGATGTACTAGGTCTTTTATGGGGTCCTTTGTGGCACGGATGGGTAGCAGCCCGAAAAGCCCTTATAACCCTATGTGTCGTGCAAAAGCAAATGTCAAAGTGACAGAAAAACAAACGAATGTTTGTTCGTTACCATAAGCTTAACAAGTTTAGTGTTCAAGTGTTTATGAAACGAAGTTAGAATATGTAAATAAAAATAAAAATATTGCTAGTTTCAGTATCCTGTTTGATGTATTTCTTTGGAATACAGTTACAAGTGCTGGTTTTGCCAGTTAATAATTTTGAGTTTATTCGAATTAATCTGGAAATAAACTCTAAACTAAATATCATTTTAAAGTCACAATTATGAAGAAGCCTATTTATTTATTATCCCTTCAAACTTTCAGCTGTCACCTGACAAAAAAAAACATTAATTTCCAGAACGTTCATCGAGAAAGACCTGCTCGAAACTGCAACCCTAGTCACACTCGAGTCTTCCAGTATACTTAACTGGTGGCGCCAGGGTCGTGTTCCTGGCGCTCCCAGACTGCTGCCGCTGGCTACCTCAGGAGATGGGAACTGTCTGCCTCATGCAGCCTCTTTAGCTGCCTACGGGTTCCACGATAGGCTGCTGGCTTTGAGAACCAAGGTGCAGGCTTTGCTGTGCGGCGAAGGAGGGGATGTTCTCACAAGTAAGTTGATGGAATAAGGTCATATTATGCCCCCATGTAACTTCTAACATGAATACATACAATACAAGTTGTCCCAGAACCCAGAAACCAACGATATACCGTCGACAGCTGCAAGGACTGCTAATCACCTCTCACAATATTAGGTTTAAAGTATAGCAAAAATGGCTGAATTTTTGAGATATCGTCAGTTTTGTAAATATCAAAAATTTGCTCTTTCAGCTCAATTTTTTTTAAGCCACAGCTACAAGTGTAAGAATAACTGAAATAATTTGTTTATTTAAAAAAAAACCTAAAAAGTAAGGTTTTTAGCCGGTAAAAATATTTTTTTAATGCTTAATCCTGTTTAGCTGAAAAAGGACTTAAGGCCACTTGTAACGTCAGACAACTTGACACAAGCTCCCCCTCTGTCCAGATGCCATAAAACGGCGCTGGCGCTGGTCCGAGGGCGTCCCCCTCCGCAGCGCGGGGCTCACCCCCACGGAGGCGGAGTGGGAGGCGGACTGGCAGGACGCCGTGCGCGCCGCCTCCGCCGAGCCCCGCCCGCGCCCCGCGCCCTCCGCTGCCCCGCACTACTCCGGCTTGGAACAGCTGCACGTGTTCGCGTTGGCGCACGTCATGAGGAGACCGGTCATAGTGTTTGCTGACGTCGCACTCAGGGTATGTTGGACATACGCGACGACTTTTAACAATTTTGATTGCACTTTCTGCTATTCCGTTTATTATAGGCCGGAAAGGGGTGAATGTATGTTGAAAGTTGTGGTTATGTTTTCCAATGACACCTTTGATTTGGACCAGTTTAATTAAACAGAGAGCATAATAAAGTAGGTACAGTGCACCTCTTTTTGCGAGGCTGGCTATGCACCAGTTCTACCAGCAGTCCCTGGCATGTGATTGTGTTCTTATCTATATCTTGAAGTTGAGTAGGTTTGGAACAGTGATTATAATGAATGAGGCATCGTCTCTTATCTGACTAATAATGCTCGATTGATTCCAGGATTTCCGCGGCGACCCGATCGCTCCCATCCCCTTCGGCGGCATCTATCTACCCCTCGAGCTGGCACCAGAAATGTGCAGCAAAGCGCCTATCCTTCTGGCGTATGACGCGGGACACTTCTCTGCGCTTGTTCCATGCGAGCCATTACCTACAGACGGTGCTAGAGTGCCGTTAGAAGACCAAGCAGGAAACGCTATGCCTATCAGGTAAGCTACTTAGATTTGTAACAATTCCAGCATATTATGAATTCTTCTCCCTCCTTCGTGATTTAGCATTGTAAGCAAGGTGTCTTAGAATGATTCCCGAATATTTTACCGGGGGGTTGGCTTGGTATGACTGAACGCTATTGTGAACACTATTCATCGTAATTTTTGGATTCAATCTAGAGAAACATTCTTTCAACCACAGTTAAAAAATCGTGAAAAAAATTTACAGGGATGCTTAGTCAATAGTCACTAAATCAAGCACCTGCTGAAGTAAACTAAATCAATTTTAAGACACTGTATACTAAGCCAACAAATTCTTTCCAGATTCAACGTAGACCCTGGAGAAGAGTTCAGATGGGACACAGAACCTGAACAAAAGACGATAAACAACCTCCTACCCGACGAAAACCAAAGAGCGGCCATGCTAGACGCCTACTTAGACCTCGAAAGAGTAGAATGCTTATCCCAAAGCCAACCACCAGAGGAACTAAGAAGGTCACTAGATGCTCTGTCGACAAAGAGTTCGAAGCAGATGAACTCTGTGGCGAAACAGTTTGGAAGCATAGGGAGATCGATGAGCAGCAAGTTGAAGAAGAATTTTGGGTCAATGGCGAAGTTGACTGGGAAGAGTGGAAGTCAGAGTAATCCTGAAGAGAGTTTGATGCGAAGACAGTCT
Source organism: Pandemis corylana (assembly GCA_949127965.1). NCBI lineage: Eukaryota > Metazoa > Arthropoda > Insecta > Lepidoptera > Tortricidae > Pandemis > Pandemis corylana. The sequence continues at coordinate 4,031,465 of OX421866.1, read as the reverse complement.
ACCTGTGAGGTGCTGTGTTGTAGGGTTTTAGCGGCGAGGGCGCCAGTGCAAGAGGAAATGGTGAAGAATTATTTGAATGAGGCGTGGATTGGGTAAGTGGCTTTTGATTATTTACTTAAAAGAGACCTTAGTTGCCATTTCGCCGGCCCCGGAGAACAAAATGATAACCGCCATTATCTTAGTTTTATTTTTATATCATATTTGGAATCCGTAGGTGCCAATGCACCAGCTCAATTTTTTTCGCATTTTTTGTACGGTAAATGACAAAATTAAAAAATAATACAATAGTTTTCAATGTTTTTATTTATAGCTCATCGCATGACAAACATCCATATTATTATGTTCTCATCAAAATTAGATCGCTAAGTAATGATATGCGCAGTTATCTTTGTATTCTCGTCGCAAGCCGCTAGATACTGTTCGTGCAATGGCGCTCACCAAAACTACACATTTGAAAAGGAACTATAAAAAGTATTGCCATATCCTTTTGTCACATGCACGGGTCGAATGTAAATTACAGTGGCTTAAATATCGACATGTCATATGTTTTAGTGTTCGATTTCGATTGATTAATTCAAAAATTATATAATTATTGCTGTGATTGGAGTATAAGTGAAGTGCAATATCATTTTATTCCCGTAATTATTAGATAAGATTATTTTTTTTACTAAGGGTTTTTATGAGACTTTTATAATTAAACAATAATATATGATATTCAACATTGCAATTATATTACGAACGATTCACAGTCATAATAAAAACAGTCATTAATTGCTTAAAATCAAAGTTTTCCATTATAAAACGTGCAACAATACCACTAAAATTTAAGTACCTATGTCTTAATCATTATAGCTTAATCAAAAATCAAAATAGCAATACATGCCAGTTTCATAAAGTAACTAAAAACAAAAGATTTATTTTCAAGTTTGAAACATAAAATCAAACCAAATAATCTACGCATTTGGTATTATTTTTCATCAGTCTAATATAATAATAATTATATTATAATTAGTTCTTTCATTGAGCACTAACCTGGGGGACTATTAAACATGAAATCAGGTAAATCAATTGTCATCATCTTCCTCTTGGTTTTCATTAATTGCAAAACTAGTATTAACGCCCAGGGAGTCATAAAAGCCATGGCAATGGGCTGGGATATCTCCTGACTTGCAAAGACTGATAAGGTCGTTATGTAAAGGCTTACTTATAGGCAAGGGCTCTGTACATAGCACTTGCAGTTCAAAATCGTAGGCAGGATTTGAGTTGACTAAAGGAGCTGCGGTTTGTCTTGTTCCCCGCTTGCTTCATGTTTTTGGACAGATTCTATGTTCATTTAAGAATATCCAGAATCCAGACTCAAAATCATATTTATACTGTAAAATTGAGGGCTGTGAGCAAGCGACTCTCACTTCCATTATCTGTGTCCATAATACTTTTTGCCCTACCTCATATTGGACCCAATTCTTATTATTTATTAGTGCTTTTATGTTATAAAACTCCTTTTGTTTTGAAGCATTTCTTTAACGTTGTAACTATGAATCGGTTTTTATTTTGGCCACAGCAACCGTCGAAGTAAAATGATACATTTTTGATACCTCTTTGTTTTTCATTAAGTAGGAATTGCCATATACAGCTACCGATTTCATTAGCTCCTCGTTTTGCAACCTGAGTTTCTGCCGATTTCTTGTCCTCTTTTTTAATTTGGCGTACACCTTCCTTATTTCTCTGATGCTTGTCGTATTTTTCTTTCAGTGTCTTTTGAGTTCCGGGGTCTGCCTACGCTAACATTTATCGGCAATCCTTTATTCCGGCATTATGATTCCATTCGAAGTAAAGGCTATTGCTATGTATGGCATGCTCAGGTTGCAAAACGAGGAGCTAATGAAATCGGTAGCAGTATATGGCAATTCCTACTTAATGAAAAACAAAGAGGTATCAAAAATGCATCATTTTACTTCGAGGGTTGCTGTGGCCAAAATAAAAACCGAACCGAACCTGTCCAAAAACATGAAGCAAGCGGGGAACAAGATAAACCGCAGCTCCTTTAGTCAACTCAAATCCTGCCTACGATTTTGAACTGCAAGTGCTATGTACAGAGCCCTTGCCTATAAGTAAGCCTTTACATGATGACCTTATCAGTCTTTGCAAGTCAGGAGACATCCCAGCCCATTGCCATGGCTTTTATGACTCCCTGGGCGTTAATACTAGTTCTGCAATTAATGAAAACCAAGACAAAGATGATGGCAATTGATTTACCTGATTTCATGTTTAATAGTCCCCCGGGTTAGTGCTCAATGAAAGAACTAATTATAATATAATTATTATTATATTGGACTGATGAAAAATAATACCAAATGCGTAGATTATTTGGTTTGATTTTATGCTTCAAACTTAAAGTTATTAGTCTGAAAAAAAACTTTTGATTTTAGTTACTTTATGAAACTGGCATTTATTGCTATTTGATTGAGACATACTTAAATTTTAGTGGTATTGTTGCACGTTTTATAATGGAAAACTTTGATTTTAAGAAATTAATGACTGTTTTTGCTATGTGAATCGTTCGTAATATAATTGCAATGTTGAATATCATATTATTGTTTAGTTATAAAAGTCTCCTAAAAACCCTTAGTAAAAAAAATAATCTTAATAATTACGGGAATAAAATGATATTGCACTATTATCTTGCACGGCAATCACATTAAAAAGTAGTCGAATAAAATGGTACACCAATGGTACAATATTAGCGTTTGACCCCGATAAACACCGAATAAAATGATATACGTCTTAACGCGTAATAGTGAATGATCTATTTTGACTAAGTTACTATTTCTTAAATATCTTTCTTTTGAGACATTTCTCGTGTGCCACAGTAACATAATGAAACGTAATGAAAAATTAACTTTGCATAAAGCTAACTACCGACCGTTTACGTTCAATATACAAGTCACAATTGAGCGAAACATCTATTTTATTTTTCCTGAAAAATTTGGTTTTTGCAGTTATCTTTTTGTTCCCCGGGACCGGCGATTTTTAAGAAAACATTTTCAAAATAGTACATCCTGGACTTTTGTTACTATTTATTCACAACGATTATTAGTCATTATTACACATAAACGGATAACTCACGTATAAAAAGTCGAGTGATGCTCGACATGTTTCGGACTATTTCGTAGTCCTTTATCCAAGAGCGCTCGCCCCGGCGGCAGCGACACGAACACTGCGCGCCAGCGCTCTGCTCGCGCGGCTGTTCGACGCAACTGACAGCGGCGCACAACTACCCTCGTTTTCATCGTAATTTTTTTGAGTTATCCGTTTATGTGTAATAATGATTAAGTCTCACGGTAGTTTCATGTTGAAAACGATTATTAGTGTTTGTATGTTTGATTTTAGTAAGTAGAAAGTTTTGTGTGAAGAGAACTAAAAGGATAATTTAATTTCTATATTCAGGTTTAACAGGTATTTGACGTACCAAATCATTTGCTACCATCAATACTGTTCAGGAATTATCTTCATCATCTCCACCGTATAGCCTCCCTGCTGGCCACAGCCCTTTCTGAATCAGAGGGCTTAGTCTGTAGTTCCCACACGGCCCCATTTCGGATAAAACAGTTCAGAAACACCATTAAACTGCTTCCTTTCCTTTGGTGTAAAGCTCATGGCTTTAGTAAAGTATAGGGATCACATGAATTATTTTCATTGATTTAATTTCTAACTTCGTATTAACGGTATTGAAATTTCAGTTATACCGCCGAAAAGAACCGTAAAGAGCAAAACGGTCCAACCCAACCGCGCTACGGCACGGGCCGGTCCCAGTTCTACGCCGAAGCCGACCGAACGTCGCACGAAGTTGCCCGAGCGCTCGCGAACAAGTCCGCCAAACCTGCGCAGGATCGCACCTTATATCTATCGAAGTCTACGTTCTATGATGATCGCCCCCCTTCCCCAAAACCGTGTAAGGCCCCCCTATGTATGTATTATGGCAGCCCAGCGAATAACGATTATTGCTCGCGGTGCGCGAGGTTGCAGTAGGATAATGTATTAAAGCGTTGGCTTTGGTTTAAATGGTCTTTGGACCCGATAAGTTTAAGTTGGTACCAGTGTCCCGTGAACCGGTTTTATTTGAGTAAATTTGAGGCTGCTCTCGGCCATCATAACGCGACTCGTTCGCTTCTACGAATTATACTGAGTCGTGTGTCAAGTCTGCTGGTCGAAATCACCAATTCACCACAAATTTGCAAAAATACATACCTTATTACTTTGGCAAAAAGCTTCAGTTAGTTATTTGCAACTTTGCGCGCATCCATATTTTTGACCTTGACTGTACCTGTAAGCGAACAGGGGCTTTGCCATGACGTCTTAATGCGATTCAATTCCGATACAGTTTATGTTCGCTCGCTGTCCGATCCATGCTAAAAATTACGTCATGGTTAAGGTCCTAGGTCAAGTTATGGCTGTCAGTTGACTGCAACTCTGAATAAAATTATAAAATTTGAGCAATAAAATTTAATGCAGTGTCAACTCGCCTTTTAGACCGACCGCTTAAATGAGTCCTCGCCCGCGCGGCTGCGGGGCGCGGGGTAGGACGACAAAAGGGACCTCTCTCGGCCCCCGCGGTCGTCCCGCCCCGCGCCCCGCAGCCGCGCCCGCGAGGACCCATTTACGCGGTCGGTCTATAGATGTTGCGAATAGGTTATCAAATCAAATTAAATCAGAAATAAACATTTGCATCAAGGCACACTGGTGTACTTACATTTGGTATGAAAAAGGAGTGTAATTTAATGGTACGCCATTTATTTTTGTGTTTTTTTTTTATCTATTGTAAATAACTGTGTTGGCAACTTGCAACACTGCTTCCAAATATCAAAGTTTCTAGTTGTGTTAGTTTTTGATAGGTTACGAGTGAGCTGGAATCATGTTAGGAGTTTTTGGAAACAATTCTCGTCAGTATTCAAAACAAATCAATAATCTCCGAATAAGATTCCGAATAACCACAGATATACTATTATAATAGAGTGTAACTGCATCAAACTGTTTGAGTGACGTCATATTTTAGTCACGAAGGTTTTGTGACCAAACCCGCAAAACACATGACACCTGCACGTCTAGCACGAGAGCGCACAAGAGTCGCGTCGCGCGCGAGATAGATTGCCCGTCCTTTTCTTACTGTACCAACAAGAAAGAGACGGGTAGTCCACCTCGCGCGCGACGCGACTTTCGTGCGCTCTCGTGCTAGCGGGGCTGAGCATCTAGTGTAAGTTTTCGCATTTAAAGTGTCTATTACTATGGAAAAATTAACAGCGCCACTTGCGGATCGAAACGGCAACAAACTGTTCTCATAGTATTTGCAATATAAAGGTGAGACAAGAAAAGTTCGTGACGTAACTTGTGACTGAAAACCTACACTAAGCATACTGAAAATGTTTCGAATCACTTACATTGTACTCGTATATCTGTGTAGATGATACAGAGTGTTTATATTTTATGAGGCAAGCTATTTTTCATATATTGAATTGATCTTAAAATTAAGGCTTAAGATTCTAATAGTGTAAGAAATTAATATTTCCGTGATAACTCGTGTTTTCTAGTTGATATTATACCATTTCCCCACCATCATAACCTAATGGCCGAAGTTTAAAAAGGTGACTTAGTACGTTAGTATAAGATTCAAATTACTTAACATACTAACCAATAAGTTTTTTATTTTTTAGACATGCAACACTTAAGCGACTGGTAAAGTAACAAGTGCCAAAAGTGGCTTAATGTTAAGTGGGAATCAAACGTTTTATCATCATCATCATCATCATCATCTCACTGCTGGGCATAGGCCTTTCAAAATGAAAGCGCTTGGGCTATAGTTCCTACGCGGGCCCAGGGCGGATTGGGAACTTCACACATCATTGAAAAGTTGATGGTAAATTAAAATGTAATTTCGCACATAAATTCCGAAAACTCCAAGGTGCGAGCCCGGGATTCGAATCCATGACCCTTTGAGGCCACTGGTCAAACCACTAGGCTATATTGATAATATTCATGTGGTAAAAACTTTTATCCAGCAGTGGGACACCACACCAAATACAAAACAAATTGTATGAAATGGTCAAAATCTGAGGGTGTACGTTTAAAATGATGTGTTCTAATTGCTAGACAATATGGCAACACAGGTATAAGCATAATTTGAATTGTATTAAGGTTTGAGTGACAATATGATATTGCTAATACACAAAAACTGTATCGGGATCATTCGTGAATGCTTCGATCCTTGAACATTTTTGTGTAACAATTTTACGAATATTATTTCTTGGAACACAGGTCAATACTTTTTATTGTATGTTAAATGTAAAGAATTAAAAATACCTATTTGGTAATGTTTGGAAAGTATCGCTTTAGATGTTGATTTTTTTTTACAAATCGATTTATAGATTTGCATTAATATGTGAAAGTTTATGGCAGCTTTAATAAAATAAAATAATATAGCTATATACATTTTTAATTGATGGTTAGATGTACTTGTTTATGGCAGACGCCACTATTACAGTTTTTTTTAATATTTGGAACCAACGCAAAATAAAATATGTATTTGTACCTAACAACTTAGAAAATGCTGACTTCTTGCACAGAATTAAAAATAAATACCGACTTGGATCAAAAGCAAAATTTTCCAAACGTACAGCTCTTTTCCAGAACTGTTAAAAGATTGTTGAATTTGTTAGAAAAACAAAAAGTATTTGATCTATAAAATGCCAATAGGCAGCCTTTTCATTAAGTCATGTTCACTAGTATCTACTTATATTCCCTAAATGTTAAGACCAATGAGCTTGAGTAGCCCCGTCCTTGTTTTGCCCGTAAGGTTTTGTGCGACACATTCAGTCTATTAAATATCCCGAGGACGTATCGCCGACAAAGTACTCGTTAAGTGCTATAAATCGATATACAAAAACGTAGAAGTTTTGGGGGGGGACTACTCCGCAATTTGATTTTCGAAGTTGGCTTCGTATCGTCCCTCTCGCTCTCGAGTTAATGACTATTAGTGTGAGCGGGATGGCACGAATCGAACTATGAAATTCGAATTTCGGAGAAGGTCAGCACTATGGGATCGCCCAACCCTAGCGCGTGAGCAATAGACGGTTGACGTTTAAATTGGCGGGAAAAGATTTCGGGAGGAACTTTCAGTATCTTTGAATTAAGTAAATGCCATTTCCAAGTTATTTAAGGCGGTTATAAAGGTTTTAATGGCAAACCTATAAATAAATAAATAAATAAATAAGTTATGGATTTGTAATATACCTACCTATGAAATAGTGTTATGTTATGTTATCCCTTAATGGCGGCCGTAAGGCTTGGGCCAATGTCAGTTCAAATGACAAGTGTGCGGTAAAAAATATAATTCAAAAATCTTGTGACAAAATGTCGGCAACTTGTACGGTAGAACACTGTCAAAAGACCCCTCCCCCTCCTGTCGGGCTCTTAGCCAACGGTCAATGATATCCCTCAGAAACTGTCAGGAAATCATTAGCCGGTGCCCGGGGTGCACCGGACCAAGCACTGCTCTTCCCCCGGACGGATCCAAAAACGAACCGCAGCTCTTGACCACATGCACCCCTATGAAGTAGTGCCGTGATTAATTAATTAATTCCCCCCTTAGCAAAAAACTGACTGACATAGTATATAAAAAGTTACTCTAGGACTGACAGTAACTTGTAACTGTATATATACTTGAAATTAGACAGACACCTTATTTCGAGTAAAGAGATGTACCAACAGGAATTTTCGAAACACAAGATAAGGGATACTTTTTATTCTTCCATGGCGAGAAGCTGTTATAATAAACCTCTTATTTTAATCGATTGCATGTGTCGTTCATAACGCTAGCTCTAAATTTCAGTATCATGATTAGTGCGTTCGAAATGTACTTTGAAATAACAGGGTTCTATGAATGCCCTAAAATGAAACTGTGAATTTATAAGTGAGCAAACAGCCTTAGATTCAAGTGAAACATATTTTTGATCTTCTAGTCTTGTATTCTTAGTATAGTATTAAAATATGTGAGTGATTTAGGATAAGTTTTAAAAGTATTAAGATTCAATACAGGTACGGGCGTGTTAACATACGCGTTGCACGGTCAGTTTGGACGTGAGATGGATGTATATGTAAGACAAGGATGAAAGTTTTGCATTGCTGTAATTTAACAGTGATGTCAGTTAGGGTCTGTTTCAAATATTAAATATATACTTGAATTAGAGACAGTTAAAACAAACTGTATATTTACTTACGAAATAGTACATTATATTCCGAGGGTGGTGAAATAAAGAATGTCTCAGATCGCAGGAACTTGTAGCACGAGCCAAAGGCGAGGGCGATAAATATGCGACCTGAGGCTTTCCTTATCACCACCACCCATTACGGCCGGGGGTGACGACGTATATAATTTTTTAAAGCTTGAATATTTTTATCGTGTCTGTAATACGTGCATCGACTACCAAACTGACAATGTGAGGCGTTATTTTATAACAAAGATTTTAGAATTGTTTTTATCATCTCAATTTTATTGTTTTATCATAATACCCTCCATGTTTTGTTATAGTGTTGAATTGTTATAGAAATAAGAAGTCTATTCTTACATTAAATAGTCTTATAGATCTGTTAACAAAGGACTTGAAAGTGAGAAAACATGACATAATGCCTTTAACTAATAGTTATAGGTAACTTCATTCAAATGTATACTATTACTAATCTATCTAATAACGTTCAAAGTATATTTTTTCATGTAACATAAGGCGGGGAATAACGGCTTCAATTCATCGTGAGTTAGTGCGAAAAAGGGATAACTGGCATTTGTTCACACGATGTTAAGTTTCGTTAGTCATTCTAATTTTGAAGAACTGGTGCCGATTACTCCCTGCCGTGGAGATGCAGCATATCATGTTTAGAAATACATACAATTTACGACTACTTGTGGTTTTATTTACTGTTTAGCTATTGTTAAAATAGTGTTTCCTGTATGCCAGCTGCGTAGCCAAATGGCCATGATTTATAGATAGACATGAACAAGGTATGAACGGCTGGGATAGCTAATTAAAATGAACAGTTAAGTTTGAAAAAATTTACTTGGCTGTATGGGTCGGAACTCCTTTGCTTTTCTCATAATAAAAAGAAACGATACGTCAAAATTTGACATGTAATTTGTTTGGTTATTTTACTTGCGCGTGTGTATTAATTTCATCAAAGCACGTTATTCTTATTTAGAATTTAGATTGTAACAATGTCCCAACAAGAGATGTCGTGTGGCTTAGACTACACAATCGCTCCGGATTTGCAGGGTTGCTTAACTGAAGCGTTTCACGCGAACTACTCGTTCATAGTAACGCCGGTGGTTCACTCTCGTTTTCGGAGGCACCATGGGGCTGATGGTAACAGGGTTGGGGGTTTCACAAGATCAGACATGATCCTGTCCCCTCAGGATTGGACGAGCAGATTGGTCGGACGATTGTCGAATTATTTGAACGTCGACAGCCAGAGCGCGGAGGTCAGGCAGCGGCATGAGGACTGCTTGAATGAAGAACTGTCGTACTGTAAAGGCCTTGAGCTTCCAGCTATCATGGTGGCGTTGCAAGGCAAGGATAACCACAACTTGGCCAGGATATTGCTAAGCTACTTTGAAAGCAGGTATTCAATAGTTTTTTCTTACTATGAATAAGAATTCTATTTGTTAGGGGTAAGCAGAGACCAAGAATAATTTTCTACTGCAAATAACTGCTATTGTTATAAATCCAATTTGGATCACATTTTTGTGAAAATTAAAAGTTTATTTAATGCACATCAGAAAAGGATACAATTACCAACCATTTGAATCATAAGTATACTCTTTTCAGCCACCATCCCTCTATAATATGGACACAAGTGCCAATGCAATGCAGTCGGACAAGACGAGAAACCCCCATCGGAGACCAAGATGAAGACGAAGACTCATTCAACGAACCTTGGAGCTGGTGGTCCAAGTTCCACCAAAGGCTACAATGGGACAAGCGTGTTGGAGTCATCTTAGAAATGTCCGCTGATCTGCCACCAGAGGACATATTTCAGAGGTGGCTTGGGGAACCAGTAAAGGCTGTTATACTGCCTACTTCTATATTCCAAACTAATAAAAAAGGGTAAAGTTTGCTTTTATTATTTTTATATTTTTTGTGATTGCCAGGTGGCCAGTATGTTGCTTCTTTATAATCTATGTACACACGGCAATATAATCAGGTAAGCACCTATGCACGCTCGCGCCGTATCTATCCTGCTTACCGAATAGCTATGCTGTGTGTACATGGAAAGGTTTGTGTTTGATAATGTTCCATGGGAATTATCCAAACTCTTTTCTTTTTATGCTGTGCTATGGTTCTCGTTTGGGGAATTTAACCCGGCAGACATAGTGTTTACAGGCCTCCCACTAAATGAAACCCCCCCCATGAGAATTATAAGAGTTGTTTTTCGTATGCTAAGTTGTAGTTCATTGTGATGTTCCAAGGGGGAGGCCTTAGTTCAATAGAGGACGTCTTCAGACTTCCTTATCAACACAATACTGCCCTCATAAGGCAATAGGCGGTATCTCATTTTTAGTAAAATTAAGTAAATTGAAGAAACTTGAAACTTGATTTCGCGTCACCTTAAGCAGGATTTATTTGTTACTATGAAGGTAGATTTATAATAATATTGTATTACATTTATTATGGATAAGATAAAAATAAGAAATATTATATATTCTTTCATTTATATGAGATACCGCCAGTACGCTTCATATTATAAGAATATTCTTTCTAGTCGCCGCTATTTACATTTATGTATCAAAACAAAGTCCCATACAAAAAATTGTTTACACAATTTTGCCAAAAATCAATATTAATAAGTAATAAAAGTCACAATTATATTTATTTATCGTGTATTCAATACCTTTAGAGACTAATTGTAATTAAATTTTTAGTGATTTTAATCGACACCTATGTTTTTTATCGACATTTAATTTGTATTTGAAATAGGTAAATAGTTCCAAAACGGCATTCTATTACATGGTATTATTTTTTCGAGTGATTTTATTAGATTGTTTTTCTATGTTTCCGATATACCCGCATATTTTTGTTTTTTCTTGGGGGGTGGGAGCACTTTAGATTTCAATATATTCGCACGCATTGGTAATACTCGAGCCATAGAACAGGAAAGATATTGCAGTTTCGTTGATTTTTTCCCGTGGGAGCAAAGGTTTCGTTATAAACGACAATTCTTTGCGTAAAAATAGCCGTTTTAAACATATCTATGCGAGGCCAAATAATGACTTTCTGTAGATCTGCTGAATATACTATAGTATCATTCATTCACTACGATCTGATGGCGGGCAACTAAACATCTTGAGTATCACATGTCTATTTTGTACAGAAATACTAAGCGGTTTGGCCGTAAGTAGGGATATATATACCTCTAAATGCCTTCATAATAAGTACATACCGCTATTTCTCTTAGAAATATTAAGTTATCACCTAATGGCTTAGTAAATCTTGTGAAAATTGAGATAGGAAAAATATTCTTAGGTGTTTTTTGTCACGTTGTAGATAAGATATGGCCAATTCACTAACTTCATCTGATGCAGAATTTTGTAAGCTACACGATGGTGTAAAAAACTCAAAAGTGACTTTTTTTGAGATACCGCCTATTGCCTTATGAGGGCAGAATAGCAAGCAGCATTGGGTATATGCCTCCAATTTTCTGCCACTCACTGTCTGACCACCTTGCCTGCCAACTCTTTTTGAGCAAAGTCTTCAGACTGATGGGTATATCCATGGGCTGCAGGTACCCGGTGCTGTCCCGCGCGCACCAGCAGGCGCTGCTGCAGCTGGTGGCGCGCGACGCGCAGGTGGTGGTGAGCGGCGCGCGGCGCGCCAGCCCCGACCACTACCTGCAGTACCTGCAGCGCGTGTGGACCCGCAGGCCCAACCCCAACGAGGACCCCATGATGAGCTACGCTAGGGGGTATGTTTCCTGCTATTGATGTACAAATTTACTCACAAATGCACCTCCATACCGAATTATCGATGCTCAGATGACGAGATGTCTTAATTTGCGTGACTGAGGGTTCTTACACACTAACGATTTACCCGGCGACTTCTAAGCAATTTTCTCAGCTTTTTCTTGGCCGCGGGATCGCGGCGTGCATGCAACAAGCAAATACCCCGTTGCGTAGTTTTAAATATCTAAGCATACATAGACAGACAACGGAAAGCGACTCTGTTTTATACTATGTTGTGATGTCTTTAGGCTTATAGTCTAACTCGCTCGCAATCGCCATCGTGTTTATTGTTACAGTTCATGTATGGGCTTATAATTGGCATCGGAATCAGCTAGCTGTCACATTCATACAAGAACTGTCAAAATGAACAACGATGGCGATTGCGAGCGAGTTATACAATAAGCCTGCTGATCTATTAGTATATATCTATGAGCGCATCCCTCTCCCTCCAACACAACAACAATGCATTTATTTATAATGACAAAAAACCCTAACCCTAATGAATTTGCCACAGGTCCCAGACGTTATAACTACGCCACTATACAATGTTACTGATGAATTTTACTCTAGCGATGCTCGATATACATCGATGCATCGAAAACATCGATATTTACCATTTGATACATCGGATCCGTTCGATACATCGATAATATTCGATGTTTTACGATGCATCGATGTATTTAATTCAATACATCGAAGTCATTGACAATTGAATTTTTATTATTTAGAATAATATAATAATATCACATCACGTAATAATAAAATAATTTGCACAGACAAGGCTGTATATGACTTTATTCCTTTGCTTGCCAGACAATGTAAAATGTGAAACAAAATATAAGACAAGTATAGATTGACCAAGATATTTAGCCGTGTGGTGGAAAATGGAACTAACGCTTTTTCTATAAAGACGTCCTGTCAGTCCAAACAAAAACGTCAAATATACTAGCGCCATCACTCGCACGTCAAAATATCTTGGTGTAACGTGTGACTATACTTAAATATTCTGTACATTTTGATAAATTTTGATAAATCGAGGGACACTACACTGTTACATCTGAATCCGTACTCAATATTATTGTTCCTTTATATTTTAAGCGATGCATCGAAAACATCGATGTTTCAATCCGATATATCGAAAAACATCGATGCATCCTTTCCGATTGATGCATCGCAAAAAATATCGATGTATTTTTTAAATGAACACCCCTATTTTACTCTAACAAAGTCTTACTTGAGTACAGCAAATTTTATTTAGACTAAAAAGGTATAAAGGTAGTATTTCTTAATTCCAGTTGGGAGGACTACCTCCAAACGCCGCTTCAGCCTTTGGCTGATAACTTGGATACTCACACATACAATGTTTTCGAGAAAGACCCCATCAAGTACGATCAGTACCAAAAGGCTATCACGCAGGCGCTGGCCGACTTGAAGAGGAAGCGAGAAGGCGATAGTGCCGTAGAACAGGTAATAGAGACAGAATAATTAAAATCAGTATAAATTTTCTTCAATGCTGTTAAACACTGGCTGCCCGCGGTGCCATAAGTCATAAGGGATAGACGCGTGCGTTTCGTTAGTTACGAAAAAAGCGAAGAGGTCTTCACAAGTCGGTAATCATATTTTTAAAAAGGTGTGAACACATTATTTTTTGTATGAAATTACATTTTTTCAAAAACAGACCGTGTGTTGTGTCAAATGAAAGCGTGTCATTTCTATTTCAGAGCCCACCGAAAGACATAACGGACGTGATAGAAAGACTACAGATAGGTCAGGGCGAACAGAAACCACAGGACAAGGACAAACCCATCACAGTGATGGTGCTAGGCGCCGGTAGAGGGCCCCTCGTCAGGGCTACTTTGAACGCCTCCGATATCACTGGCGTCAAAGTTAAGGTAAGGTTCTCGAGCATTCCTTCCATTCTTTACAGTGTAAAGTTTACACAGTCTATCCAAACTTAGTATTATAAATGAGACAGTGTGTTTGTCGGTTTATGTAGTATATCCGTGTATCGTTTCGTGAGTCACAGGCGGTTCTGGCTGAAAATCAGTGCTGCAGGTGACTAACACCTCAGCGTAATGCTGAGCCAGCGACCGTTTCACTTTTGTGAAGACTCAACGCTGATGATCTTTTTTCATGTCTGTGTTTTTTGTTCTTTTCTTTCTTTCTTTTTTCTTATCTCTTCACGCTTAAACCACTGAGTCAATTTAGTTGGAATTCGGTACAATAGTACATTGTTGTAGAGGCTGGAAAGTGAGCAATAGATGGACGAGTGAGTTCGAGGGCCGAGCCGCAGGTGAGGCCCTCGAAGAGAGACGAGTCCATCTATTGCACTTTTGGCCGAGACATTACATAGTGCTTTTCACGACTACTGCGAGGAAATAAAAAACATGAGCGTAAATACAACAGTAAAGTTTCACTCTCCCGCCGAATTATACTTTAAAAAAAAAACGAGAGCGCTCTAGTGGCCAGTCACGCAAAGGCTTTTTTTGATATGTTATTTTATTAAGCAAAGCGCTTCGAAGTGCTTATTAAACACACCCATAATCGCTTATAGTTTTAATATGACGTGACAAGGACGGACTCACGAATCTGACTTTAAGACAGGACTTAAACATTAAAGACAAAACAATTTACGTCAGACGTGGCTGTATGGACCTAGTTTCCTTTGCCTCTCCCTGATGGGATAAACCTTGAAAAAATTTAATATGCAGCACACGACGTGTTCTGATTGGTCGATTTTGTGTAATAGCATCACAAATTGTGTTGTGATTGGTGGAATCAGGGATCAGCATGCCGATGTGATTGGACGACTTTGGTCTTTGAAACTGTCCAACAATGTTATTGTTGGCCTGTTTGTATTCATAGTTGGCCTGTTCATTCAACCTACAACTATACTTTGTTTTGTGGCCCCATTATTGACCATCTTTTGCCACATTTCCGAGCAGTGGCGTGAAATAGTACATTGTTGTAGAGGCTGGAAAGTAAGCAATAGATGGACGAGTGAGTTCGAGGGCCGAGCCGCAGGTGAGACACTTTTGGCCGAGACATTACATAGTGCTTTTCACGACTACTGCGAGTAAATAAAAAACATAAGCGTAAATACAACAGTAAAGTTTCACGCTCCCGCCAAATTTTACTTTTAAAAAAAAACGAGAGCGCTCTAGTAGCCAGTCATGCAAAGGCTTTTTTTGTTATGTTATTTTATTAAGCAAAGCGCTTCGAAGTGCTTCTTAAACACACCCATAATCGCTTATAGTTTTAATATGACGTGACAAGGACGGATTGACGACTTTGACTTTAAGACAGGACTTAAACATTTAAGACAAAACAATTTACGTCAGACGTGGCTGTATTGACCTAGTTTCCTTTGCCTCTCCCTGATGGGATAAACCTTAAAAAAGTTTATCCTTGGTTGGACGACTTGGTCTTTGAAACTGTCCAACAATGTTATTGTTGGCCTGTTTGAATTCATAGTTGGCCTGTTCATTCAACCTACAAGTATACTTTGTTTTGGGGCCCCATTACTGACCATCTTTTGCCACATTTCCGAGCAGTGGCGTGAAAAGATAGTTTCAGGCCCGGGGAAGAACATTATTATAGTTTTTTCACGCCACTGCTCGGAAATGTGGCAAAAGATGGTCAGTAATGGGGCCCCAAAACAAAGCATAGTTGTAGGTTGAATGAACAGGCCAACTATGAATTCAAACAGGCCAACAATAACATTGTTGGACAGTTTCAAAGACCAAAGTCGTCCAATCACATCGGCATGCTGATCCCTGATTCCACCAATCAGAACATAATTTGTGATGCTATTACACAAAATCGACCAATCAGAACACGTCGTGTGCTGCATATTAAATTTTTTCAAGGTTTATCCCACCAGGGAGAGGCAAAGGAAACTAGGTCCATACAGCCACGTCTGACTTAAATTGTTTTGTCTTTATTGTTTAAGTCCTGTCTTAAGGTCAGAGTGGTCAGTCCGTCCTTGTCACGTCATATTAAAACTATAAGCGATTATGGATGTGTTTAATAAGCACTTCGAAGCGCTTCGCTTAATAAAATAACATAACAAAAAAAGCCTTTGCGTGACTGGCCACTAGAGCGCTCTCGTTTTTTTTTTAAAGTAAAATATGGCGGGAGAGTGTAACTTTACTGTTGTATTTTATGCTCATGTTTTTTATTTCCTCGCAGTAGTCGTGAAAAGCACTATGTAATGTCTCGGCCAAAAGTGCAATAGATGGACTCGTCTCTCTTCGAGGGCCTCACCTGCGGCTCGGCCCTCGAACTCACTCGTCCATCTATTGCTCACTTTCCAGCCTCTACAACAATGTACTATTATCCCGAAAAAATCGGATCGTTCCCGCGGAATAGCGATAATATACAGACAACCGGGTTCGTGTGGGTAAACCGGTGCGGGACCTTCGTTTCCTTAAACTGTTATGTGATGGGCAGGTGATAGCGGTGGAGAAGAACCCGTGCGCCGTAGTAGTGCTGGCGGCGCAGGCGCGGGAGGTGTGGCGCGGCCGCGACGTGACCGTAGTGGCGGGCGACATGCGGCGCCTGCAGCTGCAGCCCCGCGCCGACATCATCGTGTCCGAGCTGCTCGGTGCGTACACACGCGGAGCCCCGCCTGGCAGTGCTGGCGGCGCAGGCGCGCGAGGTGTGGCGCGGCCGCGACGTGACCGTAGTGGCGGGCGACATGCGGCGCCTGCAGCTGCAGCCCCGCGCCGACATCATCGTGTCCGAGCTGCTCGGTGCGTACACACGCGGAGCCCCGCCTGGCAGTGCTGGCGGCGCAGGCGCGCGAGGTGTGGCGCGGCCGCGACGTGACCGTAGTGGCGGGCGACATGCGGCGCCTGCAGCTGCAGCCCCGCGCCGACATCATCGTGTCCGAGCTGCTCGGTGCGTACACACGCGGAGCCCCGCCTGGCAGTGCTGGCGGCGCAGGCGCGCGAGGTGTGGCGCGGCCGCGACGTGACCGTAGTGGCGGGCGACATGCGGCGCCTGCAGCTGCAGCCCCGCGCCGACATCATCGTGTCCGAGCTGCTCGGTGCGTACACACGCGGAGCCCCGCCTGGCAGTGCTGGCGGCGCAGGCGCGCGAGGTGTGGCGCGGCCGCGACGTGACCGTAGTGGCGGGCGACATGCGGCGCCTGCAGCTGCAGCCCCGCGCCGACATCATCGTGTCCGAGCTGCTCGGTGCGTACACACGCGGAGCCCCGCCTGGCAGTGCTGGCGGCGCAGGCGCGCGAGGTGTGGCGCGGCCGCGACGTGACCGTAGTGGCGGGCGACATGCGGCGCCTGCAGCTGCAGCCCCGCGCCGACATCATCGTGTCCGAGCTGCTCGGTGCGTACACACGCGGAGCCCCGCCTGGCAGTGCTGGCGGCGCAGGCGCGCGAGGTGTGGCGCGGCCGCGACGTGACCGTAGTGGCGGGCGACATGCGGCGCCTGCAGCTGCAGCCCCGCGCCGACATCATCGTGTCCGAGCTGCTCGGTGCGTACACACGCGGAGCCCCGCCTGGCAGTGCTGGCGGCGCAGGCGCGCGAGGTGTGGCGCGGCCGCGACGTGACCGTAGTGGCGGGCGACATGCGGCGCCTGCAGCTGCAGCCCCGCGCCGACATCATCGTGTCCGAGCTGCTCGGTGCGTACACACGCGGAGCCCCGCCTGGCAGTGCTGGCGGCGCAGGCGCGCGAGGTGTGGCGCGGCCGCGACGTGACCGTAGTGGCGGGCGACATGCGGCGCCTGCAGCTGCAGCCCCGCGCCGACATCATCGTGTCCGAGCTGCTCGGTGCGTACACACGCGGAGCCCCGCCTGGCAGTGCTGGCGGCGCAGGCGCGCGAGGTGTGGCGCGGCCGCGACGTGACCGTAGTGGCGGGCGACATGCGGCGCCTGCAGCTGCAGCCCCGCGCCGACATCATCGTGTCCGAGCTGCTCGGTGCGTACACACGCGGAGCCCCGCCTGGCAGTGCTGGCGGCGCAGGCGCGCGAGGTGTGGCGCGGCCGCGACGTGACCGTAGTGGCGGGCGACATGCGGCGCCTGCAGCTGCAGCCCCGCGCCGACATCATCGTGTCCGAGCTGCTCGGTGCGTACACACGCGGAGCCCCGCCTGGCAGTGCTGGCGGCGCAGGCGCGCGAGGTGTGGCGCGGCCGCGACGTGACCGTAGTGGCGGGCGACATGCGGCGCCTGCAGCTGCAGCCCCGCGCCGACATCATCGTGTCCGAGCTGCTCGGTGCGTACACACGCGGAGCCCCGCCTGGCAGTGCTGGCGGCGCAGGCGCGCGAGGTGTGGCGCGGCCGCGACGTGACCGTAGTGGCGGGCGACATGCGGCGCCTGCAGCTGCAGCCCCGCGCCGACATCATCGTGTCCGAGCTGCTCGGTGCGTACACACGCGGAGCCCCGCCTGGCAGTGCTGGCGGCGCAGGCGCGCGAGGTGTGGCGCGGCCGCGACGTGACCGTAGTGGCGGGCGACATGCGGCGCCTGCAGCTGCAGCCCCGCGCCGACATCATCGTGTCCGAGCTGCTCGGTGCGTACACACGCGGAGCCCCGCCTGGCAGTGCTGGCGGCGCAGGCGCGCGAGGTGTGGCGCGGCCGCGACGTGACCGTAGTGGCGGGCGACATGCGGCGCCTGCAGCTGCAGCCCCGCGCCGACATCATCGTGTCCGAGCTGCTCGGTGCGTACACACGCGGAGCCCCGCCTGGCAGTGCTGGCGGCGCAGGCGCGCGAGGTGTGGCGCGGCCGCGACGTGACCGTAGTGGCGGGCGACATGCGGCGCCTGCAGCTGCAGCCCCGCGCCGACATCATCGTGTCCGAGCTGCTCGGTGCGTACACACGCGGAGCCCCGCCTGGCAGTGCTGGCGGCGCAGGCGCGCGAGGTGTGGCGCGGCCGCGACGTGACCGTAGTGGCGGGCGACATGCGGCGCCTGCAGCTGCAGCCCCGCGCCGACATCATCGTGTCCGAGCTGCTCGGTGCGTACACACGCGGAGCCCCGCCTGGCAGTGCTGGCGGCGCAGGCGCGCGAGGTGTGGCGCGGCCGCGACGTGACCGTAGTGGCGGGCGACATGCGGCGCCTGCAGCTGCAGCCCCGCGCCGACATCATCGTGTCCGAGCTGCTCGGTGCGTACACACGCGGAGCCCCGCCTGGCAGTGCTGGCGGCGCAGGCGCGCGAGGTGTGGCGCGGCCGCGACGTGACCGTAGTGGCGGGCGACATGCGGCGCCTGCAGCTGCAGCCCCGCGCCGACATCATCGTGTCCGAGCTGCTCGGTGCGTACACACGCGGAGCCCCGCCTGGCAGTGCTGGCGGCGCAGGCGCGCGTGGTGTGGCGCGGCCGCGACGTGACCGTAGTGGCGGGCGACATGCGGCGCCTGCAGCTGCAGCCCCGCGCCGACATCATCGTGTCCGAGCTGCTCGGTGCGTACACACGCGGAGCCCCGCCTGGCAGTGCTGGCGGCGCAGGCGCGCGAGGTGTGGCGCGGCCGCGACGTGACCGTAGTGGCGGGCGACATGCGGCGCCTGCAGCTGCAGCCCCGCGCCGACATCATCGTGTCCGAGCTGCTCGGTGCGTACACACGCGGAGCCCCGCCTGGCAGTGCTGGCGGCGCAGGCGCGCGAGGTGTGGCGCGGCCGCGACGTGACCGTAGTGGCGGGCGACATGCGGCGCCTGCAGCTGCAGCCCCGCGCCGACATCATCGTGTCCGAGCTGCTCGGTGCGTACACACGCGGAGCCCCGCCTGGCAGTGCTGGCGGCGCAGGCGCGCGAGGTGTGGCGCGGCCGCGACGTGACCGTAGTGGCGGGCGACATGCGGCGCCTGCAGCTGCAGCCCCGCGCCGACATCATCGTGTCCGAGCTGCTCGGTGCGTACACACGCGGAGCCCCGCCTGGCAGTGCTGGCGGCGCAGGCGCGCGAGGTGTGGCGCGGCCGCGACGTGACCGTAGTGGCGGGCGACATGCGGCGCCTGCAGCTGCAGCCCCGCGCCGACATCATCGTGTCCGAGCTGCTCGGTGCGTACACACGCGGAGCCCCGCCTGGCAGTGCTGGCGGCGCAGGCGCGCGAGGTGTGGCGCGGCCGCGACGTGACCGTAGTGGCGGGCGACATGCGGCGCCTGCAGCTGCAGCCCCGCGCCGACATCATCGTGTCCGAGCTGCTCGGTGCGTACACACGCGGAGCCCCGCCTGGCAGTGCTGGCGGCGCAGGCGCGCGAGGTGTGGCGCGGCCGCGACGTGACCGTAGTGGCGGGCGACATGCGGCGCCTGCAGCTGCAGCCCCGCGCCGACATCATCGTGTCCGAGCTGCTCGGTGCGTACACACGCGGAGCCCCGCCTGGCAGTGCTGGCGGCGCAGGCGCGCGAGGTGTGGCGCGGCCGCGACGTGACCGTAGTGGCGGGCGACATGCGGCGCCTGCAGCTGCAGCCCCGCGCCGACATCATCGTGTCCGAGCTGCTCGGTGCGTACACACGCGGAGCCCCGCCTGGCAGTGCTGGCGGCGCAGGCGCGCGAGGTGTGGCGCGGCCGCGACGTGACCGTAGTGGCGGGCGACATGCGGCGCCTGCAGCTGCAGCCCCGCGCCGACATCATCGTGTCCGAGCTGCTCGGTGCGTACACACGCGGAGCCCCGCCTGGCAGTGCTGGCGGCGCAGGCGCGCGAGGTGTGGCGCGGCCGCGACGTGACCGTAGTGGCGGGCGACATGCGGCGCCTGCAGCTGCAGCCCCGCGCCGACATCATCGTGTCCGAGCTGCTCGGTGCGTACACACGCGGAGCCCCGCCTGGCAGTGCTGGCGGCGCAGGCGCGCGAGGTGTGGCGCGGCCGCGACGTGACCGTAGTGGCGGGCGACATGCGGCGCCTGCAGCTGCAGCCCCGCGCCGACATCATCGTGTCCGAGCTGCTCGGTGCGTACACACGCGGAGCCCCGCCTGGCAGTGCTGGCGGCGCAGGCGCGCGAGGTGTGGCGCGGCCGCGACGTGACCGTAGTGGCGGGCGACATGCGGCGCCTGCAGCTGCAGCCCCGCGCCGACATCATCGTGTCCGAGCTGCTCGGTGCGTACACACGCGGAGCCCCGCCTGGCAGTGCTGGCGGCGCAGGCGCGCGAGGTGTGGCGCGGCCGCGACGTGACCGTAGTGGCGGGCGACATGCGGCGCCTGCAGCTGCAGCCCCGCGCCGACATCATCGTGTCCGAGCTGCTCGGTGCGTACACACGCGGAGCCCCGCCTGGCAGTGCTGGCGGCGCAGGCGCGCGAGGTGTGGCGCGGCCGCGACGTGACCGTAGTGGCGGGCGACATGCGGCGCCTGCAGCTGCAGCCCCGCGCCGACATCATCGTGTCCGAGCTGCTCGGTGCGTACACACGCGGAGCCCCGCCTGGCAGTGCTGGCGGCGCAGGCGCGCGAGGTGTGGCGCGGCCGCGACGTGACCGTAGTGGCGGGCGACATGCGGCGCCTGCAGCTGCAGCCCCGCGCCGACATCATCGTGTCCGAGCTGCTCGGTGCGTACACACGCGGAGCCCCGCCTGGCAGTGCTGGCGGCGCAGGCGCGCGAGGTGTGGCGCGGCCGCGACGTGACCGTAGTGGCGGGCGACATGCGGCGCCTGCAGCTGCAGCCCCGCGCCGACATCATCGTGTCCGAGCTGCTCGGTGCGTACACACGCGGAGCCCCGCCTGGCAGTGCTGGCGGCGCAGGCGCGCGAGGTGTGGCGCGGCCGCGACGTGACCGTAGTGGCGGGCGACATGCGGCGCCTGCAGCTGCAGCCCCGCGCCGACATCATCGTGTCCGAGCTGCTCGGTGCGTACACACGCGGAGCCCCGCCTGGCAGTGCTGGCGGCGCAGGCGCGCGAGGTGTGGCGCGGCCGCGACGTGACCGTAGTGGCGGGCGACATGCGGCGCCTGCAGCTGCAGCCCCGCGCCGACATCATCGTGTCCGAGCTGCTCGGTGCGTACACACGCGGAGCCCCGCCTGGCAGTGCTGGCGGCGCAGGCGCGCGAGGTGTGGCGCGGCCGCGACGTGACCGTAGTGGCGGGCGACATGCGGCGCCTGCAGCTGCAGCCCCGCGCCGACATCATCGTGTCCGAGCTGCTCGGTGCGTACACACGCGGAGCCCCGCCTGGCAGTGCTGGCGGCGCAGGCGCGCGAGGTGTGGCGCGGCCGCGACGTGACCGTAGTGGCGGGCGACATGCGGCGCCTGCAGCTGCAGCCCCGCGCCGACATCATCGTGTCCGAGCTGCTCGGTGCGTACACACGCGGAGCCCCGCCTGGCAGTGCTGGCGGCGCAGGCGCGCGAGGTGTGGCGCGGCCGCGACGTGACCGTAGTGGCGGGCGACATGCGGCGCCTGCAGCTGCAGCCCCGCGCCGACATCATCGTGTCCGAGCTGCTCGGTGCGTACACACGCGGAGCCCCGCCTGGCAGTGCTGGCGGCGCAGGCGCGCGAGGTGTGGCGCGGCCGCGACGTGACCGTAGTGGCGGGCGACATGCGGCGCCTGCAGCTGCAGCCCCGCGCCGACATCATCGTGTCCGAGCTGCTCGGTGCGTACACACGCGGAGCCCCGCCTGGCAGTGCTGGCGGCGCAGGCGCGCGAGGTGTGGCGCGGCCGCGACGTGACCGTAGTGGCGGGCGACATGCGGCGCCTGCAGCTGCAGCCCCGCGCCGACATCATCGTGTCCGAGCTGCTCGGTGCGTACACACGCGGAGCCCCGCCTGGCAGTGCTGGCGGCGCAGGCGCGCGAGGTGTGGCGCGGCCGCGACGTGACCGTAGTGGCGGGCGACATGCGGCGCCTGCAGCTGCAGCCCCGCGCCGACATCATCGTGTCCGAGCTGCTCGGTGCGTACACACGCGGAGCCCCGCCTGGCAGTGCTGGCGGCGCAGGCGCGCGAGGTGTGGCGCGGCCGCGACGTGACCGTAGTGGCGGGCGACATGCGGCGCCTGCAGCTGCAGCCCCGCGCCGACATCATCGTGTCCGAGCTGCTCGGTGCGTACACACGCGGAGCCCCGCCTGGCAGTGCTGGCGGCGCAGGCGCGCGAGGTGTGGCGCGGCCGCGACGTGACCGTAGTGGCGGGCGACATGCGGCGCCTGCAGCTGCAGCCCCGCGCCGACATCATCGTGTCCGAGCTGCTCGGTGCGTACACACGCGGAGCCCCGCCTGGCAGTGCTGGCGGCGCAGGCGCGCGAGGTGTGGCGCGGCCGCGACGTGACCGTAGTGGCGGGCGACATGCGGCGCCTGCAGCTGCAGCCCCGCGCCGACATCATCGTGTCCGAGCTGCTCGGTGCGTACACACGCGGAGCCCCGCCTGGCAGTGCTGGCGGCGCAGGCGCGCGAGGTGTGGCGCGGCCGCGACGTGACCGTAGTGGCGGGCGACATGCGGCGCCTGCAGCTGCAGCCCCGCGCCGACATCATCGTGTCCGAGCTGCTCGGTGC
Organism: Pandemis corylana; assembly: GCA_949127965.1. NCBI lineage: Eukaryota > Metazoa > Arthropoda > Insecta > Lepidoptera > Tortricidae > Pandemis > Pandemis corylana. The sequence continues at coordinate 4,008,007 of OX421866.1, read as the reverse complement.
GTACACACGCGGAGCCCCGCCTGGCAGTGCTGGCGGCGCAGGCGCGCGAGGTGTGGCGCGGCCGCGACGTGACCGTAGTGGCGGGCGACATGCGGCGCCTGCAGCTGCAGCCCCGCGCCGACATCATCGTGTCCGAGCTGCTCGGTGCGTACACACGCGGAGCCCCGCCTGGCAGTGCTGGCGGCGCAGGCGCGCGAGGTGTGGCGCGGCCGCGACGTGACCGTAGTGGCGGGCGACATGCGGCGCCTGCAGCTGCAGCCCCGCGCCGACATCATCGTGTCCGAGCTGCTCGGTGCGTACACACGCGGAGCCCCGCCTGGCAGTGCTGGCGGCGCAGGCGCGCGAGGTGTGGCGCGGCCGCGACGTGACCGTAGTGGCGGGCGACATGCGGCGCCTGCAGCTGCAGCCCCGCGCCGACATCATCGTGTCCGAGCTGCTCGGTGCGTACACACGCGGAGCCCCGCCTGGCAGTGCTGGCGGCGCAGGCGCGCGAGGTGTGGCGCGGCCGCGACGTGACCGTAGTGGCGGGCGACATGCGGCGCCTGCAGCTGCAGCCCCGCGCCGACATCATCGTGTCCGAGCTGCTCGGTGCGTACACACGCGGAGCCCCGCCTGGCAGTGCTGGCGGCGCAGGCGCGCGAGGTGTGGCGCGGCCGCGACGTGACCGTAGTGGCGGGCGACATGCGGCGCCTGCAGCTGCAGCCCCGCGCCGACATCATCGTGTCCGAGCTGCTCGGTGCGTACACACGCGGAGCCCCGCCTGGCAGTGCTGGCGGCGCAGGCGCGCGAGGTGTGGCGCGGCCGCGACGTGACCGTAGTGGCGGGCGACATGCGGCGCCTGCAGCTGCAGCCCCGCGCCGACATCATCGTGTCCGAGCTGCTCGGTGCGTACACACGCGGAGCCCCGCCTGGCAGTGCTGGCGGCGCAGGCGCGCGAGGTGTGGCGCGGCCGCGACGTGACCGTAGTGGCGGGCGACATGCGGCGCCTGCAGCTGCAGCCCCGCGCCGACATCATCGTGTCCGAGCTGCTCGGTGCGTACACACGCGGAGCCCCGCCTGGCAGTGCTGGCGGCGCAGGCGCGCGTGGTGTGGCGCGGCCGCGACGTGACCGTAGTGGCGGGCGACATGCGGCGCCTGCAGCTGCAGCCCCGCGCCGACATCATCGTGTCCGAGCTGCTCGGTGCGTACACACGCGGAGCCCCGCCTGGCAGTGCTGGCGGCGCAGGCGCGCGAGGTGTGGCGCGGCCGCGACGTGACCGTAGTGGCGGGCGACATGCGGCGCCTGCAGCTGCAGCCCCGCGCCGACATCATCGTGTCCGAGCTGCTCGGTGCGTACACACGCGGAGCCCCGCCTGGCAGTGCTGGCGGCGCAGGCGCGCGAGGTGTGGCGCGGCCGCGACGTGACCGTAGTGGCGGGCGACATGCGGCGCCTGCAGCTGCAGCCCCGCGCCGACATCATCGTGTCCGAGCTGCTCGGTGCGTACACACGCGGAGCCCCGCCTGGCAGTGCTGGCGGCGCAGGCGCGCGAGGTGTGGCGCGGCCGCGACGTGACCGTAGTGGCGGGCGACATGCGGCGCCTGCAGCTGCAGCCCCGCGCCGACATCATCGTGTCCGAGCTGCTCGGTGCGTACACACGCGGAGCCCCGCCTGGCAGTGCTGGCGGCGCAGGCGCGCGAGGTGTGGCGCGGCCGCGACGTGACCGTAGTGGCGGGCGACATGCGGCGCCTGCAGCTGCAGCCCCGCGCCGACATCATCGTGTCCGAGCTGCTCGGTGCGTACACACGCGGAGCCCCGCCTGGCAGTGCTGGCGGCGCAGGCGCGCGAGGTGTGGCGCGGCCGCGACGTGACCGTAGTGGCGGGCGACATGCGGCGCCTGCAGCTGCAGCCCCGCGCCGACATCATCGTGTCCGAGCTGCTCGGTGCGTACACACGCGGAGCCCCGCCTGGCAGTGCTGGCGGCGCAGGCGCGCGAGGTGTGGCGCGGCCGCGACGTGACCGTAGTGGCGGGCGACATGCGGCGCCTGCAGCTGCAGCCCCGCGCCGACATCATCGTGTCCGAGCTGCTCGGTGCGTACACACGCGGAGCCCCGCCTGGCAGTGCTGGCGGCGCAGGCGCGCGAGGTGTGGCGCGGCCGCGACGTGACCGTAGTGGCGGGCGACATGCGGCGCCTGCAGCTGCAGCCCCGCGCCGACATCATCGTGTCCGAGCTGCTCGGTGCGTACACACGCGGAGCCCCGCCTGGCAGTGCTGGCGGCGCAGGCGCGCGAGGTGTGGCGCGGCCGCGACGTGACCGTAGTGGCGGGCGACATGCGGCGCCTGCAGCTGCAGCCCCGCGCCGACATCATCGTGTCCGAGCTGCTCGGTGCGTACACACGCGGAGCCCCGCCTGGCAGTGCTGGCGGCGCAGGCGCGCGAGGTGTGGCGCGGCCGCGACGTGACCGTAGTGGCGGGCGACATGCGGCGCCTGCAGCTGCAGCCCCGCGCCGACATCATCGTGTCCGAGCTGCTCGGTGCGTACACACGCGGAGCCCCGCCTGGCAGTGCTGGCGGCGCAGGCGCGCGAGGTGTGGCGCGGCCGCGACGTGACCGTAGTGGCGGGCGACATGCGGCGCCTGCAGCTGCAGCCCCGCGCCGACATCATCGTGTCCGAGCTGCTCGGTGCGTACACACGCGGAGCCCCGCCTGGCAGTGCTGGCGGCGCAGGCGCGCGAGGTGTGGCGCGGCCGCGACGTGACCGTAGTGGCGGGCGACATGCGGCGCCTGCAGCTGCAGCCCCGCGCCGACATCATCGTGTCCGAGCTGCTCGGTGCGTACACACGCGGAGCCCCGCCTGGCAGTGCTGGCGGCGCAGGCGCGCGAGGTGTGGCGCGGCCGCGACGTGACCGTAGTGGCGGGCGACATGCGGCGCCTGCAGCTGCAGCCCCGCGCCGACATCATCGTGTCCGAGCTGCTCGGTGCGTACACACGCGGAGCCCCGCCTGGCAGTGCTGGCGGCGCAGGCGCGCGAGGTGTGGCGCGGCCGCGACGTGACCGTAGTGGCGGGCGACATGCGGCGCCTGCAGCTGCAGCCCCGCGCCGACATCATCGTGTCCGAGCTGCTCGGTGCGTACACACGCGGAGCCCCGCCTGGCAGTGCTGGCGGCGCAGGCGCGCGAGGTGTGGCGCGGCCGCGACGTGACCGTAGTGGCGGGCGACATGCGGCGCCTGCAGCTGCAGCCCCGCGCCGACATCATCGTGTCCGAGCTGCTCGGTGCGTACACACGCGGAGCCCCGCCTGGCAGTGCTGGCGGCGCAGGCGCGCGAGGTGTGGCGCGGCCGCGACGTGACCGTAGTGGCGGGCGACATGCGGCGCCTGCAGCTGCAGCCCCGCGCCGACATCATCGTGTCCGAGCTGCTCGGTGCGTACACACGCGGAGCCCCGCCTGGCAGTGCTGGCGGCGCAGGCGCGCGAGGTGTGGCGCGGCCGCGACGTGACCGTAGTGGCGGGCGACATGCGGCGCCTGCAGCTGCAGCCCCGCGCCGACATCATCGTGTCCGAGCTGCTCGGTGCGTACACACGCGGAGCCCCGCCTGGCAGTGCTGGCGGCGCAGGCGCGCGAGGTGTGGCGCGGCCGCGACGTGACCGTAGTGGCGGGCGACATGCGGCGCCTGCAGCTGCAGCCCCGCGCCGACATCATCGTGTCCGAGCTGCTCGGTGCGTACACACGCGGAGCCCCGCCTGGCAGTGCTGGCGGCGCAGGCGCGCGAGGTGTGGCGCGGCCGCGACGTGACCGTAGTGGCGGGCGACATGCGGCGCCTGCAGCTGCAGCCCCGCGCCGACATCATCGTGTCCGAGCTGCTCGGTGCGTACACACGCGGAGCCCCGCCTGGCAGTGCTGGCGGCGCAGGCGCGCGAGGTGTGGCGCGGCCGCGACGTGACCGTAGTGGCGGGCGACATGCGGCGCCTGCAGCTGCAGCCCCGCGCCGACATCATCGTGTCCGAGCTGCTCGGTGCGTACACACGCGGAGCCCCGCCTGGCAGTGCTGGCGGCGCAGGCGCGCGAGGTGTGGCGCGGCCGCGACGTGACCGTAGTGGCGGGCGACATGCGGCGCCTGCAGCTGCAGCCCCGCGCCGACATCATCGTGTCCGAGCTGCTCGGTGCGTACACACGCGGAGCCCCGCCTGGCAGTGCTGGCGGCGCAGGCGCGCGAGGTGTGGCGCGGCCGCGACGTGACCGTAGTGGCGGGCGACATGCGGCGCCTGCAGCTGCAGCCCCGCGCCGACATCATCGTGTCCGAGCTGCTCGGTGCGTACACACGCGGAGCCCCGCCTGGCAGTGCTGGCGGCGCAGGCGCGCGAGGTGTGGCGCGGCCGCGACGTGACCGTAGTGGCGGGCGACATGCGGCGCCTGCAGCTGCAGCCCCGCGCCGACATCATCGTGTCCGAGCTGCTCGGTGCGTACACACGCGGAGCCCCGCCTGGCAGTGCTGGCGGCGCAGGCGCGCGAGGTGTGGCGCGGCCGCGACGTGACCGTAGTGGCGGGCGACATGCGGCGCCTGCAGCTGCAGCCCCGCGCCGACATCATCGTGTCCGAGCTGCTCGGTGCGTACACACGCGGAGCCCCGCCTGGCAGTGCTGGCGGCGCAGGCGCGCGAGGTGTGGCGCGGCCGCGACGTGACCGTAGTGGCGGGCGACATGCGGCGCCTGCAGCTGCAGCCCCGCGCCGACATCATCGTGTCCGAGCTGCTCGGTGCGTACACACGCGGAGCCCCGCCTGGCAGTGCTGGCGGCGCAGGCGCGCGAGGTGTGGCGCGGCCGCGACGTGACCGTAGTGGCGGGCGACATGCGGCGCCTGCAGCTGCAGCCCCGCGCCGACATCATCGTGTCCGAGCTGCTCGGTGCGTACACACGCGGAGCCCCGCCTGGCAGTGCTGGCGGCGCAGGCGCGCGAGGTGTAAGCGGAGGAGGAAATAAACTGGGGAATCTTTTGCATTTTTGTGATACAATCGTGTATAATTGCTAAATATTTTCTACTGTTTCACATCGGTGACATTCGGTGTCTTTCGACGACTTTTATCAAAAACTACCCTTTTCCGTAAAACAACCATAGCAAAGGCCAAATATAAAGTTTAGCCTACAATTATTATAAATATATGAGTATGAGTAATTCTTTTCAGGATCATGGGGCGACAACGAGCTCTCACCCGAATGCCTGGACGGCGCAGCGGGGCTACTCAAATCCGACGGCGTGTCGATCCCGTGTCGCTACACGTCGTACGTGTCCCCGATATCGTCGGCCCGACTGTGGGCCGCGGCGCGCGTGGCCGCCGTCAGCCCCGCACAGAAAAAAGACAAGAACCACGAGACCCTCTGGGTCGTGTACATGCAGAACAAGCATGATATCGCCGAGACCAAGGTACGATCTAGCATTGACAAATTACTGAATGAATTCCTACCATGTTGTTCTAGGAGCGATCCCTCACTATTTTGATTCCCCTTGTCTTTTCCACCTATACGCCCAATCATGCTAAACGAGGCCTTTAATTTTGCTTATCTTAGGCTCTGTCTGCCCCATAAGGGATAAAAACGTAATTTGTTTATGTATGTGTGTATTCAATTAAATGTGTCTATGCAAATTATACGTAATTCTATTTAAAATCTGACAACTTTCTATTTGGCCCTCGCCGTATTGTGGATTTCCGATGGTACTAATTTATTTTACTGGCAACGAGAATGTTTTGATCACACGGTGATAGTCATTTATTCATTCAGAAGAGAATATTTCGCAATTATACCACAAAAATGGATTCCCTAAATTGCATGAAAAAAATATTCATAATATTTGGTCTTCGCGCGACTTCGACTGCCAGTTTCGAGTTCGATGTTTGATGTCAAACTTCTCTTCTAGCCGCTATTCACCTTCGACCACCCAGCTAGACCAGTCCGAGATTACGAAGGCCAGGAAGTGACCGACCATCAGGGTCTCCCGAAGACCGACAACCGTCGCCAGGCGACTCTCACGTGGACGGTCCAGCAGGACAACGTGATGCATGGTTTCGGCGGATATTTTGATTGCACACTGTATGGAGACGAAATGATTAGCATAGTGCCGTCAACGCATAGCTTTGGGATGATATCGTGGTTTCCTGTTTTTATACCCATCAAAGTAAGTATACGCTACCGCCGTCTGGCGCTAATCTACCGCTAAACAGCAGTGCTTGCGCTGCTGCGCTGCTGTTTTGTAACGTGAAGAGTACTGGCACATGAGAGGAGGGCACCCAGCTGTGGGTGTGGGACTAGGCAGGAGATGAGGTATTCTACCATACGCATGGGCAGGCAACGCATCTGCAATCCTCTGGTGTTGCGAGTGTTTATGGATAGTGGCGCTCACTCACTATTAGTCTCATGCTTGGTCAATTTGTAATACTAGCGACCATCCCCGGCTTCGCACGGATGCAATCTGTGTCTCTCTAATATTATAATAGAATAGTATTATACATATAAACCGTCGTCTTGGTCACATTATCTATTTAAAAAAACGCATCAAAATCCGTTGCGTAGCTTTAATGATCTAGTGATAATGAAAAATATGTTAAAATTGATGTTAACAGAGTTGATATTATTAGTAACTAGCTTTTGACCGCAACTCCGTCTGCAAATAGTTTGTCTATCGCTACGCTATCCCGTGAGAGCTGCGCAATTTTACGGGATAAAAATCCTATTTGTTATTCTAGATCTGTTCTGGCGTCAGAGAGATACATCCATACTCAAACTTTAAAACTGTTAACAACGATCCTTCGGTTTCGCTTTTACTAAAACATCACTATTAACAAACACTAGTAAAGTACACCTTTTTCTTCCAGACACCGATCCGTGTTACGAAAGGGGAGACAATATCGGCGACGTTCTGGCGCTGCGTGGACTCGCACCGCGTCTGGTACGAGTGGGTGGTAGAAGTGGGGGGCCGCACCACGGACCTGCACAACTGCAACGGGAAGAGCTCCGAGATGCTGTTATAATGACCGCCACTAGTTGATTAGAATAAGAGTTTACAGTGGCGTGCGGCTGATGTGACATCGGAATGGACCCAGTGACCAAGGCACAAGCCAATAGCGGCCGCCGGGAGTTGCTTTCCGTTTTATAGGGACTCGCTGCGCTCGGTTGACGCCGGTGGTCGCCACTCGCTCGCTATACTAATAGGTCGGTGACAGAAATTATTGCAAAATTGTATGTGATTCATTTTCTTCGACCGTACGATATGCGTCTTCATACCGACGGTGAAGGACAGACAACTATCTTGTAATTTTGGATTAATGTAAGATAGGAGCTATTGGTTCTCTCAATAGAATTCAAACTACAAAAATTAATATTTGTAAGATAGGAGCTATTGGTTCTTCCCCATCGATACCTACGTAACTTTGCTGGTTGTGTTCGTAAACAGAAAAAGTTATGAATGGATGTCTCAATTTAAATAGTTTCCGATGTATGTTTAGAATTGTAGTTATAGATTAGCAAGATAAAGAGCGAAGTAATACGAGCATGTGAAAGGGAGATAGAGGAAGAGGCCATTTTTCTTTCGCTATAAGCGTGAGGCCAGACGAGCGTAGTTTTTTTGAGTTGAGAGTCGCATAATTTCTGCTACATTCGGTTTTGTGCAAAACTCCTGTTTCGTTTACACGGCGACGCAAGAACAGTTGGAATTGTATGCAGCACAAATTACGCAACTCACAACTTAAAAAATTACGCTAGTCTGGCGTCAACCTTAATCTGTATGGAGCTAGTGCCCAACCCACTGGGACGAACACTTAATTATGTAACATTTATTTTTTGATTTGACTATGTTGACATTCAAGTGTCGCCATACTGTTTGTCCCACCTGTAGACGACGACCCCCCCTTGATCATCGGCCGGCGACGCCTTTGTAAGTGGATTAGTGCCCTCAAACTAAAGGACTAAAGGTTATTTTAGTTTCACACGCGCGATGGAGCTGTCTAATCTTTTAGTCTGCTCTATATAAGCTCTATATAAGGGAGTATAAAATCAGTTATCTAATTATTGATAAACTCTGATGGAAACTCAACTCAATTGGCATTGTTAATTTTTTTTAAGCTGTGCTTTTAACACCTTTATTTGATAAAATGGACTATTTCAAGCAACTAATTTGAATATTATGCTTTTACGTAGCTTTGTTAATTAATAATAAATATTTTTTCGCTGTTTGATAATTCGTGAATTTAGACAGAATCCCAATCGCCTTCATTCGGCTGGCTATAAAAAAAACGGCTTTGTCTATGGTTTTGTAGATTTGACAGTGACACGTGACAGTTGCCGTAGCCAAACTTTTTTTTTTCATTTTTGTGGCAAATATTCGATGCTGGATTCTGTCTAAAAACCCGGTCGTTCGGTCAAACAAAGGTTCAAAGTACTTTTACAAAAATATTTGCAATCATAAAGTATTTTTGAAATCAGACAAGATAAATAGTTGATTGAATTGAATTGATGGTTTTCGAATTGGAGCATACTAAAAAAAATGAACAATGCCAATTGCCGCTATCCCATAAAACCAAAAGATTTAGGAACTGTTTCACCAAGCTCTGTTAAGTTCCAGTTATCTTGAGTGTCAGTTATCTATGATTCCGTCTCTATTTATTACTGCAAAACAGAGACATCATCATAGAACTGACACTAGATAACTGGAACTTTACAGAGAATGGTGAAAGAGGCCCTTATAGTAACTAGAGATAGTGATAAATATGTGATCCTGTTACATTATAATGTTAAGAAATTAACAAAAATTGCTTACTTATATGAGTAAGGCCTACTGTCCACAAAACGTAACTCATAAGCAGCTACATCTTTGTGGGCAGTGGGCCTTTTTTTCTATTCCACCGTTAAATCGCTTAATAAGCGATGGACATATTGTGATCTTGTTACAGAGTATGCACTAAGGTTTAAGGCATTGCAGCCTATAAATATAATGAGTAATTTTCGTTTGTGTTTTATTTATTTTTTTCTTCATGAACAAGGTAAAACTGTCATTATTCTCTGTAAAGTTCCTGATATCTTAATAATATCAGGGTCTTAACTGAGAGTAGTGAAACAGGCTCTAAGTAATATACAGATCTGCCAATTCCTTTGTTAGGTTTTGTTTGAATAATGGTATCTGATATTGATGTGAAGTCTAAAAATATGTAAAATCTGGACTGGTGTCAGTAATTTCAAGTGTTTTGGCATTGATTAAAGTAAAACTAGTAAGACAAGTGCCTTAAATGGCTGGTTTAGAAAGTCTAAAATCATAACATTAACTTTTGGTCATAATTATTTATTAAAATTTCTACATAAGTCAGTCCTCATAACAACCTAACTACTATTCACAAACCACAGCTATTCAAAACAACAAACAATAGGAAGTAGATACATACTAAAAATTACTTCTTCAACAGGGGAACAATGTTCATCTCCTTATGAAATTCATCTATGTCCTGATCCCATCTCTTTTCAAAGTAGATGCCTGGAAAGAAAAGTGTAATATATTCGGCAGCAAAAAAACAAAGCTGTATGAAATTGGCCCGTTTTTTTTGCTCTTGTTTATAGAATGTTTGTCAAAATGTTTCATGCAAATGCATGCCAACAGAATTTAAAAAAAAAGAACAAGCAGTTTTTACTTGGAATCACAAATTTGTTACCTTTATTGTTGTGGAAACACAGCCATTAAATAAAAAGTATTTGAAAATATTTGCTTACCCTGCAGGAATTGAGCATTGTGTCCCGTCCGAACAGCCCAAGGCAGGTAACATTTGAGATAGAGCTGACGGTGCTTGGGTTTCAGCCTGGCTGCCCCAAAAATCCCCCCGCTGATGCACATTGGCAGCTTTGTCTGGATGCCTTCCACCCATTTAACTGCAACCTGCAACATTTATTTTGATGCCACCACATTTTTTTATTTCCATTATATTTGTCATAATAAAAAGTGAGTGATAGCCAAACTTACTTCTCCCAGCATATTGGTCTTCATGAATAATGAAGCGTGGACTAAATCATGCACTTCTCGGTAGCGTTGCATCACGTAAGCTAACTCCTGTTCTTCAATGAACTGCACCGGCAGCCTCGAGTCTGCCGTGATGTTGTTCTCCTTCATAAACTCCGCATACACTCGCCCTAATGTGTTTTCTGGCATATTTGATAGGTGTTCGAACGAAACCGTCTGAGAATTGATGCGCGGCATTTCTTTCAAGATTTCAGCCCCTTCAGAGGTTTGTAGCATTTTTTCTCTCATGTATTTGATGGCGCTGCCGCCGGTCACTTCCCCTAAGCAAGCAATCATGTCCCCTCGCCAAGGGTTGAACAGAGATATCGCTGCGGAACCAGCAGAAAGCAGCGTTTTCTGAAATTGATTGGTACGTATAAAGTTTTTCTGCATTTCCTCAGCAAAAGCATTGTTACTATGCGTCGCGGTAGTAAATCTTCTAATCGCCGTAGCACGACTTGCTGCTTGCATTCTGGATATTGTTAGCAATTCTGCGCTGCGATATTCACAAAAAACACTGCAACAACAATTTTATTTGTTTTGTTCAATCTGACATTATACACTTCTTTCTGTCAAGTGTGGTCAAGTGTCACTCGATCGACCTGTCACCGTCAAATTGAATGACACTTTTTTTAATTTATTTTTTTGCGTAATTGATTGCATCTAGCTTATTTGCCAACGATCCGTGTTATAGTTTTCAGAAATAATACAATTCACGTTTTTTTTTAAATATTAAAACACATTTTATAAACTACTCAGAAAGTAGAACACCTTGATGAATTAGAAAACTGCAACATGGGAATAGAATCATGAAGAACAACCTCAGATTTGAATGCAGTAATTTGTCTTTGCCCTAAGGCGTCAAGATTGATTTATAAAAAAAAAACCAACGTCAAAATCGCATCGAGTTGCGTCCGCTTACATCTTGAAAGATGCTCTCTTACACGAAATTAGTGATTCTGAAGTAAAATATAACGTTAGCTGACTGAAATTATGTCTGGAGGATTAATCGAAAAAGTATACATAGGTCTGGACAACGCGCCGGCCGCTTTCGACATTAAAGGGCGTATTCTTGGACCAGTATGTTGCCGTTTTAGTCTTGTTAGATTTCTTGTTGTAATGAAGCCAAATTCTATCGAGTCTTTTCTGTTTCAGAATGGGACAAATATAGAATACATTCGGTCAGAGACGGGAGTGTTAGCTGTGTTGAAAAGTGAGAAATTCGAGCCTTTGCATTTGGCTTTGCATCACACAAGATCTGAGGCTCTAGCGGCTGCGCGGTCGCTGGCTTTGAATCTGATCGAGACTATACGAGCTGAGTTGGCGCAGTGGAGCGCGGCGCAGGCGGGCGGCCCCCCGCCGCCGCTGAATGTTCCCCCGCCCACATTGACGACGACAACGGCGCCCCCGCCCGTCCCGCCCCCCGCCGCCACGGTGGCTCTGTCAACACCTACAACGCTAACATCCCCAGCACACCAATCGGTCATCCCTCCTGTTGTCAGTGTTGCACCGGCCACAACTCCCCTGATGACAGTCCGTCAACCGACAGTGCTGCAACTTCTTCAACCGCAACAACAGTATGTCTTGAATCAAGAAAATGGCCAATTGATACCTATAGTCCAACCGGGAGTACAAGTATCCAACACCAATTTTTCTCATCTGCCTATTGCCCAGCATCTCGGGCATTTGCAGCAGCACAACTTCGGAGGGACACAGATTGTTGATTTGTCTAGTATGCAGCCAATGAATGTGACACAGTTACGACTGAGCGGTGGGCCGTCTTCCATGTCTATGATATTGCCCAATGGCTACTCATTTCCTCAAGCTAGTCTGACTTCCTCAGACACAACTACCGTGAGTTCTGCGACAGCAACTCCAGTAGTATGTGCCGCTCAGGGTACAAATTCTTCTCAAAAAATATTGTATAGTACAGATAAAGGGGACAAAGATGTGAAATACCACATTCAAGGAGCGGACACAGTGCAATGGGCCATGCCAGGGTCACAGACAATGTTGATTCCCTACCAGCAGCTACAAGAGTTGACTGCCAATCAAGGCTTACAGAACTTACAGCCACAGCAATATGTTTCGGTAAGCAATTTATAGTAACAAAATATCTTGAATTTCTAAACGACACTGAAAATTAGAACACATAGCAAAATCTCAAAAGTAAAGCTATGGCCAGGAATCGAACCCAGATCCTAGTCATTCCGTGACATGTACCCACCACCATCCATAGCAGGTGAGTGAGCCTTCGAATTTTCCTATTTGTTACTAGCTGTCATGTGACCTAGTTACTATGCGATTTTTTGTCGCTAAGCGTCATTTTGTTTGAACGATGTGTCTGAATGACACAATTACAAACTCCCATGGAACGTTTGCTGCTCACCAGGGACGAGAGAAGGCCCTGTTTTTCAAATGATAGGTACTATCAAATGAATCAAGAATTTTTACTTTTACGGTTTTACGTAAATATCTTAAAAGTTAAATTGAAATGGTAGACAGGTAAATTTTAACTTTATTAAACTTATCAGATAATTAGTGACCTTACAATTGTTATTAGCCTTAAACCTAAGATAAGAAAAATGGTTACTATGCTATACATGAGTAGTGATGTAAAATTTTAAAAGACATACACCATGGATTATTGAACCAGTAAATAATTAAATAAAACCTCTTTATTTGTCAAACAGATTGCCCCCGCTGGTGGGTTGCCACAGACCTCGCTGCCGCTGTCGGCTGCACAGTTCCAGCAGCTACAAGCAACCGGCACTATCATGCAGCTCAATCAAAAGGTAAAACAATTTTACAATGCTAGTTACTTGGTAAAAAAAGAATTGTAGCTCATATTTACACTGAAATATTTTATTAATCCAGTTGCCATCAGATGTATCTAAGATGTGATGATGATGGTGGTCAAAAATATCTGAACACCACAACCTTTTCGACGCCAACGACACGTATATCTGCACCGCAGGTTCAACGCCGACTCCATCACTTCAATTCAAAAGCAACCTTCGTTAAATTGGATTTAGCTTCAACTTAAGGCATCGCAATAAAGAAGTCTGCCGTACGTCTCTTGTATTTGACGTGCCGGCGAAATGTTAACATTTTCAATTCCATCTTGGACCAGGTGGCGACTGGATCAGTTGACTGGACTGTTAATAAAACATTGTTATAGATACAAAAATATTTTCTCTAAATTCTATAGTACTATACAAAGCTTTGTTTCATTGTAAGTAAAAACTTGTGTGAAATAAACAATTCATTGAGCAAAATGGTTCCAGAGAAAGATTTTTGAGTGCCTTAGCCATGCTAAGTAACTCAGTTTAATGTTAAGACAAGTTTGACAAGATACAATGTCATCTACATACGTTTTTGCATATTGCCAACAGCCCATAGTGAGCAGTGGTTCTTTGATAAATATAATATCGACCGGGCAGGCGTCGGCACCGCAGGTTGTATCCGTGAGCATTCACCATAATATATGTCGTGCATACACCAGGCTTCTCTCATAGTTTCGACGTCAGTTCTTTGGAGGATCTTAAACACGTGAAGGGTGGCTTTTTATTTTTACCCCATTATTCATAAACGCTCTGTAGGCTTTTGCTAACTTAGCAATCGTATCCTTATCTATCACTTTGACATTTACCTTTCACAGATAAGGACAAACGATTACTAATTTAGCAAAAGCCTATAGAGCGTTTATGAATAAGGTGGTTAGACTATAAAGGCGATTAAGGGTAATATTACTGGCACGTGAGGTATTTTAGGCACTAGTCTCACCAATGGCGAGGAAGCGAGCCGACTATATAAATCCTGTGTCGGTAAAGGATACAGATAAATAAAGTATGTAATGTAGTAAGCAGACGCGTTCATCCCTTACAGGCATATAAGCAGTGCTTGTACATAAGCATATATACGTAAATGTGCCCGACACGCTTCGTACCAATTCGGATTTAGTTGGCAATATGCCTACCCTCTGTCAAAATCCACTGCACGCCCCTGGTAGTAAGTATCAAGGGTGGAGCTAGTAGGTCTAACAGTATGGTGACACTTGATTGTGAACATTGTCAAAAAATACAGTTTACGTTTTTCCATTCTCTAGGGGGCCAGCAGCCCCACCTGCCTCCCCTTGGCAATGCCCTTGATAAGTATCGTTGGGTGTTCACACTGCCGGCGCAGACTCTTCACTGGTTGATCGCAGTGATAAAAGCTATCAAAGATAGAACTCGTTTGACTTGCAGAACTCAGAAGGCGAAGTGCGAGTAATCGGCCATCGCACCCGAACACTCGCTTAAATAACAATTTTTGAAAACATATATATGTAAAAATGTCATGTCAGTAGGAGTAGATTAATAGACAATTACAGCTCTAATAGATCTATTTAACTAGTAGAAAAAAATATTTGAGCTGTAGTTTTGTGGACAGATTTTTACGACTGGAGTGAACCTTTCAAAAATCGGGCTCCAGCGACAAAACTATCGGAACTGCACACTCCCTTCTCGCTGCTCGCCAACTCGTTTGTAGTTTACAGCTCTAATCGCTTCCCGCTCATCGTCGGCGGTGTTACCAGTGCCTTATCTTAGCCCACTAGGCTGGCCGGTGTTACGGATCTCCATTACAAAGGCAGAGATTACTTTTTACTATCATGTAACTGCTCGATTGCCTTCTCTGTTGTAAAAAACTGGAGAACAGAGTAAGGCAGATTTGGTTAACATCGTTACCCTTCACGTATTTATTATATCCCAAACTTTTATTGTGACCATTTTTTTTCTTTTAACACCGTTCATGCTTCACGGTTGAGGTTGTTTGCGATGGTTCATAGATTTTCTTTAACTAATTCCTTTCCTTTCTAGGTTTATAGGTTTGCTTGTTCTCTGTGTCGCATCATTAGTCGTCTGGCTGTTTTAGAACATTAATTTTAAATATTACATCAATTTAATTGACATCTAAATTATTGGTGGTTTTTGCAGCAATTTGACTATGTCGCTATATCACCGTCTTCACTAATGATAACATGACATGACTGAGAAGGTTACATGTAGCAATTCTAACACTGCATCCTCCTGCGTATTTCACTCTTTCTCTTGCCTTCCCGATCTGGTTATATTCCATATCTATGATTTTAACCAATTAGAGCGTGCGAGAGCTGACTAGCTCCCTAATAAAAAGCAGCACCATAATCCACCAGCTGCCAGTAACCATCTCAGTTGACTAAAACGTAGAAATGACCATTTATAATATTTTATATAATTTACAGAATGCATCTACGCCAACGAAAAATATAGGCCAAGAGAGTCGCGGACAGAAGAGACTATCCGATGGGACACCAAGCCAATTGCAATTGAGGCCTATTGCGCCTGCTGGGTATGTTCTAAAAAAAAATAGAATATAATGACCTATTTTACTTATATATTCTTTTCCAGATTCTACGAAAGACCTAAAATTTTGCAATTTTTTATAAATAATTGGTCATTTGCTGTCTGTTAGGTACCTACAATATGATGAAGCTCAGATTTTATGTCTTTAGTAAATATACATTTGCAGAAATAACTACCGTTAATCCAGAGCATGATTTTGACTTGACTATAAGCAAGAAACAGTTGTTTAAAAAGGTTACAGATACTCTTGGTAATTATTAAGGTTCTCTAGCAGCAAAAAAAAACAATTACTTTTAGTTCTTAAGCTTAGCTTAGTTCCAAAATGTACGTAATTGTTGAACTTAAACCCTTACGCTAATTGTAGCGCGCAGGCAATCGCAAACACGATTTCTGTCCATCAAACGGAAACGGAGAGGGCCGAAGAAAGAGATAGTGATTGGTCTCAGTTTTAACTGTCTGAACTGCTTTTTTTTTTGCTGCAAGTAACCGTAACGTAAACCTATTATCATGTAAGCAATTGGCGTTAAATTACACCACAATAAAATTTTATTTCTGCAAATATCACATAAACTAAATTTCGACGGCAGCTGTCAACGCCTCCAAAACCCAATCGGCAGCAGATTGGTAACTCAATTGGATTTGCCTTCCTGCTCCGGTCCGGAAAAGAAATCATTTCCAAATTGCAGTCCCAGGCCTCCGAAACAAAAGCGGATCTAAAAAATGGCCGGTCGTCTGATGAAACATCGGAAGCATTCTAAAACTGAATGGATACTTTAGATGAAATTGGGGGTTTGCATGAATGTGTATAGATTTTTTTTGTGCGTGTATTGAAAGTGTGTTGTAACGCAGGTCACATGTAAACCAAGACAAGGGTTCGACCAGAGACTCTCGCTCCTGGACGGCGGCCGCAGGTATATTGACGATTCCATGTGGAAATAGAGATAGCGTTTTATTTTCATATCTAAGTTGAACGAATAGACCGTTCGACTATGAAGTTTGAGGTCTCCGGTTCTATCCCCCGGTCGGTGCAAATTTTTGTATGTTTTTTCTTTTGAATATTGCCAAAGGCGTCGTCTCGTCAGCTGATGGCCCGAGGAGAGGGGGGTGGGGGCAAGCTGATATTAAAGGAGGAAGGAGAAATTATGAATTGTCCGCTTGAATGTTCAATAAGTCAATAAATAAACTTTGTCAATATGAAATTAATAAATTATTACTAGAGATGGGCCGACTACTTGCCGACTAGTCGGGGAAACCGCTTTTCGGCGTAATTTGTAGTCGGCGACTATTCGGAAAAAAATGACTAGTCGGTTGTTATTTTTTTTAAAGGTTGCATAAAGAAAACCACGGTGACTAAATTAAATGTCTTCTAAAGTCATAATTGTAAGGCAAGGAATGGTGACTATCGTTTCTTTGCTCACCAGTTGGCGCCACTGTTCACTAAGGTCCAGAGATATAGCTGTCAAAGCCGACTTTATAAGATCGGCGCCGTAACAATGTTAAAGTCTTGAATCTCATTAAGTTTATTAATTATAAATAACTATCATCCTCACTTTCAACATGAAACTACCGTGAGACTTAATCATTACACATAAACGGATAATTCACGTATAAAAAGTCGAGTGATGCTTGATGCTCGACATGTTTCGGACTATTTCGTAGTCCTTCTAACATGTCGAGCATCACTCGACTTTTTATACGTCAGTTATCCGTTTACGTGTAATGATAACTATCATCGTATCGAGTAGCTATGCCGCAATCTTGCGCAGTTCCGTTGTGTTAGGAAAAAAAACATCCGCATTCATCGCCAAATAGATAATCCATATTTGCGTTAATTTCGCGAAGGAGATCACTTTTCAACAGGTAAATGAAAGAAATTATAATTTATGTCACGAAGCCCGAGAAAACCTGTGAAAAGTGAATGTTATTGGACCTCACGCGACACTAGCGCCTCTAGTGGCAAATTCACACGCGATAGCCCCCATTAATTCGAATTTCAACGTGTAGAAATAAACCATCAGGGATCTCCAGGGGGCGCCCCCCCCCCCCCCCCCATCCTGTCCCGCTCGCGACGCCCGCGTTCATTATAAGTGTGCTGCAGTATTATTGCAGTTGAAATCATATCACATAATAATGACAATTTGCTTTAGGTATGAAACTTAAAACGCTATTGTTCGATTTTTTAGATCATTTAAGCGGCGTAGTTCTAGTTACGTGTAACATTGCAATTGGCGTACTATTGATGTTGTTTGTTTATTATATTTTGTTTTATTGTTCATAACTCTAAATTCGTTTGCTTCTGCTTGACTAATTTTGATAACAGATTTGCGTAGTTATTAGAGCGTAGAAGCGTAACTGCATGTTTTTAATAAACTTTTACAAGTACAAATTTAAGCTTCTACTAATTTATGTTTTGGTTAACAAGGAGATGCCTTCGCCCAGCAGCGAGACTACAGAATGCTGATAAAATGCGTCACGATTTGTCCATTCTTTTTCTTTTGTTTCATATGTCTACCTTGTCTACATAGACCAGTTTGGGAGATTCAAAGATATTCCCTGCACTTACGACTGTGGCGTTAACTACTTTAGTTTAAATGGATGAAGCAACAAACTTTTAATCATGACGTGCTAAAGAATTGTGAATTATAAGCTGTTCTTTCGCAGATCGTTGAAATTTTTAGGGGACGCGGTTCGTTGGGGCTGATATTCTGGCCTTCTGTAGCAGAAAAATCTTCATGTTGCAGATTTTATATTGCTGAATTAAATTTAGGGAAACTTGCGAATTGCGACGTGTGTCTATGTGAAGGGTAACGTGGTCTCCAGCACGGCTAGCACAAGTGAGAGAGCTGTGTCGCGCGCGAGATGATTACCCGTCTTTTTCTTATTGTTCGTTCTAGAAAGAGACCGGTAGTCTATCTAATCCGCTAGGCGTGCTTAGTTCTATAATCTGTATACTTTTTAGTTGTTGAGGTTGGCGTATTTTTAACAAACGCGTCGACTTAAAGAACCAATTTTCAACGAATGCATACGATACTGTTTTGCTAAATATATTACCTATTGGCGTAAAAGTTATTGTTCTTTTTAAAGCAAGCACCTAATTTAAAGGGTTTCTGGCCATTGGCGGTCGTTTCTATTTGTTTCTGCGTAAAAAATCCATAGATATCTATGGATATACACTGGCGTACTATCCGCTCACGGTAGACTTGCGAGCCAAGTCCACACTGGGGTTATTGGTTACTGAAACGTGCAACACTTACGGCTACAGCTCGCAAATGAGTACCCGGCTTTATTTCTCTTGTGGAAGCGATGGATAAAGCGGTTTTTTTAGCAGCGTTGTTTTTTTAATTTAGCGCTGCCAGCCTCATTCATTGAAGAAAGCAGCTTCAATCAACACTTAAATGAAGTTTCTTTCAGATAGTTCCAGCAGTTTATACGTCGTACGCGCGGTTGGCGTCGCGAAAAGCGGTTTTGTAATACATTGCTTGTGCTAGCAACTAACAAGCTATTAATATTTTCACCATGTAATGGGTAAGAAATCGCTCTGCGTTTAGCATTGGCGCTTCTAAGATCTTTTGTTTTGTCATATAGCTTGTAGCAGCAGATCCAGAATTAGCCAAGCAAGCGTTTCTAAGTTCCCAAATTACCAGCGCTGCTGCTAACCTCTTGTCTTTTTGAGCGTCTTAGATGTCAATAGTTACTTAGTTTAGCGCACCCTCGGCGCTTCTGGAATATTCCAGTGTTACCAGCCCATTTTTTTGAGACAGCAATTTTCTTGCTGCCTTGCGTTTCGTTAATGCATGCTAAGTTTTTATTTTTCAGATCATTTATACTGGTCGTCGGTTGCTGTCAGATTTAAGTTCATTA
This sequence comes from Pandemis corylana, assembly GCA_949127965.1. Lineage (NCBI taxonomy): Eukaryota > Metazoa > Arthropoda > Insecta > Lepidoptera > Tortricidae > Pandemis > Pandemis corylana. The sequence continues at coordinate 3,988,753 of OX421866.1, read as the reverse complement.
GAGTGTTGCCACGCGTAATAACGCGTGAATGAGCGTAGGAAATTAGGTTATGGGCAATATAGAATGGATGCGATACAAATATGGTTTATTCGGAGTGTTTTAGACAAAAAATTTACAGCAAACGAGGCGAGCGAGAAATTAAATAATGCGTTTGAATCTGTTCACAGATGTTACTTCTAGCCTCGTCAGTTTAATGTTTGGAGTTGGCTGATGTTTTTGTATTTCTTTTGTTTTTGTCTTTAACCGCAGCATTCGAGAACAAACTGTGGATAGTAGTAGCGGCATTTTGCGTAGTAGCAATGGCGTTGTGTTTTTTATAAATGTTATTATATATTGTTATCCTTCTTGTAGCTAGAGACAACACTGTGGTCAGCATGGGGAAAATCAATCCAGCCCACGGCACAATTATACACGTGTCTTCGGGGCAACAGACAAAGTAAGCAAATTCAAAATTCAAAACTTTGTTTCAAAAGGCCTAGCGGCCTTTTACGTGTCTTTTTAATAAAAATAAAATACATTTACTACAATACTTAAATTCTACTTGCCTATCATAAATCTTAATGTGTATACTAGGGAGCAAAGAAACGGGGTCACTTCTTGTAGAGAGTGGTATGAAAAGTGACCCGGTTTTTTTTGGCGTAAAGTTTTACCTTTTCGCCGCCATGGACTTGACATGAAGTTAGTACATGCAGTGTAAAATGCACCTTCATTTGACAAGATAAAGTTGACAGTAGCGAGTGACTTAAGAGATGCGTGGCGGTGAAAAGGTTAAAAGAAAAGTTGCACTGCGCAGCCCAAACCCCTTTATATAAAAAAACTAGCAAACCCGGCGAACTCCGTTTCGCCACCAGATGGCTGCTATAAACCTCACGGAGCCCGAGACCTTTCCAACGAATGCAAAACCGTGGAAATCGGTTCGTGCGTTCTGGAGTTATAGCGTCAGGAAGGAAAACCCGACTTATTTTTATATAGTAGAGAAGATAAATAAGCAGAACTTTTGCTTGAATTACGGCCAGTTACTTTCGCAATATTCCCTAAAATTTATCTTCACTAAAATAAGTCTCCCGAAGTCTACAAGCATTATTAGATCTGGTATTCAAACTTGGTTGCGTCGATCTGATCAAATTGATAACTTTACTAGCACTTCTACACTAAAATGTCGACACTTTTTTGTACAGTGTTTCGGGGTCCGGCGTAACGCAAGAAGGCACCGGCATGTACATACGACAGATAGACAGAAACGCGATACAGATACAGAGCAAAGACAAACAAGATTTAACCGGCAACAAGATACAAACCGCGACACAGAACGTCCAAATGATAACAGTCCCGCCCGGCATGACTGTGCTTCAGAACCCCCTGAACATCAGTCAGATGCCCGCCATGATAGGGCAACCCAACAGCCAAGTGTACATGATACCAACGAACCAACAGAACTTGATGCAAAGCGGTCTACCACCTGGATTCATAGGACAGCAAGTTCTCCAGTCCGGTCAAAACGTCACCGTGATGCAACCCAACCAGCTGACCATGCCGAATGGGGTCCAATACAATATGCCGCTAATGCAAATGAATTTACCCCAAAATCCCCATTACATGCCCACTGGAATCAACTTGAACACGCAGCTATCAGCCCAACAGTTGAACGCAGCTCTAGCCAATCAGCAATTAACAAATGTATCCGGGACTATTCCCCTCGTCCAAGCGCCTCCCCCGGCCTCCCCAATATCCAACCAGCAGACTCAACAACCCGTGCACCAGATAATACCTCAAAACTCCACCTTCCTAACTCCCACATCGCAATACGCCGGAATGCCGGCTCAGTACATGATGCAAACCAATTCTGGCACCATAACAGTGCCAACCAACAACCCGGTGCAATACACAGTTCCAGCCAATCCGAGCGCGAACCCACCAGCGAACAACGGGAACGGCCAATCAACAGCGCCTGCGGAAAACGAGGGCAACGGAACTACCAATCAAACGAATTACATCACGTCTTCCTCACAGGATAACTACAGTTTGACCGGGGCTACGGTTCAGAATCCGAGTTTTTCTACAGACGGCACGTCGACTCAGACGGTGACGTTCACATCGGCGAATCAACAAACTCAGCAGAGTTACACCACAAACGGCAGTAACCCTCAAACGCCGGGTTACAACGTGAATCAAACGACCACCACGCAGCCACCAGCGACTTACCAGCCTCCAAATGGTTCTAACCCACAATCAACCGCGCAAACTTACGCCCCGGCAACGACGCCTCAAGCGGCGCAAACTAACTATTCACCTTCTACCACTCCAGCGCCAAATCAGTCGTACCCGACAGCCAATCTTCCGAACATGCCGAACGTGGCTTTCCCTCCCACTCAGACCCCTCAAAACCCTTACCCAAACGCTACAGGACAGAACATGGCGGCGTACGCAAACAACCAGTACCAATATACGAGTAGACCGTGGTTCAGGCCTCGTTACGGATCCCCACAGGGATCGCCGTACGGTTCGGGAGCTGTGCCTCCCCCCAACGGGCCTCCAATGCCGGTCCCTCCCCCCACTGGGAACTACAACTACTGGCAGGAGAGTTGAGATCTAGATAACAACGTGTGGTCCGAGGAAGGCCAATCTCTACTGTGATAATTGCCGCCAGCAAGTATACCGTAGTATTAGGCTTGGCTCGGCCTAGACGTTGTGCATTTCCACCTATTGTATAGTAAATCGAGTAATTAGTTCATTGATGTAAGGATTGGTAAATTTAGTTAAGGTAACCGACTGCTTTAATAATAAAGAACATTTATGAAATGTAAAGAAGATCATTGTAAAAAGAAAAATAATAATACAAATATATTTCCTAAACGATTCTTTTATTTCAATCAAAACTTTATCAGCGAAAGTAAATCTTTTAGATAGCTTAGCTACAACCAACTGTTTTGTCCGAAAATCGAAAATATGTGAATGAAAAATAACCCTCCTTTTAGGCTCTGCAGTTTGGGAAAAAGTAGCTACTAATAATTTTCATTTGCAAATTGTTGCCATAATCGACATTTATCTAATTTCAAAGCGTGACTATTCCAAGAAGGATTTAATGTTGCCCTTTGTAAAATTACTATCAACAGCTCTGAAAGTCTCTGAACTCACTAAAGTTACAAATTACAATCACAAGTAGGTAGGTGAGTGGGCAAAACTTGGCCTTACAATTTGTGTTCTCAATAATAGCTATCGCATAGCCAGGTAGGTACTTAATACTTTTTGTTAATCAAAACCAACCTCTGCGAGGTATTCGCAAAAAAATCATTTTAGTTACTTCGTGACGTGAGATCCTTGTCACTTGACACTAATAAAAAGAAAGCTCGCAAGGTTACAAGGTACACTCCAAAATGAACACCACTGATCGTTACCCCGCCACTGCTTCCCTGTTCATGCTTCGAGAGATTAAACGCCGGCAAGAGCTGGTGCACAGAGGACACGAGCTTCTGAAGAGGAAGACGGAAGCCTTGCGTTTCAGGGGACGGCAGACCGCCTCAGACTTGTCAATCACGCAGGGTATTCTGGGACACACGCTGAGAGAAGCGTATATATCGCTGGCGGCTATAAAGTTCACGAATGGGGAGTCTAACGCGCTGGTGCTTGAGAACATTGGACAGGTAATTAGCGTCATGCTGCGACTCTTGAACGGATTACTAGATGGCATGACCACTAAAGCCAATTTTACGGGTTAGGTACCTACCTAGCTATATCTATATGGCGCCAATAATGTGTCTTCTGACAATGCTCAATAAAAATGTTATACATGTCGTAACTAGGCCTCTGTTCGAAAACGATTAAAATGGTCACGCACTGAAGCCACATATATTATCAACTCGCTCCTTGAGCAAGAAGTTAAATGGCGTAAAAACAATCCTACTACTCGCAGGCCCAGGTTCGAGTCCACCGCACACCCGAGAACATATCAGGAGTAGCCACGGTCTCGCTCCAAGCCCTCGAGGAGTCCGGCATCAGCGACTCTCTCCGCTACGCGGGCCTTGGCGCAGGCGGCCACCGCACTGGGGAAGCTAAGAAGGCTTTCAGAGAAGCTGTCCGTATATTGATAAAATTCGCCTCATTGAGGAACACCTGTATATTGCTGGACACGGCCATTCGGTCGACGTTAAGGTAAACGGGGTGAAAATTTTGCGGGTAGTCGCGAGTAGGTATTGTAACTTTGTTTGGAAGCGATTGTTCTTCAGTTCAGACAATGGCGGATTTACAAATTTTCAAGGTATAGGCTGAATAGTGTTTTTGCCGCCCTTGCAAAATTTGTTGCAGACTTCTATCTATAAGACATCAGAAAACCGTTATAGAAAAAAAAGCTCGTTCCCCAAATTTGCCGCCCCCAAAATCTGCCGCCCTAGGCTCGAGCCTACTCAGCCTTCTGGTAAATCCGCCACTGACTTCAGATGTCAGTCATGTGAAACACGAAGTTTGCAAAGAGACATCAACCCCCTTATTCATAAACGCTCTATAGGCTTCTGCTAACTTAGCAATCGTTTGTCCTTATCTGTGAAAGGTAAATGTCAAAGTGACAGATAAGGACAAACGATTGCTAAGCTAGTATGCTAACTTCTGCTATGGCAGAACCCTACAGAGCGTTTATGAAGAAGGGGATAAGAAAATACAGATTGTCTTAAAATTGTTCGGGGACATTTCAGAAGGTGGTCGGGTTAATGGTTGGCTAAATTTTAGGATTTTTGAGTCGTAGTATAATGATTCCATACTAATCAATGTTCCAAGTGTTCCGCGTCAAGGGGGCTACAAATTTAATCAAAACTAAAAACAATACATAATGTAGCCTTAAATTTACAGAAAAGTGAACGGCATTGAGAAGGTCATAATGCCGAAACTACACAACACCGAGAATTACATTCAAATGGAAATGGCAGAGAGGGTAAAACATTCTTGCTTCTCGATTATTTACAAGTTATACATAGGTACTTTATACTCGCGCCACGACTCGCTCTTCCAGTATTAGGTACCTACCTACCCTAGGGCCAGCTGAATAAGCGACCCAGTCTGATTAGAATGAATTAAGTAGGTAGTTTATTAATACGCATATAATAAAGTAATAAAGTATGTTAGTGGATATATCTTTACCCTCGGTCGATCGCTGGATTTCGATAGGTATGCTTTTTTCTGTTCTGTACTGTAATGTATTGTCAGTCCACATTTCTAAGTTGGCCAGTGATCTATCTATGGGTGCTGGTAATATTATAAGGTATAAGCGACTGTGAACAATTTGTGTATTATTGTCTTTTATAGGAGAGAGAAGAGTTGCACAGATTAAAGATGGTCAAAGCGAAGAAAATTCGGGCTAAAGCTTTGGCTAAATTGCGCCTTGAACACCCGGAGTCAGGCGGCAGTGGGGAATCAAGTGGTAAGTAATAATCGGAAATGAGCGCCCCTTTTCCGGTGGATAGAAATCACAGTGAAATGGATAATAGTCATCCTAATTTCCCGCCATCCTGTAAAGCACCTAGGTGTAGTAACAAATGCTGCCATTTGTAAAAAAGATAAAGCCCGACACACACTTACACTCTGTCGACACCGTATTTGTCGAATATGGCTCACGCATGATCTGCATTCTTAAGTTTTCTTTAGTTAAAATTGTTCAACTTCTGCACTAGTAAATACTCAAATATGGAGTTTTATTATACTGCCACCATACCTCACCAAAACTTTCTAAAACTAGATCTACATATTTGTTATAGTTGTCGCAAGCTCCCGTTCTGCGTCCCGCATTCGCTCTATAGAGTGCCTCACCAGCATCCTCTACGCCTGCAACTCGCCGCTCTCCTCCACTACAGACTCTGCTGGCGACTACAGCTGCTACAAGCCAACCTGCTGCCCTCCAGAGTGGGACGATGAGGACCTGCTGTTTTAACTTTAATGGATACAGTTTACTTCAAACTTGGCCCTTGGCCTTTGTTATTTTGGACATGTTATAATAAAAAAAACTGTCGCCGGACAGCCGTGGGCCAGAGCCTTTCTGTGGGTTGATCTGATTTCCGACAGAAAAAACTTATAATGTGCGCCGTAGTTTATTTTGCAATTCAGCAAAATAATTTATACTGTGAAAACATAAGCGGAAAGCAAAGTTATTTATTTGTTATATATATAGTTACTTCGTTTTTTCTTAGTTTATTTTGTTATAGTCTTGTTATGACGCGCTTAATTAATTTGTTCTATTTTTACTTAGTTACTTAGTGATTACACACTTGACTTGATGTTAAATACGCTGAGATTTCTATAAAAGAATAAATTATTTAAACGTATCAGGTAAAGTTTAATTGTAAATTAAATATTGAAAGGCAAAACAATTTAACCACGCGTTTACAGCACCCATCCATTGTCCAGCCGCTCTTCCATGGGCTTCGTAAAATATTGGCATCTTCGGAACTTTTCTAGTATTTCACCCTGTAATAACATTAAATAAAAAAAAAATTAAAACCCCCCACGCATTTGTCGAGATTTCATACGCAAATAAACAATTTTGTGCCAAAAATGCCTTACATCACTTTGGAAAAGAGCTGATATTTTTCAAACTGCTCGACCGTTTTTTACCAAACATTTTTTTTATATAAGAGGGGGAAAACGAGCAGACGGGTCACCTGATGGAAAGCAATCACCGTCGCCCAGGGACACCTGCAAGACCTGGGGAATAACAGGTGCGTTGCCGGCCCTTTGAGGAACAGGAAGGCTCGCTAAAAATGGCTAAGAATCACCGCACGGCAACTGGCTTTCGATTTTTAACGGCAATGCGGTAGCAAAAGTGTGGCAGGATGAGCGTAGCGCCACGGGGTTCTACCTCTAGGAAGCCCTGAGTGCCTAGTCTGGAGCACAGCAGGGACGTTGAGTTGATGTACTTTTAATACCCACTAAGGAAGAACCCCCGTCTTAAAGAGGGCTATAGGGAGTCACCAGCTATCATCATCATCTCATCATCTCCAGCCTATGTAGGTACGTACACACAGTATAATTATAACACACACAGGCCTCTTCGAATGAGAGGGTTTGGGCTATAACTAGTTATGTAGTTCCGCGGGCCCAGCATATGTTACGTAAAATTTCTCACACTTCATAATCATAACATCCTAATCCTAGTATATCCCGTATATAGATAGCTACTTACAGGTCCAGTCTTATTGATGCTTTCGCTGTAATAAGTGATGGCACTGGACCCGGTTCCATACAACGGATATTTAAGATGCATCTGGAAAAAACATAACTGATGAAATATGCTGTAGAACCTTTTCACAATCAACGTTGGAGTACTTTGTCACTGACAGACTCAAAGAACTGGCCGATTACTATTGCGATAACTAAGATGCCTAAGGTTTTCATTTGGTTGATCGTACTCTGATGGTTGCTATGGCGGTTTGTAAAGGGAAGCAAATAAAGTAGCTGGATCTGAAACTATGCGGGCACTAATTAATTAACTTACATCTTTGTTGGCTGTGACTTCCAGATTGCGAGGTTCGAAGTCATCCTTCACATAGTTAGCTTCGTACTCAGTGCAGTATTCTGTGACCGGCTGAGAAGAACCCAGCTCCTCAATCACTTCATCCAGCATCTGTTCCCAGAAGAAGTCCGTGAGCATTCGCTTGCGGATTCCTAAAATAAAAATAAAACATGTGTACCTATACATATGACCATCAAAGTACAAAATAGTTTCTCTTCGATCAGTGACGTACCTACATAATATTAGACTTACCATCAGAATGTGGAGGTTTTTTGGGGATTTTAAATTCACGTCTCATCTCACTGCCTATTTCTGGTGGTGGTCTACCATCCTGTAGAATCCAAGGACGACTGAAATTCTTTCCCTTTCCATACGCTGAACGTTCTGGAGGGACTTTTGGATACAATTTGATCCGTTCCAGGCCCTTTATTTTTAGGGAGTCATCTTCCTTATCTGGTTCAGGAATATCAGCCTGCACCTCAGCATCGGTGCTGGTTGGCTGTGGAATATCCATGATTAGCAGAAATTATAATTTTAAAATACTTCTAAATTGGCTCAATTTTTTATTTATGGGTTGGAACAATTCTGTGGTTGCTATGGAAACGTTGACAGTTTTTTTTTTATTTGAAGCAATAACTAAACGAAATATTTCTGAATTCTTTACTTGCGCAGATCGGGCCACTTGTCAAATTTAGTTGTCGTACCTGTCATTATTAGTAGTAGGTCTGAATCTGATTTGTCTGACCGACATAATTCAGAATGGATTGTGCAGTAGCCCGTAAACAGGATTTGCCCCCTCCAGGGGGCTACAAGCCCATTCCTTACAAACGAATCCCCGCCAAACAATATTTTAGCGGTAAGTGTTAATAATATGCCACTTTTGTTTATAAAACTTGTTATGTAACTTTGTGTAGGTTAGGTCAGTTTGTTATTTTCATGAAAATAATGATCTCAATCAAGGATTTGCGAGCGAATTTTACCACAACTTAGTGTAGCTAAACACCGCTCGATATTCCATTAAAATTATAACATTATTTTAATGTTTTTCAGACGGTTAAAACTCAAATACTTGACCTGAAAGTGCACCTATCCATTTGTATATTCTTGCCATGATTCCAGGCTTGTATTTGGGGGAGCACGGCAATGTCCCGCCAAGGCGAGCGCATTCGTACCTTTTTTCAAATTATAACACACAAACGCTGATGATCTATTTTTATATGTCTTTATTATTTTCTATTTTAAACTGTGTATAATCTCTTATATTTGTGTCTTGCAAAAAGAAATAAATGTCTTCTTTCTTATATAGGACATTTATTTTGGTTCTACAGTTTGTCACAATTTTTTATTATTTGATGTTTCTTTGAGGTTTATTCATCAAATTGACTATCAGCCTCATAGGAATTCAGCTACAGACGCAATCTGTAATATTATAACCATAGTTCTAACAAGAAAAATAAACACCCAACGATCTGAGACTTAAGAAAATATTTTCTTTCCAGGATATGCTTTGTTCGCGGGCTTCATTGGCATGACCACAGGAGCCCTATACCTGCACTATCTTAACTACAGGCAAATTAAGAAATCGGAGATTGAGATGCGCTCCGCTAAGATGGCTATTTATCCCATGTTACTCGCCGAGCGAGACCGGGAGTTCCTTAAACAACTGCGAAGGAACCGGGATGCGGAGGCAGAGCTAATGAAGGATGTGCCTGGATGGGAAGTAAGTACTATCTGCAGTTTCACCCAATTTTGCGAAATCTATCCTTTTCTCATCCACATTATAAATGCAATCCCTATAAGGATGATGATTTCTATATAAATATAAACTTGTGGTTGTGTGCAAAAAGCGTAATTTCAATGGGGAATGGTAGCAGTTTGACTTTCAAAAGATTGTTATAGTCACACAAGTGCACTTAATGATGTGCTCACATGCCTTCATTGTGTGCAAGGTTTTAGCTGCATAAGCCATCTTCGGACGCATAAGCGTCAAACTGAGTCAAAGTGGTCACCGTGGCTGAAATTGGTTGGAAGGATCATCACTTAGCATATGACTACAACTCCCTTAACCTTTGTCCATCTTCTGCTTAAATACTCAGTACTCTTTCACTTCTGGCTGAATAAAGAAGTGACCACACTGCTGCGTATACGCAGTGACATGTCGCATGCGTCACATTCTCTCACCTTTCCTCATACATTTTGTTGCGTAAACGCACCGTCGACGTCTTACGCACTGGTGTGGCCGGACCTTAAGTTGAAACTAGGCAAATGACTTTTATTTGTTTAAGGTCGGCACATACTACGGCGAGAAGGTATACAAGCTCCTGCCAAATGATACCCTTGTGCAGCCGATCTTCCATGAATACTATGCCCACACAGACCCGAAGGAGTGGTTCAACCGTGCATACATCAAACTGATGTCATAGACTTCTGTGCGTCCCGAAAAGCTGACCATTTTAACACCAACCACCATATGCAAAAGTTATGCTGATGAACAAAACACATTTACCTTGCAATGTATTTTGTTCATTAAAGCGGACCATCGCAAAATGTGTTACTTTATGATTATGATTTCCACCTTAATACAGTAATGTGACTTGCAATAAACGGTTCTATTCTGTTCTATTTATTATGTTGCATTGATCATGTTAACCTTTATACTTATGGTTATTTGTGTTGCTGTATGTTCAATTTGGATTGAAATTGTGCATTAAGACATAGTAATAACTTTTGTATTTGTCAGTGGTGTTAAAAAGCAGATGTGGAACCTTTTAACAACAAGATTTGTGAAATTTATTGAGCTGGAGTAAATAGTCGCCGTTTAGTTAATTAAATGATGTGCGGGTGTAGTTTGGCTGCAAACAGAATTTCCGTTTTATAATATTTTATTGTAGCTATTAATTTAAACAATAAATCAATGTAAGCAGTCACTGGATGTTTTGATTTAAGCTAACCTTAAGAAGGCCACAGTCATACAGATTATGCTACATGAATAAAGTTATATACACTCCAGTGGCGTAACAATAGGCTGGGAGGACTGGCAAAATCCCAGGGGCCCCCGACTCAAGAGGCCGCGAGCTCAAACATATTAGAATTAAACTGAGTACAACGTGACGATTTTTACTGATAGGGCCCCATCAAAAGAATTTGCCACGGGCCCCAGATGGTATAGTTACGCCACTGATACACTCTCATGTTTGTAATGCAATTGGGAAGTTATATTTTCAATAAACGCAAAAGAAAGTAAGACTTAGTTTCCAAGAAACTATATGTGGTCGTTAAATAGCATTTGCCCTTATAAGGGTCAAGTATTTGTAAGAGTTCTCTCTCCGCAGATGTGATACAAAAGGGGGATTTCTTCCATAGGAAATGTGTTGGAAGTATTGTAAACTTCGATAGCGCGATGCAGAACACGGATGACGTCACTGGCGCTAGCTACGCGTGCTTCGTCGTAGTTTATAAAATCGATGAATAAATGGCGCTAGGGTCGCTAAAGGAGATATAAAAAAAGCATTTTTTAACGTATATTTTATTTTTCAACTGGTACAAAACTGTAAAACAAAGTATATGAATTGCTTTCCTGCCCTGTTTGAGAAATTAAATGTTATAATTTATAATAAAATTCAATAACTTTCACACAAACAATTCTTAAAGATATTTAGGTTTTTTTCACCCCAACCCCAATAACTTGTACTTAACTTATCGCCGTACTCGCAGATGTCAATTAATCGTAATTAAACAATGGAATTACATTGCTAATACATTTACCACCTTATTCATAAACGCTCTACAGTCTTCTGCTAACTTGGCATTCGTTTATCCTTATTTGTCACTTCTACATTTACCTTTTACAGATAAGATTTCGATTGCTAAGTTAGCAGAAGCCTATAGAGCGTTTATGTATAATCATTAATTGAAGTCTCCATGTATGTCTCCAGTATGGCTGTCATTCCCAAACCCGTTACTTATTATTATTTGTTATTAGATTAATTCCTCACCACGTGAAAGTAAAAAGTAAAGTTTAAGAGAGACAAAACATTAAATTTAACGGTAGTCCTATTTCAGTTTTGTAAAATAAATGCAAATGCGTTAAAGAAAATTCCCTATCACGCACAACACAAGTCTTTGAATAAGCCGTAGCCTTAATTACATCTAAATACAACACACCATACCATAATATCAATTAAATTATTTTCAATTTTCTAATGTATCCTAAATAATCAAAACGTTGACTACATTGAGCAAGCATAAAATCTGTATGTCTAGCTCGAGAGTGCGCAAGAGACGCGTCGCGCGCGGGATAGATTGCCTGTCTTTTTCTTACTGTGCTAGAAAGAGACGGGTAGTCTATCTCTCTCTAACTCTCGTGTGCTCCCGTGCTAGACGGGCTGGTGGATAACTAAAGTACAGTCGAGGGCGTAATAACATCGATACAGCCGTCATGTTAATTATGTGTCGACAATGTTTGACGTCTTGGTAAGGGGCCGTTCATTAATCACGTGAGGCTCCGAAAGGGGGGGAGGAGTTCGGTAAAAATCACGAAATATCACAAGAGGGGCGGGGGGGTGTGGTGTAGTAAGATATCACGTGTATTTATTTATTCGTTAAACGCGTGATTTTTAAACCGATAAAGATAATATTCTAAAAACTTTACAATTCTTTGTGGGTACTAAAAATACACGTGATTTGATGGGATGGGGAAGGAGGGGGGGGGGGTTAGTTTTAAACCTTACCACGTATCACCAAGGGGGTTAAAACTGCTAAAAAACGTCACATGATTAATGGACGGCCCCGAACTCCTTGGTTGACTGTACGTGATACCCGAGAGAAAAAAGATCTGAATCCGCATCCGTTCTTTTAGTTCCCGCCTCTCCCCGAAATAAGAAACAAATAGAAATTCTAAACAGAAAAATATAGGATTTAAATTGGGCATCACTAGGAGTACAGTAGGTAAGTATTGAAAAAGATCTTCGGGTCTGTATTGCTGTCTTACTCGCTCTTAAACCCACACGGTTTGATACTAGACATTCCTGAGTCTTCTGGGGGTCGGTAGGGACCTAAATTTTTGCGTATGTAAATCGATCTTTTGTAGAGCTTTCATCGTTCCCACCGTTTTTAGCGAGCCCAGATTATAGCTTAGGAAATACTGGCTTAGGGATATTAGATAAACCTACTATAGATGACGGAAATGTATCTACTTCGCATGTCATATACATATTAGGGCGGCGGCTCAAGTTGAATCGTTTTAGCCCCGTCACAGTGGCGTAACTATGCCATCTGGGGCCCGTGGCAAATTCTTTTGATGGGGCCCTATCAGTAAAAATCGTTACGTTGTACTCAGTTTAATTTTAATATTTTTGAGCTCGCGGGCTCTTGGGCCGGGGCCCTCTTGGGTCGGGGGCCCCTGGCATTTTGTCAGCCCTGCCACCCTATTGTTACGCCACTGCCCCGTCACTAAATTTCCGCAGTGGCGTCAGAGTAAGTGTTAAGAAGCCGGATCGCTTGGTTTCGATACAAATCATCGCAAATATTTGCGTCATCAAATGAAGTCTTAATAATTTGATATTTTCACATTAATAATAGCTTTTAGTTTTATTACGTCTTGGTACAAACTAAAATTATAATAACTCATCGGTAAGCAGTCGTGAATTGGAAACAAGTAGGTACAGATATAAAAAGATAAAAAAGTAAATCTAACTAGTGCGCAAAAACTAACTTTGCGCACGCAAAACAGCCAAAAAAAGGGCACTTTTTGAACAACTGTATTGAATAATCTCTTCCTCTGACATAACTAGTTATTCCCGCATAGCTTTACTTTTCGGATTTTTCTGTTGTAATTTTCAGTGACATTTAGAAATATAGTTAGTTATCTCTAAGGATTTTATCGCAGATAACTCTGTTTTTAAAAAATCTTCTAATATAACCAGTTATCTGACCATAGTTATCTGCAGGGAACAAGGGTTAGAATCTAACCATTTTCTTCGCGTCAATGTGCAATCAACCTTATCTTTAAACCGGCAATCTTACGCCTAGAATGAAATGCGAGAAAAATTGTACGCGTCACGTTACATTGCTGCGTGAACCGACCATTTCTAACTCTCTACGCTCCTGACGAGCAATGTAACGCAACAATTCCCTACTATTGAACACAATATTTAATATTTCGCGTCACACATAAACTTACCAGGAACTATTTGGACTTCTTAATAACAACTTTTGGCTTCAGCTTGACCGTCCTGAGCTTGTGCATATGTTTCATAACAAAGTATATACCGGGGCACGTAAGAAATAGTAAATATACTCGCAGGAAAGTGGGCATGTGGAAGGCGAAGTTCCACTCGTTGGGCATGGATACTGTGAAACGCTGGGTCTCCTCAAAGTAGGGTATGTTTCGGAGCAAGACTATGGATTCGCATAGTATTCCAAGTGGGTATAGTGGGATCCACATGGTGTATCGCAGCCATGTTAGAATGTATACTTCTTTCTTGTAAAGCTGACTGATGTAGTACGGATATCTGGAAAGGAGAGTGGCAACATTTTAAATGTTATACTTTTATCAACCGTGTTAAAACATGGAGATTCTCAATTCGACTCAAGGCAGGGCTTCGCTGGCCCATGATCAAAGGGGGGAGAGGGGGGGGGGGGCTAGTAAGAAGTGTATCGTCTATCGGTTGGTCACACAGTGTGGCGGCACATGAGTGTCAACACTGACAAAAATAAAAAGCTACATTGTTCGAATAGATATTATTCGTTTGAATAGATTATATTATTTTCTTACTAAACGAGATTTATTCTTATATCCCTTTAATACGAAAAAAAAAGTCAATCACCATTAGCTATTGCATTGGACACGTTGATACAATAAAAACGAAGAACAGCACATTTCAAATTTTCATTCAATTTCTTTAAAATAATCTTTAAAAAAAACACCTAAAAATGCGACGTACCAAATAAAAGCAGCCGTGGACAGCCCTTTGCACGAATGCGCAAGGGCAACTGCCAGGGACGAGTGGTGACGGGTTGTGAGGCGGGGCCGGTTACAAACCAACCCCCTTATTCATAAACGCTCTGTAAGCTTCCGCTAACTTAGCAATTGTTTGTCCTTGTCTGTCATTTTGACATTCACCTTTCACAGATAAGGACAAACGATTGCTAAGTCAGCAGAAGCCTATAGAGCGTTTATGAATAAGTGGGCAAAAGTGTAAGAAAATATAAGAAGAGAAGATAGGTATCTAGTAATAAACATTTTGTTTCATAGTCATTTTGATTTTCAGGGACTTTACTTCAGGGTCGTTGTGCATGCGCATATTAGGTATGATACAAATTAGTCGCATTGATTTGAGACGTTTTGCTTTAGTCCTTTTACAATTGAGTCATTTTTCTTAGCCCTACGTTTTAGGCATTGTGATCATAAAGGATATCAGTTACCTGACGACCTCGATGAGGCTCCAGATGACGAACAGGTAGAACACGACCGGCTTGGTCTGCATACGCGGCTCGGCCTCCACCATCGCGAACAGCACGAACGCGCGCCCGCTCACTTGCAGGAACGGCACTAACACACCACCCTGTACATAGTTCCATTTTTATTTCTTATACAATAAACTAGTGCAGGGTTTCCCAACCTTTATTTCGCCGACGCTTCCCTAACCAAAAATAATATTTTCACACCTCTCATTCAGAAAAGTAAGCTTTGCCCTTTCGAGAGGGATCAAAGCGCTACTTTTCTGTTCAAGGCTTTTCTAAGTGTTTTTTTTGCAAATGCAATTTTTTGAAGTTGATACTCGTAATTCAAAAACCACGCCATTTTCTATTTAACCTTTGAGTATATGATAGGGGCATTTAAACAAGGGACCAACAAACAGTGTGTTTAAAACTGGCTCAATTATTTAAATAGCATTGCCAAATTTATACAATTCATACTCAAGTCCGCAGACATATAATAACTTTTCAGAATACTCACCTTAGTGTACCCAAACATCGGGTGCATGACTTCCAGATATTGCATGAGCTGCATGAACTTCATGGCGGAGCCGACGTGCTCATACGTGTCGGCGATGGACAGCTCCTCCAGCTTTATGTAGCGGACCAGCATCACAGCCAGCACGTACGCGTACCCCACGAATTGGAACAGGTTGTAGATTATGAGGTACACCTTCTTGTAGTCTTCTGGAAGATTCAAGAATTACATCGGGTATGCTAAAGGCTAAGTCCCTTCCATGCTGGTCTGGGAGCAAAGAAAAAACATAAAATGTAAGTACCAGTTGCTTCTTTGCCCCCGCAAATGGTAAATCCCCATCGAGGGAATAGGCGAAAATCCTAGGAATCATGTTATAGGCTATGCGTCTAGCAATCCATCACTATTTTGATTCCCCTTTCGACCTACGCCCACAATCACGGTCCGACGAGGGTACCAGTAAATATATCCATGAACTAACACCAATAACACAGCTACTCCGCGAGCACTTGTAGTATGGGTGTGGATGCGAGTAGCAAGATAATTTTATCTCAGGCCATGGGCACATTAAGCGATTTTCGTAACACACAGGACACGGCGTTTGAGGTGCTTCGAGTTCCTAACCACAAAACGTAACCTACCTTTCCTGTAGCCCATTTCCTCCTTCTGAAGTTTGTCGTACATGCCCGGATAGTCCTTCATGATGTCGCGCGTTTCTTCCTCGCTGTCCTGCCCATCCTCAGACTTCCAGAGGTCAAAGTTTATCTGAAATTTGTAACAAAATTTTCTTAATACTCAATACTGTTCTTAATAGTCATAAATGTTCTTGATACTCAATACGCTTCTTAATACTCAACACTGTTTTTTATACTCAATACTTTTCTTAATACTTCTTAGAATATATTATTTGGTGGGATTACTTTTGTTTTTAGTGCTTATTAAGAGATGGTAAATAAAGCAACAAGTCAAAGATCGCGACATCATAGTGTTTGTATTAAAAAAAAACTAACTACTACAGGACATAATAGATGGCGCTATAGTGGTAGGTTAATAAAAAGAGTTTTCACAATTTGTGTTTAATTATTTCAACAATACTCAATACTATTCTTAATACTCAATACTGTTCTTTATACTCAATACTGTTCTTAATACTCAATACTGTTCTTAATACTCAATAATACTGTTCTTAATACTCAACACTGTTCTTAATACTCGACACTGTTCTTAATACTCAATACTGTTCTTAATACTCGACACTGTTCTTAATACTCAATACTGTTCTTAATACTCAATACTGTTCTTAATACTCAATACTGTTCTTAATACTCAATACTGTTCTTAATACTCAACACTGTTCTTAATACAAGGTCTTTCAGAATTATTCTGTAATATGTCAGTATGTGGTTGGGTCAGTTTGAACAATCATGAACAGATTTTTCATCTAAGTTTTGGATTGAAAGTTAAGTCACCTCTTTGACGCTGTATACTTTGAACATTGACATGTTTAAGGAAACATCAGTCACACAATTGAATAACCCTGAAAAACATTCACAGGGGTTCAATCAAGCTAACCCAACCAACGGAAACATTCCAGAAATAATTCTGAGAGACCTTGTATAAACAGGTATTCAATTCAAACTTCTCTTGAAATTTAAGAATAAATGAATATAATGTTTAACAAATTGATATGACCCAACAACAAGTAACAATGTGAAGTAGAATTTTACAGTATCCTTGTCATTCTACGAGTAATAATAAGTCTTATAATCATGCATAGTTGAAAGTACAGAGTGAGATTATAGAAATGATTAGTTATCTATCTATATCTATACATATAATAAAGCTGAAATGTATGTATGTATGTAAACTCTTTATTGTGCAAAATAAACAAGACAAATACAATTGACAAACACTGAAATGAAATGATGAAAATGCAAACTTTATTAATCTGTCAAGAAAATCCCCAGCCATGCTATAGGCTATTTTTTATCCTGGAAAATTGCATAGTTCTTGCGGGATAGCGATAAACATGTCAATTGCTAATTCTACGCGGATGAAGTTGCGGGCAGAAGCTAATTATTAATACTCTTTTATTGGCATCATCGGTGACTTATTTTACAAGTTTATTTGACTGGCCTTTTGTATGTATGGCTCATATCTTGTACAACATATTTGATTAATTTCAGTGGCCAGATTAGCTTGAAACTTATACATATATAAAGTTTGCATGACAATGCAACAATGTAGCAAGAAAGACCTGGATGAAGTCAGAAGGTAGAAAGTAAAAATGTACCTTCACCCATGCTGGTTTCTGCGGTTGTGCGGTGAGTCGTGGCCACCATCCTGGAGTCTTCTTCACCAATATCACATCCACTCGATTTTCAAATATGCGCACTGTAGTTGGGTACTCACTGTCCGACCCATTCTGAAATTAACAGAATTTAAAAACACTTCTTTCATAGACTAATAACTGTAATCCTTAGCCAAGAAAAGGCTTCTTTAAACCTCCAAAAATCCATCTTTCATGTAATTCTCAATGTTTGTATTTATCAATGTTTTTCCTTTGCCCTTATCAGATTTAAAGATAATCAGCTACTTAGTCAGACTTCGCCGATAGTGGCATATATAAAATAGGAGCGAACGAAGCGCTCATAAATATGTAAACACGGCCCTGTCACCGCAGATAATCGTTTTCAATTCATGAAACAAGTACCGGTCCAAAACGCGTAATTATTGTAGAACCATAAATAAGATACTCACGGATTTGATGGGCGAAAACAGGTCCAAGCTAAACTCGTACTGTGTCTTGCCGTGAGCGCCTATGCCCTCGGCGGAAAACTTAATCTTGCTTTCCAGAACATTCACATCGGGTTTTATAACATTTTTCAAATCAATCTTCAATGAGACCTCTTTTTCCGTCTGCGCCCAATAAACGAAGGGACTCGGAATTACCATGTTGTAAGTATCGGAATTAATTTTTTATTAAAAATAGCTAATGAAAATACATCGAAAGTGAATATTTAGGATTTTCGCTAATCTCTGACTATTATAATCGAAGCGAACCGATGCCGATATGACGTGAGTGACGATTGACCAACAAATACGATACGACTTTGATTGTATTCTGTCACATCTGTCAATTGACTTGACATTGACACTTTTGTTCTGTCATTGTGACACTTACGATTGTGTTCGGATACTTGTGAAAAAAATATGGTTTTGAAATTTGCCAACCAGGTAAAAGTCAAACAAAAATGGTTAAGATTGCACATTGTTTCTCTTTATTTGAAAAACAATAAATAAGATTCAAAACATTAAAATCAAATTAATAAATTAAATATGAACAAAGGTTATGATTACTTCCAATCATCTTTTGTCTATGTCTATAGTCTATGCTTATTTTTTTCCGCCCGCGGCCTGCCGTCGTCTGTCTGTCAAAAAGCCGTTTGCTCTTTATTGATGGGTGTCGTATTTCTAAAATAATTTCCAAATTAATCTGCTTCATTTACATTTGGGCATCCTTTCCGTCAATTGAAAATGGTTTAGCCAGGGCCGCGTTAAGAATAAGTTCAGGTGTTTGACTGTTTTAGTGTAAACAAATCCAAAATGTCCGTTCCAAGCACTGGTCTGAGCAAGTTGAAGAAGAAACATATTCGTGTAAAGCATCAGAAAGTTAAATTGTTTCGTGCTAATGAGCCTTTGTTGTCGGTGTTTATGTGGGGTGTGAACCACACGGTGAGTAACTTTATTTAGGTATTCATTGCTAATTAGAATAAGGCAATGTACGCCTAATCTGATTTAAGTCGATTATGTTTGGGTTCTCTATCTCGCAATAGCATTATGTCATTTCTTTCGTGACCGGATTGTTGTGGTTTAGAACTGTTTACTTTTATATCGACGCTGTGCTATGTTGAACTGGTTTATTTTCTGGCACTTGATCAATATCTGAAATGTTTTTGTCGCGACACTACGGTTGCATTTAGGCCTTTATAAATAGATGATAACATGTTTCATGCGTCAAGGCAGGAACATTTCCGAAGTTGCCAATCTATGCATGCTATTTATTTACTTTTTGATATTTACCTACTTTAAACATGATACTTGCAGTAGCAAAACGTAAAAGTGGTCTTCTTTTCAGATAAACGAGCTAAGCCATGTCTCAATACCAGTCATGCTGTTACCAGATGACTTCAGAGCATACTCGAAGCTCAAAGTTGATAATCATTTATTTAACAAGTAAGCAATAGTGTTGTATCTATCGTAATACCAGCATAACTGTATTTAACAGCATCATTCCATATCAGAAAGTGGTCCAGAATGGTCAAGTTATGGAGTGACCTGATGTATACATATAATATTAGGTTATGCTGTCCTTATATTTGTAGTTGTATGCGAGTGGCCTTAAAGTCTTCTTGCCTCGGGCTCTTCCTACCCCGTAAGGGATAAAGACGTGATATTGTATGTATGTAATGCAAATTCACTTGCAAATTGACATTTAAGTGTGAAACAATGGTTGATGTCAGCCATAATTGCTCTAATTATTTTTTAATGGCAACTAAAGTAGGAGGAAGTGCCAACATTGTATTACAAAGATAATTTATCATAATGATGTAGATTCAATTGTAGTTAGTTGAGTGTTGCAAATAATGCAATTAAGGTGTCAATTATATCTAGATAGACTAAAAATAACATATGAAACCTTTTTGGGCTTCCTATGTGCAAATTAGTATATCTTTATGACATGATTATAACAATATTTTGTTTTAAATGATCAAAATAAATTGTATTTAAGGGAATTTAGAGTTTTTGACACACTTCCAGTGGATAGATTGACTTGAAAGGCACTTGTTTCTGGCAGCCTAAAAAATTGTGTTCATTTTTTTAGTAAAAAAACTAAAGCTTGTGATAGTTCTGTTATATTTCACTTTTTAAAACTAGACAATTACAATTCAGGACTGCTTTTTTGCAGACAACCCTATATCGTCGTGTTCATAATGAAATAATCTTTATTTTAATTTAACTTTAATTCATTAACAAGACCAGTGCAAGTTACTATAGTATCAATTTACTTATTAGAGTTGTAACATATGCATATTCTATGGGCTTTATACGTTCGATTGGTATACAATTTGTCTATCAACCAAACCAGTGAAATGTTTAAAAATATATATTTTTTAAATTGTTAACTAATCATATTCTGGACTAAATTTCTTTAGACAACCCATTTGCTATATTTATTGACATATTTAATCAAATATAAAATACTTTTCATTCATCAACCAGCTCGGTGAAGGTCGTTATATGGAGGGATCTTAGACTATCAAGCGAGGTTCATAAAACGAGCACTGTCATTGTTGACAATTAAATTCTGTTAGTTATTATGATTATTAATGGACTATAAATTATTAAATGTTACACTAATGCTAATGTATCACTTGGCAATGTTTCATTTGGCAACACTATTCTCCCTAAAGCTACTAACTTTTCACCATAGTTGTAAATCTAGTGACAGCATAGTTAAGTCTACAGGTGGTTGCCAAATACTCACGAGTAGACTAGAAATTAGAAATATGTGACATGTAAATGAGTCGTGCGTGGTTTTTAATAATTTTATTGTTATTTGACACTGGCAACCAGCCGCGGCTTCGCACCGGTTTATCAATATATTTTAAAGGTTGAACTTTAATTAATTTTGCGTCAATTTTCCTATGCTCTAGATTTTTTAAATATTATTCTAAACTTAAATATTTTCTCAGGGAAAACATGCCGTCTCACTTCAAGGTTAAGGAATACTGTCCCTTAGTGTTCAGAAACCTGCGAGAGAGATTCGGAATCGACGATCTAGACTACAAAGAGTCCCTCACGAGGTAAGTACTCCAACAAAACTTATCCCAATATAGGGACGAGTTAAAGTTTAAAGCGACGCAAAGAACACAGCTAAAAAGAGTAAGGAATCTTGAAACAACGCGACGGATTCGCACTCACAGGAGCGTAAGATGTCTGTATGCAGTCAAGTTTGTGAGTGTGCAAGTTCGGCGCATTGTTTAAAGGATTATATACTGAATTGATACTATAGTAGTTACATTAACGAAGTTGCTGGTTTTCCGCATCCAACAACAATTAAAGTATGGTCGCAAAGCACGAAAATTTTCGTACAATGACCTGTCACTATGTCTGTCGCTCGCGCGTAATTATTTGCCGTCTCCCACCCGTCTGTGCGTGTGAAGCAAAATATTTACGTGCGACAGAGACTCACAGTGACAAGTCTTTATGAAACTTCGAGCTCCGCCACACTTTAGACTCTCATTTATCTCTATAGATCAGACTTTAACTCGTCCCTGACTAAACATTTATTATACCCTATTGAGCTAGATGGCACGTGTGCGAACGCTCTATCATTTCTATATTATCTGATTTAATGATATTTATTTATTTATTTTTCCCCTTAATTTTTACTGGCGCCCCCGTCCCGCTCCTTCCTAGGTTTAGAAAGCCAGATAACTACCTCTGTCCTCGCGGGCAGCGGAAACCCGTCAGTATGCTGCGACGGTCCGCGACGGCGCCATCTGGCGTCGCGGACATCTGCGACCACGACAGTATACTCCAAGATGCCACGGCCTTTGTCAAACGCGGCCTGACTATAAAACGCCTGAGGTCAGCGGATTGCTAAGCAACCGTACGATTTTTTCATTTATTTTTTTATCTAACAGTATTTAGTGTGCTATACTGACACGGTAAAGCGTTCACTAGCGACACCTGTAAAAGCTCGTTTGCGGGCGACGGCGTGCCACGACTGAGAAGGCTTAGGCGAACTAAACAAATTGTTACGTCGTGATAGCACCACTGAAACAGTTTTTATACGTCGACCTAAATGAATAACTGCGGTTGATAGCGACAGCGAGTAAAATTGCATTTTATATTTTTAACCTTTTCGCCACCATTGGCTTCATATGAAGTCAGTGTGTGCAATGTAAAATGCATCTTCATTTGACAAGATAAAGTTGACATTTGCCAGCGTCACTTGAGCTGCTATGGTTGGAAAAAGGTTAAGCACATAAATGGCGGTATGATAAAGTTATAAAAAAATATATACGTGTAGGTTCCCTTTCCTTTTTTACAAATATTCAAGATGAATTCTGATGTAAAGATCAATCTTTTGCTATTATATTATTTGAGTTGAAATTAATATTTTTCTGAATATAGCATCACTTTATAGGACAAATTTAAAATCACGAGACGACGAATAAATACCACTAAGCACTTACTGATTTAGTTTGCCCAAGTGTACCTACTATGTATTTCAGTTCGGATACAAAGTCGAGCCAGAGTCTCAACGTGGCACGGCGTTGCAATCACGCAAACGGACATCTGTATCGTCATCCTAACCATTTGACAGAAATTGACGTGATTTTTGATTGGAGAAAGCGTTTTTTGGTTTTAAAATTTTTGACGTGTGGAAGTTACCCTGATCCCCGTTTGTTCCTTATCGTGTTCATTTCATTTTGTTACTAAAGCATTCATTTATTCATCCACTCTCCAGTCAAGCAATCGATGGAGAGGTCATAATCACGAACTTTATAGGGATCATTCTTCACAATTGTTCTGTGTCATTTTTTTCCATAAAAAATCTGCACCTTTTCACCATAAAACAGTGTAAAATACTAAAAGTTGACATCGATTATTGCGTGGTTTGGTTAAACCTCTCGACGGGATTGACTTACGGCGAGTAAATTATGCAAGCGTATAGAATTCGACACTACCCACATTTTATACGCGCTGAGTACTGTCAGTTTCCGACGAAGCTGCCGCCCGTTAACTCATATAGCAATGACAACCATAGGTTACGTGTGGGGGTGCAAGTCTGGTTACCTCCACGTGTGGTCAAGAGCTGCGGTTCGTTTTTGGATCCGTCCGGGGGGAAGAGCAGTGCTTGGTTCGGTGCACCATGGGCATCGGCTAATGATTTCCTGGAGGGGGGGGGAGTCCTTTGACCGTGTTACAACGTTGCCGGCATTTTGTCACAAGATTTTTGAATTATATTTTTGTTACTTTGACATTGGCGAAGTTGGCGTCGCTATAACGGCTTGATACGCCACAAATAAGAAGAAAAAGAAGAAGAAGTTGCGTGTGACAATGGTGGATTAATAATACAAGTAGGATTACTCCTTTTGTTCTGATATAGAACATACTAGTAAGTACGTCCGGGTATTTAGTCTGTCCAGATGTGCATTGATTTGAATTTCTTTATGAAATTCGAACGCTACAAGGTAATGCAAAAATAAACTGCCGTATCATAGTGGCGATGTATCGCTTTCATACGTTAGTATCGTTTATTACTTTTATTTTATGACCCAAGAAGAACACTCGTACAAACTTGCGTAACAAATCGAATACGAAAAAAATGACGCCACACATTTTTCATAATATTCAATGCAAAATGTTGGAAACGTGTGTAAACGAAAATGAATCATATCTGTTACTATTTGGCTATTCGCTGACAGTTAATTTGTACCTTGAAGTTTTCAATTTTATTATTATTATGTTAATGCAGAATAGGGTTAAGATGCCGCACGCTTGTCTAGTAAATGCCAAAATGCCCTCTCCCATAAGATTTGACGAAGGTTAGTAGCGTACAGAGAACACGGACGCAAGCATGGAATTCCAATTCTTTGCTCTCCGAATAATGAAGGACCAAAAGAAAAGCCGATCACGTTAGTCGAAATAATTATCACATTATAAGGGGCGTGCATTTAGACAGTTTTGTGATCGTAAATTCATCAGATAGGGGTCCTTTCTCAATACAAAGAAGTGTTGGAAGTGTGTGAAGTATTTTCTGTGCTCGAGAGATGTGCGACGATCAGCGCATCTCTGGTGGAAACAGCTCAGCGGAGCGAGGATAGGTAAATGAAGCGTTTCTATTGGTTCATGAAAACACATTCCTCGCAACGCATCCTCGCACATCTCTGGTGGAAACACAGCCTAAAGCTAGACCATTTTGGTCATCCTGCCTACCTATTGTTACGTCTCTGGGTTATATTCTACATGTCACAATCCCAAGGGCACCCTCAAACTGTCTAGCGTCCTCAGTTCTTTCTAAAATTAGTTAATTGTCTTTGATTTTACAATGGGGTACATAAGAATTTAAGTGGAAAAACCTATCTTGTTCGGTATCAGTCTTGAGTAGTATATTAATCGGCGTCATGCGTCAATCTTGTATGTCCGTGACCCCAATTTGTGTATTTTAACCTCCATTTATGTCATCACGTCCCACAAGTATTAGAATTGATTTGTAAGGATTTTTGCACTTATAACTAGGATTAACTTACGCTGAAGGATATTTAGGCCTCCATTTCAAAATGTGTTAAAACTTGGACCGTGTTATGAAGTTAATAGTAATATCATGATGTGGATTGTCAATAATTGAGGCGGTGCAACCTTTTCTAGTTTGATTAAGTTTATTAGTACCTACGTTCAGTATTTAATAGTCGAAATGAAGGAACATAATTTTACCATCTTAACCTTTACTAGTTTTTTGCCATTTGATATCAAATTACTAGTGATTTTGTATTTTATCGTTGACATGACTATCTAGCTAGTCCATAGATAATATTGATATAATATATGGATTCCCTGTAACTTTGGCTAAAGTGGTAATAGATACCGATTTTAGATATATTTCGAAGTTATACCGCTCGTAAATAACAAGCCTCGAATAGTAATTTGTACAAATTGAGTATGTTATCAAATGTATAAAAATACTCGCGAGCTATAACCACAGACTAAATAAAAAGTGAGTAAGTAAATGCTTTATTGTACAAATATAAAGAAACAGATACAATTCACAAAAAAATAAAAAGTGTACATAGACGGAGTTTTGTGAACGGCAATGTTAGGCCAGTTTAAACTGTTTAAACCACGCCTCGCCTCGTGCGTGTGTGCGCATCTTAAATCTTAACTCATGGTCATGGTTTCTATAGCGGGGTTTGGTTGCTCTTGTATGCAAGTAACTGTATCCCCACTTGTCATTAGCAGGCCTTATATTCCGAAATTCGATTTTCGAAGTTCGTTTCGTGTCATTCCGCTCACTCTAATAGTCATTAATTTGAGAGTAAGTGGGACGGTATGGGCACTACGAACTTCTGAAATCGAATTTTGGAACCCCCTGAACTCTATCATTCCTTTTGAAATTTTCTGAGGCTGTAACGACAGCGTGATTCTGGTCTATTCCTTCTTGTCTTATCTTGTAGCTAGGGACCCTTAAGGATACACTTCTTCGGATCTTTTGTGTATTTACCCCTCCTTGTTGCATTCCTTAATAAAAATGGTATGTAACTATATTTCTAAATATCTTTCTTTCAGAAACTAAGTGAGGATCATTTCAGTGTACCTACACACTACACTTCATAAAATACAGCATTTATTTAAATACTTATTTATTTGCAACATAATGCACCATTGCAAGCGACACCCTTAGAGGCACCCTACTATGCACAAAACAATCACAAATATTCAAAAATTGCATTTGTTTATAAGAAACGAATCTGTTGCCCGTGACTCCGTCTGCCCAGAATTCTCTTATCGCTATCCCCTAGGAACTGCGCTCCTACGTCCTTCCCCAGGACTTCAGTGGTTAAGGCGTGAAAGCGTAACAGACAGACACATTAGTATGGATAAGGATCGATATACGTAAATCAGCGGATGATACTCGATTTGTAACGCATAGACCATAAAAAATGGACATACAACTAGACAAAGGTAACTACGTATTGTTTTTCTTATGAGTATCAGCAACGGCACTAAACAGGACGGCAACAATAGACGTATTATATGTAGACATATGAGTATATATATACTGACGTGCAAAAATCTACATGTTGCTTTCATACACCAAACAACCTTGCAAGATCTTAAGATCTTGCGTGAGGTCCACTATCCCATCCTAACTCTGTCTAGGGGACCTTTAACGTTTACCTTGCTACTCGGCTCTACCAGGTGGCATGTGGTAGCGGAGCAAGGTAATTTTTTTTTTCATTGAAGTATACCTTCGCAAAGTGACGCCTGATTCAACAAGTTGCCAGTTGCTTTGTTTGGGACGACGGTTCAAGGGTGTCGTCAGCCGATGATCCAGGGGGGAGGTAGTAGACGTATAGCGTCTATAGCACTTGAATAGTGTTTCCCGTTCGTCCGATCTGTTGACCGACAAATCGGTCCAACTGGATTTATTTTTCCCGATGGTCATACTAATCGAACCTATGGGAAATCGTTGTCCCATTTGTCCGATCATAATAAAAACATGTACGGTCATTTTGAACCCTATGATAATTAAAAAGAGAGCGTCGGTCAATCAAATGGGAAAAATAAATCCCGTTGAACCGATTGATCAGTCAACCGATCGGACGAACGGGAAACACTCCTTAAATGACAATATATTGGCAAAAACTAAAGGATATACATTTTTGGGTAAGGGCCTGTTTCACCACTCTCTGATAAGTTCTAGTTATATTAAGTGTCAGTCATCTATGATTCCGTCTATTACTATGAAATAGACAGACGTCGTAAAAGATAACTGGAACTTAACAGAGAGAGGTGAAACAGGCCCTAGGGGTTGCAATTGTAATCCTGCTGCAGCAGCTTGCGCTGCTGTGTTCCGGCTTGGACAGTAAAAGAGCTTTCAACATGAAACTACCGTGAGACTCAATCATAATTACACATAAACGGATAACTCACGTATAAAAAGTCGAGTGATGCTCGACATGTTTCGGACTGTTTCGTAGTCCTTCTTCCTGGAGCGCTCGCCCCGGCGGCAGCGAAACGAACACGCGTGTTCGCGCGGCTGCTCGACGCAACTGACAGCGGCGCACAACTACCCTCGTTTTCATCGTCATTTTTATTACTGAAAGAGCTGATAAAATTACTGGCACATAGGTATTCTGGATTATAGTCCTCTAGCCTGAACGCATCTACATTTTTTCTTTTTTTTAAGATTTTATGGCCTGGATGCTAGGTCCTTTAAGCCAAAACGCTACGATACAAACCTCTGGTGTTGCCAGCGAACTTGCTCGTTTTGCAGCCTATTTTAAAACACTCCGGAGGTTTCGCTCGTCAGTATAGTTAGAGAGCGGTTTATTAATACGAGCCGTTATCAATTGTTCTCGGTATCAAAATACAATTTGAACGTTATATTTTCTTGATAGACTCGAGTCACGGAATGTTTTTTGCCCAGTTGTGTTGCTAAGCAGTTGTTTGGTAAATGGCGGCAGAGCAGTTCAACACTAGATCAAGATTCATGTCGATTTTCATCTAAATACACATCGATCACAAACTCTTGTACTTAGAATGCTGAAATTCTGCACTGATTATGATTCCCCTAAAAAAACCGTATACTGTTCCCTTAATATAGGCAGGTAACGGTCCTGCAACGGTGCTGCAACTCTCCTGGGGTTGTTGCATCTTATGGGTGGTGGTAGTGGTCGGTGTTTCTGTAACTTTTTGTAGTCACTTTCAAAATTTCAAAACGTCCATGGCACCTGTCAAAGTTAATTACAGAAAAAGAAAACAATGGCTAATGATAAAGAATCGCTTTAAGTGCGTATGATAAGGGTTTGCTGAATTGCTGCAGACTCCTATCACACATGCTACGAACCAATGGCGGATCCAGGATTTTTTTCTTCACAGCAAAAGGGCAAAAAACAACAAATACTGTTAGAAATTAACTTGAAGTGTGTACTGTTCCCAGTACACAAAAATAACGTCTCGGGGCACGTGCCCCCGTGCCCCCCCTCCTAAATCCGCCCCGCTACGAACTCGGGTCCCTCACTAAAAGAAACCCTTTAGGTGGCTCGTTTACTCGTTTTCATAAATAAGAAGATATTTTGGTCTGAACTCCCAGATGGAATCAATCGAGAATAAAATATTTAGATACGGAAAAAATGTCGGCATATAATAATGATAAGTTTAGTTTGCACTCGAAGTACTCGGCAAATAAGAGGTGTCATTGTTTGCAGAGAAATCGCATTGTTGCCGACGGAAGATATGTTACACGTGAGGACGTGAGTCATGACAAATATTTGAATGCACTCGGTATTTAAATAATACATCTGATAGTGGCAACTGAAATATGGAATTCATGTTTTCTCATGCCAGTCTTTGGTACCACTGGCATAACTAATAGGTCACTTAGGTTCACTCGTCCGTCCCTAATATACTCCTCTCATCCACTCAAAGGTTGACTGGAAGAGATCCCTTAACCCGTCGAGCGTCCTGTGTGCACGGGTATGCGCACAACGTTATGCGCCCTGTGCACACGGGACGCTCGACGGGTTAAATCCCTTTAATCCTAAGTCTGCCTTTGTGCATGTTGGATGAAACTGAAATGAGACCGGTGGATGCTGGTGGAGAGTTGTCTTTCGTTATAGTGTTCTATAAGGGGGAGGCCTTAGTGGACGTCTTCAGGCTGATGATGATGAGTCCGTGATTGAGAGAGGTCAAACCATTACGCCCTCTCCTTGTGTGAGGAGGCCTGTGGGACGTGTATAAGCTGGATGATCCCTCTAGTGTAGTCCACATTTCGGCATAGTGTGTTTTTCCTAAGTCACTGCTACATACAACAAAGATTTACCTCACGAACGTGTCTTGTTTACCGCAATTTTAATTAAATTAACATCGTCATGGTGATTCGTTTTATCACCACCAAAAAGGCTCGTACCGTGGCCATATAATACCAGTAAAACGTTATGTCATCCGATTTGATATATTTAATTAAACAGTTGAGTCAGACAGTAAAATGTCCTAAAAATAATCATTCTTGAAATCACGCGCGTTTATGTACCACTAGCTGTTATCGTTCGTCTGCCCTATCCCGTAGGAATTACGCAATTTTCCGGGATAAAAAGTAGCCTATGTGTTATTCCAGACTATAATCTATCTATGTTCCAAATTTCATCCAGATCTGTCCAGCTGTTCTGGCGTGAAAGAGTAACAAACATCCATCCATCCATACTTACAAACTTTCGCGTTTATAATATTAGTAGGATTAGTAGGATGTCGTTAATTCTTGGATAAAGATTATACGCCGAGGGTGGTGAAATAAAGTATACATATCTCAGATCGTAAGAACTGGTCGCACGAGCCAAAGGCGAGGGTGATAAGCATGCGACTTCAGGCTTTCTTTATCACCGCCCGAGCTGTGCATTTACACAATTATGAAATGGAAATTTCTTCTCGCGTAGCGGGCGGTAAATTGCTGCTTACGGATATGAAAGAACAATCCGGTCTTTGTCACATATCACTAATATTTAAAAGAGAAGACCACAAAATATCGAATGATAATCAGCAGTGACAGTAGCTAATGAAAAGGTACCTACGGTCGAACAAGTTGAATCCTGTAGGCTTGTTGTCTAACTCGCTCGCAATCGCCATCGTGTTCATTTTGACAGTTCTTGTATGAATGTGACAGCTAGCTGATTCCGATGCCAATTGTCAGCCCATACAATGAACTGTCAAAATGACCACGATGGCGATTGCGAGCGAGATAGATAATAAGCCTACTGATCTATCCCGGAACTCTTTCGCAGGAAATGTCATCATTGTGAAGTTTATTGTGAGAACGTTCTACGTTCGATAGGACTTAGTGCTAATTATTCTGGCTAAGAACTCAAAGTTACTCCATTTCTCAGTAACACGGTTTCATATGACTCATTTCCCAAGGGAAATGCAAGTTAAGTAATAATTTTTGTCACGTAGCAAAATATTATGACTGCCAAAGTTCGATCAACAACAGAACTGAAGTGTTTACAAGTTTATCTGATTTCAAATTTCAGGGCTGTGTTTCACTAAAAGGACTTTCATGCTGGTCTGGGATCTGGGAGCTAACTACGCTAACATAGAATGTACCACATGCTTCTCTTCCCGCGCAGATCGTAAAAGCCCATTGCGGGAACGAGCGAAATTAGAAATCGTGTTATAGGCGATGCAGCTAGCAACCCATCACTAGTTTGATTCCCCTTTCCATCTATATCTACGCTCGTAATTATGCTAAAAGTGACCCTTTTAGGTCTTGTTATAATAGGCTCTGTTTATCCCCGTAAAAAACTGCCCGCGATGTTATCACTGCACTTGGCTAGCTATCATAAGTTGACACGTGCTCTGGCGGGCCAGGACGGATTTGCATGTTAATTTTAGTTACCTATATGACATATTTTTTGATGCGCTGTAAGATAGGTTTTTTTTTGCCCCCAGGTCACAGCCGATCCCAGACGACTCTTCCGGTAAATCCGGGGCAAAGTTCTACCAGAGCTATGACCGGCTGTTCATCCTCAAGACCCTGACTTCGGAGGAGGTGGAACGGATGCACTCATTCCTTAAGCACTATCATCCAGTAAGTTTTTTTTCATTTACGTCTTTTTCTTACTGTTAGTTTTAAAAAGAGATGGGTTGTCTATCTCGCGCTATTGCCTTACCCTTTCCATTTCTACTGTTTGCTTTATTCTGCTCACGATAATGTTAGATTACTGATAGTAAATCAGTAAACAAAGGAAATTAAATACACAATCTAATCAGTGATCGTAAACATTAACCGTGGCTTAATAAATCAGAAAAATGATTGTCTGAATGTTACTGGCGTTTCGTATCATAAATAAACGTTATTGAAGTAGGCGGAATTTTTCTTTATGCGGAACTTCATTAGGAGAGAAGGGGAAATTTTACAGCATTATAAAATCCTGCTCACTCAAATTATCTAATTATGAAAATAAAAAAAACAAGTATGAAGTTTTTTTTTTTTAATTTTATCTCTTCGTGAAAAACAATCTGAAAGTAGTTTTATTGTTTAATTACTTAGCCTAAAAAAAAATATGTGTACAAATAATGAAGATGAAACGGGAATCAAAAGTATAGTGTAGCTTCAGTGTTAAATTTTATTAAGCTAACTTAACCTAATCGAGTTTCAAAATCAGCAAAATATAGCAAAGAAATACCATCAAAATTATCGTTTTTTTTAGTTCCACAAAATAAACCTATGTACGTGATTTTATTTCAATACTTATTTATGATACCTACGCTTTCTAAGCAGTTCAATTACCTTTGTTTCAATAAAATACATTGTTCATGATTCTGAAAATGAATACTTCCATATAAGCGGTATAAATAAATTATTATATGATACGATAGTTATCGCTTTCCATGTAAATGCTAGATAAATTGATACTTCCGAGCTATCTAATCTCGATCCGAGGGTAACATGGATAATCTATTGCATGTAATCCTTTGACGTTCGCTTCTTGGTACTCTGGATGCAAAGTTGGTGTGCGGAAACTTCGCTTGTAATTAATAAAGATTTCCCGCTAGGATATCGGTTTAAAATGTTGAAACCTGAAGGAAAAACATTTCTGACATAGCGTAATGACAACAATTAGTTAGGTAACTCGGTAGGCTAGACATGGCAGCAACGTAAGAATGTGACAGCTAGCTGATTCCGATGCCAAATGTCAGCCCATACGTGAACTGTCAAAATGAACACGATGGCGATTGCGAGCGATTTAGACAATAAGCCTACTGATCATCTGGTTAAAGATACTACCTCAGTCGAACGTCAACATTGGCAAGATGCCTTTCTACACGGTGATTTGTGTATTTGAACAGGGTGTCTGCAATTTATTCCCTTTCTTTTCAGTACATAGTTGAGAGGCATGGCAAGACTCTGCTGCCACAGTACCTAGGCATGTATAGACTGACGGTGGACGGTATAGAGCACTATCTAGTCGCCACTCGGAACGTCTTCTCGAACCATCTCAACATACACAGGTTAGTGGGGTTTAGTTTATTATGTCGAGCAGGTAGGCAAGCAATTCTGCAGGAAGGAATATACCGAATGAGGGTAGAAGGGATAGACTTGTCGCTTCACGGAACGCGTTCTCGAACATAACAAAAGCCACTCAAAAGAGTGCCGGTAAAATAATATGGCTTTGGATGCTGTATTTTTTTACACTCATCGCATTGACCATTTCATTCTGTCGAACCGTATAGGATGAAGGTATAAAGATTAAGAAATGAACGCCATTGTGATTTGACCAGACAATGATAGTATCTATTTGAAACTGCTGAGACCAAAGCTTCAATTTGTCACTAGGATTAATTTACGCTACTAATTATTTTTATGTTTATTTGATCATTAAAAAATTACATCATCACTTAAAATTAAATGTCCCAAGAATTTAAATCGTTAGCTCAAAATAAAAATGTCAACCATTAAAAAAATTAATTAATATAGCAATCAAGTATTTACTAAACTAAAATAGCTATCTCAATTAAGGGTCGTCATAAATAAAACAATTTAAATACAAATTAAAAATGTCATGAAGTGTAAATTAACAATAAAACTTAATCAATTAAATTAATTCATGAATTTGTCACAATTTTAATTTTTTTAAATATAAACATAATGTTAATTTTACTACCGACAGACCCTCACTCCAAAGTTAGAAATTCAAAGTTTTTTTTTTGCCATTCAGTTTACATTTACACTAACAGACAGAAGAAGACTTGAAATTCGAAATTTTGGAGTAGATCCTCTGGCCGTTGCAAGTTTGATACTTGATTTAGTTTAGCTCCTCTCTTGACATCTGTTGACTTTTTGTATTCCAGAAAGTATGATCTCAAAGGGTCAACGGTGGACCGCGAGGCGTCGGACAAGGAGCTCGAGAAGGAGCTGCCCACGCTCAAGGACAACGACTTCATCAAGCAGGGCGTCCGCATCGACATCGGAGACGCCGCCAAAGACAAGCTGCTCGAGACGCTCACTGCCGATGTTGAGGTAAATACAACACAACCATACTCGAATACGTAGAAGAACCAAAAAGAACGTATTCAGCGGAGCTCAGCTAATTGCTGGCCCGTACACACTGAAATCGCTGGACAAATCGCTGTAAGTGTGCAAGGGCCCTAATTGGTAATAGGGGGGTCGGGGGACACATTGCTCGTAAAACGGATGGACGTTGAAATTTGATACACCCGTGTAGAATAGATGACAATGCGAGTACAGTCAGCAAAAAAAGCTTGTATTTAATTTTATCCATGCTGGTCTGGGAGCAAAGAAAAAAACGTAGAACCAGTTGCTTCTCTTCCGCGCAAATGGTAAAGCTTATCGAGGGTATGGGTGAAAATCTTAGGAATCATGTTATAGGCGATGCGGTTGGGGACACATCACTATTTTGTTTCCCCTCTCCAATCGTGCTAAATGTGGCCTTTAAACAACAACAACACATCACGTCTATATCCATTACGGGGTAGACAGAGCCTAACACAACACCTGGTAACAAGACCTTAAGGCCACGTTTAGCGTAATTGTGGACTTATAGATGGAAAGGGGAATCAAAACAGTGGTGAGTCGTTAGCCGCATCGCGTATAACATGATTCCTAAGATTTTCACCCATTCTCTTGATGGGCTTTTACCATCTGCCATTTGACGACGCGTTTGGCCTAGTTGGTAGCGACCCCGCCTGCGAAGCAAGCGTCCCGGGTTCGAATCCAGGTAAAGGCATATATTTGTGTGTTGAGCACGAATATTTATTCCTGAATCATGTGGGATTGTTGTCTTACTAGCGCTTACTTTGGGACTAGGTCAGTTTGTGTGAATTGTTCCATAATATTTATTTATTAATTTGCGCGGGCAGAAAAGCAACCGGTACATTCTATGTTATTTCATTGCTTCCAGACCATTATGGAAGTGACTCGAGTGACACTTAACTTTAGATATAACATTATGTTTATGGTGCAGTTCCTGACGAAGCTGCACCTGATGGACTACTCGCTGCTGCTTGGCATGCACGAGTGCGGGCGCGGCGAGGCGGAGGCGGAGGCGGCGCGCGCGCAGGCCGACGCTGACAGCGACAACGACAGCGACAGCGACAGCGACACCGACAACCGCCACCACGGCGACAGGTACACACACTACAAGCCTTGGAAACCGTTGTCCCGCCGCGGGAATCCGCTTCTGAACCGCACTAGACACAATTTTATGTTTTATTGAATCAGGCTTTACTTTGCGGAGGTTCATTTAAAGGAACTAAAAATGTTTACCTTGCTACTCCGCTACTCATTTAGTGCTAAAGTTAAGTGTCAATGCTTAATTGTTATGTTCGATGATTAATTAAACTTTGATAATGATCCCGTAGAGCAAAGGTGGCCAACTTGGTTAAACCCAAGATCTCCTGTTCACTAACGAAACCCTGTGCGATCTACCAATTACATACTTCATGGAACCTTAAATCAGCAGTTGGTGATTACGTTGCGCAGTCTGGTCTACGTATTCGTGCGGGGTGCCTATAGCTTGAGCCCTCTCATTGGTTGGACGTGTGATGATGATGATGTGTGTGTGTGTGTGTGTGCAGATGGGGCTACAACACGCCGCCGGACAGCCCGCGCGGCGCGGCCCGGCGCGACCTGCGCTACGAGGGCATCATCCCCGAGCTCGACATCTACGCCATACCCAGCCAGGACGGTGAGCACGACGCCACAACTATACAATACAACACAACACAACACCACACAACACAACAACAACAATACTTATCAGTACGGCATAAAAAATGTTTATTAGACAAATTTTATCCTCCGCAACAATCCTATTGATTCGTATAATAAAATAGCGAATGTTTATTTTTTATTTTTAGCTAGCTCGATTTGTTTATTATTAAAAATGAAGGAATGTTTCCTTTCAATAAAATGACCTAAAGGATTTAAGTTGCTCTCCAGGGTCCATAGTTTTTTCCATACTGTATAATAAATTAGTGTTGGCTCATAATGGTAAATCATTAGATGTTTGTTATTTTTCAGGCGCGCCGAAAAAGGAGATTTATTTCGTAGCGCTCATCGATGTACTGACGCATTACGGTGTTAAAAAACAGGTAAGTAATAATGCAATAGGCTCGTTGCCTTTTCGAAATTAAAAAAAAAAATTACGGTGTATAGTGACCGAGGAGATCCACCCCGCATTTATCAAACATATTTTATGACTGTAGCAGGAACTGTCATGAAAAAGTTAAAGGCCTTGGTATCCCATACAATATTTGAACGACGTAATTTTCAATTTTTTTTTCTGAAGCCAAGTGTCAACGTTTTCAGGCGGCGAAAGCAGCGAAAACGGTCAAGTACGGCAGCAACGTTGACGGCATATCGACGTGCGATCCCGAGCAGTACGGCAAGCGGTTCATAGAGTTTGTCGCCAAAGCCATCGAGGGCAATTAGGCGGCACGATTGATGCTTCTTTTAGTACCTTCATGAACACTCTGACGTTTCAACCACAGCGCTCCGACTTAGGCCGTGTTTCGTAGAGAAATTAACTAATGGTTAGTGACTTAGTACGTACAGTCCTTGAGCTCTTAAAAGGCTTTTCGGGTTTCGTGTACCATCGGCCGATGTGTCAAACATAAGAGTGAGGGAGATAGCAAAGCGAACCCAAACGGCTATCACTGTCTCTTTGCATATGTTGAAGCAATGAATCACAAGCATAAGGATTTGAGATAAATTTGAACTGAACTAGATAATTTCTCTATGAAAAGGCTCTATATCTACTTAAGAAATTTATGAATTTCACTTTGACTTGTCATTCAAATCTTTCTAGTAAAATGCGAATTCAAATGTTAAAAAATCTGCCATTTTTGTCAATTCCGATCTACAATGTAGTTGTTCTATAACTCAAATTGAAGTCAATTTTAACATCTTTCCTATTAATCTGACATAAACGTGTCCCTTTCTGACTGATCTACAATGACAGAGACAGACATCTCCGATTATATTTTACGGAATTAACAGGGTGACATAGTTAGGATATGTTTAGTTCATAGTACTAAAGGAAGCATCTAGGAACTTACGATAAGTTAAACGAAAGTTAATGCAAAGTTAATTATGATTACCCTAGAGGTAATGTTTTGATATTCACTTCGAGTTTTTTGATCACCTGCGGTCTCGAGCGGTATAATTTGTTTTTTTAGTAAAACCTTGACTGGATAAATTGAAAATAGTGTTAGCTTTTTTACAAATGATCGCCATTTCAAAAAGAAATCGAGCCGTTAAAAGAACAAATTTCAAAATTAGAACAAAATACATTTTTTGAGATAAATCATTAAAATTCATGGAAAGAAAAAATAAATATGTAGTACGGAATAAGGTAGCATAATTCGTGCGTTGACTAAAAAAAAAACCGTGTATTTGGGATATCAAGGGAATGAAGATTTTCTATTGTCTTTTACACACTATTTTTGAGTAATATGGGTATAAAATAGCACAAAATAATTAAAAATGGGCAACATTCTTCTAATGCTTGCTGTATGGTGTGTTCTTGTAAAGTCAAGGCTCTACTCAAGAAACAAAAGTCGGAGAGAGTCAGATAGCATCTGTCGCCTCGCTTTAACTACAGTCACTACAAATTGGGGGTCAATTAAAGCAACAATAAAATTAAAATGTACGAAATATTTCCATGCAAAAATGTTGCCACATTAAAAAATTATACGTCTAAATTTTTTACGTAGAAATTGGCGCTCTCATTTGATTTTTGCTCTTTCATGTGATAGTCTTTCTCAAAAATCAGTGTACTTACTTATATATATATATATATATTGGCCGTGTCTTATCCAACCTCGACATTGGTAGAATGATCAAAAATTTGATGGAGCCATATTCCCAAAAAGTACAGTCCACCAGTTTTAAAGCCACTAAAATCATCGATAATGATTACAGATCATGCGAGATATGGCTTTTATCAGTGACTGTAGTATGTTATATGTCCCTTTCACGCGTTAAAAGAGGACGGATGCTATTGGCCGCAATCCCGACACGCTAGCTTCGAAATCGAACACTTAAGACTTCTCTTTTTATATTCTAAATCACTTTCGACCCGACGCAATCCCGATGGAGGTACTGACGGTAGCCACAGTATGAACTTGCTAAGTGATTTACAAATACCTATTCTCGAGTGCCAGTATTCTGGGGGGTGTAACATCAGCTGTTTGTAGATCATCTAATGGGTTTAAACTGCTTTAACGTTAGCAATACGTTCTCGCGATCAACTGGCCTTAGCACATATTGCAATAATATTTCGTGTGACTCGTTATTAGCTTTTATAATGTTCCGCTGTCGCGTAGTTTAGTACTGACAAATTATTAAAGTATATTGTTAAAAAAAATATCATTGGAGTTGAAATTAGTAATGTTCTCGTGTTAAAATTGGCTGAGTAAAGTTTTAATCTCAAATTTGGATAGGTAAGGTTAGGGGGCTGTTGGCCGCTGGTTTATGGAGGTTTGGGTCAGTTTACGCGCTTGTTCTCCGTACATAACTGTTTTACGTTACCAGGACATTCTATGGTAAAATAAAGACTAGTTCTAAGTTAAAACAAACATGTTCGCGGCTTAGGGGTCGCCCGAGGGCCACCCCCGCCGCACCCGAACCTAAATTAATCCAAATTAGTCATCCTACATTGGTTTTACCAGTGCCGGTTATGTAACTTGGTTATGTAAGGGGCACAAGCTGGTTTACGTGGTTAAAAAAAATCAGTAATGATTGTGATTAGTCCAGTTTCATTACAGTATGTGGATATAACCTATGCTAGCACTAGTCTCAGTTTAAGGGCCTATTTCACCACATTATGTTTAGTTCCAGTTATCTTAAGTGTGTGTTATCTATGATGTCGTATCTGCCTGTTTCGTAGTAATAAATAGAGACGGAATCATAGATAACTGACAGTTAATATAACTGGAAATTACCAGAGAGTGGTGAAGCAGGCTTCTAATCTTTACTAGACAGTTAAAAAAAGTTGAACTTATTGAGAGCACCAGCATATCGCTTGCTTTTTGTAAACAGGATCCAACTGTTTACCAAGGGCCTGTTTCACCACTAATATATTCTGTTCAGTGGCAGTTATATATGGTTCCCTCTCTATTTATTACTACGAAACAGACAGAGACGACATCAAAGGTAACTGACACTTAAAATACCATGGTCTTAACTGAGACTGGTGAAATAGGCCCTTAATCTAAGAAACATTGGCTATAAAAAAATCGCCACATTAAAAAAAAATGCTGACATTATGTTTAGTCTTTTTCATAAACGCTTGTCAAGTTTAAACATTAGTTCGTCTTTATCTGACGCTTTGACATCCGCCTTTGCTAGGCAATGACAAAACATTATTTTTTGGTTACATGGGTCATAAGATTGGCAATGGCTTCCAATATTAAAACCCGCGTAAACTGACCCACTGCATATTCTGTCTTCAATATGTCTAAGCGGATAGTGTTCTTATAATGTGAATTTGATTTATTTTACCTACATACTTGGAGCTAGCATAGTGTTAATGTGATTTAATTGCATAAAAGATTTAATTGTTGCGGGAAACCGGTGGATGCAGGAGTTGTAGTTCACTGTGGCATTCTAAGGGGGAGGCCTTTGTTCAACGGTGAACGTCTTCTGGCTGATGATGACGATGATTTAGATGAAAATAATAAGACGCTCAACTCGGTTCTTAATTCCATTGGAGCATTTTCAAAATATTTTTCTAATTTGAAACATTCATCAAATTTTAGGAGGGTAAGACCGTCAAGCGTCCTGTGTGTTATGATTATGAAAATCGACGAATGTGTCCATGACCATGAAATGAGACCAATTGTGCTACTCGGGACCACAGACCACAGTACACGTGCTCCCGTAGTAGCTTTGTTATTGGCTTTGCTGACATATTAGTGACACACGGGACATGGCGGTTGGGTCATTATTCGATTGTTGATTAAACTTTATGTGTCACATTATATAGAACATTGTCCGCTCCGACGTTGACTGTATTTTGTAATGTTGATATTAAGAATGTAAAAATTGTAACGAAACATATTAACAGACTAATATCTGGATTTGAAAAGTTTTGCTAAGCAAAATAAAATAAACGTTTGTCACTTTGCCAATAATTAGATCGCTTAGTTTCTGTCTAGCGTAGTATTTAATAGGGTGTAAGATTTTGTTATTTATTATTCTAAATACTTGGATTGTTATTGAATATTGTGATTTATTCAGGATAATAATCACGTCCTTTTTTATATTCTGAATTAACTGTATCATAGCACTTGCGGATGTACCATCAACATAGACAGTTAACGTCAACTTTGGATTTCTGAAAAGAGGTCTATGGGTCCGGTCCACTATTCACGTCGCGAAGTTCAGTTTGTTCTTTCCTCTGCAGGTTCAAAGAGATAGGTTTACGGTAATGGTCAATTTTAAATGACCAATGACGTTCATGTAACGCCGTGTCATCGTATAGTTCGATACGTCAAGTCTATTTCGATGGTATGTCGGTCACTACTTTTAAAAAGCCTGTATTTCAAAATAGATCATCTTACTATGCGTGTGGTAATGATTAGACATAGGGTAAACTCAGGAAGTTTGACTATCGCTAAGAAACAATAATTTGTAAAATCAATTGACGTGTTTGAGTAATAAATCTGTTTCTTTTGTCTGTATTTGTCTGTTTTATGTTAACAAAGCGCTTGGAAATGATCGTCATTTCCAAGAAGAATGCGCTGCTAAAAACTTGGCGGAAAGTTATTTCACTAACTATAATATCACAAATTAAATACTACAAGTAAAATATACTATATAAAAATAATCAAAAGTGAACATAAAGTATAATATTAACACAATAAAAATACGTCAGTTTCTGCGTATGGACGATGGTACATCATTATGTGAACTTTATTCGGTGTTGGTGAAGGTTTCCTTTAGTTTGTTGATTGCAAATATGAGCCTTTTTAAAAGTGGTGACAATGTCTGGCACTAGCCAATGATTCGGCTGCGAATTATTTTTCACATTTTTTAAACCTTTTTACTACTTAACTCCTATAATGATAAAGCGTAGTCAGTATTTCTTTTAGGTTAGACCATCAAATTTGTAATGATTTGTTGTCAAATACTTTGTGATAGACATTGTTTACTTTAAACTTAGTTTTAAATGTGTATATCACACGTACGGGACGGTACTGTCCCATTTTAATAATTTACAAAATATAATTGTAAATGATTTGTCCTATTTAGTGATGGAACGATGTGTTTTCTGTGAATCAATGATATTAGAAGAAATGATAGATGATTTTTGTGGAAAAAGTGGACCCGTTAATACCTACTGTAAAAGCCGTAGTTTTGAATATTTGACATTCGTTTTTGATTGGCTGAAGCCCCGCGACACCCATGTCAAATTATCAAAAATGTTAATACTAAATTTAATTGTTGAAATTAGTCTGTAGTGGGTATGGGTGTGATATCGGATTGCAGCAAAATAACGGGACATAAGAACTTATTTGCTTAGTTATCAATTAACAACGTTTTCTTATAATATCATTGATATGAACGTAGATTCCTGAACAATGCGTTAGTCATGAAATGATGAAAATTTAATGTCATATGTGTTGCCATTGTTTAGGTTGGTAATGTTAATTTAGTTCAGCGACCGCACCAACCGCTCGCCTCGGCTGAGCCACGACCTATGCGGTTGGTGCGCGCGCTTATAAGTTTTATTTCGTTACGGTGACGGACGCCACTGCCCAGTAAGGCATATTTATAAGATAGCTTCTCTACCGTACGGTTATCGACATTTAAGCGACACGATTGAAATGTTAATTCTCTAGTCTCTTGTAAAAAAAACAAATGTGTATGAAAAATTAAAAACTTAATTTTTTAATTATTCGGTTTATAAAGTTTCTGCAAAAATCGAGTTTTTTTTCTTTGGAATC
This sequence comes from Pandemis corylana, assembly GCA_949127965.1. Lineage (NCBI taxonomy): Eukaryota > Metazoa > Arthropoda > Insecta > Lepidoptera > Tortricidae > Pandemis > Pandemis corylana. The sequence goes on along the minus strand of OX421866.1, from coordinate 3,947,546 downwards.
GTTTCATCTTCCCATAGGCCCCCCTTTATTCTGTTTTTGATTGTACTTTCATAGCATAAATAACAATGAACGAATAGTATTAACATCTTTTTTTAATATTTTTACAATCAGTAAATAACAGCATACTCAGTTTAAGTTACTCTATGTTGTGTAACATTACTTTGCCAATGCGCAATTTTAATGAAATTTGACGGACAACAAGCATAAATACTCCTACCTCTATCCGGTGAACGAATATCCTCTATCCTCTTCGACGAAATAAAACAAGAGGCGAGATTTCTATAATTTTATTAGTAAAAGCAATGAATAGCGAAAGTTCTTAACTAGTCCATCCTCGTTTTGACGTGCTTCTCTGTGATCTTGTCCTTCTCGATGATGTAGACCACGGCGCCCCAGCCGGAGATGGCGTCGCGGTCCGCCGCGTTCACCAACGCCTGAAATGATAACCTTTTAAGCCCCCGCGTACTAATGGTGAGAATAACTGCCGAATGCCCTATAGACTCAAGCCCATGGAAAACAAAAACTTGTGAAATGAACCAGAGTGAATGAAGCTTAGAAGGCTGTTACTATATCATAAAATAACAGCGCTATGCCGTCATTTCTGAGCGGTCGGAAGATTTTCGCCGATTCCCTCAATGGGCTTTTACTTTCATAGAGGGGTAAAACTAAGTCCTACCTGTGAGATAGTCTCAAACAGCTCGTCAGGCTTCAGGTTGGGCTCCCACAGGGCTTCACACATGCCGTAAAGCTGTTCAGCACAAGTGCCGGACACGGCGAAGTCCTCTGGCTCATTAGGGCAGCCAATCTGAAAGAGAAGGTTATATCTATGTGGTAGAGTGAGTAATGGAGATAGATTTTAGACAAGTTTACTATAGGTGTATACCTACCTACATAGTTTAGAACGGATAAGAAATGCTTGCCCCATAAGTTTTTCTGGGTAAGGCCATGATGGATCTCAAGCTCAACTGTCATGAGCCATTTAAAAAAAAAATTGTACTTAGCATAATTACAACAAAAACGAATTGATTCGTTCGGGTCACAACCTTTTCACCTTTATTCCATTGCAATAAGGGTGAAAAAGTTACACACAGGAATCAATTAACTTTTTTGTATTAATGAAAGCTGAAACTATGTATTTTTTTTTTAAATGTCTCATATTCCATGTGTTACAAATATTTCTATGAACCAAAACCAATGACAGCTTCATTACGAGTTGGCTGGTCTTAGTTCATTAGCACATTCAACCAATCTGTTGCTACAAAGCCATGTCATGTCATTTTTCTTCTCATTACACATTTATAGGTTTATTTCATTTCAAAAATTTTAACAAGGTTTATGTGGACCTGTGTGACTATGCCAGCCTTATCGGTGGTTAAATCAATATTTATCAACTTACAACATCCATATTGCACACATAAGGTTTTGAAGTGTATGGGTCCAGCCCAGCAATGACGGGCTCAATGAAGTACGGTCCGAATCGCCTCTCGTACAGCAGGTTGGACAGCATCGCCGAGAATGTTTTGGGGCTCATCACACGGTTCTCTTTCAGCTCGTACAAGTTCATTCTGGGCAATTAAAGTTAATGTGAAAAAGATTTGATTTAATTAAAATGATTTTGAATTTAGTTTCTACAGCTGCCAAGCAGTTTTCACTGTACTTTAGTTCATTTTATTAAAGAAAGATGAGAACGGAAGTCATGAGGTACTATGAAGACAAGAATGATTTCATACTTTGTATGTTGTTTTGGTAGGAGTGCTATTCTACAACTACAAGTTAAATACCTGAACTGGAGCCTCTGAAACACAGTCTGAGTGTCAGTGGCGAGGCCTGGCAGGCCTACGTAGAGCGAGGGGCCCATTCTGAACACTTTGGGAAAGTTTGTGGACACTGTCTGCGCTTGGATGCCGAAGCGCTTGTCCGTCGCAATCGCCACGCAGTCTTGGCCCTTCATCGCTACCACCGCACCGCCATTGTATGCTAAAATCGACTGAAAACAACAAAAACTTAAGCATTAGAAACCAATTTTGTTACAGAAAAGTAAATAGTAAAGTAGTAGAAAAAATGTGTTTTTTTAGGAAGTGCTAAGACAAATTAAGAGCGGAACTGTAAACTGTTCAGTAATTTATTATTATATTAATATAGTAGGTAAATTTTCTGGCCCAATATTGCACTGTAATGACGCTAACATAACCACAACCGGTTTAATAATTGAAAGAATATTTGGTTTGTAAAATAATTATACTGTATTAAATAAGCTTTACTAACCATTTTATGCTGTTTTCTACACTACTTTTGGTTTTTAAATAAATTGTTTTGTTCAAACTATGCGAATTACGGGAATCAAAAATGACATATCATTCGGCGACACAAACGACTACAGATAGCAACAAAACTAGGTGAAAAATTCTTGCGTTTAGTTCTCGCACTCATTCGTTATATTAGTAAAAACTAAAAACAACAATTTTATCATTACTATTATTTTTGCTGTGGTGGATAATAAAACATCAACTAAAACATTTTGTAATTATTTTTTTATATTTAACTGATCAGCATACATTTCCAACCTTGCAGTCATATTAAAACCCCAATGGTCTTTGATCTGCCTGCACAAATTTAAATCGACTTCTGCAATCAAAATACCGTCTTTAAATCTCGAAAGAGTAGGAGTTCTACATCCATTAGGTGCGGTCACGTAACTAGATCCATAGTAGATCCTAGTGATTTTGTCAATTCCATTTTGAAGAGTGAATTCCTCTGTACCGACTCTATTAATACTGCAAGTGAAATAGCTATTGGCAACAGCAGCATTTCGGGCTTCTATTATCCAAAAAGATTCACCAAATTCTGATATAGTTGCAGCTGGATTAAATACGATCTCAGCGCCATTTAGCGCAAACATCAACCAGTTTAAGGCTTGGTGACGCCCGTAGCAGATGTTTATGGCGATTTTTCCAAACTTCGTTTCAAAAACTGGGTGACCTGTGTTACCCGGTGAGTAAAAAGATGTCTCACTAAAGCTTCCAACGCTTGGCAAATGATTTTTACGATGTTTTCCCATCACTTTTCCATTTTCATCGATAACCACCGCCGTATTCCACCATACGTCATTGCTTTCTTTTTCTAAAATCGGAGAAACTATAACCATTCCATGCTTCGTAGCTAATTTGCGAAGAAACGAGACACTTGGTCCGTTTTCGGCCGATTCAGCAAACTCAGACCATCTGTCTTTTTCTCTCGTTCCCAAAAAGAAGGGCATCGACCATGTCTCTTGAAGGCAAAGAATTTGCACGCCTTCGTCTGCCGCTGTTTGTATGAACATTTGTACTTTATTGAAAATGGCTTCTCGTTGTAGTTTTATCGGTTGATCAGTTGGTAAAACAATAGAATGTTGAACCAATCCTAATTTTACTAACCTCGGTTGTCGCATTTCTTCTTTGGCAGCCGGAAACGCGTACGCAGCAATATCAACATCGTTCTCATTGCAACCAAGAATAGTTGACTCCTTCAAACTCAGTTCACAGTGGTCTTCTCTGCCATAGTATATTCTGTTGAATTCCTTTAACTGCTCTGGCAGTAAGTTATCCTTCATTATGCTGTCGATCGACCGATTAGGCTCCATGTTTTGGATAAATTACGAAAACAAGTCTTTATTAATAGCAAGTCAATATCACAGGAGACACCAAGTTACTGAACTTTTGATTGTGGCGCTGCCAACATACTGTAGACTAACATATATGTATGTGGGCACTGTAGTTCCACTTTTGACCACAAAGATTAAAATAACTTTGTAACCTTACGTAATCGTTTGCGCAGTAAACAGATTGCTTACTTAAGTATGGTACGCGACAGTTGTTATTGGATGATTGAGTCTTTAGACGATTCAGAATAAGGTTGATAATGTCGCACAAGATTTGTTTTAAGTTTATGGAGGTTTGTGTTTAACATACCGGCACGCGGCGATTTATTCATATTTACTGGATATATGATTGAATTACTTAATGCTTTGATGGTATGTCTAGATATACTTCGATCTTACTTGTATCTATAAAAAAAAAACCGATATAAATTCTAAATTTATTAAAATTAAGCTGATTGTTGTTCATTAGTTTGAATGAAAATTATGTGTCTATTACTTGGCGTAAAACGAATATTGCGGAAAAGTATAATTATAAAAACAAATATAACGTAAAAAAATTCTTTGAGACTATTCATTGGCATTATGGTCTTTTTTAGGTACTCTACTCTGCACGAAATGAAGAAAAGGAAATACTCCAACTATACCCTCATAGTTTAAGACAACATATTTTTTTCCGAATAACTGTCCGTCGCGGCTTATACAGACAGACAGAATAATAAACAGGGATTACATACATCCAGTCACGTATTCAAGCTCTATTGATAACTCAAATATTTTTCATTCCGTTATTGTCTCAAGCTTTATCACATCAGGTCGAAGGTCGCCAAGAAACAGTCGGACCACACAGATACGTTCTATGCACACGTCTCGGTACCTACCCGCTACACCTATTTAAAGGCGGGCCCGCGCGAGCATTAAGCACTTGACTAGCGATCATTACCTACGGCATAATGGACGGCGAAACTCCCAGCTTAGAAGCCATTATCAACAACAACCTCAGCGGTCGCGACCTCGATGAGTTTAACAGAATCTACTACGGAAGAAAAGACCACCATGAAGTAAAAATCAAGGACTCCTCAATCGCAGCTGCTAAGGAAGCAGACTTTGAAATCGCCGCCTATGCCTTCCCAGCCAAGAAAGAGCAGACCCGGCCCCCAAGGATCGTCAAAGTTGGTGTCATCCAACACTCCATCGCTGTACCCACCGACCGGCCGATCAATGAGCAGAAAAAAGCGATCTTCGACAAAGTAAAGAAGATCATCGACGTCGCCGGCGCAGAAGGTGTCAACATCATCTGTTTCCAAGAGCTATGGAACATGCCGTTCGCTTTCTGCACTCGAGAGAAGCAGCCATGGTGCGAATTCGCGGAGTCCGCTGAAAACGGACAGACAACGAGGTTTCTTCGGGAGCTGGCCATTAAGTACTCAATGGTAATAGTCTCTTCCATCCTCGAAAGGGACGAGAAGCACGCTGACATTCTCTGGAACACTGCTGTGGTTATCAGCGACTCTGGCAACGTTATCGGCAAGCAAAGAAAGAACCACATCCCCAGAGTCGGAGATTTCAATGAATCCAACTACTACATGGAAGGTAACACAGGCCACCCCGTTTTCGCGACGCGTTACGGCAAAATCGCCATCAACATCTGCTTTGGACGCCACCACGTCCTGAACTGGATGATGTTTGGACAGAACGGCGCCGAAATAGTCTTCAATCCTTCTGCTACTATTGCCGCTGAAGCCGGAAGCGAGTACATGTGGAACATAGAAGCAAGAAACGCTGCTATCACGAACTGCTACTTCACTGCTGCGATTAACAGAGTTGGGTTTGAGGAATTCCCCAACGAATTTACTTCTGCTGATGGTAAACCGGCTCATAAGGATTTGGGGTTGTTCTACGGTTCGAGCTACTTTACTGGGCCGGATGGTGTGCGATGCCCTGGATTGTCGAGGACCAGAGATGGGCTGCTCATTGGAGTGATGGATTTGAACCAGAACAGGCAGATAAAGGACCGCCGTTGCTATTACATGACCCAGCGATTGGATATGTATGTGAACAGTCTGAGCAGGGTGTTAGACTTGGATTTCAAGGCCCAGGTCGTCCACGAACATGATTCGGAGAAGTAAAATTTTTACGGCTTTTTTTTATAACGGTTACTTGAAAATAAATGTGTTGATCGCATTCTGTGTATTTATTTTGTCAGGTACCTAATATCTTCATTCTTCACCCACTTTTGGTAAGTACCTACCTATACATAGGTATAACACGAATATTTTTAGAACTAGGTAATATTTTTATTTGTAACTCTTTATTGTAACGTAAAACACACGATTTTTTACGGGTAATGAGAAAAAACTGATGTACAAAGGCGTACTTATCCCTTAAAGGGATCTCTTCTAGCAAACCTTCGAAGGATTGTCAGGACTACAGAAACCAGAGTATAGAGAGTAGACATACTAAAAAGCTAAAAGAGCAAAGACCCTAACTTAACCTAAACAAATAAAGCATTAAAATGGTAATAATAAGAATACACAACAATACAGGTACCTACCTACACCCTAATACATACAAAAAAATACGAAAAACTAATATATGCCGGAAATATACCTACTACATATAAAATACCTACATGTAAACTACATAAATATACACACACAAAACATACTAGTAAGTCCACATAAGAAGATTCATCAAGCCAATATTATCGTTACAATGAGCAGTGACGGTGACCTGGGACTCCTGGGAGGGGTGTTTTATTTGTATAGTTTAAGTTAGGCTAGGTTTAGGTAATCGTGAATTTATTAATATTCGAGCCAGTTAATGTTTCGATTTCTTTTAACGTAGGGAAACGTAGCCAGCATTATAGGCACCTTGCCCCATGGCAACGATCTGGGCGATATTTGTAAATATAGGTAGTTAGGTATTTAGGATTAGGTTAAGGTAGTTTAAGGTTTTTTCATATCAACTTTTAGATCTTGTAAATACGTTTGTTTAAATAAAGTTACGGTTTAGGTTAGTTTTATACATAGTATTTAGTTATTTTTTTTAATTTTTAATGTACACTTTTTGTTTAAGATTTTAATAAATATTAAAGATACTATCGATGTACTAGAGTAGAGATGATACCTACGAATAATAGCAATCTTGTCCATGTTGCGCATTAGTAAAAATTCAATCTTAATACCACACGGTGTATCTAATGAATAGAATTTCATTAACAGTTGTTATGACTGCATTAAGCCCTCTAATAACCTCCTTATCTAGTTTCCTAAACAATAAACATAAATCATACAATACCTACGAGACATAGAGGAAAATTGACGAAGAAATCATTCCAACACAGATCAACCTTGATCTTAGGGTTATAAAAACAGTATTTTGCGGGTGGTCGGTCGATGTTATAAGCGATGAGGCTAGCAACCCATCATTATTTTGATTCAATTTTCCACCTATACCTACGCCCATAATCTTGCTAAATGTGGCCTGTAGGTGCCTGTTATCTTAGGCTCTGTCTACCCCGTAAGGGACGAAGGCGTGATTTGTGTGTGTGTGTGTGTGTGTGTGTGTGTGTGTGTGTGTGTGTGTGTGTGTGTGTCGGACCTCGTGCAAGGTCCGTCCGGATCGCTACCTCCGTTTTAATCGCTAATCCTGCCGCTAAGCAACAGTGTATGTAATGTATGTATGTATGTAAACTCTTTATTGTGCAAAATAAACAAGACAAATACAATTGACAAACACTGAGATACATGCACAAAGGCGGACTTATCCATTTAAGGGATCTCTTCCAGTCAACCTTCACTTCTTGCACTGCTGTGTTCCGCGAGGAGAGTAAGACAGCCGATGAAATTACTGGCACAAGAGGTATATCCTAGCCCTCTAAGCTGGCAACGCGTCAGCAGTCCTCTGTGTTGCGGGCTTGCGGGTGTCCATGGGTGGTGGTGCTCGCTTACCATCCGGTGACCCACTTGCTCGTTTTCCTTCCTACACACATACATTCATACATACATAAATCACGTCTTTATCCCTTACGGGGTAGACAGAGCCTAAGGTAACAAGACCTAAAGACCACGTTTAGCATGATTGTGGGCGTATGGATGGAAAGGGGAATCAAAACACTGATGGGTGGCTAGCCACCTCGCCTATATAACATGATCCCTAAGATTTTCGCCCAGTCCCTCGATGGACTTTTACCATCAAGTAACTGGTACATTCTATGTTTTTTCTTTGCTCCCAGATCAGTATAGAAGAAATTGCCTTCCTTGTTATATATGAAAAAAAAACACGAGTTACGAATACGAGACCATGACTTTATTAAATTCAAAAACAAAAAGGACAAATACTGATTTTGTTTATACGCAAAGAATAAGCATCAAATGATGCTAAGTCGCGCGTGTTTAATATTGGTATCCTATCCGCCAAATTAATAGGTACGTACCGTACAGTTCCCGGCCATGAAGATTGCACAGCAGTCTTCCCGGCTAATTTCGTCTTCGTAGAGCGTTGTCTCGCTCTAACTTACGTGCCGCTAATTAACTTTTTCCAATGACCGAAGTGAATCTTTAGGCCGGCTTACTGTTTTACAACTGTTCAAAGCTACCGTCACTATTTCATAAACGTAAATTTGTATTGGTAACTATCCGTCACTGTTAAGATTTCACTGGGTTCCGTTTCCGTATCTCAAAATAGAAAAAGGGACCTTTATAATTATGTTCACTTTGTTACGTGCAGAATTGTTGGCTTATTGCCTAATTCCCTCTAATAATAATATCCCTCAGAATATGCCAGGAAATCATTAACCGATACCCAGGGTGCACCGAACCAAGCACTGGTGTTCCGCTCGGGACGGATCCAAAAACGAACCGCAGCTCTTGACCACAAGCGGAGGTAACCCAATTCACACTTTCAAAAATTTGGTTTGACTGTGCCATTGTAGTTTGCCATCGGATAGACAGATTTTTGTTTAAAATTAATCAGTTTACGGTAAAAACACGAAGTAAACAGATACGAGCTTTTCGTTAATTATTTTCCATTCTTATCTCGAAATATTTTGTTTAGTAATAAATTATTTATAAAACTTTCGATAACAGTGTTTTGAACTCGACTTTGATGCAATATTCGGTATCAGCGCACAAACAACATGTGACAAGATGAGACATGTTTTTAGGGTTCCGTACTTAATAATAGGAGAGATGGTAAGTAAGTACTTGGAAACTTAAGAGCAAGTATTTGAGGCAAAGCAAAAAACTATCAACGGCATCGGTGTTTTTGAATCGGTTTGTATTTTTCGTCATTAAGTTGGCACGCTTGGTTTCAATACAATACATATCGTGATATTTGCGCAATCTGTGGTATCATCATCACTAACATTGTCATAGTATAAAACAAAGTCACTTTCTTTGTCCCTATGTCCCTATGTCCCTATGTCCTTATGTCCTTATGTCCCTTTGTATGCTTATTTATCTTCAAAACTACACAACGGATTTTGATGCGGTTTTTTTTAATAGATAGAGTGATTCAAGAGGAAGGTTTTATGTATAATTCTACGCAGACGAAGTCGCGGGCAGAAGCTAGTATCTTATACTTGTAGCCCCTATTTCAACAATTCGATAATTGTCTGTGACAAGTGACAATTCGAATTGCAATGCGTGGTCAATATAAAGCCAACCGGCGTAGATTCTCGTCGAGTTTGCAATGTAAACAGAATTGTCGCTGGTCACTGACAGTTGTCGCTTTGGTGAAATAGAGGCATAACAGCAGGAATAAGTAGGCGGAAAGAATCTAGTCACGTAGGAGCCTGCGTTTAGTTCAGGTATTTAATGCTAATGGTTGGTCTAAGTGTCGCATAAATTAATCATGTTTGTCGCCTCGACTGGTTCTTGTCTAGGTGCTGCCTGTTTCCTAAGTAATGTACCTAAAAGGTAGAGATGTCGAAATAGATATAGAAATCGGGCAAGTGCGAGTCGGACTCGCCAGTTAAAGGTTCCGTTCAACACATTTTTTTATCAATTTCGAGTGGTATTTTAGATTGTGCTTTCAAAAAATTGTCATCTCTCCGGTAAGCTGTAAAAGCCGTCTGCGGCTAACAGCATCAGTCCATTCGAAAAAAAAGCATTCAAAAATCGGGCTCCATAGTGAACTAATTTACTGCAGTGGCCACACAATTTGTGAAAGTAAATTTTATAATGTGTCAGAGCCATTATTAATATCGAGAAAAAACGCCTACAAATAAATATTTCGTACAGGACGGGTAGTCCCTTTAATTTTCAGTCGCACCCATTGTTACGTTTTTCATTTTGAACTATCATCATCATCATCATCATCAGCCTATATTAGTCCACTGCTGGACATAGGCCTCCCCTAATGAGCGCCATAGCGCCCTGTCTTCAGCTTGACGCATCCAGCATAGTCTTTCGCAGATCGTCATCCCACCTGGCCGGAGGGCGTCCTACACTACGTTTGCCGAGTCGCGGTCTCCACTCAAGAACACGTTTCCCTCAGCGGTTGTCGGTTCTTCGCGAGATATGGCCGGCCCACTGCCACTAGTTACTATGAGATTCAGAAATAAAAGTGCATTCTAAAAGCCATTATATTGACGGTTACAAGTACCTTACAACTAGATCGTACTTTAGTGCAATTCACAAGTCAAGAGTATAATAAACTAGATAAAAGAATTCTCAAAAACTTAGCCGTCTAGGGTTGCCACGCGTATATAATTCATGACATCTAAACTCAAATACGCGCGTTAAAAGCGTCACACTTCTCGACATAATTTCAGAGCAATTTTCTCACTCCCTCAAGAGATGTCGCTAATGTGCCCGTTCGTCGCGCCATCTAGTCTTTCCAAACGCTAACTTATGTTGACATCCGCGGGGAACCTTGTGGAAGTGAGCATAAAGGTGAAATTGCAGTGAACGGGTGGTGGGGGAGTTAGTAGGCCTACTACTTTCTAGAGCACTTGAGTTGCAGCCTGTGACATCCATTACAATAATGATGTCTTTGTTTTAGGGGTGTGTGAGTGTGGAAATTTAATATTTTTTATGCATCAAAGCATACGTAAATAGTAAAAGGCACAACAGGCAAATGGTAATCAAAGATATGATAACAAATAGGACACGCTTGCTAGAAATAAGCGGAGGCAAAAGTTATTTCGTCGGTGGAGGATGACACCAGTTTTGCCAGTTTTTTTTTATTTGTGATAGATTACGTTCAAAAAAGGAATACTTTGTTAAAAATAAAACCTGGGTAAATTTGCGGTTAGTAGCGGGTGTAAGTAGGTCCATTTCGTACAACTATAGTACTACTAGTAGTTACTATTATTAATTAGTTACTGGGGTCATTTATCAAGCGGTTGTCCGTGACTCCGTCTGCAAAACTGTTTACCGCTGTCCAGTGGGAGCTATGAAATTGTCCGGGATTGTACTTTTTAGCCTATGTGTTATTGTGCCTGTGCTAAATTTCATCCAAATTTGTTCGACCGTTCTGGCGTTATATACTCACAAACATTCGCATTTATAATATCAGTATGATTTATGTAGTTGGTAAAGTAAATATACCCGGCCATAAAGATTTCAGTTCGGTCTTTGGAAAGAGATGTGGCGTCACGAAAGTAAGAGCGAGACAATGCTCTACGAAGCCGAACTTAGCCGAGAAGACCGACGTGCAATCTTTATGGACTTGTACCGTAAATAAATGTAAAATGTCGCAGGAGGCAACCCTGCCGCAACTGGGCCTCGTTTAGTGTCAGTGAGAAAACTGCGAAAGCATTTGCAAAATGTTCCACTAAAATGTCAGAGGGCTGCAAAACGACTGCAACATAACTGCTGACTGCACGTGCAGTTCCATCGCAGTCCTGAAATAGTTCTACGATACGAAATAAATAAAACATTTTTTTGTTGAAAGCGTTTTTAATACAAAAGAATACATAAACCACGTCTGTATCCGTTACCGGGTAGACAGAGCCTAAGGTAACAAGACCTATAGGCCACGTTTAGCATGATTGTAGGCGTGTAGGTGGAAAGGGGAATGAAAATAATGATGGCGGGTTGCTAGCCGCATCGCCTATAACATGATTCCTGAGACTTTCACCCATTCCCACGATGGGCTTTTACCATCTGCGCGGGAAGAGAATAATCTGGTAAATTCTATGTTTTTTCTTTACTCCTAGACCAGCATGGAAGAAACAAACTCGTAGACATTGTATAGTGACGATTTGACAAATTTTCAACCACACCACAACAAATTCGGCTAGATTTGACTAATAATTCGTTTCCCGCCACAAAATTGTTCTTTTGTTTTTTTTTTCAGGATGAGTGATATTTGACTATGGTCAGAGATCCTTAATGCCAAGTTATTATACAAAATAAATATTTGTTGTTTACGTACTTTTTTATGTACATAAATTTACGCTTCTCCATCTTAAATTCGTATATTGGTGGATCAACTATGTCTTGCTGTTATTCTGTCCCGTCAGCAAGGGGACAAAAATAGTACAGTTTGTAAAAAGAAATGTTCTCTCATTATTAATAGATGACCAATTATTATGGAAGAGGCTTAAATTCACCGCAAAAATACATGTCTGGCCAATTATAAATCTGTAAACTTTTTAATAGCAACGAGTAGCAAGAAAAAGTTGATCCACCCATTTGTATAACTACTAAATATTTTTTTGTTGCTTATTTATATCTTAAACGCCTTACGATCTCATACAACAATAAACATTCAACAAACAAACCATCAATCAGTATGGTAATCATCGCCATATTTTCCTTCCCAAATCGCCGGGAGCAAACCGTGACCAAGTTTAATGAGGAATTAAAAGGAAAAATTGAAATCGCCGACCGTAAATGAAAAATTAAAAAGTTCCCGGAAACGGAAACCGGGCGGCCATGTTCCACGGAACCTAATGGCCTTAATTACAACGAAACAAGAATACTTTATGCTTTTTAATCAGATTATAAAATGTTTGTTGTGGAAAAATGCGGCGCGACAGAGATGACGCGCTAAAGAGGATTCAGTCCTCGTTTTACTACCTTATGGCGTTTTTTAAACTTGTTAACGGTTAAAACTGGCCAGTACTCGTACAATGAATGTTGCCATTTTTTTGGAACTTTATTTAATTAAAAAAAATACCGTTTCGTGGTGACCATAGAGCTTTGTATTGCAACTGTCAGGCAATTACGACGGACGGGACGACAAATTAGACAGACAAATATACAGACTGACGGCGTGGGCTTGGAAATAAGGTTCTGTCTGTTTCACAATTTTCGTTTTACTGGCCTCTCTAGTGTGTATAAACCCACGTTTTTAAGCAATAGTAAAAGCTAGTTGTTTTAAAAATTAATGACGGTGTGTAGCTAGTAGTAAATTATAACAGCGTCATACAGTCATATTTTTCCGTTTCTCATGATTATAATCCCATCCTTCAGCTAAAGACTGAATAAGGAAGTTAACGCTATATCTATCTAGTAAGTACATATATATAAATTTATTCATTTCACAACTAACATGGATACGTGAGAAACCGATTGAAAAACTTCTCATGCAAAATACTACGCCATAACGCATAACATAAAGCTCTAAATGTAACAACATAACGTTATAGTATGCCAAGTAGGTACTCTACTACACATATTGTTATGGGCCCAATACACTCCCTTGTGGAACTCCGAAATCCTTTTACCAATTTTGTTCTGTGTACGTGTCATACTTTTATGATGCGTGTCCCTGCGTTCCGAGGGTTCCATACAAATCCTTGCTAATAATAGCAAAAGCGATGTCTTGGTATTTTATAAGGAAATGAAGTCTTATATTGAAAAAAAAAAAACTACAAGGCAGGTTGACACAAAATGATTTTGTAATGTGTTTTTCTTTGCTTCGTTGCGTAGTAAAGAGTCTCGTAGTAGTAGCAAATTGTAGCGGATTAGGTACCTACAAATGGATTGGAAATTAATTACCGTTTTTTTTCTACTAAAAAGACGTCTCGATTAACATTTATTTTCATCGTAGACTTCGTCGCAAATCTAAATGACAGCAAGCATATTTAAAAACATAATTTTTCGATACATTCGATCAATACGTTTATATTTTATCACTCTAAATTCCAAATTCAATTCGAGAGCACGCAGGTGCGACGCATTCCTTTTTTGACTCGCGCTGATTATTTTTTTCTAAATTCCCGCCTCGTTTGACAGATGCGTTTCGTTTCACGTAGTTTCGCCTACCACAATAGTGCGGACGATTCCATCGCAACATGCTCGGTTTCATTTCCGCTGCGCCCTGTACGGTTTTTGAACAGACCATTGAAAAAAAAAGTCCCACTATTACACGAACTTGATTTGACCAAGGGCAGTGGAAACTTAGGAGTAGTATTTAATTATTTAGGCAATACATACAAAGGCTTTTTTCATTAAGTAATGGTTGAAGTCTGATTCTGTATGTAATTACCGACTGCGTAAAGGTAAATTCTATATTGAGATGATAATATATGAAAGAAAAATATATAACATACTCTGCAGATATCTTTTTTGTAGATACTCGTACTAATCAATTTCATGATGAATGCTCACAACAGTATATTACACTACTCTTTGGCTCACAATCACGGCATGGCGTGGCCTTGTTACCCTAGGGTTTTTCTACCCCGTAAGTAAGGGATAAAGAGGTGATTTATGTATAATACTAATTAATTTGTGCAGGCTATCTGCACTAAAAATATAGATTGTACTTTGTATCTTACTCGGGACTCGCCATAGAAGAATTAACCAATTATAATACATACTTATGAGTCTGCAAAATAAATGATAATCAACTGACACAAATTTCAAAAGCTGACAAAAATTTCGAACGCTTATTTTTTCAAATTAAAAGAAAAAACTACAATTATGTAACGTTGGCGACTCCACTCCCGCCCCACACGTCGGCAGTGATGGCAAATTGAAAAGTACACTCGAAAAACCCTTTGGTGGCCACCACAATGGAGCCCCGCGCGCGAATCCGAACGCTTTATCGTTTTAAAAATTTGACATTTGCGGAAGCCGATGTTGTCACGATAAAATACTCAGGATTTTTTTCTTTTTTTTTCGTGGCCAGTAAGAATGTGAATAAAATTGGAAATTAAACATCTTCATATTTTTAACCCTCGACGCAAAAAGAGGGTTGTTATAAGTTTGACGACGATGCCTCTCTGTTTGTGTGTGTGTGTGTATATCGGCTGGCATTGTAGCTGGCAAGGGGATGAACCGATTTCGATGCGTTTTTTCACTCGAAAGCCAGTTTCCTGGCGGTGGTTCTAAGCCATGTTTGGTAAAAATCAGCAGTTTCTGACTGGGGGCTTTTTAAATTTTAAAGTTTTGTGTCTATGATCATACACGTAAGCGTTCTTTCCGGATGTTTTCCGAAAGTAACTGAAGGATACAGAGAGACAATTAGGTACTTTAGTTAGGAATTACCGATAAGGATGTGGAGTCGCAGACGCACATTTCTTATAGCAATGTGGTAATGTTCGCTGACTTACTTCCTGTTGCTTTTCATATTCTGGCAGTGCCACTGCGCAGGGCGCAGCGATCCATCACCGTTATTGCGTTAGCGCCCGACTCCCGACCCATCCAATGATTGCCCTAATTGCAATTATGGTACCTTGACACCGTTGCGTCGTGTTTTGTTTCTTAACGTAAAGATTTCCATTCATATTTAGGTGCTGGTTAAAATCCTACTAATATAAATGCGAAAGTTTGTGAGGATGGATGGATGTGACGATGTGAGTGTGTATGTTTGTTCCTTCTTCACGATGAAACGACTGGATGGATTTGGATAAAATTTGGAACGGAGATAGCTGGTACCCTAGATCAACACACTGGCTACTTTTATCCCGGAAAATTGCATAGTTCCAGCGGAATAGCGATACACATCTCAATGTCTACCTAAATTATTTGCTACATGTAAACTTTTTTCGACCGCGTACATAGATTGGTTTAGGTTAGGGTTCATTTAAAAAAATCCTGTTAAGTTGGCATTTTCTGAGAAAGTTGCATTATATAATTAAGAACCATTATGTATTGTGTCCTAGTATGCATTTCTAACTTTATTTATTTAATACGTACCCTTCATTATTATAACTGCGCGCTATTTGGCACAAGCGTGTTTTGTTTTAAACTTCTGCCCGCAACTTCGTCTGCGTAGAATATACATATAAACTTTTCTCTTGAATCAGTGTCTATTAAAAAAAACACATCAAAATCCGTTGCGTATTTTTAAAGATATAAGCATACGTAGGGACAGACAGACAGCGGAAAGCGACTTTGTTTCTACTACGTAGTGATGGGTCCTAGTGAGAAAAGACTAGCTGTAGTGGTTGGCATGCCTTGCAGTGGGACGCAGGAAATGAGGCTGATAACTACTCCTATTTGCAGCAATTCAGTTTGTTAGTACTTGAAGAAAACACTAGATGTAGGTCTATTATGTCCAGTGTTGCCAGGTCGCTTCCCTTGAAAATCACATTGGCATTCCTAAAAAGTTCCATTTTTATTTAAATCTTCGGGAACGAGCTTTTTTTTACCTCATCATAGGAATTAGGAATAATATTTTTGTTTATAGTGTTAATAACAGGAAAAAAATATCTTTTGCCGGGACCTTAAAAGTTCCGAAAAGTTCTTAAAAGTTCCGCGGGGGTGTCAAAAGTTCCGAAAAACGGAAGAAACGGAACCAAACGGCAACACTGATTATGTCTAACCCCGTGCATAAAGACGTGATTTATGCACGTATCAGTGGCGTGCCGTCAAGTACATCAGAAGGCAAGCTGAAGGGCATTTAACTAGCCTTTATCTCTATGCTCGTCTTCCATGCTGGTCTGGGAGCAAAGGAAAAACATAGAATGTACCAGTTGCTTCTCTACCCGCGCAGATGGTAAAAGCCCATCGAGGGACTGGGCGAAAATAATAGGAATCCTGTTATAGGCGATGAGGCTAGCAAACCATCACTATTTTAATTCCATTTTCCACCTATACGCCAATCTTGCTAAATGTGGCCTGTAGGTACCTGTTACCTTAGGCTCTGTCTACCCCGTAAGGGATAAAGACGTGAATTGTGTACGTGTACGTGTATTTTCCTCTAATTAAATAAAAGTGCCCAACTACCTTAAAATAGGCAAGCCGGTGGGAATTGAGTTCTATGAACGCCACGCCACTGGTATGTAGGTATGTGCTGGTGAAAAACAGAAAAAACTTTAATTGAAGCGCCCCCTACCGAAATCTAACAACTGGTTCTGCCAACACAATACAATTTTATTAGCTGTGACACTGTAAGCAAGTACCTGCGTTCAGAGCTTATTGTGGCCGCTTAAATTAGTGCTAACAAAACATTACTAACTAAAGTTTACCCCACAGCATCCATTTCTCAGCGCAACACAGGTAAGGTATTCCCATTACAAACTCCATAACACCCCACACTTCACACACGCCATAAATACCACAGCTCTATGCTATGACAGAAGAAATTCGTCATGTTTTCTACTAAACCACTTTAATTTTACCCGCGATATTTTACCCCGATACCCTAGCAGTCAACGAATAGGGGTAAATCTCCCTTGAATGACCTGCAAAGGGAAATTGGCGGGAAGTTGCAAGTTGATCACCCTCGTGGGTGTCATACGTCATCGGAGCTCGGGGGACGCGGTCGGACAGTTTAAATTTCGAACACAATCCATTTTCAAAATACGCTTGTTCATTAGAACACTGGAGGATTGGTCGAAAGGTTTTTTTTCTCAAACATTCTCGGAAATTTTCTGTCCGTTAGAAAATAGAACACAAAATTAAAAAAAAACAAAACTTCAAACAATGGCAATGGCATTGTCATGCGATTCCATTCCGATTCAGTTTAGGTTCGCTCGCTGTCAGATTCATTCTAAAAATGACAGCTAAAACCTGAACTGAGTCGCAATTGAATCATCTTACTACCCAGGTCTTACTAGCCGAGTATGTCGTTTGTCGTCCCTTGGGACCTAAAGGCCGCGACATTTGCCCGACCTTTGCGACAAAGGGCGGGGCCATAAACTGTGTGGTCGGAACTGCTTCGGCACTTAACGACCGCTTTTATAGTTGATGATAAATATCATATTTGTTGAACGCCATTTTTTCTTATAAACGAAGGAAGATTAAATACATAAATAAATATCTTGGGACAAATTACACCAATTGACCCAGCCCCAAACTAAGCAAAGCTTGTACTATGGGTACCAGGCAACGGATAAACATACTTAAATACATACAACATCCATGACTGGGCGCAAACATTCGTATCTATTCATCATACAACTGTCTGCCCCTACCGGGATTCGAACCGAGGACCTCTAGCTTCATAGCCAGGGTCACTAACCACTAGGATATCCATCCGGTCGTCAAAGAATCGATTTTTTTTGCAAGCTTTTAAATAAGTGTTCATTTACGAACGTGAGCTCCTAGAACGACATCGGGTTTCGGGTATGATGAGAGAGTGAGACGGCAAGACAAACCCGAAGGACTTTTTAAATACCATTAGTGCAATATAGTGAAAACCTGTGAATAACAAACAAAGAATGATTCTCTGTTTTTGGTGTCTGTACAACGAGCACAACTTAAGCACTATCTATGGAGATAAGAAGCCATTAAAAATGCTCCATTGTTAAATTTCTTATTAAGCATCACAAACCGGGATTATCTTCATAAATCGCGATGCTGTTACAGTGCTATAATTTCTAGCCATTAACTTTAATTTGCATTAAGAAAGCTAACTACCAACTTAAGCTGACCTGCCTCCCCTTAACATAGATCACCAATCAAGGGTCACCGAATACTGGTGCCTTTAACCAGCCGCCTACCCTCGAAATATAGAAAATTTTACTTTATTGCTAGCGAGTGAAGGGTTGTGTCGGTGGTGAAACTAAGTTGGTAAATTGACTCTTTTGCAGGGGAAGATATAACCCTTTGGTTGCGTTGGGACAATTATTGACACCTGACGCAGTGAAGCGGCATTTTGGTGTTATTGTTTTGTTTTATGGGCATTTGACAACCCGACGCGGGTTAGGTTTTGTAACCACATTTTATCCATGACTAGCTTCTGCCCGCGACTTCGTCTGCGTAGAATTATACATAAAAACCTTCCTCTTGAATCACTCTATCTATAAAAAAAACCGCATCAAAATCCGCTGTGTAGTTTTGAAGATATAAGCATACAAAGGGACATAGGGACATAGGGACATGAGGACAGAGAAAGCGGCTTTGTTTTATACTATGTAGTGATAATACATTGCCAAGGTTTCTACTGGATCGCTAGCATCTTATTTGCAAATCCTACCGCCGACGCCGTCTCAAAATTTGTGGCCCTTTGGAGGCCCTTGGGCACACAAGAATTTGGGGCCCCTTTCGGAAAGTAAAGAAAACGAATTATGTCAACGTTTTTCTACCGTGATCTTATATTTATTATTGGAAATGTAAGAAAAATTATGTTCCTCGGGGCCCCTTTAGCATGGGGCCCTGGGCACAGGCTCCGTGTGCCCTTATGGTACAGACAGTGGAAGCTAATCTTGCACTAATGTTTTGTTCCGTGGAGGGTAACACGCAGTGTAAGGCCTGAGCGGCGAGCGTTCAGCGGAGCGGGCAGCGGCAGAGGCCTTCCAGCGTGCACTTTGGACGCTAACATACATTTACTTGTGTTTAACATAAACGCCGCACGGCCCGCCCCGCTACCCGCTCCGCTCGAGCGTCTAGGTCGCACACTAAGACAGCTCCAAAAATTATTAGTACAGTAGGCATTCCGTCTTAGGATTAGAGTGGCGACCTCCAGCGTCAACCAAGTGCGGCGAGTCCATGTAAAACATAAGTAGGTCTAGATATATATATAGGAAGAAGACCGTCACAAAATCACACGTAAAAGATTCGAATTAATCCTTCTGACAAAAGTAATTGGAAAGTTTGTAAATCAGGCGAAGTTACTGTTTGCCGTATTAAAACCTCTCCCCTCTTAATTAATTAAGAGTTAGAAACAGCCGAAGATTGTCGGAGTTGCCTCAATAAATGTAGGGTTAGGGTTTAAGAAACATTTGTTTGTTAATTTTTGGGGATCCCCTTTATTTAAGGTCATTGGAGTTAGCGGGCTTGATAAAAGGAGATCCCAAAAAAAATTTGTGTAATAACAAAATAACATTAAATTAAAAACTCCATGCATTAATCGTGTAATCGGCGACATGTCAAGCGAAGGTCGCTCAAAGTCGCTTGACGTATCTGGCGACATTGCGGGACTTAAGTTAATAGCAATGTTGCCGGACGTGTCGAGGAGCAATAATCTAATATTAACTCTTAAGTTAAGTCTGTATTTCTTTTAATTTTATTTTCGATGGCAAATAAACGTTATCTTATCTGTATTATGTTATTGTTATACCCCTATTAAAGTTTATCAATTTAAAATTTTTGTTTCTAAATTTAACTCCGCTGGCGCGGCTCTCTTTGAACATCGATCGATGTATGGAAAATGACAAATATGATTTAAAAATCTAGAAAAACATTAAGTATTAGGTGTGCTTTCGAAAAATGTTGTCCTGGTGAGATATTCTGCAACTTTTAAGAGAAATTTTATGGCCAGCTGTAAATTGTCTTACGTCATTTTTTGCATTCGTTACTATTACCTAATTCATTTCATTTCAAAGATGCTTCTAGAAAGTTTCCGCACCACTCATAAAGGTAGCGGGATCCCAATAACTCAACTTGTTTTGCGACAATGCAATGACTAAGGAACCCTGAAAAGTTGCGACCCGCGGCCGGCCGTAATGAGCCACCTGCGACTTGGCCAGCCCTGGGGTGACGCCGCGAAATCAACTAGCCTCGAACAGGAGGAAATCTCAATCAGTCCACTTTTGATAGGTATGTTGTTATGTTATAAACACGCTACCTATTAAATTTTTCAACTTTTTTTAAATTTATTTACTTTTGTCGCGAACTCCTTAGTTTTGATACTTTTTTATATTTTTTCTATTCATTTTGTTTTTATGAAGTTTTATTGACATGTATTTTAGTTGTTACGAAGCAGAGTAAAGTCCTAGTCCAGTTTGCATGGTGTTTTAATTTTTCCCTAATTATCAATAATATCATACAGTCCACAGATCGTACGCTTCAACTTTTGTGAAACTGAACTCTGTTAAAAAGTTATAAATTACTAGCCCATGTCCGCGACTCGGGGATTTTCCGGGATAAAAACAATCCTATGTCCTTCCCCGGGGCTGAAACGATCTCTATACTACATTCATACAATATTTCGGGATTTTTCCATCCCGTGGGAAAATCGGGATAAAAAGTAGCCCATGTGTTATTCCAGACAACCAGTTGTCTACATATCAAACTTCGTCCAAATCCATCCAGCCCGTTTTAGCGAGAAGGAGTAACAAACACACAAACTTTCACATTTATAATACTAGTAGGATAAGTAGCCAACATGTTAATACACGTTATAAATTATTCGTGTGCTAAATTCCATCTAAATCCTTTCAGTGATTTCAACGTGAAGGATACACCTCACAAACTTTCGCAAACAATTAGTAAGACTTATTTCGTATTTAAGTATTTTTTGTTGTTAAATTTAAACTTCGCAATCTTCTGTATTACACTTTTAGGACAGTAGGTACTTAACCGTAAAAGCGTTTTCATATTATCCGATCCGATATCGGCGTCGGACGACGGTAGCCGATATCCGGCACTATAGTGCTGTTTTCACTAACACCCATTAGCTCGCATGCGTCCGATAGTACCGCCAACATATCGGTGTAGGATCCGATAACCGATATCGGAGCAACCAATGTGAAAGGTACTGTACAGCAAGGGAATGTATACACGTACTATCGTAAAACTCTATCGCAGTAAAGTGACATAGGTATCGCTCGAGTTTAAGTGAATTGAGTGACGGCGGCCAGTCAATTGCGACAGGGTTCTACGGTGGTACGTGAATAGTTGAATAGGTACACATTTCCCTCACTGTACATATGTCATACATTTTACTTGCCCTGCTCTGTTACTTACTTCGAAATTCAATATTCGATGTTCGTGTCATATTGTGCCTCTCATTATCAAATTAATAACTACCTATTTAATGTGTGGAATTGCATCGCATTAAACTAACTTCAAAAATCGAATTTTGCAGTATGAGGTTTGATATCGTATCGGCGACCGAAAGCGATATCGGATCGGACAATGTGAAAACGCTCTAACCATTTTCAAAAACGAAAAGACTGACATTTTAAGATAACTTAAAAAACCATTAAACCAATAAACATAACGCTCTCAAAACCGCAATTGCTGTAGTAAAGAGAGTTGTCGGACAATGAAGAGTGACAGGGGAAGTGGGGGAGAGTTGGCCACGTCATAAAGTACCGGGTCATACAAAAAAACACCTTAAGTTAATGCTGTATGAGCTTTCACGGATGTCGAGTTAAAATGGTTTTCCTGTAAACGGATACACTTGTGACATTAGTTATGGCACTCTTGACTGGCGCTGAGTCTTTTTCGGAGAGATTTTTTTTCAAGAAATGTCACCTGTGTAGAACGGGAGAAGGGAGTTGATACTTGTAAGATTTTATTTGAGTTATTGTTTTTGTATGTTAATATTGGTAAAGATTATTGGAACTTTGACTGATGTGGGAAATAGTGAAATGTTCCCTCGAAATGTATAAATAGATGTTTCATACTTCAAATGTTGTGTTACTTTAATCGCTCGTATATTGAGCATGTTTTCATTTCTTTTTCATATGCCATTAAGTTATTTGTTTTAATTTATCATGTTATAGGCGATGGGGCTAGCAACCCATCACTATTTTGATTCCCCTTTCTAACTATACGCCCACAATCAAGCTAAACGTGGCCTTTAGGTCTTGTTACCTTAGGCTCTGTCTACCCCGTATGGGATAAAGACGTGATTTGTGTATGTATGTATTTTAATGGAATATAATATTTATCATGTGCAATCTCTTTTTCCTTCTCTCTCAATTCGTCATGATAATGTTTTATAAGTCAATTAAATATTTTCTGCTCATTTTACAAGACGTTGGTTTAGAGTTCTGAAAACTTATTATCTTTCTAAATTTACTTATTTCCGTTTTGCCTAGTAATAATCGAATGTTGCCGTAAACAAGTAATCTTCCGTCAATATAGTATCAAGCACATTAGCGCCATCTATCCCCCGATGCAAATAGCTGCCGAGCAATAATCGCGAAAGTAAGCGATACGCATAAAAATAACGTTTCCCCCTCCCCCCTCGATTCTTCAACCCCCCGGGGCCCCAGATTTAACATATCTAATGCGGTTTACGTGTCGCACTCCCTCAGTAATCGTTTTAAGACTTGTCAGTGGTTTCTTTATTTGGTTTTTTAAGGATTTGCTGAGACGGAGGAAGGCGGTTAGTGTTGTGTGCCAATTTTGCCCGTTTCCCTCTTTCATTTCGTTTCATTTGATCTGTTTTGAATTTTCTACGATGTGGAGGGAAAATAATCAGAAATCTATTTTTATTCATGAGGTAAATCAGCAACACTTTATAAAATTACCAAGTAAGCATTTAACTTTTGTTGCACACTCAAAAATATTTCGAAATGTCTGAAATTGAAAAAAAAAACAGGATTAAAAAAAAACTAAAATTAATTGATAAAAAAACCATATGCTTTTATATTTTGAATGTCACAAAATGTCAAGAGATTCGGTTTTGAAACGTGATCTCTAAAGGAGAATAGGCTGTTGGACAAAACGTTTTTATTTTTACCCACGCTGGTGGAGACTGTCTTGCTTCCTCGGCCAGTAAAACTCTGGTAAAAATCCAGTAAAAATCTGGGACACATTTTTTCTTATACGAGAATCGATAGGGTAAACGATTCTGAGTAAAAAAAAACTTCTGTTAAATTCTGGAAAAATTATCACGCGGACTTTTTTTTGGAAAACGCTCACTTACAATGGCTAGTACAAAAATGAAGTACAACACAACTAGTACTAAGACTACTTATTTGCGCATAACAATGACTGCTTGCCTTTCTTTGTAAACTATTCCTTTCTGTGTCAGGTTAGCTGGAAGAGATCCCTTCTTAGGGATAAGTTCGCCTTTGTACTATTTTCTGTGTACTTCTGTATTTTTTAATTTTTATGTGCAATAAAGAGTTTACATACATACATACTAGTTATTACAAAAATATTAATTGACTGCAGTTTTCCAGCAATCGCTTTTAGCATTCTTAATAAAGCCCACCGCACACTAGGCGCCAGAATTAAGTGATACACGACAATGGCAGGTGTACGCGGAATCTGCGTAGTGCCTTAAGTAATTGGCCTGGCCGTAGGGCTGGCGACGAGAGTCCATTTTAATTGCACTTAAAACAATAGTACATTGTTGTAGAGGCTGGAAAGTGAGCAATAGATGGACGAGTGAGTTCGAGGGCCGAGCCGCAGCTGAGGTTGTATGCAACATTACTGGAGAGTTTAGCGCGACAGTAATGTTTTTTTTTTTAATTTTGGACTGACCGGCAACAATTAACTTCCTGTTTTGATATGTAGTTAACAATGACGACTTTACCGGACATTTTTGAGAAAAACAAAGTTACATGCTGGCCTGGGGGCAAAGAAAAAACAGAATGTACCAGTAAAAGCCTATCAAGGGAATGAGCGCAAATCTTAGGAATCATGTTATAGGCGATGCCGCCAGCAACCCCTCACGTAAACGTGGCATTTTGGTCTTGTTACCTTAGGCTCTGTCTACTCCGTAAGGGATAAAGACGTGATTTATGTATGTATGTATGTTTATAGTTTAGATTAACGTTTAAGGTTTTTTTTCTTGAATCTACTTTTGTCACTTGTAAATATCATACGTATATAAATCACGTCTTTATCCCTTAAGGGTAGACAGAACCTAGGGTAACAAGACCTAAAGGCCACATTTAGCATGATTGTGAGCGTATAGGTGGGAAGGGGAATGAAAATAAGATGAGTTGCTAGCCGCATCGCCTACAACATGATTCCTAAGATTTCCACCCATTCCCTCGATGGGCAACTTTCTACGGGAAGTGACCCGAATTTTTGTTTCCATGTATAGGTATAGATAGATCAATAGGTGTAGTTTGTCCTTACGATATTTATTTATTAGTTACTAGTTGCCCGCAACTCCGTCTGCGCAGAATTCGCTAATCGCTATCCCGCGGGAACCATGCGATTTTCCGGGATCAAAACTATCCCATTTCCTTCCTCGAGAATGAAACTTTCTCTGTACCAAATTTCATTAAAATCGGTTAGGTTGTTTAGGCGTGATTCGCATTTATAATATTACTATGGGTTTATTGTTCAAGAAGCGCCAACCCTACACTCCAGGGCGCGGTTAGGTCGTCCTCAATGCCCTCTCATTACAATGAGTGGCGCCTTCATTATTTACAAATGAGAGCATAAATCTTCTTCATCGTTGTCAAACAATCACTGCCCTCTCGCTCGCACCTGCACCCACCGCCTTAAGCAAGAGCGAGAGCTCGGTAATTATGATGTAACCTGTAGTTAGTGGTGTCTTCAAAATTTATGAGTTGTGTGATTGCTGTGCTTGTGCGTTTTGTATGCGAGGCGCCTTATCGTGTCTTTGTATGGTAAGTTTGTAATAGTGAGGTGCATAGAGGAATTACAGATAGAGTGGGAATACGGGTTATCCGTTTCCGAAAAACATTAAGTGATTTGCCACTTATACCGTATTACTTAGCAATGTTTTCCTCTACATGGTACAAAGCCATCGTAAAAAACAAGTGATTTTTAGGAAGAGAAAACTAAATGAGATAAGAGATAACGTGGCAAATGAGTGAGTGGGTCAACTGATGGTAAGTCAGCACCACCACGTTTGGTCGATAGTATGCACCCATGCGAGTCTAGTGCGGAATGGGAACTTCACCTACTCCATCAAATTGTATGTGTGTATGTATGTAAACTCTTTATTGTGCAAAATAAACATAAAACAAATAAAATTGCCAAACACTGAAATACATGCGCAAAGGCGTATTTATACCTTTAAGGGATCTCTTTCAGTCAACCTTTGAATGTATGACGTGGACAAATTGGTTCACCGAAAAGCTCATGATAAATTTCAAAAGTGATTTCGCACATTCGGAATAATTCAGTGGTGAGCCCGGGCGCGAACCCACGACCCTGGCTTGAGAGGCCACAGTTTAAACCACTGGGCTACCACGGCTTTTTCATCTGAAGCGCTGCGTCTAAATAAACATAAGACGTCCTGAAAACCGTACATCAAAGAAACAATATGTCGGTTTGTCAGTAAGTGGCCATAAATATTGTTGGGGCTGATAACAAATTAGTAGAGATAATAACGGCCATATTTCACTGAGATAGCGCTTTAAATATCTTATTTTAAGTTAAATACAGAAATAAAGTTGTAAGCGGTAAAACAAAGTGGTTCGCTGTTTAGAGTTCCTCATTAAAAGGTTACATACATCACGTGTACCCCTTACGGGGTAGACAGAACCTAAGGTAACAAAACTTAAAGGCCACGTTTAGCGTGATTGTGGGCGTATACGTGGAAAGGGGAACCAAAATAGTGATGGGTTGCTAGCCGCGTCGCCTGCAACATGATTTCTATGATTTTCGCCCATTCCCTTGACGGTTACCATCTGCGCGGGAAGTGATGCAACTGGTACATTGTAGGTACGTTTAGAATGGGAATTGCGCAATTGTGCTCGTCTTTAGCAGTTACTAACTTTTATGTTGTGGTATAAGTTCTTCTTCTTCTTTTTTAATATGGCCCATCGATAGATGCGATGATTTCGCCAATGACAACCTAATAAATACAGTATTCAAAAATCTTGTGACAAAAATGTCGGCAACGTTGTACGGTACACGGTCAAAAGACCCCTCCCCCTGTCGGGCTCTTAGCCAACGGATAACGATATCCCTCAGAATCGGCCAGGAAATCATTAGCCGATGCCCAGGGTGCTCCGGACCAAGCACTGCTCTTCCCCCCGGACGGATCCAAAGACGAACCGCAGCTCTTGACCACATGCGGAGGTAACCCGACTCGCACCCGCACATCTAGCACGAGAGCGCGCGAGAGTCGCGTCGCGCGCGAGATAGGTTGCCCGTCTTTTTCTTACTGTTCATCCCAGAAAGAGATGGGTAGTCTATCTCGCGCGCTCGCGTGCTAGCCGGGCTGGCATATTATGTTTGCGGGAACGTAACAAATTCTGACATGATTGTTTTTGGTGGTCGCGCCTTAAATTCTGTTCTAAGTCAATTGCTATTTTATTTTACAAGGCACTTGGGTCGTTTTCAAAAAAATTGTACATAGTTAAGGGCCTAATAAAAACAAAATCACGATCGCTTCCTCTGTGTAACGAAAGTTAGGCATGCAAACTATATGGGTAATTTTCGTTACACAAATGAATACATTAAGTTTTGTTTTAATTAACCATCAGGTGACCCACTTGCTCGTTTGCCTTCCTATTCACATAAAAAAAAACCCTTAATTGTGTACATTTTTTTTTTTAATTTTTACTTAACTTTAAAAAAGCGAGGTTATCCATCCTCACAAACTTTCGCATTTATAATATTAATAGGAAGTAGGATTTCTATTCTTCCATGCTGGTTTGGGAGTAAAGAAAAAACATAGAATATATCAGTTGCTTCTCTTCTCGCGCAGATGGTAAAAGCCCATCGAGGGAATGGGTGAAAATAGGAATGATGTTATAGGCGATGCGGCTAGCAACCCATCACGATTTTGATTTCCTTTTACAGCTATAAGCCTTTAATCATGGTAAACGTGGCCTTAAGGTTTTGGTACCTTAAGCTCCGTCTACCCCGTAAGGGATAAAGACGTGATATATGTATGTATGTATAAAAACAATTTATTTCAGGCTAGTTAGCACATGAAAACACTGCGAAGAGCATTGGAGACTAAATTAAAATAATAATTGAAATTAAAATTAAAATTACAAATATAATTGACTAATATAATAAAATTAAAAATTTAGATTGAATCGGTTTGTTTACCAAGTCGTTAAAATGGATTGGAATACAGAATACCTACCTGTGAAGCAGTTCTGTGGTGTGTGTGTATTTCCCAACCTGCACTGGTCCACAGAGGAGCATACGGTTTCTGGTTTATTCCATAAGTTGTCTAGTTAGAAGCAGTCGAATTTGCTAGCGACAACTACTGAGCTGCAGTAATAACTAACATCAGACTAATCTAGCAGTGACCGGGTAGCTGCGACGTGGGGCGGGAATTTCATTACGCGGTCAGAATGCCATTGTCCGTTGAATTATGGAGGGACTGGGTCTGCCAGGGGTCGCCGGGTGTTTTACGAAGTGTCCGGCTCTTTAGAAGCCGAAGAAGTTTAAAATGTCAATTTAAAGTTAATATTTTCACACAATATGTAAGTTTTAGATAAGGTCCAGTAAAAATATGTTGCTAACAAAGTGTACATAAAAGTAGCAGTCTGATAGGATTTTTTTTTATTCTGAAAAAGACAAATGCTCCTTTATGTAAGTGCTGATATACTAACACCTAAGTCACGTCTTTATCTTTTACGGGGTAGACAGAGGCCAGGGTAAAGATACCTAAAAGCCACGATTAGAATTGTGGGCGTAAAGGTGAATCAAAATAATGATTTTCGCCTATTTTCTCGATGGGCTTTTACCATCTGCGCGGGAAGAGAAGCAACTGGTACGTCTTATGTTTTTTTCGTTCCCAAACCAGCATGGAAGCAAAGAAGAGTAATGCTTTTCATTCCACGGGGGTGGGGGGTGGGGGGGGGGACCTTTTCGCTGTCACGTCAAATACAAGGGACGTCACCCATACTTATAAGGGGGCGTCCTTTAATTACGTGAGGTATTCAGGGGGGGGGGGGGAAGGGGTCGAGCCGAATCTTACTAAATGTCTTCACTTGGGGGAGAGGGGGGGGGGGGGTCTGGGCAAATATCACGTAATTTTTCTTTAGCAGAAAATGGTGTAAAACTGCGTGAAAATTAAGTTAAATTAAAGTTGAATTAATAATTAAAATTACAGCAATATTTGCAAATACTAGTCCTTGCTAGTCTTAAAAAAGTAATTAAGTAAACAAATTGTGTTATGTTTTTTAAAAAATCCAATACTTTTATACCCAAAGTACAAGTTTTGAGAAATCTCACGTGAGATCGGGGTAGGGGGAGGGGGTCGAGAAAAATCTTACGACATCTCACCAAGAGGGGAGGAGGGGTCAAAAAATCCTTAAAAATGCCTCACGTAATTAATGGACGCCCCCTAAGGTTACTTTTGCATTGAAGTAATGGACGTATATATAGGTCGTTGACGTTGAACCGAGGTGCTGATATGTGTCGTTGGCGTCGAAATATTTAATCCCCGGCTGTTTCAGTAACTCGCCGATTTGAGAGCTCCCCGCGACGCTGACCGCGAGTGCAACTCTAATTGCCCGAAGTATGCGACCGAATAGTTCCTCCAATAATGGGGTCATAAAATACGAATAATGGGTTATTCATAGTCGCGATCGATGCGGCGTGGTTGAGACAGGAGGCCTTAAAGTCCGACAATTCGACTGTCGAAGTCCGTTTCGTCACGTTCCGCTCACACTAATAATTATTTGAGAGAAAGACGGTACTACCAACTGCGAAAATCGAATTTAGTACTATATGGTGGTTACTTCTATGCTGGTCTGGGAGCAAAGAAAAAACATAGAATGTACCAGTTGCTTCTCTACTCGCGCAAATGGTAAAAACCCATCGAGGGAATGGGCGAAAATCATAGGAATCATGTTATAGGCGATGCGGCTAACAACCCATCACTATTTTGATTCCACTTTCCACCTCTACGCCCTCAGTGTCTTGCTAAACGGGGCCTGTAGGTCTTGTTACCTTAGGCTCTGTCTACCCCGTAAGGGATAAAGACGTGATACATGTATGTGTGTATGTATGTAAGTACTTATAGTTTAACTCAAAGTAAACTTGTGCAAGGAACTTCAGCTCACTTCCACTGTGTTACTTGCTAAAGCCGGGTACTCATCCGGCGAGCCGTAACTGAGCGTTTTCCAAAAAAAAATCCACAATGAATTTTTTTTCCGGAATTTAACTATTTCGGGCTTTTCTTATTCAGAATCGTGTCGATTGGAATGAAAATGTGTCCCAAAATTTTAATTCCAGTTCATCACTTTTTAATATAGGTATGTATGGTATGGAACATGACGAACAGGAAAAAAAACCATAGTGAAATACAAGATTTATGTAACATCAACATTTACCTATGTTAGCAAATAAATTATTTGATTGATTGATTGAAAAATCTGGGACACATTTTTTCTCGTAATGAGAATCGATAGGGTAAACGATTCTGAGTAAGAAAAACCCGAAATATTTTAATTCTGGAAATAATGTACCTACTGGACTTTTTTTGGAAAACGCTCAATTATTGCATGTTACAGTATCAAAAACCTTAGAGTTGCGAGGCGTTTCGCTCGCGGCAGGCTCGCGACGCGACCCACGTCCACACTAGGGTATTTGGTTAGCGTTTGCTTTGTGTTTTAGCTACTTTTTCAAAAAGGTGTAAATCTGACCAGCGAATTTTTTAAATTGCGAATCAGCAGATAATAAAAGTCAAATGATGAGTCTGTGTTTTTTTTTAGCATATGATGTACTGTCTGCTAAGGCTCCGGCTACACACGATATTTTTCTTGTACAAAAGTGAGCAAGCCGCAAAGCTTGTGTACCTACTCCCGATTTTATACCCGGTGACTTCTACGTCATGAACAGAAATAAGTTTTTTTAAACTCTAAACGCTTAGTATTAATACTTGCACATAATACTACTTTGTGAAACTGTTGTTTAATTTTTCAAAATTTTATAATTTGTCACAACTTTTGGTCAGCCTATGTTTAATTGAAATGTTTATTAATTAAACTTATTAATACTTATTACTTAATTAAACCATCTTCATACTACAGGCTGGAAACTGGTGATAATGATAAATATCATTGACAATGACAATCTGTTATTACACGTCATAACAGTCATTATCTATTCGAATTGAAAATTAAATAAAAAGAGTTTAAATCCGCGGTAAAAATGCATACAAAAGTTACGTGGTCTGGGCCGAGTAGGGTGACCAGATATTCTTATTTTGTTTTAATTCCTTGAGGGGCTGATTAATTACGATTATCAGTAGTGCTCCGTGTTAATCTTGAGCAGCTTTTCGCTGCTTAGAAGTCACCCTGTATATAAGTATATAGAGAAATACTTATGGGTATAAGTATTCGAGTTCCGCTGCCGCCTAATTACATTCGCACACCTTGGTTCCCACGAAAAAACCCCGAAAGGGTGAGAACCACCCACGCGGGCAAAGGGGTGGCTTATATACTGCACAACATATAATATATACAGGTGGGGAGGGGTCAAAGGTGATCGACCAATCGCACACAGGAAGCAGGGGAAGCAGTGCGGAACTACTTCCGGTGTTTTTTTTTAATTATTGCAGACAAAGGCCAGGCCAGGTGTGCGAGGTTGAACTGATTTTTTGAATTATTTTATTATTTTTTTACGACGGTTGATGGTTAGAACGGTTGAGATTTTGATGATATGCCGTTTAATGGTTTTGACTTTATCAGGGTTTTATTTTGATGTTTTGCCATATTTATATTTAGCTGGGGAAGTGTTTTTAATTAAATAGATGAGTTAATACCCTAATATTTTATGAATTCTTTTGAAAAAGGTTATTGACAGATCACCAGTAAGCCAGACAACGAATTGATACTAAGGGTTCCTTTCTGCTTTTGCGGTACAGAACCCTAAAAAGCCTATGTTTTGGTTAATTGATAGAGACATTAACTGAGTTTGTTGCTATAATAACGTGTACAGTTCTTGAGTGCGTGCGACACGAGACGTTGAAGGAAATACAAATTAACTAAACTTGAACACTTTAGGGTTACCGAAATCAAATCCATTTAATAAATTATACCACAAAATAAAAATGTCCACAGGAACATTTTTTCCAGAATTAAAATATTTTGGGTTTTTCTTACTCAGAATCGTTTACCCTATCAATCCTCATACAGGAAAAAATGTGTCCCAGATTTTACTGTTTTTTTCCGTTTCGTCACGTTCCATACATACCTATATCAAAAAAGTGACGAACTGGAATGGAAATTTTGGGACACATTTTTTCTTGTAGTTGAATTCTGGAAAAAATGTTCATGTGCATTTTTTTATGAAAATGCGCAAACGCCTCCATTGAAATTGTCTGAAATCCTATGATGCTCTTCATTTTGTGGAGATGAAGTGGAACGGATCCATTTTTTTAGACACAAATCACATCTAGGTATATCCCTTTCGGGGTAGACAGAGCCGACGGTAACTAGACCTAAAGGCCACGTTTATCATAATTGTGGGCGTGTAGATGGATGGAGTTAAAATAGTGATGGGTTTAATTCCTAACATTTTTGCCTGTTGTTGCGCGGGAAGAGAAGCAACTGGTAAATTTTGTTTTTTCTTTGCTCCCAGACCAGCATGGAAATTTTTTAATGGTTTTGGGCGACAAATAACAAATTCATGAAATTTCTAAATGTCAGTGAAAATTAGAACATAATTAGCAATGCTATGGGTGGTGTAGGGGTATAGCACGCGTCACGGAATGACGAGGAGGGTTCGATTCCCGGCCATAGCTTTACTTTTCGGATTTTTCTGTGTTCTAATTTTCACTGACATTTAGAAATTTAATTTCTAACGGTAATTAACCGAAAAAGTAAAACATAATGTTATGGACAGCACTATTAAAATATATATATTATTGTCTGTGGGCTGCTTGATGGACAGATCGATGATGGATGGCGGCTGTTTGAACATATTATACTTATGTAAATCTCTTTATAATTAAAGTCAATAATACCCATAAATAGAGGCGTCTTATTACTACACATAAAAATCAAGAAATAAAATTTCTTGATTCATTTGATAGTACCTAACAAATTCATGACCCTACTGAGTCGATATAACTTAAGTAAACTAGTCCATTATGTCCATGTGGTCGTGTAAAATGTAGCGTCTTGCCGGATGCGAGCTATTATCCAATTTAATATCTTCAACTGTCTTGTTGTGTACATTATGAAATCAATTCGTTTGCTTGTAAAAGCTTAGCCCACAACAATTATTATGTTACTAGTTGTCACCCGCGATCGTCTGCAAAGAATTTGTTTATCGCTATCCCTTACGCAATTTTCCGGGATAAAAAGTATTCTGTTTTAATCTAGAATACTCGCTATTACCGTTCCAAATTCTATACAAATCCGTCCAGTCGTTACAGCGTTAAGAAGGAACAAACATGGACACACACACACTTTCGCCTTTATAATATTAGTGTGATAGTAGGAGTAGGAGGATACTTGGAAATAAGATAGTAGGAAGTAGGATTGTAGGAAGTAGGATAGTTGGAAGTAGGATAGTTGGAAGTAGGATAGTAGGTATGAAGTATAAATGAAATGTGTAAATGAAATCCTACTAATATTTAATCTTACTAATATTATTTATTTGACGACCGGATGGCCCAGTGGTTAGAGAACCTGACTATGAAGCTTGAGGTCCCGGGTTCGATCCCCGGTCGGGGCAGATATTTGTATGAAAATACGAATGTTTGTTCTCGAGTCTTGGATGTTTAATATGTATTTAAGTATGTATTTATTTATATACGTATGTTTATCCGTTGTCTAGTGCCCATATTACAAGCTTTGCTTAGTTTGGGGCTAGGTCAATTGGTGTCAATTGTCCCAAGATATTATTATTATTATTTATTATTTATTAGTATACGGATTTTTGGCCGACTTTTGTCAGGATTTCAAATAAACAGCGGTTTAGCTGCTTAATTTCCAAAAGTCCCGGTTAACCGCTACCTTATAACTTTGCACTCTTAATTCCTCCATCTCGCTATTTGCGCTCATCTATTTACGAACTTCCCTACCCCGCATTGTTTCCAAGAAATTGGACGGTGTGATTAATTTGTTTAACTCCCCTTTCGTGCAATTTGTCACCGACCACCGTAGCCTGAACTTTCGACTGTCTATAGTGAACTAGTGAAGTATAGAAAGCATAGTTCCTATCTTATCTACCTTATCTTTTCTTTTTGCTTCTGATCAAATCCTTTTCTATTGTATGGCCTTCTTATTTTTCATTGTTACATTCTCACGTTTATTTTATCTTAAGTATTATACAGTAATGCTATGTGTGTATGTATGTATTATTTTATTTTATTTATTTAGCTATGTATATTATTTATGTTGGTATTGTTGTTTTTATTATCCCTGCGTTTATCCTGTCTATTTGTTTCTGCCACCTACTTAAACTGTCTCCAACTTATTTCTCTTATTGGTTGTCTGGTAGAGATCGCAATTAAGCGATAAGATCGCCTATTGTGTATTTTGTTCTTTGTTTCTGTATTGTTTTGTACCGATTTGTGGTGTTCAATAAAGAGTATTTGTATTGTATCGTATAGTTCGTGTTTACATCCGTCAGTAACATTTTGTGTCAAATACTTAGGCCTATGTAGCGTACAGTACCCGTCCTTAAAGATTGCGTTTCGGTCTGTGGAAGGAGACAATTCCCACCCTTCGTGGGAGAAAGACGTAAGTCCTGTTAAGCCTTAATAGGACTTACGTCTTTCTTCCACGAAGGGTGCGAATTGGGGTCCCGTAAATTAGAGCGAGACAACGCTCTACGAAGCCGAAGTTAGCCGAGAAGACCGATGTGCAATCTTTATGGGCTTCAGAATAGCAATACTTCTGTGACATTTCTGTTGGGGTGCGAGTCTTGTTACCTAAGCGTGTGGTATGCTGCGGTTCGTTTTTGAATCCGTCCGAGGGGAAGAGCAGTGCTTGGCCGGTGCACCCTGGGCATCGGCTAATGATTTCCTTGCAGATTCTGAGGGATATATATCCGTTAGGCCCGACACGGGGAGGGGTCTTTTGACCGTGTTCTACCGTACAACGTTGCAGATATTTTTGTTACAAGATTTTTGAATACTGTCACTGTACTGTCACTGTGTCACTTTGACATTGGCGAAATCGTCGCATCGATCGATGGGGCTGATTAAAAAAAAGAGGAAGACATTTCTCTTGTCATTGCTCGTATACCTATCGTTACCAGCACCATTTTACAAAACTATACTAGCAACATTAGTTCAATCAACCAACCAATGGCTGAGTTCTTGATCAATGTTGCCAGGTTAGACTTGTCAACTGTAACTTGTAGTTTTAAGAAACGGGCCACAGACGATCATGTTTGTTCGTTCCTTAGTAAAATATATTATACAGCTGCTAAGATACTCGCTCCGCTAGCGGTGGAAGAGTCGCTTAAGAGGTCTAGTTATCCTGGCGCATCACCCAAATTCCTTGCCTTTTATTTGGTTAGTTGACATCGTCAATAAATAGTGGAACTCTAGATGTTTGCAATACGCTCGGTTTGTTTACGCTTGCTTATTGTTAACAGATCTGTAAGTTTGCGCAAGCACTCGAGGAGAGGAGTTCCAGATGGATAAATCCACGACATAACTGTAATTCATTGATCAATATGTGTATATGCTAAATGTCACAGCTATCACAAGGGTTGTACGTAAAAGGGCCTTACCATGACGCCTTAATGCGATTCAATTCCTATTCAGTTTAGATTCACTCGCTGTCAGATCCTGGTCTCGTAGTCTCTATGTAAGTAACTCTTTACTTTACTACGCGTTTTTTTCTAAACATACATTCACGTCTTTGTCCCTTATGGGGTAGACAGAGCCTAAGGTAACAAGACCTAAAGGCCAATTTTAGCATACGTATAGGTGGAAAGGGAAATCAAAATAGTGATGGGTTAGCCGCATCGCCTGTAACATGATTCCTAAGACTCGCCCATGCCCTCGATGGGCTTTTACCATCTGCGCGGGAAAAGAAGCAACTGGTAAATTCTCCGGCTTTTTCTTTACTCCCGGACCAGCATGGAAGGAATACAGTTAAAAATCCAGTGGAACGGAATTGTCTGATAAAGTAACAATACTTTAATACTTTTTAACATCCCGATTCTTGCATTATATTTTGTTTCTACACATAGGTACATGCACATACACATATCACGTCTATATCCCTTACAGGGTAGACAGAGCCTATGGTAACAAGACCTAAAGGCCACGGTTTTGTTTCTGCCGCCATTAAATAAAATAAAAATATGTAGATGGTGTGTGATTCGAGCAAATGTAGCATTCAGCCAACGACACGTGTTTTTTTTTTTATAGGAGTAATTATTAACCAGGTTGTATACCGTTGTATACATTCCACGGTTCCACCTGATCGTCTTACAGGCGGCGATAAATAACTGACTTTTCCACAATTCCCGTTTATCAGACGGTCGTTTTTCACTCGCCATCTGCGAGGGTATCTCGATATCTGTCCCGGGGGAGCTTGTTACTCCTTAATTACACCACACCTATCTGCCTCAATTAGAAACGTGGAATTATTTGCGTAAAATACTTGAAACCTTGTGGCTGTAAAACCACGGAGCCACGGCGCGCTGAAATTAAAAAAAAACAGCCACAATGGCGGGTTGAATGCAATTTGACAGGTCAGGTAGTATGTGAACATACCATAGTCTACGACGCCTCTATGTCACTTTGTTTTTTAATCATAGATTGTTTTCAATTTTGCTTTTAATAAAGTTAAGTGTTTATTGTTGTTGTTTACGGCAATTTTAGTAAAATGTAAAGATTATAATTTGGTATGATTCAAAGAAAGGTTTCAACAAAAGCATCAATTGTTTTTTTTTTATTATTTTTTGTCTAGTCTATGGCATGCTTCTTTTAGTAAGTAGTTACGTACTTATTTGTTTATTGGTGTAACTAGTTACGGCAAGGTTGTACTGATTATAACCCTCTTCACAGTGTCGCCTTGTTCTTAGAAAATTTAGTACGACAGGGTGGTAAAGGGAATATCTTGGGTATCTGAGCAAACAGGGGTCGGTTAAATTATAACGTTGGGGTTGTCAACGGGTTAGTTAAGTTGTTGAGATAGCGTTTAAGAAGAAGTCAAGTTTTTAAAAATTGCTTGAGCAATCGCGACTTTTGCTTATCTTCCTGTTTATTGAAATGGAGGATTTTTTGTCTTTTACAGTTGGCTTTTTAATTAATGACGAGCTTGAATTCGGAGAGATAATAGGGAATAGGCATTTAAAAAATTACATCTCTTAATAAAATATGAAGTTGCGTAAAATAGTACGTAAAAATCACTTCATGCTACGCGGTCCTATAGACGACAGACACATAGTAGTCGACCTTATAACATCCCTTTTGCGTCGGAGGTCCAAAACCATGCTGGTCTAGGAGCAAAGAAAATACATAGAATGTAGAAGGCTTCTCTTCCCGCGCAGATGGTAAAAGCCCATCGAGGGAGAGGGTGAAAATCTTAGGAACCATGTTAAAGGCGATGCGGCTAGCAACCCATCACTATTTTGATACCCTTTTCCATCAACACGCCCACAATCCTAAGCGTGGCTTTAGGTATCGTTACCTTAGGCACTGTTTACCCGTAAGGGATAAAGACGTGATTTATGTATGTATTGAAAGTATGATTCCATTTCATTGATTTAAACTCCTCTATGTTAGTGGCTAACCATTTTGTATAAGTGTTATATCTAGTTAAGTAAATAAGTCTTGCCTTTATTAAATTTCAAAAGCTACTAAAAATTAGAATACCTACAGAAAAATCCAAAAAGTAAAGCCATGGCCGGGAATCGAACCCAGGACCTTGTCATTCCGTGACGCGTGCTATATACCCCTGCACCACCCATAGCAGGTGGGTAAGCCTTCGAATTTTTCTATCTGGTTACCAGCTGTTACGTGATCTTGTTACTATGCGATTTTTTGTCGCTAAGTATCAAAAGTGTTGTTGCTTTTATTAGGTACCAGAACAAAATGGCAGGCTGGCACTAAATGGCAGGATTATCGAATAATCCCGGGCAAAATTTGACCTATCTCCTTTTTTCCGCTCCACATTTTCCATATGTCCGCGTAAAAATGCTAATGTGTCCCCACAACACTTTGTCACGAGGATTTGTCTCGGACATTGTAATCCGTACCCGG
This sequence comes from Pandemis corylana, assembly GCA_949127965.1. Taxonomy (NCBI): domain Eukaryota; kingdom Metazoa; phylum Arthropoda; class Insecta; order Lepidoptera; family Tortricidae; genus Pandemis; species Pandemis corylana. Next base: position 3,909,802 of record OX421866.1, on the reverse strand, counting down.
GCATACCCGGTATCGGACCCGGCGATAAATCACTGAACTCCAACCCGCAGTGCTTTATGCTTATTTAATTTTGTAGGATTATTGGTAGAGTGTATAAATTTGTGTGGGCACTAATTGGTGGCTTGGAGGTCGGAGTTACTTGTAAAAAAACCAGGGTAAGGGTCCTGCTGCTGCTGTGGACGTCGTCACTTACCGCAGCCAAACAATTCATAAAGAAATGTATCAGCTATCACTTGGCGACGCTTTGGTGACGTCTGATTTGTATAGGATTGGTAGCTGGCGTGGCAGGGGCTTAAAAGTGGACGCCATCGCTTTACTGTGCTCACACTGTTATTTAAGTTACATGGTGCGCGTAAAAGATTTTAAGACAATCCGACCACAACTTCAATTGTTGAAGTTCAACCACAGTTCGACCCACAACCTTTTGCAAAGACAAAAAGAGTTCCGAGTCGTTCTTATTCTCAACCATTGCGACACTAAAGCGAATCGAAACGTCTGAATTATTCTATAACTTTCTTAATATTCCTGTTAAAAGATATGACAGTAAAACTAGCGATCACCCGCACATCTCTTTCAGTACAATACAACATTCCAAAGCTCATAATATAGCGGTCTCCCTCACACTACAAATGGCACAGATAATATATTGTGACGCCTAAGAATTACCTCCGCACTTTTACAGCCAATTACTGGCTACCGGCATTACTCTAATAGGGTGACCAGCCCGCAATAAATAGCGGACAGTCTCAAACAGGGCAATGTTGTGGGATTACGAGCAATTGTCCGCACTAATACCCGATTGACACGGGATTATCGGACAAATAGTCCTCGCAGATTCCTTAATTTACGGGCGGTATGGACACCCTTGTTAATCACGACTGGCTGGATAATAGATTCGAGTTGAGATTTAATTGTTATTCGGTCAGGCTGTGAATGATTCAGACGTGGATTTGTATTTAATTTGTTTTAGAAATAAAAACTGACATGTTTCTTGGCAAAGATGGTCTTTTCTTAGCGGTCTACTTGCAGAATGAACGTTTTGATTTTGATTTGTATCTGGTAGATACAAAGAGGATGATAATAAAGAGGCAGTATAGAGGTAAACTTAGTTTGTTTGCGTGTTTGTTTCTAGGGGATTTTAAAAATTATTTCAATACAATAAAGCTACACCATCATTAATTAACATAGGACGAGAATGTAGAAAGCTCCCGTTTGTCTACATATAGGTACATAAATCAATCTCAAGAGAACATCCGAGTATATATAATATCCAGCTCCTAGGCTTGGCTATATAGATTTCACTATTTTTACGTAATAATCATCAAAATCGAGATTCGGCACTTTTTACAGCATATTTTTTTAGGCTTTTGATTAATACGGCATAATATGTTTCAGTCTTGTAATATTATATTTGAGTAACTTTTAGGATCAAATAAGATAAAAGTAAGAAAGTCTATCCAAAGAAACTGATTCCACACTGCTCCGGCGCATAAGTACTAATAAGTGATCGATTTATCACGAATTCCAGCCAGGATGAAGAATTACGCCATCACCCTGAGTTATATAGGCATCTGTTTCGTAGTTATACATATATAGAGACGACACGACACTATAGATATCCAATAATTAAGATATCAGGAATTTGATAACTGTTGTGGCTCTTTGATGTTGTGACTATTTTTGTGTCTCTATATATTCGTGACGTACAATAAATTCATAAACAAAATTAGTCAAATATTTATTTTCCTTCTTTAGCGTAGTAATAGTAACTAGCCTAAATATTTTGACCATAAACTATTTAAGAGCTTTTATTTAACTTGCAATGTATGTATGTGTGTTTGTCTGGGTGGAATCTTGTAATTCAATTTTTGACCGATTGAGTTGGATTTTTTTATTTTTTTATATATGAATAGGAAAGCAAACGAGCAAGTGGGTCACCTGATGGTAAGTGATCACCACTGCCCAATTTTGCGGTCTTGTGTAAGTTGGACGACAATAAAACAATATGGTAGTGGAATTTTGGTATATAATTGTGTAGAATAGTAGCAGGTTTGGATTAAAAATGTAATTTTTGAAAAGAAAAACTTATTTCTCAATATGTTTATTTACAGCTCCCTGTTTTACACAAATAACTTTCGCAACAAACGTCGAAATTAATAATAAGTAGGTAGGTGTACCCAACCATCCTCCTGCTAATCACTGACGAATTTATTGGCCCGGGCCGGATGAATTACCGCACCCGGGCAACGGTCCGCTGAGTTATGGCATATTCCGGCTCTCAGGTGCCGCCGCGGTACAGTAATCTGTCATTACACTCCATTGCCACTTAGTAAATTGGGCTCGGACTTTTGGAGATATGAATAAATAAAGCATCGATTTAATCGCGGTGCTGTGTGGAATGGACCTTGTTTCTTGTATTCGCATTCGCTGCTAGCTGCCAACCCCGATACTTCCGAGACCCTTATAGGGATAAGTTCACCTTTGTGCATATATTAATGTTATTTTTATTTTTTTGTGAATTGTATCTGTTTCTTTATATTTGTACAATAAAGCATTTACTTACTTACTTCTTCAGGTGACGCACAATATAATGTTAATCAGACGCGGATGTCAATTTAAAAGTTCGGATTTTGCGACATACCTATTCGTTTGATAGGTAGTTGGGTGGAAACTGATAGTGATAGACCATTTTGTTGACTGACCTGATATTTTTGGTTTTTCTTACTCAGAATCGTTTACCCTATCGATTCAAGAAAAAATGTGTCCCACATTTTACTATGATTTTTTTTCCTGTTCGTCACGTTCCATACATACCTATATGAAAAAAGTGACGAACTGGAAGGTAAATTTTGGGACACATTTTTTTTTGTTGTATAAGGTACGATAGGGTTTTTGGAAAACGTTCAGACACGTCGGCATTCGGAATAAGGTTATCGCACACATAACCGCTCGGCACCACATCGGCGCCGCCTCACCTCATCGGCTCGCCGTCAACCAAGCGTCAACCGTACGCAAGTTCGTAACGGAAGCGGCTCGGTGCCTTCGAGGCGTCCGCGCGGCTACAGCGCGCTTACCGCGAGCCGGCGACTGCTTGGCGGCTAGCGGTCAACGTCGACGGTAGGCGATGTCAGAGAGGCAAGCGGCGGGGCGTTCGCGGGCCGCCCGCGCGGGAACCACCCGAGGCCCCCGCGCCGTCCCCGCGGAGGCAACTCGACGTAAGCGCGGTGACGGCGAGTTGCCCACGCACTGCTAGCTTATGCCGAGGCGAGGCGTTGCCGTTCCGAAGCCGATAAGTGTAGTGCAGTATGGAGTTTCATACAAAGGATAATGAGCTCGTCGGGTTGAGCGAGTGCCGTGCCGGCGCGGAGCGGTTAAGTGTGCGTCAACCATAATCGTAGCATTATTGGACCAACATTGCAGTCATCATCATCACCTCTAGCCTATATAGGTACGTCCCAGTGCTGGGCACAGGCCCCCTCTCAAAACGAGAGGGCGGAATTTCACATACACCATTGAATTGCTTCGCAGATGTGTGCAGGTTTCCTCACGATATTTCCATTGCAATGATGTCTCAAAGTAAACCTAGAGAGCGGCACGAAATTTGGCCCGGCCTCTACACAAAAGTGTTGGTATTGCACACATATGCGAGGGCCACATTTTTTGCCTCTGAGTAAACATGATAAATTGTAAGCTATGTTCTATGTAGAGTGTAAATGATTGCAAATAAAAGAACCATCACAAATCACTTTCTTACATATATTTACACGAAATAAACTAACAGAACATATTACAGTGTAACATTAAGTTTGGCGGATTTGGTGCTCTTTTCGCGTTTGAGAGCGCTGTCATCCTTCGCCCTCTTCAGTTTGGGTATCATGCTCTTTCTAAATTTAGACCCTTCTTTTGTTACATTAAACCTTGGACTAGTCCCCGTTGCCTTCTGTCTTGTAATACCACAGGGTATTGTTTGAGGACTTGTAGATCTTTTTGGTATCCTACTTATTTTAAAATCCGTTTTTTGCACCACTTTATTATCTGGTTTAATCAATGTCTTAACTGTTACAATATCACTTTTATTATTATCAGCGTCATCTACTTTGCTAGTTGCTGCGATACTATGCAATCCGTTATCCGTTTTTAAATCTGCTCTAGTATCTGTTTTGATAACTGCTTTGAAACTAGCTTTGTTTTCCGCTTTACTATCTAATTTATTAAACGATTTATTATCTATTTTTAGAACTTCTTTCTTCTCTTCTTTTCTTGATATCCCCACGCTTATGCCCTGCTTAGGTCGGTCTATCCGTATTTCTAAATAAGGTTTATCTGCAATTTTATACTTTAAGGCATTCTCGTCAGTTGAAATCCTTGAAGCTCTGGCCTTGCTGATCCGTATTGTCTTGGGAATCTTCTCTTCACTACATGGTGCAGGCGTACTTATAAACCCCGGGGTACTAAGCTTATGTTGCAAATGCGACGTATCTTCAAATGTAATAGTTTCAGTTTTTATATCCGGTGCAGTCTTAACAGAATCAGCAACTTCAGTTATAGGTGAACGTGTAGCAGAAAACGTACACAATAAGTCATCTTCTACGAAGTTTGAAGTAGAGTTTTCTCGTGTTCCTTTTTTGTTTGCGCGGCGTAGTTGTATTTTTGTATTATTAGATGTAACGTGCGACGACAGCGTGACAGTTTTGCCTGTATCATCGGAAGATTGTTGTTTTGTCCACGTTTCGTTACTCGCATTCTTTTTAAGCTTTCCCAAGGAAGCTACGGTATGGTTTAAGGGTTGGGTCTGCGTGTCTTTCAATATTTTCTTGAGTTTTTTCGCGGTGAAAGCTTCGTCTACCATAGTAGCCACATCAGTAGAGCGAGCTGACAAGCGTGGCTCTTTCGTCTGTGTCACTATAGACAAAACAGAATGAGAAGAAAATACTTCACCCACCTCCATCATAGCGTAAGGTTTCTGTTTTAATCTTAGACCACCGCGTTTCTTTTTGACATGCCACCTCGGTGAGAACAAAGTGCTCTCGGACCCGGGCAAGCCGTTACTGCTACTGTGACTGCGGAAGATCAAAGACGTCCTAGTAGTATCTTTGCTTTTCTCCTTTTTAACATTCCTGTACAGCACGAAGAGCAAGGTCGGTATGCACCATGCCAATTCGAGGAGCACTATGATTATTATAATAGCCATCTTCTTCGATGTAATGCGTAGGTCTAAGCCAAATTGATCGGCATTGTTGTTGATTTCATTGATCACGTTGTTTAAGACGCTATAGGGTGCGACGCTCGCCGTGCTGTTGACTAGACTGAGGATACCCTGCAGTGCTGGGTATAAGCGATCATCATGGAGGTGTGGCACCACATCGCCTTGCAGCCATGTTTGGAATCTCTGCGTGAACATATCGAGGCTGCTAGGTCGCTTGATGCGGACGCAGTTCGACGCGATGTTATAATACTTGTGCAAATCTGTAGCACGTTTCGCAGAGTAAAGGTTAACGAAGGAGTGATTCGCAAGTGGTATGAACATGGTGCCCGAGGACCAGTCTATTCTAGGCGTAGGTATAGTGAGACCTGTCGGGGTTTTTTCGAAATAGGACAGAAATACGCAGGGGTCTTGTGCTGGGCTGTAATTGAGGAATGTAAACGGCGTGTTTGCTACGTTGATGGTAACTGAATTGAGGAGACTCACGTCAGGCCTCGCCCATGTGGAACCATTACTGTGCAAGTATCTCTTAGCGTCTTCGTAGAACAGAAATAGTTTTAGGGTGTCTTCTTTGGGCAGTGTGCCTCCGTAGTAGGCGTATTTAGCTATTGGGAGGGCGAACATTTTCAAGTATCCGCCTATGACGTCTGTAAAGGCGATTGTGAGGATCCTGTCCGTTTCTTTGTCTGCTGACTCTTTGCGTATTGTTGCGTAGCTGCTGCGAAGGTACTTGAGCAAGGCGTTGACGTATGCTGGTACGTCTGAGCGGGGGGAAGAAAAGGGGGGCACGACCCTCTGGAAGTACATCCTGGCCTTCAGCAGCGCGAGGGTCTCTTTACTCCATTTCCTGTTCTGCAAATCGTCTTTGCTAAACAACACGGTTCCGACATTCCGTGTGCCCATCGTACCAGTCATGCTTAGCAACATAACATACAATGCTAGTATAAAAATATACATCGTAATAAAGCCATAAAATAAACTTATAAAATACAGGGCAAAATGACAAGAGGTTTTGAAAGGTATTGTCAGTCAGCTTGTAAGTAGGCGAATAGAGTGCAGTTTACATTGCGTGCAAATGCTTTCTGGGTGTCAAAGAGTTTTTTTGCTAATAAATATATGGATAAAAACTTTTTTTCTACTCTTTTTCATTAGACGATTATTTCAAATCGCAGTCCTCGCGAAAGGTATGGGAGGCTGCGATTCTATGAGCATTTTGACATGGATTTTAGTGCTATGATTTAGAGTAATTGATGTTATGAGATTGGATAGGTACCTAACTAGCTTTGTCCGCGCGGCGTCGCCCCCGTCCTGCATAAGAACCTTCCTCTAATATCTTTTCTTACTTTTAAGTATTTATTTCAGTCTTGAATTACTCTAAATTGGAGCATCGAAACTCAAGTGACATTTTCTGTGTCGTAATAAAATGTCATATTGTACGGGCTCGTCCGTCATTGTAATAAGAACACGCCGTCAACAAGCTAATTGACACGCCATGGCTTGTCACGCTATCGTGTACTTAACAACTATGTCGTATTAATTTAACAATTTGTTTAGCATTTACTTTTACTGTAAGGGTTTGTGACACGGACTTGTGTGAAACTAGATGGCGCTAGTGGACCTATGGAGTAAGTAATCATGAAAAGCGTCAGTTTTTTATAATTGAGCGTGTCATAATTAACCATGGTTGCCTGGTAGAGATCGCTATTACAAGGTAACAATAGCGACAAGGCCGCCTATTGTTACCTTGTTATATTCTGTATATCTTTTTTCTTTTATTCTGTTTGAATGATGTGTCTGTACGACACAATTACAAACTCCCACACATATATACATTACTAGCGACCCGCCCCGGCTTCGCACGGTATATTATGCATGTATTATACATATAAACCTTCCTCTTGAATCACTCTATCTATTAAAAAAAACCGCATCCAAATCCGCTGTGTGGTTTTGAAGATAATTAAGCATACATCGGGACACGGGGACAGAAAAAGCGACTTTATTTTATACTATGTATTGATATAGCTTTACTTTTCGGATTTTTCCATGTGTTCTAATTTTCAGTGCCGTTTATAAATTTAATTTCTAACGGTAAAACCGTAAAAGTAAACAAAAAATCGAGAAGTAAAAATGTATTCATTCAGTCCTAAAATCTTCGTCCATTCAGAGAAGCAACTGGTACATTCTGTTTTATCTTTACTCCCAGACCAGCATGGAAGGCGCAGCACCCTGGAAACCATGCATTACGAGTCTACAATCTACTAAATAGCCTGTAATACAATAATCAAAGCACCTCCAAATCTCATTACACATAAACGGATAACTCACGTATAATAAGTCGAGTGATGCTCGACATGTTTCGGACTATTTCGTAGTCATTTTTCAAGAGCGCTCGCCCCGGCGGCAGCGACACGAACACTGCGCGCCAGCGCTCTGCTCGCGCGGCTGTTCGACGCAACTGACAGCGGCGCACAACTACCCTCGTTTTCATCGCCATTTTTATTATTGTCAAATGTCGGGCAGCACACAACACTGATCACGTCGAGCATCACTCGACTTTTTATACGGGGTGCGAGTCGGGTTACCTCCACGTGTGATTAAGAGCTGCGGTTCGTTTTTGGATCCGTCCGGGGGGAAGAGCAGTGCTTGGTCCGGTGCGCCCTGGGCAACGGCTAATGATTTCCTGGCAGTTTCTGAGGGATATCATTGACCGTTGGCTAAGAGCCCGACAGGGGGGGAGGGGGTCTTTGACCATTACCGTACAACGTTGCCGACATTTTGTCACAAGATTTTTTAATAAAAAATTTTACATTGACATTGGCGAAGTTGTCGTCACTATAACGACTTGATACGCCACAAATAAAAGAAGAAGAAGAAGAAGACTTTTTATACGTGAGTTATCCGTTTATGTGTAATAATGATTAAGTCTCACGGTAGTTTCCTTCATGTTGAAACCTCCAAATCTGTTTACTGGCTCCCTCTGACAAATAACAACCCCAGATTAAAGTCATGTCATGGAGACATCAACAGGGCTGTTAATAGGTTTGTGTTGTAATTATTTAGCGGTCGTGTAGTCGTTATGCGATTATGATATGTCTGATTGATAGCGCTGATATGACACGAGCCCTAAGGGCGCGTGTATACTGGAGTGTTTAGACGATCGAAATGAAACATACATACATACATATATTTATCACCTAAGCCTAAACCGGAACTTAAGGCGACAAAACCTTAAGGCCACGTTTGAAAATGAAAATGAAAAAATGAAAATGAAAATTTATTTTTGCAAATTGGCCGCCAGGGGCTCTTTTACATGTCTTTTTGAAACTACCAGCACATTCGGAAAGACCATCATTGCCAAGAAGAATGCGCCGCAAGAAACTTGGCAGAAAGTCATTTTTTCAAAATAAAATACAGTAAGAATACTTAAGTTCTACTTAAGTTAAATACATTTATAAAAGGGATGTATAAGGTCCCCGAGCCTTAAATTATATTAATCTATAAATAGTAGAGATGTATAAAGTCTCTACTAGTCAAAAATAAAAAAACAAAGAAAAAAAATAATAACAATAAGTTCAGTGGATGTGTAAAACGCCTCTACCGTCAAATAAATTAATTAGTTTAGCATGATTAGGGGCGTATAGGTGGAAAGAGAAAACAAAATGGTGATGGGTTGCTAGCCGCATCGCATGATTCCAAAGACTTTCAACTTTTTCTATAGGTACTCTCGGACCAGCATGGAAGAATAGAAATCCTACTAATGTTATAAATGGGAAAGTTTGTGAGGATGGATAGATGTGACGATGTGTGCGTGTGTTTGTTCCTTCTTCACGCTGAAACAAATGGATTTAGATAAAATTTGGAACGGAGATAGCTGGTAACCTAGATTAACACATATGCTACTTTCTATCCCGGAAAATTGCATAGTTCATGCGGGATAGCGATAAACATGTCAAAATTCGTAGGTGCCTAGAGTCGCGACGGTTACTAATTATTGCAGAATATACTATCAACATCAGTTCTTAAGCCTAATTCTACGCGGACGAAGTCGCGGGCAGAAGCTAGTAAGTCAAAAAAAAAAACAAAAATCTGCTAAAGATGCCTTACACCATTTTGGAAAAGAGCTGACACTATTTACTGCTGGACCAATTTTTACCAAACACATACATACACATACACAAATCACGTCTATATTCCTTACGGAGTAGACAGAGCCTAAAGTAACAAAACCTAAAGGCCACGTTTAGCATGATTGTAGGCGTATAGGTGGAAAAAGGAATCAAAATAGTGATGGGTTGCTAGCCGCATCGCCTATAATATGATTCCTAAGAATTTCGCCCATTCCCTTGATGGGCTTTTACCATCTGCGCGGGAAGAGAAGCAACTGGTACATTCTATGTTTTTCCTTTGCTCCCAGACCAGTATTTTACCAAACACTTTAAAAAAACGAATCGATATCGGTCCATCCATTTGAGAGCTACGATGCAACTGACAGCACACAGATATCGACGTTTGGACACCCATCTTTTTGAGCCAAGAGTTAAAAATGGTATAAAGTAAACTACATCGGTAAATGCTTCCCATGCTGGTTTGGGATCAGAAAAACATAGAATGTACCAATTGTTCTTTCCCCGCGCAAATGGTAAAAGTCCATCGAGGGAATGGGCAGTTATCTTAGGAACAGATCACTATTTTGATTGCCCTTTCCAACTATACACAATTATGCTAAACGTGGCCTTTAGGTCTAAGTTAAGGCCTACGCTTTGTCTACCCCGTAAGGCATGGCTGCCCAACCCTAGGCCCGCGGGCCAATATGTGACCCGCGAACGAATTTTAAATGGCCCGCCGCCCGCGTGAGTAAGTTTCAAACTTGCAAAACCATACATACATACATACATACATAAATCACGTCTTTCTCCCTTACGAGGTAGACAGAGCCTAAGGTGACAAGACCCAAAGGCCACGCTTAGCATGATTGTTTGCGTATAAGTGGAAAGGGGAATCAAAATAGTGATGGGTAGCTAGCCGCATCGCCTATGATTCCTATGCCCATTCCCTCGATGGACTTTTACCATCTGCGCGGGAGGAGAAGCAACTGGTACATTCTATGTTTTTTCTTTACTCCCAGACCAGCATGGAAGCAAAATCATTCTGCACTAAAACCCTTTTTTCAGAAAAAATATCTTCAAAGTCAGAAACTTCTTCAGAATTATTTGTAGATTTCTGGAAGTTGGTACCAATAAAGATGATATGACAATATAAGAAATAACAAAAATACGAACTGTCAGTGGTCAGTGGCCCGCCTGTGATTTTTGAATCATCCAATTTATGTATGTTTGTATGTATGTACATCGGTAAATCTAATGACGGACTTTATCAAAAACCACTAGCACAGTGTGCACGTCTCCTTACCCATGTACGCCTCAAGCGTATTGCATTTCGCACGTCATTAAAGCTTAATGAAAGGGTGGTCTTGCCTCTGAGCTGGTATCGACCATTACTGGTGGCAATTAAGTAATTAACACTAGATAGGCCCCCACAATATAGGTCCAGCCTTTCTTAACCTTTTCCAGCCATTGGATGCCTAGGAAGACAAGCATTAGACCCCTTACATAACCTAAAAAATACAGCATACAGGGAAGGATCTAAGCACATGAATTGTTAAATTAAATTTATAACGAAACTTTGATCTTATTAGGTAATTTATTTTTGTATCATACATATGTATGTACATTTCTAAATGTCAGTGAAAATTAGAACACATAGAAAAATCCGAAAAGTAAAGCTATGGCCGGGAATCGAACCCGGATCCTCGTCATTCCGTGACGCGTGCTATACCCCTACACCACCCATAGCAGGTGGGTAGTCTCCGAATTTTTCTACCTGTTACTAACTGTCACGTGACCTTTTGTTACTATATGTATGTACATAAATTACGTCTTTATCCCTTACGGGGTAGATAGGGCCTAAAGTGACAAGACCTAAAGGCCACGCTTAGCATGATTGTAGGCGTATAGGTGGATAAGGGAATCAAAATAGTGATGTTGCTAGCCGCATCGCCTATAACATGATTTCTATTTAGCGTATCTCTTGTGCAAGCTCTCGTAAAAATGCTAGTAAAGTCCAACATTCCAGAACCACAGTGTACCAGATATGGGAACAGTGCTTTCCAGCCAATAAGGAAGTTCTTTCACTAATTACAGCTCCCCCACTCTTGCGCAGGTTGCTGTGTTGGAGATTTATCGCCTTTTACCCAATCTGCCTTATGATTACAGAGGCTAGGAGTTACAGGTACTAGATGTGGCAGAAACTGCGTGCGTATTCCTTTCTTAGACAGCTCTCCCATTGGACGTGAGCGTAGCTATTAGATATATGTGTATGTATATATAAATATTTACCAATTAGTATAGTTTAACCTTTTCGTCGGCACGTCAAATATAAGAGACGTCACCCGTCCGCCAGAATTCTTTATTGCGACGCCTTAAGTTGAACCTAAACCCAATTGAACGAAGGTTGCCTTTGAATTAAAGTAATACATACATACATACATACATATCGTCACGCCACTTTCCTACAGGGGTAGGCAGAGACTACTTTATTCCACTTGCTACGATCCTGACATATTTCTTTCGCTTCATCCACAGTCATCAATCTCTTCATACATGCACATCGGTTTCGGGTACTCCTGACCTGACCTTTTTCCAAAACGTCTCCTATTTGGTCTCGGACCGTCCGGCTAGGCCTTCCCCTCCCAACGTAACCATTCACACTCCCCATATAGATCTGTTTAGTTAGTCTACTTTCATCCATCCGCTCTACATGCCCAAACCAACTAAGCATACTTTTTTCTATCTTAAGTCACTACATCCTCTTTCACACCAGCACGTTCCCTTATCACACTGTTCCTGGTTCTATCTTTCAGTGATAGGTACACCTTCCATACTCCTTAACGCTCTCATTTCTACTGCATTCATTCTACTTTCATGCTTCTTTTGCCATACCCAAGTTTCACTACCGTAAAGTAATGGACGTATAATATAGGTCGCTGGCGTCTAAAAGGTTAATTTCATTGCTAACACTGGTGGGAACAAGAAAGGCATGCCTATGACAGTTTTCTGACAGTGATGTACCTATACTACCGCGAACTATTCAATTCAATTTTTGGTAATATAGCTCCATCGATACTATCGATGTACCGCGAACTATATGACTGATATCGCTAGACTAAATGGTATTTAGAAATGTCCGAATGACATTTCTTACTTTTTTAGGATTGACGTTAATCTAAGGCTTTCGTAACGTGACAGATGTGTCAAACTGTCCTCTCGGTACTAATGTCATTTAGCGATATTTGGTCTGTCAAAAAATATACATGCACTGTTCAGTACGTAAAGGCGTAGATGCCTTATAGGGATAAAGGTTAAAAACTTAAAATCTTACTTGTACTAATTTTTCATTTGTACTAGAAATTTAATTTACTTCCACTGGGATTTTCAGTGAAACAGAATCAGACTTTAAGAGAGTATAAAACAACGTGCTGCAGAAACAAAATCAATTTTAACAGTCGTAGTACGTTACATTTAGCAAGATTGTGGGCGAATCAAAATAGTGATGGGTTGCTAGCCTCATCGCCTATAACATGATTCCTATTATAACCCATTCCCTCGATGGGCTTTTACCATCTGCGCGGGTAGAGAAGCAACTGTGTGTGTGTGTGTGTGTGTGTGTGTGTGTGTGTGTGTGTGTGTGTGTGTGTGTGTGTAGTACGTTACTGTCTCTTCTAGTGTATCTTTATGTCGTTTAATTTTGACTGTCCGTGTAAAAAGCTCTCCACTAATGGGGATGATCATTAATATTTTACAGGAGATAACCATTCGTCTGTATTTATAAGCGACTTTATGAATTTATGACTTTATTTACCTCATGGCTCGTGCCGTGTGTCAGAATTAAATATAAATAATTTGATAGTTAACGCCGCCTTTAAATTTCCAAATATCTCTTTCGTCGTTTTTTTATTAGTGTCATTAGTTATACCAAAAATACCAACGTGTTCGGATTCGGACTGTTTGGAGTTCGATAGGCGTAAAAGCCGTAGCCTAGTGGTTTGACCTGTGGTCTCTCAAGCAGAGGGTCGTAGGTTCGAATCCCGGGCTCGCACCTTGGAGTTTTTCGGAATTCATTGGCGAGATTACATTTGAAATTTACCGCGAGTTTTTCGGCGAAGGTAAACATCGCGAGGTAAGCTGCACACGCCTGTGAAGTAATTCAATGGTGTGTGTGAAGTTCCCAATCCGTACCGGGACCGCGACGGAATTTACTTTTCGGATTTCTCTGTGTTCTAATTTTGAATGTCGTTTAGAAATTTAGTTTCTAACGTTTGATAATAGAATGTTTTTTTTTTTTTTTTTTTTTTTATGTGAATAGGAAGGCAAACGAGCAAGTGGGTCACCTGATGGTAAGTGATCACCACTGCCCATAGACACCCGCGACCCCGGAGGGATTGCAGATGCGTTGCCAACCTAGAGGACTAAGATGAAACGCCTCTTGTGCCCGTAATTTCCCCGGCTGTCTTACTCTCCACACCGGAACACAGCAGTGCAAGCACCGCTACTTAGCGGCAGGATTAGTGAGTAAGATGGTGGTAGCGATCCGGACGGACCTTGCACAAGGCCGTACCACCATGTACCAGTTGCTTCTCTGCCTGCGCAGATGGAATGGGTGAAAATCTTGGGAATCATGTATGTTATTTTGATTCCCCTTTCCACCTATACGCCCACAATCATACTAAAAGTGGCCTTCAGGTCTTGTTACTTTAGGCTCTGTCTACCCGTAAGATAGACGTGATTTGTGCATGAAATTGGATGTCTTCACATTTATTGACAACATATCCACACTCAAATAGGCTGTACGGTTTCGGTAGTTATTACTATCTTCAAAAAATCACCGCTCAATAGGGTGTGTATGATTGACAGTTAATAACCGCAGATTTCCCGCGGGACGCCGCAATTTGTCCCGCCAACCCTCGGGAGTGGGGACACTTGACTGAGACCCCTAAGATCGGCTGAGACTTTTGTTGGTTTCTGTAATATGTAACGATGAAAATAATCGAAGTAATTAGAAGACAAATACAAAAGATTGGGAAGTGTCAGCTGGCTCTATTTTAAAAATCGCAAATAGTTAGAAACGTGGCCTTAGAGTCCAAAATCCGATTTTGGAAATTCGTTTCGTGCCGTTGTTCTAACACAAACATACATACATATGTACATACATAATTCACGTCTTTATCCTTTATGGGTTAGATAGAGTTTAGTAAGAAGTAGGCTACATTTAGCATGACTGTGGACGTGTAGATGGAAAAAGGATTCAAAATAGTGATGGGTTGCTAGTCGCATCGCCTATAACATGATTCTTAAGATTTTCGCCCATTCCCTCGATGGCCTTTTAACGTCTGGGCGGGAAGAGAAGCAACTGGTACATACTATGTTTTTTCTTTACTCCCAGACCAGCATGGAAGATCATACGAATTTCGAAAAGCGAATGTCGGAGTAGACCCCAAGAAGAGTCGGAATAGTCCCCAAGATCTAGTATATATTTACGTAGGTAGCTGTAGGACACAGTGTAGATAAGTATAATAAAGTCAAAGTCGTGTAAAGAACAAAAGCTTTCGATATTGATCAGTATTATGAAGCCACGCTCATTCCCTATTCCATTTGCCCTGACATTTGGGTGGCGATCAACAATTCATTTTGACCATCACTAATGGCCATCAAACCACTATATTAACCCACTTGCTCCAACCCTTCTGACTTTGGCATACAGTTAAACTTTGCGCGATTCCTCTTCAAGTTTACGTGGTTTTTATACTTAGTGCGATGCGGTGGCCTTTGAAGCAGTGCATAGTTCATGACGTGATTTTTGGGGGTCTATTTTTAACCCCTTAAAAGTGGGGTGTTTTTAAGGCGTTTTCGATATTCGGTTTTGGTCTCTGACTATTCTGTTTTGGTATCCGTTCGCCGCAGACGATCCAAAATAGTCCACCTAACGAAGACCAAAAATTGCACCTCAGGGGAAAAAAGTTACACGAAAGCGAATTTTGGTATAGTTGTAGGGAATGGTAGTTTTAAACCACACACTAAAAGTATTGATGAGAGGGGGTTAAGCTAACGGGTGTGGCGGTGTAAAGGTCCCTTTTTCTAGTGTTTCGTAAATAACTCGTAAACGGTTGCCCATAGCAACATACTACATAAAATTCTCTACAAAAAAGACTGTACATTTTTCCCTACAACTACGCCAAAATTAGATTTTAACACGAGGATCTTCCTTCATTGGGTATGGCCAAAACCAAGATACAAATAGCCAACATGATAAAAAGACTAGTTAAGTGTATTTTTAAATTATGGAACACGCTTATAATTTCATTCAAATAGAGTTCATCGATATCCCTAACAACGCCTTAATTTATTGCAAATTTTGCAATAATAGAGTTTGTTTTTATAGTACAAAGGCAAAAGAGCAAGCAGGTTAAACCTGATGGTAAGTTATCACAAATGCTCATGCTGTCCTTCTCTCCACGCTGAAGCACTGTTGCTTGGCGGCAGAATTAGCGATAAGATGTTTGTAGCGTTTATATGATGCTCAGTTACGAAAGAAAGCGGTTATAGCCACTTTCTTGGTAAAGTATACTGTCTGGTGGTCGGACCAAAAGATATATTGCAAACCTACGTATTCATAGACAACTTACATATTTTTAAATTTCACTGGCAGTCAGGTAAAGCCAGCCCCGGCTTCCAGGAAATTGCGCCGCGGCTCGATTTCCACGCAGCCGGCGGATATCTTCCTATCTACACCCTTTGCCTTTTTGTTAGCAGAATGTACGAGAGTTTATCTATGGTTTCAATTTTAATGTGAATCTTTGAGTTTTCTAAAACACGATGCGACATTTTAGGTAGATTTTTGAAACGCTCAAAATTCTTAGTAAAATCTTTTAAGATTGAACATAGTGGAAGCAATAAATAAAATAAAAAGTTTTAGTTTGTTTCAGCAGGCAGACAACAAGGTGGCGGGTCAATTTTTAGATTGAACCGGACTGTGGAAGTCTCCAAAAAACGGAAACGGGTGAAAAGAGAATGGAAAGGCTATTTTAGACTTATTTAGGTCCCAAAGCCCCATTATCTAAAACAAGAGAACTATGTTTATTTGGTAGGTAAATGCTGATTTAAATTTTATTTTTGCAGTAGGATATGGTTACCCATAAACCCGACCATACAACTGTTACATATAACTCGCCTGCGTCTTTGCCGTACTTAAGATTTAGGATTGGAGGATTTAGGATTTTCCCGTTTCCTATACGCCCACGATCATGCTAAACGTGGCCGTAAGGTCTTTTTACCTTAGGCTCCGTCTACCCCGTGAGGGATAAAGACGTGATTTATGTATGATTAGGAGCCTACAAAAATAATCATAGCAATGTATTTCCAATCGTCATCAAACCACGGCAGCTGTGTGTCAATCATCCACAATGAATATTAAATGTAGAAATGTGATTGTTAAATGATTTTGTCGGTACAGTCAGCCACGTGCGCGGTTTCTCGCTCTATTGACTCGAATAATTCACTGACTGATCATAAAATAAAGTTTTTTAAAAGGACTGTTTTCTTTAGTGCACCTGGCTAGTAACGAAATAGAAACGCGTGAATCGCTAGGAAAACAATTAAGAGTTGGCATGTTTTATGTGACTTATTTTCGTAAAACATTTTCCGATGATGTAAAAAAAGTTTTAAAAAGACAAAAAGATTCGTTTGGAGATGCTGGGATTTGAACCCAGGACTTTCAGCATGCGAAGCAGACACTCTACCACTGAGTTACATCCCCGCTTGAGAAGGATGTCAAAATACCGCATCAGTTATCGCTGACTATGACGTCCTCATTATTCTTCCATGAGACAAGAAAATTCAACGTTGAACTTTGCGTCATCGAGTTACTGCTCAAAGCTCACTGTACCTACATGTAAAACTTCATTATAAATATTTCATGAACACACATTTTAGTCTGGATTGCGTTTTTGCATAAGTACTAAATATTATTAAAGTGCATGGCTAATAATAAACCAAAACTAGTTACTTTAATTTGTGAAAGACGAGGCATCGCTCCGCGCTCGCTCGCGTCAAAAGTTGACTACAAAGCCCACTAGATGGCGTTAAAATGTAATGCGCGGATTGCCTTTTAAAACAGCTCGACGATTCGCGATAACAAAATATCATTCGCGTATGTTTTGGCAGTTTCCCCTTTTAATTAAGTGAAAATATTGGGCTTGACGCGTAATTTATTACAATTTCATTCCGGGCTATGTTGATAGTTCGATCATATCATTTGAGGTCGCAGTTTATGAATTGGCGGCGCGATGTCAATATGGGCATTTAATGTGACAAGGTTCTGTTTCGGACCACAATTTCACTGGCTTAGTTGTGCCTAAAAATACATACTTAGAATTAAAATGATACTGATTAGATGCCTGCCATAGTTAGGAGGAATTTCAATGAGATTTAATGAAAGGACCTCGTTCTAATAAATGAAACAGGAAGTGCCGCGTAAATCAATTTAGTCATTCTTTATACATTAGTATAATTTTACCCTGCGAATCTTTTTTCAGTTTAGCCTACCTGTGGCTTATGTAGGTACCTAAGTTATAGTTTTATTGACAACTAGCTTGCACTCGCGGCTTAGCCCTTCCACATAATTCTCTATTCCGCGGGAATTTCTCAAAATCCATCCTTATGTAAAATTTAAGCCAAGATGTTATAAATAAATTCCAATAAACTACCAATGTGTTGCCATTAAAATAAAATAGTTTTACACCAGTACCTAAAATGTATCTTTTCTAAATGTACGATTTTAAGAATTTGTAATTATGATAATAATTTTAAAGAAAGAAAGAAGACATTTATTCCTATTTGCAAGACACAAATATAATAGAATATACACAATTTTATAGAAAAAAAAAACAAGAAAAAAACAGACATGAAAAATAGATCATTGTGTCTTCGCAAAAGTGAAACGGTCGCTGGCTCAGCATTACGCTGAGGTGTTGGACACCTGTAGCTTGTTGTTTTTCAGCCAGAACCGTCTGTGATCTCGAAACGATACACAGATAAAATATAGTACACATAATCCATAAACTTTAAATTGAAATGCCTGAGAAAATAATTTTATTTTAACATGAATTGCATCTATAGATATTTCATTATGACACTGACACAAAAGTGTCATTCGATGGAACTTGCTAACTGTGTAAACAAACCGCCCTATTGAAATTGTCTCTGAATGATGAATTTACTAGTGATGTTTGTTTTACATAGTTAGCAAGTTCCATAGAATGACACTTTAGTAGAATTAAGCTACCTATTTAATAAAATACTAGGTATGTACCTCATATGATTAGTATAATATAATATTATACATAAATAACTACATAACGACGAGGAAGAACTAATATCTCCTATCTTACGAATTTTAATTATTGTAGTTTTAATTCTATTTAGAGAACCAATGGCTCCTATCTTATATTAATCCGAAATTACAAGATAGGAGATCATGATTCTTTCCCGTCGATAATTCTTCCCCGTCGATAAATCACATCTTTATCCCTTACGGGGCAGACAGAGCCTTAAGTAACAAGACCTAAAGGCCACGTTTAGCATGATTGTGGATAGGTGGAAAAGGAATGCGAAATAGTGATGGGTTGGGTTGCTAGCCGCATCGCCTATAACATGATTCCTAAGATTTTGCCCATTCCTTTTACCATCTGCACGGGAAGAGAAGCAACTGGTACATTCTATGTTTTTTCTTTACTACCAAGCAGCAATTTACACGTTTTACAAAACGTATGACTGAACCTCTAGTGTAAGTTTTCGCATATAAAAACGTCTCGAACGCGTTCACGTAAACGTCTCAACATGGAAAAATTGGCAGCGCCACTTGCGGATCGAAACGGCAACAAACTGTTCTCATAGTATTTGACATTTTAACGCAAACGCGTTCGAGATGTAAAACCTATACTAAGCATACTGATGCACACGCGTGCAGCTCTAGTACAGGGGAACCAGTGTGTAGCTCGCGGTCGCGGTGCGGCATGCTCCTGCGCAGGTCGGCGCGCATCTTCCGCAACGCGGCTCACGAAACGAGGACCTCTCATCTACTCAAGGTTAACTGGAAGAGATCCCACAGGGATGTGTATCGTTATTTTTGTACAATAAACTTACATACTTAAATCACGCCTTTATCCCTTACGGGGTAGACAGAGCTTAGGGTAACAAGACCTAGGCTACGTTTAGCATGATTCGGCATAGGTGGAAAGGTGGATCAATAGTGATGGGTTGCTAGCCGCATCGCCTATAACTATGACATGATTCCTACGATTGTCGCCCATTTCCTCGATGGACTTATAACATCTGCACGGGTGGTGCAATTCCATCTTCTTTCTTAGCTCCCAGACAAGTGTGGAAGAAATTTACTTACCTGTCTCAAACTAAGCAATAATGGTTGTTACTCTTTCGAGCTAAAACTGTTCGACGATTTTTTTCCCTATCCCCAACCATTACCGTTTCACAGAAGGAAATGATGAACACAAATCCCGGCAATTTATCCCGGAAAATTACATGTATCCCACGGAATAGAGGAGGACGAATGTTCGTGAACGAAATCGTGGGCAATCGCTATTTTACAATAAATGTAAATGACTTTGATCAAAACACTAATATTAGCACACACACACACACAAAAACACGTCTATATCTCTTACGGGGTAGACAAAGCCTAAGGTAACAAGACCTAAAGGCCACGTTTAGCATGATTAATTGATTTGATTATGCTAAACGTGTCAAATTGATTGAAATAAAATGCAGATAATAAAACTTAATTGTGAAAAAATGAGGGTAGTTTTGGGCAGCCGACGGACTGGTTCGAAACGTGTTGGCCATAGACATCCACAACAAATACTTACCTCAGTGAAAAATAATTAAAATAACATAAATTAATATTTTCAAAATTCCACAATTCTTGAACATCCTTCCGAGATTCCCTGCAATTCTGAGGACACACGGATCGAAACGCCGCGATCGAATCGTGCACGGTCGAGGAGAGGGACGGGCTTACGCGGATCCCCTGGCGAGCGAGCGAGACAGCGACCTCGAGATGACCAGTCGGGGTCAGGGGTGAACGCTCTCGGGTGAGATGTTAAGGTACTGGTTTCCGAATAAACGGCGTAGTGATGCGACTTTGCCCGAGGCGGTTTTGAATTTGGAATGGCTTTGGAATTTGGGATTTGGATTTTAGTATACTCCGTTCTTTTAGCATTAGAAAAAAGGTAAACAATGTTGACATGTATTTTTAGTGAAAAACAGTTTTAAAAAATAAATAACGGCCAGTAACAATTTAAAATGGCTGGAATATTGTGATTTGTTTTGTTATGGTTGTATATTTTCAGTTTTAGTTTTTAAAAAAAGCCGTGGTAGCCTAGTGGTTTGACCTGTGGCCTCTCAAGCAGAGCGTCGTGGGTTCAAATCCCGGGCGCGCACCTCTGAGTTTTTCGGAATTTATGTGCGAAAATTACATTTGAAATTTGCCATGAGCTTTTCGGTGAAGGAAAACATCGTGAGGAAACCTTGCACACATCTGCGAAGAAATTCAATGGTGTGTGTTAAGTTCCCAATCCGCAATGGGCGCGCGTGGGAACTATAGCCCAAACTCTCCAATACACGGAGGAGGCCTATGCCATGAGGCACGCCGAATTACGCGACAATTTAATAATAAAACAACAACAACAACAAAAATGTAATTGTAACGAATTCGGAATAAAAAGGCTATATATATTATATATTTTCAATTTATCGATTTTTAAAGTGTTTTTTGATAAAAATACGCTAAAATTGTTTACCTACTTTCTTTCTAATGCAAAAAAATACGAAGTATATACCTAGTGTTTGATATAGAGGTGTTGAGGTGCTCCATTCGATTCGAATAGTTTCGGCTGTTTGAGATGTCTACAGAACTACACTTTTTGTTTTAATCCAATAAGAAAAAATGAGCACTTGGGTTACCTGATGCCTGATGCCCGTACTGGTCTGGGAGCAAAGAAAAAACCAGTACCAGTTGCTTTTCTTCCCTTTCCACCTATTCGCCCGCAGTCATGGTAAGCGTGACCTTTGTGTACTTATTAGCAGTGATTAATACTTACACATAACATAACTCATCATTTGACAACCTTTTAAATCATCACTACATAGTCACTACATAGTATAAAGCAAAGTCGCTTTCTCCGTCCCTATGTCCGTATGTCCCTAAGTCCCTATGTATGCTTATATCTTCAAAACTACACAACGGATTTTGATGCGGTTTTTTTTAATAGATAGAGTGATTCAAGAGGAAGGTTTTTATGTGTAATTCTACGCAGAAAAAGTCGCGGGCAGAAGCTAGTATCTGATATACCGTAAACTTTTTCAAAAATCGAAAACTTTAGACGTGGCTCACATTACGTTAGGTTAGGTTTGTTTTATAAGTTCTTCTTCTTATTTGTGGCTATCAAGTCGTTATAGCGATGAAAAATTCGCCAATGTCAAAGTAACAAATATTTAATTAATGATCTTGTGACAAAATGTCGGCAACGTTGTACGGTAATGGTCAAAGGCCCCCCTCCCCCTGTCGGGCTGTTAGCCAACGGTCAATGATATCCCTCAGAAACTGCCAGGAAATCATTAGCCGATGCCCAGGGTGTACCGGACCAAGCACTGCTCTTCCCCCCGGACGGATCCAAAAACGAACCGCAGCTCTTGACCACACGTGAGGGTAACCCGACTCGCACCCCGTTTCAAGTTTTCCAAAAAGTTAATATTTTAGTAGAAAATAAGAGGTTGTCAAATGATGAGTTTGTGAAATGATGCATTTGTGAAAAGTTGTTTAGCAAATGATGATAAACCCGCATATTATTATGTGCTAACCGTGCTATTCGTATTAGAAAAAGACGGGTAGTCTATCTCGCTCGCTCTAGCGCCGTATTCGATCCGTCCTCGTCGTTCTCGAGTCGGTCTTAAGTCTATTTACAACAGCAATAACACGGTCCAGAATCGAACCTCGCAACCCATAAATCAACCTGTAATGTCATGTAGTTGCAACAAATTTCACGCGCCATTGCAATCTTTAATGCGTCCGAAATTACGTTTCGCGAATCGTTCTCGCGAAATGGCTTTCGTTATGGGACATCGTGACTTTTGGCGGTTTTCGGGGCCCGCGTAAATCATAGGGATAGATTTGTGTTTCTTTTGTTTACATAATACGTCGCTCACATACTCTTGTAACGTCACCGACGTCCATTTCACACAAATAGATCTTAGGAATCGTGCTATAGGCGATGCGGTAGCAGCAACCCATCACTATTTTGATTGCCCTTTCCATCTATGCGCTCACAATGATGCTGAAAGTTAGGTCTTATTACTTTAGGCTTTGTCTATCCCGCGCATTACCTACCTGCATTGCACGGTCTCATTGTCTAAGGGAAGACGGGCCCAGCGTACGGGCCCTGCCCTTCTTGGCGCGGTCCTGGCGGAAGCCGGAGCCACCGGGGGGGCGTTTGTGGTGAAACCCTAGTGGCATCCCACTGCGTCCCCGTCACACCGGATTGAGGCAACGCCGGAGAGTTTTTAGTTCGGGTATACCACTTCGGGGGGGAGTCCCACATAACCCTAGGCATCCCCGTGCCTAGGGCATCCATAAAGATTTCCTCTCCGTTAAAAAAAAGGCTTTGTCTACCCCGTATGGGATAAATAAAGACGTGATTTGTGTATGTACCTATTATATCCGCCCGCGGGAACGCTACGGTTTTCCGAAAAACTATCCTGAATCCTTCCTCGGAACTGGAATTCCTAATAAATCGACAAAATTCCTAATAAATCGATTTAGCGGTTTAAGCTTGAAGAGGTAACAGGCAGATAGATAGAAACACCACACACACACACTGTGGTAAGGGGTTAAAAAATGAATCTGGTCTTAAATTGTTCTTTTAATTTGCAAATTCATTGCGGCGCTTGAAAGGCTATTTCTAACCCGCGCGCTGCACGACCGCGCAATGAATACTGGCTTCAGAATAATACCTCTATCAGCATAATAATATCTAGAATAGTTTACTTTATATTCCACCCACTAGGCCAAGGGCGTCGCATTAGCAATTCCAATTGGGGACGAATGTACACGGAAATCAATAGCTACCACTCTTCACATCTGTCCTTTAGCAGTGTAAGGCGAGATTGAGTATACTGGAAGATATACCACCGTTGTGAAGTGATAACTTCTTGTGGCAGTGAACCGCTTCGTAACGTAACGCGTTACGGCGCCAATCTGTCTGGCTTCCCCTTCTCTGACGCATACTGGAAGATATACCACCGTTTTTGAAGTGATAACTTCTTATGGCAGTGACCGCTTCGTAACGTAACGCGTTACGGCGCCAGTCTGTCTGGCTTCCCTTTGACGCATACGGTAGCGGTAGGCAGGCTATTCCTCTCTCACTCTAACCCACAGCGCTAGTCGTATTTCGGACAGACGCTTCCCTCTCTCTCTACTCAGTGTTTAGTGTGCGATAGACATACTCTTAGTAACTTAGATTAGTTTAAGTTTACTTCTTTTTTTATTCATCAAGGAAGGGGTAAGCATAAATTAGCCTTTATTTCACCAACTCGACAATTGTCGGCGACAAGTGACAATTCGAAGTGCTAGAGATGGCAAAAAGTGATGGTTAAAATATCGGTCAATAAATACGGAAAATATAAGAGTTTTAAACAACTAATTAGACAGCGATTAGAAAAAGAGATCCGATATGACAAGTGACGTCATAAATCACTACGCCAAACACCATATTAAAATTTAATTTTTCTAGAAAGAGATAGATAAATCTTTGATAGCTTGTAACTCGGTTATTTTTATAGTTATTTGAAAAATATTGTTTATTTCATCAAATAAAGAGTTTATGAAAGCAATAGAATCATGAATATGTATCTATAAGTATGTATGTATGTATAACTCTTTATTGTACATAAAACACATTAATTTTACAAGTGATGATAAAAACCAGATGTACAACGGCGAACTTATCCCTTAAAAGGATCTCTTCCAGCTAACCTTCGAACGATTGACAGGACAACAGAAGTCAGAGTAGGTACAGAGAGTAATATTCCCTATTGGTCGAACAACAGGGGTCCGATTTTGAAGCACGCTGCTGTAGTATTTAACATATCATATCATAGCATATCATAGTATATCATAGCATATCATAGTATATCATAGCATATCTCCCACTGATCGGACAATCCCCATGATCATGCAAACAGCATAATAAGTCAATAGTCGAGTTAATTGATTTCTGTTTGCCCCTCTTTGGCGCTTGAATTATTCATGTGGGCGCTGAAAGTGTTAAAGGCTGCGCTTTTTAATGGCTGAATTTACCACGTGGCTGTTTGAGGGTTAAGTAAAAAAAAAGGAAGTTTAAATATTTTTTAATACAAGTTTTTTTTGCTGACTGTACTTTTTGCTGGTTGTACTTGGATTGTCATCCGTCCTACATATGTGTACCAAATTTCAAGTCAATCGGACCAACCGTTGAAGAGTTTCCTCCTGCGGAGACGGTCCTGGCTGAGTCACCAGAACTCAGAAATAATAATAAGTGTAAATATATGTAAAATCTTCGGTTATAGTGAACGTTAGCGTCAAACTTTGAGTGACTTACACTTAAAAGTTGATTTAAGTGGCGTAACACTTGGGCACAGAAAATTTATTTAAATCTGGGGATACGGCAGTGCCTCCGGTAAGACAAAAAAAAGAAGGCATAGGCATAGGGAGAATGAAGTTAGGAAACTTATCAAACAAACCAAGTTTCGGTCATCTAGCTTGTATTTTTTGTCGCTTAAAAGACAAACGAACGTTAAATCAACATGTGCTCTACTGTAGAGCAGCGCTTGTAGAGCCTCTACAAGCGCTAAATGGAATGTGTTATACGAAGAATTTTCGCGACTTAAGCTGCTATTAAAACGGAAACACTTACTAAGTATGCCCACAGTAGACAGAACGACATAAAAATTCTGTTATCCTCAAAGATAACACTTACATAATATTAACTCAAATTAACTGTTAATTTTGGTATGCCGTCCGTGGGTATTCTATAAAGACGCTCAAATCCCTCGATGCCAAACAAACTCATTCCTCCCGTAGCACGAGATTAAAAAGTTTAATTCTATTGTTAATGTTATCACGGTTTCCAATCGGCTACCGTTCCCCAATTTACCCCCTTTCCAATTTAAAATTCGAACAAAAAGTCAATCAGCCGTCGACAAAACATTGAAAACAAAAAAGCAAAACCACAAATCTTAACTCCAAGCAATAAACCACCCTATTATGTCTATAATATAGGGTTTACAAGAATGAAAGTGTATTAGGTATTTTAACATGGCGCATTCTCTTGATATATAGGAATTGCAAGCGAATGCGGGATATTAAAGAACCCATCACGGCACAATGCCTCGATGACAAACCTCTTTGAACTCGTTCTAATCGTAGGGAAAACTTTATTTTCTGGCGGCTTGTCAGTCGCGTTGATGTCCGTGGATTTGATACCCTACTGCTATAACTTTACAGTAAGCCAGTATGCGAAAAATTGTACACAAAAACATGTCAGCAATGATGGGAGCAAGCATGCCATTAAGTATGTAAGCCAGCACGCAAGTTAGGTAATCAAATTTGGAAACAAGCATGCAAGCAAAAAGTAGGTAAGGTAATTTCTTAGTGCAGGTTAAGCTAAGCATGTAAGCTTGACCACAAGCAAGCATGCAAGGACAAGGAAACAGTAAGTGAGAAAAAATAGAGAAGTCCCCTATCCCGTGGGAGTATCGATTCATTCTTATAACCTTTAATGTGTACTCATGCCAAATTTTAGTCTCAAGCTCCAAAGTTTATGATATGTGTTGTCTAAATAATATGGCCGCTTTACGTAAAAGTAGCTTTAAGTTACTACATACATATTATTTTAGCAGAAGAATTATTCATCAAGAGATTATTTAGATACCGATTTTTAGTGTAAGGAATCACACTTTCTTTTAGCAGTAATGTATAAATAAATTTAGTCTCTATGACAAATAATTTAAAAGGAAAGTTCATTGACAATCAGTATCTAACACTCCATTGGTACCGGAACTACGAACCACAGTAGTTAAAAGACAAAGGGTGCTCTCGCTCGTTCGACACGATGGTGAGGGACACGGGGGAAGGGGTAATGAAAATGCCCTCGTCTCATCAGCTGCCTGACTTTTGATGTCTCCACTGTGTTTTAAAAGGTGTTCAAGTGTTTCATGTTACGTACTGGCAGGTTGCAAATGTGGTAAAAAAGTTTTTTTTTTTAATTTTCATGCTGGCAGGTTGTACAAGGCGAAGTTGGTTTTCTTTTAAAAATAAATTCAAACCGAATGGAAATTTAAGGCCCAATATATTTTTTAAGACCAATATTATAATTATTTTAGAATGTTGTAGCTTCGTCTACCTAAACTGATTATAAATAATGATTGCTATTTTTAGAGTTTTACATTTAAATAAAACTTTCAAGGGGTGCATCTCAAAAATTACTTCTCTAAACTGTCACCGTGAACTTTAACATGTGTCCAAACTGCACTATTTTTTTTTATTTAGAGTGCACAGACAATGCCCACAATGCGTGTTTGCGGCGATATATCTTCGGACAACGGCGCAGCCGGCGCTTGCATAGCAGACCGAGAGGTTTTGATACTTGCTGAGGTATAAACATAGCGGTACATTTTTTTTTATAAATACACTTCTCTTAAAATTGATAAGGAATTCTATTTTAGTAGGCGGTTAAGTTGAGTTGTTGTTGACTGACCCATGTAAATTTTTATCGGGTTTTTTAAATTTTGATTTAGATACATACATACATACATACACATACACAAATCACGTCTATGGGGTAGACAGAGTAATAAAACCTAAAGGCCACGTTTAGTATGATTGTAGGCGTATAGGTGGAAAAAGGATTCAAACTAGTGATGGGTTGTTAGCCGCAACGCATAACATGATTCCTAAGAATTTCGCCCATTCCCTCGATGGGCTTTTACCATCTGCGCGGGACGAGAAGCAACTGGTACATTCTATGTTTTTCCTTTGCTCCCAGACCAGCACGGAAGTACCTATTGATTTAGATATAAGGTACAATTCCATACATTGGTCGAGCTTAAAGTGAAGTGAAGCTTAAACGGCGTGAAGGAGGTTATTTTGAGTAAAAAAACAAATCTTCTCAAGAGTGTTCAATTGAAGTAAAGTTTAATTTGTTTATTGCTCGTTTGCCTTCCTTGTCGTATAAAAAAAACATTCAATATAAAAATTACTTAAAATTTATATAAAATATGACAAGTAAGGGGAAGTCATGTCGGCGTCTGTATTTAATTAAAATTGATAACGTAACGAGGAAATTACTAATATCACAAATCACCAAGTATTTTCCAAAAAGTAGTATTTCCCAAAAAACTTTTATTTATCTAACTGTAAAGTATCAAAGCCGTTTCCACCAAGTGTCAGATAGGGTCCTAAGTCCTAAATACCTTGTTATGAACTGACCGACAATGTACCGCGGTCAATAATCTTTTCAAAATGTCCCGAAACAACAAATTCCCACGACATTGTGTTCAAAACAACCGAAATGTCGCAAATTTTGACCACAGCCAAAACCGTACAACATGAAACACGTAGATTCTAATCCTCAGTGTTAGAGTACAACTTCGTCTGTTTTCTACTTAGAGAAGGCACACATTAACTTTGTGTACCGAAATGATAGATGCCGTTTGGAAAAATAATAAACTGTCTTATGTCCTTAAGAATAGAAGTGAAGTGGATGGAAATTCGTATTTGATAACTGCTATTTTAATTTTGTCAAAGTTTGCGGTTACAATCTTGAAATTCGGGCATTATTTCAAAAGTTTGGGGTCAATTTTTTTAGGCAATGCATCAAAGACAACAGTGTGGGTGAGTTGAATCGGATTCGGATACGTTTTGTATCGTCGGTTATTTACAGATAATTTAATGTTAAATATCGTGAGAAATTCAAACTTCAAAGTTTAAGATGAATCGGACTACGTTACAACTCAGCTGCACAAAAGTTGGCCCAGTATCCATACGAAAATACCTATATTTGCATACATGTGAGGGCCAATTTTTCTGCCACTGAGTACACATACCTACACACATTGTAAGTAATACATTTCAGCGGAAGGCTGGGTTAGTTTATAAAACACCGATTCAAATATCTTTTATTTAATTTTATTATTTCATTCATGCTTGTCTGGGAGTAAAGAGAAAACATAGAGTGTACCAGTTGCTTCTCTTCCCGCGCAGATGGTAAAAGCCCATCGAGGGAATGGGCGACAATCTTAGGAATCATGTTATAGGCGATGCGGCTAGCAACCCATCACTGAAATCACCGTCATAACCTAAAAGTAATTCCAAAGCTCATTTTACTCCGCAGAACGCAAACAATTCACAGAAAATATTATCTCCAAATGCAAATGGCGGCTTTCAGCTACAATAGTCGAAGCCGCAGCCCCATTGTTTATTTTCTTACTAGATTAGGCCGTTGGAAGAGATAGACGAACACATTTGTTCAAAGAAAATGATATACTACTCATCCGTGCGTGTGACGACATGTAGCTTAGACAAACATACATTCACCGTCGAAAAACTGCAAGAAAATTTAGTAAAGTCTTATGCTTTTGGCGATAAGAGCGAGGCTTTATAGGTAGAGGTTTTTTCGAGCGCATTTGTAACGTTGTAGAGAAGACACGGAGAAAGTAAAAGAATAAAATATGGCGGAAAAGTGGACCCCGTACGCTATAAAATATCAATTTTTTATCGTCCCCTCGCTTTAGTTTTAGTTCGCATTCGCAATTCGAATCTGTTAAGGGTGGCGGCTTTAGACGATGTAGGTTGGCAGTGCTTGAAAATATCTCAAATCGACTTTTTTTTAAAAGGATCAAGGCACTGGCCACTTACTTGTCTGTACATTATCCCCATTCATAAACGCTCTGAAAGCTTCTGCTAACTTACCAATCGTTTTGTCGTTATCTGTGAAAGGTAAACGTCAAAGTGACAGATACCTAAGGACAAACGATTGCTAAGTTAGCAGAAGCCTACATAGCGTTTATGAATAAGGGGGTGTGTTCAGCAATACTTTGTACTCTTCGAACCGTAATTATTGGGAGATACCAACTACCAACTGTGCTGGTCTGGGAGTAAAGAAAAAACATAGAATTTAAAAGTTGCTTCTCTTCCCGAGCAGATGGTAAAAGCCCATCGAGGGAATGGGCGAAAGTCTTAGGAATCATGTTATAGGTGATGCGGCAACCCATCACTATTTTGATTTCCCTTTCCACACAGAAACACATTTGTCTACGTTACAAAAAATCACTGGATATATGTAAGTGCACAGTATTTCAATTTAACACGAATAACTCATTGGATGAGCAAAAAGTCAATTAACTCGTTTCAACCCATCAATTAGGCCCTCCATCCATCACGTTTTTCCGATGCCTTAATTAAATAACACACATACGTACACAATCCTAAAAATTGCAACCTTACTGCGTATAAATATATACACCTGTGTGTATTAATCTGAAATATACTGTAGAGAAAGAATAACTGGTCGCTTGTCGTACAAAAAGTTGTACAAAGGTATGGGAAGTGACATTACAAAATTGCCACCAGAATGTCGTTTTTTAAATAAAATAAGCTTACGTTTGACTTCAATGAGTGAAAAGTGCGAAAGGCATGTTCAACAGTTGTCATGCACAGTTCTTGTGCATTTTACTGTAGATACCTAAGTTTCGAACTAATTCGTAGTCCGTACTCTTGGAGCGCTGGCACCGGCGGCAGCGAAACGAACAAAAAAAAATACGATGAAAACGAGGGTAGTTGTGCGCCGCTGTCAGTTGCGTCGAGTAGCCGCGCGAGCAAAGCACTGTCAGTCCCGCTAGCACGAGAGCGCAAGAAAGTCGCGTCGCGCGCGAGTTGGACTACCCGTCTCTTTCTTGTTGGTACAGTAAGAAAAGGACGGGCACTCTATCTCGCGCGCGACGCGACTCTTGTGCGTTCTCGTGCTAGACGTGCAGGCAGCATCATTCAACTTTTATACGTGACTTATCCGTTTGTGTAATTTTAAATGTTTTTTACATTGTACCTAAGTTATTTACTTCAATATAGGTCCGTGATTGCGTCTATGTTAAGTCCAAAATGGAATTGCTATATTCTAGTGGCAGTGGGCAGGTCACATGGTTCTCAGGACTGATGGAGCCGGAAGGTTCTCGGATGGCGAGCACGTACTGGAAGACGCAGCGTAGGATAGGAAGGCCGCCACAAGATGGACTGATGACCGGTAAAGATCGCAGGAGTTCGCGGAACGAGGGTCGCGCAAGACCGGTCTTTATGGCGCTCCTTGGGGAAGGACATCCAGTAGTGAACGTCTTTTGGCTGATGATGATGATGTCGAAATCTCTGAAGACAATACAGAAGCCAGTGAATAGAACCTTGTATTAATAAGCCACCAAGACGCTAATAACCTCGGAACCATCAATACACAAAAGTTATCTTTGAACTTACCTGCTTTTCTTAAATCCCTCACATTTTCCGTACAAAAACCAAACCACCACCAAACCATACTCAATCTAATTCGTATTTTCCGTAGAATTGAAATTCCCCTGGTCGTATGAGGTGCAGATTTCCAAGAGGGTCCTCCGGGTGCCTTAATAAGTAGAATTAAGATTAAAATGATATTAAATTTTGATATTGTGTTGTGTTCGGATTACTGCGAAGGAAATTTTAATATGGGCTTCTTTCTCTTTGAGATTAGATCTTTTGTGGAAGCTGAGTGTATGATTTTAAGAAGTTTAGAAGGGAATTAAAACTAAGCTTTAGGTTATATAATATAACTAGCTGTCGTCCGCGTATTCGTTCGCGTAGGGTCAAAATTTGTATCCCGAGCAGCTTCCAATAATGATCGTCATATTTCAATCTATTTAACAAAACTTTGTCAAAATTATATACCTAACTAAACCTTCTAAGTCAATCTATTGGCGGAAATTGCATAAAAATCTCGAAGAGTTATCGAGGACTTCGCAGAAATGAAGCGAAGACAGATAAACTTTGTAAAACAAACAAAATAGTAAAGAAATAGATGGATATTGCTGTACATAGTGAGGGGTGATAATGACGTTCCTTGCCAACAGCCATAAGATAAGGTAGTCTTAGATAAGGTAGTCTTAGGTGGACACGTAACAGATTAAAAGTTTTCGAGAAAACTGGTAACAGACACCCATACAATGAAACAAATAAACAAACACACAACCCCTAAACACAACGATCGTATAAACCGTCTCCTTCCCTTTCAACCGTCTGGAATTGAATGTCGACCGTTGCATTTGTGTAAAGTTTTTGTAAATTAGAAGTAAATAAAGACAAGACAAGAGAAGACAAGCCGCTAAACTTGCATTACAAAAACTCCAATTTTGTGAAATTGTTGGACACCGAAATACATTCAAATCGCGGTATCGCTAACTTAAACATCTTACAAAATCCATTTCACAATCTCACAAACAATGACCCGTAACAAGCCTTGGTGATTCTTCGGTCCGACGACATACTTTGAATAATTAATATCATGGAAGGGTCACTCTCCCCCCTCTTTTGGGCCAATCATAGCTCATCAGGGTCTATTGAATGTGGGCCTTTTTTAAAGTCCGCTCGCGCCCAATCTTTGAACCAGTTGATCTTACTTTAAACCGATTTTTATGAAACAAGTAAGTCGGTCATCTAATCGTAAAACACACGTTGTCCAGAATGACAAGACAACTAATTGTGCTAGTATTTTCATGTAGTCACTAATGTTGGTGTGCTGAAACACAAAGTACCTACAATCCTGCAAGGCTGCTCAACAAGGGGAAATTTTCTTAGCATGCCAAAGGGTACTCCTATGGAACCGATCTCATACATTACACGTTAAGGAGATATTTTGCAAGCAATCGGATTTCTAATGCTACCATCGCTTCAGGCAGACTAAATTAAGCTAGACTGAGAAGAAACTACAAGGAATTCATTCAGGTTATGGTCTGGGAGAAAGACGTTGCGACAAAAAACTCCTAAAGGTTCAGTAGACATTAGATTGCGCTACAATATACATAAAATCGAACCCCGCTTAATTCCTTATCATTTCTTCTGTCAAACACCGCTGTCATTGCTAGGTGCGACCACACTTGGCGCCTTGACAACTAATATAACTCACACCTCATCTAAAAAAGCTCCTTACGATACTACTGCCTTACACAACGTACATTACTGCTTAACTAAGAGCATTAAACAAACGCGTGGGTTCTCGGCCGTTTCAAGGCAGCGATGGTCACATTTTATGAGGTAAGGCTCAATAATTTCCAAAGTTGTTTGTGATGTAGTGAGTGTGGTATTAATCTGTTGTACCGCGGATATATTTATTCGTCCGGTACAAATAATGTAAGCGCTTTGCGTACCGGTTTACTTTTTGTTTTAGCCGGTAATGTTTCTTAATGCTGTTTTGTAATTATCATTACAGTTAGAACAAATTGGTGTTAGAATACGTATTAATGTTGCTTAGAGATTAATTATTTAGAGGGATTTAGTTAGTCGTTTGTCCCAAACTTATGTTTGTCCCAATTTTAAAGTAGTAGTAGTAGGTTGAGGGGAAGAGACAATTAGAAAATTGGATGTGGTGATTTGGGATTTTGAATCTGTGGCGTTGTAATATGAAGATACGGAAAACCAAATCTGTGAGTCGTTTTCGGATAAATGATATTGAGTTGAAGAAATTTTTGAAAATTTATGTTACCAACCCATAATAAGGTAGCACGGCTTTTGTTCTGATTTTTTTGACATCATTTGGATGTGAACCACACAACACTTTTCCCCACGCAACAAATTATTAAATTACCACTCAACATCACCACAATTCCACAATCAAATTACCGAACTACCCGCCGCAGCTGTCATCAGGTCATTGATCTTTCTAATTATACATTTTCAATTTACACTTTTTGCGGCGGTAACACTACCCTCGCATTAATTGGGTTATGCTGAGGGCGAGGACAAAGGGTTGGTCCTCCGGGAATCCCGGATCCCGGGGTACGGGGATTGATTGAGATGGATGCCCGGACAAATTTGAGTTTTTCATCTTTTTCGAGCCCTTCGCTCGTGATGTTTGCTATTGTTTTTTTAGTACAAACAACCGTCGTCATATTATGTCGCTGGGTTCTCGTGATATGGTAAATTGGTTTTTGTGTGGGTTTCTTGAATTTCCTTCATCATCATCATCGGCATCAGCCTGAAGACGTCCACTGTTGAACAAACGCCTAGCCTTTAGAACACCATAATGAACGTTAAAGCCCAATAGGTTAAAACCCAATAAGTTGTTTTTGTGGGAAAATCAAATACATAACAATATTCATCGCGAATGGGTGAAGACCAAAAACTACACCGTTAAAGTTGCGTTAGTAGGTAGGTAGTTAAAATGACCACATTTTTTTCCATTGTGACACGAAAATTTGTCGTACATTTGTATGGATAACTTTCGTGTCTCAATGGAAAAAGTTAGTGGTAATTTCAACTACCTACTAACGCAACTTTAACGGTGTGTGATGTGTAACTTTTTGGTCTTCACCCGAATATCGTGACCATCTGTCATTTTCGTATTATTTTTTTACCCTTAAGTAGTCACATAGTTGGTGGATGAACTACATATATCAGCAATTTGCAACAAACAAACGAACAAACAAACGGGCCAGTTACCAACAGTTCGAAAGAACAAATTCCTTGAAAACGAATTTCGCAATTCCCATATTTCACTTCCTCGTCTGTTCCCTATATCAGGACGAACAGACAGATAAGCTCAGTCGATAACTCCGGAACATTTTACATAAATACCTTATGTAACCATGGTCACGCTCCTTCTGCTAATCCCTAACAAAACCTACTAACGGAAATTAGCTTCGTTTCGCATCCATCGCTGCTTGTAGCTGCACATAACATTGGAAGGGTGGTTGTGTACCCAGCGATGGATGTGATCCTAGTTGGTCAGGTATTGTCAACTTTGTCGTTCCGTGTGTCAGTGGTGAGGGTCTCGATGTGCGGATAACCCTCTGGCAATCTGAGGATGAAATCTAACGCGATTTAGTCTGGAAGCTGCCTGAATTTTATGTTAAAGGCTGATTCAATATTGGTTGGATTGCGTTTGGAGCTTACTAAACTTGATCCTTGTCATTAGCAATTAGCTTATCCGCTTTTTCGGAGATTTCAGTTTTGAGTTAAAAAATGTCTCGTATGATTATAAGAGTTACCATCAGAACCATCAAACACTTTTATGAATATACAGCTGTAACACTGTTTAAACTTCTTATGGAATTACAATTCTGTAAGTGAAGAATAATTAAGGAGATGGTATGATGGTTGGTCCTCAAGCCTTCCCTGAACCACGCCACGGAGGGTGACAGCCTGATGGAGGTCGGTAACCCATTCCACAGCCTAGAAGAGTGAACTGTGAAATACCGAAATATACAAGTTACAGGCTTTTAGTACAGCCGATCAACAATTGGTATTATGTTGATCGAAGGCGACAGCCGATCGCTTCGCTGGCGGTCCCGCCACCTCACTACCTCACCAAACCACACGTGACGTGACAAATGACTGTCAACTGTCAACCGTCACGATAGCTAATGATGCGTTTATGCAACATTCATATTGCATGAGATGCATGAGATGCTTATCAGGCTGATATCATTAACAATCTGTGTTCTGGAGGAAGGTTGATATGCTCGTGTGTGCCATTAAGAGGATTAGTCAAATTAAATATAAAGGGGTGTTTATTTTACTGCTGTGCCCTAGCCTTTTCTCTCAAGAATCGAATACGAGGTAATAGGCTTTAGAGAAAATCACTAAAACTCTTTGAACATTAGCAAGCGTTTCACTACACTCTTGTGTTTTAAAAAGTTCAAATCTGATTGTAACATTTGCATTTATGACGTAGTGTTAACATAAATTCTCATTTATTTTTCGTACAGAACTGACCAGGAGCCTTATCATGATGTCTTCATGCGATTCAATTCCGCCTAAGTTTAGGTTTTAGCTGACATTTTTAGTATACCTAGATCAGACAGCGAGCGAACCTAAACTGAATCGGACTTGAATCGCATTAAGACGCCGTGGTAAGGCCCCAGGTTCTGAAAAATTTCTGAACACGATTGTATTTAACAGCGTACGTGCGTATTCAGATTTTTTGAACAGCTAGACTGCTCCTATGTACATACATAATGTTTGCTATTGTACATACGTACGTTGCACGAAGTTGTTTGGAGAGATATTTACGATAACTTCTACATCTGTCCAATAGATCAGAGAGATAATCGATCTATAGAAACTACACAATTGCGTGTATCAACTAAATCTCAATATGTGCTCTAGCTAATCGTGGAAGCGCAGCGTCTCAAATAACCTCTTTATATTGTCTCCTTTTCAACCTTATTCTGTGTTATTTGATATGATAACAGAGCAAAAGTATAACTATCATCCATTACCTGCCTAACAGGATTTAGTGACTGAAAAATCATTTATAATTTGCAGATCATTCGACCATCTACTTTGCAGTGCAGTGTTTGATGATCGAGTCTCCGTTGGTGCGCAACACCACGAAAAGGGTTTAAGCAATTACTCTAATAACTAATCCATAATACACAACTGATTAAAAAACCCCGCTGGCCTGAGGGACCTAGAACAAATCGCAATCCACATCAAAGCACGCAACTTTTCCAATTTCTGGCCAAAACCCTCAAAAGGATTTGCATGCCAACAAAGAGCTTGTATTTCGCAATATTTTCAATACCGCAGCATGGGTCCGTGAGGGTGCCTTTGTTACCCACTTTAATATCTGTGGGAATGGACATACCGACTCTATTTGGGTAATTTATCATTCTTAAACGAGAACTACTATTCTTAGCCGTGTCTAGTCAGGGGACGTGGCCTTTTGTCGGTGGCCAGTAATGACCCAACGGGTTTGATTTTGTCCGATGTCCGAATTTTATGAATTACTACCGACTGTCCGGTGTCCGGCGGTTCCCATGTTTGTTTGGGTGCTTTGGGGTCGGTTTCCAGTTCTGTTGCAACTGATGTAGTAAATTCTGAGGCGGTTATTTATAGTGTCAATGTAAATACTGCACAGACTAGTAATGGATTCATAAGTTCATAATAATAAAATACGCTAGATAGGAAAGTCAGTTGGCACATTTTTTAGCCATTCTTCAATAAATTACGAACGTTTTCGATCTTTATTAATATAACATGGACTACTTCTTCGCATCTTGTCCTGCGATTTTCTCTATTAAGTACGTGCAAATATCCCCTGATCATTGTCATTACAGTTTTTATCTTGTCATCTGCATTTTATTATTCCAGAAAACCGGAATATGCCTAATTTTGTTTATGAATTAATCAAAAAGGGGTCACATCTCGTGTAGGTACGAGATAATTACCCATAAGATCCAACACGCTCTAAACGTGTGTAAAGAAACCTGTATCTTGACCATTATTATAACAATCCCAGTTGACCACAGCATCCGAAGGTCAGTATGGGGTCACTTCATAAGTTAACTGCACGAGTCTAACACATTTACTTACAGCTTTTTATGATGCAGATGAGAATATCATTTTTAAGGGAGATGATATTTTTTATTGAATGGACGCGTGGTGGACACGTGGCTACAGGTGATAGAAGAATGTTTAACTTTTATGAAGGGGATTTTATTTATTAAAGGAACACGTGTGATGAACAGTGGTTGTAGATTAGAGGTGTAAAATACATAGTAGATATATTTTTGGGGCCTTTAAGATTTTAATCCTATAAAATGGAATAATTATAATAAGATTTTTTCTGAAGACCATAATTTTTACTTAAGTAATTAATGCTTTTTAAAATCTGAGTTTAGCCCGATACCGGCAAGGTTGCTTATTTAGACTGACTTATTTGAAGAATCGGATTCCACAGCTTTAGTGATCATTCCGATCTTTGTCTTGTTTCAATGAATCCAAGTCTTAAGTACTTAGAGACTATTGTGGGACGTGTCTGCCTGAATAATTTCCTTTTCTTTGCCCAATCATGAAAACGACGATATCTATGTCTAGACCATTCGCATCACATCTACAATCTTTACATTCAACAATAAAAGGACTCACAAAGCGGGTATGTTGCATGATTTCATTAATCATTTCAATTTAACCTTGCAAACGGTTCACGCGTATTGTCCCCGCACCTCATGAAAATTAATGGTGTCCACGGACGGCCAACGGTCTTCCATTTGTTGTTTCGGATTACCGTTGAGTCAAGAATTAAAGTGTTCTTGATGATTAATTTAATCAATGTGAATTATGAAATTTGTATCCACATAAATTATAGCTGTTGCCATAGTTTTCTTCGTTGTGAAACTTCTGATTACCGTTGGTTTGTTAACCTTATTTTACTTCGTAATTAGGTTAATACTCTTGATTGGATTAATAAATTACTAAATTTAAGAAATCTAGTTCAATATATTTTTAAAATTTATTGTCATCTTTTGGTACTAAAAGTCAAATTTTAGAGTTAGTGCTAGTATAACTTATAGGCTTGAAATAATGAGGTATCTATTGGTAGTACCTACGATAGAAGATTGAACTGAGGATTGCATTATTACTGTATTTTATTTTGAAAAAATAACTTTCTGCCAAGTTTCTTGCGGCGCATTCTTCTTGGCAATGATGGTCTTTCCGAATGCGCTGGTGGTTTAAAAAAAGTCATGTAAAAGAGCCCTTGGCAGCCAATTTGCAAAAATAAAATTTTGATTTATTTTTTGTATGACGTTTGTTGATTTTTATGTGGAAGCGGTTGGTGGGATCTCTACATGAAATCACACATTTGCCACACAGGCACTGTCTTCTTCGTCTGTTCGAGAATTTTCCTTCACTTAAATTTCAAGTATTCTTATAACGTTTTACCCAGTATAATTCTTGTAATTTTCGAACTACGTGGATTATGCTAATGCTAAAGAATGGGTCACTTTTAATAATGTCTCATAAAACGTGCTTGATTGGACACAGGCGAGGGCTATTGTAATTAAAAAAGTTCCCCCCGAACTATTGCCGGTAAGTTCATTATTACCGCAACCGTATAATATAACACCTGAGCGACTACGATTACGCATAATGACTACAAAGCCCATTGTCGCTATTCAGCCACTGATATTAATAAAAAAGGGATGACTAGTCCTTTGTAGGGACTTGTTTACTTGACGGAATGACGTGAATGTTTAGACGTAAAAAAAGGCTAGCAAGGGAGACGTAGCTGAGAAAAAACCCAACATTACTCTACCGCTTGGTGAACTTAAATTTCACGCTAATGTTAGGGAGTAAAGAATAGTTTACTGTGGTTCTAAATTGGATGGAAAGTTAAGGAACGTGGTTTTTCTCATAGTGTACGATGATCGCTGACCTTTGGCTCGAGTTGTGTGGCTGTTGTGATTGACGTGTGTTTGACAAGCACAGCGAGAGAAATTTTAGGAATCCCGGAGACGGAAGGATTCTTCGCTAGTTAACTCCCATTCAGAAGTTGTTTTGTTATTCTTGCCGAGTTTGTTTATCTCAAATCTTTAGAAATATACACAAATTGATTTGTTTTGAAAGCAACCCTTTTTGTTACTAGAATAGATAGTATTATTTAGTCGTATTTGGAACTAGATAATTTTCCGGGATAAAAGTAACCTAATATGTTATTCCAGGCTATGGAGAACCCTTGTGCCAAATTTTGGCCGGTATGTTAAGACGTTCTGACGTGAAAGAGTACCAAACATCCATACTCACAATCTTTCGCAATATTATAGAAGTAAGTCAAGTTTTCAAAGGTTCCACAACATTTAGCAGATCACGTTTTTCCTTGACTTGATAATTTTACTGAAATATAACTAGCGTAGACATTATATCCAAATGAAAGTCAGATGGAAACCTCCATATCGAAAGCAACTGATAAAACGTGACAGGTGCCTGTCAAAGCCACAACACTGCATGTTCAACTTGAGTGATTGTTGCAATTTGCTAACTGTTAATTTGTAGATTATGCCAGATAATGTCGAGAACGCAGGTATTGTAGAAAAAATAAAGTGGCTGTTGAAACAGAAACGATGAGAACTTATAATGATGACGTTTAGAATTTTGCAAGCTCTTATTACTTGCGATGTTTGTATGTTCGGGTCAAATTTGCGAGTGATAATTACCCACTTCCAGCGGTGGAATGGAATTGACGTGAAATTTGACATTCCTGTGTTCCGTTAATAATATATAACCTGATATTCAAGCCAGAATCGTCTCCGCAAGAGGAAACTCTTCATATTTGATCACTTATTACTAGGAATATATAATACTGAACGATTTTATTCAAACAGAATTTTGCGGCTGTACCTTGTACTTCCATGCTGGTCTGGGAGCAAAGAAAAAACATGCAATGTACCAGTTCTTCTTTTCCCGGGCACATGGTAAAAGCCCATCGAGGGAATGGACGAAAGTCCCACAGCAACCCATTACTATTTTGATTCCATTTTCCATCTATACCTTGCCCCACAATCTTGCTAAACGTGGCCTGTAGGTCTTGTCCCCTCAGGCTCTGTCTACCCCATGGATAAAGACGTGGTATATGTATATGTGTATGTGGTGTGTGTATGGTAGATCCCTTCTTAGGGATAAGTTCGCCTTTGTACTTTTTTGTCTGAATTTCTGTATTTTTTAAAAATTTTATGTGCAATAAAGAGTTTACATACATACATACATACATATGTATGTATGTTGTGAATTTTTCGAATATAGCGATCCTGAGAAAGGAAAGCTCGAGACAAATGAAAGTACTTAGTCGGGCAAGAGCGAATCAAATCGGATCATAATACCAAGAACTTCGAAAAGTTTTAATAAGCCATAAATTAGTATTAAAACCGCACATTACTAAAAAAACAGTAGACCAACTGTTGCCTAATTCCATTGTGAAGACGCAAAAGGTTATTCAAGTCGACAAAGGTGACAATAATGACAAAAGAAGACGAATACAATGGCGTCCTTTATTCGAATACTGTTTGTTTAATACAGAGGTGACGGCAAAACAAATAGGTTCTTTTACTGTTGGGCGTTGCAACCCTATCGTGGACAAAACCAGGTTAAGAAGATCTATTAACTAATAGAGAGTAACCAAACCCTTCTATAAAGGTACAGCTCAGCTTAACTGGTTTAAGCGCCCAGTTTAAGAAGAGCTTTCATGCTTCATAGGAAAACGCAGTTTTTTGGGAAAGTGAGATGCAACAAGGGGAATGATAGGTCTTTTAGAGTGGTTGTACTGTTGTATTTCACAGTTCTAATTGCCTATTATAACGATACTCGATACGTCTGGCAGTCTAAGGATAAAGTAACTGGATTTTGTAGGTATTTTGTAACGGTTAAGGTACTTTTGACATGACGTTAGATGCGTAATTAATTTAAACATAAAGGGCTATTCGACCTTATCTCAGATTCTTGAGAGACAGATGGATAGACGGACAGACGAACAACGAATTGATCTTAATACGGGTTCTCTTTTGCCCTTTGAGAAGTGAACCGAAACCCTAAAAATATCCAATGACAAAGATCATTCATGAGTTGCTATCTTGGCGGAAGCTATAGAACTAGAAGTGAGAACATTATCATGGTTCAGAAAGATTTTCGTACTTTACGTACGAATACGAAATTTCTTTACAAACTTGCTATGAGATTTTCGTAAAGGAAAACATCTTCAAGGAAATCAAGGAAACCTTCAAACACCTGTGTAAAGTTACCAATTCACACTGGGCCCACATGGGCACTGCAGTCCAAGCTCTCTCTCTAGGAACTTGAGGAGGCGGCATTAGACGGAGTAGGGCACAGACAGTTGAAAAATACAACAGTTTGGCGATCCAATAATCTGACTCATCATATCACTATGTAACCAAGCCATGAATTTAAATTCGTACATACGGAAGCGCAAAAAAGAGTAGACAGACCGAAAAGAAGATGGTGGGATGACTTGGACGCCTATCAACTAACGCCTAGGAACTAGTGGAGGAAAAACGGGAGTTTTTAGCCCGACACACCAATTGGCTAAGATATTAAAAATTATAACATATGGAAGCCCGGAATGATGATTCCGATAGTGCTTTTGCGGAGTAGCAAGCCTCCAAATGTCTGAAAAGTAACATGACATGACAGTGCATTTTTTCCCAATAAAATCATTCTCACATAAACAGCTTCGTCACACTCCACTCCTAACGAACGTGAAGTTATAAATCTCGCAAATCCGCAATCCCCGGACCGGTCTAACGGTCGCATTATCTTTTTTACCTTTGTCTCACCCTTTGTTACTTTAAATTATTCATGTCCATTAACTTCTTCAGTCCATTGTGATGGTCTAAGGTAACGCTGTGACTGATTAGCCGGTAGGGTCATCTAATGATGGGAGAGTTATATGTTTGCGAAATTTCGCGAGTGTTTTTTGGTTGACGATTGATTACGGACCTTTTGTGTGCTTTGTGAAGTTATTGTGATTATGTAGATAAGGCTACTAGGATGATGCTACTGAATTTGGTGAAATGTTCTCAAGGAATGTTAGAAATGAGCAACTGGAAACAGCTGAAATAAATTCAGACATAAAAATACACAGTATGACTGATCATTATAAGTTTGCAGTTAGTAATTTGTAGGTGAATATTACTACCAAAGTCATACGTTTACCTACTTTCAGAGGAATGTAACTACGTAAATAAGTTCATAATGAAGTAATAGAGAAAAGTGTAATCAGCATGAACAAATTTTAATTTTAACATTGAAATAGAAATTTCATACGTGCATTAGGCTTCCGAAATCTATGGCATAATCTGTCCCCAACCCTTCACTCCCGCTTTAATAATGCATCCGCCATTAACTCGCAGATGCCGACCATCTTCCCGAAAGCGGATTACCTATTCGCCTCAACACTTAAAAAATAAAGGGTAAATTGGCTAGGTTGTGATGTCCGATGAGCTTACGAAATTTAAGAACAAACGATTTTATAATAAAGACTAGCTGTTGCCCGCGACTTCGTCCGCGCAGAATTATTATAAATATAGCCTATGATACTCACAAATACTGTGGCTTTCTATTGGCAAAAGAATTTTCAAAATCAAAAGCGTCACTCGGAATCGAATATATAATTCTCGTTTTTTCCTTATCCCGTGGGAATTTCCAAAAGTCCTTCCTTAGTGGACGCCTACATTATATAAGGTATCTATGTGCAAAATTTCAAGTCAAGTCCAGTGGTTTGGGCTGTGCTATCCCGCGGGAAC
Source organism: Pandemis corylana (assembly GCA_949127965.1). Taxonomy (NCBI): domain Eukaryota; kingdom Metazoa; phylum Arthropoda; class Insecta; order Lepidoptera; family Tortricidae; genus Pandemis; species Pandemis corylana. Next base: position 3,867,106 of record OX421866.1, on the reverse strand, counting down.
TATGCAATTTTCCGGGATAAAAACTATCCTATGTCCTTTCCCGGGACTAACTAACTGTATCTGTATACCAAATTTCAACTAAATCGGCCCAGCGGTTTAAGCGTGAAAAGGTAACAGACAGACAGACAGACAGAGTTACTTTCGCATTTATAATATTAGTAGGGGATTGTAAAGAGAGAGTATTTTTAAGCTCGTTTACTAAACCAGAGGATATGCTCAAGGCTGGATGTTAAAGAAGCTATAGAAACTTGCACAAGTTTTTAAGATTTTAGAAGGACGGAGAGCGTAAGAGCGAAGAATAAGGAAAGATACTAAGCGGATACTTGTGAATGTAGATATCTGTCATTTGAATGTCACCAAATCTTTACCGACAAAATCAAACACTACTCCACTAGTCCGATAAATAAAAAGGTAAACATGATATTCGTCGCCGGCAATTTTCATTAATTAGGTACTAGCGGTTGCCTACGACTTTGTCTGCACGGAATTAAATATAGCGGCTTATTGAAAGTGTTGTAGCAATTAATCTTAAAACGAACAATTTTTTTAAATCGGTCCAGTCGTTTTTGAGTTCATCCGTTACAAACATACATACAAAAATACAAATCTTCCCTCTTTATAATATTAGTATATGAAACCACTTAAGTACATTACCTAATAATTCAAAAATCACAACGCAGCAGAGCAGCAACGCCTGGTTCAACCAACTATCGAACATTTTCGTAACGACTATTATTTACTCTAATTACCTGTATTGAGCGTGAAATTAAGAAGGCCCACGCGAGCCCTTAACAAGGTAATAGAACAAAGTGCCCGATTACAAAGTCATTAGCGCTGTGTGTGAAATTTTCACCAAAGACACCAAAGTGGTCAGGACATTAATTTTGGAGTGGTTTTTTTAGCTGCGTCGCAGATGGGCGCTAATCTATGCCGCACTTGTTAAATATTAACGCACTCTAATTACAACCCTCTACCCCCTCTCTAATGGCTTTTAAAACTGATTCCCGCCCTCCAAGGATGCGTATTTGATGACAACTTTCGTCGTTTTGGCGCGCTTTTACAATAAGGGCTGGCAGTCGCATGTTGCTTCACTCTACCGTTATTAAACGACAATTCCTCATCTTCCTTTTCCAATGCTTCCTCTACATCATCTTTATGAAATGCTCCAAAATTCCAGCGAGTAGTGGATACTGTGTTGTATAAAACAATTGAACGGCAGTCAAATGCAAACATGGCGGTTTAAAATCCTGCACAGAGCATATGTGACACGTTTAAAACAGTCTGAATAGGCGCTTAGCATAGAATGCTACTAAAAGTTGCCGTTAGTATTTCAACGGTGGTATTTAACATTGTTTTGCATTATGTATTTTCACTTGAAGCTTAGATTTTGTCTGAACGTAACTGCATTTATTCAAATGATAGTATTTACCTACTTACATTTCTTGTGCGTAGTTTCTTATCACATTTTCTACTGAAATTATGAGAAATGCACAAAACATTTAGGCTGCCATAGTCATCATAGTCTATAATGAAGCTGCTAAAGCAGTTTTATCTAAATTCCTAATTGATAAGTTAGGAATAATTAAAAGGGCTACTAATTTTGTTAAGTCCACGATCACTTTGGCACTGAAAATAGCCAAGCTAATGTGTATTCCTTAAAATATCATTAAACGTCATTTTCATTTTACTGGCTTTAGTTCTTACTTTGTTAAAGTTTCTTTACTTTTGTCTTCATCCTTTTTACCCAAATGCCGCTAGGAAGGCTTGTCGTTTTCTTAAAAAGCTTTTTGCTTCCTATCAGCATTATGTTCGACTTAAATGAAATTTGTCTCAAATATCTATAATGACTCGGTACCCCGATTTGGATGGACAATAAAGGACATGAGGTAACCAGGGATCTGTTCCCATATTTGCTTAAGTTCCCAAAGAACTTTTGTTAAGACCCCGTTTTGATTAATGATCATAAGAAAACAACGCTAATGATACGTCTAATGGTGCAGAATAATTGTCGCGCAACCATTTGCAATTTGGGATTGAAAAAATGTAAACTGTGTCGATATTTAAACAGATGACCGTTCGACAAATAACCCAAGCTGTCATGACATCATTAATTGTAGAATTGTTGATCTTGTCCGATTTTGTAGAAGCAAACTGACCGACGAATTTGGATAAAACGAATGTTGCGATTCAAACTAAAGATTCTTATTATTCGTCATGTATTTGCACCGTGATCTTAGAGACTTACATCATGATATGTAAGTTAATTAATGTAATTTTGGAGTGCGTTGCAGCGTGTAACGTTAATTCGGCAAAAAAATCTATGAAATTTGTCATAGTCGTCTGTTACAGTTAAAGCTATTGTTAAAGGTTACTTTATTGGAATAAACATAAGATTATGAATAAAAAAAATTGAACTAAAATTAATCTTAAAATAAAACCATTAAAAAAGGAGAGCCCCCCGTAGCATAGTACTACAGACGCAGGCAGCATTCCCCCTTTGGACAGCGATACCAATACGCTGTCCAAAGAAGCTGCCAGCTCTGCGGTCACCCGTGGCGTCTATTAGCCTCTTCTTGAGGAGGCTAATAGCGCTAGGACCCTACGGACCAAGGGTCTCAGCACCGAAAGGAATAAAGTTCTATTCGGGTGAGACTCCTATATTTATTTGTCTTGTTAAAGTAAACTTGGCGCAACACTCACTAAGGCCTCCATACACGGACTGTAGAGCAGTCGAGACCAACGGTACAGAATTTTGTACTGAAACTGCAGATCACCCCAACAGCGCACGCTTTGATACTTGACGAAGCAAGTCCGTCTTCGGTCCGACTAAAGACCGATTAGTGTAGGTCACGACGTAGTTGCATCATTTTCTGTTACCTACAACTAGGAAGGTCAGACGATACGAAATGTACAATTTTCTTCACTCCTCGCGTCCAACTCAAGAGGTGTCCCAAATGGTTTTGCTTGAGAATTGAGCCCTTAAAATGCTACAGTATTAAACATACAATCAACTTCTGAAACCCTGTTGTTATCATAACCACCTGCGTCCCAAAAAATATGAAAAGCATTGTAGCCCCAAAGACAAATGAAGTCGGAAAAACGTTGCAACCCCAAACGTGTTTCTATCACTTTGCGAATTGTAAATGTCGTGACAACTGTCAGGCTGTGACATGTCTTATCTTTGTAAAAAATGCACCCTCTGGGGTGAGGATCCACCCCCGGGGCGGGTGTAGACTAGAATTGTCGGTGCATGAGGCTATCGACAAACGTACCAGTATTATAAAAAAATATTCTAAGGGCCTGTTCCACCACACTCAGTGAAGACCCTGATAATTTAAGTGTCGGTTATCTGATGTCGTGTCTGTCTGTTTCGTAGTAAGAAATAGAGAGGGAACCGTATAGAGTGGTAAGAGAGGCTCTACATCTACTTTAATAGCAAGTGGTGGTACGCAAGACGTATATATTCAGTAGTAAAGAGATTTTTAAAATTATTTTGTTATGAATTAAAAACCTACCCCGTATTGTTAATTATTTGGGTTCCGTACCAGACCTAACTCTAAAAAGAAACTCTTATAGGACCACCTCGCTGCTGCTCTTACTGCGAAGAAAGACCATTTTTCAGAAGGCGTGTAGATATCAAGTTAAAGTTAATATAAAACACCAAGAGATATGTAAGGGAACTGTAAAAATATAGTTTCTTAGGTCAGGCGATCAAAAGATACAACTTTTTGAAGATGTATTCCGCTGACAGAATTAAGAAATTCGGCATGAAGCCCTCTCAACATAAGTAAAGGAAAAATTCCAAAAAATTAATAGGCACAAACTTATTCCATGCTGGTCTGAGAGCAAAGAAAAAACAGAATGTACCAGTTGCATCTCTCCCCGCGCAGATGGAATCGGCGAAAATCGGAATCATGCTATCGGCAATGCGGCTAGCCCATCACTACTTTGATTCCCATTTCCATCTATACGGCCACAATCATGCTAAATGTGGCCTTAAGATCTGTCTACCCCACAAGGGATATAGACGTGATTTGTGTGTGCGTGTACAAACATATTTTTGCTATAGTTGTTCCAACCATTTATTTTCTCGATGACAGATGTAGTTTGATAGTTATAGTGTTGTGACCTAATAAGTGATCAGTAGATACGATATCGATTCAATTTTATATATACGAGTAGTTTAGAAGTATTCAGCTATGGAGCGAATAAAACAACCGGCTTACTTGAATGCTAATTTATTACTAAGCGTGCAAAATGGCCGAATGACAGTTGCACGCGTTTGTTTTGGTGTTCGAAACAAATACACATCATTTCTCCACCGTTAATTTTAAGACCTGACAAGAAAACAAAATAAACATCTCACAACGTATTGAATAATTACACTATACCTTATTATCTATTTTTTATCGATACAATATCGATATTTCAATCATAACATCACTATTTGCATTGCCATAGAATGTAACTTTATTAAAATGTTTATTGTTTATCGAACTTTAAAAAGATATTACTGCATATATGGACTCAATTTGTCTTAGATGAATATTATATGGGATCAAGGAACACAATTAGGCAGTCGTCATATTTTTTATACCTCGCATTTAAAAGTTATTTTTTGCGTAAAAAGCGCAGTTACATTCTACGGGAGCTGTCATCGAGAAAATAAATGATTGGAAATACTATAGCTTATGTACGGAACGTCGGTACTTCTTTGCAACCACTGTCTCACTCTAACTTATCTGTATTCACGCCTCAAGATTGCGCCAAGAATCAAATGTATTTATGACTATGTAAATTGGTTCAATTCCGCCCGGATCGGTTTTACGCCAAGGTCCGAAGCAGGTGGCGCTTCGCCGTGTTTACGCGAGATGGCGTAACATTGGCGGAATTACGCTTATGAGTTACGCTGCTTGAATACAAGTGTGGGGAAAGTGAAAGGATACGGGGCGCAGCCAATGTTAAGCAGCTGTTTTGTTTTCTTATTATTGGTCACACCTTTTCGAAAAGTCAGTGCTTTGGTAAAATCTTTTTTAAGGTTCCGTACCCGAAGGGACTCTATTTTTAAGACGTCGCTGTCCCGCCGTCTGACTCTCCGTCTGTCACCAAACCCTATCTCATGAACTGTGATAGCTACTAGCTATAGATAATTAAAATTTGCATTCGCATCCGCATTATTTATGTCCGTCTGTCTATGACAGTAACCTACATAAAATGACCTCACACTGCATACATTTTGCTAAAGAGCAGGTTTCTGCTAACTCTGGATTTTATATTAATTTGCCGAATTTATACGTAACCCTCGGTGCGTTAGTCCGATTCGCACTTGACCGGTTTATTGTACTGGTCTATATTGGTGTCCCACTGAAGGGCAAAAGTCTCGCCTTTCCAGAGCTACATACACATATCTACACAAATCACGTCTTTATCCCTTACGGGGTAGACAGAGCCTAAGGTGACAGGTACATACAGGCGACATTTAGCAAGATTGTGGGCGCATAGGTGGAAAATGGAATCAAAATAGTGATGGGTTGCAAGCCTCATCGCCTATAACATATGATTCCTATTATTTTCGCCCATTCCCTCGATGGGCTTTTACCATCTGCGCGGGTAGAGAAGCACAGTTGCTTCTACATATATGCCAGAGTACATTCTATGCTTTTTCTTTGCTCCCAGACCAACATGGAAAACTATCCAGAGCTATCTATTAAATAATATCATTCTACCATACAGACAGAGCCTAGAGTAACATAACCTTAAAATCACATTTAGGTTGTAAGCGTAGGTGGAAATGGGAATCAAAATAGTGATGGGTTGCTAGCCGTATCGCCGCGCGTTGAGTTATCAATATATAAAATCGACACACCCTAAGAAAAAGTGTGTATCTACAAAAACCAAATTTTACAGGAGAGCGTTTTAAAGTTTCTATAAATTTAAAATCGCAATTGCGTGGTAACTATATATACCAGAGGATTGAAATTTGGCATGAAGTACAATATTGTGACAATATGTATTCGTGATTTTTTATATATTATTAAATACGGTAGTTTCTTAATAATTACAGTTATTCACTTATACGTGATAATATTTCCTCAACTCTGACGTGCAAGTAGCTGATACATACCTTGTTCTACGTATATTTAACTTTGACAAAACAGTATCTGCCAGATATACATATATATGTAGTTCCAAATTTTACACTAGATTAATCAGGTGACAGATATTGTACAGCCTTTTTCAAGATAAAGACTGGTAGTGGCTGATACACATTTATCTTTATTGACTGCCTTATTAAGCAATCTGTATATGGCAGATGCACGCTTGTTCATAGTGAATTACTTTTAAAATAAAAGTATGATTGGTATTTACACATACTTTTTATTCCACCCGCTCAATGGGTTCCCGCGTAATATTGAATAAGAGGCAAATATTAAGTTTTGCTCTGGAGTTTTTTTTAGCAATTAATGTAGATAGTTAGTTCTACGTTTGGGAAAAAATATGTTCGGACCACTTTTTTCTTCTTTTTCTTAATGTAAATGATAAAGTCGATACCGTAGACTACGAAAATGCAATAGTCACATAACTAAGTATCAGGCAGATACACACTTTTTCTTAGGGCGTGTCGAAATGATCACATCACTTTTTGTGTATTATTAATAAATATATAATAATAATTATCAAAGATATCTTCGGATAGATTTTCAAATTCCGTCCCGTGTTGTAGCCCTGTCATTTCATTAGTGGTTGCACTCTACGGGAAGTATCAGGCACTTATCTGTTGGATGAGTTGTCACTTACGGCAGAGGAACTAATCAAGGGGATTGTCTTTTGGTTTTCTTTGTTTTTTACATTTCTGTGTGAAAGAGAGGGTAAACGAGGAAGGTGTTCATTGTAGCCTTCACCAACGCGACAATTTTGTTTATATTTATAACTAGCGACCCGCCCCGGCTTCGCACGGTATATTATGCATGTATTATACATATAAACCTTCCTCTTGAATCACTCTATCTATTAAAAAAACCGCAACCAAATCCGTTGTGTGGTTTTGAAGATATAAGCATACATCGGGACACGGGGACAGAAAAAGCGACTTTATTTTATACTGTGTAGTGATTGATGATGATGATGATACAAACTTGACACGAATCTCCGCCGGTTAGCTTCGGAATTTGTGTGCGTAATTTCATTTGAAATCATGAGCTTTTCGACCTTCATATACCCTGTGAGGCAATTCAATAGTGTGGTAAGTTCCCAATTTGGACTGAAATCCCACAGGGGGGTGGGAACTATAGCCCAAGCCCTCTATTTATGACTGGAAGCCTATGTCCAGCAGAAATAAGGATGTATACATACATATATCACGTCTTTATCCCTTACGGGGTAGACAGAGCTTAAGGTAACAAAACCTTAAGGCCACGTTTAGCATGATTAAGGGCGTGTTGGAAAGGGAAATCAAAATAGTGTTGGGTTGCCAGCCGCATCGCCTATAACATGATTCCTGACTTTCGCCCATTCCCTCGATGAGCTCCTACCATCTGCGCGGGAAGAGAAGCAACTGGTAATTACTCTGACTAAATAGCTATGTACCTACTCGTAAATGTTTTTCAACATTTTTGAATCAGTATTGGATTACTGTTAAATTAAACTTGCTGTTAGAATTCTATTTATATTTTATTAAATCCGAATAGTAATAACTTAGCTGTACATAGCTTTTACGAAAGAGAACAAGGCGCCACCCTGTGGCCAGATATGACAACTTAAAGCTGCGTTTCTAAAGCAAACTAAACATAGTAACAAGGTCACGTGACAGCTAGTAACAGGTAGAAAAATTCGAAAACTACCCACCTGCTATGGGTGGTGTAGGGGTATAGCACGCGTCACGGAATGACGAGGATCCGGGTTCGATTCCCGGCCATAGCTTTACTTTTCGGATTTTTCTGTGTTCTAATTTTCAGTGACATTCAGAAATTCAAGCTAAACAACACAGTTCGCAGCAACGCATAAAATATGGTATGTATGTATGTAAACTCAACAACTGTGTTGTGCAAAATAAACAAGACAAATACAATTGACAAACACTGAGATACATGCACAAAGGCGGACTTATCCCTTTAAGGGATCTCTTCCAGTCAACCTTAATATGATCGATGTTCAGAATGAACCGCATCGAAGGCATGTAAGTTTTTAAATGAAAAATCTTTGTATGAATTAACGACGCGGTTGGCCTAGTTGGTAGTGACCCTGCCTGCGAAGCAAGCGTCCCGGGTTCGAATCCCGATAAGGGCTATTTGTGTGATGAGCACGAATATTTGTTCCTGCGTCATGGATGTTTAACTGTCTTAAGTATGTATCATCACTACAATACATAGTATAAAACAAAGTCGCTTTCCACTGTCTGTCCATGTTTATGCTTAGATCTTTAAAACTACGCAACGGATTTTGATGCGGTTTTTTTTATACATAGAGTGATTCAAGAGGAAGGTTTATATGTACGCTCACGAAGTCGCGGGCAGAAGCTTTTTATACAAGTATGTATATCGTTGTCTACCCATAACACAAACCTTATTAGAGCTTAGTTTGGGACTAAGGTCAATCTGCGTGAATTGTTCCGTGATATTTATTTACTTATTTTATTAACCCTTCTGAAATATTTCGGAATCATTTTGAGAGACTTTGTATAGGCCAGAGAACAGAGTGTGAGCGGAATGGCACGCAACTTGGAATTTCTAATTTCCGAGAGCGGAGACTACCCGTCTTTTTCTAACTGTTCAGTCTAGAAAGAGACGGGAAGTCCATCTCTCGCGCGGCGCAGCTCTCGTGTCTCGTGCTAGCCGTGAGACCACGGCTAGTTTTCTCCGTAGCGAGTTACGTGTGTGAGATGGCGCGATAACGCAGACGGACAGACAGATCTCTGGTAAACGGCGACGCTTGTACACCTAGACGATTGTTGGGACGGACAGGGAAAGCTGTGGAGACGACGCTGTAATTTTTTTTGGAGCAAATAAAGAAGAAACGGTTTTTGTAGAAATAATGAATGAATGCGAAATAGTTCATTCGTTCACAGTAAAAGATGGCAATGCCGTGATATCTGAGTACATATTAGTACATTTAGGTCTCAGGTGAGTGTTTCTGAGTTTTCGGAGTGATTGAAATACATTTTTTTTTAAAATAAATAAATATTAGGGAACAATTCACACAAATTGACCTAGTCCCAAAGTAAGCGTTAGTAAGGCTTGTATTATGGATACTAGACATCGATATACATACTCAAATAGATAGAAATATCCATGACTCAGGAACAAATATTTGTGCTCATCACACAAATGCCCTTAATACTAGGATTCGAACCCGGAACACTTGCTTTGCAGGCAGGGTACTTAGTACAGGCTACAACTACGTCGTCAAAGTAAAGTAAGTTTTAATGGAAAAAGCGTTAAGGCGTTTTTGCATTATTTATTTTTATTGACATACGTAAGTACAATAACATAACGCATGCTTACAAAATTACAACAGTAGATTAAGTTACTTACTAATTAAGTTATCCTTATAAATCAATGTTAATTAAGTATAACGATCTATCAATATTATTTTATTTGTATCTACAATTATCTTACCTTTGTTACTGATTATTTTTTGTATTCTTGTTTTTTATAATGTTAAAAATAATTGAAACGCTCGCTGAAAGTAAATTTCTAGCTTCACATTAGTACCTACCTAAGCTACATAATTTAATTTTGTAACTAAAAAAACACACCTCTCCACACCTTTCCGTTTCCTTAAACCGAGCCTAATCGCGCGGGTGGTCGAGCTTGATTGTGATTGACAGTCACACGTCACAGCACACCATTCAACAACAAAACACGACCATCCCACCAACCCACCAATCCATTACCCGCTCACAAGCAACCCTAATCTCAACCAACCATGCATAAGCAGCAATGGATGCCGCGTTCAGTGATATGGTGGCCGTAATTGTGTTGTTTAGTAGAGGGGAACTAACAAGAGACTGGACGAAGCCTTTCAAAGGTAGCTTTGAATGTTAGATGCGTTCTAAGTGTCGGCTGTGATAGCGTAATGTATGGATGGGTGTTGGACGGCGGATGAATAATGATTTTTAGGGTTCCTTACCTCAGGGGCGTGCAGTGGATTTTGACAGAGGGTAGGCATATTGCCAACAAAATCCGTATTGGTACGAAGCGTGTCGGGCACATTTACGTATGCTTACAAGCACTGCTTATATGCCTGTAAGGGATGAATGCGTCAGCCTTACCTTAATAGGAAAAATAACGCTTTAAGGACCACTAGTCTTTCAAAAAGATTTTAAGTACTACATCGTTATCATCATGTCAGCCAAAAGACGTCCACTGCTGACATAGGCCTCCCCCAAGGCTCTTCCCTCAGACCGGTCTTGTGCTATTGCTTCCATGCCGGTCTGGAAGAAAACACATAGAATGTATCAGTTGTTTCTCTTCCCGCGCAGATGGTAAAAGCCCATCGAGGGAATGGGCATAGGAATAATGTTATAGGCGATGCGGCTAGCAACCCTGTTCAACTATACGCCCACAAGCATGCTAAACGTGGCCTTTGGGTCTTGTTACCTTAGGCTCTGTCTACCCCGCAAGGGATAAAGAGGTGATTTATGTGGGTGTGTGGGGTGGTCTTGTGCTTTCCGCGTCCACCGCGATCCCGCAATTTTAATCAGGTCGTTGCTCTATCTTGTTCTTAAGCATAAACACCAATTTAATTACATGTTTTAAATTATAATATTGTGTACCTAATGTACATACCTACATAACATACATACATATATCACGTCTTTATCTCTCACGGGGTAGACAGAGCCTAAGGTGACAAAACCTTAAAGCCACGTTTAGCATGATTAAGGGCGTATAGGTGGAAAGGGAAATCAAAATCGCCTATATAACATGATTCCTAAGACTTTTGCCTATTCCCTCGATGGGATTTTACCATCTACGCGGGAAGAGAAGCAACTGGTAAATTCTATGTTTTTTCTTTACCTACTTAGAGACTACTTCGTTCCACTTGCTACGATCCTGACACTTTCACTTCATCCACATTCATCAATCTCGTCATACGCGCTCGTCGGTTTCGGGTACTCTTGACCTGACCTTTTTTCAAAACGACCCCAATTTGGTCAGGGAACGTCCGTTTAGGCCTTCCCTCCCCACCCATTCAAGCATCCAAGTTTGTGTAATATTCGACTAAAAAGTATTGCCCACTGTTTAGTGTGCAGACATTAGGTACTGACGGATTTACTTTAAGCCTATCCCGACAGGGGCGTCAAACCTTCGGTAGCTATATACTCCTACGCATATATATTTGCAAATCAATCGCGGTACGCGCGAGGTCGGAGGGGTCGTGACCTGTGACCCCATTGGACGACCTTTGCCACGCCCATCGAACGCTGAAACTGAAAAAGACAGCATGAGGATACCGCTGAACCAATGGAGGACTCAATTTAATTGTAAAGTAGGTAATCGTTACGATAACACGAGTATGAGGTAAATACGCTGTTTAAATGTTTACAATGTTGCTATCGTTTTTTTGTGCAAGAGTTTGTGTGGAAGTTTCTGGTTTAATTTAATCTATATATAGATGATGTTATCTTTTAAAGTGGTGTTTACTCGTACGGCGACATCGCAACGCATATTCATAAATGTGATTGTAAATTTTATAATAATTCCGGTGGAATATATAGTGATATGACATTATATATAGTGACATGACATACACATTTACGTAGGTATATAAATCACGTCTTTATCTCTTACGGTTTATTATATCAATATTGCTAAATAACCTTCAATCTAACACCATTCTCCACAAGACATTTTATCGCCACATAAGTTTGCTCTTAAGTCAATGTTGTTACTTAAATGAGTTCGGCTTATTTATTTCTATACGCCTTCTTTTTAATTATTTTGGTATATTTTGAAGCAACTTCAATACAGCGTCAAATCCCGAAAGCATCCCAAAAAAACACCCTCAGCGAAAGAACTATCAACGTACTTCCGAATTCAAAATTCAAACAGCCAATCCGTTTAACCGCCCGCAATCACAGACCTGGCCACCTCACGTCACTCAAATAAAAAAGTTATTTCGAATAAAAATGTCGTTCCAATTTTTAAATAAATCAGTGCGTCCGTTAAACCGCTAATTGCGTCTAAAGATGCAACGCCCGTGACCGGCCGTTGGTGACCCACGGTTGACCGGGGTAAACTGTTGACATTCAGTTAGTTGCAATGATTGGTGACGCCTGTACATGTCTCAAGGTTTCTCAATTGTGTTTTGAACCCCCAATGCAAAAAGATGGGTGTTTAAAGCTTGATGTCGATGTCTCTCTGTGTGTCTGTGGCATCGTAGCTGTCGAACCGATATACCGATTTCGATGCGGTTTTTTTTACACGAAAGCCAGTTTCATTGCGGTGGTTCTTAGATATGTTTGGTAAAAATCAGTCCAGCAGTTTGAAGAGTATCAGCTCTTTTCCAAAATGATGTGCCTAATGCATTTTTGGCATATTATTTTCGATTAAAGCGTGGGTTTTAATTTTTTTAATGTTTTACTTTTGTAAAAAAAAAGTGTTTAAATCCATACATACACACGTTATCTATACCTACCTATAAAAGTGTAATGTGATATACTAACTGACAGACAACGTACAGCCTAAACCACTATAACCTACAAACTTGAAATTTGGCAGACATTATCATCCCGGATAGCACGTGGGCGCGGAAGAGTCGCATCGCGCGCATATGGACTATCCGTCTCTTTCTAAAATGAACAGAAAGAAAAAGACGAGCAATCCTGGAGAGGAATTGAGTGAGAATTCTATTTATGAACTATAGTAGTGTACGCCTTCGACACAAACTATGTAATGTGAAATCAAAAACAGCTTTACTAAGGAAAAGTGTACTTGGAATGGCTCCTAGAATATATAATAAATTATCTAAGGCTATGCATGAAATTGATAACATGTACGAATTTAAGAAACATTTAAACATTTTTTTGATAGAAAAGGCATACTACTCTGTTAATGAATTTTTGGGTGATAATTGGGTGGGTTATGAAAGAAATTAACATGCATGCGGCGTGTACCTACACGCATAATAATGTATGTAAACAGACATATTTGTATGCCCTGGGGCACCGCATAGTGATACTCAAAATGTATTCGAGATCTAAATTAATTACCTATGTTGGACAAATGAATAAATGATTACTGATTATTGATTATTGAAGCGTCGTGAGGAAGGTGTTGTCTGCCTCTTAAAGGTTGTCGCGCACGTAACCGCGTGGCACCGGATCGGCATCGCCTCACTTCATCGGTTCGCCGTCAAACCAGGCGTCAACCATACGCAAGCACGTAACGGAAACGGCTCAGCACCTTCGCGGCTGAAGGTGACATCACGCTTACGGCTAGGCGACAGTGCGCTTAAAGCGCTGCGGCGGCCCGACGTAAGCTCGACGACTGCGAGTTGCCTGCGCCGCCGCTGGCGGATTACTACCTTGTGCCGAGACGAGGCGATGCTGTTCCGATGCTGATATGTGTGCGTTACAGTATGGAATTTGTTACAAAGAATACTGGACGGCTCGAGTCGGCGCCGAGCGGTTATACACATAACCGCTTAACAACGCGCGACAACCTTAAGTCATTATCACAAACTATTAGCGCTTCCGTTTTAACCCTAGGGGCACGGCAGTGGTCACGGGTTCAAGCGCCGTGGGAAAGAATCACAGTCACGGAATTCCTTTGTATGGCAACCCTACGCAGGTGTTTCCTATCATGTTGTCATTAAATTAATATGCTGTCATTAAATGATTTGATTTTTTGGGGTGCTCGTGTACTCGACGGTTTCAACTCCTTTCAGGGTTGCGTTTGGCCTGGTGCACTCCGGGCAACGTTTAAGTAATTTATGTAGTTAGGCTTTGTCAAATCTTGCCTACATACACAATTTTTTTCCGCTGAGTATATTATCCACCCAAAACCTAGAAAATTAAAGAACATCCACATATGCCAGTAATTTAACCGATTATCTTTATCCTTGCTGGAACACTACAGTGTAAGCACTTCTGCTTGGCGGCAGGATTAACGGGAAAGATGGAGATAGATCCGGAGTTGCAGAGATTCTACCATCCGCAAACACATACTAAAATTGGTACCTACAGTGGCGCGGGGGACAAAGGGGACCGAGAAAGGTGCGGGCGGGTAGTGTACCCTTGCATACTGACATATTTAATCTACTCTGATGCTTTATTTATTCATTCATTATTCATTATTCATTGTCAAGTCATGTACATATATATGAAGATGTTAACACTGTTCTAAGTCAGTCCATGACGCCCTGCAAGGGCACACAATAGTAGTTAATATCTAAATCTAGGGTTGTAATATAATGTCAAAACATGCCTTCAAATTAATTAAGTACATTAAAGCTATTCACTGACATTATCAAATTCATTAATGTTATTCTATTCTAGTTAATTATTTGTTAATAGAATGAGATAATTTCAGTATAATACAATAGTATGTCAATTAAATCTAAGAATCAATACAATGGTTTATAATGTCATATAAATTTAAGGAATATCAATAAGCAGCTTAAAATGTCAATGTTTCTATAATTTTCGTTTGAATTACTTCACAGTCTCATCATTTAGGAACTCGTTAACAGAATAATAGCATTTTTTGATTAGGAATGTCTTTAAGTTATTTTTAAATATATTGGATCGGGATATATAGTTTCGGACTCTGACATTGTAATTCTAATATTTGACATACCTACTCCGGATATACCTATCCATACTTTTAATTCTATTCTTTAATTATATTGTACTAAGATTAATGACATTGTATAATCGACACTCATTTTTGAAATAGTTTATTTTATAGTATAGTTTAAGTCTAGTTCCACATAATGTATAGACAATTCGTTTCTTTTATGTAACTTCGGCCTATCTCTTCCTCTTCAAAATGCTGCGCCCAACAGGGTTTCATATGTTATATTGTGCATATTGCCATCTCTCTACTGTACCTGTGACATGTGAATTGCATTAAATAAATAAATAAATAAATAAATAAATAAATTAATAGTGCGCCTTAAAATGAGTCCTCGCTCTCGCGGCACAGGGGCGCGAGGTAAGACGGGTAGGATGATTCGGTCTCTATTTATCATTACAAAAACGACAGAGATGTCATCTTAGACAACTGGAACTTAAAAGAGAGTGCAGCGTACTTATCATTGGGTCCGTCAGCTAATCAGCGGCCCACGAGGTTCCCACGCGTGGGCGTTTGCTCGCGCAGGTGCCGCACGCGACCGTGTATGGGAATTCTGTTGGTCTGTTACTTGTGTGTGTTTAAACACTACACTTAATAGGTTGCTGGTTTTGTTTTTGAGCGTGGTAAAGGATATCTTTTTAACAAGGATTTTATGATTAACACAACTACTATACATAAAAAGCTTGTCTTCAAGAAACCTATCCTAATGAAAATGAAAATTTTATTTTGCAAATTGGCCGCTAAGGGCTCTTTTACATGTCTTTTTGAAACTACCATGTTAACAACTACATATTATAAAGGCAAAAGTTTGGGCGTGTGTGTGTGTGTGTGTGTGTGTGTGTGTGTGTGTGTGTGTGTGTGTGTGTGTGTGTGTGTGTGTGTGTGTGTGTGTGTGTATGTTTGTTACTTCTTCACGCGAAAACGGATTTAGATAAAATTTGGAACGGAGATAGCTGGTACCCTAGAATAAAACATAGGCTACTATATCCCGGGAAATTGCGTAGTTCCTGCGGGATAGCGATAAACGAGTTCTTTGCAGACGAAGTAGCGGGCTACAGCTAGTATAATAACAGTTATTCCATCATAATACTATTTGCGGGTGGTAGGACCTTATGTAAGGGATATAGACGTGATTTGTGTATGTATGTATATGACCCATCAAATGAATTAAGAATTTTTATTTCTTGATTTTTTATGTTTACTTTTACGGTTTTACAGTTAGAAATTAAAAATTATTGATTACTAGCGACCCGCCCCGGCTTCGCACGGTATATTATGCATGTATTATACATAAAAACCTTCCTCTTGAATCACTCTATCTATTAAAAAAAACCGCATCAAAATCCGTTGCGTAGTTTTGAAGATATAAGCATACATAGGGACATAGGGAAAGAGAAAGCGACTTTGTTTTATACTATGTAGTGATTTCGTAGGCTTACCCACCTGCTATGGCTATGGGTGGTGTAGGGGTATAGCAGCGTCACGGAACGACGAGGATCCGGGTTCGATTCCCAGCCATGGCTTTACTTTTCGGATTTTTCTGTGTTCTAATTTTCAGTGTCGTTTAGTAATTTACAAGATGACCCATTCATTCGTTTGTTTTTTAGGGTTCCGTATCCAAAGGGTAAAACGGGACCCTATTATAAGACTCCACTGTCCGTCTGTCTGTCACCAGGCTGTATCTCATGAACTGTGATAGCTAGATAATTGAAATTATCACAGATGGTGTATCTGTTGCCACTATAACAACAAATATACCTACTAAAAATATTCTTTGTCTGTCTATGTAACAGTGGCGTGGCGTCAAGTATATCAGAAGGCAATCCGAAGGGCATTTAACTAGCCTTTTCCTCTAATTCTGCACAATAAAGTGCCCAACTGCCTTAAAATAGGCAAGCCGGTGGGAATAGAGTTCTATAGACGCCACGCCACTGCTATGTAAGTAACCAATATAAAATGACCTCACACTGCCCACATTTTGCTTAGGAGCAGGGCTCTGCTAACATTGGATTACTATTCACACGCCCAATTTGTATGGAACCCTCGGTACGTGAGTCCGACTCGGACGTTGCCAGTTTTTTTCTTTACCTAAAAGATTTGTGGTCAATAAAACAAACGTATCGAAATCCAGAGACATTTTTATTCCTCAACATAATTTCATATCATACAGTCTCATACACACCGATCTATATTACACCCTCACTGTACAAATTATTGCGAATAAATACCTAAATTGCTTTTCTTTACATGTACTATAGATTTGGCAGGAGGCAATGTCATACACGGTCCATTTTCTTTCGTTGTACGCTCGACTCTTTTTCCAGTTTTTCTACTCAGTATCTCGCACACTATCGATTCTGATAGAAATAAAATAGTATATTGCATTGGGGTAAATTCGAAATTGGGGGAATTTCGCAACTCGTGGTTATCCACTAAACGGGGAACAATTACATAATCTAGCTACGCTCACCTAGAAGCTCCAATGTCTTTGGCTTCTAGATAAGCGTTGCCAGATTTTGGAATTGTTCCCCGTTTGGTGGATATCCACGATTTTCCAGAATCCCCCAATTTCGAATTTACCCCAATGTACCTTAAAAAAATCCATACGCGTGGTCTGAATTTTCGTTCCAATTCCGTCACCTAACGGTCCTACAAACTTGTAACGAAGTAGCAGAATGGAACGGATGGCGTTAGGATCGATGGTGATCGTGATTCAGAGAAGAAAAAAATATATAAAAAACAATTAAAATCCTAAAAAAAGTTGAGTGTACAACAAAATAATTAATGATCCAGACATTAAATTTTACCAGTGAATGAGTTGACCCCACTATACCTTTTGTTGCACCTTTTATTGCTGGGTCAGCCTGAATATCAGCTCTTCAACTAATGCCTGGGGCCTTACTATGACGTCTTAATGCGATTCAATTCCGACTCAGTTCAGGTTTTAGCTGTCATTTTTAGTATGAATCTGACAGCGAGCGAACCTAAATTGAATCGGAATTGAATCGCATTAGACGTCATGGTAAGGCCTCTGTCTCTTTCACTGATTGGATACATTCCAAATTCTCACAGCATTATTGGTTACAGCGACAAAGTACGAATACAGTGCATTGGGGTAAATTCGAAATTGGGGGAATTTCGAAACTTGTGGATATCCCTTAAACGGGGAACAATTACATAATCTAGCAACGCTTACCTAGAAGCTCCAATGTCTTTGCTTTCTAGATAAGCGTTGCCAGATTATGGAATTGTTACCCGTTTAGTGGATATCCACGATTTTCCAAATCCCCCCCAATTTCGAATTTACCCCAATGCACCGCACCTATAAGGTTTCCAAGATTTTTTCCGGAATATTGAAGCTGGTAGTCAGGTTAGTTTGACCGAAGACCCCTTCAAAGATTTTCATTTAAATTTTCGATTCAAAATTTCCACCCTTGAAGCGGTTCACTTTGAACATTGATGTAAAGAAACATTTGGTGAACTCTAAAATCCTGATAAAAACTTGCAGGCTATAAAGTGCAACTGAATCAACCGCCTGTTGAAATATCCCGGAACAATTTCAAGACCCTGTATACAGAGATATTTATGTCAGAACCCTATTTCACCACCGCGACAATTGTCGGTGACAAGTGTCAATTCGAAATGCAACGCGTAGATTCTTGTCGAGTTTGTTATGTAGACAGAATTGTCACATGTCAACAATTGTCGCTTAGGTGAAATGGGACCAGGGAGCCAGCGGTTAAGTTTGTGCTTTAGAAAGGTTATATAGCAGACATTTTTGTTTGATTACAAAAAAACGTGTACAAAGACGAATTCTACTTTTAGTAGATCTTGCATAGCCTTTCTAAAGTACGCACTTTTTGGAATAAAAGTAGAAAATAAAGTAGTTCAAACAATTTCGATAGTGGAACTTTTATATTAAGTCACTGGGCTTTTTGTTTTTGTGTACAAAATGGCAAATCGTGCCTAGGTTATGTCATATTCACATTATAAGAGAAATTGTACACAACAAAAACCAATACGTTCTATAAAAATTTGGTTTACGCGCAATTTGTTTTTGTATCCTCATTAAAAACTTTTAAATGAGCATATTTTATTAAAATGATGATATTACTCTTACTTCCATATTCATAAAACATTCCAAACCAATTTAAGATGCTAGTTACATATTTTGTCTTTTTCTTTTAATAAAGACAGGTCTTAGCAGGTAAATAATGCTTTATGAATACGAGAGCATTTGTTGACATTTAGTACCTTTATATTGAATATATAATGTTATATGTATAATTTATTTCTCACTAAGAAATCTTTAAAAACAAACACACGAACATAAACTGCAGTTTCCTTATTATAAAGTAAATAATCCTTTCTATGAAAGCTACTTTTTTAAATATAAAAAAAACGTAAAAAAACCTCTATTTAATTCAAGGAACGATACAATAAATGCTTTTACGGAATTATTAAGTAGAGTACCAAGATCATATTTACAAACGGTTTTAAGCATTAAACCGAAACCGAACATGTCTTTAAATTATATATTTAGAACAGAGTTTACCAGAACTTTTTAATTTATTGCTAATTCGTCGTATTCAGCGTGTGATTTTAAATTCTTAACATATTCGAAGTCAAGGTATTTAGCTCTCTTACAAACCGTGTAACATGCTTAAGCGGGCCAAATTCCGTGTTCGGAACATGTTAAACATACAGAAAATCGTTTTCAATTTAAATAAATAAACATTTTTATCTTTTCAAGTACCAAGACATCTCGGTAGAGCTACACAAATCCCCTATTATTATTTTTTCTGTTAATAAATACCAGAGAGCACCACGGTGAAATAAAATGTATCCAAAAAACTACTATGTCGTCTACGTATCTACACTATTACTACACATCAACATTGCACGACCGATGTAAATTCTTATTGCGTTTATCATACAAATGGATCTGTTACAAAAACCTCATTGGCTTCAATGAAAACATAAATAATATAGACCCTATCCATTGCCGCGTCGATATGTCTGTAATTCCAAATTACATTCATCGCGCCAATGGATAATAAACTAAAACAATATTCTCGAAGACCTATCACAAACATCGTAGAAAACTGTTATGCCTTTCGCACCTTATCATAACTATACATTTACAATAAAACATTTTATTTACATAATTAAATATAAGTAGCCTAAATATTTTTACAGAGGAACAAAAAAAACTTGAACTAACAGACACTGGTGCCACTTAACGTTTATTTCATGTCGCACGGTTCCGGGCGTATGTTTAGTAAGTTATCAATCATCATGGAAGTCTTTTGAGCATTCTTCTGTGTTTCTACTGGCGTCGGCGCTTCGAAGTCCTGGCTCTCAGTCGTCTTGGGAGCGTAGAACGCTGATATGGGGTCGAAGGTGGGGCACGGGTCGGCTCTCTCGCTTTCTCTGCTCGTTCTTGACCCGAAGTACTCCTCGGTAGGAGCTTCCGTACTGTCATGGAACTCGCTGGAGGACGTCACAGCGTCCTCTTGCGGGACTTCGCGCTGGTATCTCTGGAACGGGTCGAAGCGTTGGCTGGGCAGGTACGGCGGGAAGCCGTACGGCGAGGATCAGGCGGCCGCCAGCTGGCGCCACATCGTGTGTCACATGGTCGCCATATAAGGCCATGAAAACGAGCTCCCTGAGAGCAGCATATCCCTTATCAAGGTCTCTATGGGCGTCTTCCCCACTAGCCTTACGAAGAAGAGCTGTTCTATGACTTGGGAGCTCACGGTTCGAAGTGAAGGTAGCCGGAGCAGGAGCTTCCCAAAACGCGTGGGCTGGTTCGGATACTGACTCCTGCAGTATTCTTCGAGAGCACACTGGGATTTCTCTTGTAAACTCTCTATGTGTGGCACATCAGAGAGCCCACAGGCATCTGCGGAAGAGAAGGAGACGTTAAAAATAGATTACGGTGTTTTAAATTTAAGAGGACCATTCGTTTTATTTTATTTTCCCTTTAGGGTATTTTGAAACGTCGTTTCGCGAACAACAACCGGATTCAATGGTGTAGAAAAGGTTATGGCTTTTACCGGGTAATTTTATTTTAGAGAAATATAGCTTACTGTCTTTTTACAGTTTGGTAGGGATACTTATTCTAAAGTCAGTGGCTGTGTATTGTTTTAATTTTCCTTAGTTAGGACGTTTTAACTTGTCTCACCGAAAGCACGGATCGTAATTTCAATTACGTAATTTTAATTAAGGAAGAAAGAATCTGCTAAGATTGCAAAAAAAATCGAATAAACGTACCTACAACTTGCATCAATTATTTTGTTCCTGAATGAGTTTCCTCAATGTGACTACAAATTCCGATAAGGATACTTAAAGCTACCAAATCTTGAAGACAAATGTAATCCTTCCAACCCTTGGTATAAAAACGAAGATTATTGCCCGTGAACACCCCTAATACGATTAGGAACCCTTGCTACATTTGGTGTACTGCGAGACATTAATATATTTTTATTGTGCAGAGAAATGATGCGGTAAACAAAAGGGTCATTTAGCAGATGTCTGGAGCGAAGGCAGACATAATTAGCGTTATGGATTGTAATTAGATTGTGACGTGCTATTATCCTGTACCAGACCATATCATATTCTGGGTTGTTTTGTGTTAAACGTATTATGAGGATGGGTCTAAAAGTTTCCAAGTCTAGCAAAAGTAATGTACCAAAATTATCAAGCGATGATGGTTTCTATAACTTTGCAGCGGTAATTTGTATAGTCAAAGAAAACATCGAATCATTCAACATTGGTCTAACGATGTGGATAGAAACTACGGAAGTAAAAATGCAGCTTTTAAAAATCAGAGAACCTTTTTAAACGTACTAAAGACATTTCGTCATCCATATTCTTGCTACGTGGTTACAGTTAATATAGTTAACTTCGAATTAAAATGTAAACCAGCCAAATGAAGAGGGTAATTTATTCATTAAGCACTCCGATGACAGTGACCACCATAATTACTAGTTCGAGTCACAGTGACCGTTTCATGGTGATTAAAAATTAACCACTCAAGCAGTCGGTATTTCATGGGGGATTCCACCATAGTTATTAGAAATGAATATTTTCTTTATGGTAATAGAATTAGGTAACGATATTGCCGGGATTGAAGAGCAAATAGTTTAAACATGGTAATTTGAAAGAGCTTGTGGGAAAATGGGTAACTCATGTATATGTTAAATCTGTTACTTAGGTAGATGTTCCTGTATGTTATTATAGTTTATGTGGGAAAGTAGTTTACGGTACGAGACTTGACGTTGAATATGTTTTATTTACCTAGAGGTAAAAGCCCATCGAGGGAATCGGCGGAAATCGTAGGAATCATAATTATGGGCGATGCGGCAGGCAACCCGTCACTAGTTTGATTCCCTTTTCCACCTTTTTCGCTTACAATTATGTTAAACGTGGCCTATATATATATATATATATATAATTATATATATATATATTTTATATGAGTAGGAAGGAAAACGAGCAAGTGGGTCACCTGATGGTAAGTGATCACCACTGCCCATAGACACCCGCAACCCCGGAGGGATTGCAGATGCGTTGCCAACCTAGGGGACTAAGATGAAATGCCTCTTGTGCCCGTAATTTTCCCGGCTGTCTTACTCTCCACACCGGAACACAGCGAGTAAGATGGTGGTAGCGATCCAGACGGACCTTGCACAAGGCCCTACCACCCGCAACCCCCCCCCCCCCCCTATAGGTCTTGTAAGGGATAAAGACGTGATTTATGTATATGTATGTATGTAAATAATTGTTCGATTGATTAATCGCATCTGTACCCTAGTCCAAGCCAGTTCGGAGCCCCGAAGAGCCAGGCGCTCGTGGTACTTGGTCAGTTCTGTCAGTTACGCCACTGGTACTGCATTTTCTCAAATTAAGTTAAGACAGATGTGCAACGCACCTAATGAATCTAACCTAGTTTTCCCCCGTGAATCTATTAATTCTAATTCGTGTATCCACGCCTTACGTCTCCGGATGACGCAAGCAGCAATTGCGATCACTTGTACTAATTGTTCAGGCGATGCTCTTAAATGGTCACAGCTGCCACCAATTGATGGGCACCCGGCGATGCTCAAGATGTATGGAAATGTTGGGCAAGACAAAGTTAAAATGTAACCGGAGTAAAAGGAAGACACCAACCACCGGACGCTGAAGAAGATAAGTTAAAAAAAGTAAGTGAACTAACATAAGCGGAAGAGTAATCTAGTACAGAGAAAGTGAAACAAGGAATTGTAACTAATAACATTTTATCGTATTAATTGTGACAATTTTTACAACGAAAACTTCAATATCAATAGGTACTAATTGAACTTCAATTCTGTTAACGTTGACAGACGTCATGGCTCTAAGAGAAACGAGTCATACTTACTTCAGCGTAGCGTATTTGCAAATGTTAAAAAAATACCTAGTACTTAGATGACTTTACTATTTTTTCTCAGCGTGGGCAATGGGTCGAAGTAATCAACAAGCAACACCAACTTCTGTAAACGTTTGTTAATTGTTGCTGCTAAAATTTACTTCCTGCGACGCACTTCACGAACCATTGCTTCATCACCGTCCCCAAATCAACAAGTAATTCTGTGATGATCACAGAATTGGCGCCAAGCTTCTGCCTTCATTATTGCTGATGGGACACTGATTTACCGGGTCACATCATTTGACCCCGCCATCAATACTATTTAAGCCACTAACTGTTTGGGCTGAAGAAACTGATTCATTCCTGGTTTCGGAGACATTAAAGTGCATCATCAGGGATATCTATTGAGATTGATAAAGTCTGAGATGATTCAAAAGTTGTTTGCCACCCACGGGTTTGACGAATGGAAGGATAATAAGCAGTACCTAGTTTGTTAAATAGAAGTTACATGGCCGTTGTAGTATTATTTGGTGTAATTGTTGGTAACGATTGGAACGATAAAAATAAACGCACCTATCTAGTAATCATGAAAAACAAAAACGCAGAAAAAAGCAGACGGAAGAATTTGCAGTATATTTAGTTTTGTACGATGAAAATGCTGCAATGCAAAACAAGGAGACGTTGCTTTGTTTCACATAAGGTTCTTCTCACGAAAAAGGACTAAGCCGAGTTTCGATAAAGATTAGGATTGTTCTTAATTTCTAAAGTTTCTACTTTCTTGTTCTGTTGTATGAACAGTACCTAGTATGTTTAGTATTCCTAAACGAAATTATATAGCAAGTAATTCCAAAGCTTCATTAAATTCTTCGACAAACCACTTGCCCCGCGTCTTCCATTCACTCGCTCCATTCATTCAGCGTATCAATTCCCGTTCGTTCACCAGGGTCGTTCTAATCAGAGTTATTACATTGTTGCAGAGGCCCAGGGTTAATTGGTATCGGACTAGCCTTTGGTCTGTAAGACCAGTGCGTACAGCTTTTGATTCAAGGAGGTGAGGGTTACTTGGTTACTTGCCCTTGTTGAATCGCGGGCCGTTTGGGCAATTACTGTGGATGTAGATGGATATCTGTTTAGGGTGTTAAAAAACTTTTGCGATGACAAACGAGACAGATCATCCAAAGGTAAGCAATCATGGTCACTCATTATCGTCTATTTTAAAACTATTACACAAATCTACAGCATGGATTTGGAGTACTGGCGAATCTTAAAACAGCGTTAAGTTTCGGTCCGAAAGAATTATTTAAGGTACCTACCTATTATTAAAAAATACATACATTCATAAATCACGTCTTCGAAATTTTGCGTGGTGGTACCTTTTAATGCCCTTATTTTAGATACTTTTAATCCCAAAAAATTTAAGAGCTCCCGCGGGATAGTCAATAAATAATATGTGTATTGCTTTGTATTTGTATTCCTTTTTTAATATAATTGTATTTAGATAGAGCACTATACAAGACTTTATTTTATAATATTCGTATTGGACCAAATTTATGCGGTTGAATCAATTATCGAAGTTTTATGTAGCTAATTTTTAGGGCGTGGTTTCACACTATAATAAATCGTTGATAAATCAATTACTATCGTTTCAGCCCATGGCTTCGGTTAGGTAAACACCTACGGTATCTGCGTGAAATTTTCATACTTATTTTGAGTAGGTAAGTTTCCAGTGACTTTCGTCATGTAAACTTCTAATAGGTGAGTTTTAAGCGTCATTCAATTGATTTTGAGCCCGTTACTTTACGGGCTATTTAACTATTATTTAACTATTATTTAGGTATTTACAGTCCATTAAAGTAAAGGGTGATAATCGGGCGAGTTAAACCGAAACCCGCATTCGTTTATTCGTCATCGTTCACGCTCTATCATTTATAGAAATATATAATTATCGCTTATTAAACTATATGCGGGTTAGTTTTATGGATTTTGTTTATATACAAACATACACACATACGTAAATCACGTCTTTATTCACGCCATAAGTCTCGTCGTTAAGGTAACAAGACCTAAAGGCCACGTTTAGCATGATTGTGGTGTAGTGCTAGCCGCATCGCCTATAACATGATTCCTAAGATTTTCGGTCATTCCCTCGATGGCTTACTATCCGCGCGGGAAGAGAAGCAACTGGTATATTCTGTTTTCTCTTTACTGCCAGACCAGCATGGAAGATGGGGTTAATATGTTCCCCTATTGCCCTGTTTTCTTTGAATAGCTTTGCGTGTTCTAAAGTTCACGAAACCCAATGTTAGGGCATAGACTGACTATCAAAATAAGGTACGGTTACAGCTCGCCGGTGAGTACCCAGCTTTAGAATATATCAGCATGTCTGAGGCGTTCTATCAATAGGAATTCAAAGGTAAGTCGATCAACCGAACAAAATCCCGAAGGCGATGTCTCAAACATAACAGAGGCGGCACAGATTATACAACTAAAGATAGTAGACCTTGCTATGTAAACTTTAAGTTCTAATATTGGTCGTATTGTTGGTATGACAGATGTTTACTTTGCAAACATTGGGATGATCTTGTATGTAAGTATTAGTGTAACAAAGACGTCGCTGCCAAGTTATGCGTGCGGTTCGTGGTGGCGCTAGTAGTGAGCGTTAGAATGGGGTTTGTTTGTGATGGAGTTAGTTTGGGGTTTTGGGGGCGGTAAAGTTAAGTTTGTGTTTGTATAATGGAGATCGAATCTTATAAGTGACAGTGTTATTTTTTTTGAAAAGTCGGTTTGTGATTTTTTCTGTGAATAAAGCGGTATGTTAAATATTTTAAATTTTAGACAACCAATTTATTGTTCAATTAAGGATCACGATATGAAGCGGAAAATAATATTTTAAACTAAAAAAAATATATTTTCTCAATTTTTCTTTACTTTTTTTGAATAAACAACTCGTCATATTTTTTTTTCTTTTGCTCAAACCCACGGGCATAAAAGCCAGTTATGACTTACCTATACTTGTAGTTGTTGTAACCTCTTCCCATTGCAAAAAAAATCGGAAACCAAAAACCACTTTCCGGATAAATACTCTCTACCCTACGGATAGTACTCTAACTTCACGAAACAAATAACTTTCCTGTGTCAGGTATGCTCTATGTAACCCGTTCGGATTTACCCCATAAAATGGCCGCGAACCTAACCTATAATTTACATCATTACAATACACACAATACAGTCTTTACACCGAAATTATCGCCAAGGAGATCGGAAATAGCGAAACAAATTTAGCACCCACAATAGGACCCGGGTGTTTGTCACCGCGATTCGATCTTGAGAATAGCACCCTTCGTATCAGATGGAAGCCGCTGTTTGCGTTCGACTCTGTGATCCAAGTTTTCATTTTAAGAGCATTGGGACGAAAGAGATATGGCACCGGCGAGGTTTTTAATGTAGCTTCAGCCTCTGTGTAAATGTTTGACACAAAACGCGTCTCGAACGCTTTCGTTAGACTTCTACAGACAATGTAAAAAACGGATGAAAGAGGAATATGTTGCCATTGCCAAATTCAAGCGTGCTACGTCAAAAATTTGCAAGCTGCGTAGAAAGTGGCGCCCTCATTTTATTTCTTCCTATTTAATGATAGCCGTCAAACTTTTATTCTCGTCTGTTTATAACAAAGTTGGAAATATTTCGAAAAAATCACTAAAGAACCACTGAATCAAAAGAAATGAAGTACATTCGCACCGTAAACTGTAAATGAGTACTTGGACCTTTATACTAGCGATTTGTCCAGCGATTTGATTTGCTAATCCAAGAAAAATCGCCGAACCAATCGCTAGTGTGTAAGAGCCCTTACTTCGTTAGTTAAAAAAATAAAAACAAAAAATACTGGCGATTAATTCCAAAAGCGCTAGCAGCGACATCTGTGATTGTGGACCCGTAATTACAGGATTCATAAGTTAGTCCTACCGAATAATAACCGGTGTGGTAATGACACCTTTTCGCTAAGTAATGAGTGGTTAAAGGGTATAATTTTCATCTCAACGCTGTCATTTCGGCACGCGTCTCAATAATTTAGGGTATTTTTGTTTTGGTTATACGTTACAGTACTGTTGTGTGACTTATTTTGTTGAATTCGGTTTTGTTGCGAATTTTTTTGACGGGTCGCCAAAGTCCGAAAGGTCTAAAGTGGGAAGTCGCACGTACCCATTAAAACGCATAGGGTTTGAAATGTATACTAGGTCAAAATATATAATGGTTTAATAATAATGCAATTTTCTAAGAAACTTAACAGAATTGTTATGAACATGTAAAATACGCGATCGAAAAGGCTCGTTTAGTTATTACTTTCACCGAAAATTTCATTAGACATTTGAACCATTATGCATTTTAAACTTTATGTATTTCGGTCGAAAACAAGAAACTGTAACACGACTTTCCAATATCCGGAGATTGGTTGTCGATAAAATGCTGTAGAATAATTCTAAGTTTAATCAATACTATACTAAAAATAATCACAAGGGAATAAAGTAATGAATTGAATAAATAGTTGTATTAAATAATAATACCTTTTCGCCGAATAGCGGTAAAAGGGTACAATTTTCATCTCAACTCTGACATTTTGGCACGCGTCAAATAATCGGCCACGGCGTTTTTGTTTTGGTTATATGTTACAGTAGTCCCCTCCGAACATGTGGTACCTACTCTGATTAAATTATAACTTTAGTGGTCAAAATTATGGCATATTTAGTCTAGGTTAAAAATTAAATCACTGCTTGACTTTAGTTTTTTAAATTAGGTCATGGAAAAATGGCTGTAATTTATTATGTAAGATCACTGTTTCTCGACGTTTAGATAGGTACTACACTGTACAATATCTACAAAGCAATAAAAAGGATTAAAATATACACGAACTGGGTTTAAGAAACCTGCTGATTTTTAATTAAGTACATGTATACAATACTATTCGAATAATTTTCCTCGAGTAATTAATCATTAATTAATCAAATTATTGCATGCTATTCCAGAACAAAATTCCTTTAACTTTTAAAAAAAAGTTCGTTGGCAGCCTAAATATCAACTTTTTAATCATGGTTTCGAATCATTGATTAGTGGTCAAAGGGTGTCGGCTCAAGTGACGTGTGCTGATATGATTATCTGAGCCTAGGGGATGAATTTAAAAAAAAAGTGCACACGAGAGGCCGAGAAAGGGATGCGTTTGAAGATAGAACCAAAAAACAGCTTTAACCAGTTAGCAAAAAAAAGTTTTAATCAGTTTGCAGTTTGCAGTAATTGAAACTAATTATTTAGACTTCATTATTTGAATTAATGTGATTATTGAAAAAAAAATATCAGACGGTTATTTTATGTGTCTTAATTATCTTTTAATCACACATACTATTCTCACATAGAGTAGGTAGGTACTTCCATTAATTCACCTTTACAAATCAAATACGTAATTATTACTAGTCACTAAATATACCCAGCTTTTATAAACATTAAATACAAAAACCATGGGTGGCCGTTTTTTTGCAAGGGGTTGTACTTTTATAATAGTATGCCATTGATTTAGCCAATTTTTTAAAGTAAATCTCACTATCCCCGAACTTATCCCAAGTTCACACTCCGGCTGTCGCATGTCAAGCCAAAAGTCGCTTGTTAGAGTAGTTGGAGATTGCGGGGAGCGACCCCTGCGGCTCCCTTCTAGGGTTCGGGGTTTCGGGGTACGGGGTTTCGTGGGGTCATTGCGGTTTGCCGCTGCGTCGAGATATTTTGATTACATTTTTTTTCATAAAATAATTCATTTTTTAGTTGTGCAACAGTTCTGTTTTAAATCGATTCATACCTACATTGTTGTCTCTTGCACTTATAGTTTTAAAAGCGACGCCAGTGTAAACAATGACAAATGAATGTCAATTCTAATTAATGCGATAAAGATAATAGGTAGGTAAAACACGATCACAATAATTGAAATGAAACGTAAATCATCAAATCATAACCATCTTCACAAACACTCCGTCGAAATTTCAAACTGGCCACTAACACTTCCCAAACAAAAAAACTTCGCAAATGTTACAATTAAAATTCAAATTTCGAACAGAACGAGCTCATTAAAATGCGTTTAAAAGTTGTCGTCGTGATTCCGCAAAGTTCTACCTGTGGTTAATTGAGGATATCTGGCGAATTAACCAAATGAGGGCGCGGACGGTCGGGGGCAAAAATGTTTTATTGATTTCGGAGCGACGTCTGTTGTAAGTTGAGTGTTGCAAGGTTTATAATGTCAAAAATATTATAAATTTAGAACATGTTTGGTGTAGTGTGTACACTAAAAAACCCAACGTTTTTTTATCGACTTGGTTTGCCTTTACAATGTATTAGTTTTAAATCTACACTGCCAGGGCTAAAATATGGAGCAACGACAAATATTAAAAACAAGACTATAGTCCTTGAACTTCTGGAACGACGACATAGTCGAGTTTGCATTGCTGTCTTACTCACTCTTATGGGTTTGATACTTGAATTGGCCGATGGTATATCCGAAACCCGATGTCGTTCTAAGAGCTCACGTACTGTACGTATGCCAACTTAGCATGGATTCTACTGTACGACTGTGCTTTACAATTGGCTTCCTGTAATTGTATGAAATGTATTCTCTGGATGGACCAAACGACCTAATAAACTACCCAACTAATTACCACAATCTGAAAACCTATCGGAACCACATCAGCGCCCAACTGTACATCGGTATAAAAATCGTGATCCGCGCATCGAAGCCGCCATTAGCAAGAACGTGGGTGTAATTAAAATAGCCAGCAAAACTAAAACTAAACGGAACCTTATTTTGAAACGTCTAGAGTCCCAATGCTTTAAATACCAGCGAATTAAAACAATTAACTAGCTGAATGGAGTACAATGGTCCTGAGCGCACGACTTACAAGAGCTATATGGGACTTGGGAGCATTACACGTCGTTTGCTCGCTTAAGGTTGGTAACGATCTATACGGGCGCCTCCAAGTTGGCAGCACTGGTGTGCTCACATTAATTTGGAACAATCCAGGCTGGATACGAAGTAAACTTAATTTAAGAATAAAAAAAAGTTTATATTCTTTCTTGGTGGCCAGTATAGGTAATACCATTAGTTACAAATTATAAGAAAGACTGATTACACTTAACATACAAAGATAGTGGTAAAAATTAAATTCAAGAGACAAAAACTAATGTAATTGTAATCCTTTACGTACTTGGATTCGCATTGGCATTTTATCTAACTATAAAACGTTGGCAAAATGATAGTGAGTAACCGTTCACGGCTGGCTGCCCTGCTATGGTTTCATTGTGCTTGCAGACATGCGCATGTTGAGCACAAGAGCGTGAGTTAGAGCGGAGTTCTTGCTCTGTTGTTCACGGAAGATACTTTTATGGTTAGGGCTATTGGTTTGTTATGTTGGTCAACCTGATTTTGTACGAAAATTAGTTAAAATATTTCAAGGACGGTTTAGATTACGCTCTTATTATAACTAAAATATGTCAATAAGGACCGCATCAAAAACATGTCAATTCTTAAAGCCCCGTTTCTAATTTAGATTTCAACGGCAAACTAAATAATGTCCAGTATATGAATACAAATTGAAACTTAATTAAAAATAAACTACTAAAAAAAAGGCACGGGTATGAGTTACACAGCCCGAAATCAGTGTAATAGACTTAAAGCGATGTGCGGATGACCTTCATTTATGCTCTAAATCAATCCCATATAGAACAGGGCGTGTTAATCGAGCCATCAAATTGGGTTTTCAACGTTTGAGCTTATTCCGCAGAAGTGCTGACTCGCCCCGACACCCCTCGTCGACGCCATTCTCTTTTTTCACGGTGTTGCAATTCTATTACAGGCTTTTTGTTTTTGACGTCTTTTGGGCAATGATATGGGTATCTGTGGATTATGATGTAGTTTTGTATCAACTGTTACCTGTGAGTACGTGATGTTTTTTTTTGGCCATGGATGCAAAGCCTTTCAGCCGCGGGGTAAGTATTTACGTGAATTTATGTTGAATAGATAGATCAATAAATAAAAGCTTGGTAAGTAGCAGGCGTGTAAATATTTTATCCAGTAAAGGATTAGCTACTTATTTATCAAAATAGACGCCATAAAACGTAAAATATTATACCAAAACAAAAAACGCCCAAGGCGCCCGCATGCCCGTCATCACGGTTAGTTACGCTTGACGTTTTATTAATTCAAAAATCGAACGCTGATTTGATGAAATAAAGAAAGCGATGCGTTTTTGACGTTTCAATTTTTTTTATTATTTAATTAAGTAGGCAGCGGTAATGAGGGTTCAAGCCAGCCAGTGTCATGTTTCGACACGCGTCAAAAGCTTTGAGCCTCGGGTCCCTGGGGCTTTTACAAAAAGCTCAGTCCCCGTTTTGATGGCTATTGATAAATATCAGTGTTATATCGTTTTACAACCAGAACAAAAGGCGATTACCGTGTTATTAAATTAATACTGTATGGTTTTGTGGGTTTACGAACTGTGGTTGGTTGCGATGGAAATATTTGGAATTATTATTTTTTGTTTTTGTTTTCATGTTACGTAAGTGAAATAACGTAACGAAACACAACGAAATTAAAATACTTAATGCTTTGATCATTGTTATCGTCTCCAGCCTATATACGTCCCACTGCTGGGCACAGGTCTCCTCTCACAATGAGAGGGCTTGGGCTATACTTCCCACGCGAGCCCAGTGCGGATCTGAAACTTCACACCACTACCACTCAGGGGCGTGCAGTGGATTTTGACAGAGGGTAGGCATATTGCCAACAAAATCCGTATTGGTACGAAGCGTGTCGGGCACATTTACGTATGCTTACAAGCACTGCTTATATGCCTTTAAGGGATGAACGCGTCTGCTACCACTTACCAATAAATCGCTTCGCAGATGTGTGCGGGTTTCCTCACGATGTTCCTTTACCGAAAAGCTCATGGTAAATTTCAAATGTAATATCGCACATAAATTTCGAAAACTTATAGGTGCGAGCCCGGGATTCCAACCCACGACCCTCTGCTTGAGAGGCCACAGGCCAAACCACTAGGCTACCACAGCTTTCTGAATTCAATGTAATGCTTTGATAACTGACTTTACTATTATTATATTAAACCAGTGATTATGTTGAGTAATTTAACTTCATCAAAACCAAAACAATTGCATCTGCCATTGCACCCACTAAAATGAACAAAATACATTATGTCACTGTACTTATTATTTCCCAGTAGGTATTACGAACAACCTCAAACAACACAATGAACATACTGGCTGTAGCCACAAAACTAGCAATAACTTTATACGTCGTCTAACTTCCATACCATAGACAACCTAGACGAAGACAAAACACTGGCCGGTAACATCCCCACGCGCCACAGACAATGCAACTTTTTGCCAACGGTGTGTCGTGCTCGTGGCTTTTTGAACTGGAATTTTTTCACTCCATTCGTCGTGTAGGCGGGCTTTATTTCACCCCGTCAACGTGTAGGGATGGCTAGCGAACTTTTTTTAGGTATTTTTTGATGAGCACGTCACGTTAACACCGATATACCAATGAAAGAGGGAGTTGATATTTTGCATGAAAATCATACAGGTTCACTTGGATGATTTAGTTAATACTAGCTTCTGCCCGCGACTCCGTCTGTGCACATAAACTTCCTGCCGAATCGCTCTATCTATTAAAAAAACCGCATCAAAATCCGTTGCGTAGTTTTAAAGATCTAAGCAGACATAGGGACGGACAGACAGCGGAAAACGACTTTGTTTTATACTATGTAGTGATTTGTACTTTATTGAACATTGTCACAGTATGAAAATAAGGGGCAGGAATCTCATAGAGACCAAATCGCAGATACGTTGGTAAATCAGAGGACTAAGAGGGAACGCTTTTGTTTCAGATGTTTTTTGGTCATCTTACTCTCTATGTTAGAATTAGAACACAACTAACATTCAACAGATTCACAGTAACCCAGCTAACTGCTATAACTTCGCAGACGACGCGTTAAACACCTGTCATTGTAGCTGTCAACCGCCAACTTTTTTTTAAACGCGGTGACAACCCTCGCGGAAGCATTAGTTTCAAACTCGGACATCGCCCGTCCCGTTCCGTGTACAGTCGGCGTAAATAAAGGTCTCATGTGCGCTAGTACGTACAGTCTGCATTCATAGCTGTATAACCTTTATACAGCTTGTTTTGTGTTTATTAAAGCTGTCCATCGCATGGAAAATGCGACTTTGAATGTCTAAAAAGTCTCTATTTTGTTTAGAGACACTAAACAAGTTCCCATGGGAGAGTTTTTTGATATGATTGATTTGATTCTAATTATTATTTGTGTACTATAATTTTCATCACATGTCTTTAGTTTTAATGCATTTGCTGTTGGCTGCTAAACCCGAGACGTAAAATTATAACAGCGGCACTGGGCAAAAGTCACGAAAACGCAATAAGCGTCAGAGGCATTGAATGCGTTAATCTTATTGAGATTTGACGCTCTTAGCGTATAACTGAAATGCAACAAACTTAGGACCGGTTTCACCTCTCTCTGTTAAGTTCCAGTTATCTTAAGTATCAGTTATCTATGATGAAGTCTCTGCCTGTTTCATAGTAATTAATAGAGACAGAATCATAGATAACTGACGATTAAGATAACTGGCACTTAACAGAGAGTAATGAAACAGTCCCTTAGAGACATTTAATAATTTTCCATAAGAAAGCACGCCTTTTCGATATGATTGAAATGATTCCAGTTATTTTACATTTATAATTTTCTAAGACTTTAAATCCCAAAGTCATATCAGACTTTTCAGGACTATTTAGTTTTAATTTGAGTTTTGAAGCCCTTAGCGGGAAATTAAAATATAGCTGTTTAAAGCTCGTAAAAATGGCTTATAGAGATATATGCAGCTTGATGCTGTGATTTCATATGATTGTGTACGCGTTACACAACTCCCCCCGAAAAAAACGGCACCGTTCCATATTTGATTATCTCTCAGAATCTACGATAACGTCAAAAAGTCACGCAGACAATGGTGCTTGAGCAGCGATATCCGTCCAGAGTGACTGTGGAGTGGCGAGAGCGGTGTCAAGAGCGCTGATCTCCCTGCGACGCCACCGCCCTCTGTGGCCTCTAGTACGTGATTAAACAGCGAAATGTCAAAGTGCAAAGATCGGCCCTTTTAACCGATATTGGCGATTCCGTTAATTTTATCTTTTTTTAAAAGCTGGGGCATAATGTGTCTTTATGATTTGGAGATCGAGAAATACAATTTTGTAAAAGTTTTAATATTACAAGATACAAAATAACTGTGGCACAAACAATAAAAAAAGTACAAAAGAAACCACACCACAGACCAGTGAGATGCCACAGACGAACTACATTGTGCTTATTTAAAAAAAACTGCATTGAATAAAAAAAAGTTTTGTGGCGAAGGGGGTGTACCTACCTATGTAGCTGTAGCATTTGCCATAAGTTAGAGCTCTCATAGGAGCCGCTTACTAACACATGTAGTAGATACCTACTTAGTACATCTTTTTTACTCGCATCTACTTAATTATGGTATACTGAAAAATGAATAAAACTAACTTCCACACGAATCCATTACCGCCCCTAAAAAGAAAGATTTTGATACCAACGATAAAAAAGCAAATTTTGTAAACATATTTCTCATACCACTGTTACACGACCTTTATGCGGCCTTTATACAACTACATTGCTGTGTAAGGGCCGCGTCAGTAGCTGACGTCAATCAATGCGGCGTCGCTTACTCATTCATCACAAAAATGCCGGCGGCATGGCGTTATTAAAAAGCACATGTACAGTGAATGCATTGTTTCAGGAATTGTGAATTTTAGATAGTTTCGGAAAGCTTTGTGCTTGATCAGTATTATACTACGGGAATTATACTGTACTGATACGTATCATATGTCGTTGAATATAGAACAAAATGGACCGTTACGTCACAGGGTTTTTGATGTCCGGTCAACAGGATATAATGTGCGTTGAGAATTAGTCGATTTCAGTACTAACTCAACTCATCAATTCGGATCAAAACAGACTATAGCCCGTGAGACTAAGAATGCCATTCAAGTTTGTCTTGCTGTCTCCCTCACTCGGCCGATTCAAGTAGCAAACCCATGAGCGAGTCGGACAGCAAGACAAAATCGAAAAGCATTCTAAGAGCTCACGGACTGTATCTACGTCAAAACCTATCCAGAAATCTGTTGACATTTTGTTTTCAACGTTACAACGCCACACATCGAAGGTTGCAAAACGAACACCAAAAAACGTCCAACCTTTTTTTTGAATCGTAATAAAATCCTCCAAATCTAATCAACTCTTTAAACACTTACACCGAATCCCATTTAAATTCAATCCCGTTGAAAAAGGCCGTATATGTCGACGATATGGTGGTATATACGTCGTTTTAGGGTGTTATACGACCCTCCGTTCGGTGTCAATCTTTCATTTTTCCGAGCGAGCCACGGGCAGCGGTCAACTCTTTGTTATTTAAATGGAACATGCCATCTGCTACACGGGGGAATAATTAACTGATGCGTTTTTAAAATACGCCCTTTAACGTGATATTTCGCTAATAGAATCTGACGAAATTTTTGCGGGTCGTAATAAAAGATTGCGGTATGATTCCTAGCTGCTATAGTGGAGTATTTTGGCTGCAATCGTTCTAGGTGGAACATGTCGATTTTACCCGCTAACTAATGGGGACGTATGCTATATTAAGGGCCTCTCTAAGTGTCAGTTATCTATGATTCCGTCTCTATTTATTATTACGAAACAGAGAGAGAGGTCATAACTTACTGACACTTAAGATAACTGGACTGGAACTGAGAGTGGTGAAACAGGCCCTAAAAGTACTAATTTACTAGTTATTGCTATTTATTCTAAAACTATTAATCGACTTTAAATGCGAATGCAATTATAATTCCTGAAAATACTAACTGCGCGTCCGATTTTAATAATAAAAATACTTTAAGAGTAGTAAATTGAAATGAAATTTATCCTTTTAAAACTGAAACGGTACTAAAGCAATGATTTATAGAAACATAACTGTACATAAGGTATTCTTTGGACACATAAACTTCGCCATTATGTAGACACAAAATGTCTAATCCACATCGACATTACACTCCCATACTTATGCTTCACGTCCATCAACATGTGCAGTTAGACTATTAAGAAACCAATGTGCAATAAATTAATTTCGCCCATACAAATCGTGTGATTTAAAGGCATTTTAAACCTAATCTTGGCTACAGGGTGATTTACTTCGTCGTTAGAACGGCTAATTCTACAGCGTGATTTCCGCATATCTGCGAGGACGCTCTCAGACTTAAGTCTGGGGCCAGCCCAACAACGGGTAATGGTGTACCGTTGCCAATATTCAGTTTATACCATCGCCAATATGTGATAGTCAAACTACACTAATTTTGCAGGTCTTTATCAATAGTATTATCATTGTACCTACATTTATTGGGAACTTTGTGCATTTGTAACAAAAATAATACCAAAATTTAGATTTAGCAAGGTTTTTGTATGTGTAACACGTAAACCAATATTGTCATTTTCATTAGCAACAGTCGATATCTATTAGTAAACTTATATTGAATCAAAACGGCAAGTTCACGATTCATGTTTGGTATAAATATGGGCGGCAATATCTCGCCAATATTGCCAATTTTCGCTGGCAATATGGCGCATCTCTAGCTAACCGAGGCAACTTTACGACGTCATTAATGTTATCACGGCGGCGCGGGCGCAGGTACGTAACTCACCACCACGGCGCGGTCGGTGTGCCGAGCTAATACACTGTTCATTGCATTGCTGACTCTCTCAACGTATGACAGCTTTTAATACTTAGTGGGATAAGTACCAAGCGAGTTACAATAACGGAATATTGGTAAGTGATCACCAACTCACCACCGCCCGTGGACATCAGCAATATCAGAAATTGCGTGATCTTATGCTACTCCAGTACAATAAAATTTTAGAAAATATAGCTCTATTGATACAAGCGATGATTCCTCCAACGTCGAGGTCGAAGAAGACACGATTTGTTTTTGATCAGCAACTTAGTTCCAGCTGCTACGATAATGATCAAGTCAGGATGGATAAAAAACAGTAAAATTTGGAAAGCACGCAATGTATTAGAAAATCGCTGTTTTTGCCGACAATCGCTCATCTTGGTCGAGCCAGGGTATATCGCGCTTTGTGTATTATGCTTGTTAGGGGTTTTAAAAGCATATTTTATAGCGTGAGATTAGTTTGGCGCGTTGCAATTATAATATTAGTTAAGTACGATATTGTAAAATTTGTCCGTGTCCGGCAAAGATTGTCAGGAATTAAAAAAAAAATCATTCAAAATACTTGCACACAGACAAAATTCATAAGACAAGCACAGATCCAATACGTTTATTATAAGGTATAAAATAGGGAAATGTAGCTGTGGTAGTGGCATTTTGGGTTTGGCTAAGTCGTTCAAAGTTAAAAAAAAAACTTTAGCCCATAGACTAAACAAGCACTTCAGTCTCTTAATACTTTTAGAGCATGAGAAGTAAAAAAGACTTGGTTACTTAGATACATACAATGTAACAATACATAGGAAACAAATGACACAGTTTTACTTTTTTTTAACGCGAGTAAAATTAGGATTCATTGGTTTTCCGTCTCATGTGACCTTTATGGAAAAGTGTAAAACTCTGTCCCGCCGCAAAGTTTAAAGGGGCTATAAAAATGGCAGAAAGGTCAGGCAAAGGGCAGGAGCGTGCCGCCGAGTGCCAACATCGTGGTTCCTCTATTATAGAGTAGCTGACGCGCTTGTCGGCAGTGGAATCACGCCTTTACAACGGTTTTTTTTAAAACAAGACTTAAAAAAAATGGTTATGAAAAAGTGTCTTACAATTATTCCGTTGTTAGTTTCATTGAAGACTTCAACATCATAAGTTTTTGTGTTGGAAGTGTATGAACAATTTAAAAATTCAGAGAAACATTTACAAGTAACTAATCCAACACCGTTAAGAAGTAATCAAAATTAATTTAAATACTCATTGTATTTCTAATAATCAATCAAAATGTTAGCTGTTTAAACTGATTACAAGCCTTTAACACAACACAAACGATATCTATTTTTAATATTGATTGCCAAACGCAACCTATCCCAACCCAAAGATAATCTCAACAAATTTCTCCTCCTAATAAAGCCAAGCTCACACTCCCGGAAAGGCGCGAAACCTAAAACCTAAAGGTGCGTGCACAATACGCTTATCTCCACCATCGCACATAAAGTACGCGGCGGGTGGCGCTACTGGGCGCTTGGCAGTGTTTACGACCTTACAAAACCGCTAGCTACCTGAGTAGCAATTATGCGACCAAAATTTAATACTGGCCGTTAATATTTTTTAATCGAGAAAGTGATTTGACGTTTATTGGGAGTGATGAATAAATTTATAGTAATTGGTGATAGTGATGTACCAAATGAATAATTTATACATTCTTCTAATGCTAATCGTGATTAGATAGAATTTATTGAAATATGACGATTAAATTTCTAAATTATTGTCGTGTGGATATAAATTTTATAGAATACTAATATTTGTATTATATTAAGGCACATACGGAGACCACGAGCATGAGTCACATTAATTATGTAAAAAATATTTTATATTAATTTCATACGAACTTTGATACCAGAATAAAGTTAAAACGCCAGAAAAACTTGTCCACAGTTTTTCGGACTATTCGATGATAATTTACAAAAGATCATCATTATTATCAGCCGTAAAATATTCAACATTGGATAAAGTCTTCTCTTAAATAGCACCATCTTTTTCTACCGTCATATACCGTTTTACGGCCACCATACCACATAGCCGAAAGCATTGAAATAGGCACCCATCTTTGGATTTTGTTTCAAGTTGTTGTAAATAAAAATAGTCATGTTTTTTTTAATATACCTAGTGTTAGGTTCAATTCATGTGCAAGCAGGAATAGCATTACCTCAAATAAGCGTTTTGCCGGCTTGTAACACTTTCTATATAATTGGGTTTTGGCGGCAAAGCCGATATAGTTTTGACAGTCGCTAGCTTAGGGAATTCTGGATTGGGAACTGATGATAAGAAGGTTGCTTTAGAAATAAGAAACTAATATTAGGATTAAGAGTACTAAGTAATGGTATTGTATGGTTGTCCTCAAGCAATAATATATACATGTTAACAAGGTGAGTGTATTTTATTATAACTACAACTTAGCATAATTGTGGGCGTATAGGTGTAAAAGGGGAATCAAAACAGTGATAAGTTGCTAGCCGCATCGCCTATAACGTCTACCTAAGATTTTCGCCCTAATACTCCTTTAGGTCTTGTAACCTATAAATACAAAAGTTTGTTAAAGTATAGATTTATTAAAGAAAATAATCAGTATTTTTTCCCAAATTTTTTTGCAGTCAGTCTATTTTTTTTATATCAAAAATATACTTAAGTGCTGAAAAACTCCGCTCGCACTCCACTGATGTTAATGGGGCAAACTTAACAACTGCCACTTTAATTAACATTTTGCTAATAATTTTATGCATGTGTAAATTTTTATCTCCGGGAGTTCAAATTTTATTTCGAGAAATTAATTAAATGATTTGATTAATTTTTGAGTCATGTCCACTTTATTGCGAGCGATGACGCGAATTTGTCCGATCTCTGCTTATAATTTAGAATGAGACATCAATTTCGATTAAACAAAGATGGCCACTGCAAACTAAAAAGGCTTGCACCTCACCGTGTCTATAACAAAGCAACTGGGTCATGCGTACGTGTGATAAGTGTCATAGGTGTCACAGGTGTCATAAAGTGTCGCGAAGTGTCAGAGATAGGTCCAGGCCGCATAATGGCGAGGTCTGATTGTGCGCTATTCAGTTGTTTCCAAGTTCACTTGTTCATGGAACGTGCATACTCGTACAATGAATATAGAAGTTCGATTGTGAGCGACGCTTGGGTAGATCTACCACTTATGTGATTATAATAAATACAAGTTAAGTAAGGGCCTCTAAGGGGTTATATAAATTCCGTCTCTATTTATAACTGCGAAACAGACAGGGACGTCATCATAGATAGCTGATACATAAGATAAGTAGAACTTAACAGAGTGGTGAAAATGGCCCTATTATACTAGTTGAATCTACAATGGTGAGAAAATTCTTTATAACGCTATTTCGAAACATTACAGTGAATAGAATACAATTATGGAGTATTAATGCGATTTTATCCACAGGACTTTAGCGAAAACTCCCAAATTTTTGACAAAGCTTACAAATTGACACCGCCATTGTCATATTTCTTGACAACGCGAGAATTAAGGGCACGCGACAATGCTGTCAAATACTCCGCAGGACATCGCAAAAAAAACCATTGCGGCTCACAAAACCTATTTACAAATACTCCCGCGCCCGCCCACTCAAAAAGGTGTTTATTTAAAATTCACAATACGATTGTCACTTCTTTTCGCGCCATTTGAAGCTATTCCGGGCCATTAGGATGACGCGCGAGTTTGGCAACTGTCAGAATCGTCCGACCGTTTT
The DNA here is from genome assembly GCA_949127965.1 of Pandemis corylana. Classification (NCBI taxonomy): domain Eukaryota; kingdom Metazoa; phylum Arthropoda; class Insecta; order Lepidoptera; family Tortricidae; genus Pandemis; species Pandemis corylana. The sequence continues at coordinate 3,826,300 of OX421866.1, read as the reverse complement.
CATCTCTGCTGCATTGAAATAGCGATACGTCAAAGTTGCGTGGGTGATTTGTTTTTTTTTCGGACATGTGTTCGCGGCGTTCAATTTGTGTCCATTGAGGCTTTGTTCGAAATAGGATTTATTCGTTTTATAATGTTCGTTATTTGAAATATAAAGAGTCTTTAGGGCGTCGCGTCTGTTGCTACGATCGCGGCATTGTATCAAAACGCACGCCTGGGCATGGTCCGGAGTTTATAGTACGAATCATTTTGGGACAAATATTCTTCTACGTACTTACGTATTTTACTTAATCAATTAATAAATACTAAAGCCTGAAGACTTCTTAAAGACTGGAAGCGATTTTATTAATTACTCCATGCGCGCATGACAGAGAAAACAAAAGACAGTTCTTACCAAAATAAAGTTCAAAACGCGCCGTCTTGCTCACACTAATAATATTAGAGTAAAACGGACGTTGTGATCTATGATATAAATTATAAATTGGGCTTTTACCTTCAGCGCGGGACGAAAAACATCTAGTACAATCTATGTTCTTTTTTGCCTAAGGGCTTTACCCCGTAAGGGATATAAATATGACTTCCCAGTTATGTTCTATTCTACGGTATGAAATGACGTCAGAATTCGAGGAGTTGTTAATTTGGTTGCATATTCATGGTGCTCGTTAGGACGGCGGTCAACTGCAATCTGGACGGAACCCCGGGCGATTGCGGATACGAAGCCGGGTGACGAACATGTATATATTGAAGTTTTAGTTTTTTAAATGAAACAACTATTTCTTTTTAAAATATTCTTAAAATACTGGCTGATGAAGAATTTTACTTCAATGAGAGCTGGGTATTATTTTTTTGTGGGGCCCGATTTTTAAAGCATAATATTATGTCAAGCATGTTATGTTCTTCCATGCTGGTCTGGGAGTTATGAAAAAACAAAGAATGTACCCGTTGCTTCTCTTCCCGCGTAGATGGTAAGATCCCATCGAGGGAATACGTGAAAATCTTAGGAATCATGTTATAGGCGATGCTTGCAATCCATCACTATTTTGATTCCCATTTCAACCCATGCGCCTCACTCATGTTAAACGTGACAAAGTTAAACATGTAAAATACGTGATTTATGTATGTATTATGTCAAAATACCACTCGAAAGTGGTAAAAAATTTAGTTGAAGTTCCAATGAAAGTAGACTACAAATTATAGCTCTAATTAATCTTATCAACTGTAGTAATTTTTATTAGATTGTTTCTGCAATACTCCCCTTATTTTTTTACTTTATATCATGCCGCAGCGGGCCATAAGCAGCAATTTACCACCCGCTACACGAGCGGACATTTCCACTTCCTAGCCCTTGCCTTAGGCTCGTGCGACAAGTTCGTCTTTACTTAACCACCTTCAGAATGTAATGTCATTAAAGCCAAAAAATTGTGTCGAAAAATAAAGAAGAAACTTTACTGTTCAAAAGTTACAGCCTTGTGTCAAACACATGGACGGATAGTAGAGCCTTATTATGGTTCCTAAGGCACGTTTGGGTACGGAACCCTAAAAAGCATGAATAGCAAACAAACCTGATATCAAAGCAGTGCAGCAGACCGTTTGATTCCGTATTTGCTCATTAGCGTGCATGTTTATGGATGTCATACATTGGCTATGGTACAGTGGATCACGGTTTGACATGGCCCCCCGTCAAGAATAGGGTTGCCATGAGCCCGGCCCGTTTCTCGAAGCTACAAGTTACAATTTTATGTCCCCCCGGGCCGTAAGAAGTCATTTACCGCCCGCTAAGCTAACGGAAGATGTACAAATGTGTACGTACCTCGGGAGGTGATAAAGAAAGCCTCATGTCGCATTTTTGTGGCCCTTTGGCTCGTGCGATTTTTATTTGACCATCCTCGGGGTGTAATGTATAGTAGGTACATATACAAGTCTACTGGCAACATCACCATTCAATGTTTAACTAATACCTACATCATTTTACAAACTCATAATTTGGAAAAAGGTAAAAGCCCATCGCGGGAATGGGCGAAAATCTTAGGAATCATGTTATAGGCGATGCGGCTGGCAACCCATCACCATTTTGATTCCCCTTTCCACCTATACGCCCACAATCGTGCTAAGCGTGGCCAGATCTTGTAAAAGGCTCTGTCTACCCCGTAAGGGATAAAGACGTGATTTATGTAGTGTAATGTAATAATTTGGCAAACCTATAGCTATCTGGTTATTCGTGAACTTTAAAAATACACCGTAAATCCAAGCGCGTCGCACGTTAGGTTAGTTGTATACACACAAACGTACATAATTCACGTCTTTATCCCTTACGGAGTAGACAGAACCTAAGGTAACAAGATCTAAAGGCCACGTTTAGCATGATTGGGGGCATAAGGTGGAAAGGGGGAATCAAAATAGCGGTGAGTTGCTAGACGCATTGCCTATAACATGATTCCTAAAATTTTCGCCCACTCCATCGATGGGCTTTTACCATCTGCGCGGGAAGTTTTTTTTCTATACTCCTAGACCAGCATGAAAGTAGGTAACAGTTATATAACTTTAGAAAAACGATATTATTTAAAAACTAAAAAGACTCCTGTCAAAACATTTCATTGAGAAAAAGAATAAGTTTACGTTCGAAAATACAGGTGTATACGTGTGTATAAAACAAAAACAATCTACATCGGAATAAGGATTCCGTCTTCCAATTAAACAATAATCAGGTTAGGCACCGGTGCAAATAATTAGCGCCCCCATGCGATGGTAAACGAATCACTTTAACAAGTTTTCAGAATTAGGACGTAACCCTCAAAGTGTCGCGAGGAGGTGATGTTTTAATTAAAGTAACATAATTTTGCGCCTCGAAAAAAATCTTATTCTGTGTCTAAAAGGGATATATCTATAATCGTATTAGCACAGTGCTTTATAAGATTCAGAAACCCGAATATTAAATGTCATTTTTGAAAACAACATTCGAAAGAGGACAGGACTTATGTGTTGCTACAAAACTAGCACTTCAATTAAATTAACAAGATGACTTTATTTTTAAAATTGATTTTTTTACTGCTTTTTTGTATTTGATATAATTTTTACCCATTTTAAAATGATCATACCTACGTCAATTCAGTTGTTGAGGCCTTTGTAGTAGACATCTTGGCAGGTTATAATTGTATAGATCAAGTGTAAAATAACTAATTCGTTTTGACTTTAGACAGCCAATTCGAACCAAAACGAACAAATTGCGACTTTGATCTCTTTCAAACCGAAAGAACCTAGCCAAATCTACATTAATGCAAAATAATTAGTCCGTCCCCGACAGTCAGTTGTCCGAACCCACATCACTAATTAAAAACGCCGTAACTACCAAAAGGGTGTCCCAAAAATGAGTCAACCAAGAAAGCAGTAAAGACAGCAGTAGCTGCAAAGTTGCGTGTTACCCGCTGTGGTGTTACGACGTTTTTCTATTGTTTGTCAAGCCGTCTTTTTGTAGGGAGTATTTCTATTTGCATATCTGCGCGGCCATAAATCTCGGTTTCACTTATTAGCCGCTTTGCTATCGGGGTGTGGGGTGTCTTGTTTGTTTGCGGCGTTGATGGTTTGTGGTTAGCGTTAGGTTTGCAATTGGTGGGTTATAAAGTGATTGAAATAATTAGGTATATTTTCTCGGCTTTTTTCCCTTTCTGATAGAATGGTTAGGTTAGAACAGTAATACTTATTTAGATGGTTGTACTGGTTATATAATTATTTACGAATACATTAATTTATTTTACGCCTATTTGTTTTAAGACTGTGGATAAATAATGCACATTTTATTGTATCAGGCGTTACTTTGCAAGGCCCATTTTAATAAAATATTTTTTTTACCTTGCTACTTCACTACTTAAGTGCAAGATAACCTACCCTGTGCGAAACGCTTCACTTAAGTAGCAAAGCAGCAAGGTACTTATTTTTCTTTTCAAACAATAATGAATTTTGTGTGATAATTATCAAGGTTTCTGTAATAATTGTTCTTACCCTGTTTTTTATAGAAATATTATTATTCATCTATCAATAGTAACGATAAAGCAAATTAGTCATAGCATTAATCCTTAAATGAATGTTTTCTTTTGCGTTAATGCAAACTTAGTGATAGCTACGTAATGGAACAGACTAAATATAATTATAAAAATAAAAAAAATTGGTTATGTATCCATATAGGTATGGATTTAAGGGTTAATGTTAAGCAGAGTCAGCCAATAACAAAAGAAGAATATTCAAACTACAATAGAAGTTTCTTCTACATACTAGTGTTTAATTTACCAAATTAAAGACTACATAAGGCGTGGGTTTTTGTCTATTTTGCCATGCATTTAAAAAATTACATTAAAAACCTGTTAACTATTTTTTGAAAAACAGCGCCTTCTCTCAACGTGGTGAGCAGTAGATGTTCCACGGGAGTTTGTAATTGTGTCGTACAAACACATCATTCAAACAGATGACGCTTACATTTCTAAACGACGTTGAAAATTAGAACACATAGAAAAATCCGAAAAGTAAAGCTATGGCCGGGAATCGATCGTGACAGTTAGTATCAGATACAAAAATTCGAAGGCGTACTCACCTGCTATGGGTGTAGAAGTATACCACGCGTCATGGAATGACGAGGATCCGGGTTCGATTCCCGGTCATAGCTTTACTTTTCGGATAATAACTAATTTTCAGTGTCGTTTAGTTTTTGAACAAAATAGACAAAAGTAAAATAAAATGAAATGAAACTTACGGTTTAAAATGATCCGGTGTACCCCATCGTCGATATTAGTAAGAGTGCATAGGTGGATGAGCTACTAGGTGAATACTCAGAACAGAAAATATGTTAGTGAATGTTACATTAATGGTGAAATGACCAACACCAAGTAATCATCACCACCCATCACCAAACCCCACATGGCCACAATCCCACAATCCCAATTTTTTTGTTGATCACTTCTGAGATCAAAGTGGTTAAAATGCAACGGTGACGCTTTATTTGAGATGGATCTTGTAGTTTGTTTACTGCTGTGACTAGGAAAAAAGGAAGGGTAAAGTCACGATTAGCAAACTCTAGGAGTTAATTAGGCCTATTCATAGATTTGTCGCAAATAGTGTTGATCTCAAAAGTGTTCTGATACATGCAAATAACGTTAGGTAATGAACGAATGATTGTGTAAAGATTAACAAAGAAAACCTAAAAGCAAGAAAAAAAAAATTACGAAAATTGACATAATTGCAAGCAGGTTTGAAGACACAAGCAACATGCTCACAAATGCTGAGAAATAAAAACAAATTACGAATCCATCATCAACCACAAACCAATATTAAACATTTTGTCAACAAACAAGGCAGTATTCACTCAAGTCTACACAGATAGAATATGTTTGATATTTGAACAAACTTTTAAGAAATCGTTCAGTTTGGTTAAGTATTTTATTTTTTTGTTAGTATAAAGACCAATAAGTGAATATCATTGAGCGTTATTCGAAAAATGTTTAGGTACCTACATTACTTATAATAATTCAGGTTCAAGTATTGGCTAAGGGCTAAAAGGTTAGTTTCCATTATAAACAGTTACTACTTGTGTAGACCTTACAATACGTTAAAGAAAGCGCCATATTTTCAGAGAAACATGACAAAACCGACAATAAAGCAGCACCTATACCGTGGAAGAAAGACATAAGCCGTAATTATGAATTACGTCATATTTACAGCCATAGAAATATGCACCTTCCAATATAAACACAGTCTAATTTACTAGTGACAAAATGATTAAATGCCAACTACATATTTCGGTGTCACTGTCCACTCGCCATCATTTAGATTATCGAATCTTCCCTGTCCGCAACAACGTTCCGTATCGCTTCACAATTCACATTGACCGCGTTTTCTTGAAAATATCTTACGTCAGGCGTGAAGCACCGTGACCACTGATTGGACACGAGTAAGCCATCGTATCGATAACTGAAACCCGATTCGATTTGAATCGATACACTTCGATTTCCACGAACATCGTTACGGATTACCGCATTATCGATTCTGAAAATGATCATCCGGTTGCGTAAGTTTATGGCTGTTACTGTATAATATCATGATAAGTTACGATGGCAACTGATTACGGCGTTTTTGCTCAGTATTACACTGAGAATAATAAGTTGTTACCATGAAATTCGGTTATTAAATTGTAGACATCAGAACTTTGCCATTTATTTCGGCAAAATGATCTTGACGAGAAACGTATCTGAACGTCAAAGACACGTAGTTCCTAACAAAAAACACCACTACAGCGACACATTGACTAATTAGATCAACTTTCATTACTTTTAGAACCCACAAAACGTTGTAACTGCGAGTTACAGCATTTTACAAATTGATAGCTACAATTTTAGTGCTAGATCCTAAAGATACTTGATTAATTAAATCGATCGGATCGTTTGTGTATCGCGGCGTATCGTATATCACGCGGGTACGCCCCGGTACCGCCTACACCATGTTAGAGGCATATCTTTGGACAATCTAGTGTTACAACTTTTACTACGTTTTAGCTTCGATGTAAATTCAGGTTAGATGCTGTGATTTTTACTGATAGGGAAAGCGAACTTTGAACGCTGTCATTCATTGTTTTTAAATCATGCAACGCGTACCTAACTATTAAGTCCAATTATCTATTCATTTAGATTATTGATCTTTATAGTGTTGCAGATTCAATTCTTAGTTTCAGGCCGTTCTTTTAGTAGATACGTCATTGTTCAAATATCTGTGAAAAGCAATTTGAGTTCACAAAGACAGGTAGGTGCTAAGTACGTAAGTACTACTTAATAAATTAACAAAGCACCAGTTACATTGTATTCAACTGATAAAGAGAATAATAAAACGTAAAAAATAGCGCCACATTAACATTTTTATCGAGTCGCATTGACTGGTCTCTTGTAACGTAATACTAATAATATTTCCCCGGCAATTGATACCAGGCGTCCAGAGAGCCACTGAAAGTGCGGTCAAGCCGTAGGCAAAAAACGGCCAAGCTTAAATGACCTACTTCGCCTCCCTCAAGCGCTACACTTATCGTTAAGGCAAGGGAATGTTTGCATGGCTTCGAAGGTCAAAGTTTATTGGACGTTTCGTATGCGACAATTTTATTGTTGCGTTTCATCCAAAGGGAAATAAGCCTTGTTCAGATATTGCTAAGGTTGATGTGTTTGGTTGGGTCGGTAGGTAATGTATATCAATTTCAGCAATGGCCACGGCGACATGCGGGGGCGCGTGACGGGAATGTCTATTGGTCGACTTTTTTATTGTTATTGAGTGACCACGTTCGAGTTAGATTTATTGGTTATGTTTGGGGTTAGAATTTCTGTTTACCACAAATTCGCGCAGCCGTCAGAAAGGCCTTAACTGTAATATTGGTTCCGGATCGCCATCGAATTACGGCGATTTTTTGCGGCAGCGCTATTTTTAGTAATTATTTATGAATTAAATAGTTATGAATCAAATAGTAGGATTGAGATGCAGAGATAGGTATACGATCGCGCAGCGTAAAATTTTTCGTCTCTTGTAAAAACTGTGACATGCTTAAAATAGTCAATTTTTTTGCCGAAAGAAACGTCTTTGTAGACATCTATTTACATTTATCACAGAAAAACACAGAATGTACCAGTTGCTTCTCCCGCGCAGATGGTAAAAGCCCATCGAGGGAATGGGCGAAAATCATAGGAATCATGTGGTAGGCGGCGCGGCTAGCAACCCGTCACTATTTTGATTCCATTTTCCACCGCCCACAATCTTGCTAAGCGTAGCCTAGTCTTGTTACCTTGAGCTCTGTCTATCCCGTAAAGGATAAAGACGTGATTTATGTATGTGTATCAAAAGTTGTCCCGTTTTCGATCAGTCAAATCTCCGCTTAATAGGATTAATTGAGCAATAAAAAAAATCTGTCAGTGCAGCGGAAAAAAGAAATGAAAAAGCGAGGAGGAGGGCAACACCTCATTTCACGCTTATGCCAGGGATACCAGCCTGCGAGTAAGGTTACCCAATAAATCTTTTACCGGAAACATTTTTTTGTTCGACGAAAATAGTTTCCTCTTGTTTTGTGGAAATAGTTTGGGGTGAGGGGGACACTATAGATATTTTCACTTAGTTCTAATGCCTTGTGGCGTAAATGTTTGTTTCATGCTAATGCTCTCGTTTTTTTATACAATACTTTGAATTTTATTGTTTTATTGTTTCCATGCTGGTCTATAAAAAAAACATAGAATTTACCAGTTGCTTCTCTTCCCGCGCAGATGGTAAAAGCCCATCGAGGGAATGGGCAAAAGTCTTAGGAATCATGTTATAGGCGATGCGGCTAGCAACCCATCACTATTTTGATTTCCCTTTCCAGCTATACGCCCTTAATCATGCTACACGTGGCCTTAAGGTTTTGTTACCTTAGGCTCTGTCTACCCCGTTAGGGATAAGTATATGATTATATGTATGTATGTATGTGTATACCGAGAAGCCCTGACGGCAGCAAAACTAAGCGAGCGTATAATTATAATTGTGTAATTATGACACCTTTTTGTTTAGATTACTGTTGGTGAGTAGATAAATGATAATGGACAAAAATCCGTAGCAAAGTCTACTAATAATTACGTCTAATATATATAATATATATATTTTGTAGTTAGGTATAGTGCATTGGGGTAAATTCGAATTTTAGGGAATGTCGAAACTCGTGGATATCCACTAAACGGGGCGCAATTACATCTAGCAACGCTTACCTAGAAGCTCCAATGTCTTTGGCTTCTAGATAAGTGTTGCCAGATTATGGAATTGTTCCCCGTTTAGTGGATATCCACGATTTTCGAAATTCCCCCAATTTCGAATTTACCCCAATGCACCTTACTTAGTTATTAAGTAGGTACTCAAAAAGTTTGAATTCCATTTCAAAATAAAATTATTTGACCTACCTCTACTTAAATGTTTTAGCGTAGATAAGTAATATGACTTTCTTTAGCAGTACTCGTATGTATATTGTAAAGTTACGTGGTCGATATCTTATTACAAAAATACTTTTACTCCTGTTTTGCCGTAAGCAACAATCAGAAATGATGGATGTAGTTTTTGCCTTATAAATCAGAAATAATACATTTTTTAAGCTAAAATGCTCCCTAAATCTCCCATTTACTACACAGGATAGAGACAAATGGCGGCCCTTGGTAGTAGGTACTTACTTTATTCATTCTGGGGGTTCGAGCTAATAAATCAGTCCTCGGCCCATGCCAATACCAACGATGTTGGCCTTTATTTGGCCAAAGTAAAACCGAAAGGCGTAAAGCCCAGCAAATATTTGAACCAACATTGGCCAATAAATCACTGAATTTATTTGTGCCGTAAAGTCAATGAGCACGTGCTAACATTTTATTCGATACTTGAAAAGAAATTTAGTGACGAAGTTAAAAAAACCAATCGTTTAATATAGGAGCCATGGAATGTTATTTCAATGTAATTTAAATACCATAAAAAAGCATTCAACGAGGTGTTATCTTTCACACAAATTCGGGTAGGTATCCGGTGACCAGGCAACAAAGACACTTTTAAAATGAATAGCGCGATAAAAATAACTGACATAGTGAGGTCTCCGTAATTTGGTCATCTTGTGATGTATTTTATGGATTTTCCAAAGGCGTAAATTTCTTTAACGACATCTTAATCTATGATTTAATTGTGTGTAAAAAAATATAATACGGGATTTCTATTGATTTGCATAATTATTGCAGGTTTGTATGTAAATGAAACTTTAGAATTGTTGCAAAGTTCAAATTACTAAAAGCATTATTTTGTATTGACATTTTAGTAATCTTCCGCTTCGGAAAACCCACAAAAGAATTATGCTCATTTATTTAAATTTTATTATTCCATCAAATCAGCATACGCCCACAATCATGCTAAACGTGGTCTTTAGGTATTGTCACCTTAGGCTCTATCTACCCCGTAAGGGATAAAGACGTGATTTATGTACCTATGTATATATGTATCAAATCAGCTGAAACTTATTCGGTCATTTTTATTTTATCTACTTGCCAGAGCTGAGTCACACCTAAAACAAAACAAGTTACACCCCCAAATTCTGCTAAAACATTCTTTCATTCAATTTATTAGAGGCGTCAGAGGCGTTTTTCTTCACCAAATCTCGCGGTGACCCTTGCACTTACGCTGTAAATAACGCAAACACCAAACACTTCCTGAGAGTAAAATACTCCCAATATAGCTAAAAAAGCTAAGGGTGCATGCGTAATAAGCTCTTAGACGAAAAGGCCGTAAGTGATACGACATTGTTGACACGCGTACGTGTTTTATGTTTATGACACGTTAATGTAATGAAAGAAAAAACTCTTCGTAGATCGTGCTATTGATATGTTGGGGCTTTTTATCGAGTATCGAAAAAGTATCGATGACAAGAGAACTTGTGATAAACAGTAGTCATCGATCCATAGCACATATATCGATCGATACACACCGTGAGCTCTTAGAACGCTAATCGGTTTTCGGGTACAATCCTTCAATCCATAAGGGTGAATGAGACAGTAGCAATCCAATTGGCATTCTGAGACCACACGGACTGTATGTGTAATTATAAATACGCAGTGTTGCCTCAATTAATGGATCACTTAACTAATTTTTAGAATACATATTCTAAGACTTTTATTATATACCCTATTGGTCTTATTAAAATAAGGTAAGCAAGGGAAAAGTCGTATAATCAACACAGCTCAATATAGTCGTGTACAGAGTAAACAGATCGCAATAATGATGCTACCTTTAATTGACTCGTCGTTAAATGCATTCCCAGTTAAATTAACTTGTTTTAAATTATAAGCGAAAGCGTTAAATAGTTACCGCTATTAAAGTTTGTACGTAAGAGGCTGTTGCCGCGAGCGAGGTTTTGTGAACGAGAGTGAAGCGAGTTGTAAGTGACGTTAGACGTACGTGATTGGTTCATCCATCGGCCCCCGTTGCTCTAATTGGTTCATTGCTGATGCATATCAGACGAGTTATTTGTCCGTTTAGGTATTTGCATGACACATGACACATGACACATTTAGCTTGTGTTATTTTAGCTAATCGTCTAAGTGTCGTAAAAACGTATGAAATAAACACACAAATCACTTCTGTTTCCTGGCCATAGCTTTGCTATTCAGTATCGTTAATAAATTTCACGTCTATATCCCTTACGGGGTAGATATAGCCTAAGGTCGTCATCATTATCACATCCAGCCTATATTCGTCCCAATACTGGGCACATGTCTCCTCTCAAAAACCTAGAGCCCAAGGAAACGAGACTTAAAGGCCACGTTTAGCATGATTGTAGGCAAATAGGTGGAAAAGGGGAATCAAAATAGTGATTGGTTGACGCGAAGACTGGTATATTCTATGTTTGTAGGTATGTGCTGTATGAAATATTACGCCAAAATCGTCGCTTATGGTTATTGTTAAAGCAGATTTGTGCAACTTACGCAAGTCAAAAATATGGATTGGCGTGACTCAACTAACTGCATTCTTACTGTGAAATTGATATTTGAAAACGTTGACCGATGGGAAGCATCCTGTGAAGTAAAATTAGTTTGGCTCGCAGTTTCATAAATTAAATTTACTTCCATAATTGTTTTTATTTACGGCACAGGCCATAGAAGATCCTAGTACCTGCCGCCCGACACAAATTTATAGGTAAAAGTTCGCGACCGACCCAACCGGTCTACGGTCGCGTTCCAAAACAAAAGCAACCGTAACTCTAACCCGTAAGCTCCTCACTCCTCCACCCTGATCTTCTTATCGGATACTTTCTTAATTGTACTCTTAGTAGCCATCGTGGGATTATTGACCTTATTACGAGGGTTTTGAAGCGAGGTTCGTAGTAACAGGAGCGACCGGCCTTGCCTCTGGTGGATCGCTCTCACCTTTGAGTTCACATGTGAATCTACATTAACCTGCCATGTTGAGAAGGCACGTCAGGTGCCGCCATACTTTCTTCGTTGATGACTTTTTTAATTATCGGCCTATGATTTTGAGATAGTAAGGCACGCGGGGCGTGCGGCGTTTGTTTTTTTGTGGCACGCATGATTTTTGTTTGATGTCGATCTATTAAACACTTTGGAATATTTTATCTCAGCTATTACTGTACGGTGCGAGTTTAAGTGCGGTTTGGAATTAGTTCCGGATTTATGTGGTTAAAAATACACAGATATGTGCGCAGAGGGTAATGTATTTGCATTTCTGCAGCTTATGGTACATTGTTGCAAGCTACCAGCTTTGTACATAGACGTAAGGATGGCGCCAACCTTAGCTATTACATCTTACAAATTATGACTTAGAACCCAATAAATATTTTCCAAAAAGTAGTATTATCGCAGAATTTTTTGTGACATAAAAACTTTTTAGTTAACCTAAAATGATTCTGGCCACTAAAGTGCCTCAAAATTTGTTTTACGAATAAAAATGTCGCTCTTCTTTTGTTATAAGTTTGAAGTTTGGAGGGTTATTTTACCAACTAATTTCACGTACTTACCTACTCATAGCGTATATACGGTATAAGTATAATACGTCGTCAACGCGAATCGGTACTCGGTAAGTTTATTATGTTATTAATTTAATTGTGATTTCCCCGGGCAAGTACCTACTTAATTACGCACTGACGGCTAAATTGCACTTGATGGGGTGAGAAAATACTTTCCGTTTAATTTCTCGTATTTTCTTGAGGTCTTATGCTCAATATGGTAGAATTCCACAGTGAGTTGTAAGACTGTTCACTTATAGGAAGGAATTTGATTGATCTATTGGGCCTTCGGTTTCGTTTTCATTGCGGAATTTCCTATCCCGTGGGAATTATAAAATCCGTTGTTAACGCAAAATATCGAGATCCTACTTCAATTAGTTTCACACAAGCTATGTACAGTCAAGTGTAATAATATGTATCTAGACAAAGTTTCAAAAATAAGTACCATACGCTCTTACACCGGCGTAATAAGGCCGTGGGACATATTTTTGAGAAGTTCCTATCGATACTTATTTTCGCACTTGACCTTACTTATAATTAGAGCGTAATGGTTACGGGGTAGAGTAGAGCCCAGGGTTACAAGACCTAAAGGCCATGTTTAGCGTGATTTTTGGCATATAGGTGGAAAGGAGAGTCAAAATAGTAAGTAAGTAAGTAAATTCTTTATCGTACAAATATAAAGAAACAGATCCAATTCACAAAAAAAACTTTAGTATATGCACCAAGGAGAACTTATCCTATAAGGGATCTCTACCAGTTAACCTTTGAGTAGACGAGAGGAGCACGAGGGACCGACAAAGTGTAAGTTTAAAATTCCAATAATTCAAATTAACATAATATAGGTACTTATATATATACATAGAAGAATTGCTCGTTTAAAGATATTAGATAGACAGATGTAGCTAGTTGCAAAGCTCACGACATATATTGTAACCAAACATCAATAAAACAAATGACCGAATAAATGCCGGAACAAAAACGAATAAAAATCAATGGACCTCAGATTTTCAACCGCGCCTATTAAAATATCGTAAATGTAATTATATTGTTTTTGTTACGTAATCGTGTGTATGTGTGTGTAGGATGCTCACGCGCATGTCACGGCCGACTTAACACCTGTCAACTGCGCACTGTCAGATGCATACGGTATGCAAGCACGGGCAAGTTTTTTTTTTAAAACAAGTGCCAGTCACGGATCTAAGGCGTACTACATATCAAAGCCTATTTAATAATTGATTGAACGCAGCGTTACTACGCGGAGTGAAAAGTTATGATGGTATCGGCGGCACGTGCTGACAGTTAAGTCAGTGCGACATACATATTTTTATCCAAAACTCCCCGTACACATTGTGATTATGTAGCTTATAGAAACGTGTGAATATGTTGATTTATGTGAAACCAAAGGAAGAGGGGGTTGTGTATGAAGACAAATTATATAATTATGTCAAAAACACGTATCTGTCTCGCAAGTGTGCTTTTCGGAAGGAAATATTCTTGGTTCTAGTTGATAAATTTGACTTGGCTGGGTAAAATTGCTCCTTCACGTCTTTCACATCACCGAAAATTATTGTCAGTAAGTAATCCTAAAGTTTTAATCCAAATGGATATTGCAACAGAGTTTTTTTTCAATTTGGTTGTAGCATTATCTACAACTTAGCCAAAATTACTTATCATAACACATTAAAATCAGTCTTATTTCAAACTGAACATAAAAATCACCGAACTAACATCCGATATGCCACCCACATTTCGCACCCTTCGTGGAAGAAAGACGTAAGTCCTATTAAGGCTCTACAGGACTTACGTCTTTCTTCCACGAAGGGTGCGATTTTATTAACACTAAACATTAATAAAAAAACTGACACGTCCGACATTCGATACCGACAGATTACTAAACATCGTTATCACCAGAAAATTGATGTGAAAACTACCAAAACACGGCGCTATCGATAAACAATCGATATAAAATATCACGAGTTATTAATCGCATATCTCGGTACATAAATCGATTGCCCCAAACAATGGGATGACGATGGATCGTAATCGATGATCGAATGCTTATTCTCTTGTTGGTATGATTATGTACGCAAACCGACTCGGTATTGTGTATGGATTAAGGAGAAGCGTTTTGGTGATGCAATAACTGCTGCACTCAAAGACGTTACTTAAGTTTAATGGAAGTAAAGTTGGAAAAAGTTCTGACCGAAAATAGACGCTAAATACGATTACTTAATCATTAATTTGCGTCTCTGAGTGTGGTAACTAAGTGGTACAAATTTACAATAGATTTAACAATAAGCTTGTTTAATTTCAGCCTCAAACTTATTAAAATTAACAACGAATTTGTAAGCATTTTAAGCAATCATAGAGAAAAAAAAACAATGTTTTTGTTGAAAATACTAGGTACAGATCAGCCTTAATACCATTTGTCTTACGGTACCGAAATCGTGACAAATACTATAGCGATAAGCGAGTATCGATACAAGCTGTGCTCGATAAACGTGAATCGATAGATTAGATCGATATCTCCCCGGGATGTAACTTATGGCCGCAGATACAGTACTGGCCACTTATAGCGTCTTGAAATTTGAATTTAGAATCTATCAAGACTTTTAGAACCATAAAATGAAAATAAAAAAAAATACCTTTTGTTATACTGCTGGCTGTATAAATTAAGTTTAAATTTAGAATTGAATATTTTAAGCAAAAAACCAAACGCAATTAAACTGTATAAGAACGTTACAGTGATAATGATAAGTTGATAACGAAGCATTAATTCAAATTAACTCGGTTTGCAGTATTTTGAACTGTACCGTGTACAAAACAAGGTCGGTGGATCACGCAAGCATGTTTGCTATTCTCGAAGGAGGGCTTGAAAACTGCTTTGGACTGATAAGGCAGTAATTTGAATAATTACTACACAGACTTGCTTTGAAGATGAATACATCTTAGAATTTATTATTAAGAAAGTTATTATTTATGGGTTACATTTTGTTATTTATTGCACAAAATGGAGTCGTGGTTTATGGCGCTGGTACGGTCGGCAGGAGAAACTTGTCGAGAAATCATTTTAAATTTATAATTGCATAAACATTTTACGCCAATAGTTAATTAGCCATGCGTTTTAAATGTATGTATTTTAATTTTTAGTTATTAACTTTAGCTACCCGGTAGTGAAAACGACAGAATATGAAATACTTAAATATCCATATATTTATTATTCTTCGAGAATATTACATTAGGTTTAAGATTTAAGTCACTTTGACGCCGTCACTTTGGACATTGACTTTATGTGGAATGTGAAAACATTTGCCGAACAGTTAACAAAATCTGAAAATCAGCTACAGAAGCACTAAAAGTACTAAATGATCGCCGCAGTACGTTTATAAAGGGTCAAAAAGAAAATTTCTAAACGACACCGAAACAACACAGAAAAATCCAAAAAGTAAAGCTATGGCCGGGAATCGAACTCGGACCCTCATCCTTCCGTGATGCATGCTATACCGCTACACCACCCATAACAGGTAAAACCGTAAAAATAAATACAAAAAATCAAGAAGTAAAATTGTTGATTCATTAAATTTGATAATGGATCAAAAATAAGATATTTTTTACACAACGAATATTATATCTAAAAAAAAAAGTAAAAAATGAATGAAAGTGAAAGAAAAAGTTAATTAACCTTTACGCCGCCACGTCACATACAATAAACGTCACCCATACGCCAGACTTCTTTATTGCGATGCCTCAAGTTGAACCTAAACTCAATTTAACGAAGGTTGCTTTTGCATTGCAGTAATGGACGTATATATAGGGCGTTGGCGTTGAACCTGTTGGCGCTGACATATGTCGTTGGCGTTGAAAAGGTTAAAACACATCTGCATCTGTACCATTCTCATTACTTACTGAACAGCCCTCGCAAGGTAATGTACTTACAGCAAACAGCAAGTTACATTAAAATTCATCCCGGACGGCGTCCGCTGATACCGCCGATAACCATTAGGATCCCTTAATTTGTTCGCAGCCCTTCACCTATCCTATCCGTATCCCTTTACGGATCGTTAGTGAGCAATAGGGCAGCTAGATGTGGCAGATGTAGGTACGTCAATGTCAGCTCACTTTGGTGGCCCGATTTTTGAAATCACATCACCCAAATGGTAATCTTGAAGTGAGTAGAGTATATAATGACATCGAATAATAGAGAATTTGCATTAAAAAAAAATCACGTCTTTATCCCTTACGAGTAGACAGAGCCTAAGGTAACAAGACCAAGGCCACGTTTAACAAGACTGTGGGCGTATAGGTGGAAAGTTGAATCAAAATAGTGACGGGTTGCTAGCGCATCAACTATAACATGATTCATATGATTTTCGCCCATTCCCTCGATGTGATTATAAGAACGAAGCGAAGAGGAAACCGTTAGACTCAGAAGTTACACTGCTGTAATGGATAAGTTCTTAGTAACTAAACGTTGGAGCATCAAAAACTTGAGGACACCTCGGAGAGAGTCTATACGTATCCAAGTATTTATGAGGTGGTAGTTGTGGTTGAAGGTGTGGAGATTGTGTAGATTATTTTATTTTCCGGCAGAGGGAAGGTGCATTAACTGTATGACAATGCAATGTTCAAATATCCAATTTGTGAGCCATTTGGAAATCTACGAAAGTGCTACTTCAAAGTTTTGGTCTTTATTTCATTCACTGGACCAGCATTCGCTAGAAAACTCGTGGCTTCCTTCCATAACTTCTATTGTACAAGATTCTTAATATTATATTGTTTTTATTTTAGTCAGTTTGACATTGAATTTGACAGTTTATTTCTTGTTTTTAATTATTGTTGGATTTTTGATTTTTATTTTTTGAATTGTATTTTACCGTGGCTTATTATGTTTTTATTCTATTCACAATTGACGATCTTATGTTTTGACATAAAAATACAATGTAATTTACAAATGGAAATAAACGAATCTATCCATCTATACATACACATACATACACAAATCACGTCTTTATCCCATACGGGGTAGACAGAGCCTAAGGTAACAGGTACCTACAGGCCACATTTAGCAAGATTGTGGGCGGTGGAAAATGGAATCAAAATAGTGATGGGTTGCTAGCCTCATCGCCTATAACATGATTCCTACGATTTTCGCCCATTCCCTCGATGGTCTTTTACCATCTGCGCGGGTAGAGAAGCAACTGGTACATTCTATGTTTTTTGTTCATTTATTGTTAGTGTTAATTTTGAATGTTGTAAAGTTCTCAAGGCGTATCTAGCATGCAAACTCCCCGTGTCCAGGGCGTAATGTCGCTAATCCCCCTTTAGTTTCGCGTTATATCTGATGCGATATTCTAATGTTATTCTGGCCCGAGATTGAATATCTCGGTTGATTTGTAAGCGTTCTTGTTCGAGTTCACCAAAGATATCGCTAATGGTCATTGTCTATGGCGTTTGGTCGGTATTATCGGTAGGTTTGAGACAATGCTGTTTATACAACACTAGCCTTCCGTTTGCAGCTTCGCCCGCGATAAATTAATTTTCCCGTAGGAATAGGTATTTTCCCGCGGTAAAAAGTAGCCTATGTCACTGAGTGATAATGTAGCTTTCTAACGACAAAATAATTTTTGAAATCGGTCCAGTAGTTTCGGAGCCTATTCAATCCAAACAAACAAACAAACAATAAAATTTTTCCTCTTTATAATATTAATATAGATGAACTTTACTGGAAGTTTAGTATTGTCAAGTTTCGAATGGGAGATTTAAATGCAACGTGTCAGTGTCAAAAAAGGTTTGGTTACAGGAAAAGCTATTTTTAAACCGAAAAAAATTGCTTGGATTTGTATTGTGCCTGTGTTCGCTTAGACGAGTAAAAATAACAGGTCACTTCCCTTATAAAGTTGAATGAAAAGTGACCCTTTATTTGTGCCACTCAGTGTAGTACTTTGTAGGCGCATAACTATGAAGTGTAGCTATTATTTAAAGTACCTACTTAATATTGTAACAAAGATTAGGTAAGTAAAGTGCCTACTGAACTAGTCTGTGGTAATGTATAATTGCACCTTTATTATTAGATCTTTTTTTTTCAATATTGGAAGTTTTGTTGAACTCCGCAAACTAACGCTTAGTTCTATAAAGTTTTGTTTAGTATATATACTTAGGTGTTATTAAAAAAAAAAAACAAAAAAATCGAAAAATCCCGAAAACCTTGAAGCTAAACAAATGCCTACCGCAAATGTTTATACGTCAAAATATTCACTGGCTTATAGAACACTACCTCAGAAATAACCATTTCATTATCATAACATAATGGTTGTGTACACAAATCAATTAGGGGTCTGACCCTAAACAATGCTGACTTGTATTACCAGTCATCTTTGACCCCTCTTGTTTCTATATCACGTAGTGATTACTAACTATTAGAGGCTTAATAATTGCCGTCAAAGGTCTAAGTAATTTTGTTATTGCTTTAGTTTACGTTGCTAAGCTAACGGGTTGAGGTGACACGGGGGTTTAGGTTACAACGTTGTTTGCTAAAACGATGTAACTGACATAGTAATATTGTAAGTCTTACAATGACTGGGTTTTGGACCAGTTTTCCAGTTTTTTTTGGAATAACTCATTTATTTTTCATGTTCTCTTATTTTGTACGATGGGAAACTATTGAAGCGAAAATTTATATTTACGCTAATTTTAGTCTGGTTTCTTATGTCCTATCAACCATTTGAAGGTTAATTGGATGAGATCCCCTTTAAGGATAAGTTCGCCTTTGTAATGTTTATTTTGTCCGTTAATGAACTTTGTTTCATGTGTAATAAAGTTATATATGCAAAACCGACAATGAGTTATCTGCCTGTCCACTTTGCACTATGTAGTTACTGTGTATGTACCTATGTGTGGGGCAATGCCATTTATTTTTTACATAGTAAAATAAGTAGTTAACTGTACCTATCTAACGCCTAGTTATAAAATGATTTAAAAATCATCTCACTTAACCCTTACGCTCCAATTTTAAATCCAACAAAATTTTTACAACATTCCTTCATTATACGATGTATTCTATTAAAAACTGACAAATTAACGCGTGCGTCCGATAAAGGCGCCACTATCAATCGATGGTGTCAAACTTGTATGTGGCAAGGTCAATTCCGAGTTTCACCACTAGCAAAGGTAAGTTTGTTAACACTGGGTTTTTGGAGCGATCACGTAAATTAGTAAAATTAGATGCTATTAAGTCAAGTGTGGGCGTTGCCGTACATTAACAATTAGTCGTTAATAGAGAACGACAGTTCTGTTACCGTAATGGTCAGGTTTTTAATAGAAAAACTATTTAAATGGCCTCGTGGAATATATATCATTTTGTGGAAGTTATATTGCCTTTGGTCAGCGTCTTTGACGCCTGCGTTTTTGGAGCCATCTGGGGCCCGTTTTTTGAAAGCAAATCACTGGAAAGTACCACTCGAACTTTTTTTTTTTTTTTTTTATATGAGTAGGAAGGCAAACGAGCAAGTGGGTCACCTGATGGTAAGTGATCACCACTGCCCATAGACACCCGCAACCCCGGAGGGATTGCAGATGCGTTGCCAACCTAGAGGACTAAGATGCAATGCCTCTTGTGCCCGTAATTTCCCCGGCTGTCTTACTCTCCACACCGGAACACAGCAGTGCAAGCACTGCTACTTAGCGGCAGGATTAGCGAGTAAGATGGTGGTAGCGATCCGGACGGACCTTGCACAAGGCCCTACCACCCGCAAACGTGGTTTAAATCTGTTTATATCTCCAAAACTACAGCTCTAATCAAATTTTTGACTAGTTCACAAGATTAACGAGAGCCGTAATCCTCTAAGCTACTCGTATTTCAAATTCAGCACAACTTTTCACCACTTTCGAGTGGTATTTTCACACATGTTGTTTTCAAAAATCGGGCCCCTGTAACTTAAGGACGTATGCTACATACATATATGTAGGTATATATTACGAGGTAGACAGAGCCTAAGGAACAAGACCTAAAGGCCACGTTTAGCATGATTGCGGCCGTATGTACAGGTGGAAAGAGGAATCAAAATAGTGATGGGTTGCCAGCCGCATCGCCTATAACATGATTCCTAAGAATTTCGCCCATTCCCTCGATGGGCCTACAACTATCAAAAATTAAGTACCTACCTACCTAATTTTATCGTTATGTTTATTCCATAATTACATATAAACGGATAACTTACGTATAAAAGTCGAGTGATGCTCGACATGTTTCGAACTAATTCATAGTCCTTCCTCTAGGAGCGCTCGCCCCGGCGGCAGCGAAACGAACACTAATCACTACATAGTATAAAACAAAGTCGCTTTTCTGTCCCATGTCCCTATGTCCCTATTTATGCTTATATCTTCAAAACTACATAACGGATTTTGATGCGGTTTTTTTTAGTAGATAGAGTGGTTCAAGAGGAAGGTTTTTATGTATGATTCTACGCAGAGAAGTCGCGGGCAGAAGCTAGTAATATAATAATATGTAATTATGATTAAGTCTCACGGTATATAGTTTCATGTTTATTCCAAGCAAATTAAATGGTATTTTCAACGTACGGCATCCAATAGCCTAAATAACATCGCCTGTCACAACTAAATGACGGATTTAGCAATACATTGCTTGTCCAATTAAACTTTAACATACACATACATACACAAATCACGTCTTTATCCCTTATGGGGTAGACAGAGCCTTAGGTAACAGATACCTACAGGCCACATTTAGCAAGATTGTGGGCGTATAGGTGAAAAATGAAATCAAAATAGTGATGGGTTGCTAGCCTCATCGCCTATAACATGATTCCTATGATTTTCGCCCATTCCCTCGATGGCCTTTTACCATCTGCGCGGGTAGAGAAGCAACTGGTATATTCTATGTTTTTTCTTTGCTCCCAGACCAGCATGGAAGAAACTTAAACTTAAACTTTAAACTATAATAAAAATCGCAATACAGGTTGTTTTTAAAAGTTGTAGAACGAAGTTAGCTCTAATGAATACCGGAAGCTGTGGTTTAACTTTTTACTTGTTACAGGGCACCCTGTATACATAATTTATCTTCAGCCTAAGTATTTGGACACAGTCATGCCTCCTCTCGAACTATCTTACCCTGACCTAGACTAGTTTATCGTTTTTTTATATGTATACCCCGTAAGGGATACAGACGTGATTTGTATATGTTGAAATTTGCAGAACTAAAGTATGGTGTGTTTTAATTTTTTGGTCCTTTTACAAGGCCCACCCAGTATAAAACAAAAAAACTGAGTTAGTTTATGACAATTACCAAAAGTTAGCTAACGCTTGTCTCACTAAAACATTTTTATTGAAAAGGACTTAAAATGCATTTTCTGTTGTAAAGCACCCAATTAAATTTATACCAGCTCACCAAGAAGGCTAACCTAACTCTAACCTGTAAGGGAAGGCCATTCACCTCGTCACTGTCCGAATCCCTCCTAACTTGGGACCTTCGTATTGTCCCTTATCGCGACCGAGACAATACAAGACGCGAGTGACGCCTGTCTCACTTTTACTCCAATCTTATGCATCCGACACGGAATGCTGTAAATGGCCGCCGAGACTTACGACATTTGTCGGTAGGATCTGCATTTTGGATCCCCCTGTATTTGTGAGGTTTAAGAATCAGCTGACAAGAAGTGACAGTTTGGAAATTTCTACACGCTGTTTAGTTTTCAGAACGATTCGTATTTTTAACCAACTCGAAAAGGTTCTTAATTCGAATTTGATTGCCTGGAAAAAGGTTCATTGTGAACCATGAATTACCCCATAATCTTTGTCAGTGTAACTTTTTTTTAATTATTTGTCGGTCGCGAAACGGAATGTATCGAATTGTCATTAACTACCAACGTAACCAGATGGCGGTATGTCCACTTATATCTTTGCTTTGGGGTGCGAGTCGGGTTACCTCCACGTGTGGTCAAGAGCTACGGTTCGATTTTGGACCCGTCCGGGGGGAAAAGCAGTGCTTGGTCCGGTGCACCCTGGGCAACGGCTCATGATTTCCTGGCAGTTTCTAAGGGATATTATTGACCGTTGGCTAAGAGCCTGACAGGGGGGAGGGGGTTTTTGACCATTACCGTACAACGTTGCCGACATTTTGTCACATAAGATTTTTTAATTCTATTTTTGTTACTTTGGCATTGGCGAAGTTGTCGTCGCTATAACGACTTGATACGCCACAAATAAGAAGAAGAAGATCTTTGCTTTCTGCAAACTGATTTCGACAGTTCTTTTTCCATTCTATAGAGCACAACTCATAGTTCGGTCTCACAAAAACTAATCCAAATCCGTTCATTCATTATAATTTTAAATACATTTAAAGTCGGTTAATATTTTTAAAAAAAGTCTCGTTCAACCCGTGTTATCCCTATTGTGGTTTACGATATGCAAATAATTAGGATACACAGCCACACATGCGGCCACTAATTTGAACCGACACGTAATTCAATTAACGTGGTCATCTATTTGCACAAACAGCCTACAGGCACCCCTTTTCGATGTTTGCGCAATCCGAAATGAACCAAATGGGGAGGCTACTTATATAAATAGTTTTCTATTCAACTAAGGGCATGTCATATATTTTCATCATGCTAAGCGTGGCCTTTAGATTTTGTTACCTCAGGCTCTGTCTGCCCCGTAAGGGATATAGACGTGATTTGTGTATGTATGTATGTATATATTTTCATTCTGTTTTCAACCTTTTAAATGTCGGTAACAGCAGTGTATTTGTTACTTTGCAACCTTTGCAAGTTCTATTTGAACAAAGTGTACTATAGGTAGCAGTGGCGCCGCGTCTATAGAACTCGATTCCCAACGGCTTACCTATTTTAAGGCAGTTGGGCAATGTTATTGTGCAGAATTAGAGGAAAAGGCTAGCTAAATTCCCTTCGGCTTGCCTTCTGATACTTGACGCCACGCCACTGGTAGGCAGTGTAATTATTTGACATTTGACAGTCTTTACAAAAGTTTAGGAATATTGGAGCATTTTATAAAAAGATATGTATGTATGTAAACTCTTTATTGTGCAAAATAAACAAGACAAAATACAATTGACAAACACTGAGATACATGCACAAAGGCGGACTTATCCCTTTAAGGGATCTCTTCCAGTCAACCTTTGAGTGGATGAAAGGAGTATTATATTAGGGATGGACGAGTGAGTTTAAAAATTGCAAACACTAAAAAAAACGCTTGTTTAAAGATACGTGACTTGGTCAGTGTATGACGTGAACCCGCTAAAACAAAATACTTGAGCACTTCCGAGAGCATTTCAATAAAACGAAAAGCACCGAGGCGAAAGGTTAGTATATTAAATACATTATGTTATAAATAAATTGAGCCTAATACTCGATGGTGTAACAATGGGTGATAAAAAAATTCAATATATTTTATTATACGGTTGTACTATGTCGAATGCGATTAAATTTTGTTTATTGGCCTTTTTGTATTATAAAATTTTATGTTGTATGAAATGCGTAAAATACAAGTTATGGGTGTTTACTGTCGTCACCTCGGGATTTGGCTCGAAATTTAAATTGAAACGTTAATATGGCAGTTATTAAATAACACAGATCGACTTTTAACACTTTCAATTCGGATTGTTTAGTTTCAGCTCACAAAAATTACAAATCCCAAGTACCTTCCATCGAACAAATTGACTCCAGAACTACCGTGGAACCCTCTCACTGTAAAAGTCATAGTGACGTTTCATTGAATTGACAAGGAAAATCACTTGACGTTTACTGTGAGTACGTTCTGCGGTGGGTCAGGAATCGAATGGTTCAACTGTACTTGATAAGTCATGTTTTGTCAGTGACAAATGAAGAAAGAAGATTAGCAAGCGTTATCACCTGCTATGGGTGGTGTAGGGGTATAGCGCGCGTCACGGAATGACGAGGATCCGGGTTCGATTCCCGGCCATAGCTTTACTTTTTGGATTTTTCTGTGTTCTAATTTTCAGTGACATTTAGTTTTTTTTTGCAAGCGTTTACAAAAGGGTAGTAAATGTTGGCGGGCGTCAACTCGAAGGAATGGCAAAGGGAGATAGACTGAAAATATAAACTTTGATACCAGCAAAGATACATCAAATCACAAAGAGAACACAGACGTGGAAGCCAACTTGGCGGTCAATGATTAGACCAGATTTCTTAACAAATAGCCTTTCTGAGTAACCTTTGGTAGCTCTTCTCGATTAGTGAGACTTTTGATAGATCCTTTCTTAACTCTTAAGTCAAAAGTAAAAAAACCTACATTCTAGTCTCATTCGATTCAAATAATACCAATCTTACTGATAACATTAAAATACAAAAGGATGACCTTAAATTTTGCAATGTTCAGTGCTTAGACATTCGTAGGGTTAAGTCATATCTATGAAGTCTATGACACTCAATTTGATACGCAAGCGCATGTTTGTTTAGGCTGTGTGCTGTCTCAGCCCCACACGTTAGGTTCTAGGTTTAAAAGGCAATTACTAATTAACCGCCGCCACTTGCATTCTAACAAATTCCTTAAGTTAGTTTTATAAGCTTTATACCCGATGGCCCTGACGGAAGACCAGGCATAATTCTGGTCACAATTCGAGATCAGTCCTAATATTTTATCATTTGTTTTTACTTGATATTTCCGTTACGAATAAACCTTTCTTACAATTTTAACAAACAAACCTTCGCGTTTATTTTATTAGTACCGATAGGCTTTTGTTACATTTTATTCGCTTATAAAATAAAACATATAACAATAAAATTTGATCACGGCGGGTGCTTGTAGCACATGACGGCGTAAAAACGGTTTCGCGGTTCATTTAAGAAATATTAAAGTTAATCCCGAAAAGCGCACTGTTTTCAAAAATACCTGTGGAGCATGACGCTTGGGAGTGCCAGCAATGCAGTCTTGAGAATTGATTGTAACGGAATGACATATTGCAAAGATTGTTTTATGAAAACAGAGCGTTTAACTTTGGAATAACTTTTAAAAACTAGGTTACGTTTACAGCTCCGCAATCTGCCCTTCCCTCGCTGTTTTATATAGAATACTAGCTTCTGCCCGCGACTTCGTCTGCGTAGAATTATACATAAAAACCTTCCTCTTGAATCACTCTATCTATTAAAAAACCCGCATCAAAATCCGTCGTGTAGTTTTGAAGATATAAGCATACATAGGGACATAGTTACATAGGGACAGAGAAAGCGACGTTGTTTTATACTTTGTAGTGACAAGGAACCTCTGGTTCCTAATGAAAGACTTGAGATCATTCAACGCATACAAGTAAAATTTAACAGAAAATGGAACAAATAACGAATTATAATTATGTAGAGCCGTAGGCGGGCAGGAGTCGTCTGACACATGGCAGCTAGCGCCACGTCGACCATCTACCTAGTAACCTGCCAGCCACCTTTGAAAGAGGTTGCTTCCCGACAATATTTAATTAATCATTAGAATCTTTTTGCAAAAAAAATCTTTTTTGCCTATTTTCAGCTAAGACTTTCCTTTTAGGTATGATTTTTGTAAAAAAAAAACTTTTTTAAACTGAGTAACTTACGGGCGAGTAAGTTCGCGTACTTACGGCTCGACGACTTTACTCGCCTGTGTGTCAGTCTAAAAGTACGCATACTTAGACTAGACTGACACACAGGCGAGTAAAGTCGTCGAGCCGTAAGTGCCTATGCAAACTTACTCGCCCGTCTGTTCAAGGGATACATTAATAAAACTATATGTACATTTCTTATTTTCCTACCAGTAAAAGTTGTTCCAGTAAAAGCTGCGTCAGAAGAGTAGTTTCATCGAAAACAAAAGCTTGATAAGCGAGAAAAGGGTTAAATAATAATACAAACGGAAACAGCTTAACTCTGATCGATAAACTATCAAAATAACGCAAATAATTAACAAATATGACGTAATTAAAGCAAAGTACTAATTACTACTGTATAATTATTAGTACTAACTATTATTATACCGTCCGAGCTGAATACCAAGTTAGAAATGCACTTGCAGAGAAATGAAAATTCATACAAAAATTTAAAGCAGCTATTTCGTCAGCTGCAAACGTAAATTTGTGTTCAAGGCGGCGTATTTACTGGACATTATGGTATTGATTATAGGAGAGACATATATTGTACATACATATACATATACATATGTAATGTACATACATATAATGTATGTACATTACTCACGTCTTTACACCTCACGGGGTTGACAGAGCCTAAGGTAACAAGATCCAAAGGCCACGTTTAGCATAATTGTGGGCGTATAGATGGAAAGGGGAATCAAAATACTAATGGGTTGGTACCACATCGCCTATATAACATGATCCCTAAGATTTTCGCCAAATCCCTCGTTAGGCTTTTACCATCTGCACGGGAAGAGAAGCAACTGGTACATTCTATGGTTTTTCTTTGCTCCCAGACCAGTATGGAAGGACTGACGGACTTTATTTGTATTTATGTAACACTAGCGACCCGCCCCGGCTTCGCACGGGTGCAATCAGTGTTTCTTTACTATATTATGCATGTATTATACATATAAACCTTGCTCTTGAATCGTTACATATATTTAAAAACCTGTAGTGTCTGTAAAGTTTGTTTATGGGCAATAGTTTTGCGTGATAACGTCATAAAGAAACATTGATGAAAACTGCTAGCTCTGACGTCACGTCAGAAGAGAGATGCATCACAAGCCGAACGCTTGCCGATCGTGCCTCTCTATCGCTTGTTCCGCGCTCTCGCTTGCACGCTCTGACGTCACGCGGAACGTGACACTTTTTCGTGCGTGCAGCCGGCGTTCATCGATTTATAAGACGTTATTACGTCAAAAACCGCTTTAAAAGCCGTCGCGTAGTTTTAAAAGTCTAAGCGTACATAGGGATAGACAGCGGAAAGCTTTGGATTTATGCGTGATTTGACTACAAGTAAAAATGGTGATGTATAAAAATGTCCACTTGCATAAGTTCATGCGTATATAATTTTGCCAAAGTATAAAAATGTACACATGTATATTAGACCAAATATAAATATGCTAAACGAAAATAATGACAATGTATTTAAAAAAATAATTATTACTTGCTATATTTTATTATGAGAAATGTAAATGTATGCATGTAAAATTTATTAAGGAATCTCAAGAAGGTCGTCCGCAGCCAGTGTATATGTATTATTATAATCCTGGACCTATGTAAAGAAAGTAGTCATTTTATATTCCGACTTGATAAGACTTAGACATTTGTATACTCTGAAAGTAGTCATTTTTATATTCCGACTTGATAAGACTTAAACGTTCTGAAGTATTGGCTTTCTAATACTCAGACAAATTTGTTTTACAGGTAGACATTTTTATACATCACCATGTTTGCCTTCCTATTCATATAAAAAAAAAAAAAATGTTTCCTTAGAGTCCATCCACGCATAAATCAAGCTTTGTTTTATACTATGTAGTGAAGTAAACCCTTTAAAGTCGCACAGCTTCCCCGTCCCTTCAACGGGATCTCTTGAAGTACAAATTTAAAATTTAAATGTTGTCCGATACCGCGCGAGCACGTGTTATCCTAACCCGGACCCTTAGCCGCAGCCATCTGATAAGCCAGCACAGCACACGTACGACCGACAGTACGACGGAAACTGGAAAACTGTTATTCTTAATCGGGAATTACGAGTACTTCAATGCAGGTTTGGGAGCAAAGAACAAAAAACAAACCAGCTGCTTCTCATGCATGGTAAAAGCCCAAGTGAATCGGCGACAATCGTAGGAACCATGGTTATAGGCGATGCCAGCAACCTATCACTAATTTTGATTCTCCTTTTCACCTATTATGCCTACCCAATCATGCTAATATCCTATAGGTAGGCTCTGTCTGCCCCGTAATAGATAAAGACGTGATTATGTATGTATGTATATGTGTAGGTATGTAATTACTCTGGGAAGCAGTGAGTTCGAAACCAGTAGGTTCATTATTATGCCCTGGGGGATTACCACGACGTTTTAATGCGATTCAATTCCGATTTAGTTTAGGTTAGCTCGCTGTCAGATCCATATTAAAAATGACAGCTAAAACCTGAACTGAGTCGGAATTGAAACGCACTAAGACGTCATGGTAAGGCACCTGGTCACTGTGTAATATCACTACTATGCATTGGCTGCAGGTAGCAAAACTGATCATCGTGGAGAGCCTTGGGGATGGCCTATGTGCAGCAGTGGACGTCTGCCGGTTGATATGATGAATTAAGTGACAGCTAGCCAGCGTTCTTGTCAGTTTGTACATGTGAATAACATTTAATTCAGTAAGAATATCCCGATTTTCACAGCGATGTTTCTTTCGTTCTCTATCTATTCACAGCACCTAGCCAAGTATCAAAAGTAAAAAACTGAATAAAAAAGGGTTGTCTTACTGTTATTCCAATATTTACTGTGTAAAAGGACAGTCGCACCCTTACACTTATCGGTCTGATTAATATTTCCATACATTAACCATTTAGGGTATTCCCGATGGCTCAAAGTTGACCTTATGATAGAAACAAAGGGTTCATTTTACAACGTCCAGATGTGTACAGCTAAGTCTAAGTATCAGCCTGTTGATGTACCATTTTCGTTATACTTACGACTATATTCGCAGATGGAGTTGCCAGAGGCGTTTGTGACGAAGTTACATGTTACTAATTATTATATTTTTACCCCCGACTCAAAAAGGGGGGTGTGTGTGTGTCTGTCTCTGGCGTAGTAAGTAACTAGCGCTCAAATAAATGGACCGATTTGGATGCGGTTTTTTTCATTCTTCGGTTAAAATCAGCTCTTTTCCAAAATGATGTAATGCGTGGGGGTTTTTTTTATTTTTATATTTAATGCAATAGTTTCATATCTCAAGGGGATAAATCAGAACACTTATACAATTTGTTTGTTGACTATCTGTCAGTGTGAAAGTTTGTATAGATTTGCAACAGTATATTATAAAACAAAGTCTTCCGCCGCGTCTGTCTGTTCACGTTAAACTCAAATACTACTGAACCGATTTTCATGCGGTTTTCGCCAGTATATAGTGATTCACGAGGAAGGTTAGGTGTATAATTTGTTGACGTTTTGTGTATTAGTTGAAACATAACAATCAGCAGACAAAGTCACGTAC
Organism: Pandemis corylana; assembly: GCA_949127965.1. NCBI lineage: Eukaryota > Metazoa > Arthropoda > Insecta > Lepidoptera > Tortricidae > Pandemis > Pandemis corylana. The sequence goes on along the minus strand of OX421866.1, from coordinate 3,796,632 downwards.
AACAGATAGTTATGTCATTCATTCTGAGAGGTCGGTGCCCACAAGTGGGATGTACCATTTTTATACCAAAGGGGATACCGTGTAATATGGTAATAGTTGTGGTTTTTCGTCACATTTTGTGTTTTATTAATATTTGGCGACCCCTGACATGATTCGACGCACATCTGTGCGTTTATTGTTCAATCTGACACCCAATACCGAATTTAGGGTCCAAAACAAAAACACCTACGACAGGAGATGGCACCACTATTGCCAAAGAATTTTTATAAGAATTATTTTTGAGGTTAGGATGGTGGCAATGTTAGTTTGTTTCTATGCTCTATGTCAGTGTTTTTCAAACTTTTTTATAATATGACCCCCTCGTATGCCTAGTATTTCGCGACCCCCCCTTCTTTTTTCATGTAGGTATTTTATTTATGTTACAAATATTCAATCAATACGACACATTTATGCATTTGCAAAGTTAGCAAAGTTTTTTTTAATGAGGTAATTTTCGCGACCTCTCGCGACCCCCCAGGGGGTAGCGAACCAAAGTTTGAAAAACACTACTCTATGTCACATTTTGACGAGTTTTTTTAATATTCAACAGTGGCGTGCCGTCGTATATCAGAAGGCAAGCCGGAGGGCATTTAACCAGCCTTTTCCTCTTATTCTGTGTCCGCCACGCCACTGATACTCAATAGGTACGCGTTTGATCACAATTACGCCTTATAGAAAGTACGCGTCCATGAGTACTGCCCCTATCAAAATAACAAAATTCCTAAAACTATTACCGTGTGCAAAATCAATTTCCCAACGTATTTTCTATTAGCTGGATGCATGCAACCGACATTTCAATCTTGCAAAACCCATAGTCATACCTTCTCCATACATTTGGACCGCAAAACCACACGTCGACCTCTCGCCGTAGCCGTTAAATTAACAGTGGGCATTTTATACAGCTTTGTGAAATATAAATGTGTTCACCGTTTTAACAGTGGACCTTTTTGCACTAATGTGCGACGCGTAGGAGCGTATTTAAAAACAAATGCCTTATTGCAAAAACATTAATTGAAAAAAGAAAAACAAATAATGAATTTTAAAAATTCTATAGCAAGCCCGGTAGATTAAAAATGCTCATCGTAAAAAAAGGAATTTTGTCACCGCCTGCTGTATTTTTTGGCAGTGTTTGAGACACCTTCGTGTCGGAGCATATAAAAAGTAAGATGTCTATGTGTATGATTGTAGATTTTACTTTTATGACTGCATATTTATCTACATTACGGTAACTGTTTTATTAAACAACGTTGCTTATATAGGTATACTAAAAAAATCAAATTCAATGTTTAAAACCTGACCTACTGTATCTGTATCCCCGGTATCAGACGGTCAATTTATTTTCCTCTCACTCTATACATCGCTGGCTACTAACGAAATAATCCTCAGTTTTCATTAGCATGCATCAATGGACGCGAAACATGTTAAAACCTACGTAGATCTTGAGAATGTTACGAATTTGCAAGTAATCTTGGTACAATAGGAAGATGATTGGTCAATAGCGGAATTTTATGTTGAAATTACTCTTTTGATCCAACAATGGCGTCTTATTCTGAAATAATTTTGTCACGGTGCGGGCCTTATTCGAATTAGCGGATTTGATACTTTATTGTGTTAAAAACTGGTGACTGGGAGATTGATTTATATTGTGTAAATGCAAAGTCATCGAGCATATGCAACTAGGTGAAGTAGAGATGTGTCAATCGCGGAAAGATTCAAATGAACTATATCTTTTCGTTTCGTTCAGTCGCTCAATCGTTCACTGAAGGATAAAGCAACTCATAGTGAGTATATCTTTCGTTCGAATTTCGTACTGATGTGGTCAGCCGTTGCATGCATGGTTGCGCTTTTCGCACCTACAAATCTATCGTATAAACCTTTCTCTTGCGTTAGCTTACAGTATAGACAGGAGCAGATATGAATGTGTGAGTCGTTTTTCATTCATTTAAGCTGGTGTGAGTGGACGATTCATTTGCTGCGTTACGTTTCATGTATTTCTCTTTAAACGACACTTTCAAATCAAAAAATAAATATTGATAAAGTATGATGATTATGTGACCATTTTCAGCGAAACTTTATAGTAATAATCCTATTTTGTATGCCTACTAAATATATCGTACTGATATAATGACATGAAAGAACAGTTTGAGTCAATAGATCCCACTGAACGAAATGAACGAAAAGAGTGATACTCGTATATCTTTAAGAGCGAAAGACATAAATCAAATTTTTCACTTCAGTGATATGTTTTGCGCACCACTATATCCCCTAGTGAAGGAAGTTGTAAGCTTGAGTCTTACATACACACATAATTAATAACGTTTTTATCCCCTACTGAGAAATACTTTGATTAGTTTGTACTAGTTCTAGTTCAATTGGAGCCAATAGTAAAGGTATTTACCAATTTTATTTTATTTCATTCAGGTTTATTCAATTAGTACCTATCCATCAAATTATCTTTATAACCTCAAATTCTCATGACCACAGTGATCGTGTTAAGAGTATTGCTATGTCAACTCCCGTTATAAGTGGTTCGCGGGGAATGCAGTTTCCTCACAATTTTAGCAGGCGCATCGGCTACATATACAACTATCGCTATGTACGTTTGTTATTGAGGACATGCGATATACGGGGCTGGGTGCTAGCTGCTGGTCTAAGTGATAAGAGGACAGTAAATATAACACGGAAGGAAGGCTATGTTATTTCCATGCTGGTCTGGGAGCAACGACAAAACAGAATGTTCCAGCTTCTTCTTGGTAAAAGCCCATCGAGGGAATGGGCGAAAATCTTAGGAACCTTGTTAAAGGCGTGCGCACTCCAAATGCGTGTTGCGTGCAGCGTGCTGCGTGACACGCGCACGCACCCGTTGTAATGTATGAAACTATGAGATATCAGCCGATGCGGCTAGCAACCCATCACTATTTTGTTTCCCTTACCCACTTAATCGGCCATAATCACGCTAAGCGCGGCCTTTACTTCTTGTTACTTAGGTTCTGTCTACTCTGCAAGGGAAAAGACGTGACTCCGTCCGGATCCTTACCACCGCCTTACTCGCTAATTCTGCAGTGTTATCCCTTACGGGGTAGACAGAGCCTAAGGTAACAAGACCTAAAAGGCCACGTTTAGCATGGTTGTGGGCGTTTAAGTGGAAAGGGGAATCAAAATAGTGATGGGTCGCTAGCCGCATCGCCTAAAACATTATTCCTATGCCCATCGATGGGCTTTTACTATCTGCGCGGGTAGAGAAGCAACTGGTATATTCTATGTTTTTTAAGATGTACCTATAGTAATATCCGGCCGCTGGAACATAACTAGCGCAAGCACTGCTTAGCAGAATTGGTGATAAAGATGAAGGTATCCGGACGGATCTCGCCCAAGGTCCCGCGTATATCTCATAGCTTGCACCAAACCCTGGACCCAAGGGACGCAGGCTAGCGTCCGACACTTTTTCAAAGTCGTGACTCGTCCGTGCCAGCGGTCACGAACCGTGTACCGTTACACACTCTTCCCTCTAGCGGGACTCCCCGCAAGAGGGAGGGGGACAGATATATTTCTGTGAGATAGCCCGAAGGATCGCGAGCCGCAGGCGCTTTTTGATTGTTTTTGACGTGTGAACGCATTAAGGTGCTTGGAAAGTTCTTATAGCCTTTATGGTAGTTGATTTAGAGTCTAAAATTTGGATTGTTGCGTTCCTCAGTACCTCCGTATGATTCGGAGATCGGTCATCATTGGAACACTTGCCTAATATTTGAAATGTGAGATTACAATCCGAAACAAGATTCTAATTTTATATTTTTTATTTATTTTGTATATAAAAATTCAATGAAGTTTTTTTTTTTTTAATTTTCCTATTGTGGGAAAAGGCATTTACGTTTTATATTTCATTTAAAATTAATTGTTTCATTTAAAAGTTAAAGGCGCATCAAAAAACTTTAACAATGACAAACTATCACAACTGTTTAGTTAATACATTGTGACATCGATTTATGTCAATGATGAAAGTATCAATCAAATTATTGGCTTAGTAATAAATTAGTCTATTTCAATTGAATCCAAGATAAAAACATTATTAAAGGCAGAATGCAAACGCGTAACAAAATTACCTTAATATTAATAATTTTAATAAACCATCACTAGTTCTTACTCTTCAATAGAGCTATAGGTACCGAGTTCCCACAGAGAAAGTTAGCCACAGAGTATAGAACTATATTTATTACTACTGCATATTCATGGAGCCCTACGGCCTAGCCACTGTACCTGGACCTTCCATTATGCCTTGACAATTTACCGTTTTGAGTTACGGAGAGGTCAGCGTATTCTGGATTTTGGGAGCCGACTTGGATGAAGCGGTAACTGCATTTGTAGTTGGTGTAGTCATGTCTTTAGTCTGGTTTTTACGGCACGGGTGGTTGGTATGTGAATGGGTTTAGTTGCTGGCTGGAGAGAAAAAGATAACCTATGCAGCTAGGTTTAAAAGAAAATCGTTGGTGAAATTTGAATTTCGAACTGATGACAATAAAAAAAAACATGAATGAAACTACAGTGAGACTGAATCATAATTACACGAATGGTCTAGTTCGGTAGTACACCCTCAGCGAAATTTTTATAATAATTAATTAAGATTTTTATTATGATTCAAAATTGTATAGCTATTATTAATTATGAATATTAAGATAGGTATTATCAATATAAATATTGTACTTACTGTAATTGTTTATTTAAATATTTATTCTATTTTTCATAATTATTATTGTTTACAATGACGTAAATATTGCTATGTCATACTAGGTATTGCGTAGGTATATTGTTAAGCTTATGGATTTCCGGTTTCATTTTTTTTTTTTCTCTTTTACTATTTAGTTGCAGGCTAACGACGTTGAAGTTCCTAAAACGTTCCCATAGTGTGCCTGTGGGGACGGAAGCGAAACATGCCCTCGGTACCGCTCTGCTTTCAGAGCAGGACATGAGTGCGTGGAAGCCAACATTGGGGGCGGCAGACGCAAGCTTGCCTTCGGAATCCAAAAGCTTATTGGTTACTTACTTGACATGAAATGTATATTTCATAATTTTGTTTTATATATTTTTTTTTCCTGCGACATTGGAGACATCTCCAATTAATTTATTTGACGTTAGAGGCGTTTTACACCTCCACTTAACTTATTGTTATTATTTTCTTTTCTTTGTTTTTTATTTTTGACTAGTAGAGACTTTATACATCTCTACTATTTATAGATTAATATAATTTAAGGCTCGGGGACCTTATACATCCCTTTTATAAATGTATTTAATTTAAGTAGAACTTAAGTATTCTTACTGTATTTTATTTTGAAAAAATGACTTTCTGCCAAGTTTCTTGCGGCGCATTCTTCTTGGCAATGATGGTCTTTCCGAATGTGCTGGTAGTTTCAAAAAGACATGTAAAAGAGCCCCTGGCGGCCAATTTGCAAAAATAAATTTTCATTTTCATTTTCAAACAGACACCGCCGGGGCGAGCGCTCCAAGAGGAAGAGCTACGAACTAGTCCGAAACATGTCGAGCATCACTCGACTTTTATACGTGAGTTATCCGTTTGTGTAATTAAAATTGAATTTATGTTCACATACTCTTTTACGTACGTGAAAAGACACAGCCAAATGCACTTAAAGCAGACTTTACATTACAACACCCTATTCTACATAAACTTTAACATCGCATAAAACCGTCCGTACCCGCCACACAAGTACAGGGGAACTACTCCGAAATTCGAATTTCGAAGTTCGGATCACACCATCCCTCTCATCCCTATTAATGACTATTAGTGGGAGCGGAACGGCACGAAACGGACTTTGAATTTCGAACTGTGTGGCCAGTATTCACATACAAGTTTTGCGACATGCCACGCCACAGATAATCCTAGACTGTGGACCATAGTGCATGTCAATCCATGTCGAAACTTTACTAACTTCCGCAATGGCGGCGCTAGTGACGTATCGATTTTTGCGATTGTATTTGGGTGTTATACAAAATGTCTTGGAATTGTTCTAGAATGTTTCAGCGGGTGGCTGGGTATGATCTTGCTTAGATTTTTTATTGTAACTTGTGACTTTGAAAACATTGAATGTACTAGTTGCTTCTCTTCCCGCGCAGATGGTAAACGCCAATCGAGGTAATGGGCGAAAATCTTAGGAATCATGTTATAGGCGATGCGGCTAGCAACCCATCACCATTTTTATTCCCCTTTCCACCTGTACGCCCACAATCATGCTAAATGTAGCCTTTAGGTCTTGTTACCTTCGGCTCTGTGTAGACAGGGCCGAAATCACGTGTTTATCCCCGTAAGGGATAAACACGTGATTTATATGCATGTATGTGTAAAAGTAAGATAATTCAAAACCAAGTCCTTTATCGACTTTTTGTAGCCTAGATTTATTTACATATACTTCAAGTTTTCACTCCGATAAAAAAAAGGTATTTCTCTTATCAATGTAAGGAAAACAGTCACCTTATACCTACTAGTAAGAATTGTAGTTAGTTGGTTTTTTTTTGCGGCGGGACGAAGTAGATACATGATAATCTTTTAATTTCACAATATTGTACAACGTTGTGACATGATGTCACAACTTGAGCAACAGTGGAACCTTTTAATAATAAACGCAATAGATGCTCGCAAACAAATGTTACAATGTAACGGTGGTGACACACTGCGGTAGGGGTCTATCATGATACAAACTGGTTGACTAAAACCGTACATTCAGATGGCTCTCTAAAAATTAAAAATATTTAATAAAGTATGTTGGCAAAATAGTTCTCAAAGTCGCTTTGAGAGCTGTTTTTAGCACAGACGCGGGTGGATGACCAATGGGAATCGATTTCTTAAAATATAAAAATAGTAAGATTGTAGACAATTTTGATCGTAATCCACAGCATTAAGTGTGAAACACATAAATATAAAGGTTAGGTTAAAATCGTTCTATAGACAGGTACGCCGGTTGTATATAATATGAACGCACCTAAGGGTACGCTTTCTTTAAGGCGACTAAAATCATAGTCTCACCTACTCCCCTCATAACGTGGTTATTATTCGCGTCGAGTACGAGTGGCGAGTTAAGTTTAGTGAATGGAGTTTTTCTTCAAAAATTCTAAAATATATCTGAATGGATATCGAACATATAATGAAAAAAAAAAGCATGCATTCTCCCACCTGTTCACTTCCATTCACTTCACATGCAGAATTCGACATTACGATACTAGTAATATTTAAAGTATCACACGTCAAAGTGTCATTGAACCTGCGCTAAAACTTTATATTTACGGTATTAATGACACGCATATAAAACGTAATTTTATGACACCCGTGTTCATATGAACGTTATATCGGAAACTTCGCAGAAAATAAAAGCGTCTAAAGCATTAAAATACGACACTTCAAAATTTTTACTATCGTCTATAAAAAGGAAATTAATTGAAAACTAATAAGAAATGAAACAAAACTCTTTGAGAATAATTTACGCGCGTGTATTATTAAAGTAATTAATATTTACATGAAATAAATAAAACTTAGGTCTAACGATACCGCGACGCAAGTACCGGTACAATAAATTAATCTTCAAATAAACATTTACATATCAGAAACGAAGGCAGCGACGGTTTGAGAACAATAAGTCGCTGACTCCCCGATGCCCGACCGAGGAGCGAGAGTTATTATTCCTCATACATATATACGCGATCATCACTAACGTAAATCACGGTACGTCCTAGCCCTGCAGTCCCATATTCCCATGGTCCTGACGCAATCATCCGTCACCAAGTCCAAGCCCGCATTGATCGACCCTCGGCATCAACCCCCGTGATCCTTATGTAGCTTCACCCCACCGTTCCACGGTTTGAACGGAGACGAAGTACTAGCCTCCGGCACGCGAGGACTACTCGTGTAGTTCGGAGGCAACCGAGAAGGTGTAGATAAGAAACTGCCATAGGATATTGAGGAGTTGACGCCGAGGGAGGAATCTAGAGTAGAATAGTACCCAGAAGAAGCCGCGGATGGCGGCGGCGGAGCTGGTGGCTGCGCTCTACTAGCTTCAGCATACGCATCTAAATGCGTCCTCACTAAGACCACCAGTTCGCTGTAGTTGGTGACCGAGCCACCAGCCCCCGCCACCCTGTAAAGCAGCAGCCGCGCTTCCCCAAATAAACTATCCAAAATTTTACCTGTCGTGAAGAGGACGATGGCCTTCAGACAGGAGTACTCCGCGGAGTCCACGTGGAGCGCTTTCAACTTCTCCACTTGCTCTTGGAAGATCCGGATATGGTCCATGAAGGCGACCACACGGTCCGCCGCCATTGGTGACGCGTGGAGACCCGCGGCCGCCAGTAAGGGAGCCACGTGGAGGGGCATGGAACACTGGGAGGCGTTGAGGACGAACAGTTCAGACCAGACTAGTCGGAGCAAGGCTACTTGGTCCGTGACTTGTAGGTCAGGGAAGAAGGGTATGTTCCGCGCCCATTCTACAGCGGAGAACAGTAACCTCGCAGCTAATTCGCAGATATTGTCTATGCCCATAACGTTGGTGGGCTGGACGCACTGGCCGTATCTCGAGGTTGGGTAGGGCTCTGCTCTGAGCAGCAGAGAGATGTAGGAGGAGAGGTAGGGGTGGCTGTTTAGGCCTCCGGCGGGGTCGCCGTTAGCCAGGGCGAACTGGCCGGGCAGGGCTAAGCCCGAGGGCTGCGTTGGCGGCACGCGGCCTCTCTGCACAGCTGGAACAAAGAAATAGGCATATAAACATAAAATAGCGACGTCTTCGCATATGCGATAGTCTAACAACAATGATTTGTGAACGCCAGATTTTGACTGACGAATCATCAGTTGGAAACGGAAACTTGAATGTCGACAAAAAAGACTTTCTTCCAAGTTTCTTGCGGCGCATTCTTCTCGGTAATAATGGTCTTTCCGAATGCGTTGGTAATTTTAAAAAATACATGTAATAAAGCCCTTGGCCTATTTGCAAAATAAAAGTTTTTATTTTGACTTTGACGTCGAGAACTTCCACAAGTCAACGCGTAAAAAGCAATAGTGTAATATCAAAGCATTTCCGAAACATGGACAGGGCTATAAAAGTCGTAAAGAATCCATGTCTACGTACAAATGGAATTTCACATAAAACCCGTAGTTAAATTCAATTAATTTACAGTCCCTTAAAAGTTAACAGCATATTCATAATTCGCATACTCAATTAGCATGTAAGCATCTTGATTGCCCGTGTTACAGTGTAATAACTGAGTTTATGACCCACCACAAAGGGGGGAGTCTAGGATGATCTAATCATGTCTGAAAGTTTTAGGCAATCGCTTTATGGTAAAATCGGATTCTGTAGGCGTAAAAGTTTAGATGTTGTGTAAAATATGAAATGGATAGTGATGGAATTTTTCCTTCTCATTGAGGATTCGATAGCGTATTGGAACCGCGTAATATCAAGATACGCTATTGGTTTTGCTGAATTTAATCAAGAGAAAATGAGTTTATCTATGGAAATGTTTGTACAATCAGGAAATGATGCAATTTAATCTGAAAGGTATCTACATAAAGTACAAGACTAACGCTTTTCACCATCTTAACAAACTTGTGAGAGAGCTCTCGCTCTCACTCGCTTCTTTAAGGTTAAGTCAAAAAAGTCTGTATAAAAAAAGGTTTCAAACAAAACTGGCCAGCTAGAAAAAAAAGTAAATTAATTAACCGAATTTAAAACTAGAACGTCATCGCTGCATTAGTCCGCCCGTGCTTTGTCTGTCAATCATGATCAAACCCATTTAGTTTGAAGCTCGTGAAAATTATGCTTATTGTCTTTGGTACAGATTAATTCGTTTGATCGAAATGAGTCATTGCATTTGGTTTGGAGTGCGAGGCCACAGAAATAATCTATCAAAACCGGCAATTTAATAAATAGTCTTCAAAAAGTCTCATAACGTCAATCTGCCCAATCTCCCTCTGGCGAAATTATTAATACTGTTGGCAATAACATAATTTTTTTAATCGTCTGAAAAAAAAACAGGCTGCCAGTCCTTCTAATCCATTACATGTTATATAGAGTTTCGTCCACATATTTTTCCCTTTAATGTAATAATGACAAGTAACTTGATCATAAGTCAGTGCGGTTAGTATTAATGCGTTTTAAATCGGCCCCCTGACCTCCATTACCTCTATTACCTCTTTTTATGTCAACGGCATATGGTTTATCATACATTACATGCCCTGGTTTTACTCTCTACAGTCAATATTTTTGATCTCTAAATGAAGAATGTTAGATAATAACAAAACTTTCGATTAAAAAAACACGCTCATGCTTTGGGATTGGGAGCTACAATGCCACAGACATGAAACTTAAAACTCCTTCTCTTTTTTGCGTTGGGGATTAAAAAGAGAGGCTTGGAACGAACACATAAAATTTCCGCAAGTTTCCATTAAGTAGGTATTTGAAAGCTGAAATCTTCGGGTTGAATTAAAGATTATTTTTATTTATATTGCCCACGCTGTTTCAAAAATAATAAGCCACTCGTAAAACAAAAGGCCGCTGCAAAGTTTTGTAACTGCAAAATGTGAGTACTTGGTAATATTGTGAATACAATCAAATTCTAAAGACTTCCTCGAAACAGGCATTCTTCAAATATGTTTCCATCAATCAACAAAAATAAACACCGACCGAAGATCGTGACGTCAACACCTGACTACAATACGGAACGAATTACCTCGAAAACGTCGCATCGAATCGGCACCGTTCGGTCCAAAACGAACCCAGACGGAACAAAACCGAAAAATGCGCAGCGTGCGGGGAATCCAAAGTATCCGAACGTTTTTTGGCGGGAAGCGGCGCGAATGCTCGCGCACGCGCTATGTTTTTGTTTTTTATCGTAAGCAGGTTGTATTTATAAAGTTTGAATAAAGAAGTTCATGAATCGAATGCGGTTCTAAGTTTGAATTTCCTGCAAGGCTACCATTTTAATAGTTAATGTGGCTGTAATGAAATGCATTAAAATACTACTTAGTGATGGTTTATGAAACGAACCAAAGTGATTTTCATAATAAGATCACACGAGTGTTTTAATGCCTAATTTGACACACATTATAACATTTATGTACGTGCGTAGTTATTTTCTAGTTTCCTGTTTGTACGTTACTTTGAAATGAGTTTTAATAAAGTGAGCAATGGTCGTAATGCTGGATGGATCACGTATATCAATCATTACGCGCTTTAACTTCAACGCGTTCCCACAAAAAGCTAACAAACAACAGTAATCAGCCACATTTCGGAAATAAACATTTCAATTAATGCGGTCCGAATTGGAGTAATTGCGCTCGTGATATACCGATGTGGGTCGGCGATGCTCCCACGGCGTCGACACCTCGGCTAATAGCGCGTCATTACGATATCTCCCTGTACATCTCGGACCGAAGTACGTCACTAATCGATCTATGGTGTAAAGCAAACGGCCAGTAGGTACGCCTAGCCTGTACTCTGAAATTCGATTTTCAAAGTTCGTTTCGCACTGTTCCACTCACACTGATAGTCTTTAATTTGGGAGTGAGAGGGACGGTGTGATACGATCTTCGGAAATCGAATTTCGTAGTTTTTTTATTGTGACGTCATTGGTTAGGGTTAAGAGGTATAGGTACGTCCCTTAAAATGAAAGTCCGAATAAGTTTGACGTAGTTTTAGTTAGTTTAATTTCTGAAACGGTGAGGTATTTTTTCATAGAATTTTTAATAAACTAACCTAACCTAACTACTACCTAAATTCTAATGACTTTTCCAAAATTCCTGAAAAAGAACGATTTGTGTCATAAAAAAAAATTACCAACGAATACTATGGCCAATGAAAATTTCTCTCTTAAAGCACCTATTGCCATTATGTCTCTTCCTTTTATCCCACAGAAAATTAGAAAGTTAACTGCATCTCAAGGAAAATGTCTGCCAAATTTCAAGTTTGCGTTGTATGACACTCAGTTACTTTACTGTTTTATAGGTGTAGTTACCAAGTGGACCTTCTGTACGCCTCTGTCCACTTTACCATTCACGTCTAGCCTTGTCTACGGGCGGCGCGCGCGCAACAAAGCTGCTGTCATTTATACCGGCGCGTCAGATTCGAGTTTAGAATGTGACGTTTAAAGTCTATGGTCTATAAATTGAAGGTACACGATGGGAGATTGAAAACAAGTGTCGATTGAAGTTTCTTAACAGAGTTAAAAAAGGAGGTGGTTCTATTTTTGAATGTGTATATTTCGGTCTGATTTGTTTTTGTTTTGGTTTGAAACGGTAATTTTGTTGTTAGTTAATGTCAGTTTTTGCAATGTTGGATCTAAATTTCACAGTGCTCTGTTTTTTAGCTGTGAATGTCATGAAATGAATGAATTTAAGTTTAAAGTGAAATAATATTGGGTTGAGTTCAGCTAATTCTTGTTTAATTCAATTCGAGATAATTTCTACTGCATTATGCATTTTTTAAGAATAACTATTTAAATTTCTAATTGATTTAAATTCAACAAATTGCTTATGAATTCATACAATAAACAACTCGTTGAGGTCGCTGTACACTTTCCCATTATCTCCAATCGATTTTTGACTCATGAACGAGCACCTTTATAGGTAATTAATGTAAATTTGTATATTATTATACTAAAGCGGGCTTCCATTCCACGTCCATTAGTGGGCATTTGCATAGAGGGACGTCTCATTCCTGATTTCACTCGCAAGTCTGTCTTTATCATATATTAAGTGCTTTGTCAGACGCGCGACTGAATAATCGCACGATTATCTCTGCTATAGTCCATTCCAATCCATTTCAACGCTTTTGTAAACAAACAACAACCCCTAAGTCCGTATAAAATAACATAATGATTGAATGAACGTAGTATAATTTTTAATAATAAATCCTAATAAATGAGCCTATCAGTACTAAACGCTATGAATAAATGTAACATCTCATTCCACGTTGCATTTTGTTTATAGCTTCTATGATAGGATAAGGATTTATTTGCTTTTAATATCTGGGGCCGGTTCAGGTTTTAGCTGTCATTTTTAGTATGGATCTGACTTGAATCGGAATTGAATCGCATTAAAACGTCGTGGTAACCCCCCAAACGTATACGTTTTGAAATTTGTAATAGTGCTCAAAAGCACGTCATGTTTAATTTTAAAACATACGAACGCGATGGAAGTTACGCGACAATCGCAACGGCCGCTTGTCTGCGCCCGATCTTACCACATACCGCATCGGATTAAATGAAATTAACGCTTTTTATATTATAAACAAAATTAATATTTGGTAAACGCGTGACTAATAGCAAATGGCATGCGTCATGTATTGTAAATAAAGATTATGTTTATTTATGCGAATATTTATAACAAGGCGTTAGTTTGAGATTAACATACTAGTCTCATGTATGCGTTAAATAGTATGTTGTAAATTGCTGGCGCCCCAATCTTGACTCGTATTGGATTTAAGTTATGGTTTTATAATGTCTGGTTTTATTGGTTAAACTGTACGGTGGTTTGGAACCATAGATATTGGACACTAACTGTCACTAGAATAGATACACACATACATATATAAATCACGTCTTTTCCCTTATGGGGTAGACAGAGGCTAGGATAACAATACCTAAAGACCACGTTTAGCATGACTGTGGGCGCATATAGCTGGAAAGCGGAATCAAAATAGTGACGGGTTGCTAGCCGCATCGCCTATAACATGATTCCTAAGATTGTCGCCCATTCCCGCAATAGGCTTTTACCATCTGCGCTGGAGGAGAAGCAACTGGTACATTCTATATTTTTCTTTTCTCCCAGACCAGCATGGAAGAAACTAGAATAGATCGGAGCTGAAATAACCGGAACGAGACATAAAACGGCGATGCGTCTACTACAAGTCAAGAAATAGGATGTTTTTATCACTCGAACATGATCGGACACCTCAGGCTTTGGTAGTTTTAAAACTGTTATCACACTGTATATCCCTACTATTAAGTAAGTAAGTAAGTAAAATGCTTTATTGTACAAATATAAAGAAACAGATACAATTCACAAAAAAATAAAAATAACATTAATATATGCACAAAGGCACGACTATTAATACTATTATTATAAATGCGACAGTAACTCTGTCTGTCTCGTTTTCACGCCTAAACCACTGGACCGATTTAGCAGAAATTTGATTTTCAGATAGTTTTAATTCGGAAGAACATAGGGTAGTTTTTATCCCGGCAAATTGGATAGTTCTCGCGGGATAGCGACGAGCGAATTCTGCACAGACGGAGTCGCGGGCAAAAGCTAGTAACATAGATAAGTACATGCATATTAATGACGTTTTTATCTGTTAGGTACGGTATAGAGAGCTTAGGATAACAAGACCTAAAGGCCACGTTTAGCAGGATTGTGTGTGTAGGTGGAAAGAGGAATCAGAATAATGATGGGCTGCTAGCATCGCCTATAACATGATTCCGAAGGTCGCCTATACCCTCGATGGGCGCACTATTCCCCAGAAAATTTCGAAATATCTATGCCTTTTCCTTTTCTACGTTATAAATGGAATCTCTATAAAACTATAAGCTTTCTTAGTCCAACGCTTTGGGCTGTGTATTGATCAATAAGTCAGAACTATCTTTCTGAATAAGTCCTCTGTTGTCGTCTGTGTGTTCGCGACAAACTCAGAAACGACTGAATGGATTTTCATGCGGTTTCCGCCACTAGATAGAGTGATTATTAAGCTTTAAGTAGGTATATAATTTGTCAAGGTTTTTGTAAATTAGTTGAAATTTGACGATAATTGTGGCAACGTCGTGTTAATTACACCCGTGCGACGCCGGGGCTGTTCGCTAGTTAAGAATATAAATAAATACATTAGATACTTCTTCAACATCCTAGCCTACGGAAATTTTTACAGTCACAATTATCCTTACAAAAGTGTTTAACAAACTAGTCTCGTACTACATATTTGTGCCGAATGCATCAAAGACATCTATTTGTATGAAATTGTATTTTTATTCCACACACGTAATAGTCTTAATAACCGCTGGTAGCGCTCTGTTATGTGACTATGCACTGTGAGTGCGGGGAGTAAGGTAGGTCCAAGATTTAGCAGTTTATACTTGACATAGATTGTGTTAAGGAAACAATCTTTGCGTGGGATCTGTCAAAGTTGTAGAACCTATGTATGTTATGTATATATGTACTTCTAGCTTGCGTCCTTGGCCTCGCTCTGATTTTCTATATCCCACGGGAATTCTGCTAAATCCGACGTACGCTTACAACATCATAAAAAGGGCGCTTTTATGCTTTTATAGACTTATATTATTTTTATTCTATACATTAGTCTCCATATGTTAGTAGTTCATCTCTGTCACTCTTTTTTTTATACGGCAAGGAATGAAAACGATCAGTCACCTGATGGTAAATGAGTACTACCACCGGACACCCGCAACACTAGAGAATTGCAGACGCGTTGCCTGCTTAGAGGGCTAGGATAGAATATATATCTCTTATATGAGTAATTTCGCCAGCTGTTTTACTCTCCACGCTGGAACACAGCATCGGAAACTATAACGAAATTCAACAAGAATATACATACATACATACATAAACACGTAAATCACGTCTTTATCCCTTACGGGGTAGACAGAACCTAAAGTAACTAGACCTAAAGACCACGTTTAGTACGTTTAGCATGATTCAAAATAGTGATGGGTTAACATGATTCCTAAGACCCACTTCCTCGGTGGGCTTTTAACATCTGCGCGGGAAGAGAAGCAGTGTACATTCTACATTTTTCTTTACACCCAGACCAGCATGGAAGTGTTAGTGACAGTATAGCTGGAATTGAGGAATATGATAAGCTGCTTTGCTTTATATCCCTCCAAATTTCATACTTCGAAGGTTCGAAGGTTGACTGGAAGAGATCCCTTAAAGGGATAAGTCCGCCTTTGTGCATGTATCTCAGTGTTTGTCAATTGTATTTCTCTTGTTTATTTTGCACAATAAAGAGTTTACATACATCCATACATACCTCGGGAACTATGAAATTGAAGAGCAAAAATTAATTCAATCGAAGCAAAACAACGTGTGATGGAATTTAATATGAAATTGGGAAGTTGGTATGATAAAGTGAAAGAATTAGTTTTCTAAGAGTGAGAAATCTTAATCATATAGTGGTAAATTAATGTGGAGCTACTAAATTACAATTAACAAAGAAACTAACGCCTGGGGCTAGAGGTTATATTTCATAGCTAATTATTTCATGTCTACAAGAATTTTGAACGAAATATTTCGAGATACTTACAAGAATAAAAGTCTTAGTTAAGTATATTAAATTTCATTATATATATACCATCTTGCGTGAAGAAAAGATAATCGGGGAAATTACTAGGCAAAAAGCATTTCAAATTGCTAAACGACACTGAAAAATAGAACACAGAAAAATCTGTAAAGTAAAGCTATGGCCGGGAATCGAACCCGGATCCTCGTCATTCCGTGACGCGTGCTATACCAGGTGGGGAAGCCTTCGAATTTTTCTATCTGTTACTAGCTGTCACGTGACCTTCTTACTATGCGACTTTTTGTCGCCAAGCTTCATCTGTTTAAATGATGTGTCTGTACGACACAATTACAAACTCCCGTGGAACATCTACTGCTCACCAAGGACGAGAAAAGGCGCTGTTTTTCAAAGGTACTATCAAATGAATCAAGAATTTTCACTTCTTGAAATGAAATGTATACTTTTACGGTTTTACCGTTAAAACTGACATTGAAAATTATAACACGTCATCCTCATCAGCCTCTAGATTTGCAACGCATACCAATACAATACACCGTTTCGCATAATTGTGTGCAGGTTTCTTCATAACGCTTCCCTTAACCGAATACCTCATAAATTTCAAAAGTAATTTCACATATAAATTTAAAAAGGCAAAGTTGTACGTCCCGAATCGAACCCACCTCTCCGATAGGCCATAGGTTCAAACCACTAAGCAACATGACACAATACTTAATAGACTTAATTTGTTTACATATGCAAAATGTCTCACAAGAAACGATCATACTAATGAATGTAGATCATTGCTTCTCTATACCTATAATTAGTGATCTATCAACTAACAAACTACTAGGAAGTAGTGTCCGTAGTGTCTTAGCAATAAAAAACATGATTTTACGCTATTAATTTGAAATTGAGCTAAAACCCTACCTATTTTTAAAAACCAACTCAAATCTCACTATTTATCACTAATTTAATCCACTCCCTGTCTTTAGTACCTTATCTTTTCTTTTTGCTTCTGATCAAATCCTTTTCTGTTGTATGGCCTTCTTATTTTTCATTGCTTCTCACATTTATTTTAACTTAAGCATTATGTTATGTGTATATGTTATGTATTATTTTATTTTATTTATATAGCTATGTATTATATTTATGTTGGTATTCTTGTTTTTATTATCCCTGCGTTTATCCTGTCTATTTGTTTCCGCCACCTATTTAAACTGTCTCCAACTTATTTAGCTTTTTGGTTGTCTGGAAGAGATCACTATTAAGCGATAAGACCGCCTATTGTGTACTTTGTTCTTTGTTTTTGTATTGTTTTGTACTGATTTGTGGTGTTCAATAAAGAGTATTTGTATCGTATTGTATTGTATTGAGCACCGCAGTTTAACGAGAAAATCACTACAAACAAACAGTCCTTCGCCGCGTCTGTCTGTTAGCGATAAACTCAAAAACTTCTAAACGGATTTTCGTACGTTTGTCACCAATATATAGAGTAATTCACGACGAAGCTTTAGGTATATAAATTGTGAAGGTTTTGTTTAAATGGGTTGAAATATAAGGATAAGTTCTTGAAGTGTCGGTAAAAGTCAAGCTGTCAGCACGTCTAGCACGAGAGCGCACTAAGTCGCGTCGCGCGCGAGATAGGTTGCCCGTCTTTTTCTTACTGTTCATCCCAGAAAGAGACGGGTAGTCCATCTCGTGCTAGCCGGGCTGGGATACAATTTTCATTGCACTGACAAAATCGCGAACAGCAGCTAATATTATATGATGTGCCAAACTTCATGTGTGTAGGCTAAATAGATTTTGAGTTGTGACGGGGTCAAAAGTATCTCGAAATGGCCAATCCCTTTCACTTTGAACTTGGCTGACACGCTACCGCGTGTCTAGATAAATAGATAAAATAAAATACCTATTGTTTTCACACATACATACATAAATCACGTCTTTCTCCCTTACGGGGTAGACAGAGCCTAAGGTGACAAGACCCAAAGGCCACGCTTAGCATGATTGTGGGCGTATAGGTGGAAAGGGGAATCAAAATAGTGATGGGTAGCTAGCCGCATCGCCTATATGATTCCTATATACCCATTCCCTCGATGGACTTTTACCATCTGCGTGGGAGGAGAAGCAACTGGTACATTCTATGTTTTTCCTTTACTCCCAGACCAGCATGGAAGCATATGGATGTTTCCACACTCAGGTACATTACTACATCGTGTAAAACAAAGTCGCTTTTCGCTGTCTGTCTGTCTCTATGTATGCTTAGATCTTAAAAACTACGCAACGGGACCGTGCTCTACCGTACAACGTTGCCGACATTTTTGTCACAAGATTTTTGAATACTGTATTTATTACTTTGACATTGGCGAACTCATCGCATCGATCGACGCCATTAAAAAAGAAGAAGAACTACGCAACGGATTTTGATACGATTTTTAAAATAGATAGAGTGGTTCAAGAGGAAGGTTTTTTTTTTTTTTTTTTTTATATTAGAGGGGGCAAACGAGCAGACGGGTCACCTGATGGAAAGCAATCACCATCGCCCAGGGACACCTGCAAGACCTGAGGAATCACAAGTGCGTTGCCGGCCCTTTGAGGAACAGGAAGGCTCGCCTTTTAAAGATCCCTAAATTGTAGCGCTCAGGGAATGCTGCAGCAGGAAGTTGGTTCCAGATCTTTACCGTTCGAGGAAAGAAATTGCGTTTAAAACGCACGGTGCTTGACTGCCAACCATCAAGATGTTGAGGATGGAAGGGAGACGGAGGTTTATAATGTATTGCAGTATTGCATGCATAATATAGTAGAGATATACTGATTGCACCCGTGCGAAGCAGGGGCGAGTCGCTAGTATTTCTAGAAACTGTTGACTTGATATTTAAATTAAAAGTGACATTAATAGCTGGTTTAATTAAAGAAAATTGGTTTCAACAGAATGATCAAGGCACATGTATGCGTAATGGTGTAGAATACGTTTTATTTATTTAATTGTCACAGATTGACTCACGTACAAACGTGGTTAGGATAAAATACAGCTTTTGGTTTTGCGGTCGAATTAATCGACCAACTAGTTGAACAACTGGTCTATAAAATTAGTAGTTGTCTCAACTCCGCGTTGCTTAAGGTGTGTCTACACCATCATTACTTTTTGTAGTACTTTTCCAAGTGTGTAGAATATACGATTGCAAAAAAGTAGTTAAGTTGGCCTTTAGGTCTTGTTGCCTTGGGCTCTGTCTATCCCGTAAGGGATAAAGACGTGATTTGTGTTGAAGTTACCGTAACCGTTGAAGAGTTCCGTCCTGCGGAGACGGTCCTGACCGGGCCCCCAGAATTCTACTACCAGATTATTGTACTGTCATCCGACTTCCACGAGTATGCAAAATTTCGGCTCAATCGATTGAAGATATCTGCTTCAAAATGGAAAAATGGAGTTGCAAGATTCCACCCGGACAAACATACGGCTGATGGAGCTGATGGAGGTTACCGACCTCCATCAGGCAATCTGCCTCCGTGACGTCGTTCAGGGAGGGCTTGAAGAAGATGTGGCTCACACCATCTCCTTAAATATTGTATGTGTGTACTCATATTGTACGTAGTGTGTATGTATGCATGCGTTTAATGATATTTAGCAGATTATTTATGTAATGTTTGTTGTATTTTGAGATGTACGCTCTATTGTGGCTTTCACTATATGAATATTTTAAACTCACTCTTTGTCGGTCTCTCGCTTAATGCTCCTCTCATTTACTCAAAGGTTAACTGGTAGAGATCCCTTATAGGGATAAGTTCGCCTTTGTGCATATATTTAAGTTCTTTTTTGTGATTTGTCTCTGCTTCTTTATATTTGTACAATAAAGCATTTACTTACTTACTTACAAGTACGTTGCAAGTCAATAAAAAAATTGTGTCACCACTAACCCTGGTCTGACGATTTGAGCAAGCGGTCCTATGTTATTTAATTTCTCTTCCCGCGCAGGTGATAAAAGCCCATCGAGAGAATGGTCGGAAATCTTAACAATCATGTTATAGGCGATGCGGCTAGCAACCCATTATGATTCCCCTTTCCACCTACACGGCAATCACACCAAACGTGGCCTTTAGGTCTTGTTACCCTGGGCTCCCCCGTAACGGATAAACAAGAGATCAGTATGTATGTCATACTAGCTGACCCGGCGAACTTTGTTCCGCCTTGAATTTGAAAAATTCCTTTGTAAAATTGCATTTTTATACTAATCAAGGAATATTGTGTGGGCATGCTAAATTTAATGTCTGTAGCTTTATTAGTACAACATTTCGGAATTTTCCAACCCCGTGGGAAAATCGGAATAAAAAGTACCTATCCTATGTCCGTCTCCTGGTTCTAAGCTACCTACCTACCAATTTTCAGCCAAATCGGTTCAGCCGTTCTCGAGTTATAAATAGTGTAAGTAACACGACTTTCTTTTATATATATAGATTTAAAAGCGTTAATACTAAGTATGTATTTTTCTTACAGCGGCATATAAATTCAATGTCAGTTCAGTGTCGTCCCTAAACCCAGTCCCATTGTCAAACCACAGGGGAACAAGTCGCTTTCTACATTAAGAAACTTATCTACGTCCATATTTCTTCGTATTCGAGAAGTGAAAAATCTTAATGATATCAAAACAGAACCGTTAGAGTAACAAAAGATGGTCGCATGGTCATTTGTCGAGATGTGACGTGTCGCGTGCTCGTGAGATATGGCCGCGGCACAGCGTGCGCCATGTCGCATGCCACAAAGCTACGGTTAACTTTAATTGTTGAGTCACACATGGAACGTCTGCCAAGTCGCTTGCGGCGCAATCTTCTTAGCGATTATGGTCTTTCCGAATGCGCTGGTAGTTTAAAAAAAAAGACAAGCCTTTGGCGGCCTATATGCAAAAAAAATGAATTTTGAATTTTGAACGTTGTAAGTAAGTAAGTAAATGCTTTATTGTACAAATATAAAGAAACAGATACAATTCACAACAAAATAAAAATAACATTAATACATGCACAAAGGCGAACTTATCCCTATAAGGGATCTCTACCAGTTAACCTTTGAGTAGATGACGTTGTCACAGTGGTATGATTGCTTGGTGTTTAAAACACGTTGCTAAAGTTTGCCAATGTCAATAGGACAGCGTATGGATCGGAGGATATATATAGTACGGAGCGAGTGGCTCAACAATTAAAGTTGTTGACTGCACTTTATCTATCTATACCTAAGTACATTTATCATAAAATTCTCCGAAGTTCGAATTGTTCAGCGTCAAAGGGATGGCTTAATTTTGAACGAATATCAGTGTTTGACCAACTAATCCAACTACTGATTCAATTATTCTTGAACTATTTAGACGTACATTATTATAACAATCTTCTATTTTTTCGTGTCGATTACACGATTTTGACATAAGAACGCCAGCACAGATGTTGAAGATATTTAATTAGTTGGATTTGTGTTTGCCTTAAATACCATGATTAATAAATGACTGATTAAAAGGATGATACATTAAAAAAAGTATTTTTAAAGTTTTACCAGCACTTTCTGAAAGACCATGAAACTCAATGAAACTAAATCTAGCGGCAGCGCCGCACAGTGTAACCCGTCCTTAAGCATAAAGAATCGTTCACATAAATAAAATTGTTCAAATAAATAACGGATTATCAACTGCTATCAAGACGTAACGAGATAAAGCAAACATACAAGTAAAATAAATAGGCGAACGGTAAATGAAGTTGTACGTCCAGGTCGGACGCTGGGCCGTAGACGTAATGGTGATGTATTTGTGGGCCCGTGTCTTAGGAATGGAATGGATTCGTATAGGGTTGGCGTTGTTAAGCTGGCAACACTACAAATAAAAAAAAATACAACTTTTTTTTTATTAAGCCAGCATCCTGCGGATTCTCTTTAGTCCCGAAATTAAGAAGTTCTTAATACAAAATAATTTAAATACACAAAATTTCCTGTATTTATACATACATACATCAAGCCTTCGTCCGTTACGTACGGGGTAGACTTAGACTAAGATAACAAGACCTAAAGGCCACGTTTAGCATGATTGTGGGCGTATAGGTGGAAAGGGGAATCGAGATAGTGATGGGTTGCTAGCATCGCCTATAACATGATTCCTAAGATTTCCGCGGATTTGTTCGATGGGCTTTTACAAGCGCGGGAAGAGAAGGAACTTGTAAGTACATTCTGTTGTTTCTTTGCTCCCAGACCGGCGTGGAAGCATTTCCTGATTTGTCTTAACTATTAACACGTTCTCCTTTATTTGTCAGGGGTCTTGTTATAGTGGTTTAGGCCGTCAGTTATATGTCAGTCAGTCAATCAAAGTACTGAGGCCTTACCATGACGTCTTAATGCGATTCAATTCCAATTCAGTTTAGGTTCGCTCGCTGTCAGATCCATACTAAAAATGACGGTTAAAACCTGAACTGAGTCGCAATTGAATCGCACTAAGACGTCATGGTAAGGGCCCTGCTTTGTATGTGGGTGTAAGCAGCGATTACGCTCGTGTTGGTGTCATTATAATATCGTCTGCATTTTTGGTTCGTTTGTTGTATGTGAAGTTGTAACTTATGTCTGAAATAAAGTCGAGTAAATTCAGGTTCTTAAGTTGAACTGGTATGTTCATGTGGCATTCTCTCTATTTTGCAGCCAGATACTTTTGTTTCGTTTTTTAATTCGCTCGAAAACATTGCTCTTGCGTGGATGACGTAGAAACAAAAAATAAACCGCGTTAAATTGACCAAAATGCTCAGAAAGTAAAAAAGCGAATAAAATTTACTTACCAATTTTGTACTTTATTTTTTTTACTGAAACTGGATAGTGTAAATAAGCCTACATCATCTGTTGCTTTTTATAATTCCTATTTACAATAGAAAAGGAAAAGAGATCTAGACTAACTTATTCAGAAGCAACAACCCTGCGCTAGAAGCTCTTGCGTCGTTAATGGCGGAATTTATGGCTTGTTATGAATAACTTATTATGTTTTTGTGTGCGGATAACGCTTTTTCAGAGTCCCGGTGAAATTTTAATGTAATCCGTAAGGTTGTACCTCAAGGTACGGTTTTAAGCACAGCCTTTAATCCTTCGCATTAAACGACACCTCTTTCGTAAAGCCTCCAATGTTTTGGTTAGGTGTTGATAAATTAAGATTTAAAGCAGATTGCTGATATTTTAAGACCGCTGTTTTAAGATATATAGGTATGTATAAACATTCTTATCATCACACGTGAATGGTGGTTATGGTACTTATATACAAATTAGTATAAGGAGTTAAGGACGGATTTTTCGAAATTCACACAGGACACTCGCACTAGACTCAAGGCGCAGTTTAAACCGGCTTCACTTTACTGTTGGCAAACTTATTACGTCTGAGTTTTCTTTGCGGCAAACGCTTCTAACAAGAATGGAATGGAATTTGATCGAGCTTCCTTTCCGTTGTTTATATCAACAATAGTTAAACTCTTAGCAACTTGTGTTGATGACAGATGTTGTTTACAAACGCTATTCATTATTTTATTACACAGCCTCATCAGCACGTTTATGTCCGTAAACATTGACATTCAAAGTAGCCACAAGTTCTATCATAAATCCCTTGAACTATAGAAAAGACATTCTTTAGCTTTTACGCAACTCACACCATAATTCACCGTCCCATCTGCCAATCAACACACAGGAATGCGACGCCATTTTGTTTACGCAACCGTATCGGAATAAACAATGCTCAAACTTGATTTTGGAAAGCCAACAATCGCCCACCTCGGAGTTGTATATCTAAATTACCTAAAATAAAACGAACCGGACACGGAAGACATCAAAATAGTACCAAAACCTAATTAAATTTATAGTGGAGATAAAAATCTTCGAAATATGGTAAAGATTGTATAATAAAGTGATCGAGCGCGTGCCACGGCGCATACCGGTCGATCCATTAGTCTAGCCGGATTTTGTAATTATCGACTTATTAAATGGTGAGGAGATTTATTACGAACTGGTAGATTTGGGCACGAGCGGTATTCTTAACTCCGGCAATTAGGGGGAGACGAATGAGCCATTGAATTTGATGATCGAACATCGAAAGGTAAGTGCTAACTTACTAAAAGGTAAGGATACTTAGATTGTAAGAGCTAAACTGAAGGCTGAACATAATTTGGTGAAGACAAATGAAATGAAACAGACTTACAAAAATTGTTGCTTGCAACTAAATACAACAAGCCGTAAAGTATAGAATAGCGGTAGGATGATTAATTAGGATAATAATTATATTAGGGAATGAGAGTGAGTTGATGGAAGTACAGACGCACTCTATGGTTTAATATCTGCACCTAGCTAAATGAAAACTGATATACCTACGACCAATTCGAGAGAAGCAGTTTTTCGTAAAAGTATTTTAATAGGCGCGATAGAAGCGAGTAACACAATATGTGAAAGATGACTTTATAAAACTCAGTAACTAGATATATTTCTCAAGAAGATTCTCAACAGTATCCGTGATCTAAAACAATATTCATAACATATAATGAAGATGCGATACAAGTCACTGACCACAGCCAAAGAAACGAAGCCTTGCGATAATCATAATACTGCAGATATATGATTAGCTCCCCTTTAATCTAAAACAGCGTATGAACACTTGGATATTGAAGGCACTTACGACTTTTTGGAATATCAAAGTACACGGGGTCACGGAACGGTCGGTGTTAGACAGAGAGAATACCCGCCGCGCTGTGTTAACACACACAGTTCTGTATATCAACGTCCTTGTCTCGCATACGATCGCAGGCTCTTCGACCGCTATAGTAAACTGTGACCTCACGAAATATGCGCACGATTCGATGATTCACTACAAATAGACGTACAGACTGACAGACGAGATGTAATAGCAAAAAACTTGTGCATATCATTTTTTGAAGGCGGTTAGAATGTTAGTGATATAGTGGACGGAGTTAAAACTATTTACATGGTTTTTTGCAAGATATAAAAGCTGCGGGAGGTAACTCGGCTTGAGTGGGAAATAAGGACATAAACAATGTTATACAGTTAAGAAATCCAAAATAGCTGTTTATTATTGTTTTTTTTCGCATAGTACAGTGTTGTGAATATTGATGACAATAAATGTCGCACTCAGGAACGTCAATTATTATTTGATAGGAAGTTAACAAAGATTATATGTGTGTTAGTACAAATAGTAGTCTATTTGTACATTAAAAATGTTATATTTGCAGTGCCCCTACAGGGTTTGATCTTGTACATTGTATCTTGTATCAAAGCAAATAAAAGTTTGAGTTTGAGTTTGAGTTTGATTTTTCAAACGAAAAGTCGGAAATGAAAACAGTCTTAGGACAGACAGACCTTTATAACAGATTAGATTTAATTGTGCTATACTTTATTTGACATGAATGCGTCGTCAATGTAAAACAGTCCTTTGAAAGAACATAACATTGATACAAATTCGATTTCAAGTCATCATACTGATGAGCACAGCGTACAGTCAGCATTTGAAGTTGATAAGCACTTGAGGTGCTCAAAAAGAACTACATTTATGAATTCTTCGAGTATTTCACAACTTTTGATGCTCTCTGTACCTACTTAGCGAAAATAAACCACACCTTCTTAGGGTTCCGTTCCCAAAGGATATGAAACATAACTCTATTACTAAGACTCCACTGTCCGTCCGTCTGTCCGTCTCCAGTCTGTATTTCATGAACCGTGACAGTTAGACAGTTGAAATTTTCACAGATGATTCTGTTGCCGCTATAACAACAAATACTAAAAACAAAATATTTTTATGCATGTATCCAATATAAAAGACCTTACACTGCCTACATTTTGCTTAAGACACTATCACTGGATTTTATGTGCACTTGTCGGATTTGTACGGAACCCTCGGCGCGCGGGCCTTTTTTATCAATATTTACAAACCCGTAACGTAAAGTCAAACAAAGCGGCACAACAAAAACTTTCGACTCGTTTTTATTACTTCTATCATCCCATCACTCTCATTAGCATACTAAATTAGTGCTTGTTTACGATTTGTACTGAATACCTCGCATTTTAAATTTCCACATCGTCATGCCAAATCAAACAAAACAGCGCATCTAAATATTAAGACAATAGTAGTGTTTGTGTATATAATAGAAATCATAAAGCCAATCGAGAGAGTAGGTGAAAATCTTAGGAATCATGTTATAGGCGATGCGGCTAGCAACTCGTCATTCAATCATGCTAAACGTGGCCTTTAGTTCTTGTTACCTTATGCTCTGTCTACCCCGTAAGGGACAAGGACGTGAATTATGTATTTATTTATGCAAATCATCTCATCTCCAACCTATATGCGTACCACTGCTGGGCACAGACCTCCTCTCAAAAATTTTTGGGCTTGGGAGTTCCCACGCGGGCTGATTGCGGATTGGGAACTAAATTACTGCGCAGGTGTTACAGGATTCCTCAAGATTTTTCCCTTCATCGAAAGACTTAAGATTTTCCAAATAAATTTCACCCATAAATTCAGAAAAACTCAGAAGTTCAAACCCGGAATTCGAACGACCCTCAGTTTGAAGCGCCATAGGTCAATCCAAAACTACTACACTTTTTTCTGTAATGTAAGCTCTGTATTCCGCATTCTAGTGCAAAAAGGTATCATTAAAATCCGAGATCTAAAATGTAAAGTGAAACTGTGATGTTGGAGCTTGGAGCAGAGGGCATGACTTGGGCTCAAACAGGTTTGTATGTACTAGTAACCAATATACATGCCCGTGCATTACTCTCAGCATTCAAGTTTATAAGGTAGACCTGTGAGAAAATTTCTCCATTAGAACGCAGAATTATAGCACACAAGTTTATTTATTACTTCAAAATGACAGTGGTAATTGTAACTGTTTCGATTAATGCTAATGTTGTTTGCCTCGGAAATGGTGATCGTAACTTTAGTTTTTCTAGTGACGTAAAAGCTAATGATAATATGGTATTTGATAAACAACGTACACAAGAAAGCGACAATAAGAAAAAAACAAATGAAAACGCTATCCCTGATACAGAAGGCGTTCATAGTCACAGTATGAATAAATATGAGTGCGAGACTGTAAGAATTGTATTCGAAACCAGATGACATTGAGATGAGTGTAAATATATTTATTTTGTACACAATATAGAATTTACGGCCTTGGTTATTGCAAGGTTGTACGTAGCGTATTGTAATTTGTATTTATATATAATACACACTTGACGTGTTGATACAAACAGTACGATGAATAACAAAGCACGAACACATTAAAAGGACGACACCGACGACAAAACACGCATTAACAGCCTCAGAACAAGTTAAAAGATACCCAATATTTCATTAACATCACACGTCGTAAAGAAATTAGCATCAGAGGCCGCGGTCAGATAAATCACCTGCATAGTTCGTTAGCCGCCTGCGCTCGACGGGGGTCCCGAGTTCGAAGCCAGCCGCAAGCTTATAGGTGCAGGCGATTATTTTGACGTGCCTATAGTGTCATACAACGGCTGATAAATCGTGGACCCACATGATTTCTAATTCACTCCCAAATTGGTCGAGTTGACTTTTTAAAGTTATCGCTGAATATTTTGATTGTCCGTTAGAATCTGAATAGGTTCTCAACAGTGGGGCGCCTTGAAACTGAAGGAAACAGCCAGAGGAAATCACGTCATTCGCAGTAAAATATGCGAGAATTTAAATAATGGTACAGAATCTTTTGTGGCATTAGAAAAGCTACAGACATTCCGTCAGCAACAGGTTTGGAAGTAACTTCAAGGGAGTATAAGCTTAGTTGGATTCGCTGAGTGGTTAGTATCGCTTGTGTAGAGGTTTTCGATTCCGCACCGAAGATGAAGGCGTCACTCAAATTTTAAAAAGTTAATTATCGAATATTTTTACAGTGGACTACAGTCCTGGACGATACATCATCTCGCCGAGAGAATATAAATCATAGTGTGATTGATAGTGGTGTATATCTCACGGTCGTTTGCTAGCTCCTTTTTTAATCCAACACAAATGATTTTACCTTTGATTCCTTTTTGTGACGCCATTTCGCTTTGAGTTTACGAGGCGTTGGAATTGGGATCTCGTTTTGAACATCTTTCTACATACATTGTATATGTTGTGTTTTGGGAAGCTGCTCACAAATTTCTTTAAGGCAGTAATGTATGATATTGCAAATGTTTGGATTTTAAATGGAATCGTAAAAAACTATAGAAAGCGGCATGTCTTGTAGGTAAATCGAAGTTTGGAGATGTGGGTAAGTTACAATTTTTTTTTTTTTTTTTTTTTTTTTTTTTATGTGAATAGGAAGGCAAACGAGCAAGTGGGTCACCTGATGGTAAGTGATCACCACTGCCCATAGACACCCGCAACCCCGGAGGGATTGCAGATGCGTTGCCAACCTAGAGGATTAAGATGAAATGCCTCTTGTGCCCGTAATTTCCCCGGCTGTCTTACTCTCCGCACCGGAACACAGCAGTGCAAGCACTGCTACTTAGCGGCAGGATTAGCGAGTAAGATGGTGGTAGCGATCCGGACGGACCTTGCACAAGGCCCTACCACCCGCTGCAATGTAGTTGCTATTACATAGCAGTAGCTCTATAACTCTATAGCCAATGTGTAATACATTTTGCTTAAACGGATCAAAGGTTTCTATGCCATTTTCTCGCATAAATCCACAATGGATGCGGCCCCGATGAAATCTCTATTCAACATTAAGTGAAATTGAATATTTACTTCCATTCTATCCGCGCTCCATGTTTACAGAGAAAACTTATCAGGTTTCTAGCGGGCATTCAAGCGGCCCTGTTCCCATATTTGAGCACTACCTGAACCTTGGCAGATTAGCGCTATTTTCTATTGTAGTCGGACCCCGATTCATATGCAAATCGTTTGACAAAACGTGCGGAAGTATAATTAGCTTACGACGCGTCCCGATCGGCCGGGGGTCGCGTACCTTGACCGTGCGGAATCGAAACCGGTCTATTTGTTGTCTTCTGCAGTAATTAATGTTTTGCACCGGCCAGTAACTTCTGACCAAAGGGTCAGTGGAAGTGCATTATTGGGGTATTTCGCGCCGTGGGAACGAGCGGCGAGCCTCACGTGAGATGCTATCTTTATGTCAGCCGCGGCTAGTAAGACTCAGTTTTCCCAGAATGTGAGCCATAAAATCCGGCCCTGGAGCGTCATACGAAACATGTCACAGTTATTATGCTTGGAAAAGATAATATCTGTTGGCTGTGACGCGGCAAACAAAGTGGCTACGCCTCGAGTTATTCTCGTATCTGAATGTAGTGATTGTGACACGATTAACTCATTAAATGGATGGCGTGGATTGGGAGAAGCTTTTCTAATTTGTGAAGACACTGGTCAAGTGTTATCGGAGCACGTTACGTTTCTCACGGTCAAGGAACCAATGTTTGGTGGACTGGTCTAATGGGTCGGTCAGTTGGTCAACAATGGTCAACAAAAGCCGCACCTGGTTGAGGGCGCGATTTGACACCCTCGAGACGCATCGCCGAGCCCTTTGACGACCTTTGTCGGACAGAGGTGTGTCATGGGCTCACGAAAATTGATGCAAACATTGCCATTTTTGCCGCTTTAGAAAAGAGCGTACCGCTGCGAGTATTCGCAGAGGCTTACGTCATTGTGGTTTTGGAGACGGAATCGCCCCTGGGAATACTATGACGTTTTTGACAGGTCTTGTGGGCTAACAATGTAAGCGCATTGTGCATGGTTTCCGTTGCACAAAACTAGGAGTTTACGCTCGGATTAAAGAAATATGCGGAAAGACAGCACATGGGATAGCGGTTTCACTTGGTCAAACTGTTAATAAGTAACGGTAAATTTTAACAAAGAATCATGATCGAAAGGGGCCTTTTATAGCAAGTAAAGTTCAGACTTTAGACAAACATGTGAGTATTATATCTTTGATTTCGTTAGCTAAATTACCTTCATGATGCAAAAGTTAAAAGACCACGGCCACGTCAAAAACAAAGATCGTCCCGATACATTTCCAATTTCCTCATAAATCACTTTTCTATTAAAATTCGCGAACTCGGGGGAAAAAATCGGAAGCGATAGGAGGAATCTTTCTAAATGACCGGTCCAACACAAAAACTTATTAAGATATTCCATACAACGTGGTCCGTGATTGATGCGCTCTAGACAAAAGGTATAAAAGCCATTGTTCATAGCAAACTGACAGTACCCAAAGGGCTTTGTATAGATAAAAATTTATGCACTCTAATATTAATAAACCGGTCCGTGTAATGTTGTTAATTAATCAATCTGTGTGTGCACTGTTTGCACATGGGAAATGATCGCGTGATGTACATTACCAAACGCTACAATGTTTTAAACACGCCAGTTTTGCAAAATTATCAGCTATAATCTTCTCAGTTACTTTGTCATTATCTTGGCCAGATCGTGTTTCATAAAATAGCTTACGCGTTTTGTTTTCATCACCAACAAAAGTTTAATTTATAAAGATTACAGCTAAGTCATTTCTGTGAGCATTATCGGACCCGACAATGGACTGACCATATCGTAGATATCAAGATCACAATTAAAAGTATTAGTAGCACATTTCAATGGGATCTCCGAGCGTCTAACGCAGAACTGTGTCCAAAACAAAGTGAACAAAAAACATGAAAGCGTTAATACTCGTATCTCCGTTCAAGTTGATATCTAAGGCGATTAAGGTACACAAAGAGACACACTTTTTACTATTATGAAAAAGGAGTCTGCATCTTTGTTTGTTGACAGCAAACAAATCGTTTGGGCAAAATACTTTTAGGGGTCGAAAGGGTGCTTACGACTGGAATGGAGAGCAGCGGGTTACTTGTCCTTTCCGGGTTAGGTAGGAAGTGTGAATGTGGGTCCTTATGGGTGTCAGAAAAGGTCTCCTGTTACCTGTGACGCTTGGTTTTAGAAATGAGGTTTTGTTAGTAGTTGTGCTCGTGATTTTATAATTTCTTTTGATTACTCTGTCAAAGGCAAAACTATTTTTTTTACAGTGACACTGGCAAAATTGTCCCATTGGACAGAAGCCATCTATTTTCGAAAAAAAACATTATTTTGAATCCAATCTGGATATTGGGCCGTAGAAACAATGATATTATCGTGCTTCTTATAAAAGCCACTACCAAAACAAATGTTTCTAGTGTCAATGGCCTTACCGCTGTTTCTTCATATTACGATTTGACAACAAAGAAAAAGTGAATACACCCAATGAGACTGAAAAGTGTGTTAGCTTCGAAATCACAGTTACTTTAATACAAAAGAACTTGAAAATGACACGCTCGTTAGAGAAAAACGCCCTAAAACGACATTTGACAAAAAAACATGACATGCGCGTTGCTTACAGTATTTTGTTTCTGACTCTTTATTAGAATTTAAAACAGGCAGGAATCATGTTATAGGCGATGTGGTTAGCAACCCATCACTATTTTTATTCCCCTTTCTATGCTTACACTCAGAATAATGCTAAACCTGTTAAAAATCCTCTCATTGTAGACACGCGTGAAAAAAACATCCTTGAGGCTACGAAAGTGCACGTTACTGAAATTAGGGACAGCGACAGTAATGTTCACAATGTCGAAGATAACGCGACCCGCTATTAAGGAAGCTCCGAAGGGCATGAAGGTTACAGTTGAGCTGCCCACCATTGCGGTAATGAGGACACCTGCCGTATCTTGGGCTCTAATGCCTTTGTTACGGTTATTGACAATATTACAAACACTGGAGATCGTGATGAAATATTTTGGCAAATTACAAACTTGCACGCTGGTCTGGGAGCTAAGAAAAAACAAAGAATGTACCGGTTGCTTGTCGTCCTGCGCATAGTAAAAGCCCATCGGGGGAATGGGCTAAAATCGTAGGAATCATGTAATAGGCATCACTACTTTGATTTCATTTTCCATCTATACGCCCACAATCTTGCTAAACGTGGCCTGTAGGTTTGTTACCTTAGGCTCTGTCTACCCCGTAAGGGATTAAAACGTGATTAGTATACAAAGTTCAGCAATTTTTTTTTGTGTTAAGTTCAAGTAATTTAATATGTAACATTATTGCCATGGATTAGACTGTTAATATTATCGTGTATCGTTTAAAAATCCTCACTTTTATCGTCAGCTTCTTTATTTTTTTATTGGCCATCTGTTACGTGTGTTTAATGAGTAGTTAAAGCTATATCGTCATTCCTATCAGATTTTATAGCGTTACGTGAGACAGTAAAAGTAGCGTTGTCCAACGAAGAGTATGAAATTAAAATGTAACGATACCACTTAGTTATGTACTTAGTATTTATCTGCCACTGGAATTGAATGATTTACGTCCGGTACAACCATAAACCATTATAAAACAAGTATGTTATAGTAACTATGATTTATAATAACTGCGAATTCGGCGGCAGAAACTCATGTCTCAAGATATTATATTGAGGGCCATCAGACTAATTTAACTTCTTATGAAAAACCCCTTTTACAGGGAGTGCTTTCACGATGAAATGAAACGCATTACCTTTTTAAACCTTTTGATTTTAAGTCATTTAATTTTTAAATAAAGAATTGTCCTTCCTTATTGCATAGACAAATTTGAGGCCTATTTCATCCCTCTCTGTTAAGTTCGAGTTATATTTAGTGTCAGTTATCTATAATGACGTATCTGTCTGTTTCGTAGTAATAAATAGAGACGGAATCATAGATAATTGACACGTAAGATAGCTGGAACTTATCAGAGAGTAGTGAAGCTACTGCTTCTATTTTATTTCATAATATTGTTCGTTTCCGTCGACAAGAACTCTCATAAATGTAATGCTGGTATACGAAATCTGTCTGTTAAATGAATCTGTTATTTTACGCTTGTTAAGTTCTTAGGCCAACAAAGGAATGTCATCGTTTGACCTGTCAATTGTATGGACAAAGTTGATCAATGGGCTGTTAAAGTCATGAGCAATGTAAGAAGCTGTCAGCCCATTCTAGTCCGCCCTTGACCCGACAACTTCTGCTTACCATTTACGCATTTTTGTATAGTTAGTAGCAAAGTCACAATCCAAACTGTACCTGTTCATACACACAGTTCCAAAAAGCTCAATTTGTTTTTGTATTTCCGCTACACGATAATGTCTAAGTGTTAGTACGATGAAGTATTTTTCATTGAACAGTGGCTAAGACTCTAAAAACTTGTTTAAAAGCAAATTAATGTTGTTCTTTTCGTTTGTTCATCAATGTCATATGTTTTTTGTCTTCCTGTTAGTCTCAATCTTGTACTTAAGTAGAGAAGACGTTATTCTCCTTAGTTCAAGCTTTTTAGGTATTCATTTCCCAGGTTTGTATTTATGAGAAGTGTAAAAACTAACCTAATTTTGACGGCGACTGTACCTTGAAACAGTTCTTTCATTGCTTCATTAAAATCAGTTTCTGTATTAATATCTTCCGATTCTTTGCCACCTTTATCATTAATCAAGTCGCTGTCTTTAAAACAATAACCCTCTATATTAATTCCATCGTAATAATAAGCTATTACGGCTCATAACTTTATATTACCATGGATCGTCAACAGTTACTTAGAGTTGCCCTTGGGCAGATCGACTAATGACTCGCCAAGATTGATGATTTCACTAATTACGCTGGCGACAATCAATGTATCATGAAGTCAGCTATTTGCTTATTTTTCAACGTATTCATATCACTGCGCTGCTTCATTTGAAGCTTGCTCAAAAACTTTAGAAACGTCAATTATGTCACAAAGCTCGAGAGATTCCTTGACATTTTTTTATGATCCAACGTTTTTAGGAAGCGCTTAAGTGCCAGGTATATCATTAAATTGTGTCATAAATATGCAAGGATGGTTGTTACTAGAAGCAATTAAATTACAATGATGGACCTCCGGCGTGTCTATTGAAGGCAATAAAATGTCAACTTATTTACATAGTACTTACAGAGTAAGGTAATGTACCGGTGAACAAAAAAGATACTTCAATAACACGGGTATTCAATATCTTAATAGACGACATGCTGTTAGTTGCAGTAAAACGTGAAGAGTTGAATAATATTATGAATCCCAAGGATAACATGCCATTGATAGTTTGAGAACAGTGCCAGGATGCGTGTAGACTTCTATATTCATTCAACCAATAACTGAAGACGAGATCATAAAACTGATGTTAGTTTTAAGCTAGTTTGAATCAGGTATTTTGTTACTCGTGAATTAATCAATGAAACCTGTGATAAGGATAATACCGTTAAGTTTAGTTCAATCAATTGTAATTATTAAAAGAAAAAGAGACTTCTCCATCATCTAGAGCTTTCATTCACAGATGCAAGTAGGACTACTAAAGGCAAATTTGTCATTAACATCGAGGCATAAGTAGTTCGTTTGTGTATCATTAATTGTTTCAAAATTTCCTCAACTCACCTTCTCGCCGCATGCCCATCTTGAGGCATTTTCTCAGTCTGCAGTACTGGCACTGGTTTCTATGGTGTTGGTCGATGGGGCAGTTTCTGTTACCCCGGCAGGAGTACGTCAGGTTTCTTCTTACAGACCTCTTGAAGAACGATTTGCATCCTGCGAGAGAAAATTTGCTTGTTACATGGATACATCTTTACTAAATAATGCGAAAATTATTAGTAGGTGTTGGATATTTGGTACGTTTTACGTGCCTTTCAAGATTAAGTGACTGGATTTTGAGAATTCTGTGGAATTGAGGGTGCAATAGTGGTTTCATGAAGTTTTGTATCAACTTTCTTTGATGGGACAACTAAGTAAAAAACAGTCTAATTTAACGATTAATAGCTGAAATCGGACTGGATTAAAGTACACTTGGAAAGTTTTTAAGTATGTTAATTAAAGAGAATATCTCTCGTTAGCTAGTACTACGTTTTTACTAAAACATGCAGAAATATCTATAAAACAAGTTCTTAAAGCAATCAACACGATTACAATATTTACCGATGAAAACTTCTCGTCAATAATCACTTGTTAGTATGTAGATATAATGTTATTAGTAAAATCATCATAACCTATAAATCAATCGCTACTCGGTACATAATTCGACTATTCGTATGGAAGAATCGACTCGAAACGAATCGATAAAACAGTTAAAATACCGACTTAACGAGCTTAAGACAGTTAAGGCCACTCTCATGAATATTGTTATGCGTAAAAATTAGAATAAGAAACAATTTTTCGTTAACAACGAGATCGATATAAAAACAAACTTGAAAATGCGTCCCAAATTAACATTTAGATACTTTTTTCTATGCTTCTACGGATCAAATTAGCAGAAAACTGTGAGCAAGCAACGTTTCTTCTCTAGACATAATTTGATTTTCATTGAGAATTATGCTTATACGGGATGCTGTAAATTACAAAGAAAACCTCATGAATGTCGCAAAGTGACAGTTCGTCGTTAGAATTGACATGATTATGTTCTGTATCGGCTTTTGGTGACATGGCGTCAGTAGCTATAACTGGGTTCTAATTTATATGACTGGATTCTTTAAGATAATATAAACACAATATTATCAAAACTGATGACCGTGTCGCTACTGTCTAACGGTAGATACGAAGAGAGTACGTGATATTTTTAATTCTCATTTTGACCACCGGCAGAGATAGATTTGTAAACGTTTGCTTGGTCTTGCGTGATTCTGTACCATTAGAATTGTTATTAATTTTATTGTAATTGAGTGTTCGAAATATCGGATACCGAATGGGATGTGATCGTTTTGTAAATTAAGTTGTTAAGTTATTACATTGTTTGTTTAATGCGGCTATTTGTTACTTCTGCGTTTGTTGCTTTGGTCTCTTTGAATAGAAATATTTTTCTGATAATATCTCTGAACAAAACACATTAAAAACTGTCAGACTTGGGAAAACGAACTGCCTACTTCTTAACGTTTTTTTAGAATTTTATTTATAGGTCAAGCGTAGATACTGACGCAAGATTTTTGTAAATTATACTGATTCTTAGTAGATATAAATACGTATATATCAGGGGCCTTACCATGACGTCTTAATGAGATACGATTCTGTTCTGATTCTTTAGCTGTCATTTTTGACACTTCTAGTATGGATCTGACAGCGATCCATACAACTTTGGAACGGAATTGAATCGCATTAAGACTCCATGGTAAGACCCCAGGTGTCACTTTTTTTGCAACATTATCATCGGCTTTAAGAAATACCCGCAAACCAGTAATTCACTACAGAGCAATACAGTGTTTGATGTAAACAATTGGCATTGTTCATTTTTTTAAGCTGTGCTTTTAACACCTTTATTTGATAAAATGGACTATTTCAAGCAACTAATTTGAATATTATGCTTTTACGTAGCTTTGTTAATTAATAATAAATATTTTTTCGCTGTTTGATAATTCGTGAATCTAGACTGAATCCCAATCGCCTTCGTTCGGCTGGCTATAAAAAAAACGGCTTTGTCTATGGTTTTGTAGATTTGACAGTGACACGGTACAGTTGCCGTAGCCAAACTTTTTTTTTCATTTTTTTGGCAAACATTCGATGCTGGATTCTGTCTAAAAACCCGGTCGTTCGGTCAAACAAAGGTTCAAAGTACTTTTACAAATATATCTGCAATCATAAAGTATTTTTGAAATCGGACAAGATAAATCGGATAATTGATGGTTTTCCTCGAAATGGTTTTCGAATTGGAGCATACCTACTAAAAAAAATGAACAATGCCAATTGTCCTAAGACAATGTACAAAATTCTCGAATAGGTAAGCTTTGAAACGAGTTTATTTAACAATAACTACAAGATGCACTCCGTTGACAAAGGCGTTGCCGTAGATAAGCCACAGTACGAGAAGCATGATAAGGCTACAGAGAAAATGCATTTCTGCTTACGTTGGGGCTTTGGGGAGTATTTGTCCGTGGAAAGGGCTAAAACTTAGCGTATTTGGGTAAAGTGGAGGTGTTAAAAAAACTTTTTGTACTGAGCTTGGCTCGTTTCATAGCGTCTTTTGTTTAGTACAGTCAAATAAGGACGATGATTTTTATTTTTGAAAAAAAAACTCTTCGGCACGTGTTTAGTTTGAAAAATGACGTTGCTTTATCTTAAATCAAAGAAAGCAGTCGTCAATCGGCAACAAGTCACTGTAATTGTGAGCAGACATTTTCTAAGGCGTAAAGCTCAATCTCCCTGAATGACTTTTTACTTCAAATTCAATACCTTAATTTAACGTTCATTCATTCACTCATTCATTCATTCATTCGTTACTCTTAAAACTACAGCCTGTTAAGCTACGATTCTAGGATAAACCGCATAAACCCTGTCTACTCGAAACATATAATATATCATGTAGCTCGGTACACGGCACAGAGTACCCACCCAATTATCACTATCGTTGGGAATATCAGCAGCAAATTGTATTCCGTGCTGATACAGGGTTCAACGAACTGTGATGTCGCTAACAATGCCTTTAGAATCTTTAGATCATGATGTTTAAAATAGTATTTTAAAGATACGTCTTCCTGGGTTGGTACAGGTAAGTAAGTAGGTAAGTAAGTAAATGCTTTATTGTACAAATATAAATATACGTCTTCCTGGGTTGGTACAAGTAAGTAAGTAAGTAAATGCTTTATTGTACAAATATAAATATACGTCTTCCTGGGTTGGTACAAGTAAGTAAGTAAGTAAATGCTTTATTGTACAAATATAAAGATACGTCTTCCTGGGTTGGTACAAGTAAGTAAGTAAGTAAATGCTTTATTGTACAAATATAAATATACGTCTTCCTGGGTTGGTACAGGTAAGTAAGTAAGTAAATGCTTTATTGTACAAATATAAATATACGTCTTCCTGGGTTGGTACAAGTAAGTAAGTAAATGCTTTATTGTACAAATATAAAGATACGTCTTCCTGGGTTGGTACAAGTAAGTAAGTAAGTAAATGCATTATTGTACAAATATAAAGATACGTCTTCCTGGGTTGGTACAGGTAAGTAAGTAAGTAAGTAAATGCTTTATTGTACAAACATAAAGAAACACTATTCACCAAAAAAACATTAATATATGCACAAAGGCGAACTTATCCCTATAAGGGATCTCTACCAGTTAACCTTTGAGTAGATGAGAGGAGCATTAAACGAGGGACCGACAAAGTGTGAGTTTGAAATTCCAGATAGTGAAAGCTACAATAGAGCGTACATATCTAAATACAATAAACAAATCATAAAATAAACTACAAATAAAGACAATTGTGGGGATGTCAAGCAGACATCTCTCTACACATGCGTACATACAAAATACAATAAGAGTACACACATACAATACCTAAGGAGATGGTGTGAGCCATATCTTTCTCAAGCCCTCCCTGAACGACGCCACTGTCAGTTGTTCAAAGATGGCATTCCAATTTTCGTAGGAAGTGTGCGACACATACATAACATATATCACGTCTTTATCCCTTACGGGGTAGACAGAGCCTAAAGTAATAAAACCTTAAGGCCACGTTTAGCATGATCGACACTCCAGAATGAAAAGACACGTGTCCCTGCCCTAGGCAGGTTCTGATGGTTGATGGAGTGATCCTCGATCAGTGACGAGCACCAGTAATGGACAAAGGGGGTGGCTCATTGTGCTCGCTCACAGATAAAAAAAATGCAGAAAAAAAAATTGCATGATTTTTTTTTCGATTTTTTTTAAATGAAATAAGTTGGAAATCGAGCAAGAGTAAGTAAGTATTTTATTCAAGAACAATACCTACAAGGTATCGTGTTTGAAATACAGTTTTCAGATTAGACATAAAAATTACTAACAACTAAAAATAAAAACAATACAGAACTAAATCAACAACCCTCATCAAATATCTCGTCTACAGTATAAATTCATCCTTTCAACAAAAATACTTTTAATTTATTTTTAAACAGCGAAGTGACACTTGATAGTAAGAGGGCACCCATGGACACGCGACATCAAAGGACATGTATGCCTAGTTAGAGGGCTAGAATGGAATACTTTGTTGCCTTGGCTTGGAATTCCTTCAGATAAAACCTTTTTTCCTGCAGCTTTAAAGCCTGATTGCCTGGTGACCGACTTCGCACGAGCGTAATGACTTAATGTAATGGTTTTTAAATTCTGCGCTACAGCAAACGCAAAATGGCGGGGTAAAGGAAAAAATTACATGGTGGGACATATTAGCAAGTTTAGAGCAGTATATCTATTATTTCTTCCATGCTGGTCTGGGAGTAAAGAGAAAATATAGAATGTATGTTGCTTCTCTTCCCACGCAGATGGTAAAAGCCCATCGAGGGAATGGGCGAAATAGGAATCATGTTATAGGCGATGCGGCTAGCAACCATCACTATTTTGATTCCCCTTTCCATCTATACGCCCACAATCATGCTAAGCGTGGTCTTTAGGTTTTACCTTAGGCTCTGTCTACATGTGTAT
Source organism: Pandemis corylana (assembly GCA_949127965.1). Taxonomy (NCBI): domain Eukaryota; kingdom Metazoa; phylum Arthropoda; class Insecta; order Lepidoptera; family Tortricidae; genus Pandemis; species Pandemis corylana. The sequence continues at coordinate 3,756,891 of OX421866.1, read as the reverse complement.
CATCACTACATAGTATAAAACAAAGTCGCTTTCTCTGTCTCTATGTCCCTATGTATGCTTATATCTTCAAAACTACAGAACGGATTTTGATGCGGTTTTTTTAATAGATAGAGTGATTCAAGAGGAAGGTTTTTATGTATAATTCTACGCAGACGAAGTCGCGGGCAGAAGATAGTTATCTATAATTAGTTCATTACCCTAGGTACTTTTGTCAAAAAAAATATTTTCTTGTACAAAATGCCTAAGCAACTTTGACCCCTTTTGTTCAGTGTACAACTAAACAAGTAGGTAACAAAATAACTGAAAAAAATATTTTTCTTACTTAAAATTGAATTAAAATAAAGTTCACACATGGGTCATCGCTGCTTACTTTTTCCATTGTTAAATACAATTTGAGAATTTGGCTATACCATTATTCATGAGTTTCATGTGGATTCGAGTGGATGCTGGCAAAGAAAAAACATAGAATGCACCAGTTGCTTCTCTTCCCGCGCTGGTAAAAGCCCATCGAGGGAACGGGCGAAAATTTAGTTCGTTTATTTTAAATTTCATGTTATTAGACAGACGGTATACCTTCGCCCATCGAGGGAACGGGCGAAAATCTTAGGAATCGTGTTATAGACGATGCGGCTAGCAACCCATCACTATTTTGATTTCTACACACCTATACGCTCACAATCATGCTAAACATGGCCTTTAGGTTAAGTCACCTTAGGCTCTGTCTACCCCGTTAGGGATAAATACCTGATTGGTGTATGTGTATACCTACAGGCATTCTAGAAACCATAGTGCTTGTCCTTGCATTTTGCGCAACTATGCTCCAAGAACTTTATAGATGTGATAATTCACATGCAATAATGGCCTAGGGATCATTAAAGCTGCTCACAGGTGTTTAATGGCACCACAGTAAAAAGAAAATTGGACAAATACCACGTTCAAAGGACTTTGAGTGTATGATGCCATACTTATACAAAGTAACATATACGTCTTTACCTCTTTAGGGGTAGACAAAGCCTAAGCTAAGAAGACCTAAACGCCAAGTAAAATTTTAACATAGTTCGGTCTATTCCCACTAGGTCCATTATCTAAATATATATAACTCAAAGGTGACTGACTTACTGACTGACTGACATAGTGATCTATCAACGCACAGCCCAAACCACTGGACGGATCGGGCTGAAATTTGGCATGCAGGTAGATGTTATGACGTAGGCATCCGCTAAGAAAGGATTTTGATCAATTCTACCCCCAAGGGGATAAAATAGGGGATGAAAGTTTGTATGAAACTTTGTCAATTTTAAACTGATCGGGCTGAGACTTTGCATGCATAAAGCTACTATGACGTAGGCGTCCTCTAAGAACGGATTGCGTAATTTCTGCGGGATCGCGAGAAACGAATTCTATGCAGACGAAGTTGCGGGCAACAGCTAGTCACTATACAAAGTAGTACCATAGTATCCTTAGTTCACGTGTTCATCCCTTACGGGGTAGACTGAGGCTTAGGTAACAGGACCTAAAGGCCACGTTTAGCATGATTGTGGGCTAAGTATAGGTGGAAAAAGGGATCAAAATAGTGATGGGTTGAGACACATCGCCTAAGCAAATTGTGACTATGCATGTTTGTTTGTTACGCTTTCCCGCCTAAACTGATAAACCGATCTTAACCAGATTTCGTAAGTAGTACCTACGGAGATAGTTTGACACCCTGGGAAGGATATGGAATAGTTTTCATCCCGGAATCGTCTAGTGTCCGCAGGCGAGAAATAAACAAGGCCTTGTGCAAGGTCCGTCCGGATCGCTACCACCATCTTACTCGCTAATCCTGCCGCTAAGTAGCAGTGCTTGCACTGCTGTGTTCCGGTGTGGAGAGTAAGACAGCCGGGGAAATTACGGGCACAAGAGGCTCATCTTAATCCTCTAGGTTGGCAACGCATCTGCAATCCCTCCGGGGTTGCGGGTGTCTATGGGCAGTGGTGATCACTTACCATCAGGTGACCCACTTGCTCGTTTGCCTTTCTATTCATAAAAAAAAAAATATCCGCAGACGAAGTAGTGAACTATAGAGTCGAGAGCATAAATATCGATACACCCATCATGTCACATATATGTGTCACCGACCTTATTGTTAGAGGCAAAGGGGGCGTCCATTAATTACGTGAGGCATTTTTAAGGATTTTTTGACCCCCCTCCCCTCTCGGTGAGATGTCGTAAGATTTTTCTCGACCCCCTCCCCCTACCCCGATCTCACGTGAGATTTTTCAAAACTCGTACTTTGGGTATAAAAGTATTGGATTTATTAAAAAACATAACACAATTTGTTTAATTACTTTTTAAGACTAGCAAGGACTAGTATTTGCAAATATTGCTGTCATTTTAATTATTAATTCAACTTTAATTTAACATAATTTTCACGCAGTTTTACACCATTTTCTGCTAAAAAAAAATTACGTGATATTTGCCAAGACCCCTCCTCTCCCCCAAGTGAGATTTAGTAAGATTCGGCCCCGAATACCTCACGTAATTAATGGACGCCCCCAAAGGTGTATAGATATTTTCGACGTCTTGGCAACGTACACATGTTTATGCTGTTGACTATACTTAACAAATTTTGTGAACACAATAACAAGCAATAAAGTAATTATAAATATGGTTGCGGTCAATTATTCAAGTATTTCTTTATTACATCATAGACCTTGTTGGCTTCTAGCAATTTTGTAACGTATGCTTTAAATGTATTTTGAACCTTATCATAAGTTGTGCAAAGGTCACGACGTGTGGATTTCACTTTCATTTACAAAGGTAGTTAGATGACTTTGTACTTTTAGTAGTAGAGAACCCATACATACATTCATATATCACGGTTTATCCCTAACGGGGTAGACAGAGCCTAAGGTAACATAACCTGGCAATGATGGTATTTTTGAAAGCACTGGCGTAAAACCTAAGCACCACCTAAAGCAGCACCTAAGGCTCTGTCTACCCCGTAAGGGATATAGACGTGATTTGTGTGTGTGTGTGTGTGTGTGTGTCTGGTGTAAAAAAATACACGTAAAAGAGTCCCGTGGCCTATAAGAGTAGGTAGGTATATTAGCAAAATAAAGTTGTTTTTCTAACACTTTCTGTTAAGTGTCTTGCGCGTTCTTTTTGGCAATTATTGTCTTTTTTTTTATATGAATAGGAAGGAAAACGAGCAAGTGGGTCACCTGATGGTAAGTGATCACCACTGCCCATAGACACCTGCAACCCTGGAGGGATTGCAGATGCGTTGCCAACCTAGAGGACTAAGATGCAATGCCTCTTGTGCCCGTTATTTCCCCGGCTGTCTTACTCTCCACACCGGTACACAGCAGTGCAAGCACTGCTACTTAGCGGCAGGATTAGCGAGTAAGATGGTGGTAGCGATCCGGACGGACCTTGCACAAGGCCCTACCACCCGCACCCGCTTTCTGAAGGCTTTTGAAAAAAGTCAGCAAAAGAGCCCTTTGCGGCCTATTTGCAGTCTACTTTTTCTTTAAATGAAGGTCCCTCCTGTAGATCGCTATTATGAGCGTCATACGTGTCATTTCTCTTTGGCCTCGTATCATAACTATCTTCCGGAGAGCAATAATTAGTCCACCTACACGGCCACCATTCTCTAATGATTTTAGACTTATTAACGCCTGATGATTGATGATTAAGCGAATTAGAACTACGTAATTGATTTATTTGAAATTAAAGGTTTAACTCACGGTTTTAATTTAGAACTGGACTCTAACTGTAGGGCTGTACCATAGAGAATAGAAAAATCCAATAAAAAAGGCAATAATAATTACTCATAAACGGATAACTCTCGTATAAAAAGTCGAGTGCTGCCCTACATTTGACGGTACTAAAAATGACGATGAAAACGAGGGTAGTTGTGCGCCGCTGTCAGTTGCGTCGAGCAGCCGCGCGAACAGAGCGCTGGCACGCAGTGTTCGTTTCGCTGCCGCCGGGGCGAGCGCTCCAGGAAGAAGGACTACGAAATAGTCCGAAACATGTCGAGCATCACTCGACTTTTTATACGTTTATGTGTAATTATGATTGAGTCTCACGGTAGTTTCATGTTGAAAAAAGGCAATAGATCGGAAATCAGTTATTTAAAAACTAGATAACAACCACCCCCATAAAGAAGTAAAGCCCATCGAGGGATTGGGCGAAAATCTTAGGAATCATATTAAAGGCGATGCGGCTTGCAATCCATCACTATTTTTCCCCTTTCCACCTATACGCCCACAATCATGCTAAACGTGGCCTTTAGGTCTTGTTACCTTAGGCTCTGTCTACTCCGTAAAGGATGAAAACGTGATTCATGTATGTAAAAATAAGCCTTAATTAATCTATTTTTAAAGCGCCATTGTGCGGCAGGACCTAGATCATTAAGACTTGCGCGGGAGTCATTAGGCGGGTAATATTTCATTTATCTCTTTTGTTCTCAATGAAATAATTAAGGGAAGTCAGCATGAGGATGTCTAATCGTCCAGGGAATTAAATTTGATTAAGTTTTGCGATGATCGAACGGCAAGTTTATTAAACTTAATTAATCACCCTGTATGTACCCTGGTTAAATTACTGGGCATTTTCAAAAAAACATGTACCTACCCTTGACTTTCTTTCCAAAATGTTTCTGAATCAGAATTATTAGCACTATTTATTTTTGTAAAGAAAAAAAGTGTCCACTGGTTTTTTTTGTCAGTTTTGTGACACTATTTTCATACGATTTGTATGGGGCGTCACAAAACTGACACGAAAAAGTTGTATGGGAAATTAAGGTAATCTTGTTGGAAAAAGGGTACACGTTTTTTTGAAAATGCCCTACTACACACTATTGAAGTTTAGGGTAAAAGGTTTTGGATTGGTGAAAATGTGCAATATCATCTGAATGCTTAGTGTCATTTCTCGGTACACAGGAAACAAAATGTCAAATATTATGAATACGAGAACAGGGGCTTACCATGACGTCTTAATGCGATGCAATTGCGACTCAGTTCAGGTTTTAGCTGTAATTTTTAGTATGGATCTGACAGCGAGCGAACCTAAACTAAATCGCATTAAGACGTCATGATAAGGCCCCTGTTTGTTGTCGTTTCGATCCGCTAGTGGCGCTGTCAATATATCCATTGTTATTAAGACGTTTCCGTGAACGCGTTCTAGTCATTTTTTCTGTCAAAAACTTACACCATAGGCCTTATAATTATAACACTTGGGCCTTAATCACGATCACGGCCACTGCATCGCGACCGAAACGTCGAGGTAAATAAACATTAAATAAAGCGATTAAGTCCAGTGGTGGTTATCGTTATGAGTAAAAACCGCGTAACATTATACCAATGTAAAGATGAGATAGAACGTTCGTTCATAGAGTCACGTATTTGTACATCTTAATAACTCGTAATAATGATAATAAAATCTAATTTAATCTATAATAAAGCTCGGTGTGTTTTAAAACCTTCTTTATTTTGCCTTGATCATGTAAAAAAAATCAAAAGACACTCGGCTCATAAAATGATCCCAAGAATTTAAATTAGTAAAGGAAGTCATAAAAGCTCTGCTAGATTTTATGTAAGTTGCGCATAATATGACTGAATCGATTAGCTGATTAATAAATTGAATATTAATATAGACAGGACAATGAACCCTGGAATTGACAAACGGAGTCGCATATTAACATTAAATTTATATATTTAGCCGGATGTAAATGCATACAGCGCAGTCGGTCTTAAATCGAAATTCAATTTCCTTCGGACGTCACTAAAAACCAATAAACTGCATTGTAAATTACTTACAATTGATAAAAAACCCGTCAAGTGCGAATCGGGTTTGTGCTATTTGGGTTCCGTACAAATTAAAAAAAATATATTGTTTCAATCATCGAAAGTAATCGAATAAAATAGAACTTAAAAATCTCTTTTTTACAGTTGCCAGATACTAAGCTCTAATTATTTAATTTAAACAGACAAAAATGAACTTGACAGATAGACTGATGAGAACAACGAAGTGATCCCATCAGGTTTTTTTTGCGACACGAAACCCTAAAAATAGGTGAAAAGGAAGCGTCTATTACTTAAGACAACATATAAACAACAATTTACAACATGACAAGTACTAAACGGGTACAGCATTAAATTACACTAGGCCATAAAAGTCTAACGTCATACAGGCCTTATTAACGCACTCTTATTAATATGACTTGTGGTGAAATATGGCCAAAAAGTGTCAAATTTTCATTAAAAGCCTTTTTATTGGTAGCTGCCACACGCGCCGATAACGGATTCAATTTAAAAAGCGGAATGAGATAAAAATAAATAAGATGAGGAAGACACTTATGTTTAGAGTTGGCCGTAAAGATAGGGTTAACTGCTTGCGTCGGACAAAACATACCATAAACCGGCCAGCTATAGCGGCCAGGGCTGTAGCCAAACCGTACATCGATATCGATGAGCGGTGGAGTTGACTAGAAGCATAATTAATGTTTGTGTGTTTTATGCTTTTAAAGCTTTTTACGCAGCTTTCTCGCTCAAAGACTCGCAATTGCAAAACAACGCGGGAATACTGCCTGCGTGATGGGGATACTACCTGAGGGTCCAAATTAATTTTAATTTTAAAATTTTAGTTTAAGTTTTATTTTTAAGCTAGCCTTAGTTTACTTACATTAATTCCGTTAATTTAATTTGTATTCATTTAAATAAAATAATTATACATACTATCAAATGAATCATGATTTTTTTCTTCTTGATTTTTTATGTTTACTTCCATCCGAAATCCGAAAAGTAAAGGTATTGCCGGGAATCGAACTCGAATCCTCATCATTCCGTGATGCGTGCTATACCACAACCTTCTATGCTATGGTGGTCAGCTGTTGTGGGTGGTGAAGCGGTATAGCACACATCACGGAATGATGAGGATCCAGGTTCGATTCCTGGCCATAGCTTTACTTTTTGGATTTTTCTATGTTTTTTAATTTTCAGTGTCGATTAGAAATATAATTATACATGCCGATTATAAGCTTGTGTTTTGTCTGTGCCTAAAAAGACTAAACACCAAAATGACAACACTAAGTCAGAAGTTTAAAAAACGATTATGAATGATGGTTTTTCGTATGTTTTTTTTTTTGAGTTTTCCTACAAAAGCGTATAGCCAATATTTTTTATTATTACAGATAGTTTGGTGTTCCGATCGTACCACAACTATGTTTCAGATCAGATGGAAATAAATAGTTGAGAGAGACAGTGAACTACAAATTTACTGTCAGAAATAATTATACAGTCCCTTTCCACCTATACGCCCACAATCATGCTAAACGGTGCCTTTAGGTCTTGTTATCTCAGGCTCTGTCTACCCTTTAAGGGATAAAGACGTTATTTATCTATTATTGTAATAATTATACATTTTGACAGAGATGGTAAGTTAAAACGAAAGTATGTACCTACGTATGTATGTATAACTCTTTATTATGTTAAATTCTAACCGTACTTATTACTTTTAATAGTTATTCTGATACATAGTGATTGAAAAGCGTTTATAATTCATACAGAATTTCAAGACGTGCTTAAAATTAAATCAATATCGACAAATAAGTCGATAATTTCCAATCGATATCCCCAAATCACTACGCGCAGGTGTCAACTGCGATCACAATTGTTGCTCACGGACCGAGCATTTAAGTCAAAAAGGGCCTTCCGCCGATGAACCTTGTCGCTTTCAGCCTTCCGTCTTTTATCATCGCCTGCGTGTCGAGCTACACAGCGATAAGGTTCTCCAAAATCGGCGGGAGGTCCAAGTGTTAATAAAGTGGATTTGTCGACATCAAAATAACAGTTTATGGCGCTTCACTAATGCTGTAGATAGGGTTGGTATAGGATCACGACACGGTAATGTTTAGTCGTATGTATGGATTATTGCACTTAGAGTGAGAATGTAGGGGTATATCTATGATAAGCAGTGTTGCCGTGGAGATGCTTACGGGAAAGATAAGTCAAGAATTAACTTTGTATTAACTTTGTTAATTTCTTGAATTGCGCTTTATCTAATTGAATGGCTATGACGCCTTTTTAGAACTTACGTATGTAAATGGAATTGCATGAAACATTCCTGAGTTTGAATTTAAACGTAGTTTAACGCCTAGAGGCGTAATAAATAATTATGACTGATAAGATGGAACGCAATGGCGTTGACAAGTGTGAGTGTGTGTAAGTTTATTTAAAAAAAAACGCAAAAAAATCTAAACGACATTGAAAATTAGAGCACAGAAAAATCCGAAAAGTAAAGCTATGGCCGACAATCGAACCCGGATCCTGGTCGTTCCGTGACGCGTGCTATACCCCTACACCACGCGTAGCAGGAGGGTAAGCCTTCGATTTTTTCTATCTGTTACTAGCTGTCACGTGACCTTGTTACTATGCCACTCAAAAGTATTTTTGTTTCTTTTATTTATTTCGCAGATGAATACCAGGCTGAATCTGGAATTAATTTTTTGTTTCTAAAAATTACTACTATTCATTTACTATCCACATACATAAATCACGTCTTTATCCCTTATGGGGAAGACAGAGCCTAAGGTAACAAGACTTAAAGGCCACGTTTAGCATGATTGTGGGAGTATAGGTGGAAAGGGAAATCAAAATGGTGATGGGTTGCTAGCCGCATCGCCTATAACAGTATGATTCATATGCCCATTCCCTCGATGGGCTTTTACCATCTGCGCGGGAAGAGTAGCAACTGGTAGGTACATGTTATTTCTTTACTCCCAGACCAGCATGGAGCCATCCATATCCATATTCTATCAAAACAATAGTGTTTAATGACTGCTTTCCTAATTCTAGTGACCTACTTGACCTTCAGACGGGCAATCAATGCAGCAATCGCCACACTGACTTGTCTTTTTTGTATAAATTGCATGTTGTTTCTACTCTATTGGTTTCTATCTCCCAACGAAAACGAAAACGAAGTATAGCGTTTCAACGAAGGCATGTTTTGCCAGCCTTTTATACAGCACGCCACGTGAATCTATTTAGATATAAGTTAGCTTTAAAAAACTAGTTTTATTTCAGAATTATTTTTAAATATGTTGAAGTGGACCTCCGCAAAGTAACGCCTGATTCAATGAAATATTTAAATATGTCTGTTAAATGTATCCTTTTCATACATACATACCGTCACTCTTCTTTCCCACAGGGGTAGGCAGAGACTATTTTATTCCACTTGCTACGATCCTGACTATAGATGCTGGCGGGAAAAATTCCGAATCATTCCCGTTGAATACTTCGGAAGTATTCGGAAATATTCCGAAGCTTTGGGAATATTTCAACTGTCAAAAAAAAAACCAGGAAAATCGACCTTACTACCTATTTCGCGCTTGGAAGTTGTAAAATAGATTATTTTAGTTATGTATGTGCCACTGAACAATAATTAACTCACCCACCACACCACAAACAAACACGTTTATTCCCATTGAATTATTCAGACGAAATATTCCGCGGAAACATTCGATTGCGGGGTACGAATCTTTCTCGCAGGGCGAGGGAAAACTTCTCCGGGGAGCATCTCCCGTCTTACCGCACCCCGCACCGCCATTGCCTGCACGCACGACTCGAGGAGCGCAGCGGCGGCGACGATCGACGATCGATGCAAAATACGATTTTTCAGCAAAAAAGAATCTTAGTTAAATTCATTTTGAATAATTCTGATTTAAAGAAACTTTCCCAGAAGTATTCCGGAATAATTCAGAATTTTTCAGAAGTTTTGCAACTGTAATCCTGACATACTTCTTTCACTTCATCCACATTCATCAATCTCTTCATACATGCTCGTCGGTTTCGGGTACTCTTGACTTGACCTTTTTTCAAAACGTCCCCAATTTGGTCACGTTCCTTTCCCCATATAAATCTGTATAGGTAGTTAATCTTCTTTCATCCATCCTCTCTACGTCCTTATCCTTTTTATCATGTGTAATATGTATATTTCGTCAACTCTATAGGTTATATCCTCCATGTTCTTGTCCGATGGTTCGAAGCATTCGGTAATGCCTATTGTGGTATTGTCTTCGATATGTGTCAGAATTAAAATTGTTAATTCACTGCTTTTGTTAACGTTGCGAGAGCGGTCACTTTGCTTCATTGCATTGGTTGAGTTACATTGATGACATATTTTTAATGGAAAACTACAGTACAACAGCTATTGGCACAAGTAAAATCTCTGCATCTTGCGATTGATTTTTTTTGTAATCATGCATACGTACCGTCACGCCTCTTTCCCACAGGGGTAGGCAAAGACTACTTTGTTCCACTTGGCTACGATCCTGACATACTTTCTTTCGCTTCATCCACATAAATTTCTCAATCTCTCAAATCATACTTTATCGGAATTAGCAATCAGTAGTTCAAATAAGAACAAAGAAAATACAATACTTAGACGCATAAAACAACAACAGTGCAAAATTAAAAATTATATAAAAAACAAAATAAAAAAAAATAATAAAAAAAATGTTGTTGCTCAACGTCAAAATGGTTGCAGCTCAACATTATGCTGTGACAGCCACAGCTCTGGTTTTCAGCTGCAACGCTTTTTGAGGCCCCTAACCCTTTAAGGAGTTGAAACAACGCACGCAAATGTATACAAACAAAACATGTGTACAAAATTCTTTACGTTTTTTGTTTGTACAATGTTGGGAACTGCAAACGGATTGGTGTTTATATTTATGAAATAGTCACCGTTATTGTAGTTGCCTAAGCCTAATAAAATGTACGAGTAAGTACCTAGTTCACAAGTTTGGACTTGTCATTTTCTTCTACTCTAGGTAGGTAGGTACTCATTTAAAATTCAGAACCAGTTTGCCTCTATTAACCTTTTCAACGCCAACGACACATAATAACACCACCGCAGGTTCAACGCCAAGGAGCTATAACTTCAATGCCAAACCTTCGCTCAGTTGGGTTTAGGTTCAACTTAAGGCATCGCAGTAAAGGAGTCTGGTGTATGTGTGACATGGCTATGCATCATGACAGATCTTTACGCGAACTTTTGTTGGCTGTAATTCTTCCGAATTTAAAAAAGATAAGTTTTTTTTTAAGAGTTCGCCTCAATGTCACTGGCATAATACCGTTAAAGTCGCCCATGAACTAACAACCCCAAACTTGCTAGGACATTGCCACTTGCCAGCCTTCAAGAAAAAAAAACTTATTTAAACTTCAGTATTTATATTTACCACAAGAACCAATGTGTACGGCCTAAATTTTTTTCTCAAATTAACCTTTAACCATTTATTTTCGGAGCCAATTTTCTCTTCTAATTAATATTAAAATTCCTCCCATTATTTATGTAGGTAGATTGGCCACGGCGCCAAAGAGGTTACGACCTCTTTCTTATCATCTCTGGTTATATCTCGAAACTGCACGATAACAACCATTCACGCCTAAAACTGGTGTGCTTTGTCTGCAAGTTATTTAAGTTATTCATTCAGTTTTTATTAATTAGACTGAGTTTTGCCGCTCGACCTGCAGACGGCGCCGCGGTAGCATTTTTTACCTTACTGCCCAATGCCTACACATATAATCAGTCTTGAATCACTCTTATCTATTAAAAAAACCGCATCAAAACCCGTTGCGTAGTTTTAAAGATCTAAGCATACATAGCGACAGACAGCGTAAAGCGACTTTGTTTTTTACTATGTTATGATCATGTTTATGTCGCTTGTTCGCCGTACATAACTAAGTTACATAACCGGCACTGGTAAAACCAATGTAGGATGATTAATTTGGATTAATTTAGGTTTAGGTGCGGCGGGGTTGGTTGAGCCAGCCCTAAGCCGTGAACATGTTTGTTTTCATTTAGAAGTAGTCTTTATTTTACCTTAGAATGTCCTGGTTATGTAAAATATGTAGTTATATACGGGGAACATGAAGTTATGTATGCTGAAAAGCATGATTGTGTGTTTGGACCTTCGTGCACTAGAAATCAAACGCTTGTAGCGATTACGATTATTCTTACGTCAATCGATTTGTTCTTCCATGCTGGTCTGGGAGTAAAGAAATAACGTAGAAATTAGGTACCAGTTGCGTCTCTGCCCGCGCAGATGTTAAAAGCCGAGGGAATGGGCGAAAGTCTTAGGAATCATGTTATAGGCGATGCGGATAGCAATTAACTCATCACTATTTTGATTTCCCTTTCCACCTATACGCCCTTAATCATGCTAAGCGTATTTTATACTTACTAACATTAGCAATAAGCAATGTAACTAACAAATTGTGGGTCCCAGTCACCCGAATAAAGAAATTTATTGTTATTATGGCTCCTGGGTCACAGTTGTGTACCTAAACACAAACAGAAGTTCAGTGTCAAATTGCATCAGTACAGCCTTGGTGTCAGGGCGCACTCCGCGTCCTACTGAGAACCAGATATAATGTAAAGAAACAATAATTTGAAACCTTTTTTCTTAAAAACCCCGACGCGTTGATCGAGTAATCCTATCCTACTTCCTACTAATTTCCTACTTTTCCTACTAATATTATAAAAGCGGAAGTTAATGAGGATGGATGGATGTTTGTTACGCTTTAACGCCAGAACGACTAGACAGAGGAGGTCATATTTGGCACAGAGATAGATTATAGTCCGAAAAATCACATAGGCCACTTCTTATGCTGATAAATTGCGTAGTTCCCGCAGGATAGTGATAAATAAATTCAGTGTAGACGTATCCGCGGATAACAACTGCTAGTCAAACATAAATTTAAAAAAAATATGCTAAAAATTGGGAAACTTGGTTTTGAATAAACAAAAAACTAATCGAAATCTGTCCATCCGTTTGAGAGCTGCGATGCCACAAACACAAACAGACAGGCACACACAAAGACATAAACTTCAGACTTATAACACCCCTTTTTGCGTTGAGGGTTAAAAATATTAGTCTCTTCTCGTGAGGCACTTGATACAAGTAAAACACAGACGGCGCTTGCGAATAAATCTACTGTTTTCAAAAATATAACTGGTTTTATAACATACTAGTACTAGGTTTTCTCCGTGACTGACTTCGTTCGTCTAGACTTCATTTATTGGCAATGAACTATGCAATTAACCAGTAAACAAGTATCCGTAGTAGATAAAAAGTATTTCTACTTCTCGGCGTAGTAAAGTAATTAACCATCTTATTAATGACAGTTACAATGATAAACCCACTTCAACAAGAAAGCATAAATCTTTTATTTCATATGTAATTTTAAGCTGTATTACTGCAGTTTAAACACTTATACAGCCGTTATAAGTAAAAATTGGGCGCAAATTATACAGCTTTTTGCGTTAGTGGAGCTGTTATTCGGTGTTACTCACACTTAGGCTTTAAACAGATGCTTTCTATCAACGTCAACGTACGGCCTACGTAAGACACTAACTCCTTATAATGACTACGGCCAAACACGTCTAGTTCTCTCTTGGGCACAACGATCCCTTCACGAACTAGATTCGTTTAGGGAATCCTAACCTGGGTCAGTTCAACCTGTCATAGGTCGAAGTGTTCACCTCGATCCAGTTATAACTGGTTTTGATCATACTACGTCCGTTATACAGCTATAGTTAACAATGTTGCGTTGAACTTTTAATCCTTGCCACGAAAACAGTACGCTTTTTATGAAAATAATACTGTACTAATACAACACAATGCAAAGTTTTTAGAAAAAAAAATACTGAGGTACTTTTGCGAACTGTAGTAATCTAGAATGTGCCATAAAAAAGTTTACGAACTCTCGTACTTAGGTATCTACTTACTAATTATTAATATCTAGTTTTTGCGGCGGTCACAGTGTCACAGATTACCTACCTACTAATTATTTTGTATCTATGGTTATCTCGTGCGTTGTTATGCTTCGATAATAGCTATCATAACACTGGAAAATTCTACGAACTTCCTTGTTTTTCTTAAATTTCTTAAGAACACGTAGAACACAACAGAAAAGTAGAGCTGTTCAATTGAATCTTGTGCACCGATTTTGAAATCATATCTGTAAACAAACCTCTCATCCTAAACGCATCCATTCCGTCGTGGATAAAAAGACCACTTTAAAGAGGTGTGCTCGAAAATTACAGCACAATTTTAATTCTGTAATTAATGACATTATATTTAGGACTGCATTTGTCTGCTCTACTCGCATTTTAAGTTAAACGCAAAACAAATAAATATTCACTTAATACATCAAGTATACGTACGTCGGAATTTCTGGATAGACATGTTTGCTTCGCGGGGTAAATGTAATACGCGCATTTGCCTTCATAGCGTAACTATTAGTCTTGTCATTGATATTTCCAAGGATTAAAAAAACGGGTTTTTTCAAAAATTAACTTCAATTTCACCACCACCGTTATTCGGCACTGCTTAGCACAACGTTTGTTTATAATCTAACATTTTATAATTACACAAATTTACCTGTACATAATTAGGCCGCGTGCTAAACCACTGTAACTTCGAAATCTTAATTAACAGGAATTTTCTTACAACATTCACCCTTTGTCTTAGTGCTAAGACAAGGCAAGGCTTGACGTTCCCAAGGCCCATTCATGGAGTTATCGCGAGGCTATCGCTATCATTTATATAATTATTTGGTGACGTGACAACTAATTATACCTTTCGACGGCTCATAATGGAGCTATTAATTCTATTTTTCAGTTGCTTAAAGTTTTTTATTGAACAGTAACAATTGGGCGTAAGCCCATTAAAATTGTGCTGTGACTGTAAAGTTGTTATTTGAAAATAAGTTTTTCGAAACTTGAAAGAGTAAATTATTTTTTAGTTAGCTGAACGCCACTAATCTTACAGTCACTTTTATTTTTACATTAGCTTTTACGCCCTTTGCCCCAGTCTCAATTATTTTTTTACTATTTGGTTTCGTAAAAATTTGCCTTAAAATAACAAACACACCAAAAAATATTATCCAAATCGGTCCGTTCCCGAGTTTTGTAAAACATTTAGCGAATTATTTTTATTTGTTTAGATTTAAATTTTTATTCAGCCTAATGTGACTATATCTGTTAAGCCTATAAGTATTCTTCAATGAATATGGTTACCTACAAGATCTATTCATGACCCATTAAAACAACAAAATACTTACTAGTTTAAATTTTTGCACTAAACTTCAAAATGTCAAAATTGTTTAAAGTGCTTTTGCATTATTTTAATTTAACCACTTTAAATTTATGCATTTATACGAATCGTACCCCAATATACTAATATTTGTTTACTTAATTATGAAGATTAAAACAAATGGCTTATTCCCACCGTCGCGACACCAAAAGACAAAACAGCATAACTCAAAATTGCCACGATTGCTTCATTTGCATAAAAGTGGAACACCCCTTATCTCTAGAAGCAGGCAGTTTGTGAAAACTTCGTCTAATTGCATTCTGATTTGATACCGGAGTCAATTGTCATTTTTAAGGTTAAGAGGGGAATATTAATTGTCTCGTTTTTTTCGTTGCATACCAAACTTTAAAGTTTTTTTTTAATTAGTGTCGATTGTCCATTTTATTATTCCAGCTTTATCACAAAACCCTGGATAAGAATGTCACTTTATTGATTAATTACGAAACTTCAATACTAATCCACGAAATTTCAATACTCTGTGATTTACCGGCGGTAAAAAATATTTGCTAACGTAAGTTTTTTTTTTCAAAATTCGACATTAAAAACATGTCCAAGCTACGTTAGTCCGCCGATTTCAAGTTGCAAAAACTTTTCTATTACACAAAACGCAACGCATTTTTTTTATTTAACGCCAAAATTCACTACACACTATTCAAATTGCGCCAATCCCAATCAATTACACGACTTTTCAAAAGCATTCGCGAAATGCCCGACAACGTTGTCAATCAAACTAATCCACTCCGACCTATTTCTAAAACTAAAAACCGAAAACGGCCCGAATCCGCAAACAAAAAACCACTCCCTATCACTCCACGTGCACTTTACAGTTTTACACATCACTTTCACCTTACCCTCACAAGTGAACTGGCCGTAGTGCTTCCCCGAAGACTTGTCGCCGCAGACGACGCACTCCACATTCTGGCCTTTGTCGGTCGCAGAGCTGCCGCTCTGAGTCGACGCAGCCTGGCTGGCCGGGGTCGACGGGAGCAGCTCGTCTTCCCGCCAGGTACTCCGGAAGCCGAGCTCCAAAGGCGGGAGGTCGGGACCTCTCGGAGGGCAAAGCCCCGGGCCTCCGACCCCGCCGTAAACTAGCGCTCCGTGCGTGATGGTGCCGTTTGCCGTCGCGGCGAGACACGCGCGGCGCGCTGTGTGTCAAGGGTCGCGTATGAGACGCGACTGAGCTCAGGTCGGGCCAGGGCGCGCCTCGCCGCCATTGGCCCGTGGCCCAGGGGCAGGGAGCGAAGGCCCCGCCACCTCGACCGAGCCCCCCCCCGCGGGGGGTTTCAGTACGGTCGGAAGATTCGCTGGCTTTGTTTACGACGGCTCTTTAAGACGGATTGCGTAGGTTTTGTGTAGCTCAAGACTTTTAGAATCGTGTTAGGAATTGGTAGACAAGTAGGTATAACTTTTTTTTGACAAAAAAATCTTGTTTTTTTTTTAAACTTGCTCAAACTTACAAGGCAAGTATTTGTTTCTAAAAACAGCTAAAAGACGCTTTCATCTTCTAAAATGGCTTTAAAAATGTAGCCTTGTCGCTTTAAAAAAAGTCATTGGGTACTTTGTGAATATTTCAAAATTTGTGGTAGTAAAGGTCATGCCATTTTGATGACCTTTTCACCAAAACCGGATAGCTACGTTTTTAACTTTATTCCGTCTTTTGCGAACATTGCCGTTGTTTCAGACGCTACCTGAAACTTCGCCCGTCGCCTCCATATTTCTCTCTGATAGGCGGGTACCTAACTTCAACAGATGGGATTTTATTTACGCAGAGTATATTAGAGATACCGAAGAAATGTAGGTTAACGCTACGCC
This sequence comes from Pandemis corylana, assembly GCA_949127965.1. Lineage (NCBI taxonomy): Eukaryota > Metazoa > Arthropoda > Insecta > Lepidoptera > Tortricidae > Pandemis > Pandemis corylana. Next base: position 3,739,937 of record OX421866.1, on the reverse strand, counting down.
TTACTTCACAGGTAGAGTAGCCATTATATTTCAGCTAGAAAAAGGAAAATAACAGTACTTTTGTACAGTAAAAAGGTTTTTTTGTAAAACATGTAATGCTTATAATTAGTCACTAACCAGTTGAGTTTAAATTTAACTTACTGTAATTAGTGTGACACAATTTAACACTTCGTTAACTCGTCCCGAAGCAAAAGTCTATTGACTGTAACGAAATGTTAAAATGACATGTTATTATAACAGTAATAAGTCATCTTTATCAGAATAATCTTTTTGAACTAATTAGCCACGTGTTTTCTTTTAAAGCAATAGTTACTTTTTGTATTTTCAGTAGCTTTCATAAAATCATTTAAACAATACACTGATGAATGTCAATGGTCTAATTACGATTAAACAAGTAATAAATATACTTAGTACCTACTTTGTGTGTCTCTTATTCTGCCTTAAAATCCAAACCATTTATCTACTACTTACTTATACTACATTAAGATACATTTTTTATTTTTTAAATAGATCTTTTAACTTTGTAAAATCCATTCATTTTCAACATAACACCAGCACATACTGAATGTGCAAATATGTTTTTCACTGCATCTGAAAACGTTGATCTAGATCGATCTAGATCTCGGTGGGCGGCGCCGGGGCGTGGCCTGCGCCCGCGCAACCTGCACTCGGCAGCGTGACGCAGCCGCGTGACGACGTTCCGTCAAATTCGTACTTACACACTTTTGCCACGCGGCCGCCTAATTTATTTAACAATTTTATTTGATTGCGTTCAAGATAGTTTAAGTTAGGGATGGTACTTTTTTAATAGGTTAAAGTAATGAGTTTTGGTATTAATAAATTATGAATGGTAGAAAACTTGAGTGCTGATAGTTATGTTGCGCCATATTTTAAATTGATAAATTGTTATCACTTCGAGTATGTTTTTAGTTTACTGATGGACGTTTTTTTTGCCAACACATTTTTTATTCTGCCTAATTGTCGGAGTTTGTCTTGGGTTGGTGATTGTTTTCCATTAGGTACGTAATATTTTTTGTGTAGCAGTTCTTAAAATTTTATGAAGTTTTTGCCCTAGTAGTTTAAAATTATTTGGATAGGTTAGATTAGGTTAGTAGTACTGCAACATATTGAATATTTTGTTGATCACAATTTGGTGGTAGGTACTTACTTCAACACAATTTCTTATTAGATTATGTTTCTACTTGGATTTCTAATAGGTACAGAACACAATTTCCAGCCCTAGGAATATGACAGTTATTGTACAATACAATTACGAAAACACAGATTTGTGGCTTCATATTACGCCTTTATTTAAAAGGACTCGAATCGTAATTGAAAACAACATTGTTTCTTTTCCTTTTACGAATATTGCTAATTTAAATTTAAAAATACCTGGCAACTTGCAATGTACATTTCGAATTCAAAATAAGCTAATAAAATAAAACTGATTGTTTCTTAAAAATAAGTAGTAGACATTTTAGATTGATAATTCTTACTGGCAATTTAGAAATAAAAAAAACCCGCCATATTAAGAATAAAAAAGTTAACAAACATACTGGCATGTCGGAAAATGAAAACTCCTTCAGGCCAGAAATAGCGAGACGTCCAGCTAATAACAGTGAGGGTAGAGGGTAAGGAGTAAGGGTGGGGGAGTAGGGCGGGTCAAAGGTCGCGCCTCCAGGCCCGCCCAGTGGAGACACAAGATATGTATAGTGTCTGGGAGACGTCAAGTTGTGGGTTTTTAACGGAGTATATTTACGAGTATTTAGTAGAGTTATCATACAGGGTTGGAATGTTTTATCTTTTAAAAAGTGAGCCATAAATAAATGCCTTATAGAAGTTTAGATAGGGACATTAATTGTGCTAAGCCTAAATAAACCAAAACAAAGTAAGGATATTAGACAGCAGATAAACATACACACAGATGGATAAACATACACTTAAATAAACACGACATCCGAGTAGAAACATTTATATTCATCATACAAGTCTGTTTTTACCGGAATGCGAACCCTGGTCCCCTAGTTTCATAGTCACAGATACTAACCACCAGGCTTTCCATTTATACTTATTAAAATGAGGTTGTTGTTTTTTTTTTAATTCGCTTCAAACAGATAAGCCGATCAACGTACAAAAACGAAGTGTTATCTCGCCGTTATTTATTTGCGTCTTGATCTTCTATGCTACTCGTATTTCAAATTCAGCACAATTTTTCACCACTTTCGAGTGATTTTTCACACATGTGCTTTCAAAAATCGGGACCCACGTCTCCATTAAAATAGTCAAATTATATTGACAACTTAGATACGTATCGGTTACGAACTGAGCTTCACTATAAGTTTTCGACACGAAAAACGTCCCGAACGCTCGTTCGTAGGTCACCTTTAGGGTTCCGTACTCAAAGGGTAAACAGGGACCGCATTAAGACTTCGCTGTCCGCCTCTCTGCCAGTCTGTCCGTCTGTGACCAGGGTGTATCTCATGAACCGAGACAGCTAGACAGTTGCAACCTTCACAGATGATCTGTTTCTGTTGCCGCTATAACGACAAATACTATAAACAGAATACTTTTGTCTGTCTGTTTATATAGCAACCAATATAAAATGATCTCACACTGCATATGTTTTGCTTAAGAACACGGCTCTGCTAACGCTGGATTTTATATTAACTTGGCCGGTTTTTCCATATTTGGTAGATTTGCCCATCTGTCTCCCCCTTAAGCTTGTCCTAGTAATTATAGGACGCGCTGTATGTGTCTTTCTCCCTTACGGGGTAGACAGAGCCTGAGGTAACAAGACCCAAAGGCCCTGTTTAGCATGATTGCGGGCGTATAGGTGGAAAGGGAATCAAAATAGTGATACATACATACATACATACACAAATCACGTCTTTATCCCTTACGGGGTAGACAGAGCCTAAGGTAACAAGACCTACAGGCCACATTTAGCAAAATTGTGGGCGTATAGGTGGAAAATAGAATCAAAATAGTGATGAGTAAGCCAAATCGCCTATAACATGACTCCTGTGACTTTCTCTGAATTTCAACATATTCAATTGATTAATAACAATTAATTAGCCACCCTGGGGCACCCACTGAGTGGTCACCGCTCTGGGTGCATGCGGCAGACGTGGCCGACCCAGTCCCATTTCAGCCTGGCGGTTTTGCCCATTTCTTATTATTTATGTTTTTATTTGCCTATATCCCACAGTCTTGCTAAACGTGGCCTTTAGGTCATGTTACCTTAGGCTCTGTCTACCCCGTAAGGGATAAAGACGTGATTTATGTATGTGTGTGTACGTATGTTATATATCTAAGAGTTCAAATGTCCGCCACCGCCGGAATAGCTTCTTCTTTCACTACTCACAGGCACGCGAACGTGTGAAAAGTGGCGCTGCTGAAGGTCATAGGCAGTCTTAAATCAATTTAAAACGTTATAAAACATATTTTTCCCTGTATTCCCATATCCTGGGAAGCCAACGCAGAATGCTCTGACTGTATCTCGGATCGATGCCCCCTCCCTTTGCCGTGGGGGAGGTAATTGGGCGCAGGTAGCCTTGCTGGCCTTTCGCAACTTTTCAGCCTTGTTTGACGTTTTAACAAGTCAAGCTCACTGTCGCGCCCAGGGAGGTTCATTAAGTTTAATGGATGCTTTAGCTCGATCTATTTTTTTCGAAGTGCGAGAAATTTTCGTTAGTGGTTATTTGCTTCTAATAGGTAATAAGAAGATAAGTGGCAGACCAGTGAGTAGTTTTTAGAAATTAATTTGTAAACGCAACTCAAAAGGTTTCGTTCAAAAGAGTAACGTAACTGATAAACAACGCACAGCCTAAACCAATGGAGCTGAGCCTCTAGTGTAAGTTTTCGCATATAATAACGCTGCCCTCCTAAGGAAAAACGCAGTATGTACATATGAGCTGCATGCTGACTTACTGCATTTTTCCTTTGGACGGCAGAACGTCTCAGTTACTATGGAAAAATTGGCAGCGCCACTTGCGGATCGAAACGGCAACAAACTGTTCTCAGTGTTTCATATTTTAACGCAAACGCGTTCGAGACGTGTTTTGCGACCGAAAACCTACACTAAACATAGGCTCAGTTGCGAGGCTTATTAATTATGCAACTCGCTCGCAATCGCCATCGTGTTAATTTTGACAGTTCTTGTATGAGTCACATTCAGTTTTACTTTAAAATCGCTTAAATCGTCAATAATCTCACAATAAATGAGACCACTTATCGACTAAGACATTTATAGCAGCTAAGTGTTGTTAAGTACAATAAGACGCCAAAGTAACGCCGTTTGTCCATCGACGGAGCGTCAGAAATGTCTCCATTCAGACATTCAAAGTGTATTAAGATTTGTGACTGAAGGATTTAAGGCATATACCTAGGTACAATGGATTGGTAAGGCAGAATTCCAACGTCTTTGTACAGTCAAATAAAATTATTTAAGTCGGTATGTACCAACTTGAAGCTAAACCCTACCACAACGAACACCTTTCCCTTTTCCCTTTTTTTATCCACCGGTTTCCCGCAACTCTCAATGTCGTCGGTCCACCTAGTAGGAGGCCTGGCAACGCTGCGTCTGCGGTCATGGTTGCCACTCAAGAACCTTTCTCCTCAACTATTTTCTGGTCTTCGAAGTGGCATATCTTGCATCCTTTGTACTCCATTTTAAATACCATAAAAGTAATACACCCGGCATCCGACTAAATTTAGCCACAAAGTGCAGCTAAATCAATCAAGGCACAATTTAGCAAAAGATCGATCGCTAACAAGCTTAAAGCACTTACTACGAGAGTTACCTTTAATTTCTACTATTGTCCTGACAATTCTCGTTGAACTGCGGGCGCGGACCGTGGGTTTATAGGGCTCTGCTAATATAAAATTATGATTTACGTCTTCAATAGAGTTCCAGCCTTTTATAACCACGGCCCTGACCAGGGCCTGTATTGCTAACCAAAAAGCCCTAATGTAGATTCACCCGTGTGGGGGTATACTTATACTGCACACTTTTATTTCAAAATGTTCCAAGCTCAAATCAAAACAAAACAATTTTTATACAGGCAAAGGAATAAGCGAGTCACCTGATGGTAACTAAGCATCAAAGTACTGCACATAGCCAGCTTAGCGGGCTAAGATAAAATGCCTCATGTCGCATTATTTTCCACCGATTGTTTTACTTCATGATTATAAAGAAAATAAACCAGGATTGGGTTCAGAATAATAGTTTTATTGTGAGGATAAATTATACAGAGCCATTGCAGTGTTAGGCGACTAAAAACTACTAAACAGAAAGTCAGCATAGACACAGTAAATAAATAGACCAGTATGGAAGCTAGGCATACTTTTTGAAATAAATACCTACGCTCCGTTAGAGCGTTAGGGTTGTCGATTTAATTTATATAAAATTGTAAAGATTTTTGTTTAGTTAGCGCTATAATACCAGCTAGTAACGCCTGTTTTAAAGTAACTAGCTACACTTAATTAAGAGTATTAGGGTTGGCACCCTTTATTTGTCTAAAAAAAAAGACAAACGTTTATTTGGTTTCTATGATGGACACGGCACTATAAAACTGTTTTTTTTTTCTAATTCTTTGTAAATTAATAAAGCTACTTTGCACTTTATATGTTGTCTCTGACAACAACATCGAAAAGATCCAATAGGTAATTAAAAAGTTAAAAATGGCGGCTACTTTTTTTCATTTCGTTAACGGATTCGATGTCGGAGATCAACCATATCCCCAGATATCGATTTTGAAAGCAATCGGTCGAATAATTAAAAAGTTCAAAATGGCGGCTACATTTTCTCATTCCGTCCACGGATTCGATGTCGGAGACCAACCGGATACCCAGATATCGATTTTGAAAACAATCGGTCGAATAACTAAAAAGTTCAAGATGGCGGCTACTTTTTCTCATTCCGTTAACGGATTCGATGTCTGAGACTAACCATATCCCCAGATATCGATTTTGAAAGCAATCGGTCGAATAATTAAAAAGTTCAAAATGGCGGCTACTTTTTCTCATTCCGTCCACGGATTCGATGTCGGAGACCAACCGGATACCCAGATATCGATTTTGAAAACAATCGGTCGAATAATTAAAAAGTTCAAAATGGCGGCTACTTTTTCTCATTCCGTCCACGGATTCGATGTCGGAGACCAACCGGATACCCAGATATCGATTTTGAAAACAATCGGTCGAATAACTAAAAAGTTCAAGATGGCGGCTACTTTTTCTCATTCCGTTAAGAAAAAAAGCATTTTATTTAATAATAATGTATTCTTATCTTTCAACATCAGCAGTGAGTTTAAAAAGCTCCGGTTGTGAAAAAGTCGAGTTCAAGCAGCCGTACACTGCGCAATACGCTCTTGGCATGTTTAAATACGAAAAAGATCGCGGACTGTCTGGGCGCACGTAACAAACAACCGCTCGACTCAACGCGGCACTCGCGACTGACGGCACCTCGAGGTCCCCTGAGGGGCCGTGTAAAGCGCGCGCCTGTGTGCGTGTTTCGTTTCAACCGATTTGTTCGTAGTTTCCTTACTGCTTTAGCTTATATATATACTGTGGCATAGAGCTCCCTCTGTGGCGAATAAATAAACTAATAACAAACGACTTCCTAAGCTGTTTGGTTTACAATAAATGTTGACACATTTCTAACACTTTCTACGCAGGATCACAACAGCGGAAGCACCGTTACTTGCTGACAGGATAGCGAGTAAGAGACATGAGTACCACACTAACACACACCTACACATTGGTTATGACCCATAGGACTAGTCGTATTTTTGCAGAGAGGAAAAAGCGCGTCGTCTCCTGTCGTAATAGCTTCATGCTAACAAGAAACGCATAAAACTAAAGCTAAATAAACTAAACCGCGCGTACAGACAGGGCTGTCAGGTTTAAATCACTCTTGTTTTGTCGTTTGTTTCTTTGTCCTGTGCAAATGTGTGAAGGATAGCAGTTCCCTTTTGTCGTAATTTGTAAACCCGGGATCCCGGGACTTGGAACTGAAAGTCCCGGGATTTGAAAGAATAGTAGAGAAATTAGCATGCCATAGTGATGATATCAGCCTACCTATATTAACAAGAAAACAACCAAGTCTAAGTCAAATTTGCGCACGTACCACACATTCCGTAGGTGCAAAAAAAAGTGAAAAATGTTTCTTGTATGAAGGTCTGATTTCAATTTCTTTTGTTTTTTGACATAATGGAAATAGTATACACCCATTAAAGTTCAAACGAAACGGCCCTGTAATACCAAAAATCAGTTTTAAATGTTTTGACATATTTTTTCTAAGAACAATGTCGTACAGTAAAATGAAGCCATGTAAGGAAGTCAATGCGACATTTTATAAAATGTATTTATTTAAAATTGACTGTCGTGACGTGAAAATTTTCAGAGAAGACCCATGTCCAATAGTAGACGTAATGCCAATCGATGTGATAGCAATGATGATGTTAAAATTTAACATTCGTTTTCATCATCACTACATAGTATAAAACAAAGTCGCTTTCTCTATCCCCATGTCTCTATGTCCCTATGTCCCTCCTCGCTCCTTTTAAATCTATTAAGAACAATAACGTAGCAATTATTTTAAGTCTTTAATTTTGATATTCCTTTTAAGATTTTACGTGGAAATTACCAAATCGGAATTCGCCACCTTCGTGGTTTTGGGCCTTATATCTTCAAAACTACACAACGGATTTTGATGCGGTTTTTTTTAATAGATAGAGTGATTCAAGAGGAAGGTTTTTATGTATGATTCTACGCAGACGAAGTCGCGGGCAGAAGCTAGTTATTAATAAAATAAGGTAGTAATATGACATTTAATCCCGGATCCCGGGATTCCCGGTTTGGATGTTCTAGCGGGACTAACATCACCAAAGTGGTATTTGATGAATTTTTATGTAAGATAATTTATCATTCACCCTGAATATAAAAAAACTACCCGCTACATTCGCTTTTCAGAATCAAAATACGGGTTTCTTTGTTCGGAACTAGGTCAATTTGTATATATTGTCTCATAGTTATTGTATTTAATTTAATTAAAAAATAATCTTAAATGCTAGTTAGTGTGGGAGCTGAGAAAAACATAAAATGTATCAGTTGCTTTCCCACGCAGATGGTAAAAGCCCATCGAGAGAATGAGCGAAAATCTCTTTTTTACCTTGACGCCCACAATCATTCTAAACGCGCCTTTAGGTCGTGTTACCCTGGACTCTATCTATTCCGTAAGGAATAATGACGTAGTTTTTTTATGTATGTACTAGCAGTTGCCCGCGACTCCGTCTGCGCAAAATTCGCTTGTCGCTACCCCGCGGAAACTGTCCTTCTCCAGGACTAAAACTATCTTTAAAATCACTTCAGTGGTTTAAGCGTGAAAGCGTAGCAAACAGACAGACAGAGTTAGTTTCAGATTTATAATATTAGTAGTGATGTATTTTTCTTACCGAGCTTTTGCGGTGTAACTTATGTCGATACGATGACAGACCTATATTTCGAGATAACGGATGCCAGAGGGAGAGGGCAGAGGTTATCAACCGTTCGCCCGGACGAAATACTTACTACTTATAATATAGGTATTTATAGTAACTAGTTGTCCCGTTTATGCTCCGATAATGTTTTGAGATTATTTAAAAATATATTTAATGGTAGTGGTAGTGGTTCTTCCATACTGGTCTGGGAGTAAAGAAAAAACATAGAATGTTCCAGTTGCTTCTCGTCCCGCGCAGATGGTAAAAGCCCATCGAGGGAACGGGCAAAAATCTTAGGAATCAGGTTATAGGCGATGCGGCTAGCAACATATCACTATTCTGATTCCCCTTTCCACCTATACGCCCGCAATCATGCTAAACGTAGCCTTTAGATCTTGTTACTTTAGGCTCTGTCTATCCCGTAAGGGATAAAGACGTGATTTGTATCATATTAATGGTAGCTGAAAAGAAAACCAACAAGTGGCTACCGAGCACGTTATTATTATTATTATTATTTTATTACGAACTGACCAGTGATTGACCTCTATCTCACTTGGTGGAAGGTGCAGATGAGGCCAAAGGTGTAACTCACTGGTTCAATAATAGCCTATTCACTCTAGCCTTGAAGAGCCCTAGGTTGTATCTGTCCGGAAATACAGACGATGGGAGCGAATTCCATTCCCTAGCAGTTCGCATTAGTAAGGATGAAGCAAACCGCCTCGTGCGGGTCAATGGTATGTTGACAACAAATGGGTGAAAACGCTCCCCCCGCCTGGAAGTCCGTTATGGATTATGGAGAATTGTCTTCTCGATAGTAATTACTTATGGTCTCTGTTATGTACCTACGTAGGAGACTCCCAAACTAAAATTTATTTTTCATTTTAACTACCTAAATAGGTTATTATATTGGTTGTTGCTGTTAAATGCTGCTAAAAAGGACATGTCGTAAACATCCTTTTCCTGTACAAAAGTATGAATTTATTGTATTAAATAGTAAATAAAGACCAAGATTACGTCATCTGTTTATAACGAGTGCGTTGTCAACACGCGCTTATCACATGCACGTAATTACTGATAAGAAAGACATCCTCAAGACAAACCTAATTATTTTATTTTTATTTTATTTTTATTTTAATAGGGTAGTTTGGGAAAAAATATGAATGAAGGTACATTATGCTTATAAATACAGTTTCGGATCAGTACGACGTTGGTTTGCATGTGTAACAGTTGTGTTCATTAAACTTTGATAATGATCCCGTAGAGGGATCGAAACGCGTCAGTGTTTGTGTGGTGTAAGGGATAATTAAGTTTGTGGGATTTATATGTGTTTTATTGGCAGCAGTGGAGGGAGGGTTTGCATGAAAAACATATATATTTCACACAAGCTTGGTTATCTTGCACGTGAGTAGCGGAGTAGCAAGGTAAAATTTTTTGTTCATTACAAACCTAATTATTTTACATTTCTTGTTTCTGTCCAAAGACTTCCAAAATCCAGAGATCGTAAACCTTCCCCGTAAAACTTCAACGGAATATTCAAAAGGGATTCATAAAAAAAATGGCCCCCGAATAATCCGCAGTCGGTCAGGAGCGCGCATCGTTGGTCGCCTCGCCACGCAAATATTTAGGGTTGACAGAAGTAGGTAACTTTAATGTGTAATTAATAGGTGTATTTTTTTAATAAGTAACCAATAATGTTAACTGTTAAATTAACTTAGCATTCATTCATGTTTATTTGAAACACGGCAACTGTCAAATACATTAGTCATAATTAGTCCGTTAGTCATAAACGCTCTGTAGGCTTCTGCTAACATAGCAATCGTTTGTCCTTATCTGTCACTTTGACATTTACCTTTCACAGATAAGGACAAACGATTGCTAAGTTAGCAGAAGCCTATAGAGCGTTTATGAATAAGGAGGTTAGAAACTAGAAGCACTGTATTTTCTTTAAATCATGTACGTGAATTCTGATTTTTTTCAGTAGTCAGAATAACTTGAAAGTTAATACACGTATAGAGATTCGAAGACAATGCAAACAATAAAAAACCGTACATTTTTAGGGTTCCGTACCTCAAAAGGAAAAAACGGAACCCTTATAGGATCACTTTGTTGTCCGTCTGTCCGTCCATCCGTCTGTCAAGACCCTTTTTCTCAGGAACGCGTGGAGGTATGAAGCTGAAATTTATATCAATTACTCAGGTCTACTGTCCCTTGAAGCTGTGAAAAAATCAAACTTCTAAGCCAACGCAATCAAAAGATACAGCCGTTTATGCCGCAAATTTTCGACACTTGCAAGGGAATCAAAACCTACAGGGTGCTTCCCGTGAACTCAGAATCTTGAAATTTGGTACGAAGCAACGTCTTATAGCATAGATAAAGGAAAAATTACGAAAACCATAAATTTTTAGTTACATCACATAATATTTTTTTTTTTAATAATTTTAACCTTACTACCCATTTCCTCATAAACGCGTAGAGGTATTAAATTGAAATTCATACCAAATACTCAGGTCTATAATACCTTTAAGCTGTGAAAAAATCAAAATTCTAAGCCAACGCAATCAAAAGATACAGCCGTTTATGCCGCAAATTTCCGCAAATTTTCAACTCTCAAGGGAATCAAAACCTACAAGGTAGTTCCCGTGAACGCAGAATCTTGAAATTTGGTATGAAGATAGGTCTTATAGCACAGATTAAAGAATAATTGCGAAAACCGTAAATGTGTATGTATGTCTGTATATAGCAGTGACCAATATAAAGTAACCCCACACTGCGTACATTTTGCTTTGGAGCAGGGCTCTGCTTACACTGGTTTTAGATATTTATAGATAATGATACGGAACCCTCGGTGCGCGAGTCCGACTCGCACTTGACCGGTTTTTTCACTTTAACAACATGTTTTGGTCAAATAAATCAACACGGCGTTGACGCATACTAGCACGCATTAATTTTTCGCATTCGTAATATTAGTCAGAAGAGATTAACACTCGATTATAAAAGCTTCAATCATGCAATCTAGCATTACTTCTGATCCATCGCCAACCCTAGCCCTGGCTTGATTCACAGCCATGGTTATACGTGATCAGCGACGCAGCGAGTAAGTATTCTGTCCATTGCGTGCTTGGGACGCTGAACACACAGTAGTTAGCTTAGAAATAACGTAATGCACGACATATTTGCGAATTTTCACGTAGTCATGGAGGGGCTTTAGCTTTTGCTCGGTCCAGCGCCGCGGTGATGCGATTTTCCGCGCGGCCGCGCCGAGTCGCCTGCCATTTTTGACGCTCCGCCGTTTTGATGACTGCGAAAAAGTAGCGCAATAAGATTGTTGAAAAAGTATGTAGATATACCTTATGTTTGTAACAAAACTTACCTTTCTGTATGTGTTCAAAAAAGGTAAAAAACATCGAAAAATGTTTTGCAAGTACCTCACATGAGTGCCAGATTCATTGTGCTGGCTATGGCTTGGCTGTCTGACTGTTCGTTCAAGTTATTTAGTTTACGTTATGTTCGCTGGTCTTTAGTAAGGTATCTATAAGGATCTACTTATTTACAGAACCGAATTTAATACCAATTTTAGACTTCAAAACACAAAGGACGCCATACTACTACTTAACCTACTACGTTAATCGTCTCTCTGGCTGTCTGTCTACACTGTATTTGTCGTTTAAACAGTTAAAAGTACCTATCTACCTAACTGAAATTGCTATCGTGGTTGCCCTAATTGCGCACAGAGTAAAATTTAAAGAATTCAAAACACCCAAACACAATTTCGAAATTCCACCTGCTAATATTAAACATCACAAAAGCATAATTTCCACCGTATTTACCAAATATTATCCCTTAATCCGTATTTAATGCCTCCCAATAAACGTCACCTAAGTGGTTCTCAATGGGGCCGCGCGGCGCCACCGTCGCTTTGTGCCGAGGCGACCAATTGTGCAGAACCCCTGGCTGATCTGATGCCTGCTTAATTGACTACTGAGCGAGAGGTTTTTGGAGTTGCTGTTGCGAATATGACGAACTGTTCGATGTAGAGTGCCATTTTGAAAAGGTTGTTTATTAATTAGTTTTATGAAGTAAACATTAGTAGATTAATGCCGAGGCCTAAGAAGTAGCCAATTGCTGGATGGGTACCTTGTTTAACCCGTCGAGCGTCCTGTGGACACACGTGTGGGCACAACGTTATGCGCCCTGTGCACACGGGACGCTCGACGGGTTAAAAACACGAGCCGCAGGTGAGTGTTTTGTAAAGTTACGAATCCAGCAATTGCTCGTCCAGCTGAGGCAGATAACAATATTTTTCTCAAACATTGAGAGGAAATGAAAATAAATTTTGCACTAAACTTCCTCGCAACTTAGGCGGTTTTCACGTTCTCGCCTTTTTTCTTTAGTTTTTTTATGTCATCTGTCAACGTAAGCTATGAGACATTGATAAAAACGTTAGACTCGAACAAAACGCGCACTCCTCGGCCATCGACTTGGCCGTATGACATTGTTGTTCATTATTCCATAGTCTCATTGACTTTTTAAAAAGTTAAAAACAAATGAAAAACACTCCAGCAATCCGATTTATGGTCAGAAAATCGCGCCTGCATTGTAATTCGGCCGTCAACAAGGCCCTTCGTGTTCGTTACTTAGAATACAATGACGACATTTACGACAGTGTTTAAGAAAACAGATATTACTCGTGGCTTCGCTCTTATGTGTAATAGGGCAGAGAACTACTTTCCGTAAGAATTGCGTCTATGATACTTCTACACTCGTCATAATTAAAGTCTGAAAAAACTACCAATGCATGCCATTATAATGGATTAGTTTTACACCATATAATTTTGACTTTTCTAGATACATACATACATACATAAATCACGTCTTCATCCCTTACGGGGTAGACAGAACCTAGTGTACCAATACCCAAAGGCCACGCCTAGCATGATTGTGGGCACAGGTGGAAGTGGAAAGGGGAATCGAAATAGTGATGGGTTGCTAGCCGCATCGGCTATAACATGATTCCTAAGATGTTCGCCCATTCCCATGCTGGTCTGGGAGCAAAGAAAAAACATAGAACGTACTAGCTGTTTCTCTTTTCTAGATTATGTAAGTAAATTGTCAGATGGAAGTATTAGAAACGTAGACAGAATGTATTTGAATGGCTTTTAGAATGTTTGTTTGTCAGTTTACACGTATCGATTTTCAAGCTTTAAAGTTAGCTAATATTTTTTCAACAAAAGTTAAAAACTCTGCTAAAAGTAAGTAAGTAAATGCTTTATTGTACAAACATGAAGAAACAGATACAATTCACAAAAAATAAAAATAACATTAATATATGCACAAAGGCAAACTTGTCCCTATAAAGGATCTCTACCAGTAACCCTTTGAGTAGATGAGAGGAGCATTAAACGAGGGACTGACAGTGTGAGTTTAAAATTCCAAAGTCCCTCTACATGCAAACATCGCAAATGCCTGCTGGTTATAAAATAAAGAAAGAAAGAAGACATTTATTCCTTTTTGCAAGACACACAAATAAAAGAGAATATACACAATTTTATAGAAAATAATCAAGACAATAAAAATAGATCATGAGCGTTGTGTGTGTCTTCTCAAAAGTGAAACGGTCGCTGGCTCAGCATTACGCTGAGGCGTAAATAAAATATTTATTACGTTTTAAAGCAGCAATGGACGCTGCGTAATTCAAACTCTCGTCTGCGTAATAAAGGCAATCCATGAATATCGGATTAAAGTGCACCGTGAATGAGATTTGTTGGCAGTTACGCGATTGTCGGCTTACGCTTGCGGTACGGGGTACTGAGTTACACGAAGGTAATTTTTACGCCGTAGCTTTAAAAGTTTAAAATTAATTAATAAGTCTTTTAACAGGTACGTGTTGCTGAAACATGTAATGGATAAACAAAATTAGGATAGACCGGGCCACAGTTAATGAAAATATATTTATTTATAAGAAAAGGAAGGCAAACGAGCAAGTGTGTCATCTGATGGTAAGCGAGCACCTCCACCCAATGACACCCGCAGCACTAGAGGATTGCAGAAGCGTTTTTAATTTCTGAAATATTCCGTCAACATTGTATTCAGGTAAGTTTATGAATTCTGCTACGTAAATTACATAAAATGATTAAACGAGATAGTAAAATGGCTGTAAAATGTAGAGCGAAAGATAGACGTTTTCAAAGTCGTCCAAAAATTGCTAAAAACACAGTAAAGTAATTGAAAATTACAGTTAATGCCCAAAACTGTTGGTGAAATTAAAGTTAAATATTTACTCTGTAATTAAGCAAAGAGCTCTTTTACGGGTCTTTGTATTTTGTACCTATTTCTTTGCCGCTTGTCTTAACACTTTCACTGCCTTCCCAGCATTTGAGTTTCAAAGTCGAAGATTAGTCTGAAAATGGGATCACTTGATCCGGTTGATCCATTGGCGAAGGAAATACATTATGCCATGAAAAGAATTGGAATACGTTGAACTACAAATCAATGTGGTTTTAAGGGTCTTCAGTACATTTCCCCGAGGGTTAGATTAATCAGCGGTCAGGAGTAAGCCCTCCTGCCCATTCTTTTGTAATTCCTTTATTAATATTTCTACTATACATATATCAAAACGTATTCTTTTGGTCCAAGGTGATTCAGAAGAGCAGATAAAGAAATTTGGATTACCAATGTGTCTAAAATTCATAGAAATTTCGTTGCTAGCGTTTGCACGCGACTTCGTCTTGCACGGCTTGAGATGTAAGTAAATGCTTATTTGTACAATAATAAAAAAACAACCACGAGGGTTTAATGAGTATAATGATATAGATTTATATAAGTTATTCATTCAATAAAAATATGAATGAAAATTTGTTTAAGTTTAAATATGGCAATTTTTTTGTAGATACACACACACACAAATCACGTATTCATCCCTTACGGGGTAGACAGAGCCTAAGGTAACAGGTACCTACAGGGCACATTTAGCAAGATTGTGGGCGTATAGGTGGAAAATGGAATCAAAATAGTGATGGGTTGCTAGCCTCATCGCCTATAACATGATTCCCATTATAATCGCCCATTCCCTCGATGGGTTTTTACCATCTGCGCGGGTAGAGAAGCAACTGGTACATTTTATGTTTTTTCTTTGCTCCCAGGCCAGCATGGAAGACTAATACAATATTTATTGAGCAAAAGAAGTAAGAACATTACAGACACAGGCAAAAGCATTTAATTGAAGATTAAGTGAAGCGCTAAGGATCGATCAGTTACATGAAAGGTATTTCTGCAGGCAGATTACCTAACTCGCTCGCAATCGCCATCGTGTTCATTTTGACAGTTCATGTATGGGCTGACAATTGGCATCGGAATCAGCTAGCTGTCCCATTCATACAAGAACTGTCAAAATGAACACGATGGCGATTGCGAGCGAGTTAGGTAATAAGCCTACTGTTCGTAAAGTTACAAATAGGCTTAAAAAAAGACAAATTCACAGTTCAACGGTAACTACAAAAAATGGAGTAACCCTAAACACTTGGTTAACACTTTTTATCTTTTTTATCTCGTTTAACCCTCGTCTTGCGCACGTGGTATCTTTAGGGTTGAGATTGACATTATTAACCCTAAAATGGTTAAGGTAAGGATGCTGCATTTCAAGGTATTAGGCGGTTATGACAACCCCTTTATTTTTTCGTTTAGAAAAAAGGGTGTTGAATGGCAAGCTTAATTTAATGGAAATAAAAATAAACGTGGTTTGGTGGCAGATAATAAATTGTCAATGGTTTACTGAACGTGGATAAAACTAGTACCTTCACTACTTTATTACGACAATTCTATTTACATACATACATATATACATATATCACGTCGTTATCCCTTACGGGGTAGACAGAACCTAAGGTAACAAAACCTTAAGCCCACGTTTAGCATGATTAAGTGCGTATAGCTGGAAAGGGAAATCAAAATAGTGATGGGTTGCTAGCCGCATTGCTCATAACATGATTCCTAAGACTTTCGCCCATTCCCTCGATGGGCTTTTACCATCTGCGCGAAAAGAGAAGCAACTGGTAAATTCTATGTTTTTTGTTTACTCCCAGACCAGCATGGAAGATATGGCAGCACGGCAGACTATTTTATTTTGGCTATGCAAAAAGATATAAACCCCGAAAGTTTATATATGCGATAAAAGATGGCTGACGTTTATTTAGTAATCTCATTTATTCGCAAAATTACGTGATACTGGTACTTGTTTAACAGTGAATTTTGAATTTTAACCAAAAATACAATAATACCAATTATGCAACGCAAAAATAATTATAAAATTTTGTCACGATCTACAAACAATTGAACATCAAAACACCGTTTGTTTCCAAAATCAAATCGCTCCACAAAAAACTTGCAACAAAGACGCCAATCAGCCTCACAAACTTAGAATGGTATTAATTTTCAATGAGATTATTTACAAATCCTCGAGACGACGTCAAATCTCCTTCACGAATCTGTCAATATTGTTACAAAACATAAAAAAAAACGTAAAAAGTCCAAAAAAGTTTGAATGTGGGCTAATTTTTGCTCTCAATACCCACTTTGTGTGTAAGCATTAGGGCGTTATACAAATTAATTCATAGGTTTTTTTTTCTTAAAAAAGGAAGACCGTTAGCTTTTAATTTTTTTCTTTTTATTTATGGTGCAAAAATTGGGTTACTTAACGGGAGCGCGTCGCTATTGTGTAAAATCCTGAGGGATTGCAAGAAGTTGTAGTAAAAAACACCTTTTTTTACTTTTAACGATCGCGTGTTTTGGATCTATGAATGATCAAATAGTGCGAATGAATAATGTTTAGAAAGATAACGTTGTACTATAATTGCGAAGTATTAATGATGACGTCATCTGATCAGAAACCTAATTAAATAGAACGTAGTTATAAAATAATGAATGAACATTTACGTCACAGGAAATACCAAACGGGCTCATAGATAAAGTAAACTAGAGGTATATTTTTTCAAATTTCGTAGAAACGAGAAGTGATAAAATATCGTAATCAGCATCTAATTAGTTCATTTAAGAATCATTTAAACGTTGGTACTTATTTAGTAAAATACTGGCCAGAATAAAAAATGTGTACCTACTTTTAAAAAGAATAAAAAACCAAACTGCCATGTTCTACAACCTTCGAAAAAAAATAACGAACTATTTGAAAACAGAACGGAACTGCCCCAACCGTATCGGACTTCTATTCACATAGAACTGGCTGACACGCTTTTTTTAAACTCGTTGTCTATGCTCGTTGTCTACGGGTCACAGGTCACCGTCGTGTAAAGGCGTCTAAAGAAAAACGTTACAACCCTCTTAAAAAATACTTGAAAAAAGGGGCTTCGGCTAATATCGTGAATATTGATGAAGAATGGAATCTGGTTTTGGTTTTTATTCAACGCACATGGTCTCACGGTTTCCACGTGTTCAGTTCAAAACTTGATTTGGTACTGGTTCCTAAGACTGTGTGAAAAAAGTTACCGAGTTCGGTTTTCAAAAATATTGTGAACATTAAGGAAAAAAAATCCTTCTGGATCTTCTAGAATAAAACAAAACTAAAAGATTAAAGTTACAATACCTAGCTACGGTAGTTACTTCTATGAATAAAAACGTATACAGTAATACATAATTTTTCATACATACAAATACTAAAGGTCTGATAAATATAACAAACTCACAAAAGACTACAAATACGGTTTATATTGAGATAAAAAGAGATAAATAGCACGTGCACCGAATCTCGCGCACCCTTTCGATCCCGAGAAGGGTTTAAGATCTATAGATCTCGATCTATTGATCCGGCACGCGACGGGTTAAGTTATTTCAAGGGATGCTGCGCGTGCGATGGTTATTCGGAATTACTGGTTTTTTAAAGGGTTAACTTGGACAAAATAAATTACATTTAAACATGCATAATGGTTTAAAATCGTGTGAAAAATTAATTGAAATTTAAACGTTTGCACATATGAAGAATTTAAATCGACTTTAAGAAAAATTACAACCTTCAGCCACTGTAAAAAGAACATGGCTTCTCTTAAAAGTACATATATTTGTTAGTTTTTGCAACCGCTCACTTGTAAGTCGTAAAATAATTAGGTTGTTAATTCTTTGGGACAGTGGGACACTATAATAAGATAAAACAATATATTTGCTAGATTATACATATAACAGCAAATACCGTTGACCACGCTTTGGTTGTTGGAAGACCAGCGCTGGCTGCAAGGCCAGCATTATGCTGAGATGGGACCATTTCGTGATGTATGTACTCATTTTTTTTTATTCTTTTTGTTTTCGTAACTCAGTCACTATATATTACGAATAAATGTTTTCTTTCTCTCTTTCTTTCTTTTCTTTCGTTGTACGCATAAGCATTTAAACACGTACCTTAATCTTTACCGATTGTACTTGTTTTTTATTTTCGTAAAACGAATTGTTTACTTACTTACTGATTGAATCAAGCACTGCTTTACACAGGTTCACATAAATGTCCTAAAAACATTTACCATACCTTACCGCGGCATATCGTAAATGTTTTTTATTTATTATTACAAGCTTTATATTTATTTGCAACGTATGTATGTTTGTCCGGGTGGAATCTTGTGACTCCATTTTGAAGCAGATATCTACATACGATTGAGCTGAAATTTTGCTTGCGTAAGTCAGTCAGTAGAATTCTGGTGGTCCGCCCAGGACCGGCTCCGCAGGAGGGAGCTCTTTACAGTTGATTCGATCGACTTGAAATTCGGTTCACATTATGTAGGACGGATGGCAATGCAAGTACAGCCAACAAAAAGTACAGTCGGCAATAAGCTTGTTGTTTCAATTAATGTGTAACTAAACTACTGGCATAGTAATTGGTCAAAGACATTAACGCACTATTTTGCTTTAGATTTTACATTAGGGCTGAAAAATGGTCAATATATTTATTAATTGTTTGTTACTCTATATCACTGCTGGGCAAAGGCCCCTCCTCTTGATTCACACATCTCCCCTTTCAGTCACTCATTCAATGGACTTAAAAAAATATCTACTCTTCTTTACATAACAAGAATTCGGGGTTTATGGTATTCTTTATAGAACGTTTATTCTATGACATACATAGACGGGTTTAAGATTTACAATGGGTCGATCTCAGCACGGCACGCGACGGGTTAACTTTGAATTTGGAACGGGGATGCTGCGCGTGCGCAACGGGTTCTAAATTTAAATAAAAATGTTTTCTTTTTCTTTGTTTTGATGAACGATAAGTTTCATTTGCGGGTGTCAAGCGAATATCGGGTGCAAAGATTGACGTGTACCTACAATCATTTTGCATCATTTTGAAAGTATCATTGTTAACTTTGCTTTGTATATTTGTTTGTTCCTTTGTTTCTAGTATTTTATTGTTATTGAGTGAATTTCACCCATGATCAGTGGCCGAATCGGCATCTAACTTTTAACTAATTTACACAACGCTGATGATCTATTTTTAATGTCTGTGTTTTTCTTTTCTTGTTTATTTTCTACTAGCTGTTGCCCGCAACTTCGTCTGCATAGAATTCGTTTATTGCTATCCCGCAGGAATTACGAAATTTTCCGGGATAAAAAGTAGACTATGTGTTATTCCTGACTATAATCTATCTATGTTCCAAATTTCATCCAGATCTGTCCAGCCGTTCTGGCGTGAAAGAGTAACAAACATCCAAACATACTCACAAACTTTCTCATTTATAATATTAGTAGGATAAAATTGTGAATATTCTGTTATGTTTGTGTCTTACAAAAGGGAATAAATGTCTTCTTTCTTTCTTTCTTTCTTTCTTTCTTTCTTTCTATTAATTAGTCTTGTATAACCTGATGTCCAAGAATAGTGATTTTTGTTCGTCTTAAAAAAACAAGCAAAGAGGTCACTTCTATTGAAAAACTTCTTTAAGGTATAAAACTTACTCGATACCTAGATAATTCTGACAATATTACTTGATATTTCCTT
Source organism: Pandemis corylana (assembly GCA_949127965.1). NCBI lineage: Eukaryota > Metazoa > Arthropoda > Insecta > Lepidoptera > Tortricidae > Pandemis > Pandemis corylana. The sequence continues at coordinate 3,719,474 of OX421866.1, read as the reverse complement.
ATGAGAAATTCAAGTAAGAAGACATTCGTAAAATCGACAGTCTCTGGCTACAACAAAGTATTAACTAACGCTAAGTAGCTAGACGGTTAGAACCCTGTAACAATAAGCCAAGTGTTATTTACGTATTTAAAAACAGGTAACGTCATTTAAATGGCTAATTAATATGCTACTCATTAACACACAATGCTTAGGTATGCGTCTAAAATATGACGAAACAAGTGGATGGTTTACACATTTAATTTTTAACTGTATTCCAGAACAATAAGATTCAAATTGGCGCTTTGTCGGCATCAGACTTATTACTGTTTGTTTACGCACAATCGTCTCTACTTATTTACCAATGCCTATTCTCATAACATGTATTAGTAAACGTGATAAGAATCAACGCACTGTTATTTAAATTTCTGACTTATGGCAAGGTTATTGGGTCTAAATTAAATGTAAGTAATGGTTAGTTGAGCGTTTTTGTATTTGTATTCTCTTGTACGGCCATTCTGGAAAATGTCGACAGAAGGCGGGAAAAAATTTCAACTGTGAATATGAATGTAAATGCGAATTTAAATGTTTATATTTAGATGATATAACATTTAGCCTTAGCTTGTATACAAGGTCTCTGTCGGAATAATTCAACATGGCTATTTCACCATCTCGACAATTGTCGCTGACAAGTGACAATTCAAATTGCAGTGCGTGGTGATATGAGGCCAACCGGCGAAACTTGTCGGATTTATGTAATGTAAACAAACACAAAGGTGGGCAATAACTCGTTAAACCGTTAATCGTTAATAACGAAGTTAACAATCTGCTTAACTGATTAACTTTTAAGTTAACTTCTAAACATTAACGCTCTTATTAATTTTCGCTTAATTAAACTTCCGTTAACTTAAGTCCGTTACATTAGTCTTTTTAATTAATGTAACTCTACTATTCCATCTAGTGCTGCAGTAGAATGTCTTTTTTCTTCGGGCAAATATATATTACGGGCTAAACTATCTAAATTTTATGAACGTGAACATGCACCGTATACAAAATTACGATTTATAGTAGCCTTATATCTACCAACTTTATTATCGGAATAAATAAATGTGTGTTTAAATCTTTTAACGGTTAACTTTAAATTGAGTTATCGAAGTAAACTTTTTAACTAACAATAAACGAAGTCAACTTTTGGATTAACTGTTCCCACCTATGTGTAAACAGAATTGTTATTTTGTCTCCGACAATTCTCTCGCTGGTGAAATATGGGCCAAGTGGTTGGGTTCGTTAAACTGAACACTCCTACGAAGATTTTTTCATTTACTTTTGATTCAAAATGTAGTCCCGTGTATACTTAAATCCCACCAAAAACATTCTGTAAAAAAAACTAGCCAAGTCTCGATGGAGCTGCTTGTTTATCTCTAAAAAGTAATGAAATCTAGACAAAGTCGTTCCAAGTCTAAGGTTGCTTACTGCGATTTCTTTATTATTATAGTTAATGTTGTGTGACTTGGCCGTTGAAGGGTACACAAGGGTTGTCTCTATCGATGAATGTATGTCAACGATGTATGTTTGACGACCGGATGGCCCAGTGGTTAGAGAACCTGACTATGAGGCTTGAGGTCCCGGGTTCGATCCCCGGTCGTGGCAGATATTTGTATGAAAAATACGAATGTTTGTTCTCGAGTCTTGGATGTTTAATATGTATTTAAGTATGTATTTATCTATATAAGTATGTTTATCCGTTGTCTAGTGCCCATATTACAAGCTTTGCTTAGTTTGGGGCTAGGTCAATTGGTGTCAATTGTCCCAAGATATTATTATTATTATTATTATTATAACTGTTTTTCAAAAATCCTAAAAAACAAATCTGTTGAAATATTCTGGAATAATTTTAAGAAATCCTGTACGCAATTTTTTTAATAATTTGGTTTTTTGGATTTTTGCAAAATGGAGGATCAGTGGGGGCTGAATTTGTAAAAAATGACATTTTTCAACCATTTCGAAGAATGTTTAAAAACAGACTATTCATTGGTAGAATTTAATGTTAATGTAGGTAATGAAATACTGGCAAGAGACTTTATACGAAATTATGTGCATAATTAACGAAAACAACAAAAACTTTGAATCCCGAAACCCGCTGATGGGCGTTGAACTAAAAAAATAGCATTTCCGTTAAAGTTTCAAAACATTAAAAATGCGTTTAAATTCCTATTAATTAGTACTTTGGGAAAAAGAAAATACTTTATGTGACATTTATTACATTCACGTTTTCAAAACTTAAGGGCAGGTAGTCCTTTTTTTTCTTCCAATACTGTTTCGTTAATCAAACCATATCTGATTAAATAAATTTAAAAGTCATAGAAAATACAGAAGTTTTCAGCCAAAGATATAAGTCTAAGGTGAACGGGGAACAATTCCATAATCTGGCAACACTTATCTTGAAGCCAAAGACATTGGAGCTTCTAGGTAAGCGTTGCTAGATGTAATTGTGCCCCGTTTAGTCGATATCCACGAGTTTCGAAATTCCCCCGTTTTCGAATTTACCCCAATGCACTATATTATTTTTATCTGCTTTTTGTAAAATAACGGAATTATTGACTGAACATCTGCTAGAACCGTCATAGCTAAGATATGGATTAAATCACACTGATTTAACACCTAAGGGTCTTTCCAGAAAAAAAATACCTCAAACATTTTCAAGAAGTCATCGCAAAAAGTGACCCATTTATTTTTACAAACTTATCAATCCGAATGAGGTGGCGCCACTCGTAAACAGATTCCAAAATATTTGTATAAATAAAATCTTGTTTAAAATTCAGCCATCTGCACAAGTATGTTGGTATGAGCACCACAAAATAGTGTACTCTACATGGGTCTTCTGGAATTGATAAAAGGTTGATTTTTGCGTAGCTCATGAGACGTATATCGTGGTTTTAGTGGTTCATCAGCAAAAAGCGTCGTAAATTTGTCAAGACAATCCACCAAGCCAAAGTTTTTGCGGTTCAAAGATTAAATAGTATGGGTTAATACGAAGAAGGACGATATGTTTGATTGATATATTGAAAAGTAAAATGTTTCCTGAAACTCAAAAATGAAAAAGTAAATTATTATTTACTCCCAGACCAGCATGAAAGAATTTTTTTGATAACGTTTTGGAATAAATCAAACACAATGTTGTTAATAAGGTTCAGTATTTAATTAATAACTTTAAGCTTCGGAGACTTTATATACTTTCGCTAAAAAAAAATAACAGCGCGATGCAGGATTCTTTCTCTCGAGACAGCGCCATCTGTTGTGATATATGTAGGTGAACTAATGCCTTACAAACTATTTCTACATTTTAATTAACCAATACCATTTAACTCATTGACAAAAAAAACAATCTCGCATGGCACAGCTCTAATCTCCTGCGTCATTACAAAAGCAACCGCGCAAAACAATATGACCATTGTTTGTATGCACAAAAGAGCCATATCAATTTCATAAAAAAAGATTCATCTAACAGCGTCAACTGTAAAGGTATTAGAATGGGGTTGAACTTATTTTTAGGGTTCCGCGCCTCAAAATGAAAAAACGGACTTTATACGATCACTCTGTTGTCCGTCCGTCCGCCAGTCCATCTGACCCTTTTTCTCAGGAAGGCGTAGAGGGATAAATTTGAAATTACCTAATACCAAATACTTAGGTCTGCAGATCCTTAAAGATACTGTGCTGTCACGGTCGCCACAAATGTAAAACAAACAGCGCGGCTTTTCGGATTAAAAATACGTTTATTTAGTAGGTCACCTCATTTACAAGACATTTTACGAAACCAAATTTTTTTTAGACACTGACATTACTTTATTTTTCAGTTTATTGCCAGTCCGCAACAGATACGATCTTTGGAAAAATTGTTTGCGCACGAATTGCCGTGACCCCAAAAAAGTAGGGATTACTTCACGTCTTAATGCCATTCAACCCGATCCAGTTTAGGTTCGCTCGCTGTCAGATCCTTACTAAAAATGACAGCTGAAACCTGAAATGAGTCGGAATTGAACCGCATTAAGACGTCATGGTAACACCCCAGTTCAAAAATTTGATACCAAGATAGCTCTTACAGCACAACTAACGAGCTTGAAAATCTATTTAATTAACCAACATGAATGACCTCACACTACCTACATTTTGCTTAGGAGCAGGGCTCTACTGACCCTGGATTTGCGCATTTTCTTGCCGAATTTGTACGGAACCCTTGGTGCGCGATTCCGACTCGCACTTGGCCGTTTTTTTCGCTTGGGAATGATACTTGAGCCAATTAATATGGTATCGTTGATCAGTGCGTTGGTTATTATGTCACTCGGTGCGTGGGTCTAGCCTTTTGTGCTAATATTAGGGTTGCCAATGTTTAAAAATGAAAAAAATGTGATTTATAAATTAAGATATAATAAAGGAAAAAAATACGGAATTACTATCTTGTCAAGTTGGATATTGTCAAGGACCTGCTTTATCCAAATGTTAAATTAAAAAATATTGTTTATTATTTACTTAATTTGCGCTTGAAAATACGAAGCCATTTTTTAATAAAAATAAACAAAAAATAATAAGAAAATTAATGAACAAAAATCTTAGGAATCGTGTAAAACTTATAGGCGATGCGGCAAGCAACCTATCACTATTTTCATACTCCAAATCCCTTTTCCACCTTACGCCCACAATCGTGCTAAACGTGGACTTAAGTCTTGTTGCTTTAGGCTCTGTATACCCCGTTAGGAATAAAGACGACATTTATGTATAAACAAACAGACACAATATGGGACAATTGACACCAATCAAAGTAGTTCCAAAGTAAGCAAAGCTTGTCCTGCGGGTACTTGACAAAGGATAAACATACTTAGGTATATAAATGCATAAAATTCACTAATTTTTCCGTTTGTATCAACACTGTAAAAGGAAAAATAGTTATAGACTTTAAAAAATGCGTCAATCAGGCGAATTTCTCTACTTAAGAATGACCACAGATTAAAACAATCGGGGCCGACAACGCACTGGCATCGCGTAAAGCGCTGCGGGTGTCTATGGACAGTGGTGATCATTTAACATCAGGTGACCCACTAGTTCGTTTGTCTGGTCTCTCTAACATAAAAAAAAAGTACTGTCATCCAATTGCAACCCTAAAGCCACCCCATCGGAGGGTTATCGCGATCTAGACCACGTAATCAGACATCGACTGGTTATTAGTTGGGTTTCGGCTTTGTGCGTTTATTTTGCAGAGTGAACGCGCTGTTGTGTTTGATGTTTGTGATATTTTTTATGTTGTATGCATATTGAGCTTCTTTCAATGGCGTTCGCTCATACTATTTTGGTATATCACTACATAGTATAAAACAAAGTCGCTTTCTCTCTCCCTATGTCCCTATGTATGCTTATATCTTCAAAACTACACAACGGATTTTGATGCGGTTTTTTTATTAGATAGGTAGAGTGATTCAAGAGGAAGGTTTTTATGTATAATTCTACGCAGACGAAGTCGCGGGCAGAAGCTAGTATTGTATATAATACCTACTTTTATAATTTACAAGGTCTCTTGAAATTGTTTCTTGAAATATTTCAGCAGGTTGTCGGATAGCCTTGTAAATGTTTTTAAGAATTTTTACAAACTTTTTATTAACTTGTAAGTGAGCGTTTCAAAATCGTTTACCCTAACGATCCTTATACAAGAAAAAATGTGAACCATCTGTTCACCAGTGTTGTTTGGCAGTGTGTATCGGTAACAAAATATTAGTTGATAACGTTCATTGCATTGCGGTCAAAACTGAAACGCCCTTATTCATAAACGCTCTGTAGTCTTCTGCTAAGTTAGCAATCGTTTGTCCTTTACTGTCACTTTGACGTTTACCTTTCACAGATAAGAACAAAAAATTGCTAAGTTAGCAGAGGTCTATAGAGCGTTTATGAATAAGGGGGTAAGAGTTTAAGAGAGACTTCGTTAGGTGATTTTAATTTAAAAAAATGTTTTTTTGGTTATACGACAAGATTCAAAGTGGACATAGCTACACACGTTAACAAAAATAAAAATAAAAGTAAATTCGTCCGAAACCCAAACCCCAATCGAACTAAAAATTAATAATTCGAATCAACAATAAATAAAAACCCTCTAAAATGGACAAACGTAAATCTCACACAAAACTCAACGACGCAACTAATCCGTTTCACTTCCGTATTCCAATTCCTTGGCAAAATCCACATTGTGTTCCTAAAATCGTAAAAATAATTCAAAATTCAGTCGTCATGGGAATGTCACCAAATTCACGCTCTGGCTCGCTAATCAGAGATTTCGCGTCCACTAACTTTACCAACAATCATACATAAAGCACATCTAACAACTATAACAAAAAAAAACTTAAAAATCACACAGACAGAACTCAATTTCTCAAAATTTAAAGTGACACATAATACCTTTTGGATCGGATACAATCGAGGGGACAGTTCGATTCGCAACGCGATAAATCGAAGCCGAAAGTGACATGTGTTTTGAATACCGAACGTCATCTTATTTTTTTTCTGCCCTATTTTTTTTTTGCGAAGGGGCCCGAGCAATTATATTTTCGGCCAGTGACAAAGCTAAGGGATCTAAAGCATACAATGCATAGGTTGCACCTTGAGTCGTGCGTGTGTCTTTATTATGGTTCGAATGTTTTGCTTTTAGATTGAAACTGGCCGATTATCTTTTTAAACGTGTTTAGCGATGTTTTCGCAGATGGGGTCGGATAGCAACGTTATGAAATTAGTTTACACAGTTATATTTTTGAATTGATACAGCGGCTGTACCTACGTTTTAACGTGGTTTCCAAAAACAATAGCGTTGTGCATTATAAATATACCTACCTATACCACTATTGGTTTTGACATTGACAAATTTTAACCTATTCGGGGTCTGTTTCGTCACTCCTTCATAAGTTCCTTGTCACGCTAATATTGTAAAGGCGAAAGTTTGTGAGTGTGTGTGTATGTTTGTTACTTCATCACGCGCAAAACTCATAGGCTACTTTTTATTCCGGAAAATTGCATAGTTCCAGCGTGATAGTGATGAAGGTGTCAAAGGTCGTAGCTGCCTAGAGTCGCAACGTAAATATTGCAGACTATACTGTCAACATCAATTCTTAAGTCTAATTCTACGCGGACAAAGGCGCGGGCAGAAGCTAGTATTATACATATTTGACAGATATCCTAAGATACAATCTCTATTTTTATTTGGTTAGAATAAATAGATACAATTTAATTGATCAGAGAATGGTGTCAACATAGGATAGTGGATTTCAAAACATCATCATCATCATGTCAGCCGAAAGACGTCAACTGCTGGACATTAGCCTCCCCCAAGACTCTCCACTCAGACCGGTCTTGCGCTTTCCACATTTACGGCGATGCCGCGATCTTAATCGTCGCTCCATTTTGTTAGAGGCCTACCGACAGTCTAATCCATGCTTATGTCACGCACGCCGCTTGGTCTCCGTTGAAGAACAGTCATTGCTACTTGCTTCTATTTTTAAATCTAAAAAAAGTTATTTATAGTGCCCCAATTTGCTTACATTATTTCTGGGGCGTGAGATACTTAAAAAAAAAGCTTCTTGTTAGCGGTCAGTATTTTTAACAAAAGACGGCAAATTTGTACAACACTCTCCCCGAGTGGTAAGAAAACATTTTTTGCACATTTTTTTCATGTTTTATGTATGGGGGACTTTGAATATCGTTAATAATATTTAATTGGTTTATTTCACATGTTAACTTCTAAATAATGGTAAGAATAAGAATAAGAGTAAGAATCATTTATTTTCTAGATCACAGCATCAATAACGTGTTTCAATCTTCTCGTCCTTTGTATCTAGCCTGCATGCAGTCGTGCAAATTATTAACATATTATACTAAATATAACATTATTTTAAAATTACTACCTATTACATTATTAAACACTAGCTGTTGCCCGCAACTTCGTCTGCATAGAATTCGTTTATCGCTATCCCGCGGGAATCACACAATTTTCTGGGATAAAAAGTAGCCTATGTGTTATTCCCGACTATAATCTATCTATGTTCCAAATTTCATCCAGATCTGTCCAGCCGTTCTGGCGTGAAAGAGTAACAAACATCCAAACTCACAAACTTTCACATTTATAATATTAGTAGGATTATTATTCATGTATTACCGATCTGATGTCAAATATTAGTCCAATTCAGTTAAAATACATGTCACAAATCACATTAAATAATCAATAAATTCTCATAAATACATTAGGCAGGTAGGTATCAGTGGCGTGGCGTCAAGTATACCAGAAGGCAAACCGAAGGGCATTTAGCTAGCCTTTTCCTCTAATTCTGCACGATAAAAGTGCCCACATACATACATACATACATACCGTCACGCCTCTTTCCCACAGGGGTAGGCAGAGACTACTTTATTCCACTTGCTACGATCCTGACATATTTCTTTCGCTTCATCCACAGTCATCAATCTCTTCATACATGCTCGTCGGTTTCGGGTACTCCTGACCTGACCTTTTTCCAAAACGTCTCCTATTTGGTCTCGGAACGTCCGCCTAGGCCTTCCCCTCCCAACGCAACCATTCGTACTCCCCATATAGATCTGTTTAGTTAGTCTACTTTCATCCATCCGCTCTACATGCCCAAACCAACTAAGCATACTTTTTCTATCCTAGTCACTATATCCTCTTTCACACCAGCACGTTCCCTTATCAGACTGTTCCTTATTCTAAAAGTGCCCAACTGCCTTAAAATAGGCAAGCCGGTGGGAATCGAGTGGGTATAATACAATCCCATATCCAATTTACATGTCCTAGAATAAACATTAATCATGACTTGTCAAGTATTCTTTTACCTATCAATCAATTTGGACCTGAAACTTTGCAAGTTCTGTTGTTTAATATCTTCAGGCAAGTTATTATAGAGGACTATACACATATTGTAACAGTTCTTTCTATAGATGGAAGTGTGGCTTAGAGGCTGACATAGGAGGCTCCTATATTGAGACCTTACGCATCGGGCACTCGTTTCGGGAGCGGATCAGAATTCATAAAGTTTAAAATGTATAATGGGTTAAAATACATAATGGTTCAAAATATATAACGCAACTTTCTGTAAAACTATTAGCTAAATGAACTTTTTTGATATCGTAATCTATAGATTGGTTTAGGTCAGGTTAGTTTTATAACAATCCTGTTAATTTGTAACTTTCTGAGAAAATCGCATTATATATTATATACCATTATGTATTTTAACCCATTATACATTTTAAGCTTTATGTATTTTAATACGTACCCGCAAATAGGATTGTCTCTGACAAGAAGACATGCTTCTATTTTACACATGAGAGGCTTTCGAATGAATAAACCGCATCCAAATCGAAACATCCGTTTCAGAGCTACGATGAACACACAGATATTGATACTCTTTTTGCGTCGAGACTAAAAATATAATTATTCTTTTTCTAAATGTCAGTGAAAATTAGAACACAGAAAAATCCGAAAAGTAAAGCTATGGCCGGGAATCGAACCCGGATCCTCGTCATTCCGTGACGCGTGCTATACCCCTACACCACCCATAGCAGGTGGGTAGTCTTCGAATTTTTCTACCTGTTACTTAGCTGCCACGCCGTGACCTTTGTTACTATGCGAATTTTTGTCGCTAAGCGTCATCTGTTTGAATGATGTGTTTGTACGACACAATTACAAACTCCCGTGGAACATTTACTGCTCACCAGCGACGAGAGAAGGCGCTGTTTTTCAAATGGTAGGTACTATCAAATGAATCAAGGATTATTTTCTTGATATAATTATTCTGTTTCTCGTGTATTTTCTTACACAAGCCTTCAGAGCTAAGTAGGGTAACTTAGCAACCAAGTAAATACCAGGATCCGGGAGGGTCCCTCTGTCAATATTAATCTCGTAAATTTTGTCAATAGCCCTCCCTCGTGATGGATAGAGGTAGCTATTGACGCTATATCGCCGGCATTTTATTCATAAGCCTGTAGACTGACGTATTAACCTAAATACATTTTATCGATGTACCTATTTTATTTTACATGCATACACAAATCACGTCTTTATCCCTTACGGGGTAGACAGAGCCTAAGGTAACAGATACCTACAGGCCACATTTAGCAAGATGGTGGGCGATGCCAACGCAATGCTTTGATGCTTTTCGGTGAAGGAAAACATCGTCTGCACACGTCTGCGAAGCAATTCAATGGTGTGTGTGAAGTTCCCAATCCGCACTGGGCCGCGTGGGATCTATAGCTCAAGCCCTGAGAGGAGGCCTGTGCCCAGCAGTGGGGCGTATATAGGCTGGAGGTGATGATGATGATGGTGTAAAAGCCAAAGACACTGGAGCTTCTAGGTGAGCGTTGCTAGATTATAATAATTGTTCCCCGTTTAGTGGATAATCCACGAGTTCCTAAATTCCCCCAATTTCGAATTTACCCCAATGCACTATATTTCTCAATTGAATATTGCATCCAAAATCATCAGCATCACTAATCCGTGTCTCAATATCTTGCAAGGACCATCTTGGGGCATTTGGGATAAAAATCTCACGGCTACCGTATAATGTTGTCATAAATAAAATACTGTAAAATTTCTTGGACATTGGCAACCTTTGTTGCTAGTGGCTGGGGAAGAACAAAAGGTTTTCTTTATGTAAACACTGTGGCTACCTCAGAGTGGACAATAGTCGCGGCAGATTGTATCTATAGGGGTGATAAAATGTAATACCGTACGAACATTTTAGGGACAACTGCACGAGTCTAATCTTGCAAGGATTTAGCCTATTTAAAATTGTGTTTTACTTACAAGTGTCCCGATGTCAGACTAGTTGACACGATTAATTGGAGTTGTAATCTTCACCTTTCTGTCCCTCTGCCCCTCCCCCTCCCCCCTTAGCAATGCCCTTGAGTGCCAGTAAGTAAGACCAAAATGAAATACTTGTTTAAACATTTCTCCTCCCATTTCCAAGAGGTTACGCAAGTCTTTCACAAAGGGGTATATTAATGCTATAATTCCGGAAACCCCGATCTGGAACATACGATTTCGAGTGTCCACCGCTGTGAAAAGTGTGGTGCATAAATCCGGCGGCGTATTAAGGATATCGGATTCGGGACACTTCGGGAACGATCGGGTGATAAAGTTTTACGAGCCGTGGTAAAGAGTGGGAGGTATCAGTCAGATGGCGGTGCGTTTCCAATGGACAGTGGCTTTTTTATCGGATTACGAAGAGGTTCTAAGTTCAATTGTTTTTTTTCTTGTCCGTTGGTACGGTGGCTGGGTGCCAATTATTTTACATAAATGTTACAGCTTTTATAATTCTATTTGTATCTTGCTGACGGTTTATGCTTCAGTTTTAAGTAAAAGAGACATATTTTGGAATTAGGTATTTAGTGTAGGTACAAGTCAACAATGAAAAAATACATACCTCGAATCAAATGAAACAAAGTGTGCCTGTAGTAGGTAATTGCCATGATTTATTTATTTTTGTACAAAAAAATACGACAGTTTGGCGCTCTAGGTACTTAAATCCTTCAAAAAAAAAACCCGCGGGGTGGATCCAAAGACGCTGGCAGCTTTTTCACTGTGTTGCATACTCGCAATACTGATACGTTGTGCATGATACCTGCCAGTTCTTCGCTCATCATAAGTCGTGTTCCAAAATCAAATTTTATTTACTTTTAAAAAGTCACCAGCCAGCCGTGTCGTTTACATACAATGGCAACCGACCTCCTTGCAAATCGCGCCCGCAAAGGGTTGCCCGCTCATCCCCTAAGCCCTGCTATCGTAATGTATGCCGCCCGGAGACTTAGCGGGCTAACCCTACAGCTTAGCATACTGCCATTTATTCTTATAGCTAGTTTAGCCTTCATAGACATCTGTATACATGAATAGATCAACATTTTGATGGTTGGCAATGGTCTGGACCTCTATTCAGCACGTTACGCCGTACGTAATCTAGCATTCAATAATAAAGCAAAAAAAGTTGAAAAAGTGTTTTTTAACAAAATGGTGACAATTATGAAAAAAAAGTAAAAAATACCTAATCATTGAACAATTAACATCAATTGACCTAATCCAAAACTAAGCAAAGCTTATATTTTTCTTCACGTGGGTAGATATTAGTCAACGGATAAACGGCATAAGCTTTTTCTGTAAAAAATAAAAAAAATTAAGGTCCTTCGAGCCGGATTTGAACAAGTGACCTACGCATAAGATCGGTGGTAGCGATCCGAATGGATATTGCCCAAAGTCCTACCACTCGGTCCAGTTCAGTTAACTCCTTATCTTAGTCGTATCAAATAGACATCACTTACCACAGTCAAGTTAGGAAAAGTAGTACGTTTAAATTTCTCTTTTGAACGATTATTAACTTCAATTGTCCTGAGGTTATCCAAAGTTCGCAAAAACTTGAAATACATCGTTAGGTCAACCCGGGAAGGTCGCGCACAAAAGTTTAATACCAGCAAGTGCCCGTTCACATGGCATTCATCGATATTCATACTTTCCACAAACTAGTTCTTAAAATTCTAAGGACCGCGAATTCTCACAAACCCAAGAGCATTAATTATAAATTCTGAACGCAATGATCTATCGTGCATTGTCCAGTCCGAAAAGGTCACCGCTTGACCCGTGAGAACTGGCCACTAGCGAAAAAAAGTTTCGATATTCAAAATCGCGACCCTCAAAATTTGAATATGGAAGAATTGGAAGAATCCCCTTCATAATGGCAGCTAGCCGTTAGGAAAACAGTGACTTTGTTGGAGCGGGCCCGTCTTTTGTGTGCATAATTTATTCTGTCGCATGCAGTGTCATCGTATTATTATACAAATTTGGAAGCAGGTGGGTGCAAACACGAGTGACCTTCCGTTTGATATAATCTGTTCGATTGTTTCCATTTTTTGTTTTAATCAAGCGGCCGTCGTTAATCGATGACTGTTTAGCTTGTATTTTTGACCCTCGACGGAAAAATAGGGATGTTATAAGTTTGATGTCGATGTTTATGTGTGTGTGTCTATGGCGTCGTAGCTCTCAATCGAATGGACCGTTTCCGATGCGGTTGTTCTTAGCCATATTTGGTAAATAACAGGCCAGCAGTTGGAAAGCTATCAGCTCTTTTCCAAAATGATGTCAGGCATTTTTATCTTTAGAATGTACCAGTTGGTTCTCTTCCCGCGCGGATGGTAAAAGCCCATCGAGGGAATGGGCGAAAATCATAGGAATAATGTTATGGGCGATGCGGTAGCAAGCAACTCATCACTGTTTTGAATCCACTTTCCATCTATACGCCCACAGTCTTACTAAATGTGGCCCGGTAGGTCTTGTTAGCTTAGGCTCTGTCGACTCCGTAAGGGATAAAGACGTCTTTATATAAATTGTTATAATGTAATTATGTGTTACGATCTTTTTATAAAATTATCCTATTTTGGCTCTGGCCGCAAATAAACTTAATTGCACGCAGCGCTGAAAAAAAAACAAAAGAAAGCAGTCGTGTCATTGCTCGTCAGCGCTGCGTGTTGAATTTTCAGTATAATTTAAATTGTTTTATTTAATTTAGTTGCAACGTTAGTAGTTGTAGGGGCGATCGGAAAAGCGTCTGTTCGCCAAGAGATTTAAGTCAGTGAGTCAGAGGCATACGCTGAGTTATTTGCCTTTTGTAATTTCGTTAGTATGTTTTGTCCCATAAAAACTGAAAGCAAACTTGTTTTTTTTTGTGTAATGCTAGACAAATTTGACTCACTTCCATAGTAAAGCGGCCAGTTCGAATAATATTTACTTAGGTAAAACCCCACAATATCATCAGATTGACCTTTAGGATCTAAAACGGCGGAGATTGGGCGAAAAAAAGGGAAAATTCCGTTTATCCCAAGTCATCCATCATAGGTCTATATAACTCATATATCCATATATGGGTTGGCTTTTATCTAAATCGATTATTCCCTTCAGGGAATTTTATAAGCGGTCACGATGGTCCGAAGTATCTTTAGGATTTGGAAAAAATTGCCCGGGGGTGAGTTTGTGGGGTTAATTGCTATTTTGCTGCAAAAGTTTGATGTTTGTTTTGTGTTTTGTGAAAAAAAATGTAGGATTTTCATTTTGTGACCAAAATAGTGTTGAGCTACGTAAGTAGACGCATATCGATATTTTTCTTTATAGACAACGCTAGCTCTCTGGTTTTTATGTTGCTTACCTAATTATTTGGGCGTACTTCATCATCAGCTCGTATCAGTCCACTGGTGGACATAGTAGGCCTCTCCCATAGCACGGAATTGGGCGTTACTTAGTGTTATATTTTAACTATAAATAAAGTTATTTATTCATGATTATCAGTCGAGAATGGACAGGTTATTCAAAACAATTTTAGGGCAGGTAGTCGTGTTTTGTGGGAATGAGCGGAAGTCTTAGGAATCATGGTTATAGGCGACGCGGCTAGCAACCCATCACTATTTTGATTTCCCTTTCCAGCTATACGCCCTTAATCATGCTAAGCGTGGCCTTAAGGTTTTGTTACCTTAGGCTCTGTCTACCCCGTAAGGGATAAAGACGTGATATATGTATGTATGTCGAATAAATGCATTGCGCTACTACGCAAATACTTTTCGAAAAATATTGTACTCATTGATTTTTGGAACCGATTTTTTAATACCGCTCTCAATGAAACAAAACGTTTCGGCAAGTATCAAATTTATTACTTTCCTGACAAAGTACGACAGTAACTGCCTTTTCTGTTATTTCAAGCGTTAGCTTAAACTTAAAAAAAGAACTTAAACAATAAATTAGTTTCCCCGAACTTCTATTTTTACGCTAATCATTATAGACAGACGTACAAAACGTTATTAGTAGAGCGGTCGCTGGGGACGGTTTTGACAATTTATGCTGCCAAATGAAACAATGACAGTTTAAACGTGGGGAGGTTAGCGGGAGACTCGAAAGTACTACTTACTTTTGCCAATTTTCGTCGATTATCTGACTAAATACAAAGAGAAAAAAACAGTCAAAAACAGTTGTGGCTTTCACTGGAATTTTAAACTTTCATTTTGTCGGTCCCTCGTTTAATGCTCCTCTCATCTACTCAAAGGTTGACTGGTAGAGATCCCTTATAGGGATAAGTTCGCCTTTGTGCATGTATTAATGTTATTTTTATTTTTTTGTGAATTGTATCTGTTTCTTTATATTTGTACAATTAAAGCATTTACTTACTTACAGTCCAAGTATTCACGCTTAGCGACAGGATTAACAAGTACGATGATAAATTACTTCTTCTTCTTTTTTATTATGGCCCCATCGATCGGTGCGATGATTTCGCCAATGTCAAATTAATAAATACAGTATTGAAAAGTCTTGTAACAAAAATGTCGGCAACGTTGTACGGTAGACCGCGGTCAAAAGGTCCCTCCTTGTCGGTCTTAGCCAACGGATAACGATATCCCTCAGACTCTACCAGTAAATCATTAACCGATGCCCAGGGTGCACCGGACCAAGCACTGCTCTCCTCGGACGGATCGAAAAACGAACCGCAGCTCTTGATCAGACGCGGAGGTAACCTGACTGGGTAAATCCTATTAATATTATAAATGTGAAAGTTTGTTAGTATGTTTGAATGTTTGTTACTCTTTCACGCCAGAACGGCTGGACAGATCTGGATGAAATTTGGAACATAGATAGATTGTAGTCATAGTAGAAAATTGCGTAATTCCCGCGGGATAGCGATAAACGAATTATATGCAGACGAAGTTGCGGGCAACAGCTAGTTAAAAATAAAGCATAAATATTAAATGAACGACACGTAAGGACAATTTAAAATTAAAGTAAAATACCTATTCAGTTTGTGGTTGTGCATATAAATTGAATGCGCCGTTTTGCAGGTCATTACCAATGCTAAAAGTATTAACGCTTCGAAATTATAAAAATAAAATTAAATAGTACCTATTTAATTTTATTTAGTAGGCTTGAGGAAGATGTGGCTCACACCATCTCCTTAGATATTGTGTGTGTACTCTTATTGTATTTTGTATGTATGCATGTGTGTAATGATATTTAGTAGTTTTATATGTTTTGTTTATTGTACTTAGATATGTACGCTCTATTGTGGCTTTCGCAATCTGGAATTTTAAACTTTCATTTTGTCGGTCCCTCGTTTAATGCTCCTCTCATCTACTCAAAGGTTAACTGGTAGAGATCCCTTATAGGGATAAGTTCGCCTTTGTGCATGTATTAATGTTATTTTTATTTTTTTTGTGAATTGTATCTGTTTCTTTATATTTGTACAATAAAGCATTTACTTACTTACTTATTTACCAGCGACTCGTCCCGGAAATTGTGGATATTAACACGCCGCTACAACAATAGGGAATATTCATGATTATTTTCATGGCTTTCATTAAAAGCTCAGTTATGTAATAAACAATATAAAAAAAATCAAATAACTATAAAATAAAAACAACCGAGATACAAACTATCAGATTTGTCTCTATTTGTTTCTAGAAAAACTGAATTTTAAAATGGAGTTTATATTATGGGCGTTGTGACAAATGACGTCACATGTCATATCGAATCTCTCTTTCTAATCGCTGATTAGTAGTTTAAATCCAAATGGAAAAGGTTGTATAATGTCCAGTGATTTCCGTATTACTTGACCGATATTACTTTTAATGTCACTTTTTGTCATCTCTTTTACGATATTTTCATATTTTAGTAAGAAATGTGATACTTTTTTTTAGTGCATATTCCATTATCGACATATTTTATCAAATTTAAAAAACCTAGACAGATTAGAAACCTGAGCCTTCTTCATGCCTCACTCTATCTATTGGAGAAAACAGCATGAAAATTCGTTCAGTGGTTTTAGAGTTTGTAGCGATTATTTCAAGAACTCTAACAAAAAAAAACTTTACTCTTACATGACACAGTATACTGTCGAAATGTATTAATTGCTCTTTAACATTGTGCAATTCCAATAAAATATAATAAGTATTTGTGTTTTCGAAAACGTATCGACACGATTTCGGCGTCCCGCACACCCCCAAAAAACACCAGGAAGATATATCTCAAACGTGGTATTTATGGAAATCTAAATAACTCGGGGTTTTTTCATTGCGGGGAATGACTTTTTTCTTTTGAGGAATTTATTTATTTCCGTGCGTGTGATTTGTTCGGTGGTAAATATTAGTAAGTTTGTGTAGTTTAACTAGTAAATGAACTGTCACTAGTGTTGTGGTCAAGCTGTATCGATACTAAAATATCAATACGAAATTTTAAAAGCCACTCTACTTAGCAGCAACTTTTATAATTTTATGTGAGGTGCCATCGACACCTAAAATTATAAATGTGTCGTTTCGTTTGTAATCATAAGATTTTTTAAATGATGAACTATGATTATAATAAAGATATTTTGAAATGTATAAATCACATACTTAATTTAAAATCTAGGTTTAGAAACTTGATAGGAGACTGTTATATTTTAATCATTTTACGAGTATTTGAATGACAACAAAATTGTATTTACCTAAACCGTGTAATTGAAGATGACTATTTACAATATTATTAGAAAGGGATACCTTTAGACTAAGCATTGTTGACATATTATACTTTGACAGGGTGTCATGTACCTACCGCCATTTAATACAGTAACATCTTGGTATTTATGTAATGAACATGACTTGAATGATTAAAGGAATTGAATTGAATTGAATTAAAGTGACATCGTCACTGGACATTATACAACCTTTTCCATTTGGATTTTAATCTATCGACTTTTCGAGAGTCAATAAAAGTAAGGTTCACATCACTAATTGTCAATGTCACTATATTAGTGTGTGTAATGAGGTGGCGTCGTGCGTGATATGGCGCTAGGGAGTGATTTTGGGTGAAATGTTTTACTTTTAAATTTTTATGCCTTTTCTTGGCGGTCTGTGTTTTTAGCCGCACTTGTAATTTTGGCTTCTCTATGGAAGGGTACTAGAGTTTATTTTTCAAGTTATTGTGGCATCTTGATTTATTTCTAGCCAGTTCGTGTATATGTATAGTTTGCATTTAGGTGAAATTTAGTTTTAGAATGAGTTTGTAGAAAAGAAACATTTATTTATACGAGTAGGTACGCGTAATACTTAGACTGTTCGATGAGAATATAAATATCTCGCCTTCTTCCAAAAATAGTGGAAAAAAACAAAATGTTAATGTTATTTTAGACCATTTTCATTACCTATCTACCTCAGCCCGTTACCGTGAAAAAAAAATTAAGCTAATATTTATATCTAATGGCTTTCATCGTACTGGCCACTTTGAAATTTTTCGATGCAACAAACATCTCGAACGTGTTTGCGTTTAAATATGACATTCTATTAAGACATGTAGTTAGCCGATTCAACAGCAATTAAAACATGAACGTGAATGCGTTCATAACTTTTTTTTTAATGCGGATATAGAGGAAGCGTTGGCCGAGTCTGGTTTTAAGTCATCCATAAGTAAGTAATGATATTTTTTCTCTGTAAAGGTGCTTTTGCACAGGAGAGGCGAAACGAAAGTTTTTATATGAAAATTACTAATTGAACAGGATTGAAAATTCGCCATACTTTCAGTGTAACTTCTTTAGTGTCCAGTTTTCTTCAGTATCCTGGGACTGTTTGCGAGCTATCCGCTCGGGATTTATTCGACGCGAGTAACCAGGAATAAACTTTGTGAGAGTACTGTCGCTTGCACAAAGAAAACTTTTGAAGTGCAAACTTCTTTAGCGGCGTTCTGCACTTTTTGGGATGGGTAAAAAATGCTAAACTCGCGTCAGGTCACGTGACCTGATCGAAAATTCGTAAGACGGAGTGAGAGTTGTTGGGTTATTTAAGCGGCGCTGGGCGCTTGTTTTATCCAACATCAATAAATCCAAATCAAGTTTTCAGTACATAAGCTTAGATACATGTTTACCATCTCAACGTGGTGGCCTAGGACTGTAGGTATTACTGTTCATTATGCAAGTTCCGTTAAAGAAAATGAGTCTCTTTCTAACGGCTTGCAACGCGACTTCAATTCTTTTGATATTATAGGTGTCCCTGGGCGATGCTGGTGATGATGACTTACAATCATGTAACCAAAAAAACATGATAAAAAATATCTGTCTAATTCTGTTTCTTCATTCAAACACTTCAAAATAAAGACATCTCAAAAGCACTTCCATCCAACCTGTACCAAACTGCCAGACGTTACCAAGAATAAACTTCCCTTATCTCTCTCTAACTCGTATTTATTATACCGAACAGACAAAGACAAAAGCAGCCCCACCATTGGTCGATCTTAACCTCTAACCCCACCCATGAAAAAATATCACCCATTAACTGAAAGATCCGTTTCAGGCGTTAATGTAAAGTTATCTCGCGCTGGCAGCTGAGTGTTCCAAATGGCTTTCGAAAAAGAAATCTGGACTTTAAAAATGGAATTCCGTGACGTTTGGAGTTTGAATGCGATTTCAGCGTTCTTTATTGTTTTTATGTGTTTGGATGAGAGTATTTTGGCCGCTAGGATCTAATAATAATTTATTGCTAATGTTAATGTATAAACCGCCGAAAGATAGATTATTCAAGTATCTTTTGTACCTATAACTTAATAACCTACTTAAACTGTCTCCGACTTATTTCTTTCTCTTATTGGTTGTCTGGTAGAGATCGTTATTAAGCGATAAGACCGCGTATTGTATTTGTGGTGTTCAATAAAGAGCATTTGTATTGTATTGTTGTAACTTTCGAACTTCAAAAACGTCAAAGATTTAAAATTATCTTCTCAATTAAAATTAGTATAGTTTTTGTAAAAGTAGGTATGTATTATTTTTACTTTTGAAGCTCAAAATGTATAACGGATTTAGTTTATGGCAATTTTTTTCCTAATGATTTTTCCTGAACTATAAATCAATTCGCCCCTGACCGCCGCCATTGTCCGCAAACATTAATTTTATTGCGCATTTTTAATACAAATCCGGGAATATAGAACAAATCCGTCACGGTTGGGGTTAAAAATAAAATTGCGAGCAAAATCAGGACAACCAATGTAACAATATTTCATTCGGTGTCAGAATTGTAAAAAGATGATTCCGGAGAGAAAGGGCGTGTAATAAACAAATTTAAAAACTTAATTTTATTAAATCGTGAAGTATGAAGTCATAGTTTGGTTAATTAAGAACCTTATTCAGGTAATTAAGAAATAGCTCTACCTTCACTTTACCTCCCGTGTAAAACACTTCTTAATAAGCAAAAATCTATTGTAAAATATTTTTATGAATGTAATTTTGCAAATAATATGAAGAAAGCCTGCCTTAAAAGTTAAAGTGCTACCACGTCACAGTTATTGAATTGAATTTAAACTAAAAACTTGCAATTCGATCCACCCCGATTCGGACCCTAGCAATCCAAGAAAAAAGTACTGCCAACGTAGCAACAATAAATCGTATAAGTTTTGAAAATGGAACGCTCCGTTAGCCCGTATTGGATGCGTTCCGCGACACTGGGTGCGGAGTGCGATATATTACGCATGAAACTAGATTTAATGCATCGCGGTTGACTTATTAAAAAAAAACAGTTTTTTTTAATTTGGGACCACGACATTTGCGTAAATTTGGCCAGTGGCAGAAATCGCTTTTATACAACTTACAAAATTGTATTTTACTATTTTGATCAGTGCTGTTTAATATTCTAAGGCCTAAATCAGTGCTTAAATTATGCACTTCAGCTTTTATACGACTTAAAACTTTGAGCTTAGCGCTTCGAAGTACTACTGGCAGTGTGCAACCGAAAGTTTCAGAGTTCTTTGCTGAAAACTTTTTAAACGTTTTGCATTCTGTCTCCGCAGTTCCAAATTCAAATAAAGAAACTTATCTTTGGTGTTTCTTCAGCGTAAGCGTTATGGCGTGTACTCCAGACTTAATGCGGCAGCTTTGATGCTAAATATCTTATGTTTTGATAAGAAAGCATTTATGTTGATATTATTGTTTACAACTCATGAATAAAAGTAAACCTTTCGATTTAAAACCATCGGTTTACAAACCCTCATGATAGGTATAAGGAAGACATTCCGGGGCTCTACCCCCCTTGCTATTATTCGATACTGCACACTTTGACTAACTTAAATTTGCTGCTACAAAAACTGACCGCTACTCTTTCACGTTCACAACAAGATCCATTTTCAAATAATATAAAATTACACGATGGTAACTGTAAAATTGTGTAACAAAATTAATTGAACTGCTTAAAAAAATAACGCTGCACTTTTATTTTCATGGTTTACGTTCCATTTTCGAACAGTTTTGACTTCGGAGTTTGTGAATTTAACGTAGCAAATTTGAGGGTATGGAAATATTACGGCGGGAAGTTGCTTACGAATTGTCTTTATAAAAATAAAGAAGGCAATGGAAAGATTTTTAGAGCCAATGAATTTTAATATGCGTAGGGTTTTTTTTGCATAAAACGTTAAATGGCGGATGTTTTTAAATCGCTACAGGAAATTGTTATAGTCTTCAGTCACATTGTTAAAGTCCATAAATAATTTTCTACGTTTACCATTCGAAATTTAAAACTTGTTCAGTGGAACCTCTTCGCAATAAATATCAACAATGGCATAGTAAAAGACGGCGAAAAAGATTGTGATTCTGCAATTCGTTAGACAATATTATACAGCCTCTGAGATAAGAGCGTATGTTAGAGCGAGACACATAGACGTGACCATTTTTCTTACGCGTATGAGTCTGAAGAGCTCTAGTGATACTCGAAAATAAAGGAGTATTTTTTTTTATTGGACATTACGTCAAGAGCTGTAAAGTTTTCCGGTCTCGCATTCATTGTTCTAAAATGAAGTTAAAGCTTCATCAGACCCGCTGTTCCATAATGAGTCAAAATAAATCACTTCCAACGATAACCTTCACCCCGTGAAAAAAACTACCATCAAAACTACCATTTCGGTAGAAATCAGTAAACGGCGACACCGTAATGGCGGAACTGACCTTAACCTTCCTTCCGCCCACCTACCCTCGTTATTTATTTATTAATAAATCAAACAGTTTTACACAAATCATTCATTATACGCAAGGGAATAGGTTAGTAATTTCATGGGGATAAGAGTGATATTTAGCAGTGTTCGGGGATAGAAATAGAATGGTTTTTGTTCCAAAGCAAATATGTTATAATTAGGGAGATGGATGAAATAAAAGCGGGTGCAGGATGTTTAAGCATTGCTTTTGTATAGAAATGGTACATAATTCTCTACAAGTATGTGTAGTTAACCAGTCAGATATCACTATCACTTCATAGTATAAAACAAAGTCGCTTTCTCTGTCCCTATGTCCCTATGTATGCTTATCTTCAAAACCACACAACGGATTTTGGTGCGGTTTTTTTTAATAGATAGAGCGGTTCAAGAAGAAGGTTTTTATGTATAATTCTACGCAGACGAAGTCGCGGGCAAAAGCTAGTACTCAATAAAGAGATTATCTCGTTGAAGTGGCAATGTGCAGGCCATATAGCACGGAGAACAGGATGTTCGTTGGGGCCGAAAGGTTCTCGAGTGAAGACCGCGGAGCAAGCGCAGCGTAGGACGTCCACCTACGAGGTGGACGGATGTCCTGGTTAATGTCGCGGGTTCACGGTGGATGCAAGCCGCTTCTAACCGAGGCAGGGAGGTCTATGGGGGAGGCCTATGTTGTTCAGTGGAACCTCTTCGCAATAAATATCAACAATGGCATAGTAAAAGACGGTGAAAAAGATTGTGATTCTGAATTCGTTAGACAATATTATACAGCCTCTGAGATAAGAGCATATGTTAGAGCGAGACACATAGAGACCATTTTTCTGACGCGTATGAGTTTGAGGAGCCCTAGTGACTCGTAATTGAAAGGGGTAAAGTTTTTTTTTCTTGGACATTATGTCAAGGGCTGTACAGTTTTCCGGTCTCGCATTCATTGTTCTAAAATGAAGTAAAAGCTTCATCAGACCTGTTGTTCGATTTATAATCTGAAATAAAAACACTTTTTTTTTTAATACCTATGTCCTGCTGTGGACGTCCTATGGCAGAAGCGTAGAGGTTTGTTCTGACGACCGGATAGCCTAGTGGTTAGTGACCCTGACTATGAAGCTAGAGGTCCCGGGTTCGAATTCCGGTAGGGGCAGACAGTTGTATGATGAATACGAATGTTTGTGCCCGAGTCATGGATGTTGTATGTATTTATGTATGTATTTATCTACATTATATAAGTATGTTTATCCGTTGACTGGCAGCCATAGTATATACAAGCTTTGTTTAGTTCGGGGCTGGGTCAGTTGGTGTAATTTGTCCAAAGATTTCCGATTTCCGAACCCGAGATCCGAGATTTGTATTTCCGGACAGATACAACCTAGGGCCACAGTATATATATAAGCTAAAGCAGTAAGGAAACTACGAACAAATCGGTTGAAACGAAACACGCACACAGGCGCGCGCTTTACACGGCCCCTCAGGGGACCTCGAGCCTCGAGGTGCCGTCAGTCGCGAGTGCCGCGTTGAGTCGAGCGGTTGTTTGTTACGTGCGCCCAGACAGTCCGCGATCTTTTTCGTATTTAAACATGCCAAGAGCGTATTGCGCAGTGTACGGCTGCTTGAACTCGACTTTTTCAACCGGAGCTTTTTAAACTCCCTGCTGATGTTGAAAGATAAGAATACATTATTATTAAATAAAATGCTTTTTCTTAACGGAATGAGAAAAAGTAGCCGCCATCTTGAACTTTTTAGTTATTCGACCGATTGTTTTCAAAATCGATATCTGGGTATCCGGTTGGTCTCCGACATCGAATCCGTGGACGGAATGAGAAAAAGTAGCCGCCATTTTGAACTTTTTAATTATTCGACCGATTGCTTTCAAAATCGATATCTGGGGATATGGTTAGTCTCAGACATCGAATCCGTTAACGGAATGAGAAAAAGTAGCGGCCATCTTGAACTTTTTAGTTATTCGACCGATTGTTTTCAAAATCGATATCTGGGTATCCGGATGGTCTCCGACATCGAATCCGTGGACGGAATGAGAAAAAGTAGCCGCCATTTTGAACTTTTTAATTATTCGACCGATTGCTTTCAAAATCGATATCTGGGGATATGGTTAGTCTCAGACATCGAATCCGTTAACGGAATGAGAAAAAGTAGCCGCCATCTTGAACTTTTTAGTTATTCGACCGATTGTTTTCAAAATCGATATCTGGGTATCCGGTTGGTCTCCGACATCGAATCCGTGGACGGAATGAGAAAAAATAGCCGCCATTTTGAACTTTTTAATTATTCGACCGATTGCTTTCAAAATCGATATCTGGGGATATGGTTGATCTCCGACATCGAATCCGTTAACGAAATGAAAAAAAGTAGCCGCCATTTTTAACTTTTTAATTACCTATTGGATCTTTTCGATGTTGTTGTCAGAGACAACATATAAAGTGCAAAGTAGCTTTATTAATTTACAAAGAATTAGAAAAAAAACAGTTTTATAGTGCCGTGTCCATCATAGAAACCAAATAAACGTTTGTCTTTTTTTTTAGACAAATAAAGGGTGCCAACCCTAATACTCTTAATTAAGTGTAGCTAGTTACTTTAAAACAGGCGTTACTAGCTGGTATTATAGCGCTAACTAAACAAAAATCTTTACAATTTTATTTAAATTAAATCGACAACCCTAACGCTCTAACGGAGCGTAGGTATTTATTTCAAAAAGTATGCCTAGCTTCCATACTGGTCTATTTATTTACTGTGCTAGGGCTCTTCTAGGCTAGAGTGCCTAGAGTGAATAGGCTATTACTGAACCAGTGAGTTACACCTTTGGCCTCATCTGCACCTTCCACCAAGTGAGATAGAGGTCAATCACTGGGCAGTTCGTAATAAAAAAATAATAATATATATTTATTTATATTTATAAATATCTGTGACATTTTGGCCGGCCTGTCTGATATTGTTATGCTGCTTCCCTTAACGCTAGCCGTCCTATCCGATCTTGGCCGCTAGTGTAAAGTCCCATTTAGACACATGCAAGAATTGTACGCCATTTTAGTTACATTGCGTAGTTCGACCGATCTGTTGAATTCGGTTTACGCTGGCAACCTGCAATGTAATGAAACTGTGTCTAACTGGGCTTTAAAGGTCCGCGCTCACGGGCCACACGGCACAAAACGCCGCCACGAGCGAGTAGCGACTGCAAGCGTCAACCGAGTGCGGCGAGTCCGTATAAAATGTGGGGAGAAACGCTTCCGTAACTAGTGGCTTAATGCGCGGGGCCCTAACTGTAACGCACACCGCACGTGCTACTTCCTCCTTGAGACCACTTCCTCGGAAACCTTGTCTTGAACAAACGTTATATCGAATGAACCTGGGGGAATATTCGAGGAATTTTTTTCACTAACTTTTGCCCGCGGCTTCGCTCGTGCGAGTCACCACGGAGGCTTAAATTTAGATTCTGAAATTCGTTCCACACTGTCCCTTTCTTTCTCAAATTAAAGACTAGTAGGTACCTGGATGACCGTGCTTTTCGATGTTTTCCTTCACCGAAAAGCTCATGGCAAATTTCAAATCCAATTTCGCACAGAAATTTCGAAAAACCCCGAGGTGCGAGCCCGGGATTACCCACTACCCTCTGCTTGAGTGGCCACAGGTCAAACCAGGCTACCACGGCTTTTTTTAAAGATGTTAGACTATAAGTGGTATGGCACGAAACGAACTTTTCCACAGCTTTCCAACCACACATAACGCGTCTAAAGAAAACTAAAATAAGTAGTTCCCGTTCTTGTCTCAGTAAATAAATTTAGGCCCCACATCTTTTGCGGGAAGCCGTATAGTGAAACGCGGAAGGGGGGGGGGGGGTGTTAAGAGGATTGCGTTCATCACCACGTAATACTTATGCCAAGTGTAATTCATTACAGGGTGCTCCTGATTTGGTGAGTAGGTACAGAGTCGTAAGTAGGTACTTTAGTGACAAAACCTAGAATTGAAGAAAAATTGCAACAAAACAGGGCTAAGGCCTTGATTCCTCTTTCAACCTATACGCCCACAATCATGCTAAACGTGGTCTTTAGGTCTTGTTACCTTTAGGGTCTGTCTACCCTGTAAGGGATAAAAACGTGATTTATGTATGTATGTATCTTTATTTATATATGATTACTCGGTTATCGCCCAAGCCCTAGGGTTCGCTCGCTGTCAGATCCATACTAAAAATGACAGCTCAAAACCTGAACTGAGTCGCAATTGAATCGTATTAAGAGCCATGGTAAGACCCTTGGTCCGTAATAATATACACCGTATTACCTTAACTATCTCGGAACGCAACAAATGACAAACGAAATGGTAGTTTTTCTATTAACTTGCCCTAAAACACTACTAAGTCTTCCCGATTGCGGGATCAGCGTAAATTATATCTTAATAGTATTAGAAACCTTGCTTAAAAGACACTTGAGACTAGGCGGCCATTTGCATTATACGTAAACCAATATAATTTTAACCCGCAGCACAACCTTATCACAACAAATGCCCCAGTGACTCCTTTTGATGGGCACAATGATGGCTTACTGAGACAAGGTTGTACGACGGGTTGTGGTTACTGCGGTTGGTTTGTAATTTGTAATGACATTTGGATATCCGCAAACGCAAACGTCACACGCTAAGGTTGATCTAACTTTAGTGATTATTAAGGTTGCCTGGAAGATATCGCTTTGTAGCGATAAGGCCGCCCATTGCTTACCTAGTAATTTTCTCATGTACAGTCGAGTCACTATTTTGATTTCATTTTTCACCTGTACGTCCACAATCTTGCTAAATGAGGCCTGTAGGTATCTGTTACCTTAGGCTCTGTCTACCCCGTAAGGAATAAAGACGTGATTTGTGTATGTATGTGTACAGTCGAGAGCATAAACATCGATACAGAGTACAGATATTTTTGACGTCTTGTGGTAACGTGCATAATATTTGTGCTCATATTATATACCTAATATATTAAAATATTGAATTGTGAAAGTGAGTAAAGTACGCGATAATGATCACAATAATAAACTAATATATTTTGGTTGTATGGCTCAAACACTCTTGCTTTTTCCGTAATGTAGTAATAAGAAATTTAGATGTGGGTCTCAATCTCAAGACCGTCAAGCTTAAATGCAACTGGGCTGGTCACGTCTGCCGGATGCACTCACAACGATGAGCCCAGATTACTTAGGTACCATTGCATCCCGCGGGATGGTTATCGATGCATAGGCGACCAAAGGAGAGCATGCTCTGAAAACGAGAGGCAGAAAGAAGGGGAGGCCTTTGCTCAGCACTATAATAGGCTAAAAAAAAGTAGTAAGCAGAAAAGAAACCGTTTTTCCAAGCGTCATTATTTTAAAAACTTTGAAGTCGCAATATTAAACTTGTTACAAATTACGAAACGCAGACAGAATATGTATGTAGTCATAAAAAATTGCAATTTTTAATGACAAAATTTGTCATCAACATCATTTGTCCCATTATCCGATTGCATTTCCATAAAAATTGACCAATAATCATGCTCGGCACGCGTTAAAACAAACGTAAAAAACCGTCGCAAAGTAACACTTTCGCTCTTATGCTGTACAAATTATGGCTTATTCATAAGCTGGTTGACCGTTTCCGCTATTTGCATTAAAAATCAGATGCTGGCAACCTCAATAAAATTTGTCTCGCGACCGTGGGTGGACATAAATCGATGAATAAAAAAGAAAGATGGCTGACCGCAGCTGTCAATTTATGAATTGAGACATCATTGACAGCAAATTATGGCTAACAGTTCAACAACACACCTACAAACCTTATAGTAACTAGAATAAAGACTAATTTTCGTGTGCATCGAGTTTTTATCTATATATTGGAAAGTTAGTGGTATTATTTGGCTACAAAAGATCCAGTGGTCATTACAAGCCGATTCTACGGTCATTTCATGTAATGCTCGTGTAAACGTATTTGTAACAATTAGTTTTATGGACATTTAGTGCAATTGTCGTGGAAAAAAACATGTGGGCGGTAGAAATGGGGCAAATTGTCGCCGGCTTTGAAGATATTTAAGTCATTTGTATTGCATTTGTAATGCCATTTTAAACTATCGCACGTGGCATGATGTTTTTTGTGATCTCTGGCCAAATAAAAAGGATAGACCGTTTTGCAAACCACAACGTAAGGCCGGCTTATAACCCGTCAAGCGTCCAAGCGACTACAGTAGTCCCCAAATTTTTCGGGCGGGAGGCTTAAAGAGAGAGCGAGAAGCATATATAGCGAGTTGTGGCTAGCTCTTCCAAGGGAGGAACACCTGGCCAGTGGCGTGAATGCATAATGCAGTCCCTAGGACATTTCTACTGTAGTCGCTTGGACGCTTGACGGGTTAAACTCTACCATGTACAGTTTGGTCGACGAAATTTCAATATTTGCATCATCATCTCCATCCTATATACGTCCCACTACTGGGCACAGGCCTTCTCACACAATGAGAGGGCTTGGGCTATAGTGCCCACGCGGGCTCGGTGTGGATTGGGAACTTCACACAAACCACTGATTTATTTCGCAGCTCCGGGAAGCTTATGGTAAATTTCAAATGAGATTGAGAAATCACACATAAATTTCAAAAAACTCAGAGGTGCGAGCCCGGGATTCGAACACACGACCCTCTGCTTGCAGAGGCCATAGGTCAAACCACTGGGCTGCCACGGCTTTTTGGTTACACCTTATGTGTATGCTACGGTTTGTACACAACCAGGCGTAGAAACTGGTCTCATTTTGCCGTTCGCAAAATTTAGTCTTTACTTTTTGTTTGGTCTGAGTGTAGTGTAGATAAAAGCGACGATATTAAGAAATCTTTTAACACACTTTTATGTTGTGTTTTCTCTGATTGCCCATTTTTTACCTTGAATAATTAAAGGATTATAAAATCATTGAAAGATTATTAGCTCTCTAAGAAATGGTTAAGAGGACGTTATTGGGGTTTCTTTAATAATAAAACTAAGAATACACTTGGTCTATAGTCTGAAATAAATCATTCATAATAATGTATTACGTGTGAGATACATTCAAGACAATTATAATACCTTACCACACTATAGCATCACAAATTTTATTACAACCTCAAATGCCCGTGACAGCTATCACCAACCAAATTAAAAGACGTATGTGCCATACACTTTTGTGAGCACATAGGCTGTTTTGACGCGCACAACGCGAGGATTCAACTCGCATACGTCACGGCAGTCTAACCATTTATTACGGATTCCAACATTTTGTGACACTTTTTCTTTCAATTCAAATTGAACTCAAAGCCTTTCACAAAAAAGCTTGAATTTAAATAGCAACTTACACCTAATTTACGGATTCGCCACAAAGGAATTTTAACTTTATGTCCCTTGTTATATGGTTGAATATTGTGCGGGCGACAAATCCAGGGGTGCCCAACCGCTAACGACAGATTCAAATTAGTATGGTAAAGTTTTAAGTCGCAGTGAGGAATGAAATTAATCTGCGGCGTGTTCCGTCAGCGGGCCGTGATTTATTACACCTGGACTTCCGGACGCGGGAGGGTAAGAGTTTCGAGAAAGGTGGGTTTTTCATATGCTTGTTTTAGCTTATGTTTAAATGCAAATTGGCAATTGTATGTTATTTGTTCGATGATTCATTGTCTTCCATGCTGGTCTGGGAGAAAAGAATAAACATAGAATGTACCAGTTGCTTCTCTTCCCGCGCAGATGGTAAAAGCCCGTCGAGGGAATGGGCGACAATCTTAGGAATCTGTTATAGGCGAATGCGGTTAGCAACCCATCACTATTTTGATTCCCCTTTCCACCTATATGCGCCCACAATCATGCTAAACGTGGCCTTTCGGACTAGTTACCTTAGGCTCTGTCTACCCCATAAGGGAAAAATACTGTCTTGATTGTCTTGTTAAATTAATTTATGTATTTTTCTCAGTTACACATACTCGTAAGTCGGGTTCTATCTATTTATTGCTTTAATTACGTAAAAGTTTATGGATTAGGTATGCAGTATATTTTATCTGTGTATCGTTTCGTGAGTCATAGACGGTTCTGGCTGAAAATCAGTGCTGCAGGTGTCTAACACCTCAGCGTAATGCTGAGCCAGCGACCGTTTCACTTTTGCGAAGACACACAACGCTCATGATCTATTTTTCATATCTTGATTATTTTCTATAAAATTGTGTAGGTATATTCCCTTATAATTGTGTGTCTTGCAAAAAGGAATAAATGTTTTCTTTCTTTCTTTTAATTAGAATAATAAATTATTCCAAATTTGTCTAATACTTGCGCGTATTAAACACAGTTTTGTAAAATTCTTTATTCGCTCTTTACTCTCTGCGAAACAAAGACAATGCAGTTGTCGAGGCAATAAATTATCAACGCTATCACCCGCGCCAGGGGTTGTTTACCGCTGATCGCTTAATTAATTTTAGATGACGAATATTCGCGTAATATTTTTCCGCCTAAATTGCAAAGATATCGCAAAATATTACGAATTTTAGCAAGTGATCCAGTGAGTAAATTTTGAGATGTGTGTTCTTTTTTTAAGTATTGACTGTGGCAGAAAAATACAAGTCTTTGTCCTTAAAAAAAATCACAGTTAGTTGCGCCTCAGAATAAATGGTAAATTTTGGAAATATTAAATTTAAAGGGGCGACTTCCAAGTGCCAGGAAATAAATATAAGACTTAAGTACTTGAGATTTGTTGCCAGTGGTTCTTGCACTCTTGGGCGTCCTCTGTGTCGTAAGCTTGGTTTTTTTCTTTACTTTATTTATATTTAATTATTAATAATTTCATGAGATACACATGTTTTCAATTGTTTTTTACATTAAACAGATTCTTCTTCTTTTTTAAATAATACACATAATAAATTTTGACGGAAGCCGACAGTCCAATAAGAATTTACCGCATTTTACTACCAATCCTTATCATTAAGCCCCTACTTTGTGACCTTAGATAGCCATACTTAATGTAAGGTTTAAGTATTTATATTTATTGACAATTTCTTTCAGCTCAGTCTAACTGTGGCTGTAACCAGGCAGCTTCAGACGAAACCACATTCATACTCACTGTATTATCTTTTCCCAGGGGGCCGATTATTGCAGTCACACCTGTGACAACACCGTTGTGAACCTAACGCGAAATAACCCCCAAACACGCATGGTTTATGAGAATGTCACCCACTTCCTGGCTGATCTGTGATTTGTTCGGCACCTGTGCAACTTCCCACGCTAACTCGGTCAAACGGAACGCACGTGCGTCGAATCTGTTCGAATTTTGATTTGTCTTTTTTTCTGTTTTGTATTTAAATTTGAAATTGTTAACAGCCTGTGCAGTTCTTAGTGGCCAGCGTCATATTGGTCGACGACTTTTAAACTCTCGCGTCACGACCTTATAATATAATACATGGCATACATTAGACGGTCCATAATTATCGTGATACTGATAGGTACTGGATTGTGGACTTCAAAATAATCGGATTCGCTGCGATACGCATTTTTTTAGTCTTATATATGCAAGGATCACACGATAATATTAACTGTCTAAACCAGGCTTTAGATTTCAATCTGTATTGAATAATTTTCTGATTAAGTACGATTTTAAAGCCATTAAATCCAATTAGATAAAACAAGCCGTCAAAGTGAACGGAACGCGGCAAAAAGCACGGAATTTCGGGGGCGGAACCACCTGCGTTCCGCATACTTGTAGACATACAGGATGATCTGAAATTTAAAGGCAATAAGTTTTATTTGCAAAGGCCGTATGAGCCGATAACTAACTCTTGCAGGACCTATTTGGTGAACTCTTACTGTCGTACATTTTAATAGATTAAATAAAAATATCACTAGGTACGACCTTCTACAGTAATGAATACGTATGAAACTTTAAAATCAGAATATATTTATGTAATAATCAGAATGTATTTGACTTCGATGTTGCCTTCTCTGTTACTTATCTAAACAAATATACCTAGTCCAAAAATATCAGAGTAGATTGAACTGAAACAGGTAATAACATAATTTATTTTATTCCACAGGAGATAAGAGGCTTAGTTTAATTCTGCGCGTACAAAGTCGCGGGCAAAAGCTAGTCGTACTTTAATTGATTATTTTTGTTTAAACCGAAAAGATAAATAATTCACACACACACATAAATCACGTCTTTATCCCTTACGAGGTAGACAAAGCCCAAGGTAACAAGACCTAAAGGCCACGTTTAGCATGGTTGTGGGTGTATAAGTGGAAAGGGGAATCAAAATAGTGATGGGTTGCTAGCTGCATCGCCTAAAACATTATTCCTATGAGTCCCTCGATGGGCTTTTACCATCTGCGCGGGAAGAGAAGCAACTAATAAATAATTAAATCTTTAATTAGCGTAATTTTTATATTTTAACATTTCCAAGCCCCCTGTACATGGAATAAGACCCCGTGGGAACACGGAATGGTTCATCTCCAAATATTCGTAGTCCCAATATCACAGAAGTATCCGGAAAATGTTTTTGTCAAAGCCATTTCTATCTTATTGGAACTCGGGGAATCAGAGGACGGAAGTCCGACTAAAATACATACATATATCACGTCTTTATCCCTTACGGGGTAGACAGAGCCTAACGTAACAAAACCTTAAGGCCACGTTTAGCATGATTGTGGGCGAATCTTAGGGATCATGTTCTATGGCATAGAATCTATTCCATGCTATTTTGATTCCACCTTTCACTATTTTGATTCCCCTTTCCATACACCCACAATCAGGCTAAAGTGGCCTTTAGGTCTTGTTACCTTAGGCTCTGTCTACCCTGTTAAGGGATATAGCCTTTGTTCCCTGCAGATAACTATGGCCAGATAACTGGTTATGTTTAAAGATTTTTATTAATAGGAGATTAACTAGTTATCTCTAAGGAAACGTGATTTGTTTGATTTAAAAAATATGATGTACTTATTCCATTTCGGTTAATTGGCGTTTCTGAGTGTCGCGTTAATCCTTTACAACCCTAGGGAACACTCGCGATCAACTCAATACGATTTTCTACCACTCGAAGACTCGACAGTTTGGAAAGCAACCACTGATCATAGACCTCCCTCGTCCTATTAAATAATGGTTTTTGAAGAGCGTTTGACAAACGAACGGGGGTCTTCGTAAAGTGGTGATAGGTTTATGCTTTCTACCCTCTTTACCTACGTATTATGCGTGTTTAAAATGTTTACAAAGATTCAAGCTCCGAGTGTTGATCCCATTATGTATGTGTTTACGATTGAATAGGTGTGATTTTGGATGTGTTTACCTTTAACCGAGTACGATGGAATAGAGAGTAATGTGTTTGATCACGATTTAAAGTAACGATACCTTATACATACCTTTTATAAATGTATATTTTAAGTATTCTAGTAGCTTAATTTTTATTTTGAAAAAATGACTTTCTGCCAAGTTTCTTGCGGCGCATTCTTCTTGGCAATGATGGTCTTACCGAATGCGCTGGTAGGTAGTTTCAAAAGAGACATGTAAAAGAGCCCATGGCGGCCAATTCGCAAAAATAAATTTTTGAATTTTAAATTTTTTGAATTTTAACGTGAATATCGAAAGTTTTTTTATCTCCAATTCACTTACAACATAATTTTGTTTTGATTCTTGGTTGCTGTTGTTTTAATTTCAAGTTATTATGGTTTTAAGTAGGTCGGATGACAATACAATAATCTAGCAGTGGAGTTCTGGTAACCCAGCCAGGATCGTCTCCGCAGGAGGGAACTCTTCAGCGGTTGGTCCAATTGACTTGAAATTTGGAACTGGTACTAGGTGATGGTAGCGCTCCGGACGGACCCAACACAAAGTCCTACTTGTAGCACAATCAAAACACCGATCCCGGTTGCGCAAAAGCCCGTAATCCCGGGATTGGCAGTGGGGGCGTTATCTTAACCCTTCGACGGCTGCCGTAAGCTCTGATAAAGTGTTGCTTGCATTACTTGCACATGCTATGTTTGCACAGATGGTAATTTTGGCAAAACCCACATCAATAAACATACGAGTCACAATAAGTTAGAGAATCTGACTATGGAGCTTGAGGTCTACCCCGTAAGGGATAAAGACACACACACACAAATCATTTCTATATCCCTTACGGGGTAGACAGAGCCTGAGGTAACAAGACTTAAAGGCCACGTTTAGCATGATTGTAGGCGTATAGGTGGAAAGGGGAATCAAAATAGTGATGGGTTGCTAGCCGCATCGCCTATAACATGATTCCTAAGACTCGCCCATTCCCTGGATGGGCTTTTACCATCTGCGCGGGACGAGAAGCAACTGGTACATTCTATGTTTTACCTTTGCTCCCAGACCAGGGATAAAGACGTGATATAATAATATGTATGTATGTATATCTATTCCCCGGCAAAGTCTGAACCGGCTGCCGGTAATCACTCGGATTGAACCGTAGTTCTGTCAACAAGCTGATGATGTCCGCTAAGGCTGCGGAGTTGCCGCAAAATCGACTCAACAGTAAAATTAGATTTCTAAATGTCAGTGAAAATTAGAATACAGAAAAATCCGAAAAGTAAAGCTATGGCCGGGAATCGAACCCGGATCCTCGTCATTCCGTGACGCGTGCTATACCCCTACACCACCCATAGCAGAAAAATTCGACATAATATAGAAGGAAAGACTTCCTATGCTGGTCTGGGAGCAAAGAAAAACATAGAATGTACCAATTGCTTCTCTTCTGCTTTAAAATAATTTAAGGCTCGGGGTCCTTATACATCGCTTTTATAAAGGTAGGTATTCTTACCGTATTTTATTTTGAAAAAATGATTTTCTGCAAAGTTTCTTGCGGCGTATTCTTCTTGGCTATGATGGTCTTTCCAAATGCGCTGGTAGTTTCAAAAGGACATGTAAAAGAGCCCTTGGCGGCCAATTTGCAAAATAAAATGTTCATTTTCATTTTCATTTTCTCTTCCCGGGCAGTTGGTAAAAGCGCATCGAGGGAATGGGAGAAAATCTTATGAATCATGTTAAACTCGATGTGGCTAGCAACCCATCACTATTTTGATTCCCCTTTCAATTATACGCCCACAATCATGCCAAACGTGGCCTTTAGGTCTTGTTTCCTTTAGGCTCTGTCTGCCCCGTAAGGGTTAAAGACGTGATATATGTATGTATGTACTAGCCCGTGACTTCGTCTGCGTAGAATTATACATAAAAACCTTCCTCTTGAATCACTCTATCTACTAAAAAAAAACGCATCAAAATCCGTTGTGTAGTTTTGAAGATATAAGCATACGAAGGGACATAAGGACAGAGAAAGCGACTTTGTTTTATACTATGTAGTGATAGTGATAGTGATTTATGTAAAATACTAATGTACCAATGGTATAGTCTCAGTGGTCCCGACAGGTACTCTACATTGGCTGTTAATTGAACCGACACGCGTAATTTGAATGCTCTGCAACAGTTACTGCAGCTGTTGCTGTAGCGTTGTCCATAAACAACTTACGTCGAGAGCTGCCATAACTTTTTCAGTATAATTTTCCTTCACTCGGGCGAGGCGATTTTTGAAAACACAATGCGGAAGTTGTTTAGGTAATTTTATTTTGTATTTCTGTAGTCAAGTTAAAGAAAATTACAAATGTAATTAATCTTATCAACTGTAAAAAAATAATTTAAGCTACAATTTTGTTGCTATTCCATATTAATACCATTTTTTAGAGTTGTGCTTACAAGTCTACACACAAAAAAAAGAGTTGCCACACAAATGTCAAAACAGACGAGTTAACATTCCCATTACCATTAGTCCGTTATGGTTGCCTGGTAGAGATCGCTCTATAGCGAAGGACGCCTATTGTTACCTTGTAATAATCTTGATAACTTTTTTTCTGTTTTGTTTGTAATATGTGGTGTTCAACAAAGAATTATTGTATTGTATCAATGTGGTACTTGATCTGTCTGTCACTCTTTAGGTAAAAGGCGAAGCGCACGTGACCACCTCCTGTAGTAAGTGCTTCAAGTGATAGTCAAATAGGTTTAGGCGATTAATTGCACGAAGCTTTGTGTATATTTGCCGTAAATTAGTAGTAATTGAGACTTTAACGTCGACGTGTAGCTTTGTGTCAAAAATAAACAGTTCATCAAATTGTTCCCTATGCTGGTCTGGGAGTAAAGAAAAAACATAGAATTGACCAGTTGCTTTTCCCGCTCAGATGGTAAAAGCCCATCGAGGGAATGGGCGAAAGCCTTAGGAATCATGTTACAGGCAATGTGGTTAGCAACCCATCACTATTTCCACCTATACGCTCTACCTATTCTAAACGGGGCCTTTAGGTTTTGTTACCTTGGGCTCTGTCTACCCCGTGAAAAAACGTGATTTGTATGATTGTTTTTGTATTTATGTATGTATGTATACTCGTAGGGTTTTTTGACACCCCGTATAAACGGCCACAGTAGTGGGCCGATTTTTGAAAGCACATCACTCGAAAGTAAGTTAGTAAGTAAGTAAATACTTTATTGTACAAATATAAAAAAGCAGAGACAAATCACAAAAAAGGAACTTAAATATATGCACAAAGGCGAACTTAAAAAGCTGTATAAATCAGCTTATATCTCCAAAACTACAGCTCTAATCAAAGTTTTGACTAGTTCACAAGATTGATGAGAGCTGTGATTGTCTATGCTACTCGTATTTCAAATTCAGCTCAATTTTCGATAACTCAACTTTCGAGTGGTATTTTCACACCATGTCATATGCTTTCAAAAATCGAGCCCCTGAACTTATAACAAATAATAAAAAGACTACTAGGTACATTCTATGTTTTTTCTTTGCTCCCAGACCAGCATGGAAGTACTACTTAATGTGGATAAAAAATGCATTATTAATACACATTTTCAATATACCTCTACTACCCCAATGCGTATTTATATTATATATATTGTAAAGGCAGCCAAGATCAAAAGCAGCTTTTAATGAGGGCGCCACAGTGTGTATTTAGCTTTAGCTAAGGGATGTTTCACACAGGACATGTTTGCTTAATTATATGCTTACGTTCGTACGTAAAGAACGAAAATAACAGAAACTGGTAGCTATGGCCAGTAAATTATTTCTGATCAAATAGTTTGTGTATCTTACATATTATGAATAAGTTTCAAAAGAAGACTGTACATTCTGAATTGGAAACCAGTAGAGAAAACGGAATTATTATTCTTGATTCGAAACCAGGTTTCCAAAAAAGAAAAATAATTCCGATTTCTCTACTGGTTTCGAACCTACGGTTTCGAAAACGGCCGAAGGGTAATTTTTTCATTGAATCAGGCGTTACTTTGCGGAGGGCCATTTTAATGAACAAAACGTACCTATTTACCTTGCTACTCCGCTACTCACATGCAAGATAAACAAGCCTGTGCGAAATATACATGTTTTTCATGCAATCCCTCCCTCCACTACTGCCATATAAATCCTACAAACTTAATTATCCCTTACACCACACAAACACTGACGCGTTTCGATCCCTCTACGGGATAATTATCAAAGTTTACTAGCAAACCAACGTCGTGCTAGTTTATTTTGCAAATAGACCGCAAAGGGCTTTATAGGTAAGTACATGTTTTTTTAATACTTCCAGGCTTAACTAAATTTTGAATTACTAGCTTCTGCCCGCGACTTCGTCTGCGTAGAATCATACATAAAAACCTTCCTCTTGAATCACTCTATCTATAAAAAAAAACCGCATCAAAATCCGTTGTGTACCTAGTTTTGAAGATATAAGCATACAAAGGGACATAGGGGCATAGGGACATGGGGACAGAGAAAGCGACTTTGTTTTATACTATGTAGTGATGAGTAAATGTCATTGCCAGAGTAGTTATTAACTAAACTATTTAGCCAATAATGTTCATATAAATTCAAACCTTAACAAAACTGTCAAGCAAACGCGGAACTGGTTCCCGAATTTTGCAAGCACATTATGTAAAAATACCACTCGAAAGTGATGAAACATTGTGCTGAATTTGAAATACGAGTAGCTTAAAAGACACTTACAGCTCTCATCAATCTTGTGAACTAGTCAAAACTTTGATTAGAGCTGTAGTTTTGGAGATATAAGCTGATTTATACCACTTTCGAGTGATGTGCTTTAAAAAATCGGGCCCCTGGGCGCAAATACTAATTAAACATTTTCTTTAAGCAATGTCGTCTTTTTCTGTCATATTTTTTGACAAAAGCGCACGTTACCATCTCCTGTTGTTAGTACTGCATGACCAACGGCTTTTGACAACCTCGGTCTATAAAATTCTTAATAAACTTTTTCATTTTACTAACGCGACAAACACATGAAACACGTCACATCAATTTCATCTTGAAACTAAAAACGGTTTTTCAGTTCCGTTTTTAAACATTCGAAGTCGGAAGATTTTAGTTACCGTTGGTCACTGTCTTTGACTGTATGTTACGTGTATACGTGTGTGTCTACGTGTGTGTCTATGTGTGTGTGGCGTCCTCAGTACGTCCTGCCACGTCGCCGTAGCGTCTTCGAACAAAGAACGCGTCTTGCTAGCAGGATCAATACGGGCCCGGGGCTGCCAGTTGGGGATTTACCCCGGAATTTAGGGGGAAAGCGGGTTTTATGGAAATTTAATCGAAATAAAAGTTTGCCAATTTTTTTACATGAGTCGCTGATTGGTGGTACTTAAACCTTTGCTATAGGAACTAGATAACCTATGTTATGTACGGCTGAAGAAACTGAAGCACGTACCTCTGTGGAAGCTTTTCTCATACAATTTAACAATAATTTCTTTGGTAGCTGTATGGTAAGTCATTGTGACGTTTGCAGTGAAAAGGTTTCATAGATGTACGTGGTTCGGTTTTTTCACTGTACACGTCATGATGTAAAAAGAAAGTGTAAAAGTAAAGCTAAGGCCGGGAATCGAACCCGGATTCTCATCATTCCGTGACGCGTGCTATACTCCTACAAGTAAGCATTCGAATTTTTCTATCCGTTACTAGCTGTGACGTGACCTTGTTGCTATGCAAATTTTTGTCGCTATGCGTCAACTGTTTGAAAGATGTGTCTGTACGACACAATTACAAACTCCCGTGGAACATCTACTGCTCACCAGGGATGAGAAAAGTAGATAAAAAAGGCAGACAATCT
The DNA here is from genome assembly GCA_949127965.1 of Pandemis corylana. Classification (NCBI taxonomy): domain Eukaryota; kingdom Metazoa; phylum Arthropoda; class Insecta; order Lepidoptera; family Tortricidae; genus Pandemis; species Pandemis corylana. Next base: position 3,680,330 of record OX421866.1, on the reverse strand, counting down.
ATACACAAAAATTATATCAAAAAAATTGTACTGAAATCGTGTAAATTGGGCTCTACTCTCATTATTATTTATTTTTATTATTGGTTACATTTGTCTGCTTATAACACACGATAACGTTTGGTTTGAACAACAGTTCGGCCTGGGCAAACCGTAAATTCGTGTTAACAATGTGCTTTGCAGCAGTTGAGGGATTTATTTTTAGGGGAACTGTTGCAAAAACCTGGCAACCCCACCCCACCCCGCCACAGCCGACTCACCCGGTCACCGGTAAAAATATTATGAATATTATGAAAGAAAGTAAAGTCGTTGAAACTAATAATGAATCACTACATCACTACATAGTATAAAACAAAATCGGTTTCCGCTGTCTGTCTGTCTGTCTGTTCATATTGTATGCTTAGATCTTTCAAAGTACGAAACGGATCATGCGGTGTTTTTAATAGATAGAGTAATTCAAGAGGAAGGTTTATTAAAAAGTAAAAGAGCCCTTGCCGGCCTGTTTGCAAAATAAAGCTTTGAATTTGAATTTGGAACAGTCACTGAAGAACTCCAGCACGTTCATTTATTTTTCACCTGTCGCCAACAACGCCGCGTTTTTCAGCCAGTACCTAATTAGGCAAGGCGTTGCCGGCACCGGCGGGTCGTGACCCGCGACGCTCATTGGCCCCACCCACTACGTTCTTAATACGAATTTACGCTTTGTCAAACGTAAAGAAAAAAAAATTGAAGGTAGGTTAACATCTATATTTAGAGCAATATTAACAACAGGACATTATTTAATTAAGAATATAAATATACAAGAGAAAATAAATCAATTAAAAGTGAAGCAGTTAGTGAAACAACAAAAGAAACAAAGTATAGTGCACTGGGGTAAATTCGAAATTGGGGGAATTTAGAAACTCGTGGATATCCACTAAACGGGGAACAATTACATAATCTAGCAACGCTTATCTAGAAGCCAAAGACATTGGAGCTTAAGAATTGCTAGATTATGTAATTGTTCCTCGTTTAGTGGATGTCCACGATTTTCGAAATACCCCCAATTTCGAATTTACCCCAATGCACCTTATACAATCTTCACTACATAGTATAAAACAAAGTCGCTTTCTCTATCCCTATGTCCCTATGTATGCTTATATCTTCAAAACTACACAACGGATTTTGATGCGGTTTTTTTAATAGATAGAGTGATTCAAGAGGAAGGTTTTTATGTATACTTAATACATGCAAAATATACCGTGCCAAGCCGGGGCGGGTCCCTAGTATTCTATATTTTCATCTAATATAATCTATAAGTAAACACAGCTAAATGCAATTTACATAACATAGGTACATACACAAATCACGTAATTATCCCTTACTCGGTTGACAGAGCCTAACGTAACAGGTACCTACAGGCCACATTTAGCAAGATTGTGGGCGTATAAGTGGAAAATGGAATCAAAATAGTGATGGGTTGCTAGCCTCATCGCCTATAACATGATTCCTATGATTTTCTCCCATTTCCTCGTTGGGCCTATTACCATTAACATCTGCGCGGGTAGAGAAGCAACTGGTACATTCTATATTTTTTCTTTACTCCCAGACCAGCATGCAATTTAATTTTTGAAAATAATATCATCCAGATGGTCTCCGTCTCGTTGGCACTCCAATCGACTGCGCAAACTTTGAAAAACTCGTTGACACACTACGGGGGTGCCACCGACATTTTTGGCCGCTAAAGTTTTTGGCTGACCCTGTGCAAGTTGTTAAATTTCACGTTTATCCACTTATTTCGAGCTGCGCATCATAACGTACTAAATGTGTACATCCCAACTCCCAAGTATATCTTAAGTGCTACTTAATCTATTATCGGTCTTCATAATATATTTTGTTCATAAAAAGTTACGATAAGACCGTTTTTTCAGCGTCAGGCGTCGTTACACTTATCTCACAGATAGCGCCGGTCAAGAGCGCCCTCTAGGGAGAAACTATGACGTTTTTTAACCCCCGACGGAAAGAGAAGGGGGCTATAAGTTTGACGTGTGGCATCGTAGCTCTCTAACGGATGGACTGATTCCGACGCGTTTTTTTTCATTCGAAAGCCAGTATCAACTCTTTCCAACATGATGTAAGGCGTTTTTGGCATATATCTTTTTTTATTTAAGTACTAGCTTCTGCCCGCGGCTTCGTCTGCGTAGAATTATACATAAAAAGCTTCCTCTTGAATCACTCTATCTATTAAAAAAACCGCATCAAAATCCGTTGTGTAGTTTTAAAGATATAAGCATACAAAGGGACATAGGGACATGGGGACAGAGAAAGCGGAGCGCTGGGGAGATTGCGTGGGGATGTTTTCAAATTTTTAATGTATTCGTCATTTCGGACACGCTCTAGTTATAGGTAGGTACTTATTTATAGAAATGGAGAGATGTCGGGTAGTCTTAGCAAACGTAAGATTCCGGATGTTAAGTGCCATTTAAGTATCCAGTCTACATGTCTTAAAATGGTTCTGGAATATTACAGCTGGCCGTCTTAATGCGATCCAATTCCGACTCAGTTCAGTGCTTTTTTTCCACTTATGTATGGTTTAACAGTCTGTTTTTAATAGGTAAATTCCTATTATTATTTCTGAGTTTTTTGGAATTTATTTGCGAAATGATATTTGTAATTTACCATGTGCTTTTCGGCGAAGGAAAACATTGCGAGGAAACAGTTCAATGGTGTGTGTGAAGTTCCCAATCCACACTGGGCCCGCGTGGGAACTATGGCCCAAGCCCTCTCGTTCTGAGAGGAGGCCTGTGCCCAGCAGTGGGACGTATGTAGGCTGAAGATAATGACGATAATTACTATTAAACCTACTTGCTGGTTTGACGACCGGATAGCCTAGTGGTTAGTGACCCTGACTATCAAGCTAGAGGTTTTGGGTTCGTATCCCGGTAGGGACAGACAGTAAAGTTGTATGATGAATACAAATGTTTGTGCCCGAGTCATGGATGTTGTAGTTATGTATTTAAGTAGGTATTTATCTTCATTATATTATGTTTATCCGTTGCCTGGTACCCATAGTGCAAGCTTTGCTTAGTGTGGGGCTGGGTCAATTGGTGTAATTTGTCCCAAGATATTTATTTATTTATTAAAAAAAAAAACCGCTCGCGCTTTGTTCTTGCACGCCCCGTAATGTTTACGACAGTGTTGCTATTTCGGTGTAGATATCTACCGCAAAGTGGCCAGTTTGTGGTTCCAGAAACTACCAATTTGGGAATATTATCTCCTTCGCGATAAGGCGTGGTAGTTTTTTATGGTGTCTATTATTTATGACGGCGTTAAAAGAGGGATGAAGTTGGCAATAGATATATTTTTAGATGGATTGTTTTAAGGGTACGGTGTTCAAGGGATGCCTACGCGGAATCCAATTAGGTATTGAGACTCCGCTGTCTGTCTGTCCGTCTGTTACAGATCTGACTTGTATCTTTAGAACTTATAGAACACTTATAGAACACTTGACTTTTCAGAGAGTTAGTACCTATTAATAAACGGCTAAGTTACTTAAAAACAAATATGAAAAACAAACGTTCTAGTTATAGAAAGATTTTACTGGAGGCATCCATTTAAACATACATACTAGATACCTACATACATAAATCACGTCTTTATTCCTTACGGAATAGACAGAGCCGAAAGTAACAAGACCTAAAGGCCACGTTTAGCATGATTGTGGGCGTATATGTGGAAAAGGGAATCAAAATAGTGATGAGTTGCTAGCCGCATTGCCTCTAACATGATTCCTAAGATTTTCGCTCATTCCCTCGGTGAGCTTTTACCATGTTTCGCGGGAAGAGAAACAACTAGTACATTCTATGTTAAACAAATACAATCAAAAGTTTTGTCTTTTTGTTTATAGTAGTCTTGGAAAGTATATACGTAGGACATTTTTATAACATTTTTACAAATTGGTTAAGATTAGCCTAGTGCAAGATACAAGCTTTGTTTCGTCAAAATTGGATGTTAAGAAGAAAATACCTATTTGTTTTAACCCGTCAAGCGTCCAAGCGACTACAGTGTAGTCCCTAACTTTTTCGGGCGGGAAATGTCCTAGGGACTGCATTATGCAGTCCCTAAAAAAAGTCCGAAAAAGTTAGGGACTACTTTAGTCGCTTGGACGCTTGACGGGTTAAGTTCGGAAATAAATTAAAACAACCTGAAATGATAATCCTAAGTGTGAAGACCACGCGAAGTCGCAAGCTACAACTAGTCATAAAAATTGTTTATCAAAACAGGAATAAGTGACAATATCTTCAGTAAAACGTATGTGATATAGGTACCTACACATGTTTGAGATAACTTATCTTGAAACATTTGCCTATCACGTGTTACACTTGTACATAATAACTATGTGACATACAAGGTACCTAGTCTAGTATTGAATATGATTGGTTGTTATAAATAAGTAGGTATGAACGTACTAATGGTCATATCGTAATGGTTCTTCATTATTATGTACGTAAATATTTATTTCTCAAACATTGTCGTAAATGTCGTCATGTATTCTAAGTAACAAACACGAAGGGCCTTGTTGACGGCCGAATTACCTACATTGAAGGCGCGATTTTCTGACCATAAATCGGATTGCTGGACCGTTTTTCATTTGTTTTTAACTTTTTAAAAAGTCAAAGAGACTATGGAATACTGAACAATGTCATTATAGCCAAGTCGATGACCGAGGAGTGCGCGTTCTGTTCGAGTCTTACGTTTTTATCAATGTCTCAAATAGCTTACGGTGACAGATGACATGAAAAAAACACCTAAGTTGCGAGGAAGTTTAGTGCAAAATTTATTTTCATTTCCTTTCAATGTTTGAGAAAAACATTATGTCTGCCTTAGCTGAAAGAGCAATTGCTGGATTCGTAACTGTAAAAAACACTCACCTGCGGTTCGTGTTTTTGTACAAATTACTAATCCAGCAATTGGCTACTTCCCAGGCCTCAGCATTGATCCACTATTTGTAACAGTTTTAATATTTAAAAGTTTTGACTTATCAATACTCAGTCCAAACCCTCATGGATCTAGACAGCCGAAATATTGCGTAGAGGTTCCTTTTATGATGAAGGCAAGCAGGAATTATAGTGACGAAAGTGACGGAACACCACACCTTCCAACCAAATTCGGAGCGCTGGGGCCTTACTATGACGTCTTCTTCGTCTTCTTTTTCTAATATGGCCCCATTGATCGATGCGATGATTTCGCCAATGTCAAAGTAATAAATACAGTATTCAAAAATCTTCTGACAAAAATGTCGGCAACGCGGTTGTACGGTAGAACACGGTCAAAAGACCCTCCTCCCTGTCTGGCTCTTAGCCAACGGATAATGATATCCCTCAGAATCTGCCAGGAAATCATTAACCGATGTCCAAGGTGCACCGGACCAAGCACTGCTCTTCCCCTCGGACGGATCCAAAAACGAACCGCAGCTCTGACCACACGCGGAGGTAACCTGACTCGCACCCCATTGGTCCGATTCAATTTTTAGTTTTAGCTGTTACTTTTGACACTTCTAGTTATCTGACAGCGAGCGATCTAACTTCAGTTCGGAATTGAATCGCATTAAGATGTCATTGTAAGGCCCAGTAGGCTTATTACCTAACTCGCTCGCAATCGCCATCATGTTCGTTTTGACAGTTCTTATTATGAATGTGACAGCTAGCTGATTCCGATGCCAATTGTCAGCCCATACATGAACTGTCAAAATGAATCCGATGGCGATTGCGAGCGAGTTAGGTAATAAGCCTACTGAACCGTTTGCGGCACGGCCAGCACGACCAGCCTATAGAGCGTTTATGAATAACGGGGTTTAAGTTTAACTGTGTTGCTGCGGACCCCGGATACATGCGGATACATGCGGATACTTTAAGAAACCCTGATCAACTTACTGCAAAAGTCTGTAGGCATTTCTGGTAAATAAATCTCTGAGATATTTAAACTAAAACATTGATGTGATAAGACACAGTAAATACATTTAATTTATGGCTTGATTACGTTTTCCTTACAAACAATTTGTTAGGCATACCTACCTATATTGTTATCTACCTATTTTGTGCATTATTTTGTCTTACATTAAAAATGTAAAACTAAGTACTGGTTTTTATTTGATTGTTGACAGTAACATTTTTTAAAACTACTTAAATGTTTATGAATCATTTTATACGACAAGGAAGACAAACGAACTTGTGGGTCACCTGATGGTAAAAGAGCTACCCCATAGAGACGAAGTGTTGGCAGGCCTCCCACTAGGAGGAACGACGATTCAACGTGCAACCACTCCTTGCGCAGACGAGGGGGGAAAGGCGAACTCGGTGCTTGCACCGCTCGCCCGACCCCTTGAGGCCAGCGGGAACGGTAACGGGGCATTACCTACCTGCATTGCACGGTCTCATAGTCTAAGGAAAGACGGGCCCAGCGTTAGGGCCCTCCCCTTCTTAGCGCGGTCCTGGCGAAAGCCGTGGCTACCGGGGGGGCGTTTGTGGTGAAACCCTAGTGGCATCCCACAGCGTCCCCATCACACCGGATTGATGAAACACCCGAGAGTTTTTAGTTCGGGTATAGGTACCCCGTCGGGGGAAGGCCCACATATCCCGAGGCATCCCCATGCCTAGGGCATCTATAAAGATTTCCTCTCCTTTAAAAAAAAAGGTGGACCGACGACTTCGTGAAAGTTGCAGGAAACCGGTGGATGCAGGTGGTCAGTTCTCGTTCATTATGGTGTGCTCAGGGGGAGGCCTTTGCTCAACAGTGGACGTTTTCAGGCTGATGATGATGCTAAGCACACAGTTTGTTGTCGTTTCGATCCGCTAGTGGCGCTGCCCATTTTTCCATTGTAATTGAGATGTTTACGTGAACGCGTTTGAGACGCTTCCTAGTGTGACAACTTAAAAGAGATTCGGGGCCTTACCATGACGTAATGCGATTCAATTACAACTCAGTAGGTACTACAGGTTTAGCTGTCATTTTTAGTATGGATCTGACAGCGAGCGAAACTAAACTGAATCGGAATTGAATCGCATTAAGACGTCATGCGGTAACCCTCAGATCACAATCATGTTACTTTTAATAAACCTTACAAACCAACCAGTTTCAATCCAAGAAATGTGAGATTCCACTGAAGGAACCACTGCTATAAAACTTGGGAGTTGTGCTTCTGATCGATTTTTCACTAGCTACCACCCAAGATACTCAAATGACCATTAAACAAAACTGAAATAAGTTGAATGAGTTATAAAATTTATCCGGATGGAATATAGAACAAGTTTCTCTGAACACTCCTGCAAAGATTTAATCAGTTATCTTGATCAAGATGCCTCATCTTTGGTACTATCATCTTTTAATATTAAAAAAAAGTGTTAACGTTTTTAAAGGGTCAGCAACATGCATGCTAGTTCCTTGGACTTGTAAGGGTCCAGCTACCGTAGCCACTTCCCATCCGGCGGACCGTGCGCTCGTTTGCCGCCGTGGTATAAAAAAAGCAGCCCATATACCTACATTACACGCCTTCTCTCAGAATGAGAGAGCTTGGGCCGTAGTTCCCACGCGGGCCTCATTGGAAACTTCACAGCCCCTAATTTGCTGAAGGCGTGTCGGTTTCGTCAAGATTTCCTTCACTGATAAGATCACTTTCTTTGACACTATACATTGAATGCGCAAAACATCAAAAACTAACGAAAAATGGTTCAGTCGAACTTGTCGGACCATCCGAAACCTACGGATTCATTTTACACTGCATAATCGACGCCAAGTTCCAAAGATCTTTCCGGTACGAGTTCCAATTTTTGAAAGCCCATCACTCGAATGTATAGACAGGTACCACTCGAAACTGGTGTTCAGCGAGACAACTGTAGCACAATTTTTCATTACTCCAGACTGGCATTTTCACGTATCTGGTTTCAAAAATCGAGCCCCTGTCGTATCCCCTATACTGGTTGTCTTCTGCCTTCAACGACCACCTTTAGCGTCAGTTTGAACGAAACTGGGTCCTCGAAACGTTAAAATTGCTTATATGCTGGTAACCTTTGCGCTTGGCCCTGCGCACGATACACTTTTGTATCGAGACTCACCTTTAGCCTGCAAGACAGCCGCTACTGTTTCCTTGATAAAGGCCAGGGAATAGTTTTTGACTGTAAAGGTCTAAGATCGCGCAGTGATCAGAGATCTGACAACCGGATGAATACTTTGTAGATATCTACAGGGATTAATAATGTATAGTAGATTACTATGAACCTGTAAATCACAAACATTTACTTTGTATCGCGCAGTCGGATTAAAAACCCTTTTATGTACCCTCGACTGTCATGCTGCGATACAAACCTACTTCTCGTAGTATCATTAAGGCAAATAAGTTTACTAATTCCCAATCGAACTTAAAAAAAATAGCTTCCAAGATAACCCTTGACTTGTCTAAACATAATTTTACTAACAACACTTCTGGCTAGCGATACCTAAAGATTTAACTCGTTAATAGAATTCGGAAAACGGGTACCTACGTACATTCAGTATCGTTGCCTTTTACTGATTTGCTAGACGCAAATTTTCTTGCTCCTTACATGAAGTTTCTAGCGCCATCTAGTGGAGGTCCTATTCCGTCTTCTCAAACAAAAGAAGCTCATCCTAAAGCAGGCTCACAAGCTTTGAAACACTCGTAACCCCCCATACGTTCTGGTTAATTTAAGCAAGTTGTTCACAGATGGCGCTGTAATGAAATTTTTTATGAGCTACTTCTGTGATCATCCATAGAAAAAATTAAGAAAAACATTGTTTAGTTTATTTAATGTTTTATTTGTAGTTTACACATAATTACATCCACTATCGTTTTAAAGACGCACAAATACTTAACCAACAAAAACAACTCAAAAAGCAGCCTGCAAAATGCAATACGTAAATAACTAAAAATAATTAACACATTTCAATACCTTATAAAAAACTTCGAAATAATGGAACATTTTACAAATGTCACACAGCTATACTAAGCACATTGTTTTTAACATAAAATTAGCATACAATGACAAGAGGTCACGTCCAACTCTTGAGGTAACTACAAAAACAAATACGCAACTCATTTTCTAGTAATTCAACTTTTCTTTGAAATATTAAAAAAACACGAGTGTTTAACACTAATATAATAATATAACGGTACATGAGTTAGTAACCAAGATAGAGGCAAAACTACTTGCACACGCCGCTCGCGAACAAAAGCGGACATAACCGGTTTAAGCTGGTTCGGCCAGTGGACAATCTAAGGTAGCTTTGTTACTGATGTTCCTATAATTTTAATGCGGCAAACTTATTACAAAGTTATAGGAGAAAACAAGAGAAATTCTTGGTTCAGTAGCGAAATTTCAAATACAAATCGACTTTTAATTACATATAAAATCTGTTCAATCTGCTACATAAATATCTCATTATAAAGTCAATTATAAAGCGTTCCTTAGTTTTTTCACCTTTACTTTAGATACAGAACAAATTTCATATTTCATCGTCTTCTTTAGTGTCATAAAAATAAAGCTGTTTTGCTCGGTGTTTATGCAATGCAAGTTTCCAAGTATTTCTAAGCCTCAAACCTTTATTGCTATGTCATTATAGTAGAAAATTCGAATTTAAACATTAATTTCGTAGGATTTTCATAAAATCTGTAAATAAAGCAGAAAAATATATATGTAGAAAAAAAAACCATGATTAGATACCAATTCACAATAGTTTTTTTTTTCGAAAAGCTGAAAAGATTTTAATAAAAGCTAACATACTCATTATAATTAAGAAAAGCGCACTAAAATCGCTCCTGTTCGGGTCTTCCAACGCAAGACACATAGACGGATAAATTCTTCACAATATACATAGTTCCACCGAGTATCGGGGTTTTATAACTACATACTTACATTAACACATTTTATTTTACAGTACATCTGTAGCAGTACTTAGATGACATCGTATCTTGATAGAGTAGGACGCAGTTACATGTCAGAGCGAGCAAAAGTGTTACTTTACAAAAGTGACTTCAATAATTATAATAGCTTCTTAAATCAAGAGCGTTTGGAACGAAATAATTACACCTACACTTAATACTTAAGTTCTTCAAAAACAAAATAGATTTTTTTTGAACAAAAACGAGTAGCATCAGACATTTTAGAGCAAGCCACGCTCAAAAATACGTAAAAACAACTTTTCTTCACAGAGGTCATTCATGCATTTTCGAGCGCGACCGTTTCGTACTTTCTCGTGAGCGTACTCAGTATTAAATCTAAATAAATTCAGACTTTTGGATATTTGAAAGTTCCAATAATTAGTTAGATAGCAATATTATAACTACTTATTTACACACCAAACACACAGACTAAGTTAGGTTTATTTACATAACATTTGTCAAATACAATTTTTATTTACAATGCGTAGTATACGAATGACAATAAACAAATTAAACATGACAGGTTTTCAGATAGTACACACTCAATTCCATTATTTCTTAGACTGGTTAATCAATAGCCCATCTCTATTTGTATAGAATGAATATATGATAAGTTATATTGGCTGTATATCTTCCTATAACCCGCACACATATAGACAGTTGGTCTCTTCAGAATAGGCATGCTTTGTTTATACATTTAAAAAAAAACAAGTTGGTTTTAGACCTTGCTATCGCTTCTCCATTAACTGACGTATACTGATGATTCTATAGTGAACATTACCGAATCCAGGGCCCCCATTTTTGAAAGCCCACGTGTGAAAACACCACACGAAAGTGGTGAAAAATTGTGTACGAGCAGCACAGACAATCACAGCTCTCATCAATCTTGTGAACTAATCAAAACTTTGATTAGAGTTTAAGTAAGCTGATTTATACCACTTTCGAGTGCTTTCAAAAATCGGGCCCCAGTAGTTATAATTATGTATGATTACATTAATTATAATTCCGTGTTCCTCATTGTGTAAACACTTTTAGTAAAATAGTGACACATTACAAATTAAGTTCATTAAATGCAACTCTAGTTCATCACTGATGGAATATGTATAGACACGTATATACATTATTAATCACATCTTTATCCCTTACGGTGGACAGAGCGTGGGCTAAGCCACGTTCAGCGTGGGCTAAGCCACGTTCAACGTGACTGTGGCCGTGTAATAAAATAATAATAGTTGTTAGTCCCACTATTTTTTAACTTCAAATATTGACGATCTAAACCGGTCCAAGTGTAATACAATTCACTTAGTTCTATAACATACGTTTACATACTGTAGTTTTTTTATTTTATTGAATCAGGCGTTACTTTGCGGAGGTCCATTTCAATGAACAAAAAATATTTACCTTGCTACTCCGCTACTCACAGCGTAGCGGAGTAGCAAGGCCACTCACAGCGTAGCGGAGTAGCACGGCTACTCACAGCGTAGCGGAGTAGCAAGGTAAATATTTTTTGTTCATACTGTAAATACATTAAATGCCACTTTAATCCATAACAACAATACATACTACTAAAACCATCTTAACTCTTAATTTTTGAACATTAGACGTATTCTGTTAACATTTATAACCCTATGTATAGTTTGACTTACATACCTACGAAATTTAGTTCAATTTGTCATAGAAACTAGTGAACTATTTTATTCACGAATAATAAATAAAATACTGTTTGAATAAATTTTCATACGGGTTTTCGATAACCAAGTGAACTAAGAATCATAATTTGATTAAATAACTGTTCGTTAACATAAATGTCTTATAATCGGAATACGTCAAAGTTTTGAGATCCAAAATCGAAATTTCTTACAACTATTGAGGTCAAAATGATTTCTTTTCGCTACAATCTCTAAGAAACATTTTCAATGTACAATTATGTATTTTTGCTCAGTATCAGATATTTACATTGCATCAGATTCTGTATTTGTTTCCTCATCCTATGACAAAATTTAAAAGAGAATTTTAATGCTTAAAATAACTCTTTTCCATTAAAACATATTTTTTCCGAACGGGAACCACCTCGCCCTGAAGGTGGTAAAAAAAATCAAAAATTATATATTCGCAGCATTAAAAGTTTACAAATGTATACACATAAATAAAATCAAGTTCCAGACTAACCCTCAAGCTAGTAAGGCCGAAATAAAAAAAAAACTTACATGATCAAACAAATGACCATCTTAAACTTCAATATTTGAAACTGGAAGCATTCATGTTCATAGACAGCGCTTTAGTTTCCTTTGCGACACGCGTTCTTTTTGGAATGTCAATTCAAATTTAATCCCAAAAACATTCGAGTTTTTTAACGCTGGCAACTTCACACAAAAAAAGACACTACTAATAGGGTAGCGTTCAACTGTCACTTCACTATATAACTTACCTAGAGCGTCCGTATCGCCACTCACTAAAGTGTCAAATTTCACGTATAATGAGTATTTTTTTAAAGTCCCAGGATCATTCGGGCTCTGTGTACATAAACGAGAACTTGTCGTGGCTGGTGGGGGCGATGACCTTAGCCTCGATCAGGCACTGAACCACCCAAGTGGTGGAAACCAGGGGGATATTGTCTTGGTTCGCCTTGTTCTGGACTTCGTGGGGGCAGTCCCATTCCGTGACTAATGCGAGGGCATCCGACATGTTGAGGTCTTCCTCGTTGACGACGCGCGTGGTCGCCCCGACTAGGGTGCACACGCGTTCCCAGAATTTGACGAACGTGTCCTGATCGCCGCAGAGTAGAATCACTTTGTCTTTAAAGAATTGGTTGTTGCGTTTGCCTGATGATGGTACCTGAGAAACAATACAGCTAATAAGGACTAGGATGTATACATACGTACATACATAAATCACGTCTTTATCCCTTACGTTACGGGGTAGACAGAGCCTAAGGTAACAAGACCTAAAGGCGACGTTTAGCAAGATTGTGGGAGTTTAGGTGGAAAGGGGAATCAAAATAGTGATGGCTTGCTAGCCGCATCGCCTATATCATGATTCCTAAGATTTTCGCCCATTCCCTCAATGGGTTTTTACCATCTGCGCAGGAAAGGTAGTGTGACAGATTGTCTTAACGCCAGCAAGCAAAAATTGCTGATAGTTTTTTTTTATGGCTGAATGTCGAGATGCTGTGTCACAAATATGTGTGGAACAGAAATTAAAAGAAAAAACATTGCTGGCCTTGGCCTGACCATTGAAGTCCTAGTCGCACCTAAAACGTCACTATGTTACATGCATGTTTATGATAAAAATATTGTCATTCACCCAGTTAACGAAGAGCTGTTTAGTGATGGACCAGCGGGCGGGTAGCGCCATCGTGTCGGGGTCCAGCAGCGTGCGCGCCGTGCAGCACTGGATGACCCACTGGTGGGACACGGCACGGATATCCCCCGCCAGCGTTTGGATGCACTTGGCAGTGAGGCAGGGCTTTTATTGTTCTCACCCAGTTAACATAAAGCTGTTTAGTGTCGGTGACTCGCTGGTGGGCACGGCGCGGACGTTGGTGTTGAGGCAATGTCTTTATTGTCACTTACCCAGTTAACGAAGATCTGTTTAGTGATGGACCAGCCGGCGGGCAGCGCCAGCGTGTCGGGGTCCAGCAGCGTGCGCGCCGTGCAGCACTGGATGACCCACTGGTGGGACACGGCGCGGATGTCCGCCGCCAGCGACTGGATGTACTTGGCGGTGAGGCAGGGCCGCGGAGCTATCAGTTTAGTCACGCTGTACTTGTTCTTTGGCACGTCGTCGAAGTGGCTGTAAAGATTTTACTATGTCTTGAAAGTTATTAAAAAAACCGGTCAAGTGCGAGTCGGACTCGCGCACCGAGGGTTCCGTATCATTATCTATAAATATCTAAAACCAGTGTAAGCAGAGCCCTGTTCCAAAGCAAAATGTACGCAGTGTCGGGTTACTTACAGACATACATACACATTTACGGTTTTCGCAATTATTCTTTAATCTGTGCTATAAGACCTACCTTCATACCAAATTTCAAGATTCTGCGTTCACGGGAACTACCTTGTAGGTTTTGATTCCCTTGAGAGTTGAAAATTTGCGGAAATTTGCGGCATAAACGGCTGTATCTTTTGATTGCGTTGGCTTAGAAGTTTGATTTTTTCACAGCTTCAAGGGACAGTAGACCTGAGTAATTGATATAAATTTCAGCTTCATACCTCCACGCGTTACTGAGAAAAAGGGTCTTGACAGACGGACGGACGGACAGACGGACAACAAAGTGATCCTATAAGGGTTCCGTTTTTTCCTTTTGAGGTACGGAACCCTAAAAAGCGAAGTAGCTGTTTGTTAAATCAGTTATACTTCTGATGAGTTAGCGTGAGTTGTTCGAAGTTACTTTAACGATAACCGACGAATGTGACATATTTCATAGGTCAAAAGCAGGGATGTAACGGAGGTAGTTTTATCGGAACCGAAGGCGGAGTCGGAGTTTTTAAGTTTGCTTTATCGGAGTCGGAATCGGAGTCTGAGGCAGGGTCGGATAACTGACGATAGAGTGCACGTAGTGGGAGTCGGGGGGATTCCCCGCGCGACATGTATGAACCTGTTCATAACAGTCGACACAGGCCGCCGCCGCCGCTATGTTATGCTTCGACCTCCGATTAAAACCTTCGATTTGAAAGTGTCGGAACCGAACGTGTAATAATAATCGGAAGTTCCGACTTAACGGAACCGGAGTCGAAGCTCCGTAACATCCCTGGTCAAAAGGTAGGCAGGTTTGGTGTAAAAATAGTTCATGTATGCTGGCTGTCTTAGCTGTTGTTTACTCTAAGAGTGTAATGGCGAAAGTTATTACAAAAGTAGCACTTCTCTAATTATCATTCGAGCAAAAAGTTATCCTGTTTCTAGTAGTAGGTTAGATTAGCACTCTTAGTGTCGAGTCACAAGGCTAGGCAGCGGTAAGGTGACGCAACACAATTTGTGTGTACTGCCTACCCCCCTTACTGCACGCCCTAGATGACTACCAATCTTTAAATTTCTTAACGACACTAAAAATTACAACACAGAAAAATCCAAAAAGTAAAGCTATGGCGGCAAATCCTCGTCATTTCGTGACGCGTGCTATACCCCTACACCACGCATAGCAGGTGGGTAAGCCTTCGAATTGTTCTATCTGTTACTAGCTGTCACGTGACCTTGTTACTATGCGATATTTTGTCGCCAAGCGTCATCTGTTTGAATGATGTGTCTGTTGACACAATTGCCTTTGGTTAGAAAAAAAAATGTTTTTTTTTTACATTTTTCTTTATGATGGACGACTCCAGTTCTCAAGTAGATCTTCCCTAACACGCACGAATATTTTTCCGGGGCAATTCATGGTGTCATTTTAACAAATAAAACACTTTCTATAGTCTATTTTTTAGATTCAGAAATGAAAATAGCCTTCCTTTTGTTTTATTTACGGCACTTAAAAAAAGGTTTAGAGGTTATCCTATTGACATCAGTTTTTTAAATGACCAGACAGACATTGACATTGTTTTTTTAAGTGAAGCGTGAGAGCAAAGGTAAAAGAAAAATTCCTTTGAACCTTTGATGACGTCATTTGAAGGTCAAATGAAAGACATCAGTTTTTTTGGAATATCTCCACTATTAGCTGTTTATTTTTAAGTCCGACTACAGAAAATGGTTTTATAACATTATTCTTCAATGATAAAAATATAAAAAATACAAAAAATATTTAACCAAAGGGAATTACACTCCCGTGGAACATCTACTGCTCACAAGGGACGAGAGAAGGCGCTGTTTTTCAAATGATAGGTACCTGTAAACGAGGCCGCCGCCAGCCTCCAGTTGCTCTTTCAGTCGCTCCTTATTGAACGGCCGGTCGGAGAACTCCAGGTCCTCGCAGTCCGTGCCGGCGGTCATCTCGCCATCCTCCTCCGACGAGTAATGCCGCGTGTCTTGGCACTGCAATCATCAGTACTGACCCTAGTAAAACATTTCAACACTCGTGCGTTCTTATTATGAAACTCGCCAAGGCTCTTTTCATTCTGGGACCTTAAACCGTTTTATATTTGAAACCGTTATTGTGCACTCGCCCGAAAACGAAAAAGATTTCGTTTCCGTTTGCGTTTTACGGTTAAAGAACTACTGGACGGATTTGGATAAAATTTGGAACGGAGATAGCTGGTACCCTAGATTAACACATAAGCTACTTTTTATCCCGGAAAATTGCATAATTCTCGCGGGGAGCTAAAAACATGTCAAAGGGTATAATTATTGCAGGATATACTATCATAAGTTCTTAAGTGTAATTCTACACAGACGAAGTCGCGGGCAGAAACTACTAACATTTCGTACGGGCTTGTCTATCTTGTATGTAAACAGAAATAGCGGAGTAGCAATGTAAATGTTTTTTGTTCATTGAAATGGACATCCACAAAATAACGCTTTCAACAATAGTACATTACTGTCTAGGCCAGCAATGCTATTCTGGCCGAGGCAAGTATAGTGCTTTTCTCAAAAATCGAAAATAGACAAGAACAAAAATAAATGAAAACAAAATAGTGAAAATTGTTTTGCTTTGCCGCCTTTTTCTATCAATGGCATTTGAAGAGAGTATTTTTCTACCCAGAACACCTAAAGCTATTTCAGACACAGATAAACACGTTGTCGTATTAGCTTTTTTTTTTAATTTGGTGTTTTAAGTCTTGTGCCTTTATTTTATAATGGTGATTTGCATTTTTAAAAAGTTAATAACTAGACAGTAATGGAATTTGTATGCAACATTACTGTCGAGTTTAGCGCGACAGTAATGTTTTTTTTTTTTTAATTTTGGACTGACCGGCAACAATTAACTTCCTGTTCTGATATGTTGTTAACAATGACGACTTTACCGGACATTTTTGAGAAAAATATTTTAACAAAATGTTACCTTCTCCGACTTCAGCTTCTTCGGGGGCTCGGTGCACGTGAGCAAGAAGTGCAGGCCAGCAAACAGTTTGCTGTCCGCGGCCGGTATGGGGCCCAGTTTGGACACAGTATCCTCGTCGTTCTCGAACTTGGTGAGCTTGGAATTCTTCTTGCCTATGTTCTGTTTCGCCGCACCTTTGAGTTGGAGCGGGCCAGCTGCAGAAAAAATATGCCAATTTTTGTATGCTAAATGAAACTGTAAACTAAATGCTGTAATTAGTTATCATAGTGGGTATAAATATGAGGTGGGTCTTAATGAGGCAACTTTGCCGCTGTCAACTTCACTGCACTGATATTTGACGCCGTCAATCTCAGTTCACTGACCTTTGACGCCGCCAACCTCTTTTTTTTTTATATGAATAGGAAGGCAAACGAGCAGGTGGGTCACCTGATGGTAAGTGATCACCACTGCCCATAGACACCCGCAACCCCGGAGGGATCGCAGATGCGTTGCCAACCTAGAGGACTAAGATGAATGGCCTCTTGTGCCCGTAATTTCCCCGGCTGTCTTACTCTCCACACCGGAACACAGCAGTGCAAGCACTGCTACTTAGCGGCAGGATTAGCGAGTAAGATGGTGGTAGCGATCCGGACAGACCTTGCACAAGGCCCTACCACCCGCAAAACCTCATCCCACTGACCTTCAACCTCATCAACTTCAGTTCACTGACCTTTGACGCCGCCAACCTCATCCCACTAACTTTGGTCGCGGTCAGTCTTATTTTACTAACATTTGACGCCATCTACCTCACTCCACTGACCTTTGACGCAATCAATATCACTTCGCTGGACACCGGCAGTCTCACTTCATTGATTTTTGACGCCGTCAATCTCACTTCACTGACCTTTGACGCCGTCAATCTTGCGCGGCGTGCGCTGCACCTCGGGCTCCACGCCGGCCACTTCCTCGAGCCGCGCGGGCGGCGCCGAGTTACTGCTTTCGCTCAGTTCGCTGCTCTCGCTCGCCAGTCGCTTGCGGCTCACTGGGGTACTCTTTGTTTTAAGACCTAGGGATGAAAATAGTATATTACCGCAAGGGGACAATATTCAGAAGTTTTCCGGCGTTTTTGTATCGTCATTATCTTCTCAGAATTTTTAAGTTTCTTCCATGCTGGTCTGGGAGCAAAGTAAAAACATAGAATGCACCAGATTCTTCTCTTCCCGCGCAGACTGTAAGCCCATCGAGGGAACGGGGGAAAATCTTAGGAATCATTTTATAGGTGATGCGGCTAGCAATCTATTACTATTTTGATTTCCCTTTCCACCTAAACCTCACAATCTTGCTAAACGTAGCCAGGTCTTGTTACCTTAGACTCTGTCTACCTATCTGTTTCTAGAGATAAAGAGGTGGTTTATGATAATGGAAGGCAGTACTGATGCTGTGATGCAAATTTATCCATTATGGTAGCGTCTCGAGCGGTCAAACCGATTAAATATTCACCCAGAGGGTGGAAAATGACGGCTAACCTAACGCAGCGGCTCTTAACTTCATTGCAGTCGCAAAATCTCGATCAACTGTTTTATTGGATCAAAACCAACAGCAATGTTGACATAAATAATTATAGTCTTTCCAATCATTTATTTTCTCGATGACAGCTCCCGTAGAATGTAACTGTGCTTTTTAAGCAAAAAATTACTTTTAAATGCGAGGTATAAAAAATATGACGACTGCCTAATTTTGTTCCTTGATCCCATATAATATGCATCTAAGACAAATTGAGTCCATATATGCAGTAATATCTTTTTAAAGTACGATAAACAATAAACGTTTTAATAAAGTTACATTCTATGGGAATGCAAATAGTGATGTTATGATTGAAATATCGATATTGTATCGGTATTGTATATATTGAACTAGATGTGTTCCTGCAACTTTGTACACGTTGTAATTTTTTACAGGGATAAAAAATAGCCTATGTTACTCAGGCATACTGTAGCATTTTAATGGTGAAATATTTTTTGTTGGTCCAGTAGTTTTTAGTTTATTCATTACAAACATACTGTCATTCGGCCATTTCGCACGCTTAGTAATAATCAAGTCGCATTCAAGTCGGTTGTTTTATTGGCTCCATAGCTGAATACTTCTCAACTACTCGTATTTATATAAAATAGGATCGATATCGGATCTACACTGATCATTTATTAGGTCACAACACTATAGCTATCAAACTACATCTGTCATCGAGAAAATAAATGATTGGAAAGACTATAATATTTACATTTTGCTTACCTGAAGTAGAAGCTTTTGGACTTTTCGGTGACGTCACGCGTTTTTTGGCGCTAGAGTTGCCTTTGTCTCGAGTTCGCGCGCTCCGTGGACCCTAAAATATTAAAACAATTAGACTTAATCATGTTATAGGCGATGCTGCTAACCATTACTATTTTGACTCCCCTTCCCACTTATACGCCCATAATCATTCTAAACGTGACCTTTAGGTCTTGTTACCATAAGCTCTGTCTACCATCGCCGGAAACGTGGATCGCTGTCTTGTTCAAGACGGGGACCACGCGGAGAAAACCTCTACAAAAAAATCCAAGCGACACCAGCGGGGGAGGGCGGGATTTCCCAAACCTGGAATGTAGGTGCCGCGAAAAGGGAACCCCATCCCAGGGTGGTCGTGGGGCGTCGCGGTGACACCGAGTGCTCCCGTAACGCCTCACATACAACCGAATAAGGAATCCTTGTGGTTTTTAGTGGGTATGCCTGCCGTCGCGGCAGAGCCCCACATACCCCCGGTAACCCTGTACCGGGCGGATGCATGGGCATTTTCCACGCCATAGAAAAAAAAGACTGTCTACCGTAAGGGATACAGACGTGTTTTGTGTACGTATGTGTGTGTGTACCTGTATGATGTTGTCCAGGTCGAGCTCGCGGTGGTGCCGGCGGCGCGGCGTGGTAGGCTCGGCGGGCGAGCGCCGGCCGGCCTCCTTCAGCGAGCGCGCCTGGTCCTCCGTCAGGTACAGCTCCGACGCTGTCACCATCACCACCGTGTCGCTACAACGTTACACGTCACACTTAAGTCGTGTGACCTTATTATGAAACTCGCCAAGGTTCGTTTCATAAAACCACATGTGTTTCAAGGGTGTTTTATGTATTGCATAAACTACTATTATAAAATGTTTTAACTGATATAAAAATTGTTCTTTTCGTCTAGATCAATTCCGAATCATTAGAAGACTTGGGACGGTTTCGATTTCGAAGTCGCAGTTTTAACGTCTATCTTAAATTAAAACAATTTGTTTTGTAGGTTTATAGGACAAGGCTAGGGCGATGAACATGGGACCTGAGGCTTTCTCTATCACCGACCGAGGTGTGTACACAATTTTACGTTTTCCCATGGACGGGAAGTAGAAATTTTCGCACGCGTGGCGGCAAATTGGTACTTACGGCCCGGACGGGCTAAAATTACTTCCATACTATTATTTCTCTACAAACATTTTAATCAAATTATCCCGAGGCCCTCAAAAAAATTGCCAACACACCCTCGGCAGGACGCCTTAAGATGAGAGGAATCCTAGAACTGGATCAGCCTCACTCAGCCACGAATTGAGAAGCTTCCACTGGGGAGCTGGCTCTGCACGACATGAGACACCCACCACATCTGCTCATAGTCTTCCGCAAGATAACACAAGAGAAAAGCATGACACTTACCCATCTGTAGTGCATCGGTAAGTGACGGTACCACTGTCATTCTCCTCAACACCCAACACCAAGCCTGGCTCGTAATTCTGTTCTTCATCGACCATGGCATACACAGACTGCCCGTGCAACGGCAGCGTCTTCGTATCCCCAAAGATAATAAAATCATCCAACAGCACTTTGGATTGGCCATCGTCAAATTTGATCAAATATTTGTTAGGCTCCGTAATTTCCAGCACTTTTCCTGAGTAATAACGTTTGTCCACCCATTTGGCCAACACAGCAGTGTCTGGCGCATACCCTGGATACTCCGATTTCACTAACGACTTCTCTACTGGAGTTGCGGGTCTAGGTGATGTTGGACGGCGTTTCTGTTTCAATTTTGAAACAGACTTCGGGGTAGCGACCAAAGAGGCCAACGGTTTCTCTGATTTTGGCGATTTGAGAAGCGATTTGTCGTCACCATTCGTTGGTACCATCTCGGGTGAGTTCATGCCGTGCATGTATTCCGGTTCTTCAGCTTGCGTAGGAAGTATATTCCGCTTTGTTTTGGTGGAGAGATTCCGTCGACCACGGACCCTGGTTTTCTTTAGCGAGCTCTTTGGTGTCACTTTGTCGCATTTGCTGGACTCCTCTGGGCTCAGATTACCATTGCTTAAAGTTGAGTCGGTGGAAGGTGAAGTTTGTACCGCGACTGATACTTTTTCGTCACTGCATGAACGATTCCCGTCGTAAGCCTCTCTGGCGTGGCTGAATATGTCCTGGATCTTCTTGATCACGGCATCGAAACCTTTGACAGAACTAGTAGGGTTCACAACAGATTTCCTAGGTGGTTGGGGAACCACGAATGCCCCGTCGCTAGTTCGGTTGCTAGAACTCGAGGTGGAGCTGACTGTTGACGCGAAAGATGTCCTGTTAGGGAGATTGATCATGCCTGTACTGGTGACACTGGAAGGAGATGTACTAACAGACACGTCTCCCAAATACGGATCTATCGTGAACCGCTTTGAAAATCTTTGGTATTCCCTGCACATGTCTAAGCCAAGGTCGTTATCAGTTTTAACCACGTATAGCGATAAGAATTCGCCATCTTCGTTGTAGTTCACTAGGACGTCGAAGACCGGTTGCGGTTGTGTTTCTGATAAGGTGTGTCCGTTTTGGAATGGTGAAATAGTTGATGGTGTTGTGGTGTTACTGGCTCTAAAGGATTCATTTTTCCCGCGTTTGACCAAGTTGTTACTCAATTTCAGCATATCAGGTGTATTGTCGCTATCGTCTGTTCTTTTGCCTGACAGCAGCTCAGTGGGAGTAGACGAAGTACCATTGGATAACTTGGAAACCATCTTAGAAGCAACAGACGGCATTTGATCAGGGGATGGCAGCGATTCTACGCTGTCAGTGCTTTCCTGGTCAGTGGTCTTTCCTTTGTCTAATTTGATAACTTTCTGTGAGTAGTTGCTTTGGTCGGAATAGCTGTAACCTTCACTGTGAATTTTAGTGATTTTCCCTGGACTTATAGTTTCCTCCCTATCCTTAACAACAACAGGATCACTGTTGTAGTTATTAGATACAGGTTTAACTTCCTCATCAGTGGTAGGTGATAAGGCTAGATGGAAATTCTGTGAATCATTCAGCTCAGAGTTGCTTTCTTCTGCAATTGTTTCTGGTATTTTCCTAGGTGGAATTTCTTGGACGAATTCCACGCTTGGACGCGAACTTCTTGTAACATCTTCAGGTTTTTCGTTGATTTGTAGTTTTCTTGGTGTTTTTCTTTCTTTTGTAATGTCTACGCTGGCCGGGCGCGACTTGGGAGTCCTAGGTGTTCTAGGCTTGGTTATGTCGGCACTGTTGCTACGCTTTACGGTTCTAGGGCTAGATCGAACAGGTGTACGAACTCTAGTTGGTATAATATCCTCTATTTTATTTTTAGCTGCACTGATGATCTCTGAGACTTCCTCATCTAGATTTTGGGTACTGATAGTAATTGGGGTATTGTCAGTTTCAAGTTTTTGAATCTTAGCACTGCTGTCTACTGCTTCATCAGACAGTTTCCTCTTAGGCGGTGGGGTTGGATGGTCAGCTGTAACAATAAATAAAATAAGGCATGTGGCAACCTTTAGGGCCTTATTAATTTGTAGATTTATTGTTCTTAAACCTTGACACATTTAGTAAATTGTCACATGAATTTTAACTTTAATTTATGCAGTAGTAACCACACAGCAAATTATGCTATAATATAAAAGATTTTTAAATAACACTTTAGTTTACTCTGCCCTACCTTTTGCTTCAGGTATTATTTCTTCTTTACTCTCATCAATAACACTGGAGGATATCTGAAAAATATAAGAATATCACCTTAAAATTTGAGCTAATTAAAATTATGAGTTTGTTATTCATTATAAGCTGCCACAATAAGAGTATAAACGAAAAGAGGGCGCCACTTTCTACGCAAGTGCATTTTGACCTAATCTGACTGAATATGGCAACAATTTTGTATTGAAATGTTGTTTGTTTTTTACCCATTTTGTATGCTTCGTTGTGGGATCCAAGTTATTCTCCACTCATAATGCACTTATACAAAAAAACTGTTGAAGTATGAAACAATTCTAAATTAGTCCCACTTCAACAACTGGAGTTCTCTTAAAGGAAG
This sequence comes from Pandemis corylana, assembly GCA_949127965.1. Lineage (NCBI taxonomy): Eukaryota > Metazoa > Arthropoda > Insecta > Lepidoptera > Tortricidae > Pandemis > Pandemis corylana. The sequence goes on along the minus strand of OX421866.1, from coordinate 3,657,146 downwards.
GGTTGCCATAACAAACCTCATCCTTTTCCGTGATGTCAACCACATCTTCCTCAGGCTCGTAGATGGGGCTGTCCGGGAACAATGGCTGGGAAGTATTGCCATTTGCCACAGTGTCACCGGATGCAAGGATTGGAGGAGTTTGTTCTGAAATTTTAAAAAAATTGCAATTTTTTAATGAATGTTGTAATGTGATGTGTTAGTTGAGGTTGCTATTTTTAGGGTTCCTTACCCAAAGGGTAAAACGGGACCCTATTACTATGACTTCACTGTCTGTCCATCTGTCCATAACCAGGCTGTATCTCAGGAACCGTGATAGCTAGACAGTTAAAACTTTTAGACAATGCGTTTTTGTTAGTGCTATAACAACAAATACTAAAAATCATTTTTTTATATGTGTCTAAGTAACCAAAATAAAATGACCTCCCACTGCCTACATTATGCTTAGGAGCTGGGTTCTCCTAACACTGGGTTCTATTTACTTGCCCAAATTGTATGGAACCCTTTTTTTTTTTGGTGGGAACCCTGGGTATGCATTGCATGAATGAAATTAAATGGTGTGGAATCCATATTTTAAAAGGACAACAACATTTTGGAGAAGGTTCAGCAAAGGGCAACAAAGCTGGTTGGTTGTTTGAAAGATAAGTCCTACGAAGAATGTCTTTCAGAGTTGAATCTACCAACATTGGTGGAGCGTAGAAAGGGAGGTGATCTTAGCGAGACATATAAGATTTTACATGACCACTACAATGTTCCTGACATATGAAACATGTTCTAAATTAGTAAAAAATACATGTTTGAGAGGGCATAGATGATTGCACATAATCAAGACAAATCAACCATCATTTATTAGCTCATTAGTGTACAGTATGTCTAAAATAATCAAAAGTGGAATGTGAAACAAGAGTAACATGGAACGAGTTATGAATTAATTATGTTTAAATTGAACACAAACTAGTTTTAAACTGTATCAAAAGCCAGGCAAAAGACGTTATTTTCAAGGATTTTGAAACAAAAAACAGTAAACTTGTGCCAACTTGTTACTTGGGGCCACACTTTTAGGTTATTTCTAGAGCCTGTATACAGATTTACAAGGCAAAAGAAGTTGAGATAAAAAGTCTGTTTACTGTGTGCTTGCAGATAAATGCATTAAAAACTATTAGTATGTTCATTATAAAGATTTATTCTTACATAGTTTTCATAAACAATAATGATAAGATATGGATGCACTTGTTAGCTAACAATATTGATGTTTGGATTATAAGCCAGCCATTTTAAATAGACAGGATGACACTGAAAAATCACGTGATAGTTCTCATTTAGCTAAGTAAGCTACCGCCAATTTAACAATTACAAGTATAACACAGACTTAAACACGTAATTACACTAAGAACTGTTAATTAAAACAAAAGAAACGACAGAAAAGAACGTTAGAGTTCATGCCATGTCACATAAATGGACGAAGCGATTCAGAATTTGGTCGGGTAATATGGTGGGACGTCAATTCCAATCAGATCTACAAAACACATTTGCAATGAAAATATAGCACTCACCTTTCTCCTGAGGGTCAGATTCCATGGCTAATGGTTGTATACGTGTACAAGCAATTTCAAATTGAGACAAATAGATGTTTTCGAGTCAGAAACAGCGCGTTTTCACACTCAAAACATCTGTCAATTTAACTCGATGGTAGCACTAGGCATTTTAGAGAGTTATGTAGAGAAAGTACGCACGAGTTAGATACAGTTTTGAATGGTAACTAGCGATAAACCGCAAAGAACACTAGAAACGGAAACAGTCAACAAATTTCCGAAAGGCAAAAATACCGCCGAAAGTAAGTCAAACAGGCGGCTGCCCGCTACGCAGCCCCGACTGCTAACTTTTTTTTTCGTGTCGGCTATTTTTTTCTTGGCTTAGCCGGACCGCAAAAAGTAAAGGAAAGCATCCCATACAGCTAAAATTTTTATAGTAATGTTTATTTTTGTATGATGACTTAAAATACTGATGAATTAGGTACGATATATTATATTTTAGTCTGATTATAGTCAAGGTCTTGTTGTGGTATTTATTTTGCACCAATTATTCGCAAGTATTAGCCTACCCCATGTTTTCCTAAGCTTATCATGAAGTAAAGTTATTAAGTAAGTTGAAGTTAGTTAAAAGTTTATGGATTATGTAGTATATTTTATTTGTGTATCGTTTCGTGAGCCATAGACGGCTCTGGCTGAAAATCACTCCTGCAGGTGTCTAAGACCTCAGCGTAATGCTGAGCCCGCGACCGTTTCACTTTTGCGAAGACAGACAACGCTGATGATCTATTTTTCATGTCTGTGTTTTTTTTTCCTTGTCTATTTTCTATAATATTGTGTGTATTTTTTTATATTTGTGTCTTGCAAAAAGTAATAAATGTCTTCTTTCTTTCTTTCTTTACAAGCATGTTATGGCGATTTGTATAATTATATTTTGTCTGAGGCAGTCGATAAAAAATGCAGAAATGCACTAAGATAGCCATTAACTTTTTTTGGGCGTCGGTAACCTTAACTTTTTATGAACTAGATTCCATGGGTTTAGTTCCCTTTACCTTTCTTATACGGCAACATCAAAAAAAAGTGAACTACCCACATTAAAATTCTTTGAATAATTTTGTCTGTTTTTCAAAAAGTCATGTATACAGACAGTATATTTGTTTTCGGATCAACATTGTTTTTAGAAAGCAAGCAGGATGCGATTACTTCCTTGCCGATTGAGATGGCTTGGAAAATATTTTCGTAAGTTGTTATTTTAAATCATCTGTAACTAATATTATACAATTATTGTAGATTGTATGTACAAAATTATGACCATGGTAAGAAGTACCTATTTAATAAGTAGGTAGTAGTGATCAACTTTAATATTATTATTTATAACACACTCGAGCTACCTACCTACTTAAAATAACTGCCCTGTAATCTGTAAAAAAAACTCGCAAGACCAAGCAAATCAAATGGCGTAACTATAATTAAAATTGGTCTTCGTGTTTGGTTTCAAAAGTGGCACAAAGGAACAAATATCTAAGCATACACTCGTATAGTCGTATAAGAGACTTACTTTAGGTAATAGGCTCCTAAACGCATTGCCCTCCTTTGCGTCGCGCAATCGGATAAAATCATACTGGCACTCTAAAGTAGGAAAGTATCTAATCAAAAACTGCAGAATTAGAAATATTCCTACGTAGAGTACTACAAATTTACAGCTGTGTGTAATTGATTAAGTTAGCTAAAATTAAAAATGTACTTCCTTTAAGTCGCACCTTCAAAAATACACAATTTTTTATCACTTTCCTAGATACAGTACCTACCTACTTTCGAATGATTTGCTTTCAAAAATCGGGACGTTGGTTCATCATCATCATCATCATCATAAATCAGCCATAGGACGTCCACTGTGGGACATAGGCCTCCATTTGCCTCGGTTGGAAACGGCTTGCATCCACCATGAACCCGCGACTTTAACCAGGGGCCTTACCATGAAGTCTTAATGCGATTCAATTCCGACTCAGTTCAGGTTTGAGCAGTCATTTTTTAATATGGATCTGACCGCGAGCGAACCTAATCTGAATCGCATTAAGACGCCATGGTAAGGTCCCAGGTCTTCCGTCCACATCGTTAACTATAATGTATTATTTACTTTTTTTTATAGCAATATGCCATAATAAGGAGTGTCATTAAAAAAAAAACGATTGCACAGATCGATGCGCTTGTATGTGCAATCATTCATAACTTGATCCGTTCTCTCGTAGATTTTACATAGAGTCACGAGTCTGGTCAACTGGTCGATGCACGACCAATAACACAAGACTCCTGACTCCGTATAATGCCAGCCAAAGAACGGATCAAATTATGATTGCCTTTCGATTGCAGCGATTATTTTGCGTATACCAATGATTTCAGTTTCTTAGACGACGCGTCACTCAGATTTGCGGCCAAGGCTGTAAAAACGTGGAAGCGAATCATCACAGCCAATACTAAATTGAGAAAACGCCTCAGCATCTTTGAGTTAGGTCTCAAACTAGGCTCTCACCATTTAGCCAGGTTTCACAAAGATAATAGGAAAAGAATGAAAGCGTTGAAGGCGAAAAAATATTTGCCAGTCTACGAGAGCAAAGGTGAGTTCTAAAAATCTTATAATTGGACGTAAAGCTAGAATGTGGCAACAATTTTGAAGATGAACATCTCTACTCTCTGTAACGCATTTGCGTAAAAATGTCAAATTCTATGAGAATTGTTTGTTGCCGTTTCTTTCCGCTAGTGGCGCTGCTAATTTTTTTGTAGCAATAAATAACTGAGAATCGTGAACGCTAAAGGCTGTAATGTAGTAGTTACTTGTTATGATGCTGACCTAAAACCTAATAACTATGTTTTTTTTTTCAGTGTGCCCAGTAGAAATAAAACAACACAGATCAAAGAGAAGCGGGGACGACCTCGTCATTTGTGCCAAAAGATACAAGTTATATTGATGAAAAAGATTTTGCTAAAGCCGAGTTCACACAATATTGTAAGTAATGTCTTAGCATCACAATAGTGCAATGACAGCAGTACTTAGATCGAAAGTCCGTTTTATTCACTTTCCATTCCAATTTGTGAATAATTTTGTCGCTAGAACTTTTTTTTTGGTAACTGGCAACATTGAATCAGACGAAACTATGACTTTTTTAGGGTTGCACCATGTGTCATGTTCATTGTGTCAAAAGGCTTCAGCCTTACACTCATAAATTCGTTTTTCGAAGCTCGTTTCATGCTGTTCCGCTCACACCAATAGTCATTAATTTGAGAGTGAGAGAGATGGTGTGAAACGAATTTCGGAGCAGACTTCCCGGATGTATCTATACTTAAGCTGTTGTGTATAGTAAACTAATGTACCTAAACGTTGTTAATATAGTGCAGTGTTTGTCGTTACTAAATGAAGTGGGTACTGACGAGGGTTGGATGGCTAATAAATTGCTTTTGTGCTAACTCCGAATTAATGGTCCGTCAAGTCTTGATATCTATTACACTATGGATGTTCTGTTAATTAAAATTTCGGATAGCAACACGGAGATAACCATAATATAGGTAACTAGCAGTTGCCCGCAACTTCGTCTGCGTAGAATTCGTTTATCGCTATCCCGCGGGAATCACGCAATTTTCCGGGATAAAAAGTAGCCTATGTGTTATTCCAGACTATAATCTATCTATGTTCCAAATTTCATCCAGATCGGCCCACTACTTTTTGAGCCTATTCATTACAAACATACAAAAATAGGTACAAATCTTTCCTCTTTATAATATTAGTATAGATATAGAAATAAATAGGCTGGCTATGCAAGAGTAAGTGCGATGCTACTATCAGGACGAGATAGAGAGAAGAGATAATTTTTCTTACACGCTATGAGCCCGAGAAAATCCAGTGAATGAAGAAAATAAATACATATTATACACAAATCACGTCTTTATCCCTTACGGGGTAGACAGAGCCTAAGGAAATCATTATCCTTTTTTATATTTTATACGCGCCGACAGTGTCTCTAAAGGAAACAAACGGAACGCTTCAGTGCCGGATTAGCCACGTAGCAAGAGTAGCAAATGCTACGGGCCCCGCGAATTTAGGGGCCCCGCGCTCCAACGCCTGTCTGACCGTAATAAAAAAATATTAATTTAGATAGGAGCGTAAAATATCTTTGTACCTAACAGTTTTGCTTTATTTAATACCCTAAACTTCAGAATCTAAAGCAAACCAAGGGCCCCTTGACAGAATTTGCTACAGGCCCCGCGCTGGCTTAATCCGGCACTGGAACGCTTCTGGGATCACTTTGTTGTCCATTCATCCGTCTGTCAAGGCCCCTTTTTCAGGAACGCGAAGATGTATAAAATTTGAAACTTTCTAAGTCAACTCAATCAAAAGACACAGTACCTATATTAAATACTACAATACAACCAACCAACACGTTCAAATGGTGATTTTAAATATTTTATTGAATCAGGCGTTAATTTGCGGAGGTCCATTTTTGAAGGTAGTTTTTAGTGTATAATAAAAATCATAAATAATAGGGTAGTTTGGGAAAAAATATGAATGAAGGTGCATTACGCTTATATATACGGTTTCGGATCAGTAAGACGTTGGTTTGCATGTGTAACAGTTGTATTCATTAAACTTTGATAATGATCCCGTAGAGGGATCGAAACGCGTCAGTGCTTGTGTGGTGTAAGGGATAATTAAGTTTGTGGGATTTATATGTGTTTTATTGGCAGCAGTGGAGGGAGGGTTTGCATGAAAAACATATATATTTCACACAGGCTTGGTTATCTTGCACGTGGGTAGCGGAGTAGCAAGGTAAATTTTTTGTTCATTGGTGATTTTATACAAATTGTCGTGCTCCCAAAAAATAAGGAGTACTTCCAGTTCTATTACCTATACAAAGAAATTTGGTGTGAAGGTTGTGCTATAAGAGCTACTTTTCTTCTCCCGCGCGGTGCAGAGGCGCGGGGTGGGATGACCGCGGGGGCCGAGAGAGGTGCGGGCGGCAGCGGGGCAGGACGACAAAGGGGACCAAGAGAGGTGCGTGCGGGTAGGGCGCCTGGCGCCCGCACCTCTTTCGGCCCCCGCGGTCGTCATACCCCGCGCCCCTGTGCCGCGAGGGCGAGGACTCATTTTAGCGGGCGGTTATATTTATTTTTTGTCTGTTTGTTCCGACTAATTTCTGAAACGGATGGACCGATTCAGACGGGACTTCACTGGCAGATAGCTGATGTTATAGGAGTAACTTGGGCTACTTTAGATGAAAAAAGGTTTCCGTGAAAACAAAATTAAAACCAGCATTAGCTAAGGTGAAAATGCCACCTACTTGAAAGTCGCGAAAAGTTGAGTTGAGTTAAAATACTCAAAGTACAGTCAAGGTTATCTAGACGTCAAAAATATCTATACACCTTTATGTCACAATATGGTATAGTTATGTATTGTGGCTCTCAGTGTTTGCAATTTTTAAACTCACTCGTCCATCCCTAATATAATACTCCTTTCATCCACTCAAAGGTTGACTGGATGAGATCACTTAAAGGGATAAGTCCGCCTTTGTGCATGTATCTCAGTGTTCGTCAATTGTATTTGTCTTGTTTATTTTGCACAATAAAGAGTTTACATACATACATACAATCAAAAAGGTCGGTGACACATGTATTTGATAATATGAAGGCTGTGTCTGTGTCGATATTTATTCCCTCGACTGTTTTGTCAACTAGTCTTAAGTTTAATTGGAACTAGATATATTTTTGTAGCAGTAGACCAGATTTGACCGTTTTCAAATGGTACTTTCGAGCGATGTATCTTCAAAATCGGGCCCCAGGCTCGCACAGATTAGAAATTGATGTGCGAAATACCATTTGAAATCTACCCCGAGCTTAACGGATAGAAACGCAATCACGTCTCGTCTTCATTAATTCTTGAAACATCCTCTGCCATCCCCTTGATGTGGGATGAAACGTTTGATTTCTTGGTAAGACGGATAGTATCCAACGTAGGTATACTATAATATGTACCTTTTATCTTCATCATTAGCTAAATGGCTTGGAATACGTCCACCATTGAACAAAGGCCTTTAACCTTTTCGCCACTGTGAACAACTTACCACCTGCAACTAGATCGCCGGTGAGAGATCGAAAATTTTGACACTGTCGGGGCGCGTAAAGCGATAAAACCCGGCCAAGTGCAAATACCTTTTCGCCATCACATCCAATACCAGTAGTTATGTCCCTAGATTTTTTTTTTAACCTTTGTCCAATGGGCGTTAGGTTCAACTTAAGGCATTATTGCGATGCCTTAAGTTGAACCTAAAGCCCATTGGACAAAGGTTACTTTTACTTTTGCATTGATGTAAATGGACATAGGTACATTAGGTATAACTACAGGGTGTCAAAATACCCTTTAATTTCTTTTCACAGACTTGTCAGATGTGAACGCCCTTACAAAGTTTGACGCTCGTGGTTAATTAATTGACCCTTTAATTAACGAATCTTAAGATGCATTTCAGTACTATGCTCTCAGTGTACCTTTTCATTCATAAGTTTACGTGAGTAGCGCTACTCGAAACGTTAGTTTGTAACTAAAACTATACCTGGGTCGCTGGCGTGTAAAACGTTAATATAAAATCTAGTGTTGCCAGAGCCCTGCCTCCCAAGCTAAATGTAGGCCGTGTGAAGTCATTTTATATTGGTTACTTGCACAGACAGGCATAAAAATACTCTCCTTTTAGTATTTGTTGTTGTAGCGGCAATTGAAATACATCATCTGTGAAAATTTCAACTGTCTAGCTGACACGGTTCATGAGAAACAGCCTGGTTATAGACAGAGACGGACAGTGGAGTGTTAGTTATAGGGCCCCGTTTTTACCCTTTACGGAATCCAAAAACGCAAACTATAATAATGAAAACAACAGTTGGGAATTAGTAGGCTTATTATCTAACTCGCTCGCAATCGCCATCGTGTTCACTTTGACAGTTCATGGGCTGACAATTGGCATTGTTCATTTTTATTAAGCTGCCCAAGTAGCAATGGCTTCTCTAAATTTTGAATCGTAGATATCTTGGAGTCAAACCGCGATTTTTCACCATTGTCTTGGCTAAGTAAATTTTTTTCTTAAAGAAATCTAATGGAAAGCTAGTGGACAGAGTTTAGTAAAAGTGGGCACAAGTTTTCAGTGTAAGTTAAGGTCGACTTCAATACTTCTTTAAATTTACACTTAAACCCTATTTAAGACAAGGTATTATGAAAGGCCATAACATTATCTTCAAGACATCCTATAGATTTACTTAAGGCAAAGGTTTTGGTGTACAAGATTACTAGAATACCGAGTTAAGAATTTTACAATAAGAAAGATTGGAATTTTTATAGACAAAAAAAATCAGATTTTAGTAATCACGTACTCCACGTAGTTATTAAACAGAAAAATAATGGCTGAATAATATTAACAAACCTGTAACTGTCATAAAATGGCGTAGCTCATTTATTTGTTACAAATTACGAGGAATGGATGTCACCTTCCTTGTAGAAATAATACCGCCGAAATTTCAACGCAGATTCGTTCATCGAGTAAAATTTATGGATCTAACTATGAAATACACGGGCTTTAATAATAACATAGAAATGACATGAAAAATTACGAATTATATTCACATCGCCATACATGCACGTCACTTTTTGCACATTTTCTATTAAAAAGAGATAATTTCCCTAGCCATACGAATATTTGTTAATTTTAAATCATTTTAAAGAATAAATTACGCTGACCTAAGCAGAAAAAATAAGGATTTCAAATCTGTTTACGAATATTTAGTTTTCACATGCAATTTAATATGGCGCTAATTCAAATTACAATAAAACAAATCAAACTTAGGACAATGTTGACTTAGTAAGACAACGTTAAGAATAAGTTAATACTGTTAATACTTAACTGGTTCCTTTGAGCCCTTTTTATTCAACATTGCATTAAGTTCGTCTTGGTTAATTCAACCAAATTCAAGTTAATCTTAAGTTAATCTTCGACAAATATGAGATAAGGATAACTATCCTTAAGTTGGTTTTTGATTAGACATATTTAAGACTGTATTAAATCGGATTCGTTTTGATGAAGAGAAAATAATCTTAAGTCGTCTTATTTAAAGTCAATTTCGAATTAAATACTAACAAGATTTATTCAAAGAAAACTTTGAGCCCTATTTATTCAACATTGCATTAAGTTCGTCTTGGTTAATTCAACTAAATTCAAGTTAATCTTAAGTTAATCTTCGATAAATATGAGATAAGAATAACTATCCTTAAGTTGGTTTTTGACTAGACATATTTAAGACAGTTTTAAATCTGATTGGTTTTGATGAAGAGAAAATAATCTTAAGTCGTCTTATTTAAAGTCAATTTCGAATTACATACTAACAAGATTTATTCAAAGAAAACTTTGAGCCCGTTTTATTCAACATTGCATTAAGTTCGTCTTGGTTAATTCAACTAAATTCAAGTTAATCTTAAGTTAATCTTCGATAAATATGAGATAAGAATAACTATCCTTTAGTTGGTTTTTGACTAGACATATTTAAGTCTGTATTAAATCGGATCGGTTTTGATGAAGAGAAAATAATCTTAAGTCGTCTTATTTAAAGTCAATTTCGAATTAAATACTAACAAGATTTATTCAAAGAAAACTTTGAACCCTATTTATTCAACATTGCATTAAGTTCGTCTTGGTTAATTCAACTAAATTCAAGTTAATCTTAAGTTAATCTTCGATAAATATGAGATAAGAATAACTATCCTTAAGTTGGTTTTTGACTAGATACATTTAAGACAGTTTTAAATCTGATTGGTTTTGATGAAGAGAAAATAATCTTAAGTCGTCTTATTTAAAGTAAGTTTTGAATTAAATACTAACAAGATTTAATGAATACAGACTTAAATATAAGATGCCTTAGTGAAAACCGACTTTAGATATTTTTAAGGCATATAAGAATTAGCCCGGTTTTGGATTGTTACTTGGGTGTGCTTTTAACACCTTTATTTGATAAAATGGACTATTTCAAGCAACTAATTTGAATATTATGCTTTTACGTAGCTTTGTTAATTAATAATAAATATTTTTTCGCTGTTTGATAATTCGTGAATTTAGACAGAATCCCAATCGCCTTCGTTCGGCTGGCTATAAAAAAAAACGGCTTTGTCTATGGTTTTGTAGATTTGACAGTGACACGTGACAGTTGCCGTAGCCAAACTTTTTTTTTCATTTTGTGGCAAACATTCGATGCTGGATTCTGTCTAAAAACCCGGTCGTTCGGTCAAACAAAGGTTCAAAGTACTTTTACAAAAATATCTGCAATCATTAAGTATTTTTGAAATCGGACAAGATAAATCGGATAATTTTGATGGTTTTCCTCGAAATGGTTTTCGAATTGGAGCATACTAAAAAAAATGAACAATGCCAATTGGGATCGGAATCAGCTAGCTGTCACATTCATACAAGAACTGTCAAAACGAACACAATGGCGATTGCGAGCGAGTTACACGATAAGCCTACAGATCTCAGTAAGCCTAAGCAATATCCACTGGGTATTCCATCTTATAACAATTTCACGTGCGGCTCGTATTTCCAAATCGTCTCTCAGTTTAAGCTAATACAAATTCTTACGAATTCACAATGTGCTATGTGCGGCCATAATTCATGAAGTTGGAAATATGCCGTGTATGTGCTGTGAAATTATTGGGAAATGTTCGCTACCTACAGTGGCGTAACATACATATAAAGAGAGAGAGAGAGGGGGGGGGGGAGAGAGAGAGAGAGAGAGAGAGAGAGAGAGAGAGAGAGAGAGAGAGAGAGAGATAGATAGAGAGAGAGAGAGAGAGGAGAGAGAGAGAGAGAGAGAGAGAGAGAGAGAGAGAGAGAGAGAGAGAGAGAGAGAGAGAGAGAGACATTTATAGTGTTATAATGTGTTATAGGCGATGCAGCTAGCAACCCGTCATTATTTCAATTTCTCATTCCACCTATACGCCCTTAATCATGAAAAACGTGGCATTAAGGTTTTGTTTTGTGGCGGGCATGTCAGCCGAATGCATCCGGAAAGATGGGCACACTCAGCCACATGGTGGGTACCATCCAACGGCTACCGGCGACAAGGCAGGCCAAGGCGGAGATGGCGAGATGAATTGGACGTGGAACTGACCGAGTGGCCGGAAATAGCTCTGGATAAGGAAATGTGGAGGTCGAGAGGGGAGGCCTTTGCCAAGCAGGCTAATATAATAAAAAAAGTAAAATATATTCAAAAACGTAATACAATACCGGATATAATTCAATTCTTCCATGCTGGTCTGGGAGTAAAGAAAAAACATTGAATTTACCAGTTGCTTCACTTCCCGCGCAGATGGTAAAAGCCCATCGAGGGAATGGGCGAAAGTCTTAGGAATCATGTTATAGGCGATGCGGCTAGCAACCTATCATTATTTTGATTTCCCTTTCCACCTATACGCCCTTAATAATGCAAAACGTGGCCTTAAGGTTTTGTTACCGTGCTCTGTCTACCACGTAAGGGATAAAGACGTGATATATATATCAGTAACTTTACAGTGAGTGGTGAAAGGTCGTATCTTGTTTAACAGTATGGCAATCTTCTCTCCTGCTCTTTCCTCTCAACCGACTAATTCATCTTCATAAAATCACACGATAAAGTCATACAGGAAGCCAACACTTCGTGTAAGGTGTCACAAGGCGAAGAGCCCTCCAAAGGGTCGCATCAAAGAATACCGGATGCGTCAATTTGCCGCCATCTTGAAATCAGATCTTGTTCCGTTATTGTGCGTCTTGACCTATAAAGGGCCGCCAAAAAGTTCGGGAGTTGAGTGCACTTGTAGCTTGTTTTAATCTATCTGTAGTGGATGTTTGTAGACGTGTCTAAACGGGGACGGTTTAAGAAAGCAATTTATTTATAAAGTACTAGCTTTTCCCCGCGACTTCGTCCGCGCACATAACGTCAGAGTGACGACACACCCCATACATCCACTCATGTCTCCAAGTATAAGGTTTTTATTGCCTATCCCGTGGGAAAATCGGAAAATCCCTTCTTAGAGCACCTACAGATCCTCTAGAAATATTATCTACTAATTATAGTCTTAATTACTTACCTTGTGTTTTTATCCCGTGGGAAATTTGAAAAATTCCTTTGTAAGTGCATCTTTATACTAATCAAGGAATAATGTGTAGGCATGCTAAATTTAATGTCTGTAGCTTTACTAGTACAACATTTCGGAATTTTCCAATCCCGTGGGGAAAATCGGGATAAAAAGTATCCTATGTCCGTCTCCTGGTCCTAAGCTACCTCCCTACCAATTTTCAGCCAAATCGGTTCAGCCGTTCTCGAGTTATAAATAGTGTAACTAACACGACTTTCTTTTATATATAGATGAAGGTCTGACTAACCTAAGTACATAAATTCCTGTTAGAATAGAAGGTCGGAAGATTATGTCGCGTTCTCCCCAACCCAAGGCAAATGTAAATACTTAGCCGCTTATTCATAAACGCTCTATAGGCTTCTGCTAACTTAGCGATCGTTTGTCTTTCTTCTTCTTTTTTTAATATGGCCCCATCGATCGATGCGATGATTTCACCAATGTCAAAGTAATAATTACAGTATTCAAAAATCTTGTAACAAAAAAGTCGGTAACGGTAGAACACGGTCAAAAGACCCCTCCCCCCCTGTCGGCTCTTAGCCAACGGATAATGATATCCCTCAGAATCTGCCAGGAAATTATTAACCGATGTCCAGGGTGCTCCGGACCAAGCACTGCTCTTCCCTCGTACGGATCCAAAAACGAACCGCTCTTGGCCACACGCAGAGGAAACCCGACTTGCACCCCTGTCCTTATCTGTGAAAGGTAAATATCAAAGTGACAGATAAAGACAAACGATGGCTAAGTTAGCAGAAGCCTACAGAGCGTTTATGAAAGGGGGTTAATGTAGACGATTTAGGGGTGCGAGTCGGGTTACCTCCACGTGTGATTAAGAGCTGCGGTTCGTTTTTGGATCCGTCCGGGGGGAAGAGCAGTGCTTGGTCCGGTGCGCCCTGGGCAACGGCTAATGATTTCCTGGCAGTATCTGAGGGATACTGAGGGAGTTGGCTAAGAGCCCGACAGGGGGGAGGGGGGTCTTTGACCATTACCGTACAACGTTGCCGACATTTTGTCACAAGATTTTTTAATAAAAATTTTTACATTGACATTGGTGAAGTTGTCGTCACTATAACGACTTGATACGCCACAAATAAAAAAGAAGAAGAAGTAGACGATTACGCGACCGCATTCGGACGTTTTGCCGAGTCTTAATACGAGATCGCTTCGAATTGTTCTGGAATATTATAGCAGATGGTTGGGTTAGTTCAACTACCCTACAAAGATTTTTCTTAACCTTTTCGCCTCCACGTCAACTACAAGAGACGTCACCCACACGCCAGACTTTTTTTTTTTTTTATATGATTAGGAAGGCAAACGAGCAAGTGGGTCACCTGATGGTAAGTGATCACCACTGCCCATAGACACCCGCAACCCCGGAGGGATTGCAAATGCGTTGCCAACCTAGAGGACTAAGATGAAATGCCTCTTGTGCCCGTAATTTCCCCGGCTGTCTTACTCTCCACACCGGAACACAGCAGTGCAAGCACTGCTACTTAGCGGCAGGATTAGCGAGTAAGATGGTGGTGGATGCTTCTTTATTGCGATGCCTTAAGTTGAACCTATACCCAATTAAACGTTGCTTTTGCATTGAAGTAAAGGACGTATATATAGGTCGTTGGCCTTGAACCTGCGGTGCTGATGGTATGTGTCGTATGGCGTTGAAAAGGTTAAATTTTTGATTCAAATTTAACCTTGACGCTGTTCGCTTTGAACGTCGATCAATGTATGGAAACATTTACGTTGTCAAAATTTTGAAAATTTACAGGGCAATTTAGTCAAAATAATTAACCCAACCAGCATTATGTCTAATTAGAGTAAGGTTTTCTGCAAAATATTACTTACGCGCGCCTAAATATTTTCATTAGCAAGAGCAGCAGTCGTCAACATTTTTACAATATAACTTCAGTAAGTATGTATGCAACTTCTATTCACCATTCCAGTCCATAACAGGGCATTTGTAAACAAACTAATTTCACCTAAATTCCCACATACACGCAATCAGCATCACATCCACAAGAATGTAGGGTCATCGTACTTGATAGGTATGTAGGTACAGGACGACATCATTTTTATAACAATTATACTATCACAGTTCCAATTATACCTACCTATATACATAACATATTCTGATTATTTCATTAAAATTTTATATTAACTCGGGGGACTCTTTGATTTACAAAAGCATAAAAATTTCTTCCATGCTGGTCTGGGAGCAAAGAAAAAACATAGAACCACCAGTTGCTTCTCTTCCTGCGCAATTTGGTCGAAAATCTTAGGAATCATGTTATATAGGCGATGTGGCTAGCAACCCATCACTGTTTTGATGCCCCTTTCTATCTATACGCTCACAATCATGCTAAACGTGGTCTTTAGGTGTCACCTTAGGCTCTGTCTACCCCATAAGGGATAAAGACGTGATTTATGTATTACTACTATACTATTATACTATTTTGTTTATCTTAATAGTTTTGTTTTTACAATAGTTAACAATGTAGGTACAGTAAATAGCTAAAAATATACGTGTTTTTAGAACATTGTGGTCTTGCAGCTAATTAACAATTCCATTTTTAACAAATGCTTTAAGAAGTACCTAATAAAAAAAAATATACTTACCTCTACCTACATACATTCAAATTCCCATTACATTGCATTACATTTTTCCCGTTTTTATTTTTTTTGTAAATTGTATCTTTATATTTGTACAATAAAGCATTTACTTACTTACTTACTTACTTACATTGACTTGGCATTGGTAATTATCTAACTACAGATGTCGTGCGAAATCCTTTTCCATCATGAATACACAATTACTTCCGAATTATGCCACCGTGTCTATGAGTCTGATCGAAGCGGCATGCCAAATACCATACAAATATCTACTTATTTTAGGTACATAATTTACGTATACCTGCATTCAGTTAAGTACTGTTACTTCACCTTATCGCTCAAAATTTCGCAGCACCGAAAATAAATGTGGAAACAAGTACACATCCATATCATTAGCCCATATAAAGTCCACGTGATTCCACAGCTCAGGTTCTAACATATAGTAATTAGCCACATTAGGCAGCATATTCCTTAGAACATCTATATCCTTAACTGTAGCTATTGGATCATTCTTGCCAATCACCAAAGATACATTCGCCGTAACTTTTCTCAAATCATAACTCGGTGGTACCGACCATCCATATCTCCTTAAATTTTCCAAATAACCATAGTCGTAATACGCAAATCTCTTACTTAGAGCCACTTGATCAAAATGCACTAAGGTCTTCCTGTTAGTACCTGCTGGTGTGTGTCCGGTGATCACTTTGAAGAACTCAGGTTCAACTCGTTTAGGATCGAGGCCAGATAGTGGTGAGAAAACACTTAAGTAACACAAAACATAGCCAAGAATTTCGCTACGGCATAAACTGTTTACCAACTCTGTGGTCGTAGTATGATCACGAAACAGTTCTTCCCAGCCTAGAGCTTCAAACACGGCATTTATAACAGGCCCTAATTCGACAATAGTCGAAACAGGAGGCTTTAAGTTGTTCAAAAATGCTATAGGAGCTAGTGCTATGAACACATGAATTTTCTTATTATATTCTGGCCTAGTGGACATTAAAACGAAGTGTAGTGTAGTTCCCTGTGAGTGACCAATTGTTCTTAGGCTCTTTTGTCCGGTTGCAAACAGGACAAAATCAATAATTGCCGCTAGATCATAGTAACCGGCTTCGTGAAAACTGAAGTTCCAGAAACCCGCATCTTTATCAGGATTCAAGTGTTTGTGTCTGCGTCCATATTTGTTGCCTCTTGTGTTTCCAGCCCACACGTCATATCCATCATCAGCCAATGTTACGGCAAGGGATTTCTTCCCTCGTATTATAAATGCCTCTGCCGTATTAGTTATACCATGTATAAGGAGCATTGGTCCTTTTTTCTTCCCTGGGATATGGAATAGCGTTAGGATGTATCCATCTTCGGTTACTACGTTATATTCTTCGACTGCGTGGCCATATTTATTTCCAAGGCCAGTAAAATTAAGTTTAGCATCTTCTGGTATTGATGTGAAAAGTGCTTGAGAGGCTCTTATGGTGACTATTATAATTATAGTCTTGCTAAAAATATGATTCATGCTTTTTCAAAAACACTGAATGTATTTAGCTTGAAAAATGGTACAGTAAACTTAAGAAAAAGTTCGACTGTTGTATTCATTAGGTATCTATAGTTAATTAGTATTATCGACACGTTTCCTTTACTGTATACTGCAATTGATAATGAAAATAAATTAAGTTTGTCTAATTAACTTTAAAAATAAACTTCTTCGATAAATGAAAATTTCCTTGTATATTGTTCGACTTCTCAATGTACGCTGTTTTTTTATGTTGTTAACAATTTTTTAAGGTTTAAAATTAATTTAATGGATGGGTAGAATTCAAAACTTCACATTGCGATGAACAATTATTTTATTTTGTCGTTCATTTTCACAAAAAACTTACCACAAACTTATTTATAAGTCATAGAAGAATTGGCTATTTGATTCTATTTATATTTTCATCATTTGTATTATCGGATCAATAAATTTGATACCTAATCTTAATTATTTAAAATCAAATTTAGTATTGAATGTGGAAGTCACCTGTTAAAATGAGAAAAAAACCATAATTACAGTACTGTTGATTATAATAACAGACAACAATAAATCGCAAGATATCCTAGCTATAGCTGACAGTGTAACAAATCTTTTGTTGTTTACTTCAAGTCAAATAGCTTAACCACACACTCGCCCTTGGATCTGACGATCCCGGAATAAACCAGTTAATTATACAAATTAACATCTCCGTCATTTTTATAACACAAATCTGCGACCATTGACTATCTTATTTACATCTATGGTTAAGCTTGGAGCATTATGGCAACTGGAGGCGTCATACGCACTGCTAAACAAAAATCTGTCACTCTTGTAGACTTTACTAAAGTAAGGCCAAGTATACAAGATAAAGAATGTAAAAACGCGTTCAAGCGTTCAAACTTTGACAACTGCGTTGCTTTCACGAATCACGGAATGACAGCTGTCATCGACAAACTGACTCCATTATTGCGTACGAGATTAAAGGATAGATAATAATCGCTCGCTATCGTAATTGAACTCGGTAATGGCCGATTGCTTACGTATTTTATCTTTTCTCGTTGGCCTTACTTTAACCCGTCAAACGTCCAAGCGACTACAGTAGTCCCTAACTTTTTCGGGCGGGAAATGTCCTAGGGACTGCATTATGCATTTACGCCACTGGCCAGGTCTTCCTCCCTTGGAAGAGCCAGCGGAAACTCGCTATATATGCTTCTGGCTCTCTCTTTAAGCCTCCCGCCCGAAAAAGTTAGGGACTACTGTAGTCGCTTGGACGCTTGACGGGTTAATGTATTTATCGAACACATCGCTATGCGCGCAGACGTCGCTGTCACATACTAACTTGAGCTGCACGTACAAAATTGCTTACACTTGTAACCTACGATGTAGGTATTACCACATCAGATCGCCGTCAGATCCATAATAGAAGTGTCAAAAATAGCAGCTAAATAATCGGAATTGAATCTCTCCTCTGGTCTTCTCCGGTTATTTTAATGCTATAAGTTCCTTAAGTGACCTTCCAAAATATCTGTTTCGTTCGAATTAAAAATTGAAATACTTTGAACAGTTTGTTATCTACAAATAACTACTACAAATTTGTCCATAGTAATTGAGACTAACGCGAATACGTTCGAGACGTTTTTTGCGGCATTAAAGCGAACACATTCGCTTGCACATAATAATATTATACCGGCTAGAGTTCGTTGACCTTGACATTGACCATCGTCAAGATACCTGATTCTGTATAATCTCTACGAGCGAACGGGTCAAGTTATCATAGTTTGACTCCACGGTCGGGTCTTGGAGAACCGCACTCTAGTTATCCTTGCAACCGCATCGACACGCATCGACAGCGGCTCATTGCGTCCCCTCATAATTCAAAACTCAATCCTTGTACTTCTTTAATAACTCAATTATAATAGGGAACATGTGCACATCCATGTCTACCCTCCAGATGAAGTCAACGTGGTTCCAAGATTTAGGCTTCATTATATGATAACGAACAACATTGGGCAGCAAAGATTTTAAAATTTCTGCATCCTCGACTGTTGCTATGAGGTCGTTTCTTCCGACAAGCATTGCTGTTCTGACCTTTATTTTCTGCAAATCATATTCCGGCGGCACAATACTTCCGTAACGCCTTTTGTTTCCTTTAGAACCATAATCATAATAAGCAAATTTCTTCCTCAACGCTACCTGGTTGTAATGAGTCAAGGTTTTCCTTGAAGTCGTTAGCGGGTAATGTCCAATGAGCACTTGAAAAAATTCAGGTTCTATAGTTTCAGGATCAAAGCCAATTGAATACAATAAAGTTAATGCAGCACAATGTAAAACATCTTCCGATCTGACCCCGCATTTCAAGTTATTGAAATTAGGTACTGGTAGCTTGTTACCGGGTATTTCTTCCATGCCAATTTCCCTTGCGAATCTATCAATCGCCGGTCCCAAATCCGATATGGTCGAAACTGGGGGTTTAATGTTATTAAGATAAGCAACTGGAGCCAATGCGATGAAAAGTTTGATTTTGTCATTGTATTCTGGTTTCGTTGATAGCAGCACAAAATGGGCAGTAGATCCTTGCGAATGTCCGATGCTCTGCAATTTTTTTTCGCCCGTAGCGTTTAAAACGTAGTCTATTGTTGATGCAAGGTCGTAGTAACCTGCTTCTTGGAAACTGAAGTCCCAAAACTTTTGATCTGTGTCAGCGTTCAATTTGGCATGGCGCCTAGCGTACTTGTTGCCTCGTAGGTTACCAACCCACACGTCGAAATCTGCGTCTGCGAGAGTTATTGCTAAAGATTTGTTCCCTCGTACTATGAAACTGTCGGCATGATCACCCGTGCCATGTATCATGAGCACGGGCGTCTTTCTTCCACCAGGGATTCTGAACAACGTCAAGACGTAACCATCTTCAGTGACCACATCATGTTCTAGAACAGCATGCCCGTATTTAACTCCTAGCGCAGTGAAATTCAAATAAGCGTCCTCAGATACTTCTGAACTGAATATATTCGTAGCGTTCAATAGGGCGCAGAGGTGAAATATGATAAATATTTTCAAATTCATCATTGTCCACACATTTGCACTTAATGCACTCAGTAAGTCTAAATTGTTCAAAATGATTGTTAATTTGGTTATTAAGTCCATTTTATACAAGGCACAGTTTATTTGGCCTTCATGATTTAAAACAGGTTGCTACGATATCATTATGTGTGTTGACCTACCAAAAGATGGACGGAATGGTCGCTATGAACCTAAAATTTTTTATTCAACATTTATTAGGCATCATAACAAAAAAAACTGGCTCCTGGTATTTATAAATTTAACTACTCACACTTGACTTATTTCATCGTAGCTGTGTGCAGTTGACGTGCGTACTATATTTTGGCGTTTAACTTTTAATTATTATTCGTAGACTATTAGTAAATAGGTCTTGCCACCTTTTAGGCTCTGTCTGCCCCGTAAGGGACAAAGACGTGATTTGTGTATGTATGTACATATGTATTAGTAAAATGCCTTGGCATTACCGAGTTCTTATTGTATTTCAGGAAGCTAAAATAATAAATTTAACAGTTATATCACTACTTATGTTAAGTCTGAGACGAACCGAATAGTTTCGATCATTATTCCAGCAAAGATAATTAATATTGAAGTCGTCAGAAATTTAACAAAAATGAATAGGTACTAAAAGTCACAAAAATAAAGAAATACCATTACAATAAAAATAGAAATATTGAATGTTACAAAATCAAGTTCATAAGCAAACAAGAGAATTACGCAAAAATAATAATAATAATAAGGTAGGTACTAGTTTGTTCTCCACTAGGGATCGTCAGAATTACAAACATTTTATAAATGTGTGCGTACCGTTTCAATTTTAACTATTATAAATAACTATTCAGAAAGAGTTAGATAATAATATTCGTACAGATCCCAATCATTAAAAGTCTTATTAATGCGTCTTACATATTTCCTCATTCATATTTATCTAGCAATTGAAATATATAAGGATACAAAGTCTGTGTCATATCATTGCCCCAGACGAAGTCTATGTGATTCCAAACCTCGGGCTCCATGATATGATAGTTTACCACATTTGGCAACATCGTCCTTAAAATTTCGACATCTTTTAGTCTAGACAGCGCATCGTTTCGGCCAACAAGCAACGCCACCTTGGCACTTACTTTACGCACGTTATAGTCAAGGGGAACCATATAACCGTAGCGTTTTTTATTTTCTTTTGTTCCATAGTCAAAATCACAGAATCTCTTGCTCAGCACCATTTGAGCCCAATGTAACACGGTCTTTCTTGAAGTAGCTGCAGGGTAATGTCCGATAACTATCTTAAGAAAACTGGGCTCAAAACGCATGGTGTCAAAACCTGTGATGTGAAAGCCTACACCTAAGAAACACAATTCGTAACTGAGCGAATCTTGACTACAAATCAGTCTTAGCAAAGATGTGATCGTCGATTTTTCATTAAAAACTTCTTCGATGTGCAATGTTTTGAAAACCTCACCAAAGGCTGGACCAAATTGGGCCACAGTGGATAACGGTGGAATTAAGTGACTTATAAAAACCACCGGTGCCAACGCTATCAATATTTTAATTTTCTCATTGTATTCCGGTCTTGTGGACAGAAGCACAAAGTGCATCGTTGTTCCCTGCGAATGCCCTATAGACTGCAATTTACTTTCACCAGTAGTATTTAAGATGTAGTCGATCATAGCCGGGAGATCGTAATATCCGCCTTCATTGAAGCTATAATCCCAGAATTGTAGGTCTTTATCTGGATCCAGTTTCATATGTCGCCTACTGTACTTGTTGCCTCTCATGTTGCCTGCCCACACGTCATATCCGGCTCTTGCTAAGGTCACAGCTAGCGACGTGTTCCCCCTGATGATGAAAGTATCTGCTGAATCCCCTATACCATGCTGAAGCAGCACAGGTACCTTTCTTTTCCCAGGGATTCGGAACAGCTGCAGGATATAACCATCTTCTGTTGCTACGTCATGTACTTCAACTTGGTGTCCATACTTCACAGCGAGCCCCGTGAAATTCAGTCTCGCGTCTTCTGTTACGGTTGTGGAAAATAAACAGTTTGCTGAATTAGAAACACTGAGCAAAGCGAATGTCACAAGTGCCGTCTGCATTTTAGTTCATTTTTCTTCCATCACTTCTTGAAAAACGGTTGTTTGTGACCACTGAAAACACTATTAAACCGTCTTTGTTAAGGCACTTTTGTTATAAAGGAATAAAAAACCTTGACACCACCGAACTCTCGCGATTAGCATTTTCATAAAATGCTCCTAATTTATTCCATGTTCTGGTAATGATTTAAACATAAATTGAATACCTAATGTAATTGTAGGTACACTTAATGATAATCCTAAGTTGTCTAAGATTATTTTTTTTTGTAATTAAACTGCTCGCTGGTAAGCTAACCAGGCTACATTTAATAACCTATGCCTTTGTAGAATCTTTATAACGGTAAAGACTGCCTTGGAATTATTGACCTCTAACAGACGCCTGGTTTCCCTTTAAAGTCATTTTTAATCGTTGCCCTTATTAAGGAAATTGACAATAAACACGAAGAATATCGATTTTCTCATCATATTTCACAATCAATTTATTAATGACGGTTACAATTGGTGCGAGTATAAACACAGTTTCCGCCTATAGTAATATTATGAGGTGTAAGGGGGCCCACTCACCATCTAACGGGCCTCAAGTGAACCTCACCTGCACGCGGTGCACCATGCTGAACAACTAACAAGGCAAATGACGACCCAGCAACTCGCACTGCACCAGCGCGGTGGGCTTATGGTCAATTCCTCCTCATGACATGAGCAACTCCCCGTTTATAACCTGAGTGCCCGGCGGCTCCGGGGATCCCCTCGATGGCAGTGGTCCGAGAAATTCTGGAGCCAGGGGTGCGAAGAATCCCCGGGTGGCTTGATTACCTTCCCGTCACATGACTAAGGCTCATGTAAATATGGATTCTGATATCTTAGATGTATTAACCTACAGTGTACGCACTTTGTTAAGAGATGAACGTCTCATAGAACTACAAAATTCACTTGTATTGTAATATATTTCTGGGTGACTTCAACACAAAGGTCGGTAAGAGTCAAGAGCTGGACTACGGAAATATTATGGAGCATAACGGATTCGGCGATAGAAATACCCGTGGCACTCGTTTGATACAGTTCGCTTTTGGACAAAACCTAAAGATCGCTAATAGTTTCTTCCCAAAAAAACCACAGAGATGATGGACTTTGGTCTCTCCGGCCGGAAATTTTGACTGTGTCCTGTCTTCCGATCAACATATTGTAAAAGACGTTGGTAGCAACAATAACAATGTCAATGTTTCTTCGCGGATGATGGCAAATTTTTTGGTAATCCCCTGATTTCTTCGGGCCAGCTTCAAGCCGATCTGGATAAGTTACTGGAGTGGACGTCGGATTGGATTGTGAAGATTAATGTTAAGAAGTGTAGCGTTCTTCACCTTGGTAGCAAGAACCCTGCTACTCAATACCTCATTGGAAACACTCCTATTGCCACTGTGAGCTCACAAAAGGATCTTGGTGTAACGATGACAACAAAATTAAAGTGGGGCGAACATATAAATAGTATTGTGAAGAAGGCTAATTCTTTTCTGTACGTTATTAGAAGATCTTTTCAATGTATTTCAGTCGAGGTATTTGTCAAGATATACAAAACCTATGTACGACCATTGCTAGAGTATGCTTTTCAAGTGTGGAATCCTTATTTTGTTAAGGACATTGATCTTCTTGAGAGTGTACAGAGAAGGGCTACAAAGATTCCTTATAATTTAAGACGGCTCACCTATGAAGACAGACTGATGGCGCTGAAGTTGCCGACACTTAAGGAACGAAGAGCAAGAGGAGATCTTATTGAATGTTTTAAAATACTAACATACAAGTACAACCTCCCAGACATCCACGACTTGTTTAGAAGGAACCTTGCCAGCCGTAGCGGCCGAGGTCACAGCCTCAAGATTGTACGCACCCCATCAAACTCCAACGTAGCTTACCACCTCCTAAGCAATCGCGTTGTTGGGACTTGGAACGCTCTACCCGAAAGTGTTGTTACTGCTCCGTCATTAAATACCTTCAAAAATAGGCTTGACGCTTGGCTTGTTACACAAAATCAAGGACTTTTTAATGAGTGAAGTGTTAGCGAACTTTTAGATATTTATACTGGACTGATTTAAACTTAAACTTGGACTATGAGATAGGCACATCAGCAACTCTGCTGCTCGCCTATAATTCAATAATAATAATAATAATAATAATAATAATAATAACATTAAATTTGGCTCCGACCAAAGACCAGTACAATAGTCATGCAAAAATTAAATTTAATATGAAAAATCATCGCAAAAGTTTATTCAAGTCCAGGATTAAAAATATAAAATATTCTCTTCGTCGGCTATAGAACTCAAACAAATGCTCTAAAAACTTAGCACGGCAAGCCTTCAGGTTGGATTGGTGATGAACATGTCAATGGGTCTTTGACCAATGTCACGAAACGTAGGATCCAAATAGATGGGCAAACAATACACTATGTCGACGAGTACGTATATCTGGGCCAGGTAGTCTCTTTCAGCAACAGGCTTGACAAGAAAATTAAAAAATGCCTTGATAATGCTTGGAAGAGCTACTGTACCTTGAAGGAGCACATGAAGGGTGACCTTCCTCTGACACTGAAGCGCCAATTCATCGACATGTTTATCTTGCCTGTCCTGACCAACGGTGCGCAAACAATGTCTTTGACTGAGTACCAGAAATCCAAGCTCAAGATTTGCCAATGAGCTATGGAGCGCAGTGTGCTAGGGGTTAGAAGGACCAACCAAATCCGGAACACTATATTGCGCTTCAAAACTCGAATCGCCCATGTTGGGAAAGCGACCGCCAAGCTCAAATGGAATTGGGCCGGGCATGTCTGCCGAATGCATCGAAGATGGGCACACTCAGCCACGTGGTGGGTACCATCCAACGGCTACCGGCGACAAGGCAGGCCAAAGCGGAGATGGCCAGATGGTCTGGCCGTCGAACTGACAGAGTGGCCGGAAATAGCTCTGGATAGGGAAATGTGGAGGTCGAGAGGGGAGGCCTTTGCCCAGCAGGCTAATATAATAAAAAAAGTATAATATATTCAAATACAGGATATAATTCAATTCTTCCATGCTGGCCTGGGAGTAAAAAAAAAACGTAGAATTTACCAGTTGCTTTACTCCGCGCAGATGGTAAAAGCCCATCGAGGGAATGGGCGAAAGTCTTAGGAATCATGTTATAGGCGATGCGGCTAGCAACCTATCATCATTTTGATTTCCCTTTCCACCTATACGCCCTTAATCATGCAAAACGTGGCCTTAAGGTTTTGTTACCTCAAGCTCTGTCTACCTCGTAATACATACATACACACATATATCACGTCTTTATCCCTTACTAGCTTCTGCCCGCGACTTCGTCTGCGTAGAATTATACATAAAAACCTTCCTCCTGAAACACGCTATCTATTTAAAAAAACCGCATCAAAATCCGTTGTGCAGTTTTGAAGATATAAGCATACATAGGGACATAGGGACATAGGGACATGGGGACAGAGAAGGCGACTTTGTTTTATACTATGTAGTGATAATTCAATTTATTTTAGAAACTAGTGCATCTGTGAAATTAGTGCATTTCAATTAGTAAACTAAATACATAAATTAAACATGAATGGACGTAAACACAAATTAACGATTGAATAAAACGTTCACTGTTTTATTTTATTCATAAACTGCTCGCCGCTGGTAACGCGGTAACAATGACTTTGGGTTGTGTCTCCCGCGTGGCTGTGTTGTTTGTCTATGTGCCGTTTCGGTCACACTAATAGTCTTTAATAGAAGAGTGAGAGTGGACACGAACTTCGAATTTCGGAATAGCCCCCCAGGCACAGTTTATTCTTATACCATGATGCTTTATCACTTTAGGATTGTACAGGACTAAGGCTCGGGTTCATAATTGAAACTTCTCTTATACTTTGTCTCTTTATATCACATTTATAACTCACTCGTCTGTCCCTAATACAATACTCCTCTCATCCACTCAAGGTTTGACTGGAAGAGATCCCTCAAAGGGATAAATCCGAATTTGTGCATGTATCTGTGTTTGTCAATTGTATTTGTCTTATGTTTATTTTGCACAGTACAATACAATACAATGACTCTTTATTGAACACCACATATAACAACCGAAACAGAAAAAAAGTATACAGAATATTACAAGGTAACAATAGGCGGCCTTATCGCTACAGAGCGTTCTCTACCGGGCATCCATAAAGAGTTTACTTACTTACATTTCAAATGATCTCACTTCATGTAAAACTTTTCAATACACCCAAAATTTATTAATAAATAATGAACATCTTATGGAACAGGTTTGGTTTAAAATAGCATATCAAATAACCTCCATTTTACGCACCTTGAATGAAATATTCATTAGCAATATCGTATTTTGATTATATACGCACAAGGCTTTTTTCAAATTCATGGCACAATCTCAATTGGTTAAAATCACCTTTCGTCAACTGTATTTCTCCAGCAACGGATATATGTAAGGGAATAACGTTTCTGGCATGTCGTTGCTCCAAACAAAATCAATGTGGTTCCATGATTTCTGTTTCATCAAATGATACTGGACGACATTGGGGAGCAAAGTCCGTAAATGTTCCACATCAAGGACCCTGGATAAATTATCATTACTACCTACCATCAAGGCTATTTTAGCCGTTATTTGTCTTAAATTATAATCAGGTGGCACTGTATACCCGTACCGCTCCATGTTCTCCGTCGGACCATAGTCAAAAAGCGCAAATCTTTTGTTTAGATACACTTGAGCGTAATGCAAGAGAGCCTTCCTCGAAGTAGATGCAGGATAGTGCCCTATAATAATCGGCAGAAAACTTGGTTCCAGGCGTTTTGTATCGAATCCCGAAATGTAGAACCCGGATAGTTGCAAACACAAATCATAACTAATGTCTCCTTGATTGCAAATTAACTCTATTAACTTTTTTGCAAGTCCCTTCTCACTAACAAGCTCTTCTGCCTTCAAATTAAGTAATAACTGGTTTATATCGAGACCAATTTCAGCCACTGAAGACACTGGTGGTATTAAGTTGCTGAGAAAAGCAACAGGCGCCAGTGCTATGAGAAGTTTCAATTTGTCATTATATTCTGGCTTCATTGACAACAGCACAAAATGATTACTTGTCCCTTGAGAATGTCCAATGCTCTGTAGGCTATTTTCTCCCGTGTTTTTTAGTATATAGTCGATCGTTGCGGCAACATCATAGTATCCGTTTTCATGAAAACTGTAGTCCCAGAACATAGGGTCTGTGTCTGGGTTCATTTTGAGATGGCGGCGTGCGTACCGATTGCCTCTAGTGTTGGTTGCCCAAACATCGTAGCCAGCGTTTGCCAGTGAGATAGCAAGTGACCTTTTCCCTCTAATGATGAAAGTGTCTGACGTATCTCCGATCCCATGCGTTAGCATCACAGGCGTTTTTTTCTTACCCGGAATCCGAAACACTGTTAGTATGTAGCCATCCTCAGTAACAACACTGTGTTCTTCGACTTTGTGCCCGTATTTAAATCCGAGTCCGGTGAAGTTCAATCTTGCATCTTCGGGCAAAGGTTTTGGAATAAATAGACAATTTGTTAACACACTGTTCAGTATGACTATGATACACGTGCTTTTGATTCTCATGTTTGTATGTTTACTATTTTTTTGTTTATGATCAACATTGTTTGAGGTCCTACTTTGAATATGAATCTGATCATAATAAAACTGGTCTTACTTCCACGTTCTTGTTATATACATGTCATGACGATACTACCTTGAAAACTTAATGAGTTGCAACAATAAAAAAACCGGCAAAGAAATCTTTCATACTCACAACATTACATAATACTTCCGCGTTAATCTCGGACGTCAGTCAAGTAGCGTCTTTAATTTTCTTACCACAAACAATGTAAAGAACAACACTATTATTATTTTTTTTAACCGAGGAGTGGGTTCTTAATTCATAGGTTTTTTTTTTTTAATTTCAGTAACGTAATGAATACCTGTGTTGTTTTTAAATATTTCAAAGTTTTTGTTTCGTTTAAAATATTTCCAGATTTTGCATGTCGCCCATAAACTCTAAAAATCTCAAAAATATTATTTTTAGATTGCTGGCTGAGAAACCAATAGGAAATAAAAAGTATAATTGAACAATGACTTTACTTGAACGCAACTAGTAAAAGTATTAACATTAGGGGAGAGTGGGTAGGATTCGTACACCGGGAGCATTCGTACAGATGTGATATCCCCGCTGTTGAATACAGTGGCGTGTTCACGTTTGTGTGGGTAACTGCCACTCATACGCATACGCTACACACGGGGCGGCGCAACAGTGCGGCCGCCGGCTTCGGCACGACAGGTTCATTCATGTTTTTGCTCCAGGTAACTTCATTTTGTATTCACCTTGAAACACGTTTAAATCTTATAAATTTTGCTCGAATTAGATAAAGTGATTAATATAGTTTATGATTTGATATCGAGGTTTTATATGTAAACAGCCATTTTGGGATAACTACAACGGTTATTTTTATTTCTAACTTATTTGTTAATTTGTTGGGTTGGGTTACCTTCGTACAGTTGTCAGTGGGGTAGATTCGTACATCAGGTGCAGATGTTAGCGTCGTACAAACTAATATTAAACAAGTAGAACAACAAGATCTACCTCCTGAATTAGCTCATACATCAACTTCTTTACCGTCACTGCCATTAGAACCCGCGCAAGGTGACCAATCAAGTTCTACGGCTGATCAAGACCTAGGTCTCCCACGGAGCTCAGTGCCTGTATCACCTTCTTTGCCTACATCTACAACTCCGCCTGCGACTTTGCCAGCTGTATTAGGATTAATAACTCCGGAAGTAATCCGGCCCTACCCCAAAGTGGACAGAAACGCGTCGAAAAAGTCGAATAAAGGAAGACAGCCAGGAAAATTGAGAATATATACAGAACACACACACACACGCACACACACAAATCACGTCTTTATCCCTTACGGGGTAGACAGAGCCCAAGGTAACAAGAGCTACAGGCCACGTTTAGCAAGATTGTGGATGGTGGTTGATATAAACAGAAACTCCGGAAAAAACAAGGCTAGAAGGAATAGAAAAGTAAAATTTATCACAAGTTTTTTGCTACCACAAATAAGTAGTTATTATTAGTACACAGTACTTAAAAAAGAATAATCGTTAATTGTTACTACATAAAGGCTGATTTAGTGTTAACTTTGATCTCAATAAATGATAATATTACATTAAATAAATGGTTTTTTCTTTGATTGTACGAAGGTTCCCCACTATGTACGAATGTACCCGACGGTATGTACGAAACTACCCCACGTGTGGGGTAGTTTCGTACGTTTCCCATTTTTGAGAAAAATCACTGTAGCATCGCCATGCTGCTTAATATCCAAAAGACACTTAATTATTATTAAAGCCAGATAAGTGATGTATATAGCAGCATTGAATTTATTATAAAATTGTTAACAGTTATTTTTTTATGTAACATACAAAAAAATGTGTACGAATCCTACCCACTCTCCCCTATACAGTGTTTCAATCCAAATGGGTTTGTAGGGAGAAGTCAAACACTATAAGAGATAGGGGAAGCGGTTCCTAGGAACCATTGCATCGATTTTAGATGTAATAAAAAATGCATTTAAATTTTTTTACAAATGTTTTTTCTTATTCCCTACTAAGTTTATAAAAAAATCTGCGAACAATTTCATAAATTGATGTTATTGTTGATGATTTTACTTATTATTTAGTCACATGAACCACATTCTTCATGAAAAACTCAAAAAATATTTCATTCAAGCTAATATTATTATTTTACCTGGTTCGATTCCCGGTTATGTATGTTTTATCAAATTTAATGTTATTATTTTGAAATCTAAAATCGATGGCATGGTTTTTGACCTCTGCCTACTGACCCATTTGGATAAGATATGTAAAAAACTAGTTTTCAAAAATGTAGAGAGATAATTCACACACCTTAATTACAATGAATAGTTTTTAGATAATAACTTAGTATGTAAATTTCAGAGACAAAATAATTATAATCTGAGAGAAGTAATCTTGGTGTATGTCATTGCAAAGTTTTAGACAAGAGGTCTTATTGTCATATATATATACCTACCTTAGATCTTTATCCTTTACGGGGTACACAGGAACCCAAAGGCCAGTGAGCGATGGAAAAATCATCAGGGGAGCTAATAATTTGGTGTGAATTATAGACATGAAGCTATCCCTTTATAACCAGTCGCTGAGTGTGATAAGGATAGATACTCTAAATCTGCACTAAGAGACTAAAACTACTACATAGTGGTTCAAGTATACATGGAATAGATGGCGTCACTTTCTACGTACGGATAATTTTTGATTATAATATACATATAGTAATTACATTTGAAATTTGCCATGAGGTTTCGGTGAAGGAAACATCGTGAGGAAACCTTGCACACATCTGCGAAGAAATTCAATGGTGTGTGTTAAGTTCCCAATCCGCACTGGGCGCGCGTGAGAACTATAGCCCAACCCCTCCAATACACGGAGAAGGCCTATGCCATGAGGCACGCCGAATTACGCGACAATTTAATAACAAAACAACAACAACAACAACAACAACAACAACAACAACAACAAAAAAAAAGAAATTGTAGCGAATTCGGAATAAAAAGGCTATATTATTATTATTTATACATTATAGGAGACGTTACGGAAAAAGATGAGGTCAGGAGTACCCGAAACCGACGAGCATGTATGAAGAGATTGATGAATATGGATGAAACGAAAGAAGTATGTCAGGATCGTAGCAAGTGGAACAAAGTCTCTGCCTACCCCTGTGGCAAAGAGGCGTGACGGTATGTACGTATATGTGTATATATGTATATATGTCGCGGACGGATTGTAGTGAGCTGCCGTATTACATTTCGGCTACCCATCTTGAATGACAGGGCCGTTTTGCAATGCGGCGGTTCAAAGATTAACCGGATTGTCATTTTTCAATAAGGCGGCTTACGTTTAGCCGCATCGAACTACTATCGCCAAATAAGAAATAAAGATGGATTTTAATGGATAGGTTAGGTAAGTTTCAACACGAAACTACCGTGAGACTCACTCATAATTACACATAAACGGATAACTCACGTATAAAAAGTCGAGTGATGCTCAACATGTTTCGGACTATTTCGTAGTCCTTCTTCCTGGAGCGCTCGCCCCGGCGGCAGCGAAACGAACACTGCGCGCCAGCGCTCTGTTCGCGCGGCTGCTCGACGCAACTGACAGCGGCGCGCAACTACCCTCGTTTTCATCGTCATTTTTATTACTGTCAAATGTAGGGCAGCGCACAACCACTGATCACGTCACTCCGTAAAGGTTCGCTCACACTCACCGTTTGGTCAATATTTAGAACAGTTTTCCAACTCGGGGGCACCGACCATCCGTAACCCGGCCCGTGGGGTCGGAACGTGGGCCGCTTGTCTTTTTCAAGACAGGGGGCCGCGAGGAGTAAACCTCTATAAAAAATCCAGAGGGTCGCACTCGCGGGTACATTTGGGGACGGACGCGATCATGCCTTCGGTACCGCTCTGCTTTCAGAGTAGTACATGAGGGTGTGAGAGCTGACGTGAGGGTCGGCGGGCATAAGCCTGCCGTCGGAGCGGTGCGCCCCGTAAAGGACGCGATCGGGGAGCGGCGTGGCTTCGGCCACTGTCAGTCAACACGTAACCCCGGCCCGTAGGCGCCGGGAACGTGGGCCGCTGTCTTTTTCACCGCGAAGAGGGAACCCCATCCCGGGGTGGTGGTGGGGCGTCGCGGTGACACCGAGTGCTCCCGTAACGCCTCACATACGACGGAATAGGGAATCCGTGTGGTTTTTAGTGAGTATGTCTGCCGTCGCGGGAGAGCCCCACATACTCCCGCCCGGTACACCCGTACCGGGCGGATACATAAGGCGCATTTTCCAAACCATAAAAAAAAGGCTCTCGTAAGGGATAAAAAGACGTGATATATGTATGAAAATGAAAATGAAAATTTATTTTTGCAAATTGGCCGCCAAGGGCTCTTTTACGTGTCTTTTTGAAACTACCAGCGCATTCGGAAAGACCATCATTGCCAAGAAGAATGCGCCGCAAGAAACTTGGCAGAAAGTCATTTTACAAATTAAAATACAGTAAGAATACTTAAATTCTACTTAAATTAAATACATTTATAAAAGGATGTATATATTTATGGTCCCCGAGCCTTAAATTATATTAATCTATAGTAGAGATGTATAAAGTCTCTAATAGTCAAAACAACAAAAAAAAAATAAGTTCAGTGGAGGTGTAATACGCCTCCACCGTCAAATAAATTAATTGGAGATGTCTCCAATGTCGAAGAGAAAAAAAATGAAACAAAATTATGAAATATATATATCTATGTAAGCAATATAACCTTCACAGTAAGGTCTGCAGGTCTACTCACTATGTAATTATTCGTTATTCGCAACTCTGTTCCTGCTTCGCGCTGTTAACCGTGAGTCTTATCAAGTTCTTGCTCTTAAAGGTTGCGATCGTTTTCAGAATTCCGTAGGCAGACGAAAACGGGACCCTGTTACAAAGACTGCTTCCATGCTGGTCTGGGAGTAAAGAAAAAACATAGAATGCACCAGTTGCTTCTTCCGCGCAGATGGTAAAAGCCCATCGAGGGAATGGGCACAGGAATCATTTAGGCGATGCGGTTAGCTACCCATCACTATTTTGATTCCCCCTTTCCACCTATACGCCCACAATCATGCTAAGCGTGGCCTTTGGGTCTTGTCACCTTAGGCTCTGTCTACCCTGTAAGGGAGAAAGACGTGATTTATGTATGTATGTATTACTAAAACTTCACTGTCCGTCTGTCTGTCACCAGGCTGTATCTCGTGAACCGTGATAGCTAAGCATTTGAAAATTTACAGACATTTTATTTACAACAAATACGGCGTATACATACATACGTACCGTCACGTCTCTTTCCCATTGTGGTAGGCAGAGACTATTTTGTCCCAATTGCTACGATCCTGACATACTTCTTTCGCTTCATCCACATTCATCAATCTCTTCATACATATATATACATAAATAACGTCTTTATCTCTTATGGGGTAGACAGAGCGTAAGAACAAGACCTAAAGGCCACGTTTACAACAACAAATACTAAAATGAGAATATTTTGGTCTGTCTATGTAAGTAACCAATATAAAACGACTTCTGTACAGAACCCTCTGTGGGCGAGTCTGATTTACATCTTGCCGGTAATTTACTGAATCCATTTCGAGGTAACACAGCAGTTGCAATCGTAACGTAGGCTTTATAAGGTGAGAGGTGAAATAATGCTGTACATAGGTACATACATAAACCACGTCATTATCCCTTATGGGGTAAACAGAGCCTAGAGTTACAAGACCTAAATCGTGCTTTTAGGGTCTAAATTTGACCTTGACTTTGTCTGGTCCCAGTGCTTATTAATTAAGGAAGGTAGACATTTTAGGACGAAAGCATAATATAGATGTGACTTAATTTACATTTAGTTTTGTTTTTTTACTTTTGTTAAACGATATCGACTAAAAATGTCTAATATAAAGTAAGTTTTTTACTCACCATAATATATATGTTTTATTTTAAATAAATAAATATCTTGGGACAAATTACACCAATTGACCCAACCCCAAACTAAGCAAAGCTTGTACTATGGGTGCCAGGCAACGGATAAGCATACTTATAATGTAGATAAATACATACTTATATACATACAACATCCATGACTCAGGCACAAACATTCGTAGGTATTCATCATACAACTCTCGGGATACCGGGATTACATTGACATACCGGGATTCGAACCCAGGACCTCTAGTTTCATAGTCAGAGTCACTAACCACTAGGCTATCCGGTCGTCAATTTTACTTTTAATATTTTATTGAATCAGGCGTTACTTTGTGGAGGTCCATTTCAATGAACAAAAAAGTATTTACCTTGCTACTCCGCTACTCACAGCAGCGTAGCGGAGCGGTGTAGCGGAGTTTGTTAGTTGCGGAGTAGCAAGGTAAATATTTTTTTGTTCATTTTTACTTTTAATGACATACTTATCCATGTTCATTATTACGTTCAATGTACCTACAAGTGATATAAATTGCTACCCGTCACCGATCATTAATACTGACAGAAACCAATGACGTAAAGCTACATACAAAACTTTCCTAGTGAATAAATGCTACTATAGTTTGAACGAGTTTTTTGACGAAGATTGTTAGTACAGTAATATTTTTAAATGTATAATTCAGTATTTTTTGTAGTATGCTTAATTCAAATTGTATAACATGAAGCTCCAGATTTAAAATATTTATGTTGCTATGCCCTTGCAGGGTGTCACATCTGTACTATTTTATGATTATGATTTCCACCTTTATACTGTAATGTGACTTGCAATAAACGATTCTATTCTATTCTATTCTATTCTACAGTATCGTGGTAAGTCACCATCACCCATCACTTGTGAACTCTATTCTCATACATACATACCGTCACGCCTCTTTCCCACAAGGGTAGGCAGAGCTTTGGTCCACTTGCTACGATCGATCGTTTGTCTGCTCACCAGTTGGCGCCACTGTTGACTAAGGTCCAGAGGTATAGCTGTCAAAGGCGACTTTATAAGATCGGCGCCAAAACAAAGTTAAATCTTGGATCTCATTAAGTTTATTAATTACTAGCCTTCCGTCCGCAGCTTCGCCCGCGATAAATTAATGTTCCCGTAGGAATAGGTATTTTCCGCGGTAAAAAGTAGCCTATGTCACTCAGTGATAATGTAGTTTTCTAACGGCTAAACAATTTTTAAAATCGGCCCAGTAGTTTCGGAGCCTATTCAATGCAAACAAACAATCAAATTATTCCTCTTTATAATATTATTAGTATAGATAAATAACTATCATCATATCGAGTAGCTATGCCGCAATGTTGTGCATTAAGCTACTGTGAGATCGAAACGTTAAGAAATAAACGAATCACGTATTCTTAGGAATCATGTTATCTATAGGCGATGTGGCTAGCAACCCATCACTATTTGTATTCCCCTTTCCACATATACGCCAACAATCATGCTAAACGTGGCCTTTAGATCTTGTTACCTTAGGCTCTGTCTAACCCATAAGGGATAATGTCGTGATTTATGTATGCATGTATTTATGTCACGTATTCAAGTCGGGTACTGCTCTGCATATTTCAGACTAATCCGTAGTAGTGTTTGTTTAGATACTTGCTTAGTTAAAAGAAGTTAGGCTATTGCAAATTGCACTCAAAAGAGTTCGAGTGTCACTCAGCTATTTCTTCGAACTTGGCCGAACACACTGCAGTGTCATCTAAGATTTTAGGAAGCCGATATTTTAATACGACGACATAAAGTCTTCAAGGCAGTGTCAATATCAGACGTCAGTAAGTTCAACAGCATTCAGAAACATGTATATAATTAACATCTTCGAAAAAACCAGTTTAAATGCGATTAGATTCACGTGCGAAGTGCTACATACGACGACAAAAAATGACAATATAAACAAAATACATCTAGAACACGAAAAATGAACATCAACTTCATTCACATGTGCTTAGTTATTTTAGTGAACAGTGCATTAACGAGTTCATTGTTTATACCAACTCAGCTACCTGAGGACGCAAAGTTAAATTTCACTGAGCTTGGCGCTAAATATGGACACAAAGTTGAAGAACACAGTGTTGTTACTGAAGATGGACACATACTCACAGTGTTCCACATACCCGGCAAGAGAAAACCACCTGTGTTCTTGATGCACGGAACAGGTGATAGCGCAGAAGCATTTATTTTGAGAGGAAATGGATCTCTGGTAATCGCATTAGCTAACGAAGGCTACGACGTTTGGGCAGGTAACGGAAGAGGAACCCGTTACAGCCGTCGGCACGTCAAACTGGACCCTGACACAGACCCTTCGTACTGGGACTTTAGTTTTCACGACAGAGGATACTACGACCTCCCAGCCATGATTGACTATATACTTCAAACTACAGGCGAAAAAAGTTTACAAAGCATTGGACATTCGCAAGGAACTATGAATCATTTTGTACTGCTGTCTTCTAAGCCTGAATACAACGAAAAATTGAAAGTTTTCATAGCGCTGGCGCCGATTTCGTACTTACATAATTTGTTACCGCCAGTGTCTACATTCGCCGAGCTCGGTCCCACAATCAATCAGTTTATTCCTTCAAATGTTTATAAAATTTTGTCAGCCAACGGCTTTGAGCGAAAGGTTATAGAGCTTGTTTGCACTCAAGGAGACATAAGCTACTTATTGTGTGTAACTTTAGGCGTATTCCCCATTTCTGGCTTTGATTCAAAGCGTTTGGAACCAAGTTTTATCCCAACGCTTTTTTCACATTTTCCTACAACTATTTCCAGGAAAGACTTATTACATCACAACCAATTGGTGATAAGTAAACGGTTTATGCAATACGACTATGGTCCCGAGATGAATATGAAGCGGTACGGGTACGGGGTACCTCCTGAGTATAATTTAAGGCAAGTGACGGCCAAAATAGCTTTGTTTGTTGGGAATAATGATAATTTGTCCAGACCGCGAGATGTGGAGTACCTGCGGACGTTGCTTCCTAACGTAGTCGAGTATCACCTCATGGAACAGAAAGAATGGAGCCATCTTGATTTCATTTATGGCAATGACATGCCTCAGACATTGTTTCCGTATATATTTCCGATATTGGAGAAGTACAAATAACGTGCTAAGACAACATGGGCTTTATGCTGGCCATGCACTATCCTTCGTATCGTCCAATCGCCATGACGCTGCAGGCTTGATCCAATCTGCAGTTCGTCTATATACACCGCACACGGTCAGTTTAAATTGTTCAATCGGGAGCAACGTTCAGTTGAAACCATGGCGTCACAGGTGACAGACGACGATGTTTTAGCCGTTTTCGAAAATGAAACAAAAATAAGGAAAAGATCGACCAGAGTGGTGCAAACACTGGTTAATAAAAAGAAAACAGTTTACTCGTACAAATTTATTAAGGAATTGAGGATTACGCCAAAATATTATTGTAATTACCTACGCCAAAATATTACTTGCTATTTAAAAATTAAGCTAAATCTTGACCTGACTGAACTGACGGTCGCCGTCCACCATACACGGTCCAATCGGCATGATCAAGCCAAAAGAATCGAAATTCGATTATGCCGTCAAGTATAACTGTCATGTCAATCTACTCCCACACACGGTCAGTTCTAACTGACCCAATCGGTAGCGTCATGCCGATTGGACGATAGGAAGGATGGTGTATGGCCAGCATTAGGTGATAAGAAGAGAAGGTTGAATAAAACATTTGACGGATATACGGATAACACCCAATAATTGGTGCTTTTATTTGTCGCAAATGATGCATAGTGATTTATACATAGCCAACGTAATTCCATAAAAGTACATTTTTATTTTAAGATTTAAAATTGTGGCATTGGTTGTCAATAAAATTGTCAGTTTTATTCTTTTGCTTAATTCAAAATGATTCTAGTACACTAATGCTTGATCTGTGGTTCTTAAGTTTTGTATTGAATTGATTTTGTTTGAGAATTATATTTTTTAAAGTTTTTATTCGAATTTATTTACCTACATTATAAGCTTGCGGTTTTTGATAATTAGTTTTATTGTTATACTACACCAATAAAAATAATGTTTTATGAGTTTACGAAAAAGAAAAGAATCGCAAATTGAATGAGTACTGAAATTTATTAATTTTTCCCGACATAAGTAATAAAATTGCACTATAAAAATCGAAACATGATACAACAAAGTTCAGGGGCCTTACCTTGACGTAATGCAATTCGATTCCGACTCAGTTCCGTTTTTAGCTGTCACTTTTAGTATGGATCTGACGCCGGCGAGCAAAAAAAAAAAACAAAATTTTATTTTAGCAAATTGGCCGCCAAGGGCTCTTTTTGAAACTACCAGCGCATTCGGAAAGATCATCGTTGCCAAGAAGAATGCGCCGCAAGAAACTTGGCAGAAAGTAATTTTTAAAAATAAAATACAAAGAATAATTAAATTCTATTTAAATTAAATACATTTATAAAAAGGATGTATAAGGTCCCCGAGCCTGAAATTATATTAAACTATAGTAGAGATGTATAAAGTCTCTACTAGTCAGAACAACAATTATAAATAATTTAAGTTCAGTGGAGGTGTATAACGCCTCCACCGTCACATAAATTAATTGGAGCGAACCTAAACTTTCATGCTGGTCTGGAAGCAAAGAAAAAACATACAATTTACCAGTTGCTTCTCTTCCTGCGCAGATGGTACAAGCCTATCGAGGGAATGGGCAATCTTAGGAATCATGTTATAGTATAGGCGATGCGGCAACCCGTCATAATTTTGATTCTCTTTTCCACCTATACGCCCACTACCATGCTAAACGTGCCCTTTAGGTCTTGCTACCATAGACTCTGTCTATCCCGTAAGGGATATAGACGTGATATTTGTATATGTATGTACCTGTGTAGTGTAGGTATGTGTAATTTTTCGTGATTTCATTATTTTTATAGTGATTTGCCAAAAAAAAACAATTTTTGATACACATCATTTCTAACTTATGTAACTGCTGGCAATCTCTATGGTTGTCGATACATTTTCTTAATTGGTGTGTAATAAATATTTAATCGAATCAGGCGTTACTTTGTGACGGTCAACATAATACTTATTAATATGCTAGCGATTGAGGTGATTACTAAACTTAAACCATATGGACGAGGGTGTTTATTTTACTATGGCGGAACGACGAAGCATCTTATTGCGCGGACAGTAGCTCGTGAGAGGAATGAACGACACTGTCAGATGTCACTGTCAATGTCATTTAGAAGAGAGGCACGAAAGGGTTGTTGTTCGACGGATATGAATAGCTTGTAAATAAACATTTAGGTTTTAGGT
Organism: Pandemis corylana; assembly: GCA_949127965.1. Classification (NCBI taxonomy): domain Eukaryota; kingdom Metazoa; phylum Arthropoda; class Insecta; order Lepidoptera; family Tortricidae; genus Pandemis; species Pandemis corylana. The sequence goes on along the minus strand of OX421866.1, from coordinate 3,618,217 downwards.
TCATATCTGCCCTGCTGTAGAAAAATATTGAATCACTAACATTGCAGTTTTGTAAAATTCATGGACATTAATGGCACGTAGTAGTTTTTAAGGAGATTCCACATTTTATTGAAATGAAATGAAATGAAATGATTATTTATTCACAATGAACATATGGTTACATAAGGTCTTAATAAAGTAGTATTGCTGCCCATAACATGTTCAGCCAGGAACATAAAGTTATAAAGTTTTCTGTTTTATTTTAATGATGGCCGACTAAAATCACTTCATCAAAACGAAACAAATAGTCTCAGCAAAGAGCTTTCACTGTCAAGTTTGAAGTTGGAACGAACGAATGAAAATAATAAATCCTTTCGTTCAATACAACTCGAGGAAGCGTCACAAGAGCTTTAGTGTAGCGTTAATAATTAATTATAGCTCTTAAGACACCTTAATGCAACCGTTGTACAGGTGAAATGGAACTCAAGGCTGCACAAAAAGGTGCCCATTTAGCATTAAAGCGGCAGCTTTAAGGCTGGAGTAGACACCACAACGCTAACGTCGATTACCTTAGGTGATAATCGGATGGGGTGCAATGTCGGAAACCTCCTCGAGAGCTCTAGCGTTACAGTTCCTTTCTATCAGGGGCACTTGGCCCCACGGGGGGGGGGGGGGGGGGGGAAGGGTAACGCTTAGGCCGGTGCGCCCTGGGCAACAACGGCTGATTAACCCACTCGTGGATTAGTTAGCTGGTGGCAAATATCCGACCTTCTAGGGCGGGGAGAATTATTATGTTTATTTATATATCAAATGGCGAGGGCCGGGCGAAATCCCCTTTTATATTAAGGGAGGGAATAAGTTTAGGTGGGGAAAGGCGGGCGGTAGCTGACGGGAAGCTGCTCTGCATCTGCGGCCGAGTAGCCACTGGTGCGGGTCGGGGGGCCGGCGCCAGATGGTGAAAGGAGGCGTAGCTCTGCACCAGGCCTGAAGGCACCAAACGCCTTTTGGGGGGGAAGGGGAGCCTTGGGGAGACGAGGGACAGAAGCGTTGGGTACTGCCTGGCTGAACTGAGCCCCTACCGAGTAGCTCCGGCGGCGCCAGCTGGTGCGATGACCGTAGCTCTGCAACAAACCTGAAGGCGCCAAACGCCTCATATGGGGAGGGACGGGGGCAAGCCCAACCTTGTACCTGCTGTTCGCCCCGGGCAGGGAACGGAAGGGCGAGCCTCATGCTGGCGGCAGGCGAAAGCTTGCCGTCGAAGCGGTGCGTCCCGCAAGGGATGCGATTGCGGAGCGGAATGACCTCGGTCATTTCCGGTCGGCACGTAACCTGGTCCGTATGGCCGGGACCGTGGGCCGCCTCGTCTTTTTCAAGATAGGGGGGCCGCGAGGAGTAAACCTCTATAAAAATCAACGGAGCGGTGTGACTTCGGTCATGTCGGTCATCACATAACCCCGGCCCGTGGGCGCTGGGAACGTGGGCCGCTGCGGGGGCTACAAGGAGTCAACCTCTATAAAAAAACAAACGGTCACCGGCGGGGGAGGGCGGGGAATCCGGAACCCGCACTCAACGGTGCCGTTGCCATCTGCCTCATCCCGGGCCGGCCAGTGGGCGTCGCGGTGACACCATAGTGCTCCCGTAACGCCCACAGTTCATGGCCAGGAGGGAACGTGTGTGTTTTTAGACGGTGAAAATGAAAATGTAGATTCGAATACAAATTGCAATTTGCTATCGAGTTCGATACTGGTACGAAGGTTCTCCGTCTCACTCGCTAGCGCGGGAATGGAGCGAGAGGTCACATGAAATGTCGATGCGAAACAAACAACCGAGTGTGTCGAATCTAATCTGCACTAGGCCACTAAGATTCACTGTCCAATGTCGATATTTAACGATTCGTATTTAATTTGTCTTATGCTAATATTTTTTGCACAAGGTCAACTAAACACGTCCGATCTAGTCTAGATTTTTCGTTCGATTATGCCGTGTATTGCGTTACTAATAACAAAAGATCAGTTATCAAGGTTGAGACGTCATAATTAGAGATCGTATAAATTGAGAACACGTAAGATGTCAAGTTTAATCCGAATAGATTGACATTCATAGTTGATTAGTTGAAGAAGAAACATGAACATCAAAATTACTTATACCAGCTTAGTTATTATATTAAACAGTGCATTAATAAGTTCATTGTTTATACCAACACAGCTGCCAGAAGATGCAAAATTAAATTTTACTGGACTTGGTGCTAAATATGGACATGAAGTTGAAGAACACAGTGTTGTTACTGAAGATGGATACATACTCACAGTGTTCCACATACCCGGCAAGAAAAAAACACCTGTATTCTTGATGCATGGTAGTGGTGATAGTGCAGATGCGTATATTTTGAGAGGAAATGGATCTCTGGCAATCTCATTAGCTAACGAAGGCTACGACGTTTGGGCAGGTAATGGAAGAGGCAACAACTATAGTCGCCGGCATGTCAAACTTAACCCTGACACAGATCCTTCATACTGGGACTTTAGTTTCCACGATAGAGGATACTACGACCTCCCTGCCATGATTGACTATATACTTCAAGCTACAGGAGAAAAAAGTCTACAAAGCATTGCGACGTCTCAAGGAACTATGAATCATTTTGTCTTACTTTCTTGTAAGCCTGAATACAACACCAAACTGAAAGTCCTCATAGCGCTAGCGCCCGTTGCGTATTTACATAACTTGATCCCACCAGTGTCTATTGTAGCTGAGATTGGTCCTGTTATCAATCAGCTGATTCCTTCAAATATTAAGAAAATATTGGAAGTTAACAGTCTTGAACGAAGGATCATAGAGCTTGTTTGCTCGCAAGGAGATATAAGCTACTTTTTGTGCGTGACTTTATCCGTATTCCCTATCACTGGCTCTGACCCTAAACGTCTGGAACCAAGTTTCCTTCCAACAGTCTTCTCGCATTTCCCTTCAATGATTTCCAGGAAAGATTTGTTGCATCACAATCAATTGGTGCTAAGCAAAAGGTTCACGCCTTATGACTATGGTCCGGAAGAGAACAGGAAGCGTTACAACTTTGCAGTTCCTCCTGAGTATAATTTAAGGCTAGTGACAGCAAAAGTAGCGTTGTTCGTTGGGAAGAATGATAATTTATCAAGACTGCGAGACGTGGAATACTTGCGGACATTGCTTCCTAACGTAGTCGAGTACCACGTCATGAAACAGAAAGAATGGAACCATATTGACTTTGTTTATGGCAATGACATGCCAGAAACATTGTTTCCGTACATATTTCCGATACTAGAGAAATATAGTTAATACGCATGAGCTAATGAAGTTAAAGAGTTGTATAAAATATTTAATGTGTTTGCGTTCTCACCAGAGGTTTTCTTCAGTGCAGTGATTCTATTCATGAAAATAATGGGAAACTAAAGACTAATATGAAAAAGAAGGTCGATCATCAGTTTTATGCATTTCAATTTTTCGGAAATATCTATAGTATTTTGGTTTCTTATTGACACTATCAGGTACCTATGCCAGATCGTCGTAATTCATGTATTACACATTTTTTCCTCTATTTGGATCTCCATCTCCATAATATTTAGGACTAAGTTTTAAAATAAGTTCTAGATGAATCTGATGATCATGAATCTGTCAGTCAGCTTTAAAATTTCGTAACTTACACAGAAACTTACTCTAGAACTTTTAAGCTTACGTATGAAGTTATAAACGTTATGTTTAACATTAATAAACAGATTTAAAGCTTGCTGTTATTAGTCAGTGCTGCTAGACAGATATATGAAAACGAATCATGCTTGCATTTAGCCATTCGTTCGACTTGGCGAGAGCTCTGCCGAGTCTCTTGATTTTATGGAAAATTTCATGTTTTATTAACTCAGAATTTGTTCTCAAGGTAGACGCGTCACCATCAGATCTATAACAAGTATATATTAAGAACATAAGACCAGTTTTAATCAAAACAGATTCACATTGATAGTTGTAGCTTTGAAGGTGATATACTGAATTAGTTTACTAATAAAATACATGCAAAAAAAAATGGGAATTAAAATCACATGTACATACTTAGTTATCATAGTGAATAGTGTACTATCAAGTTCAACAGATATGCCAATTCCGTTTCCTGAAGACGCAATTTTAAATTTTACTGGACTCGGACTTAAATATGGACACAAAGTTGAAGAGCACAGTGTTGTTACTGACGATGGATACATACTGACAGTGTTTCGCATACCTGGTGACAGGAAAACTCCCGTAATGCTGATGCATGGTACAGGTGATTCATCGGACACTTACATACTTAGAGGAAACAGATCACTTGCGATCTCACTGGCCAATGAACGCTACGATGTTTGGGCAGTCAACGGAAGAGGGAATCGCTACAGTCGCCGCCATATGAAATGGAATCCTGACACAGACCTCGAGTTCTGGGACTTCACATTTCACGAAAGGGGATACTATGACCTCGCTGCTACGATCGACTATATACTTCAGACCACTGGAGCAAAAGGTGTTCACAGTATTGGACATTCTCAAGGAACAACGAACAATATCGTACTTTTGTCCACGAGGCCTGAATATAACGATAAAGTTAAGCTTTTCACAGCGTTAGCTCCCATAGCGTTCTTAGATCATTTAGTCCCACCCGTGTCTTTCTTAGCCGCGTTTGGTCCTACTTTAAATGAAGTCCTATTACTGATCCCTCTTAACGAAGTAGGTGGACAGTTGGAGAGAAGTATTTATAAGGTGCTTTGCAATCAAGGAATTATGAGTTACCTTTTGTGTGTACTGATAGGTATGTTTCCTGGCAATGGATATGATACAAAACGTTTAGAACCAAGCTTTCTTCCGATAATCATAGGGCATGCACCCGCCGGGGATTCTAAGAAGGGTTTGTTGCATCATAACCAAGCAATTCTAAGCAAGCGATTTGCGCGTTACGATTATGGCCCTACTAAGAATAAAATACTTTATGGCGACGTTGTATCCCCGGAATACAATCTAACACAAATAACAACAAAAGTTTCTTTGATTGTCGGTAAAAATGACAATCTATCCAGAATAAAGGATGTAGAGCACTTGCGGAAGTTATTGCCTAACGTTGTAAAGTACCACCCGATGAAACAAAAAGAATGGAACCATTTGGACTTCGTCTGGAGCAATGACATGCCAGAGACGTTGTTTCCTGTCATATTTCCATTACTAGAGAAATACAGCTGACAGTCAAAGAAATAATTAAACAAAGATATAAAAGAGTCCAACGAGACCCATTTGAATTTAATGACAAACTTACTGTATGTAGGAGTGCTTTATTCAATGGATTTAAGTGAAATGTTGTGCCAAATTGGGAACATAATTATTATCAGTAATACGTGTCGTATTTAAAATAGTTTAAGTTTAGTTAAATTGACCATTCAACGGAATCAGTACTTTTTCTGAGTTGAAATTCTTATTTGAATTATGGTTTGATATTGTATAGTTTCAGAAATTGAATTTAAAAAAATCTTTTTTTTGTCTTTCATTTATATTTGTGTCTGTTTGATGAATATAATACTATTTTTTTGTTATTTAATAAATATACTTAATGGTTTTATTCTTATTCACTTATTTTATTATTATGTTGATTTAATTCGTTTCCTTTTCTACAAAATCGCTGAACATACATGGGGGTCGATTCGGTAGCTCCTGAGGTCCCCTACCTTTGGTCTTCCTTTGATCCACCCCCCCGTATACACCCTGTATATGCAACTAAATGACACTTTTAAAGCACATAGTCGTAATATGTTATACTGGCATATTGTGATTTATTCTAATTACTTAATCGTACATTTGAGCAACCGTCTAGTATACCACTTTAGAGGAAGATTCCATTTTTTTTGTTATGGCTAGCATGCTCAAGGTGAACTGGTCATAACATGTATATATTAACAACATGTGAATGACCAGTTTTATTCAGACTAGATTCACGTTCATGGATATGTGAACACTGTCTTCGTCCATCCAAAATACATGAAGAACAAACATGAAAATCAAAATACCTTGTGCATATTTGGTGATTATAGTGAACAGTGCACTGACAAGTTCTATATTTCCAATATCATTTACAACACCTGTTTGCGTCTTAACCTCCTAACTAGGCTTAAGTTACATGTAAGTTTAGTTTACTCATCTCCCGAGAGATGGCGCTGTACCGTCCGACGCGAATGCTGAATCGCGCTATCGTTTGTCCGACCTAGAAAGTATAAGTAGTTTAGGAATTTTTATTTTAATTAGACACTTTAAAGCGAGTTGTTGTTTCAATATGCACCTTTAAAGATCGCCCTTTTTGAGTTAGTTTTGGGTACAAACATTGGTCCTTTACGAATCGGATTGTACCTTGGGCCTTAAAAGATTTTAGAGCTTTCTCGTATCAAGCGACAGCGGATTGTTGTCGAGGGTGCGTCCTTCCAGCAGCGTCAAACGGAATCGGAGCAAACGGAGGAGGCAGCGGCACTGTGACCTTGAGTGACGTCACAGGCGAGCAAATTGGCGGGAAGTTTGAAACTAAGGTTCAAGGACAAGTGAAGTGTAAGAAGATTCAAAACTGTGAGTACTTTTATATACTATCTGTGAAGTGTCAGTTGTGTCAGTGCAACCTGTCAATTCATATTTGAAGTTTGGACTGTCAAAACGGGACTTAGAAAAATCAGCAGTGCATGAAGTTAAAATTTTACAAGTGTTGTTTTAGACTTAGAATAGTTTAAGAAAAAGCGATCCGACGGGGAACCTATGCCCGAATTTCGATCTACCGGATGCCATCAAAAACACTTGTAATTTTTTCAAGACTGAACTTGGGACTTAGAATAATTTTCATCGAGTTAGCTGGGACTTGTATTTTTTGTTAAAATGAGTAAAATTGAAAGTAGTATCAATCTCCAAAAAGACCAGAACGGTCATATTGCTAGTGCATTTAACAATTATAAGAAGTCTCCAAAAGCACGCATCACACAATCATATTTGGAAACTAGACTGGAAAATTTAGAGCAACTTTGGCAACAATTCTCACGAACACATATGCAGATGTTAATGTTGCCAAAACAAGAAGAGTTAGAAAATTCAGATTATATAACGGACGATTTGTATGGTGCAACTAATGAACTATATATGGATTATAAAAGCGAGCTTAAAAATGCATTGAGTCAGTTTAAACCTGAACCCAGTAACACCAGTCCCAACCGGTCAGCGCTAACTTCAAGATCATCAGGTCAGGTCAAGTTACCTAAAATTACCATTCCCACATTTACGGGAAAATACACGGAGTGGACGAGTTTCCGGGATTTGTTTACTTCACTCGTCCACAAGAACGATGATATTGACGATGTTCAAAAACTTCATTATCTAAAGGCACATTTGGCGGGCGAAGCGGAGCAGCTCTTACGGCACATACCTATTACGAGCGAAAGTTACAGTGAGTGTTGGACCCAGTTAGAGGGTCGATATGATAACAAGCAATATTTGGGAAATTGTATATTAAAAAGGTTTTTTGCTCAGAAGACCCTTCTAACTGAGTCTGCCACCGATATAAAGAATTTATTGGATTGTACTAACGAAACCTTAAATGGCTTAGCGCGACTGGGTATAGAGACGAAGTCTTGGGATATCATTATAATTTATGTGATCAGTCAAAAGTTAGATCCTGAAAGTCGTAAAAACTGGGAATGTAAAGTTAGCGAATCCGCATCTGAAGCTTTACCTACTTTACGTCAGTTTACGGATTTCTTGTCAACGCGATACCATTCTTTAGAATTTTTGGAACCTAGATTAAGCTACAACTCTAAACCTAAATATTCAACTTCCAGTAGCAATTATAAAGGAAACGTCAGTCATGTTAAGAGTGCTCCTGTGCAAAAGATAAATAATCTTCACATCGGAAATAATGTAGCATGTAGTTATTGCAAGGGCGAACATAGGATAATTCACTGTAAAGATTTTGTTAATTTAGATGTCGATGTAAAGCGTAACTTTGTCCAAACGAATGGGTTGTGTTTTAACTGCTTGGGTCGCAATCACTCGGCCAGACACTGCAAAAACACACAAAACTGTCAAATCTGTAATAGAAGACATCACTCACTGCTACATCAAAAGGGCGAACAACAATCATCAGGAAACGGGGAATCATCTGACCGTACCGTGACGGCGCAAGTTCATAAACAACCACTCACACATTCTGGGGAAGAGTCAATACCGAGCATCACAAATCACTTCGTAAATGAAGTTACCCAGCAGGTGTTACTGGCTACAGCAGTAGTAGAGGCTAAGGCGAGGGAAACCAAAGAACGTCACTTTCTAAGAGCATTAATCGATCAAGGGTCACAAGCGTCCTTCATCACGTCTGGAGCGGTACAGTTATTAGGGTTGAAACGCACCTCAACTAAGAGTTGCATATCGGGATTGGGCGGTAAACAAAATGTCATATCAAAAGCAACGGTTCAAGTTACCATTGCATCACGTATCAACCCCAGATACGTCATTAAGGTTACAGCATACGTACTTGATAAACTCACGTCGTACTTACCAGCAGCACAGGTATCCATTGCATCCTGGCCGGAGCTGCAACGTATCGAGCTCGCAGACCCAGAGTATTATACTCCTAATAAGATAGATATGCTGCTGGGAGCAGAGGTATTCGCTCAGATTATAGACACAGGTTTGATTAAATGTTCGTCACTGGGTACTCCGGTAGCGCAAAACACCGCACTGGGTTGGATTTTAAGTGGTCAAGTGAGTGAGCAGGTAAGTGTCTCATGCACTGTGGTTAGCATGCATACACAAGTGGAACAGTTGCTTCGGTCCTTTTGGGAAATAGAATCAGACCCGAGCAACAAACCAAGAATACTTTCACCTGAGGAACAGCGGTGCGAAGAGATATATCACACTACTACTACCCGAGATGAGAACGGGCGCTACGTGGTTAAGCTACCGTTCCGGGACGAAGAACCATCATGTGTAGAAGGTGGATCCAGACAAATAGCCTTGAGGAGGTTCCATGCTCTGGAGAGAAAGCTTCAACGGGATCAGCATCTGAAAAAAGAATATACAAAGGTTTTTCTTGAGTATTTGGAATTAAATCACATGGAACCTCTATCAGCAAAGGAAACAGTCAAGGGACTATACTTACCTTACCACGCCGTCGTGCGTGAGGATAAAGAAACCACTAAGATACGTATAGTGTTCGACGCGTCGTGCAAGGGCTCAAACGGGGTGTCCTTGAATGATGATCTGTTGGTGGGGCCAACACTGCAGTCGGATTTGCGACACATAATAATGCGATGGCGGATGCATCCAATTTGCTTCATTGCGGACATCGTAAAGATGTATCGGCAAGTGTTAGTGAATAAAGGTGACACCAAATATCAGCGTATCCTGTGGAGAGAAAACCCGAAGGACGAAGTAAAAGAATACGAACTTAAGCGGGTCACCTTTGGGACCTCGTCCGCTCCTTATCTGGCTGTGAAGAGCCTAATACAGGTCGCCATTGATGAGGGACAGAACTTTCCTCTCGCAACGTCCAAAGTACGTCTGGACTTTTATATGGACGATTTGATGTCTGGAAGTCAATCAGAGCAAGAAGCAATAGAAACGTATCATCAGATGAATGCATTGTTGAGCAAAGGAGGCTTTGAACTACAGAAGTGGTCAAGCAATAGCAAAGCTATGTTACAAGAAATTGAGCAGAGCACCAGGAAAGATGACCAAAAGAAAATAGGAATGAAGCAAGAAGCAGTAAATAAAATTTTGGGACTCACCTGGGATCGAAGTCATGATGAGTTCGCCTATGCCGTCCAGTTGCCTCCACCAACATCACCTGTAACTAAAAGGAAAGTTATTTCAGATATTGCAAAGCTTTATGATCCGTTAGGATGGATAGCACCTAGCATAGTTCCAGCAAAAATATTCATCCAAAGGTTGTGGTTGGCAGGCATGGAATGGGATGAGGAATTACTGTCGCCTCTGTTAGACGAATGGTTGCGTTATAGAGAAGAATTAACACATCTAATTAGATTCAAACTGCCTCGTTGGACGAATCATAGAAGCAATGCCAGGATAGCAGAATTGCATGGGTTTAGCGACGCATCTAATGCGGCCTTTGCAGCGGTAGTATACTTGCGTGTTATAGATGCCGAAGGGAGGATCCATGTGAGCTTAGTAACAGCTAAAACAAGAGTCGCACCTATTAAGCAAATTTCTGTGCCACGGCTGGAGTTGTGCGGGGCAGTACTGCTAGCAAAGCTAATAGTAGAAGTTTCTCAAGTTCTGAATGTTCCAAAATCAAACATTCATGCATGGACAGACTCTGAAGTTGTTTTGGCCTGGTTGAGTAGCCACCCAAGCCGATGGAAGACTTTTATCGGGAACCGATGTTCGGAGATTCTGTCAGCAACCGACCGAAGCCAATGGGCGCACGTAAAGTCTGAGCAAAATCCGGCAGATTGTGCCTCAAGAGGCATGTCACCAATCGAGCTGAACAGCTTTGACCTCTGGTTAAGCGGACCTGCGTGGTTGAAAAGCAATAATATTAATTACACTAACCCAAAACTTATTAGCACCAAACTTGAAGAAAGGAAAATACAAACTCACCTGGGAACTACTGCGGTATCTGAAATGGACAGCAGTGACTCGACATGGTCCAAGTACTCGTCGCTCACGAAGCTTTTGCGAGTAGTCGCGTATTGTCGTCGATTGCTGAAAAATAAAAGAAGAGGACACACTTATTTGTTAAAAACAGAAATAGAAGAAGCATTAGTAACTATGGTAAAAAAAACTCAACTAGAAGCGTATGGGGAAGAAATAAATAACATTAAAACGGGAAAACTGAAAAAAAGAAGTCAACTTACCTCGTTCACACCACAAGTGGACGATTCCGGAATAATCCGTGTTGGTGGGCGGCTCCAAGCAGCCAACATCAATTATGATCAAAAACATCCTATATTGCTGCCAAAATCCGCGTGGCTAACTCATCTCATCATACAGGATGCTCATGATAAAACGATGCACGGTGGGCCACCGCTGATGATGAACTATATTAGAGCCAAATTTTGTATACCAGGACTTAAGAACTTGGCAAAGACATACGTAAAAGGGTGCATTCCGTGTGTACGACACGCAGCCCAAATACGAAACCAATTAATGGGTCAATTACCCTCTGCCCGAGTGAACGTAGCCAAGGTATTTCTACGTAGTGGCGTAGACTATGCGGGACCCATTAATATACGTGTCTCAAAGGGCAGGGGCAACAAATCATACAAAGGGTACATCTGTCTCTTTGTATGTATGGCAACAAGGGCTGTACATTTGGAAGCGGTCAGTGAACTGTCAACGGTAGGCTTCTTGGCAGCTTTCAAGAGATTCGTTGCTAGGCGTGGTCACTGTAGCGACTTGTACAGTGATAACGGGACAAATTTCGTGGGTGCGGCAAAGGAACTTCAATATCTTTTCGACGCTGAGAAATCAAGATTAGTCCCAGAGATTGCTGATTGGATAGCTGTCAACGGAACTCAGTGGCACTTTATACCGCCACACGCTCCCAATTTTGGAGGGCTCTGGGAAGCCGGGATAAAGTCCTGCAAGTTTCATCTCAAACGCGTCATAGGAAATGCCACTCTCACCTTCGAAGAAATGATTACGGTCTTATCCCAAATTGAGGCTTGTCTCAATTCCAGGCCGATGTGGCGGATAGATGAAGATGGAGAGCAATTGCCTTTGACTCCGGGTCATTTTCTCGTGGGCGAACCACTTGTTGTAGCTCCCGATCGCTGTTATGAGAAGGAACCAATACCACCCCTGCGAAGGTGGCAATTATGCCAACGGATGTTACAAGACTTTTGGCGTCGTTGGTCTCAGGACTATCTGAACCAATTTCTTCAAAGACACAAGTGGACACAGAAAACACCAGAACCGAAGGTAGGCGATGTTGTGCTGGTGAAGGAGCCTGATTTACCACCCGCTAGGTGGCTTCTGGCTCAAGTGGTGGAAACACACCCAGGTTTGGACAAGGTAACACGCGTTGCAACCCTTAAGTGTAAGAATAGTGTCATAAAAAGACCCACCTCAAGAATTTGTATTTTACCACTGGGTGATTAACGTAGCAAACCAACAAGCGCTCAAATTGTTGATGATGTATGTATTTTCATGTGTAACAGTTTACGCTTCGTAATCTGCATTGTTTTTGTTTTTCTAAAAAGAGATAATGACAAAGCTTTGATAGCTTATATCTCAGATATTTTATTATATATAGTTATAAAAAAAAAAAAAAAAAAAACCCTTTTTTTTAATTCTTTGTGAAAAGAACTTTGTGAAAGCAATGAGAATCATGAATATTCCTTATTGTTTTGTGCACTTTGTTCAAGAACAGTTGTTCTTGGTGGGCGGCATGTTTGCGTCTTAACCTCCTAACTAGGCTTAAGTTACATGTAAGTTTAGTTTACTCATCTCCCGAGAGATGGCGCTGTACCGTCCGACGCGAATGCTGAATCGCGCTATCGTTTGTCCGACCTAGAAAGTATAAGTAGTTTAGGAATTTTTATTTTAATTAGACACTTTAAAGCGAGTTGTTGTTTCAATATGCACCTTTAAAGATCGCCCTTTTTGAGTTAGTTTTGGGTACAAACAACACCCCTGCCTGAGGATGCATTGCTAAACTTTACAGGACTTGGAAATAAATACGGTTACCAAGTAGAAGAACATAGTGTTGTTACTGAAGATGGATACATACTCTTAGTGTTTCGTATACCAGGTAAGGGGAAAACGCCTGTGATGCTGATGCATGGTACAGGTGATTCATCCGACTCCTTCATCTTAAGAGGAAACAGATCTCTAGCCATATCACTGGCAAACGAAGGCTACGACGTCTGGGCAGTTAACGGAAGAGGAAATCGTTACAGTCGCCGACATGTCAAACTGAATCCTGATAAAGACCCCGCTTTCTGGGACTTTAGTTTTCACGAGAGAGGTTACTATGATCTTGCGGGTACGATTGACTATATACTTGAAGTCACAGGAGAAACCGGCGTGCAAACTATTGCACATTCACAAGGAACAACGAATCATTTCGTTCTTTTATCATCGAGGCCAGAATACAATGATAAAGTGAAGCTTTACATCGCACTAGCGCCTGTAGCGTATCTAAACAATTTAATATTGCCAGTATCTCTTTTAGCAGCATTCGGCCCTACTTTAGATGGACTACTAAGTCCTCTACAGTTAAATGAGATAGGGGGTTATAAGGGGATCGAAAGAAGTCTCTTTAAGTTTTTTTGCAACCAAGGAATTGTTAGTTACGTTGTGTGCGTGCTTATAGGAATTTTTCCCGGCCAAGGTTATGATACTAAGCGATTAGAACCAAGTTTTCTGCCAACTATTTTGGGGCATGTTCCCGCAGGCGATTCAAGGAAAGGTCTATTGCATCATAACCAAGCAGTTTTAAGCAAAAGATTTGCACCTTATGACTATGGTCCTACAAAGAATATGAAATTGTACGGTCACACAGTGCCTCCAGAATATAAACTGAAGCGGGCAACGACAAAAATTGCATTGATCGTTGGTAAAAATGACAATTTGTCGAGGGTGCGAGATGTTCAGAAACTACGGAACCTGCTTCCCAACGTTGTCAAGTATCACGTGATGAAGCAGAATGAATGGAATCATCTGGACTTTGTATGGAGTAATGATATGCCAGAGACGTTGTTTCCTATTATATTTCCGTTACTTGAGAAAAATAGTTGACAAGCAGAGACAATCCGAAAGCTTAAACACAATGTACCTATTTAATAGTAATGTAATTGGAAGGAATTATTTTTATGGTGATTAAAAATGAGTAAGTTGCGCCTCCTATTGCTTGAAGTTAGTTATGTTGATATTATACCTGAAGAAGTAACACTCTATTTCCATTTAAAGATTAGTAGCCTAAATGGAGTAAAGCTAAGTCGGTAGCTAGACCAAAATGTTGACTTTTTAATCTAACTCTCACGAAAGATAGTTAAGTTTAGTTAGTTAGTCAAACTAATAAATTTTCGTTACCCATTGGAATTGGAGAGTGTAGCAAAAACTAACTGTAGGTATGTTTTGAGCTGTATTAAACTTGTGGTTAACGAAAATATGAAAATGTGCGAACTATTATGGTTTACGTATTACTAGAAAAACTTGTTCGGTTTCTAAATACTCTTTGTAATAGAAAATCGTTTTATTGACCAATTTATTTTGTTTGATTTTGTCTAGTTCACCTTAATTAGGTTATTAACATTCTATTACTTCATGCTGACTCAGTAATTTATACTCCAGGAGTTCAAAGCCCAGTTTAGCCCAGAAATATCCTGTTGCATTACATTGCGGCACTGGGTAGACGACTTCTAACGCGTTTTCATCACCACTTGTCAATGTAATGAAATTTGCAGGTATTTTTTTCATGTTAACCCATCACTATTTTGATTCCCCTTTCCACTCCCACCTATGTGCCTACAATCATGCTAAGCGTGGCCTTTGGGTCTTGTTAACCTTGGCTCTGTCTACTCCGTAAGATAAAGACGTGATTTATGTATGTACGTATTTTTCTAGCAAGTCTAAAATGGGCTTCATGGTACAGTCAGCGTCATATAGTATGAAATATTCAAAGTGACCTAAAATTTCGACACACCACACTATTTCTATGGTATATTGAACCATTTGGCCGCTTAAGATGCTTCAAACTATATGAAGCTGCTGTTTGTTTCATGGTAATAAATAGGGATAGCACTGAAGATATCTGAAAAAAATATCTGTATCAAAAGTCAAAATCAAAAATTTCTTTTTTTGAAAATATTAGCGCATTCGGAAAGACAATCATTGCCAAGAAGAATGCGCCGCAAGAAACTTGGCAGAAAGTCATCTTTTTAAAATAAAATACAGTAAGAATACTTAGATTACATTCATTTACAAAAGGGATGTATGAGATCCTCGAGCCGCAAATTATATTAGTCTATAGTAGAGATGTATAAAGTCTCTACTAGACAAAGTAAAACAAAGTAACTATGGAAAAAAAGAGAGAGACAAATCAATAAAAATAATTTAAGTTCAGTGGAGGTGTAAAACGCCTCCACCGTCAAATAAATTAGAGATATGTCCAATGTCGAAGAGAAAAAAAAGCAAAATTATGAAATATACTATTCATGTCAAGTAAGTAACCAATAAGCTTTTGGATTCTGAAGGTAAGCTCAGTCTGCGAAGTTAACAGAGGGTGGTGAAACGGCTAATAGGTACTTTCAAAGCAGCCGCATCTATTTATGTTAATGACAGTTTAGTTTACCGTCACCATTGCTTGAAATAGAATATTATCATTTAAGAATTAATTATCATTTAAGATTATTTGCGTCATAAGTGCGTAAACGTGCCGATCTAAATATACAAACTACATATAAATATGCAAATGTAAGTTATTAGACTATAATTACGATTATCCCTGCGGTTATCCTGTCTATTTGTTTCCGCCACCTACTTAAGCTGTCTCCAACTTATTTCTCTTATTGGTTGTCTGGTAGAGATCGCTATTAAGCGGTAAGACCGCCAATTGTCTACTTTGTTCTTTGATTCTGTATTGTTTTGTACTGATTTGTGGTGTTATATACTTCATCATAGAATTACATAGAAAACAAACATTTTCTTCTTAGTCCAACTTCCTTTAAGGGTCGTAGTCACGATAGTTAGGGAGCTGGCGAGCATTTCGGTATATGATTTGCACACGTTTCACGTCGAGGTGGAGTGCAGTTTAAATCATTACGAATCGATTTGGTTCAATCAATTAAGGTCCTATGTCACTGCGTTTTCGCGTTACAGCGGATTGAAGTTGCTTAAAAAAATGGGGGTATTAAGTCATTTGCACATGTCTGCTTCTGGAGTTCATTGGTCAAAATCGAAGAGGCAGACATTCAGGACTCTGCATTATCATGGGACGGAGTTGTAAAAATGTAAAAAAAAAACTCTACTAAGTCATTTGCACACGGTTCTCATTGCGCCCATTCGATTCATCATGACTCCGTGGATTCGAAAAAAAATGTGGCAGACACTTTGCTCACTGATTTTCAGCTGTATAACTGTTTGAAATTCGCGCAATCAAGGGACAGCAGGTACACACAGCAAAGCTATTCGGTAAGCATATTTCTTTTTTCTCTTTTCTCTCAAAGTATAGATTGTTCAGAGTTGTTATAAAACTAATCAGATCTAACCTACAGAGTTGAGTTCTACAACAATGCCATTTTAGAGCTCCTGAGCAAAAGCTTCTGTGCCATGTGCCATAGATTTTCCCCACGGAACAATTAGGTGTGCCATGGTGAATTTAAATTCTCAACGGCTCTACCAATTGAGCGGCATAGTTGTGCCGTGTCAATCTTTCGCTCAATCATCGTCACCTAACACCGCAGTCACATTCTTTTTAAATTTTCACCTCGCAGCAGCGTATAAAATGGGAAACAGTAACACCCTGACAATACGGATCCTTGTGGCCTTTGGGAGTTCTCCAAATCTCTGGCTGTCCATTGCAATTCTTAAATTACAAGCTAACATTCGCAAAGATACGAGTTTCAGTTTGGTTTATCTTTTCATTAGGGTAATGTTAAGTGCCTGTGGTTTATGTAGTTGCGTAAAACCCTCGGTGCGCGAGTCCTATTCACTTGGACTTTTCTCACCTACAGTAAGTACTTTGCTTTTAGTCTTTCTTACAAACACTACATCTACAATCACTACACGTGGTCTTTTTTTCACCTAACAGTTATTGATACTTAAAGGTTGTTTTCTCACTCTCCTTGACTTTGAGAGAATTCTATGCCGGATCAATTAAAAAAACCTCAAGAATAATCAAATCTTGTTTTTAACTGATTTAAAAAATAGAAGGTTCTTATATTCGACTCCATGTTTTTTATGTTCGGCCGTAGTGTGTGACTTCACAGTGTGTGAACTAACTTTACTGATTGTTTTTTATTCGATACCATACCTATATTGTGAGTTCGTCTGTTTCGTTGACCATTTGGATAATCAGCAATGACTATTTCAAAAAGGTCTAAAATCTTCTGTGACAGCTGCAGCCCAAGCCCTCCCATTCTGAGAGTAGTGATTGTTGGGTTACTTCGATACGACAATACTGTTAAGATTTTTCGTTGTGAATTTAGATTCAATAAGTATCTGTCAAAAATTACAAGCTTTTTTTACTGTACAGTCAAGGGCGTAAATATATGTACGTAACCGAGACGTCAAAATCTATACACCTTAAGAACACGGTAATTTATATGTGAAAAAGAAACACCCCGTAAGAGATGCGCGCCAGGAACTTCCACGCATAGCGAAAGGAACCAGTAGAGCGGACCACTGTGCTTAATCTTCTCTCCTCTGAAGACATGCTAGATGTATTCGAATGATGATGATGATGATGATGATGTGCTCCCGGCCGTTTCCGACCATGGCGACCGCCTCAACTCCTTCCCAGTGAAACGTCGACCACGAATTGTGAGATGCGGAGGCAGCCGTGGTTACTACCATCCTCGTGGGTATTCGAATAACATGCCGATGAAGAAGGGAGGTGACACATATATTTGACATGAGGGCTGTATCGATACTATGTCCTTTAATGTACCTACTTTTTTGTTAAGTGCACTTGCGTCGTCATCAATGCTACATTATGTACAGCCAACGTCAAAAGCAAGTGATCAAAATCAACGATTCAAAACATCCAGCATGACGTGCCAGATATAACAAGTCATACCAAAGTGTCAGTTTCAAATGAAATTTTAATTAGTCAAAGGAAAGTGATCATAAATAACAACACCGAGACAGAAATCAAGTGACAAATCAATGTTTCAAAATAAAATAATGATACACCATGTCATTTTTATGAATGTGCCAAGTAAATAACAAAAGAAAAAGAACATTTGGAATTGTCGGAAATGTCTTAATGAAAGCTCGACAAGAAAAGGATTTAGATATTTAAAATGTAACCAAAAATCGAGCTGATGCAATAAGACCTCATTTCAAACTTTGGCGGACATGAAAGGTGTTATAGAGTTTTCGCATGTTTTTCTCACGAATATAACCGATATAAACCGAACATCTGACATGTACTCCAAGGTGTCCCATAAACCCGTATTTCATAGATAATCACTTTAATTTGAAACATTCCACAATGACTTTAACTGTTTGAATGGCATGTCACTTAGTTTTCAAGGATCGAAATAAATGTGATCACTTACTTATGACACATTATGTGTTCATTTACTTCTAATAAACCACAACAGTCAGTGAGTCAGTGCTTTGACTTAGTTTAACGTATATATTATTTTGGGAGCCTAATTCATCAGTTTCCTTTGCTGTTGACTGTACTATGTTTTTATACGTAACGCTATTATGCTAAAAGGAATCACCTGCCAATTCGTGCCATCAAACAGTATCGGAAGCTGCGGTTTGCCTTGAGAACCGGTTGGTCATGCGTGCGATAGTACGGTAATGACTGATAAGCGACCTAGACCTGCGGTGGAGCGCGAGTGCGTCAGAGCAGGCTTGGATCAAGAGCGAGTCGGTACGTTCTACCACTAGGTAGATATGAAATCCTTACTTAATATTATAAATGCGAAAGTAACTCTGTCTGTCTGTTACCTTTTCACGCTTAAACCGCTGGGCCGATTTAGTTGAAATTTGGTATACAGATAGTTTGAGTCCCGGGAAAGGACATAGGATAGTTTTTATCCCGGAAAATTGCATAGTTCCCGCGGGATAGCACAGCCCAAACCACTGGACTTAGAGACTTGAAATTTTGCACATAGATACCTTATACAATGTAGGCATCCACTAAGGAAGGATTTTTGGTAATTCCGACGGGATAAGGAAAAAACGGGAATTGTATATTCGATTCCGAGTGACGCTATCTCAGTAACTACAATAACTAGACTCTTCAAATTTGATACAAAAGTAGGTGATTACAAAACTAAGAAACTAATTTCAGGATTTTTGGAAATTCTCACGGGATAAGGAAAAAAACGGGATTTATCTACGCGGACGAAGTAGCAGGCATAAGCTATAGGTAAATAAATACCTTCTTCCATGCTGGTCTGGGAGTAAAGAAAGGACGTAAATGTACCAGTTGCTTCTCTTCCCGCGCAGATGGTAAAAGCCCGTCGAGGGAATGGGCGAAAATCTTAGTTTTTAATTTTTTCTTTGCACCCAGACCAGCATGGAATCTCTAGCGACAAATACAAATACAAATACGTTTATTTCGTCATCACAGGAATAATAACACATTGTAAAAATGGGGTTTTCAGTACGAAGACCATGATGAGCCCATTAGGCATACGAAAATCAAATTACAATGTAATGCAAATCTGAATACGGGAATAATTATGTCAAACAAATAATAAGATAATAAACTAGGTGTTGCCCGCAACTTCGTCCGCATAGAATTCGTTTATCGCTATCCCGCAGGAATTACGCAATTTTCCGGGATAAAAAGTAGCCTATATGTTATTCCAGACTATAATCTATCTATGTTCCAAATTTCGTCCAGATCTGTCCAGCCGTTCTGCGTGATAGAGTAACAAACATCCAAACATACTCACAAACTTTCACATTTATAATATTAGTAGGATTATGTCAAACATTGAGGTACAATAATTATGAATAATCATGATAATACATTATTACTTATTTATTAGCGACTATACACTACCTATTCTTTTAATTATTACTTTGATTGGACCCTGAATTAATAATCAAACGAATATTAATGTTTCACCTTGGACCTCGTACTTCAACTGTATGATATAACTTTTGACGCATGCGCTGTTTTAGGCCTAGACGGACGTTCCGAGACCAAATCGGAGATGTTTTGGAAAAAAGTCAGGTCAGGAGTACTACTTGGGGACCGCCGCAACATGGTTGCTGCCATTGGAGTCGTTGTTGATCTCTCGCTGCACAGCGTAATCACATCCATGCTGAGCAGTGACAGATCCTGGCAGACGGTGGCTTCCTTTTGCGAGGACGTAATCTTGCAGAAGAAAGCCAGGGAGCGGGAGTGCGAGGACGATGCCCACGCGTCCCTGCTCCGGCGCAGACGAGTGGGGCGAAGGCGGCGGCTGTTCGCTGCCCGCCTGAACCCCTAGTGGGGCCGGCGGGCGGGAGACGGCGATCTCCTGCTCGCATGCATTGCACGGTCCTTTATGCCTGGGACGGGGGGTCGAAGTGCTGCGACTCCCTCTTCCTTGATGCAGGTGGCCCTGGTTAAAGCCGGGGCAGCCGCGGGGCGCCGTCGGCTGGAATCTCCGGGATCCCACGGCTCCTTCCCAAACCTGGCAAGCGGGCTTTGCCGGAGTGTTTTTAGTGGGTATGCTCCCCCTGCCCCTTTCCGTGCGGAAAGAGGCCGGGGGAGAGAGTCCCACATAACCATCCGGGCCTCCCAAAAAGGCCAGGAGTACTCGAAACCGACGAGCATGTATGAAGTGAATGTGGATGAAGCGAAAGAAGTATGCGAGGATCGTAGCAAGTGGGACAGAGTAGTGTGCCTACCCATGTGGGAAAGAGGCGTGACGTTATTTACTCGTATATATGCTATGTTTTAATTAATAATACAATGAGAAGACCGTATCAAATACGATAGCGTAACAAGATCAACTAGTTCATAAACAGCGAATATTGTGAATACTCACAAGGTCTCTGTTGAAGCAGGCGTCTCTATCAACACATTTGCAACACATTTGCAGGTAGGGCCTTGTGCAAGGTCCGTCCGAATCGCTACCACCATCTTAATCGCTAATCCTGCCGCTAAGTAGCACTGCTTGCACTGCTGTGTTCCGGTGTGGAGAGTAAGACAGCCGGGGAAATTACGGGCACATGAGGCATTTCATCTTAGTCTTTAAGGTTGGCAACGCATCTGCAATCCTTCCGGGGTTGCGGGTATCAATGGGCAGTGGTGATCACTTACCATCAGGTGACCCACTTGCTCGTTTGCCTTCCTATTCATATGAAAAAAAATACTCAAGGTATAACGTGGAATGTACCAGTTGCTTCTCTTCCCGCGCAAATAGTAAAAGCCATCGACGGACTGGGCGAAAATCTTAAGAATAGGGAATACGCATTAAAAAATACACATTTACGTTAATAAAATAGAATAGAAAAGATGACGGAAAATATAAGACTTTTAAACTACTAATTAGTCAGCGATTAGAAAGAGAGATCCGATATGACATGTGACGTCATTTGTCACAACGCCCAATACAAACTCCATATTAAATTTTCGTTTTTCTAGAAAGAGAGAGACAAATCTTTGATAGCTTATATCTCAGTTATTTAAGAAAACATATTGTTTATTACATATATGAGCTTCTATAGAAAGCCTTGAAAAAAAACATGAATATTCCCTATTATGTTATAAGCGTTGCGGCTAGCAACCCATCACTATTTTGATTCCCCTTTCCACCTATACAACAACGCCCACAAACATGCTAAACGTGGCTTTTAGCTTTTGTACCTTGAGCTCTGTTTACCCCTAAAGGGATAAAGACGTGATTTATGTATGTATCTAATACTTAATGTAATAATTATGATACTTATCGGTCTAAATCTCTACATTTTATACACAATCTAGTATCCTTCCAGTTCCTTTGTAAATGTAGAGACTAATATCTATAATGGGAGGGTCTTAATGCGATTCAATTCCGATTCAGTTTAGGTTTGCTCGCTGTCAGATCTATACTAAAAATGACAGCTAAAACCTGCACTGAGTCGGAATTTACTCGCATTAAGGCGTCATATCGTCAAATATTTCGGAACATCATTAAATTTCAATAAATTCGTTACTCTAGATCTAGAATCTAGAAAAGGTTAATAACACCAGAACACGCTATTCATCACTACATAGTATAAAATAAAGTCGCTTTTTCTGTCCCTATGTCCCTTTGTATGCTTATATCTTCAAAACTGCACAATGGATTTTGATGCGGCTTTTTTTAATAGATAGAGTGATTCAAGAGGAAGGTTTTTATGTATAATTCTACGCAGACGAAGTCGCGGGCAGAAGCTAGTCATAAATTTAAGAGCAGCGACTTTTCAATAAATTCGGAACGGAAAAATATCAGGATGCACAGATCGTCAAAGCTATCGCCGCAGTCAGGCTGACCATAAAGATCAGAACATCTGTGGAAAATAAACCTCACGCCTGTAATAATAGATTTGACTTCCAAACAAAAAAGAAGCATGGCTGATACGCCATGCCAAATGAAAGATGTCACCTATAGTGTACTCATTTGCATGTATAATTAACTGTAATTTAAACTGTT
The DNA here is from genome assembly GCA_949127965.1 of Pandemis corylana. NCBI lineage: Eukaryota > Metazoa > Arthropoda > Insecta > Lepidoptera > Tortricidae > Pandemis > Pandemis corylana. The sequence continues at coordinate 3,595,910 of OX421866.1, read as the reverse complement.
TTTTACAAACTTAAGTATGTTTTCCACAAATGTTAAGGTCTTTAAGATTAGCCTGACTGCGTCAAAACTATTATTTCACGATCTGTGCTTCGTGTTATTTTTACCTCATTGAACGTTCTGAATTTATTGAAAAACCGCTGCTCTTATATTTATGATGAACTAGCTGTTGCCCGCAACTTCGTCTGCATAGAATTCGTTTATCGCTATCCCGCAGGAATTACGCAATTTTTTGGGATAAAATGTAGCCTATGTGTTATTCCAGACTATAATCTATCTATGTTCCAAATTTCATCCAGATCTGTCCAGCCGTTCTGGCGTGAAAGAGTAACAAACATCCAAACATACTCACAAACTCTTACATTTATAATATTAGTAGGATAGTAGGATTGTGTGTTCGTTTGTTATTAAAATTATCTAGTGTAACGAATTTATTGAAATTTAATACATACATACGTACATACATGTATCACGTCTTTATCCCTTACGGGGTAGACAGAACCCAAGGTAACAAAACCTTAAGGCCACGTTTAGCATGATTAAGGGCGTATAGGTGGAAAGGGAAATCAAAATAGTGATGGGTTGCTAGCCGCATCGCCTATAACATGATTCCTAAGACTTTCGCCCATTCCCTCGATGGGCTTTTACCATCTGCGCGGGAAGAGAAGCAACTGGTAAATTCTATGTTTTTTCTTTCCGGCGACCGCAGCCTGGTGTTTTGAATTAATATCGAACGGTTCAATCTTCCCGATAGGCATTTTAAATTAATTAAACTGGTGCAGCAGCAAAATAAAAATATGGCCGGTAAATAATAATCCCAGACTCGTCGCCAGTGCAACGTCAATGAAACACGGGAGTTAGCAACTGACTGGTTTATTATAATCAAAGAATTACCCTCCACCTTACAATATAAATAATGACGGTTGTTCCAACTCCCAAACCAGCATTGAAGACTGCGACATATCTGACGGCGACTGTCCCAGCATTATCATAATTAAATAAAAGTAAGTTTGAAATAAAACGAAATCATTTCATTCGATAACTATGGTTATCATTATTGGCAAAGATCAAATAAACAAAGGTGATGTTTACAAAGTCTGTTTGATTGTGGTCATTATAATTTAATTTTACCCCAGTACCAGATTGATCTGTTTGACAATAATGAAGTATTTTGTCCTGTTCCTGTTGAGTGTCTTAGTCGTGGTGGAGTGTAACCACTTGTTTGTTGGCACAAACATCTATAGACCTCTGGTGTACCACAAGAATGCTGAGTACAGCTCTAAAGTATTCAGGAAACGAGTTGAAAATGTATACGTGGCTGTGTCCCCTTTGCCTAATGGAATGCTACGCCCGATTCAAGTAAGCACTACAATAAGAAGGAAAGGTTTCGGGGGAAAGGGTTCAGGGAAGGTTTGAAGAAGATGTGGCTCGCACCATCTTCTTAAATTAATTGTAAATACTCCTTTGTTTATTGCGCTCTTTATTTATTTACTTTATGTAGTATATTTTAATGATATATATTATAGGTAGTATAAAGTAGTTTATTGACTGGTAGGTTTTAGTAGTTTATGTATTACTAGCTTTTGCCCGCGGCTTCGCACGCGTGAACCATGAGCATTTCAAAGAAGCTAGCAATTAAGCAAGCAAGCAACCAAACCTGCAAGCTTTCAAGCATACATGCAAGTATGCAAGCAGGCATGCAAGCCTTCAAGCATGTAAGTATGCAAGCAGGCATGCAAGCAGGCATGCAAGCAGGCATGCAAGCAGGCATGCAAGCAGGCATGCAAGCAGGCAAGCAAGCATGCAAGCAAGCGTGCAAGCAAGCATGCATGCAAGTAAACACCCATGCAAGCAAGCATGCAAGCATGCATGCAAGCAGGCATGCAAGCAGGCATGCAAGCAGGCAAGCAAGCATGCAAGCAAGTGTGCAAGCAAGCATGCATGCAAGTTAAGCACCCATGCAAGCAAGCATGCAAGTATGCATGCAAGCAAGCGTGCAAGCAAGCATGCATGCAAGTAAGCACCCATGCAAGCAAGCATGCAAGCAAGCATGCAAGCAAGCATGCAAGCATGCATGAAAGCAAGTATGCAATCAAGCATGCAAAGCAAGGACTCAAGCAAGCATGCAAGCCAGCCCCCGCATTGCCCCGCTGCCTTAATTTTTCTGAAACTGTAAATATTGCAGGATTTTTATAAAACAAACCTAACCTAACCTATAGGGCTGTCCTAAAATACATCCTAAATAGCTTTTGCCCGCGACTTCGTACGCGCTAAGATGTAAAATGAAAAAATAAGTTTTTTCCCGTTCCCGAGGAAAGTTTGGGGAGTGCTTGCGAAGTACACTTAAAGCCTTTAAAGAAACACACGTCATAAATGTTAAGTCTCTTTCTTCCGCTGTTTCGTCTAGAAACGTAAAATCCGAATTTTTCCCGTCCCTGTGGGCGTTTCGGAAAATCCTTTCTTAGTGTTCCCCTACACTCCCGAATAAACCTACGTGACCAATTTCAACTTTCCCCCGCTTTTCGTTTTTCCCGTTTCCGTAAGAATTTCGCCAAATAAAGCATTTCCCGAAATTCTTACGGGAACGAAGAAAAAGAATTTTGGGAAATTATCTCATAATGCTCCCCTACACTCCCCAAGGAACCCACTTGCCAAATTTCAGCTTTCTACGACCAGTAAAAGGTAAAATCCTGTTTTTTTCCCGTTCCCGTGGGAATTTTGGAAAGTACTCTCTTAATGAACAAAAAATTTTACCTTGCTACTCACGTGCAAGATAACCAAGCCTGTGTGAAATATATATATTTTCCATGCAAACCCTCCCTCCACTGCTGCCAATAAAACACATATAAATCCCACAAACTTAATTATCCCTTACACCACACAAACACTGACGCGTTTCGATCCCTCTACGGGATCATTTTCAAAGTTTAATGAACACAACTGTTACACATGCAAACCAACGTCGTACTGATCTGAAACCGTATTTATAAGCATAATGTACCTTCATTCATATTTTTTCCCAAACTACCCTATTATTTATGATTTTTATTATACACTAACAACTACCTTCAAAAAAAATTCCGACTACAGTAAAAAAAAAATAGGGTTATGTATTTTACAAAAATATTTTTTATTCATCAAAATGAACACGCAATAAAGGCGATGAAACCAAGTTCACCTGATCATTAATTATCGGACCGCTATTATTGTACCTAATTATTTCCAACTGCTCCAATATATCTAACCGTAAACCCTTCTCACAAAAGTGCAAAATATCGAAAGACGCTGAATCCGGCAACGAATGATTTTCTTCTAATAATTTCTGTATGATTTTCTTTTCTTCTTTGGTTAAAACGAAAAATCGATCCCGTAGAACTGAATACATAAATCCCGTTTTTAGCCCGTGGGAATTTCCAAAAAGCATTAAAACATTATTTTACTATTATAATCACCTACTTCTATGCCAAATTTGAAGAGTCTAGTAATTATAGTTCATAGGATTTCGTTAAACTGAATATATAAATCCTGTTTTTTTCCTTATCCCGTGGAAACTTCCAAAAATCCTGAAATTAGTTTCTTAGTTTTGTAATCACCTACTTTTGTATCAAATTTGAAGAGTCTACTTATTATAGTTACTGAGATAGCGTCACCCGGAATCGAATATATAATTCCCGTTTTTTCCTTATCCCGTGGGAATTTCCAAAAATCCTTTCTTAGCGGATGCCTACGTCATAAGATCTACCTGCATGCCAAATTTCAGCCCGATCCGTCCAGTGGTTTGGGCTGTGCGTTGATAGATCACTATGTCAGTCAGTCAGTCAGTCAGTCAGTCACCTTTGAATTTTATATATATAGATATTCGGTAGTTATGTATTGTGGCTCTCAGTGTTTGTAATTTTTAAAATCACTCGTCCATCCCTAATATAATACTCCTTTCATCCACTCAAAGGTTGACTAGAAGAGATCTTTTAAAGGGATAAGCCCGCCTTTGTGCATGTATCTCAGTGTTTATCAATTGTATTTCTCTTGTTTATTTTGCACAATAAAGAGTTTACATACATACATACATACATACATACAATATAGTTCACTGAATTCATCGATATTTTTATGACAATCACTTCAACTGGAAGACCTCCACTGCATTATCTATCTTATCAGCCCACATCCACCCACTGCTGAGTAAAGGCCTCTTCATTTTCACGCCGCCCGGTCCCGTGCCAGTCTAATCCACAGTTTTCTACCTGACCAACGGGCTTATGGTCTGCTCACTAACCTTCGACCCAGTATTGACCACCACTCTGTGACCGCCTTCGAACATCTCTCGTCGTTCCGTCTTGCCAAGTACCCCACCCATCACCACCAGCTGTGTTATCCTAGTTCCAACATCCAAAGCTCTAGTCCGTTTCCGAATTTGGGTATTGGGGATGTGGTCAAGAAGTGATGTGGTCAACATAGCTCGCTCCATGGCTCTTTGTGCCACTTCATGGGAATCGCCAAGGTATACCTAACGATAGGCGCCTATTTCACCTACGCGACATTTGTCGGCGACATGTGACAATTCTGTTTACATTCCAAACTCGATCAGAATCAACGCCGGTTGGCTTCATATTGACTAGGCCTTGCATTTCGAATTGTCACATTAGGTTGACCTACAGTATTTTCTGTTAGTAACATTAAATTAAAAACTTAGAAACCCCCCACATATCAATCAAGTAATACATAAATAATTTTATTTCAATACATACATACACATACACATACATATATATACAAATCACCCCTTTATCCCTTACGGGGAAGGGGGCAGCAACGGGGGTATGACGGGCTCTCCTGCTCGCCGCTGCCTTCCCTGTTGTGGAGGGAGGGGAGAGGCCTACCGCCTAAAAACACTCACGTTCCCTCCTGGCCATGAACTGTGGGCGTTACGGGAGCACTATCGTGTCACCGCGACGCCCACTGGCCGCCCCGGGATGAGGCAGATGGCAACGGCACCGTTGAGTGCGGGTTCCGGATTCCCCGCCCTCCACGGGGTAGACAGAGCCTAAGGTAACAGGTACCCACAGGCCACATTTAGCAAGATTGGCGTACAGGTGGAAAATGGAATCAAAATAGGGATGGGTTGCTAGCCTCATCGCCTATAACATAATTCCTATGATTTTCGCCCATTCCCTCGATGGGCTTTTACCATCTGCGCGGGTAGAGAAGCAATTGATACATTCTATGTTTTTTCTTTGCTCCCAGACCAGCATGGAAGAAATTATTTCAATAATCATACGTAAATAAATAAAAACAAATTCATACAAAAAATGCCTCACATCAATTTGGAAAAGAGCTGATACTCTTCAAACTACTCGATTGATTTTTGACAAACATACCTAAGAACCACCGCAAAGAAACTGGCCTTTAAATAAAAACAACCGCATCAAATTGAGTTCATCCGTTGGAGAGCTACGATGCCAGACATACACACACACAAAGACATCGACGTCAAACTTATAACACCCCTCTTTCTGCAACGGGGGTTAATAAGAAAACTTAACTGACTACCGAAAGTCAAGGGCTTTACCACGACATCTTAATGCGATTCAATTTCGACTCAGTTCAGTTCAGGTTTAGCTGTCATTTTTAGAATAGATCTGACAGCGAGCGAACCTAAACTGAATTGGAATTGAATCGCGTTTAAGAAGTCATGGTAACCCCCCAGGAAATAGAACAGAGTGCTTATCCAGCGCATGTCTACGTCTGCTTCATCCCCTGAAGATCTTACTAACCCACGCCACTTTATTGCCTAGTCGCGGGTTCATGGTATACGGTATATGGTAAGCCATTTCTAACCGAGGCAACTGGAAATCTATAAGGGAGACCTATGTCCCACAGTGGACGTCCTACTGCTGATATGATATGATGAGAGCGGATGGATGAAAGTAGACTAAACAGATCTATATGGGGAGTGTAAATGGTTACGTTGGGAGGGGAAGGCTTAGACGGACGTTCCAAGACCAAATAGGAGACGTTTCGGAAAAAGGTCAGCTTAGGAGTACCCGAAACCGAAGAGCATGCATAAAGAGATTGATGACTGTGGATGAACCGAAAGAAATATGTCACGATCATAGCAAGTGGAACATAGTAGTCTCTGCCTACCCCTGTGGGAAAGAGGCGTGACGGTATGTATGTGTGTATGTATGTATATGACCTACTAGATATATTATGTTCTTTTTATTTCAGGGTATACTGGCGTACGACTTGACCCACACAGGCGCAACGGCTAACGTAACGCAAGGCGGCTTGGGCTATAACTTTGTCAATATTAGAATGAAGAGCGACAGGGGCGAGAAACTACACTACGACGTATACATTTACGCGTAATACTCGTCGTGCAGCCAGTACAATCTGACTTTCTACTTCTCTTGCTGTACCATGGAAAAATAAAACTAATTGTGACATTTCAGAGACTTTTTGTTATTACTTTGTTGCTATCTGTTATAACAGTACATTACACCTCGAGGGTGGTGAAATACAGAATGTCTCAGATCGCAGGAAGTTGTGCCACGAGCCAAAGTCAATAAACATGCGACCAGAGGCTGAGGCCTGAGGGAAACACAGGCCAGGAATTTGAAATTCCCGCTCGCGTAGTTTATTTTAAAGGGTGCACACTTATTGTACGCTGGGATTATGACTTGGAGCTATGTCCCGGATCAGTGTTCTGGGGGATGTGCTGGGGTAGCAGGGTTCGCTGCTGACGGAAACGTCAAGGAGTAGGTACATGGCGATGATGATTTAGGAATATGCATGCTGAATCAGCATTGTAGGGTAACGTGCCGAGCCATAATGAAATGAAAAATGAAATGTTTATTTATTCACAACTAGCTTCTGCCCGCGACTTCGTCTGCGTAGAATTATACATAAAAACCTTCCTCCTGAATCACTCTATCTATTAAAAAAACCGCATCAAAATCCGTTGTGTAGTTTTGAAGATATAAGCATACCATAGGGACATAGGGATATAGGGACATAGGGACATAGGGACAGAGAAAGCGACTTTGTTTTATACTATGTAGTGATAGTGATGAACATAATAATTATGATTACATAAGGTTTTATAAGTAATATTGCTGCCCATAACATGTTCAGACAAGTTAGGCATGTGAAAATCTGAGGTCAGCGATTTAGTCGCTCGGATTTAGATTTAGATTTAGATTATTTATTCATTCAATAAAAATTACATCATAAATTGTACATTCCGGTCATTACGGTCGATAACAGTAACATTATCCTTGATACACATAACATTAATATAAGGATGAATGTCAGAATGAATTCAGATGCATGTTTAAATTATATAATGTGGAGCGATAATGCCGGTAACGGGGCCGAAATGTGGTGAGCCAGTATATTAGGGCAATACGCTATATAAACCTATTAGCTCAGTATTCTAGAATGATGCGTTGGGTCAGAATTCTGAACCAATGCACGTGGCCAGTTTCCTGAACAATACGCAAAGTTACCGTTTGAAGCAATTCTGAATTATGAAATCTGAGTCTGTACCATTTGAAACAAACAAAAAAATGAGATGTGAATTAGGTACAAAAAAGCTCGTGAATTACTTCTATCAGCATACTGTGTAATGTTTTAAAAGGTAAGACAGTTGGTAATCATCGCAAAACTACTATGTTAATGAAATAGTCATTATAGGTAATTATCTTGCTCAGTCATGTTCCTTTAGAATACTGAATATGGTTGGATACAAATATTTTGGTAGGGTATTAGCCCAAACAAAATCTAAATGAGACCACAATTTGGGCTCCACCCTTTTGTAGAGTATAACGTTAGACAAGACTTCTCTTAGATGTTTTACGTCTTTCACCTTTGCCAATTGGTCGTTTTCTCCATATAGTAAACCAACTTTCATTTTCACAGCACTCAAGTCATAGTCCGGTGGATTGACTGTTCCGTACCTTGCCAAGTTTTTTACCATTCCATAGTCATACTGGCTAAACCTCTTGCGTAGATACAGTTGATCGAAGTGCACCAAAGATTTTCTCGAGGTAGCTGCCGGATAGTGCCCAAATATAGTTTTAAAAAAACCAGATTCAATATTACTGGAATCAAAACCGGAGAAAGGAAAGAGCGCTCCAAAGCCGCATACAGCATAACTAATAAGGCCTTTGCTACAGATCAACGTAATTAGATCAGACAACGCTTTACGATCTTGCAAGAGTTCTTCCATACCGAGCGATTTCAATAGCAAAGATATTGCAGGACCCACGTCTGCTATTAATGATACAGGAGGCGTTAAATTGTTCAAAAAAGCAACGGGAGCCAACGCTATCATCACCTTTATCCTATCATTGTATTCCGGTCTTGTAGAGGCTAACACGTAATGCGCTGTGGTTCCTTGAGAGTGGCCGATTGTAGCTATGCTGTCTTCACCAGTCATTTTGCGAACGTAGTCTATCATAACGGCGAGGTCGTAGTAACCGATTTCGTGGAAACTGTAATTAAAAAAACGTTCTTTGTCTGCATCAGGGTCTAGGGAGACGTGGCGTCGGCCATATTTATTTCCTCTGTTGTTTCCAAGCCAAACGTTATATCCAGCGTTGGCTAAAGTAATGGCCAGAGAGATGTTACCTCTTATAATGAATGTATCACAACTATCTACGAGGCCATGAAGTAGAAGCACCGAAGGTCCATCTCCTGGGAGGTTGAATAGCGTCAGAATGTATCCGTCTTCAGTAGTTAATTCATATTGATCGGCGCTGTGACCGTATTTCGTTGCCAGTTGTGTGAAATTCAGCTTGCCGTCTTCAGATAAAGTGGCATCGGAAAAGTTCGCAAATATTGATTCCAAGTCATCTTTATAGCTGGCCGAGGTTATGTCTAAATACGAAAATATTATACACGTTACCAGGATAATACTTCGCACCAACATTGCTTGGTATGAATTCACAAGTTACTAAATGTGCATATTTCAGGCACGCTAACGTAGACAACTGACGATTGTAACTAATTTGCATTCAATTGTCATTAAGAACATTTATACCAACGACAATAAACGGAGGAGCTTCTCAATTCAACGCGTATATACGAGTACGAGTATATTGTTTAATATATATATATATATATGCATAAGTTTTTACAGAATAGTCCGATTTTGATAATTAGTTTTTTATTGGATAGAGTAGATCTTGGGGGTAGTCCTATATAAATTTGGAAAAAAAATCTAAACCTGAGGGAAGGAAAACGGAGGTAATCGATTGTTCGCTCGCAGATTTTAATGCTGAGTGGTGGTAGAAAAAGTAAGTTGATTATTAAGTTGTAGAAGAATATGCAATTATTTTTTTCTTTTCGGTGAAGTCGGTTTTTTTTGTTAAAATTCTTGTTTATTTGTTGATTTTTAGTGAATCTGAAGTACACCAACACTTTTTTCTGAATATGGGTAGACCTACTAAACGTGCTGCCATTTCAATTTGGTCCAGTTCTGACAATGGCACCCCCGAGAAAACCGTATAAGTCTGAAATTAGCATTATTAAGTATAGATACATGTATCAAAAATATTATAAATAATATAAAAGTCGTTTTTTATTGTTAAAATTTTTGATTATTTTTTGATTTTTAGTGAATCTGAAGTACACTAACATTTTTTTCTGAATATGGGTAGACCTACTAAACGTGCTGCTCATTATGACAGCGCCGTTTAAATGAAACGGACAATTTGTCGCACACATACTTAACCCTAATTTCAGACTTATTATGGTTTTCTCATGGGTGCCATTCTTCTTTTTTTGAAGTCGGTTAAAAAGAAAAACCGGCCAAGTGCGTCTCCGACTCGCGCACCGAGCGTGTCGTACCGATTCGGGGAGTGAACAAAAATCCTGTGTCAGCAGAGCTTTGCTCATTCATTTTTATTCATTTAAATTCTAAACTGGTAACAGCGCCATCTAGCCACCGTTGGCTGAACTAGTTCGTACGTCACATATACAAACGCAGCGCGCTCACACGCATTCACGCCGCTATAGATCTCACAGATTAATAGTTGCGGCTTAGGGCGCTAGATGTCACTGTCAACAATTGTTTAACTTATTTCCGAAGATTTAATACTACATAAATTATAGCCAGGAATAAATAATTCTTCCAGGATAGGAAGCAGGATGAAATTCCCTAACGTTTAAATAGCTACACGGCTTGGCGTTGGTAATTCTTAATAACCCGATAACCACATCACTACTGGCCAGCTTTACATAGGTACAGTTTGACAACAAATATAATGCGCATCGGCAGTATTCGTTTGCGCAGAGAAGCGCAGACCAGTTTCCGATGGTAGCCGAACGTGTAAATAATCTATATTGAACTTTATTTGCAAGCGCAACTGGCAGAGTATTGCTTGCTTTGCATTCTTAGCTCTGTCCCGCTTACACGATTTTGCCATTGTTGGTACGAAATCGATCGACCAATAACAGCGCCAGAGTTTCCCGCGCAACTAAAATTGGTATACTGCGCAGGTACATCGTGGAGCATTATTTTTGTTGTCAAACTGTACTATGTCGCTTTCCGCTTTCTATGTATGCTTAGATCTTTGAAATTACGCAACGGATTTTGTTGCGGTTTTTATATTAGATAGTATTATTCAAGAGGAAGGTGTATTTATTTATGTATAATTCTACGCAGACGAAGTCGCAAGTAGAAGCTAGTTTATACTGAAGAGGTTGCGGGTATTACAATCTTTGCTAAACGTGGCGTGTAGGTCTTGTTACCTTTGGCTCTGTCTATCTCGAATGCACCAACTGAATTATTTTGAAAAACATATTTATAGGTACATATATGTTACAGGCCTTTAACAAAATAAACTGAAGTTTTATTTCCTACATTTTTCCAAGGTTTTTAGGCATTATTAAATATTATTTACAGTATTTGTGATATTATCAAAAGATTACGTAGGTAAATCGCATTAGCCAAAGTGGCAATGAATACATTTTTAAAATTAATGTCTAAAAAAATATGTCTGTAAGTAACAAAGATAGGAAACTGAAACTTACAGGAAATTAAACTTGTCATGAGAAATCTTATTAACAAAAAACAAAGCAAACATTTGGTGAAAGAAAACCGGACAAAAATGTTCCACCCGCATGAATAAACTTACAAAAACAAAAACCTGGGATTGTAATTTTATAATCATTTCATAGCTAATATTATTAGCATAATTGCTCACTTTAACGCTTTCAATTACAATAATTCGCATAGTAACAAGGACACGTGACAGTAACTAGTAACAGGTAGAAAAATTCGAAGACTACCCACCTGCTATTGGTGGTGTAGGGGAATAGCACGCGTCACGAAATGACGAGGATCCGAGTTCAATTCGCCCGGCTATAGCTTTACTTTTTGGATTTTTCTGTTCTAATTTTTAGTGACATTTAGAAATTTGCTTTCAATTATGTAATAATTATAGTATAAATTTATAAACAAAAGTTTATTGTTATGGTCACCTTAGATGTTTACACACAATTTAGTTACATAACATTTACACATATAACAATTTAGTCAATCTAGTAAAATAACAAATATCTACGTAGGTACTGTGACAGGAGGATATAAAATACAACTTTGCTGTCAAGCCTTGCCGCGGGCGGCAAAAAATTGGTTTTGTTGCGCCCAGTTTTAGCTTGTTTTGTGAGATAGAAAAATGTCGCGCGTTTCAAATTTTGACACGGGTTTTGTTTATTCAGAATTCTGACCATAGATGTTTGAACGTAGTAGATACTTTCATATAAATTACATACATACCGTCACGCTTCTTTCCCACAGGGGTAGGCAGAGACTACTTTGTTCCACTTGCTACGATCCTGACATATCTCTTTCGCTTCATCCAGTTATCAATTTCTTCATGCATGCTCGTCGGTTTCGGGTACTCCTGACCTGACCTTTTTCCAAAACGTCACCTATTTGGTCTCGGAACGTCCGTCTAGGCCTTCCCCTCCCAACGTAACCATTCACACTCCCCATATAGATCTGTTTAGTTAGTCTAATTTCACCCATCCGCTCTACGTGACCAAACCAACTAAGCATACTTTTTTCTATCCTTGTCACTATATCCTCTTTCACACCAGCACGTTCCCTTATCACACTATTCCTTATTCTATCTTTCAGTGATACACCTTCCATGCTTCTTAACGCTCTCATTTCTACTGCATTTATTATACTTTCATGCTTCTTTTGCCATACCCAAGTTTCGCTACCGTACATTAATGTTGGAACAGGCACCCCTCTGTGGACAACCAGACGCGCCTTCTTCGACACCTTCTCACTGCTCACAAAGGCGCGCAGCGCCCCATTGACCATATTTCCTGCATTCACTTTTCTTTCAATATCACTTTCACACTTGCCATCTTTCGTGAACGTCGAGCTCAGATATACAAACTCTTTTACCTGTTCGACTTTCTTACCAGCAATCACAATCTCACATTCTGTCATACTATCGTCTTTTTCAAACACCATAACTTTCGTCTTGCTTACATTAACATTCATACCTTTCGTTTCCAATGCACCACATAAAATGTTAGTCATCATCTGCAACTCCTCCTCCGACGATGCCAACAACACTTAGTCGTCGGCGTATAGGAGGCATTTGATGGTTAACCCACTCATTCTAAGTCCACAGTCATTCCCTTTCAAATCCCTCAGGCATGTATCCATTAATAGGTTGAACAGCCACGGTAACGCAACACATCCTTGTCTAACAACTTTTTCAATGCTAAACCATTCAGTTTACGCCCCGTTTATCCTCACACAAGCACTAGAATCCTCATAGAGAGATTTTAGTGCTCGTATTAGATTACTGTGCACCCCATGCATGGATAATGCTGACCAAAACTCATTCCTCATCACTCTGTCATAAGCCTTCTCTAGGTCAACGAATAAGCAGTATATTTTCTGGCCCTTGGCCATATACTTTTCGGTTATGCACCGCAAGGAGAAGACTTGATCCGTGCATCCCGTTTTCATTCTAAAACCCGTTTGTACATCCCATATTTTCTCGATGGTCTCTTTCATAAATCTCTCAATCAGCACCTTTGCATACAGTTTGCCGACGACGCTGAGAAGGCTTATTCCGCGGTAGTTTTTGCAGTCTAGTTGTGACCCCTTTCCTTTGTACAGCGGCACAATCTCGGCTTTGTACCAATCCTCCGGTACCCGACCGTTCGTCCAACACAAGTTGAAAAGGTGGCACAACTGACTAGCTACCACGCCTTCACCGGCTCTCAACATTACGACCGACACTCTATCATATCCCCCAGACTTTCCTAATTTCATTCTTTTCATGGCGTTCACAATTTCATCCATGCTTATCTCATTTTCCTGACTACTTTCATTCATCTCTCCGGCATGAGCCGGTACGTGCACTCATTCTTCTGCTCTTTCAAACAAACTTTCAAAATATTCCTTTCATCTTTTTAACACACACTCTTCTCCTTTAATAACACTTCCATCCAGGCTTCTGATTTCACTCAGCTCCGAGGCAGTGTTTTTGCCACGGGCTGTCTTTATAGACTTCCAGAACATCTTAATATTTGTCCGGAAGTCATCAGAAAGTCTCATATCAAAATTATCTTTACTTACTCTACTTATTCATCTTTCGCGTTACATACATCTACATCCGTCACCTTAAATAAAAAAATAAATAAAATAAAATGATGAATTATAAATTGAAATGATGAAATAATCTTTAAGGCAGTAGATTCTTTCAACATTAAATTTCATCTATCTTTTCATACATGCTCGTCGTTTTAGGGTATGTACTCTTAACCTAACCAATTTGGGCACGGAACGTCCGTGTTAGTAAATTTATTTTGAACAAAAGCATGCAAAGTTATCTAGATGTCATCTGTCTCTTCAGGATATAAAGTATGTGTTTGTAAATATAAGTAAAAAAATTGTTATCGTTTCAAAACACTTTGTAACCAACGAAATTACATAAAAATAAAGGCAAATTAAAATGCAAAAATGTGCCTATCTCTCTGTTATCTCTTCACACTGATAGTTCTGCTGACACTAATGGTGCTTAATGGAGACAGATGGGCCGGAATGATTAGAATATAATGAAATTGGTAGTAGACAAGTTTAGGTACTTGCAATACGAAAAATGGAAAAAGAAGACGAGGCACTACCAATGGTTTGTCGAACCGTTTCTTCATATTTTCAAACCCTCATAACGTAGTTCCTCTTGACACCAGCAGTGAGACAAAAAAACTACGTAACATACCAAAAATGCTGCTGGTTAATTTTGCTGTCAAGTCTGTTAATTATGACGTAAGTGATTAACCACCTCAAATATTCTAAAATAGATGGCAATTACAGCAGGATAGACTAGGATGACGGCACCAGTAATGGACATGGACTCATTTAAATTAAGAATGAAGTGTCTATTACTGGTGCTTGTCAGTTTTAAGTGTCCAACACTGGTGCCGTCTGGTGTCTTTTTGTCTTTGTGAAGTACACGCGACTGGACACCAGAGAGCCCAAATTCACGGCATAAGATGTGGTTAGGAAATTTATTAAACACGCCAAGTTTCGTTGATTTGATATTTCTTTAAAATTGGTGCCTGTTGGTAAGAGTGGTGATCGTTTGCGGCAAAATGTAGTTATGATAATTGATAAATGTAAAATTGGAAATTACGTAACTTATCAAGTTATTTGACGGTTAAATATTTTTTAAAATAATATTCAAGGTTTTTGTTCCCGTAATTTATTCATCCAGTCGGGTAGAGTTTTTTAGTTGTCATTGAAACAATCGGTTGGGTATTTATAATAAACTAGCTTTTGCCCGCGACTTCGTCCGCGCAGAATCAAAATTTGCGCAAAAATTTCTTCCTCTCTCCCATCGAAAATGTACAAAAACCAGCCAAATGCGAGTCTTACTTCAGCACGAAGGATTTCATACTACCCACCTATCTCAACGAAATAAACCAGTTTCTTGCATGGATTATTTTTTATCACATCCTTTTGTTCTGTGGGAAATTAGAAAAATCTAATCTTATGACACCTGCGTGATCTTCAACGAACATGTCTAATAAATACAAAATCAATGTTTTCTATGACGTCCTTTTATCCCGTGGGAGAATTGGGAAATCCTTTGTAGTGCCTCTTTGATCATCAAGAAATATGTCTGCCAAATACCATGAAACTGAATTAGCAAGCCAGTTACTCTTTTCTCATAACCCACGGGAATTTCGCAAAATCCTGAAATCGTTTTTCAGATATCATAATTATGTACTGGTATGCCAAATTTAAAGACTCTAGTAATAATGTTTATGGAGATAAGAACATTTCAAAGTAAAAGTATACATTTATTCTCCCTATCCCGAGGGAATTTTGAAAAATTCCTCCCTAGTGCACCTCTATGATACTTAAATTACTTAAAATCCGTTCAGCCGTTTTCACGTGATGCGCTCGCAAACACACAGACAAACAGATAAACACACTAAAATTTAAAAACTGCTGGAACGTGTTCTGTTTTCGATTCTAAGTATTCCCAGCCAATATTTTTTTAAATATCTTCCATGAACAGACGGACTTTCGACCCTCTTCAGCTTTATTATATATTATGTAGGTACAGATAGCGAATCGAATGTTCCACCTGCATGAATAAATTACAAAAACAATAATCTTGGATATAATTTTACATTTCATAAATAAATATTCATACATACGTGCATAAATCACGTCTTTATCTCTCACGGTGTAGACAGAGCCTATGGTAACGAGCCCTAGAGACCACTCTAAAGTGGTGAAAAATTGTAGCATAGAAGACAATCACAGCTCTCATTAATCTTGTGAACTAGTCAAAGCTTTGGTTAGAGCTGTAGTTTTGGCGAAGCTGATTTATACCACTTTCGAGTGGTACTTTCGAGTGATGTGCTTTCAAAAATCGGGCCCCTGGTCACACTTTAAAACTAAGGTTGTCTGGCTGTTTTTATCGGATACACTTTGGAGAGTGTGCGAAGGAATAACACGTATTTCACCGTCTCCCTTTCACCACTGTACGACTAGAAGAGGCGAGCGACTTCACCCTTACGTGGACAGTATTCCAGTTACTCGCACAAAGCGTTTCTCTTCGTCTTTTATATTGCAGTGCTAAGGAATGGAATACACTTCCGTAGTCTAATTTCCCGGAAGTAAGTATAGCTTATATCTGATAACTTTTTACAGCGAAAGCGTTATATGAGCTTTGTGAGTCTTGGCCAACATTTTGACAACGCATGAAATGTTTTTGGTGGGATGAGTTTATCCATTGGTTTTTCCCCTACAGCAACGCTATAGCGGGCGTAATAGGAAACTTCAAAGTTAGTTTGAGTTTCAGGCGTAATAGTCCTACCATAAGTCAACAGATGGCGTTGTAGCCAGTTTTAAAAGTTGGAGATAGAATAGAACTAGATTCGAACCTTCATTAACCCGTCGAGCGTCCTGTGTGCACGGGTGTGCGCAAAACGTTATGCGCCCTGTGCACACGGGACGCTCGACGGGTTAAACCTTCTAAAATGGCATCCAACATTTTACCGAAAACGTTAAGCAACATTTGGGCCGATAATTTTCCTTGCTTAACATGATTGTATAAAACCGTGTACAATTGTGAATACATGATTTTTATAAGTTTCAACAGTTTGTCCATTTCGGACGTACAATATTTATGTACCTACCTAGTTATTATTATAAATTATTTCTGTATCAGATAAAAGCTGTTGGCCTTAATCAGCTTCGTATTTGTGCTCACATAATACTCGTCGGATTAGAGTACTCTTAACCTGACCTTAAGTCAAAACGTTCACAATTTGGTCACGGAACGTCCGTATAGTATATAGTAGATTGTACACCGAGGGGATAAAGCACTGTATTATGTCACGGGCACGATATTGAACACTGAGCGCAGCGAAGGACTCTAGATTTAACTCCCGAGAGTAGCGAGGGTGTTTTTAGTTAATTTGTGAGCGTAGCGAGGGAATTAAGATTGAGTTCTGAGTGGAGCGAAGCATTTAAGCGCACCCAAGACATAAACAGTTTTATCTCGGAGGAGTATAGTTACTTTTTTTTTTCTCACCTTTTGCGAGACAATAAAAACCAAGGTAACTAGAAAAAGAATTTAATTAAAACAACAATAAAACAAAATTAAAAGTAAACATTTACGTTTGGAACATTAGTCCAGGTGTGTAATGATACAGCCATATTTTTATTTGGAATCTTAGCTGTTCTATGCGTATAAATTACAGCGTCAGCCAACACTGGCACCTTTTGTTTTATTTGAAATTTGTTTCATTCGTTCGAAAATCGAACGCTTGCCGTGATGTGGCCATCTCGATTTTCGGAGCCATGCGATTTTTGCGAAATTGGACTTTAAGAGTATAGCAATAAGAACTATGAAAAGTGAGAATCATATTCATATTACTAACCTACGGGTTATAATCTAGTAGGTACAATATTACTACCCGGCTAAGCCAAGGGCTATAATGAGTTCCTTTGAGTAAGGTTTACATGATACGTAATTAGCCATTGTCGAGCAGGTGGTGTGAAAAATTTATATTGAACAAAAGCATGCAAAGTAACACAGATGTCTTTAAAAATCCTACTAATATTATAAATGTGAAAGTTTGTGACTTTGGATGTTTGTTACTCTTTCACGTCAGAACGGCTGGACAGATCTGGATGAAATTTGGAACATAGATAGATTATAGTCTGGAATAACACATAGGCTACTTTTTATCCCGGAAAAATGAACGGTTCCCGAGGGATATATGATGATGATGATGATGATGATGATGAATATATTACTACTAAGTGGGTACTATTACTACTATTACGTTGAGGTTTGTGATTGCAGGTAAGAAATCAAATTATTAGTAAAATTAGTAAAATATGTCCTACTAATATTATAAATGTGAAAGTTTGTATGGATGTTTGGATATTTGTTACTCTTTCACGCCAGAACGGCAGGACAGATCTGGATAAAATTTGGAACATAGATAGATTATAGTCTGGAATAACGCATGGCTAATTTTTTTCTTTCTTATTCCGGAAAATTGCATAATTGGCATTGTTCATTTTTTTTAGTATGCTCCAATTCGAAAACCATTTCGAGGAAAACCATCAATTATCCGATTTATCTTGTCCGATTTCAAAAATACTTTATGATTGCAGATATTTTTGTAAAAGTACTTTGAACCTTTGTTTGACCGAACGACCGGGTTTTTAGACAGAATCCAGCATCGAATGTTTGCCACAAAAATGAAAAAAAAAGTTTGGCTACGGCAACTGTCACGTGTCACTGTCAAATCTACAAAACCATAGACAAAGCCGTTTTTTTTTATAGCCAGCCGAACGAAGGCGATTGGGATTCTGTCTAAATTCACGAATTATCAAACAGTGAAAAAATATTTATTATTAATTAACAAAGCTACGTAAAAGCATAATATTCAAATTAGTTGCTTGAAATAGTCCATTTTATCAAATAAAGGTGTTAAAAGCACAGCTTAAAAAAAATGAACAATGTAAATTCCTGCGGGATAGCGATAAAGATAAAGCTAAAGCTATTTAGGATATATTTAAGGACAGCCCTATAGGTTAGGTTAGGTTTGTTTTATAAAAATCCTGCAATATTTAGTTTCAGAAAAATTAAGGCAGCGGGGCAATGCGTGGGGGGTTGCTTGCATGTTTGATTGCATACTTGCTTTCATGCATGCTTGCATGCTGTCTTGCATGCATGCTTGCGTGCTTACTTGCATGCATGCATGCTTGCGTGCTTGCTTGCACGCTTGCTTGCATGCTTGCTTGCCTGCTTGCATGCCTGCTTGCATGCCTGCTTGCATACTTACATGCTTGCATGCGTGCTTGAAAGCTTGCAGGTTTGGTTGCTCGCTTGCTTGATTGCTTCATGTTCAGGTTCATGCATTCTCGCTGAGTGCTTGCTTGCACGCTTCCTTGCATGCTTGCTTGCATGCTTGCTTGCATGCATGCTTGCTTGCCTGCTTTCATGCCTGCTTGCATACTTACATGCTTGCATGCCTGTTTGCATGCCTGTTTGCATGCCTGTTTGCATGCCTGCTTGCATGCCTGCTTGCATTCCTGCTTGCATGCCTGCTTGCATACTTACATGCTTGCATGTATGCTTGAAAGCTTGCAGGTTTGGTTGCTCGCTTGCTTGATTGCTTCATATTCAGGTTCATGCATTCTCGCTGAGTGCTTGCTTGCACGCTTGCTTGCATGCTTGCTTGCATGCTTGCTTGCATGCTTGCTTGCATGCTTGCTTGCATGCTTGCTTGCCTGCTTTCATGCCTGCTTGCATGCCTGCTTGCATACTTACATGCTTGCATGCTTGCTTGAAAGCTTGCAGGTTTGCTTGCTCGCTTGCATGCCTGTTTGCATGCCTGCCTGCATACTTACATGCTTGCATGCATGCTTGAAATCTTGCAGGTTTGGTTGCTCGCTTGCTAGATTGCTTCATGTTCAGGTTCATGCATTCTCGCTGAGTGCTTGCTTGCACGCTTGCTTGCATGCTTGCTTGCATGCTTGCTTGCATGCATGCTTGCTTGCCTGCTTACATGACTGCTTGCATACTTACATGCTTGCTTGAAAGCTTGCAGGTTCGCTTGCTCGCTTGCATGCCTGCTTGCATGCCTGCTTGCATACTTACATGCTTGCATGCATGCTTGAAAGCATAAAAATCCTGCAATATTTCGTTTCAGAAAAATTAAGGCAGCGGGGCAATGCGTGGGGGGTTGCTTGCATGTTTGCTTGAGCCCTTGCTTTGCATGCTTGATTGCATACTTGCTTTCATGCATGCTTGCATGCTTGCTTGCATGCATGCTTGCGTGCTTGCTTGCACGCTTGCTTGCATGCTTGCTTGCCTGCTTGCATGCCTGCTTGCATGCCTGCTTGCATGCCTGCTTGCATACTTACATGCTTGCATGCATGCTTGAAAGCTTGCAGGTTTGGTTGCTCGCTTGCTTGATTGCTTCATGTTCAGGTTCATGCATTCTCGCTGAGTGCTTGCTTGCACGCTTGCTTGCATGCTTGCTTGCTTGCATGCTTGCTTGCAAGCTTGCTTGCATGCTTGCTTGCCTGCTGCTTGCATGCCTGCTTGCTTGCCTGCTTGCATACTTACATGCTTGCATGCTTGCTTGAAAGCTTGCAGGTTCGCTTGCTCGCTTGCTTGATTGCTTGCTTCTTTGAAATGCTCATGGTTCACGCGTGCGAAGCCGCGGGCAAAAGCTAGTAAGTAAATAAAAATTTCTCGTTTCAAAATACTTGTTGTAGGACATTAAATTGAATTTTGGCACTTTTGGTGATAACCAACGAAATTACATAAAAATAAAGGCAAATTATGACTGAATAGATATTTTATTATTTTAGGCCAGACTCAGGCATGTTGTTTCAGAATATTAAATACGGTTGGATATACATATATCGGTAGGGTTTTACCCCAGACAAAGCTTAAATGAGACCAAAACCTCGGCTTTAAGACTTCGTAGTGCACAACGTTAGGCAAGCTGTCTCTTAGTCGTTCTTCGTCTTTAATTTGCGCAAATTGGTCATTTTTGCCAACTATTAAAGCAACTTTCGTTGTCACTGCACTCAAGTCATAGTCCGGTGCACTGACTGTTCCGTATCTGGCCAAGTTTTTTATCGTTCCATAGTCGTACTGGCTAAATCTTTTGCGTAAATATACTTGGTCGTAGTGCTCAAGACATTTTCTCGAGGCACCCGCCGGAAAATGGCCGAATAGAGTGTTCAAAAACTCAGGTTCAAGATTTCTACGATCAATTCCTGCAAAGGGGAATATAATGCCGTAAGCGCACACAGCATCACTAATAAGGCCTTTACTGCAGATCAACTTGACGAGATTAGACATCATCATATGATTTTGA